>JAUMJJ010000064.1:0-4915000 GCA_033556795.1 Tapera naevia
GGGCTCTGCCTGGCGCTCGGTGACGTCACAGAAAAGACGGTTCTCTATTGGCCAATGGGCCGCAGCTCGGCTAATGGCAGCGCGAGGAGGGCGGGGTCGCTGACCGCGGTGCTGCAGGAGGAAGCGGTAGGTCCGGGATCAACCTGGCGCTCGGTGACGTCAGGGGCACCGCGGGCCGCCATTGGCTGGCGGTGGGGCGCGCTGAGGCCAGCGCAGGCAGCGCGCTGCCCCGGCGCCATCGCGACCCGTGCGCGGTGGGGTGCGGCGGGGCAGGGATGTGCGGGGCGGAGGAGGTTGACAGGCGGCGTGCTGGCCGGGGGACAGGGGCCGGGATGGCCGGGGTGAGGCAGGGGCCGGCCCGGGGCTGGAATCGCAGAATGCCCTGAGCGGGAAGGGACCAACAAGCATCATCGAGTCCAGCGCCCGTGCCCGCACAGCACAGCCTCAGCGTTCACACGCCGTGTCTGAGGGCGCTGGCCAAAGGCTTCTGCAGTTCCACTGCTCCACCACCCGCTGGGGGAAGGACCTTCCCCTAATGTCCAACCCAGCCCTCCCCTGGCACATCTTCCTGCCATTCCCTCCAGTCCTGTCACTGGTCACCAGAGAGAAGAGCTCAGCGCCTGCTCCTCCTCCTCCCCTTGAGAGGAAGCTGCAGAGCACAATGAGGTCTCCCCTCAGTCTCCTCCAGACTAAACAGACCAAGTGACTTCAGCCTCTCCTCACACGGCTTCCCCTCTAAACCCTTCCCCAAGTCTCTGCCCTCTTCTGGACGCTGTAAGGTAGCTTTAGACCCTTTTTTACCCCGTGGTGCCCAGAACTGCCCCCAGTGCTCAAGGTGGGGCTGCCCCAGTGCAGAGCAGGGCAGAGCAGGACAATCCTCTCCCGGCTGGCGATGCCGTGCTGGGTGCACCCCAGGACACAGTTGCCCTCTTGGCTGCCAGGGCACTGCTGGCTCATGGTCAACTTGCTGTCGACCAGAATGTGTGAGGAGAGGGAGGGACGGAGCTGGAGAGGGGGCAGAGGTGGGGGAAGATGGACATCAGAGACAAATGGGGTCCTTCAGGGGTCTCTTCTGAGACCAGTGTTGTTTAATGTCTTCATCAATGACAGATAATGGGATCGATGGCACCTTCAGCAAGTTTGTGGATAATACCAAGCTGTGTGGTGTGGGCAACACGCTGGAGGGAAGGGATGGCATCCATAAGGGCCTGAACAGACTGGAGAGGTGGGGCTGTGCAAACTTCATGGAGTTCAACAAGGCCAAGTGTAAGGTTGTGCACCTGGGTCAGGGATATCCTCAGAATCGATAAATGCTTGGGGTGAAGAGATTGAGAGCAGCCCTGAGGAGAATTACTTGGGGTGCTGGTGGATGAGAAGCTCGACATGAGCCCGCAATGTGCACTTGAAGCCCAGAAAGCCAGAAGCTTTGGCTACACCCAAAGCAGAGGGACCAGCAGGGCAGGGAGGAGATTCTGTCCCTCTGCTCTGGTGAGACCCCACTTGGAGCCCTGTGTTCAGTTCTGGAGTCCTCAGGAAGACCAGGGATCTGTTGGAGCAAGTCCGGAGGAGGCCACAGAGGTGATCTGGGGGCTGGAGCACCTCCCATGTGAGGGCTTGTTGTATGAGTGTGGAGAAGTTAGGGCTCGGAGGAGACCTTATTTTGGCCTTTCAATACGTAAAGTGGGCTTATAAGAAATATGGGGGAAAAGCTTTTTAGCAAAGCCTGTAGCAATAAGACAAGGGGCGTGCCCCTGCACTGCACCAGGGCTCTTCCCACCTGACCTGGGGTGGGCAGGAGCCATGTGATGTGTGTGGGCGCAGGGCATGGCCCACCAGGAGTTCTCACATGTGTGGGGGGTGTTAAGTAGTGATTTATTATCAGGGAGATGTGGGGGCTGGCGTGGTGTCTCTGGTGTGGTGTGTCCCATGCTCTCAGCTCCTACAGGAGAGGAGCAGGCAAGTGAGGCTGGACAAGGGCAGACAGCCCTGGCCAGGCAGCTCCCACTGCCATGGCCTGGAACTGATGGGGCTGGGGCAGCTGGGCAAGGAGGAGACATCACCTGCACCTGTAGAGCCAGAAGGCCCCAGCGAGGGCTGCACCCATGGACAGCACTGCGATGGTGATGCCCACACTGAGACCTGGCTTGGAGCTGTCTGTAAGAGAGAGGAGAGAGGGGGATTGTGGGCTCAGAGGAGGCCATGGCCGAAGCTGCCATTGAGTGTGACCTCCTCTAGACACCTGCATTGGGCCAGGGGCTTCTGCTCACACCCTTCACACCATCCCTGTGGGTGGCACCTACCCCATGGGATGAGAAGGCTGTGGCTGCCCAGGCTGCGGTGGCGCACACGGCACGCGTAGCTGTGCCCGTCCCGGGGTGTCACGGCCAGGATGCTGCGGAGCTGGTAGGTGAGGTCGGCGTTGGGCAGGATGGTGCTGGTGTTGAGCTCTGGGCCTGGTGGCACCTCCTGGCCATCCCGCAGCCAGGCCACGCTGATGGGCCGTGGGTAGAAACTGGTGACGCGGCAAACCAGCAGGATCTGGGCTGGGCTGGGTGTGCGGGCAAAGACCGTGGCCACAGGCAGCTCTGGGGGGCAAAGCCAAGGGGTAAGGAGAGCCCTGGTGGGGCCCTGTTTGGCCCCAGTGTGTGTGTGTGGCTTTGGGGTGGTCATGCATGGGTCAGGGTGGTCTCACCTTGTCTCTCCAGAGTTGCCTTCCCGTGCTCGATGAACTGCTTCATGTGGTCAATGCAGGTGACATTGAGAACATGCTGGAGGGTCTCAGAGAAGCCAATGAACTTGTTGAACTGCCTCTCAATTTGCACTGCCAACTCACTCTCCTGCCACCTCTCCCAGTGAACCTTGTCTGCATCGAAGCTCAGGAAGTCATGGGCATTGTAGGTGAGGTGGTAGAATTTGGTGTAGGAGCCATTGGGGTACAAGTCGCAGCCAGCCACACACTGGAACACAAAGGGGTCTTGGGGGGGAGCAATGGACATCATGAGTGCTGCTCCAGTTGGAACCCAAAACTACCTCCACTTCCCTAGGCACAGCCCTTTCCCCTTCCCTCTGCACCCCAAGTCCTTCTCCCTAGGAAGACAACATGAGAAGGCAAAGCTGAATGAAGAGTTGAAACTTGTCAGTGCTCTGTAGCACGACAACAAGAGCTTTTTCAAGTACAATCGTAGCAAGAGGAGGCCTGAAAAAAACATTGGAGTGATCCATGTTGGCATGGGTTACCTGACTGATGTTCAAGGCCAGGTTGGATGGAGCTTGGAGCACCCTGATCCAGTGAGAGGTGTCCTTGCCCATGGCAGGGGGGATGAAACTGTATGGGCTTTGAGGTCCCTTCCAACCCAAACCATTCTATTATTCTGTGTGCAGAGAGGCCCCTTTGGCTTTCTACTCCACTTTCTTGGATGACTTCTCTAGTGGGATTTGGGGTTCCTGGAGAGCAGCTTGGGGGAACTGTTGTGAGGGTAGAAGTGGAGTTAAATGTGACAAAGGTTTGTGCAGGGGACCAGGATGGCCCCTTGTGACCTCTGCACAGGGCAGGGTGATTTGGAGGTCTCGCTGGTGCAGGATGAGGGTTGTTCCCTGCCCTCCTGCCAGCCTCAGTTTGGGAAAGATGTTGGTGGTAACTCTGAGCTCCTTCTCACAGCTCCCTGCCTTGTTGTTGAGCACCTGGTACTTACAAGGTGTCTGGAACAGCCCAGCATCTGGGGACAGGGACAGGGCGAGGTTTTGCGAGTGGTTTTGAACAGATTTTGCAGGGTCACCCACTCTGCTGCAGGAAGGGATTGGTAGACCCAGGGGTAGAAGTAGAGGATGTTTGAAGTGTCTTTCTTCATGGCAGCGAAGACAATGTCCTCCAGGGTGGCCCAGCCAAACATGTTCACAAAGGTGGTGTTGTGGAAGTCAAAGGTCATGAAAATGTGGAGCTTGTAAGAGCCTGTGGGGAGATGAAGTGTCATTGGGGTGCATGAGGATGAAGGAGAACGTGAGGGGACTGCAGGCTCCAGTGCCAGTGGGTGGCCCCAGGAGGAAGGGTGGCCTGCAGTGTCCCTGGGGACAGACAGGGTGAGATGGGGCACACTGGCAGGGTGGGGGAAATCCCCTATTTTCTCTCAGTTTACATTTCCTTCTGCATCTCTCTGAGCCTCTCCCTTCTCTCTAATGACTTGGGTTTTTTTTTTTGCCATCCATGACCTCGGTAAGATCTTGTGGGAGCTGTCACCTGGCCATGGGTGGGATGGCCAACGGGACCCCAGTGCTGGTTTGGGGTGATGCTGCCTCCAGGCAAGGAGCACCAGGTCCCAGCTCCACAGTTCAGGGGCTGAGGGCTAGCAGGGAGGGGCATCTCCCCCCAGGCTGGGGGCTCCAGGCTGGAGACCAGACCCCAGCAGGAGCCTGAGTCATCTATGGCATTGTCTGAAAGTGGATCCATTGCCCGGTGTGCCATGGAGCTGTTCCACTGCTCCACCACCCTCTAGGGGAAGAACATTTTCCTAATGTCCAGCCTAACTCTTCCCTGGCACATCTTCCTGCCATTCCCTCGGGACCAGAGAGAAGAGCTCAGCACCTGCTGCTCCTGCTCCCCTTGTGAAGCTGCGGCACTGAGTGAGGCTCCAGCACTGAGCAGGGCAGAGTGAAACACTCAGGGATCTGGTTTAGTAGTGGGCAGGTACGGTTGGACTCGATGATCTCAAAGGTCTTTTCCAACCAAGCAATTCTATGGTTCTGTGAAAACCCAGTTTGGAGCAGTGGGTGCCCCTCTGGGCAGGGCATGGTGATCCCCCAGAACAGGGAGCCCTGTCTGGGGACGCAAGGCTTGTGGCTGCAGGAGGAGCCTTCCAGCATTGCCTCACAGGGTGGAATGCAGAGGAACCAGGGACAGAAGAGAGGCTGAGGGCTCTAATCAGGAGCTGCTCAAGTGGCTGGAGCCCTGGGCAGGGCTGTTGTGCCCTCTCACTGCCCAGAGGGTCCCTGCTGCAGGAGGGTGTCTGTGGACACCTCAGGCCTGACCGAGCGATCCCTGACTGCTCAGACGTCTCAGCCCCCAGCGCCAGTGGTACTGGGCTGGACAGGATGGTGTGGGGCAGGGCATCACAAGCAGGTGGGCAGCGATGGGGCACCTTTGGTTGCTGTAGGGTGGCCCCTTGGTGATGGGGACCGCTCCCAACCCCCTCCATCTCTGTGGGGTCCTGCAGGGTAGGCTTGGGAGGGCACAGGGGTGAGCCAGGGCACCCACTTACCCTCTGGATCTGCCCACGTCCCAGGGAGGAGGAGAAGAAAGAGGGGCAGGAGGAGGAGACGAGGGGGCTGCACGGTGCTGGGGGCAAGTGTGCAGGAGCAAGTGCAGCAGGAGGAGGAAGGGGCCACATGGCTGTGACCGCCCCCTGCTCCCCACTGAGCAGCTCTGGTGGTGCCCGTGTCGCGGGGCGGCCCTGGCAGCCGGAGGGGCTGGTGCTGAGGTTTTGGGGAGGACCTGGCTGGCTGTGCTCCTCAGGAACCTGGTGTGGCTGGCGAGGGACTGGGGACTCTGCCCAGTGGCTGTGAGTGGTGGGAATTTGGGTGAGTGCAAGGTCATCCCTCCTGACTGCAGCGGGCATCTCTCCTAGAACAGAGGACATCCCTCCTGGAACAGAGGACATCCCTCCTGGTACAGAGGGCATCCCTCCTGGTACAGAGGACATCCCTCCTGGTACAGAGGGCATCCCTCCTGGAACAGAGGGCATCCCTCCTGGTACAGAGGGCATCCCTCCTGGCTGCAGCAGCACCCTGACAGCCAAGGAAATGTGGGCTGAGCCCAGCCTGTGGAGCCCTTCACCTCCTCCCACCAGGGAAAAGCCCCTGATATTTTTAACATCTTAAAAATATTACATTATATTTTTTATATAAAATTTATATGCATAACTATATACATACAAAATTATATAAACCATATAACTTATAAATAGAAATACGATACAATTATATATAATATAACAATATAATATATAAGCAACTATATATAAATATATAAAAATATAATAAATCTTTAATATCTTAAAAATATTTCTTAGGGAAATCAGCCAGCCAGCTGACTAAAGATCTTATGCAGGATGGGTCCCACTTAATTATCTTCTGTAATTGTTGTGGAATGAGTGAGGTTGGTTCCAGTGCGTGATTAGGTAACAGTGCAGTTTGTTGGCACGGCTTTTGACTGGGGAGCTGGGAACTCATTTAAATTTAGAAGTTCCAAACCAGGAGTTTAGAGACACTGACAGTAACTGGAAGGAGTTGACAAATAGGAAAACTGGGCAGGAAATTTTTGGGGTGATGACCAGCTAAAGACCCCTTGGAGCACGCACAGAAGGGGCAAGGAACAATTTGGCATTTCTTATGTTGACATGTAGTTATGTGATTCCTTGCATGATGAATAATGACTTTATGAGTAAATAAAGGAGACAAACCCCTTGGTGTGTGCTTTGGTTTGAGGAAAACTCCCAAGCAGCTGGGATTTGCACAAACCTGGAAGAACAGTGTGTCTCTTGGTGACGTGGTGGCGCACCGGGCAAGGGATCTGCTTTTGGGGAACGCCATGGTGGCCCCCAGGGCTTTACTCTGTAGAGCCCTGGCAGACAGGAGTGGGTTTACACAGCACCCTTTTGGTAGCAGGAGGCCTGCAGGGGTGGCTTCTGTGAGGAGGTACCAAAGCTGAGCCCATCAGTGATGTTGGTGGTGCCTCCGTGATAAAGTGTTTAAGAACGGTTAAAAACTGTAGCTAGGAGAGACAGGTGAGAAGGAAACAGCTGTGGAGGTACTAAAGTCAGTGAAGAAGGAGGAGGAGATGCTCCAGGAACTGGAGCAGAGGTGGTGCCTGTCCTGCCCATGGTTAAGGATCACGGTGGAGCGTATATCCAACTACAGCCCGTGGAGGACCCCACAACAGTGGATGTGCCTGGTGGCAGCTGTGATCCCATGGAGAGTCTACGTTGGAGCAGGCTCCTGGCAGGACCTGCGACTGCGTGGAGCAGAGCCCATGCTGAGGGTAGGGCTTCTGGCAGGACGTGTGACCCCGCTGGGAATCCGTGCTGGAGCAGCTGGTCATGGAGGGCTGTGCCCTGTGGAAAGTACCTGTGCTGGAGCTGTTCCTGAGGAGCTGCAGCCCATTGGGAAGACCCATGTAGAGGAGTCTGGGAAGAACTGCCTCCTATCAATAAGACCCCATGCTGGAGCAGGGTGAGGAGCAATGAGCAATGGAAACAATGCATAATAACTGCCGGCAATCGCCGTTCCCCATCCTGCTGTGCTGCTTGGGAGGAGGAGGTGGAGCAGTCGAGTGCAAAGTTGAGCCCAGGAAGAAGAGAGGGGTGTAGGGAAGGTATTCTTAGATTGATCTTGTTTCTCATTACCTTACTCTGATTCTGACTGGCAATAAACTGAATTCCTTTCCCCACACTGAGCCTGTTGCCCTGATGGTAACGGCTGAGTGACTGCCCTGTCCTTATCTCCACCCGCAAGGTTTTGTTGCATTTTCTCCCCCCTTGGCCCTCTGAGGAGGGGGGACGGATAGAGGTCAGCCAAGGTCAACCCACCACATCACCCTTCTTGGGGTCAAAGACAAGAGTCCACCAGAGCCTCAGCACGGTGCTTTTTTGCTGTTGGGTGTGTTGGAAGGGTGACTGTTCCGTATCTCTTCAGTTTTTGCAGGGCAGGAGTGGAGGAGATCCCAACTTAAAACCATCCTGGACAAAGAATAAGATCAGCACTGGAGCCAGAGCAGCTTCTCACCTGCTCAAAGCCCATCCCTGTGTCAGGGGATTGGAGATGTCATCTTGGGTCCTCCCTTCCCCTTCTCTCCCCAGTGAAACAGCTCCGATCCCTCCATTTCTCCCTGGTTTGTTGCCGGCTCCATCCTCTGTCCCTCTCAGTGGCGCCGTGCTTCTCTGGCACCAGGTTGTTGCAGCCCTTCTGCCAGGGACAGAGCTGACCATGGAGATGCAGATATGTGGGAGAGGCTGGTGAAGGAATTGCTTCTCCTGACGGGCCAGGGAGAGCAGGCAGCATACAGGAAAAGAGAGAGTCTTCCTGGGCACAACATGAAGTATGCAGTGCGTTGGGGGATTCCTGGGGCACCTTGTGAGGGGGAAGGAGGATGAGAGCCACAAGAGTGGTTGGGGAAGTTCACAGCTGTTTAATGTGGTGGTTTTCCAGAGCAAACTCCTGTTGGTGCTGATGAGTGAGGGTTGGCAGATAGGATGAACATGGGGAACTTACTGCTGGGCAGCAGCCAGGCCTAAGGTGATGGAATTTCGGGTCTCCCATGTGGCCTCCTCTTCTTTCCTGCAAGTGGGCACATCATGAGCCACGCTCGGGGCTGGGGAGGTCAACCCTGCAGAGTGCTGCTGCTTCTGCAGCCCTCGACCCACCCCATCTGCCCAGAAACCCGCGTGCAGATGGTGGGATGGAAACCTCACCTGCGCTTCCACCACCAAACGGCCCCGGCAGAGGCTGCAACCACAAGGAGCAGCACGGCGATGATGATGCTGGCGGCTGGAGCTGAGCTGGGGTTTTCTGGGATGGGGAGAGGACAGTTTTGTGAGCGTGGCAGCACCAGGCAGGAGCTTCCCTTCACAGGACCGGTGGGCACTGTCTGCTGCCTGTGCCCCATTGCCATGGGTGGCACCTACCCCATGGGATGAGAAGGCTGTGGCTGCCCAGGCTGCGGTGGCGCACACGGCACGCGTAGCTGTGCCCGTCCCGGGGCGTCACGGCCAGGATGCTGCGGAGCTGGTAGGTGAGGTCGGCGTTGGGCAGGATGGTGCTGGTGTTGAGCTTTGGGCCTGGTGGCACCTCCTGGCCATCCCGCAGCCAGGCCACGCTGATGGGCCGTGGGTAGAAACTGGTGACGCGGCAAACCAGCAGGATCTGGGCTGGGCTGGGTGTGCGGGCAAAGACCGTGGCCACAGGCAGCTCTGGGGGGCAAAGCCAAGGGGTGAGGAGAGCCCTGGCCCCAGTGTGTGTGTGTGGCTTTGGGGTGGTCATGTGTGGGTCAAGGTGGTCTCACCTTGTCTCTCCAGGGTTGCCTTCCCGTAGCTGCTCAGGCTGAGGACATGGTTTGGGCAGGTAATGGAAAGGATGTGCTCCAGGAGCCCCATGACAGCCTTTTTGCTGTTGAGGGACTTGGAGACCAGGTCTGCGAGTTGGGATTGATGCTGGGGCTCCCACTGCTGCTTCTCTGTATTGAAAAGAATGAGGTCTCTGCTGTCCCTGCCGACTTTGATGAAACTCCAGCTCGTCCCATTGGGGTGCAGCACACAGCCCCCATGGATTTGGATCACAAATGGGTCTGTCAAGGGCAGAACCAGTGGAGATGTCTCGTGAGTGCATGGGACAAATAGGATAATAGTAAAAATTCCTTTACTGACAGAGTGGTGAAGCACTGGCAGAGGCTGCCCAGGGCAGTGGTGGAGTTTCCATCCCTGGAGTGGTTCAAAAGTGTGTAGCTGTGACATTTAGGGGCATGGTTTAACAGGCGTGGTGGGGTTGGGCTGACAGTTGGACCAGATGAGCTTAGAGGTCTTTTCCAGCCTTAATGATTCTATGATTCTATACCATGGGTGGTGCGAGATGGGATGTAGCTGGAGGAACACACAGGGTGCGATGAGCTGCAGGGCATAGGGCCATGCTTCAGGAAGCCTTGGGGCAGCCTGCAAGCTCTCAGTGCCTTTGGAAGGCCAGAGTTGACAAGGGGCAGTTAGCACAGGGCTGAAACTCAAATAGATTATCGTTCCCCAAAGTATTTGCCACCAGCTTTTTCTTTCCCTGATCTGTACTGTGTGAATCCTGCAGCCTGGTAAATTAGGTGGCAGCTCCCAGGTGTGCAGAAGGGGGTCCCCATGCTGGGTGGCAGGAGCCCTAAGGGGTTGTTTTATGTAATCATAGAATACTTAAGCTTGGAAAAGACCTTTAACACAACCAGTCCAGCCGTCAGCCCAACCCCACCGTGCCTCCTAAGCCCTGGCCCCAAGTACCATGGCCACATACTTTTTGAACCTCTCCAGGGATGGAGACTCCACCACTGCCCAGAGCAGCCTCTGCCAGTGCTTCACCACTCTGACAGTGAGTAAATTTTTCCTAATATCCAATCTAAACCTCCCTGGAGCAACTTGAGGACATTTCCTCTCATCCCATCCCTTGTTACTTGGGAGAAGAGATCAGCACCCAGCTCACCACAACCTCTTTTCCAGGAGCTGCAGAGAGCGATGAGGTCTCCCCTCAGCCTCCTCTTCTCCAGACTAAACACCCCCAGGGCCCTCAACTGCTCCCAGAACCCCTGGGCTCCAGCCCTTTTCCCAGCTCCATTCCCTTCTCTGGACATGCTCCAGCCCCTCAGTGTCTTTCTTGTAGTGAGGGTCCCAAAACTGAAGCCAGGATTTGAGGAACATCCTCAGCAGCGCTGAGTCCAGGAGGATGATCCCTTCCCTGCTTCTGCTGGCCACACCATGGCTGATCCAAGCCAGGATGCTGATGGCCTTCTTGGCCATGTTCAGCTGCTGTCGACCAACACCGCAGGTCCTTTCCTCTGGGCAGCTCTCCAGCCACTCTTTCCCAAGCCTGGAGAGCTGCCTGGGGTTGTTGTAGCCCGGTTGCAGGACCTGGCAACTGTGACCCAGATGGCCTGGGTCACCCCATCCTGTTTGCCTTGTCCCATCTATCCAACCTGTCCAGATCCCTCTTCAGAGACTTCCTGCCATCCAGCAGGTTGACACTCCCACCCAATTTGGTGTCATCTGTAAACTGAGGGAGCACTCGATCCCCTTGTCCAGAAAACAGATAAAGAATTAAACAGAACTGGCCCCAGCACGGAGCCCTGGGGACACCACTTGTGACTGTCTGCCCACAGGATTTCGTTCCTAGACTTGGCCACCCAGCCAGTTTTTCACCCAGCTTTCAGAGTGGTGCCCTCCTCCCCCTGCTCACCATGCTCCCCATCAGCTGTAGCATCTCCCATGGTGGGAGGTGTCCCTGCCCATGGCAGGAGGGTTGGAACTGGATGATCTTTAATGTCCCTGCCAACCCAAACCATTCCATGACTCTGTGATTAACCTTTCAGGAGGTGCAGCTCCTCTGTGACCGCACAGGAGTTCCTGCAAGTGGAGAGGAGGGCACAGCCAGGACCTGGGGAAAGGGGCTGGGGCTTTGGCTGGGGTTGTGCTTGTACTTACAGTCCTGTTGTGCATCGTGGGCCAATTCACGCACATAGCGGATCATATTGCGTATAAAGAGTTTCCAGTGAGACTTGATCTTCCCCATATCCCCCTCGGATGCGGCCTGTTGGGCCCAGGGCCAGTAGTAGCGGATGCTCCAGTCGGCAGGATCCATCGCATAGATGGGCAGGTCTCCCAGAAGAGCCACTGCAAATGCCTCGGCGGAGCTGACGTTGGTGAAGACGTTGGTCTGGAGCAGCTGGAAGACCTGCAGTTCTGCTGAGAGAGAGGATGGGAATGGGAAGGGCTGCAGGAAAGAGGAGATGAGTGAGGGGGCTGCAGGGGAAACAGGGGCTGCAGACTAGATAGAAGGAAGATATTTTTTAGCCTGAGGGTGGTGAGACACTGGCACAGGTTGCCCAGAGAGGTGGTGGGTGCCCGATCCCTAGAAACATTCCAGGTTAGATTGGATGGGTGTGGAGAGACTTACTGAAACCTGGCTCATTGAAAGCAGACATGAACCTGACAAAAGCAAGCTGCTTAGGCCTTGAGTGGAAAAATACTGAGCTAAGTGAAAAAATACTGATCAGCAAGGTCTGTGGGCCCTTGTTGTGCAGTGAAGCTTAGGCAAGGGAGATAACAGGATGTCTCCCACCGGACCAGATGGATTTCTAAAACTACAGGAATGTATGTGATGCTTATGCAATGATAAAGTCTGTAACCAATAAGGAGCTAAAGTTTTGTAGTATGCATGAAGCTCATTAACTAAACTATTTAGGTAGAACTACTGCTAATAAAGACTGAGACTTGTTCATCAAACACCATATGCGTGGCGTTAAGTCTCCCGCTGTCTTCGACAAATGGTGTCCTTAACAAATGATGACCCCCAACAGATGGGTCTCTGAGTAACCTATGTCTGGTTGAAGATGTCACTGCTCACTGCAGGGTGATTGGACTGGTTGGGCTTTCTAGGTCCCTTCCTAACCAAAGCATTCTATGATCCTGTGCTCCTCACCCACTCCACGGGGACCCCTAGCAGCCTGCATCTGGCCCTGCCTTGCCCCCGCAGCCATGTCTTCACTGGACTCCCACCTACTCACCTGATGAGAGTTGCTTTCCTGTGTGAACTTCCTCTGCCCCTGCTGCTCTTGTTCCTTCTCTATTCTTCTTTCAACATGGTCTTTCTCTCCTGTACAGCATTTCAGGCGCCTCGGCCCCTCCTCTCCCCGCCTCGCTCCTGCCCAGTGCCTGCTGCCTGGCTATGCAGAGCAGACAGTGGGCACCTCAGCTCTTAGCTGGGGCAATGCTTCCCCCAGGAGAGGCACCCGTTGCAGGACCTGCCACTGCCAGAGACCTGCACGTGGCACACAGGACGTGGAGGAGGGGAAAGTTTTTTTCATAGAACCAATGTAACCATAGAATCCAATTTAAGGGTTGAAAAGACCTCTAAGATCCTCCAGTCCAACCATCACCCCAACACCGCCGTGCCTACTAAACCCTGTCCCCAAGTACCATGGCCACATGTTTTTTGAACCCCTCCAGGGATGGAGACTCCGCCACTGCCCTGGGCAGCCTCTGCCAGTGCTTCACCACTCTGTCAGTAAAGAATTTTTCCTAATATTCAATCTAAACCTCTCCTGGAGCAACTTGGGGACATTTCCTCTCATCCCATCCCTGGTTACTGGGGAGAAGAGATCACCACCCAGCTCACCACAGCCTCCTTTCCAGGAGCTGCAGAGAGCACTGAGTTCTCCCCTCAGCCTTCTCTTCTCCAGACTAAACACCCCCAGGGCCGTCAGCTGCTCCCAGAACCCCTGGGCTCCAGCCCTTTTCCCAGCTCCATTCCCTCTCTGGACATGCTCCAGCCCCTCAGTGTCTTTCTTGTAGTGAGGGTCCCAAAACTGAAGCCAGGATTTGAGGAACAGCCTCAGCAGCGCTGAGTCCAGGAGGATGATCCCTTCCCTTCTCCTACTGGCCACACCATGACTGATCCAAGCCAGGATTCTAATGGCCTTCTTGGCCACCTGGGTCACTGCTGGCTCATGTTCAGCCCCTGTCAAACAGGCTAAAACTTGAGAGAGTTTTGAGCTGTCAAACAGTTTATATTTTATTTAATTTAATACAGTGTTCCTACACAGCTTTTTTTTCCATCCAGGCTTTGCTGCTCCCAGGCATTGGTAGCTCAAGGAGAGCAAACCCTGACAGGGGCAGGAGAGCAGCCCAGCCCAGAGATACCTCCCATGTTCCGATGTCTCCTGCTCCCCAACCCCCGGAAACACGAGGCCTCATGGGGTTGTGCTGAAATGCCCTGTGTGGCAGCAGCACCAAAACAACCTCTTGCAGGTGGAGCTCCCCGACCGACAAGGGGCTGCTGGAAGGGGCACACAGCACCACATGGAACCGAGACCCTTCTGCTGCCCACGGGCTCCCTGCAAGAGACTCTGGGGGAGCCACAACACGCCAGGGCTGACTGGGGACCCTAGTCTCACTCCTGCTTGGGTGCCCAAGCCCCTGTGCTGGAGCCAGTGGGGCATGAAGCCCTGAGCTGGAGGGCAGGAACAGGTCACCTTTGGGTGCTGTGTGGAGCCGAGGTGGCCCTTTGATGCTGGGGATCTTCTCCCATGCAGATGATGGCCTGGCCGTGCTTCCCCTGAGGAACCTGTGGGGTCTTGTGACAGGGAGAGCAGTTGGGGTGAGCCAGGGCTCCCACTTACCCTCTGGGTCTGCCCACATCCCAGGGAGGAGGAAGATGAGAAGGAGGAAGAGGAGAAGGTGAGGGGGTTGCATGGTGGTTGAAGCAGAGCTGGAGCCGGAGTGGCAGTGACTGTGGGAGGAGGAAGCACCCCTGGGGTCCTGACTGCCACCCAGCCCAGCAGTCTCTGCGGTCTCCTACCAGTGGGACTGGTGCTGGGGAGGGGCCTGGAGGTCACGAGCTGGGGGCTGGGGATGTGTGGGAGGGAGGAAAGCTGAAATGAGGTCCTGAGCATGAAATGCAGTAATAGGCTGGGGCTGAGGAGAGCCCAGCCAGGAGGAGAAGACATGCAAAGGGAAGCCCAGGAAACTGTAGTAGAAGAAAATACGTGCTTGCTGCCTGGGCTGTGTCCCCCTGCCTCGCTCTCCCCACTGATGGTCCCCTCTCCTGATCCTCATTCTTGTGGGATGCCTCAGGTTGGATGGAGGAGATGATGGATTTTGGGTTCTAGTCCTGACTGGAGAAAGACAGACACATAAGGGTAAGGACAGCTTTCCCACCCCTTGGCACCTCCAGTCAGGCTTCTCCTGCACTGCCTGCTGAACCCTGGTGACCGGGGTCTCCAGAGAGGATGTGATGAGCCGTTCCCGACTGGCGTAGGCCTGTGGGAACAGTGCTGGGGAGCTCCAGCTCTTCCGTAAACTCCCCCAGGAGAGGACCTGGCACTGAGCTGAGCCTGGCATTCCCCTGTTCTTCCCATCATCTTTGGTGGGGAACTCCACCTCCCTCCCCAAATGTCCCTGGGTGCAGAAACAGGAATAACCATGCAGTCCCTCTGCTTTGTCCCCGTTGTCACTGGTGTCCAGTGCTGGAGAGCCAATGTGGTGACCAGAGCTGACCTCACCCCCACCATGTCTCCTGCATACTCCTCCTCCTCGGCTGAACCTTGGTGCTTCCCCTCACCCTGCAGTTTCTCTTCCCCTTTCCTGGGGTGCCTGTGCTGGGGGTGATGGCAGAATTGAAACCACAGCCAAGGGGAAGTTTGAGGGGGCGCATCGCGGTGATCTCCAAACACCAAACCCCTTCCCTTCCATGGAACTGTCCCACAGAGGAGCTGAGTTGCTGCAGTGGCCCAGTGGGCCCAGAAATAGCACTAATGGTCCCATGGGATGGCTGGAGGCTGTTTTGGGCATAGCAATCATGGAATGATTGAAGTTTTGATTCTTGGAGAAGTGAGGAGAGGGTCAGCAAAGTGGCCACCTTGGTCTGCTGGAGGGCAGAATTTGGCGTGTTCAGGAGCCTGGTCAACAGAGTTCCCTGGGAGGCAGCCCTGAAGGGCAAAGGAGTGCAGGAAAGATGGACACTCTTCAAGGAGGAAGTCTGAAAAATGCAGGTCAGGCTGTCCCCGTGCGCCAGAGGTTGAGCTGGTGGGCAAGAGACCGGCCTGGCTGAACAGGGAGCTTTGGCTGGAGGGTTTATGGTCTTTTGCCCCACTTAGAGCTGGCACTCTAACCCAGTTTGGGGGAAAAACCCAATTTGGGGTATAATGAACCCAGTTTGTGGGGAAAAAAAACTGATTTAAGGGAAAATGAACCCAGTTTGGGGGAAAAACCCAATTTTGAGGAAAATGAACCCAGTTTGGGGGGAAAAAATCTGATTTGGAAGAAAATGAACCCATTTTGGGGGGAAAAAAAACGAATAATGAGGAAAATGAACCCAGTTTTGGGGGAAAAAATTATTTTGGGGAAAATGAACACAGTTTTCAGGGCAAAACCTGATTTGAGGGGAAATGAACCCAGTTTGGGGCGGGGGGAAAAAGTGATTTTGGGGGAAAATGAACCCAGTTTGGGTGGAAAAAACCTCGATTTTGGGGAAAATGAACCCATTTTGGGGGGCAAAACCTGATTTTGAGGAAAATTAACCCTATTAGGAAGAACACACAGGTTTGGGGGCTTCTGCAGGGACACAGTTCGAAGGAACGAGCCCCAAGCAGGACTGATCAGGCTGCTGCAGTAAAGGACAATAAAAATGTTTCTATAAATAGATCAGCAGCAAATGGAAGCTGAGGAGAATCTCAAGCCTTGAGAGAATGCGGGAGCTCCCCAGGGAAGCAGCCTGACAATATTCCAGAAGCACTTGGACAACACCCTCAGACACACAATATGAATGTTGGAGTTGTCCTTTACAAGGACAGGAGTTGGACTCAATGATCCTTGTGGGTTCCTTCCAACTCAGGATGTTCTGTGATTCTGTGAAACGTAGTGACAGGGGATGAGGAAAAGGCTGAGGCAGTGAATGCCTTCTTCACCTCAGTCTCTGATAGTCAGAACACATGTTCTTGGGGTACCCAGGCCCCTAAGCTGGGAGACAGGGACAAGGAGCAGAATAGAGCCCCCATAATCCAAGAGAGAATGGTCAGTGACCTGCTGCTCCACCTGGACTCACACAAGTCTATGGGGACAGATGGGATCCACCTGAGAGTACAGGGGGAGCTGGTGGAAGTGCTCACCAAGCAACTCTCCATCATTTATCCACAGTCTTAGCTGACTGAGGAAGTCCCAGCTGACTGGAGATCAGCAAATGTGATGCCCATCTACAAGAAGGGCCAGAAGGAGGATCTGGGCAACTCCAGGCCTGTCAGCCTGACCTCGGTGCTGGGGAAGATTTTGGAGTAGAACATCTTGAGTGACATCAAACCTGACTAACCTGATCTCCTGTGACCAAGTGACCTGCCTGGTGGATAAGGGAAAGGCTGTTGATGTTGCCTACCTGGGTGTTAATAAAGCTTTTGACACCATTTCTCGCAGAGAAACTGGCTGCTTATGGCTTGGGTGGGTGTACTCTTTGCTGGGTAAAACCTGGGTGGGTGGATGGTTGAGCCCAGAGAGTTGTGGTGAATGGAAAGAAATCCTGTTGGCTGCTGGTCACAGGTGGTGTCCCCAGCACTTGGTGTTGGGGTCGGGTCTTTTCAATATCTTTATTCATCATCCAGACAGGGGGATCGAGTGATCCCTCAGTCAGTTTGCAGAGGACACCAAATTGGATGGGAGTGTCAATCTGCATGAGGGCAGGAAGGCCCTGCAGAGGGACCTGGACAGGCTGGATTGATTGAAGGGCAATGGGATGGGATGACCAAGGCCAAGTGCTGGGTCCTGCATCTAAGCCACAACAACTCCATGCAGCACTAGAGGCTTGGGGAAGAGTGGCTGGAAAGCTGTGTGGTGGGAAAGGCTTTGGGATGCTGGTTTGCCATGGTGTTTCCTACAATCAGCACCAATAATTCCATGGTGTCCCAGCTTCCACTTCCATTGGCATCTGGGCAAAACCTCCCCCAGCCCATCCAAATCATAGAACTGTGGAGTCATTAAGATTGGAAAAGACCTCTAACCTCATCCAGTCCAACCATTAGCCCAATCCCACTGTGCCCACTAAACGGTGTCCCCAAGTGCCACATCTACACAGTTTTTGAACCCCTCTAGGGATGGGGACTCCACCACTGCCCTGGGCAGCCTCTGCCACTGCTTCACCACTCTGTCAGTAAAGGAAATGTTTCCTTAATATCCAATCTAAATCTCCCCTGGTGCTACTTGAGGCAATTTCCTCTTGTCCTATCACTTGTTACTTTGGGAATCCCAAGGAAAGGCACGTGTTCTTGGTGAAAACATGGGATTTTTTATTTTACTTTATGCTCATTTGCAGCTCCCCCAGGTTCCACCTGAGTTCCAGTGTTACTCAGCACTCTGTGGATGGGTGCTGTTGTCTGCGTGGAACAGTTCTGTCTCAGCACAAATATTTCTGGAATCGGGTTAATAAAGGCAGCCTTTAGGAAAAAGCAGTGGAAAGAGGCAGGAGAAGGGCACAGCTGAGTCCCTGCTGGGAAACTGTCACTGTTTGGGACCCAGGGGCCATTGCCTCTGGGCACCAGTGTGCCCTGAAGAGTCTCAGGGGGTGTGTGGGGCAGGGGGCGTTTGTGTACAGTGAGTGAGGAAGGCTCAGACTGGGTCCCTGTCTGCTTAGGAAATGAAGTGGGTGAGGAGCACCCTCAGTTTCCCCCAGGTTGACTTGGTCTCATGTTCAGCACTGCTCAGCATTTTGTCAAAGCAGGAAATGGGGGGTTTTTCATCCCTGTAAGGGTGGTGCATGGAACCAGGTGGTGCTGGCTCCCATCTGGGCTAAGCTTCATTGCTTAGGATGGAGTTCCTGGACTCTGGTTCCATCTGCTCGCGCTTCCTGAAAGGAGAGTAGGGTGCTCATGGGTGCTCCATGGAAAACTCCATGGGGCTGGAGGCAGCAGCAGGCAGGGTGGAGCAAGAGCTTCAATGCCAAAGTGCAGCGATCCCCTGGGGCATCTCCTCCTCTGCCAACTGCTCCTCTGTGGGGCAGAAAGGGCCTCACCTGTGTCTCCAGACCCACAGCGCTGTGATGGCAGCCACAGCCACAGCTGCCAGCAGCGCCGCCCCGAGCCCTGCGATCAGCACCACATCTGAGTTCCCTGAGAAACAGAAGCTGCCATGAGCTTTCCCAGCTTTCCCTCATCCCTGGGAGCAGCTCAGAAGCCCCATCCCTGTGGGTGGCACCTACCCCATGGGATGAGGAGGCTGTGGCTGCCCAGGCTGCGGTGGCGCACACGGCACGCGTAGCTGTGCCCGTCTCGGGGCGTCACGGCCAGGATGCTGCGGAGCTGGTAGGTGAGGTCGGCGTTGGGCAGGATGGTGCTGGTGTTGAGCTCTGGGCCTGGTGGCACCTCCTGGCCATCCCGCAGCCAGGCCACGCTGATGGGCTGTGGGTAGAAGCCGGTGACGCGGCAAACCAGCAGGATCTGGGCTGGGCTGGGTGTGCGGGCAAAGACCGTGGCCACAGGCAGCTCTGGGGGGCAAAGCCAAGGGGTGAGGAGAGCCCTGGTGGGGCCCTGTTTGGCCCCAGTGTGTGTGTTTGGCCATGTGTGGGTCAGGGTGGTCTCACCTTGTCTCTCCAGAGTTGCCTTCCCGTAGTGCAGTAACATCTTCATGTCGTCTACGCAGGTGTCGTTGAGGAGGAAATCCACCAGCTCGGTGAAGGCGGTGAAGTTCTGGAGAACGGCCTGGACGTACCGTGACAGGGTGGTGTTTTGGGAGAGGAGCCAAGTAGCACTGTCTGTGTTGAAGCTGAGGAAGTCCTGGCTGTTGTAGGCCACATAGGCAAAAGCCCGGGAGGTCATGTTGGGGAAGAGCTCGCAGCCTGCCATGCATTGGGCCACAAAGGGGTCTGGAGAGGCAAAGAGGAGAGAGAGGTGTCATGAGGGGCTGGCACTGCCTTCCTGTGGACATGGTCAGCATCTTCTGTGTAGTGCCAGCACTGCCATGTCCTTCCCCACCTCTCAGGTGCTGTCCAGAGAGGAGGCACAGAGGAGGCTGGTTACTCACAGGGCACATCCATCTGCATGGCACCTTCATTGATCAGGTGGTGGAACTGCCGCAAATAGATCTTGATCATGTTCTCAATGGCATCCCAGTCACTGTGGGGCAGGGCTGGGTGCACCCAGGGCTGGTGAAAGTGGATGGTCCAGCTGTGCTTATCAAGAGAACAAAGCTCGATGTCTTCCAGCACGCCCAGCCCCTCTGTGTCCACGAATGAGGTGTTTTGGAAGATGGAGGTCTGAAGCAGTCGGACAGTGAAGACCCCTACACGAGACAGGGGTTGACAGAGGGAGATGGGAGTAGGAGGAGAAGCTGGGGAAAGCAGAGGGGCTGAGGGTCCTTGGGGTTGCAGTGACCTGTGAGACTCTGTAAGGCCCCTGCATCCTTGGCAGCCCCAGGTCCCTCACTCTGCACCTGCTTGGGGTGGCTGCAGCCATGCCAGGGAGCAGGCACAGAGCCAGGGGACAAGGAAAGGTGAGAAGACAAGTGCCCACAGCAGGTGGGGAGCAGGAAGCCCCTCACCTGTGGGGTTCCGTGGGGGCATGGGAGCAGATGGGGTTGAGCCAGGGCTCCCACTTACCCTCAGGGTCTGCCCATGTCCCAGAGAGGAGGAGGAGGTGGAGAAGGAGGAGGCAGCAGTGAGGTGGCTGCATGGTGCCAGCAGTGGTGCCCTGAGGATGCGGCAGTGGGTGCAGTGGCAGGAAGGGGCTATGAGAGATGGGGCCACATGCTTCTCCTCAGGGTGCCTCTGCCTGGGCAACTCGGCTGGTGCCAGTGGCCTTGGGAGCCAATGGGGCTGGCGCTGAGGTTTGGGGAGGGCCCTGAGGTTGGGCTGGCCTGGGGCACCCCGAGTGTGGCTGTGAGTACTGGGGGAATTTGGGGGGAGCAAGAACATTCCAGTGGCTGCGGGAGGCGTCCTGCATGGCTACAGCAGCACCTGGACCAGCAGGACAGTGCAGGTGACTCTAACTCTCTTTTGTACCTGTATGACAAGTTGAGGGACCATGTGGCCATGGCTTGCATCCACTGTCCCTGTCAGGAATGCCCCTTGCTGTCACATGGGGCTGGCACACATGGCCCTGCAGAGCACAGACATCTCTCTCCGCCCCGTGCTGCCTTGTGCTGGCTTTCCCCCAGAGAAGGAGAACCCTGTGCCCACAGCCTGGGTTCTGCATGACCCAGGCTGGGCACTGGCCCCCTCCCGTGCCTCTGTGTCCCCTCCCACCCATCCCACCCCGCTGACATCACGGATGGCAAAGCAGCCGGGCAGAGATGGGCCATGAGTGTGGGTGAAGGCTGTGGCTATGACCACCTCTGGGGGTGAGAATGAGGAGAGCTGGTGATATGAAACTGTTGGAATGGCTCCAGAGGAGGCCACAGAGATGATCCGAGGGCTGGAGCACCTCTTCTATGAGGACAGGCTGAGAGAGTTGGGGTTGTTCAACCTGGAGAAGAGAAGGCTGTGGAGGGGACCTCAGAGCGGCCTCCAGTACTGAAAGGGGCTCCAGGAAAGGTGGGGAGGGGCTGTTTACAAGGGAGTGACAGGATGAGGGGGAATGACTTTAAACCAGAAGGGGGAAGATTTAGATTGGACATTAGAAAGAAATTCTTCACAATTAGGGTGGGGAGGCCCTGGCCCAGGTTGCCCAGAGCAGTGGTGGCTGCTCCATCCCTGGAGGTGTTCAAGGCCAGGTTGGATGGGGCTTTGAGCCCCTTGATCCAGTGGGAGGTGTCCCTGCCCATAGCAGGGAGTTGGAACTGGATGGGCTTTGAGGTCCCTTCCAGCCCAAACCTGATTCTGTGATTCTCCCAACCCCTCAGCACTTTTGGCCTGGTCCTGGGGCAGGAGCTCCCAGTGAAGAGATGATGAGCAGTGCCTACCTGGCCCACGGCACAGCTTGGAGGAAGTGGCTCCTCCAGGAGCTCCTCTCAGGACAGAGGCAGTGGAGTGGCAGGAGTGGGGCAGTCCCTCAGGGGAAAGATGGACTGGAAGGCCAAGAAAGGACTGTGTCCCACTGACAATCATCAGACCCTTGGAGTGGCAGCACTTGACCGGGCAGGATCCCCAAGCTGGCACAGAGACAGAGTGATGGTCCCCCCAACACTGAGGTCTATCCTGGGAGCTATGCTGGATGAAGAACCCCCATATCCATGGAGCTCCTTCCACACTGGGGGACCTGGGAGCTGTCTCACTGCTTCCCTGCACAGTTTCACAGCATCATAAGGTTGGAAAGGACCTCCAAGATCATCGAGTCCAACCTCTAACCCAACACTAACACCATCCCATCATCTAAACCATGGCACTCAGTGCCTCATCCAGTCTCCCCTTAAACACCTCCAGGGTCGGTGACTCCACCTCCTCCCTGGGCAGCCCATTCCAATGACCAATCACCCTTTCAGTGAAGAACTTTTTCCTAACATCAAGTCTAAACTTTCCCTGACCAAGCTTGAGTCCATGCCCTCTGGTTCTGTCACTGGTCACCACAGTGCTGGGGAGCTCCAGCTCTCCTATAAACTCCCCCAAAAGAGGACCTGGCACTGAGCTGAGCCTGGCACTCCCCCTTCTTTCCCATCATCTTTGGTGGGGAACTGCATCCCCTTTCTCAGATACCCTCTGGGTGCAGTTAAAGGAATGTAGGGGCCATCCTCTGCTTTGTTCCCATTGTCACTGGTGTCCAGTGCTGGAGCCTTGATACCTCCCCTCACCCTGCAGTTTCTCTTCCCCTTTCCTGGGGTGCCCGTGCTGTAGGTGCTGGGAGAACTGAAACCACAGCCAAGGGGAAGTTTGAGAAGGTGCATCCTGATGACCTCCAAACACTGAACCCCTTCCCTTCCCTGGAACTGCCCCATGGAGAAGCAAAGATGCTGCGGTGGCCTGGTGGACCCAGAAATAGCACCAATGGTCCCAACTGCCCCACCTGATGCTCCCCTTGGTATCAACTAAAGGAGGTCCAGCCGTGCAACCTCGGTGTCCACACGCCTCCTGGCTGCACCACCAGTGCCAGGATCAGAGGAGAGGTTTTGGCTGTTGCAATGGCAAAGTGCAGCTGTGAGGGGTGGATAGTGGGAGGTGTCTCTGCTCATGGCAAGGGGGGTTGGAACTGGGTGATCTTTAAGGTCCTTTTCAAACCAAACCATTCTATGATTCTATGATTGTCCATGCAGTCCTGTGAGGTGACCATGTGTCCTCATTTCTCACTGAGCAGCTGGCAGGCCATTAGTGGGCCCTGCTTGTGCAGCAACTCTTCTGGGGAGGACACTGACACCTCTCCTCCCTGCTCCCAGTCTCCACTTTCCCCTGGTTGCAGTTCTTCCCTTGGATGTGGTGGCAGCTCCATGCGAAGCTGCACTCAGTGCACGGCCATTTCTTTTGGCCACTCCTTACCCCTTAAACTTTTCTTCTGCTTCTTCTTCCTTCTTGCTTGCTCCCTTTGCTTCAGAATAGGTCCTCTATGGTCCACAGTGCTTTCAGGAAGCACCTTTTGTGGCATGGTCCTATTCATAGGCACAGTCTCTTTGGGGTGTCTCTGCTCTTCCGTGCAGCAGCTTCTGCTGCTCTGACAATGCTGTTCCTTTTGTTGGGATTTTACTTCTCTTTACTCAATGTGTTGTCACAGAAGTGCCATAAAATTCTCTTGTTCAAAGAAGGAGAGCTGTTTGGAATGAGGCATCATTGGCATAGGGCACTTCAGGACCTCCTTCTTCAGAGGTATCCCTGGTAGCTTCCTCCTCCTCCCCAACCAAAACCTTTCTAGTTATCCCCAACATGATTATTTACTGCAGCACAGCTACAATGGCTTGAACTGGATGATGGGATATCATCCAGAGGGACCTGGACAAGCTGGAGAAGTGGGCCTGTGTGAACCTCCTAAGGTTTAGCAAGGCCATATGCAAGGTCCTACACTTGGGTCAGGGCAATCTGCGGTTTCAATACAGGATGGGAGATGATGTGATTGAGAGCATCCCTGAGGAGAAGGACTTGGGAGTGCTGGTTGCTGAGAAGCTTGACACAAAAGCCAGCCCAGAAAGCCAACCACATCCTGGACTGCATCCAAAGCAGAGGGACCAGCAGGGTGAGGGAGAGGATTCTTCTCCTCTGCTCTGCTCTCGTGAGACCTCACTTGGAGTATTGTGTCCGGTTCTGGAATCCCCAACATAAGAAGGATATGGAACTGTTGGAACGGGACCAGAGGAGGCCATGGAGTTGATGAAAAGGCTGGAACACCTCTGCTATGAGGACAGGCTGAGAGAGTTGGTGTTGTTGGGCCTTCTGCTACCTGCAGGGGCTCCAGAAAAGCTGGGGAGAGACTTTTCACAAGGGCCTGTAGTAACACTTTACTCTATCCTTAGTTTGTCAGCGATTTATCTGCTGACTTATGTTAATTAATTATACTAATTTTAACTGTAGTGTGTTAGTTTTGATGTTCAAGTCAAGGCACTGAAGTTCTGTGGTCTTCCTCATTTTTCCTGAGCCATTTCTGCTCATCTGGGCACACGGTCATAGTTCCATCGATTTCTGGTCATGCTGTGACTTGAATCCAATTGGGAGTTGAGACCTGATGCCCATTTTGATGAATGGGACACGTTATCCCCTGAAGTTCTTGTTACAAACGTTCCTTTCCACAGCTGCTTTGCTCTCTGGGCTGTGCAGACCACAGCTCTTTGGGGATGTGAGAGGGAGGTCTGGATTTCTATGGTAGCTGCTGGTTCTTGAAGGCAGGAGCTTTCCATCCCATCTCTCATTCAGGAGGCCTGTCTCAGGGCCTTCTCTGTCATATTTTGTCTCCCTCTTTGCATACACTGTAGGGGGTTTAACTTTAGTAATAAGAGGCAGTGAGACCATTATTTTTTCTCTAAGGAGGAAAATACAAGCTGAACTGATGAAGCTCAGGAAAAGTAGTCATTTCTTCCCTGCAATGTGCCAAGAAATATCTGTGTTAGCTGGCATTGAATTATAATTAGAAGATGTTCTGTGCAACACTTAATTTACCAGCAAATTAATGACTGGCCTGGATCAGCCTACCCCTTCCATAGTCATGAAGTATAATAATTAGTGAAGCATTATTCCAAATTGTCCACTTTATTGGAGCCTAAGATTTACAGAAAGACAGTATGAGCAACTGTCTTAATGGGAAAGTAAATTTTGCAGACTGGAGTTGGCTAAGAATCCTGTTTCATACTTGTTGCAACTGTGAGTAAGCAACTGATTATTAATTTTGATCAGTCATTACTGATGCTTGACAAATGTCCTGCTGCACAAAAACCAGGAGGAAATGTGTGGTTTTCATTTAAATCATGGTCTTCATAATTTCGACAGTGTGCTATGAAGAAGTGGCTTCAAATACTTCTCATAGGCTGGGCTTATCTGTTTAGAAAGAGAATGTGGAAGGGAAATAATAGTTCTTAAGAAGAAGGAAAAGGCTATAATTTTTCTCTTACAGATAATCTCTGAAATACAGAAAGCCAGACTATTAAAAAACCCCAAACAGTCAGCTAATTCAGCAATGCAAGATCTCTTTCCCTACAGTATGTGCTGTCCTTCATAGCAAGTGCACAATTCTGATTCCCAAACAGGACAGCACACTATTTAACTTCAAAAAGCATAACTGAACTTGAACGTTTACCAAAGGCAAATTTTGTATTCAGCTGTAGAATTTCAAAGGGTTGCTGATTACCACAGTAAAAATCTCACTTGAAGCAAAATGAGCTACAAACAGAGCAACAGCTCTGTTTTACATTAATCCACACTATGAATGAATTAAGGAGTGAAAGTAAAGTGCTAAAGACCATGAAGGATGAAATTGCATTGTTTAACATCTGTACTCTTTCTGGTTAAACATATTAAGCAAATAAAGTATCACAGTATCAGAGTATCACAAGGTAGGAAAGGACCTCTGAGATCATCAAGTCCAACCTATAACCCAACACCAACACCCACACTAACACCAACCATCATCTAACCCATGGCACTCAGTGCCTCATCCAGTCTCCCCTTAAACACCTCCAGGGTCGGTGACTCCACCCCCTCCCTGGGCAGCCCATTCCAATGGCCAATCACCCTTTCAGTGAAGAACTTTTTCCTCACATCAAATCTAAACTTTCCCTGACAAAGCTTGAGTCCATGCCCTCTAGTTCTGTCACTGGTCACCTGAGAGAAGAGACCAACCCCTGCCCGACTACAACCTCCTTTTAGGTAGTTGTAGAGAGCAATGAGGTCTCCCCTGAGCCTCCTCTTCTTCAGACTAAACAGCCCCAACTCCCTCAGTCGTTCCTCGTAGGGCTTGTGCTCCAGCCCCTTCACCATCTTCGTTGCCCTCCTCTGGACACACTCCAGCATCCTGACATCTTTCTCAAACTGGGGGGCCCAGAACTGGACACAATATTCAAGGTGAGGCCTGACCAGTGCCGAGTACAGGGGGACGATAACTCCTCTGGTCCTGCTGGCCACACTATTCCTGATGCAGGCCAGGATGCCATTGGCCTTCTTGGCCACCTGGGCACACTGCTGGCTCATGTTGAGCTTCCTGTCAACCAGCACTCCCAGGTCCCTTTCTGCCTGACTCCTCTCCAGCCACTCTGTCCCCAGTCTGTAGCTCTGCATGGGATTGTTGTGTCCAAAATGAAGTACCCGACATTTGGACTCATTAAACATCATCCCATTAGAATCAGCCCAGCTCTCCAATCTGTCCAGGTCCCTCTGTAGGGCCATCCTACCCTCTAACAGATCAACCCTTCCTCCCAGCTTGGTATCATCTGCAAACTTGCTGATGATGGACTCAATCCCCTCATCCACTAGTATTGCACTAGTAAGAGCACCAGCGAATAGAAATACCTGCAATCAGTGGCTCCTGCAGCCACATAGGGCTGTTCCATGATGTCCATGCCATGTACACTGACTTTTGTTTTAGCTTATTTTGTACAACATTACCAAACACACACTGGTGAAACAAGACAGTCCAGCTCCCTGGTACAAGCTCCAGTACCCTGGTGGCTGTAATTCATCGTTAGGTTAAATGCCTGAGGTAAGACTACAGGTGGCATAATTGGAGTATCTCAGGTCATTGCTCAGAGTGAGACACTAAGAATTAAAGGCTCTTATTTCACTTTTATCTGCATTGCTTCGATTAAAAGAAAACCAAACAATTTCTGCTGTGGCTGACACAGGGGTTGCCTGGCTGTAATCCAGCATCCATACCTGCTTGTTGGTTGGTGACTTCTGAGCCCACTCGTAAAGCCGTTGGTAAACCCGTCCATCGTAACTGCCAAGCGCGGAATTCAGGCTTTTATCGGTGAAGTCAAAAGCATCCACTAGTGGAACAGCATCCTTCCTGAGGAGCAGGTGAATGACATTTGTATTATTTAAGCAGATATTGCTTTATAAGGGAGGAAAACACGTCAAAGGTAAACCTAAAAGTCAACTGTCTACATTCCTGTCTGAAATGCTTGTGCCGGTTTCTCCCCTCACCTGCACTGTGGGGAAAATCCTACTTGTTTTAGTTGCTCAGAGGCAAGTTCTACTAATGCCCTGTGAGCTGTCTGTACTGTTGAATGGATATTTGCAAGGTCTTGTAATTGCCTGGGGTCTGTCCCTAATTCCCTAATATATGACTCAATCTCCTGTCAGATGTTTCCTCAGCAGACTCTGCCAGTTCTTGCTTTTAGTTTTTGTTGGTTGTTTTTTTTTTTTTGTTTTGCTTTGTTTTTCTTATGCTGTGTTTGGTAATAAGGTTGCTACGACTGATGTGAAGTGCCTTGCTGATCTCCAACCTTCATCTACTCTTATTTTTGTTATCTTATTATAAGAGAACAGTATCTGTAAGAACACGGCAATCCTGAACCTCACAGTCCTTGACAGCACCAAGGGCCCATCTAACCCAGAAGTCCACCTGGCAGCAGTCAGCAAGAGACAGCTAGAGCATAAAGACAAGTATATAATGTAAGCATCTTCTCCTAAGCAAGAGTTTCCTTTTTCTCATCTTCCCATCATCCTGGGTGTAGGAAGCTGTGCTAGCTGTGCCCCACCTCTGAGGTTACACAGATGCAAAGCCCTTTTGCTCAAACAATGGCATTTGCATCCACCAGTTGCTTTTGGAGAAGGGCTGCGTGGGAAAGGCCAGGTTTTTGCTACAGGCTGGGTGGGGAGTATGTATCCTTTCTACTAATTGTAAATAACTGACTCTGATTACCCAGGCAAATACCCATTCCATTCTTGAATCCTGTTATGAAGGCATGGACTAACACTGAGAAATCGCACTGAATTCCAGATACGATAACCTGTTGGGCTTTTGAAAACATTCTGTTAAAGGTTATCACTTAACTTGAATTTTGTGATCAGTTCTGAGAATGCTTGCTGTTTGGCTCATCCTGTTCCACTCTTGGTTATGGTGTACTCTTATTTCTTTCCAGGTGGCTTACGTAGAATTTCACAACAGTGGCAACTCACTTCTCTGCATGCTAAGTTAATCTGTCCTTTCACAAACAGCACTGAGTAGTGAAAGATGAGCCCTTTTGTCAAAAAGCCTTTCTGAGTGATGTGGGAAGTTAAAACCTTAGCACAACTCCGAATTCATGAAGTCAGTAATCAATGATGTTGCACAGATGCATCTGAACCAGCTCCAGGCAGGACTGTTTGGGTACCAGTTGCAACTCAGCCATGGCAACTGAGCAGGCTGTATTAGCTGTGGCTTAAGCAAATTTTGCAGTGCATGATTGGTGGCTGTGGCTGCCTCTTGCCAATGCTGTTCCAGCTACATATTCACCTGCTTTCACTCTACTGCAAATGGCAGAAAGTGTTCAGGATTTCTTTATTTATAATTTAAGGCTGCATGTTACAGAATTTCAATTTAGAGACTGCAGAGGAGCTGGGCACTTAGGTCTGTTTTAATGTGAAAATGAGCTCTATGAATATGTTTCAATCAATTTTAGTGTTGCCAGGCAATGAAAATAAAAGCTGAGCAAGGTGAATTGACTTTGGAGATGTCATCAAAGGTACAGCAGCACCGTTTTATATCTATCACAGGGACAAACTGAATAGCTGTGTAAGTCCTCTCATGCTAGAGCAGCTCACCGAATGACAGCCAGGAGGTCCAGGTATGATGCTGTTACCATGTCTATCTGAGCTCCAGATATGTAGCCATCATGTAAGAAGACTCCTGCATTTGAGAAGATCCCATGCAATGCAAAGAGGTCACAAAGATGTTTCATAATCTTCTGGATGCCAGCCTTGGTCTTGAGCTTTTCCACAGTTTCTGCAAAGTTTTTCACTGAGATGTAGTGGCAGTGAGCCTGGAAAACAAATGCAATTTACAGTGAATGCATCTCAAAACACTTTTAGAAGGCCAAGCGATCCAAACTTTCTCACCAAGAATACAAAACCTTTTCATTCCCCTGGAACTTTTTCAATTTGTATTCTTTGTTTCCTGGTTGACCAGGCCTTTTGCATTCATGTCTTACAGCAACAGTTAAGGAGAGAATTGGCGTGTGAACAGCCAACACTGGTATTTGTAAACTCAAGAAAACTGCTTCAGAAGCCATGGTAGTACTAGATATTTCTGAATAATACCCCGAATGATTTGTGTGATGGAAGTACACTGGAATGGACTTGTAATTGACTCCTACCAATTGAATTTTGGTTATACATCAACAGGAGAAAACTCTTTTGTTGAAGACCTCAGGCTCATGGTACATTGGGCTCAGTGTCCACAGGGCTTCAGCTCTGACAACATCTGTTGTCACAGAACAGCAACTGACCTCTCATTGCTATGGGTTTAAGTAAACTGATAAATTCTGGGTCAGACACCACTATCTAATGGCCAAGCTACTGAAAAACTATCAGAGGTTTAGAGCAAACGAAGCAGGCTGACTCCACCTGTTCGTGGAGGTGACTTTTGTTATGCTGACATAACTGTGGTGGTTGGTGGTGTTGGTATCTGTGTGGGTTCATTTCCCCTCTGTACAGTTCTTCTCCCAGCTGTGGGTGTGCAAGCACAGCACACCTGCAAAGCAGCAAGCATTGCTGGCATGGTAAAGCAGCGTGGAGGCCAGCAGAGTCTGCAAAACCTGCCTGAGCAGCTGAGTGTCTACTCAAGCAATTAATCTGTGTGGAGCCCACAGCAAAGCCACACCCAGTGTCTGAGCCTGTCAGCTGAGAGCTGGCAGAGATAGTTCATGGACCTGCCAGCTGTGTGAGTGAGCCTCCAGGGAAGGCATGGTGCAAGAAGTAAATGCAGAAATGCCCCAAGAAAGCAACAGGCTATCAAGGTTTTAAAGCTATGGGGGAAACTCAAGAGGTTTGGTTGACTTGCTGAAGTATCTAAGAAATTTTGGGGGCCAAGACCTTGTTTTCTAAGAAGTCCAGCAGCTCTCTGTGTACGTCAGGCTCTTAAGAAGGAGTTTATTTTTGACTGGTCACATGCTTAGGTTCTCCTCTCTGCCTCTCAGAAAGAGCTGGAATCCAGCTTTTCCTCTGAGATGTGATCTCCCCTGCTCTTAAGTTTGGAGAGCTCAGCCACTCATCTGAGGGGGGCAGGAGACAACGGCTTGTTCAAGTTTGTGTGAGGAGAACACTGGTCACAGCATTTTCTAGAGATAATCTCTAACAGGAAGCATTTTGTATCAGTTTCATTCCACTAAAAATATACTTATATTTAAACAATTATTGTGAAAGTAGTTTTTTTAAAGTCACTTTGTTTATAGGAGCTCTCCTTTATTTAGATTTAGGACATGAGGAACATATTCACAATGAGGATAGGGAGGCCCTGGCAGTGGTTGCCCAGTGAGGTTGTGGCTGCCCCATCCCTGGAGGTGCTCAAGGCCAGGTTGGATGGGGCTTTGAGCCCCCTGATCCAGTGGGAGGTGTCCCTGCCCATGGCAGAGGGTTAGACCTGGATGATCCTTGAGGTCCCTTCCAACACAAACCATTCCATGATTCCATGATTCTATGATTTTTGAGGCAATTACATGTTTTTTTTCCTGGTCTTTTTCAAGCTTATAACATTCAATATTTGCTGCTTCCACTGACTCTGTGCAATTGAAAATGGGGGCTGATGCATGGCAGATGGGTGATCACAAAAATGCTGCAGCTGAGAGCAAGACCCAGTGAGTCCTTGTTTTGACAGATTAAAGCCATGCTCACTGGTATGGTTTTGAAAGGATTCCAGCTCTTACTGAGAAAGAGTTTGACTCATCAAGGACTTCAACTACTTGACTGACTACAAGGCTGTTCCCTAATACAAAAATCACCAAGATGGTATCACCACAGTTAGGGAGGAGTGGGGTTCCATTTTCCTGTCAGGAGCATCATGCTAAGGCCATTTCAATTTGGGTTGGCTCTGGCTGAACTGTAGATTACAGCAAATTCCATTAAGAACTGAATAAAAGTAAAACAACCCATGGATCTTTTTCAACATCTTCCTAGCCTCTGTTTAGGAAGTAGAAGGAAGACATTTACCATAATTGTAGACAAATTGCACTAATATGCATATTAAAAAGAGTGTTTGGGTTTTTCTTGAGATACTGAAGTATCAGTGGTTTTGGTTTTCATTTAAATTTAGGGCTTTTATCCCCTCTTGCCTTATTTTCTGCTTAGTTCTGTACTAACTAACCCACTTTGGAGAACGAATGCTGCTGTCCTTATCCTATTTCAGCTGAAGGGCCACTGGTTGCCTAATCCATATTAACCAGGAGTTGCTTTTGTGTCTGTTCTTACTTTGTCTTCGCTGATTTTTGTTTCAGTAGTGCTTAGTACTGCATTTATCACAGCCTTTCCCTGCAGTCATTTTCCCTTGTGAGAGCACCAGGTGTAAGAAATACCAGGAAGGCTTCACCCTTGCTGCAACTTTACCAGCTGTCAGTAAGGTGGCTTTGGGGAGACTTTCCTCTGGGAGCCAGAAATGCTGGCTTCTTGTAACAAGATGAGCTGGAGATGGTGGGTTCTTGTTGCAGCATTTGGGAGGTCTGATTCTGCTCACAGTGGCAGCATCATCATGGGGTTTGGTTATTTTTCTCAGTTTCATTTCTACTCCCTCTAGCCTTTCTCTACTTGGCCTTTTCAGATGGCAAATTCTTCAGATCAGGAATTGCTTCTTACTACCATTTTTCCACCACGCAGACCACAGTGGTGCCCTGATCTTTGTGCCCTGGGCACTTAGATGCTACCAGAACACAATAAACAGTGACAAAACTGGTGAAGGGACTTGAGCACAAGTGCTATGAAGAGAGGCTGAGGGAGCTGGGGTTGTTTAGCCTGGAGAAGAGGAGGCTCAGGGGTGACCTCATTGCTCTCTACAACTATCTGTAGTTGGCTGTAGACAGGTGGGGGTTGGTCTCTTCTCCCAGGCAGCCAGCAACAGAACAAGAGGGCACGAGCTTAGACTCTGCCAGGGAAGGTTTAGGCTGGATATCAGAAAAAAGTTCTACACAGAGTGGGTACTCAGGCATTGGAATGGCCAAACCAGGGGGGTGGTGGATTCACCATCCCTGGAGGTTTTTAAAATAAGACTGGATGTGGCACTCAGTGCCATAATCTAGTAATCATGAGGACGTTGGACAAAGGGTTGGACTTGATGATCTTGGAGGTCTCTTCCAACCCAGATGATTCTATGATTCTATGAAGTCTTAAAGGAAATTGTGCCTTTTCTGTTCCATACTGTATCATAAAGACAAATGAGAAATAAGCAGGTAAATGTTGCTAACCTTTGCAGCCTGCACCAGCTGCACTGTGCACTGGTTCCATGCATCATACTTGTTGACACCTGACTGAATCAAGTCCTGTAGTTTAGCTGCTGTGCTGCTTATCAGTCTGCAAAATTGAAAAACGTTATTGAATATAACTACAATAGCACACATGCACTTATTTCATACTCAGATTTGTGTATGATCATATGGCAAAATGTCATCCCTGACATCTGAAGTTATCTACACTCAGTATGAGCAAACTTAGATCATGCAAAAATCTAAATATACACTGGGAGAGGCACCCAGACCACGTTGGTACTGAAGGGTTTCTGCATTCCCAGCTTCCAGGAAAGTTTACCATAAGGTCTGCTGAGCTCTTCTTGGGTGTTGTAAGGAGAGCTTGCAAAGCAAAATAAAGTAGTTATATTATTGGACTGATGTTACATTATGTTTCTGCTTTCTTACACAGGGATACAAATCCTGCTCCCATTGATTTTTTTGGTTTTACATTGATCTGAATGACAGCAGGGTTGTCTCTCTTTTGGAGATGACACCTCAATGATCCATAAATGTGCACATAATACTAATGACACCAGTGATGATACTGGTTTTATTTGTGTTGAGTAGTTGAATGTGTAGCTGATAGGCTGCAGACAAAATGAGAGGCTCTGTGTTTGCTGTGAAAACAAACATCAGTTTCTCAGCTTATGTCAAATTTGAATTTCATAGAATTGCACAAGGTACAGGTGCTTAAAGGTTTTACTGGATGGCAACTCAGTGATGTCTGGGATTTACTTAAATAGTGCCATCAGTGTGTACTCTGTGGAATACAGCTGTTAGGTAGCATGTGCCTTAAAACTTCTGATGTTCTGAATGTGAAAGTAGTATATTGAACATTTGTTATGGTTGTTGTTAATCCTACGTGACTCTCTTTTTTGCTCTTTCAGGAGTAGATGGTGTCAATTCTTTTGTAACTTATTTTACCTCCTTTTGAAGCCAGGAAAAAGCTGAGCTCTTAACACATTTCTAATGTAAAAGAGAGAAACCCTATCTCCTGTCCTCTGTACTGACCTGACTGCCACGTGTTTATAGGCCTCTGTGTAAACATCTGGACTCACAAAATCCAGCTTGTTCTTGGCTGGACACTTCCCCGGTTTCACTGCAGCCAGGTATGTGACAGATGGTGGGCCAGGCTGGCCAGCACTGGCTGCCATGAAGCACTTAATGAGGAACCTGGGAAGAAGAAAACAATCAGAGCAGAGTAAGGCTGTGATCCCCATGCAAAAAGTAAAACAGCAGGCTCGGGTGGGGAGCACCAAGGTGTGCCCTAACCCATCAGTGGTCCAGAGTGGACTTGAACAAGTAATCATCTTTTGTGCTGCATGTTATTTGCAATAACCTGATCCGTGCTGAGTTTCAGAGGTAGCCTGTCTACTGTATTTAAAGCTACACATACCTGTAGTGGTGAATTTTTAGGAAGAAACTTGCTGTGGCTATTAGCAGTCTCTTCAACGTGGTGATTATATACATTATCAACTTTGCAGTGAGTCTTAATGCTCTGCGAGTCTTACTGGTGGTTTGGTCTTACCCTCTGTGAACCCCAACAAACATAAGACCCTTTCTTGAAGCTAAGTATGTGTCCCCCCTCCCTTTTTGGGTTTTTTTTTTGGCACCTCAGCTATGACTTAGACCAACCAGATCTGGAGGTAAAAGGTTACAGCATTTCTTTCTTGATCTTGCAAGAAGAGGCAGTCATGGGTACAGAAGTGTGTATGCAAGCACAGAGCTTCCTCTGTCCCTGGGAAGGGCACTGGCTTTCTCCTTTGAGTAAAAACACATATCATTAAAACTTCAAGCAGCTGCTGTTTCTTTCTGCTGTACTTCACCTCCTCTGGATAATCACTGGTCTGCATGTTTGAAGGAAAGTGGTGTTCTTGGAGCATGGCTCCCCCCCTTCCAGTATCAAACGACTTTGCCTTCTCTGAATCAACCTCACTTTACCAATACATGTTCACATATAAACCACAAAACCTGTACAGCAATGTTTTTGCTGCACCACTAGGCAAAGAGGAAAACGAGGTTATGCAGAACAGCATCTGCATACATCCCTAAACCAAAAACAGAAGAGATAATCTGATTCCCACACACCTGCCTGTTAGACAGAATACATGAATAGTTTATGTCCTGAGCTGTATTTTTAGAAAGTGCTGTGAGAAAGGAGCAGATGATTTTACTGGGTTTGAAGAAGTAGCAGAGTTTGAATAAATGATGGGGCAGGCTTTTAGATGTACAGATTTCAATTATTACCTGGCAGTCTGCAGGAGCAAAATGGTGTTTTCCCCTTCATAAATACAAGAGGCAAGTATTTTAGTATACAACGAAGGGAGTCCACTCAGCAAGGAGTAACCGTGTCCCCCGCACGCCCGAAGGCAGATGTCTACGGCTGAAGTGCAGTACTGGGTAACCATGGCTTTAAAGCCCGAAGAAAATGCATGGAGCTGTTTAAAAAAACACAAAGGCAGAGTGTAAATGGTGAAAGTGTTCTAAAGCAGTCCTCAGAATAAGATTCCTAATTTTCTGCAATTTCTGGGCATGAGCTCCTCCTTTGCATTCTGGTGTAGCACCCAGCTCCTTGAGCCTGGGGTTTGGTTTCTGCCTGGGATGCTGCCTATCCTCATGCTGGCCACACTGTGGTCAGTTCATGCATTTTTTGATTTCTATCAACCAGCAGTGGCTTTGGCCACCTGTGCTCAGAGGGTGTTTTCATTTCAGGCTTCCAGTTGTAAAATCTTATGTTCTTATCTATTAGTTTTGGCTCAGAAGTAAATATTTGCATGTGCATTTGTAGATGAAGTTGTGAAATAATGCTTTGCGCCACCAGCGACTTGGAACAAGCTTTTTATCAGATGGATGTGCTTTTCAAGGACTTTTCACACTGCAACAGTTCCCAAAATGAAAGATTTGGGATGGTAAAGCAAATGTCATTGCTGACTGGTTGTCGACCTAGGACACGCCATTTGATCTCTTAGTGCTTCTTCTCTCTCCGGCTGTCTAGTGATGAGAGGAATGCTTGTTCAATTTGCTAAAACACTTTGGTATTTAGAGATGAGAAGTGCTGTATGAGCTGATCCTGCTGCCACTCACCTCTGGCAGTGTGTCGAAGTTATTCCTCTGGATCTCTCTGTACCCCCTGTCTAATAGCTCCTGCAGGTAGTTGTTGATGAAATGAAAGGCATAGGCTGCTGCCAACTGGGGCAGCAATTTTTCTTGCTGAGTCTGGTAGTCGAGGATTTTTGCTTCTTGTTCCCTGTTGGAAGACAGCTGATGAAGGGGGGAAAGTGTGGACACAGGTGTAACTACTGTTAGCTTACCTATCACATCATGAAAAACAGCATTCTTCATTATCAAGAAGCAGTATGTGAACAAGGACTGAGCTGATGTTGTGGCAGCAAAGCTGTCCAGCTTGTGAAGCTGTTAGAGGAACAAGCCTGACTAGCAAAAAAGGCAGTTTTTGTGCTGTTTTGGTGAACCAGCCTAACAAAGAAGAAAAGGCTCTGTGTGATCCATCACTACAGAGAGGGAACAGGAAGTGCGGGAGAGGACAAGGACAAAACCTTCAAGGACAGCAAGTTTTTAGGTGTTACAGATGGCACTGCACCCTGAAAAACTTCTTTGTTTGAACTCTGTCTTTGAGGTCCTGGGTGTATTTTCTCCGAAAATATTTGACTCTAAATTATTTTAAGTTTTCTGAGCTTTTTTTTGACGTTCTTTACCACTTTTGCTGTGGATGCTGCACTTAGGACTTCAAATGATGGCATTGGTTATTACAATAGTTTAGGATGTTGTGCTCTTTGTCTGGTTCACATTTGAATCAAACCAAGTTCTCATTAGGATCTTCTTGTTTTCCAAATGAGATTTAAGTGGACATTTTTTAAACCCATTCAAATGAAAATATATATTTAAAAATCACAGGGATTCTTAGCAGACTAATAAAATCCAGTGCTGTAAAGCATGGATATTGGAGCTGTAGATGGTGGAAGGTATTTTAATATCACACCCACTAATGGATGCTACAGAATAAGAATTCAGTAGCTTGTCCACTTTGTCTGGATTCTGCTGAGTTACGGGATTACAAGGAAAGACTTGATATTAGGAAAAAGTTCTTCACTGAAAGGGTGATTGGTCATTGGAATGGGCTGCCCAGGGAGGGGGTGGAGTCACAGACCCTGGAAGTGTTTAAGGGAAGATTGGATGAGGCACTGAGTGCCATGGTTTAGATGATGGGTTGGTGTTAGTGTTGGTGTTGGTGTTGGGTTATAGGTTGGACTTGATGATCTCAGAGGTCCTTTGCAACCTTGTGATACTGTGATACTGTGAAAGACCAGTTATAAGAAAAATAAATTGCCTATCCTCACTGCTGAGCTTTTCAAACTATGAAGCTGATCTCAGAAAGAACTGTAAACATTCTCTTGTACCTTGACTGAAGTTCATTAACACAAATAAGAGGGAGGCAGGTTTGTAATACCCTGTCTGGGTCAGGAAATAAGCCAGTGAGGTACTGAGGGATAAGCTGAAAAGCAGAAATACAGACTGGTGGGGGGGCAAAATGATGTGTGGCTCCTTTCCCACAACTGAGGACGTGTGTGGTGTTACCCAGGCTTCAACTTGGACTGCCGGCGAACCACAGAGTATCGGATGGCGATGGTGCAAGCTTTCATTAGAGGCACGATGACTTCATCAGAGATAACGGAAATGCGCACGGTGGTCATCGGGAAATAGTTAATCTTCTGTGACCCTGATCTTACATAGGTGCCATCTGGTTGAACCTAGAGTAGAGAGAGGACATTAGATGCCACCTTCTTCAATACTAGATGGTTGTGTAATCCATCTGTGGAATAAAATGGACGTTGAAGGCATTCATAGAATGGAAAACTAAATACTTTTACAGATGAAACATCCATTTGAAGAGACAAACTCTTCCTGCTTCTGGCTCCGGCCTGCTCTGCTGCCCCGCGATCACCAGCCTCTCAACGTGTAATCCCTGACACTGAGTTTCATTCAAGATTCAAGTAGCTTTTGTCCATGATAAAACCTCATAGACTTGCAGGCACCTCAAGGGAAGACTTCTGTCCTAAAGGCAGGGAAGTCCCTGTTGTCTCTCTGGTTGTGCAATGAGAGTCTTGAGAGTCTCTGACCTGAGTTCGTACGTACCTCACAAAACTTGCTCAGCATGTTCTCCCTGGGGACGTGAACCTTCTGCAGCATGAGGTAGCCATTGTCAACATGCTCAAAATTCATTTTGGGACCGATGTCTCCTGCAGTTATGCCTGCAGAGGGAGAAATCATGGCCTGCTTGCTTCCACTTTAATGTTTTCATCCCCATTTTGCAGCAGTCTAGGGGGATCTCAAAGGAAGGGCACGTTCAACTCTGCCTCCTTCCCCAGCATGGATGATCTTGCCTGAGGGATGAAACGGGCATTTGAATGCCTCATGGTTTTTCTGTGATTCACCTCTTTTATTGGCTGGGGTCTGAGGTGATCAGAGCAGCCTGGGATTCTAGTTAAGAAGGTGGCTTAAGATGGAACAAATCTTCCTTTCGATCAAAAGGTTGGGGTTAATGATATCTATGCCTTGGGTATCTACCTTGGTTTGCTTTTGGCAGTCATAACTTTCTGTGCTCACTCTCTCTGGGCCCAACGTTTTAGAAAACATTGAAGGGTAAAATAGATGGAGCACCTGCTCGAGTGCTGCAATGTCTGGAGACCTTTACCTGGGCAGAGTGAATGGTCCTGAAGGCTGCGTATCTGCACGATGAAGGGATGCACACCGTAGCACTTCCCATGGATGAACAGCTGAGCAAAGACCACTGCATGTGTTGCTGATCTTCCCACTGCGAGAAGAGGAACAGCCCCATCCCCTTAAGGTACAGCACAAACACTTCCACAGTTAACAGCAGTCAGTGCTAACCGTGGGTTAGGTCTAATGTATGGGTCACTGTAGGTGTGATCCATAGATGCTGAAAGCTGGGGATTGCCTAAATCTGTGTTCTGAGCCTGCTCTTTGCTCTCAGAAGTCGCATCATCCTTGTTCCTCTGCTGCTGCCTGTGAGGCTTGGATGAACAGTTTGCACGAGCAGATGAGAAAAAATAAGCAGTTGAAGTTCAAGCAGTGCTGAGTGGGAAGGGCTGTTAGAGTGACTCCAGTTACTTGCTGTGAAATCCCTTCCTGGAGGGAGCCATGAATTTCATACTTGAATACTTTATGCTGAGACTGGCTGATCATTTGAATTCTTTATGCTGATCTTTTATGCTGATGGCCTCCCTGGAGCTTCCAGTGCCTCAGTATTATTTACAAAGATGAGATTGATTTCTGCAGAGGCAGGAGTTTCCCTGGGCAAAGGTTTCCAGCCCTGCCCGCCACCCAAGAGATTCTGACAGAGGATGGTGGCTCCCTTCTGGCCTTTGAACGTGTACAACAACCATTGGTCTCTTACTTGCCTCTTGATGTGTGCATCTCTTACTGAAGTCCTCTGGTAGCACCTAAGCCTGCAAACACAGAGCTGGAGCAGGGCAGACCAAGTAACTGAAGGAGGCAAATGAGGAAAACCAAACTATTCTGTGTGGTACTTACTATCTCCAGGCCACCACTTCATGGCAGAGATGGTTGGTGTGTTCAGTATAAACTCCTGCGTAGTGATATCAAAGACTGCGGTTGTTTCCAAACCCTGAAGATAAGTACCTTTAAAAGAAAATAAAAATATGTATGTCTGTCCATCCCCTGTCATATGACAAGGATGGAGAGAGTGAAGGACCCCTGGGTTTTGTCGTTTACCCTTCTGCTGAGAACCGTGGGATGATGCTCCCATGACCCCACACCACCCTGCAATGATCTATTGAGCCACATGGTACTCAGGCAAGCTACCTGGTTCATGGTGACAACCATCAACTTGGGCAAGTTGCATGGCTGATCCACTCCACTGATGGTGACTCCTTGGTATCTAACCATAAGCTTTCACTCCTTGTCTTGTTATTTTTTCCCACATTGGCAAAACCAATACCAATGCAACTCCAGCTTGCAAAGAAACCCTGAGGATCAGAGAGCTGAAGTACCTCTGCTATGAGGACAGACTGAGAGAGTCAGGCTTGTCCTGCCTGGAGAAGAGAAGGCTCCAGGGGAACCTCATAGTGGCCTTCCTGTACCTGAAGGGGACCTAGAGGAAAGCTGGGGAGGGACTTCCTACAAGTGCTTATAGTGATAGGATGAGGGGGCACGGCTTTAAACTGGAAGGGGGAAGATTTAGATTAACCATTAGGAAGAAATTCTTCACAATGAGGGTGATGAGGCCCTGGCACAGGTTGCCCAGTGAAGCTGGGGATGCCCCATCCCTGGAGGTGTTCAAGGCCAGGCCGGATGGGGTCTTGAGCAGCCTGGTCTGGTGGGAGGTGTCCCTGCCCATGGCAGGGGCTTGGAACTGAATGATTTTTAAAGTCCCTTCCAACCCAAACCATTCTACAATTCTATGTTGACCTCTCACATGTAAGTGGTATTTCCCCCCCAGCCACCCCTGTCCCAGTGAAGCACAGACAGCCTGAACTCAGATCCCCCCAGGAATCTGGGCCAGAGTCTCTTATCCTATGGGAACACTGTTTTGCCTTTACAGCCTTACCGTGCCCCAGTTCAGTCTGAGCATAGCTTCCAATGAGCTGATACTGGGTGGCCAGAGGAAGCCATTTGGCAATCTGTTTGTCAGAGCCCAGCACCAAAATGCTCCTCATGAAAACGCGGTGAAGGAGAAACGCGACGTCTCCTGACACTGCCCTGCAGGGGAGGCACAAAGGGGTATTTTTACACAGATGAAGTTCCAGGGATATGATGAATGAGGCAGTGATACTGCGGTGGTCACCAGACACATTGCCTGCTGCCTTTTGATTTCTAAACTGTCATAACTTACCCAACATCCAGCATCAACAAAGTATTGCAGAAAATAGTGCTCTTCCACGCTCCTTTTGTTCCTTCTTTCATAACATGGTTTGATTAAGTGTTGCTAGCTCATTATTTCAGATGCTCTTGGAGATATTATCTGTCCCGAGTGGCAGATGCTGAGCTCCTAAAAACACAGCCCATCTCCAAAGGTCCTGTGGCTGTGACAGCTTGTGAGCCATTCGCATCCTTATTTTATGTCATAGTATTTTTTTACTTGATTATTTAAATCACATTTTAAGGTTGAGCTAAAAAAATCCACCACTCAGCTTGGTGCCATGGGCAAACTTGCTGAGGGTGCCCTCAATCCCATGTTCCCAACACATGAAGAAAGAAATGAATACATCCTTGTAACATGTGGTTTATTTCCTGGTCAGGTCCTTCACCATTGCCAGGTGATAGGGCTGCAGACATGCTAAAAAGCACCATTCCAGAAGCTGGGTATGGCAATTTCCATGGTGAAAATGAGAAACTCATTTGTTTGAGGCTTTTTTTTCTGTGTGAGAAATCATAAGAAAGAATATAGTCCCTCTTCCTGGCATCCCTCAGAATATGGTTGAATTACCTCAAATATATAAGTACCTGTGCTCTCCCACGTAAAAATACGTGGCTCTGCAGTTCTCAGTAGCTGGTATGGCCATTAGCACATAGCTTTTATGCACCATCTCATTCTAAATAGATATCTTTTTATTGTTATTAAATGACTATGACCTTTCTTTTATACTGGCCCTGAGAAAGAACCAGTCATGCTGAAAAAGTGGGGGAAAACTATAAACAAACAAGTTAAACTGCTCTGATAAACAGAAAATGACTTAATGAACCCTTTGCAGCCCATCCAGAAGCAATGTTACTTTAACTGCAATTTTAAAAAGCTGGCTTTTAAATGTGTGCAAGTGATTCACTGTCTGGCACCAGAAGGCACGAGGTGCTCACCTGATGTTTCATTAGACAAGAGCTGTCCTGCCAAGGCAGGCTGTGCTCTGACTCCAGCAAAACGTGGTAGCACAGGGCTGGCCTGATGCAAGCAAGCCTTGGTGGGAGACACGATTGTAGTTCATCAGGTTTTAAATCAGCTGGGTTTTTCTTTTTCCTCTGAGGCAGGAGTAGAGAGCTGCTTTTTATTTGGAATATGATGATGAGGTCCAAGAGCTCTTGATGGAAGACTTCCATCTTTATTCATCCCACCCACTGTAGGTGGCAAAAAGCTTAACGTAAAAAATTATAACCTTTCATACCTTTCATATGATGAAATATTAGAAAGTGACTTTGAGTGGCAGCAGTGATTTGTAAGGTGCAGGCATTACCTTTTTGAACCATGTTTTGAAGTTACACCTTCTTACTGGGCATGTAACCCCACTAACTGTGCACTGGGCAACAGCAAACTGGTACTTTTATTTAGCAAAAGGGGAAATGAGGGACAATCAATTAAAATCAAAATGTCAAGCTCAACCCCATGCAAAGTGTTAAGAAATTTTTTTAAGGAAAGGATTGTGAAAAATATTTTATTAGATTTACATAACAACTAGTTTTTTGCTTTTTTTTAATACAATATGAATTTTCTAGGTAGAGAAAATTTCAATTTATGTGGAAGTCAGTAACTGAAACAGCACTGCTTCTGACTTTGCTTATTTAAAAATGTCTGAGGGGTGGCATGAGAGCTGTAGCACAGGGAACGAGCTTGCTGAAGTGGAAATATTACACTGGGTATGTGAACTATAGGATCTACCATGCTGTACCCACGTGCTGCTTTTCACTGCTGTGTACCATCATTTTCCCTTTTCCTGAGCATGTTAAAGTAAAAACCTGCAGCACATTTGGATCAAAACCTTGTGTGTCATCCACTGGCCTTTCCCAGCCTTTGCTAAAGCTGATTCTTGTTGGCATAACAAAAAAAATAGCTGTATATTTAAAAAATAAATAAAAATCACCTGTAAATGTACTTAAATTCAGGTCCATTCTCAGTCCATCCCATCTCACGCATCTTTTTCTGGAGGTGAACAGCTTTTCTGACTGCTGCTTCATACCTCTCATTCTGGCTCTGGAAATACTGATCTTCTCTGCTAAACACAGGGTCGCTTTGGATAGCTTCAACTGCAAAGCAACACAAACCAGTTGGTTCTCCTGGAGGTGGAGAGGCATGGGCAGCACCTCGAGCCCTGCTCTGGAGGAGCAGGCAGGACTAGGGTCATGAAAACCAATGCTGGGACCTTTTAGGGTGACAGCAGGTAGGTTTTATTTTGCCTGGCTCTGATGGCTGTCATGCCTAACTCTGATAATCTGTGCCTTGGGGAAGGAGGAGGGGAGGGAAACCTGAGAGAGGCTTCTGTTGAGTGGAGATAGGGACCCTGCAGGGTAAGGAGCTCTCCCTGGTCACGGTGTCAGAGGTGACTTTCTGCCTCAAGCAGAAAATGCCATGGGATCCTGCCCCCCCCACACTCTGTTTCTAATTACTGTTCCATGCTGTGATGGCAGCAAGAATTGCTAGATTTTGCCAGAGGGTGGCTGATGACTGGAGCTGCTGGATATCCCACTCAACACCCACGCTTCAGCTCAGGACTTCACCAGCCCTTCTCCGCACTGTGTAGTGACTCCGGTTTGCTTTCTTTGTCAGCCTGAACATTCCTGCTGCTCCCTTTTTGCCTTTAAACCCTTGGGTCCATTCACATTTAAGGTTTTACTGAGCTCCAGCTGCACTGTGAAGCATGCAATGCCAGTGGCCTGTGCCACTTTCATTTGATAATGGTGTAATATGGATGTAGTTACAGAGACAAAAGAGACTGTTTTTCAATCTGTTCCTTCTCAGCACGCAGTCATTTTTGGCACACCCATCACAAGTGAGAATTGCTCAGTCTGGCTGAGTGAATTCACAGTAGAATTCCCCACCTGGACCAGCCTGATGTGCTGAGGAGTGTTGCTGGCTGCAGGTCACGCGTGGGGAGCATCGCTGTGCAGCAGCATCAGCCCCAACAGGCATCCCCCTTGCACAGAGACGTTCACCTGTGTGACCCCAAGTCTTGGTACTCCAGTTTTGCCAGTGATACTGGGAATGGGAGCAGGGAAGATGTAAAGATTCAGACAGTGGGAGTGCCTGCAGAGCAGTCATGTTGATTTACACGAACAAGGGACTCCATTTCCACGGTCCCACTTTTTTAAGAGATGGGTGATAAGCAATACCAGGAGTGCTTCAAAATGCACTGTGCTTCAAAGGCAGAGCAGAAACAGCAGGGATGCAGGTTTGCACTGCACCAGCCTCCACCCAGGGGCCTTGTAAGGCTCACTCACCCACCGCCCTTCGTATCCGAGTCTGCTCTGCACCGCCATCCAGCCAGGCTGTAAGCTTTTCCACGCTGAAGGAGGCCGTTTGCCTCTCACTGGCAAGGTCAGGATTCACACCGCTGAAAACTGAGCCCTGAGAGTACTTGCTGGTCTCTGGCAGAACCATCCTGGAGGCTGAGGTCCTCTGGGAATGGATGAGGCTCGTTAGATGCTGGCACTCCTTCAGTGGGGTGATTGAAGGTGTCGGGTGCAGTGAGAAGCAATTTCAGAATGTTGGCCAAGTTGTCTTATGAGGAGCAGCTGAGGGACTTGGGCTGTTTAGTCTGGACAAGAGGAGGCTGAGGGGAGACCTCATTGCTCTGCAGCTCCCTAAAAGGAGTTTGTGGTGAGGTGGGTGCTGGTCTCTTCTCCCAAGGAGCAAGGGATAGGATGAGAAGAAATGGCCTCAAGTTGAGCCAGGGGAGGTTTAGAGTGGATATTAGGAAAAAATTCTTTACAGAAAAGATTGTCCAGCACTGGCAGAGGCTGCACAGGGCAATGGTGGAGTCATCATCCCTGGAGAGATTTAAAAGGTGTGTAGATGTGGTGCTTAGGGATATGGTTTAGTGGTGGACTTGGCAGTGCTGGGTTAAGGGTTGGACTCGACGATCATTTCCAACCTAAATGATTCTGTGATTCTGTGTTGCACCTGCACAGGCAGCCTGAGGCACAGCCCCCTGCACTGTGTGCACAGCTACAGGCACTTTGCTCAGCAAAATAGGTGTAGGAGTGTACTTTGTACCTAAATAAACATATTTCCAACCTAAATGATCCTGTGATTCTGTGTTGCACCTGCACAGGCAGCCTGAGGCACAGCCCCCTGCACTGTGTGCACAGCTACAGCAGGCACTTTGCTCAGCAAAATAGGTGTAGGAGTGTACTTTGTACCTAAATACACATATTTCCATGTTAGTTTAAAAAAACAAACAGGGTTTACATGACTATCTAGGCACTGCCTTGTCCTCATGGCAATGATATGGTCACTTCTAAGAGTTCAAAATGCAGGTTTTTTAATTTTTAATTTTTTTTAAGAAAATCTTTGTCTTTCACCAGTCTGTTTGCAGTACTTTGTGACAAGTTACCACTCGAATATGCCCAACTATGTGTTAAGATTCAAGGGGGGTTCTGGCCCTGGCCTGTCGCCCCAGCCCACGGGCACCTGTGAAGAGATGCCCATACTTGTGCTCCTGGGTGCTGCCAGCAATTCCCACGCTGCCTCCACTCAGCCTCCCACAGGGCTCAGCTTCAGGTTAGCTCCTCAGCCTGTAATAATCCCCATGTTAGCAGGATCTGTAGCACGGATGCAGATGTGAAGTGCACGGGGGGGAAAAAAAGCAGGTTTTCCTCCCTTGCCTTCCTAAACTATTTTTAATGCTATTGCCCAGGGAGGTGGTTGAGCCTCCATCCCTGAAGGGATTTAAAAGACAGGCAGATTGAGGTGCTCAGGGATCTGGGTTAGTGGTGGACAAATAATTCATGTTTGGCTTTTAGTTTGTCAGACTACCACTTCTTGGTCAAGGCAGCAAGAACATTCCTGAGCACCCTGACCCACGTGAAAATGTTCCTGCTCACTGCAGGGGGGCCAGGCTGGATGATCTTTAGGGTCCCTTCCAACCCAAACTATTCTATGATTCTATGATTCTATGACTTGATGATCTCAAAGGGCTTTTCAAACCAAATGATTTTATGATTCTATGAAAATTTAAACTATGTAGAGTCTCACAAAGATGCTCTTAATTCCCACTATGTAGAGACTCACAAAGATGCTCTTAATTCCCGCTATGTAGAGGCTCACAAAGATGCTCTTAATTCCCACTATGTAGAGGCTCACAAAGATGCTCTTAATTCCCACTATGTAGAGGCTCACAAAGATGCTCTTAATTCCCACTTTTTGGATACTCAAGCCTTTAATCCAAGGTGCCCCATTTCCTGGGAAGGTGCAGTTCCTAAGCAGCCTGCTGAGCTGCCCCAGAGCTGACAGAACCACAGAATGCCCTGAGCTGGAAGGGACCTGGAAGGGACCTGGAAGGGACCTGGAAGGGACCCTCAAGGATCATCCAGTGCAGCTCCTGTCCCTGCACAGGGCACCCCAACATTCCCAGTGTGTCTGAGGGCGCTGCCCAAAGGCTTCTGGGATATTGTCAGGCTGTGATGCTTCCCTGGGAGCTGTTCCAGTGTTCCAGCAGCTCCACCACCCTCTGGGGGAAGAACCTTCTCCTGATGTCCAGCCCGACCCTCCCCTGGCGCATCTTCCTGCCCTTCCCTCGAGGGTCCCTCCAGGTGCTCTCGAGCCGCCCCTCAGCGCTGCACTCCCCGCATCCCCCCGCATCCCCCCGCCCCGCGGCTGCCGCCCCGCGCCCCCACGCACCTCGTCCCCGCGCCCTTGGGCAGCCGAGCCCGCCCCGCGCCGCTGCAGTGCCTGCGGGAGCCGCGCCTGCGCGGGGAGCACGGGTACCGCAGCGCCTGCGTGGAGCCGGGGAGGCTGCGCGGCGTGCGGGGGCTCGAAAGCACATCCAGCTGCACCCAGGGCCACCCCCACGGGACCGGCTCCAAGCCCCATCCAGCCTGGTCCTGAACACCTCCAGGGATGCGGCAGCCACAGCTTCCCTGGGCAACCTCTGCCAGGGCTTCCCCATCCTCATTGTGAACAATTTCTTCCTAATGTCTAATCTAAATCTTCTTTAAAGCTGTTCCCCTTCATCCTATCACTACAAACCCTTGTAAAATGTCCCTCCCCAGCTCTCCTGGAGCCCCTTTCAGCACTGGAAGGCTGCGCCCAGTCTCCCCTGAGCCACCAGACTGGCAGCACTGCCATACACCTTGGCTCGGTCCTGTGGGGTGCCCAGAGAGCTCATGGGCTTTGGTGAGAGCCGACAGCAGCACCTGGTCATGATGTGTTGGAGAACACTATAGTTTTGCTTTCCCCCCATTTCCATAACCCTGGATATCCCTGGTATCATGTCCACACACAGCTTCACGTTCCAACTCACATACGATGCTTTTATCAACACAAAACCAGTCACTCTGTGGCAATTTTAGATAATTTGGGGGAAATGATCTAAACATTGAGAAATACTTAGGATAGATAGAGTTCTGGAGAACAGGTGTTCAGCCAGGGCCAGTCTGAGGTGCTGTTAGCTTGAGGAAGAAAACCAGAATTTGCCATTTCTGAGGCAGTAACATGAAGTAAATTAGGCAGTAAAATGTAAGGGTTCCCTTATGGGAAATTCCACTGCAGCAAACTATCTAGGAGCACTTCAGGAGCAAGTGGATGGGAAAAGAGATCTCAGCACGACCGGGGTAAATTGCAAAGCTGGTATTGAAAACTCTGGCAGGAATTAAAATTGAGGCAATGGAGTAGCTTGTGCATAGCCTAAAAGGCAGCGTTTCTTTAAAGAATAGGGTTTTTTTTTCACTTCTGTCTGTAGAAGAGGAACTGTCAGGATATGAATGACTGCCTTTGGCACTTTTGCATGAGAAAAGTTATACAATCAGTGTAAGCAGTTGTGGGACAGAGCCCTTCAAAACCTCACTGGCTGGGGCAGTGAATGGTTGATAAAGCATTTTACGAAGTCCTGCCTGCGTCCCCTGGTCTCGTGTCTCAGCTCCCTGACTCTCGGGGGGGTCTGATGTGTGTGGCCTGCACATGTGAAGCATCCTCTCTTTTCTCTTGAATTTGTTGTCTTTGGTTGCTGCTAAAAAACTTTAAAAATATTTAGAAATGCTGAAGTCATCTCACTAGTGTGAGGATTACCTTTTCAGTTCAAAACTGAGTTCTTAAATTAAATCCAAGGGCAATGTGTTTCCTTGGCTTTGTAGGTCTTACCCTGCCTGGCAGATGTGCATTAGTGGCCAGTTAGGAATCAAACATATGGGAAATTTCAGTGCACAAAGCCTGATTCCACAATTTTTGTGCCCTTAAACTCTCAGCAAATTGTGATGAAGTCTAGGGATAAGCAATGGATGCAGTATTGGGTGCAGATGATGAAAACAGCTTAATCATGAGAAAGTTAACACAGGAGCTGCTGTCAGACTTTACTGATCTTTTATGTTCGATCAGTTTATTTGGCTGTTGTCTGCTTGTATCCTCCAGCTTGTTCAGTTCCTTGTAGAAAAGAGCAAAATATACAATCATCATATGGTTTATTTCTTCAGAAGTGTCTGCATTAAACAGTGAGTTAATTAAGCAGAGTTGCCTGACATGTATTTTTATATAAATGTATAAACACCAATACAGAATATAGACTATATACCACATAGGCAACATACACAGTGCAAAAAGTTTTCTTCTATCAATACCCTAATAATCTGTACCTTATGGGTATATCATATTTATTCAGGAATGTGTTTTAGGAGTGTAAGGAGGAATTCTTTTAAAAGAAAAAGAGACACAAAGGTATCCCAAAATCTTCCTGGTGGTGCCTGCACTAATGTTTTTTTGAGTGCCACCTCCGTGCTGCCATGCCATGAAGCAGAAGAGCATCGGGGCAGGTTTCAGGTTTTACAGGCTCTGGGTATGAGCCCAGCCAAGGGAGGCAGTTGTTGTTTGCAGGGGAGAAGAATGCTGTGTTGGAGAAACACTGATTTTTTTTTAAGCCAACACTTGAACAGTAAAAGCATCATTTCCCATGCGCCGTCACGAAGGGTTGGAGCCTGCAGGAGTCCCAGCCCTGTGGGAGCTCTCAGTGCTGGCTGCTTGCAGCTGATTTTTGAGGGATGGTGTGTGGAGGCAGATGAGTCTGGGCTTTCTGCTGTCACTCCACCGCTGGAAGGACCTCTTGTGGCTCTTTTAGCTCAGCCTGAATTAAGACAGTATGGCCTGGCCCTCCCTTTCCCTCTGGACACCTGCTGAAAACGACTTAGACACCCCCCTTTGTGGACACCACATCAAAGGGAGACACTTTGATTGTTTTTTTCCTCTAGATAATATTTGCATACCCAAGAAGGCAGCAGCAACCTTTTAATTGCTAATCTGAGCACTTGGCTTACCCAGACCTTACTGGATGGCTTCCACTCAAGGACTTGCATAAATGGCCCTGCTGAGCCTGGGTAAGCTGATAACACTGATTTCACTGGTTGACAGATTGCCTCTCCTAGAGAGAATTTCCATCTGTGACAAAATTACAAAATAATTTGCTGAATTTTTTTGAGGTCTGCCATCAAGGTTATTTAATCTGTGCCATAACCCCTCACAAAACCCCAGCACAGTAATCCTAACTTGTTATTTAAAGCAATGTTACCTATGGAGTATCATATAGTATTCTCTACAGCTGTGTACTAGCATTCTTAGCAACACTTTTTCTTTTTCTTGGAGAAATTTGGGGATTTTTTTCCTCTGAAAAAATGTTCAATGCTGCTTTTTTTCTCACGTTTTTAATCAGAAATGATATGAAAAGCTTCCTTTCAAATCTTATTTGACTTGTAGTGACCATATGCATGGAATTTCTGAAATAAAGGCTTGTTTAGAATAATCTTGGTGAGCAAGGGGCTTAAAAACTACTGCAGAGGCAGTGCCACAAGTTGGGACTCTTGAGGACTGAAACCGAGTTAAGGGCTCTTATAGAGCAATCTGTTGCAGAAGCACCGTATCTGTATCACTACTCTTGACATGTGATGTGGCACAGATTTTTTGCTCAGGCTGCCAGGCTGAGCAACAGTCTTCTGAAATGAAGCACCCCGCTGGACCAGGGAGACTAGGGATGGTTTAGTAATTTTTTAATAAATATGTGATAAATGCCCAGTTTCCCTTAGTTTATGTATGAATCCACTTGAGCTTTGGAGAGTAAATACTGTTTGATCAGGTATTACCTTCCCAGCTGACTAGGTCTGTTGAGGCTTCAAGAGCCAGCATTGCAAGGCAGCTGGTGAGTTATACTGCTTAGGCTTTGTGTCAGGGCTGATGTGAGAAGCAAGAAACTGAGATCTCTCTGAAAGAGCAATTTTAGGTCTAAAATCATGGAGAAGATAATCCTGGGTGAAATCATGCACCACCTGCAGAACGGTCAAGAAATCAGGCCCAGCCAGCATGGATTTAGGAGGGGTAGGTCCTGCCTGACCAACCTGATCTCCTTTTACGACCATGTGACTCACCTGGTGGATGAGAGGAAGGCTGTGGATGTGGTATACTTGGATTTCAGTAAGGCCTTTGACACGGTCCCCCACAGTAGACTCCTAGGGAAGCTGGCAGCTCGTGGCCTAGATGGGAGCACTTTGTGCTGGGTTAGGAATTGGCTGGATGGCCGAGCCCAGAGAGTGGTGGTCAATGGTGTCTCATCCAGTTGGCGACCGGTCACCAGTGGTGTCCCCCAGGGACCGGTGTTGGGTCCAGTCCTGTTTAATATCTTTATTGATGATCTGGATGAGGGGATTGAGTCCATCATCAGCAAATTTGCAGATGATACCAAGCTGGGAGGAAGGGTTGATCTGTTAGAGGGTAGGATGGCCCTACAGAGGGACCTGGACAGACTGGAGAGCTGGGCCGATTCTAATGGGATGATGTTTAATAAGTCCAAATGTCGGGTACTTCATTTTGGACACAACAATCCCATGCAGAGCTACAGACTGGGGACAGAGTGGCTGGAGAGGAGTCAGGCAGAAAGGGACCTGGGAGTGCTGGTTGACAGGAAGCTCAACATGAGCCAGCAGTGTGCCCAGGTGGCCAAGAAGGCCAATGGCATCCTGGCCTGCATCAGGAATAGTGTGGCCAGCAGGACCAGAGAAGTTATCGTCCCCCTGTACTCGGCACTGGTCAGGCCTCACCTTGAATATTGTGTCCAGTTCTGGGCCCCCCAATTTGGGAAGGTTGTTAGGATACTGGAATGTGTTCAGAGGAGGGCAACAAAGATGGTGAAGGGGCTGGAGGAGCACAAGCCCTACGAGGAGCGACTGAGGGAGTTGGGGCTGTTTAGTCTGAAGAAGAGGAGGTTCAGGGGAGACCTCATTGCTCTCTACAACTCCCTAAAAGGAGGTTGTAGTCAGGCAGGGGTTGGTCTCTTCTCTCAGGTGACCAGTGGCAGAACCAGAGGGCAGGGACTCAAGCTTCGTCAGGGAAAGTTTAGACTTGATGTGAGGAAAAAGTTCTTCACTGAAAGGGTGATTGGTCATTGGAATGGGCTGCCCAGGGAGGGGGTGGAGTCACCGACCCTGGAGGGGTTTAAGGGGAGACTGGATGAGGCACTGAGTGCCATGGTTTAGATGATGGTTGGTGTTGGTGTTGGTGTTGGGTTATAGGTTGGACTCGATGATCTCAGAGGTCCTTTCCAACCTTGTGATACTGTGATACTGTGAAGTGGACACCATAGGGCACAGATGCCCCATAAATGTGGTCAACTCTGTCTATACATTGTCCAAATGCACCGTCTATCTCAGCTTTGCAGCAACAAAATTTTTAGCTTTGCAAGGTGACAATTGAAATGAGGCAACTAAGACCTCTGGAAAAGGGGATGAGAAGCACTGACAAATAATTTTGCAACACATACCTATGTGTCCTGCAGCCTCTGTTGTTTGCAAATGTCAGCTGTGTGCAGGATAAACAGGACAGCAGCCTGACACCAGTGTGACATGGCTGCATCACTGCCACTCAGCCACAGGACATTTTTATGGGTCCCTGTGGCAGCACACGCCCAGGTGCTGGGTGAGGGGCTGAAGCTCAGTAGTCCAGGGGCAAGAAGCAGTTTTTCTGTCTGCTGCATCCATAGGTATCCACTGCCTGGTCACTGCACACTTCCATGATCACCCACCCAACCTTTGCTTTCTGCTTGAGGCATTTGCCTCCCACTTGAGGCAGTGATGGAATAGCCCAACGTGTTTTCTTATCTGAGCATGGAACTGCCTAAAGAGCTTTTTTCAAGCAGGTTTAAATTGCAGTGTAAAGGTGCTCGTGAATAACAGTTGCACCTGCCTGTGCTGCATGGGTGTGGGCACACAGAGGCTGGTATTTCTGGTAGTTCAGTAGTACAGATGTGCTGTCAGGATGCAGCCTCGGCAAGGCTTGACTTTTAGAGCAGTGCAATACTGATGACACTTGGGAAAGCAATTATGGTCACCTGTGCTGTTGTCAGTAATACGCAGATTGTCCCTTTTAGTTTCCATGCCAGGTTCTCCATAGCTGCAGCTGCCCTTCTGTCACCTCGTGCCTGGCAAGCCTGCCTCCAGGAAGAAGCAGAGGTCCCCCAGACCATCCCTTTACAGACTTCCCTGTCTTAAAGTCACTGTGTCTCAAAGGTTAACCAAGAGTTAGTTGGGGGTTAGCATACACCCACAGTCTGGGGGGAAACATGTTTTCTCTCTTCTCCTTGTGTGAGTACCTCTTCATGAATACTGTACCTTTTCCACCTTCCTGGGCTGGGAAGACCTTTTCTTGTGTCTTCTACTGGAGCAAGTGTTAATAACAATAAGTAGCCCCAATGATGTGGCTGTGAATGTCCTCCGTGTCCAGACGTCAGCATGCATGTGTTAGTGCCTGTCTCACTAGTATCCCATTGAGCTTTGGCAGAAGTTATGCTGCTTTCTCATCCCCAGCCACTGTTGATGTTCTTCTCAGGTTTTCCTTGACTTTAATGAATTCTGGTGCATGCTCTTCCTGCTTCTCTTGCTCTTTCTCCAGCTGGAAGAAAGGAGTCACCATTATCTGTACATATTAAAGGACACAAGTGCATTAGCTACATTAAAACAGTGGGCTTTGTTATTGCTAGGGGTCCATTTATTATTTCCCAAAGCTGGATGAGTGTGTAGCACATGTGTTGGTGCTCTTTTTTTTTTTTCCAAACCATTAGGCCAGAGTCATGTTCACCCCAAGCCTCTTTTTCTGGCCCACTGAAACATTTGGTTTTCCCTTTCAAGGAGGAACACCTCCAGCAGGAAAGCAAGAGAGTACTTCACTTCAGACCTGACATGGAGGAGGGAGGAGGAGGTTTGAATCCTTCCCAGGAAAGTAGTAGCCCTGTGAGCCTCGGATCAGGTCTCAGCAGTAGATTTTTGTCTAAGGAGGGCTAAGTTGTTGTACTGCCTAATTTATATACAAAGTCTTTTAGGACCTGTCCCTATACCACCTTGTTTCATATTCCTGGTTCTTCACTGAGAGGACTGGGCTTTGATTTTCAAGTGGTCTTGGCTTGGCTGATGTTATTGCAATGTTGTGTCATTAATTAAATAAACTAGTTTCATCCATTTGCTGGCAAGTAGGGCAGGAAATGACTTTATTTTCAGTGGCAACAAGTTGACTTGCTGCTTGCACTGGTTTGGGTGAGAGAGCAGGCACAGAGAGCACCTGGGGCATGGCTGTGCTGCAGACCAGTGCCCACACTGAGTATTGCTCTCCCTAGGGATATTTTTAGCCAGGGCACATGCTGGGAACTGCTCCCAAAAGCAGCTTGGGCATAATTGCAGCAGGATTTTCACCTTCCAGTACTTCTGCAGTCTCTCACCCCACAACACAGAGCCCTGAGCACCCCTGTGGTGGGTGCTGCAACAATCCACATGCTATTTGGGGTGCTCTGAACTGGAAAGCAGGTCCCAAGGACACCATATGGCACCTGGAGGAAACCCAGGGCCAGTGGAACGTGGAGGGGGTGCAAAAGAGGAGGGTGCTGCAGCTGCATGGGGTAGCAGCGAAGGATGGACTGTGGCTCCTGCTTTATGGAGGACCAGCAATGCTATTTCTTGAGTTGAGCCTCAGTGGTTAGGGTAATGTGAGGATGACTGAAAGCTGGGAGGAAGGGTTGATCTGTTAGAGGGTAGGATGGCCCTACAGAGGGACCTGGACAGATTGGAGAGATGGGATGATTCTAATGGGATGATGTTTAATAAGTCCAAATGTCGGGTACTTCATTTTGGACACAACAATCCCATGCAGAGCTACAGACTGGGGACAGAGTGGCTGGAGAGGAGTCAGGCAGAAAGGGACCTGGGAGTGCTGGTGGACAGGAAGCTCACCATGAGCCAGCAGTGTGCCCAGGTGGCCAAGAAGGCCAATGGCATCCTGGCCTGCATCAGGAATAGTGTGGGGAGCAGGACCAGAGGAGTTATCGTCCCCCTGTACTCGGCACTGGTCAGGCCTCACCTTGAATATTGTGTCCAGTTCTGGGCCCCCCAATTTGGGAAAGATGTCAGGATACTGGAATGTGTTCAGAGGAGGGCAACGAAGATGGTGAAGGGGCTGGAGCACAAGCCCTACGAGGAGCGACTGAGGGAGTTGGGGCTGTTTAGTCTGAAGAAGAGGAGGCTCAGGGGAGACCTCATTGCTCTCTACAACTCCCTAAAAGGAGGTTGTAGTCAGGCAGGGGTTGGTCTCTTCTCTCAGGTGACCAGTGACAGAACTAGAGGGCATGGACTCAAGCTTCGTCAGGGAAAGTTTAGACTTGATATGAGGAAAAAATTCTTCACTGAAAGGGTGATTGGCCATTGGAATGGGCTGCCCAGGGAGGGGGTGGAGTCACCGACCCTGGAGGTGTTTAAGGGGAGACTGGATGAGGCACTGAGTGCCATGGTTTAGATGATGGTTGGTGTTAGTGTTGGTGTTGGGTTATAGGTTGGACTCGATGATCTCAGAGGTCCTTTCCAACCTTGTGATACTGTGATACTGTGATACTGTGAAAACTCAGCTCTACCTGATCCAGCCTCTGGTGCCTCTTTAATAGCTCTTTTTCAAAAGGAGACTGCAATTTCTTTGCCTCTTCCTCTTCCTTTTTCTGTCTGATGAGCTGGTTTCGCCGTCGGTGCTCGAGCACTCGCTGCAGCTCTGGCTTGCTCTCCACACCCAAACCTCTGTGGATAAAAAGCAGGTAAATCAGGGCCAGAGCGCCTGCACCCCTGGTGTAACCACTGCCAGCCCAGCAACCCCAAAACTCTTCTTGGTCCTAAATGGATACTCGGGAGGCCTGGTCAACAAACCAGTTCTGGTCCATAAATCCATCCAGGAGGCTTTGAGGGTGTTACTGGGAGCACTGTACTGCAGGATGGTGCCTTGGGCTGCTTACCTCACGTGGGCACTGCCTTTGCTTTGTCCAGGGCTCGTGGCGCTGGAAACTTTGCTTATCCCATTGGACTGAGGTGCTACAGCTTCCCGGATTGGATATGGAAATGCCGTTTTCCGTTGGCTCCTGCTGTTACTGGTTTTAATTATGTGAGTGACGGCTTCAGCAGCATTGAGGGCATTTTAAATAATGACGATTTTTTTTTCCACCAGCAGGGGTAGTCATTGATCTGCAATAATTGTCCTGGCAGTTGCTTTCCTCCCTGTTGCATCCCAACTTCCCTTCAGAGCTGAGGGCTAGCGATCCCCCTGTTGACGTGGAGGGTTTGGGTGAAGAGACCAAAATGAAATGCCCTTTTCTTCTGGAATTTAGAGCGTTTGCCAGTGGCACAGGCGCCTGGCTCCCGATCAGCTGCCTGAAGCATCTCCAATGAAGATGCTCCAAGCCCTGTTCTGTGAGGGGTGGGATCATGGGAAAGGAGGCATGGCAAGGACATGCAAGAAAGCCATAAATACATGCCGAAGAGATGAAAGCAGCTGTCCAAAGACATATCAGAAACTGAACATGCTGAATATTGCCATGCCTGAATTTAGACAGTAAGATTTACATCCTGCAGCTGACCCTGGCCAGCTTCTCACTAGCTTCTGCCTAGAAGTATTTGGGCAGCTGTGGATGTGTAGGGGCTATGGGTGAATGCAGAAGAAGTCCAGATGTGCTCCTGCATGATTGTGGGATGGTTTCAGCCCTTCCAGGATAGTGGTTTAACTAACTCATCTGCATCGTGCCAAAAGGAATCTGCCCTCATAAAATCCATCAGCTCTGCGTTTTAAATTGCTAAAAGCATTGACTGTCTGCCCTGCTGAGCCCTAGGCAACATTTGCTGAGCTTCAGAGACTTTATTGCAACTGCACAGGGTTTCATATCGCTGAAGAACAGATTGTTAAGAAGCGTTTGAGGCCGCATTTACACAGGCTGTCTTCTGCAGCAGCAACTGGAATGTAGGTGACCTTGTAAGAAAATACAAGAACAAGAAGTAGTTGGTTGAACTTGTATTTCTGAGGAGTTGAAGACCTCATAGCTGTCACACACAGCAAACGGGTGCGGCCTGCCCACTTTCATGGACTGGGTTTAGCACTAATTTTAAATCAATGGGCTGAGAGCATTGAGTGCTGGTGGACAGGAAGCTCAACATGAGCCAGCAGTGTGCCCAGGTGGCCAAGAAGGCCAATGGCATCCTGGCCTGCATCAGGAATAGTGTGGCCAGCAGGACCAGAGGAGTTATCGTCCCCCTGTACTCGGCACTGGTCAGGCCTCACCTTGAATATTGTGTCCAGTTCTGGGCCCCCCAGTTTGGGAAAGATGTCAGGATACTGGAATGTGTCCAGAGGAGGGCAATGAAGATGGTGAAGGGACTGGAGCACAAGCCCTACGAGGAGCGACTGAGTGAGTTGGGGCTGTTTAGTCTGGAGAAGAGGAGGCTCAGGGGAGACCTCATTGCTCTCTACAACTCCCTAAAAGGAGGTTGTAGTCAGGCAGGGGTTGGTCTCTTCTCTCAGGTGACCAGGGACAGAACCAGAGGGCAGGGACTCAAGCTTCATCAGGGAAAGTTTAGACTTGATGTGAGGAAAAAATTCTTCACTGAAAGGGTGATTGGTCATTGGAATGGGCTGCCCAGGGAGGGGGTGGAGTCGCCGACCCTGGAGGTGTTTAAGGGGAGACTGGATGAGGCACTGAGTGCCATGGTTTAGATGATGGTTGGTGTTAGTGTTGATGTTAGTGTTGGGTTATAGGTTGGACTTGATGATCTCAGAGGTCCTTTCCAACCTTGTGATACTGTGATACTGTGATACTGTGACAAGTCCCATTGAGGTGTTTGATATTCCTGTGGGTGAAGGTCTGTTTTGAGGCAAGGAGCAGACTTCGCTGTGTTTGTGCTAAGGGCTTTCCCAGGCACAGTGGGTTGGGATACACTACTAATGCAAAGCTCCTAAGGTCATTTGAAAGCAGAAACATGAAACCCTGTGGAGCTTCCTTGGCAAAGTGGCAGGTGTTGAGGAAGTATCTCGCATCACGAGAAATTAAACTGTGAGGCAGGAGAGGAGAATGCTCTCTGGGTGCAGCAAATCTCTGAGCTGTCACTACACAGCTGAAGACCAGTGCTTGCATCCCCCCAGTGGCCATCCAAAGTTCATGGCAACATCAGTGAAGGCAGCTGCAACTTTCACAGTGTTTTTTTGAAGGCAGAAAAGAAGAAGTCAGATTTTGCAGAGATGCTTTTCCTAAAGCTTGAGGGAAGGCAGACCTGCCTTGGCATACCAGAGACACAGCTTGAAATGTTGCCTGTGGGTTTGTTACTACTCTTTGATTTAATCCACCTGTGTTGTTAGTACCCAGAGGTGCTGACTGAGATAAGACTTTTGTTGCACAAGCTGCTGATCTAAGTTGCTTTCCATGCTGCTTAAGGGGAAAACACAACAGCAAGCCAGAAACAGGAGAAAGTCATTGATTCTTCTCTCTGCCCATCTCCCCTCTCTCACCCTATAGTAACATGAAACAGGAAGCAAAGTGGTGGATTTGTGAGTGATGAGAAACCAGCAATGATGGATTATCGTTTTCAGTAGTTCAGTGAAAAATGTTTGGGAGGCCAGAGCCAAAGCAGGTGTCTGAGATGTACAGGATGATTGGAGAGATGGGCTGATTCTAATGGGATGATGTTTAATAAGTCCAAATGTTGGGTACTTCATTTTGGACACAACAATCCCATGCAGAGCTACAGACTGGGGACAGAGTGGCTGGAGAGGAGTCAGGCAGAAAGGGACCTGGGAGTGCTGGTGGACAGGAAGCTCCACATGAGCCAGCAGTGTGCCCAGGTGGCCAAGAAGGCCAATGGCATCCTGGCCTGCATCAGGAATAGTGTGGCCAGCAGGACCAGAGAAGTTATTGTCCCCCTGTACTCGGCACTGGTCAGGCCTCATCTTGAATATTGTGTCCAGTTCTGGGCCCCCCAGTTTGGGAAAGATGTCAGGATACTGGAGTGTGTCCAGAGGAGGGCAACGAAGATGGTGAAGGGGCTGGAGCACAAGCCCTACGAGGAGAGACTGAGGGAGTTGGGGCTGTTTAGTCTGAAGAAGAGGAGGCTCAGGGGAGACCTCATTGCTCTCTACAACTCCCTAAAAGGAGGTTGGAGTGGGGCAGGGGTTGGTCTCTTCTCTCAGGTGCCCAGTGACAGAACTAGAGGGCAGGGACTCAAGCTTCATCAGGGAAAGTTTAGGCTTGATGTGAGGAAAAAGTTCTTCACTGAAAGGGTGATTGGCCATTGGAATGGGCTGCCCAGGGAGGGGGTGGAGTCACCGACCCTGGAGGTGTTTAAGGGGAGACTGGATGAGGCACTGAGTGCCATGGTTTAGATGATGGTTGGTGTTGGTGTTAGTGTTGGGTTATAGGTTGGACTTGATGATCTCAGAGGTCCTTTCCAACGTTGTGATACTGTGTGATACTGTGTGATACTGTGATACTGTGTGATAAGCAGGGGGGTCAGGAGATGCAGGATAGCTGCAGTAGAGCAGTATCTGATAGCACTCGTGGATGTAACATGATGGCAGGGACAGAAAAAGAGTACAAATTGATGATGTATCTTTTCTTTGCCACTTTGAAGTTCATCTCAGTTCAGTGTGGTACCGTGGGGTCTGTACCCCATCTGCTGCCACTCATCTCTGCCTCTAATGCAGAAATTTCTTGTTTCTTTGTTCCATCATGGCTAGACTAGAATAATGTTCTGTGAGATCAGTGCCAATGCTGGTAGGTGAGACTTTAAGTTGAGCAGTATCACTAGGCAGGAGATGGTCACTCTCACGCCAGAAGGTTTTAAAAATATCTGGCTGGTATTGTTGCCTCTGCCTTGATGCTAGAGAATGACCTGGGCAAGGTCCATGTAATTCTTCTGATTCTGGGAAAATGAAATGAAACCCAAGCCCAGGCAGTGCCAGTATTGATTAATACACCCTGCTGGCAAGCTTGATGCTTTGCTGAATTAACATATGTGCCTGGCTCTTGTGATGACTGTAGTCTTTTTGAACAGAGGCTGTGCTCCTTTTAATTAGACAGCCAAAGGGCTATCATGTTGGAATATTTCAGTGTGTTCAGAAGTGTCAGTATGAAGCCAGCAGATTTTTTGCTGTGCTTAAAAGCTTCTGAACTGAATGTGCTTTTATTGCACTGATGTTCAGACAGTTGCTGCAAAGGAATGATGTGGTTATAGGTTTTCAGTCAATGATGTCATATTCCTAATGTTGTATCTGTAACCCCAAAGAGTTAAATTGGGGTGATAGTCTAGGAAGTTAGGAATGTGAATTCTAGCCTATCCTTACCCATTTTATTTTTAGGGAGACAGAGATCAGCCTTTTCCTTGTACAGATGATCTCATGCTAACGCTCTCCCAGAATTCAATGGCTCCTTCCAGCCTGCATCTCTTACTGCTTCTGGGTTGACCTCAGGAAGGCTGCACATTGCTGGGAATTGGCAAGTCAGTGATGGAGACAGAAAAAGCAAGACCAGGGAAAAAACATGCGTGGAGCCTTGAGAAAGGGGCTATAGGGATGTTCTGCATCCTCTGTTGCTTGTGGCTTGAGGTGGATGGAAATAGTGAGCAGCTCTGCAAAGTGCTCGCCAGTGCTTCAGGATGGCAGCACAGGGGGCTTTTAATTCTGCTTTTGTTTTAAAAGAAACCATCACATCAAAGAAAAGAGGAAAGGGCTACAGCAAGTTTTACACTGTGTGTGTTTGCAAGGGAAGTGATTTATCGTGGCATACCAACTCCCAGGCTATGGCTGACAAGTGCCTCCACTGCTGAGCTCTCACAGCTCAGCACCTCTTGGACCACTCCAGTGTCAGGTTGGGACCTCCTCTTACCTTTTGTGGTTCATCAGCAGCTCTCTATGCAGCTCTTGGTGGCTCTTCGAGGCTTTGACAGGATTTAGGAGCTTTTTAGGTTTGATGAGGTCTGGGTTTCCATCTATGTAGTCTGGGTGAGTTAGGATACTCCCACATTCTGGTCGCTCCCGCTGTACCTCACTGTACATTGATGCTGGAAGAAAATAGAGGTGTTTACATGAGAAGCCTAACCTCACTGGGGCAGGGGAACCCACTGGAGCTCTCCTGCCCTGGGCAAGACAGAGGAGAAGATACAGTGCCTGCTCAGCTGCTTGACACCCGTGACAGTGTCAGTGTGCTTGTGTCTCCATGTGCTGGTGAGGGCTCTTTTTGTAGAGGTTTTAAATAATATCTGATTTGCATTGTTGATGAGATATTAATTAGGTCACTTAAAATTTATTGCCAGCCACTCGCTTCAGTGGCTGCAGAATTTAGTGCCAAGGATTAATTAATGCAAGATAGGTCTAACTAAAACTGGAAACAGCCATGGATGTGGACTCTGCTGAGCTGCTGCTTTGGTCGTCCTGGCTGAGGCTGTTGTTACTTTAGCACAAGGGGTTGCTGTGCTATTTGAGAAGCTTCCAAAACATGTGCCTGTGGAAGTGCTGCTGTATCTGAAATGTCTGTCAAGGAAAGATTTTGCTGATATCCTGCTGGCCCAGGGACAATATATATTATATAATATAATCAGGATCAAGCCCAATTTCAGCAGTATGTGATTGTGCTGTAACAATATATATGTTCTGGGTGTTAGAACAAAGCTGACTGTTTTGGAAGTGAAGGCAGCTTGGATTTCAGGCCAACCACAGGACACATTCACAGTTGATATTTTCCAAGTGCTCTACATTTCTCCTTTACAAAAAAAAAAAACATACAAATTGAGAGCAGAGCACAAGTTATAAGACAAACTGTGTGTGGTGGGCTGTGTCTTTAAGTGTGGAGCACAGTGGGGCTGCCTACAATTAATGCCAGTGTAAGGTCTAATCATGGGCTCAGAAAGAGCAATTTATTCCTGACTAGTCACTTGAACAATTTGGAAGTTTACCAGAAAGAACAAAAAGTCCTAGGAAAAGGGTGTAGGCAGCTTCACGTCTGTAAATGTCTCATTATTATAGTATTTTGGGGGGCCTAGTGAGAATTTATATGGCTTTGTGGAACAGCAAGGAAAACAGTTGTTCAGTAATGTTGTCTCTCTTATTGTAATTTCGTACATAAAAGGAATAAAGCCCCTGTAAAAGAGAAATCAATAAAAAAAGGCAAGAGAAAGCAAGCTAGGTCATTCTTTCATAGTCAGTAAGTACTTATCAAATGTAAAGTGGATTGCAATCAAACACAATTGTGTAAGGAATAGTACTGCTGCAGAAATGATTCAATGTCTAACAACTTCTCATTGAATTTTAATGTGGCCAGTGCCCTGCTGCTTTGGGAACAAAGAAAAACAAATCAGAACCCATTACATGAGTGTAATTGGGGTGAATAGTTTGGTACCTATTTAAAGGCTGCTTGGAAGCTGGAACCAGTGATTTCTTGTATCAAATTATTTTCCTCTAGGATCTTACGTGGCTGCTGTCAGAAGGGAAGGTGGAGTGGTTTGGTGTTTGTTGGCAAGTGCCAGGCTGACTTAAAACCCCTGTGGCATCAGGCCATGCAGGCTGAAACGGGGGCTCAACATTGCCTTGCAGAGAGAACAGGTTAAGGCAGCACAATTTCATGGCTGATTTTTGTTAGATGAAAGCCAGGTTTTGGACAGCGAGAAAACATATCGGGTTTTCACTGGGGTAAAATTGCTTTGGTGGTTTTTTTCTTCTGCTTCTTCCCTTTTTTGGTATTTTTTTCACAGAAGAATCATACAGAGGACAAGGAAGGGAAGTGCAAAAACAAAGGTTCATTTTGACATGAATGAAATGGCAAAGCAATGTCTTCATTCTTCAAAAAAGAAGTCTCTCCATGTAATAGCTTAAAAAAGGGCCAGGTGATTTTAAGGGAAACACTCTTTTTGTTGAGCTATACTGACAGATTATCCTCTGTGTTGTTCCATCACCCTTTTCCCACTGTTCCTGTGCCGTTGTTCAGACCAGAGCTACCTCCAGTGACAAAGATACCTGTGCACCTGCTTGTGTCCTGGGTACCAAATCCTGCTGCGTGGGAGGAGAAGGGCTGGGGCACGTCAATCTTGGATTTGTCCATCTTAAATCCACCTGTTGTGCTTCTGCTAAGGGATAATGCAGTGAGCAGTGAACATGGAAGGATTACGTGGCCAACCAAGCCTGAAGGACCAACCTGAATGCTCTAAATGCCTGTAACTCTAGTGGTTTTGGTGTTTTTCTCTGTACCAAGTAGCTCTTGGGCCCTGCCACTAAGCTGTACTAGGTCTTGTGGCACTGGTGCAGCACTGTTTCTTATGAAGTGCTGTTTTGCCCCTGCCTCCATGATGTGTGTGTTTCCTTCTGCAACTCAGGAGTGAGAATCCCTTCTTCCCTACCTCCAAGACCCAGATCCTGGAAAATTCACTTGGGGCAGGCTGTGCCCATATCCAGATAGAGGTAACACCCAGCAGCGTACGACACTATTGCACAGTGACACCCAGGATGATGAGGGTATTACAGCATTTTGGGGGAACACCGTGGTGAGCCTGGAGGTTTTGAATTGGCTAATGTGGTTATTTCCACACTGCAGCAATATAACACTGCGTGGCTGAGGCTTGCAAATCAGCAGCAGTTTGTCAATCTATTTACTGAAGGCAGGTGGGGAACTTTTTCCCTGAAACTAGTAGAAATGGAGAAAATGCTGGGAAGGAAGGAGTGGGAAGAATTGAAACCAACTGAAAGCGTTTCTGGCCAGGCAGCTGTTAAATCCACATGCAAAAGTCCTCACAATGAGTGCAATTTGCCTGAATGATCCTGCAGGGGCTAGGGCATGGCAGGTAGCTCTGAGCTTGGTTTTCGCTGTGCTAGATGTGCCTAGGGGTGTGCAGACACCGACCTCGAGGGTTTGGCTTCCAGTGGGTGTCCATTCTGCTGCCTTGGGGATAAAGTCAAAGCCCTGATCAAGACTGGATGGAGACTCGAGCCTCACTACAAGAACATAATTTTAAACCTTCTGAAGACTTTAGTCTGGAACAATTTAGGGAATTACTTCATTTGCATTGAGCAGAAAAAAATATAAGAATATAAACATATTGGTGAGCCAGAAACAAAACTTGGAGTTATACTAGGTGCAAGGATGGGGCATCCTTTCTCCTGTAGGTTGGCAGATAGGGACCCAGTGTAAAATGTTTCATGTGGAGTAGATATATCATCTTCAAGACCTGATATAATTCATGTCCATGTAAGGGGAGACAGACTGCTATCAGGCTGCTTTTTGTCATTATTTGTAGCCCTGGAAGTGTAAATCAAGCCAGGTCTCTGTAGTAGCTTTACAGCAGGATGTCTATTTTTGTGTGATTCAGCCACAGATCAATGAACAAGGCTCTGCTTTGGCACCTCCTTGGCCACCACCATAAATCAGCAAAAGGTGTTAGACATTTTTATATTGTTCTTGGCAAGATATAAACAAAAAAATACATGTGCATTTTAGTACCCTCTGCTGCACTTGAAAAGACAGCATGACCTTTTAAATAGAACTGCTTTGGAGTGTTGCTTATAAAAAGAAGCTGTGTTTTGTGATTTTTGTTATGTGCTTTGACATAGTCTTTTCCCTGCTTCTAATTATTTTCCCTTTTCTCATTTCTAGAAGCCTGAGGCTTTCTAGGAAAGGTACATTTCCAAGTGACTTTTCTGTAAGTAAAAAGCAAGACTGCAGATACTTGGACTTCATGTGTGGTGTTATCCCCTTTTCCAACCGTAGCTGTGAAATGAGCTCCCAGTCTTAATCAGTTTTCTAGGAGATCCACAGGGAATATTCAACTTCTTTGAGATGGCCCAGAGACCAAGGCACCCTCCTGCTCCAGGATGTGGACTGGCTGAGGAAGATGACATTTTAATATCTTGGTTTGTTCTGACCCTAAAGCAAAGCCCAAAATCCTACTCAGAACACCTGGTAATGCTGATAAATCCCCCAGTTCCTGGGAGACTTGTGATACAACCATCAGTCTGAAATCCTGGGGCAAATTATTTCCACTTCTGATTATTCTCAGCTCTTTTGAGGAAAAGGATATCAGGCAGTTTTGGTGCAACCTTCGGAAACATGAATGCTGCAATAATACAGTATATACACCCTACTCAGGTACTTTTGTGCAGCCCAGGGCAAAGAGAAAGGTTTTAGCCTGTTCCTGGAGAAGAGGAGGAGGACTATCTCATGCCTAGGGTCAGGCATCGGGTGTGGAGGCTCAACTTGTGGCCGAAGCTGAGCTACCCTTCCTTTTGCTATTGCTGCTTGGAGGATATGCCCTTTACAGAGCATTTATTTTGGACTAAGGAAATTATCTTCCTGCCCTGTGAGCCTCTCTGTGTCAGCACTGTGAGCCAGCCATGTGCTGCTCCCTGTGTTGCTTCACTGTCCTGTTGGGATGGAAATAATTCCCAGGAATGTTAAGGGTATTTAACGGCCCTCAAAAGGGCAGGTAACAGGAGGGGTGCAGCTCTGCTTACAGGGGCCTGCCTTGCTCCAGACATTTTTCACAATGGGAAAAACAAGACATAGAGGTCTGGGCTCCTACCTAGCACTTCTCAACTTGTGACTCTGTAGGAGAATGGAGGGTGCAGCAAGACATCAGCATTCGGCTGCTTTTTGCAAGTGTTTATGTTAAATACCTTGTCCTCCTTGAGTTATGTTTTGCTAAGCTCTCCTTGACATCCTGGCCCTCTGTGACCTGCTTATCCTTCCCCTGTGCATCCCTTGGCCCTTTTCCACACCACCTGCAAACCAAGTTCCTCTCCCTTCCGTGCTGTAGACAGCTCTGCTCAGCAGTGTGCCCTGCCCCATGCGATGCTGCCCTGTTGGTTCTCAGCATCCTTAAATCACAATGTTGCCTTCTGTAGGTTGGTGTTTAGCTTTAGATGAGATCTGTAAAGCAAACATAGTTTGCAGTCTTTTAATTTGATAATAGATTTTCCAGCTCTAGCATCTCAGGAGAAGTTTGTCAATAGAGGCAGATGATAACCAAACTGCTCTTGTTAAAAATATTGTACGGGCATCCCTTTCTGGGCAGAAAATGGGCCTCTCTAATACCATCCATGTAAAAACAGGCAGAAAGCATTATTCTTCAAATGCTATCTGAGTTTAGAGGATATTGCTATTGGCAATTCTGTGAAAACCTGTTACTTGGTAGAAGTGCTGACACTGGGCAAAAACCTCAGGATGCCCAGGATCTGGATTTGTAAAACCAGTGACCCAAGGGACCATTTCCTGGGAAGAAATGATCACTTAAAACTGTAGCTACAGAGAAGAATCTCTGATTCTCTATATGTCTGAGGTTTGTTCATGAATGTATAGTTTTTAAAGAACTGATAGATTTACAAAAGATTGTTGGAAGAAGCTGGTCATACACATCCCACAGGTAAGGAGACTGCAAAGCTGACACAATAAAGCAGAGCTAGTTTAAAGCTATTTACACAAGTAACTGGAGACTGGGAAATACTGTGAGTTTCTGATGCATTCGACTGCAGCTATGAGGGACCTTCCCTTTTCTGGGCTATGGTCCCCTCTGGCATCCACTCCCCAGGGAGCCCTCCTTTCCCCAGGATGCGGGTACCACCCCTCAACCCCCTCCCTGCTTGGGAAGGCTGAGAGGAATGAGCCTTTCCTCATGCCCTGCCAGGGTTTGCCAGTTGTTAGCCAGAAGTTCTCATTAGTTTATTTTTCAATTTTAGTGCATTTCTACTGTCTGAAGTGGAGTTTGGCTCCACAAGACTGTAGTGGCAGAAAAGATAATTCTGTATTTTAAGTCCTGCAAAGAATGAAGGTGAAAGTTTGTCTTTTGTCTTTTGGATTCTTGAATTGATGACATTTGCTAATATACATGATGTTCCTAATGTGAACTAGTTGTATTTTAGAAATGCAGAATAGCTGGGGTTGGCATTGTGGGCAGTGTAACAGCTGCCTGCTGGTCTCAGTAAGCCCCAAAGGTTTGCATGGTAAGAGCAGCTTTTGGGTGTGCAAGAGTGCTGCAGGGGATCTGCTGCTGGGAGGACACGTGGTTTGACCTCAAAGCAAGACACTTGCTTTTGGAATCCACTTTCTGCATGGTCAGGGAAAGAGTGAGGCAACCAGGTGCCAGCTTTACTGGATCAGATGTGAATGCTGCCTGATGGGGAGGCTCCCAGTGCCTGGAAGCCCTTTGACAAGTGAGTCCCCAGAGCAGAGCCTGCAAAATGTGCCTTAATGCCCCAAAGAATCCACATGTTACTGTCACACAGCCCAGCCTGGAAAAAAATACCTGTCATTCCTTCACATCAGCTTAATGACTGCTGTGGCTTAGTGCCCTGATGATGGGTGGTGATGATGTTAATGATGATGATAATAATAATATACTGAGCCCAAAGACTGGCAGATGCTAATTTTTACCCTCACTGAGCAAGGTGGTACCAGCTCTGGTCCTCACTATGATTTTCCTCTCCTCTGGTTCCTGCCATGCTGGCAGCTTGGGAGCATCTCATACGGATGGATCTGGCATGCTCCCCTTCGCTTGTCACCAGGCGACCAAATCACTAATGAATGATGCTCAGGAAAGGAGTCAAAAAGCCTTTGTCTGCTTTTAATCTATAGTTTTAAATAATTAAGAAAGGCTAATTCTAGTATTTTTAATGCAATAGAGTGAATGTAACTTGATGTGGCTGCTGTCTCAGGACTGCAGGCGTGCACACCCCAGGTGCTTTTGCTTTCATTCAGCCCTGGTGTTCAGGAATAAACCCCACAGAAAAAGGAAAGGGGAAAGAAAACCCTAATGGAAATGTAAAATGGACCAGGGAACATGTCACCATTCCTGCCTCTGCCTCTGCCTCTGCATGCTGAGCACATGCAGGGAATGGCGCTGCTCACCAGTACAGCCAGTGTTCTCCCACCAGTGTATGCTGCCTACCAGAATAGCCAGCCTCCCCAGTCAAACCAGTGCTGCCCAGTCCCTTTCTGAGCACTGTGCAGGCATTGCAGTGCATGGGGCCAGAACCCCCAACTTATCCCAACACCTCACCCACCTAAGGGAGGCACAGAGTGGGCACTGCCTGCTGACACACCACCAGCTATAATCACCCCCAGGTGTAAAGGACTCTGAATGTCACCAGAGTCACCTGCTGAGCTTTGCACTCCTGCACACATATTTGGAAGAGAGAAATCCTGGCAGATTTGGGGCTGGCTGAGCTGTCCTATGTGTAGAAGTAGCCAGTTTTACATTGGCTAACGATAGAAAAGCTTGCAGAGTCAGGCAGCAGCAAGCTCCCCTCTGCTTGCAGGCAGGCAGGATTAGGTGTGCTGGTTAATCATTTAATTTAATTACCTTGGACTGTGATAAGCCAAAATAACAAGGCTGGGATCCCACTCTGTTAGCAATCACCAAGGGATGTCACTCCTATTCCTTCTGCAAGTGGCATGTGGAGCAACTTGTTTAGTTTTGTTAAGCAGTGGCAGACACTTAGCACTTATTCTCAGTAACCACAAACTTACTTTGAATATCTTATCAAATATTTGCTCTGCGCATTTTCTGCCTAGGGTAGAGGCACACATCAATCATTAATGAATGCTTTATGGTAGCTCAAAGGTATTTTGCTGAATACAGAAAAAATCTTCCCACATTTATTTGCAAATGCCTCCTCTCCAGCCCAACACCTCTCCAAGAAAAAAGTTTGAATCCCAGTGTGGGTTTGCTTGGGGAATTTCATGTGGGATACAGGTCAGTTTTGAAAGGCAGAAGCAGAAGAGCAGCTTCTCAACCAGCTACTGAAGTATTAAAGTAACATGATATCTCAAATAAAATTTAAACCAGGGTCCAAAGTCACCTGTGCATAAAGACACATGCAGTGCAGACTAAACACAAGCCTGGGGGTCAGCAGCCTGTCCCTGCAGTGGGGAGCTGCCCAAAAAGCAAAGACCCCCTGGGGTGGCTCAGGGGCCCCTGGGCTTACCTGATTTCTGCAGCGTGGCCCTGGGGAGCCCAGGTGGTGAGTGCTGCCTTGTGTCCCACGACATGGGGGGCTGAGGCTGCTGCTTCTGCTCAGCTGCACTTGCACCTGTGTGACTTTTTGGCCGGGTCTGACGAAGATGCTTGGCCCTGCCAAGTGTCTCCGGCGAGAGCGGGGACGAAGGATCACGTGGAGGCTGCTGCTGCACCGGCGCTACCTCCCCACTGCTCTCACCACCCCACAGGGACCCCACGAGGGCTGGAGCTCGGCTGGCAGCAACCAGTGGCTTTGCCTGCTCCTCAGTGCTGGTCCCAAAGGTCTCTCTGCCACCCCAAAAACTTGCTGCCTTTGCTCTTCGTTGCCAGACAATATTTTCCCAGGATGAAGGAAAAAGGTAATATTTTTTGCCCTGCAAAGCAAAGAGCTGCGTGCATGCCCAGGTGCCCCAGCACTCCAGTCGGTACAGCCACTGCTGCTGGCAGAGAGGTTGCTTCCCTGTTTCACAGAGGACTATTTCTCCTAAGTGTGCCTTAACCACACTCTTGGAGAAATCAGATCGCCCCAGAGGAAGCCACACACCCACTCTCTTTAGCAACCACTGCAAGAGCCAAACCCGGCACCAGGGCAACCGCGTGAGTTATCGTGATTATTCCCCAGTGTGTTGCAACACCCCATCATCTCCCAACTGCAGCACGTACCGGGGGAGCAGCAGCTGCACCCCATGGGTAAGGGCTGTGGGAGGGAGGAGCAGTCCCTACTTGGGGTCCACGAGCACCCTGGCACCACCAGGGCTGTGCGATGCTGCTGCATCGCTGCCTGGGTTCCTGCTGCCCGGAGTCGTGTCCTGCTGAGATGCAGCCCCTGCTTGGATTGGGCCTGTTGTGCCCATCCTCGCTGTGGCCAAAGGTGGCAAGTCAGCTGTTCCTGAGTTGCCACAACCTGGGAAACCAGAGGCTGCAAAGCAGAGGGAGGAGAAGGAGTTAAACCACCCCAGCAAATCATTTGGCTCTTAGATGTGTTCTGTGGTCTGGCTCTGCCCAAGTGACCCCGTGTCAGCCTGCAGATGTCCAGTGTTTTAGTCCCAGGAGGTGGGCAGGGATGGGGCAAAACAATTTCCACCCAGAGGAAGGGGCACTTCCACCCAGGTTTGATGGGGCCTGAGCACCCTGATCCAGTGGGAGGTGCCCTTGCCCGTAGCAGGGCGTTGGAACTGGGTGGGCTTTGAGGTCCCTTCCAACCAAAACCATTCTACGATTCTATGACATGGGAAGTGTAGGGGCACCAGTGAGGTGCAGGTATGAGCTGCAGTCCCACACCCCATGAAGCAGGAAGGTGACAGGCTGCCATGGGCATGGGAGTGCTTCCTCACTTATTTTCACCTTTCCACATTTCACTCATCTCCACATCCTGGCATTTTTTTCCCCATCCCAGCCGTGTTTTCCAACCAAGGGCTCGTTGAGTGTGAAAAGAAGACCCAGCCTCTCAGCGTGCCTCGCAAAGCCCTCTGTGGGGCAGCATAGGTTACTGACACTCACCTGAACCACTGCTTCCAGGCTTCCCACCTCCACTTGGACACTTGGGTTGAAGGCAATATTCTTTCTGGAAGAAAAGAGAGCCAAATGAGAAGGGGCTGTACAGATGTTGCTCTGTTACAGCAGGTGAAGCACAGGAGTTGCTGCTCATTTATTATGATTATTATTTTGTTTTTACCTCCTGACCAGAAGCTGTTAAATCTAATTAATGTGGAGCCTCAAGTGCAGGAGATGAGAGTCTGGCTGGTCTGCATTCCCCTGTGTGTGATATGTGCATATGTGTTGCGTGTGCATGGTCAGCCCGGCCCAACCAGCTATGGGTAAGACATGGGCAGGGTTCTGAAGGTCCCATACAGCTTTTGCCCCTAGACTAAGGCTGTGGTGGAGGAAAGGGCTTTAAGTGTCTCCAATGTGCAGTTTGTCTGCTCAAACTTCAACCTGTCTCACAGCCCATGCGTGCCCCATGAGCTTTTTGTGGCTGTGCAGATTCCCTTTATTGCACCATTTCCTGGCTGCTCATTTCATATTCCAAAAAAAAAATCTGGCTCAATTTCAAACAAAAAGAGATGGATACACATCTGTACTACCTTGGGTCACCTTTGAACAGGCTAAACAGGCTTTGAACAACTGTTGTTGAGCTTTCAGGCTATGAGTTCACTACAGATGTGTCAAAGGGGGAAATGAACATCAAACCTGCTTTGAGCTCCTGGGTAGTCTGGTTATGGCTGGTAGGTGCAGGAGTGGAATAGGGCTGTGATCCATCAGCGCCTGCTTTTGACTGAGTAAAACAAATTGGAAAATTGCAAAGCTAAATTTTCTGGACATACTTCTGTCTGATATGCCCTGGTGCCTGACCAACTGCATATCTGGGCTCCTCTCTGCAGGAAAGTGGGTTTGTGGGGTACTTAGGACATCCTGTCCTGAACAAAAGGACTTCTTGTGGCAAAGCTGTTTATCTAGGAGCTCCTTGCACAATAAAACCCTTTACTACCTAAACTAGTAAGTAAACTCGCCCTCTGCTCCTGGGTCTTTTAGGTTAAGAAAAAGGCTTCGTATTCCCAAGTAGCTTCCTGAAGGTTCCCATGTGAAAGCACTCTCTGGAGTGGCTCCTGCAGACAAGGAGTTGCATCATTCACCAACTGCCCCTGTGCTTCTTATGAAGTGTCTTTTTATCCTAGGAGAAGGTGACACGGGGAGCTCATCCCAGCACCACTTGTTGTGTCCCCTGTGCCCTGAATGGGCCCATGTTACTGGGAATGCTGTGGGGGTTTTGCAGGTGGAAGGCTTGTTTGGAGGTGTGTTGCAAACCAGAGGAGCAAGCCCAGGGGGGGTGCCTGTGCCAAGAACTGATGGAAGGGCTGAGTGGCTTCACCATGGCTCCAGCACAGCTCTCCTGCATGTCTGGCCACAGAGGGCTCATTCCCTGGGACTTGGACTCTGCCTTGCTGAGGAAGGAACTATTTTTTTCCATTCAACGTGCATGTAAAGAGAAAATAATGCTGTTATGAATGTGCACAGCTGATGGGTGGCTGTACAGTTATTTAATCATAGCATCATAGAATGGTTTGGGTTGGAAGGGACCTTAATCCCTCCAGCCCTGGCAGAGTGGGCTGTGCTTTCCCATGGGGGGGTCACAACGTGGCTGCTATTGGGCTGTTGTGAGAAACTGCAGGTTTCTTTCTCTTGCAGGGGCTGAGTGATGCTGGTTTCGGGAGGGTTACTCCCTGGTGGGGAGCTTGACTGTGCACATTCCTCTGCTCCCAGCTCATTATGGGACACTGTTATTTTAGCACATTTTGCAACCAGGACTGGCAGGTACCCAGCACTTGATATCCAGGCATGTCCCAGAACTCCTGAGCCAGCAGCTATAAAAACTGCTGCTGCTGAATGGCCCTTGTCATGGGAAGGTGTCTCAGCAGGGTCTCTGAACAACCATAGCATCCAGTATTTGCTCCAGCACAGTGCCCATCCCCATTGCTTCCTGTCTGCTGCTCTGCTGCCCTTGTCCAGCCCTCCATACGCACTTACCCAGGGCTGACCAGGCTTTTCAAGTGAAGCTATGAGCTTGTATTACTCCTGGTCCCTGGCCAAAACCATACCTGATTTGACTATCATATTGGAAGGAACTCTAAGAAATATCAAGTTATCGGTATAACATTTCATTACTAGTCTTTTGACCTCTGCAGGTCTGCAGCATTTCTTAGGCTGAAGTGGAGCTGAGGGCACTCGTGGCCACTCTCACAAGGGAACCAGCAGCCTTGGGGATTTTTGACAACAGCAATTTGTAAATTTATCCTTGCAGAAAGAGGCCGGGCTCTCAGCCTGGGTATGAGGCCAGGCTCATGTTACTGCAGTTCCCGTGCCGCTCTCAGGGAGCACAAACCAGGTGGCCACTTTGCTGCCTAGTCAAGTGGAAAATTGCAAATGATTCAAATAGCATTTGGTGTTATTTTATTCATAAAGACAACACAAATTTGACACAGATGAGTGCTGCGCTGACCTCTGCCTGCCTTTGTCACCAATGCCACTCCCTTCTCAAACCCTCATGGTGGGACTGGCCCCAGAAGGCAAGCAGAGCCCTCCTGCGGCTCTGAAAGCTGGCAAACCAAGTCCAATTTCACAGACTGCTCAGAAAAAAACTGCAAAAGAAGGTGAAGAGGGAAGCAACAACATGGGAAGGGGACTTTGCTAGAGTGCCAGCCCCCACCAAACTCCCTGCTGAAGCTGAGCAAAGGCTGCTCCCTGGTTGCACAGGGCTTCATGGCTGGGGAGAGGGAATGCGACGTGTTAGACCACAGCTGAAAATTTCCTGCAGGGTAACGACAGCAATCAGTGACAGGGCTCAGCCCCACAGCAGCCAGGGCACAAGGCTCATCTGTCAGCATTCAAGCTGACTGCAGAGTCTGACATCCCGCTGCGAAGGGCACGGGGAGGCTCTCAGCAGCTCCCCAGCACAAACCGGAGCAGCTCATCCATCCATCGACGTGGTGCCAATGGACCTGCTGTGCTCCCTTGTTCCTAAGGAGAACCTCACCTGCTTTCTGATCTGGTCCCTCACAACGTGCAGAGCATATAAACTGCACTGCATGCCAGGAAAAGGTGAAATTCTTGCCCTGCTATCTGTTGGCAAAACCTGAATCACTCACCTCAATGCTGATAGTAGCAGTTAAGCTGTTCCTATGGATAAGCCATTTTTCACCTGTCTCAGGAACTTATTTTTGCCCTCTGCTGGAGGTGTGGTACCACTGATTCTGTGAAAGACTTCTATTTCTGGGGATGCTATTGACTGCATGGGAAAAGCATCAGTCACTGGCACAAAAGGACTCCAACAGTTTCAGAACAAACCGTTGTCGTGCTGCAGAGAGACCATTAAGGCACTCTAAATGCTTTGAACAATGGCATTCTGCAAAACTGAAGCATATGCCACATGAACAATATTTATTTCTGGCACTGTGCCGTGGTGTCCCAGAGCCACCAGGCTGCAGTGGAGTCATTATTCCATTTTTGCAACTAGGGACTATACTTTATGGCCAAGGATAGTAACTGCCGTCGGAAATCTGCTCTTCTAATGCCACCTTGTTGTGCTTTTTACTTGGCCAGGGTCACTAGAATTGGCCCTTAGCTCAGAAAAATGGGGTTTGGGAAAAAATAAGAGCAGAAATGCTCTGGGCAGCCTCAGGCACTGCTGGTAGCAGGCTGGCAAGGCAGAGTGGGGGTCTGTCCCTTGCAGAGAGCATGTGCCTGTGGCAGCCAGCCAGGCCCTGTGCAGGGGCAGGGGCACTCCAAAGGGAAAGGCCAAAAGTGAGAAGGTTCTGCTGTTATCTGGGATGAGATGCCACCCAGCAGACTGCCCAACACCACGGGCTGCAGATGGAGGAGGTAGTAGAGGAAGAGGTCAAGCATCCTTGTTATTGCAGAGTTCATGAGGAGGCAGCAGGCATCACTTTAAGTAACCCCCCCTAGGAGCAGAGTGCAGCAGCAAAGCAGTGAAGCTGTTAATTACTTTAATCCATTTTTTATGTGAGGACTGCTGAGCCATCCCAGACCTGGCAGCTGCTGCATTTCCCATGCAGTGATCTCCCCATGAGTGTATTGTGCACCTCCCTGCAGTCTGAGCCCCCTTCTTTGGCTCCCTTGCAACTTGGGATACTGCAGGCAGCGTTGGCCCATGCCAGCCAGCCTCTGCCCTTCATCTGGAGGGGCTGGCAGCACACTGCTCTGCATTGTGCCCATCACCTCCAACCACAGACCGAGCCCTGTATCACAGCTTCTCACACACAGACTAGAGTGGTGTGCTTGGTTGCCTTAGTACATGGGGACTGCAGGGAGAGTGGGTTATGTCAGGTGTTTGAGCTGGTGTACCTGTGCTCTCTGGCTACATGGAATGAAGAGCTAAGAAATAAAGCTGTGATCTCTCCTCAGGAGCTAGAGCAGCCCACTGTAATGAGTTTGGCTGCTGAGGGTTAGGATGCTATGGCATCTTGTTTTACTTTCTTCGAAAGCAACAAAAGCCTGCTTCATCTGAGTGTCCACCTGTAAGATTTTAAAGGACTGAAGAAGGGGGAAGCAAGAAGAGGCAGGATAAAGTTGCTTTAGGGGGTGTCTGTGGAAGTTTTGGGACCTGCCCTGGCTCATCTCTCCCACTCTGGGCTGTGTTAGATAAGAGGTGTTTGTTGACTCATGACCCTAAGCTATTTTCTGGGTGTATGTTATTTTTGCTCAGAAAATGGCTTTTTGTCTTCCCACTCTTATGAGGCACTTGGGACATTCCTGGTGTGCAAAGCTGTTATTCCTGTCCTTCTGAACCAAGGCTTGTTGCAGACAGCACGTGGCAAACCCCTCTCCCCAAGCAGTACAATGCTCCAGAGCACTGAAATGTCATGGTTCCCAATTGCCATCTGGTTTCTGGCTTTGCTCCCAGGACCAGTGCCACCAAACAACTGGTGGCATTCAGTGACTGTCAGTGGGACTTGTTCTGCTCATGGACCTTGGTATCCACAGCTCTTGCTGAAAACAGAGAGGCAACCCTACCTGGCCAGCAGGGATGGCTGCTGCTCCAGTGGCAGAGCAGGCAGGGTCCCTTGGAGGGCTATTGTACTGCTCAGGCACAGGGATCTTTTGAGGGAGCTGGCAGGGACACAGGCTGCTGGCTTTCTGAAATGGTCATCAGGGAGAGCCAGGAAATCCTTACTGTGCCTGCTGGGCTGCAGAGCACGATGGGGCAGCCTTGCCCCAGCCCACTGCCTTGGAGGGCTGTGTCCCTGTAATGCCCCCCCTCCCAAGGAAGCAGCTGCTGGACCATGGAGCCTCTCCTGGGTGTCACAAGTTGGCGTGGTTCATGCCTCTGTCTTTCTGTGGTTGAGCTCTTCTGTCCCTTCAGCAATTCAGTTCTTATTCTTCATCTCGTTTTTGAAGCAGTTTCAATTCCAGCTGCTGTCCATGCTGGTAGCCAAAGGGAAGAAACTGGTGAGGACATGTCCTGGAGCTGCCTCCTTTGGCCTCATGCAATTGTTGTCCCTGTACAAGGACAGCTGCTGTGCTGGTCCCTTCATGGCAGTTCCTTCCCTGAGCCCTGCTGCTCCACCATGAAACAGTGCTTTGCTTTTTAAACTTCTCTGCCAGCCACAGACACAGCTCCTCTTGTTCACCTTACTCTGTGCTTTCCAAAACAATAGCCCAGGATTTTGTAGCCAGAATAAGAGTTTCAAAGCTCTTGAATGGTAAGAACCACCTTTTTGGTCAATCTAGATCTTTCATTTAATAATATAGACTTTTAAAAAATCCCCTTTAAAGATTGCCTTGGCATTTTGGACCATGTTGAACCAGGGGGTTTGCAGCCAGGAAATTTACAGTGCTGAGTGTGGTGGATGCTGCTGTAGCTGGAGTTACCCTGCATGTGTGTACCTGGTGTTGGGGTGATGCCAAGCATGGTATTTGCATGCAGAGCTGAACTTTCAGGGTTATTCCCAGGGGAGGGGTGTCTACTTTTGGGTGTTCACCTGTGTGAGGGGTCTGGGGAAAGGAGTCCCCTGCTTAGCATTAAGTGATGCTGGGAAAATATGTCTGTTGCTTCCTACCTCCATCAGGATGGGTGGAAAACCCTGAAAATCACAGCTTTTACTACTTCTTCTTGAATACTGAGGCAACACCTCGAGTGCTGTGTTCAGTTCTGGGCCCCTCAGTACCAGAAGGACATTGAGGGGCTGGAGCGTGCCCAGAAAAGGGCAACAAGGCTGGTGAAGGGGCTGGAGAACAAGTTCTACGAGGAGCAGCTGAGGGAACTGGGGTTGTTTAGCTTGGAGAAGCGAAGGCTGAGGGGAGACCTCATTGCTGTCTACAACTGCCTGAAAGGGGCTGTGGCAGAGCGAGTGTTGATCTCTTCTCGCAAGTGACAGGTGACAGGACAAGGGGAAATGGCCATAAGTTGTGCCAGGGGAGGTTCAGACTGGCCTTTCTTTACTGAAAGGGTGGTCAGGCACTGGCACAGCTGCCCAGGGAGGTGGTTGAGTCACCATCCCTGGAGTTGTTTAAAAAAACGGTAGATGAGTTTTTGAGGGACATGGTTTAGCGGATGATGGGAGCGGTAGGACTCGATGAACTCAAAGGTCTTTTCCAACTGGAAAATTCTATGATTCTCTCTCTGCCCTGTGATAGCAGCAGACTCATTAGAATCATAGAAGCACAGAATGGCCTGAGTTGGAAGGGACCCACAAGGATAGAATCATAGAATGGTTTGGGTTGGAAGGGACCTTAAAGATCATCCAGTTCCAAGCCCCTGCCATGGGCAGGGACACCTCCCACCAGACCAGGCTGCTCAAGACCTCATCCAACCTGGCCTTGAACACCTCCAGGGAGGGGACATCCACAAGTTCCCTGAGCAACATGTACCAGTGTCTGACCACCATTACTGTGAAGAATTTCTTCCTAATGTCTAATCTAAATCTTCCCCTTTCCAGTTTAAAGCTGTTCCCCCTCATTCTGTCACTACTTGCCCCTATAAAAAGTCCCTCCCCAGATTTCCTGTAGCCCCTTTCAGGTGCTAGAAGGCCACTGTGATGTCCCCCTGCAGCCTGCTCTTCTCCAGGCTGAACAACCCCAACTCTTTCAGCCTGTCCTCATAGCAGAAGTGCTCCAGCCCTTGGATCATCTGGACCTGCTCCAATAGATCCATATCTTTCTTATGCTGGGGATTTCAGAGCTGGACTCAACACTCCAGGTGGGGTCTCATAAGAGCAGAGTAGACAGGGAGATGCCCTCTTAAGACTGAGACTCTTCTCCTGACAAACAAGATGAGACTTCTGCACAGACCCTTAGTAGGAACAGATACTTATTAGGAACATCCCCCCCACTGTTATCCACAGCATAGCTGCTGATGGACAGCGGCACTGAATTACCTGTCTGAGAGCCTCCTTCTGCTAACGAGGGGCAGAGCAACAAAATTATTCCCCCTCCCACTATTTTGCAGAGAAATATTTTAGGACTTGCTTTTTATTCTGGAGCTGAAGTGTTGATTTTTGTAACCTTCATCTCCCTTACTGTGTGAATAAGGTGTGAGTGCTGGTGAGAAGACTCCATGAAATGCAGTTAAGCCTGTTGGTGCAGCAGCTTGGCAGAAGCCAGGATTGGTCTGAAATAGGACTCCACTCTGGCTCAGCCATGCAGGGACTGCTGAGGGACTCGTGCATGTCCCAGGCTATCTATCTCCCTTGAGCCTGGAAGTGAAGTGTGTGTGGAACACCAGAGGCTGTGTCCCACGTGTCTGTCTGTGCCCCAGCAAGCACAGAACTTGCTTCTCTGTCAGGGACCTGGGGATATCCTCGTTGATGGGGTGAGTCGTGCTTCCTTGGGTGGATTAAATGCCTTGTGATGAGCTGCATCAGGGATGGGAAGCATCAGCAGGTGTTAGGGAGAGAGTTCTGAGTGTTGCAGGGGAAGAGCAGTGGCTGGAGATGAATGTGCAAGGGCAGTGCATGAGGGAGATATGGCTACCTTCTAGGTTTTGATGGGATTTTCATGCAGAGTGGATGACTGCATGGGGGGCTACGAGGGAGCAGTGCCCTGTGTCACCTTCCCAGTTCAGTCCCTGCACCTGCATCCCCCAGAAGTCCTGGTTCTGATCTTCTGCTGTGCTCAGATGGAGGACTTTACAGTATGATCTCTAAGTCCCAGTTTTCAGCGTGGGCAGGCAGGTGGTTTGCCTGAGCAAGCGTAGCCTCTCCCTGGGCACTGACACACTGTCTCTTGTTTTGAACCAGGGGCAGAGCAAAGCTCCCAGCAAGGCTGATCTCAGCTCATCTGACCCCAGTGTAAACTGACACTCTTGGGAATTTGGGGAGCAAAAAAACTTTGCCTGGGGAAAGGGCTACTATGTGAATTCTGCCTTGAGAAACTGAGAAAAGCAGAGGAGAGGTGCAGGTGCCTGGAAACAATCCCCTCTGCTGCCCAGGGTCCTGGGGAGCTGCTGCCAGGGACACTGTGCTTGCAGGAGTGTTTGAAGGTGCTTTGCTATGGTTAGAGGGATGTTAGCTGCATTCTTGCACCCAGCAGGGCTGGTGGTGTGCAGAGCAGAATTGGCAGGGAATTGGCCCTGGCTGAGCAGCACCCCTGAACCAACCCCTGTTGGAGTCACAGTATCACAGTATCATAAGGTTGGAAAGGACCTCTGAGATCACGGAGTCCAACCTATAACCCAACACCAACACCAACACTAACACCAACCATCATCTAAACCATGGCACTCAGTGCCTCATCCAGTCTCCCCTTAAACACCTCCAGGGTCGGTGACTCCACCCCCTCCCTGGGCAGCCCATTCCAATGACCCTTTCAGTGAAGAACTTTTTCCTCACATCAAGTCTAACCTTTCCCTGATGAAGGTTGAGTCCATGCCCTCTAGTTCTGCCACTGGTCACCTGAGAGAAGAGACCAACCCCTGCCCCACTACAACCTCCTTTTAGGGAGTTGTAGAGAGCAATGAGGTCTCCCCTGAGCCTCCTCTTCTTCAGACTAAACAGCCCCAACTCCCTCAGTCTCTCCTCGTAGGGCTTGTGCTCCAGCCCCTTCACCATCTTCGTTGCCCTCCCCTGGACACTCTCCAGCATCCTGACATCTTTCCCAAACTGGGGGGCCCAGAACTGGACACAGTATTCAAGATGAGGCCTGAACAGTGCCGAGTACAGGGGGACAAGTCCTTACAGTGGAGGGTGCCCTGGCAGGGGACTGGGTCCTGTTGGAGCCCTGCTGTCAGCTTTTACCCACGGGGCAGTGGTGATACCGTAACAGCTTTTTGGGAGCAGCTGCAGCCTTTGAAACTAGAAATGTCCATGGACTCGTGCTGGCAGCCTTTCTGGTCTCTTTTGTCAGGGAGCTGGGAATTGCCTTGCACTCCACAATCCACTGCTGTAATCCCCTTGGAGTGCTTCTGTGCTCTGAACTCCAAAGGGGTGCGGCTGAGACTGCTAATGCAGGCAGTGCTGATCCCTGCTTCCACGCAGATCCCCTCTGGGCTGTAGCTGGTGGATGGGTTGTTATGACCCCCTAATTTTTTTTATTTGGATCCTAATATGAAAGTAAAACTGTCTCAGAGCTTTTTGGTGCTGCCAGCAAGCTGAGGGTGAGCTGGTGTGACAGGAGAGCCCAAGCTCCTGTGAGGTGTTTCAAAACCAGGCCATTCAGCACCAGGCTATGCTGGGATTGTGGTGTTTCAGAATGAGGGAGCAGCAGGGAAAGCCATCCAAAAGCCCTCTGGTCTGGGGGTCGGGTGGGCGACATAGATCGCTGTGAATGCAGCAGGGCTGAACTGGGTGGCGCTGAGCCAAGCCTGACCTAACCAGCTTATTTCCCTGCTTTCAGTAATGCTCTTGTAAATGTGCCAAGGCCTGAAGGTCACAGCCATGTGAGCAAAGGTCTAGGGATTAGCTGCAGGCAGAGCACAGCTCCTCCTGGGTAGCCCTGAGTCTCAGGAAAGATTGCATCCCACCTGCCTGACCGTGGCACCCGTGTGTGCCAGAGCCAGCGTGGCATTGGCGACTTGGATGGCTGTTGGAGAAACAGAGGGCTGACTGGGAGCATCACCTCCTGCACCTGACATTTCTCTAAGGTGCAGGAAGGTAGGTAAATGTTTCTTATTCCACATGAGCCCCTGTCTTCCTTCTGGGTGTAGGTAGCACTGGCTGCTGGGTTGCTTTTATGCAACCTACAACAATGTTGAGCTCTGGTTTTGGAAGAAGAGCAACAGGTTTGCAAACTTCTGCAGGGCACCTGGTTTGAATGTGCCCACTCTTCTGCCACAGAGACCATGCTCAGCTAAGCGTGCAGGGGTGAAGGGTCACAGCTGTCCCTATTGCTATAGAAGTTACTGACCTAGTGTAGTGCATGAGTGCTCTCTTAGAGCTGGGAGACAAATTCTGGAAGCCTAATGCCGGATCAGGGCATCACAACCAAATAGTGATGCTGCGTCTCTAGGCACTGATGTCATCAGATGTGAAAGTAAAATGACATCTAGCAGTGTTCTCAGCACAAACATCTCTAGCAACCTCTGCATGGCTCTCACTCTGAATCCTTAAAGCCTTGTTTCCTTTTGGAGCTATTTGGGTGCTCACCCTGTGGGATTTCGAGGAGAGAGAGATTTGCACGGGTGCTGTGGGACTTGGCCCAGGGTCCTGCCCTGGAAAGGAGCTGGCAGCAATTCACAGGCCAATCAATACTTGGGGCTTGCTCTGCACTTCATCTCTGGGAGACAACTTGCAAGCTGCTTGATACACTCAGAGCAAGTCTGATGTTTCTCCCCAGAAAGCTAAACTTTGCCTGTCCTAATGCAATGCTCTGTTCCCTGCCCTGCTGTCCTGAAATCCCCAGCAGTCCCCGATGCTGAGTCCACCAGGTGAAATGCCTTAATCTAGCCCTGACAGTGACACCACACCCGAGAGCAGGTCCCTTCCCTCTAATCCCTCACTGCCATCAGCACATGGGGCAAAACAAGCCACACGTGAGCAAGTGGTGCCTTCTCCATCATCCCTCCACCACTGCAGCAGCCCTGAGTAGAACTGTCCTGTTACCTTTTTCCCATGAGTCGCCCCCATGGTCCGACGTATGGGCTCCGCCCCGCTGACCCAGGGTGCGGGCTGGCTGGCTCTCCGAGGTCACCGTCCCTCTTACTCCCGGGTGGATGCACGGCTGTGCAGTTCCTGGCCCCTCGACAGCTGCTCTGGGGAGACGTGTGTGAAATCCAGCCCGTCTGCAGCACGGTCGGGTGGGAAAACTTGCTTTTCCTTCCGTCTCCCAACACGTGGAGAACTCATTTTCTTCATGCACCTAACGGCTGGCTTGCACCCAGGCTCTGCCCAGGCACAAAGGCAGCTTTCATGCTTCAGATGCCCAGTTTCTAAGCTGGGAGCCGTATTTTGAAAGGCTGTGGAAGATTACAGTAATTGCACTTGACGGGGCAAGATGTCACAGGATGCGGATTCGCCCGGCTGCGGGGCCCCGGCACCTGTCCGTCATCCCTTGTGGCCTCCTTCCTAGGTGCTGCTTGAGTGCTTTGCTGAAATAAACCTGTGCCCTAAAAATAAGGCAGGGTAATCTCCCTGCTACCTGTCTATATCTTGGCTCTTGGCTCCTGTTGTGGCACTGGATTTTTCAAACTTTGCTCCTGCGAACATCCCAGGTTGTCTGTTTGCTGCTGGAACCCACTGTGGGTTCCCCCTAGATGGGTCCACCTTGCCTGGAGCTGCATCCTGGGAGGCTGGGCAGGACAAGGCTTTTGTTTGCTGAAGTCTCTGGGGGATGCAGGATGACAAAATCTGGCCAGGTAGGTGCCTTTCTCTGCAGTAATGTAGCTTTCAAAATGTCAAGGCACTAAAAAACCTGATGTGTCCCTTCACTCACTGGCCTTTCTAGATCTATTTAAAAAACAATGAGTTAAATTTGAGCCCTGAAGCCATATTTATACCCCCACCTGCAAGACACTGGACTTTTGAGAAGCTCAGTTTTATTTATTGGGACCTGATGACTTTGGCAGTAATGGCTCTTCAAAACACAGGCTGGTGATTAAGGTTCCTGCACCAGAGTTACACTTTCAGCTCTTCCTGTGTATTGAAAATGGTAGTTTACCTTGCTAACTGCTCAGTCATAAGTTCAGAACTAGTTTTAAACATTTGTTTTGTGCTAAAAAATAAATTTCCTTTATTTTGGCTTTAAACCAGATTTCTAATGTGCATTGCACAGAGCTAGGAAGAGTTTCCTGTGGCTGAAAGGGGCTGGTTGTTTTCTGGGCTGTAGCGGATGCTGTGCGCTGGTTCAGCCCATGCAGCTGCCTTTACAGTTTAGTTTATGAGAGAATCTAGATCCTTTGAGAGGGCTTAAAATAGTTGGCATATTTATGCTGGCAGTGCAGCAAGGCGGTGTGATGTGAGGGCTGTTGTGTCTTTTGCATTGTGTTACTCCTTGCTGCTGCCATGGGTAGGGATGATTCAGCATTGAGGATTAGCTGATGTTGTTGCAGCAGATTTAAGGATTGATTTATGGTCAATCCCTTGGTGCGATCAGGTGCACGTTAAGAGCACAGGAGGACAGGCTGGGATAAAATACTATAGCTGTTGGGAGGTTCCTCTGTGATGGGAGGGGTTTGTCTCCCTCTACTCCACTCACGTGAGACACCACCTGGAGTGTTGTGTCCAGCTCTGGAATGCCCAACATAAGAAGGATATGGATCTGTTGGAGCGGGTCCATAGGAGGTCATGAAGATGATCCAAGGGCTGGAGCAACTCCCATCCGAGGACAGGCTGAAAGAGTTGGGATTGTTCAGCCTGGAGAAGATAAGGCTCTGGGGAGACCTTAGAGCAGCCTTTCAGTACTGAAAGGGGCTACAGGAAAGCTGGGGGAGGACTATATACAAGAGAAAGTAGGGATAGGATGAAGGGGAATGGCTTTAAATTGGAAGAGAGAAGATTTAGATGAGACATTAGGAAGAAATTCTTCACAATATTCAGTGGTGAGGCTCTGGCTCAGTTTGCTCAGGGAAACTGTGGATGTCCCCTCCCTGGAGGTGTTCAAGGCCAGGTTGAATGAGGTCTTAAGCAGCCTGGTCTGGTGGGAGGTGTCCCTGCCCATGGCAGGGGGTTTGGAATTAGATGGGTTTTGAGGTCCCTTCCAACCCAAATCATTCTATGATTCTATGGCTGTTCTGGGGCTTCGTTTCAGTTTTGCCTTTGGAAATTGGGGTACATATTGCGCAGTTTATTTCAGAATTCTTCCTTGTTTAGGGAAAACTGGTTGCCCTGCTGGTTTTGAATGGTGGTGTTGGGTTTTGGTTCCACAGTTTCATCCCTAAGCTGGCTGGCACAGGACAGGCTGTCTCTTCCTGGCCTTATCCTGCCAATGCTCTTCACTTCTGCTCCCCTGAGGGGTCGGATAGCCAATGTGAACTGGCTGTTAGAAGCAGTGCTGAGGCAAACCCTGCTGTTAGAGGCAGAAAAGGCTGTGCAGGATGGCTTGGTACCCTGCACATCTCCAAGCCTCCAGTAGAAATGCTCCACATCCATGTTCTGCAGAACTGCTGGTCTGCTCTGAAGAATGGAGAAAAAACAGATACAATCATAGGAAATTAATGTCTGTACAATCTGTCTCTGTCCATGATGAGAAATCAACCTGGGCCATCACTCATGAATCTTATCTGATCCCAGCAGTGCTCGTGCTCATTGCTCAGAGAGGCTTTGGGTACAGATGGTGCTTGAGTGAATGCACCCACACGGGATCAGGGGGCAGATGCTCCCCAGGACCCCCTCGGTGTTGGGCAGCAGCGTGGATGCTGTTGTGGAAGGAGGTTTGCAGGGCTTTGCTGGGCTGTGTTGGGGCAGCAAATCCCAGAGCAAAGCAGGTGTGTGGGTGCCCACTGCAAGGTGCCAGATGGGGCGAGTTGTGTTGCTCCAGACTGATACTGACTCCTGCTCTCTTGGTAAAAGGCTCCCACCTATTGGTCATGCTGCATATCTTCAGCTGCCTGAGAAACACACATCCATCCCTCTGCCTTCACCAGGCAAAGTCAGGTTGGCACCTCACTGGTGTTATTTTGACCTTTGAGGACGTGCCACAGAGGGTTTACCTTGGATTTAACCGAGGAAAGATGCAGCCTGGGGTGGGGGAAAGGCTTCAGTCTGCAAATATTAATTTACATTGCTGCAAGCCACCCCTGTGGCTATCTGACCCTTCTGTGGCTGGAGGGGTTGGTAGGAGTTCTGGGGAGAAACCACCAAGGGCTGAGCATCCCCAGGGATGACTTTTCACTGTGCTGTATGGGGAGGGGGAGCATCTGTGCACAGTGCAGGGGGACAGGGGATTAGGATGCCTGCAGAGAAAAGGGTGGATTATGCTTGCAAATGGAAGTGAGAAGGTAGTGTTTGATAATTAAATATCTTCTTTAAGAAATCTGAAAAATGTTTAACAAAGGTTTAAGGACAGAATAATAAGATGCCCCATATTGACCCATAGATGAGGACAGTTCAACTGAACCATGGCCAGGCATTTGCTCAGGCTCTGCTGGCACTTGCACAGCTCTTCCCCAAGCCCTGTGCAGCCCCAGCTGTGAAAGGGCTGGTCCCTGGGACCAGGTGCTGAGGGGGCTGGGGTCAGTGTGACAGGGATGGGCTCACAGGGTGGAGCTGGTGTGGCTGTGAGACTGGTGAAGGCAGCCCTCCGTGGCTGGCCAGAGCCTGATGCTAATCCATCTTCCTGGGGGCGCAGCCCTCCATCTCCAGCAGCTCAGGCCAGCCATTGTATTTATTTGTTTCCTTGTCATTCTTGATGTGCTGCAGGAAGAAAAAAAGGAGAGCAAATGAACGAGTAGGTTAGAGGCACAGTGCAAGTTTGCAGTGTAGCAAAACTCACAGCTTGGATCACCGTGGAGGTTTACACCACTGGCCCAAGTCTTCTGCCGAGAGGGAGGTGAGATGTGGCTCAGGAGGTTCTATGAAGAGGATAGGAGCCTCCAGAGCTCATGGCAGGGGAGGGTCACATACCTGTTCAAAGGGGCTCTTGTTCTTCAGCCCTTTTGCTCCCAAGAAGACCCAGTTGTCCCGGAAGCCCAGGTTGTTCACATGGCGGCTGCCCAGCTCCACAAAGTGTGCCCGGACTTGGTCATTCATCCTGAAAGAAGGTAGGAAGGTTTCAGACTGGTGCTAGGTGAGCATTCCCCCCGTCCTCTCTCTGCTGCTGACAGCAGCACCTCCAGCTCCACCCCAGCTGTGGATTTTTAGGGGAACCAAAGGGGCAAAACTCACTTTGTGGCAGCATCATCGTAGCTGGCTGCCAGCACAACGGTGCCATGCTTGACCTCCCCTAGGAAGCTGTCCAGTTTGTTAATGTCTGGAGAGAAGAACATTAGGAAAAGAAAAAGAGATTTAGTAGGGACTGCTGCATGGCACTGTGCTAGGATTTGGGGTCACAGGCCAGGGGAGGGATGGGCTCCCAGATGCTGTGTTCCTCATCTTGTGTTCTCCCAGGGCTGGTGCTTTCCTCCTGCCAGCACAACTGCAGGGGGGAATTTGCATGCAAATGGCTCACTAACTTTGAAATATTGTCAGGTGAATTTCCTTCCCAACATAAGAAACAAGCTCGCTTGGCCGCAGAACTGCCCGCCCTGCCGTGCTGTCTGCGTTCTGGGAATTCTTCCTAATCCTGGATCTGAGAGATGCTCCGAGTCCAGTGCCCCATCTAGTGGCACAGGAGCTGACTGCTGTCTCCTTCCCGCTGCCTTTCACACCGAAGTCTCACAAACTCAGCCTGAAATCTCACAATATTTGTGTTTCTCCTTAAAACTCTACTAAAGAATAGGCTGCAAAACCAAAAAGCAGAAGGGTGATGGATCCCTGAAAAGGCACAAACAGCAAAGGGTAAATGAAAAGCGCTATAGGGTTTAGCATGTGATTGTGAAGAATCCTACCAGAACTCTGGAGAGGTTTGGTAACCATATTGCAACAACAGTTGGATTTACAACGTCCTGCAAGTCAGTGCCAGCCAGGATGTGAGCAGGTCCTGAACATCTTACTGTTAGAAAGATTGCTTGAAGCCAGCAGGAGCAGAGCTGTGGTCTTTGCTGGCACCAGGTTCTCCTCCATGCGCCCAGACCCTGCTTGGCCTGCTGTGAGGTCCTCACTTAGCCTTTTGTGAAAGGCAGGAACCCAAGCTGCTGCTCAGCCACCAGCAGCACCAGAAACTGAGTTGAAAGTTGCAAAATTTCAGGATTGGTGTAACTGTCTGATCTCAGAAATAGCCCCTCGGGTCTCAAGTGTGCTTGCTTGTTCACTTTAGTGGAATTATGTTTTTCAGGCTATTACGCACACGTAAAATGAGTGAGAAGCCAATCTTGGCTGCAGATGCATTTCATAGTCTCAATGGCTTTAGGGAAACCTGAGCCTTTACTGCCCAAACTGGCAATCCTGATCAAAGCCCACCAGTCTTTATTGTTAAATACACGGTAGAGAAGCAGCCTAAATAGTCAGCAGTGCCATGAGCCCTGGCTGGGCTCATTCCTCATCTTGAATATTGTGTCCAGTTCTGGGCCCCACAGTTTGGGAAAGATGTCAGGATACTGGAATGTGTTCAGAGGAGGGCAATGAAGATGGTGAAGGGGCTGGAGCACAAGCCCTACGAGGAGGCTCAGGGGAGACCTCATTGCTCTCTACAACTACCTAAAAGGAGGTTGTAGTCAGGCAGGGGTTGGTCTCTTCTCTCAGGTGGCCAGGGACAGAACTGAAAGGGTGATTGGTCATTGGAATGGGCTGCCCAGGGAGGGGGTGGAGTCACCGACCCTGGAGGTGTTTAAGGGGAGACTGGATGAGGCACTGAGTGCCATGGTTTAGATGATGGGTTGGTGTTGGTGTTAGTGTTGGGTTATAGGTTGGACTCAATGATCTCAGAGGTCCTTTCCAACCTTATGACACTGTGATACTGTGATACTGTGGGGGCCACCAAACAGCAAAGTGACTGTGCTTACCTCCAGAGTACATGTCGAAGGCGTCTGCTTTCAGGAGCTGCCCGTTTGTTCCTGGAAGGTTAAAATTCAAAACAGCACAGTGAATTCATACTGGGGTGGCTCTAGGCTTTGCCTGGCCACCAACTCGGGGTTCTTGCTGCAGAATGCTTTGCTCTTCCCTCAGTGTGTCATATTGTGATGGCAGAAGTATTGCATGATGGTTTCATGAACTCCACCAAGCACAGCCTAGGTGGGTTTGTTTCCATCTCCTTGGTTGTGCTTCCAGGCATAACTCTGTCTGCATACCTGATGCAACACTGGGCTGATGTGCTTTTGGCTCAGCCACAGTGCCTGGGATGGGGTCCCTGGGGTCTTGTTCCCTCCGAGGGGTGAAAGGGACCCATGATTGGAAGGGGTTTAGTGCTCAGCCAACTCACCATTCACCAGTGCAATGTTCAGGCCTCTGCCAATGTTATTTTTCACACTGCTCATGAGGCTGGAAAGGAAAGTAGAGAGCACTAGTGAGTGCAGGGATGCCAGTGAAGGTGGTGCTAGTGAAGCTATGATGGGCCAAAATGGCTGCAGAGAGCAGAATAACCCCGGAAGGGGTAGAAAAGAAAACTATTTTTAATTCTTTTTAACCACAAATGCATTGTTATGGCCTTTGACATGCTTGGCAGAGACCAAACTCGCCCTATTCAAGACCCATCCCCATCTTACACAACGCCGTCGAAGCAGATGGAGGGTCCCACTACATTCGCGGCACCGCTGATGATCTTGAAGGCAAAATAGTTCTGAGGGCAGCTCTTCTGGTTCCCACACTTGTGCTGGGGCAGCTGCTTGCCTGTGGGGGAGGAGGAGAGCTGCCAGTCGTGGTGCTGGCTCCGTGCAAGGACCCTGGCTGTGTCCCTGAGGGGCTGAGCAGTGCTGGCACAGGGGCACAGTGCTAAGGGGCAATGGCTGGACCAGCTTTTCATAGAGCCATAAAATCACTTGGTTGGAAAAGACCTTTGAGATCATTGAGTTCAACCATACCTGTCCACTACTAAACCAGATCCCTGGGCACCTCATCTGCCTGTCTTTGGAACACCTCCAGGAATGGGGACTCAGCCAGCTCCCTGGGCAGCCTCTGCCAGTGCCTGACCTTCTTACACGAAGGAGACTTGTCCTGGGTTTGGGACCAGCCTCTGGATCGAGGTGTACGGTGCTGGGGCTTTGGGGTAGGGTGGGATGAGCTGGCTAGGGTGCTGGGTGCCACTCGAGGTGTAAGCAGGGCCATGGCATGGCTGATGCCATGGGGGCTGTGGAGGGTGTGTGCTGGGGAGAGCTCAGCTCTGCTGCTCAGTCAAGAGCATCATTTTGTGGCTTTTCTGCCTGGAGTACCCATTCTTGGGCAGGGTTGCACAGCCTGGATGGGTGCTGTGACCTGCTTTCTCCTGTAACCTGTAGCCTGGGGGTGTTTCTGCTGGGGCAGGGAGCCCTGTGAAGGTTTGTGTGCTTGTACCAAAGACATTGCTCCTGTGTGCAATAATGAAATTCCCCTGCATTTGGGACGGTGGGATTTTGCCTCTGAAATGGGCTCTGGTGGGCAGCTATGACACTTCCACTATCACCTCCCACCCTGGAGCCGTGTTGTTGATGGAGATGAAGTCAAGAGCAGTACTTACTTCTGGGCTTGTTGGTGACACCTGTGGGTACCAAGAAGGAAGGTTAGACATCCCAGAGAGCTATTCCCCAAGCCAGCAGCTTCAAGCATTGGTTCTCCAAAGCTGTTCCCTGTGGCTGTGAGCGACCTTGGAGGCATCTTCCCACCATGCTGTCCCCTCCCTGCCCTGATGATCAGAGCAGGTGGCTGTGTACCCTTGGCTGGGGATTGCAAGTGCCAATGCTCATTGCAGCTGTCCACAGCTCTCGAGTCTATCTTGCAATGGGGCTGCCTGCATCTTCCCCCTGGACCTGTCCAGAGCCCCCCCAGTGCCTCACCAAGCCAGCTCCGCAGACTGATGGCTTTCCATCTTTGATCAAAGTACATCTGCGTGATGAACCATGTGCTCAGCAGTGTGATGAGCAGCACCAGGTACCGGATCACACCTGTGAGGGGTGAGAGAGGAGCCAGGTGAGAGCAGTAGCAGTGCAGGTTGAGGACTGGAGCATTTATCTGGCTTCTTGGGGACTTGGCTCGCGGTTACCCCAAGGTTACCAGGCACAGGGTGACAGCCAGAACTTGTGTGGTGTTGGAAGGCACCTAACACTCCTTCCTTCTTCCCTGGTTGAGAGTGGCTGAACATGAGCCAGCATTGGCACAGGTGGCTAAGAAAGCTAATGGCATCTTGGCCTGTATCAGAAAAAGTGTGGCCAGCAGGAAGTGGTTGTGCCCCTTTACTGAGCATTGGTGAGGCCACACCTCACTGGCTGGACTTGATCATCTCAGAGGTCTCTTCCAACCTTGTGATTCTATGATTCTGTAAATCCTGGGTTCAATTTTGGGCCCCTCACTACAGGAAGGATGTTGAGGGGCTTCCAGAGAAGGGCAATGAAGCTGGTGAAGGGGCTGGAGAACAAGCCTTAACAAGGAACGGCTGAGGGGAATGGGGTTGGTTAGCTTAGAGAAGAGAAGGCTGAGGGGAGACCTCATCACTGCCAACAACTGCCTGAAAAGAATGTTGTAGTGAGATGGGTGCTGGTCTCTTCTCCCAAGTGACAAGTGATAAAATGAGAGGAGATGGCCTCGGGTTGTGCCAGGGGAGGTTCAGACTGGATATTAGGAAAAACCTCTTCACCGAAAGGGTTCTCAGGCACTGGAGGTGTTCAAAAGATGGGCAGATGAGGTGCTCAGGGATGTGATTTAGCAGTGGACAGGTACAGTTGGACTCAATGATCTCAAAGGCCTTTTCCAACCAAGCAACTCTGTGATCCTCTAAAAGAACTCTGATCTCTTAATTAATATCTCTAGAGTGTGTGGTGATGCTCAGATAGGCATTGCCCTTCTACTGGGATGCACTATTTGTACTCTCTCTGCCTTAAAGTAAATCTGATAATTAGTCAGAAAGCTATGTAAATCCAAATATTTCTTCTGTTCCCAGTGCTGGGAAAGCTGCAATCCCTGAATTAGTCACTAGCTACAGCTGAGCAGCTGCTAATACAAATGTGATTGGCATTTGGCTTTAAAGCAACGCTCATCAGAGCAAAACGTTCCAGGCCTGCATGGAAAGAGAGTAGGAAAATATACTTATATTGCAGCTGAATAGCTCTTATGGAACCAGGAGTGTCACAATAGCCATCTCTTCCCAGCCACAGAGGGTTTCTCTGGGAAAAATACAAGGGGCTGAGATGTACACAAATCTTGTAAAAACTTGATGCTTACACAAAGGCCTTTTCTCATGGCCCTGGCAGGGGAAGGTCAGGGTAGCTGGGCTTGGAACAAGTCATGTAGATGAAAAGAAGGCATAAAGAACTGTAGAAAAGGGAATGTCTCTGTCTCCCTCCTTACCTGTCACCCGCATTGTGGTGGGGAGAAGACAACAACTGAGGGGGTGGCCAATGGTCACGGGTCACCCTGAGGAAAAAGTAGGAAATTCCATAAAACAGACCTGCAGTTGACCCAAACAAGGCAGATATTGAATGAAAAAAAGTAATTACTGTACTCAGGCATATTTGCAATACCTAAGATCACCAAAGGTGCATAAATTCTTATCAGGCAGGCATGCTCAGTCCCAACTTGATGCTGATATCCTGGCTGCTGTGCGTAGAAGCAGGTTACACTGATTGAGGCTGCTTCAATTTTAAGCCTCTGGCCCCTTCACTGTGACCACTGCCCTGTGAGCTCCTGTTTCATGTCCTTTTCTGAGCAGTCATTCATGCTCTTCTGCTCTGATAGCGAGAGCTCAAGGAGCACATATTCAGTCACAGCTTTGCTGCATTTCCTTCTGGGATGATGCAAAGAAGGCTTCAAATATTAGTTACTGCAAATGTTGTCTGAGGGAAAGCTGTGGTTTTGCTTTGCCCAAGTCTGCAGGAACAAACTGGTCCTCCTTAAAACCAGAGAGGGACAGGAGGAAGGGTGGCACTGCTGACTTGGGCTGGGCATCGCCAGGTTTGGGGATGCCCAACTTAAGAACAGAAATGTTTCCCCTTGTCCAGATCCTGCAGTGTCTTCACCTGTGCAAACAGGGAGTGGTTGTGATTTGGCATGTCAACTATTTCCTACTCAAGAGTGTCTGCCTGCCCCCTTCCCTCCCCCACTGCCCCAGTGGATGGGATGGGTGCCTGCCACCCATGTGCTGGGCTCCCAGGGGCTGGGGACCCACCCCTACCTTTGAAATTCAGCGATGCAGCCTGGTGAATGTCTGCCCTGGAAACCACCCCAGAGTCCTAAAGCAAATGGTACCCTGTGAGCCAAGTGCTCAGAGCTGAAGAGGCCAATGTTAACTAAAGCAGCCCTTTAGTGATGCTTGGCCTGGAGAATTTGCACAAGAGCTGTGCTGAGAGTTGCTTTTCCTGTTTGAAATGTAAATAAGGAGATACAGGTTGTAGCAGGGCTGGGCTGAAAGTTGGTTTTGGGCTACTATGTCAACGGGAAGAGGAACTTTGCCTCCTGTCCAGGCCCACACTGGGTCCCCATGCAAGGTTTGAGTTTGAGGGAAGTGCCCGTGGCCGTGTGATTGAGCATCCTCCCTCGGGCACCCCAGTGGGATGCACCCAGCATCCTCCCCTCTGTGCCCTGGTGAGAACCTGCCCCTGGGCTGCCCCTGCTCCCTGGGGTGGGTTGCAGCATGCAAGGGGCTTGTAAGGGCTGGGTTGCACTGTAAGGGGCTTTTAGGCAGCCTTAAAACCAAAGAGGAAACCAATCTGCATTGCAGGAGTTAAAACTGCTGCTCTCCTTGATTGGCCTGAGATCCTGGAGGGAATTTGCAGTGGGCCAGGGTGGCTGGTGCCTGGCAGCAGCCTGCAGGGACCTCCAGAGCTGGAGCCCAGCACTGCTCCCCAGGAGGCCCCTTCCCTGCACCCTGTGTCTGCTGTGAGGCTGAGGCAAGGAGGAGCTGCCAAAGCTGCTCCAGAGGGAGCAAGTGACTTCCCACCAGAGAGTGGCCTCGCAGCTTATCTGCATTTTAAAGGAAGCCTTGGAAGGTATTTGTGTGCCCTAGCATATCACAGCTGTGTGGTTTTGATAGTGTATCAGCTAAGCACACTTGCTTCCTGGCAGCATCACACTTCTCTTTGAAGAGATTTCTCCAAGGGGAAGGTGGCCATGAGCAAGGAGGTGAGGTGGCACAGGGCCCTGCAGTGCCCACAGCCCTTCCTTGCACCGCCTTACAGAATCATGAATGGTTTGGGTTAGAAGGAACCTCAAAGCCTGTCCAGTTCCAAACTCCCTGCCATGGGCAGGGACACCTCCCACTGGATCAGGGGGCTCAAAGCCCCATCCAGCCTGGTCTTGAACACCTCCAGTGATGGCACAGCCACCACTTCTCTTCGCAACCTCTGCCAGGACCTCCCCACCCTTGTTGTGAAGAATTTCTTCCTACTGTCTTATCTAAATTTTCCTCCTTCCAATTTAAAGCCATTCCCCCTCATCCTATCCCTACTTGCTCTTGTAAACAGTCCCTCCCTGGTTTTCCTGGACCCCCTTTCAGTACTGGGAGGCTGCTCTAAGGTCTCCCCAGAGCCTTCTCTTCCCCAAGCTGAACAACCCCAGCTCTCTCAGCCTGTCTCAGCCTTGTCCAGGCCCATTCCAGCCTGGACACAGAATCCTTGAAATGGGTTTTAACCTTGTGTCAGAGCTGGCATGAACAAGCCTTTTGGTGGAAGAGCCACAGACCTGAAAAATGGGCAGTTTAGAGGTTTTGGAGGGCAAATGCTGCCCACGGCTGGATCTGGCAGGATAGGACCAGGCTCTTGCCTTTTTCTCCTTCCAGCAATTAATTTAGCTTTCTAAACACAGGGAGGCTTTCCCACACCTGGCTCCCCAGCCCAGTGCCTGGTCATGGGTGTGATGAGGACAGAAGAGCAGTCCCTAAAATCCTCCTTGGCAAGTTGTAAAGGCCTCGAAATTGGTGTTGGTTTGCTGTTGGGTCTTGTTGAGTTCCCCTTCAAAAGCCATGAGCAGAGCCTGGAACTGGTGGGGATTTGGACCTGGTCTGTCATTTGGACAGAGTAAGAGGAGCAAAACGTCCCTGTTTGGTCCCTGCTGCTGCCAAAAATGGAAAAATAAACCAATCAACACTACTACTTTAGGGAAGTCATGTATTTATTTGGGTTATTTATCGTCACCTTAATCCCAGATAAAATTTATTGGGTAAAGTCCCTCAGTGCTGAAAATCCTGGAACCCGACTACATTATAAGAGGCCAGCCCTGTTCTGGGATTTCTACTGTATTCTCTTTTAATTGTTCAGATTGACTTTTTTAAATTATTACTATTTTTATTTTATTTTTGCTAAGGCTGTGCTGGGAAAAAGACATCTGTACTCTGAGATCTGCCCTCTGGTGATTGCAGGAGAGGGAGAAAGGAAGGGAGTGTGGTGAGTGATAAATAGTTATTTGTCTAATAAACCTGAAACTTATTTGCTTAAAAAAACATTCCAGGAACAAAAAGGCTCTTGGACAAATACTGCTAAAGATCTCTGGTGTTGTAAAGGCAAAGGCTCCACCCCAAGCCCGCTCAGGACTGAAATGCCACTTGGCAGCGCTGAGTTACTGCTGCCAAGAAGAAACCCAAGCAGATCCCTGCCCTCCCAGGGAGGTCTTCCAGAATGCAGCGGGTGAATGTTCCTGTTTCCTCCCAGGGCTGCAGGAATAATTCGCTCCTCTTCCCAAGAAATTTCTGCCTTTGTTGGATTTGGGGTTAGTTTGAGGGTTTTTTTGCTGCTTTTGAGCCCCACATGTCCCTCCCTCTCCTGGTAGGTCTCTGACCATGAATGAGACGCGATTTTGGCACATAATGGGGTTGTGGCTCTGAAGAAAGTGGCTGCTAGAAGTCACTGATGCCCACACCCAGCGAGTCACCCCTCCAGAAGTTAGGATTTCCTGCAAAACTAAATGCAGAGGCACAGAAGGAGGTCCGGTGTATGGTGGGCGCACATCCACTGTGTGTGCAGGCCTGGTCCCATCACAGGAGAATGGAGGATGTTACAATGCTATTTTTAAGCTGAAAAGGAGCCAATCCCACTGAGCTTTGCTTGGTTACTCAACAAGGGAGCATTGTTTGCCAGAGGGCATGTAAATTCCTAAGCTCATAAAAATGCTTGGCCAGCTGCTGCATCTACCAAAGGGCTGGAGAGGGCATCTTATGGTGAAACTGCCCCCAACACAGGGCTGTAGGCCTAGATCCTGGAACAGAAGCCCAGCAGGCTGCTTGCAGTGGTGGACAGGTGTGTGGTGCTGGGGCCTGCCAATGTGGGATGTGACACCTGGAGGCACTGCTGAGGAAGCCGGGCTGTGGGACCAGCGCAAAGCGCACAGGGTGGTTCTGGTACCTGATGCGGGTCCATCCCTGCCCTCTCTGTACCCCAGGGATGTCACATCCTGCACCCTGCTGCTCTCAGAGTAGCATCACCCAGCAGCTGTCAACGATTCTGCCTCTTGCTCTTTTATTTGCCACAGGCAGTCACCTGTCAGGTTCTCTGTCCGTGGAACTGAGCACAAAGCTAAATCACTCTGAGCTCGCCTCTCCCAGGAGGTTCTCCCAAGCCGCGGTAAGCGATGAGAATTGGAGGGGACCAATAGCATCCCCTCCAGCGTGGCAACGGTGGGGATCACTGTGCCATGGGCTGAGGGCTTTACCAAAGCAGCCTGTGCCAAAATCCCCAGGGTGAAAGGAGGGACACGAGTGTTGGTGCTCAGGGCTGGCAGCAAGCTGGCTGGGGAGAAGAGGCACTCTTGGGGCTGAAATTGCAGCGCAGGTGTGGGCCGTGTGGCAGCCATGGAAAAGGGCTCTGGTTTTTAGTGATTGCATGCAGAAGGACCTGAAATGCATTTTAGCAGCCAGGAAAACTGGGTGCCAACACCCTAAGGGCTGCCAGTGAGTGCCAGGAAGGTGTCCTGGCAGTAGGGTTGTGTGCTGGAGCACTGATCAGCTCTCCTGCTTCCTCGTCTGCTTTCCCCATGTGCACCCTGGCTGCTCTGAGTGTGAAGAGGCTTTTCTTGGGAGGTGGGAATGCTTTGCTTGTCATGGCAGAGAAGGTTTTCAGCTGACTGGTGTCTGCCACCTCCTACCCTTCCATCTAGTCTGGCTTCCCATAACGGGTGGAAACATGGATTTAACCCTTGTTGTTAACACAAGTTACTCATTAATTTCATCTATAAACCAGCACAGAAAGGATGCCGCGCATGGGCTTTCCTCTTCACCTTCATGCCACAAGGAGGAGGAACAACTGAAACCTTCCCTGTGCAACCCTCTACCCTGCTGACAAGTCAAAAGACAAATGCTGCAGAAAGGCATTATTTCAGCCACGTTCTAAAACCCCATTTCCACAATCAAGGACAGGAGAAGCCTACCTGCCACTTGGTGTCCTGGGCACACCGTCCTTCTCCGCAGGCTGCCTGTGTGCCGGGGCATCCCGGGGAGATGAGGCATCATGTGCTCCAAAGCTTGGCAGTGCAGTTGCCCAGCCCAATCCAGCCCTCTGTGACTCATGGCACCACCCCGACGCTTATCTCACTGCCTGGCATAGAATCACAGAATGACAGAACCGTTTGGGTTGGAAAGGATCTTAATGATCGTCCAGTTCCACCTGCTCTGCCACGGGCATGGGGCTGGGCGCCCCGGCATGCCCTCCCAGTGGTTGGTAGTGATGGGGAGCACCTGTGCCATGGGAGGGAGAAACAAGTTATTTCTTTGCCCCGAGCTCATGTGTTTCCTTTGGAGGTTTTCTCCACTTTGGCACCCACTTTTTCTCCCCGTATCAGAAAAGGGAAACCCCTCTAAGGGTGGGCACCAGCCCGACGCTCTGCGCTTGCACTGAAGCAGCTCATAGGGCAGCGTGGCTGGCAGAGGGTGCTGCAATGGGAGCAGGTGGGCACAATGCCAAGACTGGTGTCCTCCCACATCGGATAAATCCGGAACAACCTGATCTGGCAGGTTTCCCCAGGGCTGCAATGCACGTGTGCAGGCTGACCCTGAGCACTGCTTCGCTGCTTCTTGTTTGCCAGAGACTGGAGGCTCCCTTTTGAAATAAGCAGCAGCAGCAGTCTTGAACTCTAAAGGAGTCCTGATTTAACTGTAGATATTGATTTGAGCCTTTTTTTTTTAATCATTTATTTTATATTATTAAGCTTCTGAAGGAAGAAATCACTCCTTGGAGACTCATGCTCTGTGGTTGGCACTGGAGGCCCATTTTCCAAAGCTGAACTTCATTTACCAGGCAGCCAACAACAAAGGTGTTCTCATTCCATTTTTCTTTTTCTTTTCCATTGCCATCACTTAGAAGAACCAAATGGATTCTCTGGAGATTCTAAAGCAATTTTCATGCCAGAGCCAGTGGAGGAGACACGGGGTCACCAATGGCACCACTGCCTTTGGGACTGCAGCTTACAAAGGACTTGGACTGGAGCCCCTGCAGGATCAAGAGTGCTCATAATCATTTTAATACCTGGTGGTTCTCTCTACAGAAGATAGTGCACGGAGCTTTTCTCTGCCTTCCCCTGGTGCTGGTTGCTGGTGCTGGGCAATGGGTGTAGGATGTGGCCCAGGTGCACGGGATGCTGGGCTATGCATCAGAGGAAATCACAGTCTCTGTGTCTGCACCAAAACTTTTCAGACAGGGAGCAGAAAAGCAAACTTAGTCCTGGGCATTGCATTGGGAAAATTATTGCCCTTGGGAAGAAATTTTCACTGTGGTGAGAGGCTGGACTTAAACAGTGCAGTCTCAATCAGAAACCTCCTCCCTCTCCAGGGAAATATCCTTCCTATTATTTTGTTTAGCTGCTGGCAATATCTGGCTCAGCTCAATTACAAAGTGCCTCAAGCCCTGCCATGCTATGACTTGTGTCTCTGCTCTGTCCCCCCTGTGCAGGAGTGGGCCCATGGCATGGGGCTTGTAGCACCCTGGGGGATGCCTGTTCCGTGGTGAATTTCTCCTACTGCTTCATGGGACCTGAGCCCCCTTGGGTCTTCTATGGAGATGAAGGACATTGCTGCTGTTTGAAGAGGAAACAACCACAGAACATCAGCGGGGCTGGGGGCCTCATCATGCCAATGAAGAAACCTATGAAATGCTTCTGGTCTCTACAACTGCACGTTTCAGACAAGATTGTTCCCTGAAACCACAGGAAAGCATGGGGAGCTGTGAAGTTTTCTTGTGTGACATGGCTGTGGCACAGCCCAAGCCCCAGTGTTGGCATGAGGAGCCCTGATGTCCCATCCATGTGCACCATGGTGGCCCAGGTTTTGACCATCCACTGTGACATGCAGCAGGAAGGTGCTGTTAAATCACACATAACATCAGTGCTGGGAAAAGGGCATCAGTTTAATTTTGATTCAGCAAATAATTAACTTGTAGAGTGCAATGGAATTCCATCAGTCTCATCTGTACTCTCACCCAAGAGACTGCTGCGGGATATGGAGAAAGAGAAATTAAGAAAGAAATAACAGAAGTGATACCAAAAGCTGTCAGGTTGGGGAATGAATGTGGTGCAAAGTCACCACGTTGCGATGAGCACTGTAGTAGGATTGGCAGGATTGAGCTGATGGGCAGGGAGCTGCTCTCCTCCTCTTTCCTGGACCTCAGTGGGCAGTTGGGGAGCACTGGGGTGCTGGTGGCTCCAGCCAAAAAATTACATTGCCTGCAGGACTGTCCCTTTGAGGAGCTGTTTCCTACAAAAGCTCAGCACCAGGGAGGGCTCCCTGAGAAGACCCTTTTTGTGTGGGGCTCTGCAGGGACACATTGGACTGTGAGGTGCTCATTGGGCTATATTAATCACAAGTCCTGCTCTTACGAAAAGTTTGGCCACAGCTGCTTTGCAAACTTTGTCCTGGCAAGTGCTGTGGCTGGATGGTTTCTGCTTGCCTGTGCCAGGCTAGGCCAGGTACTGCATATGTTGGATGTAGCACCTGTAAGAGCAAAGAGTCTGTCACTCCTCTGTTTATCTACTGTTAAACACCATCTGGGGTTCCTGCACGCTGTGAGGGTGACGGTTGCCCCTGCACCTTTTACCTCTCCACCTGTGCTGCTGCAGGGGATTATTCCCCCACCAATAAACCAACCTGCTCTGGTGCTCACCTCTCCCACTTTTTCCTATGTTAATAAACAGCAGTATTTCATCAACTGAAAAATGAATCTTGCCAGCAAACTGATGACCTGTCCCGTTGGGTTCACTGGTGACCAAGCACAGCTCGAGCATCTGGGTGAAACACTGGTGGGGTTACCTTGTGCCAGATAGGGTGGAAGAAGAAATGTGTGAGGAAAAAAAATGGATAGGAGGGATGATAGAACAGTATTGGACAAAGGACAAAAAGATGCCAAAGCAGAGGAGCAGGTGGCTGTATTCAGCAAGGAGTTTGGCTATTGGGGGTGCTCTTGTGTAGCGCATCCGCTGTGCCTGAGCAGCCCTGGCAGCACAGCCACTGCCTCCACTCTGCTGCTGGGAGACATAAATAAATAATGGAAATCATAACTGCTTTTACCATTAAAAGAGCAATTAGCTTGAGCAGTGCTAAGCCACCACTCTTCAGGCCCAGCGCAGCCAATCTCATTTTATTGTTGTGCTGGACCGACGTGCGACGGAACGATGACAAACACCAGGAACTCACAGAGTGCAATTGCTCCATATTAGCTGAATTCACAGTATGGACACAGATCATAAACAGCCATTGATTATTGCTAATTTCACATTTTTTAGCATCCTGAATTGCAGCAATTATGCCTGTCCAAGGGAATTATCTTCTCTTTCAACTCCTCAGGTCCCCACTCACTGCCCTTCCTTTAAGATATTTTTTTACTGCTGAAAATGAAGATATTTAAATGCAAATCCCTCCTACTTCTACAACAAAGTGCCCTCCTCCCCCTTGAATGCCCCCTCCCCTAAATCCCTCAGGCTCTGCAGCCCAAAGGTTGCTCCTGTTGCTGTCAGATGCCTCAAACTGCAGAGAGGAGCCCCGTGTGATCTGCAGCCCCTGGCCCCCAGCTCATTGGCCCAGGCTCCTTGCAGGGGCAATAAGGAGCCCTGGTTCTCAGCGTGGGTGTTGCAGGGATGCCCTCAGGAAGGGGCCTGGGCAGCATCAAAGCTCGCTGCCCATCTCCTGCTGCCAGCTGGTGCTGTGCAAGCAGTGCTCGTGTTTCAGGTGCCCTGTGTTTTTTTGTAACATGGTTGCATGCCAGGACATAATTTCTGAGTGCTCATTTGCTCCTTCAGTGGAGCTCTGCTGGAGGCCTCTGTCTCCAGCCCAGTAACGACTGCACCCTCCCTGGCCAGATCTGTGAAAGGGCCTGGTACACCTCAGTGTTTTCTTGTTACAGACTGCAAGCAGTATTGAAGTAATGAGTGTGTAGATATAGAATCACAGAGCCATGGAATGATTTGGGTTGGAAAGGACCTCAAAGCCCATCCACTTCCACCCCCCCCTGCCATGGGCTGGGACACCTCCCACTGGATCAGGGGGCTCAAACCCCATCCAACCTGGCCTTGAACACCTCCAGGGATGGGGCAGCCACCACTTCTCTGGGCAACCTGGGCCAGGGCCTCCCCACCCTCACAGGAAAACAATTCTCCCTAAGATCTCATCTCAAACTCCCCTCTTTCAGATGAAAACCCTTCCCCCTCATCCCATCCCTGCTGTCCTTGATAAAGAGCCCCTCCCCAGCTTTCCTGGAGCCCCTCTCACTACTGGGAGGCTGCTCTAAGGTCTCCCCAGAGCCTTCTCTTCTCCAGGCTGAACAACCCCAACTCTCTCAGCCTGTCCTTGGATGGGAGGTGCTGCAGCCCTTGGATCATCTTTGTGGACTCTTCTGGACTGGCTCCAACAGCTTCCAGTGCTGAGGACTCCAGAAATGAATGAAGGGCTCCTGGTGGGGTCTCACAAGAGCAGAGCAGAGGGACAAAATCCCCTCCCTCACCCGGCTGATTACACTCTTTTTTATGCAGCAGATAAATAATTTATTTATCAATATAAATTATTGATATTTGCACAGGAAATTTCTAACTCCATAAGTGCCATATTTGGAGGACACAGGGGCTGTCCCATGGTGGCAAGGGACCCGCAGTAGTACAAATCACACAGGTACTTCATCTATTTGTCACCTCCATTTTTTTCCAGAGTACTCACACATCAGCAGGAGGGTGAGTTTGTTTGTGGCTGGTTCTGATGTGTCTGTGTCATTTAACAGCAATATTCAAGGGTGCATACGGCAATCCTGCTCACCAGGCTGGCCAGGTTTGCTTATTGGTTACAGCAGAGCAGGTCTAAGGAGATGCACCACCTGAATGCTCCAAAATTGCCCACTATTTGCTGTAATCAGGCAGAGAGAGCCATTATGGGCTGCCCCACACAGGGGACAGCAGTGGGAAACATGGTGACATTTTGTGTCTGAGCCCAACGCAGTTCAGGGGGTGAAACACGGTCTGGGCCCTCGGCTGATCTCCTGGTCATGGATGATCCCTCACTGAGGTGACATGGAGTGCCCCAGCACGTTGACTGAGGGGACTTTGGGGGGTTGATGAGGTTGTGCAAGGCTGCAGGCACCTGGTGCTGGCAGTGGTGGCAGCAAATTGCAGTAAAATATATCGTAGCTGTTGAAAGATGTACCTTATCCAATTTGATGGAAGATGTAGAGAGAGCTCTTGGTGCCAACCATCACCTTCACAGGGGCTCCTCTTTGGGGGACAGCACTGCATCCTCCTTGGTTTTGTGTAAGCAGTTGATGTTGGTTTGAACACTTTCCCTTGCTACAAGGGTTGGGAGGGGGATGCTGTTTCCAGCCACAACACTACTAAAAAAGACAACATATGCACACATCTTGCAGCAAACCAGAAAAGCCTTATAGCTGCAGCTTACAGGTGCAAGTATCACTCTACAGGACCAGAGTGAAGTGTCACCTTGCTCAGCTAAGTAAAGAAGGCAATGGAATGAAGATGTGCCAGGGGAGGGTTAGGTTAGACATCAGGAAAAAGTTCTTCCCCCAGAGGGTGGTGGAGCACTGGAACAGCTCCCCAGGGAAGCAGTCACAGCCTGACAATATTGCTGCAGCCTTTGGCCAATGCCCTCAGACAACACTGTGTGAATGTTGGGGCTGTCCTGTGCAGGGACAGGAGTTGGACTCGATGGTCCTTGTGGGTCCCTTCCAACTCAGGACACTCTAGGATTCTGTGATTCCCTGAAGTGTGGTTAAGCAGGGAAAACCATTGGCCATAACAGCCCTTTTGCCTTTGGGGGCTGTTGTGTGGGCTTTGAGTTTGCAGCTGGAGCCAACGTGCGTTGACTCTGAGCTCCCTGAATGTGGTTTAAGCTAAAGCCCAACCTGAAAGCCCATGGGTGCCAGTCTGGGTCATGTGCAGCCCCCAGCCCACTGTGTGCTGCAGGGGTCTGGGACGTGGCCACCCCAACTTGGGACTGCAAGGCAGCTGAGGTGTAAACAAAGTACTCATTCAGCTGTCCTGTTGTTTTTATTTGGACACAGTAGTGGCTGATTAATTAGGTATCTTCCAACCCCAATTTCCCCAAGCCTTCTTGTGTTTGCAGCAGAAATCCTTCCCTTGTACTGGTACTGGACTGGACCAATCCAGTAAACAATTACAGTGTAGACAAAATGGCTCTTTAAAAAGTGAGGTGGGGCTTTTTGCACCTAATGTTTTTATTGCATTCTGTAACATTTGTAAAGCAGATCACTTTTATCGAGAGAGCCTATCTTTTCTCCCTAGCTGTAATTCCAAGCCTTCTTAAAGAAGACTTCTGCTCACAAATGAAATAAAAGATAGAAATATGATGCTCTTTGACATTTGAATGCGCTACTGGAATCTGAATTAAAAGGAACAAACTCAGAAAGTATCATTATACAGCAGTCAACTTCACAAAGTCACCATCTGCTAAGAGTTACCACCCGGTGTAACTGTGCCTTTATTGCTAGAGAGAAAATAGGAAACAATGCAGGGACCTCTTCAGCACCTGCTGGGTTTTTCTTGGTGCCATGCACACACTGAACCGTGGTGGCCAGAGTGCCACGGGGTGCCTATTGCAACTCTTCTTTTACTCCAACTGACTAAAGAATATAAATCTGAATACAGGTGCCATTGGGAGGAATGATTTGGAGTTAATAGAATCTTCTGGTTGGAAAAGACCTTTGAGATCGAGTCCAACTGCGCCCATTATCTGCTAAAACATGTCCCTCAAAAACTCATCTACCCATTTTTTAAACACCTCCAGGGATGGTGACTCAACCACCTCCCTGGGCAGCTGTGCCAGTGCCTTTTGGTAAAGAAATTCTTCCTAATATCCAGTCTGAACCTCCCCTGGCACAACTTATGGCCATTTCCCCTTGTCCTGTCACCTGTCACTTGAGAGAAGAGATCAACACTTGCTCTGCCACAGCCTCCTTTCAGGCAGCCGTAGACAGCGACGAGGTCTCCCCTCAGCCTCCTCTTCTCCAGGCTAAACAACCCCAGCTCTCTCATCTGTTCCTCACAGGACTTGTTCTCCAGCCCCTTCACCAGCCTTGTTCCCTTCTCTGGACGCTCTCCAGCCCCTCAACGTCCTTCTTGTAGTGAGGGGCCCAGAACTGAACACAGCACTCGAGGTGTGGCCTCACCAGTGCTGAGTACAGGGGCACAATCACTGCCCTGCTCCTGCTGGCCACACTGTTTCTGACACAGGCCAAGATGCCATTGGCCTTTTTGGCCACCTGGGCCACTGCTGGCTCATGTTCAGTCCCTGCCAACCAACACCCTCAGGTCCTTCTCCTCCAGGCAGCTCTCCAGCCACTCTTCCCCAAGCCTGTAATGCTGCAGGGGTTGTTGTGTCCCAGGTGCAGGACTCAGAATTTGATCTTGTTAAACCTATTCGCGTTGGTCTCATCCCATGGATCCAGCCTGTCCAGATCCCTCTGCAGAGCCTCCCTTCCTTCAAGCAGATCAACACTGCCACCCAGCTGGGTGTCATCTGCAAACTTGCTAAGGGTGCACTTGATCCCTTTGTCCAGGTCATCGATAAATATATTGAACAGGACTGGGCCCAGCACTGAGCCCTGGGGAACACCACTTGTGACTGGTTTCCAACTGGATTTAACTTCATTCCCCACCCCACTCTGGGCCCGGCCATCCAGCCAGTTTTTCACCCAGCAGAGGCTGTGCCTGTCCAGGCCAATGGCAGCCAGTTGCTCAATCAGAATGCTGTGAGAAACGGTGTCAAAGGCTTTACAGAAGTCCAGGTACAGCACATCCACAGCCTTTCCCTCGTCCATTAACTGGGTCACCTTGTCAGAGAAGGAGCTCAGATTGGTCTGGCAGGACCTGCCTTTCATAAACCCATGTTGGCTGGGTCTGATCACCTGGCTGTCCTGCATGTGCTGTGTGATAGCGCTCAAGATGATCTGCTCCATGACCTTCCCTGATACTGAAGTCAAGCTGACAGGCCTGGAGTTCCCTGGATCCTCCCTCCGACCCTTCTTGTAAATGGGAGTTACATTTGCCAGTCTCCAGTCAAGTGGCACTTCCCCACTCAGCCAGGACTGTTGATAGATGAGGGAAAGGGGTTTGGCAAGGACCTCTGCCAGGTCCCTTAACATCCTTGTGTGTACCCCATCTGGCCCCATAGACTTGTGGATGTCTAATTGGCTGAGCAGGTCTCTAACCAAGTCTTCTTGGAACATTGAGGGTTAGTCTTCACCATCTTCTGGCTCAGAAGGCCTGGAGCTCAGAGAGCATCTTACCTTGCTATTAAAGACCAAAGCAAAGAAGGCATTAAGGACCTCTGCTCTGTACTCATCCTTTGTTACTACCATTCCCCTTGCATCCAGTAGAGGAGGGAGATTCTCCTTGGCCCTCCTGTTGTTGTTAATATAAGTGAAGAAACATTTCTTTTTGTCTTTCACTGAACTGGCCAGATGGAGTTCTAGTTGGGCTTTAGCCCTTCTAATTTTTTGCCTACATGATCTCAGGAGCTCCTTGTAGTCCTCCTGAGATGCCTCTCTTACATGCTCATGTATTTTCCTCTTTTTCCTTAGACCAACACAGAGCTCTGTTAAGCCACGCTGACATTCTGCCCTGCCAACTCATTTCACGTCACACGGGGACGCCCCTGCTCTTGCGCCGCCAGAATTTCCTTCTTGAGGAGCATCCAGCCCTCACGGGCTCCTTTGTTTGCAATGTTATAGCAGAGTGTCAGCATTTGAAAAGTCTAAAGGGCAAAAGAAATGACCAGAGCTGGAATGAGGAACTTGGCTTGGGTTTGTCTATAGAAACCTGATATTTTTTTCATTCTTGCTGCTCACTTCCTTCTTGACCCCCACCCCAATGACAATTCCTGGCCTCTCTTTCTAGTTTTATCTTCCTTTTTCATCATAATTGATTATGATATTACCAAATTTGTTGCCTTGTTCAACCTGACTAGTACTCACCTTGCAGTTTTTTGCCTTATTTTGATCTTCCACTGCTCATAGTCTCCTAGAAGGGCTGTGAACTTTTTGATGCAAAAACTTCCCATCAAATTTTAGGTATTCCACCAATCCCACTCTGTGTTTAGGTGATGCTTAGCATTATTTAAATTACATACTGTGCTTCCACTGCCCAATGTCACACTGTCTCAGAAGCTGGGAAGGTTTCCATCCTACTTCTCCCTGCACTACAGCAATACAGCTGCACCTCTACTATGAGGACAGGCTGAGAGAGGTGGGGTTGTTAAGCCTGCAGGAAGAGAAGGCTCCAGGGAGAACTCATAGCAGTTGAATACTAGAAGGGGGCTTACAAAAAAGCTGGGGAGGGACTTTTTACAAGGGTAAGTTGTGATAGGACAAGGGGGAAACAGCTTTAAATTTGAAGGGGGAAGATTTAGATTAGACATTACAGAGAAATTCTTCACGATGAGCGTGGGGAGACCCTGGCCTAGGTTGCCCAGAGCAGTGGTGTCTGCCCCATCCCTGGAGGTGTTCAAGGCCAGGTTAGATGGGGCTTTGAGCACCCTGATCCAGTGGGAGGTTGCCCATGGCAGGGGGTGGAACTGGATGAGCTTTGAGGTTCCTTCCAACACAAACTCTTCCATGATTCTAGGATTCTATGAATTATGTGCACCATTTCAAGTCCAGTTTCATGGGGTGAACTGAGCTACATTCACAAGGTGTATCACCTGAAAGAGCACGGAAACAACACGTGCAAGTTATTTTGGCAATGTCTGTCTTGAATTTTATACAGCAACACCAGACACTGGGAAGCAATGGCTTTTCCCCAGCGTGTTTCTCATCACTACGAAACATTTATCAGAGAGCCTGCCTGGGTCAAAAGCAAGGCTGGGCCTGAGATGCAAATAATGAACATGACAGGAGAAGCAAACTGATGCCCAGTGGTTTGAAATAAATAAAGGAAAAAGTACTTGGAAATTTCCCTCATGTCTGTCCCATCACCATCGCTTGTCAGTGCCACTGAGAAGTGTGATCACATTTTGAGCTGCTGCACTGGCTGTGTTAGACAATGGCAGGCAATCATAGTCCTCTGCTCCTACAGGACTTTGAAGCCTCACATCCCCATCCCTGGTCTCCTTTCCAAGGTCTTGTCCTGTTTCAGAGGATGAGTCAGGGACAGCACAAAGTTTTTTTGGTGCTGTGTTGCTTTGTCTTTTGCCATCACCCCGTTATCTGTTCCTGTGTGTATTTATAGCATTGTTTTAGGCTTTGGAAATGAGAGTGCCTTGCAGTCCTTGGTGACTTGCTTTAAGGATTTTAATTGCATTTAATCACAATGGTCTAATTAAAGTTTGGAGCCTTTACTTGAGGGCAGTTAAGAGATAAATTACTTAAATTAATTGTGGTTTGTTGTGTACAGACATACCCTTGGTTGGGCAGAATGGCAGCCAGCACATTCTCTGATGACTTGTGGGTCTGGTGTGCCCAAACCCTGGGGCTTGATGGCCAAAGTTGCAAGATGTGGACCTGCTAGTGTCCCCTGCTGGATTTCTATCATAATCATCATTTGTATAACCTCATTTATTGCAAAATGAAATCACTCTTTAAAAGCTGAATGGGAATCTGGTGTGAAGCACATAATCAACTTGCACAGAGGCAATTTCCAAGTGCTGAAATGGTCTGCTCAAGGTAAGTTTTACAGTTTTAAGGTTCTTTTAAGTAGAGGATAAACCTCAGGAAGTTTCAGAAAGCAGGGTGACACTGCTTTGAAGGACACCAAATAACATCTCTATTTTTCCCTGTAAATAAACTGACTTTGGAACCCACATTACCAGTTCATTGGTGACCTGCTTTGGATTTATCACCAGGAAAAATACACATGCACTAAATTGTCTATAATCCTTCCTCAGATGGAGGCATTGAAGGAGCTGGGATTTTTTTCTTTGTTGAGATGAAATGTAATTACTTTATGGAGTTTGCATGGTGTGTTAAATTCTTTCAGTATTGAAGCATGATATGAGCTATAGAACTGTGCCTGTTGCTGGAGATTTATGGAATAAAAGGTATACTTTCACACTTCACTGCATTTTGTTTTGAAGGGGGATGTTGACGCGCTTTTCAGATGTTTAGATGTATTTATTTAGCCTTTACTCTTGGTTAAGGCAAGTACACTGAGGGATTTGTTGAGCAAGAGGCTGGAGTTGCCTTCCTGACTTTCCAAGGAAGGTGTCCAAAAGAGCGTGAAGCCCTGTGCTGGAGCCCTGGCCCCAGTGTCCCTCACAGTGAAAATGCACCAAAAGTTCAAGCTTTAAGGTCTTAGAGGGTGAAAAGTCTTTCTTCTGCCTGCTATATTTCAGTGGTTTATGTTTTATGTTTTCCCAGTAGGTTTGCTGTACTCAAGAGGATGTTCATCAGCGATGCAGTGCAAAGCCATTACAGCAGCACTTTGGCCCTGGAGGGAACAGCTGATGCTAATGAAGGAAATGGTAAAATTTGCAAAGGTGCAAATTCCTCCAGAGGTTTTTCAGACCAAACTGGCCAAACACGAGGAGCACTTGTGTTACACAAGTTAAAGAAATGCCCTTAGGACTGAGGCACTGCAAGATGCTGTTCACCCAATAAATGGCACTTCCAGAGCATCCAAAAGCTCTCCTTGGGCTCCATTGGGCTCTCCTTACAGCTGGTCTCCCGTGTTGGACCCTGGAAAACTGGAGGTCAAGCTAAGGGCTCTCCTTAATGAGTGCACATGCACACACACACCTTGTACAGCTGTGCCAAGCAGGTTGCAAACTGCCTGCACTTCTGCCTGCATTTCTTTGAAAACTGTGTAGCTTTAATATCCCTTACCTTCCATCTGGGGCAGCACCATGACCAGCACCACGACACTTCCTTCTGGAACAACATAACTTCTAGGACATTGCCAGACTGCGGGTGACTCACTGATGGTGTGCGTTGGGGAGCAGGGCTGGCGGTGGCTCCAGGGGCACATCAATGCACAGGGACCCGGGTTCACAGAGTCACAGAATCCCAGAGAGGTCAAGGTTGGAAGGGACCTCTGGAGCTCATCCAGTCCAACCTCCTGCTAAAGCAGGTTGACCTCCAGCAGGGCTGCACAGGAATGCATTCGGGTGGGTTTGAGTATTTCCAGAGAAGGAGACTCTGCACCCTCCCTGGGCAGCAGTTCCAGTGCACCATCACTGTCACAGAAAAGAAGTTTTCCCTCATGGTCAGGTGGATCTTCCTGTGTTCCAGTTTGTGCCCACTGCTCCTTGCTCTGTTGCTGGGCACCACTGAAGAGAGTCTGGCCCCATCCTCCTCACCCCCACCCTTTAGGTATTGATGAGATCCCCTCTCAGTCTTCTTTTCTCCAGACTAAACAGACCCAGGTCTCCCAGCCTTTCCTCATGAGAGAGATGCTCCAGTCCCATCATCATCTCCATGGCCTCCACTGGACTCTCTCCAGTAGTTCCTCAACTTTCTGGAGCTGGGGAGCCCAGAACTGGACACAAAACTCCAGATGAGGCCTCACTAGGGCAGAGCAGAAGGGGAGGAGAACCTCCCTCTCCCTGCTGGCCACACTCTTCTCCATGCACACCAGGATACCGTTGGCCTTCTTGGCCACAAGGGCACGTTGCTGGGTCATGGTTAAGTTGCTGTCCGCCAGGACTCCCGGGTCCTTCTCCACAGAGCTGCATTCCAGCTGCTCAGCCCCTCATCTGTGCTGGTGCAGGGGCTGTTCCTCCCCAGGTGCAAGACTCTGCACTTGCCTTTATTGAACTTCATTAACTCCTCTCTGCCCAACTCTCCATCCTGTTCAGGTCTTGCTCAGTTCAGGCCAAACCACTTCCTTGAGGCTCAGCAGCATCCTTGTCCTTCGAATTACTCTCCCAGATCCACCTTTAAACCACTGTTCCAGAAGGAATGCCTGCTATTTCAAGAAAGACTCTACTTTTGGACAGAGTAGACAAATAAAGCCCACAGCCAAGCAGTTGTTGGTGAGCTTCCAGCACACCTCGGCCATAAAGCTCAAACGTGAGGAGACCGTTCCTGGTTGAGCCATCTCATAATGCAGCACTGGGAGAGAGTTACAGGGAAGGGCCACCAGGCTGGGTCCACAGGTTTAGGTGACAGAGAGCAGCTCCCTGGCCCTCTGAGAGCCTTGACTATGCCTTTGTAGGGTGATGTGGGGCCTTGTGCTGCTGTGGGGCCGGCGGGCACTCACACACCCCCAGCTGTGTATGTGTCAACATAGACACAAATCTACAAAACTGTCTCTTGAGCAACCCCAGCATGGAGTTAAGCTGAACTGAAGCTGCTTTAAAATACATGGAAAACCTTCTGTGAAACAGGCACCGTGTCCATGGGTGAGCACTGTCCCTCCATACTTGCTCATTAGGGTGTTTGGTGCCTCATTACAGGTAATAAAAAACTATAATTAATATACTTGTCTTTTTTTTCCTGACTACTTCCCTGAACTCATCACTCTTCCCTAGGAATTCTCCCTTCTGCCCTGTTTCACCTGATTTAATATTACTTCATGGGGTTTGCTACCTCTGAAAACACCTTCACCGTGGAAGACATTGCAATGCATTGGGAAAATGTAGGGTAGAGCTCTTCAGGTATGTACACACAGCCCAACTGGGAGTCCTCCCAACTGATCCATGGATGACAGACTGATCCTGATTATTTAATAAAGCCTCTCAGCTGTTGGATTTTTTGTTTTGTTTATAATAGAGCCTGTATCTGTAATTATTTTCTTTGCAAAATAATTTTGGTTTCACAGGTAAACACCAATCTCAGCAATTTTCACTTTTAATATACAATTTGATTTAGGACTAAACACCCTCTACCTGCTATGCAGGTATCTATCACAACCAAGCCTGCCTGACATCCTTCCTCACCATGCATTTCCACCCTCCCATTTAATAATCATTTTGGGGAGAAAGAGTTACATCACATGCCTGGGGGGGCCTGAGCACTTAAATAAAATTTAATTACAACATTAGCAGGGTGGGTGAGGCATCCAAGTAAACAAGCCCATCAAATTAAAAAAATAAACCCCTTCCACCCTCACTGCCTGCAGATAGTGCTGAACAAATGGTGACCTGGGTGTTGCTATATGCTGATTTGGACACCCAGGAGGTTTGCAGATGAAGGTGCTGTCGGGCTCGTTACAGCGATGTTGTCCCTGAATGCTGGATGCCACCTCCTGCCTCCCCAGGCTCTGACCTTCCTGCTCATGGCAATAGGGTGTTCCTGTTCTCCTGCACCACATGAGACTGAGACTTTTCCAACAAGGTTGTGGGGTGCTCATAAGACTAAGGGGCTTCTGTCTGCTTGGCTGTGGGCTATTTCATTCATCAGCCCATCACAAGTGGTGTAACTTCCCTGGGCTGGTTTTCCTGTGGAAGCAGTGAGGGTCTGCAACACACAAACTGCTCTTTTGAGAGGAACTTTGAGAATTTCATGGAGATGCCCATGGAAGGGAATTGCCATCAGATGCTTTTCCAGAAATGCTGTGGTCAATAAACCATAAATTAGGTAAGGATTTACATGATAGCCCGAGAGAGCTGCTTAAGAGCTGTTAGAGTGTGCTCAGTAATTCAGTTACAGAAGTATGCCAATACTTGTGCCTGCTTTAAAATATGGCTATGGACTATTGCCCGAACAAGAAACAGGAACTTAACTATTCCCAGGTTTTGAATGTGCTGGACTTTCTCATGTGTTATGGTGATTTATACAAAACATAAAACACAATTGTCAAAAATGTGGAAGAAAAATTCAAAGCCAAAAGCAGAGCCATTCGTTCTGAACAGCAACGTGTCAGTGCAGGGGAAGAGAAACATCAGTGCTGCACATGGAAAGGGATTATTTGGCAAACTAAACCTTCACTGGAAAAACCCCTACAGAATAATAATTATCCATTAGCTTTGAAATAAAGTCCAAATTAATAGCTGTTTCCCTAGCATCACGATGTAGCACATTTTTCCAAAGAAAACAAATCTATAAGTGCTTTTACTTATCTCATGCTTTTTTATGTTCATGATTGGATCAAAATAAAACCTTGCTGTAGACAGATAGAAAAAGAGATGATTTAGAAGAATGAAAGATTGAATTAAAATTCAGTCAAGGTTTCCAGTTGGCACTCCATACCCACTGCAATGGAAAGAGAGCCTCCAGACTGAATTAGTGACTGAAGATTGCAAAATCCTGCATTGTTGAGGGGCCTGCCTGGTTCATATTTATGTGCTCACATAGCTGTACACTTTAATCTCCTAGCATTGAGTTTGCAGCTGAGAGGCTGCAGAGCTGGAGGTATCAGAGGACTGACAAGGGAAAGCAAATTCAGGAATCAGCACTGCTGGCCTTATTTTTGCTGGACTGCTCTGGTGGCACCTGAGCCATCTGTGAAGGGATCTGCAGGTACCCACGGCTGAGGACTGCGGGGTGTGGGTGCCCCTGGTGCACCCAGCTGGGGTCTGGGTCAGCAGAGCCTGAGAGTGGTTGGAATATCCCAGGGAGGGAGACTGGGGCAGCAAAGTGGGGCCCCCAGCCTTGCTGAGGCTGATTGTGGCTCCCCTGCCATGAGCAACGGCAACTTCGCCATGGCTCAGCACTGCCAGGACTGTGCCTGGGGTTCAGTGTTACATCTCCAGCTGCAAATTTGGCTATGAAAGTCTCTTTCCCATTTAAACAATGTGTCATTAACTTCTAACAGTGCAAAATGTTCCCATGATTACATCCACCATGATCAGCACACAAAGTTATATCAATCAGTTATATCTGTCTCACCTGGGGGGAGGTATAAATACCTCCTGCCTGTGCATGGGTGGCTTTCAGGTAGCTCTGGAGGAGAAGTCATAGTGGCAGATGGAGCAATGGACTGATGTGAGCTGACAGGCTCACAGTACCTGGTTTGTGCTGTTGTTGCTCACGAGCTGGAAGTTAACAGAAGATGTCAGTAAAATATGTGTCCTTTGAGTACCTTACAGACTGATCAGACATTTCCTTCTGTTGGCAAGTAAGGATTTATGGAACATACTAAATAAGGTGTAATGCACTGCAAGAGCCCAGGGCACTAATGTATTGACAGCACAATAGCTGTCATCTCATCTCCAGCTCTGCTGCCACAGCAGGCACCCGCGGGCAGGATGAAGGTGTTTCAGCACAGAGATGGAGGAGCCTCAGTGTTTTGCACAGGGTCAAGTGTAGAGAGTCCCAGCGTTGCTGTAAACGTGCACGGAGCATGGGAAGGATCTGTTGCTGTAAGAGACTCCCTTATGAACCACCTCTCTCTGAGTAACACCCATCATTGCTGCTCAGGAAAGGATGCTCTGGCTTTGCGTCTGGGAGGCTTGCAGCAACGCAAGTTTTTAGCTCCAGTTCTGGCCCCTTTGGTATCACCCCAAGAAGGCAGCTCTGGGGCTGGGTACCCCACAATCCCTTATGCATGGGGGGAACTACGTGGCATGGCACTGCAGAGGACCAGCAACTCACTGGGGCTGGTGCAAACCTGCCATGGGTGTCCAGGCTCTCCCACATCACCCCTCTCCATTCCGGTTCTCCTCTGCCCAGTCTCAGCAGCACAGTGTGCCCAGGATTGCATCCCTGTACAGGGACACATGTGCATACATGTGTCTGTTTCATCACACTTAACACTTCACTGCTTTTCTTGAGCAGGAATCTACTCTCTTGGTTCACCCTTCATCATTCACCACTGAATTAATTGCACAAGCATAAATGCAGGAGCAGTTTGGCCCTGGTGGCATCCAGCATGGTTTGGACTCTGACAGTTTACGGAGGAAGGCCCTGGGGTGCAGGCTGTGAGCCAGGCACAGGGCAGCTTTCTCTGCTCCCAGAGATTTACAGTTGCAAGTCAGAGAATGGTGCTGGAAAGTGAGCTGGGACTGAGCAAGGGTCTGGACAGTACCTGGAAAAGCAGCGCTGAGTGGGCAAGTGGTTCCAAACCTCTTTTTCTTCCTGCTATGCCACGATCTGCACATCTCTGAACACAAGGCCCTTGCTTCAGCACTGAGGGTGATTTTTATTGTAGCACTTGGTCTGATCCTGGCTCGGTCCCAGAAGACCTGGGGATGTGTTTGGGTAAAGATATCTGGGCCACAGCGGGCCACAGCGATGCCTGGGCTGTGGGCTGCACCAGGATTAGGGATGCATGTGCATGCGTTGAGACTTTCTGGTTATTGGAAAGGAAATCCAAAAGCTGGATCATCTTCTGGTATGAAAGTCACACAGCTTGCCCAGGCATTAGTGCTACTGCAGAACTGGCAGTTATTATTGAGAAAACAGCAGCTAATTATATTTAGGCCTCACATGGATTCATGGGAAATGCCATACAAATATCTGCCAGGTCTTCCAACCAGAATCCATCTTATTGAGGCTGGAAAGACAAAATGCAGTGCCCACCCACCTGGGTGTTCAGCACAACAAACCTACCAGCACGATGGGATCCCTCCCCAGAGACCTCCCTTGAGCCCTGGTGAGAAAACAGAAGTCTGAATGGAAAGGAAACTCTTGCATGGGACATTTCCTGAGCTTTATAAATTAATTAGAAAATTACTCAGCACAATAATAAATGAATCTAGAGCTTTGATATTTTGCACATCAGGTGGCAAAGCCATAGCTGTGAATAGATTGCCTGTACGAAGATTTTTGCCTTGAGTGCAGCAGTAGGATATTGCCTAATAAATATGCAGTGTTCTGAAATGATGCTTGCAATTTCCATGACCTATGGTTTTTTTGCTCTCCCACACAGATAAAATGCACAATCATCCAATAATAAACTTTTGAATAGACAACCCCCTCAAGTACTGTAATGTAAACATCATTAGAAGTACACTAGCAGTACTGGTGTAGGAACAGTTGTAGGAGGAGCCTGGCTGGGTTTCTTTATGAGAAGTTTTGTACTGTGGCTGTACCTTGTAAGCACAGAGGACTGAGCATAAGAAGAATCATATGTTGAATCCCCAACATAAGAAGGATATGGAACTGCTGGAGTGGGTCCAGAGGAAGCTACAAAGATGATCCGAGAGCAAGTAGTGATAGGACAAAGGGGAATGACTTTAAACTAGAAGGGTGAAACCTTGGATTAGACATGAGGAAGAAATTCATCATAATGAGGGTGGGGAGGCTGGGGAGGCCCTGGCACAGTTTTCCCAAGGAATTTGTGGCTGCCCCCTCCCTGGAAGTGTTCAAGGCCAGGTTGCATGGGACCTTGAGCAGCCTGGTCTAGTGGGAGGTGTCCCTGCCCATGGCAGAGGGCTGGAACTGGATGATCTTTAAGGTCCCTTTCAACCCAAAACATTCTATGATTCTATGACCTGCCATCATCATAGCCTCATCTTTTTTTCTGGCAGCAGCCAGGGGAGGATATCTGTTAGGAACAGAATGAGGACACGCAGTCAGTCTCCAGGAATGTTCTAACCACACTGCAAAAGCAAAATTGCTTTTCATTTAATGGCTTTTGATAGTGTTTTCCCTCTGTTGTTTGGCAACCACATACTTTTCAAACCTTCTGCTCTTCAAAACTCTTGGTAAAAGAACACGATAACAAAGAAAAAGCCTGAGATCTGGTGAAGAGGCCGCACCTGCAGGGCTAGATCACCAACCACTCTGGCTTCAGCCCCTCTGAAGACACACCAGAGCATTGTGCCTGATGGCTGGGAGCTAACACCAGCTATTCAGGTTGTCTCCATCTCCTTCTCTCTTCCAGCAAGGAGGGTACTTCTGGGCAGGAAGGCTTAAGGGCACCAGCACAGGGGCTGCATGAGCAGAGCGATGTATCTGGGCCACATCTGGACAAAACTCAAAAAACACCTTAATCACAAGCACCATTTCTGTGTCCTTAGGCCAAAAAAAGAGTTTGAACTGCTGGGTAACTGTACTCAGTGGGGGCACCTGGTGTTTGCATTGTCCTTCAGCTCACCTCTAATAACCTCTCTCAGCATTCCAGCATCCTCAGTCCGAGCCCACTCTCATCTAGGGTGCACACTGAATGGAAAGGAACTAAAAGCAACACAAGGTTGTTGATTCACTGATGATTTACCACAAGAATCTTCACAATAATTCCTACTGTGTAGTGTAATTCCACAGATTATTTCTCCTTTTGAAAACTGTCAAACTTGGAAACTGCTTTTAGAAAGGAGCAAAATCCTGCTCAGGGCTTTGCATCGCAGGCTCCTGCATGCGTCCCCATGGCAGCTCACAGCTCTTTCTGAGGTTTCACCCAGGGCTTTTGCATCCCAAAACATCATAGTTAGAACTGTCTGTGCAGCTGCTAACAAGCAAGTTAAACACTGAATAAGAGACAATCACATTACATGTTCCCATGCCAAGCTTTCAGTTTATCAGGGAACTGAGTTTCACATAGTTTTTTTCCAAGGTGCCAAGAAAGGTGGCAGATAAGGATGCCAAGTTGCTATAGTAACCATGAGTAAAGTGGTGATTATCAGCAATATCACATTGAAAACACATACTGGATTGTCTTTTCATTTTATATGTAGCCCATTGCTTAAAAAAATAAGCCCCTTTCTAAAATAAAGAAATACCATGGAAAAATAACTGGAATAGGAAATGCATTTTGCAAAACTATTTTCAAGCATTTTTCAGCCCAAGTAACCTCACCATTTGACCCAAAGTTTAGAGGATGTGCCACTGAATAGAATGCTCTATGGCTGAAGGGTAGGTGAATAATATCTGATTTTTCACAATTTCTTACCCAGTAACCACGGCAGCAGAGGGTAAAAGTCAATATTGATATCCTATAGCTCCTCAGGACAGAGGCTCTCACACACACAGAGCACTCAGTCCAAGTGCCAGTACTGCAAGACCAGAGAGCGCCGAGTCGGAGCGGCTCTCTGGGTGGGTCCCGCGCGGTGCTCCCTTGTGCCACGCTGTCCGAGAGCTGCAACTCAGCGCTGTGGCACCCTGGAGGCTGAAACCTGAGTATTTGGTTGGGCTCTGGAGAAAACCTGGACCTAAGGCAAAAAGAATGAGAGAAGTGGGGAGAATCACTGCAGCGACACAAAAAAACCACTCCTCTGGGCCGTGGGTAGAAAGCATTTTAAAGACTTGTTCTTCCTCCTGAACTATCTGAAAGCTGGTTGACTGCAAGGTTTGTTTTTAGCATCTGGGAACAAAGCAGAGATGTTTGACACACCTCACATGTAAGGAACACAGAAAGGCTTGAGACCAACTGATAGGTTTGTGATCTGCTGACTCCAGTAGCTCTACCAATCTAACTTCAGTTCCTCTACGTTCGATGCACATCGGGGAAACATTAATGAAGCCTTACAGAAATCTACAGCATTTCAGAATTTCTCTTCTCAAAAATTGTAATTGATGCTGGGTCTGTAGAAATAAATCCCTGCAGATGGTTTCACTAACCTGAAACTTTATGGTCAGGCACAGCTCTTTTCACCTGCTGGAAAGCATGGTCCTGTGAGAACTCTGTCATTCTCAGGGACTGGAACACTGCACATGACTGCTGGGAGCAAATCTCTGTGTTCTTCATCATTTGCCACAAATACTGGCTTTGACAAATTGGCTAAACAAAAATGCTGTGTGCCAGCAGTGCTTTAGTTCTTGGTGCACAGGGTGAAGATGAAGAAAAAACACTTTAAGAAGAACTTACAGTCCTTGTAGCCAAGTCTTTCGTGCTGCCAAGCTCACAGGTGCTTTTTGCAGCATTACAGCAATCGGTCCCTATGGATGTTGAAGACATAAGGCTGCTAGCCAGAACACAAAGGGCAAGGACCCCAAACTGCTGGTTTTGAAAAGCAGGACATACCTATAAAATACTGCTGTGCTGATGACAGGAGAAGAGAGGGTATCCGGACTTGCCTACGAACCTGACAGGAACAACAGACTGGTCCCACACCTAGTGCCTGCCTCCTTATCTCATTAAAGGTGAGGAGCAGGGCATGGCATCTCAAGGTCTCCTTGTTGTCCAAGCTTTAGTCCACTGGTACACTTTGGTACGTGACACACCAGTGATTGCCTGCAGTGAAGCCAGGACAGGTACATCTACCCAGACCGGCTCTGGCAGACAACCCACTGGACCTTTGTACACTCTGGCTCAGGAAGAGCACACACCAGCACGCAGCCAGTATTTTGTTGGGGTTTGGGTTCTTTTAAAGTGAGCAGCATCAGTGACCCAGTCTGGGTTCACAGTGGTGCCCTAGGACATCCAACCACTGCTGTGAGACAGGCGGCTTATGAAAGGAAAATTAACACTGAATGCATTTCAATAGCCTTTGCCACAGACAGAAGGAGCACAGTCCTGATCACTAAACGATGCTAAGAGGAAATGGTTAGATATGCACAAGCTAGCATCTGATTTTTGAAGGTCAAAATTATGATTTCATTGACCTTTTAAACTGATTATGGCATTGGCAAGAGCATGTACAAATCTTTCTGTGAGAAACAGGCTAAGGCACAGTAAGTAAATTATCTCAACACAGTATCTGTCTTCCTGTGGGTTTCAGTGCTACTCTTACTTGACTCAACTTGTGATGATATGTTTGTACGTGCCACAGAAGCCAAATACACAATCTGGTCTAATGCCAAGTCAGAATTAACAACTGCATTTTCAATTGGTTCTAGGATATTCATTAACTGGGATCTATAATTACGTATAATTTACAGGCATATAATTTTAAATCACTTGCCAGTGAGCTTACTAAGCTCACTTTATGACATTCAACTCCATTATTCTTAAAAATTCACTGAGTAATCAGCTTGCAAATAATTACAGCAGAATAGCACAGGATATAATCAAGTACAACCTTAGAACAAGAATCTCCAGAAGCCTATAGATCACTTTTGCCATGTGATTTTGACATTCCCTTCAACTGTCTCCAGAAAATTGTTACGTACTGAACTGCTGGGTTCTAAAGCTATTCCACTAACACAACTCCATTACAACACAACTCTTTGGACTTCTTTCATGAGCAAACCCCTTTTCTTCAGTATCAGCCAGCTGATTTTTTTAAATGATTTATTTACCAATTGATCAGATGTTCTCTTGGCTGGAGGGGCTACCAGTGGGCTAGCAGCACCGCGCGGCATTGCAGAATGTCCCTTGCTCTGGGGCTGGAAATGTCAGGCACTGCTTGGAGCCAGGGAGCAGTCATGGCAAGGCAGAAACATCAGGATCTGGCTGACTCTTTCTCAGAGCAGACAAAGCTTGACATGTCTCCTTGCACACTATTTTATTCATTTCACATCATGATTTCATTTTCAAAGGCTCTGTATGGTTTATATCTATAGACTTTCTCTATGGTCAATAGGGATATTTTACGTACCGTAAGAAAAAAAATTGCACAGTGATGCAGGCAATTTAAATCTTTAAGTTCAAACTTTAGGACCCTCAATGAAAACTGCCCTGAATCCCAATGCAGTTGGGTTAAATAAATCACATTCTTTTATTGCACGGTGTAGTGGAAAAACGAACACAAACAGGTAAGACCTGAACTCTGAGCACAGCTGCCCCTATGAATCATAGACACAACTTTGTGCCTCACATGAAACAAGGCTGCGATTTTTGAGTGCTGGAGCAATCACTCACTGCTCTTCAGTCCTGTGTTAAATTATATCAGTAAAGGAAGCAGTAGCTGGTACTCTCAGAGCGTGCCATAGCTACTCTGTTGTGGTTCAGATTTATAACCTGCTCGTGCACACACCTTACAGTGCACCACACCACACACACACTACCACCCTACAGTTTTGCCATCATCCCGTTACTATGAAATGCAAGAGTAGAGAATTTCTTGAAGATGAGGAAAAGACTGCTTTCTCTGATGACTAAAGGGAGAGAGTGAGCTTATGAAATGGAGGCCATCAAACAACAGAGTGTATATCTTGGAATACAAATAATAAGATAGCTCAGAACCAATTAAAAATACACAGTAAACAAGTAATGATTTTTTTTTTATTTGAGTAAAACCATAATTTACAGCTAAACACCACAAACCTTGATTCAACTTCATTTGTTTCCATATAGAACCTTTGAATATTGGAAACAAATTACACCAACAAATAAATGTCTTAGTCAAAAAAGAACTTTTATGTTATTTTCCACTGCATTCCAGCCTAATATAAAACTATAAAAATAAGACAATATGTTCAAAATATATTAATCTGTTTGAAAAACAAAAAGGTTAATTCAAGTTTTAGGTTAATGGTAAATTATACAGCTCAGTCAAACATTACAAACAGTTAAAAACTAAACCTACTGTGAATAGAAAACAATATCCTCTCATGATGTGACTACGCCAGTTCATAGTACTTTCCAGAATTTGGATCAAAGTAACAGTTCAGACATGGATCATAGAAAAGAGTTAAAACTTCCTCATCTGCTTCAGCACTGAGATCATCTTCACCTGTGTCACGTGGGAAAAGAAAGAACAAATCACTCTTACTCACTTAGGCAATAACGAGGAAATACCTTTCTGTCAGAGGTGACAGAATGTCTCTTTAAAGCCTATAATCCTTTGACTTCTGAGTTGTTACCTTCAAATAACAGCAATTCAAATTTTTATTATATTTCTGAAAAACTGAATTGAATTGAGGTGAAATGATGTCAGAGTTTGCTTAACAACTGGACTTTACAAAGTCCAATGGAGCAGTTCACCAGAAGTACTTTTACTGACAATGGAGCAAAGTATCCCTAAGTGATATTTTCTCAATGATCTTCTTAAACAATAATGTTTCAGTACAAAGACAGACAGAATGTACTTAAAAGCCTATAAGAATGAAAAAAATTGAGTGTCTGGTATTCAATATGTTACCTAAATGTTCAGTATAGCTAAATCTTATAAAAAAGCTTTCAATATCAAGAGAGGAAATAAAATTCTTTCAAATAATAAAAAATCTACATCTAGGTTGTCTAAAGTTATTTAAAATACAAGAATGTTTTCAGGTAAAAGAAATGAAACCTTAGCTTAAAATACACTCACAAAGCCATACAGACTTTATATATTGTAGCTCCTTTTTTTAAACCTGTCTTTCATAGAACCAACAAGTTACATGACCTATAGCTTTTCGATAGGAAATAATTCACAGCTGAAAGCAATCTGCATCTTGAATTTCATCATAAATGTTCATCTCGTTCGCAGACTGCGAATACAAACTGAATGCTTTGTATGCCCTAACACTTCATAATAAGTAATGGCCTGTTTTGCTAACAGCAGCAGTTTCACAATGCTCAGAATCTATTTACAGCCAGGATCACAGAACGATATATAGGTTACATTATCTAGAGACCAGAAAGTAGGTTGGTGCATTTAATGCATATAGAAGTGTGCACTTTATCGTCTGGGGAGAGATTTCATTGCTGTTTCCTCAGCAGCACAAACAAATGCCATCAGAAAGAAAACAACTCTCATTGTCACACAAGGGAAGAAGGTAAAGCTAAATTGTTGCTCTCCTTGGTGTGGGTACTTCATCAGGCCTGGCAAGCTAAATGTGGTTAACTGAGATATTTTGTTTGGACAGGTCTTGGGAAAAATTATACCATGCAGAAAAGAGGCACAGAATTGAATGCCTTTTTCTACACTTCAGACTGCAGTAAACAAGCAAATGGTCTTCATGCTTCATTCCTTCACAGCCTTACATTTTCATCTGAAACAATGTTGTTATTCCCACCAAATTCTTCCTTTCATTATTTTGCTTTACCCTGCTTACTCTGCTTTTCAAAATGATGCTCTTTTCTTCTCTAAGCTTAAATCTCCTTCCCTGTCTGCCTCAGAACTGGGCTCTAAATACACTCCCTGGTTTGATTTAGGAACAAGAAATTCTTCATACTTACCAGGGTACACCTCTTTCTCTGCATGCCTTGAATTCATACCAAATCAGAAACAGATTGCATCCAGGACGAGCTGGATTTGTATCTTTATAGGAATAACTCCCTGCATGTATTTTCATGTGAATAAGAAGAAAACTTAGTTTTCTAGCTGTATCTTGGTTTTAAAGTTACGCTTCTTTCTTTTAGCATCTCACAATATCCCAAACGCATTTTAGGGCATTTCTAGGTTTGCAACAAATTTCCAAAGGCAGCACGGTGTATTTGGTTTCAAACAGATTAAAAGAAGAATCTGAAAAATCTCACTTTTGTTCTTCTACTTCCTACAAAGAAGTACTAAACTAAATTAAGTGACATTCTTCTATAAGAATCAACTAATGTGTAACGGTCGTGTCAGAGGCACCGTTCCACTTTCAGATGGTATAGTGTGTGCAACCCGACGATACGTAGGAATGCAGCATCCATGGCCAAATCAACTGATAAACAAGACACTCCCAAAGAAAATTTTGATAGCTGTTTAGGCTCCCACCGTCCTCGTTTTTGGGCTTGAAGTTGCTCAGGATTGCATGAAAAAACCCTATTGGCAGTTTAATTTGAATATCATGGTGAAAGCAAAATCAAGGCTTTTGTTTCTTCAGTCACTATAAAATTAAATATCTGTCAGCAGAAGGGATGCTCTGAGAACACTGCTAATATTTTCTCTTATATGATTCTTGAACATTGAACTACAGTGCTCACAGCTATACTGTCATTATGTCCTCCAGGGTTACCATATGACTACTGTCAGCAGCTGTAGTCCAAAGCAGAAGCGTTGAGTGCTGTGGTTCCCAGAGTGCTTTTTTAAGACAAGTAACAGATTGCAATAAAGTAAGTTCCAGAAAATTTATGATTCTGTCTTTGTCACTTACTGTGGAAAATTTCTTGTATGATTTATTTTGTCAGGATAAACCAAATTGTCTTTAATCAGAAATATCAATGCTCAATAAAAAAATCGATGGAAACATATAATATTTATGAGCCTAAATTTTCTTCTTGATTGTCTTGTGAAACGTGTTGAATAGAAGACTACTTTTCATTATATCTTCCTGGTTAACTATGACTATGGATGGTGCAAATGTTAAGAAATGAACTATAGAGTAAAATGCTTTCTTAGAAATTAATTAGCTTTTTTTCCCAAAGATTTTCACTAATTATCAGAACTAAACACTAAATACACTAATTCTACTTTTCTTTAAGGATACTTTCAGGTAAAATTAATATCTTGGATACATTATTACTCACTGCAGGTTTTCAGGACTGATAATATGCTTTCATTATCCTGTGATATTTGGAAGACTGGAAAACTGTACACATACACGAAATAACCTTGTGCCACTTAAGTCACTTCCCACACAAGAAATACTAATTTCCTAAAGTGATTTTTTTTTTTTAAAAGCAAGCAGGGCAGTAGAATTTTCTGGTATTAATCTGACTTTGTTGATCAGATCTAGCACTTAATTGTAAGGAATAACACAGTTTTTGCGTTACACAAGTAACTAACCTCAAGTTAAGAGGCTACGAAAAAGAAAGGTTTTTTCTGAAGTGCTAGAAATGTATCACAGGACAAGCCCTATTTAGGACCTCTTTCAAAAATGATAACTTCAAACCATCTAGTTTCCATGGTCCATCATGATGTTTTTAAACCAAGATAACAAGGAAAACAACCAATGTCTGATGGGTACAATCTAATGCAGTACTTGGCACAGCATCTTCTCACACCACTATATTATAGAATCATGGAATGATTTGGTTGGAAGGGATCTTAAGGCTCACCCAATTCCAAATCCCTGCCATGGGCAGGGACACCTCCCACTGGATCAGGGTGCTCAAGGTCCCATACAGCCTGGCCTTGAACACTTCCAGGGAGGGGGCATCCACAACTTCCCTGGGCAACCTGTGCCAGGGTCTCACTGCCCTCATCATTATGTCCCAAGAGCTCTGTTTAACTTAAATGTATCCAATGTGAGCAAAAACATGGCAGTTTTCTCTCAATATAGTGCAAATACGTTATTTCCAAGGACTGTAAACAATCAGATTGTAAAGAATCCTATTTGTAGAGAGAAGGTAATGAAACGGCCTTGTTCTTCTCTGTCATTTTCTCCTACTTCTTGGGGAAATGAGGTCTGAGCCCTTCAACACTACGGCAAGTTTTCTGCAGTATTTGGAGACAGAAAAGTTTCTGTGTGAAGTTATCAAACTCCATACATGTATATGAGTCAGAATTTAATATGATTGAATAAAGGCACAAAGAAAAAAAGGCTAAAACACAAAAAAGCTATGGTACACAGAGATTTTCTGTCCTCCAAATGTGCAGTCACAGACACGTGACAGAAAATATTTCAGCATAAAGGAAAATTCATAAAATATTTTGGACATTCTAGTGTAAATAGCAGAGGAAACCAAACAAATTCCCAAGAATATTTCTTTCTAAAATCTTTTAAAATATAACAAGCCAATTTTTTAAATTTACAGAAATTCAAGCTTTACTGCAGCAAGCCTTGGATTTCATAATACAAACATAAAGCAATTCTCAGAGACCTATCCAACAAATTTATATCCAACATGCCTTTTACTCAAGGATTACTGTCCAATTCTCTTTGGCTTACTTAGGACCCTTAACAAAACATATAATTTGATTCTTCAAAGCAAGGTCCCTTCCTGACAGGAAAATTCTATTTTGCTGTCATAAATCATTACAAATATACATCTATGAAAACATTCCCAATTTGAGAAGCACAGTCTATTTTAGACAGTAAATCACTGAGACACCTTCATCCCTCGGGCAGCCACAATACACAGGTCAGATTTATGAGATTTCACATTGAATTCCCCAGACTTGAAGAAAAATGTAGATATCTACACTGTTTCCTAAGACAACCAAAAAGAAAAAAGGGCATTTGAAGAAAACCAGGCATTTGTTTTATTCTTTTGTTGTTGACTTTCCAGTTTCAGCTAAGTTCTTTGCCGTTCTTAATGCAAATCCCATTAATAAAAAACTGCAATACTTTAGGTAGTGACAACAGTCTTTACAGGAAATCACATGGAGATTTCATTTAAGGCTAAATCTGAAATTTTTCTTCATAAGAGAAGCATCATTTACATAAGTGTAATTACACTTCTGTCTCTTTCATAGATCTGCCATTCCCACTAGCATAAATTCCTTATTTTAAACAAGATGCATTTTTAATGAGTTAATCCATATTGAACCAGAACACCAGGAAACTGCAACTACATAAGTTATTCTTCCACCAGAGGCAAATAATAGTGCATGGAAAACTCTGCTAGCTTGAGCTGAGAATAGTAAATAAGAGAACCTGGAACCAAAATATAGCAGTAGAGATGACTACGAAAAGGCAGCACCAGCACTACAGAAACAGCTATTAGAAATGTCTTTTTACCCAGGTCATTTTCATTTTCTTCATAAATTCCTACCTGGAATACTCTGATTTGTTGAAGATTCAGCGTGCTCTTCCAGTTGCTGGCTTCCAGGAATAATGGGGGGACTGAATACGTTCAACCAGTCCCTGAAAAATAAAATCAAAATATCATTCAGAAAAGTGGAGTGTTCCTATTTGTTATTATTCTTGCAATTAATAAAAAAAAATAAAGGAAATTTCAGGTTGGCGAGTGTGATGAAAAAAAATCAAGCTGGGCTTTGTTATTCTAAAAATAAACTTTACAGGTGATACTGTTAAAATATTATGGCTTCTGCCCTTCCTTAGGCTTTTCACCTGTTCTGTTCAAACTAAAAATCTGTGTTTTAAACCAGGTTTGCTTTGTAGATTCCAGCAGCTGCTGCTCTCTCAGCAAAATGTGTACATGAGGCGTGATCCATAATCCACAGAGCTATATTTTGAAAGCCCATAGGACTCATGAAAGTCTTTTCCTGGGGAATAAAGGCTTGGGATGAACAACTTGTGTTTGATCAGAGAGCGTGGGGTCAAATTGACTAAAAATCCTGCCCCCCTCTAAGGAAAATGGCTTAAGGACAATCACAAGAGACGTGCCTGACTCGGCACGGCGCGGAGCCTCCCGAACGGAGTGACACAGCAAGTGTTGTATCGTTCACACCAAAGGGTTGGTGAGCTGGAGCTGAGCTTAGATATGAGATAGATGCCACTAACAGAGTGATAACAACTCCACAGTCTGTGGCACAGCTGATTTGTATTCAATAACTTCATTTCTCCAATTTCATTTACCTTTAACATTTTTAATAAAAGGATGGAATTATCAATCAGAGCTAAGAATAACATACTAACAAACTAGTGTTTTTAGGAAGGAAACGAATTGAGTCGAGATCTTATTGTTGATAGAACTGTTGGTATTGAAAAAAAGCTTTGTTAGATAAATACTACATAAACATTTTTTATGCTTCTGAAATGTTATATGTAACATTGTGTCCTGAGGAGGGCAATGAAGATGGTGAAGGGGCTGGAGCACAAGCCCTACGAGGAGCGACTGAGGGAGTTGGGGCTGTTTAGTCTGAAGAAGAGGAGGCTCAGGGGAGACCTCATTGCTCTCTACAACTCCCTAAAAGGAGGTTGGAGTGGGGCAGGGGTTGGTCTCTTCTCTCAGGTGACCAGTGACAAAACTAGAGGGCATGGACTCAAGCTTGGTCAGGGAAAGTTTAGGCTTGATGTGAGGGAAAAGTTCTTCACTGAAAGGGTGATTGGTCATTGGAATGGGCTGCCCAGGGAGGGGGTGGAGTCACCGACCCTGGAGGTGTTTAAGGGGAGACTGGATGAGGCACTGAGTGCCATGGTTTAGATGATGGGTTGGTGTTGGTGTTAGTGTTGGGTTATAGGTTGGACTTGATGATCTCAGAGGTCCTTTCCAACCTTGTGATACTGTGATACTGTAAGATAAATATTTTGTTATTAAGCCCAACATGATTTAGCTACAGGCAAGTCTAAACAGAGGACTCCTATCACAGCTGTCACCTATGTATTTTGCTTCTGTAAAGAAATAAGTTTTGATAGGATCTTTACCACAGAGGAGGGAGTATGGGGCTTCTTCACCTCTTCAATTTAATAGGCAAGTTATGCCTCTCCTGACCACTACAAGGTGATAGCTTTTAAAAATTATTTCATGTTATCATACATTCATGTGAAGTTCTGTGCTCATTGCACATGCACCAGTTTATGATCCATTGTCTTTGCTACAGCTCAAAGAAGGGAAAAAAAGGTTTTGTTGTTTCTGTTATTGCTTTTTATTGCACACTACACTGTGGATTATTTCACTGAAAGAGTCACTGATAACTATGCTATCAGTCAGAGAAAGATAGTCCTGGAAGGACACAGCTAAGCCACAAAGTTAAGACATTCCTGGAGCAGGTGACCACATTTTGCAGTTCTCTGCATCTATGAAATCAAACTCTCTATACAGTGCATAGGTGATGTTTTCTTAAGCTCACACCTCTCGTCTTCAACAGCAAAGAGCTATAAACTCATTAATTAGGCTAAACAATTTCAAGTTGAACACAGAATTCAAGGCACCTCAGTAAATCATCTCGCTTTAATAGAACCAGATCCATCCATTTTGACCAAATTATTTTACAGGAAGGCAAGAGGAATGGAAGGGAAAGAGGGTCTTTAAACTCCCTTATGTTTGCTTCATACTGATGAGAACAGAGCAGCTTTACAGAGTAAATTAAACTTGGTTTGGGGTTGATTCTACTAATGTCTAGCCATGGCTGCTCAATAGCTGGCACAAAAACAATACACATGGAAACTTGAGCTAGAGGCCAGGGAGATTAGCTAGAGCTGTAGAGCTAACTTCAACATCCATGGCTTCCTCTAGAAGAGATGGATTTTTCCAAGGCTTGATGGATTTCTTTCCATTGTCAGACTGTAATTGTCTCAACTCAATCGTCCAACACCAAGTAAACATGTAATGTACCTCTACCTCTGAAAATCCTTGATGATCTTATGTAAGATTTGCTTCTGACAGAGAAATCTGGCAAGGCTCACTCATGTGCTATGATTTCTAAAATATGCCAATTGCCTTTTTTTTTTTTTGTTGTTAGTTTTCTGCTACTTCTGAACTTGTTATTGATTCCACATCATCTCCTGTTGGCATGGACGCATAATCTGGGGTGAATCAAGGGACAACCACTTATCTGCAGTCAAAATGGAAAAAACTAATTTTCTGCCTCAGGAAACAGAACTGCTGGTGTAGAAATCCAGCAAGTAGTACAGCAAATTTAAAGGGATAGATATTGAATTTTCCATCATTTCAATATGTAAAAAACATACTTCAAAATTTTTTTACACCATCATATTATTTTTACTTATAGGGCCAACTTCACAACCAACCCTGGTCCTCTCTGCTATTCAGCTAATGCCAGTGAGAAATGGTACAACTAATCCACACAGCAATACACTTGCCTAGACACCTCATTATTAGCTCTGTGTTGCTGCTCACCATATTTGCTTTCCCTGAATACAGTCAAAGCCTCTTTGTTTACATCAAAGATTTAAAAGTTTTTAGGAGTAACAGTTAAATGCAGGCTATGTTATCCAGTGTTTGAGATCCATGGAACAACTGGAGTATTTGTGCTAGGAAGACCACTGAAGTGAAGAGCAAAAGTAGTGCAAGGACAGAGGAAAGGCAGTGCTTGCTTCTAAAGAGAATTATCTCAGTCAGATCAAAAAATGTAGTTAGAAAAGTTAAGAAGCTTTAGAGTATTGCAGTTCAACTGGCAACACAGTGTGGATTGTGGCCTCTGCTCCCATTTATTGTGATTTTATTCTGACTGAATGAAGAATACTTTTTTGGGAAATTTAAGAAGCCAGATTATCCCCTTAGAACATAAAAGCTAATCACACATTCTGACTAATGAAAGAGTCTCTATTCATGCTATCAATGCCTCCAACTGTAATCAGTACAATCAACATGCAATGAACTATTTAGAGCTTTCCTGACAGCAATATGGAATGCTAAGTATTGTCTTCTGACATTGGGAGTTTCATTGTATGAAGATTCCAAAGAGCTTCCACACACATTTAAAATATTATGCACCTTCAATGCTTGCACTGAAACTCTTCATCATTCTGAAAGCTATTCCCCATACCCAAAATATTATATAATCTTGATATGTTATGATCTTTTCTTTAAAAAATACTTAACATAATTGTCATATATTGAAATACCACATGATAGCTGAATTGTGAAGGAAAGCAAAAGCATCTTCTGGACTTGCAACTATTGTTCTCAGTTTTATGATAGTAGGTTAAATTTTGCACAAACTGGCATCTATCAGTAAAATCTACTGAGAAAAGGAACAATGCTTTATTAAGCAGCACTTATTAACGACAATGTATCAAAATTATTGCCATCAACAGAAATCCATAGAATCAGAGGGTTCTGATTTAAATCTTAATGCCTTTGATACATGGATTTTTTAGATATTTTTGCACTGTAGTCTACCCTACTGGCTAGATGGGAAAATAGTAAATTGCTTAGTACAAAGATTTTTAACATTGCTGTGAACTGAGCCAGCATACTTCATCATATTTCTCTTGGATCAGATTTAAACTGTATTACTTAAATCAATGGGATCACTTAATCCACATTATTAACAAAAATTAAATTCTTTAAAGTTTTAGTATTGTTTTTCAAAAAATCTGTACAGGAATTAAAGGGAATATTCAAATTAGTCAGCCTGGCAGTATACTCAAAAAAAAAATGCAAGGTAAGGGCTACATTATATTAAATCAGGGAATGAAGAAACAACATAAGTTTTGTATCATTAAGAACACATCAAACTGACAGACTATTAAGCACGTGAAGATTACAATCAATAAAGAACACACAAGTTGATATTTAACTGGATAAACTACTTCGTAAATCTTAATGAATACAAGAGGAGAACTGGCCTCTGCCTGAGTGATGATAAAAGGAGCACATTTGCTGAACTATTTTTTACAACAGATGATTAGGCCAGGGAGTGACAATGTATGAATCAAGAAAATGAAAATATTTTAAGGAAAAAAAGGACAACTTCTTGGTATCTTGTGCAACTATCAACTAAAACCTCAGCACATACTTCTGTTGTGTTAGTAATAGTCAATACCACATGAAGAAAATTCCGCTCCAAATGCTCAAAGAGAATAAGTAATACCTTATCATGATCCACTGAATGCAAAGTGTCAGCTCTTATCAAAAGGATGGTGCAGTATAGCCTCAATATTCAATTCAGCTAAGATGAAGACCTAATTTTTCACTTGTTTGGATTTTTAATTATATCTAATAATCTAATAATAATAATTTAATTTATTAATTTATTAACTAATTTTAATTTATTAAAATGTATTTAATTTCTTTAAAATTTATCAAAATTTTATTTAATTTATTAAAAATAATAATTTAATAAAGGCTGTTAGAGACTATCTCAGTTCTTAGATAAATCAATAAAAAGTCACCTAGCTTTGTAACACTCCTCACCTATTCCCTGCTACACCTTTTCTGGAGCATGCATTACTTGTTAGGCTTCTCTAGACTAGCAGATCTGAATTTTCAGTTATGTACTTATCTGTGTAACTTCATTAACTGAAATCAGGTTAGGTCTACACACCCATTTGGGTTCTGCTCTGTAATAAACTAACGACGTATGCGTAATGAGAGGGTCTTTTAATAGAAATATTTCCATAGAAAGAAACCCTTCAATAATAGTTTCAGTAGTGAAGCAAGGACTTATGAAGGCTATGAACAATAAGATGTGTTTGTGTTATGTAAAAATAATCATACTTAAAATAATGTTGAAATCAAATTTCAGGTCCTGCCACTGTATAGGTCCATAATAATTGTGAAGTCATCTTAGCATTAAATTGTCCATTATTGTGTCTAAAATGCTTCACTTTCAATTTTTGAACATTCTTAAAGTTCTTAGATAAATATGCCATAAACCAAGAAATATTCAATATTAATTTATACATCGATAACTGTTCAGTGCTATTCAGCTTCAGGTGGGAAAACCACTATCGTTACAATGGAAAATTGAGTGAGTATACATGATGATATACTGCTGAAAGAATAGAGAGTGTACTTATACATACAAATCAAGGATTTTTGAATGCACATTTTAATAAAAATCTTGAAAAGTAACATAAATATACATGTCCACACGACTTTGCATGAATTGAAAGCTCTGCTTTAAAAAAGAAATATCCTAAGATAAGCTGATGATACCCTGGTGATATGCTGATGATTAAAAAAATGCAAGCCATGAGCTACATTGTATTATTCTCCTGGAGTGTTATTGTAGTTTCAAAATATCATTAAATCAGCACAAACCAACACTTATCATTTCCTGCACAATTTTCACAGTGAGCTGCATTCTGACTATGAGTAATCTGTTAATCTGTTCTTTGCCTCACAATCTGTCAAAGTGACAGATTCATTCCATCCCTAATACATATCTTCATTGACCGTATGCCTTACTGGAACTTTCTTTTTATGCCAGCATGAGGATCTAGAAAATCACAAGCATATTTACAGAATGCCTTTCTCCTTCCTCCAAACCACCTCAGCAAGTCCAGCCTGTCCAATACCCTACATCACATGGAGACAGATGCACTTCCTTAAAAACTAGATTATTTAACTTCCAATTAGTAACAAAAAAAAAAGATCATAAAAAGTACAAGTGCAACTGTGCATGGAAGACTTGAATCTGCTTCTCTTAAATTCTTAAATCTGTAAATAAACCGGGTCATGGGTGCTAGATTGGCTGGAGAGCAGTCAGGTGGAAAGGGACCTGGGGGTACTGATTGACAGGAGGCTAAACATGAGCCAGCAGTGTGCCCAGGTGGCCAAGAAGGCCAATGGCATCCTGGCCTGCATCAAGAATGGTGTGGCCAGCAGGGTGAGGGAAGTGATCCTTCCCCTGTAATCGGCGTTGGTGAGGCCACACCTTGAGTGCTGTGTTCAGTTCTGGGCCCCTCAGTCCAAGAAAGATATTGAGGGGCTGGAGTGGGTCCAGAGAAGAGCAACAAAACTGGTGAAGGGACTTGAGCACAAGTCCTGTGAGGAGAGGCTGAGGGAGCTGGGGTTGTTTAGCCTGGAGAAGAGGAGGCTCAGGGGTGACCTCATCACTCTCTACAACTATCCGAAAGGAGGCTGTAGACAGGGGGGGGGTCAGACTCTTCTCCCAGGCAGCCAGCAACAGAACAAGAGGGCACGAGCTTAGACTCTGCCAGGGAAGGTTTAGGCTGGATATCAGGAAAAAGTTCTTCACAGAGCGAGTGATCAGGCATTGGAATGGCCAAACCAGGGGGGTGGTGGATTCACCATCCCTGGAGGTTTTTAAAATAAGACTGGATGTGGCACTCAGTGCCATGATCTAGTAATCATGAGGATGTTGGACAAAGGGTTGGACCTGATGATCTTGGAGGTCTCTTCCAACCCAGATGATTCTATGATTCTATGATTAAAGAATGACAAAGGAAATGTGAATTCTACTCATTAAACAAGATACCTAGAGTCAGGTGCTAGTACGAGCGTGTACAGTATAATCACGCTGTCCTGCAGTAGCTGACAGTTCGTTAACGTTATCCCATTTTTATTTCATTATCAAAGATGAAATGATAAATTTGTGCAGGCAATTAAAAACACACAGCGTCATCTACATCAGTCTAAAAATATAAATGACCTGAATTTGGAGGTTTAAAAGCTCAGCAATTTATATATTGTGCTGTTTGTTCAATGTTTTGCAGTTAAATACAAGAAACTTCTACCATTGCTTCTGTTAAATAACAGTAACATTGGAATTTACTTCAAGACTAAACCTCTCGATCATCACCAGGTTGATTTGGTGGCTAGATTGTAGTCTTGTATTCACTAGCAATATAAATTACACTTGTAGAGAAAACCTGTATTTTATCTAATTTAAGTAAAATACTTGCTCTTTCTTCTTTGCTAGGTTTGATTTGTTTTTCAGAAGATCAGCTGTATACATTGGAAGTAATCAATTTGCAAATGTGTTAAAATTTCTTCATATTAATTTAGTCTTAAGCAATCTAATAACTACCATCAGAGACTCACTGATCAGTGACTGACCAGAGAAATGGGGTTCCACATTTAATGAAGCATTCATTAAGTAAGGTGTATTTCCTTCTTTACATATTTTTAAGAATTAAATAACCAAATAATTTTTAAAAATATATTTTAATATTCCATCAGTTCAGGAAACACCTGAATCTGGTATCTAACAAGTCTTTTTGCAATTAAAGAAATTCCTTTTCTCCACAGGCAGCCACTAACAGCACTTTACTGTTCTGTGCATCCTAAATGTAGGCTGCCTCTCATTTAACTTTTAATAGATGACATGGAGCCAGAGGGCTTTCAAAAATCAATGGAGAGACATGACTCAACACAGCACTAACTTTAAAATTATCCAACTTGTTAAAGGTGATGCTGTTGAATGTTCCTAGTCTGTGAAAATCACCTTTCTTTTTCAGAAGTAAAAAAAAATATATGTATGCCAGAAGACTCCTGCTGTGCAGTGTAAGGAATGTACAACACGAAGCTGGAAACATAACCCTTACCACAAAGCCAGATGTATGCTCCCCCAGTTTAATTCTTCAAAACCATCAAATTTTGTCAACAACAAACGTAGAATAGCGGAAAGGAATCCAAACCAACGTTCTTGTACAAATGATACTGGAAAATCAGGGAAGGGAGGTGCAGGCATTTGTGCCCTTGGGAACCCGAAGAGTTTTGCTCTGTAAGAGAATGTTGCGTGCGTATGGGATGCCACTCAAGGAGCCTGCTTTGCCTGCATTTAAATAAGCTTCCAGTTCAGAAGGAGGATGGAGTAATAAATACATATTTCCACAGATGAGGGACTGGATAGTGGCAGGAAGATTTTTTTTTTTCCAGGAAAAGTAATAATCCAAGTGGTAAAAACCTATTTGGAAGCTTGTGTGCTCTATGAACCACCCTAAAATTCCAAGAATTGTCTGCAGTTGGACTCAGACCTTAAAATGCTAGAAGTGTCCTGACATCCATAAATACTGGAGATGCCCTGGAAGACAGAACACTGGCAAAGGGCAGAGGAACAGTTCAGCTCAGTACTGGAGGAGAGACTGCAACACTCGAGGACTGAGGAATCCTGGATTTGTGTTCTGGTTTCAGGATTGGGATCACAACTGCTCACCTCTCGCTGCCCATCAGCTGGGCTGGGCTAAACCCTGACAATTTGTTACAAGTACATCCACCTGTTTCTTTCAATCTAAGAGATCCTAGAGGCATGTAACATCTTTTACTGCCTATTCTCCAACTTTACATACAAGTATGGTCAGACAGCTCTATTTGAACAGCCCAGGAATATTCAGAGAAATGGTGGAATGAATAAAAAAACCCTCCAAACAAGTCCTGAAGCTGCAAAAAATAAAACCAAACCCCAAATAAATAAACTACAGTATAGCAACATAAATGGAACAGCATGTTTGGAAGCACTTGCCATGTTTTATACTCTAACCCCTAGTGTATGCACTGCTATATTTTCATGATTGCAGACTCCCATACAAGGGAAAACCATTTTTGGATTATTTTAACAAGATTTTACATGTTAGCCACTTGATTCTCAACGACCTTTCTGTAGCTAAGCTTTTTACCATCAGGATTAAAACAATTAACCTTTTCAATTAGATGCTTCCTGTGTCATTTGCTTAGCTTGTCATGTTCTTTCTCATGCATATTATAGCCTGACAAATGCACCAGAACTTCACTAATTCAGATTAACGACTGGGAGATCTATTGCAAATTACTCTATTTTGTGGATGAGTAAAGTAACTGAACAAGTACAATGAAACATCAAAGTACATTTTGTGATACATGGTTCTTGTTCACTTATTTTGACAATTGTCTTGTCATTTTATAATACTTCAGAACGCAATACTGTGTTTTGCAGAAGTATGACTTTGATCTTGAAATGAATCATAAAAATAAATATGCTTCTTTGTTTGCAAAACTCAATCTATGAAATTACTTATTAAGTTATTCTGCTAGTTAAGAATTGAGAATATGGCAGACAAAGACCTTTTGTGTCTGCATTTCACAGCATGCATAGTGGTGCAAATAAATGTTTTAACCATGCTTTAACTACTATGCTTCTTTTATTGCACCTTTCTGTAGGTGAGTTTAATCTTGCTGAATCTCACAACGCTATAATATCCCATGTATCAGCTATTGGAACATTTAGTTTTCATCTGGGATGGCAGAGAGTTACCTGAATGGCAGTCTCAAAGTTGAACACACTTGGAATACTTGAGGGTTTGCAGTGGAACTGTTTTTGTCCTGGAATCATTGATATATTATGCAAATTTCATGTGCCATGATAATGAAAACTTTTGATAACAATAGGGTCTAAAAAAAGAGTTCTGTAGTAGAAACTAAAGAAAGTGATAGAAATCATTTATTTCCTAAAATCACCTGCCCAACTGAAGTGCATTTACACTAATGCACACGGCACGGGCACCAACAAGGGGAGCTGGAAGCCATTGCTAGGCTAGAAAACTATGATATAATTGCCATCATGGAAACGTGGTGGGACGATTCGCACAAGTGGAGTGCTGCCATGGGTGACTATAAACGCTTCAGGCAGGACAGGCTAGGAAAGAGAGGCAGTGGGGTTGCCCTCTATGTTAGAGAAAGTTTTGATTGTGTAGAACAAAAATATGCTAACGATAGGGTTGAGTGCTTGTGGGTTAAAATCAGTGGAACCCACAGTAAGTCAGACATAGTGGTGGGAGTCTGTTATCGGCCACCCAGGACGAAGAAACCGATGAGCTCTTCTACAAGCAACTGGGAGAAGTCTCCTGATCACTGGCCATCATTCTTGTGGGAGACTTCAACCCTCCAGATGTCTTCCTAATGTAACTCATGAGTCAACCGACTAGAGAAGGTGCCCCACTGGATCTGCTGTTTGTGAACAGAGAGGGCCTCGTGACAGAGGTGACTGTTGGAGGACACCTGGGGAACAGTGATCACAAGATGATAGAACTCTCAGTTCTTGGAGGAGTAAGGAGAGGGGTCAGCAGAACTGCCACCTTGGACTTCCGGAGGGCAGACCTTGAACTGTTTAGAAGGCTGCTTGATAAAGTCCAGTGGGAGAAGGTTCTATATGACAAAGGAGCACAAGAGGGCTGGATGCTCCTCCAGAAGGAAATCCTGGGGGTGCAAGAGCAAGCTATCCCTGTGTGCTGTTTAGCAGAATCACAGAATCATAGAATCTTCCAGTTGGAAAAGACCTATGAGATCATCGAGTCCAACCATTCTTCTGCTAAACCATGTCCTTCAAAAACTCATCTACCTGTTTTTTAAACACCTCCAGGGATGGTGACTCAACCATCCCCCTGGGCAGCTGTGCCAGTGCCTGACCACCCTTTCAGGAAAGAAATTCTTCCTAATATATAGCCTGAACCTCCCCTGGCACAACTGATGGCCATTTCCCGTTGTCCTATCACCTGTCACTTGAGAGAAGAGATCAACACTCCTTTCAGGCAGCCGTAGACAGCGATGAGGTCTCCCCTCAGCCTTCGCTTCTCCAGGCTAAACAACCCCAGTTCCCTCAGCCACTCCTCATAGGACTTGTTCTCCAGCCCCTTCACCAGCCTCATTGCCCTTCTCTGGACACTCTCGAACCCCTCAAAGTCCTTCTTGTACTGAGGGGCCCAGAACTGAACACAGCACTCAAGGTGTGGCCTCACCAGTGCTGAGTACAGGGGCACAATCACTGCCCTGCTCCTGCTGGCCACACTGTTTCTGACACAGGCCAAGATGCCCAGAAGATGGGTTTGGTTGGACTCGATGATCTCAAAGGTCTTTTCCAACCGGAAGATTCTATGATTCTACTATTCTGTGATTCTACAATCAATAGAGTGGTCAGTCTTGCATAGAAAGAGATGTTCATTCTATTTAACTAACTTACCAGAATTTTACCAATAATCAAGTTTGAAAAGAAGTAAAAATGTATTTAGCTAAGGAAACATTCTTATCCATTTCTTGATTAAATATCTGAACTACTATGGATGCATATTATTATAACAATAAGAAAATCCCATTGTTTGGTAAGTTCTCCTTTTTCATCTTAAGTTAAAACCTACAGCTTCTGAACAGCTTTTAGCTATTATCCTCCTCAAACAGGTAAATCTGGAAGTCAATGGACCATTTCTTTTGTGATGATAAATCTCAAATCTATAACATTTGTCATAATTGGAGAGATACTTTTACCAAAAAGGGAAGAAAATGTTATCAGTTTTGGGGTTTGAGTTTTTTTGGATTGTAGAGAGGAATGATGATATAGTCTACTGTAACTTACACAGGTGACAGCAAGAAGGCATCTTGCTTTAGTCAGCCCACACCAAGCCCACGTGAAGTGAGGTCAGTGATGAAGAACCATTTGTCAAAGGCTGCCAGCCCTTATCAGCCAGAGACACATACAAAGAACTTCATGTCATATCCACAAGTGGTAAAGAGACAAAGGGTGTAAACCACAGTACTATAGTGACACTTTTTATAGATAAAACATAAATCTGGACAAAACGCTGGCCTGAATTGCATTATATTTCCATTTTGCAATCTTAGTAAACACTTCATTGTAACGCTGGTTTTCCTTAAAACTTTCGGGGCTTCATATTTGAAGAAGCAGCATTGAAGAAGCAACTGACTCCCAGTTACAGGGCAGATAAATCTAGCTGATTTTAGAAGATAGCTACAGGACTGGCTTGAGGGTGGCCTGGAATCCTATGACTTCAAACCAACAGCAACATTCACACAGCAAAACCTATGAGACAATATTCTCCACGGATGCAGGTCAGAGCTTCATGGAAAAGAACAAGACACTGGAAGGGGTAGATGGAACCTCATAAAATGACATCTCATTGCTTCTTCAGATTCCTTCTGGAATTTTGGGGCTGACAACCTGTATCATCAACTACAGATGGAATCTTGGTGTCATTAGCAAGGCTTAAGACTTCCCTGCTGTCCTCCCACTGGGTTATGACCATTCGTCAGGGGCTGGGGGAACGAACTCTGACACTCAGGGCTGACTAGGTAGGGTACCCTATCCACAGATGCACCCACACACCCACACCCACACACACCCACACACACCCCCACAAGCACGTATCAGCCTGGCAAGGGTGCGCTTCCAGCAGTGCAGAGGTGACAGAGGTGGAGTGAACAAGGGAGTACGGTTCTCTTTACTCCTGGTAATTCCGTGCATGTGACCCTGACCAAGCCCACAGCAGAGGCACAGACAATACTTCAAAAGACCATTTCATTGACTAAGAAATAATTAACTAATTAATTACTAATTAACTTCTGCAGGTTCCAACCACCCACGTTATAGGCCATTTTTGGGAGGCTCTTGGTTTTTGAGCTGTTAACACCTGAAACCCACCAGCCACTAACACAGACAACAAAATAAACTTCAGTTTAACAATTGTTGCCATATGTGAATGAAAACCAGTTTGATCATTCATTCTTTATTTTGAGACCACTTATCAATAGACTTTGTCCTAAACTGATGCCTGTGGTTTACATGCAGTTCTTCTATTCTTGGCTATAGTCCTAATCAGACAATTAATATCATCACATCTCTGTGCCCAAAATTCACTATGGCGATACATTTTTTTAACATGTAGAGTTAAATACCTGGGTAAAACCGAAGTGAAAATTTGCTGTACATATTGTATGAAAGTAAAAAATATTAAGTAAAAGATATTTCTTGTGAAAGGACATGCAATGAAATGCTGCAGTATTTGTGTCCTACTTCAGTGCAGTTTTTGGAGAACAGGTGTTTGAACTTCAGAGGATAAAATTTTATTTGGTAGCTTAGGAAGAGTTGAGCTGGATGCCAACAGAGAATCTGATGAGGCAATGTTTATAATGACAGTTCTCAACTTTTAGAAGAAACCTCTCTCAAAGACAGAAAAATCATCTTTTATCAGAAACAAATTTTCTGGAGAGCATCTGTAGAAGTTTAGAAAATCTATTCATAAAGCTAGGCTCAAATGATCCTTTACAGAGAGCAACTCTACATTTGGCAGTTCACTGTGGCTGAAATTCCTCTAGGATATTTACTTTCGTTCAGCATTTCCTTTAATGAAACTTCCAAACCTTCTATGACACACAAATATTTTGGAGGACAAATGCTTACTAAGTAGTTGCAGGGTCCATAGCAATTTCAAGTTCTTGCACTGCAGGAAATAACAGACAGTTACAGCTTCCTCTTTGGAGAGAAGAGAGCAATTCTGAAGTCAGCTAGGACCATGCAGCACATCAGTCAGTGGGAACTGCTTAGCTAAGGCTTGAAACACTGCACATCATCTTGCTCATCTGGCTCTGTAGCCTCTTGCAGTCAGCCTGTCTCTTTTCATTAACTGGTTCTATGCCTTACTAAGCAGGCTGATGTGGAGGTGATTTGTACTGCAGTAGCAACATTCTTGGCAGACTTATGACCTTCACCCAGTAGAACCAATAGAAAATGAGTCTAGCTGAGTCCTTTTATTGACTGCATTCCATTATCTTCACAGATGCTTTCTTTCCTGGCTCGTTCTTTTATGTTACTATGAACAAAAGGCACATTTACTGGACAATAGCTTCCTCCTTGCTCTCTTCATTTCCCAGAAAATATCACTGCTACACGTTTTAAAGTTACTTGGGACCCGTCAAACTCTTTATCACTCTTTACAGAGAACTATTTGTTGTTTCAGTAAGTGCATCATGTAACTGTCTTCATGTCATGGCATTTATTCTCATTCATCTACACAGGATGTATGAACTCTCCAAACAGTCAGTGTGTTCCCCTACACCGCTACAGTGGCCTTACAAAGATTTAGACATTTTCCAGTTGCTCATCCATCACTTGTTAAAATTGGCTTTAAATACAGTTCAGGAACTAAGTTCTAGAATTACCATTGATTTAACTTCCCTCTCATTTATGTACACGCCCCCTGTGAAAAACATTACAGAGTTTTCCATTATAAATGAAAGGTAATGATGTGAATAATGGTATTCAAGTCACACCATCTTCAGTTTTTATACCATGATGCTAACTGACCTCATCATTTTGTCACTTTCTGTATTTACAGCCCAATAATGCTTTTCTGACAGTTCACAAGGGCTACTGAATTCATGAGGCACTTGCAAGTTAGGCTTGAAAATGATTTCTAGAAAAAATTGTCTGCTGTGTGTACTGGACGAAAATAGCCCAAGAACTAAGTTGAATTTTATTCTATTTTGTTTAAATTTTATTATATGGAGAGACAAGATTTTGCTGTTGATCATATCCACTTGATATGATGAAACACTTTATTTTTACAGATAACGGTGTTTATTCTGTTTTTCAGTATATAAAATGTACTGAGTACCAAAGTGTTTCAGTATATGCATAAAAATAACAAACCCTGACTCAAACAATGCATGGGCAAAAAGAAGACAAACAATATAGCATGAACTAAAATATAGGCAATTATAATGCCAATAGAATTATCAAATACATTCTGGAATAAAGAGTCCTTGACAAAGCTACCTGATATCTCTGTGGGCTATGGTCAAGTGTCTCCATCCACTTCATCAGGACAGAGACAGCTCCTTTGATAACCAGCACCCAAGGTGGAGAGGTTTTTCTAGACCAACAAGAACACTTTGATTTACATGTGAAAGGGAACAGAAATCCAGGATTGCACTTTAACTCCAGCCATATTGCAACATATGGCTGCACGTTGCAATAACCGATGCATCTGGATGAACTTGCACAGCAAGTTTCACAGTGTTCACTTCATAAAATCTAACAAGAAGATAATAAAAATGTGGATGGCAAGTGAGAAAAGCGACTGAGAACATCTGTGTGAGAAGACATGCCTATTATCTTGCACAATTGACTGGCAGTGTGCTATTATAGCACATTTCAAACTGTTGACAGAAGATAAAGAAGTTGTATCTGAAATGTCCTCTCCTCCTATCCCTCCTAACACACCTACGCTGCCCAGCTAAAACTCAGGCAAGCAAAACCCACATTGATCACAGCAAGTCCAAGTGAAGGACGACTTTTTAAAATAAGTACATCACTTGTTCAGGTTGTTAAAAAATTGAGAAAGTGATGTTGGGGTTTCACAAGCACAAGGCAGCTCTGAAACTGGACAATTATTCTTGATTGTCTCGAATCGGTTATTTCTCCCATGTCACCTTTTCCCCTTGTCTCTAAATCCCCAGCTCAACTTGTATTAAAGTCATGTGGGGTCTATTTGCTGATTCCAAACAAAACAAATCAAGCTAAAAACTTCACAGCCAAAGTATATTGTGGACAGAATCTCTTTGGTCTATCCCACAGTGTTATAATACCCTCTCCTGACTGGGCCATCTATTGAAAAAAACCTGTAAAAATAAGTAACATTCAAATCTTTGGTAATAGTTGGATTCCTTGACACTTTCAATCACCTACTGAATTCTAGCTCCAAGCGCTCAAAGCAGAGAGGGGGAGAGAGAGAAGGAAATAAGCGAGCGTGTACTTATGTCGGGTGAGGAAGGTCTGCTGCATCACACTTCAGAGCAGGTGGAGGAGCAAGGCCTGTGTCATTTACTTCAAATACACAGTTGGACATCCAAACTGGGCAGAATCCAGTTCTGCGCTCCAGGAAAACGCAGACATACTGCAAACAATGACCAAGAGGAGTGACAGTAAAGCCCTCTGAGAGGAGGTTTCAATTGAAAAGAGATTTAAGATTAAATCAAAGAATGACACATTTAATATTCAGAACACTCTATCTGAATCCTTACTGCTCAGGCTATAAATGGAATCTTACCGTGGGTTGGAATGAGAAAGTGGACTCATTTCTTTCTGATAGTGATGCTCCTGACTGACAGGCTATGGAAAACAAAAAAAAAATAGTGAGAAAATAACTTTGCAAATATTCTTTAAGACTGTTTACAAGTATGTAAGAAATCTTTTACGAGCACATACATCTGCACCTTCTGATATTAGAATTTTACAGTCTTTCTTATCTGTGAAATTTAAAAGGGATATTCTAACTGTACAAAAAAAACCCTTAACAGATGATTCTTGTATTGGTGGAAATACCTAGGAATTAAGGAGCCAACCACATGGCCATTTCCCTACTACCTGTGTGGAGTCAGTCAGGAAACAGAGAGGTACGGGTCTTGTCAGATAAAAAGGTCTGGACTGTATGCGTATAGGAAGTATAGGGCAGGGATTCTTAGTTGGATCTGTGAAGAATCAAGCATTCTTAAGACTACACAATACTGAGCCAGAGCTAACAAGGCTGGCAGACACGGTTCCTCTCTGCTCAGAAGCACCATTAAAAGCAATCTTAGCAGCCCCAAAAGAATTTTGCTGAAGCACATACGCTTCTCTGTGGCACTACCAATATGAAAGTTGTGTTAGGCTGTTCAAGAATAGCTAATGTAGGCTGTATGATCTACAATCATTTCCACAATGTTCAAATCTTACCTACCCATTGTAAGAATATGCCTCAAAGGTTTTAAACTACGTTTGGTTTATGGTATTAAAGCCAGTTATTTGCAGGAAAGATCAATATTTATAAACTGGTATAAAAGTCAAAGAATTTTAAAATTCAGAAACACATTTCTCTCAGGATATAAGCTTCCAGAGGAGACTCCCCCTTGCCATTATCACACATCTCAAAAGTAGTTCCAAAAAATCACTGAGGCAAATGCAGAAGTGAAAATACAAGCACATGTTAGACTTGTACAAAATTTAGTACATGAAATGCAAAAAATAAACACTAAGCATTATGAAAGCATTTTCTTTTTCACAGAAATCAATACACAAATGATTATGTTCTCATGGTTTCAGGAAGTAGAGAGGGATCTTCTGAAACACATGCTTGGGATAAATGACATCCTAATTACTGCCAAACATGAGTCATGCCTGGTGGTGGATAGTGCAATTCCCAAATGATGGCCAGCGTATGACTGAGAATCAGAGAGGAAGTGAATTAGTCAGTCCATGAACCAGAATATCTGTCTAAATAATTTTTAGTCTCATTTCATAGTAAAGAATAGTCTGTCTCAGTTTTGCAATTTGGCTTGATGTGAACAGATCCCTCCAGAGGCTGTCAAACTGAGCTCTTTGTTGGAATAATTCTGAGTTTAAACATCACTCCTCTTGTCTGTCAGACTTCAGTTCTGCCAGACCATTCCTGTGCCAAGTGGCTTTCTTTTCTCAATCATTACAAAGGAGGCCAGAAGACCTTCCACGAATTAGGCATGAACCCAGAAGTACTCCTTCAGATATTATGAAGATCAGTGTCTATGTGACTGGATTTATATTTAGGAAGCGGCGTGGGGAACAAGCAATCTTTCCTCTCCATGAGTGCTCCGTACTCGAAAGACAATGTCTTAGTAGTGAGCATATGCTGGAGTCTGCTAATGGAGCTTCACACCACTCCAAGCTTCTAGGATACATCCATGACCAATCCAGCAGAATCTTCCCTCTCCTTTGCTTTTCCGAGTGAGCATCAGGGACCATATGTAAGAAGATTCTCTTATATATGAGCTTGTGCCAGAATGTTTGCTTTGCATCTAAAGTGGTGTCTGACATTTGGAAACAGCTATCCAAGAACAGGCCAATTCCCTGACAGGGCAGGGAGGTCTTACTTGGATCTCCAGAATACAGCAAGGCATTTAAGCAGAAATATTTTGTAAGCTCTGCACGGGTATAAACTTCATGTTATACTCTGTGATATACAGAACCATGTCTTTCCTATTTTTGCAATGCTAACATGGAATTTCACAGACCTTAAGACTTAAGAAAACTTTCAGGTAAGACACAGTCAAGTCAAATCTTTGAAAATATTTAGTTCTACATGCATATATTATTGATTTGGAACTGTGCCCCACACACGTTACAGGGGTCACAATTCTCTTTGAAGTAAATCCATTTTGTAGTAGAAATTTTTCATATTTATAACTGATAGCTATGCTGGGTGATGTACAGTATTCAAAGCTATCTTATTCCTTTTGACTGTCAAAGTTTACAGCAGCTGCTAAACAACTTACATTTCAACAATCCCTTCTGACAGCATATATTCAGTTCTTGGTAAACTATTATAGGTTATAAAATGCAGTTTTAGTATATCTGTTTCATAGCTGTTTAAGGACATCTGTTCTAACTGCTGCTTGGCAACATGATTGATCTATGTGCCTTTACATTCAGAAGGGTTTCTGAGTTCCATTAGTGTCAGTAACAGGAGAATTTCCAATGAATTTGTAAATCAGACTAACAATGGCAAATGATGGAAAAAATAAACTCACCAAAAACATGTTTTATACATAAAACATTGTTTTGATACGTAAGTTCACTCTCTAACATGATTACTTCCTGCCCTGCCTTGCAAAACATCATAGGTATTTCAAAATTAAAGACAGACAAAAAACTACCTTCTGGTGGTGCTGTTGTCATAGATTCCACTAAGGAAAAAAATGTATAAAATGTATGAAAATTTGGAATAAAAATATTCCTTACTTATCTTTAAAGAACATAAGAGAAAGCAATAGATACTACTGATTTAAATAATCAGAAAGATAGAACCTGGAAACACCTATAAGCATGAAAGTTTATTCATGACAAGAATTTCAAATTGTCCTTAATTTCTCAAAATACAATATGAAGATTATTTCTATTTCTTTTTCATATACTGCACTGCTAAAATCCTTTGTCTCTACGCAACTGGAAGATGGCTGCAGATATACACAACCTTTTCTGCAGTTTGTACATCTGATTTTGGAAGGACTGATCATTTGTAAATTCTCTTGACTCAACTCAAATGACAGCAGTACTAAAGATCAGTGACAAAAACGTTTGCTTTTATTCTACACATGTATTTTTATATCATATATATAAGGAATAGAGATATATATACAAGGAACACTTGATGGCAAAAACTTGAAGCTGAAGAAACGATGACTTTACTCATATTGGATCTTTCTCCAAGATCATGTACGGCAGGAGAAACAACTTTCAAACATGTTCTAATCACTCCAATTAGACTGCATTTTGACATCTCAGTTATGTAGACTACCAATGCACACTGTAACACACATACTGTACATGTGAATGCCTTGTGTGGTGATCACTGAAAACAGCTATGTGACATTATCTGTCAGATTTACAGATTTGACAGCCAGAGGGAAGAATTAGATCAACTCATGACCACATGTACATCACAGGCTATCAAACTGCAGATCACCAATAAAAAACACTGAACAGCATCAAGTCTAGAACAGAACAAACCAAGAAGTGAGTTCCTCTGTATACAGAAACAAAAAAACCAACACTAACCTACAGCTTCGGAACCAAGAGTGGGAGGGGAGAGACAAAGAGATGGTTACAGAACACGTTCTAACCTGAGACAAGGTTCAACTCAGCACTTCACTCAGTACAGGAGGACACGTGTTCAATTAGAGACTTCTCCTCACATTGGTTGGAAAAAGTCAGCGTGTGAGAGCGAACGGTGAGTTAACATCAAGACAACGTGCCCAACCCACCACGCAACTGCTTCTTCCCAAAGATCCCGACAATGCTTAAAGGAACCCAACAGCCTTCCAGAAAATGATCTGCGGAATTGCTTTGATCGTTGGCAGCACTGCATGCAGCTGGAATTGTTTTGAAGGTGGTCGTAGTTGAGTTTCTTAATTTAATAAAAAGATTTATGGACACAGTCTCAGGTTTGGTGTGTCGGACATTGTACTCTACTCAGAGATCACTTCCTGCTGACTGCTTTTGATATTAGTCCGCTGATCAGTTCAGAGTCACTCAAGGTGTGCTTTATCAATGTTGTAAGCTGCTCATTTTAAGACCATTCTAATTACTTGTTTCAGCATGTTAGATTTAAGCAGTTCCCTTATCAACTCTAATTTAATCAAGACACACTTTCTATAAAATGGTCTGACTATCATTAACAATATCACCGCCCTTTCATTCTTTGTTAACTGAAACCCACACCAGATTTTTCACTCTTTTGACAGTGACATCAGACTAACTGGCCTACGTGAACTTTTATATTTCAGCTACCAATTGGAATGCTGGCATAGCATCACTACCCTGAGAGTCTTTTGAAATGCTGTAAGCATACCAAAATATACTAAAATATGCTCCAGCGTACCAAAAATGCCCCCAATTACTCTCTGAAATGCTTCTGTGTTAAAGAACTTCAGATGATTGAATAACCACCTTCCCTAATAAATGCTGTTTATAAAATTAGATATTAAAGGTTCAGAAAATTAATTATAACCCTCAAGATTATTCTGCTTTTTTTCCAAATACTGGAACAGAATGACATCAAGTGATGTTAAACACACAAGTCCGTACTCCAAAAACTTGTACCACAGCTATGAATAGCAAGTGCCAAGGCAGCTATCTCAGAAAGGAAAACAAAATCAATAGGTAGATAGGGCTAAGGGACACTGTAGGGGCATAGAGAGTCTCTGTGTGTAAAGTCAAAGGTAGGGAAGACCCTGGAAGCTGAATTTCAGTGGTTTTTGTTGTAGCAAGAGACTAAGCGGTTAGCCATTATCTGAGAAAGATTAACGTTTGCTTTCTAAATGATCTCTTCCTGGAAATGAGGTTCTTGCCATTAAATCTCAAAACCTCAATGTCCACCTTGCAAAACACAGAGGAGAAATCTGACAAGGCTGTATGTGCAAGATACCAACACTGCAGTCTGAATGAAATTTGAAACACTTCTCAAAGAGAAATATGTTGCCTTTTCCACTTGATTTATGTAGAGAAAGATGGCTACAAATGACTATTATAAAAAACTGCAGGTATATCAAATTACAATTTAAATTACCAACCTATTATATCTAAACACTTCTTTAGACTGATGTTATTAGTGTGAAGCTACAGAAGCTGATCAAGGCAGTAATACCAAAGAACTGTCTGCAATCACACTGTGCTTCGCTGAATACTGTAGCAGCACATTTTACTTTAAATGTTCATTTTGTTTCAGTCATGTAATTTGTATTAACCAAACCTGACATATCTAAATATTCTTATCAATTTCTTTATAATTAAACTACTCAAAAATGAGACTGTTATTTTTTTTTTAATTCTCTTCAATTTGTCCAGTCTTGCAGATTTACATCATGTTTGAGTCTAGCGAGTACTGAGAAAACACATTGGAAATATGATGAAATAAACTAAATGTGTAATGTTGATGTATCTCAAATACTTAAACCCCCAGTGTTTCTCAGCTATCCTGCAAAATATTACTCTGTAAACCCAGTTTTCAGCCTTCTAAAGTTGGATCTGCCTCTGAGAGCTGTGTTGTGTGCTTTAGCTAAGCCACATTCATTGTTTATTATTGTTTCACCTGTAATAAAATAAGAACTATGTTGCTGAGAAATAAATGGCATATAATGCTATCTAGTTCTACAGCAGCTCCAGCAAGTACCTTTATATAGTTGCTGAAATGCTGTTCTGTGATTTCATACACTCATTGCTCTTCTGTGGACCGTATCAAATACTCCCCTGCTTCTTGTAACAGTACTCTGTCACATTGTGCAGCTGTGTGTGATTCTCTACCACTCTGTACGAGGGCAAATAATGACACAAGGTGCAAAATAACAGAAGGATCACATACCAAGTGCTCAGAACTACTGCAGCTTCTTCTTGCTGTTCTCCTGCTTCAGGCCTTTAACAGTACCTTTTCAGTAATGAGACTTTACCATTGAAGAAGCAATTACTTTCCATTACTCGACTGTAACGCAGTTGCTGTCTGGTATATTTGGGTTTCATTCATTCTGGAACTATTTTTAAGTACTATATCACACGCCTGCAGGTTGTCAGCCACTACTGCGACAATCTGTACAGCCTACATGATTATTAAGGATTCTAGGAAGGAATATATATAATAGATTTGCTCTTTGTCCATGGTGCTACTACAGAACCTGCTGGAAGTGCATGTGTTTCGGTTGCATGTTTTACTCAGTAAGTTCTAAAACATTGGATAATGATGCCTTAAATTTCAAAGCTACTCAAAAAAATTTTAATATTAAGATCCCTGAGTCTCAGAACTGACAGAAACTATCTAGATAAAATACTGTGGGTTTAGACTTACTGGTGGGAAACAAGAGTTCCAAGTTGCTGTGTCATCACTGTTTGTACTTATGCTAACATTGCAGTTGTCTATCTGTGATGCGCTCAGCCCGTGAGAGATCCCAGTATCCCCTAACTCCTCATTTTGTTGTCTCTTCATGCTAGCCAGCATCTGTAGTTCAGATGAACTCAGTCTACTTGACTGGCAATTTTTCCAGTCATATTCCTGTGAAATAAAATGGAAAAGTCAACAATATAGACAGGATCATGGAACAGAATATATGAAGGAAACAGGTAACTTGGAGAATCTCTTGGGGAATCTTCAAGAAGGTACAATGCTAAAAGTGAATCAAAATGTTTACTAGAATAGATTAGTTAACAGATTTCTGTTCACCTATGAAGATCAAGCATCTTTACACATAATTACACGAAGGAAAAAAAGTACAAGCACTGTTATGGACCACAGGTTGGATCCAGGGTGTCTGGTAAAGTTGCTGTTCTGCTGCAATTAAAAAGAGAAGATAAAAGGTGGTTTTCAGAAGTTCAAAAATCTAGCAGCTATAATTGCTTAAGATTAACGGAAGTGTCAAAATAAACTCAGTCACACAGTTACCACAGAATCACAAACACCATCAATGTAACATCTAATTATTCGTCAAGCACAGTATAAAATTCCTCTGGAAAGCTACCCATCAGCACTAAATTTTAAATGCTATTTTTTTAACTTGCTAGTCCATGCATTTTAAAATAAACATCACTACATTTTCATTATTATTTATGCTCATTGGCTGAATTGTTACTGTTTTATCAAAGTTGATCCACAGGCCAAAAGCTAAAAATGTGCACTAACTACTTTGCAGTTTGTACTTATGCTTCAGGTAAAACCTCATGATAAGATTGTTTAGGTTCACTCAGCCTGTTGTGGCACCATCATTGTTTAAGGAAATTCCTAAAGAAAACCATTGTCTTTTTTAAAGGACCCATGATTGCTGTTTCACAGAGGAACAGGTCTAAGACTTAAGGCCTCTAGTTTTGTTTTCTGCTTGAAAAGTGAATCCATGTATAGACCAGGGCTGAAGAGGATGCAGACCATGGGACTATGGCCAGTGGGTAGTAAGGCACGGTGGAACAGTATCCCAAAGAGGGACAGTACTTTGACTCTAGTGAAGAGAACGGGGCTTTTAGAGCAGTTTATCATGCTCCTGGAAGAAGGGGAAATCTCACAGCATGTTTTGCTGTGGGGAGCTGCAGGGGAACTGAAGACCTTGAGAACATATGCAAGGCAGCAGTATTGGCAATGTGAACATTGCAGCTTTTCCTGCTATCTGACCAGTGTCATGCTTTGGTGTGTCTGCTGGGGATACAAAAGCCAGCAGAGGACACAGTGAATTATTACACACTGGAATAATTACTAAGGTCTCCTCTGCTTTCTTCCTAAGTACACAAGACATATATCTAAGTCTTCTGTGTGGATTATAATCATGAATCGGTCACACCTGTGACACAGGAAAGCTTGAACTGCAGCTTTATCTTCAGAAAAGAAATGGTACATTTCTCAGCAGCATTCAATACCTTCAGGCTATGACATGACACGACACAAACACAACATTTGCTTTTAAAAACACTCCAGAATATATGCAAGTGATTAATAAAATATTATATAGGTTCAATTATTCAGCTCCACAGAGGTATGACGTATACAGCCCACAAAAGATATTATATTATGCACAATGGTTTCCTTATTTTAAGGAAATAATGCAAAAAGATATGCATATATCCTAGATTATCATGCATATTGCTTAGTATTTCACCTGCAAACTGCCCACTTTCTCTAGAAAGATTATATGACAACATTACTGAAAAAGGAGGTTATTTTCAGTGACACAGAGTACCTCTTTCTGTCTTAGGAAGTTCCATATACCTTAATAAAACTCTATGTTCTGGGAATCAGAAAAGCATTATTGTCCATCTGATTCTCATTCCTGCCAGCTTTTTTTGTCCTTGAGATCAGAGCAAAGCCAGATAATGAAGGATACTACATTATTTATTTCCTCTCCAGAAGGCTATGCTCATAGATCCATTCAAGCGCTGAGTTCCAGGTATAGGACGTGCAACACAATGCATGCTGGAAGAGAATTTTGGATCAAGGACAGATGGAGAAACTCCTCCTTTTAATAACACATGTAATGGTATCATTCAATGAATGGAACCTTGATTTCAGCTTAAGTCCTAGAATATTTCACTATGTATTTGCAAAAATAATTTGAGAATAAAAACATGTAGGATATTTTTACTTCCTCAGGGTTGCAATAAAAGAAATAAACAATTATTATCTCAATAGTATGCAAAATTATACCTCCTACTTTAATTCTAGTTCAGAAATTAAGTACCATTCAGTAAAGATTGCTGCCCAACATGAATTTTTTTGCAGTAGTAACTCATATTTTTCACGTTTCATTCTGGCTGCTATATTAGATTTCACTTAAAGCCATCTATTGCAAATAACCAGTCAAAAGGAAAATTAGCACTGAAATAACAAAGTAAACCACCTTCCACGGGAAATGTGCATCCATGCTGAGAATCAACAGGTAAATACTTCACAAAATCCAGGATTTATGACTGAAGGGTGCTCACACAGAAACGGTTGCACGTGCAACTATGCAAATCTTTTTAAATCTAATTCTAAAGACTATTGCAAATATTTTTCATTTTTTACTATGAGACTGCTTTTGGCAGAATAAATGTATCTGCCATTCTCTACAAGGTACAAGATGATGACAGGAGCTGCTACCCCTTTTTAACACTGGATTTTGAAGTTCAAGCTTTCTTCCTGAATAGTGTGACTCTTACTACCATTGTTAATCCTAAAATAATACATGACTTTGATCTAGATGAGTCCTGAACGTACGTCATTAGCTCAACTGCTATTAGTTATTTGTTCCCTTCATATGAAGCTTGCTATGTTACGTCTGGAGAGTCTGCTTTGCTCTGATCTATTAGTACTGCACCACATCTACAGCTGCTATAACTCACTGATCTTCCTGAGGATGCTAATTTCCTGTTAATTTTCCTATATAGAAGACTTTTGCATCTGTTTGATTGCTTTATAAGAAAATATATTATTTATGAAAGATACTCTGAGTAATCTGTCCTGCCTCATATGCGAAGCAACTGGCATGCAGTCATTAAAAAGACAGCATGAACTAGTGCTGTGGAGAACAAAAGTATCAAGCATTGGGAGAACATTATTCTCATTCTCTTTCATAAAGGCAGAACATATCCCAACCCTGCTTGTCTTTTCCTTTACATTTATGAAAAAGATGCATAGATTTTTTCAATTTTAAAAGATTTTAAAAAAAGTCTTTTTTCTTTTCCCCCTGCTTATTTCACTTTGTCATTCTGTTCTTTTCTTGTACTGGTCTCACTCTAGAAATACCATACTCAGAAAGGAGAACAGATGTCAGGACAATTTTCCATGTTAAACATCCTGTTACCATAAACTAAATAGAGAAATAGTTGGGACTATTTATTCTATAGCTCTGGATGACTACTCTGAAAAGGCCTCTTCACAGATTTCACAGATTGTCTCAGCCAATTTTCAAGGGGAGAATTTGAAAATCGAATATGAGATTAAGTTCACTTTGCAATTTAGGAGAAACTTTTGATGTAAGAAGTAATACTTCGATACTCATAAATGTGTCTAAAATTAATATTTCATTTAGTAATTAAAAGCTTATCTTGTGTTTTTGCATATCCTCCCCTTACAAGAAAGTATTTTTATTAAATGCTTAAAAATTTGCTAGGTTGACAAAACTTGGTTTTTAAAGCATTTGTTTCATACGTGACATTTGCATTCTTCTAGGTTCAAATGATTTATTCAGAATTGTTTGAATGTAGTTATACACGAGGAAAACTTTAATTACCAGCTATCTACATGATTGCAATATTACCCAGAGGGCTGTACTTCTTTCTTAATTAAAAATATTTGAACTTAATAATAGAGAACTCTATTAAAACATGAATAAAACATTGCAAGTAACCGAGTCCTTAAAGTGTATTAAGCAGTTTGCAAATCGATTGCAGGCAGAGTTGGTCAAGCATTTTTTTTCTTTACTAGTCCTCTGTATGAGTCCTCCACAAACTCTCACTCTATTACCCTTTCATATGAAACTCTCCTTTCATACATAATTCTTAAAACAGTTATAAAATGTAAACAAAATAATTACATGCTGACAGCCAAGGAAAAACTCCCGTCTTGTCTCACTGCAGTTTCCAATACTATATGTCAGCACTTATTTTCTTGACACTTGTGGCGACCTAAGTACCATTTTTTTCCTGCAGAACTGCTGCTATATATACAAACAAAGCTTTACATATGCATGTGTAAAGAATAAGGCCATGTTCAAAGAGCTTATTATATTAATTTTAAAATTATCAGAAATATTTTCATAAAAATAATAAAAAATACATATATATTTGACTTTTTCCTGTGCTAGGTGAACATACTTTTGAATGTCAACAACCACTGTCTAAAAGGCAGTCAGTGGCACTTAAATTTGACTTAAAGATTTGACTGTGGCTTAGCACAAAAAGAAGTATCAATGAACTCGAATGAAAGGCTTCTGGATGGGAAAATATTACTCAATGCAATCCAGTACAATCTGGCTGAATCTGCCAGATACTTTCAACATATATTTTGTAGCAATAAAACAAAGTCTGCAACTCCTGAGTTTCTATGCATTGGTAACAGGCTTTTGTTGCTTGTAAGTATTTCTTCCAAGGACTATGACCTGTGCAATACTTTTACCTGCTGGAGGTGACCCTGCTTTAGCAGAAGGATTGGATTGGATTGGATTGGATTGGATTGGATTGGATTGGATTGGATTGGATTGGATTGGATTGGATTGGATTGGATTGGATTGGATTGGATTGGATTGGATTGGATTGGATTGCATTGGATTGGATTGCATTGGATTGCATTGGATTGGATTGCATTGGATTGCATTGGATTGGATTGGATGATCTCCAGAGGTCCCTTACAACCTTGACCATTTTGGGATTCCGTGATTTACAGCTACAAGTGCAGCACAGTAATAACCTTACTGCCTAATTTAGTAATCAACTCTATCAGGCAGAGGAAAAATTACAGCTTTCTTTCTTCATTTAAAACAAAGTATCACAAAAAATCTAAAACCTATCTTACACTAAAAACTTAATTGCATTCCACCTAGATAGTCTATATTTTAGTCTATATTATTATATTATTATATTTTAGTCTATATTTTAGACAGTCTACATTTTACAGGACAAAGTTGATCACTGCATTAAACACTGATAAGATCTTTTAGGAAAGTAATCAACATATCATTTCATTTGTCATAAACAAATAGAATACAGCTATGATTAGAAATAATCATAGTTGAATTTTACGTGGAACAGTTTTTCAAAACTGAAAAGAATCAGTAAATAAGGGTGGAATACTAATAATCACAACAATGTGAATAGTTACTGCAAACTAGAAAAAATACATTCCTATAGATAAAACTAGGAAGGAAAGGGAATGTAAAATGTAAACAAGTTTTTATATGCCCCTACAGACAGATACACGGCTATTAAAACATCTAAGAAACAGATTCAGATTACCAGCTGGGGTTTTCTCATCACTAAAAATTACAGAAACATTATCTTACTTCTTCCCAAACACAAAAGAATACACGCATTGCATTTTTCCACATTTTCTACACCATTGCAATTCTGATGTCTTTTCCAGATAATACAACACCTAGAACGTATGCTGCTACCACAGCAGCATAGGATTTTCTCTGCTTTTTATGATTTTTTCTTTCTATCATCTTTAAGATCACCAGCCACTAATATTTTTCATCACTATAAGGTTTCAGCACTGCTTCTGATTTTCACCTCCATTATTGCATTTTATTCCCCTTGATTACCCCTCAAGGGTGATTGGTGATTGGAATGGGCTGCCCAGGGAGGGGGTGGAGTCACCGACCCTGGAGGTGCTTGAGGGGAGACTGGATGAGGCACTGAGTGCCATGGTTTAGATAATGGGTTGGTGTTGGTGTTGGGTTATAGGTTGGACTCGATGATCTCGGAGGTCCTTTCCAACCTTATGATGCTGTGATACTCTGATACTGTGAAGAGGAAAAGACAAGAACTAGCTATTAGGAAATATGAAAGAACATAATTAGCTACAGACAAACTTGTTCTTTGAATTACTGCATGCTTCCATAAGAAGAATCCGGGAAGGAAAAACTAGGAATAGAAACAATGCTTTGGTGACTGTAACAGTTCCTTCAGAAGCCTGGCAGTTTAGCCCATGACACAGCTTTACTGCTGGCCCTCAATCACATAATCTATTATTTTTCAAGGCTGTCGCAGAGAATCTGTGAAGTACTTAGATTAATGCTCTTTCCATGGCAACTCAGTTCAAAGTCTGTCAATTTTTGTCTGTAATCTTTCATCCCAAAAACCACCTTCTAACTCACAATTTCCAAACTGTGAATTGCTCAACATCTTTATATCTATAAACTTCTGTGATTTCTGCTTTATTTGGAGTACTGTTCTGTGTGCCACAAAAGAACATGAACCAACTGAGCCCAATGAGTGCTGTTGCAATGAAACCAGAACATATCTAGGTGAAAGACATACCATTTCCCACTTCACGCAAATGGGTGTATCTAATATAGCTTCTCTATACAGTCTAATAACTTAATTGCAAAGTAAAAATCACTTACACAAGTCTGTGTTGTCAGATATGAATCTTCTCTTGAGATTTTCAGAGACTCTTTACTGATGGATTTTTTTAGTTGACTAGAAACTCCTTCAGATATTTCTTTTTTTTCCATTCCATCTGGAATTACTTTAAAGAATTCAGATTTACTTCCAGTTGGGGAAAGCGAAAGGAGAGGCTTTAAGCTTCTCTGAGAGCTAACAGAATCTGCTCTTCTCAAAGTAGAATTCTGTGGTTTTGATAAGATGGTCTCTTCAGGGTTATGTTCACTGTGTCCCTTATTCTTCCAGCATTCACTTCTCCATGACATGCTCCTTAATGGGGTGCCTTTAAAAACTGTTGAATCCCCTGCTTCTTGCCTGCTGTGGTTGATCGCAAAGTTCTCAGCACCCTGGATGAATTCATTGTTGCCATCCTATATTTAGGAAACAAAGCAAGAGTGATTCCCTCTCATCATCACACAATTGAGTTTCACTTAACCTTCAAATTTCAAAAAGGCTATTTAATTTCTGCTGCCTAATTGTAAATTTGCAAGAATTCTGAAAACCAGCTGCTCCTCCTGGCAAGTACACTGAGCATACCATAAACATGTTCTTAGATCTCAAGTAGGGAAAAGTAGAAAGAAGAGTAGAGGTAGGTAAGATTACACTTTTCAAAACATTAGCCCATGTTTAGAATGCTGGCCATCTCCAAACCTGTGTCATTCATGATAATCATAATTTCGATAAAATTTATTGTAACTGTACAATCAAAAGGAAGCAAAAAGTCCATAACAATTATGTCTTTCCATTGAATTATTAATATTCCATATTTTCACATCACACATTCAAACTAAACATAGAAGAAATAATACCTGCTGAGATCACTTTGCTCACCTTTGGTAAAGTCACTGTATATCACATGCAGTTCCACCTGAATATCATTTAGGAACTCTGCAAGTTAGTTTGTTAACCTTATGTTTATCCTTCTAACAATGTCTCTGCCAAATATCCCCTGAATCAAGAGTTCATTCACACCCCACCTCAACAACAAACAGTGCATCTGAAGACATGCAAAAAAACCCAAAGGTGAAGCACATTCAGTGTTTGCCTTGATGTCCTGTTCTCAAGGCTTACATCTCATCATGCTCTCCTCTGCCCCACGCCACCACACTGGGTGTGAGGTAGCATATATTGTAAGACTCAACAGGACACTTCAGTACCATCATCAACATGCCCATACCAATGAAAGCAATGCGAGTTTGTTACTGACTTCAGTGAGTCCAGGACTGGATCACACAGAATGAAACACACGTTCAAGAAAGTAATCTCTCAATTTTATTATGATAAACTTTCGATAAGTTTATAGTTTTATTCCCTCAATCAGTAATTTCCTTGAATTGCAAATCCGTATCTCCATGTTTTTCATGTGTTGCATCTTAAAATCTGTGCCGGAAATCTATATTAAATTAGATTAACTTAAGATGGATTATTACTAAAGAAAACTGTGTATTTTTTCCCATACATTAAAGATAAACAGATAACACTGATTGACCTGAAGCTTAAATCCCTCCCACCTTTCCATGTCTCTTCAGTCATATGCATTTAGGTTCTAGAATAATTTGTTAAATACTAAATCTTGAAATGCTGCCAGAAAATTCAATAATATTTCCTTGATCAACTATAGTGCAGCATATGTAAAATGAAGAGGAGAATTATTTTCCTGAGAAACAAGCACTTCTACTGTTGTACTGCATTCTTTGAGAGAACATGCAAACAGGCAGGTCTGGATACATGAAACTGACTGCTCTTGCTGGGCTGTAATTTTAAGATCATTCCAGTCACACTAGAGGGCCACCTATCAGGAGCAGATGGGATATAGTCCTTTTGTATGCTGAGCTTTAATGCTGAGCTATCACAGTGAATTGTCTATCAGCCTTTGTAAGGGTACATTTCCTTATTTAATTTTATCCCTTTACACTTTGAATTGTTGTAAGGACAGAAAAATTCTCTTATTTCCTCATCGAAAGCTTCAACGATGAACTTGCCGATTCCACTTAAAAGAGCATTTCTGACAGCAGCATGTGACGTGGTCACTCCTGCCTCAGTCACACAACTCTTGCCATCAGGAGTTCTTGGTTTCACTCTGGGTTTGACAGAATCTGTAAATGCTGCCATGGCAACTTTAATTATGCAAAGTCTCAGACAGAAATTTGAGCTGAAAGCACGGACATTCATACACTTGATGTTGAATGGTTCCAAGAGAAGAAGCAAATTTTATCCTTTACTAATTATTTGACTCTGATAATTAAATAACAGCATTTAACTATTTCAGTGACTAATTAGTAACCACTACAGGAAATATATATATGCTTACTGTTTTCAGTTTGCAGGCTGGAACATTTCCTTCCCAAAAGACAAAAAGTACATAAACTGTGTAATTCTAGCACAGTTATTGTGCACTTCTTATGGGTTTCATTATATGGAACATAAAAACAGCCAATGTTCACTTACTTGAAATTTATCCTGATGCATCACCTGCCTGTTACATTTCACAATTAAGTAAATATTTTTGTAATGAATACTAATTTTCCATAATTCTAATAAAAAATGTATCATTCTCCTTTGCAGCTCCACTAACTTCAAATGTAGACTAGGATGAACCCAGGATTTAGTCCCTTTAATTGTAATTTTTTAATGTATGATGCAGCAACCTTAAAAACCCAAGGAAAATTTTTAGAATTTTTGGACTTTCTACCAGTCTGAAAAACTTAAACTAAAGACAAGGAAATTCTTTTTTTTTAAAATACAATGAAGTTTTACTTATATTTTCCAGGAAAAAGGTAATTTGTGCTCTCATGCAATTATTTAAATGGTAGGTTGAGATAATATTCAAGAATGTGCATGTATCCATGAGTTATACACAAACATAATGTATTTGAAATTCAAAGAAACCTGCAATACAATGATAATGAAAAACAAAAAATAGTGTTAAAAGCCACAACAATACAACTTACTTCAGCATACTAAGATTAATGTATATTTTTAAAAGCACTGCAAGATTCAGTATAACTTAGTCAAACAACTATTTTGTCATATATAAGTGAAGTAAACTAGGAAACATGTTATGGTTGGGCTACGAATTTTGCAAAGACACCTTAACCTGTGCTGAGCAGATATTAAGTCAGCAGTCAAATGTTCAGCTGTCACTGCTTTTTCAGGATTCTCTTTCCTATATTTTCAGTGCTTGAAATAAAACTGTTTTCTAGCTTACTTCCATAATGCACAGTACAGCAATCTGAACATTAAACGTGTATGCAGATTCTCAGCATAAAGCTGACTTCAAGAAGCAACCCAACGTATCTGCACAAGGCAGAGGATGAATATGGGCAAAATTTGACTGCTAAGTAATTTGTTGGTTCAGTGACTTCTTTCACATGAAAGAAAGGCTTAACTATGAATTACTAATGTAGTAGTTAGACTGAGAAAAAAACTCTTGATAATTTCTTAGCATGCCATAGATTTGTTTAATGCAATTATCCTCGAGCTTTGTAAGTCCAACACACCTCCAGGTGCAGTGCTGATATTATTTAATGCAGCTTGCCTACAACAATAATGAATGAAACAAAGGCCATTCCCTAGCATATCTCTGACACACAGAGAAGCCTTTAGTTTATATTATACCTTAAATATTTTTTAAGAAGAGAGAAATCTTCTATCAGTCTCTCTTGTATCAGCCTTCTAGAATGGCCACTATTGTTGCTCTCCAGTGCTCTTCTGGTGCTGCAAAAGTGGGAATGCCTGGCTACTGCTTTCTTTTTGTGTGCTTGGCACTGCTCTCTGGGGTAGGATGATGGCCAGGGAGGTTAGCTATCTTCTTCAACAATGGCTTAAGCACCAGCAAAGTGCAATGACTAAATTAGGAGGTTTTTATTAATTTATATAAATTTGTCTGGCTTTACAGTTCATCAGTATGTCCTGTGCTTTGAAAGACACTTTGTTTTCATTCACTTATCACAGCACAGCCTTTACTATTTGGTACCTTTTCAGAGACTTCCATTTGCCATTTTTACACCGCTTTGGAGACGCAGCGTTATAAAGGACTTCGATCCCAGCCACCCCCCCAAAATGCAGCCAAACTGGAAACTACTGACACTGAGTAAATGACAGTGCTGGAAATCTTCCATGATACTTAAGTTACAGAAATATTTTCTTGTAACCTAGCTTCTACAGTAACCTCTCTGGCTTTTCATGAGCATTATGGACAACGAAATTCTTTGAAATCCAAACAGATCTGTATCTTCAGAATGCTACTCCTTATAACGCTGCCCATGAACTATTAGACTTACTAAACCAGATTTAATTCTGAAATTCTGGAACTTTGTTTGAAATAAGGAAGCCTTATGGATATAAGTTAAAAAGTAACAGACTGCCCCAGATTATGGAAAGAACCTACAACCACAGAAAAAAACCTGTCTTATAATTAGCATCAGCAATTTGCTCTCTCAGAAATACAGAATACAGACCAATATTTCTGTTCAGTTCATCTTGCCATTATGCAACTCAGTTGCCTTTTATTTCTCAGCTATGAGCAGCAGATTAGAATGCTAAGAAACAGATTTTATAATTCAAAATGGAATACACTAGAATGTTCATAAAGGTAGAAACTTTCAGCAGCTACTTAGTGACACAATGCAGCTATTCAGTGCATTAACAACTGGGTGAATTTCTATATAGTATAGGCTGATAAAAATATATTTAAAAATATTCCTTTTCTTTCATTAATTTCGTCACTGAAATATTTCCAAATTGCAAAAGAATTAAAGTTGGTCATGTTGACACAGCTCATACAGGACATAAAGCAGAAATGCCAACTGTCAAGTGACAATGACAAATCTAGTTGCAGGTACATGGGGAGATAATGATTTATCGTCTTTGTCTAGCTTGAAGGCAGAGTCTTATCCTAGGAGTTTTAAGATGAAGACTACTTTATCAAGAACTACGTGTACAAAGTGGCCTACCTCTTCCCTGCTGTCAGTTCCTTGAAAGTTATCTCCAATTTGGGTTTTCCCACGTACTCCTTTACTGTCTTGCTTCCAATCCAAAGGGAAAATGCAAGATTCTGCTGACATATTTGGAGACTTCCCATGAGGAGCTGATTGAGGTCTTGATGAAAATGTGAAAATCTCTTTGTTGTTCACTTGGTTATCACTGGTTTCATTGCTATGATGTTCAGCAGGAGCATTCTGTGGTGAGGCTAAATTACTGCAGGTTGAATCTTCAGTAGTGACCAACTGCTCACTCCTATCCAGCTGAATACTCACAGTGAAACTTTCTGGAAGCACCCATTCATCTGAAATGCACAATGTTTCTTTTAATGCCAAATATGTAACTTGGTTTTTATCCCAATCACTCTCTTTTACTGTGGAAACTATACAGCAAAATAAGTTCTTCTAACCTATAAACATTCTGCTTCTCAGATTTCTACAGTTGGAAGAGTGACAAGGATGTGATGAAAAAGATCAGGCTGCTTTCTAAGTGAGGCAAGGTTAATCAAAACATTTCCAGGCCATAACTCAAAAAATCCACATGCTATGATATATGATGTGCAAGCCCACAATTTGCAAATCTGAAACTATCTAGCTGCTATCATTTGGAAATGTTCCATCAAATTTCATTCTAGGAAAACATGATTTTATTAAATTTGGCTATTAATACTTTTCTATAGGCATTTTTTTTGTGGCTGACATTTAAAAAAACCCCGCACAGCTGGTGGAAGGTTCATAATATTACAAGCTGCTGCTTCTTTATTGCTGAAATTCTATACTTTCTTTTACGTTCAGAACTTATGGTTTAAAACTCAATTTAAAACTACTGCTCTGATGAAAAATAGCATGACATGAAAAATGTATGAAGAGATCTGTTTCAGCAGGTTTCCCTGAATATAAGCAGCACTAATCTGCCAATTTTAAAACAAACTATAAACTACAGAAATGGATTTAAAGATTGACTGCGCCAGATAAACATGAAAAGGCCATTTTTATACTCTTATTGTTAACTTATATTTTACCATTTGGAATCATGTTATACAAAAAAAACCCCACAATTTGATTGATTAAAACCAATCTCCAATAGCATCTGAGAAAAGGGGAATTGCTCAGGTATGCAATACTCCCGTCCCTGCATTAAAGGTAGCGTGGCGTGGATTATTCATTAGATCTTGAAATTTTCTGGCTCCATAAAACAAAGTTACCACCAACCATATTTAAAAAGCCTCAATAAAAAAATACTAAAAAAGAAATCATAAAGTCACACTGTAATAATAAAATGCTCACCATCACAGCAGTCAGTTTACTATGATATTCTGCTCTTTTTAATTTTCTATAGAGATAATTATCACTTCAGACAGATTCAGCTGCTTTGGGTGGGTGGGGGAGTCTGAATCACCACAAATGAAGGCAAAAGAAAGAAGAATAAGAACGCCAGGAGAAAAATCTTTCTTCTGGGTCGCTGGGTGTGTTCCAGTTTACTGAAGATGGCTGGCAAAGCTACCAGACTCCAGTTAATACCCTAAACAGCAGTTTTCCACTGAAAAGTAGGGACTTAAATTCGTGGCTTCCACTGACTTGCTCCGGAAGAGACTTTTTCAGTGTCTATGTGAAGATGATCTACAGCCAGAAGCCCCAAGGCCTTCCAGGCAAACTCTTTGTGTATTAGATAACCATCTGGTTTAAAACAAGCTAGTAGATCATTGTCTATGGTACATAAAAAGCATATTTTGTAAATGTATAGAAATCTCATCTTGCTTTTAATTAATAAAAGACTTGAAATATGAACACATAAGTAACCCATTTATTTTACAAATACTGTGCACTAGTTTTTTCAAGAGCTTCAAGAAATAAGTGAGACTATTCAAAACTTTTAAGAACCACCCTTCGCTTGTGTAAACCAAATGACCTTTCATTCTGATCAATAACCATGAGTTTGTCCAAGGAGGATACCAAGGCAGAATTCTGGCTTTGACCACTCAAGGTTGTGTCACACTCCCCTGATAACATGTTTTTCTCAGTCAGGCAATTGGAATTACGTATGAAAGGTTGTACACAAATAAAACAACTGAAAACACAAGAGAAAACACAGTATTAATCATGAGCTCATACTTCAGTTTTTATGCTTCACTGAATTTTAATATCTATGCAAACTGCATTCTTAAGTAATCATTTCCCTTATAAAAATGAAACAAAAAAGGGATCTTCTCATTAACTTTTCACATGAAGCTGAACAGACGCTCGAGAACAAAGACTGATCTTGTGACCCAACATAATTAAAGAACCACCTCGCACTAAATCAGTATTTTGAAGTAGTCAATCATTCAGCCAACTGCCCTAATGGTGGCCCCCAAGCCTGAAAATGTTTTGAGTAGGAGATGCTGCCACATCCGCAACTCCAGAAAATACTGCGCAGAAATACCACAGAAGCGTCTCTCTTCCCCACACTTCAGTTGGCTGGATAACTCTCCTGTATGTGAAGAGATCACTTTCCCAGCTACTCTGGATACTACATCTAAAATTCTCTTAACTCATTTTTCCTAAGGCAATGCTATTAAGATTGTCAACTTGCTCCATTTTTCAAAACAAAAAGCATTACCCAGCAAAGAAAATTTTTGGATTTTCTGCCGTTTCTCGTATCTCAGCTCTTTCTGGTCTTCTGACCAGCCTGGCACCTGCCCCTCCACAGTTTAATTCAGACACATTTTATTAGTTTTTAATGGCAGTGGTTTGACTAAACTTCTTTAGTATTCAGGAAGCCTTTTCCCTCACCATGAAATTAGATTTGACATCTATCATGCTGTCTTTGCAGTTTTCCAATATACACTAATAGCTTAGATCACTGTAACAAGCCTCTGTGGTATGGTCATATATTTCATTTACGCCCTACTTCATAAGAATCTACTAATTTTTATGCACAAAGGACTGTGAATGAGTAGACAGGAGTGGCTTAATTTTTGTAACAACCAGCTTCCCTAGCCATGGTCTCACCTGTTCTATTCTCATTCCAGAATGACTTCTAATGCAGTTTAATTTCCAGAGGTCATCACACATAAAATTTTAGAATTAATTCTGAAGCAAAAAAAGGAGCTAAATCACTTGAGTTTTGTGATTTTAAGTCAATTTTGAGTTAAGTATCAAAATAGGAAAAAAAAGAAATCTTAAGTAACAGGTTTTGTCAATTGCTTAGAGAAGAGGAGACAGAAGCTTAAACTCCTTACTTATAATCCTGGCTCTGACACAAACATTAAAAAACAATGTTCACATCACTTTGCTCAACACTGTGAGTAAAGTAATGCCCTTACTCAGATCAAAAGTACTCTGGGAATATAAAGAACTACTTTAAAAGATATAGCATCTGTATAATATTTAGCCTGAAGAGGCTGATTTTTTTACTTTAACTGTCTCTGTAAAAGAACAACAGAGATGTTGCAGAAATAGACTTGTGTTAGGAATAAGTTAAATGCAAACATTGGTTTGTATCCCACAGTACTTATTCCTACTGAAATATGCAGGAGGAAGACAGAAAAGTCTGTGAGGCACTCAGATGACATCTTATGCTAGCTATGGGGTTCAGCAGCTTCTGTAACCTGTAGTCAGTGCAGCATTTTGTCAGTCCACAAGTGAAATATGGGGGGTATTTTGAACCAAACCAAATCCCATTATCGCTCCACCACAAACTACACTGGAATTTCTTTTTAACTCAGCATTTTCATGTCAATTGTAATGAATAACTTGGAGCATCTTCTCAGCAAAATATGCAAATTCCTATGTAATCACAACACTGCAGCAAACAAGATAAATGCAAGAATGATCACCTAAAGTTCTAATTAGTTCCTCTACACAGTCAGACTTATGCTAAAGCTTCTAACTGCACCCTAACATTTTAATGAAGGTTTCACCATTGCACAAGTAATATTGGCAAACTATAAGCAATGTTCACTCTTTTCATTTTTTCCCTTGCTTAAAATCAATTTACCTTCGTACAGGTACTACACGCCTGCTGCAGAAGAAATGCTGAATTGAGGTCTATAATAAATCTGAAATATATTAGAAACAGCAGTGCCTGACCTCTAAGGCAATAAGAAAAATCACTTACAAAAGCTCCTCTCCCCTTGTGAAATTTAAATAACTATTTACTTAAGCTAATGGCAAAACAAGTGCAGTACTGTCCCAAGATGATCATAGGATCCAGGTGCACAGGGCTCAAGAGTACTAAATGCCTGGTGATGAGAGTAGTGTATGACAGATTCCTGTTGATACAACTTGTTTTGACCACAGAACAAACAGGGAGCCAGAAACCACGTAAGCTTGCACTTGCTTGGGGAATGTGGCTCTGTGCCAATGGCTTGTCCTAGGGAGATGTTCGTTAACACTCCATCAGAAGCACCCGGACTACGCTCTCGGCTGAGCCAGCGCCACTGAACCAAGTTTGTGGTTGTTCCCTACGGAGCAAGATCAGTTGTTTGGAGTTTCCTGACTACAACACCGATCCTGATGTTACAGGGTTACAATCCTGAAAATGCACATGAATAGCAGCTACAACACAAGTTAGCACAGAAATCATCGCTTACTTTGCTTTTATCAGAAAGGTATTTGTTTTTAAAATATGAAAGCAAATGTGAAATAGTTTGGTCAGAAACAAGTAGAAGTGTTTTTGGTCTCTCATCTGATAATGTCAGCGTACACTTCACTTGCTTTTGTAAATGATTTGTACGGTATTTTATGCAGACACATACATTAAATGGTGTAATTTTATTTAAAATTATCAGGTTCCTCATTTTTTGTAAGATGTTTCTGCTTGTGAATCCTGTCCCCCTGTGAACTTTTCCTCAAAGAATGCCTATCATTCCCTGAGGTCAACTTTATCCCACTTTGGAAAGTTCAGAACAGAGCAAAGAAGAGGACTGAAGAGGAATTGATGAAGAGGTTGCCTGTAGAAAGCTCTTCAGCACAGATAAATCCAGCACTACAGGATAAAGAAACCATTACATCATCTACCTATAGTTTTACATCTTCATGTATGGAAAAGAAACTGGTATCTGCAAACTCAGCTACCAGCACCAGCAAGCAAAATATGGAAAAAAAAGAAGTCTGGAGAATTGTAACTTCCAAACTCACATGGTGACTTTATCTGCACAAGTAAGACTATACAGAAATAGTTCTCGCTCTCACAAACAGTAAAATAGTGAGGTTTATAGATAGCTTTCTTCCTCAGTTTTCTGCTTGAGAGTTTAGAGTTTAATAGAAAGTAACTCTACTGTTTAATAGAGACAAGGGTGCTTTTTGCCACAATAATGTACATATGAAGAGAAAGTTGACTGACACTGTATGACAAAAAATGACACCTTTTGGCAGATAGGTGTGAAAGGGAAGAAACCCATAAGCTGAGGTGCCTTTTTGTGAATAAGGAAAAAAAAAAGAAAATACAGCATCAAACTTCAAACACCCCTCCCCCCACTTACATGGGTACCAGGTGCCATAATTAATATCCTAAATTCTTATCTTGGACAAGCAAAATTTCTCATACATTTGATATTTGGATAGTTTAGCAATAAATTTAATAGGGATTTAAAGAATAAATTATTTTTAGTTCTTTCCCTTTAATCATAAAAGCATGGAATTTTTCCTTTTTTATTCATTCAGTGCTCTGGTTCTCTGCTTAATCCTGCAAATCTTTATCAATGCTCAAAAGAAATTTTGTTGCAGGGTGATTGATTTCCATAATCCCCCCCAACACACACATTTATATTTTATGTGGACTGCTTCTGGGTCCTTTGAAATTTACAAGATAGGCCCCCACACAACACACTGAGGTGTAAAACAACATCAAATGAGCACCATACCACTGGTTATGTCCCCTGTGCTTTCAACTGCACTTATTAGAGACAATCTCCTGTGACCGTCCCTGTCTGCCGACGGCCTTTGTGGTAAGGAGAGCTGAAAACCTGCTCTTCCACTTCCAGAGGTTTCCTGAGTTTGAACTGCAGGGTCTGAAACACAACCCAGAAGATTATGAAATGCCTGTGAACACTCATTTTGCATGCTCTTCTTACTTGAGGCATGAAAAAAGAGCATATGGAGCATTGTCCTGGGATACATACATCTTCCAAACAGTACGGGACTGTTGTAGGGCAACAGGAGTGTGACAGAAGTAAAAATCTAATGCTAGGTATGGAAGAAGGGCAAACCACAGAGTTAAAAACCCCAGGCTTTTAGAAGTGGGTAAAATAACTAAGAACCACTGCAGCAGCCCAGTTACCCACACAGCATGAGGGAAAGCAGAATGTGTGCACAACCTGTGGCTACTGCCAGCAGGTGGTGAACAATGGCCCAAATGCTGCAGAGAGAACGAGTACTTATTCAAGTTCACAGAGGAAAATAAGGCATGATTTATAGAAATGTCTTGAGTAACTAACAGGGTAGACAAAGGATTAGAAAGACAGTGAATTGTCTTACATTCTGAAGCCAGAATCATGCAAAAATTTTGGCAGTTGGTGAACTCTACATGTTCTTTGCTTTATGCTCTTACCATTTTTACATATATCTTTAGTTGCTTGGTGAGCATTCCTTTTGTCTCCTTGATGTAGGGAATCATTGCATGGCAAGAACGACAGTTCCAATCTCTCAATGTCTTGTGCAGATTCCCTTCTGTCTCCTGAACTTTGAAGTCGGTCTGATCGATCACTTTTACTACCCTGGATCTTCGTTACCTTGAAAGACGTTATTTTCTTAATGAAAGATAAAAAAATACTCAAAGGTAAGTGCACATTTTGAATTAAGCTCATTTTTTGAATAAATGTTCTCCCAATTTTTTTTTTTTTAATATTATTTTCAGGAAAATTTATGACAGATAAAATTCCGTGTTGCATCTTGAATCCTTACAGCCTACAAACAGTTTTTTTCAAAGAGTGAAAAGAAAACAAGGCAAAAAAAGGAAAAATAATTAAATTCCCTATCTAGATAAAAAGACAGTGAAACCCTTGGGTATTCAGAAGTTCTTTGTTCTTTGGGGAAAGAAATTTCATTTTATGTCTTAGCTTTCAATTGACCTCCTACAGAAGAGTAGTCTTCTCCTTTGGCTGGATCTGTTATTCACAGTGTTAAATTGGGAATTGTAGTCCCAACCAGATTCCTAAAAGCTGCATATTGTTTACTGGCAGAGCGAGATCAGCTGTTTTCCCTGGCATTTTAACTGACAGCATCACATGAGCAATTGTAGGGCTGATTCATTCACAGAGAGCGTACCAAGATGCAGAGTTCCTGTTCCGCAGCATAGCTCTCATCACAAGAAAAATTATTTACACAGGCACACACAAAAATATAAGTAGTCCAGAACAAAAAAATCAGAAAAATAAGAATGGAAGGAAATCGCAGAGTAATTTCAGCAGGAAGACTTCCGTAGGTCTAATTTTGAAGTTGGATCAGCCTGTGCCAGTCAAGTTCCGCTGTCGCTGGAAATTCTGAAATTCCACACTCTCCTTATGACCCTGTTCCAGCATGGAACCACTTTACTTTATTGTTATATCCAGCCAGAGCTTCCCTGCAATCTGGGCCTGCTGCCTCTTGTCCTCTCACTGTGCTCCTCTTTCTTAGACGAATCTGGGCCCTTTCTTCTCTACAACCCTGGATTTATTTAAAAAAGGTAACTATGTTCTTCCCTGGCCTTCTCTTCCACAGTCTGAGCAAACCCACATCATGTGCTGTGGCCACCCAAGCACTGACTCACCCTCCCCTGGATGGGATGTGTCTCCCATCCTGGGTGCCCACGGCCAAGCACAGCACTCCAGCCACAGCCTCACAGCAGTTCTGAGAACCCCTGCGGTCTTGTTGGGATCTAAGCCTTCTTACCTCTCCAGATCCCCTTCTGCTGACTCTCCTGCTTGAAGATGGAGGTGGCCCAAGGATCTTGGATCCAAATGCAATGTGTGATATATCCTGAGTTTTACTGCTGTGTATATTGCCTTGTCCTCTATTAACCAAGCTACCTAAGTTAAGAAAAATAATAGTTTAAAACAATATTACAGTACTGACAAACAATAAATATAATACTTTCTTCAAATCAGCTAAAATAAAAGAATTATGAATACTAAACCTACACAGAAAATTATATTCCTTTACAGCACAACCCCTAGAAATATGTAGGAATAGCAAATGCACATTCTATAAAAGTGTGTCAACATACTGGCAAGAAACTCTCGGCTTATTATCCAGGTGTATTTCTAATCTTGATGCTTTAAAGTTTTATTTCAAAAAGGGATATTTATAGGAACAAAAAAATTGGATTGCATGTTTTCTTTAGAACATCAGTGAAAACCTAACTTCTGACAGGAAAACAACTCTGATTAATAAGTAACAGAATAAATAAAAAATAACACAAGAAAACTGAGGTGAAACTGTCAAGGTATCACTCAGACCCCAGAGGAGAACTGTTTTTGCTTAGCTTGCTTTATGAAATTACGGAATCTCCTATATTACCAGGGCTGAGCGCTAATATTGCAAACATACTCTATTCCTGTTCAAATATTCTAGCTTTTTCATTATTTACTTTCACTATTTAACACATTGATATATTTTTATAATTCTTTTCAAGCAAAGAAAATGCAAACCAGTGTGCAAGACAAATAATGTGTATCTTCACATAAATTTAGCTAAAATTCACATCTGAAGATTTTTTTGTTCTACAATTTCAGTGTTAAATTGCTCTCTCACTTTAGAGATCTGATACTTCCATAAAACAAAATAAGAAATAAAACATTTTGTTGATTCTCCTAAGCATTTTTCATAGAATTATTTAATCTTAATTGAAGATCAGCTTTATTTCCAGTGCCATTGAGGAAATGAAAAAAAGATCATGCATTATCCACAAAATAACACAATTTACTGTACTAACAAGCACAAAAGAAGCCACTTTCTGCCATTGCCTTCTTCTCTTTTTCCTGATGTGACATTTGGTGGCTGCTAACAGCTGCCATTTCACAAGATTAGATGGCCTGTCTTGGTTTAACATCAATTTCTTTAATTTGCTGACTACCTTGGGATGTTGTTAGTTCCAATTATAAAAGCTGATTTGCATGAAAATCTCTCTTTATGAACACATTAATTGACTGCAATTAATTACCTACATCTACACATAACAGTGTGTTGATGGCATAATGAAATAGTATGTGTAATTAAAAGTGGATAATACCAAAAATAATTTGAGCTTTTGATTATCAAATAAACAAAAAGTTTAACAGAGAAAAAGAACACTTTCCAATTAAAAGTCACTTATACACACCAAAGCTTCCATTTTCAAGAAGACTAACTGCTGAAATTTGAAATACATGTCTGGAAAAACACATGCTACGTTCATAAGATGGGATTAAAAGTAAAGAATAAAACTTAAACTGAAGGCTTTTTTCATGCAGGTCAGGGATGTTATCATTAATTATTATACTACATATACCTCAGGGCTATACATCTTTGTAGTCTGGATGGTAAAACCTGAGTCTTGTTTTAAATGAACATTCATTTTTCTGTTTAGATGTATCATTCACACTGTTGTACTCATTTAAGTTTTACAGTCCCTCATATTGTGACAAACCAGACAAGAAGTATTGATTTTTGAACACAGTCACTGAGAAACTGAGTTTCAGAGTTTCCTCTGCTATTTCAAGAGAAAACTTATATTCAAACTTCACAACAGAACTTTGGCTTGACTACTTGTACTGCAATAATACTTTAAAAAATATCATTTGCCCTTTAATACTACAAAAATGGTACCTGCATGTAAAAAAAAGCTGAATGTAATTTGAATAAATAAATGTATAAAGTGTCTATTTACTGAAATCTTTCTTACTATCAAGGTTTTTATCAAAGAAATATTTCATAGAATCATAGAATCTTCCGATTGGAAAAGACCTTTGAGATTGAGTCCAACTGCACCCATCATCCACTAAACCATGTCCCTCAAAAACTTATCTACCCATGTCTTAAAAACCTCCAGGGATGGTGACTCATCCACCTCCCATGGCACCTGTGCCAGTGCCTGACAACTCTTTCAGGAAAGAAATTTTTCCCAATATGCAGTCTGAACCTCCCCTGGCACAACTTATGGCCATTTCCTCTTGTCCTATCACCTGTCACTTGAGAGGAGATCAAATCTTGCTCTGACACAGCCTCCTTTCAGGCAGCCGTAGACAGCGATGAGGACTCCCCTCAGCCTCCTCTTCTCCAAACTAAACAACCCCAGTTCCCTCAGCTGCTCCTCATAGAACTTGTTCTCCAGCCCCTTCACCAGCCTCATTGCCCTTCTCTGGAAAATGTAGAACCCCTCAATGTCCTTCTTGTAGTGAGGGGCCCAGAACTGAACACGGCACTTGAGATGCAGCCCCACCAGTGTTGAGTACAGGGGCACAATCACCTCCCTGGTCCTGCTGGACACACTGTTTTTCATGCAGGCCAAGATACCATTGGCCTTCTTGGCCACCTGGGCCACTGCTGGCTCATGTTCAGTCCCTGCCAACCAACACTCCCAGGTCCTTCTCCTCCAGGCAGCTCTCCAGCCACTCTTCCCCAAGCCTGTAACGCTGCAGGGGTTGTTGTGTCCCAAGTGCAGGACTTGACTCTTGGTCTTGTTGAACCTCATCCCATGGATCCAGCCTGTCCAGATCCCTCTGCAGAGCCTCCCTTCCTTCAAGCAGATCAACACTGCCACCCAGCTGGGTGTCATCTGCAAACTTGCTAAGGGTGCACTTGATCCTTTCATCCTGATCATTAATAAAGATATTGAACAGGACTGGGCCCAGCACTGAGCCCTGGGGAACACCACTTGTGACTGTCCTCCAACTGGATTGAACTCCATTCCCCACCCCACTCTGGGCCCAGCCATCCAGCCAGTTTTTCACCCAGCAGAGGCTGTGCCTGTCCAGGCCAATGGCAGCCAGTTTCTCAATCAGAATGCTGTGAGAAACGGTGTCAAAGGCTTTACTGGAGTCCAGGTACAGCACATCCACAGCCTTTCCCTCGTCCATTAATTGGGTCACCTTGTCACAGAAGGAGCTCAGATTGGTCTGGCAGGCCCTGCCTTTCATAAACCCATGTTGGCTGGGTCTGATCACCTGGCTGTCCTGCACGTGCTGTGTGATAGCGCTCAAGATGATCTGCTCCATGACCTTCCCTGATACTGAAGTCAAGCTGACAGGCCTGGAGTTCCCTGGATCCTCCCTCCGACCCTTCTTGTAAATGGGAGTTACATTTGCCAGTCTCCAGTCAAGTGGCACTTCCCCACTCAGCCAGGACTGTTGATAGATGAGGGAAAGGGGACTTCTTTCAAAGTATATTTTCTTCAGAGTTGCTCGAGATGCTACACCTTAAACAGTATTTTTGGCTGTTAATAGTCTTGTCTTTTACAGTACTAAACTTCACCAGTAGCTATCATTGCCTGTAATTTATCTTATTCCTTTGGCCAATACTATGCACATGTAACTTTAGAGCATATTAACAGAAATGGTGGAAAAGATTATTCACTGAATTCAAACATTGAAGATGAGAATCCTCAAGACTGAGAAAGTACTAAAAACCAGCAGAATAAAAACACATCTTCCTTACCTACAGCACTACTTCTAACATCTCCTACACTGGCAAAGATGTACTGGAAATGAATTCATCTAATTTGCTTGTTCAGATGCACTTCTAAGCTTCTTCAGACCTACCTCCTTCTCAAAAGATGTTCTACTACCCTGTTTTAGTATGATGAATCAATGAATCCTGAAAGGTGCACGGAGTTAGGGGAAAATGAAAAACGCTTGGAAGACATGGCAATTATTATATGGGCCAAATTAAAGGCTTGTGTCTTGTACAGAACCCAATAATAATGTATCAAAAACGTAGAGGACAGAGGGTGCCTATAGATAGGGATTTCAACTGTCTAGCAGTAAGAAGTTTATGTACTTCTCAACTTTAATCTGAAAATAACAATCAGTTCAAGGTTTTAAAAGGGGAGAAATTATCAGTTCTTCACGAAGGACATGAATCAGAGCACACAAAATATGCTCATTTAAAATCCATTACAGCCCTTCTTTCTTAAGAAGTGCTTGCATATATTCCAGAATATTTACTGTTGCAGATGGATCTACAATATAACTTTTTTTAAAGAAAACATACAGACTAGTCATGTGCAACTGGATTTACAAGAACAGTAATGTCCTGAGAGTGAAGAAATTACATTTTTTTTTCACATGTGCAGAATTCTGATCAATGAAATCTATGACCAGTGAAAAATATGGTTTTTTTCCTACATTGATTTATTTCCTATTTGGAAATGTACCTGATGTCTTTAAAACTCAACAACTGATTTAAAACCCCTGATTTTGTTTAAATACAAAACCCCACCCTGTTAATAGCTGGAAACTGTATTTCATTCTTTACAAAGTTACCTGAAGTTGTATTTTTAAGACAACTACTGTTTATTTATACTTTTACATAATTGCATAGTAACGAACACACAATCTTTGTCTCTTATTCTACTGCTGTTATTTAGTGATAATATCTCATTACAAAATTGTTTTAATTGTTTGAATGTTTTATTCATTACTTTGAATCAAATAATTAAGGGAAGTAAAGACATTTGTCTTAGTGAAATTTTGGTCTTAACTTTACTGCAGGTAGGAAACAAAACACAGTTTAAAGCAAAATGGCAGCTTGAGTAAAAAGCAGGCAGTTGTCTGACCCAAACCTATTTAAGCAATTTGACATTCAAATCTTGGCATTTGCTTCTACAGTTCAGTCTCTACTGATTCTTGGCTTACAAAGCTCAGGCAGGCAGACATGCCAATTTAAATACAAACCCACAAGAAATGCTATGCCAGCACAGGCCGACAATCTGTCCAACATCCAGTTCCAAACAACGACCAAACCCGAACGCTTCAGAAATGGCTTAAGATTTCAGCAGGGATTTATGACATAACCTGCCACCAACACAGCTCTTAGAGGAAGGGTGGAAAAACCTGGAAGTACAAGATTAAATCTTCCCTTCACATTTTCACTGGTGCTAAATAAGACGATGTGGGCATTGCTCTTACCCATAGAAATGGCCAGATGATTTTGGAATCATGCAGACTTCTTTACTTCACCAGCTTACTGCAGCAGTGGATTTCATATTTTATTCATGGTCTGTGTAATATGGCATTTTCTTTAATCAGTTTTTAATTTTCAAATGTGCCATCACATCAAATGATGTCTTGGTTTTGTGCCATGACATAGGAAAGCAGCTTTTATCGAACTTTCTTTGTATCACTAGTTCCTTTCTGAACTGCTTTAAGCCCATTTTTAATCTTTTCAGGCATATTTTAACTTGAGAGTTTTTCATTCATGCTGTTTCTCTCTCAATCACTTCTCTGTCTGCAAAATCTTTTCTGGGACTGTTTGATAATGTATAAATTATTTCAGATAATAATGCAAACTGATTTATTTAAAAGTCTGATACCTTTTCCATTTCATATGAATTTTAACTTCCTGCTATCCAGTATCTTAAGTTTTTTTTTTAAACATACTAATCTACATACTAATCTAAGAATTCCACTGAGCTATCTATGGTGACAATAACCTTCCTTCTTTCAGTCATTTAATTTTGAAGTTCCAAAGCTTAACTGTAGGTAACATTTCTTCCCAATGTACAATTCTTTGCATGTATCAGTTAGATTTTACATTGTATTGTTACACATTTACCTACTACAGTGGTGCCCAACTCAGAAATTTTCAAAGAAAAGGCCACAAAAAATAAAAAAACTAAACTGAAACTTTATTTAGCAAAACAGGACATTTCCTGTATGTTACCTGTTCTGCAATGTTTTTCACGAACCTAGTAACTGTTGCATATGTAAATTTTGCTCCCACATTATTCAATTCTCTTTTGAGATTATTCATAGCTATAATAAACAATATAGAGCCTAGAATGAAAAACTTTTAAGGGTTTTAGCCTTCAGCCATAACAAGAATTTAAAATCTGATCCTCTGTTTGCTTTCTATCTCTTAGTTTCTATCCAAGTCAATAGTTTGTATCTTGACTGCCTAGCTTCTTTAATAAATCTCTTTAATGCAATGCTGTCAAAGTCTAAATTATATGTTTTATTATCTTCTAGCTTACGGAAACATTCAAATAACTCAAAGACAACAATATGACAAGACTTCCTTTTTCAAAGTATATGCTGAGGAGACTACGTGGGGTCATATTGTTAGAAGAGTTTCATCAATGCAAACATACTTTAAATAGAAGTGTAACTGAACGGCTACGCTTCAGTGTACATTCAGAAGACACACATCAAATATTGGTATTGTAAACCCCACGTTTGAGTTAGAACTGTTCAGACTGAAACTACAGAATAGGCATGTGTCTATGTGCTCATGACATTACAGCTGTGCAAGAGTTGTCATCACAATCCTTAACATGTGCTTTTACAAAAAACCCCGCTATTTGCACGCGTATTGCACACTACTTTAATACAAGAGAGTACCTGTTTCTTGCACTGTTATGGGATAACTCTTGCATTTTATTTCCTCCTTGCAAATATCAGTCAGGTTCAGCACTTGTGTAACTTGTGGCACATCTGTATTTAGCTGGCACGTTCGAGGAATAACACCGGTGGGTTTAGATTGCACAGCCGGAACAACACACGTACCTAGAACCAAAGAACACGGGCTTTATTCCTCTCAGGTGACACAACAGAATTAAATTTGACTTACATTATTTGTTAGATTACATATATTTTAGTTCATATGTTTATAACAATTTAATAGATTATGGGCATTTGAAAAAAATTGATACAATTGTTCATTTTAAGACAAGCGTGTAAATTTCAAGATGGTATTTTCTATTTTTTCAGCAAAAAAATCTGAATATATTTAAACCAAGAAACATGCGCCAATAGGGCTGGAATAGTCATAGTAAATCAGCTTTGATTTGGCAAGTGAACAAACAAAACAGAATCACAAAATACATTTTGTTAATTTTTATTAGAAGTCAGCTTTAATTCTATTACTGATACACTGATTTTCAGACTAGCTGAACATCTGAAAATGGTATTGCTAACAGTGGGACTGAAGCAATAAATAAAGAAGTCCCACATATGCATATAAAGAACCTGAGAAGCTTTAATTCTGAACTTTGGACACCATTACGCTTTTGAAATAAACCAAAAAGCTATCTATTCCTGGGACACAAGGCAGTAACAGAATGGTATTTGGTTGTCTCTGCTTTCCCTTTGATAACCAATATAGACTGAGTTTAGGAAAGTCATCCTCTACGAAGAAAGGTATCCAGAGTAAGAATCTTTCATGATGTTTGATGCAGATTTATTCTAAATTTTGTAACACATGAATATAGTAAGTTAATGAATGTTAGCCTCTTTTCCAAGGGTAAGAAGAGGAAAACATCACTGCAAAACCAAACATGAATAATGGATTAAGAATTGAGGTCCTAACAGAAAAACTCAAGTGTCCCATGGTGGACATGCTTATTTAACAAAGATTAACGCCAGCAAACATTTTTTCACCAAGCTGGTACATTATTTACTGCTTTAAGACAATGCTTGGTGATAAAATACTCATATGTAACCTTGGGATTACTACAGAAACCAGAAACCAGGCATATATCAAGCTTTTGTGCCTCAATATCATGGGGCAGAGAAAACATTCATTCTCCTTCTATCTCAATTACCTTATACGGAAATAATTTCTTAGTAGATGTGGTTTCTCTTTTCCCCTTGCTATCATTTTATGAATGCCAAACCCACTGTACACTAGCTACTAACACAGAATAACACACACGTTGCACCTTGAAATCACTACTTGTGCCACCAAGGAGGTTTAAGCAGAGAACTCAACCCTCATTACAAATTGCAAAGTCATTGCATTCAGTGGAGCTCAACTAACAGGCTCAATCATCTGAGAAGAAAAAAGCTTTATCAAATCATGAGTGTTAATTTAAAGTTAATTAATAATAACAAAAACTTGCTATTGTTTTTCTGTAATTGGGTAGGAATTATGGAGTTATTTTAATAAAGCCAAAACTTGAGCAGTAACATAATTTTGACTTGCCTAGATAAGGAAATTCTTAAACAGAGAAAATATTAATGCCCACCAGCTGTGTAATAATCATAGGATTGATAATCCAATAATTAAAAGTGCAATATTTTACCATGCATACAATTTATTAAAGCTGTCTACTCATTATGTTAACCACATTTTGGAATTCTGGAATTCATTTAGAACATTTACACACGTCAGAAATTTCAGAATGGAAGAAAGAAAACACTAACAGAACCATATCAAATTAAAGCCAGTGAGGCCTCAAACTGTAACTTCTGTTGAGAATTCAACAGATCTCTCTGTAGTCATTTTCTGAATTAATATTGTTTCCAACATCACCAACAAAAAAGAGGAGTAACCACAACAATCGCATGCTCTCCCTTATTGGTTTAGGTTTTCCAAATAGAAGATGCATTTTGTTACACTTAAAATACTTCCAAATTGCAAACCTGATTACTAAGAAGATTTTGATTTTATAATATGATTAAGACTACATAGTAATTATAACACACCATCTTCCTCAGTTGTATCTTGAGGCTTGGATTTTAAAGTGAAGATCTTTCTCAGTTTACAGTTAGCTGAAATAATTATTCCATCCAAAGACTGGAAGACAGCTCCTCTGAACATCTCACTGGTGAATGCTACCAAGTCAATACACATATTGCACCACTAGAAAAGAGAAACAATACTCTGTAATAAAAGCCAAACACTCATCACTGCATAAGAGTATTAGTGTATATTCTCTATAAATGAAGTCTGTGGAGTATTAGATTCTCACAGATTGGGATTCACAATGCATGACATTTTGATATTAAAAAAAGCTACTGCTGTATTTGCATTTACAACAATTATTTATACAAACAAATCAGCTTAAGGGCTCCAAAGGCTATAGTTGGAGATTCTTTGATGATTTCTTTCTGAGTCCTCCCCAAAGCCTGCAACTCTTCCACAGTGGAAACTATCAGGTAAATTTCTAGTATGGACAAGACCACAGTGTATCAAAACATCTTAAAACTACTTCTTGTCTATAATAAGTGTTATCCATTCCTGGTAAGACACTTCCAGAACACAAATCAGATAATGACAACTGCTTAGGTTGCTGAAGATCCTACTTAAATATATTTGAATTCTCATTAGATGATTACTTCATTTGTTTCAGGAAACACTGTTAGAAGACTAACATCAATATGATACACTCCTGCACTATTCCACTTGCTCTTTAAATTCTCTCAGTTTCAAGCTTTTTCCATTTAATCCAACACTTCTATACTGCTGGTTTTTATAATACAGAAACCAGCAGTTACAGGTATGTTTTGCATGTGGACCATATTATAATTCCATTATCCTCCCAGAAAAAAAATGTTTCGTATAAAACAAGTAATATCACAAGCAGAAGAACTAACAAAGCACGTTTTCTTGTGGCTTTGTATTTTCCCTCTAGATGTTTAAATCTGATGTTTAAAAACACATATGCTCATAGTTCTGATGTTCAGTCCTTGTGGACTCTGTGACATCTAATGACGAGGGCTAAGCTGATGCTAGCACATCTTCTATATCCAGGAAATAAACAGAGATGACCTTGAGGAAAATGAAACTTGCAGAACTGTAATATATTTGATTACTCACGTGTAAAATTTACTTGACCAATGGCCTGAAGTTTTATTAAGGGAGAAGAACACTAAGACATAATGATTGGACGTGCCTCATCTCCTTATAAAGTCAAGGTAAAAGCAATGGTTTCTAAATGCTAAATAGTAAATATTTTTTTGAGAACAAATTTATATGCATACATTCCTATTCAGCTGCTAAGAGAAATTTTAGAAGGAAAGGAATATTTCTTTTAAAGACACCAAGCAGAAAAAGCAATATTTAATTATAACTGATATTTCTATTGCTGAAGCTGAAAAATAGCACCATTTTTAAGAATACAATACAGGAAGCAAGTATATGAAAAAGTAAACTATCTTGTACTGATGGAAAAAACAAATTCTTCACAGAGCAAGTACTCAGGCATCGGAATGGCCTGCCCAGAGGGGTGGTGGATTCACCATCCCTGGAGGTTTTTAAAATAAGACTGGATGTGGCACTCAGTGCCATGATCTAGTAATCATGATAGTGTTGGATTAAAGATTGGACTTGGTGATCTTGGAGGGCTTTTCCAAACCAGATAATTCTATGATTCTATGATATTACAACCTTATTCACAACCAGTCCTACTGATAATAATGATCAGCATGTGTATGCAATGTCAAACTATTAGAGGCACAAAAAAGATCCATCTAATCTCTGAAAGCAGCATACTCCTTCCTTTAAGTAAAAGCAACAATAAAAAAGGAAATAACCATTTAGAAGAAGACAGATACATATTCAGATATACTGAAGAACACAGACCAACTTTTAAGGTTGGTTAAGCATTAAGGTTATTAAAATATTTTGTCACTATAACCGATACAGGCATTTAGACAGATCTGATTGTTTTATTACCTGAATTAAAACGCACAACTGAAATTTACATTGATTGAAGTTAACCTGTACTTTAATGCATACTTTAATCTGGAAACATCTGTGCTAGCCTAACACCAAGACCAACTAACTGAAATTAAACTGAAGTAAAATAATTTCATTTCAGAGGATCTTGAATTAACAGCAATTTCAAAGGTATGAACTGATACATACTCATTTGACAACCCAACCAGTTCTTCCCACAAAGCAGAAAACTCCTGAAATATAAAATTGTCACAGTTGCCTTTATCTAAAGTATCTTAAAAGAAGTCAAACCTTGAGAGGTTTTTGTAAAATATTCTCTCATGTCTACTCTTAAACTCACAGCTGCTTACTACAATAAGTGTTATCTCATTCTCCTGGTGGATACTTACATTTTAAAATATTTGGAATGTAACTATTCTCATCTCCCAACAATTTTCTAAAGCCTCAGTCTTTACAAGGTTATATGGTAAACATCAGGTTTTGTATCCTCACAGCTATTACTGTACGTCGTGACTGGGCATGGAAGAGGGGAACAGGGAGAAGATGATGGATCTTTTTTTATTTTCATCAGTTTGACATATACATTGCTTTATATGTACCAGAATCTGCAATACACTGAAGCACATGAAAGTAGCCACTGGCTACAGTCAGCCAACAGCTCCAGGGAATGTAATAAAAGGTGACACCAGGAATCATAGAATCACAGAATCTCCCAGTTGGAAAAGACCTTGGAGATCATCGAGTGCAACCGCACCCATCTTTTTCTAAACAATGCCCCTCAAAACCTCATCTACCCGTGCCTTAAACACCTCCAGGGATGGTGACTCAACAACCTCCCTGGGCAGCTGTGCCAGTGCCTGACTGCCCTTTCAGGAAAGAAATTCTTCCTAAAATCGAGTCTGAACCTCCCCTGGCACATCTTATGGCCATTTCCCCTTGTTCTATCACCTGTCACTTGAGAGAAGAGATCAACACTTGTTCTCCCACAGCCTCCTTTCAGGCAGTTGTAGACAGTGATGAGGTCTCCCCTCAGACTCCTCTTCTCCAGGCTAAACAACCCCAGTTTCCTCAGACATTCCTCATAGGACTTGTTCTCCAGCCCCTTCACCAGCCTCATTGCCCTTCTCTGGACACTCTCGAACCCCTCAAAGTTTTTCTTGTACTCAGGGGCCCAGAACTGAACACAGCACTCAAGGTGCAACGCCACCAGTGTCGAGTACAGGGGCACAATCACCTCCCTGGTCCTGCTGGCCACACTGTTTCTGACACAGGCCAAGATGCCATTGGCCTTCTTGGCCACCTGGGCCACTGCTGGCTCATGTTCAGCCGGTTGTCAGCCAACACCCCCAGGTCCTTCTCCTCCAGGCAGCTCTCCAGCCACTCTTCCCCAAGCCTGGAATGCTGCAGGGGTTGGATCAACACTGCCACCCAGCTGGGTGTCATCCGCAAACTTGCTAAGGGTGCACTTGACCATTAATAAAGATATTTAACAGGACGGGACCGAGCACTGAACCCTGGGGAACACCACTCATGACCGACCTCCAACTGGGTTGAACTCCATTCCCCACCCCACTCTGGGCCCAGCCATCCAGCCAGTTTTTCACCCAGCAGAGGCTGTGCCTGTCCAGGCCAAGGGCAGCCAGTTGCTCAAGCAGAATGCTGTGAGAAACGGTGTCAAAGGCTTTACTGGAGTCCAGGTACAGCACATCCACAGCCTTTCCCTCGTCCATTAACTGGGTCACCTTGTCAGAGAAGGAGCTCAGATTGGTCTGGCAGGACCTGCCTTTCATAAACCCATGTTGGCTGGGTCTGATCACCTGGCTGTCCTGCATGTGCTGTGTGATAGCGCTCAAGATGATCTGCTCCATGACCTTCCCTGATACTGAAGTCAAGCTGACAGGCCTGGAGTTCCCTGGATCCTCCCTCCGACCCTTCTTGTAAATGGGAGTTACATTTGCCAGTCTCCAGTCAAGTGGCACTTCCCCACTCAGCCAGGACTGTTGATAGATGAGGGAAAGGGGTTTGACAAGTATCTCTGCCAGGTCCCTTAACATCCTTGTGTGTACCCCATCAGGTCTCATAGACTTGTGGATGTCTAATTGGCTGAGCAGGTCTCTAACCAAGTCTTCTTGGAACATTGAGGGTTGGCCTTCACTGTCTTCTGGCTCAGGAGGCTTGGAGGAGAGGGCCTTGGAGGAGAAGGCATATGGACAGGAACAGTATAACCAAGAAATATCAAGTACACAGAGAACTTCACAGAGCCTGAAGAGACAGCGGAAGTGAGAGACAAACACATCTCAAAGAGCATTGATCTTGGGAAATGGGAATGAACTCCTAATGTTAGAAGAAGGGTAAAAGAGCAGCAGTGGTTCTGATACCATCCAGTAGATGGGACATACACAGGTATCTTAAATTGGCAGGAACTGAATTCAAACCAAACAGTGTTTTCCATAGGTCTATACACTTGCATAAAACATGTCTGTTAAAAAAAAAAGTGCTCAACCACAGCTGAAGGAATATTCCCCAGGTACCTACTATATTGCGTTTGATCATAAACAGAGGAAATTTTGCATGCAGAGGGGTTACAGACAGCTCCTTGTGGACCGTTGACAAATACAATCTTCTCTTAATATTTCCTATATCAGTTATCCTATAAAAGAAAAAGCAGGAGAGAACAGAACAGATCTTTGTCAATACAATACTCCAGTATCTTTGGGCAATCACAAAGAACTGTTCATATGCAGAACCTTTATGTCAGTGATAGCAAATATGGAATCTGAGAATTACTTTTTTTTTACAAGATGAGTAATGAGATTTCTCTCTCAAATTCAAACTTGGTGGCTATATTCCTGCATATATAAAATCACTTTACATGCTAATTTTATTTCAACAGTGTACACTCTTTGCTAGTTTTCCATAGCCCTTCAGATTACGAAAGAATTCAATTTGTATGAACTGAGAATCCAGTAGCCCTTAATAATCACACTTGTTTCTGCCTCTTAAGCTTGTGTTATCTTGGGACTCACCGTCACCTGCCAGATAGAAAAACATTTGCTTTCTTTTCCTGAAAATGCCCCTGTCATTTTATATAGACTCTCTGTCAGCTTAAAGACAGACACAAGACGTTGTCTGTTTTTACTTCCTGAACACATATTATCAAATGTGAATTATAACACAGAATTTTATTGCTCACTATTCAGGTCAACTTAGAAGGACACTAAAGACACTGAATCTGAACATTTCTAACAGATTCAGACCACAGCCATGATCACAAAGATTAGGTTTCCTTTAAACTGATAAAGAACGTCATTTTTATATTCTGTTTCCTTCAAGTCTTGTAAGCAGCTGGATGGGTTTTGGTTGGGATAGAGGTCAATTTCTTCACAGTAGCTCACATGGCACTGTGTGTTGGATTCGTGCTGCAACCAGTGTTGGTAACACAGGGATGGGCAGCACTTGCACAGCTCCAAGGCTGTTTCTGCTCCTCACCCCACCAGTCAGGAGGCTGGGGGTGCACACAGAGCTGGGAGGGGACACAGCCAGGAGAGCTGTCCCTGACTGCCCAAAAGGATATTCCATAACACATGGTAACATGATCAGTGATCTAAAGCTGGGGGGGGGGGGGGGGGGAAGGAGGAAGATATCTGGAGTCCTCATGTTTGTCTTCCCAACTAACCCTTATGCGTGATGGATCCTGGCATTCCGGGGATGGCAGAACACTTGCCTGCTGATGGGAAGCAGCAGATGCCTTTTTTAGTTTTGGCTGAGCTTTCACTTTAACTATGAAACTGTCTTTATCTCAACCCACAAGGTTCTGCACGTTTACCCTTGTGATTCTCTCTTCCACCCCACTGTGGGATGAGGAGAGAGTGAGGCTGTGTGTGGCTTAGCTGGCTACTGGCGTTAAACCACAACAGCAGCACAACCTCGACACCCCCATCAGGCCAGGGAACAGATATCACTTTAAAGGCTGCAGTCTGCACAATCTGTATGAGGGAATAAGGACTAATTTACCTATTATTTTTAAACAAATCTATTTCTAACAGATACATATTTCTCTAGTAATTAGCAGGCCCTTTGAGAAGATGACAATTACAATAAGCAACTTTCTGTCAGTACTTAGTGTTGTTAAAAATAATTGCTCATAATCATTATATTTAAGTGCTGGAGTTAACTTTAAAATTTTAAGGTGGCCTTTTTTTTTAATTACTGAAAACACATTTTCATCAGTGAGGATTACCTGTAGCTTAACTAATGAAATGCTGTCAGCCAAAATTTGCAGATAAAGACCCTGAAATGTTCTTATCTTTTCTTAGGTCAACTTAGGAGGACATTAACTCTGGAGCAAGGTACTTGTGTCAGCTGTTTTTGGCAATTTGAGTGTTCAACCAAGGACAGTACAAAATATACCGCAAGTACATAAACCTCAAGAGGTTTTACTAGTACAGGTGACACAAACACAGGTGTATCTTTCTATTTCCCCATAGCCATTAAGACCACCGTGCAAAGCAAACAGGAAGTCCATCAACTTTCCAGAACTTGTTGATTCTTACCTCTCCCTTGAAGACAATCTGATCTTTAATTGATTTAACCTTGTAACATAGGAAGGCAAACCAAAAAGTAGAAGAGTCTAACAGTCATTTCATTTTGAAAGACTAGTAGTTCCTTTCATAAATCTCACCCACTTCAAAGGCAGAAAGTTCACTACTGTGTTGGGGGAAGAATGTTATATCCTCACTGCTGCTATTTTTTGACATAACACATTTCAGTATCAGCTGCATGTATATTTATGGATGGATGAAGAATATCATCAAGTCCTTGAAAACTGTTTTCATCGGAAAACCTCAAAGTCTCTTACAACGCTGGCATTCTGGGCTTGACCTTAGTTTTGACAAAATTTAAGCAATATGTGACCTAAGATCATCAGTAAGTCGTAGACATAGCTAACCTAGTGGCCCAGGTGAAGGCTTAGTTCCATCTACCACTTTGCTTCTCATATATCCTTTGATGAAAAACGTTTGGATGAAGTTTTCAGAAAGTCTCCATTCTGCTCTAAATCTCGATGTTCAGAAGTGCTAAGAAATTGAGGTATCAAAGAACTTCAAATAATTGGATTAGTGAAAATCCTCTACAACTCCTGGTTATGTGTAGAGCTGAGCGAGTGTGCTGAGGAACCAGGTAGGTGCAGTAATGTAAGTGCTGAAACACAAAAGATAATACTATTCCTGCTGAAACGCAAACTGTGCAATTCCCAGTGGAGAGTGTTGCTTTAAGTAATGCTACGACAGCAGTAGGAGCCTAAACTAAAGTCATGCCCTATCTCCAAACATCTGACAATATAAACTTAAGTGAACTTTATAATATTAGTTAAACATGTTACAATTTTATTATTTATTTTTATATGAATATTTTATCTTTCTCTCTCCTGAAAAATATTAGGCACTTTAGCAATGAAAAGACCATAAGTAAACGTACAGCTCAGTTATATTCCAAAATGCAATACTAAACACATCTGCTTAGATAAAAAATACACATTTATATCAGACTGTCATATAAGTCTAAAAGATGATTTTTTTGTGACGGTTTGTATGCTGTAAAGAAGCAGCAAACCTTAGATATACAGTTATTATTATATCTAAAGAAGTTTATATTTCAATAAATAAATTTAAAACAATAAAGCTATTTATATTATGCAGGCAAAAGTAGGTGAAACATTTGAAGAACAGGTAAAACTGGAGAAGATAGTCTTAAAATTCTGTAAAATAATTTATTTCCTGGGATAAGAAAGATAATTATTTGAGAACTGGTGTAACTTTCAGACATTTCAGTTACATTGCTTCTTGGAACTTAAAAATAAAGCAAGGGTCTGCTGAAACTCTTATCTGAAATAATTCAGACAATGGGAATTAGACAAGTAGAACTTTCAGTTTTAAAATGACTCAAGAGTACTCGTAGTGAAACTCAATTTTTTTTAATCTGTTATCAAAAAGCCTGACCTATGTTAAATGTACAAAGGCAAAAAACACCTGCAGCACACATTCTGATTTTCAAAGATGCATGAAAAAAAATCTGTATAGGAGTTAATGTATTTTTATTATCTGTACTTGAGTATTTATATCAAAGGGTCAGACATGTGATAGAAAAGTAATGAGACCATGCTGAGAAAAATGAGGTAGTCAACAGGAAAATCAACCTCATTTATAACAATATTCCCGTGATCAGTAGGTGCATAACTCTCCCAGCTCTGGTCATTAACTGCATTCATTTCACACTTAACATCTACATTTGCAAACCATTTCAAAGTAAAATTACCTTCCAAATCAATTTTCAATTGTATTTTATACCTTCAACTTTGATTGACTATTCTCCTCACAACGGTGACTGTAGGGAGGTTGCAAGTAAATAGCAGCAGCTACCCAAGAGTAGAGATAAACTCATCTTCTCAGATTACTTATTCACTTCGCTTCTATATGTAGAATAATTTATAACCATTTGTTAATGTTCAATTCAAGGCTTAAAATGAACTCAGAAACAATGATGCTATACTGTTGAAGGGATGCTTCATTTATCAGGCTCACTTGTTCTTAAAATCAAAGTGGTTTTCTCCTTATAAATTACTTAAACTGCAGGTTTACCAAACATGAAGGTATTTCATTGATGTTGCTAAGCAAAGAGAAACTTCCACACAATCTATCACTAATGGAAATCAATTTGTATCCTGGTCAAAATTCAGACAGAACCCTCTGGTAAAGTTTAACTATTAGTATGTTAGTATTTTAGTACTTAGAAACTGTAGTGTCATTTTCTCCATACGAGGTATGTGCTTTGGAAACATTCAAAAGTATCACCATCACCTCTGTTTTAAAGACAGAAAAACAAAGGAATGGTAATGGCCAGCTGACTTGCCATACGTACAGACTCTGAAGTGTCTGTATTCAGGAGGAGTCTGTACTTCACATATGTTTTATTTTAAGTGCTACTTGTAAACTGGTCTCATAGGAGATACTACGTTATTGCACTGGCTGCCTGACCATCTGAAATCCACTGTATTCTGCCCTCATAAAAACAGATTTAGTCATGTTGAAAAATCAATCAAATCTCTACAAAACAAGTGATCAGGAATATTGAAATGTCACCTAGACCTAGAGAACAAGGTGTGAAGAACCAGTTTCATTTTTATATACTAGAGTTCTCTGTTGGTAGTTTTTCAGGAGACAAAGAAAAAACACACCAAAGTCTCCTCAAACGGTATCCATAAAGGCAGTAATACAGGTGGCAGCTGCAAAAACAGAAGCATCAAATCTGCTTGCTAGAATAGAAAAGCTTTCCAAATCTGAGCAGTTATGAAGAACTGGTGATTCCTGAGCTATTGACATCTGAAATTGATTTTCCAACTGACAGAATGACCTGTTATTTTCACTGATGAAGAATCATTTGTTGTGAAGTTCTAGGATTAATGGAACTTTCACATTTCAGAAATCATTCTAGAAGTGGTCATTAATATTCATAACATATTCTAGAAACTTCTATCAATATTTTATTAACATTGGTTTTGTAATGGTCTTGTCTTTCTCTTATTTTCAAGTATTTAGTAAATTCTATTTCGAGGCATGGTGGTATGTTCCTCTGAGGCATGGCTAACTGTGCCAAATCATTTAGAAAACCGTAATTCTAGAAAATGGTTTTTAATTTCTTCAGTACAAAGTACTCTAATGAGTATTAATATGTGGAAAGTTTAGTGACTACTTCTTTTCAAAACTCTAAACAAATTACCCTTATAATGCAGTTATTTATGCCTGCAACTAATTGTTGGTTCTTTTTTACTGGTTGCTATTCATTCCACTTTGTTTTTCTTCCCATAAATTCATTTATTCTAAAGAGCCAATCTGTTCTTTCATGTTTACAAAGACAAAGAAAAGGTTACGTTCACACCTGCTATATGTAACAGCCATATTTCTCACATTTAAACCATTTATTCTAATTACTAAGAATTGCTAAGAAGTCTGCCCCTTAAAAAGACTAAGTTTTCTTGCTAAGACTGGATCATGCTTTTACTTTATTTGGCATACGAAAATCCTAACAAACCCTACCAACCAAACATAAACAGGATTCAGTTTACTCCACGTTACTTAAATTGATCCACTAACCAAAATACACATAATTGGCACTCCATCTGATGTCCTAGAAAACAGTAATTTATTCTGTAGCATCTCCATCATGTAACACCATGATAGAATTTACTCTATTCATTAATAGGATATTGTATGAGAGGTTAAAACAGCCTCACCATCTAGCAAGTGAAAACTTAGCAAAACAAAGCATCTCCTCTGCCAGTTCCAAGAGATCCAAGATTTATTTAAACAAAGATAAAGTGGCATTGGTTAAAATAATTCCTTTCAAGGTATTTTGAAATGCAGAAATTATGCAGAAATATTGCAACACAGAAGGATCATGTTCTGGATCTTGGACGACTGGTGGAAAAGGGGGAACTGTACAGACCAGACACATTTCATGAGCCCACTTAGCTAAAGGTGTTGCACTGTACTGAATTAAAGACTGCCTGTAACTGCACTAGATGTTCATTTGCAGACACTGCAACTGCAACAAACCCTGCAACATCACCCCTGGAGGATACAATAACCTGACACAATATTCCTTTCTGTGACAGCTGTTGACTTCACCGTACAAACTTTATTACAGCTTGACAGGATGATGAGTACGCTCTGGTCTGAGGAGAAAGCAATTTCTGAACCAAGTCTGAGAAACATATTTTTGTTCATTGCTCTGTTTCTCTGGTCTTTACATGAATGGCAATGCTGGACAACGTGCCCATCAGCATGCCCAAAGTGATCAGCCAAAAGGAGACTGGTGCACACAAAGAGAAAAGGTTCCCTTCCTCCACTCTCCCCTCCTTTTTTCTTTAATAACTGAATCAAGAACCTGAATCCAGGATCACTGTAAATTAACCAGCCCAGAATCTCACAAGAAACATCTTTCTAGTTCAAAACTAAGTATATTCCCTGGATTATCATTATCTATGACTAAGTATTCCTTCTTTCAGGCCTCTATTTACTTGCCATTAAATATTCAGAAGAATGTAAAAGCCTTATCTAAAGATAGAATTCTAGTTCATCTTTACAGTGAAAGTGCTTATAACTGTTTTCTGACGGCATCACTCAACATCCTGTAGGATGTAACAAAACCACTGTCATCAGGTCTATGCCATTAGACTCCCACCACACCCTCCCTTTAAGAAACAAATTGACAGTGTTCCAATAAGTTAAATCATTTCATCTCCATTTTTCTCTGATCTGTTTTTGAAGGTAGTAAGAAATGAAAGCTTCTCAGGGTCAGAACAACAAGTGAAATGGTTTTGCCTATCAATTTAAAACAAAACAAAGGATCTTACTGCTAGCAGCAAGATTTAGGACAGGACCATTAACTGTACCAAGCCCACGGTGAAAGCCTGCCAATAAAGACCTGACTGAAGAGAAGACAAGGAACCATCTCTTCTAATTTTAACCAACCATGTGGGATTTTTTTCTCCTTAAAAGGATCATACCCAGTTAAGGTAAGGATATAGGTATAGAAACCAGTTCCATCTGTCCAATTTAATTTTTCAGAATGTAACTGTGTACTTTTATTATGAGCATTTACTGCTCTGTGCATTCAGCTGCCTCTTTAAATAACTCACTTTACTCCTCCACAGTGCCATGCCTGGTAGCCAGGAACACAGGAAAGCTTGCAGGTATCCAGCCAGATCACATCATTTTCTTCAGTGTCTGCACATCGTACCACGTGTATGCAAGAATTTCCAGAAAAGTAAGCCAAAATATGAGCAGCCACACCTCCCACCAACATTTCAAAACAGATGAAACTGTATGTGTTACCCTGAACTTTTCTTTTTGAATAAACTAAAGTCTTAATGTTGTCTCTAAAATGGTAATTGCACAAACAAGAAAATATCTATTAGCATATGGAAGCAACTGCTGCATAAAGCTGCAAACCCTTAAATCAGTGTGCACCTCACCCACTCTGTTTTTATATATGATCACTACTGCTTTATGCCAGATCACAACCATGCCAGGATCACAACCATGCCAGCAGTGTTCTATACAGCCAAAAGATCCTTATCTTTTTGAAGCACCAAAGAGAAGGCGTGGCTCCACCATTACTTCACTCCCTTTCCATAAAGGGATGAAGACACACCTCTAGAATACCTCTACACTAAGATCACTATGCAAATGCAATTGTCTACAATTCAGGTGAGCAAATTAAATGAATAGATTGATTTAGACATGAACAGTCATACTAAGGCAAACAGTATCCGTGAGAAATAAAGTCTAACAATGACTGGCATTGAAGGAGTTTATGATGAATAAATGTTTGTGTGCTCATCCAAATGCCAAGCAAAAATGTGTCCATATATTGGAAATTAATCAAAGAATGTCAACACAAGCCAGATGCTACTTTCTTTTACACGCAAACACTTTTTTGAACATGGAGTTACCTTTGCTTTTTCAGAAAGGTAGCAAAATCTGTAATACAGAAGATTTAAGAACTGGTTACTACATTTACAACAGACAGCTACATTCAGCATTACTAATAGCTTTGCTAATATTTGCTTAAAAAAGGCTGCATAAATTATGTGTTTTCAATCTCAGCTGTGATTTTATTACACTACACCAATTTTTTCATCCACAATCTATTTCACGTATTTTTAGGCAGATCAACACACTAGATGAGTATCACCAGATCACCAATCAATCATGCCACCGAACAAAGTCACAGAAATTCTACTGAAATTTCTTCCAAAGAAAAGGCAACACAGCCAGTTTAAACACTGGTTTGCATAATCAGTATTTCTGACAGGAATCTTGCATTACTGGTTGACTGCAGCATGTTAGAAGGTTTGGCACAGCTGATGCCAGCAGTGACGGATGGCCTTGAAGAAATTCTTGTTTGCTGATCAGATCAATTGCTTAACAGAATGCAAAAAAGAGGAAAAGGCTCAAACTAAATTAGTATTTCCATCTCTATGCAGAATGGGGGAGGAAGAAATGTACCATAAAATATCGCATGCAGCTACTACAAAACTTGCCAAAGTGTTTTTTATATAAAGTAAATGTGATAGCTTGGTATGCTCCCAATTTTCACTTGAAGCTACTCAAAGATTCAGTAGCAAGCAGTCAGATTACCGAAGAAACCATCTTCGAACATTAAACTACAGGAAGCAATGGCACAATCAATATTCTGTCCACAAACAAGCAAGAGATTCTTTTCAAAACTGAAATGAAAAGAAATGAATGGCAAACACGTGAAGCAAAAAGGCCTCTTCTTCATTATTTACTGGCTGAGTCTGCTAGGAGAAAATACTCTGCATTTTGCAATTCTTAAAGGAGTTTATAGATACATAATATGTTACAGTTGATTTCTAATATAAAACAGTATTAAATTTATTTTTAAAGAAGTTCTATTGACTTCTGCATACAGTTGCACTAAGTGGGGAACAAATGAAATTGTACTTTTTAGGCATACACACCTTTAGCTCCAGTTACTTTGAACACACTGAAAAACTTAAGTAGTTATCAGAATAAGCATGATTTGATTATCACATAAGTAATTAAGTAATGAAACAGTTACACTGAATTAAACATCTGTTCTTTTGTAAAAAGTATATGGAAATGTATTGAGATTACTTCATCCACATAGACACTGAAATCACTGCACATAAGAGAAAGAGACAAAATTAGGATTTATATCAAGCACTAATTTAGAATCAGGAAAGCTGACAAAAAGGGAGAAAGAAGCGAAAAATAACTTAAACTACTTAAATATAGTAAATTTATATAGTAAATACAGTAATATATGTTTACACAAAGTATACATGGCAAATACAAACTACATGTATTTAAATTTATAAAAGAACATAAGACTACTATAGAAGTAAATATATATAGTTAATAAAAGAACATAGTAATGGTGGGAACTGAAGCAGCGAGAAAATATGTTATCAAAAAAAAAACAACTGATGAAAAACTAAAATGAGTAGAAGTGGAGAAGAGGTCCTTGTTAGGATGGGCAGCAGGTTCCCAAAAAACCAAGCTCAATCTGACACTTTGAATTTCTGTACCTGTCACTAAGTCTCTGCCACCTGTCCACAGAATAACCATGAGAAGTAAATTGATGTACTCTGTTTCTGTTTACTGCACAAATATCACATTTGTTTCGCCCCTTTTGTCACACACTTTTAGAAGCAATGCAGCAATTAAAACCACAGGAGCAGAAAGTGTAACTAGAACTACCCTGAAGAAATTCAGAGAACAGAAATCATTGTGATTTGGCACACAAAACAACTCTTGTGTTGCAGGAAAAAAATAGACAGTAGCTTTAAAGTCATGTACACTTATGTAAGAGATACCTCAATAACTAAACAAAAAAAATTATTCAAAATTAGGTAAGAAAAAAAACTACCTTGAAAACAAAACATAACATAAAATGTATAAAGGCTGTGGTAGAAAGAGAAATGAAAGAGAAAGGGAAGTTACTTGAAAACCTGCAGTTTTCTAGCCTATTCAACTAATTCCAGCTTTCCTGCCAACACTTTCCCACTTTAAATTAGTAAAATGCTCCTATTTTCTGCACCAAGATGTTGACATTTAGAGTCAAAGTTGCCTTTAAAATAAGTATTTTGAGAGCAGTATTCTCTCTCAAATTTCCATGCTCTGTGGAGAAGCAAAAATATTCTCTGCTGAAGATCCCTGCTAAATGAGTTAATTTATCCTTTGAAGATTTTCTCAATGTTCAGATTCTAAACTCATGTTAGAAACTCAGCATGGCACAGAGGAATGTAGAAAGTTACCATGTAGGTTATAAACGCCCACTAACTCACAAACAACGGAGACTATAATACCTGCATGGATTGTTATAAACCCACTAAGGAATTTCAATAAATATGCCTCAATTCACAGTAGCATATTCTTTGTTAAAATAACAAAATATTCCAAGATAACTCTATTCACTTGAAGGCAAAGAAGACAATAGAATTACATAGTAAAATAAAATAGCACACCATCCTAAACTCATTAAATAAATAGATTATTCATATTTTAATAAACACTGTTTCTCTACTACAGCACAGCTGGAATGGTACTTTCTCAGTGTCTCATTTAGTCCTCTTTGACTTAAACCTACAAGAGTTGTTTCCCCTTACTCCAGGCACAAAGCTGACTCCTACGGGTACAGATGACTGCAAAATTACAGAGACAAACAAAAATAAAATGCTGCAGATTCTACTCATTTCACACAATCCAACCCATCTTTCGTTGCAGGGTTTCTAATGGCATAATATTTATTTGTTAATCCAAACTGTAGGTGTTCTACTGGCTACAAAAGTGGGTGGGTTGTGCCAGTTATGAACAGCTGGTGCTCCTACCGGGAAAATGATGTCCAAAGACTTGACAACTGCACAAGTTTAAAACGACTACACACCAAACTAATGAAAAAGTCTGTTTCAGCTGTACCTCTCTTTCCTTACAGCACAGAGATAATGATACCAACTGAGCACTACCTTCATTGTTCTAGCTTTTTACCATTTGTTTGGTTGTTTTCTTCTCTCCCAATTATTAGAACACATATTTCATTTTGCCCTGAACCAAAGGCCCTGGAATAGTTGCTTGTGAAAGACTTTTCAGTAGACCAGTATTTTCATATGTTTGACAAATTCATATCTTGTTCCTTCAGATTTTTCACTATCTTCATTCACAATTTTTAGTGTTTGTTCTGCCTTCAAAGGACTGTCAGTATTTAAAACATCCAAGAAATAACGATCTCATTAGCCTAATTCCTTCTTATTGACTTGATAAGTCACCATGCTTTAATGCAAAATCTGCCACCACAATTAATGGCTGCAATCAGGCATTCACTTCAAGTATTCAAGGAAATTTTATGCATCTTACAGTAACTCAGTGGAGAAGTCTTGTCCCAGTGGCACAAAAATCTGGAGTGTCAGAAATTGCTGGATCAGTCCCACTAGAAAGAGAAAAAAAAAGTAAACACATCCTATGTGTGTGCAGATGCACATTTCACCATCAAGCATTTCAGTTTTGTACCATACAGCTATGTTCCTGCAGCACTATTTCCCAAGGTTCACACCACACCTGAACAGGAGAAAAACCTGAAGAAAATCAATTCAAACCACAACAAAAGTGTTGTTTTAGAAGCCTCACCTGTGGCTTTCTCATGAAAATAAAAAGAATTTTTTTATTTACAATTCTAAATTGAGTTCCAAGAGCATGCAGGTAACATATATCCCATGGGAATTATAAAATAAAGTAATCCTTTCCCATAAAATTATCCTATAGTCATACGAAACTTGCGCTCATGTTTGTGACCATGTGCTCTTTATTAAACAACTTCCAAAACCCCTTGGGTAAAAATGCAATCCAGATCATGACAACAATGCTCAGTGGAGGCTTCTGATTTTTAGAAAAGTAGCACAGGATGTTAACTTAGGGAAGAAACACATGAAATCTATCAGGACTCAGGTAGCTCCCTATCAAGGGAAAACAGATAGTACAAAGCTCTATGTTGTTTTCTCAGTTATTCCATCAGGGAGAGTACGGGCTGTTCTTTACTGACTTAACAAGGCTCAACAGAAACATTAGCTCCCCTTCTAAGAATATTAATTCAGAACTTCCTTCTTCTGTGCGTCAAATGACACTAAAATTTCAAATTGTATTTGTATATACAACGACTTTTATCTTGAGAGAGTATTCAAAGATTACAGTACAACTAGGAGACTGCTGCATACTTGACATAAATGGACTACTTGAGGTGCAAACACCTCAAGAGAGGAAGAGACAGAGACACAGGGAGACAGAATGGTAACAGATAGAAATTTAACTGCAATATTGCAGCAATAGATAAGTAAACTTAAACCCAAACTTAGTGGTGATAACCTGCAGCACTAATTTTCAGCCCTCATTTTCAACGAACCATAGAATGCTTTGGGTTGGAAGAGACCCTTAAAAGTCATCAGTAGTCCAACCTCCCTGCAGTGAGCAGGGACATCTTCAATCAGACCAAGTTGCTCAGAGCCCCATCCAACCTGACCCTGAATGTTTCCAGGGATGGCGCATCCACCACCTCTCTGGTCAACCTGTGCCAGTGTCTCAGCACCGTCACTGTAACACCGGCAATAACAAAGTAAAGAAAGATATATTAGACTAATACTTACAATACTTAAGATAATAGTAAATTTCTTTTATAAAAGCCAGATCAATCTTCAAGGCCCTGAGTGGGTGACCGAACTATCCAATTGCTTATTTTTTGTGTTTGTTTGGAAATAACTGTTTTGTAATTATATTCCTTTCATTCTAAGTCTACCAGAAGATTTCTGTTTCATTTGACTAAAATCACCCTCTCAATTTTTCTTCAAAAGCAAGCAGTTAATTCTAAACTATCTTGATTCATTGCTACAAGCCTTATAACGTATAATAGCCTACAGTGGAGCTGGAGGCATAAGTAACAATGACTGCTGTATGCCCCAAGAAACACAGACTGCTCTGATTCTGGTTTATTCTGGTGCGAGTACTAGACCTGGGGAAACACTCCATACTGCCCAAAGACTGATGACATAAAATGTAGCTGAAATTTGGGTATAACTTCCTTGTACTGCTAGTGCTTAAAGTAAAAATATTTTAAAAAGTAAAATGAAATAGGGAACAGGGAACCTGTAAGTGCTGAAGGGAGCCAGAAGTTATTTCCCAGACAGCAGTCTGTAGCAGGATCAGGTACAGAAGGCAACCTAGCAGCACTAGGACACGAGGTATGAACAAGGATCTTTCCTACTGCACTTACGTTAATACAGCATTTCTTTTACTTACTTGCAACTGACTTGCCAAAAAATTATTGCAAACTCACTTGGCTAATGCTGAATTACACCCAAATTGAGGGAGAACAATGTAAGTCTTACATGCTAATATAAGACTGATTTAATAATCAGAACAAGATCACAGACATTTAATTCTTTGATACTTACAAGTTTGCCTGCTGTCCTTTGGTAGCTGCATTTTGTTGATTTGACTGTTTCCTTCAAGCACAAAAACAAAGCCTTTTACTTCTTTATCATATTCCTACAAAAAGGACCGATAAACAAACATAAATATACTGATAGAATTCTTCTCCTCCCAAATATCTATGCTAAACATGTATAAAGCTCCTTTTTTTTAATCACAAATGGCAGATGGCTCTTCAAGGATGGCAGTAGTTAAAATATGATGGCAATAATATAATCCCTAGAAAAATGAACTTTACTTGCGTGCTTTATGAATAAAAATACTGGCAAACAGGCCTCATGATCCAATGGGCCCAAGTCAATTCATTAGTTATCAGAAGAGTGAAATTACTTTCTAAATATTTAAAGCATAAAATTATGCTGCAACCAACCTAGTCTGCAAGCAGGCACAAAGAACTAATTTAAGTGGCCATTCAGTCTGTCATAATGACAGAACTGCAAGTGACAACTCCACTGTCAGGTCAAAGCCCTGATTACCTTCTAATTTTAAGCTTCATTCACATTTTTGTTTTATAAGTTTCTTTAAAAACTTACTTTCCATACAGCTGATGGACTGCCAATAACCTTCCATTTTGCTACTGGGTTCTTGCCTTGAGCACTGAATACTTCAACAAATGGGCCACCCTAAGATAAAATGGTTTGAGAATACATCATCCAACCAAATGTTCAATGCTGAATCATCAGTGGTCAAGATGAGGACATAATAACAACCCCTTCCCACACCAGGCTGTTACTACAGTCAGTATTACTGATCAGTCAGCTAGGAGAATATTAACAGCTTTTAGGACACTATAATACAGCGGTCCATACGGTAAATACTTGGCTTTACTAGAGCATCAGAACATAAAATTGAAGGAATACCATGAAATGTTTTAAATTATTTATAACAGTATTCTCTAAAAAGCAAAATTGCTGTAAAAATTCTAAAAGACATGCTGGGGATTAGCAATTTAAATTTGGATACAGTTTATTTCTACAATTCGCCAAATGAAGCAAGTTTTAAAACATACTGCTAAAAATATAAAAACCATTCCAGTTTGGATGTTTTCTCTGATTTCCCATGGAAATTAAGTTTACACTATCTGTCTACATAGGTGAATATGTTTGGCTCTGCATACATATGTATGGCAAAGACATTCCCCAGTAACTTTTCTACTAGTTACCCATTTCACCAAATGGTCTGGGAAACTCACAACACTATCTTTTCTGGGACAACTGTAGTGACCAGTGGGGGAAAAGCAATTAGGGGTGGGTAGCTCTCCTGAGAGGTGACTGGTGCAGAGAAAGGGAGGCAAAGGGTGGTGAAAAGGAAGGTCAGGAAACAGTAAAAGGGACAATAAAGTTTGTGAATGCTGTGACCAATGTTGTCACAGCCCTGTGCTGGACCAAGACAATAAACTAACCCCCCTTTTCTAACTACACCTTAAGAGTCGGGTCTGCATCCACAACTGGGTGGGAGCAGAAGGTGCGTCTTCCCTGGCCCGCAGGGGAAGGCACATGCAACAAAGGCCACTGGTAACACAGTGCTGTTGTCCCTTCCAGCCCTGACAGCATCAGCAGCTACATGCTATTTCAAAACATTCCTACAAAAACAACAAATAATGGAACATTCCAAGAACATTTCTGTATCTGGACTTTTTTGCCTCCCAGAATAAGCCATTTTGAGTTCTCTCAGAGGTGAAATGAAAAAGGGTAAAACATAAAACCATTTCTGTTTTACCTGATACTGATTTTTGAACATTCTCCAGCTTTCACAGGCAGAAAATAATTTCAGCTTCTCAATCAGTAAAGACACTTACAGACTATGCTGAAAAAAATCAAATGAAAAACTTTACACATAATTTGTCATCAAAAATCCTATAAGGAAACCCCTACCATATTTTCAAAATTATGAATACTACTATGAAATACTTCTCCTGAGTACAGAATGCATATTAACTGCATCAGAGTGCTGCCACAAAGGAGTTAAAAGAAATAGTAATATTGACACTGTCTTGGAAAATGTTCTCTTCATGCATCAAGTACTCAGTGATGCCTTTCCTTATATTCCAAATACGACTAGTAATTTTATCTCAGCCCTTGTTTTTAACAATGAAGGCTTTCTCACTCTTAAAAATGCCCCAAAATAATCTTTAATACATGTTGCTTTACTATTCTTTGTCATCAAGTACCCCCTGGAAAACATTAGACTCCAATAAAGAGGAGCTTAACACTTAATACAGAAAAGCAGAACCATATGGAACAGCTGCAACAGAAACCACTCCATCTAGAGATTTGGCAGTGACTTCTGAGACAAATGATCTTCTTTCACATTCAGCATTCCTCTTTGAGGAGGAGTAGTACAAACCTCAAACCAAGCACTTCAGTTATTTGAGGGCTGCTAAAGTCACTGTGAATTAAGAGATGTCTGCAGTTGGAGAACTGGAAGAGTAGAAAGTGAAGGGACTGATACTGGAGGCCTCCCATGTCCCTCTGATCACATTTAATGTCTGTAGCTTCACCTGGAGTCAACACAAAGTGAAGGGACCCTGAACACAGAAGCGGCTGTCAGGCTCCTGACAGAGGGTAGAACCAGCCACGAGAGACCACCCGCACCTTCACCGTGGCAACTGACAGCACTCCACAACCCGCAGAAATCCTTGCACAACACTGTCTCTCTTGTTTATTTGATATACTTTATGTTCACTGCTTCAGTTCAGCCACAGACTACTTAAAGAAAACAGTAATTTTTAACTACTGGAATTTTTTGGAGCCTGAAATATTTTTCTTCACAGATAAAAAACTGACCAGAAGAATATAAGTATAGCTCCTCCCAAAGAACAGTCCAATTCTCACAATCAGAAAGTGACAAAAAGTTTAAAAAAAAATATAAAAAGATATATGACTGCAAATGAACTAGAAATTCAATGTCAATATACATGAGGTCACAAAGAATGCACACATTTAAAGGATCAGAAGAGTGTTCTATTTTTAAAAGCATATCATCCTTCATTCAGGAAAACCTGATGAAATCTTTTGATGTTTAACTACAAGTATTTTAGTCAGCAGCAACTATTTTAAGTCTTGAAGTTGTCTATAAATGAAATAGTAATGGAAAAAGGTCAGATACTAAAGATTTATCCAATGCTGTTGCCAGGAACATCGGTTCATTTTCACTTTTTTTTATTAATAGGAAAATGAGATTTAGAAACCATAGCATTTGAAACAGACCTATCAAAACCTGTGATTAGTATTTGATTGTTTTACTTCCATATTGCCACTGCACATCCAACATCAGGTGCATTATTCTGCATTTTAGACCATTTTCTATACAAATTTCCCACCTGTTCAGCCGGCATAATTGCTTAAGAATGACTACATTAACGGCTATATTGCACCATCCTAGATTACAAACTAGACATTTTAGAAATGCCTTTTACCACACTTCTAAAGCAAGTGTATTACTTCACCCTTCTGTACATATTCACTTTACATCCAGAGCAATTATTTTACAAATAACTTCACTTTTGTTTTGTCTGCAGTCCTATCTTTGCTATTATCTACAGCCTTTAAACAAGTCAGAACTACTCAAAATTGCATGACTCGCGTCACAGTGAGAAGTAATGGCACCATGGAACTAATCTCAGAATGACCTGCTGTTTTGATTCACTTTGCCAGAGTTAAATGTGAAGGACTAGTAGTGAAAGAGCTGCAGAAGTCATGCTCTCCTGCGGTGCGTATTTACAATGAGTGTAGTACTGTAACTCTCAGTGCCAGGTACTTGTCCTTCTAGGACTTCAGCATCCCTCAGTCTTTATTTAGTATTAAGTGAAGGAGGTGCGAAGGAAGACACTGTTTTTTTCCTTGGAGCAAAGCCCTTTCACAGAATCATAGAATCATCCGGGTTGGAAGAGACCTCCAAGATCATCAATTCCAACCCTTTGTCCAATGTCCTCATGATTACTAGATCATGGCACTGAGTGCCACATCCAGTCTTATTTTAAAAACCTCCAGGGATGGTGAATCCACCACCCCCCTGGTTTGGCCATTCCAATGCCTGAGTACTCGTTCCGTGAAGAACTTTTTCCTGATATCCAGCCTAAACCTTCCCTGGCAGAGTCTAAGCTCGTGCCCTCTTGTTCTGTTGCTGGCTGCCTGGGAGAAGAGTCCGACCCCCAACCTGTCTACAGCCTCCTTTCAGATAGTTGTAGAGAGCAATGAGGTCACCCCTGAGCCTCCTCCAGGCTAAACAACCCCAGCTCCCTCAGCCTCTCTTCATAGGACTTGTGCTCAAGTCCCTTCACCAGTTTTGTTGCTCTTCTCTGGACCCGCTCCAGCCCCTCAATCTCTTTCTTGGACTGAGGGGCCCAGAACTGAACACAGCACTCAAGGTGTGGCCTCACCAACGCCGATTACAGGGGAAGGATCACTTCCCTCACCCTGCTGGCCACACCATTCTTGATGCAGGCCAGGATGCCATTGGCCTTCTTGGCCCCCTGGGCACACTCCTGGCTCATGTTTAGCATACACTTTCACTTACATTTGCTTTAAAAATCAGTTCTAGATCTGCCAAGCATCATGCACCTAACACAGCCCACACACATTCTGCAGTTCTGTTATGACTTATTACATGTCAGGGAAAAGTATTAAGACTAAATAAACATGAGGGATCCCGATATAAGAGTCACTGTATGGAAAGTATAAAGTTCTGAGACTAGAAATAATAATTCATGTCTTTCAGAGACTACTAGTAATCAGAAGTCTTCTGCTTGCTATCATCATATTGCATGTTTCAGAACAAACATTTAGTGTGTAGTATGTAGAGGTGGTGCTCCTTCTCCATTACCACACCATCCTTAGGATGGCAAAGCTAAAACTACTTAGTGAGGCATACAGCTACAGTACTTGCAGACACAGCTCATGTCAGAATTACACATAAGACATGGAAAGCAGTACTTTGTTTTCTTCATTTTTTTTCTCATAAAGTATACCTGGTTTTCACCAGAGCCAGTCCACTGAAGGCGCACCACAGAGTTCTGAAGGAAGACACAAACAGCTCTGCATACAGTGCAAGGTGAGTGGAAGCCATGTTGATATATTAACTTGGGTTCAACACTGTGCTAAGACATTTTGCCTCCCAGCAGTCCTTATTAGCCTTAGCTTGACATCACTAATTTATCCCCACACTGTATTCTATGGAGTCCTCAGTTGCCTCTGAGCCCATAAAGAAGACACTTGCACTGGCAAAATACCATGAAGACACACAGCTACATCACAAAAAACACATCTGGTACTTCATAATTCTTAAATTTAAGTGGAGGAAGCATGTGTCTGAACTGAAAAGTTCTCATTCAAATTATGTTCTTAAGTCAGAAAAGATGAACAAATAATTCCTTTCAAAATGGATCACAGAAAGTGTAGAAATACGTATGAAAAGATAACATCTAGGAAGTATGTGGAAGTAAAAAGGAATACAAAAGACTGTGGAATGATGAACAGATACGGAAGGATAACTCATCTCATACTGTCACTAGAAATCTTCAACTTTCAAACTGTCAAATACAGTTCACTCTTCCTTTGCCTGGTCTACTGGGAGCTGTCCCTGCCAATGGCAAGGGAGTTGGAACTAGATGACCTTTAAGGTCCCTTCCAACTCAAACCATTTTATGGTTCTGTGATTAATACAGCCTAACATCTGTCCCCAGTGGTTGTTCTTTAAACTGACACACATATAGGCTAGCTAGGTTATTTACTAATTGTAGGACGCATTTTATACAGACTCAGAAAATTGACAATCACTGTAACTATCAAACTCATAACAAGACAGCCCTTCCTAACTTCAGCGAAAGCCAAAGTAGACTCAAAGTTTTAAAGCATTTGTGTTAGGGCAACTCATTCCTACTACAAAGCTGACTAGTGCAAACACATCAGAGAAATGTCAGTTTGTTTCTCATACAGCCAAAAATTACTGCAAGTGACACTGCAAATACACTGCGGCTCATATATCGCTTAATTGTAACTTCCCAACTTCTACTAAGTCACTAAAAATGAAATCTAGAAATTACTTCTGCTATTAAGACTGGCAGCTAGTAAAAGCATTAACTGAACTACATGTTTCTTATATAATTACTCAGATAATATTAGGAGGTGCTTTCACTATGCATGAAGTATCATTGTCTTTAGTTATGATAACCTATGTTTAAAAACAAACATACACGGTCTGGAAAATTGATACTTGCCATATTTTCCCTCTTTTCACCTTTACTCCTGACCTCTCCAGAAATTCTCAAAATCAAAAATGCTTAAAATCCACATAAACTATTCTAGAAAAATTAACAGCATTTTGGAATATGTCATCACTTTTTTGCGTATTTGTCAAATAAATAGGCATTTTATGACATCTCTGTAGAATGCCATAAAACAGCAGTCCCCTTATTTTTCAGCCACAGATCAAACTTACTCTTTTATTGCCCTGAACCATGCAGATTAGCACATCTTTCCAAAGGGTAATACAGGTTTAAAGTGTGAGCCAATGACAAACCACAAAGAATGTAATTTATAAAGTTAAAAGACAATGAAAATTTTATTTATCTTTGGAAGAACAGATTCCTATCAGGATTCACCTTGCTAGGTCTTGATTTGCATACTGACTTTGACCATTTTTGGTGTTCCCCACACCAAAAATAAAGCAGCAGCAAAGGCCCAAAGGGCCCTCAAATTCTTCCATTCACACAAAAAAACTTAGGACCCTGATGTGCATATGTTTTCTAGCTAGACTTGAGCAAGGCCTTTGACATGGTCCTCCACAACATTCCTCTCTCTGAACTGGAGAGACATAGATTTGGTGGGTGTACTGTTTGGTGGATAAGGAACTGGTTGAATGGTCACAATCAGAAGGCAGTGGTCAACAACTTGATGTCCAGATAGAGATCCGTGACAAGAGGTGCCCCTCAGGGAGCAGTGTTGTTTAATATCTTCACCAGTGGCGTAATTGCTGTGTTTACTTAAGTTTTCCTATCCCAAAGTCAAAAGCGTGAAGCAAAATTAAAACAATTTGCATCTACTACCAATTTGCACTGAAAAATGACACAAACACACTCTTTTTGGCAGGGCACACAGGCTCGGGCTGCAGTCTATTCACAACTATAACTCACTGCCACGGGCCAAAGTCAGCTCTGATTCACACCGGGGAGCGCTGTTCAGCACTGGCAAAGGGTCTCAGCATCTGCCTGACAAATGAATTCCACATATTGAATATTTAAACCTGGGTTTGTAATGCTGCTCTGTATTTTCTCAAAACACAAGTTAACATAATAAATGGCCTGAAAGGTCATTAATAAACCACATCAAGGCTGTCGGTGTTCTTATGCCAAAAGCAGCACAGCCAGCCTTTGTACAGAATTTGTGGAGCTAAGGAGATAGAATGGGTTGGGTTGGAAGGGACCTCAAAGCCCATCCAGTCCCACCCCCTGCCATGGGCAGGGACACCTCCCACTGGATCAGGGGGCTCAAAGCCCCATCCAACCTGGCCTTGAACACCTCCAGGGATGGGGCAGCCACCACTGCTCTGGGCAACCTGGGCCAGGGCCTCCCCACGCTCACAGCAGAACATTTCCCCCAAGATCTCATCTCCATCTCCCCTCTTGCAGCTCAAAACCATCCCCCTCACCCTATCCCTGCCCCCGCTGACCAAGAGCCCCTCCCCAGCTCTCCCGGAGCCCTTTCGGTACCGGAGGCTGCTCTGAGCTCTCCCCGCAGCCTCCTCCTCCTCCTCCTCCTCCTCCTCCTCCTCCTCCTCGACTCGCGCTTTTCGCTTCGATAACGACCCGCCCGCGGAGCGCTCCGCCACGAGCACTGCGACCGCCCGCCCTGCCCGCGCCTCCCGCCGCTCCCACCTGCGCGGCCGCGGCCGGGCCCGCGCGGGCGGGGCCCTGGGAAATGGCGGCGCGGGGGGGCGGGGCGGGGCGGGGCGGGGCGGGGCGGGGCGGGTAAGCGGGGCGGGGCGGGGCGGGGCGGGGCGGGGCGGGGCGGGTAAGCGGGGCGGGGCGCGGGGGCACGAAGGGCTTTGCCATTTGATCTTTAGGGCTTCGCCGTGTTGAGTGGGGTTTTTTTCTTTGACAAGGCTGTAGGAAGGTGGTACCGGAAATGCCGGCAAATAAACTCTGCTGAGGCTCGGCTTGGAGCTTTAGGAAGCTGCATCCTTTAGTGTCACAGTGTCACAGGGCTGGAAAGGACCTCTGAGATCATCGAGTCCAACCTATAACCCAACACCAACACCAACACTAACACCACCATCTAAACCATGGCACTCAGTGCCTCATCCAGTCTCCCCTTAAACACCTCCAGGGTCGGCGACTCCACCCCCTCCCTGGGCAGCCCATTCCAATGACCAATCACCCTTTCAGTGAAGAACTTTTTCCTCACATCAAGCCTAAACTTTCCCTGACGAAGCTTGAGTCCCTGCCCTCCAGTTCTGTCCCTGGTCACCTGAGAGAAGAGACCAACTCCTGCCCAACTACAACATCCTTTTAGGCAGTTGGAGAGAGCAATGAGGTCTCCCCTGAGCCTCCTCTTCTCCAGACTAAACAGCCCCAACTCCCTCAGTCGCTCCTCGTAGGGCTTGTGCTCCAGCCCCTTCACCATCTTCGTTGCCCTACTCTGAACACACTCCAGCATCCTGACATCTTTCCCAAACTGGGGGGCCCAGAACTGGACACAATATTCAAGATGAGGCCTGACCAGTGCCAAGTACAGGGGGACAGTAACTCCTCTGGTCCTGCTGGCCACACTATTCCTGATGCAGGCCAGGATGCCATTGGCCTTCTTGGCCACCTGGGCACACTGCTGGCTCATGTTGAGCTTCCTGTCCACCAGCACTCCCAGGTCCCTTTCTGCCTGACTCCTCTCCAGCCACTCTGTCCCCAGTCTGTAGCTCTGCATGGGATTGTTGTGTCCAAAATGAAGTACCCGACATTTGGACTTATTAAACATCATCCCATTAGAATCGGCCCAGCTCTCCAATCTGTCCAGGTCCCTCTGCAGGGCCATCCTACCCTCTAACAGATCAACCCTTCCTCCCAGCTTGGTATCATCTGCAAACTTGCTGATGATGGACTCAATCCCCTCATCCAGATCATCAATAAAGATATTAAACAGGACTGGACCCAACACCGATCCCTTGGAGACACCACTGGTGACCGGCCGCCAACTGGATGAGACACCATTTACCATCACTCTCCAGCCAATTCCTAACCCAGCACAGAATGCTCCCGTCTAAGCCACAGGCTGCCAGCTTCTCTAGGAGTCTACTGTGTAATAGATAAATAAAGGTTTTGCTTCAGCCAGATTGTGATAGTTGAAATCAGTAGGGGGTCGGTAAAAATGTAGGTTTACAAATACCCAGTTAAGGACATGTAAATAACCTTTCAAGACTCATTTTAATATGAAGCGGGGACAGGTAATGCCCATGTATAGGCATATTGGGGAATGCAATGAATATGTAACATTATATTGCTGTGAATCAGAACTGGTGGTATGCTGTAATGAGGGATGGTATGCAGGTAAAGGGGAGGGGGAGTAACATACTAAATGAATATGTATAAGTACCCTAAATAAATGTACATGAGTGGGACCAAACAGTGTGCGTAGAGGAGGGTCCATCCTCTTATGCACCCAGCGCTGTAAATAAATCTCTTTGCTTCTAAGACTTTGTCCTCTCTAAAATTGTATCTGTGAGCTGGCATTTCTCACATGCTGGATGCATGAGGGAATGATTCCATCAATCCTGTGTAACAAGGCAGAAGATACTTCCTGCATCCATGCATATATATAATTTTTGCCAGAAATCTTACGCATATTCTTTTTACTTTCCAAGGACTAATTTTAATTTTATTATTGATGCATGTTAAAGACATAGCATAAAGGCATTGAAATAGTTGAATTGTTTAAGTGAAACGTATTAATTAGCAGACTTAAGGCTTTTTTTAACAGCAGCACTTGTATTTTGCGTTAGGTAGGAGGGCTCATGCCTGCACAACTTACTAGAAAACAAGGATTGGTCTGCTAAAAGTGATGAATGCCTGTTTGTAGCCAGTAGATAGCAGAAACCTTGAAAAGAAGATTGAAGAGAAGCTAGAGCCAAAAATGACAAATTGGAGAGTAAAACTCAGCCAAAAGTGATGAAGAAGAGAGAGGTGAACCTTCCTCTTTGACCGACAATTGACATGAGGAAGAAGAAAAGGATGAAGGCGCCACCACCAGAGACCACTGGTAGGAGTGACTACGCAAGTGCAAAAGGACATTAGAATATCTTTGAATTCTGAGAAGCAATATGAATATCTAAATAGATGCAGGACAATATGTTGACTAATCATAAACCTAGTACTAAAAATATGTACCTTTCACCAACTCAGGGGGTGATCCTGGGGCAGGAGAATCCCCCGCTTTTGCCTTGGTGCCATAAAGGAATGATTCTTTTAGAGATCTTAAACTTTGGTCTCTGAGAGGTTTATTTGACCAGCTTTTACCGTAATGTTATGAACTTCACAATAGCCAAATCTCTGCTAATTGGAGCTTTCTAGCCAGTTCCCTATTTGACCTTGTATTTTAGTTAAGGAAAGACATCCTTTGATCAGTGTTGTCTGGGAAAAGCACTATTTGAAAAAAATTTCTATCAAGAAAATGTGCTATCAGAGGAACAATCAGCGTCTGACTTTCAAAAAATACAGTTACTTAAATGGAAGGCAACTCTACTTTAGCTTAAATAAAAATATTGCACTTCTGTAACAGTAACCACTTCTTGTATCAAAGCTACCAGCCCGGGCAGCCACATCAGCTGGCCGTGGTTTTCAAAGAACTGGAACTTGCAGATTTGGCAGTGAAGGAAATGAGGACAGCCCTGACAGTTTAACAGCCCTGTTCAAAAATAAGCAAACATGTCCTGGCTTCAAAAACCTCAGGGAAGAAGGTCGTGGCAAACTAGTGTGATCCTGGTTTTCATAAGGAGCTATACTTGTTGAGGAAGAGTTTTCTTTGAAGCAACAGCTTTTGTGATCCCATCATTTCTTTATGAAATTTTGTAGCCTTTTTACAAGAAAATAATTGAATACACTTAATTCTCAAGAAGTGTGTTTAAATATTTCTGCAAAGAGCAGTTATTAAGAGCCCTGTAACCCATCACAGTGTGATGAAACAGGTGAACGGACAGTGCTGAGCTGTTGATGGATCCTGCTGTGCCTCAGCTCGCCCTGTTCACCTTCTTTGCTTTTGCTGCTGATAGGTGCTGTTCTGGATTTTCCAAGGAAGGGAATGGGTTAAACCAGTTATAAGATTTATTTAACTTTCTGTTTTTACCTTGGGATTTTCAAAGAAATCACATCCAGTGTAGTTTTATCGTATACTGGATTACACTGATTAGAGTTCTTGGGTACTGGAGATAAGGAAAACAATAATACTGAAACCAAGCTACAGGTTATTAAATAAAAACAGCTAATAGAACAAGGACAAAATAGAGATGATGATAGCAAAAGAAAGGTTAAAAAGCTATTGGAGAGTTCTGTAGCCAACAGAAACTACATAGTTCATTATATACAGTCATCTTGAAATTTGTTACACATAACTGTATCTAAAAAGCCTGAAACCTTTGTGACAGGAGTTATGCTAAGGCCTGAAGAATTAGGAAATGCCAGTTAAAAACTCAGATCAGGCTGAAGAGCCTAAGGTAATAAAGTTATGCAAAGCAACCAGCTGTGAGTGTCCTGTGTGGAAGCAGCTACCTGCTTGCTCAGCGCAGAACTGGGCTGCACAAGTCCCCTTTGCCACCTGCTGGGGAAAACTGGGTTTAGACATACTGTGAGGGGAATTTTTTTCCCTCTGTTTCTTCCAGTTCTGCAGAAAAAAATAGTGTGTCATTTGTTATAGATACTAGGACTCAAAAACTTGCAGGTAATGCAATACTAGCAAGGAACCTTGTGTCATTACATTTGGCCCATTTATAGCCTGAGCCCATTGTACTTCCAAGGTCTGGTTTGGAGTTATGGTGATGTGGGAAACACTTTAAAAGTAGCGATCTGGCATTCAAAATGGTTGTTAGATGGACTTCTTAAAGGTTGTATCTGTCAATCAGCTCCTGTTGGTACCTGTGTTAAGTATTTTAATTTGGCTAAACATTTTAGGCTGCTGTGCCAATGTACATCTACTAAAGCCCTGGAAAGGTGTGATGAGTGGTCAGCAAGTGCTTGGGTAATAGCTTTGGGAAAACCATGGGAACTCATACACATTTATTTTCTAATATGTTCTGAACTTAACCCTTTACATGGTACTACATAGTTCAGTGAAGAGATTTCTATTGTATGTTGGAGTAGGAAATTGGAACATACAGACATCATTTCTTCTAGTAAGCACGAGACGTGGTTCAGTCTCTTACCTTAAATTAAAATAACAAGATGTTTGTAGTCACATGCTGGGAACTGAATTGATTTAATTTAGGAGAGTATTCAATGTGCACTAGACATTTGATGTGTGATATTAAATCCAGGCATTTTTAAAGGACCCCTACAGACATAGTCTGGCTTTGTATCCATAAGAATAGTGCTGTAATTTCTTTCATCCATTCCTGACTTTTACTCATTGCATACCATTGCCCACACTTGGAGCTACCTGCCAGTTGGTATGTTGTAAGTGGCCTCACTTCCCTCCTAAAGCTCTGTTTAGCTCTAATGACCATGTTTTGTATGGTATTTGTTTGAATTGGTTTGGTTTAGGCCTTTTTAGACTGTCAGTTCATGAAGTCTGTAAATAAATGTATTTCTAGTTCATACTGTATTTCATAAAATGCCATGTTATGAAAGCTATATGAATTGTAATTATTAGGTGAGCTAAGAAAGAGGACATGCAGGCATCCTCTGAAATTTTCAGTAGATCTTCCTTGCCATTCTTGACTTCCAGGGAGAGATGACATGGTGTGCCCTGCTGCCTGCTTAGCCTTTGGTTGCTTACAGCTGCCATGGAGTGAGGTTGTGCATCTGCTCCAGTGCCGGTCTGTCCTTCATTTCCTTTGAGCATTCTTCCTCAGCTAATGACCTTTCTGGGAATGTGTTTGCCAAGGTTATGTCATGCAGGGTATTTTAACTGCATCACCATTGTATTCACTACCATTTGTGGATCTCTGAAAAATTCCCAGCAGAATGTTTCCTCTTTCAGCCACGTGTGTGAACTCCGAATTTTGTCTCATCTTTATTTGTACATTGGTCTTCTGATACAAATGTTGTTCAAATAAATAATGTAGTGGAATTCATTAGTTATCCTGACTGCCTCTATTTGAACTTCTAGAACAGAATAATTTCTCTGAGGGACCCGTATATATTTTCTCTCTATCAGCTTAAGGCTTTCAGAAATATGGAGTGGCACTTTAGGTTCAGAGAACACAGCAATTTGGAGAAGACAGTTCTTGGGTAAATATATTAAACCTGAGAATCAGTTCGCAATCTATTTTCCTGAACCCCACTTCATCAACAGAGCTTCTGTAGAATACTTATTTGAGGATTGTGGATAGTCATGAAAAGACATAGTTGAGCCAATTTCTGTGGTGTGTACTTCCAAAATCAGACTTCATCAAGTTTCCTCTGACTGCTGCGCGAGTCTTGTTGCTCAGGCTTGGAAGGAGACTCCACGGAGGGCCGTGATCAACGGGACTGGATGCAGCTGCAGTGGAGACCTTCCCTTGTGCATCTGTCTTTTCTTTACACTTTGGAGTGCTGAGATGAGAGCAAAGACGTTAGTATCCCACTATCACCAGGCAAATTCTGTTCATGAAGCGTACAAAGAATCGTATTCTTTCTGTGAAATCAATGCACTGCACCACTCCAGAAAGCATTGAGTGCTCAGACAATAATACTGGAAAACTGGCTACTTATGTCTTGTCAGGCTTTATGGGAATCCAACCATGTGATCAGTTGGACAAATTTCACTTTAGAGCAGGCATTTAAACCCTGAAAATTCTGAAGACATGATTTATTGAGAATGCCTGACTAGTTAGCTAGTATTCTTGGATGTGGAAAGATAACCAACCAACACAGAGCATAAAAGAGTATTAATTTGTTCCTTTTTTTTTTTGCTTTGTTTGGTTTAATATGAGGTGACTGGTAGCTGTACGGATAAAATAAATGTGATAATGAGAAAAAAAGAGTACATTTTTTTAACTGAGAGACCCATCTGCTTTATGTAGTATGTGTGCTGATGACCTTCATTCCTTCATTAAAGATTCACAATAACAATGAAAGGGTACAGGAAAAGTGAACACCTGCCATAGTTTGCTATAGCCTTGAAGCAATCTGTGCTTAAGTTTGGCATGTTATATTAAAGTTTAAGAATTTATCTTAGCACCTACTTTTGTGCTTTATAGTAATGTATTCAAACATTCCAAACTGTGCTGACCTGTTGGTGGTTTTGTTTCAGCTTTATTGTGTAGAAGGAGGTTTTGTCTAGTATCTCTTATAGTTTGTTCACGCCTCTCTGATTTAGATAATTTTTGAAAAGGATTAAAGTAAGACAGCCTCTAAATGACCAGTGGGAATTTGAAGTAGCATAGCCACTCTTTTCTGTCCAGTAAAGCCATTAAATGATAAACTATTGATTTTTATAATACAATTAAGTTGCCAATGATTTCTTAAGAAATCATTTTACATTTTCTCTATTCTGCACTCAGCATATTATCTGTTGTAAATCAGACTATAGTGTTCTCAGTCTGGAATGAAATCGCCTTCACAGTGTTCTTGGAATGAAACCATTTCCACACCAGTCTCAGTACTGCAAAGGATTTCACCTCTGAAATTAACTGATGCCCTTCATCAATTCATTGTGACACATATGTATCAATTAAATTTTTCAACCAGTAATTTGCTGTTATTAGGACATTCTTAAGGCAGATAGATTAACATACCTAGAAAGTTGTAGTGTCTTGCATAGAGAGAATAACTATTGCAATTTCACAAACAGCCTTATGATTCAGGGCTAAAATGGATGGCTACCTGGGCTCAGAGAGGTTTCTTCATCTCTCCTTTACACAGGTTGTACAATGAAGGAGAATGCCATAGAGTACTTCCTTTGAAGTAGCATGAAGTACTGGAAGGCAAGATATTGGTTGTGATGGGTTAAAATGGTCTCTTCTATGCTGACATTTCCTGTGTTCTTATGTTCTGAGATAGGATAAACAGAGGCTTTATTTGTTCTGATTGCTGGCAGGTTTTTTTGCTTTCCACTTTTTCTTTTATTTTTACTGACAAGATAGTAAAAGAAGTCAATATATAGTTTGATGTTGCTCATCCAACTTGTCAGATTTTTATTTAGTGTTTTAGTGCTGGTTTTTCATTTATTGTTCACATTGTTAGGCTTTAAGGTGTCTCACACCATGCACTGCATATAAATGCCTCTGTTGTGATACCTCTTAAATATATCTCTTAAAATTAATGTTGAGTTTTGCAGAAATACACGTACTTTCAAATCTGCACATTTGTAATACAGCTAGATCTACAACCCTAATACATACTTGGAGAAACAAAGAGCATCTGCAATTTTCAATGATTTCCTTTGGGCTCAGGCACTGGATTCCACACAACATTCTCCATTTTGGCTGTATAAAATTGTTGTGTTAACAAAAGTCTTCACAAAGATTTCATACAGTGCCCTAAATTCCTCTAGTCTAACAACTTTAATTCCTCTGTCTCTTGTGACTTCCTTAGAATAACACCCACTTTGTCTTTCCTTTTTCTTCTGTAATCTTTTCCCATCCTACCTCTCGTCTGTTATCCTGTATCTCAGCCAGTTTCTGTTTTCCAGCTCTCCTTCTCCCAGCACAGTGGGAGAAGCACATGTCCCAAGTGCTCTGTGTGCTTTTCCTGCTCAGCAGCCAGAGCAGCGAGTATGTGCTGGGGTTTGTCCAGTGCTGTAGCTGTGCTGACAGCCGGTGAGCACGTGTTAGCCTGGTTGCTGCTGAGGGAAAAGAATAGTGGCTTAATTCCTCCTGCCTCTGCTAACGGCAACATTAATAACATCTGTTCTCAACCCTGCTGGGGATCTTCATAAAACTTGCAGGGACTTAATATCATAGGATATACCATATAAAACAAGGCTAAAAAATGTCACAAAGTTTGAGAGGAAGATTTTGTATACTTGCCGGGAGCACTTGACCTGATGTCTTATATTTCTGTGTAATACAGTATATTCTGGACGTTGGCTGACTGTTCACGTCTTTAACCTGAAATACAAATCAATATTTACTGTGTTATGACTGAGTAGTTGATTATCCCAAAACCAACACACATAAGATTAAAGTCTGTGTTTCTCTTTCAGATGCAATCAATCAGCTCTATTTTCTATTGTAAGTGGAGGAGAAAGGACAGAGGCTGTGTCTTAGACAATTTCTTACTAGATTTGTTTTAAACAATTTAAAACAAATGTTTCTATATGTTTCTAAGAGGGAGCTGACATCTTTTGTCATGAGCAGAACAGGAACAAAACCAAACATACTAAAACAAGTGTGACTTGCCTTTTATAAGTCTAAATGCTTGCTTGCAGAAGACTTTATAGTAGACAATGGGACATAAATACATTGCTCCCTTCCAAAGCATGAATTCTGTTTGACTTAACTGATTTCTCTTGAAAAAAAGCAGCATAACATGAATTACTCTACGTTTAATTTTAAATTAATGATCTAAGTGCTGCAAGTTACCTGTGCAGGAGCAGATGCCCTCTCTGAGGAAGGTTTATGGAGGATTAGACTTCGTTACTTCTTACCAGTAAGCATTGCTAAGGTGAAAGCATGCAGTGCTTTTAAGTGCACTAGTGACTTGGCTGTTCACAGAGGTTTAGCAGAATTCTGCTAATAGAGTTTTTATGCTTTCATCATTAGGTGTCATGAATAAAGCAAAACACATGGTAACTGTAGAGAAATAGGCTTTAGGGATTGCTAAAATAGGAAATGTTTTTCAGTCTCTTCAGGTTCTGTTTTGTTACCCCTGTCTCGTATAGAAGCTGGGATACAGACCAGAGTGTAAAGACGGAGCATCTTCTCAGCTCAGGGGTCTGTGCCACAGAGTAGAATTTGAGATGCCGGTGGCTGTATACAGTAATACTACATTTCATTATCATCTCCTTCCTCTGTATTTCCAAATTGTTTCCGAGAAGATATATCCCCAAAAAAATAGCTGTGCCTAGAACAAATCAAACTGGCATAGTTCAGGACATAACTGTTCACAGGAGTCCTGCACACCAGGGATGTCTTGATGATGTGAAACTGTGTTTATTGCCTCAGTTCTTCAGGAATATCATTATGAACCTGGGAAAAGAGATCACGCTTTTACTTTTTCCCTTCCCTGACTGTTTTGTTCATTTTCAACCTTACTGCCAAAGGTGTAATTTTCTGATGACTACAGAATATGCTGCACCTTGATACAATGTGAATCTAAAGACAGAGAAGGTGGGGAGATTCTCTGTCCTGGGTAGCTACTGAGATGAACAGAATTACTCAGGTCCAACTGATGACGGAATTTGGTTTAGCTCAGCAGTGACAAACCTTGGCACTAACATCACATTTGCCACTAACAGAGGTTTGGATTGTGAGCAATGAAGGTGAACTGGGCTGGATAAAAAATGTAGCACCTGGCATTTTTGCAAACAGTCTTTCAGCAACGTGTCATTTTGTCCACTGCTCAGCACTGATTTGATGGACTACATTGAGGATAAATCCATGGGGGCATCTTTGATAAGATAACTCATTTTCTATATAACAAAATGCAATTGAACTCCTCTAACTGGACTGTAGTTGTGTGTGTGATTTGGCATCTCTTGGGGAAATTAGAGATAATGCTCATCAGAAAGAAAGCTACAAAGTGAGTAAAGAATGATGTAAAGCTCTGAGAACCACAGAAAATACTGGAAAGGTTTAGTGGAAGGGGTAATTTCACAGTACAAGTTTTAAAGACTGGTCTTCTGGCTAATTTTTTTCAGCTATTTTTGTTGGTATCATTCTCCCAAAAAAGGAGATGTGTATTTGTGAAAAAAACAGGTGACAAAACTCTGAATAGGAGCAGTCTGTCAGATAGGAGGAACTGGATGAACTTAGGGTCTGGAGCAGTCAATATCAAATGAAATTCACTGCTATGTGGTGCAAGGTTGTGCATTTGGAGAGTAATAAATTACAAGCTCCTGTATGCAAAATGACTGAGGAAGCAAAAGAAGTGCTGAAGCTAAAGAGCAATATCGGCAAAAGGACAGATAAGTATAAAGCAATCATGAGTGCAGTTATATTTGCAAAGCAGAAGGACATTTTCAGTTGTCAATGATGTAAAATTCTTGAATAGCTTTCTTGTGAGTGATTTGGGGCAAAAATAATTCTCATGTCTTTTAAGACAAAAACTATGTAAAGGGCATATGATGGCTTGAATGAGAAGCAGACCAGACCCCAAGAGGTTCTATCATCTTTTTTCTTAACAGTAAAGTTGTAAATCATTTTGATTTCTTGCATGTTTCTCTATTTCTTAGGATTAAGACTCCAAGGCTTGATCAGCACCTGATCTTAGATAGATAAAAAAAATTGGAAAGTATATAAACCGTGTGTAAATCTTCTTATTAAAGATATTAATGATGCTTGATAAATTATTTTTCCTTAAAGCTACCAAACCCTGCTTATTCCTCAAACCTTACACGTAGCTTCTACCTTACAGCCTCTAGCACCTTACACTGTGATAATTCATTATTTAATATGAGTTAAACAACTATAAACAACTTTCTTTTCAAAGACATCCCACCACATGCAGAGAGAAGTTTGTGGGACATCTGTTTGCTCTGAGGAGGAGTTGGATATTTGAGAATTATTAATACATTTGCAATGTTTCTTGTAGTATGTGTCACCACTGCAAAATGAGTGAGAGGATAAAAACCACTTTGCATCTGTCAAGGCCTTTGTGTCAACGTGCAGAGATCATAGTGGGGAGAACAGGCCAAGACAATATGAAATGCTGCTTTGCTCTTGCATCCTTTTAAACCATTCATTTTAACCTTCAGTCCCACGCAAAGAGCCAGACTCCCGTTTATGGCTACATGTGAAGGTGGCATGGAGGCTGTCTTTTGTGCCACAAGTACTCTGAAGCCATCCAGCATCTTCTGCAGCTCCTGGTGAAGTATCCCCTGCCACAGTTTGTCTGCTGGTGCCCACAGAGGCTGTGCTGGACGCTCGGGACTGCGGCGTGTTCAGGGCGCACGGGGATGACAGCTGGCTGCAAGGGAGGTCGGGCTCAATGGATGAGAGAAAGGCTTTTCTGGATAAAGCTTTAGGTGACTGAGGAGATGAGGCCTCTGTCTCCTGTGCCTTCTGTGCAAGATGCTGCAAATCGTGTTAGCACTTTTCCCTAAGGATGAGTAGGAATGCCTTGGGGGAGTATTCTGAGGGTCAGTCAACAAAGTCAATGGACTTTCAGCATGTAATTTGAATGGTTATGTGGGGCCATTGGCACTGAGCTGAGACTGAAAGTCATCTCTGTACAGAGCTACAAAAGCAAGAGGCATTGTGCCCTGGCTTTTTGTGTTCCTGCTGTGATCTCTGTACACTGGCACTCCTGCTTTGCCACATGCAAGGAATTTTTTTCCTCTGTGAGTCTTTTCTGAGTCTGTGGCTGATATCCACGACACCAGGCACTGAGCACCTATGATACACTCTTACTCAAATCCATTCAGTTCCCTCTCTGAATAAATGTGTTGTACAGATTCTGGCTTGTTTTGGATATTAATTTGGGTAGAGGTTGGGGTGTTCATAAAATTTTATTCAAGATTTCTAACTTTCCATTGTTTAAATTACTGACAGTTCAGCTAATCCACAAATTTATATGCCACTCTTTTTGCTTCTATGGTGCATGTTGAATATTCCAGGGTTTCACTCACCCTTACATCAGAGTGTGCATCTGCCTGGAAGGAAGCAGTCTTTCAGAATGCATTTTAAAATGTAATGTTGCAGTTGCACCACACCGGGTCTGATACAACCAGTTGTTTCTGGATACAACTTTTCCAGATTCAGCCCTGGTGAGGTTGCCATGGAAGAGGTACCAGGGCCTGCAGGACAAGACATGTTCTCCTTTAGGGTTGGTCCCAAAGCCCAGCTCCAATTCTCCTTTCAGCTTCCCAGCTCCTAGAGCTGTGGCTGCCGATCATTCAGTCCCATTGTCAGAGTGAATCACTTGCCATAAATAACAAGAGACCTTGACAGTTCTCCAAGGATTAGGAGACTTACACAAATCTAAATAAATCGTTAGAAAAACTTGAAGGAGATGGGGCAAATTACTTAAATATATGAGAGCTGAATGTTCTACCAGAAGAAATAGTTGAGTATCTGGGATGAAGTACTGTAAAATTCAGGAAGGAAAGGCTGTAATACTGAGTAATCTTATCCAATAAGTGAAATTCAGTAAGGATCTTATTTTTTTTGAACTTTATTTAGAAGAGCAGCATTCCTTAGCATCATCAGCCCCTAGGATGTATAATAAAGGTGTTCTTTTCTGGTTAAAATTTCTTTTTTAAGATCATAATTCTTCATGATGCATAATTAAGTGTTCCTGGTGCAGAACAATAATTAAAATAATGCATAAGTGCATGAAAATTCTTACAATGCTGATTCAGATAAATATACTTGGCGTGTGGTAGCGATGTTACCCAAATTCCTATCTAGCAGGTGTGCAGAACCCAGTAATCCTCATCCTGTGTGACACTACAGAAACAATTATTCAGCAGTTTTGGAAAAGACGCAAAGGATGTAAGCTGGCAGCAAATGGGAAGTGCCCCTCCCCCCACTCTACCCTTGAAATTATCAATGGAGGTGAAGTCTGACAGAGGAGTGTGAGAAAAGAGGGTAGTGCTGATATTGCTGCTTCTGCTGCTGCTTTGTTATCTATCCAAGAGATCACCCTTCTCACACCCTTGCAATCTGCTCCAGGTGACCCTCTCTTATGATCTATCACCTCCCTAATGTGCAGGGAGAGGATCTTTCACTCTGTACACTGGTCCACAAGAAAGCAGGACTCAAAATAGGTGTGGATTTGTGAGGGTCTGACTATATTGTCTCACTGCTCCTGATTTACTTACTGTAGATTTCCCAAATTCTGCTCTCAGCAACACTCATAAGCTAAATCATTGTTTCAATAGAGGCTCCTGCTGCTCCCCAAGACATAAAACCATAGCTGCATTCATGCCATGTAGCTGTTTTTCTAGAGTCTGTAACATAATAATGATTATCTTGGCTGTGTATCTTATTTCTAAGTACTGAAATCTTACATTGCAATGGGAACAGGTAGATGCAGTGAAGAGTTTTTACTTTAAAAAAAAGAAATTGCAGCTTTATGGGATTGTTGATATCGCTTGTTTTCCAGATATATGGAATCTGATGATTTGTAGATGCCTCAGTTTTCATGGCTGCTACATCTGACTGGGTATCAGTTCATGAATTTTACCTTTTATGTAGTGGTGATGTATTAATTTCACACTAGAATCTGTAAAGATATTATATTTACAGATAAAATGTAATTTCTCACACTTCCAGAAATGAACATTAATTCTTTTCACCTCAGCAGGAATCTGAAAGGACTTGTTGCATTTCATAAGACGAAATATAAATCTGGAATCTATTTGGAAGATGAAGTCCATTAAAGTTTTACAGTTTTCTTCATGATTTTATATTAATATGGAACTCTGAAATGTGAGGTAATTCTCCACAGAATATGGGATATATTTACTTAAAGAAACCCTCTCCCAGAGTCCTCCAGTACTTCATGGCATCCCATGTGTAACTGTAAAACATTCTGATATTTTGTCATTTGTCTCAATTTGAAAATGAACTATAATCCATCTTGTTTGGGGAGAAGGCTGATGAGAAGGATGCCTTTGCAGAGATTTACCATTACCGTTTTACTCCATCACGTGAGTTTTTTTCCCTTTTCGTAAACAAAGTTCTCTGAGGTAACTCAAGTAATCTCCATGTTAAACAGGATACTGTGACAGCACATGGCACATTTCTGACACTTGAATCGTTCCTGGTAAGTCATGAGTCATATAATCTGAGTGTATACATGAGTGCTGGTCAAATGACTTCCCCAATGTTCTGCATCATTAAACCCTAGAGAATTGGATTTCAGCTTTTAGGCAATGCTCTCCGGTGGAATGAGTAGCACTGAGCTGCAACTAGTTAGCTGGTATGGCTAATCAACTATTAACAATATTGATTTGAAATTATTTTGATAAGTAGAAGCTTTGAGATTAATTTTTATTAATTTTAGAGACATAAAATTCCCAATGTGTGCATTCTCAACAGCTCCCAGAAGGCTGTGAATCCTCACTTTAATCATAAATCTTAAAATATAATTAATTTCAATACAACTTGAGCCCATGCAAATGTTCAGAAAGGATATGTTTGTTTCCTGTTTATCACTTTCCAGTTTGAATAATCTAGTTAAGGGTCAGAAAAGTAGCAATACCCTGTGGTTTAAGTGATCAGTGACCCTCCATGAATATCAAGTATAGGATCCCTGAAGTGGACAAATTGAAACACGTTGCAGACAAAAGGGTGGGACTTTTTTTCTGGTAATTGGAATTAGTTTGTCAAAGAAGTTCATGTTCATGGCCAAAATTATCTGCAAAAATATCTCACTTGCAAACTGGTAAATTCATGCCTATCCTTGCTAGTTGTGATGCTCCACTGTAGAAAGCATCCATAATATCTTTGCTACTACTGGAAATATGTGCTTTTTTAAATGGTAGACTAAGCCTATGTTAGACCTTTATACTTTTTCTTTGGCTAATTTAACCAGCAAATTTCATTATCAAATATACATTGCAGTAATACCTCCTAGAAACCCTTACCTCCCTGTCTTTTGTTGACACATTTATAAGTACATAAAGACCTTTCAGTAAGTCTGAATCTTTTCAGGGAAATGGAATTGACTTAATGTGACCATTATAGAAGCACAGAGAGAGAGAGCTCTGTGCGTTAATCAGTTCATTGCTTCAAAACTAATTAAGCTGTCAGATGAATGTTTTCTACTCCTGTAATCAAATGCGACCTTTTTTTTTGTTGAGAAGTATTTGTCCCTAATATAAAGACAGCTGTTATTTCATACAGTGCTTGACAAGGAAACCATCTTTCTTATCACGTACTTGTTGTATATTACTTATTAGATATTTGTTCTTGCTATCTGGTTTAAAGAAACCATACTTCTTTATATTCCTTTCTCAATGAAAGCTTTAAGATAAAGGGCTGTTCTAGCTCTACCTTTTACAAAGATGCTGCATTTTCAACAGAAAGCTATTTCAAGTATGTAACCATTTTCTTGGCTCTGTTAATTCTGGTATAGTATTATGTGTTTTTCCACACCAGTAAATCTGTCCATAGAGATTTCCGGAAGCACTAGTGGTGATTTTATAGTTAGGGTGTGCACTTGAGATTAAATAGCGAGTCCTTGCACAGAAAATGCAGTAAATCTTTGAGCATCATAATTTATCTGAAACACCATTAAAATAAATCCATTATTATTTCAGGAATTAACATGAAATGAAAATGGATTTTGAATAAAATTTAATGCCCAGTTTTAGATAGAACAGACTAACATTTGAACTTCTCAAGCTGCATAAACTTAGTGAGTTCTTACTTCTAGGACACATTTGAATTTTTATTTAGGATAAATGATCATTTTGTACATTGTTCCTTGTGCTTGCTGAAGTTGAAAGGACATTATTCTGTGCTATAAGGAAGCTTCATCTTTCCTCTTGGCTTCTGACTTTCTGCTCTTGCTGGCATTGAAGTAGGGCATGGCCCTCAGCTGGTCTTTTGGAGAAGGAAGGGTCTGTGTGGTGATAATTGGAAGGACAGGTGGGTGGAACGTATGGCTGTTCCTTAAAAATGAGGAAAAGAATCCAGATAAAACCCCCTGCTTTTGTAGACATGTGGTATGGAGGCACTGGGAAAGCAGCAAACAGCTTCTCCAGGGAAGATGGGTACAGCTGAAAAAGAGCTCACCACTCTGAGAGTGGAGTAGGTCTAAAGTACCAGATAGAACAGATGCCTCTGATTACCCTTTGATGTTCTAATGACACAGAGACGCAGTGATGTGCTGCAAGTCCCTGCCACAGCAGTAAAAATGTACACTGTTCTCTGTCAGAAAAATCAGTGGCTGAGTGGAGGTATGAAGGTATATAGGTAGGTTAAGGAAATTAAACTTATGTCTGTTATCAAGAATTTTTATTTTCACTTGGGGAGATTTAACAATGTGGGATTTTGCAAAACCATTCCCCACATAGGCATGTGGAAATAAAAAATTACTTATGTAAAATAAACCAAAATTAAATTCAGTTTTATTTATATCAACAAATCATTTCTAGTAATATACTTTTAAAACAACTATGATCTACATCAGATTTAATATTTATAGGTATTTTGTACAGCTGTAATGCTCGCTGGCTTTAATTATTCTATTATTATGTTGTGTTAAATAAATGGCAGGGTTCTCATTTAATTTATATTAATAATACTAATTGTACTAGCATACATGAATTTAATAAAATGATCCGTGAGTCCATGTTGGGATGAGTAGGTTTTTGTTGGATTAAATTAAAAAGGGCTATAGAATTAATTTCATTGGAGTCAGGTCTTGGCACCAGTCATCATAAGGCTGCTTAAGAAAACTAATTCCTGGGTGATGCGTGGGTGAAGTACTGAGCCGTTTGGAGGGAAATAGTCCTGGAAAGCTCCCTGAAGGTCCATGATAGTTAGAGAAGATAAGCCCTGTGAAAGTGCAATGCTTCTGATGGTGGGCAAAGCACTGCTCAGATTTTAGATTGATGAATTACGTGGATGCAGCTCCCCCAGCTCAGAAGTGCTGTTACGAACAGTGCGCATGCAGTTGTCTGTGGACCTTTCATTCTTCCGTGCTTAAAACACCATCCCTTTGGTGGTTCTTGCCTCAATACATCTCGACTTTGATACATGTCAGCTATTTTATGTAGCTAAAAATCTGGTTCCAGAGATCTCTTATTCTAGTGGCTTGGCTTACCAGCCTGTTTTCGCTCCTGAGTATTTAAGAAGACTGTTTTCCCTTTGAGAGGGAGAGGAGAGAGTCTGAAATAACTGGTGGTGTTGCAAGCTGTGTATCATGGTAATGTTAATCAAATATGACTGCACCAGTCTTCCCTGGCATCATTTCGGTTTGGTCACCAGGTTCTCATGGCTGTTTATCAGCTCTGAGCCAAACATGAACTTTGTGTAATTGCTAAAATGAAGAATGCAAATGTTCTGTATAATTCCAGATCCAGTTTTGCTCCAAAAATGGGAAGTTTCCTGCAGAAAGGATTCTAGGTGATTGTATATGAAACTTTTCCTGTACTCTGGAAGTGTAGAGCTCTATTGGGAAGTATTTTTTAAAATCCTGGGGGGTGGGGGGGGGTGGGGGGTGTGGTTCTATTAATTTGGGTTTGTGCCAAATAATACATATTTTTACCACGTAGTCCTAAGAAGTGTGGTGATGTGGAGAACTATTCCAAAACATACTTCCCACTGCTTTCACGTAGCACTGCTAAGGACTTGGCAGTGGTTGTATTTTGGCATTTATACTGCAAGTTTTTTTACCCATAATTTAAAAATCTTAAAGTGAATACATAAATTAATCAGATTCTGTAAGCCATTCATATGCAGCTCCTAAATTCAGTGAAGGCTCTGTAGCAAAATGGAATTGCATTCTGCAGCATTCAGTCCTACCTTTGATATCACAATTCCAGAATGTTTTGTTGTCTTAAATCATCCTCTTGCCAGGGTGCATTCACTGTTTTCACTCTTTCTTGCTGCCATCAAAGCAAGCACATCTACAGTCTCATATTTGAGAACAGTACTTGACATTAAATGTATAAGGAATTGTTGGTATTTTTGCAGGTTGGGTTGTCTGCAGTGGTTTGCAAAATAACTTTTTGGTTTCCTAAAATTCTTCTCTTTGAGAAATCCAACATAGAATCTCCTTTTTTTCTTAGATATGTTATGACTTGTAGATTGCTTTATGAGCCAAATTCCTGGCTGCTCCATTGCCTCTCAGTTTATCCACAGGTTGTTCCAAACCTTATAATTTGAAAGATGGAAAGCTGAACTGAGTACAAGCAGGTTAGCAGGAAGGCATTACACATTGCACCAGGAGCAGGGCAATTCTCATAGCAAAAATGTGTATTTTGCATGTTGGATAACTGGTGCATGGTACAACTGCAGAGTTGTGGGGTCTACCTGACACCTCTAGAGCTTTTTTCCGTACTGGCCACATATGCTGACAGGTAACTGGGACATATGCTTTGTTGCTGTCTAAATTCAAGCTTAGCTCTACAACTATGATGCTAAAATATATGCATTTTACATTCAGATTCTGGATGCCAATTCTGTGATCCAGTGTAGAGAATCTGAGGGGAAGATCAATAAGAGCTTGACTTTTGTTTACTATCGCTTCTACAGGAGAAAATTATTTATTTAGACGTCATAAGCTCAAATTCTGTATCCACAGATAATTTATCCACGTCTTTAGAGGTGAAAAATGGAACCAAACTACATGTCCTCTTTGCTCTACTAGAAATAGATAAAATAAAATTACAAAATAGCCCTCAGCAGCAGCAGAGAAATTATTAATGACTGGTTAGGCTGAGAGCAGGGGTGTGATTGGATGGCAAAAAATCTAGATTTTGTTCTCAGGCTCCAGGGTTAATATTAATTCATCAGGGCTGCATATTTTTTCTGAAATTTGGGAGTTCTGACACTGCTAAAGGTTTATGAGTTTTTTACTCATTACTACTGTAATTTTAATATTTTATTAATTGAATTGCTAAATGCAATGGCATTAATTCCTTATGACACCTCTTCTTCAGAAACTAAAATTAAAATTAGCGTCAGAAAATGTTATTAAGTTCAATTCTTATTAAAGTGCCAGCCATAGAAATTGGGAACGACGAGGGTGTACCAAAAGGGTATGGAGCTGAAACTAAAGACCAGTAACACAAGATGACATTCTTAGCTGCTGTGGGGAAGCAGGTGGTTCTGGCTGAAGGCCCACAAAAAGAAGATGACGTTCTGCATCGCAGAGGCCAAGGCAGCACGCAGGGCCCCCTCCTGTCCCCAACCTCAGAGCTGTGCCAGCCTGCAACTGCTGGCACTCTCAAGGGCTGAGAACCCCCAGCTGCATGGATACTGTCCTGTTTTCCTCTAGTGGTTACACTGCAGAGACAAAGGTCTTTCTACATTTTCTCTAATTTAATGACTGAGATGGCCTTCTAGGGAACTTTCCGTGTCTGCTGGTAGCTATAATCAGAGATATTGCAGCAGGATAGGCTGCACCAAATTAAAACTTCTAGTGCCACTCTTTTCACAGTAATCATTTTTGTGCTTATTAATGACAATGAATTTATAGTAATGCTGGTTAAAAACATGTATTGTAAGGCTACAGGTTTGTTTAGAAAGTGTTTTCAAAGCTGTTCCTCCTGCTTGGTTGCAAGCATTTAGGAGAATTTGGTGTCAGCTGTGAGTATGAGGTCTTAAAACCGAGTGCATACTTAAGTCTGCAGTCCTTGACTGTCACTGTGGTGCATCTGCAAATCCTGCTTGACTTGCTGTGAGCTCCTCCTGCATACAGAAGCAGAAGGGTTTGTCTAGTTGCAATAAAAGTAACAGCTTGTTTCATAGCATAAATAAGGATTGTACGGTTTCATTACCTGCACATCGTGGTTCAGAGCCTGTACTGTCATACATATGGGCATTTGTTTAGTTATAAGTTATAATCATGGCCTTCAGCTATGTTAGCACAGGGAGCATCCTGTATATCTTTGTTTAGAAGGCACTGCTTCGATTGCATTTAATTGCTTTCCCTGTAGCCTTGCTTAAAGGTAGGTGTGATAAAGGTGCAAATATTGTACTAAACAAGAGCAGCGAATGGATGAAGCCCAGGTCTATAATAAACTGCTGTAAGTAGGCAGCTACTAGATCATTATGGTTACTAATCAAGGCTATTTTCTGTGCATAGCAATGTAGTCTTTAAATCAGGTATGCTTACCCCAAATCTGCCTGTGCCACTTTATTTACGAGTCAGTTTTAATTTCAAGTGGTCATGGATTGTAATATATAGTACAGCAACATGCCCCTCTTTCTTTATGCCAGTGCAAGAATGAAGTTAGAGAGGAAATCAAGTGTGGAAGGGGAGAGATGGCTCTAGGCCGTATTTGCACTGTTTTTTATTGAGAAAGCTCAGTACTTATGAGACTTGCAATGAGTCAAAGAGATGTCAAGACTGCTCTGGCTTGCATTCAGGATTCACTTCCATGAGATTTTCCAGTGGTAAAAAATACTGTAAGTGCTCTTTTCCTCGGTGTCTCTGGCAAGCCCTTAGCCATCATCCAGTGCTAGAATGTGAAAGGGAGCTAGGAACGGGGCAGGCAATAGATCTGTTATTTCCTATGTGAGCCAAAAGAAGTTTCTTGCAATGAAAATGTGACTCAGAGGCCTTTGAGTCACCACAACAATGTAAAAGGTGCAGGCTACCTTCCAGAGCTGTAAGATGTATAAGTTTGTTAGCACACAGCTATACCTAAGCTGACCGGGGCAAGAATGTGCTGTAAAGTTGCTATGGGGTAAGGATGCTGGGCAAAATAGTCCAGGAATGGCAATGACAAGTCAGTTCTGTTAGTCCTAGGGTCCAGATTTCCAGTATCTTCAAGCACGCAGTTTGCCCACAGCAGGTGTATTTTGTGACCCATTTGACACAAATTGACAAAATCCAAGCATCTCACAGATTAACTTGTTCACGTTTTCTACTCCACCTCCTGTAAACCTGTTTATACCTTCACAGCTCGTAAGTGTAAGTGCTCTCTCATTGCAACAGAAAATGCCTGCACTCCATTTATATCAATGTGGAGTTGGGACTAGTGAATATTGATTAGTGGGTCAAAGCTTTTGTGCACACAAACTTGCCCTCTTAATAGGCATTTATTAATACAGTTTAATACCCAGTTCTAACAAAAGCAAAATGCATACAAAGCATATACAGGATAACTAAACAGGAGTTAACGTTTGTCTTCCCCCGCCAATGCACCATTAATAAATCTCTCATTTTTATGACAGAGCTACACAAACCTTGACTGTTTTCATTATTAACTTAATTACTTTTCACTTACAGGTACACAGACTATTCCTGTTGAAGGCTAATGCACATTTCCTTGACAGGCAGAATAACCAGGATGGTTTGAAAAATGATGGAATAGCCAATGCAAAGTGAAATGTGAAACCAAGGTAATACAGGAGAAGGCCAAACCTTAAAAGATCCAGAATTCTGGTTCAGTATCCTTTGGGCCAGGGTAAGCTGCTTATAGATGTATATAGGGGCTGGCACAGCACAGCTCAATTTTAAATGTAACCAGGGTGTTAGAACGTAATAGTGATGGGCAAAATAGCAATAACAAAATAATAACAATGACAACAACAGTACACACTAGGAAATTTAACTAAAACATTTAGTAAGCTACATAACTGGCCAAGCCCAGCTGTCTGTTGCCTTTTGAATTATTTTTGAATTATTTTATGAAGTCTGACAGAATCTCTGGGTATGCATGGATATGACTGCAGAAAATCAATCTGAGAGTCACCTGGAGCCCATGAGCTTGCTATAAAATCAAAATTTGCTGTAGGACTTCCTTGTCTGACTCCTCTTGAATATGCCATTGTAATGGCTCTCTGGTGTCATTGCAGTCACAGTGAGAACAATTAAAGAATTTGCAAGCAACGTTAAAAATTAAAAACTACATTTGAAGAAGGGTACCAAATTCAAAACTGGCCAGTAAGAAGTATAGTTTGAATTTTATGTTGGCCCTTCTCTTTCAATTATTTGTTGTTAAATGTCTCTTCTGCTACCTCTTTGTCATGTAGAATTCCTGCCTTTACTTTCTAGACTTTCAGCATCCTTGAATACCCTTTATTGCATTGCTGCTGGAAAGAGTCCTATTAGATTCGTGACACTGATATGCATAGGTGATATCTAAATTAACAGATAGTTTTCTTTTGACATGGTAGCTTGATATGTGCAATCCATGTTGCTGGAGAGCTAGATATAAATGTCAGAATCCTTATTTCTCCTATTGGTGAGCACAGTTCTGGGTCAGATGAACAGGTCAGCAGACAGGAACTGTGCCCTCTGATAAGGTCATCACCATTACTATGAAAAGCATCTATGGAAATAGGACACTTGCCAATTGGTTTTAATAACAAAACTCCTACTCCCACAGAACTCAAAAATATTTGAGAGGACTCCTATTCCAGACCTGCTGTAAGTGAACTATTTAGAGTTGAAAACATCGTTATATATGATTGCCTTATGCCAGCTGTGCTTCTTAATTTAGATTATAAACTGCTATCGTCTAAAATTTGAATGTACAAAGACTCACACAAGTGCAGCCACACAGGGATCACATTCTAAGAGACATAATACTCCTTACTAAGTACATTTGCATTTATGTTTTCTAAATTTTAGAAGAACAGTAACTGTCTCTGCAGCCCGACATGAAAGTTGCTTAGAAATGGAAAGGCAGACGTGTGTTCATGGCTTCTGTGGGTTAACAGAATTGACAGCTGAGACAAAGGAATAGAACTGATAATGCATCCCTCTATTAATTCCTCTTTCTTGTTTCTGGTGTGTGATAGCTAAAGTATAGGATTCATAAATTGACTGGTTTTTTTTCTCTGAATCAACTTTACAATTCATAAAACAAAAAATTGTAGATGTGCAGAGTACATAGTGTGACTGAGACTTTTCTTCTGTGGTCTGGGATGTCAGGTCAGTGTGTTCCTTGGAGGAATAAAGCCTTGCTGGTGAGGATTCACTGTGAAATTGTGGGAGATCGTCAACTCCAGATATGCTGAGTGGGGAAAGAACACCTTACATTTTAATCAGTTTCTTGCACTGTATCTATATATAATGCTATACTCTTAAAGCTCTAATCTAAAGCAGATCTTTAACAATATTGGGGCTGCTTTTTCTGAGCATTTCTTTGTTTCACAAGTCTCAGTATTTGAGACATTCTAGTTTGGGTACTGTGACTTTTTTTTTACACCCTTTTTCTGTCCAAAGCCATGTCTTTTCTGCTCAATCATCCTATGCCTTTCTTCATATTGCAACTCCATTTCTGCAGTTAAGATCTTGAGAGGATTAGCTAGTAAGTGGCACTTGCACGAGCATTCTTTTTGTATGTCTTTGCTGAATCTTCTTAAGAAAATATGCTTCTTCTTTCTATTCTAAATACAATTTGTAAAAGAGGTAGTAAGGCATTCACATCTGGAGAGATGTGCCTGACCTCAGTTATATTTTCATTATGCTTTTGTGAGCACAGAATCAACATGTTGCAAGAAATCATTACTTAGTTTTACCACTGTATTCAGAAAAGTGCCCTACTATTCTTTTAGCTGGAGTAGATTTTCCCCAGCAAATAAATTTGGCTTTAAAACATCAAAACTTACTATGTGTTAGGCAAAATGGTTTTGTGAACATTCAGTCTAGTGGAAAACTTGATTTGGATTCAGTAGACTTTCAGAATTGGCACAGTTCAAAACTCTCACAAGAAAAGTGAACAGTTAAATAGGCAGATGTTTAGATCTGGATATGGGAATGGTAGAAAAGAGGATTGCTATGTGGCAAGTACTGAGCATCAGTTCTCCATCAGATACAAGTTGAATTAACCCAATAAGTTAAATAAACTTGCAGCAGTTCAAAAGCAAATGCTGATGTTTGTGATAAGGTTTAGATCACTTTGATCCCCGTCTGCCATGTAAAATAATAAAAATCCTATAGGGCCTAAATAATAAAATACATTCTTGTTTAACCTTGCTTGTCCCAGGGAAAAGGTGAAACATATACTCTGCTGTGCAGTACACTTGATTGCTAGAGATATCTTAAAGCTGATTGAAACTTTTTAGTCTTAGAAGTGCAGCTGAGCTCTCCATTTTAGATGAATTAAAACTTGAACACTCCTCCTTCATTTGCTGAGCTGCAAAATACCTGTAAAGTGTTTTGTGCTTTCCTTAGAGCTACACTGCAGTCCAGAACTTTCCTCTTTGTCAGATGGAAGGAGAAATGATTGAAATCAGAGGAAGGTACTGGCCAGAGAAGGCCACTGGTGAGATTGCCCTCTGTAGCTACAGTGACGTTTCTCTTCTTCCATCTCTAGATGATGGATCTGTCTTTGAAATACTGTGGAGTGGTACCTGCATCCCAAATCTCACCAAAAAAAAAGACAGTGCAATAATTTAAGTAGAGCCTAGCAGCTCTCGCTCTGTGTTTCAGGAAATGATGTGTTACACCATCTTGCATTGTTGCTATTGTATTGCTAATTTGGCTATAACTGGTAGCTCAACCAAGCCTCCTCAAAAGTGAGTCCAACACATTTTTACTGGCTCTTGTTCTTCTGCTGAACAAACACAGAAGGTATTGGGCCCTTATGCCTTGGCAATCTGTGGTCAGCCCGTTTTTTTCCCTGGTTATGGTCAGCACTGTCATGTTCTGTCTTGGCTCATAAACCCCCTTGAACCCATCACAAAACAAGCACATATGGTGCTTGTCAGCATTGCCTGCCATTCATCAGCCTTGGCTTTCCACCACTGACCTTTCATCTGACATAACTCATTTGGACTTCATGGTGCATCTTCCTGGAAGCCAGTTTGTCTGTAATTGAATCTGGGTGAGCCAGCACAATCTGACAAGTGCTCTGGGCAGAAGCTGAACTGCACTATGATAACCATTCATCCTGTTTTGGTGTTCCCCATATAGGAAGTCAACAGTTTGCTTGCAATCCAACACATGTCCTGTATGGCCTACCATACCTTCTGGAGACAGTTTCTGCAGAGAGAGCAGTAATTGGCTCATACATAGCTTTCCTTATTTAGCCTTTCCATTTTGTTTTTCCATATTAAACTCAATAGCTGCTTGGCTGCTACGGTACAACATCAAGGAGGCTCTTTGTGGAGTAGTTCTGTACGATGCGGTTGACCATCTGTCAGTCAGAAGCACACATTGATTCAAGCCCTTCCAGTGCTCAGTGATGTATCTACCAGTCTCTCATACACAAAAATGTAGATGCTTGCAAGAGAACTTGAACTTAGTTTTCAAGACATGGCTCTGGTGATTTTTAATTTCATGCCTGGTACACAGAGTAAAATGCAAACTGTTTTGGCTGAAAATCAGTTCTTCTACTTCTGCTCTCCATGTGAGTTCAGAAAATGTTGCTCTATCTCACGTGTGCATCTGCTTCTCACAGATCAAGAATGTTAAAACTAGGGAATATACAGGAGTGTTGATTGACATTGGGTCAGCTTGGTAGGTGATTCTAGCAACAACTAGTCCTGTTTGCTTCAAACACTTCCATCCATGCAATATTTAGCAATGGTAGCTAGAAAAGGAGGTGGGCTTGAAGTAAAATGGAGAGCTGGCAAAGGAATGTGTGCAAGATAGAAAATGCTAGCAATCATCTTCTGTGATGAAAAATGAATGCTGTGTTGACTATAATTAAACTAGTACATACGTACATGCATACTATATGTATATATGTATGTGTTTGAAGATATAGTAATAGAAGTGGGGCTTGCAAGTGAGTAAATAGCTGCATGCAAGGATTTCATGTTGGGTTTAGGAAAGCACATAGCATGCATGTTAGCAGAAAGCTGGGAAAATCAGGATGTAAGGTTCTAGAGCATCTACACAAGGTTCTGCTGTCCTGTTACAAATTTCCTTCTAGCCAGTATTACTGTGCCTCTGCATACTTAATCTTACTTAGAAAAAATGTGATTTCTTTCTTTCCCCTGGGTAGTTCTCTGTTCTCTTCCCTCTTTGGCATTTGGCAGAATTGGTGCACTAGTATTTTCCATAGGTGTGTTGGGTACATATGGATTCAGAAGGTGGATGTGCATTGAACATACTCTGTGTCCCTGCATGCTGTCCATTTTGGTCAGCCTTGTTGTTCCGAAAAGCCGACTTGGAAAGATGGTGCTCCTGAGCCAAGCCCTTTGGCTGTTCATAGGTGAACCCACCCAGAAATGACAGTTTTCCCCTCAAACAGCTGAGTTTCACTGATTGATGCTGTGCTGGGTCTGTAGGGAGTCACTTCCCAGCTCCTAGCACTATGCTCCGTGAGGAGAAGCTGGCCTTGGTGATACAGCGCTGTTTGGATATTTGCAAGTAGCAACGAACATTGGATAGGAGTTCAAAGTACTTGTTTTTGCCATTATTAAGGAATAACTATGGTAAATTTTTGCTACAGTGACTTTGTCTGGCTGATAGACATTTTTGGGCACCTCATCCTTTCAATTTTAGGGATGATTTGTAGAGTCCAACACAGGACCGCTGAGTCATTAAAAAATCATTGAGAGGGTGTTCTGGTTCTGCATCAGCAGCTGCCTTCCAGGCTGCACACATTCAGGCTTGTCACTCTAACTTCTAGTGCTATTACTGATTACTCCCTGTATTGTTCCTCCCTGCAGTTTGTGATTCTAACTCTTTAGTTACAGAGGAGATTGTATTAAAGGCTGGGTTTCTTGCTGAGGCGTTTTTATTAAAGGTTGTTTTTCTTGCCCCTTCTAAAGGAAAGTCTTTCCAAAGACAGAATTGTCGCCTTCCCAAGAGCTGCATTGGCACTTATGAATTGTCTATTGCTGAACTGATAGATGAGCTGTCATCAGGGTACAAACCTGTGACTGTTAGAACAAAGGCTAGCAAATCCAAATGGGAAATAAAGCTCATTTTTTTTTAACAGCAAGGGAAATTAATAATTGAAATAACTCACCGATGGATCCAGTCAGGAGCAGATGTCTTCCAAAAAGATGTGCCCCTGTTCAACAAGAACTGTACTTGGCACTGGTCAGGCCTCACCTTGAATATTGTGTCCAGTTCTGGGCCCCCCAGTTTGGGAAAGATGTCAGGATGCTGGAATGTGTCCAGAGGAGGGCAACGAAGCTGGTGAAGGGGCTGGAGCACAAGCCCTACGAGGAGAGACTGAGGGAGTTGGGGCTGTTTAGTCTGAAGAAGAGGAGGCTCAGGGGAGACCTCATTGCTCTCTACAACTCCCTAAAAGGAGGTTGGAGTCAGGCAGGGGTTGGTCTCTTCTCTCAGGTGACCAGTGACAGAACTAGAGGGCATGGACTCAAGCTTCGTCAGGGAAAGTTTAGACTTGATGTGAGGAAAAAGTTCTTCACTGAAAGGGTGATTGGTCATTGGAATGGGCTGCCCAGGGAGGGGGTGGAGTCACCGACCCTGGAGGTGTTTAAGGGGAGACTGGATGAGGCACTGAGTGCCATGGTTTAGATGATGGTGTTAGTGATGGTGTTGGTGTTGCGTTATAGGTTGGGCTCGATGATCCTTTCCAACCTTATGATACTGTGATACTGTGATACCGTTATTAAGCTCCATACAGGAATAAACTAGTGAAATTCTCTGGGCTGTGTTTGGGTGAAGTCCAGAGCAGAGGATCCACTGGCATCTGCTGATCAGTAAAGCAAACCCAAACTGCCTCAGAAGGAACAGCAAACAGCTTTCCTCTGTAAGATCAGACATCAAAGCAAGGAAATGCAGCATTTGACAAGTGTGCTGTATATGGTAATTAAATTGCTTCTATGCTTATTTACAGCTTTCTATTTCCTCCTCTCAACTGCATTTTTCATCCTATATTTCCTCCTTTTTTCCTCTGCTCTTTTATCCCTTTCTGCTCCAAAACATTCAAATTTTGGCTGAACTTTTGAACCACACATCGCGTTTGTTTCCTGTTCATCACCAACATACACCGTAGTATTCCACTGCCTGACAATTTTAGAGCAGGTGCCACAAAACTGCAATATAAGGAGGGAATGGACAAGTTTTAGGATTAAAACTGTTTCAAAACGTCTCAGAAAAAGAAATGGTAGCAACAAATCATGATGACTTGCCTCATGCACTGGTGGCAGCCAAGGGCCTGTGAAGGCAATTGCAGCACACATATCAAAGGGAGGTGGGCTGGTTTTGAGCTGCTGGCAACAGTCAGCTAAGTTTCAACTTATGAGTGAGGTCCTCTCCTCCTTCAAGGAGCTGTTAGCTTCTGCTGGAGCCTTGACTGCTACTGACCAACAGCCATTCAGCCTGCAAGTGTGCAGACTGGTACAGGTTCTCAAGGTATGACCTCCTGTACATCTTGCTGCCTCTGTGTTGATAAGTCTTGAGCTTTAGGGCTTATTTACTAGAGGTCACTGATACATGACTATGGTGCTTGCTCTCAGATGCGTCATCTTTAGCTGCCAAAATCTGGGATGAGCTTCTGAAAGTGTAATGGACCAGGCTTTGTTTCCTTGTGCAAACTTACCACCATCACAGTATCACAGTATCATAAGGTTGGAAAGGACCTCTGAGATCATCAAGTCCAACCTGTAACCCGACACTAACACCAACACTAACACCATCATCTAAACCATGGCACTCAGTGCCTCATCCAGTCTCCCCTTAAACACCTCCAGGGTCAGTGACTCCACCTCCTCCCTGGGCAGCCCATTCCAATGACCAATCACCCTTTCAGTGAAGAACTTTTTCCTCACATCAAGCCTAATCTTTCCCTGACGAAGCTTGAGTCCATGCCCTCTAGTTCTGTCACTGGTCACCTGAGAGAAGAGACCAACCCCTGCCCGACTACAACCTCCTTTTAGGGAGTTGTAGAGAGCAATGAGGTCTCCCCTGAGCCTCCTCTTCTTCAGACTAAACAGCCCCAACTCCCTCAGTCACTCCTCATAGGGCTTGTGCTCCAGCCCCTTCACCATCTTCGTTGCCCTCCTCTGGACACATTCCAGCATCCTGACATCTTTCCCAAACTGGGGGGCCCAGAACTGGACACAATATTCAAGGTGAGGCCTGACCAGTGCCGAGTACAGGGGGACGATAACTTCTCTGGTCCTGCTTACTACACTATTCCTGCTGCAGGCCAGGATGCCATTGGCCTTCTTGGCCACCTGGGCACACTGCTGGCTCATGTTGAGCTTCCTGTCCACCAGCACTCCCAGGTCCCTTTCTGCCTGACTCCTCTCCAGCCACTCTGTCCCCAGTCTGTAGCTCTGCATGGGATTGTTGTGTCCAAAATGAAGTACCCAACATTTGGACTTATTAAACATCATCCCATTAGAATCAGCCCAGCTCTCCAATCTGTCCAGGTCCCTCTGTAGGGCCATCCTACCCTCTAACAGATCAACCCTTCCTCCCAGCTTGGTATCATCTGCAAACTTGCTGATGATGGACTCAATCCCCTCATCCAGATCATCAATAAAGATATTAAACAGGACAGAACCATCTTGGGGATCTCTGCAGAGCATCCTGCTAAAAGATTTACACATTTTCAGTGTGTTTTTTTCTTGCTTATTTGCATCCATTCTTCCCTTATCTAATATAATAAGCTATACTGCAAGCTTTTCACAGTGGGTGCTAGGTCTCTGTTCTAGTGACTCCGAAGTGTTGTGATAATAATTTTAATTACATTTGAGTTACTTTGACAGTGATCAGCTGTGCCAGGTTATTGGTGGTTGATACCAAGTTAACCATATTTGCATTCTGAATCTTTCAAACAGTAAACTGCAGCACAATGATTTGAAATTTCCCCATATGAAAGCTGTTTCTCAGCATTTAATGTACTCTTTAATTGAATGTGAGCAGCAAACTTCTTGTTTTGATTGTTAAACCAGTGGAGAATCTGGCTGTCTTTCTCATTGGAGTTTTTTATGATATTGGGGCAACACGGGAAGTTCCTCTTCAACTTTTATATGACAACTGTGAAGAATTTCAGAGAAACTGTTTCTAAACCTTCATACACAGCATCTTCTGGGGGACAACTTCATACCCTATTAACTTTGAAGATATCACTGACATTGTTCTCCTTACTTAATCATGTACCTTTTACCTGCATAATTCTATCTGGTCTTCAGTAAAAAACTAGGCCATGTTATAATACAACTGTAACAAACAGTTTAACTAATAGTTTATTAAGTGTGGTTTTGTGGGTTGAAATTTTAGGAAAGTAAGGCTGTTGGATGATCTCTGATTCTTGTGGGCTTTAACTCTTGTCAGTTGTCCCATTATTAAACACAATGTTGTCTGCTGACAATAAAGTCTAAGTTGCACTAAGCATTGTTCTTCAGGGCTAAGATCTTTTTCCATAATACCTGAGAGTACCTGATAATATTGGGAGGCTCTGCCTGGCTCCTAATGCTCTCCTGCCTGTATAAAAATATATACAATTGAAATGCCAGCACTTTCCAGCACGTCCACAAGAGCTACTGCAAAGTTGGTCCTGGTCATTCATTCAGCCAAGTTGTGTAAGTACCTAACTCTGTCAGAAACAGATCTGTTAAAGTCCTTAGGCTAGAGATGTGGCTTGGTGGGTGTAAGTGCTTTCTAAAGGAACTGTTCTTGGTGTGGATGAACCAGAGTCCTGTAATTTGACCAGTGGCCTGCACACAGAGACCAGAAGGCCAGAAGAGTTTGCCTCCATCTGTTTGCAGTGTTTCTATCTGACTCTGGTGTAATCAACCCTTCACATTGTCAAATAAAAAAATGCATAAAATAATTGGATTATATATCAGACTGCTGAGAAAGTCACTTACAGACCTTCTATTACAGTGAACTTAGCTGTGAAAAATTGGCTAAGAAGCAGGGTCTTGCTGAAAGCAAGATATAACATCTGAGCAGTACACTCTTGGATAAAAAGAAATTACTGAGTAAATAACAAAATGTGAAGAAATAAGATCCAAATTGAAGTGTGGAAATTGTGGACTGTAGAATGATTGCTTTTATAAATACTTTTAAATGTGTATTTGCTCTCGGAGTTTCACTATAAATTGTAATGAAGTGCCTCTAGGTTCAGCTGTGAATAGGGCCAAATCTTGCAATTGTTTTTTGAGCAGACAAAAAACCTATGAAAAAAACAGTCTTCCAACTGAAAATAACTGTGTTTTGACTCACTAAAATAGCAGGATTGGGTCCAAATATCATGGTATTCTGTCCATTTATTCTTCTAAGCATTTGCTATAACCTTTCGGACATTCCTTGTCATTCATGCTTGATATAAACTAAAACTACAAAAAAAACAGTGGATTTTTAAAAATCTCATGCATTCTGTCTGTTATTATCCTGCTGACATGGTGTGACCTGCTGATTCAATTCTTATTGAGCTGAATATAAGCTGTTAGTAGACCAAGGCTGTGTGAATACGTTAAATTTTGAGGCCCCTACCAATTACACATTTCCTCATGGTAGCATCTAGGATGTCTGGAAAATAAGAAGTTTCAGAGATGATTAGAAGATGCCTCCTTGGATGCAAAAAGTCCTCAAAAAGCTGAATATCAGTTTTGGATTCCGTTTTCCTGGTGACTTACTAAGTCTGACTTTTGTTTTTCACTGTTACAGAGACACAAGAGAATGAAGGGTGTTACTGTTTTCCATTAAGCTAATCAGAGGCTGGCTAAGATCTGACACCTCAGCACAGCCTGCTTTGGCTGCTCCACGGGGTTACAAACACACAGAAGCCCTGTCAGGTAGGAGCTGAGCACCTTTATTTCCTGGCAGAATCCGCTTTGCAAGTGGGGCTCAGGATGAGGGTGAGGAAGCCATCACTTCTTGGTAAGCAGCTTCAGAAGAGAGAGACAGAAAAGGAGAAGCAGTCACTTTGGGCTAAATTTTAAAGGTAATGCTTTTAAACTTCCCAGGGAATCGGTCAAGTGGCTTTATGCTATTTCCTCTCTCAGGTGTCTGACCCAATGATAGCAAAGGCTTTCTTAATAACTAAAGATATTGTTTCCACTGTGTACCCTCCAGTGACCATCGTGATTGATGCCATTAGGGAGCAGTGGGTCACACAGTAACATATGGATGATAGTGTACTCCTTCTTGTCTTGTTTCAGTCATTTCACTCATTTTTTTCACTTCACTTTTTCCCTTCTCGTTTTCTCTATGTGTATAGTACAAGCAGACTTTTCTCCCTCACACCCACTTCTTCTCTCCTGGTGGAGGCAATCTGCTAATGATACAATCAGGGAATACTGTAGAGACAAAGAGTGAAATTTGCCTCATCTGCTGAGCCTGTTAAACCCTAAGTGCCCCGTTACATTAAATCTGTATGTCTGTGCTGGAAAATCAAGGGACTATTTCTTTCCCTAGGGACCTACTTACCTCCTACAGAAGGACAGGCATATATTGGGCAGTTTCTGTTACTGAGGGGGATGCCAGCTTACAAAGGCACATGATGGTAAACAAATGTGGAATCAGAGGAGTTGTCAGTTTTGTTCACTGTGTTGGGTAATTGCATGTAATTATTTGGGCAATTCACTAATTCTTTCATGCTAGAACTAGTGTTGGGTCCCTTTTATTTTGTGAGCTCACTAAGCTTTGCAGATTTTTCATGACCTGTAGATTTTTAAGTCATATAGGTCTACTGTAAACTTGTGAAGACCATAGAGTTTTATCTAGACAAGTGTCTTGGCTGGGATCACTTGGCAAAATTTGGAACGGAACTTGTCTTCTGACCTTCAACATGATGCTGCATCCATCACTGCCTCTGAAAGACTAGTGAGATGGATAGGAGAGACCTGAATTCATGCTTCTCAGGCCCATATCTCAGTGTACCTTCTCCTAAGCTAATGGGAATTTTGATGAACAGCCTGATAATTGTTTTCTGCTTTTATGGGGAAAATAATATTTACCTTCTGCAATAAGGTAGGAAAAGCTACTCTTATTGCACAGTGCTTTCATTAGAAATATTTACATTTTGAAAGTGATTGCTTGTTCAGTTTTCAGAGTGTAATTTACAAAGATGCAAGTAAACTGCCATTTATCTGGCTAAACTATGCTAATGGGAGCAGTCATACGCTGTACATCTCTTCTCCATCTCTTCCTACCTATAAATTATTCAGAACTATTATAGCTAAAACTCTGACTAGATGATTTTATTTCTGACTTCTGAAATGCTAGAAAGGATTTCATTTGGAATGAAGGGGGTGACATCCTTGTGAGGCACTGGGAAATTAGGACTCAATTGTGACTGGCAGGCTTGCTCCTGGAGAAATGGGAAAGATACTTAAAAATACCTCTCTTAGTTAAAAATATTAGAAGACAATATAAAATATTTAAGCCTACAGAGTTCAGTCTGTAGAACTTCCTGTCAAATATAACAATAAGCATGTCAAAGTTTATGGAGATGTTTGCTAAGGTAACTATCTCAGCTCCCTTACCTGACCTGAGGTTAATTTGACTTTGCAGGAGACATTTAACCTCTTGCAATGCCCCAAAGATTTAAGACTTTTTACGTGAAAACATTTAATTTAATCTTCTATAACACAAGCCATCAAGTAATTCATGACTTCTCTTGCATACAGATCATGTGAGACCACTTCTGAAATTCAAGTGGATTCACAAGCTGTGTCACTTAACACCTTGAACTACACTTCTCAGGAGCAGAAAGGCAAGGGTCAGAGGTTAAATTCCTTTTATCAGCCTAAGGCCCTTAGTTATTTTGCAGCTTGGAGAGGGGTGGGAGTGTTTGTGTCACAGGGTGAAATGTGAAGTTGTTCCTGCTTTGGGCAAACTCTCACCTTCATTCCAGGGCAGTGTGAGGTCAAGGTAGGTTTATCCTTTTATTTGTGTTTTCTTTCAAACAGCCTGTAACCAGCTTTACCAGCCCTTCTTTTCTGCACAAACTGACTTGGGCACCTTGCAACCCCTGCACAGTGCTTACTTTCTGAGGTTCTTTACACTGAGAGAGTACAGCTCGTGGGCTTATGGACCATTTTGTCTTGATTCAGCCACCTGTTCTGGAGTGCAAAACCTCTAATTTTTTGTTTTAGTGATCCTGAGGAAGCATGCTGACTGCAGAATTCCTGTGTCATTCTTGCCCCTGGGGCATAAGCTTTGTTCTCCATGAGGAGTTACATGAGCTTGTGTGACCTATGGGGATGTGGCCCCTGGCATTATTCCCAGTTCCTACTCTGAATATGGTATACATAATGTTAATCTAGAAAATGTTAAAAATCTGGAAATTCAGCTCTGGGTGGTAGGAATCCTGCCAGGAAGGCACTGAGTGAAATATAAAGATAGTATTAAAGTCATAGTATAAATTTAAGAGTAATCCAAAGCTGTATCACTGCAGTCTTGGGACACATACTATATATTTAATTTGCATCTAGGGTCTCTTAGGACTGGTTTTCCATATAGTTTTGATTTATTTAGTGTTTTTTTCAGATAAATGGCTTGTTCATAGGCTGTTCTTTCACCAAAGTATAGCTTCCTTCGCCTGCTGCTAGCATTAATGGCAGCAAGCTACTGAGGTTGCCTGACTGCCAAGCTTAGAAGATAAGGTATGTGATACCTTAGATGTGATTGTTAGACTGTATTAACACACAAATACGTCTCTTTGGCCCAGAGTCCTGCTGGGGTCAGTACTGAAATGCAAAGGAACTGGTTTGAAAGGTAAAAGGAGCAGAAGTGAAGAGGCAACAACTGGATGTGGGCAGATAGGGAGCACCTGTGGTTAATGAGACAGTCCCGGATAGGTGTCAGACTGCACCAGCCTGCCTGTTGGGAAGTGTCTGGTGTGCATTGCAGCAAAGGGAAGGTGGGTTCCTCAGTGGGAATGTCCCTCAGCCTTATGGGACACTGAGGTAGAAAATAAAAACTGCTCCGAGGTGATGGAAGGCAGCAGTGTTGGCCGGATGGGTGTCAGCGGCACTATCGGAGACACTGGGGGGGCTGGCTGTGGCAGGCCCAGGGCACAGACTGGTTTTTATGACTGATATAAAGTGGATTACAGAAAGTGGTGGTGATGCAGGTAGAGACAAATGAGGTGGAGACATTGTTTTACAGCGCTGGTTTGAATGATTCTGGGCTGGCATTTGTCAAGCCAGCAAAGAGCAGCCCGTGAACTTGAGGAAGAGTATTTGGTAAAATCTCATGGCTCAAGCTGATGGTCTGTGGTACTACAGGATGACCATCCTAACTAATGATGGTACTGGTCATGAAATCTGTGCTCGGGTTCAGTGCCCCCTGAGCTTCAGAGGCACTTCACTTTCAGGAGAGTCTGTACGTTTTTGACAACACAGAATCATGCACAGATGTGAATTTCAATTTCTTTATATTTTTTCTCTTCAAAGTCTGGATGTGTTTGATTCCAAATCTTCTAGTCAATGCCTTTGCCTCATCTTTGTATTTCTTACACTGAACCAAAGTGCTGAAAACCTAAGTGCTGTTTCCAGCAAAAAATCATGACAAGTTCTTACAAAGTTGTGTCTGCAGGAAGTTTCTTCCTCTTACTTTGTTTAATGCAAAGAAAGAAATTAATCCCATAGTGACATATAATTTGTCCTCATTAGCAGGAAACAGAATTTATTTAGGCTCAAAAGCTATTTGTTATTCTAACATACCAGCCTAAAATTTTAGCCACCACTGATTGTGCATTGTTGACTTGACAGCAGAAGTAACCATAACTTAGATTTAATGAATGCTTTCATGCAGTATGCACAGTCCTCCAAGAGTCCTTATTTCATACTGCTTAATGCTGTGCTGAACAGTTGAGTTTGATAAAGGCTGAAACAGTCAGAATTATGCTTTCATTTGAATTTTAATTTTTAAAGGGGGAAGGCAGATGGTATTGTTTTTCAGAGAGAATAGCCCAGCATGTCCTGCCATACTAAAAGTCTCTTTGAGCCCATCTGATACTGGTCTTGAGTTTTCTCTGCAGGTTTCTTTAGCTTACACACCACCTTCAAATTGCCTATATTTGCTTCCTATTGGAATAACTTGCAAGCATGGAAACCAGCCATGTGCTGTGGAGGTCACTGCAATCTTGGTGATGGAAAATTGATTCCCAAATAGGCAGTTTCTGTATAGCACTGACATTCTTCTCGGAGCCACAGATTTAAATTTACAAATGGACATGAGTTCAAAAGGCAAATTTCAACTCAAAGCAATAGGCATGTGTTTGGAAGTACAGTCTCCTTGCCTAGTATCCAGGAACAAATTAGAGTTAAGTTGTTCCTACTGTGGGTTTATAACTTGTCCCTCCAGTTCACACAGAGGCCTGAGTTCCTCTTAGTTCCATTTATTCTTCCATGAAAATTAATAAGCATGAGCCTGAGTAAAACACAACAATCCAATATTTCCAGTAAGTCCAGAAAGAAGCTTCACTAGGAAAACTAACAAAGGCACAGCCCATCTCCAAATCAAAAAATATACTTGTCCTGTGGGGAAAAAAAGTGTTAAAATGTGTAACAGTGCCACCTGCTGAATCCCATCCTAACACCTTTGCAAAGAGAACGTGGGCATCTTAATGAAGTGGAGGTGGTCTTGATTAAAGCACAGGCGTCTACCCTGGTTATTTCTCATGTAGAACACAGGGTACAACATGATTTAAAATACTAAAATATTCATTTTTAGAGCATAAGATTGACTTGATCCCTTGGAAATCATATAAAAAATTAGTTTGTCTGCTGCTAAGTAGGCCTGACGCATTTTGGACAGAGATGTCCAAAATCAAATTTGAATTGCACTTCTAGTAGTAACTTGCCTAGAAGGCGCTGATGTTCTAAATTGACAAACAAAGCGGGATTCCCTTCTGAATTTCTGAATTTAGAAAAATTTAATTCTACCAAGAACACTGTCAAATAAGTCTAAAATGACTGAGACAGGCAGATATTTTATGGAAGTCAGTGAATGCCTTTACTGCTTTCAGCAGTTTGATACAGCAGCCTGCATGCTGCCTGAAAATACTTAACATTTTTTGAAGCCATTATGGGCTGCAAACTGCCTGCCTTATTACTATTTATTTCTGTCCTGTTTGTTTTACTGGACTGTTGATGCAGAACAGTGCTGTTGAGTCTCTGCAGCCAAAATGGGCTCCCACTCTGAAGGACCCTTCTGTGTGATGGCAGATACTGGTGAAGCAGCAGATGGTGGTTTGAGTGAGCTCCATGCCGCTACCCGGGTGGTCGGCGCAGTCCTGCATCGCATGCATGTTATCAGGCTGCTTTCTGCATCCTGTCATATCTGGAAAGACCTTTCTGTTGTGTTTAATTCTTATGCATTTTTACCCATTTTCTGCTGGGTGCAGTTATCCTGAAGGAGCTGGCTTGCTTGATGTCAAGTTGTGCAGATGGTGACAGCAGCGACCGCTCTGGTCACAAGCATAGCTCTGACATCTTTGGGAACTAAATCCAATCTGTAAACCTGGAACATACTGTGTGTTTGACATCAGTTGGCACAAAATTTTAGGCTGAAGATGTCTTGCTGTGAAGCTGTCTTTATTAGGAGAGCAGAAGAGAACTGAATGAAGAGGGCAGGACTTGTGTCGTACGTCCAGTAGTGAAATGCAGGATACATACCTCCCGTTTTTCATACCCCTATATCCCTCTACAGAACAAAAAATAAAAGCTCTCAGTGCATGACAAAGTCTGCTTTGTTTATTTAGAAAACTTAAGCTGTGTATTTTTGGCACCAAATTCATAAAAGCTGGTCCTTAATTGTCTATCACATCTAAAATGCAGGGGTGTGTTTCTTCTGGCTGCCCCCTGGCACCAAGATAAGGGCTGTGACTGTACACAGAGAGATGCACTCCTGTGCTTCCATTTCCAATGTGAACTCTGTGGTATCAGGCTCAGTGTTTCTAAGCAAAGGCAAAGGGATGTTGACAGGCATGTAAATGAAGCTGGACACATGCTTAACAAAAAGCAACAGCGAAGTAAAACCAATGACTTTGTTCCATCAAAAGTACAAATTTCCCGTCCTCCAACGTAACGTTCACAGTGCCAACAATCTCTGAGCTGTTTTCACAGAGGATGTTCTCTAATGGTCAATTTGTTTAAAGGGAAAAAAGATGCCATTGCAAATGCAGCAAATAAAATCTAGCAATGCTGCAGCATGAAATTCTAGCAGATATCCTACTGCTGGAGCCAGGCTTTTGAAAGAACAGCCATTCGTACCGGCTCTGGATGGCAGTAGTGGCACAGAACAGGGAACCTGACTTCTTCCATCAAGCAGTGCAGGCAGAGATGGAAGTACTCTTGTATTTTGACACCTGTGCTCAATATCTTTGTGCTGAAATATCTGATAAAAGCTTCAGAGGCCTTTTAAGAACCCTGTACCATGAGAAAGATACTGTTGGCTTCAGCTTGGGCTCAGCTCAAACCCCTAGATGAACGCAAAGGATTTTCGTATCTTTATTATACCAAAGATGGTCACTGGCATCTCTGCATTCGCAACTGCAGCCAAGCCAAAAGCTTCTGTATGTTTAATAATCACATTAACATGTTAAACTATTTTTCAAACCTAGACCCTTTTCAGTGAGTTACTCAGACAAAGCTTTCACCTGCACATCTCAAAAGGAGCTCTGGTATCTGTACTGAGCAGTAGCCATGTTAATCATACTGCTGGCAGCAATACAAGGATCATTGCTTATCTAAAGCCTAGATATACACAGTTTCTATACCTTATTTTTCATTACAGAATAGTCAGGTCTGAGTGAGAACTGGAGAGTAGGACTGAGTAATAGATAAGCATAGCATCCTCTACATTTAATTGTAAGGAGAAGAATTGTTTAAGGTACATTTATGAGCATCTGGAGGACGTTGTATTGGTGTGTGAGCAACCTGGTTGTTTTCTTGCCTAGTAATTCCCTGAGACAATAAGACAGGCCAGGATTTTCTGTATGAGGGAAGGAATTCTGTTCTGATCATGATGACTACAAGGATGTCAGGGCTCGGGCAAAGCAGGACTGAGAAGAGGGGGAGACAAAAATTTCATCTGTACCTTTCCATTAAGGAGATTCCTAGAAGCTGCCTATTTGAGCAGGAGAGTACCTCAGACCTGTTGTTAACTCTTGGCAGCTTCTGCCTATTCGCTGTCAACAAGGATGAGGAATGAAGGGAGCAGATCCTTTAGCAAGAGAAATGAGTCCTGAGAAGACTGGAGGTGAAGCCTGAGGAACAGCCAAACAAAGGCTGAAGCCCAGGCCTGTTGTTTCTGAGATACCAATATCTCACACCCTGAGAAGAAAGGTTGTTTATTAAGAGATCCATGACCTGAGGTAGCAGTGCTAAAGAAACTATTTACCATGACAAAGTCTGTCCTCCTCCTTAAGCAAAAACATTTCATGCATTGCTGTTGCTTGGCCATCTCCATTGGAAGCAGGAAGAGCAAACCACTCCTGTTTCTGTTTGCTGAGTCTGAAATGTGCATGGTGAAGAATGAACAGCTGGAATCCACCATAATCCTTCAGTAGTGCTGCCTTGAGTCTAAAGGCCCAGGGAGTGTAAAACCTTTTAAAATTACTTCAGATCTCTTTTCTAGGCACACTTTTCTTGGGAAAACTTATGGAAGAAGCAAAAGCTATCCTTCTCAGAATAAAAAGTTGACATTCTTCCCTTCCTGCTACTGAACAGTTCCTTCTGACTCTGCTAAATCGTTAGGTGTTGGGTCTTAAATCTACGCTGTCTACTGAGGGGAAAATTCTATGTTCTACAGAGAAGGTCTTATATTTTGGATAGATTTACTTTAAAAGGTGATGAGGGAGAGACTTGCAACAGATTTGAGGTGTAAAAAAACAGCCATGGACAGGTTGTAGATGATGTCAGTTATGTAGCTTTTCTTAATACATGTACTGAGCAAAGAGGGATGAGGTGAAAAAGGAGAAAGATGCTTTGGAGGGCACGGTGAGATTAAAAGTGTGTTTTCAACCTTCACCATTTGTTGAGCTATTTGACCACTGGCTTGACCTTGAGTACTTTGTCTGAAAGTTGGTATCATCTTTGTAACTTGTCAATATTTCATGTGTTTGGTAGGTGTACTTGGTGAAAATGCAGCTTACAGTGACAAAGACCATTTGCAAATCCATCAGTTTTCATGGGGAAAGTTAAGTGAAATTTTGGGTGTTTGTAAACATTTATTTTATCATTATCAAAATCTAATTTTTAAGGAAATTGCCAAGAAAAATGGAAAATGACTATTACTACTGTGTAGAGAAAATTGCTTTTGAAGGAATAGGGTAATTGCTGCTCATCTTGATTTTGTTTGGATACATTGTATGACAATAGGGAACAGAGGTCACAGGTGAGCCTGTGACCCCTGGGATAGAGTACTGGGAATGTGTATACTAGGAGATTATTCTTTACTGGAGGAACTCCCAATGAAGCCAGCAAGAGATGAGGAAAGGAAGGGCACTGTCTGGGGAGGTGGCTGGCCCTACGTTGCAGAGCTGATGTATTTTAGGGTTAGGAAGATATGTATGTTCTCATGTTTAAAGGTTGTTACTTCATCCCTCTGTGTATAAGGCCAATCTGCTTTACACTCTTGCGTTGATGCCCATCACTCTTTTCAATTCTCCTCTCCCAGATAGGTAGAAAGCTGCCTTTGTAGCTTTTGTTCTCTGGACAAGTCTTGTTCTCTACTTTCTTCCTGGGGCTTCCAAGGTGTCCTTGTATTTTGTTTTGTCAGTCTCTGCTGTGCATTTGTAAGTTTTGCACCCAATTTGAGAAAGCATTTGGAGGGCGAGTTGCCTTATGAACTGATCTAGATCCCAACCCGACTCTTGTGGGATGCTTTTAAGTGCACACAGTGTATTGGTCTGGTGTGCAGGGCTGCATTTTTGGTTACATCCAACTGGAAGAAGGACAGCTTTGTCCCTTTTGCTAGGACAGCTGTTTAGTATTTGGGGCCAAACTGTGGGTGGGCCCCTCTGCCCATCACTAACAGGGGAGGAATGAATTCTGCCTTCCCCCAGGGGTTCTTGTTGTTCTCGACAGGGACTTGTCCTTTTTGGCTGTCCAGATCCAAAGTGAGAGGGGCAGAGATGTTGAACAGGCAAGGTAAGTGCTTCAGAGAAAGGCTAGGCCTGTTGTTACTGCCCTAGGGTAGGGAATGGGTTTCACCCTGGAACCTTTTCCTGCCCTTTCTTATGCGACTTTTTGTGCTGGGGTTTCCAGGGCTGTCATAATGCAGACTCTGGTAATTGTCACTTATGGCTTGGGGCTGAAAATTAGGGTGAGTTTGTTCTCTTATGTTGTCCAGCAGTACGGAGGATTTTCATTATTGTGTGAAAAGCTTTCTAAAGGCACCAGCAGTGCTGCCTGTGAGTTGTTGTTGGCTTTTGCTCATAGACAGTGATTTGTATTTGTTCTCTTAGCAGCTGTAAGGGTAATCCACAGTAGCCACGGGGATGTGCTGATCATTCACCTTTCTGATCTTTTGTCAACATATATCTGGTTAGAACAGTGGGGTGGGAGGAGGACATGAGGAGCCTTCCAGCAGGTCACTGTCAAGGGGGAAAGAGACCAGTGCTCAAGTCCTCCATCATAGTCAGTGTAAAAGGGAGAAAGAATAGCCCACTAAGAAACTGTCTTCTTAGAGCTCTGAGACTCTGCAAAATTCTCATACTGAATTGATAAAATAGTAAATGAAAAGGGAAGCAAAATTTTATTGAAATTAACATGAAGTCCCTTTAATCATCAAGCTTAATCCTCAGTAGAAAAAGACTCCAAAATTGATTTAAAATCTCTGTACAACCATCCTTTCTGATGTGAAGCAAGGATCCAAGTAAATGAATGATTTGCTTAAAAAATTCTGACTAATCTTGAGAACATTAAAATTAAAATAAATGTGTGCTCTCAAGTTCTATCCATTTTTGGATCCCATTTCAGTAAGTACATATAATTTGGAATGGGACCTAAGCCATTTTGTGTGCAAGTGTACAGGGAATGCATTCCAGTGTCTTTAATCGGAATGTAAAAGGGTTATCAGCTTCACTGTGTCACATAAGGTATGCAAATATCATCCTAGATGAACTCCAACAGAAACAAAACATACTGTAGAGTGAAAAATGCAGCAACTTTGAGGGTATGGAATCATTTAAGCAGCTGTTTTCATGGGGGAAAAGGCATCAGGGTATAAGGACCTCTGAACACGTTTGTTATTGTGGTAATACTGACAAACTACCATGTCTGAAGTTTCATCAGTCACCCTGCTATGGATATTCCAGGATTTGTGGGATCAGAGAGGTCACCTCCCTATATTCTTGGCTTTTTGGAGAAACATTTTCTGCTTTCCTCCTTCAGGTGAGAGACTGTAGAGACTGACTCCACTATTGTTGTCTTAAACATCTGTCTCTACGTGTATTGTTGTCTTTAACAACTTCTCGAGTGCTGTTCCTGCGGATTTCTGCTGCTGCAGAGAAGGAGGTGCAGCAGCAGGTGCTGCCCCCCACACCTGACTGCGCACGGGGACACAGGACTCAGGCAGAGGTTGTTCTGGTAGGGGCTGTTGAACTGCCAGGGACCCTGGAGCCCCCAGCTCACATTCCAGAACTTTCACAAAGGAGCATCTGCGCTTGCACTGTCACAGCAAGGCCACCCCTCACGCTAATGGAGGAGTCATGGACTTGTCCTATTAAGAGAGGCCCATGAAAGAGACAGGCACCACGCGCCCCCCACCTCATGGAACTGGTGTGAAGAACCTCGTGCTTTTGAAGACCACATTTCCCAGAGGCCCATGGAGTAGTGACTGTTTTTCCTCTTCCCCCTGCTACTCTTATTCCTCTCTCTCTCCTTTTGTTTTCTGTGGCACTACTGGGCATCCGATCGCATGTGTTGTTCTGTCCAGCTGCTTTGAGGGTATCAGATTGGGATCTGAACAGATTGGGATCTGTTTTTTGCAACTATCGGGAAGCTGCAACTCAGAGAGTATTTGATTCGATATTTTGGCTGTGCCCAAAGTATTGGTTTGCTGTTTTGGCTGTGTCCAAAATGAATCCTGTTTGAATTCACCCTGGGAGACTCGTTGTCTCCAGTTAGCTGCGCAGACGTCAAAGGACCTTTCCCTCTGTGACTGAGCAGGTCGAGGGCCGGAGCCGTCTTGAGAGCAGCAGATAGTGGCTTTTTGGACAATTCCTTCTGCCAGGGAATTCTGAGCAGAGGCCATCTGAGCCATAATCTGAGTGCTATATATAGCATTCAGAGTGCAATTTATTTTACATTCTGCAGGAAGAAGCGAGTTAACTGCTCAGTTTGGAGATTCCATGTTGCTTCTTGATGAACCTCGAGTTTAATCTGCTGTGCATGATTAAGATAGTGGTGTTATGGGGTTAAAGGTGATATGAGGGCACTGTATTATCTTAACTATTAAAGTAAACTCTGTACTATCAGCTATCATTGACTTTCACTGAGGAGTCTGTGCTTTCAGCATGGTCATTTTAGCTGGACTGACGTGTTTAGCCTTTGGAAAAAGCAGATGTGTGTCACAGGCAGAAAGGAAGAAGGGTGTACCTTGCACCTGTGCTTGCAGAAACCAGGAGCACGCAGTGCCTGAGGAAGAAAATTCTCTTTACCACATCCTATGTATTAGAGTTCTGTTGCTTCAAAGCTGGTTGTAGAGGAGTCTTAAGAACTCAAGTGCATCTGCTCAACTGGAAGGAAAATAAATTCTTCATTAGCTCTGGTAGGTGATCAGATAAGCCCCTGAAACGAAAGAGCTGATTACAGCCATTTTTCAAATGTCTAGCTGAACACTGAGGAAAATAAAGGGCTGCTCTTGCTTGTTGTCCCTTGTGCATAAAAGGCCTACTCAGAACCATTCACAGATTCTCTTCCATCTCCAGGCTCAGCAGTAGGTTCAAACCATGTTCTTTAGCAAGACCTCTGGTGTTTTATGATGCCCAGAAATTGTGAATTACTTGCTTTCCTGGATGCTGGAGTTAACTGGTCCTACCAAGGCTTGTGCTCTCTGCATGCAGCTTTCTAGCCTTCTGAGACCAGAACTGCTGCATTACCCAGGAACTGACGTTATACTACGCAGTTTTTCTGTAACTGAGGATCTCTTGTGCATTACTCTGCTTTTGGAGGTAGATGAGAAGCACAGTAAATAAAGCAGGAAGTGCTTCTTTGAACAGAATTGTGTATGTACTTTTTAAAAACAACACGCATTTAACATAGACTGCTGTCACTTGAAGTAAGACCACTCACTATTTAATGTTTGTAGGGGAGGCTGCACGTTCCCCTGCAAGCTTTAGGAACTGGATATCTGCTAGGATGAGGGTTAGAGAGACAGCAATGCTAAACGCTGGGCAATCTCACAGCATTTGGGGAAGCCTGGAAGATTATTCTGGGGACTCTAAGTGCTGAGGTTGCTCAGAATCAGAGGAACAGTGCGTGTATTTAAAATTGTTGCTGTTTCTTTAGCTGCCAGACTGCCAGCTGTGAACAGATTCCATTGAAGAACACGAGTGATAGTGGTTACCGCTCACTTTTCAAGGTGAGTGGATATGCTGTACTCAGAAAAGCTGCTAGGCCAACAGTATGGGAGTATAGAATGGCCTTTCTTTGCAGCACAAATACAGAGATGTGGCAATGCCAGATTCCCTATAAGATGTGGTGACCACTTATGTTGCTGCTAAACCAAGCTACAGTAAAATCTGTGTCACGCTTAAATTGCTGTAACAAAAATGTGCGGTCAACTGTATCAAAACCCTTTGGTAGATCAATAAATAAGGCTCCTTAAATGTGGCTGATATCCAGAGAAATCATAGTATCATTCTCAATGCATGCAGCTACACTGCAGTAGTTAGTCTGAGCGTGGTCCTGCATCCAGAATGAACAGCAGTGTCTTAACTGATGTATAAATCAGCTGTGCACATGTGGCTGTGTGGGTGACTCTTAAATGAAGAATGGTCAGGGTATATTTGAGCTTTTGTGCAATTTTGTGAACTGGGTAGCTTTTACCTGATTCAGACTGAGGATGGCACGCGTGCTTCCGTGGCTGCTGAGGTACAGAGTGGGAGTAACTCACATATGAAGGGCTTGTATGCAGCTACTCCCTCTGTGTTACAGCAGCAACTCACCCATGCCAGACCACCAGGATTTTCCCAGTATTGTTTCTTTTCTGAAATGTTACTTCCTGCCCCATAAATTACTTACAGTAATGCTTAAGATGGTTTTGACTGACTCTAATGTAGAGATTGAAGTTCAATAATGTGTTATGAACTCATAATCACTGGTAGTCAGGCAAAATTGTTTAACAAACACATTTATAATCGTGTTTACATGACAGTTTTTCATTACTGGGTAACTTTTGAGGGAGGGAGAGTTTAGTGATTAATCATTATTATGAAGAAATTAGAAGTGGTGTGTACCATCTGCTATTGTGACTTTGTACAATCGTTTAAGTGTGCCAGACTAAGATGGAGCTCTGCTGTAGTGACAGTTGCAGATTTTCCATTGATTTTGTAAAGTTGGGGCTCTGCTGAAGGGATCTCACCCGTTATTTTCAATCCCCATGAACTTGCTGCAGTATGTTCTTTCTCTGTCCTTGTGCCTGATTCACTTTGCACAGGCTTTGGTCACAACCGCAGTTACAGTGTCAGCCGTCATTATCAGAGTCTGTGGGCATACATACTCTGACCTAGGACTTCTCTTGGCTTGATACGTGCTGTTTATTGAGCTGCAGACTTATGGAGTTCCCCATCCTGACTTTTGTATCCCTTTTAGGGTGTGTAAGGATAAGTTCTTGGTCTTTGCATACCTAGTGTAAGCTGCAGTGATCCAGGCATGGTTAAACGACAAGGGATGTAGTTAAGTTCCACAGAATATAAATTTGTCATAAGGTAAATTTGATACTGTCTGGCTTCTTAATGCTGACAATTTCCCCTAATGAAATATACTCAGATCTGAGAAGAGCAATATCTCACCTGGCACATTCTAGTCCCAGATCATGGGGCAAAGGATGGGCAGGGTCTGAGCGCAGCAGCTGCAGCCAAGCTTGTACGTGTGATATTTAACCTTCAAATGAGTGGCAAGGACTGAGGTGTAAGGTGACAGAAAATGGGTGAGTGGTAGATCCAGTAAATAGATCTAGTATTTAAGTGGAAAATGTTTGCATGTGTCATTTAACACTACCATTGCCCAAATTTATCCTGGCCAGGGGCTTGCCACTGAAGCAATTAATTGAATGAGTTGGGCATGGTAACATGGATCCTTATCATTCTTAGGTAGGGCTGTGTGTGTACATGTGACAAATAAATTGCTGGTGACTGGCAGGGGTGGCAGTGAAAGGTGGCATTCCCTTAGCCAGAGGCAGACTTTGGAGGCAATTAGTCAAATGAGTCAGGCAAAGATATGTGAGGACACCTGTCACAGATAGTGCTGCAAATACACATGCAATTAATGATCTTGATGAAAGGAAGAAGAGATTTAAAGGAAGAGCTGATAACTCCACGTAGAAGTTTTCTGCCTTAGCTGCAAAGAGGTCCTAGCATTTTCAAAGCTCTGCTGCCTGTGTGTTTCCAGATAGTGTACTGTATGAAGAAGGAAGAGAGAATTTTCAGTGTCCTGAAGTTCCCTCACCTTGAAAGCCCTTTGCACAAACAATGTACAGGCACAGCTTCAAGTAATAATAGCTCATCTGCCAAATTTAATACAAAGATAGCAGAAGTTCCCAAACGTTGTGGATTGCTCTTATAAATATCTATATGTTATCTGTACCTGATAGCAATCTAAGTCTGCAAATGGACATTCCTCTGTTGACAGCAGTTGTAGTTTTAGAGCTTTCTAGGGCGTGACACCTTTTTGCAATCTAAATGAATATTGATCTGAACATAGTCTTCCCCAAATTTATGCTGGATTGCACCTTTGCATGGGAAATGTGAAATTTTAATCTTGACATTGAAAATAATAAATAAAATCGTAGCAATAAATTTCTTTTCCACAGAGATACCTAACTAATCAGTTGGGTGTTCCCTTTGCCCCTTTCCTGCAGACAGCAACACTTATTGTTCCACCCTGAAACCACTTTTCTGTCACAAGCATCTCCTTGAGTCACTACTGGCTTACCCAAAGGCTTCCAATGCCAACACTTAGCCACTCTGGCCAATGATATGCAGAGCTGTGCCTGCAAGATCCGGGCTCCATTCCTACAGGAGTTTCACACAAGGATAACAGCCCTCACACAGAACACTGACAGTCTTGATTTGTAGTATCTCTCTGCTTCTTTTTTTTTGTACTAGAGAACTAGTCTGTCCCTCTCATATGATTTCTTTCTGCAGTGGATACATCATAAGTTTGTTTTTTGTCCTACCCATCAAGATGAGTTATTTGGAAGTGCTGTCCTTAGTTTTGTCTTCTACTGCAGCAGCGTTGCAGGTATTGCTCACTGCTGAGAGTGTTCCTGCAGGCTTCCTTACCTGTTCTTTTGTAGCTGGACTTTGTTGGAATTCTGCAGAGCTCTTTTCCCAGGTGTCCATACCTTACTGACCTGAGCAAGACAGGAATTGGTACTTAGCCTTCATATACCCAAGTTCTGCATATCATCAATCATCTTTCTCCAGACAAGAGGCACTTAAGTTTTTTTCTCCAGATTTGTCATGGCAATTCACAGGCTTTTAAGATAAAGCAAAAAGATAATGTTAGCTTAAATGATTGGCAAACTGGTTGACAAGCACAATGGGAGATGGCTTTAGTATGTACATTAACCGCTTGCCATTTCATAGAACTCCTTTTAGTTGAATTGAGTGGCACTTCTGTTCTCTTTGCAGAGTTTCATTCCCACAGCAGGGAGAGTGCAAGAAAAGGAAGGGCAGGACCCTACAGATGACAGAGTCTGATCAGTTAATTTCGACAGCAATTTAAAAGGAATCTTTTAATCTCATAATCCTGTGTCCATCACTTGCAGGGTCCCAAAGAAAGGAAGAGAGCACAACAGCGTGGTGCCCTGAGGCCTCTGCCACTCCCACAAGGTCAAACACCTTATCTGCTCTATTGCTACTTCTGAACTATGGCTATAGAGAAAAAGATGAACAGAAATCTGTTAATTTTTCTCCCCACCCTAAGTGAAACAGAAAAACAGCAGCAGAAAATACTTGAGAAACAGGATGATAATACAGAACAGAACAGAAACACTCTGTATTTAACATGTTCACAGGCACAGAAAGGATTTCTGGGCTGGTTATCAGTCCTTCCATTAGTCTGCTGGAACCTGGAGGTAGGAGGTAGCTACTTGAGGTGTGTTGATGTTTGAGTTTAAAAATAATTAATGTATTTCTGTCAAACAACCTTTTTTTTTTTAAACCATGCTTTATTATTAACGTGCAAACAAAAAAGACAACAGGATGTGAATGAGAAATTAACTCCAAAATAAAATCACAGAACATACTTGCAAAAATATGAACAAAGATAGGGAGACACTTTAAATGTGTAGAACTGACGCGATGTCACAAGACAAGGCTGAGGGCTTGATGGCTTGATCTCTTCCTGCTGTTATTTCTAGGAGAACCTTTGTATGGCTTGTCTTGAAGTCTGATGCTCTTCCAAGGCTCAGATTGCTATAACAAATGCAAAACAGGACAACAACAGAATTTAGTGATATCTGCTTCTTTCTATTATGAACCAATAAAGAAGGGGAAGGATTTTTTAAAATAAATAAAGAAATTCTTCAAACGTTGACTCTATTCCTTAGAGCCAGGTCAGTAGACCAAATGGTGCTAAGGCTGCTTGCTGTTCTGTGAGTCTGCTCTGTCAGCTGCCTGTGTTTCCATATTACTTTTCTGCCTCTTGGAAATAAGAGGCCAGCAGAGGGGCTCTTCTTCATGCTCAGACCTCTGTGGAGCCTCTCAGTTCTGCCCTGGTCCAGGGGGAGCTGTGGAGGAAATAACACGACAATGCGGGCTTGCCTTTCTCGAGAGAGCAACTTGAAGATTCAGATTTGAATCACTTCTCTTGTAGGTTTCTGGCCAGACCTGTTCTGTATGTCTTCAGTATGCAGGTGTTTATTAAATCAGTTTAATTCCATTCATTACATCTCTATTGGAATTGGTCCAGTATACTCTAATAACACTCAACCTGCTAATTGTTTTCCAGTGAAAATAGAGATGGGTCAGTCTGAACCTATAGGACTCTTATTGATTACCTGGAAGGTAGATTGATGGTCTTTGCTTAGTTCTTAATGAATTAATCTGCATTAGTGATGAGGAAAAGTAAAAATAGTTTTGATTTTAGTCTTGCTGAAGCTGGGCACATGTCTTAAATTTTGCAAACCAGCAATAGATAAATGAGAAGTCTCCATCTTGCAAGAGTTCACTACAGGTCTCAGAATACTAATTTTGTTTTTCTTCATTTTGCTTTTGCTTAGAACTGAGGTTGAATCTACAGGATCATTATTTTCTTTCATCTGTAGCCCCAAATTTCACTTTTACAATAAAGGACAAATCGAAGCTGGAATTTGGGCTTCCTGTTTGTAAGACGCGTTTGAGTCTGCTGTAAGTTGAAGTGACTGCTCGTTGCCCTGTTAGAAAATGACCTAAATAAACCACAATACCTGGAGTACCTTAAAAAGCACAAATAAGCTCCCTAAAATTTGGAAACCCCCTAATTCCACAATACTGCTTTTTTCTTTCATAAAAAGCAATAATTCTTTTCAATTTTGAGCAATTCCATGCCAGTAATTATAAAAACTCATCTTAAAAAAGCATTTTGTAGGGTGTATGGGTGTATATTCATGTCCATATGCACACAGATGCACCTGTGCATTGACTTTAGTTTTTAGAGGCTTATTAAAGTGACAAGTGGTGTTGCCTACTGCTTTAAAGGAGCCCTGGGTTAAAAAGGTATGATGATACTTGTTGTAAAGCCATCATGTTACAAACATTAGTTAATGCTTCTGTCAGTCAGCTCTCTCTGGTGTGCAGTAGTCTCACATCAGAAGGCATTAATCTTACACTGGCTGATGCACAGAAATGCAGCATTGCTCTTCTGTTAAATCAAAGTGGGGTGCTCAGTCCTTTGCAGAAATGCGTTCCAACCATGGCAGTGAGCAGCTCTGCTCTTCTGGCAACGTGGTGTGCTGTAGCCTTCTTGTGAAAGAGTTTGATTTTTTTTACTAGTGTAGATAAATCTTTGGCTTTCAGCACTGGAAAATAGCACAGGTCACTCTCGCACCTATCAGGACCAAAAAGCTCCTATAATAGTCCCCCAAACCAAAAGGGCTTGAAGGAGCCTAGGTGTATAAAGAGTGAAAAGCAGCAGTAAAAGCCACAATTCTGTGCTGATAGTCCAGTTCTGTTCTTGTTCCCTGGAGTACTCCCCTAGATCACTGCATTGTAAAGCTGTGTCAGTCACAGTGTTAGCCAAAAGCACTGGGGAAATGCCAGGTAATTGTTAGTGTCGCAGATTCTGATCCACAGCTTTGCTGCAGCGGTCAACGTTCTTGGGACACGGGTTTCCTATTGGTTTAAACTTCCCAGGTTGTGTATTTAGTGGAGGCAATGTCAGTAGTAACCACCTCTACAGTGATTTAAGGCTGATCCCTGTTCACTTCTGAGAGGGACAATTTTAGGTATCAAAATCCTGGTGCAGGTTCATGGTCATGAAACCTAAGGTGTCATAAATGCTTCTGGCAATCCAGAGTGAGGCACCAGTCCCTCTGGAGGTACAGGATTAACTCATGTCAGTTCTGTCAGTGCTGCTTTGTGGGCTGCTATACGTAGTTTCCTGCCTAGCAGGCTGGCAGCTCTGAATCCCATTCTTAAATGCTTCTCCATCCAGGCAAAAGGAAGATCTGGCCATGGGTGCTTGAGAGGGAATTTAGGTCCCTTTCTAGATACATTTCCAAGTCCTAACAAATGGTAAAAAAGCTATTGTATGAGAGAAGAGTGAAGTGTGGCCAGGAGCAGATTGAAGGTAATTTGAATTATTGCAAGGAGTGATTCCAAAATCCCAGTGTGATCCCTTCTGGCTTTAGAATGGTGGTGGAGGGGTTGTCACAGGTGCCAGGCCTTCAGCAGTGTTATAACAAGGTGCATATTTGGGAATATGAACATTCATTTAACATCACAATAACAGCAGATGTGTGCAGACTTGTTTACTGCATCTTACTTGATTTCACCAGTCCTTCATACTCACTACACTTCAATCTTGTTGTAGGTATGAGGGGAGCATGGGGCAAGGAGCATAAACCTGATTTCTGCCATCAGCCGTGTGTCTTGTGCCCTGGATCCAGCTGCAAACCTCAAGCCCCTTTTGATTCTGTGGGTAGCTCACTGGATCTTTCTTATCCTTCTCTAGAAAGGAGTGGCAGTTCTGCATGGAGGGTTGAGCTATGTAAGTGTATAGCTGTCCAGTGCATTTAAGGTAAACCCTCCCTGCCAGAATTAGAGCTGGTGCCATGTGCTGTGCCTTGCAATCTAATGAATACCAAAGGTAAGAAGCATTGCAATATGCTGCTTAATAGGTAATTAAGAATATCAGTCCCTCTACATCCACCCTCCTTGGGGCATTACAACTAATAAAAACCAAAATGAAAATAAACTTCGAATGAGTGAACAAAACTCTAAATAACTTTTGAATCTGATCCCACAGAGGTAAGATTCTTCATATTGCTGTTTAGAGCTTCAATTTTACTGAAATTGGCATAATTTTCCGGGTAGTTATGGATTTTTTTTAATGGATTTTATGGAATAAAATTTGATTTTTCTTTTTTTTTGTGAAAACTAATTGGGTTTTGACCTGAGGCATTTTGCATTTGTGCGTATTCCATGATGCCTACTGGACAAATTGTCTCTTTCTACTAGATCAGATGTGTCTCACAGAATAGCTAAACTATGTGTATGTGGAGAAAGGGAGGGAGAGCTGGCAGAAATGTGGGAGAGATGCCAGCAGCTGTGAGCAGGCCATGGCCTTCAGCATGCGCCTGCTTGGAACAAGGCCGAGCTGAGTGGTTCCACATAGCAACCTGTGGGGCAGTTTATGAGAAGTTGGCTTCATGGGAGTCAGCCAGAGGAGATCACATACAGAATTGCTCTTTGCTGTCCTGCTCCACAGCCTCTGTGAGCTCATGGCTCTGCTTTACTCTGTAGGAAATCCTAATCCTTTGCATCTGTTTGTATATGTCTATAGACATCTGTGTATACATATCTGTATCTACCTACGTTTACATTTCCTCTTGCTGTTGTAGCTCCTATCTTCAGAGCCTTTTTGACCCTTTCAGCAGGACCTTCCCTGAGGAGGTGTCCTTGGCTTGCCTGTGTGCAGCTACATTTTGATGGCTGCTTCCATAACTTGTAACTGCCAAGCTCTTGTTATTTGGTTTTCAGTTTTTGCTTGCTTTTTTCCTCTGGACCGTTTCCACTGTGGTGTCTTTAGCATGCTTGCTGTTAGGCTGTTCTTGAAATGTCCAGCCTGCTGTGTCATGTATTTTCTATTTTGTCTCACAGTTGTAAGACCCTTGGAGCATGGGCTGATATTTATTCTGTTTATGTGGTAGCTAGCACAAAGGGTCATTAACTTGATTAGACTCTTAAGCAATATTATATTCTCTGATATTTAATGTTAAATTATCACTGTGCATAAGTCACTGTTTTGCCTGTCAGTTTTTTAGTAAACATATAGCTGCTTTTGTGTCTGTTTTTCCAGGATTGGTAGGTCCTTTAGCCAACTATGAGTGTATAGGCAGGAGGTAAACTCAGTTGGCCTCAGGTGCTGCTGTGCCATACTTATTAATTGGGCCCTGCACAAAAGTGGTTGCAACACAAAGAACTTCTCTCCTTTCCAAATGGAACCCATCTGTTACTAATCACTGACCTTAGATACAGTACTGAGATCATTTTCTTGTCTATGAAATGAGGCAACTTTGCCGTACTTATTAATCTTTAAATGTTACTGTTACATAATACCACATAAGAGGCATTCATAGAGTCAACTACCTTGGATTTCCAGCTTCAGTCTTAACAGCTTTTCATTGTTGTACTCACAAAAGCTTTGCTGAGCATGACCTTCCCTTTAGAAATCCTCTTGGACCATTCACTGTGCAGCCTGTCCAAATAGTCTTCTGTTCCTTGCCTTATCACAAAGTTTAAGGATCTTTGCCTGTGCTACAGCTCTGTAATTTTCTAGTTTGGCCCTTAATTCATTTTTAAGTGTGGATGCCGTGGAAGCTTTCCTCAAATGCTCCACCCTGTTGAAAAATAATTGCTGTTTTCTAGGGTGACGTACAAACCATTGCTGTTAACAGTACTGATACTAACAAGGCTTTGAGCTATATAGTTCTATGGATACTGTCCTCAGTTGCAAAAATCTAATGGGTTGCCCCCCAGAGATGCATGTTTTGCTCCTGTGCACTTTTCTCTTCCTTCCTGCTGTTCGTTAGCGTAAAGGAGTGCATTTTTACTCCAGCAGTCCTTATTCTTTCTCCCTCACAGCCTGTCCTTTTAAACGTACAGCCCTTCGCAAAGACAGTCCTGCCCCTTGGCAGCCTCATTTATTGATGTTTCAATGTTGGGACTTGTTTATCATCTCCTTATGCTCTTCAGGCTTACCTGAGCCTTCTCTTGTTATCCTGGGGGGGAAAAAAATCTCAAATCACTTGTATTGCCCTTGCACACTTGACAAATACCTTGTTACTTTAAGTCTCCTGGATATCTAGTGTCCCAATAGCTGAAGGCCTTGGAGAAGCTGTACTTCAGGCCTTCTGTGGAAGTTTGGCATAGGAATGTGGAGCAGGACAATACTGAGAAAATACTTTCTTAAATTCCAACCAAGTGTTAAGGAGCTGTTGGTGCTTCCTTTCCCTGCTGTGTTCCCTTGCTACTTGTCCTCTGAGAGGTAGAATTTATCACCTCGTAGGCAGATGGGGCATTTGGCAGAGACGGGATCCAGATGTAAGACTTTGGAAAGTTCCCAATAGAAGCATCTGGGCTTGGCGCTGGCTTGTTGCCTGAATTCTTTGTCAACTCCAAACAGCTGGCCATGGAACTGCCTCTGGGGTTATCTCAGGGGTGGTTGCTACAGATCTGGCTGTGAAATCTTATTCTCCTGACATACCTCTCCACTTGAGGGAAATGTACCCATACGTTTACATGCAGGAATCTTTTTGTAGCTTGAACTTCAAATGTACTGCATAAAATATGAGCATGTATCTGTTTGTACCCCCACGACGACTAATCTGGGAACTGTGTGAAGGATAAGCTTATGTGTGCATGCGTATTCATGTCAATATATTTCTGTGTATGAACATGGTTAATTGTTTGCAGATTCTGTTCTGCTATGACTGCTTTCAATCCAAATCAGTGGACGCATGCCAGCAGAATCTTTGGCTAAATATCTCCCATCTCATGTAGCAGCAGAACACTGTAGCTTTTGGGCATGTGGCCTTCTGTCCATTTTACTGAAAAGACAGCTTTGCACAGTTGAATCGTGTTGCTTTCATTATGTGAAACTTACTCCTGTGCACAGGCCTGAGAAATACTAATTTTTGAGGCTTAAATGGCTCCTAATCTAGTGTCAGTCCACCTTTGTGGTGGAAATATTCACTGCTAGATAGATTTCAGTGCAGTCGAAAGAAAACAAATGTATATTGAGTCAGTGTTTGTAATTTTCACTACAGCTGTCTATATCATGAACAGAAAATAGTCTGTCTTATGTTTATAATAAATCATTGATTAGAATACACTTGAAATATTGGGAAATGCATATATTTCCAATCTGCATATATATTTCAGCTATTTATATCTGTGTATGTGTATACTGTGGCCTATATTTATAATTAAATGGTCAGACTTCTGAATTTTGGTGCTTCAGTTTACAAAAAAAAACAACCTCATTGACGTACGTTGTCTTGTTTTTTAAATTGCTGTAAACTCTGTTTTGGACTGACTTCCCTTACTGACTGCTTATGTGTAATTTAAAAAGCACACATTTCCATTGTGTTGACTTCAAGATGGTATTTTCTGGGGGAGGAAAAAAAATAATTGCAGTACCAGACTTCCGGAAGTTGGGGATAACCTTTCGTGGTAGGTGGTTTTGGATTTAATACAGTATAAGACTGGTCTGAGGATGGCTGGTATAGATGAATTTTGAAGTGGAGTTTGTGTTTTTCTGGCATATGTAAAAAAAATTTGAGAAACCAGCCTTTTGTGAAAACAGCAAATAAGACTTTGGGTGGCCGTTTCTATAGGAATACATCAGCAGAGTTAGCACGTAACTCGCTGACTACAGCCTGATTTACAGGATTGACACGAGTATCAGTCTCTGTGTTGGGAACAGTCCACACGTGTAGGATGTGCATGACTAGGGACTAAGCAGTCTGTACAGTTGCTTGTAGTGCAGGTTCCCTGCCATCATCTCCTTTTGACAGCTCAGCTGCTCTCAAGATTTTTTTTCAATCAGGGGGAACACATCTGTTCTCTCTCCTTTTGACATTGAAGATGCTGTTCTGAGTAGCACTCAGCCATCGGGGGGAGTTTGGTGCTTAAAGTCAGAGGCACCAGACAGCACCAGGAGTTGCACCTTCTGCATGACCTCTGCCCGTCAGGCCAGGGTAGTGATTGCTGCATTACGCACAGCAAGTGCAGATTCTCCTGTTGTGGCTTCTCTCTCTTAATAATTCCTCAGATCCATCTCTTTCCATTACCTAGTATAGAAAGTGCAGAGCACGTGGAAAGGAAAGGTATTTACACCATGTGGAGAAGAGATATTGGAGGAATCATAAAGGAGAACAGTATCTTCTCTATTTGAGAATACTTTTCTGCAATTTATATATTCCTTTAGGTATAAAAAAAAGGAATAGGATTTACTTTTTTAATTTCAAAACTGAGGCAGATGGTGTTGAATGACAGAATGATATAAAAACATTCTAATTCCAGTGGTGTAGTTTGGGATCATACTGCTGTCAAGTCTGTATGACATGATTTACATGCACAGAACCAGTGTCCCCAGAAGGGTGGTTCTTGTACTGGTAGACCTAAATCTGGTTGGTATTTAGGACAGCTGCTGAGTAGTAAGTCCTCTTGATGTGCTAATCACCAGGTAACTTCCTAAAGTCACTTGGTGGCTGGGACAGTGTGTTTTAAGATCAGCAGCTTCACATGCATATCCAAGTAGTCTTGTCTCAGCAGATACAAGGTCTAAAAAGCATAGAGCAGAAATCTCTTGTATGTCTTTAAAACCCACACCCCTATCTGCACCTATTGCATTCTCATGCCGTTGCAGGGAAGGTGAGTTTTCTGCAGCCTCTTGAGGTGTTGTTTTCTGGAGGAAGTCTTAGAAGCTGTTAGCAAAGCCTTCGGCCTCTTAAGCTCAAGCACTAAATTAGAAAGCATGACGGCAGTGCTGATAGACCCACAGCTACTGAATATATGCCATAAAATATAATTTTCCTATTATAATGCCATTTAGTTTGTAACTTGCAATCTGCTTTTTAAGAGCAGTTCTAGGTCACTGACCCATTCTTAACTTAAAGTCTCAGAACTATGGAATTGTGCACAAAACCCTCTTGAATAAGGGAAAGTCTGTCTGTTCAGTTTCCTGGGTGCAGCAGGAATATCTGATTCCCCTCCCTCCATCATTTTCTTAATACCTTTTTTTAATAATGTCTGCTTTCTTTCATACAGTGCAGTAGTGCATTTATAAGGAACTTTTTCCTCTAACAGCCATTGTGCTTTTGACAGTACTCTGAATAATAGAAATTCACTTTTCTGGTATCCCAAATGACAGGGCAAACTGTTCCAGCAGTGATATCTCTTCAAAATTGGATTTAGCAAATAAAAGTGTGGTGGTCTTTAAATATAAATAAGACCCATCCCTTGGATCTGCTTTTAACTGCAGACCTTCAAAGAAATTATATTTTTACTCCCAGCAAATTACCTAGGAGAAAAAAATGACAAGAGTAATCTATTTTTTTCACAGCTGGTCGGTTGGCCAGAGTTTCTCATCAAGGAGTACATGCTGTTTGCTCCCCAGATGGACAGGCTGGATGAGTAACAAATCCACAGAGCCTGGGACACAAGGTAGAAATTACACTGCCTGTGCTGTTAATCTTGCACAGCTCTGCTCATTGGTAATTGCAAGTGGCCCATATCCAAATGAGACTCTTGGGACAATATCCTATATCTTGTCAGAAAGAGTCACACTAAAACCTGCACTGGAATGGGGCCCAAAACTTGAAATAATTATGGGAAACTTATTTTTAAAAAGTTGAAGCCATATAATGGTGATGATTAGACATTTAAGCATCGTCAGCTGTAGCTGCAGTTGTAGCTGCTTCCCTTCAGTCCCTGTGTCTTGGCTGGCTGGCTCAGCTGCATCAACAGGTACTGAGCAAAAAGTGTGGGAAGTTGTGACTATGATCATTGTGTCTCTTGTTCTGAGGTCTCTCATAGTGCTGGAGCAGCACTGCATGTTTGAATGGTGCCTGGCAAATTCCCTGAGGCTTGGACAAGAAATGTTGCCTGTACACTGCCACTCAGGTATTTGGGTCACGTCTTGACCACCTTGCTTTCCCTTTAATTTAAAGCATGTTTGCTGCTGTCCCCATTCTGCCCAGGGATAGTCCTACTTCATAAATCAAAAGGCATGGAGATTTAGGAGCCTTACCATGAGAGTCTTATTGGAAAGTCTGAATAACAAAGTGATTCCATACATTAGTCCCAAAGCTTTTCCTTGGGGACACCAATCTCCTCCTCTCTTCCTTCTGTCTGGATGTTGAAGGCCCGCATTTTCCTCTTCTGCTTTTGGGATGCCATACCAGAGCAGAAACATCTCAAATGCTAAAATGCCGGTGGGCATGTTTAGAAGTGATACATCTAATTTCTAAAGGGAGCCTCGATACAAAATTCTTGTTCTTTTACTCTGGTGTAATCCTGTTGACTCTTAAATCATTATATTTTTAAACTAAGCATGTAAGCATCAGAATGCAAAACCATTAGTGTAAGGCTTGGTGGGCTGCTGTGGGGATCCCGTAGTAACTGGCACACCTGGCTTCCCTCCAGTCATGGAAGCTACAGGGCTGGAGCAGTGCAGTGGCCCATCCAGGTAAGTGGCCCACCCAGTCCAGTGGCCATCTCCTCCAAGATGGTGCTAGGAGGTCCTGACCTTTCAGCACAGCTCAGCCCATGTGAAGCAGGGGCACTCTTTCTCCCTCTTTTTAAATCTCACTCCTGCAAATCAGGCTGGTGTCTAAACTCGGTCCTGACTGCATGGATTAGAAGTGAGTAGCTTGTAGATGTATTCTCAGTGTGTGCTTCTTACCCTCTTATGTGCCATGTCCCCCTCGACCAGACCCTGGCTGCGTGCTGTTGAGCAGCAGGTTGGCTGCGCATTCTGATTCACCGCACTGCTGGTGGCACCACTGAGGGTGGTTGTGACATCTGCTTTAAGAGTAGATGAAACCTCCTCAGAACTCTTTGCCTCTTCCTCTCTGGCTGGTCTAGCCCTGATGTATGTGAGAGAGGGATGTGGACATGGGTAGGAAAAGGTCAGATTAGGCAAAATGTAATAAAGTTATTTAGTTTTTAGCTCTCCTGCTGAATGGTGGTGTTTCAATGGCACCCCATTTTATCTGGTGCCTGGCAGTCTCCTGGTATGGATACCTGCTCGGATCATGCAGTGTCTGTAAGACAGATAACTAGGACTGACAGGAATCTGCACTGCCCTTCATTTTTTCCAACTAAAGTGCAAAGCTGAATTTCTGCTGCATGACGTTATGGTGTCCACTCCTGTCCTCTTTAGTGGTCTTTGGGAAGTGAGTGAGGTGAGGTGGGTGCAGCCCTTTCTCTGTGTAAGTAAGAGTATGTTGGCAGTGTTCCTTGTGATGTGTCTGTTTTCAATAGACCAGTTATGAAGTACATAAGTCCTGGGCCATGAGGCTGCAATCTGTCTGGGAAGGTTTTGTTGGTAGTTCCATAGCAGATGCATGTGTTCGTGGGCTGATTCCATGTAGACTACTTTATCTTCAGCAGCCTCCTCGAGCACTTGATCAAAAGTAATTTAGATAAAGCAGTTGAGCCCTTGCTGAACTTCACGGTCAATACTTAACTACTTGGCTGCAACAAAGATACCTTGCTAACTAGCACAATCACAGGCTGGGTGCAGATGTGTTGCTGTACCCTAATGGTAATGTTCTCCTCCATAAGAAAATAACATCTCTGTGGACAAACTGCAGTGTAAGTAAGGAACACATCTGTATGAATGTAGGCAGAGAGGCTAAACCTGAGCAAGCTGGAGGTAAAAAAGTGTGGTGTACTTCTTGTGTAACTGAAAAAATGAAAGATGATTGGGTGCAGGTATTTCGGTTTTTTACTGTAGAGCAAGAAATTTAGTGTTTCCTGGATTTCAAGACTGGAAGAGTCTACTTGGTCTTCTATTTAACATTGTCTAGGAAGTTCCTTCAAGCAATTTTCTCTGCATCTAATTTAGCTAATTTTGCTATTTGTGTAGATGAAAATGAGTTAGAGGGACAAATTGGAGCACTTAAGCACAGTATCTAAGAAAAGCGTGCGTCTACTAAAGAACCTACCAGTGCTCCTGTAGCTAGTGATTTGATGTCTTTCACAGCACAAGGACCAAAGTCCCTTTTCGTGTCTATAATTTGCATGGTTTTGTTCTGAGTCTATTTTGATGGAAGAAAAGAAAAATCTCCCTAAACAAGCAGCATTTCCTGAAATTGTATACTCTGCACTAACCTGCACCACAGACTTAATGGATTGATATATTTCATTTGGTTTGTGGCTGGTTTTGGTGGCAACAAGCGTAAATGCTGTTAGTCTTACAGAGCCTGAGAAGGACAAGGCCAGCAAAAGTTTTCTAAGTCTTCTATACTGCTGGTTTATTAGAAGGACTGAGAGCCAAGTGTTTGGACAGTAACAATTTGAGCACCTTTGTGCTGTGAGCAGGAGATGACAAGAAGCAAAATAAGGTGTTCTGAAGGGACAGGTTTGTGGCTGACCCCAGTGAACTCAGAGTAAAATATGCTCTGAAAGAGGTAGACTTTTAGTCTCCTGAGCAGAGGCAGAGCTCAACTGAAGCATGGGGAACTGTGTTTGATGAACACCAAGGCAGCTCAGTTTTCCCAATGAGTGTGCATGAATTGTTTTAGGAGTCTGATTTTTTTTGCTGACCGTTTAAAAGCAAAGCAAACAAAACCCCCTGCATTTTGCCGTATGTATGGGCATCGTCTTCTTCAGACCAACTTTGAGCAGCAGTTTCTTGTGGTTGTCCCAGCAGCTCTGAATGCAGGTCCATTCTCAGCATTACCCAGTAGACAGTCAGCTTCTAAAGAAAATTGTTCACAACAAACAGGTTTCAGAGCACGTGTGTCTTGAACAGGACACGACTCATGGGCTTCTGGCACCTACCACACAGGCATCCTGGTGTGCCTACAGTGTATGAACTTTTCATTGTTTAGAACCAGCAAGTGCCCAGAAAGTGATTTTTTCTTCCATTGGGTCATTTTTTTGATCATCCTGGGCTCCGGTAATCAGGTCAGACCAGCCTGAACTTAGTGCATTTGAGAGAGAAACAATTACTGTGTTGTTTCAGCATCAAGAGTTGATTTGATTATCCCTTCTCATTTTCAGCTCATGCAGAAAGCATGTTTCTGGCCAAATGAGTAAAAAAAAAAATCACATGCAGTTTTGTGGGCTTGCTGCAAAAATGTCTGAGCAGCAGTCTTGAGTATTCCATGACAGCAGTATCTGTGGTGCTTCTGTCTCGCTGTACGTGCCAAGGCAGACAGCTGCCCCCCAGGAGAATTAGAGTCAGGCTGGTGATCCCTCATAATGGTAAGCAAATAAGGTTTGAATGTGAACAAATCTAGGCTGAGATATGCAGCAAGGAAACAACCCATTCGTGTATCAGTTGTAGCATATTCCAAAGGTGGGAGAAAAGCAATTGCAGCTTAGATCACTGGGATATGAACGCAGTTGATGGGCATAGGGAGTAGCAGAGAATTCTTACTGATGTATGACTTCATGAGAAGCCAAATGCTGGTAAATGCTCAAGGAAAATGTGATCAAATCTATAGCTGCATCTTGGATCCCATGGCAAAACCATGGCTTGACCCCAAAATTTATTGCGAAACTTCTTTTGGTTTCAAGGAAGTCAGAATCTAAAGGCCAAAATTTAACAGAATATTTTAAACAGGCTGGCCTTCAGTTTCCCGGCAAAGGGAAAGAATTAGGAAGCAGAAGAGGTGAATAATGAACGGCAACATTTGGGTAGCACCTTGGCCACAGCAAAAACGTTTTAAATCTGTACATGCATACACTTGGAAATACACATTGGACTGATCTCCAAGACAGGAGAGCACCAGAAATTGCGACTTATTTATGTAAATGCCATTACTTTTTGGGCAGCAGTGCATTTAATCATAGACAAATCTCCTTTGCTCTTCTAAGCCACTTTTAGCAAGGGGAGGATGTTGCTTTGGTTGTCAAAAAGCTATAGGAAGAACCGTTTTAGGACATGTTGAGATTCCTTAAACAGAAAGCTTTTCTTTGCGGCTCAGTTTCTCCCAAGCTTACATTTATAGTTATTTCAAGAGCCTAGATTTCCTTGAAGGCTTTTTCCACCTGAGGAGAGATGTTCTTGTCTTACTTTGTGTCAGCTTTGATTCAGAAGGTAATTCTGCATGGATCCAGCAAGCTGTGGCCTTTCCCACCAGTTGGTCATCTATCATTTCATTACAGCAAGGTCACCAAATTGACGTGTCCTGGCTAATTCTTCTAATGCAGCTATATAGCTATCTAGTGTCTCGTCAGGCAGCTGTGCATGCTGTCTCAATTGATGATGCTCTGTGATACTATTAGCAGATGGCAGAACATGACCTGCCTGTGAAATCTGACCCGCAGTGATCTTCTAACAGTGCCTCTTTTCTCAGGGAATGTCTTGAGGCATAGTTTTATCTTCTCAGTCCAGCATTGCATCTGTATTTTATTTTCCGTAGAAATAAAGGAAGGTATTATGCTGCTGGTATTTGGCCTTGTAACTGCTAGTGCCTAGCTAAGAAATGAAGATGTGCTGTTAATATTAATTCTTACCATTTCTTCAAATGAGGCTATAATGAAATTTGATGTATAATTTTTTAAATAGTGGCACAGGAGCTATTTTAAATTTAACAACTGTGGTATCTTTTCTTACATTTTTTTCATTAATCTTCATGTGCTTAATTAGTTGCCGTTCCTCAGTGGGAATATTTGACTAGAGTAGAATGAGACTAATGAAATCTCTTGGGTTGCTACTCCTGAAAAGGAAAAGGACTAAGTGCTAGAATGCCATCAGGCCTAGCTAAATACAGTGTTTATTCCAAGGTTAGCCCTGTGTGGCAATATCTGCATAAGTTAAAAAAAAAGGTCAAAGGCAAAATCAGAGTAAACAGAATTTTCAGATGTCCTCTTCCACAGAAAATGGTTCTTTAATTGTGGCCCTTGGTTTGCATGAATGGGTGTAGGGAGCATATGTGCAGACTGGAAGTCCATGTGTTAAAAAAAAGCTAATGGGACAAGTTCATCTCCTTTCTGAATGTATGGTGTGGTCGTGCAGCCCCCTGGGCCACTTTGAGATCTCAGAATAAGCCACGTACGCTTGATCCCTGGTACCAGTGCAGGCTGGGCGATGAAGAGATAGAGAGCAGCCCTGCAGAGAAGGACTTGGGGTGCTGCTGGATGAAAAGCAGGACATGACTCAGCAATGTGCACTTGCAGCCCAGAAAGCTGACTGTGTTCTGGACTGCATCAAAAGCAGTGGGACCAGTGGCGCGAGGGAGGAGATTCTGCTACTGAGTTCTGCTGAGATCTCACCTGGAGCCCTGTGTCCAGCTCTGAAGTCCTCAGCACCTGAAGGACATGGATCTGTTAGAGAGAGTCCAGAGGATGCCACAGAGATGATCTGAGGACTGGAGCATTTCTTCTATGAAGAAAGGGAGAGAGTTGGGGTGGTTCAGCCTGGAGAGGAGGTAGCTCTGGGGAGACTTAAATGTGGTCTTTCAGCATTTAAACAGAGTTGATAAGGAAGAGGGGGACAGACTTTTTAGCAGGGCCTGTAGTGATAGGACGAGGGCTGATGTCTTTAAACTAAAAGAGGGGAAATTTGGATATAAGGAAGACATCTTTTGTGATAAGGGCGGTGAAACCCTGCCCGGATTGCCCAGAGAGGAAACATTCCAGGTGAGGTTGGATGGACCTCTGAGCAACCTGCTCTGCTGGAAGATGTTCCTGCTCATAGCAAGTGGGTTGGACTGGATGGGCTTTAAAAGTCCCTTCCAACCCAAACAGGTTTAGGATTCTATGGTCATGATGTAGGTAAGGGATTACACTGCATATTACCTTATGTGAGACCACCGGGTACAATCATCTTGTTCATTGTTTGGAAGCAAGAAAGAGCATTTATCTTTTCCCCAGCGTACAGCATTAGTGGTCACTATGACAGAGCTCCTTCCATGCTGTGATAACAGTAAAACAGATACTATTGTCTGTATGTCCTCAGAAGAATAGGAAATAATGAGCCAGATTCACTTCTGTTCTGGTTCCATTGAAGCTGGAGAAATTATATCAGCAGGAAGTTTGGCCTCATGCATGTTAATTGAGCCCTTTTCAGTTCTGTGCTTTGTATGACTTTAATTTTAAAAGTACAGCCATAAATTGTGCCTAGTGCTATATCAAGACCTGCAGCTACTGCCAAGCACAGCCTCTCAGGCCCCGTTCCTGCTGCAGCAGGCTGTTGCTTGTGGGGTACCCTTGGACTTGTTTTTGAGAAACCTGTTGTTAAAATGACAGCATTTTCAGCTAGCACGGCTGCCTGTGAACCGTGCGCGCCGCATTCCGGTGCCTGACAAGGCCTGTACCTTTTAGTGCAAGAGTGATGTGGCAGGAGAGCAGGAAACATATGTCTGTCTAAGGAGACCCAGGTCTTGTCACAGCATGAAGACTATGTGTCCTCAGGCAAGTATTTTCAAGTGAATTTCGATACCCCAAGGGCCCTGGTAAACAGATGCTAAGAGGCTTTGGTTTGGATTGGTTTCTCCAGAGATGGCTGCCAACCTGGACTCATCTGTCTGTCTTACTTTGTTCTCCTTTTCTCATATGCAAGAGAAACAGCTGGAAAGGAAAATGGGAGGTGGCATTGCTAGAGGCTTGAAGGTGCTGAGCAGCTGGCTGTGAGACTTTGGTGGTAACAAGGCAGAAGTGACTCGCTGAGTTAGATACGAACTTCAGTTGCTGTTGTTCAACCCGGTGCTGATGAAATACTCCACACTTCCTAGACTAAAAAGCCTCATTTTTTTGGGTGGAAAGGTCTGTTTATTTAATTTGTCAGACTTTAATTTTCCCTAATTTTATCTAATAAATCTTACATTACTGGATTTTCTGTCTGTAGATGATCTGTTTATTACTAGATTGCTCACTTCTTTTAGTGTATGTACATTTACAGTAATGAACCTGAAACAGATGATAACACAGTAATTGTGTTTTAGATCTGTAATAATTCATGAGTATTGCCTCAAAAGCAGGTTTTGGATGGTCTTGAGGGGTAAACACATTAAAGCCAGGTACTTACAAGCTCTTTTACACTCTATTAGCATAATAACATCCTGTAAAATAAGCATCTTCATAATCTACAAATGTCTGATGTTGGTCCATTAACTGCCTTCATCTTCAGTTCAAACTGTCAATGGTCTCCATATCCTGGAATCATTTAGCATTATATTGAGGAATCTCCCACTGTTTTTTGGAAGTGACCAAGTTCAAATAATACACTAGGGCTTAGATTCTTTTCCTTTGAAAACACATTATGACCCATGTGAATGGGAAATTATCTTGACAAATAATGCTGTATGCCAAAGCCTAATAAAATTACATCCTGAAACTCTTTGTCATTAGCAATTGCTATCTATCTTACACTGAGTAATTAAGTAGCACATGAGAGAAATATATTTGTACCTTCATTTATTTATTGAAGTATCAAGGGTTACATTTGACAATGGTGTTATGATACACATCTGTTTCTGTTCAAATAGGAATGTTTTAATGATACCTTAAGAATTAGAAAAGCAGTTGCTTAACTGAACTGAGGGAATTCCTACAAATGGATGCATTGTTTATACAGCAATTCATAGATTAAAGAAATCTTGTATAATCAGTTAAATTATGTAGACAAAAATTAGATATCCTTGTTTCCAACTTTTTGTTGTTAGACTGTCATCAGACTACAAAGAGCTCTGACTAACTGGTCTTCATTGAACATCGTAGTTATTCTTTTGTAGGTAATGTCCAGCTCTGACAACATGCAGAATTACTGTCCTGAGAGCTACTGAAACTTTGAAAGTTACCTGTGGTAAAGAGTTGAAACAAAATGTTCATTTAAAAGAGAGAGCTATCATTTAAAAGAGAGAGCTATTAAGGCTTCACTTTCCTATTCTGTAGTTTTAAGTAGCGATTCACAAACCATGTTATGGGTAGTGTCGAGGCAGCAGTCTGAAAGTTCTGAACTGCCTTTTTTTTTTTCTTGATACAATCTTAACCTCCTTGGCTTTACTATATGGAAACAGAGTAATTTCCTTATGAAGAGATACCAGTTTCCTGTATGGCCCACTTCTCTGTACCTGGCAATTGGTGTTACAGTCTAAGGGTATCGTCACCTGTTTGTTCAGAAAGAAGGGAGGTTTCAGAAGGTCTCGCTGTCTTCTGTGGTCATCTGTCCCTACACTTGCCAGTTGTGCAAGATGAGATGAAATTTTTCTACTGTATTTCATCTGCCTGCTGGAACTACAATACAGAAGAAGCTAAAGCAAAAATACATGTGTCCAAAGCTGTAAGTTGTGAAATATTTGGATATCAACCATAAATTCAGTCAAAGCATTGAAACGTCAGTGTTTCCACACAGCACTTGCTTGGCCCATGAGAACTTTCTGGGTTTTAGATCGGCTGCTGCAGTCATGTTCTACTCCAGGATTTTGACAATAAAAATGGTGTGGATCCACATTTTGGCTTTTTAAACTCTCTTCCATCTCAAAGACAGCAAGGAGATTTTCAGAGCTTTCCTTTTGGCACCTGTGTGCACTTCTGGGTAAAATGTTCAGTCTCAACTTTAAAGAGAGCAAAACTGTCCTGAGAATTTAGTGAAGACGAGTCCAGGAAATCCAACTGCTGGGCAGGGAGCTGACTTGTTGAAGCTCTCTGCTCAGAAAAGGCTGATGCTTTTCAAGTACATTCATGTCATTGAATACCTGGGTTCTTGGCAATGAAGACTCTCTGCCTTTAAGTAAATGTATTTGAGAATAGATTAGTTTGCAAGCACTTGAATTGATTTAATGTGTGTTTACTCTTCAGATATTCACTGTGGCTGTTTACCTCTGCAAGATAAATATTTAAAATTGCATTTGAACCTCACATTAACATTTATGTTCGTGTCATTATAGTTTCCTTTTGTGAATGAGATTTACCTATCGGTCTTAAAGCTGTAATAAGAACGAGTCTATTTTTGTAACTTTCAGCTTCTCATGATAATCTGCCATAGGGTTGAATTAATTTCGTGGTATGTTTACTGCTCATTTATCATCAGAGCCACCGCAATGAAGCAGTCATCAGGACAGAAAAGCATTAGTATTTTGTGAGCAGTGCCAAGGTGACAGGTCTTGCAATGGAAATCCACATATAACACAGCACAGCCACTTACTCCTGGGCAAGGAGACGTATTGGGGGAACTGAACTCAGGGTCTCTGGGGCCAAAAGCATGGCAGCTGAACAAGAAACTGGATGCAGGCATTTATTTCATTCTGGAGCTTGTCGCTAGAAGGCAAAGGGCTCACGTCATGGCTGCAGTTTCAGATTCCAACAAATCATTTGCTCGGTGCAGAGTGCAAACTCTCTCTGTTTTCTCTTTGACTGCCCAAGTTGGGGCTTTGTCAAGGTTTGCTCAAGTGCCAGTTTTGTGTCAGTGACATGAGGGGGACACCTCCACCATCTCTCTGCTTGCTGATCCACAAAAACAGATCCAGTGAGTACAGTAGCGGGACAGACTGTCTTTCCAAGAAGGGATTAGCCTCCAGGTGCTGTTTTGTCACCTTTGAGTTGTATTGGGTAGTGCATCTGAAGGTAACTGTGTCACTGCAGAAACTGGTTTCTTTCAGGTTCTTACTGAAAAATTGGAAATACCTCTGTCCAAGCTAGGTTTTCTTTTCCTCATCCTCTGAGGACTGACATAAATTTGTATTTGGTTAACTTCAGAGTTTACAGTGAAATACTTACGTATAAATATGAGTTTCTGTATCACAGTATCACAGTATCATAAGGTTGGAAAGGACCTCTGAGATCATCGATTCCAACCTATAACCCAACACTAACACCAACACCAACCCATCATCTAAAGCATGGCACAACATGGTACTTCATGGAGAGGGAGTTTTGGCAAATGTTTTGGAACTTTTCCACTGCATAGTTGGTCTATAGCATTTTTGTGAAAAATTAAAATGTAATTAGCATAGTGCTGGATGACATCAAGTAGAAGTGGCTTGAATGCTTTAATAATTTTTGTACAGAGAGAAACGTCTATTCAGTATATCTTGAAATTATTTCTCAATACTTAAGATTCTTTTGGTTGTAGATCCACAGAAATCTTTAAGGTATCATTTATATAGGAAAGAAAGATATGAGGTGGAAATGTTACAGGAAACAAAAAGAACTTGAGTCTAGCCTGCACAGGACTGTACCATGGATGGTTATTACTCCTTACTCTGTTGGTACAAGACTTTTAGTTGGTACTTCATCTTTTAGAAAAGGGTATAGTTAAGAGTCATTTGGGTGTAAATAGATCTGAACTACATGGCACTGAAAGAAGAGATGTCTTATGGGACCTATCAAATTGTTTGTTATTCACTGTTTAGGATGTTTAACTAAAAGAAGTATTTCTTCTTTTTGTGGAATTTGTGGAAATAGAGATGTCAAGAAATGCTGGGCTTTTCATTTCCCCCTCCTGCTCTGTACATGATAGCAGCCAGCAGTACAAATCTTCAGTTCAGCTTGTGTCCAGCTAGAACCTGTTAGATGGTGGTCAGTGTCCTGGTGCTGCTGGCATCAATGCAGATGTGATCATCTTTCTGAATTTGAGTTTATTCACCTTGATACACAAACTAAATCGTATTCTGTGTTTTCTGCTGCACGGAGCACATCTCTGGTATTTTGTAAAGGATAGCTAACAATGACAGCAGAGGTTTCTGTGGAAAGTACTTTTCGTGTTGAGCTTTATACCGTGTGTGAGATACAATCTAAATATGCTGTTGTGCCTCTTTGTAACATAGATCAAACACTGTATCTTGAGTAAGGACAGATAATTGTTGCTCTTTCTTGAGAGACAGATGGAGACGGTTAAAGGCTGGACTTTTGGCAACAGAGAGATCACTCACTTAACCAGGTTTTATCTTTTATCGCTGTTTTTAGAAGGCTGTGGAAGCTAGTAGACACCTTGATCAAAAGACTGATTGCACCCAGATCTCTTAAGTACAAGATAAGCCCCCATTTACTGTATGTTTCTTGTTTCATAAAAGGGATAAGATAATATGTTCAGAACAATAGGCAAAGATACGTTTAGAAGAACAGATACTGCTTGAACTGAGTAATGTGAGCTTGTTTGATCTTTATCTTGGAGTGTGCAATGAAGCTTTTGGGCGTGCCTGCCTTTCCCAGCACTGACTGCAGGGCAAAACTGTGTTCTTCCCCATACTCCTGCTTGTGTGGGAAGGGACTGTTGGCACGAGAAGGAACTTGTCAGTGTTGTTGGAGTCGGCAGAGTCAAGCTATGTGGTGGTCAGAAGTATCAGAATGGTCCTGCTGGTGTGCACATGTCTTGGGTGACTGATTCCCTCCATTGATATTAGTGGAAGAGAAGTCTGGAGCTGGCCCATTAAATCTGTGTATATAAATCTTAACGACTGGCATAAAGACATTATTCTGGAAAACATCTGCAACCAGGCAGCAATTAAGTCCTGGATGAGAGCAATGACATGATTAAAGTTAAGCACTTGCTTATGATATTACTGGGAGCAAAACCAGAGCCGAATGCTGCTATACTGCTTTCCTGGGTTTGAGCTAGAGTAAATAAACAGGAGGTGAAGCATCAGCTACACTTGCACTTCTGGGTTTTAAGTGGATCATTAAATCCTACTTGTCCATGCTGAACTGCTTTATAGATACTGTACTGGTAGGATGGTAAGAAAGGAAAAAACAAAGCTCTGAAGAAGGTTGATACCCCTGTAATTAATTTTCCAGCCAGCTCAGGATGACATTTTGGTGTTGAATGTTTGATGTTCTGGTGATATTTGGAAACTGATGGGCAAAGCTTTGCAGTCACAGAACTGGCAAGAGCATTCTTGTCTTCTATAGGTAAGTAATAAGCTCAGTTGCATCAAAATCAATTGCAGTGGATAGAAGTGCTGCAAATATTACTCCATCCATAGCATTTGCACAGTAATAGATGTTGTGGTTCACAAGTCCTAAATTATTTTTGATCTTTGGTTTCGTGCAAAACTAAGGAAAAGTCAGTAAAATACACCAATCTCTTACAGTCAATAAGCACTGGATTTCAGTTCTCCATTGAGAATATTTGTTAAAGCTTCCTGTAAGCCAAGTACTTTTTAGAACAATTTCCAATGATGTATAAAATTCTGACTGTTCAGAGGGGGTTACTGTGTCTGGGCTATATTGTATTTATATTCTTTGCTCAACTGTCTTGTAGTAAAACACACATAAAGTTAATGTTAGAGTAATATTATAATATTCATGGCATTGTTGTAGGAGAATAAACTATGTATGTTCTAATTACAGGAGTATAGGAGCTTCATGGAGAATATAAAAGTAACTTTAAATATAGATTTCAATAGCAAACACCTGTAATAATATGGTGGACAATTCTGAAAGTTAATGTAAAATCTAGCTCAATTGTTCTGATATACAATAATAAAGGATCCAGTTATAGAGCTAAGAGAACAAATAGTAAAATTCATCTTGGAGCGTACCAATGTAACATAGAAGAAGATATCTGTGTGAAATGGAGAAAGGCACTGACAAGCAAAATATTTCCATGGCAGTGTATATTTGAAAAGAATGCCAGATTAGATTGTGTTCTGACTCCATCAGTAACACACTTTATACTTTCTAGACCTTTGATTCCCGGTTGATATGCCGTGTTCAAGGAGATACTCTTGGTACTGACCTTTCAGCAAACACAGTTCTGCTATAATTCACATTTTGTGCAATACAAATATACATTTATTGCTATTAATTCCTGAAACTGTGTATAGAGAATATGAAAATGTTGAGCTGTATTCTGGATAAGATGAGAGAAATTGCGTAGATAAGGTTGGGAGATGTTATTGCTTTATATCACAAGATTTATTGTACAGTTTTCCAGACAACGTAAGTTAAACAAAATTAGTATTAATGAATCAATGGTGGCAGACAAATGTGGCATAATTATGAACTGCAAATGGCAGCATAGTCCTTTTTTACTTATGCATTTAAGTCATTAATAATAAAAGTCATACACTGAGATGTGGGCACTAGAAGTATTTTAGGAAATTATAGTACATAATTATATCTTCTCTCCTTTTGGGTATTTTTTCCCGCCTGTTTTGAATGTTTTATTAGTTCTAGCTCTTTGCAGACACTAAATATTAGTACTGCTTTGGTCCTTAGCCAACTCTCAGTAAGTACAGTGGTCTAAATCCTCTGCTGGTGACAACTGGTACAACTTCCTGGGTTTTGAACACCTTTCCCATCCTGCAGGACTGCATTGCTTTGCCCCTGCTGAGAACCTGCCAGAGTGTGAGCCTTGGCCATTGAAGTGGAGGTAGAGAAGAGACTGAATGTTGTGGGTTTTGTCACTTCTGTGAAGTCTGTGGTAGAACTGACTGCATGCAAAATGCTAACCCTCTGGGGAAGGCACCACACAGCAAGGGTTTGTCGTTTTGCATTTTGATTCCTGAGCTGGAGTTAGTGGGAAGTAGCTTGGAGGGCTGCCTAGGGAAAGGTGTCCCTTGACATAAGTCAAGGTGACAGACCAGGGTTACTCAGCTGTACTCTGCTTCCTGCCCTGGCTGTAATTTTCTTTTAAGGCAGGTAACAGCCTTCAGTACTGTCTCAGGCACCTCTGCTTGTCTTTAGCCAGGCGACCATCCAGCACAAGAGAGGATTTGACTGTAGATGAGGAAGGGGCTCTCAGCTGCGTGGGAGAAGACAGCACGCTGCAGAGAGAAGACTGAGAAATGGCAGGATGTGTAAATACAGTAACTGCCAGCTGTGAAAGGGGATGACTTCCCAAAGCAATGCTGCATTGCCACTCTGCATCATCCAGGAGGCAGAACTGGTAACCAAATGCCCTGTTACTGAATATGGCAGTTGAACATACAGGCAAAAAAGGGAGTGAGGAGATGAATAGAGAAAACACTTTGTGCTAAACAGTATCAAAATGTATTACAAGGGCCAAAAATACCTGGGTGAGATACAGATTGCATACAAAAATGACAACTGTTAGGTGCATGTGTTGCTGAGTTGATGTGCAGCACTGCAGGGCAGTTACCACAGGGCCAGTTCAGCATAAGCAGTGTATGAAGCGGGGAGATTGCTGACCTGCTTCAACAAATGCTTTCCTCAGGGTTTACTGGAGGTTCAGAGAGACTTCTGTCTAAAGGGCAATGTCTTTAGTGAAGCTGGTAGTAAAACTCCCACTTTCCTAGATGTTTCCCTAGATGACAGCCTGAGAAAAGAACTTCAAACATCAGCTCTCTTCTGAAGCCACGAGTTAATTTCTGCTGTTGTGCTGAAGATCATCTGGCACTGATTTTCTTCCTCCACCTAACATGCCCTTAGAGTCTACAGCTTGCTAGAGAGAAGATACTTGAAGTGCTGTGCAAAGTTCAGCCAGTTTTAGGCTGATGGTGTTGAGCATTAAGAACACAAGATGTCTTGATTTTTAGCTGAGTGTTCCCAGCACATCCATTTGAACCTGCTCATGCCCAGTTGCAAAACTGAAATGTGGCCATAGGAGGAATGCAGTGAGGGACAGTTACCACGTGAGAAAAGCAGTAATGATAAGACCCATGTGGTTCTAATGTATTTAAATTTTCAACAGGAGAAATGTGCACAGCAGTGATGAAACACTCAGTGTCACGTAGCTCTTCTCCTTCATTCCGTGGGCTTTTCAGTCTGAGCAGCTTTGACTGTAGGCAAAGCAGTTGTCTTCTTTTCTGAGATCTGCTTAGAACAAGGTTTGTTTGGTACTGGTTTAATATTTCTGTAGTGACTTGTTGACACAATTTTATTAATTTACATTGACCGGATTTTAAATGCAAATTGAACACCTCAGCAAAATTACCAAGCAAACAAATTACAGCAGAATTACACCAGATAAATGAGAACGGCAAATTGATGGGAAGAGCATCACTTGCAAAATCATAAATTAACAGAGCATCAAAAGCCAACTTGATTGTTCTGTAACAGTTAGATAGCAATGGTTTGTGGTTCAGGTAAAACCATTAGTTCATTCTGAAGAGCTTCTGATTATTCTCCGATACAGTAAGCAAATTGTTAGTGAAAGTGGCTGAGGACAGCACACCTGATCTATAGGGGTACAAGCACACGATGGGAAATTAATCTATGCTCACACAGATTGTTTGCAGAGTACTTCACTGCTGTCAGTTTCCAAACAGGTTAGTTCTCCATGAGCTCCCACCTACAAGTTCAGCCAGTCTGAAGAAGAGGAGGCTCAGGGGAGGCCTCATTGCGCTCTACAACTACCTAAAAGGAGGTTGTAGTCGGGCAGGGGTTGGTCTCTTCTCTCAGGTGACCTGTGACAGAACTAGAGGGCATGGACTCAAGATTGGTCAGGGAAAGTTTAGGCTTGATGTGAGGGAAAAGTTCTCCACTGAAAGGGTGATTGGTCATTGGAATGGGCACCCAGGGAGGGGGTGGAGTCACCGACCCTGGAGGTGTTTAAGGGGAGACTGGATGAGGCACTGAGTGCCATGGTTTAGATGATGGGTTGGTGTTAGTGTTGGGTTATAGGTTGGACTCGATGATCTCAGAGGTCCTTTCCAACCTTATGATACTGTGATACACCTGTGCCCAGGATCTTCAAATATTCAAACTGACCGTGGAAATCGGTACCAAATCCTACATGTCCAGCCCTTGATCCTGCTTTCCCGTCTGCTTTAATTTGGATTATTGTGCATTTATAGAGGTCACTTGAAACTACAGGTCCCTTATGGCCACAAGGATTGGAACGAATATAACCCATTGCAGGGCATAATTAGACATGAAAGGCTAATTTAACTGTGGAGGTTAATCTAGGTTAACCATTGTGGCGTTAGGGGAATACTCTGTGTAATGGGGGATACTTATGTCAAATAGCTTTAACACTGAAACGTAGTAATAAAGTATAACTTGTAGATGGTTTTAAGGAAGAACACTGTAACTGTTCTGTAAAATATGCACCACATGGTGGGGTCCCGCTGTGCAGAGAGAGAAGGCAATTCGGATAGTGACTGTAGGCAAAACCCGAGATAGTGATGCTCTTGCTGTAACAATTTTCATGCATGAATAAGATATTGTTTGTACCCAAATTGACCTAAATCTGCACTGAAGAATAAACCTCTTACCTTTGAGTCAGAGACAACTGAACAGAGAGCTTTGAAGTAGTATTAAAATATATATATCCTAAAGCCCCAACACAGGTGGAAGTTCTTTTCTGCTGATCCACCATGTCCACCCGATGGGACTGCATAGGCTGAGGATCAGCATAACCATGTCCTGTTACAACAATTGGACATAGTGTGTGTGTGTGTATATGTAATATATATATATATATATATATATAAAATGCATATAAATTCAGATTCTCCACATGTTGCTAGAAGAACAGATTGTTAGAACTCAAAAATTTCTCTGGAAAGCCAAAGTGTTCAAGAGTTCTGAAGATACTTTTTGCCTGATACCTGAATCACCAGATTGAAAGAAAAAAGTCCTCTCATTAAGCTTTGGAGTTCTGAAAACTGGGGCGATACTGATCTATTTTCAGACATAACAGGTGATACAGTGAGGACTGCTGTAATGAAGCATAATGATGAGATTAGTATTTTGCCACATTTTACTTCATTTTAAAATACAGTATAATAAAAGAATGCAAATGGTTTTGGAGTGCATTAGCACACAGCTTTGCATGATAGGGGACTATATTACTTATGGACTGAATTCAACCAAAGATGTTTTTGAATGCACGTAGTACTTGAATTACTGCACAGCCCTATAGGAGGAAGAAAAGCTGCTGAAAGATTGCATTGCCTTTCACTAAAATTCAAAAGACTAAGACAAAGAAGCTTTTCTAAAGAGATGTTGGTCATAGGGGGAAAGTGTTTAAGCAAGGCATCCAGTGTGCAAGTTTATGAGATTAGCAGGTCTTTATCTTTATCTGAAATTATTTCATAAAGGGAGCCCCAGTCTAGGGTGAGGGTTGGAAGTGCCATGTGCCAGCCTGCCGGTGGGATCGGCATTAGCTGTGGTCCTTATCTGTGTGCTGCTAGTGCTGGCCAAGCACTGAAGGCAGCCTGCTGCTTGCAATTTAAAGTTTCCATTTTAATTATGTGTAGTCTTTTGCTACTCTAGATCCAGCTGCATAAATTATTTAAATGGCAGAAATCTTTCCCTCAGTAATTAATGACTGGTTTGTTAACTACTGTAACAGCCCAAGGCTTCACTTGCCTTGCATAGTTCTGAAACAGTCTCATGATTACCTAATGTAACAACCAGCCTCTATGGCTTTATAAAATTGTTATCTAATTGATGGTTTGTATGAGCAGCACTTGAAGGGGTCCTACAGCAGTAGAGCTGGATGTCTCTGTCACTGAGAAAATAGGGGAGGAGAGCAGCAGCCTGCCAGCAGTCTTCAGCTCCTCAGGCAATGCTGGGGTCATTGAGGCTAACCAGTTTTATGCCCAGCATCAGTCAGTGTTTCACCACACCTGAGAGGTCATAGAGATATTTAGAGCAGTCAGAACAGCCACATGGTAGGGGTAATAATATAAAGTCTTACACAGAAGCCTTTCATCTTTCTTTCATTGTCTGTGTGGTAAGGGAGTACGTCTCTCCCATTTTGCCCTGTGGAGTACTCATCTTCCTCCTGTATCATTATAACACCAGAGGTTGCATTCTTAGTGGAGCCTTCTCCTCCACCAGGTGTTAAAGACTCACACTTGCAGTGTCTCATCGAGGGACCTCAGGCTTTTCAGATGGCAACAAGGGCTTAGTGTTGAAGGCCATGCTACAGTAGCCCATGAGTCTAAATGTTGTACCAGGCATTTGATGTTTTCACACCAGGGTCTTATCTAGTCTGCAGCTGAACTGGAGCCTGTTTGCTAGAGCTGGATGCCTCTGCTCTCCGCACTCGCTGGCCACACTAAAATGTTGTCCAGAGTTCTGGGAGCCTGGGAATGAATTGTTGTATTTTAATTTCTTGCTTTGTGTTATATGTGGGAGAAAAAAATCATGACTCACAGGAAACTTTTTGTGCTTGTGTCCAGGAACATCACAAGAGAGACAGGGAAAGGGCCCTTTGAGGTTATGTACCCTTGAGTCTCTTCACAGCCACTTGCATTGAAGGGCTGAAGACTCAGATCGCCTCAGTGCTTTCTGGGAATGCAGGCAGCTCCCATCCATAAAGGCTAGAGACAGAGTATCAAGAAAGGGAAGGAAGTGGAACATACCCAGCATCTACAGAAGTTAATATAAAAAACCCAGCCTGATGTGACACGAGGGAATTGCGTGTTTTATCCTCTGGTGTTGCTCTTCGTTTGATGTTGCACAGGAGGCTTTGGGAGGAAGGTGGGGATGGCTTTGCCAAGATGCTGCACTGTGTGGTGACAGAATCACACAGTTTCTGCTGGTCTTGTGAGGCCCTAGGTGACAACTTTTTTTTTCTTCTTTTCATTCACAGGAAAAAGTATGTTGAGACATCTCCTAGAAAGATCTCTTGGGCCTGAAAATGCTGGTTTTAATCTTTCCACTAGCAGTAAAGAGATATGTGATCTCACACATGTTTTCATAAATATAGAAAATGTGCATAAATGAAAGTTAAAAGTGAAAACTTGTGTCAACACTGATTCTGCAGTGCAACATAAAAGTATGTCTGTCCCCACACAGTTGCAAAATTGGGCTTTAAGGGTCTGACCTCAGAGATCACCAAAGCTGTCATGTAATTTCCCACTGTATGTGAAGGTCTGATGTATCTGCTCTACATTGAAAAAGCTTTGGAGAGTCAAAAATGCATGGAATCCATAATGTGCAGTGATCTGCTGATAACAATGACAGAAGTTACTGGTTTGCTGGTCCTGCTTCCTGACTCTCAAGGCACCAAGGATGTGGCTTATCTGCGTGTGCAGGAGCCTTTGCTATCTGCATTTTCTTTCTACCTGTGATGTGTGCTGGGATGCAGATGCATAGGCACAGTCAGTGGAATGTGGGCTCTGGAAGTGAATGTCCATGACTCCGTGTCTCTGTGAGAGAGTTTCAGCTAAAAGTGATGTGGTTTTAAAACACTTGATGGCCCTTAAAGAGCAACTGCTTTCACATTTAAATTTTGCCACTTCATGCACCTTACTTTCAGGATGATTCAGGGTGCTTCAGGAATAAATGAGGGATGTGTGAGAACAAGCCATAAGAATTATGTTATCCTGATCTTTTGCTCCTGGCAACCTGGCTGGATGTGTAGTGAAATATAAAGGGGTTAGAGCATGATTCACTCTTAAACATTAAAAAGAAAAAGTTCAGGCATTCATAAATTAATATTAAATCTGTTTTCTGCAGCCAGTGTAAGGCTGGTGATAGCTTACTTGCCTGTACTTACTAAAGAGCAATGCTCTCTGAAGAATCATATCCCATCATTTCTGCTGACAGCTATTAAGAAAAATATTTAAAATACCTCTTAAAATTGTATATGTAATTCTTAGTGAAGTGACATTGCATTCTTTTCATTCAGTCATCACCCTGTGCTAGGGCTGGAGTTTGTGACACACCAATTAACTCTGATTTAGAACCACCATTATTTTTGGAGTTAATGGTTAGTGAACATTGTCTAATATTATCACATAACCATTAATATGACTAGGGTAAAAAATGAGTTAAGTAAAATGGGAGGGAAGTTAACATGGCAGTTTGGAAATACAAATAGGACTTTGAGTTTCCCAGCATTAAATCAACTAAAACACATGCACCATCCGTCTTTAGAAAATAAGGCAGGAGGATGGACCATTCCTGACTTATTAAAAGATTCAGTTTAGGGTGAAATTCCTTTTTTCACAGAGGAACAGCTCTAGCTCCATGCAAGCCTTGAATTGCCCTATTCCTAGGTATTGTGATATGTAGGAGTGATTTTTTTCCCCCTAAGAGTTTGATCCCTGCAGTCACAGCTTTCAATGAAGGGAGAACCTGCCCTGCCTCCTCTGAGTGGGTCTGATGGGGGCTCTTCTGTCTTGGGACAGCACTGGACATTGGATGAACAGTTTCTCCAGGCTTCAGATTGCCACGGAGACGTGCTATGAAGTCGTGCCACGGCTCCTGGGTGAGACAGAAGCCTGTTTGAAGTCTTGACTTTGTTTTTCATTTCTTTTACTTGCATTCCTGATTGCTGCTATGGCAGTGTGCTGTTGCTGCCTCTTCTGCCTGCTCACCTCCTGGGACCGAAGGAAGGGGAGGCAGAGGGTGACAAATGCTGACTGGAAGATGGTCTGTGGACACTGGATGACTATGGGCAGAGCAGCCTATGGAGCCTGGAAGAAAGGTCTTTACAGAGGGCTAGGAGACCGGTGCTGGGCAGTGAGAGAGTAGAGAAAACAGTAAGAACAAAGTTGGCAGATAAAAGTCGAGCCAAGATCCTCAGAATTATATGCAGCAAATTTTCTGAGAGCCGATACCAAGACAGCGAAAGTTGTCTCCCTCCTATTTCCATCACCTGCACAAGCTGCAACTTAAAAGAGCAGCCAGCCTGGGCTATTACACCAAACACTCCCTGCCTCTCACAGATCAGCACAGCAAAGTAGGGCAGCATGGAATAAAAGTGGCACTCCCACTGGAAAGATCCAATAATGCTTTGGGGGGAAAAGATTTAAAATGTTCTTTTAATAATAAGTCTTGTTGATTGGTATTTCTTTCTATTTATGAGGGATATTTTGCCTGCAGGGAAGCTCTTTGCTTGTTTGAGTTCATCTAAGAAGATTAAGCTCCAAAGTTCATGACTAAAAAGCTCATCTGCTTTCATCTTTATTCCTCACCTTGAACATGTAATCTGATGGATGATTTCTGTATAAATATATAGCTGGAGTTTAACTTTGGCTGAACTAAGCTCAAGACTTATCTCCAGCTTGCAGGAGGTGGAAGCACTGTATGTTTGTCAGCAGGAGTTATAGGCTGTTTGTGTGCCAGCACAGTGATGCTCTGTAGGGTTTGTCCCCGTGGTCCATGTACCGGGGGAGAACTCTGCTAGCATAATAGGACCCACTGCAGCAGCATCTTTGCTAGGCAACAGTTCAGTGCACAAAGAATGTTACAAAGGGATTTTTGGTTGCCATGGGGTGAGTCACACGCTTGGTGTGCCAGTTCCCTGACCCACAGTTCATGTGTTGTTCTGGTGTGGAATGGGGCTTGAGAGGAGATGCCTGCATTTGGAGTTCGCTGGCGCACGCCGAGGAGAGCCTCTGGAAGAGGCTGTGTGGTTGTCCTGGTGGCTTGTCAGTTCAACTGCATCCCCAAACAAAATGGAAACAGGCAGTGGGGTTATTCCAGGGCTGGCCATCACCTCTGCTGGGGCAAAGCACTGGACTTGTCGTGGAATTCCGTTACTCTGTCCTTGCCTTTGCCATTACCTGCCTTGACCTTTGTCTGCAACACCTGGAAATGGGCAGGAGGAGAGAGAAAGATTTTACCGTACTGTTCAGATTCTTTGATACACTACTGCACAACTGGAAACCTGGGAGGCACATTGAATTGCATTCCAAAAGGTACCCAGCACCAATTCCTAAAAGGCTATGTTATTCGAGAGGAATGTGTGTTTACTTGTGTTCCAGCACTGGTCTAATTGTCTGTGTAAACACTCCAACAGCTTTGTTACAAAAATTATCTCAATACTGGTAAAATTTTGATTACCATAAATCTTTACAAGGGATTTTGTTAACCACCCAAACTAATTAAGTGAAATTATCCTAATTTGTTTATTATGTTAATGATCTGAATTAATTTATAGTAATTTAGCATGTATTACTAAAGATTTATTATGTTTTCCACCAAATGACTTAAGAGCTATAAATCCCATGGTTAAATGTAATTAGTGGAGACATATTTATCGAAAGGGATAATTACATCTGATAAAAGTTCTTCAGTGAGGCTTAATTAAAACAGATTATTCCCCCATAAATGAAAAGTAAATATGGTAATTACAGAATAGATATTAATTGCAAAAATGAATATCTCAGCATTTTAATTTTCTAAAGGGGTGGGAAACTCGACTGTATAACTGATTGCTTCTCAATAAACTATAATTAATAATCACTTGGAAACAGATATTTTTATGGGAGTAAACGTTTTGCTGGCTAATGACTAAAGAGTAGACACTAGTCAGAAAAAACAACATTAACTCATTTTTTTTTTTAGTGGACTGTTGCTGCTTCAAACTGACAAAGATCATGCTAGGAAAATTACTCTTTCTTTCAATAAGGCTGTCCCTAGCTCATCTGGTAGCAGGACTGAGGAAAACCCACACAATTTTGTTGATGATAATATGGAGTGTATTTTCTTAGGCGTGCACCAAATTTACAGTGGTTTCTGATGCTAACAGAATTTGTTTAATACACATCATTGCACATGAAGAGATTAGATTATAAATCTGGTTTTCCATAATTTATAAGTACATTGTGTTAAAAGCACTTTCTATAGGGCTGTCACTTGTAAATCACATTGATAAGAGGAGGCAGAATTGAAAGTAGCAAAAAGATAAACATGTAAAACCAGATGATTTTCTTGGCCAGAATTACTTAATAAAAATGCTTGGAGACACAGGGGAATAAGTGGGCTCTGAGTCCTTGATTCACAGCTGCCTGGGTATAAATGAATGGAAACAGAGACATTTAAACTCAAATCATTGCCACAGAATGTGGCTTCCTACTGGAAGAATGTTTTGGCTGGAGGAAGGGATGGTTTATGCGGCAGTACTTAAATTTTCTAATTTTACTAATGTGCTCCATGAACAGCTGTTTGGTGTGTCAGTGGGAAGGGCTGTTGTCTCTCCTGGGATTTGTAATTGTGGTGGTCTGCCTGGGTACACAATGAAGGATATAAGATATTGGGACAATGTGTATGAAGTACTGGACAGGCTGAGAGAGTTGAGGTTGTTGACCTTGGAGAAGAGAAGGCTGTGGGGAGACCTTAGAGCAGCCTCCCAGTACTGAAAGGGGCTCCAGGAAAGCCTGGGAGGGGCTCTTGATCAGGGAGTGCAGGGACAGGATGAGGGGGAATCGTTTTAAGCTGCAAGAGGGGAGATTTAGATTAGGAAGTGTCCCAGGAAAGTGGCTGGGCAGGAGCAGTTGTTCATTGGTATGCAACACTACAGCGTTTGTGATTCCTTTCAGGTGTGTCACTGTCACTCATTTTCATGTGACCAGAAGGTTTGGAAGGAACTGGGTGGTATTTGGATGAAGATTATGTTAAAAACCAAGATTTTGATTTTGTTGGGATGCAAACTATTTACAATTTAGATTGAGTTCTGTCTGTGGCTTGCTCTGAAGCAGAGACAGAAGTTTAGAATGTGTTGAAACACTTTTCAAGGGCGGTTGCAGCCCTGTCTCTTGCTGCCAAGCCTGCGATGGGGGCTCTGAGCTGGGATGGCAGCAGCCACAACCCAGTGCAGTATCCCTGTGAGCTTTTCTTCCCCACATTATCTAAATGAAACACTTAAATTTGAGGTTTCTCCAGTGTTGCAGCCACACTACATAAAGGAAAATTTCCCAACCTTTTGTTTTAATCCAGCCTTTTGTTTCATGGAAAAGCGTGGCCTGAATTAGAAGGTTAAACAAAAAAAAAAGTAAATAATCCATATAGTGAAGCCAAGATTATTTTCTTTTGGGTCAAATGAAATGTTATGGATCAATCCAAAATTAATTTTGCAGAAATCTCCTAAGAAATATTTCGGTTTGAGCAAGACAAGTGCCTTCCATCTCCATAACATGTTTTTCATTGATCACTTCCTTACAGAGATTTGAAAGTCAGGACTGGGATCAAGAGGTGCACCTTGCAGTCCTATGAAGGAAGGAAAGAAACAGGTTAGCTGCTATTTAAGAGCAGAGTTTGCTTTTTGCTAACTACTGTGGCTTAAGCCTGAAAATGAGAGAGCTCAAGAGAGCAGTGGAGATGAGGCAGTGATGCATTCACTGGTGGGAGGGATTCAGGGATTGTACCCAGGGCAAAGAACTATTAAAAGTCTGGAAAGTAGCCTTGCAGGCTTTAAAATATGAGCAACCTGAGGATCCTGGAACCTGAGCTTTGCAAAGCTGAAGGATGCGCTGAGGCTGTGGGATGACGCACAGGCTTTCAACATAGAGGGCTTCTCAGGATTGCCAGCTGAAAAATCCACCAAGGCCGTGTACACAGGAGAAAGGTAGAAATCCTTGGAATCTCAGAACAATAAGATGTTTCTTTCCATTCCAAAATGAGATTGAGGGAGGCAAAATATTAGATTAGATTAATATGCCATACTCTCCAAACATAATCATACACACCTTCTGTTTGTATACTTTTCCGACTATTCATTATGAATGTACCTATAACAATTTTACACAGGGTTGAAAGTAAATGACAAACATACTTTATTAGCAGTAAAAGATGAAGAGGTGTTTTAACCACAGCAAGTGAAAACCCCAGCCTACACTTGGTATTTTTTGTTACTCAAGTTAGGAGCATTTCAGCAAGTTTGTGTAATACTGGTGATAGTACAACTTGCATCGCTTCAAAACCATGAAAATGCAAATGAGAAAGGTTTTTGTTTCTGCTTCTGCATCTAGAAGAGAGTAAAAGGAAACAGTTTGCCTAGACTGCTCCTCATATTTCATAACTTCTGGGGAATTACTCAAAGGGATGGTTTTAGTATATCTGGGTTTTGCTATGGTCTACAGACCATTGCAAGGAACTCGGCCAAGCACAGAAGCTTTTGAAATGTTATTTTTGGTGTAGTTCCCTTTAGTCAATTGAGCTTGGGCACCCAGAATGACACTGCCAGTTTTCTGTTGGAAAGGCTCTGATGTGAATCTGAACTATGTTTCTTTATTTTGGATTTGCTATGCAATTTGATCATTGTCCTTAGAGATCGTCAAGATTAAGAGCTTTTCCAGCAAGGGGGTACTGCCCCCCTGCTCCTACCTCCACATCAATCCTGGCCCTTAGGACAGCAGTAGGCCTTGTTGTGTATTATTTGACTCCCTGCTTGTATAAGAGAGAGTTGCCCTGGAGGTGCTTTGTACAAAGTGAAGGAGAATGCATATACTGAAGACACCAAATCCGAGCACGTCTTGTGGACAAGGCTGGTGATGCAGCAATACCAGACAGAGCTGAACTGAGACTGAAAGAGGCTGTTCAGTAGCAGCTGTAATCTTCAGAGGGAAGAGAGAGCTGAAGAAGCTGATTGTTGTGGTTCAGCGTCAGTAGGTGCTTGGAGTTTAATTTGGACTAAACAATATTAGGATCTGTTTTACTTTAAACTGCACAGAATAGTTTTTATCTTCATCTGGAGAGGCTGTTTTTTGGGTTTTTCACTGGTGTGTGACCCAAGTGAGGAACAGGCAAACCAATGAAAAACCCATTGAGCTGAATTACCAGAGCATCAATGCCAAAGTGTGGCTGGGGTAGGTGACCTATGGAGTAGTGAGGCTGGATAGTGTGTATATGTATTTGGTTTTTAAATCAGAACTTTTTTTTTTTTTGCTGAAAAGGGCTGTTGTGATTACAACTCTTTCCCTGTGAATAAGGTTCCTCCAAAAAAAAATGGTGTGCAGGTTTGGGTTTTTTTTTTAAGACTGTGTTAAATTTTATCATTCTGGCATTTTTCCCAAACTGAACAGCAAAGACAAGATATTTCAGAATGGTAACAGTTTCTGTAAAAATGGAAAATGCATTTAACTTCTTATCAAGGTCACTTGCTATCCAGATATCTAATTAAAAAATTCCCATTTAAATACCTATATATCACAAACACATTTTATATTAAAATTCCACTAACTCTAAAGATTTTACCAAAGAGTTGTTCCTCCAGTATATTTTGTGAGGCAAGATTTCTTTCCACAATAACCATGTTGGCATGTTTTTATAGTATCAAATTTATTTAAATGTCTGATAATTCTTTTCCTTATTGTGGTTTCAGCCAACCAGTCAGATTTACTGAACCTAGCTCTTCCTGTCTTCTGGAAAGCCTTTTAAAAACTGCTGTCCTTTTTTCATTTCTTCCTGTCTTTAATACTGAGCTGAACGTGACAGGGTGCATGCCATGGTAAGTACTTTGGCAATTTCATATCCAATGGTATCTTGGCTCTGGTAACTTCTTACTAGGAATTTTATTCATTTATTCTGAAACTTCTCATACTGACATTTCACTTTGACACAATTCCTCAGATATTTCCCGTGAAGAAAAGGGGAAAAAAAACCCTACAAAAACTTCTCTGATATCTGAATGCCCTTAATGCCTTCGATCAAGAAAGCTGATGTACAGAATGCAGTTAGGGCTGCATTTTTTGTCTTTTTTTTTTTTATTTTTGCAATGTTTTTTATCTTCCTTCAATCTGTCTTTAATAGCTCAATTTCTTATCAGCCCTGTAGTCTCTTTGGTAGGATTTGTTTCTGAGTTGTGGATTGAAAAAGTTTTTGCTGTTAACTTTTTGTGTCTTTGGCATGTTGATGGTTCAAAAGCCTTTTTATTTTGCCTACTTTCTTAAACTTCCTATCTAATGTGTCTGAGATTCAGCTCTTCTGTTTGACCTGTTTTGGCCTGATTTCTGCTTTTAAAGAAGGCCCTCTTATTAGCCCTTCCCCACATTTGACCACATTGAGCTTGATTTGATCCTTTTGAAAGAAGTGGCATATGTTTCTTCTGAATATCTGTGGTTTTCCAAATAGTCCCCATGCCACCCATATATGTTTTGCCCTTCTAGCTGCAGTTTCTTAGTTTCCTAGTAGTGAACATTTTTAGGTAGGTCTTCTATTAAGATTAAGCATTACTGTAGATCTAATCTTCCTTATCACATCACTACCTCAATTACAAAATTAAGAATATTGCTGCTGGGCCTCCTGTGCATGTTTTTTCATTTCAGTTCATAGGACTCCCTAGAGTAAATACTTCCATTGTACTATTTTCTTAACTAGATGTTGGCCGTTTGCTTTCTGCATCTCAGGTACGGAATAAGCAGCTTTTCTGGAGCCTCTAGCAACTTGTCAACCTTTAGGTTTGGTTTTGCCTCCTGGACTTCCCTTCTCTCCCTCTTGGTCTTGCTGATATCCCAGCTGGTCATCAAGGCAAGCTCTTCTCCAAGAGTCTGCTGATGTTCTCGTGGCCGACTCTAAGAAATATTTATCACTATTTATTACATATATATGTGTTTATATGAAATGTATAGTATGCTTACACCATTAACCTTTTACAAAACAGCAGGGAATGTTTGAAATATGGCTTAGAGAGGAGAATCGGAAGTGTACTGACTACTTGAATGGAGAAACCTGGGAGTTGTTAGGAGTAGTGTTTTCTTTAGAATTGTATTTAAAAGCACACAAAGCTAGGGCTTTTATCTAAGAAAAAGAAAGAAAGCTCCTCTCTTCCTGAGCAACTCTACTTGTAAATGAAAAGAGCTTACCCTAATCCCTGCAGCAAGTGGTGATGAAAACCAAGAAATCCAACAAGAAAAGACCTTTTTCTGCAGTTGCACAAGAATCCTTGGGCCAGTTAATTATTCCTTTCTTCAGCAGCTTAAGTTAAAAAATCTCTTGAATATTCTTGACCTGTAGTGGAAGAATATGACTACTCATCCTCAGTATTACAGTTCCATATGGGATGCCCCATCACCTGACAGCAAAAGGGTCATTGTAAGAGACTTAATAATGCCTGAAGGTTTAATAAGCTTTGAGGGGAAATATAGCTTGAAGACAATGGTCGTTGAAAGCCAGAGCATTTTCTGTGACATATTGCACCAGACAAGACTGGACTATGAATTGAATTACTAGTATATAGGAAGCAGCTATGAATTGCCCTTGTGAATTTATTTTTTAGGAAATGTTTTAATTCAGTCCATCTTTTACTTTCAGTCTGGTTCAAAGAAAAGCTTTCTGAACTTTCTAGACAGTGTAAGTTAGAATATAATTTTAAAAATCGAGAGTGTGTTGGAATTTCTTTTGTGATATGTCAGTAATAAATCAGTACAGCATGCATAATGTCATCTTTTAAATTATCTTATTTGTCTTAATTAGGAAGGTTTAATTATTGAATTTCTCCATGACATAACAGAACTGATGCAATTTCAGAAAAGCAAAACCCTAGGACTGTCCATACATGCCTGAGCCACACGACTCGTTCTCTCCTTTCTAGGAAAGGCTTTGTGTTTGCCAGGTGTAGGTCTGTGCTCTGGTGTTTGTTATGCTGTTCTTCACACACTGCATGAGCTGTGGTAGTGAGAAATTTGAGTGATGGCTTTTGAACAGAATATTTTGGGTAGATCAGGCTTGGAATGCCAACAATGTGGTATTTTTTTTAAAGCTTATTTTTTTGTAGTGGTTGTGGAAAGCAAAGCCTTTGGGATTGTCTTGGATTGAGTGCCCAGCTTCACTTGAAGCAAACCTGGTGTCACTCAAGTCACGTTAACCTGGCCTCAGTAGAGGAATCAACCTAGATGCAAAACTGACTTCTCTAAGCTGTGTGTCCCTCACTAATGTCCTTCTTTCTCTTGCACACACCTGCTCCTTTCCATACGTGCAGGCAACAGTCTAGTTCAGACAGCTAAAGTATAAACCAGTCAGTCTGTGTCTGGAGGAAAATAGAGAGATTGTTTATTTCCATACCTAATTACTCCTGATGAAAGAGCAACAGAACTTTTGACAGGACAAATTATTTTCCTACGTAAGTAATAAGAGAAAGTGACAGGCACTCACAGGGAACAAAGAGGGAACACAATACCATAACAAACTCTTTAGGAAAAAGGCTAAGTGGTTTTTGTGGATTTTTTTCCATACAGAAATATAGGCAATATTGCCAATGTTCAAGAGATAAAAAGGGATATAACATAAGCCCCTATAAGCAGGAAAACTGTTCTCTATTGTGGTGATGGTACCGTGAGGAGATTTTGCAAAATAAAATGAACAGAACAGTCAATTAATACCAGCTCAAGGGTGGTAGATCCTGGGGAGAAAGGGCCATTAAAATCTGTGGTTTATGGCACTGAGAGGCACCAGGTTGAGCAGGATCAAAGACATAGGGTATATATCACAGGAGTAGCAAGTCCTACTGTAAAAAGCTAATACTTTCCCTGGGTGGACAGTGGCTGAACATAGAGAAACACCTTCTCTGCTGAATGGCTGTGGTTGGAAGGGAGGGAGACTCTGTCTTTACCAAAAAAATGAAGAGCCAGGAGCTGAGCAATGTCTTCCTGTCTGCTAAACCCAGGCCCCTGAGCCATTCCCTCCTCTAAGCCAGAGGTCTACCCGGTTTCAGTAGAAGAAAAGGACTAACGAGCCTCTGAAGAAATTGCAACTAGATGAATGAGGACTTGAAAGAATAAATAACTTTCCCTCTCTTTTTCTAAGAATCAAGAGTACTGGAAATGTCAGAGTTTAGCTAAGTTGATTTAGGAGAAATGTTGAATTCTTTGTCTGACAAATAAGAAGCAAACTGAGATAAAGCCAGATAGCAGGAAGGGAATGCGTAACGACTTACAGAAACATAGGAAAAAACAGTGATTTACTGTGGGCTGTTACAAGAATGTGACTTACCAATTCATAAATTCACAGTAAGCCTGCTTTTGTATGACCATCTCTGTTATCTCCAGGCCTAAGGACTGATAACAGACAGCACAAGTGATCTCCAGTCTCTTCAGACTCTGTCACCGAAGACGCAGAGTCTTGTCCTTAGGGTCATGCTTCCCTTTTCCCTTTCTGCAGAGGTTTGCTGGCTGTTCCTGTGTATCTCTGTCATTGTGTGGAGCGCAGGAGAAACAAGGGACACCCTTAAGCTGCTCTTGTGGCTTTGGGCAGACCCAGTACCATTCTGCCTTGCCCTGTAGCCCTGCCTGCTGCAGGGGAACGGCACGGCTGCCTTAGAGCAGGCTGGAAGAGAAGTGTTGTAGAGAGAATGCCATCCCTTCCTACATCTCAGGCCTTGCTACCACCCCTGAGCCACAAAGTGCAGTGTGGTACTGCCTTTGCTTTCTCACATGAAATCAATTTTTAAAGCAGGCCAATTACGGGAAATGTTTACAGCGTTTCTCTACAGCAGCTAGCATTAAACATTTAATGGCTGTCCTCATGAGCTCTTAAATCCAGTCCTGTAGCACGCTGGAAGGGGTCACTGGTGTATGCCAAAGTGGTGCTTTAGGAACCTGCAGAGGGCAGGAATGCAGCAATGCTGGCTGCTCTGCCAGGGACTGCAGCCTGCCTGGGCAAGGGAGCTTTGGCATCCCGCAGACAGGATCCCTTGAGGCTGCACAAGAAACGTGGCATCTGGAATGCACCCAAGTGTCCTGCTTCTGCCAGGACTGGGGACAGTTCATCATCCCTGTCTGCAGGCCCAAGGAACCGTGTTCTGGCTTTCCACACGCTCTGCCTGGTGAGGGCTGTGAGGAGCTGCATGTTCAATTGCCTGTAAGCAGCCCACTGCCACGTGAGCCGTCTCACTTGCACTGTCCTGTTGTGTGACTGAGTATGAATGTGTGATGTGAAGAGGACTTCTGTATCTTTTTAATGAGAAGGAGATGCACCAGGTCATGGCAGAGAGCAGCTGCAACCTGCAGCTGAAAAGCACAACAAAGCATATGTGCTGTGTTATGGAAATGGGAGGAAATGCTGGTCAGCGTGAATAAGTGAAGCTGGATGGAAGCTGTGCTTCTCCAGCACCTCTGATATTTAGGCCTTTCTTGGGTAAAACTGAGTACGTGTGTGCTGAGTCACCTGAGAAGGGAATGAATTTTGGCCAAAGAAACGAGGGTCATATCTGCTTTGCTGTCCCTGGTGTGACCATAATCCTGCAGGCTAATTTGCTTTTACACTTGTTAACTAGTTTGGAGAAAACTGGCAACGTAACTTTATACTGACAAAAAGCTTGGTGGCCAAGGAGATAAGGAGCTGGGTAAACGCCGTGTGCAGTTCACCCTTGCTCAGCTCTGGGCTGTCTGGCCAAGGGATGTGGGTGAGCCTGTGCCAGTGATGCTGGGACAGAGCTCTGCAAGGCATTTATCTGATTCCACTTGAACATCAGGAGTGAGGCTGCTTTTGAGAAGATAAGTACTGAAACACAGTTTGGCTTTTTCTTGTTAGCAAACCCAAATCTGAAAGATGTGAGCATGGGGCAGTGTTCAACCCCTGTCTATGTGTGAAGTGTTGTACTGCTTTGGTCTCACATAGGCACTGAAATAATTGCTGCAGTTATAAATAAGCCTTTTTATAACAGCCTGCTGACTATTTACACTGTGTGGAGAGAAGCCTTTCTTTTAAATCCTCAAGCTGGTTTTGAGTAAGATGAATCTTTCCTGCTGTTTGCATGAGACAGCAAAGCAGACACAATGTCACCTTTAATTTGCAACACACAGGTCTGATTCTTTAGTCATAGCTGAATTTTACACCAATGCAATTTTACAAATTTCCAAGTTATTCCAGATTTGTACTGGCTGAAATGGAAAAATGTCTCCTTGATGTGCAGATTAAGCGTTGGAAGGAAGGAACACAGGAATGTGAAGCAGAAGCTGGTCCATGGGAAAGGAATAGAAATGAGAAAGAAGAATAATCATCCTGCTTTAACCTGATGTTGTTAATCTATATTACCCATTATAATCTCGAGTGTCCTGCTTAGTGAAGTAGGCAATCTGTAGTGTTGGTTCCTGCACCAGCAGTGTATCTAATATAAAGGACTGGCTAAACATCCATCATAATAATTACTGTGTCATAATTTTCTGCCCTTCCTACCTCTGCTGCAGAGAGATAGAAGAGGCCTTTCAAGTGTTTGAGAATTTTTGCTAAAAATTTCTCAGTTTTTTTTTTAATGTGGAAAACTGTGTTTGTGCCCTATTTATTTTGCAGGTTTAACCTGACATAATGAAATGTACTTTAATGGGGAGTGTAGAAACTTAATCTGAATATCTGAAAACATGCTGATTTCATTTAATGTCTGAATTTGCTCAGTTGCAGTGAAAGGGAGCAGTAGGCTTATTAGAAGGCAGATTAGACTCTCCATGCCTTGGAGCTTTGTCCATGCATTTTCCTGCAACAACAGCTCCGTGCACTTTTTTAATGTCACAGGTAAGTGATACTGCTCTGGTTTCTCTGCTCTTGAGGGGCTATCATCACAATTAATGGGCTTTGTTCCAGGAAAGATACTACAGGCTGCAAAATAATGATTTCTTCCTGCATTTGGGATGCATTGGTGAAGCCTGGAAACCAGCTGCTGGGACCTTATCCAGAGCGTTCACAGACCCTGGTCTGCAGCAATATCAAGTGATAGCATTTGGAGATGAAGGAAGCTTTCATTTTTATATTAATACTTCACTAAGGAAGTCCACATAAAGGGTTTTATTACACCAAAATATAATTCAGTCATCGAAAAGCGATAAAGACTTCTTTGTAAATGTGCCATAGTAAGTGCTGCTGAAGAAAATACCAAGTCTCAGTTCCACAAAGGGATCCACTTGACAGGAAATGTAATTGGGATCAAGACCTGAACTGACCTGATTCTACACTCTTAATTGTGTGGTTATTTTTGTTTATAGATTGTTCTGGTTTTAGTTGTAGAGACAGACATTTTCTGCCTCTAGGTGCTCAAAAAATTCCATCTTTTTGATCTTAGAGTGCATAAAAAAACAAAGAACAGCTTCAGACTCTGCTTAGGAAACTCAGCTAGTATGTGTAGTTGTCAAATGGAAAAAAAAATAATGGAGAGTGACATAAGCACCAGGATTTTTCCATTAAATCTGTGCAGTTTACTGATTAATTCTTTAGCTTTAAGAATTGTCATTTTCTCTTGCTGTGCATTGTTTTTTCATATGCTGTTGTACACAAGACTTTTAGAAACATACAGCTGCATTTCTGCCTTCACACGTGTTTTTGCTGTATCAAGAGCTGAGTCCTGCCCAGGGTAGAGGCTGTTGCAGTTTTCTGTCAGCTCTGTAAATGTTTCCAGGGGTGGGTGGGGACCCTGCGCCTGCATAGACAGCACTCTGTCACTGCACAAAGTGTCCTTTCTGCAGGAAAGGGAAAAATAATGTTATCTTTCATCTCTTTCAGCTACAGTAACCTTAACAGGTACAAAAAATAAAATAATGTTTGAACAGGAATGTGACATTTAAGCTGATGATGTCCCTTTTAAAGATTTAAAACCTGATTAGACTAAATATGATCCCCAAGGATCCCCACTGTGGGGTGAGCTGCCGTCCCACAGTACAGCCCAGGAGAGATTTTTCTAACACAGTGGAAAATTCAGCAGCCTCTGTAGCAAACGTTGAGCTCAGTTGCAGCTGGCATTAAGGCTAAATTTTTGAACATCTGAATACTGAAAGCCTTTTAAACTCACCTAATATTATTCTATTACTGGAACAAATCTAACAGTAAATTGAAAAAAAAAATAGGAACCTTCTCAAAAATATGCTTTCCCCATCCATTTTCAGCTTCAGTATTATGTAAAGATGACAGTTATCAGCTATGTAGAAGAGCAGCTATATTAAATGTTAAATAACCTTTAACAGCACCAAATATTTAATCATAAAAAATTAAATTGACAGTGGTGTGGTTCACATAGTATCCCCTCGAAAGCCTGACAGCATCATTTCTCATATATATTGATAAGTACAAGACATCCATAAAATTGTAGGCTCTGTAGCCTTCTATTTATGAGAGGCTATCTAAAACTCATTCATTGCAGGTAATATCAGTAAGTCAATTCAGCTTAGTCTGATAGCTCATAACTTTTCAGACTGTTGTATTTACTGAGTCATAGACTATCCTTTCTTCAAGTGTACTTGAGAAAATGACTTGTACTGTAAGACTATTTCTTCTCAAAGTATAATCAAGTGCTTTAAAACGAACTCCATAACTGCAAATTCAAAACAGTATTAGACCTCGGTAATAATATAAAAGGTATTGCTTTAATAATGCTTTCAAAGTTGCACTGAGTATTGACAGTATTTTTCTGAATGTAGCAACCCACTTGGAAAAGCGTCGGTGGGAGCCTGGTGCCAGCCTTGGTACATTTCACGAGGTGGCAGGAGCTCCTGTAAGAGCTAATAAAGCTTCATTTATAAATGGCAGAAATTCCTCCCTAAGTGACACAGGAGGCCGTGGGTGGAGGATCAGCATTTCAGGGGCAGGGGGGATGACATTCCACTCTGGGTTGTGGGTGTGACCACGACTGGCCAAACGCAGCCCCCTCAGTAGGGAGAGCAAGCCCGTTGACCGCCTCTCTTCGTTGCTGACTTGTGGAGCTGACTGTAGAGTTTGGTCCTTTTCCTGCCAAAGGAGTGGTGAAATGGTAATTGTGTTTATTATAGCAATCCCATGCTGAGGGAGACTCTTCTTTCACGTCCAATGTTCTGGCAGCACAGCAGAGATGTAGGCAATAGAAATTCACAGGTAAAACTGTCCTGTAAACGTTCTAGTAGAGCTTTATTCAAATTGGCTCGGACAGATTGTTTCTATTTGCAATCAGGGAATGGGATCAAAAACCCATAGAAAAACTCCTCTTGACTTCAGCAGTCCTTGCACTGAGGACCAGAGCTACATGTACAATTTGCTTGTAAATAAACTGATTTTACAGGAGCCTTGTAAATACTAGCCATTATTAAAGTGAGTCAAATAAAGTCACAACGGCGCAGAACTGAAGCTTAAAACTGAAACAGAATTTGGACAATGACATTCCCAATTTGGGCACTTTTCCTTTGCCTTTCTGAATTGCTTATTCCTCTCATTCACTTGCATTTTCTGGTACTGGCTGAGGCTGGAGCTAGAAGCAGGGAGAGAGGCTATGTTTCCCTTTCTGTTAGCAATGGCCAGATTTGCTCAGCAATCATTTCTGTCCATAATTCAAGCACTGAATTGCCTTTTTTTTTTTTTGAGGATTTTGAGGTGGAGAATTGTGTAACCAAGCTGTTTCATTATTTTTAAATTTATGTTTCACTACTTTCTGGCTTCTGAAGTTTAGACAACATCAGCTTTTAGTGTTGAAAAAGTTGTCCCTGGAGCCTGAGATCTGCTGGGGAGGCTACGTGTCCCTGATCCGTGGGCAGGGAGAGGGGATGCCTGTGTCTACAGGGACCTGGCCTGTCTGGTTTGGGCTGAGTCAGCGATGGCAAAGCCTTTGCCACTGGTATCTTTGAATGCTGAAGGGCTGCTGAGCCACCTGGCACCAGGGCACTGAGAGCTGGGGCAGGGGAGTAAAAGTTGTGGGCAACTCTGGGAAAAATAGGAGGAGGTAGGTTGGGGGAATGGAGAGAGAGAGAGATTGGCAGAGGTGCTACTTGTGGGGATTATGCCCAGAGCAGAATGGGGATGAAAGCTGGGAGAGGGGTACTAGTTTGTTCAGGAGATTTTAAGTAATTCAGATATGCAACACTCAGAAGATGGAGCAGCACTTTGAGCCATGAACCTGCAGCCCAGCCGTCTCCATCAGAGATGGCTTCGTCTGTGCAGGAATGGCCTTAAGTTGTGCCAGAGGAAGTTCAGATTGAATATTAGGAAAAAATTCTTTACTTAAAGAGTGGTGAAGCACTGGAAAAGGCTTCCCAGGAAAGTGGTGGAGTCACCATCCCAGGAGGTGTTCAGAAAACATGTAGATGTGGCGCTTCAGGACATGGTGTAGTGGGTACGGTGTTGTTCGTGATTGGACTTGATGGTCTTAGAGGTGTTTTCCAACCTTAATTATTCTATGATTCTATGATTGTATGGCTCACTTCTGTTGCTGAAAGGAAAGCACTTGGTGTGCAGATGGGCTTTTAGTTTATCTTGTTCCTGGGATAGAAGTGGTGGCAGTAGCAAACTTTTTACCTGAGAGCAAAGGTATTTACAGCAGCACATCAACCTCGGCTGGCCCAGCCGTGTCTGGAGCCGCAGCCTGGCCCATCGTGCGAATCGGAATCTGACAGATGAGTGCAAGCAGTAGGTGACCTTCAACATCAGCAAGATCAGGGGTGGGTGCTGAAAAATAAGGCCTCTGTCAGCTTGATATGTACCAGAACTGAAGAGCCATCTTCCTGATGCCATAAAGTTCCAGGAGGAGTAATTGCCGCCTCAATAACGAGCGGAGGGGGACAGAGATATCCTGGACTGGAAGGTTTAGAAGCAGGTGGAGAGGTAAAGTAAGACAAACACATGAGATCTGGATGCCCAGCAGTGTATAAGGGTTGTGACAGCTGTGAACAAGAGCAGGTGAAAGCTATCCTGAACGCCCATTCCTCACTGGAAGCGGTCAGAGGGAATGTTAGGTTTTCTGCTGGGAAAGTTCAATTTGATTTGGTTTCAAGTGGGGAAAAGTTGACAAAGGCATTCTGTTTTTTTTTGTCAGTCTTACATGGGCTGTCACGGGGTCCCATAGTTGATGCAGCCTGGAGGACCTGTGGATGGCCCCTTGCCAAGCTCGGTTGTCGCTCCTGTGTGGTTCCTGCCTCAGGGACTTGCTGCTGTGTGTTACAGGAGTCCATAGGCAGTGTCTGTGCTGTGGAGTCCAAAGTGGGAAGGGAATTCCAACATTTGGGTACATTTTTGTTTTAATCTCGTGGAAAAACATGAATTTTGAAACTTTTCACAGGAACACTGCCTTCATTTGGAGTTAGAATGGTGGCATAAAATACCTACACATGGTAACTGTATAATAAACCTGCTTTCTTGTACCGTGCTCATCGTGATTCTAACATAGTTTGCTGAAGAGAAAGGCTGCTGACTATCCCTGTTTTATAGATGGAGAAATGAAGGTAAAGAGAGATGAATTGATTTAACCTGCAGATAAATTGATTTACTGAGACTGAGCTAAAAATGGTCACAGTCCAATCATCTCTGCAAACTTGAAAGCACAGTGCACCAGGCAAGCAAGAACCAGGTCCTTACTGAAAACACTGACATGTTTGTCTCTGGGACGGGGATGTCACTTGCTGGCACAGCTGGTAGCTCATACAGGTGGCTCTCACAGTTCTACCCTGAGTCTGTGGCAGTTTGTACTGGATATTGCTATGCAACTGCCTCCTCTCTTCCATGTCTGATAGCTTTTGTACACACGTTTTGTCTTGGAAGGTGGGCTGTCTTTTGGGTTGCAGATGCCCACTCTGCTGTATGGCTGGTGAGCAGCCAGCTTCAAATAGCAGCGTGGAGCTCAGCCAGGGCACCTGCTACTGTTGCTGCCTCACAGCAAAGTATTTGAGGATTCTCTTCTGGCCACAGGATCTTGTTTGATGTCCTCTGAAAGGCAGTACGAACACCCTTGGTCAGGGCTGTCTTGGGCGAACCTGTGTCATCCAAGTTGACGCGCTGAGACCTAACGATCTCAACATACAGAACAACCTTTTCCTGTTAGCAGGTCAGTGGAAGTGAGAGATGCTTAGATTAGAGATGACTGAGCTTAGGAAAAAATATTGTTGTTGACTGCTGCAGGTGTGTTGGAATAAGAGTGAGTAGCAGCAGTGTGCTTAGCTCAGTGAGGGCTTCGCCAGGGAGAGGATGCGTGGAGCTCCTTCTCACAGCCAATGGTCTGGCAGCTGAGTGTATCCCACATCCATCATGTTACAAGTAAATACCCAGACTTTTGGGAGTCAAAAGTATTCGCAGCAGTTTCCTAATATCCTTAATAAACTCTGACATGTCTCCAGTTTTACTGGTGGGACTGAGAATGTCTTCCAGGATCTTTACAAGTAGAACATGTAGAGGAAGTTGCTTTGTGCCATGTGTGGGGTGAAGTAATTCCATGTCCTGGAACCAGCCTTTTGATTTGAACTCAGTCCTGCACAGTTCACTTTGGTGCTGTTACTGCTTCTGCAGCATCTGTCTTCCAAGCAATAATAGGATTAATTGTTTTCTAAGCTGGTAGTACATCTTTTGACATAGGCAGTATGCAGGAGGCAGGCAATAAATAACTAAAAGAAGCCTACAGAGCAGTGGTTCCTGCTGAAGATTTTACTGAGCATATAGAGAAATAGATTCTGTTAAACTTCACTTGCTGGAGCGGAAAGTTAAAGAAGAGAGAAAAAATGCTAAGAAATAGAGTGATGCACAGGACTGTCAACTTCATTTTAGGATTCTCTCTATAAAATCTGCACATCAGAGGATTGGAAAAGCTTTCTAAGGAAAAGGAGCTTTGGTACAATGTCTCAGGATCAGAAGGAACCACAGCGCTTGACATGCAGTTTAAAAGGCTGAGGGAAATGCTTTTAAAAAAATCACTGTCTGTTCCAGATCCTGGTTCAGGGTCCATGTGCAGTCTTTTCTCAGTCAGCACTTCTGATGGAATCTGCAGGATGCCAAACTGAAAATGAAATGTCTGGAGGCTGTGAAATTTGGCCCTTGCTAGGTTGAGTCTCTGATCTGGAGACTGGCAGCGTTTGGGCAGATGGTTGTCCCTATTGGGAACCTCATCATCTCCAGCAGAGCCCTGGCAGTCTCTGGGAAAATCCCCTGACTTTTCACACAAGATAATGAGCGAGGGGACTAGAAAGGTCCTTAATGGCCTGAAAATCAATTAATCAAAGAACTAATCTTTCAGTTTCTTCTTTCCAAGGGAGCTCCCTCCTTCCTTAATGAGAGCTACTGTAAACAGGCTTTTTCCAATATGTTTTGATGCCAATGTTCTCCTTGTGTCTCTCGTTGCTCTAAAGAGAGACCTCTGTAAGATATGAGGTTCAACACTCTGGTTAAGTGCCAGAATCGTGGCTGGATGCTTGCAGGTGTATTTTAAGGATGTATACCCAATTAATCTCAACCTGAGCCATTCTAAATAGGGAGAACTAGTTTTGTTGGTTTGTTTGTTTGTGTGTGTGTTTGTTTTCTTACTGTGCTGTTAAAGTGGCCAATAACAGCAGTCACTCACAGCCATGATATGCTCCTGGAGCTGTCAAGAGGGTTGTTTTCCCTTAGACAAAAAAAGCAAGCAGTGAAATGGAAGATCCCCTGCTGCAAGCATGGCCATAGTTTGCTGCGCTCACATCACCGATCCCCTTGATTTCTGGGCCTTGTTCCCAGCCCCTGGGTAGAAGGTGCATTCTGTAAACATTCTCTCTTCCTCTTCCCAGAGGCACTGGCTTGCAGTCACCATGCCTGCTTGATAACTTATCAGAGGAGGGGTAGGAATGGTGATCTAGTGAATCTGCTGCTCAGGCTTCTGTCTGGTCCCTCCTCCATCACTAACCTGCTGGATGGCCGGAATCAAGCATGCATCTGCCTGCATGTATCTGTGTAGGCACACCCTTCATCTCCCTGTGCCTTGGTTCTGTCAAAGGCACCTAATAGCCCACTGCATCATGGAGGTTGTACAGGATAAAAACCTATTAATCATTGCACAGTGCTGAGACAGATGGGTTTCACTCCCAGAATAAGTACATAGATAAACCATGGTCATCTAAAGCTAACATTAACACATTGGTATCTGTGATTTCCATAAACTAGTCCCTGCAACCACAGTTGGGTGGTGCTAAAGAAGACTTTCTGGGCTATTAAGTGTTTAATTAGGCAGATGGAATTCAGTCATGAAATGATCTGCTCTTCTGAAGTGACAGAAGTGCAAGCGTTGCATTGCTTGGTTTGTTACACAAGAAGAGGAAGGGTTGCTGTTAAAAATAAACAGGGTCCCTGAATGGACAGGCATCAGGGAGATCCCCTCAAATGCAGAAGGCTTTGCCCACTTTAATCTGCAATGTGGCTAATGTCTAGGAAAATCCTCTCTCTGCAGAACTTACTGGCAAATTGTGCCTCACATTGTGCAGGAAGAGATTTATCTTTGGAAGGTATTAAAAAGCTCCTATTCCACAGTCGTCATCTGGGAAGATGCAGAGGTGATTGATCCTGGCATTCCATTTGATTGGTTGCATTGGTGATTACAATATTGGTTTGTTTCACATGCTGTGCCCTGCTCTGTTGCAGCAAGAAGGAGTCTGACTTGCTGCTTGCTGTGTGTTTTTCAGGAGAGGAGTCAGGCAGAATTCGTTTTTCACCAGTGAGTCTTGCAGAGTAATTAACTGAAGGGAGGCAGGAAAGAATTACTGAATTACCCAGGGAACACGGCAGAGTCAGAGTTTTTCAGGCATGTGTAAATAAAGAAATTTGCATTTTCCAAATATTTAAAGCAAATATTGTATTCAAAGAGAAGTGTGTAATTTGAAAAAGTGCAGAAATATAATAATAGCTGCAAGTGGTTTCAGTAACTCGCTGCCACAGCTAAGGCAGAAAGGAAATTAGCAGCAGAGCTGCTGCATTGTCCCTGGAGACTCTGAGGGGGGGAGGAAGAGGAGGTTGACTGCACCTTCCCATGTTCATTCATGCCCTGGCCTGAGATTTGCAATAAGGCTTGGCCTGCCTTGTCTTCTTCTTTCTTTATCATCACTATTGTTGGGGCCTAAAGAGCTGATGTTTGAGGAGATGTACAAAGGGGCTGGTCTGAAACCAGAAGGCATTCTGTTCCAGCTGTGCAACTAACACTGCATGCAGAATCCAAGTAAAGCCTCCACCGCAGGAAGGTCCTGAACACTGCCTTGAGGTCCCATGAGTTGTTTTTCTAACAGCCACTGAGCACAGAATGAGTTGGAAGGGACCCACAAGGACCCTTGAGTCCAACTCCTGTCGCTGTACAGGACAACCCCAACATTCACACCATATGTCTGAGGGCGTTGGCCAAAGGCTTGTGGAATATTTTCAGGCTATGACTGTTTCCCTGGGGAGCTGTTCCAGTGCTCCACCACCCTCTGGGGGAAAAATGTTTTCCTAATGTCCCAACCTAACCCTGGCACATCTTCCTGCCATTCCCTCCAGTCCTGTCATTGCTGACCTGAGAGAAGAGCTCAGCACCTGCTCCTCCTCCTCCCTTTGTGAGGAAGCTGCAGAGCACAATGAGGTCCCCACTCAGTCTCCTCTTCAGACTGAACAGACCAAGTTCAGCCTTTGTCCCCAAAAGGGAGAGTCTGCTGTCCTGGGACTGGAGAGGGGCACATGTCGTCAGATACCATCACAGGCTGCTGTGGAAAAACAATTTTGAACATGAGTTTTAAACGCTTGCTCTTAGTCATCCCATCTGGTATGAGACACTAATTAAAAAAGTGAGACATTTCTAGGCCTATGTGTGTAATTTGGGAAGAAATAAATGTACTCAGAATGTGAGACTGTCGCATGGTGTTGCTGTTGCATCGAACCAAAATTTCATGGATACTGGATACCATAATTTGTTGCTATGCTAAGTGATATACTCCACAGCACATTTATAGTCCTTGGGGTTTTCTCCCACTGGTAAAACTAAAGAAAGGTGAAAATGACTTATGCTCATTTGCTTGACTTTTTCCTGCCTGGAAAGAATTAACAAAGAACAAAGTGATGAGAGCATCAAAGGTGGAAGGCACACATGGAATAAACCTATTTCCAGTAAGTTAGAAAAAGATAAACGAAGTAGTATGAGAAAGTGCTGCTTCTCAGTGTTAAAAGTGTGTGTGTGTGTGTGTAGGGGACAAGGAGGAGTTGAAAAAATACCTAAATTTTAGTAAAATGAATAAAAACCTTTTCAGTTTTTAAGTATTTTCTCCTCTTTCCTCTTTAACAGCTGATGAGTTGAATGAGACAGGATAACAATTCAGTTGCTGTGTCTCTTCACAAATATTTCTGTGGGGAAAATCCCCAAATTCAAACTATTGTGCCTTTTGCACAGGGATTATTTTAAATTTAACATACAATTTATAATTATCAGTCAATCCCAATGTAATTTTTTTTTATGTCTTCAGTCTTCAAAATATAATGCTTTCTGTGAATTTTTAAGGTAGTCATAGTATAAATTCACAATGAAGATTGTTAACATCAATAAAGGGCCACTTGCCTCTCTGTCCTGGGGCTAAAGAGTCCTCTGGTGTTGAAGGCATTACCAGAGGGTTGTGAGCAGTTTGCTGCTGTGTGCCAGATGGATATGTACATGCTGGGAAGTGGAACTTATTGCTGGTATTTGCTTTTCCCTTTTGAAATGCCTTTGCCCCCACCCCCCCCCCAACAAATATTCAACATTTGCTGAAAAGGTAAAACTACAAATGGACATCTGAAATCTGGAAGAGTGTTTTTGCCTGAAAGGATGGAGTGTTCTCAGAGTACCTGGGAAAAAAATGACAAACTTGAGTTGTGATTGGATACCTGAGAAAAATAAAAAGAAAACATTAAAGAAGCAAGACCCATCAATGAGAATTTTACTTGTCAAAACCCTTCCTTTTTTTGAGAAATGTCCACCATCCTTTTTGTTGATCCATGCTGGAGCTGCAGTGTGGCATTGGGTGGTGGTGCAGGTAGGCAATGTTGCCACCTTGAAAGGAGCCTGGTGTTGAGCAGGGCCCATCCGGGCGCTGGTGTCCCACAGGGGTGTGGATGTAGGTCACGTTCACTGCTACAGATATTGTCTGCTTTCCTGTGGCCATCAAGGCATTCTGCTCCTAAGATCCAGGTGCTCACAACACAGGAATTATGTCTGCTATACAGATGGTTCCCTGTGCAGAAGGGAAATGACTCGTGATCTTGACACAAACCTGTTTGCTGGGGTGCGCCGCTTGGGTACCACAGCGTGTGTCGCCCAACTGCCAGGACAAATGCACAATTTATGGACAGGCATAGGTATTGCACCTAGCAATCCATGAAAATGTGCTTCTTAAGAGAGAGCTTTTATTGTTCTGAGAAAGCAACTGCATTTTAATGAAGGTCACCCCTATACAAGGTGAAACTGCCGCGTGGCATCTCTCCAACCCAGAAATCAATTCATATTGCTGCTTTCCAGCACAACTGCAACTTTGGCTTGAAATTCATTCTCCAAATCCTTCAATCAAGCTTTCCTGGTCATTATAATACATAGAGATCTGCTGTGCCATGGCTGTATGATCATTAAATTGGGGGAAAAACTGCTATTGCGCATATGTTGACAACCAATTTATTCATTGCAAAATAGTGAAGCATTGAGTATCCATTCCATGTCACTTGGAGGGCACTGTGCTATATTTGTTGCCATCATCATTATAAGGGTTACAAATGATCTACCTGGAGCTCAGCATATATCTTCTAGGATGAAGTGTCAACACAAAGATAATAGGGGTGAATTTAGAGTACAACTTTAGATACGCTTGCCACTTTGCACTGTAAGTCAATAGCTGTTGGTTGGAAACTGAAAAGAAAGTACTGGAAGAAAAGTCTGATTTGGTAACCTCGCTGCAGGCATTTTTGTTTGGAGGCTGATTGTTTCGCTGCCCAGCACTGACAGCAGCTGCGTACAGTAAAAGTGATTTTTGAAGAAAATTGTTCTGTCCTAATCTTCTTCTGTGTTTTTGTCATCAGGAAGTGTACAGAAGGAATGATCATGAGACCAGATGGTTTATTCAGAAATTTTCAAATCTCTAAATGGTCATTGGTTTTAAATGTTAATATGCTTCACTAGTAAATAGTTTCTATTCTCTCTTTTTGATGTTTGTGAAAAATTACGAAAGAATCATAGAATCATAGAATTATCTGGGTTGGAAGAGACCTCCAAGATCATCAAGTCCAACCCTTAATCCAACACTATCATGATTACTAGATCATGGCACTGAGTGCCACATCCAGTCTTATTTTAAAAACCTCCAGGGATGGTGAATCCACCACCCCCCTGGTTTGGCCATTCCAATGCCTGATTACTCGCTCTGTGAAGAACTTTTTCCTGATATTCAGCCTAAACCTTCCCTGGCAGAGTCTAAGCTCGTGCCCTCTTGTTCTGTTGCTGGTTGCCTGGGAGAAGAGTCCGACCCCCACCTGTCTACAGCCTCCTTTCGGATAGTTGTAGAGAGTGATGAGGTCACCCCTGAGCCTCCTCTTCTCCAGGCTAAACAACCCCAGCTCCCTCAGTGTCTCTTCATAGGACTTGTGCTCAAGTCCCTTCACCAGTTTTGTTGCTCTTGCATTTCTTACATAGATATGTAACTAAGAGTGGCAAAAAAAATCAGCATGCAAACAACAGTGCTAAGTAAGTGGCTGAACTCTAGCAAATATGAATGGAATGACTGTCATTCAAACTGATTAACAAGTGACAGGCTGGAGAGCAACGCAGCAATGTGTTCAATGTGGTTTTGTGCTGTTATAAATTGGCAAAACTAGAATGGCTTGGGTGGAACTGTGCTGATTAACACCAGTAGGGAATGTGGTTCAGTGCCTGTCCTTACATCCGTGCTTCACATGGCCTTTCTTGCCTGGTGGAGAATGCATCAGAAGCTTGTCCAGCAGTACAGCAGGAAAGAGCTTCTATAAATGGGGTTTGATCAAAACAAATAGATTTGGGCTTTCAGAGGTCATGTGTGGTATTAGTTTATGGGTGAAATGCTGTGAGGTTTTGCTCTCCTAACATGTTGACTTAGGTAGAGAGTCTTGGTGAGGCAAGTCAGGATGTATTGCTGAGAAGTGCTCCCTTGGGTCATTATTGGACGATCTGAAGACAGGTTATGTGATGGTGACCATCTGGTTCATCCTTGTTTAAAATGTTAGGGGTGCTGGAGGAAGAGACAGTATCTACAGAACAGGGCACTGTCTTTGCTGAGATATGGCATTTCTGCTAGAGAGGAAGTTGCAGCCATGAAAGCTGTGCTCCACAGGAAAGATAAGAGTGAGGAAGCAAAAGGAAGCCCACCAAAGTGTGACAAGGGAACTCAGGCTGACATTACTGAAGGAAATTGCTCAAAGTTGCTATTTCTTTCTAAGAATACATTCTTGGGGAACTTTCTGGTGAAATGCTGTCTCTGGGCCCTGTTGTGACCCAGATTCTCACAATACCTTTTTATTTCAATCAGAAGACTTCTGTAAAGAAGCATTTGGTAATGCTTCTGCTTACAGACATTATATGCGACACGAAAGAAGGAATTAAAGTAAGTGAGAGAAGAAAGGGCTTGGAAAAGGAGCAGGCCCTATATCAAGGTACAGAGTGGAGGAGAGTCTGCCTCTGTGACTGTATATGGAGTGGTTTCCTGACCATGTGATGGCTTGTGAGTCAAATCAAACACCAAAAATCAAATTGGTAACTGTAGATTTACAGTGGATGCTCATGCCCACACAGACAGCATTTGAGCATGGTGAGAAATATCTACAGTGCTTCTGGGAAGGGTGGTAAGCGTTGACATTTCCCTAAATGGAGCAGATTAGTAGAATGGCATTAAGACAGCACTGAGGGGAGGCAACAGGTCCAGTGTTAAGTCACAGTTTACAGCAGAGGCAAAGTGAGGGAGGGGAACACCAGACAGGAGTTTGGCAAACTTACCTTGCCAGGTCGCTCGCTCTCTTTGAATATGATATATATGTCCCTCCTCGAGACCTCTGACTGCTGGCTGGTCAAGACAGGTTGGAACAGCAAGTTCCTGGGACTTTAGAGAAGCTTTGACACTGGTGAGGATACAGAGTAATGCTTGGGGCTGACATTCTCAGAGAGGTGTTAGCTGTGGCTATGTAGTAAAGGAGAAATAGGGAGCTAGGAGATGCTGCCTGCAAGGAAGAAAAAAGCTTTGGAAGTACTTACCTTTTTCAACTTCTTTTCATCTCAAGCAATCCTTGCTTTGTGCCATGCACAGCAATCTCCAGTCAATCACTGCCAATGTGTGTGGAGCACTTCAGTGTCTACGTTGAACCTTTCTAGAATTTAAAAAGTTACCATGTATGTGAGTCACCAACATAGCGCCTTAAAGAAGCAGAAAGATGTTGTGTGCACTCGTTAATGCATCTTGTTTCAGCAGCATTTGGATCCATGGGGGTTCTTTGCACTTTTTTGTGATGCAGTTGACAAAATAGGATCAAACTATACCAAGAAACAACATCAGCTCTGAAAAAACCATCATCGCTATATGTGAAGCGCAGATGGTGCTTTTGGTACTTGATATTATAGCTGTTTATAAGTTTATTGGAGAAAAATATGGATTTTTAAATCTTACACCTGCATGCTGAGAGGAAGCATATGTAGAGACTCAGTGAATCCCTTGGTGTATTCTGAGTGGATCGTGACACAGAGCTGGAATTTCCCTTTCTCACTCACCATGAGCAATATTTTATTCTGGAATGTTTCTACTGAAGTCAGACATGGGCATAGTGAAAAATGAAAAGGACATATGGTTTCTGTTCTGTTGTTAATGGTCTGGTTGCAAAGATTAAAAGCATGTATGGTTTTTCTTTTCTATACACTGTGCATGCTTGGACACACCTGCACCCAAATTTGCATGACTGTACTGGCTGCATTTTTGTATGGAAATGTCAGTAGGGTAAACAGAGCATCCTACAGGGATTAGATCAGAAGGACTCCTATGAACATCTCCTTTGCAAGAGTAACAGATCAAAGCTAGCTGGGTGTTTAAATACAGCTTCATGCAAAGATCTGTGTGTTACTGTCCCATCACTGCCTCTGTTCCTTCTGTCAGTATTTCCCATGCTGCTGAGCTTGCCTGGTCCCTTACCTTGTTTGCTGCAATCAGGATGTGTATGTTTTCCTTTGATTTTGCTCGGGATGCTGTGCCCCCAATTTGTTTCCGGGCCTCTCAAGACACTTTTGGAATTGTAATGTTGCTCTTTCTTTCATCCTTTTAGTTATATTTCTTTGCCTTTTTCCACATTGCGCTTTCTGGAATGCTCTTACATTTCATAGAGTAACACTCAGCACCTCATGCATATGATGCTTTCTGCATTTGTGTACTGTAATTTACCTGTGAAATTATCCCTTGGTGCACGTGGGTGGGTAGGTGTGCACACATACCTTTACCTGTTGTCTCTCTCTCTCTACTTTTACCAGACTTGCTCTAGGATGCTCAATATCTAAGTGGCCTTAGAACTGGTTTCAGCTCTCTGATCCACAACAAGCTTCTAGGGACTCTCTCTGCCTTTGCTCCCAGCTGGAGAACAAGGTTGCTTCTCTGACTTGTAGGTGCTCTGAGAACAAACATGCTGAAGCTTTTGGCCCTGTGTTGGGGAGAGTCATGTGAGTGCACAGTCATACAAGTAGGTTGCTCACTGGAGTTCTGTCTGCATGGAAACTTCTTGCCCGTTCCTTGGTAGTCTTGCTGTGATCTTGCTGCAGTCTGTGAAGAACGTGATTCTTTCTCACAGCTGGTCCTCCTCAGCCACGCTTGTTATGTGGAGGATGTGTTTTGGAAACTTGCTTTTCATCTACAGTAAGGCAAAACCCCTTATTCTGAGCTGCAGCAAATCCACTGGCTTCGCACATCAACAAGAGAATGCAAGAGAATCGAAGATTCTCCTTCTACCATTAAGCACCTGCTCCTGTGAGAAGTGTGGTTCCCCTTTCAAGAATCCAGTGGGAGTCCGAAGCAGATTTTCCTTGTCAAGTTTTTACCTGGTTTTTGAGCTTTGAGATGGCTTTTTGACCCTGGGAGCTAACAGGCACAAATATCAAATAGCCGTGCTGAAGTGTCACAGTCTTTCCTCATGGGGCTGTGTGGTCTGCAGGCAGGGTGTTTGCATAGTAAGTGCCATGTCAAGTCAAGGTTAAAACAGGATTATTTATTCCTTTTTTCAACTCAAGATCAAAGTACAATGCACATTGTATGGAAATCACATTTGAAACAGCTGAGTTCAATTACCTTCTCAAATAATTGTCAAGAACATGCGGTTGCTTTTGAGGTGGAGGGTATTACTTACAGGGAAACCTGACCTTAGACATACTGGCATGGCCCTCTGATTTCAATGCATGGCTCTTCAGGCAGAATGTAAATCCTGCTGAGAGTCAAGTCCAAGCTGTGAAATAGAAGCATCAGTCAGTCAGGGGCCAGATACTGCCAGCTAGTTAGACATCCTGCCATTGGGATGGCAAGAAAAGGACTGTGCCAAGCATGCCCCAGAGTAGTTTGCTGCTGTATTTTGGCTTCTGTGTGCTGGCCACAAGAGTTCATACCCTGAGGCTATGGCAGTGGAACTCCACTTATCCTGGGGAGATTCTAGTTGGATTCCAGAAGGAAATTTTTCACCATGAGAACAGTTAAACATTGGAATAATCTCGCCAGGAAAGTGGTGGATTCCTCTACACTGGACACTTTCAAGTCTCACCTTGACAGGGTGCTGAGCCATCTCATTTGAACTGTACATCACCTAAAATGTTGGACCAGATGATCCTTGAGACCTCGTCCAACCTGGCATTCTATGATTCTATGATCCCTAGAACCAAGCTCCTTGTCAGGACAGTGAATGTTTTGAATATTGGATGGCCATTTGAGAAAACTGTTGTGAGGTCCTGCTGGCTTCAGTGGTGCCAGGGGAGCAGGACCGTAGGGCTGCCTGTGAGCGCAACCGCAGAGGCATCGCTCTTGCCTGGGAGTTTATATCTCCATTCCAGAACTGCACTTCTCAATTTGTTCCTCCCAAGGACAACTTTTAAAATTCCCTGATGCTGGTTCCAAATGGGGGGAGCAGCAGCAAAAGAAGCTGCTTTGATTTAAGCGAGTGAGGGGGCAGTGCTACTCTGTCTGCCTGATTATTTATCTCCCTAGTTATGCATAGCACTTGCTTTCTCTGGAGTGATTCAAGCATATCCTAACCTCTTGCTCTAGCTCTTTCATCATGCTGGTTTTCTGCTACTGCTCAGTCAGAAATCTGTCTTGGCCTCTGCAGAGCAGAGGATGTCATATGGTTTTATTGTCCCCCAATGTGCCTCCCCCATGTTTTTTCAAGTTTCCCATTTATCATGCAGAAGGTTCCGAGAACTGCGTTAGATGCTTTTGGGTGGAGTAGAAAAGGCTTTAACAGAATTAAAAGCTTCCCTTGAATGTCATCTAGAGATAAATGGATGTGAGGACAGGTGCTCAGTGAGGCTTTTTGAGGCATGGGCTGGAAGTCCTGCTGGAAAACCTGCTCAGGAGTGGGCTGGTCTCCACAGCTGCTCTCTGCTAGCTCCTGCTAGGACCCTGCTCCAGTGTGGACTCTCCATGGGATGCAGTGTGGTTCTGTGCTTTGCAGAGCTCTTATGGGCTATACTGGGACAGCCTATCTCACCATGGTCTTCACAGACTGCAGGGGAACTCCTGCGCCCGGCACCTGCAGCATCGCCTCCCCTCCTTCTTCTGGCCTTGGTGTCTGCAGGGCTGTTTCTCTCACACGTTCTTGCTCCTCTCTCTCAGCTGCTGTTACACACTGTTTTTTACCCTTTCTTAACTAGGTTATCACAGAGGCACTACCAATGTCGCTGACAGGCTCAGCTTTGGGCTCAGATCTGACTTGGAGCCGGCTGAAGCTGACTCTGCCCGACATGGGGGCAGCTCCTGGTGTCTTCTCACAGAAGCCACCCCTGCAGCCCCCCCTCCCTAACTTTGCCAACTGAATCCAGTATACCAGTTTAGAGAATCTTGGTTAGTGCATCTCGTAGGTTTGGATTTGCCAAGGACATTCTGATTCTCTTGCTGGAAACTGTCCAGCCAGTGGGAGTTTCAGGAATTTTGTTTTTTAAAAGAACATTTTTGTGTTTGTGGAGGGGGGTAGCAGATAGATCAAAAGTTTCTGGTTCTTCTTGTTGTGGCAATTCCTTCTGGAGACAATGCACCCAGAGCTGGGGTTTCACTTTACAGTGCCTGAGCTGAGGGCTGAAAAGAGTAGGTTTCTCCCTCTTTGTGTGTCTCAAAATTTAGGGAGAAGAATTGATTTAATTTCATCTTGTCTGATCCTGATTAATGAAAAGTCATTTCTGCTAGTTCTAGGCAGAAAAAATAATCTTTGAGTGTTTTGTAACTTTGCAGATATATGTAGGTGCCTGGCAGGAAGTTCTATAGTTCTAGAAATTATGACAAGGCATCCATAAAGATGAGGCTGAAACCCTATACAGCAGCATTGTAGCTTAAAGGAGCATTATTTAATACCTATTAATGGAACTGCTGAAGCAAAAATACTCTCAACTCAAACAGATTTTGTTAACTCCTTTGTGCTGGCAGTTTCAGAGTGGGATGGCAGATCATTCACAGCTGCCTGGCAGGATGCTCTTCCCTCCATTCACATGCTCTTCCCTCCGTTTTGTACAAGAGTTTCTGTCCCAGGCAGCAGCACTGCCAGGAGACAGGAGCCCTGTACAGGCTTAGTCCTGGTGTTCCCTGGCCACAGCGAAGCTGCGCTTGGCCGTTGTGATTGCAACTCAGGCATTCCCAGAGTAGTTTTTGTGCTTCATGTTTAAAAGAGAGGGGCTTCACCCTCCCCTGTGAGAGATGCTGGGCATGTGGGCACTGCAGTCCCTGCCAAGGGATAGCTCCCTGTTTTGGTAGAGGGGAGCAGGGCTGGGTCACCCCTATGCACGTGCAGGGGCTGAATTTGTCCTGCTGAATGAGCAGCCTTTCACAGAGCCCTCCTGGGCTTGTCAAGGAGTCACTGGAGGCACCACCAAGGGGAGATCCAGTACAGAAAAGATCAGAATCACTTCTTGATGTTCCTGAATCTTTGCGGGCATTTTGAAGATCCTATAAGTAACAGCCCAATAACACGACTGGCTCAGTTAAGTTTCTCTGAAGTCATTTCCTTTCATGCTCTTTACTCATGGGTTCAAAGATCCTGGGTACAGCTCATGCACATCATGGGACTGGCATATAATTACTATTTAAAAGGAAGAACAATGCATATTGGGTAATTTGCATGCAAACTTTTAAGTAGTTACAAGACACAGGTTATCTTTTCATGGCATTCCTTGAAACTCAGGATTAAAAGAACCGCAGAAGTTGAATGTCCCAGCCAATAACATGATTCCAGAAGTTAAGGCTTAAGAAAGAACAATTGTTAACATGAAATTGATGGTAAATGAAAGTGAGAAATTTTATAATCCATTTGCTTCTGGGGCATGCCTACACAAGAAATGTAGTTGAATTGTTCTGGAGACTGATTTAATTAAAATTGGTAAAAACTCCCTGTGTGGACTCTAAGCTAAGTTAGGTTTGCATTGTGCCATGAAGTGTGATTCTTGGCATGTGTAGACAGGCCACAGATTGCTAATTATAACAAGCAATGAAGCTGCACCAGGTCAGGTTTCTGCCATGCAGTATCTATAAGCACAAGCTCATATGGCATGCACCAAAATCTGTACTCTGTCCTCTGCCTGCAAAACCAGACATTTAAATGTAAGAGTCACGCTTCAGTGACCTTTATGAAACATTGAACTAAAAACGGACCCAAAGAAAGAGCAGCAAAAATATGTTGATCATCAAGTTGGGGCTTATTGTAGGGCCAGACCTTCAGCTCCATCGTCGGCAGCTCAGCAGAACTCAGGCAGAGTTTTGACATCATGCTTCAGCCTTGTTTTTCTTGGGGCTGCAGCTTTTTAAACTTAGAGAGGTGCTTTGATCTCTTCCCACTGCCACTTATGCCTGAAGAACTGCTCTGGAGCGCTGAGCAGCAGAGCAGAGTGCTGGCTCCAGTAACACCTCATCCCCATATTTTCCATTTTGTCTGAGAAAAGCTCTTTTGGTGTCACCAAAGGAGTCACGAGCTTGTTGACAAGGCTGGGGACTGGATATGGGTGTTGTGTATTTGCCTTCTCTGGAGATGAACTGTCTCTGCCTAGTACTGGAGCACGTGGGATCAAAAGCTTCCCTCACACAGCCTTCTGCCCAAGCTTCAGCAAAGTGCGAGGATGGGTTTGACTCATCTGTTCAGTCAGAGGTTTAATTAGTTACCAGCTATCCTCATGGTGAGGATTTGCTGCCTGATGTTATTGGATGTTATTGAGGTACTTATTTGAGGGTTTATGTTTTATGTGAATGCGTTCTCTTTATATTGGATTTCGGGCAGTCGCAAGCTGTGGTAAGGCATTAAATGTCATGTAAAGAAGAAATGCGACCCATTGATCAAGATGTGCTGCCCCACCAGTCTATCCTGGCTGTGAACTGGCTCTTGTCTCTGCTACAGAGCCTGGTTTTGAAGTTGAAGCTACAATAGCCCATGCTGTTAGGTCTGAAGGTCCCCAGAGTAAAAAAGATCTGATGTTTGGTTTTTCAAGCATCCGTATTTGAAATTTATGTGTGTTTATACAATGCACACCCATAAGCTGCAGGCACATGGTGCTGCAGTCCTTCCAGTGGTCCTGTCATCATGGTGCTGCAGAGTGTTTTCTGGGTAGGTATATCCACTGCTTGATTGCTTCCAAATGACTGGACTACACGCCTGGCTATAATGAAAGACAAGTCCTTAGCCAAACCACAATACATAAGAGCACTCTGCAGCTCCTTACCTGCCCCCACAGTGCAGCAGTGCCGCAGCGGGCTCTGCCATTGCTCCACAGAGGACAGGGCACGACCAAATAATCACAAACTCAGAAGTCATCTAGACATAATCAAGGAATATGTTTTTAGCTGGCGAGCTGAAGCAGAGATAAGGAGCATGCAAGACACAATCTATATCCCCTTTCAAACTTGTTGCACAGAGGGGAGCAGATCTTCCCGTGATGTAAATCAGCGTAGCTCCGCTGACTGCAGAGAACAGCTGTAATTTATCCTGCCTGAAGGCCTGCACAGAAGGAGCTCGAGGTTTCTTGCAATTCATTGGAGACTTGTGACATTGAGAGCAGGCAGTTGAGCTCCACTCTCCTCTAGAGCGATTTGCAGCACAGGCAACTTATAATTACAAACACTTGATAAATCTCCTCAGAGAAACTGAGTTTGGTGAGAGGCTTGAGTCAGTGGAGGCTGATTCCTGCTTCTTGTAAGAAAGACGTATTTCTGCGATTTCGATCTCAGCACAAAGGCACCATGCAGAAAAGCTATGGAAGAGGTTCTGAGGGTTCAGCCAAGCTTTAAAATATTTCAAGGATTCTTTGTCTTGTGAAGATTGGTGGCTTCCTTTCCAGCTGAGCTGAAAAGTCTGAGGGAAACAAAAGGAACCTACTTCAAGGCATTTTTTGTGAGAAAAATACCTCTCTGGAACACCTGACACCGTATGCAGCTGGTAAATATCATTCCCTATCAGCTCCCCAATCTTTTTTAGCAGTGTTCAGCCACCTACACCTGACCACCAGATTTTCATTCTGTTTGCCTCAGCTGACATTTATATAACAAAGAGCTAAAACTGCTCTTTTGTCAGTGCCAGAAAGTTGAGCACAGGAGGAGACAAATACGATGGGCACCGTACAGGTGCACTCAGAGCTGTGCTGCTACCTGTATATCCAGCCTCTGTAATGGCTGTATTGAGCCATTGCCTGGAAAAAATGCTGCTGGCTGCTTGGAATGATTTAACTCTCTTGTTCTTAGGACAAAAATGGATGCTGTTATACACTAACTCCTTTCTCTGCTAGATGCCTTATTATTGTTAAAAGATTTTGAAATACTGTGATAGAGAGGAAGCACAGGGCTTTGGGCATGAGCTTTTCTGCCAGGTGTGCCTAGATGCTGCTTGCATTGCCCTGTAATTGGCAGCAGGGAGCACAGGAATGGGGCTGATAATTTCTACTTTCTCTCATTGCTGTCTCCTGTCGTGGGTGGGGGCTTCTGGGTCAGAATGTGAACAGGAGAGAGGAAGAGCAGAAGGTACTGCCTGCTGAGCTTGGCACGTGAGCAGTGCTTCCTGTACTTCCCCTGTTCTTTCCTTATGCTTTCCAGAGTCTGCATTCCCTAGGCAGCTGTCTAGATACACATCTGGCTGGTTGTTGTGCATCACTGGGAATGGCACTTAGCTGTGGTCTTCAGTTGTTCTGCTGGTGGGCCTGGATGAAGTCTTGCCTGAATGGTCACACAGAGCCTTCCCCTCCTGTGCACCTGAGAGTCACACTGTGGAAAAGAATCATAGTCAATTTGCAGGTGAAGTCTGGTAGCTTTTTGTAGGATTCCTGGAATGTGGCTCTTTGTAGGGTTCCTGTGATCTTCTAGCTTCAAGGAGATGAACAGTTTAAAGCCATTTAAGAAAGACTGCTATCCCTCAGGACAGAGCTGCCCTCAGAGCCAGTTACCAGCTGAAGGTTTTAGCTTTGATTTCAATATTTACAGAAACAAAGGGAATTTCTGAGTTTGTAAGTCTGGAAAGTGGTCAGCAGGGTTACCTTACCTTGTTCACTTGTGATGGAGAGCAGGGCTTTGTAATGATACATCGATGGCTAGTTAGAGCTGATGGTTATTAAAGATGAGTACAATTTTGCTAAGAGGGTATTAGAGTAAAATTCATAAGAAAAAAAATATACTAAAAACAATAACAAGGTCCCAGAATTACCTTGAACTGTGCAATTGAGATTCTCAACTACTGTTGGATCATCTCTGCATAAAACTGAGCTGCTGACTTTTGTTTAATTACAATTTATTTATGAAATGCATCAACATTCCTAACCACCTGTGTATGCCTGCATTGTGTCTTTTGTGCAATATCTCTATTCAATTTGAATAAGTTTTCATTAAAATGATGAGAAAAGTATTTATTTTTCAGCCATTTGACGCAGAGGCACACTGCACCTACAGCTTGTCTAGGATTTTGGAGCACTCACCGCTCTCCTTTTTGTAGTAAAAAATTGTTGCTGAGCAAAAGCAGCCTTTCTGGGAAGAGGAGTGCTACAGAAGCCCAGTGAAACTGTGGTGTAGCTAAGACAATGCCATTTCAGCAAGCTCAAGCCTTCCCTCACAGTAGCAGGTAAACTTATCCAGGTATTGATGTTTGAGGGTTGTATTAGGATTTCCTGTATTGTTTTCAGTGTTTTTCTGGATATCCAGTGATTAAAAACTTAGCAGACTTGCCTAGCTGCAGGTTAGTGTGGCATGAACTCTTCTTGAATCTTTTTAGAATTCCCTCTCATTGCTTGGCTGTCCTGAAGCAGGAGTATGGAAAGCCTTGCTGTTTTGGACTGTTTAGAGAAGGGCATTTTGCTAAGTGTTTGGGCACTGGGTCTCTGGCACCGGAGGCAAAGTGAGACAGGTGTAAATGAAGTCATTTCAGTGTCATTGCAGTCACTGATTGGTCTGCCAACCCCGTCCTGCTGGAAACTGCAAGCACACAGGAAAGATGATGTGGAATCTGCTCGTGAGGGAGTGGCAGAGTGTGGCTGTGCCTCTGTAGGAATCAAAGATCAGAACAGGCACTGAAAGCTAATCGCTAAGATGATTCATGCAGTAAGAACTTATCAGGATGATGAAGTATGTGAGGTCTGTGTGGTCTGTTGCAATTAATACACTATGAATAAGCAAGGCAGATTATGGGTGTTGGTATTCAGAGCCATGCTGAGTGCTACATGCATGTCAGTGCTGCCAACAGAGTCGAGAATTCAGCAATAATCAATAACTTCCAATTGCTTGGCCCTAATAATTAGCATTTAGTGAGCCAGAATAGCCACCCTCTATATAATTAAAAGTTTTTGAAAACATGCATCATGGAACTACAAGATTTACTCTTCTTTAGGGCCACATGCTTGTTACATTAAATTGCCTCTCTAGATTGTGAGGTTGTGCACACTGGCATTTCGCAACCCTGTGCCACCCTTCACATTCCCTATCAGGGAGTCTTGTGAATTTTATCACGTTTGCAATCAGACCAGAAGGAGCAAACCCAAAGCCATTTCAGGCAGACCTTTGAGATACTGTAATTTGAAAATGCAGCTCAGAGCCAGGAAAGGGCAAAGAGTTTTGCAGTAAAATACTGGTTCTCTAGAGAATTCTAAAAGGAGGGTTTGGAAACTACAGCAGCTAAGAGAGAGGGTTTTTTTCAAACAGCAATAAAGTGCTTGGAGTATCCATGTAACTTCTGTGAAGAAAATCTGTCTCTGGAAGCTATTGCACTTGTCTTCGAATGAGTTATTGTCTCTTACCAAGCTTTAGGGTGTTGTTGAAATCCTTCCTTGCGAGGCTCGAGGGATGAAGACAGCCATTTTAAGGATCATGCTGCAATCATCCCTATGAGACCTGGCCCTGGGGAACAGGAGAGCAACAACAGCCAGTGTTTTCTAGGTCCAAAGCTGCTGTCCTTGTTTCCCGTAATTTCCAACGTAATGAGTGTCTTAGTGTCAGGTAAGTTTCAAAAACATGCTCTCTTGAAAACAAATAGTCCCTGCCAGCAGGATTGCAAGCTGGGTCTACTAAAAGGTGATCTGATGAGGGTATTTAACTGAAAATGGGACGTAGATAATCACTCGAATAGTTTATCAACAGGAGCTTTCTGAAAAGCTCTTATGGGTGCTGCTAACTTCAGCTTCCAAACCGAGGAAAGTTATACAGGTCCACTATTGTTAATGTCAGTGGTTTCTAGCTAATTATCTGTTACCTGAAAAAAACCTCTGAAAAGCACACAGCATTGTTTAAGCCTTGCTTTGTGTCTCTTTATTCAGATATGGTGCTCCTTTGTTATAAATATATTTTCCTCCTCAAAGACCTCTAGCTCTCCTAGTAGAATCTGTGGGATATATTGTTCTTTTGATGCATCCAGAAGACATTTCTGCAGTTAAAATGAAAATATAATTTCCAAAATATGTATGCATGCCATGGTTGGTACTTCCTGAAAGAAGAGAAAACCTGTAAGGAAAACAACAGTGACTGATGTTGCTCAAACAATAATTTTGTCTGCCTCCTACTTTATTTTGAACTGCCATTTAAGCAACCCTGTAAGTCTCCTAATGCTGATATCTGCTCTTCAGCTGTAATGTTTCCCTGCGGCCTACTTAGAGTAAGGAGAAAAGAAGCCGCGCGTTCCATATGTTTATTGAGGAAATTTTTTGTGAGTGCAGTTCACATAAAATAGCATCCATTCGGCTTATGATCCATAGTGCAATTCCATTAACAAAGCAGTACTCTACCTTTTGTGTGTGCTGTTATGCTTAAAGCCCACTCCTCCCGTTGCATCTCCATAAAAATAGAAGGTTTTTGGGTGATTTAGTTTAGTTCATTTCCAGTTCTGTTCTGTTCTCTTTGTTTGTAGTCCAAATAACATTTTTAGAAAATATTTGATAGAATCGTTTTCGTTTTTCCATTTGAGATAAAACTTGTACTGAAAGTAGATTGCATTTCTTTGGTAAAAATTTTCAGCTATATAAAATGGGAAGTTGATTTTTATTTCACTTTCTTTCACTGTGTTTTCCTCCCTCCACTTCTGAGAGCCAGGATAGTCTTTTCTGTAAAATACGAAGAACACACATGGCTTTATGTGCCATTTCTGTATGACACCAAGGGCACCCAGTGCAATCAGGGTTTATAAAGCTCTTGATTCAACCGGAAATAGTGTGTCCTTCCGAAACAAGGACAAACAATGGCCTATCTCAAAGCTTTCTAAGGTAGGAGTAGACCTTTCATAGGTGACTCAGAATCAGCAGTTGTTAAAGCTGGTGGCCACTGTTTCTGACTGTGCTTGTTGAATTTAACATGGTGCTTTGTTGTTGCTTCATAAGGAAGCCTGTCCTTATTTGGTATATCTAGAAATTACGCATTCAAGGTAAAGCATTCCACCTTGGCAGACCTACGCCAGAGAGTGTCTAGCAAGGACACTCTGCAGGATGGTTGATGTTTGATGAGTGGGACTCTGTTGCAATCCAATGCCTTGACCCAAGACCCCAGAGTAAGGCAAACATGTTTGCTGTCCGGCTTACAAAAAGCCTGACAGTGGCCAGACTGGCTGCTTGTTGCCTTTTATACTGACAACATGGTTTTGTGGCTTCCACATACTATCCTGCTACCTTCCCACCACCCTCTGACATCTCTCTGATGGCAGAGGCCATCCTTTCTTCTTGGGCCTTATTCAGTGCCCAGCATGGTGAAGTCTTTGGCCACAGAAAAGAAAGAGTTATATAAATGATATCAATAAGCTACCTCACTCAACCTGCCTGTTTGTGTCTTTGTGTGATAAAACCTGTGGGGTTTTAGTGGTAAAGGAGGCAACTGGAGAAGAGCAAAGGGAGCAAAAGAACGCAGGAGGTTATCCCTGCCCGGAAGCTGAGAATCTACCTGAAATGTGAGAATGTGTGCATGGAAGCATGCAGTGGAAAGACATCTAAATAAGGCTCCTTAGTGTGATGAGAGCAGTTTACCAGCCCTTGGGCATCGCACATACAGTTGTTTTTTTCAAATGAAACTGGAAATCAGCAGCTGCTCTTTCCCCTCCCAGCTGGACAGACTGCCATGCTCGTGCTTTGCTGCTGGCCTGGGAAGATTGTGAGGGACTTTCTTCACCCTTTATACACTTATGTATTACCTCACTCTGGCATGTGGAGAAAGCGCCCCTTTATAGAAGGAGCATCCCTGGACATTTGCTAAGGCAGGTTGCTGGACTTATTAATTGATGTGCTGGACAAAACCCTGCGTTCCTGTCTTCTGACCTCGACAATGTACACATGGCATATCTAAAAATTACACATTCCAAGTAAGGCCTTCCACCTTGGCAGAGCTGCCCCAGCAAATGTCAACAACGTGCACATGACCCCTTGGTATTAATGGTTTGTTACCATTTTCCATTCTCTCTCTTCTCCTCTTCCTCTTTTTTTAATCTTTCCAGTCCTATTTCTTCTTTTCAGCCTGTTTGTGCATATCTTCAACTGGCTCTTAGAATACATTACCTGAATTTTAGGATATGTTCCTTTTCCAGGTACAAAATTAAGATATTGCTAAGTGTCAGCATAGATAATAGTAGATCCCTTTGTCTGAAATGTTCTTTTAGATATTACCTTGGTCAGTAATTTAATTGAATTGGATAGTGACAACACACTGACATTGTTAAGGTTAATGACCCAATGATTTACAAGACAAGGCACATTTACCGGCAAATGGATTTTAGTAATTGTTCTACTGAACAATGAGAATAACAATTTGTACATTGATCCACAAAGTCCTGCAGCAAAGACGCTGATCTTACTCCACCGATGCCCATGTCCGTAAATCCAGTGTTGCTCAGAGAATGTTTTCTTGGCCTTGCTGTATTTTAACTGCATTGTACTGAATTTCAAATTATTTTCTTCCATGTGGTCCACACTTTTACTGCCTGTATAGTGCACAGCTGGTTACAAAGGTGGCAAGAGACAGTAGATGGGAGGATGTAGGGCAGTGTTTGCCTTGGCTAGGTTCGTCAAAGCTGAGTTTCTCCAGTTGTGGCTCTTTGTCACTTCTTTAATGTCTGTTTCAATTTGCATTGTTCTGTTTTCATTGCCAAAATGCCATGGGAGGCCATGCCAAATAACTAGGATAGCTCTTGTTTGTTTAGGTCTATTATCTATTAAATAACTTTGTAATATTATACAATGCAAAGCCAAAGTGTCTGTTTTCCTTGAATTACTGTTAATTGCCATTGCTTAGAATTTCCTTGAAGTACATGCAGTTAATTCTTCATCAGTTAAATCCCAGTTAATATTTTTATTTTTTGACAGTTTGGTTTCTTGCTTTGAAGCCCATAATCAATTCATTCATTTTGCTTTAAATATTGTGACAAGAATAAATGTACTGGAGCCTGGAATTCTGTGAATATTGAAGATTGACTGAAGAAGAAATTTTCAGCCAGAGCGTTCAAACTCTTGGATATAAGTTGTGTAGACTGCTAGTTAAAGATTCGGATTATAAGAGATGGTGTTTAACATCCTGATCAAGTAATTATTGCTGGAAAATGGAGTATTTAATCAGCATTGATCTGACTTAAGGCTACGTCACTGGCATTAGCTGAAACACAGAACAGAAGTGTTTATTGAAAACAGTTGTCTCTCTTGCAGCATTATTGACAATGTTATCATTTCCATAGTGGTACTGGACCAGTAGCTGTTGGTTAGATACTCTTCATTACGACACAGTTTATAAACTTCATTTTATTGTCCTTAGCTTTATTGACCATTGATTTCTTCAGTTGTCCTTTGGCTTCCCTTATTAATTTTGTGTCATTCCTGGCTTCTAGTGTACTGCTGCCAGCTTTTTTACATTTGATATTTATTGGCATTTCTCCCCTTTTTAAATTGCCTTCACTCCTCCCTCATGCCACGATGAGGTCGCTTCTTCAAGGTTTTATTGCCTTGAGCTCTTCATTACAGCCATGAGTTCTTCATTATACTACATGTAATCTACCTAAGGCCAACTGCAAGACTTGGGACGTTCAGCACTGTATTCAATATGTCATTGTGTTTAGGCCTCTGTTGGATCTTAGGTGGCAATATTCTCTGGTAAATAAGTACTTCTGTTTTTATCATTGAAAGTAAAAAGTGAAAATGGAGAAGGATTTTAAATTAATCTGTGCTAAACTAACTTAAGTATGAACTAAATGGGAATAACTGGGTTCTTTTAGTTTAGAGAAGAATGTGGTAGCCGTAGTTACCCGTACAATGATGGTGGTAGTATGTCAGTGAGCTTTTTGAGAGGTACCTAGTTTGTTCTTTCACTAGGCCCACAACCTGCAGTTCAGGAACATACTGGGGTTGCAAGAGTTGAGTGGGGATTAGTGCCCTGGATTTCTAAACTGAGACCCTTAGAGGTATCCAAAGGAGAGGGAAAAATGGAGCAATGGAAAATGCATTCTCCCCCTTGTGAAACTGATGCTTTGGTGTTTAGTCCTCAGTAAAATAAAGAAGCAAATAGTAGGAAAGGACAAACTGCAGACGTTAGGAGAGTAACAGAGTGTTGAATAAGCACTTTACTCTTTAAAGAATTGGTCAGAGCAGAGAGTTGAATGAAGACTTTGCAACAAATTAAGACTTTGAGGGAAAAAAAGTGTGTTTACAGATTAGAAAAGGAAGAAACTGATAGAAAGATAAGCTTGAGGAGGGACACAAACTGTTTAAAGAGAAGCTGGAAGGATATATTAACTTAACCAGTGTGTCACGTTTGGCCTATGTGCTGGGGCTGTGCTGTATGTAAAAATCCTACATATTGCCTCATTTTCTGTGGCACAGGCTTTTGCAGGAGAAATATTCAATGAAGCCATCAATAACATTTCTGATTGCATTTTAAACATTTATGTTGCTAGCCTCTACATCTAATAAACCTGAGACTTTAATTGGACTGTGGCTTATTAAATTGTCTTTTCTGTCAGTCTCCTCAGTGGAGAGGTGCTGATAATATTAACATTGAATGGGACCAAACCAACATATCATTCCCTTTTGTGCTTGAAAACATCTGAAGCTCAGTCCTCCTACCTTGATCAGTGGTTATTTGTGAGCTCTTGTCTCCAGTTATTTTCATATAGCACTTGCATGGTCATTAATTTTCACTCCTTTTTTTCCAATTAAACAGTCTTACTGAAGAGCATGGGGGAAAGGCCTTATCCAGAGGTGCAAGCAATTACCTGCACATATGTTCATTGTTATAATTACTTGCCCACACTATTATAAAATATGTTACCATCTGAATGTTAGATGGAAGGGTATGGTCAGTTTAATGGAAAGGCTGATTGCCAATTTAAAATAAATCAATTGGGAAAAAAATAGAAACTCTGTAAACTTGAGGAAAACATAAAAGGTATATAATCTCAAAAATTTTGTAACCGATGTGCACTTAAAAAATGTAGATAACACAATCAGGAATAATTTTACAGATGCCTTTCAATTCAAAGTCTTCATATTAGTTCTCGGATCATTATAAGCAAACCCTTGATTTGCTCACAATCATAGGGAAATGAAAACTGGGTTAAGTATTACAGAGAAAAAAGTGCTTATGGCAATTACATAAAAGAGGAGTCTAATCAATGAATCATTTATTTCCAGCTGGAATATTTACATTTCATGATTTCAGGATCTGTTAACATAGGATTAGGCATAGCATAACAAGGTAATTCAAAATTCTGCTTGGTCCCAGATCCAGAGTGTGAGCAATCTGCTGGTTTGCTGTGGTCATCCTGGGGAGGCAGTCAGTCTTTCCTTCGCTTCCTCTGAATTGTTGCAGAACATTTTTAGCCAATATGGACTGTCTTGTGAGGATTTGATATGAAGACATACAAGACATCATGTTTTTGCTTAAAGTCCTTCTTGGTTCAGTAGCAGTGAGTTGCTTTCTTTCTCCCTTGAGCGCTAGTGTCCAAGAGAGCACCAGGCAGCCCTGGGGTTTGTGGGTAGCAGGTGGGACGTGGCAGATATAGAGCATTTGGGTTTACATTTCTTTAAGTACTTTGTACAAACTGTCAGGAAGGACGAAGCGACAAGGTTTTGGCAGTCTGAGCAGAGCTGGGTCGCGCACTAATGCCTAAATAGGTGAAGTATTTATGTAGGAGGCGACTGTAGGCAGTGACATCAAAGCAGCAGAATGCTTAAAGAAGCTGAGGATCCCCAGATGTGGTCAGCAAAGACTGTGGGTGAGGGTGATTTCAGGGGAGTTTGCGTTTGGTTTGAACAAGGGGAGGAGGGAGGCAGAGGAAAACAATAAGGTCAATTCTGAGAGAGAACACTGAGGCAGTCCCTAAAGAAGAAAGCTGAAAGGTTAGAGAGCAGCATTGCCCTTGACTTTTCTCGACAGGAAATGTTGTGCCTATGGGATAAGCGAGACAAAGGTGCTGTAAAAAGGGTGGGATGTGGAGACGGAAATGGTGTTGACATCTTTTGCCCTTTCTCTTTGAAGAAATTGATCAGCAAGAGCAGGTGAGCTGCAAGCAGCGCGTGGGCTGGAGTTTCACAGATGGCACTCTGTTGAGCAAAGCATGGTGCTGTTAACAGAAGTATGTAGAGGCAGCTAACACAGGTTTTATGGGCTCAGAAATACCAGGTGACCAGACAATGTTCTCGAGTGCTCAGGAGTGCAGGAGCAGGCCTGGATTTTGCACAAATCTTATAAAACCTGAGTGCAATGGATGGGTGGCTGTCATCCTTCCTGGAGTCTGGTGAGTCCTCCCTGCACAGGTAAGAGCCAGCTTGATTCTTCCTGCTTGACAACTTTCCTTGACCACTAATCAGTTCACTGTTTCCATTGCTGCTTTCCTGGGCTTGTTGGCAAGCAGTGCAAATCAAGAGATCTGCACTAGGTCGATTTTGAATTAGTGAGTTTGACAAATGTTTTCATTTGAGAAGGCAAGCTGCCTCATTGTGCTTGGTTTAACAGGAACACATTAGAGTGACAATGCTGGATTTAACTTTAGTTATCAACACTTTCAGCCTACATTGGTCTAAGTAATTGTCCTGTTTATACTCTGACAGGTTAAAATAATGTATTCTAGAATAAGAGCGCTTCTACAGAAGATGAAAAGAAGCCCAAGAGGGTTATCAGCTGTTACTAACCGTGACAAGCAGTGTGAGCTAGATGTATGGATAAATTGCTATTGCTCCAGAGGTTATTCCTATTAGCAGGAGACATATAAGAAACCCTAACAAGGCATTAATACAGTACAGCTACTAAAAAAGCTCATCCGTCCTATCTAAGCTCAGGACTAATGGCACATTCCAGCGTTTTCTTGGTGCTTCACTGTCAGGTGGTGATAGACTTTTAAATAAAACAAAAGCTCTACTAGGCTGTTAGGAAGAGTCGGCAACTGTAAGGATTTAAAAGCTAATCTTTAAGAAAATAAATAAATAACCATATTTATCCGAGATCTAATCACTCTTAGAAACGATGCTTTTTTGATTCCTCTTTCCACAAACTCAAATAATGTAGTGCAGATGGGATTCTGGCAAAGTAGATGATTTCTCATAAAATTTTCTGTTCACAGAATAGAATTTTTTTTGTTTTCTTCAGTAAGTGTTCTTGAGATCACAATAAAAAAATTGTTTAGCCATGAAGTGTTCTGTTTCCTTTCCATCTGGAAAACAGTACTGAAAGTACTGAGAAATGGAACTCAAGAGCCTAACACTTTCAGATTTTTCAAATAGCAGAATTGAGCTCCTGCCATGGGCTTGGTCTGAGTGGGCTTCCATGGACTTTGGGAATGTGTTCCTATTTGTGCCATTCGGTGGGTTACTTAACTTGTGCCAATGCTGTATTGTAGTTGTATTGTAATTGCTTTGGCAGAAAAGTTGGGAAAATTTTGCATTGTTTTCCAGGAGAAACTGTTCAGAACTTTGTTTTCCTTACTTAGGCTCGTGCTTGTTACTCAACCTCATAGGAATCATTTCCAGAGGTGCTCACTGGGAGCAAAGAAACAAGGGACAGGGGTGTGTGTTTTCCATGCCAGATGTAATGATGGAAATTAAATATTGATGGGCTAATTTCAAATGGGAGTTGTGTGTGATAATAAGAAGGCTAAAGCTGAAGGAAGTGTTACTGCAAGCCGCTCAGTTCTTCCAGAGGAAACTGGGTTTTGAGGACTGAAAAGCCCTGTGAAGGAGAAGAGGCCAGTGCTGTATTAATGGCAGACATAAGACATAGAAGCCGGGACTTCATGAAGGCTTATGAGGGGCACAGAGTAATTGGAGGTTTGAGAAGGAAAGGAGAAAGAAGAGATGAAGGTAGTATGACAGCAATTACAGCTGCGTGAGCAAAAGGAAAAAAATAATCCTAAAAGGTGGAAAAATACTGAAAAGCCACACGAGTAGAGAGTGTGGGACTGCCCCTTTGGGGAGCAGTGCTGCAGTTTCAGCCAATTGTCTAAATGCTCCCTCAATGCAACAAAAATTCTCCACATACACTTGTACACTCACTTCCAGAAGACAAAAACTATTTAGTTTTGTTATTGCTTGAGTCCGGGTTTGCAATACAAAGCTCTTCTGCTGTAAATTAGCTGCCTTTCTGATAATCTTTACAGCAAAGGAACATACTAAACGTAGCAGTATGGTTATACTGATGTCTTTGTAAATGGCCTTGCTGTAGGTGGAGTCCTGGTGAGACAGTGGGGTTGGAGAGAAGCAGGGCTGCTGCATGGGTTTCCCAGTGCATGAGGAAATCCTAAAATGGAGAAGAATAAAAAGGTAAATGATGAAAATAGCATCAGCTGTCATCATAATTTTATTTTCTTCTTTTAAACTTAAAATAAAAATGTAGAAGAGAGTACAGCCTTTGCTTTGTGGGAGAAGGCTCACTGCTGGCTCATGCTGCTGGAGATGTGTGGCCAGGGCTGCTAAGCAGCTTTGCCTCATCTGGGAAGCTGAGCAGCTCCCAGCCCTGCATGTGCTTTGGTGAAAAAAACACCTGGAAAGCTGAGAGTGCTTTTTGAACACACATTCACCTTTCTCTTGACAGCGACGGGCTGTCTGCTGGATCAGGCTCTGGTCCTTTATAGGGGAACCTTCCCCATGAAATTAGACCCTCATTGCTAAGGAGGTCAACCTGCAAAGACCAGGAGAGTAAAGAGGAACGCCACAGCAATGCCTGCTTGCATGGAAGCTGGCAGAAATGTGTTTACCAAGGCTTACCAACAATGCATTCATTTTATTTCTTCATTTTTAATATGTGGCTTGGGCTGCAACATTTTACAATGCAAGGCTTAGGCTTGTTTGTACAGACTGCCAAGTTGGGCCTACTTAAATATGTTTTCTGGCAAGCACAAGAATTTCAGGTCAGGCGTTGGGATCAGTGTTGATTTAAAATAACTGTCATGGGGAACCAGGTATTTAAAATGGATAAGGAGTGTGAACAGGTCACCTGCCTGTTCAGCTTCCTTCTTGGAAGCTGCTTGCTGTTAGTCTGGTGTTTATTCATGAGAGGAGCATTTCTAGGAGGCACAGGATATAAATATTTAGCACTGTCAGTGGAGAAGGAAAATACTGTTGGAACAATGTCTTCATTTGTCAGAGGAAAAATAGGGACTAATTTTTTTGAGAGAGATCACAATTAACTGCTCCCTATGAACTGTTTCTCTAAAGATTTTGGGCAGATGGATGCTCTTGCAAGAAGAGGAGTGCATGCCTATTGAAAGGAACACACATCCATTTATAAAGCCAGAGAAATCATTGTGTCAGGCAGAATATAGGTACACAAATTAAGCAGGTATCAAAATTGTATTGTCTCTTTAACAGCTACTGCCTCTCAAGAGCAGACTACGGGCAGGGATAGCCGAAGGTCTCAGCAGGCTGTAATTTAACTCTGACAGCCCACGATGACGGTAGTAGCCACCTGCTGATAACAATGATGGGCAGTTTTGCCCCACTGCCCTGAAAATTCCCTTCTCCCCGTCACAGGAAAATTTCAGCCTGGAATTCCTTTGCTCAGAAACCACCCCACTTTCCCCACCAAGTCTCCAGACCGCATGATGGTATGAGAATGGCTGTGGGGTTCTGCCACACAGAAGGGACTTCTTGACCTGCAAAGTAGTACCTTATTTTGAGGTAAATGCCACGATAGACTCTTCCATGTGACTTTTTAACTTGCCAAAAGAAATTCTCTGTTGTGGGGGTGCCCGAGCCCGCGGTAGCACAGGCGAGTCCGTGTCCTGGTAACCAAATCTGGGTGCATTCACAGTGTGTCTGGGACCCAGCAGACCATGGCAGCAGCTCTGCAAACCCCAGGCTCGTGCCAGGAAGAGTGTAGAGCATAAGTATACAAGAAGGATGAAGGCAGGCAGGGGAAGGGAGGCAGCAATGAGCATAGGGTCACACTTGCTCTGGAGCAAGTCGAGGAGAGCGCTGCTGTTTGCTCCTCCACTGGATGCCTCACTCGCTGTCCCACCAAGACTTCATCCAGGGGTGGCACAGTGCAGCCACCTGAGCTGCTACTGAGCTATTGAGTCTCCTGCTGTGCTCTTCAGATTTCTTTTTCCCTCTGTAATAAAAGGGGTTGTGTTACTTCCAAAGGAAACGGAATTAGACTGTAAAGAATAGAAAAATATGCCTCAAAATACTTTTTAACTCAAAAGCTTGATGTTGAGTAACAAAAATTCTGATTATAAACGTTTGCTTTCTTCCAAAATTCTCAGTTTCACATTGGAAGATGGTAAGTACGTGATCAAAAACTTTTCGGCACTTAGTAGTCTTAACCATGATTTTTAGCTTTGGCATTTAGAAGTAAAGTTGAAAGTTGCTGATGAAAATTCAGTTATTGCCCTGTAACTTTTGACAGCATTTTCCATAAACCCTGCTATGCCCAAACTATTTTCTACACAGACAATTCTTTGAAATTCAGTCACTTTTGCTTTTTCCTCATAAACATGTATGAGTCTATGTCTGGCCTTTGGTAAAATAAGAATAAGACCTATTCCCAGCTTAAATCTTCCTAACATCCAAATTTCTTGCTAAGCCTCTACTGCTGCTGAATTTAATCTACTGTGAATTATCGGGATTCAACTTCCAGTATAAAGTATAACTGACCCCTGGCTGTGCAGTTTCCTTTATTATTGTTTTTGTGTGTTTGCTCATGGACATTTTATTGTCCAAAAATTCTTGCTGACTGGATCAGGATCTCTCACCTTGTAAGCAATGATTGCTGGCAATTGAGAAGTCTGAATAGCTTATTACTTTGACATTAAAAGAAATAAAGTAAGTTTCATTTTAATCCTTGTTATTTTCCTCATTGTGAATTTTTCATCTTCCTGGAAGACACCAGAGCTGTAAGCAGTTTGGGAAATGGGTTGCAAGTTTGTATTCTTGCATTGTCCTTTCTCTAACCTTTGCTGAACTGGTGGTTTGTAACTTTTAACAAGTGCAGTAAATGACAAATTATATCCCTCGAGGTTTATTTTCCTATTCTCATATACCACCATTTAACTTGATTGATTTCAGCAGTCTCCAGCTCTTGTAAGTGCCCCCCAACCAATTCCTCAAGGGAAAGAGCCACCGTGCTGGATGTTCGTAGGGCCAGGCTTCACGAGATGGGTCCTGTCACTAGGGCTTCAGGCACAGGTTAAGCAGGCAGTGCCTAAGGCAGGGACCTGCCCTGGAAGCAAAATGCAGACCAAGTGGCAGCTGTGGCCGTGCAGCTTTATGCTCAGTCCTGTTTCTGTGCCTGTCCCTGCCTGGTGAGTGCAGGTCTCCCCTCTCACAGCCCCTTTCTCAGGTGCCTCCTTACTCCATCCCCTCTGTAGCAGAACCATGCCTTTGAGGATGACTGCTAGAGGTGCAACTACGGTAACGCAGAGAATAGGGATCAGGAACAGAATATTCCATGGGAAGGTGTAGAGCAGGGCTGTTTATATGGCAGTTTATATGGCAGTTTTCCATCAAGACCAGACCTTGTCAGGCTCCCAGACCCGTGATGTGTCCCACATTCCTGCAGGAGGTCTGCCCTTCTTGCCATTCTCAGTTCCTGAGAAGCAGGGCAGGTTCTGCTGCAGCCCTTGGCAGCTCCCAGAGAGCTTGAACTGCCTCTGGCTGTGAGAATGGTGGTAAAACTGCCAACAGGTTGCATAAAAGGGTTGAGTTTAATAGCAACTCTTTTGTAGCTGTAATGTCCTGGACTATAATAGAATGTTTTACGGCTGCTGTTGATGGGGGTTGTATGGCTGTAGGAGAGGAATGATGCTTTCTTAAGGGGGTAGGGGTGAGCCTTGGACTTCCATCTGTTTGTGGGCTGATGTGCTGGTTTGAAAAAAGCACTTGTGTCTTCAGTGGGTTACAATAAGCAAATGTGAGTTTTTCACCTTAGGGTTATCTTGTTCAGGACACCCTCTACAGCTTCTTGCTCTGCTACCCCTCAGCTCCACTGTCTGCAGCATTTCTGCATTCACCCTGGGCAGTCTGTGGGGAAGATGTGGATGGAGCTGCTAGAAGGATAACATTTGCTTTGGAAGAAACATATATTTTCAAAATAAGTTTCCCTCTCAGATTTTAAGACTACTAAATAATTATTTTCTTTGAGATGAATCCCCCTCCCTGTAGCATTCCTGCTTGAAATTATTTTTTGTGAAAAAGAGACTTTAAAGGTCTAACAATATTGCCTTGGAAATTGGTTCATTTGCAGTTAGGGGGAAAGATGTTGTTTTGACTTTTCAATCTCTCATTCTGGGGGGAATTTCTCTCCTCCACAGAGATGGAATGCTGTACCTTATATGCTATTTATATCTCCTCAAGCTGCTGTGGCTGATGATGCCACTGTCATCTATCCACTTCCCACCTTGTAGGGAAGCCTTTAGCCTTTGGGACCCATCCAGCCTTGAGCTTTCAGCCCTTACTCTCTTTGCAGTAGTCATCATTTCCCTGGTGCACTGTGGGTCTGAGTGCAGGAAACCTGCCAACAGCAAAGCCACAATCATCACCCTCTCTCTCTACCTTTCCAAACACAATTTTTTCTCTTTTGGCACTAAGATGGAAATAATTTAAAAAGAGAAATAGGAAACCTGAGAATAGATTCCCAGAAGGTGCCTCATCAGATAATCACGCTGTAGGGAGGTCTTTTCAATGCAATTGGAAAACACTTTGAAAACACTTTAATAAGCATCACCCTATTATCTCTGAATGCAGAGATTGGTGTGGAGCCTGGGAGTCAGAATTTGCCAGGTGGTTTTTCATCATGTCCCATCCCAGATTCCTGATAAGCAGCAACCTCCTTAGTAGACTCTGATTTCACAGTGGAGAATAGAAAAAGTCATCAAAGTTTACATGGGAAATAAGATTCAGCTTTTTAACTATGAGTGTAAATAATAATTGAAACAACCTAAAGGAAGAAGTGGCCGATTTGCCATGAGGGGGTTGTTTACATCGATGGGGGATATCTCCTAAAGACTCCTAAAGTGAAATTCCAGTTGTTCTGTGAGAGGGCAAATTAGAAAAAAAAGCCATTAAGTATCTCTTTTGTCCTTGATCCTCTATAAGGTCTAAAAACATCTGCTTTCTTGATCTGCAGAAATTTGCAGGACTCTGAATACTTTTTTGTAAAATAAAATATTGTAAAATATTATAGTACTGTGCTAAACCCAAAGATTCTGGAGTTTCAAAAACATTGTCTTTAGCTCTCTGCATCTTCCCTAGTTATGTATATTTTCCCCTTACATGAAATTCTTTTTATAACTCAGTCTTTAATATTGTTTTTTTGTGCCCCTTCATCGTAATTCTCTCGTTGCTATGTGATGCTCCAGTACTCATGTTTTTCTTTGATATAGCTGATAGTATTGTTTTAACTCTTCACTTTCTGTGCTTGCCAGTTCTTTCCAGTAAATGCATAAGAAAGAATAGGCTGTGTTTATCTCAAATAACAAGAAAGATGCATTATTAAATACTTAATGAATTGCAATTGCACTTAGAGCTGTAAAGAACAACTGCTCTCACCTGCTCAGTCTAACTTGGTTTAACTTAATTACTCCTTCCTGAAATGCCCTTTTCTTCTCAGCTGACTGAAGCTTTCTGCTCCATGAGAATTGGAGAGGGAGTTACTTGGGTCAGTTTAGACAAGGCTGATGACAGCACATTAGCAGGAGGGCTTTGACTTTGCATTTCAGAATTCACTCTCTGAAATGGATTCAGTAAAACACGACCATATCTGAAGCTTATTGCTTGGAAAAGCTGATGAATGGTAGATTTTCAGCTGCACGACTTGATCTGTGAGTTGCAGCTAGGCTAACCCCCTTATTCCTGAGAAGGTTTTTGAGCAACTCAATTTAACTGTATTTTCTGATCTAGGAGAGCCTGCAGTGGGAAGCAGTCAGTAGCTGGAAAGGATCTGCAGCTGTGTGATACTCCTGTCAGGTGCTGTGCAGGTTGTTGGTGGTTGGGATGACTGTTACCCTACGGGTGATGTCAGACTCTCATCATGTCTCTTTGCTGATCCCATTGATGGTTAGCAGCTATCCAGTTATTACTGACTTTACAGCCACCGTGTACATTAAGTAGCCTGCATGGATCTTGGCATATTCTTGCCCTATTTGTCTCCTCAGAACAGTCTCATTGGTTCCTACACCAGTTGGGAACATGAAACAGGGTGAGGGAATCATTGTCCCTGCTAGACTTGTTCTCATTGTGCTTCCCTCCTTCCTTCTGTTTGGAAGAGGATGCCACAGTAGTGCCTCACAGCTTTAGCTCTCTGCTGACCACCCTTGCTGGCTCCAAACAGCATGTGCAATCAGTACAGGCCAGGCAGAGCTACAAGGCAGAATCAGAGCTGTTTTGGAACTGCAGTCAGGGAAGCCTTCAGAGCAACATCATGGAAAGCATAAAGGCTATTCAAGATACAGTCAAATTCCTAGAGCATAAATCAAACAGCAGCAGTAGATCTTAGCCTACGCATCTCTGAAAGCCTGTCTGTTTTGGTACATTTGCCAGCTCAGAAAACTCTTCTGAAATTCCAGGTGTATTGTATAATTCCAGTTGCAAACTCCAGCATCAAGAGCAGCTCCCAAACCACTGCTGTAATAGCTTCACACTAACTGCTTTACTGCTGCTCACTTAGGCTAATAAATGCTAAATATTGCAGAGGGTTCGTGTTGCACTCAGCAGATTGGTTTGAAAAACCGAGTTTTGGAAAGCAAGGGCAGCACCCACCTGTCTTGCCTGCAGGAACAGAGCACCAGCTGCACATAGGTGAGATCAGGAGGTGTCTGAGACTTCCTATGCCCTTCGAAGACATAGGAGAAAAAAATTAGAAAACTTAAAACACAGCATGTTAACTAGTGACATTGTACTCTGTTGGAAACAGCCCAGAAAGGGCAGTGCTGGGGACATAAAGACAGCTTTGTGACCAGTAAGAAAACAGATAGTCTGTAATACTGGGGGCTAGTTTACCAGCTAATTATCAACTGCTTATTTATCAGCTGTGTTCAGGGAAGGGCAGATCACACCCAGCTGTGGCCCATATGTTATTATGATAAACAGTCCTGTGCTCAGCTCCTGCTTGGTCAGGGGTTTCTTTTTAGGGTACTAATTATTTCATTTAGCTGTTTGAAAGGGGAGGTCAGCTCTTGTAATTGCATGGGTTGTCCCTATTTAACTTGTTAGTCCCTTTTTCTGTGTCCTGCTACATGGCTTTCTTTACTCTTGGTGCCTTTTTTTTTCTCAGTTTGCTTTTCCAGGGCTTGCTTTTTATATGTGGGCGAGCTGCTTAGCAGATGCTCTTTTATAACTGACTGTGATCTTGGTCTTTCAGCTGTTGAGTATTGCTGAGCTTCATTTTTGCTCTTACAGAGGGTTAATGTAAGCTTTGAGTGGTTGCTTTTGCTTGGGAAACAGAGCATACCCAAGTTACTTTTGCCAGCAGTAAACCTACTTCAGTTTTCCTTTGTAATCCCATCATCTTCTTGCAGCTCTTTGCTGCGTACAGAGACTGCATGTTCCTTGCTGTCACAGGTGACCTTGGACCAGTGTGTCTGCTTCTGATAATGCACCTTGCTTTGCTTGCTTAGTGTGAATTACCTTGGAGTAACAGTGCTGATAGTTGCTTGGCAGTGAAGGTGCCTGTTGCTGCAGGACTTCTCCTTTTGTAAACTCTGGCAGCATTGGAGCTGCCCTGCACATCCCAGTGAAGACAAATGAGTCTGTGATTACTGAATTTCTTCCTGCAAATGAAATATGTGAATGCTTTGCTCTGGCCAGTTAAAATAACTACATATGCATGTCTTGGCTTTGCCCCTTTCTCTTTAGCTTCACGCTATCCTGAAAGTGCACTCATTCTGAAAGTGCCAGATGTCAGGTGGGCAGTTCAGGCTGTATGTCCTAGAGAGTTGCTTCTTGCTCAGCTTACAAAGGTCACAGTTGCTCTGAGCACTTCTGAACAACTTAATCAATGTGTGCCTGAGCCTGTATGGAAAACATTTTGCATTTAATTGATGGGCGGGTTCTGGCAGTCACTCTTGGTTTTTTTGTAAGTTAATTTTTGTTGTTTAAAAATGACTCTAAATTGCAAGTTCCTGGAAATGTTTGTTTGCAGCAATTTCCTTCAAATACATATTCTTCCAGCTGCATTTATTGCTCTTTGGTTCAGTTACAGATACTCATAAACATTCCTGAAAGTGAGGGCTTGGATGCTGAAATACAGCAGGGCAGCATGGGGAGATGACTCGGGCTAACGAAGGGTCCTGCTGTATAGACACAGCCAAATGTACTGGAGCAGGTCAAATTAGGCCTCCTTCTCTGCTATTTTTAAATACAGCTTGCAATATTTCCCCACTATTTTCAGGCGTTATTAGCACTTGCTGGATAAAGTATTAAACAGGCGCTCTCCATTTATCCACATTAATGATTCAGTGCAAACTTCTGCCTTCCCATTAATATCCACTAACCTCATTCAGTGATAAAACTTGATTTAGTCTCCAAAACACCCCAGCACAAAATTTCTTGGAGCAGCACTGCCTAATACTCATGTTCAGGGCTACACGAGCTGTTATGATAGTGAAATAACAACAGGGGCAGCATCTTTTTTGGAGGCTTGGTGGGAAAAAGAATCAATCTGGTGCATAAAGAGAGACAAATAAATTGCTAAACAGTATAATCCAATGATACCATACATCTCAGAAATGAGGGCCTGAAAAATCAATAGAAATTGAAATTAAAAAGGGAGGAATTGTAGTTATCTGGCTGCAGGTGTGTTGAAGGAGTTTCATGTGGAGGCTGGGCTCTGGAAATGGGAAGGGAGGTTGGCTCTGGGTAAGGGAGGACATGTTGCCAGGGCATAGGACAGCAAGAAGAAGGTGATGCTGCCTGCGTTGCAGGGGGCTGTGGGAGAACAGAAATGATCAACGCTCTCTGGGAGTTGAGGGGGTGCTGCACCGTTGCTTTTGCATCTTGATGGCTTTCTTCCATTTGCAGGCAGGAGTGGGAGCAGAGCAGACTGCTCAGTGCCTGGGCTCTTGTCTGGGCTGTTCTTGAGTGGGAAGGTGATGTGTTGAGTTTGGGGCCTCTCTAGCTACAAAAATTCATCTTGCTGTGTCTAGGCTGTGTTAGTAGCGTTGGGGATCTGTAGCCCTCAGCAATCCTGTGTCGGACAACCCTGCGTTGTGCCTGTGCTGGCACAGGGGGCTTGCTGTGTGCTCTAGGGGAAGTAAATGGTCCTGGGATTGTCACTGATCTGTGGGTTTCTTGTGAAAAAGCCCAGTTTCCCTGCCCTGAACAGTGCACTGACTCATCTCCCCAAGCACAGGCTTGAAGCTAATATAATGTGGATTTTGTTGCTTTTTTCTCCTTTCTTGATTGTTCTTCCCTTTCTCATGTGCTGGTGGGTTCAGGTTTTGATGCTGACTGCTGAGTGGTGGGTGCTTAGGGCCCCACCAGGCTTCTTCAGTTTTTCTTTTGGTTTTGCGTTTTTTTTAAAATGCTATTGAAATCCCAGTCCTGCTACAGAGCATGAGCAGACTCAAGCTGTGCTGCTTGCTATCTCAGATCTGTTTTCTGCCCTATATGCTCTCCTTATTACTCCTTTTGGAGTCTGCTGGCAGCAGATCAAGCATGGGTTGTCCTTCTTGGTTTGCAGCAGCCTGCTGTCTCCAAAGGTCTGTGAGAACAGTAGGGCCCTTGCCTCGCTGCTGTAGCTGTTCCTCTGCGTGTCCTGTTAGAGCTGCATGCATTTTTAAGACAAAAATGGAAAAAAAAAAAAGAAAGAAGAAAAGGAAAAGGAGAAAAAGGCAGAAATAAGTAGAGAAATAAAGGCGAGGTAGGCACCTGGCAGTGGAAGGAAGAACCAAATAATCCAGGGAGCGGCTTGGACAGTCTGAGCCCAGTGATCCTGTTGAAGTGCATCTGCTGTCTCCCAAATGGTATAATTTAAAATCATTTGCTGCAATTTTAGGCAGGAATTATTAAATGAATATTAATCAGTCATTAAATTCCGTGAGGCTGCTTCTTCGTTCTGGGCTGAATGAGGCCATTTAGCTGTGGTGTATTCAGCATGTTAATGTCTCTGAGAAATTCTTCCCCGCCAGAGCCGCGCGATGCACTCGGCCCTGGTAGCAGCAGCAAAGGCAGGTGCCTTGGGGACAGGCCACTTGCAGTCTTTTCACTTCCTACGAGCAGCAAAAGGCTGCAGTTTGATGAAATATCAGTCCAGCCTTGATTCCAAGCTCTTCTCTACCTGCACTGAAACCAGGAAGTTCTCTTCCACTTAGGAAAGATTAGATTGGAATACTTTCCTTCTTCCCTTTATGTATGCCCCAGGTCAGTGTTTATCTTGCCTTGCTCCTGGTGCATTCAGCTCCCAGTCCTGATTCCCATGCCAGGAAAAAAAAGTCTTGCCCAACTCCTGAGTCACACAGAAGCTGAGATATTGAAGGGGAACCAGCAGATGTCTTAATGATGGGAATATTTTTGCTGGCAAGACAATGAAGACATTGCTCATGAAGAAGCAGATGCCAATAGCTGTTTAGAAAAGAATCCCTTCAGAAGAAGGACATCTCTCTGCTTGACCTCTACCCTGTGCATGTTTATTTCTAGCACCATGCTCTCTTCACGGTGCTCTCTGGTGCTTTCTTGGCCTTGGAAAAACGTTGATACTGCAGAAAAGGCCTTTGGATATGTAACTTCAATGAGATGTGCAAATTTAGAAGAAGCTGTGGAAGAGCTGTCTGGATATATGGGACACTTAGCATTTTTGGCTTTGCTTAGGTTGTGGCTAAAAGCATTCCTTAGACATGCTGTTAGAGGGCTCACCCAGAGCAATGGAGAGTGCTGGCTAATTAGCTGACAGGTGGTGTTTTGATGGGTTATGGGGGTACTTTCTTACTGTTTAAGAATAAGCCAGGAGAAGGAGCAAGGCTCAGACCTTTCTAACCTAAGTCAAATGTATTTGTGTGCACGTTAATTTTATCTAAGGACAGGGTGTTGAGTTTTCAGTAGTCTAATCCTGCAACAGTTTTGTAGGTGATAAAAGCTAGAGCACTTGTAATAGTTTCTTAAAGTCTCTTTTATGTGTGTTTCACTGAGAAGATTTTTTCCCCACCCTTATCAGCCCTTCCTTTAATGATACATAGAGGGAATAAACCAGAAGGAAGCCACTAAGCGCATGCAGGAAAAATATTAACACATTCTCTTGCTCTCAGGCCTAAAAAATAATGAATCATTAAACCTTGAAGTCGCATTGACATTACCAAATGGGTTTGAAATCAACTTGGGCCTGAGAAGCTATAGAAAATTTGCCAAGTGACTAAAACAGATACTGATGGTGAGATAAGAAATTGGAAACATCTATTAAACAGACGCAGCTTTCCATTTCCTAAAAGTTATTGGTCGGAGTAGTGCAGCACTTCCTCGGTGCACATGTGCTGCGTGGGACAGCCACAGGCAAAACCTAGTTAACAGAAAACATCACAATCAATAAAAAGCACTGTTTTCCATTTACTCACGGGTTTTAGGGGTTTGTTTTGTTGCAGCAGCAGGAGGCATCAGTTCAATATCAATTCACCTTCTGGGTGGGGAAAGGGATACAGATATTGGCTTTTAATACGTGATGAAGTTTGTGACAACAGTAAGCTTACTAAAATTTGGACCAGGTGCTGTTAGTACAACGTGGGACACTGGCTAGTCCTGTGTTCAGTAAATAGGCAAAGCAGACATCTGTTTTGATCATGTTTTCTAGCCAGGAACAAGGAAGGTCTTATTTCCTATTTAGTTGTTTCCCTTGTCAAATCACTGAATAACATCATTTCCTACTTTGCAGCTGAATTGAAGCTCGGCCTCTGATAGAGGGAGGTGTCTTGTTCATTGGAGGGGGTGCTTCAGGCCAAGGGGGGAATGTCATGCCTGCATCTTTCATGTAGCCATTGCCTGTCTTGAGTATCTGTGTAGTGTGATGTGGTTCACACCTGGTGTTTGGTGACACTCAGCACTGTTGCGTGTTTTCCGTGGCCCTTCAGCTTTGGGAAGGTCTTGTGGCCAGGTTTGGGGGAAGCTGGTCTCGATGCCTGCTAAACAGGCACCTGTATGTAGCCGTTGGTTTTATGAAGAACAACAGAAATCCCTCGTGTGGGATTCTGTGCATCACTGAATTCAGCAATACAGAATTGAGCTGGGACTGGATCTGTTGGGGAATGTCTTCATTGCTGTGCTTGTCGTGTGCAGAGCTCTGGGATGGGGCTGCCTTGGTGCGAGCACATCCACTGAGCACATTAAAAGTCCTGCTCTGCTGGCTGCAGCTATTTAGGCCTTCCTGTGGCAGCTGACGGCTCTTCACGTGAGAATCTATTTTGCCCTTCCCTTTGTGGAAGCTGATTGCCAGTTCAATTGTCCTTTTCTGCCCATTTGAGATGGTAATGTGAGAAATGAGAACTGACAGTGCATTTTAAGTGCAAGCCCTGACTGAAATTGGGTATCTGCACATCTTTGTGGAAGAGTTTCAGCTTGGAGAAGGAAGAGAAGCACTGCTGTAACACTGACCTGGCTCTGGGGCTCTGCTTTTCAGAGGAAAATATACTGCATGAAAAAGTTAAATCAGCAAAGCTTCTTATGACCTAAATTCTAAAGGGAAAACCTGAGGCAGATGATTGCTGGGAAAAGAGGTTCATCAAAGGCAGAGAAATACAATATTTTCTGTCTCTTTCTCACTGAGAAAACCTATGTAAAATATAATAGAAGAAATGTTTTGCTGATTCTGATCCCTGGGCAGAAGAGCATTAGCTGCCCGACTGCAGCTTGTGTGCTCCTGTTGTACTGGAAGAACATTCCCCTGAGTAAAGAAGTAAATAATCCCTTTTCAGAGGAGAGTGCTGGCTGGCCACATCCTGCTGGATCCTGGAATCCAGGTGCTGAACTGTGTTAAAAAGTATTAAAAATATTTGAAATGCTCTCCTTCATGCCTTTTTTGGTCAACTTAAGTGTCTGCAGTGGCTATTGCAAAGATCCTTTCTAGTTATGAATGCACTGGGCACTGGGGTGTGTGTGTACATCTGTGCTAAATGGATTGACTAGGAGACCATATGAACAATAACCTTGTAATTTATGAGGACTAATCTGGTTTTAGAAAATGTCTCTTGCTGTAAGGCCTTTGCCAAAAGCTGCTAAAACTTCTTTCCACTGATCTAGATACAATTTAATTTATTCCCTATTCTCTGCTGGCTGCCATTCCAATAATCAATCATTGATTTCCTTTCTTTGTCACTAGGGCAGTATCAGGCATGATGTTGTCCTGCTGGTTGGTTTTATCCTGTTTAAGAAGTTTAAGTACCATGTGTTGTACTCTCCCTAATTGTTTTGTGCTCGTCAGTAAACTCAGCTGATGGCATTTTTCCCAGCTGTGACTTCAGATTTCTCATCCCTTTTGTTGTGCTAGAGGACAGAAACAGGTGAATTATGGACTGTAGGCTATAGACATACTCACTTTGGGGTAAATTTGAGGCCATTGAAATGCTTTTCATGAAAAAAACATGCTTCTGAAATGGAAAACGGGTGTTTTCCTTTAGGAGAGCAATTTGGCACCTCCCAAGATATTTTCTATTTTTGATGAAATGATGCTGTTTGCAGAAATTGGGCTTTTCTTATGAAAACCTGTTTATTTTAGAAGTATCTTTTGCTGTATTTGTGCGGTGCTCATTGCTGCCCTCTGGTTCGTCAGGACACTCCTCTCTCACCTCTGGTTATGCCTCCACTGGAAACACAGGAGGTGAAAGACAGAAGCATTTAGCAGATTTTTCCTTATAACTTTGCCAAACTTATTGATTTCATACAAAACTAGGCTTTGATCATTGTCTTTCTAAAGCAACTGAATTTGCTTTATTCTGGCTTGGGAATATAATTTAAATTTGATTGTCTTTCTCATATCATACACTGTATCTCTTCTGGTGCATGCTTTCAAGTTTTAAAGTTTGATTTATTGTAATTTATTACCTAGAAGGTGTTCTTAAATTACTACCTCGATAATAAAATCTACTAAAAACTCTGAGGTTTTATTATATCACATCTGTATTTGACAGCAAATTGATCTGACAGTATTATTACATGTTTTTGACAGGCGTATTTGAAATCCTTAAATCCCAGTTCCATCTTTGTTTCATTACCGTAATGTCTTGTGATCAATTATCCACTTAGGGAGACCCAGAAGCCTGCCAGTTGGGTTTCTGGAGAGGCATTCACTTCAGCATCAGTTAAATATGTTCATCTTACCACAGGTTTAAAAAAATCACTCTGTCCTGTTCTTGCCAGAGAGTTGCGCACCAACACTTGGACATGCTTCTGCCCGGATTGGGCAGGTCTGGTGGCATTGGGAAGCCTGGAAGGGGCCTGGGGTGTCTCCTCCTGCTGAGAACGTGATGTTTCTGTATGGAAGCTGGAAAAAGTGGCTCCAGTTTGCTTGCCTTAGTTCCAGGTGGAGTTAGTTTGGGGGATGGAGTTGGTGCTCACCTTGCAAAGCAAGTACCGTGATGGGGATGACATTCCTGGAGGAAGGGGCTGACTGTGGTGCCAGCCAGGCATCTCTGTCCCAGGACTGAGTTCCAGCTCTCTGCCAGCCTGCCCTGGGCACGATGCCTGCTGGGCCAGGGCTTGGTCTGTCCAGCACTCTCTGGGGCAGGAGCTTGGCTTGAAAAGGGCAGGATTTGGCATGTCTGTTTTGAGCAAAGCATTTGAAACACACATGGCTTCAGATATGGGTGCTGCCCTGCAGCCAGTAGGGTTTGCACCAGGCTGAATCACCTTGCAGAGTGTCTTCTCTACATGGATTGCACAGGCAGAACGCCTTTGGCAAGGATGTACTGCTTGTTTTTAATAATTCATTTTTAGGAAATGAAAAATGTAAATTTTTCACAAATAGATATCCTACAAAAGGCACAATAAACTATTTTATCACTGCTGGGTAGTCTCAGGGGGTATATAACTATTTTGATAGTTGAACTTTTCCTTTGGTGTTCAGCCTATGTCAATAATTTGAACTATAGCTTGTATAATTGGTTATGCTCTTGTTTGTGATGCTCGTGTTACTGGATCATTATTATACACTTTTAATGTAGCGAGGAAAAAACTTCCAGTCATAAAAGAAAAAAAAAAACTTGCAATTTGTGTTTGCCTTCCAGAGAAGAAGTTGCTGTTGGCAACATATATAATGTAAAACCAAGAGAGTCTGATAATCATGGTGTATGTGTGATATTAGTATTTGTGTTTTTATAACGCTTGGATAAACAACAGGGAAAAAATACTTTTTCTCACAATAAAATTTAGAGGTATGGTTTTAGTTAAAAACAACCAAGTTGAGACCTTCTTGTTATGTTGCAGCATCCTATGAGTCAGGAGTTTTGAGCTCCATTTTAGCTTCTTAAGCAGCGTGCCACGTTGTGTTTTGAGTTATACTACACAGATAAGTAGGGCAAATGGCCAAGCAGATTAGCAAATGGAGGAGCAAAGCCCCAAGAGGAGGAGTGCCACCAGTGTGTTATGTAAAGAGGAGAAAGTATATTTTAACACCTTGGATGCTTCTCTACTGATGTGATTTTAGCATCAAGTTCTAGCCCTCGGCTGCAAAATCCGGTACAGATCAACTGAAGCCAGAGTAACTTTGCTGCTTTAAATAAAATAAGGATTTGACTCAAGAAACATGGCACATTTTTTCACCAGCCCTGCTAATGTGGGAGGTGAAACAGGTTTTATTTTAGTTTGAAACAGAAAACCAGCCTCACATCTTCAAGATGCTCCCATCGGATTTCATTTGCCAGCAGAGCCTGACTTAAAGGTTAGTGTGAAGGTAGTTGTGAGCACCATATGCCTGACAACTTGGCTTAAAGACATGCAGCTTCAGCTTGTGTTTCTCTTTAGAAGGTGACTAATGAGTCTCAGTCTCATAGAAGACATTAAAATACAGTTATGTTCGGTTAGATCCGCTCTCACAACTGCTAAATTAGAGTGGTAGGCATAATATAGTTCTGGCAGACGTGGGTGTTTTTCTGCTGTGGATTCCAGTCAGACTCCTATGTATGTGATAAGTCACCATGTGGACAGAAATGGATGCGCTCCTCTGTTTTACAAGGCAGATTTTGTCTTATGTTTTCACAGGATTTTCTAGCTCTGGTAAAGTCTCTAATGAAATTCCAATCCTATACTTGACTCATTAAGCTTTCCCTCAACCCGTCACTGTAAAACTGATTATCCAGATGTTGTCTTTTGGTGTTATCAATCTTGAGTGACTTTTTTGGAGACTGATGCACATTCGTTTTTATGACTGGCTCAGATGACATCTGCTATTTATCTTGATCTCTTTTTATTTAGTGTTTTAACTTAGAAGGTTCTACTGCCCTTTTTGATCGAATTTTAATGATGAGGTCTTGACTACAAGCTTTCAGACACATTTGACAGAATAGTGTCCTCAGGCTTTCCTTGCTGACACACTTCCAGATTCTTTTTCACGTGGTCCCAGGGAGGGTTTGCTGCATTGTCTGTGCACATCTACCCTGGTAGATGTGCTGCAAGAGTACAGCTGGCTTTAAAGAAGATTGGCAATAGGGAATTACTCAACAGGATGAAACAATTATTTGCCAGTTTCCCAGCAAGTGCTCACGGGTCTGCAGGGGGCAAATTCAGATGTAAAAGAAGCAATGCATGGTTCTGTCAGCAATGTAATTGCAAGCAGACCAACCTGTCAGTGAAATGCGGGGTCAGCGGTGGCCAGCAAAGCCATACTCTGGCTGAGCACAGAAAAAAACAAGCAAAGAAAATTGAGGAAGAAGAGGAACAAGGAAAAAAGCCTCAGAATTGTGAAGGCAGCATCAGAGTCCAGTGATGGGATAGTTAAGGCACAGCTGAGGGCTGGGGAATATTTTTGAGGATAGTCTCTGAAAACCCTTTTGAAAGGCAGCAGAGCAAAGCTTTCAACTGTTGTGGCAAGTTCATGGCATTGAGGGAAGTGGCTTACCCTGTAGTATTGCCTTCACCACATTTATCTAACCTATGGCTCATCCCTTTTCAGTTTGTTCTTTTTGAGGACCTACACCTCTCTTATTTGAGAGGACTGTAACCTGCTCTCTGGGTTATGGGACTTCAGGACAGCTCTTTAATTGAAATAATTAAAATTGTAATTTTTTCTCTTTTTCTCCATGTCCTGCAGTACCTTGCAATAGAACCATTAGGTGCCAGGGACACCAACAGCTGCTCTGAAGCCCAGTCCTGGGGTAGAGCTACCAGTCTTTCAGGAGAAACACACTGATGCAATCCTGGACTTTACACTGGTTGTCTTCCACAAGACAAGCTACGTGTAGGGGTGAGTAACCATTTGCCCTCAGTGCCAGGGAGCTGTGTCTGGCAATAAAAATCTTGGGAGGCAATGCCTTGCTTGGCATTATTGAGTGCCTTGCAAGGGGTTCTTGCTTATCCCAGGGAGCTTGGGAAACGCTCTCTGAGAGTGTGCTGTGGGACAGCACAAGGGCTGCATCTTCACAAATGGACCCTGCTGTATCTATTCAGGGCCATATCAGGGCTCTTACAATAGGCAGAACATAAGGTGTGTTGTGGTCAATATTTGACAAGCACTTTAAGTGTGCACCCACACCCCCACCAGATGGACCCATGCACACGTGGTCTTTTCTAACAACCTTCCATGGTGCTGTCCTCTGGGATCAGAACTTCTGCCTGGTCCCAGTTGTACTTCGGCATCCAACAGGGATTGTAAATCAGCTGAAGCATTTTAATATAGAATAATAGATTTCTAGTGAAGAGCTTTCTCTTCTGTGGACTTATTTGCATCTTTCCACTGTGTCTGCATGTACGCCAGTGGTTCTGGAGATTAACCTTAGTCTCTGATTGAAAGCAAAGTGACATTAACTTGTACAATGGGTTCTGTGAGAGATATATTTAATGATTTTCTTTGTTTTTCCTTAGTAGTCAAAAGTAAACTGCTACTAGCAATGACTGTGTGCTAGGTTTTGGGTTTTTTCACTTTCATCTTAAAAGATTTACCATTCAAAGACATGATGTTCTAGAGAGCTTTTGGATCTGATTCATAGCTGGTGCATGGTTCCTGAGTGTATCCTTTCTGATAAGGAATAAGTTGCTTCTTTGAAGGTATTTTCTCAATAAACTGGTTTAATTGATTCTCTGTGGCTGCTGCCTGACCTGAACAACTATTTCTTCTTCGGGATGAGGAAGAAGAAAACATCTAATATAGAAGCTTGGTACTTTGTGACATCTGTTTGTCTGGAGATAGTAAGTTGCTTGGAAAGCCTAGTGTCTTGCCAGGTCACACAAGTACGTAGCTGTTTGGTGATTCATAAAGTTCTTAAATGTGTTTGGCTCTCAAAACAAGACTCATAATATTTCTCCTACTTGTTTTCTTTCAGTTAGTATGTGGGTGGATGTACATCATCTGTGCCCTCTGCTGTTTTCTGTCCTTGAGGATTACTCCATTTGGTCTCTAGGACAAATTCCAATTGTGCTGTAATATTTAATTTCAGAACATCAAAACTGGCCTCTGTGTCCCACAAACTCTGTCCCTGGCATCCCTCTTCTTGGAGATCATAGAATTGTAGAATGATTTGGGTTGGATAGTCATCCCTGCAGGACAGCTGGGGCACTGGATCTTGGCTCCTGGTTTGCAGTGCTGCAAGAGCAGGAGCTGGAGTTGATGGGTGGAGGGGGAGGGCTTGCCCAGCACCGAGGCATTCCCAAGTGGAGTCTCAATGGGCAGGCAGTCACTCTGCAAGCTGTCATGAAATGCAAATTCTAGTGGAAGTTATTTTTTCATAAGTTGGCTGAAGAACTAAAGCTCAAGGCAATATTTAATCTGTCAAATACTTATTGGAGAACTACCACTTATGTGTAGGTTATACTCTGGCAGTGCCCAGCTACTAGGAAGAGGCATCAGCTTGAGCAGAGGTGGATCTGTACATAAAGCTTGGGGAAATGGGCATGAGGGGAGAGTTTAAAGAAAAATTAGAGTGTGAGAGCAGCCCTGGGAAGGGGACAGGCAAAGGGGCGTCAGAAGCAGCTGTACTGAAAGGCTCTGCAGCTGAACACTGAGACCAGTCTAAGCTCAGCATTACCCTGTGCTGCAGCACGTGGCAGCACCAGTGGGGTGGGGAGGGGAAGGAGTGGTGTCCCAGGGGACTGTCCCCGTCTCTGCTGAACTGAAGTGCAGAACTTGCAGCTTAGTGTGTGTGAAAAGCCCTACCGAAATGTTTTGGCAGCTGGACTATCACTGCCCAGTGGGAAGCTCTTTCCATTTGGAGGCCATTGGCAGTTCTTGGTCCCAAAAGGCAGCTCAGTCAGAAAGCTACTGGAGCAGTTTGTGGAAAGCTGTGTTTTCAGTTGTGTCATGATACTGGTCCCGTGGTACGGGTGAATGTTTTCGGTGGCTGGAGTTGGCAGAGACCGTGCTGTGCTTTTGACCATGGTTGTGCCCAGTGTTGATCTCTGGGATGGTGCTGTTTTGTCAGCTGGTCCTGTTTGCTGTAGCTCAGCCTGCAGTGCACACTGCTTACAAAGGCATTACCCTCTTATGCTTTCTTTGCTCTTCACGTCTCACTTTTTCACCTCTGAGAAGGCAGCCAAGTGTTTCTCCATGGCTCACAACAATATTCAGAACGTGAGGAAATTACACCTTTAAGTTTTGGAGGCAAATCTTGAAGCCAGTCCAGCTTGTGTATCTTCTAATTTCCTCTTTTTATAGTTGCTTCTTCCAAGTGCCTTAAAGTCATTGGGAACAGCCTTTAGTACCTCTTTCTACAGCCCATCCTGATAAAGATCTCCCATTAACTTTTGTGTCAGCTCAGTGGGAGGAGGAAACATGGCCTTTCCTTACCCATGTGCTATAAACTTCTGCCTTTTTATGTGCCTGCTGCAGTTCACCTTCTTGGCCAGCCTATGGCTTTCTAGTTATTTAACGAGTGTGGTTTGTGGGCCTGTGCTACTCAGTGTCAGTTAATGTCATGCTGAATTACACTGGCTACTTGTACACTATCGATGGCAGCCTCTGACAGCTGTCCTGGAGGTACCATTTGTCAGATGTGATGGTGATGCATCCAAGCAAAGGGCCTCATGCCTGACAAAATGGTTACCCTGCTGCGCAACTGCTTTGGAGCTGCAGAGCTGCCTGCGGCAGTGCTAGCGCCTGCCTGCTTTGGGGGGTGTCCTCACTGCTGGAGAAAGCATTTCTTCATAGCATTCCCTGTAAAGATCTTCAGCTTTTTAGGGAACCCCTCCTCCTTTGAAGTTCTTTGAATGAGAAGTAGACTGCTTTTGTTATATTATACCACCATTTCCTTCCTTCCATACTGTTTTTTCCCCCCCTGCCTTTAGCATCACTATATCTAAAGAAATTCAAAGAGAAAAGTGCATTGACTGTTTAATCTTGCTTACAAGCTGACAGCATTAGAAGGCCCTTTGAAGCCCCCTTGCTGACTCCAGTACCTGTCGTGAGCCCCTGCACCCATGGGGCAGTGTTGTCTCTGCTGTGCAGAGGAGGTGATCCAGCCTCCACAGGCACAGGCACAGCTTCCTGCTGCTCAGTGTGGGGGCACAGCGTGTCTGAGGATTCACTAGGCAGTTCTGTGCAAACTGCCTTCAAGTGCTCCAACTTTCCTTAGACTTGAAGCTTCAAGAGCAGTCTTGAAACTTCCCATGCAGATGTGTTTGATCTTGGAGGAGAGGAATGAATGCTGTTCGTACAGGTTCACTTCCCCTAACAAATGGTTCATTGATCCATGCTGGAAAGAGTCAGCCTTGTTGCCTACAGGGAGCAGAGTACAGACTGGGAACTGTTTCCTTTTCTCCGTGAGCTAAATGGCATTGATTGCCTTAGAACCAATACATTTTCATTAGGTTCATTTTATTTTCCAGATTTTCATTGTTCAGTGTTTATGAAAGGAACAAATTAATGGCTCTTGCTAAATAGTGCAGAGAGCAACTGGGAAGGTTTCCCAGGGCTTTGGTCTGATTCTTACTTTCCTGCATTATGTCTTTGGGCTTTTGCAGGGGTGGTTCTGGTTACAAAGACTGGGGACTGATTTTGCTGCAGAGCCTGGCTACTGGGCTCCCACACTCCCTCACCGCGTTGCCCCCGTGCACGCTGGAGGTGGGGAAGGTCTTCATGGGACAAGAATACACTAATTGTCCCCTCTCCTTGCAGATGCTAATGATAAGGTCCTGGAGGGCATAGGGATGTGCACACCATTAACACCAGTGGTCTCATGTGGGATCACTAGGCAATACTGTCCTTCCCTGCTTTGCAAAGCAAGGAGCCAAGAGGCTGGAGTCCAAAGGGTGCTGCTGGAGGGAAGAGGCTGCCCAGATCCCTGCCTGTCCCACGTGGGGCCCAGTTCTATCCTGAGGGGGCAGGAGGCTTTGGACATGCTGAGAGAGGTGAGGGGCTGGTCAGGGTCTGTCAGTGGTGTGGTTGACATCAAAGCCTACGGGTGTGCCAAGGTGCCAATATTTGTGTATGTTCAGGTCCTGACTGAGACCCTGGTCAGGGTTGTGAGGATTAAAAGCTGGGGAAAGCAAAACAAAATCCAAAGAAGGCAACTCCTGTGTCCATGGGCTGGGAACAGGAGAACTGCCTGGTTGCTGAATACTGTACTTGGCTGTGAGTGCTGCAGACTGAGTGAGCCCCTGGTCCCACGCCGTAGCAGTCCCTGTCTGCCTCACTTTCTTTCTTATTGCATTTCAGTGGCCTTTGGCTGCAGCAAACTTTGCTCAGCAGCCCTCTGCCACCCCACCTCTTGCACGTGGCACCCCCAGAAGGAAGCCAGGCCTTGTCTGGCCCCCAGCACGCGGGGCTGCCATTGTGTTGGGGTGCAGTGTTAGCAGCCACAGCTCAGCTCTAACCCTGCTGCCCTCTGGTTCTGCAGCCAAGTGGAGGTTTAAAAACAGAGAACAAAACAAAGCTGTCAGAAAATCTGGTATTTGTGTTGTTTCCCTGAAGGCGGAGAGGCACAGCAGGCAGCTGGGCAACAGCAGTCGCTTTGGAGTGCTGGGGAGAGGCTGTTTCTCTTGGAGGGGTCTAGATTTTATCACATACTTTTTATTCTGCAGGTTTGCTGGTCTAGGTGTATTTACTACATGGTTTCTTGGCTAATTATTTCTAGCGTGGCACTGATTGAGGTGTTAATAAAGTGTGAAGGTGCCTTGCAGGCACTTTTTGAGTCTTAAAGAAATGATCTCCATCTAAATTGCAAATAGTAAAATTTCCTTACCCACCAATATTAAGGTGATAGCATCTCCACTATTGTAAAATTAATCAAACTTCTCTTGGTGACAGAAACGTTAATTTAAATTTTTCGGCACAGTTACAGAGAGAGTTATTTCAGCTTCTGACTTGTAATTAATTTCTCTTTCTTTTCATCCCTGTGTTACAGCCCTTTGTAATAGTGATAAATGGAGTATCTACCTGACCTTTTTTTCTTATATAATATAAATTACTTCTAGATTTAAAAAAAAAAATTGTTTCTGGTTAATCAGTGCTTCTCCATAAACAGGGAGATAGGAGAGAAAAGCTTTGGGTGGTTGTTGTTCTGAATAAACATTGCTGCTGTTAAGGTGGTGGGCAGCAGGGAATCAGAGTCAAGAGCAGCAGGGACCAAATCCAACTCAAGATTCTGTCCCTGAGTTACACATTATCCCAGTGGAACCACATGCCTGGGAAACAGGTACTGAGGTGAGATTTGCTGCTGCTGAAGAAGGCTTTGAAAGGGGGTTGGCAGAGGATGGCAGTGCATCAAAACACTGGGAGGAGTGACAGCTGGGAGAGATGGGAGGGATAATGGTCTCAAGAGGAAAATCAAAGGGTCTGTCTGTCAGACATTTTGGATATGTCAATGCAAGGAATAAAAAGGAGTAACTTCAGGTCTTGTGTTTAATCTGAGTTATTTAAATCAGTTGTGTATAGTCAGAATTATTTAAATGGCATAGCAGAGGCTCAGTGGAGAATGGCCATAGCCAGAGTCCTGATAGGAGAGAGTGTGGCTTGTTTGGGGAGGCCTTGGCCACGGGGTGAGGCTGATGCGCAGAGTGAAGTCAGGGTGCCTCTGCTGCAAGGCTCTCAGTGCTGGCTGTTGGAACAGGCCATCTGTCGGAGACACCAAAGAGATGGAGGGAATGGGGTTGCTGCTGAGCACCTGGTAGATCAAGGGAGATCACTGGTAGCACAGAGAGAATTTGGAAAGAAGAACACAGCAGGGCACGATACCCAGCAGCTTTGCAATTGTTGTCCATAGAGTGCTGGCTGGGCAGGAATGGATCTGAATGCACAGGGAGAAGGTGGTGGAGTGGGGAAGGTGAAGAGCAATACAGATGACTGTTATGGAAGGAAAGCTCACAATTAAAACTGAAGGCTTGCTAGGATCCTGGGAAGAAAACCTCTCCCCTTTCTTCTCCAGTGCACCAGCAGACCCTATTGATTTCTAAATTTCTGCAGCTACTAGGATACTGGAGAAAACTGGATATTCCCAGCTCTTTGAGTATTTTGAGAAAAGTTCGGAGCAATTTTGGAGCAAATGAGCATTTTTCTTCAAAAGCATAAGGAGGCCTGGGGAAAAGGAGATGTGAGTAGCATCTGCCTCTGAAAGAGAATGGGGAGAAGAGCTGGGCAAGTCTAGAGTGGTCTGTTTGAATTCCCTGCTGGGGTAAATGACTCAGTGATCCACCCATGTGCACTTGGAGCATCAGGTGATAAAGAACAACCAGCAGATAAATTGTGTGCAAAGAAGTTGTCGGTGGTTTGCTGTCAAACTGGGGAGGGCTTCAAGGTTCCTTACAGTACCTGTCAGGGCTCTGGGACTGTTCCATATTGCACTTGTGACTTGGACGGTGGAATTAAGAGTCTGCACGCAGGGCCTGGAGGTGACACCAACCTGAGAAAGTTGGCATCACTTTATAGATGAGCATTAGAATTCACTGTCACTGTAGAAAAACTGAGAAATCATCAAAAAGCAGCTTAGCTAAAAAGAAAACTTAAAATATGTATGTGTATGCACACATGACATCTAGCTTTGAGTTGTCCAAGCTGCCAGTGTTGGACTAAACATGGCAGAAAAGGATATGAAGGCTTATCAGGGATCAGAAACTGAATGGGTGAAAAAAACAGTGTGTTTTTGCAGAAAATAACACACCAGCCTTTCCTTGCAGAGTGGTAATCTGAGGTATCATATGTGAGGGGGCAGTCACATTTTGCTCGCCCACATCTGCAGGACAGGGGCTTGCATAGAGGGGTGCTGTGGGGAAGATGAGGAGCTGGTGGGCACGTGCTGCGTGGAGAGTCTGGGGAGATGGGCTTGTTTAATTTGAGGTAATGGGAAAGAGTGGGATGAAGAGGGAGCTTTTTAACACTGCGAATGACTGCAGCAAGAGAGAAAGTAAGTGAACTGTTCCCAAAACCCAGTGCGGTTTGGAAAAGGGGGGATGACTGTTCAAATGGGTTTGTTTGAGGCTTATCCAGGGATGTAATGTAATGTTTTGCACAATTGCTTGGACGTCGTATGTCAGAAGTGGCTGGGCGTCCGGCACAGTTGATATAGTTATCCCCTGATTACAAACTATCTTATCTGAATTACGTTATGACATTCAGTGATCTGTGTTACAGGGGAGAATAGAATAATTATGAGAATGCTGCCTCAGGCTGTACAATCTGATAAATCGGTAAGTATCAAATTTTGCGTGTATCTTTGATAACCATCTACTTCACTTTATGCTTGTTTGAAACATATTTCCTTTATGGTTAAGTTTCCCACCTGTAAAATCTGTGTGTCTGTGTTGCAGTGTTTGGGTTTAATCCAGAAGAGTGTCCTGTTGGAGGCATTTGGCCACCAACCAATTTGCCAAGCAAACTACGTTTTTCACTCAAATGTGGTTAATGACCCAAACAAAATGAAATGCTTGTTAGGGTTTGATTTAAACAATGTGGTCTAATGACAGTGTTCTTTCCTTTCTGCCCACTTTCACTAACAATTCCATTTTATTTCAACTAGGCAAAAAGGAAATGAGTTTTTTAGGCAAGGCTCAGGAACATCTCTGTTAGCTGGAGGGGTGGGCGGAGGGGAATTTTTAGCTGGAGGTTTTTACTTTGAAATTTCCTGACAAAAATTAATTAGAAGAATCATGTAATTACAATAAATGTATCTCATAGGTCCCCAGTGGGTTGTTTCTAAACATAGAAGGATTATTTAGGCATTCATGACAGCAACAAAAAGTACCAAATAAATGTAATGGGTTCTTTTTATATACAATAAAAATGACATACAGTAGCTGCATGTTTTACTAATTTGGCAACAGGATCTTGAAGGTAGTTCTGGTTGTGCAGTTGTTTTAATCTTCGTTGTGGGTACAGAGGGCGGTCTTGCACTTGCAGGGTCTCAGAAGCTGACTGGTGTTCTGCTGTGTCCCACAAGGTCCTGGGGAAAAGAGGCCCCAGCACCCAGAAACGGGGCTGTCTCCACTTGCTGTGTTGCCCACATTGCATGTTTCTCCCATGAAACAGGAGAGGTAAATGTTCCTTGAAGGCTGGCAAATAACCTGAAGGGCCCGTGTGGAGCAGTGAGAGCCCAGCCTGAGCCCACACAGGGAGGGTGTGGGTGCTTCTTTCACTCTCTGGTGTTCTACACAGACACAACAGCTCTCTTCCTCTCCTGTCTTTAAAGTGTTTTATTGAGCACGTTTCTGGAATAGCCATGGTGCAGGTTTCTGCCTTCTTCAGTTCCAGGCAATGCAGAGATCCTTTTTGAATCCTCCAATGTGGAATTGCAGCCTGGGCCTTGCTATAGATGCTGTGTATCCTTCCCCTTCCCACCTGCAGAGCAGCCAATGCAGTGTTTTGGGTCCCTGAAGACGCTGGTGGTTGTACAGCTCCCTCTGCCCTCCCTGGCCAGGCACCACTGGACTTACCTCCACCATGCAGAGCCCACAGAGATGTGAAGGCACCGATGCTTCACTGCAGGACAAATCTGTGCTCAGTGGCTGTTGTAGGACATGGCAGCTTGGTTTTCATCATCGCCATGATGAACTCCATGTTGCTGCATGAAAATGGGTAAACCCTTTCTGAGGCATTTCTAGCCCAAAACTCAGTAGGGCAAGAGTGGTGCCTATGTGGAGACAGGGAAGGAATGGGATTAATCCACCTCCACTCTTTGCTTGTTACAGGCTTGTATCTGCAGAATTCTGAGAAATGTGGTGTGATTTAGCATCACAAATGCCTTATCTCAGGTCTTTTCACTTATTTTTTCTCTGGGTTTCCAGGATAAATGAAGTTTCGGGGTAAAATCTCAATTTATGATACAAATTGGACTACACCCAGTTATAAATGTATACATAAGGTGGACGTGTGTTATTGTAATATGCTTTATGCTCCTCCAGCCCTTTCTAAGTTGTGTTGCCTTATAGGGCAGAGGTCTTGGTGTTCTATAGCATGGTAAGTCTGCCCTAAAATACTGAACATATACAGCATCATCAGATAAGTATGAAACATCATTTTGGCTTGAATTCATCAAGTAGATGGCTGAGCTAAGTGGGAAGACTCGTGGTCTGGGGATGCCTTTTCCTTTCTTGTTTTCGCAGAAAGAGAGCCTATGTAGCAAAGCAGGCTGACTGATGTTGGTTAGGTGAGATGAATCCCACTTTCCAGCTCTGTCTGGGATCTTAAAGGTAGCGAATAAGAGCTATTGGTGGCGATGTATGAACACTGTAAATCTTGTTATTACATGTACCAGCCATAAAGAAAAGTCATCTTCAAATGACATCATCAACACAAAGGGCACTAGGAGAAGCTGTGACTTTGACATGATAAATCATCAAGTAGTCAAGTAATGAACACTAAGCCTAGACAATTTTGCAAAGTGAGTTCTCATATAAAATGGTATCCTGCATTGAAATGTGGTCTCCAAACCTGCTTAGCTAGGACTACTTAAGCTGCTTCAGTGAGATCATTTTGGATTTCCACAGTCAACCAATCTTCCCAAATTGCTCAGTGTCTAATGTAATCCCAGATGTATTTACCACACTTCATTGTATTTATAGAGGTGACTAGGCCACGAAGACATGGCTTATTTCCAGGGACAAGAAGTCCAGGTTCTTCTGTGTATTTTCTTTGAAAAACAATCCTATGGTGTACTCAAAGTTTGCGGTGAACACGTTTGTCTTTGCTTCCTGACAGTGGTTGATCATTAGCAAAATATATTTCAGTATTTATGGTTACAGGCATATTGACCTTAATGCTACAAACAGCAGTGATTGGATCACAGCCAGCCACCACCGGGAGAAGGTTTTCTGAGCAAAGGAAACACCTCCAAAGGACAGCAGCAGCAAAGGGTGGTCTGTAAGGGGAATAAGTCCTTGGTTCAAGTGTGATAAACTGGCTGCTACACACTTGTTCCTTTTTCTCTCCATTGGTTCTTGCCCTTGCTTAACATGCAGGTGCTGTTAAACCACGCTTCCATCCAGTGCTTTTATGTATAGCTGTCCTGCACTGAGCAAATTACTCTAACAGGTAATGGTCCGTAGACATGTCTTCAGGTGATGGTGCCAGGACTTAGACTTGGGAGAGAAGCTCTGCTCTCATACACTGCTTTGTGGTGTCCAACTGTAGTTTTTTGTTTCATTTACTTGCAAACAGCGTATCACAGAATGATGGAATGGGTTGGGTTGGAAGGGATCTCAAAGCCCATCCAGTTCCATGGGCAGGGATACCTCCGACTGGATCAGAGTGCTCAGAACCCATCCAACCTGGCTTTGAACACCTCCAGGGATGGGGCAGCCAGTTTCCCTGGGCAACCTCTGCCAATGTCTCACCACTCTCATCATAAAGAATTTCTTTCTAATATCTAATCTAAATCTTCCTCCTTCCACTTTAAAGGCATTCTCCCTTGTCCTGTCACTACGGGCCCTTTTAAAATGTCCCTCCCCAGCTTTTCTGGGGCTCCTTCAGGTACTGGAAGGCCGCTGTAAGGTCTCCCCAGAGATCTTCTCTTCTCCAGGCTGAACAACCCCAAGTCTGTCAGTCTGTCCTCATAACTCCAGCCCTCAGATTGTCTTTGTGGCTTCCTCTGAACCCGTTCCAATAGTTCTATGTTCTTCTTACGTTGGGAACTCCAAAACTGGGCACAAGGACTCCAGGTGTGCTCTCACAAGAATGGAGCAGAGGGGGAGAATCACCTGCCTTGCCCTGCTGGCCACATTTCTTTTGATGCAGCCCAGGACACAGTTGGCTTTCTGAGCACGAATTACCGGCTCACATCAAGCTTCTCATCAATCTGCACCCCCAAGTCCTCCTCCACAGGGATGTTTTCAATCATGTCATCCTATGTATGTTTGCATTGTGTTGCTTTACTCTCAGAAGTGTCTCGAGTTAGGTTACATTTGCAAGACAAATGTGTAATATCCTGAAACACATTTAATGCTTTGCCATGGGTTGAGCGTGATTCCCAGCAGCAAATGGGTCTGATCTAAGCTAGGCAAAAGGCAGGTTTCTGAGCAACGTGACAGTCTGGTGACATAATGGATTACACACAGCTGGTTTTTCTCTGGCTTAGGAATTTTGTTTCTTTATTACTGTATCTGTGTAATTTCTTAATATTCTTGAATCTGGGCTCTGCTTACAGGCATAGCAGAATATTCATATGCTAGAGTGAAATATGATGTGGCGAGGAGTGCAAAATGTGCTTTATTTGTGGATAACTTGATATGTAATGGTGTATAAAGAATCAGGAACTGGTACTTAGTAGCAGTGTCTCTTCTGCTTTCTCATTCATTCCCCAAGCCCAAGTGAGATTTGTAAGCCTCCTCTCCTAGCACTGCTTCTCTTCTCCATCTCACCTTCCTAAAATTCTTTCTTAGCTAACAGCCTTTTAGACGGCTGATGGTGCTAATTAAATAGAATAGGATTCAAGGGGATGGCTGAGGTGCCTCATGTTCAGCTGCACAGTGTTAACAAGGCTGGATTTGGAACTGTGATCTCCCAGGATGTTTGTGGGACGTACTATACCCCCATCGACTTCAGAAGAAATGGAGAGGAGCATTTAGTGTAGGAAGGGGGCAGCAAGAGGGCTTCTCCTGGCCTGCACTGGGATGAAATGGAGGCACTTGGAAGGGAAGTCTACGACCACCAGTCTCCTTGCTCCCCAAAACAGCCAGGGGTGCAGGAGTTAGGGATATGATTGGGAATGGGAGGAAAATTTAATTCTTGTTCTATGCCTCAGTTTTCTACATGTGAAGCCGTGTTAATCATAACTAGACTACTACATGTATGGAAAAGAGAGGCTGAGGTGAATGTCTCATCTGTGATGAAATTGGTTTGTATGATATTATGAAATACTTTTTCAGCAAGCTTGTTTGTCTCATGAGCAGTTTTGCTACTGTACTGATACTGATCACTTCTGTCTCCCTGTCTTCTTTATGAAGAACATGAGGAACAATGACTTTGCTCCTTGGGTGCTTCTGTTTGTGAGTGACATTCCTCAGTTGTATGCCCAGTTGTACTAAAAGCCAATACCTGATTGTCAATGCCCTCAAATTTTCTAAGTTACATTTTATTGATGCAACTGCATCTGCTTGCTTGCTTGCACCTTAGAGTTTTACGTCTTCACTAAGACTAAAAACCTTCTCTTGCATTTTCTTAGCACTTCTGTCCACCTCAATTGAAATATATCTTAATATAATCAAATACTGTGTTGTTTACTACTGAATCCACTATGCCTGTGGGTTTCCATTTAGTTAATAGAGTTTGCCTGACTCAGCTGCTATAGGTGGAACACTTGACTGCTTTTCCTGTTATGGACTTAAGGGTCTGGGTTAAATTTCTCTGGAGAGCAGCACTCTGATTTAATAGCTGATCCACAGTTCTGTGAATTAGATCCAGAGAATTGTTGAAGATGGATGATAACACAAATGGGTTATTTGGGCTGATACAAGACTCTCTCTGGAGCATAGTAGGTCAGTTTTCTAATGGATCAAAGTAGATGTGCTTCTTAAAACTGCTGGCACACACACCGCATCATGTGCAAGACAATTCCATATTCTGTTCTATTTCAGTCTATTGCCATTTCATCTCTCTTTGAGACTTTTGAAACTGAAAGAAGTGCTGGACACTGCTGTAGAGAGCGACCTGCGACTGGTAAATGAGTGGTCTAAATGTTAGCTTTCCACCTCTTTGGTTTTGTGAATTTTAAGTTGCGGGACAGAGAATACTGATGAAGCATAGAGTCCCCAGGATGAATTTGTAGCCTTCAAGTGCCCTCCAGCCTGGTGATAATACTGAGCAATAGAAATGCCTGTGCTCAGATGTCTGGATATTTACCTTTCTACTTTGGGATTCTTTTCCTCCACTTGATGAATCAAAGTTGGGGAAAAGCCAAAGCATAAATCCATGGTTTCCTACCAAATTAAGTTAAAGCAAACCCCTTTCTTGTTGCATAGTGTGGCAATTTTTCCATCCCTCTCCTAAATCTGTGCAAAGTGAGCATACACAAGCAAGATTAAACGTGCAGCTGAGACCTGTGGACACCCTGACATCCAGAGATGGAGCTCAGCAAAACCTGTGGTGGACATGGATTTCACAGTTCATCCGTTTAAGTGCACAAGGGTCTGGTGTGTGTTATGTGCCTAAACCTTTGTAAGTGAAAAGAAAGGGAGGCATTCTGGGAAGGCTTTAGCTAGAATTTGCCCTTTCCATGTGAAGGCAGTGGTTCTGCAGTCAGTTCATCTGGCAGTCCTCGTCATCTCCTCATCAGTAGTTCAATGTTGTTATGCCAAACGTTCTGCTGATGCTCAGTAGAACAGCAGGCCTAGCACACTGATGTGTGTTCATCTCTTCTCCACAAATGTGCAAGGGATATATGGTTTCCATAAAGATGCCAAAAATCACTTTATCGAAATGCAGACTGTTGATGTGGTGAAGCTTTCCCTTGGCAAACACATAGCAGGTGCCCTTCCTGTACAGCCAATAGGCATCACTGGGTTTTGTTGCCCGAGAGTGAAGTTGCTTTCCTATTTTGTATCCTTTAATAGGAAAGCTGGAAGGTATAGATTCCACTTAGAACTTTATTTTCAGTTACTAACTACTTAAGAGGAGTGATGGAGACAGAAGAAGTTTTTTTACAGAGCCTGAGTTAAACATAAATTCTTCATTTTCATTTTCATTCTTACTTCTGGTACTGAGTTTTCCCTGGTTTTGGTGGTTTTGTGAATACGAATAATTTTCTGAATTAATGCAAGGTTGTTTTGTTTCCAGTGCTGGGATTTTTTTGTCAGATGACACAGGGGCTTATCAATGAATGTGATATAAAGTTGAAGTTCCTTAAGTTTGTGCAGTTCTATGTGTCAAGTGGTTTGTGAGAATGGGTGTGGGTCTTAGCCCAGTGCACTTCTCCTCTCTCCAAGTTTGGGTCGTTGTGCAGACAGGAACCACTCTGACTTTGTGTCTGTTTGATAGGACTCGTGCTCACCACCTCATATCAAAGCAGGGGTAAGACATAAAAGGATAGCTGCTCTCTGGTTATTTTGGTGTACAGGGAATATAACTGTCAAAGTCTATTCCTTCCCGAGACGCCAGGTATAAAAAAAGTTGCTGGTGAATGCTTCATAGTCTTTTGGTGTATTCATTGGAATGAAGGTGATACAAAGGAGGTGACAACATATCAGGGACAGCCATGTTTCAAGTGAAGTCTGGGGATGGAAGTGTGTCCTGAGTTGGGTTTTGTGCAATTTTAGAGTGTTGAGTGAAGCTGGCTTGTGCATTTGATACGGCGTGCTCCTTTTCCTTCTTAATTTGCGTAACTAGTTTAGTTGACAGCATACTGGTTTTGCTCCTTTGATCTCTGCTCAGTTTGACCGTATTTTTCAATAACTACTTAGTATAAAAATAAAACGTGCAGGCTGCATCAGATAAACTAATTAAGGATTAGAATGAAGAAGTGTCAAAATCTGAGACCTCGCCGAGGCAGATGAGTCACCGCGTATGAGATGCGATCTAATAACTAATGGTTGCTGTAGTAACTGGGGAATCAATACCTCTCAGGTGGTTGGGGAGCTGACAGTAATTTCTGCTGGGTCATAGATTCTGGAAAATGAAGTGCCACATACTACAACACAAGTAATCTCTGTGGACTTTTTGACAACAAAGCATCCTACAAAGTTTATATCAAACAAAATATTAATAGCTCAAGTCTGCTTGTTTATCTCTGCAGGGGTCACCTGATATTGTTACAGCCACATACAATTAAGTTTAGCCTCCTATGTGAACTCCCAATGGGTTGGCTTTGGAAGCAAGCCTTTAGTTTTGCTTACTAAGTGATGGGTTTGTAGGACATATCGGTACCAGGGTGTGGGAGTACAGGAAAAGAAAGCTGGAAAAGTCCAGTCTGCTATCCCAAATAAACTCTTCGTACTTGAGGAAAACTCCTACCAAAGCCAAAAGAAGTCCAGCTTGGGTGGAGGGGAGGAGACAGGTTTGGGTGTTTTGTAACTGAGCTGTAAAGCTGGGCTGCCTGTAGATTTCTGTGTTTGTGCCTCTGTACCTAAAATTTCCATGGGGATGGTCATCTTTTCTTGTCTTCTCTGCATGAATACCGAGTCCTCTGGGATGGGGATGCTCCCAAGTGTGTGAACAGCACCTCCATTAGTGTTAGCTGTGTACCTTGATGGCAAAAATGGACTTAACTCTATACTGGGACAGGTAGCGCAGCTCATCATAGAATCATAGAATGGTTTGGGTTGGAAAGGATTTTCAAGATCATCCAGTTCCACCCCTCTTCCATGGGCAGGGACATCTCCCACCAGACCAGGCTGCTCAAGGTCGCATCCAACTCGGCCTTGAATGCTTCCAGGGATGGGGCAGCCACGACTTTTCTGGGCAATCTGTGCCAGTGCCTCACCACCCTCATCATGAAGAATTTCTTCCTAATATCTTATCTAAATCTTCCCTCTTCCAGTTTAAAGCCATTTCCCCCCATCCTATCACAGACCCTTGTAAAAAGTCCCTCCCCAGCTTTCCTGTAGCACCTTCAGTACTGGAAGGCCATTGTAAGGTTTCCCTGCAGCCTTCTCTTCTTCAGGCTGAAAAAGCTCAACTCTCTCAGCCCGTCCTTGTAGCAGAAGTTCTCCATCCCTTGGATCATCTTCGTGGCCTCCTCTGGACGTGTTCCAACTGTTTCATATCCTTCCTATGTTGAGGATTCCAAATCTGGGCAGAGGATTCCAGGTGGGGTCTCACAAGAACAGAATAGAGGGGGAGAATCACTTCCCTTGCCCTGCTGGCCATGCAGGTTACCTGCTGGTCGCATGAATCATCCGTGAGTGGAAGCTGAAACTACCCAGTGCAGGACCTTGAGAATGAAACCAGCAAGGGGAGAGGACTCCCACAGGTGTTTCCCAGCTGCAGGCAGGGAGAAGAGAGCCCTGTGAAGCACGAGGAGTTCATAGAATCATAGAATCATAAGGTTGGAAGAGACCTCTGAGATTGAGTCCAACTGTGCCTGTCTCCCTACTAAACCACATCCCTAAGAAACTCATCTACCCATCTTTTAAACACCTCCAGGGATGGAGACTTCACCACCTTCCTGGGCAATCTGTTCCAATCCCTGACCACTCTCTCAGTGAAGAAATTCTTCCTGATGTCCAGTCTAAACCTGCCCTGGTGCATCTTGCGGCCGTTCCCTCTCGTCCTGTCACTTGTCACTTGCCAGAAGAGAGCAGCACCCACCCCGTCACAGCCTCCTTTCAGGCAGTTGTAAACACTGATTAGGTGTCCCCTCAGCCTCCTCTTCTCTAAGCTAAACAACCGTGCTTCCCTCAGTCTCTCCTCATAGGGCTTGTTCTCCAGCCCCCTCCCAGCCTTGTTGCCCTTCTTTGCACACACTCCAGCCCCTCAATGTCCTTCTTGTAGTGAGGGGCCCAGAACTGAACACAGCACTCGAGGTGTGGCCTCACCAGTGCTGAGTACAGGGGCACAATCCATTCCCTGGTCCTGCTGGCCACACTGTTTCTGACACAGGCCAAGATGCCATTGGCTCTCTTGGCCACCTGGCCCACTGCTGGGTCATATTCAGCCATTGCCAACCAGCACCCCCAGGTCCTTCTCCTCCAGGCAGCTCTCCAGCCACTCTTCCCCAAGCCTGTAACACTGCATGGGGTTGTTGTGACCTAAATTGAGGACTCTGCACTTGGCCTTGTTGAACCTCATCCCGTTGGTCTCATCCCATGGATCCAGCCTGTCCAGATCCCTCTGCAGAGCCTCCCTTCCTTCAAGCAGATCAACACTGCCACCGAGCTTGGTGTCATCTGCAAACTTGCTAAGGGTGCACTCAATGCCTTAATTCAGATCATTGATAAAGATGTTAAACAAGTCTAGACCCAGCACTGAACCCTGGGGAACACTGCTCGTGATTGGTTCCCAGCTGGATTTAATTCCATTTACCCTCTGGGCCCAGCCATCCAGCCACTTTTTAACCCAGAAGAGGGTGTGCCTGTCCACACTGATGGCAGCAAGGTTCTCAATCAGAATACTGTGAGAAACAGTGTCAAAGGCTTTACAGAAGTCCAGGTACACCATATCCACAGCCTTTCCCTCATCCATTAACTGGGTAACCTTGTCATAGAAGGAGCTCAGATTGGTCTGGCATATCCTGCCTTTCATAAACCCATGTTGGCTGGGCCTGACCATGGGGTTGTCCTGCACATGCTGTGTGACAGCACTCAAGACCATCTGCTCCATGACCTTCCCTGGTACCGAGGTCAGACTGACAGGCCTGGAGTTTCCCCGGATCCTCTCTCCAACCCTTATTGTAAATGGGAGTTACATTTGCCAGTCTCCAGTGAACAGCACTTCCCCAGTCAGCCAAGACTGCAGGTAGATGAGAGAAAGGGGTCTGGCGAGGACCTCTGCCAGTTCCCTTAATACCCTTGGATGGATCCCATCTGGCCCCATAGACTTCTGTATGTCTAGTTGGCCAAGCAGGTCTCTAAACAAGTCCTCCCAAACACCTGGAGCTTCATTCCCATTATCTTCTGGCTGAGGGGGCTGAGTATCCCTAGGGCATTCCTCCTTGGAGGTAAAGACTGAGGCAAAGAAGGCGTTGAGCACCTCTACATTGTCCTCATCCCTCATTGCTACTCTCCCTTCTGCATCCAGCAAGGGAGGGAGAGTCTCCTTTGTCCTCCTGTCACTGCTGATATATTTAAAGAAGCTCTTTTTATTATCTTTGACCAAAGTGACCAGATGAAGTTCTAGTTGGGCTTTAGTCCTTCTGATTTTTTCCCTACACGATCTCACTTCTCCTTTTTAGTCCTCCTGGGACATCTGCCTCTTCCAAAGCTCATAAACTTTCTTCTTTTTCCTGAGATCGCTATGAAGTTCCATACTCAGCCATCCTGTTTTTTTTTCCCCGTCGACTTGTTTTATGGCATACAGGGATGGCTTGCTCGTGTGCCACCAGGATTTCCTTCTTGAGGAGTGTCCAACCCTCTTGCACCCCATTGTCCTTTAGAGCCACCTCCCAGTGAACTTTATCAAGCAGCCTTCTGAAGAGTTCAGAGTCTGCCCTTTGAAAGTCCAGGGTGGCAGTTCTACTGACCCCTCTCCTCTCTGCCCCAAGAAGGGACAATTGTATCATCTCGTGATCGCTGTGCCCCAGGCATCCTCCAACCATCACCTCTCTCACGAGGCCTGCTCTGTTCACAAACAGCAGATCTAGCTGGGCACCCTCTCTAGTTGGTTCACTTAAAAGTTGTGTTAGGAAGTTATCATCCACGCACTCTATGAACCTTCTAGACTGCTTCCTTTCTGCTGTGTTGTACTCCCAGCAGACATCCGGGAGGTTGAAATCCCCCACAAGAACAATGGGATGCAATTGTGAGACTTCTAGGTGTTTATAGAAGAGCTCATCTGTCTCTTCATCTGGTTGGGTGGCCAATAGCAAACTCCTACCACAACATCTGGGTTACCACTCAAACCACTGAGTTTAACCCACAAATGTTCTACCTTATCATCACTATTACTGAGTTCCATACAGTCAAAACACTCTTTAACGTATAGAGCAAATGTCGTATAGAGTTAATGTTAGTCAGAGAGCTGTAGGGGGATAATAAGGACTTTTTCTAAACATCTAGGGGAATGGTAGTGCTGGAGAGAAAGTAGGCCACTCACTAATGAGGGGAGTGGTGGTGTTAATTACGTCTTGAAATTGCCTGAGATACTAAGCTCCTGAAATTCATCTTCAGCAGAAAACCATCAGGAAAATAAGTTCGGGCAATTAGGAGGTGGAGGGAGAAGCAGAGTAAAAATAGCCTGGATAATTAAGAGTAGATAAGGGAACGTCTAAGAACTGGCAAGAAGTGCAAAGAGAGCCTCTTGCCTTTGGGCTCTATGTAGTGATCTCTCTGGTGGAGGGCAGGTCCCCAGCCACACCACTGTGTGGGCTGGTGGCTCAGCAGGCAGGGCTGTGGGGCAGCAAGGGCACATCTCCTTCCTCGTGCCGTGCTCCCGGCAGCGTCGCTGACACCGCTGTGCTGCACTGCCCCAAAGTCCATGGCAGGTTGGTCAGGGCAGGTCTCGGCTGCAGGTGCAAGAGGAGGATTGACATGGAGCCATGGGCAATGACAGCCCTGGACCTGTGCGAAGGGCAACCTGCTGGGTCTGCAGGGAGCAAGCGTAGCTCCACATCTCTCAGAAGGGCTCTGCTGTGGAAAGACATGGCTGTTTTCCATTCTCTGCAGCTTCCTGCTGTGAGAACGATTGCGAGAGCATGTGTGTCCCGCTCGGCACAGAGAGGGAGTGGAGAGCTGCTCCCCTTTCAGCTCCTTCCCCGTTTTATGGGACCAGGACATGGAGGGGAAAAGTCCAGTGCTAACCAACTCTATATTCAGTGACAGCTTTGCAGCTGCTGCGGGCGTTTGTGCTGCTTGGTACATAATGTCGGTTAATAATAATACCTGACCTAATAGAACAAAAACTCTTTTATCAAACACATTTAAAGAAAAATGACAGTCTGTGTAACGCATAATGGAATGGATGATAAATCACAAAATGGGGAAAAACAATTGTGTTACTCCTGCTAGTATGAGCTGCTGTTCAGAAGGTCCATATGTTATGTTTTTTGATGACATAAATTTAATGAAATTCTCTGGAAATGCTGACCAGAAGTCACTATACAACTCTGTTTCAAGAAGTTTCCTAATATCTTTGTTTGTTTTAGGTAATAGATCTGTTGATGTGTGTATCTCCTATTAAGTGCTGTGATAGGATACTGTAATGAAATTACAATATGGAATGGTAGCTCAACTAAAGTGGCATTATCAGAAATGTCACCTCTGAACAAATTAGTAGCTGCAATGTTTTCCCTCTGGTTACAAAACCTTGTTCCTTTTGTCTTTTACTATAACTTATAATAACAAAGCTTGTGATGTGAATGTCTGCAGGGTATGTTTCCAGTAGCTAAGTGTGAAATGTATTTCAGTGGGGATATGGGGGGAAAACAGGCTTTTTTTTTTGTAAAATTCAAGACAAAGGATTTTTAGCCTTGGGCATTCCAGCTGCTGCTGTCGATATAGGGGAGGTGGGACTGGCTTTCTATTTATTTACTTTTTCTTTTTGAAGAAAAATTACCCACATATCTGGTAATTCACAATCTTTAAAACAGGGGAAAAAAAAGACAAAAGAATTCCCCACACACAGAAAAAAATAGTAATTAAATTCTCTGCAGATTGATTTATGATGGAGAAGCTGCAGACTTCAATGAGTGAGATGCAGTTTGTATTTACAATTTCAGAGCCTGGGGTCAAGGGAGGAAATAGAATGAGAATTTTTTAAATTTTTTTTTTTAAGCTGAAACAAGAAATTCACGGGGCTCACTCCAAAGCCACTGCAAAGACCTCCATTGGAGCCTGTGTTTTTTCTTCAACAGGGCATAGGAAAAATTGCTAATTTTAAAAGGAATTTCGAACCCCTCAGCCCTCAAATCCCTGAGTAACCTCAGCCTTGTGTTTGTTGGAGCAGGGTAGGGACCTGCTGTCCCTGACTTAGACTGGGGAGACAGATCGCTGAGAAGTTGTCCCCAAACCTCTGCCAGCGAGAACAGGACACAGTGTCTGGTGGGAAAGCCCACCTGGCTCTCGGCTCTGTTGTCCTTGTTGTACTTCTCTGTGCAGGCAGGAGAAGATCTTGAGGAGAACTTCTTCCTGTGCTCTGCTGGGGCAGTGGTCCCCAAAGTACAGGGTGGGAGCTAGCCCCAAGGTGGAAACAGGATATCCAGGAGCAGGTGGAGAAAAAGAGATGATGGGTTTGGCCAGCATGATGAGCCATGATCAACACACACATGAGTTAATGTATACAGTTGTGAGCCAGCTGTGTGCCAAGGGTCTGGAGCCGGTCTTGTGCCAGTGGGTTTTTGTTTTACGCAGCCAGCATGTTCATTGTTAATCATCTTTGCCATCACCCTTCCCGGGAATCCGAGAACGGGCTACCTTGTGCCCCTCAGGGCCAGCACCTGTCTTCATTTCAACATGGGAGTCAGAACCAGCCTTCAGGTACACTTATAATAAGTGCTGGGTTTTATTTTTAATATGCAACAGAGAAAACATAGAGTACAGAAGCTTAATCCGTAACAGTGACACTTCACTCATCCAAGCAACTGGGAAATGCTTAAATACTGAAGCCTGTGGCTTAATTATTTACCTGTGGCTTAATTGGGTGTAATTTTACTGAAGAGTCTGTTTATTTTCCTATGGAGAGGCTCTAAGACACCTCTAAATGAAAATGTTAGTGGTCCCTACCTCTGCCTCCTTTATACTCATAGCACAGAGCTCATTTAAACCTGCAGAAAGCCAGGAAAAGCATGTTTTGTCTGGTGTGATCAGCTTGTGTTTTCCTATTGCTCTACACCTGGGGAAGGTGTATGGGGGCTGAGAACGACCCTCCTGTGTTTCTGCACACATTGTACTGCTCACACTTGGCCCTGGTGGCTCTGCAAAGCAGAGTGGTGACACGTGAGCTATTGCCAATGCTGCACTGGGAGCAGAGAGTCTCCCCGAAGAGAGAGACAGTATTGTAACCCCTGTTGCCATCTCCAACGTGATCCCACAGCTCCAGTTGCACCCAAAGGGCTTAGGAGCACAAAGCTAGGCTTAGGGAAGCTCGTGCTCTTCTGCTGTTTATTGGGACTGCACTTCATCTTCACCCTCTGCGAGTTTGATAGAGGTAATTGTTTCTCTGCCAGAGCTGGGAAGATTTATTTATGCAGGATCAGATATTCAAAGTTATGCTCTTATCAGCGTGGCTGTGGGTATTTGATGTTTACATTCCAGGCACAAATCCCTGTTGAGTCGAGACAGACCAGGGGCTGTGCCCTGGCCTGTTGCCCTTATTTAGATGAGCCTTCTGACTTCAATGTGGTGTTCTTGCATGCCCAAGAATAGGGTTTTTTGAGTGAGAGTTTAGAAGATTGAAAATCAGGGCTTTCCATTTGCATGCCCCAGTTAGAGGCTAAACGGGTGCTTGTGTCCAAGTGTGGGGAAAAGCTCTTCCTACTGTTCTGCCAATGTAAACTGCTATGAAAAGATTTGTATCTTGAATATCAATTTAATTCAACCCAAATGTGCTCGGGCATTTGTGCTGGCAATTTGGAAAGCTCTGATTTTTCTTCTCCCTGTTCCTCCCCCTCTCCAGCACAGAGAATTGGACTAAGAACCTCCTTTTGAATTTCTGCAGGCAATTTCCTTACAGTACTTGCATCTCCAAGCTTCATCGTACTTCTACAACAACAGAAGCTTTATATCATTGGTTTTTCACCCCAAAATGCTTAGTTTCTATTAAAAACCTTACAAAAAGGGCACTGCATTACTACTTGGTGATATCAATGATAAATGAAGCATATTATATGTGAAGTAAAGGCTCTATTTATCCTTGCTCTTTTTTTTAAAGTCCCAGCAGGTTTAATGCGAGTAGCTTTCAATGACCTTCATAACAAATCAAGAATAAACCCCAGTGCATTCTCACAAAGGTGGACAGTGTTGAGGATTTTTTTTTATTGAAATAACAATAGCCACGAGCTGCATTAGTTGTATTTGATAATGCAAAAAAAATAATATTCACTGAAAGCCAGGTGCCAGCACTATTTGATTGTTTACCAACATAGTCATAAAGAAACAGAGTTATTAAAGGATCTGAAATCACTCAGTAATTCAGCTGCTGATGTTGATGGATGGAACTTGGCTGTTCCTCTTTGCTAAAGCTGCTGACTGGATAAATGTTTTATTCATGAATCCCAGGGCAGAAAGGGCTGCCAAAGGTTTAAGAATATTTTAAGAAACTCTTTGAGATGTCAAGCAAGTTATCAGATGCTGTTAAGCAAAGGAGCTGAAGTACTACATTTAAACATAACTGAGCTCTCAACATATACAACAACAATACATCAAAAGCCAGGATGTGATTCTTGTCTCAAGCAGGATGTGGAATGATGAGTTGGGAATACAAGTCCTTTTATTTCCTGCACCTTTGTACCTTCAGTCATCTTGCAGCCTTGTCTCTTTGAGTATTGCTATACCAAAGGGAATTTTCACAAGTCACATTGTGAATTTAGGCTTGGAAACAAATAAATATTTAGATACCGAACCCTACAAGGTCACTTATTTATATCAAAGACAAAATATGATGTGATGACAGCGTTCATAGAAATTGCAGCCAGGAACAAGCAATTTGGATGAGAGCAAGTGGATTCTGCCTGACCTTTCAGTGGGAGACGTCATGTGAAATGTTAATTATTGAAAGAGGCTATTATCCAAATACAGGATAAGGAGGAATTTCCCTCTGTCCTCTTCACCCTGTTCCTACTTCCTCTTCGTCCAAAGGCAACGTCTGCTGACAGCAAGCTCACAGCTCCTCACCTGTTTGGTGGGGCCATGCTGCTTTGCAGCAGTGAAGGACCTGGATGTAATCTAAGCATTTCTTTCAAATGCCTTGTGCTTGTTCTACGAGAATTTGGATCTGCATCCTTTGACTTCTTTTTTTTTTTATGAAAAGGTGTGTTTTTTATGAAGAATTTTAATGAAAAAAAACCTTAGCCCCACAAACTCTTGCACGGACAAGTGTTTGAATATTTCATAATCAGTATTAATAACTTATTTTATGTTTCTGCAGTCCTATAAGAGCAGAACAGCTGAGCTCTTTATGGAAGTGAACGGTGAATTCGAACACAGTGACATTAGCAAATAGCTCCGTTTCCAAGTCTAGCTGCATGAAATGTCCCTTCTTGCCAAGGGAGAAGCAAAATATAGTCTAAATGTGCCTTATTATGACATCTCAAGAGTATAAAAACTGGGGAAGGTATTAAAAATGAGTAATTAAAATTGAAAAGTGATAGTTAATGGTGAATAAGAAGCTGTGAAGTACCACACTCCCACTGCCCTTTTGATTCGCAGAGATTCAGTGCTAAAGACAAAAGTATATTTCTCGTGGGCCTCAGTTAAAATTCAAATCCAATAGACTGACAGGGAAAACTACTGTCAAAACCAGCTGTCAAGTAGTATCAAAATAAGTCACTATATTACCTCTCTTTATCTGTCAAAGGCATTGATTATTTTCAATAGAGGATCTCTCTGACAGTTGCTGAAACTGAAGAATCCCGTGTTGAAACGATTTGGTTGACACATGTCACTATTTCATAAACAGATAAGTCAATAAGTTATTCTTTACTCTTTCTGTAGGAGAAAGATGTGTTTGTGTAGTATTTTATGAAAGATAAATAATGCAGAAAGAAAGGAACATCCATTAGCACTGCAGTTTCTCAGCTATTAGTATCCGTGGCTCTTCTGTAGCATCTTTTCAAAATGTTCTTTTCAACAAACTCTGTGCTCCTGTGGTGGCTGTGATACATTACAGGGGTTTGCTAAGATACCCTGAAGTAATTCAGATAATCAGTGAACCATATTGCTGCTATTCTTGATTGCACCTGACTGTTTACTGTTGACTACCCTGAACTTCTCTTTTCTACCTGCTACCCGTCCATGGCAGTGAATCAGACCTTGATGTTCTGAAAAATGCCCATTTATACTGTAGATGGGCAAACTGTGAAGGGCAGAATAAGGACTGGATTGTGGACTGCCAGTTTTAGGAGTAAAACTGGGGCAAAGCCCTCTGTGTGTCACCAGCGATTCTCACGTGGTGGGTGTGGGCTTCTCTGTGTTTATAGGTGCTGGCTTTGCAATCCTGCCAGCCATCTCTAGGCAGGGGGAGAGGCTGACTGGCTTCCAGCTCAGCTCTGTCGTGTTTGGAAGTGGGTGCCTCTTTTCCAGCTGAAACTGTACAAAAATGGAGGATGTTTCCAATACGCTCTCTTGGGAGGAGACCACGGAGTGGCACAGCCATTGAGAATTGCCAACACTGCTAAGAGGGTGAGAACTGGCTCAAGCAGCAGCACTTGGAAACAGGCTAATACCCTTGAACACTGTCTTTATTACTCATTAGCACATATTGTGCTTCCTCCTAAATATAATTCAGGCTACACGTGTATCACATTAAGATAACACTAAATCTTTCTTTAATTTGAAGGAAACATTGCTCCCAGCTGTTGCTGCAGAAGTGAACTAAACAAAATCGGAAGAGGTGATAAAGGAACAACTGTAGAATTCCAGCCACATTTGGCACAGATCTCCTTTGGTGCTGTTTATCAGAGATGTGATTCCAAGCAGACCTCTGCGTGTGTGAACTTGCTCATAGCATCTCCCACCTTGGGAGTGGCTCTGCCAGATTGGAACAAGTTCCCAAATCCTTCAGGTACTTGAACAATTTGCTTTAGGGGAAGATGATTACCTTGATGGCTGATGAATGAGGCTGTCAAAATCCTGGTGCAGGTTGTCCTGAGGGACCCAACAATACATCCTTGTGCCCTGAGAAGAGGTATGAATGTGCAGGGCACTGCACCAACGTTGTCAGTGGACTGCTGCTATGGGAAGTTTGCCTTGACTGTTACTGAAAACAAGGGGCTGGGAGCTAGTTTTTGAGATGTCCCAGTGCCTACTTTTGGCTCATCATGATAGAAGGGGGGCTTTTAGGCCCAGGCCTATTCAGCACGACTCTGTTTACACCAAACAAACCTGAGGTCCAGCATTTAAACACCATCTCTGTTGCAAGCTTTTCCTGAGGCTGTAAGCTCTTTGGATAGAGTTCATTTTGGTTTATGTTTGTACAGCATTTCGCAGATAGAATCGTTGTTCATGTGGCTGCTCAGGAACTGCCAAGATGAGTTAATATTAATGACAATACTAAAAATAAACATGTGTAAATAGGGATAGTGACAGGCTCAGAGTTCTGACAGCTCTGGAAGGCTTTGATCTCGCATTGGTGGAGATCAGAATGTTCCGCCTCCCCAAATGACAGGTTTGGATGGAGAAAAGAATGCTATGAATATAGCCTGTAAACTGTGCCTCTATCGTCCTCCTCCCGCTCCCTCCCTTGTTAGCTCTGATGATTTACTAAGAGAGTGTGTCTAAGTACCAGCAAAAAAGCTACTCAGAAATTAACCCCAGCTAACTTACAATTGCACACCTGACCCTAGAAGGGTGAAGCATTAGTTGCCCAGTGTAATTGGTCGCCCAAGAAGTAATGGCTCAGCGTAAAGCAGAGGAGAAGTGTGCCATTAAAAGAGAAGCATGGAGTGAGTGCCCAGTGGTGACAGCTGCTAAGATACAAACCAACGCATGGTTCTGACAGCGGATTGTAGTCAGAAGATAAAGAGAGGCAGAGAGGGGAAAAAGCAAAACAAATGGGGTTTCTCAGCGTTATGGCCAAATGGGAATGGCAGCATAAATGCCGCTGGCCAGAAATCAAGGCGTGCGGGTGGACGCCTTGTCGGGGAATGACACAGCTGCCCTTCGGGTCTGGATGGATGCCTCCAGGGAGAGGAAGGTTGCTGCAGGAGATTTGGGAGAGCAGCGAGGCACCAGTGGGATGGCTGGTGCTGCTGATCACAGGGGGTGATGGCTCAAGACAGGGCAGGAGTGCGGTTTAGAGGGAAGTAGCAGATGGCACTTTTTGTCTTCAGATTCAATTTCTGAGCAAATCAGATTTATGCTTCTCTCAGACAATTTTGCTAATAAGCCGATCACTCAGAGCCCACGGCAGATGGGATTTTTTAGCTGAGGTAGAAACCATTGTTTTTGTCCTAAAAGAGAAGTAGCCACTTTTATTTTCTAGAAAACTAATCTCTGGAAAATGTGATGATATCTTTCCTTCCCAGCAGAAACACATCTTTTTCAAATAACACCCAGCTATGCTTCTGGACCCTTCCCTAACGTGCAACCGTTCTCATTAGGAGCAAGTAACTTGTGACTCTTAAGTGTATTGTATGCTGGGATTAAAAATATACGTATCTTTTAAATCAACTGCTGTAATTAATAACACCCCAGAAGCCATTGCCAACAGCCACAGCATGAAGTGGTGGTTTGAGGAGAGCTCTTCATCTGTTGGAAGAGCAAAATGCCTCCTATCTGTGGCTGCAGGAAGATGCTGCCAAGAACTTGGGAATTTTTCTCTAGTAGGAACCTGAATCCTTGAAAAGGGACTTCTGTGTAGATGAGAAACTGCTAAAGATTCCCTTCATCCTGTGGATGTTCAGAAACTTGATTCTCACTGAAGTAATAAAACACTTTTTTTGAGTGAAAAGCATCCACTCTCTAGGAAGTCTCTGAAGGGTGGCAGTGAACATGAATATATCATTATAGAAAGACATCTGCATTCAGAATCCACATGTGGTCTGAATGTCGCTGAGGGGAGTGTTTCTCTCCAGGCTATGGCAGAGTGTAGTACATGGGGTGATGAAGTCTTTCCTGACGTTGCTTTGTTTAAAATCCCTTTGAAGGCTGTTGTGTTCACATCTCTTGAGAGTTATGTCTGAGCAGGTAGAGGAGGTGAGTTTGTTTGGCTTGGTGCTGTGTCTGTGAACACATCCTGGGAAGTGACAGAGGCAGCTTCCCACCTTCCCACTTCATAGGTTTGTGGTGCAGATGAGGTTTGAGAAGTGAAAATGCTTTGTAAAGAAATTAGGCTTTTATTTACGTTATAATGTGTGTGTTCTTTAAAAATCATGTCTTCTCCATGGAGAGCTTCAGTAATTTCATACACTGTCATTTGTATGGCAGGCACCCCCTGAGCCTGTACCCAGTATTTTATGATAATCTGAAAAAGGAGGTAAGTAATGAATTAGTGAAATTTGATCCTTCAAAATTTAATCAAATTTAAACATACTTAAGAGTTTCCTTTTGAATTTGCCAATGGTATATTAATCAAAATACTAATAGAAAAATGCAGTGTGAGGAAAAGGAAGTCACTATTTAATTGGATGGAACAGTTGATCTTATAATGGGGTAGGCTCCAAAAGAGAAAAAGAACTTGAAGATCTCAATGGAAAATATCTGCTCAGGTATGAGCAGTGATCAGGAAAGATTAAATATGAAATGGCATGACGTTAATTTGCTGAATAGAGGACAACACTGAAAATATGACAGTGTTATTCTAGAGATGGTGATGTGGCCTCACCTCGAGAGGCATGTTTGGTTTGGTTACCCTAATTAAAAAATGATAGAGCAGGAAATAGAAGAAGTTCAGTGAAGGGCAACAAACCTAATCAGAAGAATGGAATATACTTCAGGAGGAAGATTTGCATGCAAGCAGAGACTGCAAGGGTTAGGTCTGTTTATTTTAGGGGGAACAATATGTGGGAAGTGCCACTGAGACACAGGCTATGATGGATATAAATAAAACAACAATGCCATGGCTTCTTCCTCTCTTGGATAAGAAAGAGACATGAAATTAAATTTGAAGTCAATGCATTGAACAGCTTTAATAGGAAAGACTTTTAACCTAAGTTTTAATTAGCCTGTGGGACTCATTGCCACAAGGTAGGATATTGAGACCGACAGATTGGCGTCGTTTGTATGATTAGCAATATCATCTACAGTTAGGCGGGCTGGAGCTTCCTCCTTTGTACTGCTGGCCATACGCTAAACACAACTTCTCCCTCAGGCATACTGGTGCGTAATCCTCCATTATGGCATTTCACTGGGCCTTTTGAAGCAGCTGGCGCAGGTTGGTCTCTAGGCCATTGCTTGACTCCAGCACTTTGAATTCTGTGCTGGTAAAAAGAGCTGGGCTGTAATTCCTAGATACAAAAAAAAAAAGTGTAGAAGTTTGGCTTGTTTTTTCTCCTTCTCCACCTTTGATTTCCCTGTGAGCTGGCTGTGTCTACATCAGCTTGGAGGAGGAGAGATTTTTGCTTCCCATGAAAGGTGTCTATTTGCCCGTTCTGGACTGAGTTGTTTTACTTTGTGTCCTTTTGGTAGCTTGCATCCTTTACAGTCTTTAATTATTGCACATTTTGGACTTTTTCTCTCCAAACCAGCTGCCATCAATAAACTGGTCTAGTAATTATTTCTCTGGCTTCAGAAAATGGCTGTCGTGAAGTCAACTGTTCTAGGAACAGGTGGACTGCAGAATGCCTGTTTGATTTGGTAAACAGCATTAAAAAATTGGCAATTTGACTTAGTCCCTGTACCAGACTAGTTCTCTTGCTTTTTTTAATAAGATGCTGCATGTTTTTCAATGTCACAGCATACGTTATTCATCACTGCAAGACACTCATTGCTTTTCTTTTTTCCTCTGATAAAATGGAAAGTTTAAAAAGTATGAAATATCCATGGGATGGAAATCCTTCCAAAATGTACAATGGTGTTTGGTTGGGGAGAGCCCTTTGGGAAAAGGGGGGGGATACAGATGGACAGGCAGAGTTGGAGCACGCTGAGCCTGGGGTACAGTGCCGGCACAGATGCTCTGCTCTGTGCAGTTCCTGCTCTGTGCCCATAAATTGTGCTCTGAGGTGCTTTATGCTTGTAGGACAGTTTAGCCTGATGTAGAGCTGGTAACTTGGCACGCAGGAAACCTACGGTCTGCTCTTGGCTCTGCTCAGACCTCCTGGGTGAGCTGAGGGAAGGCACTACAGCAACCTCAGCCCTCTGCAGAATGGGCATTGTGAACCTCCAGCCCCACATACAGACTCTGTGAGCTACTGGGGAATGAGGTTAAAATATGAGGAGTGAGATGGTTGCAGCTCTTCTTGGATGGGGCTGGGCGTGGGGCCAGGCCAGGGTGCAGTCACCACACCGCAGGGTGCCCTGGTACTGTGAGCTGTCGGCTTTTACTGCCCCACGTGGCATCATAACACAGCTTCAATACCAAATAATGCATATGGGTTTCACTGTTCATCTGTTCTTCTTGTAATCTTGGGCTTTATTCCATGTTCCCTTCAAGAGTCTGTGACATTTGGAAGTGCTATATCGCACTGAGGCTCTCGGTGACTACGTTCTGCAGGAAGGGCTTTGTAAGGCAGAAAAGCATTACTGAGGGGCTCAGATGAGGCCATGGCTAATGAGACAAGCAGTCCTGCCCCTTTCACCTCTCCAGGGATAAACAGCACTAAAAAAAGATCTGGGGGACTTCAGTTCCCTTGCTGTCTTCTCTGCACTGCCTGGCAGAGCAATGCTGAAACCAAGGGAGAGCAAATTCCATCCCTTTGGGATGGGGGACAGTGGCTATTTCTCCTAAGAGCAATGTGCAAAGTTCATTCTTCATTGAAGGTTACGAAGAGGCAAGTAGGTATAGTCTTCTGTTATTCCCCCCCAGGATCTGTTCCTTCTGCATGTATGTGGAGACCCTGTACCATGAAGAGTGAGGAAGGGACACAAACTGTGGGTTTTCTTGGGGGATTGCCCCACTCCAAAAACTAGTGATTTGCAGCTTTCATGTTAGTAGCTCTTCCCAGCACAGCAACTGGTGATCCTTCATCTTAACGGCAAGCTAGGTGACCAAAGTGGGCTGATACCAGCTCTTTATGCAGCCTGGTGGATTTCAAACTGGAGAGAGCAATGTCTATTCACTCATTGACATATGAGAAGTCTGTTCTTCTGCTTCCAGTGCTAGCTGTTAAAGCTCTGGAACATTTTTGGACAAAAGAGTGCTATGTTCCTGTGAGACTTTAAAAATGAATTAATAGAACATTGATTTAACTAACTGGCTTTTTGCAATGCCTTTGTTTCCAGGCAGTAAAAGTCTGCCTGCCAGTCTTCTGTCCAGACAGAAGCCAGTATCTATAAAAACCTGCCCCAGGCAGTTTGTGGAGGCCCTTAGTTAATTAAGATATGCATTGTCATCCCTGCTTTGGGCTGCTTGTGAGAGAATGTGAAAAGCACAACTAGACAACTGTCTCTTCCTCCTGTTTTGAGACTCATTCTTGATCCCACTGTGATTGCCAGCAGCAGACAAGGAACAGAGCCAGAAGAGTGAAAATTAGTAGTGGTGGCATTTGAAATCTCCATCCGTAGAGCTTAAAAACAGGCCTGCTTTAGTCTGGGACTTTATTTGCAGCAGGAAATAGCTCATTCCCCCACTCTGAATGCTGGAAAATTTGAAAATAAAGTGTGAAGACCCCTGCTGCCATTCTGCACAAGGCTTCAGGCAGCACATGGACTTCTTTATGATCAAATGGAATATGTCCTGTTGTCTATGTAGCTGTGTCTATTCAGGCAGATCCATTTCACAAAGTGGCTGTGTTCTTAATAGTCAAGGGTAAAATGACATCCTGAAGAGTTTCTCGAATATTAAGGGCTTTTGGTCCTTGACACGAAGACTTAGTGAATAAGAAAAGCATCAGCATTTTGTTCTCAGAGTCTGCCTCTCCCCCTTTGGTACTTTCCTCCTCACACAGGTTCTTTGCTTCCCTCCATCTTTTTGACTGTTTTGCTGTTGATTTGCACTAGGGCACAGGCAGTTCTTGCTCCTCCTGCAGGGACCTTCCCCTCCCTGCACATCTTGCTTGCAGCCTGCTCAGAAGTACGGAGTGCTTAGGAAAACCCCAAACGTGCAAGCTGTACGTTCTTTGTAAATGCTATGTGTTGGCTTGAAGCTCTTGCAAGAACTGTGCTGCATATGGAGAGCTGCTGAAAGGAGCAGGGTGATGTTTTTAGTAGGGTGGGGTGGATAGTCGTGGTTACAACTCCTCCCAGTGCCAAACCAACTGGGTACCTCCTGGCCTGGGAACACAGCAAGATCAGCACTTCAAATATGCCCTTTCCCTGGAAGATGGGAGGGGATTGAGAAAGCTCTCTGCTGGGATGTGGATATACAGCTGCAGTAGGAGGTGCTCACTACCTGTCTCCTAGACCATCAAAAGCTTAGATTGCTGTTGGCTCTTCAGGTTCCTGTGGTTGAGTTGGGTTTGACCTGAAGGGAGGTGGGGGAGGGCACTGAAGGCAGCCAGCAGCTTCTGTTCCCCCAAGGAGGAAGGTAAGCTCCTAAGCCCTAGATAAAATGCTCATCACTTAGACAAACGCGCAGAGATCCTCAAATCCTCCCTAGAGATAGGGGATTGCAATATTAAACATAATTATGAAATGTCTTTAGAGCTGCAGCTGCAGATGGAGCTTTACGACTGGTTTGAAGTAATGCTGCACCAGCATCAATTATCCCCAGCAACGGCAAGGAGATATTTTTGGGGTGATGTTTTCATTTTACAGCAGCGTTCCGTCACTCGCAGCCGCCAGCCAGGTGCCTCCCCATTTGCACCCCAAGCGTGCAGCGATCTCTCAGCAACGCGTGGCTTGTCGTGTCCCATTGCCTCAATAATCAACAGCTCGGATGAATGCTTTACCCTATCTTGGCACCTACACTGTCAAAATTGCTGTGAAGGAGGGACCTTGCCTCTCTGCTGCTGCAGCTGGGAATATGAGCTACAGAGCAGCACTAAATCTTGTTTAAGCTACAGTCATTCCACCCAGTGATGAATGTCACTACCTGAATAATTTGGGTAATTTCCTGCAGCTCTAGTGTACTAGCAGAGAAATGAATGTTAATTTACTGCTAATTTAGTATACTAACCCTTAATTAGCAACGAGCAAGCTCTGAAATACTGGATTCTGAAAGCTCATCAAACTTTTACAAAAAAAAAAATTCCCCCCTCCCAGCTGAACTCTTCACTCTGTTTGAGGTTATTAGCAAAATGCTATGGGAGTGCTGTTCATTACCTCTCACTAGGATATATGGAGCTGGGAACACCCCTGCTTCCCACTCTTGCTGCAGAAGTCCATTAAGAAGATTCTTGCTCAGATGCAGTATATTGAGCCATTGTACATCATTGCAGTGTGCAGATAGGCTGTAGCTTCACTGACAGGCAGGATTAATGGCACAGATTATCAATGGCTGGTGGCTAAAAAGGTGAAAGAAAGGCTGAGTTGGTCTAACGTGCTGGGCCACAGCTACAGGAGGCAATACATGGCTATGGAAAAAAGCTGGATATGACATGACTGCATCATCTCCCATATTCTTCTCCAGGCTGTTTTACCCTTTCCAGTCAAGTCTAGGATATCCTGCTCCACTGCCCTATTGGTCTGGGGTTTTTTTTGATGTGATAACTTGCACAATAAGCACAACAGCCCGAAGAGGGGTCTGTGTGACTCAAATAGGGCATTGCTACCTGTGAATGAAGAGCATGTGCAGTGGGCTGAGTGGTGATGGAAAGTGATGGGGCAGGAGAATTTCCACTAAGGAAATGGAAGACTGGAGAAAGGAAACGGAAGAGAAAACATGTGTCAGCAGAAGTGCTGAAGCCAAACCAAACACTAAGCTGGGCAATGGGCCAGCACATGACTTACCCACGTCTCTGTGTTGGTACCAGAGTATTTTTGCAGAGCAAAGACTAAGCTGTCAGGTGGAACCTTCATATTGTTGGAGGTGGTTAGGCAAAGCCCCATAATTCTGGAGAGCTCTCCTAATTGTTCAGCAGCAATTTCTCCTGCTGTGCAGGATTATTCAGGTATCCTCTGTCCTGACAGCTCAGTAATGAGTAGAAGAGCTTCCAGTGGTGTGGAAAGACTTTAAACACCTTTCCTGTCTAAGAGGAGAGAGGGTGGGAGCTGCTCATGGTGCATGGTCACACCCTGACTGGGGACAGGTCACCTGGCACCCATCATTGCAACTTGATTTCATGCATCAAAAAGATAACAAACTTTTCTGTTTTGATTTGTGCAGAATTGTCCTTCCTAAGTGCACTCGAGCGTGGGCTTCTTTGCTGTTTCTGCCTAGGACCCCAGTATTTACATAATATCTGCCAGTCCCCCTTATCCTACTTTCCCTTCTGCCTCTTAATCTCCTCTTCTGGCCTCCTGTTTGTCACCTGGTTGAGTGACAAGGAGTCAGTTCCTAGTGCCAGGCATTACCAAATGTCCCCTGTAATACAGGGGACTGTAACACAGGGGACTGAAGCTGTAATACTGAGCAGCTTCAGTCAAATCTTGCAAAAAGTTGATATATTAGTCTTCTGGAAAGAGCCAACAGCTGGACGTTCAGAGATGTGGCTGTTGCAGATACGCTAGAGCAAGCCCTGGCTCGCTTGCTGTGAGTGCAGGTGGGTACAAATTGAAGCCTGTCCAGCTGTGGCAGGGCTGCTGCAGCTCCAAATGGGCTAAAGACACCAAACTGCAGTGCTGCACAGCCTCATCCCACTGCAAGCGCCCCAACAGCCCCTGGCAGCAGGTGACTCCTTGGCCCTGCATCCGTATTGCTGTGTTCCTGGTTCTCTCTACTGTAGAGAGACCACGTCCAGCTTAGAGAGGTTTCTCAAGAGTATTTCACAGTCAGACAAGTACAAAAGAGCTGTGCTAAGAAAGGAATCCTTTCTAAGGTGAGTGGAGCAGCAGGATAACAAGCCAATCTTAAATGCAGACCACCTGTCTAAAGGCCACATTGTTCTTCTCTGCCTCTGTTCCCCCTCTCCCTCCTCACTTTTGATTGTCCTTCCTGAGGTTTTGCCAGATTTTGCTATAGTTGGAATTTCCGTTGGGGTGTCCAAAATTTTCCTATTTCATACCAAACCAGACTCCTGTGCACGGAGGGCCCTCACTCTGTCCTGTGTGGAAATGCATGTTCAAGGACTGAGATGTCCCTCTTCCCCCCACTCCACCCCAACAGCTTTTCCCAGTTTCCTTACAGCTTCTCTAGTGTACCTGGCAGGGTGAGAAACCAGTTGCCTAATGTGTAATTGTGAGTAGGTCAGGCAGGCTGCAGCAGGTTTTCCATCTGATTTTTCCAAGTTTTCTGTTTTGGGGAGATCAGCACTGCTTCCTTAGTTGCTGTTCTGAGGAACTGAGGAACTGAGGACTGAGGAACTGTTGTATTTTCAAATTAGAAAAAAAGAACGATGAAAAATGGCTGTGTGTTCTTTCCATTCAGCTTTCTCAGCTGAGAATTTCTGAGGATTTGTTGAGTCCTTTTTCCGTGGAATATAGTTTTCTGAAGGAAAATTTTGCCATTGCCAAATGAGCTGTTCCATAAAGTAGAAATGGAAGAAAAATATTGTTAGGTTGTGATCTTCTCCTGCCCCTCTAGGCAGAAAAGGACTGAGATTTCAACATGCAGGTGAAAGGAGGGCATTGTCCTCTCCCTCTTTGTGGTGCTGTCCATGTTGGAGAAGGGAACAACAATCTCCATGTGCCTGGTTTTGAAAGGCGTTGGTTCTACACCACTATTCTTTACAAGGAGTGAGCTGGGAGAACACCTTTCTCCCTCTTGTCCTGGTACACACATGTAAGAGCAGTATCTGACATCAAGATTAGCACTTAAAATCTATTATTTAAAGAAGTTTGCGCTTCCATATTCATGTGATGGGTGTTTTACTGCTGGAGCATTTTAATAAGGTCATAAATGTTATGCTATATTTATCTGCAATGTATTATTTAGACTCAAAAGATTCACCTAAGCTGACGTAGATGTGTTCATCTTAGATTGGGTACATACAGCTTCTAGTACAGTCAGTGGAAAGAAGCTGGTACTTCCCAGGTGTCCTTCGTTGTCTGAAACCAGATGTATAAGGCAGGTGAGAAGAAATGAGCCCTAAAAGTCCCTGTTTCTCCCCACTGATCACAAAGGATGTTTTGGGTGCCAGACCTCGATGGGTCAAGTCTGCAGGAAGGGGAGTATCATCCCATACCTCAGCCTTCTGCAGAGCTCCAGGAAAGAAAGAGAACATGAATATGGGGACAGAAGACTTGAGTTCAAAGTGTGAAGGCTTTTGTGTGTGTGCTTTCGTAGTTATTGTTTCATGTAATAGGTAAGATCTGTTTTACTACAGACAAAAAGAGATCAGCAGTCAAGTTTACAGAGTGGAAATCACTAACCCTGGAAATGGTGATTAAAGTGAGACTTGGAGCACAAGTTGGTGGAAATAAGTTTAATGTGATATTGTGGCTGGGAAGTACAGAGCAGGTAATTGTGAGTATCAACATGGCTCTTAGGAAGATGATGATACTCTAATATCTGGCAATGGGTGCAACTATGTCCCAAGCTTGAGGATGCTAAGAACTGGAGTAGCCTCAGAGGACCTCTTTTGGTACCCATTTATTTGAGGAAGCCTGGAAGGTCGCAGCCCTGGTAATGAAAAATGAGTCACCATCTGTAAGCACTTGTACAGGGAGCAAGGGCATGCCAGGCTGCCCTTTATCCTAGCAGAAGGGGAGGCCAGCAGTGGGTGGAGGGTGGAACTGGGCAAATTAGCTGTGAGAAGAAGCAGGGGTTTTGGTGGAAGCCAGCCCCTTGTAGAGCACATCACGGCAGTGCCGGCCTCTGCTTCGCTGCCAATTCAATAGTCACGATGGGGTGTTTTTCTAACAGAGCTGCTAAAGTTCAAAGAAGGATTAATTCAGGGAAGTTTGTGCTGTGCAATAGGTCAATATAGCTGATCACAACAGACTACAGGGAAAAAAGACTGTGTTTCCATAAATCATAGCTGTGGTTTTGCCCAAATGCTTTGGAAGCAGGCTCTTGTTTACTAATCTGTAAAGTCTTTAAGCAGAAATTTAAATTTTCTTTCTGGAAGCTCTTTAAAATTGATTCCCACAGTAAACCCAGCTTCAGGAAATCCAGGACAATGCCAGTTAATTAATTAAGGCGATTAACAAGTAAACTGTAGCTTCCTTTCACTGTGGGCGAGCAGTTGGCATTTTAGCAAACTTTGCCTCATAATAATAGTAATACTTCTTGGGGCTGTCACACTGTCCTCCCCCTCCTCCACCCTTTCCCAATTATAATTCTCTTCTTTTGATCTTGAAAATGTTTTTTATTTTTTTTCTATCTAAAATGTGCTGCTTGGAGATGACATTTTACGAAATGTTCGTTTTAATTATACAGGGATGGTTATCACTGCAGGGATGTTGGCACTGGCTTTCAATGCAAAATCCTTTTTTTCTGCTGATTATATCTAGGAAAGCTCTCTGCACCTTGGGCACCTGAAAATTGTAATGTGTCATTGTTCACTACTGTGAACAGCAGGGAACAGAAATTAAAACAGAGGTGGGAGGGCAATGGTGATGGCACCTAATTCAGCAGTGTCTGAGGACAGCGGGGAGGCTAGCTTGCAGGTGTGCTCCTCCTGGCCCCAAGCTGAGGACTGGGCTGTGGCCATGCCCTGTGTGTATATGGAGGAGCCAAGGTGGTAGAAGTGCCCACCCAGGGAAGCCAGCACTACGTGTCCTCCTTCCTTTGTTGTGATCAAAGAGGGGAGTTGTGAAGGTTTTCCAGCTTGAGGAGCACAGCCAGTGGACTAACTGCCAGAGCCCATGGCTGTTGATGGCACGGTCTTGTTGGCTGGCCAAGCCTTCAACCTGGGGTCTGCTACAGCCTTGGGGTAGACAGGGTCATGCATGTCACCACTTTTCCCTCAAGAGCTCTGTGAGGGTGTCCTCTGATGTTGGCACCAACCCACTGGTATTCCGCAGCGGAGACTGGCCTTGCTGGCAAGGGCCAGGAGCTGAGGGCTGGTGCTGGCTAATGGTCTAGCAATAGAAGCTCCCTGTTCAAAAAACACACATATGACAGTGGCATTTACTTTGGGCCAGGCTGCTCCCTCCTGCATATCTGATACTTCTTGAGGCTTTCATCTGCAGCGCTGGGAACAACACAGTGCTTCTTGGTACAGGTATGTGTGGTGCAGTCTAAGGACATGGTAATAACACTCTTCAGCTTCAGTGCTTTTGTGAGAAGATAAAGAGGCTGGAGCTGGTTTTCACGTGCCTTGCCTACGGGCAGATACATGGCAAGACCTGCCCCAGGGCATGGGCAGCCAGCTGCAGCCTTCACTTGTCCTGCTGGATGCAGAACATGTTGCAGTCCCTCCTTTTATAACTTTACAGCAGTGCTGTTGTAGCTTTGAGAGGCTCCCCGTGTCTTCAAATGAACTTTCCTGGTTTCATTCCCTGGGTTTAAATTTGACCCAGGGTACCTACATTAGCATTTCTGCTTTTGTGCCTATCTCTACAGGCTGTCTGACTCTTGTGGCCTTTAGGCATTCGTGTTACACATATTGTGATAACGGGCTCGCAGTGAACTAGGATTTGAACTTCATGCTGAACAAACGTGTCTGATGGCAGGTCCTTCCCTAAGGACCTTATATTACATAGATTCCTCTGCAGACTATTAAGACTCCTGGTTTGCTGCTTAAGTGAAGATAGAACTGAGTAAATCATGGGTATTTTGGATCAGTAGTAAAAGTGAAAAATTGGCTTTGTGGAATGAGCAGTCATAGCTTAGTGGCCAAAAGCAAATACTCTGTGCTCCGGAAAAGCACTTAGTTCAGTTCTCTGTTCTTTAATTTTTAAAACTGCCCTGTCTTTTAGTAACCTAGCTCAATATTTAATTTCAAAATGGCATTTTAAAAATTAATGGTGTTGACAGTTTGTTTCCTTTTGGGGGCTGGAGGGAAGAGAAGGGAGTGACAGAAACAACTCATTACAAGTCATTGTGGCCCTTTCATTTCTGCTTCTCAAGAAACCTCATCTTCACAAAAAATTAATAGCTCTCTGCTGAAATAATAACATAAAACTTGGCCTGTCTGGCTGATGCTACCCAGCAGCTTTACTGTGGTGGAAAAGAAATAATGAATTTCATTGATACATTCACTTTTTACATTTAAGAGCTGGGTATAAGCCGCTGCTAGAAAACTGCACTAAAGAAAGTGATCATTAGAATATTAGCTGAGAGGGTTTGTTATTATTAATGAAAACTAGTTCTAAGTGTTAAAAGATTCCAAACATCTTTAAAAAATGAAGCATATATCACTTGGAGTAGAAAGCTCAGAACTTTAAAACCTTTTTGTCTTTACAGAAAAGCACACATTGAAAAAACAAAACCCCCTCAATTTCTTATATGATAGGATGTTTTGCCTAATTTGATATATTGAAAGGGTGGGAGTGAGATGGGTACTGAGGAAGGTGTGGGTTGGCCTCACAGAAGTGGTTGTGGTTGAGCAGGAGGAGAGGAGCTTGCAGGGCTGTGTGGGCTGGAGGCTGTACCATGGCAGGCAGCCTCCCAGCTCCCACCCAGCCACTCCATGCCTGCAGCTCCTGCTCCCTCGCAGTGCTGCACCAACTGCACTCACAAGAGAAAGAGGTTTGCAAAAAGGGTCCAGGACAGCCAAGTGCAGCTCCCCAGGCCTGAGCATGAAGGGTGGTGTGGGAGGATGCCTTTGGTCAGAACTGGGGATTATACTCTCCTTCTGTGCTTTCAGGGCAGCATAAGCGCGTGAGAAGAAGGGCTCTTGCAGTTCAGGACCTTGTCCCAAAGCCCCCTGGAGTTGGTATGAGTCTGCAGAAGAAGAACACAGCTGCCTACTAGGCCTTTCTGCATGCAGCATGCCCTTTCCTGCTGCTCCACAGCTCATGCACTCTGTTTTGTTAGAAAAGTAAAAAGAAATATTAACTACCTAGAAAACTAATTAACCTATTGTAGCACAAATCCTGGCCTTACTGTTAATCTCATTCAAGGAGTCTTTGTGTCCTGATTTGTCCCAGAGCTTTAACTCAGGAAACAGCATGAGGTGGAAGTGTTCAGCACCTTTGAAAAAGAGACCACGTGTGGGTAGGCTGCATTAAAGGATGCTGGAAAATAATCCCCTGGCATATTATCTCATGGATGTGTGCATTGGCAGAGATCAAGTCAGCGGTTCATGCTGAGCATCTGAGGTCACAACAAAACCCCCAGTCTGTAAAATAACCATGGCTTTTTTTTTAATCCATATTTATTCCCTGCTTTCAGGCACTTTCGTAGGTATTGATCTGTTCGATGTGAGCAACTTTTTTGACAAACAGGCTTCTTAAAATGTCTTAAACGCTTCATTATTAGGGTAATGGAACCAAAGTTTAAAACAAATCAAACAATGCACGTGGAAAAGGTTTTCCCCAGACAGCTTGAAAATAAATTGAAAACAAATTCAATTAAAATAACAATCAACCTTTTTGTTCCTTCAGTGGTATGATTTCTCTGAGGCAGGTACACAATGATAAGAGATTTCTTTGAAATGCTCAGGATAGCACACCCATAGGCAGAGCTGTGACAGATCAAAGCAGGTTTTTTTCTAAGGAACAGCCTGCTACTATTAAGTTTCTACTTTTAAGGTCTAAAATGTTATTTTCTTTTTTTTTTTTTTAGTTTTGTTTGTTTTCAGTCCCAGGTGCTTTTGCATCTGTTACTGCTCTTTCGTCGTGCCTTTTACCTCACTAAGTCAGGCCTTGGATCTTGACCCAAAGAAATGTCTTATTACATTATTTTTCACATGTTCTCTCCAAGTGCTATAGAACCACTGGGTTTCTGTTTCTCTGCTTGCTCTGATACCCTCGTGCCTGAAATACCTTTGTGCCATTAATCTTTTGCACACCAGCTGTTATGGGAAGAGGGCTATGCTTGGAGCAGTGTGGGGAAGCAGCATGGTTGGGGAGGCCATGCACAAGCAGGGCCAAGGAGTTGGGTTCCAGCAGCACCAGGCCACTGGGAAAAGCTGCTGGCTTTCTCCATGGTCCCCTTGAGGAGGTTTTGCTGTTACAAATAGAATTACAAATGGATTGAGGATTTGTCTCTCCGTAACTTTGCACTGTGCTCTGGCAGCCCCACATCTGTGTGCAAAGGTGGAAGTAGTGAAGGCAGCTACTGATGAGCTGTTGTTCACAGGTGATTGTGTTGTATTGGCTCACAGAGGTAAGGCCATCTAGTTACTGAGTGTTTTGTATATGCTACAAAGCACCCCAGCCTTGCAGCCACTCTGGAAAACACACATTTTCTGTTTTAACTAAGATGTGGCACTGCAAGAGCCATCCTTGTATTATCCATTGATTAGGTGCATCTCAGGGCTGCCTGCGCAGTGTGAAACAGGAGCCTCTCAGCTGGGCTGGTGATGCTTTGGGTAAATTACAGTGCTATCTGTGGAGAGAACGTGATGTTGTTCGCAGAAGAAACTTGCTGATTTTGTTCACACTTTTTGTGGCAAATTTGCTTGATGGCTCCTCTTCTCTGACAAAGTACCTTTTAGTCTTGAAGTTGATGGGCTTTCTGTTTTGAAGATCCACTAAAAAGAGTTATGAAATACTCCCCTGTCGTGTTCCCAGGCCTGTCACTGGAATTGGTTTGGATGGGCTCTCTGCATGAGGCGAGGATTCGGTTCCCTCTGTGGTCAGTGCACTGTGAGGCAAGTGTGGACCAATTGCACTCTTTTAGCAGAGGCAAAACAGCGTTAGAGGGGTAGAGGGCCACGTCTTCATCTCCTTGTTCACACAGAATGATAGCATGCTCCACGTGCCATGTCAGATAGGGCTGAGATGGTGCTGTTTGGGACAGTCCCAGGTGTGAAGGCAGAGCTCTGGGAGTGAAAGGAGCTGAGGCTACAGCACTGATTTTGGCATGTGTGTTTTCTTCTTCAGGAATGGTGTTTCAGCAGGTAGCCCTGTGTTGTGGCTGGCTTTGGAGCCACTTCTTGTTTTGTTTGAAATGATGGTGTCATGTAAGTGTAGTTATTGTCAAAGGAAGAGTTTGTCTTGTTCTGAGTACAAAGTACCTTGATATTCCAGGTACTGTCACTTCCACAGTCACAGATTGTCTTTTGAGTCGTCAAAATCGGTTTGCATGCCCCACTAATTACTGCCCTGTCTGTTCCTTGGAAAACATGGGCAGTAAAGGGGTGGTTCATGGGCACTGAATACTTTATTCTGGAATGAGTTAATATCTGGAATGGTATTTAATATTAAATAGCTGTGGAGGTCTTGCAAGGTTCCTTACTTTGGAAACTAATACGCTTACAGTTGCCATTCTGCAATTCTTTGTTTGCTTTTCTCTTCACTATGTTATCCAGTCAAACTGCAGATCAGCTGGCATCATTCGCACTTTATACCAGCTCTGTGTTTTACTGGTTTTATTAAGGACTCCCAATAAAACATATTTTTAAAATAATTTTGGAAAATGTTTCCTTTCTGTCAACTAATGTCAGCAGGCTTGCTAGAATAAAAATAAGAATTTGGGTTGGTGATGGATTTAGAGCTGTGCTGGGATACATCAAAGAAGAGCCAGAATATGAAGCAGGCAGGGCTAAAAGAGGTCGGTGTGCTGCATTCTTCTGTAAAAGCAGCCACATCTGCAGCATATCCTAAGCTAGGAGTACCTGGATACCAGAACAAGTTCTGGTAATAGGAAGATATTGGGAATTAAACTGGTTGTACTGGGTAAGAATCCATTCAGATAGGGCTCTGAGCAACCTGATCTGGTTGAAGATGTCCCTGCTCACTACAAGGAGGTTGGACTGGATGGACTTAAAAGGTTCCTTCCAACCCAACCTATTCTGTGATTCTATGGGTTAGAGATGTAGGGCTAACAGCTTTTTCACAGTGGCAAGGCAAAGGGAAATGACATTTCTTGGGCTTAGTTCTCTTTCAAAAAAGTATAGTTTTTGGTATGACTTTATTTACAAGCTTTCTGGAACATTGTGGTATTTTCAGCAATTACCAGGCCTTGCTTTTTGAACATGCAGAACACAGGTTTATATGAAATTGGTGGGAGCTACAGGTTTTGAACACCTGTCATTAAGAGATAAACCAAGGCAAGCCAGCTCTTAACGAGCTTTTCTCACTGCATAACCCCAATTTTTGGACAAATTTGAAAGCTGAACCTGAATCTAAATTTTACAAATAACCTTTGCTTTTGCAAGTGGCTGAACCAATGTTCCAGGTCCTGCAAGCACCGACTCTGAATATTATAGCTTGACCCCATCTATGATGATATAAAAGAAGTTTGTATGTCTGTAGAGTGTAGTCATTCCTGGGTGAATTGGCTGGAAGCTCTTTTTAGCAGCATAAAGCACAATTTTAGGTAGGAGAGCAAATGATTTTACAGCCTACTCTGAAAGTAATTAACAGAATCAGGGTATAAACATTAGCTTCTGTGCTCTCTGAAGTAAACAAAATAAGAATTTATGCTATTGACCTTGTTAAGTAACAAATGTTTTCCCTCCTCTGCAATAGCTTTTGCTTTCTCCCACAGTTTGGACCCCCCCTGAGCCTGAGGCCTCGTGCTACACTGAAATGTTCAATCCCACATTTGAATAAGCCGAATAAATCCAGCCATACTGCTAAACATATGGTAAATAATAGCATCATTAACAATAGCATAGTGCACGTTTGACAACTGAAGGGATTTGGCTGCTTTGTGCCAGGGGAGTGACAGCAGAGCAGCAGTCCTGGCTGCTCCTGCCCAGGCTGTCCTGTCTTTTACCCTCCCTCCACCCCTGCCTTGAGCTTCTTGTAGAACCTGAAAGGCTGCCCATCTTCCTGCATGAGACTTGGGCTCTTAGCTCATGCTGTCAGCTCTGGGACTGGGGAACACCATCTCTGCGAGGTTCACCTTTAAACCCTGCTGTTTGTTCTGTTTGGGGCGACTGCGTGGTTGGGGATAAGAGTGCTGGGGAATGAATGCCCTCTGCAGCTGGTGAAGGCAATTGCCCTGGGGCACGCTCTTGTCCCCAGCCTGTCCTTCCAGGGCACATCTTGTGGCATTTAATGCAAGCTGTGTGACACTCTGGGGATGCCCATGATGTTGCAACCTCAACAGCATGGTCAGAAACATAGAGCACTGATACGTGGTGCGGTCCCTGAGACGAAGAGGTCAGCAGAGTGGGGCACATGGAGGTTGATGGATTGATGTACATTAATTTTGAGCTTGTTCAGAGGGAAGCATATCAGTCTCTTTCTGTACCCGGCCCTCCCTGATCTGTCCCGAAGATGCAGGAGCTGTTGTTGCAGTCCAACCCCAGACGATGTGCGTAAGATCCTGCCCCTACTCTGCCAGAAGTGCTCTCAGTGCTGCACTGCTCCAGGGTCCTTGGGGTACCTTGGCTTCCAGCAACTTCTTCCCCTGATGGCAGTATGGGATGGTAGCCCCTGTTTGCTTGACTTGCTGCTCCTGCTGCCATCGCTGACAGTGACTCATAAACCCAGCCCCATGCCTTTCTGCTACCCTTTTATCTGGCCCATCTCTACTTCTGCTCCAAGATGTCCTTGACTTGCTGTCTCTCCTTTCCCCTTCTCTCTGTACCAGATTCAAAATCCACAGATCTAGCAAGCAAAACCCCATCTCAGAGCTGGAAACACCGAGACTTATCCCAGCTTTCCCAGAAAGACCAGACCTTTGCCTTCTGCATCTCAAAGGGCAGCTAATGTGAGCAAACATCACTCCTCATAACCCTGGGAAAGCAGGGTGCTTCATGCACTCTGATCTGCTTCAGAAACAGATTAATTTTGCATTTCGTTTTTGCTGCTTGTCTGGTGCCTCATGAAAACACCCACAGCCAAATGAAACTTTTCCCGTTTTGATAGCCAGCTTTGCAAATTCTTTCAGACTCTTAGCCATGGGAACAGCAGATGGCTTCTGACCAAGAAGTCACTCCATCAATATAATGCTTAATGCTAGGGGATAAGTATTAAGGCTGCTGCTTTACTGTGCATCCTGGATACAGGAAACCAGTTCACTTCATCATCTCTGAGCTCCCTTCACTTGCCACCTGTTATTCCTCTCCTGCGGACCCAGAGCTCCCAGACAGTCCCTGTTTCTGCAGCACTGCAGTGGGCAGTGTGCAGCTTGCTTGCCCACAGCCTGAGCTGGCTGAAGGTAGGCAAAGAGGTTTCTGCAAATGCTTCCCACTGTACAAGCTTCTTCCCAACAATGTGCCTGGAGATATTCACATCCCAAACTTGTGGTTTTAAACCATCCGTGAGTGTTATGAATAGGTCTCAGGGTCACGCTGTTCCTCCGTTTAGATATTGTTCTCAACCTCTGCTGGCTGCTGGGTTCATAAAAACAGCTCTGTAAATGAATTTCTTTTGTTACTTTTCTTTCAGCAGGAACATTTTTTACATAAATGAACATTGGCCTGCAGCATTTGCAATCCAGATGTTACCGCTTTATGGTAATGAAAAAGGACCCTGAAGTGAATTGACAATAAGGTGACAAGGATGTGTTAGAAAGTAAAAACAAAGCCAAGAAGTCAGTTCTTATATTTTTCACTGGCTGCACTCTTAGAAATGCATGAAGAGAATACAGCATAATAACAAGAGAAGTTAAATGCAAATGTTTAATTTTTTTTTAACTTGAATCATTGAGTATGCTTTGAATAATAATCAAGGCGAGGTCTTTATTTTTTTTCAAATAAGGGATTTTAAACAGATTATTTCAATGCAAAACCATGTTACTTTGCTACAGAAATACACCATTTTAGTTACCTAACTTGTTTTTATGGGGTGTGTATAGGGGAGGGAGAGATGCTACTGGCCTGCATTGGAAAGATCAAGAACTTTAAGAGCTGTATCAGTTTGGCTGTGCCTCAGGTCTGTTTTGACTACAATCTACCAGGAGAGGCTAGAAAAGAGAGCAGAGAGTGGAAAAGTCATTAGTAATAGCTGAGAAATATTGCTGCTGTGGGCTGAAAATAAGAAAAAGATTTATCTGCAAATAAGCAGCAATACTTTAACCAAAGGGGATGGTATGAGAATGGGTTGTTGTGGAGAGGCTGGGATGGTCAGCAAGGGAAAGAACCCGTTGTACCCAGGGCACGTCAGCACGGGTGTGGGCGTGTCGAGTGTGAGCTGTGTGTGACAGCGTGTGTAAGGGATGTTTCTGTGTGCAGTCTATTTGTGACACCATGGTTTGCAGCCCAGCTCTTGCCAGAAGGACAATGGTGTTTTTAGGAAGATGCACAGTGTGGGCTCTCTGCATCCAGCTTGAGCCGAATTAACAGATTTAACGCCCAGGTGCCACCCGTCAACATGCCTGGGGTTTATCACTCGCCCTGAATATTGCTTCAGCCCTGGTCTTCCCCGGTCCCTGGTGTGGGAGCCCAGCAGATGGAGCAGTGTTCCTGCTCAAGAGGGCTGCTGGCTGGGAGCTGCTCCTTGCCAGGGAGCTGGCAGGATCCAGGGCGGTGGAATTAACGGGATCAGTCCCTGTGAGACTATAAAAAACGGAATAAAATATTTGGGATAAAAAATATACATGAGATTAACAGTTTATGGGGGGAGGTTGTTCTGTAATATATATCTAAGATTAACTGAACAGTTTATATAGAAATATATCAGCTTTTCAAAACTTCATGTGCTCTACAGTAGATTGTTCTTATCTGTGCTCTAATTTACAGTTGAAACTCGGAGAAGGGCATAAGAGAGTAATCCTTTTGATCACATTGCTATTTTATTATAACAATATACTTTATTATTTTTAATAAAACACTAGTAGCAGCTGTTAGCAGTATTCCCACAGCAGCAGCCAGCAGCAGTGGCACAAACAAGAACAGAGAACCCTTCTCCATCTCCTTTTTTCCTTACTAAATAATTGAAAGAGAAAAGGAGAGAAATATGGTGCAAGATCCAAACAATAAACAAAAAGCAGGGTCAGAAGGCAGGGCACATGCTTTCTTCTCCTTTAAACCTGACTACCCAATTTTTTTTTCTTGCTGTGACAGAGAAATGTACTCAACTCTTTTTACAGTGAAATGTATCTTGGAACAACATTTTTATATGGCAGAGCTGAGCTGAGTAACATGTTTAATGGCACATTTTCCTCTATGTTACAGTAATGGAGCTGAGACATCTCTGCTGCTGTGCAAAGCACAGCCCCCATCCAAGTTCTGTACTCATGACTATGCCTGCCCTTAACTATCTGCTGCTCATCTGGAACAGTTTATTGCACCCACGTAAGTTTGGATAGAAAGAGGTCAGCATTTGGTTCCTGAAAGCTAATGGGAATTTAGCCCTTTGTAGGTTCTCTTGTCTCTGTCTTGACTTCACTGATGGGACAACGGCATCATCTTCCAGTTGTCTGTGGACATGGTGCCTTGCTGGTGCCTGTGCATCTTCCCATACTTCTCAAATTTCCTTGCTGCAATGTATGTCCTCTGGACATCTTCTAGTTTTCACCTTTGAGACTGCAGTGCTGTGACCTCCCTCTTACAGCATCCTGCTGCCCATTTGTCTCTCTGTCCAAGATGCCTGGTGTTCAATCATAACACTGCATTTCAAAAGCATTGTTAAGGTTTTACTTGGAAAGCAGACCTAACAGGAATGTAAATAACTTCCCCTGAATAAAGTTATTTGACAGTAGTGAGACATGTCTGTTTGACAGGCCTTTCCTCCATTTCAAGAGCTAAATTTGGCTCCAGTTCAACCATCCTACCTGGTTGCACAAGATAAGCAGTAGAAGTGAGCTTTGGGTTGCTGTGTTACCCATCCTGTATGTGTTTCATTCACCAGGTGTCTGTATTTCTAGTTTTGTGCCTGTAGCAAGGAAAAAAAGTGACCACTATCACAGCATTTTAGCTCTATTTAAAAAGTAATGGGAACTGATACAAAGTCTTAGCTGACATAGATTTAAACTTCAACTTGACCTCCTTAGCCAAGCTAAACAAAAGCTGAGGAATTAGTTTACTTCCTATGAGAACATTAAAACCCCAAGCAGGTGAGGAAGAGCTGTTTCAGCTGCAGGTAGTGTTAGCAGGAGAACAGAGGGCTAGATTTGTCATTAATTAATATAGGATGCTGGAAGCTTCCTCGTGTCTGGGCAGGGCAGTTCTGATACAGTGGCTCAGTAGAAGCAGTCAGGAAAAAGAAAACAGGGCTCTTTTTCCAGTGGAGCATCCTCAGGGCAGAGAAGGGATTACAGGGGTGAGTCCTGCAGGAACCTGGACTCGCTACACAGTGGAGTCTCAGTCCACTGGTACTTATTCCTGTGTTAAAAACATTTAATGCTCTAGCTGGCGTTACTCTTAGGTAAGGAAAGAAGTCTTTCTTGTGATTACATTGCTCTGTAAGAGTCACAGCTCCACCAGAAGGAGTAACTAGCAGTTTCCAGCCTCTCTGTTCCATAGGTCTTGGCAGCTAGATGAAGCTCGTGCCTCTGCTGCTTCTGATTCAATCCACTCCCTGCTCTGAACTGTTTTTCATCTTCCCATCAGGTCTGTGTCCTGTCTTTGACAGTCACTTCCTATTCTGTTTTACCCCTTTCTATGTGGAAACCTTTCCTCATGTCTTGCACCTTCCCCAGCCCCTAAGCCTCCTCTGCACCCCCAGCTGCCATATGGCTTCCCAAGGAGCGGTGAGCTGAACCTGTCATCTCTAGATGTCTGGTATGAACCCCATGCTCCATTCTTCACCACCTGCTCCTCCCTTGGAGTCTTACTGAGTCTGAACACATGCCAACACTTAGAGTGAATGGGGTTCTTCCTCCTGTGCCCTCTTGCCCCAGTCTCTGCATCTCCTTTCTCAGTGCTAGAACACCTTATACCAGCTCTCAGTATGATTTTGTGGCAGTTAGAGCCAGATTTTCCAATGTGACTGATGGACTGTAAAGTTTTGATGTGGTAGGCACTTGTCTCAGTGTTGGTGGTGCTCACTCAGGACTGCTTTTGTGTCTTGCTGAATGCAGCTTTAGCACTTGCTTTTGTTAATAAGTGCTCTGGTTTAAGTTGGATGTGGGGAAGAAACAAATTAGTGAAATGCTGGATGTGATGGATGTATTTCTGGGAGACATGGTCTAATTAGAGCATCAGTTGTTTCTATGAGGGTCTATCTTGGATGTTTTATCAACTTCATCAAGAGGTGGAAGCCACAGGAGCAGATGAGGCTTTGTTCAGAGGCAGTTCTCCAATGAAAGTGTCAGTTTTTAGTGCTTTCCCATGACTCTTGTGGCTCGCGTGGCTCGCTGCAGAGCGCGGCTGTCGTGCCCGTCTCTGAGAGCCTGTGGGTCTGTGGTACCCTGGCATGGATCCTCCCCAGCCCATGGAGGAGTGGTGCCACCAGCCAGGGCAAGCTGTTCTGCTCTAGGTCAGGCACTGCAGCAATTCAGTGACAATGCATTCCAGCTTTGTGCTGCTAGAGTGAGGGTCCAATCTATCTGATCCATCTGCTGTCAAATTAATGTCCAAAGGTGGCTTTTGGATTCCAGGGTTTTGCAAGGAGCAGCCTGAGTGACAGCTAGGGGAAAGGATACAGAGATGTGAATTTCCTACAATTGTAATTCCTGAAGACTAAAATAGTTGGTATTCATAGTTCAAGCTCAGCTTTGGCAGGGTGCTCTGAAATCATAAGTTACACAAAGGAGAAACCATGTGTGCTCAGATACACTAGATCTTTTTTTATTGTTATTGTACTAACTCTTCATTTCTAAGTAGCTACATGCCAGATGCGTGCCATTTCCCATCCTGCCTGACAACAAAATTCTAAATTATGGAAACACTTCTTTTCTGAACTTTGGCAAAAAGATGCCTAAAGCTCTGAGCACTGTGAATCTCCCAGAGATGCAGTCGATAAACTTCTGGCACTTTGCAAGTACCACAAGATAATATTTTACTTGATTATGAAGTTTGTGCATTTCACATTAGTAGTGCTAATACCTCAGAGGAACAAAAGAACATTTTTAGCATTTCATTTACATAATGGCTGAAGTGAGAATTTTTTCCTTGTTGAATAGGTACCCTGGGGGTCCTTTGATTTGCTGTAGAGCTCAGCGTGCATGGAAATAGCACAGGAGTTCGCAGCACCACTGGAGCTTGGGTACTTTCTGGCTTGTCAGTGTCTTGCTATTCAGCCCCCAGTTACTCACCACCTGCAGATCAGGCGGTGTCGTGTATTTGCTGGTAGTGATGCTGTTGAGACAACCTTTAGGCACAGAGAGAAATGCAGGATTTCAAGGCAAGTTTAAAGGAAGGCTGTGGACAACAGTGCATTTTGGAGAGGGATTCTGTACATTCCCTGTTCATCCTGAATTGTCTAGGGGAGAAGGGAATGGCTGGGCTGACCCACCTGTGCAAGCCCTGTCTTTGTGTGGGGAGGCACTGTGCATGTGTCGTGGCCCAGGTTTCTGCTCTTCTCCATGTTGTGTGTGACCACGACTGAAAGCTCCTGAGCCTGTGACTTGGATGGGCAATGAGTAGGTGACAATAAGTGGTTCCTTATGCTATCTTAGAAGAGATGCTGAGAGCCAAGGATTCCCACTGTACTCGGCACTGGTCAGGCCTCATCTTGAATATTGTGTACAGTTCCCCCCAGTTTGGGAAAGATGTCAGGATGCTGGAGTGTGTCCAGAGGAGGGCAACAAAGATGGTGAAGGGGCTGGAGCACAAGCCCTACGAGGAGCAACTGAGGGAGTTGGGGCTGTTTAGTCTGAAGAAGAGGAGGCTCAGGGGAGACCTCATTGCTCTCTACAACTCCCTAAAAGGAGGTTGTAGTCAGGCAGGGGTTGGTCTCTTCTCTCAGGTGACCAGTGACAGAACTAGAGGGCATGGACTCAAGCTTGGTCAGGTAAAGTTTAGGCTTGATGTGAGGAAAAAGTTCTTCACTGAAAGGGTGATTGGTCATTGGAATGGGGGTCATTGGGAGGGGGTGGAGTCACCGACCCTGGAGGTGTTTAAGGGGAGACTGGATGAGGCACTGAGTGCCATGGTTTAGATGATGGGTTGGTGTTAGTGTTGGGTTATAGGTTGGACTTGATGATCTCAGAGGTCCTTTCCAACCTTATGACACTGTGTGATACTGTGATAGAGGGGGTTTCTCCATCGTCAAGGCAGCACAGCAAGCCCTGAAGCCAGAAGCTGTTTAGCACATCAGCTGTCAGTGCAACATCCCAGGGTTGATGCTGATGGCCAGGCACATTCCTCAGTTAACACTTGCCCACTGTGCACTTGTCCCATCCCATGTGGCAGAGAGAGCTTTGGTTGGAATTGTACATCTCAAAATGTGGTCTTCTAATTGCTTGGCGCAATAAGCTAATCTCAAAACTATCCTGGTCCTACCTGATGCATTGACAGCTACTTCCAGCATGGAAACTGTGGGTCCGATTTTCTAACCCTTGTGCAAAAAGAATTCCCATAAATCTGTTCAAAAGCTTTTGCACCACCATGAAATGCAGTATCTGACTCGTTATTTTTTAGTATTTCATTTATGGTTTGACATTTGCAAGCCCAAAGAAGGGGAAAAAGTGTGTTACGGTGACGTAAAGGGAAAGCAATGAAAATTAAGTGGATACATACATTTAAAGAGAATTAGTTAAATTACATTTAACCTAAGTGTGAACAGTCATTCAGAATTACTGAAGTCTTCATTTGCTATAATTTACTTTGAAAGTGGATTAAGGTAAATTGAATTAAGTCCTCTTTAATTCGAAATAGAAGCATCCACATAGTGATGCAATTAAACTGATCTGTTCTGAGAGTTAATTTGAATAATGTACCCAGACCCATAAAAGGGCTGTGGGGCAGTGCCTCAGTTCAGAGCAAACTTGGTTCTTTAAAGACAGGCATTGGAAAGTATTAGCTCATTTCAGAGACCTGTGAATGTGCCATAGGAGCAGGTTCACCCTGTCCTGACCCATACAGGGGCTCTGGGACACTCTTTGAAACTTTTCCTCAAGCTGTGGATCCTCTGTTGCAGCATTCTGAGTTGCTTGGCTCAGGGCTCCTTTCTTTGCCAAGGACTCATGCTGCAGGGGCTGGTTGTGCATGAGACAGTAACTTGAAAAGCGGATAAAAACTCGGAGCAGAGGGTTAGTAAGGGTTATTTCAGAAATCCAACAAATTTTTAATGACCAAAAATGTAAGGTGATTACCCTCTGGTTCCAGAGCATTTCCAGAGTACAGGTAAACATCTATTTTTTTTTGGCTACAGCATTCTACATATTCCAGACCCACGAAGAACGTACAGGTGCAGTGTCTGTACTACCGTGGACTTACTTTTGTTTCTTCCCCAAAGACTACACTTGTCTTAATTTCCTCTCAATTACACTCAGGCATTAACTAATACTGACTAACTACGGCCCAAAATAATTATTGCTATCTGTTCCCTTTGTAAATATAACTCCAGTACTGAGCTAGAAGAATAATGGCATATTTACAGAAGGCAGCTAATTAAATTGAGCTTCAATTGCTTTTGGTTTGCCAGAAGGAGCCATTTTCACAGCAAAAAATGTGTGCAGGCCTGCATGCTTACCAGGAGCAACTCTGTATAACATAATTCAGAGTTCCCAAGACAAAAATTCAGTTCAAGACAAATTTACACTGGCAATAAAAATCTCATTAAGGAAGATATGAAGATCTCTCTACTATACCACGACAGTTAAAAGGGGTTATCATTTTTTTCAGTTTATTTAAGGAACAGTATATATTTCATTGTTCCAGAGCAGCTGTAATTGCAAGTGTCTTTCAAACACTGCTTGCAGTAATGCATTTGTCTTATGACAGTAACTTCAGAACCAGCCTGTTGATGCATCTTCATTAGGACAGAAGGCTCTGGAGTTTGAAAGCTTTTCAATACCTAGTTCAGTTTTTCCCTATTTTTCCAACCCTGGCTCCTGCACTTTGGAAAGTCTCTCCTCCCCATCTTTATTCAGCCACCTGCAAAGATTTCCTGTGGTCACAGTTTGTCTCCTAATGTTTGCACCCCCTTTGTTTCTTTGAAATGTTTAGTTAAACCATTCATGATAATTACAGAGCAACAGTCCTTTGAGAAATCAAACTTTGAAAGGACCATTCTTTTTGAAGCCTGTTGTTACCGGTCCCCAGGGCCTTTTCTGTTATGAAAAAAAAACCAACAACAAACCAAAAAAAAAAGGATGGTGTTGTTTCAGAGTTGTTTTTTTCCCCCATAACAAACAATATGTCATTCTTGAGAAGCCCAGCCCACTGATTGTTATTTACAGACTTCCTTGCAATAGTTCACTGAGTTTCTGGTTGGAAAACTGATTTTTCTTCTCTTGTCTGCACATCATTCCTGAGTTTGTTTTTATCTGTTGGAAGTAACAATTTGGCAGGCATCAGCACTTTTCCCATGTTTAATGAATGCCTTTAATTTTGTGGTAAATGAGAATAACGGGGCTTAATTTTTCTATTTATGTAAAATTGATTGGTAATTATGGAGATCACAAGAGATTTGGCTTTACAAACCAAAATTAAATGACCTCTCCAAGAGGATGACTTGGAACTGTCATCTTGGCATTGTCCTTCACTCGTCATGTGGAAGTGGAGATGACATGGAAGCAGATATCACTAAGCCATGTTTAGGTTAGAGGAAGACAAAATGTGGAAATTTGTCATTTAAAAATACATTACATGAATGGAAGCCAGCACTAAGAATGAAACACAATGTGCTGTACAGAGACTGTTCCTACCAGATCCTCTTCTGGGACAATACTGCTGTATTTAATAGAACATGTGGCCCTGTCCTGCCTCAGAGGGCAGGTGAGCAGAAGGGCAGTTGGATAAATGGATCTTAGGGAGTGTCTAAGCTTGAAACTGAGGTTGAGGTGATGTGGTTGCCTCAGGTGACTTCTGTGCACTTGAGCAAGTTCCTTATTGTTTTTCACATGCTCTGTCATTGGGTTTATGGTACTTCTGGTCTCCTTTGGATAGCTTGAGTGCCAGTGCTTTGTAGAAGAGTTTTTCATGAAAAGGGAGGTCTGGCTTGTGTTGGAGACCTCTGTGTGCCACTGAAACAGAGATGGTAAATAACACTGCAAGACGTGCACCAGCAGCTGGCAGTTTCCAGCGATCCAGGACCTGGTGGGACAGCAATGCCATAGGTGAGCTGTCCCCATCCCTTCTCTATGAGTGAGGTGCCTTTGAAGAAATCTCGACATGAGTTTACACATTGAGCAAATAAGAGCTGGCCTGCAGCTTCCCTTGGAGAGGCTTTCCTGGCACTGCTTGCAGTGCTGGCTCAGCCTGCCCTGGTGATGCTGGTGCAGGTCCCGTGCCGATGGCAGCCTCCGCGCAGCCTGTTGGGTGGGTGCCTTCGGTTGAGCCAAGGCTCTGGGATGAGACACAGTGGGCTGGACTCAGCAAGAGAGAAGAGCTTTTGTTAACCTCTCTCAGAAGCACCACATGTGTTTGCAGGGAGTGGGACAAGCTACAGGGGCTTCTTTGAATTTAGCCTCAAAATCTGATTTCAAAGGCAGCCTCTTGCAAATTTCCAACTGTCTTTTAGTCTTAATGTTAAAAGCCCCTTGCATTCCCCCAGGGACAACGCTCAACAGCCCTTGAAATTATTTCTAGCATGTATTTTAAGTTTCAAAAGAAGGAAGCATGGGGAAAAAAACCAATCTAGATTCTCCTCAGTGATGCTGCATCAATACTTGGCTGCTCTGTATAATGCTAAGCACAGTGGAGCAGAGCTGAGCTACCGGTTGCCAGCTAACGAGAGGATTAGCTGTTCCTGCAGATGGACTGGCATAACTTAAGCAAGAGGGCAAATGTGTCAAAAAGTCAAACTGGACTCTGGGTGGAGGTGGTACAACTTTGCCTCTGAAGAGCATCCGGTGCAGAAACGATGGGTGGGAAAGCAAAGCAAAAGCAGTTTTTTGGCTGGGGCTTGAAGAGTGTTTTCCAGTGTGTCAGTGCAGCTTTGCTCAGTGTTTATTGCTACTAATAATTGTATTTATATTCCTGGGCAGCTCAAGAACTCTGAGGTTTATATGTGGTAATCAAATCCAATCAAAATATATTCACAGACTCTCAAGTTAACAAAAGGCGTCCTCCAAGGTGGGCTGGAGAACAGGGAAATCAAGCAAATTGACACCAAAATAATGTAGCATTGCCTTTTCCTTTTGATCTGTGGAGGACTGGGGGTGAGAGTCCAGGCTGTGGGTGCAGGGAGGATGTGCTGTCGTCCCCCTGTGAACCCACATCAGTAATGGGGTGATCTGGAATTTTGGGGGTTTCCTGACTGAAAGCAAATGATCTGAAAGGAATGTAGTTGTTTCAGAGAGATCTTTATCAGTTATTTTAATAGTCTGGAGGGTGAATTATTCCATCTCACACTTAAATGTTTACATTTAATGGCTGTTTAAAATCTGTTACTGTTGGAATAGAAAGTGTTGTTATGTTGCTGTAAAAGCTGAACAAATTTTCCATCATTTTAAATACAGAACAGAAGTGTTTGCTGTTTATTTCTGTATTTTCTGCATGGTGTTTGACAATTTTTCCATCCTCATTTATTACAAAATCTGCAACCTTGCTAAGATTTAGTGTCATGCTATTATATTAAATTTCCATTTTGTTATTATTCTAAAAGTCATAGAATTTCCATTGATACCTTCAGGTTCCTTTTTCAAATTGTCTGCTCTTCCTTGTTGCTGATTTATGTTCTTGGAGATCATAGCCATCATTTTTCCATTTGTGATTGTATTTTTTAAATTATTTTTACAGTTTGCATTTTAACTGGATATTTTTCCTTTTTAACTAAAGAAACCTTCGTTCATGATTGTAAGGTGTTTTTGTTTTACTTCTTACCTCCTGGATATTTTTCACTTGTGCTCAATTTGCCTCAGAAGCATTTTCAGTTTCTGGTTTGGCTTGCTGATTTTTCAGCAGGCAGCATTAATGGCCAAGCTAGTATCTGCAGAGATAAATAGAATGTGGTTGTGCTTACTAGTAGTGAAGCCACAATGAATATTTAGATTGGTGATTCCTTCTCTTTGTTTTTTTTTTAATCCATGGAGATTGACTGTTGAACCACCTCACTGTAACTGCTATATTTTTTTTCTGTTAGTAAAATAACGGTTTCTAAAGTGTTTCCTGAAGTTGAGCCCCTCTGGTAATATAACTTCTTCCTCATGTTATGGCAGATATATTTCAGCAGCTCTGGAGGGGTCTCAGAATGAAGGCTCTTAATGCACTGTGGTAGCATCCTGTACTAACTTGGTCTTAAATTTATAGAACCGCCTCTAATTCTGTTTTCTTTGTGTTTAGGAAGCAAATAGAGCAGTTTGAGTTAGGAAAGAGCAGGAATTACAGCAATGGGTGACTCAATAAAGGCGTAAAATGTGCAAATTCAGAAAAGGACCAAAGCAGGCTGCTGTCCTGGGAGGGGGTTGGGTCTAAAGGTGCACTATAAGACCATCAGCCCTCCCGGAGGAACAAGCAGGGGCCGAATCTTCAATTACTCAGATGTTGGAGTTGGTCAGCCTGGAGAAGAGAAGGCTCTGGGGAGACCTTAGAGAAGCCTCTGGTACTGAAAGGGGCTCCAGGAAAGCTGGGGAGGGGCTCTTGATCAGGGAGTGCAGGAATGGGACAAGGGAGAATGGTTTTGAGCTGAAAGAGGGGAGATTGAGATGAGACCTTAGGGAGAAATGTTTTGCTGTGAGGGTGGGGAGGCCCTGGCCCAGGTTGCCCAGAGCAGTGGTGGCTGCCCCATCCCTGGAGGTGTTCAAGGCCAGGTTGGATGGGGCTTTGAGCCCCCTGATCCAGTGGGAGGTGTCCCTGCCCATGGCAGGGGGGTGGAACTGGATAATCTTTGAGGTCCCTTCCAAACCAAAGCATTCTGTGAGTCTATGATTCATCTGGGACTGAGGACATTGCTATGGGGGGATTGGATTCTGGCTGTGGGGAGCAGAGCTGGTGGTTAAGAACTGCTGTCTGGCAGCACTGGAAGTGGCAAGGAGGCTGGGAATCAAGGTCCTGCTTCATGGAACAACATAAACTGGATGAAGCAGAGAGGAACTGGTCGACTGTAGGAGCTCATGGTAGCAGAAATGAAAGAGCAAATCAGAATTGCAAACTGCAGGCAAAATTAATTAGGACTCCAGCATGAGGTGAAGTTGCAGAAAGCTGTGCACTGTGCTGGATGAACTGCCTGCTGATTATCACAATCTTTGTTTGTCCACAATTCCTCCAGGCAAGTTGTAGCCTCTTTGCTTGAGGAGTCAGAGGAACAATTGGATTTGGGCCTGAGAGAGAAATTCCTGTTAGCTTGAAGTAATAAAACACCAGTGCTGCTTTATTCTCTGCTCTTCGTATGCTTGCTGGCTGTTAGTTTAGCATTTTACAAGTGAGGCCAAGGAGAAATGATATTATTTTATCTTTTCAGGGATTTTTTTGTAATAAATTTATTCTTCATGTCCCTGCAGAAACCAGGTTTCCCCCCTATTGTTGTTGTTATCGGCATTATACATAGATAAAACAATTTAAGAGAGTATTTTTCCTAGTTAGGTAGAGCAGAGACACGCTATAGCATAGGCACATCTGTCAACATGATGCCACTGTCTGTCTTTATTTTCTGAGTTTGCTCGTGGTCCATTTAAAATTAGATTACAACTGATTGGTTCCTGCATTCAAACTACTTTGCACAAAGCTCCATTCACTGGTGTATAAAGCAAAACTGAGGTGACTGGAAAGCCTAAGGGATCAATTCCAAATATCACTGCATAATAACAACTGTATTTCCTTAATTTTGTATTGATTCAGCTCTCATTCTCCTGCAATGCTGCTTTGGTAATATTAAAACTCAGTGACTGACAGTGACATCCCAGAGAAGTGATTTAAATAGCAGAACCAGGGAAGAGAGCAGGCTATGCTTTTGCAACAATTTTGCTGAAACTGGCCCAGAGGATCTCCTTTGCAGGGAGGGAAAAACTATGCCCCTTTTCCCCTTTGAAATGTATTATCTGTATTTCTTCCAGCCTTGTACTATGCCTGTGAATCCAACTGGATGCCTGCTGTTGACACCGCTGCGTGCAGCCTGCAGCCTTTAAAAGCAAGTAGGACTGTTTGGGTAGTACATGGGAACGAGTTATTTGGGTAGGGGAGGGAAGTGGTGCTTGTTCAGATGCAAACCCCTGACTACTTTTCATGTGATTCATGCTACAAAACAAAAGAACATTCTTTAGAAAGGGAAGGAATTTGGCTAATTAATAGTTGCAAAATGTGATCCACTCACAGGTGGGAATTCCAAAGGATGTTACCAGGTTAGAATTCACAGCCAGTGAAACAGGAGCTGGGCATGGGAGCCCTTCAAAGTGCCCAGGAGTCCTTGCCTGCCCATGGAAATTGGGATGGAGATTTTGTAATGCGCTGTGAACCTCCAGAGTCTAAAACGTTGTGCTGATGAGAGGGGTTTCTCAGTTTCTGCTGCCCGTGAGGTGTTTGGCTGGGGAAACAGGGTATTGACAGCACTCTGGCATAGATTTCTGCTCCCTGCAGGCACAGACAAATAAAGGAGAATGCTAAAAATGAAATACAACTTTCAAGTGGTTATATGGCAGCTCCAGCAGGTGCTGGGTGGTAACTGGTTTCTCTGTTAAGACAGGTTAATTCTACTCTCATAGAGGTCTCAGAACCATAAAAAAGCTGTGGCCCACAGTCCGTTTCTGGAGTTGGGAAATGTTAATGGAAATAGTCTCCTGCTGGAGAGCCTCAGGGTCTGGGAGGGACAATATTTCATGTTCAGAGTAGGTATAAATCTCCAAGATGTTTGTAGTCCAAAACTTGGAAACAAAAGCCAGGGAAGTTTGATCCAAACTGTTCCAGTTGCGATGTGCAATGAAATGGTGATTAATGGGTGTGTCTGGAGTGACTCAAAACCATTCAGTGGTAGCTTGTGAAGGGAACAGTGGCAGAGCCTCTTTAGGGGCTGGATGCTGGGAGCAGAGCTGAAGGCCAAAAACCCAAAGAGATCTGGTCCATAACTGTCATCTCCACTGAGATGGACAAATGACACCTGTTTTGACACTGAGTGGCCATTTCATTTGCTCTGCAAGCTCTGTGATTGTTGTTGATATCAGATACTAAATAAAAAGGGTGAAAAAAAGGTGTCTCGGACCTTGTCCAAGTGGCATGAACAGCCCCTTGTGCTGTGTGGGCTCACCTTGCTGCAGGGTGGTGGGAGCTAATGCTGCTGCGAGCTGAGCCAGGAGCTGCGGGCGGAGGGAGCACAGCCCACGCCAGCCCCCGTCACTCCAGGGAATTCTCTTGCCCTGGGCCCACAGAGGGGTGAGTGCCCTGTCCCATCATTGCTTCCCAAAGCAGAGGGCTGGTTTCTGAGCTGGACTTGTTTTCTCTTGACTGAAGCCAGGTGGTGGTGGTGTTCGAGTGTGATATTGAATGAATATTGAGTGTGCCTCTAAGATAAAGTCATTATTTAGGAGCTCATTAAAGTACTGGCCTTGAAAAAAATTTCTCGCCGCTAATATCCTCTTCCATCACTGTGTCAGGGATCAGAGTTGGTTTAGAGAGGGCTCTGTGTGCTCTGCAGCCACCACCCTCCTCTTGCCTGGGGGGCTGCTGGGACCAGGGCTGGAAGAAACCTTTTGTAAGCCTAGAGCCAAGCAAGGCAGGTGTTAACAGGAGCGAAGTAACTCTGGCAAAATCCCTTGGCCCACTCAGTTCCAGAAAAGACCCTCAGGCTGTTTGCTTTCTACTCCTTCCTTGAGCCAGCTGGGGTATTGCTCCCTCCCATGAAAGCTCACTTCTCCCTCTTGGTTTCCCACCGTGCTTTTCCCTTTATCTCCTCATTCTCCAGAGATTCAACCCTTGATGTGCCTGCAGGATTTGTAACAGGAAGGAAGAGAGCATCCTGCCCAGTGTGCTGGAGGTGGCTGGAACCCCAGGAGTCACCGTGGACACCCTCACCATGGGGACAGCTCTGAGCCCACAACTCGGGGAGCAGCGTGGGGCTGCCTGCTCTCAGCTGCTTGAAGGCAACTTTGGAAAGGTCAAAACCAAGTTGCTGCACTTAACGGTGAGAAAGCGCCTCCTTGCAGCCCCATCACAGTTCTCGAGGTGCGCGCTGTCAGCATCACTGCTCTGTTGGCAGGTAGCAAAGTTCTCAACTTATAAAGGCAGTTTTTAGGGGGACAGCAATTGTCCGTGCTGGAGTGCCTGACTGCAGCCCAACTTTCCTCTGGATGGTGTGCAGAGCCCTGCTGGAGCTTAAATAAATACTAATTTGCAGTAATGGCATTTAATCCTCTCCAAACCATAATTTACAGTATCAGATTATTATCATAATATCTGATCTGCAGTTCGTAATGCTTTATTGTTATCCCATTACAGGGAGTTCTGCTGGCACTGCATATTGTCTATTTCTCTTACAAATGTTTTACAGAAACCTTATTAATTATTAGTCTCATAAAACACCTGTTAATGTTACCATTTTAATAAATGTCCTCCTTAATTAAATTAGGTGATTCTGATAGTAATCCTCTAATGTCCACTGCCTTTCTGTTCTCATCACAGTCTGATTGTAGAGCGAGAAGCAGTGTTCAATTATAATTGATGTAGGTCATAATTCAGCACCAAATTATAACATATAAAGCCATATGATCGTTGAGGAATATAATAGATCTCTGCGCTAAAGTGTCACTTGGATTGATTAATGCTGTTTCTAGAGCCTTGTTAGAGGTGAGAAAAGGCTTACTTAATTCAAAGGGATTTTTTTTTCCTTTTCTTTTTCTCTCTTTTTGTCTTAAATTCATGCACTCTCTTTCCTACTCAATAACCAGCATCTAATTCGACTGCTTTGGTATAGTGCTCCCAACACCTGCCTTCCCACTTGTGTTTCATCTCTAAAGCTGGCTTTTTTTTTTATATTATTTTGTAAAAGCAGACTACATGGTGATTTTATTTAATGATTTAATATAACTTTCCCTCTTGGGAAAGGTGCAAGAAATCTTGCTGATCTATTACTGCTGTTACCCAAGCATGAAAGTACAGTTATATATGATACAGGAATACTAAAGCTATAAGCAAAAAATTAAAAGTATATCAGAACGAAGACCTTAGCCTAGCTGAAAGTTGATTAGGCACCAGGAAGGTTTCCCACACTGGAGCAGACAATGCTGCTCACTTGAGTCCAAGTCAGTTCCTCTCTGGTAAGGAATGTCATAGGAGAAAGCTGTCCTGGAGACCATGCTGATGCTCACCCAGATGCTGTTCATGTGTGGGGTCTGGGCACCTCTCAGCCTTGACTGCTTCTTCTTATTTCTCTGGGGAGAGCTGTGCGTGTTTTAAGGGGTCAGTGATGATCTCTTATCTTGCAGGAAACTCTAGAGAAAAGAGCAGAGCTTGCCTGAGACCATGGTGAGAGCCTGACCCTTAGATCTCCAGATCTTTTCTGCTACTGGGCAAAGCCTCTGTTTCACACTGCTTCACTGCTTGCCTCCCCTCCCATGCCCATCACACTCATTTGCCTTCTCTGTGACAGCTGCAGCCATTTATTGCCCAGGAAAGCAAGGTAACAAAATGTTATCTGTAGTTTTAGTTGATTTTAGTATAACTTAGAAGCTCATGTGGTAGCAGTGCTTCTTCAGGGTCTTCTCCTTGCCCCATACATGTCTGCTTCCTCCCCTGCCCATCGTCGTGCTCCGCTGTGGGCTCTGTTATCTGCCCCTGTGAATCCAGCTGAATGCCCTCCTCAGGAGGATACTGGTGGCTTCTTGCCCCATTTCATCAGGTGGATCCCATCTCTCCTCAGCAATCCTTCTTTCTCAAAGAAGATCCCATGGCTGAATCATTTGTGAGTCAGCTGAGGAAACTTCAGCTACTTTGTATGTGATCTGACCCTTTAAAAAAACTTACTTTCTTCCTTCTAAAACTGAGTAATTGTGCACCAGAAATGTTTTGGAAAGAAAGAGCTGCAGGTTTCATTTGGAAGACGATGAAATTAAATATTACTTTTAAAAAAATGAAACATTTTGGTGTGTTTGGATTATTTGCTTCAGGTCTTCCCACAGTGGAAATACATTATCTTTTTTTTTTTCCCCACATTCGCTCATAGCTTGCTGAAACTGTGTTGTTTTGATTCCTTCTGCAATATTACCTTTGGTTGCTCTTGTGTTCAGCTCCAGATCAATCAGTTTGGGGGTCTGCATTCCTGACCAATGTGTGTGCATGCTACATCCCCTTTCAGGCAGGGACTGAATAGGGACAGAAGATGAGGGCTTCAATCTCAAGTCACTGAAAACAGGAAATAAGTGGAAATCAAGGAAAAGTAGCTGTGGAATTGGGATTACTAAGGGGTAGGAGCGACACAAGGAACTTTCAGGGGACTGAACAGTCTCATGAACAAAATGAGGTGCTGGTTCAGTTTGTCTGACCAAATTGCAAGTCATTCTGTAGTGGTTTTGTACCGGAACTGCAGCCGTTGCTTGTAGCAGACCTGCAGGAATTTGTAAGGAGTGGATTCTGCAGCTGAGGCCTTAATGAGGCCTTATCTCCTGCAGCCACGCTGGATCTTCCTGTGGGAAAGAAATGGTGCCTGTTTCTCTGTTCCCTCCTGTCACCAAGCAGAAGACCCCCCATTCACTTGCACACAATGTGACAATTGACAGTGAGCTTCCTGGAGCTGAATGCTGCCTGCCCGAGGTCAGCATCTGCTCTTCCATCTTGCTTCCTTTGACGTCCATAGGCACTCCCAGCGTTGTGATGGAGTCCTCCAAGCTGATGAGCCTTTCTGTTGCTAAGAGAGGCCTTCTGGAGGAGCAACAGTCATTAGCTTGTTGCGAACGGATGAGGAACTGCGAATTAGAGTAGTTTGAAACCACCTCTACCTTCATACATTAATGCAAACAGAGGGAAATTATCCTGAAATCTGGGGTGTTCAGGTCTCTCTTAGAGCGTGGTTGTTCCAATGGATTGTTTGGATATGTCACAGTGGGGCTACAGCTGTACATAAGCTTGCTGTCCTCCCTCGCCCTCTCTCTTCTGGGGTGCATTTAACCCATGCAAAGTGTGGCAGGCCCTGGCGTCTGCTTGGTCCTGTCTCTGCTCTCCACTTGTCTCACAGACACATGCAAAGGCTATGAAGTGGTTATATGTGGTGATGCTCAGCAGCAGTGTGCAGCACAGCCATACTGAGCTTCAGTAGATGAAGCGTAACTGTTGGGATAGATTCCTACTAGAAGGAGATGCATTACTTCTCCTATTAGGAAACAGTGCATTAATTATATTAGTTTCAGCATGTTTTTTGGAATGTCACAGATCTTTGCAGGGAGAGGAAGGCAGGGCATGGAGTCTCCTTTGTCCTGAGTGCACTGCACTTTGTGCCTCTCCCTCCCCAGATAATTCTTGGGACGATTTAACATCAACAAGATCTCTTTGCAAGAAATAGCGTGTGACTTCTGACTTGGGAGGCCTGATCCTGCCCAGCAACACTTTCCTGGCTGGGAGGGTACCCCTTGGTCTGTGCTGCTTTTTTCCTCTTCCTTTATACCCCTTGGTGTTTTAGTGATTGACTTGGGTGCCTGCTGCTGGGGTGAAGGCTTTGGGGGGCTGGCTCCAAGGTGCTCGTGTGTTTGCATTAGCATCCTTTCTACTGTGGTCCAGGGTAGCACAGAGCACAGCTGTGCCATACAGTGAACGCCTTTCCCACGTCCTGCACAAAGACAATCACTTACTGCACATTAGCAGGATGTAGTGGCAAATTTATGTATGATTTCTCTCTGCTCAGATCAAATTATTCTGCAGGAGAAGTGGGCCTCAACAGAGCTGAATGACTCAGAGAATGGGTCCTATCAAGGCTGATAATCTTCCCTAGCGATAACGCAGTGGATTATACAGCGATTGGATGTTGGGAGTATGCTGACCTTAATCTCCCTTAACTTTGGTTTTCTCTCTCATCTGATAATAAAAGAGAAAGTACAACATGCACCATAGAAGATTACATACATCCTGCCATACTTCGCAGATGGCTGATAGAAAAATCAGAGACAATGCTAAAATAATTAAAAAGCCCACAAAAATAAACCAGTGTATTCGGCTCCTTTTGTGAGGCTGTGGCCAAGGAAACTGAGCCAGCCGGCCTGAAATGCACAATATAAATGTAAGTAGATCTTATTAAGATTCTGTGTGGCTGTTAAAGCATTCTCAGCTGTTGCTCCCAGCTTAGCGCCACTGTTAATGGGGAAGAAAGGGAGAGATTAGTTTAGGCTACTTTGAGACAGCACAGATACACGTGGGAGGCATCTTCTGTTGCTTGAACTTGTATTTCAATGACCTGCTATGTGATAAGTGGAGTGCCAAATATACAGAAGAGTTGGCACATAAAATCCATGTCTACTCCATCTACTCTGTCAAGGCTAAAAAAACCCTCCTGAATGAGCCTTGGAGAGTCAACAAATCACTAGAACAACAGCTAAAAGAGGAAGTTCAGCACGAGTTCAAGTCATTAAAATTCCCCTAATGTATGCTCTCGCAGACCAGCAGGCTGAGTGTGATCAGGGCAAGCGGAAGGATGTGTGTGAACTTGTACGCAAGTAGAAAATGGACAAGGTTGATGTGGCTGACCTTCAGCATTGAAGCCTGATTGTTCTTGCCATTTGAGATGGCAGTGAGGGAAGAAAAGGTCAGCAGTGCACCTATGAGCTGGAGGTGGTAAGAATTCCACTTTTGGCACAGCTTTTTTGGGCAAATCCCCACCTGAGTGCAGAGAAGTTTGGTGCATTTGTGTCTTGGGCTTTTGCTGGTGCTAGTGTGAGGTCCCAAAGGGGAAGGCAGCGATGTAAGGGAGTGGCTGTGGTGAAGTATGAACACACTCCTTTGTTTAGAAAACACCCTTTCCTAATGGTGTTATTTGTCTAAAAAGCAGACAAAGCCTATGAACACTGAATATGTTCCATTAGTGTTCTTTCACACAGGCAATGTGAAGAAAAAAGGAGTCTACCTTTGTCTGCCTTACCCACATTTTTCATCACTTCCAAAGGGAGTTTTACTCTGGAAGTGCAAAACAGAGCTGGTAGCTTTATTTCTATTTATTCAATAGTTCTGAGATTGAAAACCATGGAGCCTGGGCAAAAGAAATAACAGGGGCATCTCATATCCATGTGTCGCTTCATTAAACATCTGAAAATGGCAATGAAAAAGCAGAGATTGCAGAATGAGATTTCCAGACAGCAGGATGATAACATAAAAGACTCTGTCCTCTGCTTGTACAATACACATGTGGTCAGAAAAATAAAGGCAGCAAACTATCTTACTTTATAATAGACAAGGAATTTCATAGCTGTTATTCTGGATGCACGGGAAGTAGATGACTGCTTTACACAAGAGGATCACTTGTTAACTTTGGATATGTGATATGTGAATGTATGACTGAGATTAAAAAAATCATGTGGTTTCATCTTTCTCAGGAAATATTTGCATTCAGAGGCTCCAGAAGTAACATTGAGAAGCTAAGGAATATGTGACAAAATATTGTAAAGCTAACTGACATTGTGTACAAGAAAACTAGTCTGTACAAAACAGCTTGGTTGCTTTTATTGCTATTTTAAATAGAAAAAGATTTGATCAATATTAGCCCCTCAATATGGCAAAAAACGTGACTAGACCACAAATTCCTGCAAAGCTGCCTGAAGGTGCAATGGTTGCTGAAGGAAGGGTTGCCCTTTCACACTTGCAAGGGTCTCAGGTGGCCATGGGCAGCAGAACAGTTCTGTTTTCAGATCCATCTTTTGGCAGCTGTAGCATCCAACACCTCAGCCCCTCCTTTCTGAGCCCCATCATGGAGATGGGGAGAAAGCAGTCCCAAAATCCCAAAGTGCCCAGGCCTGAGGGCTTTCTCAGGTCTTCTTTGCTGTTCTTGCAAACAAAGGTCCTGACATTAAAAGTATCCCACAGCTGAGGTGAGTGATGATTTTCCTATCAAGGATGATCTTTAGATGAGCAAGGTTAGCCCGGGTGGAGGAGACAGCATTGCATGGCTTGTGTAAAGGACCAGAGTCTTTGAGGTCTCCAGCAGAAACTCCTGGGCCTGGAATTGTTCTTGCTGGTCCTAAATATGCAGGCTTCTGTTCCCAAACTGTGTGTATTTCTCCCATACTGTTATGGAGGAGTGCTTTGATTTGCATTCACATCAAAAAGGAAAATGGAGCGAAAATATTATGCACAGAACAAAATTCAGATGACTGATTGCAACATCTTGAGTCCATTTATGGCTCCAAATAAGTTTTCCTGTCCACTTCCATGTACATGGTTAAACTTTTGAAATCTGGTATTAAACCTGAGGGTAAATAATTAAAATGCTTGGGATAGGCAGTATCTCGACCATCCTTATAGATAACTTGGTCCTGCTACTGCAGGGATTGTTTCTGCAGGTGTGGAAGGTGGAAAGCTTTAAGCAGCACCTGTAAATCCATGTTTATGGACTTTCAGAGCCCATCTCTGCCCTGAGAGAACCATGTGTGAACAACGGTGTGTTGAGAACTTGCTATAAGAGTTGAGGTTTAAACCAGTTGCCCATCATCCTCGCCAGTCCCATGCTGGCATCATTCCTGGGGCAGGAATTGCCTACTCACGACCTCTCCTCTGGGCATCTCCATGCCACAATCTGTTGCTAACAAACTCCCCTGGAACCCTGAAAGGTGCATCACCTCTCAGGAGCAGAGGTAAGAGCAAGTGTTGGGCCTGGCATGGTGGCTGGGGTGGATGGGACAGGCCCAAGCCCTGCTTACTCATAGATGACTTGTGTTTCCACTTGGCTCAGCCTCCCAGCACCCACACAGTCCCTGAACCAGCCCTACTGAAGTGGAGGTGTTCCAAAAATCTTTTCTGACAAGGGGAAATTGGTAACAGAAATCCATACTCAAGCACCTTTCTTTTTTTTTATGTCTGTCTTTTTTTTTAGGAAAAAAGGTGATATATGGCTTGCAGTAACTTGTGCTGTTAGGTCCTGAGGCAGCAATGAAAACTGTAATTCCAGCTGTGTCTGCACATCAGGCCAGCTGCTGTATGCCTGCCCAGCGGCCCTTCATGCTGCTGCGATCTGCTGCCATCCTCCTTGTCACCCTGACACAGATCTCCTGTGGCAAATCTCTGACTTAACCACATTTGAACCCTGCTCCTTCCTAGGGGAAGGGCTGCCCCTGCTCTCCTGCTGTCTGTTTGCATCCTTGGAGTGGTTGAGCTCCCAAAGCAAAGGGAGCAGGAGGAGCCCAGCCAGCAGTGCTAGGTCAGGATTTTGGTCACCTCAGTCTCACCTGCTGCTCAGACTGGGCTGCTGCTAATGCTGGGCCTCATCCCTGTTAGCTCCTATTTGCTCTCCTCTAGTTGTTGGAAAGGGCTTTAGCTTTTCACTTTGACCATTAAAAGGGACTTTTTGGTTAGATTTTTGATGCATCTGTACTCATACAGCATTTCACAAGCTATGTGGTTCCCTGCATACTTGTTGTTTCTGTTGGCTGTGTAATTATAGTGATGGAGAGGGACTCCCCAGGCACTGCCAGCCTCGCCAGTGCATCCCTGCTGGTCACACCCAGGCTGTGGGCTCTGGGCACACAGTGGCACTGGAAGGGGAGCTGAAAGGTGACGATGAACATCTCAATCCCTGCACCAGCATCAAGCCTTAAAGCCCAGTGCTGCCACTGGCAAGGAGCACATATCACAGCGACAGCAAAGCGACAGCCTCTGGAGTCCAGATGCATTAGAGCCTGAAGAGAGAGCTGTGCTCCCTAATGGACACACACCGTGTTTACGAGCAGCTGCGCGGCTTTTCCTGATTGTCTGCTCTTGAGCCCTTGTTTCAAGCAGTGCTGGCCTCTCTGCTGTATGCCAGCAACAGCTCTTCCAAACTTCCTTGATTGTGTCTGTGCCTGGTGCTCAGTGCTTGTGCGATGAAATGGAAGGCAGCAAGAAGATGGAGATTAAATGAGCAGCGAGAGGAACCTGAGCTGAATTTTGGGAGGGTAATTAGTGCTGCTGGTGGCTCCGAGCAGAGTAAGGGGTTTTGCTTTCTTCTATTATCCTTGTAGCACTGGGGAAATGCTGGGCAACTCCCTTCTGATCCTTCTCTAATTAAAAGGTTTTTCTGGGTAAGGACTAGGATACGTGAGGGAGTGATAAATTAAATGCTGCGAGTTCCCCACTCTGTTCTTGTGCTGCAGCAGGAAATAGATTCTACATCTCGTAGGGAGGCAGGGGGAGAAACCAGCTCCTTTCCCCTTGCAAACGGGAGTTGGTGAGGAGGCAGACTGGGGGCTGCTCTGTACCTGGGTGCCCAGGACAGTGCCCAGCGTTAGCCAGCAGAATACTTGCTGAGTGTGGTAGGTCTCTGATGGCACTGGTCCAGGAGAGGAAAGTAAAGGAATTGCTTTCTTCTAGCACTCCAAAAGCAAGAGTAGAGCTGCTTAAAGCAGTTGCTGCAGCCCCTGGGCTGCACTGGCCTCTTTCCCAGGACTCGGGGTGGAAACTAACGACAGCAGCTTGGGAGTCCACCTGGCATCTTCCTCCTCGCACCCCTTGTGGTGGGCTGAGGACAAGCGAGGTGGATGCGGGGAAGAGAAGGATGGAGCAGGGAGAAACTGCAGCACTCAAAGCCTGAGGTCCAGCAGCCCTGCTCGGACAGCTGCAGGAGACCATCTGGGGCTACAACCTGGAGGCACAACCCTTAGCTCTGGCTGAGCCACTCGGTGCTGGGGAAACAACTCATGCACTAAAACACAGAAAAGGAAATGCTTTCGGTTGATCCTAAGGGATTTTGGGGAAATTTTCTCTGAAACATCAGTATTTTATTTTTTTAAAGGCTTGATTGCAAGGAAATGGAAAACGGAAGCTGTTTTCTTGTGGCCTGGAGTCAGCATTTAAAAGCTGTTGTTGTAAGTGAAAAATAATTTCAAAATAAAATTAAAGGCTCCCCTCCCCCTCAATGAGGAAAGAATGTCAAAATGGAATTTTTTAGGTTTAAATATAAGGATTTGTGATATGACCAAAACTACTCAACAGTTGAACAGCGTTTCAGAATACTTGAGGGTATCCAAATTGTGTGTGTTTTAGAGAAAAATCTTGCTTTCTGGAAAAATTCAATAAGTTCTCCATAGGCATTACCTCCTGGTCTGTCCTTACAGGGATGGTTTGTTCCTATCCTTCTGATATTTTTTTATATTTTAATAAGTAAAACTCATGCATAGTGTAAACACACCAAAAAGCACAGGCCCTATTGAATTTTCATAGATAAGTATTTTAAATCCAGCCTTTCCCAAAGCTCCAGACATGCATTATTTACAGTGGAGCATAATAATGTAACAAAGCTGTATTATATTAAAATTGTTCCATAAAATATTACAATTATCATTTTTTGTAGCTTGACTTAAGGTGCACAATTTATATAAAACAATATGAATTATTTTCTGTTACAAAAAATTATTCAGTGTGGGCTCTGTGTATTACAGTTATTAATCTTTCTATTTAAATGCAAATTTTTCCTTTCAACTGAGAGCTAAAGTTACTTTTTATACAACTAATAAAACAGAACTTTGATCTTCTGATCCCTCATCAGGGAGATCGCTTTCTCAGTTGTGTTTGGGATGGCTCTGCCAGTTCCTTTACAGCAAGGATGCTTTCTTCAGAAGTGCATTGAAAATTATTCCCTGTTAAAAATGAAATATTCATTTGTACAGCAAGGTGTGATTTGGGCAAGTCTTAGTTGCTTTGTGTTTGTAATAAGAGAAAAGAGCTAAAAAGCGTGGTGTCCTTTGTGTGGGCATGTGCTGTGCCTGCAGTGTGGGAGGGTGATTTATGTGCAGAAGATCTCGCTTTGCATCCTTGTGGCTTTGCTGCTGTGAGGAATGTTAAACTGGGATTTCTCAGAGCAGGCTGGCGTCAGCTCAGGTGGGAGCTGTGGGGTGGCTGTGCCGAGGCAGCTGGAGGGGGTGCTCAAATGTGTTTCATCCAGCCATGAAGTGATGGCCGAAGAGATGTCAGGCTTCTCAATCACCACAGTCTCTGTGCTGTGAGAAAGTTCTGAAGCATCGTGTCACCTCTGAAGTACCAGAAACTCAAGGGACTTGGGAGCCACTTGCTCTGTGTGTCAGAGATAGGATGAGGGGGAACGGCTTTAAAACGGAAGGGAGGAGATTTAGGTTAGACATTAGGAAGAAATTCTTCACAATGAGGGTGGTGAGACACTGGCCCAGTTGCCCAGGAAAGCTGTGGATACCCCATCCCTGGAGGTGTTCAAGACCAGGTTGGATGGGGCTTTGAGCCCCCTGATCCAGTGGGAGGTGTTCCTGCCCGTGGCAGGAGGGTTGGAACTGGATGGGCTTTGAGATCTCTTCCAACCCAAACTGTTCTATGATTCTATGATTCTGCCTAAACCCTTGTTCTTCCCGTCTGCAGAAGGGCATGGAAGTGGCCCCGTTGGGCTGGGAGGAGGCTTCCAGTGTCTGATCCCTGGGAGCTGCCATCAGCTGGTGTTTCTGGAAGTCTCTCCCTGTGTGCAAGAATGTGATAGCGCTCAAGGAGAAAGGGTCGCTCTTAGCTGTCTGGCATCTTGTGTCCTGAAGCAGAACTCAAAGTGGTTTATGTGATTTCAGGCTAGTTTCTGCCGATTCCCTTTCTGGTGAATAGTACAATTACCCTGAGCAGCTCCAAGGATGGCTTCCTTAATAACATTTCTAGTGTCTGATTTACAGTTACCAGTATTAGCAAAGGAAGGTGAAAACCATGTTGTACTTCTGTCTTTCATCCCTGAGCACAGACTTCCCATTCACAGTATCACAGTATCACAGTATCACAAGGTTGGAAAGGACCTCTGAGATCATCAAGTCCAACCTATAACCCAACACTAACACCAACACTAACACCAACCATCATCTAGACCATGGCACTCAGTGCCTCATCCAGTCTCCCTTTAAACACCTCCAGGGTCGGTGACTCTACCACCTCCCTGGGCAGCCCATTCCAATGGCCAATCACCCTTTCAGTGAAGAATTTTTTCCTCATATCAAGTCTAAACTTTCCCTGACGAAGCTCAAGTTCATGCCCTCTAGTTCTGTCACTGGTCACCTGAGAGAAGAGAGCAACCCCTGCCCGACTACAACCTCCTTTTAGGGAGTTGTAGAGAGCAATGAGGTCTCCCCTGAGCCTCCTCTTCTTTAGACTAAACAGCCCCAACTCCCTCAGTCGCTCCTCATAGGGCTTGTGCTCCAGCCCCTTCACCATCTTCGTTGCCCTCCTCTGAACACATTCCAGTATCCTAACATCTTTCCCAAACTGGGGGGCCCAGAACTGGACACAATATTCAAGGTGAGGCCTGACCAGTGCCGAGTACAGGGGGACGATAACTTCTCTGGTCCTGCTGGCCACACTATACCTGATGCAGGCCAGGATGCCATTGGCCTTCTTGGCCACCTGGGCACACTGCTGGCTCATGTTGAGCTTCCTGTCCACCAGCACTCCCAGGTCCCTTTCTGCCTGACTCCTCTCCAGCCACTCTGTCCCCAGTCTGTAGCTCTGCATGGGATTGTTGTGTCCAAAATGAAGTACCCGACATTTGGACTTATTAAACATCATCCCATTAGAATCGGCCCAGCTCTCCAGTCTGTCCAGGTCCCTCTGTAGGGCCATCCTACCCTCTAGCAGATCAACTCTTCCTCCCAGCTTGGTATCATCTGCAAATTTGCTGATGATGGACTCAATCCCCTCATCCAAATCGTCAATAAAGATATTAAACAGGACAGGACCCAATACCGATCCCTGGGGGACACCACTGGTGACCGGCCGCCAACTGGATGAAACACCATTGACCACCACTCTCTGGGCTCGGCCATCCAGCCAATTCCTAACCCAGCACAGAGTGCTCCCATCTAGGCCACGAGCTGCCAGCTTCCCTAGGAGTCTACTGTGGGGGACCGTGTCAAAGGCCTTACTGAAGTCCAGGTATACCACATCCACAGCCTTCCTCTCATCCACCAGGCGAGTCACATGGTCGTAAAAGGAGATCAGGTTGGTCAGGCAGGACCTACCCCTCCTAAATCCATGCTGGCTGGGCCTGATTTCTTGACCGTTCTGCAGGTGGTGCATGATTTCACCCAGGATTATCTTCTCCATGATTTTACCTGGGACCGAGGTCAGGCTGACAGGTCTGTAATTACCTGGATCATCCTTACAGCCCTTCTTGTGGATGGGCGTCACATTGGCCAACTTCCAGTCTTCCGGGACCTCTCCAGTGAGCCAGGACTGCTGAAAGATGATGGAGAGCGGCTTAGCAAGCTCATCCACCAGCTCTCTCATCACCCTAGGATGGATCCCATCCGGCCCCATAGCCTTATGAGGGTCCAAGTGGCTCAGCAGGTCTCTAACCTCCTCCTCATGGATTGCAGGAGGGCCATATTTCACCCTGCCCCCATCAACCACTTCAGAGGGCCAACTGTCAAGCGAGCTGACATCCTTGTTGTTAAAAACTGAGGCAAAGAAGGCATTAAGTACCTCAGCCTTCTCTGCATCTCTGGTTACTATATTTCCCTCCACATCCAACAAGGAGTGGAGGTCGCTGCCGCCCTTCTTTCTGCCATTGATGTATTTATAAAAACTCTTCTTATTGTCCTTAACAGAAGTGGCCAATTTGAGCTCCAGCTGGGCTTTTGCTTCCCTGATTTTTCTCCTACACGACTTAACAACATCCTTGAACATGACCTGACTTACATCCCCTTCCTTCCAACGACGATACATCCTCTTTTTCTTACTTAGTTCCTTCAGAAGTTCCCTACTCATCCAGGCCGGCCTGCTGAAAAATGCCATCTCCTGGTGGTAGAAATCTTTCTGATGGTCTCCCAGGTCCTGTGTTGGCTGGCAGAGCATGTTGTCATCTGTTTGCTGGGCACCCCTTCATCTCTCCTGTTAGTTTTGCTCTGACTGACCCTAGATGGGAGCTTGGCTGCTTCAGCCAGTGGAAAAGCAGCAAGTGGTGTTATAATTAACTGGCCACATTAGGCATTTTGCAATTCTGACACCTCACAAGAGTGGAAGTTTAATGAGAATGGAGAGAGACTCAGAAGCAATCCATTTTCCCAGTAAAGCTTGTAATGAAGGTGTGAAATGATGCACAGCTAACCAAACCTGTCTGTAATAACCTCTCTGTTATAACATAGTGATCTGACAGAGTTTAGAAAAAACAGTGCAGTGTGCATGGATGTGTGTTAGATGTATAACACACCTGCCTCACAGTGCTAATGGGAGGGATAGTACAGCTTCACCAGATGTGCCACTCGTAGGTGAAGTGCCAAAATGTGTAAAGAACTGATCTTTGAAAGAAAATGCTCATTTGCAATGGGAAGATGAGTGCAACCCAAGGAATGCACCGTAGAAGCGTGTCTAAGGAAGGCTGTTCAGGTGGAACATGGGGCTGTGAACGCCCACACCAGCACCAGCTCTGGTGCCACACAAAGTCCTTCTCTGTAACCCGTGTGCACCAGCACAACCTGGTCACTGCAGTCCTCACAGAAATCTGTGATGCATTTCTTATGGGTGGATCTGCCAAAGAGGGACAGAAACTAGCATCAAGGTGTTTTCTAATTATTTGCTTCAGAGAAGGCTGTGTCTCTAATTATTAATTGAAGATTCAGAAGCAGCTGTAAGCAGCATGTATTTTGCATAGCAAAACTATATATTCTGACACTATGATTGCATCTCTTTGCCTTCGTTTGCAGGTAACACAGCAGACTAGGATGGCTGTGGAGGGAAGTGGAACAAGCATGGCACATGCCGTGTGGTTTCTGGTGGCCCTTGGGAGTGAGTGGTCTGCTGAAGATGCTTTCCAATGGGATCTTGTGTCCCCCATCTTCGACTTCACTGGGTTTTATCTTCCCACCTTGCAGGATTTTCCCCAGTGCTGGTGAGGAGCTGGGTGCATGTTAAACCCCATGGCCCACAGGAGCAGAGGCACTGTGCCTTTCTGCAGCACCCACCTGGTGCACAGCATGGCCAGGAGGTCACTTCTGCCCATGAAATGTCTCAGAGCTGTCCCAGGCACGGAGCACTGAGGGCTGCTCCAGGTGTATTGTGCTCAAAGGTTTGCTTTTGGGTAGATAAGTTCATTTGTCCACCTAGGAGCCCTTTGCCACCCAGCATCACCTTTGCTCTGTGGCATCAGCTTCCTGACATGGTGGGATTTAGGTTAGACATCAGGAAGAAATAATTGATGATGAGGGTGGTGAGGCTCTGGCACAGGTTGCTCAGGGAAGTTGTAGGAACTCCTCCCTGGAAGTGTTCAAGGCCAGGCTGGATGTGGCAGCCTGGTCCAGTGGGAGGTGTCCCTGCCCATGACACGGGAGTTGGAACTGGATGATCTTTAAGGTCCCTTCCAACCCAAACCATTTTATGATACTGTGATTCCTCTGCTGGAGCCTAAATGCATCTGTTGAGTTTATGGCAGACGTGTGGCAGTTTCCATTCTCTGCGGCCCTTGTTCCAGTTTGGTCTCAAAGAGAACTTCTCCTGGCTGAACAGAATTAGCATTGCCTTTTTTAAATGTGTAATTTGTATGACTGATAAAAATGTCATGCACATTTCTATCAGATGAAGTATAAAAATGGAAATAAGCATGTTGCTAATTGTAATCAGCATGTAAATACCTGAGCCTATAAATTCTAACTCACATAATTAATTTTGCAGTTTCTTTTAGGACTGGCATGAATGTGGCTGAGCTTTCACATAGCCACTTGCAGGATAGAGCCTTGGATTCTAAGCTCCATGTGTTTTGCCTGTGGCATATGGTGAGGGCTCAGGAAGCATAATTGTGGAGCATTAGCGTTCAGCTCTCCTGCGGCGAGTGTCACATCCAGAAGGGTGGCTCCTTTCAGTGACATCAAGATCCTATAGGAAAGGAGCGTCTTTTAAAGATCTCTGCCATATGATTTATGGTAAATAATGTCGTATTTTCCTGCTGTGTGTTTCTATCTAGAGGCTTGCCCTTGTTGCTGCTCAGATTTGTTTTCGTTTAGTGTGTCACGGGACTTGGAGCAATACAGTTTTGGCAGAATTTGTGGGAAGAGGATGTAAACACAATGCAAGCTTTCTGTATACTCTGTGTGTCCTCTCCAGTATCGTTAAATGATACAGCTATGCAGTTAAAGCACACCCATTAATACAAGTTAATACAAAGACATGGTTATTTTATGGGAGCTCTTAATTTACATTTTTATAAAGAGAACAAGCAGATCCCCTGAGACACTGTTGTACAAATAACGAAGGACAGAAGCTCAATTAGTGAAAGCATAGAAGTGAGAAGGGTGACACGAGTCATGCAGAGTATAATTCAGTAGGTATATTGGTTTGTATAGCATACTGTTTCTTGTACATTAAAAGGCTGCACTGAGAAAATAATTAGCTGCTTTTCCTATGACAGTGTTCTAAACCAGAGTTGTCAGGTGTTTTTTGGAGCATTGTGCCTTGAGACAGGAAAAGTTGATTCCTTAATTCTGAATTGGTGTCACTTTAATACTGCCATTTACTTTTGTCATTACAGGAAGAGCAGAAATCGTCCAGAAGTATTTTTTTTCATTTTGTGCTCCTCTGAGACCCCACCAAGAACCAGGGATATTTTTTGTCTGTATTACTCTAGATTAATATTTTCCAAGCGGTGGTGGATAGAAGCACGAGCCTTACCAGCTGGCCAGAAAGTAAAGGAAGAAAGAATTGAGTTTATGTAAATAAACTCAGTCCCTATTCTTTTTCCTTAGAAGCTGACAGCGTGTTTCCAACAAGGTGAGACTTCATAACAAAATGCTGCACTCTGGCCCGTCCTGCAGAGCTCTTTGGTAATGAAGCTTCTGAAGCCCTTCATGCCTTTCCCAGAACAAAGCACTGGCTTCCTTTCTGATCTCCTGAGAGCACTGAAGGGCCAGCAGGGCCGTTTGCAGGGCGTGCAAGATGGGGATTGCACCAAGTTCAGAAGCTGGAAAGCCTGATTTCATGCAGCTTTGCATGCTTTAATCCTGCTCTTGTGGTAGTTCTCTCTTGGGGGCTGGCAAGTGTCCGTACTGGTCAGCGTCTCATGGGGAAAGTGCATTGTAAAGAATCCTGGGAATAATCTCAGGGAACATGGTTGCCAAGAAAAAAGGAAATTATCGGCGCGTATGTCATTTCCATCAAAAGTGCTTCCCAATTAATTGGTTCAAAGTGATTGTTGTTGGTAACCACCTCCTGTCAGTCACAGTTCCCATGTATTTATATAGGGCTGAGCAATGAAACTGCTTTGAAACGAGTGTGAAAATACGTATTTTGCGAATTAAATTACTTCTCACCAGCTGAAAAGGAAACCCAAGGAGAATACTGACTCTGGCAGAAATAGGATCTGTAAAGGAACCTTCCCAGGATGGAGCTGGAGCTGTCAGCACCAGCTCTTGGGCTGGGAGAATGTGTGGGGCAAGGAGATTCAGTTGAGTTCAGTGGAGTTTGGCTGCAGCCTCCACTGCAGTATGCTGCCACCCTGGGAAGAGAAAAGATATTTTCAGAGCAAAGGTTGTCTTTATAAAGCATTTTGAAAAAATGCATGGATGTGGCCTTTTCTGAAACAGCAGTTTGTGTCTCAGTTGCCCATTTATGTTCTTATATGAATTGGAAATTATCCTTTGACCCCTTAAATCATTATTATATTACTAAATGTTTCAGAACTTGAGTAGCTGTTTTACTGTCACCAATAAATGACGGCGTGTTGCCCCTGCTACAGAGATGCTGGGAGTCAGGGTTTGATGTGAGTTGGTTTCTATTAGGCTTGGTACACAATTTCAGCATTTTAATCAATATTTTGCCAATGTTGCCATTGGGTTTGCAGACACAAGACCTCAGTCCTGTCTTTTTTTGTGAGCAATGACTGCGATGGGTCCCAGTGCAGGCAAAGCCAGAAACCCAGTCCTGCAGCTTCCTTTCTGTGATTATGTACTGCCTGTCTGGTGACAGCCCCCAGATGTGAGGCGATACGTGCAGCCTTGCTTCATTTAATAGCGCGACGTCCTCACAATGTGTTTCAGTTTATATTAATGTAGAGATAAAAATCTTTAAATACTGAAGGAGCATGCAGTGTACAAGAATTGTATTGACATTTTCTATGCTATCATAACCATGGATTCATCTGCTTGTTCTTATGTTAGCAATTTAATTCTAATCCAGGGCAATAATGAAAAAGTGCATTACCAGGGAAAGACAAACTCTTCATAGCCCGTGTTCCTGATATTTTTAGAGAATTGAATTGCATTTTCTGTTGACAATAAAAGACTATCTTTAGGTCTTCCATAACATCTACAAACAACAGAAATAGGTTTGCTAATGCATTGTCAGCCAGAAGAAAAGACACTATTTCTAGCTCATGTATTCAGGGGTGGAACTGCACCCCAGTCTGTGCTACCTTTACTCTGCCATTTCCTGCTAGGAACTCAAGCAGCTCCTGGGGCTCAGGAAGGCACTTCTGCACATGCACACCTTCCGCTGGGAGCCCTGCCTTGCTCTTGGAACTGAAGTTGTCTGGTAGTTGGACTGGAAGATCACTGCAGGTCCTTTCCAACTGAAAAATATTCCATTCTGTTCTATTCAATATTTTTGCCAGCCTGTGTGTGCTGCTGAGGGGGCAGAGCTGGGCTGAGCTGCTGTCCAGGCTCAGGGCACAGCTGAGCGAGGCTGTGGGGCGGTATTGGGGTGCCCAGGCTGCATAACCAGAGCCCGGGGGGGCACAAACCTCCCCAGGGCTGTGGAGAGTGATTTTAACTAAAAGCTGCAAGAGTCCCTTGAGATGCTAAACCCAGGCTCCTTCTCTTTTTAGGAATAGGTCACTTATGCCGGCGTTTTCCTGGCGTGGCACAGGTTCTGGAGTGGGAGCTCCCAGCCAGAGCACACCAGGTGTGGAGGGAATGCCTGATTTTGATGCCATGCAGGGGAGACACAGCTTGTGTGTCTGCAGAGCGTGGTGTAGTATAGACAGGGAAAGGGCATGCAGCAAAGGTGAGCTGGGAAATTTGGGAAATTCACATCAAACAGGTCTCCTCACCGTTGTGGGAGGCTTGGCTTCTTGTAGGGATCTCAGTGTGAAGGCCCTGGGGTGGTGGAGCCTCCCCAGCTCCAGCCCTCTCCAATTGCACAGTCCACAGGCTGTTCAGGCACAGGTTTTCATTGCTACAACACAACAGTAGCCACAGATTTTGTTCAATGCTGGGAACAATCCAAAATCTAAAGATATTTGGATCAGTGGGCAGACTTGAGTAAGTGCTCGAGAGAGTTGTAAAAGCAGAATAATTTGGATTCCATTTTTTAATAATTTAATCTCTTTATATATATATATATATACAGTACTCAAAAATCCTACAAGACGGCGCACGGTATGAAATTTATTTCCCTTAGTTATTTTTTTCTAAGCCCTTGCAAAGAATCTTCTATTACAATTTTGAGCTTTATTAAAAAAAACTCCTAGGGGATATGTGTACTATTCTTTATTAAACTACATAGGACATATTCCTAAGAGTCGCTCGCACTCCTCCCACACGCACCTTCCCACATGTGAGATAAATTAAGAATGTCACTATCTTTAATGCCAGAAGTATTTCCATCTTCCACTGCAAATATGCAGTGATGTGTCTAGAATAGCACTGTCAGGGGAAGAAATCTTCACATGAGCAGACTTTTGCTATTTGTGTTCCCTTTCTACATGCTTTTATTATTTCATCCACAGGAGATATTTTCTTCAGTGGGGTCATGTTGGCTACAGGTAGGTGGAGGAAGAACCCTCTTCTTTCTTTATATCTAAACCTGTTCTGAGTCCTGCCCTTGGCCAGTCCTTCTCTGACAGCTTGCACCGGGTTCAGAGCCTTGTGGACCTTCAGGAGGTGCTGACGGAGGGCGTTGCACTTGCTGTTGGTGTGGTGGGTGCTGGGGAAGGGCCCTGAGATGCAGTGGTGGTGCTGAGCTGTCATGCTGAGCTGTCATGTCCCACTTAAAGTGAGCTCTTTAGAATCACTGGCATAGTGTCAATAGTGACACAAATCACTATGACTAAAGTCAGGATATTACTAAGAAAAGAGGTACATGGGCTGAAACACTGGGTACAAACAATCCACGGTGTGTGTGTGGTTCAGCACCAACAAAAAACCACATAGGTTGATGTTACCACAACAATCCACAGCTTAGAAAACACTGGTAACACTATATAACAATCTGCTTAGCAGAGATGAAAAAGGTAGAAAGAACCTGATATTTCTAGAGTTAAACTCCAAAAATGCCTGCTACAACCTGCTGCAGCCACAGGTGTTACAAGAAAAAGGAAGGGCTCTGAGATGTGATGGCGGTGCTGAGCACAGCGTTCGCCTCCTGGGTCTGTGCCAAACACCAGGCTTCGGTGGGGAAGCAGACAGAGTGGAGACTTGAGAACTAATCTTATGCCTCTGCCTCTGCCTCTGTGACTAATTGCTCTGAAATTTGTGCATGTAATAGCTTTCACATTTTATAATACCTCTTACTAAGTTAGCATTTAAAAAGGATGTATTTTCTTGTCGTTAAAAGCATTGGATGCAAATGGGGGAGCAGATAGATATGCATTGCCTAATAATTAAAACAGAACCACAAATTTCAGGGAGTGTGGCCAGGCTCCAAAGAGTCCCTGATCCTGTGTCTGATGCACAATACAGCAGCAGAGGATGCACCCACTGTGGAAATGTATGGATTACGAATGTCAAGGGCTGTTGAATGCTGTGAATTTTCACTGTGGATCAGCACAGAGTTATTTGTCACAGGAGGTTCTGTAACTGTGATACATTTGGAAAGTTCAGTGTGCAATGGCCCTAAAACTCACCCTCCCTCCTTTCGTATGCAGAGACTCAGAGCTAATGTGTGTTTAATATAAGGCAGGTGGGATACTAGCTGACTGGAGCAGGATTTTTGTCTCTTTTTCCTTTTCATTATTCATCTTAGGGTCATCTCCTTTGCTATTTATATTCAGCATAAATAATAATTAAACCAGGGGACAGAGGTGTGGTGGTGTGAATGTGAAGAAAAAAACTCCGTGTCCCTGATGTTGCAAAGCTTCTGGGAACTGGAGGAGTTTTTAGTCTGAGGAATTGTGGTCCATTGCAAGTGCTTTCTGGAGAGCAGGAAAGCATTAACATGCAAGCAATACTCTTAAGTGGCCAGAATGTAGTGATTAAAGTGCTCTTGCTGTGTGATCTTGGGCCTCTTGCCCTTTCTATTCCTTAATTAATTTCCTCTATCATTTATGTATTAATAGAAACAAATTACCTGCTTCATGGGAGGTGAGAGGTTTTATTCGTTTATGTTTGCAAACAGCTTTGGGATCTGAGAAAGGAAGGAAGAGGCTACAGCAATGTGAAGCCTGTATGTAGTGCGTGAATGGTGTATGACAAGGCTTTATTCCTTGGCAGTCTTATAATTTGGCATATGACTAGGTCTTCTTCCTTTTCTGCTGTTTAAGTTTCTTTTTCTGGCATTGTCAAATAAGGCACAGATTTTGCCTCTAGTGTAATATGTAAATGTATGGATGTATGTGGATACTTTGATTTGGGGTTGATCAGTGCTTTTGTTTCACCCTTCTTCCCTTCACAATCACTTATGGAGAAGGGCAGTGCCCAGTGACTGTGGAGTCACCTGCCAGCAGGTCACCCATTTGAAAGCAGTGCTGAGATTTAAAGTAGTTACCATGGCCCATCTTTAGGGAATGAATATGGATTTATCTCCTGGAATGATGCTCTGGTTTATGCTATTAGCAATAGGGTAGCAGCTACAAAGGCTACTGTGTGAGGGCCCAACATGTACAGAAAGTAAGCTTCCAGGTAGAGATGTAGAGTTGGTTGTTTTCTACTGTCACAGCTTGTGTCTTGCACTGCAATTCAGATTTTCAGTATCTTCCTCTGAAAACAAACCTGACCAAGGTCTTGCAGTCCAAGAAACATGCAGCAGCGCTAGGCAGGGGCTGCCTGTATGTTGTTGGTAGCTTTGTCAGTGGGTTTCAGCAGAGGCTGATGCATGGCCATGAAAGGCAGAAATGTGCTATCAGTAGATGCTCTTGATGTCTTTTCTCCTGGTGAGTAATGCAAACAAACATGACATTCCTTCACCTGCACAAACGGGTCTCAGGGTGGAAGCAACATTAAAAGCCAGCATCTCTTCTCTTGTAATATCTAATAGCAACGTCTAATTCTGGATTTTCAAAGCTGTTCCCCTTCGGGTTATCGTGTGATATGGAGTGTGTTTGTGCACAGGCAGTGCTGCGCGAGCAGCTCAACACAGTTCAGCGTGCAGAGAGCTCCTTGGCTGAGGCTCCCCTTGGAGTCCCTCAGCAGGCTCTAAGGATGTGTCATCCTTTGAGTCATCTCTTACTTTTAAAGCAGCTTTCCTCCACGAAAGCTGTTTTGGTTTTGACTCCAATGCACAGAGCTCTGCATTTGCAATCCTTTGACACAGATCTTTGCAGGGGTAGCAGGTGGGGGGGCGAGAAGATGAGAGCTGCCTCTGGGGCTGCGCATACCTCCACCCCTTGTGCATTCCATGCCTTTTTCATCAGCAGTTTTCTTTGTGCTCCTCCCTAGTTTGCTTCTCCCTGGGATTTTTTGAAATTTTCGACGACCTCTCAGACAGAGCAGTGTGAGATGGGCAGATAAAATTGTTTGGTGCTTGCAGTTTGTCTCTTAAATCCCTCCTCCGCGGATGCCTCTTGCCTCATCTCCAATCGCAGACTGAAGCTCAGTGTCCTGTTCCCTTCTCCCTCTTGAATGCTCAGGTTTTTGTTTCTCTTGTGCTTATGACCTAGATTCACCCTAGGGCAGAAACCTTTATGGGGCAGGGAGGAGGGGAAATGTCAGTGTGAGAGTGGCCCCAGCCCTCCCACAGCAGCCTCCCCTCATTTTGGGGGCTATTTCCATGCTGCAGGGAGCTCTCTCAGTAGCTGGTGTTGAAACCCTCCTGAGGCTCTTGCCAATGTACCACCATCTCCACACAGGCAGAAGGAGCCTTGCATTCCTCTGCTGAGCTCTTAGGACCAGGTACCCTGGGCAGCCCGAAGTGGTGGGCTCCCGTCACCCAGCCCTTCAGAGCTGAGGTCTGGGTAATGGTGCATGTAAAGCCCTCCCAGCAACAAGGCCATCTGTGCTGTTGCAGAAACATTGAGCTAATTGCACAAAAGGTGAAGCTCCAGTACTGCAATGATTGATTCAGCCTTGGGCCCCCCACAGCAGCAAGCAGCTCATGAAAACCAAAGGCCAGGCATGTGCTTGCAGACCCTTCATCCAGCTAAAATACCGTGACGCCTGACCTCATTAGAAGAAGGTCACAAAATACATCTCCCTGGATTGCTCCTTTCTGTGCCCAGTGAAATCCTGGGAGTTTGGCCAACCAGACAGGCATTCCTCCTTCTTCTACAGAGTGCTATGGTTTCCTCCCTGCCTCGGGAACAGCCTTAGGACCCAGAATGAACTCCTGTAAGCTCATGGAGGAGAACTTACAACTTACACTCTAATTAGTATAATTAATACATAGACGTAATGTGCCACTGTGATAAAAGTTGATAAAATGCTTGTAGGGTGAGGGAGTAAAGCAAACAAGCAAGGCACATGTAGGGCGTTATCAGGGGCCAAGAATATTTATAAGCTGGTCATCAGTGTTTCCCTTAGATATTAATTTTACAGGGCAGTTAATGCACAGCCACTGCATGATGCAGGGCTACCAGTCTGGGCCAGCTCCTGGCATGACCCTCCCTTCTCCCAGGAACTCTGATGTGCTTTAGAACGTGAGTTTAGGTTGCACATGGAGTGCGACGGATGTTGCATGTGGCAGTGTCGTGCCTTTGCTTTCCATGCTTATCAGCTTCCCTAGTGTAGTCAGGTCCCTGCTTCTGACAGCAGACAGCTCTTGCTCCAGCCTGACTATTTGAATGCTGAGGTCTGTACAGTGGTGTTTGAAATTCATGGATGGGAAAGGAGGAAGGAATATTGGCATTTCCATTGCATATGGGTTAGTTCCTGAGAGTGGTTGTCTGCAACCCATGAATCATGGATGAAGTGTGTCTGCTAGGTGGCTGTCTCTACAGGTACCTCTGCAGTGCAGGGAGCAAGGTGCTGTGTCCCAGCCCCACTTCCTTCTCTTGCCCTTCTCAGCTCCCCAGGTAGGTGGTCCCAGCAGAGTGATCTTCCCTTTCACGGCTGCACTGCAGGCAGGGGACTGGGGGGACGAGGGGTTTGGTTGGCATTTGTGGACTTAAGGATGCCTGATGTTTCCCTGTCACTAACACACCACCGTGTGTATCACCCAGGAGCACCAGAGCAGCTTGGTGCAATCTGGCTGAGCGTGGTCAGCAATTTGCCGTGGTCATGAGCACGGTGTGAAGCACCACGTCTGCAGGCTCCAGCTGGCACGCGGCGCGGTGGGGTGCTGTCTGCAGGGCCCGAGCAGACCCCATGGGGACACCCACGTGCAGTGGCTCCCATTGGGACAGGTCGCTGTTGAGTGTCACTGTCAGCCTGCTAGAGAGACAGAATGGCAGCTCAGAGGGCAGTGACAGATCATGCACTGGAGAATGATTGATTTACTTATTTAGGGCTCCGTTCTGCAAAGATTCAGATCCGTGGGGCTTGGGCTTAGTACTAGTTGAGGAGATGAGGCTACTTCAGCAGCAGGAGAAACCACCAGTGCTTCAGAACTTTCACAGCATGGCAATTATGCATGCATTTAACCCATTACAGAGCATCAGGGTCAGCCCCACTGCTTGCCCTGCCACCAGGTTCAGCCACTGTGGGACTTTTAGGTGCTGTAGCAGCACAGAAGGCAGTCTAGGAACAGGGATTCGTTGAGGGTTCTGGGCCCAACCCCAGCCTTGTGACAGCAGCACCAGAGGAGCTGTTCAGTTTCTCTCCAGCTTTTCTTTGCTTCTTCCTTACAGCTGCATGTGGCTTTATGCGTGTGCAGAGGAGTAGGAGCCATTTCCCTCCTCCTCTGGACAGCTGACAGCAGCAGCTTTGATGGGGCTGCCTGGTTCTCCTGAATGTTTCCACTCTACCAGGACTCCCTTTCGTCTAATTACCTCCTCTGTACCCATTTACCAAACACGGGAGTGTTTCTTGGCTGCAGATGCCAATTTGAATGCTCTATGACTTGGAAAACAAAAAAAATCAAACATCTATTAGAAGTGGGGACAGATCAAGTGTGACGTGCATCACCTGAGGGCTGAGCACCCTGAAACCAGACCAGGAGGAAGCACGCAGGTACTTTAGGGAGGGATGCAAAGAAACCTTAATTGGACGATGCTGCAGCTGCCCGTGAGAGGTATCTGTGGCTCTGCCTGGTGTATGCTAATATCCACTCAGTGGGTGGGGAGTACAGTAGAAAAATGAATGGGAATAAGTCAGAAAAGCTGAAAATTTAGGGTGTTATCTGCAAAATGCAGGTGGAAGAAATGTATTTTCTCTTAAAGACTTCCCACAGATTTAAGTCCCTTGTGCTTTTCCTTCTAATGTCGGTGCTTAAAAATAGGACTGAAGAAGGAATGTAACATTTTTGCTAGTGTTAAGCTGGCAGCTAGTTAGTGCTGGGTATTTATTGTATAGGCCAAATGGCTCAGAAGAGACCTGCTTTATGGATGTGCAAAGTGGCTGCTGCTCTCAGAAAGCAGGAAAATTGGGAATCTTTAGTCTTTTTAGTTCTTAGGAGGCACAGTGACCTGCAATGCCCTAACTTAGAATAATGAATCTCTCCTATCTGTGCTTACCCACCAGGTAACAGCAGGTCAACTGGCCTCCTTGTAGAGTTGGGGACTTAAATAAGCACAAACAAGTTCTCTAATGATTGCTGCTGCACTCCCAGAGGAGCCTTACCTAGGATAGTGCTATCCACTGCTGAGTGACCACCATCACCCTTTATTTCCAAATCTGCTTATTGTGCTTCTGTGGTTAAGAAGGATTTAAGGCTGTTAGTAACAAGCAGTGTGCTTTTTGGGAAAGGTTTGGCCCTCAGACGTGCAGATCTGAGCTACTGAAATCTCCAAACGTGTTTTTTGATGACAGCACATCACAGGTTTGTGTGTTCATGGTCCACACTGGAGTTACGATGTCTGTGTGCAGTTATTCTGCTCCCAATATCTGTGTGTTCAATTCTTCCACTTCTGATGTCCCTTTTTTTAAAAACAGCAAAACAACACCACTCCCCCCCCACACCCCCAGCCAAAACCAACCCTGATGTCTGAAAACAAATTACTTGTTGCCACTCTCCTTTCGAGCATCAAAATTGATCCTTGTCCTGAAGAACTGGTAGTGTTTGCAGCGTGAAGAAAGGTGGCTTCAAAGCAGGGAGGAGCAGAATGTCTGCCTGGCTCTGGGCAAGACAGGGCTGGGAGATGGACCTCAAGATCTTCAGACCTGCACGTCTCCCTGTAAGGTTGTGTTTCAGATATAAAGAGATGTATTTTAATCAAATGGTTGAGAACATCTGTGGGAAAGGATTCACTGTTTGGTAGCTGTTTTTGTTTGCTGCCTGCTGGAACAGAGTCTGCTTGTCACCTACAGCTAGCACCACGCTGTGCTAGCTGGTCTGAACATGCCGCTGCTTTTGCCATGCAGCTGAATCTAAGTTCAAAAGTTATTGTTTTGAGGGAGTAGTGTGGCTGACTGGGTGATTTGTGATAAGCAGGGGAAGCAGGAGATCAGCAGCTGGAGTGCAGTGAGGCAAACGCGGGTTCAGATTCGTAGTCTGAGCTGTGGGCTAGACCTGTCAGGGATGGCAAGGGAAATGGTGACATGGGGACAGGCCTAGAAAATTGAGATGCTGCTTTCTCTCAGGGATTTCTACCTCTTCTTCTGCCTATTGTGTAAATTGCTTCTTCCAATTTGGTACCTTTCTGCGTGTGATGAGGAGCATTGTGGATGGAACTGCTCTTCTGTGAAAAAGTGCTCTTCACAGCAAGTGAAGCTCCGTGGAGATCAGTGACTCAAGGAACTAGGGAACAGAGGAAGAAATCGTGACTGGAAGATGGTGCTTCCCTGCAGAGCTCTATATTCCTCTCCTGTCAACATCTCTGAAGAGTTAGCTTGGTTTTCATTTCAAATACATTTAGAAACCTCAGTCTGGTGAGATGTGGTTCCTCTTCTCAGCTGCTTGCAAACTTGCTCTGTCTATCATGTCCTGCGTGTTCTATTCCTTTCTGCTAATCAGCACAGGTCTCCCAGACAGGCACGGATCCCCATGGCTCTGCAAGAGGCAGGCAGAGCCCATCTACATGGTCCATGCTTTCTCTACAGGCTCTTCAGGCCTCCCAGTCCAGACAAGCAGAGCAGCTCTTTTCACTGGTAGGATCAGTGGGTGCCTGTTGTCTCTTGCTGGCCAGGCACTAAGGAGAGCTGGTAGCACCCCACTGGCACAAGCAGTTGCTGGTGTTGCCAGTTCAGGGATCCACAAAGTACGTTTGTGGTGCTCCAAGAAGATATATCCTTCTTCCTGAAAAATATATGAGGTAGAGCAGCACATTCTGTTTATGCTTCCTTTTTTTCCAGACTTTTTCATACCATTTATTTAGCAGCTTGAGAAGAGCTCACCAACCGACAGCCCCTTCCCTTTGAGCCATGGTCCATGCTGCCCTTACCGTGACAGATTGCCTGCTTGTCAAATGTGTTTTGCTTGCTGTTCAGCTGTTTTAAGGACCTGCTCACCAGCCAGGCTTTGAAGAAATTAGTAATGTCTCTTTTCTGTGCAATGTCCTTGACAAGCCAGAAATCCGCCCAATCACTGTTTTGAGCAATTAAATTGATGACATGGCCATCAACCTCCACAAAACCAGTTGGCGAAAGTGCTCTGCAATTGAAACTCCAGTCCTTGGTGAGTGAATTTGTATGTAGTTTGGCAGAGAACAGCCCTGCTGACTTCTCAGGCCGACACTGCTTTGTTATTTGAATATAAACATCTAAAACAGCATTAGGCACTGAGAGCTGCGCCAGGAACCCCAGCAGACGGCGGAGCTTATTTATTGATTGCTCTTTAGATCAGAAGCTGGACGGCACCACAGGGAGCTAGCAAAGGAGGAAACCCATTTTAAATACACTGTAAATGCTCCTTTGGAGGATTAATGACAAGGAAACTGTAAAGTGTGTTAACAGGGTGCACAGAAAAGTAAAAGCTGGTAAACTTGCACGGCTTTCCCTTTCACAGGAGAATTCTGTTTCAGCAGAGATGGGGAAATATAGAGTCTAATAAATGTTGCTTTATTGCTGGGCCTTTATAGTGGAAAACAATCTATATTTTTCACACTGAAGAAGTTCTTGTAAATTTGGAAAATGTTAGAAGATACAGGGGGAAAACACTTGGAAAAAAAAGGTGGAAGGAATCGGGGTTGGCAGAAGTGGAAATTTTTCCTGTTGGCTACTTGTTCCCTCAGGGGTAGCTTGCAAAATACTCCTGCATAGCTGGGGGGGATTCACCAAGCAGAAGAGCTGGAGGTGTCCTGCAGGGACAGATTCCCAGCACTGTCGTGGCCACGGTGCCACGAAGCACCCCACTGCATCACCCCTTCCTGTGCAACACGTTCCCATCCTAACGGCTGATCTAGTTGGTGTGAGAGAGCGGGGTGGGTTGCCATCCTGTTTATTGCTTTGCTGAGTGTTTGGATCTTCACCCACAGGCTTTGCATGGTTCTGCTGTACTTCCAAAATGCCTGGGAGGGGGGCTGAGCCCCCAATCCACAGATGTGCAAAGAAAGTATAAAAGCCTGAGCTGCTGTTTAGGAACATGTGCTGTTCCTGTGGTTTTTCAAACTCGTAATTCTCGTAACACCTTCAGCTTGCCTACAGCTCAATCCTGGGTGCCTTTTTTCCTGCTTGATCAGCTCATTTCTAGCTGCCTGTCATATGGGAGATGCCCTCTGCCTGCAATTCAATCCTGGGTGCTTTTTTTCCTGCCTGCTCAGCTCATTTCTAGCTGCCTGTCACATGGGAGATGCCCTCTCCAGCACAGCAGTTATCGTTACTGGAGCAACTCCTGTGAGCAGGGCAGTTGGCAGGAGGGGAGGTACAATTGCTCTGATCCTCCCTTAGGCATCTCACAATCCTGGCTGAAGGAGTTGACAGGCACAGCAAGAGATTAACATGCAGAAGTTCTGAGGAATTTTAGGAAGTCTAATGTCTTCATAGTGGTCTGACTCCTTGTAGAATCACTTCTGAGTGAAATATTAAGAAAGTTAAGTAAACCAGAGAGATGCTGGAATTTCTCAGTGTAAGGAGCTAATATTGCATGGGAAATGAACTCATCTGCAAAGCCTGTTTCATTTTAATGTGGTACCCACCCACTACTTGCTTTCCCTTGTCCACCTGCACATCCAATCTGAAATGTGAGCAGCTTGTGAGGGGTGGTGTCTTTCTTGTGTTTGTAAAGCCTGGAGACTGTGGTTGGAAGAGGCTGGGTAATGTCTGGTGGAGCTAGACCTGATCCTGAACTGATAGGTCATCACCAAGATGCTCGGACTTCTGCAGCCTCAGACATTTGCTATCCTGTGACTTTTAATATGGGACTGGCAGTGTCCTCTGGGAGCCCTGTTTGCTCACCCACACGTGGGTGTCTCATGGGCCACTCACCTGGGAGGCATCTGCTCCCAAACCACCACGTGCTCAGAGATTTGCTTTCATGACATCCTGGCAGACTTGAGTGTCATGGACTGGGCTGTCTCCACAGGGCTTGAGTGCTTTGGTGGTGATGTGACTGCTTCATTGCTAGAGCTCTCAGTGCAGCACGGCTTGAGAGATCTCCACGCAAGCTTAGACCACCAAACACTTCTGCAAATGCAAGGGCTCAGTTTTTGTTATCCAGCCCTTCCTTGCAGTGCATGAATGATTTCTTAAGCACACAGATGTGTGTGATGCAAGTACTCATTATCCACCCCAGTTTGTTACAAATGAATCGTAAAGTAAATTTAATGAAACAAAGCACACAAAAGTAGATTATTTGCCTTGACTTGGCTTGATGTTTTCTCTTATTTTTTTGTTGTTTTTTTTTTTTTTCTTTTTGTTTCTTGTCAGTTTGGCAACAGCTCCAGGTTTTATTCCACCTTTGTTGCCTCCATGTCATCCCTTTACAGGTTTTCACAGACCACTCCAAAGTAAGGAAGAGCCATGCAAAATGGCAAACAGCCAGCACAGAGGTAAAAGCAGAAAAAGCATATCAGGGTGTGTTCTTTTAACCAAGGTCTTTTAGACCTCTTCAGGGCATCTTGACAAAGCAGCTTAATTTCTGAAGTTGTGGGGGTTATTTTCAAGGGACTCCCCTCTGCAAGTGAAAAGTGAAGTAAAACTTACAGAATATCTAGGGGCAAATGTCATATAGACTATTGCAAAGTCCCAGGGCACAATTCAACTTGCTTTTTGAGGGGGCCCTGTTTGTTAGCATCTATCCTAGGCCTTCAGCACCTCTGGCAATGAAGAGTGACTCTCAGAAGAAATTGCCTTAGAGGCAGTTTGCAGAACCTGACTTTTAGATGGTGTTGTTGATGGACTTAAACCCAGAGGGTGGTACCTGTTGGGAGCAGGAGGATGTAAGTCATACCTTATTATTTTCTTTTTTTCTCCCATCTCATTAAAGAATTATAATGGGTTGTGTGTTGGAGGATGAATGATGAAGATGGGGCAGGATGGATAGTGGTGAGCAATGTCCCTGGTTGAGCTGAAGGCTTTCTGCCTTTGAGGGCAGCTGCCAGCATCTGTCTGCACCAACCTTAGAGCCACCAGCTGTAGAAGGTCCTGCGACAGAGGGCTCTCGTAAGGCACATCCGGAGCCCCCAATGCCTTCTGCTGCAGCCAGGATTTTATTTTCCTTATTGAAAAATCCTCCCAAGGGGTCATGGTGGGGTCTGTCTTACTGTGTGGAGAGAAGCACAAATAAAAGCCATCAGAAAAAGGAAGGGAGAGTTACTATCAGGTCCAGCCTGCACTAGCTAACAGTCTTGAGTCCCCTTAAAACCAAAGCCTCACTGGAGTCAGTCCTCTGGAAGCAGACATCCTGCTTTGAGGATGCTTTCTTTCTGGTTGCCTCAGTTAAACAAATATACTCAGGGCATATCTCAGTCTGTAGGCAGGGTAACAAGCAAATAAAACCAATCAGCCCATCTCCAGGTGGCTTTAGATGCCTTTTAGTGGCACCCTACCTGCCAGGAGCATCGTTGCTGAGAGCTGAAGTGCTGAGGAGCGGTGCAGGCGCAGCGCTGCACTAACGGTGGTGTGTGTCCGCCTGCCCTCTGGCTGGTACGGTGCCTAGAAATAATGGAGTAATTCACTTCAGCAGGGATGCTGAGGGCTCTCAGCTTGCTTGAGGAGGTCTTAGTCCCAGCCTGAGTGCCTTGGAAACCTGGATGTTGGGCGGACCAAGGCCACTACCCTTGATGCAAAGCTAGCATCAGTTCCAGAGGACGAGTGTGCTTGTGTTTGCCTCTGGCTTGGATACATTTGGGATCCAGGTGACAAAGACCGGCTCCAGTATCTCTGAGGTGGCTGTTTTGCAGGCAGAGCATCAGTCTGGTGAAGGTAAACCTTGAGGGTCAAATCCTCCAGCAGCAGATGCAGCAGTTAGTGCTTTTGGAAAAGCCGGGCCATTAATTATGGATGGAGCATGTGTACTTGCCTGCTTCCAGGGACGTGGAGCATAAGGGTGCCTGCCTTTGTACAGATATGTACAGTGATAGTTAAATGTTAATGTTCATGATCTGACTTTTGGCTGTCTTCCTGCATTCTTGTTTGCAGATGTGAGGTTTTTGTGGTTTGCTGGGTTTTTTTAAATTTTTTTAAAGTCTTGAAGAACAAAGCGCCCGGGAGCCCCCTGTGTGAGGTCTGAAAGCTCTCCTCATCAGAAAGGAGGAGGGACTAATTTAGAAACCAGCTAAATAAAACTCCTTTGCCAATTAAAAACAAAACAACCTTCTGTTGACATTTGGAGTGGTCTCTCTCTCCTGGAGAGGAAACAATGTCTGTGGAAGCCTTCCAGTTCATATATTTGAGAGTCACTTTTATTGACATTGACCTAATGGCTCAGGGCATTTGGATTTGTTATGATCATAATGGGACTTTGATTATTCCTTCTCTGCACATCACAGCAAATCATGAGATTTCTGGACTGTCTGGAATGGTCTTTGGCTACAGTGCTGTGGTTGTTTGATGGTTAACAGCAACACCACCCATTTAGAGTTGCTAAGAAGAAAAATAAAGAAACATAAAGCCTGGCAATCAATAAAACAATTCTTATACATAGTCAGAGCAAGGCAATACTCTTCCTATTTGTGAACAACAAATACCCCAAAATATGAGGAAAGCTTGAATTGTTTCCCTGTTTGGGCAGCTGTTGGACAACTTGTGCAGCAACACTGAGGGCACAAAGTTCTCTTGTCTGAGGATGAGCAGGGAGCTCAAACGAATTTGACAGGCAGGGTGGCCACAGGAGATCCAGGCTGGGAAAAGCCCCACACAGGGTGCTGTTGCTGGAGCCCGTGTAGGCTGTGCATGCCCTGCAGAGCATCCTAGCATGGAGGGGAGGGGTCTTGGCAGCAGGAGCTGGGGGTCAGCTCCTTGACCCCCCATGGGATGTGAATGTACTGCCTGGGGCACTCGCAGTTTTCTGCTTGCTTTTGTGGGGGTGCAAATCCTTCAGGCAACCCCATTAATTGTGGTTTAAGCAGAAAGTTGCTGTTCCAGAGCTTGGTTTTCTCAATTCTTTTGCCCCTGGTTTGATGAGTCTGTGTGTGTAGATCACTTAAGGACAGGCATGGGGGTGGCACACCTGTGAGGCCAGATCTTAATCCCTCCTGTCTGTTTTGCACGTATGTGATATGCTTGTTTCTGATATTTTTCAAATTGATTTTACTTTGCGTTGCTGCATTGATGTATTTATATAATTTCATAATCAGAAGTATCTAGAGTATTAATTACTGGAACATCCCATAAGAAAATAGGGCTTTTATGCCATTCCTATGATAATGTACAAAAAAGTAACCATATTTAAACATCACTAATACTACAACACATTTAAATTGGAATCATTGAAATTCAACTCTTATTTGTGTCAAAGGTTCCAAACCATGCTTTTTCTAAAATACCAAAAGTAAGAGAAATGCCTAAGGCTTCTAGAATGTCATCTCTTAAAAAATAATCTGAGTTTCAGCTGGAGGTTGGTAGAGATGCAGGAAGCCTTTTATGAGTGAGACAACCCTGAAAATCAGGGTTATATTATGGTAGTTGTATGAACCACCTGTAGTAGTTCTGGTTCATTATAATGGGAACTTATCGAATCATAGAATCATAGAAGGGTTTTGGTTGGAAGGGACCTTAAAGCCCATCCAGTTCCAACCCCCCTGCCATGGTCAGGGACACCTTCCACTGGACCACGGTGCTCAAAACCCCATCCAACCTGGCCCTGAACACCTGCCAGGATGGGGCAACCACAGCTTCCCTGGGCAACCCCTGCCAGGGCTTCTCTGCCTTCATTGTGAAGAATTTCTTCTTAATGTCTAATCTAAATCTTCCCTCCTCCAATTTATAGCCATTCCGTCTCATCCTATCCCTATTTGCCCTTGTAAAACGTCCCTCCCCAGCTTTCCTGGAGCTCCTTTCAGTCCTGAGAGGCTGCTCTAAGGTCTTCTTGGAGCCTTCTCTTCTCCAGGCTGAACAACTCCGACTCTCTCAGCCTGTTCTTATAGCAGTGGTGCTCCAGCCCTCGGATCATCTCCGTGGCCTCCTCTGGACCCATTCCAACAGTTCCATGCCCTTCTTATGTTGGGGATTCCAGAACTGGACACAATATTCCAGCTGAGGGTCTCACCAGAGCGGAGCAGAGGGGGAGAATCCCCTCCCTCGCCCTGCTGGCCACGTGTCTTTTGATGCAGCCCAGGATACAGTTGGCCTGAGCTGCGAGAACACATTGCCAGCTCATGTGGAGCTTCTCATCTGTCAGCACCCCAAGTCCTTTTCTGCAGGGCTGCTCTCGATCAGGTTGGGTGGGGCAGCCCTGAGAAGCTGAGGTTGTGCCATGGCTTGCCTTGAGAAGCTCTGTAAAGTAAAAGCGAGCACACACATAGTCTGAAATGCATTGCATTGGTCTGTGGAAAAACAGGGCAATTTATTAACATGCATTTCTGTCCTGAACTCTTGCTTTCAGTCTGCCTTTATTAAAGATAAAGGACCCTTGCTGAGGGTAGTTACATGCTGCTGTATGTTGCATTGCTGCCAAATGGAATGGATTGGTTCTTCAGGAAAGCGAGTAGCCTCTGTGGCAGGAGGGAAGCAATTCTTGGCAGTCCCATGGGTAAGCTGGAAGGGACTGGTGAGCACCTGGTGTGTGGAAACTGCAGCCCAGCATGAAAGGCTCTTTTCTGGGTATTTTATAGCCCTCGTTGGGAATGGCAAGACTGGGATATGGAGGGGCTGTGATCAGCCTCCGCCCTGCTCTTTTCTGAGCAGCAGAGTGGCAGAATGCAGGGCCCAGGGATGTCTGATGAGATGCATTGTATTTTCCAAATTGTTCCCACTTCTCTGGGCTTTTACTTCCCCTCTGTATTCGTATCTCGTTCAGCAGCAGCTGGCTCCCTTCACTATCTGACTTCCAAAGATCTCCAGTTCTGAACTGGCTATGTGGAAGGAGTCCCCAGTAGTGCTCACCAGTGATTTTTCCTACATGACTCCTCCCTTCCCCTCCACAGTCCTCAAACTCAGCTGCTCTGGCTGAGTTCAGATGTGCCACAGAGGTCCAATCTAAAGAGCTGAAGTGACAGAGAATCTGCTGTGTCCTGAGGTAAAGTGTTCCAGAGGTTAATTAATTACCTTAACTGTTCTGCACCAAGAACAATTTTATTTCTCTGTAGAAGCGCCTTTGGTTTCCAGCCACTGGACCTCAAGATGCTTTCGTCTGTCATATTAAAGAGCCTCATCTTATTACTCCTCTCTCTGTGTAGGCACTTGCTGACCACTCTCAAGTCACCTCTTAACCTTCCCAGGGACAGACTAAATAGATTGAATGTCTCTAGTTCCCTGCTGTAAGGGAGGTTTATCAGCCTCCCATTCTTCTTGCCTCTGCCTGCTGAAACCCCTCCAATTTGTTCTCATCCTCTTTTCCAGCCAGGTGCAGCAGGGGTTGTGCAGTCTTTCATGACTTCTAAAGGGCTTCTGTCCACCCACCGAGCCTTGCCCTGCTCCCAGGGCTGAATTTGTTCTCAGTTGCTGCTGTGTCCAGAGTCAGGCTGAGCCCGTAGCCCTGCTCCAGTGTTCCCGTGAGAATGGGATGGAAATTGTAGAGAGGCCAGCCCTGAGCTGTGGCCCGAGGGGTTTCTGTGCCTCTGCTTTGACATCTGTCCTGGCTATGCAAGAAGAAAAGGAAGGTCCTGAGAGAGGCAGCTGTGCTGGAAGGAGGGAAAGAGGAGTTCAGCTGTGTTTGGAGTCTGCTCACACAGGAGTTCACCAGCTCCAAGTGAGTGTAATTGCGAAGACAAAGTAAGAGCAGCCTGAAAATCACGGGGACAGCATAACTTCCAGCCGAGGGGAAAAGGGTCTTTACGAGGCCTTGAACTGGTGTCCTGACGTGCGTTGTGCCGCGGTGTGATGTGTGAGCGCTCAGCCACTCCACCGCCGGTTAGAAATGAGAAATTTCAAGGGCTATTGAGCACTCTGTGAATTTTCACAGTGGCTCAGCGCAAAGTTATTTAGCACAGGTGTTTTGGTAATTGTGATGCATTGGGAAAATTCACAGTGCTCAATGGCCCTCAAACTTCCACCTGCTTGGTGTGGTGGTTAAGTATTAGTGCAGTGGATTATAAGATAAAATATGCAGGCGAGACTCGCTGGCTGCAGGACTTTTTCTGGCACGGGTTATATTTCTTTGTTATTCTACAATCCATTTCTTTATCTGAATTATGTTAGAAGGACAGAAAGTTGACTTTGGTGGCTCTTGAAGTTGAGTCTTTTGTGGCAGGTACACCTGACGGGTCCATGGCCCCTCACAGACCAGGTGAGAGCACTGCAGAGAGGCTGTGCTCACTGCCATCCCCAGAGCTCGCCTTCTGAGGCTGCATCACTTCGAACATACCCAGCTGTGAGCCCTGGGAGGGAGAGAAGGAAGAGGAGGAATCTCTGTCCACACTTCTCTAAACATGTGCAAAGGCTGGTGAGTCCTGGGCAGAGGTTTCTCCTAATTATCACTTTCCAAGTCCCCTCTGTGCCCACGCTGACAGTGCTTGAAGGGGCCCTCCGGAAAGGACACTCTGTCCTTTCATGCACAAATGAATCGATTAGGCATCTTTGCAAGGATGTGATGTGGCCAAGTACAAAGAGTCAGAAGAAAGCTTTGTTTTTAAATTTACTTCAGCCCTGACAGTGGAACATTGTGGTAAGCACAAATGCTGAACTGATGACACAGGCCATTATTAGAGAGTAATTAAATACAGAAAAAAATTGTTTTCTGGTGTCTCCTAAGCTGAATTGTTGGACTGATCCTGCAAGCTTTACTGATTTTGCTGTGCTATGGATGGGCAGCTAAAGAAATAGGACCTGCAACAACATGGGGAGGCTGAGCTTGTTGGCTGCTGCCATTTGCAGAGCAAACTGATTTTTCATTTTTTAGTGTTCGGTGCTGAATGGACATCAGCAATGTGATTCCCCTCCTTCCCCAGCTTTCCTCCCAGATAAACACAGCTGACTGGCTTCATTCCACCCAGTTCTCTCCATATGCTCACCCCAAGCCCAGTCATCGTGGGAACATGCCTGCACAAAGCCATTGAATTGAAGTTCTCAAAGAAGGGAGAGTTCAGCATCTAAAAGCAAAGGATGATAAACAAGAATGTACTGAAAAATCCCAGATCTCTGCTGTGCAAGGGGAAGGGTGCTTGTGTTGGCTGAGAGCCCATTGCTGTATTCTTACATGGAGGTGTAAGTGCGGGTGGGAAGGAGGAGGGTGGTTGTGGTGGGGATGGGAATAACTGGATCTGGGGCTGCCCATGTGTCCATGTGCAGCTGCCACATCACAGGAGCTGTCTGTCACCTGAGCACTGACAGGACCTCACCGGCCTAAGAGCAACTCAGCTCCATCCACTGGGGCTGGAAACCCCTGGGTGGGGCTGGAGATGTTCAGCCCAGAGTTTCTTTTCAGTCTGCAGTGCCTGCAGAGGGCAACAAAGATGGTGAAGGGGCTGGAGCGCAAGCCCTACGAGGAGCGACTGAGGGAGTTGGGGCTGTTTAGTCTGAAGAAGAGGAGGCTCAGGGGAGACCTCATTGCTCTCTACAACTCCCTAAAAGGAGGTTGTAGTCGGGCAGGGGTTGGTCTCTTCTCTCAGGTGAGTGACAGAACTAGAGGACATGGACTCAAGCTTCGTCAGGGAAAGTTTAGGCTTGATGTGAGGAAAAAGTTCTTCACTGAAAGGGTGATTGGCCATTGGAATGGGCTGCCCAGGGAGGGGGTGGAGTCACCGACCCTGGAGGTGTTTAAGGGGAGACTGGATGAGGCACTGAGTGCCATGGTTTAGATGATGGGTTGGTGTTAGTGCTGGGTTATAGGTTGGACTTGATGATCTCGGAGGTCCTTTCCAACCTTGTGATACTGTGATACTGTGATCCTCCACAGCACGCTCCTGACAAGAAGGGCATGGAAGTGAGCCTTTCTCAGCCCCCATCTTCCATATCTGAGACAGCAGCACTTCTGCTTTTGCTTCTTTTCTCCCCACCACATTTTTATGCTGCCTTTCTACTTGCAACCAGCCACCCCCTCCACGCTGGGAAGTGATTGTGCCCCCTGTGAGTCCTGGTGAGGCTGCAGGCTGGCTCACTGTGCATTGTGCTGCAGGTTTTTGGCAGGGCAAAGCACTGACTCTGCAGTGTGTTTGGCTCTTGCAGGCACAGTGATGAAAAAGCAAAACCACAACAGTCAAGGTTTGTTGTGAGCAGCATACAGTCACCTGCAAGAGTCTCCAGTAGACAAAAAGCTGGTGCATGAGTAGAGGCTCCTGCCACGAAGTACAAGTAAAGCTAATGAATTTTATTCTGAGCTTACTGAAATGTTTCAAAATTCCCGATTCTGTCTCCTCCCCACTTCACTTTCTCCTCAATCTCCTTGCTCCCTCTCACAGCATAGTTTTTGGTGTTATTAACATGTAAATTAATCTCATTTATAGAAAGTAACATCTTGACAAGTTGACAAGTGTTGTATATGACAAGAGTTTGGGCTGGTAGGTGTTTCTGTTTCCACAATTGCTATTGTTCCCTGGGATGGAAATACAGCCATGCTGGTCTGGGTGCTTACGCTGCATTTAGCCTGAGTTCACTTGGAAATAGGCAGCTGGGACAGTGTGCTGGGAGCAGTCATTGGTGTCTGTGCAGGCTCTCTCTGGGTCCTACCAAAGCCAGCAAATGATTATCTTTGTCGCTGCTACTGGAGTCAGGTTTGGACCTGTGTGTTGCATAGCAACCCCAAATTATTACAAGAACCCTCAAAAGGGTATTAATGCTACTCATGAATAAACACAGTTTGTCTCACTCCTCTTTATGAATTGTTTTTATGCCGTTCCCCAGCCGAGTGAAGGCTTTCATCTTCCCAAACAATGAAATTCAAGTTACTGCCAGAAGACTGGTAGCTCTTGCTCAGTGGCACAGTGGCTGCAATTAGTCTTTTCCAGTGCATTCTTGAATTTCATTTTAAGGAGGACTTGACTTTAACTTGTTGCTTATTACTCACAGCAGACCAGGCTCAGCTCCTATTTGTAAAACGGGTTTCCTGGCGAGTGTTAAGAAGATGTGTTTCAGGCACAGGACACTCCTGCATGGATCCTCATTCCCAGATGGAAACCACTTACAGCTTGTCTGTCTTCACCTTTTCTAGGAAAAATTATCTCCAAAAGCAAGGGATCTGTTTTGTCTTTTTCTCCCACTCTTTGAAAGCTGTCAGTACTAATTTAATTAGTTGATGCATAATAACAATTTATCATTTCCAAGTCTGATGTATTATAAAGTTTTTTATACTGATTTGATGATTGAAGGACTTCTCAGAGTCTTTGTTTCTTTTCAAAATGAATATATATTTATCACCCTTAAGAAACAAGCCTTTGTTATGTACATGAGACACACCAGATTAAGGAGGCTTATTGTATTTGAACAGATATTTACAATAACCTTCTGTACTCTTGAATCATATTTTTGTTTTCAGTGCCCTTGTTTTGCTCTACAAGATAACTCCTCACTGGGACCAGCGCTGTCACATGGTGCTGTGGCTCCACCCACCCTTGACCCATGCTCATATCCACTCATACCACCTTCTTCTTTGCCTGGTGACCCCCATCATTCCTCAGAAGGGCCCTCCCCAGGTCTGTGCCTGCTGACAGGGTCTCTCAGAGCTTCTTCTGTAATGTGACAGTCCTGCACAGAGCTGTTTCTCAGGGATGCTCTCAGTGCATTGGTCCAGCTGTGGGTCCCCAGGCTGCTCAATGCAGTGGCTTGGGACCCATGACCAGCTGGGGAGCCCATGCCTGGCGTAATCACAGTGTGTTCAAGGGAAAAAAAAACTGGTTTGGAGGCTGAGGAGGCTCCTCACCTCTCTGCTTTGCTGACACAGGCAGCGTTGGTGGGTATGACCTTGCCCAGCAGAGAGATGCTGCCACGCTTGAGCTGCTGCATCCTCCCCAGCTGCTCTTCCCAGGGACCACAGAGTCTCCACCAGGATTTTAACAAATCCCACTTTATTTCCCTGACCTCCTTACAATAAGGAGCATCTGCACTTTGTAGCAGAGTTGGAGTCAGGTGAGTAAATGGAAGAAGGTCTCTGCTCAGTGTTGGATTCCCTGTACCTTCTGGTTTGGGGTGTTTGCTCTGTTATTCTGTATTTTATATGCATAAATGTGGTGTCCTACACGTGATGGCCATGGCTTCAGGCTGTGTTTCTGGTCCTTGAAAAATCAATATTTCCTCCACCTTCCTGCTGGAGCCTTAGCTGCAGTTTTCTGCAGCTGCATGAATGACCGTGTTTGTGCCTGTCATCAATTCCACAGTTTGTTATTTAAATTACAAAGCTCATTCTTTGCATCAGGGTATGCACAGCAAGTTAGTGATCTGTGCATAAAGTCCCAGCAGGCAGTGATTGTCTCCTAAGGAAGGCAGAAGTAAAGACAGCCCACTGGATTGACAGAAATATTGCTGAATTCAGAGGCGTTCCTGGAACAGTTGGTTTTCTTTCGAAGAAAGGTGCCATTAAAACAGTAGCGACTGAGCGTAGGTGAGAAGGGTGTTGAAAATTAGGCTGCCAGCACAATTACAACGTGGTGTAAAGAACCCCCAGTATCATCAATTTGTTTATGACCTCAGTAAAAACAAACCCCAGACTTGAACAATTATGCTAATTCTGCTTTGATTTACAGCAATGATAACCAGCAAATGCACAGCCGGAGCTGCTTGATGTGTGTGCCAGAGGAGCAGGTAGGGATCTCCTGGGGCTTTCTACAGTGTTTTTCCTCAATGGTTGATTAAGGCTCAGGTTCTGGTTAGCATTGCTCCCCTTCAGGCATCTCCTCCAGCCCTGGGTGAGGGCCATGCGAACCCACAGACTCTTTTTTAGCAGTGGGGGAGAATGTGGGCTTGGGTAGCTGCACCCTATGAAAGGTGGTGTTGGTAATCAGAGGAGAGCTGGCAAAGGAGAGAGGAAAAAGAAAGAGTTTATTATTATTATTATTATTATTATTTTATATTTTCTTTAATTGCAGACCACAGCAGGGCTGCTCTCTCCTTGACATGGGCGGTGACTGGTTTAGCCCTGTTTGGCCTCTGTGATGTGGTCTCTTCATGACTTGGGCAGCAGGCACTGCAGTCTCTCAAATGTGTAAATTTGAGCTGTGCTGGCTCTTTCTCAAGCCCTCAAGCACCTCTGAGACTCATCTACTGCCCACCAACACACGCTGTGTACAGTAGACTTGGCACCATTTACCCTTGAGCATGGTGGAGACAGCAAGAGCACTTTTGTTCCTCCAAAGGTGCTGAGCCACCTGGGCTTTTGAGCTTACTGTGGATAAAAAGGCTATTTTCACAGAGATTGCTGGTTAAACTTTCAGTGGATAAAAAAAGGAGCTAGAATTTAAAACTGAGGCTTCCCAGGCCGTGCCACATATCCTTTAGGGTTCTTGCTGTTTAGCTGGCAGGGCCTGAGGGTTGATTCTATGTCTGTATGTGCATTTTATATGTGTACACACACGTATGCTCACGCACAGGCAGGAGAGATGCCATGGAGACTCTGAGTTCTTTCTGCATGCCCCAGCCAGGCTGGTCATGGTGGGCAGCTTAAGGCTTGTGTGCAGGTGGGCAGGGTTTGGGTACCTCATCACAGCAGGGACATCTCCCCCGAGTGCCCCGGCTGCCGCCTCAGAAGGCACTGGCACTCATGCACAGGTTTGTTCTGCAGTGCTGCCCGATCTGAAGTCCATGGTCACTGACTTCTGTGAAGTTCAGCTGGAAACAGTCTTGCTCAAACCAGTTGGAGGTGGCTCCTGCCCTGGAGAGCTCACAGTGCAAGGACAAGGAGCATTGGACCCCAGTCATGCTGCTGCAGCCGAGCCCGCCTGCCCCTCTCCCCATCCAGCGAGTGCTGAGCATGTGGAGGAGTCCCCCATAATTATAGAATCATAGAATGGTTTGGGTTGAAAGGGATCTCAAAGCCCATCCAGTTCCAAACCCCTGCTATGGGCAGGGACGTCTCCCACCAGTCCAGGTTGTGCAGGGCCCCATGCAACCTGGCCTTGAACACCTCCAGGGAGGGGACATCCACAGCTTCCCTGGGCAACCTGTGCCCAGGCCTCCCCACCTTCATTGTGAAGAATTTCTTCCTAATGTCTAATCTAAATCTTCCCCCTTCCAATTTAAAGCCATTCTCCCTCATCCTATCACTATAGGGCCTTGTAAAACATCCCTCCCCATCTTTCTTGTAGCCCCTACAGGCACTAAAAGGCCACTATGAGGTTTCCTTGAAACCTTTCTGGATCCCTGGTAGTAGTTTTCCTTCTTGCAGCCAGGCAGTCTGGGAAAGGCTGCCCTTCACTCTCACGTCACCTTTTTTGTTTTCCCCTGATGTAAGGATAAAATCACAAAAATGAATGTGATGGTAGGTTTTGTTGTTTCAGGTTTTATAATGAAGTTCATTTTGGCTGGTGTGAAAGCTGTGCTTGCTGGATGTAGCTCCTGCAGGCTTTGCCAAGCAGTCTCTGAGTGATAGGATTACCCTGTCTTTCAGGGTGAGTCTTAGCCTAATGTGTTTAAGCACCAACAGTTATTATTTCTAAATAAATACGTGCTATTACATGCTATCAAACTTCTACAGAAATTATTAAATCATTAGATGAAAAACATTATAAAAGGCTGAACTCTTACCTGCACATAATGCAAATCAGTGCAGCTGCATTTCTTTACCACTTTACTGACTCACAAACACGCAGCTTGTTAAGAGTCCTTCAGGACCCTCCCCCCTTCACAACCTTTTTATTTCCAAATACCAGTAAAGGAACAGGTTCTTTTTTCCTGAAGATAATTGCATAACTTCCTTCTGTTTCATACTTGAACAGCACCCGTGCGAGTCAGTGGACCACAGAGCATGTTAAGGTATCTCTTACCCTTCACTAATGATGTTCAGTAGATCAATCAGAGAGAGTTGGTTCTGGGTTTTTTTCTCTTATAAAGGATCTTGATCTTTCTCTGAGGGGAATGACCTTGACTTGGTAATGCAGCTAAACTGGGAAAGCTGTTTTGCTATGCAAACTGAATTTAGACTAGCTAAATAAATAATAGGCAAAAGAACAAATCTTCTCCCTTAAATAAATGTAAGGTATTAAGACCTGGCTTTGTAATGATTATAGTCTAATACACAGCTTGCTGAGAGGCAGGGTTTTTTTCCTTTTTTTCCCCGTGTCTCTAACCTTGAATGTTCCATTCATCTCAGTGGAAATGCTTCCTTTTTGCTATACATTTTGTGCACACAAAGAAAAATTTAAAACTTACATGGCATGGTCAATCAGAGATACTTCACTGGCTCTTTGGAAAACATGAATTGTGCTTTTTTTTTTTTTAATACAAACACAAAACAAGTCAGTGGCACCACATTAATCATTCAAGGCGATTGGAAAGTCTCCAAGCACCAGCTGAGTTTGAAAAAATAAAAACCACAAGCAAAAACCCCCCACACTTTGATAAGAACCAACCGGGAATGAGATTTCTCCCCCTCCAAGTTTCAAAAAGAGCAACAAAAAAAAAGATTCAAAGAATTGGCAAGGAAACAAATTGAACTATCATGACTGGTTGTAAGGGCTATGCTTTGGCTCTGGAGAAACGATTCGTAAATATTCATTAACCTGGGGAAACATGAAAACCAGGATTAGACTTACTCGGGGGAGTTCATCTTTAGGGTCATTACTAGGGTGAGAGAGCCAAGACAGGCAAATTGCAGTTTTAGAACATATTTTCTGGGACAGACAAGATCTGCATCTCTGCTCTTAAAAAACAAATGAAAAAAACCCTCCAAAGACAGCAAAAAGCAAGTGTTTTCCTTTCTTTATGGGGCAGAGATGCTGTCTCCACTCAGGCGTACCCCAAGGGTGACACACACCCCCTGAACACTGCGCTGGGGGACAGCGGTGGCTCTGGCCCCGTGTCTCCAAAGGTGCCACATCCCAGCAGCACGTGCTGGTAGGGGCCTGGTGCCCGTGGCACAAGGCAGCTCTCTACAGCAGTGAGCTTTTGACAGTAGGAAAGCATTTTGCAGGTTTGAAGCTGGCAGGGTGCACCTGAAGTCCTGCCACGTAAGTTGGTGTAGAGCAGAGAGCTAATGAGCTCGTGAGGCTTGGAGGGTGGGAAGAGTCCATGGTTCTTCCAGTAACCACCCCCAACTTACCAGGGGAAAAGAAAGAGGTGTGACCTCTGGCAACATGGCTGGGAGCACAGAGCCACCCATATGTCACCTGCCCGCTAGAGGCAGAGATGAAGAGAAGCAAGTCTTGGGGAAATGTAGCAGGATCCAGATGATAGCTCAGTACTGCAGGCCTTGGAGTCACTGCCTTTCTCTGCTTCCAGGGGAATGGTTGTTCCTCTCTTTTCTTCTGCATCCCTTGCTTGCCTGTTCAGAAGGTGACATTGCTATTGCCGGTTGCCCAATGTACATGCAATTTCATAGCATGGTTGCTCTCCACTGCCAGGATGGATGACTTTGTGCTGCCATTGGCTGTGGAATCTGTGAGCACAGAGGCTCACAAAAGACAAATAAAACGTAAGCATATGCAGCATGTACTAGGGAACCCAGAAGACTGACACAACTAGAACCAACTGAAACATCAGACCTCCACTTATCAACCCCGTGCAGCACATGGAGTTAATCATGCTCTAATGCCATTAAAGTGAGTGGATAAGTGATTTTAGTGACCTTATTGATCATGAGTTCAGGACAGACACACCATTTGTGACACCTACATTTGCACAGAGGGAAACGATCCTGAAAATCCGGTAGCTGGGAAAAGGGGTTGGAGCCTTGCGGACACCGCAGGCGTGCGCCGGCGCTGGGGAATGTGATGCAAACTGGAACGTGTGTGTGGGGAAGTACTGCCAGAGAGTCATGCCAAAAATTGCACAGGTTTTTTAGACAAACCAGGCAAGAACTAAACTCAACTTAGGAAAATAATAGATGTCAATATTTTCTGCTTTGCTATAAGCAACAAAACCATATAAACAAATTGGTGAGTCACCAGGAACCAGCTGTTAAAGATCAGCTTTCCTGGCTCTGGTGGGAAATTCTTTGCCCCATGGGAAATGGAATATTGCAATACTGCCTTGCATTGCTGTCTCTTCTACATCTGCAGAGTCATTCCCTCCATCTTTTTGGTTCTACCGTCATCTCTGGTGCCTTTTAATGTGCTAAAGTAACTCTGCAGGAGCACCAGAGGCTGAGGGGAGACTGGGTTTACTCTGCCTGAGCCTTTTTGTGCAAGGTTTTCTGTTGGCTGATTATTATCTGGAACAAGCAGAATCCTGAGAAACGAGGGAGGGGGGGAAGGGGTGCTCGTGTTGCTTCAGCTTTTGTACCTTCCCCAGGTTGTTTTCCTCTGCTGGCTGGGTTACAAAGATATAATCACGGTGCTTTAATACTCTTGCTCTGGAGCGAGGGATTTCCAGCTCCTCAAAACAGATTTCAGTGAACAACTCCGAGCTTGGTGATGGCAGAGGCTGCAGGACAGACCCTGCTATGCCGTGGTGTTTCTCCCTTTCAATTAGAGCTCATCACATGCTGAGGACAGCTTGCTGTAAGGGGTAACCAGCCTACGGTATGGTGGTGCCAAACAACCAGTTGACCTCATACACTTCTTATACTTACACTCCTCCACAGTGTCACCCTGAGCCTGCCCTTTATCCCAGCCCAGGTGTCCCACGGTGGTTTGGGGCAAGGGCTATGGAAGCAGCTTCCCGAGTCAGGCTGACAGGGAGCTGTGGCTTTTGCAGGGCACATGGCTGCTGTTTTCTCTTCCTGGAAGCTCAGGTGTTTCAGGCACTACCAGCTACAAACAGGAAGTCTGGGGCCCTGTCCCTTCCCACTGTGCACTCTCTCAAGTCACTGCCTGTTTGCTTTTTCTTGCCCTGCATTGATACTTCCTGCACACTTCTGCTAGTCCTCGATCACCAGCAGCCAGGGCATTGCAGCTGTCTATATTTTAACTTAAAGTGAGTGGCATCTTTTCTCCTGGCAACAGGCTGCCTTGCTTTCTTCCCCTCGCCTTCGATAAAAAGTGACAAGCACTCCTTCACAGAGCAGCACAATCAAAGGAGCTGCTCAAAGAGAGCTGACAGTAAGTTGTGCGCCGGCTGCAAGCTGTTCTACCACAGGACTGCTTAAATGGAGTTCCCGTCCTTCCCGTCTTTCCCTTGCACCCTTTCTGATGATATTAGAGCTTATCTTACCATGGCTAATCTGAATAATCAGCTCCAAGGTTTCTAAACCATCCCAGAGGGATTTCTGAGGTTCTGCAAAGCTTTGCAAACTGTGGTTGTGATGCAGCCGAGAGCTGTGCCGGAGGGCTTCGCTCCTCGCTCTGCCCCTCAGCACCCTGCTGGTGACTGGGTCAATACATAAGGAGCTTTTCTAACCATTTCAGGATGCACTGATGTGTCTTTAGTGCACAGATGCTTTAATCACAGGCACTCTCCAGAGGAAGGCTCGCATCTCACTGAGTGCTAGCACTGCCTAGCAGCAAGGGAGCCTCTCAGCAGTGCTGCAAATCAATAACCTCTGTAGCTCTGCAGATTCCCTGGAGCCAGGGGGTTTATCCCTCCCCTGTCTTCATCTTTAGCACCCTTCCTCAGCACTGATGGGGACCTGTTACTCACTGTTGCAGTGCCAAGCATTTGCAAGGCTGTGTTGGAGTCACCTTGATTGAAGCTGCTACCAATATTGGTAGGAAGCTTGACAAGCATCTGTGTTACCCAGCGTAGCTCCTCTCTCAAAAGGAGCATTTCTCAGGCTCTTTTTGGTTTGTAATGGCTGCTTTTAGACTACAGCACTTGATTCAGCAGATAGGAACATCTGGCCAGTGGTGGTCACAGCTGCTTCTCCACTTGCCACTGTGGCTACGGAGAGGGAAAAGCCAACGTGATAAGAGCACAAGCTTTGCTTTAAATGCATGCTTAAATCCCACCCAGGGTGAGGCTGCTTTCTGTAACCTGGCCTTGAGTTAGGAAGGGGAATGACTGCCAAGGCCCCGTGTGCTGGGACAAACCCGTTGCTGGTGGGAGATGGCAGCGGGAGGGCTCGGCGCTGTGGCTGCCACAGCAGTGGAAGGACAGAGCGTTCAGAGGTGGCTCTTGGCCTCGTGCTTAAATCTGACCATGCCTAAACCCACCAAATTTAGTTCTAATTTGTTTGGATCAAGTGCATTTTAGGAAGTCTTGAGTTCTAAAGAAGTCACCCAAGTCTTCCGGTCTGGCCATTTCATTTTGGCCTGTTTTCCTAGAGGTGATCCCAATAACATGCACCTGCCTACAGCACATTTCCAGGGAAGTATCAGTCTCCATCTTTCAGTGTTTTGCTTTTCTTAGCTGTATCTACAGAATGTTTCACTGAATTATCACCTTCACTATATAATGTATTATTTTCCTCTTCTAATTTTAATGGCTGTGGCATAAGAGCATTAGGAAGTTCAGAAAACTACTTTGCAAGGATTCTGCTTCTGCTGATGTGCTAATGAACCCAAAGCAGTCTTCCTTGCAGTGGTCTGTGTAAGGTAGCTGGACATTAAATTTTGTAGTTAGTTTCTGGATGATTATCTATTAGTATTTTCATGCTTGATTCCATGCCAGTGTCTGCTTCTGGCCAAGGTCTCTTTTGACTGTCTTATTTTGCATATTTGGACTAAGCTGCTGAAGAAAACACTGCTTTTGCTGAAATCTGGGAGCCTTCATTTGCTAAGCAGACTGGGGTAGCAATTTGGGAGCTTCAATAATTAGTCATTCGTTTCCAAAATTCTGCTCTATACAGCACATAAATGTGAACTAACCTTTAGGAATCCTCTGCAGCTCTGGCACCTAATATCAAACTTCTACTTTGCAACAGGGTGGAGAATGTATAATTTATGAGTTAGTGAAGTATCTTTAATTAAACCAGTATTTTCTAAATTTTGACTTAATTTAATTTTAATCTAACAGAAAGAAGCAATCTGACTCCAGCCAAGGTTTTCCTTAAATACCATCCTTGTTATCTGGGAGGCTTTGAATCAAGTAAGATAGATGATTTTAATTTCCATGTTCTCAGTGTAACACTTGGGGTCAATGTTTGCATACTTATCATAGGCAGTTTACCATTGACAACCACTGTAATTGTTCAAGAAGACCTGATTGACTATTATACACTGTATTTATTATGTCTCACACTAAAATATAGATGATTGATTATTGCATTATTCTATTGACCAAGGCTGTAACAAGGTGTGACAAATAGGTGCCATTACAGTCCATAACCAGCTGAGGAAGGGAGTGCAGTAAGGTAGGAGAATTTTAACATGTGAAACTCTCTGGAAATCTTTAGCAAACTTTCAGGACACTGTGTTTAAAAGACTTTATGTGAATGAAAGTTCCTGTTTTCTGCTAGATACTTTCTAAGGATTAAAAAAAAAACGTTATAGGCACTGATCTGAAAAACTTGGAATATGATTGATATGATTGAGAGCCCACTGGAGCCTGAGGAAATTCTTCCAGTGGCTTGCTGGGCTTTGGCAGGGTCCTGAGGGTAATCTCTCTGTTTACTTTACTGAGAGTTGTGTCAGACCCTGAAAAATATCACCGTTTGTTAATTGCATTAAAATGTACAGGGGAAAAAACTTGTCTTCTGTCACTCATGTAGCACATTAATGTGAATTATGTGCACGTGTCAAGAGGACTTACAGTTGGAAAGAGAAAAATCCTATGTTTTAAAGCTCTTTATCTGTAACTTGGTATTTGAAATGCATAATTTAATTATCTTTGAACTCCTTTGTTCCTCCTTAAAATAAATTATGTTTAATTTTCATTTTAAATATCATGCTTTGGTGGACACAGCACTGAAGATCGTGGTAACAAAATGGTATTGAGTAAGCTACTGGAAATTTGTAGTAATAAACAATGCATTCACTACCAGTCTGTCATATTAATTAGTCTTCAGAATGTGTCAGTGCTTTTCATTTGTATTTCATGTTGCCTGAGCTTACTGCCAATTAAATACAATGTTGTTATCAAATCAGCTTGCACGTGATTGCACTGGATTAATGTGGTTATTTTCTTTGATCCACTATAATTAAAAAATCACAGTTGTGATTTTAAACAAGTGTAAAAATATAATCAGTTTGCTTACGCAGCTGCCTTTTCTTTTAATTCACTTTAATAACGTTTGCTGCTAATTAACAGTTGTGGAAGTCCTGGGCCCAGTGCAGCAGCTCAGAGGAGACATCATCATTTTGCACGTGCTGGCAGAAGCCCCACATGTGCCTGTTGCTGTCCTCACCTTCAGCCCAGCCACGGTGAGTGACATTTTCAAGTAAGATCTATGCCAATTCAACCCCCAAATCCTCAAGGAGAGCTCATCAGCTTTGAAACAAAAGAAAATACCACTTTAAAACTCAATGATGTTTCCCTTGAAGCCTAATTGGCTGTCTGCAAGTACCATGCCATGTCCTTGTTCCCACAGGGCCCACAGCTCCAGCGGTCAGAGAGGGACATGGGCTTGCACAACATGGGCCACCATGACACGCTGAGAAGGTGTGAACACCTGCACACTGCCCCAAAATATCCAGCCTACCCAGCCCCAGCTTTCCAGGCTGCAGCTTTTCACTGAGTTTGGGACCCACCACAACAGCAGGGGGAAGGAGCAGATGAAATGCCACAGCCTCAACCAGAAGGAGGTCGTTTCCCATCGCTACCCACTTTGCTGCTGATAGGCAGGGCCCAGGCAGCAGAAAGGCTGGAGGAGGCTGCTCTTCTGCTGGAGCAGATAGAAGTAATTAGTCAAATCACTGTTGCACTGAATCACGCTGGCCCAGCTCCCGTCAGGCAGCAAATGACTCGTTGGATAAGAACTTCAGTAAAGCCGTATTTAAGATTTCTTTTCCTCTTCCACTTTAAGCAGGGAATCAAAGAGCTGAATTTTTCATGGCTCTTGTTTGGGAGCTTTGCATCATGTGTCTCCTAAGGCCACTAAGAAAGTTACCACTGAATAGATGTCAACAGCTGGAGGTGAAAAAGGTCCTGACCTCTTCAAGAGGTGTACACGTGGTGAGTGGCCGTGGCTGACTGCTGAGTTGTTATTCACCAGCCTGGTTGACCCCTTTGTGCCACACATGGACCAAGCAGTGCTGGATCCTGCAGGAATACAGCAGCCCTGGATGCTCACTGCTCCAGCCACCCAGCCCCTTGTATCCTGTTTGTCCATGGCAGCTCCAAGGGCAGCACACAGAAAGGTCATCACCACCGTGCAGCATCCCAAAGCACTGCTGGCTGGAAGAGCAGCAGCAAATAGAAAAGTGCCATCATACCTCCTGCATCGCTTTGAAGTGAGTGATGTGTATCATCATAGAATGGTTTGGGTTGGAAGGGACCTTAAAGATCACCCAGTTCCAAACCCCCTGCTATGGGCAGGGACAATTTCCACTTGACCAGGCTGCTCAAGACTCCACCCAACCTGGCCTTGAGCACCGTGTTTGCTGAAGGTTGGGCACTTCAGCTGAGTTTTGCCTACTCCACTGCTTCATCAGATGCCATTGCAAAGGTCTTGTATGCTACAAGAGTTTGCTTGTCCCACGGTCTGCCATTCCTTGCCAGTGCAGCAAGCAGATGAGAAATAACTAAGCAAAGAATTCAACTTGAATGAGAGGAAGTTAGCAAAACATGAGCTGTGCCTGGCTGGCCCTGTGGTAAGTAATGCACGGTGTTCTGCTGAGTTAGGGCTCTTTGTGCACATAATAAGCAATGTTCCAGTGAGACAAAACCTCAGGCTCCTGATTCAGCTGATATTTCTGGCAAACTGTTGACCTATTGCAGTTTATTCAGGATTTTTCTAGTCTTAGTAGGGTGGTTCAAACAGTGACAGATTTGTCATGCTGTTTCTAACAAATATGCAGCTTTTCTAACTCTGAAAGTTGTAATTTCATGAAGCACCGCAGATGCTAATTCCCTCTGCGCTCTGCTGTAGGACTCTGTGTTTATAGACAAGGAAGAGAATTAATTAAATATTAATTAATAGGTTTTAATATAGCTGGTGCTAGCTTGTGTGATAGAGTAACTCATAGGGACAATTTTAATTTCACCTGACATATGTGTATGGATTATTTCTCTCCTGGAACCAGGAGCCTGTGTGGCTGTGCCGTGGGTGGGGAGCAGGGCAGCCTGGATGATGAAAGGTGGCTGTGGGGAAAGGGTTCAGCAGAGCCATTTGCCACCTGGAAAAGATGTGAAGATGTCAGCATCTTGGCCCTTTTTTCTGTTCTCCCTGGGAAGGAACAATTGCAGAAACTGTCTCCTTACCTGCCTTTGAGGCAGGGGCTTGATGGAGAAAATGCTGCTCTTTTAGAGCAGATTGCCCTGCTTTATGGCAGCACCATCAAAATTTTAGACCAGTTTTAGATCGCTTGAAATTTGGAGGAATTTCTGTGAAGCTAACAAAAACATAAGGGCATTGCTTATGTCTGTTCAAAGAGGAGAGTCAAATGCAGTGGCAAACCAAAGGTGAGCTTGGGCTTTGCCACCAAGCAAGAGGCTATGGTGGTCAAAGCCCTTCTCTGAGTGTGCCTAAAAGGCTTTTACTAGCAGAGACCTGTGGCGTGTGTGGACCTCTCGTGCTAATGTACCCTGACAGGGTGAGAGATCACACAAACTGCTGCAGCACTGTACATCCACATTGTGTTCCAGTATCCTTTGGCCTCATGTTTCATGTCACATTAAGGCTTCTCTCCACAATAATTGTATTTCAGGTGAATCCTAGGCTGGAGCTTGCACAAGGTTGTAGGTGTGTGTAATGAGTGAGGAGAACCACGCAGTAGACTCAGTGTGAGTGGTAAAGCAAGTTCTGGTTTATTGCAAAGCTCATTCATGTCTATACTATAACTCATGACTACTTGACTCATGTCTACTTGTCTAACACTCATTGGCCCTTACATACACCTGTCTTATAATCATTGGCTTGGCTCCAAAGGCCCTAGAATCATTAGCTTAACTCTAAAAGTTACATAATCACGCCCCTCCTACTTGCAATCATTGGCTTATCTCTAAAGGTACATTGTCATGCTCCTCCTACTTGCTCCTCCTACTTGCAGCTACTGCTATATGCTCGGGTGCAGGTCTCACCCTAGCCTACTTCCTTAAGTTGTTTATCTGTACAGTCACAAGGTCTTCTTGACCTTCTCTTGGGGATGTTCTCACTGCCTCCCTCCTCGTCAGCGTGACTTGGCAAAGTCCTCAGTACTTTTTCATCACAGCCCAGCTCAGTTGATTTCTGTCAGGGCCGATTCACAGAGCTCCTCCTTTGATCCATGTCCACACTCCCACAGCCATTCTCCAACAGGTTGCACCAACAGCTGATCTTTGGGTGGTTTTGAGGGGTCTTGCGATCGCAGCCCAGAGGTCTGGCAGTGCCCAGCTCACCCTTGACTGCCATGGGGTGGATCTCCAGCACAGCTCAGCCTTCATGGGTGAGGATGCTTGCAGACAACTGAAGTCTTGGGAATTGCAAATGAAGCCAATTGCTCCTCAAGGAAACTATCCTGGGTACCCCACTGACTGTGTAATTAAAATGGGCCTGTATGGGTGTGAAGTTAATGCTGTATACATAATGGATCTGTCCCAAGGTGAGCCTGTGCATCTGTTCTCTGTAAAACTGTAAGTGCAGGGTATAATTAAGCAAGTGAGAAATAGTTTGAGCAGAACGTGGCATTGTCCACCAGCAGCTCAGACCCCCTCTTGCTCAGCAGCGCGTGAGTCTGCCCACTCAGAGTTCCCATAAAAACACGCTGGAGGCGCTGCTGGTTAAAAATGTGGTGTGGGGTTGCCTTTTTTTCCTTTTTCCCCTTTACTCTGTCATTGAGTACAAGGAGAAACTTCACTCTGTAAATGCCACCCGTTCTCCATTTCACACAGACATTCCCAGGGACACCAGAACTGCCTGTAAAGTGTCTGTCACCCAATGGAAATTGAAAAAAGAAAAAATCTTCCAAGCTTCTGCACACTCTTGTCACTGTAAAAAAAACTGTCACTTACATCACTTAACCCTTGCCTGCCCTCCTCCTCCTGCTGCTGGAGCTGAACTGGGGAGATGCCTTCACACCACTCTTCTGGGTGCGAGCAGCTCTGGGAGAGCTGCTAATGAGATGGAAAAGAGGGGGAAATCCTTTGGTGGTATTTTAGCAATGTGGCTGGAAGAGCTTTTATGCTGAAGAGCAGAAGGGATCACCCAAAAGATTTGCAACTGTAGCCAAACAAACAAGGACCCATCAGATTTTTCTTACCCCCCACACCTATTTGTTGTTGCCATTTATTTTGTTGTTAAACTATCAGTTTGCCCATGTATTATATGTGTATTTTTATGCAATGTATATGCAGATTGTGCTTATACATAAAGATATTTTGAAAGACCCTTAAAAACATTTATTCTAATTATATATAATTAAAACATAAAAGTACTTAGCATGAAAGTATAATATATAGTTATTATTATATGCTTATACATAATATATATATTACATTTACATAATATGCCTGACTATATATAATTTCATAATTATACTATAGGCATATATAGTTCTATTTATTATTAGTTGCATATATAAAGATTAATATAAATATACATTTATATATAGTATATATTAGATATAAAGTGGAAGTATGTAAAGGTATATATAATAGTATGTATACATATTCATATATAGAATGGTCTTATATATGTATTCACACATATATGTGTAAATATGTATGTGTGTATATGTAAAGGTCTCTTAAAAGGTGGAGGAGGTGGCCCTGGTGCTCAGTAGTGGCTCCATCACTGGTCTGGAGAGCCCAGCCCGTGGGCTGTGCACCCTTTGCTGTGCACCCTGTGCTGCTGCCTTTCTTTCTTGGCCATGGCAGCTCAGCCTGAGCTGGTGCCAGAGCGTTTCATAGAACATTTGGTTTGGAAGAGACCTTAAAGCCCATCCAGGTCCAACCCCCTGCCATGCACAGGGATGTCGCCCACCAGACCAGGCTGCTCAAGACCCCATCCAACCTGGCCTTGAACACCTCCAGGGATGGGGCAGCCACCACTTCCCTGGGCAACTTGGGCCAGGGCCTCCTCACCCTCATTGTGAAGAATTTCTTCCTCATGTCTAATCTAAATCTTCCCTCTTCCAATTTAAAGCCATTCCCCTTCATCCTATCACTCCAGGTCCTTGTAAAAGTCCCTCCCCAACTTTCCTGGAGCCCCTTTCAATTCTGGGAGGGTACTCTAAAATCTCCCCAGAGTCTTCTCCAGGTTGAACAACCCCAACTCTCTCAGCCTGTCCTCATAGCAGAGGTGCTCCAGCCCTCAGATCATCTTCATAGCCCTCCTCGGGACCCGTTCCAACAGTTCCATGCCCTTCTTATGTTGGGGATTCCAGAACTGGACACAGAACTCCAGGTGTTTCTCTGTCCCTTCATGACATGCTATAGACAAAGGATGGGAATTCCATTCCCCATCACCCCCCTCAGCATTTCCAGGTTTCTCCCTGTGTTCAGACCTGATGGACATGAAATGTACACACACAAGGGCTCACTGTATTGCTATGGCTCATTTTCCTCTTGTTTCGCTGACAGTCGTTGCCTCAGAATGAGAAGTCACTGCAGAGCATGCCTGTCCCAGTCCAGTTCCCCAGCTGGTGGCTAACTCTGTCACTCTAGTCCTAATTTTCCACAGGGAAGGCAATAAGGGGGAGAGAGACCTATAGGTTGGAAAAATCCACCCTAGAACAGCTTTAAGACTGGAGGGCTGCTGGCTGGTGGCACAGGATAGGAGTATGGGCAAGCATGTTATGTGCCCTCTTCCTGAAAGCAGGAGAAATACTTGAATTTTGAATGAAGAGGTAGATTTGGAACATGGGCTAAGGGCAGAGCGTGGCAAAAGGACTGAATGAAAAACTGGAGGTTAAGAAAGAATGAAATCCCAAATCCAACAGCCTATGTTGAGTTAGGTTTTATGACTCTTGGTAGCCCACAGGGAACTTGAAACAGGATGCTTTTTAGGTATTGACTTCCTTTGTTGGGTTTGATAGTCACCTAAGGAGCAGGCTTGGGTCTTCTACATCAGAAAGTGGGCAGTGCCTGTCCTGCGTTTCTGAAGGATCTGGCCCATGAACCCACAGGTGGGTGCTTAAGAAGGGCAGCAGCTCAGGGATGGGACTGTCTACTTGATGTGAGGGAAATGCATTGCATCTATTTAAGAAGGGCTTGCCAAGTGAACAGGTCCAATACTCAGAGCTTGGTGACATTTTTCTGGGAGAAAAGCCATTTACAAAAGGCAAGTGGGATAAAATGCAACATGATTTACCAATAAAGATTAACCTGAAATCCCTAACTGATCTGGCAGATAAAGGAAAGCCAACAGTTCTCCTCGGGGATTTCAGTGAATCCCCTGCCTTAGTGCTCTTAATATCTAACTTTATAAGCCATGATGGAGAAGACAGGGATTAAATGAATACGTCAGAAATGGGTGGGGAACTGGTTAATAGAGTCCAATAATGGCTGACCCTTACTTTGATCACTATCTGACTTCATTAAGGGCCTCATCAGAGGGACACAGATGTTTCCTGACGGGACCTTGTATGGAGAATGGCGTAAACTCACAAGGAGCTTTGGAACATTTTTGTAAAGGGACTTGAAGACAGGAGATCCAAACCAGCTGGTACAGCATGGGAAGGAGCACCCCATTGTCCCCTGAAAGCCCTAAGGCAAGAGGGAGCCCACTCAGCTCGTCACACGTGGTGGGTGGCTTCCTTGTGGCCTGCTCCAGCCCCATGCCTGCAGGCAGCTGCACGAAGCTATGATGAAGTGAGTGATGCTGGGGCTGCCCATTAGCAGACAAGCCTTGCCCAGCGTATGCCTGCATCCCGTGCTCCGGAGCTTCCTGGGGGAGTGCTGGATTTTAGCACATATGAGGATGCATACATGAGACTAAATGGGCTGATGGGAGCATTGCTCCTGGGAAAAAGCATGTGGTGCTCAACCCTGAAAGGTCTCTGGGGCAGAGCAGTGGTGCTGGTAGCATCATGCCTGGCTCAGCACCCCCTTGCTACCAGCTGCGCTCTGGGTTTTCTTCACTGTGCTTCTCCTTGCTGCCATCCATCTCTCTGCATGTCTGATTTCTGACTAATGTAAATAACCACCCCCTTCTTTAGCATAATGAATACTAATTCCTTAATATGTGTTATTTTCTACTGTATCTCCATTTCCCCGCTATCTGTCTTAAGAGCAGCAACAACTGCTATCACCGTTTGTCTGCTGTGTGTGTATAATTAGAACAGTTGGCTCAGGTAATTACTTTTTGCTTCCTTCAGTTCCTTACTCTGCTTTGCACTACTCTGCCTTGTTGGGGTTCTTTCTTCATTCCAGGCCCTTTGGAGGAAGTTTTCAAAGCAGGGTGCGTGGCTTTTAACTCTGCCGGCCATTGAATTGGAGCCCACCAGCTGCTAAACCCTCTAAAACCTCTGAGTTTGCTAAAAACTCGTGAGCAGCCAACTCGCTCTCATTCCCCACTTTTTATCCCTGAGGCTCTAAGTGGAACTTGGTAAATTATATTTCTGCAAGTGAATTGCCTGGTTGAGAAAAATTGCTGGGCTGGTTTTATTTCCCCAGGGCTGCCAAGTGCTTTGCTCAATCCCAGTGTGCCCAGGGAAGGGACCTTGCAGGAGCTGGAGTTGGAGCTGGCCAGCCCCTCACCTTCTGCTGGCATGTCTTGCTTATGTGGAACTCAGCAGCTGTCAATGGGACATGAAGATATCCTCACTCCAGCAGTAGGGAAAGGAAAGCTCCCAGCAGTTGAGGGATTCCACGTGGAGACACAAAGCAAACCCGTGTTGGGGACTGGGGAAGTTCCCACTCTCTGCAGCCACCGTGTCAGTTTGTCTTGAAAGATTTCCTTTCACAGGTAAGTATCTGTTTAATTACAGCTATTGCAGAGACAGTTAACAGCTGATGAACATGCCAGTATGTTTTAATTGAATACATTGAGCACACTGAACACAAGCACAGCTCTTGACCTTTCAGTAAATGAAACATTAGGACAAGCTTTTCTGCATTCACAGCCCAGGGAACACGTGGAGGGGACCACCCACTGCTGTTAATGGGAGCCACCCATGGAAATCCCTTTCATGTCAGGCCAAGAACAGGCTGCTCAGTGTCCAATTATTTTAATTCCATACAGTCATTGTTAATATTGGAGGTGAAAAATGTGGGAGGAAGGATCTGGCCAAAGCAGAGTGCTCCAGGTTGCACTGTATCCTCCCACCATGCCTCAGTCATCCCATAATAACACTTCTGTTACGGCCTTGAGGGTCTTGGGTGATTTAATGTCAGTGGCTACAGTTTGTCACTGCGGTGGGACAGACCAGGGCACTTCCCACCCTCTCCTGCCCTCAAGGATCATGACAGGACAAAGCCAGATTTATTCTGGATGCTGGGAACCGCCGGACCTTTGCCCACCTGGGCGCAGGCACTGCAGGGATGCAGGACCCACTCCATTACCAACCTCTCACCCCAGCCACCTTCTGTCTTCATCGATTTCTAAGGAGCACGAGTTTGTGATTAAAGTTTTCTTGTGCTTAGGCACTTCCCTGAATTGGTGCTTGCATCCTTACTCCAGCAAAAACTCTCATTGATCTGTGCTGGAGCACAGGCTGAGTAAGCCCACGGGGACTGGCTGTATATTTGCAGCACTGTGCTCTTCAGACACATGACAATTTCAGGGCAATTCTGCAACATTAAAACAGCATTACCAGTGTGTCTTTAACTGGCCATAAATAGAAACCTTGACTTGCCTATAGTGGTTTGATATTCCAAGCTAGGCAGGAACATTCAGTCCCGGCTTGCAATCCGTTTTATCACCAGAAAGAAATTTTGTAAGTTAGATAAGTCAAGAGCTTACTCTTGCAAAACTCCAGCCTGCGCCTGGGAACTGCAGTGAGGCTGCATCTAATATTCAAGTGCAGGAAGAAAAGGGAAGGCTCTTTTTAAGGCTCATTAGAGATGGCAAAAAGATACAGAAAGACCAACACCATTTTACACTTGTAAAAAATACCCCTCGTAGATTCATATTTTTTAATCTTCAGTACAAAAGCTCCATAACTACAGCAAGGCATTAGGTTCCGATGAGTAGCTACCTTTTTTCTATAGCCTCTGGCATTAAAGCTCTCAGTGAAAAGACACTTTTGAGCTAGTTCAGGCAGTTCATTTCTGTCAATCAACTCTCAGGCTGCAAGTATAAAGGCAGTAACATGACAAGATTTCTATTTTAATATCTTTACTCTTGATAAGATAATCCTGGAGGAACGGCAGTGATCAAATATTTACAGGCAGCGCTCACTGGCACAGTCTATTGTAAAATTAAATACACAAAATTATGTGGGGATAATGTTAATGTTGTGATAGGAGGACAAAAGGCAGTGTGTTTGAAATGAAGGTTGACTCTTTAATATATCCTCTGTGGCAGGGACTGGTGCTGCGGGCACAGAGAAGAGAAGAGCAGCTTTCATTGTGCATTTTGTGACCTTTCTCTGCTTTTTAAGAATTTGTTTGCTATTTAAACATATTCACATGCTTAATGATGTTGATTTTCAAGTACATATTTGTATGTGTGTATCCAGTGTGTCTCTGAGATGTACTAAGTGATGAATAATGTCTTGGAAAGAGTGATGTTCTGTACTGAGCGGCCCCTTGAGCCGCTGAGAGCCCAGGTTTGGTTCCAGCAGGGCTGCAAGAGGCTGTGCAGGCTGGGGGTGCGTGTGGGGTCTCTGCCAGCTCACACCATGGGTCAGAGTGAGCTGTTACCTGTGGGGAGCCCTTCCTGGGCACCACACAGATGTGCACGTGCCCCAGAGGTGCCCAAACCCCTGATTTTACAGACCGTGGGACTCGCAAGCAAACACTTGAGGAGAAACCCTTGTAAAAAGGATCTGTCTTCCCTGTTTCTCTGTGCATTCCTGGTGCCACGTGGTGCCACGGTGCCCTGTCCCTGCCCAGGCTGTCCCCACAGAGCACTGGCAGCACCACCATATGCCAGGCCCCTTGCCCACCGCTTTGCCACACAGTTCTGCTGGGGCTCAGCTGGAGCCTGGGAAAAGGGAGTTGATTTGGGCTGAAAGAATAGTGGTAGCTAATATGGGAAATCACTCCAGCAATCATCCCTCTTTTCTTGTCACTATGGTGATAAAAGGAATGACAATAACCTGAGCAGAAAGACACAGGGTGACACAAGTGGGACAGAGCAAATGCCTGGCAGGGGCAGAGCCAGGAGGGAACAGGCTGTGCCCAAAAGCTGTGCCAGAGCCACCACTGGCTGCCTGTGCATGTCTGTAGGGTTCTACAAAGCCACAGGAGTACTCAACTTACACTGCACCAAGTGTTTCAGTCCATGCAACTTCTACAAGCCTAAAAGAAATAATCACCCTGGCCACATAAAGCTTTCATGCAACAGCTTTAATGGTAGCACACTACTCATCACTGATTTTTTTTTGCACCTCCTGCTTCAGCAGCACTTTTTATTTGCTGCCTGCCTTAAGGATAGAGTCTGCAACCAGCTTGACCTCCTCCTGTGTTTCAGCTCTAGGCATCGTTAGGGGACAGGCAAGGAAGCCTGCTCTTTCCAGGCAAAGCAGTGATCACCTGTGACTGAGAAGCACATGGCCAAAAGGAAGGGGAAAGCACAGGAGGACGTGCCTGGGGGCAATCCCAGTGCAAGAGGAGCAGCTGAAGGCTCTTGCTGCTCTGCCCTTTGTCTCCAGAGCACCACTGGTTGAGTGTACCCCAAGGCCCTTCCAGCACCTACCATCGTCCTGTAAGAGACACAGGCACCAGTTCCCAGTGTGTGAACAGGAGAGGTTTGAGCTGCTGGAGAAGGGGAACATCTGGAAGAACCTTCAAAGAAGAAACTGGGCAGTGGCAGCAAAATTGTAGGTGTAAGCAAAGCTTGCCCAGAAGTACCAGCTACATAAGGTGTCAGCGAGTTGGTGCCCAAAATGCAACAAGACTCCTGGCCCTGGGGGCTGGAAGGAGTTCAAACAGCATCCAATGACTGTACCCCTTTAAGTGGAACTTTTATTTTCTTGGAGTCATCATCTAAAAAATAGGGTTGGGAGGAAAAAGGGCAGGGTTCAGGGAGGACCAGTGGAGAAAATCCTCATCCTGAAATGCAAGGCAAACATCCTCCCTACCCCACCAAATCTTCAGGGCTTTTTTTTCATGAAGAAAAAATTTATTTTCAATCCAGCTCTATTCATGAGTGATTGTGCAGAGCTCTGCTAATGGGCTGTGCCAAGCTGTGGTCACCCTACAGAGCTATTGGCAGGAGAGGTGGCAAGTTGGAGAGGACTACAAGGGAACTCTGCATGATATTTTTTGATGAGCTGATTATTCAGAAATTTCACAAGAGCTGAAATACATCACTCTCTTCTGAAACTCACAGCCCTGCCAATACACAGGACAGCTTACACGAGCAGAGGCGTTTTCTCCTTCACAGTGCTGCTGGCCTGGACATTAGAAACCAGATGCAGGAATCAGACAAGGCTTTTCAGCAGCCATCGACCGCAGTGACAGCGAGAGATGAGGAGGGGATAGGAGGATACAGAAAGCTGATTTAGAAATTATTTCACGTCTGTCACTATGTACTTGGGCTTGAAAGTCTTTCATTAGCTCCGTGGTTACTGGGGCACTGTGGCTTTTATTGCCTCACATCGAGGGTGTGAGATCACCCCCAGATCCCACACGTGTTCAGGTGGTGCTCAGTCCCCAGTCATATCTCAGGGCGCTGCCACAAGCCAGGAGCTGACCTTGACTCCCCCATCGCAGCCGGCAGCCTCTGGTTTAGATGTTGGCCTGAGTCTGCAGCCAAGTCAGGCTCCCACAGAGACCAAACGGGCATTTTTCCCCTCTCTGCAACATTCATTAAAAACCAAACACTGTGTTATTTGAGCACAAGATCAAATGAGAGCCTGATACATGGGGGGTGGGGTGCACAGGTGCTGGGGGAGGTCAGAAGCAGCACGGAGCCAATTTCTGAAATACCACACAAAGACTTCAAGGGGCCGACAGGGCACATCCCCAGCCCATCAATCTCTCAAGGCACAAGCCCCTTTCAGCTATCTGAGGTGGCACCAGCTGTCCCGTGGAGGAGCAGCGGCTGCTGCAGCTGCAGCTGGAGCAAGAATGATGCTGAACTGCTGAAAGGCAATTAAAAATACTCACAGCCTTCACTGCAAGCATTGTAGAACATCGGCCTGCCTTAGTGCAAGCAGATTTGCTGCAGGACAGTCAGCCATCTAAGCTGCCTTTCTGCACAAAGGGTTGTTGGGGTTGTTTATGCTGGAGAAAAGAAGGCTCTGGGGAGACCTTACAGCGGCCTTCCAGTACTGAAAGGGGCTCTGGGAAAGCTGGGGAGGGGCTCTTGATCAGGGAGTGCAGGGATAGGACGAGGGAGAATGGTTTTCAGCTGAAAGAGGGGAGATTGAGATGAGATCTTAGAAAGAAATATTTGCCTGTGAGGGTAGGGAGGCCCTGCACAGGGGGATGCTTCATCCCTGGAGGTGTTCAGGGCCAGGTTGGATGGGTTGCATGGGCTGAGGTGTCCCCGCTGGAGCTGTGCTCCCCATAACCTGACCATCCTCCTGCCCATGGGACTAATCATGGCTGAGATTCTCTTCTGCAGTTTCTATTTCAAGGAAGGCAGGGGGAAGAGGGCACACGGTGCCAGCCTGGCCCTGCAAACGTCAAGGAGGAGCAGAGTGGCTGAACCACAGCTGTTTTACTAATGAAAGCAGAGGCACACAGGCACAGCCACAGCTCCCAGAGCAACTGCTCACTTCAGTGAAATAAACTTCTAGTCACCAAAAAAGCCTGTGAAGCTTGCTTGCATATAAGGAGAAGGACCGAGGGTCCAAGCTGTGTAACAGTGAGCACAGTTAGCTCTGTCCTGTTCTAAAGCCACCCCATCATGACCACTCCACTTGCACCGTTTCCATCTGAGCCCTTGTATAGGTGACTTCTCCTGTGTTGTCTGCTTTTGTTAGAGGAACTCAGCACTCTGCAGCATCCCCCTGCCCAAAGGCAAGCCCTGGGCACCATCCCTATGTGAGCAAGTGATTCAGGTTGGAAAGGACCAAGTTGGTTGTAAAGACCATCAATGCCTTCAGCTCAGTGGATTCTTGCATTTCCAGCATCTCTGTATGCAGTGCCCTGTCTGCAGAAAATTAAGTCTATAGGAAGGGGATGAATGATCCAGATACCATCCTCAAGGCTCAAGTCTTAAAAAAAGCAGGGGGTTACTCCACAGAATGCTGCAGGATGTCATGTACTTCATGATCTGCCTTTTCTAATCTCTCCTTATCTCTCACTCCAATCCTTTCTCATGTCCCTCACCTTTTGCAAATTCCCTTTTTAAGCTGGAGCGGAGCACATAAATATTTTCATGCTGTATAAATAGGTTGTTTTGTGCATAATGCTACGAGAGGCTTTTTTTAAAAAACAGGACCTTTAGTGCTGTGATAACAGCCTCCTCATTTACACAAATGAAATCTTCCATACAGCTCAGAGCTCATCTGCTCGGCAGCCCCCATGCAAAACGGCTGGCGCTGTGCCCGCTCAGCACACGCTGCAAGATACAGAATATTCCAAACCTTCATAGGAAGCCACTCAGCATCAGGTTTGGAAATACCTTGCAAATGTAACTGCTGATCAGGTTTTTCCTTTTAGCACTTCCACAGCAGCACAACCGTCTTCTTCCTTCTCTTAATATTTAAAGTGCGAAAGGACAACCCTTTGTGTTGGCCCCAGCATCTTTGAGCATCCTGACTACTCATCTTTTCTTCTCTGTCACTTCTGGTCCCTTGACCTTCATTTCCTGTTTATTCAGCCCTCAGCTCTGAAAAGAGCAACCATCAAAACGTACTTTTCATTTACTCTGAATGGAAAAAGAAATAGTGTTAAAATCCATACAGTTTTAAAAAAGGGTTAATGGCAGATATTGGGCCATGGCAAATCTTAGAATCAAACTGGCTTTTCAGGAGCAGTATTTTAACAGCACTACAGTAAACCCTGGAATCAAATATAAGTGATTTTGCTCTAATGTTTCTATTTATATTTGACCAGCACAAAGACTTCAAACTAATGGACTGAACTCCTCCAAACAGCAAAGAGAGACTTAGGGAAAATTATATGAGTTCATCCACGTGCATGTTCATACTTCTCAGGCCAGGTCACAACCCTTTAGGACAGAGTATTTGGGACCCTTTTTATTTGTTCAGGACACTGACCACACTGTGCTGCCAGGCACGCAAAGCACTGCCAGGCTCCGGTTTGGACCTGACCCTGATCTCCTCAGGCAGATTCTGCACCCTGCAGATCCCCCCAGCACAGCTCTTACTGAAAGACTTGGTGCATTTTATTTTCCAGCCTGAGTTCAGGAGACACAGAAGGCTTTGGTTGTCACTTCCCCACAACTCAAGAGCAAGATTTTGGGTGCTGTTTTCATGCATATCTTGTAGACTCATTTCTTCCCTCTTCCATCTGTTGTTTGACTTTTTTTCCTCTACTACATGTTAGCAGTCAACAACACCCACAGAGGGTTTCTTCATGTGTGGGGCTCTGAACACAGTGTTTCTTGCCAAGGGAGCGTGCATGGGTGGCCCCCACTCATGTTATTTGTTGTCACAAGCAGGATGTTGGTGCCAGTCTAACCTTGATGTGATTCCTGTCCCATTAGCAGTCTTACATATTGATGGATTTGCAGCAGTGCTGTTTTGTATCACCTTAAGCTACAGAAGCATTGTGACAATGCCTGAAAATGAATAGAGAAGGGAAACATCTTTGCAAGTGTTATATTTCTTGTTATACCACCTTACCTGACAAAATGGTAGTTCTCAGAGTTTCTCTTGGCTGGTCTGTAACAAAGTCTCGGGTTTTATGACTTGTCATAATGCTAACAGATCAAATTTTTCTATGATATAATAGCTCACATCCAATAACCAAATCTCAAAAAGCACAACATGGAGCAAACACTTTGTAATGCACTTAAACACAGTAGGTACCTGATTTTGCCAGCACTTTATTTCAATTTAGGCCAGGGGACACCTTAAAAAGATATGTTCCCAAATACACAATTCAGAAAAATACAAGTTACTACTCAGTAATATTTTGTATCACTGCTTTTAGTTGTCTTAGCTGAAAGTCGAGCTTGATGATATCCAAAGGTCCAATAAAACTTTTTGTGGAAGAATCCTGTATTGTAGAACATAACGAAAGTGTTCAGCTGCAGCTCCAGGGTCTCTGAGAACAGGAAAATGAAGTCTGTCTTTCTGGGGATTTTCTTGTGTTGCAGGATGTTTTCCAAACACTTGGTTACCTAAGAAATGTCAAACATAACAGACAGCTACGTATAATAGCATCTTGGATCTTTGTAAGTAAGACAAAATATAAGGCTGTTTATTGCTAACGAGTTAGGTGCTCATTAATGTGTTCCAACAGGAAACTCAGACAGTATAAGCAAAAGAAAATGTTCAGTGTTAAATCCACACACAGCACCTTTCAGCTCCCGTTACACCCTGTGGTATAGAGAAAGGAGAAAATCCTTGTACCCAACTATTTTAAAATCACGTTAGTAGAGCAAGAAAGAGAAGCATTTGTTTATTATCTACTTTTTCAATAAAGTTCACTTCCAAATAATACTAATGTGACTAAGCCTGTCACATTGTGCTTTTCATTCCTAACTCACAAAGTACCGTCCAAAGGAGGTCAGGATCACTTTATGAAGAGCAAACATGATGTGAAGCCACGTCTCTGATGTCCCTGAGGGAGACAGCACTGTCCCTAGCTCTGTTGGAACAAACAGAGTCATAGGAACAAAGGATTAGAAAGGGCATCTTGTGTCATCAAATCCAGCTTCTTGCCCTTCAAATCAATTTTGCTATAATCATCTCATGCAGGAGTCTTTGGGGCACATGATCACTTATGTAAGCTCCTGCAAATGCTCTTTCACAATCATCATCTCTTTTATAGAATCATAGAATCATATCATGTCCTGAGTTATATCCTCATCCATCCTGACCCTGCAGTGGAACTCTACCTAATGCCAAAATATCACACACCAGTGATGTGGTACCATCACCCTGAAAATGGAAAATGAATGGGGTATTTCTTTTCAAGTCTGCTCCAATTTTGTTCACTTCTTGGTGGTCCATCCTAGTAAAAGACCTGCAATAGGTGCCATGACAGACCTAGAAGGTGTTCCTGAAGCAGAGAAATAGAAATGTTGAGAGGCTGACAACTGCAGCTGTGAAAACTGTGTGATGCCTGCACAAATTCATGGCACAATTGTTATTGCAGCATTTTAACTGGAGGCTTGCAGCAGCCCTGGGGGCTAACACAGTGGGGCTTCTGGGCTTACCCACGCACGTGCCTGTCCATCCGTGTAGAGCCTGACAAATAACAGAATGCAAGTACACTCAGACCAATATAATCCCAACGTCCACCACCCCTTTCCTTTTTCAAATAACTACGTACTGAAGGAGTTATTGATGCCTTTCCACCTACACAGCCCAGATACCAAAACTTGCACAAAGGCAGCTTTTAAGCTTTGAGGTCACGTTCAAGTTGCTGGTTGGAGAGTCTCTCTGGGCAGTTCTATTATGCAGCAGCTACAGCAATATGATAACACGATACAAACCTCTGCTAATAACTGAGCATGAAGTGGACTTTTTGCTCAGTATCTTGAGTTTTGTACCTTCACTTCAGAGCACACTTAGAGCTGCCTTTGATATTGAGAAAATTAGTTCAGCTTATTAAACGCAAAGCTGTTACCCTACTGTTAGATGAGGGCACGGCCCCCGAACTTCCTTCCCAGGGCTGTGCACGAGGCTTGGATCCTTGCTGCTGTTGTGGCTGCAAGTCCCTAACCACCCACTTCTTTGTTTGATTGTCTTTTGTCACCTAAACATATGTTTCTCCTTTCAATGGCATTTTGAGCAACAGTTTCCATTGTGTGCCCCTCCTGACTGACAGTTTGATGGCAGCCTGTAAATTACTTGGCATAGTGTTTTGTGAATCTGCTTAGAGGAGAGGGCTTGGCTCCTCCTTTTGCAGCTTTGGAGGCAAGAGATTACCACCAGTTTAGCATAGGTTTGCATATAAAAATACTTGACCACAGTTGATATCCTTATTTGAAGCTCATCATTGTTGTGTACCTCAACACTTTATCCCAGGTCCTGAGACACAATATCCATCAGTCATGCCTGGCTTTCCCCATTTTCCTCCCATACAATGTGACACACAAAGCTTAATGATGAATCAACAATGGATTAGACTCAAAATAGTCAGTATTTGGCAGCCCAGGTAAGCATTCATGCTGCTGGATGTGCAGGTGTAGAGAATATGTGGGCCTCTGTCAGCTTTCTTTGCTAACACCAACACATTTGGTGCTTTGCCTTTACGCAGTACGATCTTGTCTGTGTCTCTGGCCAGGACATTTCTACTGTAGCTATAATTACTGGATCCAAGCAGTGCTGTATGGAATTCATGTACTCTTTATAGCTGAATTAAATGGCCACCTATAGGGAAATGGAAGTCCAGAGAATGCAGCATATAACTTTTAGCACAGTACTACTTACAGCCTCAAACCCAGAACCCTAAAATGGGTGTGAGGGGGACATTATGCTTATGCTGGCCTCCTACAAGAGGAAGACGTTTCAATCATAATCATAGCTAACTCTATTGCAGCTTTGTTTCCATAAGAATAATGATATGCTTCAACCAGGAAAACAATCAGCCTCGATGCTGAGGCTGCTGTGCCTTAGCACACTGCCTTTATTTGGGGAAGCCTTTTGCCTTGATCCTTCTGGGGTGGTTACTATTACTGCACACAGTCACTGCACTTCTGGCTGTTTACATCTTCCCTTGAAGAGATAATTTAACTCCTGTGCAAAAACCTTCTCCCTGCTGCAGAGGTGGTGGGTCTGGCTGTTTTACACTTCAAAAATACCAGCCAGGGCCAGATTATGTTTGTCTGTTGGATTTCTGTCAATATTAACTTTCCTTACATTCCATTGAAATGACAAAAAGATTACTTTACATGTACTTACTGCAGAAAAAAGAATTTTAGGTGAAAAAGCCTAGGCCCTATGATCTGATCCATCTTCTCTTTGCTATTTCTATAAAGCATAATGTCACACTGAAACTCACACTTGGAGTGCTGCATTTTATTCTCCTGATGGACTGTTATGATGTTTTCCAAGGTGACCTTCATAAAACATGTTTCTTTTGAAGATTATACCTCACTCTCAGGTCACAATAGTCAGACAAGCAAAGCATAGCATCAGCTCCTGCTTTCTAATTAATGATTCTTGGAGGCTCCTGAGTGGGGGATATAATTAATAGCACTTAAGTCTGGAGTGCAGAGAAAGCTGTAGCTGATTACCAGGATACGTATTTACTTAGAGATTATATGCAAACACCTCCAAAGTGCAGCCATGAAGAGCTCTCTGAGAAGTCCCCAGGACCAGGCTCCACCTTGAGCCTAACTCCAGTGCAAGCACTCAAAAAAACTGCCCTGCTTATAAAGTGAGGCTCCAAAGCTGGGGGGTCCCTGCCTGCTGTACCCCATTCCCCTGCTCCCACTTCCCAAACCAGAGTCTGCAGCACGTTGTATTTTCTATGACTGCACGTGGACCCTGCTTGCCAGAGGAGCAGCTGTTGCAGAAAACATCTCTGGCTGTGTCTGTTGTCACTGAGGCACCCACTCAGGACCCACCTGCTCGGGGGTCCCCACCACCCACCTATGGTGCCTGCTGGGGCAGACTGGCTGTATCCTCTCCACAGGGCAAGTGTGCCAGATCCACTCAGTGGAACAATCAGGATTTTGTGCTTTTATTCACATTAAAGTAGCTAAAGTACCTGAAAGAACAGGAGGGCTTGTATTGCAGTGAAGCAACAAAAGAAGGGTGTTGCAAGCCACCTTCCCTAAATGTAAGGAAGGTGATGGGATTGCCCTGGTGCTCACTCTCATGCATGCAGAATGGATTGTCAGAGGTGTTGGAGCAAAACCAGGTACAAGCCAATTTGCCAGCCTAAAGCCCCTCTAGTCAGCCACTGCTAACAGTGGTAATTTCCCTGCTAAGCCAGTAGAACAGCATCTTTCCACACACGCTGGGATCTCAGCGCAGAAGAGGCAGCTGTAAGGCAGGATGAGTGCTCTCAAAGAATGGGATCGTCTCTCTTTCACAGTGGGGTGAAAAAAAATGAGTCAAATTTATGTTTTCTGAAAAGACTCTGTTCTCCCAAAGCACTGCCAAACTGGGGATGAAGGGGAGAACTGACATCAGGAATCTGCACCCCTGTGCAGCCTTTGGAAAGATTTTTAAATTAATTTTGCATGTTGAATGACAAAATATTTATATACTTAAGCAATTAAAAGCTATTGAGTATTTGTAACTCAAAAAGCACTAGGCAGCAGAATATCACTGTCAACCCCTTTATGCAAAGGGATGTTTTGACATCATACTTAAGACTGACTACTTTTCTAATGGCATAAAAGCATTACCCCAGTTATGCATAAAATAGGAAAACTTCTACTGAAACTTGTGCAGCCTGGTTCTTTCTTCAGAAACAACAACACAAAGTGAAACTGCCTTTGAAGAGAAACATTTTTCATATACTATCTGAAGGTTAGTGAGTCTTTTAATCTTTAGCCTTTTTGCTGGCATGTGTAATTTAAAATGCACAAAACAGACTACGAAAACACTTACCCAGCTATAGATAGTTAGAAAATCTAAAAGGTGCATCTCAAAATAGGCCTGGAAATTAAGATGCTGCATCAAATCTTGCTCTTTGAGTAAGAAATGTTTCCCTGTGGATCCACCTCAAAGACCAATCATTTATCAAACATAACTGACCGTATGACAGCCAACACTGAACTAGGAATGGCTCCTCAAGAGGTAAAATCTTGGTGTTAACTAAGCAAGAGACTGACTAACTGGGACAGTTATATATTAAATAATCTTTCCATAGATAGGGTGGTTTCTTTTTTCCTTTTCTTGTCTTTCCAGAGAGCCACATGAGGTTCTGCTGAACTTCAGCTCTGCAGACACAACACCGTGAGCAGCGCTGCAGAACCCACACATGCTTGGAGTGTTCCAGATGTCCTTCTAATGAGATGGGATACAGTGACATGGGGATGTGCAGTGAAAGACCAGAAACACGTGCAAAACACAAATTCACTCACTGATTTGAGTTTCATCCACTCTAGGCCACTGTACACTTGGATTAATTGTTTAAATACAAGTATTGTCTTAAGGGTGTCCAGTTAGCAAGGCTAAATGGGATTCATTTCTTTAAGCAAGTGGCTAGAGATTTCTGATCATTAGGGGACTGGTGTAGAAGCACTCAGCTGTGGCTACCCAACCAGCCAAGAGGGAGCAGCACCAGCAGATGTAAGAAAAGAATCAAAAGCTTCTTGTCTTGAATATTTCTTAGGAAAACGAAAAGTCCCTTTCACATCCTTCTTGATCAGATAGTCTATAATATAGGCAAAAGGATTACTGTACCTAGTCCAGTCACACAGGAGCTGTGATGGTTGGTGAAGGACTTGTGCTAAATGTAAGGGTAGCTGGGAAAGCTCAAAACACAGCTCAGTATGTCCAGGTTAATCTAGCTGAGTTGGGATTCCTTGAACAATACACTTAAGTATAAAAAGAATGCACGAGGCCTTAAAAATTGCCATTTATTTGCTCCAGAACACCCACATTCAGCTCTTTCTGACTTTCCCTGTACTGCATGAAAAAGCTCAAGTCAAATAGCATGCAGGTAAATTTATAAATGGCAAAATAAATCCTTTGTAGGTGAAAAACAAAAATAGCTTCAAAGAAGGATGAAAAACCTTGTTAATTTGCCAAAAGCTTTCAATCTTCATCACTTTAGAAGCAAGGTTAAGAGAGTAGATAAAGGTTGAGAAATTCAGATAGTGCTCAGATATATCCTTATCTCAGGTTCAGAGCCTTAAACTTCAGAAGAAAAACAATGTCAGGGAGAAGAGATTGACAGTGATGCCTTGTGTGGGGAATCGAAGGTTGGACGGACTGCCTGTACTAGGCAAAAATACTCTCATCATAATGATGCCAGTAAGATTTAATTTACCAGTCTGTTCTAGGAAAGGTAATGACCTCAGTATCATGAGGAACTTATCAAGAGGTCATCCATGCAGACACACACTGATTTATTTTCATAATAAATGGAAATAGAAGCCCAGCCACATGAATTTGCTTGCAGGAATTAATTTATACCATCTATCCAGGTTTCTGTTTAGTACCAGAAGAGCCTAAGAATGTTTTATTGATACATGGGGATTTAAGTCAAACCCCTTTGAGAATCTCTTTAGAAAAGTATTTCAAGTTCATTTCTACCCAGTTCAAAAAAAACCCCAACACCACCCTAGACCTACCAAATGTATGGGGAACATCAGCACATTGGAATACATATGGATGTGCCATTTTATCCTAAGTATTGTTCATCTGCTGCTGTGCTGTAGCTGAAGTACTGTGCGGTGCCCCTGTTTGTAGCGAAGAGCGCTTACGTCTGCATCGCCGAAGGACATGTTCTTTCTGTCAGAGTAATTTTTGGGAAGCATATTTCTGAGAAGGTGAAAAGCAAGTCTCCAAATACAAATCCAGCAGCCACTGTGGAAATGTGACTATGTAGTCCAGACTCTCAAGGTCCCTGGGTCCCAGATGCCGAGGAGAAGTTTCCTTCACAGATGGGAACTGCGTGTATTACACAGCTTTCTCTGCACCAGTCCACAGAAGTGCTGGCACAGATAAAGTGACTGGAGAAGACAAGAGCATGGTCATCATGTGAGAATAAAAATGAAAAGCAAAGAGCCTGATGAACCAAAACGGAGATGATGGAATGGCTAGGGAGACTGGGAGCTGCCCCGTAGGTGTGCCACGCACACACTGGGACGTGTGGCTCCAGATGTCTCAAGCCGGGCAGCATGCAGTGAGTCACAGGCAGAGAGAAGGCATATTTATGGGATTTCAGTTCTTCAGAGGAAAAAATAAGAAACAGTCAGAAATGTCAGAGAAATGAGAGTGCTGGATGATGACAAACAGCATATGGGGAACAGGAGAGAAGGAGCTTTTGGCATCATTGCTGCAGTGCACATCCCGGCGTATCTCATATTGATCCTCAGGGGCCAGTTCATTTCTGCTGGAAGAATCAGGCTTCTGGGACTCTGGGTACAAAATGAAAAACTCTCAATGTCTAGAGCACCTATGCTTGTGTTTGCCAAGTGTTTCTCCTTTCTGTTCCTCCCTGAAAATCTTTTTTTCTGTTTTCTTTTAGAGCCAACAGAAAATTTAGCAGAACAGGCAGTTTTCCAGCAGGCTTAGTTTTGGAAGTTGAACTGATCAGATGATTTAAGATTTGTCAGACGAAGCTACCACTTGGCTTATCCACTCCACAGTCTGAATTCTGCTAGGATCTTGTACATTTAAGTGCATATCTGGGTGTACACAGACACTTCAGCTTTTTAGCACTTCACAGGCATTAAGACTATTTTCTGTTCTAAAAAGAGAGGGAGGATATGTTAGGTTAGTCATTCCTCTGAAGTAAGTGCTGATGATTCTGATTTCCAGAGATGTTATTTTTTGCTGCCTGGAAACTCAGTGCTCTAGGATGGTGCTGATTTGTTTCAGGAGGAGCATGTTGTTTCAGCCACTGTTGGAGCACTGTATCCTTTTGGACAACAACACAAATCTAAGAGCATTTATTTATTTTGTTCCATTCTACATATTCTCCCTCTGTCCTTAAGAAGTCAATGAAGACCTGAACAGAGTTTTGGGTGCTGCAGGAGTAAGTCAATGTGTAAATCATTACCTTTAGTTTTCTTGAAAATATTTCTTCAGTGTTGCTGCTTCAGCTGCCATTTCTTCTTCTGTCCTCCACTTGTCAGGGGAATCTTCTTTGTCATGTCGTTGCAACTTTTTTAAGGGAGGAAGGAGAAAAGAAACAGTCTGTTGAGATTTTTTTTCCAGTTTTATTGTCAAATTCAGAGCATGCCTATATGCAACTAATCTAACTATTCCATGTGTCTGCAGGACAGAGGGACCTGGTGATGGAGAGATGAGGGGTGAATGTTACTAGTTTAGAGTGGTGACAGTAGTTAACTGGCTGTGATGGATTCAAGGTGAATAATGGGCAGTGACGGAGTTCACCTTTGGGAAGCTGAGGGTCAGACACCTTGGTGAGACTTGGAAGCAAAGCTGGTAGGTAAAGTAATAGGGTAACACACACTCAGGCATTTTGAAGTGCTCCATCAGTGGAGTGAGCTAGGCAGAAGCTTTGCCATGGTCAGTAATCCATGTAAAATTTTATCTCTGGCTTTTACTCTGCCCACGGGGCTGCTGTTCCCATCAAAGACTTGTTGTGATAACAAGGCCCTGTTGCAGCTCTTCCCCACCAGCAGCTTATATCAGTAGGTTTCAGAGGAGACACCTTCCCTCCCTGCCTGCAACTTACTAGCCCTTCCTTGCCCTGTTGAAAGTGAGAAACATCCCTCTAGAAACCAAAAACCTGTTATTTTAAGCATAACTATGTTATTGATGATTTACCAGGGAAAAAGATTAAAAGTATGTGAAACATTTGATTTTTGCATCTAGCTTGCAAATATGCCCACAGAAATAAATTCTATCCCTTATGCAGCAATAATATTATGTAATATTATCCCAGACACAATGATTTCAAATACAACTTTTGCTCTCCAGAAGAAGGGAGAAGCTGATGATTTTGCTGCTCTCTTGAGGGAGGGAGTTCTATTTTATGTTAAATACATCATGCCAGCACTTGAGTGACTCTCTGCACACATGTCCACTCAAAGAATGCCTGCCAGTCATCAAAGGAAAACTACATTTACAACAAAGATCAGGAATATTTGCATTAATGGCTTAAGTACTGAGATTTCCAGTGTGTTTCTAGGTACAGAGCACAGCATAGGTTGTATTCACAGCATCAGTGCTTCTGAAGAACGTTTTAATATTGACTTTTTGTTAATGTCACAAAGTTGGAAACTAATGAATTTACACATTTTACTCCTGGACAAATTTTAGCACAGAAGATGAAGTAGTGAAAAAAATGAAGATGAAGCAATATTGAACCTGCCAAGCAAACTGCTTTACTGTCTACGGCACGTTTAGCAATAAACTAGGATTGTTAGCACACACCCAACTCACGAATACATTTATTTGTGCTGTGTTTCTCCTACTCTGAATTTTGCTGCCAGCTATAGTTCCTATGCAGTTCTACATTCTGCAGCACAGATTTCTTCCTGCTCAGCAGATGAAGCTGCATTAGAAAGCTATTTCCTTTCATGCCAATATGATACAGTAGCTGTAGGCAAATTAGAGTGTATTACTGTTCGACTGGTAGAAGACTAATCTTCATTGTTGCATTAGCTCTAGGTGTGTTATAAATCCACCTTGTAATAATGCTATGGTATTATGGAGAAAGATTTAAAACCAGGAATAGGTACCCTCGGTGTCCATGTGCCTGCACTCATCACACACTTGCAGGTTCCACAGCTGAGTGGCAATGAGAGGGAGTTACAGGAAACTGCACACATCATCCTGTACCTCCCATGGGGTCACGAGCGCTTACAATTCACAAGAGGATGCACCAGGATGAGCCAAGTGATGGTAAATCAACTGTCTAAGGAGCAATCTGTTCTTCCAAAAAAGTAAGGTCTTCCTCATTCTACCTGACATCAGGAGGAGATAAGAGCAGGCAACAGCCAAAGGGCAAGGGAGGGCAGTCCCTGTTCCTCAAGATCTCCTCATTTGATGTGCAAGAAGTGCTTTTAGTGCTGCAGTTTCGCTGTTGATGGCCCTCGCTGTCCTGTTTTTGCACAATCCAGGTGAGAGCCGACTCCAGGAGGAGACCAGTAAAGTGGGGATTTGACTTTTAGTTTTTACATTTTTGTTTTCCCTGCTCAGAGAAATTGAAGTGAACAGTAATAAGGTGGCATAACCTGAAGTGGCTGGTGGTGTTTTTTGAAATTAAACCCGTGAAGTTGCAGACCACAGCGACTTCTCAAAGCTCGCAAAGGAGAAGGTTTCTTTCACTACATAACTGCTAACCTTTAAAAATAATCAATCTTTGACTTAAGGTTAAACCAGATACATGAGGAGAAGCAATGAATTCTGAAACTTGCCTAGAAATCCAGCTTGCTTCAGTGGCCCTGGCACCTGGTACAGAGACCACAGCACCACATGGCAATCTCAGCTTGTCATGAAAGAGACAGCCTCAGCCTGCTCTGCTGTCCATTTGCACTTTGCTTGTTGTGGGTTATTTGCATTAGAAATAAAAAAAAAGAGGAAAAATAGGCTAAGATGGTCTCCATAGTATTCTGGCTGACTTAGAAAGCTACTTTCAACAAAGAACAATATACACATTTCAGTATTAAGTTGTGTTGATTTACAGTTCAGGAGGGAAACAAAGGTAACAATTGATACTTGTTTCTAAGGGACTCCTGTGCATGTTCATATTCACACACAAGTCCCAACTGTGCATCTGTACAAACATCTGATGTGTTACTGAAAGTTTGGATTGTACAGGGGGAGCAATGCTCTCCTGCATGTGGAGAACACTCCAAGATTCTGCTCAAAGGAAAGGGAAAAAAAAACCCTCTATCTCTTAAAACTAGTGCTTTCCCCTTGTTTTTTCCTCAGTTAGACAAAAAAAAGCTGAAGAACTTGAGCTAACATCCTCACTCAGATAAAGACATTCAAACATAGGCTAGCTTGAAGTCTGTGATACTTCTGTATAACAATTATGCTTCTGCAAGCTCTGGAACAAAAAGTCTTATCCAGAGTCCCACAACATTTGCCTGACAAGATTTTCTGAGAGAGACATATTTCCCAGATTTCCCTGGACAACCTGAATAAAAGTGGAGATTGACTGATCGACATCCCCTCAAAAATACTCCTACTACCTTATCTACAGTTCCTGCAAGAGAGTTGCCATGTTAACCAAAGGCCCCCAAACAACCACTGCTGTTCTTACAATGAACACTCCTTGAAGAAACTGTTCACCTTCAGGATTCCTTCCCAAGCAGAGTACATTTTCAGTTGTGATAAGCGGCTGTTACTTCAAGCAAGATGAAAATAGTTCATGGTGAGTTAACAAGAGCCACTCCTGAGAAGTAAAGGAGACAGATTTTGCTCAGGGTCTTCCAGGGGCACCCATGGGGTGATGGGGCCATCGGCAGGGGCTTTGCAGAGCTCTGCAAATAGCAGACAATAGAAGGAGACTTCTTACTCCTGAAGCCCAGCTCCCTGCAGACAAGGAGCAGAAGAGTGGGGAAGCACAGACTGTTCTCAAGAATGTTACAGTAATGTTGGTCAAATATGAAGCTGCAATCCCTACACTAGGTGAAAGAAAGCAAGCTATAACGTTGGATTTCTTAAATAAAGAAAAGCTCTGTGTTTTGGGTGAGGTTGGCAGGAACAGAGACAATGAAGGGATAAATCTCCATGGTATTTTATAGCAATATGAGCATCATCTTCTAACTCTTAACAAAACCCTTCCCTTCCAGGCTGCACCCCAGGAAGGAAGCAAGCAACATTTCTTGGTATCTGGACAGAAATTCCTCCTGTGGGACTCTGCCCATGTGCAGGCAGCGGGGTCTGCCTACATGCAGCCTCGTGCTGCTGCAGCCAGAGGGCAAACCAAGGCTGCACAGGGTATGTGGCAGCATATAAAACTCTTCCTGTAGAGCTCCTCACTAGTTACTATTGTAGAACTGGTGGTACTTGGCCTGTTTTCATAAGAGGAAGGCAGGGTAAAAGCACCACAGCAGACAGACAAGGTGTTCCACTGCAAAGCTCTGAAAGCCCCACATTCTCTGAAGCCAAATGCGAACCCGTTGCTGTATTACAGGGGCGTCCCAGAGCGCGAGCATTAACAAAAAGTAAGCAACCAGATTAGCATAGCCCAGATAATTCTGAGAGGACAGGATGAGAAAGCATCAACATTTCTTTTAGACAATCTCTATTATGCTAACTTTTTTGTTTAACATTCCAGCCAAGCACTGAGCCACACATTAGTCAATTCTCTAATCGCAGCTGCCCAGCAAATTACACACTGTATCTGCTCTGCATTCTTCAAGCTCTAAGACTCTTGTTTATAACTTCCTACATCTTCTTGCCTTGCAGTACAAATAAAGGCACTATTTCTAAGATATGCCCTTCTTCAAGCAGATCATTACTGATGTCTGACTTCTTGGGCTTCCTGATAAATTATCCTCTTCTTTCACCTCAAGCAGAAAATGCTCTTCCACCAATAATCTATGACTGTCAGTCTTGATTACTTGTAAACAGTGGAGCTCTTTGAATATTTCTGCTTGTGAAAAGCGTTCATTTTCTCACTCCTGTCTCCCAGTGTGAGATGCTGGCAGACCTGACAGCTGTGCTTTATGTTATTTTATTGAAGTTGTTAGTGCTGCAGAATAGTCTGTGTTTTTGTCACTGAAATTCTTAAGGGAAACGCAATATTGTTTTATAACACATTCGCATAGGGGAACCTCTCTTTCTTGCCCTTTGCAGAGGAGCACAGAATTCTTAATTCAGCAGAATACAGGGGACATGGGCAGAGTTCTTTGAAGTAACATCTATATTATGGCTTCTTCTACTTATGCCATAACACCAGCTGAAAAGCAACCTGTGTTAATGTGGAGCACCAGCCAAAAGTATTGGGGAAAAAAGCTTTTCTGGTAGTTAGCGCTGTTCTCTGCCCCCATGAATATTTACTGTTGATATTAAGAGTTTATAACCTCTAATGCATTTAATTAAAAGAAAAATCATAGTGATGGAGACTAATTATGCCAAATTGCTGCAACACAACAAAACTCAGCTGCTTCAGCGATTGTAAGATTTAATATTATAAAAAACAGCAGCTAAGAAAAAAAATTCAAAATGAGTTCTTGCCAGCAGTTTGGATCAGATATTAGGTATTACCCAGCTGGTGGTGTTTGTAATTATCAATACACCCAGGTAGCTTTTCCATACTTAATTCCCACACTTGAGTGAAATCTGTAGAGTGATATTTCAGCATCAGATTAACATGTGAACTATGAGAAGGCTCAAAGTCTCATCTGCTCTGTCCAGCAGAAACCCTTTTCCAGAGACTGGAGACAAAGATGATCCCAGGGCTGCTACACGTACCTCCTTCTCTAACTCCCTTATGGACACAGAGCTGCAGGGTGAACACACACCCACAGCCCATCACAGTACACTGCAGCAAGCAGAGGTGATGGGCTTCATCCTGAACATCCCACCATGGGGGAGAAAATCTTGAGCACTGAGCTGGATTTGGCTCCTCAGCCCTTTGGTGATACTAAGGATGTCCTGGTCGTAGGATGACTTCAGCCATCTGTGCCTCCTCTTGTACTGCCTTTATACCAACTTAACTCCTTATTTTTCTCCTTTGCCCTCTTCTCCCTGGTCTCATCCTCCTTGCTCTTTTCCCCCAGTGTTTTCTTTCACTTCTCTTTATGCTTAGCTTATATCCTCATAGTAAGACTTCATTTCCACCTCTCTCCTTAATGATTCAATGTGACATTTACTGCTATTACCTGCACTTCCTGCTACACTCCATCCTGTTCCCACCTGTGCTGCCATGCAAAGGGGGTGTGAGCTTTCAGGTGGGCAGCCTCCTCTGCCTCCTGTCTCCATCATATGTGTCTATAGCTGTGGTTCAAGTCTCGACTAGCAAGGTAAAATGAAAGCATAATGGATGCAATACAGTTGTTTCACAAAGCAGCTTCTTGGGGATGCTCTGATTGCTTTGCATTGTTGCTTGGGCCTGACATAGCCCTAAATTCTGTTTTTCCTAGCTGGGGGTAACTGTCAGAGGAGGTCTCAGCTCTGGGAATGCTCTAGCATTGGTCTTTGAGGTGGATCCATCAGCTGCTGCAGATTCAGGACCTGTTTCTGAGCTGCCTTTACCATCACCCCCTGAGAGCAGCCTGAGCAGCCCAGGTAGTTTAGCACTTTCTACATCTCTGGGCCTGTCTCCGTAGTTAATTACAGCTACAAGAGTGCTGTAATTTAATTGCTCTAATTTACAGCAAACACTGCAGAAAAAACCCACATCCCATAATTTTCTCATCTGCTGACTTTGCTCAAGTTTCTATATCATGCCAATACCTGTGTTTCGGTGAATTAGAACGTCCTGATTTTGGGATGCTTTTTACTTGCTGCATTAAATCAGAGTTATTTAAGGAGATGGAGAAGGTGGTCAAGTTACTGCATTCTATACATGACAATTTTTCACCTATCTATAGAAAATCCTTTTCCAATTGTTTAATCACTTCTCCATGGAACATGCTGCTACCTCAGTGCTGCTGCTATTACTGCTGCAAAACATACATTAAATTGGGAATCTCAGTTTATCAAAGCTTTGTTTTAGAGTGGTTTTTTTTTTCCTCCTATTCACCCTTTGTCATAATGACTGCAAATATTTTTTCAGTTTTATTGTTGTGCTCTGGGGAAAGATCTGAACCTCACACTTCACATGGGCATATGAGTAACTGCATCTTTTTTAGCAAAGGTCTTTGACCAAGAGAATTTTGTGGAAGCAGACATAAAAGTTAAGTAAAACCCTTAAGCATAACTGTTAAAGTGCTTTGCTAAAATAACCTCTGTGAATACCAGTTTCTAACCATTCTACATACTGAAGTGATAAGAAAAAGAATAAATATAAAAGGCATCTTAAGAAATTTGCTTTTTAAAGTATAAAAGACAAGCAAGCCCACGAGCAGAACAACGGTTGTATGGAAAACACATTTGCCATTCGGTGAAATCTGCAGACTGCACTCTGAAGAGCTCAAATCTTGTCAGACTTCCAGATTGGCTCAAACTGAGATAAAATTCTTGGAAAGCGAGCACACTACAAAGGAGATACTTGAAGGATCATCCACTGGGGTAAGAAACCCTGCCAAAGACTTGGAGAACTACTGTTTACAACCAGATAAGAATCCAGGAGAGGCTCTGTAAGTGTGATACATTTTCACCATGCCCATTGCCCTCCCCGTTAGCAGACAATATCATAAACACCTCTGCAGTCTTTCTCACCTGGGAATAAAAGTCAGATGGACATGGGGAACTTCCTAATGGTATTTGCAAAAGGGCTGCCTACACAAGAGAAATGTGTTGCATAGAGACCTGGGTAAGAAATAGCAATGTCATCAACGTGGTAATGGAGAAAATGTTATCCTGTGTGCATAGTCTGCCATGCAACAAAACTCATTTGGAAAAGGGCTATTTTTAATCAAGGAAAAGCACTTTAATCAAGGATAGAGTCAGTGATTCAAAAATTTCATGCAGGTGCACGTGTTATTTGACTGAAAGTGTTTCCCCAAAGGTCAAAGCTGCAGAGCTTTGTGCATGTCCCACTCCAAGAGCAGAGACAACCTGGAGACACCTGTATCAGGCTGATGTAATTCAGCCTCCCGATGCAGGGAGGTTCAAAGTCAGAACTTCCCCTGGTAATCATCATAACTTTAGACAAATATTTGCCATAACCTGAGCACACTCCATAGATTCATGACATGCTAAGGAAGAGGCACGTGTTTTAGGAGGTTGATTTGGTTTGTTTTCTTTGCATTTTTCTGCCAGCACAAGGGCTGGCAGCTGCCAGTCTCACAGCATTGGCTCCGAGCCAGTTCAGTGCACAGGGAATGTGAGCTTGTCCCTGTCTCCTGTGAGGATCTTCACCCTCCTCACCATTACTCTGGGGGGCTGCAGGAAGAGCCTGCAATGGCCAGAGCAAAGAGCAGATTTCTCCTTTTTCCAGGTAATTAGCTTATTCCTATTCAAGAAAGCCTCACTCCCACCAACGTGTTCTGAAATTAAGAAGAAAACATTCAGTCAATGTGTCCTGGATTAACTCATGCTCTGAGTCACTCTCTCCACTGACTGGATGACTTTAAGGAGACTTCAGATGTCTAAAATGACACATACCACATGCTTGAGGCAAACCACAGGGCTTTCAAAGCCTGCTTTTCTGTGTGCTTCTCAGGGGACCCTTCACCTGCCAACAGACCTTCCCAGGATGGTCCTGTCTGTTTTCCCTGCAGCACTCAGGATCACGGTTCTCCTGGATGAAGCTACAGCCCCAGGACTGCCTTTTCCCCCAGGCACCCCTCAAACACTTCTTTAGCTTTCAGCCTTGCACACAAAAGGCTACCTCGCCTCCCAGATTGCCTCCCCGGGATTTAAGCAGCCAATACCCTCTAGTAAGTAGGTAGTAAAATAGGTTGAGGAATAAATTGCTCTCATTTAACATTCACTCTCAAAAATATGGCTGCATTTACTATGCAGCATATTGTTTTATATACTGTTTTGTTATAATAAGTCATGTTTAAAATGTCATGACATTTAAATCAACAGCAGTAAGAGGGAAATGCTGAAAAAGAGCAAGATGATCAAAAAGGATTTGAAAAATCCTGGTGAAACATTATGGGCCAAACATCTTTGTTACAGTAAAAATAAAGACACGAGAGAGCTTAAAACTCATGTGTGAGAACCCCGTTGCAGAGAAACCCACTCTGCCCCTCCTGTGAGGTGCTCTCCACATTAGGTCTCTGTGCCATTGCTGTTGTCCCCAGGTCCAGTGTCCAAGGAGTGGTGACACCACCAGCTGGTTGGCTGGGGCTGCTGGTGGCCAAGGGACTCAGGCACCTGCAGCAAATGTGCCCTGAATCCCTTTGCACGTTCAGCCTCTCTCTCTATGCTGCCCTTTGTCACTAAGCCACCACAATACTCTGGAAAACTACTGAATACATTCTTGGGACCTGTTAATGTTATTTTTCTCAGTGAGGAGCTTTATTTGAATGCCTGTGCTAAGTTACATGAATGAACTTTACATATAATATAAAAGCCTACTTTAATGCAGCTTCACAGCCTTTGAGGAGACACGGAGACTCTCTACCACTGATGATCTACATCCATAATGCCAGACTTTTGCCAGAAAGGCTTTTAATGTTAAAAAGAAAATAGTTCATATCAGAGTAGCTACTCTGTTCCTGCAGACTCAGTGCTCATCTTTTACATCAGGTCTAGACCCATATGCCGGCATCCCTTAATGCTGCCTCCATGCCCCCTCACCCCCACACCAAGGGAAAATACAACTGCAACAACAAAACAGATGGTGATGCAACGAAACATTAAACCCAATCCCAATACCTGAGCCATACCATGAATATTTCACTGAGGCATGGGGTAGAAAAGACAACAAAATGACCTTTTTCTAGCACCTTAAGGGACATCTAACCTTGTAATTGCTATAGACACACTGAAGACACACATGAGGGAGACCGAGACTGTTTCAAAGAAGCTGTGTATATTTTTAAAAATTAGTATCTCAGTGTTCCCATTATAACCTGCCAATATGAATGACATTTACTCTCGCTCCAAGAAATGAAAGAAACTCTAAAAGACAGACTGCATTAAGAATCTATTGATATTCCACTGACCTAGTGGCATAAGAACCAGACATGCTCTGTCAAGGGCAAATGCCCCAGAGTCTGCAAATTCATCTCTTAAAGTAGCAGGAAAGGGAAAAAAAATTGCTTCAATGTCTAGAATATTTATAAAACCCAGCAGAGGCTTGCACTGCTTGATGTTATGATGGCAGTATATGGCACCAGACCCAGACAAAGGAGCAGAGCTGGAGATTTCAGGTAGACAATCACTTCTTCTGGTTTTTATAGTCAGTTAATATGGTCATAAAACTGAGGTGGGAACACATCACATGGGGTTTTGCCCAATCTATTTTTGTCTCTTGTACAAACTTCACAAAGATATGCTATCCATAGTAGAATATGGTCCAAGATGCTGTTTGGGATGGACAGATGCAGAAGGTGTAAGCTGTACAAAAGCTGCCTGCATCACCTTCCCAGCACTAGTGGAGAGACTCAGACAAAGGAAGAGAGGAAAATTAAGGAACAGTTTGATATTGTTGAGGCAGGCGTCTTCATCCCTCAGATGAATCTAATTCATACACTAAATAAAATGGGAACACAAAGTCACAGTCAAGGAGCCCAGCACAGGAGCCATTACTTGGTGAAACTCAGCCTGGGATAACAGTGGCTTTGGGGGACACAGAGGGGCCCAGGCTGCCTTCTCTGGGAGGAGAAGGAAATCTATCTGCTCCTCTCCCAGGCTGCAGTGTTGGCCTCTGTTCGAATTCTTTTCCTGGGCTGTGCCCAAGTTATGCCCATGCTGAAGAAGAGATGGCATAAAAGCCTGGGAATATAATATTTTACAATTAATTTCAGTGAAGGGACCGTGAATATGGTGAGAATTAATTTTAGATGGATACATGTTGCAGCTAATTAAGGCTGATAGCTTCTACTAGTAGGAAAGGGATTTTGATGAAAATACATTGAAAATCTGCCTAAGAGAAACAGTTGTCATTGCCCATACTACATTCTTCCAGACATCTCCACATTTCTGTATAGTGATCATGAATTAAGAGCATTTGCATCGCAATTATTATTTAATACGACTTCAGTATCACTGCTTTTGGATAGAATTAATATTCCAACCTTTGAGCACAGATGTTTCAGAAACATTCATCTGGAAAAGACACTGGAACTTTGTTTGCAGTGTTTTTGCAAGTTCTGTTCCTGTAGTGATGCCCCACCAGCAAATCATCACCTTCTCAGCATAGCTCAGAGGACACGCTTCAGAGCTACAGGAAATCATACAATACATGGATTGGGTGACCACATGAACATGGCAGGAGGGAGGGCAGGAAGGGTAGGAAGACAGGAAAAGCAACCCAAACATTCCCAATTTTCAGAGACAAAAAGTAATTTTGTTTGCTTTCAGTTCAATCATTCTGTTCACGCCTTAGGAAACAATGAGATCAATGGAAACAAAAGCAATTTCCAGCAGATAGGAATGGCTCAGCTGAGAAGAGGTTGTACATTGCTGCAGAAGCTCAATCGAATATTTGGGGATTAAATGTTGTGAGAATGGATCTAGCATGGGCTTGCTTCACCTCAACTGGCCAGCCCAGGAAACTGCAGGTTTCCTCCACACGTTCTTCAGGAAGGAGTCTCTGGGGAATAGGTTGTACAGTCATGCATTTTCGACACAATTTAAAGTCAGAGCAGGGTACCTTGCAAGCAGAACTTCTTCCACAGAAGGTCTACTGCTAGATTTTTCTTTCCTCCCTTCAGGCCTGCCTTTTCTTTCAACTGGCCTTCAAGCAAAATTCACAAAAAAAATACCTCCTATTCTCAGGGTTTAGCCTGTGCACGTACCGAGTGTACAAAGACACACAAGCTATCCTCATTCATTCTGACCCGTAAGCATTACTACATTGCATTTAATTGCAGAAGACACCATTTTCACAGCTTTATTTCTCATATGACATCTTGTGAATTGCTTTTTAAGAAAAGCCATTTACACCACTTCTATATATATGTAAACTACTACCCTGATGTCACATTCTTGTTTGCACATAGCCTTGTATTCGTGTCAGCTCATCCTAATGCAAAAAGCAAGTGGCCCTTCATATATTTCAGTTAGGAAACAGTAGCATGGATTTTCATAAAACAAAAGTTTGACTGATATTATGCAAAATCTGTTCCGCTAGAAAACTGGCATCTTGCCCATCATCTTCCACAAAGTTCAGTATCTTTGTCAGTGCTCATCTACTTGACTTCTTAATTGTCTGTGTTCACTGGCTGTATCAAATGGAGTTTTCTTTTTGCTTTTGCTCACTGTGTATTACATCTTTTAATCGGTATATATAATTACTTACCACAATCTGCCATGCCAGATTTTCTAAGAATTAGTCTAATTAACTTAAGCTTGATAATTGTGTTTCAGATATCATAACAGTACGCACAGAACTTGCAGATTATGCTGCTGGCTTAGCTGTTTCTGATAATGTTTGTCTGCTATTCTTACTTCTCACTTTTTCCTTTTGCTTTTTCTCTTTTTTTTTTACAGGGTGGGAGTACAAAAAGAAAGAGACACTGCTGTTCTGCTTAAGTGACTGGAAGTTTCTCCAAAAGCAAAAGCAGGTTGTTTCCAACAACAAGTCATCAAGTAAGTCAACACAAATGAGAACAGATCCAAAACGCAAGGATTTCCACTTTTTATAAGAGTAAAAGATAAATATATTACTGTAGAGAAACTTAAGTTTCCAACAGCAGAAATCATAGAGGATTCAAGCACAAGCCTACAGTGCTTACTGGCCAATTATCAAAGTACTCAGGCTTTCCACAGGTCTCCAGCCTGAGCCATTCTAATTTTACGCCTGTTGGCGACAGCGCGCCGCCAGGGAGGCAATAAATAAGTGATAACATGCGTGGGACCTGGCACACATACCTTTGCAGCACAGAAAGATCATCCTTCACACGGTGATGGAGACCATCTGGGCAAATGAAATATGCAAGCTGGAGACCCCAAGTAAGAGTAAATAGATGCAGAGAACACACGTCACAGTAATAAATAAAGAGAAGCAAAAGAAATCTGTATCAGACTATAGATTCTCATTTGGCTTTCTGACACAAAACAACATTTCTTATTGCTTCTGTCCAGTTCACTTTAGTGTTCTGCTCTTACAGAGATCTCCTTAATTGTTTGGGTTGCCTTTCTTCTGGACGAAGGCAGGGATAATGTATCCCACCACACTGAACAGCCTCTGCCTGGTAGCAGGTGGGGCACCCAGGAAGACCAGATCTCCTCCCTCTGCTCCCAAGAACCATGGTTCTGTCTTGCTGACTGGAGACCATGAAGCCATGTTCAGGTCCCAGAGGTACCCAGACCACAATCTGAGCACTTGTGCTGCAAAATGACTGATGTTATGTCCACGCTAAAAGCCTACTTTGCCCAAATTTTAGGTGTGGTTGGCACACAAGCCTTGTCAAACCCATGCAGGGAATCACACCAAAAATTCTCCATTAACTAGAGTTACTGGGGAGGATTTAATCAGCAGTGAAGCACTGAATGACTGCTCAGCTGCTCCTGTTTTTAACACAGACTGGATGGATACAGAGACAGGGACAGAAATGAGCATTCCTCTGAAGTTCTTCTCATTCAAGTCCTTATTTTCAGGTGATTGAAGGGATGTCACCCTTGACAGAAAGGATTACCAGCAGTCAAGGAAGTAATCAGGGTGGCCAGTACATAAATAAGCATAAAGCAAATCTGAATATTAGTAATTAGCATTTGATTCAATCAGTCTAAAAGTATTAGACCACTGTAGCAGTGATTCCTTGTAGGAAGCTATTTAACATTCCAATTATCTTTAATGAATTAACCTCAAAGTATGGCTAAGGTGCAACAGGCTAAGAACCTCTCTGCTCATCTCCAGTCCACTTGCAAATAATTTTACTTCATAAGCCCACCTCAATTAACATTTTTCTGCATTTCACACATGAGTAACTGCAGTATTGAAATATGCATGCCTTTCCCAAACTTAATAGCTGAGATACCTCAATTTTTTTTTGATTCTACAAATGAAGGAAAATAATTTCCTGCTACTATCTCAAACCAATTAAAATTCTTTTTATATTGGCTTTGCATCTCTTTGAAATATGCATGAACCAAAGAGGTCCTACATTTTTCACATAATAATTACTTGGAAATGATATGATATGCTATGCAGAACTCCAAAGACAGAGGGGTTTACAATTAGCAAATTTTAAAATTTGCTTTACACTTCATCATTAGAATTTTTAAAGAATGGGTTTTGCTTGAATGTTTTATATTGGGAAAGAAAAACTCAATCAGTGTAATTCTATCAGAATTTACAAAAAAACAACTTGGAAAAGTACAGGTTTATTCACAGGTCTGGAATAAAGGGAGAACATGCTGCCTTATTGGCCACTTGGCAACTACAGTTACACCAACAGCCATTGTAAAATGAAGAACATTTCTGCATAATACAGCTTGCACACTGTGCAGCACAGAAATCTAACAGAGTTACTAAATGCCTCCAAGCTAGGCTGAAGATGGTCAATGGCTTCTCTTCTCTGCAAAGCAGGGCAACTGCTGGACCTCAGGACTCTTCCCTTGGTTTTCTCTGCGAGTTGAATAAACAGTATCATTCTTGCTCTAATGGGGAAAAGTGGTGAGGAAGCTCTTACTTTGCACCATGGTTGTGGTAAAAGGAGCAGCATTTTCCAACAGATTCTAAATCTGATTTTATTCTCCTTTCCATGGCATGTTGGCAGCATTACTTTGGCATTAAGAAAAGTGAACACACACGTTGGTAACAGCATCCATGCAGCGATATGGCCAGGCTGTTTTTTTTCTTACAGGCATCCAATTTAATTTGGTCAAACACCACAAATTCCTATGATCTGCTCCTTACTGATTTTACCCCCAGTTTAGAGCTAAGCATTTTGCACTGTGCATATCAGAGCTCACTGCAGAGGAGAGCAGTACCTGCAGAGAGAGATGTGGGGTCCTTCTCCTACCAGGACTGCTGGATTTTCTTCTCCATCTGAAGCACCCATGTGATGCCACAGAGTTTTCTTCTCTTAGCTGCTGAGTAATGTTAAATGAAGTTACACAGACATGGACACAGACGTAATATGTTACCCATATAGCTACATAAATAGAGTTTATTTTCTATATTAGTTTTTAAAACAAATAGGGATATGCATGGCCTATTCAGTTACATGAGCAAATCCGTGCCCTGAAAGATGATGCTCTCATTAAGCAAAGCTGCAAGCCTAAATCTTATCTAAAGTGCTGTTTACTTTGCTGGCAGAGCAGCCAGCATAAAGCTTTCACTATTGCCACTCAAATTCAGGACACCCCATAACAAATTCTGAAAGCTTGAAAGAAATCAAATAAGCCAGTAGGAAGAGAAGATATATTAATAATCAATGACTGCTTAATTTAGCTAATATTATAAACTAACATTTCTAAATGGATTAAGTTTCTTACCACATGATTTCTCTCTAGCACTTTCTCTCCTTTCAGTGAATACTGAAGATTGTAAGATTTCACCCTCAACTGAATTTTTACCAGCCCTTGTTTTTTATACTGTATTAAACTTTGCAAAATCTAAATAGCAGTTAAAAATAAACTTTTATTATCATTCTATTCCCACTACTTTAATTTATAACCAATAACACACTGCATTTATGCATGAATCTGTTCTTATTTCAAAGTTTGTTTCAAGTCATACTTTGTGAAATGTCTCTGGGTTCCTGGAATGGCTCTTGTCCACTCAGTCAAGCTGGGGATAAATTCTTTACATCGTGTCCAGACCTTTGTATGATGCTCCACCTGAGCCAATGCACCCTCCAGACCTCTCCCAGCATCTTCTCCCCACTTAAGAGCCTGGTTGGGGCCAATCCACTTCCAGGGCAGCACAGGTAGGACACCATCAGCTGCATTATAGCCCAGTTGAGCCCGTGTAGTAGCAGTTCACTGCCTCCCTCCTTATCACAGCTTATTGGCACTGCTATCTGAATTGATGCCTTTCTTTTTTCTTCTTTATATGATTTTATTTTTCAGGTTTGCTCAAGATGCCAATGTCAGACATCTGGAGACATTTCAGGAGGAAGCCTTAAGAACATTAAGAAAGTTATAAATGCTCTGTTAGGGACTGTTTCTGCGACAGATCAAGTTGAGAGTTGCCATCCTCCCAATTAATCTCTGGGATTTTGGGGCATCAGTAAAAGTTTGGATAAATCAGTTACTTGAAAAAAACCTGTCCCAGTTCAGAACTAAAAAGCCTCCTGAGATGCCTCGCCACGCTTGCTTTCATGTCTGTTCTTTAATAAAGGGAAATGCTGATAAGCTAAAGAAAGCAAAATAGCTTGTACCAGCTTGCTGCAGTGAGCCTTTGCTTACGACGTGAAGACAGATCTTGTGCTGATCTTGGCACTGGTAGGAAAAGGCTATTATCCCCAGATCATCTAATAAGATTCTAGGGAGGAAGGACATTTTCTCTAGATAACAATTTTGTCAGGAAATCAGGAGATGATTCATGTCCTCATTCAGCAGGGCATTTAAGTTCTCTCTTAATACTGAGCTTATGCTTAAGATCTGTTTGAACTCATTTAAGCTGATCACTTGCTTAAATGGGATTGCACTGAATACCAGTAGGCACATCTATAATTAAAAAAACCTTCTGAGCCTAACAAGCATAGCTGGCTGTGTGTTTCTCATTGTCCACATTTGAGAGTAAGGACTCCTGCTTTAATTAAAATGATTGAGTGAAGACATCTGAATGCTCACATATTGAGAAATTAAGTCATATTGTGAGTCAGGAAACTGCGTGCAGAGCTGGATTAAAATGAGGGGAAAATTATGACAAATTCTAGTTGAAATTCTTCATGAAAATGTTATCTGCTAGTTCAAAATCGAACGTTCTGACAAGTCTTAGGAAAAAAACCCACTTCTTTGACTCTTAGCATGTCTTCTCTTGCATCTTCAGAAGCTTCTCCTGTCACCACACTTCCACTGTCATGTTTCAGTTGTGGCCAACGGACACTTAATATTATTTCTGGTATTCCTGTGCCTCAATATAAGGAATATGCATGGCACCTATGAGGTAAAAAGAGACCCAGCAAGAGAGGACTACATCTTGCAGTGTTTACTTATAAGCATAATTCTTATTCACCAGCATATCCTTTGACCCACTGTGATAATTGGGGTCTGCAGGTCTCCCATAACTGTGAACTCAGCACAGGAAAATGTGAGGTTTCACACAATAATCTGGAAGCCTGTAATGAGTGCTGTTGATAAAAACAGTGCAGAAAGGGAGGAGCCTGCACACATCCAGGATAGCTCTGTATGCAAACTCGGAATTGGGATGAACACAGAATAAATTAGGAGTAGATCATAACTGACACACTCAGAATCACAATGAAACTGTGAAAAAATCAGGTGAATAATACATACTCTAATATTTCCACCTCACTTTGGAGCTTCAAGAAGAGGCAGTGCAAAGAGGTGACACACACTCCAGCAAAAGTGGGGAGAGTGCTCCTTTTCCTTCAGATACTCAGTTTCAGTCACAACTGCAGTGAGGCCACCCATCAGGGCTATAGTCTGCTGCTACTGAAGGTGCTACACCACCTTCCCGGCCAGCCTTCCTTTCCTTTGGGTATCTTTCCATCCTCTATTATGTTCTTCTCTTTCTCTCACTTTCAAGTTAATCTGATGCCCAAATTAGATGCCGTGTAGCACCAGCATGACCAGAGGAGATACCTAATCCAGCAATGGCGAGTACAGAACTGTGAGAGGGGCCTGGAATTTCCAGTGCAGGAAGCATGAATTAAGAATAAATTCACAACCAAGTCATGGTGTCCACAGCACTGTTAATTCTAACAGACCGTTCCAAAGGCATATTCAAATTAAAACCCCATATGGCATTTAACACTGATATCAGACGTGACATGTGGAGCTACCTTTGAGCATTTGTCTGTGAAAAGAGGTATATTGCTTCCGTTTTTATGTGCCACTGTAAAGCTGCCATGCTAACAGAGATGAAAAATTCTTGGTTTCTGCATACCTACAAAGAAAGTATCCAGTATCCATGGGTCTTTTCTTTAAAGACACATTTTTACTACAAAATTGAATGAAAATGATGCACATATTTGCATATTTCCCAGAACAAAAGCCTTGTGCATTACATCAGCCCTTGTCAAAGAATGAAATCATAATGGGGCTCATCACAGAGCTGCAGACAGAGCAAACAACCCCCATCCTGCCGGGCGAGTCGCTGGTAACTGGAGACCACAGCACACCTTGCTGTTGGTTACTCTGCGTAACCTGGGATAAGCCCTGGAGCCAGCTTGGTAACTCTGGATTTGCAGAGCTGTGATGGGGCTTTGATCTAACGTCACAACAGGCACAGGCAGCGAGTCAGGGCCCAACAGCAGCAGAATTTGACCCAGCCAGGGTCTGATGCGGTCACTGGAAAAACACCACTGGCTTCAGTGGAAGCGAGTTCAGCATCTCGATGCCAGCAGGGAAAAAAACCTCAAAAGGTCACACAGAGAAAATGTAACAGGGAAATTCTTCCAAGGCACAAGAAGCTGCTTCAAATATTTTCTTCAGGCTGGCCTGTTTGATTTTCAGCAGAGCAATGCATCTTACCATGCAGCTTCCTCTAACTAACAAGGCAGGAGCATGATTAGTTTTAAAGAAAACCATGGTTTCATCTGCAGACAACTCAATATTTCACTACATCAACCCTGTTCTCTCATACTATTTTTTATAGATCAGAATACCTTAGGCTATTAAGTTTATTAATTAAACGATAATTTTTTTTTTTCCTGGTGAGTATACAAGGAGATAAATGTCTTACAAATAAACTCAGAGCTTGCAGGCTGAGTCACGTGGTGATTTAGAAGTCATTTATCTTTTTCTCTCCCCCTCAGCAAAAAGTAATCATTGCCACAATGCTCCGCAAGTCTAATGCGGCTGCGACATGTGCAACGTAAAGAGCTATTTTTCATTTCCAGCACAATTATACCAAGCTTTTATGTTACACTAATTTGTAATTGCAACGTTAACAAGACGATATGGATAGCTGCTAATCTATTTAAGCACAAACTGCCACCCTTCTGAAGTAGGAGTGGTCTGACCCCATTGGCTGAATTCATAGAGACTGAACTTAGATTCAAATGTCTGTATTCTCCTAAGATACACAAGTTTGCATATACCTGAATTTTGCAGTGTTTCATTGCTATCCAGGCTTGGGGTTGAGAGGTGATGCTTTAAAGCTGAGACATTAGCTCTTCAAAAAGAGCTTTTCCCCAGTACCTATTTCCTGGGTTGAGCCACTGGAGAACACTCCTTTGGGGAATAAGTGCTTTATACCCCACCACACACCCCCCAGCAAGCAGAGAAGTTGGTCAGGTGCCTGCTAAGCATATCAGGAAAATATCATGGTTCTTTGATCAAAGTCCCAAGCAAACTGTGGGTGCCAACTGACACCAGGTAGCAGGACTGAGTAACAGCAGACACTCAAAACAAGTGCCCAGTTGGATGCTTCACAGATGAAGAAAAGGGTGTAGGTCCACCCTGGAAGAGATGAGAGTTGCCTGGAACCCAGGGACATGCTCAGATACAGCAGTGGATGTATTTCAACAATGTGGTCAGTTCAGCTCTAGACAAAGCCTCTAGACTGCACAGAGGCTACGTGAAGCTCCCACTGCAAGCAGTTTCACTCCATGGTGGCATGGCTACTGCTTTAAGTGTTTGTAGCACTGAATGCACAGTGAAGTGGAACCCATTCCACAATCCCTTATTTTCATCATTTTTTTCATCCCTTGCTTCATCAACAGTACTTTGAATTAAAAAGACCGTTATCAGGACAAGCACACAGTGTGCAGGGTGAAAGCTGAAAGCCTGGACTATCACAGAAGAACACTAGAAGAGGGTGAAGTGATACGAACTGAGGGTAGCCTAAATAACTAATCTAAAACCAGCAATAGTTGACAGCTTCTCTATGTAAATCTGCATTAACTCCAGCAGCCCATGGGGCTTTCGGAGCACAGGACTGTAGGAGAGCTGGAGGGTGACATGTTCCTCTGGTGCTGAAGCCTGCAAAGGTGTGCTTTCTTATTCTAAGCGAAAGCAGGTAAGAATGCAAACAACGAACCTTAATTTTTGTGCTCTGTATTCTAAAGATCAGAGCTTTTTGTTTCTTCAAGAATATATTACAATGTTCTTAGAAAGTGAGATACAGCACACAAAAGGACAGAGCAGCATATGGGAAAAGAACTGTGACCTCTTGTGTGAAAGTCAGCCTCCAGTCTGGATCTCTCTTCCCAAGCCTTTTCCTCCAATACAGTTTTGTGCAAGTCAAGACAGACTAAGAAGATTCAGCCTATACATTTCTTATCCTTAGATCACCTTCATTTCAAATACAAAACACCAAATATTATTTTCTTTTCTTTAGCATTCAGTAATCTCAAAAATCACAGCATTATTTCCCACTGACAATGCCCATTGTTTGGGCAGACTGAAATAGTTTGGTGTAAGATTTGCAATGTCTCATTCCAAACTAGCACAAGAGCCACATTCTCCCATGTTTGCAGTGGTGCTTTACTGATTCGGAACAGGAGGAGTGGCTTAGCAGAAAGAATTATAAAGAGGCAATGACAGCAAAAGCAGCACTTGCAGGAACACATTTTAAAACAAATGATGGCACAGGAATATAGGGTAAGGTCTCTTAATTTTTCATCCCCCTTTCTGCCAGCAAGCAGCTGCCACAGTCCCACCCTACAGGTGGTTAAGAGATATCAGCAATTCCTTGGGGGCAGTGTGGATGCTGTTCTAATAACACATTTGACAGTAAGCTCAAGAGACCTTACTGACATCTTCCAGCTAGAAAGTAGGGCATGGTGTTAGTATGCACGTGTACACTACACACAAGTTCTTTAGCCTTAAGCACAGAGACAATATTCTCCACAATCCCACGGCCATCACCCCTCTGCCATCAGCACGCAGGTCAGGCAGCTCCACGCACTCTAAACCAGCTGCTTCCAGCAAGGCAGCTCAGGGGTATTCCAGCAATATCCCATCCTGCTCTCCAGAGCTGTTTGCTTACTGTTCCAAGTCAACATCTGATACTGATTAAAAGAACCATAAAGTGTTTAAAGAAATCAAGACCATGGATGTTCTCTGACAGCTACACTGAGAAGCAGAGATGCTGCACTGAGTGCTAGTTTGTCAGCCTTTGCTACTTTATGCAATTCACAGCTAATTTAATTAAAAATATAACAGATCTGAAAGCTGCTAAAATGCTTGCAATGACTATCAGTCATTTCATAATGGTATGAAAAAGCCATTAGAAGTGAACTGTAAGCAAACTTCTTCAAGATTGAATAACAGGGGCATTACAGTTCCAGCCATAAACGTCATGGTTTTTAAAAAATTATCTGTCCATCTCGACCTAAAAACTGAGCATTTTTACCTCACGCATTTACAATCAAAATATGTTTATAAAAGGTACAGTAAATTTCATGGTTATGAGCTGCACGTTTTATATTCTAAACACTAAAACAGCCTCTGCTGCCTCACTTCATCATTTAGTTGATTTAATAAAAAGACTTTTTTCTCCTCTTCTCTGCTTGTTGCCAAGATGAATACTCAGTATTCATTAGTAATCAAATACAATCAAATGTAATATTGCTGCACAGATTAACTCCTTATTACCAACACTGGCATACTTAAATTATTTCCTTTAAATAGTTGTCCCTGAACTATTCTAGTTCAGCTCATGAAGGAAGTTTTGACAGCAACAGCTTGGACAAGCAATGTCAAATTAAATAAGTGAAAACCCCAGAATCAATGGATAGTGGATTCATCATTAAAATAAAATCCTGTTTAGGCATACCACAAGCCTTTGGGACTGCCACGTTGGGAGAACCCCATTGCCCGTCCTGAGCACAAACCATGCTCAGCTGAAAACTTAAACACTGATTGCCTGAACTCTGGGGCATGGATTAGTCCCAGAAAGCCTGCACAGCCCTGCAAGTCTTCCTGCTAGCAGAAAATGCCAACCAGATCAAAGTCAAGCCTTCATAAGCTACAGTCCTGCAGGTGTTGGAGGACCTATGAGCCTTCAGAGGCTGGAGAAGCTGGAGACTTCCAGTCCCAGGAATGTCCAACTAGGACATCAGAAAAGCATTATCAGTGTTATTTGACTGATCAGAATTCTGCGACTCAGATTTTGAATTGAACTGACTTGAACAAAGCCACAGATGCTTGTTTTATGATACAGTTCTCAAATCTGCCTTCTAAATTGAAGACTCCAGGTTACCTGCAAAGAAAGAGAGCCCAGTAGCTTTGGTCCAGAGCAGCTCAGGTGTTGTGCCCACAGCAAACTGACAGCGCACAAGCACAAGAATGCAGATATAAAAGGCAGCCTGCACTGCTGTGAGCCAGGACAGCCAGATGCAAAGCTCTCCTGACATCTCAAATTTTCAAAACTGTCAAAAACATGAACCAAAGAAAAAGAAAGCAATGGTTTCCTTTGATCACACAGCACCAAGAACAGAGACTTTTAACAGTATTGTATTGTATACAATCAATATAAATACACACAGAGACATAAGCTCAAATGTATCTATGAAAAACAGGAGTTAAATCTTATGCTGGAGGTTAACCCCTATTGATAAAGCTCTGTTTTGGAATTTATTTTATACATCTTATCACAGAGTATTTTCTTCTGTTTAAAACTAGCCCAAATTACCTGCTATATTGAAGTGTTGCATAGTTAGAATATTTATATGTGTAGCAGCAGATGCTGCTCTATCTCTGTACAATATAATACAACTTTATATCAATATACTGTCTTTCACACCAACTGTATTCCCAAACACTGAACAGAATTAAAAACAAAGAAGCAGTGGATGCAGGCAGTACACAGTATAAATTACAGAAACCAATAGTGTAAAGACTCTGTATGATGAATAAATCAAGGCACTGAGCCATAAGGCCAATAAAAGAGTGAGAAAAAAAGGAGACATATGCAGAGGAGAAAATCTACTTTAAAAAAAAAAGACAAAAGTCAAAGACATGGCAAGTTGATGAGGCAGAAAGGCACACAGAGGCTGCTCCAGATGGTAGAAACAACAGCAAAGGTTCCTATACTAGAGTGACAAGACTATGCTCACAGCAGCACAGGGTGGTTGCAGAGTCTGCAAAAAGACAGCAAGGGAAAAAAAAAGGGCCGTATACATTGCTGAGATGAGTCACTGGTTTTGGAAATAAGGAGGGACCCTGAAAAGACTGAAGAACTCATTCTGAGCACGGTCATATTGCTTGAACCATGTACAAAGGCATCTGAGACTATGGCTGTGAAAGATTGAGGAGCCCCTGTTGCTCTGTTAGGGCTGTTGGCAGATACAAGGGTCAGAAGGGAACATATTACCACATAGTCTGATAACACTGTTTAGCCCCTGGGACAGACAGCCATCAGCACAAACCCACCCAACAGGTACACATGCACGCAAGGCACTGCTTGCCTACATCAAACATAGCTTCAAAAGCAGTGCCCAAACGGAGGGCTCATCTGCTGTCCCTATACCAGATACGAGCGGCTACATATATGTTAGATTCTATTTTATGTATGTTCTGTAGAAGTTAATCCCTAAAAAAACCCTGCTGCCCGAAGAGTTTTTAGCACAGACTTAAATGATGCTCTAGTATCACCACGTGGTTTAATATTTTGAGAAGTCAAACATGACTGTGCTATGCTACAGTGTTTAAAATATTAATAAACAAACATTAACGAATCTGAAATTTAGCTCTTGGGCCCGAAGCCATGACACGAGTGGCAAACGGGCACCAATGTGTTGGCCAGAATTTACTCAGCTCTGAACTAAGTGGCAGAAGTGATGATAGTGCTACTTGAAATCACCAAGCAAACATATTTGTGGATCCATTTCACTCTGAAGTCATCAGTGTGAAAACAGTGGTGAAAATAAACATCCTTCTACTGACCTCCACCAAGAAGCCTGCACAACCTCTAGGCTTTTAGACTAAAATTCTAGTGCACACACATAGCTGCCATGCTGGCATTTTCAAGCCAAGGAGGACAGCAGAAACTCATTTAAATCTTGTTCATCTCCTTTCTATTTGGAGCTTTATTTCCTTGCCCATTATCTATAGTCTCTGCCAGCCCACTTCCAAGAAGATCCTGATATATCAAAACAGGATTTAGCTACAGTGCCTATTCATGTGGTCTTACATACCTTACAAGACCCAAACATATAAATGCTGTGCTTAACATTCATCAAACAGATCCAATAAAGCTGTAAATGAAAAGAAATTGAAGGGACCATGGGCCTAAGAATAAAGCAAAATTAAGTAGAAAGTGTTTATAAGATCAGGACCTAAACTACTGGCTCCTACAACATGGAATCAGTCACTCTGGCACATCTGGGCATTACATGGTCAGAAATGAGCTGGATTCTTATGCAGAAACCCATTAAATAACCTAGAGGTAATTTAAAAGCCCTCTAGAGAGCTCACAGAAAAAGCCCAAGTCAGTTACTGAATTAGTGGTGGGACTCTGTATGGTGGTTAAACATCCATCTCTGGTGTCAGCTATGGAAGGCAGTAAATGTAAGCTGCCCAGTGCACCCAAACAAAACAGCACTCAAAGAACTGGTAGCAATATAGATTCACTTTCCTGGCTGCCTCCTTCCAGCTTTTGAACTCAGGCATTTCATTTTACCAACTGGTGCTTTAGACATCTTGGCATTATCACCGATGGGACAGAAACTCAGAGAAGCAAGCAAATCAAACTCTCAAACATTTTAGGTCAGATACTTATTTTATGCCCAGTTTTGAGGATAACTGGTCATTACAAAGAGCTTGCATTACACAAATGCTGTATGATGTGCTACTGGTCATATTTACATCAACATGACAGTCCAGAACATGAAATGCAATATGAATGGATGCACTGAAAAACAACAAATCAAACATAAATAATAGGTCTCGGGTTGAAGACACAAAAGGGCTGGTTTATACAAAATAGCCCTTGGAAAAAAGTTACGTTATTCATCTGTGACCTAATTTGGCATTTAAATAAACTTCAGTTAACTATTAACACTCTGATAATCATTAATTTGTTTTGGTTTTACTTTTCAAATACAGTTCTCATTAGTGGACTACTGGATTGACTACATAATGGCACAGTGCTCTAGAGAGCATGCAAATGTCATGCGTGTCCAATGTTTGTGCAAGATAAATACAGAACAACCAGGAGAATGGTGTGTTTTCATAATGAATTTAGGATACTGTCAGTCACAGTCCTTTGCCTGGAACATCATGCTGAGAGGCCAGCTGAGATCCCCAGACTAAGCAGGAGCTTGGGCTGCCAGAACAGTCTAGATCTGAACTCAGAAGTATTAGGTCTTCCTGTGAGTCACAAGAAAGAATCCTTATGAGACTCAGTAGTGCCTGTCCAAAACTACACAAAAAAACATTACATTTATCAAATCTAGAAGCAAGACACACAATCATGGCTACGTGCACGCACGGTTTGGAAGAAAGAACTCATCAAGCACAAATAATCCGCTGTAGGTAACCCAGCTGCATTTATTCAATCTGATTGAGCAGAAAAAAAGCATTATTAAAAGCATTAAGACATCCCATCCTGAGATTTATTTGTATGGAACCAACTGGTGGGTGAGACCATGTAAGAATTGATTTTTCCGCCTTACTTAAAAAATAAGGTTATGTAGAGACTGAAAATCATTATCTGAAGTGTTTAGAAAGTCTTAAGCAAAACTAAAGCATAGCAACAATTCGCCCTGTGCGTGTCTGCATCTGATCAAGAGGTGGTAAAAGTTGTTGTAATGGAGAAATTGCTAAAAATTTTTTAAGAAAAATAATTTTTACAGAATACCACCTGTTTTGAATATGCTGGGACTAATATTAATTCATTTACTAACTATGTCAATAAAAATTGCTGTAGTCAAGAGCTCTATTAAAAGTCCATAATATTACCTTAATGGAGGAAAACTAATAGAGTTTTTTTGGAAGTTTTCCATGAAATTAATATTGTAGAATTTTAGTGGATGGCTTAAACAGTTTAAACAGACATTTTCAATAACAGACTTAATAATAGAATTAAAATAAATTAAAATCATTACTTTCTCTAAGAGCAAGTATTTACATTCCAAGCATCTTAATGGAGTTTACTCTTAAAAGACTTTAGAAACAATGCTTGTTACTCAACATTGTGATGTGGGAATTGCCCATCTGGCACATACGCACAGAAGATCTGCCAGTTTGCAACTACTGCAGCACTTACTTGGAGCCTCTCTGTCTAAACCACTTTGCATGGCAGCCATCCAGAACTTCGACCTGTGAAACAATCCACCTCCTTGTCAAGAGCCCTCCTTGTTGGAAAGCATTAAACTCATTCAGCAACCCAGCAGCAAAAAATACAAACATAAAAATCTGGTTAATTCACAAGGCAGATAACGGATATAAAAGTTTTCTTACAGCTGTCTGCTCAAACCATGTTTCCCTGGGCATTTGAGCACTTACAGTTATGCCCTTCATTTATTCCAGGTTATCCTGTATTCCATATTTCTGTGGCTAACTGCTTACTGATGGTCTATGCATAATCGCAGCTGAATGAAACCCTTCGGTTCCAATTGATTTGAAGGGTTAGAGCATCCACCAAGCAACACCAATGGGCTCAGTTTGAGCCTTAGAGGGCTGTCTTGGTTTCAGACACAGAATTTAAGGTGCTGGAAATAGCACATCCTGGAACACCAAAACCAGCACTGGAAGCAAGTTTTTGGGAAACTCTTCCAGCTTATGGGGTAGCAAGGGATGGTGCATATGGAGAATATGCACCTTGACCTGACAGAAGAGTACTGAAGCAAGCCTACCTTCCTATTCTATTACTAAATGAATAAGCTGATGAATTTCTGATGAAACCACTGTATATTTAATATCTAATGACTGTACACAGGCAATTAAAATTAATGCTTTTGGAGTTTTATTGCCCTATGATCATTATCACTGGTCTTAGATTAGAATTCATTGCAATTAATTTCCTTGACATTAGAGTTTATTATAGATGGTGTTACCAGCTCTGGTTTTGCACACCAGGGTAACACATGCACATGCCCTCCAAAGGGATCAAAACCTCCTCCTTCCTTACCCCCATCACTCAGGGGCCCAGGGCAGGTTGGCGCGAGGCACTGCCTGTGTAAACACTCTCTTGCTACGAGAGTCAGCACAGCTCCTGGGCTGGACATCTTTGTTAAAACCACAGCTCTTTGTGCCAGTGATGCCATCCCAGCACTGACTTCCACAATGAAAAGAGTGGATTATATAAAGTTATTTGTCATTGCAATCAATAGTGATAACCAGATTTTGCTTCTTGTTATTGAAGTTAGGTTGGAATAGATATTGGCAGAGGTATAATATCACATAACAATTGCTGCCAACTCTGGAAGATGTTTTTTTCCTCCCTGAAATGGCTTGCCAGGGAATTAAAGTCCTTCCACAGAAACTGGCAGCATGGCAGCATTCAGAGAACAGACAAAAGCACTGGAAACGATTTCAACCATTACCCTACCAGACACAGTAAAGAACTGGATCCAAAGGCCATAAAAGCTCCAGGAAACTTCTCAAAGTCTATAATGAAGTTTGCCTCAGGCTCCAGGTCCCAAATGGCCATCTCTAGTTTTGGTATTCATGTTTGCTTAAATTACAAAATGTCCTTTCATTCCAGAGAATCTTATCAGAAAATTGATCTCTTTTATATAAAACTCTTCAGCCAAGGTAAAGTCCTTTCAGGAGTTTTATGGTTTCCTATCATTCTTTTCAAAACCCTCTGGAAACTGGAAAATATGCTGATACTGTTCCTATGTTAAAAAGAATGGTTAAATAAAAGAAAAATATAGTTCTTTAACTGTTTGCAAATATACAACCTTTTCTAGTTTATTTGACAATTTAACTGTTTGGAAATATACAGCCTTTTCTAGTTTCTTTGGCAAAAATGGTAAAGGTTAATAGGAAACAGGTAAAAAAGAGTCCAGGATGACACAATTATTTACAGAAGTACCTATCTGAACATTATCTCACTCAGTTTCTTATTTATAAGACCTACAACTGTGCTCCCTCTACGTATTTAAATTAAATTATCTAATGCAAATGTTACATATGAGCAGCTCAGCAAGATACCGTATTGTAACAACACACCTTATTCCATGTAAAAGCAGATTGCTAGTTCTGGGATTGTAAGTGTGTCAGACAACAATTTTATTGCTTTGGAGGTAGCAGAACACCCAATGTTTTTGTTCCCAAATGGTGATTGAGCGATAGCTTTTAATATTGCCTAATGATCACAAACATGTGGAGGCTTGTGTTAACATCTGGTTTATGGCGGAAGTCACACACAGAACCTACTCACAAAACAAATAACCCCCTGCCCTCCTAAAGCTAGAATTAACAGAACAAGCACATGCTCTTTTACTACTGAAGAAAAGGTAGCAACACAAGCCACGGATGTTTCTAGGTATGTTTGATGTGGCGTAACTGGATAAACAGATCACTTTTTTGAACAAAGTTCTTAGAAGTCAATCTCTGAACAGGGCGAAACAGCTTGTCAGGAACACTGCAGTAGCCAAACAGCTACAAAACTAAATCTCATAATTCACAGCATAGCACAACTTTCGCAGCAGACAAGGAGGGCTTTGCCCAAGGACAGGCTGAGCCACAACTACCTGATGTCCAAGTAAGCTCAAGAACTTCTAGAGGTAGAAACACAGTGTTGGTTATTCTAGTCATATAGCTCATTTTTCAGCAATGAGCATCACTTATAGAAAACCCCAAAGGTTATCAAGAAATCTCCTTACTTATTACTTTGAGATCTCCTTCTACAAAACTGTATTAAACAGGCTCTACTGTGGACTTTCCAGTCTTTTTGCATTTATTCCAGTATGCTAGAAATAACACCACTCACATGTTTCCTTTAAAATATTTTTCTGTGTTCTATCCTTATTTTTTCTGTGGGACTGGACTTTTTCCAAGATGCTTGGATCTTTCCAGATGTGTGTATGCTGCTCAGAGCCCTATTACAGGTCTGACCTCCACAAAACTCATCACCTGTTTCAAGGCAAAGTAACTGCTCTGCTAAGGGCTTAGTGCATGCAAACAAGTCCCTCTCCCCTCTGACATATCCCATCACATCCCTCAGGCCAACTCCCACCTTGTTCTGGAAGGGACAGGAAATACTTAAGTCCTGGGACTGCAGAAACTGCTGCACTGCAGAGATGCAGAGGATGGAATTAATTGAAATTGTTTAACAGAGCACCAAGGGCACTCTGGCCACTTTGTAGACATTTACAGAGGAATCACCTTGTGTCCAAGAAGCCTGTGAAATCCAGATGAAGGATGAAACCATGAATCTCCACTCTATAGCACTGAGATACAGAAAAGGAAATTCTCCTCTGAGCAGAAGGTGTACAGAAGGCCTGTTCATTACTTAAAGAATCACAGAACACTTTGGGTTGGAAGGAATATTTACACATCATCTCGTCCAGCCCTCCCTGCAGAAGCACTGACATCTTGAACTTGATCAGGTTGCTCAGAGGCCCATCCAATCTGACCTTGATTATTTCCAGGGATGGGGCATCCACTACTTCCTTTGACAACCTGTTCCAGTGTTTCACCAATCTCATTTGCTAAAAATTTCTTCCTTATATCCAGTCTAAATCTACCTTCCCCTAGTTTAAAACCATTACTCCTTGTGCTGTCACAACAGGCTTTGCTAAAAAGTCTGTCCCCATCTTTCCTGGAGCCCTTTTCAGTACTGGAAGGCTGCTATAAAGTTTCAATGCATCCTTCTCTTCTCCAGGCCGAACAACTGCAACTCTCTCAGCCCATCCTTGCATGGGAGGTGCTCCAGCCCTTCGATCATCTTCACGGCCTTCTCTTGACCTACTCCAACAGATCCATGTCCACACACCCTGCACACACCAAAGATCTCAACTCATCAACACTCTTGCACCTGGGCCACACAAGTGCATTATAAACATCTACCAAAACAGCCAAGTCTATCCTGGTGTGCTTAAACTTGCTTAAGTGCTGTAGAAAGCCCAAGGCCCTGAGCACCTCTCCCAGCCCTCAACCACATCTTTCAGGCAAGTTTCAGAAGAGAAACAAAGTGTGATTAATTCTAGGAATGATAGAGAACAACCTTCAGCATCATTAGAACTGTCACAAGTCTGCCTTTATCTGAAAGAGTAGGGAATCGCTGCTCTTCCCCCTCAGCAGCAAACAGCCCTTACTGAGTACTGCTTTCACAGAGACCAGATTTCTTAAAAATCCCAAAATGCCATAGCCAACATTTGGATGAGACTCAGCATCTCTGTCCTTTAGCCCCTAACATATGCATATATTCCCTTTCAAGCTCTCACCCCTGCAATTAATTGAAGAGACATATTTTAACAAACCAGCTAACTGAACAGAGCTACGTTGCAAAATTTAAGAAATTTGCCACATTTATATACATAGTAATGAGATCAATTACTTTCAGCTCATGTAGACATATTGAGAACTAATGAGGTACTTAAAACGTGCATGGAGAAAGTCTACTTTCTATTTCCATGCTATAACTTAGAGCTTGTTAGGGATTTAGCTCTTTATCAGTTTGAGCTATGGCACTTACATTGATAGAAGGCCTTTAGCTGTGGCTCCCGACTGCATTAAAAAGTCTTTTAATGCAGTTTTGTAGTGGCATACATCTCATTACAGTGCAAAAATGGGCAAACACTGAAGACCACGTTGTGGGAAAATACTTTGTCTGAGAACACGGCAAGCAGAAAGCTCATCCTTTGAAGGGTAACATCCACCTCACTCATAATTTAGCTAAGTAATCCAGAGACCTTTATAATAAGGGAACTTTTATCCTTTTTTTTTAAAGCTATTAAAAAAAAGACCTGCAAAGGTAAAGTGCCAAATTCTAGAACTGTTATCTTTATGGGTCACTTTTAACAACAAAACTCTCTTTCTCCCAATACAAAACACAGTGGTAATTTATTTCTTCAAAGAAATTGCACTGAGAGAACATCTACAACACGTTACACTTCATACACTCAGCTCTAGGTTATTTCCTGGGAAGCCAATTTTCAGGCAGCAATTTCAACATCTGAGCACAGCCTCAGATATAGCTCCAGGCACATCCAAAGTTTCTCATTAAGTTAGACACGCAATGGAAATGCTGAAAGTTGTTTAAGGGTAAGGAGAACAGGGATATAGATATTGTAAAGGTACAAGAAAGAACAGAAAGAAGCAGAGAAACCTTTGGCTCTGGCATGGAGAGTTACAGGTGAAGTCAGCCCACAAAAGTCTCACCATCCAGCAGGTCCCCGTGTCCACTTTCTGCGTAAGACTGCTGGCCAAGCCACAGCAAAGCTTTTAATCCTGTTATTTAGCAGATAAACCCAGCTTCTTTTTAACTATAGCTCTGACCACTCTGCCTATCAGACCCTCTGGATATGTTATTTTCCTGGCCCAGATATTAAGTGACACCCTATGTATGCAATAGCCTGCAGCCATCAGGCTGTCTTCCAGCAAAACATCTTCCCTGGGGACAGGGACTCCTTATTCACAGAGGGAACCCACTGCATAGGTATCTCAGCTTGGCTCCATGGGGTCCTTCATGTTATGGGGGACATCACAGCCTGATCAGGAGTTTCTGGTTTCCAAGGTGCACAAAAAATCCTTTTGCAGCTCTGTGAGTCTGTAGCCTCCATTTTCTTCCTTCAGTTAAAATGGCTCAACAACTTTAGTCATGCATATGCTATTCTCTTTCAAAATGCCCACTTACAATGAGCCAACATGCACCAGGACAGCACTCCTTCCAACACCAAGTCAGTCCTGGATGCAAGGCTCAAAGCAGGAGCCACAGGAATCACCTCCACATGAAGCAGAGACTTTCAGATCTGACCTTCAGCTACTAAAGGGACGGAAGGAGAAAAAACACTTGCTTTGCCACAGCCAAAGGAAACAACCTCCAGCCAGCATGAGAACAGCAGCAAAGGCTGAAACTGCTGAAGGAGGATTTAAATAGTGGCTCTGTAGCCAGCTGTGATCGTAATGTAATTGTCTGCCTTCAGCACAGCCTTGGTTATCCAGCCTGGGTGAAAGCATGACCTCAGGGTAAGCAGGTCTGTTGTTGCGAGGCAGCAAAGCAGTTTATCTCCTGACTGACTCCCGCTGTGGGCACACCTCATGGCTGATGTTCCTCACCCTCACCACAGCTGCCCTTAGGTTTCATCAGCCACCTGAAAGAAGAACAGACTCTTCCCCTTAACTACGAGGCCAAACCAGCTCTCTGAGATTTTGTGGGCTTAGAGCCGACTATCAGGACACCCAGTTTACAGGGATAATGTGGAGCACAGTTATGTGGGTCCACCAGCTTCTCTTCCCTGCACAAGATCACAACCTGCAGAGCCGGGGAGAAGACAACAGCTATGGGCTATGCCTGGTCCTGGTCCTGCTTACACTCAGTATGCACATGCTCCTGTGCAGTGCATTCAGCCTGAATATACTGCTTTCTGTAGCACTGATCATACATTTGCTTGTCATTACACTGCCTATAAGTAAATACAGACAAATAAATAAGAATACTTAGCACTTTAAGCCCATTAAAGCATTGGCAAAGTTTCACATGAGATGGTCTTTAAAGCTTGATGTATGGCAATAAAATTAGTTCAGAAAGAGACAGCTGCATAAAAACAATGTATGCCTTCACATAAAACTGTAGAAAATATTTTGACTGGCACAGATTTTAAGGTAGGCTTATTTATTGGAGCTATGCTTCAGTAATTTACAAAATACAGAATCTGATAAACAGGAGCATCAGATGCTGGTGGAAAGGAAGTCCAATGTGCCACTGATTTCAGCTGATGGGTTTGGAATCACATTAGGCTCACATCAAAGATTTATATCCAATGTTGGGGGATGATCACACTTTACAGAAACTGACGGCTGACAAAGTAAAATAAGTGGAGAAGTAGGCTGAAAAGATTATCTAAAAATATAATATGAAAAGAATATTTAATAATTAAAGATTAATTCTTTAAAAAAATCTAGGAGCATCAAGTTTGAATTAAAACTAATAGATATTTTTAAAATTGTGCTTCTCAATGACGTGTATCAGAAAAAAACATACAATCTGTGTCTCTGATCCTGTTAGCAGTACTAGAAAACACTTTCCCAGAGACCGATGTACAAGAAAAACAGATCCATGGCAGCCTCCACTCCTTATTTATAGCTTTATGCAATTTTTATCTCATATCCTTCTTCCTGTCCTTTAATTGAAAAGCAGAATTTATATCTAAGAGCAACAGTGCAATGAGAGATGGTGCCTGTAGATTGTATTTGAGTCTCTAAAGTGAACTGAGCCACATGAATGATGCAGTGTTCCAGTTTTGGTGTGCTCTTTGCTATCTGGTTAATGACACTGCAAGACAAAGGCACAGGACCCGTAACAGTAGGCTTTGCGAGCTCTTTCTTACCCTGATTTAAAGTGGTGGCTGTAGCAGACTCAATTCACTCAGGTCAAAGAAAAAGAGGACACCTTACTCTCTGGAAATCGTAAAATGAGCCAGAAACTTCATAGTTCCAAACAAATATTAAAGGTGGAAGCCTTTTGACAAGAACATGGGCTTAAGAAAATAGATTACTTTACATCTTCCTATCAGATTAAAAGTTTCAAACAGTCAATAACCATTTGTACTGGTTCTCCACCAATGCCTGGACCACCACCGAGCCTGCCTGGCATGAGGAAGGTCCTATTCAGGCATTCTCTTAGCTGTCCATATAATGCATTCTTATTACAATGTGCAATCACATTGAAATCTATTTCTGTTCTGCTATGTACATACACGTTAATTCAGTTCATATTCCTCTAATTGCACAAATTAACTGCTCTCTGAAGAATTTTACATCACCTCATTTCTAAGGGTTTCTCCTGAAAGTATACTGAAAAGGTCAACAACATGACCAAATGCTGCCCTGCTCAACGTGCTTTGAAGATTACAATTACATATAATTTGAAGTTTTTTTCAATTAGCACATATTGTAAGTTTTCCATTCTATGAATTAATAACATCTTTTTGTATTTATTTACCCTGTCAAATGTGTGCACATACAAGCCAACTGCTGCTGTTAAGGGACCAGCTCAGCTCAGGAGGGATAACGTGATGTCGCCATTTTTTGGTATTTTTCTCAGGCGAAGATCTCCTTCTTCCTGGAAGTTTACCCCCAGTGTTGCAGCCTGACAAGGACTCTTGCTATTTAATGCCCCAGGCATTAGTAGCACTCTATGCTTTTGTGTATTTTTTTTCATGAAAACATGCTAATTGGAGAAGAAAATTACTAAAGCATCAGGTACTTCATGGTGACCACTGTAGAGCCACTAAGAGAAGGAGAGGCGCAAAACCAATGCATTTCTGAGTATGCCAGAAGGCACATTTTTCTCATTCAGAAGAGTACAGATAACAGATTAGTATTCCAGGTATTGGTTGATTTTCAGCTCTTCTCTGAGAGCTACACACACACTTGTACCTCAGAGAGCAATATAAGAGCAAGACTGTCAAGCTTCATCTTTGCTGGAGACTAATTACAAAACCTAGGAGCCTAGTTCACAAAACCAGGCTTCCTTTGCTGCCTATCCACGCTTTCTATGTAGAGGGCATGGACTCAAGCTTCGTCAGGGAAAGTTTAGGCTTGATGTTAGGAAAAAGTTCTTCACTGAAAGGGTGATTGGCCATTGGAATGGGCACCCAGGGAGGGGGTGGAGTCACCGACCCTGGAGGTGTTTAAGGGGAGACTGGATGAGGCACTGAGTGCCATGGTTTAGATGATGGTTGGTGTTGGTGTTGGTGTTAGTGTTGGGTTATAGGTTGGACTTGATGATCTCAGAGGTCATTTACAACCTTATAATACTGTGAATTCTGTGATACATCTTAAAAATATGTGGGATATTTCATCATGGTAACAGATACGCTCAGTTTCTAGGTCTCTCTGAAACAGCAAACCAGGGCAGTGACACTATTTGCAGCACTACTAGGAGGAAAAGCTGGCAATGTGCTAAGTTTACCTCACATTAATTTCCTGCTGAAATCACAACAATAATTAGTTTGTTGATCTGAAGTTTGCCTAGGACACAAATATAAAAAGAAGAAAAGATTTTAAAAAAGGGCAAAGCAATAATGGTGAAATCGAGGTTTGGTTGGGACAGGATCTCTCTCCAACACAAACCTACATGGATTTGACTGAACGCCCGTTGCTCTCAGGAAGATTTGATTACTTTCCAAACACAAGAAAGAAGCATCATTCCTCAAAATCCTGTCTTCCAGAGTATACCTAGGGCTTTCACATCACCATTGGCTTAGGGTACCACATTGCCAGTCCCACAGCAACATCATATCAAACTTCATTTAGAGAATGGTTCATCTGTAAGTCTGTCTGCTGCCCAAGTAGGCCCAAAACTGCCCAGAGAGCTAATGACTAGTTTAATGATCAGATTTTAATATTCCTGAGCTGCCATCACGTCAACATTTTCACTGGATTAGATTCACACATACTCTACAGAGCCATTCGTGTATCTTCTTGTACATCTTAGTGCCCATTTTCTCACTCTCTTGGATGCTGTATATCTCTGGAACACAAAGAGCTAGTTATAAATACAAATAGTAATAAAAAGCCTTTCATTCCTCAAGGCAAATTTTCTTTGAATCTACATACATTTAGCATATATGTGGCTTCCACATCTCAGCTTGAGGAATTACAAATATATTATTGGGTATTGGTAAAGCTCTTTAGAGTTCATACTTTCCTTACATTCACATCCAACTGAATCACATCTCCTTTTGTAGGACCTGCCTTCCTCCATCAGTGATGTCAATATAACAACCCCTCACCATGAAGGGAAACGTGAGTCAGGTCTCTCATAAGAATTGTTTCATTAAATCCTTCTTTATTTCCCAGAAAATTTAGGAAAAAGTAAAATTTTGTTCATTGCTCAGCTACAACTGTGATGCAACTTATAATTGACCTTGACATTTGAGAATTTCATAAGACAGCAAATTACTGAAAGAACCTAAAAGTCAGCCAGGTTAAGAGAAGTCAGATAGTGAATAGCAAGAGGGGCAACATATCCAACAGTATGTAAATTAGGAATTGTATTTAAGCCAACATATTGCATTATGTATGAAAAGGTGAACAATAGCAAATAGTTTAAGAAATCTGCTTACAATTAATGAATCCTAAATAGCTTTATTAATGTAGGTCAAATGCCATCTTCTTGTGGGAATTTGACATTTACTAATATGCCCCGTATGAATTATTAGCAGACAGTATATTTAATATATATACAAAATTGTACTGAGCATGCTCTTCACAAAGGCTGCATTATACTTGTATTACAAAATCTACAGGGGCTACTTAATTTATAATCCACTAATCACTAATTAAATAATATTTAAATCATACTCTAATATATCTAAATCCAAATGTGATGCAGAATTCTGCAAAATATTTTTTTATTTGTTGCCTGTAGCACAAAGTTGTCACCCATCACCGAGCAGGTATTCAGTCTGTTGTTCTCGTAAAATATAAACCAAGTATCAATTTCCACTGAGAAGAAAAACTATGATTAGTAATTAAATTACAGTGCATTAAACTTACTTAACTTAAGTTCACCAGCTGGGAAAATTCTATGCCTCTGGGCTTAACAATAACTCCTAAGCTTGCTGTTGCCTGTACCTATTTTTTAAAGTTGTATTATAATTTTCTTTATTGGAACGTCATTAAAAATGCTAATGTTATTACTCCTGTTAATGCTTAAAACCAACGCCATAATCCTGAATTTTAATTAGTAGTTATAATTAATCATTATTTCATTAATGAAATGTTTAGTTGCTAATTGTCTTTGAGCACCCCAGTCCCTAGGCTTATAAGCATTTCACAACATTTAATTTCTCACAGTTTCTGATTAAGTGGAACCGTCAACCACATTCCCTTGTTAACACTTTCATTCAGTGCAGTACTTTGGGCCTTTTATTTACTATTTAGACTTGTTCAAATGGATAGCTTCAAGTCCTGATTCATGTTTCATCAATGGAGAAACAAATGCCTCAGGTATGCAGCCGACAGCACAAAATATCTAGGAGGTAAAATCATAGAATCATAGAATTATCTGGGTTAGAAGAGACCTCCAAGATCATCAAGTCCAACCCTTTGTCCAACGTCCTCATGATTACTAGATCATGGCACTGAGTGCCACATCCAGTCTTATTTTAAAAACCTCCAGGGATGGTGAATCCACCACCCCCCTGGTTTGGCCATTGCAATGCCTGATCACTCGCTCTGTGAAGAACTTTTTCCTGATATCCAGCCTAAACCTTCCCTGGCAGAGTCTAAGCTCGTGCCCTCTTGTTCTGTTGCTGGCTGCCTGGGAGAAGAGTCCGACCCCCACCTGTCTACAACCTCCTTTCAGATAGTTGTAGAGAGTGATGAGGTCACCCCTAAGCCTCCTCTTCTCCAGGCTAAACAACCCCAGCTCCCTCAGCCTCTCCTCACAGGACTTGTGCTCAAGTCCCTTCACCAGTTTTGTTGCTCTTCTCTGGACCTGCTCCAGCACCTCAATATCTCTCTTGAACTGAGGGGCCCAGAACTGAACACAGCACTCAAGGTGTGGCCTCACCAATGCCGAGTACATGGGAAGGATCACTTCCCTCACCCTGCTGGCCACACCACTCCTGATACCAGGATGCCATCAGCCTTCTTGGCCACCTGGGCACACTGCTGGCTCATGTTTAGCCTCCTGTCAATCAGTACCCCCAGGTCCCTTTCCACCTGACTGCTCTCCAGCCACTCTGTCTCCAGCCTGTAGTGCTGCTGGGGTTGTTGTGGCCAAAGTGCAGGACCCAGCACTTGGCCTTGTTGAGCTCCATCCCGTTGGACTCAGCCCATCTCTCCGGCCTATCAAGGTCCCTCTGCAGAGCCCTCCTGCCTTCCAGCAGGTCGACACTCCCTCCCAACTCGGTGTCATCTGCAAATTTACTTATCATCAGTTCATCCAGGGCTCCTTACGCTCTCTTTGCTGAAAGATCCTAATTTTCCACTGTCCCAACATCACACTGGTGTGGGTTCACCCACCCGACATTCGGCAAGACAAGGAACAGCTGAGACGAGATCCCATCGCTCTCTGCCGAGGGGGAGCAGGTGCTGGAGGGTCCCATGGTCTGTGTGGGCATGGGTGACTGTGCCCCAGCCTGCTGGGGCTTGAGGAACACGGTAGGAGGACCACGGGCCAGTCTGCCTAGATGCAAGGACATGTAGATGTAATCTGCTTTTTAGAACACCTGGCTCAACCCTAGAATGGCTGCAAAGAGAAATGGGCTGGTGTGACACCTCGGAGCAGCACACCAGGAATGTTGAAAGCAAGAATACAACATGCAAAATTTTGCAACACATAACCTATAGAACATGTCTTACCAGTGCTCTCTTGGGCTTCATTAAAACCAGATGCTGGCTAACCAACTGCCTTTTGTAGTGGTCAGGGAGTTGGAGGGCACAAGAACCAGAGTTCAAATTGAATGGATTAGTTTATGTGTGTGTGCTCTAAGAGAATGAATCTGTCACTGACTGCACTGAACTTGGGCAAAACCTCAGGGAAATGAGTCAAACTACAACTCCTTCTAGCCCAGGACCCACCTCCACCAGCCTGTGGTAGCAGGTCCCAAGGAAAGCACAAAAGAACCGGCTGAGTATACACTGATACCTCCCCAAACTCTTCTCCCACTCTGGATTTCCTGAACTTTTTATAAGGTCCTGTATAGTCATGCAAGTACAGAAGTGATTAATAGTCATACGTATACTACAGACACGAGTAATGTGCACTAGACATGGTCCTAAATACAACAAAAGAAAGCTTTAGGGACGATAGCAAGTCACAGTGATAATTGTTTTTCGAAGCTGTGGGACTGTGTAACAACTGGCTCACTGATGAACAAATATATCATGGCTAACACTAATATATTAACCTTTAATTTATAAATGGAACTCAATATGGAGCGTAGCCAATTTGATCTACAAAAGGAGCTGTGAATCTCACAAGGAATGAGTGATATTCTGCATTGCCATTTCCTGAGCTAAGGTTCACCGTTACTGACAGCCTGTGCAGCCCTTGCTGGAAACCTTATCTGGTTCACAGAGACACCATGACCTCTGGGTATTTTAAATTTAATGTTCTGTGGTAAGCCTGCACGGGATCCCTAAATAATTATGAGAACAAACAAGTAGACACTGGCCAAAAAGGCTGGAAAGCTGGACTTCTGGATTTATACTGGCATCGCTGTTATGCCAAGCCAATATTCACTACGTAAAATCTTGGAAATTGAAAATAAGAATTAACCTGATGTTTTGGTGAAAATCTGGTAATTTTTTTCTGCACAGATCTTCTTATTCTAGGAGAAGTAAAATAACAGAAACACCTAGCATTTTAAAGCCGAATATTTTTTGGTGCAACAATAAAATTGTATTCCTTTAAGTTACAAAACTTAAGTGTGTACTTATCTTGTGAATACACACACACAGAGAACTCACAGGGGTAAATACTTCTGTAAATGATTTTCTGCTTATTTTACAACATATATTCTTTAATAGGCCTAATCATATGCAGCCTGTTACAAGGAAGGACATATTTTCTCCTCCTTTCAGAACACAATGCTAGATATTTGATGGCTACCTAAGGTGGGGTCAGTGAAAATGTCTAGAAATATGGCGGGATTTACATAAAAGAAGGGCTGGATTTTGAAAGAAGGCACATTGTGCTCCCTCAGTCGGTGCTCGTGTCCATTGGCACAAGCTGAAATTGGATTATTTGTTTTATGGCTGAAGGTTCAGAATATAAATCTCGCCCCAAAGCACCCAGGGACAAGAACTGCAGCAAACAGACTTCTTGTGGTTCACCATCTGGACGTTATCTATTTATTAATTAGGAGACAGAAGATACGAAGGAAGCTACCTCTTTGTAAGGTGTGGTCTACCCCCAGGAATATCTGACAATGCGCACATCCAGACCCACAATATTTGGAGACAAGGGCATTTAATTGAGATTTATACAATGTTTTCTTGGCTGCAGAGGAAATAAACATGCAGAAAGCCAAGAGCATTTTTCTCTGTTATCGTGGATGAAGGATGACAGAAGCACCTTTCTACTTACTGCACCTCTTAGAGCACCTGGGATGCAGTGCTCCATAAAACGTTATGTTACTAGTGTAGCACTTGATTCAGTAAGAGAAATTCTAAAAGATCATTTTGAAGCAGATGGGGGATCAATAGTTTCCTGTACAGTCTGTACTCTCTATAGACCAAATAGTATTCATACATCTGAAGTTTAGCAGATGGTGTTTTTGCATTAATTTTCTAAACTACCAACTGTAGGATACTCTGTTTTCAGAAAACCAGTTGCCTTAAGGCTTGAATTTTTAAAAGTATTTCAAATGTTTTCATGTGCTGTAAGCACACCTCTTTTTCAGGTTTTCTTCCCCAAGGGTGCTGTTCTGGCTTTGGATCTCAAAAAAAGGAACTGGCAACAGGCTAAGAGAAGCGGGTTCATCTTGTGTTTGTGACAGGACAAAAGCAGCAGCATTTCACCAAGGGGCATCTGCCTGGCCACAGAGACATCTCCTCTGCCATCGCATTGCTTCCAGCTTGGAACGAAGGAAGGAAGGTGGAAAGTACAACAAAACCATTCAACATACTCACAAGATGCCAAGGCTTTTGTTTCTGTTTCAAATCTGTCCCCGAAGCCCACTCCCCACTCGCAGCACCTGTTTTCATCCCTCTGCACTTCTTTTCTGATTTAAATTATTTATGTAAAGAAAAGAAAACTTGAGGAATTATTAGAAGGCATAGCACCTCCGAATATTGTAAAGATTCTAGATTCTTCTTTTTTGTCTGGCTTTTGCAAGCAACACTTTTGAAAATTTGGCTGCAGGTGTGTATATATATGCATACATACATATATGAAGGCAGGAAAAGTTGCATGAAGGTCTCTGTCTTGTGGATTTTCTTTGAGTTCCTAAAGACCCCCCCCCTCAAAACTGAGAATTCTTTGATCCACACCAGAGGAGGAGAAAAAGAACACTTCAAAGAAGAATAAAAATCTTCCTACTTTGCACCTGACTTAACTGCAGTCAGTGTGTATTATTTATCATCCTCACCTCACTTCTGCATTGCTCTAAGCATGCCGAAGTCATTCAATTTAGCTTTTCAGTTTGGTCAGCCTGCCAGGAAGGAGTAATCTTGCCTTCACCTTCCCTAGCCCTCTTCTGAACGTAAATATAGTGTGACTGCTAATTTGTTGATTTATACAAGGTTTAATTCACTAGAGACATAAAATATTAAAGGAATCTTTCTTCAGTAAATTTACAGCTAAATAAAATCGTAGCTCTCAAGACTTGTGAAAAACTAGAGTGACATTTTATTTTCTTGAAATGCATTTCCTGATTCAGTGGGGTGGACTGACATGGACAGCTTGCATATTTAAACCACAATGGATGCAGTGTGTTTGGGTGGTATGTTTCTGAGAGGGAAAATTTGATTTCTTATTTCACAGAATGACACAGCTAATGCCTTCATCTCATCTTTTATTGTTGCTACTAAACAATGGTAATGGAAGCGTGGATGGTTTTCACTATAATTAAAGTGAAATAATTAAGAGAACCCCCCTGAATTAGTGCAAGATGGAAGCCCGTCTGAGTTTAGTTGTAACTATAACCCCAAGCATCCTGGAAAACCTCTAAATAAGATCTCTCCTTCCTCTTCCCAATGAACATCTAAGGAAGGTGGTATCCAAGTCTACATCAACATGAAGACTATGGTGCAGCTACCCAAAAGGCTAGACAAAGGAGGTTTCATTTCCTACAGCACAGTTTTGCAAACACCAGCACCCTAGGCAGCACAAGAAGAAACTTCCCCCCACATTCCCCATATGTATCAGATTGGAGGGAGATCACACAAGGTATAGGAAAAATAATTTGATTTTAAAACAATTAATTTCATCCTAAGTGTGATCCTGTGGATTTTTATTTCCATGCTTCATTTCATTTTTCATCAAAAGTCAGGCTATTCCATTTTGCTTTCCTCAGTACATTACATTACAGGGGTCACACAGAGCATTTTTTAACTGCGTACACCTAGCACTGGATTTCCATTACACGGGGTTATACACAACCACTATACATTTTTTTTTAGCAAGCAAGAAGGGGAAATGGTCTATAGATTCTAACTTCCCACTAACAAGAACGGGCCATAGGACATTATTTGTGATCTCCAGAAATTCTCCTACATAAACGCTCTGCATACTTCTTGCAACTTCTCTACTAAAAACATTTGTTTAGATGCTTAGTATGAAGTTCAGCATCTTGAATATTCAGACCCCTACTTAATTGCCTAAAAATAAGACTAAAGAACAAGTCAAGTACCTGTACTAGTTTTGTTGCAAAGGATTATTCAAGTGTATTGGAAAAATACTAGAAAGTGTGAGCTCAATGAACACTAAAATACGCAGATTATCAATGGGGAAACTAACACCTTCCATTTTTTAAGATATTTATTGCAGGATCTACTTTTAAAAATATTTTCAATAAAATATGCTAGTCCTACTGGAATAACATCATTTTACAACAAGTATGTTTTCGTTTGAAATCAGATTGTTCCTTAGCATGGTTTGAGGGCCTTATTGACAAAGTTAAAAACGATTAAAGATTTTAAATCTCCACGTGTGGTTTTCTAGATATAATAATAATAGGGTGGCTTTGCTGATTTTCAGCTTACAAGGCAGAACACCCAGTCCTTGAAGAAGACCAATTAACAACAAATCCTGCAACTCCTGTATTTTCTATGCAATTCTCAAGATCTGGTAATTTCTGAATCCCCAAACTTTGCAGTATTGCAGAGAATCTATTCAAAGTATGTCTGCATTGCTCAAGATAGTCTCTTTGATGTAACAAAATCAAACCACAAAACAAAAAAAGCCTGCTCTCTTCAAGTTTTTTTAAAAAGGGGATTAAAAAATTACCATCTTTAGCTGCTCTTCTAATAGCAAGCCTACATCAGAAGGAATAATCTCCCTTGCCTCTTCATCACAGAAAAGAGTGTTTCCTTAAGGATATCGCTCCGTGGGTATAATCTGATTTACAACTGAGATCACTCAAAACTTTACTGTAAGCTTTCAAAACTTGTCACGGATGAAGATGAAGCGCATTGCCGCGCTTCTGCAGGCACCAAAGGCCCTGGTACTGTCTCTGCTGCAGCTCAACTTCAGCCACAAGCCCCACGCCCCACGGATCACACTTGGCCACACTGTGGTGGCACATTGACACTTCGCAAAATGTTGGGCACTAGGGAATACTTAACCATTCTCTCCTCTCTACCTCAGCATTGGTATCGTGTAAAGAAAATATATTTCGCTTCAAGCTCCATAATTTATTTTTAAAAATACTTATTTCATCTCATTGCTGACCTATAGGAAATCACATTGTTAAATTGAGTTATTTGGGGTCTATAGGAATGTTTACACTAAGCATACCAGGCCCGTGGTTTCCTTCCACCTTGAGATCTATCTGTTCTCTCCCTGCACTCGGATGTTTCTGTACCCGTTGCATGGGAAGCAGTGTGTCAGCTGGTAAGTCAGCTGCATCGCTTCTTAAAATTGAGTTTCTCATTATGCTTTCTTCTGCTTTGTCTTTAAAAATCTACACTGTTTACCACTCATCCTCCTGCAGATCTGCAAGCTGGCTGCTCCATTGCCCTTCATACTAGGCTCATTTATCACCATACACATCCCTCTCAGACCTTACCTCTTTCCATAAGAAACTTTCCTATGATCTCTTCTCCTCCTTTTCCCTAAACCTGCACAGGAAATTGCCATAGTTTCTGCCAGCCTCCATATGGCATGAGGTGTTGCTGGACTTCAGTTGCTCTTGCCTTGATGACTTACCAAGCCTGCTGTAACTCTGAGTAACCCCAGTTCCACCCTTATGTGATCCCATACTGCTTCCACGTTGAAGCCTTTCACTAACCCTGAACTCATCTTCATGTAACATAATGCCAATTACAACTGAAGGACGCTGCAGCCACCAGGCTACACGGGGGGGATGCTAAGTGGTTACAGCAGACACTTCAGCTATCTGCAGGGCTCAGCCATGTGCCTGGAAAGTGCCATCATACAATCCAGTTCTCAGTTGGATCCTGAAACTCTTTGGATTGATGGGCTGAAACCAGTGGGATGAGGTTTAAGAAGACCAAATGTCGAGTCCTGCACTTGGGACACAACAACCCCTGCAGCGTTACAGGCTTGGGGAAGAGTGGCTGGAGAGCTGCCTGGAGGAGATGGACCTGGGGGCGTAGGTTGACAGGGGCTGAACATGAGCCAGCAGTGGCCCAGGTAGCCAAGAAGGCCAATGGCATCTTGGCCTGTGTCAAAGACAGTGAGGTTGCACTTTGAGGGCTGTGTTCAGTTCTGGGCCCCTCACTACAAGAAGGACATTGAGGCATTGAAGCGTGTCCAGAGAAGGGCAATGAGGCTGCTGATGGGGCTGGAGAACAAGTCCTGTGATGAACGGCTGAGGGAACTGGAGTTGTGTAGCCTGGAGAAGAGGAGGCTGAGGGAAGACCTCATCGTTGTCTATGACTGCCTGAAAGGAGGCTGTGGCAGAGCAAGTGTTGATCTCTTCTCCCAAGCGACAGGTGACAGGACAAGAGGAAATGGCCATAAGCTGCGCCAGGGGAGGTTCAGACTGGAGATTAGGAAGAATTTCTTTACCGAAAGGGTGGTCAGGCACTGGCACAGCTGCCCAGGGAGGTGGCTGAGTCACCATCCCTGGAGGTGTTTAAAAAACGGGTAGATGAGTTTTGGAAGGACATGGTTTAGCAGAAGATGGGTACAGTAGGACTTGATGATCTCAAAGGCTTTTTTTCCAACCAGAAGATTCTACGATTATATGAAAATTTCAGGAATTCAGTTGGAAAACGACATATGCTCCAATCACCAGCTTCTGCTGTTTGTGCTTGCATTGAACTTTTCACTCACCCAGTGATTTATTTTTTTCTCTCAAAGTCTTCCTTTCCTACTACCACCTCCAAACCACATTTGGGGATTCTTACAGTGGGATTTATCCACCAAGAGACAAACTTCATTTATATGTTGCAGAGTACACACCTTCAGCTCTGCTTTGGCATGCCCCTCATACATTCAATATTCATTCCCTCCACTCTTATCCTTGAAGTTGCTGAGTTTTTAAATCCTAATCTGTCTCTCTGGGATGGTGAGGTTATTTGTGCCTTGTGTGACTCTCCGGCTCTCTCAAGATTCATATCATTTATTAACCATTTGCAAAAACATGAGATTGGAAAAAAGCTTTAATGCAGGGCCACGGATTAATCATAGTTATCAAAGCTCCTTGTTAAATGGATAGCAACAGAGCATACATACACTGCAGTTAAAATTTAAACTGGATTACTCAATTACTTTTTCCATTTGTACATAAATTATGCATCTAAACAGAAGTGTTAATAATTTAAATTATTAAGTTGCTCAGATAACAATAAATCTTAATTAGTATTTAGTATATCTGTAAAGTATAAATAGCTTGATTAGAATGTAAATTTATTATAAGTCTTTTCAGCTCTTAGTACAATGTGAAAACCTGGGTTTTGTTTCTTTGGGGAGCTTGGGTATCCCAGCCACCATGTATAATAGATATTTTCCTGTTATTGTCTCCCATAGGCAACCTACAGGAAAGAACCGAAAGAAATACTCAAATAAATTCAGAATTTTACTAGTGACAGCTTTTGGACATGCTTGGGAATTCCACTGTGAAACATGCTCTGACTGAATGAAGTAAAGATTTGCTGCCACGGCATCAGCCGCAAGGAAATATTCTGGGGCAAAACAGCCCATCACAGTTGAATCAAAAGCAGGACTCCAGGTTCAAACACTAGGGAAATAGAGTTGGAAATGTGTTTTGAAATTTACTTCCTTTGCCTTCACAAGCACAGTTAACCAAACAGTCCAATGATCCTCTGCTTTCTGACTAACAAAAGATGCCACCTGCTTGGCTGCTTGAAGTGGACCTTCTCTTATTTACACACCATGTATTATTAATTGGTCCTTATTCGGCTTTGAGTTTTATTTAGGGGTGAAGAGGGCACTGATTTAAATACAAATGCACAAACATTGTGTTTTGAAAACACCACAGGCACAATTTAACAAGAAAAGTTGAGAGCAGGCCTGCTCATCCTATGGTTAGAAAGTTGAATGTGGGTCTGGTATCCATGAGCAGGCAGGCACATGTGCACCTTGTTGTTGCAGTATCCCATCTTCCGCACTTCCATCCACGCACCCTGCAGAACGGTGATTTGCCATTGCAAGGGACCGGTGAGGTCTGGAGACACCTGAAAATGATGAAGCACCTTGACGGTGTTATGGATGGACCCAACTGGTGAAGCCATCCTCTAGAAGACCACCAGCTGCTGGAATGATCTACACTGTGATAAGTGCCTGATGAGGCACTTGAGCCCAGCCCTGTGTCCCTGCAGACACAGCCTAGTCCCAGATCTCATTCTGTATTTTTGCATATGCTCAGCTGAACCAGGTCGTTTTCCCTTCCCTCTCCAGGCACAACTATGGCACTGGGAGACTCAGATTAATTCTCTATTATCCTCTTTGCAGTCAGTCGTGTAGGTTTCTCCACCTTGGTAGTGGATTCTCTCACAGTATCCAGAAATATCCAACCGTCCAAATGTCGGGTACTTCATTTTGGACACAACAATCCCATGCTGAGCTACAGACTGGGGACAGAGTGGCTGGAGAGGAGTCAGGCAGAAAGGGACCTGGGAGTGCTGGTGGACAGGAAGCTCAACGTGAGCCAGCAGTGTGCCCAGGTGGCCAAGAAGGCCAACGGCATTCTGGCCTGTATCAGGAATAGTGTGACAATTATGAAGAGGAAGAGCAACTATTACTGTACAAGTGAGAGAAAACTGTCAGCCTTAATTGTATATAGACCAATGTTTGAATTTGAAAACTTTTCTAGGAAGTTTCCAAACAACAAAAACATCCCTTCATCAATAGTCACCATCGTTCATAATGTCCAGCTTTATAAACAAGATTTCTGAAGCCACGAGATATCAACCAGTGAGAGTCCTGTGATTTTGCTGAGCTGCTATATCACAGTGAAATTCAGATGCAGTCTAACACTAGAGGACCTCAGCTCTCAGATAAAAAAAGTATGTACTTATCTGCTCCTAAATAACAGGAAAGATGTGCTTTCTGCATCATGAAACACTACAGAGATCCTAGATGCTGAGCTATGGCAGTTAATGAGGCAGTGCCAGGCCAAGCACTCCAAACTCAGAGGTCAGAAACTGAAAATGTGTCCATAATTCACAACAGTTTTAATTTAATATTTCAATTAAACCCTCTCCCTCTCAGTTCTGTTGTGGATCACAGCACTTTGATCCAATCAGGGAATGCAAGTGAAGTGTGGTGCCTCTGTCGAACAGGAGCAGGTTTTTGCAGGAGCGAAGGCACAGCCGCACCAGCCCAACTCACAACGGCCATGCTGTGGCAAAAGGCAGTGCTGAAACTTGGATCTGGGAAAAACTCAACTAAGGACACGTTCTTGAAATGAGTCAATCTGTCTTTGCTGGTGTTGACAAATGTCCAACTCAGAAGTTCCTCTGGGAGACTGCTTTGCTTCCTCTCCTGGGGCTATCAAAGAGTATGAACAAAAAGTGCTTTTTGTTCCTTTTTTCCCCACATCTCACCCTTTGCTTCCAAGTGAGCCCTCGTTGTCCAACTGGCATGGATTTCCTCTTGAATCCAGTCTCAACATCTCTGCTACTGAGCAATCCCAAAGTAGCAGACACCAGTTTGGGGATCAGTCGGTAATTCAAGGGCCCGTTTTCTGACTCCTCAGAGCTGAAGCACAGTGAGACACCAGTGAGCACCTCGATGAAACTGCTTAGCACAGGGCAAGAACTGTGAACCCACACCAACATGCGAGTCGCAGCCCTCCACCACCACCACTTCCAAATGCCAGGAGAGCCAGCGTGGCTCAAAAACTGTTTCCAGCCTCCACATTTCAGTTACGCATTACCTTACTCTATCATTTGTCTCAAATGTATTGCATCAGAGTTTTACTGCCTGTCTCCTCCTGCCCTTTCTTTGGAGGAACTGTGAACAACCATCTCCTAGTCATTCTCTCCACATTATCCCACGATTCTGAGAGATCTCTGTATTTCCTTCCTGCTTTGCCTCTTCTTCAACTGGAGAACCTTAACCTATTTAGTCTTCCTTCCTGAGGAAGTCACGGATTTTCCCGAAGCTGTGTGGTCAAATGGAATTAAATTCTGTGGTCAAATGGAATTAAATTCTGCACTGAACCCAAATATAATGAACGCAGTTATGCCCAAGAGGGGATTTTGTTTATAGAAAGCTGTGACTTCTGGGAAGAAAAAGAAGAATATAACGGATGCTGCATTTTAACTTTAATGTTTCTCATTTCTTCTGCAATTTCACAACTTCGTTGTGTGTTCCAGCCACATCGTAGTAATTTTTATTTATTCTCCAGTTCAGATGTACATCTCTCTCCACAGGCCTTTTCCAACTAGCAAGAATATTTTATAAAAACCTATTATGTCTCACAGTTACAGAGTACTTAACACTTGCGCAACTGCCATCTCACCAAAATAAATACTCAGACCAGAAAATAGTTTAGCTTTAGCTAAAGACAGAATCTCGTTTCCAATCCTGATTTGGGACAGAACAGTTATATTTTAAACCACTTCTGATTAAAAATTCTTGCTAGCCTTAAATGATGAGAAAATAATACATTTTAAAAATTAATTTGGAAGGCTGGAAACAGCTCAAAGATTCAAATTAAGGGTAATGCAGTAGACACATATCCATATGAATGATTATAATTTACACCTCCAAATTGTTTTAATAAATATGTAATGCTAAAAGAGAGATATCTTTGCTAGGCATTTAAATTTTTATATATTGAATAAGTTACTTAAATTATTTACTTACATGTATAGCAACAGAACTATGTCTTGTTCACAAAAGCTTTCATAATCCAAGCTCTTACAAGGGAAAGTGGGTCTAAAAATCCTAGAGACTTACACATAAAAATCGGAGGCAGGGAAGGGGTGGAGGTCTGAGGACAGTGAGTAAGACAACTCATTTTAGGCATCTACTTCAGTGACGTGTCCCAGAACCCCTCCTCCTGCAATCAGCACAGGCTGAGGTCCCTGCCGTCGAGGTCACTCACCCACCTTTAACACATTAGCACACATTAAGGTCAGTAAAACACATCATGCAGCCAAGTGAAACACTCCGAGACAAACAAATAAGAAACAAGGATGAAGATGAAACTGAGCCCCTTGCTTATTTCTCCCTTCTCTTTTGCTATGCAGTCATGTTGGCTAACCCTTCCCATGAAAATCACGAGAGCATCCCAGCCTGTGCTCCAGAGAAACCACAGCAAGCAAATCTCACAGCCACATCCTCCAGGCAGGTCCCATCACTGCTGTCATGGGACTTACAGCAGCTTCAAAATGATTTCAGAAGTGCATTAATGGAGCTCATTTTACCTCGGAGCGCTCTTACGAGGTTACCAAGCCATTGACTTCATTTGCTGGCGAGAGTGGATTAATTGCCTTTGTTAAGTTATCATTACTGTGGAAAAAAAATTACTTTCACTGGGAACATTTCCCCCAGGCACCGCCAAGTTATCTTACAATTTCCTAACTTGTTCATTAACTGGTAGAAACTTCATCATTTTCCCCCAATTTATATACACTCATATATATTATATATATTCCACACCAGTGACAGATATCTTGTCCAATATCTTGCATCCCAGCAGGGTTAGTAACAGGAGCTTTAAGCCACGGAAAACTACAAATCTCATTTTCCCAGTGGAATACGGCTTTACTTCTAGCCTTGAAAGGCCATGAAATGATAGGCTATAAATTGCAAGTTTTAATATCTATTTATAGGCACTTCTGTGGTGCACATCTATGTATAAAAAACCTCTTTCTGATCTCTAAAGTTCTAAAATATATTACTGTCCTCTACTTCCAAGGTCTTTTCGGTGGAAGTCACAGCTCTAAAGGAGCCGGGGTTTGCAAATGGCAGCGATCCATGAGACATGGATAAATTCATGCCAAAGTACCAAACTGCTGCCTCCCTTGACTTACTGTTAGAGACATTGCCCACACCAGTAGCATTTTCAGACTACTTATCCCATTAGTATCTAATGAATACTGAAAAGGAAACACAAAGCAGTTGGCCAGGACAGCAGATGTAATGAGAGCCTGGAGCAGTGTTCGGTTGCTTTGTCACTACTGCCTCCCACATCCCACTGACACTTTTGTACCTTCTGACACTCCTGATTAATGTGAGAAGCAACAGCAAAGTGTTTCTTGCCACCACTGTCTTCTACACAAGAGCACAAACCTGTAAAGCATGTGAAGAACAGTTACACTGAGACCCTGGTGGGTTGTGCTTCTACATCTCCAGTGGAATCCTGACCGCTCTGGCTCTGCTCACACAGCACAGACCCTCGGTGGGGAGTGCTCTGGGGATGGCAGCACCAAGCTCCAGGTGGCTGCCAGAACACAGAACAAACTTTCTTCCTGATATCAGTACTTAGGCTAAGACTCAGGGCTGCCTCTTGGACTGGGGACCATGCAAGCCAAAGAAAAACTGCAAAAGCAGAAGGTGCTGTCAGAGCTGTTGGGAGTAGGCAGCTCCTTCTGGCAGGAACAGCCTCCAAGCCCTTCTTGGCTGGCCTGGAGTCCTGTCACACACAAAGACAGCTTTTCCCAAGTTGTAACAACGTTGTGTTGGGGATAAGCAATGTAGAGGCGCCATGCAAGAGTCTAGAGCACCCCCGAAGCTGGATGCTGCTCCACGCTACACCTTTCCACCTCCTTCCCCCTTGAGCAGCACCACTGGAAGCAGTTCCACAACAGAAAACATCATGTTACCCAGAAGCAAGGGTTTCACTGGTCTACTTCAGCCTTCACATGAAGCCCAGAAGGCATCTAAAGTGAGACCTGACTCCACTACCAGCTGATGAGAGCTATGGACTGGGTTTACCAGTCCCTGCTTCATGGAAACCAAAGGGAGAAGTTTCCCATTTGAGTCCATGAACCCAAGTGAGGGGCTGTAAGTCGCACGGTTTGCAGGACCTGTCACAGCAGGGCACTGGGGAAGCCGGCGGCTGAAGAGTTGATTTCAGAACTTCAAATGACTTTTTTTCCCCCTTTCTTTTATGTTGACACAGGCCTGAGCAGAATGTTTAATGCTGGTGCACAAAGCTACCATAGCATAAGATTTATGATTATTTTCATAACGTAAGCCTCGTCAGGGATTTTCGATTTGATTCTGGTTGGATTATCTATTGCAATGCCAATAAGATGTTTCACAGTTTTTTAGGATGCAATGCAGTCAAGGCTGGTGAGAAGCAGGGACAGATGCACTTACATGTAGTTTGTTGGCATCCTCAATTCTCAGAGCAGCTCCCTAGAGGCAGCAAAGTTTACATTGCTCTACAAAGGAATTCCTTACTATTTTTTTTTCCTAGACAACTACTCCTATTAATTATTTGAATAAGATTTAACTGAGATGAAAGGATCTGGTCTGTCTTTGATGTGAACACACAGCTATCATTAACATTTTATTATTAATGGGAGTTAGGCACATATAGGGGGAAGAATAGATGCCTTCTTATTTTAAGTGAATGCTTTGCTTATTTCCCTCATCCTGTTCCTTTTACCTGTAATCCTAAATCAAGGGATGAGCTGCTCAGCTCACATTGCAGTCACATTCAGAGCCTGCAGTTATCTTTCTGTGATGAGAAGTACTTGCCAGCCAAAGGTGGCAAAGCAGCTGCCACTGAAGTTGCAGCTCTGGAGTAACATCACCATGTGCTCATGGCGAGGATCACATTTTGCATAGCTGATCTCTGCCCCCCAGCTACCTTTTGCTGAAAAGTTGAGGCATTAATTTGGTTCTTATTTTTTGTGTTCCAGAACAACAAAAATCCCCAAAACTTTTTCCCCTGGAGACCTCTCTGTCAGTGTTGGGTACAAGCTGCCATCTGAACCTTAGAAAGCATTTATTCCCTGCGAAGACCTTACCTTCAGAAGAAAACTGGACCGTAAGCATGACAATGAAATTCTTGGAAGGAGAAAATTACTTCAGAAAACATATTTAGTCTAGGAGGAGCTATGTTATAATGGCAAAACTATAGCAATGCAAGTATTTTACAGCACTATTTGCTGACCTAACTACATGCATGGACAGGCTTTGTTTCAGAGACATTCATGAGGCTTTAGGGAAGATTTAAAAGGTATAAACACTGGAAAAATTATCATTGCATAAGGAGGGTTGACAACTGTTAGGAGCTTGGTCAAGCCTTAAGCAAGACCCAGCTTCCTCCTAACAGAAACGCATATTCTCATTGTATATCTATTCTCCTGGTTTAGATAAGGAGATTGTGCTTCTTTCATGGAAATACAATGCGAGTAAATTAAGGAAGTTACCAGAAACTTAACTTTTTCATTTCCAGACTATATCATTTTAACTGTGCTGGTTTTATGGTGCATTAATGTTGTTGTTGGCATTTATATGGCGTATTAATTACATTGCACTCAGTTATTTTCTCTGCTAAACTTAAAAGGTCATATCCTTTGTGTATAGTTTTCTATACGGAAATTCCATTTCTTTAGCATACCAAATAGAGGGTAAATCAACAAAATAATGCATTTTCTATAAAACGAGTAAACAGTATTCAGTGAAAGGACAGTTAATCCACAGGCTTGTTCTGAGTGTTCAAGCAACAGAATTAATGCTTTCTTCCATTTACTGCAGCAGGGGAGCTGTGCTGCTCCTGTACAGCACCACACACGTTCTGTCCCTGCCAAGGATGCTTAAAGCTAAGAAAGGAAAAAAAGAGGGAGTGAAAACAGCTTTCTATGTGCATAGGTTTATGCGTGGCATAGAAACTCCTTTTCCAAGAAGACTGCAGCATAGGAGACATCTGATATACTACAAGCTATTAAGTTGTCACTAAGTCTACACTGTACATCTTCCCTCGAGTGCAATTCTTGGATGTTTACCTTTTCAAAAAAAAATGGTTATATTTTACCCCCAAAAAATCCCTTGCAAAAATGAAGATCAATGGGGTGAGTGGCAAAGTGTAAATACTGTCTAGTGGAAAAAGCAGTCAATGCATAAAAGTTATCGACAACAACTGGGGCAATACAATGATTTTCCACAGAGATGAGACCATTCCATCATGAAAAGTTCCTATAACAGGGAAGTATTCATTCTGCTAGGAACCTGCTATACAATATTTTTCACAGATTTCCTTTCTACTACAAGCTGACATGTAGGGCACTAGTATGAATTGCAATGATAATGTGCTTTTCGGTTCTTAAATTTCAGAAGTATGCATGATCGACAGCGCTCTGCTCCTGTGCTTGGGCTTGTGTAGGGAGCTCAACAGAGCACAGAGTCCCTGTGGTCTGGGTACTTGGTCCTTGGAGAAAAGACTCCCTGAAATCCACAGAAATCATGCCCAAGGGAAGCTGCAGGATGGAGGGTGCCAGCAGCTCCTGTGAGACATCAGACCTGTGAGCACAGATGCTTGTCCAGTGATGTGTGTCTCCCCTTGCTTTCTCAGCTAGAGAAATGGCTCTGCACTAACCCAGGGAGACATTATGTCTGAGCCCTAAAATGGAAAAGAAGATGAGAGAAATGCACAGGACAGCAGCAGCACAGCCAGGGGACTGCGTGCAGGGATGTGATGGAAGCCTGCCAACGCCTCCCACGGAGCCAGGCTGCCTCTGCCTGCCTGCTCTTCATATAGACACCAACACCTAGAGTCCCCTCTAGGGTCTAGGGGCTGCCCTGCTGAAAATAAACAACAATGCAATATGTATTACAATAATTTCAGTGTAATAAGACTACTGATGCTGTACTGGAAACCAGACTTAGTAGGTAAATAAATGAACTGAGAGACCTGATCCACCAGCCACAGCAAGTCTTTGCACCATTCAGGTGTCTGACTTCAGACAACCACATCTGAAAAGCATTTACTTTGGCCTCTCAGTAGCTGAATTCCCAACAGCTATAAAATACTGCCCTACTGCCTGGTGTTCTGTAAAAGGCACTATGCAGCTGCAGAATACATCTTCTATTACGTTGTGGTCAGCTGGGCACTGTCTGACCCAGCTGCTGGGTCTCACCGGGATTTGCTCAGCACAAAAGCCATGAAGAGAGGTGCACCAGGGCTGTCCATCTGAGGGTCACTCGCCACCCTACAGTAATGCATTTTTCAGGCAGTGGTTGCCAACAGCCCCAGCACTGTTGCATTGTGTGGGGCAGGTGGACAAGGAGGGATCTCTGTGGAAGTTGACGCTGTAGCTTTTAACTACTTGGGCTTCCCTTAAGCAAAGGAAATTGCACCTGAGGGTCCTTGGGCTCACAGGACCAAGGGCCACTGAATTAAGGCAATTAGGTTTTAGCAGTTTAGTTTCTTTTTGGAGAGAAGGTAAATTCCTTTCTGCCAAAATAGCACCCATCCAGTAAGGCAGCAGATTGCATCTTTTCACCCCAAAAGTGCAGGAAAGAGTAAGTGGATGTAATGACCATGTGGTTTCCGCAGGCCATATCTGCCTTGCTTCTCATCAGAAGCTGACTAGAGGGCTTTTTTCTTATTTCTGCTAAAATGCAGAGGGTGCTAAGGCTGCAATTAAAACCCAAATATGAATTAGAAAAAAACAAATAAAAAATAATGACATATATATATATAAAATTACAGGCAAGCACACTGAGCTACATCAATCCTTCAGTAGCTTGGACTTCTAAATACAATTCCTTTGGAGAGGGTGGTTCCCTCCTATCACAACAAATGTCTTGAAGGGCAGGAAACTGCCAGCAGTGGCAACAGCAATATATGAAATTGCTTCTCATTTCTTCATATCTCCAGTATGCCAGCAACTGTAAATCTAGAAATGCAGAAGCAGTCTGAGCCCGCTGGGCTCCAGTTGTGCTTATTGTAGCAGAGAATAGCCAGAAAATAGGAAGAAGTATACAACCTAGTGACCAAACTCATGCTGGGCTCTCCCATCCCATGTAACTGATGAACTCAAAAAATTTTAGGAAAAGATCATTGCCTGGAATGGAACTTTTTGTTCCTTTTCATTCATCTTGCAGATTTATGTGTTGTTGTGAGGCATTTCCATGGGGCAGGAATGTGAGTGCTATCACATTCATCTGCTGCATGGAAGCATCCACCAGAAGCATCTCCTTTTCTCTTCCATCTCATCCAACCCTCATATATCCTCTGAGGAGACTTTGGGTAATTCTTTCTGCAGCTGAGGAAGAGAAGAAGGGAGGGCAGAATAAGTCAGGGAGAGGACACCTCTATCACAGCTGCTAAAACAGGGCTGTGACATTTAGGGAAGAAGAAAGAGGGGACAGAGGTCACCTCTTCCAGTATGCAGTGCTCTCTCCATGCTTCCTGGGGTACAGCAGCAGGGAAGCCAATGCTCCAGGGTTGCAGCCTCACTGGGAATGGATACCTCAGGCTGCTTGGGGCAAGCAAAGCCAGCCTCTAAACACACAGGAATGAGGTCAGCAAGGCACATCCTCCTGCTCCCACACACTTCAGAACAGACTGAAACCCCACTGGAAACAATGAGACTTGAGCACACAGCAAAATGTTTTGCTGCATCAGCAAAGAAAGGCAGGCTGAGAGGTGGGAATCTCACCCAGGCATCCCCTCTGCCCCCAGGCAGCTCTTTCCAGAGGCTTCACCAACTGTTCCCTGCTCTGAACCCAGCCACTGCTCACATGTCGCCACTTCCCAGAGTTTCACCTTTCTTGAAGAAATAAAGGAGACCCCAAAATAAGAATGGACATCTCTCTTCACGCTTCTGGTGGACTATCAATATCAGAAACTTAAAATAAATTAATAATACCAGATTAGTACTACAAGGGAATATTAATTCAATTCTTATTTTTTTAAATAAAGACCCTTTCATGCTGTTGGTATCACTGTGACATCAACAGCGTTGAAGCATAAATCCTTCCCTCCACGAAGCCAGCATAATTGCACGCTGCGTGGTAGCTATTCTATTCACATCTGAAATACATCCTTAAAACATTTCAGCTTAAGCCTTGTCAGTACTAATCCCAATGCCTGATGCCGAGATGTGTATTTTATTACTGTGTATAAATGAAAACGGAAAACCTTCATGGAGGATTACAGGGTGTAGTAATGACCTCCACAGCATTGTGGCATGAAGATGTTTCCAGGAGCCAAATGGGATTCTGGGATAAAAGTGACATGTGTCTATATAACCTTGGCACCCGCTCCCAGTACACATGTACCTACCAGCTGTGGGATTGTAAACATATGTTCCTTCCACTGAGCTGAATTTTCATTTATGAGGAGGCTTAAAATGAGGAGTGAGCAGGGGAGATGGATTTTGTCTGAGGCAGTGAAAGGGCTCTGGTTTGCCCCTGACTGGGGAAGAGATCGCTGCTGGTTTGTGCTGTCATGAGAGCGTGGAGTGCAGGATGGTGGGGGAAGGAAGAAGAAATGGCAGGAGGAAGAACAACCAGAGGAGAGGAGAGAGGAGGGGGGAAGAAGCGGAGGAAGAGGCAGGAAGAGAAGAGGGGGCAGTGAGGGCTGGGGATAAGCGATGCATCTCCCTACTTTCACGTCCCATCCCTCTGAGAGGTCTGTCCCACCTGCATGCTTTTAGGGATGCTCCAGAGAGAAGCTGTGACTGAGATCCCCTGCACGAGGCTGCACCAGCCTGCGTGATGCCTGCGCTTGGGATCACTCCAATAGAGAGGGAAGCACACACATGGGGAAGGGGAGGTGGGGAAACTGGAAAAGAGGCAAGGTTTATGGCCCTAAAAATGGCCCTCACTGCCTTTTCCAATAGCAGTGAAATAGGAGTGAGATGCTCTGAAGCCTCATTTTATTTGGCCTGGTTTTACTCTAATCTACCCTGGGCCCAGGAACACAGCTTTTCAATCTGCCAGAAAGTTGTTCTGCTGACCCCGAAATGTCAACCCGTTACAGGGGGCTGAATCCAAAATTGATTACTGCACAGGTCAGACAACAGCCAGTTTTATAGTGGTGTTTTTGAAGTCTTTCCTATGAATTTCAAAAATAAAAGGGGGGGAGAAAGAAACACACAATTTTAAAATCAGAGCAAGTCACCATGAGCTTTCTGTGACAGGAGCAGTGGCTTTTCCAGCAGAGGGGAAGGACACACTGGGTGATGATGGACGTGGTGGCTGCTGCCCCAGGGCGAGAGAGCAATCCTGGGGACAGAGCACCAGGGCACGTTTTCAGCCCAGTACTGATTCACAAACACTGACTGGGGCTGGTTGGCAGCCTTGACTAACTCCCAGTTCTTTCCATCATAAGCTTACTCCTCGCAGGCTTCCAAAGTGCCGTGCGCTTTTCCTTCCACACTGCAGCAGTGCTCGGCCTCCACCGCCCTCACTGGGGAGCCCTTTCCCACCTGGGGCCACCAAATCCCCCTGCCAAAGCCCTTGCCCCTTTGCCAAAGCCCCTGGTTCAAGTTCCCCTGAGCTATGAGAAATGCCCACAGGAAGCATTTTGCTTACTCTCGCCAGCCATCAGGCCGTCGCAAATACTGTAATCTATATGTTTATTCTCTGTAGTAAATACGTGCTCTTGCTAAATTTCAGCAATTACAAGTGCTTCATCCTTTTCTTTAGCCAGCCAGCAATATAAATACATTTAATTAGTTAACACCCCCTGCCAATTACAACATCTGAAGAAAGTATTGCTGAGATTGTTGGTCCTAATTATTTTAATATTCAGGAGAACCACTTTAACATAACAAGATAATTACTCATGGATAAGGGTTTATGAGAGCTGCAATCCTGTTCTCTATTTTCTACAGTGCAAGCCTGGGCTTAGTTAAATTTCTGGACACATTTTCTATTTAAGATTAAAAATTGTAATTTGTGAGAAATCATCAAAGCACCACATGTTGGAAGAAAAATAACTATATGCAATCTCTGCTAACACCATAGCAAAATAAATTCACTGTATATTACATAAGCATAGAATCTAAGAGAATCGGTTTATTTCTTTTTAAAAAGATAATTTTACATGCACTGAATTGATTGGCTCTGAGAAAAGCCCTGACTGCTCCTCATTTTAGAAAGAGTAGAGTTGTCCTTTATTAATCTAGACTGTACCCTTGTGTAACTATGTAAGCCCTCTTTCCCGACTAACAGGCAATGGAAATCCTGTGTTACCTTCTCTACTGCATACCTGAGAAATCCTTAACTCAAAGTTCTGTTGTTTGCAGCCTGACCATCAATGGAAGAGCTTTTCAGCTGAGAAAATGTTGGTCTCTGTCTCTGTTATTCGTTAATTCTACAGCGTATCCAAAGAGATACCCCACAAGGGTTTTTCACATGCCAAATCACAGAAATATATGCACGTATTCATTTAAAAAGTGTGGGCAGGGCCGTCGAACAATAAATTGTGTGCTGTTCCCTTCCTGCACATTCAAAAGGAACCTTTTCTTACCATGTTCCCAAAGACAGCTTTAATATATATCCAGTGAAATATTTCAATGTTTCTGTATTTGTAGCCATGGAAGTCCAGCCCATTTACACCGGAAGCCCGTCGCCACAGGACAATTTTCCTCTAAGAAAGTGATTTGCCCGTAACACCTCTATGATGGAGTTGCCCGGGCTTCGTATGACACTCTGGTAAGAAAATCAGCAGCTGAGAGACCAGTGCCACCCCTCAAGATCCCCATTTGCCCTGGGTATAAAGGAGGCACCGGATGATGCTGCCCTGCATTGGGAGAAGCGGCTGCACTGGCTTTTGTGTTATCCCTACCCGATCGTTTGGCTTCAGACTCAGGAGATGAACAGACCAGGCTCCTACCAGAAATATGAGCTAATCATAAGTCCTAGTCCTTTCACTGCTGCCACCTCCAAATATTAGAACTGACCTTAGGTGAAAGAGGTTGTCTGCTAATTAGGTGGTTAAACATTAAGGAATTATTTAAAATTTGGCGCAAAAAACCCCGACAGCATTATCCATTACTTTTATTCTATAATCACAATAATTTGAATTAATTCTACAAAATATATGTCACTTTTACATCAGACTACGAGAAAATCAACAGTCCAAGTAAACAGATAGTAACAGAGAGATAGAAGCAAGCTGCTTGATTTAGTGAAGGAAACTTTGCCTTTAGCCCAACAAGTGTGCTTTAACTCAGTTGTAATGCATATCTAAAGAGTGGCAATAAATTAGGGAAATTAATCTAAATAATAGGCAAATGTTAAGACCAACATATGCAGAGTGACTGCAACGTTAGTTTAATTTAAAATATAACCCTGGAGTTATGTAACCAATTACAAAAATTGCATTTAGCAGTAAAAGAGCAATTAAAAAAAAAAGAGAAAAAAATGCCCTAACCTCAGAACTTATGTGCTGAGGACAGAGACAGGGCTCATAGAGAACTCAGAGATGAGCTAGAAATGCAACTGAACCGAAAGTTTGTCTGGTTTTACTGTGTTATGGAATCAAAACCCTCAGATACGGCCTCATAATACACAGATGAAACGCTTGTTTCTCCCCAGATGGGGCTCAGTAATCAGATATAGAAACAGCTATTTTTAATGAAGACCTGCAAAATCATCAAGGCTTAGATGTTGCTGGCTGGGATAAAGCAACGGGAGGCAGACGAAGCAATTTGCTAATCTGCCTGGTGGCACAAAGTCAAGCCTGATCAACACATTTTTCATAGCAAATCACATTCCTTCAGTAGGGTTGGTCGGGAGAGGCAGCCGTGCCAGGCACCAGAGCCTCCTGCCAGCTGGCACGCCTGCCCCTCAGGTGTGAGAGCCCAAGCTGTATTACACCACCCCAGACCTTAGAAGATAGTAAATACCTGTTGTATTTTTCATCCTACAAAATGTTCCCATCAGTTCATCTTTTTCTATTCCCCATATCTATACCAGTCTATTTAAGCGTTTCCAGTTGGGGCTATTCATTTGGTATGCAAGCAGTAATTACAGTAAGAGTGGACATCTCTCCCTTATCTCTTATTTTCCATGACACACACTAAGTATACAAAGCCAACACCATTTTTTAAAATGTAGTATTATCTTCTAGTGGTAACTATTTTGAAAAGTGGAGGCAGAAAAGATTCACTTACCTTTGTAGGGCACTAGAATGCTCACCCTGAAGTGTAAGGACAACAAAGAAACAAGCACTAAATCCCTAATAAAAATCTTGGTGGAACAAATGCAGTCTCAAGCAAGTAAAATAAATAATTTCTAATGGGACAAATTTGTATACTTCCACACTAAGCAAACACAAGGTTAAATTGCTGTCCAAACCCAGCTGAAGTTTTATATGAAAAGACCTGCAATGTGCAGGTTCTCTGTGGCACTCACAGACACCACCTCTGTGCTGGGCACCTGAGGTTCACCAGCGTTCCCCACCTGTCATAAAAAAACTTAGATCACAACTCTGCAAGAATGAGGCACTGTCAGATTCCTGGCAGAAGCAACATACATTATTACTGGCAAAACTAAGTCACATTGGTCCTGCCAGAACAGAAACAGAAGGAACTGCTCCTGGCAAAGCAAAGACAGTAGTAGAACTCCTATTCTGAAAAAAAAAAAATTAAAAAAACAACACAAAAAGAACTTTACATAATTCTTGGCAATGGAATCACATTGTGTGGGTTTGATCTCCTGACAAGACAATCTGGCATTTGCAGACAAATGAAACCACACAGATACAGGCAACCACTCAGCTCCTGCAACGGAGTTGCCAGCCCACCACAGAAGCAAAAAAGCAAACAAACCCCCCATATCTGTTCCATAAAACCATTTTCACTTCTTTGTCAATCCTGGCCAAGTTATATATCTCATGCCCACAACAAAGTAAGTCCGTCTTTCCTTTGAGTAGGTTTTCTTAGGAGTGGAAAATGAGAGGGGGTAACGCATTACATCCTCATTCCAGCAGTGCCATAGCTATAATGTTCCCATCATAAAGAAACGAAGAGATACAGTGATGTTTCGTAGAAATGTTAAGCCCTATTAGCAAGAAGTCAATGTATGGACTTCTCAGCAATAGTAAACCCAAATCCTTTCCAATATGAAATCGTGGCTATTAGAGACACAGGACATGACCAAATGTCCGTTTGCAAAGGCCACTGAACTGCTGCCAGCGGGCTGGCAGGCTTGCCATGAACAAAACTCAATACCTGTCTATAACCTCACTGGAGTTGAGTGTTCTTCTGACTCACCTGGGCAAAAGTCTGGTTTTCAGGCTCTAATTCAGATTAAAATCTCCCTACTGATACTGGATGCCAGAAATAAAAAAAAACCAAACCAAACAGACATACAAAAACATTGTTTGGATGATGGTTTACCTTACTATTGGCACAATGTATTGTTTTTACACTTGCTACTGCTTCCTTGACAGATATCTGTCAGACTGCAGATGCATGAAGGAGGAGAAATCACTAAAATCCAACAATTTACAGTTCTGTACTGAAATAATCTTTATCTCTCATTCTTGACAAAACAAATAGATTCAAAAAGTGGCCATACCATTTATAGCATGCCGATGATTCGATGAAACCAGCCATTGCTGTGAAACAAACGCTTCAGTAGCCAGAGCAGGAAGAAACTGGACCCCAGCAAACCCTGCGTGAGAGCTGAAGACAAGGAACCGTGTCTCAGCTGGTCTTCTGACCTTGCTGCCTCAACGAAGCCAGTGGGGCCACCCTGCTGAGCCCCCAGCTCAGCCTCCCTCTTGTCCTGTGCACACCGTCAAGGAAGGGAGTGAGGAGAAACACCAGCACTACTGAGAAATAGCAAGGCATTCAACCAGATTTATTGAAAGAGCTGTGCTCAGTCTAGAGAGAACTCCTTGCAAATGCAGAGATACTAGCAAGGAGCCTCCTTACTGGTTCTCAATGTCTCTGCAATTTTGATCTCTGCTTCCCAAGGTCCAATGGGCAGAAGCTTAGCTTTACACACACCAAAACGGCTATTTCCAATCATTGCAGGGGCAAGCCTTCACTGCAAGTCTGCTGCAGGCCTTCCAGCCCACTAGCAATCAGTTACCCAAAGCTATAAGAAACCAAAGATGTTCACTCAATGGCACTTTCTTTCTTGGTGAGTGACTGGTGGGTTTTTTTTCAGTTTATTTTTTTGGGGTTCTGTTGGTTTTTTTTTTTATGGTAGCTCACTGAAATCAAATACAGTGTAACTGCAGCTGTACCTAAACCTTCGATTGCCTGAAAGCCTTACTTCATGGAAATTTGAGGACAAGCATATTCCTTACAACAAAAATAAGTCAGACTGACTGTTAAAAGTTGTATTTCTGAGTTAGGTAAAAGACTGAACAAAACTCATAGGAGAGGCAGAGGGTGCAATGAGCCAGCATATAACACACAGTCTGATAATACAGTCTTCTGCCAAGAACTAGCAAACCCCATGTTCTGATAAAACAAGGTGCTCAAGAGGGTCAAGAATCAGACCCAGGAAATTCCTCTGATTTGGCAGCAAAATTGAGATGACTGGCAGCAAAAAAGAGATGCCAACAGCCCAGAGGAGGAGCTTCATCACTTAGATAAAAAGAGTGTTCAGTTGTGCCATGTGTATTCACTGGAGATTTGTTAATTCAAGAGCCCAGCTTAATGCCAATCAAGCTTATTACATCTTCACACTGGTTTAAACAGGAATGAGACTGGACTCCAAGGAGCCTGCGTGAACACACAGATGTCCTCAGCTCCCAATGCCCTGAACAGAAGTTGGTGGTCCGCATTCCCACAATCAGGCACTAACCACCCCCATATGCTATCTCGGTCAAAAGCGTTAACCACCTTCAGAGTTTCATATGCACTCCTGATACAGCCTTAAATGAGTTCCCAGCAATAATCTGCTCTGCTTTTTTTTTTTTAATCTTGCTCCAATTATTAAAGAGCAAAGCACTGATGAACAACACTGATTGCATATTCTAAAAAAAAAAAGTACCACCCTCCAGCTGCTCTGCTGGTGAACTCCCTGCTTGCTGCTTGTTGGGATTTACTCTCAGCCCGTTGCATCTGAAACTAATTACTGCAACACCATCTTCAACATTAATTCCCTTCTCTTCATTGGAATCGGAAGCAATATGGTACATTCAGAACATAATTTTTCATCTCTCTTCCTAAAGGGAAGAGATCTCAGCTGTTCAATGCAGATAATGGTAAATGAGTCACCAATTTCAGAAGGTGAAGCTTTCCAATGTTCCTTTATCAGAAACCATTGTCCGAAATTTCAGCTGGTGATTTAGGAACCTTTTTTTTTATATGAATGTCACCAAGACCTAGAGAAATCTGTCAGCTCTCTGTGTGATCTTAGAGACAAATTGCAGCAATATCTCGTCAACCAACTCCCTCAAACTTACTTCACTGCCTGTTCTCATTGCATCTGTTTCACTATTGCTTTTTCTCCCAGAAAACATTTTGCCCAACTTCCTTCAGCAATACTGTCTGGAAATTAAGTATTTATCTTCCTTTTTAATTAAGTTCCTTTGTTTTCAGTGAGAAGAAGAACTTATTAAGTGACGAGAACTACCAGGCAGTTGTATTTATGGTGCAGCAATATTAAAAGGAAAGATTGTACCATCAGGCCCCGACACATCAGTGAGATGCCCTGCCACAGTTGGTTTCAGGAAGGAAAGCCACTCCTTACCACCTCTCTGGGCTCTCTCCTGTCTTCCTTCACCTTATAAGCATCTGTCTGGTCTCTCTATTTTGGTGCAGCTGCATCTCTGGTGCACCCAAATGTCCCCTCTGTTAGAGATCCTCAGTTCACACTTCAGCAAGTATCAAATGTCCTGCAATCCACCTGTTCCCCTGAACCAAGCATATGAAGAGTGGCTTTTGAGGAGGCGGAGCCTCTAGTCCAAGAGATATTGCTACAGCAAATATGTACTCATACATTTTCTGCTATTCAACAGGATGCTAAAAAAAAGGAAACACAATATCAGTAATCCATTCTATTCAGCAAGCAGATGTAACTTGTGCCCTTCCACATAGACTCCTCTGTGCTAAACATTAATCACAACAATTAGACCTTCTAGAAGATGACACTGTGCTTTCTCAAATTGCTGCAGAGCATTAAGACTGCTTGAGTTCGCTGGTGCCTGAACTATTGCATTGCTATGCATAACATAAGGAGAGTTAAACAATTCAAAGCTATACTATTATGACCAAAATGACACAACTGAAGTAGTTTTCACTTTCTGTGTGCACTCTCTGAATACAATCTGAGCCTTTCTAATAAGTTCAAAACATTTACATCCCGATAACGCATTATAAAGTTAGAAGAGCAGCAACAATGTAAAACCAAACACAGCTGAGAATCAGATCTCCCCAGTCATTTAGGTGAAGATGAGGATGAAAAGCTGTATCTTTTCAAGAAAACTCTAGTCCAAGTACTTTCCAGATCTACTTCTCCACCACATATAGCCTGTATTTTTCAAGCTACCAGGTTAAAATGAAAAACTGTTTGTCTGGCCCCTGGGTTTTCAATTATGCGAGCAGAGGTTACGTTTGGCATTTGCTGTTTGTGGTTCACATATTCAAAATAGTGCACCCAGAAAGTTTTCAAAAGATGAAAGTGAAAGAGAATAATTGAATGAAAGCAACTTGCAGCCACTCAATTCATGCAAATCCTGGAACACTGTTGGTGTCAGTCTGATTTGGTTCTGACCTGAAGCCTGAGTCACACACACATCCTCTGCCTGGGCTGATTCCGTATCAGTGCATCAATCCCTCACATAATGAACTCCACACACAGAGATGGTGAACAGCTGCATTGCTCCAAGACCCAACATCTCACTCTTTCTGTTGTCCCCTTCCCCATGTTTGTGCTGCACAGACAAGTCACTTCTGGACAACTCTTTTACATTAGAGGCTGTAATTTCTTGCTGTGTAGCCCACTTGTGCTTGGAGCAGGGTTTTCCTGTTCAGAAGGGGAGAGCTGCTGTTGGTTTGGTGTGTTTAATCAAAGTGTCAGCAATGGCTGCAAAGAGAACTCATTCAATCCCCAAATGAAGAGAAATCTGAGCTTTCTTACACTGGCACACTTTTCAGTGGATAAGATTTTTCACAAAGTAATTATTTCATTTTCCAGAAAGATTACTGATTACATCACACTGGGAAAAACTAAGAGAGGGGCCCTTTATCTTCCCCATGTTTCTGCAATTCTTGTACAAACTTATACTTGTTACCATGGAAAATGACAAATTTGCCATCTGATCAAAATGTTAACAAGGTAAGTGTCAGTGAGATGGATCACTGACTGTCACTGCAAGCCAGAACATGAGGATACATTGATATTTCTCAATATATTCACTGCTTCCCCAATGTTCGCTAACAACATTTCTGCTGCGAGTGTAATAAATCACGCAGAAATAACAAGCTGCATAGGATCTCTAGGATATGATAGATTTGTCGTAATAGCAGTATCTGCAAGGTAGAAAACAATTGGTAATGATCTATAGAAAGCCCTAATCAACTATCATTTGCTATAATGTGGCAGATGAAGCAAAGATATGAAATCCATAACGCTTCTTTAGCCGCTGCCCTCCCCCTACACATAACACACGCGTCAAGTGGGGAATAGTAAAAAGAATGAATGAGCTTTGGAGTCACAGAAGTAGAAAATAAAGTTAATAGCATGGCCTGGATGCAATCATTAAATTACAGACCACTAAACAAGGCAAGGGATAATCACAGAAGCTGCACAGGCCTGTAACAACACTACAGGCTTTTACCAAGCCTGCACCTCCTCCTTTGCTTTATTTATTTTCCATCGAGTTCAGTATTTTAACAAGTACTTATGTCAAAGAGAAAGTGAATGCGAATGGGGCTGAGTAACCAAAGGAAAAGTCCATCCTATGTTCAGAGGTGATCTCAGAGGACTGAAGGCAAGATGTGCCAAGGCTCTCTAGGTATTGTGTACAGCTCCAGAGATCAAAACCAAATGGCTGTTCTGCACTGCACTGTGCCAGGTCCTGAACTGACTTCTGAGGCCTTAGTGTTCCTCTGCCTGCTCCCATGTGGGAGCGAAACGCCCACCTCCCAGCAGACACGTGCAAGAGGAGCAGTTTCAGTTTATGGAAACACAGAAGTTTGTCAGAACTACTTTCCAAGGAGCTCAAGTGCTGCCTAGGGTTAAATCTCGAAGTCTTGTATTTTTACACACTCAAACACCCTCTCCCCACCACATTAGCCATTGCTATAATTTCCAGGTGCAGAACTAACACTCACTGATTAACCCATAAGCTTCCCAGGTTAAACAGACTGTTCTGCATAGATTTTTCTTGCTAGCCACATCAGGAAGGCCTGGAGAACAAAGTAGTGCAGTGCATACAAGGGGAATCTTGGGTTTAAACTTCACAAGAAAAATTTAACACACTTTTATAAGATGCAAACGAGTATTTCTCTTGTCTTCCCTTCCCTTCTTTTTTTCCCTCAGGAAGGATGGTGGAAGAAAAATGGCTGCTTTGTGCTGCTTTGTTTGCAAATCACATTTTTACTAAGTGAATGTGATTCTGGGAACACAGGAATTGCCATGCTGCCTCAGCACAACGGTGCTCTGCTCCAGCATCCTGCCTGGCAGCTGCTGCAGGGGAATGTGCAGGAAACCTCCTAGTGGGCAATTACGGGAAAACCTGCTCAGATCCAAAATATTATCTCAGCCCCTCTATAGAACAATAAAATTGGCATGTCTTGAAACATGGAGGTTCATCTTTTCTCAAACACTTGTTTCAAATCCTTCCCAATGTTTGTAACTTAGTATTTTCCATAACAGAGGGTTTGCTCAAAGTCATATTCTCAAAAGTCCTCATCTTCCAGCTTGGTGCTAAATAAAGCTGGACAGATTTTGGAAAGGGCTCAGTTCCTGGGTGAAAGAGAACTGCTGAGCTCTTTTGCAAATCTATCCTTAAAGGGTCACAACAGGAGCTGCTTTGGGCTGAGCATTTTTGAAAATCTGTCCTCAGTGGGAGGTGCTAAGCCTTTGGAAAGCTGGTGCTCAGCACTTTTGATAATCTGGCCCCAAGTTAAGTAACAGGGGCCAAATTATGAGATTTAGTGGCAGAAATTCCCTACTGACAGCAGTGCAGATCAGCGATGAATGGCTCAATGGGATGTTGGAATAATAGAGCCATGAAAAGTGGATAATGCAACAAATAAACATCAAAGGGTAGGACTTTCCTTTTCAATCATATCCCCTTGCATTCAACATGAAAGGACTGAAATATTCTGACTCGAAAGAGGGAGAAGGAACGGTTAACTACGTAGCCCTGCATTTCCTTCTAAGATGAAAACACAGAACATTTTTTTAGGAAGAGTGTATTCATATAAATATAATTGGTAGTATACATGATATACAAGACACTGGTGGTACTTGGAATAGCCTCCTCTTCATATGTACAGATATGCACCACAGAGAGAAGAGCCTTTCATTTCTCTAGTTCTCTTCCACATTGGGAGCAAAGTTTCCTCAATCAAGACCAGCCCTCATGCTTATGAACAAATGACCTCCCTCTCTCTTCCCTTAGATATTTCCTACACTCAGTCACTTCAAGTCGCAGTTCTGATCAAAAGTAAGGTTTGCACACAATAATTTTATGATTGCTTGTATTTTTGACCAAGACTTTCAGGGGAACTTGCTGGTACTCATGTATTTATGTTCACAGAAGCTGGGCAGAAGAGCTGGGACTGGAATTGCTATCAGAACAAGGTTACTCAGCAAGTGTTAATGCCATCTTTCTTTTGTGGAAGTTATTTGTCTTGGTGAAACCATGAGTAAGGCACAAGAGATTGAGACATGGAAGATACCACACACTCCCTCTCCCAGAGGAGGGAAGCAAGGCAGAGGATGAACATTTTCATTTTGCCAGAGGAAAACTGGTTATCGAGATGTAATTTGACACAAAACGCTGTTCCATGTAATTAAAAGAAACCAAAAACAAACAAAAATTACTGTGGACCAGCAGGAAACAAGGAACTCTCCACGGAGAGTGGTAATTCAGAGAACACCCACCATGCGGCCCAACTTCCCCGTTTCCCCTCTAGAAACAGACCCATTTTATACATGGTGATTAAGACACTAAAGAAAAAAGTATTAACATGATTCACATGTAGAAAACAAGGTTATTAGGAGTAGGGATCACTTCAGCACACTGTTCTCCCTAATAAGCATAGCAACGAGTAATTGAGTTTCAGGCAATCTCCAAGGTGGCGCTTTGTAGAGAAAACAGAACTTGGCATGATGTCTACTTCTCCTTTAATTACATTGCCCTAATGAGCAAATTTCTTTACTCTCAGCAAATTTATTTCTTGAGAAGAAGCAACAGCAATAAATGTGTAAAAAAGGATCACCAGGTAGTAACAGAGAAGAAATACCAGCAGCTTAAAATGAAAAGAGGTTGCTAATAGTGGTGGAAAACCGCAAGATTGTTCTCAGCTTTGCTATGTTCACCACACTGAAAAGCTGAACAAAGGATATCAGTCAATGGAGCCCATTATCTAACCTGGGAATTGTCCTTGTTTTGCTGTTATTTCCCTTCAGCACATGTTCACAAGTGTGAGCCAGAAACACAAAGTTCTAATACACGGATGCAAACCTCCTCTGCTCACATGCAGCAGAGGACAATTGTGCCTCATGCCCTTGTGCAAGATGAGAGGAGAAAATCACATGCCAATAACATCCTAGTGGGCGTCAATACTGCTCACTACAACCTGATACAGAGGATTGGTTGGCTTTTTAAAAGTCTTTAAGGCATTTAAACATCTGACTCTTGTTGAAAGTCAATGGCAGGCAAGGCCCTGGCTGTTTTGCTTATCTGTTTTTAGAAAACTCCACTTGAGAATCCACTTACAGCAAAGGACTCCTGGAAATGCCTTTCTGGAGCTGAAAACAAAGCTCAAACACCCCATACATGCGTTCATTCTTACAATTTTTTCCCTAAGCATTTGCTAGGAGACACCACACCAGTGAAGGTAGACCCCCAGCCTTAGCAAAACCATTCTTATCTACAGGTGGGTGAATATGTTACCTCTTGTTAAAATACCTTCAGAGAGTAGCAATCTCTACTGCTCACAGGCCTTGGTTAAATTGAGCCAGTGTACTCTTGTCTGACAGTCTGGCTTTCTAAGTGCCAGTGACATTTTTCTCCTGAAAAAAAGCTGGAGCAAAGTTCTCTAGATTATTCCAAGTTTTCAATGTTGCACAAAGCTGGGGAGCACATCCAAGCATATCTATCGACTGCCCTAGGGCCACAGTTTCCTACAAGGAAGCATGAATGTCACGTGTGGAATTGCTCTGTGTAGCTCCCTGTTTGCTTGTTTGGAGATTCATGGATATATCTGCACTCAGCAGCTTTACCCCAGCTCACTCTGTAACTTCACAATGCCCCTTCACCTATCTGCATCACACCTGCAAGCACTATTTCTTAATGCACTCACAGGGCTGGTAGGAAACTTAACTAACATATGTTAAAAAAAAATCACTCTGAGGTCTCCAAAAACCAGGCACTTCAGATGTAAAAGCATGAAATTACCTTCAAATAGAAAATTTGAAAGTGCCAGTGGAAGCAGACACTAAGACCTCAAGCATTTATGCAGCTTTATGTATTGTTATTTTTTTCAGTATGACTGCCAAAGAAATGGCAGTGGTATGGGAAGAAAGGATGTTAGCACTTAGAGTCTACTCGTAAATGCATTAAACCCAATAATTTTACTGAGAAAAAAATTAGATGGAGAGTAAAGTCCTTTCTCCCAGGGATTTAATCTCAAGTAATGCTTGCAATCGGGCTGCAGCTGAAGAAAGCCCTGCATTACCCCCATACTCTACATGATCTGGCAGTTGTGTGCATTTGCCATGTCAAAGACACTAATGTAATAAGTGACAAGAGACTTGTTCCTTACAAAAAGGAAGAAAAAAGTGACCATTCAAGAAAAAAAAATCTAAAAATAGGCCTTCCTTTAAAATTCTCTCTTTATTGCAATATCTTCCCACTTCCACAGATTACAACCCCTAAAAGCAAGTTGACAGTACACAGAAGTAATTTACATAGGCAAAAGAGATACAAATGTTTAGTTGGGTTTTCTTATCTATTACCACAAACTCATGATCAGTTTTCTCTATTAAATGCAGGAAAAGGTTCTTTGCCAGCCCACTCACAATGCTGCAGCTGGCTGGGCAATGTGGGACAAAGGCTGCCTTATTTCCCTGCTTTTCTTGGTGATTGGAATACCTGCACTTGGATAGCTATAATTAGACTGAAACACAGCCAAGTAGGCTTTTGAAGCTTACCTTTTATTGAAGCAGTAAATGCTGCTACTTGATGTAGGCACCAATAAAGACTTTCTCCATTCTGCAGAATGCAAATGGTGAAATTTGGGGAAAACTCCGAACTGCCACCTTTGAAAAGCTTTCAGTGCCTTCCTGCCTTCCTGCAACACGAGGAGGCATTTCCAGCCAAAGAAGTTGTTAGCACACAAGTTAGTTGTCAGAAAGATAAAAGTTTCCTTATGTATAGAATAGCAACAGGAGCTGTTTGTGAAAACACATCACAATTTTATGGTAATTAATTAAATTTTGGAGATGTTTCATTGTTGCCCCCCAAGGAAACACTGTTTAGTGTCTCTCTTGAGCATGCTGTGTGTCTGAAAACAGACTGAAACCCATTGACATTTAACAGCTCTGGAGATGCTGCAGCAATGGGGGCACCGTGATGCTCCCTGCACGGAGCCATCGTTCCATGTAGGAGTCAAAGCTCTTCCCTCTCACTGCTGGGTCCTGGGTGGTACAAGGGGACCGCAGGGACTGGGGGTGCTGGGAGCACCACCCCAGAGCACCCCAGGAACCCTGCCCAGACTACAGACATTGCCCTGTAAAATTTGAGGGCTGGAGAACAGTAGGAGAGAGGGGAGCAGATTCTCACACCATCAGGAGGGAAATAGACTTTTAAAAAGCCAGTTGTGTTCACGCACAACAATGAAGCTTTATGTCTCTATAAACTGACAAGTCAGATTGTACTCCTGGGCCCAATTCCCAACACCAGCGCCGTGTGATGGCGAGAGCCCAGTGCTCTCTGCCAGGGAGGGCAGGCAGCAGGAGTAAAATGAGCATTGGCTGAATGGCTGGGTGATTAGCTTCCCCCTCTCTCTTTTCTCTCTGCCTTCTCTTTTTTCTACATACAGTTTTGGTCTGCTAAAGATTGCTAAAGCCTTTTCTTCATTAACAGTGTACTTAACAAGTGTAAATTTAAAGCATTCATTTTCTTAAGACCAAGGATTAAAGCAATTAAGGAAAACTGCTCCAACCTAGCACTCAAGTCAATCCTTAACATGGAAAAGAAACAATGGTGCTTAACATATTTAAACAAAATCTAATTGTGTATAATTATCCTGACACTCTGTCAAACTCAATTTTCACTCTGCTGCAATGATTTTCTAAAATGTCCTTTCTGAAACTGAAATAAACGCTTTCTTTCCCAGTATGGGAACAGGCCTGTGGTCTGTTTGGACTAATCTTCAAGGCAAAAATATTGCAGCAAAAGCTTGTGTCCACTCTCATTCTGTACTCATTTTACCACCAGTTTTCCTCCTGGTATCCTATGAGCTTAACCCTGGGCAGGTCTGCCCATGGGAGACCTGAGCTCTCGCCATTCCAGCAATTTCCATCAGCAGGGCCCAAAGGAGGAGAAAATAAATTTGAGCAAGTGTCTATAGAAAGGGAAGACATATTCCTGCAGTATTTAGCCTGAAATAATTTTATATCTTTGTTTTTTATGCACACTAAGTTCTTCTTAACATACAACAATGCTGGGATAGAGGGGGGCCTCATCCATCTTTGGCAATGAACTTTTTAGCTACCGTTTTCAATGTATAGAACTGCAAATTGCCGAGGATTAGCTCCATAGCATTGTTGCCAGACCACAAGCTGTATTGTGTTGTTTTCTATAAGTGTTAACTGTGAACCCACAGCAAGCTGGTAACAGAAAGGTATTAACCCTGGAGCCTCAAGGATGGCAATTTATATCTCAGTGTTGTTAACTGTTTCACTGATGACTGTTGTAGATGAAATACCCAGCATGGGCGTGACACAATCAGACCTTGCTCAGAGATGTGGATACATAAAGCCTATTCATTTCTGTGGAAACTAGAAGGTCCACAAGTTCCCCCAGACAGTAAGTTTATGAATAAAACCCAAACACACAGCTACAGAGTGCTATAGTAAAAAATGTAGTATTATTCCTAACCTTAGAGGGGGCCAAAATAAAAACTCCATGTGATTCTGTCCATATTTGTAAGCCTGTAGGTGTATGTCCAGAAAGAATGTGCCCACAAATAGACATACGCAAATGTATAAATACCTATTATTAAAAAAGAAGTCTTTTTCTTCAGACTTTATAATTTTCCCTCTTATTTCAATAAACAATTTCATATTTAAAAATGCCTAAATAAGATGTTTCGTGATTTTTGTTTCAGCTTAAGTCGTCAGTATGTCATTTTGCTTTCTGAAAACCACAAATATTCAGTTCTCTATTTTCAATGTTAGGAATATTGGCAATTTTTCCAACTCTTTCAGTTCAGCTTCCTTCTGCACTTTTATTTCTCTAGAAGAAATAAAATAAAGAAGGAAAACTGTGGGTAAATATATAAAGGAAAAAGGAAGCATTTTTTTTTCACAAAATGAACAAAACTAGAATAGAAGCACATATTTGGAAAGCTTATTTCTCATATCTCTATATTTTTCACTCTTTTGACTCAAAAAATAAATTAACTTGACCTTGCAGATATTGGTAAAACCATCCCATCAGCCTTTTTTTTGTTTCCCAACCAGGAAGAACACTTGGCTCCATTAATATACCTCCACATTCATTTACAAAAGTCACATTTAGAAAGTGACAGATAGCATCACACCTGAACCACTGAACCTGCTGATTCAGTGCTGGGTTAATCAAGGAAACTGCCAGCAACAACCAGTTCAGATGGTTATGCCTATGAGGTGATGCTTCCCATGTACCTGTAACTTGAACATCAGGACAAAGCTGATCCCTCCAAATGCTGTGATCAGCATTTGCAAGACAGCAGACAAAGGAACTGCCCTAAATTACAGGGTTCAAAGAGTTCATTCTTTGTGAGCTCCCAAGTAAAACCATAGCACCTTTCCATAGGTGCAGGGGAGTCAGAGGGCTGGATCACTGCAGGCCACTGGCTGTAACAGAACCAGTCCTATGGATTTAGAAGGGACTCTCCACATTCTTGCCATTGGTAGAACAAATTCCTGAAGTCATCTGTGGCACAGTGCATTGGATTTCAGTGTCATTTGGTTTGAAGGTTACCAACCAGCTGCTCCCATATCCTGAACCTCACACAGAATGCAAGCGAGTATTTAATTTTGCATTTACAGCAAGATTCCAGTTCAGAGAAGAATCTGCCTTTGGAAAATGCTAACTTCCTGATAGGTTTGTTTACTTTCCATCTGATCAATTAAAAAAAGCTGAGTATCTAGGATAGTGATGGGGCACGTTTCTCCCCACCAGCAGGAAATCAGCTTACATTGTGCATCAAAGGATACACAGAGGCCTGGACGCAGTTTGACTTGGGGGACTGGGAATACACAAGAAGCACCTGGGCAGCTAAGCCACCCCAGCACTGACAGAGCAAAGGGCCTGAGAGACCATGTTGACTTTAATCTCCTTCTCAGCAACTTGTCTTTGGTTGGAGTGTCTTTGTCATTGACCACCAAAGACGCACAAGAGCAAACACTCCATGAGCTAAACACAGCAAGCATCCTACAGAAGGCACTAAGAAATCATTTTAGCACTGACAATAATTTGTGTCTGCTATATTGTGGTCTAAATCTGAGTGATTTCAGAAAGACAATATTTTTTACCTATGAGGAAGATGACTGCAGAAACTTTGAGGCAGGAAAGGGCAAGAAGCAGCAAGAGCAGTGACGGAATGCAGAGAGACAGACGGGCTAGAGGGCAACAGGACTACACGATGATATGTAAAATGCCAAATGTACATTACCTTCCAGACAAAGTCTAGGTGTAAAGGGCATGCCTGTAATCATGAGGGATGGCTGCCTTAATGGGAACCCTTCCAACCACTTCTAATTCATTCCTATAGTTGAGCTAATTCCACTTTTCCAGATCTGATCGAATACATCAGTGAACAAAATGCCTCTTAATCAGATCTAATGATGATATCCTGCTATCTTAAAATAAGTGCAGCAATGTCGGTGGCATACAGGAAGGCCTCAGGAATTTCAGGTATCAAATTAAACAATGCCTTCCAGGGCTGGAAAGGGTAGGAAATAGGGCAGTCAGTGGGGTGTCCATCGAGGGAGATGTGATAATAGGATGTTTCTGCTACACCCTACAGACAAATTTGACAGTTCTACCTTATGTAAGCTGGGTGCAAGCAAGAAGCTTGAGGGGGTACCAGCAATCTCCAGAGGGTTTCAAATCATAACCAGATAAAATACCATGGTCCAGAAAACAATCATCGTGTTTCACTAAAAAAAAAGAAATTTGTTTGATGAAAAAAACCCAGCAGTTTCCGGTCAACTCAAAATTTTTGTCTGTTCAGCTACCAAGTCCAAAACATAATTGTTTGCACAGTTCTAGCTTTTAGTGCAATACTCTCAGTTGGAAATATTCAGGCACAGTTAATCTGACTTGCCCTGCTGGAGTCGCTATAATATCACAAGACTCATGAAGCCACTGGGAAAGGCTTATGCTCCTTGGCTAGCAGAAATCTCCTCTGATGCTCTGTCAGTCAGAGAAAGCAACATTGGCAAGACCAGGATAAAATCCAGCCCTACTGGGAAGAATTTATTTGCTGCCACATCAGAAGAAGATAGGGAAATAGACTTGTACCCAGGGAAAACAGAAAAACAAATATACCAATTTAGATTCCATACTACTTCCTTCCCTTTCCATGGGTTTACGCATGCAGGGTGCAAAGAAAGCAGAGTCTGGCCCCAAGGGAGTTCAGATGCAGCAGACTGATCTACCAGCAGGCTACAATATGTTCCCAGAAGATGCAATATCATTCTGAGGCCAAGGAGCAGCCTATTAGCTCTGCATGCTATTAATTTTCATGAATAGTTCAATCCAACACTCACAGGAGCTGTTGGGCATATTTCCACTTTGTCTAGCAGGACCTGGACTAGGACTTATTTATCTTTCCATTATGTACCTTATCTTTAAGTAGGAAACAGCCCAAACATGTACCAGCAAGCATGTTTCAAGCCCTCACCCAGACTGTGCCCAGCAGCACATGAGATGCTGTCTGCAGGTCAGAGCGAAGGCACATCACAGTCAAAGCCACTCATGAAGAATTAAACTTCAGGCTCATTTGACTAAACTTCTGAATTCACCACAGTTCCCCTGTTTTGCCAGCCTGCAGAAGCAGCCCAGCAGGTTCTTGATTCACATGCCAAAATGCCTCCTTCGTTCTCCCTGGAACTGGAAATGATTACTAATAGGTATTTTTGCTGAAATGATTTAACATAATGTGCTGAATGAGATCACCAAGTCAAAATATCTTTCTTTAAGTGACTTTCTTGCTGTGTGCTTGAATGCTAGAGGGAAAGGAGGACAGCATGAACCAAATCCTTTGGCTGGCTCCTGCATTTTACAAAATCTTGAAGTTACTGAGGAATTCACATTAGGAAGCTTCCCCCAGTTGTGTCACAAGAGCTCTGTGATGCAGGTGTGGCAGGGCGATGGAGACACAGGCATTTGGGTCAACCTTGCTCAGTCACACTTCCCCTTCTGCAGTATTTCCAGTGCTCTCCAGCCTAGGTTGGGAACTGAAAACATGCAAGAAGTGAGGAGAGTGTGAAAGCAAATGGGTAAGGGATGGACACCCTTCACACTGCATGCACAGCCCTGGGTGTGCATCACCACGGCAGCCACACCCACCATGGCAGGCTGCAACCAGCAAGCGAAACGTAGAGTCCGGGGAGGAATAGGGGTCTGGACCACAAAGCACATCACTGCCTGCCAGGGATGCTCAGGGTTTTGCTGAGATGCCAGGTTGCCCTAACCCATCTGAGCCTGTCAGCCTCAAAATTAACTTATTGAGGTCAGTACTCATAAGAGCATTATTGCAGGCTTTTGATTCAGTCTTCCTTTCTGAGAAAGTCCCACGCTCTCTGGCCCAGTATGGCTATTACCTGCCAACCTAAAGGATGATGAATGTTATTTATATTGCAGTAATGGCTCACTACTCAGTGGAGACCAGGGACAGGCTGTGCTATGGACTTTTCAAACACTCACTGAATGAGGACTGCCCACAGATGGCTGAGTGTATGAAACTGCTGAGACATTTCAAGATAATGTACTTGAATGCCTTGGACACGATGACCTCCAACAAGTCTGCAGCACTTGTGCTGACTGCAACAACTCAGCGTGCTGTTCTACAGTAAAGATGTTCATTAATACCAAATTCTTATCAGTGACTGTGACATGCCCTACAACAGCAAATACTCATCTACTTCTAAGAGGGCAGCTCCTTCATAGGAAGGCCTTTAAGTTCTTTGATTAACAAACATAAACATATTAATCTATTTCAAACTAAACAGAAAACATCATGGAATAAAGAGGTATTCTAATTAAAAGTGTTCCTAATATTTAGCTGATACAGTTTTGCTGTCCAAGAAATAGAAGCGAATCAATTAATAAGAACTCCTGAAGATGTAGATGAGAAAAACAGTCCAGTAACAGTAAAACATGAAGGGCCTGATCCTACAAGAAACCCTGTAATACCAATTTAACTCTGACACATGCACACTTGCAGGTTTAGGCTACAAATAATTGCAGGAAAATTTAAGAACTGATAAACTGTACCTTTTGTTTCCTCTACAGTGAACCCAGCAGGTGGATAGCTACTGCTCCCTGGGAAACACCTTCCCAAGAAACAGCCCCGCAATGATGCAAAGGAAATACATATAAAACATTTAATGCAGACTTTTTTTCATTATTAATCATTCCCTTCTTTCATATGCACTGAGGTACAGAAAAACAAAATATTACCTGACATATTCCACCAAGAACTGCTGTAGCAGAGGTGCTGTGGAACAGGTGTCAGCCCCTCTTTTACCCCTTCTACAATTAACCTTCCAGTGCTGCAGCTCTAAAAATACATCCACAAACCAGCAGACATTAGTGTCCATCAGCAACCTTGTCAAAAACCAAGTGCTAAACATGCACTTTACTTTTAAGTATACTCTTTACATTTAAAAGATGCTTTAGATGAAGTGATGTCAGAGATCCATAGCCAAAAGGCTGAAGATACCAGAGCCCAGTCCAAAGACTAAACAGAGAACAACCTTACAGCTTCTTTCTGTCTTTTCAGTCAGACGAGTGGGCACTCCCAAACCAAATGAGAGAAATGAAGCACACGGTAAGAGACTGGCAGTACTTTCTGTCTTTCTCAACTCTAGAAGTCTCCTAAGAGACTGATATCTCAACATCTGGGCATTCCTTTCACTGTCAGACTATCAAGAGCAATGGGATTTGTCAGCAAACTGCTGAGCACATGCAGATGACAAGCGCAGAGCCTGGAGAGCTCAAAGGCATTTACAGATAGATGGGGCTTTGCAACAGATCTGTTGAACCAGAGCTGAGCCCCAGAATCTGTGAAAATTACACCCAACAGCTGCAAAGCCTTTAGCTGTTGTAGTTAAAACAGGTACCCAATGTGTAAATTTAGTCTGGGTGTGCTTTCCAATTACAACAATTACTTAAGGGAGGCTGATCAGCCTCCATAACACATACATGGAAAAGGCTGTTGGGATGACTCTGGGAAGTGGTCTTTGCTGTCTAAACTACAATTCCATCTATCACTCAAATATATGGAAATGAAGCACTGTTTACAAACAGGTTTTGGATTGTCCTAAGTACAAATATCATGGACGATGGATTTAAAGCTCCCTCCAGCACCTATAGCTCACCAAAGGGTACTCAGTCCCTCGTAGATTTTCAGTCTGTTGCTCCATCATGATCTACAGATCATCCTAAATCTTTTAGATCTTCTCGACAAAGGGATATGTCTTGTCAGTACAACATGCAGAGGCATTACATCAAAAGATTTTTGCCTTATTGCCATAAGTCAGCTGTATTTTCAATAATTTGACTATTTTGTACTTTTCACAATAGATTTATCCAATTATGATAGAATATTGCTTAAGATTCTCCACCCTCCAATCCAGTCAGTGATAGAACTTTGCACCAAACTTTTTATAGCATCAAATATGGTTTCTTTTCCCAGGCATCCTAAAAATAAAGAAATCCTACACAGTCTGCACAAAAGCATGTTAGCTCTGTGGTATTCAAGAATAGCTGGTTAGACTCTGAGGCTACACATTCTTCTTCTAAAAGATGCATTATCACGTCTGTGTCTAAATATTTTTGCTTCCTGTGTTTGATAAAAGCAACACCTACAATTGCTGTGACTGAAAATGACAAGATAAAAATATTTTTCACCAATTCGTCACCCTTTCGCATTTAACAACACTAAATGTAGAGTCTAGGTCATTAAGAGAGTTTTGCCTTTTTGTATTTATATATAACAAGGGAGAAATAAATGTGTTAAAAAGAAGAAAATGGAATTATAAGTATGACAAAAATGGAAACAGAGTTTGTGGGTTGGTGTAGCACCTAAAATGACTTAGAGCATTTGAAAAGGAAAAAATATAAGCTTCCAAGTTGCCTCACTTAACCGCTTTTAACTACAGCAGCACATGAGATGGTCATCATATATTTTCATTTGATCTCGTTGCTCAGCAGTCTCTTTACAAGCTTTTACACTTATTAGTGGGATAATCAATCTCTATGCTTCATGTAACTGGTCAGTAATAAACTGTTTTCACCACTTTTGCCTAGTTGAGTCATTACAAAACTTTAAAATGCGCTACCCTTTCTTTTCTGAGTGGGGAGTTGTCATCATGTGTGTATCACAAAGGAAAAAAATGTAAAAGCAGAAAATATCATGAATTCTCCTTCAAGCAGATGGTACAGCAGTACCATTGAACAAGTTTACATCAATTACTTTCAGAAAGAGAACGAGATGTCATATTTGAAACAAAGAATCCTACCAAACTCAAGAAGATCCATCCATAAATCTAACAATAGAGATATTTTTTTATTAATTCATTATGACAGCTGTGAAGCCGGGGAAAGCTTTTTGTTAATGCCAGTACAATTGTTCATTTAAACAAAAGCCAGCAATGCAGTCACACTGGAACAGTTTCTGCCCCCAGCTCTGCTGTACAACCTGCACCATGCATAGAGTACATTCACATGCAGAGCTGCTCCGTAATTTTTATCTTTGGGGATACAATGCAATTTGTCCAGAGCATAAGCAGAGTCCTGCAGAAAGCTGGCCAGAAGACAAATTGTGACAGAGTTGTAAGGAGCTGCCTACATTTTTCCTTGTTGGAAGGGGGAGGTTTGGCACCTCAGGCTGGCAGCTGGTGCAGGACACACTCCTTGCAAGCGAGGTGACTGGCAGAGTCAGCTCTTTGCCCCACACCCTCAAACTAAGAGAATGCAGCTAGTGGTAGAGACATCATCTTGCTCAGTGTGTGGGGACAGGCTGAAGAATGAAAGCCATCCATCCTCCCTCGGGACCTTGTGCGACCACAGCCTGACCCAGAGTTCACAAGGAACTCACAGCGTAGGGCTTGGTGGCATCACAAGCCCAGTACAACCACAAAGATGCTGAGATGTCATTAACTCCCTCTGATCAAGGCCTATGTCATTAAGGTGGTCTTCTGAAAGCAATCCTAACTCTGAACAAGAAATGGAGTGCAGCCCTTACCACCTCGTAGACATCGTCATTCCTGCTGAAGTCTCCACTCCTCCTTGGCAGGACATGGACATGGACATGCTGAAAATGGGAAACAAAATAAGGGTGATTATCAAGCTCATGACTTTCTTTTCTGGTTTGTCAGCATTATTCTCCACACATACAAGTAACCGTGCACAGACTCTCACAGCATTATTTTCAGAGGAAAACACATTAACCTGTTCCATAACTGTATCTCAACTCTTTGGAGAATATAAAAGACGAAAAACATGAGAGAGCAGCTCTGCTGTATTAAATGAGCTTCAGAGTGAAATGCCTGGAAGTTTAGGGGCTCTGTGGAATTATTCATAGTTGTCAGTCAGAGATGTATTTAGCCACAGCTTTGAAATGACAATGTACCCTGGAGCTGCGTGTTGTGACTTCAAAACCGACAAGAATAAGGTGGTGCTGGCTATGGGACGTGGCTGCAGCAGGCATGGGCAGCCCAGGGACAGAGGCAGACATCACACAGGTAGAAATGTTGTCTGAAAAGGACACGCACCAGGCTCTGCAGCATGGTGAGTACAGTATCTTTTGCAAGGTTAAAGAGAGTTTAATGTTTTACTTTTTCTCCCCGGGCACTGCAGGCTGAATACACCAGGCTGCAGCCCCAGTGGTACACAGTGTGCCAGGACACAGGGACACAGGGACACAGGCTCCAAAGCACTGAGGGGCCCCAAGCCCACAGGTCATGAGCATTCTGAGCCCTGTTTTGCAGAGCCTGAAGCATGAGCATCACTCTCTGGTGGGCAGGGCAATTGCTGGGGGGTGGCAGGGCCAAGGACTTTGGGCTACCTGGTATGGGAGGGAGGCAAGAGGCAATGTATTTTTGTCACAAATGCTGATGGGATATGGAGAAAAGGAACAAAAAATGGACCAGAAAGCAAATATATGACTTGCTGTCTTGCCAACTTGATGTTGTATTATTACTGCTACTATTTTTTTTCTGTTAAGAGATTGTGAGAGTCTCGTCACACCACAGGAAGGGAAATTCAAGATTCTCAAGACTCAAACTCTACTAGGAAATCAAACAAACGCTCATCTCTCTGCTTTTCTGAAGTAAGTTCAGCTACAAAATTGCAAAGTACTCTTTTATCTTTTCCTCTTTCTCTTTCACTCTCTTTGGAGAAAAAAAAACCCAAACCACAACTGAGAATAATTCTTCAAGAAGAAAACCCAATACCTCATTGAAGAAAGGATGCAAATAATGTGAGTGACAGATCACATTTATGCATCTCCAGATCTTTTTAGATAGTGCCTAAACCTTTTTTTAAAAAAAAAAAGACTGCAACAGAAACAGCACCAAAAGCTTTACACAGAGTAAAGACAGCGTGCACCTGACTTGATTTGATGCGGTGGAATCAACTGAAATTCATGCATCTCATTGAAACATTCTCAAAACACAGCTCAGGTGTACAATGAAATCCAAAATCAAAAAAGATTTTCTTAGGCTATTTGTAAGACAATTCAAACACACCTATACTGGGTGAGCATCAAATCATAAAAACATTTGTTCAGTTAATAAAATGAAATAAAAAGGATATTTCAGTTAATGAAATATTCCAAATACCATTTTTTTTTCCCAGCCTACCCTAGAGAAACCAAATATGTGATTGCTTATTCTTATCATTATCCACAGCTTTCAGCGTGTTCAGCCTAGAGATGAGGATTATTCTTGAGGGTTAAAACCCATGTTTTTGAGTAATACATCAGTGATAGTGTTCTGATAGTGTATTATACTAATACATCATGAGAGCGATAGTGCTCTCGTGATGGATTAGCGCAATGTATCACCTGAACATCACTGCCCACATGATGTATAGCTCAAAATCACAAGGCAAGTTTAAAGATGGGTCTTCAGTAGCCCTAGGCCTGAAATTTTGGTTTTGGACAAAGACAGACAAAAGTGAAGATTAAAGTTTGCAGTGACACTGTAAAATTTCACTAGTGTGTCACAGCTGTGGCTCTTGTTAGATATTAAATGTATTCATAACAACAGAGAATAATCTGGTAATCAATTTCTTTCTCTTCTGATAAAAGGAGTGACAGTTTTGCTACAAATCTCAATTTTCAGGAATTTCTCTTGATGATATATGAACAGCCTAATATCAGCTATCAACAACCACACCCTCCCAAAGTTAATCTGCCTTTAAGAGTCATTTTTATCTCTGTGGCAGAGTGTTGCGCGATGGGCACAGGAGAAGATCTGCACACTCACGACCGACAATTTGGAATATCAGAAGGCAGGCAGGAATGTAGTCCAAAGCTCAGTGCAGAGATGCTGCACTGCAGATGCACAGACCAGCACAGCAGGTAATGAAAGAGCCTAATATGATCTTCTACCCAAAATGGGCTCTTGTCATCAGCATGAAAAAAACCAAGTGTTTACGACAGCATATGGGCCACTTGGCATCAGTGGGGACGTTCTCGGGGGTTAGTCACCTTTACTACATGCATTATGTTGTTACACAATGCCAGGCTGCATAGCAAAATCCATCAACCATATCAGAAAACAAATGAGTGTTTCCAGGTTTGAGGTAACTACAATCAATTTAAAAGACAGTAATTTCTTCCAGACATCCCAGTTTTTGCCTTTTTTTTTTAAATTCTGTGCATAGATAAAAGTCTGGATTGACTCTATCGTTTGTGTAACAGGAATGAGCAGGACAGGCAATAGTGTCTCAAGCAAGAAAACACAGGGAAACAGAAGCAGCAGGGAGCAGTGGCTATCACCTAGTGAGAAACCCTGAACGAGGGGATCTCACACCATGTCTCATCTGCCTTTCAGCTTCTGGCCTTCCCGACCTGGGGATGCTGACACTTGGATTCATTAGGAGTTCCTTAATTGATCATTTTTGCTCCTTAGTATTATTTGTTATTGCTAAAGCCTCAATCCACCAAGGTACTTAAGCACCAGCTCAATTTTCTAACCTGTGAATTGGTTCAGTGGGAGTATTCACATGCTGGATATTATGTGTATGTCTAAGTGTTTTGTGTCTACTTCTGGCTACAGGGAGGTCTCCCCAACTGTAGGCAGCAGAAATAACTTCAAGGTGCCCGCAAATTAAAGTTGCTTCCTTCCATTCTGTTTTCCAGGCAAAACAAAAACCTGCTCATCCAAGACAGACATTCACAGTTGACTGAAATGTGTCAGTAGACACAAACAAAACATTTGGTTGCATTTTTTTTTGTAACCAAACAAACAGATCTAGGCAACTCCTCCCTCAAGCACTGCTTGGAGACAAAAAATCCAAACATTGTCTATACAAAATGTCAAAATAAAGCATTTCAACTTTTCCCCCAGTTAGTGTGGGTATCCTCATGTCTGGCAGGTGGTAGACAGCTCCATCACATTCCAGCAGGCTGCATTCAATCACTGTTGATTGTATTTCATTTTTTTCCTAAAAAATTTGCTTTCCCCTTATTTTGCACTGTTTTGATTAATAAGCAAGAACAGCAACACACAAGAGCCAAAACATTTACATTAATGGACCGACCAATATCATCCACCCCAGGGCAGAAAAGATTCAGACACACTCTCGGGTTGCTCGGAGCGTTATCTAACGTTCCCTCCCCTTGTCAGACACTGACAGGGAAGCAGTGTGCAATGGCAGAGGATGGGCACACTGGGCACGACCCCATGGGGACACAGCAATATGCCCCCAGGTGGGCGTCACGGATGCCTAAGTCCTACCAGCTGCTTCTGACACTGGGGACAAGATTTCCTGCCAGTGATGTCCAGGGCAGCGTCAGCTGGAAGGAGGCTGCGAGAGCTGAATTTTATCTGACCTTCAAAATTGAAATCATTAGTGACAGTTTTCTAGGTCCAGGGCTGCAGCTGCCTCTGTTTTCACAGCAGCCACCACTTTACCAGTGAAATCTCAGTTTGAGAAACTCCTAAGGATGAGAATTATCCAGAATGGTGAGAGAATTAGAAAACATACTGCAAGGAAGAACTCTGTAGTGCCATAGGGAAACCATGAGCCAGAGTGTGACATTTCTGACTTCCCACCACAGCAAGAGGATCCTCTGCTTGAACCCCACAGCATTCCCAGCACGACTGTTGGAGCGTGGGGCTGCTGCTGGGCACTCCAGAGCACACTCATCCCAACACTGCTGAAATCTGGCAGCAGCAGCACAGGCATTTGTGGGATTACACATCTGAAGTTCACTTCCAGTGAATCAGGACTGCAAAATGTTCACAAAAGTCTCAGCCAAAAAAACCTGGAGCCTGTTTTACTGGAAAAGCACCCATGCAGGTCAGGTGAGTTTTGCTTCAGCACTCTAGGCCATGCAGAAAGCAATGTTCCTAGTTACGGCTGGTTTTATATACTGAATTATGGTCAAATAACCAATGTGCCACTGCTGTACTGGATGTAAAACAAAAATACTAGGCAAAAAAAGACAATGAAAGAGATCTCCTGGGCAGACCAGAATAGTGAAGAGCAGATGACCCTGCCACACACTGCTGGGGAGGACATGGACATTGCTTGCAATAATTCATGGACATTATGTTGTGTTGGCTTGGCTGCTGTGCTGGTTAGTAGAGCAACTGAGCTCATCTTCCAACAGAAAGGGAGATAACAGCCTGTACGAGAGCTCCTCAGCATGCATCCAAGCTCTATTAGCAATAAATATTGGTATACTATAAATATATTAAAATTGGCAACAGGTCACACAGCCTTGAGGACAGGGGGGCTGCCAAAATTTGGCAGAGGAAGGGGCTGTTCCCCCTGCACACCTACAAAAGCACCACATGTCTGAGCTGGGCTTTCATGTAGTGAGACCTGGTGCCTTCAGCAGTTTAATCCTTTCCCTCTTGCCTTCTCATTCTTTCTACAGATACAAGTCTTGCAGCCTGGGCTTCCGCAGACTCACAGTGCAGCAAGATCAGGAAAAGCTGCATGCGGGGCAAAGAGGAACACCAGGGCCAGGAAGAGTAAATCCCAGTGTCCCTGCCACTGTTGTTTTCAGGCAGGAGGAAGGGCAGGAAGGGTGTTAGTGACTGCAGGCAGCCAGACCTTGCTGGCCAGGACAGCCCATCAGCTGCTCGCAGGGAAAAGGGAGGGTGGTTTGCAGATAATGTCTTGTTTGCTGCAAAGTCCCCTGTCCATTAACTGAGGCACAGGCTTCCTATGGGAGGCTGTGATAATGCTTCTTCAAAACTACCAGATTAACTGTAGAAATCCCAAACTAATAACCCTTCTCCAAGTAAGACTGTGTGTGGGTGATAAAGAAAATCAACCATAATACTGAGATAGCCACATGAAAAACAGGGCAATTTTGTCCTCTCTGTAAACTGGGCTTCCATGGAGCCCTTGTTTGCTCTTCTTGATTAACTGCTCAATTATCCCTGTTACAAAATTATTCCATGGAAAGCCCTGCCTGTATATCCACAGCTCATTAACAGAAAGCACTCCCTCTGCTGTCCCTGAAAATACATCACATTACCCAGGCGCTGCTGCGCTCGGTACAATCACTCTTTCTGGGAAATGAAAGCCAGTTTCTAGGGTCCTTGACTTGCAGGCCCAGGCAAAGACATCTTCATAGAAAAGCAATTCCTGTTCAGTGAGTATCTATGAGTTCTTGACATTTTTCCAAGCCCTGAATTGGGCTGGGATGGAGAAACAGATTGAAAAATAAAAAAAAGTCCTACACAACATTAAGGGAAAAAAAAGATTTTTGACCAATTAAAATACTCATTCTTCATAGCTTTCAAAATTATTGCCAACAATAGCAATTTTCTTTTGGGTTTTTTTTTTCACATTTCCAGAAGTGACAAATTACACAAAGTAAGGCCACTTTAAAAGGCCTTATTTTTATAAAATACTAAAACATGACAGGAAACTACTTAAAACAATTCCTTTCCTACAAAAATGCTCCCATTCTGGGAATGAGTATTTTCCTTTCCAGCTTCACTAAAACCTTGTGCACGAGGCTGTATGGATGCACTCAGTGCCTCCTCCTCGGATGGCAGCTCTGGCATTCTGGTGGGAAGGGTTGCTCCAAGCCTGGAAAGGCTGCACAGACTAACACACTCCTATAACACCTTTGCTTTGGGTCTGGTTCACCGAAACACAAAGAACAAAGCTTGTTTTTCTACCATCATGAGAAAGGTAAGGATGTGATACAGATGGAATGGAGTGGCAGAGGCTGCCTGACTCGAGGGCAGATTTGGAGGGAGACAGAGGGATGCTTTGGAAGGGAAGGACAGGGAAATCCACATCTGTCTTAGAAAGCCCAGGGTGACAGCAGGGACGCAGGTGGGAACAAGGTAGAAGAGCCAGCAGAGAACAGGAAGGGTGGGAGCTACTGATGGAAAGGAGATGGTGACAGAAGTGTTGTGAACCAAAAATATCATGCAGAAAGAGGGTGCAACTAGAGGGCATGGACTCAAGCTTGGTCAGGGAAAGTTTAGACTTGATGTGAGGAAAAAGTTCTTCACTCAAAGGGTGATTGGCCATTGGAATGGGCTGCCCAGGGAGGTGGTGGAGTCGCCGACCCTGGAGGTGTTTAAGGGGAGACTGGATGAGGCACTGAGTGCCATGGTTTAGATGATGGTTGGTGTTAGTGTTGGTGTTGGGTTATAGGTTGGACTCGATGATCTCAGAGGCCCCTTCCAACCTTACGATGCTTTGAAACTGTGAAAGTGAGCAAACAGAAGAAACTGGAATGTGTCTTGGGAGAGGAGGCCTCGCAGGCTGCCCACACGCTACCCAGCTGGAGCATGAGGGCCCTTTCAGGAGACACTTGTACAGCAAGATTTATTCCATAGATTTGCCTCTGGAAGAGTAAGCATAAAGATACTTGATCAGTATGGAGAACACATACTTTGAAAAGCAACAACATGGAGAGAATTTGCAAATGTATCAGAAACCAAACCAAGTGGGGGACTCGCAATGGAGCACATCTTCAAACATGTCGACTGAGAAACGTGCAGATTCAGCACCCTCAATAAATAATGTATCTGTTCAACCGCTATAAAGTTTTAAAGAAATGAGCTGTAGATGAGCTCGAAAAGGGTTGTAGAGCTAATGAAAAGATGCGCAGAAAGATTTTTAAAGCACTTGAGATATGCAGTGTAACTTGCACAGCTGAAGACAACATTAGCATTTACTGATAATCCCTCCCACCAGCCCCAAAACCAACTAAACTGACACAATAATAAAGGTAATTTGCCCGTTTATTGGAAGTGGTGGTCCAAATGTAATTTGGCCATCTTCTATAAGATGCTCTGAAAAGTAGCAAATTAATAAACTGAATGGAAATAAGGGTGGGATGGTGCTTCTGAACTGATATTTCTTGACCTCTAAGCTGGTCTGCAACTCTAGGAATGAGGGTCGACACATGCTGGTAGGAAGGTCATGCCAAGGTCTATCACCAGCTCCTCTCATCTGCCATTATTCAGTGCGTATCCTCTCCCCAGTGCCCACAGTGGATGCGACGGGCAGACTTGCAGGAGCATCAAACATACTCTGTGTGAATCAATAGGAAGAACACCTTGGTCCAACCAAGGGCCCTGATGGAGAAACTGCTACGCCCTGTTTCCTGGGTTATATACATCAACACTCTGATGCAACACTGAGACCTGTAGAGCATCTCCTACCTCTTTAGTATTAAAGAACTACAAAATAATTGTAAATCCTGCCAGGCCCTGTATAAAGTATTACATTTTACAGATGGTAAGGCTGATGCACAAACCTACAAAGGTGCTCCAAAGCTGCTCAGGAACGTGGTGCAGGCTTAGGGACACCTGGAGAGCACTTGCCCTGTGGTTCTGTGCCTTCGCTTTCCCTCAGGGTCACTTTGCCCAGGTGTTTTTGTGCAAATTTGGTGTTGCTGAGATGCAAATGAAAGCACAATTGCATTTCTCCTCACCTCTGATCTTTAGTTAAGTCTTGATAAATGCATATTGTTTTAACACTTGTGATACGTATAATTAGGGTTCTTAAATTTATGTTTCAATAAAATGTTCTATAATAAACATTTACTGTTCTGTGAATAAACATTTAAATGAAGCTCCTAATGGGGGTTACATGTTTCGAAGCAGTTCATGGCTTTGCCGAAGTCTCTCCCTATACTTAATGAGAGTCATTTCCATAATCTGTGCATTATTGCTTAAGCCTCCCTTTAGGAATATTTTACAAAGTAAAATTCTGTGAAATATTATCAGCCAAAAGAGAAAATGTTAAGAGGATTACCAAATTGTCCCGTTAAAGGGACAGCACAAGCTTTCATTTCCCCCCTGAGATGCTAACATTGTAATTATGCAGAATGCACTGACTAATTATCACACCAGTGTGTTACTACGGGGCTTCTCCCTCAGAGACCCGGTCTAAATGAAAAGGATGGGAGACCCCAAAAAGGTCGAATATGAAGGGCAAAATAATGCTAATTTACCTTCTGATATGAACAAGAGTAAGGACAGAGCCACTCCAGGCAAATCTTGTAGATATCTAGGAAGACCCGGCTCCCTCAGACAGGGCAGAACACTGTTACGTATAAAGTTGCATAGGGCTTCTCTCACAACATTGGCTCTACAGCCCCACAATTAACACCCAGGATCTCATTCCCATTTTGCTGAAAATTTCTCACTGCCTCCAGTAACGGCAGGACTCTGCACCCCAGGTGAGATGTGAAGTACACTGAGGTCATGGGAAAGATTATTGTTGGAATACAGAGAGTTTTCAGTTCTCTGAAGTACCTGCAAAGATGCAAAAACCATTAAGGTATTTCTTCCATGTGTCTGAGTACAAGTGAAGAGAGCATAAAACTGAAATATATCCCTCTCCACCAGCAGGGAATAAGAGCATTACAGCAGCAATGGCCCACTCCCCCTTTAATGCAGGGGGTAAGGAAGAAGGAGAGAAGATATATCAGGAATGGATGTGGCAGGAGGAAGACAAGCCTTACATACATCTACTCTTATTCGGAGAGAGAAATCATTGCCTCTAATTTTGGTGGTTACTGCCTTTTTAGACAACTGTTGCAACTTCTTCGAGGATGCTGACAAGGTTCCTGCAGAATTAAAATACTGTCCCTGTCTCCTCTTTCATTAGTTCAAGATGGAAGAGAGGTGCTACTGCAAGCAGAAAGAAAAGGTTTCCGACGACAGTAACGTGAGCGAGCTTCATAACTTTCTGAGGAGGATGAAATGCATTCAAGCCTCAGTGCTTTCCATTGCAGCATCTATCAGTGCTAAGGGACATTTCCAAGGCTCTGTGTCAGTACTCAGGCATTTTATACCCTTAAGGACCCATTTCCCAAGAACTAGCAAATATCTCTGTGTATACCTATAGCGTTCACTGGACTGTATTTAGTTATTTATAATATTAAAATCATATATAGCAGCTTATGGGTTCCAAAATATAGGCTGCTTTCCTGGTTTATTGCCGAATGTGCACATTCATCTCTGAGGTTTAGCTGCTTCAGTTAAACCTTTTAAATGTAAATTATTTTCTGTTATAAAAAGCTGATTGTGGGAGTTTTACTTTTTCAAAGATGGTAATTTATGTGACTGGAACAAAATAAAACATTCAACAGAAACAGAATTTTACTTGATCAGAAACACTTTTATGTTTCAGTATAGATTTCTTTTCATATTTTCCTCCTGCAGTAGTGGCCTCTGTCTTTCAATTAGCTTGAAACAGAAGATCTTAGATAAAACCATAATTTAACGTCATTTGCATATGTGTCATTCCACAACTTCTTCACCTCACATCTAAAGTATTTTCAAGCTGTCATGGACCAAAGCCTGGAATTCCTTATGCAGCTTCCCAGCTGTTCATCTCTCAACAGTCCACCGAAGTATGGAGGATGGGGAAGCAGAAACCTGTCTCTAAACAACCCACAGGAGTACGTCTCCACCTCAAACCAGTTCAGGGACATATTCAGTGAGGGAGCTAAGAACCAAGAAAGCAAGTTTTTCACACGGACTATACGATTGCTGGTCAATCCCATTTTTCTTTCACTTACTTCCCACACACACTGTCGAATTTGTGATACAAAATGGTTCTGTGAAAGTAAACAGCCTCCTTGAAAATCAAATTTCATTAGTTGCCTACAACATTACCCAAAGGTGACTGAAATCCCTGAGTTGACTCCTCAGTCTCAGCAGCTATTGAATCAGGCCTTGCAGGATACCACGCTATCATCACTAACACAAGTGAAGATTCTGACAACTATCTATACAAGATGATACCTCCTCTCAGGCTACCAATGCAAAAGTACTTCCATTCTTGATTTCCCAAGTAACTGGCATTTTTCTTGCCGTATTCCATAATACATAGCCCTGTGCTAGTTCCCCTTCTGCTCAAGCCAGAGGCAACACTCTCACTAACTCCGAGTGAAGTCCTTCATGCCTTGCTGAAATCTGGCAAGTAGATGTGCTTATAATGGTAAAGGATATAAAACACAACGTCCACAAACTTAAAAAAAAAAATGCATTATTTAGTAATTATGTAGTATCTTAAAATCAGGTTAGAAAGGGCACCAATGTCCCTGTCTCAAACTTTATTTATCTCTTACAGTACTTCTTTTGCAAGCCCTTGCATGGCACGCAACATTTGCACATCTCCCACCTAAGTGCAGAGAAGGGCTACAAGGTCAACACTGATAAACACACAGAAATGCATCTTCCACCGATTGTTTGCTAAAACAAGAACTCAATCATTTTAACTCACCAATTTAATTACAGAAATGTATTATTGATTCAATTTTTCTTCATATTCATGAGCTGGTTAGAGGGAAGAGTGAATTGTTCCTCTTAGTACACCTTCACCTTGATAAGCATGAATTACCCTAATTGAGAAAGTTCTTTCAAAATTGTTTAAATCCACAAAATCCTTTCCACTGGGGAACTTTGGTGGACTTGTAACACACACTGGTGTTTGCCAGGAACGCAGCTGAAACCACCAGACTTGCTGTCCTGGAGACCTTTCAACAGCCAGTTTGTCCAAATGGACTTTGCCTGTCACTACCAGGGCCATATGGGCAGATGGGCTGCAGAGGTGAACAGTTTGTGATTACGTCCCTAAGTCGTTTAACCTTCAGAATTACAATTCCATAGGCTCTGCCACCCAACAGGAGGCTGTACAAACAGGTGAAAAGATAGATGTCTACTCTTAACGACTGTTTAGGAGACTGCTGCGCTCTGGTCTGTGCCCATGTTGGTTCATTTCATTAATGTAATTAACCAACAATCAATCTTTTTAAATCAGTCACACAAAAACAGCTACTGCCAGAGCAACTGACATGAAAGTTAGGTCATGCTCCATTTCTGCACGATTTAACATCCACCCTGGAACAGAATACAGGGCATGGAAGCATCAGAAACTGGAGCCAAATCCATTTGAAGCCCCACAACTTAATTAAAGTGTGCAAAATCTGTGCAGCTGGCTTGGTCTTATTTGCATGGCCTTCCATGTTTGCAGCTAAACACCTTGGCAACATAAAAAGTGCTCAGAAAACAAAAGAAAAAAGAAAGAGGTGCTTCCAGGAAAGACTTAGCACTGAAGGAATTTAACTCATTTTAAACAGAGTAACTTTACGTAGGGCTTGAAAGTAGACCTTTCTCACAGTTTGCATGATTCACCAGTGGCTCTGTTTGCAAAACAGAATGAAAACTAAAGGACCTAAAGTCGATCTTAGTGTCTGTTCCCTTTCTTTGGGCTAGGAAAACACTAGGAAAGCAACTTTGGCTTTCACTGAACATACAACTTACAACGTCAGTATCACCCTCTACACCCTGACCCACTGTCCCCAGCTCAGAGCTGAGAGCAGCTTCTAACTGGGGCTCCCCACCTGCCTCCCAGGGAGGGTGAGGCACCTTGGCTGGCCTCCTCCTGGTACAACATGTTCTCCAGCAGTGCCAGCCGAGGGGTTGCTGAGGGGACCAAATCCCACCCCTGCTCGCCTTCTTACCCAGTACTGGTGGCACAAGGGGCCAACAGCAGCTCTGGTTTGGACCAAGCAGCCCTCATGTCACACAGATGTGCCCTGTTTGCGCCCGTCACAGAGCTGGTCTCAGGGCAAGTGGCTCAGTGACCTCTGGGCTGCTCCTGCCACTCTCCAAGCCAGAGCAAGGCTGGGAGGGAAGCGTGTGGGCAGGTCAATGCATGGCTCTGCCTGGCAGGTGAGGAGCGTCTGCAAGCTCCGTGTGGGTGCACTGTCAGCCTGCTTTGAGACTAAGAGACAATTTCTTTCTCAACCCTCTAAACTGAACCTGAACTAAACTGCTTTCAGTTTCCCCAAAAGGCCAAGTTTGCAACTTCGCCGTATGCTTGTCCATTAAGACAGCATCTGGCATCTTTTAATCCCTCGCACTAACTGAGCTGATCCAATTGCTTCCACTGGGCCTAACACAGGCATTGCTGCTGAATGACTGCCATGAAAGCAGGTTCCTCCTCCTAAATGCACCATGAAATGGATGGGCAAGGGCCTTCCTGCGATGCAGTGCTGCAGGGGATTACAGCAGTGTCTGGGCTGCCTGCAAAGGGCTAAGCACATCCCACAAAGTGCCCAGCTCCTTTCCTGCTGGTTGCCAGAACAGCCGTTGAAGGCTGCAGGATCAGGCCTGCAGAGTGAAGGGTAAGTGAAACACTCATCTGGTTCTCACTTTTGTGATCTGAGACCATCAGGCTGGTGCAGCAGAAAGGAGGAGAGGGAACTGGGACAGACAGGAAGGAGAGGGAGGGTGCCTGCTCAAGTTGCCTTTGGAAAGCCACATGTTAAGAAACAGAACTGGAGGAAAAAAAAGCCACTTTTGGGGACCAAGGAGGAATGTGCAACCTGTCAGTCCACCCTCTGCACCGCTGCTGCCAGGAAACCACCCAAGCAGGTGCCTCCAGAAACAAAACTGAAGCAGACATAAGTGAATTTAAAACGAATAACAGCAAGAAGTTTTAATGAAACTCTCTCTGACTGGCTGAAACAGCTTTCCTCATACAGGATTTTCTGATCTTTCGTAACTCTCCACTCAAAAAGCATTCTGAAATGTTGCAGGCAGCAAATTATCACTCGGTGCCCCTGTGTGAACATACATGCATCTTTCCCATTGCATATGTACAAAAGCAATCTGCAAGAAGCCCACCTTGGCAAATTCCTTATTCATTACCACTGTGATCTGCCTATTTTCAAGTATACACAACTCTGTGGCATTGTTCTAGGATATACACACTGTTAAGTGCAAATGGGCTGCTCTTGCAGCTGGAGGACCAGGTTACAGAGCTGAGGGAGTGGAGATCACGCCCTAGGGGCAGCTCCCAGTTTGGCTTGGATCTGCCTTGCTCCACAATCTAAGCAGGGAGCCTGAGCTAGTTGTGGTTTTAGTATCCAACATTGCTGCCAGAGTCAAAAGCAGGCTGCAATGCACAGGGAATACAAAGTAGAGACCTAGAGGGCAGGCAAAACTTTCATAAATTCAGCTCATCTACCAACATTGAAAGAATTACTAATCAGAGAAAGAAAGCTACAGAAGTGCTAACATTAATTCTACTCTGCTACAAGACACATGGCTAACACCATGACACCTTGCCATTTGCTGAGGGAGAGCTATTTATTTATGTAACCTATAGCTCACATTTAAATAATTAGACTGCCTAATAAATTTCAGAACTTGCAATCTGCGTGCCACGTTTGCGTAAGCACAGCATATTTAATGCAGGTACAATTGTTTAACACCTCGAGCATCATACTAAAGAGTTTCACATAATTAGCAGAGTTAGCCACTCCAACTTCTAGGCCAGTTAGACATTTAAAAGAAATACATGCTATTTGTACAGAGAGAAGCAACTGCTTCAGAAGTGCATCCTGGGCTCCTAATGAGGGATGTTCAGAGTGATCCCTCCTGCCTGCAAATAAACAAATCAGGTCAGGTAAGACAGGACTTGATTCAAAGTTTCCCCCTAAACTTCCTGTTATCTCCAGGACTTTGAACACTCCCCAGTATGCCCTCTGTGGTTTTCTTTCAGTCCAACAGCAGCAAAGGTATGAGCTGAAGGGGTGCTGACTACTTATTACTCTCTTCAGCATCAGAAGCTCCGTGGTTCCTTACAGGCAGATGCTGGAATGCCACTTGCCAGACTCTGGATCGGAGCTGAGCAGTTTTTACATTACAACATCTTTGCTTTAGGCCAGGTTTCTAGAAAGCGAAAAGTAACACTCCTGAGATGCTGCTCTGGATGCAGAAGTTCTGACTCTTCTATCAGTAACAGGAGCTGCATAGGGATACAACTAATGAGCTCTACTCACTCCTCAGCAGAACAGTCCTCGCTTCCAGGAGGTGCATCAGGGATGAGCTTGATCTTTGCTGCTGTTATTTTGACATAGTCAAATGAGCAGAACCCCAGTTGTGTGAATCATATCATGGCAGTCTCCTGGCATCTCGGCAGAATAAGAATGCAATAAATACCAAACTTCACAGTTCAGATCGTAAACATAAAAATAAACCTGAATTTCAGCTTAAAAACGGAATCAGTGGAGCAACCTGAGGTGAAAACTGTGCTCATAGAGGGTGGACGCCATTAACATTTCTATTTGATTAGAATTTGCTAAACATACAGTAAACTAGCCTGTATTTTAGAACTTAGGGTGTGCAAAGTGACAGTTAGAAAGCAAGGTGATATTCTGAGAATTAAATCACAAATTCAGACATTAGAAATGCTCATTTCCGAGCTTTCCTTTAGGCATCTGAAAAAACTGTGTATCTGCTTCTTTGGTAACTGTTGCTCTTAGGCCAAATCTTCAAACACCCAAATTTAAAGCTAAATTTCTAAAGTCATTCTGCAATGAGCAGAACTGTGACATTGACACTTCTTGTCAGATTTTCAAAGCACTTCAACATTCAACACACTTTGGAGAAATTAGCCACCTACATTATTGCCAATCAGTTCTGAAAACCTTGTTTCATCTCTGTTAGGCTCTCATCAAAACTTCTACCTATATGTCTTTTCCAAATGGTGTTAGTCACTTGAGAAGCTATTCTGGGTTTGATTATTTTGGACACGTGTCAAGTTCCTTTGCACAGGGAATTATTTTCTAGTTCAATCTATACAAAATTGCAAAGAAGTTGCGATCAATCCCACCGTGCCTGTTTATCACAAAATCTTGTATTATCACATGACATTCATCCAAGACAAGTAAAATGAAGCCAAGCTTAAGCTTAAAAATAGCTCTGTGCAGGCTCCTACTTTGGTAACTTAGCTGCATTTATGTCTATATTGTACCAAACTCAGTCAAGCAAATAAACACCCTCTTGCTATTGCTGGAGAGAAGGAGCAAAGAACAATATATATTAAAAGGACCTTCATATCTCTGGGAAAACAATTTTTTATCAAGTGATAAGAATATATTGTCCAAGGAGAACTGCCATGAGCAATGATGATACTCAGCAGGAGGTGTGGGGGGAAAGCACCACACGATCCTATTTCTGGTCACAAGTGGTGTTCCCCTGGGGTCAGTACTGGAACCAGTCTTGTTTAATATCCAAGATCTGGACAAGAGAATTGAGTGGTGCCTCAGTCAGTTTGCAGATGACAGCAATTTGGGCAAGAGGACAGGGAGGCTCTGCAGAGGGATCTGGACAGGCTGGACTGATGGGCTGAGGCCAGCGGGATGGGGTTCAACAAGGCTCAGGGTCCAGTCCTGCACTTGGGCCACAACAACCCCATGCAATGCCCTGCTTACACCAAAATCCCCACCTGAACAGGCATTTAAAGAGGAGAGCTTTTCCCCAGATTTTCTCAACAACTTGAAAAGAATTTAAAGAAAGTGTCTTCCCACCCCCTTATTTATGAGGAAGCAAACTCACCATTTCCAGCTCCTCCAAGCACAGAACCAGATCCCTGCCACCTCCACAAGACAGAAGAGGCAGGGAGATACAGGAGAGAGAAACCTCTTCTTAGCCTCTTTAGAGAGGTTGTTCACTCTGAGAAACAGGTACTCTCCTGCCAAGGAAGGAGGTCACTGGGAGAGGGCTGATGTTGGCACTACAGCAGGTTAATGAGCAAGGCTGAGACTATCCAGCCAGTGGTAATGCAGCTGTGGGAGGTCCATCCATGTGGTGCATTTTCAATGTCACGAATCATTTCTCATGTTGAATCGCAGCCAGAATAAATATATTGGAATTGGCTGGGAAAGCATCCTTCGTAATCTGCAGTTTACAAAACTCAACCGCCCAAAGGGCTATTCCTAAACAACTTCTGAAGCTCTGTTTGACAAAACCTTCCTAAATGCTAATCAGGGCAGAGTTAGATGAGGACAGGAGGCCAGCAGTAGATTACAGTCTAAAAACGTTTAAATAGACTTGTTAACATCTGCTTAGGGTGCAACTATAATTAAGAGATCTCCTTGGGGGGTTGAGAGTTTTGTTTGTTTGGGGTTTTGTCTTTGCTAGTTTTCTGCCTTTCCAGTTCTGACAATGAATTTTGTATCAGGACACTGGGGAAGCAGAGCAGACTTCCAGCATTCACAATCAGGAGAAGCAGAAGATCATGGCAATGGAAAGGCAGTTTAATCCCAGACTTGTTACATCCTTTCAGAAGCTTTTCATCTTACGAATACAAATCTCTAAAAATTCTCTTTCTTCAAGGACTTCTTTGAGCAGATGTTATCAGTGAACACCTACATCTGCAGAAATCACTGTTGCTTATTTGTCCATGCTTATTCTGCTACCTCACTTAGTCAGATTATTAAAGAAATCAATTCCTTCCACATGTATAGGCAGTTATAAACAGGTGTCCAAATTCTATGACCCTCACTCGATCCCTTATTTCCTTCAAAAGCATGAAATAAGTCACAACATATGAGTAGGGTAGTTTTCATAGTCCCTAAATACATTTCAAGGAGCAGATCTTGACAGGCGGATCTTTTTGGTACTATCCTGACAGGGGGACATGTAACGATGATGGCCAGAGAGCACAGTTTGGAGGGACAGCAGCTAACGACGGCAAAACGGGTCACAGGTTCACCCAGACAATGGAACATTAGGATTTGTCTTCATTAAGTTAATACAGACCTTTCTAAGCAATTTTTTAGGGCTTACTTTTGCTTTAGATTGCTGAACTTACTAGGTGCTTTTAGCACAATAAATAGGGGGGGGTTATTTTGTCAGGGAGCAACTGGCTGGGAGAGCCAAGAGGACATTGTAACGTGAACTGCTAAACATAAATTCCAGCCTTCTCCTGGAAGGAAAAGGAAAACACAACAAAAGTGCAAAGGGTTAAGGAAAGACCAGAGGAATACTACAGCACTCAATGATTAAACTGGGCTGACAAAAGCAAAGTATCTGCACCTAAATTTAGCTATGGAAATGATTGGTTTGATTTTCAGAGGTGATGAATGCCTGCAGCTCCTGTCGACTTCAGGTGCCCACATTTGAAATGTCTGGCCTTTAGTCTTCAACTCAAACTAATTGAAGGATTTAACATTTCAAAGCTAACGGGGTTTATCCAATCCAAAGTGCCATAAAGCTGCAGTTCCTAGGCATAAGAGATATGACATACGAACAACTCAAAGGCAAAGCAGGAGAAGAAAGATGATTATTCCCCAAAGTGCATACACTTGAAAGACAGCTAATGAGTTCTCAAATGATGTAATTTAATCCCAAGGCTTCTCAAATACAATGCGGGAGTTTTCTCTTCCTCAGTCATTACTGAGCGCATAAGGAAATTTTAACTGTACTCCTCCTGCCCTTTGAAACACAGGAAAAAAACGTGCCCCTCAGTTAAGTTCCCCCTGAACTACATAACAGATCAAATTAGCCAACAAGAGTCCTGCATCACAGCTAGGCAGGAAAGTAAGGCAAAGGGATCCTGCCCTTCCAAAGAGCACAAGACACAACATTTTCACAGGGATCCAAGGCCCATCAACCCTTGAAAACAGTCTGCACAAAGGCACTGCCAGAGGTCGTGACAGACCGAGACACCTTGCAGATAAAGAGACACCCCTGGAGAGGGAATACTGGTGCAGATAATCCTACAGAGTGTGAGGTCCTCAGAGTGCTCCCACAAGCCATGAGCGGGTTTTCAGGAAAGCCTTGTAGGCCACTTAGGATACAATTCAACAGCTGTGGCACAGACTGTGGGGTTTTGCAATGGGGCTATTCCTAGGAGCTTCTGCCTTCCAGGATTCCCACTGGCCTTGCACAAGCTTTGCCTTGGAAAAATAAACTTGTATCATTCTCTATGATGATAAGCAATACAGTATCAATGCTTAATTAATCGATTATAATATTTAGTCAAGAGCAAGAACAGTGAAGATATTGTTTTAAGAAAGGGGTGGTAACATGCAAAGCTCAAGAGGGAATTCTAGCAGCAGGTTGAGGTTGTGAGGCTTTCTGTGCTAAGGTCCTTGCTTTACCTGGTTGAGAAATTTGAGAAAGCACAGTAAATTACGTATAATACTGTTTCAAGAAAAAGACTGAGGATAAACTCCTGGATAAGGTAATCAAACACCACTTTACAGAACAAAGCCTACCCTTTTCTCTGTCACAATTTTGTACTGCTAGGAAAGTCACCTCAGCCAGAACATCTCACAGTTGGTCACCCTCCAGGCATCCACATGAAACACACTGGCCTGGTCTGCAGAAATCCTGAGCAATGACAAGTGTAACTGTAGTCCCTAAGAGCCATGAGCTCAATCTGTCATTTAAGTTGCTAAGTATGCAAAAGAAATCAAGCTCTAAAGCTAAGTTGTCACCCCAAAGAGAATGAGCATTACTTAAAATATATGTATTAATGCTTCAGAGAATTTCAGATACTCTGCTGAGAGGCTCTGTATGAAAGCTCAGAGGACATTAATACCCTTGTATTCAGGGCAGAGTTTGGATGGCATCTATGGACTGGAACTGCACACTGAGTGATGCAGATAAAAATAAACACTTGAACTTGTCCATCCTGCGCAGAGAATAAAGCAGCAGCTTGTGACTGAGTCTTTAAGGCTGCATCACATTCATGTTCCAAATTAAAGCTACACAAGCAGTCTTAATTCTGCCTTTCCTAATCCTTTAGAGTTTAAATTTACAGTTCTAACTTTCTTTAAATGTGGAACTTTTTGCACATCCGTAATAGTTTAACCATATCTGCAAGGATGATTTACATCCAGTACACCAGCAAAGTAAATTCTAATGAAATGATGCCATGGATCATAACAAAGAATTACATTTAATTGTCACATTCCTTAAATAAGAACATCAGGATTTTTTATAAAATTAGAAATTTTGAGTTGCTATCAAGTAAGATTAAATTAATGAGATAAGATTTAACTGAATACACAAATTGTATAAATAAGATTTTATGCTGTGCTTGATTCTAGCTCGATTTTAATTTGGTTTAGGACACCAACATCAAACTCTCAGCTTTCAGATTTGTTTCAGTTAATTTCATGCTAGCTTTAAGATGTTGAGTCTAATAACAATTGCATTGATAGCATATTGATTTATTTTCTTCTGAGCAACAGCACTACCACTCCACAGAAAACAGAAGAGGTGGGCAGGATTTGCTTAGATGCCAAGGGGTCTGCTTATTCAGCGGAGAGCATCTTATGCAGAGAGTGATGTTTCTGAGGTATGTAATTGCCATTCTCACCTATGTGCAAAGTTGCTAAAGGATGGGGGGTCCTGTGGTGACAGCAAGAGTACAGACAAGGCGTCTGCTGATGCACATTTGTACAAAACCATCTCCATGTTCCTTATCTCTGTTAGATACTGCTAACAAACATGGGTAATAGGCTGGTGAGGGGAACACCTTTAACAAGCACTGGAGACTACTGCAGGACACAGACACCTGAACAGGGAACTACCATCATATTCCCAAGCAGCCACTCAGAGACAGGGTTAAACATCATCACTGAGGTATTCCAGGAGCCCTACCAGGTCGGCTGCAAAATTAAACACCTCAGAAATGTTCACATGGGCACTGGAGGATAGAAAGGGTTTCTTTCCTGGAAGCAGTCTTTTTTTCTGGTGATTGGCTAGCAAATTTATAGACCTGGGCACCTGGTGAAGAGAAAAACCTCTCCTTTGCACCAGGTCCTGCCTTCCACAGGATACAAACAACCTAGAAGCTGAATATTAGTGTCAACTATGAAGATTTCATATGCTTTTCTCTGAGAAATGCTGCTGTACCTTTGAATACTTAACAATTATCATAAATTAAAGTATACAGTGGCTCTCAGAAGCACCACAGCTTCCACCAACAGCCAAGCAAGCATCCCTTTCAACAATTCTGATATGCTCTTGCTTCTGTTTTGTGGGAGAAGGTTTTACAGATGTCCACTCTTCATGTACAACTGAAAAAAACAAGGTTGTAGAAAGTGGCAACGAACTGTCACGCACAGAGAACAAATACCTGGAAATGCCCAGAAATGAGAATGCCTAAGTAGAGTGTTTCCATTTTCTAGTGGATGTTAAAAGTCAGCCATAGATGGCTGAAATTAAACTTGAGTTAAATGGACAAATAGTGTAACTAAATTAACAGTTGACCATGTGAGCAGCACAAAAATCATAGCTAATATATGTAGCAACATAGCACCTCATTAACACACACTTTAATTACCATACTCTACAGCTTATCAGCCCACTTAGAGAAAAAGAAACCTTTGAAAATGGTCCCAGTTCAAAACGGGGAAAGTACCTCCTGCCGTGATAAATCAGAGCCTCTCTCCCTGGGCAACATCTCACCCTCCAGCTATGGTCTGTCCACAGCCTTTTGAAGACCGGCAGGAACTCCCTCGCTGTTTGTGTGCCCAGAAGGTGGGATGCAGGCCAGCTGGGACTCAAGGACCATGACACACTGATGTGGCCCAAGCTCACTGAGTTTATCAGCTTGTGTTCCCCGTGATGCTAGCACAGACTCAGGGCTTTTGGACCAGCGCTGCCTTGCATCCCCCTGACCTGCGCTTCAGGCAGAGGCCTGCAATGTCAACTTGCAACTGCCATAGAGAACAGGTAACCAAGGCCTTACCTTATCCTCTGTGATTGTGACTTACAGCTGTTTATTTGTCAGAATACCTTTCACAAATCACTAAGGACAAGATGATTACATACCCTGACTGTGGCTCTGCTTCGGAAGCGTTAAAACAGGCTCTCATCATCCTTAGCAAACCTTTACATCAACTGCCCTTTGGTACATCAACATTATCAAAGTGTGGATCGGGTTCAAATATCACAGAATATCACAAATATCACACTGGGTATTGTATCAGAGCTTTCAATCAGACACTGTAACACCAACACCTGTTGTTCTCACATGAAAAAAAAATCCATATTATTATTGTGACGAGTGAATGCAAAGGGCCTTTAAAAACATGATCCACCTAAAACCTAATGAGATACACCATTTGTGAATAAGTTGTCCCAGGTCTTTTTTTTTTTTTTCTTTAATTAGCCCTGCATATTTTGTTGGAAGAACCAATTCCTAATAAAATAGAAACTCTTTTTGTATCTATGCATACCTCATCTACTATGTGAAGCTCCTCTGGAGAACAAGACGTGGAGAACACAGACAATAAAACCGTTCGGCAGTCTCTCTGCTAAGGGGTGCCTTGTCATAGATGAGATTCACTATATAAGGGTATATAAGGGTATACAGTGGGTCACATTGGTATTGAAGGTTTGGCAACCCCACAGTACAGAGCTGTCTCTTAGGTGTTCCCTGCAACAGAGACTTGTTTAGGTCTGATACACAATAATGTGCTTCTGTGAGACAATCCAACAGAGCTAATGGCCAGAGGATTTGCTTACCCTTGGTTACACCGATTTTACTGCTTCAGAGGCAGCTATTAGCTAATGACAAGAATTTCCTCTGTAATCTTTGGGAGAAAAATCACATTCCAAGCACTGCAGCATTATTCAGTTCGTTATTTCTGGTTGCAATTACTCTGTTTCTAAGACCAGCATCCATGCTTCAGCTAGGATATGAAGTAAACCATTCAACAACAACAACAAAATGTTTATCTTAACTCTTGTCTGAAGGTAATATTTGTCCCCTTGTCTGAATTCCGGACAAGAAATGTTGTCTTGGTTACTCTCCATTGCCTTGCATGACATTGAATTTGCAGAAATAGTTCATGTGTTTTGTGTAACATGAAAACATGACCAATATTTACAGCACTTCTGTGTATTTTTTGTACAGCCAACCTCATTTGGGGCAGTTCACATTCTTTCACGGGTATCTTTATATGGAATTCTGGCTCATGACATTCAGTGTAGTTTAGACTTTTGGATTATGCATAGGATTAAAATGAACAGAATTGTTTGTTTAAAGGAGATCAAACTGCTGTTCATCCAGGCCACGTTAAAACTGAATAGTACCTAACTCTACCACAGGACAATTTGTAGAATAAAGCAGCATTTAGTGTTACTATGGTAGGGAGGAATGCAGACCTTTACACTGCAGGATTTATGATCAATCCAAGCAAAATGAAAATGTGAGGGTTTCATTTTCTAATTTTCCAAGTAAAAACAGCTCCACCACAATCATTGCTCAAGTAATCTGCCTCTTGGTATGTTCCATTCAGGTGTAGGTAGAAAGAACAAAATTATACAGTCAAAGGTGGCAGGAATCAGTTCAGATAATGAATCCTGTAAAAGTAAAGGAGGAACATAATGATAATCTTTGCACTACAGAACCATTCTAATGTGCACAGAACATCTTTACCTACTCTCAATCCATATATATTTTCATTTAAATACATTCCTTTGCTAATTCTACCACCCTTTAAAGTTTACTGCAGAGAGCATGAAAAAGATGGTCTTTAAGAACAGATGGTCTTTTCAAGGAAATTTAGTTACACTTAAACAGACAAATGTACTGTGGGCTAATGGTCCTGTTAGAATGCAAGTTCTGAAAAGGGAAAACACGGGACCACATAATATGCTAGGCCTTAATTATGGAGAGCTTTTTCCTCTTCTGAAGACAAACTAATCACTAATGAAGCTTAATTAGCAGTAAACAGGTACCAGTGTACAGTCATTCATGTACAAACAGATGTCTATTGATTGTATTTGACTGAATACAAATGTGAGCAACTGTTGTTCAGGTATATTTGTATGGGATGGGAAACTGCAACACAACTGCTACTTCTACTTTGACAAGTGAACAAATTCAGCCTGTCAGGTGCAGCTGCAGTCTTACTTTAAAGTGTCAGCTCATATCTGAACCCTTGGTAGTGACCTCTTAGCATCCAGCGTGCTACCCAATGAGCCCAGTTACACTGACAGCAAAGGTGGAGAGATTTTACCAAACCACAGCCCAAATGACCCATCTGTTTGGGGGTTTTTCACCTGCTGAGACACCTCCAGATATTTGCTGGTTTTCACATTTTTTGAGAGATCCTGCAATTTTGTGCACACTGCCTGGACCAGCCATAACGCTGAGTGCAACAAAGGACCTACTGGGACATAAAAGTCTGGGTTGTTTTTTAGTCTTTTTATTTGAAGGAGCCTCTCTCCTCTCCTTCACATTCAACAGGGTTCGGTTTTCAAGCTCATCAAACCTAAATCTCTGAAAGGGCAGCTCAACTTGAGAGGGCCAGACGGCTTTCACAGGAGTCAAATATTGGGGAGTAAATGCTGTCAGCTGGGGAACACAATCATGCTAAGGCAAAGATACAAAGACACCTTGAAATTGAGAAGAAATCCTAACCTTTAAACTATATTGCTCTGTGTGTGTGTTTGCTTTCTTTGAAAAGCTCCTTGAGCTCACTATCTGAAGTTTAGGACAATGCCTTTCAATCCTCAGCAGCTAGAATTCACTTTCAAGACTACAAATACAATAAAATTAAATTATGGAAGATAAAGGCCCTCTGAATTCTTATTTCTACTGACAGTTTCATGTTAGGTATAATGTTTTTCTGAAAAACATTTGCACCAAAGCAGCCAAAGTTGTACTCCTTTTCTTTTTTACCGTCTGATGAGAATGGTGAACCTTTCACCTTCCAGAGATAAGCCCTATGGTCTCCTCTATGGGTCTGTGGAAAAGAGCAAAATGATATGAGCACTAACCACAGCCAAGACCATTCCCCTGCTGTGTTTGCAATAGGAGCAGCAGCAAAAATGAAATTCTGCACTCGGCAGTGCTGCCTGCTGCAGGACTCCAATTTCCAGAGATGAAAAGTGAGCACAGCTTGGAGCTGCACCAGCTCCTCAGGAAAGCCTGCTCTCTGTGCACCAGCACAGACACACAGTCTGAAGGCAGCAAGAGCCCTTCTGAGATGAGGAGGGGGTACAGGTATCAAGAGCTGTTCTCACTCCTGTGGTTATCCAATGTCCTTAGGCAGGATGCTCTCACAGTCACCAGAAGACACTGATAGCAGAGCAGTCGGTACCGCAGAAGTCCATGTGATTTTAGTGACTTATTTTGGTCTTCTCTAATCAGTTTTTCAAAGTAAAAGAGGCAGTGACTCTGGAAAGGATGACAAGATGTGCAGTGTACAGCACCAACCAGGACGTGGGGGTATCAATTTGTTTCAAGCTCTGCCTGAGGCTCCATCTTGACATTTCAGCATTTCACTTCTCTCCCAGTGTCCCTCGATACAGCAAGATAACCAAGCAAGATAACTTTGTCTATTTAAGCTAAATTATAACACTAAGTATGTATTTTATCAAAGTACTTCCTGGTGTAGGAGTGGAGCATTCAAAAGAATTGAGACTGTGCCTGTACAGCACATACAGTGATTTCAAATGCTGCTGCAAATATTAATATAATAATATTAATATAATAATAATAGATTTAATACTAAAGCAAGTTGTATTTGAAGATGCTAACAGGAATTTTAATAATGATCAGGTTTCCAATTATTATTTTTTCTAGTATTATAATGGAGAGTGAAACATTCATTTGAAAGTCATTTAGTGATGAAGACTGAAAAAACCCCCCACAAAACAGTGATTAATACATTGAGTAAAGAAAAGAACACTGCAAGGCTTATAGTGACAGATAATGTCACAGCTGAGAGGAAGCATCTCCCAAAGTTAAATGTTCTGTCATATCATGATATCATATTTCTGTTTCTTCCCTTTTTTTGGAGTAAAGAGACTCAGCTGAAGAACAGCAATGCTACATTGTCTCCAAAATCAGATGAGTGGATGTGCTCAAAATTGTTCTCTCTTACCTTGGGCGACAAGGATGACCTGGCTAACCTTGGATTGGGATTTGGCAAAATAAAACATGAAAATTGTAACTAAAGGAATGTCAAATCTTGAAAGATGAAGACAAAAGAACTAAAATATGTATTATAAAACAGCGAAGCTTCTTTGATAGCAGGTGAAATATTCATTCTATGCTTTTTGCTGTGGTCAGTTTTTCAGCTGAAGTCGTAAGTGACAGGCCCAAAATTTGGTCTTGCCTCTTGGGTACAGCAGTGAAAATCCAGAATAAATCCTCTAAAGCAAAAACATTAGTCAGGATTTACTCTAGTGTTCTTCAGAGTACACTGAGGCCAGCTGTTCGTTTCTCTTTTAACTTCAGGGTTTAGTTTTAAACAAGACAGAAAGGACTTCTCACAGCAGATGGCTATGTTTGCACTATGGATATTCTCACTGCCCAACAACACTATTTTTCTCCCTCAAAAAACAACTTGATTCAGACAAATCAGCACAAGAACACGCAGATACTACACCAGAGTTCCTGTCTTGAAAAGAAGCAGTGAACCAGTGTCTCGTTTACAGCCATTTGGGACAACGCTACTGATTTCACACAGCAGTTGTCTTCTCTAAAGTACGAGTCAGGTGTGTAGAGGCAGACACAGGTGTATCTAGGCTCTGATTTCTCTTCTCCTCCCTCATTTATTTGTTTCACCCCAGTGGTGCATCCAAATGTTTATAGAAAAGTTAAAAATTTAACATATCTATCCATTTGATGGCTTTTGTCTACAAACTTTGTGACGGAAGGAATAGTAGACTGCACATTCATCTAGTGTCCAGAATGCTTTCTAGTCTAGGCCTCAAGGACCTTCCAAAACACAAATAACATTACTGCATTGCTGAGCATGTCTTCCGTGTCTTTCCACCTTCTTTCAACTATAGACATGAAATAATGCAATAATGACCTTTTTGTTTGCAACACAAATATGCCCAGTGACAATAAACAAATGAATTTTCCAAGGAAATAATTACTTTGAAAAGTCTGTTTTAAATATTTCTTCCTGATGTAGTTCTAATTACTTTGAAAAGTCTGTTTTAAATATTTCTTCCTGATGCAGTTCTAAGTAACCCTCACCTTACTCTAACTAAGAAAAGTTTTGTGAAAATATGCATTTGTCCTGGCTTTATTTGTGTAGCAGTACCTCGAGCACATAGTACTTCATTCCTTACTTCTCTGGTTGATCAGATATGAAATTTTCACTTGGCTCATCAGCCATAGTGGAGGAGGAAAATAGTAAAATATTGGCTCCCCTGAAGCCATCAAACTGGTCTCTGGCAGTTATTTCTGGGGAGACAAGAATGAACTCCATGGCAGCTTCTAAGGAAATAATCAGTACTGAACTATTTCAGCTTGTGCCGTTACTGCTGGAAGCCTGATTGCAGAAGTCAGCCAAGTGGACACAGGTTGATGATAAACACTTGGATACAAACCCCTTATTTTATAAAAAATAAATATATTGAACAATATCAATACTCTGACACCTCTACTATAAGAAACTGTATTAATTTGGAAATAAACATGCAATGTCTTGAGAGTTTTGTTGTTTGTAGCTTAAGAAAGAGTACAGAACAAATAGATTGGAGATTATTTAAGAGCCTCTAGTAACTTTCCATACATTTCCCCTTGGATTTGACTTTGATTCACAAATGCCATAATTTGCATGGTTTCTGAAACAGGTGACACGTAGTAGTCCTGCACAATTTTAGGTTTACAGATCCGAGACACATTTGTAACTGATTCAGTAGCACAGCCACAGATCAAAGTGATGATTAAAATCTAAGTTCTGGTGGGAGTTCAATCACTTCAAAGCCTATACATAGCAACATTAGCATCCAGCCACGCACAGTTTTAAAGTGTGTGTGGCTGATATCAGAAGTCCCAGAGGGAAACGAGGCGGTCTTTCTGCGCAAGCAGATAGCACTCACTACACTCAAAGGTTTGAATCTCGACTACTGTCAAACCCTCCTGGGTGGTGAGAAGTCCTTTTGTGTTTATCTCCACAAGAGTAGCGTGGGATTTTTTTCACTCTTGCTAAAATAGTAACAGCATTTCCATACAGGAGATTAAATGCACTGCTGTTACCACACAAATGCAGCGTGAAGAGCAATATATGCATCAACTGCATACAGACATCTGCTCCAAAAATCAAAACAAAAATTATCTTGAAATCACTATTTTCTACTGCAATGCTCAGGACCATTCTCACTCTGTTCCTTTGTTGTCTCATTCAATAATGCCTGCGCACATAAATGGTACTAACACAATCTCTTTACCTCTGCTATTATTTATTATTCATGTTGTGGGAGCACCTAGAAATCCCAGCCATGGGGCCTTGATCTTATTTGTACTTGCTGAACAAATATATCCTAAGAGACAAGTAGCTGTCCTGAAGAAACAATTTATTTACAGCGTAAACAAGATAAGAAAGACAAAGGAGAGGAAATGACAAGGTGAAACGGCTTGCCCACAGTCACACTGGTAATGACAGATTTACTGACAAGTAGCAAGCCACCATCAAGTCCAAGAAGAGAAATCTGGTCCATGGGAATGCTGCAAAGAACCAAACTCATAGTCTGGCCTCTGGAGTACCAGCTGCTTTGAGTAGAGCCACCTTTCCACAGACAAGGCCCTGAAGGATCTTACATGGCAGTCGCACAATCCATTGTACCTCAAATGCTTTTTCACTGAAACCTCCAGGAGAAGCTGCTGGGTTTTAGGGTATCTGCTGTCACAGTCAAGGATCTACAGCAGAGATTTGCCCTGTGAGGTGCCCAGTTCCTCCAGCTTTCATACATGTCACGCGACGCACATCGAATTTCTAGGGATCACTCATAGAGCTACTATGCTGCAAGTTTGCCTGGGCAGGGCCAAAAATACATGTATTTATTCATTCCTGTCTCAGTAGCATAAGAAGCAATTACTGCAGGGACCGAATGTGGAAGTCTGCAGTGATTAAAGAACATGGTGAACAGCTCGATCACCTTCACCACTCCTGGAAGGCTCAGGCTCATTAGGCTCATCTGTTCATGCAGAACAATGTTAATTCTCTCTAAAAAGGATGGCAGGAGAGGTGAAAGGTTGCCACACGTCCCCAGAGCTTACAGATGGCACTGATAAGTTACAAGAGATAACAACCCCTGGAAATGGGTGAGAAAGGCCCTTGGATCGCAATGTGTCTGGAGGCGAAACATCTGTCACACCCAGCTTTCTACAGAACCAGAAAGGCTCATGTATTACCCAACTCCCCACCCAGAGACCGATATGCACAGTAACATCTAACAGGTGAATGATGTAAAACTTAATAGTTACAGCTGAAAAGGTAGGGGGACTTAGGAACCCCTCATCAAAGCCACAGACTGAAGTGCTGACCTCTGGTTCTCTCAGATCAGACCCCCCACCTCTGCTCTGTATAAGCAGATGGGTTGGTACCAACAACCTGGGCAAACTGCAATGGCAATAACAATGTCCTGCCTAATTTACACCCCGTTCCCCACCTTTTAACTACCCGTCAGATTTTTCTTGCCATATTTTCACATGCTGCTTTTTAATGATAGCACAGTATTTTTTGAAAGATATGGCTGTGTTTTCTGACAGATGAAATGATTTTTCTCTGTTGTTTTACCTGTCTCACTGGGGAGCTGTGCAGCATGATTAAAACACAGGACAGCTGAAGAAGTTTACAACACTGCAACATAACGTTCACTTGAGCATCACTTATTTCTTCCTCTTTCCCAAGGATCCAGTCAACAGTGCAATGCTTGCTGGAAGCCAGGCTGTTTGACTCCTCATGGTAAAGGGACTGGAGGGCAAACAAGTGTCACAATTCTGCCCCATAGTTGCTTGGCAGCAGCTCAGCATCTAGATCTCTGTTGGCCACTCCTATTCTAAAATGCTACCTATATCAGAAAAACCTGCTCTGTGAGAAAGCAGAGGAATCAGGCAATGGGGCCTCACAATGTAGGCATGGGATAGAGAAGAAGCAAATTCCAACACAGCTCTAGCAGTGTAGTAAGATGTGCTACACTCGCTGAGCACGCTGCTAATGGGGTGGAGGTCAAAATTCAAAAGTTAAACAGGAAAAACAAACAAGCAAACTCATCCATACAAAGCTGTTTGGCTGTCCTGGTGCAACTGTGACCCTACTATTGCTTATCTATTAGCACTGGGATTTTCAGTGAGACTGGCACATCTAAATCTCTGTCTTCTTCAAAATACAACCTGAAGGCTGACAATAGCCTTGGTGTTAAGAGCTGCAAGAGTAATATAAGAAGAAAGTGAACCAAAATAAAAAAAACAAAACTAAACTCAACAAAAACTCACAGCCTCAACCCAAAAACTGTTTGGAAAGGGTTTCAGTAATAACTTTCTTACCCTCTAGGGATTAAACTAACATCAAAGAGCAGGAAGAACGTATCCAGAGGGCCGGTTACTGCACTAATACCTACAATAGGGCTTCATCCTGGCACACATGAGATGAGCCATTATCAATGAGAATCTGCTAGACTGAAGAAAACCAAATCATCACTGGTGTGAGCCAGCCTGGCTGTACAGGTCACCAAATTGCTCCTACATGAGTTTTTAGTGACCTTTTCTCCGTTTCTGTCTTTTGTCACTCGGTGGGCATGCTGTGCCTGGGATGAAGAAGCAGCAAGAAATGCCAGCAAGTTTCTGGATTAAGAGCAACCTCCTGAAGCTACTGCAATAAATTCAGCCTTGCTACTGCCCACGATGTAGGATCCCAAGGGCACCACCAGCTGCACATGGCAGAGAAAGACAACTCTGCCCCAGGATTGTGGGATGCAATCTATAAATGTGACAGAATGACCCGTCTCTGAGAGTCTTTATACATATAGAATAAAGCACAGTATCTTCATGGGGCCTTCAGTTTTCTAATGCTATTTAATTTTCTTCACTTTTGCACAAAAACATACACAATATTAAACTGATACAAGAATCTATGGACAAATGACTAGAGAATTTTGGAGCAAAGACTTCACCTCATTCCCACAGCACTGGCAAAGCAGATTCACACCACGAGACAGAGAGATGCAGTCGGGTATTTTTTTCCTGAGCAAAGGAAACAATAGAAAATTTTTCGCACTTTAATTTTTGAAACTACTTTCAATTGAATTCAGGTATAAAGACTCCCTTGAAGTCAGCAAATCGCCAGAAACTAGACACTGGGATAAAGCACATGTGAAATGAGGGGTTCAAATGGACCCAAGCAGATGACATTAACTTAAAAAATCCATAAAGTAGAAAAACAGTAGAACACAGATGAACCACAAAGGCCTTGCAGATAGATGTTGTTATTGAGGTCAAAAAACACTTTATCTTGGCATGCATTAATAACCCATAGGAATTGTCGGTATCTGTTCAATAGTGTGAACTACCTGCAAGATCAGCAAAACCAGAAAAAGTTATTGATTACTCTATCATTAAAAATCAGTTGACACGAAGTCCTCTGTGAATAGGCAGCACTTCGGATCAGAGATATACTTGTTGCTGATCTTTTTAGTGACAAGATGAAACAATACATTGACTATTCAGACAAACCTCTTTTCTCACATCTTTCTCAGAAATATCAGTGTTCTGGAAAAAATATAAAGGAATACACTTTGTCAGACAACTTAGAGCATATCATTAACTCTACTGGAATTTTAAATTTCAGTATTGGTAAACTGAAAATAGAAATTCCTGTAAAGAAAAGTTCTAACATATTATTATAACAAAGAAGCGATGTTGAAATATATATAACTCTTTCCAAGGCAATATCCAGAGGAAGCAGAGTGAAAGACTGGGTTATTTCTGTATGTTAGCAAATCAAGTTAGCTCTGTTGTCAAATAAGTTTTTTGCTATGATTTTATTTTTAAATAATTCATGGTTGGTTTTTTTTTTGCTCCTTCTTTTACTAACAGGCTTCTGTTTCCTGTTTTTATGTTTAGCAAAAACAAGAAGCATATTTTCTTATGTAAAGCTAAAAACTTTCTGGTATGGTTGGTTTTCTGACATGCATCATGACAGTTTCTCTACAAAAAGCCTTTAAGACACTATGGGAGAAATGCAACATTCAGGGACACGTTCCTGTTTAGTAATCTGCAAAACTCAGATCTCAGCAAACCTTCAGAGCAACAGGATATCTAACAAGGCCTTCTGGCCATAAAAACAGTTTATTGTTACATAAATATGATAATGAGAAGAGTTCTTGGACAACGAAGCACGATTCTTGTATTTCTAGCCATCTTTTCCCAATATAATAAAATCCCCTTCCTAGTCTCTGTGGCTCTCCTTGAAATCTTGCCCTTCTTTCGCTTGTGTGTGTCAGCCTTCTCTTGGGCCACTTTCTACTTTTGGATCTTTCTCTTAACACATCTTTAGAAAAACTTCCATTTTCCCTGTCGTTTCTCCTTCATGGCTCTGTTGGCCCCAAGGCTCTGTCCTGCTCCCCACTGACCTTACCTGCACACTCTTGCAAGGACACACAGGAATACAGAACACATTCCTGAAACAGTCCACGACTCGTGTTGGGTCAGGGGCATTGTCTCAAGCCATGGCAAATTTACTCTCCTCCACTTACTCCTGGCCTCAAAGTCCTGTAAAAAGCTTCCCTTAACCTTTTACTTTGGCCATCCTACCTCTCTCTTCGCATCCAGGCGTTACCTTCCTATATCTTCTTGGCTTCACCAAACATGAAAGTTCTTCCTTTCAGGAGAGACCTATCTCAATCATCTCCCCATCGCATTCTCTTCTCCTGTCAAATACTTTATCTTAAGATAAGACAATAATTGTTTAATTGCAAGTATGGTTTTAAGACTTCTGCTACAACAGAGGCAATCTTAGAATCAAAGAATGTTTTGTGTTGGAAGGGACCTAAAAGCTCATCTAGCCCCAACCCCCCTGCCATGGGCAGGGACACCTCCCACTGGATCAGGGGGCTCAAAGCCCCATCCAACCTGGCCTTGAACACCTCCAGGGATGGGGCAGCCACCACTGCTCTGGGCAACATGGGCCAGGGCCTCCCCACCCTCACAGGAAAACATTTCTTCCTAACAATTAATCTAAATCTTCCCTCTTTCAGGGGAAAGCCATCCTCCCTTATCTTATCCCTGCACTCCCTGAGAGACAGCCCCTTCCCTGCTTTCCTGCAGGCCCCCTTTAAGTACTGGAGTGCTTGGCAATAATTTTGTTTTTTAAATAAAGCAAACAGATGTAACATGTTTTTTAATAAAAAATTAATCCCTGCCAACACTTTCAAACAGGAAAAATCAGATGAGCTGGCCATATAGAAATCGCTGATAGGCAGAAGATGAAATACCATCAATCTTCATCCACTGAATCTGTGTTATGGACTGTATTTATTCTGTGCATAGAGAATAACTCTGCATTACCTCTTGGTACATACAGTAGATGTTCATTACTCAGTCTTGTTATACAGTGTATCTTAGTGGGAAATACCACACATTTTCTCTAACAGGAGAATTTAACCCCAGATTTTGCCCTCTAAAACTACAGTGTGGCATTTATCCTCATTTATTATAAAAAGACAGAAATCCACTGCTCTCTAACAACTGAGGGGTGCAGCAGCAGCCAGCTCTCCGTTACCATGGCTGGGTGGTAACAGAGCCACCACCTGGGAGAACAACCACACATCTCTTTCCACTCAGCTGTTGTGTAGGAAAACATTAGGTAGCACTGAACTGGCACCACCTGATGCCATGCTTATCAGACATCATTTTAACAGTTATCACTAAATCTGGTGGTGTAAAGCCTCCTGTCAACCAAGCTCTCTCACTGCTGCACTGTGCAGGAGATGGTACAGCAGCCAATCTCAGCAGAGAATCCGTACATAGTGGCATGGAAAAAACTGCCTGCCTTAAATTCAAAGCCATTAAGCAATATTCAAGAGATATAAGACAAAGAGAACAAGCAATGTGTTGTGATAAGAATTTTCCTTCTGATCAAACAGCTTCTCCCATTTATCTGAGATAGAGCAAACAGGCAGCTCTGACTTCTATCACTTTGAACACTTTGGGGCTACAGGATAAAGATGCGGAGTATCAGTTAAGCACTACAGCCCATACCATGCCTCACCTCAATCATTTTTACAGAGATGAGCGCATGCAAATCCAAGTGAGATTTTGCCTTCCAGTGTGTGTTGGGCTCTGGACTGTAGACAGCAGCCTAATTGAATTTTGCTGTATGTGCAAGCACTTCCAGCTTACCTCTGGCTTGGGGTGCTAAGCTTAAGAATCATGAAATTGAATGCAATACACTTCAAAGAGCAAGAGCAAGCATTAGAACTAGAACAAAATCTTTAGACCATCCTGTCTGGACCCCTGCCCCTCCAGGACTGCTCCCTGGGATACAGCCAAAACGCTGTTTTCCCTACTCCTGCTGCACCTTTTTCACTTTTTTATAACATCAGCACTTATCCCCTTGTTAACATTCAAACAAAACCATACCCAAGGCCAATATTTAGTGCATTAGCAGCACCCTGTCTCAAGACACAAACCTGTTCAGAGACATTGTAAACCTAAACCTTGGTGTTCAGTTTTTAATTAACAAAGAAAGCTTAATATGCAATTTTTTTTCCATCCATCTGGCTCTAAAATTGCTGAGTTGCTTCTGTTGCATCGCCAGAAGAGTTTCGGGCTATTAGAAGAAAAATTCAGTATATTTCTCTCTGTATGGTCCACTTGCCTAGTTCAAAGGCAAAAGGTGCTTGGAATTGAGGAAAAAAAAAAGTGGTAGAGAAGGTATTAACTATACTCATATTTTTACACATTCTTTTTCCTGGCAATAGAAGAGGATTTTCTTTGCCTTTGCATATGCTTCTACTCTTCCATATGGTGCCTCTGCATTTTTCCCAGGAAAGAGAGAAAAAGAGAAAGAAAGGAAGAAAGGGAGAAAAGGAGAACAAGAGAAAGAGAGAGAGAGGGAAAGAAAGAGAGAGAGAAATAAAGAGAAAGAAAGAGAGAAAGGGAGAAAGGGAGAAAGGGAGAAAGAAAGGAAGGAAGAAAGGAAGAAAGGAAGAAAGGAAGAAAGGAAGAAAGGGAGAAAGAAAGAAAGAAAGGGAGAAAGAAAGGGAGAAAGAAAGAAAAGGGAGAAAGAAAGGGAGAAAGAGAGAAAGAGAGAAAGAAAGAGAGAAAGAGAAAGAGAGAAAGAGAGAAAGAAAGAGAGAGAGAAAGAGAGAAAGAGAGAGAGAGAGAGAAAGAGAGAAAGAGAGAGAGAGAGAGAAAGAGAGAAAGAGAGAAAGAGAGAAAGAAAGAGAGAAAGAGAGAAAGAAAGAGAGAAAGAGAGAAAGAGAGAAAGAGAGAAAGAGAGAAAGAAAGAGAGAAAGAAAGAGAGAAAGAGAGAAAGAAAGAGAGAAAGAGAGAAAGAAAGAAAGAAAGAAAGAAAGAAAGAAAGAAAGAAAGAAAGAAAGAAAGAAAGAAAGAAAGAAAGAAAGAAAGAAAGAAAGAAAGAAAGAAAGAAAGAAAGAAAGAGAGAAAGAAAGAAAGAGAGAAAGAAAGGGAGAAAGGGAGAAAGAAAGGGAGAAAGGGAGAAAGAAAGGGAGAAAGAAAGGGAGAAAGGGAGAAAGGGAGAGAGAAAGAGAGAAAGAGAGAAAGAGAGAAAGAGAGAAAGAAAGAGAGAAAGAAAGAGAGAAAGAGAGAAAGAAAGAGAGAAAGAGAGAAAGAAAGAAAGAAAGAAAGAAAGAAAGAAAGAAAGAAAGAAAGAAAGAAAGAAAGAAAGAAAGAAAGAAAGAAAGAAAGAAAGAAAGAAAGAAAGAAAGAAAGAAAGAAAGAAAGAAAGAAAGAAAGAAACCAGAAGCAGAAAAAGGCACAATTAATGCATTTTCCATAGTTTGAAAAAGGCCCAAAGTCACAGTTCCAATTTAAAGACTCTATCGTCATGAAATGACTTGAGTGGAATATTTTTATACTGCAATCTAGCATTTGTTCTCCTCAGTGATTCCTTTATTCTTTTGGTGGTATTGTCAGAGACTTTTTAATTCAAACTCTCCAAATCTTTTCCTTCTGATACAAACATCTCCTTAAGTGAAAAGTCTGAAAGTGAGCTCTTCAGAGTATTCTCGAGCGCTCCTCGATCCACCTGGTCTGTTACAACTCCAACAAAAGCACATCATAGAGAAAAATCAAAGCCACTGGCAACCACTTAGTTTCTAACTGAAAATCAGAGAGGGGAAAACATACAGGGACATGTTAGGAACCATTTTTTTCTGACTTAAGTTCATTAGATATCCCAGAGGAAATATAAACCAGAATGTATGTTCACAAACAAAGTGAACATCTCATTAATTCTGTTTCTATGTTTTTAATTGACCCATTTCTCAATACATAATGCACAAACTACCATATCTAGGTTGCACTGGAAAGCCCATGAAACCCTAGGATATGCAGTGAAATGACTCTGGGGAATTTTTAGCACAAGGTCAGCTTTAACTCAGTGCATTTCTCCCTGCTTTCTGAACGCATCCAGTGCACCTGATCTTAACAGGAGCTCCCTGGAAGGCATCCCCTCATGCAGCCTCCACACCAGCAGCACCACCACTCTCCAAGCCAGCTCAGCAGTCCATCAGAGCCAACCTCTTGTTGTGGGACAGGCAACTGCCAGATGTCAGAGCAGCAGCTGAATATCTCTTTAACAGTACATTTAATAATCTATATTATCAAGGGGAGGAAAGAGATTTCTTTGTATCTCCTCAGGTCATCAAGACTCAGTGCTTGGAGATATGATCTTTGACTTAACTATAATTCATAATTTGTCTAGTGCCACACAGACCTTTTTTTTCCAAAGAGGAGCTAACAAGTACTAGATACATATTTCTGAGCCCATTACTGCAGCCACTGAGAATAACATCAGTGTTTTCCAGCCCTGGGAAGAGAGGCTATGTTTATACAGCTATCACTGCAGTCTATCAAATGCTGAGTGTTAATTGCCTTCCCTCCGCAGCCATTGACTGCAGGACCAAACAGCAGCTTCTGGAAGAGAAATCAGAGAAAGATGGAAAACACAGAGTTTCAGCTCAAGGAGGGTTTTTTCTAGATATGTTTTCTTGCATTAAAATTCCTGTGCAAAGGAATAAACCTGCAAAGCTATGGACTCCAAGGGTGTCAAGAAAACTCAAAGACTTGTAGGATGTCCTTGTGAATAAGTGAAATTTTCCTGAAGATTAGTTTCTCTAATATGGAATTGCTTGCCTGTGTTGGCCCCCAATACAGTGTGCTTATTTATATAACCCAGGATTAATTCTTTCATTCGTTTACAAACCAGAACAGTAATTTCTGAAAGGATAGGAAAGCAAGAAACTGTCTTTTAGCCTAGAAGTCAAAAGGCCACATATCTAGGTCAACTCCAGAGTTTGCCGTAACCACTATGAAAAAAGGACACAAACTGAGGCAGCTTATTCCCCTGGAAACACGAATTTGAATTTACATTCATTTAATCTAAACACATCAAAAAGAACATCTTAAAGCAGAATGATGTTCCACAGTTCATATGGCAATTACTATGGGGTCGTGTTGTCCATTACTGTGGCTCCTCTCCTGCACTGTATGTTTTCATCACTTACTAATTACAGGAATGCAAAATCAATTAAGAGAAAATAATGAAAGGGAATATATAATTTCCATAAATAAAGAGAGCCACTTTCTTTAGAAACATTATATAAGCAAATGAGGGAAATCAGCTTTAATTTAACAGATGGCAATCCATTTGAAGACATTGCTCACCACTAAGCCATACTTCCTAATTAGAGAATTTTGTCTCTGTGAACTTTTACTTATTACTGCATCATGATCTGTCCTGTCTAATCTGCTATAAAGGACTAATTAATAATAACCCACACTAGCCAATGCAGACAGACTAAAGTGAAAATAGAATTAGATATACATTATATGGAAATAATGCTCACTCTCTGAAAAACAACTGAAGGACTTTATTGACCTGACTTGTTTAACAAATGACACTTAAGTAATTCATTGACAAACCAGAACAATGGCAGGGCTGAAAGCCTATTGAGCCAATTTTCTAACAGACATCACACTGCACTGGCTGTAAATTTCTGGTGTAATTAATTAATTAATACTCAAATATTTCTGTGATTAATTTACATGAAAAATTCATAAAATATAATGGCGCTTAGGGAAACAGAGTAAGACTACCAGCATTTACTGACTGGGTTACACAAAGAAAAAAATCTGTTTAGAAAAAAACCTCCCCTAGTTCAGCCTCTTGAATGCATTTATTGCAAACACTGTGAAAACAAAGTGCTGATATTGCTCTTACTTTTGGTGCATTTTCATTTTTCATTTGAGGACTGCTTTTAGCAGATTTTATTTAAGGACGAATATTCAACACAACTTAGATGCACACAGCATTTCCAAGTCCCATTATCCCAGGCCCATCTACTTAGGGATTTGCCCAGGTATCACAGCTCCATCTCCTCTGTTCCCAGGTGAGCTCTTGTCACATCCAACCCAACTTATAGACAAGAGCATGCCAGCCTTTCCCACCTAACCTCAACCCTGTGTCCTTCTTTGTGTCCTGAGCCTCCTCCCTTCCCAGTCTCCTACTTCATGCAGTGTCTGCCACCCAAATAAATCCCTGTTCTGCTTGCAGCCAATCAGGCAGTCCTCTTTTTGTTGGGTTTGGATTTTGGGCTTTAGCATCATAGAGAAAACCACTCAGCTCCAGCTGCCTGCTAAAAAGAAAGATGATTTGCTTTTATCCCCCTTCCACATAAAGCCCCAGTGACACACAGAGGGACCGGTGTGAAGAAGCAGCGAAGCCATGAGGTGCACGGTGCCTATGCAGATAAAAGTTCCTTCCAACCTGCAGGAGACACTCACAGTTTTTCAAACCAGCAGGAGACACTAGATTGCCCATGCTGACCTCTGTTTTACGGCACATTAGATCTCTCCCGACTGCTGTTCCACTGAGATCCCCAGGCTTCGGCCAAGCCGCTGACTTTGCAGGATCAGGGCTAACCTCTCCCATCCCACAGGAAATAATAACAAGAAAAAGAAACTTAGGAGAAAATCAAGAGGAAATAATTTCCTGGCATTCTCATCTTAGCTGTTATCAATTCATATTGCATTTCACTTCATCTTCTATACAACTCTCAGCATATTCAGCACCTCTGATGGAAATCAGCATGGTAGGATGACAACAAACATACCCAAGGCTCTTCAACCCTCTTGGGTGTATCATTTCTATTTATCTGTTGTCTGCATAAGTCCCTTTATTATAAACTCTTTCTTGAGGCTAAACATTAATGAGAGATATTGCAAACTCAAAGCTCAAGATTTCCGCAAGCTCAATAGAATTTATAATCATTGCAAATGCTTTTTATATAAAAAGCTAATATTTTTAATCTTTTTTTTTCTTTTTTGAACTAAAAGCCTCTTTCATATTTGTAGTATTAACTGTAGTAGCATTTGTTCTCTATGGATATCAGATCTTGATGATAATTATTTGCATGTTAATGCTTATTAGTACAACCAGCTGGATGTGAACAATAAATAGAAAAAAAAAGTGTAAAGTGCAAAACACTCCACATTATATATTTCTGGAAAAGGATGTGAAGCTGTAATTGCCAGTGACTGCAGCCGAGCCTGTAACAACTGGAGTGAAACCTAAGGTGAAACTAATATGAAAACTGTAATGGAGTCTAATGTGAGTTGGAGGGTTAGATTGCTTTATTAAATTTGGCTAGAAAACAGAATAAATTTAGTTTCTTTACATTTCCTCAGATACAGCATTTTGAGTAATGTAAGCAGTTAAATAATGTTGTCCCCATAGTCCTCCTCAATATATTTCAGCTGTTCTGCAAGGCACACAGGAACTCCACAGCCCTGGACCCGCAGAGTCAGGACTGAGCGTGGCTCAGCCATGGTCGGAAAGCCGGACCGGCGAGCGTGGTGCCTGATTGCACAAGCTGAGAACCTCTGCTCACACTGCAGCTCCTTGTCTGTTTGGTGCATCAGACCTCTTGTCCCTTGGCTGCTTTTATACCAGTATCACTGCGGAGACACTGCAGGTTTGGCATGTTTGGGGTTTTTTTTTATTTGGATGGGTTTGTTTGTTTCGTTTAAAAGAAAAAAAAGATTTGGGGTGAAGTTAAAGATGTAGCAATTACAGGAGAACATTGCTCAGCTCACTCTTTGCGGTCCTTGTCCATCCCTGTCCCTTTCTGTCAGTTTTGCTCCTCAGAGATGCTATCGCCCTGCTCTCACTGGTCCCCGCAGGGTTCCCTTCTCTTTCCAGCCCAGAAGCCCAGCACCCTGCCCTCCACTGCCCTGGCAGGAAAAGGGAGAGGTGTCTAGGAGGAGCAGGATCAAGCAGGGCCCTCTCACCACTCTGTCACCTCTCATTCTCAGTGAAACCACCACCCCTCTGGGACAAAACCTGTGTCCTCTTGTGCACAGCCTCAGAGAAGAGAGGCTGGCTCTGGATCTCACAGCATCTGGGGAGCAGTATAGGGGAACAGATCACCCCACGCCCACTCCACTGTGATGCCCTGCCAGATGCCAGGGCTTGGATTTGCTCCCCATGGGAAAGGGTAATCTCTGATTAGGATAAAAGGATTATCCCCTGCTGATTGTTCAAATAAAAACTGCTATGAGAGAGCAATTATACATTTGGACTGCCAAGCCCCGTGATTTGGGCTTCAGTTCTTGAGGGTGCCAAGTTCTCTTAGCACAGTCCTCGTCCAAAAGCTCTTCAGTCTGATATAAGGTTTGACCCTAACATAAAATCGCGGCCCGAAGGCAGCAGTACCAAGGAAGGCATGCTAACACCTGCACTAGGACAAGATAACCTCTTCTTTCTTTGTGAAAGCCAAGTTTAATCGCAGTTTCATTCATGATAATGACCTACATAATTTTCAATAATTGGATACAATTTATCTTTTCTTAATGGAAAAAACTGAAATTAGCAAAGAGACAGGATACTGGAAAATGTTTCATTTGAAACCTCTTCATTAATTATCATGATGTCTAAACATCATTTTGAGAACTGCACTTATAGAACAAGAATCCAACTGATATTTTTTTCATTCCTCTGTAACATTTACTGTAATAATCTGTGTAAAAAACAGCATCTACTTCTAGGAGATCCCTGTTTTATTTGAGTACCATTAGCTTCGCTTCTGAAGTGAGTAAGAACTCCACATATACTTTGTCAAACAGGTATCAGAACCACCAGTGTAAATGTGAATGTACACTCTGAATTCCTTAAAAGAAGATGTTTAGGACTCACTGAAAATCTTATACATTGCTCAGATCTTCCCAGAATTTTTAGTAGGCTTTGTATCAACCACAGAACTCTTTAAATCATTATTTTAAAATTAATTAATTATAATTCACATCATGTTCCTCATAACTAGCTCTGACATCAGTGTTTGATGGATGAAACAAAACAAGCTGGGCTTCGAAAAGACTGGTATTCCTCTTACATCCTTGCAGATGACAATGATTAATAAAACCCCGTGTAACACACTATATTTACCAAGTCTCATTTTACATTTGTCAACTTACTAAATTACTTTGACATATCTCCAGTTTATGTTCTATTACTAAAGAATAACTACACAACAGATGGCAGTGTGTTTGCATAACAAATTTTTTTCAGCAGGTCAATCTACAAGGTGGTTATAGGGATTGATAGAGATTGGTAAACACAGGGATTTTTTTAGCAATATCAATCAGACAGTCAACATAGTAATTTCTATATTGCAAAGGAGAGATTTAGTGAGCATATGTCATTAAGGACAATTCTTTAACAAGCAGAATTGTAGTATCAAGGACTATGACTAGAGTAGAGGCAGTATATGGAAAATGACATTTCGAGATAGAATTCTTTTTCAAAGAGGGACTTCAAAACTTTGACTCTTCCAAAAACATTAACAAAGAATGGCAATGAGGCCATATTTGAATTCATTCAGCATATAATTAAATATCTATAGCTATATCTATTGCATTCTTCAGCAATAAGCAACAGATAATTACAGATTATCTCATGTCAAGTGAAAATAATATCTTGCAAATAATGAAACCATTACAGAGGAAAACTATGCTGCTCTGAGAGCCATGTTATTTATTTATTAAAAACCAAAAAAGCAAATCTGAGACAAAACCCCCCCAAACCTTGATTCCTGGAATACAGCCAAAGATATTTGAATGTAAAGTTCTTTTTTCTGCTTACACTGCAGACTGAATCAAACTTCTCAGTCTCACAGGAATTACTTTGGTTGTCTTACCTCAGCCACCACTCCGCAATGCTACATAACGTGATAGCACTGATTAATAAATCAGAAGATCCTGTGTTAAGACAGAATGACTGGAGAGTGGAGGCAGACAAGGAGCTGACCTGCAGCTCAGGATGCCTGTCTTCAATTCCCAGTCCCATTGCCCAGAGCTGTTGTCTGGCTCTGGACGAGTGACTTCAACTATTTGAGTTTCAGTAATTAGGATGGTGATTCATTCTCTGAGATCTAAGAATATAAAGCTTTCAATCAAAGTGTGGTACAGCTGTTACTTATAGTTGATTTATGTTGTAAATCGTTCTATTTTGCCTCGTAAGAACTGATAAGTGGCATTCCAACTGATTTTCAGCCAAAGAGACAGATAATATTAATGCCTTTCTGTCAGTCTTGAAGTGAAATAATAATGAAAGAGTTAACAAAACACTATTTTATATTCTTCCAAGTAACAACATGAAGAAAAAGTTTTGATTAATTAGTGCATTTTTTAAAAAAGAACATCTCTTTTGGCATCCTGCTTTAGTGTGTGGCTGCCATTGGGAAGGGCAGGCAACAGCTGTTTTCCATGAGATATTCTAGCTTGTCTCTGTGGGTGAGTATTTCTATTTGTGATCTACACTGCTTAGTGCCAGACCACTAATTTTTAGTAATGCGGGCTCTGTCTTTGAGGCACAAAAAGGGTGAAGTGGTGTAATAATTTGGAGGTTGAAAATTCACTGCTTGATGCCTCCTGTAGTAAATTTGACCCTGGAATATTAAGAGGTGTTAAATAAATTGGACAAAGAGGTGTTTGGGGAGTAAAAGTGCCAGACACACTGCCATGAATGAGCAATTAGATGTTCAGAAACCAGCTTATCACAAATTACATGCCTACAATATCTATTACTGTAATGACCTTGAGAGTTGACTCATATTCTCCCTTAACCTAATGAGCATGCTGAGTATAATCAATTACGTCTGCAATTAAAATTATAATTTGTCTAACAAACTCTTCTTCATTTTCAGACTTTTTTAAACAAAACCTGTTACATATTGGTAAAGGATAAATACTAATTTTTTGTTGTGTTCTCATTTTTTCACTTACTGTGTGGCTGATTTATTAAATCATATTACCCCTCTCCATTACCTCTTAAGTTTTCAGCAAAATTTAGTTAAGTTTCAATCCTGAATGTCATCGGATAATTAGAACATTTAACAGCAATTTATCATTTCCCCACAGGGTTTGCAACCTGTCTTTGCCTGCCTATTGAAATTTGTTTGCAGGTTCCACTAATGTTTTACAGCAAATACCCTGCCTTTCACTTCTACAGAAGCTGATCCTGTAGTACTGGAGTGACCAGAAGATATTCTGCTGAACAGAGCTGACATCTGTTTGCCAGCTCAGACCTGCTCGAGGTCAAGTCAATCCAACATAAGCAAAACACAACCCTGGCCATTAAGGAACAGGATGTCATTCATTGCAATCTGCTGCTAATTAGAGTCAACCAGTCATGCTACTACAGAACAACTCTTTTTGCTCATTTATGCAGGTGTCTAAACAACACTTAGATCTATACAGAAATTCAACATGTTAATCATAACTCTACTCTGCACTGGGGAGGCCCCACCTCGAGTACTGGGTGCAGATTTGGGTGCCACAGTATAAAAAGGACATCAGACTACTGGAGAGCGTCCAGAGGAGGCCACAAGGCTGATGAAGGGTCTGGAGGGGAAGTTGTATGAGGAGAGGCTGAGGTCACTTGGTCTGTTCAGCCTGGAGAGGAGATCTCACAGGTGTTTATTGCCTTCTCATAAAGGAGGGAGGGGAAACAGTTGCTGATCTCTTCTCTCTTGTGGCCTATGATAAGGCTCGAGGTAATGGCAGGAAGATGTGCCAGGGGAGGTTTAGATTAGATATTAGGAAGAGATTCATCACCCAGCGGGTGGTGGAACACTGGAACAGCTTCCCAGGGAAGCAGTCACGGCACCCAGTCTGTCAGTATTGAAGAAGGATTTGGACAATGCCCTCAGTCACACAGTGTGAGTGTTGGGAGTGTCCTATGTAAGGGTAGGAGTTGGACTCAATGATCCTTACAGAGCCAGCCAGGTCAACACCACCTGAGCCATCTGGGCATTGTTGAGGTACTGTGCTGCGTTAAGGAATTGCACTCAAGGAGCTTCCTGCCTGGCACAAGCAGTGCTTTGGCATGGAGCACCTGCCATGCAGAAGGTAAGCAGCTGAAAGTCTCATTTCTGGCTCCCATGATCTGCTCTTAAAGCTTCCAATTCCAAGCAAAATCGTGTCAAATTGAAGAGCTTTATTTGTGCACTTCCCTTCTCCAACACGTCTTCTTCCCAGGACCACCACATACACAATGCTTTCCATGAAATCCTGATGTTTACCTCAGAAATGAGGAATGAGGAAGTTATTATTTATATGAAATGAATTAAGTTTCCCACAGAGTTTTCTGTCCTCTGGGTTTTGGATCTTTGTAACATCCTACACCTGGGTGTACTTGGTGGATGTCTGACTGCTGCAGAATACAGCTAAAAGCACAGGAAATGGGGAAAAAAAGGGCCCTTCAAGTACAGAAATACCCATGGAGTTGCTTCCCTGAATATGCTACAGATAATGAATAAAATGTCCTATATTTTTTATTTATTGTTGTCAGCAAAACCTAATCAAAGTTCATTTTTTAAGAAACTGAATAGTTACACTAAATTTCATTACATACAAAATTAAATAATAAATCCACATAACTAGACCTCTGTTGCTCCAAAACACAACTTTGTTCTCTTGAGCACCTCATTTAATTCTAAGAGTCAGAGCTTCCAAACTAGTTATGGATCTGATCATTTAATAATATGGAACAAGTAATTGTGTGGGAGAAAATTTATTATTTAATTAGGCCTTATTGGTAATCAATAGCAATCTATTAATTCATTAATTTGCATATGTCTTGTTTTTTATATAAGTCCACGAATTATGCTAGATTATTTTTTAATTTATGAACTTTCTTCCTTCACTGAGGAAAAGGAGGTGCTCAAACTGTATACATTAGGCAGAACAAATAACTGAGTAGCAGGACTACATGTACGCCCTACAGAACTGACTGCAGGACAGGATTTAACACTGAAAACAAGGAAAAGAAATAAACCAAGAGGGCCTGTTCACCCCAGGATGCATGCATAATTCTCATTAATGTTAATGAAAGATACTAAATGTATGTGCACTGAGGGGAGTTTATTAGAACCTTATAAATTCTGGGATTTTTACTTTTTTTTTCACTTGATAGTTACTCTAACACTGAAATTCTTCAAATGAAGTGGCAGATATTTAAAGAAAAAAACCAAACCACTGTATCAAATTATGCTTCACAGGTTATTTTATCAAAATATTATTTTCCATTGGAATTGCTAGATTTACACATATCAGTAATAATTATTTGTTTAAAAGACAAACGATACAAAATCAGAGTTCCTTACACAAGTAGGGCCAAAAATGTTTGTACTGAAATAACAAAAGCTCCATTGATTGGGTCCACGTAATTTCACAAGTGAACTGAACAATTTACACCAGCAAAAATCCAACCCCAGACAACAAAGCTTTCTGCTTACATGGGACTCAGAGACAGTTTACAGATTCATATTCTGCTAGATTGTGATTCTAAATGTAACCCAGGGTTGCCTCCCCAAAAGGCCACAACTTAAAAAATGGCTTTTGTTGAGTTCCAAGATGATTAATTTGCAGAAGGAAAGCATCCATTACGTATGGTGTGAACTGATCCACTCTCTCAATCAGACACATCAACCACTCCTTGATGATAACTCTGCTCCAGCTGAGGTCAGTATTATTGCCTTTCCTATACCTTCTCAGTGGAGAATAGACAGAGCTCATTCACAGATCCATCCAAAAAAAAAGAAGAAAACCAAACCCAAACAACCAACAACCCCACCCCGCCTCAAACAAATAGGAAAAAATAAAGTTCTACCTCTAGGCAATATCTTTACTTCAAACACTAAAATACAGACTTGAAATCAGACAGAGAAATTCAGTGTTTATGAAATCAGACAGAGGAATCCAGCATTTCAGATGTTAACATCTTTACAAGCAAGATCAAGACAATCATTCACATGAGCACTTTCCATCTGGTTTGGTTTATTTCCTTCCAGCCCCTCACAGAGAGAATTTGGATCAGCGATGCTAGGCAAAGAACATGAAATGAAGATTTTCAAAGCAGCAATGAAGGAGGTAACTCACAAAAAGGATAAATGAAAGAAAAGAAAATGGTTTGATTTTTTCAGAGATAATAAGCAAGGAGATTACCAAAGGAGAAACCATTTTCCTCCTTCAAAAGACCTGAGCAATCTAGCAAACACAGGATGTCTTTCCAATCTTCTGCCTTTACACCGGGTACAGATTTGCCCTGCTCCTGGGCACAGAGCCTTGCTTTGAAGTGCTACAGAACAGGATTTGTTCAGCTGAGACGTGTGCATGGACACAGCACTTAGAGCTGCTCCCTGCCTGCGGTACAGGCAGAGACAAGTTTGTGCAGACTGCATCTGTCATTCCCAGCCCAAAAGCAGAGACAGCCTCTCAGCCCAGCTAACAAATCATAGAATGGTTTGGATTGGAAGGGACCACAAAGCCCATCCAGTTCCAACCCCTTGCCATGCACAGGGACATCTCCCACTGGACCAAGGGGCTCACAGCCCCATCCAACCTGGCCTTGAACACCTCCAGGGATGGGGCAGCCGCAACCTGGGCCAGGGCTTCCCCACCCTCAAAGAAAAACATTTCTTTCTAGTATCTAACATCCCTCCAGGCAGATCTACCCTTAACAGCTTTCACCCACGATGAAAACTGAACAAGTTTCCCAGGGCTCTCCATGTGGGCATGCCAACCCTCCTCCCTGGGACCACCACAGTGACAGATGCTGTCACACCCTGCAGGAAGCCAAGCCCCAGAGCATGGGAGAAGGGATGGGAGAGAGAAAAGCTCTGGAAAGAAGCAAGACACAGTGAAAACTTAAAACTCGTGGAACAAGAAACTGTCACAGATACAGGTGAGTCTGCCTGGCATGGCCAGGGCAGAGCAGCGCCCGTGCCCCGGCGCTGCCTCTAACAGACAGAGCCATGATTGACCCCAGCCTCTCCATCTGCTCAACAGAATGGGGACAATGGCTTGGCCATTCTTTAAATCACTTCAGCCACAACAATTTGGTTGGTAAATCAAATTATCTAGCAAGGGCCTGAGAGTTCCCGAGGAGGACTGAGGCATCTTGGACTCCAGAAAAAGGCAGTCTGTGATGGAAAAGAAAAATGAGCATGGAGACCTAAAGATAAAAAAAAAAAACAATTCAGGATGAATTGTATTCAGCTGGTTAATTATTACAGGTGAATTTCCCTCTCTGAAAGTGAACAGCTTATCTCCAAAGTAGTTAACTGTGTTACAGCAGGGAATCGAAGCCTTTCTCCTCAAATCTTCTGTCTGTAATTACACTGTCCCCTTAACTAAGATTAAGAGATTAATTTGATTCTCCCCAATTTATGTCAATTGTGGCATCATTCCTAGAAATCTGAAATATCAATTTATTAAAAGAAATTTAAAACCACCCAGAATTATTTACAGATTTCACTATTTGGAACTTGCAATTTAATTTTTTTTCCTTTGAAATCAAGGTGCTGCAGAACATTTATGTCGTGCAAGAAAATCATGAACAGCAGCAGCTAATTCAAAAATCTTAATCCAGTGCAATTTATCTACTATTTAAGCAGGGAATCTCTCTCCAGAAAAGGCCTGGCAGTCATGTTGCAATGCATCCACAGATGCTGATTTCTTTTACGTGATCCAGAACTGAAAAAAGGATAAACCTATAACCTGATTTTCCCAGCTGCCTATATTTAAGTAAGAATCAGGCCTTGTTTCATGATGACTCCATTCTCTTTCTAAAGACATATTTCACTTGGCATGTGGATGTGTGCAATCTGCCTGGACACACTGGCATTCAGATTTCTGCAGGAGGGAAGGGGCTTAAAGCTCCTCTTGGGCTCACTGGGGAGAGCTACCCCTCACCTACCTGATAACGCCCGCAGTGCGAGCAGCAGAGCGCTGCTCAATAGCTGCCACCAACACAAGGAGATGCTGCCTTGTGGGGTCACCCCGTGAGCAGCACTGCACAGGGCAGCAGGTTTTACTCCCATCACTGCAAGTAACTGAAAGGAAACCACAAATGGTGAGCAGCACACAAGAGGTGCACTGGCATCCACCCCTTCTCCTTCAGCCTAACCTGTCACTCCATCGATGTGACCATCACCAACCCCGTGGGCTTTCCCTGTCACTGCCCAAATGAGGACACAGCTCCCAGAGACTGGATTTGAAAGGTATACTTCAAATTCTTCCATACCACAGCTTAGCTTTACAAAATGACCCTGTGCAGGAGTGCTTTTGCCAAAAAGACACCAAAGCAGCTTCCAGGAGGGATGGTATCAAAAAGGCTTGAGAGAGTGGGGTTGCTTTAATGTGCAGAAAGCTCTTGGCTTGTCCTGCAATGAGTGATACAAAAAAAACCACTGCAGTATCCAGAATGCTTGACTTTTTCTTTTTTTAAACAGTAAAAATATTACACTCTCTTCACCCTGTCATCCTGTTTGGACCTTGCTGAGCAAGTTTTATTCTATTATTTTAACCTTAGTTTTCCATTTCTAAATCATTTCAAGAGGAGGCTCTTCTTTCTCTGAAACACAGGTTAACACAGCACTGCCAGAACAGACTAAAATGCACGGACTAGATCAGATGTACTTGTATTTCAGATGCACTTAGAATTACAGAACAGCGTAACCACGTCCTCTTTCATGTGATAAATCAACACAGGGCTAGGAAAGGTCATCATTCTCTTGCTATCACATGCAAAAACATTACATATGCTTTTTCCCTACTGTCATTTTTAAGCAACAAACTCAGTCATGCTGTGCAGGCTCTCGGGGGAGCTGCAGGGACAGCTTTAAGCAGACAGCTTTTTAATTTTCAGAAAGGGAGGTGACTTGAAGGGAAAAAAAAATGGAGCCAACCTAACATTTTCTTTATTATTGCATTGGTAAGGCAGATAGGGTTCTAATAAATGGGTTCCCTTTGTCTGGCTGAAGCTGAGTCATGAACCTGAGCAAAGAACTGTGATTCCACCCTTCGCTGTGAGACTCAGGATGTCCCAGCACCGAGCCAGGCAGCTGAGGCCCCAAAGTTGAACACAGATCAGACTGAAAATGCCTTTGGGCAAAAGCACCCAATAAACTCAACCGCAAAGCAGTGTAATTGTGGGTAAATGCCTGCTTGGTGAAGGCACAACAGGCATGACGAGAAGGTGGCTGGTTTGCAAATGACTCTTTGACAACACTTCTGATCTGTGGTCAGCACAGGCATAATTTTATGGTGGATCTTTGCAGAAAGCAAAAGCAGCACCTGGTAGGTAAGAAAACAAACGTCAAATGTGCAAAATCGCATGAGGTCAGAGCACTGGTGCACAATATTCTGTTATAAAACATTACATTAATTTTTAGAGTTAGTCAGAAACCTATTAAACTGAAATCTAGCTTTGCAACATTAGCTTAATAAACAGTTTCCACCTACTACAAAACATAGCACAGCATCAAGTTACACATCTGAATTAAAGGGGAACGCTTCTACACGTTTCTTGGCAAGTTATATTCTAGTTCAAAGCAATATTTTGTAACATAAAAAAAAGCAAGCATTCCCTGTTAAATGAAGAGGCTGATAACATACAAGTTTGACAAATAAAAGTATTATGGATGAGATGGAGCTTGGAAAGAAATTCATACACTAACGACACAAAATTAATCAGCCAGTCTCGACTGTGGTATTAATGATTTCAGACCTCACCCATTGTCTGGGATTTCTGGAGTTTTGGCATTTACAGGACAACAGGGCATCTACAAGACCTGTATTCTAGAGTGGCATTTGATTGATTGTACACACTCTGAGACAGAGGATTATTTAAATGCAAAACATATTGCTGTAACATGGGAAACAAAGCAGTGAAAGATACTTTCTAATTAAAATATAAGATTTTTGATCCTAATCCCAGTCATTGTGGGCAAATGAAGAGCAGCATGTAGAGCAATTAATGAATTTCTCAACATGGGCCAGGCGCTGGGGGGGCAACAGCACTGCAGGGCCTTTAGGGTCTGTGCACTAAGGCGAGTCCAACAAGCCTTTGAGCCCATTTGCTTACTGTAGCTTAATTTAGACAGAATCAATAGCTCTGACTAGTTCTGGGGTTATTTTTGGAATTAAACTACCTAAAGACAGTATCCATCTAAGAAATTCATCTGGCAGGAAAGAAGGGTAGAATTGCTAGGATGGAATAGTGAAGTCTTCTTCCTCATTACCATTCCTCAACTTATAATTTTGATATTTTTTTCCTTTCCTCATTTGTAGTTGTGCATTTTTAATCCCGTTTTGGTTTGTTTGTTTGTTTTTTTTCTCTACATTCCAATCCATACCGTTTACTCTGTGTTTGTCCAGGGACAGGGAACAATATCACTTTGCAAGTCAGGGGTACAGCACATTATGACATTCACTACTGGAAATCCCAATCATCCAGATTCAGACCCATTATAATTCACTGCTAAAGAGAATCTTTCAAAATTTTCCGTCCCCATCCCTTCAGGGAGCTTCATAACCTGATATTTCTGGATCAGACTTCATTATCCAGGTCATCATCTCAATCTGTCAGTGCCTTGGAGCCTTTGATATTCTCAGCTAGGATGGTGCCATGTCCATCAATCACTAGGGCTGTTTCCACATTCCAAATTTCTTTCATCTCTTTCAGTCTTCAAAAACTTGTATAACTTTACATGCGTGTATACTGGACAAAGACACCCCTTACTTTTGTCAACTGCTACCATTTTTTAAGCACAGGAACTGATCTGAACAAATTAAGGGGACCTTAAGATCATTTTCATTCTAGGTCCTGCACATTATTATTTTTCTAAAGGGAGGGTTTACAGATCCACCAGTGCCTCTTTGGTCTATAAGCATGGCAAACAAAAAGAAATATGCTGCTTTCCTAGAGAGCTTATAGTTCAGTCAAAGCCTAAACATTACATGCAATGAAGAGGCATAAAGACCTGACAAAGCAAAGTGGGAACTGGGACTCTAGGGCTACACCCATTAACTGCATCATAGAAAGCACAGGTCTGCCCAAGGGGCTGAAAGGAGAATCAGACCCATACAAGGAAGAGTTTGAAAAGGGCCTTGAAAGAAATGGCAAGAATTTTTATTGAGAGTGAATGGAAAACAAAGAGCCAGCAAAAGGCTTAAAGGGAGGGGACCAAACCCTCAGATGGCCCAGCTGCTTCTCCATCTCTGCAAGGGATGGTGATGTTCGTAGCTTTGAAAGCACACACCACTGACAGCCTGCTCAAACCATCCCAATCTCAGCACAGCACTGAAACAGAGCACACACTCAGAGCAGGCACACCAGCCCTGAAACTACTGAATTGCTGCACCAATTACCTGTCTGCATTATTACAAGTTCTCCAGCCAAGGAGACTACCACACTTCATCAGATTGTTTTTGGACACCCCAGAAACCCCAGACTCATGATTCTTAAGAGAAAAGCAAACAGGATCATTTGTTCACGTGTCTGCACAATTTGGTTTTCAAAAACTTGTCTGCAGGGAAAGCAGGCTGAGGCATCAAAAGTATTGCAGCTAGTGAATTTAAACCTTCTGAGGCAATCAGTCTGCAATGTGATCTGATGAAATTTGAAGACTCAGACCTGATGCCCAGTACCTCAGGTCCACAGATAAGTAGACAAATAGCAGTCTGCTGTGGGCTTAACTAAACCCTAGGCTCCACACTCCTGGTTAAGATTTCTAAAGAATGCAAGCCAGATGGATTGATTTAACTCAGCATGAAAAAAAACATCTGGGAAAGAAAAACATGTACGTCAAAAAATAATGGTGAGACAATCTTCTCAGTGTAAAGTAATTAGTGGAATGTGTGACGTATAAAATACATTTCTGCATATATACCCACACTGCCACCATCAGCCTTGCTTTCTCATTTATTCAGGTGAACCTGTAATTGGCAAACAGGCACTTACTCATGGATAATAGTGGAGGTGCTGAGCTGCTGGAGACTTTGACACTGCTGCAAAACAGAGTATGTGTTCATATGTGTTTGTGCAATGGACACTTGCTGTGTGATATTATCTTGTCCCTACAGATAAATTAGTTGCATCATGCTCCTGCCAGCTTGATTTGTTCAGCCTTTACAGCATACAGAGCACATGGAGTTCCTTGTGATTGAACTTCACATAAAAGGTAAACCTGAGAGTTTATTCTACACTGTGCTATACAACCACCAAGGCAGCTAGAGCACTTGCTGACTTGATGTTGAAAAGAAGGCTATAAAATATACTGGGGAAATCTTGAAATGTCACTCAGTTGACATAGCAATAAGAGCCCTGCATTAAGATGCAGAGCTGATTTCCCTGATCCATGAAATTGCCTGGATATTTCAGGCATTTTCAAACAGAAGTGGCACAAGGATACCATGGGCTTTGTGTTCTCCAAGAAAAAACGAGCTCAAAACTGCAGAGATAATTATACCTTAAGAGAGGACCTAAATACAATTTCTTTCCATTCTCAAGCAAAAAGAAAGGAGTACTCAGAATGATTTTAATGCTGGAAGATGGTCATGCTTGCTCACACACTGCTCAGCGATGCTTGGGTTCTCTGTTGTGTGTTGATACAAGAAGCTCTTGCAATAAAACATAAATTGTGCAAATCTGTGACCACCTTTGGAGAGGGATATTTGTCCCTCTCATAATGAGGTTATAGGGCTGGAATATGCACAATGTGTGGACAGCTATGAAAAGGATTATGAAGCAATATATTGTATTATTTTATGGGTTGAGACCTAGGACATAGTTCAGGATTCCTTAGCAAATATATATTTTCAGATGCTAAAGGGTAGGGAAAGACCTGTCTACACTCACAAAGTACTGCTAAGCTGAGGGTCAGCTACAAGTATAATTTCTTCCAACGACCCATCCAATGCAAACACACAGAATGCCATAACGGGGGAATTTAAAAGGATCATAATCTTCCCTAGATCACCATCCCACAGGCTCTGCCAACTTAGACTCAAATGAGGGCACTATCCACGAGCAATAGGTGACAGAGATAAAGGAGCTACACCTTAAACAGCTTCCCATTAGGTAACTGGGAAGCTTTTAGCCTAAAGGCGCCACTAAAACCTGCATGCACCAGTGGGTTTCACACCAACACAATGAACATGTAAATAAGACAATCTTATCAGTTATTTCTATCCAAAATCACAATGAAAGGGTAATCTGCTTTGAGCCCGGTCCATGCATTGCACATACAATTTCAGCATCTCCATAGCAAAGAAAGACCTGAGATTCATATTCAAACTGAGGTCTAAGATTTTCCTTGGACATGGATTACTACAAAAAAAAAAGAGCATTTCCTAATCTTTTTCAGATAAAATTCCTCAGTCAGTTTTTGTCTTCACCTAGGCTGATAGTTCTTCCTGTTTTGTAGTAAAGCTTTGCACTGTCCTGTTTAACAGCCAGTACTCTTCCCCTGCTTCCTGTGATTCTTTTACATAGCACATACAGTAGGCTATATTTATGCAGGTATACAGAATTGTACAAAACACAAATGGAAAGGACTTTTGATGCTATCCGATATGTGACCCCATTCAGCACAAGATCCGCTACCACCCAATTAGCTTCTGCCATACACTCGCCTACCTTATTGAAACAGACTCTACAAACTCCCTTGGATATCTGTTGTGATGCTTTGGTACTCTTACTATTAGAATGTTTTCCAAATCTTTACTCTGTTCCAGAAATTTTAATTAAAAGTTCCCTTAGAGGAACATTGGATAATTGCACATTCTTATACATGAAGAAAAACACACACAGGAACACATGACACATGGAATCTAAGGCTCCTAAGTTATTTGTAGATTGCATGGGTAGTTTTTCAAACCTTCTGATTCAAAACAGTTAAAATGGGACCAGCTATTTCCGTATTCACCATATTGTTCATTTTAAAGACGATCATGATCACACTAATTTCTTTCTCAATTCATGTTCTGAAAGTTCTAAGCTCTCTGAAGAAAATAGCTGTTGGCATTTTTGGATGATAAACATCCAAAAGTAATGATGATAAATTACAGCGTTGTCCAATGATGCAGAAAAATAGAGAAATGCAAACTGCTAACCTCTGATTTATAAACACACACTCTTTATTACAGAGTCTAGGGGTTCACAGCTGTGAGAGCAGGTCATTTTCACCTCATTGCTTATTAAAAGTGGGAGAAGGAAGCATGAAGGGTGGCTATCATTTTGCAATGTACTGGACAGATCAACACAATGCTCTCTCTCTCCAGTACAAATGAAAAAAGGTACAAATGAAAAAAGGCCTTTTTAAGGCCTACACAGGCATGTGTTACTGTTCACAGGCACAGAAGATGGGAATTTTTACATCTAATTCTCCTCATTCATATTAGTAAATTTTCTCACATTTTTAAATAATTATTACTATGTTTTCTTTACAAAGAAAAAAATGTCCAGTATAGTACAAGAAATCCTGTCATCCGCTTGTTAAAATATGTTGCTATCATTGATAAGATTTACTTCAGAGAGTGTTTCAACTGAGACTTTCACCTATCAACAGGTGTTCCCAGAAAATCCACTCAATGGACTCCCAGTCACAAGCCAAGGAATCTGTTTTGTCGCAGCACTGAAGTAAATTGTATTACATTCCTTCATCACTCCTCAGTTTCCCAAAGCTTGGGGTTTTTGTCATTTCTTCTTTCTCCCTATTACCTCTCTGCTAAATATTAAAAGCAGGCAACAAAGAGGAGTAGGAAAAATAAGGTCAATGCAGCAAATTGGAGAGAAGTAAAATGTTTCTATACACCATCATTTGGTTGCTACAGTTATCTTAATCAACCCATGCAGCTTCTTTGAGATATCTAATTTGATTTTATGAAGTGCTAACCCATAGCCATATTTGACTTTCCTTTGATTCTGAATGTAAAAAATAGCCTTTATCTAATGCTCAGGCATATAATCTAACTACACATGCATTTGCATTTGCATTACGAGGCAGTGAAACATGGTTGGAGAGCCATCTTGGATGTTATCTATGTTATTACTCAAGTGGAGAGCATAATCATAAATCCTTCTTTTCCCCTCCACTCCCCCCCCCCCGCCTTTTTTTTTCAGAAGTACACTTAAAATCTGTTTTTAAGCTTCACTGGCTCCATTACAGTTGAACTTCAGTAACAAGAATGGGATATGAATATTTAGCGAGAAAGAACAGAAAAAAGGTATATTTTCATAATGTAGTTCATTTTAACTGTTTCTATAATTAGCTACAACTCATTAAGCAATAAAAAGATAAACAGATTATGAATAGAAAGGCAATATTTTCTCCATAAACAAACAAAAAACTTAAATAGATGCCTCTTTTCTAAGGCTTTCCATGCATAAATACACCCAGCAGCTTAGAAAAGATATTGTCATGACTGTTTTTTTTTTGTCTAGATAGAAAACCTGGAAATACTACCCTGTGCAATTTCAATGCACAGTATTTACAGCTCTATTGTACACTTGGGGTTTTTTGATCTCAACGATATAACAATATGGCAATGGTCTGCAGATGACTAGCTTTGATCTTTTATTAGTTCTCATAATTGGCTCTTAATTTGTATTCTGCATCTCATAAGCACTCACCTTCACAGTTTGTCCAGCTTCGGGGCCATCCTGTAAGCAAAGGGAGAAGTTTCAAGTTAGAGGAACTAACAAGGATCACACAGGGACTCAAAAATCTTATTAATCATTTACATCCAATTTCATTGTATGTTAATTCATTACGTTTTCTTGTGGATCACTCAACACAAAGTTTTTGGACAAGCTGCCTTACACATTAGGCCATGGTAAAGTGAGAAAACATCTCAGACCAGAAAAATGACAGTTGTTATTTTTGATTCATTCAGGCAATATTTTTAATAGCTAGCAACAGATCTCTGATCCTTTTGAATATAAAATCAGACATCTAAAAGAGGAGTTAATCAAAGCGTTCTTGCTTAAATTCTTATTCTGCTGAAATGGGCTTAGCCTCCTGATTTGCTTTAAACAAGAGCTTTTTTTATTGGTGTAAAAACACCCAGCATGAATAACTGAAAGGTCAGAATTGATACCACATGTATGTGACTACATCTCTCTGCCTGCATATAAATAGCTGTGCGCAGGGATCCCCTGCTGCCACCACAAGCAGTGGGTTACCCGCTGCACCGGGAGACGCGGCTGCCTGCTTCCAGGCCCATCCTGCAGACTCTGACTTGGAGGAAGAACACTTGCTGCAATACTCAAAAGCAAGCACTGTGTTTGGGAGTGTTCACAGGTTTATACCAAAGTCTGGCATTTATTAATTATCCACACTTTTCTGCTGGTTTGGCTCTTAAGTCCTTTTCAGTGGCAAACCTGGCAGACTGCAATGCAGTTATTGTGCTTCTGGGTTTTATTATTACTTTACATTTATTGCCCCTGGAAGTCTGAATGTCCTCTTGTCATTGGGCTATGGAAGAAGGTTGAAAGCTTGATAAAACAAACTATTAAACCTTTTTTTAGCTGACTGGTTTACAAACCTGAATGGAAATGGTGAGCGAGGTGCCGCAGAAGTGCTTCTCCACCACGTTGCCAACCCTTTGCGCCACACAAAATAAATCAGCCACTTCCTCAGGACGCAGGTCACGGAAACGCTCCACCGGCCGCAGAGGACAAACAAGGACATCTGAAGGTGGCATTGTCAAGGCACAAACACAAGTCTGAATGGTCCAGAAAGAAATGTGTCTCAATCCCTAGCCTGTAACTGGTTTCTGATCACTTTGGAGTTGCCTAAATTCCTCCTCTCCAAGGATTACAGCAAGAGAAACTAAAACACAAAGCTAAATACAGAGAATTGTATGATGCTTTGTTCAGAAGAAGCTTCCTCAAACCCCTCAGATACAGGCAAAAGGACTAAAATAAGGTCCATAAGGGCTCACCTTTTTGATGGAGAGATGCTCCTATATAACACCTCTGAAAGTCAGATATTAAAAATGGGGGGAAGCCAAAGGAATTCAAGATGTGTTTGGGGGTGTGATCCAAGACAGCAGTTTTACAATGCTTTTCCACATATGCATTACATATTATATTCTTGTAACTCTTGATCTCACACCTCCAATTTTAGGTACCTAAATGTGAGAAAACCTGACGCTGCACTGATAATAACAGGTCACTATTTTCTATGTTACATTAATTATCATTCACAAGGCATGCTCGCCTGATAGAAATATTATGAGTTTTTAGAAATTCATTAAGATAACTAAGACTATTCCCTCTTAAGCATGGTGTTCACAGCACTGCAAATAGATTTTATTCTACCTTGGTGACTGTGCTGCATGAACCAATGAAATGAAGCTATAAAGTGAACAGTGGAAGTACACAGATGTTATTCATAGTCATCTGATCTGCTTCGTTCACAGAAATTAATAAATGCTATGATTCCTCACTTGAAAGTCAATTCTGTAACATTATTAATAGGATCCAGAATTCTTAGCAAAGCCTCAGTTGTGTAAATCCAACAAGGACGCATTCGGGACTTGATTCTCATTTCAATTCCCTGCAGACAGGTTTTTTTTCTGACTTACAGTATCGTGTTTGCAGAATAAAGACCTTAAAATCACCTTTAACATCACTTGAACTTTCATGACCAAAGGCTATGAAAATTAAACACTTATTTTTTCAGTACTAAAACGCGTGTTCAAAGGACTATTTGAAGAAAATTAAGTTCCATGTAATTGTATTGCAGTCATTTTTATTTTTACTGCATCTTGAAGCCTGCAGGTATTCATTCTCTGTATTATAGGAAAGGTAACTAGGAGATGCTTTGCAGTTAACAGGTTCACACAAAGGTTACATCAACCTGATTTTCAAGAACTGCATGAGATGCTTGAAATAAAGGATTAACAAATGCAAAAGATAATTTATTTCCATAAACACAGAGACAATATATTTACAATCACCAAGTTTATTGTAGAAATGGCATTTACAATTCTGATTGGAGGGAAAACCAGATATGTTCTGGACATAAAGAAGTAAGGGCAGGTTTTGATCATTTTTCGAAATCCAGATGAGGACAGACAAGATTTTAATGGATATTTGCAAAAGTTGGAGCAGATTTTTCAAGCAAGCTCCACAGGCAGCAGCTCTGAACGAAACAGGAGAGGCCTGGCCCCAGCTGTAGGTGTTAATCTGCTTTGAAAACCTGTCCCTCTTTTTTTCAGTACAACGTCAGCTATGCCACCACTATTCTCCTCTTCTCTTGTTATAACTTATGGTATTAAAATTTAAGAAAGAACAAATACATATTTAAAAAGCAGGTGCTTGGAAATAAACCAGCCCTGAACAGGGACAAAAAGCTCAGTTTTGTGGGTTTTTAGAACTAAAATGCTGTGCCTCCTGGCAAGCTACTGGGCATAATAAAGCTCCTGTAATTTATTTGTGCCTTCCCAGCACACTGTACAAAGCACCTCCATAAAGGATACTATTGGCTGAACTTAGGGCTCAGGGGAAGAGCTAAAAACTTGCTTGGCAGACCTGATTTCCATACCACGAATAAAAAAACTAATTAATTTTACTCATAAAAAGGAAGTCCATGTCAACAGTAAAACAGGAAAAAGGACATTCGTTTAATCTGAGTTCATTTTTCAAAAGGAGAAGGGAAGCTTTTACCCTTAGGGCATCTGACACTTAAGTAGATAATTATCCTTCTTCTGCAGCACTGCTTTATTATCATGGGTCAATGAACCATTTATAAATGAAGAATTTCCCCTCACTTACCTCTAGCAAAACTACTGCTTACATAAAGACAAGTTTGCTTTCCTCCTTTAGCATTTTACCCAGCAGTTTCTCACCCTCTCAGGCTTGCATGTGCCTCACCAGCAACTGTTTGTTCTCAACTTAGCTGAGGGCCACAGCCACAAGGATGAATTTTTGCATTAATCAGGGTTTCTACCACCTTCTATTAACACTGTACTACCTGTCAGTGAGACAAAAAGCATGGGCTAAAGTTTGCTTGTGAGAGCCTTCGTTTCCATAGCAGAGAGCAGAGGGAGCAGAGCACTGGCTGTGACGAGGCGTCTGGTTTGGTTTCTCTTCTTAATTCTATCACTAATCTGCTCTGCCACATCTGTCTCAGTACCCTTCTCTCTCCTCTTCCACACTTTATCTATCTTATCTGCTTAGACAGTGTTTGCCAGTTGGTGCAATGGATGTTTTCTTAGGAAGCCGTGAGGCTCCCTGCTCACACGGTGTCGCGAAGCGCTCCTGCAATATCAAGCGATGCGCCCGTGAACAATGTCATTCTGCAAAAAGGATTTTCACTTCCTCCTTACGTTACCAAGGCTCATTTACAACTCAAACTAGATTTTAACCATATTTCTGTCTTTGAATATGATAAATAATTCAAAGGCACAATCACACACTGGAGCATCTTTACTGAACTTGCCATCATTTCAAAATAATTCTACAAAGAATAATGATAGAAATTTTGAATCAGAGCTAAATTAACATGAGAATGTAATTAGGACAACATTCAAGTTATATTTAACTATGAATACATAAAAAGGCAAATGTTAGAATGAATTCATGGATTTGAGGTCATTAAGGAAACAACTATCCACTGCAACTTTAAATCACAGTTTAAATACAGTTTTTTAACACTGGGATAGTTTTTAACTTCATACCCTGGTCAGATTCTAATCTGGATAAATGCTCTATTAATTTAAAATTCTTCCTAAGTTTAAGATCAGATGAGCTATTCATTGCATTCTGCAGTTACTCACTGCAAACACTCACACAAACTACTGATGTGCTTCAGGTGACTGTGTATTGAAGATGCAATTCAAATTGATCCTGTGCTTACGTCTACGTGCAATTACTCCTTACCCAGAAGCATCTACTGCCATCTGAGATGCCTCGGGGCACCCAGCTGCCACTTCAGAAGGGCAGGAGCCTCCCATATGCCCCGTGTCATTTGTGCCAGCCGGTGGGAAGCCTGAGTCATCTCAGGGGATGTGAAACAGCAGTAGGTGCCTGCGTGTGGGCAACAGCCCCACTGGCAGGGAGCGGCTCAGCAGGACGAGGGGCTGATACCCAGCAAGAGCGCTGCATGACTGAAGACAGTCATGAACTAAGCACCACAATTAATAATTTTGTGATTTCTTCATTCATTCTAAACTGCTACTGACTGATGAAGTTTCTATTTTTAAGTTTTGATGCACAGCTGTTATTTCCTTCAAATTCTCTGAGTCAGTCCACATCATTAGAGTACATGCAATTCAATATGTCAACTTCTCCATCATAAGGAGAAGAAAACCTTCATATCTTATTACAATCTATGATTGTACATTCCTCTCTCTAGACATTGCAGGACTTTTTCCTAATACCTAAATACGCACACACAAATCAATATGTGTACCCTCACACACACACCAAAAGCCCCATTAAAGATTTATTAAACAATTAAGAATGTCAGTATTTCCCAAGGACTACCAGTAGACAGTAGACTACAACTCCAGGTAGATTAGTGGAAGTGCATGACCATCAAGCAGCAGTAAAATAACAGTGGAACAGACTCATTACGCTCACACTGAGCTAAAACCTAAGGATGACCTATGATTTCAACAAAATCACTTGTCTTTATATATTGGGCACAGCAGGCCACTCCCTGTACAACCTTGAGCAGGTTGTTTAATGCACCAAAGCCTGTGAGTCTCCTCCGTAATTCAAATTAACAGCCTCTGCCTGTTGGGTCTGTTAACCCTGTAACCTGTTTGGAAAAGCTCAGACGAGCAGTCGAGGAAGTGTGGTTCAACAAGTTTCCAGACACCAGCAGAGCAAGGATGTTGAAGCACATGTGCCAGCTCTCAGCCCTCAACAGTCAAGGCTGCACACATTTCTGTAAATCTCTTTCATGTTCTCATTGACTTTTTGGACCATAATAACTGGAGCCCTTTGAGACTGGCATTCAGAGGCATTTATTGCAATGTGGTTCTGCAACGAGCACCCGGACAACTATCAAAGCTATCAAAGCTACTTGTGCCAAGCACAAGTACAAATTCTAATGAACACTTAATCAATTTGGGATAAGTTCACAATGGAGAGGATGGGTCACTACCAAAGACTGATTATTTGTTAACTGCATAATGACTTTAAGTTGATCGTACAGAGAGGGCTCAGATTCTACAAGAAAAGCAAAACACATGGCCAACATCTGCACGCTGACCACTTCAAATGCAATCTTCCCTCCACTATTACACATAGCTTGAAGGCTAAAATTCAAAGGCACAGTAGCAATTTTATTTGCTTTATCTCAGTTTTGACTTTGAAGCCTAAATTATCGTAATCTGAGGTGTAAGCCGGGCTCCGTCTTCCCTTCAATGGGATTCTGATCAAACCCCCAAAGTGCCCATTATAATTTTTCACACACAACTATCAAGGTACATGCATCCTATAGTTCTGAAACGTTTAAAAATGGCCTCTGAGAGGTCACAAAAAGAAAGAAAACCAAAAAGGAAATCCCAAAGAGGTTAAAATTCCTTTTATGTGACAAGTGTTAGAACTAAACACAGCTTTTTCCTGGTTAAGTCCATTAGTTCCCTATATAGAAAACAGACTGTCTGTTTTGACTTGTGTTTTATTCCTGAATTTGAACTTCAAACAGAACAATTCAAACCTTTATAAAGGAAAAAATTAAAGGCTCTTCAGGTACTGACATTCTAACAATAGGAACAGAGTTCATTTTTATTTTGTCTTCTTGAGGAACCATTTAAAACATTAAAAATTGACAGGTTTTCTTAACACCCGAAGCTCTAAAAGAGAAAAAGAGGCAAAATATCATAAAGCTCCTGGGTTTGGTCAATGTTGTTATTTTTCTAAATACTTTGTTACAAAAGGTTTTAACTTCATAAAATTATTTATTTTCAGTGTGTAACATGGTCAGGAACCCAGGTCACATGGGGATGGAAATGTTGTTCCGGTTCAGGAGACTTTTAAAAGTATTTCATAAAGTTTTCTCTCTCAGAAGGAGCGAATAAATAAATAGATACATAAAAGATGAAAAGTAGTGGTTAATAACATTTCCAAAACTGCTAAAATAGATACTTCCAGAGTTTTAAAATTCTAAAATTTTTACATAAAATATAGCTTAGTTAATAATAAAAATTTTCCTTACTAATTTAAGTTTGGGAAAGTCACCAAAACTTACATTTACTATTTTGGTTTTGACTGAGTTTCACTAAAAAAGTGTTCCAAACCATGATGACTTCATAACACTTTAGGTATTACATAAGTTTAGGTGAATAATGTAAACCAGAGTAACCTCAGATTCTTCCTCCTAGCTGAAAACACCCCAATCAGTTACTGATCAACTCTCAGCAAGAGCTGCTGCCTTGGAAATGAGAGCTCTCCTCATTTTAGGATTAATACAGACTGTAGCACCATGGATGCTTCTCCCATCTCTTTCTGACAGGAGGAAGCATTTGAGAGATGTGTGGAGATGGTCCCCTTGAGCGCAGGCGGCCCTTCCAGCCCTCACAGAGGTGGGAAGACAGCGTGTGTGGCTGCTGGGAGCCCAGAGGCCAGGAGAACCAGCTGCAGAAGACTGCAATAAATGATTATTTCTAGCTCTCTCATGTTGGTATGAAAGGACCCCTTCTGCACATCCGTAAGCCAGCTGATGGGAGTGCAGAAATAACGCGCTGTGGGGAGCTGGGTGAGGGATTATCCTCTCCTTACATGAATTTGCATCAAGTGCCCCAAGCACAGAGAATCAGTCAGATGATGGCTCAGGTATTAAAACTCACCACAGTGTTGTCCCCAGATTCAACTGAGGAGCGTGGGCAGGGGTACTGAATTCATCACTGCATCTAAGCAGTTTGCTTTGTTCAAAAGCTCTAATTGCCCACAGAAAGGAGTCCCATAGCTCGGAAAACACACAGGAGAATGCATGACTAACAAAATTAATATAACGGAACAACAACTGCCAGTCATTTATCTTTTTTCTGCCCTTGAACAATTCTTCACATTTTGAAGGCTGCAAGAGCAATTTCTCTATGTGAAGAAAATAATAGTTCCACAGATGGTGTTTCGAAGAGAAGTTAAGGAGGAAGCAAACCCAACTGAAATGGTGCATGCACACTCACCAAAAAGCCTTTAAAAATGAATCAAATACATATTCTGCTTCATCATGAAAACAATATGACAAGGCATACATTCCATCCCCACTAAACCAACTAAATTAGGACGTACATAAAGCTGTAGTAATGCAAGAATGGACATTCCAGCCCCCCAGACAATCTTATTCAGTAAGACAAAGTGACTCACCCTTGGAAAGAAATCTGTGTTTGGATTAAGAGTGAGTATCTAATAAAAGGAAAAGGTGAAGGAGCATTCTTCAGTGGGTTTTACATATAGAATTAGATTTAAGTATATTTCAGAAGGCTGCTTTGGTACAATACTGGTAATCGTAAATACATCATGAAACTTGCTAGCTTGGGAGAAGGATGATTAAGAACCAATGAAAATGCAATAAATTACAATAAAAAAATTAAAAATAGCTTCAGACTTAAAACCACACACGATGCATTATTTTGATCTTGCTACGCCACATCTTAGCATTACTACAGATGTCATTAAGATAAAACAAATTATCTAAACACAGTTATCTTGATAAGGCAGCTCAGTACATGTTTACATTAATATAGAAGACCACATCTATGCAATAAAACAGAGAATTCGTGGCTCCAGTGGAACCAAAAGCAATCAGTGTAAATCTTCATACATGGATCTCTCTGCACTATGGTAAGAGCACTGTTTTAAGATCACACTGCAGCTTTTATACAGTGGGGCTTTATCCTCTACCTGATCTTCCCACCTCACTGAAGCTGTTGAAAAATGTCTTCGTGTCAATGAAAGGTGCAATAGCCCTAGGAAATGAACAGTAAATATTTTACTTTTTCTGTAGGAAAAAAGTCACTACAAATAATTTAAATATAGATATGGCTTATAGTTTAATCATGCTAGATAGCACACCAAAGTACAAAGTACTGCTACTCAAACTACAGTGACTCCACAAGACAGAGGGCCACAGCAGGGAAATGTGAGATTCAGAACTGTTCACTTTTCATTTTAAACAAGCCTTTCGTGTATTTGATATTCCCTTTAAATGCCTTTAGGGTATGTCAAGTAGGTCACAGAAAGCTCAGTTCCTCATAGCAAGTGGTATTTTACTGTAGGATTCATCTTCTTTGCTAGCTCCTGACCTCAGGGCCAGCCGTGGGCAATAGCAGGTGCCTAAGTGGAACCACAGTGAGAACAGCCATGGGAGAGTTGTGGCTCAGAAACACTCCTCTGATCCCAGCCTCATTTGGTGGAAATTTACTGCAGACCTAAACTTAGATTTGTACCAAGAATCACGATAACATTCTAGAATCACATTAAGCTTTTGCACTTGGAAGGCCCCAAGGCAATAACCACTGGCCAAATTAGACACAGAGAAGGCCCAATATAAAAGGATTTAATCTCTAATGGCTATGGTGCTCTGAGAAGATCCTGTAAAGAAATGCTGTTGCACAACTCATTTCCGTTAAGAACCACATTTGTATTGTTCCAGATCATATATCCTACTTCTAAATGTAAGACAAAACTATTCATGGTTACGTGAAGCTATCTGTGCACATCTACCAAATATAAATGCACAAGACAACTGAAATAAACAACCTTGTCTGAAGGTGACAGCAGAAACCAAACAACAACTGGGGTGAAACACTCAGAGTGGTTTCTTGGCCTGAACATCGCAGTGATGACATTTCCCACAGAAACTAATATGTTCATGCAAAGTAGCTGAACAGCTACAAGTCTTATCCAAACAACCCATACCTCCAGAAAACTGCACTGAATTCAATTCACCAAACTTAACCCTGCTGGAATTCCAATGCACCATTGCTACGCCTCATTTCAAACAGGACAATCCAGTCTCTTTACCTGGCAAAGGAAACAACTTGTAACAAAATGCTTCAGTATTGAGTCTTCATTGAAGCTATGGCACCAGTATATTCAGAAAATTATGTGACCATTATGAAGTTATATTCTAGATCATGATTCAGGAAGTATAATGAGGGAATAATTAATTACTGAATATTAGTTATGACAAATTTACTTCCTTGCAATTTATTGGATGCCGTATTCCAAGCATTAAGTCTTATTGAAAACAAGTTTTAATTTGGTAGAAAGCTATCGCAGAATGTGTTGGGAATTAAGGTAAAACAAACTTACAAACCACAAGCATTATTCACATTGTATCTGTTTTACTTGAAAGTACAACCTTTTTGGGTGCTCTGGGCATACGTGGCAGGAGATATCAATAAAATAAATGGGCGAATATTGGGTGAATACCCCTGGGATTGATCTTGTCTAATTTTGAAGGTAAACAGGTTTCATTGACAACAAACCACTGGATTTGGAACTGTGAGAAGCCAGTGCTTTACGGCTTTTCTCCAGATTTAAGTTGCCTCAAGGAAGGTTCTGTTGGAGCTGCTGCTGGAGAAGCTGGTAAATGATCCACATTCTCCAGCGACCCGTGGATGGCAGATAATCAAGAGCTTCATGCCTACTCTTTGTAACTCTGCACTAAGTCTATGCTGAGCAGCACAGCACAAGAGGAGCCTCTGGCAGCACGTGCCAGACAAACAGTGCCTGCATTTCAAAAGCAGTGAAGCATCAGCTGGAGGAATGCAGTACACGATCAATTACCAGAGCATCACAGGGGACAACGAATACGTTTGGATTATCAGGGTTTCAGGTAATGAAGATAATTTTGAACGTAATTGACAGATAATGAGGAACATGAATAACAGGGACATTTGTAAAACTGAATTTGGATAAGCCAGACTGTTTTACACTAAGTGTATTCCTCAAAGAATATTGTAAGGTATGCTGGGATTTTCAAAGTTTTGAAACGGAATAAACCACCTGATTACCATTAATTTCTCAGAAGTGGTTCTCTACCTAATTCTGTTAGGTCACTCAGAAAATGACTCCAATTAAAGTCAATGGAGAGTTGGGTTTGACTTAAGCTGGAAGTTCTCAAGGCGTATTTTGCACGCTTACTTACCAAAATTGCTTCTAAACAAACAGGATAGGTTATGCTGTTTCAAGAACTATTCCATGACAGTAAAATGAGCCTAAATTACAAAGGAGAGAATAAAATTCTTGAAAAAAGAAATGTTCTCTATACCCCTTAGCCCTCCCTAAGAACATCAGCACCTTTAGGAACAATCTGAAAAACAGAGCATTCTATCTCCCTTATGAAAAGCTGTTCAGCACACTTGCATGGCAGAAAGGCAAATCATAGTGTCTTTACCCTGCAAGATCACATATTCATCTTTGCTGCTGTACCTAAAAATAAATCTGCCAGTGTATTTCCATCAGTTCCTTTGAATGCTTAAAATTGCAAAGTCCATGATAAAGAACCTAGATGAGTATCTTTTCTACACTGGCCAATGAGTAGTTGAAGTGGATGCAGTAGTGAGATAAAAATGCAAGTAAAAGTTTAATAAAGTTTTTGCAAATGTTTGTTATTACTACTTCACTGTTTAGCAGAAACTACTGTCATGCCAAGGAGTTCTACTTTATTCATCGGTGAAGCCCAGGAACAACTCTAATAGTTGAAGGACAAGGACAGTGAAATAGTAAACGAGGGTAATGTAAACTGGGGGCTAACAGAGGTACTTCAAAATGAAATGGAATATAGCAATATCCTCTTCTGCAGTTTACATCTCTGGGGATTAAAACAACTAGTGCAGTAGAGCAGGGAATCAGCCTTCACTCAGCTTCAGCAGAGGGAAAGGTGGGGTGGAAATACCAAAGACGCTGTGTAGCATTTAAGCAGAGATTCAGAGGCAATCCAACATGAAAGGAAATTGTTTTAAGCCACTGTTTTTTAGCTACTTAATTTTGACAACTTACTTCCTATCTGCTTTAACACAAAAAGCTTGATATCAGCAAGAATGTTCATAGAAAGTGCATGTGTCAGGGCAAAATGCTTCCAAAGATGCATTTTCTCTCACCTGCCAGGGGAGTCAGTTTTGGATAAGTCATACTTAAGTGCTGAGAAAATGTAAAGCAGATGTAGAATACATCTTCAACACAAAACTATCTGTACTAAGCTCTCCTTTTAATACAAAATAAAACTCAAGTAGAGATGTTAAAGCATAGCTTACAAAGGACCCCAGACAATGAAAGCTATAAAGGAGGAGGGAATCAGAAACTAGGTCTCCCTCCTTGCATAGTAAGCCCTCTTGGATAAGGACAACAGAACCCTGTGTCATGATTGCCTTTGTAGATGCTGTTCTAATACCATTATTGTCATTAATGCTCATTGTTCCCAGCTCTGCAGATCACAGCTACGCGTTTCAGCAGGCACAGTACATAAATTCATGCTCTTATCCCAGACTCCTGCAATATTCAAGAACAAGAGAATGAAGAAGACAAACTAGCAGTTTAACTCTGAATAACCTTATTTTGTGTGAGTGTCATCTGAAACCATTACTTTAATGTGATTATCTGTTTTTATTATTTCCTTTCTGTGGACTTGGAATAAAGACACAACTGAGACTCTCTCAGATACGGTCATTGGCATCATTACAGTCTTTCTACTGTCATCAACAGAGATCTCATCTGTAAATCAAGTTAGACTGTAAGGGCTACTGAAGAGCAAGCACTCTTTATCATGCCATTACATATCCAAGCCACTACTTCCCTAGGCTCACTGAGAAAAACAGACTGGTTTAATGCCTTTACATAACCAGAGGAGTTCTTAATGCACAGATTATTGACTTAGTGGGGTTTTATCATGTCCCAGTGTACCAGGGGATTCCTTAATCCTGGCCTTCTTTACATGATCTATTTTCATGGCTCTTTTTATTGTCACAGTCTGTCATTATAACGATTTGCAATCCAGAACCAGCGTCTGCTTAGCTCCTTAACAGGTGTTCAAGGAGGAGGGGGGGAGAAAGGCACTTCCCTCCTCTTGTTCGTCCTCTCACACTCCATAAGCACCAAACTCCATCACACGCAGTGCAACAAAATCCCTGTACGATCGAGCACAGCATGGAGTTCCGTGGCACAGGGTTGGCTTTCTGCCCACAGGAGCATTTCCACATCAGCCCATCACCCTCCTTTCAGGCTCTCCACAAAGGTCAGCCTTGTGGAGAGGCACAGAACGTGCACACATCCTCAAGAAACCATCAGACCAGTGCTCTACAGAAACAGGAGTCTCAAGAGCAAATACAAGTCTCAGAATGATCTGCTGCACGACGCAGGTTTGATTCCTTTGTTGATACCACTGAAGGTAGTCAGAGATATTCACCCCTAGTACAGGGTCACTGCTAGAAAAAACAAGTATTCCAATGCAAATGAGTGGTCTCACATAACTGGCAAGGGGAGAGCCTGAATGTCTTGCAATTGTGCAATTACCAAAAAATAATCAGCAGAACAAGAGGTATGAAAAGGTGCTTGTACAGATGAAACCTCCTGTGGGTTTCTGCTTGGTAGAGACCTGAGTCTGCTCTCTTCTCTTCCACTCCCTCCTCCAATTTACTGAGTCCCAGTTGCACAGGCCCAAACATAAACATCCATATGAACCTCAATATTTGGATGAAGCTCTCTATGAGTGCTGTGCAGTGACAGGACAGAGTTCAAGGTTATCGGATGTTTAGACTAAGGTCCATCAAGGCAAGCATCTGACTTCATGGCCCTTCAAACCTTCCATCCCACCTCACCTCCAATAATAGGCATTTCCCTTGTCACTGCTGGAATCAGTGTGGAAATTTGCAAGACTGCTGTGCACTTCAAATTAATCACAGGCCTAAAAGCCTCACTGAAGAAAGGTCTGAGTAGCTGTTAGCACTTCACAGCACGTTTACATACCCCCAAAGATTTGGACTGTGATCTCTGGTTTGGACCTTCAGTGTTACTATAATGCAAGCTGATAACAGCAATATGTCACTGTGCTTGTTGCCAGCAGAAAGCTCCCTGGAGTGAAGAAAAAAATACTTTAAATCTGACACATTCACAATGTTAAAAAAGAAAGTAAATTTATGCCAAAAATAAAAAAACACCAACAAAGAAAGATGACAGTACTCCAGCCACGTTGAGGATGTGAGGGAGAAATTGATGTTGAATTTGGTATCACAAACTTTGTTCCAGCAAATAAAATTCTAGATCTCTGTTTTTCCCTTAAATTAGAAGCACACAGTGCTTCTTGGGGGTTTATGATCACCATCAAAGCCGTCTTGCTGAGAAACATGGATGTCTTTCTCTTTCCAAAGGTCACAAAGTAGATATCCCATATCTTGGGGCTGAAAGAGCAGGAGCACTTGGTACTCCTCCAAATGAAAGCATCTCCACTCTCATTTGTCCAGTTTCGCTGCTGGATGTGAGTCACCCAGCGATTCCCAACGTGTCAGCGATGGCTGTGTGTACTGTTACCAAACTCAGCCTGGCAAAAGCGACGTGCGTGCTTGTTGCTCGGGAAATTAAACACGTGTTCTCCACAGGGTCCCCTCGAATGTGCCTCTCTGCATTCCTCATGCTGATATTTACCACGCGGGTGGAGAACACTCGTGAATCATTTTTCCTGGGCTTTGCATTATATCTTAGGTTTTTTATCGGGCCAGTCAGAAACTGGTGGCACGGTCACTCGTGGCTGCGTGTCACTGATACAGAACGGAAGACACAGATGTCTGAGCGGAAGCAAACAAACCAATAATATAACTAAAAAAGGCAGAAAACACTGCTTTTTGGTTGTTTTCAAGAACTTCAAAGTTCTCCTCGGTTATAAATCATTCTGAGCTACCAGTCTGCCTAAGGATGGCTGTGCTTTTGAAGGTGAAAGCTTGAAGATCAGACCTTGGATGATAAAAAGAAAGCTGGTTCCACTACAGACAAAGTCGATCGCAGAGGAGATAAAATGGTGTCCAAGAATAGGACAGATCAGGCTGAGAGGCTTTTGTGATGCAACCAGTCACCAAGAGATAAAAGTGCTTCTATGGAAGAGATTTTCAGCAGAAGAGAATTAAACTCTTTCAGGACATATTTGCCATTAGAAGGGGTACCTAAAATTTCCATTTGACTTCCACTTTCTTAGGACATTTGATTAGAATGGAAAGTTACTGAATAAAAACCCCAACCTTTTAAACCAAACTTAAAAAAAAATATAGTGAATAATTTAAAAAACCCTTGCAGCCACAACACCAGTGCCAATTACATTTGTACTACTCATTTATAAGTGGAAGATAAGTAAAGTTATTAATGGAGATGAGTAGACAAAGAATTATAAGAGGGAAGGGAAATTGTTCTGTAGCAAAACATGCCTAGGATGTCCTCAAAAGAGAAACCAAAAGCAATCTAATGTTGCTTCAGTCTCTTCTGTTCCAGAAGCAGCTCATCAGATTGCGTATGAAAACAAAAAACTGTCTCATAAAACTTTCAGACAAACTATGTTTAGAAAGCATTTTTGTAAAAGTTTAAAAATTAGCTTTTTCCTGAAATAAAGTGATTTGTATGCAAATATATCCCAACATTTGTCACCAAAACTAAAGGATTTTGAAGCAAGAGAAGTGGTTTTGGATCTAAAGTTTATCAGTGCTTTGATGAAATGAGATGCCAGCTGCGAGGTTGCTGCTGTCTCCTTTAACACCAGGTAAAAGGAAGGAAAACGGAGCTCCAGCTTGTGCTCGCAGGCAGAGCTGACACCACACATGTAGCACAACTTTGACACCTAAACCTCCAGTGGTAGTCGCTAAGACATCAAGGGGCCTATATTTAAAAGCAAAATACTAGATTTACTGACAACCTCTGTGACCTGAAGTATTACAAAATGCATGAAACCCTCACCTATTACTTATAATAATTTAATGTTTTCCAATGAGAGAAGGAATGGGGAGCCAGTGTTTGACTGAAACAAAAAGCATGCTTTGCTGCCAAGAAAGAACGTTCAGACTTGTGTCATTTTACCCTTTGTTCAGAAGAGTGTGTTTGCCCTTGAGCATCTTGGACAGTTTCACCTGACCCTTCTATCCAGCACAGACAGATCAGGAAAGAAGTACCACAAATTGCACCCAGCAGCCATGCCTCCCTCCACAAGCCCCAGGGAAGAGCCTTCCAGCACACCTTAAAGGTCAACAGGAGCAGCCAGAGCTCCCAGCCACAGGGCCAACTTAGAGAATGCCTTGTCAGCAACTCTGTCTTACAGACCTTAGAATTTGAAACATTCAAAATCCCTCTGTTCTTTTTGATTACACACACTGCATTTTTATCTGTGCTTACAGAAATCCTGAAATAATGGAACCCTTCAAGGAGGAGCTTCCTCCTCTTCCAGTAACTTTGACCTCAACAAGTTCTGGAAAATTCAAAATACTTTCTTGGACTTAGAAAACTATCCACACTTGCAGATGTTATCACCATTGCTCTGCAATAGTCAATTGCTAATTGATTTCCTTTAAACTTGTGTGAGCTATAGATACATAGATGTGTTCGTGCACTGAAACTAGAAGTGTGTTTCCTTGTTCAGAACTCTGATATCAAAACATCTACTGTCTCCAAGTGTGCTCTAGGACAACTTATGGACAAAACTAAATCAGTTCTAACAAAGCAGGAGAGATTACATGATTAGCAAATATCTCTTTAAAGTATTATTTTTGAAATTATTTTCTTGCCTTAACTCATGTAGTCACACAACTGTGCTTTAAAGGATGACATTTCTGAGACTGCCACTGATCTATCAAATACCCCTAAAACTTACCAAAAACCAGAGAACTCTCACTTGGAGGTTTGGCTTATGTGCCCACATGTACACACCTGCTCCCTCTGTTTGTATTCTACAAAGATTTTCCAGAACAAGTGTCCCAATAGGTGAAGGCTAAAGTCATTAAACATCATTTTGAATACATCAGAGAACTAAACAATCCCACAATGGCAAGCACAGTGCAAAAGAACACATCTGCACATAATGGCAAGTGAAACATTGTGGAAGCTGATCTCAAGAACATGATTTTACCTTAATTCCGTTCCCTCAAGCAGAAGGTTTTCAAAATGTTTTTCCAAAACTTGGCTTAACATTGACAGACAAGAAACTGGGCTGAGCAGCTGGGACATTTGCAGCCCCTTCTCCCACAAGGTACCTGTACAGGTGGTGGCACATCTGGATCCCTCACCCTGCCTCAGGCACAAGGAAGGAGAAGCCCAGGCTGTGGTGCCGACAGGCCAAGGCCGTGCCTGGGGAGCGGAGGCAAGGGTGGGCAGCAGCACACACCAGCTCCACTGCAGCAAGGAGGGGACACGGCCCTCACCCCGTGTGTCACGTCTTATCTGTGCCCTGGCACATCCTCCCAGTGCTCAGGGGCCATCTCACAGCACAAATCACACCACTGGGAAACACAACCGAAAAAACCTCACCTTTATATACAGAAGAAATAGAAATAGAAATAGAAGCATGCACAGAACAAGCCCCTCGACAGCTGTCAAACAGGACGTGAAACTCAGTTTCTTTGGCACGGGGCACACAAATCTTCCACAACAGCTAAAGGAGACCTTGACTGGCAGCAGGAGCAGCACACTGGTATTATTTGTTTTGCACACAAACCCACACAAAGCAGAAACAGGTTTGGAACTTCAGCTTTACAGAATAGTTTTACTATTCAGAAGTGCTAACCCTTGAGATAAAAAACAAACAAACAGAAGTTTTCCAAGTAAGACAACAACTTTTTTAGACTAAAAAATGCTTAAAAAACCCAACAAAAAAGCAGAGAATAAAGGACCCTCAGATCCATATATCCTGTTCCACATAATCCCCAAACAGGCTGTGTGCAATAAGGAATATATTATTATTTAATATTTTTGCCTTCCATAATTTAGTGCAGCACTGGATGTTGCACAACCTTTTAACCCCTGCATTTTTTTCACTCTCAATTTCCACAGAACCTGGTGACTTTTCTGTAAAGAAGTCAGATATACAAGTTAATAAGTTGAGTCACATTTCATCCTCACATAATATAAATTGATAAACAATTCTTTAAAAAACGAACCAGGAGAAATCCCAAGCAGTAGAAAATCACTAGTAGTAGAGTTAAAAGTGAGGGCAACAGAGATGGCTGTTCTTCAAGAACAGCCCCTCACTCACAAGAAAAACCCGGGGCGCCTATGACTTTTACAAAATCATAGAATCACAGAATCATAGAATGGTTTGGGTTGGAAGGGATCTTAAAGCCCATCCAGTTCCAACCCCCCTGCCATGGGCAGGGACACCTTCCACTGGATCAGGGGGCTCAAAGCCCCATCCAACCTGGCCTTGAACACCTCCAGGGAGGGGGCAGCCACAACCTCACAGGGCAACCTGGGCCAGGGCCTCCTCACCCTCATCGTGAAGATTTTCTTCCTAATGTCTAATCTAAATCTCCCCCCCATTCCTTCTGTCCTATCACTACTCAACCTTGTAAAAAGTCCCTCTCCAGCTCTTCTGTAGCCCCTTGAAGTACCGCAAGGCTGCTGTGATGTCCCCCCACGGCCTTCTCTTCTCCAGGCTGAACAAGCCCAACTCTCTCATCCTGTCCTCAAATGCAGTTTGGAAGCCATAAAAGAACAGTTGTTTCACATGTCAGGCAAGGTAAATATGCTGGTAGGTGTCCAGTTACTTTAGCTCTGAAGATGAGTGCCATCTCTCCCTCTCTAAGTAGACAGAGCCTCATAGCTTTTGACATGCACACTCAGATTCCTCACCATCGAAATCTGGCACTGCTGGTGATTGTTTTTCAGCCCAAGTGTATGTATGCAAAAACCAGACCATCCTCATCGTGCCACGCAGTGTATAGCTGCACCCTGCAGCCCAAATACCTATCCTGTTGAAGGATGCCCCTGTATTCAGCATCGGTGAGGCTGCATCTCGGGTACTGGGTTCAGTTTTGGGCCCCTCACTACAAGAAGGGCACTGAGGGGCTGGAGAGCATCCAGAGAACAAGAACAAAGCTGGGCAACGGGCTGGAGAACAAGTCCTGTGAGGAGTGCCTGAGGGAATTGGGGTTGTTTAGCCTAGATAAGAGGAGGCTGAGGGGAGACCTCATCTCTGTTTACAACTGCCTGAAAGGAGGTTGTTGCGAGGTGGATGCTGGTCTCTTCTTGCAAGTGACAAGTGATAGGACGAGAGCAAATGGCTGCAAGTTGCACCAGGGAAGGATCAGACTAGACATCAGGAAAAATTTCTTCACTGAAAGGGTTCTCAAGCATTGGAACAGCTGCCCAGGGAGGTGGTTGAGTTGTTGTCCCTAGAAGTGTTTAAAAGACAGATAGATGAGTTTCCTTGGGATATGGTTTAGTAAGCGGACAGGTAGGAATGGACTCAGTAATCTCAGAGGTCTTTTCCAACCAGATGATTCTATGATTCTATGAAATGCCCTTCCTATGAAATAGGAGAGTATGAAGCTCAAAGGTTTGTTTCTTTGCAATGACTAAGACCCCAGCGAGCATCTCCAACGCACTATGAACCAGCTCCATGGGTCTGTGCAAACATATCCAGAATAGATCTTTGTCAATACATCTCAAAGCATAAATCCACACTGCAGAGAATAAAGTTGGTATAAACCATGCTTTCATATATTACTTCATATTGAAAGAAATATTGGTGACCTTATCCAGCATGACTGTTACAATAGCAATAAAAGTGAACCTTGGAAGATTACACTTCTGGTCAAAGCAGTAAAATGTGACCTTATGCTATTCAACACTGACATTTATTATATTAATTCACACACAAAAACTGCATTAAAATGATGTTAAGTGTCTGGCTTTCAAGCAAAACAGCTGGGAAATTTGATCTGTAAGTAAGACTTCTTCACCAGCTTTCCAATTCCCATTTCAGCACTACAATACACAAGGCACAAAATCCTTATAGCTGCCCAGAGGATCTCAAATCCGGTAGTCTGGGCTGCTTAAATAAAAATCTGCTTGTATCTCAGCCTCAGAGATCATGGCCGGGGTGACAATCTACCACGTTCATACCTGGTAGCCTCAATATTAAAATAAGAATCAAAAAAAACCCCAGAATCAGGAATTTATCTTTGCTCTTCAAGTGGAAATTAAAAGACCTAAATGCAAAACACTGACCACTGGACTGCAACAAGGATGAAATTCCTCACAGTCATTTATAATATAATAATGTGTCCATTTCAAAGAAGAAAAGAAAAATCCAGTTTCAGGTTAGTGAGGAAGCTCAAGGATTCTGCAGTCCCACACACCTGAACTCCCACGGATTTCAGTAAAAATAAAGGACACACAGAGAGAGCAGCAGATCCGAGCAGAGACATGCACTGCAGATCTCGGAACAGAATGAGGTCTGGAGCTATTTTAAGATACAGCAGAAGTTGAAAAGTAGAGCTATCCGAGATTCTTTCTTATTTTTCTTTTGTAGTCAGTGTTTCTTCACAGGGAAATGCTGTGACTTCAAAAGAAGTTTTTTCAGGGTTAAAAGACAATCCCCAGTTTTAAAAAAATTAAAGTAATGATAATTTAAAAGGACTCTGGAGTCCAAGTGATCTCAGATCAGGCAATAATACAGGGATTTGAGCCTTCATTTGGAGAGTGGGAATTCTGCAGAGATCTGTCTCCTGTTTTGAGCATCCTGGCCGTTCTATGCTGTGCTACGTGCTTACAGTGATTTTTAACAAGAAATTCAACAGACATTTCAGCAACAATAGAAGGACATCAACCATTTTTTTTCCCAGAACAGAAATCCCTTTTTCTGGCCAGCTTACATTTGCAAATATGCCTAACTTTAACAATTCTGCGAATTAACTGAGAACGCTAATGCTTCCCACTATGTTGGCAAGTTGCAAACTTCTGTTTCACATTTCTGACAGAAAGAAAAGAGGAAAATGTTGGATTTTTACAATCCAAGTTGCATTATCTGCCAAGAACAATGATTGTGTCTGGCAAATGCTGATATGCATTTTAAGCAACATCAGCTCAGTGAGGAGAGTAGAATCCCCCCCAGCTGTGGGCCCAGCATTGCAAAATGAAGCTTCAAGAAACCCAAAAAGGTGTGTTTGCCATCAAGGTTTCATTCAGTGACCTAGAACACAGGCTTTGCCCTTTTAGACTACAACCAGCCAAGCTGCTGCTCCCCTCTAGTAAGGGCAATGCCACATCCCAGCAGCAGCTTCACCTCAAACATCTCTTGGTGTGCTCTCTCCTCACCCTCTCCAGCTTTGCTGGAGCATCTCACCATCACATTTACGCAGGAGATCTGCTATTCTCCTGCCTCAGCAGAAGCTCAGAGTCTATGCAGATCCCTTGATATAGTTCCCTTCCCCTTTCAGGGGTGCAAGTGGGTCAGGCTTTTCTTTTGAAATTTCCTTTTTGACACATTTCAGCAGGTTTCTCCCAATCCACCCACATTCATGCCTCATCTCCATGGAATGTGTGCTTTTAACAATGCCTAGTGCACAGCAGGCCTCAACACCTGGATGTAAAAGCCTTCTTTCTTTGTTCTTTTCCTCTTCTCCTACATTATTTGCATCCCACTACGATCCATCTCTTCTTATTTAAGAGTACAGAAACGTGACTAGTAAGGCATGTTATGAACTACAGTATTTCACAAAAAAAACCAACCCTGCCAAGCCCCCATGGCCAAACTAATTATAACTGTACTCTCTCCAGCTTGATGAAGCTAAATGGAGACATGCAAACTGTCTTTGAAAATAGAAAAACATGCAACTGAAAAATGTTCATATGGAGAAAAATGCATAGAACACCAAGGCTTCAGGAACAGCAGTTTATAGACCCAGTTACTACTACATGCATTTTAAATTTGAATGCCTCCTCAGTATTCATGAAGTGTACCACAGTTCAATAGTTGTTTTCATGAGTTGTGCCTTCATTAGGTGAACAACATTAAACACCTGGGATACTGTTCAAACTAGTCCTAAGGGGGAAATTTTCATGACAAATGAGCTGGGATAAATTTTACAACTGAAAAAAAAAAAATCTCAATTTTGCAATGGTAAATTTACTACTTGTTTCAAAGAAATAAAATAAAGCAACAACGACAGAAAGTTAATATTAATATTACTTCTACAAAATCCCCACAGAAAACCTTTCAGTAGGCTGTGCAAATAAGAACATTTTCAAATAGCAGAAGGATAGTAAATATTTATTGACACATGTGCTTTTTTTCCCCCCTTTTAGGTTAACGGGGTTAATTCCCTCTATCTTTGAAAATTCCTGTGTGTTAATTATCAGTGTGACTTCTCATGCCTTTGTGGCTAAGAGCACCTTACAGATTTTGTTCAAATCTGTTTTCTTTTTTTCTTAAGACTGTAGCATGCTTGTTTCATTCCTTATTTGGATAATGTTCCATTGGGGATGTTACGAAATGTACATTTTTATCTGCCCTCCCCCTTGCTGGGAGCTTTCCTTGCTCGACACTGAGTGGGAAGTGCTTGAGGGCAGGCACAGCATCGGCTCCGAGTCAGTCACAGGTGTTTTCCCACCCAAAAGCTTTGGGATGGCACAGAAACAGCTAATGGCAAGGAAGTCCCTTGCTCCACAGGCCGCTCTTGGTGTCCCACAGCTCTGGCCATCCCCACCACCCCTGTGGGAAAGGTCAGTTCCCCTCTGGCCACTGCCATCAGGACAGAGAAACATTCTGTAGGTGGGTTTTCTCCTCTCCAGCTGACACTGTCCCAATGGGTGTTAACCTTGACAGCTTACTGAACCGTAAAGCCACTTAAAATAATTCAGACTGGAGGTGTGACAGCTCAGGACCTGGCATCAGCCTGACATCAGTGGCTGTCATACGGCCCGGCTGCGACAGGGCCAGACTTTTTCCCCTGGCTCCATACGACCAAGGCAGCACGACAGGCTTGGTCCCACATCCTGCAGAGAAATATCAACATTGCCACCTGCACCACGTGCTGACACTCGTGCTGGAGGCAGTGAGGACACAAAGGGGGACTTACACCAGTATTTGCTTCCGACACAAGCTCATGGGGAAGATCTAGTGGAGAGGAAGCAGGGGCAGGGAGGACCAGCCTGCTACTCCTAGCACTGCCAGAAGCACACATAGGAAGATTCAGCTTGTAGTCCTTGCACCTGGCATCTTCTCCTGAGCACCACAATGGTTGCAAACAGGGAAAAGCAGCTGTGTTTTGAGATAATTCTAATAAAGATTACTATTTCCATAAACCTTTATGCTAGCTTAAGTCACGGTTGCCTCCTTCAATGACACCATCACAGCAAGATAACACTTTCAGGCTGAGTAATATCTATACACGCACAAACACCCCTCGTGCAATAGAAGCTCTCAAGACATTTTCTTTTCTGCCTCTTTTTACCGTCTTTCAGGTTTATTATACCCTAAACAACCCCTGCCTCAGGAGACCTTCCAGCTCTCTTCCAAGCAGCCACTGAGCCTTTCATACTTCATAAAAAATAAAAATTAAAGAAATGAATATTAGAAATATCCGTCTTACATGATTAGCTGCTCCATAGTGGACTGTAACCCTTTGAATGTGGTCGGCTAATCCCATTAGCTGGTCAAGCAATTTTCTCTACTGCTTCTAGGAGTACAGAACTCACTAGAAAATACATTTAGAACCATGTTCACCCTTTAGATTAGTTTAAGCAGCCTGCACAACTCCAAAGGGTTTCCCTAAGGTTTAAGGCCCGTACAGTAATCTCTGTATTTTTCACAATTCAGTGGATACGCACTACTCCTAAGAATTACTACAGGCTCTGTTTCATTTAAAGGTTAGACCCTCCTCCAAAATACGAGTTATCGTGGAATTACAGGCCAAGGGAATAAGGACTTAAAAGATTACTAAAATGATCTTTTCCCTCATAGTGAGAAAGAATTCCCCCTAATTTGGCTTATTAGCAAATTCGAGGAAGGCTGGAACAGGAGCAGGCTGGCTCCTCTGGATCTGGTCTCAGGGACTGCTGGCCTTTGCAGTGCAGGAGGCAGCAGGCTCTGACACTACTCTTCCCCTGTGCTGGTTCAGAAGGATTCTGGGGATGATTGCTGTCTTCTGTTGGGAGAACAGGAGGAGTGAGGCAGAAAGTCAGTGTTTGCTTCTGCATCCAAATGACTCCAGCCAGTTTCCAGGGAACCTTTGAGAACGTTACACGCCCCTCCTTCTCACCACTCAAGACCACTTCCCTGTCAAAGGTGGTTAACAGGGTCAAATATGGGTAGGCTTCAGGGATGCTTGGATCTGAATCCAGTTTTTCCCTTGGTTTGAAGGTGAACAAGATGGTTCATTAGCAACATCAGTCATTTTTCTATCTGCACTATAAAATACCAAACCCTTCAGGCCCAAAAGCAAAACTAGAGGCAAGGTTCTGGGTCCTGCACACATGATGTAAAAAACTGTCCCTGTGCAAAAACCACACAAGGGGATAGGAACAGGAAGGAGAAGAAATAAACCGTGTTCAGATCACAGATATACAGCACCAGCATGCAAGCAGCACTTCCCAAGGAAACTGTGTCATAGTCTAACTCAGCAGAACAGGCTCCAGATGACTGAAAAACCCAGTGAGCATTTGCAGTGTAAACCCTACCCATGTGGACTCATTTTAAGAGTGCAAGAAAGCAGTTCAGTACCAAAGTTTAGCTATTTACATTGGATAATAATGCCAGAAGCAGTTATGTCATTATGTATCATAAGCCTAAACAAAGGATGCTGGAAGAGCAGAAGGAAGACACTTTAAATCAGTAACTAGAAAGGCAAATTACTTTAATTCTAAAACACTGACATCTTGAAGTTTGAAGTGTGTTTTGATGAAAGGTTCATAAATTGGCTGGTATTAAAGATGAGTTTAGCTCAGAATATTCTTCATAGGTGAATTATTCAAACAACATGAGGCTACCAAGAAAATGTTCTCTGAGCTGAACCCTAATTAAAACAGTGCAAAACATTCCACATCACTAATAGAGCACATCTTTTCCGTGATGGCTGTTCTGAAAAACACTACTTTTTGCAATATATGTGAACTCTCTACATTTTCCAAGAAGCAGCAGAGTAATAGCAAATATTTAGTTGGCACGGCTTCAGCACCCACATCATGTACTCCGAGATTTGAGGGTTCCAAGTCAAGAAAATGCTTCACTCAATGCTTAAGATGATTGAATATTTACATACTAGCTGCCTTCTTTCCCCAAAGTTGCAGGGGCCTTGTGGGGAGTGTGACAGCACAGCACAGCAGATGAGACAGGCTCTGCTCCAGCTAAATCAGAAGTAGGTAGTACTATGAACCTGGGAACATCTGCAGAAAGGGATGGAAAGGCCTTATTTTCATAAATGAAACATTTTCATAAGTGATACACAAGCCAGGACTTAAGCAGAAAAAGAGCAGACTGCAGAAAATATGCCACATTGCAAGTACGCAGTCAAATCAGCTGTAACACTTGCCCAAAAAGGAGATAAACAGGGCTTTGATGGGTAGGTTCCTAAATAATCCCCAGGAGATTTTTAATAGGAAATGGATTTAGAAATGCATTTGTCTGCTTTGACTAACAAGGCCTGTGTTTTTATAAGGTCAGGCAGGACGCAGAGCACGTGCAGTATGGAGCAAAGCACGCAGACACGGTCACGGGCACGCGCCTGCAGCCAGCACAAGCTCCAAGGGGAGCAGAGAGCAGTGCAGCTCTCCAGGCACACAGAGCCCCAGCGTGAGAGCACACAGGGATGCTCACCCTGGGCACCTGAGGAATTGAGCCACGTAGTGTTGCATAGGGGTGGCTAAGTGGTCCCTTCACCAGGCTGGTGTTCCACCTGGGCAGTGCCCCGGAGAGCTGTCAGCTCCAAGGCAGGAGAGACCTATCTCTAAAGGGTGCTGCTGGGTACATGCACCACGAGGTTGTTGCTTGGCCATCCCCAAATCCAAATCTGTGTGCAATTTGGAAGAGTCTGGGGAGCCAAAGCACCTCTGCAGCCCAGAGTCACATTGTTTTCAAACTTTAACCTTTGTCACCTCTGGCTCTTGGAGCTCCAGCAATGCTGAAAATCTGTGTCATGGTGGATCACTTGGTATCAGAAATTCTGGACACTGAATGAATGAACAGTGTCTGTAAGTGGGATGATAAAAGCAGATTCATCTCATTGCAGACACTACATCTATTTAGCTGCATCTGACATGTTAAGAGAACCAACATGCGTGGAAGAGAGAATGCATTTCAGTCAGTGACATCTTCACTGCAATGCTCAGAGGTAAAAATGCATTAGCAGTAACTTTACATCTATCAAAAGCATGAGGCAGCAAGCAACACTTGCCTGGCAAAGTCTAAGAATGCTATTAAATGCACTGGAGGCCAGAGACTCTGTCCTTTTTTATGATCCATTTGCATAAGTAGGACATTTTCACATAAGTCTATATGGCTCTAGGGCAGCATAACTTGTCACCTACTGCTGCTTGGATTGCCTGACTACCAAGAATCAAGGACTGACTAAAGATGGTTTTTAAAAAACATTTCTACCCTGACCATACAATACTTGCTCATTATTTGAATTTCTATAACACACAAATAGCAAGCAACTACAATCTCATAAGGCTGGAATGACTGCTGGGGGTAAGAAGTTACCACACATCAGCCTGTAGCTGTACAGGCACACAGTATTCACCCTCAGTGAAAAAATACAAGGGACCTAGCTTCTGCTCAAGTAAAAAAAATACTGTTTAGCAATGAGGTCTGGACCACTCACCCCCCAACACCAAAGCAGAGACCCCTCCCTCCCTATGTGGGGTTACTGGGTCTCCATCTTGCCGTGGATTTGCCTTTGATTTACAAATCCACAAACACTCCCCCCTCACTGTTTTCGTGTTACACAGAAGTAGAAAACACTTGCGATCCCACAGCAGCAGTTCACACTTGCAGCCTCCCCTGACAAAAACACACAGTTCATGTGAGACCAGTAGAAAGCTGAAAGGAATTAAAACACCACAGTGCCATCTTGTAAAATTCTAAACTGCCCCATTCAGAGAAGCTGTGAAGTTTGTTCCAAATGGCTAGAGGCATAAAGCTCCCCAAAGCCTGCCACACCAGAGGCTGTGCATCCATCCAGCACGGTCCAGCGCTGCCTGTAAGTGAGGCTGGGGCTTTCCTGGCCTGGCTGCCAGTGCTCCACCAGCATTAGCTGCTGCTTCTCAGGGGCTTCTGTGTTTATTCTATAAACAGTTACCAGAGTCCAGCACCCTGTGTCACCCAGTGCACTCAGCTAACTTTTATACGCATATTTAGCTCTCTGAAAAAGACTTGTGTGAGAGACTTTCAGAGAATCTTCTTTGAAGTGGTGTAAGGTAGGAACCAGCCACAGGCATGCTTGCTTCTGCTCTCTGTGGGAGGAAAGGAGGAGGGCAGGCAAACAGCCTTGGTGTCACTACTCTTTCTGCTGTTCTAATGAATGCTCCTCACAGCCACCTTTCTGATGGGAAGCCTGCAGTTTCTTTACATAATAACTTCAGAATAAATTGCATGGGAATCAGAACAGAGAGAAAATTATAACTTGCAAGTACAGTTCCCCATCAAAGACTTCCTAGTTAGTTCTTCATTTGTATCATACTCCCCGTGTTTCTGATGATACAAACACATAACCACGTGCAGTGCCCTTACCACAATTTGCAGCTACTCTGGAGTAAAGCCACCTGCGCATGGCCAGGCATTTGAAGCAGCCTGGTGCCTAACTGTCATTAGAATGGAAACAGGTTTCTTTGCCATTTCTTCAGGGTCCCAATTGTTAATCCTAAAACCTGTTACCTGTCAGTGAACTTTAGACAATACTTAAGACAGCCCAAAACATTATAAGTAGGTAAATTATCTTTTAAGTTTTCTTTATAGGTCCCTGTTGAGTAATATTCTTTGGGACCTGTTATGGGCATCTAAGGATTTGGTCAATGTAGACTCTTCTCAGACAATGTTGTTCTCACAGCAAGATGGCCAAAAGCTACTGCAAGTCATGCCTCATAGCACCTGCAATGCCAAAACTGTTTCTACCAGCGAGAGCAGGGGAAGGTACTGAGAGCAGTTTTTTTTTAAAATGTAGGAACCATCCCAGGCAGCTTCTTGCACGCAAAAGTTCTCAAGATGTTAAAAAAGAGAGATTTCTTCTCTTCTTGAATTTAGGAGATGCCGTGGTGTAAACCAGGGGAAAATTCTCCTTGGGCCTTAACTATGACAGTGTGAGAGTCATAACCTCCCCCACTCATTTCTTGCTATACCTCTGGGCTCACTTCACCTAACTTTGGCCATCTAAATATTAGGTTTAAATCTAGCTGAAACCTGTCCTCAGGGGAAAGAGAAAGACTTCTCCAGAATGCAATTTTCCTGTCCTGCGGCAGCTGTCTCAGCTAACCAGGATAAATTGCTTCCTGGAATTATCTGCTGCTTTTCAGCCTAGATGACTGCCAGAGACCAGGGCTGATCCACATGAAAAAAGGGGCTGGGTAACGTATGCGTACACACGCATGGCGGTGATAGGTAGGTTTCCAGCAAGCACAGAATGCAGATTTCCACTTACCCTGGGAAATGCATGGTAATGAGGGTACTCTGCCTGGTTTTGTCACTAGGACTGCTTTCTGACAAAGGAAGGAATGGCTGCCTCTGGCTTTTAAAGTTCTGCAGATTCAGGGGAATGGCAAAGCCATCCATTCCCGTCCTCCGCAAATTGTTGTGGGGCAACAGAGGAAAGCAGAAGGCAAAAAAGGGGACAGTGTCAGGAACTTGTGCTTAATTAAACTCTAGTGTATCAGCACAGCAGCCAAGTAGGCACCGTGAGCTACAGGGCCAACACCAACCTAGGAGCAGGTCCTAACTTCTAACCCTTTGATGGGGTATCGTGGCAGGGCTGCTCAGTGTCAGCAAGCCGTCCCCTTTACTTGCTGCACTCTGGTCTGTATCATCTGTACAGCTCAACAGTAACAGTCTGGTCCTTTCATCCTGACCACTGATACAAATATTAAGAGCAACAAGTGAGACCAAATTGAAGGATACTCTGGTATTATCAGCTTTACTAGCATAACTTGGAATAGAATTTAAGAACTCTGACCAGCCAGTCTCATAAGAACAATTTGCTGCAAACTTATCGTGATAAGCCTTAACACCTTTTATTTTTTTCAGTATTATACATTAAGTCTTACCTCGATTGCTCTCTTACTTTGTCATAAAAGTCAAACTTACAGTTTTTAAATAGTGGCACGATGTTGGATTTGCTCAAGTCTTCTGGAAATCACACAGCCTTCTGAGTCTTTTTAATAGTCAACTCGTAAACAAGTTCAAGAATGTAAGCTACGTATTAAACACAAAAATTGAGTATCAAATTTTCCAACATTTTAATTTCCTTACTTATAATTAATTTTCAATCATTTTCATGCACAATTGGACTAATAACACCATCAGGCTTTCTTTCTGTCACCATCCTTCCCGCATCCCATTTCTACAAGTCTTACCTTCTGACTGACACCAAACTATTCAGCACTTGGGGCATCGTTTAAAGTTTCATCAAACTTTGAAACAGGCTGTGATTTTTTTCCCAGTTATTTTATCACAGACTGTAATTTTAATTTCATAATATAATTGAATTTAACCCCCCCCAGAATGTTAAAGTTGTCATAGACTCCTAGCTACATTTTGAAACACTATGACATAAAGCTTAGAGGAGAGAGCACTAGCAACCAAGCAGAATGTCAAATATATTTGTAGGAACTACATATAAGTCTAGATTGATAAATACATCTGTCTGCACAGGCATTTATCTAAGAAAAAAGAAACTGAGATAAAACGTGCAAAGGGAAACACTAATTGTAAATAACAGTCTCTGTTGCTCTCGTTTCTTTCTAAAATTAGTCAATATGATTTCTGAGGTCTTGATCTACATCTTCTATTGCAGACTATTTATTCCAAATACAAGAAGTCAGAGTATACAGAACTTCAGTCTATTATTAACCTTGGAACTGGCAGCTTATTAAGAGTCATAGGTTGAGTATTCCAATTATCAGCCAAGGAGATCGAAAGAAACAAATATTATGGCAAACAACAAGGGTCTTGTGGCCCACAGCATGCAGTAAAACCTTGTTTTGTCTAGTGTCTATTATTTTGAAATGGAGTTCTTGCAGGGCTGGAGATTGGGGATACGGTGCTCTTATTCAGAGATTCTTGTATATTTGTCTCTGTTATGTAAATCCCTGCACTCATCAGGGATGAGAGCTATTAATAGAGATCACAAGGACTCAGGAAATTGCATATTTCTCTTCCTATACTGTTTTAGACTTTGATCCAGTAAACACTCATACACATTAAAAACCTTCACAAACTTGCAGTACTTAAAGGTACAAGTGCCAAATGCATGCTGAATTTCCTACCTTACTTCTCACCTGCTCACAAAGTTACTTTTTCATTTAAAAAATTAGACTTCTGTACTATAGCGTGGAAATTCTTGGTCTTGGAACCTGCCAACTGCACAGCCTGTGCCATTTACAAGCTTGAAACCCACGTGTAAGGAATGTAACCCCTTCCAATAGCCTGACGAATTGTAAAATCAGCTATCTAATGTCACATAGAGATCACAGTTGTTACCTTATGTAACAAAGTCTCTGGGTATGGGACAGATAATCTGTGTGTTTGCATATGTAAGAGAGCACTTGCAGGAGCTCAGTGTTTTATAGCATCTTGACTGACTATTTTATTACTTCCTATTTCCATCATCTACACAACTCTGTACACACAATCATGTATTTATGCATGATTTGCCCTGCTTATCCGAATAGCTTATAGGTGGGACCATAACCGAAGCTTTCTCTGCAGGAAAATCTAAGTGGCTTGAAGAAACTGAGGCTACTATTTCCTCCTGAGCCAGTCTTTGCTCAATCACATCCTCTGTAGCCTTTGACTATTCATGGGGAATTTGTTAAGCTGATGCAATGTGGAGAGAGCTGCATTTTCCTTTCCAGGGAAGGAAATCATGTCTAAGACTAATTATTTTTCCTTCACCAGTGCTACTAATGAAATTGCAGTTTGGTCTTGTTTTCTACCTACCATTAAATAGCAAGTTTGTTGGGAAGCCCAAGCGGCCAATAAGGCCAAAGCATCCTGGTTTGGATCACCCATGGTGTGGCCAGCAGGACCAGGGAAAGGACTGTGCCCTGCACTCAGCACTGGTGAGGCTGCACCTCAAATCCTGGGTTCAGTTTCAGGTCCCCCACTACAAGAAAGGCATTGAGGGGCTGGAGCATGTCTGGAGCAGGGGAACAGAGCTGGGGATGGGCCTGGAGCCCACAGGTTCTGGGAGTGGCTGAGGGACCTGGGGCTGTTTAGCCTAAAGAAGAGGAGGCTGAAGGGAGACCTCGCTCCTCTCTACAACTCTCTGCAGTGGATTGACTTTGGGATTTTTCAGATCCTCCTTAAAAAATGGCCTTTACAGGTCTTCCTTAACAACGGAGGTCAGGATCCACAGAAGCATTCCATATCTTCCTTTAATGTAACACTACATATAAATAAGGTGTAGATAAGGGGATACCTCTCTTCTTCTTCCAGCAAGGAGCAGGAGGCTCCTTGCTGCTGGTCCTGTCTGGAGCTGAGGCCTGCAGCGGTTGCCGTTGTCTCCTCACCCATTGGGGGAGAATCCTGGATCAGATTCAGCTGTTCTGCTTTCCTCAAGGGAAGTGGTGAGATTTTGCTAGTTCTTTACTTTGCTAGTTACCGGGTGTTACAATTGTGTATGCCCGTTTTGGTTTAGTTCCTTTTTGTCCTTTTGCCCATTTTCCCTTCCCCTCTTCCCTTTCTTGGGAGTTTTGCATGATATTCTTGCTGTAGGTAGTTGTTTATATTTAGAAATACATATATATATATTTAGTGTGATTTTTTTTTTTTCTATATTTATTTTCTTGAAAAGGGGGAAGCTTTGGGAAAGGGGCTTAAACTGAGCATTAGAGAGCTTGGTAAAGCCAGCTCAAACCAGCTCACTCTCTTAAAGGAGGTTGCGGTGAGGTGGGTGCTGGTCTCTTCTCCCAAGTAACAAGTGACAGAACAAGATGAAACAGCCACAAGTTGTGCCAGGAAAGGTTTAGACTGGATATTAGGAAATATTATTTCATGGAAAAGGTTGGCAAGCACTGGAAGAGACTGCCCAGGGAAGTGGAGGAGTCACCATCCCTGGTGGGATTTAGAAGACGTGTAGATGAGGCACTGAGGGACATGGATGAGTGATGGACTTGACGATCTTACAGATTTTTTTCCACCCTGAAATATTCTGTTAATCTGTGAAATAGTTAGTACTGCTACTAATGCTGATAACAGGCATTACAGAGAAAAATTTGAGATATGCTTTTTCCCCCTTAAGAACTAATCTAAATCAGTCATCTCCATAGATTATTTTTTGGTACTGACTTGCAGAGCGCTATAGCTCAGAAGTATTTATCCAAACTTCTACGTGAGTATACAATGGGCAATCACAGTGTCACACTAAGAAGCAACAAATATCCTTAAAACAAAATGCAAAGTGGAATTTTCTGCAGAAAAACTGTCCTTACTAATTGGAAGCCACAATTGACATCATACAACTGTACAGAGGCAATTTCTGTGCCCCACTTGGAATATAAGACCACAGAGAGACACCAGTTAGGAAGAGATGGTGAGAATTATTACACTGCACACAGATGAGCTGTGGAAAACATTTGTACTACTAAAATGCAGAATGGTATAACAACATAAGAAGAATGGTATTAATGTACAGCACATCAGCACTTTGAAGGATATTCTTCTTTACGTATCTCTTACTACTATTTTATTACTTCAGTTCTGTTATTAAATTTTTTATATCCAATCACATTGTTCAGTGACTCAGCAAGAAGTAATGCATAGTTTTTAAAAATAGCCAAAATATCCAAGAAAATACAAGTTTTCTTCTCTTACCACGCCCTAACAATATAAATAAATACTAAAAAGGGATTGTTCTGCAAAGCAAATGGAAAAGGCGGCCCCCAATACAGAAGAGCTGCACAGCACAACTGTAACAAAAAGAGTAATAAGATCTGAATGTCATATCATAATGTGATTCTCTACAGAAACAAAATACTTTATGAATAATAGAACATTCCCATTCAGAATTACAGTCGCATTCTTTTGTGTTTTTAACCTCTCTTCTTATGTGATAAGGAAGGTACCCTTGACTGCTTTGTACTTCTATCCTCTTGAAGCTGAAATGCACTGGCATATCATCTATGAGGCACAGAAGAGACTTCATTAGCAATTCCAGGTTCAGAATGCTACACACTGACATCTCTAATGTGCATCTGCTTGTCACTTCACCCTGCCTCAGCACAAAGAAAACCCCAAACCCAGTCAAACACTCTTCTAGACACGAGTGTCTAGATGGAAAAGAGTATTTTAAAACCTAACCAGAAAAGGCAATGAAAAAACTAGTTAGTAATGCACAGTAATATTCCACATTGATTATGAATCTTCAGGCCCCGTGGTATGACTCTGAAGGTTTCTTCCATACAAACACTAGAAGTAGCTGCTTAAGTATGAAGAAAACTACCTACAGAGTAACTGGAATATTGGTGAACAAATAAAACTTCGTGAAAGTACTCAAGAGTAAAGTGATGTCCACAACACTCAGGAAATAGATCATGATAACCACAGAATAAGCTTCTAGTTCCCTAATTCTTAGTGTACAAAAATAAGCAGTTATTTGTTTATTGAATATCCTTCACTTTGATACAAAGAAGTCTTATGGTACCCAATCAGTTCTTCTGGCTTTAAAACATCTTATGGCTGGCACATAAACAAGAACCTGCTTCCAGTACCAGCTGGCTTGCTTCTACATGGAGCAATGTTGAGAGCAGCCTACCTTGCCTCTTGGAAAGCAATCCTTACAGACCTGCTCTGCCTAATGTGTACAGTCACAACTGTTGGTCACAGGGCAATTATGTAAATGTTTTAAAGAACTGGACAAGGTTGCAAAATGAAATTTTCCTTATAGGGGAAACTGTAGAAGTTTACCACTTGTCTTTACCTTGAATTAAAAATTCAAGTTCCCCCAAAGGAATTGCAAAATTTTGACTTTGAGGGGGATATTGATTACATTTAAAAATGAAAATACAAACTTGATAGAAAGGTTGAAAAATGTAACCAAGCCAGATGTTACATGATCGGACCTTCATTTTTAAACATAAACAATTTGCAGCATGACATGATAACAAGATCTGTGCTTTTTAAACACTGTGGTCAGCAGACAAATCTGTATAGACTCAAATTTACTTGTTTTGAATTAAAATGTTAAGACGAGTGCTAATACCAAATTTGTCACAGCATCTTTATTCTTCAGATTTATACATAGCTCTGTACAGTTCTGTCTAGAAGACAGATGGCACTTTGCATTCACAAAATACTATGCAAAACATTAATCACATAATTCCCACTGTCTACACTGTTATATATGTTATTAAAGTTGTTTCACAAAAAAGACACTGAGAAGCTAGACAGGTCGACCACAGGCAAAGCTGTTGTTTATGCTTAAGCCTTTCTAAGCCCACTCTCGACCCAGCTTTGTGTCTTTCCTATGCTCCCTGAACTCCACACAGCCTTCTCCAGAAACACACCTGCAGTTTCTCAATACTTACAGGCTGTCTCATTTCCAGGTTATTCCAGAATAAGGAACTAAACTCAGCTAACCAGCAATATTTTAACTACACAACAGAAAGGTTCTCTGCCCAGCACAGGGGGAGCACAGGACACGGAGAGCCAACCAGCTAACTACCTAGATACTTCTTTCAGCCAAAGATGTAACCTAGCACCAGGTTTCAAAGACCTGCAGCCCAAGGACTAGTTTGGTGCACAACACTCAGTGACCTTTTTTCAGCTGCTGCTGAGCTGAGACAGAGACCATGAGCTAGAGTTCTGAAAGATGAGTAAAGAGAGCAAAATGTAATTTTTGAGTTGATAATCATTAGGTACTCAAGTGAAAAACACTGACATGAAAATACATAAAACTATAAGGAGAAAAAAAAAGGTAAAAAAGCAGAAGGCATCAACTCGGCAAGAGTGAGGATCAGCCTCTTCCAAGAGACAACAGAGGTCAACATTTCCCTTCCCTCCTGCCTGGCCACCAGGAACTCTTTGGTGCCTCCTTGGCAAGAGACACATTATGTTGTGCTTATACATATGTGCGTATAAATACATATGTGGTACATAAATACAACATGTTGACATGCAGCACGCTTGTCCTAGTTCTCACATATGTGCATTTTGCACTAAATAGCTGATGTGTCCTCAGATCACATCTATTCTGCCTGCTGTTCCTCTGTGCATGGCAAAAGATACCCAGACAGAAGCAGCCCTCAAAACGGGGGGGTTCACAACCATAAATTGGGATCTACCTTAGGATCCAAGGAGCTCAGTCACACCGAATGGCAAGCTGGAGATGGAGAGAGTAACAGTACAGCTACAAATACTGAACAGCAAACTACTGAGAAAGTCAAAGACAGCTTTGAGCTGTCCCTGTCACACAGTAAGTCTGGGGGATCTGTAGAACTGCCTGCTTGTTGTCTTATGGTGCCTACGTTTTTAAACTTCTGTAGTACCCAGAAAGGAAAACTGCAGTAATGCACCCAAACACAGCACATCTACAGCCATGCCAGGTGGTAAAGGAAGTTCTTTCCATGAACTGGCTCAACTAGGAGCTGTATTTCAGACACCAGAATGCAGTTAAGGGTCTTAGTGACCCTTTATCACTATAGAAAACTCTGAGCGCCCTAAATACCTTCCTTTCACAGTATCACAGTATCATAAGGTTGGAAGGGACCTACGAGATCAAGTCCAACCTGTAACCCAACACTAACACCAACACTAACACCAACCCATCATCTAAACCATGGCACTCAGTGCCTCATCCAGTCTCCCCTTAAACACCTCCAGGGTCGGCGACTCCACCACCTCCCTGGGCAGCCCATTCCAATGGCCAATCACACTTTTAGTGAAGAACTTTTTCCTCACATCAAGCCTAAACTTTCCCTGAGGAAGGAAAGTTGCAGGAGAAGGAAGAACGGAGCCTACTAAAGAATGTGCTGCTACCCCAACAAAGCAGCAACTGCCACTGACTCACTAAGAAAAGCTGAAAACAAGGTGCACAGGAGAAGCAGGCAGATGCCAGCACCAGCAATCAGCAGCCTCCTCTTCTGCCCATCACCTGAACCTCAGTGATCAGCCCCTAAGCTCCTCATTGCTTCACCACCTGCAAATCCAGCCTCTGAGTAGGAACAGCATTCCCCCTTCCCCTGACTGAGGTTCAGAGCTGCCACTTCTCATCTCACCACTCTGCACCACCACCTATAAGCTAGAAGTGATCCAACTTGTCCAAAATCAAAAGGTGAAACTATGACATGGTCTAGGATTTTACACAGTGCAAGAGTTAGCAGGATTAAAAACCCCCAAACAGCGCAAAGTTAGCACCTGCCAAGACCATCTGGGATTCAGACATTGTTAGAGTCTGCACTGAGTAGGGCTGAACAGACAGATACCCTCCATAACACAGACAGCAACAGGCAGGTTCCCTGAACGTGCCGTGTTCGCCATTCCTTCTCCAGCCAGCACAAAATTGCCTCTGGTGACTGAAGAAATACACTCTAGGCTCAATCATCTGGAACTTCAAGTGTTGAAGGATGCTGGGCTTCAGGTGTGAAAGCAAAGCGAGATATTTTAGTAATGGATTTGAGCAGGTTCAAAGAATTCACAAAAGATTCCATGGGGTGAGCCAGTGAGACTGACAGAGTGTTAAGGTCTGCACAACATCTACAAACAAAGTGTGATTTCCACCTCTTCAAAATCAGTTGCGATTTGAAAGGCAATTCATTTTATCACTGTTCTGCTTGGCATGAGAGTGATTTCTTTCTATGCCAAGACAACAGATCTTCAACTAAAGCAAACAAGACACTCTTCCAGTCAAGACACGTGATATCACATTCTCTCTCACAGACTCAGATGTGGGTTTGTCAAGATGGGACAACACTTGCCTGAACATTTTTCTTTATTCCCTTTTCACAAACCAATTTGGTGAAAAGCTAACCAAACCAACAGGATGCAAACTGATTACATGACACAGATTTGAACTTACAGCCTATTATACAGAATTTCTAAAACCAATCACAATGGAATTTAATTTTACATCACTTTTAGTGCCTTTCAGCAACAATAATCTATAACTTACTATACTTCCTCAGTAGTGGAATTGGGTCCTAAGGCTGACTTCAAAGAGCCAGGGAACGACTGCAAAAAAAATGGGAAGTGGGCCAAAAATCAATTTTTTTTCCTACCATTTCATTATATTTACACATATATGGAAACAAAGCCAAACACCATCCCAAGGCTTTCTTTAATCAGGTTAAGCAAGCCTGCCTGGCAGATGATTAGCAGGCAATGGTGAAAAGTTATATCTTGTACTGTCGTGGCTTTCCCGACCGCCCTGGACCATTTGCTTTCTTACCACATGTTCCATCCCAACAATGGAATCCCTGCACATAAACATTAGTACAGATCTTTAACTACTTCTCATATACCAAACTGAGACATCTAGTTAGTATCTGACTATGAGTTTGGTTTGGGTGTTTTCTTTTTTTATTATTATTTTTGCAATTGGGGTATTTTCCACCATGCTTAGTAATTTCTGAGAGTAACTGGAAAGGTTTTCAAGGAATGGCCCAAGTTTCAGGTCAGGATCTACGGAGCTTTTTCAACTAAAGCACAGCACATTTCCAGGCTCCAAGCAGCAGATAAACAACAGACAGTGATAGATTCACTGCAGGAAATTTTACCTACTGATTTTAGGGGCAGAGTAGAGAATATCTTAAGTAGTTCTAGAAATCTTATGACTCTACATGATCAAGCAGATAATGTGACACAAGATGGGAGTGTAAATAATATGCATATTACAAAAAACAGCTCTGCTGCTCATAATATCTCCCTGAAGCAAGACAGTCCAATCTGAAAAACAAAATTGTGGATATCATGTAAAATATAAATGAGACAAACTATTTTTAAATAGTACATTTCACATTTCAAAGGTATATCTAAGTAACCTATTTCCTCATATGTACCTAACATTTCACTAAGTGTAATAGCAGCAGCATAAACTAGGCTGAAAAATTCTGTAAATGCAATGTTTCTAAGAAAAAAATCCCAGTTAGTTTAGGTGCAGGTGGCTGCCTGTTTCAGTTGACTAAATAAGCAAAATAGCACTTCTGTCTGTACACTACAGAGGCCAAATTTTAAATAGCTTCAAACTGGTGGGTTTCTGGAAATAGGAACATTGTATTCCCTTTCCAGTCTTGAGGTGCTGCTCAAAATCCCTATCATGGATACTGCTCATAAAGAAAACTGATGATTTTCAACATGCATGGGCAAGAATCCCTATGTGTTTTTATTATCCACTCAAATGGTGAGGTAAACCATACCCACTTAATGCCAGTGCTGGGTAAGGATCAACCCACCTACATATCAAGGCTGCCACTGTCACCTCCAGCCATGACTGTCCTTGGTGCCACTCCTGTCCCAACATTGTAATCAAGATGTGGACTCACTATGGATAGTGAGGATAAAGAAAGTGAGACTTCTTATCTGCTCCACAAGGTACCTCCTGTGCCTCAGGGCATTACAAACTAATGAAGTCCAATTATATAATGAATTAAAGACACATAAAGCAAAATCCTTTCTCCCTTCTAAGGCCCTAGGGAGAGCAAGTCATTCACTCCTCTGTAGTCACTGCTAACTTTTGGTACATGGTAACTCACTGTTATGAATTACAACTACTGGCTTCAGTAGACTTGACTAAAGCAGCATGGCGAGTCAAAGCTACGGCCAGGAGAAACACTTGTATAGCTCACAGGGCTCATTTCAAACATGTCAGCAGCCTTATGCTGTGCACAAGTTGTTTGGAAGTCAGTGTCCAACCTTCCTTCTTCCAGGTTCCTCAAAACTTAATCAGTTTTGTTTTTAATCTAAGCCAGTATTGTAGCAATACCATTATTCCATGATCTGTCTTCCTATACTTAGTTTTTTTTTACACTGTTTCTTTCTTACTTAATTGCTTTCAGGCAAATTTTAGAAAGAACTCGAGGCCTAACGAGATCTCACTATGGAAAACTTCTGCTCTATTAAAGGCCACAGAGAATCACAACCTTTTCATTTTGTACCCAACTGATCGATACACAGAATATGTATTTAAGAAATTCACAGTCTTATGAACATCCCTTTTGAACTTAGCTTCCCACTGGCACCTTCTGAGTGATAATTCATAGCTCAAGGCATACTTCAAGATACTGTCCTAAATAGTGTTAAATTGGTATTCTCTGCTCCACTGGGCAACCTATCTAGATGTGTAAAGAGAAATCAAGACAGTCACAATTATTTATAGTTGACAGACACTGGCAACCAGCAATTGCAGCATAACTCTTGGAAGCTCTATGCCTTTTAAGAACCATAAAAAGATGAAGCTTCATAGCAAATTCATTATTATGATTGGAAGGAAATAGTAACCACCCCAAGCCAAACAACTATCTCAGCAATCAAATGTCACTTAAACTGAGCGATTCATTTGATGTATCTTTAATGTAGAACACATATTAATACAACAAATGGGAACTACAACCAAGATATTGGAGGATAGCACTTCAGACTGAGAAAAATCAACTTAAAATGAATTTAGATCACAGAATCAATACCCAGGTATTAACTAAGGATCACTGAATCCTTCATTATTGACCCACCAAAATACCGCTCTTTATGCAGCACACAATGACTTGTTATTTTTACAAATTCACACAATAAGAATCAACAAACTGTGTACTGATTAAAATGCAGTGCTGAAAAAATTACATGAGTTTCAAAAATGAGAGCATGTTGTTACAAAATTCATAGCCTTCATGCTCTTCACTGGAGCGATGAAACGCCTGCTTGCTTCCTTCTAGTCTCATTTCAGTCTTTCTGGGCTTTCGATGCTAACTGGCCCTTTACACCTTCTATTAACACAGAAGTATATTTTAAAATTAAAATTAAACAAAGAAACTATGAAAAGATTTCACTATATAGTTCCACTTTGTAAAGACAAATGGCTTGCCTTTGTTTTCTACTAAAACCCCATAAATAGACCACATTGTATTTGTGCATTCAGCCTCTTATTTTATCAGTGACTGACTGCATTATGTAAAAAGAACACTGCCACTCAATTCATATTGCTAATAAATGAACATGCCAGAACATGTTTTTTCCTCTCAGTTTTGCACCTTACCTCAAAAAATATTAAATAAGGTAAGACTGGTAAACAAAAAGAGGCTTTTCTAACAACATTCAACTTAAACAACCCCTGTTCTCCATCAACAAGCTTCATCTCCACAGTGTCCAGCCTTTCATTGCCAATGAAAGTTCTAGTCCTGGATTCAGGTCTGAAAGGCCCTGGCTGAAAAATCAAGCACACAGCTAAGTTAAATCCACCTAAGAGCCTTCAAATGATGGAGGCTTCCTTAATCACCTACACTTTGAGAAAAATACAATAAAAGCTATTCATCTAAGAATTTCCCACACTTACAGGAATAACGAATACTTTAAAGATATATCCAGACTCCCAGAATGCCTAAATCATTTATTAGCTATGCTATTTTCCCTGAAATAACAATTAGTGCTATTTTATTCTGTATCAGTATCACAGAGGGATATTGTCAAGGAGTGAACATGTTTTAATCTTCCATTTGGCATCAGTTTGACCTGCAGAAGTCAGGACCATACCACAGCTATGATTACTACAACAGCCTCAATGAGAAACAGAGGAGATATTGAAGTCTATTTTATATTTGCCTGCTTTTGGAAGCACAAACACAAATCTACTGATAAACAACAAATTTCAGACAAATTTACATTAAGACACATTAGCTATGAAGTTCCTATGAATAAAAACATTTGCACCAGAAGAATCTAATGTAAAAAAAACTCAGAAATACAAATAATGTTTAGCTCATGAGCATTTTAGTACAGTCATATATAGGTTTTAGGTTTCTAAGTAGATGCGGTCCCAGTGCATGCAGTCACACAGCAGAATGTGCACAAAAAACCCACATGCACAGAGACCGAGAAGTCAGAACAATTTTTGGATAGTGGAATTTTGTAACATGTTATTTGTTAGAACAGAAAGAATTAAGAAGGCTTCAAGTGTGCAAAATAATGACATCCCACAACACAGAAAAAAACATATAAAACATAAAATGGAACTGCTTTATAGCTAATTTTAAAAAATGGTAAATTAAATTAGGCAGTTAGGAGAGGCAAATACTCCCACTATCCTGCTAAATTATCCTGCCTTATATCCAGAAATCAGCCTGCAAAGCTTCTCAAATCTCACCTTGCAAGGCACAGTTCCCAAAGGATGCCTATAAATACAGCCTGCTTGACAAGCTTTCCACTCAAATAAAAAAAGCTGTTGCATTGCAAGTAAATTTAATTTCTAAAATTTCATTCCCTAGCACAATCTCTCTATCTTTTCAACTTCAAAAGTAAGACAAAGAAAAAATAAGTCATTATGTGGAGGCAGTAAAACAATATGGTTTATAACTTTCCTTTTTCTGACCTTTGAATGTCTGCAGCTCTCTCTGAACTTACTTCAGTGAGCTGTGCAGTGGTTGGCATTTTTCAATTTGAAGCAGTAATGAAGGAGTGTAACTATGACTAATGTGCCATAGTTGCTTTGTTCTATTCTGTCATTTCCTTCCATCTTAAACAGTAATATCCACCATGCATTTTAAAAGTACACAGCAAAGCTTTTCAACACTGTTTTGGTACCACCACACCACTGATTTCAACCCTGCTGTAAGCACACAGCATTGATTTTCACCAAGGAAACCAAGTTGCACTCCAGTCTAAGGAAAGCATCTGCCACAGACAGAGGAACAAAAGCAGACACATCTCAGAGACAGACAGCAAAACCTGTTAACTATACCTATTTTTTTTATTATTAGGTTTCAATTTTTTCCTTAATCCATCTTTAACATATCACAAAAGGTGTGACATTTTCCGAGTCAATCTTCTGGGGAAGTGAAGGGCTGGATCCCTAGCAAAGAGCAACTGCAGAATCTGGGAAACCTGCACCAGCCTACTCTAAGAGAAGGTCCTCTTCAATATCTGAATTATCCCTGTAATCTACGTTTCTTTACTACAGAAGGCGAGGTTACTTAATGACAGCACATAAGCTGTTTCTGCTGGGTTCCTTCTAGAGGTTTCTCCATCTAGGTGCCAGCAGGTATACTGGGAAGAAGTTATAAATTTAATCATACATGCTCATGCAAAATGGGCTCTCTTCACAAAGGGTGGGCTAAAGGAAGTGAAAATATAGTAATATTTAGGGTACTCTTAGCACAGAAAGAATAGCCCCTTGACTAACAATGTTTTCTTTCCACACAATTGGAAAGCAACCCCTAATTCAGGATTTCTTTTTATGTTAGCTCCATTTTTTACTGAAATCAACTGAAAGTGTGTCTTACTAAATAAGCATTTCTTAAGATTCAAAAAGGTTGCATTTAAAGGCAGACTAAAAGAAACTTTTATAATGATCTGACTATTGAAATGTTTACTTTCCAAGCACTGGCCTTGAATACAGGTAAACTACAGAACAACAGGATCCGAGGTTCTTTTCTATATGATTATAAAGCTGAATTCCCTTTAAATTATTTACAACACAAAGAAATATGATTAAATATCTCATGTTCTTAACATACTGCATATATGTTTTAAGGAAGAACTGACTTCCAAGGGAAAAATCCTCACCCTCCCCTCTGCCTTGGGCAGTGTGACACTGATCACTTCCAACAACCGAAACTGGAAAAACTTGTACAGGTGTCTGGAAATTATGCACTGCTTAGTAATGACTGGGACTTTTTTCCTTAAAAAGTTCTGTGGAAGATTTGAACACTGCCTGTTAGTATTACATGTCTCAAAAGAGAAACATGAATAGAAGCTTGCATCTCATTTGAATTGCATCCTTTTCCCAACATATTGACTCCATTTCTTTTGTCCAAAAGAAAAGAAAAAGAGTAAGGTCTTACTGTAAGACTTCTCTGATTTTTTTACAGGATCTAACTGCTAAGGGCATGCTCCAGAGAAGCAGCAGCCTCCTGGTCTCCTAAAGGGAGGAAAGCCAAGGCAATAAACCTGCCCTTTGTGCATTGCTTTGGGCACCAGCCTCTCTTCCCTGCCTTTTCTGTTCCCAGATGTTTTGACCTTGAGCAATGTGGTCTGGTAAACCTTAGCTGGGAACAGTCTCAATGTCAAAATTCTTAACTATTTCAAGGAAATCAGCAGGTAGGAGGTGAGGAGAGAGCTGGAGATAGCACCACACTGAGAGAAAGGCTGGGGCCGTTCAACTGCTGCAGCCTCTGAGAGGTGCTGGGGCATGGGGCACATCTGGGACATCAGAGCACACGTAACAGGAAATGTGCACCATTATTCCATCCATGACCAGACACCGTGAAAAGCACACAACTTAGGGCTCAGACTGCAGGGTTTAAAGAAGATGTAAATGAGGATCAGGGAAGGCCCTTCTCACGCTCCCCTTGCACATGTTCTGACTATGGGAGAAGCCAACACAAGTGCCTAGAGGGCTGGGACAACCTGGAAAGTCTGAAGATCTACAGAGAAATGCCCAGCGCCACTGGAGAAAAAATAACCAGATTTTCTGAGCAAACAGAATGTGAGGGAGTAGGCAACACACTGCAATACTCCACATCTGAGAAAGGGTGATGTCTGCCTCTGAGTAGTAGAAGCTACAGTCGCTATCTCATTAGCAGTGAAAAAGGAAAAGGAAAGAACCATTCTCATTCCCTTTGTGATTTCCCTTGAAATGACACACGACCAAAGGAAATTTCTAGGACTGAAACCATTAATCATATTTGCCAGGGAGCCCACAGTGCACAGTAAACATCTGGCTGCTTGTTCACTGATCCTTGCTTTCTTGTCTCTGATGGCTGCTTTACAAAGGTGAGGATATTTGCATGGCTCTTGAAACCCTGTTTATCACTCCTCGATTTCACACAGGACTATCTCCTTGCTCCCTTCACGCTGTCAAAAGAAGTGTCCTACATTTTGCAGCGATCTTGAAGGAGTATCTCTGGGCAGACCAGACACAGTCCAGCCTTTAAGCTGGTGCTGGCCATAGGAGCTCTGCCAGCTGCATTGGCTGTTCAAGACACATGAGTGGAAAACAGGGAAACTGTTTTATTTCAGCAGGAAGGATATTAAAGTCTCAAATACTATTACCCAAAAGAGGTTTACTAGTGGGAATCAACATCTTGCCGAATTTGCAGAGGCTTTTCTCATCCCCTAACTCATTTCCCTCTGGGCTTCCATAAAATTAATATATTAAGCCAGCATTGTGCCAGTGGTACTGGAAACAACCCAAGAGTACAACCTATTAATGTTACAGCGCACTGTGGGGAACCTTGCTGAGACTGATGACCATAACAGCTGCCCTTCATATGGGATGGTTGTGGGGGATCACTGAGCTCACTTACAGACACGGGAGGAAAACAATGCAGCAGGTTCCAGCCCTCAATCACAGTCACGCCTCCACTCAATTAAAAACTAGCTTTCTGAATATCATCTGAATTAACTTTGTGGTCACACATCTGAGAGAGTGAGAGGTCAGAAATGGATTAAAAGAAAAGTAGAACCCACCCCGGCTTCAGTCATCCTGAAACTAAAGGGAAAATTTGGGGTCACGGTGGCACGAGCAGTGAAATTATTTCTGGCTGATTATTTCCTTCAGTACAGAGTTGGCATATTTTTACTTTTCCTCTAAGTAGTCTGCAATGGATCAGAGGATCCACCGGATCAAGCACCAGTCTTACCTCCTAACTGAAATAACCCCTGGAGATCCTAAATTTTGACAAAATGTTTGTCTCTAGAGACTACAAAATTGCTTTATTTGCACAGTCCATTTGTATAGCAACTCTGGATGCCAGAACTGTCGTGCTGGCAGCTAGAGGAGTAACTGGCAATAAAAGCTTTAGGTTTTACTCTTTAGAGGGTACTCTAGGTTCCGTATTTCAAAGTTCTAGAATCTCCAAGAATATTTTTAATTGTTTGTTCTCTAGAGAAAAGTCCAGATGCTTCCTGGATTGGTTATTATCTTCTTAATACAAAAGAAAAAAAGGTTTGTCATCCCAGCCTTAGTAACAGAGCAGCATGGTAATGGAGGAGGGGAAAAGAGAAGGTCTCTTGGCTAAAGCACTGAGCAGGCACTGGAGATGAGTTCTAAATGCCACACCATGCTACAATTGCCCTCCACACAGTCTTTCTTGGGCTCTATGGGTAGTTTCCAACTCCATAGAGATGATATGATGAGACCCTCAGTAATAACTAGGGAATAGAAAGACACTCTATTAATTTAGACTACTGGTTTCCTGGCCATTTCAGCCAGGACTGTAGGGTCATCCCTTAGGGTCCACTTCAGCATCTTGCTTGGCCATAATTTCAGGCTCTATCTTGTTTGTGTTTCTGCCTAACAGGCAGAGGAATACAGTTCACTGCTCTTTTTGAGCAGCAAAGTATGCTGTTTGTGCTCAGACTGAAATCCTTTATTATAATTTTTCCAACTTTCTGAGTAGCCTGCCAGGAGATATTTAGAAAAATAATAAATCTTATAGGTGCCAGGGATGTAAAAGAAGGGCTCAGGACTGATACAGAGATCTCTTTTATGAGTGTCATCTGTTCCTGTTCTGCCAAAGGAAGAATGGCATATTGAAATTACCCTGCTGTAGGCAAGAGAGCAGCAAGGACAGCACAATATCCTCTATTGGCACCCAAGGAAAAAGTAAACAAACAAAACCTAAAAACCACACTGACACTAGTACTAGGAAATACAGCAGATAATGCAGTGCAAGTCCAAATATTAAGTTTCTCCGTTACCAAAGCAGTAAGAATTGCACAGAGCTGTATAAAGTAGGCTGCTGTTCCAAGGTTTTTTTGTGGTAGGAAAGATTTTCAGTGGCATTACATCACATAAGCTTGATATCCTGTAAGCAGGAGAGTGGAAGACACTAGTGAAAGTGAAATGGCTCTCAATTCAGATGTCTGTTAATGGAGGCAAAGGAGCCCGGCACAGCTAAAGAAACCAACACCTATCAGTTGTCCACAAAAGGACATAATGAGCCCAGAAAGGTTTTATTGCTAAATTAAAGAGATCTTGAACATCTTTAATCTCACTTGGCAAAGAAACTGCAATGACGGCAGCTACTCCTTTCATGCCATATGAAAGAAGGACTAGAAGATATGAGCATTCAAATCTTTAATGGGGAGGATATAATAAATAAAGTCAAGAATAAAGGGATTTTTCTTCTTTTTATCAAGCCTTGGTCAGCATATACCACGTCTATATTGATGGTGTTCATTTCTGATGAGCAGTCCCACATCAGTGACTCCTGAGTTCTTTCAAATGTCTTCTGCCTAAGGAAGGTGCTGGAGCCTTTAGATAAAAATCTGAAGTGATATCACTGGTAATGGGCTCCAGGAACCTAATGAAGAAACTACTGGAATGTAACAATCTTTGGATATATAGGTACCTGTTGCAAAGAGGAGACACTTCTCCCCCTGTGTATGATGGACACAAATCATAATGAGCTAAAACAGTAGCATGAAGGGGCCACTGGAGAAAGGGAAATCTTTCTGCTGGGGGATGTCCAGTTGGGCTCTGGGGTGTCCAAAGAGGCTGTAGGACCTCGCACTGGTGACAAAGGTACTGGTGTTTCTGCCCTGGGGCAAGGAACAAATTAGATGACATCTGAAAGTCTTTCAGAAGTTTTTGTGTAATTCTGACACAAGAGCACGTTGCAGCCATCATGATGGGGAAGATGTAATATCTGATAAAGCTGTCGTGACTGGCGCCTGTACCACGCTGGGGAGGGGATGAGTTCTGGATAACAGCACATGCTAAGGAGATGCAGAATTCAAAGAAAAGACGTTCTCTTTTCTATTGAACAATGATCAAAATCTGGAGTAACTGGCTATAAAACCAGACATCTTTTTGGCAATAAGGCCCAGTTGGGGTCTCATCACTGGGCACACTGTGCACACAGAGCTGCCAAGATAGCCAATATTGTTCTGCCAAGTGCGAGGAGAAGCTAAGACAGTTACTCCTGAGACTGCCCCCTGATTTTATCTAAGATTTCTGGCTCTTTTTTCCCCCCGAGACCTAGAAAGGTTTAAAGTAGCAGGTTGTTTTCTTCCAACTGCAAAATTTAGTACACATATTGACATATTTTTCAAACTTCAAAAAGATATAATTTCAGTCTGTAGAACAGGCTTGGTTGTTCTTAGGGTAACCACATCAAGTGACCCATCAACAGCAGAAATCATTTTCAGACATAGCTTTCAAGCATGGCTTTCATCTCCTGAGGAGAAGAAAGAGCTGTCTTTATTCAAAGATCCTAAACCTAGTGCCAATTACTTACAAGAATCAGCCAGAGAGAATCTCTTTAAACAGAAGCACGGACACCCAACAGGTGGCATTTCAAGTGAAAATGGGTCCTGTTTTGCTCAAGAAACCCTGGAAACTGAAGAGGTGAGTGCCATATGTTACTATATTCCAGGCCATGACCCCCTCAGATTCACAGTCCTCTTCCCTGCTACTATTGTTCCACGCATGTCCCTTCAGCTGGGTTTTTTGTGCACTAAAGGACCAATGCTGGAATTGCTCCTCACACAAATTCCCTGTCATGGAGCACCGTATTCAGAAAAAAACCCTGAAGTATCAAGGCTTATGTGTAACAAAGCAAGAAAAGAAAACAGCAAAGCATAGACAGGTGTCACAAAGTCACACTCTTTTAAAACAAAACGTCTATTTTCTGAGTATGCCAAGTAAGAGATATTTTCACAGAGTGAAATGGGATCAACTCCTCAGACAATTCAGAGCGGAAAAGCAGGCACCCTAACTGAATTGCTCTCATTAAAACACTCTCCCTCCGTAAGTGCTAACATTACTATTTTAAAAAATGAGAAAAACAAATCAGCTTTCATTTTCAAGTGACCTTTCAAAAAAATCATTTCTATAAAATATTAAAGGTATTGTTGAAAAAAACTCCTCTCCTATTTCTGTGCTGATAAAACCACAGGGTGATTACAAACCTTGCTGGTTTTTAATGTATTAAGGTAGCACTGTGCAATCATTGCTGACCTGGGATGAAAAGAAAGAAAACAAATCCAAACAAGCATAAATCCACAGTGATCATTACCCATATAGGCTCACCATGCAGATGCTGGGATATTAGCTTGAATTGTGCAAGTATGAGAGCGGAAGAGACTGTGATAGATGAGGAGATAATATCTCACAATGTCACCTAGCAAATGGTGATCACTGTGCTCGTAGGCAGCCGAACAGCCACGCTGATATCCAGCAGCAACATAATTATATTTCAAATTAGTTTTCTGCAATGCAAAAGAGAAAATAAGAAAGATCATCTGATGCGATCAAGCTACAGAAAGAGACTTCAGTAATATATCTGGGTTTCTGGTCCATTATTATACGCAGAAAATGAGGCTGTACAATTCCAGCTCATTTCTGAAGTTTCAGGGTCATCTTATTAGGAACAACATATTTACTGTGAAGCTGAAGAGCCAGTATTGATTTGAATATAAGTGTTTATGCTTGGTTTTAGGATCCCTCTTTTCCTAACGAGCCATGAAAATAACCTCAGCTAAATCAGAAATGCCTGACCATCATTGAAATAGGTCTTGTAACTGTGCTATCATTTTGACACCAGTAATAGAGAAGGAACAAATTTCCAGCTCAGTGGTTTTAAGGAGATACAGCAAATTCCAAGAGGATATGGAAACACCAGGATTGATTTGCTGTAGCAGAATACTTAACAACAGAGGCACAGTCCAGGCCTGCCACATACATGCAATTACAGGATCAGTCAGTTTGGGCCAAAACTAGAGTTCTGGACCAGTTGACACATGTGTCAAGGAAAGCCCGAGTACAGTCGAGCAACACCTGAACCAATACCGGTTTGTATCCGTGCTACGATGACATAGGAAGGCTTCCCAATGACAGAAATCCCGTCTGGCTAACCAGTGTATCATCCTGTTGGGTTTTTTTACTGGATTCATTAAAAAAGCTGAGCCATTTAGAGGATTCTTTTTACCTAATACACTTTGAAATTAGCATTTTTATATTCCATTCTACTTCTTGTTTGATATTTTGCTACAAAGAAAATATCTGCCTCTACACAACAAACCTAGGAACTCAGTCAACCTAGGAACAAGCCAACTACTCTGGGTGAAACCTGTTTGAAGCAGAGAAGTTCAGCAGTTCCATTTCATTAGGATTAAGTGTCAGAAGCAGTTAGAAAGTAGAATAATTGAAACAATACTGATTCATCCATCCAAACACAAATCTCAGAAAGGTTATTTAGGAATTGGCCTGTGCAGACAGGAACATTTTCCTACTGTCATGAGGGGTGTATGTATGCAGAAAGAGAACAGAAACACCTTAAACCTTTTAAGTGTTAGACAGAGAGAAACATCCCAAAAGCTAAACAATATGAACAGACCTGGAAAAGTTGCCCTGTGAGACCAGAACCAGAGACTCTGAGCAAGCAGTAACCACGAAAGGGGCTTGGCTTACCCGCTGCCTGGGGAATGTGCCTGGGGAACCAGGCCACAAGGCGCTTTCCTTGGCAGCAAAGAAATACCAGACTGCATCATCAGCTTCTCCTTCCTAAAGAAACAGCCTGCAAGACTCCAAACACTGGTTACCTTCTCGGCAGCCCTGACCTGTGCCTGTAGCTCATTTTAAGCCTGGGCATTGTGTCTAAGTATCATACTCACATAATGACAACTGCACGAGATAAAGCAGATGGACATATTTCTGTAAATAATTTATTTCTCTTTTAGTAGGAAGTTGTTACTGATACCAAGAGTGCAAAATATCATCTTTGTGCATAGATGCAAGCTGCAAGGTGATGGTTTCTTTTTAAATGTAGCTTTATCCACCAGGACCAGGCAAGCACTGGCCCTACTGTGCTCACTGGCAAATCTGCTGCTTCCTGCACGACCAGGGTCAGAGTCATACTTGTGAATCCTGTCACACAAATAAGCTCAGCAAAACAACACAAGGCTAGCAGCTCAGGGGCACCATGAGGCTGATGGGAGCAAAAGGCCTTAGTTGATTTCATTTTTGAAGATACCATCCTGTCTCCTCCTTTCTGCTACCACTCCTTTTCTTTTTTCTATTTGTCCAGAACCTTTCTGTCCACTCAGATGCTTTCTGTCCACTCATTCTCCTTTACTCCATCCTTCATCTATTTCTCTGCTGTCATCTGTCAGTTTTGTCTTGTCCCAGACCCTCACCCTTTCACCTCACCATCGCTTCTTTTAAATAAGCACTAATTCAAGGGCGAAAAGACAAGAAGGGAAAAGGGAAAGAAAAAGTAAAAAGCTGAATATAGCTGCTACTGCAGTTTGTAACTCATTTCTATGGTTCCTCCTGAATCCTGCAGTATTTTCTAGACAACAAGGAGTCGCAATAAAATATAACCCCTGATTATGAGGGTGCAAAAAACAAGTGGCACAGAAAACTTGATAATTCTCAAATAAGGGTTGCAACTATCTACCAGCAGCAGGACTGCGGTGATACAGTCTATGATTTAGGGTCCTTACCAGAATGTACACTGATGCTATACCAACTAATAAAGAGTTGCAGCAGAGATGTGCTAATTATATTTTTCCACTTCAGTGTGTACTGAACATTGTAAACTATCATTTAGTGTCATTACTTTAATGATATATTATGTTGATAATACAATCTGGGTTAATTCCCAGATGAAAAACCTAGGGAGAAAAAGCTACTCTGATATTTTTTAAGTGTGATTTCTCATTAACCCTAAACCAGAAACTACTATAGTCACAGCTTCAGAGAAAGTATTCATTTACCAAAGGCAGCAACTATAATTATTCCGGAAACAGTTGTCCCAAAGCAATTGTAATATCTGTTATTTTAGTAGGGGAAAAAAAGCAAAGAAGAGATAAACCCAGTATTTTATAGTAAGGCTCATGATTAAGTGCTTCCTTTTAAGGCACCTCTCATCTTTTGCTGAAGGAGGGCAAACAGTCAGCAGCGTATTGAGCACTGGCACAGACGGAGCAAACAGATATACTTTTGTATGCCTGTCTCAAAGGTATGAGGACATCAAAGAGTAACAAAGTGGAAGCAAAACACATAATTATAATTATGCATGTTCCCCACCAAGTAATCGTTATTTTTGAAATTCCACTTGAATAAAGAGACGGGTATTATTCTTATATATTTAGGCAATGACTGCAAGACGAGCCAGGATATGATGCCAGCTTACACAGGTATTTTGTTACCACTTCATACTTCATCCTCAGGTATCACTGGACACTGCAGAAGCGAGGAGCGCACCATGGGCTCGCTGCCCACAAAGTATTTAACTAAATTGCTCAAGGGCAAGAAGGAAGTGTTCATTATTCTGACTGTCAGAATCACATTTTTTTCAGGTAGACAGTTCTGCCTACCTTGGTGTTATATACTCATAGTTAATACCCTCATACCTCTCTAAAATAAATTTAAAAGACTATATGTGAGATTTAAGCTTTAAACACGCTTGTAAGTCACTACCAAAAAGACCCAGATGTCTAGTCTAGGTGTTTGAATGCGCCTCTGACACATCCTGCCAAGAGTCTTGACTTCCAATTCCCAGACAGTGGGGTCTGTTAATGTGGGATACACCACTGGGCCAAACAAACCAGGTCTGAGATCTTCAACATCTTCCTCCGCTTCCTGCAGAGGTAGCTGGGGATTACTGACCTACTGCAGGCTGGCAGCACCAGCTCTCTGCTAATGCCAACACCTCCAGCGCCAACTGCTTTTTCAGAGACCCAACACATTCATTCTGGGTTTACCAAGCCAGTGGAAAAGGATGATTTTCCCCAAAGGCAGAATTCAAAAGGATTGTCAAAGCATTTACAGCAGCCACTGCTGGCAGCAACTCACGAGGACAGCAAATGAGTCTTTCCACTGCTAATTACCAAGTGCAGGTTCTTGTCCCCAGCCCTGGAGTAAGGCCTGCTCCCAGCAATTACAGGCAGTCAAAACAGCTTAAAATACAATGGATTTTAGATAGTCAGAGAATATGCCAGAGAGTGGTTAAGGCATTTCACCACTGCATCAAAGGCAAGGGTTTGAGCCTCACTTCTAACTGTCATTAGTTGACCAAAGCAAAACCAGAAGATTCTCAAGGAGCAAGTGATCCAAATCCCTTCATTTTATCCTGTGCTGTCCTAATTTACTCCATATCTACCCCAGCATATAGAAGATGTGAGAACTTGCAGGTTACACAACCCTGCATTTTCAGTGTTGTTCAGCACCACGATGGTTGTAATTGTGATACGCTGAGAATATCTGCAACTTTTTGCAGATCTCACACTTCTGCCCAACTGGTGTGATGTGCTCATGTTATAGCAGTTCAATGTGCTGCAACCAAAAGCTGTCAAGAATGCTGTCTCAAATGATTTTCCTCCACACACTGTCCTTTGATCAGGCAGGGGATGGAGACTCGGTGCTGTTCACAAGCTTTCCAATTCCTGATTATGACACTGGGAAAAGCATCCAATATCTGTGCCTCTGCATCCTTAGTTGTCAGGAGCAGGCAATCACAGACTTTGGGAATGAAAGACGAGGTGGGTGGCACCTCTGTATAGAGAAATTAGTTATGTAAATCAGATAGCGATTTATTACAGATTTGGGATTCCGGGAAATCCAATTATTTTGGCAGTCTTGGTCATATTGCAGAGAAGTCTGTTGTGTTTTCCATCAGCTTAGTAATGCCTTGAGGCAAGACGAAGAAGAAAATGTTTCCTAGCAGCTGCCCTCCAACAGAACAGCAAGTGTTCTCAGTAAAAGACCCTGACTGTAGTGTCCACACCTCACAGAGCCTGGGAAGAAACTAACAACAAATGAAACCTCTCAAAGCAAGCTGCTCCTTTTCCATCTCAGAACACTGCTGACTGCATGTTTTGCCTGAGGGATGGAAGCTGGGGCAGGTGGGATTTGTTTGAACCTCTTTGTTTTGTCTGAGGGCTTTTTTTCCCCTCAGACTTCTTGACCCCTTGGGAAGCTTTTGCTCTGTCAGGTGGGTAATCAAGCTCAAAGCGTAATTAAATGGGCTCGTTTACAGTCATTACCAGTCTCTACAAAGCCCAAAGGGGCTGCTTTGCCCATGCTTTCCAGGATTTGTAAAAATAAATCGGGAAAGGGCTGTAAAATAGAGGGGAGAAAAGCTGGAATGTATGGCTGAGGAGCTCAGACAACCCCCACCCCCCCCCCCCCCAAAACACACACGTTTGTAGCAAACCCACAAAAGAGCCATCTGAAAGACCCATCTGATCCACATTCCTAGTCCTTTGCAAAGTATTTTTTCCCATCTGCACCACATGCATCACCTGAATGTTCCAGCTGCAGACAACACTGGTGTGTTTCTCAACACACAGACTGTCTGAAAAACTCCAGGAGAACAGGTGTAACCTATTAGGAAGGGCTGACAAGGGCTTTAAGATTCAAGTCTTGCTCCACCCCACACTTATCAAATCTATTGATTTCAAAGTAAGCAAAACTCTCTATATAGATTGGCTGTATGGTGGATCTTGAATTTAATCTGTGTGCAGGTATCACGATTAAAGCAATACAAAATGTGTACCATCACAACAGACTAGGAAGTCATCCTTAGAAATTTGCATTCAAGCAAAATATATGCTAGGCACATTATTTGCTATATTGTACCTTTATATTATTTCTGTACATTAATTTTAACCCCTCACGAGTCACACTAGACAAATGTGAAGCATTTGTACATAAGAATCTAGGACAAGAGGACTGAGTAGTCGATCCACAATTTGTTTTGGAAAAAAATAGTTATCCACTTCATATCATCATTGGAGAAATTGCTTTTCAAATCTATTGCGTCTCAGGCATACTAAGTATACTCTAATGAGTTCAAAAATGCATAATGACACTGTTAATTCTGTGGCTAGCTTGGAATCAAGACTGTTTCTTTCTTCAAAGGAAAATAGGATTATCAAGTGCACTAGAAGAATTTCCTTAACATGATTGATAGGAAGAAAGAGTAATCACCTTTGAAGTGCCACTACATATAATACCTCTTCAGTGTTCTCTTTCTCCTCCTGACATCCATGAGTAATTGAAAGTAAAGAAGCTGCTTAGTGTGATCAATGAAGCTCAGATGACAGCCCCTTCTACAACATCTACCAGAACTGTTGGGTGACAACAACATCATCTTTGATACTTCTGAGTTGACATAGGGCAACATATTTTGAAGTGCCAGACTTCAGGCTGGCAGGTACCGCATTTCCAGAACACTAATGACTTGTATTAGATGCTCCTCTGTCAGTACAGAGGGCCTTGCACTTTGTGGGAAGCAGTGGTGGAAGTTGGATTGGAACCTGAGCCAGACATTTGCTGGGTTTGGACTCAGTCTCATACCCCCAGGCTTCTGCTATAGAAAAGCCTCAGGACCTCAGTTCTTGTGGCGATCGAACGGATGGTCCCTCTCCTGATTCTGGCTGCAACCATAGCGAGCTGAGCCCTTCCTAAGCATCTTCTCTGGTGCTGCACAGGAGAGCAACAGCTCTGCACAGCACCTTAAGGTGCTGCCAAGGTAGATAAAGAGGGGGGCACCTCTGGATTCCACAGTGTGTGACAAACAGTCCAAGGTGCATACACTATGTTAGTCACAAATTCTGGGAACTGAACAAAAGAAATCAAAATTGCAAAGTCCAAATAGACAGGAGTAGACTCAGAGCCAGTTTCTGAGAGATTACATTGTCTAAAAAAATACCTGTTTGGATTGCTTCACATTTATCCATCTAACATCTTCTAGTATTGTTTGGGTATTAACAGATATTTATAATGAATTAAATCACCATTACATAACGAAATAGCAAAAGAACTGTATCTCTTTCACCCAATTCTTTGCAAGATGACAGGCTGGTTTGAGCTGACTTTTTCTGAGAAAAAGTCTCATAAAAGATTGCCTACAAATCAAGAAAATGTGAACAAATTTGGCTTCTGTCCTGAGCACCAGGAAATAATTCTCCTACACATAGAACATCTCTTAAAAATGTAAAATTAGGGGCAATTTTATTGAGGTTTCTACAGCTCAGCTCAGATCTATTGTTTCACAGTCCCGGCACTGAAATTGGAGGTGGCACACCAAGGTTAAATCACACTATTGACAGCTTCTGGTGTCAGACTCCTGTCAAAACGTAATAAGGAATCTGTGCGAAGAAATAAGATGCCAAAAGCACATCACAACAGGTTTTTTTCATTTTCATACATCACGATTCGTAAGTCACAGATACTGTATGCCTATGAAAACAAGGTGGCCACTACATGACAACACTTCGTGGTTGGCAGAAAATTAGACTGGGTCAAACCCTGAAGTCCTGCCCAGGCATTCTCCAGGAAAGCTGTGTACTCCCACTCACAGGGATAACCTGCACAGGGCAGTGGGAAGTGGGAAGTTTCTCCTTCACCTGGAAGGGGTGGCAGAGGTGGTGGAGATTACTGAAGTCTGGCTGGATCAATACCAGACTCTGCACCCCACATCCACTGTGGCTGCAGCTTCCCCACGGGGGCTCCTGCACACCAGTGTTCCATGAGTCCCACTACACACCGCGAATCCCAGCTCCCTTCTCCTTACAAAGAACCCAGTGAGCAGCAGGCACACTGACCCGAAACAACAGAATGGTTTAAGAATAATCAAAGCCACAGACTGAGCCAAGCCAATATGTTCAAACCCACTTTTAGTTAATGTATTTATAGGACTCCCATTGATACAGTAACTGGACCAGGGCACTGGGGCTACAGAAAGTGGAAGATGGACAGTTTCAAATCTACACATGGGTTCATGATCACAGGGAGGAAACAGGCCCAGGGCTGTAGCTCTGACTACGTTTTGCTAAAGGGGATTATTTTAATATCTGTTCTTTGTAATTAAAATGAAGTAACTTTCACACAGATGGGCTCTCTGAATGTTATTCAAGTTACCAAACGATGAATAACTTAAATACCGTGCACACCTCTTGGCTCACAAGCCTGCTGTAACGAATTCTAGTTTTACAGCAATAAGAAACTCCAGTAAATCCCCTACTTAGTCCCACTTTTACCTGTATTTATATGAGAAAAAATAATGAAAATAGTGGCCAAAAGATGGACATACGTTCTATAGAGGCAATAATCACTTCTATGCAGACAATGATGAGGTCAGCTTTTTCTGGTTTGTTTTCAAATAGCCCTCTTCTGCAATATAGGACAGTGTGGTATTTGCTTGGAAGTCTGCTTCTCAAAGTTGATTTCTTTAAGACTGTGGATGACACTGTCTGTTCGGAACTACCTATGCAATAACACTCCTACTGGCAGGAAGGGGACTTTATAGCTGCAGCTTTGCAAGAAACAAATAACATTTTCCTGTGATTATTGATTGCCATCTATTTTTATGACACATCTGTGACTTTCAGTGACTTACACAATAAGTGCTCTGCATTAATAATATATCTGCTCCAATTATTTATATATTTACTTGATAAATTAAAAAATACATACTAATAAAACAAGTCCAGGAGCTTCCACATAGAAGGAAATACTAAATGACTACTTTTATATGAAAGGCCATAGAGCAGCATCCAACAAGAGACCAATTTGTTATTTGTACATACACTTGCAGACCTATCACATATCCACATTTATCAATGTATGAACAGCACGCTCCTTCCCTTTTCCTTTCCCTCTTTAGGTGGTTCAGTAACCAGTAACCTGCCATCTCCTCCCTTGCCAGAAGGGCCAGCAGCTGGGCTCAGCACCACCCGATCCTTCAGGGGGCCCAGGAGGTAAGATTCTGGACCTTTAGCCTCACCACAAACAATCTGAAAGGGACAAAGCGATCAACAGTAGTCACTTCCCAGATGTTCTTCATGCCACTGCTACTGGCAAGACTTAGAAAGACCAGCTGCCAAGTAAAAATGATTATTTTTCTTTCCTGGCTATTTTAGATGTTTAGAAAAAATATTCAGTTAAAAGTCTCACTGTGCTGGGTGCACACACACAGAGTCCCCAACAAAAAAAACCCAGTCTTTGCCAAAAGGTTTGGAAGCCAAACGCCTTCTCCTGTTCTTTGGTTCGTCTCACACTTACTTGCACTGCAGTCGATGTCACACCCTCTGCGATGCATACTGCAACAATCTGTATCAACTTACTTACACCATAAGAAGGCAATAAAAAAACAGTTTAAGCTGACATTTAAACTGGTATTTCAAAGACATGTAGATGTGGTGCTTAGCGACATGGTTTAGTGGTGGAGTTGGCAGTGCTAGGTTAAGGGCTGGACTCCATCTAAAAGGTCTTTTCCAACCTAAATGATTCTATAACGTGTGGCATCTCCAAAAAATTATTTCTATTTCTCTCTATAGTCCTGTTTTCCAGGCTGGCATTTACTCCTTAGAGTGACTACACACTGCTCTCCTCTGTGTGCCTTCAAGGTCTCCTGCTCCTCAGCTGTTCATATTCCCAACAGTGCTGGCCCTGGCCTTCTCGCGCTTGCTGTGGTCTGATGCAGCACTGCTGAGCTAACCCAACGCTCACAAATGAACCCATCTTCTATCAAGAAGTTTAGAACAAAGGCACTTGGGTGTTGGTTCTTGCATTTAGAATTGCAAGAGCTCAGACCTCACGTGACCTCCTATACTTCCATTAGCGATCAGTTCAGATGAAATGTAAAAGGATATGACACTCCAAAACTGTGCCCTGCTGCTCTTCTCGTGGAGCTACAGCACACAGAAATATCCTTTAATCAGAGTTATCCTAAACCATCTTCTAGTGCTCTGCACTTTATAATTGAAACATGCTAGCCAGAAGGAAATGTTAGATTAACTAGCATTCACAACATGCCTTTGAGCAGAGATTTACAGAGAACAAGTCATTTTAAATTGAAAAGATATTCCAATCCATTTTCAAAGTTCCACAAAAGATGAGCAGAAGTGCAAAGAGAATAACTAGAATGATTCATACAGACTACAAATGTCAAAGATGATGAAAATGGAGTTGTGTATTCCTGTTACTGGAGGAAGGAGGATTCTGCTGGGCAGCACCTGCCAACTAACCCTGGAAATCAATTTCTTCACCTGCATCTCCCATTGTGGAGAGGTTCCCTATCTCCCCATCTATTCTCACATAGATGTCCTTTTCAAAAGTGCTTTAAAGCCTGCTCAGCATTTTGAGTCTGTGTTTGTGAGGCTGGGGATCCAAGTGATGGATTGTAGCCTGCCAGGGAAGCCCCACGATCCAGGTCACCATGCTGTGCTGACATGGTACAGCCAGTAGCACGGAGTTGTGAACAGGAGCCAGGGGAACATCAAGGACAGAGACCATTAAGCTGCCACTAAATATGAAACCACAGCCCAACCAAAATGAACTGGGCACATATACAGTAAAGCAATGAAGGAAATGAGTTCGACAGCCAGGCTACCACAGGGAAGGAGCAGGAGTCAAAGACACTGCAGCATTATGTGTGCATCTCGGTTGTTTTATACGCTCATAAAACTGCCCACTCCTTTCCACCTCTAAAATCAGGCATCCAAGAAAAGCCTCTTCACACTGGGATCCCTCAATAGTCTCTTAAGAGATTCTTTCATCCTATGGAAGTGCCTCTGTTTGCCCACTGGCTATGGAGAAAGCATTCTGGACTGAGGTGCTTTAGCTCTGTGCGTGCTGCTAAGCCGGATGAACTCTGTGCCTGGAGTTAAACATCCTCTTCCATATTCAAACAAGCATTTCTGGTGGTGCTATGGAAACCACTGCTTTTCTCTGCAGAGACTCAAAGCTGCATTAAATACTTTCTTTCACAAGCTCAACTTTCCTTCCTTCAGTCTTGGTACTGTTATGAAAATGGATGCTGACAGGCTTTGTTCCTGACCGCAGGTCAAGCTTCCTATGTTTCTCTATTTAGTCCAAATAAAGAGGTAAATACTAAAGATGGCTTACAAACACTAACGTTTTGGGGAAGAGTGAGGAAAAACTGCTTATATTATTGCACTGCTATGCGTAAACAGTTAAAGTACAAGACTAGGTTAGATGATCCGTTTAGCATGTTATAAATCTTGGGGGTTTCGGTCTTAAATTCCAAGGCAACTGCTGTTCAGCCAGTCCTTCTCTTTCCAGCCCCTCAGTCCTTGATAACATGCAGCTATGCAAACTCAGAAGGTACTACAACTCAATCAATTAACTCTTTCTTAAAAGGCAGGGTTTTTTACACAGCAAACTTCAAAATTGTGTAACAGAATAAAGGCATCAAAAGGACCAGGTGCCATTACTCCTTAGGTCCTTCAGTATAAGCTTCTGGGTTTGAAATGCACCTGCCTTTCTAATTGGATAATGGTTCTGTTGCTGTTTTCTTCATCATTTTACATCTATCTTTTTGCTCCAAACTGATTAAGGTGAGAAAATAATTCATACACCTACAACTGCTGAATAGCTACTCTCTACCCAAGTGTTAATTACATGCGTATCCCACTGTTACAAATATTGAAATAAAATGCATGTTCCATGGCAGGTAAACTAAATCACAACAAGGGAAGAAAGAAGGAGCTAATTAAGGTACAAAGATGAAAGACAAAATAAACAGAACAAGCAATGAGCCATACGACAGTGTTCTTTTGGTCATTACAAGGAGGCTACTTCTCCATACGTGCTTGGTAGAAGCACTCATCTCTGATGGAGAAATTTCTGTTGTCCCCTGTAAAGCCCTTTGGTTTCTTTGGCATCAGTCTTACTTTTCAAATGTAGGTTACGTGGGTCAAATCCATTTTGGACCGTTCATATAGCATGTTTCAAAGCATGCTATAGTCAGGAGATAAACTAGAATGGTCTCATGCTTGACCTTCCTGAAGTGATATTTCCTGTTGTAACAGCTGAATTTTACCCTTGGTTGCTGGGATTCAATGGCTTTCAGGAACATTTCTGCTTTTACGGAAAACAAAAAAGCAATTTTTTAATCTTCTTGATGGATGAGAAAAGCCTGAAAATGTATCACAACGCACCCAAAACGTTCAAAAACCAAAGGTAAACAATAATAATTCCAAGGTTAGTCCTTCTCTTTCGTCTCAATCTCTTGTTTAATTAAGCCAATTTTTATAATTTTTGGAAGCCAACTCACTCTTCCTGAAAAGTTGAAGGCATTCATACTAGGTCAGTTTAATAATAGAGTAAGGGAGATCCTTTCTTCCAAAGAAATTATCATGTCCCAAGCGAAGGGCTTTCTCTGACCAAGATAGGCAGTTACCCACTTAACCAGAAACCCAAACAATTTTATTGCACCAAACACACTGTTATTTCTTCACTTAAGAATTAGGAATTGACTGCAGAAGTAGGTGCCTTGAGAGACAGATTACCTGTCTGTTTTGGTGATCTCTTTGACCCAGGGTCACTGCAGCAGCCGTTCCCAGCCCATAGCTGGCACCGAGCCCCCAGCTGGGGTCTGAGCAGGGGACACTGCAGCTCCACCCGTCCCCCACAGCTGCCTCCTACAGTGACTCAGGGAAGCTCTGGCTTTTTGCCCTGGAGATGAATCACAGGAAACTTCGCACTACAAAACCTCAGAGATAAAACCACTGGAGTTCATCTTCCTTTGTATCACCTATGTGCCTGCAGCCAAGCAGAGAAACTAAAGATTCAGTTTGTCTCTGAACTCTTAAATATTTAATCCATACCTTCTACACAATGGCTCCAAGACACGCTCCTGTAAATCACCAAATGTCTCTAAGTACTTGCCCTATTCTAGATTTTTGATATTCCGTTCTGTGGCATATACACATATGATGTGAAGGTTGATTGAGTTCTGCCTTTACATATTCTGACAAGGTCTTCCCACAGTGCTCAGGAATATTTCAGGCAAGAGAAGGAAATGGTACTGAAGCACAGAAACTTGCCAGTTCTCACCCTCGCAAACAGTTTGCCTCGAGTCCATCCTAAATGCTAAATCCTGCAGAAGGACAGATGTAGTATGTAAGAAATAGTGCAAGAGTGACATAGCCAAAGAGAAAAAAAAGGGTACTTTATGCCAAGCAATAATTTCTGCTTCTCTATAAATACACAACTGAAATTAAACAAGTTCTTTCCCAAAAGAAAGACACATTACACTGATAAGTTACGTAAACTGTTAAAAGACCTTACCCTGACAAACCCGAGTCACACTAGGGACCACTCCTAAGAGGACATAACTGCCTTGTTCTGTAAATGACACTTTGTTGTCTCTGCACTTCACCACAGCTGAATAATACGGGATTTACGAATTGTGGCCATTGTGGGACAGGCAGCAGGATTTTAAGTATCACTTAGGCACCCACTGAATGAAGTACAAACGCACATTTTTGCTTCAATGTATTTCATGTAGAATGTGGTTTTCTTGATAATGCAAAAATAGGGCTGCGTCCCGAGCAGTGCTCTTGCCTTTAAAAGATGTGAAGGGAACAGGATTATAACCTATGGCTCAGTGCTGTACTGCTCAGGAATTTACAGTGATCTCCTGAATAGTCATTTCAGGAAGGGTGTTACCTATGTCATTCTCTCTTCTATTATATAAAAAAAATAATATCAGGTGCGTTTTCCATTACTGTGTACTAGAAATTAGGTCCCCTTGTTCCCTCAGATGAAAGACCACCCATGAGCAGAACCTTTTTTCTTTTTTTCCTTTCTATTTGACAGGAAACAACTCTATTGCTACACAAACATGTAACTAAGCTCCAGAGCAGGGCTGAAGACAGACTTCTACTAACTGTAGCGGTCAAGGGTTTTCACCTTTATAGTATCCTTTAATAGGTATCTAGGATGTTTATTTGTTAATTAAACCTGTGACACCAGGTATGCAAATAGCACTCAGAATATTTCACAAAAGGAGAAAAAAAGACACTATCAACCAATTACTCGCTATTGAAAAAAAGCAAAGATCAGAGCCTAGAAATCCACATTCTGTCTCCATTAAAGCACTTCAGCTCACACAAGTGTGCTGGCACATACCAATGCCACGAGCAACAGCCAGGGCTGCTCAGAAGTAACAACTTACTAGAGAGGCAGCGAGGAATGGGATGGGTTCTAAGACAGTAACAGATTAAGAATTCCAAGTATAGGCCTGATTTTACTTATTTCAGCTCTCCTAGAGGGGATCTACTGTCTCAAAGAAGCCCTTAAATTAAAAAAATCAGCAAAAGGATGTGCTGAATCCCAGATGTTAATTGCACGGACTCACTGGATTAGAACTGCAGATAATTAATTGCCAAATTTTAATACATGCTGAACTAAATGGATGATAAGACTTCCAGTAGGTAGTTCTGAGGTCCAGAAGGGGAAGATTATTTCTTAAAATGTGAGAGCCCTAGAGGCCAAAGTCATCTAAAACGTCTGATTTCAGGAAGTTATAGAAACTTGGGTCTAGTACAAGGGACAAATGAGGAGCTTCAATGCCTGCATATAGAGTGCAGCAGCTCTAGGGATCTTATATACTGCTAAATTCCTTTTGGTAAGAAGGATGCAGCCTCTCAGTTTTTAGAAATGGGCACTCATTGCTCGTTATGTTTCCTGTAAAGTCAGCTATACACAAAATGCTCCATTAGATTTTGCTTTAAAATAAAAATCACAGCATTTACTACTACTATACCATAATGTCACTGTCTTCATTCTTAGGAATTCAGTTTGTCAGTTAAAGCTCCGAGTAAAATAATGTAATGGCAGTAGAATCAAGAAATAAACCTTTTTTCAGGGAAAACGCCTCTCTTTATTGAAGACATTTTCATCTGGGAAGTGTAAAAAGCTAAAACAAGACTAACACAGCGAGGTATTAATTTCATCCTTTATACAACAGTGGATGTGGAAGACTTCATCCACAATGAAAATCCCACTCTATTTGGTGTTACCTGCTCATTAAAATCTGAATTGAGCAAAAGTAATTAGTGGCATTGGCTATAAGACATCTGTACTCTATAACAGATGGGAGAGTTGAACCTTGGCCTTGAGGCTCCTGCCCAGTTTCTCACCTTCACCGCCCCTTCCTAACTCCAGGCACTAGAACACTACCCCATCACATGCTGCCTTCCTGCTGTTTTCACTGACACAGGCAGAATAAGATTTTTTAAACATTTTTATGCTATGGAGGCTCTCAGACCTAGATTTACCTGTGTCTGCTGTGTGCTCCTGGGTTTCACCAGGAACCAGGGCTGAGAGGTATAATTCGAAACCATTGCTATACTGATAAGGCCACAGCTTATTTTCCTATAACAAGTGACCCAAGGGAAGTAATTTCCTGTTTGATGAGGCACCTGAATGACGTGTACCAGAAAAAAATGCCCTGCAGTTAAAAAGTGCCTAGCTTATTTTGGCTTGTGCTTGATACCTTTTGAATCACACCTCATCCTTTGCAGCTCCTTTTAAAGGAAGTTTTGGAGTGTCTGGTTTGAAGGTTCATGACCCAGAGGTCATCTTTGATATCAGCCCATCTTTTGATTATCAGTTTAGCTACATGACAAAAACTTCTCCATCTGCAGAGGATACTAAGTAAGGCTACAGCCAAGGCTGTCTCAGGAGGGTGCCAAGTTGTCATTCATGCTTTCATTACATCTCAGCTGGATTATCGAAACACATTGTTCACAGGCCTTCCAGACCAGACACTTCAGAAACTGCAACACAGCAAAAATATCGAAGCTGGAGGGATAAGTATCTGTCAGTGAGCACAGCCCACTGCACCCATGCTGAGAGCTTAACAAGAACCTCAGGCAAGGCAGCAAACTGCACTCCTGGTCTCCCAGCCCCACCTCCAATACTAGTTCTCCACACCTGCACCAGCAGCAAGCCCAAGAAAGAGATTTGGCCTTTCTGGGTGTTATTTAGTTATTAATGACAGGGCAGACAGAGATTCAGGACTATTGAGCACTACGTGGTGTTCTGCACATCATGCACCCACGGTGAAAGCAGATTTGCCTTCACATTGACTTCCAGAGCTCAAGGATTCTCCTGTCAAATTTAACCAACAGACCCACTCTTCATTTACTCAGACCTATTTATTTTGCCAAATGCTCCAAACCAGCTGGGCATTCTCAGTTCTCCTGGATGTCACTCAAGTCACCTGGGTGAACCCCCAGCACTTAGTTTGGAACAAGAACTGTTTATTTAAAAAAATAAAATCACAACTTTGACACTAAACCTAAGCTTTTATGTAAAGTGAGAAACTGTACTAAACAAGCAAGAGCTTAACAGGCTACTCAGTTGTGAGGTTAATACACAGAGCAGGGGACTTCCTCTGTTAGCAGAGGGTGGCAGCTCTTTCTCTAGCACGGAACTGCAGGGGAGATTCTCAGGACAGCCTTAGGTCAGAGGGGCCTGAAGTACAGGCGTTGTGCAAAGCCAGCTCCAACCACGCTCTCACCTCCCTGCAGCGCGATTCCGAAGTGACTGTACAGTTCCTGTGGAAATACAATGCTCATACCAAATGCTCTTGGACTTCAAAAATTAAGACAGGCCAAACATGACCTAATACAAACAGGACTTCTGTGTTAACAGAATCATGAGAGCTAAAACATCCAGTGTGAATCTTGAACTTGGAGGCTCTACATTAACGTGAGCTGAGCCATGACTCACTGAGTATCACACTACAGTCTTGGGATACTTTTAAACATAGACTAATTGTATCTATCTAGCTCCATGGATTCACAATTGTATCTCAGTATCTCTTCCCTTTAGAGTACCACTTCAGATTTCATTCTGTAGTTTGTTACTTCTGTGATTTTCCTACATATGAAGGGCATCCGGAAATTTACTGTATTTTGTAATGTATTGGTATAATTACAAAATCTCATTAAGGAGGACTTTATTATTGATTTACTGGTTTTCTATTCATTAAATTTCACTATAAAAAGGATTATTACTTTTAAAGTCAGCATGCTTAAGCACAAATGGAATTATAGTAAGAGAAACAACATAAAATGGAGCTATTAATATTAAAAGAGCTATAGTTTGAAGATTATTCATTTAATAAATCTTTGTGATATTAGCAAGATTGATGAGTAGTAGTACAAATGAGGGGAACATGGGAGAGATGATCATTTATTATCATTACAGAGATATAAAGTATGATTCAGTGTTTCATACTTGACTTGCTGTTTACAAACAAAGATGGGTTGGTGAGTGATGTTGTTGTCGGAGGATGTCTAGGGTCTAGTGATCATGAAATAATTGAATTCTCTCTGAACAATGTAATAGGAAAAGCCAGGAACAGAACATCAATGCTGGACTTCCGGCGGGCAGATTTTGGATTATTTAAGGAACTGGTCAGGAAAGTACCCTGGGAAATAGCTCTTAGTGGCAAGGGGGTCCAGGAAGCTTGGATATACTTCAAGAATGAAGTTTTGCAGGCGCAGGAGCGGGCTGTCCCTGTGTGTTGTAAGAAGAGTCGTAGGGGCAGACGACCGCCCTGGATGAGTAGGGAACTTCTGAAGGAACTAAGTAAGAAAAAGAGGATGTATCATCGTTGGAAGGAAGGGGAGGTATGTCAGGTCATGTTCAAGGATGTTGTTAAGTCGTGTAGGAGAAAAATCAGGGAAGCAAAAGCCCAGCTGGAGCTCAAATTGGCCACTTCTGTTAAGGACAATAAGAAGAGTTTTTATAAATATATCAATGGCAGAAAGAAGGGCGGCAGCGACCTCCACTCCTTGTTGGATGTGGAGGGAAATATAGTAACCAGAGATGCAGAGAAGGCTGAGGTACTTAATGCCTTCTTTGCTTCAGTTTTTAACAACAAGGATGTCAGCTCGCTTGACAGTTGGCCCTCTGAAGTGGTTGATGGGGGCAGGGTGCAATATGGCCCTCCTGCAATCCATGAGGAGGAGGTTAGAGACCTGCTGAGCCGCTTGGACCCTCATAAGTCTATGGGGCCGGATGGGATCCATCCTAGGGTGCTGAGAGAGCTGGCGGATGAGCTTGCTAAGCCGCTCTCCATCATCTTTCAGCAGTCCTGGCTCACTGGAGAGGTCCCGGAAGACTGGAAGTTGGCCAATGTGACGCCCATCCACAAGAAGGGCCGTAAGGATGATCCAGGTAATTACAGACCTGTCAGCCTGACCTCGGTCCCAGGTAAAATCATGGAGAAGATAATCCTGGGTGAAATCATGCACCACCTGCAGAACGGTCAAGAAATCAGGCCCAGCCAGCATGGATTTAGGAGGGGTAGGTCCTGCCTGACCAACCTGATCTCCTTTTACGATCATGTGACTCGCCTGGTGGATGAGAGGAAGGCTGTGGATGTGGTATACTTGGATTTCAGTAAGGCCTTTGACACGGTCCCCCACAGTAGACTCCTAGGGAAGCTGGCAGCCCGTGGCTTAGATGGGAGCACTTTGTGCTGGGTTAGGAATTGGCTGGATGGCCGAGCCCAAAGAGTGATGGTAAATGGTGTTTCATCCAGTTGGCGGCCGGTCACCAGTGGTGTCCCCCAGGGCTCGGTATTGGGTCCCGTCCTGTTTAATATCTTTATTGACGATTTGGATGAGGGGATTGAGTCCATCATCAGCAAATTTGCAGATGATACCAAGCTGGGAGGAAGAGTTGATCTGCTAGAGGGTAGGATGGCCCTGCAGAGGGACCTGGACAGATTGGAGAGCTGGGCCGATTCTAATGGGATGATGTTTAATAAGTCCAAATGTCGGGTACTTCATTTTGGACACAACAATCCCATGCAGAGCTACAGACTGGGGACAGAGTGGCTAGAGAGTAGTCAGGTAGAAAAGGACCTGGGAGTGCTGGTTGACAGGAAGCTCAACATGAGCCAGCAGTGTGCCCAGGTGGCCAAGAAGGCAAATGGAATCCTGGCCTGCATCAGGAATAGTGTAGTAAGCAGGACCAGAGAAGTTATCGTCCCCCTGTACTCGGCACTGGTCAGGCCTCACCTTGAATATTGTGTCCAGTTCTGGGCCCCTCAGTATGGGAAAGATGTTAGGATACTGGAATGTGTTCAGAGGAGGGCAACGAAGATGGTGAGGGGGCTGGAGCACAAGCCCTATGAGGAGCGACTGAGGGAATTGGGGCTGTTTAGCCTGGAGAAGAGGAGGCTCAGGGGAGACCTCATTGCTCTCTACAACTACCTAAAAGGAGGTTGTAGTCGGGCAGGGGTTGGTCTCTTCTCTCAGGTGACCAGTGGCAGAACCAGAGGGCATGGACTTAAGCTTCGTCAGGGAAAGTTTAGACTTGATGTGAGGAAAAAATTCTTCACTGAAAGGGTGATTGGCCATTGGAATGGGCTGCCCAGGAAGGTGGTGGAGTCACCTACCCTGGAGGTGTTTAAAGGGAGACTGGATGAGGCACTGAGTGCCATGGTCTAGATGATGGTTGGTGTTAGTGTTAGGTTATAGGTTGGACTTGATGATCTCAGAGGTCCTTTCCAACCTTGTGATACTGTGATACTGTGATACTGTGATAATGGATGTTAAATTTGATTTAACATATGGCTGACTCATTCTCTGAAAACTATTCGTAAAGACATAAACTCATTGAAAAGTCAAATCCGTTGTCTTAATAATACACATGAATTATCTTTTGATAAGAAAATAACTACCATGTCCTAAGACAAATCAACTTGTGGCAGCACTGCTGCACTGTATGCCAGGAGTACAGAAAATGCATACCTATTGGCAGAAACACTGCCTCAAGGATGCTGAAAACAAGCAGAAATCATCTTCCTTTGCAGCAAACACCCATGCCCACAGACAACCTGCCATTTGTGCTGTGCATCTATGCCAGTACCTGCTGTTACTCATGCAAAAGACCACAACAACAGCATATCTGACTGTGAACATGGGCAGGACTTCCTAACTCCCATGGTACATGACCTGGTTGCACCTCTGAGGTGCAAGCAGGGATCACTTTGCGCGCACACGTAGCTCATCCCATACTTTGGCATAATAACTTCTTACTAACACCAATGTGCTTTGAACCAACTCCCTGCATGAAAAGTCCTACACTCGTGACACAGTGAACCCAGCAAGGGTCACTGAAAATACACATTTAACCCCATTCAAGAGGCATGTTCAGTTCTTGGTGTGTACTCAGCAGTGCCTCTGAGACAGAAACATGCAGTCCTAAGCTAGAATATCTACACAATTCAAATGTTACAAACTCCATTCACACATTAAGCACCAGAAACTGCATTTTATAATCCCATTGACATTATTGATTCATATAAAATCAAAGATACTGAAAGAAATGACAGTTGCCCCATCATCTAGTAAATATGACTGCTTTAAATATCCTAGCAGACTAAAATAAACGTTTAATAAACAAGTGATCTTAAATGAGTGTCAGGTGTTTCTTGGTGAATAAAGTCCTGGCAGATAATTTCCGAGTTTAGAGCTGAAAGACTGCTATCCAAATTAACTTTGTGTTCACAGTGAGCTCTGTGTCGTGGTGTTATTTCTGCTAAGCACTCCTGCCCACAAAGACTTCTGAAAAATACTTCTGTAGATCCATCATTTTTTTTTCTGTGAATTAAGAGCAAAGGAAATGGCTTCTCCCCTACCTGTTCCCCAAGAACTTCACCCCTACATGAACAGGACACAGATGAAACTGAATACCACAGAGCAGCCTTGGTACATTGAACTCTCGCAGCACGTGCAAAGTGTCACCATTTTCCACAGAGGGCACTTCTGCTGCCTCTGTCTTTGCCTGTAGTTATTTGCAATAATTTTTGTTTAATTAGGAAAATAATTGAATCAATATCTCACCACTTCACTGTTCCTCTCTCCTGAGATGCAGCACTAACAGGATATTTATTTATTTTTTCAGTCTAGACTTGTGATAGTCTAGTCCTTGTTAAAATATTGGCAGCACAAGTCCCAGCAGGATGGTTTACTGGAAGGTTTACTGTTCCAAACTACCAGGTCCCTGCTTAGAAATCGTCCTCATAAATAAACTCCAGTAAAGCTCTATGTTTTAATTTCCCACTTCTTCAGAGTTTTACTTGTTTCTACCCTCCGTCACATGCTATAACTAATCCAGACTTGTACTTAATGGAAAAGGATTGCCAAGCTGCTCTGTTACCCATTCTGATGAAAGAGTTTACAAGGCTAAAAGAAAGGCTTTGTCTTACTCTAATAAGTTACAGGCTGAGTCCTGGAGCCTCTGGCAGGTCTGGCCTTTAGTAACTAACTGACACATTCCCTTACTCACATCTTCCCCAATACCACCTCAATTAAGCGAGACGTGACAGACACGAATGTGCAGAAGACTGAGTAGAGATTTTATTCTTCCAAGTATTATAATATGCAATCATCTGCTAAAATGTCCAGTTAACTACATCTATTTAACCATTCATTTTATTTAGATAGGAATTGAATCTGCAAACCAACATTAGGTACATCTCGGACATCATCATACTTTGCCTGCTTCACCTTTCCTCCGTCTCTTCTGTGAGAATTTACTTTCTCTTATTCAGGCAAACTTCCCAGTTGTTAAATGCACTAAAGAAGTACGAGAAGAAAATTGTCACAGGATGAAAAGGTTTCAGAACATTTGGCAACGGGTGGATATGCAGATAATCTACTGAGGCAAAGATAATTTGTCACAGGAAAATTCTAGCGTCTACATAGGTTTTAACTCACTTTTCTTTCTAATTTTGCAGACTGACAACGGATTCAAAACCTCCCAGGAGAAAGTGAGCAAGGCTGAGACGTAGGAGGTCTGTTACGAAAATGAACAAGCCTTATTAAGTGAAACCTTTTGAATATATATTCCCTTTTTGGTTTGCTGCAGTGAGTTTCTCTACTGCTAGTAATTCACTTCTGCTTGTTTACAATTTACTGACTGTCATGTCAGAATATACATATGAAAAAGTACCATCAGCACCTGACTGTGTCACATAAAGATAAGGATGTAAGTTAGCTGTGAAAGCTGTTAATTACAAGTATACATTAGCAACTCCCTTACACTCTCCTTCCCAGCAAACCACACAAGAAAAAGGACATTTGCAAGTTACAGGAAGGCATGGACATGATTTACTAATGCTTTGCTGGATTGTCCATTGATTCTCATTCTATTGCAGCTGAGTGAATAAACTCTCCAAAAGTAAAGCCCCAAATAAGCAGAGAAATGCTGAGGAAACAGAGTTAGGGGGAAAAAAAATCTTTAAATTATTTTGCTTAGATTGTAATTAATCAAAATCATGTCTCTTCTCATGATAACATAGCAGGTATTTCCAAAAATCTCACATTTTAATCAGACACATACACATCTTGGGCCAAATTAATCAATGCTGAAATAACAGATCAACCAGATTCAATCAGCAGTGAGATTTGCCCAAGTGTACAGAAGCAGCAAACATAACCACAAGCTTTACATTACATGGGCAACTGATTGCCATTTAAAGATACCAATCATGCAAACTGGCTTCAAGCACACTTTGTCCTAATATCATTCATTCCAGCACTGGACCCATTCCCTGTTCCACCATCTCTCATCAAGCATGCTCTGCAAGGCTTGCAGGGTTTCAGAGGTCTGCTGTACTGGACAGATGCACTCAGCCAGATACAGGTCCACCTGTATTTTACTGATTTTACTTCACTTCAGAATTTTATTGCTGTCTTTAGTATGGTTAGTTTAAGCTATTTTTTCTTTGTGGTTTTTTTTTTTGTTTGCTTTGGTGTTTTTTTTTTTGTTTTGCCTTTTTTTTGTTTCTTTCTTTCATATGACAGGGATATTTTATTCCAAAACTTTGTCCTTTTGACTTCAGTCTTACTCCATCTTCTTGAGTATTTCTAAATGGAGCAAGTACCCTGTGATTATATGAGGTAAAAAAAACCTGATTCATTATAGTGATGCTCATCTTCACTGGCCAAGTCGTCATAGACTTTTTAATTAGCATTCAGTTACTTTTACATCCACTGTAGCTTTTTTCCACTTTGTGGTGTGGCATATATATAGATTTTATATTAACTTCTGAACTGAAATATTCATTATTTACTTTAAATTATCTGATTGTACTTCCATTATTCTTACAAGCTTTTGAGAATGAAGACAACCAAACCAGTTAGTGGCTGGAACACATCAAGTGCCAAGGCTACTAGTAGGGACATCAGTGGGACTACCGTAACCTCATTATACACCCAGTCACTACCAGACATGAGCACCCTTCCTTTGTAGAACTAGGACCCATCACCTCTAAGGATACTCAGAGCTTCCATCTTGGGTGAAGAGCTGAGCACGTTTGCTCCACTGGTAAAGCTCTACCAGCTTCTGAAAATGGTCACAGCCCCAAGCACATGAAATACTGCTGTCTGAAAATGCTAGACATACCTATTGTTAATTATGTCTCTTCCTTCTCATGGTCCTACTTTCTCAAATAGGAGGTGAGGATGTAAATGAGATAAAGCCTTTTCTTTTTGTGCAGCACCATGTTTTATGTGGATCTTTTCATTCTCTCCTAGCCAAGCTTAAATGCCATGCAGATGACTTTCAGAATATATGGCTTTTCTGTTCTCTTTTCTTCTTGGGCTTCCAACTCCGATGCTATTGTTGAGAGCTCACAGGCTCTTTGTAGACCAAAATAGCTGTACTAAAGACTTTGCTGCATTCAGTCATTTTACCCAGAACCTGATTCTTATTCTGTGGAATAGCAATGAGTCTTTTAAACCCTGCATGCTTTTGCAAGCATTTAAGGTTCAAAAGTCCCTGATGCCTAGTTAATCAATACTTTCGGAAGATCTTGTGTAATGCTCATTAAAGTCTAATGCATTGTATTTCTTCAGCTCTTCAGTGCTCCGTGCTCAGAAAACCCTGCAGCTTCTCTCCAGCTAAATGGCCTTCGAGTTCTTCACACAGCTTGTTGAGGTGTTTTCCTGCCCATTTTTCAGCAATACAGCTTAACGTCTCAGATAAATCCTTTGTCCTAAATCCTCCCTCTCCTATAGACAATCCATCAAGAAAATAAGGGCGGGTGGGGAGAACTTACTTCTCAAGTGTTAATTCCTGGAGCTGCTGCTGGGCTTTTTGCTCTGAACTGAAAAGCCTGCAGGCTGTCAGAAGCAGCTGAGCACACAGCAAGGACACCCTGCGCTGCCCCAGTCCACGTGGATGAATGGCTGAATTGTCTTTGAATGACAGTTATTTTCTCCATCTCGCTCTTTGAACTCAACTGTGGGCAAAGCTCACAAAGACTACATTGCCTCCTCTTCCGTCTGGTGCCTCCAACACCAGACAAAGATTCCTGGTGATGACAGTCCAAACAACACGAAGTGCCATTTAACCATTAACCAGATCTCCTCTCTGCAAGGAGGGCTAGAACAAAGCCTATACATTGTTTGTTTAATATTTATGGCCTTTTAAAATGTTTAAGTTGTCCACACATACAAGTGCTAGCTATCTGTTCAGCCAAGTACCTGCTGCGTTAGCTACTTGGGAAAACATTTCACCCCAGACAGATTCCCCCTACTCTGAAGCAGTAGCCCAACCTGCCCACAGTGGACCTGCAAGGGCTGGACGTCCAACAGGCTACTTTGCAAAATTTTACTTCAGCAGCAATGATCCAGACAGACCTACCAGCAACAGCTGGGGAGAAGAATGCTGATAAGGAAAAGCATTATAGTATAAAACTGCTGCTTGGGCATCATTTGGCCTGTCACCAGCTTCTGACCAAAGGCACTCACCAGCACTTTACAGCACCCACGAGGAGCATGAAATGGTACAAGCAAACAAAACCCCTATTTCACTATTCCTGGCTCTAAACAGAACTCACCTTCCATCCCCACATTGGTGTGACATTCAAATGAACATTCTGTTTGCATTTTCTCCTTCCTTGCATTCTCCATTTTTATATTACTACGGAGCAAATGAGAAAAAGCCAGAGAATTTCTGAAAATAGATTTACATTTCCTAATCAAGACAAAACGATTATAAAGTGACAAAACCAATGTCTAGTATCTATTTAGACAAGCTAAGATGGGATCTTCTAATCTTTAAGCACCAAGATATGCTGCCATCTTCAAGTGAGAAAGGCAGGCTGGTGTTTAAGCTCAGCCTATGCTTGTTTTAGCGTGCATAAGCTAGGATGTACGAAGTGACCTAAACTGCAAGCTACTGTCAATCTTATTTGCAGTTGTGATGCTTAAAACAGCAGCTCAGAAGGTATATTTATCTTTTGCGACCTTTTCTGGAAAGCACCGTAAAATGACCACCAGTCAATCTCAAACCAGAGCCCCTGACAAGTGAAAATTGTATGTCTGTATTACTAGTATAATTTTACATTAAATTGATTTTTTAGAAGTAGATTTTACAGAAATCAAGCAGCAATCTAATCATGCAGGTAACAGCTTCACAACATAGGCTAGGATGGTTCTTGGTGTGTAAAGACACTTAATTAAAAGACTAGATGAAAACCACAGTTCAGAACCACATGCATCTATTTTCAGATAAGAGTTCACATGCCCGCCCCATGAGTCTGGCAAAATCCTAGTTTGATAAGGCAGTAATGGATTTGGGAACGCGAAAAACATAAATGCAATCTATACTCCCACACACATCCAAAGCATTTCCCCAAAGACAGCAGAATGATCTCCACTCTGCACAACACGCATTTGCATTCTTTTCTTCTGAAGGATATTAATAAACTGATGTGACAAAATACCACAGGGGAGAAACCCAAAATATAACTTGTTTTGCTAAAGATGCCTTGCGACCCTACTGTACTCGCCCCACCTCAGCCCCGTTCCAATTAAGGAGGATCCACAGCAGTGCTGAAAGGAAGCATCCCCAGAAAAGGATCGATTGGAATCACACGGTAGCTTTGCTGGCATCGCACGGGGCACAGCTTCCAAATGGCAACAGCTTCTCAAGGAGATGCTGGCTCTAGACCCCGTCTGACCCGAGCTAGTTAGCGCTGTCCAAACCAGCCACTCCACCAAATCAAATCACAGTTCTGTGGAGGATGACCAGCATTTCCAGAGTAAGTTTGCTCAGCTTTCTGCAAACTCAGCCTCAGCATGTTGACTTGATGAAAGTCAAGCTCTGCTCTTTCTGGTTCACGCCGCAGAAGTGGCAGAAGCAACAAGATTCTCCTGACCAAACCTTGCCCTCAATTACACTTGTGCAACCCTGGCTCTGGGAGGGTAACTGGAACACAAAGCGAGTACAAATGTGCCCAAGGGAGTGTGTGTGGCTCAGAAGATACACAAGACTAGTTTGCTGGCCAAGAAGGTGAGATTCTTGGGTGATTTTTCTGATCTACCCTAACTTTAAAACAGTGTCTGTAGCAAGCTATTTGTAGCAAGTAGAGGCAAAAAATACTGCAATTTGAAAAGACAAACTTAAGTGAGGATTTTCAGATCAATTCCATTCCAGGCTCCAAGAAACTCCTCTGGGAACACATTGGAACTTGTTTACTAATGCCTATGAGCATTGAAAGAAGGATCTACTTGTTTTTCCAGTACCCTGCACATGGGAGCTGACGAACTCCTAAAGAGTTTACGGCACTGAACTACCTGTTTGGCGACACAGAAAGGAATGGGGTGCTTTAATTCCTCGTCAGTGTTTGTTTCCATTTCAGAACATCGTAGTCATAGACTCCCCGTGCTCATGGAAGCAGCTGATGCCAACTGTTCAACTTCATTCCTCCTAAATGAGATCTATCCTTTCTACTGCAACCCAGCATCAGGTGGAGTAGGTACATATATCTGGGGTCTATGCATTAAGTTCCCAGCCACTCTTGATTTCAGCTTTGGAAACTCATAATGATTTCCTATGGAAAGAAATGCTTAGAGCCGATTGTTTTCTTCTCGAGAATGAAACACAGTAAACCTACTAACTTCCAATTGCTTTGGAAATAATTGTTCTTTTATTTAGATGATAATTGCTCTCAGTCATATGGAGGCAAATCCAAAGCAACTACTTGAAATTAGTGGAATAATCTCTTCAATTTGAGCCTTTGTTCTCATAACCTTATATAAATATATACAACCAGCAAAACCAACAAATAATAAATGCAATAAACTACAATTTCCATTTGACTGAGAGGAAAGAACTATCCTAGTTTTACCTTAAAGAATAAAAACTAAAGTTCTTCCAAAAATTGCCCAAAGTTCATGGAACTGTGCAGCAATTACAGTAGGAACAGCAAAACAAGAGTGGCTTCAGTCCTGACTAGACATGAGTGAGATCAATGGCTCCCACACAGCTATGCAGGATGTGCACTGCTCTCCAAACAAAGCACTTCCTAACACTTACAAAGCTAAGAACTGTATTTTACCATGAGAGCAGCAGTATCCTGTCACCAGCCAGGTGGAATAATCCCAGACTCTCAGTCCAATAGGATCATACCCATATCAACTTGTTTATTGTAACACTGAACTCTCCCTTGCCTATTTCCATGACCTTCACACTTCATGAGACAAGGCTAAGTACTATCACCTTACCCACTTCCAATTATTGCTTTCATATTTTGTTGCTCAAAGCTATCAAATTCAGTGTGATTCCAGTCTGGCAGAAAGAAGAAACAGGAATGCAAATATTATTAGGAAAAAAGTTTTCATCCATCTGCAAAAAATAGCAATAATGAAACACACTTTCCCAAAGATGCTGTATATCACCTTTGTTTAATATTTTTGTCAGCTCTGCTTAGAAAAATTAATGCCTTGGGAAAAAATAATTGGAAGTGTCTTTCTGGAGTACTGTAAGCACCCCCTTGGGGTCTTTATTATTCTAACAATTTCCCATTTTAAAATACACAGGTACTAACAACCAACAAATTATTACATTTCCTTTAAATGAACTGAAACAAAGATAATTAACTAAGAACATAAGCCTGCTTTCCATATGGTAATACACATCCCAAGGGCAAAGCACTTTTCTTTTAAGAAATTCCCCATAGACTTCTTATCCACCTTGTAAGGGTAATTAACAACTGCAAAATACAACTGAACTTGCTTAATGTCACAAAATTCTGCAATGCATTATTTTTTCATGGAAAATGATTATGATCTGTAAAAAAGAACATAGTACCTTGGAAGAATAAGGTAAATCACATTTTCTGCTGATGTAAATAGCAGTATGATTTACTCTGAAAATGTGTTTAGGACAGTGTTTACATTGAGGGTTGTGTCAAAAAGAAAGCTAAAATGGGTTTCCCATTTCACTAAGTAGTAGTTTATGGTATTTCCTGAGAACAACAATTTTTAGGGAAAAGAGAAAGGAACACATTGGTTAACAGATATCTAATGTGCTAAAATTTAGGTTAAGTAAGGCAAACTATGGGTTTTTTAATAATTTCATTAGTTGAAGCAAACAGTACACAGAATACTAATGCTTTCCAAGAGCCCACAGTACATATTAAAATTCAAAAGCATTTTGCCAACACTACAATTTTAAGCTTAGAAGGTATACTAGGCAACAAGTCTATTGTTACTAGGAATAATATAAGGAAGAATGCGGCAAGTGGAATGAAATTAAAACTGAAGATCTACAAACAGGGTAAGCACAGGGGAGCAGGGAAGGTAAAAAGACATCTTTGGATTGGCTGTGGATTTATACGGGAATGCAGCTAAGAGACAAAACCTGATGTGAAGGAATCCCAGAGAGGAAAGATATGCTCCAAGTAAATCAAACTGCAGCAGAAGGAAGCAATCACATCTTTTGTCTTGCTTACAGTAATGGCTCATTCAGTTTTCCAAGAGAAAATTTCCATGGCTTTACAATCCCTTCACACCAATGATGTGTTTCAGCATACAGGAAATCAAACTAGAAATTCAGAGCTACCCCTCCTGTGCAAAAGTCTTGAACAAATTTCTGGACTGATTAAGTCAAAGTAAACTTTGCCATCAACTTCCATGGCCAGGCTACTTTGTTTTCCATATCTTTAAAACAAAAAATCAGAACCACCCCCTCACAACTCCAAAACCAAAAAAATGCCTTATTTCCCTAAGGAAGTTGCAAAGTAATATCAAGAGTAGTCTTAATAATTGCCAATAATTGCAGGAAGCAGCGATGAGTAACTCAGCTCTGGTTAGCATTCAAGTTTTCATATTTCATGATATTTCTTCAGTGCAGGATCTGACACCTCACCATTGGTGCAATGGGGACCAGTTGTAAATACAAGAACATTTTACACAGGATAAATCACTGATCTGGAAGAAAGTGAATGACTGGCACAGGGCAGAAGTACTTTTTGCTTCAAGGCTCTGGCCTGTCATTTGCTGGAAAATCTGTTTTATTAAATGTCATTCACACTTCCCAGATAAGTCACTGAGGGATGTGCCAGATTCTTTCCCAAATACTACTTGATACTCAGTGCTGATCACTGATGCGAACACAACATCTCTTTTGATGTTCCTAAGCACTGGAGTGTATACATTTCCCAACACACCAAATGTTTATAAGGCTACAACAGAGAAAGATATCAACCCTTTGGACAGAGAAAGGGCAGAGAAAGGCTGTGGTTTTATTTAAATAAACATACTATATACTTAAAAGAGTACAGGAAAACACACAGCAGGTGCCAATTGCCTGTGAGGGTTTTTTTACTGGTTATAGCAAGTTTTATTTAAGTGTAATTTTAGTCAAATCAAGTGACGGTTTACAACCAGGAAACAGGATGTGAGAGGGTAATAAGGTCTGCTATGTGACAGTGGTACACCAAGAGTCTTGACTGTGGCTTCTCATCTGCTCCTGTGAAATCTCTGTCTCTAACTTCCCCATGCAGAGCAGGGTGCAGCATCGTGGCTTAAGTCTGCAGGTGGCTGCAGGCCAAAGGACTAAATGCAGCTGAATTACACACACATTTGACTATAGATGCATACAGATGCATTCTGTTGAACTAAGGCCCCTCATTTGACTCAGCCTTTGTCAGATATGACAGCTAAACACACTGATATCATCCACATCAATGGCTGCTTTTCACTTCTGCTGTATATGTCAAACGAAAATAAACGTATTCCAGTGACACCCAACAATCAGACAGATTATTAGCATGGAAATAATACTGTTATTCAGGGACCATACAGAATGCAGTTCTGCTTAGACCCCTTCAATTACACACAACATCTCAAATCATTTTTTTTTTCAAAAAACTTATGGGTTCAGATCACCCTTAGGGCATTGCAAAGTGCTCTTATATCAGAAGTTCCCTGATAGTATTTACAGCAATAAATGAAGCAGATTTACCATTAAAGCTGTGAAAATCATGCTGTTACTACAGCAAGCCCATCCAACACCAACAATTATTTCAAATGGCCTTTTCTACAGCTTAGGCTTGTATAAAAATTTATGACATCAGGCATTGCACAGATTTCAGAGTGATATGTAACAGGACAGCTCTAACACCTAGCATACTTTACACAACCATAAAATCCTAGAATGGTTTCGGTTGGAAGGGAGTTTAACTGACTGCCATGACTTTTCAAATATCATGAAGAAAGGCTTGGCAACACAGTAAGTTCCCTCAGGACTCTGGGATGCATCTCATCAGGTCCCATAGACCTATATATATACTCAGGTTCCTCAGCTGGTCACAAACCTGATCTCTTACAGTGGACTTTTCTCCCCCAGTGCCTGCCTTGTGGTCCCTCCACTCGAGAGGTGTGGGAAGTGTGGTTGCCAGAGAAGAACAAGAAAAGACCTGTTGAGTACCTCAGCCTTTTCCTTGTCCTTTGTTACCAGTTCCCCAGTTGTGTTCATTCAGGCAGAGGAGGAGGTGGCGTGCTTTTTTTGACCTTCCTTTTCTGGCTGATGCCTGTAGAAGCCCTTCTTTTTATTCTTTGCATCCGTTGCAAAGTTCAGCTCCAGTTGTTCCATGGCTTTCCTGATCTCATCCCTACATAACTGGGAAGCGTATTTCTGTCTACATGAACTGCATTGCTGTTTTAACCTCCCTTTTTCCTTTGTATCAAAAGGAATGACAAACTGCACGCCCACATACGTATCATCGGGAAGACTCACAACTAAGCCTAACACATTATTCTAATTATTTTCTATATAGGAGCACATTATAATTGATAATAACCAGCAGTAGGTCATTATAAATTAAATTTAGAAAGAGTAGAGGCAGGAAATAAACATTTATAATGCAAGCAAAGATCACCTTTCCTCAAATGTAGCTCAGCTTATGAGGTGAAAGACCACTAATGTTTCTAAGGACTCTCAGTAAATGGAGTACATCCCACACTGCAAACATGGTCACACAGAACACTAATTATCAGTTAATATCCAAGTGAAAATAACATGACACCTTTATTTAGCTGAAGGCGCTCGTTCCTGGCAACTGCTAGATGGGGCTTGCCCAGCCTGCAGATGCAGCCCACAGAGTGTCATTTCCAGGTGAGCCCTGGACTCCTGTTTGAAAGGGCCCCTCACCATTCAGATGCCAGGGTGGCACTGTTGAGAGGTGGCACAATTACCTGTATTGCACAATCAAATTACTGGCCCCAGGTACCAATATACATTATAAAAAACTCCAAAATCTACAACAGAGCTTTTTTTTCTAACATTCCAGGCACACACAAACCACTGCAGTTGGGTTCAGCACAGGAAACCCAGCACTGCCCAGGATCACGGAGGCTGCAGCAGCCTGGTCTGGTGGGAGGTGCCCCTGCCCAAGGCAGGGGGTTGGAACTGGATGGGCTTTAAGGTCCCTTCCAACCCCAACCACTCCATGCTTCTATGATTCTATGATGCACCCTTTGGCCATAGCTTCCCAAATACCTGAGCTCATTTTATTAATTCTTTTGATCACTGTTTAGGTCAGGTTTGATTGCAGCTCCTGCTCTTGGCTCAGCCTGCTGGGCTGAGTCTCTGCACTAACAGGCAGGCACCAGGGGCAAAACTGACAGAAAAACTATTGATCTCATCTACACATTCACTACTGGGACTGAAAATGTTTGCTCTTAGTCCCTTCTGTGGCCAGCGGGGCTCTGAGCAAGGCCAGCCCCCCCAGCACAGCACTCTCCCTCTGGGGGAAGCCGAGTCCCCAGGCAGGGCTGCGGCAACGCCACCAGGATGCCCCGCGCGGCACCGGCTGCGTCCAAGCCCACAGCACAGACATCTTACAGCTGCTCCAGAGAAAGTTTTCTGTCACCTTTAATCCCCTGTTTGAAAGTGAAAACAGCTTGGTCTTGGGGCAAGATTTACTAGAAGAACAGACAAATTCCAGCAATGCCAAAATTTTAACTGAAGCCTCCCGTGCTTTTCTCTATTCCTCTTTCCTTCATAAACCAAAGGTGTTAGCAGAGTGCTACCCCAATGCATCATAAAATATGTAAGGGTACACAGAGCAGCAATGTGAACGGCTCCAGGAGTAGCAAGGCCCTTGGTATTCCCTGGCTTTGGGGTACTCCTCATTCATAGTGCTGCATTAGTGTTATTTTCAAGTGTTTGATGCAGTATTAACTAGGGTCATGTTTTGAGGAATAGAGCTGTACAACACTGCCCAAAGGAAAGAGAAAATACCTTGAAATGAAACGTGTGATCGTTTACGGTGCCAAAAGCTTTTTAGCTATGGGCATGATTTCACAGCCAAGATAAGTGCTCTCTCCTATGGGTACAACTACACAGCTGCTGTTTAAAAAGGCAATAGGGCTTCTGTTTCCACCTGTCTTTCCTTTTGACACTCACACTGATGAGAACTGATCTCCCAGTTCTAGAGGTGACAGAGCTGCCCCCAAACCAGTCCACAAGCAGCCGCACAAGGGTTTTCCTCCATCCTCCTGCAGTGTATTCCCAGCAGACAGAAGCAAGCACAGCTGTAAGGAAACCCACAGAGCTGACAGACATACCTGTCCGAGGAAGCAGAGAGCCTTTGTAAAGGCTCTGACATAGTCCCTCACGATATCCTTCTCTCCAAATTGGAATAATATGGATTTGATGGGTGGACTGTTTGGTGGAAAAGGAATTGGTTGGATGGTCACATTCAGAGGGTAGTGGTCAATGGCTCCATGTCCAGATGGAGACTCGTGACAAGTGGTGTCCCTCAGGAGTCCATACTGGGACATGTGCTCATTAATATTTTCATTAATGACACAGACAGTGGGATCAAGTGCACCCTCAGCAAGTTTGCAGATGACACCAAGCTGAGTGGGGCAGCTGTCACACCAGAAGGATGGGATGTCATCCAGAGGGACCTGGACAGGATGGAGAGGAGGGCCTGTGTGAACCTCATGAGGTTCAACAAGGCCAAGTGTGAAGTTCTACACCTGGTCCAGGGCAGCCCTGGCATCAATACAGGCTGGGGGATGATGTTATTGAGAGCAGCCCTGTGGAGAAGGTCTTGGGGGTCTGGTTGATGACAAACTCGACATGAGCCAGCAATGTGCACTTGCAGCCCAGCGAGGCCAGTATAACCAGTGGGGAGCAGCTGCTCCACAGGGAAAATGAATCAGGAGCCTCTCCAGAGATCTCACCCTCAGAAAGCCTCACAGCACCTAAGCACAGCAGCAAAGACAGATCCTCCTGCAAATCCATCAGCCACCCTGGAAGCATCAAGTTATACATCAGAACTCACCCAGGGCTGGAGACACCCAACAGCAGCACTCTGGGCCAAGCTGAAACGAAGTCCACAGAGCAACATGCTGAGGGGGTGTGGGTAGAAGTCCCAGGCTGCTCAGGGCAACCAAGGGCAGTCAGAGCCCTGGAGATGGCTGCTCATGATGCTCTCCTGTGCCTTGATAAGCGTGTCTGTCTCTTCAAATCAGAGACAAGCAGAAGGCAGCAATTTTCAGATCCTCCTGTTTAAATATATTCTGAATTCTGATCTAAAACAAAATACCTCTGTAAATCCTTCCTTTGCCTCCAGGGTCTCTAAACCCACCCTAGTTTGTAGAAAGCACAGCATGACTGAGCACATGCAACCCTTCTCCATCAGCAGGAGCACACAGTGAAAAAATGAGCTACCATTTGAATTAAAGTAAATAAATGCATAAAGCAATTCCCAGACAGTCATTTCATTTAATTTCTCAGGTTCCTTATCCCTGAAAAAAAAATCTTCTTCTCACGAAGACCTGAAAGCTGGACAGTCTCTATAAAAAAATCTGCCTTTTAAGAATGCCAGAAATTGGAAAAATATATTCTATACAACATAAATAAACCTTAGCTTACAAAGAGGCTGCTTTCAGCTATACATATATGAATGTGCAAACATATAATTGATGCATACATTTATTAATGCATCTCAGAAGCTTTACACCTTGTAGTCAAGCTGACATATGGTCTTTTTATTTTATTTTCCAATAGGAGAAAAAAGTAGTGCAGAACTGATAAAACTGTTTGAGAATAAATTGGATTTTCCACTACAGAAAGCTGTTTGGAGACAGGTATTCCAACAGTGAAACATGGTACAAAAAAGTCTCTTGGAGCCTTAATGAGAGTGACAAGGGGGGAAAAAAGTGTCTGTGCTCTTCTAGGATGTTACTCCAAAAGCTGCTTTTGTCATAAAATACTTCTGCTTCTTTGCAGAAACCACTTTCTTGTTGTCATTATTTTGCAGTATTTAGCTGAAATGTTGGAACAAGAAAGCTGCATTATGTAAAAATGTCTTATGTGCTATTCAAGCAAAATATGACACCAGTTTTGGGAGTAGCAAGCAATACACTCATTATGCACTCAGATTCAAAGACCTAAATTCAATATAATGAATATGGCACATTAGGATTCTCCTGTACTGAGGAGCTGGCATTATTAGTAAAGTTATCACAAGAAATATGGGATTGCAGTGGGTCTTGGCTCCATAGAAAGGGTTCACTGCATAAGGCCAGAGTTGCCTCCATGCTTCCATCCTTTGATCCATGCTGATCTAGCTAGTCAGCTCCTCCTTCCTCACACCACCAAGGCTGCCTGAAGTCCACATCCCCTCCTCCATGACTGGGGAACAGCTTGTCCCTCCTTTTCTCCTCCTTCCCAGGATAGTGGTAGCTCACCATGTCCCTAACACTTGCACATCCCTTCTGCCTTTTCAGTTGTCTTCCTCTTCTCCTTCCAAGGGCTCTGGTTCACCTTTGCATTTCCCAATGCCACCAGGAAGGGTTTCTTATTCTCTACCCTGTGCCAAAGACAATGTTCATTCCTCAAAACATGCCACCCTCCAGCTCATCCCTGGATCTCTCAGTTCTTTACTCCACCTCATTTCTGGGTACACATGTACTTCCTTCTTCTTCAAGATCCCTGTTACCTGCTATTCCTGGAGGGTGTCACACGTCTTTCATTCCCTTCACCATTTACACTCAAAATTCTTGGACAAAGACTAAAGAAAAACCAGAAATCCCCTATTCATGTCATGAAAAGCAGAACAAATGAAAAACATCCTTTCCTTCAACTCCCAGATCTCTGCAGTCCAGGAAGAGATAAGCTCTCATTGAAGCTTAAACAAATCGAAGAGCCCAATGAAGATGTGAAGTTCCTTACAACCTGAATTATTCTGTGATTCTATGTGGATTTGATCTTTACAGGAGCTGGCATAAAGGTAAAGTTGTGGCAGCTGCGATTGGGAAAGCGATGTTAATTTTTTTCTCAGTCAGATCAGACAGTTCCAGTGTTGCTGTTATTGAACCAGGAAGGTTCTGAAACATGCTCAGCTAAATGAACCAGAATTTTTTGGTTCAACTTTGTCATTTCACAAAATAACTCAAAATTCACGTAGATCAAGAAAAACTCCAGCTCAAAAAAAAAAAAAAAGTATGCAATTTATTTGACTTCCCTGAAGTACAGAAGGATAGCAGGTTGTTGCTGTTACTGCTAACTGAGCAGTGAAAGGGAATCTGATTTTTAAATGAAGAGCATTATTATTTTAATCTTTAAAAAAACTTCGAATCAATTACCAAGGATTCAGAGAGTAAATGCAGCCTGGCTCTGGAAGCTGCTAAAGAAGCTATTTGTTGTGTCATTCACCGAATATCCACATTATCAAGTTCTGATATACCCAAGGTTGCAAACATGGAACTGAAAACATTATGGTTATTGGCCCCACTGCATAGGTAAAGATGATAAGGCACATCCATGTAGCACCACTCTGCTTGGAGTGCCTGGGACGTTTCAGCTGTAATATGGATAAAGTTTGTTTAGGACTAGTGAAACCTCATCATCACACTGTAATTTTCCATACAATAATGCAAGGATTCATATTTGTTCAGAAAATTAACTTCCTTTTGATGTTTTTCTTTCCAAACAGCACTCATTACATGCTTTGCCCAACCATCCTCAACACAGGTGTTATCTTTCTCTGCACTCTTTTCTGTAGCACCAAGTAAAGCTGTTGCTGAGACAAACACAACATCAGAACAAATGCAGAATGGCATCCAGTATTGTTTATGCTATCACAATCCCAAATTCAGTTTGCCCTGTTCGTAACAGTTTCTGTCTCACCTTTGCCAAGTGAAAATGTTTGTCACCTCTAATACAGACCTTTGCAACAGAAACTCTTTGAAAAGGATGGATTGAAAAGCTTTTTTGAAGCACTAACTGACACGGCTATGAATGTTTGAAAAAATCTGGAGCTTGCAATATATATATTTTCTGCAAACAGTCCTGGCACATGAGTCCTGGGGAAACTGCCCCAAGAGCATTCCAAGTCCGTAGACGTGGAGTCACAGCAGCCCAGCACACAATGGAGACCACTGCAACCATGTGCCCAAGAACTTTCCCTGCAAGGGAAACTATATGAAGAACAACCAAATCAGCATGTCTAATTCTCTGTTAGACCACCCAACCTGCACAAGAACATGAAGTCCCATCATTTTCTTTCTTTCCTTCCTTCCTGCACTCTGCATGGAAGCACTCAGCACAAACATGGAATGGCCACCATTCAGCATATAAGCTTCCCTCTCCATAAGTTTAGCGTCTTAGTTGGTAAATATTTGGTTTTCCTACAGCTCGCCTGCCTAGCACATGTGTTTGTTCAAATAATCACAGAGGAAGTTAACACATGACCAGGGATGTAAATGACAGAACACAGCAGCAGAAATTTTGGAGCACAACACAGCGAGCTCCAGTACAAGGGCAGTAGTGCTGAGTCTGTAAGAGCATCGTGAAAAGGGTCAATTAGAAAAACGCTTCCAGCATGCAAGTGTCACACTGATAATTTTATGTCAGTAACAAAGTTTAACACGTTCATATTATCAGAGATTGTTATAGATGGAGAGATTTGTTAAAGGCAGAATATGAACTACATGGTCTTGATTGTGAGGTGTATGTCTCTTCTGGTATCACCACACATACAAAAAGAATCCAATCATTTTTTTAATAGTAAGCATACGTAAGCTTAACATAGTCTAGGTAATAAACAGAATTTAAGAGCTGTAGAGATAATATTTTTAATTGTTCCCTAGTAACAGTTACAGTATTAGAACTGACCTTCAGCTAAAAATAAAGAAAATATTTAGAAAAAAAAAGAGAGGAAGACAGTATTGCCATATTAAAAGCATAAAATTATTTTTACATTACCACGGTACCATTCTAAAGGCTTATTTTAACTTCTTGCTGTTAAAATGTCTCAAAGAGTTAAATAATCCCTCTATTAAGACACTTCCCATTTCACCACCTAAGCTAAGATTTTATGAAGTGTTGCTAAAACACGACACAGAGAATGATTCTGTCACCTTGACAGCAAAAGCCAAATTGAAATCTAATGTAAGTGAACTTCAGATGTCTGAGAAACCTCAAGGAATAGCATAAAAAATTGACTGAGTGTGCTGTATTTGCTAAATGCATATTACCTTTTGTTTTCACTATAAATCAAATATGTATAAAATTTGCCCTCACCAAAAGAAATGAGCTAATTCTGAGGAATTCTTGTTAGCATGCACTTACATGTGGCTCTGTCTGGAAATCCTATTTTATCTGACCAGACAAAATGCATACACTCTGTTGTAAGCACTAATATTCTTACATATGTTATAATTGGAGGTATATAACATCCCAGGTTACTGTTCCTCTTAGTTGTTCAACTATTCAGTTGCAAATATTATTTATATTAATAAACAGGGCACAATAATGTTAAAACAGAGTTCTGTATCCACAGTAATATTAAATTCTTTCTTTCTGTGGCTGCTGAGTATTTCAGCATTGAAGCAGATCCTTCAAAATTCAGAGGTAACTAATCTGGGGTCCCTTTGCAGCAGCCATATGTACTGGAGAACATATTTCTCCAAAAAGAAATTTCATAGGTGTACAGGTGTTTTTTATGTTAACCAGATACATTCCTAAAGGGCATTCCTAAAGTGGCCGTCTGTTTTCAGGTCAGTTCCCTTGTTTAGAAGGCTCAGCTTTAATTGAAGCAGTAAGTTAGCTGATTTTACACATTTGGATGGAAGAGGAAAATGGCTTTTGTGATGAGCATCTGCTGTTTTGTTAAAAATGTGGTTAAAGACATTAACAAAAGTGACATTACCAGCTGTTCTAATGTCAAACAGCTTAGTAAAACTGTTTTTTGTCAAATGACAACATATGACACCAAAATCAATTCCAAACCAATAACACTCCTTAGTTGCAAAACAGGCTGCAATCTAGAAAAAAATGTTAATTAAAGTACAAATTATACTTTTTTTTCCCCCCTTGAAAGACTGGAACGCCAGATTTACTGACAAAACTCAACCTCTTTTCTAAATTCACAAAAGGCAAAATATAATCTACAATAAGCTCTCTGATGTATAAATAAAACCTCGTTCCGATAATATACTCACAATAGCAATAGCAGGTGACAGGCTGGGTAATTAAAAAGCCTCAGGTGGTTAAAGCACAGTGGCCTTTGACTCACAGCTTACAAACCCCCGCCCTGTTGTGCTGTAATCATCAGGCAGGCAGTGCCTGTTGTGTGCTGCTGATCAACTACTCACGTTTGCATCATTTATAATTACCAAATTATTACAAGGTGACACGTCAGCAGCCTTGTGAGCCTGCTTTCTTCTAAGGGGAAGACTGCAGTCACAATTAAGCTGTGTGTTTTGGCCACTGCCCTCACCATTGTCTGAAAAATTACTTGGAAAGAAGCAGGAAAATAAATTACCAAAATACAAATGACATCACTTATACCTTAAAGTCAGGCTCCAAGTCAAAAGTGGACAAATTTGCTTTCAACATCTTAATCAACCTGGTAAGATCAGATAAAATGAAACCCTAAACGCCTTTTCTAAGTTGTATATATCCTGCCTTTTTTTAATTAGGAGAAAGATGCATAGCAGAAATGTTTGGGAAAACGCTTTCCCGAAACATACGGTGAATTACAGGATTAGAGAGACTCAAGGTAAGTTCTGTCCTCTGAGACAGCCACACTGCATGAGATTGGTGGGAGAAGCAAGCAAACAGCTGTGCCTTCTTGTTAACTAAATAAAGGACAAACGCTTTAAATCATGATCGATGTATGCAAACTCACAAACCTTGAAAAACATGGAAACTGGAGTAATGGCTTCCAGATGGAATTGACAGTAGTGCTTAAGTGACCGAGGTACAGCAGTCTGGTGGCATCCACTGGATTGGATGCTTTTGAACATAAACCCTTGTACAGCTTTTACAGCACACATCACAGCAATTTTCATTTCTATAGTAAACTCAGCCCACTAAAACACTGAATTCTACTAAAATATTTTAAAATGGATTTTATTTTCCATTTTAAAAACCCAAGCACATCTCCATGTACAATTTTAGCCAGCTCCAGCAAAGAAACAGGATATGTAGCATAAGTGTTTGTTGCTGTCCCCTCACACCACAGCATATGGTAGGTGAGTTACAGACACTTGTGTTGCTGCTACAGCTCTTCAAAACTAAATTGTTATATTAAAATGTTAAGCATATGCTATTTTCAAGCTGCAAAATACCTGCTTACTTAAACACACAGATGCCAATAATCCCATATGTCTTGAGAAGATTTCGAGCCACTTTTAATAATTGATCAGCTCTGCGCAATGCAAATTTGAAAACGTAATGAGAAGAAGAGAACAAAATTCTCACATTTGTCACAAATAATTAAAGTGCAGAATCCAGACCCCATTCCAGGTTTTCACCATATACTCAAGAGTTGCACCTTCCCTGCTACAGGTACCATTGCTCCTTCTCATGGCTGATTAAATCCTAACTCAGACACGATGCATGTTGCAGAGGATGGGAGGACCTCGTCCTCTCAGTTTGGTGACAGGGAGAGGAGACACCCTCAGCCAAGGTGATCCCTCCCGAGGAGACAAAGAAAGAGGAAACCCAATAATGGCAAGAGCAGGGATGGGGCAACATAGCAGGAAAGAACAGAGATTATGTTTGTGGAAAGAGGGAGACAGGTTAAAAGGAAGCAAGCAAGAAATATCCAGTGGCAGTGATTCCCGATGAAGGAAGGAAAATAGCAAAAAAGGCTATAGGATGTAGACAGATGTCCAGAGGAGCAGTGTACTGAGCTGGGTATTTGTGGCTTTCTGGTCTGCCCAGCTGCCAGCCTGGACTCAGAACTCTCCTGTCACTGGGTGTACAACACCACTGATTGTGCATTAGACAGCACTGCAAATACTTTGTGTTCTTCTTTCAGTGGGAAAACAGCATGAATCGGTTGTTTGCTTTTTCATTCAAGAGAATTATTCCTTTTCAGTCATTCAATTTGATAATATCATGTGAATGTGCCACTACATTTAGAGTAGACATAGCTACGTCACCAATTCTTCTGCACCTCGAATCCTGTGTTCAGTGTCCCTCACTACAAGAACGACCTTGAGGGCCTGGAGCGTGTCCGGAGAAGGGCAATGGAGCTCGGGAAGGGGCTGGAGAACAAGTCTTGTGGGGACCAGTGAGGAAAGTGGAGTTGTTCAGTCTTGAGAAGAGGATGCTGAAGGGAGACCTCATTGCTCCCTGCAGCTCCTGGAAAGGAGGTGGTAGTGCTGTGGGAGCCAGGCTCTTCCCCAAGTAACGAGTGATAGGATGAGCAGAAATGGCCTCAAATTGTGCCAGGGGTTGTTTAGATTGGATATTAGGAACTATTACTTCATAAAAAGCCTTGTCAAGCACTGGAACAGCCTGCCCTGAGCAGCGGTGGAGTCACCACACCTGGAGGTATTTAAAAAATGCGTAGATGTAGCACTCAAGGATATGGTTTAGTGGTGGAGTTGGCAGTGCTGGGTTAAGGGTTAGACTCCATGATCTGAAAGGTCTTTTCCAACCTGAACAATTCTGTGATTCTGTGAAGAGGATGGTTGGGACTTGGTAGCTTCAGCTTTTCTTGTAATGAAGCATTCCAGCACCCTACTGACAGCCCATGACTGCACTATGCTACTTGATAGCCAAACCAAAAAGATGGCTTCTGCTCTTATGAAGTAGTTCCAAGGGTCTCCAAGGCTGCTCGGTCAATACAAAGGCTCTCTGCAAGGTGTTGCTACCACTGGCTCAGATCATAGGAAACCCTGAAGGCAGGACCCACAAGCAGTCAGAAGAGGCCAGGTCTTCTCAGTACACTGTGGCCAGTGACTGAAAAGGAAAGTTGCCATGGTTTGGCCACACTGTATTCTCAGCAAGCAGACCTAAGCAATCCTGAGAATGGTTTATCCCCTTTGAAGATGCCTCTGAAACACAAACTTAAGGAACACAACTGTCATACCGGTAGAGGAAGCCTGGAAAATAGTTGCCCAAGATTCCCCTTTGAACAGTCCCTGCTGAGCTGGGAATTTCAGTAAATTGCCTGGTAGAAACCACAGTTATCTGACTGCACTGTCTCCACAGACCTCTCTGCAAGGCCTTACTTACATATAAGCAAATCATTATGTACAGTAAATATAAGGGACTGAATTCTCACAGTGCAGCCATTAATCTAATGCTCCCACTGCATCCACCTAACTAATGAGATGCTTTTCTCTCCAGCCAGCTGCAGAGCTTTGGATTCTCCTCCCACAACTTCTCGCTTTAGCTTGCTCTAAAACATCACACACACAAAGACAACACAAGGAAACAAACTAGATACAGTAACTGATGAGGATTTCCTAGCTGCTATTATTATTGATTACTAACAGTTTGCACCCTCCTGCAAGTGGAATTTACATTCTGCATGTTATAATGAGGCACTGCCAAGTAAAAGAAAGAAAAAAGACCAGACAGATCAAATAGTCAAAACTAAACACGCAAAGAGACAACATCAGACTGATGTTTAACATGCAGAATTAATCTGTAAAGTTAGAGCTTACCCATTCTGTATGTCTTGATTGGGACATTTTGTTTATAATAAAACACACACACCGGTGGGCTACGTGCTCCAAGCCTCCCATTTCTCCCCAGCTGTGCAGCTGCCTGTTACACTGGTGAAAATTAGAAAGCAATGTAACCTCAGCTGACAGGTTTATTAAGACACAGAAGACATTACACAAGCCCCTTTGACATTATAATCACTAACTCAGTCAGGAGTAGAAACTTACTCGCTATCATTATTGGAAGTAATTGGTCAAAAAAGGAAAAGAAATAAAGAGGAAAAGAGTAAGCAAACAGTCTTGTAAATGTCACATTAATTATTTAGGATTCAGGTGCTTTCAGACACATAGGCTGTATCCCATCTGTATGTCAGAAGGGTTCAGTGATCTGAAGTAAAGACCCAGTAAAAGGAGTCTGCTTTGACCTTGCTCCATTAGTTCAACTGCTCTTATTTACGTTAATTAAAGTGTTGGTGCTCCTGTTCCACAGCTGAGGCTCTACCACTGCTACTTGCATAAGTCCCAGATTGCAAGGATTTATAATTAAACTATACAAATTTGCTCTAGGCTGGCACTTGGCACACATGGTCCCAATGCATGGCCTTTTCATGTTCTTTTGTTTTTTTCTTAACCAAGTTTGATTTTAATGGAGTTGTCTGGCTTGGTAATACAAGTTAGGGAAGGAGAAAGATTTAATAGTTCATATGACCTCACGTGCTCTCCTACATGGACTTCAACCCTTCCATATGTCAGAAAACATGAATGCAGAAAGGGTCGCTGTTTCTGTGAAACATATAAGTGGTTCCCAGCTCTTCACCCGATGGGACACAATCTAGTGTGGGTCAAAAGCAAACAAAATCTGTTGCCATCCCATGTTTAAAGCCTTGCTCTTTGCAGTTCTATACCCACCACTTCTCTGCTGTTCGTGTTGTGGCAGAAACCATGGTGTCCAAGCATCCGATGACAGAAGAACATGATTCCTGCTTTTAAAGTCTGCAGTCTACATACAGCAAGAATGAAACAGGTCAATGGGAAGTAAACTAAAGTGGAGATTATATCATCCCTCTAACGAGAAGAAATCTGATTGTCAACTCTGTTGACAAAGGACAGAAGTCAGGCTGCCCTCATGAGCTTGGGTTGGTTCCTTATGCCACACTTAATCTGAAGAGTGGGGTGGAAGACTGCCTAGCTAATACCTCTTCTTTCTCTGCCCCTGGATTTAAGAGACTCAAAAGCTCTTCATCCAACTGTTTCCACAGCTCTAGAAAACACTTGAAAACAAGACTAAACGCCAGTTTTTCAAGAGTGCTCAGACAGACTGCTATTCTCATTGTGACATGAGTGCATGAGAGCACACGTGGAAATGCCAGCCATGACACATAATTTCATTTACCTCAAACAAAAGTTCTGCAATTATTTTTTTTTAACACAAACCGAGTCACATTTCAAGCCTGACCCCTTTTTGCAGGGAACCAAAGAGCAATTTTAAACAATTTTAATCTCAACGCATGTTTGAACTTCTGCTTTTGCTGAGTTTTGTTCCGCTTCTCTGGGCAGGACCTCTTTTGCTCCTTGTGTCCTGAGGGAGCCTGGGGCCACAGGCATGTCCTATACAGACCTACTGAACCTGCCTCTGGCTTGACTAAACGATTCTCTTTGCCTTCAGGCACAACACAGGTATCTGGCATGAAATCCAAAGGACAGTGGTCTCCTTATAAAGGGGCACAAAATAAAGATACATTTGCAGTCTCCTCCAGCTCACTTACAACCCTGCTCCAGTCCCATAAGCCACCGAAATCAGACAATAGCAAGTGTGGGTAACACCCTGTGAGAGCTCCTCTACTAACTCCAAATGGGGACCACCTTCAGAGAAACGTCGTGTGGGTGAGTGTTACTGCAGCTTATGTGTGTGGACAAAAGGAGATAGGAAATTTCAGAGCAGTGAATTCTAGGTTTTTTTATCTTCAAACTTTTCTGAGATAATAAATGCAAGCTAACAAACATTTACCATTTCCTGATTTCTACCAGACTGTGCCGCAAGGGTCCATTTAATAAAAGGGAATTGCAAAAAGACTTGAATATGCAGCCTTTTGATGCTAAGCAGTAAGTGCAAGCATTAAATGTTCAATATACCTTCAAATATGCCTAAAAGACATTTACAAACCCATGTGGTGGCATGACTCAGATAGCTTTAATTTAAGCTTTAATGATACAAAGGCCTCCTGTTTGACAGACATGATGGTCTACACCAACACTTGCGCCCTGGAGGGACTTAGTGGATCATTCAGTTAATATAGAAATGTTTATGTTAGGGGATTCCTTTAATTTATTTATTTCACCTTTAGAGGCTTATACTGAAGAGCACTCTGTGAGGATGTCACAGGGAAGGTCATATTGCTTGGATTTTTACACCTTGTACAGAAAGTCCTCCAGAGAGCTACCTGCAAGCCAGCAGTGAATAAACATTCTTTATTGACGTTTGCTCTCAATTTCCCTCAGTAGCCCGCCAGGCAACAGCAGAGCTCTGCTTTCCCTTGCAGGATGCATGCCTTTCATTCTAATGCCTGTAAGCTGAGACAAGATCTGCTTTTTGCTTCCTCTCATTTCCAGCTGCCTTTTTCCTTTGTCAGAACTGACAACTTAGAGGGCAATCAAAACACCAAGTAAGAAACCCTGTGTTACCTTACTGCCAAGGGTCTTAAAAATATTAATGTTTACAGCTATTTATATGCACTGGGAAACCACTCTTTCGCCTTTGAGTTTAGATATTTCAAAATGTCTTTTTCAAGCTCTCTGGACATCACCAAACTTCAAGAACTTTTCACAGGCCATGATCTTCACTTTAAAAAACATACAAGGACTGATGAGAAACTGATGCCTCTCACCCGGAGAGAGACCTTCCAGCCACTGTCAACGGGTAGATTCACTCTAACACAATTCAAAGACTAAATGTTTTCCAAGCATACAGCTTCCAAACCCACCTGTACTACACAAAGTATTTTCTGCTCCAGGTCATCACCAGCGCTGGTCATTAATGTGGTAATGCTTCCTCCGCATCCAAAGCAAAGGGCCATCCTCTTGCTTGTCTTTTTAGGAGTTACTGCTCATCACAGTGCTAATTGTATCACTTGGAATGTTTTGCAGCCCCAGATCATTTTCACAAGAAAATATATTCTTTTAATAGTAGTTATAACTACTGACTGTTCAATTAAAAAAGCAAGATTAATGAGGGAAAATAAAACAAAATAATGGCACATATTATTTTGTTCCCCACTGAAAGAAATATTTGTGTTCAACTTCTGTAAGTCTGTACTCTTTAGCTGGTCAGTAGAATTGGACACAAAGTCATTTGAAGCTTAAAGGGCAGAGGGTGCTACTTTAACAACTGATGCTGTTTCCTAAGAAAACATTGCATTTGTATAGTTATGTTCTCTCATTACTTTAAAAAAAAAGAAAAAGTGAATGCTGTTTTAAAGCTGCTAAGGAAGAGCACCAAAAGCCCTGCAGAAATCAAACTAGAATGACCATCTTGAAACCCTGGGACTCACCAGGCAAACTTTATCAGACTTCAGGCCCTCGGGTGGTGCTTGAACTATGTGGCAGGACATTCCATAACACCAGGTGAAAGTGTGCGTGGAACCTAAACAGTGAAATGATCCCAGTGTCCCTGTGTGATAAACAGCTTAATCCATTTTTCCACGCTGCTGTTAGACATTACCTTTATACAGAAAGGGAAACAGATAAGAAAGGGAATGCACAGACTTAATAAGGACCAGGTGTCATTTTCTCTCTAGTAGGACACTAGCATCAGAGAAATGTCTGAAAAATTGTTAAATCAACTGTTGTGGCAGCTGAACATCCTTGAGGTTAGTCAGCGTGATCTAAGCCTTCACAACGTGATTTGAAGATCCCACAAAGCAACCTGGATTGGAAATTGCATTCAGGGTGAAAACATAGCTTCTAGGTCTTTTAAGTGTCAGGTAGAGATTGTTCTTTACAATTGCTTCCTGTGGAGAAGGAGTTGGAAACACAGGGATTGTGAAAGGAAGCTCCATCAATCAAATTTCACAATTTATTTTTTCAATGGCTTATTTTCACCCCAAAGCAATGAAACACCTGAGTGAGAAAAGTGGTTGAAAACCTTTACAAGTGTCAAAGACCACTTCTGTATAAGAAAGGTAGGGAACATGCCTTGTGAATGCCTGTAGGCTGGTAGTCAAGACAGCTTCAGTGTGAGGTAGATGATGGCATGGATGTTGCTTTTTTATCCTGTCTTTTTCATTTGGTTTTGGTTTTAGTTGTTTTATTTTTCAATAGTAGAGCCCCAAAAGAGCCACTATTGAGCAATACAGGTGAGGCAAAGATAGGACACCACGCTGCCAATGACATGAAAAATTAAACAGTATTAACTTTATGCTTAGATTTCTGAGTAGTATATTCCATCTCCATAATGTCTTTAATTTAAAGTGTTCTGTGCACAGAATAATCACAATAACTTCAGCTGAAGTGCAGCCAGTGCGAGGGTCAGAGAGAGTAACCACTACAGGGCTTACAGAACCGCACTGAGAGGTTCACAGATGTTCAGTACATGGTCCAGAAACCACCGTGTATATTCTTGTCTGGGAGGCAAAGAAAAATATGGTAATTACAGTGCAGGAGGAATACAGATAAAATAGAATGTCATTCTGAAACTTGTAATTTAGCCAGGATATCAGACTTAATATGTTATGTTCAGCAGGCTTAGCAAGAAGAGCAATGCAATTTTCAGGTATTAATGGAATCCAGGAGGTCTTTGTTTACTCTACTAGACTGAAAGCCTTGGACAAGCTTTGAGTCCTCAGCATTCTGCAACACTCACCACATGTGAAAGAGTGGAAAGAAGCTTTCTGAGAAAACAAAAGGTGAAGAAACCTAGTGATGTGTAGAGCTGAAAGTAAAAGCCCAGGCACATTTATTCCTTTTACACCCTGCTGTCTCTAATGATACCCACGCATCCCTCCCATAGAGTGGACTCCACTAGGCTGCTGCTGAAAAAGAAGATTTACAACATCGCTCTGCACAGCAGTATCACAGGATAATTGTTGTCCCTTGGGATGTGGGTTAAAAATCTACCAGTACTTTCAAACCACAGCCTGAACAGGAGTCTTGGCATATGCACCCACTCTCAGCAATTCTTTTAACTGGCAAAAAGAATGCCAGTGTGTGACACAAGGATTATGATTTGCCTTGCCGACCTCCCCAACGGTCAGGAGAAATCTTCCCGGTTGTCTCCTCGGCTGCTCTGCCGCACTCCCTCCAAGCAGCATCCACACTTGTCAGAAAGCCGCGCAATTACTACGCTCCAAATTTTATCTTGCATAGCCAAAATGCTATGTTATGCCTATCTACAATTTTCAGCACAGTGCATTGCAGCCTGTTCATAAAACAAAAGTTCATACACACAAAGCCAACATTAATATGCAGCAGCTGAAAATGGATAATCTCAGTACACTGAATGCCAATGTTGTAAAACTGTGAGATACACTAAACTTAGATATACTGTCATACTAAATACAAAACTAATGTTACTTTAGTGGTGAAAAGGAGCACTGGAATTACTGAAAGTGTGTTCCTACTGTTACAGTGGGAATAATTACAGGGTATTGAATACATTATAGAGGGAATTTGAAGATGTGAAGCAATGATGTAACAAGGGAAGCGTTTCCACACAGTTTCTGCTCTTAATTCCTATGGGCAACAATGACAGAAAAAATAAAGAGGGTAAGAGACAGAGAAAGAACACTAAACTATTTCTAATCACCTTAAGTGTACATTAGAGAATCTGACTGCCACATTAGTGAAATTACACAGCATAGCTCAGATCAGGGGGACTGGATTTAATATACAGAAACCCTTTGATAGGCCGCACTGAGGATAATATGGTAAGGAACATTGGGCTGGAAATCTGCAGCCTGAAAAAATAGACACTGTACAGTCTCATTAGAAGTTTGAAAGCAGTTGATAGTTTTGGTAACAAATCTTTCAAGGAGCTGCAGCAGCAAGACACAGACAAGCATAGCCTTAAGCTGCTAGCAATGGCTTAGCAGTTTAGATACAACACATGCCTGGCCAGGACAGCGATTACCATGCTCATAGGCACTCTGGGCAGCTTATCTTGAAGACAGGAAGACTAGTTTGTGACATAAATTATTAGAGAACCCAAAGATGGTCTTTGACAAAACCAAGCTAGAAGGAAACACAAGCACTAGAAATTGCCTAAAGCACAACAGCTGAACAGAAAATAATGCTGACTTACACTGAAGTCCCAAGGCTGCGACAGCCACTTGGCAATCAGCAGCATGCACATGCTTTCAGTGCACCTCAGAAAAGAAACATCTGGGACAGCAGAGGGAGCTCCCTAAGGCCATACAGTGGGTTTGTGGGCAAGAGGTGGGGAACGTGCAGGGAGGAGAATGTGTGGTATGCGTAATACAGAGGAAGGTCTTCACTAGGCAGAGATTTAGCTATCCAGAAGAGGTGACGTAGCTGAAACTAAGGGAAATATTGATGTTTAACATGGGAACTGGATTTAGCATGACCAGTGCCAAGGCTATCAACCCATGAGCAGTCCCTGTAACCAGCAAAATGCCAACAGGTCCAGTCTGGTGAGGAGGATCCCCACACTTGCCACCCCATCTCTCCATAGCTTTCACTCCTTTTCACAATTATCAATAGGAAGAGAAGCGCTGGATTTTTCACCACACAGATATGAGACACATAAAAGCACAAAGCACAAGAATGAAGATGTGGAGAGAGGTACACAATGATGGGCAACAGCTAGGAGGAGAACATCAGTGAAAGGGGAGTTTTGTAGGGAAAAGGAGGATTTACAAAGACACGTGTTCAAAGGAGCTAGAAGCTGTCACACAAGTAGAAAGAAGAGAAACACACAAAGAGCTGAGGAGGCGGCATTCAGCTGGAATAAAAGAGCAAGCAATGAGACACAGGGCAGAGACTCGGAGAGAGAAGAGGGGTTGGAAGAAGAAGAAGTGCTTGCACACTTTTTCTGGAGGGCAAAGAAAGTTTGTGAGCACACACGGAGGTCTGCAGTAAAGGAACAAACACTGAACCCCACTCTTTCCTCCAGTATCGATTGACTTTTAAGACATACTGTATGGCTGATCTGTTGCTGCAGTTTCAGGTGAAGGCTGTGAAATGAGGAGGAGAGTTGTTTGTTAAGATGAAAAAGTATTTTACACTGTGTAGGAGGGTGCTGATCTGGTATGATGCACTGTGTGGTGTTTACATTTTCCAGAGTGACAACAGCACAGACAGAGCTCTATAAAAGAAACCACAAAGATCTTAAAAGTCAAAGGTACATGGACATGCCACCACAAGGCAAATACTACCCTTGCCTTTTCTACGAGAAATAAACAGCCAATTCACACAGATCAAATATGGTTAAGGCAAATAAAGTTAAACTAGGCCAAGATTAAGACTGGCACACTGCCTATTTAAGAACTTGCAGAGAAATGGTGAGCTTCAGTCCGAAAGGGCAGCGCTTAGAACGTGGTCACTCCTCAGAACTGGAAACCTGTATTTTATCTCTTAGTGAAAACAGCCATTTATGCAACCCATCCCTGTAACTCTCAGCTCTCTGCCTATACCTCACCCTTGGCTGGGACTACATCCCAGCCAGCACGTAAGCACTGAAGCTAATTTCTCTTTGTTCTGGCTATAAAACCAGTGTTGAGCTTTACTTTGCTGGTTTCTCACAGAACTAATACGGCTATTCTCAGCCCTCCAAAGCAGGTTATGGGTGACCAGCATGGCAAAAGACAAAGACTAAAGGCTGAATAGTAAGGAACCTGTAGGCATACAGGTTTCTTATCTGAAAAGAATCTTATCCAAAAAAGGCTAGCAAAGCAACTCTTATCAGAAACGGTTACAGATCCAGGAAGAATCTGGAGGAAGGTGCACATCCATCCTCCTGCCTATGCAGTTGGAGGGTTCTCTACTGCGAGGACCAGGAGTGCAGCCAGCTCTGTGGCTTAGCTCTGGAGCAGCTCATATAAAAGAGACTTTAAAACAGGTGACACTGCTACTTGAGAAAGGAAATTACTTCCACCACTGATGAGCCAGAATCCCCACGGCTTGGGGAAGGGTCATGGGCCTGAAGAGTTGTCCGCTATCTCCCACTGAAAAAGAATGCCCTGAGCAACAGAGGCTGGGAAGAGCACAGGCAGGAAGGGAGGAGTACAAAGCATCACCTCCAAAAGTAACAGAACAGAGAATGCAGCAATTTAACCAGGTGTTGTCAGATCAAATACCAAACACTGCTGCTACCCAACTTCCAGTTAATGTAGGTCAAGGCACTCCACTCCTCTCTCCTATACAATCTCCCATACTTGTTATGTAGATAAATGCAAAACAAACAGCACACTAAAAATAGGTTGAAAACCCAAAAAGATTACTCTGATTATGCTGCGAGCATGTAAGACAGCAGGAGAGCAACCACTCCCAGATTTGGGAGATGAGGTATATTCATGTTGTTTAAGAGTATTTGGTCTGTTTTCAAAGTGCAATTTAATGGCTCTTAGCTGACAGGTTAGAGAGCAATGCTAGAGTTTATTCTGTATTCACAGTAGATACAGGTATATGACCAATGCAAATCCTTTCAGTGGAATTCAAAGAGGTGATAAAATGGGTCATACCAGAAATGCAGTGACCAAAGCAAATTACCAGGTCTTTCTTGACAGAGCATGTAACAAACCCTTTTTAGACGAAACACGAGCTGAAAGCAGAGGGGCAAGTTGTGTTACACTGTTATCAGTTAAAAGGCTTAATGCAAGAAAATTCATTCTAATTTTTAATTACAGATAGAGAATATTGTTACACCAGTTAAGGCACAGTGAAGGGAAATGGTGCACACAAGAAAGTTCCATGGAGGGGCTGTTTTTAATGAAGTAAATAATTAAAAAAAATACAACCTTCTGCCTCACACCTGCAGCGGAATCATCATGAAATGAGCTTTTGTGTTGCCTCAGTTAAGGACACATTCACTCCATTCCTCACTTCTTCCTGACCAAGTGACCTGAGCAAATGCAGGAGAAAGAACTGCAAGTGCTGCAAATTAGAGACTGAATAATTTCTACAAGTTTGTAAATTGTCACTACAAGCACCAGGTTACACTGCTTGGATCTATCTTTATACAGGAATTTTTAAAATACTGGTGTTCAGTAAGGCACATGGGCAGCATCACCCCAGTGCTGCCAAACCTTTCACTCCAGAGGCTTCTATTTTCCCTGGGTCCCTGTAGCAGCCACTTTCTTGGAGTAATCACCTGTCCAGGCAGAGTTTGGGAAGTTACCGACCAGCTGTGAGATACTTCCCTTCAGCTGAGACACACTGACTGGGCACGGGAAGCAATCAGTTTCATCCCAGTGCAAAGGAAAACACTTCTACTAAATCATCTTCAATTATTCAAGGCCACCTTCCTGTGATTTGCACTGGAAGAGCCCTGACACGCTTGTGATTTCCGTTACAAGAAGCGCAGTAATTCCCAGCTGAGGCTGCTGTCTGCCCTGATATGCATTTTCACATGATTTCACTTTTTGGGAAAAGGATGCTAATCCTTCCTGAGCTGTAACATGGGAAAATGAGAACTGGCTTGACTTCAGGCAAGCTCAAGGGCAGTTTCTCAGCTGAAATTGCTCCAGCTGGACCCTGTCGTGATACCATTTGTTGTATGGCACAAAGATCTGTGTGGCTGATGATGGAGGGCAGGGATTGTTCTAGTGTCATTAGATGTCCTAAAATATATCACTTTTTATTTCTGGTCAGTAATTTCACCAATATCTAATTAAGTGCAGGAGAAAACAAACATGTTTTCTTGGCAGATGAATCAATGAAACGGAAAACAGCCTGGGTAAGCCTGAAATGGTCAGATTGGCAGTAGAAGCATTTCAGTGGAGAAGGGAACTACTCTATGACTATACAGGTCAAGAAAGCGTAAAAGACTTTAAAGAGGAAAATAAATAGCATTACAGCTGTCTTCTGCAAAATATTAGTATTTGCCTACAAAGCACTAAATAGAATTTAAATGCTTTAGAAAGAAAAAATAAGTTCAGAAACCAGAGCCAGGTAGGTGGTTTTGAGACACTCTGTAAATAGAAAGACTAACCCAAAGCAATATAACTGAGGTATTTACATCTCCATCTTAGCACATTATTTTTCAGTTAAAGCAATTACACACAAATCCACTTCTGATGGTTATCAGGAGCTGATAAAAACATTCCATAAAAGGATATAAAAGCTACATTCTAAAGTTAAGAAACCTCCACCCATAGTACATAATTTTGCATTTATTTTCACATAAACAACCCATGAATTTGAAATGCAGAGCCTGGGCTGGAAGTTGACAGGTACCATCAAATTATGAGGTACTAAAAATTTTTAATTCCCGATTTTTAATCAAATTTCCTACCCTAAACATCAAACAGATTTTATGTCTAAAATACCATGTAAAAATGACACTCTTCCCTAGGAGATTTATTACTTCAGAGCACAAACACAAAACCTGATCTTGCAAATGCTGCCACACGAGTAACCTCTCTGATACAGCCTGGATCTCAAGTAACTCACTAGCAAGAATCTAGTGACCAGCAAACCAAAGGTAAATGCCGGCACTACCACAATTTACACCATCTGAGCATTTATCTCAGTTTCTGCAGAATCAGACCCGTGAACGTGGGTCCAAAACATAGCTGTTACTCACTGCGGAGAGGAACAGCAGCAGACAGCTCTCAGCTGGAAGCAGAGCCCTGCTGAAAAGCACTTCCTGCACACAGATCCTTAATCCTGTATATGAGAACCACAACTTTTTAGTACAAAATGTGTGAAAGGCAAGTAACTTCCCCAGGGTGATATGATGGACACGACTACAGGATATACAGGAAACTACCCTGCAGCAGGAAATAAGGGGGAAGATCATATCTTGCCCATGTTGAACACCACAACAGATTTGTATCCTTTCAGTAACTGTGGTATCTGAACTGCCCAGATTTAAACTGGAAACAGCAAATCAGAATGAGCAAAAATTAAATACCCTCTTCGAAGTCTAAACCAACATCTTTTACATTCTTTCCAACAGCACCGTGAGAACAGGTTGTTGTCTGGGGATCTGGAATGGGAAGGAGAGGACAAAACCAGCCTTGGCTTCACCACTATCACCACAGCAATCAATGCCAAAAATGAACACACCTTGAAGAAGCATCCCCTCCTATGGCGACTGACAACTATGACCAATGGCCACACTGGAAGGCACAGGTTCCTTTGGTCTCCACTGTTACATGCATAATCCCTCCAATATTTCAGGGCATCTAACTACTTCAAGTGCCAGAGAAGAAATTAAGGTGGATTTAGTGGAATAAAGTCTTTAAAGTGCAATGTGAGGTGCCTGGAACTCCTGTTCCCTGGCTGTGCATTGCCCTGCTCCAGACAGGGGGCTCTGCTCCTCCGTTCATCTAACCCTCCTTCTGCTCCTCTAACCTTCCTGTGACCACTGTTTTCACCTCATATATGTAGGATACAATTTTGTAATTACTGTATTTGCAAAACCTAAAAATTGGTGATTCAGCTGTGGAAGAGATGGCTGTAACGATTCACCTCTTGCTGCAAGTATCAGAACAGACCAGCAACAGACCTACGCGATGAACACCTTCGTAAGGAATCTCAATGGAAGAGGCACTGCAGCCACCAGTGCCTTTGCTCACCATGGCATTGTAAAGGAGCAGATTTTAGTGCAATGTATTTTTTCAACACATTTCTCAGCAATAGCATTCCTAAGCACGGCGATGAGAAGACAGTAACATTTCAGACGACAATCCAATTCCAATTTCAAGCCTCACAGGGTGCTATTACAAACAGCAGGGAAAAATTAGAGAAAGTGCTTTGGCACCTTTAACTCTTAATAGCCATTTTAATGCAGATGATCTTGACATAATTTTACTGCCTATTTGGTAATTTTATTTGGAAAATGGAATGAATACAAGATCATTTTGCAATATACAGTAACTTTTTTTTTTTTCAGTGTCTGTTTTCCTGAGCATCCTTCTAAGGGATCTTATCATAAATCAGTGTACGCTGGACTGCTGGAATTTATTTGACTGTTTTGGCAGCTGGTGCTGATAGCTACAAGCGTGAGTCACAGAACTGTAAATTAGAATACAGAGCATCAATGGATTTCTCTAGGCAGAGACTTTTTTAATAGCATCACACGAGTGACTGCATTTATGGCTCAAGTGGTTACTTCAGTTCTTCTCCAGCCTAACTTGTGAAGTCAGTTGAGTGGCAACAGGACTTCAGCAATTTTCTCCTAAAATTTATGTCTATAAAAACCCACAAAAGAAAGAAAGAAAAATGTTCTTTTCAGAATGCTCACTGGAGCCCTTCTAGGATTACACCAACTAGGAAAGGAAGCTGCCATTTCTTGCCAACACCTCTTTTTTTGGGGAAGGGAAAACATAACAACCAAACCAAACCCCTCCACCAAACCCACATCACATGTATGTCTGCCCAGGCTGAGGTTTTGTGAAGATTAACACAAATGCTTTTTTGTCTGTGTCCCTCAGCACTTCAGCATAAAAGTGAGGAAACTATAAATAAAACTTCTCTGTACAGCTGTACCAATAAAAATACTCAGAACAAGTAAGGGAGCTTTAGCTGAACTTAAATGCAGAATCTCAAGGTTCATTTGACATCCCACACACTTGTCCCTCTGCCTTCTGGAGACACTGGCAGGCCAAATGATATGTTTTATATTTACTGGTGGGTTTTGCCACGGCAGCAGGACTTAGAACCAGGCTTCCACAGGGTTTGTGTTTATATGTATCCTTGAAGGAAAATTTTCTCTCATAAAGCTTTTGGAAGAAAATTAATTAGAATCCTTCCACGTATACCAAAAAAAATTCTCACACATTAGAAAGCAGAGGGAAAAACAAGCCCTCTTGTTTTTACTTACACTTAGACCACACATTTATTTTTTTTAAAAAAAGACAAAAATTAGTTCCAGTTGAAAATTTCAAGAATTATTGAAGTTTAATGGCAGGTTATAAATAGGGAAAAAAGGTTCCTCTTTGCCAAATTCAAAATATTACATTTCAGCCTGGAAAGTAAAAAAAACCAAAGTAACTTTTAAGGAAATGGTTTAAAAGAAATCATACTCTGAGAAATGAATAATTTATTTCAGAAAATGACAAAACTAAATGTTTCACAATTTGGTGGGTTTTTTTTTTTTTGTTTTTTTTTTTAAACAACAAAATTGGAAAATCTACTAATTGGCATTAATGCCAAGTGAAGCTCTTCTCCAGTCCATCTGTAACACATTTCAGGTAGCCCAATTGTTTCAGCCTTTACATTGATTAAATTGTGAGCTAACAGCCTGTGTTACCAGCAGAACTCTTTTTTCTGAACACACACAGAGAATTAGGTGGGATGCTAATTCATTATACAGCACAGTGATTCTGGCTCATCTGTTCCAAAGTTCTTGAGAAAAAACAGTAAGAAAAAAGGAAAGATAAGTGAATCAATTTTACTTTCTCAGGGAAAATAAAAATCACATCATCACATTCACTGCAATTAATCATTTTTTTTAAAAATGTATTTTTTCAAGCTTGAACCATAGTCTGAATGTGAGAACAGCACAGTAGCTGCTCATATATAGATAAACGTGCTACAATTAGGAGTCAAAATCTGTTCTATTCTATCCTTTAGAAATCTCTTAATGTATTCATAATGCTAATCAATGTGTAGAAAGCTCACTCAGGTACTTCCCTGGGAACTCAGTCTTCCCAAACTGTCCTATTCCTTATCAAGTTATCAATCCACCTGGAGAAGGATTAGTATGGCATACCTGGTGGTACTGAAGATGGGGAAGAAATTTGGGGTAAATTAATATTTGGCAATTTGGAGTTAACAAAGATTAAAAATGGTATATTATATTCGGAACACTAAGATTTAAGGAAAACACAACGTTATCACACATCAGTAAGATGTCTTTAAACTACCAAAATGTTAACATAAATAAAGCCTGCCTGAAACTTAATGCTCCAGAGGTGGTAGATATTTAAATTGTGATATCAGCTGATTTCTCAAATTCTAAGAGTAAAACTTCTCCTCTTATGCAAGCTATGTGATCATTTTGGTCTATATCTGCCCCAGAGCTCTGGTTGAGCTATTTTAAATCTTTATTCAATTAAAAAAATGACAGTGACCATAGTTAAGAGTCTGCTGGAAGCAAGTAAATCCAAGACAAGGTCAAGGAAATGTTTTTCTGTCCCAAGGGTACCACCAGGAACAAAGTGTTGAGAGTTCTGAACCACTTCCCTTGTCCTCTCTGTGCCTGTTTACAAATGATAAAAAATGATTTCTCGGTCACTCACACATTCACAGAAATCAGAGCAGCCAACCCATCGCTGATAAAGCCCTCAACACCATCACACCGGACTCAAGTTATTATACATTTAGCCTCTGTTTCTCATGCTCTCTGAAAGAAAGATGGATAAAATTACAGATATAATGCAAAATGAGAATACAAAGATGCTGAAGTTCTGCTAAAAGGCTGTCCTTTGAGAACCAAACTGTATAACTTCGTAATTAGACTTTGATGAGAGGACTACCACATCTTAGTCCATTGTTGTTCTTATCAGTGGTCTCTAGAGACTGCGGACAACATCCAGGAATGATTGCAGAATTTGATCATGCTTCTAAATTAATTGCGCTTTGGCCTGTTGGGAGTACGCAGTCATATCCAGAGGAGAGGCAGGGAATAATACTGTATCGTGCCAAATAACCCCAAATACTCATTGTACTCAGCCTAGGCTGTGATCTAAATCAACTCAATTTACATAATCAAGTTGAACGTATTAATTTACATAATCAAGTCTAAGCACAGTAAAGGTATGTAGCCACAGTGCAAACATATTTCTTATTCAGAATTTGTAGCCTACTGGTTGTATTCAAATGATCTGAAGTTTTAAAAATTTCTCCAGTGTTAACATGGCAAAGAAAAGGATTTATTTTGCTGAACAAAGTGGAGTTGGGAGGAAGATTAAAGAGAATCAAACATTCCAATTTCTACTCTCCATTTCTTTAACATTCCTTTGCTTCTGATCAGACGCTGCCTAATGAATACACAGCTCAGCATCTACGACCACTCTGAACAGGATTCTCACAAGGAAGAAAGCTGCTGCGGAAACCCCAAAGCAAAGGAAAACCCAAACCAATTAATATTACAGTACTTCAAGCAAAAAAAAGTAGAAAAGGACTTTAGAGATGCTGTAGCATTAGTGTCATGAATGTTTATACCCATTAAAGTTTTGTAGATTTCTAACTAAAGGACGAAATTTTTCCAGAAGGTGAGAAAGCCATAGATCAGTGTTCAGCAGAACGTGCTCTTTACAACTCTTGGAGATGCTGTCGCCTCAGCATCCGAAAAGGCACTCCAAAATCCTGTCATTATTCCAACAGGCCCCTAGAACTGCGTGCCCTCAGGGGGAGATGATGGCTGTGGGACACAGCAGAGGGGCTCAGGTACAAGGGCTGCTCTGCCCAGGGAGGTGGAGCGCAGCGTAGTGGAGACTGAGTAAGCAGAAACCTGGGCTTCTGATCAGCCACGATGAAGCTCTGGCACAGCTGCCGTCTGCCTGCAGCGTTTGGACATGGCGTTCACTACAGACGTGTGCATTTTACCTGTAATTGTTATAGTTCTTGGGTTAGGGCACTTCTACCTGTGCTTATTGACCCATCCTTGGACAAAGGCCAGCACAGAAGCATCATCTCCCACAAAGTCTCAGCGTTCCCTCCATCCTGCCTACACAACTGTCTCTTACGTCAGTTTTATGCCTGAGAAGCACCAGGATGGGCTTTACCTGTGCTCCCCACTTTTCACCAAAAATCCCTTGTGAGGAACTGAAAAACTCATTTATCTCAAGTACTCCTTCAGAGAAGCCTTAAAATTCTTCCTTTGGCAGTCGTGCCTCCTCGTGCTGTGCACAAGCCCACGGGAGAGCAGCTGCTTGGGCATTTGCACATCAGCTGCCCATGACACATGTCCAGCCCAGGGCGTCTGCGTCCTCACAATCAGCGCTTCGTCACTCGGAGCAAACAAAGCTTTTCTGGGTTCCTTCTCATGTCAGCTGCAGGGCACTCCAGGAGATGGCAAAAATAGACTACACTTAAGTGATTTCTGGAAGAAACACTGCTGGTTAAAATGTGAGTGCTTCCATTCTGCAATTGTTTCATTACGGATTAAAAAAAACCCAGAAACAAAACGAAAAAGAAATGTGGAGTCCCACAAATAAAAGCTGATTCACTGATAGAGTTTCTAACATTTCCATTCTGGTACTGCCTTTGAAAGCCAGTTTGAAACAACCCCTGCCTACCAAATTGTGGAGGAATTATTCTCAATTACAGCCCTCTGTCTGTTAAAAAGTACAGCCACTGATCAGTGCCGACCCCTCCTGCGACAGGTCAAATAGATGAAAAATTCTGACAGCCACTCAGTTTTGAAGCTCCAGGGAGAGGAAGACAGAGAAAGAAGGAAAGAATAACGGTCCTCTGCTCAATTTGATTTCAGTCTTTTTGCCTGTTATTAGGAAAACCACATTTGCTTTCTCTCTACTGAATAAATTGCACATGGCAATGCAATTTTCTTTAAAGTCATTAGCTTAGTGTTTTAATTTTGGTATCATTTGTGGAAATCTTCAAGCAATCAATCACTTCAGCTCTTGTTTCCAAGCTCTGGACAGTTTTGCTGAGCAGCACAACTTTGCTCCTCTCTGTTCCAGCACCTGTATAACCAGGTTGCATCTAAATCTGACAGGATTCAGCAATATCACACTACTGGGAGAGAACCACTGCTGGGGACACCCTGCTAAGGTATGGAGTAACCACCAAAAACACTCTCTCGAAGAGGATTTGACATAATTAAATTTAACTGCGTGAAGAGAGGTTTCTTAAAAAAAACTCCCTGACATTTACTGTGCCTGTTCCCTCCAAGAAAAGAGTTTCTGCAAAGGGACGAGATGCCAACCTAATGAAAGGCAAACATGAAATGGTCTCACTTACAGCTTATTTAGCAAAGTCTATAGACTCTTGCATCCACAAGGTAGAGCTGTTAATTAGGAGTGGGAACCATTTAGGCAGCTGGGCTGCCACTTTGAAGGATTTAAAAAAGATCAAAAGGACCAGAGAAAGAAGCATCCCCTCAGGAGCACTTCCAGCCCACATTTAGGTCAGCTCATGACTGATCCTTCAGCTACGCCAGATGTGTTTTATTAGAGAGTACCGTGTTCTGCCCCCAGAAGAGATGCAGTTTCTGAATCTCACTGGGAAGAGTTCAATGCGGCTATCGCAGCCCGGGCAGGGCAACGCAAACAGGACAGCAGATTTTGACATTCTGCTGATGAATAACAGTGAAAATCTGGGAGAAAATACTGATATTCAGATTCCATCTGCTACTCTGCTATTTTTTTCCACACTAAAAGGGACAGGAAAGGGAGTCTGGAGCTGTTAAACAGCTGCTTCTTGGAGATCACTGGCTAAACAGGACAAAAAAAAAAGGAAAACAAGCAGAGAACCTATAACTTCACAACAAGCCAAAATGTAAAAAGAGCTGGGTTTTTTTTATTTTTTTTTTTAATTAAAACAAAACAAAAAACCCAGCTACCCATCTGACATGACACCACCTTTTCATTCCAGGTTAACCAGAACCACCCCTTCAATCCGCACTAAATGATCTCCAGGTTAGGATGGTGCATGTGTGAAGATAGAACTTGCTTAATTAAATCAGACTGATTTCGGAAGAAAATGCTATTGTGGAGCAAAAATCCAAATGATTTATTTTTAACGTGTCAAATGTAAGGAATATTTTCCCACAGCTGTGCATGCCAATTATAGAAATACTTCTTTCATTGACTATTTTAAGCTGCAGATATTTGTGTGGAAAAAGAAAGAAAACGAAAATTCAGTTGCCTGTGTATCTTTGTTTAAGGTGGCAAGAAACTATTTTGTTGTTGCTTTAGTCCCTTAACTAATTGCGGCACAAACTTCTGGATTTTGTTACACCCAGCTTTAAATATGAGCAACTCCACAATTCCAACCAGTGAAGCTGCTCTACTTCCATTCCTGCAAGCTTCCTGCTTTAGTCTTTAAGCCTAGGAAGCCTATTAGCATGCAGTACTTTCTCCTCGTGACCCACAGCATCTCTCAGCCCTCTTTTTGATTAAATAATCAGGCTGAGCAGCAGCTTCTCCAATCTTAGGTGTTCTCTCCGTTTCTTGCCTCCCGGTCCTGCATTGCTCTCTTCTACAGTCTCACTGTTTTTTATCACCCCTAAGCTCCAGAGCTGCACTCTTTACCACAACACTGGCCTCACTAATGTGATGTGTGAGAAAGTGCAAGGTTTTGGGGAAGATCATTTCATCAGCTCCACTGTTAGCAGAAGACTGTTTCAACTTCATTAAAACAAGAAGTGCTGTAGTCACACAAACTGTCGTTAAGCTCCCTGCAATTAACAGGTTGTTAATATTTCCAAATTCTTCAATTCTAGATATCTATTTCCCAGCATTTTTTTTTTTTTTTAAAAATACATTTCACTTCAAGTAAAATTAATATGTAGGAAGAGGAGAAATCCCAAGGCAGGTTTCCAGCACAGTAGTCTCAGGGCTGCCAAAGCGTTGATAATGTGATTCAGCCCCAGGGACTCTGGAGGCAATTGTCCCCCTCTGCCCCCGATTCGTTACAGAGCTGGGATCTCACTGCAAGGAAAGGTGGGCATTGCACTCATGCTGAGGACCAAGAGTTGGCACCAAACAAAAATGGGACCTGAAGACTTCTTGTATGGTATCGGGGAAGGAGATCTTGGCACTGTAGGTGATTTCCAATTATATTTTGACCACAACTCCTTACAGACTTTATTTTTTACATAGAAGGTGTTTTTTATACTCCTCTTACTCCTCTCAGCACTGCTGAAAAAAATCCATCTCTTTCCCTAGAAAGGATAAGCAAAGCAACTACTGTAAAAGCCCTGCCCCACAGCCCCACAGCCCACCTTCAGCTGTGAGAGGCTGTCCTGACTAAGACTAGCAGAAAATGACCTGTGTTTCACCCAGTCCTTGAGAACAAAACACCCGACGCAACAATTATCATGATTATAATTGCTATTTTAATAATCTGACAAGAGACAAAGCTCAGAAGATACTCTGGAGAGCTTTATCAATTAAACTCACCTCCTCAGTTACTACTGTTACTCAGACAAGGTCCACAGCATTTTTCAGCTTTGCTATCTTAGGTGGCGATAAATATACTTTTATGACTTTCCAGATGTTAGTGTATGAAGTCTCTTTCATTATTCATGCTCCATAAACCCATATGAAGAGCTGGGCACAGATCAAGCACATGGGAAACCTAATTCCAACTATCTCACCATATTTTAGAAGTAATTTAGCAACAGCATGCTCAGTGCCCTTATTTATGAAGGTTATCTGCTTTAGAAATATAGAATGCCTCTACTTGTCCTTTTACAGAAATCTTTCAGTACTGAAGCTTGTAACACCTCACGATAGCATAAGTCATGCAAACAGCCAGCGAGGGATAATGCCTGCACATAACAAAGGGTCTGATTTAACTGACAGTCTGTTTTGAAAGTAAAACATCCCAAGGAGATAAGGCCTGGAAGCTGACCTGAAGGCTCATCTATCATGACTTTGTGTTGTTGAATATGAAGGAGTCACAGACTTAAAGAGTCCAAAGAGAGTCACAGAGCCACAGCCACAGTTCTCTTTTTTTTTACATGGGATTTGTGAAAGTTTATTTTGCATTATAGCAAACTGGAACAATTAGTTTAAACCAGTTCTTAGCTGCACGGCTGACCAAATTACATCATTGGCCTCCAAAATGGAAAACTAGGTTTTGCTAAAGCAATCAACTAAAAAATACTAACAAAAGATCTATTTTATATTGATGTTAGGAAAGACTAAAATATTTCACAAGATAAAAAAATCTGTGTTTACCTTTTACATGTTAGCAGCAGTGCCTCTTTTCTGCAGATGTGTTCAAGCCTCTGGGATCAGAAATCCCCAAACCACTAGTAAAGAAGCAAGCAGAAGAGTAGAGAGAGATCTTCAGATTCAAACTAGTATCCTTCCCATTAAAAGGTCTAAGTGAAAAGCAATATCCCTAATTACTCTGATAACTCCCTTATAAGTGATATATGCAAAGGCAGAGGGATATAGTCATAGCCATGGGTGATACAGGGTGTGCAAACTGCCCAGTGAAGAGAGTGATGCTCTGAGAGAGCCTGTGACTTCTGAAGACAAGGACCAGGACTACTTCTAAACCTGTGAGGATCCACAGGATGAGTTCTGCCTGTTTGTCATCTCACACTGGAAGCTGCTGCTGAGCAAACCAAAGGGCACAAGACCCTTGGTAAACTCAGAAATCTATGAGCTTTAGTGGCAAAATACCTTTTCTTGCACCACAAAGCGTGGAGGCAACAGTACCATGTGCTTCAGAAATTCCTCCAGATTAATCAATAATCTGCCTTTCCCTCCGCGCAGGAGTAAAGAATGCAGGGAGTATTCTGCCATAAGTAGTAGAAAACGAACCAAAATCCTATACCACATGTATCTGTAGGTGGATGCTACCTTTTTTAATGTATAGGCTTTCCTTGCCAAGAGATCAGTTAGAACATATGTGTCAAATCATCACTTTCACAGAGCCAACTGTGGAGAAAAAATAGAAAGTTTGTTCTCATTCCTTTAGGGGACATAACCAGAACAAAATAATTGCAACACTTTTCCTGTACTAAGGACCATTCCAACCCCCTCATTACCCAGAGCTTGGACAGTTCATCTTAAAGGATTGTGCCCCTTGTAACCTTCTGGACTTGAAAACTCAAAGGAGCAAATCCACAGCAACTGCCAGCATGAGCGTCGGCTCTCGGTCCTCACCTTGGTGAGCACACAGAGGTCAGTTCACAGTTTCCTCTATTGCTGACATTGCCTCAACCCCACCCAATGAAAATGAGAAGACCAAGGCTCTCCTGGACACATCATCACGCTCTGCACACTGTGAAAGCAGAACAAGGTTGCTCATACACCACAGGCAGGGCTGCCTGGAGCACAGGGCTCAATCTGCACCGACAAAACAAAAATCCAGTGTTATAGGAAAGAACTCACTTTGCCTTTTACACTAAACCAAGGTAAACTGATTTTAATTTGCCCCAGGCATCCTTCCAGCTTGCAATACTTTTATGTAGTAACACTGAACTGTCTTCTGGCCACTCCATGTCAAATTACAGTTCTGCAGAAAGGAAAGTCATAACCACAGAGCCAAAAATGACAAAAAGTGTAGATTGCTTCAAGGGGCTGTGTTACTCTGAAAAGCTCCCAGCTCCATTTACAACATACAGGGGTTTCATAATCGATTCACTGAAACTAGGATCAAAACAAAAGTTTAAGGAACTCTTGAGGAACCATGAAGTGACTGTACATCCACATTTCTCATCTATAAACTCAGTTCTGTTATTACGGGATCTTGCCTGCCTTTCCTGATGATGGATATAACAAACATATAATTTGCCTCAGAGGCAAAGCAGAAATTAAAAATGCATTAATTCATGCAAAGTGAGATCTGGGATATGGCCGTTTTGTTTTGTTCTATTATTAAAAAAAAAAAAAAGGAGAGTTTAAACAAGATGAAAAATTTAGTGTGAAACATAATCCTGAAACTCCTACGGTCCACTACAATGCTTGGACAAAAATCAAATACATTTTATCCAAAGTATGGCATCAGCCTCTATCAAAAAATTATATGTTCAGTCACAAATGGTTATTGTAAAATCTTTATTAACCTAAGTGCATATAAAAATTGTGAATTCTTAATACAAAGCAGTATTTGACTTTTAAATTTCATTTTAAGCTTGCCCTGTTCACTTGGAATGTGATTACAGAGTAAATTAAAAAGTAATCACATGTGAATTACATTTCCTCATGAATGTAATGACTTCAGGAGACTGATTAATGTTAAGCAGTGCTTGTCCTACCTCATGCATACCTTCCCAGGTGAGATGTGCAAGATAGCTGTCGTGAGTTGATTTAATTTCCTTTCTCTGGTAGTCCAGTGAGAAATGCTGAACAGAAACCAATTCAGCGCGCTCATTAGATCTGTGTATGTTCGCTCCTTTTGTCCATCCAAGCACCATCTGCAAAATGCTATCAGTGTCAGCTTATGATTGTGAGCAAGACCCAAGAGACTTCAGCTCATCCTGTACACTGTATTCTGGCCAGGAAAACTCTTTACATTTAGATAGAACAATTCAGCTGGTGCATAGAGCAAGACATACATATGTGTCAGCATATTAAAGGCTGATGAAAAAGAATATCTTGTCAATAAACTAGGAAATAGGCCTGTCTAGGAAGATATAGTCACACAAATAGATAAACATCTATTAAAAAAAAGCTGTACGCGCCTCAAAACATGCCTAAAATACTGCTTGGAAAAGAATTTTTTATCTCAATGTATGTATGGAATTAGAACTCACAATATTACAGGAATAATTTATTATCTATGAGGAAAATAGATGTCACACAATTCTGTCTCTCACACAACAGTCACACAATGGCCTGGTTCAAACTGTGTTTCCCAAGTATTATTTTTAACTTAAATAAGAACCAGAATGAGTTTCTGCCTTATGCTCAGTTTGCTCAGATCAGTTCTCCTTACACCTCCTTCTCCTCTTCCCCACGGAAAGACTTGTATCCCTTTTTTCTTCTTGACTTGAATAATAACTACAAATACATTTAATATCATTGCTTCAGCGAGTCACAAGAAACATATCTGCTTTTCTGCACAGGTCTGTGTGTTTGTATACACGACTTCTATTCAGATAATCATACCTCTGGACTCTTTGTAAGCAAAGCATTCCACAAGACACAAGGAATCAGAAGGGTGTTTGATGCTTATGAGAATACGAGGCAATTGCAGAACGTTCTCTGAAGACAGGAAAGGAAGATGTCTCCAAAGGAACCAACCCTACATGACCTGGTCTCAGATGGTGATACTGATGGTTTTCCAGTCTTATACATCTTGGTGGGCAGTAGTATGAAGGTGATATGAATGTATGGAGACCAGCACTTACAGAGCAAACCTCTCACTTCATTTTACACCAGTGAGAAAAAAACAAAAAATATATTTAATAAAAGTACAGACCCAGCAGTGATTGCAGGCCGACCTACCAGAACGTAAAAGGTGAAAGTATTACTTTTGCAGCTTAATTCAGCCTTGTATATACGAAACACAAAAGCACAGTCTAATTGTTCCAGAGCACGGCTCATTTCTGCTGACAAGAGGACAGTTTTGAATTCTAACTGTGCTTCTCAGTGGCAGCATGACAATAAATTCCAGCATCTTAACGAGGCTTTTTACAATTATATATACGTGTGTATATATATATTCTTTTTCATTACCTTGTGTTGCCACTTTCCATTATTTCTGTGTCTTCAGCAGTAAGGTTTTGCTTCTTATTGATTTTCCTCGCCGTCCCAAGCCCTCTCCATCTCCTCTCGGCGGCGCCCCTACCACAACACAGCCCAACATTGCTCCTGCCTTTGCTCTCCGGGTTGGGTCCCAGGTGGGGCCATCCTCTCACAGCCTCATTTGTCAGCTGGCTCTGCAGCAGGATGTTCTCTTCCAGCAGGCAGTTGTATCCAAACAGGTCACGTTTTGGACTTACTAGATAGCAACTGCTTCATTCAAAACCAAAAACTCTGCAAACTGGACTATCTCCTAATAGGAATAAAAATCCCTGTGAATAACCTATTTATAATCAATTTATTTTTATATGTAGAAGTTCAAAACGTCTAAAATATCTGGTTAAAAGGCAAATGTCACCTGTAACAAGAGATAACATCATTACATGACTATTACCACTATTTTCTCAAAGGGGAGCCCTTGCACGTTGTGTGACATCATGCTTATCTTCCAGCCCTTGTGATCATTCCTTTAAGCTTTCCTCTTGACACCCAGTACTCCAGTTCTCCTGCCTGAGAAGGGTGCACAATCACAAGACACCATTTTTCAGACAGCATATGATGGTGGTCTCCTATCTGCTTCTTTTTCTTTCTTTCAACACAAAGGATCTCATGAGACTATTCATAACGACAGCAAGAGACAACTACTGCCCCAACTATAATTCTGTTTCTTAAATAATTTAACTGGAAATTAATTGGCATGAATTCACTTGTTCAGAGTTGTACAGGAGACATTGTTTACAAACAGCAGCCATGGTTGACTGACCACAGCTAGGTAATTAATTTAGAAAAAGGATTTTGCAAAAGAAGAATCCAATGTAATTTCAGCAGGTGTCACTGTAGTCAGAAGAACACACCAGAGGAAGAATGCTGGATATTTAGACTGCACTGGTTTCACCTGTCCTGCACAAAGGAAATCTTTTTTTCTGTTTACCTGGCCTCTTCCAGTCGTGAACATATTTGTAATCACAAATATTCAACTCAGAGCTTGACTTAAGTGAGTTGTTTACTGGAATAAATATTCAGAGTGCAAGCACAGTATTTCCCTGCCCAGAATGAGAATCCTACAGCACTCCCGTAATGAGTATCGCCACCAAGACATTTTTCTGCGAAACGTGTTTCCTGAATTATAAATGAAAATAAAATGAAACATCTAGCTTGGCACAGGTCACTGCAGTATGCTTCTACTGCCATTTTTCAGGGCAGGATAGTTTCAGAAGCAATGCAGTGAGGGGGACAGGATGTCAGTGTGGATGCCAGGCTGCCTGAGTCTGTTTTAGAGCTCTGCCATTCATGTGCCACACCTCTTTTCCAAATGACATCTTACCTCCATGCCCCGCTCTCCTGTCATATTTGATCTTTATACTTACTTAGTTTCCACTGTCTTCCAAATCACTTATTTTGTGTTTGTGCTGCAAGTAACTTAGTGGAGTTCCAGCTTTGACCTGGACCAAAGAGAGGGCAGTGATGGCTCGGATGGAGGTGGGGGGGCATATGGGCTTTGCACTTTTGTGCAATGTCCCATCTTCCCCTTTGCAGCCAGTATACTGTACACTGCATAGTAAAGACAATGTGGTTTGGTTCAGTCCTATTTCTTCCTGAACCTTTGGTTCTCCTTCATCACACATCAATGATGTTCATAAAGCAAAACAAAACCCTCGATAAGTTTAGCATTTCTCTGTTATCGCAAAATATACAACTACTCAGAGTTTAACATTAACTGGCATAATAGATATAGCATCTGAGGGCAGTGCCCACATGCATTTTTTTCAGCCATCTAAGATTTTCTCTTGTAGAGGTTATGTATTGCAAAGCTGGCCATATCATCAGCCACTGATCTACATCACTTAAAAAACAATAAGGCAGCCTGGGGAGAGCTCTAAGAATAGAAAGTCTAAAATTTTACCAGGTATTCTACTGACTATTTTCTATCTATTTTTAAAAGGGACCAAACCAGACAGAAGATTCAAAAATACGTAATTACAAGGGAGATATTCCTTAGGCCATCTTCTCTCACACAAAGCAGCAGCACAAAAAAAAGGTGAAAACCCAAAAGGGCTCACATAAGGGTGCTTCCTCCTTTCTGAGTCACAGCATAGCACGAGCATTTCTAACATATAACTATTCCCCAGCTTAGCTGATACTATGGGCTTCACCCTGCCTGCCCAGCTCCCAGCACTACCCAGTGCAGAAGGCTACTAATGCCCTACCAAGAACACAGTTCTACTACAGAGGGAATGTGATTCCTGACAGGTCCCCAAAAAATACCATCCCTGGTGCTCTTTTTCTTGACAGCTTGGAAACTCAGGTTCAAGGCCAAAAGAGTGACAAAACAGTGCTTCAGCTACTGCCGTGGATTTGCAGCTTGGCATGCCAGAAGAAAATCAAGCCCAGAGAGACCTTCTGAGGAAGCTAAAGGGAATCAGTATCTTCTCCACAAAGCCACTGCATGGTTATGGAGCTCCACAACACTGCACACATGTAACATGGCAGTGTGGCAATTAAAGTCTTCTAAACCACTTAAGTTTGAACAGCCTTCAAAGGATGGGCCAAACCATCCATCTAAACATGTTTCACTTTGAAAAGCTTATTTAATTCTTGCCAAAGGACAAGAAGAAACCACTACATCTTAAGCTGCCTATGCTCAGCACGTAGAACAAATTTGTCAAGCAGACAAAATGCATGAGGAAGGGGGGGAGGGAAAAAAAGGAGACAAAAATAGACCAGGATACCTTTTAAAACTAAGAGCACTCATTTAAAACACAGAAAACCCAGCTTCAAATCCTTGCGCTGTTTCTTTCAGTGGCTTGAATCTGGTTCATGCCAAATGAAGGCCCTAAGCGCTTAGTAACTTTGAAGTGCAGCAGGTTACTTGCTCTTGTACTTTGTAAAACCTTTCAAAAGATCTTTCCATTCCAGTGAAAATGAAGTTGATTTCACAGCATCATGTTTCTGTGCACCTTGGAATCGGTGTCTTCCAGCCAGCCGTACTAGCGTTCTCCAAGATTTCATTCAAAAATAAGTGAAACTGCCTTCAATCTTCTCAAAAACCTTGAAGGCAATTCAGGATTAATCTTCTCAAAAGCCTTGATTTAAAATATTCAGATATGGATTGATTCATTAAGGTGTTAAGTAAATACTTCTTCTACAACTGATTTTATCTCGGCATTGTCTTTACCACCTATTGGAAGAAGCTGAGCTAAGACAGAAAACCAAGGACTTTCAAAAAGGAAATGAAAGCCTGTTGTTATTCTGACTGACCTTGGAGTTCCATTGTCTTGTAAAGACAGCAGTTAAATCCCCAGTAGCTGGAATTGAAGAAATAGTCTTTTCAATGCATTGATATTTTTTTCTGACTTTTGCAGTTAGGCCTCTTGCTACATTAATGCTAAAGGGCAGCAGTGAAAGACTCAACAGTAATTGCTTCAAGTGGCACCACAACCTTTAGGCATCATTAGGCCCAGTCAGCTTTTTGAAGGTAACAATTATACCCTGGCACTCTGTAATTTCAAGACAATTGGCTGAAATGCCAATTCATATCTTGTGTTCTTTGTCTTACTAATAAAATAAATAAAATATACGCCACTACTAAGAGTATTAAGAGGTACATTCTCATTTTGACAGAGATATAAAACTGTCATTAATATGTTATAGCAGAAGATTATAGTCCTAAATGTAGCTATCCTTTCCACTTCTGACATGTCAAATTAATCTTTGCTTACACCATTACATGAACTAGACACAGGATGAAAATTCACGTCTCTATGAAAAGACACTGCAAGATCTCTGAAATACTCAATTTCCATTGTAAGTGCTAAGTGAGAACATGGACCTCATTGCTGCTGGGAACCTTATGTGAAAGACTCAGACATTTCCTTGACAATTGACAGTACATCCTCCTAAATCTGCTGGCAAGATGGACCAAGTAGTGCACGTGCACCTGGCATTGGCTGAATTTTATCCACCAAGGATAAACCCTATATATAGTACATATTTATGTTTATTTATATATGCATATTTATGTTCAGAGTTGTTAATTCATGATCCAGATGAAAAATCCACATGCTTAATAACCACACAGAACTTGAACTGTCATACAAGCCACATAGCAGATTATAAACCAATTTGACAACTTGTGACATAGGCCTAATCTTCATTGCTCCGTGAGAATTGCTTCAATGAAAGTTGGACTGTCTAATTTTAAGATTAAAAATGAAATAAAGACAAAGATTAATAACATTCACATGTTTAAACAAAGATTGCCAGCTGACATCATTTAAGGAAAAGGCCCAAATTAGTGTTACAGTGATAAGAGGGGCGACAGTCTTGTTTTAAAAGTCAACAGCAGAGATGTTCAGAGGACCCCAGCAGAACAGTAGATCAGAGGCTCCAAAGGAAAACAAATACAGAAATTTCTCATCACCACTAATTCGAAGAGCTTCAAGCCATGGCCATGTAACCTCAGTTCTTTTGTAAACACATTGTAAATTACAGGGATTCAGGAAGCAAACAAAGGAAGATGAAGTGAGAAAGCTTTATCACCAAAAATCAGCATTACAGCAAATTACAGCATTGCTCTGTTAGGCCTTGTTTAGCACCAGAAGTTCAGACTGGCAGCCAGAGCTGACTAAGCCAGAATGTATAATACCTCTACAGTACAAGTTATTAAAATATCACATTTCTCCCTATCAGGGGGAGAATAACATCAATAAACAAAACCCCTGATGTTTGAGATCGGTGTGACTGCATCCAAAGGAGGATTACACCTCTCATTTAAACCCCCAATGACATGGTAAGCATGCATAGAAGCATTCCATCAGTGAAATCTAAAGGAGTTCTTCTACCCATGGGTTTTCTGCTGCCATCACACGGTCCTTCGGCAGTGTTCAACAGCATTTGCTGAAGCCAGGTCCTGGGGAAGACCAGGCAGCATCCAGCAGTGTTTGCAGAGGCACTGCCAGCTGAAAACCCACAGGGAAAAGGGGCTGCCCAATCTCCCAGCTCCCGGCAAGCAAGCTCTGGTGCTGCCAGGCAGTTTGGCAGAAGCTCCTGGAATGAGCAGCTCACAAAAACTACTCATAAATTCACTTTATTTTCTTCTGCAGTCATGATCTCACAGAAGAAGTGCAGCTGAGAAGTCTTGTGCAGACGTTGGTATAGTGGATCTGATGTTAATCCAGGAGCCCTGGGAAAATGGTTCTTTGTGACCATTCTCATCTCAACATGCCTGATTGTGAAGGAGGGACTCAGAGTAATCTCATTACATGGAAATGTCACAATCTAAAGCACCTTTTCATCACACCTGCCAGGTCCAGAAAGGCTGTCGGAAATCTCTGCTACCAGCGTTGAAAAGCTCAAGCTAAGATTTGGTATTCTGGAAAACACTGTACCTTAAATTGGTCCCTGACTTGGGATTCAGTATTATCACTGAGCAGTGAACTCGCTCACTTGGATGGAAAACAATGAAATCCCTGTGGCATTCAGATGTTTTAAAGAGTAACCTGAAACAGGTTGTTACTAGGCAGAAAGTTGGCATGTAGCCAACAAGACATGGCATATACACTATTTACCATGTGTGCATCAGGGGAACATAAGACAAGCATAGGTGTGTGCTATCTATAAATACTTACACGTATATCAACACACAGACATGCATATGCTGTTAAACTACAGGTGTTAAAATTATACATTCAAAGAGTATGGATTTCAACTGATCAATCATTCAAGATGTATTTACCTTCAATCTGCATAAAGGGCATGATGAGAAAGCCAAGTATGTCACTCTGAAGATACGCTAAGACAACAAAATTCAGAATGCTTCAGGCAGAACTCCAACAGTACTAAGCATTTTAATCACGTTTTTATAGGGGCAGTCATATAAATGTATGCCACTGTTGGAAACCTGACCAATTTTTTTTTTTTTTTTTTTGAAGGCTTGCCAAGTGTGAAGTGAGACAAGGATGCCCTGGAATCACTCAACCTTATTTGTAAGTTCACTTTTAAAAATTAGATATTAGTCTGGAGTGAAAGTCAAAATCTGAAAGGGTATCAAAAAAGGCTATTAAGACCTACTAAGTCTATTTAAATAAGAAGCGATCTAAAGTAGTAAAAGCACAGCAACTGCAGCCTTCACTTAGATAACACCTTTTAACTTGAACCGCTCTAGACCTTTCTCAGCTGGTCCTTTTCAGGCATTTCAAAGTGCCTTGAAGAAAAAAATAAAAAGGGAGGACTGCCTTAGAAACAGCACAGCAAAAACCAGCATAAAACTACCTCCTGGACACCCCTTCTCTACGTTATCACCATAACAAGTAACCTGTAAAACAGCATGGGAATCTACTACCACCTTCCTTACCTCCCCCTCCTCTCCCACACATCCAGTTCAGTTATTCTGAGAGTCCACTGCCACTAAATTTGCAGGGTCAGGATGTCAAAAAGAAGTTACCATTCCCTCCTCCTGCCTGGGCTGACAAAGAGACCTCTACATGGAATCACACTAATTTCCATTCACAGCATTTTCTTGCAACTGGCAGGCTGGTAAGATATCGGAGAACCCAAACCAGAGGTAATTAGACCACCAGAAAATCCATTTGCACCTTGATACTGGCAAAAAGTGAGAGGCCTAGGAATAGGGATCGAGATAATAAAAGAACATGTGTGTGTGTGCAAATGAGAGATAATTTGTGGATCTACACCAAGCAGTGGAAACTACCAATGTCATCCATGCCGTGGATTATAAATACTAAAATAAGAGAATAACAAATGCCACAGGCTTTCATTCAGCAAAACTCAGTGCTGTCGCCCACAATCAGATGAGATTAAGCAGCCTCTTTGCAAAGTTTTGGGGACTATTTTGAATGGAGGTTTACAAACAATTCCTGATGGGCAGAAAATCCCATTTGTTTGGTTTGTATGTTTCGATAGGTCTAAATATGTTCTGCTACAATCACAAGTATTGGTAATAGGCTGTGTCTCACTAAGGAGGCAAAAAACCTTCCAGAATGCTTTTAGTTCTGCCCTTTCAAAGATATGGACTGGTTTGTGTTTAATGACCTGAAAGTCAATACCTAAAAATGTTAACGCAACGTGTTCTATGTTATGTCCAAAAAGAAAAGCGATAATCCCATGATTAAGATATTTGACAGGAAATGAAGCAATCTTATTTCAAATTCTTTCTCTGTCATAAACTCAGCTGCGTGACATTAGCAAATACCTTCCTTTCCCTATGCCCTCATTAACCTTTCCTGTTACAAGCATTTCATGCTGTTTGGCTCTATATATGGCCTCATATCCATGGTTAAACACAAATCCCATTTATTCGTGAGGTTATACATACTCTTCCTGAAATCAGTGCTGGAAATCAGGAAGGATAAAAAGCAAAACCAAAATAAACTAAATAAAATTCTGAAGGTAAAGAGATGCAGAATGCACTGTACAAAGGATAATGTTTTCCATACTCTAATAGCACTTGTTTTGCTTCTAACAGCAACTCCTTGTTCTTTGACTAACGAGAGAAGCACTTTCTCTAGCAGTTTGCAATTGCCGTATGAATATTGAATACTGGCACCAGCTTGTCTGTTTTGATTGAGAGATGCAATTGTTCTATTAAAATGTGAAATCAAAGTTGGTTAATGTCACTAAAAAATGTAGTGGTTTTCTCTTTTTTTCCCCTTTTTTAAACTTACCATAACTTATTCTAAAGATTTCTCTGTCTCATGGGACGAAGTCATCCCTGACACTTCACAACTAAACACAGCTTATTGCTATACATAAAGGCAACATGAAAATACATTAAAAACAAATACCAAGTTGAAGGCACTTTAAAAAAATTTTGTAGAGACTTTCCAGTAAACCTCTTGCAGCATGGCAGAAAAGCAGTCTAGTGTTGGATAGCAATCCATCTAGGAAACACCTGATTTCATCCAGATGACTGTGTAGATTACCAAATGACCGTAGGTAATTTCAAAGCATTACCTCCAAGAAAATAAGAGTAATCTTAGCATATTGCTACAGGGAGGGGGTCCTGATATTAAGGGGATGGATGATGATGACCTTGGAATATAAATTTGGAAGAAGAGATGAAAGGAAAATTATCTGTAATTTTTGTTCTCAAGCACTGGTAATTCTAAAGAACCCCCGTGTGAGCTCCATTTTTTCATGATTCTGACAGAAGCAAAGCATTTTGTGCTACTTAAATATCATATTGGTAATTGGTACCTGCTTATCCCATTGCCATGTCTTCTACAGGAAATTTCAGCCAGAAGTTTTTCTGTTCTGCTCACTGACAAACAGAAAGCTTATTAACACCACATTTCAGCTGGGTCATTGAGAAACCTCTGCTTTTTATTTACCTTGGGCAATACCAGTTACTGTTTTAAGAAAACAGCTTAAGCCAAGAGCTATCAAGCACTACCTTACTGCAATTATTTATTCCTTGAAATAAAAATGAACACTTATGGGGACGTTCATTTTTAAGTAGAAACAACAGTACATTTTCTCTTTCTATCTGCTTCAGTTCAGGTATTAAGAAGACTCACATGGAAACACCAAATTGGAGTTCTCTTTGACCAGTGTTGAGCTCATTTTCTTTGTGGTACCGTTCTTACTCAATCTGCTGCCCTTTTTGCTCAAAATGATGCCATCTTTAAGAACATTAGGTGAAAGATGAACCCTAGCCAATAGAAGACATTTGTAGTACAAAGTACAACAGAAAGAGCATTTTATAATATATTCCCTTTAATAGTCCCAAAGAGACTTAGTCCTCTCGTTCAGAGAGCCGTGCCAAAACTCAATTCCCGCAGTAGTTCATTGCACTCCCTACCACAGAAGACACCAAGAAGTAGAGACAGAGGTAGAACCTGCTGAGGAGGTAAACAGCACCAGCACCTCCTGAGTTCCTGTTACTCTTTTATCATTTGAACTAAAAAAAAAAGCCCATTAACGAGTGAAAGCCGTACTAAGGGATGGGGCCCAGAAGCCCGCTGCTTTGCATTTTGACGTAGGCTTGGAAGCACGGACAGAATGCGAACAATCACTTTCCTGAAGATTTGGTACCACATACCCTTGAGGCTGCACAGTCACTTCCGTCTAAAGTCTGAGCCAATAAATGCTCAAGAGTAACTAAAACCCAGCAGCATCACAGACATGCACAGATGTAGCAGAGTCTTCCTGAAATATGCAGTGAGACACAGGGAAGAGGGCAGAGAGTGAGTAACATTCAAATAATGCACACAGAGCAGGCCAGAATGTACAGTGAAGCATGTTGCATCTAAATAGCTAAATTACATATACGGTATTTCAGTAAAATTAATGACAAACTGAACTCAGAGGCAACTCATCTAAATTTGAAATGGAAATATGCATCTGCCATGTTTATTTCATTATTATTTCATGAGGAGTCTCTGCTTGTTTATGAATTCTTAAAGTATATTTAAGCAATCAAGCATAATAGCGGTTTAATTATCTCAAACCTATTGCAGTTTCAGGACTTTATGAGAAATCTAACTGCATTTCATGCAGCTGGCTCCTAAGGTGTCTCACTCATGAGCTTATTCTCTGTTGTGTCTAGCTTAAAAAAAAAAAAGCACTGATAATGAAGGAAAAAAATCCCATGCTACCTGTATGGTTGTGCTGGTTTTCTCTGGGATAGAGTTAATTTTCTTCACAGTAGGTCACATGGCACTGTGTGTTGGATTCGTGCTGCAACCAGTGTTGGTAACACAGGGATGGGCAGCACTTGCACAGCTCCAAGGCCGTTTCTGCTCCTCACCCCACCAGTCAGGAGGCTGGGGGTGCACACAGAGCTGGGAGGGGACACAGCCAGGAGAGCTGTCCCTGACTGCCCAAAAGGATATTCCATAACACATGGCAACATGATCAGTGATCTAAAGCTGGGGGGGGAAGGAGGAAGGGATGTCTGAAATTATGGTGTTTGTCTTCCCAAGCAACCCTCACATGTGATCCTGGTATTCCTGGGGATGGCTGAACTCTTGGCTGCTGATGGAAAAGAGTGAATCATAGAATTACCTGAGTTGGAAGAGACCCAGAAGGATCATTGAGTCCAACTCCTACCCCTACATAGGACACTCCCAACACTCACACTGTGTGACTGAGGGCATTGTCCAAATCCTTCTTCAATACTGACAGACTGGGTGCCATGACTGCTTCCCTGGGAAGCTGTTCCAGTGTTCCACCACCCGCTGGGTGAAGAACCTCTTCCTAATATCTAATCTAAACCTCCCCTGGCACATCTTCCTGCCATTACCTCGAGCCTTATATGTCACATTTGAGAAAAGATCAGCAACTTCTTCCCCTCCCTCCTTTATGAGAAGGCAATAAACACCTGTGAGATCTCCTCTCAGTCTCCTCCTCTCCAGGCTGAACAGACCAAGTGACCTCAGCCTCTCCTCACACGACTTCCCCTCCAGACCCTTCATCAGCCTTGTGGCCTCCTCTGGACGCTCTCCAGTAGTCTGATGTCCTTTTTATACTGTGGCACCCAAATCTGCACCCAGTACTCAAGGTGGGGCCTCCCCAGTGCAGAGCAGAGCGGGACAGCCCCTTCCCTCATCCGGCTGGCAATGCTGGGTTTGATGCCCCCCAGGACACGGTTGCTGTCTGGGCTGCCAGGGCTGTGTTGGTTCACGGTCAACTTGTCATTGGCCAGAACGCCCAGGTCCCTCTCTGCAGGGCTGTTCTCCAGCCTCTCAGACCCCAGTCTATCCCTGTATCTTGCTGCTGTCTCCCAGGCGCAGAACCCATCACTTGCCCTTGTTAGATTTCATGCAGTTGGTGCTTGTCCAGCTCTCCAATCTCTCAAGATCCCTCTGTAGGCCCTCTTTGCCCCTGAGAATGTCGACAGCTCCCCCCAGTTTTGATTCCTTGTTTTGATTGTGTGGCTTCTGTTTTCCCTGTTAAAGTGTCCCTATCCCAACCCACTAGTTTTGTCACTTTTACCCTTCCAATTCTCTCCCCCATCCCACTGGCAGAGGCGCGGGGTGGGCAGCAAGCAGCTGAACCACAACAATGGGGATGGTAACCCAGCAGTCATGTACACCAGTCCCATAAACTGTGTCCACGCCCTTCACTGCACCAGCCTGAAGCCAGCAGCAGGGATCTTACAAGACCATATTTTTACTGGTTTCAAAGCTAACTCTGTAACACTTTTCTAAACCTGGCATCTGTGCCTTGCAGCCAGCTTGCAATACAGTTGCCACCCTTAGGGGAAAAGAATACTGTTGGGGAGATGGTATATAATGAAAATGATTGAAAAGAGGCTTTGCACTTAATAATACTGCTGCCATGGTGATCCCTTTTCCATTCTGCCGCTCGCTGGGTAGAAAGCACTTGCCTGTTCCCCTTCACATGTGATATCAGCTCTATTTTAGAGACAGAAGTGGCAATGCCTGGCAGCTTGCATATCAGCAGGGCAGCATAAAGCAGAAAACTCTGTTGGGCCATAAGAGAAGGGACAAAGGATATAGCTACAACTTGCAAAGAGATGGTTTTTTAAAAAAAATGTGAGCAAAAACCCCATTTTGTGGATTGTCCCCAATGCAGAAACAAAAAGGCAACACAAAGGACCCTTCAGTGTTCAGTATGGAAGACACATCTTCCGCCAATACCTTCAACATGCTTCTATCCAACTCAAAGTTAAGAAGAATTTGTAGGAGGAAAGACAGGGGACACAAGGGACAGTGACAGGCATCGTTAAGAGTCCAGCAAAGAGCTTTCCCTCCTTTCCAAACTGAAGTGAGTATTGTAGTTTGGAAATTAGCTTGTTCAAGCCAGGCAAAATTCTTGTCCAGGCTTTCTACTACCAGGGCATGTTTCCAGCAGATGTGGGCCACCTCTTCTGTAAAATCAAATATGGAGATAGGGTTTAACGTCAGAGCAGAACTCTGAAACTGTCACCTTGGATTCGACTCAGGCTGCAGCACAAATTATCTTTTGTCTTAAAACAGATCCAGGTAACGGAACGCTTTCCACTCAGTAAATGAGGTCAAAAACAGGAAAGTTCATCTGCTGCACAAATTATTCTCCAGCTAAGCGTTTCACAGGCAAGAAATCTGATTATTAGTGATTTGAAGAGTATGAAAAGTGAGCCCCAGAAAAGCGTGTTTGCAAACCTTGCTTGGAGGTCAACCTTGAACTCAGCTCGTAGAACTGCTGCTACTCTGAATCCTGTTACACACCTTTGAACTTTTGCTCTTGTTGGGGTGAAATCAAGACAAATGAGAGGTGACAGCTAAGTATGAAAAGTTCTTTAGTATAAAATGAAATTCATTAGATGAACATTCAAAGGGTCTACACAGTGTTCCATATGGAACAAGCAGCTTTTCTATGGTCTGTTTCAAGATATCCAAGACTATCTCATTCTGAATCAAGTCTGGCTGCAGGGGAGTTTGTCAAAAAATTCTGAACTGATGCAATAACTGGATACACAGTCATTGACAAGGATTAGGAGCATTCCTTTACGGTGCTACTGTAAAAGGATTAGTTCTTTGGTTTTACAGTATAAATCCCTAAAGGGATTTTTTTTTTAATATAAAACCACAAAAATGTCACAGTATTTCTTTGTGAGATATGAACTTACTGCAGTTTTTAAAACACTCTTCATCCTTATCTTTATTGCTGTATTTCAATCGACAAGCAACATTTCCCATGCAATCCTTCCTTTCATCTCACTCTTTGCTTTATTGGCTCTGTCCTTTTTAGGCCCAGTTCTACTTTTCAGGTGATATTTGATTAAATTGTGATCACTGCTTCTGGGCATCATGTTCTTTAAGACACACTATTGTGCAGAGCATTATACATAGGAAATAACATCCTTTGTACCTACCTTTGTTTATTAATGTTTCTCATTGTTCAGTGCCTATTTTTCCTCTTGTGCCACAGATACTGTATCTGACCCTATGCCAACCACCATGTTTCGGTCTCTAGTAATTGAAAAATTCTTTATCCAGTGTTACTGCATTTACTGAGGTCAAAAGCTCTGGACAGCTCACATTTTTGAAGTACACTTAATTCAACGGCCGAGTAGATGTTCAGTTGTTTAAAAGAATCATACACAACGTCTTTTTAATCAGCAAAGCCTCTTCAAAGTTGTTTAGATGCGCATATTAAAAGCACAAAGATTATTCAATTTGCTTTAACCTTAAATGAACTCATAATACCTGACACCAAAGCAATATCTATACACACACAGTCCATACACTACCAGTATTTGGACTCATAATTCCTTTTCTACTTATGTTGCAGAAATAAAAACACACAGTGTGACCCTCTGAGACAGGAAAATCATAGAGATGCTCTTGGATCCAATACTGCTGTATGTTAAAGGACTTATTAGAATTTAAATGACTATTGTGTATTGTTTTAATATGCCTTCACAGCACGCACCATAACCGTTCCTTTGCAGCTATTACACTGCACATTGGCTACATCAATTAACAAGAAATGCACATTACATATTATAGACCTATATAACACCTAATACATTTTCCACAGTCTATTTATTCTTCCTAATGTGCCCTCAGAAAACATACTATGAGTTTTGCTAAGAAAGGCATGTATCTGTGCACTTATTCCAAGAAGAGTGTACATATACACATACATATGAATCCAGGGGTTCCTTTTTAAAACTGAATTTTACTGTTTTTTTTCTGTTTGCAAATGGAGTCAGAATCCCAGTGTGTTTCTCTTAAGAAATACATTTTTAAAACTATGGCATTAAATCGGCGCTTTGTCCCTAATGCCAAATTAGGTACAGACCCTCATTAGCTGCCACCAAGTAGCACAGAGAAAACACTTGCGTGCAAGTTCAAATAACTTTATAAATGTGAAAAATGGCAAATCTAAGTCACTATGATCAGATGATTATATTTGATAGGTAAAATCATACAACAAACAGACTGCAAAATACCTAAATGGAATTCTCTAAATCAAGACAAAATGTTGAAATCGGCTTTCTTAAAGATCGCCATTTCTAGAATCAATATTTCAACATTAAACTTGATCTTTATGATTCTGCCCCAGAAAGAAGAAAATAAAATCATGAAAGCAGTGCTGAGAATTTAAATATTTAACTTCGACAGTCTGAAAAAACATATTCAAGCATTTCTAAGAATTTCAATTACGTGAGAAGACAGATTATACGTAACTGACAAACTGTTTCTGTGGTGGCTTGTTAGTATTGCTGGCTAAACCAAAGCCACTGTTAAGGTGATCATAGTGATTTACAGTCATACAAAGATTTAAGTGTAAAAAATCATATATATATATATATAAAACACTACCGAATGCAAAAGATTTTATGCATTTCTACATTTGAACTAATGCATACATTTAGAAAGAAAATGAAAAAAAAAAAGGGATTAAAAAAGAAGCTTTTCTAAACTTTTTGCAGAGTGCTAAGCAGCTCTGGCTGTTCACGATAAAATAAAACACTCCTATTTCAAGACTGCTGATTTAAACTCGGCTTGAAGTGACCAAAAGCTGCTTAAATGTGACATGGTCTATGTGGAGAAAACTGGTGGCTTTGCAGTGGTGGATCAAGACTCCCACCTTGGAAAGTTTCCTCACCAGGCTGGAAGTCAGGGCTGGCTCCCAAGGAATTGCTCACTCCCTTCTCCAGGCTGTGACACATCCTTGGCACAGCCTGGGCGCTCCACATGGCCGTTTTCGAGAACAGTTCTCTCAGTGAAACGCTTGGGCTCCAAACCCATGGCTCCTGGGGGCTCTGAAGTCTACAGGACGCTCAGGAAGCCCTCCTGGGAGTAAAAGCATATTCAAAGGCAAATTTTTCAGAGGTCTCCAGCAGTGATTCCAGTGAAGCAGAGCGACTGAAATCCGCTTTTGCCCTGTCCAGAGGACATCCTAGTGGACTGGAATATGGATTTAACACGGGCTAGGAGAGTACAAAGGAGAAAGGAGTGGGTTCATAACACTTTCATAAATCCCTCTTTTCTTCCAGTCTCATTCCCCTCCTTTAATCCCTCCTTTCATGTTTTTCTTTTCCTCTTCCTCTCTTTATGCCTGAGCAGTGGTGCACAATGCTAACGTGACTTTATCCACTCAGTCACTTTGCATTACTTCACGGGGTCCAAGCCCCGTGACCCAGTCTTTGTGTGCTCCATCCTGGTACCACAAGGTTAGACACTCACTGAAAGTAAGTTTTCTGGTACCCAGTTTTCAAAACCCACCTACCCGACTGTAATCTCCTGTCTCCGTGTCTATTGTAGCTTTGGTTCTTTTTGACAGAGCCTTTTTCATTTTCTCTTCACGGAAGTGCTTCAATCTATCTTACATTTTAATTGAACCAAATTTAATTTAAACCAAATCAAAGGTCCTTTCAATACATCTACATAAGAAAGCACTTAATCTTAATAAACTACCATTTAAGATGGAGAGAGAATCTACAGCAGCAGTGAAATATATAGCAAATCAAAATTCTCTCCATTCATACAAAGGAAAGAGGCCAAAATAAGCTCACTCTACTGTTTAAACTGTGCTGCATGTAATGTGGAAGGAAGAGAAATGTGCTGCTAAAGTAATGCACTGTGACTGCGAACTATTCGCTGAAATCTGAAAAGAATCCCATTTCCCAAAGCAGCTTAGAAAATGACATTTGCTGGGACCTTGTATTAATGAGATGAAGATCCTTACCCCCTTCAGATTTTATTACATTTCAGAAGACATTTCAAAAAGTCAAATAATTTACTTTGCTTAGGTGAGGAGGAGTTAACCCTCTGGGACTCTCTGTCTCTTCAGCTTTACAGTTGTCTAGCATACAAATTTTTGTAGAGCTGTAACTTCTATTTCCTGCAACGCATGGATACGAAATACTAACAGCTCCTCCCTCCTCCTTTATGCCTTTGCATGGGGAAGTGTGTACAGTTCTTCAAAACCAAACACTGTACAGTGCTGCACTAGCTGGCCTATAAGCTCGTGTATCATTTACTACAATTTACATAAGTAGCTCACACCAAATAAATATTTGTGATCTTTCAACAGGACTGAAAAAGAGACATTAGTTTATGGTAGACAACTCAATTATCTTTCAAAGACCTGCAATAAGACCATTAGGTTCCTCCTTTACAGAAGCATTTCTACAGATGCTTAGTCAAGAAAAAAGCAGCATTAGGTATAACATCTTAAGTCAATGCATTTGGTGTAGAAGGGTTTGGTAGTGCAGGTTTCAAGGCAAAAGAAGCCACCTGGAAAGGCTTGGGCTGGGCAGGTGGGCAGGTTAACAGCAGAGAGGTCAGCAGAAGGCAGTGAAAGTCTAGGAAAGCCCAGTCAAGTTGGTAGTGCTTAACCTCGCCAGGTGCTCTTTGTGCTGTGCTTCCCTTACAGAACAGCAGCCAATCCCCTCCCGCCTCCCTGTGGGGCAGCCTCCATGCTTTGGTGACCACACTGCCACTTCCCTACTGGTGGCCACACCGCAGTTCCCATGGGAGACAAGGATCAGGAGGAGGTGGTCATCTTGTTGATCTCATTTCCTCAGGGTGTTCCTGACTGCATTAGGATCCCACCCTGGGATGGTCGTTGGCCATGGTCTTCTCCCAGTGGCTTCTGCATCCCATCTCTGATTATGCTGCAGATTTGTACACGTTCAACAGGGGCAAATGTCAATTCCAATCCCCTCTCCTTGGGTGTCTGGTGGTTCTGCCCATGTGAGTGCAAGGACTGATGAGGGTCTGCGATACCACAGCAGCCACCTCGCCAAGAACTGGAGGGAGCCCTGAGTGTTCCAGCTGCGTGTCAGTGCACCCTGGTGAGCTGAGGAGAGGGTAGGGGAGGACAGGGCTCTCCTGGGTCTGCCGAGGGAAGACAATTCCCTCAGACCTGAGATCTTCACAGTATTCTGATTCACCCATTTCTCACAGCATTCTGATTGAGGAACTGGCTGCCATTGGCCTGGACAGGCACAGCCTCTGCTGGGTAAAAAACTGGCTGGATGATTGGGCCCAAAGAGCGGTCATAAATGGAATTAAATCCAGTTGGAAACCAGTCAAGAGTGGTGCTCCCCAGGGTTCAGTGCTGGGTCCAGTCCTGTTCAATATCCTTATTAATGATCTGGATGAAGGGATCGAGTGCATCCTTAGGAAGTTTGCAGATGACACCCAGCTGGGTGGCAGTGTTGATCTGCTTGAAGGAAGGGAGGCTCTGCAGAGGGATCTGGACAGGCTGGATCCATGGGCTGAGACCAACGGGATGAGGGTCAACAAGACCAAATGCTGAGTCCTGCACCTGGGACACAACAACCCCTGCAGCGTTACAGGCTTGGGGAAGAGTGGCTGGAGAGCTGCCTGGAGGAGAAGGACCTGAGGGTGTTGGTTCACAACCGGATGAATATGAGCCAACAGTGGGCCAGGTGGCCAAGAAGGCCAGTGGCATCTTGGCCTGTATCAAAACCAGTGTGGCCAGCAGGACCCAGGGCGGTGATTGTGCCCCTGTACTCAGCACTGGTGAGGCCTCACCTTGAGTGCCGTGTTCAGTTTTGGGCCCCTCACTACAAGAAGGACATTGAGGGGCTGGAGAGCATCCAGAGAAGGGCAACGAGGCTGGTGAAGGGGCTGGAGAACAAGTCCTATGAGGAGCGGCTGAGGGAACTGTAGCTGTTTACCCTAGAGAAGAGGAGGCTGAGGGGAGATCTCCTCACTGTCTACGGTTGTCTGAAAGGAGGCTGTGGCAGAGCAAGTGTTGATCTCTTCTCTCAAGTGACAGGTGATAGGACAAGAGGAAGTGGCCATAAGTTGTGCCAGGGGAGATTCAGACTTTTCTTTACTGAAAGGGTGGTCAGGCACTGGCACAGCTGCCCAGGGAGGTGGTTGAATCACCATCCCTGGAGCTGTTTAAAAAGCAGGTAGATGACTTTTTGAAGGACACAGTTTAGCAGAAGATGGGTTTGGTTGGAATTGATGATCTCCAAGGTCTTTCCAACTGCAAGATTCTATGATTCTATGATTCCCTCAGACCCAAGTTCTTCCACCCATCCCCAAATTCTTACCCTGAGCCCTGAGTTCTTCCCCTCAGACCTGAGTTCCTTCCCTTCAGCTCCAAGTTCTTTCCCCTATCCCCAAATTCTTTCCCTCAGCCCCAAGTGCTTTCCCCTATCCACAAGTAGGTATTATTTTAAGAATATAACACCTTAACTTCCCTTCAAAAATCCAGCTTGCTGACTGGATATTTTCAAATGGCTTTGTTGAATGTACAGTGTACTCACTGGATTGCATTACATTTACCTGGTGGTAGGCAAATGATTGTACTCAATAAAAACAGATATCTAAATATCTCAATACTCATCCTACACATGTATCATCAAATGCACGCCTCCATACCATGCCAGTGTGATACATTCTGGTAGCATCAGGTCAATCTCCTCAGGAAAATACCTTGGTAAACAGCCCACTGTTTACTGTTGAGACTCTTGCCAACACATTGATGCACATGAGGCATCAAGTTGGCTGAATGAAGGGGACAAAAATACATACCTCAGAAATCTCTCATTAATGAATAGGACAAGAAGGTAGAAAGAAGGATGATCTGCTGAATCACACAGGACAGGCAACAGACTGCTCCAGAGGAAGGGAAAGCAGACTCAGGGGAAGGAAGAGAAGCACAAATGAGCACTGGAGTAACCAATACATTAATGGAAGTTGGAAGTCAGTACTCACTCTTGAACTTCCCCCATACTAAACACATGCTCACACCACTGATGCCTCAAAAGAAACAGAATTGTATTCCAAGTGCCTGCAATGTTTTCTATCTATCTAAGCTGCTCCCATCACTTAACATTTCTGAAAGCACATACATGTGCCCAGGGTCTTTCCAGGGTGTTTCAACCTGGCACAGTTACCCTGACATTATGCTATGCTCAACCTGATTTTTTTCTCTTGTTCTTTTCATTACTATTCAGTCTCAAACAAACAAGTTTATAGTCACTTCATTGGACATTTCCATCCCTATTAATTCCAAATGCCTAATACCACAAGAGGAGGCAGCACTCAGCTCAGATTAGTCCCAATTCTTGATAAATCCTCTGTGTCAATTAGACAAACATAGCTGAAGATGTGCAGAGTTATGAAGACCACGATACTTTAAAACTAGAACAAAACCTAAAATGTAAGTTCCCAAATACAAACTCTGTTGCCTGCCTGATTTTCAGAAGCACTGAGCAATCAGTAGCACACACAGAGATCCAAGGAGGATTCAGGTTCCTCTTCCTCAAAATCTTGACTTTGGTATATGTGCCTTTTATAGTCCAACTGTTTTTAAAATCCATCATGTCCAATACATTTTGCATTACTCACACATTAACCGTTCTTTCTCCCTTCCTTGCCCTTTTTATTGTTGTCTTACAGATTAGTCTTTTTCTGGGAAGCTAACACTATATTTGTTGAATATACTTTTATGTGGCAGCCAGAGATGAATTATGGCCAGGCATTCTCTGTCAGGGTTACACATGTCAATAGAAAAGCATAACTTCTTCCCCTTTGTTACATGTGCTAATGGACCAGTGTTTTATTTTGCTTCCTTTAAATTGTTTCCATTTCTCACTGATTTGAGGACTCGTACGTTATGAGAAATGTCAAAGACTGAATCAATCTGTTTAATATTAACTGTTTCTTGACATGCATGTTTTTCTGAGGTTATGAATTATCTGGCAGCTTCCATTGCTCCCATGTGTTTGACTGCATCAGACATAGTCCTTAATACAGGTAAAAAACGGGCTTTCCTCATTCCCCCAGAGCTACCACTCACTTGAAGCATCTTTTAGCAGAAGAGAGGAGAATATGCATCAATAGAGCCATTATTGTTTCAAAACTTCCCATTCCTGAAGGTGCTGCTGATGCTGCATTTCATTAACCTCTCAACAGCTGTGACGCTTGGGCAGACAAAAAGTGACACATTCTCCCAGGATGCCAACTCGCCTTTTATGCATGGCTCAAACATCAAGCCAGCATGTTTGGTAAAAAAGAAGTTTCCTACCCAGACATATGTCTTCCCCAGCACTTACACTATAAGGAAACAATGTCCATGATCCAAAATCAAAACACCTGTTTCTCCAGAGACCCATCTCCCCATCACCAGTCAGGAAACTCAGCACAACTGCACTAAGCAGCACAGCTTTGCTTCTGGTGTGGTGAAAACTCTTGGGAAAGCCAGGCTATGCTTCCAGCGGGCGTATTTGACAAAGCAATTAATCCTCAGCTAGACAGGACATGGTCTGGCTAACAGGGGTAACCAGAATAGTTAATGGCAACAAAAAAATTGTTACATTTAAACATTTAAAATCTCATGGACTGTGAAGGGAGCCTATTCAGAATTACATCGAGACAACAGCTTACTGCTCCATTCCCTGAAACAACTAGGGATGGCCAGGAGCAGATGTAAGGTACTGTATTGACTGCACCTGAGGCTATCTGCACACAGGAGCAGGTCATCTAAAACGTTTAAGAGAGTTGGCTCAAATGAAGTCAGGGGTTGCAAGTTCTGAAAAATAAGTTGGAAAATCATGAGGACAATGCCTGATTCTATCTCTTCCTCTTTGCATTTCCAGCTGGAATTCAAGGGTAAGGATAATGCAACTCATAAATCTCTCATATTTTTATTTTTTAAAGTGTTTACATTTGGGGCCAAACCAGAGATTTTATATGAGGTAGCTTCTATTGCCCTAGGAAAAGCAAATAAAATATTTCAAAGCAGAGAAAGCAAAATATTGCTTATGCTTAATATTTTTTTAATGACTGGTCCTCTTCTATCTGGAAATCACTTATATTCAAGCAGCTTGAATTGATGAACTGGGGCTTAAAAATGCCTAGAGTTGCTAAGAGAAAGATGATTCTTCCCTTCGGTGGTTCTCTGCAGTCTGTATTAAAGTTTCTTGGTATACCCAGTATTTGTTATTATACTGGTAACTACCTACATTATTCACAAGAACAAAAATTCTAGTATCTCCCCGACAGATAATTTTCATGCTCCTTTTGTGACTTCTGATCAAAGTATTGCATCTACAACAAAACTCTTCATTATCAAATAAGGAGAAATACCTTCAAGGTAAATAACATCCTATAAACTAGGTCAGTTCTTCCTCTGTAAGCTGAAAAGTTCCCCAGTACCTGTGAGCCATCAGAGAAATAAAAGAAATACTCTGCCTGACCAAGTTATGGATAAAGATTAAAATAAGCTAGAGAAGATTTCAGCCAGAGAAAGAGAAGGTATCTTTAAAAGCATTCATTTGCAGACAGTTATAATGACTATGTCTGGTTTCACTCTAATCAGAAAGATGAAGAAGAATTCACATGCTCCCTTCAGCAGTTCTGAGGACATTATGTGGCAGCTGTTTGTTCATACGGTGAATGTATAACACCATGTCCTGATTATTAAATATGTATTTGCAGGTTTACAGGAATATTCCTCTGTCAGACTTCAGCATACTTTATATTCAGATGTAACAGCCTTATCTAGTGTTAAGCAACCTCAGCATATTAAGTACACTTTGATTTTCTTTCACTTATTCCATGATGCTCAGAAATTGATTTTTAAGATTTTTATCAATGACCTTTACGATTCTTTTGGGAATGACTCTCTGCTATAATGCGGATTCACGATGGATTTACATGCCTGGTTGTTGTCCACCATTCCTTTGCTGTGCTCACTTCTTTATATACAATATCTTTTGAGAAATACTGAATCCTTTGTGCTAGATTAGTTGAGGTACTCTGAAGCTCTCTTTGAGATTCCTGTGCAACTTCCTGAGCTACGATTTCTCCTTCTTAAATGCTAAAACCAATGGTCAGGAGCTTGCAGCATCTGATTACATTGCATGATAATGAATTTCCTCCTTTAATGTAATTTTATGTTACTGTTCCAATTACATGGGTATTGTGTATAGGTTTCTACTTGCATGCATGATTTCTTTCACAAAAGTTTAAATATAAATTGTCCAAAGCCTTCTTTAAAGAGATGCTTTGTACCATGCTCCAGCCTAGAAAACAAACTCAGATCAAGCAATTTCTGTCTAAAGGGGCTGCCACTGGTAACACATTGATCCCTCCACTCACTGTGTTACACTAAAGAGCAGGCTACCTTATCCTGAAAGTCCTTCCTAGTCTGAAAATCTAAGAATCAACTCTGATCTTGGAACAGCCATCTGCTCTCCCCGTATAAAAGGATGCTCAGCTTAGAGCCAACAGTCCAGAGGCTCTTGTCTTAACTGGTAAGAAACATTTCAGCAAATTATCCTGATCCATGGATTCAACGGAAATTTCACTGGAGTAGAAACATTTTCACAGTCCTATGTACATTCTGAGAAAAAGAAAGTATTAACTCTCATTTTCCTTACAGCTAACAGACATCTATTTCTCTAAAAATTAGACATGAGTGCACACAAATTAAATATGTAAGCAAAAATAGACTCTACGTTTCCCACATGATAACCCCCAGTGTAATAGCATTCTCAGTCTATTTGTCATCTGAGCCACGAGTGAGCTGAATCTGAACTCCTTTTTCATTCAAGCAAACACCTATATAGGTCAAAGGAAAATTGCTTTTGTAAAGACTGTGAAAATTGAGCGAGGACCACAGGACCCAGTACACAAGCAGCAGGATGCAGTATGCTACAGGGAGATCAGCAGGTTACTATCCATCTCCGCGGCGCGTGGACCTCTCTGGGCAAAAGACACTGCAACAGAAGCACAAAATACAGCCTACACACACTGTACATTTGAAATATAGGAGAAGGTGTCAAAAGCAACTAAGTGAAACCAGTGTCTAATATAGAGACAAGGAGAACACCTTGTCTCCCATCAAGACAATGGAGTTAAATTAAGGAGAACATCTTGTCTCCCATCAAGACAATGGGGTTAAATTAGAAGTCCAACAGTGACTTTGGTTGGGCATCTCCAGCTGGGAACGTGGATAAGTAATTTTCCCTTTTCCAGAGATATGGTGCATGGCCCTTATGGTTCTCTCCTTCAACAACATAAATAACTCAGCTACTACAGTAAAGAAAGATCCATGTTGGAAGCTGGGAAGCATTGTGGGGAAACTGGACTATTTATTTGTCCTGTTCTGCAGGATCCTTTCAGGAACGTGGCCTGGCCCACCTGCAATTGCTGCACGAGAGGTTACTTATCCTTCTCTGGCCAGAAGAGAGCTTAAAATGAGCTTCTCCAGGTCCTGCTGTCAAACAAGGGCACACAATCCAAACTTAATAATATGATTTTGCCTTTTATATGTCTGTACAGCTTGTACTTTACACAGTTTTGAAAAAATTTGATTAAATATATTTACAAGGCCTTAATGGTACGTTGAAAGTAGTTGTAAAAGGGCTTTCAATTCTAAGGCCTAGTAATAAAAGAGTGAGGAAAAAAAACATAGAGATGTTTATAGATTTAGTTTTCCCAGACATTAAAAACAGCAAAAGGGAAACATTTCAGAATGACTCATTTGTAACCTCACAATTGAAAAAAATTATTTAAAAATCCCCCAAATCTGACAGCCTACAATCAACTGAATCAACCAGGAACAGAACCCAGCCAGAACCTCCTACCACATATTGACGTGTGGAAAATGTGACTCTGGGACGCCATCGTTCTCCAGCTACCCTGGCCTGAAATTATTTGGTAAACAACATGACTGCAACGTAAAGGTACAATAAACAGAGCAATATTAAAAATTCAAGAACGACTGCAGGGACTGAGGAAATTATTACTCTTGTTTTTTTGTTTTATTCAAGTGCCAACAATATTTAGTCATCCTTCTTTCTTGCATTCTTTTCAAGTCACACTTGTTGTGGCAATGCACTCTTAACCCTGACGGCACTGCTGAACAGCTTGAGCGAGCACCAGGCACCGCAGCCCTTACGGCACTGAAGAAGGCCTCAGCCCTTACTGTTTTAAACACAAATACACAGATGTTTAAAGAAAACCCAACCAAACAGAACTTCCATACGATGCCCATTGATTGTAATCTACAGGGAAGACTGAAAGTGCAGACAAAATCATCCATGATAAGTTTTTTTGTGTTCAAGAAAAAACATTCCACTCAGAGAAACCAAACCTTCCTAAAGGCTATGTAACCTGTTCAGCTGAAACATACCCCAAAATTACGTGTAGACCTCGAACTCTGAAGGTCACTGCTGCCCCAAAATCCCTTTTTATTGTCTAGCAGCAGATCACCATGTTGGATTCCAACAACGCAACGGAGGTGTATTCTTGGGAAAAAAATGAATAAAGGAACTTCAAATGTTCATTTAACCCAATGCTCTCTCTGACCAAACTACCAAGCTAAGAGACAAGAGATGTGGCTTGTCTCCCTCTGCCCAGCTGAAACCAAACCCTGCTGAAAATTCACTGAGTTTAGTAAAAAACTGCAGCCAGTAACCTAAACATGACGTGTTCATACTCAGTTGGTAAAGTGCGAGACCAAACACTGTCCAAGCTACAGGTAACACAACTCCAAGACTATTCTGCCATCATAGCAACATTCATATTTTTGCTGTGGGAATGCTCAGAGTTTGGGCAATTTAAATCCTTGGGGGTTAGGCCAGAGGACAGGAGAAATCTAGAAATCTACGTCAAGGACACCAGCAGCTCAGTGCAGCACGTTCCTGACAAAACCAGGGTGCAACAGCAGCCTATGACCTCCTGAGGACTTCAACTGCTATTTTGTCAAAGAGCTTTTCATGTAAGTGCACATATATGGTATCAGGTAGACCTAAAAGAAATGCAGGAAATCTTGCAATGAGATCACAGAAATTGTTTAATTTTGCTGGGTCACAGCTGATGCACGTCTTCTGTACAGCCTCTGTATCAGAGGGTGAGAGGATAAAGCACTCCCAAACAGACACAGAGAGATGGCTGAGTTGCAGTTCAATAAGTTTCTTTCTTTTTATTTTATTTTTTAATCCTTGTATTGCTATCCTTTAATAATGACCCTTCTGAGTACAGAGGAAGACACGTGTTTCAAGTGGAAAGCCAATTCCTTCTCTTTAGTTCTATGGAAAGTGGAAACCCTTTTGGTGGATAAAAAGGCTGTGAGAGTTATTATCCTACTATTCCATTCACAGTTGTGTTCATTTTTCAATATGAAAAAAACTAAAATCCAAGCACTGAACCTCACCTTTCTGTAACAGGTCACCCAGGTTCTTGAGCTTGGAAGTTAAAAACTTCCAGGTGTGCAGATCCACCCCATGCCAGGGCAACGTGAATGGACACTTTTGAACTCAGACTTTGGATCGCAGGTTTCATTTGCCTATGAGTTATGGTTATGAGTTAACAAGGAATTGTCAGGAAATCCTATAAATTGGACAATGCTCAAACTCTTAACTAAAAAGTCCAGGCTCTCATCTCAAGCAGAAAGTAATCTCAAGTGAAAAATACGATAATTTTTATTTACTATTCCGAAAATTTTATTCATTTTTATTGTTCTTGACAGAAATTAATTTAAATCAATTTTGATAAAATTATTTTCTATGTAGATTTAAGAAAGCTCTGCATCTACTTCCTAATCTACAAGCAAGCTAACATGGAAAAACATTTGGAACATCTGAGAATATCAAATAAGAGTTTTTCTCTTACGGAAAATACTTTGTAGTCAAAAAGCTACACATTCTTTCCAAATCTGGCCATACAAGTTTCTAACTTATTTTCAGGCACATCATCCATTAAACAGTCAAGAACCAGATAACTGAGCCTGGAGCAATTACTTTTCCTCTCCTGATGCGTGAAGTCATTGCCCTCTGGCAGATGCCCAAAAGAGTTTCCCTATTTTATTTTGCACTGAAGCATCCTCTAATTTGCCTTCTTACAACTTCTACTATAATAGCAAGGAAAATTAAAGATAACGGAATCCCTGGCTGATGAAATAATTAAACTTTTCTAGGACCTCGGAGAACACTCAAGTTCAGCACACTAAAGAAAGCAAAATAGGGTCAGAACGGGGTGTGGCAGCAAAGGAGCGTCCCTAACACTTGAAGTGGTGGGAAAAATATGGCTTCATAATTCTTGGAAGTTAAAGAAACAGGAAGGATACTATTTGTGAGAGAGTAGCTCCACAGTGACAGAGACTGCAGGCTGGATCCTCCAAGACCTCCATGATGCACCTGCTCCCAGAGATTCTTTATTGCGAACACTGGGTAAGTGTAACTAGAGATTAGAACCATGAGACTTCACAGTCATTTCATCACAAAGTCTACCTTGCAGAAACTTAAGAATCTGATTGAAATCTTTCTTTCTTTACAAAGCAGTATTTCAACCTGACAGATTTTATTTTTAAAAAAAAACCAAAGTATTGACTTGTCTGTACAACACAGCAACACTTCAGAGAAATCAAGCCAGTAAAAAGGCAGAAGTAAGGATTTTCAGTTGCTATTTTGAGCTCTGCTGAGAGATTTATGTATTGAAAATAAACTTGTAAGAATGTGGTTCGTAGTACTAATCACATCTGCTACGTTGTTTTCTTTTTAATGCTAAAAGAAAAAAAATGAAAGCTGTCTGCTAGGTTGGTGAAAGCATTTTTTTAAATTGTAAATTAAATTATATTAAGGTAATAATAGAAAACATTTCAGTAATTATTACATATCTTGCTAGAACATAAAGGTGTAGCTAATCAGAACAACTAAATGGGCAAAACCTGCTCATTTAGCAATAAAAAGTATATTAAAAAACATAACAGAGGTAGATGTTGGCTATTTTCATTGTCTTTTCACTTTGCACTGACACCAAAGTCCTTCTCAGCTACAGTAACTGACCTGCTTGCTCAAGCCTTAGACCTTGGATAAATATTTGCCCATACAGTGACATTAATAAGGCTTTTGGTTACCATAGGGACCTACTTGGACTCCCCATCGCAAAGGTCAGGAACTATTCTGGTCATGCACTGTTCTTCCTCTTCGTTCTCCAAGGGACACAACTGGTTCTGAGGAGAATGCGCGTTGTCCTTGAACAAGCTCACAGACAGCCATCTGTAGCTTGCTGCTGCTTATCTGCTTGCCTGTCTTTATTTCCAAGACACCTTTCAGAGGGCACTGGGCACTTCTGATTACAATTTCAGTGCTGAGTTGCCACATTTTTCCTCTACCTCATGCATTCCTCTCAGTCACCTGGATTTTTCCCTATGTCCACCTCTGACAGTTTTCTCTATCCACCTTCAATCCATCCACATCCTAGAAATCAGAAGCGTAGCTCACAGCTCCCCTTATTAGACAGTAAATACAAGGTTCTCCTAGACTTCTAGTGTTTAATCTTTAGACACATTTTTCAGGGGTACTGTAAGAGTTAAGGATTCAGTGCTTTGTATAATCTCCAAACTTCCAATACACACAAGATTTACACACCTTCACCTGTTTATCTGGTTTTTCTTTTTTTAAATGGAATTCATTTATTAGCCATTAACAAAGCCTTAACTGCTACAGCCATTCTTCAGTTCTTCATTTTAAGTAATCTAATCTATCTGCTTAGCAAAAGAACTCTCCTGTGACTTTTTCATATTTGACCAACCATCTTTCTCCTATTCCTTTTCTGGTTATTCCTGTTCCCACCCAAATAAGCATTGATCCTGGCCCTTGTTTTAAGTATAATTCTTAATACACACTGAGGATTTCTTCCTTGATGCAAGTTATATTCTCTGAAGAATCCAACCCTCTCATTGAATTCTGCTCTTGCCTTACAGAAGCGAGGCACTGTAACCAGAGAATACCCAACTTTAAGTATTATTCTCCTTGGAAACAACAAAAGCATTCTTAAAAGCTCACTGAACTTAATAACATGTGGCACAGCTTATAAAATAGTTTATGGGCACTTCCATTCAGTCTTGACTGATGCACACATCACAAACGTTAATGGCAACACAGAAAACTGAAGGCGTGTTCCATTTGGCTTTAATGCTGTTAATCACATTTTCTCAACAGTGTTTTCATGCAGTTCACTATATTTTTCTCACACTGATGAAAGATTTACTCATGCTCTTGGCATCACTTCCACCTAGAAGTTAGATATTTTCACCTTTAATGGCAGAGTCTTCCCAGACATCTACAAGCAACTTTCTATCCTTGTGCCTCCCCTTCTGTCGATTGCGCTGGTCAGCGTTTGCGAGCATCACAACTATGAAAGGCTGATACATGTGCACAAACACAGGTCTTTCTACATCAACTTTTTAACTGGTGAATTACTGTTCATGGCTTTTACAAATTAATTCTTGTTAATAGATACCTGATTGAATTGCTTTAATTATGCCATGAAGAAATATCTGTGCATTCAGTTATTCAAACAAAGCAAAGCCCATAAATGTATATTTGTTTTGACATCTAAATGCCCAGTATTGTGATGTTTTGATCTGAGCATGATGCTCATTAATCTAGCACGATTACCACCTTTTAAACATTACTGCAGTTTTACATGGGGATATAATGAGACAGACATTGTAAATTGGACAATATTTTTAAAACCAATGAAAACACCCCAAACATTTTGTCAAAAGCCACAAAACAAATTCAGGTAACACAGCTGTTTTCTTAGACAGCCTTGGTTTTTAATTTACTTTAAATATTTTCATGCTCTGGGAAAACACTTTAGCCTTCCAGAAAGGATACATTATTAGTGACTGTCGATTGATCTGACTAAGGCCTTCATCATAAAAAATGTATAGCTTCACATAATTAAAAAATCCAAGCACTGTGAGTAGACTAAAATACTGTGGACTCTTAAATAATTCAAATTTGTGTTTAGTTGCAGCAGCTGTTTAATTAAAAGGTAGAAACTGCAACTAATCCACTACAGTTGAATGAAATATAATCTATAACAGTTTAATCCCCCTAAGACAGAGAGTGGTGATATGGATTCTAAAAGTCAGGGGCTCCGTTTAATGAATCTCACAAAAGGGATCATAATACATCCGAGCCAGTGCATCTTTGTTGCTCTGATTATCCAAATAATGAATCATTTCCCAGCTTGGTGCTGAAATTATAATTTTGCATTTTAATATTAAAAAGAAAAGTCTTTCACATGTATTATGTAAACTCTTCAGTTGGAATTTGTACTCAAAGCTTTACCAGAGTAAGAAATAAGGCACGTAAGAATAGAAGAAATGCATTTTTTTACTTTTAGCTGACTACTTAATTGTTCATAATTAAAACATTTTGTAATAAAATTCTTGCATGAATGGCCTGGAAGTACCTTTTGCAACTTAAAACTGAGCTGAGGAAACTGCTGCACACAGGATTTGTGCAGTTGCTTGCTCCATCTCAGCTGAAATGGTTCAGGCATGATTTCAACTCTACATCAATTCCCAGAATTATACTTCAAGGCAGCAGCATGACAAAACAGTTTTTCTTCAGTTCTATATTTTTAATTACAAAACAGAACGAACAAAGCTAAAAATCATGATGTTTGCCTTCTCAGACCCAGGAAGGATTCGTTAGTTTGGGCTGTTTGTAATGACACTGGATTTTGTTTATATGGAGGCGAGGGCTATCAAAGCAGAAAATGGCCGTCAGTAATGAGAGAGGGCAGGTGGCACGCAGAGCCACAGCACAAGTGCCTCCCTGCATCCCTGCCAGTGATCGAAGACTTGACCTCAGCAACCACTCTTCAGGGGTGAAAAATAATACAGTCACCAGGTGGGCATCTCTTCAACACAGCCAGCCATCTGCACCAAAATGGGCTAAATTATGTGTAGTCCTTTTTAATGTGAACTGTTATCCATTAGAGTCACAGCAGGCAACCAGAAGGTCCTGTTAATTGAAACTTCAACTGTGACTTAAACCTCTGTCCCAGACAGGAGACACTTTACCTGCTGAGTCCTTCAGTCTAACACCGCTAACATTTTTCCCTGTGTCGGATCAGACGGAGAACACTAAATGCCTGATCTGTAAAACAGATTTGTTGAAAGAATCATTCTGTGGAAGAGTTTTCATAGGTTCCTCAGTGCTGTGTGTCAGCCCAAAAACGAGTTTGAGTTTGCGCACCACTGTTTATTTCACTAATGAGCTGCATCACAGCTGTAGCTGTGACTTGGTACAAGCAGCTATTAAACACTTGTGAGGAAAGCCCTGAGAAGATGCAATGCGACACGAGCTGCTTGCTAGTGCTGAGACACACAAAGAAAGAGGTCTCCGATTCTGCCAGAAGAACCCACAACTTCTGTCCTGGTCTGTCACCTCTCCTGAGAAATGGAAGAGAGTCACACGGTTTGCTCGCTTGTCCGCTCCTCAAGTATGGGGACACTAAAGCTGCACATGGAAACACCGGGAGAGGGTGAACATACTGTAAAGAGCAGAGACTGAAAAAACAAGAGAAGCGTCCACCCACCACAGGGATGCTTCCTCCAGTGCTTAGGCTTCTCTAAGCACCCTGACTTCTGTAACCAGAGGAACCTCCGTTGTCATAAAGATGAGGACCAGTGCCCTCTCTAGATGTGCCCTGACACTCGATAGTATTTCCCCTTTGTCACTTCAGCTGCACTTCGAAAGAGATTTAGCACTGAATGGGAACTGCCATGAGGAACAAGCACTGGAGAAAGACCACTTTAGAGACCCAGACAGAAGGCACACCAACAAGGCAAGGAAACATCTAATGGAGCTGGAAACTTCAGACACATTCACTCACTGCATTCGGCATCTGGAGGAGTGGGGACTGTGTGAAGTAAGACACCTGCAATTCTGGAAAAGACTCAATTAAAAGTTCATGGGCACCTCACTGGTCTGCAAAGTACCAGTGGTGGCATCATCAAGTCACCAGTGGTTCGTGCATTAGGAATACCACGCCAAGAGTTCTGCACTGTCATCTACACCTCTGAGCGCCCAAGAGATCCTTGTAACATGGGCAGGTGGACAGGGACACAGGTAATCATGGATCTTCACTCCAAGATGTTTTTATTCAAACAAATAATATAGAAAAGACACAGAGTGCTCTAATTCCAAGCCTGCACATTAACAGAACTATGGTTCATCAATTTTTAAATCCACTTTTTAGCTTCCTCCTAAAAGCCAAAAAGCAGCTACAATAGATTGTCTTGCAAAACACAGCATCTGTTCTCTTTCATTCCGTGGTTATAGATAACCTTCATAAGCTGATTTGCTCATGACAATAAATTTATTTTCAGAAATTATACTCCTGATCTAATATGAAACAATAAATAATTCAGAAGTTTCACATTATTACAGGGAATTATATTTAGGAGATCAACTAGGGATCTCTGTAATGAGAAACATTCACCTTGCTAGAGGAATGCTACTCTGCATTTAATCTTATAATACTCCCTTCAGGGTGTACAAGACAGCTTGCTGGAAAATATAATGACTCCTTGACTGTTTTCTGAAGCAAAAAAAAGAGTAAAGAAAACAGTGATATGGAAATGAGATCTACATTTCATTTGAAATTCCTTATGCAGTATTTTAAAGCCACCTCATTTCAACATGGAGAAAATCAAAAGATTCTGATGGGCCTGATGATGTTATTTTGAAAAAGAGACATTAAAACCACGAAGAAACAAGAAGATGTGGCCCATGTGGTCGTATTAATAGAAAGTCACTTATATTTCACAAACAGCAAAAGACCCACTTCAGCTGTTTTCACTCTATTATTTGCTACTAGAAAGAGAAGAGCTGGTTCACCAAGTTCTCATTGGCCAAAAAGGAAAAGCATCTGTTGAAGCCACAAGTGACTCGTTAACCAAGAGCCGTGGCAGTGATGCTCACCGCAGAGCAGCTCCATTCTTACCAGAAGCTTCCAGGCACCCAGCGCCCGTCCCAGCCGAGAACGGCGGAAACACAGGAATGCAGAGTACGGCCACATCTGGGCACTCATCTCAAAGCAACTAAATGGTAACTAAGTATTTTGCTCTCTTGGCCACCCCCTCCAACCATTGTAACTTATGTTTGTCAAAAGACAGAAACTATCTACTTTTTCCAACCGAAGTCAATGTTGGGTGTCTGCTGCACACAGGGTAATAAACATTGACATCTGCAGCCATCTTCCAAATGAGGCAACTAAACAATACATACATCGTTTCCACCAGTCTGTGGTCTCCAAGAAAAACCATTAAATTGTCAGTATGTATGTTCATATCTGAAGGAAAAATAAATATTATTGATGATGACAGCATGCTATTGTATCTCTGCATCATTATGCCAGAGGTGTACATTTTCAAAGCATCCCATGAGAAGTAGGCAGACGACACCACTAATTGCCTGTGGGATTTCAGCATGCCATTTAGATACAACAGCCTGAAAAAAATACACATCTGAATCTTCTAAACGTTTTATCATTTTTTAAGCATGGTTCATTCTGCCTCAGACTATTTCAAATTACAGTCATTGGTGTAATTAGAAGTCTACTCACAATGAACTTTGTGGCAAAAAAAGACTTATCTTAATGACTAAAAATAGATAATCTGAAATATCAACTTTGACACTCCAGAAAGTACAGTGACATATAGTCTGCAATGCAAAGGAGTTCCAGGAATAAATATCTCAAAAATTTCTGTGTTGGTTTCCAACCATGTTATTATTACACATCAAATGTCCATAGACAACTGCAATCACAAAAATTATTAGGTTAAAAATTCCTACTGAGGCACTAATTTCAGGGTTTCATTTTGAAAAAAAAAAAAATCTGACTTAAATCAAGTATTCATGTGATTTCTTTTTCTCTGGTAAGTCTCAAACCCCAATGGTCTACATTATATTTGCTCTATAGCCTACAGTGAGTTGACTATCGTTCAAAGAAGGTTGCTGTCCCTGTGGAATCATAGGATTCCACAAGAGTAATGTGGAGACATTGACCCCTGCCAACTCTCTTTACATCTTTCTTCAGTTTTGACAGTTTTCCTCCAGAATTGAATCAAATATATTAAGAATTTAATCAAATATATTCACAAATTGTTATCTTGTTGCTTTCATTCTAGTTAATTGGAGAGCAGGTTTACTACATACAAATATTATTTCATAAACAGCCTAGCAAGATATGTGCAATTCATGTGAAAAGAGACACTGTGAATATGTAGTATCCAGATGTAATGCCATCCATAGGGAGACACAAGAATAAAACTCATATTCATTGCAAATCCTGAGCTAAATAAGAAAGTGTAATTTACCATTATCCAGACAACCTCATTTCCATCACCCTAGGAAATGCAGCTAAAGTATTGGTTACAGGTACTGGTTAGGAGCATTCACTACAAATATGTTAAAATGACATATATTTCAATTAATCAGATTTCTGGAGGAGTAATGTGGTATTTGGACTTTGACATTAAATCAATTTGAGCTTTACAGATACTCTTGACAACCCCACCTGTAAAATCAATAGTAAAACGCTGTATCCCTCTAAAAGGACAATGACATCTATGTGAAAACAGGAATTTAAATGAAATTGGAATTGTCTGTAGCAGGTAGCTTTGGGATTATTTTAGCATTTTTACAGTATTTAACATGACTTCTGAGTTATTCTTAATCTTATGTTCCCAATCACAATACAGAGGTTCTCTAAAGATGTGGCTGACTATTATGAATATTTTCTGTATTGTATCATGTACGTGGCACTTGCTTTTTTTTCCACTATCAAAGGAAAGTTAAAGAGTTTTGGGTCTAATTTAAGGTAAAGTGTGTATCTTTTTTTAGCACTTACTCTACCAAAGTGGCTTCACAAACCGCACACTGATGGCAAGATTCTAAATTAACCTTACAGTGGGGAGCAGCAGTGAAAATCACTATGGGAACATTGGAAAGAGGAGGCAGTATTCTTTGCACAGAACAAAACTTTTTCTCTTTTGTGCTACATAATAGAAATTATTACTTTTTAAGATGGCTTTTGCTGCTGTCACCACTCATCTTCCACTTTCTCATTATGTTAAAAAACAATATCAAAGTGTTTTTTTTTCCAGAAAGATACTATAACCATCAGTCTAGGAACCAAGACCTGACAGTGACAGAAGGAAAAGGCAAGACACACTTTCACAATCACTGAAAATATTAAGGGTTGAAATGGGAAACAAAATGAAAGAGTCCTGAAGGATGCAGCTACCACAAAACAATTCTGACTCTCCCTGAGAAGAGTAGAAGAATATAAATATTCATTGTGTTCAACAGAGAATAGCACATTGCATGCTCACTGCAAAACAGAGACACTTTAGTATATGTTGAAGCTTCATAACAATGGGATTTGCCAATTAAATCTGAGGGGTGTGATCATTTCTGTTATGATATGGTGAATAACATGCTGAGAGATGCACAGATGAAAGAGTTTTGAATCACTGCAATATTCTGTTTCAGGCTGCCTTTTTTTTTTTTTCTCCTATGTAAATAAAAGAATGACATGTGGTAGACAAGCCTGAGGAGACTTAAAGGAAGGTTATTTTGAGGTTGTTTTTCTTTACTTAAGACAGCTAAGTGCTAAACCAATACCAGCTATATTTACTTTTCTTTTAAAGCCTGTAAATTGCACCTAATTAATAGACCCTCCTGAAGTAAGATACCTGCATTTCCTCAGACTTGGATCTAATGGAATTTTTCGCTGTTACATCTCATGATTAAATCTTGGGTCTGTGCTGTGCATGTCTAAAGAAACCAACTCCCGTGGCTTCTTCTACCACATAAGTGGGAAGGACAGAGGATGTTCAACCTGCCACTGCTGTTAATTATGATGGAAATTGCTGGTAACCCCTCTAACATTCTTCCCAGTAGGTCAGCAGGTTCCCCACTACCTCCTTTTCAAAGGTTGAGTTAGGTGAGGAACTGCAGTGCCAGACCCAAGGTTATCATCACCACCACCATTTACATTAGGAAAGCACCTGGGAGCCAAGTCATGGACTGCAGCTCCAGTCAAGCAGAATATAAACCCGTCTTATTTGAAAATCTTATAATCCAGCAGAAGACAAGGAACCTTAATAGATGGAAACTCAGAATGAAAGCCTGCTGTCCAGTATCTCTGAAGTTGTCTCAAGTTGTTAACAAACTCTCTTGATAACCTTAAGCTATTACATTTCTGGTGTTCATACCAGAGAAAATGAGCTATTTAAGGAAAGTTTTGGAGGAGAACCAAGATCACTTTATGAGAGTGTGCTGGGAGCTGTTCTGCCCCAGGGCTTGGAATGAGCTGGAAGAGCTGCTGACGAGGTGGCACATCTCACTCTGCATCCACTTTGTTTCTGACCGGATCCGAGGCTCCTGTGTTCCCAGTACAGTCATTTGCACTGTTTAACTGACAGGCACAGATAATTAAAGAAATCTAAAGGGAAAACACCTTCACGTATATCTACATTTAAATAATGCTTCCTATGTCTTGTATAAACCCCATCTCTACTAGCAACTAGTGGAGTATTTCAGCCCTCAGCCGATGCTGTAACACACTGCCATTTTAACACAACATACACTTAATTACCTAGAAAATAAAGCCACCAAAACCTAAAACACTCCCCGAAAGCTACCAAAAGGTATCAATGATAACAGCCAGCAGTCTGGGGGATCACTGAGAAGAACTGAACCAAATAAGCTCAGCTAATAGATTTAACTGACAACTTTTTGACTGTTAACAGGGTGTCTTATATTAAGTGACAACCAGCAAAGAGCACGCAGTGCCTAATTTCAGGCAATATTCTTCAATACATATTCCAATTGCCAGTCACCATTATGTATATATGGCAGATAATCTTCATGCAGCAACACAAGTTCATTTTTCTTGGTAATCTCATTTATCCTCTTCCAGTAACTGCCAGCTTCCAGTGTACATACAGCTAGCTATACGCTAAGGCCCATTTTGGTCTCTCAAAATCATTGTCACAGTTGCCTTTGACTGCAGCAAGGATGGATTTGGCCTAGGGAATTTATCCATCCCATTTATTTGAAAAGTTTTTGCTGAGTTTGTAAATCCATGGAGTAATGTTCATATTGCAGGGAAAGAAATTTCTTAAATATGACAGAGTTGATAAATTTGTCAAGCACAGGAAAGTCTGAAGGATGCTGCTGCTGTAGTCTGAGCAGTTGCCTGGCACACAGGGTGACAACAAAATGGTTAATCCAAAGGGCTTCATGAGAATTTTTTAAAACAATTTCTGCTCCATGCTTTTGAATGGCAGCAAAACTCATGTTAGATTCTGTACAGAAACGCATTACAGGGACAGAGATGTGAATAAGTTAAGCATTAGTCTCCTTCCAGGCAATTACTGCTGACCCATAGGCCTTACGGTGTGTAGTATAATCATTCTGGGGGTCATACACCCAAGAAATTTAATTTTGCTTAGTTATCAAAAGAACCTCATTGCTGCAAAATAATTCAGATTCAGCTAGAAAAATGAGCTCACCAATCAGTTAAGACTTAGTGCTGGACTCTGCTTGTCAAGAGTAATACAGAAAGAAGCAGAAGAATAGAAAAAAGTAAAGGGTAATGACAATTTTCATAAGTAAACTAGGAACAGCTGCTCCAAGGCCAGTAACTGGAAAAAAGATGTTAATGATGCTGCATTAGCTGGGTAAAGTGTCACTGCTAAAACAAATCAGCCCAGAGTTGAACCATTGTGTGGCTCTACATCAGTACCAATTAAGGTGGCAGATGATGTATAAAGAGCTTGGACAAAGGATATTATTATGTTACGAGCTGTATTGATTTTTACAAGGCTTGTTTGATTGACTGACTGATACTATCAAGTAATTAGCTTTAAACTGGGGTTACAATGACCAGCAGAAATCCTGAATCAGGTTACATTTGATCTTTGATAGTACTTTACTGATAGGAAAGTGCTTAAATAAGGCAGAATCCTTGTTCCCTTTGTGAAGCCAGTGTCACACGCATCGTCAGTGCAGAGCCTTGCATGCCCAGGAGGTGCGAGGCTGCGAAAATTCTGGTCACACAGACAGTGGTCAGAGAAGAACAACCTGATAAAGGAGTCCAGCACAGGAGTTCTTCATAATTGGTTTAATGCTTTGTATATTCAACATTAAAAAGCACGTATGTAAATTAGTATGCAAATCCAGAGTTGGGTTTTTTTTTTTAAAGTTGCACACTTCCTTTTTTTAACTTTCCTTTTTTTTAAAGTTCCACTTCTCCACTGTGGCCACCTCTCCCACTGGCAAAGCCAGGACATTCACAGAAGCACTTAAAATCTGCAAGCCCATTAACCATAAGAAACCCAGAGTAAGGCTGTGCCAGCGACCCAGCCTTACAAGCAAGCATCTCCAGTGCACTTCTGATCCCAAATTCCAAGCTGACGCTTTGTTACCTGAAAGGGAATTCCATGGGGGCAGAAGACAAGCTTACAGACATTTGCAATGCTTCCTTGAATAATTAACTCCCTCCCTTCACACCCCTGTCCTCCTCATGCCACATAATTCAGCTCCATAGTCATTAACATCTCTACTTTCTCCCATTCACATGGTGTTTTTTTTCTAGATACAGATAATCCCCATTTTTCCACAGGCTTGTCCCTCTTCCTGAGCAAAGCTCCTCTATTTAAAGGCCCCTACTTAGACCCTTTCCTTTTTCAATTAATAAACCCTACAATTCAGGACTAAGAGCAAATACCATCAACGAATGTGCTCATTCCGGCTTCTCCACCTCCTTTCAGCATGTCAGCTTTCCATGTGACAAGCTACACCTGGCTGCAGCCATCTCAACATCCCCGTTTGGAAAGCATCTGTCAAACCTTCAACCACAAGCAAATTATAAATATCACCACCGGAGATCACGGCTGCAGATGTGCCGTGATTTTTACACCAGGCAGCCTCCCTGAATAGCGCTGACGGTTCCTATCCGAAAGAGAAACACGTTATTTCTGCCTCTGTCCTAGTTACTGGCTTGCAGTATATCCAGGCTCAATTACCATTTTCTTTCATTAGGATAATTTTGTATTCATGGCATTCAAACAGTTTGAAAAATAGAGGTAGTGTAAGCAAGCTACAGCTCAGCTTATCTCTGTGGTGCTTTTCTTGTCAAACCCAGTTCTTGGTCATCGGGGCGGGGCACTGGTGGTGGTGCTGAAATACTGACTTTTCTTGTTAAATCTCTCTTTCCCCCTTTTTTTATTGATGTACAGTTCTTTGCTCCCAGAATGAGTTCTCAGTTCCTTTTCTGGTGACACATATTGTGCATTGATATTTATTGTGGGTTTGGCTATATATATGTATGCCTCAGGGCTTCAGCTCTTATCAAGAGACAGATTCAGTTCCTCAAATCTGCAGGTCCTGTTTTTTTCTGGTTCAACAATTCCTTGCTCTGGAAGTTTCTGGGTTTGCTTGCCTCACGAGAATTCACAAACTAAATCAAAGTTCCAGAGTAAAGATAAATGTCTGTATATGTGACAGAAAAAAAAGAAAAAAGAAAAATCAAAGCTGTTCTGATCAAATAGTGCTGCCAGCTCATTTGAAAACTGTACTAATTTAGATTGAAACAGCATAAGCTGATGTGTGCATGCAGGCAATCAAAACCACCCTGGGTCCCAGAAGAAAGCCTCCACCCCCAGGTCCTGCCGAGAGCCGCGTGATCCTCAGAGCCAGGGTCAGAACTTGGTTCAGCCTTACCACAGCCTGGCTCGTGCCCTCCTGAGAGCCACTCAGTTAAAAGTCTGATAGCCAACACTGCAAGCCTAAGTGGGCAAATGATGACTTTCACACACAAACAATCTCTGTGAGTGCTGAACTACTCACAAAACCTCCAGTAACCAGGTTCAGAAAACTTGACTCCATATAAGAGGAACTTATTTTATTTCTTCCTTTAAACAGGAATTTGTATAACCTGCCATTGTTTTTACAGTCACTCTGAAGATGATGGAGCATATTCAAAAGAAAGTTTAAGAACACAATAAAGTAGGCTGTTCCTTACCGCGACTTGTAAATGTCAAACAGTGCTGCCTGGGAAAACTTCCCTGGTGCTGGAGATGAGGGCATGGGAAGGACAAGACAGACGGCACCAGCGACGAAAACAAGCACATACAACTGAGATTTTTTCATCTCCTGTGAAATCATCTGTCTTCACTTTGAAAATTGTCAAGCTGGTGACACAATCATCAAATTCTTTCTTTTTTTTTCCTTTTTTTATTTTTTAAGGCAGGCAGGTAAATGTGGCTTCCAGGAGAGTGCTAAAAAGGACTGGAATGGGATAAAGGCTTCTGCCCATGGGGACAGCACAGTCAGCAGCAGCTGCTATGTATTCTAGGGATTTCTCTCCCTTTCTCACTTAATACTGGGGTTTTTTTTACAAAAGAGAGATAAAGCATCCACACAGCTTCTTACAATAACTGTCTTTTTCCTTCTGATGGGATAAGAGTTAAGCTAATGGGATAACCTTAGCAAGCAGAAATTCAACACAAACCAGACAGCAGGTACTTACCAAGCAGATCACTCTGAAACAGAAATAATGCCATGTATTTCCCAGAACAATATAAGCCTCCATCCAAAGTACCAAAAACCTAACCAAATCTCTAGTCCCTAAAATAGCTTTTAGCCTGAAAATAGAGATTGCAGAGACTCCATGAAATCTAAGGATATGCTGCTTTAGATCTTCTATGGAAAATTTTCTGATCATAAAATAACATAAAACAATATAGAACCTTAAGATACATTAATTTAAAATAAAGCCAGGAAAGACAAGGTTAAATTTTTACAAAATGAATGTATTACATGCTCAGCAGCAGGAGAATATCACATGTTCATCCCATTTTGAGAATGATGGCCAAATTATTCTTCCTTGGAGTGAAACCCTAGCCCTGTTGAAATCAATAGTTGTATTATCAGAGCTTCACTGTCATCTCAATCTTTATGACTGCCAGCTCTTTGGCCAATGAAACAAAATTTCAAAGAAAGAATACCATCTTCAAAGGATCTTTATTCACTCTAATATAAAGGCAGGTATACTCAGAAAATTTTTACTATTATGACAGACCAGGCATTCAGTTTTTTGGTCCTGTAAAAACATCAGATGCCTTACTAAGCAAAATGGGAAAGACAGGAAGGATAATGATAGTTTAACAATACTGTTTAGGAGGGGAAAACATATTCTGGTGAGTTTGGGGAGTCTTCCTTTATCTGCTTTGCTGCAAAGAACTGTATCTTTGTGAAACAGCCAATATTCAATAGCTGTGATTGTTCTTTTTCATTCTAAAATAACTCACTCAAACTACAGATAAAATTGAAGATATTAAATTTGGTATTAAACCCCAGTTGTTGGACTCGCTCTGGATTTTAGAAGCAGCTGTAATTCACAACCTCTGCAAGAGCTCCCCACTCCCTTTGCCTGCCCCCTAAATGATTTCTCCACAGACACAGAGATCAGAATGAGAAACAGCAGATGCCAGATAAAACCGTGCAAGTTACCACGAGCTACTTTTGTGTTTGTCCTATTTCAGCTGCTATTGTCTCATTCCTACAGTCAAGATTCAGTTACAAAGCCACTCCTTGAAGCCAAATGTTATCCCATGATTTCTGTTTTAACAGCAGATACCAAAAAAGTCAGCAACTTTTCATATTTTATTAGAATGTCTTGAAAATCAGTTCAAATTCTAACACACTGAGCAGCTACCAAAAGGGCTTCCCCACACATCATGTGCACTGAAGAACATTGCTATCTCTGTTTCCAGCTTTAGGTGGATCTAGTATGGATATTTTTATCATAGGAAATCTACCAGTACTATAATTTTCTTCTTATCATTATTTTCTTTATAAAGAAACCTTAGCATTTAAAAGCATTTTAGCAAATTAGAACTGAAATGCCTTTGTTTAAGCAACAAAACCTGCTCTCTGATGACTCAAATAGCACTACGAGTCCAGTCAACATTAATAATAATGACAGTCAGCAATCATTCAAGACAGCAATTAAAACAACGTTATCTCCTGAGTTTTAAGGGCCACTTACTTAACAGGAAGAGACTTTATATACACACTGACACACAGATGGCACTTTAGTTCTTACGAAAGAAAGTGACTCAAATATCTTTCAGAAACATTCAAAACCCAACTGGTAATTTTAATATCTCCATTCTCAAGAGAATTGTCTGTATCTGAAGACCAATTCTCAAACCACATGGCTATCAGAAAAGGTTTACACCTGGAATTTACAGCAATAAAACCAAAATACTTCTTTAACAAGTTCAATACAGGCCAGAGGAGGTTTCAAACCACAGCACCATCTCCGAAGGCCCTGCACCTCCACTGTGGGCAAAGACAGTGTCAGCAGGATGTGCCGAGGTGCTGCCACCAGCCCAGAGCAGGCACGACCCTCCTAGGCAGGTCTCAGGTCCAGCATCCCTTATTTTTGCCAACCAGGAGCTCAGGTTCCTTGGCACCATGCAGAGAGGAGGTGAAAGAGGCAGGGCTCTGCAGCAGAGGACAGCGTGGGAGGGCAAGAGGAGATTGCCTCCAGAGCAGCCCTGGAAGAAGGACGGAGAAGTGATGTGGTCTGTGGGAGCCAGCAGCACAAAAACAGTCCAAGAGCTATTGCAGTGGGTTGGTTCACATTTAATTACATACCTAAAGGCTTAGATATGAAGTAATTTACTATCCTCACCAAAATCAGAGCGGAAAGATAAGGTGTGAGACTGACTTCAGGGACTTGAACAACACTCCATTACATTTTAATACCAAATTTTCGATTTCAATTATAAAAGGCAACCTATTCTCAACATGAAACCTGAATGTAGTATTTACATTTAGTGTATGCACCTGTGCATTGGCAGAAACCAAATGTTTGTAATAGAAATGCTTTGGTTCAAACCCAGTGTGAAGCTGAAGGCTGTGACCATCTGGGGCACATGTACAACCCCTGTTAAATAATTCCCTGCTTCACCCCACGTCTCATCGATGACACTCTACGGCACAGCTGCAAGTGCTGCCATTGAGGCAGTTTCATGGCTAAGTAAGATTCATGGGATCTGGCTCTGGAAAAGAACAAGGTGTGCTTGCAGAGAGTCAACAGTTGTGCCTGTGATGGCACTGAGAGCTCCTCCTCTGAAATCCACACATTCTCACCTTTTAAAAGTGCTAAATCTGCACCTGCATAGGTACAGCACAGGCAGGTACAGAGCGAGTGGGAAACAGCATTCTTCATGGCACAAAGAAGGGGTTATGTACTTTGAGAACCTAAAGTATCACTCTTCTAAGAAAAAAATCAGCTTTTTCATTGCTGGCAGATGTAGTGAGCTTCCAGACAGAATAAATAATTTTGTGAATAATACTCATTTACTCTGAATTCAGGGTTTCTCTGCCCACACACCCACAGAACTACACTTAACTCAGCAATCTGTAACTCTGCCTCACCACAGCAGAAGGTTTTACAGGTACCTGCTGGACAGCAGAAGATCTTTCGTAAGAAAGTCATGCAATTGGAAATGCTACAACTTTAACGAATCACCACAGATGCACTCATCTGCCTTAATTTTCAGTTTAAGTTAGAAATTCACAGTTTTGGTGCACTGGAACGTCTCAAATTTCTTCATATCCCTCTGCCAATTTACAGCTCAACCTGAGCCGTAAGGTGTTAGGAGTGAAATATGCAGATTTTCAACTAAATAATGGAAATGTGATTGAGCCATGGTATAAAAAGTGAGAATAAAAGAGAATCTGGGAATATGCATATGCAATAAGGAATATTAAACAGTTTCTTGGGCACTGCAGTATGACAATGCACTCTGATAATTATCTTTATTAGATAGCACTGGATAAAAAGCCAATTCATTAAAAATTAATAGGACAGTACTGCCATCCATACATTATACATATCCATAAAGTGGATGTGGACAGCTAAATGTTAAATCTGTTGGAAATAACTGCAAAGTGAAGCAGAGGAGTGTGTCATAAAATAATAGCAAGCATGCAATAAGAAGGCCATACAATAAAATGGGGAGAGAAGAAAGACAACCTCACTGTACAAGTCTGTAAAATCAAATGAGGAGATTAGAAAAACTACAATGAACCAAAACTTCTCCCTGAAATGGAAAAATTATTCCCGGAAAGTGTACAACAGCAAATAAAGGAACCTTATTAAAGAGCAACACTGGAGAGTGGTGAATACAATGACAAATGGCAGAGAGATGTTTGATTGCAAAACAGCAGAGCTATTCATGAAAGAAAACAATTTTATTCTGTCTTTTGATGAAAGCTCAACTATGCAGGGCATTAATATCACTGAGGCAGAATCAGTAATAGCCAGATAAAACTTTTTTATTCAATCACAAAATGAAAATTCCATTTATACCATGTTTTCTAATTAAATAAGTTTCATTTCAGAGCAAATAAAAATGTTCCATTATTTTAAAATTTCTTAAAAGTTTTTTACTAAAAAATGAATGCCAGCGGAAAATTCTATTGTTTTGGATTAAAAAGCAGTACTCAGAATACTAATATCTGCTAGAATGATGACTTTTAAGGTCTGTAGAAAGCTTTAGTGTGGACTTCAATGGTCAGAAATAAACAACCATCTGGTATGTACAGCCCTAAAAATACAACTTTAAGAACATTTCCCATTCCACATATTTACATAGCAAGATACTTTCTGAAATGATTTTGCTACCAAATGACTCCTTCAGAGTGCACTGTGGATTAATGATGCTTCATGGCAGAGACGAAGATGAAGAAATGGAACTTCAAAGCAAAGCTCAAATACAGATGCATTTTCATAAACACTCTCTCAAATCCTAATATTACCAAGACTTATTCACAAGGCAGGAAGTTAAGCATATTCAAAGAACCCTATCTTTGCAAATCAACTTTAAAGAGGAAAATTATATAGAGAAGCTCTCTGCTCCTCTATGAAAGCCAATAACCTGGGTTAGGAATGCAACAATGGATACAATTTAAGACAGTGAACAGGAATTGAAGGAACTACAATATTCAGTATGAGGTCTATTTTAAGTTTTGACCTGGCTTGAGCACAAGAACAGTGTTACTCATATCAAGAATGTCATTACAAAATACACCTAAGCTAGACAAAGGTCCGCTTGTTTCTACAAAACTGAAATGAAATTCTGAACCAGCAGCTCTAAGAACCACCAGCCTGAGAGTGATAGCAGGAACAACATCCCATGTCATCTACAGATGAGATGCACTGGCATTTCTGAGCCTCTGAAGGTATGTGCTTTGTGCTTCCAAGATGTACTTGGTTTTTAATTACCTTATTGCACTGCAACACCCGTCACCCCACGTACTGGTGCACCTTCATAGGAGCTCAGCTCCCTGGACTGAGTCTGAGCCATGGATTCCACCATTCTGCTGTTTGTAGGTCTCTCCCCAATATAGATGTGTACTGCACATCTGGTTTTATGATACATTTATCATCGCAGTTATTCTGATACTTTGATATTTCAAATATACTTCCCTCAGACAACTGATAACCTTTTCATTTCAGCATCTTCCAATGACAGCCCTTCAGGAGAAAGCTAGACATAGATGCAGACTCATACAAAGTGAACCTGAAAAGCAAGTTTTGAGTTTGGGGTCAGAAAGACCCCTAACCCTTACAGCTCTTGAAAACATCTATTACATGCCTCAAAGATCCTTGAGGATTATAAATGTGGAAACTAAGAACAGAAAAGGAATTATTCACCACATTATTAAACATGACAAAAAGCTGCTGAATTGAAGCTTAAAACAGGCTATTTAAGATTCTAGCAATCCCTGGGACTTTGGCAACAAAAATGTTCAAAAACCTTTTATAGTTGCTGTCAGATTTATGTAAAGCATTTGAGATTCCTGTGAACTTATTTATACAACAACCTAAAACTTGAAGTCAACTTGAACATCTTTCTATTCTAATTATTCAGAACTGGAGGTGCCGTACCAAAGATCCACAATGCTCTTCCTTGAACACCTGCTAAAATGGTGGCCAGCATAACATAGGCTTTAGGTGAACATGTTATGGAATGGCTGTTACTGCTAATGAGCTGCATCATTTGATATAAAAACTATCTGGTGAGATGTTTGCCTGTTTTCTGCTCAGACACAACAGGGGAGATACCGCCGTACGCTACCTTCAGCTCTAATTCACTGCTCACACTCTGTCCCACTTGCCTTACACAATTATTTTTAGGAAAATGCTGGAGTATGAAAAAATAAAATGTTTCCAACTTTTTTCAGGAATACATCACTAGAATACTTCCCGGAGTCAGGCTCAGGACACCAAGGTATTACTGGGAACTGAGGCCCAGCTGACCCGGGTGTCAGGTACTGTGATTCAAACCCATTTGGTTATGTCCCGTGTGAACACTCGACTGTTGCTCTAGGTCACTCCTTCAGCTCAACAGTGCAAAGGAGCCCCAGCTGCAAACACAGCATGCGCACCGCAGTGAGGGCTCACCACGGGACCAGCAGCAGGACATGACCTCACGGGTTCTGCATCGTGCAGTAAGAGCTACTACACAGCAAAACAACCCCCACCTCAAGAAGCCTTTCAAGATTTATCTTTCAAGATGATTTGAGGCATGTGTTCCCTTTCATCTTCCTCTGCCCAAAAGCTCTCTATGCCATTTCCTTTCTTTCAAGCTCCAATTTTCCTTATTTTGCTATCTCAATGAGGTCACCCAATACTCTTCTGCTTCAGCTACCAGCTTCAGTCCTCCTCCATCCTTCATGACAGCCCTCCTCAACTCTTCAGGCTGCATGTATTTTCAAACACAGACTCACTTGTCAAACAGACTTCTGATTACCTTACAAGTCTTTCTATATATACTACATCAGAAAACATGGGCCTAAGAAGAAAAAGATACAAATGCTAGAGCACTGACATTCCATATAAACATGGTTGGGAACGACAGACACAACAAAAGGGCATTTGTTTGTATTAGCTGGGATGTGAATTATCTTTTATAACTATTAAGAAACTCGTCAAACTGTTCTATGTCTACATCTTTACAACCATTCAATGCCCAAGTGATGGACCTTTCACAAAACAAAGTATCTATTCACAAAAATACGTAGTTCCTCATCAGGGAGTGCAGTGATAGGATGAGGGAGAACAATTTTAAGCTGAAAGAGGGAAGATTTAAATTAGATTTTACGAAAAAATGTTTTCCTGTGAGGGTGGGGAGGCTCTGGCCCAGGTTGCCCAGAGCAGTGGTGGCTGCCCCATCCCTGGAGGTGTTCAAGGCCAGACTGGATGGGGCTTTGAGCCCCCTGATCCAGTGAGAGGTGTCCCTGCCCATGGCAGGGGGTGGGAACTGGATGGGCTTTAAGATCCCTTCTGATCCTATCCATTCTACGAGTTTTATTTCTTTCATTACTGTACAACTCATTTAATACTAACTTATATTCAAAGCAGGAGAAAATTTATAACTCAGAAGTGATCAGATGCAATAGTATACAGGTTCACAATTCTTTTCAATTTTCAAAACTCTGCCATGTCAACCAAGAACCACAACGGGCACCTAAAAAGAAATCCACATATACATGCCTGCAAGTAATAAGTATGCTAACCTGTTCTGCTTGGGCTTTTTGTTTCCTTGCTTGTTTGTTTTCGTGGTGGGTTGTTTGTTTGTTGTTTTTTTTAATTGTGCTGATGAGCACAGTTTAACAGCCATGGATTGTCATAAGCCAATGTGGCTTCCCTCTCTTCCTGTGCTTCTTTCATATAGGATTATTCCATATACCTTCCAGCTGTGGGATTTTTATGGATTAAGACAGAAGCCAGCAGTATTCTTTATTTGCTGCTTTTGGCATTAGAACACCACTTTGATTGCTTTCCTTTTTTTCCTACTTAATCATGTTTTAGACAGACAGCACCCAGATTTAACTCATCCAGGCTCTGCTTTGTCATTTCCCTTTAGCCATGAGAGCTAGAGACAGAGTTACAAAGAAGAAGGAAAAGGTTAGTTCAATGACACCTTCAGAAGAATCTTGTGGACCTGTGCTGAGATCTCAAAGAAACACCAGTGACTTCCGGCGTAAAAGCAGCGACATAAAGGGGTAAAATGTTCACAAAGTCTTTAAAAGAGTCCATTAGCTACCAGAAATAGTAATATCTTTAACATGAGCATCTTTAAGACATGCACACTGCATTGCAGGCCCTGGGTCAGTCTCATCCAGTTTACGCCATAGAGATCCTGCTGAACATCAGAGTGGAAAACCTGTCCACATAGGGAGGATCATAAAAAAGAGCACCTATAATGTCCCTTGTGTTGTTCGGATCACCTGAGTCACACAAAGAGAAGCCTCCTCAAGTTGTGATGTATTTATTTTATTGACAGGTGTTATAACGATCCCAGATGAAACCTCTTTGGAGGCAAAAGCAAAATCTAGTACCTTCTACCTCCTTCAGTAATTCCCATTGCCCAGGGATCAACGTGCATTCAAAAAGAACTGGAACAGCTCTCATCTGCCATAGAACTTATCTATGAAAATAAAAGCTTTGAGAAAGCATCTGAAGATAAAGCAAAAGGGTAGGGAACATGTTTCTCATCCTTCCTTGCAAAAGACACATTTTTCATTCTGGCAGAGGAAATACCCAGCAATACTGGACAGACAGGCATGATCCTCCCAAGCGTGCTGAGCCACACAGTAAGTCTGCGCCTCCTGAGAAGGGCTGCCTTCCTGCTTTGTGACCAGGATCGATCTGCTTTGGGAGATTATATGATACCAAGATTGCTAATAGGATAGAGAGCCCTTCACCTCTAGGTCAGCATCTTCAGTTTCACCCCAGTGTATCAAGTTCACGAAGGTCACAGGGACCCCTTCGGCTCCTGCAGCCTCAGGAGCTGGGTAGGGCTCTGGGCAGGAGCCGGGCGTGCTCGGCTCTCGGGACAAGCAAGCTCCTCACCACTAGAAGTCAACAGGTGCTGTTCTCAGGTCTATTCCTGTCACAGGGCTGCCCCTCTGTTATGTGGACTGCCATGACAGACACCAGGTCTGTGCAGGGCCCTGTCTGCAGCACGCTCAGCCCAAGGCCACGGTGCCCAGGGTTAGGCACAGAGTGCTCCAACAACACAAATCCACAGCTTTTACAAATATCAAGTTCCTTTTTTTCTTATTAAAAGAAGGGATAACACTGTCTTTTGAATAAACTAATGGCATCCAACACAGCAAAGAGCTCCTTGTACACATGCATTATTTAGCCTACTCTTTTCCCCAGGAAATAATGAGCTGAGAAAGACCCCAACAACTCCAGCCTCAGGTACAGTGGTGGCAAATGTCACCCCCTCATTTGCATTTCCCTGCATAACATGGTTCCAAGTGTGCACAACACCAATTTGGAAATCCACAGCAAGTACCAATTCAGGTTGAGATAATGCCTCACGAACCAGAAATCATCAGAATCAGCTAGAAAAATAATTTTTTTGCCCTAGAAGGAGCTTTAATATTTTTCAGGGAAAACAAATAAGAGACACCTGTCTGTGGAAACCATTTAGCTCATCTGAAAAACATGCATTTACTTTTGACATAGGTCAATGTCACATGGCATTGTAACTCAAAATTGCAATTCAGACTACAAAATAGGATCTTATTTTGTCTTTTAATCTCAAAACCAGGAATTAAATACTTCGTAGGTCAAAACGAAATCAGTTCAAAATATTCTTTTCTCTTTATTATAGGAAGAAGTCTTTGACCAAATAAGCATTTTCTATTAAATAGAAAATTTGTTTTGACAAAATCATAGTTTTGCTTAGAAAGCGTCTTCCACAAGTAAATCCACCTGCTCTAAAAACCTAGGGTGTGTTGCATATACTTGTTCCTGCATGGAAGAGGAGGCTGCTCTCCATCTTTCATTTTTGTTGCCCTCTTCTCTAATGTATAACCCAAAGATGAGTGATGCCAGGACCAAATCAACAGAGAGCAGCTGGCACTCACCAGCCCACTCTTCCTGCACAATAAAGATGTATGCCCATGCATGCCTAAGCTTTGGTAGGATTTGGCTGAAGAATAGAAACTCAGCAGCCAGAAATAAAAACGATGAAGAAAACCTGACTTCATAATTGCATTTTTAAATGGAGAAATATACAGTAAATTTTTTAGGAAAATACAGCCATCAGAAAATGCAATAATAAATATAAAACCTCTACCAGTTTATCAAACAGACCCACGACTGTGATACTTAAGAGCTTTCTGCTTGCTGACATATATTCTGCTAGCTGTCACATTGTATTTCTAAATTGTTAAAAAACCCTTACCTATGAGCCCCCAAGGCATTCATTTTTCCCTGGACTTTATAAAAACTAGAACATGTTTCCGTGATATTTCTTCTACAATAGGAGGCCTGTTAAAAACAGTATCATGAATATTCTAGTTATGACAGATATGAAAGGACATAATATCCAGGAAACAGTTCTTTCTTAACAATATTCATGAACAGGTCCTTGTCAATCACAGCGAGTGAATTGAATGAAAAATAATAAGGGAGTCTTAGGAGGATACAACTGAGTTTTCCATGCTGCAGATACGACGACTGAAGTGAGAGCGGGCTCCACTAACAAGACTCCTGGCCTGAAGAGCCTTTGTGAGATGATCAGGAAAGCTGCTGAGGCCGCTGCCCGAGGCTGCCGTGCTCCACTCCGCGCCCGCGGGCTGCGCGAGCCCCTGTGCTCCTGCTCACAGGGTCTCCCCGTGGTGCTTTAGGGGAACAAAGTCATCCATCATCCAATCAGTTTGGAGCTTCAAAACACTGTTTTACACCTCTGCTTCTTTAGAACATTTAATTAATCTTGAAATATTCTTGAAGTAACGAAAGAACTACCAAATGCCTTAAGTAGGAGAAGCACTTATAAGGTTACCTATGTATCTCTTAAATTGTAAAAGCAACATTATTTATTACTTATGCAGCATGGTCATTTTGTTCAGTAGTATCTGCATAGATAACTAAACAAACTTTTATATTAAATTTGGTGTTTGTGCCTTTTCTACTTTTATGCAGGTACAAAGTATAATGTTTAAAAGATACTACTCAAAAACATACAATATATAGTCAAACTTTACTTGAGTTTTTTACTGATATTGAAGGCTAATTCCAAATGTTTTAATATAGGTAACAAATGACAGCAGTCTGAAAAAAGGCAGTTTAGCAAGATTATCAAACAAGCATACCTCTTAAACCATGTGGCATTTTCCTGAGTATGGGACAATCCTAAAATGACACTGAAAGCCAATTCAAAAGGCTGTGCCCAGTTTTACAGGGGTCATACCTACATCTAGTATATGTCATGGAAAATTATGTTTTATCTAAATAGTAAAAATCCCAAACTCAAGTATAGGAGACACAGCTATTATTTAAAATGAGTGAAATAAAATCTGAACCGTAATGAGAATGAGTTGATGGAACACCACACCCTGGATTTCTCTGCTGCCACTGTCTCCACAGTCAGCAAACACCGTCAGTGTAACCCCTGGAGTGTTTCTTTATGCCTGTGTTTCCAGGGTGCTGAAAATATCACCATGGCTTGCCTAGGCAATGCACACGGTGTCCTCTCACCGCTTCCTACAGGTACTTCCACTGCCCCGGCCACGTATGGTACTGACCCACCTGGCTGAAGATACAGCACTTTGTTTCTCGTATATTCAAAAGCAACCCATTTGACATCCACGCTGAATTTAAACTAACGGTATCACCCTCCCACAGCAAAGAGGAAAGAGTGGTAAATGTGCAGGCAGTGAAGCAGAGGTGTCTGGAATGGTGCTGCCAGAAATGCCGCACCAAAACTGGCACTTTGGCAGGGCGACCTTGTGTGCCCGCTTGTGGTAGACAAAATAAACCTTTAAGCCCACCAGCTTGACTCCAAAAAGGTTTGCTACTGCACTCACGTGCTAAGTGGATATAAAAAAAATATATCCAAAGCAAAAAGGAAAAGCCTGCTTGAAGGTACCAACCACCTAAATTTGAAACCCAGAGGTAAATGTACAACAGCTTTCAAACTGAAACTATCCATAAATTGAGTGTCTGAGGTTAATCCACATACATGGCACTTCACAGCCTTGCTCCTTCAAGGAGATGGAAAAAACATGCAGCGCTGGCCCAAAGGGCAAGAGGCAGCGCTTGCAGCTTTCATAGATTCAGTGTTTGTATCCTCTTCCCTGTGCATCTGACTCCAATTCAACGGGATCTGTTCCAAAAAGATAGATGTCCCTGCCTAGATGCCAGCAGAGAGCTGAGATTTGCCAACTCTCATTGCAAAGACACCTTTAAGGCTCAAAAAAACACTGCACTTTTTTATGAACAGGAAACTAAAGTAACGTGAAACAACATCACAGAGCACACCGCAATGATACCTGCAATGTGGGCTGCCGAAACCTCGAGGCAGGATACCCAGCTGCCAAGAGTCTGTTTCTTAAATGGAAGTATTGCAGACTTTCCTGTTCACCTACCTGTGGCAAAGTACACTGAACTGCCAGTAGAAACACCCAAGGGTATTTTGGACTCCATTCACACGCACCACTAGAATGCCACATCTTAAAAAGATGTGTCTACCTGGCACTTGTGTACCAGCTATACCTACTATAGGTACTGCCTGGCAAAGCAGTAGATTTATTATGTGAAAACAATAAAGACCATGCATCTGAATAATATTAAAAACATTGCTGAACCTTGTTTTCAGCCCTTTCCCATATCTGCACTAAAATAAATACACAGGTTTTCTGAGCCACAGAGGTAAGACTGAATCCCATTTTAATAGTTTAAACATGTCCAAGTACAGCATCAGAATGTGCCAGTGTGAAATAATGAGGCATCACTGTTTGAAACCAAACCAAACCAGATCAGAAATGTAAAAGGATGAATTTTCTGCGTGTAGAAGCCATGTATTTAATGTATTTCCACTGGGAATTGAAGTTGCTTCACCTTTGGTAAACTTGATTCATTAGTGTATTAATTGACAGTTGTTTCCTGTTCTAAGTGATTGTTTTCTAGTTCCATTATGTGCTGTCAAACAACAGCACATGATTAATTACAAATAAGCTGAGAATTAACGTTGCTAACAATGGGATGTTTCAAAGCCTCCTACCTTCAGGAAAGGAAGCCTGCTGCTCACCCAGCAGGGAGCTTTTCTGGAGCCTCCCTCGCTGTGTTTCAGGCACATTCAGCTGCACTGGTCTCTCAAGAGATTTTGGCTGCCATTCGGTTATTTTTTAATTTGTGCCTTACAAACTGACCTCTTAAATGCAGAAATTAATATACCAGCATTGGTCAGTACACAAAACAGCTATCAAGGAGATATTAGAACATATATGGACAGCAAAAGGCTATCTATTAGCCACTTCACAGACATTCAGCACAAAGTCCAGGTCCAACAGAAAGCTATCTCAGCCCTGCAGTCTTTCAAGGAATCTTCTTGATCGATAGCACGAAATTAAGATAATTCATTTTGTTGTCAATATAATTAGTATGAACTCCACTTAAGTGAACAGATTATCTATGGTCTTACAGCTCCCCAGAAAGAATTGGAAACTTACCATCTTGCACCACCAGAGGTGCAGAGGAGGGTGGCTGGATAGAGACCCCTGGCAGGCCATTCATCACCCCTCAGCGCAGATGGCAGGAGTTCAGAGTGATTAAGAAGATACACTCTGTCTGAGATTGAAGTTGAGATGGTTTAACTTTCCCTTTAAAATCTGTTTGCAATGGATTTCCAGGACTCTTATTTGAAGAGTTACTTGAATTGCAGGACAAACAGAAGTCCCTTAGTCAAAATGTGAACTTGAATGCCTTCTTAACTGTTCATACCAGCGGGCTGCCCAGTTTCCCACTACTGGGGTGAACTAGAAAGTATTTTTCTTTTAATAAGTCAGAAAGTTTCCCTCTGCCTATATTTCTTTTGGGTTTATCTGAAAATTAATTTCAGTAAACTGTCATTCCCGAAATCACAACAATAACTGCACGAAGTGTATCTTGTTGCTCTCTTTTAGAGCCTATCAAAACACCGGAATCGCCTACACTGGAAAAGCTTGCTATTTCTACCATACAGTGTTAAGATATTATATTTCCAAAGGAATGGTTACTGTTGCTTTGGAAAAGCACACTTCCATGAGCAAAATATTGTTCATCAATTTCAATAACATCAACAGAAAATAATTACTACCTTCTGGAAAACAATTACGGTCTTCATATCACGTAGCCAAGATCAACAAAACATCCAAGATCGCAATGCACCGCAGAAACAGAGACCACCAAGTGTTTCTTTAAAAACATGGAACACAGAGGAACAACATTTACTCCTGTGAAAGCTCTGGTGAATAGTTCTGGCATGCCTATGGTTCACATTGTTGGGATAGGTTTAATATGGACACTGATAGGAACCAGAGGAATTTTTAGTAAGACTCACCCACTATCCCTCAAGATAGACTGAATGTACAAGAAAAAGATTATTTACCTTGGCCCATCATGTAATAAGCAACAGATGCAGTTAACTGGACCCTTCAGCTAAAGCTGTTAAAATACATACATCAATCATCATTTGGGGGGAGCCGGGAAAACAAGAGTAATGAAAATTTGGTACTTTGGTCTTTTGCACTGAATTTCCTTTGTAAAAATACAGTTGCATGCACAAGCAAAAATCTATTGGGAAGTCAAACTAAGTCATTTGCTAAGATCCTCAGATTCTCAAATTGTAAATGGCCATTATTTACATGGCTTCTTTTAAGTGCTGGTCAATTATTTTTTTTAAAGCAGTTTTATGCACAAAGAAGAAAGGAAAAAAATGTTTTTCTGGGAGGGTGGGGAGGCCCTGGCCCAGGTTGCCCAAAGAAGTAGTGGCTGCCCCATCTCTGGAGGTGTTCAAGACCAGGTTGGATGTGGCTTTGAGCAACCTGATCCAGTGAGAGGTGTCCCTGGGTTGGAACTGGATGGGCTTTGAGGTCCCTTCCAACCCAAACTATTCTAGGATTCTATGAAAGCCCAGTCTATGGTCGACAAAGACTGCAAAAACAGAAGAGCCTAAAACTTTGTAATACACAAACAAGGTTTATTTATTTCAGTTATCATTACAATGTGAAGGTAAAGAATTTTTCTGGCTGTATTTTTCATTCATATAAATATATCACCAAATATGATTCGCTAAACTGGTAAGAACATTTGGTGCATAATAAGCAGTGTGTGCATAGTCCTGTACTCATCTCTGTGACCCTCATTTAAATTTTTACCAAAATGACAACATCAGCCAACAGCATCCCTGGGACCAATTTCATAACTACAAGCAGAATCTTAAAAGGTGAATGAAATCACTTGTAAATGCTTTCCTTCTATCACAACATACTTCTTTTTCTGACAAGATTTTCTCAACTAAGTAATGAATACTAAAGCACTAAACACTCACCTGGAAAAAAAGAATTCACTTTTAAGAAGAACATTGTCTATTTTATCAGAAACATTAATCTAAAAAGTTTTATTATTAATATTCTGAAAAACATTCTACTTATACCCCCTCCAAATCCATTCCTCCATACGCTTTTTCTAATTCAGAGATTATCCAGCTTTGGGGATAATTCTCCACAATCTCATCATACTTCCATACAGCATCTCACTGCTGACCTACTTCGGGTCAGATGCTAAAAGCTCAGTAAGTTAATCGAGCATCTTTCTTCTATATAATATATATAAAATATATAATATAACTTCTGCTAGCTTCCCCCCACCCCAAGAGTTGTCATCTTTATATCTCTCCATGCCTTCATGCTCAACTTCTGTCTGTAAAAATCTCCAAAACTAAGAGAAGATGAAGAGAGTGAGTGAGCTCTTCTGCTAAGGGAAAGAAGTGAGACTTGTAGGTTAAGATGAATTGAATTCAGGTTATCTTTGTGACATATTCCAGAAGTAACAGATAAAGGTATACTGTCCCATTAATTTTCAGAAGGAGTTTGTTCAACATAAGAAAACCTGCATACCTGACAATGACCCAGATACACAGGTCTCACTGGCTCCACAGTACACAAAATTACTATTTTCCAAAATTACTTGAAGAGACATGCAACAAAATCAAATTTTAAAAAGTCAGCATTAGAAACAGGAGATTTCCATGTATATACTCTGTTTGGCTTGGATCTTTTATGCTTAATGTTTAGGCACACAATAGAAGGCTATATAATCCTTTCACAGAATCACAGAATCGTTTGGGTTGGAAAAGACCTTTAAGATCATCAAGTCCAAGCACCAACCTCACACTACCAAGTCCACTTACTTCTAAACCCTGTCCCTAAGCACCACTTCTACTGGGCTTTTAAATCCCTCCAGGGATGGTGACTCCACCACTTCCCTACAGTTCACTGCATTTTATAATTATTTCATATTTCTGGGCATAAGCAATTTAAAAATAACATGCAACTAGAATTTGAAGAAATCTCAACTTTTTTTGTAAAAAGTAACGTGGAGAAATTAAGCAGCAGATGTATTAAAAGATCAGATCATCGTATCATATAACTGATGGAACTTTTCTTAAGTCCATTTCCCAAATCAGCTACAAAACTTCACTTTGTGCTCTCTCGGGAACCGTCAAGGACCAGAGAGTGAAAAGATAGAGGACAAAGTATTGAATAAACTGAATGAAACAAAACAGTGCATTGTGCAAGACGCAGAATCACTCCTTATCTTTGCAGCTTACGTTCAGTGCTGGCAGGGAGCGAGTTTGAACAGAAATGAGCCAAACAAAACATTGTTGAATTCCCCTGAGCTTTAAATCCAGCTTTGGAAACAAACCCAATAGGTCGAGCCCCCTCTTGGGGCATTTTGCAGTCTCTGTGACTTGCATTGGGTGGGGTATGGACTGCAGGAGCTGAGGGGAATGGAAGGGAAAAGTCAGCTAGAAGCCCATGAGATGCATAGAACTGGAGTTCAACCTCACGTATCAGAGCACACGTGCCTTTCTACATGCATTCAGTTTGAGTTGTATGCAAATCAATGTACATAAGATAAACACACAGAACCCAGGAAATGGCTACATAACCCAGAGTGTAATTTTGGTGCTGTTACAGTAAGTTTGACCAGTTTACACAGGGGTCTCCTCAACCCTTTTTTTTTTTAAAAACGGAAAGAAAAAAAAAAGAACAAATTTTAACCAATCCCATCCCTTTGGAATCATGCTTAAAAACATCACATTTTCACAGAGAATTTTTGTTATGCCAAGACTATAAAAAAAACAAGTATGTCAGGAGAAAACAGGCAGCGCTGCTCAATGGCTTCATTTGAAGGACAAGAAGTTCCACCCATGAGTAGAACACATGCATCTGGAAATCCCTTCATTTACAAATGTCAGCGTCTAAATAGAGAAATTTACAGATTTATTGCAACCTGCAGACAATTCTGGTCACTAAATTGCCATGAGAAACTACAGTGCACTTGACCCCACTGCTTACACAACTCCTCGGGGCGCCCATGCAGTCTACTAAATCAGCAGAAAACCAGTCAAGCCAAGAAAGCTGAAGTTTGACCTATCCAGTTTCAGGGTAGTTGCATTTGGCTGCAACAACATGAAGCTCAGCACAGGGAACTCAGAGAATATTTGTTTGCTTAGAGCACAATGACCACAGCTACTCAGATAACGCAAGGCCCAGGTCTGCAGGACAAGCAGTCAAAGCCATGGCAGGTGTGGCTGCCCCATGCCCCGTGCTGGTGACGTGCTTAAGGTACTTCCTTTGAAGGGTTCCATTGGGCTGACTGCACTTATAGCAACAATTCACACGGCTGTCACCTGCAGCACTGCAGTGGGCTGATTATGCATTCCCCATCTCTGCTGCCTGCCATGCAGGTAGGTCAAGTCCAGCATCCACCAGATAGTTGCAACAAGACAGCAGTCTCTATTCAGTGTGATGCCCAGCCTGCAGGAATATTTGGACATTGTAGCCTTGCTCAGAGCATACTACTTCCAGAAGGCCACCACTCGCATCATACTTTACTCTGCTAGGAACGAGAGAAGAACAAGACCAAGCCTTGTTTATCATCTGGTGTTGCTCTCAGCAAAAATTTGAAGGTCTAACTAGTAACTAGCCTCTAACACTTCCCAGCAGCTTCTCAGTACCAGTGGTTAAAAGAAACATTTTCTAGGATCATATCTTTAAAGTTATATGAAGTCTTGAAGGAACAAAACTAATCGTCACCACATTAAAAATATATCCCAAGATCTAACCCATTCTAATGCCATATACATTTTCTAATGCCATAATGTAATCTTCCTCTATTTCCATTTCAGAGCTCCTCACGTTCCTCCACTGATGTAGACACTTGCCTCTTTAAGGCAGGGAGTCTGCTATTTAACTGTCCAATAAGTACCAGGAACAGTTTGTGCCCTGCATAAATATCAGGACATGAACAGAGACACATGAGGGACACTGGGGCCAAACAGTCAGGTGTCTTCCCCAAAAACCTATTACCATTTTCCAAATCTGTGCAACCAAGTTATATAGGGCAGAGGACTTAAGGAATAAATCTGTCTCTAGCTTAGCCTACCTTTTTCGTAAGATGAGAAATATTCAGCAGTGCTCAGAGACACATTTGCTATCAACAGACCAGGGGTCCAGAAGATCAGCACAGAAAGGCTGTGCCCTGGAACCGCCTGCTTTGTGACTGCTCCTGGCTGAGGGGAACAGCAGAAGGAAGTCTCTGTGCTACTTTCTGAGCAACATCCCAAACGATAAGCATAGGACTCCTTTTCAACCCTTTCTCTCACGAAGTCCCGCATCTTGGGTATGAGCAATGGGTATGACTCCTTCACCACCCTGCCACATGATGGGTCACACACATTTTGGGTCGGTATCATTTGGAATCGTCTACACCTTGCTCATAGCACCACAGAGGCTGCCTTCCAGCAGGAGCCCGTGCTCATCTGGGCTCAGCTGAAAGGAACTTTCCCCATGAAAAGCCCAATATCCCATCCCATTCACATTGCCATGTGACCTTTCACTCTTACAGAGGCACCCACGACATTACTACACCTGCCAGAGACTATTAATCATGTAAGCAAGATGCTTTTCCTATTACGTGATCCAAAGGAGAACTCTCATCCCTTAGGACTACAGACTTGTCATGTTTGTGCTTTAAATGGGGAGAGCATTTATGACATTAAAAAAAAAAAAAACACACAAAACTGAATAACCAAAACCCAAAGCTCAAAAAAAAAGATGTGGCTTACTCCTGCATCTGACCAGCAGTGTGCTCTTCAGCAAGTCATCTGCAATCTACATTTGGGCTAAACAACATGAAGATCTCGATAGTGAAGAGCTTTGAACTGTACAGAGATAAAACTACACAGGAAGAACTGATAATATGAAAATTATCACCTATAAAAGCAGTTCCATATTATTCTACCAGAAGCCAGGTATCATCCTCAACAATGTTTCCTTCCGTGCGAGGAGACTGAAAGCAAGCACAGACTGTGCATCAAATTATACACCTCGTCAGACTAAGAACAAATAAATCAGAGCATCCACCAGCCTCAAAGCCACACTAAATTAATGTTTTCCAAAGCAGAATATCCACACTACTACACCGACAAATGTTGAGGGAGAATGTGCTTTAGGGAAATAGTTTGTTGTCTGCTCATTAAGAACAAAAGGTTGGTTTAGACCTCGATACTAAATACTAGAGGAAACTTTAGCTTAAATTTGTTTGGCAAATTTGTGCTTTGGCTGCTGCACTGCACATTTTCTCAGGGTACACGAGGGCAACAAAACATGCATAGTAAAATCTGATAATAGAATTTTCTCTCTTTTGACTATGCTTATTAAAAAAAATGAACCAAACAAACAAAAAAATTAAGAAAAACTCAAGAGAACTCCAAACAACACCAAACAGACAGTTTCTGGAAATGTGACAAGACAGTCAAGTTAGACAACAGCAAAAAAACCCCTCCCCCCAACCCTCCCCCCATCCCTTCCCCAGATGAACAGTATTATACCAAAACAGATTTTCCTCAGATATTGTGGAGCCTCCATCACCAAAGATCTGGGAGAAAACAAGGTCAAGCAAACGACTGAGAGTCAGAGCATCAGCACAACCCAACACATGCTGATAATGCCCTGGGACAGTGGGGCACACTAAACTATCCTTGAGAGACCTTCAAGCCTCTTTTTCTACGACACTAATCGTGTTCATGTATGGTTTTCCCCACAAAAGGCAAACCTTCACAGCCCAAGAGAAAGGTAGTGTTTAGATATGAAAGAAAGTGCATCTCCAGGGGGGTCGAAGTGGGAAAGATTAAGAACTTCAAACGCAGCCAAGAAGACAGTCACACTACCAACACTGTTTTGAATACATTCCACATTGCTGCAAAACTCTCAGATACAGAAATAATTTGTGAAAAAGCAGCTTGCTTTCAGTTCATCCCATACATGAGACCCTGTGTGTCACAGCACGATTTTTATGTAAAGGTTTGTCTGTCAATGAATGCAGCTGAGCAAACAAGAATGAGTTCTCTCAAGAAGTTACATTTCTACTTCTCAGTGCATCGGTACTTTCAGTTATGAGCAAAGCACGTGCACACAAAGGATTTCACCTCATATTGTTTCCTGAGAGCCTCTGTACCGCGGCAGCGGGTGCACAACACCCAGCAGCCCGTCCTGCCAGCGGCCTCTCCTCTCCGTCTATTAACATCCATGGAATAAAGTTTGGCAGAATCATTTTAAAAGCTTTTCCAAGTGGAAAAGCAAGGAAGGAGGTATGAGCAGAATTCTCTAAGAGGTAAGAAAGTACACAGGTGGCCTTCTCGTCTCTGCCTTTAAGGTCTCTGTCAAATCTTCCCATGGACCAGAGGGGAGTTTTCTCTCTGCACCATGGTGTGAAGCACGTGGAGCGGCAACCCCAGCTTCGACAGCAATGCCAGGGCTGAACTCTTCAGGCTAGCAACACTTTAAGTATAAGATACTATTCCTGTGTGACTTCTAGAGCCAAAGACTTGTATAAATTAGACATGACATGAAAAATCTGCATTATGTGTCGCATGGTGCAGCAGAGGGTAATATACAGACCTTTATTATGTAATAAAACAATTGTGTGCTGGGAGATATTTATGGCAGAATCCTGTACGTCCTCATAGTACTCTTTGGAAACATATAATTTAATACACACTGTATATTTTGTCTGTGTGTGTTTACATTTAAAGTAATGCAAATTTTATTCTCTAAAATCCCAGTAATATATCTGGATAGCTTATTGCATGGCATACTGGCAAACACCACCAGAAGCCATACACTCCTGAAAAAGGCCACTTACTGCTAGTGACTCATTCTGCATATTTCTTTAATATTTTTCATTTTCAGTCAGAGCAAGCCTCTCAAATGCTTAATGAGTAGGCTCTAAGGCTTTAATTTTCAGCCAATCCTAACTTTATTACAAAAGTTTATCAAGTTATAAACACACTACTTGACTACACTGTCATGTTTTTATAAAGTAGTTTATAAAAGGTGACATCTGGCAAAGAGGCAGATCTATAAAAATCATGCTGGTGGATGTAGTGTCATTTTTTCTGCCATCCTCCCAGAAAGAGTAATATTATTTTGACACACACATTCATCCCCACTGTCAAGCTTCTATTTTTATAGTTAGCTTACTGCACATATCCTTAAGCTATACAAAACCTTTGGGCTAATGTAAAGAATGACATTTCTGCATATTTATTGTGACACTTATTTTAGGGGTTGACTTTGCCTGATAGGATTTTTCCAAGTACAATGTTATTTTCATGACAATACACTTTGTTCAGAAACAATAAATAAAGATGCACAATAAGCCAAGAAAGGCCAAACATGCACGGACAGGTTTACAGCAGCTCAGCTTGCAAGCCCTACATTTGTCCTTCTTTAATATTTTATCAGGTGTGTGAACTGTACATTGGAGTTCAGTACCAACTTCAGTGTACGAAACATAATGAAATCTCTCTAGGACATTACAGACTCCAGCCGCGTATAATTTTAATACTGCAGAGGTTTTAGCTCTGACATGTTGGGGGATATTTTCCTTCAAAGAGTTCAGCTTTTTCTAGGTTTGTTACAGCTCAAGCACAGCCAGGATATAAGTAGGTGAAAACCCACTGAAATCAGGAGGCTGACAAAGCACTTTTTGTGATTTATTACAGCAAATAACTGATTCATCTCTGCTATGTTTTAGGTGAGCTACTAAAGTGGATGCTACGAATCCCAACATACCACAGAGAGGTTGTTTCATTTGATCATGCATAATGACTTGCTCTTTCTACCAACACAACAGACAGATATTTTATTTTTTAAATGTGGACTTCATCACAATGCACACCTGTTGAAAGTTAGAACTCTAAAATATTTAGCTTTAAAGCACATTCACTATTCACGAAAAGACTTTTTAATGCCCTTTCCCAGTATTTAAATAAGCAACAGAACTGTGTATTCATACCAAGCCCAGAAATTAGAATTATTTAACTGCTTTTGAATATGACATTGATGTAGATAAAACCAAAATTAGGAGTAGAAGTTCATGAACAGCAGCGTTATTTTGCCATCAAAAGGGCTCAACACTAGAACATTCCCGAGCAGAGATCATTATTGGCAGTTCACTAAATGATAATTTGGGTTAGAAGCAGCATTCTGATCCTTAAACAGACCTCTACCTTCAAAACACTGTATTTTTTTAATGCTCAACTCAAACCAAAGAATCTCCCAGATCTGCTAAGCAACCCACATCACCCACTGGATTGTTCCACTATAATTATGCTACAGATCAAGACTTGGTTTAGATCAGAAATAAGGATTACATACGGTTTTTATTATTATTGTTTCCTTTGCCCTTTTGCAAATGCTATTTTCAGATGCAATTAACCATAACATCGCGCTTTCTAAGATCCCAATTCCACAGCTGCACATGAATAATCAGATCTTTGCATCTGTATGATGCCCCTCGAAGCTTCAATTATAGAATCAGGGACTATTTGCTCTCTAATTAAAGAGAAGGTCAAGTGCACTAAACCTGGAATTTCACAGGATTTCTACCTCTATGGCACAAGTATGGGCAAGAGACAATAAAACAATAGGAACTCACTAAGAGTGTGGAAGTAAAAAGACTACCATTAATCTATCCTCACATCTTCTGTAATGTCTTTTCATCTTTATATACAATTAGTGGTTAAGTCAGGTCTTCAGAAACAACCATAATATATGCCTAGTTGTACTGAGATACCTATTTATTTACCTACTGCTGTCTTTTCTCATTTGCCAGGCTACCTTCACAAGCTACAGTCACTGCTAATCAGTGTCTACAAGCTCCCTTTGACCACTGCATTATCTTTAGTCCAGAAATTAGAACTCTAAAATGCGATTTACTGTCTCCATTGCCTGTGCACTTATCGGGCACTTGGAACTATCCACCACTTGCAATTGCTCTAGCATGAGCAGGGGAGTCACCTCCTGTAAGCAAAACATCTTGGGCAGTGCCTCTGTCCTTCAGTATCATCAAAGGTGCTGATCTCTTCTCTCTTGTAACCTATGACAGGACCAGAGGTAATGGCAGGAAGATGTGCCAGGGGAGACTTAGTTTGGATATTGGGAAGAGGTTCTTTACCCAGTGGTTGGTGGAGCACTGGAACAGCTCCACAGGGAAGCTGTCACAGCACAGTCTGCCAGTATTCAAGAAGCATTTGGACAATGCCCTCAGTCACACAGTGTGAATGTTGGGAGTGTCCTATGTAGGGATAGGAGTTGGACTTGATGACCCTTTTGGGTCCATGTCATTCTGTGACTCTATGAAATGCATGGTTTTTTGGACGGCGAGTAAGGAAAAGGGGCAAACTCACAGAGATGTGAAAAACATCACAGGAACATTACAGAGGGCATTCTGAAAAGACTGGGTTGAAAACACTTTGTGGAAGAATCACGTAAACATAATGGACTGGGAATGTGCTTTATAGATCTGATCTATTTTTGGTTAGTTTTGTGGTATTTTGCAAGGCAGTACATTGTAGTGTCATGGTAATCACGGACTGGAAGTATTATTACCTAGAATCAGCAATAATGAGAACAGAACCTTTAATTTCAAACTATAAGATAACACACTGATTAATAACCATGGGATGATTAGTCAATCCAAAACCTTAATGCACAATGGAGAAATTCATCCATTATCTGTTCAATGTAATTCTTCTTTCATCTTGGTGACTCTAAAAACAACCAAGGAAAATTACTGTCCCTCAGTAAAGGCTTTTGAATTTCATATGCATTTAATTAGATAACTGCCAGCCCAAGGACAGGAACCATGACAAATAGTTGTTCTTTTCAAATTAGAAGAATAGACTGTTCAATGAGCAATATTGATGTTCCCTTGTACTGAGTTATACGAGAGCTCTGCCGCTCCTTCCTTTAATTTATCTAACCTTTTTTAACACTTAATGAGTTTTTTAACACGGTTTTAGTTACACATGCTGGTTGGTCATTTTAAAAAATGTAGCTAACAGCAACAGTACCTGCACAGACACAAACACATACCCGCAACAATTTTCTTGGAATTAGGTATGAAAGTACAATTCACATAGGAAAAAGAGCATTAGAAATTAAGAGGCCATCTTTATGTTTGTAGAAAAACAACAGTTAATCCTGTCTAATCTGTTTAATTGCTTCAATAGCCATAATAATAAAGATTAGCTGGCTGTGAAATACTCACTATAAAACAAATGAGGATTTTTTTTGCATTTCTGGTCCCGAGATGTTATTTTCTGCTTTTGTGTGATGAGGGTACGATGGAGGAAAGGTTCTTTTTAAGGTTTTGTTGTTGCTTGTTTTTTGGTTTTACTTACTCTTTGTTTTCTTTCCTCTAAAAATGCTGCAATAACACTCTATGTTCTTCCTCCCTGAAACACATATGCATCATCTAAAGGCTGCCTCACAGATAAGAGATGGTTTATTTATTAACAGGAGGACCCCCCTTGTACTGCAGAGGGGGTTAACGCTGGACCATCCTGAGTTTGGCACGACAAAAGCATTTTAAATGTAAAGGGCCAAGACAAAAACAGGAGCAAAAGACAGTTCCTTAAGAGCTTCCCCTGCTTTTCAAAGGCAAGTGACTATGAAGTTGTGATGCCAAGCTTGTCCTACCCAGGCACAGTAGAGAGGCAAGTTGAAGAGATGCAGCAAGGAAAGTAATTCAGATTTTAAAAAACCTCCAAAACAACAACAAAAGGACTTTCCAGTATTCCACTAAACACAAAGGCAAATTTTCTCAAAGCCAGAAATTTTGATCAACCCTCCAACCTGGTGCTTTTCTTTCCTGTCTAGCAGCCACTGTTAATGCTAATAATGAGAAAATCAATTGCACTTGTCATTTGTCTGGACTCTGCAGCAAGCACCCAGGAGCTCCCAGCTTAGGCACCTAAGGGGCCACACCACAGCACCTGCACACAGGTGCTGTGTGCAGGTGTGCAGAGCTGGCACACGCCCTTCTTGGTGTCTGAGCACTCCAAAGAAGATTACAGCAGCTGCCTCAGCTGCAATGTCCTCCTGAAGGGCCTCTTCCCAAGGCTCCCCACTGCAGAGACAGAATTCCAGCTCCATTCTTCCCGTGGACTTACAAACCCTTCTTTATGATTGGGAAACCCACAATAGCCATGGCCATACTAACTGTGCCCATCCCCATCAGCCTGAGGACGATGAGCAACTTACGGTCACTCAGCAGCCCCAACTCTACAATTGGCTTGGGCTCACACCTTGCCGTGGGCTCCGTGCAGGGGCACGGATGGCCCCAGAGGTGAATTTGGCCTTAGGCTGCCCTAGCACACTGGGCACAGATTTCCTGCCCACAAGGAGATTAACTGCATTCAGTAATCACCTACCAGACAAGTTTACATCAAAGGAAACCTTTCATACATTAAATGTAAGATCTAAGATAATTTATTCCTGAAAGGGTTAAGCTCACAGTACATTTTACTTGACAGGTAGAAGAGCGTGCTCTCTAAACATGACATACCAATACCTACTGCTAAAATATTTCCCAATCTTTGTACCATTTTGATAATTCACTGTGTGTATTACACACAATCAAGCCATACAGGTTTCAGAGGGATTCTGAGCACATCGCTCAGACTGACAGAGCAAGTATTCCAGACAATTGGCTCCCCGAGGGTCAAGACAGTGATGCTCAATCAGGATTCAAACGGGTCATAAACCCTTCATGGATCTCACTCAAGTGGGTGGTGATGTCTCCCTGGGGCAGCTCATCATTTTCTGCTACAGTCAAGCACTTGTCATTACAGACAAACTCCCCGTCAGTCTTAGACACTCATTTAATCGAGTCTTAGTGAGAACAGCAAATATTATCAGTGCCACGAAAACCCTAAAGAGACAAATATATTAATCATAACTGCTGGGATGGTAATTTAAGACACTCTCAACATTCCATGGGTGGTCCTTATACTATGACTGCTTTTTAATGTAGCCTCAGATTTTCGAACGTGGGTGCTGAGGTCAGGCACTACCGTTTGGGTTTAAGCTCCTCAAGACAACCGAACTACTGCTGAGAAAGGGATGCCAGAGTCCCCAGGCACTGAACATGGGAACAGGGAGTGTGGCAGGGCACACCAGAGGGTTGGAAATCTTTCATTAAAAATCCAGGTCAAGATTCGAGGCCCTAATTTTAAGCACACAAAAAGCAACCAGTCTTCAAACATGCCCAAATGCTCCAACAACTCAAAACATTTGCTTTTGCAACAGTTCAGATAACCTGGCATCCAACCAAGACAGCCATAATGCACTACAAGCTTGAAATAAAAACCTAACACAATCCTGGCAGCTTGGGACACAATGTTTTTGTTGTAGTGTTTTCACTTATAATTATGCTCCTATGGAAAAAAATAAGAAAGAAAAAAAGAAAAAGAAAAGGAAAAGGAAAACACTGTTATGCACTAGAGAAGGATTATGAGTACCTAACATCAGGCTTGACTGTTTTTCTAAAACCTTCCACACAAGGTTTGCTCCCTTTCACTACACCACCCTACAACCACAGAATTCCACACTCATTCAGTCTCAAATCTAATCTAGCTCAGAATCTCCAAACTGCTATAAACAACTAGGGGGGGTTTATGTTCAGATCGCGTTTTAGAGTAAAGCTGAACACATGATAATTTAGTTAGTGGGCTGCTGTAGCATGCAGAATGAGCTTCCCTCTCACTCAGCTGCACACCCACAGGTGTAAATTTGAGACTGTTTTTTTTTTTCCCACAATGAAGGAGCCAGCCAATGTAAGAGTGATGTCATGTTCCCATGGGGACAAAAAAATCCCAGTGACATAAATCAGGTTTTGTTCTCCTACAGCTTAAATAACTTGCTGAAAATAAAAAATACGGCTTCCAGTTTTCCTTTTGCGGCTCATTTTGTCCTTACAGGATCCGTATCTCTCTTTTCACTCGTCACAACACTGCTTATTATATCTGCTAGTTTTCTCTGGGCATCCTAGGGAATTCCAGTGCTAACATCTCCAGGGATGCACTGGTGCAAGCCAATAACAAGCTGGCTCTGCCTCTGCACCCAGTCTCCAGGACACCCAGTTAAGCTACACTGCCCCAAACCTTTGGCAACTACCGCGGGTAGAGCAGCTCGACTGATCCATCTGTTTTCTCCAGGTATGCTTCCTGCAGAAAAGCTCAAACATCCCTTCTGCCTGGCCTCCCCGAGGGACAGCTGACATTCCCATGAGCTTAAAACTGCCTTCACATCAGAGCACTGCGTTTAGCACCCATCAGTTCTTTCACACACTGACAGTCACAGGCACGCCTATCTTAGAGGCCGTTCAGCTGCCTGGAAGCAGGCAAGTTATTCCCATCACTTCAATTCTAAGCCAAATTTCCTCATACTGTACATTTATCTGAAAATCCAGGAATATACGAGATAAATTTCTACATAGCATGTGGATAAAATACATTCTATTAATGTAAAACTGTTTTAAGTTGAAAATCTTGTGACTATATTCCAAAATATAAAAAGCATAAATCAAAGCAGCATTTAGCAGGATAAACCAAATTAGAAGCCGCATTTCAAAAACACGGCTTACAAGCTACTTCTGCTCTGTTTTCAACACTAATATCAGCAGCACAATGAAGAGAAGTGAGGTTCACATGGCCACTGCTGTTATTACATAAGGGTCTTGATCTAAACTTCATGAGGCTTTTCTTCAAAGACCTCAAATCTGATCAATACCAACATCTAAACAGGCTTGAAAACCAATCTATTTGTTTGCAGCTCCCTGTATTTTATAAAAAAGAAATCAACTATTGCGTGTGAAACAAAACCTACATAACCTCAAAGCAATGCAAAACCTTTTTACAATACTGAAGACAGATTAGTGTGAACAGATTCAGTGACCTTATTTAATAATAGATAATAGTTATGTACATAGTGTCCATATCAGAAAGCTCTGAAAATAACATACAGCTAATAATACACAACTAAAAATTTAATAAGCGTTGAAAAAGAAATACAATATTGGATATTAAAGTCCTGTCCAGCCAAGTACACAAGTTTTGGATTCTCTCAACTGTTCACAAGTTTTGGACTAACACAGTATTTGTGTAACCTGACTTACTGAAAAAGAACTACTTATAAGAATAAACCTGAGCACGCAGTTTTTTTCCAGACTAATCTGGGGCTTCACTTGCTAAACAAGTACAGGTAGAAGGAGAGAGATTATCCTTATAAGAAAGATCTCCACTGAAATTCAAAAGAAATTTAAAAAACCCTCAAACCCCTCAGATTTTAAAATAGCTGTAACTGTCCAGTGGTAAGAAGTCTAGAAATGTTGCAGAAGTTGAAGTTGGACAAGCATCTATCAGCTATAATTTAGGCTCAGCTGAGCATCCCTTTGGCAGAGGAATAAACTGGATAAAATCTCAAGGTCTCTTCCAGTCTATGAATTTTGCAAAGTGATTTGGGATCTATAAAGACAAAATCCATCATATAAACATAAAAGGGGAAAAAAATCTGCTCTTTCTCTAGTGTTTGCAAGGCCCCAAACACAGCAGGAGAAACGAGCTCTCACTTCAAAAGCATGGAAAATTTTAGTACAAAGCCCAGTGCCAGGATCAAAAGGAGACCTGATGTCTTGGATGGAATGGGAGAGAGGGGACCCCACCACTGCTGCTGCAAAACAGGTGCCAAGCAGGGACACAGGGACACTCACTGCAGCAAAGTAAACAGGCACTGGGACATGGGAAGTGTTTTCTCCTGAATTCTTGCAGATATAAGCAAAAGCAATGCGCTACCTGGATCCATGCTAGTAGAACACAACTGAGAACTGGGAAGGTGGAAAGCATGGGCTCATCCTTAAAACTCTGGCAAACTTTGTGAAACCAGAGCCAGAACACATTCCTTTTAAAATGAGAACATATTTTTCCTGCCCAGTGTTTTGTTTTCCTGATGCCTATCATTTATGATATGAAACTATAACACTGGATCTTTATTTTGAATTCCCAGTGTCCTGAAAATAAAGAAAAAAAATAAGCTTGCTTGAGATTTTACTGAAATACTAAGAACAAACATGAACTTCATTGTGTCACCAGGGAGTGCTTAGTAAATATACAATTAAAAAGAAAAATACCATGTTAAATTTGTAAGTTTATTTTCATAAACAAGCTACATTTCTCTCGGCTAATAACAATATTTCAGATTGATCCATACATAGCAGGATATTGCTGCATTGCAAAACCACAAGAAAAATAAAGAGATTTAAAAACATGAACCCTAAAATAAATTCAAAACCAAAGCAGCTGATCACAACCATGCATTTATTTAAACACGATGTCTGCTATCTGGGTGTCTCTGGTGCAGCTCAGCCCTGTTGGAGCACACTTGCATTTTGCCTGGTATCAGCTCCTTTTGGAGTTCACAGCTACAGCCCTCAGCTGCAGGAGAGCTTATCACAGTGCAAACCACTGACGTGGTGGTGCCAATTCATCCCCAGCCCCAGTGAGTGGAGATGAGAGTTAGTGATAAGCACAACATCTACCCTCCTGGACTGGAGCAGTGCTTTCTGTCAGAGCAGTTGCACAGATTCACCGTGACTGGCTGTCTAACAATTAAGACTACAGCCTCATGAAAATAGGTGTGAAGGGCACTGAGGAATGTCATGAAAATGCAAATGAATGAGCAAAAGCAGCACCAGCTGACAAATACTGCTTAGACAGATCATAAGCATTCTGATGAACCCTCCTTCTTTTCCAAACCATTCTGGTTGTATTCATAGTGTCTCTGAGAGTGAAAACTAGACAAGGTGAAAAAAATCTACCACAAAGTCAGCAATTAACTCGAGTCAGATTAGCTTTGAAAATTTCCAAGCAGAGGAATAAGTGCCGAGGGAGAGGAGATGGCTACATTTGCAAACAGCCAGGCTTTTACTACTGAGCTTCAAAATTAAAGCCACCACGGCAACTGGACGCCAAACATTTTTTTTTTTTAGTAGTGCAGAATGCTATTTGTCTTTACAAAGAAACACTCAGTCACTAAATTAAAAAGCAACCTCTATGAACTGGACTTGTTGAATACACTGTTTGAATGAGTTGCATTTGTCTTCAGTATTAAGGACATATTCAAGAGTTCTTTCATTCTGTACCACAAACACTTGCTCTTTTCCAGCTGCACTGTGGGGAACTAAGGACAGCTGATAACCTTGTGCCTTGCGAGCTCTATTTTCTGCCATTATCCTGATTTCTTGCTGCCTGTATGAAAACTAAGAGTGGGTAGTCAATTGCTACCTTTAGTGAATGAACCCTACCTATGAGTGCATGGAAAGTTCTACCAATGTCAGGAAAGCTGAATTGTCTGTAAGATTTTTACTAAAGCAGCTAACTAAACTAGAACAATAACGTATGCCAGGGCACGTCCATGTAAATCCTGAATTTTTCTATTTGAATTGAACTTACTGTACTCTTTGGTATGAAATATTCATAGCAAAAATGCAGCCTCTTTAGTATGGGGTTAAGCTTTTAAATACTGGGAAGAGCTTTAAAATGTCATGGCAATGCAAAAGCAAGCAATATAAATACTATGAGTTTGCATAAGTCAAATCTTTGGATTTTCTGGTAGTAAGAGATTATATTCAATATCATTTACACATTAAGGGCTATGCTTCAGGTAAATTCTATAGGTCTTTCTGAGTACAGAATTACTGTGCTACTTCCTACGTTATTGTACCTCTCCTTCGACACAATCTTCAGTGTCCTATAGGAACTGCACACAGGACATGGCCAAGGAGAAGGCATCAAACCCAGCAAATGGAACGTAGCTCACCAGCTTGCTTTCCTGCCATAGAACGGTCCGTAACAGTGAGGAGTTTCAGTTCAGCATGGAGCCACTGACATTCCAGGTCAGGAGATAGTTCAAATTCAGAAATAGAAACTTTTCCTTCTGGATCTCAAAAAATCCCCACTTTGGGAGATTAAACTTCTGCTGTTAGACAAAGCAACAGAAGTGGAGGAACTACTTGTAAGTTCACCAGTCACTGCTCTGATCATTTTGCATTCATACTCTGCCCTCTCCTTATCCTTCCTCCTGTTGCTGCAGATCCCCAGGGGTCTGAATTACATGTTAGTGGGTTGTCAACTGATATGTAATATAGGGAGAAGACTGAGAAAATCAACTTCTCTTGTGCAGTCTGACCTCTGGCTCTAACAGTGAGAAGGTAAAAAGATCAACTGCCCAGCTACCACAGATGGAAATAACAGACATCCACCCAGCACTCAGATCCGCAGAAGCGAGACTGTGTGTTCATCTAAAGACTTCATCGATCTGCATTTCCTCACTTGCTTAAAAGGCCTGAAAAGGTATAGAGGAGCAAAGAGAAATCCAGCTTTTGTAATCAGGCAGTTTTGCACTTCAAATTAATATTTTCATATTCGCTGTAATTTAGAGATGTTCAAATCAGCACATATTACCGAGCAGGATTGGTTATGCATAATTTTAATTCTTGCAATTTGTCACTTGCTTTCCAGACAATAATGTCCTGTTGTTTCTAAACACGGATCATGGGAACTTTCTCACTTTATGTGTCCTGCAAATTGCTTTGTTTTACACAGCCATACCCTGTTATATTTTCAATTACAGTCACATTTTATAACTTACACATTCTTAAAAGTATTATATGTTAATATATTAATTTAAGGAACGTCAGATGAAGTGTGTAGACTTAGTACAGAACATATTCTGACAGACCTGACAGAAAACATGACAAATGTGTGCTTTCTATCATAATGATTATTTTTCAGATAACACCAGCTGTGCAACTATTAAACCAAGTGACTGCTTTTCCACATAACACCAAGTACCAATATTCAATCATGAAAGAAATATAAATCTCCATGGGCTTTTTCCACATGCTTTAAATCAGCAGCAATCTGTGCATTTGTATCTGCACTGAAAACATGGTAAAAACTGGGAATGTCTTCCAGCTGGAAACTCTTTGGCATCTTTACTGATAGTGACTATGAATGGGGTATATAATGCCATGTTTATAGGGATGTAGTCCAGTTTTAATTTAAGTTCCAAGTTAAATACGACACATAAAAAAAGATTTCACTAACCAAAAAACCTGAGCAACTCCAGGAATTACTGAATCTTCCATTTCACCCTTCCTATTATTTTATTCTGGAAGCCTTGGATTCTTCCTCAGCTTTAAGTTAAAAGTGTTCAAAATCAAATGCATGGTAAAAAGCATAATTTCCTTTATGAAACTCTGGGTTTTTAAAGGGGGCTTTAGTAATTCTTGAGTATTACAAGATTCTGTCTCCAAGCTGTACGTTCAAGATGAGCCTTACTGACAGATAACTAATTGGATAGTGCCATCCTACACCAGTTGTTGCAAGGTAAAAAGAGTCTCTTGCCTTTTTTTCATCCTACTCAGTAGAGCTCAGAAGTGCTTATTAAACACCTTTAATTCTCTTTCATGTTCATTTCACAGCCTCAGAATCTCACATCACCACTATATCTCAGATCCTAAGGAGATGAAAAGGAAACAGTCATTTTTCTGGGTGCACTATTTGTGTATGTGGTGATCTATGAATTTTCCAGGGAAAAAGTCTTTTGCATTCATGACATTTTGAACTGGTCTGTGACCTCATAATATGATAAAAGGAACAGTTTAAAAATATAGTAATTATGTTAAAACATCTTCCTTGGACTGTGACACCAATTCTGGACTCAGCATATAACTCAGCATGCATAAAATGCTCTGTGAATAAAGGTTTGGGGGTTTTAATGTGAAGAAAAAAATAGCATACCTGACGTTTGGATTGGTACTGTGTGCCCATGTTGGGTGTGCAACTCTGGCTCATCACAGGACTTATCACATGGGGTGATAAACCATTGCTTAGGGCCAGCATGAATTAACCAAAAAAGCAAACTAATGTCAAGGCAAAGCAAGAGCAACGTTGTAGAGTGCAATGAAAGATGTGCAAAGCCCTTCCCTGGAGCTTCTGCTGGCTCTCTCCCAGACCTGCCAGGTTCTGTCGCTTTTCTCTTGTTTGTGACCATGGAAGAGAAAAGCAAAATTCTTTGCAGAAGTTTTTTAAACCAGGCTGGGCTGAGCTGGCAGTTTGCCACATACATTGCTTCTTCCTGGTATTTCACACAAAAGCTGTACTAGAACAAAACAGAAAAAAAAGAAACAATAAAGGGAAAATATCATGGTTCTCTTAAGTCCTCTTTTCCCCACTCTCAGCTTAGAGACCCTCAGGGGGAAAATGGCCCAGAGGGGTAAAAAGTCCATAAAGAAGTAAAACATTTCACTGAAAAATCACAGAACACGTCAGTATAAAATCTGCAAAAAAAATTAAAGGCAAATGCTCTGCTGGGTCATTGTATTTAGACACAAAATTGAGTCAAGATGCCACTGTTCCTATTGTTCAATGGGAGAGAACAGAATACTCAGGACCTGCCTATCTGGTGCTCAGGACACTAAATTCCAAGGCCTGTGAGGTCTTCTGCTCTGCCTGCTCTCCAACTGCCCAGACTCCCCCTGCACACCCATCACAGTTACGTACGTCTTGCAAGAAGTTTCACACAGCTCCTTCAACACTCAACCACGTGCACGAACCACAGCACACCGAACGCCCCTGACAGCCCACGTCGTACCTCCACAACTCCCTCAATGTTCTTTCCTGCCTTTACGGCTCACAGTAAGAGGCAAAATCCTTTCAGAATGAAATTAAACAAACAAACAAACAAACAAATAAATAAAGCCCTAACCAAACTGAACCCAACACAGTAATAGATTTTCTGCTTCTTAACAGCTGTAAATCCCATAAGGACTGAAATTATCTGCACTGGTCTGCCAAACAGATGTGCCCAGAAAGGCCCCTAGATCTTTGCTTCCATTCACCAGTAACTTCTTCAAAAAGGTCAGAATGTTCTTTCTGTCTTCACATCTCTTTATTATTCATTATTGCTCTAAACTTTAGCAAACTATTACTCTACTCAAAACATCTAAGAACAAGTATTTCACTATGGTTAGTGGTCTTTTTCTCCACTAAAAGAAAAAAAAAGCAGAGCAGTGCACTGCCAATCACTTATAGCAAGCATAATCTACACAGATGGGTTATGCTCCTTGGGGTGATTTTTTATGCAAATATTTTAATTCCAGTTTAAGCATGGCTTCTATTGTTTCAAAATGTTTTTGATTTTGGCTTACTGGACTTAGAAACAATACCTTAAACAATTATTGTTTCACAAACACAAAATGCTGAATTAATTAGTTGTTCATCAGTGAATCTATTAAAAAACACTGATATATAAAAATACTAATTGGAGTAAATTCATTGGAAGTGTCAACAGGAGAAATGCTGGGAATACATAGCTGTTTCTGTTTGGCCAAGAAAATAAACTGACAGAAGACTCTAGAAGACCAAGCTGACCTGCTAACAGTTACCTTCACAGCCTGTCCATCCTACTTGCCTGTCAGGTCTTGTCAAAAGTAAAGCTAGACGAAACTGGTTTGGGTGTGTTTGCTGAGAAATGCTGGAGTCACTGTCATGTTTTATCTGTATGTTCAAAATGCATTTAATAGTGGCAACCTGCACAAAGAATTTTCAAGGCTAAAAACCACAAAACACCAAAGGACTCACTCGTTTCTTTCACTCAACAGCCTGGTAGCCAGCACTGTCACCCCGACAGTGAAGCTCTTTGGGCTGCCCACAGAGGCTGCTCCCTCTGCAGAAGCAGCTGAAAATTCAGTGTAAGCAGTAACCAGAAACCAAGCGTGTCTTGAGCCAAATGGTTCAAGTTCAGCCAAATGTTCCTTCTAATTCCTTTGATATCCATGGGGATCAAATAAGTGCACTATCTTTACAAGACAAACTTTGCTTTCACTTAAGCCATGAAGGTCTTGAAGCTGCTCTTTAACCACGACCAAATCCGTTCACCCTTCAGAACTGCCTTTTCCTCTCAAAGTGGATTTTTCCTTTTTAGATCGTGTGATTTGCAGAGCAGGAGATGATCTCTTTCCAGATATTTAAATGTGATGAAACTCAAATACTCGGTTTGGACCATTAAACTTTATCATGATACAAATAACAATATTCATTTCCTTGGCTAGCTTCTTCAGAGATGCAGAAAAAGTCCAGTCCAAGTTGGAAAAAGCAAAAGCAGTGCATTATAGAGGTCCTTAGTCCGTGGTGTGGAATGACAAACACCTACAGTGCACGGTGTACGTGCGTGCGTGCACACACAGGCTGGTCTGCTTCGTACACATAAATTTCCATTCTCCTTTAACACTGATAACAACCTTCTTGAGGTATAGAATTGCCAGAGAGATATTAGAGAAGGAGATAGCTACAGCCCTTAGCAGTAGAGCAAACTGTTTGTTGTTAAGTAAACAGAGCAGCCATTATGCACTCAGCAACCTGACCTGCAACCGTGAAAGTCAGTGTTGCTGGTTTATCAGAGTATTAAGTGACAGAGATTTTTTTTTATCTGCCCTTATTCTGAATCCTGTCACGTTATCTTTCAAATTTATCTAAACTACCATGACAAACAAGCAGCCGGGCTCTCAGTTTTCAGCTTCACTTCAAGCAGCTTCATCCAAAGCATTGTCCTGCTTATTGCCAGACACAAGATGAAGAGTACACGTGGCTGGGTCATCTGCCACCACCCAAGGCAGGCCAGGAGCGGCAAAGCACAACCACTCGCTCGCTACATATTTTTATCACAACTGGTGTTACAGACTGCAGATTTTGATTACCTGGAGAGGACCAGTAATCAGGCTGAGCACTACCCTTCCACTGGCTTCGGCACTTCTTTGTGTGCTTGGGCTGGGATCTTGCCTCTGCATCGTGAATTTCCGGATCAGCCTGCGCTGCCAAGAGGTACCCGGGATTGCATCGCACGCAGCGCAAGATGCAGCTGATAACAAAGAATCCCAACTCATACAGCAAGTGCTACAATTCTATCTGACTCAATTTCTCCATCTAGAAGACCAACATCAGGACAGCGTGTCTCACACACAGCGTGCCATTTGGTCCTTTTTCCAGATATGGATTTCGCACTTCAATTCACAGCCAGGTTAGTGGAGAAACAACAATATTTTTTGAAATCAGCTGTATAAGATATGATAGTACTCAGTATAAAACCTAGTCAAAACAGATAATGATCAATTTTTCTCATGAATGCTTAAGGGAAGATGAAACAAGACAGATTTATATATATATATATATAAATATTTTCTCATCATTCCTTTGTCTGGGCTTGACACATTGAATGACTTTTCCTGTAACAGAACTGGCAGATTCCAAAGTGCAATGTTATGGGTTTCTCCTGCCAGCCTGCCTAGCAGATTGGTCTAACAGACTGGTAATACAATACCTCTTTTTTATACATATATATAATGGGTGGAGTTTCTCCTTCACGATCTTCTGTGTACAAGCAATAAAAAAGCCTACCTTTCCTTCAGCTTTTTGAAGGAAACTCAATCATTTCCGTAATTCAGTAAACCAGTAAATGTGCCTGCAATATTTCTGGGGTTTCAAACTGTGTTATGCTTAACTTTGCTGCACAGAGATTATTTTATGAAGCGATTCAGCGCTCTGTGCAGACCTCAACCTCTTTAGAAAACTGGTGCTGTCGACTGCAATAGATTTTTCAACAGAACAGTCAAACAACACAAATGATTTGCAACATTGCAGGACCCAGTAATTCCCACTATTCATCTTTTCAGAAGAGCTATGAATTCGATGAAGATTTATAAGCAGAAAGTCACTTTCATTCTCAAATAATGTACAACTGGCACTATAACGCCCACACTTCTAGCAGATGCTGTTTATAACATGCTGCATCACTCGGTATTATGACACGCTGTGAAGTCTGACCTAATTTGACACGACAGCTAAAATTTAAAGGACGACATTTCCCATTTCACTTCCAAATGGGATAACTGCAATGCTCCAACAAAAGCTGGCCAGCAGGAGAAGGGCAGACGGGAAAGTGTCCATGGTTTGCCAACTTCAAATTACTGTTGAGCAGTTCAGCATATCTCTAGAAAAAAAAGCCCTTAAAAGAGTAATTAATCATCATTTAGGAAAGGTCTTCAGTGAAGTGCATTCATTGTCTTTTATGCATGCATTACAGTTTATGAGCAAACATTGAACTTTTCTGCACTCCTGTCCCTGTACTTCTGGCAATTCTAACCTAGCAGCTCAGAACTGAATCCAAAAACATGTTCATTCTAAAACCCAAAGCACAAAGCGCTCAGGGGTATCTTAATATTCTCCAATTGTTTGGGTTTTTTCTAGAGATGAATCCAGTGTCCAGTGACGAGGACACTTCTGTGCTATTAAAGCACTTCCTGGGATAGTGACTGTTATTTCCAAATGGATTTGTTGCAACTGCATGATGTACAGTGCTTACAAATAAGCAAAAATCTGAGCTTCATGGATTGCAACAGAGCACCTTAGTGATCCAGAAGTTCAGAAGAGTAAATTCAGAACGCAACAAGTATCTCCTAATCAGTCCAAAACTTCTGCATGACAAGCTTGATCTGTAGCTGAGTACCATTGATAAGATCCCAAATAATTTCTTCTTCCTATCAGGATATGCCCAGGGCCTGTCACCTCCATGTGACACAAAAAGAAAAATTATCAAATCTGGTTTTAACTTCTTAAATTCACCTTAATTTCTTTCTTCACCAAAATACAGAAGTTTTAAAATAACATATCAATGTAACTTGCAGAAAACAAAATCAAAATGCCATCTCAACTTTGTATTTAGTTTTATTAAGCCAATATATACACACTTGCATTGTAGAAGCTAAAGGATATTTTAAAAAAGAAATCCTCCATAAGCCAAAAAACTTCAACCTAGCAACTGCAGCCTGCACTGTACTGCAATCCCCAGTCAAGCAGACATTATAGTCCAGCACACAGTCAAAGCCTAAGAAAAATGCCCTACAATCAAAGCAAATCCTAATCTTTTGTGCATTTTGTGATGGTGGGACCTTTAGAAAATGGGATAATTTTCCCAAATCATCTCAATGTGGGGAAGTCACATGAAAATCTCCATTCTCCTTCACCTCTGTAGTTCTTCCCCTGAATGAATGCCTGAGGCAATCATTTTAAAATGGCACTGAAAAAAAGTTGGGGCAGTAGAATCATGCTTGCTGGCAACGCTTTATCCTTTATCAGCTTCAAAATTAGTAGTGATTGTAGAAGACCTTATAAAACACAAGTAAATTCATTCTTCATCCTTAGTGGCAGTTGCCTTCAAAATCTTGGGGGAAGTGAACTCTTGCTTGTACTGGCTGGTTTAAGCCTTAATGAACCACTTAGAGCAGGGCAAAGGCACTACTTTCTCCAAGAGAGATAAAATAATTTTTATAGTAACTCTCATTTTTTCAGCGACTTAATAACATTTTAAAGAAGACTTCTGACCTATCCTTTCAACCTAAATTATCCAGTTGTAATTACCTGGTAAAACACTGTGGCATTTCCATACATGTGGCTAAAACTGGCCTTCCCATGACTAAGTCTGATTACATTAAAGAACTGTAAATTACAAATTTCTGATATCTTTAGATTATTAAAATACATTAAAAAATAAAACAGGAGTCGAGAACCTCATTAGAGAATCATCTCTAGTTGTTCAAGGAAATGTCTCATGTATAACTTATAACTGCCTTGATACTTTTATGTCATTGGCACATCCCTAGAAGTTTTACACAGTGACATTTGCTACTGATTGCTCAAGAACTCAAAGAAAACATCTCTCTCCATTAAGAAAATTCCCCATTCAGGATGGCAGGGGCAATGGCTCTATTCTAAATATCCATCTCTACCATCCACTTGAGTTATTCATAGAATCACAGAATGGTTTGGATTGGAAGGGACTTCAAAGATCACTCAGTTCCAACCCCCCTGCCATGGTCAGGGACACTTTCCACTGCGTAACGGTGCCCAAAACCTCATTCAAAAATGCAAATAAAACAATGGAAAGGCAGAATAATGTTAATCTTTATGTCATCTGCATGCTACATTTTTATTTATCTTTTTAATTGCCTTTTTTTTTTAATCCAGGTACCTTGCTGTAACACTAACCCTTACAGGTCAACATAAATGTTGTTATTTCTAGCCATTTTTAAGGTGTGTGGTGAGAAAGTGCCAGGTTGGCTCTCTTCCACAATCTGTCTATCCAGTGGGTTATTTGTAATGATGACCCCAGCAGATGTTTCACAGGGATGAGCAAGAATCACTGCAGTGTGCTGAAACAGACAGTTTGCATCCCCCACTGATGGCCTCAGACTAATTCTCAGCAGTGCAAGATTGGGTTCAAACACTGAAACAGGAGGCTTTTTGTATCTCCAGTCCTCCTCAGGCTATAATTAGCTTTGAATGTACTTATTTTTAAAAAACAATCTTCCTAAGAAAATTGCCTTAACATTATTTGATGCAAATTCCATATTCCCCACATGACAGCGTTGATGAAATAAGCGCCAACATCCTTCTGAGACTGAAGCGCATCCTCACTGTTTTCTATTGGAAAACATAGGTGGAGAACTTGCCCAGCTGTGGCCTGTGGCAAATACAACAGTTTCTCACTGCACCTCCCAGCCACAGGACCCTTCTTTCTGGTAGTGAAATGCTCCCACATTTCAGAGCCCCTACACTCAGAGCTGAAATACCACTGTCAGGGATGGCTTCAACCAATGTGATTTATTAAGGGATTCAATTCTACTATTCCCATCAACGACAGGCAAAGTGAGGCCTAAACCAACCACACTGCTACATACACATTATTTTGCAACCAGACTAAGAATTTTAAATTTTAGTGTATATAAATTATAGTTTGCCATGTTCTTTGAAGCTCTTTGACTGCATCTAAATACAAGGATTCCCACTCTGCCTACAGACTGAACTATTCTGGTCATGAAACATTACCTTCCCAGCATGTGGTATGCCTATCAGCAGAAAAGTGGTAAAAAAGAACTGACTAACTTTATTTATTACATTTGTACTGCTTACAAAACCATTTACTTAATGGATGAGTATCATTAGCAGTCCAACCAAAAAAAAAGAATAAAATGATGTGTTTCATAGGTTCATTAAAATAATATTTCAAAGCAATCATTCGAACAAGAAGCTAAAGATCCAAAAGACAGTAAGTTATCTGCAAATAAATGAGGCAGAACAAACATGTTTTGAAGTAAGTTAAGAAACATGTTTACAAATATATTACACCATAAAGAAAACAGAGCATGAAGCTTAGAGACTGCTCTTCATGCAACTTATTAAACACAACAACAAAAAAGTGGTAATGAGTTTTGAATCAAGGGTCCTCAGACTTGTGGTCAGCACGAGCTAAAGAGTAAGTGCCTGAACACACAGCATATAGAATTTCATAAAGCACAGTGAAGGTAAGGTTATGCACAAGTGTCCCTGAGACTAAAGCCATAACAATAGACATTGTTATCCCCTACTGTGTTTTAAAAAAAAAGAAATAAAAAAAAAAGCAAGCCCCAAAAATCAAACAACAAAAACTAAAACAACCTAAAAAGCCCCCCCGACTATCGCAGGAGCAAAGAGCATCCTTCTGCTCACAGGTGTCAGTGGTGATACAGAAGTGTTTCCAGTAGACCAGGCAAAGGTTGTGGGAACGTGCTGCTGTGAGAACTGGAGAGCTCTAAGTTTGCCCCCATTGGTCAATTCAGTCATAGAAATGTAAAGGTTCTTGAGCATCATACTTATTTATGGCAATAGCTATTTAACAGAAAAGAGGAAAACAGAAATACAGGGAAAATCGATTTGTTCAAGAATAAAGGGTAAAGGATGATACTGAAATCTTGCTGGACAAATGAAACCAGGCAGAGCACACAAGCCTGTCCTCCCTGTACCCATTGGTTCTTTCTGCTCCCTTGTGCTTGCTTGCCATAGAGAGGCAGGATCAGATTTGCAAAACACAGTACTAATAGTTTGTCTTCATTTTAATACTTTTCTCTTTTCTCTGTGAATATTGCATTTGGTGATGATTTTTAAATAAAATTTATCCTAACTAGAAGGAAAAGGAATAAGGAATACTATTGGCATTAAAGCTTTTCTCATTTCCTTACATATTAAATACTCTACCTGGTTTTCACTGTTTTTCTGAATCTTTAAACAACATAAAAAATCCTTGCTGTCATGAAAATACAAGGACTAATAACGCCAAACAATTCTAGCCTATAATCAGCTCCTTAGAATTGTCAGCACCTTCAATTTTCTGGACCACCTCCTATCTAATGAAATTAAGAAAGCTGTCTTCTAGACATCAAAACATGGAGTAGCTGACTGTCGGAAAGGAACTCCTGTGCTCCTCAAACCACCTGTGCCATGAATATTTTTTTATGGGCCAGCAGTTCCATAACTGTGCCTGTGTCAACAAGGAGCAGGACAGAACGATTTAATAAAGAGTATACTGAAGGAGGGAGCAAAGAACACGAGGGAAAGGAACAGCTCCTTAGTTAACATTGCAGTCCACTCCTATTACAAAGCTCTCTTTCATTAGTCTTACAACCAGAACTAGATGAGGAAATGTGCTCAGCTCAAAAATTGTCAGATTTGCTCTGAAAGTAAAAGGAAAAGCTTAAAAATATTGCCATGTTTCAAAAATGCCTGTCATATTTCTTAGTCCCATTCCTCTCTTTAAAAAACATTACCCATTCTCCAAAATCCCTGCACCTTGCAGCCTTACACAGTCCTCAGCACTACTTGAGGAGAGCGGCACTATTAAACACTTGATAAGCAACAGCAATTAACAGAAGTCCATGTATTTGTGCTGTGTACAGTCTGGGTCACATCTGAGATACCTGGGAACCTTGCCATTCACTTTGGTAAGATTTTCTGCACTAACTAGTAAAAAGTAATAGAAAAAAAGAAAAAAAAAAAAGGAAAAAGGAGGGGGGAAAAGAAAGGGGAAAAAAACCCACAAACCAGAAAACCACTTTCACAAGTGACAGAGACCTTCCTACAGAGTGAGCATAGAAACCTGTCTGGAGAGGCAGCATTAAGTATTGCTCAAATGCATAGCTGTGCACAGTTACAAGGGGTTAAGTGACAGGTTTTCTACAAGTAACAGAACAATCTGGATTCACTTAAAATCCAAAACCAAGAAATATTATAAGAGTTCACAGAACTAATGTTTCTGAATCTAAATGAAACATCCCCAAAGTGGCAAAGTCTTCTGGTTGAGTTCAAGCAACTAGAATGTGTTCAGAACACAGTTGAAGCCTGGGTTTAAGACATGGGAATTTACTCCTTTCTGAAATTCTCATGACATGTATAATAGTTCCTTCTGAATCCAGACCAGCCGAGTAAATCAAACACTGATATTGACACCAGCCATGGAGCAGGCAGGTTTTGTGGCCAGAAACAACACATTGCATTGATTTGAAATCAATTGATGCTTCCAGGGCAGGTGCAGACACACCATCGCACGCTGCAGTGGACAATGTTGATGTACGTGCAAAAGAGCTTTGTCTGATGCTTTATCAAGGAATCATGGAATGGTTCAGGTTGGAATGGACTACTGGAGATCATCCTACCCACCCCTTCTTAGCCCCCCATTCAAGCAGGGTCACTGATGGCAGGTTGCCCAGGACTATGTCCAGGAGGTTTTTTTAGTATCTTCAAGGATGGAGACTCCGCAGCCTCTCTGGCAGCCTGTTCCAGTGTTCAGTCACCTTGAAAGAAAAGCCTTTCCTCTGAGAGATGAATTCTCTAATCAATTCTTTTTCTTCTAAGACATGCTTCTAAGAAAGGAAAGACTTCTAAGCACTCAAACAAAACCAAAGGAAAACCAAAGTAGGTTGACCTTAAGTTATGTTCTGTCATCAGCTGCTAAACTAGTCAAGAATCTTACTCAAAAATCTTCCACAGCCTGGAAAGTTGTATTTCTAATTTTAATTTTACACCAAAACATCTGCTTAATCAAATAAGAAATGTTATCGCAGAGGGGGCAGTGACAGAGAGGTTATAGTGTTTTATTTTGAATTTAAGCAAGTTTAAGTGTCTTACCAACACACAGACAAGATTACATTAACTGTGAACTAGAGGAAAGCAATGTTAAATTTTTTTACATTTATTGCCATATACTGAAGCACTTGTTCAATATATTTCATTATTGGAAAATTCAGACTTGTACAGCGTACCAGAATAAGAGATCTGAGTTTTATAATATCTATAATAGAAGAGCTGGGTATGGGATAGAAAAAGACGAAAGCAGGACAGAGCTATAAAGCAGAAGGACAGTGAAGTCAAACAGATAAATGAGTATAAACCAGCAAGTGACTTCTTGTTTGTTTAGCGTGAAAGTATTAGTAATATATTCAGCCATGAATCTTATGTCTTTGGAAAACCACAATCACACCCAAGAAAAGAACTGCTACACTGATGAAACCAGTCTGCCAGGAGATGCTCTAGGTGAGGGCAGATTCTGCTCAGCACACCCAGCTTTGTGTGCAGCTCCCTCTGGCAATCGCCATCAGGCTTCAGACCTGATGTCCCTTGTCTCAGGACAATTGATGGGTGCAATCAGGGCATCAGCCTGTGCAGGAACACCCAAGGGCCTTTGCATAAATAAGATTAGAAAAATACAAAACAAGCAAGTAAGCGAGTGGCTCGGTCTGATCCTGTCATTTTCACTGAGCCCGCCCTCAGGCTAATGCAGATTAATCTTTTTCTCTGAATAACAAGATAATTATAGCAAATAAATAAAGTTCTCAAGAATGTGTGGAGTGTCAGCACCTGCATACTTGCACAAATAGCATCTTCTAGAGTAAGCAATCCAGGCCAGAGTGGAACACGGGGATACGGTGACCTCTGCACTCACCCCTGCCGGAGCAAGGACTGCACGTGTTTCAAACAGAGAACTCTCGGGCTGCAGAGCACCATCAACATTTGTAGGAAAACAGATGAGGAGAGTCATAAATTGATTGATTAAAGTAACAGGCTTATTGCAGGAGAACAAATTCATATATTTACATTAATTTACTTGCTACCAAAACAATAAATAATAATTCAATAAGCTTCATATTGCTAATATAATACAGGCTGCGAATTAGTAACAGAGCTACTTACCCATAACTTTTACTTGCTAGAGGATTACTTATCACACAACAATCAGCCAGTTTTACTCTTGCACTTTCAAGATCTACTGTATTAGAAGTACCTTCAATTCTATTAACTAGTAAGCGTTTAAGAGATGCTGGTAGAAATCATACATCACACAAAGAATTAGAAACTTCTGAGTCTGACCTGAGATTACAGGCTGAGTACCACCAGCAAGCACCAGCAAATACTGCCATGAACACCCACTGCAGGGGTTTAGAAAGTGTCATTAAAAAAAATGTGTTGGAACTCACATAAATGAACATACGTTCATTTATGGATCAGGTGAATTAGGAATTCAGGTCATTGGAAAGTTGTAGATCACTTCGATAGGATGCAGATTCTCAAGAAATCAAATGCAAATCAAATTTTACATGCAGTTTTCATCTTGAAAAATTAATTCAACACACAAATATAGATTAGACACGAGGTAGGTATTGCCTAAAAACATGATCAAAAAAATTTAAAAATCATTCCAGTCACGACCGCTACTGAAACTTAGGTAGGAACGAGAAAACAACTTTCACTTGGCATCAAAAATGAGGACATGTATACAGTAAGTAGACTATGATAATTTACACCCTGAATTAACAGTAGGTTCCAGTAGCTTTCATAGCTTCGCAAATTCTTTCACTTTCCTAAGAAACAGCTAGTGCTACCATCCTGTCCTCTTTGACCAACTCCCTAAATAATTCATGAAAAGAATGAAAGGAAGAGAATCCACACCTCAGTTGCTCTATACTCTTTTCTAAAAAAATCACCTTCAGTGAACCCTCCACAAAGCCAGTGCAGAAGAACTACACTAAACAGCTCTTGATTTATTGCTTCACTCATCCAGTGAGTGCTCAGAAAAATCCAATACTGAATTCATTAATAACATTAAAGCACTAAATTCTATGCTAAAGTTTACAGATTCAATCAACCACAACTCAACAACATTGAATTAGTGCAGCTATAGCAGGTGAAAATTAAAAATTATGGTTACTAAACAAGAAAAAAAAAACCTTTTTTTTTTTTTGGTGGCACATCTCTCATATCCTCCACAGCTGATTATTGTGGAATGGGCAAGATTAAAAAAAATACTGTTAGAATTTTAATATACGCTACTCTGATACAAAATTCTAATGCCTACCTAAGCAAAAGTTGGTATTTTCCAACGTACTGACCTACAAGAACTCTCACTCTGAAGTCAATAAAAACTTGAAGACACTCAAAACTATCAAAAAAATCTTCATGTGTTGATGTGCATAACTATACAGGAGGAAAAACAGTTTCAAGTTTTGAAAAATTGTCGCTTCAATATTCATTTTAATCCTTAGTTCTTGGGGAAGAGGACAGTTTTAGATACTTTGCGGAGCAAAGTTAAGAGGGAATGATTAAAATGAATGCAGATCATAGTCCTGTGATCTCCTGTCCAAAAAGATCGCTCACTCCTTTGAAGGTGTGAAAACCAAAAGCACAGAAATAGAATCACAGAATCGTTTAAGTAGGAAAGACCTTTAGATCATCAAGATCAAACCTTAACCCAGCACTGCCAAGTCCACCACTAAACCATGTCTGTAAGCACCACATCCACACATCTTTTAAATCCCTACACATCCACCACTTCCCTGAGCAGCCTCTTCCAACGCCTGAAAACTTTTTCTGTGAAGAAATTTTCCTACTATCCAGTCCAAACCTCCCCTGGCAAAACTTGAGGCCTTTTCCTCTTGTCGTATCACTTTTTACTTGGGAGAAGAGATGAATATCCACCTCACTACAAGCTCCTTTCAGGGAGCTGTAAAGAGTAATGAGTACCAAGCTTCAAAAAGTTATAGCTACAGGAAATCTCATAGGCAGAAGAACCACCATCTGAAGAAAAGAGATCGTAATTGAAAAATTAAAAACAAAAATATGGAAAAAATAAAAACAGGTAACAACAACAAACCCTTCAGGGGTTTTCCTCTCAGGAAAAAACATAATTTGACCAGTTTTGGAAGCTCCTGAAACCCAGAAGCTTCTGCTGCTGCCTGGGCACAAGAAGAGATAGTAGAAGGTACAGCAATAGTCTGATTGCAAAGTCAAGTAGAAAATTTCAGGACAACAAAACCTTTCTACACAAACTGGCAGGCAAGTGTTCAGCTCGTTTTTTGTCACTCAGCTGAACCTCTTCTAAAGACACCAACATCATTCATCAGCATAGAAGAAAGGGGATTCCCCTCCTCCTCCTCAAAAAAAAAATAACAAAAAACTAAATTTTCAAATAATTACAAAATTGAATAACAAATTCAGTGTAAGCTTGAAAATATGCAAAGCCCACAGTTATTCATCACTACAAAAAAAATCAGTGAAACTATTTTATCTTGGAAAACTACTGCACAAATTTGTTAAAAGTGGATACAAAAATAATCTGGAAATGAATCCTAAGTAGCTTAGTCCTCTGTCTTCAATGGAAATGCAATGATTTGGGTTTTAGCCTGAAACAATATTGTTTATGGGTTTACTTTTTTGTCACTGGCGTTTTGGAGATATGTTTGGAAGGTAGAGAAAAGGGAAATATCAAAATGGCACAAGTGGCAGTGGTATGTTGTATACAGTTGTATGTCAAGTTATCTAAAAGCGACATCTTAATTACAAACAATTATACAAAGTTCTTTAGATTTAAAATTTAGGAAACTATGTACATCTTCAAAGGACAGAATATCAGGGGAACTTCTGAAACTTCTCCAACTCAGACAAAAACGAGTGATATGTCATTCTTATGTATCACAAGCCACACATTTGTAAGTGCCATAAATGGATTTATCTTAGGCAGAGACTGAATACAATACCATAACTTGGATAAGGGCAACGAATTTCATCACCCCTACCATGGAGAGTAACTGGAATTCAGTTGTGCTTATATGTACAGAGTTTGTCTTAGATACTATTAGAAATCTGATATATAAAAGTGAAACTATTAAAAACCACAGCGTCGCTGACTGAAAGCGTCGCTAAGACAGGAGGATGGTGACACTCCAGCAAACCAACCGAGGAAGTGGAACATCCCATTTCCAGTTTCAGGCTGGTTTGTTTGGTTGTGCACTGAACAGAAAACATGAAAAGCACAAAGAAGCAGATTGTTGTCCTTGAAGACTCTGACTCCAAAATGAATACAGGTTACATTGTGGTATCTTCTAGGTCTGCAACCGTTTGATCTGAGATAGTTTTCTGTCACATAAACAAGGGTACTGCCTGGGCAACTCAAACAGATTTCCGATTGGCGTAAATTAGAGCTCTGTGGTCTGGTCTTTGAGAAACACCAAGGAACGTTATTTTAGAAATAGAGAGCATGCTCCACAGCAAGAATAGACAGGGTGAAGCACTGTTTCATACACAAACACATACAAATGCACGCACACACTGAGTATTGAGTACTTGTTGCAAGTTTCACCTCTGTTTTACATTTGGGCAGGAAGAAGAAGCAGAACTTTGCAGGCAAAAAGCACTCGGTGAGACCATACTGTGCCTGCCCTTTAACACGAATCTAAACCCTCCTTCACCCACGAGAAAGATAACCTTTGAAGAGCCTGTCCGTGCCTCTTTCCTGCATGCTTTTTGGTGGCTTCAGTCTATCTCTGCTTGAAAAGCAGGGATGTGATCTGGCCCAGGACAAGCAAATGGGATCTGCTTAGACACACCCCTCAGTTCTGATTCCCACTTGTTCTTTCAGCAGCGAGGCACAGCTTTTGGCCACATCTTTACTTGTATACGCATGCAAGTAATAAAATGCACTGCTGCTTGGCAGAGCCCTCCTGTTCCACAGCCTCAAACTCTTCAACAAGGAGAAAAAGCCCAGTGGGGAGGAAAAGGGGGCTGGAAAAGATAAAAGCTTTCAAGGAGCACTTTTAGCATTGCTGACTCCCAGAGACCTGTCTCAAGGCATAGAAAGAATTAATTACTCCATGAGGTACGCAACTACAGCATCACTTGAAACTACGTGATGTTTTTGGATAGTTCCCAGGCATTTGTAGCCAACAGGTGCCTAGCAGTTGCACAATTTTCTAATTAGTTCATGTGCTATACTTCAAAACTAATTACTAAAATGGCTGGATTATAATGTTGCAGGGAGTCATTCATGTGCCACCTACCATTAAGGAGAGAGAAGTTTTGTGAAGGTTAATTAGCATTTTTAAAGTACTTTGGAGATGAAAAGCTTTAACTATATGCCTAATAAAAGAAGCAGAGGTAATACTTTCTATCCAGTGAATTCTTTTATGCATTGAAAGTGAATTACAGGGGTGGCTTTAAGTCTAAGAACATAAATTTTCATGTATAAGGAATTAAATCAACTCCCAAGAGGATTGATCTGTTGGGGAGCGAAGAACTCCAGCAAGATGCAAATACACAGAGGTGACCCCAGAACCCAGGGGCCAGTGCTGGTTCCCAGGCAGAGTTCTGTGCAACCAAAAGTAGACACTTCCCTCTAACGTGCCCTTGAAGAGGTCAGATAATCAAACCACTACGAGCTGGTACCCTTTTAATGCTGTTCTCTGCTCAGACAGGACCCCGCAGCCTCTCCAAGAGGGGATCTATGTGCACCTGAGCCCTTAACTGAAACTGCACCCTCAGCATTTTGCACTCTGTTTGCCTACTGTTAAGATTTTCAGAGTGATAAAGGGCATTGGACACATTTTCTGTAAGGGTAAAATCATTTTCCCCCACACTTAGTTACATGTAATAATTTTAATGAACTTATAATTGCTTTTTGTGAGCTTGGGAGAGAATACACAAGCAGACATATATATATTTTGTATAAATTCTGTTTCTTCACAAGGGTAATAGGAAAAAGAAGCAGTATTCATTAATTACAAAAACCACATTCCAATTATTTGGTTCATACAATTACTATTTATGCCATAAATCCAAAATTGTCATTGACTTTGAAAGTTATTACTGTCATCAATAGAAAGATTATTTTAGTACTACAGATGGTTGCCCTTTTATAGGCCATTTTAATGACTTGTTCTTATCTAATCTGTCATGCATTATTTTGTTGTCGTTATGAAATTTTTAAGTTTCCTATCAATCTATTTTGATGTTTACTAAACAGATGGTGTTACGCAAAAATAAGGGAAAAGCACAATAATGACATTTACTTCTCAAAAAGACTCCAACAGCTACGCATTTATTTTGTCAAATATGAAATCTATGCCATTTGTTTTAAAAAAACTTACTTCAGAAACAAAATTATTCCTAAGATGTAAACTCAAAAAACTTAGAAAAGCAGAGCATGAAATCAACAGAAAGAAGGTTTTTCAGAAAGGAACTTACTGAACTTCAAAAATGTTTGCCAATTAAGATACATTAAGAACCTATTTACCGTATTTCTCAGTATTCCTTTTCTTTGCACAAAGCACTATTGGTGAGCAGCCCCAGTAATTGCTAAGTGATGTGGGTAATTAATACACAAGTGTGACTCAGCTCTGTTACTTGACATCTACTTGTGAGGTGTGATAATTATGTAAACATCTCAATATACAGGAAGTTTTGCTTTCTCTTGGCAATCTTTACGGGTGCCTTTGTTTAATCAGTGCACTGCCATCAAATTGACCCAAAGAGCTGGGGAGCTGAGCGCTCCAGCAGACACAATCGCGCACACCTAACTGAGGGAGGAGTCCAGAGGACAGTAATTAACATCCCACAGCACGACACCGCCACAGCTCCATCTCACTCCACCACTGCGAGCTGAGAAACCTGTCCCTCCACCCTGAACTTCTAAGATTTTGCAGAAATCGACCTCAAAACACAAATATGACAAAGCAAAGCATTCTTAGGTGAGGGAATCCCAGAATTCGGGATCTCCTAACTCTGCACCCCCCACACTTGCATTACTTTTCAGATACAGGACTACCTTCCCCACACACCAAACACCTGTATTCCTCCTAATTTCAAACAGCAAATAAAAACAATTAATGGAGTTCATCTGATTAATCTTCTGTGCCTGTACTATAGCAGCTAAAAGGGGACATTATAATAATCATTAGACCATAGTTTAGAGCCTTCCCAGATTTTGAATATCTCCCAGGATGGGTATTCCACAGTCTCTCTAAGCCTCAGTTGCAGTTTGTACCCTGTTCTGCTGAGAAAGATGTCTCCCCTGACAGCGAATCAAAATTTCCCTTGCTGCCACTTCTGCCTGTTGTCCTCTGTCCCTGCAAGCTCCTCTTCTCTGAAAAGTCCAGCTCCACCTTCTCTTCAGCCTCATCCAGGTGGTGGAGGACAGCAACTGGATCCCACTCTTACCCTGCTCTCCTCCAGGCTGAACAAATCCCATCTCTCTGTCTCTGCTTCACTCAATATATTCTTTCTAAAGACGTCAGAGGGCAATGTACTGCACTTCCAAAGTGCAGGTCCATTCCCACCCTCCTCACCACCAGCAGTCAACTTCAAGTGACAATAACTGATGGAAACAGAGCAGTAACACCACAATAGCCAGTTCCAGCTGGTGAATCCAACCATGCTTTTGGATGGCTGAGGAAATGTTTTCTCATTACTTTTATGAACAGGAAAGGGAAGAAGAGAAATCGTGAAAACTAATGTTCTTTGTTCCAAGTATTCTCTCTCAGTAAGCTTGTTCTTGAGTTTTCTGTAATTTTAGGAGGGTTTATATTATGTGATAAAATTTCACAACTGATTATCCTTTGTTAATTGTCTTGCTTGTCTACAGTATGCTGCTGTAGAACAGGTATCACTGGGTATCAGTTTTTCTTATTTAGCCAACAGATGTGGTCCCAGCAGGAAGCCCCTTCTACAATAGATACTTTAGCACAGTGACAATACCTGCAACCATGCATTTCTCCTGGCACAGGCTAAACATTGAAAAGGAGCTAAAAAAGGGCAGGTTATAGATGTACTGCTTTGTGCAGGGAAATTAGAAAGACCCGTCAATATGTACAATTGTTTCTAAGAGGGAAAGACAGAGTTACTAGCAGCTCACTGGAAATGCCCTGGGCCTAAGTGCTTTTATTCCTGGTATCTAAACTGGGCACAATTTATCTTTGGTACAGCTCTGCTTAAGTCATTGGAATTCCCCCAAGTCTGCATTTGATTTGACGGTGATCGTTAACAATAAGCTAAAGGAAGGGCTATTAGCAAAGCTGATGTCATTGCCTTTCATCAGTCTTCTACAGCAAAAAATTAAGACTTGAACTCAGAATGACTTCAGGGGTTTATTTTTAAATATATTTGGACTAGTAGAATATCAGTTTCTCATTAAGCTGAACCCATTCAGGCAGTGATTGCAGAGAATAAAAGTAAGTTGAAAGCTTTCCACCTTCTCTAAACAATATATCTTTTTTTAAAGCACTGAAGACTATCTCATTCATTACAGAAGCACAACTCCAAGCCATCTCTAAGCGCACTCATACAGAAGTGAATGAAAGACACAGAACCTGTGGCTACAGGCTTATATTTAATGAACAGCATTTAGTTTCTTAAATGGACAAAATCAAGTTCTTTTAACAGACCAATTACTCCCTGTTTTATCTCCATAGTCTCGCTCCATTTGCATGTCTGGTGTGCCAACTGTTATTCTTTAAATTAATGCAATCATCTGTTCACCAGAAAAAAAAAAAAAAAGAGAACACTGAACTATATTTAACACGATGAAAGGGTTGGATAAAAGACAGGCAAGCTTTATGTTGTGTCAATGATGAGTTTCGCCTCAAATAATACTGGCTGTAAACATATTTGTTTCAAAATGCACTCACTGCTCCTGTATTTTATCTGGGCTACACTGAGTGCCATGGATACAGTGCACTTTTCTTTGGGCTATAGTGGGAGGCTAAAACAAGACAGGCTGGCAGAGGATGAATATGTCACAGTCATAAAGAAACACAAATGCTGCTTATCAGAATAGACACGTCTTTAGGCTGCCACATGCAACAGTATCTCCTGAAAGCAAGCCAAGCAGCAGTCAAAAATCACATCCCCAGCATTAGACTGGACATTTACGAGAAGCAAAGGCTTACTGTGTACTAAAACCTCAATGCTCTCCCAAGAGTCTCAGTTCCCCAGAGGCTCAAGAAATGCCTCAATCAGAGATACAGTCACAGTTTAATAATCTGAGGGCTGGAACACCTCTCCTGTGTAGAAAGACTGAGAGAGCTGGGGGTTGTTCAGCCTGGAGAAAAGAAGGGGAGACCTTATTGTATCCTTTCAATACCTAAAGGGTGCTTGTAAGAAAGATGGAGAGACTTTTTATCAGTGCCTGTAGTGACAGCACAAAGGGTAAGAGCTTTAAAGCAGAACAGGTGGAGTTAGATTAGATGTAAGGAAGAAATTATTTATGTTGAGGGTGGTCAGACACTGGTAGAGGTTGCCCAGAGAAACTATGGATGTCTCATCCCTGGAGGTATTCAAGATCAGGTTGGATGAGGCTTTGAGGAACCTGATCCAGTGGAAGGTGTCCCTGCCCATGGCAGGGGGCTGGCACTGAAGGATGTTTAAGGTCTCTTCCAACCCAAACAATTCTATGATTCTCACCTTTTGATTCTGCTTTTAGCTTGGGGATTATCACCTTTACACTGTACATTTTACCTGCAGTGGAGATCTACTTAGGGCTCTCTACTCAGAATCTGGGCTTCACTGCTGATTTGGAGATCTCAGGGCCCTGTTTCCAAGCGCAGAAGATGATCATTAGAGGTAAGTAAGCATTACCAGGTAGAGCAGGAGTAATGCAAAGACTCGCAGAGACAGGTCCGAAGCACTGATGCCCATATCAAACAGTTGTTTCAAAGTGGGCCTTCTGACAAAGCACAGAGCAGAGATTTAAAAAGAATGATATAGACCTGAGAGCTCCCAAGAGCTCCCTAGGGCTTCCCAGATGGCCTGCAGCACTCCCTGCTTCACCTTAAAAGCAACAGAAGTCCAGAAAACTCAGCACTTAACTCCTTCTCCCAAAGAACAGAGAGAATAGCTTTCTGTCCAGCATTTCTCCTAAAATAAGGCCTCTCCTCTTTTCAGGGAGGTGGTAAAGCTGGGTAAACCACAGTTAGAAGAGGTGATGCTGCTGTCTGGAGCAATTCAGTACAATTTTGTGGAAAGATTAAACAAATTCTGCCGGATGCTCAATTTAATTCTGTACCAAAGATAATGAGATCACTTTGCTGTCTGTAATTTTCCATTATTATTTAACAAACTCTCTGGCAGGTCTGTCTATAAATATGCTGTTTTCCATAATTCTGTGACTTCCACAGCCAAATCCATTAACCAGCTTTTTTTTCCCCAATGACTGTACATCGAAGCATCACTTGCGATCTGAGGGTTATTTTATTAGGAGAGTTTGAAAACACACAGAAATTGCTGAGAAATATAAAAGAAAAAATAGGACACCATGAAAATTAAAACAGGTTTCTGCTCTGCTTTTCACTACTCCAGCTCTTCCATCAGTGAGAAAAGCCTATCAGGCCAAAAGCATGGAGTGAAGTATGGATCAGGTTTGTACTTAATTTTAGTGCTCTCTCTTTCTCTCCCTCCTTTTGCATCATTATTTTCAAATGGAATGAGGGGTGTGAATGCTTGAAACAAAGACTTTCTCAAACACTTCATCCCTTAGGAGACACTGACACAGCTCAGAGTCAGAATTCCATGGAGCCTAGACAAATTTTCCAAAGGAAAGACCACTAGAACATCTTCAAAACCAACATTTTCCTTAATATTATTAATATTAAGGAAACCAGATTAATACCTTCACTTAAATTTTGCAATATAACCAAAAAGAAATGGGTAAATGTGCAATGATACCTTTCATCCTCAGAGCTAAAATGTGTCTGTAACCATGTGTGAAAAGAGTTTATCCCTGAAGACAATACCTGGAAAAGCTACAAGCAAACGAAAACAAGATGTTTGAATGGGATCTTCTGGATATCTCTACATCAGTGCCACGTATAAAATTGGTGATTGGCAATTTTAGAATAGTTTTGAATGATATTTGCAGAGCTATGAGCCCATCGTGTGAAGCCAGCCACAAGTTTCTGTTTAATAAATATTGAGCTCCTACTCCATGTGGATTTTGCTACCTCAAAGCAATTTCAAATCACATCAATCAAATCCCTGCGAATCAGCAAAAGCAGATGCTGCTAACTGTTACAGGCAATATCAATTGAAGTTTCATTTTCTGCAGTGTGCATTTAATGTAAAATGCATAGGTAGTCCTTGGAATGGAGACTGGATCCTGGGATTCCTGCTTATAACCGAGTTCCCCAATCTCTACATTACAGCATCAAGCTACCCTTCCCTATCTCTAGCTGACTGAAACTTGAAAATATTCCTAAATGAATAAATATATCCTCATTATTTTTTTGCTTTGCAAAAGGTATAGACTCACTTGAACCCATGAAGCACACCTTTGCACAGAACAGAGGCTGTGCTAGTAGAAAAAGAACTTCTCTGAGACTCAAGAACTGAGGAGGGACCAGCTTGACAAAGCCTGACACCCCAAAGGAGCTCTTCCTCATCCACTGTGTAGAAGAAGCATCATTGCTATCCCCCCTTCAAATTTGCTTCCTAAGAAGCTTCCCAGTTGAGCTGATGATGATATGAGTGTCCAGCTTCAAGCAGTTTTGATGTGTGATTCTCTGCCAGAAGTAAGTACATTACCCTATGCCTGAGACAATGTTTAAATTCCCAGAGCAGGATTTAAACAGCCCTTTTTCTCCAGTGCTCCATGTGAACAAGCTCAGGTCACAAGGGCAGGGGCTGTTGCAGCCCTCTCTCCCACACGGTGCATGGCAGGAGCCCTAAATTATCTGAGCACCAAGCCAAAGGCCAGTCACGTACAGAGACAGCCTGGTGTTAGGTCTGAGTCACTCTGCAGATATGGCCAACAGGGCACTGTAACAGCAGATATTCTCATCTCCTTCATGTTTTGAACAACTGTTATGGGAAAGAATTGGGTAACTCTATGTACTATGAATATGTAAATTAAATGTTAAGTGGCAGAAGTGTATTGTGCCTTTAAGGCACAGAACAACTACGGGCCATAAACCACTGTTGGCTCACACACAGATCTCCCACTGCTGTCAGCAGGAATCTGAAACACAGGCTGAGATCTGTATATGCCCCTGAGAGTCTTTATTCAAACAAGAAATTTAAATGACTGGTAGAGCTATATGGAAAAAAAAAAGTGAAAACTAAATCCAACTGCCTTTAAAACTGGTAATCAAGTTTTGTGCCAATTTTATCTCAAATTTCCTTTTTGATACCATGAAAACATAGGCCTAATGCTTCCAGATTTCCTTTCTCTATCCTAGGAGTCACACTTTGGCTGTGAAAATGATGAAGAATCCCTCCAAAACCAGCCAAATTTGACTTTGGGCCAAATGTCTGATTTCGCCTACAGCAGAATTTCGCTTATTTAAGAAAAATGTTAAGTGACAGATTTGGTTCTTTTTCATCAGATCAAACCCACTAAATTGTATCAATTCTTAGAACTGTCTTGAATTGTTTTACTCCCCAGTGGGGACTGGGGGAGGGGGGTATGAGTAACACAATCAAAAAAACTCCAATCCAATAAGTTAAAACAATAAGTTAAAACAAACCAAAAAGAATCACAAAACCACAGCAGATAAATCTCCTATTAAAGACAGTTTTGCATGCCACACAATAATTTTACTTTCACCAAGGACAGTTTTCCCAATTCATGCAATGGGAATTAAGCAATTTGCCAGCTAGTACTGTCATTTAGAAAGCAAATGATTCCTAATAGGATAAAACCTTCCACAGTGTAGACTTGGGGACTACAAGCCAATCAATTAGACCTTAGTGGGGAATTACTGAGATAGTAATAAGTATTTGCTTTCCGTAAGGATGTCTTTAGAAGTAGACGTGATCCAGAAAACGTAAGCCAACAGCGAACTAATTGCTCCAAGTGTGTATGTGTGCCTAAGTAAAACAAGGATAAACCTAAAGCTAATGGGTATTTAAGGAACTCCAGCTCTGCGTTGCCAAGACAAATCCACCCTGTTCTTCAATAGCAGGTCAAGGAGTAGTTCTGGGAATTCAAAATCTCTGAACTAAATGACTTGAATCAATAGGAGTGAATATAGAAACAGGGTAAGTACTGACCACAGTATGCTCACTCGTAGCTAACACTTAGCTCTCCTAAATATTAGCTTTAAATTATACAAGTTATTAGAAAATTCACTGTGAGCTTCAATGTGATCAATACCTGCTCAGAAAAGTCTGTCATCACATCAAGATCGAAATATTGTTCCTTTGTCTATATTGGTATAGTAAGCCTTGCCTATATTAAATCTGACACTGAGGTAGAAAGCATACGATTCTGTCAAAGAAATATTAATTTAGTAAGAAAACTCTTTCAAAATCACAGAACAAAATACAAAAACTTAACCTATTCTATGAATGCTGAAATTACTTCCAGAATATGAATGATACATATACTATTGTTAAAAAACATATACAGACAGAAGGGCCTAGTGCTGGAAATTCTACTAAGCAGACAGGTCAGATAACTGGACACTGGTGGAAAAGCCTATATAAAAGCTTATGGAATTCATAATCCATATGCTCAAACTAAATATGTGACTTCTGTTTCCAGCAGTTTCTGTTTGCCCCTATCCTTACCCTGTATTTTATGCACCTCGCAGAAAACAGAAAAGGTGACAACATTATTCCACCCCCATATCTACAGTTAAATTCAGAGACCTGGAAAGCCAAGGTGTTATCTTTTATCCGAGGATCAATTTTTGCCTTTCAATTTAGGAGGTAGAGACTACTTCAGGTGGCACAGAACGTGAAGGAAACCCCTGTACTTCCCTGCAACAATTGAAAAGTAGAGTAGGAAACCAGCAAAACAAAAGTCTGAACAGAACAAGTCAGAACTTGAAAGTTCTATATATGAAAGTCATGCTATGGGGGCAATTACATCTGTTTATCAAGTTAAGAGTTATTCCCATGTTAGAAAAAAGCTTGCAGAAATGCTGTGTCTCTGAAAGAGTGCTATGAGAGTGAAGAAACATGGTTTGAAACAATTATCTGAAAATGTGTTTTTTCCTCAAAGTCCCATACAAAGAACTACCAAGTAAAGTACGATCTTTAGTCAAAATTGTGTAAATTAGTACAGACATTAAAGAAGGTGACACTAATAAAACAAAAGCAAGAGGTCATAAAATGTAGCACAAATATCCCTAATGTCTTCTTTTCATTACAGAACAACAATGTATTATAAAATGATGGAAGAGAACTCCCCATAGGCCTCCAGCTCCTCTCCCCCAACCCACGGCATAAAACACCCATCGATGATACAGGAATGACATTTTGATACAGCAACTTGATAAAAACAGAAGACATCAGATATTTCTAAGGCCCATGTGCAAGGCCAGTACAAAGAGGCAGAACTGGCTGTGCATGCATTTTTATAGCTATATGCCAGCCACAACGTTATAATTTTTCTTCTCAACCTCTACAAAGGACCGTGTCATTCCATAATGCTACAGTGAGTGAATTGTTTCATTTTCCTTTCAGCATTTGATTTTCAGCACTGTTAGAGAAACAGGATAATGGACAAGACAGACCACTAGTACGATTCTGTAAAGCAATTCTTACGTTCCCAAGACATAGTAAAAGGATCTGTTAGCTCTTCACTGAAGCAGTGAAAGCACAATTTGTTTATCAGACTTCACACTACCATGACTGATTAACAATTAATACATACAAGAGAAATGAGACAACACTACGCAGTGAACAGGAGAGATGTTTCTGATACCAATTTGGCAACTCGGTACGTTGCATTTCTAAGAGGTAGTGAGAAATAAGATATTAATCATTTGGAATGGAGGACATACTATTTTAGCACAAGATAATCTTTTTAAAAACATGCTTAAGTTTAAATTATAAAAAGGTTTTACTGAGATTATTTCCTGAACAGGAATTCATTTTGATGTCAGGATTTATCATGGAGATGACACAACTCCTGGGCACATGGGCACACCTGCCAAACTCAGTGTACTGCAATGGGACATCCACCACGTTAAATCTTTGCAGAGCCCCAAAATTTTAAACACATGAGCATCATACAACTATTGTAGTGTACTGTGTTGTACTTTGTAATGTATCTTATATTTACTGTACTGTATTATACATTGTGTACTTCAAATGTGATAAAAAACAGAAATCAGTTAGGGATTCTTAATAAGGTTTAATTTTTGCACATTACCAACACTTAACAGTCAGGATGAGTTAAATTCCAGTACAAAATTACTATTATACATTGGATGGCAGATAGAGAAAGGGGAAAGAGGGGAACTAAGTGGCTATCTACCTTTTTTATGCTTTTTAAGCACCTACTAATAAGAGAAAAAGAAAACAAAATGACATCAAAAAAGTCAATGTAAAAATAGTTCAAAATCTTCAGCTCTTCCTCTCAGGTTGTTCACAAACATAAATCTGTATCACCTCCTTAGAGACAAGGCTCTGAAAATGCTGAAGACTGACAGCCACCTCAGCAACATCTGATGTTCGAACTCCTAAAAAAATTAACAATACTTGGGACTCCTTGAACACTGTGAATTGTTTCATGTCCAGTGATTCCACAAGCCCCGGACAAATGTCAAAGCACTTAAGACTTGACAGAAACTCCTCTCTAGGTGCAAGCATTACCTGAATTGTCTATCAAAAGAAGATAAACCACAGCAACTTCTTTTCTTGGATGTTTTCAGCACCTCTCAAACCCTTGTGCTCCTGAAACAGTTGGTAATATTTCCATTACAATTTTTAGCTTCACACTGCCAAAATAAAAACTGAAGCAAGGGAGATGAAGATGAAATTAGGCTGCAAGGACTATCTCAGTGATAGGAAATCTAATTTATGCAAGAGAACACACTGTCTGATCGTCCATATACTTTTCAGGGTTCGACCACATCTTCAATTAGAATATGTAAAGATACCTTCCTTTAAAAGCAGAAATAAAACTATCACATTGAACCTCAAAGCATACAAGAGTACAGTGTATAGTAACATCTCCACTACGAGACCCATCAGACGTAAACAAGGTGAGACAGAACCACAAGTGACCTATCACTCACCTACAAGAGCAAATTAATTACCCCTTGACATAACTATCATTTTTATGCACAGTCTGGATCATAATGAGTTCTTTACTATGCAACCATACTTCAAGTAATTGTCATCTTAAGTAAACATGTTTTAATTACTGTCAATTCTTTCATTACTCATTCTCAAGCCTACAAATACCTGTCAGAGTTTAACGGATTGTCATCTCCTGCTATTTTCCTGTGGCAACATAAGTCCTTATTCATATCACCAGTACTCTAAGTAAAATACCCAGATTATGCAACAAATTTAGGGTAATTCTGATGGTGATGGTGTTGCAGTTGCCCACCCTACTAAGTCTTCAGAGCTTTTGACTGCTTCCCCAAAAACTTTCAAGCTACTTTCTACTGGAAATAAAGTGCTATGCGACTCTTGTTGATAAAGCAACATTTGCCACAAGCACTGTCATTCTGAAGAATATCCAAGAAACAAAAAGGAAACCATGGTAATTGCCAGTTATCAACTTTAAATTTTCATTCTGTTATACGATACATAACAGAATATTGAGAATAATTTCAGTTTTAAATTAATTCAGTTAATTTCAGAATAATTTCAATTTCAGTTGCAGGGAAATAAGTGTATATTCTGGAAAAAATACTGCCCTCTCTCATATCTTTCATATTTGCTGCATCTCTGTGTTCAGTTTTGGGCCCCTCACTACAAGAAAGACACTGGGGGCTGGAATGTGTTCAAAGAAGAGCAATGGAACTTGGAAAGGATCTGGAGTGCAGCGATTCTGGGCGTGGCTGAGGGACCTGGGGCTGTTCAGCCTGAAGAGAAGGCTGAGGGGAGACACCGTTCTCTGCAGCTCCCAGAAAGGAGGCTGTGGTGAGGTGAGTGCTGGTCTCTTTTTCCAAGCAACAGGTGATAGAAGAAAATGTTTTCAAGTTGCACCAGGAGAGGTTTAGATTGGATATTAGGAAAAACTCCTTCACTGACAGGGTTGTGAAGCACTGGAAGAGGCTGCACAGGGAAGTGGTGGAGCCACCATACCTGGTGGTGTTTAAGACATGTAGACATGGTGCTTTAGGGATATGGTTTAGTGATGGACTTGGCAATGGTGAATTAAGGGTTGGACTTGATGATCCAAAGGCTTTTACCAACTTAATGATTCTATCTAATTCTTAATATCCTTAAAAGCAAACAATAAGTTCTTCATGTAGTTACCTGAAAACTGCTTGCTTATGTGTTGAGATACTTCATTTCTATTATTTTCCACCATTAACAGTGGTCCACCGAGAACCTGAAGACCAGTTCATTCTCCCACTTGAGGATGCTCCTAAAATGTTTGTTACTTGCATTACAAATGAGGTATCTCTGATGTTAAACTGGCCATATTGACACCAAGCACTTACTCCAGTAGTTCTTCACCAATTCCTGACATGTTTTCCTGAAGCTTCAAAGGGAAAGCAGCAACCAGGGACTGGTGTTGAGTCGTCTGCCAAACCTCTAACCTTTACATAAATAAAGCACTAATTCTGACAAAAGTAGCTTCAGAACACATCTAAAATGCAAGGCAAAAAGGAAATGTAAAAGTGAGAACAGCAGGAGCAAGGAAAACAGAGGAAAAGACATAGTAGCCTGGATTATGTCTACTTTAACCCCACTGACTCTAAGGTCTTTGTATCAGAGAAGACAGCAGACACATTCTGCTCTTGGAGCTATTAGTGCTATTTCAAAGGTACTCATCATGTGTACAGTGATTCACATTTGACTCATTTCCAACATTTCAGTTCTGAAGGGAGAGAGTGAAACTGCAGTGCCAGCAGGAAATAAATGCACATGCCTTATTGGTAGAAATTCTGATCAGCACTATGAAGCAAAAGATTAATTTAATACTTTTAATCACATAAAAACTCGGTGACTTGTTTCTGTAAGCCGCACACACCTCTCATTTCCTTAAACTGACACACAGAGAAGCATCTACTTGAAAGTCAAGTTTTGCAATTAGCATCTGTCTGGTTCTACCTATCAAACGCAATCACACTGGGCATGGCTGAAACTTTTATTGCTCTCCTGACAGACACCTGGAGCCACTGCTGTCATTGCTCCTTTCTGTAAGCAGTGAGGAAGTGAAGGAGATGGACAGTTCTTCAAAGAAATGTTTAACAAAAAGCAGACCGAAGCCTTTTACAAGGACATCACCTTTTGCAATTCAAAAAGGTTCTTTTTTGTTTGACTTTCTAAGCACTGTCATATTTAGCAGTTCACCTTCTCTCTTCTCAGGCAATTTTTCCCTACATTGTGGAAGAGAGGGAGATAATTGCCAAAAAGCAGACAGAGGAATTAAGGTCAGGTGGTGAGGGTGAGGTAAGGCCTTGACGGGGCCTGGAGCAGCATGGGTGGGAGCTGAAACCCTGCTGCACTTCTGAGGAGCACACAAGAGACTCTTCCTCAGTTCCAGTTGCTGGGGCAGCAGTCAAGGCTCTCACTTCTCTTGCTGTTTCTGGGACGAGGATCAGCCAAGAAATACTCCAAGGAAGTCCTATGTTAGTACAGGAAGCTCTTAAAACATTCTTCTTTGTCCATCTGACACTGCAGAAACTGGACTCTATCTATTCTTGACAAAAGCACACTGAGATCACTCCCAGGCTAGAGGGCAGCCAGACAAGCTGGGGATGCAACAGGAATTCTAGTCCTGTTCAGATCCTGTACTGCTTGACAACAGACTACACTGACTGCTGTGATGATACAACAAACGAGCCTCTGGCAGCCCAGAAACTTTTAAAAAGGGTTCAGTGCAGCCTCTGTTAGTTTAGGTGAGCTACTGCCAGACGTGTCCCAGCACCAAGAATCACAACTTCTTAGCACAGTATCTGCACACCACTGAATAAAACAGCAAAGCAGCCAAGAATATTTTGAAACTGCCCACAGAAAGAGGAATTGATTCCTAACTATGGCCTATTTCTAATCATTGCTCCCTCTCCAAGTGATAAGAAATATTTGCTTCTCTTCATCAGAAAGCACCAGTAACTGCTGGAGCCATGGTGAATTATTTCTTTCATATCCTTGGAAACATATTATACAGCCTTAATTAAAAGAGATTTCCGAAAGAATAGCAAAACACTCTTAATGGAAAAAGGACATTCTGGCTTTCAATAGCAAAAAAATAGAATGCATTTGTTTACTCCCCTTGATATGTTCTAAGGCAGGAAAGGTTGTCTCTCCATATCTCACCTCCCAAAGCTTTGATCTGAACTACTCTGCAGTATTTCACTTCCAGCAAAGATTGGGGGCAGTAACAGGACTGTTTCCTCCTACAACAATTTTATTTCTTCTCTGTACCTACATTTAATACAAGCCATTATTTAGAGAGAAGAAAAATATCAGGGAAGAGGGATCTCCAAGGCCTCAGATCCAGAAGGGTGGAGAGCAAATCTCCTTCAATAAAAAGGAAACCAAGGACAGTCTGGTGATTGTACATCACACGGTAATTTCACTAAGCTGGAAAATTCTAACAAGTCCCATGGGAAGGTTCTTAGCAAAGAAGGTAAAAACAAAATACAGGGCAGTGCAAGGTACATCACTGAATAATTCACCAGTGTCACATGAACCACATATTCACATCTGGGTGAGAATGGAGGTAAGAAATTACTACTTTGCCACTAAGCTAAATAGGCTCTGAAAGAGGAAAAATAGACAATTAGGAGCAATTACTCAAACAAGAATCATTGACATTGACCAGCCTTGTATAAGAGAATGAAGAATATTTTTCTTTTTTAACATTAACCACAAAATTCATAGACTTTTATTTGGGAAACCAGATTTATTTTGGTACAGTTTGAAACCCAGTGTCAAATATGGTTCAAAATCTCTTATTTCCGAACCAGCAAGTCCACGTACAGAAAAGCTATTTTAAATACATTTCAATACAATAAGACAGCAAATAAGACTTGTAACAAAGGTAGGAAAACTGAGAATTAATTTTCTTGTACTATTCCTATGACACAGCTCAGAAGTAGGGCATAATTATATTTCTATCCATTGCCTAATCAATATATAGGCATTCCAGCAGCAAGGATTGTGCATATTTTCATGGACATGGGACAAAAACCACCTATGAGAAAAGGCACGTGCTTTGGAGACAGGGTAAGACAGACTGTGTGTTGCTCCAAAGCTGTACTGTCTCAGTGATTGTTAGCACCTAATTACTCTAAACATTTTTGTATTTTATGTGCTAACTTTAAGGTTAATACTTAAGAGGCTCCATTTACAAACAATAAGGAAGAACAATAAACCTCTCTTATCTGATTTTTCCCAGTTCCTCGGTCGTGCTCAGGTTGTCAGTCATTACTTTAGGCATCAATGCTTTCCCTAATCTGACACATACAGTGATCACCCTGCTCTATACTGCTCTCTCCTCAGCCCTTCCATTTCAGACAATCTAAAAATGTATGTGCCCCAGAAAAAATAGTGAGCAAACTCTTCAAGATAACTACTTGTAGGAAACTAACCCATCTAATTTCCTATCTTATTTTTCTAACATGTTTATAGACTGAGCACATAGTAGCTATTCTTCTCCAAAACAAATCCACACATACCTTCCAATATCCATAAAATCTCCTTAGCAACTTTTGGCTTCATTGTGCTGCTTATATTTGACCAAGTTTCTACTGAAAATTGAATAAAGGGCAAATAAAACAAGATGTCTTGGGAGAAACTCTCCGTGCAAGAAAAATACAGCTGATCCTCTGAAAGCCAAGATCCAGCTCCCGGAATTTTTCTTTTTTAATAAACAAGAAAACGTAACCACTTGACACTGGGAATAAGGTTTCCTGAAAACCATTCCAATTGCTGCAATTAAATGTGGCACATAAGCCAAGAACACAAAATTAGTTAGATTATACCTGACACATGAACAAGCTTAACCTTAAAAACCACTTATAATAAATTAAGCCCTTGCAAAGTCGAGATTGGCAAGTTTAGACAACTTCTGCTGTGAATGTCCTTTCTTGAAAAACTGATCACAGGTGGAATCCCTTGCAGTTTCTTTTCATTCAAAATCCTTCGAAGGATGTTGCCAGGAAGAAAAGCAGACACATGTGTCATGCTGCCCACATTTCTCAACATGGAAATTATACGCCTTGAAATTCCTCAGCATGGTACATCCTCCCCCATAATCCACAGTGAGTCAGTAGCAACGCAGTGTTCACATCTCGACCTGAAACCACAATGTCAGCTCATGTGGAACTGTCCCTTGGAAACCATTCACCTGAATTGAGTTTTCAACAATTTACCTACAACTATTATGTTCCCCTGTTATTCCTCTGTTATTCAGCTGTCTCACAACTCGCGTAGAACAGCAAAGCTAAAGGACTGACAATCAGAGAAGGAAGGTTAATGCTCTGTTCTCTAGACCTTCACACAAGTAGGAACAACTGGCTCAAACAACTTTCCTAAAGCACTACATGTATGGAAAAGGACAATGTTATATAAGAAAGTTGTGATGTCAATACTGGTGGGAAATTTTTCAAACAGTACATAATTAAGCTGTGGAACACACCTCTACAGAACTGCATCCTGGGTAAGAGCACAAATGGATTCAAGGAGAAATGTAACACATTCATGGAGAATAAGTAATCTGTGAATACTAGCAATGATGCAATAATTTAGACTCACTAAGTCATTAAATCACTGGTCATTCAAGCTGAAACATCTCTCTGAACTGACCCACCTCTTGCAATCTATCCAAGAGCAACCACTCCTGGGTACCAGATTCTGACATTCCCCTTCTAGTCTCCTGGCACAGCGTGAACTGCACCACTGACCACTGTAGCTGGTAAAGAAAATACTGAAAAGGCCATTTAGCAGTCCCAGCAAAGTGTGACACACACTGAAATGAAAACATGACATGGGAACACTGTACATTTTGGCCTTAAGCATTTCCTGCTGTAATTAAATATTTGAGGATAACTCCAAGAAAGATGGGTGTGGTTTCCCAAGTTCACAGGAATGCCTGCATTCGCAGACATGGCCAAGCACATCAAGTAAATATTTCACGCTCAAAATATTTACTCTGTCTGAGCAAAACATTACAGCTCCTGTGTGAGCTGTTTGGGACAAACAGCTCTTCAGGGCACAGGCTTTGGAATGGCTTTCTGCCTCCTGCTCCACCGCCCCAGCATTTGCAGTACAAAGATCCCACTACAGGCACGTTTTCAGCGGGAAAACACCACCACTGCTTGTGCTCGCTACAAATACGCTGAAACAACTGCAAACAGAGAGATTTGTTAATCCTAGTTCAGAAATGCCCTCCTTCCTTGTGAGGTTGCTCTTAGGAGTGAAGCATTATTGTAGCAAAGACAGAGTTTATGCCATTTTTTTCCCCAGACAAATGCAATCAAATAGGGACATTCTGAAACGTATTATAGCTTGTCTCTCAGACATCTGGAGCCAGGGCTGCCACAGGCGCTCTGCTGTTCAGAAGAAAAGTGAAAAAGACAGGCACCACTTCAAAATAAATCAATGGCATTTACTAGCTCCTTTTGCTGATGTTTTTGGGAAGGAAGGAAAGGGAGGAGAGAGGAAGAGGTTTTCAGCATTAAAGGTCTTATTTTCTTTGCTATTTAAAACTCCTATTAGTTCTAGTCAGATCAATGGCATTGCACTTTTTCCAATAATATGCCTGAGATAAAACTAGAGCTGTAAAAGCTTCAGGATTTACTAAAGACATCTATTTCCATTCCAAGAGCCAAAAAAAAATGAAAAGAGAAATAGCTCAATTGGAGCCCAACATAGTTGGGTATATGCTTCTATTACCACACACCAAAACCAAGTATAGCTCTCAAATTTGCCTTGAAGTTCAAAAGTCAAAACATTTTCTGGCATAGATTTAAGAATATAATTGCAAGCGTTCACACGTTGCTCCATTCTGTCACCCTCGAAGCACAACTGATATTCACGCATTTTAGAAACATATTGCAGGAGCTGCAACATGCTGGGAAAGTGGGTTTTTTCCACCTAAACCAAAATCTTGAGTGTTTTATAAAGCCCATGAGGAATTGACCATCAGCGAGAACAAATACAAAAAACCTTGTAATAATTTTAAAAAAAAATCTTTTTGGGTTGGCAGAACGTGTTAACATGCTCAAGGCTTCACACAGAAGGCTGGAATACCACATGCTGTTTATCAACCCAAAATGAAGTCTTCCAGTCACTCTTTCAGACAGCAACATAAAGACCGTTAAGCTGTCAGAATAGTGGAGCTTTCTGAGCTACAAGCAATTGCATTGTCTCATTTCTCTTAAAATAATGCTTGTCAACACAATTAAACAACAGAAATAGAACAGCTAGTTCATTAGATTCAGTCTTCCTTTACACTAACACAAATTGGGAGAGATGTAGCGAAATAAACTGAGTTAATTCCCGATTTGTACCAATGACAATCAGAATATGGCTTAAAAATGATCATCTGCTAAAACACATGAACTAAGAATTTCAAAATAAAACAAAGTCTTTTCCTACAGAAGGTGACTGTGAAAAACAGATGTCTGCAGTAAGAATGTTCAGTTTGATGCTATTATAAGAATTATAAAACACAAGGAACTTCCTTCCTATTGGAAAATATAATATGGTTCTCTTCACTACAACAAACAAAATGTATCATGTAAAAAGGCCGAACAAAATTCCACCACTGTTGTGCTCATTAACATTCCAAATTTCACTTGGTTTTCTCATAACCTGAACAAGGTCGAAAATAATAAAACATTGTTTTTAAATATATATGATTCTGCTTGGCTTCAAAGCAGAAGTGTTTTGGTGGATGAGTAGGAGCAGAATAGGAAGGCAAGCAATAAGAATAAACTCATTTTTGAGTACAAATAAGCTGAAAATAGTGTGGGGAGAAGGTGACCATGGCCATTGTGCTATCCACCAAATAAGGCTACAACGACCTCCAACTTCAACTACGTAGAAAAGAGACACACAGCTTCTGAGACACTGAGTTCAAGACAGAGCAGAAAATCCATCAGAAATAAATTCCACACTGTTGAAGATCATTACGAACATGAACACACTAAATAGCAAATAGTAAAAGAATAGAGGCATCCTCTTGATTCCTAAAACAGCAGTCAGCACTCCTGTGACTGTCTATCAGCTACAGGTACTTCAATGTAGGAAGAGTAAAGCAGCCCGAGCTACCTCCACTTTTCTTCTATCAAGTTCTATGGATTCTCAAGTCCAGCTGAAGCACCACTACTATTATTTTCCCTATCCAGTATTTGTTTCAAGAACTCCTCTCCCAAGAGACTTTCCAAAATAAGCTTTTATGTCACTATCTTGGCTTTGAAGCTGATGCTTGTCAGATGCCCATCAACTTACAGACAGATAAAAAAGAGCTTTTTGCTTGGCCCCATCTTAACTGAAAAGGATTCATTTCCGGAGTCTCAGATGCAAAATTCCAACCAAGCTACAGCCAGTGCCCTTTCCTCCTCGATACAAGAAGCAGCTGCCAGAACACTTGTTGCTATGTAAGTGCATGGTTTTCATGACTGCCATTTGTTTGTTGGGTGTTCAGCACAACCCAGGGCATGCAGATGTTTTAGACTGAGCCATACAAATCGGCACACACTGCTGCCCTGCATGGTGGAGCAACTGGGGCTCAGTCTACACAATGTGCAATGCAGAAACAGTTACCTTTAGGAAAAAAAAATACCATCCACCCACAGGCAGATAACTCCAACCAACTTTAGAAACTAGAATTTGCTGTTTGCAGCAACAGACACTGGTTGAAAAGGAGAAAGTGATTTTTTGGCTGGTTGATCTTGCACTCGTATCTAAACAGAGATAGAGATATTGGCTCAGCAGTTCATACAAACATGTATGTGGTTATACAATACTGTAATTGACTGAAACATCACAGTTAATTTAACATACTTTGTTGTTTCTTTGAGTCACTTAATGGTACTGGGCAGCTTTGCACCTCCAAAAAGTGTGGGAAGAGTGGAACATTCCTAAGATTATTCAAATAATACTTGAAAAGGTTACATGGAATCATTTTTGGCATTGAGTTTCTTGTTTTGTTCTGACTCCCTGATAGAACTGGAATAATCAAAAATATTTGTCACAGAACTGCAGCGGAAACACAGAAGAATTTCAGTTTGTTCTTGTTCCCTGGACAGACCAAAGCATTATTCTTACATAGCCTGCAGTGTGCATTTTGGGATCAGAGAATGACAGCCTGCTACCACACATTTATATCACTTGTACTTTGACCAGTACACACTATGCTCAAAAAGAGATCAGAATCAAATTAATAAAGCCATAAGAGAAGTCAAAGTCCCTCTGGAGAAACTTGCAGAAGTTTACAGAGTACTATCTGCCACCAAAAACTCAGAATTTGAAGGAAATACAAGAGAGCTGTAGCTGCCTCTTGCTTTATGAAAAAAAAAAATTACACCATTAAATATTCTATTCTATCAGCAAGTTAATTACTAGCAACAACTGGACAACAAAAACCTACTTTCTGGAGTCCACAGGCTGTAACATAGAGTACTACCGAACTTTAAAGAAACCATATGTTTTCCTCCATGAAGTAAGATGGAAAATACACTTTACTTACAAAAGCAATTTCAGTATGCATTCATAGAGAGACAAAAATCACATAATACGACCTGTTATTAAAGCACTCTGAGAAGAACAAAAATGTGAAGTGCAAAAACCCTGAAAAGGGAAAGAAAATGGCACTGGTGACTAATCATTTAAGAGTTGCTGAAGAGTCATGGACCTCTGAATTAATAAAATCTACTTTACTTAACAAAAGTACTTTTACAAAAGACATTGCTGGGGGGCGGGGGCGGGAAACAAAAAACATTCAAACACTTTCCAGACATTTGCTGGAAGCGATTTATCTATCAGAGCAAAGGTTAAGGGCTTGGAGGCGCAGACAGGGTAATCCTGAATGCAGGGAAGGTGTCCACAGAGCCTCTACTATATATGTAGGGAAAAATAATCAAGGAAAAGAGATTCTAAGTTTTGACATTGATTCCCAAGTTTTTTTATTTAGAGGAGATACAAAATGCAAACAATTAGTTCTGTGCTTTCAGACAGGCAAAGGTTTGTTACTAACAAAATGCAAGGAATGCATGGCTATCCAGATGCCTTAAGATGGCAAGCGGTAATGCAGAACCATGATCCTCCCCAAGGCTGAGCAGGACCAGGCAGAATTGATGAACACGGTCTCTAGATGGACTAGAGAAAAAAAAAAAACACATCTAGCAGCCCTAGAAATTGTTTACTTAAATAATGATCCAGGTTAAGATCACATCTGTCATGAGATTACACGTGATTTCCCAGAGGGTCTTGTAGTAGATCACAGCACTGCAAACCACGCTCTTTGAAATGAGATTTGGCAAGTGATAAGTTCATAACAAGATCTAATCACTTCTCACACTTTTGAGGGTAGGGGAAAAGAAAAGAAAAAAGAGAAATATCAAACACCCATCTTTGAGTTATGGCTATTCTGAATTATGACTGCTTTGCATGTATATTAAGAGCTTTCTCAAGGAATTTTATGATGTCTTTTAATGCACATAATAAATAAGGAATGGTTCCCACTAGAAAAAATTATATGTCAATAAAAACATATAGCAAGGTATCACTAATAAAACAGCCAAGCACCTACTCAATACCAGTAACTTTTTAGAAAACAAAATTACACATCAGCTATTATACAAGGCTGCTTACTGAACTGAAAGCAGCGTGCCAGCAGTCCTCTTGCCTCTCGGTTCTGATGCTGCCCTCCGTCAGCCACTCTGGGATGCTTTCTCCCCACCCCTGGATTTCTAGCCCACCCATATTCCTCTCCTGATTTTCTCAACTCCACGTGCCTGCTTTGTGATCTATGGGATTCCCCTCCTCTCCTCAGCACAGCTTCTGATCGTACTCCATCTTCCTCCTGCTCTCTCTGCAGATGTCCAATACCCCCATCTCCCTCATCCCCAATTCCCATGTTCTTACTCTGGACTTGTTTCCAGCCTCACTTGTTGCTTTATGTGACAGCAATTTCATTGAGTTTCTCCTGAGTTCCTGGGCGATAGCCTAAACCTCCTGAGGTCAGTGGGAATTGCTTGCTGAGTCCACTGGATCACAGTTTTACTTCCCATGTAAGGAATTAGCTTTTCTAATTCCCATGACCACTTCAGAGATCTGTGATCAAAAGCTCAGACTTTAAGTCCTGTGTGAGAGCACCACAACCTCTCACACCAACCAAAAGCATGTGTCAAGCAGTGCCAACAGTAGGAAGAGTTGCCATTCCTTCTTCCTGGAACACTTGCTACATCATTTGTATCACCACTTGTAATAAACATACTTACTCTTTCCATAATGCTGATTATTATTGGATACACAAGTGTATGTTGCACTAACAACTGAATAGCTGGGAACATTGCTATGAATTTGATCAGCAAGATACATGATGACCTGCACAGTAAAGTATCTTATAGAAGACTCTGAAACGGAGAGTCATAAGTACAACCATATTTAATGCAAAATGTATCTAAAAGCCTCAGACTTTGTTAGAAACACAGAACTGCTTTAACTCCTGCTTGAAGCATTTCTGATTAATCGAGAGAGTAATGAAATGAAAATTTGGGCTACTTTTTCCTTTGGGGCAAAGGCTGTAAAGAGATGCAACTACCAACTAAACCCAAGCACAGAAATACCAAAAGGATGGAAACATGCAAACTCATTCCCTATTCAGGCAGCATATGCATCTCGTTCACCTGTAGGACAGTCCTTGTCAGTGCTGCTCCAGGAAGGACACTGGGGCTTCTTGTCTGTCTCACATCAACCATGAGACACGTGCAAGGGCAGAGGCAGATACGACAGAGTATCCATCACATACACACACGAACACACACACAGGCAGACAGGCACCTTGGTCAGACACGGCCTGTTAGGACTGATCCATACTGTCTACTTCTCCCAGAACACACTCAGCAGCACTGGATTCCTCTCCCCTCCTCTGCAAACAATACAGTGACCCACAGAGAGCCCAAAGGTTGCTCTAGCAATCCATCCTGCTAGTCAACTCCAAGTTGGGAATCACACTCAGAGCTGAAAATGCTTTAGAAATTCGCACCACCCACTTTGCAGACAGCTTAATGGCCAAGGTAACAGCTTATAACTCAATGGTGAACGTGTTGAAGCTGCTACTTGGTGACAATGCATTGCAAAGTCTGAATCTCTTAAAAAAGTAAAATTATTTAACATAGAACATAATAATAAGTTGCCAAGCTCAACAAAGAAGTCTTGGAAATTACAAACTAAAACTACCTTTAACCACCACTTCAGCAACAGTGGTCTCCAAGCTCACAGCTAAGCAGTACTCTGAAATGTATGCCATTACATTTTTGAAGGCAAATCGATACAAACATGGACACTGCTTGTTCAACTTGGGCAAAGAAATGCTTCCAAATCTGAAAAGAAAATTAAGAACATGTATTCATTAATAGCTTCCACTTTGGGAATTTTGGACTGATTCCTTATGTATTCCTGTTGCAAATATCATCACTCTTCAATGATCACAAGACTGATGGACGCATCAGGAAAATGCAGTGCTGGATCTCACTATAAAGCATTCTGGGCTCCAACTGGCATTAGGTTCCCTAACCAGATTAGAGTGAGAGGCTGGTCACAGCAGATGCCCTGTCTCGGTTCATTACACAGCACCTGTTAAACTTGATTAACAGCCCCAGCTAATTATCTGTTAAGAGTAACTCATGCTGTAACAGATCCCAGAGGGCTGAAAAGTTGACTTCATTTACACGTTTGTCTCCTCTCACAAGGTCTCAGTTAAGCATCACCAAAAAATACCTTTCAGAAAACAACAGACCCATTTAACTAGAATCCCACTGAACACCACTGGCACCCATATGACCTGCTTTATGGATTCAGATGTATACCTGCAGGGAAAGCTTTGCAACCAGCCTTGAAATGCTCCAAACACACACCTGCCCTGCAATTCCAAACAGTTTCCAAACAACATACAATAAACTACAGGCATGTGAACTGTAGCAGCTGAACCAGATGTCATGGTAGCCAAACAAAAAAATGTTCTAATTTATAATTCAAAATTCTGTACTTGGGCAAACACAATTTCCCTAACTTAACCTAAAATAAGTGTTATTTCCGGGTGCTGAATACAACAGAGATAGGTATTACAAATTCTGCTGCTCAGCAAGGCAGAACTGGCACTCTCATTCTATTCAGACAGTTTTCACACCTGTTCTAGTACTTCTGTAGATGTAAAAATAATCTTATGTTGGGTTCTGCTACCAATAACTCCTACAGTCCATGAATTAAGAGATTCTGGTTCTGGTGGTTCCAGTGTTTTGAAGGACACCAATTCCTAACAAACCTGACGATTTCCGTGCTCTAACTAGGCTGGACATCTGACTACAATATGGATCACAGATTGTTTTCCAACATTCTTTAGTCTGTTTTGGTGGAACAAACCATGCTGTGGCAGTCATTTCACTCCATTCTACAGAGGTGTAATAAATGATATCCTTTTTTTTCACTAAATAGGTATTGCTTCCACAAAACAGTACAAAATCGCACAAACCACACCAGTGGATTCCCTTCTCCTCCAAGAAGCCTCCATGCCATCACTGGACCTTCTTTCTCCCCAAAGACCAATTCATTTCAGGTGAGACCAGTACCAGCTGTTCCCCTGGGCTGCTGCCACTTCCTCCTTGCACATTTACATCTCCTAAGCACCCAAGGTAAGGTCATAACTCACGTCTTTTGTCGGGTGTTGGTGTCCCCAGAGCATGGATTCATCTGTCCGGCAACACTCACAGCCCTTCACTGTCTCCACTCCAGGACATCTCCTTGTCTCTGCAGGTGCAGTTGGACATTAGATTCATTGACATTATTGGCTGGAATGCTACATCCAAACCCTTCTCAACTCTTAAATGAGAGCCCCATAAATGCGTGTGTCTCCTTGCTTTCTGCACAAATGCTTGCACCTGAATTCTTTCAGACTGCAAGATGATTTTGTTCAGATCCAAAATTCAAAAGCACCAGTCTTACGCCTGTACATGCCTCGTGCCACATGCAACTGGTTGTATTTTTTTAAAACAGTGTGCAACTATGGACTAAAATCACTGAAACCACAGCCTAAATATAAAACTCACTAAAAGCAGTGTGCACGCTTTGCCTTTGGACAACTTAAGAACACTCTTCAGGTAAAAACCCTCTACAGATGAGATGATCCTCACTTACTGCATCCGTTACCCTACAGCTGTACTGAACCTTACAGTAACTTGGAGGAGTGTCAGCATTAATACAATCCCTTTATGCAGTCAATGAGCAAAGAAAACATTCCTTTGTAGATGTTTTACCGTTTGTACAATTTGCTAAATGAAAGCAGACATGACAATTGTAGATCATATTCAGAAAACTGAAAGAGACAGCATTTTCCAGAAGTCCCAGTATTCCTCTGCTAACTGCCTTTTAGAGAACTGACACAATAATGATGTTGCAATAGCATGCTATAAAGTGTACCTCAAATGGAAAGGAGAGGTTTTAAAATACATTATTAGTAACATTTAGAGTTAATGGGCCACGAAATCTTCAAAGACAAAACATCTTAGCTCATCCTAATGACAGAAGACGTTTCTGCCTGCACCTTCTCAAACTGTTCAGGTGAATTTTAGGAAAACACATGCAAAATCTATAGAAAAAAAAAATCTACCAAAGCTGGTACCAAGCAGCCAATTGAGTCTGAGTTTGTAATTAGATATGTATTCCAATCAGTCACTGTATTTTCAAAGACAACTTGGAGAAGAGTTCCCAGTAAAACTAGAAGATGAATGATACTGGGCAAAAATTAAGGGAGAAGAGTACACTAAGCAAATGAGGACATGAATACAGTATGTGGACCACAATGAAAGAGCTGAAAAGATGCCTTTGTCTCAAAATCTGCCTTTTTTTCCCCCACAATATCAGTTGATCTAATGAAAGACCTTATTTATCACAACCATTATATTCATTATAATTATTCTAGCATTTCGTTGGTGTCCTAAATGTCACATCCATTCACTTCTATCTGTTATTACCCCTTTTATGTGTTCCATCCTCTTGATAATATTGGAATCAACCCAGCTACAGTCAGGGCTCTTCTCTTCTTCCTTATGTCTTGTGTGCATATTTCAGGGCATGAAATAACTAGTTAAAAGAGGTTGTGAAGCAGGGCAAAAAAATAAAATACTGGTATTTACAGCTATTTTTGCTTGTATTAAAGGAAAAAAACCCTACAGTTCTGAAATTATACGCTTTTTATATACCAGCTAAACAGACTGACAACAGTTAAAGAATCTGGATTTCTTCTATAAACTCAAAAACATTGCTTCTTTAGCATTAGACCGTTATTTTTTGTTTTCATTTAATCCTGGAAGAACTGCATATGAAAGAAAGGAAAATAAATTGCACTAATATCAGAAAACCATATGGTTTTGTGTTTCTTCTAGACTTTCTAACAGCATCCACTATTAGAATCATTAAAATCTTTCTCTTTTCTCCAGACTATCATTTTCAGCTTAATATTTCTCTTTTTTTTTCTGCATTTCCAAGGTACCTTATATAAAACTAGATTTACTAAAACACTCTGAAATGAATTCTGTCCCTCAGCTAGATCAGTCCTGTACTTGTTTTCATTCTCCTCCTTTATACACAACATCCTTACTCCAGTACATTTCTAATTTTGCCTTCCCTGTGTCACATCAAGATGCAGAACTGCGATTTAACATTTCAGATCCTGATATTATCAAGTATTAGCTATCCCAGTTACAGAACACTCGCTCTCCCTTCAAGAACTAAGCACTTTTTCTCATGTTTTCAGCTTGTCATTAGAAAAAGGGAGAATTATTTTATGGATTGTCTGTAAATACAGACATTACACATATTCATTTCACACCTACAGCAAAATTTTCCTGACAGTGCATGATACTCCAAGACATGTGCTTCTTTCAGAAATAATGGATCACAGATACATAAAAAGATGCAATTTCAAGCTCCAGGGGCAGGAGTGAAATTATCATGTCACCAGTCTAAATGTCACCTTTTATTTTACGTCCTACCTCCAGGTTCAATTCAAAACGCATGCATTAGCTGGCCTGACAAATGCATCATCACATTCGTTGTCTTCTTCCCTTCATTTTATGCTTTAAAAAAAGTTGCCAAGCATTCAGTCACCTATCCTTGATTCTGAATCACAAGAAATTCTTCTTTTTATCCTCATGTTTATGAAAATATTAACTGTTGCACAGCATATATATCTCTTTAAAACAGAGGTGTGAAATAGTCTGTAGTGATAATAGTGAAACAGAGAAAGCTCTTTTTCATCATTCTTGTGCCTCTTTAAGATGGAGGAGGCAGTAATTTTACAAGCAATGTCCTAGTAGAATCCATAGCAAACCAAGCTAGAATCAGTCATGCGAGAACAGTTGTCTTATAATCCTCCACTTTCCCTTTCCACATTACATGAGACAGATATAAATTTATTTTTCTCTTTTTTATAAAAAAAAATAAATATATCTTTTCCACTGAATGAAAATAACTTAAAATTTGGTATTCATTAGGGGGCACAAGTTTCTGCACTTGTAGATGTGGGATAAGGGCAAACAGTAGAATAAGGATGTTGCTTTTCAAAGAAAGTAAAGACTAATAAGGAGAACACTGATTTAGTTGGAGGAAAGAACTAGTGGAAGCAAAATATACTTCATTAGTAAAGACATACACTCTTAAATTACTAAAAACTGACAAGGGTGCTCTGAAAAACAGTTTAATGCTTTCAGATTTTTTTAATTTTCAGAATAGAAACACTAATTTCCTTTGACAATTTTGAAAGTCATTGTTTATGGAGTATCACAAATATCTAACTTGTTTTGGCAGTAAAAGGAACACTGATAGCTGTTCAGAGTTCCTCAAACATCTCAGCTTTGCAACACAATAGGAACTCTGGAGCTCCCTTAAGGTAAGAAAACAAAGAAAAAGTGGTAGAAGAACAGAACAAAGCTTGCTGCAAACAACACTGAGGGAGAAAGAAAAGAGGGAAGTTTATTTAATAAAACTGAGCAGCATCATTCCCAATCCTTGAAAAGACTCAGACTTCACCAAAACTACGTCCCTCATGTCATTCTTTCAAAGCGTGGGTTTCAGAGGGGCCAACAGGAAAGGAAGGGCAGGCTAAGGAAAATCAAGTCTGCTAATTTTACTCCAGTGAAAAACATGTGAATTCCAGGCTTAGCAATTACACTTTTGATATGCAAGTTGTAAACCCAGTTACAATAGGAAGTGGCAAACAAAGGAGTTCCCAAAAATAACATCCCCAAAACCTCTCTCAATACTGAAAACAGCTGATGAAACAAAATTGTTTCACAAGGTAGAAGCAGCAGTGAGAACTATCCTACTGCAGAGAAGGCAGAGGATCCCTCTATCATCACAAGAATAACTAAATGCTACAGGACAACACAAACTAAACATACAATTTAATATGATACATTCACACGTGTTATAGAAAACAAGGGGTACTTTTCCTCTCTGAAGAAGCCTTCTGGATAAACTCTAAATGCCGCTAAAATCTATTTGGGAAAACAGAAACTTCACTGAATGGACCATAAAGTTAGAAAAGTCATAGACTGAAAGCAAAGTTGTCTATGAAGAGAAAAGTAAATGGAAAACTAGTAACAAAGGCATGAAATTCCCATCAGAATATGGTTACCCCATTGCAGTTATCTACAAAAGGCGACCAGAATCATCAGGTGATTCATATAAAGCAGACTGCTCACTTTAAACATTTAGCACCTCGTTGAAGATGTACCTACTCACCTAAACATCATCCTCATTTTGCAGTTGCAATTCATGTTACACAAGCAGCAAAAGAGTAATCAAGCTGAAAAACAGAAAACATTCTCCTCTGTTGCCAGGCATCCAAACGTCATGAAAATATGAAATTTACTCTATACCCGTCCTAACTTCTGTGCCTCGTTTGAATCAATGGTACTTATGCACAAACATAATGATTAGAAGCATCACCACTTATCACTTGCTTCTGTATGAAGTAGCTTCTTGTGCAGAGAGAGGCATTTTGGTTTGGTTTGATTGTTTATCGCTTCTGTTGAAGTTCAGGATGCATCAAGCTACACGTGGCTCCTTGCCAGGCCCCCTTCGCAAACCCCTTCTGCTGCCTAACACCAACTCTACCATACAGAACACAACGACACGTCCAAAAGACTGAAAAGCCTCGCCTTATATTTTGATGGATGTTGAGGTAAACTGGTAGGTTAAACAACTCCAGGATTGCAGTCACACATCACACACTGCACAGCTCGGGAGATTATCTCCAATACATTCAGCCTTGCTTTGAAAAACCTTCTACCTGAGACCCGCTCTTCTCTTCCATAACCAAAGTGTCAGATGACGTAAGTACCTCACGGTTAATGGAAGCATAATTATTAACACCTGCTGGGACTCTGGATACTGACTACACTAAAAATATCTTTTTAAACGGTGCAAATCATGCAAAAGTTAAATAAGCATCCTTTACTACTGCATAGCACAAACTGTTACTCTATATTTAATGTACCATGTCCAACATTTGATTATTTCCCTTTGTCCTACTTCTTATGAAAAACATCTATTTATTCTTAAAGTATTTAATTTTTTGCTTAAAAAAAACTGAACCCATATTTTGTCACTTAAATTTTTATGAAGAATAATGCACAAATGCAAGTAAAAATATTGAAGTAAAACATTTTAATTTACATGGGTAAGGATGCATGAAGGTAAATGCCTTTCGCAACTTGATAAAGGTAAATTCACTCCTTTGGACATGCTTCATAACGATGACAAATGAAGACATGAAGAACGCTTTTCAAGTACATTAAGTGACTGTACATCCTAGAATCACAGAATCGCTTGGTTGGGAAAGACCTTTGAGATCATGGAGTCCAACGGTACCTACCCACTACTAAACCAAGTACCTAAGAAGCTCATCAACTCGTCTTTTAAAGACCTCCAGGGATGACAACTCAACCACCTCCCTGGGCAGCTGTGCCAGTGCCTGAGAACCCTTTCAGGAAAGAAATTCTTCCTGATATCCAGTCTGAACCTCCCCTGCTGCAACTTGCAGCCATTTCCCCTTGTCCTGTCTCCTGTCACTTGAGAGAAGAGATCAACACTCGCTCTGCCACAGCCTCCTTTCAGGCAGTTGTAGACAGCGATGAGGTCTCCCCTCAGCCTCCTCTTCTCTAAGCTAAATAACCCCAGTTCCCTCAGCCATTCCTCGTAGGACTTGTTCTCCAGCCCCTTCCCCAGCCTCGTCACCCTTCTCTGGATGCTCTCCAGCCCCTCAGTGTCCTGTAGTGAGGGGCCCAGAACTGAACACAGCACTCGAGGTTGGGCCTCACCAGTGCTGAGTACAGGGGCACAATCACTGCTCTGGTCCTGCTGGCCACACTGTTTCTGATCCAGGCCAAGATGCCATTGGTCTTCTTGGCCACCTGGGCCACTGCTGGCTCATGTTCAGCCCCTGTCAACCAACACCCCCAGGTTCTTCTCCTCCAGGCAGCTCTTCAGCCACTCTTCCCCAAGCCTGTAACGCTGCACTGGGCTATTACATCCCAAGTGCAGGACTCAGCATTTATCCTCAGATGTTAAGGTAGGTTTTTTTCCTTTCTTTTTCCTGATAGCAACAGATTTTATTATGGTCAATACACAAGGTTCATCTTTTTTTTCAAAAATGTCTGTGATATTTTGTGGTAAACAGGATGAAGAGAAGTAGCTGGGCACTGCTTCTGACACCACCTTGGATTTCAGTATTGCAGCTAACAAGTTTAAAATAAGCATGCACAGGGTACGCACACTATTTTGTCCACTTGGAGTAAAAGTAAAATTACTTGTTTCCCACCACAAAGTATAACACCACCACAATCAATACAACAGCCACGTGCAGCCTGCTTTCTTTCCCCTACTGTTACTTATGGCACAAGCAATCTATGGAACGTTGCTGTGCAGTGCAGTCCCCTGAACAGGTCCTCTGCAAGTAAGCTGGGTCCTGAATCACTTCATTATTTGGGAAGAGGAGGAATAGTGTGAATAACTGATTTTCTGGCTGAACATTGAAACTGGCAAGTAAAAAAACCCCAAAAAAACCAAAACCAAGCAGCACACTGAAGAACCCCAGACTGGTTTTGATTGAGCTGTTCCATTATTTATCTTGATTTTCCCCATCCAGCTGCAGTGAAACAGCACAAGATTTTCTCACTTCAGCACAAGACAGTTAATTCAACCTGACATAAAATATTTATTGTGGGTATCTATAAGAAAAGCAAAGGGAAAACAAGATTGTGCTTCAAAAAAAGCTGAAGGTAGAGGCAGTTCCTTTTTAATGGTACAGTTCAGAGCTTAAAACGCCCTTCCATGAGCCTAGAAATGTGTGCTCATTTTCCTCCTCCTTACCTCCCTGGAGATGTATTATGGACTGCTCTGCTGGTGGAGGATTCTCAGTCTCACAGTTAATGCTGTTCTTCCACATTCACCGAAGCGAGTCCGGTGCTCCAGCAATCTTCCACTGAGTAAGGAGTTATCCTTTCTCTCTCCTTAAACAACTACTTCAGTATTTCAAGCCAAAGAAAACAACTCCAGAAGGAACCAAAGGTGCTCAAATAGTTATGGAATTTACTTAAGTAGAATTTCAGCTTAATCATTCCACTACTCAGTCCAAGGAAGGGACCTGGGTTCTTCTTGCAGAGGTCTTGTAGAACTGTTCTCTGAAATAGCCTGAAGCACTTGCAGGTACCCAAAATTCCAAACTTACCCTAAAGGGATTTTCAAAAAGACTGCACACAATCTTATTAAAGTAAAAGAAGAAAGTAAAACATTGCTTTCTATTAATTTAATTAGTAGCAATGTTTTTTTCTGCCTTTATTGAAGGACCTGAGAAGCTACAAGAGGTTATAAATATGTATATTCATATACAGAAAAACAAGTAATGAGAAAAACATATTTACATATACCAGGAATGTCTAAACTTGGAAAACACATGGAAGGGAAATGTCTCATGTCTCTTCTAAAGATACTGACACCATTTAAAGACTTCTATTTTTATGTTAAACCAAGTTTTAGAACTAGCAGACTATATTCTGACTTGCAGCTATTCATTTGTTCAAATGAAGGTAAATTTAATAACAGCATTTTTAAAAGTAATGCTCTGTGTGTGGCAGTTAGGAGTTTTGGGCACTTAAAATATCAGAATACTTCTGAATATTTAAACTTCAAAATACCTGAGAAACTTTTTGACAATACAGGTAAGACTGAGTCTTAACATTCCTCATGTCAGAGTCATTTTATTTAGCTTGCCCTGTTTGAATCTCACAAAGCTGCATTTCTTTGTACAATACAGCCTGACAAGTAGCATCATATGGTATTGTATTTTTATAGAAAAAAACCCTGAAGTTGTTTATATGCAAAACTACAGCAGCAGATAAAATTTGTGACTAGCAATTTGTGAGGAATAAATGCAGATGCTCTTCTCAAAGACAATCACATCTGCACAAACAGAAAAAACAACCCTACCTCATTTAAAGACAAAAAAGCACACAGAATCACTTAGAACAATGGGCTAAGGGACACAATATGAGCATTCAACTAATTTATTATCTCAATTTGCTCTCAAACACTGCTATTTCTGCAGTATTCCCACCATGGAGAACAGTCAATTCCAAAAAAATATTTGATTAATGTTCTGTTGCTTGTATCAAATAAACACAAAACAGAAAACAACATCCTAGTTACCATCTCACAAAATGGTCTCTAGGTGAGCCCTCTGGTCAGTGGCTTTAAAAAGAGGCAACAAAACCGGAAAAAGCAGAGTGAGAAATGCAGAACTTCTGTTTTGACTGAAATACTTTCCATTGTTACCAAAGTTGTACATGTTATATCCTGCCTACACAGTATAACCTTGTAACTCCACACGATATTTTTATGACACTTGAGATCAGCAATTTTACTTTAAACTTAACCTAAAGAGCGTTTTACTCTGTAAATGTCCAGTGGTAACTTGTTTCCTGCAGTAATCAAACAATCAGAAAATAAAATCAAAGTTTCAGATTGTCCACGTATTGCAATGAATTGAGTAACTCATATGCAAAGCAGCAAGGGGCTTGAACCACTATGAACATACTGAACAAACCTTACATAAGGCAAAATCACTGGGCTTTTTAAGCAAACAAATATGGGGCAAGTATACAAGAAATACTCCTGGTTTACAAACAGAAAATCAAGGCACCAAAAACCTAAGTGAAACAATCCAAGGTCACACAAGTGCACACAAGAAACCCAAGCACCGTGCTGGTATTTTTCCAGACACCTTTTCCCTATCAAAATCATACTGGCAATTTTCTGCAGGGATTTTGGCAATTTACCTTCCCCCCCTTTCCACAGGTGGACACACAGATGCCTACGAACACGTGAGCTCGCAGTGCCACTCACAAAGGCTGCAGGGGAAGCCAGCAGGAGCCCAAGCCAGGTTCCTCTGGCTGCCTGCTCTCCCCACATGGACATTAAACACCACGGTGACTGCAGGGACTCACTAGGGAAAAAATCCTGAGCAGAGCTGTGCTCAGATCGAGTCACTGTCCAACACACACAGGCAAAGTAGAACGTGCTTTCTGTAACAAACAGATAAAATCCACATTTCATTGTTGCATATCTTCTCATCTGCAAAATGGACTATTTGTATACATTCTCTAAACAAATTACTTCATACTGCTGGTAAATATAATTCACACACCCATTCTGAAGAAGTATGTACAATTATGGTATTCACAACACATTCAGCAGAACTGCGCTTACAAAAATCTATCACTTTTTAACAAATTAATGCTTATAATACTAAACCTACATAAAATGCTCAAGACTCAGTCATGTTCCTTAAACTACCAATTTCTGGATTTTACACTATAATAAAATATTTAACTTCACAGTTCTAATATCTCTCTGGAAGTGCAGTCACGCTTTATACAATAAGTCCCTGACTTAATGGATCCAAACCTTTCCGGCCTCAAGCCCAAAGGAATTGGTCCTCCCCTCCAACCTCATGGTAAAAAAATACTTTAAAAGCTTTTGAACATTTGCTCTTCAGTGAAGAGCTGTTAGAAACGTGCTGCACTTTTGCATGCGGATCATTATCCAGCTAAATACTTGTTTAATGCCTAACACCACTGTTTCCAAGCATCCGGCATTTAACCAACCTTTTCAGCTATTTTGGGGAACAAGCTTTGAGGAGAATAAGATTCTTTTACCTATTATAGAAGTTTGGTGACCTTTTCCTTCATTATCCACCTGGCTGGGCATCTTGGTCAGAACTGTCTCTGTGTGTGGATGTGCAATAAAGCCAGCCAAAGTGCCACTTCAACATTCCCACTCCAATAACCAACATCACCACCCAGCCTCCACATGTTGAGCTCTGGAGCTTCCACAGCTCTTCGTGTTCAAGTAAAAGGGCCTGCTCTGTTCTGACAAACCACCCACAGGTTTCTCTTCCTCACACAGAGATGCAACTGCTTGTATGTGACCCTCACCACCCAGCCCCACACAGGACGGGGACTACTAAGGAAAACAACTACTGACACTACAAACTGGCCCAGAGAAGGGGGAGAAATAAATCAGTTGGTAAATTGTACCTTGAGATAAAGACTTCAGTACAAAAAAAAACATTTAAGCTTCTTCCTCCTGTCAAGATCTCAGAGACCAAGAGAATCCACGGTGGAGGAAGGGAAACAGAGGAGTTAGGTATGGGGACTTTAAAAAGGATTGAGTGACGAAAAAATCTGGTCAGGTAGCCAGCTGGTCATGAGAGAAAAGCACAAAGACTGCCTCAAGTGAATGGGGCAGGAGGGCAGTGCACTATTGAGAAAAGGACAACAGAAACCACATCTGCAGGGTGTGATGCAAAGCAAGTTACATTACATTTTCTGCTCATGGAATATTCCTCCCTTTGGAGCAGTCCTGATTTGCAAAACAAGTCTTTCTTTCCTTATAGCTGCAAATAAAGGAAGAGATGAACATTGTGCATTACAAGGCTACATAAAACAGAGCTCTGAAAAACTGTGGCTCCGACTGCACTCCCCACATTACTTAATGTTTATGCTCACCGTTCCTCAGCTCCACCTGCAGAAATGAGGATAAACACCTCACGTTATATCCTAGTGGATACAGAGCAAACAGAAGTTCATCATATTTGTGAAGTTCATACATACAAGTTGCGATAAGTGTCACAGGAAAGTCCATAAAGCCAATAATACCGCAGATAGTCCTGGCAGAGTGCATAAAAACCAGGGCCCTGCAGGGAAGCTAAACTCAACAGCTGCTCCTGAAGCCAGCACCGCTATTTCTGCATACGGAATGATGCAAAGGTCTTAAAGAAATAGCGTGATCATGTAATTAGAGATAGCACACATACACCAAAACAAAACAAATTCTGTTCTTAATTTGGGTATTTTCCAACTCCTGACTGGCTCTGTAATGCCAGTTATGTTCTAGGTTTTCTGTATTTATAGAAATACAGATGAGATCGAGTAATCTGAGAGGGATACCGCTCCTCTCCCCTGCAGACTTCAGTAGCTGTGGTTGGACTTCACACAGTATGACGAGCTGTGTCCAGGAGGTAAGCCCAGTGCTATTTTTCTGGTAGTAATAATAATTATAGTTTCACTTACTTTAAACAAAAAAGCCACTGTTATTAAAGCGATTCACAGGACGACAGATACGCTTGCACTGACTGTATTGAAACAAGATTATTGCTGCTGAGATTATAATTAAAGCTTTCAAAGTTGACATGGGGAAAAGAAAGATTCTAAGCAGTTGTCATTTGGGGAAAATAATGATGAGATTGTCATATTTAAATAAAACACTCAAATACAGGGGTGCTTTCTGGGAACGGTGCATTTACTTGTTAGATTTTAAAGCGTTGCCTGTAAGTATTTCATGCAAAGTAGAAATAATCATAGCAAGAAAGGAAAACCTTGAAAATTAGCTCAGAGCTGCTCCAGTGGATTGTGGCTGGCCCCAAGGGAAGGCATTTTGGTGATGTGGCACATGCTTTTCCAACATGTGCTATCTGTAGATGCCAAACTAACCAGGAAAGGGAGTGCTGGTATCTGACAGTAAGCTTGCTGCTCTTGATATGCTTTGCAGAAAGTGGCCGCTTTTGAGAGAAAAAGAGAGAGAGAGAGAGAAGGAATATCCCACTGGATCAATTTTATTTTGGACGTTTTGTAAAATACGCTGCCATTGGTGTTCCTTGGAAGAAAAGAAACAAAAGGATATGGGAGAGGGTGGAGGAAAGAGGATAGTGTAGATTTACTAATGATCTGAAATGCTATGTGCAGATAAATGCCAGGAGCACCATCTAACAGCATTCTGGTTAAAGTCTAGAGTAAAAGCTGTGGATATGGATATCCAGCAAGGAGTGAACAGAGAAAAGGATATTCTTTTAACTTTTTTTTTAAACTTGCCATTCCTCTCATGAACTTTGTAAATCACCGTATTCTCCTCAGCCTCCCCTCCAAGGCAACGTCCCATCATTTCTGATCATCACCTCTAAGCTGTCTCAAGCTTTTCACTCATGCTCTTGAATTTTTAAATTAATGTCTATATTCTAAGAATTGAAATAACAACAAGCTGGAAAAAAACTAAGCACTACTAAGCCACTAAAACTCTCAGATCAGTGTGTTAGCCTGTTTACTTGTAATGCACAAGTGAAACCCCATGGCTATGGCTCTACACACCTTCTCCACAGCCATACAGGCAGGTTCAACATGAACAGCACTGGAAATCTTGCTTTGAGGTCAAAGGCCAAACATAGCTGGAAGCATCACACCAGAAGCTGTCTCTGGAAGCCGCAGAGGGGGAACAGAGGTGCTTTCATATTGTTGAACCTGTTCTCCAAGTGAATAATGAGCTTCTGTATGAGAGCACTAAAAGTACATATTTCATTAAGTAAGGTTTAAAACAGTGCAAAGCTGGTACAGCTTCCCCTCCACCAAACGCTACGGCTGCCAGGTCACAGGGCTGAAAACAACATCTCCTCTTACAGAGCACTTCCACGTTCTTACAAAGGGTGTTCATGAAGAGGCTGTATAAGAATATGGTGTTTATCTAACCCCAAGTTTCTCTCCTTCCTCCCCATAATACAAACAGCATCAGCATCCTGAAGAATTTGTCTGTCCAAATACACAAAGCCTGGCAAGTGGCATCTCCGCATATGAATTTATCTTTGATTCTTCTGCCAGTCAGATATGGTTTCTGTTTGCTCAGAACTGAACGCCACGCACTGCCTGGATACAAGCTGCTGCTTAAGATAAGCTGACTGCAATTTCAGTTTACAGTGGTGTATTTCTCATCCCAGAATAACCTGACTTTACAGCAGCTGGATATATGCCAGCTTCTAATTGTTCATCTTTAGACTACTGGCTTTCTCCTAATTATTCTCATCCTGGGATACTTGGCTCATCTACTTCTCATTTTGTGCTAAATATTTCTTATAAAGTCTTCATAAGCTTTTTTTGTCTTCTTGTAGGGCTGGTATTTTCATTATGAAATAAGTGTTTTGATTATTCTGAGCCTGGCAATCAAAACCTGTCCAAGTTTTAAAAGCCCATGCTATCTCCTTCTCCTTCCTTTTAGCCAACAGGCTTTTTGGTGACTTCTTGGCATTTGTAACCTGCAGCCCTCTCTCATCATACAAGTTACTAGGACATTTTACAGTATGTTTACAAGGAATCTGGAAAGCCTTGCTGTTCCTGCAGTATCTCTTATCCACTTTGATGCTGCATTCTAGTAAATGAAGATATCTTCCTTAGATTATATATTTTCTTTCCATATGCATTGTATCCACCTTTCAGTTCTGGAAGGGTAAAATAATTTTCTTTCCTTTCTTTAGATGTGCAAAGTTCTATGTATAGAAAGGTCAGGGGGTAATGGACATTCACTCTTCATATAATGCCATTATTAAAGGAACCATATACAATTTGCCTGTAATTTGCACTCTCATTTTTGTGGGGCAGTAACATCTTTTGTTCTGTGGCTGTTGCTGTAATTAGTGCAATAGCACTCCCAACTCCCAGGCTGTGTCCCTAGGAACAATGAACATACATATTATTAAGCCTGTGAAAAAGATCAAGCTTTTTTTAAACCACTGTTAGTTTGTTGGCTTGTTTTGCTAGTTAACAGTGTTCACCCCGTCCACTACACACACAATGGAACAGACATCCCAAGAGGTCAATTATAGATGGAGCTATGGCTGGCTACAGTATTCTTGAAGGAATCAAAGCTACCTGGTATTCTATTTTATAGCTTTTCTTCTTGACAACTGCAATCAGTAATTTACAAACTTTGAAATATAAAAACTTTGTACACAAATGTTAAACCATCTCTCTGGCTTCCAGAGTAAGCACATGTCTGCTAAAGAAATTAACAGTTTTTATTCATCTTTTAAACTCAAACTACTTATTAATTTATATATTAATTTATGCTAAAAATAGCTGCTTATTATGCTTCATGCATAATAAGGGAGAGTCTGTCTCAAAAAGGTTACAATTTAATGAGTACATTTTTAAAAAAACATGGGAGGGAAGTAAAACAATTATTCTGTCCTGCTATATGGAGAAACTGAGACACGGAGCTTAGATTCTGCCTAATTAGCAATCCTGCTGCTTTAGGCTCACTCCATCATCCATGGAGAAACTGGCACTTCTTCCACTGCATCACTTCAGAACCTAAGTGAAACTGGAGCTCTTGGAACTTCTACTGAAAGTGATGATGGTTTCACTATTGCTAAAACAGAGAAAATGAGGCAAAAATCTTTTCAAGGTCAAAGATGGTCACTGAAAGACCTGAGACTTGACCTCACGTCTGGTAAGATTCAGCTTTTAATCCTATTTTACATTGATTCAAAGCCTACGGAATTCAGTGGTCAGGCTCGTGTGAGCAACGAAGATGAAATCTGCTGTTAAAAACCCCAAACTGTGCAATTACTCATTTCACATGATTAATCCAACTATACGAAAGAGGGCCTTTAAATATCTCAAGATTTAATGATAGCACAGCAATAATTAATCACAAGCCCTCAGAATTATCATTCTAGAAATATGTTTACTTTTAAAAACATTTCTGCAAAGTGAAAAAAATCTTCACAAAGGGAAATCCCAATGTATATTTATAGCTCTCAAGCTACATCTTTTGTTAAAAGGCATCCCTTTTTTTTCACACTACAACAAGAGCACAGTATGGACAACAAAAGATGCATTAGACTTCTACAGATGCAAATATAGAGTGAAATGACACTTCCTATAACGTATCGCAAAGCAAAACCTGATACCAACATACAAAATTTCTGTATAGTGGCTATGAACTAAAAGAGTAAAAGTACACATTCATGTGAAAAATGAGATAACTACAATTCCATATTCAGACTCTTAAAAAGTACTCAGAAAATCTCAAAGAATGAGGTTACTGTGACTCCTGCACGTTGATTAGAATCAAAGAGAGGGACGAGAAGTATGGCAAACCAAGGATTGCATTGCCAAACTGATTCAGGAAAGCAGTTGTAACTCATACAGTTCACACAAACTTCAAGGGGTTTTCTAAGTTTTGTGGTTTGAAAATAAACTCAAAGCAATTCCTTTAGGAAATGTTAAAATGGAATTAAACATCATTACAGAGATTCTGACACTTTGCCCTCCAATGCCCCAAATTACAGAAACAGGACTGTGTACATAATGCTGTAATTACATGCAGTCATGAACATCTTAATTACTGTATGCTTCAGTGAGCTTTTTAGAAAAAAAATAAATGAGGGCACTGTTGGAATTTTCTTACTTCTATACCTGAGTGATTTTACGCATATCAATACCACAGGGCTAGATTATGATGTCAGCATACAGAAATTAATTCCCTTCTGAAGCAGCACAACACAAACAAGAAGCAAATACACATCAGTGGATTAAGAACTCACTAATAGGCATTAAATGACATTTAGTACATCTTTTTCTTCTTAGAAAATACTGCCTGTGGTCAGACAGAACTATGAAAGGTCTTCATTAAAAATTAATACACACTAATGTAATTTTGAAGTTGTTGTTGACTATTCAGCTGCACCTTCAGTGCCTAAACACTCCTCCTCAAAGCCTCTCCTTCGCTCTTACACTGCTTTATAGAATGTGATACATCTGATGCACAGAGGGTGCTCCCCTGAGGACCGCACCGTACTGCAGGGAAAGCTTCCCATCCCATTTTGGGATGCCAGGATGCATAAAGTCACTGGCATTAAAGAAAATTGCGGATGATCCAACAGAGGCTCCACAAAGCCCTGTCTGCAGGTTCTGCTGGCAAGCAAGGAGTTGCTTCAAGTGTGCATTTGTAAAAGAGTGTAATTTGGATCACACTGCGACAGTGAAGTGATAACAGGTTTTCCTAGAATTCTCCTGCATTTCAATAGTCACACTGGATCTATAAATGAACTTGAATTTTTATGGTTTTTTTAAACCTTCCAGTGGATCAGCCAAGCCCAGCGAGAAACACATTTCATAAAATTGCCTAAGGTACACAAGACAGCAAGGAATGAACTGTTTGACATTGAGAAGCTGGAGGGAGCACTCAAATGGTTGGCCTTCATTATGAGGAAAAGACAGAGAGGTTTGTGGATGAGAAAGAAACCAAAAGCAGGTCTTCAATTTTCCATTAAAGAGGAAGTAGACAGATGCATGCCTTAGTACACATGTGCTCTCACACTCTGCATTAAAAAGGCATCATGAAAAGTCTTGTTTCTCCTAAATATTTTGCAATACTGCAAGGTACAAATCAGTTAAACCTCCACTGTGCATAACTCATTAATTAACCAGAATTGATAACTATGTTGCATATGCAGAAAATAAATCTTTGCTCATCAAACCATCCAAAAATCTCACATAAATGTTAACAATCTACAACTGGTGATCCTGCACTTCCCCCTACAAATGATTGCAAAACCTTCTCCTCTTGGTGGTGAACTGTCCCCCCCAAGAGCCGAACGCCTGCATCCAGGAACAGCCCTCCTCTGTCTCACAGACTGGTAAGGACAATGAAACAGGGAGACCTGTGAGAGCAAAGATGGGGAGCAGGCAGAGGGCAATGAAAACTTTAACCTTATAAGAACCAATTTTTGGTTTATTCTAAGCTTGGCTTTATCTCAAGCTAATTCTCATTGTTAAATGAAATGGATTCCTCATTCTGTAAGTGGGAATTTGTGCTGCCAAAAGGGAAAGTACACAGCTCTTCTCACCAGTAAGTTGCTCACAAAATTTTACAGAGGAAGATTTTTTCTTGAAAACAACATTAGCTTTCTATTCTTGATTGAAAAAGAGAGACACCTTATATATCCATTGCTAAAGCCGCATTTCCATTGATATTAGTACCAAAAGTAAAACAACTTTGAGATTGAAAGGAAGGCAACTCTGATTGCACCACAAACATTAAAATTCAGAAACCTTCTACAAGCTGGAATCACTTCAGACCTGCACAGTCAAGAGTACTTTCTGTTCAACAAGAAGTCCTTTTTCCTCCGTATCATCTTTTTTTTACATTCCACTAATAATTTAAGCACTGCCCTGTCTAGGGGGGAAAAGCATCTCAAAATTCAAACTATAATTTTAAGAGCAGGAACACGGCAGTAGCAAGGCAGGTGATAGAAGGAGCCTCACTTGCCCACAGGCACTTGGGGCACGAGTCTCTCAGCGCTCCTCTCAGCGGGTTCAGCCCGCTCACTGCAGCCACTCCAGGACATGTTGCAATAACTAGTGATACATCACATGGTAACGTGGATGATAACTCATGTCAGCTCCACTGAGGCCTACTTTTAAAACATACTTTAAGTCAACACTAATTGCAGAGAAAACCCTGTTTGCTTTATTTTTTTTTTTTTTAAGGGTTCAGCTGTTTATCTCCCAGCAGATCCAAACATTTACTGTACTCTGAGAGTTCACTGTACTCTAGCAATTAAATTAATGGCTGCAGCAACAGCAAGAAATCCTTTAAACCCCTGTGGGCTTGTTCCTTTGATTAGACCAGATCAGTGAAGCTATAGCTATTTGCAGGCAGATTAGATAGGCTAGGGCTTCATTGCCATTTGCACTAGAGATTGAAAGGTCAGGTTTGTTGACATCTTACCAAAGCCCATCTGTGAAAGTTTGCTTTAAAAGTTATTCTTCAGGAATATTTTTAATATTTAAAGAGTACCATATGGATCCCAGAATTAGAAATGACCCAACCATATCAATACAAAACCAAGTAGTCCACTTTTCCAGCAAGTAGCAGAACACATCTAACACCCGCACATATATTTCCTCCTCTCTAAAAGCAAAGTTTGAGGAAATTACAAAACATAGAGCACCAGTAATGTCAGGCTTTGGGGATGAATCACAAGGTGGTTCACGATCTGCATCTTTCTCCGATTTTGTTGTGGCTGAAAGAATGGATTCAAAGAATGTTCCTATTTCCTGTTTCACTGTGCCATGCTATTTTTAAGTGTATCTTCTTTTTTATCCAGTAATTAAGAATGCTTATGATAAGTCATAGGCAGTAATGAGCACCTCGGAACAACTGACAAGCATCCATGTTCCTGTCCTATTTGAGGTGTCAGGTGACAAACATTCCACACAGCCCAGTGCGAACAGCACTGCCATCCAGAGCTCCTGAAACAAGATAAAGAACACGAAAATCACTGGCAGAGCAGAGAAGTGAATCCAGCTTTCTGAAGACCTTATCACCTGCTTTAGCAATGAGGCAATGACTTTCTCACAGATGGTTTCCTTCTTTGCAGTACCCAATGGTTGTGCTCTGAATGGCAGTAATGCCTTAAGGACAAATAGCAAGACAACACCAGAAGTAAACCAAAAACCTATCAAAAGTGATCTCCTTGTGTTCATACTGCAGAGGAACAGAGGTAAGCTAAGGCAGCTATGATAAAAAAAGTGTTACATTCCATATAATCAAAGCAAACCCCAGCTCTCCCCATACCTGTTCACTCTATGCAGCACAATTCACTCAATTTGAGCTTCAGTGCTCAAACAACTCAACCACCTTTTTGCTTTAATTTCAACACTAAAGTCAATAATACTTCTCAAAAAGACATGGGCTAAAAAGAAAGTCTTATGTATTTATATACCACATTATTTATTTCAACAAAATACTTTATTTTCTTTCCTTCAGATTGGAGTTCATATCTAAAGCAATTCATCAAAGCAAGTATGGTAAAAGATGAGATTTCCATTCCCCAAATGAGATACCTGTAACTTGGTTTTAAGGAATACGGTACATTGAGATCTTCTGAATTCTCAATACTTGTTCAGTTTTAAAGCCAAATTTATTCAAGCAACTAAAGAGGAAAACACATTGAAATATATTTCTTTAAAATGTAAATATTTTGCACTTTGTAACGTGAAAGTTTCACACCAACTTATTCTGCTCCGACGGAACTGCCAGCAGCAGGACTACCTCAAGAAAACAAAACCTTTAATTAAACTCTTATGAGTGAATTAAAAGAAACTACACTTTACTTTTTTCTTAGTGATATTAACAGAGGTCTCTTAGGCCACTGTATTATAACTCTGTAATCCCACTCACTGCTTGTTCTTCTGGTGTGAAACAGATGTCTTCAACTCTGCTCACAGGCATTGGCTCACAGGCATTGCTCTCTGTATGGAAATACATCTCCTAAGGAGATTAAAGGTTTCTACATTCAATTTTGAAGCACAAGGCTTCACCTGAAATTTTCAGATTTAACACTACTTGCAAACAGTAGAAGCATGTATTACTCCATCTCAGTTGCAGCCCTGCAAATTTGAGTAATTTTCCCCTCTTTTAATCGATAGTACATGCAATTATGCTAGAACCATATTTTTTTAGGAAAAAAACCTCAAAAATTATATATTTGGCATTTGCTGGCAGTTTCAAAATTATCTTCCTTAGGAAATATCGAATTTTCTTAAAAGATCATTAAAAAACATATCCAAAACCAACGTCTCTTCTTTGGCCACTTGACTCTTTGAAAACTCCATCTTTGCTGACACAATTGTATTCTAGCATTTAAAAAATTTTGGGGGTGTGGAGGGTTAGAGAAGAGCCTAGAGAGACCGGATACCAATGCCACGTATCTTCTCAACAGCCACATGAATCAAAAAAAATGGCTTGAAGTATCTTGGAATACCTCCAAAGGCCAAATTTCCAGACTGTTCCACACACAGGGCTGTATCACCCTGTTCCGTGAAGGTATGGGACAACTGTAATCCATGAAAGTTAAGGGAAAGTTTAAGAGAAATTAAAATGAGAGGGTATTAATGGCAATTCAGTAATTCTTCCTTGTATTTTTCATTCTAAAGAAAGTAAAGTAGAACTCCTGAGGAAATGGCCTGGGAAGAAGCAGAACATGGGATGCATCAGCTTCCTGAGACCAGGAATCAATTGGAGACCATAAGCTGCTTCTTACTACCTTGGCTCCCCAAATGGGTGCTGTGGACAGGAAGCATTGAGCTTCAGGGACAGTCTCAGACTGAGAACCAGGGTCACAACTTGCTCAACCCTTACCTCCACATGGGCAGAGCATAGGAGGAAACCTAAGATTTTTGGGGAGTGCAATGCAGTTCACAATACAGAGCTGCTGGTTTCGACTCCTAGAAAACACACGCCTCAAAACCAAGCACCAGTACTTCTCCATTCCTACCTGATATTTTTCAAATATTTATATGCACTACAGAAATGTGTTCTAAAGTAAAACAGAATAAAACCAATCTTAAATGCTTTCCAATACCAAAATGCACACGAAGTATTTTACGGTTTATCTACCTGCAGTTTTTCAGTTCAATATCTGCAGGAATCCACTGAGAGCGAGCACGTAAGCAAACCACAAGGCAGCAAGAACTGCAAGTTGTGACTTACCTCCTGATGTCATCGCTCCTGCGCTTCTTCACACCCCGCAACACAGCCCCTACTCCATCACACATTTGTTAGAGTCTTAGGAATGGTGTTATTATTTCATATAAGGTGGTAGAAACAAAAATATCTCCTACACCTAGTTTTTTTACTTCGCTGCATTCTACACGGGCAGGAGAAAGCAGAAACCTACTGGTTAAAGTTTCTGAGTTGGTTTTCTAAAGAACAGCTGCCTCCTACCAGAGAATAAAAATATTTTCATTCAAATGGAACTCTTAACTGTTCCCAAAAATCTCCAATACAGCTGCAAAGAAAAATTACTTGTTTCTCTGCCTAAACAACAGAGCTTGCAAAAGAGAAATGAGGAAATACATCAACTCTACACCATCTTTGGGGTCTTTATTTGTATACACTCTTTATGCCACGCATTGATAACAAAACAGAGGCGTTCATCATTTAGTGAGCTGACATAATTCAATAACCACTGAACTTGAATTCTCAGATGGGGTGGCAGCACTTTACTAACTGCATGATCTGCACTGTTCTTTGGGGAGAACTCAGTTATCAAAACCAGATTTTTCTTCTAGGCTCTATCTCTCATTGTTGATTTTACAGTAAAAATGAATACCCAACTACAGAACACGTTGATTCACTTTCTCATGTTTCACTGACTCTAAAAGTCAGCCATATGTAACCCTCAACTCCAAGTGACACAGGAAATATGGACTAGTAACTCTAGTTTATAAAACATAAATACAATAGATGCATGACATAAATTTGACACACAGAAGAGGAACAAAAATGCTTTCTTGAAATCACTATGTGCGCTCCAGAAGAATGGTGTTGTATAGCAGCAACCACTCCTGGATCTATTTAAACACCTCCAGGGATGGTGGCTCAACCAACTCCATGGACAGCTGTTCCAGTGCCCAACACTACCAACTGCATTAATTATTCTATTGCTTAACCCCAGCAAGTTTTGCCAGACAGTAAAAAAGATTATGTAAAAATAGATACATAAACCCACAGATGTTAAATCCCTGTCACGCGGTGCAGTTGATGACAAGGTACAGTACACACGGCCCACAACAGCCAGGAGCTCAGACAGCAGTCGTGACCACATCACCTTGGCAAGTCTGCACTGGCCACGCCACACAATCTTCCACCTCACACAGCAGCTTTGCAAATCCTTCGGAAGGTGCCAGGAAGCCACACAATATCGATCGAGACGTGCTCCCTACAGAGTGTGTTTGCCTTGTGCTATCAGCAAGACTGAGGAGCGGCAAGAGAGCTCATGACAAACTGCTGCCAAAAAGAGGACTGGATCAATCTCAGCACAGAAACAGCTTTTCGAGAAGGCTGTGAAGTCATGTCCTCAGCACATTTCACAGCTTGATAAACATTCAGATTCAATTAGAGAAGAGACCATTGTTCATAGCTACTGTCACCAAACCAGAGAGTGCAGGTGTGACTGGCGTGCCCTTGTCCCATCGCTAGCACAGCCCCGGGGGGCACAGCAACAGCCCCAGGAAAGGCTGCAGACACTGCCCCAGCGCTGCCAAGAGACCATCCAGCCTCCTCTGCTTTACAGCACACAGCAATGGGACATCTTCCATGGCACCCCCAATGAAGAGCTGTTTTAAAAACCAGATTCTTGAAAGTACAACGATAAAAGCATAGCACTGCCTCTGACTACATCTATTTCTAGTCCATGGGTACCACTTCGAGAATATTTTTCTCATATTGTCTTTTATTTTCAATTTCAATAAAGCAGCATTAACAGCATGTTAAAGAGCTCTTTCATTAGAATTAGAAAGTTTCTTATAATAGTAAAATAGTTTTTTCCAATAATAGCTTTTTTAATCTCTAACTGCACATTTGTATATATGCATCCTCTCCATTTCAGATGCATTATATTGAAGTTCAGCACACGGACTTTTTTATTCCAATACTGGCGATTCATGGATTTCCAGTATGCTTAATTCTCTCCTACTGACAAAAATCTCCACAATACTCATTTCACACAGAGAACCGTCATATTTCATGCACTCTTTCAAACATATTACAAAAATGTGGGATTTTTTTCTGAAGCCTTTGTACGTCTTGGATTAATATAAAATCCCCAAACCCCAAAAGACATTAGTGCTCAAATGAATAGCAATGGCTTTTTGATCTTAAAATTGCAGCAATTATTCTATCCCATAAACTGCAGGAAAATCAAGTGGCTTGAATAAATATTATTTGTGTCCCCCAAAAAAAGTGGAATCCAGTATTTGCCTCATTGAATGTTAAAGCACACAAGAGAAAAGGCTGCTTTTTTTCTTAATGTTATCGTATGTAGATCAAGTGCCATTAATAATAAGTGCAAATTATTAAAAAACTCAGGCACGTCTTGCTTTTTCATGAAAAGTAGATAAATTGGGATTATTAGGTCTAACTTGTTGCCATCAATAAGCCAAGCAGAAAATGCTGTGTAAAAGCAGAATACTTTTCAGAACACAAGAGCTCAGGGATGATGTCCCTCAGGCCTTAATTTCCCAGACGTCAAAGACTCTCAGGAATTTTTAAAATGCTTATTAAATCATCTAATAGAACTTCTCCACAAGCACAGAACTCTTATCTTATTATGTTGTAGTGGTGATTTTAACCCTTACATTTTAAGCATACACAGCACAATAGACTATAAAGGTACGGATAATACATCTTATTCTCAGCCACTTTTCTGATAGTCAAGGTTTCTGCTGAATCTTTTTCTCCCTCCTCATTCTGTCTTATTTTTAACCACTGTATTGCTTTTTATGACTTGATAAAACTTCCTTTTGTATTTCAACTTTCCATAGCAATCCGCCATTGCCTTCAGCAAGATGGCTGCAAGGTGCACCTTTCCTCAAAGAACCACCTCATTGCCTTTTTGACAGCAGCATTCACACTGACATCATCACAACCGTATTTATGACAACAGTGTGTCTGAAACAGAGCAGCGCTCTCCTCTACCATGACTGCTGAGGTAGAAGAATTTACACGCTGGAGATTGAGTCAATATGCCAGGAATTCTCAAAACAGTACCAAGTGCAGATTGCCTTTGGCTTGGTATCACTGCACTGTGCAGTCCAAAAGCATAATTAGTTGATCACATCACATGACAAGCTTGCTTACTCACCATCTGTCATTACCTCTAGGTGGTCACCTTCTTCCAGAAGAATACCTATGCCTCTATTCTTGCTTTCCCAGATGTTATGGTGATTTTTCCTACCTCTATCCTATCCGTCAAAGCCATGTAACAACTTGCTGGAAGCGTACACAACAATGTTGGACAAATCTACCGCAAAGCCCTTCGCTATTGCCGGGAGGCAACGACAGATTTAGCACAATTCAGCTTAATGATTCTCAAACATGTTCCTCCAGCTGGAATGCTCAAAGACACACTCTGAGCATTATGAATTGTTTGTGAAGGCTGAAAACAACTTTGAGAGTCTCAGCCCTGGCATTCTGCTGTTCCTGAGACACAATGCCCTTCCAATGGCTAGAAAATGCATCTCTACCCATTAACGGACTTGAAGAAAAATCAGAGAAAATATGGCTACACTGTGGGAAAAAAAATCTCTTCCCTCTACTCCAAAAGGAGTGATGTGTAAGTTTTGTCTCCCCTCCCACCCTGGTATTTACGGGAGTACATGGGGCAGTGTTCAGACAGCCCCTCCAGCACAGACACAACAGCAATAAGACAGGTTTTATAGACATAAAGGCTAAAAATGAACAGTACAAGGTTATAGGAATAGAAATTCAACATAGATAACTCTCTTAAGAGAAGTCTGACAGCAAAGGAGGGAGGGTAAATACTTTCCCCTAAAAAAAGAAAATTCCAACATTACTTCCTAAGGTCTTACCAGGATTTTTTGTTAGTACAGTCTTAGTTTCTGAATTTTTCAGCCAGCAGATTTCTCTGTCTAGGTATTTCACCTGGTCTCTTTTCATGTCCACCACCTGCTGGTGTTTCAGTACTAGCTTTGCAAACAGTTCTACGGAGCAGCAAAGGGCTAGGAGAATTAGCAAGCTTCAGTAAGCAGAAGACACCACCCTAGGTGACAGGCTTCCAAACTTTGTTATACTTATGTTTCCATAATTGTAAGGAAACATATTGAACAAAAAAGGTTATCAAACAATTGTGTATTTTCACTTTCTGACATCAATATGGTTTATAGTTGAGAAAGAATTTTTTGAAAACAAACATCAATTTCATTGGCAAATACGTGATTACTGTTCAGCTACTTAGTTGTGGTTTTTTTCTTTAAGAGGGTATAAAGAGCTCATCTACATTAACATTCAGTGTTTCTACTTGCAAAATTCAACATAAACGAAAGGATTAAACATCAGACTTTCTAATATCAGTTCAATATATCAAAGACAACTTGTATGGCAGGAAGCGTTCTGGCACATCAAAGAGGAATGAAAAGTTACAGTCATCTTTTTTAATATTTATCAACTTCTCCAAAGGACTTGAAACACAGGTATCTCTTGCACTATTTGGAAACTTTCATAATCCATCCATTCATTGATTAATACTCAACAACACAGAAAGGAGAGTACATGGGAGTCAGCATTCAGTCACACCAGCTCTAGGTGAGTCACTCTGCACTACCCTCACACTACTCTAAGACACCCCCTTCAACATTGCCACACTTTGTTCTCTGAGCATTAAAGGCAAGGAAGATGGCAAATAAAACTGCTCAGAGAGCTGCATTTTTGACCAACGATAGCATAATGACAACGTCTTTACTGGAGCTGCTACACAACATATTCCCTCGTCACCAGCAGGCAAACCACACGGGATGCACACGCAGCTTTCCTCCAGCCCAGACTGGCCCTGCTGGGTTCAGTGGCACCTGTCTGCCTGCTGCTTGCCAAGTCTGTGAATGTTTCTCTACAGGAGACAGAAGAAAGAGGAAAACCATGAAAGAAAGTACAGCTGAGGGGGAAAAAACCCATAATACCAAGCCAAGGTTTATTAGGCCAAGGCAGCTTTTCCTGCATTCAGATATAACCAAAATTTTGTGATGAGCTCCTTAAAATTTCCTTTTTTCAATTTGTATCATCAACTACAGCATTTTCTGGGTGGTTTAGTTTGATACAAACTCACAGTCCTTGGTTGTTCAGCCCACTTATTTTCTTTTTTTCTTCCCTTTTTTAATTTAGGAACATTACAAGTAGCAGGCTTGCATCAAAAAGCAAGAAATATTTCTAAGGACAAATCTGTAAAGCCCTTGTGTGTTACAGAACCCTGTATCCAACTGCTCTCCTGCCTCCCCTCCTCAGTCTGGCACTACTGCCAACGCTCCAACAACTGTATTTTCAAAGCTTATTCCCTTTCCTACCAGGACTATGGGAGAAACACAAACCCGACCCTTTGGAAAGCAACAGAATTCTCATACGCTACTCAGACCAGAACATGAAAAAGCTCCAGCATCATAAAATCAACAATAAATACCTTAACCTTAGCAAGGTGAGGCATGGGAGATGAGAAATGTATGGAAGTATGTGTCGGGCTTAGTAGGTTCTCAATCATTTGTGATTGACTCGCTTTTATGAATTAGAATAAGAGGGTCTGGAGTTAATGTTTTCGTTTTTAAGTCTGAGCACTCTTAAGTGACTTCCAACTACATTTTTATTTGCTGGAATATGATTTAAAATTTCCTCTGTTAGTTCTTCTGTTAGTTTCTCTTAGTTGACTTTCTCTAAATGACTGCACTTTAATGTTTTTAAATTTAAAACCCAGAAGTTAGATAAACAATTCAGAGTCCAGCGGATTCTGTGACACCATCACAGTGCGACACAAAAATTGCCTGCCAAACACGTGTTTTGAGAGAAACTGTCTTTTAATTTCCAATTTCTTTTATTGGTGATACTACCATGAAAGAGCTGGACAGAAAGCAGCACAAAGGCAGTCGAGAGGTGACTTCAGGGTTGCCATAGCAATTTGTCTGGGAGCGTTCCTCTGTGTGTATTTGGGTGTCAGGAAATTCGGTAGTGAGCAAAGTGAGCAGATAAGAAGGTTTAGTCTATTTTTGGCTAAAGAAGCTTGAAGAAAAAGCCTGCATCCCACAGCCAAATTATGCAAGGAGGCTGGCACTAGTAATGTTTTTTTAATTTCTATAAGCATCTTACAACTATGAATAATTGATGTATAAAACCAAAAGCACTGTATCACCCTCATTCAGCCAGAGCACCCAGCGATGACTTCAGCCTCGAGCTGGGCTGCGCACACAGAGCACCCACCGACGCGTTCAAGGCGATGTTAGACAGTGATCAGCTCAGTGATCAGTGACACAGCCATCAGCCTCTAGTGCTGCTCTAAGAAGTCTGAAATGGAAAAATAATTAAAAATGACTGTTTTGCAAAGAGCTTACGCATAGAAAGTTTCTCAAAGCAGTACTATTTTATTGTAGCTTTTGTTTCTGCCCTCCATGAAGGCCCTGTTTGGTGCCACAATTCTGATTAGAAATACGCATTTAACTACTTACCACCTATGAGCCTGGAGCAGTAAGCACCGCCCTGCACCTTACTTGTTCCTGTAACAGTTCTGCTAAATAACTCACAATATTTCTGTCAGAGGAACGTCTAGGTAGAAAACCTGCACACAGACACACCGAGAGAACGACCTCTCAACGAGGACTGAAGCCTCCTCACTGCCTTTCTGACAATCCACTATTTGTGAGCAAACCTGAATCATTTTATTTTGTTGACGAACTTCAGTTAGAGTCATATTAAAACAGAAATACCCTGCAAGAAGAGGTTTCTTTGAGTAATATTTCATACACGTGAAATGTTCGAATGAATTCTCACCTTACAATAAGCTTAAAACATTACAACTTTATCATTTTGGTTCATTTTGTTATTTTCATAATTCTAAAAACCAAAACACATTTCAGTTGAGTAACACCTGTACTTCGTATGAAAGATGAAATTCATCAGCAGGAGATATTTTCCTACTGGAGAAATTATATTTTCCTTATGCTTCAAATATCACACTTTTGTGACTTCAACTGAAAATTACCTAAGTTTATGAGTGGAAATTTCAGATGCAGACTTTTCATTCTGATTTATTTTAATCTACAGTTTTTTTTTTAAATAAAGAAAACTTTTTATAGGGGATTATTGCTGCTTCCCACAAAGACCTCTCCCTAAACACTGTATCCTACACCGGTATAATCATACTCTAAAGGTATTCCTTATTTTATAATTCAGAATATTTGCTCTTGTTTCACGTGTAAACAAAAGCTGTCACTGAAGGCCTGACTACTCAGGGAGGGTATTACACATCCACTGAAGATGAAAGGTGTGTTTGTTTGTGTGTGTGCACACATACATGTGCACATACTTTTTTCCAAATAAAAAATTGTTTCAGATATTACGCTATTACAAAGAAACCCAGAAATTCATGTCCGAGTGAACGTGCTGCTAACAGCATTAGTGAATAACCTATCTACTGCACAGCTTTGAAAATAGTCAATAAAGCCAGGCAGAAGAGAAGGTGCATCCAAAATGAAATTTCTGCATGTCTGCCAGAAGGGGATAAAACATGCAATCATGACCAAGAAATGTTTCCCATTCCTCTGTTCATGTAGCAGAAGTTCCAGCTCCTTTCTTGACGCTCCTGCTTGAGACAGCATTTTAACAAATGTTCTTCTGATCCCACTAAGTGGTATAACATCTCCTTTCCAGATCTATACTTTCTGGAACATAATGTTTCCCATCTAATTACAAAATTCATAGGAAATCCTGATACTACCTGGGGCAGTAAAGTCCTGGCTAATAGAAATGGCTCCTCTATTTATTTTCAGAGAGTGAGAGTCAATAATTAAAGCCTGGAGCTTAGCCACTTCTCTGAGCAGCTGTAATAACCAAAGGAAAGCTCATTTTGTTGGAAGGAGCCTGGTGAGATAGGCGTCTTAACAATAGCCAGGAAAATAGAAGTGGGCATGGTAGTCCTATTTTCAGCTTTTACTTCATATTTCTCTTGTGAAAAGGTCAAGCATGGGCAGCAGCATGAAACACTTTAATGAACAAAGTCCTTAGTGTTTTCTCAGCTTTCTCTTAGCTCCAATATGCGAAACATCCTTCCTTTTAACTACATCAAGCCTCAAACATATTGAATGCTGTGTTCCAAAGTCTCTCAATTTCTTCATCAAACTTACAGATCCTATCGTTTCAGAATCACTGACACAAATTATATCATGGTTACAATTTTCATAATCACTTATGCCACATCGAAGCTGCTTCGTACATATTATTAAAGAAAAACTAAATTTCACCTTCAGAACAAGCAGAGATAAATCACTGTACAATATATTACATTCAGTACCATACTTCTAGATAATAATCTAAAAAAATCACTTTGAAAAAACTGAGTTTTCTTGTTAATGGATAGTGAAGATTTTGTAATTTTCAGTTTATATTATATCAAAACACATCTCCCACCAAAAACAAAAATACATCTGATGATGATAACGTTAGTAATAAGATGGCATAGAATATAGGTTTTCAGATGCTTTATTATCCATGCTTTGTTACACTCCAGCTTCTGAAATAAGCAGGTTTTTCTAAGAAATACGCGAATCATTAGCTTGTTGAAAATGCATTTACTGTTATCACAGGACGACCTGTTTGGACAGACATTGAGTCATGGTTAAGCTCACAGGCCTATCTTTTTATAGAAACAATTCTACCCCATCTATGAACCAGAGAAGTGCCAGAAAGTACCTTTTTGCTGGTAAAAATCAAACAGTTACAACTGCAGATATCCCTATCATAATTCCTTTTTAAGGCATATTTTTAGGGCAATTAAGACTTAATTCTTTAGGAAGTAAATGTCTTGCACTCTTGTTTGCAAAAGCTTCATCTACATTTCATTAAATATAAATGGTAGCCTGAAAAAAAAAGGGTTGTATGGTAATCACTTAATTTAGAATAACACTTTGTTGTTGGGTTTTTTGTTAATGTAAGGAATGATCAAATAAAGACATCAGGATTAGACTCATGAAAGATGCCAGTATCTAAGACATTCCGCAGATTAAAAATGAACACAGGAGATTGAAAAGCTTTGTTCATGGGAAATACTGAGCTATGCTCAGACTAGCAGGATTTTGAGAAGTTGCATGGCTCTAAAACTTGCACGTCTTTTCCAAAGAAGTATTAAGCAAAAAAATCCAGGACCTTAAGAGAAGGTCATCTCAATGGTTCCTCATATGCTAGAGAAGGCTTTATTGAGCAGTTAGCAAAAAAATCTGATTAGGGATAAGAAAACTGAGCTCTGCACCACCTGTGCCTAAGACTGAGCACTTGTTTTCATATTTCCATTTTTTTGGACCAAAGATCCCTGAACTGGATTGCCAACCAACAGCTCTCTACCTCTTGTCCCTGAAAGCACCCTGACTTTCCAGTGTTTACCACTAAAAATTGTATGACGTGGACACCCAGCAACAGTAAGAAGTTTGTTTAGAAAGTCATGGAACTGTTTGTTTCACTCCCCTTGCAAATCATACCAGTAACAACTGGGAAGACATGATTTCTCAAGTTTTGTATCCGCAAGCACACTCCATTGTTTGTTAGTCTGCCCAAAGAATTTCTCTAAGGAATGAACCCTTTTAAAATTTTACTTGTATTCTCATGCACCTCCCTAAAACATATCAACTACTAAATAGCAACACATAGGAGAGCTCAAAATGCTAGGGGTTTATTGATACATTTACTTAATAAAGGGCCTGATGGGTTAATGTTTTCATTAATAAATATTACCTAAAGAAAGGAATCCCATATTTCAATGATAAAAAAGAAAGAGTGGAGGGAAGATTAATTAGCAGGTTAAAAACATTGTAATTGTAATTGTCAGGTCTGAGCATGGTTTTATCTCCAAGTTACAAGACTTGGAAAATGGGAGTTTGTGACACAAATGCTGACATAGTACTATGGCCATTCCCAAGGCAACACGATAATTATGTTTTTTTGATTGCCAAATGGTTGAAAGAATTGTCATCCAGAACAAAACTGTAATTTCTAGCTGGAAACAGTCTATCAGACTCCCTGGATTACAGAAAACTTGTAAGAGACGCTATTATCTATACAGCCGCAGCCAGAAGATGTCAGGGCATCAATTCATATAACATGCCAGCTTAATAAAATCTGCATACAAAATTTATGAATACAGTAATATTCCTTTATATCACAAGTTATTAATGGTCAATTTAATGAATATCTACAGCTGAAGTGCTTTGGTTCTGTATGATATTTTAATCATCTTTAGCCACGTATTTAAATGCATTTCATTTTATAGCCATCAGTTCCTTACAGATAAGGCAGCCTTTACATTCGCATAGACACATTTGAGGCAGCTACTAATTCTGTCTTTATACTGTTATTGATTTCCTTAAAATTTATTACATCAGGAACAGAAATACATGTGCCGTTACAGCAGTGCTTGTTTTAAAGCCCAAACTAGATTAAAAAGGTGTTTATGAGAACTACTGCATGCATAATCATTCTAATATTTCTTTATCTTCTCAATACACAGCCCTACATCGTTGGAAATTCAACGTTCCCGTAAGACAAAGAAAAAAGGTTGAATTCAAATACCTATATCAATAAGATGAAGCAGTGTTCTCCTTATTCCAACAATGGACTTGTTAAAAGCTTATTTTCATTTTAATGAAGGTATTACTGAAAAGTTCATTTTGTCATTTCTCAACAGAAACAGATAGTCATGAATATAAACAGCCTCCTAAGAAGTATCTGAAACTTCTACTTGGATACATGGTAGGGCAGGCAGTCAAACTAAAGAAAGCAAGTCCTAGGACACCAGATTTTCTTTGTTAAACAGAAAACCAGCATCCTCTAGATCAAAGTTAATTCAATGCAATTCACTATAAAAAACCTGAGAATCCCTACAGAACAGGAGAAAAGACTCAGCATTTAAGAAGGGACATATCAGGCACAGCTACCAAAAAACTCCACCTGCTGAAACCTAACACCCTTAAGCACATCGGTTTTGTTCATGGTCATTGATCCTCCACCTGCAAGTGACAACGACCTGTGTTGTTTCCTTTTTAACCACGGGGATCTGTGTTGTATTTCTGGGAGAGAGCTCTTTTGAAACAGAGTACCAATCTGAAACTAAATAAATAATTGTGATAAATGACAAATTTCATTCTAATCAAGCTGTTTTACTAACCTTAAAGAAAACATGTCATCCATAAACACATTTTTCTGAGAAACATATTTCCTAGTGGGAAATTCAAGTCCTTTTCATAGGCATACGTAAACTTGAAGACTTATTCATTTCCATAGTTGTTAACAACTGAAGCACAAAACAAGTATGTGCTGAATACACACCCTCGCTCTAACAATATCCACAAAAAATCTGATGAGATATCATTTTGTTCTTACTGTCTTTTGAGGTCAGTAATTATAAAATTAAGGCTATTCTTTTTGTTTGCTGTCTTTTTGGTATGGTAAAAGCAAAATAAGTTTAGGCAGGGCAAAAGAAGTTAAGAGACTTAGCAAAAAGAGATAAAGGACACCACGTAGGACACTTGGCATGATTGGTCTTCTTTCAAGTAAAGTACACAGCACATGTATACTCCTGTGGAAAACCTGAGTCACTTGCACTTGAAAGGATAAAAGACTAAACCCAGACCTCGTGTTTACTTTCCATATCATCACTCGGTTTCTCTTATCATTCAGTTTGAGATAAATATAATTCTTTGCACCCCTACAGAATTTAGATCTGCTCCTGTAACTCTAATGGTTCACAAAGCTATTTCTACTTCAATGTATGTTACCAATACAGGTAATTATAATTCATTAAATTCCATTTTGCTCCATTTCAGTGCCCCATCTCATCAAGAAGGATAACATGTCCACAAGCTACTGGATAAAGGCAACAAACCAGCTTGAAAAGAGAATCGGCTAAATTAAATTACATTGTACTAGTGCTGCAGGTTCTCAAAGATAAAACATGCGCCTCACAAACAATACCAGCATTATCTGAATATATGAATTACATTCTCATATTGCTGTATTTTAACCTATACAGAGATTACATATTATTAAAATATTTCAAAGACTTCAAGAGAAATATTATTCTTAAATAGGAACATCCTTTCTTAATTTCTACATCACAAATAATACTATAAACAAAGAGGTTTATGAGCACTGAAAATTAAAAAAAAAATAAAAGAGAAAACCAGACCCAAACTCAAATGGTTTCCTATGGATTTATGCCTCTGGGAATCCGTTTAGTGCAATTTCTCTACTGCCTAATAAACGGCAAAACCCTGCAAAATCTTAACCATCAGTATCTCTCCTCCAATCTGCTGCCCACTTACATTTGATTCATACTTGGCCCCTCTGCCAGATTTGGTTAAAACTGGGCATGGTCTTCCAGTCTGGAGGTAAATGATAACATTTCAACGTTATCATGATACGTACGTGATAAATGTTTGCTATTTTTCACATACTAAATCCTTACTTCTTCTTTACTTCCAAATTTAGTCTAAACTGATAACCTCACTCGGGAAGGACAGTTGAATCTCTGAGACAGTAACATCCTGACCCCACAATATGTATCACCCGTTATTTAGAATAAATTATTATGTGTTACAAAGACAGTACTACGTAAGAACAGCTTTTATTTTTATTATGATTTCATAAAATTTTAAAATGCTATTCTTGTTATATAAATACAGCAACTGTTTCTACAAAGTCAAAGGCAGTTTTATTAAGTGACCTCATTTGAATCAGAAGGAAGAGCTTAAACTAATAAAGACTATTTGCAGCAGTACACAAAAGTCAACTTAGCACTGCCTTTAGTGCTCTTCTGTGTTTGCTTTATTCTGTTCTGTAAGATCAGTGCAATATAACAACAGACTATGATTTGGAGAATCGCAGAGGAGTCTGTTGACAATGTGTCCATGACCAGGGCAACAGCCCTAGGCTCTGACCTGCCGTTTGCTGGCACAGGCATTTTTCTTCTGGAACTGCTTTGAAGCCAGGGTCTGCTGTATTGAGGAGTAACACACCAAGCACAGGTACAATTTAATTTGCAAGCATCTGACAAATCAGTCATAGAATTATCTGGTTGGAAAAAACCTTTGAGATCATCGAGTCCATCTGTACCTGTCCACTACTAAACCATGCCTCTAAGAAGCTCATCACTCCATCTTTTTAAAGACCTCCAGGGATGGTGACTCAACCACCTCCCTGGGCAGCTGTTCCAGTGCCTGACCACCATTTCAATGAAGAATTTTTTCCTAATACCCAGTCTAAAATCCCCGTTACCGTTGTTCTGCTAAGCCATTCCTCTGTTCTAGGTGCAGCTCCTTGGGTACATAAGGGATTGTCCGCCCAGTTGCTGGAGGGATGAAAACCCAACAAACTCCATCAAAGCTTTAGAATTGTATTCCAGTGCTTCAGAAATTTAAAAAATAAAAAATGGCAACAATAGCATCTCTCTCCCATTGCCAGACTTTCACAGTCGGTAAAGGATTATGTCTCATCACCTTTTGCATATGCAAGGATAGGATACGTTTCAGCTCCCCGGGAATAACACACACGTCAAACCACACTCCCCACGTTTAACGTTTCCATTTACTGCTTGAGCAGTCAATTTGACAACTTGTGAAGTGGGAGTTCTGGTGAGATGCAAAACCTTTTGATTGAGGTAGAAGCCCAGAGCAGCAGGGAGCAAAAGAAAATTCAGAAGTTTTTAACACCCTGAAAATAAGCATTGGGAATGACCCAGGCTTCTGTTAGCCCGTTCAAGTATGCTTACGTTGCACAGGGACTCAAGAGAAAACGTGCTTCCACACAAACTCCCAAGCTGTCAGCTTCAGCCTGGTTTTAGGATTTGTGTATTATAAAAAAAAAAAAAAAGGTAAATTAGATCACTAGGACTGTGACTTAGCTTTAACATACAAATCAAGAAGCACACCAAATTACTGTCAAAATTTCTATAGGGAAGAAAAAAAACGAGGCTAAAAAGAGTTGCTTCAGCTGAGGCCACACAGAACTTAAGAGAAATTGCGAAATTTAACAATGAAGTAAGACAAAAGCCAGTCTTACTAAACTCCATGCTGTGCATGGTTAAACTGTAAGAGTACTTCATCAAGGTAAGAGTTTTGGTGTCTTCAGATGGCAAGTACATACCTGAGTGTCTACAGGGGTTAGGGGGTTTAGTCTTAGCCATCTCCCGTGGTCCATCTTGGCTTTTTTTGAAGACCCATCACATAAACCAAATCCAAGGCACAATCACATCTCAACAGAGAAATAAAACGTAAAGGTGTGTGATCCCACAGCCTGGCATACACCTGCACCCACACAGCTTTCCATTCCTTGTGTCTATCTAGAATCATAGAGCTACTGAGATTGGAAAAGACCTTTAGAATCAAATAAAGGTCTACCCTTGGCCGTACTACACCACAGGCCCTGTTTTGTCTACAGGCCACCTCTTACTCATAAAAGTCAATTACACAAAATATGCATTATAGACCCCCAAGTCCTATGTAAACCCCAGGAGTTCTGAGAACAGTGGCTGTTCTGTGCAGTTAGTTATAGAACTCACAGCTTCATCCTGATTCTTCAGCCACTTCCCAACCATGCCACCTCCCACTGACGAGAACAATGTGGCTGGGATCTCCAGGTCAGTCTCCATGTCTCAGTCCCAGCAGAAAGCATGTCATAAAACATTGTTACAGTTTGTGTCCTGATAGGCAAAATTTTCACAGCTCATTCATGTCTCAGGTGCAAGATCTTAATTATCCAAATCAACACAGGTTACTCATCATTTATTTCCATGGGCCACAATTCAACAAACTGCATAAGCGTGTGCTTTAGGCATCTGCATGGGCGTTTCAAAGCATACGGTACCTCCTGACCCAGGCCCTCAACTCGCTGTGCATTCAAGAGAAGGAGAAACACCCCATTGTGGCTTCAGTTTAAATTCTAAACAATGGAACAAAATTCTTAACTCTGCATTTAGGCTTCTGAGAACGAACACTGAGATTTTAGTTGTACTGCAGGCTGTATGATACTTTCTGCTGAGAAAATTGTGATTATAAATATATTCTTATGCTGCAAAACCCTGTAATCTCAAAATGTTCTCAGTATTTAACAAAGTAAAAGTAGAATAGACGTTAAAACATTATCACGTGTAGTTACTCTCAGACACTTAAAACATGACCTGACCTACTGAAAATACTTTTCTGATATTATTGACATTTGTTTAACCTATAACATTAATTCTTTGTAACTCAATAAATCTGAGTGTCTTCCCCTTGTATCACCAAGAGACTGGCATTGATAAAGAAAGTCAATCTGCGGCCCACACACAAATAATAGCTTTCCATTACGTTTGCCATTTCACCTGAATAATTCCTGATAATCATGAATAATGATGTTATTTGACATTCTAATGATATCATGCTGTGCAACTTCAATCCATCAGTCACTGTCAGGAAGGTCAAATATTTGTATTCCATTACATTATGCAGAGTTCATTAAACAGTTAAATGACATTATGCACCTTAATTATACTTCCAAATGAAAGTAGCACATATCATTTTGGTTTTAGAGTCTATGTGATGCATCTCCATTTAAAAGAAGGATCATGATTTTGAATATTCATTTGCAACAATGAAATATACAGAAACTTCAAACATTTTTTCAGCTCTGTCAAATCCTTATATAAAGATGAGTTTACTCGACACACCTAAACACAACATGCTTCACAGCCTAAGAAAGTTTAACACATTTTCTACTGTGTTACTACAAGTTACTTCTTAGTGATCCTAACAAGGGCTCAAATACAGAGCCATAACTGACAAAGGGATCATTAACCAGAGTGATCCGTACCCACAATGAGAATAATATTCCTGTAAGAAGGCACACAGGAAAAAGGAAGAGACATTTTGTTGTCAGCAGTATTTTCTTCTTCTTGAAAGCAAGTATTTGAAGTATATCCCAACACAACTCAAAACCTGCTGCGGTGGATCAAACCCATCATGAACAGAAAAGAAAGCAGTGTATTCAAGTGTGGCATTAAGAGAGTCCTATTTTATTAACAACTAATATTCAAAAACCCCAGGTTATCAGTGTAAACACTTACTAACAAACTGCTAATGGTAAGTAATCTAAAAGACTTGTCTTGCAGAAATGCAGTGCTTTTTTCCCATCAAAACCGTTTCCCTTGACAAAAAAAAAGCAACCAGGGCTTCTCAGACAGTCATTAAGTAGCCATCATAAGCTACGTATTGATTTAAGTTGACTTTTTAAGCAATCGTAGCCTTTGTGATTATCCTGAGCATTTCCACTCAACCAGAATCTTCTAAATGAGACACACACAATAGGCACAGAAATGGAAAGATTAACACAAGGAAAAATATGTTTAAAATCCACAAAAAGCACAAGTAGGAGCAAGACCTTTGTGAGATTAATGCAGTTTACCAGATTGCAAAAGGCTTATTTAGAATGCAGCTTTCCACTGAGCTAAAAACTGGGTGCTTTCTAAACGAACCTTTGAGTTCTGATATTAATAGACCAAACCAACCTTTTTATCAGCTTCTCTGTAATTCATTACAGTATTTTATGCATGGGAAAAGAAGCAAATTCACTAGATTACAGCAGGTACTAAGTGCGCTGTTCATACAGCTTGAACCACTGATGGGCAATGTGATTTTAAGCAATCAAAATCAACTCAGTCGTGTATGAAACCCGAGAAAAAGCAACCATATACTACAGGAAAAAAGGATTCCCCTTCCACGCCACAAGCTAAGTTTGATGACTTCATTGTTGGAAATCAGATTTGAAAGGTCAGTTCAAAAAAGGCAATTAAGGCTTGCTTATTCTTAAAAAATTTTGCTTCAATCATTAGTTTAGTGAAATTTCAAGCATTCTGTTAAACACCACCTGAGTAAATAATAGGGTTCCTACTCCACATTATCTTAACCTCACTTAGAGTGTGACCTGTCTATGTTGGCACCTCTAATTTAGAGAACTATAGTTGAAACAGCAAAACAAATACCCTTTGGGAGAATAAATTCAGACATGTTAATTGAGTTAATAACTGCCATCGTGCAGACTTAGAGAATCTAAAGAAGTTATTTAAGTTTAATTATCTTTCACTAAGCTATCTACATTTTCTGAAGAACTGAATAGAAATATTGCTTTCCTTTAGATTACTTGTTTTTTTCACTGTCCTAAAACTCTCATCACTGCCAAAAGGTACTGGAGGGAACTGGGAAATAAGCAATAACAGCCTTCCAGTTCTGGACTTACTTGTTGCTGTTTCTACGGCTTCAGTAAAAGGCATTTTCAAGTTATTGGAAACTACTTCCAAATGTCCATCATTTGGGGTATTTCGTATTCTGAAGTGCGCTGTCATCTGCAGAGTCAAACCCAATTAATTACTTTCCTGCTTCCTTTTGTCAGTGCCAAATGCACCATCACATCCTGATCACCCAACGGTGAGCAGGGTTGAAGGTCGGGCCTTGGGCAGCCAATTCCAACAGAGCAGACTCAAGGCAATGGAATCTACAAATATTTCTAAAGACACAGCACACAATGTCACATGCTCAGTGCTGAGTGTGCCTAGAACAGCTAATTCCAAGGAGCATGACGGAGAGATGACGACTGCCTTTTTCTTTACTATGGGATGGATATTTTAAACTTAATTTTCAACTGAATCAGCACAGAGGCTTTAGAGTTAAATTAAGCCTCAACAATATAAAAGGGAAAAACATTTCAAGGGTAAGGTTTTTACATAAAGAGGCACAAAACAACTAATGTCACAAGATGAAACGTGCCTCTGAAATCAATCTTAAACTTTGCTAATTAGGCAAATTAAATTGCATTCTGTATATGCAGCACACTTATGCTTCCCTTTAAGTAACAAACAAAATACAGACAATCCAAAGAGTAACTAAAGGTAATGATATTTAATTACTCAGTTTGAATGGCAGTTTTTCAAGGTTTATTACTGTGTTGCATATATTATATGTTTATATTAAAACTAATTTTGAAAGCTTTCTGTTTCATTATTATAGTGAACAAAGCAGGACTGTCATGAAATATAATCAGGAAGTCACAAAGGACCTTCTTAAACAGAAATTCAGAATTCTGCAACTCTGACAGCAGAAGCTTTGCAGAACACAGCAGCTCAACTGACAACGAGCAGAAATTAGATTCACGATTTGAAATAACAACAGGTTTATAAGAGTCTGCTGGCTTTCACTGCACTCGAGTACTGCAGGATGAGGAACCCATGGGACACCTCTCAGCCCTCCTAAAGCAGGACAGTCAAACACCTGCTGTCTCTTGCGAGAAAAGCACAAAACATGACTATACCACCACATGGTTTATCTTCAGCTTTCTGTCCAGTATTTGTACTGGCTTTTTTAGTTTTTAAATTAAGCGGTTTTAAACACATGGTTTAAAATGTCACATGTTCCTAAATATCTAGATTCCAACGGAAAAACATTCTCATATTCCTTAGGTTTAAGATATCTTAATCTTAAACTCTCTTCTACCCTTCTCTGTGGATAGAAATGGACAAGAAACTACGAACCAACTGGTAAAGCATGAAGAATCACAAGAATACACATCAGCTAACACTGATCTTTGTGAAGTAAATGGAACTGCCCTCCCCACAGTCTCAGAAATGGCTTTGAAAAAATCTAAGCCACCTAACATTCAGAATCATGGAATGGTTTGGGTTCCAGTTCCAACCCCCTGCCATGGGCAGGGACACCTCCCACTGGATCAGGGTGCTCAAAGCCCCATCCAACCTGGTCTTGAAAACTTCTAGGGATGGGGCATCCAATATACTGCCTAAAGGAAATCTAATCACCATTTTAAACCACCACATGGATTAAAAACTTAACTAGATCAGGTAAGTCATTCTTTTTCTCCTCACACCTGCAGGGATAAAGCACATAGGAGGTCTCTATGACAACCAAGTGATATCCTCTCCTGACAAAATCACCATTTGGGGAAGAGATTTTAAAATAAGTATGTACCCTTACTTTGTGCAGCAAATGGGCACAACAAACATTTGAGATCCACACAGTTGACAATTTTCCTTGCAAAGATTAAAAAGTTTCAAAAGGGAAAGGGAAGTAATGAGACGGAAGATAGCTATTGCTGCTGAATCCTCTGACAGATCAGATGACAGTCCTGATGCAACTTTCGTTGTTTAAAAAGACAAATAGAGCATCTCTCTGTGCCTCTTCAATTGTGACAAAACACAATCATCAGATCACATTATCTTCTTTACTCTGATATCTTGTTGGCAATCTAGCCTGATCCCCTATGGACAACACTTCAGCTGAGGTACAAGGTTAAATTCACTCAGGTACCATCAATGTGACAATTTAAGATCAAGGAGGATCTCGGAAAATACTGAAAGCTGGACTGCACATTATTGCCTTTCCCCTGACCCTCCATACACTTTGTGAAAACCGAGGAACATCTCAAATGCAGCAGGTTTTGGAATACATTGGCACAAGAGTAATCCAAGCATTGCACAGAAGGGGCAATGTTAAAAGGTTAAAATATTTTTTTGCCTTTCATTTAGCAGTGCCAGACTCTTTACATCCATTTCATATCAACACACTCATTATTATGCAGCCAGTTATTTAATTTAGGAGGATCACACCCCATTACATTTCCAAATAGACCCCACATATATTTCTCCTAATTCTGACCATTTGATTTGCACACACACACATACTTCTAACAGTCAGTTTTACAGACCAGCCTTACTCTGCAAGCACCACAACATATACAAATGAGCAGATAAATCCATGGGCTTCTAAGAGGCCAATGGATGTTGAAAAAAACACAACGAGCAACTAGGATAAAAAATCCACACTACATTTCAGGGACAGACTAAAACAGCAGTGTTGCTGTGAATGCCATATAAACGGATCTGATTTCTCTCTTTTAGGTATAAATAAAGCCTGACCTGGACTCTCTCTAAAGGTTTGGGTTAAGTATATCATTCACATCTACAGAAAAAGAAAAAATCTCATCTTCACATCTTGTGCCCCCACAGTTTAAAAAAGGGTCAAACAAATTTAAGAGTTGTATATAAAGATATAGTAAATGTCATAAAAACAATCACCAACAAGGGAGAACCTTACAGGCAGGTGAAGGAGCAAATACATATTTGCAGACAGTGCTACTGCCCCCCCTCGCTCCCTACATAACTCTCATTATTTCCATGCAAGGCATCTGCAGGGGTAACTTGAACCTGATACACTCCCTAACAAACACAGCCTAATTTGTTCTCTCTGTGGTGCTCCAGTCTGAATAAGATCTGCACCAACTCCATTACTATTAATGACTACAGCGGAACAAAAACTTTTCCTCCAACTTTTAACTTTGTAAAATCAATAAATCTAAGCAATAGATGATGAGCTGATCTACATGATCAAACCCAAGATGTTATAAGCATTAAGGAAAGCAGTTCAGTCTAGTTAAAAATTATCTCCCGTTTTTCTCTTTCTTTTCTTAAACTAAAGAGCATCAGTAGGGGAATTTTCAGGTTTTATTGTACAACATGAACATCTGCTCCAGAGCTCACTCTGAGGGGTGCTGGGGTTTACATGTTTTGATCAGAAACTGTAGAAGCCAGTAGGTGACAAGGAACAGAAAAAAGTAAAACACATTAGCAAGTGAACAGCCGACTACAGACACTTGTGCAACCTTAGAAACCTAGATATGGTAAGAGTGATAGAGTGAAGTGCATCTGTACCAATGAATTATGCACTCCGTTTCCTCCTGTAGCCTCATTTTACAACAAAACCTCCATTGTCTGCCCTGCTCATATCTAACTTTACACAAGACAACTTATTAAAACATAATTTACCCAATTACCTTGCTCAGAGAAGGTGCTTGACCCTTAGTTGATGCTCTGCAAAGCAATTATAAGGCCATTTGGCATCACTGTCTTTGATAGTCTCACTTGTCAGTTCACACCCACAGAAGAAAGCCCTCCCTAAAAAAATGAAGGAGCACAACGGAGCAGCTTTGGACACACAGCAAAGTGGGAGATACTGTACATGATACTTCCTGAGCAGGCAGCAGAGGAAAGCACACCACTGGGCATGAGGTTAACTGGGCCACAGGGTCAGAGAGGCAGAAAAAAGGGAGGGAAGGAAGGACTTTGATCTATCTATCAACCAACAGATGCCAGAAGGGTGAAACCCAGCAGAGCTGGGGCCTTGCACCTTAAACTCTGTTATTTGTGCTGGTATCCAGGAGTCTCATACTGCTTCAGAGTGAAGCAGCTGTGTTCAAAATACTCCTTTTGTGAACCATTTTCATCAAGTTGCCTCTTAAGAAACCCATATTGGTGACTCTACTCAGACCCCTGTGCCCACACACCCTGGGGGAATACAGTAACTTGGATTTAGCCTCACAGGACTGACATCTACACCAGGCAGCCTGAGGAGATTAGGCTGTGGCATTACCTATCACGCTTTATGCCCTGGGGAAGGCACTAGGATGACACAACACAGCGCACTACGCCTTCATTTCCGTATCTTTAGAGAGCATTGTTGCTTATTTTTCATATACATGTCAAGTCCTTTATTCCCTTCTTCAGTGCTGGAAGTTTTCTCTGGGATAGAGTTAATTTTTTTCACAGTAGCTTACATGGGGCTATGTGTTGGATTCGTGCTGGAACCAGTGTTGGTAACACAGGGATGGGCAGCACTTGCACAGCTCCAAGGCCGTTTCTGCTCCTCACCCCACCAGTCAGGAGGCTGGGGGTGCACACAGAGCTGGGAGGGGACACAGCCAGGAGAGCTGCCCCTGACTGCCCAAAAGGATATTCCATAACACATGGCAACATGATCAGTGATCTAAAGCTGGGGCGGGGGGAAAGAAGAAGGGGGAGGCTGTCTGGAGTTATAGTATCTGTCTTCCCAAGCAACCCTCATATGTGATGAATCCCAGCATTCCTGGCGAATGCTGAGCACCTGCCCCACCAATGGGAAGGAATGAATGAATTCCTTGGTTTGCTTTGCTTGTGTGCGCGGCTTTTGCTTTCCCTATTAAACTGTCCTTATCCCAGCCCACGAATTCTCACTTCTACACTTGTGATTCTCTCCCCCATTCCACCACGGGGAGTCAACAGCTGCGTGGGGCTCAGTTTTCAACTGATATTGAACCAAAACAGAAGTCCTTTAAATATGAGGAGTACAAGATGATTATCTGTGAAACTATGAAACATCTTCTTTAGATAATTATGGTACACCAAGGAATATTAATGTCTGTCTCAACAGAAAAAAGTGTGTAGTAGGCCCTTCACAGCAAACAGAAAAGATGACAGTTTAACACTGTATCACAAGATCTCCCCTCGCAGCAGGAAATTCATCTCAGATGCCTTTCAAAAATACATACTTGAAAAAAACACAGTTGCATTAAACTCAATAGCACAAAATATTCCAATATGCTAGAAACAATAAGCAATAAATGAAATTTCCAATTGACTTTCCAGCAAATCTATTTTCATTACAAATTGAGATTTTGCATGTATTGCATTACTTATGGTAACTGTGTGACATCTATTATGAACAACCATGTATTCCAATCACCTCTTTTAATTATATCCTGCCACAAGAACAAGCCACACAATACCTTGCCCAGACTCGGTTAACTGTGTGTGCGCTGAGTATCACGTTCTGATGGCTGTGCTGAGGGCAAAAGGTCCCAGCCACACACAATGCGTAGCTGGAACGGGTTGTAACTGTCATCTCCTCCATTAGCCAGAAACTACTTAAAACAAAAGAATAAAAAAAGCTGAATCTAAACCCAGTTATGTGCTGAGGGAAAAAGAAGAGTTCTTTTCATTCTTTTCTTTTACAAGGTGCAAGGTATCTGGCTCCAAATGCAAAGCACACGTACTGAGGCACATACTTACATTTTCTGCAGTGGCAAAATTGCAACAACATCCAAAACCTCCTTTGTATTTGTTATCTGTTGTCCATTCATGGTGGTTGAGTTTGTTTGGGTTTACTGATGTGACAAAAAGTATAAAATTACAGGTTTGTTCAATAACCGCACCAATTACGAATTTGCTCTCTACTAGACCAGAAAATAACTGCTGGACTAGAAGTATTCATTATTGTTTATGAACAGGACTTCTCAGCTTTTTAAACAAGAATGCCAATTACCGTGTTAAACCTCAAAGGAAACACTCCGTTTACCTTTTCTGAATCCCACCTCAGCTTCCCTGCCACCTGTCATAGCAAAAAGTTTCCTACTTCTGAATTTTACTTCCTCCTCAATAGATTTGTTCCTCTGCCTTTTAAATGTGACTTCTTCCAGCTCCTTAGGATGAGACTAAACATTTATCCAGGTTTCTTGCTATGCTAAAATACCAATGGGAAAATTCGTTTTTTCAAGGTATCTGTCACTCCAAAAGCAGGAACCTCAAAGTAAATTCACTTAAGTCAGTTACTATAGAACTACAGCTGTAAGTTGATGCAAAAATGCTAACAACATGCTCTGCAAATTGTTAAGGTAAACATGACCAAGTGGGAAGCTGTAACTAACCTAATGCACAATGAAATAATTTCAAATATGAATGTAAATTTCATTATATTCAACTGTCAAAAAACAGGCTGCTTTCATATAGAACAGGGTTCAACAATTATGTCATAAAAATAAAAATCACAACGCTGGGAAGACAGTAGACAACCTCTGTGAAACCTCATCTTCATCAGCAACCACCAGTCAATTGATCTCAAATTTGGGTGTTTCATGTTTTTTTCATGATGACAGGAACCGGTTCTTCACTTATGGCACGGTGTAAGCATGCAGAACAGGTACCACAATGGTGGCACTCAGGGACTAGGTTTCAAGCTTCCTTCTGTGTGTCCCTGGAACTTGAAAGGACAAGCAGCTCCACTTCTGGGAGACATAAACTGTATAGTGAGTGCTCTTGCAACACACGAAGCTGTAGAGGGGTTCATGCACAATGTGGTTTTAAGTCATTTAGGTTCCAAGCAATGATGATGACGAACAGGTGAATAAAAGGGATTAGACAAAACCAGATTTTTTTAGCTGCATTTTAGGATGTGTTAGCAATGCAGCCAAGAAATTTAATTTTGCACAGCTCCAGCCTACTATGACACAGAGCTTACAAGCCCACATTGCAGAGATCTCATTAGTCTCCATACAGCTAGGTTTGAAGGGCAGTTGAACACATCACATTGAGTACATTGGGTAAGATGCACCAGGCTCCAATCTAGGAGCTCCTACCTCTCCCAGATATAGCCTTCAAACAGCTGGTTTAATACTCTTCTAATGTAAGTTGTGCTGCAATCTGAGAAATTCCTATCACTACTCTGCTGCATGCATGTAAATCAGCAATTCCCTTGGCAAGTCACTCCATTTGCAAATCAGCAAAACGCACTTTTGATTTTATTAATTCCATTATTTCCTTTCTATTTAAAATACTGGCACAAAGCATTCAGAATGGGATTTTCATCAACACCATTATATTAATGCAAATATATTAATGCAAATATAACAATGCAAACAGAATAGGCAAATCCTAATGGTGAAGTACATTCTCTTTCAATAGCGAGCACCTTTCAAGCAAGGCAAGATTTGAAGGGAAAGTACTTTCACCACACCAAATGCGATGGTGGAACTCCATCCCCGCCCATAAGACAGACAGACAGACAAGCTTTTGTGCACAGAGCCCTGAATCTCGTCTTCAGAAGCAGCTTTTCTCAATACGAGTCTAACACCATCCCTTTGTTTGTAGACTGCAAACAAAATGACTCCAGCCCTGAGATAATTAACTGGCCTCTCCATCACCACTAAATTCAAGTGGTTTGCATACACAGAGCGGAGCAGTCATTCTTTGGTCTGTTTGAGGACAATCTTTTCCCAGAAAACAGCTTGAGAACACAGTGGAGCTGAGCTGCTGGCATGCTGCTGCCAAGTGCAGTCCCACTCCTGACCTGCTGTCCAACACAGCCTCATTCAGCAAAAAATAATTAAGTATAGGAACTGTTATTCTTACCCTCGTTTGTACAAGTAAACATCATGGTATTAACAAGTCCTACTTGAGGGATCAGGACTGTTTGTACAAGGAATAGTTAGGGAACAGCTTTATTTAGGATCTGAGGTACCCCCCTCCCCAAAAAAACAACCCCCAAACCCCACTTGGGACTTTCCACTGATGCTCAACAGCTTCAGCACAGTACCTCAAGAAATAATTTATCTAGTAGTGGCAATATATAAGCCTGAATTGCTTCTGCATCCCTGCTGAAGTACTCTATTTTTGCTATGTTTTCACACAAGATCCATTGTTTGTATCTGTCCTTCCTGTTCAGGAGGTCTTTTCTACCCCAGAAAAAACTTTATGCTCTTCCTATTACTACCTTCTAGTAGACATTTTGAGAAATTGCTCACTCCTTAATGTACCAAACAATATCTTCTGTCTCCATGCCATTCCCTTGCTATCTCCAGGACCACCATCAGTCTAAGTCTTTACCAAACCCCCTTATTTTTAGCTCTTTGCTAACAAGCTCAAAGATGCATAACTGCTTCTTAACATCATGCTAAAGCAAAGGAGTAAAAGTAATGCATTTGAAGCTTCTGCTTTCCCAAAGGGTTTGATACTATAATGTGTAGCTGTAACAGTGTAATATACATTATTGTAATATGTAAATGCAAATTTATATATTCTGCAATAAAACTGAATTTTATTTTCTAAATCTTAGTTTTATGGCAAATACTAACACTTGTTTAGGCTAAACCCCATAAAATTAATAATTATGTGGCATAAATAGAGATGTGATAAATGTGCACTGCATAAAGTAACTAAATCACAATAAACAGCATCTCTGTAACTTTATGAAGAATTAAAATTACGTACACATGCTAAACATGGTGGTTTCTGTAAGAGAATCCTACTGCTCTTTCCAGAGCTGGTGTGCCACCTTCAGTGGAAATTCCATTAGGAGTGTAACTACATGAAAAATTACTTTTAAAATATATTAACTGATACTACTAATCAAAAGGATTATTTCTGTCTAACTTTTAAGACAAGCAGCAACCATTTATGACAATACAGAGTATGTTGGTCTTGAGTAACACAGCGATTCCGATGGCAGGTGAGCGTGGAACACACAGACAAATGGAACAGCAAAGCAGATGCTGTTCTTCCAGCACGTGCTCCTGCACCCACCCCATCCCTGCAAGAGACCCACAACACTCACACTGCAGCTTAGGGTGTGAGCAAGTCTTTGAAGGAGCAGCTGGTTCAACTAATGTTTTCTCTGCTCATTAATAAAAGGAACAAGCTGCAGTAACTCACGGTACAGCACACTGTCTCAGCAACAAATAACAACCATTAGCTTCACACAGTGAAGAATCTGCCAGAAAATACCACATGCTTTAGATTTTTATATATGGTCTATTCCCTACAATGAGAATACTTTCCGGTGGAAAACACTAAATCTCTATGGAAATAGCAATGGCAAATAGTCCAGTAAAATGCAGTAGATAACATATCAAAAGTGTCTCTTTCTTCCTTTTTTTTAAATGGAAAAACCTTTTCATTATCAAACCCAGATGAAAAGTTATTGTAAAGTGTTTATTCTGATTTATTACACACACAAATGTGTGCACTCACTGAAGGAGGCACGCTGTCCACCACAAATTTCTATAAAATTGCTCGGTCCTGATAACCCTCAGTTTATTTTTCCCAGCTGGAAAGCCTGTTCTTTTTAATAACCAATTCAATAAACTGTTGAAAAATGCTTTGTATAATATAGTACTGCCATAGATCCGATGTTTGTCTCTGTCATTACATATTGCATTCAATCAATTTACAAATGTTGCTGTGTTCCTTTTGTGCTAGTTCTTCTTATGGTATCCTGAACACAAATCCAAAGATCAATACCTTGTCTGCTGAAAAAAAAATTGGACGTAACAAATGAATAATTTTATTTATAATAAGAGTCCTAGTCCCCAAATGGATTCTACTAATGTCCAAATTCAATCTTCATGTTTAACACAAGATGAAAGCGAATACCCTGAAGAATGCCATGAGAAAGGCAGTGATAAAAAGAAAAGTTCATATTTATTGAAGATGTGAGCAAAGCCACATAAAGTTATGGCGCAGGGCTAGGAAAACATCAATAAAATGGTAGGTCATTCACAAAGTATTTGTTACCATAGTAAAGAGCAAAAGGTCCCTGCCAAGGAGCAGATGAATTTTCCTTAAGAAGTCATTACAGTTCTGCTCTGAACTATGGAAGCAGCAAGGCTCTGAATGAAAGAATTTCAGTAAGAAGACAAGCAGAAGCTTAGGTCCTGCTGGCTGCATGAGCTGGTCCAGATTCTCGTGCAACAGCAACAACGCTTTTGCTGATTATAGACACATCCCTGCACTACTCCAGCTGCTGAACAGTCTCCTCTAAACCAACTACGTAGCAGTCTGAGGGAGCCACAGATGACTTCTTTCACAATTGCTCTTTGCAGAACTTTGAGGAGACAGGGAGTCAGCTTTTCATAGAAAATGGTACTGACACCTCTATACAAACCCCAGGAAGCTGCCACAGTAACCAGCCCATCTCCTCCCCACTCCCAAGCTAACAGCTAAGAGCTGCACCGCACACAGCATTCCCACCTGGATTCTTAGCTCTATAACAATTCACAGGCATTAGCAAAACAGGATCATATCATTTCTGTACAAAAGAGAAAACCAACATGAAAACACACCCCAAACCCCAATATCTCATGAACCAAGACTGTCCCCAATATCTCGTGCCTAGCTGCTCTGAAATCAGGCAGACAATTCGAAGGGGCAGTGATGCCCCATCCTCCCCTTTAAGCCACAGGCAAGAGCAGAGCAGGTACATGCTCTTCGCTTTCTCCTGGGCACTGGGGACTTGATGTCTTCAGACAGTCTGTGGTCAGACACCTCTGAGCCTTAACCATTCTCTGTTAGTGACAGCAAAGGGACTGAACTGACTGTCTTGAGGGGAACACGCGCTAATCCTGAGCACTGACCACGCGTAGCTCTCCCTCTCCACTCGGCCGTGCCTACGGAGAGGAACGAGCTTGCCACGGCTGTCAAAGATGCACATATTTTAGCTTACACAGTAGAGACTCTGGCTGAATCCCAGATATTCCTTACACAACAGTAATATACCAGTTACTCAACAATTTGCAAAGATCAAATCTCCACTCAAAGGGATCCTACTACAAACAGGTTCCCGAGTTCATGAACCATTGTGCACCCATCAGAAGTCCAATCCTGGGGAAACCGAGGCAGCTTTCTCCAGGAAAAGGGGAAATCTTTCCTTTCCATGGATACTATGTTCTTGCTGTTCCTGCTCTTGGTCACTTTTAGCACAGTTTGACTTTCAAGTGTCAAACTGAATTCACAGGAGTGGCAGCTGAAAACAAACCTTGTAAAGCGTTCGCTGAAGAAGGATGATTTGGCACTGCTCAAGCCATGGACGCTGAGCTCCGTGAGACCCTTTTGACTACATTTTTTTTTCCAGAGTACAGCTTTATTTTAAAACTATTACAGCAAATTCACAACTGCAATCCTATGTTCAGTTTCAAGATGGAATTTCAACCTTACTAGTTAATTAAAGCCACCACCTGGAGTGAGCTGGCTTTCAAACTGATTTCCTTTGTCTCTCTAATTTACACACATTAATATTTTATTTTTTACTGAAAAAAATGTAAAGGAATGTCACAAGTGTGCCGAAGACAAGGCAGATAAAACTATTGCAATTAAACAAAGAAAATACACTTGTTACTGCCAGGTCTTGAGATGAATGCTGCATTATACAGACATTTTAAAGGCTTACAACTGCAAATTGCTCTGTTTTACATATTGTATTCTAGCCTTTGCATCAAGATCTTTTCTAATTTTTTCTTATTGTAATGAGAAAGGGAAAGGGTTGAGTTTTTATTACCTGAACATTTATTCAATGGAGAAACAAAGACTACATTATATATTACAACACATGAGCTATTAAAACAATGTGACACTATAAAATATGCTGCAATACTCATTATGGGATAACAACGCTAAAGCTGAGCAAATAAATGTATCTGCCAACCAGTCAGCAATAACTGTAGAACTGGAGTTTACAATCTTTAATTATTTAAGATGGAAAGAAGCTTGTAATAATTTTTATAGTCTGCTAAATTGTCATTACTAGGTGCTAACAAAACTTTAATACAAGTACATTTCATCTGAAATAACTCTTGTTTATTTTTAACAACAGATGCAATTGTTCACTTAACTGAAAAAAAATATTAACTACTGCTTTTAAAACTTCCCCACGCAGCACAGAAAATATTGTATTAACTTGCTGATCTGGACAATCCACAGACCAAGACAGTGCTCAGGCTGGGCACCCCACAGCAACCAATGTCTTAAGAAAGCTTTGACAATGCCCTATTACCAACCTGTAAATCGCATTGATTTACATCAAGTACTTCAGAAACTTGAAGCTGAGAAGAACCGTTGCTTTAACTCATTGAACTATACTGGTGAGATAGAAACACCTTTAAGGTTTCTGTAAAGTCTATGCATCTTTTGCAATGCATCTACCAGCAAATGATCTGACTTCTGGTACGGGCAGACACCATTCAAAGCAGGTGTGGGGACAGGTTCTGTACTGAACAACTATGATCTACAGAAGGTTCCATATTTCAAAAGAAACACACGTGTGGGTTTGAAAAAAAATGTATGGGTGGTTACTAAATTATACAAGAAAAAAACATAAAACTAAAAAGAAGAAACCTTTCAATAAATGCCAGACAATTTTCCCAAAACACATTCGGCCACTGCCTAACTGAATTCCTACTAAAATTTTACCATGGAAGTCTATGGAAATGATCAGTGTATTTATTTCTGAAAAGTTCCACCTCTGTCAGTGAAATCAGCACAAGTCACACAGCAGCAGAGTTTTGACTGGAAAATAATATGCCACACTACAAAATACCAAACAGGTACATTTAACACCTGAATAAAGTTTCTCAGCTGAGAACTCTACTTATAATATGGGGCTTCATTATTTCCTCAGTAAATGTGTGCACTCTACAGATGGTTTATTTAATCCATTCCCACCTAAATTAATCAAAGCAATCTGCCCCAAAAAAATAAAGAGGTTCTGCTGCCGTTTCACAAATTGTGTACATTTAGTGAGGAAAAGTTGAAAATCTTCCACAAAGAAGTTACCACATCTAAAAATAAGTGACATTATTAAATGGAAGCAGGATGTGTGATTTAGCATAATCTGCAGTTTAAACGGTACCCCCTCAGATACGCTCTGAAACGCTTTTAGCAGCACCTGGCTGTTTGTACATCTTCCGTGGCAAAAAGGTCAAGAGAAACTCACCTCTCAGGTCATGGTTGCTAAGCAACCATTTTCAGCAGCTCTGCTCTACAGCACCGACCAAGCGCATCCTACCTGGCCTCTGAAGTGCACTGAGCTCCTCCCGCTCCTCCCAGGGGTGCAGGTGCCCTTCGCCGAGGCGCTGCCCGAAAGGATACGCCCTGGGACCACTGGCTTCCGATTCACAAGAGCAAAGGAGAGCTCCGTCCTCAGGAAGACCACAGAGGGCTTGATGAGGTGCTGCCCGAATCTCAGCATGATGGATGTTAAACTTCAAAGTCTGGAAAAGAAAATAGTGCAGATAATTATGGGGTTACTTTTGTCTTTCCAAACAACAGGACTCAGACAGCCAAACAGGCAGCTCGTGGAAGGAAGAGACTCCTGGGCCCACCAAGGCACCGTCTGTCCTGAAAAGCTTGGTTAGACTTTTCTAAAAGTATCACTCATTTCAAGGGGTGGTAGAAACAGCTTCTTTGCAAAGCAAAAATCTTACATATAGTTTCTTTAACCCTTTTCTCATCATCTTGGCAGGGCTACAACATTCTAGGCAGGGCATGCCATTTCTCCCTCTCGTTTTCATTTGTTTTGCACTGTATGCACTTGAGTTACAGCCTTCCAGTACTGAAAGGGGCTCCAGGAAAGCTGGGGAGGAGCTCTTGATCAGGGAGTGCAGGGATAGGATGAGGGGGAATAGCTTTCAGCTGAAAGAGGGGAGTCTGAGATGAGGCCTTGGGAAGAAATGTTTTCCTGTGAGGGTGGAGAGGCCCTGGCCCAGGTTGCCCAGAGAAGTGGTGGCTGTCCCATCCCTGGAGTTGTTCCAGGCCAGGTTGGATGGGGCTTTGAGCACCCTGATCCAGTGGGAGGTGTCCCTGCCCATGGCAGGGGTTTGGAACTGGATGGGCTTTGTGGTCCCTTCCAACACAAACCATTCTATGGCTCTATGAGTCTATGAATAGTATTTCACATACTCTTTGACACAATGCAAATCAATGCTCATAGAACTTACGAAATAAAGAAAACACATTGTCCAAATCAATCTCTCCACTAAATATTTTAACTGAAGAAATACTGACAAATCAAAGAATATTTAGTCATTTTCCACCCATACTTTCTAGTCTGAGCAACTGAAACATGAAGATAATCAATAGCTGTGTGCAGCATTTTCTCTTACTCAAAGAAAGCCAAGATTTCCACTTTCATTCACTAAAATTCTCTCTCCTGCTGGTGAGGATGAAAACCGTTTTTAAACAACTAAGGCACAATCCAAACAGTGTCTATTTTAGGTCTTTAAGCCCTATAGTATTGAAAGTATTTAATTCAATCAGAAATATGCAAGGTGCTGCAGGGTAAAATACGAAGAAATGAAGAATTTTCTGTGACACAATATTTCAGACACATGGAAAGCATTGCACCAACATTGCCCCACTTGAACCAAGTGACTAATCAGAAAATTTAATTTTATAAGTTGCTTCAGATGGGGAAAAGATTCTGGTAGAGTCACGTAAGGTCTTTTGCTGCAGTTCTTCTCTTGCAAGCCTACTGCGTTCAGCAAGACCCAAACCTGATTCGTACTCAAAAGATCTATTCTAATTTAAGGTCCCATTCCTTGTTCCCGCTCCAGCAGAAAGTATATATAACAACCCCCTCTAAAGTGCACATACTTTGACAGTGTCTTTGAGAAGTGCCTGTTCTTTGGAAGGAAGTCCTGACTTTTTCCGCTGATTCCACAAAAGAACTTCACTAAATTAAATTAAAGATAGCAGATGGATCTATCCAGGCTTTACACCAGAAAAGTATGTATAAAACTCAGTGTGAGATACAGTAACCAGACAGATGACTACACGTTCAAGCAATAAATGTTCTCTAATAAAGCACCATGTCTTGTTTTATTTTTGAAAATCACAGATTAAAGGAAAAGCTTGAAAAGACCGTGAGAGAGTGGAGATTTTAACCATCCCCATGTCAAAGACCTGAAAAGGTTCTATAATTATTTTTTTGTCCCATAAATCAACAGAAGATTAAGTGTCTAAGAAGACGCATCCCTTACTGCATATCAAACCTGAAACTTGACAGCATTTAAAAATCAAGTCTCTTATCTTCCAGAGGAATCACTTACCAGAGGAAACCCCTGCTATCTTGTGCTGATGTCTGAAAAAATTCATTATTATGAACTTCAACCAATCCTCCTCATTTCTCTTAAGCATTCCATCTGCAGCCCCCCTCCCCCCATGGGGGTTTCGCATTCAGATTGAAATACGCAGGAATGTTTTTACATGGCATGGTAAAGAGACAGAGTTCTCCTCACAATGAAGAAAATGTTTCTGATAAAGCAGTAAAACACATTAAATCACCAGTGCCACTGTAAGCTAGAATCTCCAGTATTTGGAAAACCAAATTCTGTCTTCCAGGCTGCTGATACCTAAAAGTACTGTCCAGAGATATGGAATACGCCTTAAGCACAGAAACAAGACTTTAGAATAGCAGATGTTGATTTTAAAACCTGATGCTTTGAAATTCAATTTAAGGAGGCAGAGAACCTGACTTTTTGATAATCACTGGGAGAAGTCCTCTGTCTGTTTGCTGCCACAAGAGAAAACAACAATAGCAGGATAAGGCTGATGACATTGGAAATCAGGCCTGGATCCCATGCTTCAAAACCTGAGTCTTCAGGGAAGCTGGAAATGGATGACCTGGTGCTATTCTATTCTAATTATCCACTAAAATTACTGGGGGCTCCCATGGGTCCTGTCAGTCTAATGACGACTCTGAAAATCACTGTTAAAAATAACCAAATCCCAAAGTGTACATTGCAAAATTCTTCAGGTTGCAGAATGGAACACATATTGATTATTACAAGAACCAAGATTAAATTTGTGTGAAGGGATTCATGTTAAGAGGTTAAAGTTTTGCCAAGTCAAAACATCACTCATGCAGTGGATTCAGGACAGACAAGGACCATATTGGAGAGTTGATAAGCAATAAAACCCATTTTCATTTGAACAAGAAATCCAATATGAATATCTTCTAGCTTAAATATCTAAATATCCTAAATATCCTACTGCATACCTCAGTATTCCCCTATCCTACTCAATACCTACTATTTATATAATAAAACTTTATTTCTCTCTCCTCCTTTAACTCTGAGGATTTGGAAGCTTCAGGTCTAAAAGACTATTAAACTGTCCTTAAGATCTCCATTTAACATCTGTATACAAGATATATTAAATTAATGGGAAATCCTGAGTATTCAATATCTCAAAATAGGAAGAGCTTGTACCACAAAGCAATGGGTAGAACATACCAGAAAGACGCAATGCAGCCGAAATTTCAAAACTGACATCTGTACACCATGTACTCATAATAAACCTATCACACTCACCTCGACTTATTTCACTGCCATCTCATTAAAAGATTCCAGACAGGGTCAGTACAGCAAAAGCATTGGCCTCACACCTCCCTAAACAATGGCTTGAAGAATCTGGTTGCAGCCCAACTGGGTTGATGCTGAATTATTAGAACATTTTTAGCTCTCATGCACGTAATTAAAGCATGTATTAAAACCTTTTATATTTGCTTACTATATAACATAACTGAATGATTTATTTCTGTCTCTTGATCCAGACTAAACAAATACAGCATGTTTCAGACCAGTGTGTCAGTTGTATTGGTTGTGTCGTGTAATGCTCCAGAATTCCCATTGTTGTTCTCTTCAATTCTGAAAGGGGATTATGGATTTTTTTAATAACCAATTATTCACGATCTATTATATATTTCTTAAGTTGTTTTCTGCCCTAGAGATCCTTTGTGTTTTTCTGTAAAGCATGATCATGTGCTAGAACCAACACAAATGTCAAGAAACACATCAGGGAAATGAGTGATGGGTAGGATGGAACTAGCTGTGCAGCAACACAACTGCAGCGAGGCTGGAATATTCCAGAGTGCAGCGAGGCAGGGAACTGCTACCAGCAGAGCAAGTTTTCAGTCATATGAATTCTACCTTCTTATTGCTTGAATGGCCTGTAAACAAGCAGAGATCAATACAGGACCGATGCACACATGCAGGTCATGAGATGCAAATAGTGTGTGCACAAGGCTTCCCAGCTGACTGGAATCACCTCTCCAAGGCTGTGCCTCTAGGGATTTCCATTTTTCACATAATGAGGAGGTCACTGCCAACTAAAACAGAAACTAAATATAATTGGTGAAAGATGTTCCTTCTTTAATGATAGTAGTCTTTCTAATCCTAGTAATAAGGAGGACAATTACGTAGTAATGTTTGAAAATGAAAGAAATCCACTTCTGATAAAAGAAAATTTCAGCCTAGTTTAACACAGCTTCTAGTCTGACTATTCAGACAAAAAGTGTATTTACTCTTCTTCATATTGCACTTATACATTAAGTTGCCTATTTCATCTGCCTCATTCTCCTAATTAAATTTCCTTCAAGCTGCACTCCTGCAGTTGTAGGTGGGAATTTAGTGTTAAAGGCTAGCATAGCAAGCAGACTGATTTCACAGCCACAACAGATCTCAGATCTGCATAACCTGGACCAGAAAAAAAACCAAATACTGGCATTTTACACTACATCCTGAAAAATAAGAGTGTTAAGAAAAATGTTGAGATAGACTTAAATATTTTCAAATATTATTACAGTTGTGTACAATTCAAGAACAGGCACACTGGACTTGTCCAGTCTATATAAAAACTACTTGTACATTTAACGTATTTTTTGAGAGAAAATGGGAAACAAAGGTTAAGTTCTCCAAGTTTATCTGGTTGGGGGGGAGGGGGGCTGGTTTGTGCTTTACTTTTTAAATAACAAAAGCTGTAGAATTGTTGATGTCAAACATACAGAGAACTCTGAACAGAGGATAAGGTTCACCTACAGACAGGCTCCTAGGGTATCCAGACAGGGGTCATCTCCAGAGTCAAAACCACTGGCCTGGAACGCTGCTGGAATTACTTTCTCTGTACGTACTCTGAGGAGCAATAGCACTAATTCTTTAAGGCTCTCCTCCTGCCCCACAGACCTCCCTGTTGGATGCTTACCGGAGATGGCACAGGTACTCAAAATGCCCCTTTCTTTTATCACCAGGGGTTGAGTTCAGCACCCACTGGCGACCACGCTCGATGTTGCTGCTGAGCAATCACCAGGCACTGTCCTACGGAAGCTACAAATTGGGCTGCACCAGAGAACACCTGATAATGTGAAATGGGCTGCTAACTTAAAATTTTATATTAGAGAAAATCTATTGCAATGCCATGAACTCTCTGTGCTAATACAAATGCGTATTTTAAAAACAATCCAAGCAGTACTTTTAAATTTTAAAGTTCATTTTACCATAGCAATAGTACCTGTCCGTTAATTTTGACACTACTGATTCTGCTAATCAATTTCACTACAAAAACACTGCAAATGGCAAAATGAAAACAACTTAGTTGATTTTTTTAAGGTCTTATATAACTTCTTAAAAAAAAAAAACAAATCAGCAAGATAAGACAACTTTTGCCAGACACTGTAATTAAGGGAACAAAGTAACTCTCCAGCAAATCATGCTTATAGCTAATCTCAGATTCTTCCATCACATTTCCTAAGCTGCCCTCTATCCTACAAAACTATATCCTTAAATGCATATTTAGCATTTCTCCCTGTATAAGGTTTGAATATGTGAAAGCAATATTCCTACTCAGACCTGTGGATTTTGCATCATGTTCAAGAAGGGGTGCACAATGAAGAACTGCCCTGCATTCATCTCCCCTTGTTATGGCCCACCCCGACACACACAGATGAAAAGGGAGAGTGGAAAGAGCTCTTTCGGTATCTGTGCAGCAAACTGCAGACTGAGAAACCTCTCAGGGTAAATTTAAACGCAGGATTTATTTTGGACACAGCCAAAAATCACAAACCAGGTACTCAGTGCACCCTGAGTGGCAGCTTCTCAAAGTTGCAGAAAGAGATTCCAATCTGTTCAGATCCCAATCTGATACCCTGAACACAGCCAAGGTCGCTAAACAAGCTGTAACACAGCTCGGATTCTATCAGATACACCATAGTGCCAAGGAAAACGAAGGCACAATGAGATAAGTCAGAGAAGGAGAGAGAAAGTACCAGGGCAAAAGGAAAAATTATCACCAGCCCAGTGGGGCACAGTGGTTCCTCATTCCCTCCCCTCACTGCCACTTTATTAAAATAAAATCCCCACAATTGGGAACATTACTTATTTAACCCAAGTACATATTTAACCCAAGCACCAAATGTCCTCATTGCTAGTAGCTCCGATTTGCTATTTCGATCAAAGAATACTTAAAAACACTAAAAAAAAGAAATTATTTTATTCAAAAAATAAAATTTTACTGCCACAATAGATCTCAGATCTGCTAACCTGTACTAGAAAAAAAGACACTGCTATTCTGCATTACATCCTGAAAAATAAGATCAATAAAATCAAGAAATAAAGTTTTTTCTACTAGCTTTTTGTCCCTAGAGCAGCTTTATCTCTCAGCATCTTCCACGCCCACTCTTGTGCAAGATTTAACTATGTATTTTGAGTCCTTCCAGTTTCATAAAGTGGAGTCTAATTAAAAAAACACTCTCTCCCTCTTAGTGAGCTAAAATATAGCACGTTGCTGCCATTTCTGCTCTGAAGAAGCCAAGAAGAACTACAAAACCAGAAGAGGTGCTCAAGTATCTTTGACAGCAATAGCCTAGATCTTCTCCATGGGGATGGTATTTAATGCTCTACATAGGACTGAAAGGAAAAGCTTGTGTGGAATATTTTCCATTTTCACCACCTACAGAAGGAAATGAACAGAAAGCCCATTAAATATGATGCATGTAGCCCACCCCGGTGGTGTTGACAAGGACCAATTTCTCATGTCATATGCACATTATGATGGACTAGAATCCAGTACACGTGGTTTCCCCTGCTTAATCTAGCTGAGAAGAACACATCACAATTATTACTGTTTAAATATTTTGCCATTTGCTTAGCATAGTCAATCAAGCTAAATTATCTACACTTAAATCTACAATAGGCTGTGGTCTGTGCTCAGCACCCAAGTACCTTACTGTGTGCTGATAAGGGCCATCCGTCTGCAACCCCAGAGCCTGTCTTTCCCTTGCAGCTCTGTTCCCTTCCCCCAAGCAGCAGCAGCGTTTCCCAGCCCCTCTAGGACAGTGTTTTTCCATCCTGCTCTCACAGTGTTGATCTCACTCTTGCACCTCAAGTCCTGGCATTGCTGTGACCGCAGATTCTCCTAGGTACGACTAGAACCGTCCCTCCCTCTGCCCCCTTCTCCTGTTGCCTCTTTGCAGCTTGTGGGTTACACCAGTGGATCCAAGAATGTGCCTACACAAAGCTTACTGACCAAGCAGTGCCAAGCCCTGAGCACAGCGTGCACCAGTTAACGTCAGAAGCACCACGAAGAGGAACCCGAGGGAGGTCTGATGATCACGTCCTGATCAAAACCAGGTGGTTCCCAACTGTACTGGGTCTGACTGAGATGGGGTTAACTTTCTTCACAATATCCTGTATAGCACTGTGGTTTGGAGTTGGGTCTAAAACAGTGCTGACAGCACCAATGTTTTGGCTATTGCTGAACAAGGTGTTCTCTTTTCCCACTCTTGTCCCCTGCCAGTGAGCTGATGTGTGCTTCCACCTGTGGCTCCTAACAGTAAAGCTGCGTACCTCCAAACAAGCCTCTACACCCTTTGCACAACCAGCCCTCAACATAACTGATTTAAAACAGAAAATGCACCGAATTCACACAAAAGAGTCATCCAATTTAAAAGCTGTAGCTCGAGTACCACACCAGCATACACCAGTTGTACTGGGATCTGAACTCACAGACCCCAGGACAAAGCAAACCTCAGAACCATTCCAAATGCCAGGATAAACGAGTTACATTTGCTTGCTGCCTTCTTTATATCTTCATCTGTTTTGAATTCTTTCTCCCTTTTACTTATTTATATTTAAAGTAAACTTCATACATTTCTTTTCAGAATTGTTCCCCATGTCAGTCTGTCCTCAATTTCCTCTCTCCTAGTCGCCTGGTCCATCATAGCCGTGCCTTTCACAGTCTTCATTTGAAAAACAAAACAAAACCAAACCCATAAGCCCCAGCCTGTGCTTCCCCAAAAAACCCAGTTCAGACTTCCAGACACCCATGGCTGTGTTGACCAAGAAGGATACAGACACCTAAAAGGAAGAGAACAGCTCTATAGCAACCCTGTAAAGCAATCACAACAGTGACAAGTTAATCAACAGATGCAGAATCAAGCTAGATATCGCAAGCGATATACCATCCATAATACATGTAGAGGGCATAAATATTTTTAAATGATGTAGAAGTAGTTGTCAAATTCATTTCTATAGGAAGTATTTTGGAATACAGATTAGGCCAACTTGTTTGTTTCTTATAAGTCAAGTAGAGTGCAAAGTTGTACACAAGAAATGAAAATGTTTGTAAAGGCAAAAGAACTATATAATCCATTATACTTAAATAAAAAATGAAGGCTTAGAGGAGTCATGAAAGCACTAAGCAAGCACTACATCTTTCAGCTGTCCATACGTACACCATGTTCGCTAGAAGATGACTCATACAGCATTTAACCATACTGAGAATATAATTCTGGCAGCAGCAGCTCATTGTTTGCCTCTGTGCTGAGATAATAGTTCAGCTCTTCCATATATTAGGACTTGTTTCCAAATATCACATTAATTCCTTTTTGCTGTTTTGACACCCTAGCTATACCTGCACCTTTACTTTTTTTCAGAAAACTTTTATGATGACTAACATGAAATAAAATTCCTGTCTCGCATTATACTGGAGCTGATTTACATCTGTTTTATGCCAGAATACATAAGCATGAACTCAACACACTACAATGCTACAGAAGGTATCTTTCAAAGAGAATCTCAATTCCAAGACTTCATCTAGAACATCACAGCCTTCTCTGCTAGACATCTGTGCTCACATAAGAGTAGAGATGACCCAAGATTATGATTCCTCTTCCATCGTCATCAAAAATGATGACATGGATCCAAAGAAAAGTCTGGTAACTAAGAACTGTTCAAAATTCATGTACTGTATCAGTGATTTTAAAGAAGATGTTTTGTGAAATGGGATACAACAGGTTCAACTCCTGTCTTCTACTGAAAGAGCAAAATACGTACAAGCATGCACATGCAATAAAATAAATTACATTCACAGACCTTTCCTTAGTGTTAATCTCCTAGGAAAAAAAAAAAACAAACAAAACACACATTATATTTTAAACACTGTTTAATAACTTGCTATTATCCTGATGCATGAAAAAATCAAGGGTTTGGTTTTGCCTCTGCAAGTCATTCTGATGAACGAGACCTTTAGTGCTGTAATAACTACTGTGAGTAATGGAACGACCAATGGTTTTTATTAAGAAGGAACACTGAATAATGTATTACCAACACTAAGATCAAGGGAAAATACATTTTTATCAGGGAAAAATATTAATACCAATCAAGCCATTCTTCAAAGCGGAAAGGTGAAAGGCAGAAAAGGAAAAGTTTAAGAAAATGCTACACAGTATGCAGTAAATGGCAGAAATTATACTGTGAAAATCCTTTTTTCTAGGGTGATTACCTAGGGCTACATTACACATTAGAGGAACAATAAAAGATTGTGACATTTCTTGAGATATGTAAGCATAAGAACAACTCTACCCTGGTGAAGGCAGAGATGGGGGAGGCAGGTCGCTATAGAGACAGCACTCTGCACATTAACACACTTGAGTTTAAGCTCATTTCTTTTGAGGCTACAAACGAAGCAAGTTGACGTGATGGAACAACTAGGAACGTGCTTCTGCTATACCTTTCAGGGGAAAAAGTTGGCTTTAAAAATGCAGGGAAAAGAAAAAGCTGTCGTGTTTTAGCATTCTTATTTATTACTTACATAACACTACATAAAATCACTTTATAGGCTCTAGAAATACACACCAAGACTAAGCCTTCCCTTGAGGTGGCTTACTGTTTCCTGCGAGTGAACACAATTTGGACATCTATAGTATTGGACAGAAGAGACTGGGCAAATAAAGCTGTAGAGGAAAAGCTGCAGGGAGCTAAATGAAAAGATTCAGTCAGTAGAAGTCCATGAGAAGAAGCAAGAAATGGCTCTTCCCAACAGTCTGTGATGGTATAAACCAAAGTAGAATCAGAAGGAGAGAGAGCACAGGGTGTGCTATGGCTAATGGATGGCCCACACAATGCAGGGCCAGCACACATCCAGACAGAAATAAGTGGATGATGAGCAAGAGATGCTGCAAGGTGAGTTTCCAGACACAGTCCAGAATGTTTTAACTTACATCACTGAGAAACCAGTTACATCACTTCAAAACCCTATTGATTCAGTACACGCTCTTAAAGATTGATTTTCTGTATTTTGTTCTTTTGTCCTTTAAACTTCTGATAGGTAGCACCAGAGAAACTGAAAGATGCAAAAAGTTTCACCTTCTGTAGATGAAACTACTTCAGTTAAAAGACTGCAAAGTTAATCCAGCCTTACTCAAAAGGAAACTGTCAACAGAAAGACTGAGGCAGTTCAGACTTCTGAAAACTCCTGAAGAAAAGAAAAAAGCCATACATCTAGAGTAACTCCTGACTACACTTTTTGCCCATGTAAAGAAAAATAAGACAAAAAGTGGAAAACGAAGGCTGGGAGGAGTGTTATACTTAATTTCATTCTGAATGCAATGTATTAATATTAGACCATAGTTTTGCCTCTGTAGTACTACAAACTTGTTATATTTGGAGCAATTCCTACAATACCCAAGTGTCTCCACAAGCATTTTAGCTTGTTGAATTAATAAATGTAAAACAAACATTCAGAGGAAAATGCAGACCTGACAATTCCTCAGTCACATAGCTGAAAAGAGTAATTTAATGAAAACTTATGTTCAGATTTACATTTGTATATAGCTAATAATACAAGATAGTGTTTTTTTTACCTTTATGTATAGTAGCTTTATGTCTAATGTTAGATGTCGGAACATTTAAGACATCCCATTAGCTTTCATTTTATCACATTACCTATGTATGCGCTCTCCAAAACGAAGCCATTTAAACCAGGTTGTTCCATGGGCACTAAAATTAATGAAGCTTTGTTTCAAAGGATTTACATCCCCATCTTTCCTATGCCTCTTTTTGTCCTCCCTCCTGAGAATGAGAGCCCTCTCAGCCCTTAGCGTATCCCAGCCAGGGGAGCCTGAGCAGTGCTGTGGGTGACTGAGGTTCCTGCATGTGCCGAGCTGTCAGTCCAGAGGTGCACACCGGCACAAAGCTAAACTTTGAGAGGAAAAAGATGCTCTCATCATGACAGACAGGACAAAGCTACTTCCAAAACCAGAGTGTTGCAACTGTACAGTCTAATTTTATAACCACCGTAGCACATGTACATCCCTAATGATACAATGCACAATTAAATGAGGAAATGCTGTTGTAATATTGAAATTTGATATTTTAAAAAAAAAAAGTTATACAATAGTCACTGACAAAATGCAAGCCTGCTTGACTTTTTCTTACTATTTCCAATTCCTGCAAACCAAGAGGACTGCAAACTGCATGTAAAGAATGGCTGAAAGAAGACAGAGAAAATAGCTGTAAATGCACAAAATGGTTTGTAAATCTTTCAAAAAATACAGACTGTACGCTTTAGTGAACTATCTGAAGAAAGGTGGTCATGAGTAAAGGAATCTGTCTGAGGAAAAGAGATTGCACGCTTTTCTAGGTTTGACTTACTCTCTCTGCACATATTTCCTCTCTGATTTTCCACACACACTCTCCGGATATTAGAATACATGTTCAGAAAATGGTAAATAACATTCCTGCTTTCTGGGCACTTCCCTGTCTTTGTCAAAGATACTTGTGGCAGGGCTCAGCACTTTCTGCATCTTTGTACAGTGCACTAGGAGAGAATGGGTTGAGAGCAGCCCTGAAAAGGAGGACTCGGGGGCACTGCTGGATGAGAGGCTCAACATGAGCCAGCAATGTGCACTCGCAGCCCAGAGAGCCAACCGTGTCCTGGGCTGCTTCAAAAGAAGTATGTCCAGCAGGGCAAGGAAAGGGATTCTGCCCCTCTTCTCCACTCCGACCCCACCTGGAGCCCTGCATTCAGTTCTGGAACCCTCAGCACAGGAAGGACAGGGATCTGTTACAGCGAGTCCAGAGAAGGCTACAGAGATGATCCAAGGGCTGCAGCACCTCCCACCTGAGGACAGGCTGAGAGAGTTGGGGTTGTTTAGCCTGGAGAAGAGAAGGCTCCGGGGAGACCTTAAAGCAGCCTCCCAGTGCTGAAAGGGGCTCCAGAAAAGCTGGGAAGGGGCTCTTGATCAGGGAGTGCAGGGATAGAATGAGGGGGAACAGGTTTAATCAGAAAGAGGGGAAATTGAGATGAGATTTTAGGAAGAAACGTTTTCCTGTGAGGGCTGGGAGGCCCTGGCCCAGGTTGCCCAGAGAAGTGGTGGCTGCCCCATCCCTGGAGGTGTTCAAGGCCAGGCTGGATGAGGCTTTGAGCCCCCTGATCCAGTGGGAGGTGCCCCTGCCCATGGCAGGGGGGTTGGAACTGGATGGGCTTTGAGATCCCTTCCAACCCAAACCATTCTGTGATTCTGTGATAGTAACGTAACGCTAAACCATAACGGGGCTGCAAGTCAACTGAAAGAATAAGCAAATTTTAGAAAGGGAAATAAACTCTTTCTTACTGTAAAACCAGCACTGAAGTATGATGGGAATCTGTTTATAGTCCGCTATGCTTGGTTAGGTGATTCTGAACACAATGACAACTAAATTTAGGCAAAAAAAGGACAGTCTGTGATTACTTTTCAGGAGATGTTGCACATCTGCTAGCAGAAAATCAACCCTACTAAGGTTATATCAAAATACACCTATTTACTGATCATGACCCCTTTTCACAAGATATTTTCCTCTGGGAAAAAGTGGCTTGCAGTTCTGTTACGTAACACACATATGAATCAGGTTTAGTCCAGTAAGATACCCTAACAGGTTTAGATTTTAGCAGTAAGGCCTATTTTTCCTCTCCTTCCAAACCCAAAGAGCCTAATTGCCCTGTCTAAAGCCAAAATGAGGTTTGTTAGAAACTTTACTGGAAGTAGACTTCAGAGTAGGTGGCAGATGATTATGAAAAAAAGGGTCAATGCAGTGTCTGCCCACATTAGCCAAGGCCACAACCACGCTACGGAGAACTTAGTTTTGATGGGTTTTAGAAGACATTGCTACAAGAAGAGAACTGAGTGAATCCATCTCCCTGTATTCAACTGTCTAGACATCGGAGAAGAGGCTGTAGTGTGGTGTCCTGAAAAGCAGTGAAATTTAGTCTCTCAAATTGGAATGACAGAGAATAATGATTTCTGTGCAGCATAACACTACCGCGACCCTTGCCTGAGTAGGGCAGCGACTACTGCGCTACCTGCTGAACGGGTAGCCCAAGAACATTTTAAAATGGTGACCTTAAATTGCTTTCTTTGACTCTTTTTCCACTGCAGACAGGAGTTCTTAGCAAATTAACCACTGAAAGTCATTGCATAGTTTTCTAGCTTCAGTAGGTTGCTTTCAGAACCACTTAACACAACTCTAGCATTTCCTCCTTTGATTATTTGACACAAGCAGGAGAAGTCAAGGATAATCTTGTCAATATTCTTAGAGTTAAATTTCAAAAATATAGATGTAATAAGGTATTTCCTCCACTGTAATACTTGCAGCAGAAATACAGAGAAGTCAAAACCAGAGGGGAAGATATTGTATTAAAGAGCCTAAATCTGCATTTTCAATAAGCTGTCCTGCATCTTCTTCAGTAAAACATTGACTGCTTAAAAAGTTTCTCTAAACACAGGAAAAATTAACTGCACATAATTTCTATGAGTGCATTATTTTAATTGTCTTCTGTCATAAATGTGTTATAGCATGTACTAATTAAAACATTTAACTGAACACGCACACCATTCTCCAGCCTGCTTTTTATATCATAGTTGCCAAATATCCTGAAAAATAAGCATTCCAACATATCTGTAACTACCTTAAGTTTCTTTATTATTTTTCCTTTTAGAGAGCGGCCTGTTATTTTTTGACCTATTCTCACCACACAGAATTGCATAAGCCACATAATCAAGCCATAAAGCAAGTAAATAATTTCTTATGTTTGTGTTGTATTTCTGGCTTATTTTTCCAACTCTGCATAACTCCAGGCATCAACAAAAAAATGTTTTGTGTTGTTGCTTTTAACTTTTCATGAATAAAGAAATCATTTATCATCACACAGTGCATTGAAATAACTAAGACAGTATTATGTTCACATTTGTCAGTAAACCTGATAACATTTTAAACAAGAATTTGGTGCCAGATGACTGTTCTGCAACTAATTCTGGAACAAATTTCTGTATAATTTACTGAAAGTGCTTTGGAGTTCCTTGCCAGAAAGACTTTCTAATAAGATATTCATGAGTAATTAGAAATCCATAGATATGATTAAATCTTAATCTGCAATCTGCAGGATGAATGTTTAGGCTGAAGTATGGCAAACTGGCAGAGAATTCAACTGGAGATCCCTCTGTAGGTTCAAGTATTTGGCTGGCATTCACCAAAGCTGAGGCTCTGATTTATTTGTGAATTCCTCAGACCTCACTGGTTTCCACTGGACAAATGACTCCTAAAACAGACTGGTAACTCAGGTCTTAGACCTTCACTTACAGCCCTGACAGTCTGAGTACCAGTAACCAATTTTTAACAGGAGGTGGGCATAATTTGGTTATTTGTAATGAAATTGTGAGCTATCACTGCAGCTCTTAAAGAACAGATGTAATTTGCCTGGTCTTTATTATTTAAAAAGGTCAATTACATGATACACATGTACTACAGAAGCTACCCAGTAGGCAATTCCACCCAGTCACGCAAAGTTCTCACTAACTTTCATTTCTGCCTCAATAGGAAGCAGTCATTCCGTACTTAATGCCACAGCAATACCATACAGCTCCGGGAATAGCTGGTTCTAAGCAGCTTGGAAATGGTTTTAACTGTAAACAAAAGAGACTTGGGCAGAAACTACTGAAAAATTCATTTTCCCTCGTTGTTACAAGAGATGTCTGGGCTCACACAAGTGCATTTCATAGCCAGGACAAAATCTCCCAGCTTTAAACATGTGGGGTAGCCCTCCAGTTCCACTTGGCACAATATCAGGAATGTAGTTTAATAACAAGCTAAATGTAGGTGAACACTAAAATATGTTAAAAATTTAAGTGTTATAGAAACTGCTTGTGTCCCTAGCTAGATAATTACAACATACAGAGTCACTGTTCTGGTGGACAGAGCCACACTGAGCACAACAAACATCTCCCTTCTCTAATCATCATCAGCTGAGGATTTCAAAGAGCTTTGGAAAAATGTATAGAAATATCCATCCCAAGGATAAGAAAACAAAGCACAAATAGACTTAGGAGAGCACAAACCGCCAAAGAAGGATACAGCAAGATCTTTTTTCCTTGGTCAGTTTAATAAAATTAAAATTCTCCCAAATTAACAGAAAGACCCACAAATCGCTACATTTAGCCTTGGTTCAGATCCATGCCACTGGTTTTAAAGGACTATGAAGAACTAAGATGTTATCTTCAATTACCTCTGCTACTCTTCTAGCAGCCAGCAAGCCTAAACAAAGAACTAACAAACTAAACTGCCAATGGATAAAATACAAGTAAAATCAGGTCCATGTAATAGTCCTTGTTATACAACATGTGCACATAACACATAAAAAAATCACCAGTTAAAATTTACCCAAACAGGGAAATTTTGCTAGACTCGCTAATGAATCTTCTGGCATTTAGAAGGCCTACACAGGGGAAAGAAATCTGAATATACCATGCAAATAAATGACAGGACATTTGAAAAATCCTCTTAATATTCATTATATAAAGGATAATACTATCTTTTAGGCAATATGGTTTCTCAATTAATATTCATTCCCCAAATTAACTCGATCATTAATTACAATATTCCCAACTAATCATTCTCAATTGCAAAAATCAAACAATCAAATTGACAAGGAAGAGAATTCATATGGGTTGTGTAATCTCAATTTACATGCAAGAATTAAGACATGGTCTTTAGTAATAAAACTATATATTAGAATTTTCAACAGGACCCACTGCTTCTTCTCTGTGGGTGATTCCCTGAACTTCTGCCTCTTTCAGAGAAAGCTCTGCATTCCTGTGTGACACTGATTCAAGAAAAACACAGCTGAAGAAGTGCTGTTTTCTGAACACAGTACATACTACGCGATCTGAAGGGCTCTAAAAGCCCAGTCTTATGTCTTCATAGTGCATCCAAATTTGGTGAATTTTTGTGACCTTAATCCGTGTCAGTTCCTCATCTGTAAAATAGAGATAATACCGCATCCCTCACTGGGGTTTTATGGAGATAAATTTAATTTAAAACCTGTGAAGCACTTGGATACAGTAGTGATGAGCAGCACAGAAAAGCCTATGAGGAAATTAATAATTCCGACTTCTGAGCAGGGTCTAAATGACACGTTGTAAATAAGGCTTAGGGTCATATATCAAACACTGAGGATAAACCAACTTCTCGAATAGCTGCTCATTAATTGAGTGCTGTCCATATCATGTACTGAGCAAGGAAGAAGTCTTCTGAAAAAGAACTATGTGTTCTTATAGTTAAAGACGTCATCATAATGCAGATGCTTAAGAGACTATGAATTCAGGTTGCAATGCCAGCCTCAACGTTAACACCTTCTCCTCTTGACTGCTTGCTTTTGCATTCTTAACGATGTTCCCTCCATGCAGCGCGTACGCGTAACATTTATATACAAAGAATGAATTACCATCACATTGTGAATTGCTTATTTCCAGACACAAGTGGTAATGAACAAAGCTTGGTTAAAAAAAAATCCATTAGAAAAATAAAACACCAAGCTTGCCTGGGCTTGGGAAATCCAGCAGGACTTCTACTGAATCTTCACTTCAATTGCTTGCAACGGCCCAAGTGCTGCTCCTGTTAGCACTTACTATGCATTACCCTAAGAGACCTGGGAAGGAAAAACATACCAGGGGGCTGTCCATTCAATTTTCATCAAAGGCATTCAATTTTAATTCTCAACAAGAACAGCAGCTGACACATTCCCTTTGCTAGTTTCTGTGAAAATACATCAGGCAGAAATTAGGTTGGAAGAGCACATAGGAATCACGGAGAAACAGCATCTCCCCACCACGCTCTCCAGAGCCTTCCCCTTCCAGAAAAGCCTCTCTGCCCCACGCAGGAGCGGGTGTTGGCCAATCTCGTGAGGGGGTATAGGCAGGGCCTATTCTGGTGATAACCACCGCCTCCAGATGGCAAGTATGCAAGTTCCAATGACATTTTGCACACTATGACATTTGAAAGCGATGACATATTCACTGATCATTTAAAAAAAACAGATTTGCCAGAGATGAACTGTAAAAAACCTTACGAAAGTAATATTCTCTGTTAACTGATCTTATCTGTGCACAATTATCAATGGTCTTAAATTTCACCAAGATAAATCTATTATATTTGAGCTAAAGTTATCTGTCTTCAGAGGGTACTTAAAATTATTTGTTCAAACTGACATCAAATTCACTATACTTTGTCAACAGATTGTATATACTTATAACAATTCTTATAGCAATATGAAGCCAGAAGGTAATGTACCTAGAATACTCCATCTTCTCAAAAGGGCAACAGAAAGCCAACAACTTTTAAATATTTAATTAGGCCTAAAATCAAATTTACATAGTGATATGCCAAATATTCAGCTAGTGATGAAGAAAAACATCTCTGCATTATCAGTACTTGGAGGGGTAGGCATATCTAATTTCACCTTGCTTACAGAACGCCTCCAGAGATATTTCCACTACTGTGCATCAGTTCAGATGCTTGTTCCAGTTTTTATTTAGCCAGTTCATTGTTGATATAAGTTGGAACGTTACAGTTTTAATAGCAAAATATTTTGTACTTGCTGAAAGTTTGAGATATGCTGTAAAATAATTATATTTGCTTTAGCAAACATTTTATTTCAATTTTGAACAAAACTGCCAATGGAAGATTACTCCAGCTTGAAATGCAGACAGATGTGCTATCTAGCAAGGGGTTTCCCAGGAAGTTTTCTATTTTTCTTTCACTAATTTAGAAAAGGTTTATTTAAAACTTCTTAGAATGTACTGAAGTGCAGGGTCTCATAATATCTAGTCATAAGAAGAAACGAAAAACATAGCTGAGAAATCTAAACTCTGAAACATCTTGAAATGGAAAGATTTATCCAGAAACCAGATGTCATTTAAGTGATCTAACATTTTCTACCAAAAAAAAGAGAAACAAAGAAAAAATGAAACGTATAATTTAATCACAGAATTAATAAAATAGGCATGCTTTTCTCACTTTATCAGATTTTGGGAAAAACAAAAGGAAAAAAATTCATAAAAATCGTTCTCATTTTTTGTCTCTGTTGAAGAAGTAGTTAATTGCCATGAACCCAAATTTCAATAAGCAGCAATATAAAGCACACAAACACTGCATGAAAATGCACTACAGAAAGCTTAACATATTTGAAGTCATATTTCTGACTTGCAGAAACTTTAAAAGTTCACACAGGTGCTATTACTTGCCAGGAATTTTGCCTTTTCCAAAGCCAAATGGGTATGAAATCGAAGAATTCCATCATCAATCATAAAAAGCAAAATGACCTTGTGACCACAACAAACAAAATACCTTCAAACCTCAGTCAGCTAAGAACTTGCTTTTTCTACAACGGGCAAAAACTGTACATTTCCCTCTTCCCCCAGCATCAGAAGATCAGCAAGTTGAAGGTGCAGAGAGAAGGAGCAGTTACTTGTATTAGAACTCCCATTCAATCTGGCAACATTGGCTGGAAGGGATCTCTGCATGCGTCATTTCCAGCCTTGGGACAAACCACTACAACATTTCAACCAAGCCTTTGGCCAGTTGAATCTCCAAGGATAGACATTCCACAACCAGTCCCAGAAATCTGTTCTTCAATATGGAAAAAGGCAGATTATGAATGAGCATTGAAAAAACCCACTGGTTTCCCACCAGTAACATCACAGCGTAAGCGCGCAGCAGGCCCTTAAATTAGATAAACGTTATTCCCTCAAACTTATTAGATGGCATCTTGGCTTCCTACTTATCATTAGAAACACAGAAAGCTGTGTTTTTCCTGTCCTCTTCCCATCTCTTTCCTCTGCTTCTCTGAATGATCAACACAAGTACCCACATCCCCTTCACTGGATGTACTTACAAGTCATATTATGGCACTTAAGTTCTCCAACTTGCCTCTTACAATGATACTGGTAAATCCTTTCTCTGCAGTAGGAATAGGTCAGCTAGCTCGTATTTTGCTATTTGTTTAAACAAGATGTTGGTATGTGCTTATTTTGTATCAACACATGGGAATTTCCAGACATGTATCAATCTGTCTCCTGTATCAATTAAACCTTCAAAAAAATCAAACCTTCACAAATTAAGGCAGTGTAATAGGTGATCACTTCCCAGGAAAGATTTTCTTTGACAGTCAATTCTAACAACTAATGCTTATTCTTGTGTTCTCTGAAGTAATTGCACTAACAGTCTAAACTGAATTAACCCAGGTTATTTAGCATTAATCTTGATAAGTGATTTTTATTTCAATATATGCTCATTAACTTTGCATTGCACAAGTTGAGCAGAGCTTCCACCCTCCAGCAGCCCACATGCTCTCCACAGGCTCCCCTGTGACCCATTCAGTAGCCCTTGGAGGAGTGATGTAACACAGCAGTTCTTCCAGTATCATGCAGCTGTAGCAGTGTTAAAGCAAAGAAACCCACATCCGCGATTGCTGAATATGATGCTTCAAGTGATTAAAACACCTGGAGATTGTCCTTTGTTGTTTTGCTTGCCTGGAACTCACTCTTAATCCATTTAGCTCAACGTAAAGTGGAGCTCAACTGCTACAGAGCAATATGTGGCAAAGCATTCCAGTTCTATACGCAGCACACAGGTGTAACAGACCCAAGTGCTAACTTCCAAGAGTGGAATCTGCATTACTGACAAAGAAACTGCTCTGCAGAATTATCCGTTTGGGGTGAGTAATCTTGGATTAAAGAATCATGTTACCTCACAGGGGGTCCTGAAAGCAACTGTATCTTGAAATGTGGTTGGAAACTCAAAAGCAATGTGGGGGGTGGCCACATTATTCCCAGCAAACACTTGTTCTGTGCAAGGGGGCAAACCAACAAGGGAACCGTGGTTGTGCCTCCCCTACTCGGATGGACAGTGAGGGTTTTCACTGGGCAGAGCACATTTTTTCTCTCCAGTTTCTGCATGTCCATAGAGAGAAGCTCTAAACGGGCAAAGCAGCTTTTTGTTTAAAGAAGGAATATACATATGATGAATTCTTTGAAGCACCATACTTCATGAGAGAATTCTGAAGACAAAACAGGGCACGTTATGTGTCATTTACTTGGCTAACATCTGGCACACACACACATGTCTATACCTACTCGATATTGCACACATTTTGTCATGATTTCTATGTTGGAGCAAAGCCTCAGCAGAGCATGTTTCTCCAGCCAGCTACGACCCCCTTTACCTTTCCCACACACTGCTATTCCCTGCCCCTCCTGAGCACAAACATACAGTCAGACATTTGTTGGGTACACGGGAAACAAGCCAAGGCACCAGGAGCCAGAGCTATTACTTTCTCCAGTTCCAAGTGTCCAATCTACCGGCCCCGGTGCAGGGAAAAGACAGCAGAGAGCAGGATGATCGATGAATCTGGGCTGAGCAATGCTTTCCTCTGCAAATAGATCTTGCTAATACAGTAGCATATGAACGACCAGCTCTTCCCCAGAGGCGACCCTGTCCCTCGACAAAGGTATGGAATCTGACACAACAAATATTGATTTCCCCAGAGGAATTTATTTTCCAAACACGGGTGAATTATTATCTCAAATCAGCAATCAAACCTCAGCAGCATTTTGCATTTAATGACATTTTAAACTATAAAACTCTAGTGCACATAAAATTTAAATAACCAGGTAAGCCTAAGTGCAATATGTATTTACATACAATTCTTGAAGGGATTAGATAGAAGTTTTGCCACAATTAATTACTTTCAAATCAAAACGTTTAAATTACTTTCTCGGTTTATTTTGATTTGATTTCTTAAAGGCATAATCCAAAGCCTTTTCAATAGAACAAAAAATTCCCGTCACACTAGAATCAACTTTAGATATGTCCTCAGAAATTGTACTTAGCACACCAATATTGGAGATTAGTCTTCTCTGCTATCATTTAGTGCCACTTCACTTGCATAAAGTTAAACTAGGTAAAATGTCCATAATTTATTTTACTATTTGACTGAGCTTATAGCCTCTTGGCCTATTTGGCGTAGATCTCCCAGACATGAGACCAGTCTTTGACCCAGATTTAACCGATTTTAATAACGTAAAGTTCCCCAAACTTGCAGAGGAATAAAAATTGGAGTATAAATGGGTATACCTCTTCCATTCAGAACACATAGCCATGATTCCTCCTGTTCTTTCATAAGTATATCAAAACAATAAAACGAAATAACATGGAAATGGGAAAATTTAATTGTTAAGTGGTACATACAGTTCTCTAACATTCTTATGATGAAAAAAAGGGCATCTACTACTAATCTCTTCTAATTTATTCCATTAGATTATTGTCTATTTGCATAATTTATTTGAACCGCCTTTTCAAAGCAAAGAGTGATTTCTGCAATCAAAAGTAGCCCTAAGATGATACTAGTTAATTTTGTATGTCATCTAGTTAACTTTCAGCAGTACAGCTACACTTTCACAGTTACAGCCAGCACATTTTACATTAGTTTTATAGCAGAAAATGTTTGTATAAAGAAGAGCAAAAGCAAACCAAAGCAAGATTTTTGTGTTCATATAGGTTGGGGAAAAAAAAAAAAAAGAAAAAAGTGCTCTAACCCAAAATCTCGGTATCCTCAAATGTCCATTTGTAGCCAAGGAATAGTTCCTTCTCAAGCAAATATTCAAGTGAGGAAGAAGAATCGCATGATGATTGTGCTTATTAAGATCTGCTTATAAAGTTAGGTCTCTGGAATCTGACTTTTTTTAAAAAACAAAATGTGTTTGAAAGCTTCACTGATAAAAAAGGCTGCATGTCCACAATGATACACATTTCCAAAAACTTGGCAGCCCACACAATTTTCATTAGGAAACTAGAATTATGTAAAGTCAACAGCAAATACACAAAATTTATTTTTAAAAAATCATTAACAGACATCAATAGATAACTGTAAATAAGAATCCTTTGGTTTTAGCTTGAACAGTGCAGAATTTGGCTTTTAACCACACTGTAACATCTTTACTGGTACATAAAAGGAAATTCGAATCATTACAGATATGTCTTGTGCATCACAGACTCAAGAATGCTGTAAAACACAGGAGGACACAAATGATAAGCAAGAAAATAGTTTGACTGGGAAAGCTGAGCAAAGAGTCGAGGCTGTGCTGCACAGCAGGTTTAACAAAAGATCTGCTGTCATATTGGCACATAAGAACCTACACTGAGCATCAGCAGCTTAGAAGAGACTTAGAGGCATCAGAATTCATCTCACAGGTCTTGCAGCAAAAGTTTCACATCACCTCTGGACACGCAGGGAAACCCCAAGCACTCAAACGGACACTGAACCACATTCTGGTTTTAGCACTGTTACAGCCACAGAGGGAACAGGGCCTCAGTCAAGGATTTATCATCATTTAAATCAGGTGTATACACTGGGGAATATTCAGGCAAAACAAACACAAACACAAACCAATTAGAAAACACACTTTGCAAAAGGGCAAAGAACTCCATCTATCTCACTTATCGAAGGGAAGCTCGAGGAAGCAGCTACAAGCCAGGCACATACATCGCCTAATGCCGATCTTCACAAGCCCAGAACACACAGATATAAAGGCTTCTATTGATGGAAAATGGTAACTATTAAAAAAGATGACATTAGAAATTAAGTGCATGTATTGTTCAGTGTATTTCTCTTGAGCAAATTACCAAGAGCAGTGATTTTCTATCAAGAGTAAGTTTCAACAGATCAAGACAAGACGTTCTTCTGAAAGGTCCAATTCAACTACAAACTGCTTTGGGGAAGCCATGCAGCTTTGTCCAGCGACGGTGGAATCAGACTAAGGTGACCATACTGACACTTGCCCCTCTAACCTTGGAAATAGTTACTTTAAGCAAGCTTCCTGATGTTTATAGCAGGTTCACGACTATTTTGGTCCTTTCAGTGTCACGATAATGATCACTGAGCAGACAGGTGTGGTAGGGGACTGAGCAAATGAGGTAATTTGTAATTAAAATTAAATGCAAGTTTAATTTCTGTTACACCTTTGATTCTGTTATGGATGTTAGTCCAGTACTTACATAATAACCCACATTAATCAACATTATCTTCGCACCTTTTTAAAAAGTTGGTATGCAGCCTCTTTTCTCAGTGCCAAAAGCCTGCCACCACAAGCAGAAAAAGTGATTTATGTTTACTCTCAAAATATTACTTACAGAGTTTAGAATGATCGTTGGAAGGCTGGCTGCCACTAATCATACGTGTGTCCTTATTGGCAATCAGGTACAAAACTAAGTTTTAAAAGCTGATTACAGTGTAAACAATACTTAAAACCAAGTACAATGTTTTGGTTTATAAATAAGTAAACAAACACTTGGCTTTTTCTCTTTTCAGTGTCTTCTTCTAAAATTATTTATTTTGAACTGGGCAAAGCTTGTTCACATGAAAACAAACGAGACAGATGGTTACATGTCTGCATTGTCCGGAATTCCATCGACTTACAGCCACCAAATTACCACCAGGTACAATTGCTCATCACCAGTACCAGAAAAACTAATTAATCCTGGGAGAGTTGCACAAACCAGCACACAGAGCAGTGGTCTTCTACGTCCAGTGGTCTTTTTCAAGATGAGATTCCTGATGAAATTCATACAACACCGTTCTGAACTTTCACCAAGCTTCAGCTGCCACTGCCATATGTCGCAGTGTCTCTAGGCAGAACAAATCAATGCTTCGGAGTTTGGAGACCAGTTCAGAAATGCACTTCTGTACTTTCTCTTTTTTTAAAAAATGCCATTGTCAGTTCCAGACAACACAAAAATGCGTGTTGAAGCTTCTGATGGATTTCAATGCCATCTAAAATATAAGCACAATTCTCAACAGAAAGCCTTTGAAAATTTTAGGGAAGAGCACGCCAGCTCAGAACCAACAGAGAAGTGCAGTGGGTTTTGGATCTTTAATGTGGCTGAAAGCACACTCACCTATACTCCTTTACAGCAATGGCTGAATCATTCTGGGGTAAAAAGAAAAGCAATACAAGTGTGTTTGTGCCAACTTCTGAAATGCTTAGCCACAGCCTAGATGGCTGGCACAAGGCCTATCAGAAGTCTAACAGAGGTCTCCAGGAATCTCAGAAGGAAGTTACTCTGGAAAAAGCCTTACTACAAGGGTATGTAGCACATACTAACCACATCCTACCTCTAGTTAGGGTGAAAGGTGGATGCAGCTCCTACAGATCTGTGTAAGGCATGATAACTCCAAAAAGTATAAAAGGAAAACAAGGTTTCACATAAGCCACAGCCTACCCACAGAGCCCAGTTATGTTTCACCTAATAGAAACTCCTACAACAGAAAGGCATATTTGAACAGAGAATGGCTCCTTCCAATAACCCAACTTTCTTGACAAACTATAAAACTCAATTTACAGGTTTTTTTATATGGGAATAATCTCTTAAAATTCTGGAATCATAGTCATCTTTGGGATAAGACACAGCAGCTACACCACCAATCCAGAAAACTGACAGTATCTTCAGCTGGCAGTGATCAGCAACACCAGAAAACCTTATGGGCTCCAAGTCCCTTAAAGAGAATCAGAAGTACCACTTCTACATCTCTTGCAAGAAACCAGCACTTAGCAGACTGTAGCTTTCCTGACCATCTACAAACATCTAACCTACCCAGTCTCACCCAGCCTTATGTTTTTGAGGAAAAAATAAACATTCCTTTAATTCAGAGCACCAGCAGAACTTTTATGCTCCTTTCAGCAGGCTGCAAAGACAAAAAAAGCCAGTTCTCAGCATTACAGCAAAACTAGGATCCTCATCAAATCAGGAACATCAGGCAGCAGCTTCAGCAGAAACACTGGAAAGAAAAAGAACTTGCCATTAACTCAACAAGCTGAAGAGACAGATTCACAAACAGAGGGCCAAGTACAAGAGAAGTTTTGGGCAATGCCAAATACCACTTCAATGACAAGTAAAAGTCATGCAGGTCTGCTGAGGGCCAGAAAAACTATTGCCCACATTTAGCAGGCACGAGAGCAAAAACTGGTGACTCCCAACACACACAAACCCCACACTCCTTCAGAATTTAAAATTGAAATTTATTCACCTCTCACTCCAATGATTCCAGAGCTTTGAATACAAAAGAATCTTGTTTAAGATGTCTCACTTTGTGTGCAGAGAATGATTCTGATGATTAAACTGTTGTATAAACACCTCCGCTCAGGGCACTTCTTCACTGGTTTGAAACAGAAGTCTTTGTTAAAATGCACCTTACTTTTTACTACAGGATAGAGTATAAAAAGAGCTGTCCTAGCAGGAGGCCCCGTACCCTTCAGGGACTGAAAAGCAAAGAAAAGAACAATCCAGAAAACTATCAGCCTTCCAGTCAAGATTCTGGCCTCTTGAAAACAGGTACAGGGATCAAGAGCACAGGGATTAGCAGCCCTTTAGGCAAGGCTTAAATCTTGATCTTATCTATCACAAGGCAAGAACAAAAAACACTAAGAAAAGCTAAGGTGTGAGCTCTGTTTAATTTACATTTCTACATTAGTAAAAATTAGAAAGATACAAGGTTCCCTAAGGGAGAGAATAAATTTTTTAATTATTCAAGTTTTTAAATTTAAGCTTTTCAGACCTAAGCTCTGGATCCAGAGCTGCATTTGAGATTAATCCCCAAATGTATCCATTCCCTGTTCATACCACTTATGGAGATATTTATCTTTCAGTCCGTGCTTATGTGTTTTTCTAAGACACATGGGTACTAATTTTCTATAATGAAGGAAACAGTTACAAAAAAACACCGTAATTCATACTGGGTTTTCTGTATTTCAAGATTTTTTTTCATAAAAATCAGGGAAATTATTGTTCTGCACACTCATCCTAATACGTGGGGAACACAGATCAACTACAGCAGCACTCAAAATACAGGGCTTTTTTTTTTTATTTTTTTTTTTTTAATATATATTTCTCTGGGTTGGAGGAATGAAGTGCACTAAGATGCACCACCTCTTGGCTTTCTTAAAGCTGATCTAACCACAAGTCACAGCAAATACTCTCTGGAGGCTGGCAACAGCGGATACCTAAAGCTGGAGACCTAGTGGCTTTCATGGGATTAGCAGTGGTGATGTTCAAACACAGCCCACACCACCCATCCCCTCACAACTAAAGGACCAAGAAGGCTCATTGTTGCTGGTTTACTTCTTCCCTCAAATTAAGAAACGATAATGAATGCAAAACAAGAAGTCACCAACACACAAGATCAACACGTGAAACTGAAACCCAGCCCAAACCCACACAGAGAAAAGCTCAGGGAAGCTCATCCAGCCCTGCAGAGGTGGGAATTCACCCTGACACAAACCGGTTCAGGGCAGAGACAAACTGTGCTGGGGGGGGTTCTCACTCCCCACAATTTATCCCTTAATACCTTCTGCTGTAATATTTTTGGGGCACATCAAAGAACAGTACAGCCTGATGTCAGTAATCCCTGCCACATATAAAAACTTTCATTACAGAGCGTTAAAGGCATCATTCTGTCTGAGAAATGGGAATTGATAGGGGTTGGCTTTTTTCTATCCTGGGGAAATATCTAAGGCTCTTTCTCATGGTGACGCTGAGTACTCTTGGCAGAATTTGTTCTGAAGGCTGCAGATGTGCAATATGATGAAAAATCTCTTTGATAAATGGGAAAAGGAGGAAAAAAAAGTTCAGCAGACCACTTTTCTGTGTCAGACCTAGAAACTGCTTTCCATTCTAATTAGTTTTAAAATGTTTCTTGTAAACACTTTTCTATTTCTTCCTGAAAAGTTGTCACTGATAATTTTTACACAGATGCCTGTAGTCAACATCTTCTCTTACAGAAGCACAATGGAACCAGTTTTTCAGCCCTGAGAACTGCAGAGCTCCTTTCCCTGGCGTAGCCACAGTAGCCGGAGAGCTGGAACTGGCTGAGGTGCCCTCACCATTTCAATTCAGTGCGTTATTCCTGTTTGGTTCACAAGCTGAACTGCTACACTCTGTGGCTGTCTAAATTATACAGTTGCCAAAGACTATCACAGAAAGGACTGCATCATGGAAACCCAGCAGAAGTTCTTATGCATTTAGTACACAACATAAACTTCAGAGGTTTGAGAGGACAGCACCGCATTTCCCAGCCTCATGCAAAACCAAGCAATCTCACTTAGTTTTAATACGCTCATACAGAACTGCAAAATGAGAACATGTAATAAAACCAAGAGACTGAATTATCCTCTCACTCCTTAAACAAGGAAATCAAATTAGAGCTGTTATTTGATTTACAGAAATAAATGTACATAGAATTTGACCCACAACTCATATCAAAAATAACCAGTACCCTAGAGCCAGCCAGGTAAAGCTGCCAACAGCGAATCAAGAGTTTTAAACAGAGGCCATTACCTACTGCTGCTTTCTTTTTCAACCTAGGAAAAGAAACTGCTTACCAGATGCTGAAACCTTCAGCAAAAAAAGAATCAAGAATCTATTGTTCTCATTCCTGCGGTGTACATGAAAAGGACCTTTCTTGACTTCAGTGCAGTTAAATGACTACAGACTAGAAAGAGGAGATACGGTCTCTATGTTTTATTAAACACTTTAAAAATTGATACAAAGAGTGCTCTCGTAACAAGAGCTGACAGCTCTGATTAACGTAGCCACATTTCCTTCCTGTCCTTGCATCATATCCACTGTAATTTAAAAAAATAAAACCTCATTCTACTTCATAAAGTTCATAAAACTTCTAAAACACACACACCCGTAAATTCAAAGCAAACAGAAAATAAACCTGACACTCTATTCCCCACAAGTCAGGCTATGTAAAATGGGTGGGTCCGTGCCTGGAAAGAAGTCCCTGCCTGTACTCTGTGACTAAACATTATTAAATTAAGCACTCAACCAGGTGTCTGGAGTCACTACGCAACATCCAGACAAAAAAAGCGGTGTGCCTTCTGCCCCAGGCCATCTACAGTCTGAACAGATCCAACAGATGGAGAGGGGAATACACAGGGACAAGTGGAAGGAAACTCAAAACATTAATCAACTTAAGATGATAGTTTATTTTTCTTAAAAGGCTATCAGCAGAAAGAGCATTCCCAATAGTCACTTGTGACACACAACAAGGTTTCACATGTGCTAACAGGATCATCTCCCCTTATGATCACTCAGGCCTTGTTGAGTTACATTTTCTGGTGCTATTTTTCTTTTTTTTATTAAAGTAGGCAAGAGCAAAGAGCTTTAAAGTCATATTACCTTGTCTCAGACAATTGTTTGCCAGCATAACAATATAGTATTGTAGTGTATATTAAAGTTCAAAAGTTAGACCTCAAACCAAAACCTACTAAGAAGAAATATTTATAACCTATAGACTATGCTGCATAAAAGCAGTGGTCTTGGGCTTCTGGCTGACTCTTGGGGCAGTGAGGCACAAAAGAAGAAGGGATGATGTAAATCTTTTAAACCTATATTTTAACTTTTAAAATGTTTAAGACACAAATAAAATCACTAATTTTGTGTATCTTTAAATATTGGCTGTGACAGCCCGAGTTGCTGAGCCTCACTGCCAGGGCATGCGCGTCTGCACGTGATTCCAGCACTGGGAATGTTCTTCTGAGGACAGAGGTTTCCTCTATTATTTACTGGCAACTATTAGCAGTCAAATTCATTTCAGTGAGGTTACTTCCAGGCTTACCAACATATGAACTGTATGCACAAAATCAGGCATTTGTCTTCTCACTCCAGCATCTTGGCATTACCAGAACACAATCAAGATTTGATTTTCCTGGGCTCTTCTGGAGGCAGTCTGGGAAAGAATCATTAACAGTATGCAAAAACAAAAAAAGGCTAAGGGAGATCCTACAAACTGCCTTGGAGTTACGGTATTCTTTTAATTTATGCTTCTGTCTTTGATGTAGCTATTAACTGAATGTGCACTGACCTTGGCTGGATGACAGAGGTAAACATTTCCCAAGGATTAATTGCTCTTGAACACCTCTTCATTATCAGGCAGGCCTGTGATTCCTTTTAAACACTAGCCATGCCTCTATTTGTTCTTCCACTTTGTTTATTTTAATAGAACAAGTGTATCTCACTAGCAAAGAACATGCTGAAAACCTATTTTATTTCCATCTTTCTGAACTCCAGATTACAGATTATCTTCCATATTTTTTTGAAAGAGATCTGTATGAACATCCATGAGAATTACTGGACACTGAACACTTGTGAAAATCGTATTTTACGTATTCACAGGAGGACACAGAAAGTTTAATCTTTTTAAAAAAAATCTGTCCCAAAAATCAAAGTATCAAGCAATCAAAACGAGCTTATTCCACTGGCTAGAAAAACTGATGTGGCAGACTTTCTTGACCCTGTGATATTTTATAATCAGGCAAAACATATTTACGATGTCAATTAGCCCTCTGGATGCCCCAAAATGGGAAGGATCTCCTTGCAGAAACAGTGTCCTTTGCTCAGCGATGACAAGAGGACTTCCCGGAGTTCCTGCTGCACACTTGCCACCTTCTGTTCTTTATTGGCCCACTGATGTTAGAATGGATAGAAAATAACACCATCACCACTTTATCCTCTTCTCATCTTCTGTACTAACTAGAGAAACACACGTGTGTCTCCATGGTCTCTTTTAGCAACTTATGTCTCAGGATCTGACACTCAACCTGATACAATAATAAGCTGTCCATTGCTCAGTGTGCTGTTTTTCAATATCACTGTTAAAGGTGAAGTTTTTGAAACCCAGACCTGTTACTTGCATTGCATACGTATTCCCACCCATTCTGTATATATATTTTAAAATATCACTGGCTTGGTTGACCTCATCTGCATTTTACAAACCCACGTATCTGACATTTAGAAAACCCCTTTCCTGCACAGTAGCACAAATCCGTTCTGCCACTGCATGCAGTGTGACCTCGGGTATGTCAAATACCCTTTCTACCAAGGGACAGAATGACGCTAGATCTTCTGTTCACCCGAGGTTAAAAACATCAGCCAAAACTTAGAGAACATACATATTTAGCTAGTATCTCTGTGAAGCCACCCACCAGGCCTCTAAGGAGAATATTAGCCTTCTAGAACAGCTTTCTAATCTGGGCAAAGCACATCGCGCATGCAAGCCCCCAGTATATCCCCTTTCAAGGCAAGACAACAGGATTCCAAAGAGACATTGGGACTCCCTATTAGGTTATTTATTCTTTCACTCCCCTCTAGATTTTCATTCCATAGCCTTACTCGCCTCCTTTAACATAAAATGAAAAATAGGTTTTAAGGAGCACAATTCCTCTAATTTATATATTGCCATCACTCCTTCTTATAAGTTAATCTGTTTTTTCCTATCTCTTACGATTTTACTGTTTTTTCCCCTGTGACTTACTAATACCGAAACAGGAGAAAGAATACTGTACATTAGTCTTCTAAATTCTAGTATGCAGGTTGCTCAATATTACATGCAAATACTTCATATTATATTGATATTCTCCCTTCAAAGCTCCCTAGTCTCAAAGGGGCTGAGATAAAAGGGTCTTTAAAAACAATTACTGATGCGAAGTACTTCCAGTTCTTCGTATTCAAATTAAACCTCTATAAAGGACAAAGATTTCTACTGATGATGATTTAATGAATGATCTTTACCCAAAAAAGCTCTCAACTGGCTCATCACCTACTTCAAAGCAGAGCTCCATGCGTTCAGACCACTCCTTGCCATAGGATGCCCTCCCCATCTGTTCATTCTGCACCCGCACACCGCCGAGCTCCAGCCAGGAGACAACCCCCCTACATCTCTGTTCTGACAACGAGACCAAACTCCTGCCACTCTGCACAGACTTCCAGTTCTTCCAGCTTGCCTCCTTTGCATGTTTTCATGCATCAGGAATTGGAAAGAAGAAATCAGATCAGAATTCTGTAGTCACCAACAGCTGCTTTAAAGCGTGCAGCTGCTCAGACACCCAGACATCAAAGTGGTTGGGCTGAAAAAGTCACTTTGTTTAGAACTGGAAGATTCTTATTCTATAACCTTGTGGGGTCACAGTCAATTGATGGCTATTGTAGAACATTCCCTGAAAGTATTTTCTAAGACAACATCTGAGAAACAAATAGCCTGACGCTGCCTAATGCAAGCAGTAATCAAGAATACAAATAGTCAATTTATTTTAAAATTGCCATTACTTAAACAGTAAACACAGCCCACTCTTGTATATAATAACTTCTAAGTGCAACTGCTTGTCTTGGACGGTAATTTTAGCAAGCTATTCAATATAATTTGCCTGTCTTTTAACAAAATTTAACTGCTGGAAATACAGAGGCACAAGTTGACTCAAGGTTGCCACAAAGCACAAGCCTATGCTCTTCTGACCGTGGATTAAAGTTCAAAATCAGTTGCTCACAGATAAGTGGTTTCCACTGAGGCATCTAAATGAGGTTTCAGGAAAGGGAGGGGACTGACTCCTTAGCAGTGATTCTTTCTCAGACTTGAGAATCTTTAAAAGAATCAAAGTTTACTTACCTGACAAAGGATTTCTGTTATGCTAAATTCCTCAGTCAGGAGTTACCTACCTTTATTATAAGCTTACTGTTTGGGAAGAAAACAAATGTTACCATCTTAACTGTAGAAAGAGGTGAAAGGGATAAGAATACTAACTCTGTTCAAAATTGTATCAACATCAAGTCCCAAATCAAAGCCTAGCAGGAAGCCCTTGCCACACTTCAAAACATTCTGATGAAATGTCAATATTTTAAACAAATCAGATTATTCAGGTTGAGGATCCTGTGTTTTAAAAGATTACAGTATTTTGTAACTTGGACTACTAATTTTGCCCCAAATTCTTCAACATGCCTCATTTTTCTGAGATCATGATTTAAGAATAAGTCCTACATTACTTTGTAAACGTACTACTTAAAATAGAGAACAGACGCTCAGCTCTTCAAAAAATGCTTTCCTAAAATGGATTAAATGCTTTTTATTCTAACATAGTTTAGGGTTGTGGTTCTGCTCAGTCCCCTAACAACAGAACTGAACCACCCAATGCATTCTCCAGTTGCTTCTTTGCAAAAATACAATAGTCCCACCAATGCGAGCAGGCTTCAGCAGCACAGAATTCTTGGCCACTGCACACAGTGAGATGCAGAAGTCGCGTCAATGCAAAGGTAAATTATCAGCTGAGTGTAAGGAGTGAAAGCACAGACATCAACTATATCAGCAAATGGAAAATTTGCCTAGGAAAATTAAGAGCAAGTCAAAAGATTTTGCTTTTATTTTTGTCTGCACATCTTTGGTCTCTGACCAAAGCTCCCTGAACCTCACTTCCCACAGGGCACAGCCACATGGAGCTGTAAGCAGCCTGTGCAGGCATCAGACAATGCCCTCAGACACACAGTGTGAATGAAGGGGTTTCCTATGGAGGGACAGTAGTTGGACTTGCATGATCCTTGTGGGTCCCTTTCCAACTCAAGACATTCTATGACTCTATGATTCACGGAAGCCACCAGAAAGCATGGATGAAAATTTTGGCCTCTACTACAATCGGTTGGGAAATAAAGAAAATGAATGAATGTAAGAGAGATGCATCTGGAAACAGAAAAAAAAAAGAACCCAAACCAGTAAAATATCAGCAAAGTCTAACTTGCTTTGGGAAAGCTATGATTGACCAACTTAAACGCAGAACTTCTGCGCGTGGAAAAAACAGTTTATACTGTGAACACTGGAGGCAGCAGATAACTGAATGTGTATATTTGTGGGGAGTGAACATCCAAAACTGAACTTCTGAACTGTAGAGCAGAAGCCCAGTAACAGCAATTTGCAGCTAGTATGAACTGGTTGCAAAAGTCATTAAATCTTGGAATAGAAGTGGTGTGTCCCAAATTCTCCAATTAAGAGGGTCACATGAGATAGACCCACCAGTGGGGAGGCTGAAGACACAAAGGGATTTTGCACAGAGGCAGTTTAGATGGACAAAACAAAAAGAAGGGTTCTCACAAGGAAGCAGTGGTCTCAGAAGAAGTGGGACAGGAAAAAAGAGGCTCAAGATCCTGGCTGGAGAAATTATTCCAGAGGCAATGGAAGATCAGGTAGATGCATGGATATGAGTGCCAGGGGATGCCCAGGGACCTTGGCCAGCAATGCCCAATGCAGACAGTAGCACAACATGACTTTCTGTCCAAGCTTCCCGGAGCAGCAGTGATGTCCCAGCTGGGAAGGGAAGCCAAGACCAACTGAACACAATGCTAGCAGGGAACAAGTGCGACAACCAAGGAGGGTAAAAGCTTCAGTCTTGTTTGTTCTGAAATACAGGCGGCCGTCCTGCTCATGAGAGGAGCTGCTTCTTTAAGACAAACCTGCACCACAAAATGTTAACACTACCGCTGCTTCTAAAACAAAACACAAGCAGATCAGGAAAAAAACACCAGTGTAAATAAGGCAAAGGAATCATGATACAATCAAATCCTACCTGAAGGTAACAAAAGAAAATTATGACTCTTGGCAAACCTCTTCGAATTACCCCCCTACCAGGTTCCTTCTTCGAGTCAGAGCAATATAGTATCACTTTTATAGATGCATTTGCAGGCAAATGTATACACTTAGACACACAAGTGTATTTGGATCAAGTGGAAGATACACAATGGACACCTGAGGACAAGGTGCTAGTTCTGCTAAGAGAAAGATCTGAAGACACAGGTAATAACATTATAAACATCTGTATTAAACTCATAAACTAAAGACAGACCATCTTCTTCTTTAATGCATGTACTCGCCAAGTCTACAGCCACAGCAGATGAAAAGAAATTGCAGTGTCTGTTTCCAGAGAAGCAGACACGAAGCCTAATAAGCCCAACCATGAGACTGAACTGGATAAACTTTCTGTTGACCAGCCAGTACCCTTTCTCTGATTCCCCTTAATGTCTGACTCTTCAGATCTCAGTAAAAAGATTTGCAGGTTCAGGCAGCTTAAGAGAAAGTGCACATATTTCAACAGTAACAACCTTCATTCTGCTTATTAGAGTAGCAAAGGCAGGGTGGAAAAACAAAGCAATTTCAGTCGAGTTAACCAAATTCTGAGTCAAGCCAAGTACAGCTTCAGTACAATTACACATTAGATTCAGTATGAATCAAGAGCAAAGCAGGGGCAGAGTTTTCAGTACTTTGTTCACCTCCCTCTCAAAAATACAGTTCTCATGTGAAGAAACTGAAATCCCCAGGCTACTGCAATGCTTCTCTAAAATGACAAACAAGGAGAAAAATGATTAGTAAACGACCAAGGAGAAAGAAGAGAGACTAAGAATTAAAATATCTGATGTAGCTGCTTGCTAACTCCATTGAGAATGAGCTAATGCCTGGAGCAAAGTGATGACTGACACTAGGGATAGGACTATTTAGGCTATGGGTCCTTTCCTACGCTGCTGCACATTCTTCTTCATAGAAGATATCAGGCATTATGGACATGGACAGTACAAACACAGTGACTCCAAGCAAAAACCTGAGTGCAAGCATGCAACTGCAGCTTGCAGCAGTTTAAGGCATAACACTGCAAATAATTATTGGATTCACCTTGAGCTCTCCAACCAAAAACATCACTTGATGCAAAAGAAAGGAAAGGAGAAGCCTCAGATCAGAAAAGCAGCGATGCATCGTAAAATAGTTAAAGCAGAGCAAATAGCAGCCAAGGTAAGCTGGACTCATCCCTTCAGCTGAAGTTGATGCACACTGGCCTGTTATCTACAATTTTGTTCTCTTCTTATTCCCACTAACAGGTTATGCTGTTTTTTCTGTACTCTTTTTTTTTCTAGCTATCAAAAGAGAGCTGCAGTGAGCAAGACCTCATCAGACCTGTTAAGCAATCATGGCCTATAGTAAAGTGCCTGTAACCCTACAAGCAGCCATAACACAAGAATCGAGTGATGTCTTCTTAAGGCCAGGACCGCTGGAAACTTAAAGTTTAACAGGCTGTGATGGTTCAATTCAGGGAGAACAGGAGTGAGAGAAATGCAGGCAGACCAGTTACATACCATCTGACTTCCAGGGTCTAGTATTCAGTTGTCAGTGAAGAGACAGACATGCAAGCAGTCGGATAAATTTAGGTGCTCAGCTTCTTCTAAGCAAACCATTATTTGGGTTAGCAGCTTATTGTCAAGAAAACTTAGTTCTAGAATACTAAGATACTGAACCACTTAAAGGTAAAAGATGAAAAGGAAACTTCCTAGATGTTCTCTCAGCCTTCCTGGATTTCTCTGAAGATAGCAATCAATGGGGAATGCCAGCAAGTTTAATAAAAACAAGACAACAATGGGCATTTTGAGGTTACAATGAAAGCAAGGTCTGCTCAAAGGCAGACAAAAACACATTCAAAGATGTGATTTACCATTTATTTTCAAGAGACAGTCAACACATCTGAACTTCAGCCTTAAAACTTTAATATTTTTTCCTATATTTAGCAATAAATTTTTCTTTGTCCACAAAGGAGATCTAACCCGTGGCAGTTTTCCCTAACAGGATAACGTCTGGCAATAACAATTGTATTGATTACCTGATTCCAGTTCCCTTTGCAGAACAAAGCCTTGGCCACGAATGAATTATTCTAACCCCTCTATCACGTTTTATTATGGACTAGGACAACGATTGAGCTGGAGGAGGGAGCCTTCTGCTGCTAGTCTTCCAGGTATGTTTAACTACCACCTAATTGCTTTTCTGAATTATCCAGTCACTGTGTGCTTATTAAGTCTCATGCTGTTTGCCTACTGCTTGGTTTTTCAGGGCCCACTTCCATTTTGCTCCTCCCACTAAACCTGGCATAAAAGTAAGCCTACAGGAGTAAACCACTGAATTGCTGCACTGTCATAAACATTGTGCTTTGATGACAGTGAAATTCTTCTTAAAAGAGATGCAAGAGAAATGAGCTTTGATAAATCACCATATTTCAGACCTAATCTGTTTTATGGTTAGAAAGCGGATAAAACAACGCTTCCAGCACATAAGAAAAAGCAACATTCTATTGTGTCTCTTCCACCCTCTTCCCTCTGCTTGCCCATTAAAAAAAAACCCAAACCACTCAGAAACTCAGAACACCTTCACCGCTCTACACCTTAGTGCAAAGTCCTGAAGAAGTGAGACATCTTGGCCAAAATCTAGAGTTTGGCACAAGCCTCCTTGCACATCCCACTATCAGAAATTTGCCAAAATCATAAGCAATGTCAACAATTAAATACACCAGCAGCATAGGGTAATATGCAAATGATGTTTGTAATTAACCGTTTGTTCTGAAATTACTAATATAATTCTGGTTTGTAGATTCATTAATAGCAAATTACACATTATTTTTATTCTGTACCATATTTGTGGCTGCATACATTATGCAGCTAAATAGCATTGATAAAACTACTACACCGTATAGAGAATTGCAGAATGTAATTAGCATTCCACTTTGCATATGCAATTGCTGCTATACAATAATAATGAATTAACTGATAAACAAGATTCAGGATACAACCATTTGCCCTCTTTCCAATCATTATAATTCATAATGAAATGGCATTGCTGGATTAAGCTTCTCAACATCTTAACAGAAAATAATGAACTTGAGATGTTCTGGAAAGAAGGCCAGGGAATGCAGAATTGCCAACAGCATTGTGTTCCCACGACCAGAGTGAACTGATGAAGTTTAACACATAAAAAAGTTCATTGTGTGACGAGGATAACATTGTGCTTATACTATATTAAGTTTGTTCATTCTCCTTTCTATGCACGTGCCTTTTACTTCCAATGAATCATAGTTGAGTATTTGAGTTTTAGCTAATTATTCCACAAAGTCATAAAGTGAGGAAAAAGAAGCCCTAACTGTACTGCAAAAAAAGTTCATTCCTGAGTTTCCGCTTCTGTCCTTTTAACTGATTCTAATAAAGTTTGCCTGCAGGCATTGAACAAGTACAAGTACAAATACTGTGAAACACTCAAGTTTGCAGAAGCTTGTTAGTTGGCTACAATTTCATTTTCACAACAGCAGAGAACAGAACAGATTAGGAGGGACAGCTCTGCAGATGTTCATGGCCCCCATATCCTGCTATGTGTGGGTGCCTTGTTGGAAAAACAACTTACAATACTGAGACTGGGGGGATGAAGTTTAAAACAGAAAAGGTTCCTCAAAGGACATCCTATACAAAACAGCACCACATGAATTTGGCTGTCTTAAAAAACAATATTTTTTTTCAAATCACTACCTCAATACACTTACCTGGACTCCATTGCTACCCCTTCAGGAACCACTAAAGTACTATGTCAGACTTTCCTCCTGCTACAACCAAAAATGTCATTCTGAAGTGGCTATCTTGCCTTTTTTTTGTTGTTTTCTGTTAATGCTTGGGATAGTATTTTACACAAGTATGCTGCCACTGGGTGTGTTCACCTTACCAAGGGACACACTTCAAATGGTTTTCTGTTTTATACTTCTGTTTCCCTCTCCTCTACAAGTGCATCACCCAAGCAATGTGTATGGGGGAAAGGCAAGTCACTGAAGAAAGCTCTCAAATGGCTCCAAGACCTCAAATTCACATAGACTTCTGCCAACTTACCTCAAATCACAGTCCTCAGTTGTCACAGTCTGATCTATATCAGACTCTGCAAAAGGAGTAAACAAGCATTTCAATATTTTCTTCATGACATCTAATCACATTTATTCTGATGTTGCTCTTAAAATGGAACTAACTTCTGTTGTGGGTAAGTGCCACCCACCCGTTCTCTTCACTCATAAACCATAAACATGTCCGTGAAATGAAAGTACACTCCCATTTCCAGAATACACGGCTTAGCATTAAAAAAGGCTTCTATCACTGCTTAAGAAGGAAACAGTAGAGACAAAAGCAAGCTGGGGAGTAACCAGCTACCTTCAAACCTTTCAAATGCCTTCATTTTCTCCTTAAACAGAATAAACCTCTCCATGATTAATTAATCCAAGATTTTTCAACTTGAATAACTCCAGATAAATATTAGCTTCTCAAACCTTTAACTTATCACTAAAAATTAAAGAGCATTTAAAAAGACCCCAGAGCTGTCAGCAATTCATTGTGATATGGTGAGAAACCACCCCCTGCTTGTGGGGCAGCAGCATAAAAGAGGGCTCTCACTAAATCTCCCAAAGCACAGTTGTTCCCCAAGTCCTGCAAGCAGGATACCCATTTGAGAATGTTTCCCCGAAAAGATCAAGTGTTTTTTCTGAACTGAAGCTTACCAGAAAAGCATTTAGAAAAGCAATGCTACCAGACTAAGTTTTTCTCATCTTGAAAACTCTTTACGGTATTAGCCTGGCATCATTATCCCTTTTTTAGTGAAAAGTCACAAAAGGATCAGTAACAAGGTAAAAGCCTTAACAGTGACAAAGCCGGAGACATAATGTACATGTGACACCCTGTTCCTTATCCTGCTTCCAAGGCCATAAAGCTTCACGTTTATCCTATTATTTACATGCAAATACAAAGCCTACGAGCATTAGGGTGTCTCTGTGCCAAAGGAAAGCTTAAGTGTATTAACAACACGGAAACAGCAGTCTGCAAAGCCTTCACTGGCCAGGTTCTAGTACTTGCCAGTGGGAATGTCTCAAGCTGGTCTGTAAAATTAATTCCTCGTTCTCTTTAGATGAACTTATCTGGAAGCAGAACCAATGTTAATACATTTGAAAAGAAGAAAAGCAATGTCCTATTTTATACTTCATCTGACGTCAAGTCTGTGCTGGATATAAACCTCCAACATTGAAGTTTATAAAACCTCTAGCTCCCAGCACAGAAGTCTGTAACATCTAAACTCTAACTGCTTCTAAAACATTTTGGAAGGAAAACAGCTGCATTTCCAGGGGAAACGCAATCGCAATTGTTGTTCCTAACACTTCCATTTTGCATCAAGACACATTAATCTCTAGAGTAATTTCACCCATTCGAAGGGGTTTGGCTGATTATGTTTCACCTAAGTTCTACTACTATCACACTAGTTCTTGTTGACTTGTTAATTAAAAATGCAAGTCCATCAAGCTAGTCAGAAAATGAAAAACCTCCTCAGAAATGGTAGTCTCTACAGCTGCTAATTTGTGCATGCCTAAAGCCAGTGTAGTACACAGGAGAGAAAAGCATAAAAGATAATTTTTCCTTTATGCAAGAGCAATGAACAATGAGTAATAAAAGGTATCAATTATTCACATTGCTTCCCAGCAGTTTAGAATTTCAAGAGGAAGAAAAAAGAAAGAAGTTACAGTGCTTTTGAGTAAAACAGCAAGAGTTATTTGGTGAAATGCAGACATCACTGGACAGAGAACTTCGATACATATATTAATATTCATTTGGAATCAAGAAAACCACATCCACCTGGGGTTTTTCCTTAATTCCTTAGTATTTTTAGGGTTCCTTATATTCCTATATTCCTTAGGATTCTTTGCCAAAGTATAATTACCAGAACTGAAAACTAAGATCAGAGAAGCCACTGGATAGCTCATACTTGGTGTTACCAAGCCAAAACCTATTGCCTTGCAAGAGCTGATGCTTCTGCAAACGCTGCAAAACCACAGCTGGCCCTTTGCCTTCCGAGCTTGGATCAGCGTGCTCAGGCACCACCAGCAGAACATGCAAAGAAGAGTTGCTTCCACAGACATGGGGCTTGTCTCCAGCTTTCTGATTTTGCAAACATGGTGTATATTGCACCCGTTCAGCACTCCTTGGGTTTGGTTGTTTGTTTTTTTTTTTGTTGAGCTTTGTTTTGTTTTGGGGTTTTTTTGTTGTTTGTTTTTTTTTTTTTTTGTGGTGGTGGCTTTTTTAAGATGTAAAGAACAGCAACAAAAGGAACATGAAACTGGAAGTGTCAAAAAGGTTTCAAAATGTTTATTAATACTCATGAGCTACTAAATGTCATCTGCCAATAAAGTAATCTGCATCCCTGTAGCAAGGTTTACACGTTCTACACTTAACAAGATTTCATCTTGTATACCCAAAGGGAATAATTAAATTGAACATTTCTTCCTACCATTTTTTCCTATTTCAGTATTCACCCATTCCCTCCCACTGATCTACATTGAAAAAGCACTCATTTAGACTTAGGTTTGGTGGCCATAGATCAACTCCACTGTGTTATTATCTGAAAGTGGAAGATGTGCCTGGGAAGTTACACGGACAGAACAGACAAACAAAACCAAGTCCACAGAGGACTAACCCACAGAAAATCTATATGTTGCCATCGAGAAGACCCAGCACCAAAAGAAATACTGGGAAGAGTGAAGGTGTGTTAGAATTGCAAAGATAATTTTTAAAATATTAGAAATTGTTTTAATTATTTAAAGGACCAGAACTAGATCTGCTAGGCAAAGATCAAAGATGACTATTGTGGATGCCAGGAGGACAAGAAGGATAGACTACAGGTAGGGACCAGGGATTCCTCCCAAAGAGCACCTCAATTCACTGCTGTCAGGAAGAATGCTGTCCTAGATGGGCCACTGCTCTCAAGAAGGAGGATCTTTCACATAATCTAAGTCGATTGAACTGAAACAGAAACATTAAACATGACAACAGAGTGAGGACAAACAAAATGAGAGGAGCCCCTGCACTAGAAAGTGAGCAGAATACGACAATGCAGTATCACTCTTGCCAATCTCAAGGTAGCACCTGATCGCAGGAGAAGTGGACAGAGCTCGCTGTGTCCAGCTCAAAACGCTGACATCACAGTTTCCATAGAACACATTTTAGATTAGGGTAACAGTTAATGAAAGCTGTTAAAGAATAAAACCAGTGGCTGCCCTGTACTGTGTTCCAGCTGCTGCCATACCCATGGTAACAGCATTACACGGTTTGCAAGGGCCACAAAGGAAAGGCGTATTAACTTTCTAAGCCTTAAAAAGGGAACCACCCTATCCATCAGGCATTTGATAACTTTGTCCATTTCAGCTCTTTTTAACAGAAGAGACTCAACAGAAGCCTGGCTTGCTTTCTTCCTTCCCCCAAGTCCTTGAATTATTACATTACAGTGGTTTGGAATATAGATATAACCATGCATTTTTCTAAATAATAAAATGTGAAGAAAGGAAAGGGTTAGCTTTCCTTTATGGTATTTTCTTAATGAATTCAAGAGGGACAAAAGGATATCAAGAGTTTATGAACTGTTTAAACATAAAGCCAAAGAATTATAGATAAAGTTCCAACCCATTAATCCATTATATACTGTGAATTGGACAACCCCAGTGAGATATCATTTCCAGAAATGAATCGAGGAAAGCCATCAGCAAATAGTTAACACTCTGAACCTCCGAAACACTCTTTGATTCAATTCAAGCCGCAAACCGCTATGTTTAGAAGCTAATTTACACTGGAATCTAGAATTTAATCATCTCTTCTCATGCATTTGAAAAAGGATGACTTTATTTCACATAGTCTAAATTAACTTTGAAATTTTGCTACACATAGTAATATACTATCTAGTCAGATATGCTGATCTTACCTTGAAAGAAAGTAATTGCTTGATTCCTCCTCTTAATATTATCCTGATAAAATTTCACTACGCAGCACTATGAGATGGTCTGGACTTCGCTCAAATAAGGTAGGATGTACATAAAACCAAATAAAGATCATTGGTGAAGGAAAGACTTGTTAGACAGGAGGAAAGAGGAGATGGAAGGTATTTTTTGTTTGAGCCAAAGTACACCAATTTCAAAATAAATCAAAGAGCACTGAAATAAATAAGAAAAAAATCGTATTTGCAAACAGCATAACGTTGATTTTTCCTTGCTAATTTGTTGTTCTTGTTACTGTTAAGTCAATAAAACCTCTACCTGTGCCACTATTTACATCTTGCTTACTGCAAGAACACCAGCAGAGTGATGAGACACTGGTTTCCAAAAGTGCTCTGAAGAATCCTATGGAAGGGGAAATTCTGTGAAATCTAGATGTTCAGGCAGTAAATAAAAGGACGTTTATGACTTTTTTCTTCCCCAAGAAACAAACTATGCAATCAGTAAGGAAGAGAAAAACCATAATCAATATGAAGGGAGTCTTCCTATGCTTCAGAGTGTATGAAGGCAGATGTGTTTTCTGATAAGAGTCCTTTAGCTCGGGAAGAAAAATGTCAAGTGTCAGCTCGAACTAGTGGGTTTATTCTTGTTCAACATTTGAAGAGGACAGCAAGTTCTTTGATCCTTCTAAGCTGAAGTCCCAATCTTAACAAAATCACAATGCTGTACGTTATTAAGAGAAGGCCTGACAACGGTGTGATATCAGAATAAGTCGGTATTATTGAACACGCTAAACATTTAAACTGGCTTATTATGACCATGCTGGGCTCTATCAATCCACAGTTCATACTGATGACAGAACAGGATCTGAGAGGAGCCATTTATAAGGAGAGTAAGAAATTATCCAGAAGAAACTCTGCAGATGGATGCTTTAAAAGGAAATTGCTGTAAGGGGATGGGAATTGTTAATTTAATCCTTCGTGACTCTAAACTGAGACATTTTCCATGACACAGAATTTCACAAAAGAGGAAAGCAACTTTCCGTGTTCCTTGGCAAACCAGAACAACCAAGGTGTGGTCACTCCATAAAACACGCCGGTCTACAGATTGAGGCAAAAGCTCTGCTATTTCTACAGGATATTATTTTTTTTCAGTTAAAGAATAAGCGAATGTAGTAAACTTCCAATTTATTTCCAGCATATTCATACTAATATTATCCTCTTACACTTATTCCTCCCAAATTATTAATTAAAATGTTGAGGTCTGATAATGGATTCTTAAATAGACATTCCACAAATCACAGTTATGCATTCATATTATCTCCATGTAACCAATTTTAAACAAAATAACGTGCACTTTTCACCTTTCACAAAAATCATATGTATTTCTATACTATTTATTATTCATAACACAGACTACATTAGGCATAACATGCCTTTATTACCGTGGAATACAGAATGGCAGCTAAGTGCATCAAGACCTTTGTAACATATTTATGTACCCCATAAGCAAAACATTAATAGCATCAGTAGATGAAGAAAAATGCCTCATATTGTAACCTTTACAACTCAAATTAATGATTGTCTGCTACACAAAGATGCTAATCCACTCCACAGTGAAGCACTGGAGAGCATTATATACTTTTTCTTTTTTTCCTTGTTACAGAAATAAAACGTCATTCCTTACCTATAAAAATACTCCCTTTTGCCTCTCATGTTTAGTAAACCTGTAGCCAACTCTTAGTTGTTAATAAAGCCAGAAAAGAGTGTATCAGGATTTCTCACTAACAATTAATGTCAATTAATGCTCAATACATTACTGTCCATTTGATTGCTTAGACTATACAACACATTTAACTCAAGGCCACTAATTAAATTTCCTCCTTACTAAGCTAGCCTGAAGACTTTAAACATGTTTTTTTCCCTTTTTATATGAAAAACTTAAACACAGCTCGAAGAATAAATGGTTGCATTTATCTAACTTACATAAGCTTTTATTTAAAAACAAGTTTCTCTTTTTTTGGCCCTGAATATAGGCCAACTGCAAGGCATCAACTTCTCTACCTGGAGAGGCAGCCTCAGGATGCTTCCCCTCGCCCCAAGTTCCAGCACCAAGACAGAGGGCAAGGCTCAATCCGGCACAGGACTAACGCTCCAAGCGCTGCGTGAAAGCTCTGCTCCTCAGCCAAAGCATCACCTTGCACCAGTACTTTTCAGCTAACGCAGAAATGGCAATCGGAGAGTTCAGGAGCAGCTGACCAGGCAGGTGAATTTATTTCCAGCATATTCATATTAATATTATCCTCTTCCACTTATTCCTCCCAAATTAGTAATTAAAATGTTGAGGTCTGATAAAGAATCCTTAAATAGACATTCCACAAATCACAGTTATGCATTCATATTATCTCCATGTAACTTGCACGCAGGGGCAACTGGCAGCGCTCGGCTCCACCCAGGTGATGAGCTCAGACCACCCCACGCCCTCCCTCAGAACACCAAACTTGCCCTTCCGCAGGGTTTAGCATTACTAAACCATCAGAACCTCTAACCGTTCACACCACCGGCACCACCGACCTCTGTGGCTTTGTTGTTTTTACTAATAATACAGTAATGATAGGAAATTATAAGTTTTCATGCATGCAGCTCCTTTTAGTGATTAATTAAGTAATGTCTAATTTCATTTCAGAACAAATACATTTCTGCCTCAGGAAAAAATAAAAGAGAACTAATCCAAATAAGCAGCTACATGTATATATGTATATCCCGTTTAAGAAGAAAAAAGGTTTTTAAGGTAATCTTCCAGAAAAAATATCGAACCATTAAATTAAAATAGTTCGAAGGAGAAAAGATTGTAAAAATATAGAAGGAATATAAATTGTGGGAAACATTCAAGTTCTCAAAACAGATGTTATGGACAACATATGCAAAAATTCCAATGTACGTGAACTATTTTGACATACTGTTCTTTCTAATTTGCATTTGGCAAGCCACAGAAAGTGAAAGTTTAATCTGAAAGAGATCTTTCCAAAACGGATTCCTACCCTAGTCTTCCCTGTGTGCAGAAATTGAGCTTTATCAATACAACAAAAAAATTAATAATGACTCTTGACATTCGAATTTAAAATGTCCTTCACGTAAGTACACTGGTTCCTTGATACTTTTTTACTACAATAGCAAGCAGGTATTAGAATTGGGGGGAAAAGGAGCAAAAGGAGATGTGTGGAACTTACACAATGAAGCATTTCATTCTGATATTGAGAGGAATATAAAATGAATAAGAGATAACACTGACAGAGGAGCCTAGCAAGCTTCTTCCCTCAAACCATCCATTCATTTTGATTACCCTCATTGCAAAAAATTATTAAAAAAAAATGAAATTACATGATTTAATCTGCTCAGCAACGGCTTAAATAGCAGGAAACAATAATTAATTTTAATGAGAAAATGAGAGGTTTCTTCTTAACGTAACAGCATCAAATGACATTGACCCACAACTTGCACACCATCACATCAGCATTTCGAAAAACTGAACAACAGAATTTCCATATTTAAAAAAAATAGAAATTAAAATTTAATAGAAGACATCCTTTGCATTTCAGTACTTTCAGCACAAACACAGTCACAATCCATCACTATGTGAACATCTAAAAAGTGAAGTTTCAAGGGATGGCTGCACGAGCTCAGAGTTTGCTTCCAAAAGCGGAGTCGTCCTCTGCCCCAGGAGTTGCTTTTCCATGTTGCCTCTCCTTCCAGACCTGCCCCCTCTGCTCAGCCCCGGCACCCAGCCTGCCTTTGGAAAGCACCCTCAGACCCAGCACTATGCACACGGTGTTACCCTGCAAGTGGAATTAGTTTGTGAATGAGTTCAGGGCACGGCAGAGTGGGGAGAGCACGGTAACCGCTTCCTGCCACTGGCAGGGAGTTGTTGGACCAGCTCAGTCACAACCCCCAACTTCCCCTTAAACACAAGTCAATGACAATTATTTCAGTTTCCAAACTTCAAAAAATGCAATGGGAAACAAATTTAAGCACCTGATACTTTGAAAGTATCTTTACAAATGACACTTTCATTAACAATGTGGTGTTAAAACACTAAAATTAAGATGTACAGACATGATTATACCTACTATTGTACTGAAATGTAACATGAGACAGACTCTCCATAGTAGATCATAATGCTTGTGATCGCAAACGAACATTCATGATTTGAGTTGGCCATGAACAACTATAGGATTAAACACAAACCCAAGACATTTTCCTTTTTTAACCACTTTGCTTTTCACAGATTTGAAAGCATCTCTGCAAAAAATTATTTTCAAAAGAAAAAAAAATCTTTCCTAAAAAATACTACAAATAAAATTGGCTGCCTCACTGCTACAGCCCCTTAACCTGCCAAGGCATAGACACGGGGAAATATGGAATGAGGAAAAACAAAGAGTTCAAATAAAAAGGACACTTGACTCCATTCGTATAATTTCTATTTGGTTTACTTTCCCACACTCAAGAATCTCAAATATTTCTGTTCAAATGTCTTTTTCTACCAATTTGGTCCTTTTCCATTGATGAGACATTGTTTTCTATTACCTCCCTTATATCTAACAGAAAAACACAGCAATGCTAAGTTGTGTAATTATTTACTTGCATGGCCTCCATCAGCAAGTGAGCATTAGAATAACTCTGAAAACAGTATTAAACACATATTCCCTCTGCCACAGCAAACCTCAACGTACCAAGACAAGAGGCAACCGAAGAAAAACTATTTTAAGTTGCAAGGAAGTTGCCTGACATGGGGCAATCAGTAAAGGCCTCAAAACATTTTTTTTTATCCTATCAAGAGGGAGGAGAAGATATAAAAGCAGTGGAGGCAGTAGACATTCACTAAAACAAACTGATTCCAAAAGATGTGAATATCACAAAAAAAACCAAATCAACCATCGCGAACCACAACAATCGGAAAAGAAATCCATTCTCAGACCTTGAGGGCCAGACTTCTGTTCACCCCAAAACAAAAGGAGGGAACGCAGATGTTTGCCTTGATCCCAAGCAGCTTTATTGCACTTTGTGATATCAACAGCTACCTTGCCCATAATCCAAATCCAAGGTGACACTGCTGCTCAGCCAGAGCTGACAACCACATCTTTAAGATTTGGAACATGCTCCAAATCTCCTAACAACACGCGAAGCAGAATAGCATAGACCAGTATCATCAAGCATCTTGGTGGATAAGACTCAAATGATACCAATTATTTGTTAGACCAGTTTGACAGTTTCTCCTCTGCAGCAAAGCCAGCACACCTGACAAGAATGATTAAAATATGCTATAGCACAAATTAAATGAAAATGAAAATAATTAACTGGAGATACAAACAAGTAAATATTATTCAATTTTGCTTCATTTTCACAAAGAAAAAAGAAACTGAACTTAAGAATCACACAGAGATATGTCATGTCTCATGGTTGAAGTTCTACACATACTGAGAAACAGCTCAAAAGTAGCTACTATATCTATACTACAAAACAGGCTGCAGATGAGAAGAATCACTTTAGTGTAACTACATTTTACACAAGACAAATTGGAGAAGCAAAACAATTTGTTTTGCAGAATTTGCACAAGGAAATGCTCTTTGCAGAAGGCTAAAATTGTTCTCCCAGTATTGCACGGTATTTGGATTATCTATTACATCAAGAGGCAAAAAAAAAATAAACCTTTTGAAAATCAGATCCACTTGTCATAAAAAGAAAGTTTCTGAATAGCAATACCAGAGGCTCAAATCAAACTTCATCTAAAAACACAATTGCTCTAGTACCAAAACTTAAGTGGGGAAAGAAATGTAAGATATAAAAGTTCTGGGACTATTTCTTGTAAGTTAGAAACATAACCTTTCACAGGTCCTTTGCTGAATATCTGTGTACAGCAAGGAGTAGAAGTTCTAGGACATTCATCATCTAACACAGGGTCTGTGGAGGACTGTTAAAATTCAGTTATGGTCTATGATTCCTTTTGAACAGACAGATAAAATTTGTTGAAGAAATTAGGAACTGGATAAAACAAAATCAGTATTGAGGAATCTGCTAAAATGTAGGAAGAAGAAAATTCCAAGGAGTGACATTTTCAATGTAAATACTCTAAAAAAAACAAAAGCTGGGAAGGGGGCAGGGGGAGTCAAAGCATGGAACTGTCCTAATATCTGACTACAATTATTAAACAACTCCTGCAGCAGAAATATATTCCTTTGTACAGGACTGGAGAAGGTACTTTCACAGAAGACAACCCCTCAAGATGCTACGGGTCAGCTCCATTCCACACTCCCATCTCTTCCTGCTACTTGCCTGATAGACAAAGCCAATACTGAAGTTGTGAGCATCACAGGAGACTTCCCTCTGTTAGAGGGGATCTCTTCAGGCATGAAGAGTTTCACTGACTTATTGCTATTGAATCTGATGTAGAAAATGTCTGGAGCCATCGAGTTCTTGAAAACTCCAGGAAAAAATCTAAGCTGCTCTCTGTAGCAGACAGAGTATCCTAAAAACCTGCTGAAAAAGGGTAGAAATTCCAGCGCAATAGAAGCTTAGAGACAGATGTCACTCTGCTTGGATTTACCAATTTATACCTTGAGGACCACTTCAGAGTATCCTTTGGGCAAGGTAGAACTGAACAGATGTATGTTGAAAATGTTTAAAATGCAAAACAAACAAACAAACAAACCCCAAACCCCTAAAACTACTCACACACATCCCCCATAGATGATGGGAGGACATCTCATCACACTGACGCGCTGCTCCTCGTCGCAGTGCAGGCTCAGTTACCCAATAGCACAGAAAGTGCTGTTCACCTACAGCTCACTCACTTGAATTCAGCTAAAGCTTCCCTCTGACACACTTACTGTACTGCTGTCTGTCTGAGACACAGCAGAAGTCAGACAGAATGCTTCACAGTCTCAAGTCCTCCATTTCAGAAGCTCAGAGGCAGCACAGAGTACTAATTCATTTTCCAGGTGACCGGAGAGAGCAGTGAACCCATCGCAGAGCAGCTGGCGTTGTGTGCCAGGGCTACTGATAAACACATCGGAGATGCAACAGGACACGATCGGTTCTTTCCTCCAAGAGGAAAAACACCTTTCCTATTTTATTAGTGTGCCACTATTGTAACAAGGTGTAACTCCCACCACGTAAATTACAGGAGGGACACTGGTCACCTATTTGTCTTCACAGAAAGGGCCCCGGTTCTTCCTATAACGGGCGCAGGTCTCATAAAACATGTGCACACTAACACTGCACGTTAAACCTGCTGAACTGGAATATGCTTTATGAAGGTCAGTCCAAGTGTCTGGCTGGTGGGCACCAAGTCAGGCCACCCCACGTGCAGACGGCCCCGTCACAGCAGAAAGCTGTCCCCGTGGCACTCAGTAGTCAATGCACCCTTTCCCAGCTTGTAACGTTGGGTGTATCACCACTGCAGCCTAAGAAAAACTGGGAAGGAGCTCAGTACACAACCTCACATGCCCCTTTTATGCATCTTTTTTCTTCTATGTTTACATCCACTTCAAGAATACTTTGACACTAATACAGCCATCAAACCCTCTCCTTGACAAATGAACTCACAAGTTTTCCAAGGTGTATCCACTGAATCATGTCAGAATTTAGTCACTGAATGCCAGTTGCATCACTTTTTGTTAATCCCTTTGTTCCTTTAGCCCAAGGCTAGTATTTCTTTTGATCAATATAAATCTTCCCTGTCATCTTATTTTTGCTGTCACTCTGAAGTATTATGTTGCTGAGCCAAGATCTTCATTTATCCCTGGTGTTGCCGTCCCGTCCCTCCTGACAGTTACCCTGTGATTATGTCATTATCAATCTCCTTGATCCTCCCAGGTTTGTACATAAATTCATCTTATGGAATAGACTTCCATAAAGTCCTAAGTCCCACCCCATTAAATACCACCTGCTGCGACAGAGGTTTTACTTGGAGCTACCTTTGCTGAGCGGAACGCTGGAGAGAGCCATTCAGCAACAGTCAGGTGAGGATGCAAGGAGTTCAAACCATGGATGCTGGAAGTACCAGCTGATTTTTCACATCTATGCAAAGTGGGGTTTAAATTAATACTTCGTGCAGCACCACCTCCCACTTCATACTGCAACAATTCTTTATACTTAAATAGAAATACTAATGAAACTGTTCCAGAAAAAAAAAAAAGGTTTTTAACTTTCTATACTTAGCGCACAGTAAATACAAGACAAGTATTTGTACGCACAACTGTTAGATCTTGCACATCTTTGCATGCATACAGACATGAAGCTGAGTCCTTTCCATCTGAAACAGCTGAAAATTCAAGTCTTGCTTCCTCTGCACTGCCACTTAATATAAAAATACAACATTCTTCATATCAGCTAAACCAAACTCCATTCCAGAGCTGGGAAGAGGATAATGGACATAGCTTTCAGAAATGCTGTCGTCACTGGGACAGATCCCTGGCTGTAATAAACTGAAGCAACGCTCTAAAAGTATTATCACTCATCACTTCATTGTGCAGCACATTTTTCACTAATTCAAAAAGCACTCAAAAGTTATTGTCTTTCTGTGCTTTTCCTTCTCCATCATTCTCCTGTACACTCCAGATGATGAAAAATAGCTCTTATTAACCACACAGATATCCAGTCAGAGGAAACAGATAATAAGAATATTTAAATACTCAACAGTACTCAAAAATCCCCTCCCTCCCCTGTAATCTTACTCCTATTCACTTGTCAATCCCACTATTCTTGCATTCTGGTCTCTGTATAACAAGCCCATATGCATAAACACATACATATATTTATGTCTGTATGTGCACCAGAGTAAGACAAATTGAAATAATCATTCCCTTTCAAACCACCCAAAAGCTGACAGATGCTGCAATAGTAAAAAAATTTCTACTCTTTATCAACAGTGAAACGACATAACCTCTACATAGACATCACCTTCTGGGTTCACTAATTAAACCCAATACTGCCATTGCAAGCTCTGCATGAGTATCTCTAAACCCAGAGGAATGCCCAGAATTACCAGTCTCACATCAGACCACTCAGTTCTTGGTCTTGGCTCAGCCACAAACCCTACCACATTTGTTGGCACGTGCTGCTAATTTTCAGTAGCTCTCCTATATCTATTTCTTTCATTACTTAATCATCTCTAACTTTTGAGCAGACACCTCTATTACCACAGCAAATAATGAGTAACCACATACATAAGCAAAGCAGACAAGGACACTGACGTGTATCCTTCTCTGGTTCCTTTGCACATGTGATTTTTTTGTTTTGCATTTTAAAAGTTCTCAACACACATCTCTTCAGTTCTACCAAACTTTCAAGTCCCATCAAAATGCAATTTCTTTTTTCACCAGGTACATTCTACCACTGTGCCTGCACATTTACTTACATTAAATACGAGCCCTTTTGATCCTTATATGCCCAGATAACACTATTTACTCATGGTAACTAAATGCTTGAGCAGTATTTCAGAAGGAAAAGCAACTTTACCCAGTAGCAATGTACAGTTTATTAACATTGGGAAAGCTCCATAAGCCAAGTTTGAATAATAATAAACAACTTATGGCTAAAACAGGAGGTAAGTAGATACTTTAATAAATACAAATATCTGTCAGGAAATATCCTTTTCTCCAGCATCAATTTCTGTTATGTGGTTTCATCTTATCTTCTTATATTACCCTGTAAACACTGGGGACAGGAGGGGTTTGGAGGTTTTGTGTGTTTTTTAAACAACAAATGATAAAACAATACTGCTGATGCCATCTACTTCTCATTCTACTGAAAAACATCTCCTCAGTCCACAGAGAGCAGACAGACCTGTCCTCACATAAAGACCATTAAAAAGTATGTGATAATCATAGACAGAGGTCAATCTGGAGCTCATATTACCTCTACACTTTTTCCATGACTGTATGTAACTGGGCTAAGCATTACTCCTTTATTAGAACTCAGTGTGAAGTATTTTAGGTCTTCTCATATCAATCATGCAACAAAAATAATCTTCATTTATTCTATAACAATAACAATATAAATATGTACTGTCTGGTACACTTCATTGCCTAAATGGATTTAAAAAGCAGATTTTGTTTCTCCATAGTCCAAAGAATTCATCATAACTGAACTAAAATACATTTTGAGAACATCAGATCATTTGTTGTTGTATTGATGACTATGCAAGTAGGCAACAATCTTTAATATTAGATCTTTCTCATTTTCTTCTATAGCTTATTTCAAAAGAGAAATCAGAAATAAAGCCAGCATTTATTTTCTTCAACATCATATATTAGGAATGAACAACTGCAGTAATTCAGCAGGATTATTATGGAGCCTCCCAGTAATAACCTGCCAGAGGGAGAAAACGGTAACTAACAGCCTGCCCAGCAAGCCAGGTGAGCCTCACTCTCTGCAGCCAAACTGGCACTGCAGCAGATGTGGAGTGAGAGCTGCTTTCTGCAGCATCAATGGATGAAACCAGAAATTTATAATCCCAGTTTTGCACACTCCCTCCTGCAAAGAGAAGGGCTTCACCTTTAATAAAGGAAATCGTAGAAATCAGCTTTAGCTCATTTGCTCTAGCAGCTCATGCTGAGACAGGAGATACTAAAAAATAATAAATATTGGATATTTTCTGAAATTCACAATCTAGGGACGCTGACATTTAAGAATTAAAAAGCTAGACTGTACTATTCTTTATTATTCAAGGGGCATAATCAGTGAACACCTTAATTGTGTTTAATATCTAAAATAAGCAAGAATGCCAACAGAAAATAATTATCGCTTTAAATAGGATCCATTTTAACTACAACTGTAAGCAAGACAGTTATAGTGTTAATAATTCAGTGTTGGTTGAAACTCACTCTCTCATAACTCATTTATAGAGACTGAAGTAGGCATATGTTATGCTACAGGTGGATGTGAGGTCACAAGAAACCACTCTACAGCCTTCCCAGAAGTGCAGTGTCAAAAAGGTCACTTGTGGTAAAGGATCTTTCGGATTAGTCTTTCGAATCAATGCATGAATTACAGGCAATTTACATATAAATGGGCTAATACTCTGGCTTTGAAATTAGATGAATTTTTAAGAGATTTAAGAAACAGCAGAAAAGGTCAGTTAGGCATTAAGTATACATAATGCAATTTTTAAAACCCGCTTGTCTTGGAACTACACATTTCTGGTTTATTAATATTTTGTATTCATAGCTTGTCCTGCTCAGAAAGGCACTGCCAGCTATTTGTGAGCAAAGGCAGAAAAACCATCCACGCCAGTGTTATCAGATTTGAGACAAGTATGCTCCAAGACTTCAAAAGTGAAATTTCCCTAATATTAGTACAGTTTTAAAGCATTTTGTTCTAACAAGGTGAAACTTTAATCAAAGTAAGTGAAGATTATTGTATACTGGAAAACAAAACAGCAGCATCTTAGGGAGACTTCTCATATGACCTCTTTTTTCCTTCATACAAATCAAGGTTCCAGTATGATTTGATTTCTCCCTCTTTAAACCCTTATGGCAAGAATGACCGATTCATCCCTACACAGCAGAACCTGCTGTGCGTAACCGCCCAAACGCATGCCACAAATGAAGGCAAGAGCTAGGAATTAACCTTTGGTTTAGTGCCAGTGTGTAAGTGTTTATGTGGAAACAGTCTTTTGGAGTCAGGGCTTTTCTTCCTCATCTTCAGAAAGAATCCTTACATCTACTCTACCATTTAAAAGGGGCATTCTTTTGGCAGACATCTGTTTATATATTGTCTCTTTCCATAAAGATGTCATTGTTAACTCCAACATGCTGCTGCTTTTTCACCTTGGTGATGACCCTTCACTATGCAGAATTAAGAAATGACAGTGATATGGGATGCAGGGTTGCATTAAAAAAAGATAAAGCATGTAATTACCTCCCTTTTGGATGTATCTGTGTAATTAAACAGTAAGTTCAACTTCCCACTCGTGGATGGCACAGAACTCAAATATAACGATACAGTCAAATGATGGACACTGAAATATAGTCCCTTCTTCAAGGCCAAGGTTAGACAGACAGTACTTACTGAAACCAGCTAAGCAGAATGCAGCACCATGTGAATAACTGATGATGTGGTTCAATGCTAAGGCTGGTTTACTAACAGCACCCCTGCACTCTCAAAATCCATGCTATTAACTTGACTTGATCATAAATCCACTTGATTCCAGTGGATTTAGGTTTTTCACAACTAGGTTAGGGTTAAAAAGAAGGAAGAATTATTATCAGGATTAAATAATCTAAAAAAAAAAAAAATTCTCAAAAATGAAGTAGTGACATCAAGACAGCACGTGATGCTGATGCACAGGCCCGGCTACTGATGGGACACGAGCCAGAGTACTTCTTTATAATCAAAAAGAATAAATAATATTTTAAAACAGAATGATTGCTTGCTAAAAAACACCAAAAAAATTTAATTTATGTTGCACCACAAGAATAATCCTTCTTATAATATCCTACAGTATTTAATAAAGGAAAAACCAGCATGTGTCACAGGCATTAACAATACTGTTCTACAGAAAGCTTCAGAAACATTTATAATAAAGTTCATAATCCTTCCATACAGTTAATTTCAAAAAATCACAGAATTCTGAAGAAAACATGATTATCTAATCAACCTTTAGGACAGTTTCCTTAGAAAGCCTGTTTTCTATTGTGCTGTGCAGTGAAAAACAGAATTTTATGTGGTAATTATTAAATTAGTCCCTTGCCTTACAAGGAAGCAAAAGAAACCAACAGATACAATGAGCCCTGCAGGAAGGCACAATCACAACCAAGAAAATTCCATCATTTGAGTTGATTTCAGAAGATAAACTCTGATGTTGTTTAGATCCAGACAGAATTCAGAGGCACATAAAAGGAGTAGTGACGTAAGGCATAACAGATACTCCCAGCTGTGGGGAAGTGGTAAGAGGGCTACTAAGACAATTAGTTAAGTGTTGAAGGACCCAGTGAGGGTCAGATGACTACATCCTACTTTACAGGAATTGGATCGCTTTCAGCTTATACTACAGAATACAACCTTTTCTAGACTATAGGCAGCTAAACTCCAGAAAAAAATCAGGTAAAAATATGTATTTTTATTAAAACATATCCAAGAGACTCAAAAGAGAAAATTACTTCCCAGTACCTGGATAAAAGATCTGAGATCACAGAAAGAAGTAACCAGAAGGGACGCCACACACCTAGCTCCTATCAACGTATTGTAGGACAGACTCCTTACCACAGGAGCCAGTTGGGCCCCCTCAAATATAAAAGACAATTTAAAGCAGTTAAAAAGATGTTTCACAACATTTTCAACAAAGAATTTGAAGATTTTTTCTTCTCTTCCTACAGTAAATTCATTCCTACAGAACCAAAAATCGCTGCAACCAATTACTGCAAAGCTTAGAGGAAATTCACAGGGTTTTTTACCTTGACAAATTACCATTCCATGCAGATATTTTTAAAGCAGGTAGATGAACTTGTGCAGCAATTCAGCTGTTAAGAGCTAGACTACTTCTGGTATGCAACTGACTTTTCTAGTGCAGATTATGACCATAAATGGGGTCATTGCTTTGGCTGCCAAGTACACAGAAACATCTTTCGATTAAAAGCAACCATGAAAACAATACTGAAAATGTAATGCTATCATACCAGGGGTTCAAGTGCAACGAATACTGCTTTATTTATACAATTCTGAATGGTTTCATGTATGAATATGCAGTAAGTCAGAGGAACAGTATCTGTTGTGTGTATATGAGAATCAGAGCACATGGAACAATGCTCACATTTCCAACCACTGCCTTTCTAGAGGTATACAAACATAAAGATATAAAGATATCAATCATGCTGGTACTGGAAGATCTGGGAGGATGATGATGATGACAGAAATAATAACAACTAATAATTTAGAACAATGAGGTCAAGCCTTTGAGAAAAGAAATTTACAGCGGATCTTGCCAAGTTACACCAGAATTTTGTAAAAGAAAAAAAGGTTTGATTTATGGTTTTGTGTCAAATATAACAACAAAGGGCATGAACCTGCGCTCAGGAAAGGTCATCTTCACAGAGAATGCTGGAAGAAATGCCTTGCACCAAGAATAGTTACGATGGAAAATAAACCACTATGACAACCTTTGCAACAAGTGAAATAAACTTTAAAAGGTGACAAGGATTTGAAAGACAGTTATTGTGCAAATAGAGAAAGAGGGAAAGAGAGATGTCTGGCCTTTTCAAAAATAGGCTTTAAGTCCATCCATCTTTAAATCACCAGCATTACCTTCCTATCTACTGCCTCATAAGCCCACTAAAAGAGAAAATTGACACCAAACTAAACCGAAGGATCTAACAAGAAGATCCTGACAGTTGAAATGGGTCTTAGAGATTCCATTTCCAAATGTTATTGCCTGAACTTGCTCATTTCAGTGAAGGAATAAATCTTGTCTCATTTATTTCAGAGCCTTCATTTCTCTTGCAATGATTCTTCTGCTTTAACAAGTTTTGACTCAGTAACTTGGGTGTTTTCAACCAAGGGTGTAATCTTAAGAGGCTACACAACACAGATTTACTCAAGTTGTGTATTATAAAACCTAAAATTTTTATCTTGCATCCTCTGGACACCACCCCAAATCCCACATCTTTAAAAATCAGGCAAAAATATTACTTTCACCTAATCTATGAAATACTGAGAACAGTTAAAGGCTACTTTTTAAGTTCTGACCAACTGCAGAATGGGTGAGGGAAACTGTCACAAACCAGACAAGCCTCTGAGGAGTTCCAAACTGCATCTGGAACTGTATTCTCAGGAAGGTCCAGAAAGAGCTTGACATCCTCTTTGTTAAGCATTCAAGGGAACACAGATTCAGTTTTAAAAGCAAAAACTAACTCTCACCCTCACAAGTCTCACTGAAACAAATATAATCAAGTCAAGGTGGCTGCAGATGCTCGGTTGTTCAGTGAAGGGATCAATAAAATAGTTTAAATGACAGGATTTTGTGAAAAATTAACTCCACTGTATCCTACCATATGCAATACGGAAAATAAACTGTACTAACCACAGCCACCTGGTTGTTTAAGAGGGAAACTGCTGCTAGAATTAACATCTGTCATAGTCTGCATGATTCTGAGATTGGTCTTGGGTTACCATCATTCAATAATGTTGCTAATAAGAACAATTTTTACCATAATTAGTGCATTTTAGAAAGCATGAAGTTGAATGGTTCTTAAAATCTTTAATGATTTGTGGTGATTTTCACCTCGAAGATGACAATATATTAGTTTACCAGATGTCAGATCCTGCAATGGATCATTAGCAAGTGGGTGTTTTCTGAATAATTCCCAAATAAATACCAGCTGGTTTATTCTCAGCAAGCAGATAAAAGTCACAAGCATCTCCTAGCTGACTGACTTAAATGATATCAAATATATCATGTATTGAAGTCTCTTATGCTCATCTGTAACTTCGTTTCAAAGGCAACACACCAAGCACACTATCCTGCAAAGATCCAAAGTGATAGAATTGCTACTATCAGAATTTAAAAAAAAATACAAGTTTAGTAAAATTTTTGAAATTTAAAGGGAAAAATATTATTATACTACACAGCTATTCCAGATGTACCCTACAGGTGATCTGATTATAAGATAGGAGTAGCATATTTCTTATCTGTCCTGGGTACTTAGAAGATCAGGACAGCTAAAGAGAATCATTTCAATGGATTAATAACTTCAGGCCGCTGCATGTGAACAATCACATCCACACATTCAAAACAGAGACTCCAACCACGGCCTGGCTGTCTGGAATAGGCTGTATACTTTAGAGAAGACAGTAAGGAAGCTCCCTGATGATCAGCTGCTGCTCACCCTACAGAGAGCCTCCTGCCCCTTGCACATCTCCAAGAGAAGCACAGAACTAACAGTTATCAGCTGCAGCGAGTGATAACATGTGTGAGCAGTACTTGTGTTGCTTTCCAGCCCCTTTCCAAGAGAAGCAGAAGGGAAGGCACAAAAAAAACCCCAAGCCAACAACAAAATAACCATATTGGAGCGGAGAAAAAACCCACCCCATTCTCAGCAATGCCATTTTATCTCCTTTGAGAAGCAAGCTGGCTTTAACAGACTCAGTGTCCAGTGTCTGCCTCCTTCCCACTGTAATTGCACAGCTGGGATCTGTTCCTCTGCCACTAAGATGAAAACTTCTCCTGCCATTTCCTCAGCTTTGAGTATCCCTCCCCTTGACAAAACCTCATGTCTCTACAGTGATGCATAGTTATGGGGGGAGCAGAAGAAAAAAATATTTATGGAAAAGGCACAACCTTAAATTTTGCTTCCCTTCTCCTAGTGGCCTATTTAAAAACAAAAAAAAATAAATCTTGGTTTCAGTTAAGGAAGCAGAAATTTCTCAAATGAAGTGTAAAATGAAAAAGACTTCTCCCCATCACCAAAAAGCAACAGTTACTTCCAAGAGCTGATAATGACAGACCATCCACAGCTTTATACAAGGGAAAAGGGATAAATATCAACATATGTGATAGCTGTTGCTTATCAGAGTGAATAATTTAGAACTCATTTACTAGGTATGTGTCTGCCAATACATCAATTGCTCCAGTTGCTCATTCCACAGCTAAACTACTGCACGGGAATCAATTGCAAATAATTTTGTACATAATGCCTAACAATTAATCAAAATTTATCCATTGCTTTTCAAATGAAGCATTTTTCCTTTCACATTACATATTTAATAACGGGTTTATTCTTAAACTGACTGATGATAACTCCTTGCCTTCTTAAAAAAAAAACAAATGGAAGAAGGAGGAGTTCGACAACCCACTCTCCTGCAGCACACTCATTTTATGCCACTCAGTGAACCAAAGGGCAAGCAAGTACCTCTGGATATTACCAGTTCATATTTTTCCCCCTGCGGCAGGATAAACCCATGTCATTTCTGTGTTAGCTGTTTTACTCCCTCAGGATGATCAAAGAACACAAGGTAGCCTGACACAAGTTTCGTCCTAAACTACTCAAGCTCATAATGGGAAGATTATTAGAGTTTCTGATCTGTCTGCATGCTTAACTAGCCTTGCTGGATTTCTCAGCCAACCTGAAACTCTGTTTAAATTTCATTCGGTTCTGCTTTAGCTGTTCTGTTTAGGTCTAGGGAAAAAAAAGACTATTTCTCCTCTTTGCAGTGGTCATTTATGGTTTTGAGAACATAAGGTTTTGGGAGGTTTGTTTTCAGCATTTTTGTTTAACTTACTCAATTCTTCAGAATTTGGAGGCCGGGAAGTCCTAAAGCAATGGCAAATCAAGTGAAACACCTCTATAACTAGATCAGTCTTATATTAGCCAAGAAATTTCCTTACAGGATGGGAACATGACATACTTCCCCCAACAGCAGAGACCAGAGATGATTAATTGAGGACATACCCAAGGCTTTGATACTTCAACACCTTGTATCACCAGCCACATGCTCCATCTCTTGCTTTCTTGTCTCATTGCCATTGCACTCCACTGCAATTTACCAAGACAAATCTACAATCCTATCAAAGTGAGGCACCACAACAAGACTAATGAAACCCAACTGTAAGAATCTTCTTGCTTCCCCAAACAGAAATCATGGCAGTTCCTTATAAGTGAACTTAGTTTTACATTAAGATTTTTCTTTCAGCTTTAAGACCAGTGAAGTTTTTCCTCCCTGCAAAACTAACAGTTTGGTGCTGTTACCAGCACACTGCCATGACCTCTTGGGGTCCCATTATCACCACACACATTTGAATGGAAAAGGCTGAAGGCTTCAGTGTCTGGAGATATGCTGGTTTGAGTGAAATTTAATTTTAGAATTCATACAGGCACAGCTCAGCTCCTCATTAAACAGCATTAGCTCGGTGCAGAATTAGAAGATGCAGAAAGCTACAGGCAGGGAAGTGGGAGAGCAGGTGAGGGTTTGCATTTGTGTGTATCTCACAACAGACCTCAGCAGAAAGTCAGTCTCTCTTCAGAGGTCAGGGTGTACAGCTGCTACTCTGTTTACCAATGCCAAGCCTCTTGGCTTCATAAAGTCTGCTGTTGTGATCGGATTAAAACATTTTTGCCAGAGATAAAGAGGAAGAAGCTCTAGAAGAGATCACAAAATAACCCTCACCCCAGCTCTGACTGCTGGGGGTTGGACTTTCCAGACTAATCTCTTATTCAAAGTGCTCTATACACTGCCTGAGTCCTGAGGACCTAAAGCTGGTTTGCATTACTGGATCTATCGTAATCCTTCTGTTTCTTGCTGCAAGGGACTGGGCTCCCAGTTCAAACCTGAGGAACGTAGATTTAGAGACTCAGAGGTTCCTGTCACTTGATTTACCTGTTTTAAGGCATTCCCCCTCTCCACTGCCACAATATTTCCAAGCACTGATTAAACTGGTACTGAAATGGATACAGGTTGCATATCACCCCTCCCCAATACATTAGTGATTTGGGGTTTGCTACTCATTGATTTCTTCACTGCGGTCAGGACCACCACATGAAGAAATCACTGACCGGCCTGACAGAGATCAGAGCAGTATGTTCACAGGAAACTACACACTTATATCAGGAGGTTGCAGGAGAACTCTTCTGTGTATTACTCAATCTTTACCTGAAACAAGAAAACTCAACTTAGATATCTTTAACAAAGAGGGTTGCAAATTATTCATCGGAGAAATTAATCCATGAGTGGTCACTGTGTGTGGAAGAGGTGTCTTCTTCATTTGAATCTTACTGAATTCCTCAGAATAGAACAGCTCCATTTGAGGGACTCCACTTCTATTTGACTTTTTCATATAATGTTTTGGCCTGGAAGAGACCTTGAAGCCCACCCTTGAAGTTCCACTCCCCTGCCATGGGCAGGGACGCCATCCACTGGATCAGGGTGCTCAAAGCCTCATCCAACCTGGCTAAGCGTACATTGCTCTACAGTACATCCTTCTGCAACAAAACTATCAGAACAAAAAATTCCAGTAATAGTTAACATTTACAGCATCAAGGATCAGCCACCCATTAAAGTCCCAGTTGCCAACACGCCTATTCAGTAAATGGTGTCATAATTGGAAAGCATGACCATCGACGCCATGTTATTTTAGGATACACACTAATTATAGGTTTTGCCATAAAGCAAAACCTTGACAAACCTAATGTATGTTTGGAAAGAAGCTTCCACATTATGTCTTCTCATTCAGATTTTCTTTTAAGCCTCAACCCAAAGAGGTTTTAATTAGATCTGCTCTTTAGAACTCTACCCTTACAGATAGCACAGTTGGAGCTAATGGATATTCTGAGAGGGTTCCATGAAAATGACATTAACTTACCACTACTACTGTACAGTAACCAATGTATTGTCTGCAGAGAACAGAAAAGTAAAGGTATTTCTTATTTTTGTACACTGGTAGGAGCTCATCGTTAGGACCCATTTTAATTACACAGGTATTTGAGCGCAAAGGATAAGAAAAAGACCACATACTATATAGGTCAGTGCAAAGGATGAGAGAGATTTTGTAGTGTGCAAGGAAAGGACAACATGACCCTGTGCACTTCACTCTCGGTTACACCGGTGCATTATGGGAGAGTGGAGATTAAACATTCCTGTCATGCACAGGATGTGCGCAGCGGCCTCTCATTATTTGGTGAAGGTCACAAGTAAGGCCAAACCTCTGACTACACTCTAGCTAAGTAATTCAGCAGCCCCTTTTCCAAACGTGATTTGATAATGAGTTATCAGGAAATATGAGCCTGGAGTAAGAAATATGCCAGTGTTTACTAGACAAGTATATACAACAATCCACATCTACTGTAAATTAGTGATATGAAGACTTCTCTAAGCGTAAGTACAAAGCCACCATGAACAGAATTAACCTCACATGGCATTTTCTCAATCTACAGAGTGTTTAACAACACTAGAAAGTGCTCTTCGTAGTACTTCCTTGATTCTATTAAATCCCTTTATCCAGACGCACATTTTGTGGGACAGTCACTTCCTCATCAGTAACATGTCTACTGTTTTGCTGCCATCAATACGATGTACTGTCATCTAATAAAGCCCTTTTGGTTTAATAAAAGTCAAACAAGCATCTATAAAGAGGAAATATTTTGTTCCAGAAACGTAATTCCAGTGTTTTGGATCGACTGCTATTGAATCAGAGGAATGGAGAACTCATGCTTCGTTTTGTATTCTTCCAAAACAACTTTCTCTGATGAAAAGAGGTAACAATAATGCACAAAGCATTTGGTATTATGAAAGGTCAACAAAATGGAAAAGAAAGGCTTGAAGAAAATGCAAATCAGGGTTGGCAGGGACACAGTACTCTAAAATATAAGGACTCTTTAAAATATACATGACTGCTAGTGACCACTCTGAGATGTTCACTTCGTTATTAGTGCCTGGATTAGAATTGGCAGACGGCAGAGTCGACACCCAGAGTCTGGGTTTGGTGATCCAGATGAAAATACCCTCAAAGACCATTCGGGGCTGCCCTGATTTCAGCTGCCGGAACGATGCCAGAGCAACCTACTCAGCAGACAATTTTCAGCAGATTCCAAGCATTACATCTAAACAAGGGTCTGCACTAAAAAACTCTTCCCAAGACTGAGAAGGTAACAAAAACACCTCCAAGTTAAAACAAGAACAAACTAATTCATAGATAATAGAATTTTAATAACTAAGAATTTGGGGAAACCAAATCTGGACTGAAGCAGCAACAACCAAGCATTCCAGCAGCAATCCTCAAAACACTGGGACAGACTCCTTGAGACCTAGAGGTTTCTTGAGGAACATATTTTTAACATTATCTTTGACAGCATTAACAGTCTGAGCATTGACTGCCTGGTTTTGACTCCTACTCTTACTTTTTGGTAACATAAGCAGGTTCCTATATTAGAGGCTAAGCACCAAGCAAGAGTGGATCCTCTTGTCCGGAATACTCTATGAACACGTAGAACACGCCCTGCTTGAGTCTGTGTGGCTCAGCACTAGGGACCAACACTGAGTCACACGTAGCTTTAGTGTCCAGGGTTGCCAAAAGAAGAGAAGGAAGACAAACACTGCTTGTGTTTTTTCCCACCTGGAAGGGCACAGACATCTAAAAGCCATTCAAACCAAAGGGGTTCATTTGATAGGGTGCCAAGTCTCTGGAGAGATTGCCTTGCACGTTCTCTACCGTTTCCAGTGATGGCATAGCCTGCCCTTGGTACAAAGCTTACAGCCTTCAGCTGAGAGAACCTGGAAGGATGAAAAGCACTGCCAGAAGCATTCATACCAACTTTGCTGGAGCTATGAAACACCCATGGCTGCTTTCACTGGTGTTCCAGGAATGAATAGTTTGCCTTTTTTTTTTTTTTTCCATTCATGGCTAGCTGATTTAACAGTGCTATTTCAAAAGCCATGACAATTATAGAATCCAAGCTGTTGAAATCTTAATAAAGGAAAAATCATCCTCACCAAAGGAAACACCAAAATATTTTGTCTTCAGTATTAACCCCATTAAAAACATTCTATTATTTACACTGCAAAAAAAGCATCCCCATAGATCTCCAGCTCTTCAACTTGACAACATAAAGGCAATTTCAGAGGCCAACTTAGATACGAGAAATATATACACACATACACAGCTTGTAGAAAAACTAGTTTTCAAGCCAACACTTTGAAAAGACTGTCAGAGACAAACACTAACAAAAAGCCCACTCATCCACTAATTAAGAAGCTTCATACTTGAGCACATTTCAGGTTTGTTTTAGAACTATACTAATATTTCAGGTATTTGACCTTACTTGACATCACATACTGCTATTCCTCATCGAATGTCTCTGAATCATTATTTAAGACTAAAGCAGACAGATGCATGAAAGATACTTAAAAATAATTGTCACGTTACTAGGCAGGATTCCTACTCATTATATCAATACTCCATTGGTTCTCAGTTTCATGAATTTTTACTCTACAGTGCAACTTCAAGGCCTACCCTTTTGATACAGGACTTAAACCCCAAAGGCAGAAGCTCAGGCTTCTAGGGCAGAACCCAGGACAGCCTTTTAATTGAGGAGCAGCAAAAAACCTCAGTTATTTGGGTCAGTCTTTCATTCTAACCTAAAGTAATAAATTAGAAATTATCATTAATTACCACAAGTCTTCAAGGATGAGAGGGCTCCAAGAAAAAGCACAGAAAAATCAAAGCAGAAAGTACCAATTTTATATATTTCTCTGGAAATTTTTAGGTGGATTTGGCATTTAAAATGTTGAAGAGAGGAGACATTAATTTATCAGGGTGTGTAGGTTTTTTTTTTTCTAAATTTGTCATCTCAGTAAGTCACTGAGACCACTGGAACACAGTCTGTAGCTTCCCTAGGGAGGGTTTCATATATATTTATAAGCTGTTGCATAAGCATGGCCATGTAATGAGACTAATCGTATTCCATCATTTTTAAAAATGCAGTAACAAGAAGGATTTGTTTGTTCCAAGTATTGTAGATTTTAAAAATTAACGTCTGTATTTTCACCCTTGAACACATTCATAAAATTAAGATTTATACTCCTGCCAGTGATTTATAGTAAGACATATTTCATATCTGGAATATCTGAATCTCAATGCAGACAGACTTTCATTAACACTGACATTGGTGCATCCTATCTTATTAAGCCCAAACAAAAATGAACACAGTTCCACAACACTGAAAAACACGTACAGAGGTATGAGACAGGAACCTAGAGGCTAAACGCTGTCCTGAAGGCCTCTCATGCCACCTGTCACACATGAACGTTCTACCAATTTATGAAGTAATTCCTAATGAACTCCTGTCTTTTGAACTTGTCAGTAATTTGATTCTACAACTTGCATCAAAAATCTCAACCCAAATACTGACAGTACTTAGAGCATAACCTTCCCCCTTCCCAGTCAGACATGCCCAGCTGTGAGGAAGAAGGAGTAACTTATCAAACCTGTCTAGCGCATTTATTCAGCCCATCACCTATACGTACAGCACATATGTCAGCCATCCCTTTAGTCATTGAGATCTTCCAGCATTTCATTCCCAAGAAAAGCTTGACAATTAAACTTGCTCTGAGAAAATCAAAATCCAAGGAGTTCCTTCCAAGGCAGATTTACTGTATACTGTTTTCATTAGTCACAGTTTGCTTTTCTATGAAGACAGGCAGACCTACATCCTCCTAATGAAAGGCTAGCAAGCAGACAGAACTGAAATTGCTCATACTCTGTAAAGTCAAAAGGGAGTATTTAACATTTTTCTGTAATTGCCAAATCAAGGCTCATCACAGACACCTGTGCCAGCTAAGGGGTCTCTAGTACTTAAGCTAGTCAGACAGCATTTAACCTTCATTCCTGTTCAGGCAGTGTCTGTGAGTCATTAAAGGAGAGAATTAGCTGCAGAGTATCCAACAATACACTACAATTCAGGGATGAAAAAATCCTCTTCAGTTTCTTGTAGGTCCACTTTGTCTATGTGTTATACCTGAAACAACCTAAGCAGCAGGGAAGTGTTTGGGCACATAAAGAAGGCTCCCCAGCATGCTGACCAACTCCCATCTGCTTGTCCCTACTGCATGCTTCCAGCCTTCAACGCAGAAGCCTAAAGGTCTCTGGATCAGAGAACTTTTTTCCCCTGCAGGTCTGTAAGGCAGCTCTCAAAGCTGGTCCTGGTTCACAGCCTAATAACTCAGTGCTACAGTAATCCCAACTATGACAATGTGGCTTGGCAAACCTGTGATATGTAAAAAGTAAAAACACATTGAGAAATTCAAATATTGGTAAAGTTTCTACCATTGTGTGGGAGTGAATGAGCTTACATCAAGTTGAAACTGCAGAATATTTGTTTGAAAACTGCAATTCTTAAAATCCTTATGCACAAGCCTTAAAGTGGCAGCTGCTAATAAAAGCCATTTAGGAGCACCTCCTGCTAAAGAACGCTTTAGGAGGGATACTGTATTTAACAAGTACTGCCACAGTTTGGTGACATTGAAACAAACAAATATAATACACAATCAGCTACCTAAAAGGACGCTGTAGCAAGGTCAGGGCTGGTTCTTCTCCCTGGTTGCCAGCGACAGGGTAAGGGGAAATGGCCTCAACATGTGCCAGGGGAGATTTAGTTTGGATATTAGGAGGAATTTCTTTACTGAAAGGGTTGTCAGGCATTGGAAGAGGCTGCCCAGGAAGGTGGTTGAGTCATCACCCCTGGAGATGTTTGAAAAATGAGTAGATGTCATATTTGGGGACGTAGTCTAGTGGTGGGGCTTAGCAGGGCTTTATCGATGGTCGGACTCGATGATCTTTAAAGCCCTTCCCAATCCTAACTATTCTGTGATCAAGTGAGAAAATCATAAATAAAATATCATATAATTTTTCTACCATCAGAAGTTTCTAGTGAGCTGCTCGGGATATTGTAAATAGCATCTCATGGAGTTGAACTCCAGCCGACCAGTAATGGGACTCACTGGGGTAACAGTGTGTTAGGTCTACAGGAGGGGAAAAATGCCACAAGGACATATAAACACATTCAATGCAATTTACATACTGCTGAATTTAGTGTCTGCCAAGTCTAGTATACTGCTTGAAATGTGGTGTTTATCAGACATTTGGGTAAAATTTAGGAAAGCTGTGAGATACAGAATTTTCAAAACCATTTGGAAGAACCTCATAATAGTTTATTGTCATGCTTCAAGATAGGTCTTTTTATAACACAATGACTATATGGTCACTGTGAAACCATCCTAAAATTCTGATTCTCGAAGATAATGCAGAAACTTTCGGAACAGAGTGTTTAAGGGTTGTCAAATTGATAAGAATATCAAAATACATCAGTTTTGGAAGACAGTCTGTGTCCAGAGCCTTTACACCTAAGATTCAGAGAGGTCTGCAGGACGAAAGTAAAAGAAACATGTTTTGTGCCTTAACAGTTTTTCCAGGATTACCTTTTTTCCCCCAGCATTTTTTATGGGGAAGAAATCTCTGGAAAACTGCTGAAGGCCAATTTGGGTTTTGTTGCAATATCCAACAGCACATTGTTTAAGGTACTCGGCTTGTGCTCAGTAGTGCATAAACCATGAACAAGAATCCAGCAAATCTGCAAAAACTGTCACCACAAATCAGGAGGACAGTGAACTGGTCTAGTCCTTGCCTTGATCATGGCACAGCTGTTTCACATTTTTATCTAAAATGCTTGCATTTCAGAAGCTTCTGTAAAGAAAAGCCAACAATACAAAAAAAGCCCACTGAATTTATGGCATTCATTTATAAGAGTTATAAAAGGTCTGGCCTGTGAAAATAATCAGCTTTCCTCTTACTTATAGTAAGGCAGGACTCAGTTTGCACTTCCTAGACCATTATTTTCCTGATGGGCAGGATATCAAATCACAGCACTGACAAGGAGACTGTACTTGGAGAAGAGCATTTTCTCCAGAAGGCAGACAGGTACCTAAATGAGACACACACACTGCACCTCCAGGTCTGCTGCAGACCAACAGCCAGGGAACACGGTAAACCAAAGAAAAATAAAAAACATGAAAGATTCATCAGCTTGAGACACAGCCATGCCTCATTTTCCTCTCTCCCCCCAGTTCTGGGGGTTGCCTTGCTTCTCACATGAAAAGCCTGAAATTCCATTCACTAGAGTTCCTCTACTTATTCTCTCAACATTTTGCTATACCTTTTATAGAAAAGAGACAAAAAGCACCACCACAAAAAACAAACAAATAAACAAAAACCTCACAACCCCCCCTCCTCAAAACAACCCTGAGCATACACAGGGAATGTAGAAAAGAGGTTCCAGCCCCCACTTTGCATCTACTGCTCCTGGGAGTCCAGCTCAGTGAGAACAATCTCTACCTGCTACACCTCCACTAGCAGAGAGAAATGTGGATTTAAACCAAGACCAGCACTCAGAATCCTGGCCAAATAAGGCAAAACCTTATATGAGTCACTACCTCCTGTGCTTCTAATAATTACCAGTGAGTCTGGAGCCACACATAAACACACCTGGATGTGCTGATGGCTTGTATTCATCAAAATTAGCTGAAATCAGAATCAGCTAAAAGGCATCAGGCTAAGCCCAGGCTTCAACAAGTATTTGCTCAAAGGCTACAGCTGAAGTGTCCAGTTAATAACTTGAGTTAATAACCTCACAGACACATAGCTTACTTCAGTGTCTGGTGCCCATCCACTACCCTAACCCCACTCCTGGAACAACCTAATGAAGTTTGACTTTTTTTTTTTTTTCCCCTGAATAGTCCTTTCTTTAGCTCAGAGCATTTCTTGGCTACACCAGAGATTTCAGACAGTATTTTGCTATGCACTGTAAAGTAGCAAACACACTTATGGCCTCTTTGCAAAACCTAACGCTGTACTGAAACCCAGAGGTCTCAGAAACGCCAATCAGGCAGCAGCCTCCTGGAGCAGGCTGCTGCTGCTGGCTTTCAGCTGCATCTGGGAATAAGCCATAAAATGTTCAGGAAAAACTCATCTAGAAAGGTCCATTGTATTTTTCATGCTCATCTGGGGAGGCTTCTTCTCTGGTTAAGAGAATACTTTCAAGGAAAGGTTAATTATGCACTAGCTTTCTAAGAGCCTGTAAAGGATTTACAACACATGGTAGCACTGATCACCTCCCTCCAAGCCTGCAAAGGATTTCAGGCTGATAGCTGCATTAGGCAGAGTTAGTTCAACTATTTTTTTCCTTATTCCCCTTATAACTGGAAAAAAAAAAAGTAAAAAACAAAAATAAAAGCTGAAAGAAGGAAGATTGAGATGAGATCTTAGTAAAAAATGTTTTGCTGTGAAGGTGATGAGGCACTGGCATGGGCTGCCCATAGAAGTGGTGGCTGCCCCATCCCTGGAGGTGTTCAAGGCCAGGTTGGATGGGGCTTTGAGCACCCTGATCCAGTGGGAGATGTCCCTGCCCATGGGTTGGAACTGGATGGGATTTGAGGTCCCTCCCAACCCAAACCATTCTATGATTCTATGATGAACTACACCATACACAACAATGAACTGCAGATCTCCTGCAATCAGGGGGCAAAGCTTCTGTTAACATTAAAGCAGCCTGGACTTGTCACCAAAGAATGCAATAGAACAACATCTGAGTTCGCTCCCAGGGAGCCCAAGGCAGGGACCTGCTGCCTGCCATACACCACCTTTGCTTCACTTCCGCAGCTTCCTCCAGCTCAACCAGTCAATACCAGTTACCAATAAAGGCACACGCAGCTCAGGTATCATTTTCTTCTTAAGTCTGTGAATTTTCAGTTTTTTACAACAATACTAGTAAATTTATCAAAGGCCTGCTCTATTTGCTCTATTACTGGAGACAGACTTACACTCTTCAAGGGATAAATTATTATTTTGTATAAATATTCACAGCAACAGAAGGTGACAAGAGAGTTAGTGATGAACTGAACACATCACAGGTATCATCCAGGTACCGTATCCACTGTGTATATATTTTCAAATACTGTACATGGATAATTGTGTTACAAACCACAATGGCACTACAGAGGCAATTGGGGACAAATTACAACTAAAATCATAGTTCTAAACTGGATCACTACAAGAACTGTTCCTGCAGAGCTCTCAAGAACCTGTAAGCAGAGGAGAAGTCCAGAACACAGTAGATGGATAAATATCTGTATGTGTATTAAAAATCTGTATCATTAGTTAAGCATTTATGAGCTAAATAACACACCCATGCTTTGAGTCTGGATTAACAATAAAGCAAAACCCCATGCAATGTAAATGTTACCAAAAAGGTAGCCAATGCAAAATTCCCATTTTGTCTTTTTGCCAGATGATAACAATGATTCCCCTCATGGGAATTAGATTCTTCAAAACTACCATCCTGAATCATTTAATTTGTCTAAGTACTCCTAATGCAGAGGCACAATGCAATGAGCATTTGAATTTTAGATGAAGCAAATGAAGAGCAAGGTATTTCTTCATACGCACAGTCAGAAAGATGACTTAATAGCAGGATGCTGCAGAGCTTATAGAGACAGACAGAGAGTTACCTGGTGCAATTTTATTCAGCCATCAGAAGGATGCATGCATCTCCTACCAGTTTTTTTTTTACTTAAATATTTAAATCGTGTCCCTTTACCTCCTCCTCTAAGTAACACTGTCTCATAACTAATGCATGGAACGAACATGGTGCAGGATAACACAATTTCTAACGTGACTCACTGCCATTCAAACCTTCCCCACCTTACTGTCATTCTAACTCCTAAAAGTCTGTTTAATTACATTCATTTGATGAAGAGTCATAGCAGGCTTTCCAACTGTAAAGGCTAAAGCTTGAACACAGAGTGTTTAGAGAGAAGTTAAGCAGTCTTAAAGTCTCCTCACATTCTGTCTCCTGATCACCCTTACCAATCCCTCAGTTTTGCACAAAACCCATTAAAGGCAATCCAGACCTCAGGTTGGCAGCACTTAATTCTCAACTCTTGACTGCATATTTATTAAGCATAAGCAGCTCAGGAATGGCTGAAATAATTCTACCTGTACCTTGTGTTCCATTTAAAAATAGTTCTAGAGAAACAGAAGTGAAGTCTAGGGAAAAGGGTTCTAAATTATATCATGAAGCACTTACTAACAGTCTGAGTTCTTGTTACCCTTTGTTACCAGTAATTAAAAGTAAAATACCCCATTAATGCTACTAACCTTAGATCATGCAGGCACTCACCTCTGACATGGAGACACAGTAATACCACAAAAAGGCAGTGTTACCCTCAGTACTGCATCTAATCCAGAGTGAACAGAGATCGGTTCAATGAGGACTGAGTACTCCAGCTCTTTTTGGAAAAAGAGAGATCACCAAATAGATTTCAGTGGCCAGAAATATTTTGTCAGCAACAGGGAATAAACTGGAAACATCATTGTACAGCTGAAAGGGTGGCATGCACGGGAGAGAAATTTCTAATATGAGGAGTTAAGTAGAATAGACTTAAAATCCATTTGACACCTCCTCCCATCCCAATCGCCACTATCAATCACTCTGTTTCATGAGGTTTTCACGTATATTGGACATTCTCATCTTGCCATAAGCATGATTTTATCAATGTTAAGCAAGGAACTCAGTCCTGGGTTCATTACCTACAGCCGGGCAGGTTTGTAGGCACTTGTGATTCGCCCAAGGCAACGTACGCTCAAGTGCTCAGCAATGCCATCCCAATCCTCAGGCAGACGGGGCACTGACAGTTTTCCACAGGCATCAGAAGCACGCATGTGGATATTGCAGAGATTCAACTCCACAGTCCTGCAGAGCAAGACTAGAATGGCTCTGATCCATGAAAAGGATGAGAAACAGCTGAAGAGAGATCAAACACCTGCACACTGGCCTAGTGCACTTTGTCCCAGGTGTGGCTGCATCCCTTAGAAAAGATTCAGTAGATAGGCAAAACTAGCATTAAATATTTTAGTACTACATCTTTCAGAAGTGGTCTGACTGAGTGACTGTTTCTTGTCCTCCTGCACTAAGAACAGCAGAGGGTAAGTTAGCACATCACCCAATTTCCCCAACAGCAAAACACAGCACAGTTTACTGGCACTACCAGTACTGGATGGGGAAAGGTTTTTAATAATCCCCAAGGCACTTGAAGAGCCCAAACCCTCTCATACAAGGTTTCAAGTCTGCTACCAGTAAGCTTCAGTTAAACTGAAGTTACATTCTTAGCACTGTAAGACAAGCTGTCACTTCTTCAAACCATTTCTTATTAAATCTGACTGCAAGCATAAAGCATTAACATAATTTATTAGAACAATTAGAATGCATCCTTGTTGTCTTCTAATTAGATTACTCCTCGCACTGGTAATTACATCAGACAAGAAGAGAATAATAGCTTCAGATTTCTAAAATCATCTGTAGAGTACGTGAGGAGAGAATGATCAATAATGCTAATCTACTGGAACACAAATTCCCAGAAAGAGATATTTTATCATGAGTGATTCTTTAAATAATCTGTGTTATCCTCACTCATATTTAAAAAAGCAAAAGCACAGGGGAACAGACACTGAAGTAATTGTCAAAACCACTGAATAATAACTACTGTGAGGGCTTCTGGGTGAAGGGCACATTATCACCATCTCCCCCTGACCTCAGAGCCAGCAGTGACAGCTGTCAATATCTTCATACAGCAATGAAGAAGGAACCAGTACAGATCATCCCTCCTCCCACATACTTCCAACATCAGAGCTGTTCCAAACCCTGTGATTACTCCTAATATCTAAGAAGAGTTATTATAATAGTGTATCTTGTGAATTATTTTCTCAGTGGGAATGCCACCATCTGTAACAGAAAACTGTTCACTCCCAGTCTTTTCTTCACCCTTCCCAAACTCCTCTGAACTTTGTTAGTGCTCTGCATTGTCTGTGTCAGCCAAAGCTGCCCTGAACTTTAAGAACCATTTAATATTTTACAGCTAAGAAGAAAACAACAGGAAGGAAAGTGGAGGAACGTTCAAAACCAAAGAATGAAAACCAGAAAAAATAAAAGAACAAACACGAGAAAAAGGTCCAAGAGCAGAGCACAAAGATACCATCAGATTTCTCCACATTAATGGAAGTCCTATAGTTCAAGGACACCTCATAGAGCAGAACAGCAGAGTAATGCCAACTTTTACGTATGTCCCTGGTCCTTCCTTGTCCTACCACCATGAAACCTGTAGGCAAACTGCCGTGTCAGCGTTGGTTGGGCAATTTAACATCCAAACCTGCAACACAGGTGAGCACACCATTGCCAGCACTGCACTTGCCCATTTGGTTCCCTATACTCAGATGACGGCAATACTCCAATTCTTTAACAGTTTTCCTAAAGATCCTGGTATCCTCTTCTGTACAGCCCTGCATTAAAAGGTTGGAAGGTGGATCTCACCTCTGTGTGCTCACTGGCCCACATGCATCAGGCACCAACCAAAACCTCAACTGAGGGACAACACTGTCAGGACCACAGGGAATACATGACCTGATTACTAATCATAGCAGTAGAAAGGCAAGAGCTAATCTATCCTGAAGTCTCAAAAGCTCAAAATATTGTTATTTTTTTGGCAAGGCAACTAAGAAAAGCTCAGTTACCTTAAAAGTAAGATTATCATTTTACATTATCAAAAATAAATGCCCTCAGCAGCCCTCTTTATCATTTCAGCAAAGAAGAGCTGGAGAAAAATATGCAGTAGTTTTTTCAGTGCCCACTCTGAACAACTGCAGCTGTTAAATTCAAGTAGGAAACAGCCTTTTGCATTCTTTACTTTCAAGGATACCTCAGACAAGCAAAGACCCAACTTATCTATTGACAGTTCAGCCAGCTTCTCTAAATGGACTGCAAATAATTTTCTGAAAGCTTTGTAAAAGTCTAGGTAATTTTCAATGCAGTAAAAAGACAACAATCTTGAATTTCTTTTCCATCAGACATTTCCGAGCCAGTGAAACTCTGCAGCAGCAGGCAAATAGATGATACAGTCCAGGTGATTGCACATATCTTCAGTAAAGAAGATACCGAGAGCAAGTCTTTCAAAGATTCATCCCAAGTCTCAAGTCCTTTTATCTTCTTGGGAGTTTAGAGTTTATTTGAGGTGGTTTTATGTGTTTTGAGGGTGCTAGGGAGACAGGGCTGGAGAGGAGAAAGGGGAGTTGCATGCCTTTCAGAACACAACAACAAAAAAATCACCACTAATTGTATCTTCTGCGTTTAACAGAGACATGGAATTAAACATATAAATAAGATGCAAAGAGTTATTTGGCATTTTGAAAATAGACCTAAATCTATCCTAACAGACTCTTCCCAGCCTACTGAGAGGAAGGCACCCTGCAGAGAGCCAACACGGTTAAATGCTGATGAAGAGTTCACATTCTATGAATCCAATGGATTTGTAACTAAAGCAAACAACATTATTATGCTCAGAAATTTATATCTGCAAAAAAAGGATTTACAGTGGTTTGCTCAACTGTAGGGAATACCTAAGTCTTCTATCAGTCAACTGACAGTACAGGAACAAACCCACAAGAAATAGGAACAAACTGAAGGCACAGAATTACACAAATAAGCGAGACGACAAAGACAAACGTATACAAAGGAAGGAAAGAAATACGTGAAGCCAAACAAGAACTGACTTAATACTCCACACACAAAGACAGCATTGCTGCCAGAGCCAAGTAGCACCAGCATTCCTTTGAGGTCCTGTCTTGTTCTGGCCTCCACAATCTAACCAAAACTACAGGAATTTCCAGTTCAAGTACAAGTTGCAGTAAAATGAAATTTACTTGACAAACTTTTTTTTAAAAAATATCCAAGGAACAAGGAATTTGGAAATCCTTGCCACTTCACCTTCCCATTGCTTTTGTGCAAAGCTTCCCACTGAAAACTCACCCATGGGAGGAGAGAGGTGTGACCTGAAGAGAAAAGTGTAAAAAGTTAGTTGCACAGATTTTCATTAAAGATCAGCATTAAGTATTGTAACTTTAGATAGGCAGTATATTCCCGTAAGCCTGTTTGTTAACGAAGCACAGATACACAGATACACTGCCATTTGGTTTGTTCATACATTATTTATAAACAACTTTAAATCTCTAATAACAAAAGCTAGAACCAATAATCTCATCGAAGCAGCCATCACCAGCAGTCAGCAGGACGTCTGAGAAAACAGGCAGTAGCATCAACTCTTTCAAAACTCTTCTACCACCTTCCACAATTATCTTAAATATATACGATAGTCTCCCCAGTGACTGCTCCAAGGCACACTGTTTTCTTTTAATTCCCTTACGTAATGCCAAAAAAATAAAGATACAGTTTTTCCAAAACCAGAGGGGATGGGACGACACACCACAGCTGTCTTGCACTTCTGCAAGAGATTCCCTGGAGAAATTTGCTTCCTGAACTGCCTCCTTCACAGAAAGAAGTTTGAATTATACTTCAGATAGCGGTGGGGTTTGACATTGCTTAGAAATAAATTAACTGTTAAAAACCAGAAACTTTATTTTAGTTAGTTTACACTTCACATACAATTTCTTCCCAGACCTTATCCAGCAAGGATAATTTCATCATCTATTCCCTCGACTGAGATCCCTATTACGCGATTTCAGCACTCTGCTGTGTCCCTGACTTCAGGACCAGTTCCTCACACATCACTTGACTACTGTGGCTCTAACGAGGGCCAGTCCACTGATGTCTGTGGAGCTTTCAGACATCAAGAGTAGGAAAGAAGGAACAAAAGTAAACCTGACGATATCCCAGTTCACAAGCAACTGGGGACATATGAGCAGTTTGGAAATACAGAACAGTACTGGAGTGAAAATAAGCAACTGTTGGTTTTCAGAATGATATAACATACACTCATTTACATTGATGCCAGCAAACCTAGAGGATTTTAAAAATAAGGCTTGAGAACTTAACAGGGCCTTGGACACGAAAAAGCCTCAAATATCTTCCTCTCCCCACGAATACTAATGTAAAAATAAGCAGTCTAAAAAATATATTTGTAATATCAAAGACAAGAACAAAAATCTATACAAACACTCAAATACTTTTTTCAGCTACTGAACTGGCAAAGGTTTTATTCCAATGCATCAAGGGCTGAATGTTAATATTTTGCTACAGTAATCTAAAATAAGTTCATAGAAGAAAAAGAAAATAATCCCTCAGTTGTATAGATTATCCGGACAAGATTTGCTGGAGTTTGCTGTGTAGGTCACAGGCAAAACAGAAGCACAAATCTAAACTGAATCCAACCCCTGCATCCACGTTTAAGCTGGTTATTGCTAAGAATCAATGCTGTACAAATTGTAAGCTTCTGTATTTGTAAAAGTACATTAAAAGAAGTAGCAACACTGAAAAAGAATCTCCTATTATGGACATTCATTATAGAATGCATTTCTGAAAGAAACAGAGTCTCCATGGCAAGCAAAAGATATTAAGGACTTATATGAAGGCTGCTATATTTTATTTATCATTACAGCAACCACAGCTGGGAGCTGATGTCCAGCAAAACGGACCAGTGAGCGAAAAGCAGTATTATCACCTACTGAGCACAACCACACCTGCACACAGGAAAGGCATTCCACACAGCTGCGTGAACTCCATTAGCACCGCCTGGTTCTGTCACTTATTTTGGAAACAGATTCAGAAATACCCAGTAGTAAAGACACCTTTGAATTGGCACTCGGAGAATCTGAGAATAAGTTAATGCCTGGTTGCACTTTCACCACATGAAAACACGTAGTCAAGAGGAGAGCAGGTCCATTTACCTGTCTGTACAGGATGAGCTTGGGAACCAATTTTCCTTTTAATAAATATCGCAAATGTGACAAATTTGCCACACCTAAATTGAAAAAAAAAAAAGACAGATTTTCTAACTCTGTCTTAAGGGTCAAGGCAACGAGTCTGATCTTGACAGCCTTTACAGTTATAAATGATGTACATGGACAGCAGTGAGAACAGAATTTAACTGTCAGGACCCTTCACAATCGTGTTTTCCCTGCTGGTTACTACACCTGCACACACCAGAGGTTCCTGGCGTGTTCCTCAGCGCACAGAAGGGGTTGCCCCTCCTCACCCCCTTTCCTTCCACATCAGCTAAAGCCACCACTCTTCCTCACAACCGGTTGCAGCGCTGTGGTCACCCCACCAGAGTCTTCACCTGGTGATCTCCACACCACGCATCCGCCAGCAATCGCGCTCAGGCAGCAGGGACCGGACACACCGTGCTCGCGCTGCACCGGCAGCGTAGAACTGGTCACACGTATTCAGTAGGTCCTTCCTCGCATTCCCAGGTGTTATGCATTTGTTCCTTTGTAGCGTGGCTTCTCCCCAGCTGAGAAATGAGAAGTTTGCTACATTACAAACCAAAGGTCAACACACAACAAACCACCAAAACACCTCAGAAGTCTCTGCTTTGAGCAAGAGAATGAAGCCAAGAACACTGAAGGCTTGCTCCTAAGGCAGGCATCCTGTAAAGGACTGAGCTCCTTCCCCAATAGCACAGAATACAAAAGGGGTCATTTAAAACACAAAACCAAATCGGGTCCCTGGCAAAGCCACGGTGAGACACACTGAATGTGGCTCATATTAATTAAAACAGAGAAGAAAGATCTGTAATTTAATCAAGACTCCTAGCTAGCTTTAGCTGAAAATGACATCCTGTGGGCAGCAAATCTGCACAATCTGGTATTATGCATTTTCAAGCTATTGAATGATCCTTTTTATTCCTGTTTATTTGTAGTTTGAAAAATAATTTACAAAGAAAGAAGTGCTTGAAAGCATAATATTTAGTCAAAAAAGTCTTAAGGCCTGGCAATAGCTCTGAACTCCTTGCACTCATATCTGTCATCCCAAAGATGAGTAAAAGCAGAGATAGGATGGGAGAAGATGCCCATCCTGGAAAAGAAAGAGGTGGCAGGGGAAACTGGATTCACTTTGTTTTTTTTGTTAAAGAAATTGCTAATGCAGTACTGCAGGTTAAAGCTGTTCGTTAGTAACTTAGTTCTACACAAGGCAGAGCAAACAATACAAATTCCCTGATGTTTTTTTAATATAGAAGCTTCACTGTTATCATAACAGCAACACTGCTAAAGCACCACCTCACCCTTACGCTGAAGATACTTCACACTAAGACTGAACACAGGGGAAATGCAGACCCCACAGTTCACGTAAACAAACTAACGAAACAGGAGAACAGGCAGGTGAGAAGAAGTAGCTATTTTAAATCTTCTACCTAAACCGGCTCTCTAAAAGTCTCTCCTGAAGCAGGTCTGAAGGGCCTTCCTTAGGGAGGAGCCACAATCCATCCCAAAACTGAAGGAAACCAACACCACTCTCAGAACAGCTGAAGCTCTTCAGACACAACCGCAGATGTAGAAAGGATAAAGCTGGAACCTCGTGATTTTGCTCTCTGTAAAAACCACACCGTAATTTATCTTCTCATACATTTTATGTATTTTTTAACTGGTTTGCTTGTCCAACATGCCAGCTGTATCTTCTGTGGGAATAACGCAGCAGGTAAAAGTGCTTGTAACGTAATGCTAAACACTTCTAATTCTTGCCAGTCTGATTCTCCATTAATCTTCACCTACATCCTATGCATCGGCAACTGCAAAGAAACTGAGATTTTACAGAGACCTGATAATGACATCTTTGAAGTGCTTTCATGTCATGCAAGCTTAAACTAACGTCTAATTAGCTTTTCTGAGAAGCGAAAATAATCTGTGAACCCATGCAAGACTTACAGTGGTGTGCCTGGAAAGAAGAACATCGATTTTGCCTTGATTATTTTGTTGACCTCTACTAAATAATTGGTTTTTTGCACCAACATCTGCAAAAAAACAAGGATCAGACACTAAAAAGAAACAATATATGACATCTTTATGTGAGATTAATAGCTACCTCAAAAGATTTCATGCATGAATTCACAGCAAGATCTTTGGCAAGCCTGTATGTGCCAGTTGCCCTAGATCACATCATATGACACCCAAGACCATTAAACACAAAAGTGTGTAAGCTGTATATCTGAATTTCTAAACTTTAAAAAGCAATGTGCTCATGTCACTTAAAAAATGATTTGCCTAATAATTCTCTAAGCTCACCCATTCACCTTGCATCTCTAAAATGAGCACAAAATCTTCTATAAAGCAAAGCCAGCTTTCAGAATTTCTGATTCAAGTAGGTAAGAAGGAAATATGCTATTATTGATTAAGATGAGACAAAAAGGTTTTACTCATTTGGCATGGAAGCATCCACTCCCTTAAACCACAGACAGATGTTCAGTGAAATGTTACGCCATCTATGCCATTTCCTGCAGTTTGCTGTCAAGATCTTCAGCAAACCTCATTACCTCTTCTGGCAGTTCTGCTACTGCACTGAAAGCTCCTCTGAACAGCACATAACATCTTGTTCTGCAGCATGGCCGGGTAACGCCAGGCCAGCACTGCAGCCCTCATTTTCTGTCTCCCCTTTTTGTTAGGCTCTCTCCAGTCCAAATGTTTCAAAGATAATTATTACATCGTGGTTTTCAAGTGGATATTTAAGCAGCTATACAAGTAGGATTTGAATTATTTATTTTATTTTGTAATCATTATTAATTTAAATCACTACTAATTTTAATAATCAATATATTAATTATTTATTTTATAAGTCTCTGGCTGGCAAGCTGAAGCCAGGTTGGTATCACAGTTGGAATGTCCTTGGAGATTACATAGCTGCTCTCCCTTTTTCTCGGAACACAACAGCAAAGGCCTTAGTACTTCTCCAGTTCTTTAAGATCCTGTCAAAGACAGGCTCTTGACCTCCAGAACCATGTACAAAATCCAAATCATTCTCAGATACTTCCATAACTTCCCATAAAACCCAATAACTTTTCACATGCTACATAATCTATGTTAGGCATACATGTATTATTATAGGAATAAGACATCCAGGTCTGGCAGAGCCAAGCTGAGTAGGAATGAAATAGCTGGTATTTCACTCAGGCTAGAATAATTTCAAAAATCTTTCCAAAAATCATTTTCTGCCTATTCAGAAACTCCTGTACACGAAAGAAGAAAGTTTTTAGATGCCTTCTCAAAATAAATCAAATTAGACCAATGCTGAGTATATTAAATATTTATTAACCTTTGTGGTCAAAGTCTTTTCTCTCTGCTACACCCTTTTACCCTATAGGGTTTTCTTTATTTGTTAAAGCCATGATAACAAGCCCTACCAGGTTTTGAAGTCTGGCTTAAGAAAGAACATAGATAATTCATTTAAGCCTTAAAATTCATTCAGAATTCAAAGTTAATAGTCAGACAAGCCATATAATCTGTACATACATAAGACAAGGCCTGCATTGGGCCAACTACATCAGTCACATGAGAAATAAGGTGCTATCACTGAGACAAGGTTTACAAGGAAAATTGTCTTTTCGCAAGCAGCACGCTTTACAGGTAATGGATAGAATAAACAGCAGCAGCAGTACAGTTCTTAGTTGTGTTTATCCTAAAGGTGCTACTACAAGCTGAAATATGTTAACGAGTGATTTTGTACTAACTTGAGCCTATCAATAAAAGCCACAGGATAGATACTTTTTACTGCTATAAATCAGTATTACATGACAGTACTGCCTAAGGAGGAATAATTTGCCAAAGTGAGAACTTCCATTAGTGTGGCTGCATTCAGAAGTAAAAAAAATAAAATAAAACATTTTCCTAATATAAATATGCTGTCATAAGAAAAGCAGAAGCAGCAGAAGAAAAGCATTTCAATGCAGTGGAAGCAATGCCCCCATTTCACATGACGCTCCAGGTTGTTCCAGGGAACTGTTTATTTGTAGCACAAAACACTACCACTTGTTTTTCCATTATGTCACGTGTCATTTGTCTTTCTGAAAGGACTCTCTATTGCCAGTATCTATTTTATTGTTCACTAAATTTTCATTACACGTGCCATTGTGTCTACATTCTCTTATTTCCCTGGTATACTTGCCGCTTTCTGTATTTTTCTAACAACATTATGTATTTAAATTCACAGACACAGAATCCCATAAGTAGCCATCTCACCTAGGCAGCCTTTTCACCAAAAATTAGCATTGCTCTTACTCAAGAATAAATAAATTATTTGCAGAACAAGTTATTTCTACATTGGACTCACTATTTAGTTTCTTTGGAAGAGGACTCATAGGTTTGTTTGTTTTATATTAAAGGATGACAGAAGTTCTTAGTTCTGTGCCTGGCGATGGAAACCAGCCAAAAACAACCTGGAATCACTTCCATGCCTTCACCCAAAGCACTGAAATCGATTTACCAAATAGGATTTTAATATATCTGCAGCCATAGGCAGAGGCTAGAAGTTATTTCCATCCATTATGAAAAAACAAACCTCGAAGCCAGCAATCTTATGTGATACATGAAACCACTGCATTAGAATTCAAAAGCTCATTTCTCGCAGGCCTTTGAATCGCACCAATCTCTGAGCTTCAGATCACTTTTCCGCACATATTTCACATCGTTTCAGATGGGAGAACCAGTCTGAATTTCTTTAAATATTGCTCTGTTTTTCATACACCTACAGTGACCTTGTCCAAGCTGATGCTGCAAAATTAGAATTGAAAACCAGTTCTGAAACCATCATGCCAGTGCCTCATGTGCCTTCTTCAGTCTAGGGGAATCCTTCTTTGCAAGGAAAAGGAAAAGCAGCCTAGAACCATCCCTTGTACGCAGGAATGATATCCTTAACATCTGAAATACTGAAAATGAGGGTTCCACAGAAACATTAGCCTAAATGCATTCTCCTTGTTCCTTCAGCAAGACAAAGAGACACTATCTAAAAAACAAAAAAAGCTGCTAATCACTTCTGCTCATTCTACTGCAGAACAAGATAAAACAGCATTAAAATGCTGAATGGAATAAAATATTTTAAACAGTATTCAAAAGTTACCTGTCTCACAAAAGCCTGAAGAGAACCAAGCTAGAATGGTTTGTTGGTACAAAATCTGAAGTTTATTACTAATATTTTTAATGTCTTTATTTCTTTCAAAGCACCATTTTTCCATTCTTTTTTCAAACACCACCACCTCCACACCCAGTGATAGTTTCAGTTGGAAAAGACCTTTAAGATCATAAAGTCCAACCATCAATGCAGCCCCACTAAGTCTACCACTAGATCATGTCCCCAGGTACGACATCTACACATTGTCTGAACACCTCCAGGAATGGTGACTCAACCACCTCCCTGGGCAGCCTATTCCAATGTTGGACAACCCCTTCAGTAAAGAGATTCCTCCTAATATTCAACCCAAATCTTCCCTGGTGCATCTTGAGGCTATTTCCCCTTTATTTTTAAAATAAATACATATGGAAGTCAGTTTTTACATAATATCAACAAAACTAGTCTAACCTTTCTTTACCTTCAAAACACTGTAGGTCTATCACTCCTGCCAGTGATATTCCTGTTTCCCTTGTCAACATTCTCTTACAGTGAAGAGAACCTCTTACAGAGAGATTCTGATGAACGCGTTCTAAAGGGGCACAGCAAAATTCAAGAATAAGGCATTTCTGGAGTTTTGAAGTACATTTCAGATCAGTGCATATTTGTGAGCAATCACATTTCAGGAGATTATTTGTTAAAGTTTGCCAAGGCTTTTGTCTTGTTTGATAAATATGTGCTGTCTATAAACCAGATGCCGGTAAGAGCAGCATTTACTTGCATTCTCTGTTCCCTCCTTCAAGCCCACTTAAGTACAGGAGTCTTGAAAAAACACATATTTTGTTCCTGTCAAAAAAAGCAGCAGTGTTGACAACCCCTCCATCCTTGTAATTCTACACAAAACAAGCCAAGTAGAAAGAGTCACAAAGAGAAAAGGAACTACTTCTCCAAGGAAGTGCTTTCATGAAGTAGAAAAAAGCATAAACATCTCTGGATGCCTGGTGTGGAACATCGAAGTCACATGAAGAAAGAACTTGAAAGCTCAGTCAGGTATTCCATGTCCTGTCAGAAAATGGCTGCTACATAAAAGCAAAAGTTACTGCCCTAAGGGGAACTTGCATTTCTTTTGCTCTTTTTTTGTTTTCCATCACACTTTTCTACTAGAGTGACACCTTCCAGCAAAGCAGTGTCAACAGGCTTCAACGTATGGAGACTGAGATACAACAACACAAAGGTGTCCAGGCTGTCAAATGGAATGTGTACATTGGTTAGAATTCACTGGCAGAACTTACCTATCCACACATTGTAAACTTCTACTTAGAGGCTAACAAATCCCTATCACCAATTAAAATCAGCGTTTTAACTACTACCAGACTCTTCAGGTGGAGAAAGGCCCTAAGAATTGCAGAAAACCTACTCTACTACCCTTAGACAACAGGCACACCGAAACAGTTCAAACTGAACTGAATATCACAGCAGGAAGGTGAGGAACAGATGCACTCCTGAGGATATGTGTCCGAGAACACCAGAACAGGTACAATCACAGCAAAACTGATACCCACAACAGTCTGGGTATCAGCTCGCTGAGATCAATGGGAATGACAAACCCAGCCCGGGTGTCAGATACGGAGAAACTGCTCAGAAGTTAAACAGTATCATGTCAAGAAAGTTTAAGAAGAAATCAGAACACGAACATGCCTTGTGCTCCTTCCTGAGCCAGGCTAACCTAGAAAGCTTACCGAACCAGCCTGCTGACCACAAGGTTCATTCCAGGTGCCCAGAAAAGCAACCCCACTAGCGAGGCTGAACTGCTGGCAAGCACTGGCACCAGCAGGGAGTGGACAGAGAGATCTGGGAAAGGCCATCAGCTCACAGCCCCCATCGCCTGATCTGCCCCGTGACAGCTCGGTGCAAACCACTGCACCAAGGCAAGGCATCCTCTTTCCAGTTAAGCAACTTGAAGGCCTCCCTTTCTCCCATCCACTGAAGCCAACCACGCTCTTTCAGACCAGCACAGAGACATCCCGCATTGGAGGACTATGTACAACATTCAGCATGCTTTGCAGAACGGTCTTTTTTTTCCTTCCTAATCCTTTCTATGACAAAAGCTCTGCCAAGTTCTTCTAGTTGCTGGATCAACAGGTAACACACGGATGAAATTTCTAGCTGAAGAAAGGCTGAAGGAAAGTTCTGAGAAGGGTTTTAACTGGAAGCGATATTCATTATATCACATTGCCGGCACATTTAATGACACCGGTACCTGTAGAGAACAACGTGGTTTGCTTGGGGTTATTTTGTTGTTCTTTGAGGGAGGTTGTTTGCATGTTGTGGATTTTAACACATCAAAAAGGTAATTCTTTATTCACAGTGTATTTGCTACTGAACAGATACACCTAGGAGAACAGATCATGAAGTTCACTGAAGGAAAGCAAAGGTTACATTCCTTCTGACAACACTGGGCAGGTATGTGTGGCACCTCCACGCTGTTTATAGCTCGTACACGTGTACTGTAGTAGAAAAGCAAGCAGATGTGTATTTGTGTTGAATTATTTGCAAGCACCTGCTGTGCAACAGTGGTACCTCTGCCGCTAGATAACAATGGAAATCGATTTTAGCAGATTTTTCAAGTTAGCCAACGAAATGAGAATAAACACTGAGCAAATGGCTTCTGGGTTTGCAAGCTTCTTGTTTCTCTGGTTGTTAGCCAACTCTGCAAATTCCATAAGGAAGCTCACTGCAACCTGTTAATATCTGTCATCTATTTGTATCACATCTGGTAATATTCTTATTTCATTGAAAGCAGGAATATTAGTAATTCAATTAGCAAACTAGGTTGCACTCAAGTCACTCTGCTGATATTTAGCTCAGACTGCAAAATTTAGGGGAATGAGTTATCTGTGCAAACAAGAAGTACCCTTTGTTACAAGTTCCTTTATGTGGTTATAGTACTGACAATAAGCATCTCTCCAAATTCCATCTGAAGAAGCAAGGACAAAAGACAACAGGCACAAGCCATAGCATGAAAAATTCCTATCATGTAAGGAAAAATTCTTCACAAAAAGAACAACTAAGTACTGCAACAAGTTGCCCAGGGAGTCTGCAGAATTTCCTACCCTCACAAGATTTTCAGAGTCAGACTGCAAAAGGTCCTGAGCAACCTGCTTTAGTTTTAGCATTGAGCAAGCAGTTAGTCTAGAGACTTCCACTGTCCTACAACTCCAGCAGGTTCTGCTTGACAACCACTGGCTCTGGAAAGCCACTGCATCATAACTACAGCAGTCATATTAGACTAAAATTCTTGCTGTAATAAGAGTCAACACAATGAGAATCCTGGATAGTGAAGAAAACTGTGACAGAAGTAGTAACATGAAAGATCTAGTTTGAAAGGGCTACCTAGAGAGATGATCACTCCAAGTGCAAGGAGAGAACTGCAGCAACAGCAGAAAGCCCAAAACACTTCAGATGCAGAAAGGCAAAAAGTAACAAAGCTATAAATAAAGCAAACTGGAAAGTAATATAAAGAATTAAGAAGTTTGAGATTGACACAAGGAGAAAAGGAAAATCAGCAAAGGAACACGGAGTAATGATATAAAGAAAACAGGGGGTAAAGTAGCTGAACTGGCAGCATAGAGGTTAAAGCTTTTATCTCACAGTGGAAGATCAGGAAGGTCATGGGTACTTTGGCATGGTCACAGGAGAGATGGAGAAGAGCTGTTATCAGTCCATCTTTTCCTGACTGGTGCTGGTGCAACTGAACTAACTTTACCAGAAAGAAAAATGAGTCAGTCAATGAAAGGAATACACTTGAAACTGTTTGACTATAATGATCAAAGAATGGATAGAAACAACTGAACGGCACTTTTGAAAAGAAAAATAATCTGTATTTGATCTAGCTCAGTCTTCCTTTGTGTCAGCACTTTCAATAACACAGCAAAGGTGCTGACAATAGTTCTGTTAACATTATTGTGGAAGCCACAGAAACTACACGAGGTTTTAAAGACTGCTTATATTTAACTGATGGCCTGAATTGCAAACCTAAAAACAAGGCTTTACCCACCATGTCCCAGTTTTCACTGTATTTGGCCTATGTAGAAACAAAGCGAACTAAACGAAACAGCAAATCCATTCTTCGTGCACCAGGAGGAAAAACCCAGCAGCAATTCCCAATCTTTCCAAGCTTCTAATTCAAAATTCTTCTCAGACTATTCCCCATTTACTATCAACACAATTAAGCTGCATCTATTAAGACCTCAAGTGCTTCACCTCCCTCGTAAACACTGACATTCTTTTAGTATGTGATGGTGTGATTTGTATCACCACAATTGTTATAAAAGCAGGTAGCTGCTGAAAATATCATTCCAGATGAAATTATTGTTGAAGTGTTTACAGAACAGACAGCATAAGAATTATTTATTCTCATAATCAGAGAGAACTAACAGTAAATAGAATACTCAGCAGACTACATATGCTGCATAGTGTTAATAACAGTTGTGTGCCATTAACTCTTGCAGCCTTCTGGACAGAAGTTGTTTCTCTTCTACTCAGCTTTACTTGCAGTCACTGTGGTGGAAATCAGGGCTCTCACTACTTCTGCTGAACTACGGACAGTCCAGAGGGCCTGAGGACAGCACCACAGGCCTGGAGCTCAGCTCAAAGCATGAACTGATTGGAATGTGCAGCACCCCCAGCATCACGTACAAGCACAGCCAGAGTACCTGCCCCTGTGATAAACCACACAATGCCACTTTCCATGGCCCACAGGGTGCATTTGTAATCCATTCTCCATATCACAGTCAGGAACATTGGGTTTTACCCATAAAAGCCTTTTCCTAAGGACAGAGCAGCGCCGTGGCGGTCGCTGAACAGCCACTTGCAAATTCCACAATTCCTTATGAAGAAACGGGCACTTTAGGCAGCATCAAGCAGCAACTTATAAATTTTGTTTTTCCTTTGGAAACAAAAAGCACCGAGAAGCACTATTTACCAGTAATGTGAACGTATCAATTTAATCCTCTGATGTGAGAAAACCATCTCTGATTGCGCTACACACTTCACACGACGTGCCAAGTACCTGGTTTATTACACCTGAAGGGACGCTGGAGTTGTTTTTCTTATAGAGAGGAAAATGTTCAAGTTGTTCCTTAATGCTACCTCTTGGTATTTCCTTGTAAATGGCTGAGAAATTTACACAGCCTTTCTGAACACCAATGCCTTCATTCTGTAAGAGATGGTGAAACAACTTAAAGTTTGCCTGCAGGTCTCATGGTGCAGTGCATGATTTTGTCAATTCTGCAAGGTCATTGTTTTCTCTCCTAGAATATTTCAGTATTTTTTTTTCCTTCTGAACTTTTAAGCTGACATTTTATGCTTTCTGTTGATATAATAAAGAGCTTAAGTACTAGAAACTCTGGTATTTCTATTCAGCCTAATTAATCACAATTCAGGTGAGAGGCATATAAAAATAAAAAATAAAATAAAATAGAAGTAGTCTTACAAAATGCAGTAAAGTTACCGCTTCTAAAAACCCTGAAGAACAATAATTGGATAAAACTGACACAACCCGATAGGGATGCTTCCTCTAAACCAGAAGAAACACTTTTAAAAGCTAAATAAGACACTGTAGTATGTCAATGAAACACAGACAGCTGAAATGTCACAGAAAGCATAAAACTGCACTGTCTTTCAATAACACCAAAGAAAGGAGGTTAGAGTAAGAGCCAAAGCCCAGTGAAAAATGAACTTCTAACCAAGAAATAAGGGACACCTCTAGCTGCTTTTCCTCTTCGAGGAAATTCCTAAGCAACACATGCTGCTTATCTCAAAGTCTGTGAGTGAAGAAAACCCCACCTGGCAGTCACACAAATGGAATAATGAAGAAACAAAATATTTCCTCTTAACCACAAGCAGATTGTAATTGGCAGTGCAAGAGATTAGAGGCCATTTTATCACTTCTCAGTGCCACTCTGTCCCTACAATGCAGTAATTACGATTGGTCAAGTAGATCTTTAATTTGCACACCTCCTCCAAATACTGATTATCAGTGTTCTACAGACATCTGCAAATACAGACACCAAAAATGCCGGCGTCCATAGAATGTTAACCAAGCCTATTGCTCTTATACTCTTTTTAGAGCTAAAACCCAACGCTTTAGGTCTATAAACACATCCACTTACTCATTTTCTTACAAGTTATTCATGTAGAAACTATAATGTTCTGTTCTCCCCAGAATCTTATAATACATCACATGGCTAATAGCACTTGGAAAGATTAAGCATGAAACACAGGAAACACAGACAGAATTCAAAGCATACCTGAGTCATCACTGGGGAAATTCCATTGTTTCTTAAAGAGTTGGTAGGAATCCATGGAGGGAAGGGGGGGGACACTAAAAAAAAAAAACCAAAATAAAATGGGAAAAAAGAAATGTAACTTTCAAAGACCAGATGCACTTAAGCACTACAGGTGCTCACTGCCTTCTCCACTGGGCACTGGCACTTACAAGAGACTTTTGAAAAATCATTCTATTAAAAATGCTTTCACATGGTAGAACAATTCTACATTCAGAAATAAAACCAATTTACTACTCATAAACAGTAATCCTTAGAATGCACACAGACTAAGATAAATAGAAGAACATCTCTATTAGCTGACAGAACTGAAAATGAAGTAACACTAACAAGCATCAAACCAGCTGTTTAAGCCTTTGAATTATACAAACTGACCTCAGAGACAAATAGCATGCCATATAGTACCAAACACAAACAACAGGAGAATTAGCCAAAAGAGCATAAAACGCCACTTAAGTCTCCTAAAACACGCAAATCACTTATGCAAGCGAAGCACTTAGAGAAGACTTTCCCTGGCTGTAAGGCAGTACAATATTCCGAGCTTCTGCACCAGCTCTTCCTCTCCTATAGCCAGAAAGTCTGCTCTAAACATCAGGATATTCAAGAAGTAGAACATAATTTTTTAGAAAGCCAAGCAGCTTTGGAATTTCTTCCCTGGAGGATTTTGAGAGTAAGTTCAGCAATAGAGGCAAAGGCCACAAATAGTATTTTGGGAGATCCAGCTGGGCGTTACGTGTGGCAGCACATCAACATCCTTAGAAATTTAACTAAACAAAGCCATGGTTGACTTGATCTATTGTTGGCAGTAATCATTCTTCAAGCAGATGTTTGGACCAGACAACATCCAAGTAACAGGCTGCCCAGCCAGGCTGTGGAATCTCCCAGTCCTGGAGATTTTTAACACCCAATGGACAAGCCTCTAAGGAATCTGATTTAAAGTCAAAGTCAGCCCTGCCTTGAGCATGAGTTGGGCCAAGATCCAACATAACACGAAGCTCATTATTTAGAGTCATCAATACACCACTGAACTTGGTTTGTCCTTGGCTGTGTTTACAGATACTCCAGGTCAATACCGTGAGCTACACAAGGTCTACAATGCCCAAGTTTGATGCAAGGGATGAGATTTAGCATGCAGAGTGTGAACTTGCTGCCTGAAGTTACACAGCTCCTCAGTGTCTGAGCTCAGAAAGAAAACATCTTCCAATGCCCTAAAGCCTCTTTATCATACGGCATACTAATGTAGTAAATATAACATTTAACTACTAATTTGCTATTTCATTAGTTAATAAACAATGTAGAAAAAGATCACAGACACTTCTAAAATTGTAATGATTGCTTTGTAAACTCAGAAATGGGAAAAATAAAATTTCACATTATTTATATCAAAGGAGATTTGAATTTCTTTACTTCAGAAGCCATTCTTTAAGCAAGCAGGGATTAAAAGCAATAGAACAATTATTTACAATAAACTCCACTACTTTACCAATTATGTCAGCAGGGCTGCACTGGTGCCACTGTCTGAAGAGAAAGTGTTCTCAGTGATTGACACCTCCAACTCAGCATTTCCCATGCCAGGTTACAGACAATAACTGTAATTTAATAATGCTGTCTGCAGCGTCCAGCCAGCAGCTGCAAGCACAGTGAATAAGTAAGAGTTTCCATACCAGCAAAACAGTAATGCTGCCGTACTAATAAAACGTCCTTCCACTTCTGGTCATCGTACAGGAGGCAGGGTTAACACTGAGGCCCAGAGACAAGAAAGATCATTCAAAACAATGAATTAATTCAACAATCTGGTTGTAAGACTTTGAAAGTGAGCAAAACAATTAAAACCCTAAGCTAAAATGGTCCACCCTTTCTGCCTACCTGGTTTCTTCAAATACATCATTTTACCACTCATGACTAAACACATTGATGCCATTCACACACCAAGAAAAGAAGAAATTTAATGAAGTTCTTTCAGCACAGAAACAAAATTAACAGTTCCCATAAATCTTCAATACCCAAATAAACATAACTCAAACAACTGAGTTCAGAACTCACTCTACTCAAGCCCTGAAAGACTGGAAAAAATCGTTTGAGAAAATTAGTGCCTTACTTTTCACTTTTCTACTGCCTGGGCTGTAACTGCAGTGTACAATCTTTTGCTTTTTAACCAATATTGTGTTCTTTTAACAAAAAGGCTAAAGGCCCCACTAAAATTAATCCCGTTGTCTTCACTACTGAACATCAACATCAGAGTAAATCACCAAGCGCTACCATTTCTCAACTTTCTGTATCTCTAAATAATGACAAACATTAAATCTGTTCAATAAAATGCAGCAAAACAGGAGATGGTTTTCTAAAAGCCTTACTGACTTTTTTGTATATGTAATCGTTTTATATCAGTCTCTGTATTTTGAAGAAATTACCTCTTCTCCAACCATGTTAACTATTACCTGTTCTGACACCCATTTAACTGGCAAGGATGTAGCCACTCATTCTATGTAATTCTATTTACTATGTATTAATCATTTAAATAGGTTTTGCTGTCTCCTATCCAAGCATCTTGAGGATAACTTCACCTGGTTTTCCCTTTTGCACCTGATTTAGCAAAACATCCTGATAAAACACAGCACCACTTCTGAAACCAGTGAAAATATTGGAAATAATTCATTAAAATTGCAAAATACACTGCATAGGGTTTGTATGGCCAAGCTTTTGGGGCGGGGAGGAGGTGGTACAATGGTGGCTTCTGTGAGAATTTGCCAGAAGTATCCCATGCCCAGCAGAGACTGTGCCAGCTGGCTGGCCAAGGCTGATCCCATCAGTGGCAGTGGTAGCACCTCTGGGATAACATAAGTGAAGAAGGGAAAGGAAAAAACCTTGGCAGTGGCAACTTCAGCTAGAGAGAGCAGTGAAAATAAGGGAGAGAAATAGTGCTGCAGACCCCAAGGTCAGTGAAGATGGAGAGAAGGTGCTCCAGGTGCCAGAGCAGGTTCCCCTGCAGCCTGTGGTGCAGACCATGGTGATGCAGCCTGTCCCCCACAGCCCGGAGAGGTCCATGGTGCAGCACAGATCCACTGCAGCCCAGGGAGGTCCACAGCGGTCAACCCACCACATATGCACTGCATCCCCTCGCGAGTCAGCTTCTACATTAGTAAAGACACTAAATCCAATTTAATCCACAACTTCTAATAAAATTCAAGTGCTGAAGTTCTTAATACGTTGCCTGACGATATTCACAAAACACAGAGGGCAAGGTGTGCCTCATCTGATTGTCAGACAGACTAACTGAACTAACTCATTAGAGTCAAAATTAATTTTGGTATAGCAACATGCAACTTTTCCAAATGTTAACTCATTTAGTGGAAAACACTGTAGGCAAATATTTTGCAAACCCTGTTCAGGGGTCATTTTCATAGCTGGAGATGCTCATGTAATCTCGTGGGCACATGCACACATAATATACACGAACCCAGACTTATTAGTGAACGTTCTTCCTCAAAACACTGCATGATGCTAAAGAACAAAACCAGAGACTGTAAGATGAAAAGGAGGGGGAAACTACCCTTTTGCTTTATTTATATTCATGTACAACAGAGTCCTTCTATGCCAGCTTCTTAAAACCACTCTATACAGACTTATTTTTACCCATGAGATCAAGTCCTCGTAGCTTTACAGAGAAGGGGCAGGGAAACTTCAGTATAGGTAAGCAGACGGCTCAAGCAAAGCCAACAAGTGCTGTTGAAAGGTTGAATAAAAGTTAATAAAAATTTTGAAATAGAAGTTACAGACAATACTTACTAGCATTGAGCATGTGTTGATGGTGTTTCCAGTTGGTCCACACCATCAAGAGAGAAGACAATCAGTGTACTTACAGACAGCAAATCAAAAAATTTTGAATTGTGGAAAAAGCAAATGGGCTAAAAACATACAGTAAATGTGAAGCTGTACACTCCAGAGCCTGAACAAAATAACTTAAGAGCCTATCAATCGCAAACACACAAGAAATGTAAAACCAGGATTTATTACAGGACAATGGTGAGCCAATTCTGTTACACTCAAGAGAAAATATTTTCCAACCTCAAAATGCATGAAAAATCCCTAACGCAGCAGCAGGTATTATACTAGACCACTGGTGACAAAATATCAGGACTTTCCATCCAGTCCTGGACATGTAAATAGAAGAAAATTGATGAAGTTTGGAGAAAAGCTCTTAAGATGATTAGATGAACAGAGGAGCTTGCAGCTTGAAGCTTCAAAGTGGAATGTAGAAGCAACTAGTTCATACACAAATGGTTTGTCAAAAGTATGTTTGCAGAGACAATCATCTCCTAGTTCTGCAATGCCTACTACAGCTTATCCTTCGCAATCGAGGGTCATCTAGACATAAAGAAAAAAAATTCTTCCTAATAGCTAGTCTAAACTTCTCATAAACTAAAAGCTTAGATTAGATATTAGGAACAAATCCTTTTCGCTGAGGGTGTTGAGGCCACCAGCACAGGATGCCCAGAGAGGTGGTGGCTGCCCCACCCCTGGAAACATTCAAGGCCAAGCTGGATGGGCTTTCGAGCAACCTGATCCAGTGGGAGGTGTCCCTGCTCAGTGCAGGTAGGGAGGACCAGATGACCTTCACGGTCACTTCCAATCCAAACCATTCTATGATTCTGTAATTCTATAAAAAGTAACGAACATACATTGCTGCAGCACACTGTCAGCCTGTTTTGTCTTCTTCCCTACTCACCAATTCCCCCAACTCTGAGAGGACAGTGGAGCAAACAGAGCTCTTAGCAAGAAAACCAACATAAGTGGGATAACCTAACTCATAACCCAGAACTAACATGGTATCATGAAAGTTACCAGACATGTTATTTCCTCTATTAAAATCAATCTGCGTTATGTTTCATTACCTTGGCTTTGATAATGCAGAATCCTTGGGTAAAGAGCGCTGCTGATGGTGGTGATAATCATTTTCATAAAATTAACCTCAAGGGCCTTCAGAGTGCGGAAGGTTTACCGGAGTGAACATCCATCCCATTACGTGTAGCAGTCAATTTAAGCACTTAGACATACAAATTTCACTTTGTGACAGGTATTTAAAGTCTGGCATCTTTTCAGAAATTGCAAGAAATCACACTGGGTCTCAGACAACATCCGTGGGACACCTCTACACAGCTGACTCTCTGCAGACACAAATCCACATCGTGGTGGGGACTACTAGTTCTCCATGCTCCCAGGTGCTCAGAGCTAAGGAGGATGCTGGGATGGTGGGATATCTTGCCTGTAAGTCACTGAATTTAAAAACCAGCAACCTCCCTCAAAAGAGGAAAGACTAACCCAGCACCTGGGGCTCCCTGTGTAGGGTTGTCCCCACGGATAACTGGTTATGCAGAGGTGTCCCACAGAGAGTTGGCCACCATGGAGAGTTGTCCCTTCTCCACTAAAGCAAAGTTTTTATGTAAAAGTAAGAGCACAAAGTCTACATATGCATTTGACAGTTCTGTCACATCATATGAGTGCATAAGCAAAACAGAATTTCAAAAGTTTCTTTTCCTACAGAAAACAGTTTTCAGACATTCTATTTTGCTCTTCTTTTTTTTTTCAGCACTCAGACTCAATCTTGGCTTCTTTGGACAGATCTATCAATCTGATGTGTCCGCGCTATAACCCCTTGGTGCCAACCATTACACCAGGCACAATCAGCCTTATTGATATATGAAATACTACAGACTTACCTGTTTGAAAGGTGACAAGAAGTCATTTCTCTAGGATGAAGCATGCTCAACTTCCCAAATACAGAGGTGCTGGCACTCTCTCAACAGCATTCCAACAAGTAAAGACAAGACCCCTGGTATTTGTTTCTGACCAGTTTATCTCCCTATTTTAATGAATTTAATTGAAAACTGAACCACAAAGGAGACAGAAGTAGCACCAGTTCTGTGCCCATGCAAAGAAAAAACCATACAGCATAATTTTACGAGACCCATCTCTTCTTCACCTAATCTAATTAGAGTGTGAGTTTATCCTTGGCATTCAATTCGTAGTTTTCAAACACCACCTGAATTTCAAGAAATCAGAAACAAACTAAAGTAAATGCTATCTTATAAAAAATATTCCCAGGTATTCATAATTCTCAGCTTTTTTCCTAGCATTGCTTTATGTGCTCCTAAAAAAACAATTTTCTAAGAAGAAGTTCCGTCAATGTAGGAAGCTCTGGTTTCGACCAAAATTTCCCTTTGGGCTGCCATACCACGCCTTTCAGTATCACAAGCCAAATGAAGGAATACACCTGCTGCCAGATTCTCCATAAACGTGGATCAAAGCAGGACAGCTCAGTCAAGAGACGGCAGAAGGCGGATGAGATACTTAATGGAAACTATGAAATAACACCATTGATGCAGACATGCAGGAGCGTGAGCAAACCCAACGCCTACCGAATGGTGAGACCTTTGAGATGGCACAGGTAAAGAGCCACGGGCAAGTTTCAAGGCAGAGAATTCAGCAGCTATAAATGCATTGAAGAAAAAATCACTCCTAAGTGCAAGGAGCAGCTTGACAGAAGTCACAAGCGGTGCCTACCATTAAATTCAATTCTCTAGAATAACTAAATTTTCACTACAACCAGTGGACACAGGAGCGGAGCCGATAAACACCACCAAAGGAGGAGTAATTTCCTCTCTGCCTGCACAAAGCACTGTAGGTACCACCCGTAACCCACATGTGCACCGTGGGACTTTACAGAACCTATGGCACTGGCGTGCAGGCAGCTTCCCTGGGACCTCAGAAGATCCAGGCACACCTGCTCTTCACAGAGCCACGGCCAACCTCCTGTTTCAAGGAAACAAAAGCACCTCCTGATGAACACCACCACCTGGGTAGGTGTAGAAGGCAGCATCCTAAGAGCAGTTCATTGATCGGGTTTTGAGGTCACAGGGTGACTGCAGAGAGCTGCCTGGAGCCCACAGCAAATCACAGCCGTCTGCTCAATTCCCAGCGCATTAAGGGAAACAGAGTTCTGCAGCCTTGCAAATAAATAGATTTACTCCTACTAATTCCAACATCCTTTTCTTCTGATTACTTCTCAACTGGATAATTGGCTAGGCTAAAGCAACAGCATTAGGCAAGCTCAGGACACCGGCTGCCACCAGAGACACCACTGGCATCTCAACAGGAAATGAGATAGGAAGTGATATGAGGGCAGATAACGGATCCTGAACACTGATGCAGTTTTCACGACATAAGAGAGATCGGAGAAGGCTGCACAACAGAAATTCAAGGGGACTTGGCAGAAAAACAAACTTCACTTAACAGGCAAACTTTGGCCCCATTTTAAGTATCTGACACTGATCTCAACAAATGCAGGAATTTTATTATTACTAAACTGAGGGTTGTACAGAGGAACCCGAGGCTGAGGGAAAGAAGGTGGCGACAGGGCAAAGAACTCGGGCTGAAGAACTTGTGAATCATCTTGAAGCAGATGCTTCAAAGATGGCTGTAAGGACTTTCTGACAAACACCGCAGTCGTGACCCGCGACGCCTCCGGATCGGCCCAGGGGGGCCAGAGCGGCTGCTGATCTCATTTTGGTCACCGTAGCTCCCCATGGGCACTGGGGTGCCTGGGGACTCCTGGGGTTTGATCGGGTGGGGTGCTGGGGTGCCTGGGGCCTCCTGGGGTTTGATGGGGTCAGCAGCTGGGGCTGCTGCTCCCAAGGCTGGAGCACCCCACAATGGAATCAGTGCCAGCTGGGTGAAAATGCTGACGGCTCCTCTTCCAGCACCTCTTCCAGCACCTGCTGCTGGCACACAGCTGCTCCCACAGCTTTTTCCACACTGGCTGTACGCCTTCTGTGCCCGTTGTAAACGGGACACGTGTCGGCTCCGCACTGGCCCACGGTGGCCAGAGGGGCTCATCTTCTCAAGCACCAGAGCAGCACAGGACACCCTGGACGCCGCCTGCCTGGTGCAGCTGGAGCCGTTCCCCTCGAGTGCCAGAGCTGCCAGGAACATCTGCAGGGTCTTCCTCCAGACACTGGGCTCAGCACTTCGGACCACCAGCGAGCCGCTCCCGCAGTAGTTACTGGGCCGGCTGTACAGCTTCAGCACGCGCCGCTGTGCCCGAGAGCCGTGCCTGGTGCGCTCTGGCCCACAGTGGCCAGAGCAGCCACTGCTTCCAGGCCCTGGGTCGTCTCGCTCGCTGCCCTTCTGCAGGCGGCTGAGGGCAGCGCCCATCTCGTCTCACACAGGGAGCTCTGGAAAGAACATTGCAGCCCCCTCACAACAGGTTCAGGGGCAGCATGGGCCCACGCCTGCGGGCAGGCTGCGGGCTCGTGTTAGATCAGCCAGGAAGGGATCATCCCTGGCAGAGAGCTGGGGGGAACCCTGGGAGAACTCACCACCAACACGGGTGGGCACAGAGCCCTTCCTCACTGTTGCACACTCAGATCTCCAAGTGAGCTTCTGCTGAGAAACACTGCCAACCTGCTGGAGGGCAGAGAGCAAACAGCACTGGGTATGAGCACCTCTGTGGGGCTCAGAAGTGTCCTCCCTTGGGGGAGAGCCCTGTCCTCCCCTGCCTTCTCCTCACCTTGCAGGAGCACTCAGAATTCTCTCCAGGCCCCGGTAACCCCTGTGACATCAGTCCTTGCACCCACGTGGACAGAACCACCCAGACACCCAAGAAGGGGGGATTGGAATGGACATTTGCCCCTGTTGAACACGCACAAATCTGAAGCGGAATCAAAGATGGGATGCAGAAGCCACTGGGAGAAGACCATGACCAACGACCATCCCACGGTGGGATCATAGTGCACCCTGAACACCCTGAGGAAATGAGATCAACGAGACGACCACCTCCTCCTCCTCCTTGTCTATAAACACTACCAATTGACTGGGCTTTACTAGACTTTCACTGCCTTCTGCTGACCTCTCTGCTGTTAACCTGCCCACCTGCCCAGCCCAAGCCTTTCCAGGTGGCTTCTTTTGCCCAGAGACCTGCACTACCAAAACACTCTAGACCTGAGCATGCTCCTCAAAGCTCCATATGGCTGTGTCCTGTGGGAAGTGAGGCTCAGGGGACTTTTGGTCAGGGACTAAAGCCACGCAGACAAAAATAAAAGCAAAACCAGAAGCAAGGATGATGTTCGCATCACAGGAGACAACCAAGTAGGCTTTTGGGCATGGAGATGCCAATATGGGGTGGTAGGGAGGAATGAAGTCAAGATACTCAAGTGAAATGCAAGGACAAAGATCACAGACAAAAAGAACAGTAGCAATAATCTTTAGTAGCCGCAGAGATGCACTCCCAAGGAACCATGTACTGTTTATTTTGGGATTAGGTGGGCTTGCTGGATTGCTGTGCATTTTCCTAATTTAAAAAACATCATTAAAAGAAAGCAGAAACTTCTCTTTTTAAAATCAAACATACGTTCAGAGATTTTATGTTGCTGATACAGAAGACATGATTCACTGGCAAGGATGTTTCTATACTCACCGTAGAACCATCACCACTTATCAGAATTCAATGAGGAATACATTATTTTTTCTCTTCGTCATCATTATAGCAGTACCACAGAAAGAGACACACAGAAATAGCCGCAGCATACAGCAACCTCCATGTAACTGAGAAGCTCTGGGTTGTTACAAGGCAGCCTGATTTTCTCACAAGAAAGGAGAAAAAAGGCATTAGTTATCCTGGACAACTACCAGCACAGTTTTGCAGCACCTTGGGGATTCTAAAGCTTTTAGAAATGCTGTAATTATTTGGGAATTTTCCAGTAAGGACTAAATGGAAAAAATAGCACCTGTATTCAGCTCAGTTACCTGTTTACCACTCATGAGGGTAAAATCATTTAATGAAGTATTATGCAAAGTTCACGGAAAAAGCCAGCACAAGGGACTAAAGATCCAGAGACCTTTTATACTTATACAAAGTATGAATTTGACATGTACAAGGTTGAGAAAACTGGTTGGAAAAAGACCCAGATAGTTTTACAAATTAAGAAAAGACGTTTGTATTAATTTTTTTTTTTATTGAAGGAATTAGACTTTAATGGCCAACCTTAGTAATATGCTGTAAATCATCAGTAGAACCTGGCAACAAGAGCATAATAGCATGGGATTTAATACCACCATCCTGCTAATTGAATGGACCTGACCTCAGCTGGGTCATGTGCAGCAAGTCAGAATGATAACACTGCAAATTATCACCGCTTTGCAGATGTCAGTGTCTCCTACGTGTAAAGAGAACCAAACTAAGCACGGTCCATTCTGTTGATTAAAAATTAATTTTTACCCAGGCTACGCTGTTTGTAGCAGCTTTAGAAATAGAAAAACCTAAAGCAAGACGGAATGGTGAGTTGCAAAGAGTTTTTTCCCCACTGTTCAAAGGTCTCAGTCACTTAGAAGATTACTGTGTAGTTCCTTGTATCATTCCTATAGATGTTTAAGTCAGTGCTGGAGCCTTCTGGGAGACGAAAAGTCGGAAGTCTGTAAGCAGTGATGTGCACACACAGCATTGACTCAAGGGTAGAGACTTCACTCACCTGGTCTGCCTTCTCTTAAATCAACAGAACCACCAAAACCAATACAACTTCAGCTACAACCTCACTCATGCAAGAAAGGATAGGAGAATTGTATTCCGTATATACTTCAATAGGTAAAGATAATAAGTAAAGACAAGACCCCTGGTATTTGTTTCTGACCAGTTTATCTACCTATTTTAATGAATTTAATTGAAAACTGAACCACAAGGGAGACAGAAGTAGCACCAGTTCTGTGCACATGCAAAGAAAAAACCACACAGCATAATTTTACGAGACCCATCTCTTCTCCACCTTATCTAATTAGAGTGTGAGTTTATCCTTGGCATTCAATTCGTAGTTTTCAAACACCACCTGAATTTCAAGAAATCAGAAATAAACTGAAGTAAACGCTATCTTATAAAAAATATTCCCAGGTATTCATAATTCTCAGCTTTTTTCCTAGCATTGCTTTATGTGCTCCTAAAAAGTGAAATGCAAGGACAAAGATCACAGACAAAAAGAACAGTAGCAATAATCTTTAGTAGCCGCAGCCCTTGCCAAGAGATGCACTTCCATGGAACCATGTACTGTTTATTTCGGGATCAGGTGGGTTTGCGGGATTGCTGTGGGTAGGAGAATCATATTCCATATGTATTTCAACAGGTAGTTTAGGACACTGAATCCCCAAAGATTTCTTTCCCCATTTCTGAGAAACAATGTTCCAAACACATAAGCAAGAGGATGCAACTGCTGGCAGCAAAGGTTCCTTTCCCTGCAGGCACTCTTCCTCTGATACAGGTGTATTCACCATATGTACATATGGGAAATGCTACATTGCTGTTCTTGGCACTTAATTAGGGGAAAAGGAAAATGTGCAGGACTAGAATTTTAAGTGTTGGTTTAATAACCTTCATCCACCTCATTCCTGAATGACTTTCTTCCTCTCTGGAGCGGCTTCCCATATCAAACACCGGTGTTAAGGTGAACCATGGTTACTGAAGAGGCACAGAGAAGGCACATGACAAAATTATTAATTATAGGGAGGGGAAGGAGGCAGAGTTTCCTTTCCACCCCACAGAAGCCCTTCTAAAACACAGCATTTCACACTGAATACAAATACACTTTCAGTAGTCAATAAAGTCTTACTGGTGACTACAGAAGTTGGCAATTTAAGAATTTAATATAAGAACTGCTGTAAATGAGGTTTGTAGAAGGCAAAGGAGGTTTTGAGAAGACACAAAGATCTTAACTTTTTTTTAAGTACAATAAAATAAATTAGGAAACTATTACATATCTCAGACATATGGTTAAGTTAAACAACTTGAATACATTAACAAGGAATACACTCATTCTTACTGCTTTTAGTTTTAGTTCATTTTTCAGATTCCTCCTTTCACATCCAATGCTAAGATCTGTTCCCAACAGAAGACCAACACAAAGGGTTGGTCAGTGCTCTTTTCTGCTGGTTCTGCTAATCTGAAAACAAAACACCCCATACTCTAACACCAAAAAGTATATAAAAGCATAAAATATTTAAAGTATATATGAAATACCTTACAGCAACAGTACAGCTAGAGCTGGGAGGGGTGTGTTTCTGTTTGGGGTTTTTTGTTTGTTTTTTTCTTTGGGCTTTTTGGGGGAAGAGGGTTTTTACTGTAACCTATATTGTGTTTTATTGTAACCAATTTTACTCCTACTAAATTACCAGAGCTCTGGAATCTTAAGAATATTTCATTTATTTTTTTTTTTTATTTTATAGCTTTCTTACTCCAAAATACCTTCCTATGTGATAAAATAAGCACAAAACAACTCCTCTATAAATGAATTGTTGAAGGTGGCATTAAATTATGAGGCAATACGTTCTAATGGTGACAACATACAAAGCAACCAAAAGCTAAAACGGGCAGTAACAGCTAAAGAACATTAAATTCATGAGCACCATTTAGGCTGAAGCCATTGCAGCCATTTTCTTTCTCAGAACACACTGTACCATCGAGCAGTCCGTGTTTATGTCACAATACCAACAAAACAGGAGCAGAAGGAGGAGCATTTAAAATAAAGACCTAAGAAATTACAATACTTCAAACATACAAGAACACCTGCCACTATGGTGTTCTTCTGGTTTAAGTCAGTTCAAACAGAACCATTTCTAACTCAAAAAATTCTTAACAAAGGGTCAAAATTCTTCCTCCCTTGCCCTCTCCATGCCCTTCCTGAAGATCAGGAACCTGCAACACATCCAGTGCTATCTCATCTCTGTACCACTCCATATAAATGCTGCCTAGACAAGCAACTTCACAGGAGAAACAGGACAACCAAAAGTAAATGAAACCGCACAGATTTCAGTTCCCTGGAATTGTAGTTTTCTCTGTAATTCTTTGTTTTTCTCTTGAATTCCTAGGGTCTTGCACATTTACAGGTATAAATCTTCTAGGTTTGATTTAGTAAAGTAGGACTAAGTAGCAACGACCACAAGTACAAGAGTGGTTTGTTTATAAATACAAGTGCATGCACAGAACAGCTGAGAGGAAAAGTCTTTGCCAGAACACTCATTTAGACACATCCCTTCATTACAGTTTTGCTTCATTACAGCAAAAATTATTTCCCAAAATTTTCTCACCCTGTATCACCTGCCCAGAAGGAAACACAGAATATTAGAAAATATGATTAACAAATCCACTAGACAAGGCAATAACATTATTGCTTGAATAAAGAACTACTTTATGATTTGCTGTTCTTCGGTTACTGCGAGGGAAAAGGAGCAGGGCACTTCAGTTTCCCCACAAATCTGACAGGATAACAGTCATTTGCCTAAGATAAAGTATGCCCGAGTTTCCAAATACAGAGCTGCTGGCATTCTCTCTTACCTATTGCAAGCAGTTTCTCCAATCTCCTCCCTAGACAACTTTATCTCACTCCCCTGTGTTCTACCAGTACCTAGGTTGCAAACACCTTGCTTCAGAATACAGATATTACTAAATATAGTTTGAGGTAACTGGCTATACCCCATACTTTCCTTCTGCCTTTTTCAGTGTCACATGCTTTAATCTGATCCAGCTTCTCAGTTTTGTCAAAGCTGACAGGTCAGGACTTGAGAAGAAGAAGACATTGCCAATTCAAACCACAATGGTTTCCAGGCTCACTGCCCCACTCCCCATTTAAGCCTTCCTTGTAAGGCTAATCTCCCAGGAAACCCATACGTATGAGCATTCTTCATTAAAATAGTAAAAGTGCAACACATCTTAGTTTATTGCATTCATTTCCCCGTTATTCATCACAAAGACACTGCTCAATAAGAACGCACAGGCTAAACTCAGCCTTAAGGTGATGTTAAGGATATCAAACCCTTTCAAAAAGCTCAAAAATTTATAGTTACTTTCAAGATCACTCGATTCCTCTTCCAAAAGAAAACGAATGCTCCTTCCTTAGCATGCAGCTCAGTTCAATTCTTTTCAGCTCCGTCAGTTATTTCTGTTTTCTCTTGTTATTCTCCAAATTATTAGAAAAACATCCCTTCAGGATCTCGTTATTGGCGCTGCGGTAGCCAAGCACATTCCATATTCAAATCAACAGCAGTCGCCTGACTAATGGGAAAATGCAACTTCTGGTTTTCCTGTTAAAAACATAAACATCTACTTTTTTAACACTTACAGAATCCACACAAATCTTTCTTATCACTTTTCTAAAGCTTTGAAACACTGACTGCATTAACTAATTAATTTCACATTAACTAATTAATCTACTGACCAAAGAGAGAGAAGCTAGCACTCGGTGTTTGAGGGTTAAATTAGTTAAAAATAGTACAGTAGTGACAGAATTTAATCTCATACTTCTCATAAGAGCAAGTAACCACTCACAGCTGCAGCAATTTGTGATAAATCCATGAGGGGATCTCATGATGGGAGTGGAATTAATTTGTGTCACCCGTAAGAGTACATGTGCTCACTCCACAGCACCTATATCAAACAATATTAAAATAAAAACACTAAACAAACTGAAAGAATCTATCATTTGGGCTAGCATGTGATATGTGCCCTCCAAAAGCAAGATAAAATTGTTTGCATCAATAAAATTCGGGGGATCACAATAGCGATCAGCAGGATCAGAACATTCTTTACAGTCTGTCTTTATCTGTGTGACTGCACAGTGTGAAGTGTCAACCCCTCCCTGACAAGGTTAAGTTCATTCTTTATATTCTGCTTTTATCATGATAACTTTTAATCCAACAGCTTGAAAACTGGAGAATGACTTTAAAACAGGGCCAAGACAATAATCTATGTGATCCTGAAGGAGGCAGGAAGAGAGAGGAAGATAAAAAGAGTCCAATCTCACAAATACAGCTACAAAGGAACAGAGCTGTAGATAGTTACCCAGCTCAAAAGGGAAGATGGACACCTGAGAGTCATCCTTAGTATGGAAATACACTGAACACCATATAGGGAAGCATACAAACTATGTATATTCACATTGTACTCACTCAGAACTATCTGGGCATTTTTGGTGCTGATGAATAAAAAGTCAGGAAAAACCACCCAAAACCAATTACCACGTCACTTTTAGGGAACTACTATCAACTCACAAGTCTAAAGGAAGAGGGACTCCTGGGTCTGAGCAAACAGAGCAGCAGCCGGATTCACAAACAAGTTCAGTGGCAAAGAAACATCAGAGAGAAGCATGAGAAGATGAGCTGCTCCAGTCACAGGGAGTTAGGCTTCTGCAGGGATTATTGATCTCTCCACTCAACGCTTTTCTGGAGCTAAACACAAAACATCCTGAGAACAAGAACCTACTACTAAGGTAAGACTTTAACTACCCAAGTACCTGGGCTGTTTGGAACACAGGATGAAAAGAAACGCCTAGGAAGATTCTTTTGTTCCTCCTCTTAATAACATAAGGCTGATGACAGAACCTGTCACATCTTTGAGGTGCACTGCCTACAGCTGAAAGTGAGAGATGTTTTTGCAGCTTACAGAGATGTAAGTCAAATTACTTCAAATTTACTATTCCAAGTACTCCTGACAGGACAGTTGTGGCAGCACATTTCCAGCATGAACTGTCCAATTCTGCCCAGTAACTAAGGTAAGTACTCATGCAAAGTGTGCCATCTGTGAAGGGGAGACAGCATTTTGTCCTGCTTTTGGTATTACTGGCAAGATATCTGTCCTGGTTTTGTCTGGAACAGAGTTAGTTTTCTTCCCAGTAGCTGCTATGGTGTGGATTTAGTAGGAGAATAACATTGATAATACATTGTTTCAGTTGTTGCCAGGTAATGTTTATGCTCAGCTGGGACAGAGCTGATTTTCTTCCCAGTAGATGCTGGGTTTTAGATTTAGTATGAAAAGAATCTTAATAATACAATGATGTTTTCAGTTGTTCCTAGGTTCTCAAGGACCTTTTCAGTTTCCCATGTTTTGCAAGTGTAGAGGAGCACAAGAAGCTGGGAGCAGCACAGCCAGGCAGCTGACCCAAGCTGGCCAAAGAGATATTTGATACCATATAACATCATGCTCAGTTTTTAAAAGAGAAGATGGTTGGGAGCCAGAGCTCGTTGATCTGCGGTCACTGCTTGGGCTGGGCAATCGGTCATCAGCTGGTGAGAAATTGCATTGAATTGTGCATCACTTGTTTTCTATAATTATCATCACCATCATTATTACTATTGTTATTTTCTCCTACTTTGTTGTCGCATTAATCTGATTTTAACTCAACCCAGGAGTTTTACTTTACTTTCCGATTCACCTTGTTCCCCTACAGGGACAGGGAGGGCATGGGGTGAGTGCCTGTGTGACACCTCGCTGCCGGCTGGGGCTACACCACAACTGTGTCTCACACAGAACCTTACACTGCAGCTTATGACAACAGCCACACTTTCTGGGTGGTGCTGTCAAACCAATAACAGTAACGCTAATAACCAGAAGGAAGCATTAAGATGAATCAATACCAAAAGAAATGACAACGCATATGTAAAACATTACTGTCTATTCATTGAAGAATTACAAACCAAGAATACAACTGCTCTGGCAACACTGCTAAATTGTTATTGATTTGCACTGAGACTTTCTCCCTTCTTCTTGACATTTCTAGAATTGTTACATTAACTATATATTACAGCTGAAAGTGAAGATGAGATCTATTATAAATCCCACACATCTGCTGAGATACACCATTCTGAAATTAACTGCCCTGAAACAACGTTCGGAGGACATGAAAGTCATTCCATTTCCCAGTATTAACTCCTCTTACTTCAATATCTGGATTTAAGATAGTTTTCATTCTTGTTCATGTTGTAGAACAAAAAAGAGTCTCTTTCCTATGGGGTCACAAGAAACAAGCAAAAGCAGTGTATTTTGAACAGCTGCTCAGAGGAACACGTTCAGCTGAGACAGTAAACATTTAAGTGGCTGAAAAAAAATCAGTGACAAATTCTAAGTAAACTTATGATGTAATCAAAGCTTTTGAACTTCAAGACATGAAAATCTGATGATTTAAATCTAAGTTTTCATTACCATTAACATCATTCCCTTTTTAATATAAGCAATTTAAGCCTATTTTAACAAGGATTTTGGCATACAATTTAGACTTCTACCATCAAGTGCAGACTAATGACCTTACCTAGAGCTACTCAGGACCCAAAGGACAGCATCTCTGAAAATGATCCCTCTAATGAATTGTGAGTGTGCAAATACGAGTGTGCACTGAGAAAGATACAGTAATGAGGAGGCTCTGGAAAAGGTTACACACACTCAGTGACAACGCAGGTATCAACCACTAAGAGGTTTGTTTCAAACGAAATTCATTGTGACTTAAAAACCTCTTACAATTATTTTCCCCCTCACTGCTGTAATTTCCTGTTGAAATAAAAATTATTGTGGTACCAATTGCTATCAGAAGATTTGAGATACATCCTGTATGCTGTTTGTCCCACACTGTCTTTAACTTCACATCCGCTGTCCTCAAAACTCAACAGGGATCTCGTGACACTGGATGCAAACACCACAATTATTTTTTGTGAGGGAGGCACCATTTAAGCTTCACAAACCAGCAAGCCACTTCCTGATTAATGTCCTTCAATCTTTATCACTAAACTAATTTATCCTGTCTTTTGTCCTCTACTGTTAATCTCCCACTCCCACACAAGGAATTAAAAGCGCAACAAACCAAAACCTATGCTATCTGATATCATTACTGACACATTTCTTTATTAACAAGAAAAACCTATTTATCAAAGTTCCAGCTTCAGGTTTTACATTCAGCTGACAAACAGGACAGTTGGGTCCATCTTCAAAAACAGAAGCACCCTAAAAGGGCTCAGAAAACCATTTCCTTTGATCAATAGCTGATAATCTTTCTGTTACCTTGGGCAATTTTAGACTTGGACTTCCAAACCGGCCATCTATTTGCTCTGGAATACTCTACGGGCTGGAAAACATTTGTTCAGTAGTTGAAGCTGGAGATACCTGATCAGGAAAACACCCCATACTGTGAGAAGATGAATTCATCCGCGTGACACCACCATAGAGGCCACAGTCAAGGGCAGGCAGGCCAGAACTTAGCATGGCAGAGAAATTAAGTGAACCTTACAGAACATAGAACAAACTGGGTCAAAGTGAACACTGCATCATCCAGGGACAATAAAGGACAGAATTCTCTGTCTCTCTGGGCTTTGCTGAGAATGTCAGCTTTTTATTTTTTAAATAATTAGTTTTTTTTGTTAAAATTGGATAAATTTTGTATTCAAATTGTTTTTAATATAAAATGAAGGTCATTACTATTTCTGATACTCACCTCTGCAAACTATTGAGTTAAAATATAGAAATAATTGAATACAATATGCTGCAACGGTCTCATATTTTTATCTGATATTTCACTTGATACTCAAGGGTAAAATTGTGTGTTACTTTGAAGATGCTCCTAAATTAAGTTTCCTTGTACAAATTAGAAACTTTGACATTTAAAATGAATTTTAATAGGGTAATAAACTCAGGAAATTTCATAACTCCATCCAAGATACGAGGCATCTCTGACCTACTGACAGGTTACGCTGAATGAAAGTCATCATTAAACTCTCATGAGGCAGCACACCAATAGGTATTTTGAAGAGACTTATTTGAGTGATAAAGATAAATATGAAGGAAAAAACAGTTCAGCTCATTTTTCACACTATCTTTACAAGGACCTGAAAACCACAACATGGCAGGATTAGCATTCTACTCAAAATTGTATGGCAGGAATGCAATATTTGGTATTTTTGTTAAACACTGAATAGCTTTTTTTTAAATATTTCCATTCTTTAAAAAAGCTACTTTTCATCTCTGTTCTTCCAGAGTAAAACCTGAAAGCCAAAACGCTCAAAAAACCAGGAAGTCAACAAGAACATGAAAAATTATATATTTCCACCTACTGGTTCCTTGGAGCTTGACTACTTAAGAGACCTTTTTGTACAATTAATCTGTGAAACGTGGAACATCATCTTCAGTACTTCTGACAAGTCATACAATATAAATATAAAGCTTTAACTTTTTTTTTTAAAAAGACAGCTATCATCTCATACTTTCTCTAATCCTGTCCCTCTCATTGAGCCCTACTGCTACAATGCACTCAAACCCAAGCACCTGCACCGTGTTTTTGTCTGGTCTGCTATTCAAAGATCTTGATCCAAGGTGTTCCCAGGGTCACCTTCACCTTAAAATCTGAACCGTCACGTGATAAACTGCTGCTATTCCCCCAGGCTTCAGTAAGGTTTTTTTTGTCCAGTACCTCTCAGCACCCAGCTCTCTTCCTCAGAATCCTGTCTGGCAGAGGGCTGCAAAGCTTCCCTGGAGATCCTTTCCACCAAGAGAACCTCTAAACACAACCCAGCCTTAACACTTAGATACCCTATTACTCATGAGATAAGAGCAACAAAACTGGTGAAGGGACTTGAGCACAAGTCCTATGAAGAGAGGCTGAGGGAGCTGGGGTTGTTTAGCCTGGAGAAGAGGAGGCTCAGGGGTGACCTCATCACTCTCTACAACTATCCGAAAGGAGGCTGTAGACAGGTGGGGGTCGGACTCTTCTCCCAGGCAGCGAGCAACAGAACAAGAGGGCACGAGCTTAGACTCTGCCAGGGAAGGTTTAGGCTGGATATCAGGAAAAAGTTCTTCACAGAGCAAGTACTCAGGCATTGGAATGGCCAAACCAGGGGGGTGGTGGATTCACCATCCCTGGAGGTTTTTAAAATAAGACTGGATGTGGCACTCAGTGCCATGATCTAGTAATCATGATAGCGTTGGATTAAGGGTTGGACCTGATGATCTTGGAGGTCTCTTCCAACCCAGATAATTCTATGATTCTATGATTCTATATTGAGAAAAAGGCAGCATAAAACGCAGTTCACGTGATTTTATAGATCGTAAGTATTCATAGAGTTAACATTCCTTGTGTTTTTATTCTTAATTTACTGTCAATTTACTCAGGATTTAACATGGCAATTTTTAATTAGTATTTTTACAGAATAGTTCACAACAAAGAATGTGGTAAATATAAAGCAATGGTATGGAACTGAAATTATCTAACGAATTGCAGTAGTAACACAATGATAATGGAATACATTCCACAAATAATGCTTAAAAAAACACTTGGATAAATACCTGGTTTTCAGTTGATCTTCTCTCAGTTACTGGGCTGACTATCTCACAACAGCAATCGTTCCACTCCTTTCACTACAGTAAAAATCAGTTACACCACAGCCACAATTTAGGTTTCTGGTTTTAAAGAGAGGTTTGCCCTGATCATAATCTTCAGTAGTTATTCTCTACAGTTACAAGATTACTAAATAAAAATCTGTTATTGACTTCTCCTGTTTTTTGTTAACATTCCAGCAGAACAGTCTGTCATATACATTCTTTCTACTATCGATTACTGCTATTAAATGAAACAAAGAATATTTTCTGTCCCTCTGCTAAATAGGAGAGGAACATCCCCCACTACTGAACTGTGGTTCCTAACCTCAGTACAGTCATGTGAGACATTAAAAAATTAGCACAAACCAACCAATAACTCTGATTTCTGTGTGACACCTAGTCATAAGGAACATTTACAATCTCTTCCTAGAAATCAGGCAAATTATACAATCATAGAACCATCTGGTTGGAAAAGACCTTTGAGACCATGGAGTCCAACTGTACTTGTCCACTAAGAAACTCATCCTGTCCCTAAGAAACTCATCAACCCATCTTTTAAACACTTTCAGGGATGGTGACTCAATCACCTCCCTGGACAGCTTATTCCAGTGCCTGACCACCCTTTCAGTGAAGAAATTTTTCCTTATATCCAGTCTAAACCTTCCCCAGTGCAACTTGTGGTCATTATAATATGTAAGAAAACCAGACTTACACAGGTAAGTACAGAAAAAAAGGTAAGAGAATACACAAAAAATTCCTTGCACAAGAAATTAAAAAGTACCTCTTCTACAAAATACTGAAGAGAGAGGTCTCTGCACATACACCCCACTGCAGCTGGGTTTTGCTGGTACTATAATGACAGAAAGCTCTTATACTCCCCAGTATGGAAACGACCTCACCTATAGGCCCACTCCAGCATCAACACTGAGTGGCTTCAGCTCCACTGACCTGTATCAGTGAAGGAGGGAGATTCCCAAAAACTACTCCATCTCTCAAGTGCTTGCAGAAAAAATGAGACAGGTTGAAAGAGATTTACTTTTTTCAGAAACTCATTACTTTTCAGCTCTACCAAAACTGGATTTAAGTAAACAGTGACAAACAGCCAGTTCTAATGGAACGCTATCGCTTTACAGCAAAATTGGTGTTTGTTGTACTGTAAGATGGAAAATATGAATTGTGAAACAGGATGCTGTTGTTTAAAACTATTACAACTGGAATAGCAACAGTAGCCTTGGAGGGGGCAGGAAGACCCACAGCAGCGCTGCTATTCATACCCTGCCGGCAAACTGATGGCATTTGCAAACGGCTTCATAAAGGACACTTCGGCACCTTTCCAACAACAACAGCTTCCAAAAAAAAAACCCAGAGGATTAAGGAACTGAAAATTGTTTGAAGACTAAAACATCCTCTACATGACTAAAGCAGACCTTCATTAGCAACACAAGATGCCCTGCAAGAAAGCTCAAAGCAACTGCACACTAATTACATGAATCTGAGTCTGCACCTTGCTCAGAATATTTCTCTGTTTACTATTACCACTGCCATCCTAGGAGGGGAGACCAGCAGTCAGTGCACAACACACTGTATTTGATAATAATTCTTAAAGGACAGGATTTTTCTTATGAAAATAATCCTGTGGTGGTTACTGAGTTACTGCTCGGATGTAAAATTGATTCACACCTGCATGCATCCACATTATGAAAGTAAATATGGAAACTATTTGTACCTGAGCCTTACTGCAGAAGATCTGTAACTTATAGTGGATTTAACAACAGCTTGAAAAAGTCTGGGATAAGACAAGAAATGGAGTAAGTATTTCTGCAGATACCAATATAGCAGTTACCACAACAACTGTTACAACATTACTTCTTGAAAACTAAGATTCAAAACATGACATAAAAAAGGACTAAGGAAATGAATTACCTCCAAAACATTTCTATACATCAGCTCTGTGGGTGACCATGAAAGGGAATGAGTTCTACATACACAGGCTTTTGACTGAAGTTTAAGCAGTACTCACTTTCCAATAAATCTTATCTCACAGCACTTTGAGCTAAAAGTCAGACTCTTCAAGAACTGAATTCCAGATAATCAATCAAGATGGCATCAAGAAGGGAACTGAAAGCCCCTACTGAGGCTTGAGACCCAGGCCCTCCCAGCAGGCCACAACACTGCTTATGATTTCCTGTTAGCAGGAGCTCTCCCTTCCCCTAAAAGAGGGCAGTGCAGGCTACACCAAGTTTGAAGCAGGCAGACCTATAACCAGCCAGAGCATAGGTGAGTTACAGAAGCTCACAAATCAGCATTAGAGGATGAAGGGTTGCAGACCCCAGCCAGCTTCAAAATATCCATGAACCTACAGATGGCCAGTGCTTGCCCTCCACACACAAACCATCACACACCCCCGGGCTTGCCAAGATGGGAACCCTCTGGGCAAAAGCCAAATTGGTAACACCTGCATTAGCATCAGTCATGCATTAGAATGCTATCTCTCTCAATTAATACCCCTTTCAACTCACCCAATTAAGTCTACTCTATTAATTTCATCACAGACCAACAGATTCTGACAAAGCAGACGTAGTCTCGACTCCTGAATTTAAAAAAAAATGTTATCTGTATATTGAGGACTGCACGTTCCCAAATTACCTTCCAAAAAAGACACAGAAGAGTCAGAGACATATGGAAACATTGACAAATATAAAACAACAAACATGTGTGTGCTTCTGTGTTTGTGCAAACAATAGACGAGCCACGCCAGTCAGTGAGGAATTCAGATTGCGCTACACAAATCATCTAAAAGACAATACCGTAAATATAAAATATCTAAACATTTCAGAATTACCACAATAGGCATATCATGGTCTGTATCAGTAAAAATGTCACAAATGATGAGCTCTCAAGACCAGAATAACTTTTGTGAGTGAGAATTAAATTCAGTAGTTGACATTTTCCTTCATTCTGCTGTTGAGGAACGCAGAGGGAAGAGGACTTTGGAATCCACGTGACATATATCAACTCTTCATCTTTATGCATTTTGGTCTTGCCTCCAAGCTGAATCATTCACTGCCTACTGAGCTGAGGTGGAGGGAATCCTGCAGAAACTGACATGCAAGATTTCCAGAGAGGAAGCACCATTCCTGCTTCTTATCTAAGAGAAATTGAAACTACTGCCAGGCCCGTCAGTCTACTTATGCCAGGCTCTGTAAATTAATTTGTAGCATTACTCACATGACCAGTAATATGAAGAACACCCAAGAAACAGAAGAAATTTCGGTACCCCTGCGTACCAGTGACACTACAGTGACTCCGCACATGCCCTTGGACACAGACTGATTTCTATCACGTAACCCCTGTGCCAGACCAATAAAATCCTCTGGGTTATCAACTCTGGTAAAGACAGGGCTGCCTAAAACCCAGCTGAGCAAGTCACACAGAACTACCTCAAACAGAGCCTGAAGAGGCAAGGAGATGGAGAACCCACACACTATTTTCCATCAGGTAATTTCCAGTGTTATGAAGGCCTCAAGGGCAGGGTTCCCATCCTCCTCCCCACGACCAACTACCAGGACATCAGCAACCAGTAAGGGGAAGGGCAATCACTGTCCCCCGTCCTCCACAGAAACCAACTTCAGCATCTTCCCCTTTGACCTCTCTCACAGCTTCTTCAAAACCACTTAGATGAGCACACAAGAGAAACACTAAGAGTTCTTTCCTTATTTTTAAGCATATTTGTCCTCTAATCATCCATGATTTGTAGGTGATTTATGATCAGACTCCCTCATATTTATTCTCCATGAAAAGCCAGCCCTTGTCCTCCTTAGTCGCATATATTTAACAAAATTAAAAGTGGTTTTGAAAACTGTTCCACATTCCCATGCTTCATTATTACACCTTTCTCTCATCTGTGTGAAAGATTGCTTTATAGACGTCTTATAATCACAGTTGTCTGGGGTTTTTTTACATTATCAAAGGGTAAGTTTTAATTAAAAAAAACAAAATACATACTTTCCTCCATGCGAGATAGGATTAGTTTGCAATTAAGCACCTTCTAGTAAGCTACCAAATATCCAGTAGGAAGCAGAGAAGTATAAGGAGACTCACTACTCCTTCTGAAGGCAAAATCAGAACGAAAACTGGTACACAACACAGATATTGGTGCATTAATACAAGCACCAGCTGCAGAATCAAAGCTTTACTCAAATTTAATAATGGCTAAATGAAATAGATTTTAAATGAAAAGTTATTTCTCAATTTTCCATCTTTTCAATAAGTATAAGTGCTCCAAAGATATCAATAATGATGACAATGCAGGATAATTGTTTTGACCAAAAAGTAGAACAATATGAGAACAAACACATATTCAAATGCAGGGCATCTAAAAAAAGCATTAAGAAGTCTTAGGAAAAGTGCCCTCATTTCTTGTGCACAGTGGAATCTGATTTTTAAGCAAAATACATGAATTTTAAGAGACAAAGAGCAGTGGTATTGCTGCACCGTTCCCACACTGCGTGACGATCATGCCACAACGGGGAAAACATCACAACTACACCTTTGTAACGTGTTCCAAAAGAAACAGGATGATATGATTTACAAATCAGGACTAAAATATACTTATGAAAACAAAGCAAACATGAACACTTATTATTAAAATGAAGAAACAAAGAAACGCTTAAAACAAAAAATCTGTACATTTGGCTAAAAAAAAAAATTTCTTACTGTATTGATAGATGGTAAACAGGGAAAACAAGAAGTAAAGACAAGACTCCTGGCATTTGTTTCTGACCAGTTTATCTACCTATTTTAATAAATTTAATTGAAAACTGAACCACAAGGGAGACAGAAGTAGCACCAGTTCTGTGCACATGCAAAGAAAAAAACACACAGCATAATTTTACGAGACCCATCTCTTCTTTGCCTAATCTAATTAGAGTGTGAGTTTATCCTTGGCATTCAATTCGTAGTTTTCAAACACCACCTGAATTTCAAGAAATCAGAAATAAACTGAAGTAAATGCTACCTTATAAAAAATATTTCTAGGTTTTCATAATTCTCAGCTTTTTTCCTAGCACTGCTTTATGCGCTCCTTAAAAACAATCTTCTAAGAAGAAGTTCTGTCAATGTAGGAAGTTCTGGTTTCGACTAAAATTTCCCTTTGGGCTGCCATACCACTGCTTTCAGTATCACAAGTAAATGAAGGAATAAACCAGCTTCCCAGGGAAGCTGGCGTGCAGGCAGCTTCCCTGGGACCTCAGAAGATCCAGGCACACCTGCTCTTCACAGAGCCACGGCCAACCTCCTGTTTCAAGGAAACAAAAGCACCTCCTGATGAACACCACCACCTGGGTAGGTGTAGAAGGCAGCATCCTAAGAGCAGTTCATTGATCGGGTTTTGAGGTCACAGGGTGACTGCAGAGAGCTGCCTGGAGCCCACAGCAAATCACAGCCGTCTGCTCAATTCCCAGCGCATTAAGGGAAACAGAGTTCTGCAGCCTTGCAAATAAATAGATTTACTCCTACTAATTCCAACATCCTTTTCTTCTGATTACTTCTCAACTGGATAATTGGCTAGGCTAAAGCAACAGCATTAGGCAAGCTCAGGACACAGGCTGCCACCAGAGACACCACCGGCATCTCAACAGGAAATGAGATAGGAAGTGATATGAGGGCAGATAACGGATCCTGAACACTGATGCAGTTTTCACGACATAAGAGAGATCGGAGAAGGCTGCACAACAGAAATTCAAGGGGACTTGGCAGAAAAACAAACTTCACTTAACAGGCAAACTTTGGCTCCATTTTAAGTATCTGACACTGATCTCAACAAATGCAGGAATTTTATTATTACTAAACTGAGGGTTGTACAGAGGAACCCGAGGCTGAGGGAAAGAAGGTGGCGACAGGGCAAAGAACTCGGGCTGAAGAACTTGTGAATCATCTTGAAGCAGATGCTTCAAAGATGGCTGTAAGGACTTTCTGACAAACACCGCAGTCGTGACCCGCGACGCCTCCGGATCGGCCCAGGGGGGCCAGAGCGGCTGCTGATCTCATTTTGGTCACCGTAGCTCCCCATGGGCACTGGGGTGCCTGGGGACTCCTGGGGTTTGATCGGGTGGGGTGATGGGGTGCCTGGGGCCTCCTGGGGTTTGATGGGGTCAGCAGCTGGGGCTGCTGCTCCTAAGGCTGGAGCACCCCACAATGGAATCAGTGCCAGCTGGGTGAAAATGCTGACGGCTCCTCTTCCAGCACCTCTTCCAGCACCTGCTGCTGGCACACAGCTGCTCCCACAGCTTTTTCCACACTGGCTGTACGCCTTCTGTGCCCGTTGTAAACGGGACACGTGTCGGCTCCGCACTGGCCCACGGTGGCCAGAGGGGCTCATCTTCTCAAGCACCAGAGCAGCACAGGACACCCTGGATGCCACCTGCCTGGTGCAGCTGGAGCCGTTCCCCTCGAGTGCCAGAGCTGCCAGGAACATCTGCAGGGTCTTCCTCCAGACACTGGGCTCAGCACTTCGGACCACCAGCGAGCCGCTCCCGCAGTAGTTACTGGGCCGGCTGTACAGCTTCAGCACGCGCCGCTGTGCCCGAGAGCCGTGCCTGGTGCGCTCTGGCCCACAGTGGCCAGAGCAGCCACTGCTTCCAGGCCCTGGGTCGTCTCGCTCGCTGCCCTTCTGCAGGCGGCTGAGGGCAGCGCCCATCTCGTCTCACACAGGGAGCTCTGGAAAGAACATTGCAGCCCCCTCACAACAGGTTCAGGGGCAGCATGGGCCCACGCCTGCGGGCAGGCTGCGGGCTCGTGTTAGATCAGCCAGGAAGGGATCATCCCTGGCAGAGAGCTGGGGGGAACCCTGGGAGAACTCACCACCAACACGGGTGGGCACAGAGCCCTTCCTCACTGTTGCACACTCAGATCTCCAAGTGAGCTTCTGCTGAGAAACACTGCCAACCTGCTGGAGGGCAGAGAGCAAACAGCACTGGGTATGAGCACCTCTGTGGGGCTCAGAAGTGCCCTCCCTTGGGGGAGAGCCCTGTCCTCCCCTGCCTTCTCCTCACCTTGCAGGAGCACTCAGAATTCTCTCCAGGCCCCGGTAACCCCTGTGACATCAGTCCTTGCACCCACGTGGACAGAACCACCCAGACACCCAAGCAGGGGGGATTGGAATGGACATTTGCCCCTGTTGAACACGCACAAATCTGAAGCGGAATCAAAGATGGGATGCAGAAGCCACTGGGAGAAGACCATGACCAACGACCATCCCACGGTGGGATCACAGTGCACCCTGAACACCCTGAGGAAATGAGATCAACGAGACGACCACCTCCTCCTCCTCCTTGTCTATAAACACTACCAATTGACTGGGCTTTACTAGACTTTCACTGCCTTCTGCTGACCTCTCTGCTGTTAACCTGCCCACCTGCCCAGCCCAAGCCTTTCCAGGTGGCTTCTTTTGCCCAGAGACCTGCACTACCAAACCACTCTAGACCTGAGCATGCTCCTCAAAGCTCCATATGGCTGTGTCCTGTGGGAAGTGAGGCTCAGGGGACTTTTGGTCAGGGACTAAAGCCACGCAGACAAAAATAAAAGCAAAACCAGAAGCAAGGATGATGTTCGCATCACAGGAGACAACCAAGTAGGCTTTTGGGCATGGAGATGCCAATATGGGGTGGTAGGGAGGAATGAAGTCAAGATACTCAAGTGAAATGCAAGGACAAAGATCACAGACAAAAAGAACAGTAGCAATAATCTTTAGTAGCCGCAGCCCTTGCCAAGAGATGCACTTCTATGGAACCATGTACTGTTCATTTTGGGATTAGGTGGGCTTGCTGGATTGCTGTGGGTAGGAGAATCGTATTCCATATGTATTTCAACAGGTAGTTTAGGACACTCAATCTCCAAGGATTTTCAGATTCCTCCTTTCACATCCAATGCTAAGATCTGTTCCCAACAGAAGACCAACACAAAGGGTTGGTCAGTGCTCTTTTCTGCTGGTTCTGCTAATCTGAAAACAAAACACCCCATACTCTAACACCAAAAAGTATATAAAAGCATAAAATATTTAAAGTATATATGAAATACCTTACAGCAACAGTACAGCTAGAGCTGGGAGGGGTGTGTTTCTGTTTGGGGTTTTTTGTTTGTTTTTTCTTTGGGTTTTTTGGGGGAAGAGGGTTTTTACTGTAACCTATATTGTGTTTTATTGTAACCAATTTTACTCCTACTAAATTACCAGAGCTCTGGAATCTTAAGAATATTTCATTTATTTTTTTTTTTATTTTATAGCTTTCTTACTCCAAAATACCTTCCTATGTGATAAAATAAGCACAAAACAACTCCTCTATAAATGAATTGTTGAAGGTGGCATTAAATTATGAGGCAATACGTTCTAATGGTGACAACATACAAAGCAACCAAAAGCTAAAATGGGCAGTAACAGCTAAAGAACATTAAATTCATGAGCACCATTTAGGCTGAAGCCATTGCAGCCATTTTCTTTCTCAGAACACACTGTACCATCGAGCAGTCCATGTTTATGTCACAATACCAACAGGAGCAGAAGGAGGAGCATTTAAAATAAAGACCTAAGAAATTCCAATACTTCAAACATACAAGAACACCTGCCACTATGGTGTCCTTCTGGTTTAAGTCAGTTCAAACAGAACCATTTCTAACTCAAAAAATTCTTAACAAAGGGTCAAAATTCTTCCTCCCTTGCCCTCTCCATGCCCTTCCTGAAGATCAGGAACCTGCAACACATCCAGTGCTATCTCATCTCTGTACCACTCCATATAAATGCTGCCTAGACAAGTAACTTCACAGGAGAAACAGGACAACCAAAAGTAAATGAAACCGCACAGATTTCAGTTCCCTGGAATTGTAGTTTTCTCTGTAATTCTTTGTTTTTCTCTTGAATTCCTAGGGTCTTGCACATTTACAGGTATAAATCTTCTAGGTTTGATTTAGTAAAGTAGGACTAAGTAGCAACTACCACAAGTACAAGAGTGGTTTGTTTATAAATACAAGTGCATGCACAGAACAGCTGAGAGGAAAAGCCTTTGCCAGAGCACTCATTTAGACACATCCCTTCATTACAATTTTGCTCCATTACAGCAAAAATTATTTCCCAAAATTTTCTCACCCTGTATCACCTGCCCAGAAGGAAACACAGAATATTAGAAAATATGATTAACAAATTTACTAGACAAGGCAATAACATGAAAGAACTACTTTATGTTTTGCTGTTCTTCAGTTACTACAAGGGCAAAGGAGCAGGGCACTTCAGTCTCCCAAGAAATCTGACAGGATAACAGTCATAATTGTAATTCAGTTACTTTTTAGCAGCTGAGAATCTGACTTTTACATTTTAGTACAATACATACTACAAAAATATGTATATGGGAAACAGCATACCTTCTTCTAAAACAGTTCTTTGCTGCTGAAACTCCATCGTGGAGCTTGCCTCCCATTTCCCCCTCTTAAGCAGTTTGGTGTCATTCCATAGAGACTGGCACGGTGTGCCTAGAGACACACAGGTTCACTGTCTCCAGATAAGAAGGCAGGGTCTCTTGCCTGCTCTTCTGCATCAGCCCAAAGCTCCTGTCTGTTCTCTTCCTGGACCATTTAGTCACAGCACTCACCCAACATTATCAGGTCTTCAGTTGCTCAGAATGCTCCACAGAAAAACTCAAACAGTGAGAAAACCCCTTCTTTCCCAAGTACCTGAAGGCAACAGACCTGACCTGCCTCACTTACCCTGATTATTTAAAAGACAGAAGAACAGCACTAACATTAACAACCCAAGGACTAAGGTGTATTGCACTGGTACTTCTTATTGGATCTCCCAGTGTTTCAAGTTGAGGAAAAAATTTCTGCAGGGCAAAATAAATATTTTTATAAGTAATGAAAATACAGAAGCAGATTTTGGTTTGGTGTTTTTTTCTAAAACTGGAGTGCCCATGATTTTAGCAACTGGAGGAAACTAGAGCCCTTGTTCCTATAAAGCTTTCTACAAAGCATTCTTCAAAAAACTCTGTATTATCATTCCCATTGCAAAACCATAGCAATTCCACTGCTTAAGCAGATTTATACTTAGAATTAAATCACGTTAACCAAATGTAAACCCAAATAAATTCTAAAGCAACTGAGATATTACTCACAACACACACATACCCAAAATACTACCTTTTAACCCAAGTTCCACATTCAGTGTAAGTACTGCTATCATCAGGAACATGGTTTCATTCAATACAGGTTCATGAAAACTATGACACTGCTATAATTGACAGAAGATGCATAAAACATAAAGCAACAAATAAGCACAAACCTCAGCCAAGGGCTTGCACATCAATTCTGACCATCACCAAAACTTAAATTTCTATGAGATAAAGGACAAATCACAAGCCTGTTTTGAGACCTAAGACAGTACTGCAATCAAAAATTTCATTAACATTACGGATGATTATTTAAATAAATCCAATTATATGCCCCCTCACAACATTTAGTCATAGTGTATGCTTTTCATACTTCATAACAAGATAATGAATACTAAAATCAAAAAATGCATCTGGGCCCTCTCATCCACAGTCCTCAGGGGTAACAAACCCTTTAGCACCATCACTGCTGTCACAGTTAATGCATGAAGTGTTTGAGCCTTCTCACCTGGTAAAACCCAGGCACAGCACATTGACAGTTTTTTATTATTATTATTAATCCTTAAACAAAACAATGTTCACTGCAATACTGGAGTTCCACCCCAGAAAGACTTAAGAGACCCCCAGGGTATGCACAAAGTCCTCAGGGACAGTCTCCCTGCCATGTTTTACACCTCATATAGAATATTTAGAAGGATCCACAAAGCCACATTGAATCAAGTAAGAAGCACATCCATTGTTAATTAAAAACAAGCTCTCTGAAATACCCCCACAGATACCTCCTGCTTCCCTCACCCATGATCACAGAAGAGAATAAAAGCTTCTCCAAATACAACTCACAGTAAGGAACTCTATTTCCCACTGCCCTTCCAGCATTACTCCAAAAATGTAAAACCTTATTTTTCAATATGCACATCTCAGGTTTACAATGACAGGTATCCAACATCTCGTGGGGAGGCTTATTTTGCACCATTCACTATAAAGATAGAATTTGCTTGCACATCCCTCAAAATACAGATTCTGAAGCACAGTAAATATACAACCCTTGATTTGAAGTCAGACAGACCTGAAACATAAGCTGCTGGTAGCAGTGAGTAACAGCCACAACAGTAGCTGCAACAGCTTTGATTATCATTACAGAATGAAGCAAATGAAGCAGGCTTATAATATATTCCTCAGAAAAAGCTGTGACGGTATCATATATTAATTCTGAAAAAATTCAGAAAGCTATAATAATCTATTTATAATTAATCTGCTATAGTCTGTAACTACCTAAATCTGTGCAATAATCTGTTACAAACACGAGTTCCCACAGCACACAAACTCCATTTTGCTGAACTGGAGCCAAGCAGTTCCATATTAGCCTCCCATCTAGTAGGCTGAGCAGACTTCATTATTAATTGTACTTTTGAACTACCATTCCAACCACAATTTTAGCAGGAAGCTCATGCAGAAGAAAGCACAAAATAATGTTAACATGTATATTTTATTATGTTATATATCATGTTATATTTTAACAAGATGTTAAAATAATGTTACCATCCCAAATGAAATATTTCCATTACAACTAGAAAGATCTGATGGTCTTCTACTGTAGGGAACACTTTATTTGCATTACATAAAGTCTATAGCATCCCACATTTAATTAACTACTCAAGTTAGTTTGTCTGCTACAATGCTACTTCTCACAAGCATGAGAACATTTAAAAGATGACACACGGCTCTTAGAAAGCTATCCCTGCTCTTTCCGCTGTGGAAAAGGAAATCACAGTTGGAATACTAAGCTCACCATATATTAAGCAGCTCACTGAACAGACCTACAATCACCTATAGAAAAGGTTATTTCTGAACATTTTACCCTTTAAAGTTGTGACTTTTCAATGATTACAGGTCTAATGAACAACGCAAGTGCAAGCTCCTTATTAGAAGCAGCACATCATCATCTCTGAACTCTGTATCTTCTACATCAAATGCATTTCTTCTGTAGTTTCCAATACATTCCCTTAGCCTAGAACTTCCTCCACATTCCTCAACATCTCGTCTGTTATCCTTCTTTCATTTCCTACAGCTTCCCTTCACCTGGTTGCCTGCTCTTCCACCATGCCTATCTTTAAAAACCTTCTCTTTGATCCTGAAAAACTTCACAAGTCTCCTTCACTGCCCTTTTTGAAGGCACAATCTGCTCTTCCAGTATGTGAGCTCTTTTTCTGGCTCCCTTCGACAGCATTCAAGCTCTTCCTTTGTGTGACAGCAATCGTTTCTGACCTTATCACCAGGAGACAGAGTTTGTTGCTGTGGTATGTGTGGTTTAGGTTTTTTTAAATACACATATAAAATATGAGAATGAGAAAGGATTTTTTAAAATAGCAGAGAAAAAAATGTCTTGGTATTTATGATGAACTTGGGCTACCAGTTGACAGCCAGCAGGAAAACGTGTCAATAAAGAGCAGGGTTTTGAATATAAACAATTTTTATATATATATTAAGGGCCATAGCCATGCATGAAACCTAAAAAAAAAAAATACAGAACACAGGCATTAAAATATTCAGACAAGAAGCAGAGGAGAATAGTGTTGATGGTGGTTTCATGTTCGTAACAATCTCAGTGTTTCAGACTGGTTGCTGTGTTCAGCCCTGTGTGCAGGGCTCTACACCTAAAAGCAAAACTTCATAAAAGCAAAGGTCAGATGTGACAAGGGTCAGGGATCATCACAACCAGGTACAGGTGCAAAAGGGCTGCAGATAATCTTGTGGTCACACACAACTGAAAGCAAATATTTCTCTGAAATTTCAACCTCCACACAAACATAGAATTTAAGGATACTATGCTTGTGGACTATTTTAGGAACCCAGTAACAGATCCTAAGATGTGTGGGGCTGTTCTCTGGAATTATTACAAAAAAAACGAATGTGGAAGAATATGCTGCAGCATTTTGTAGTTCAGCTGAATTTATCCAGGTAATATGTTTAGAGACAAGTACTTGCTTTTTATTTAAACATCTCTCTAATGCTGAAATAACACATCAGAAGTCAAGAACCAGCATTTAACCTTTACTTTAGTTTATTTTCCACAAGGCCAGAAAATACGTAGGTCAATGTAGCCATCAGATAAAGTCTACCATCTCCCCAGTCCCTGCTTCGGGATTAATCCTTACGTATTTATCATATAGCCCCTGATCAATATAAATTGGAAGCAAAGCAGGTGCCCTCCTGCAAAGGAGATACTGGTTAGCATTTACTTAAGCCAGTAAGAACCAGAGGCCAGTGCTACTTTTAAACAGGAGAGCAGAGGTGACTTGGTGGCCTCAGCCTTCCTCTTTCCCCGTTATCCTCTGCTCTTTAGACCCTGTTCATCTGAAATAAAGAGAAAAAAATCTATACTCCATTTCTGTTAGAAAGTTATTTTTGCCATACTCAGAACTTGCATTTTTTAATGCATTTATTTCTTAACACTTTTCCTACACTTGAATTTGACTTCACTTCAGAACTCTTTCCCAGTCTCTGTAGGAAATGCCGCCTTTGGAGGATATGAGAAAAGCCTGGGATCATAAATCTAGACAGAGACTAACTGAACATACCAGTTCAGTCTTAAAAGCAACAACAGCAAGTCTGACCTTACTGCAATGCAAAACTGACTGGAACAAAGATGAGCTGTCCAGGCAAAGCAAGGTGGAGGAGGAAAGGAGGGAAAAGAGAGAGAACAAGAGAGAACTTCACCAGCAGCACTCAGATGGCCTGGAGTTAACATGCTTAATTAATTATGTTTACCATAAGTAATACAAAACAACCGTTCTCTATGTAAGAGGGATGCTTCCTATCAATAAGCAAACAACAATGAAACAAATGACCTCCAATTTAATATCTTTACAGTATTTCCCACCACCAAGACACGTTAGGTAACTCTAGGAAGGGCTCACTGAGCTGGAGAGGCAAACAGAAATTCAAAGTGACAGCAGAGAATACTGTGCGTGACTCAGAGAAGTTTAACATTTTGAAAAAGTCACCCTAGTTTGTCGGCCACGCACAACACAACCGATGTAAAAGCTTGCCTGCACTCTGAATTTTTAAGATTTTTTTTGTTATTCGACTTTCATTACTTTGGTTTTGCAGCACCGGGGAAGGGGATGGGCAGTTTTTCTTTATTTCACTAGATGGAATTCCATATACAAATTCTTTTTCTTGCCTTATCTCTTCCTGCTTTCTGCATCTGTGTTTAGGCAGCCAAAGGACCCAACCTGCATGTAGTGAAAGCTTAAATCGACTCCACTCTGATCAGCACCGTGTCACAAAACACCATTCCAGTTGCACTATTTTAACCTCTTAAGAGAAAATAAAACGTGATTGGCTCAAAGTTCCTGTTACGTCCTCTCACATCCCACCATAAACCCATCGCTGAATAAGACTGTTTAAAAGCAACTTCTTAAAACACAACAATATCTAACATAAAAATTGGTATCCTACAGTATGCTTTGTTTGGTATTTTTAAAAGTACTTAGGTTAAAAATTAATAAAGTGGTGTTTTCATTTGCTTTAATGACAACCTCACTCATTAAAAAAGGATAGGGAGTATCATATGGAGCTCAGACAGGAAAGACTTGTCACAATTTTACCAACAAGTAGCAAGCATTGTCTATTTCTCATCTAACTACATTCAGAAGAAATCTGTTACATTCTGAGTAGTTGGATCTTAGAGTTCTGCTTTCTGGTTTTGAGTGAGAAAGCCACTAACCTCTGATTGAGATTTGCTCTAAAGTTATCATTTAGCTAATAAGATCGAAGATTTGCAATTTATTTTCAACTTCAAGGGAACTCAAAGCATTTTACTAACTGCTGTACAGAGTGACAATATTTTAAAAGGATAAAACTTTCTCCTTTCTAAAAATTTATTTATACCGGAAAGTACTGTAGTTTATTAGATCAACAATAGTTAAACAAATCTTAAATGGAATACAAAACCAATCCTGATGAAACAACCAGTGTTGTTAAATACAAACTTCCGCCCTTCCTGACCAACAGAAAGCAGCCTCCTTTGGTTTGCTTGATTTGCAGAAGCAAGAAGGGATACAAGCAGACACTCCCTTTCATACATTGTTTCTACTATGCATCCCCCCCCTTCAAATCAGTTCTGTTCAGAACCAGATCTTTTAATTACTAATGAAACTTAGTTGGAGCCTCGAACTCCACCACAAAAAAAAAAAAAAGAACAGTAAAACTAATTCAAAGTCTCTTCCTTTTCAAATTCCCATAATATGGGGGTTTAGACATAGAATATATGCCAGTATCTATATAAAGTCTTATGATGTTACAAGTAAAAGCAAACCTTTTTAACATGACAGAATCACCTGTCATCTGAGCATGATTGAAATGATACAAGTGATAACATTTGAATTATTACAAAACCAATCGGAGATTGTTTTTCTATATTTTATTGCTTTTGATATTTCTTTAGCAATCACCACTGCAGTCTGTCTAAACAATTCTCTGTGCGTTGACATTCACAAGAATGTGTTTTCATCATCAAGTTAGACACTGTCATTAGATTTCGCAAAAGGCTGTACTTTACAGTTCCTCGCCATTCCTCACACCTCACTGCATCACTGGGATGTGAATGCAACAGTTTTTACATCTGTCAGTTTTAGTTATATTTACTTGAATGCAAGCATTAGTAACAGATTACTGGGAATCTGTCGAGAGATGATGAATTTCTTATGTTCTTCTTATTCAACACTGGAATAGGACCAAGAGAGGAGGGCTTACCACATTCTCTGCTAAGAGAGAACTCATCCATCAGTTGTAACAATCTTCTACAAACCCTGAGAAATGCAGCTTGTGGAATACATAGTTATTCAGATCTCATTATTTCAGAGTTGATACTTTACATACCAGCTCTTAAAATACCTTTTCATTTCCTACAACCGTTCGGCAAAATCTCATTTGATTGCCAATACCCACAATAATTTGAGATACAAGTAAAAAACGTACTTAACCTCCTCTACTAGCATGTAGAGGCTCCAGATAGAGTTTTTTTCCACCCCTCTTACGCTCCCTTAGGCTTAGAAGCAGTTGTCTGTCAGGGAATGTTGTCAACAGAGGAAAGTATTGGGGAATTTTTATTGTACCCCTTGAGGTGAATGGAACACACATTTGTGCATACAGCCCAAACGAACTGTCCCTTCCCCAATGAAGGTCTTTTGCCCATAAGGCTCTGAGGAGAGGAAATGGAATGCAAAGAAAAACCTCAGTCTCCACCACAGGGTGGGGAAAAAGGCATACTCTAGCACAATGACCTCATTCCAGCTATAGAAATTGGATATACATATATTGAAGAGACAAAAGTATCTATTTTAGAAGACTGGCAGTTAAGACTATGATAAATAAAAGTCTCTGAATTCCTGAGTTCAGTTAGACTGAAGACCCCAACTGTCTACTCCTGAACCCCCATATTACACACATTCTTTTAAACAAGCCTAGTTCTTTCTTTATATACACATGCACAGACACAGAGTCTTCCATTTACATAACACTCTTCATTGAGAACAGTGATTTCCTATCTATTTATATTTCAAAACATCAGTGTATTAATGCTAGAAAGATCTCAGGTACGAAATACAAAAACTGGGGGGAAAGCCATGAATAAATGTTATCTTAAAGTTCTTTAAATCTCAACCAATTAAGCCTCAATTGTCAGAGAGCGCAAGCTGCTTTGTAAGCTTCTCACAGATATGAAAAGCCTCCTCATTTATTCATGTCATTGGTGAGCTCTACTCCAGGGACAGCTGCAGTGAGGTACCTCCACATTTAGGAGCAAGTGTCATTTTCTGTGTAGCCTAATTCCTGAAATGTTCAGAAGAACAAAGGAGGATTTTGACCCAGGAAGAAAAAAGGCATGACAAGTCGAACATCAAACAAGAAACATTTCTTTAATGTCTACCCAATAGCTGTGGCTTTTTTTCCTCTGCAGTTGCACTGCTGATTCTAACAACAAAAGTAATAATGGTCATCGTTTAGTCTACACAGACAATAATGAGGCAAATCAAAACCAAGCATGAATATACCTGGCTGACTAAAGGGTTTAAAGCAGAAAACTAAAATCATCTGGAAAGATCAAAAGAGTGATAATTGCATTTTACACATAGGCCAGAACAGTATATGAGAAAAGACAGCTTCCTTCTTTACACCTGATCTCTCAGTTCAGCCCTGCAATAACACAGCCACCCACACCGCTGCTGAGCCGTGCAGGACCCCGGTCGTTCCCACAAAGCCCTCTCTGACAGGGTCACTGCCTACCCAGCAATACGTGTAGAAAGAGTCAAGTCAGCTTAAAGACCTGTCATTACACCACCCTCCTCCTCTCAGAAACGCACCCCGCACCCATCAGCCAGCCATGGGAAACCCGCCTGCTCCAGTGCTCTGCCTCCCTCACCCAAAAAACAACAGCACCAGTGGAACACCTCCAAAGAATGATACCTGTGAGGCAATCTGCTTCTCACCCACATCATCTGTCCACTGAAGAACTGGGCAGCAGTGATGAGGAATGGGATCTTACTCAAACCTCGTTAGGATCGGCCCAAAGGAGCCAAGCAGACATCCCTAGCAATTAGCTTTGCTTCTTTGCAGCCAAGGTCCTCATCCAAACACAGCAAGCTTATTCAAAGCCTATAATCTGAAAGCTTCTCTTCATACAGAGATGAGACTCCTTTGAAAATGGACTCAAGAACACAGACATTGTATCTGCAGTAGTTCTGATAAGATGTGATGCTCTCTGCAAGTTGGTACACAGCAACAGCCCCCACAAGGCCAGCCTAGATTCAGGTCTAGGTTCAAACTCTGTTGCTAACCTCCTCCTAATCTTCTTGAAGGAAGATTAATCCTATGTAAAAAGTGTTTCTGAACAATTGATCTTTCAAGGAATTTGGGAGGGAATTCAGGACCTAGATCAGATATATAAATAGCATCCATGTTCTTATGAAGGCAAACACTATCAGGATAAATTTATTGACTAATTAAATTCAGTGTCCTATAAAATTAAATTCTTAGTCACATTTACTAAACATCAGTATCAGTGCCACAGAAACCACATCAGCTCATTTCAGCATAGCAGTGATAGATGGTATCTAACAAGCTGAAACAATCCTGCAACAAGAGCAAAGAGTTATTCTTACTAGCAGTTTACTAGAAGGGCTTAAGAAATACCTTTCCAAGCGCTCACAGCTCCTCTTCAGCATTACAAACAGATCACCTAACATGGAACTTCTCATACTACAGCTCGCAGACTAAATACTACTGCACAGTTTTAAACAAGCTGATCAAACACAGTACATTTTACTTCCAAGTATTTTTGTACATATGTATTCATTTACCACTAAACATTCCTAGTCACATGCATGAAGGGAAATCTAGAATCGGAAGCATCTGTCAAGAACTAAAAACAGTTAAAAAAGACCACACACATGTTCATTATTTTACTTGGTGATATTAATCTGAATGCGAAAAGAGCAGATACTGGATTTTGTTTCCTGATTTATAGCACAACCGTATGTTTTTGAATCAGTGGAGTTAGGTTCTTCTTTTAAAGCTTTTCTAAGTGCAAAGGTCTTCTACAGACAACAATTCAGAATCAAAGGTGTCTAAAGGGAGACTTGACTTGCTACACAAAATCAAGTTTCTGCAGCCGTCACATTGTCGCCACAGATCCGGTGTGCCTTATATCTGTAAAATCAGAACACCTCCCAGTCAGTAAATACACTATTTTTACTCAACTTTTTAGCATCAGTACCTGTCAGTTTTAATTCATGCTTCAAGAAACTTCTCGTATGACAATGCTCGAGCCAGACGAGAGTCCTCTCACTTCCCGGATATGTGTGTATTTTAAACAATTCATTTCTTCTATTAACAAGAAAACAGTCCATTAAAAAGCGTGTGTGAGGGGGAACAGAAACAACTTAATTTTTAAACCTAAGGATAAGATCAGCTCCCTTCGCTGTTTTCAAGCACCTCTTTTCCCTAGGAACTACATATCTGTTTACTGCTCTATGTCCTGGGGCAGACAGAAGAAAAAAGAAAGAATCTTTAGGGAGACACTGCCAAGAAGCTGAGAATCTCAAAGGCTACACTAATGAAGGAAATTCTAAGCTTTCAACACTTCACAACTTTCACACTGAAAAAAAATGTCAAGAGAATGAAAAAAGCACTCTTCCAAGAATCCTGAAGCCTGTTAAAGAATATTTGTAAGAACAAAAAATCTACGAGGAATAATATTCAGAGAAAAAACATTTTCCTTATGTCACATTCACTCTAAGAACAAAATAGTCCCTGGAAGAGTGACTTGGTGGTCAGCTGTCAAAATGAAATTTAATTTAACAGTAACAATAGGCAGGTGTGTCAGTCTAAGTACTCAATAAAAACCATGAAGCTCTCCCTGAATGAAATGCTTTTAACATAAGCTGTATCTGTAATAAAATTTTAGATCTTTATCTCTGAAAAGAAAAAAACCAGTATGGAACACTTTCTTCTTATAAATTTTAAAATACATAAATCATGAAAATTACCATTTGGATTTTTTTTCTGAAAATTACTATTTTTCCACTATTTCTGCATGTATCTCTGTAAAAGGTACTGATGTTTTTTCCAAAACTAGACCAAGTGCCCAGACAGTCCTGAGTACATTAACTTCTTGGAAGACCGTAGCTGCTTTGTTTCTATTTTCAAGAAATAAAAAAAAAAAAGTTCCTATCTAGGCTCTGAAAGTCGCTCCTGTAATTTGCTGGCATTTGTCTTGAGCAGTCTGCTCTAGTGGGGTATTCCTGCACATGGCAAGTGAGTTGGAACTGGATGATCTTTAAGGTCCCTTCCAACACAAATTGTTCTATGATTTACTTCATTATTTTTATATTAATTTACTAAACCACTTTTCATTGCCTAAATGCTATAAGCACTTAAGATCCTTAAAACACTCAAGTCTAACTGAAACAGTAGAAGCTGCTTCCCAAGCCACTGGATCATTCGTAAAGGCCTGTGTCACAGCAATTCACTCTTGGAATCCAACACTCAAGCTTTACATGCTAGAAGTATTTCTGCAAAGCCTGGGGCATTTCACTGATTTAACACCTCACCCAACCCCCTCAACCCTTGTGGGGGTGTCAGAAGGAAAAAAAACTTGGAAAGGCCATAAAGGAATTACAAGTTTAAACCCAAGACAGCAGAAAACATGACCATGCCACAGGGAGCCAGGGCTGGAAAAAACGAGGAAGGATTCCCTGCAGCTACCACACCCGCCGCCAGAGAATGACACACACGTATCTTACTAGAAGGAGGCTGCAATCCAAGAGGCAGCTGACTTGTGCCATCATTTTCTCCTGGCAGAACACATGCTGGGCAGCTTGTTGGCTGACCACGGACAGCAGAGAATGTGCCAGCTTCACACCATCACAACGCCCAATGGAGCTGAGCACTTCCATGATCCAAACAGCTACACTGCCGGGAGGAACAGTCGGAGAGCTCTCTTAGTCTGGTCCTTGTTGCTCAAACAGTCCAAAAAGCAGGTTTTAAGAAAATACAAATGTCCATTGGTAAGTGGCATTGATCAGATCTGAAAAAAGCATCCAGCAGGGTCAAGACGTGTGAGTTGCTGTGTTGTTTCAGGAGCTACCATAGCCTGCAAGACTTTCAGATTTAAGGAAATACCAAGACAAGGATAACAGCTTGTCCAACTATACTGAATAGGAAGAGTAACCTCTTTTGAGAAAGATGCAGCTCTCATGCCTGCTTTCTGTCTTGTTTCCATAGGCTTGGTTTATTATAAATGAAGTTGACCTCACTGCAGCATTTAAGAAGCTCTCAAATATCCATTAGAACGCACATAGCACGAGCTAAGGTGACTCCGCATTACAGTGGCACATGTGAACACAAGGACAGAACAACTGTATCAGATTCCCGAAGATGTTGAAGGGAGAAAAATGGGAATTTAAACAATTTAGAGAAGTGAAAGGAAATGGGCACGAGGAAGACGAGGAGCTGACACGATATGGGTTGCTCTCCTGCAAATACTGACACCATTTCAGTGTGCACATGAACCTTCATGACATCACTGCCTTTAATATGAAAATTTGAAGATAACAGCTGTAGGACATTGCAGCACATTCCACTTCCGACTTAAGATTTCTCAGAACATTTGATGTTAGGGACTGATGTTTACTTCCACTCAGATAATTTAATTTTAGACAGTTTTTGCTTTAAGGCTTCTGTAATATAGTAGCGTTGACTCTACAAAACAAAACCCCCTACATATTAGAGCCAAGGAAAGACATTCAACATATTCTTCTAAATCACTGTAAAACAAGATGCATCAAGAAATACTCTGAAACATTTCTATGACCCTATTCCAAAAAATAACAACAAAATCTTTAATTTCAAATCCATCTTAAGTCAGTGCATCTGCACTCTGCTCACTGACGTACAGGAGTGTCTGTATGAATATGCAGTTACTCGTACGATCTTTAACTCAGAGGGGAAGAGACCAGAAGACTTTCTCAGTCCATGAAAACAACTCAGTAGCACATGGTTTAAATCCATATTCCAAGAACACTTCCTTGTGAAGTCCTTCAGGTCAGTGTGATGCACATCTGGTATTGTATGACAAGCACAGACATTCTCAAAGCAAGCCCCAGCTTTTCAATTCTACAATAGCAACTGGTCAGGAAAAAGAGGGGAACAGAACACGAATGCAAAAAGATCATTACACACAACCAAAAATGATAGTGCTAATGATGTCAGCTCACAAAGGTCTACATCTTCCTGCTCATAAAGCTACAGAAATGAATCACAGGTTTAAAAACAAAACCACCATCAAATGAAATTGTATTTGAATGGATCTGTCTGTGTGCTCAGTGAGATATCTCTGCTTTGGGTGGTTCAGGGCTGCCTTTTCATCTTCTGATTTTGAAGCCCACAAATACAATTAGTTCAGACCTTCCAATAATGAGCAAACTGTCCTCTCCCCCCATTTCAACAAAACATCTTTACTCATCATGCTCAAATTCTGTGTATGTTTAACAAAAACATATACCTGAGAAGAATTGTTCGTGATGCTTTGTGGCAAGGACAAGGAAGTGTGTTTAATTAAACAGATCCCACTGGAAACTACTTTTTATTCTATATTTGGTATAAACCAATAATAGACAAGGAAGATGGCAAGAAGCACTCAAATAATACCTGGGTTTGATATTAACAGGTTTTTTTCCATCCAAGAAACCCATTCTGAAATAGTTGAATTGATATCATTATTCTTGAAATTAAGACCAAAATATAAATTTTGGTTTCAATTCTTTCTCAAACCATTTTCCTTGTTTTTTCACTTTTTATTCTAATTAAAAGTAATCTCTAGCAGAAAAAAAAAACCACAATGATGATATTTTGTTCCAGGCACAACACTTATATTTTTTTAAACAGCATCACATAAAATATCAACACAATTACAAGTTTTACTTTTAAAAAATTAAAAATAGATAACATCAGTTTATTGTCTTGCTGTTCCATCTCTTGTTGATTATTTGATGGATCTGGATTCATCTGGGCTATTTTTTATTTTGGAAAACCCTCAAATGTCACAGCAGTAAGCGCAAGAACAACTTAAGAGAACTTGTTTTCCATAAATTACACAAAATCCAATATTGTTTAAAACAATATTTTCCTTAGATTAATAATTAACTTCAGCACTTTCCTCAAAAAAAGCCCACTGAAATTTTATAGCAACGCAAATTGTACCAAAAGAATTTTTCACCAATTAGTTTCTCGTGCTATCTGTTCTCATTTTCAGCACCAATGGGAAAAGCCTCAAACACCGCTCTTTGAGCCTCCTTTCTTTTACTTCTACCAAAAATAGAAGCCTCAATTTGTTAGAAGCATCCTTCCCTCCACCCAAGTTACAATACACAACTTATTTTATGGTACAGCAGATGCTTCTGTGGAAATCTCTCAAACCAATGTATTCCCCGTGTTCGTAGATTCGAGTTTTATGGTGGTTATTTGAAGAACCGGACAAACTGCTGATTTATGGTAATGAATCACTGGCTACTTCCATACTACCACCTACAGAAAAGAACCTACTGAGTTATTTAACTGATAAAATCCACAAATGCAAGAGGCACTACGCTTCACTGACCACGACCAAGCAAACTACTTAACAGTACATAAAGATCTCATATCTCCCATTTGAATAATCACAAACTCTGTATTTTGTTTCATATAAACAAATATATAGATTGAGCATCACATTTTAATAAACTCTGTATTCAAAAATCATGGAACCTTAGAATGGCTTGGGTTGGAACAGACCTTCAAAGCCCATCCAGTTCAATTCCACGACAGTGAGCAGGGACATCTTCAATCAGATCAGGTTGCTCAGAGCCCCATCCAATCTGACCTTGAATGTTTCCAGGGATCGGGCATCAACCACCTGGGCAATCTGGGCCAGTGTTTCACCATCCTCAGGGTTAAAAAGTCTTCCTTACATCCAGACTGAATCTCCTCTCTTTTAGTTTAAAAAGCTTTTACTCCTTGTCCTGTCACTACAAGCCCTCTTAAGAAGTCTGTACCCATCTCCCTGATCAGCCCCCTTACAGTACTGGAAGGCGGCTACAAGGTCTCCCTGGAGGCTTCTCTTCTCCAGGCTGAACAACCTCAAGTCTCTCAGCCTTTCTCCCTAAGAGAGGCATTCCAGCCCTTAGATCATTTTTGTGGCTTCCTCTGGATCTGCTCCAACAGGTCCATTTCTTAATATCAGCATACTGGTTAATTGGTAACCTTCTTACATATAAGGATAAGATTGGAGACCGCAAAACGTGAGACGTTACTTATTTTTTAAAAAAAATATACAGAATTCACTATTTTTAAAGTTGTTTTTATTACAATATCATGGTCAGAGTTCTTTATTTCCAGCACATACATCCTCTGAGACAGCCACATATATTCCCAGCTTTGGCAACTGACGCAAGATCCCCTTCCAATCCACAGCTGTCTTTATATTGCAATCACAAACACACAGCTAAGACAGATGAGATTTGACCAAGACAGCACAGAGTACAGGTACTAGAGGGGGCGAGGGGGACAACACCACCAAACCACTCATCTTTCCACACTCATCTTGCTTGCTGTCCTAAACAACCCTCTGGGACTCTTTTGCATGGCAGAGAAGAAAATCCAGTGACTGGGAAATCATTTTGCTTGAGGAATTTCCATAATATTGAAGTTAAGATGCTGCTGCTGTGAAAAGCTGTAACCATTGTTTGAAAGAACTATTCTGAGCAGTGCCATTATGCAGAGGCGCGCAGCACCAGACTGGCTGTTCCTTCTGGCCCCTAGGGTCACTCCCATTCCTCTCAGCCATTTCTATTTCAGGTGGATTCAAAGAAGATTAAACCCTATTTACAACTATCCTGCTTTTCATCTGAATTTGCACTATAACCCTCACTCTTCAGAGGGGAAAAATAAAGAATCAGCTGTACTCTGCAGACTGAGGAGCAGGCACCCACCATCGACAGTCTTCTGAATTAGATAGTGTCTCCTATTTACTGCCACTTTAAATATTAGTGCATTCTAAAACAATTAACTAGAAGTACAGACCAGGTTAACACAGGTGAGAGTTCACCTAGAGAGGGTCTATTTTGATGAATAGCTAATACTGCACGAGGAGCACATGGAAGGGTGTGCTTCAAGAGAATTGCTGTTCTGTTCTCTGCAGGTGGATCACACGGGTGCAAACATGCACAGCAGTTTCAAAACTTTATCCATGGCATTTTCCAAAAACCTTTATGTACTATCTAGCATGTTTCCTGGGCACTTTTTGCAAGACACACTTAAGAGTAACAGCTATAAAAACCACACACAGTTATCCCCAAATCAGAAGGAAGCAGCTTAGCAGCTTTTCATAGAATCATAGAATCACCTGGTTGGAAAAGACCTTTGAGATTGAGTCCAACCATACCTGCACTTTTTCATTTGTATATGCCTAGTTGCAACAAACCAGAAACCAACACTGCCAAACCACTGTAGAAGCAAAAGCAGCTCCTCAAATTTTATGTAATACCAAAACCCAATAATGCAGGGGTCTTAATATCACATACACACACTTTTTAGTTATTATTTAAGGGCAAAATTAATAGTTGAAGTCACTATGAGCAGAAAAGGACAGGCTCCTCTCCAGTGAGTTCATTGTGTCTGGGTTTTTATAACACCAGATGTGTTTAAATGCTGTAAAAACACAAGTTGTTACAATTTATTGCTGTGAAAATCAGACACCTTTCTAGAATACTTATTAATATGCAAAGACACAAGATTCAACCTGTATCTAAACATCAAATTAGAGTCAAACTTCTATTGGAAAACTGAAATACGTCAATTAGATTGAATTCTAACACTACATTAGAGGTGAACATAGAACAAAATTACTGCTATTCTAAGACATCTTATTTAGAAATAAAAAAGAGGTAGAGTAGAAATCAGTATTTCACAGTAATTACCTAGACTGACTTTCGGAATTTAGTATTGAGGAAAATTAACTCAGAATTTGACTGATTAAAACTTTCCAGTATGACTAACTTAAGAATGGTGAGGTCCAGCAAGGACAAAAAACCTAGAGCTAGACAGGAAATGAAATGCTTGTCAATCAGGTTTTTTTCTTACATTCTGAAGTATGAGATGAGTAAAATATAAAAAGAGGGAAGCCTTGTACTCCTTGTCTAAGCAGTTATTTAATTTCCATCCCCTAGGAAAGCTTCTGGAAGGATCAGTTCTAAAAGACACCACTGGTAAAACACAACTACTAACACCACCAAAAACACCAATCCCTCCAGAAACAGCAACAAGCAATAGGCACAGCCTGTATCAGTCTGCCAAAGCACAGCACTCCCTCCCAAGAAACACAAATATATCACAAAGCAATTCCTCTGTAGATCAGAGACCCAAACCCCACCAGCAGCACAACACGGCCTTGCCATTCTGTGTTCTCACCAACTAACTGCCCAAGAGGTTTCTGCACTAGGCTGTTCTTTGAGGTAGCTTGCACAGAGCGGGGTAAGGGCACGGTTGAAAAAGTTTCTAGTCAAGCCCATAAAATGAGGAACTCTGATGAGGAAGTTAAAACAGTGAAAAGTCTGGTAAATAAAAGCTCAAAAGCCAGGCCATAATGGCCTGTGAGTATGACTGCCACATCCTTTGTACCATACATAGGAAGTTCCAACACAAGCCTGGGTAATCAGAACCAGCAAAATTAATGTCTCTCTAGGGAAATACAACAAGGTCACCTTTAGTGAATTAAATTAAACGCACGATAAATCAGGCATCAGAGTTGCCCGGCCACTGCAACTTAACTGCCTGTTGTATACAACAGCTGGGTGGGGAGGGAAGGAACCTACACACTCAGAATTGCAGCACATTTTTGTGCTACTCCTATCCACAAAAAGAAAACCTTCCTAAACATCATGTTTTTTGGTGACATCTACAGTATTTCAGAATTTCAAACAAGATTAACTGAATGCATGTTTCCTAAATAAACCTACCAATATAAAATTCCAGAAGCTACTATAATAATTACCTGCCCCCCTGGGGTAGTTTTCTATATTTATAATATATTGGAGGATCCAATAGGCTTTCAACCAAAAGCCTCTAGCATTATCCAACAGCATTTCTAATTTTTGCACATACAATCTAGACAGCACCCACATCCTAAACTACAGCTCCCCTAAGAAACAGCCAGAGCAAGATGAACATAAATAAAGCTGCTGTGCATCATCATAAGTAAGACCCCCTACTTGTTCTGTTGCTAAAAGCCTTGATGTTTTAAATCTCTTTACCCATTATTAAAAACCTTACATCTCTTATCTCATTTTAACAGCTCTTACATTGAAAAACTAATTAAAGTGATTCCACAGTTGTCCCCAAGCAAAGCGCATCTCTATTTCGGCTTCACAGTAAAGCACAGGCTGGTGCCCAGACACAGGGGTCAGAGTTGCACTGTTCCAGCTGGCACAACCAAGCAGCTGTTCAGTCTCCAGTGTTTAATGCATCATACCAGATCATTTTGATTTGAGCAAATTAGTCTTCTGAAGACACCAAATACATTTCCATATGACTGCAGGAGTCACTGTGTCTCGGGGAAATACAGTCCTTCCTGGAATTCTTGACATACTAAGGAATCAGGGTGATTGCTATTGCTGCTTGCTGAGAGCTCTTATTATCAGTTCTGTCATTAACTCAGACTGAAATCCAATTCTGGCCAGCTCCTCAGCAGAACATTTAAGACAACCAAATGCTTACAAAAACTCTTCTCCTACTTTGTGCATCCAGGCAAGTTGAGTTCTTGTTGCTGGATTGTATTTTGTTGTTTTACTTGCCTACTCAAGAGCTAAAACAAAGTCTTCCTCCTTGGAATTTTCATACAGAGATTATAGTTGTCAGTAAATTTTGTAGAAATAGTTCATATCCATCAAATTTGTATTACATGGATTTGGGTTTTTCAGCTAAGCTATGTTCAGTATACCTCTAGGAAATCTGCTGACACAGTAACTTTTACCATACACCTGCACAAACGCACTTTTTAAAAACAAAATCAGCACCTTTCATTCACAGTTTTCATGATGCCAAAGGCTGTTTAACATAGCATAGTGCATTTCCATGAATGAATCTCCTATAGTCTGCAACTTCTCCAACTGCTCCAGTCCAACTGGTATCATTATTGTTCATGTGCAGCAATACTGCTCGCTTGTTCAGTGAAGATCATGTGAATTATAAAAAGGAAGTGAAGAAATAGAATTATCAGAATCACAGAGCATTTAGGTTGGAAAAGACCTTTAAAATCACCAAGTCCAACCCTTAACCTGACACTGCCAAGTCCAACACTCGACCATGGCCCTAAGCGCCATAATCATCTGTCTCTCAGATGGGAGAGAAGAATGAAAGCAGGATTTTTCAAAATAATCTACTTCCACATCTAAATTCCTTCAACTTTGAAAGTCAGAGGGATTTATGAATATAAAATCCTCAAAATACCACACAAAATCACAATGACTTTACCAGTGCCAAGCAGGAAGTCAGTAAGGAGCAAGAGCCAGGAACTGAGCTCATATCTGCTGAACTCAGACCTACCAACTATCACCCCAACCTTTCCTTTATTCCTCAGCTCCACTGTGATATTTGAAGCTCCAGGGGTACTGTAAAGACTAGAAATAATCTTAACTCTCAAACAGCTGTCTGTCACATTTGATTAGAGAAATATATTTCAGAATTCAGGTTAGACTTAACCAAGGGAGAGACTTCTCTGTCGCGGAGTTAAGACCTCTTTGGAAAGGTTTTATCAGAATTATAATGGGGGTTGGGGTGAACCCACACAAAAAAAACCCTAAACCTTCAATTACCAGTAGTGCTAACGGGTAAGCCATTCTATGACAGAAACTCTTGTTTAACTTTTGATGGTGCAATTTAAGCCTCCAAGAGCAACTTTCACTCATTCCTCTCTCACACAAAGTTCACCAGTTTAGACTTGGAAGGTAAATTAGTTTTCCCCTCGTTCCTGTGACAGTAAACAGAGAGGGAAACACAACTTCAGCAACGTCTAGCATCAATCTGCAAATGTTCTGCTTGAGAGCTGTGTCTATTGCCAACGTGATGGTCGGCAAATCTGGCTGAAAGAGGACGTTCCCAACCCACTGAACAAGCCAATCATAAAATCAAAACCTGTTTGACCGAGACACAATTCCAGCACTGAATAAGCAGGGAGAAAAACCCATAGTCCAAACTGTGCGCACAACAAACCAGAATTGTACAAGTTATCTAAAAGTGCTCTTCTAACAATATAGACATATATCTGTGCATATATATACATAGTATATAGAGAAAGATGAAATAAGACTTTCTCTAACTAATACACATCTAAATTAACTATTTGCAAATAATGGGATGAAAGAAAAATGAAAACAGAAAAGTCTGAGCTGTAATGAAAGAAAACTAAGGGATTGGAGGGAGAAGTAGTTTGTTTAGCTCGGGGAGGCTGGATGCAGTGTGATGAGAAAACAAGTAAGCAGCCCAAAACATCACTGAAAGTTCCTCCAAGGAAAAGAGCTGCATAAATCTGTCCAAAAGAGTGAGGGACTTATAGACTGCAGAAAGAAAACGGTACGCAAGAGGATTCGGATGTGAAGTGACATACAGAATGCTTCCATCTGGCATAGATACTGAAGAGCTGTAAAACACCTAAGTAACATCCACAATATAACTACACAGATTCAGATGTAAACAGTACACGTGCTAGCAACAGGAAAGCAGTTTCAAAATGCTTTCAGAATGGAAGACTGAATTGGGCAGGACAAAGACTAGGACTGATCAAGTAGACAGCCCCTCAAACTGCACCAGAAGATGGACAGAATATGACAAAGGACACTACAGCCTGAAGGGTATGAATTACTCAAAGGGAGTCAGCCCTCTGACAAATGCTGTTTGACAGGAACCGTTAAGAGACTGGCATATGGCCCAAATCAATACAGGAGGTCACTCTAGGACAGAGGATAATGGCGATGTCAGAGAATCTAAAATGCAAATAATGTAGCACTGAACAGCACAGGTTGTTTTAGATGCAATACAGCTTTAGAAATTCTACCTGCCAAATACTCTGGGATATGTTTTAATGTGTTATCTCTCCTCTAATAAGCTACACACCGAAAGGTGCACTTCCACTTTTGGGAAAAAAAAAACACTTCATGTTGTTAGATAACCACACTAGGAAACTGATCTAAAGCCAACAGAAGTTTATGGAGAGACATTGTTGATATGAGGTGATTCGGGCTGGGGCCTACAGAAATAGGTCTCTGTATATTATTTTAGCTAAAGCCTGAATGCTTAATTGCTAGAGATCCTAGTCAGTCCCTTTTCTCTAGGGCTATTGATTTTAAGCTGAGAGACTTTAGAAACAAGAAAGCCCCTAACAGTAAACCAGTGACACAATGAGAACTGCACATACAAATAAAGGAGTGTTGTAACCGTATTTTTAATACACCATCAGAAAGCTGAATAAGAACAATTAACACAAAGTCTAAAAGCACAGCAGATCTGAATTAAATAACGTTACATGTATTACAAACAACATGCACAGCACTTTGAATACCAATTACTCTGAACCTGAGCATCTGAAACACTTCATCCTTGTCTATAACCACAACATCTTCTAGAACACCTCTTTCTAGGTATCTCCCTCAAGTGCTGTGAAATTGTTGAACTTGCTGGGCTGGCTTGCTAAGGCTACTTTGAAATCTTAAATTTAATTGCAGCAGGATTTAAATTGGAGAGAAGCTTCCTGCCACAAGACAGACTTGGATGCTTTGGTATTGAGAAACAAAAACCTTATTTTCAATCCTCATTTTAAACAGCTTAACCTAAATCATACTATAAAAACGTCAGCATTTAAGTACATGTTTATTGAAGGCTAAGAACTTTCTGGGGGGAAAAAAGCTTTATTACAAACTGACTCCCATTACACTAAAAGTACACTGTTCCTCGATGCAAAGTGCAACATCCATCTTCTGTTAAGTGGTAAGTAAAATGTACGTTAATCAGGAAAGCATTTTTAAAATCCACAGAAAAGTTCTAAACAAAAAAACACCGTGAAAGTTAACACCATCACAGTTATTTCCTCCTTCCCGGCTGTTAATAAACACATGCTTGGAAGCCCCAGGAGATAATACCCTATTCTTTATGTACCTAATCATGTGAGGACACACACTTGAGACAGTGAGCAGGACCCCAAGGAGGAAGCCCTGTGTCACCTTGTTTGAGTCCTACAGTGAGGTGTCACACTGGGTGAGTACTCTCAGAGAAAAGTTTTCAGGTAACTCTCAGTAACTCTTTAATTCATTCAATTTACTTTTACTTCACCAATGCTTTTAAAATTGTCCAAGGGCTATTTGGAGGTGTAATGATTTCTTTTTTCACACAAAACACTTGAGCAACAACGGCTGCAAAGGCAGCACTGATTTATCAATATGCTACCTCAATATATTAACACTCAACTCTTTTTGCCCAATTTTGCGTGATTACAGGCAAGTCCCCTTGAAGAGACCGCGGAGCAATCAAGACCTCGAGTGAGAATCACATAATGGAAATAAAAATGTTCTTCTCTCAGACTGGTTACCTGGCCCAAATGGGAAGGGCTGCAAGACTTCCTGCAAAGAAGCTGCCAACGAAGAGGGCAGATAAGGATGGTTCAATCACCACTGCCAACAGCCCTGGACATCAGCTGGTTGCACAGATAACTGTGGACTGTTGTCAGGATAAAAACCTGGTTATGATCTTAAGTAAATGATGTTTGGTCAGTGCATGCCCTCACAAATTCACAAGACCTCTGTTATCTGAGATCCTCTTCCAAACTGGTTTGAGATTGATCCGTGAGCTTGGAGAGAGGACTGAAAGACAGAAACACAGTATCATTACATAAGGTGTGTGATCGAGAAAAGGATGCCAAAGATACATTAACACAATAAAGAGCAGAGGGGACCAACTTACACAACTCAGCAACATAAGGGATCTCCTGGACTGCTTCACCCAATCCAGCCTCGTTAACACCCATTTATGTAAAATGTCCAATCTAAATCAAGACTTGCTGTGTTCCACAGTTCTTAATGGTAAGATTCCTCTGTGTTTTACAAACTATAAAGTAACAAAACTTTCACAGTAACAGTATTAAGAAAACTGCAATAGCCTGTGCTGAAGGTAGGGTTACTCAACTGAACTAACCTTCCAAATCTTCCCTTAGACAAATTTTCAGTCATGTTGTTTCGGTCAAAGCTCCTAGTACACTAAAAGAGTAGAAAAGACAAGCTTGCAGATGACTATCTGGAGTCGTATGTATAGCTACAGAGAGTCATAAAAAAATACTGCTCTGAAAAGAACACTGAGCAGAAAATGGGGAGAGGAAGTAACAGATGAGCTACACAGTTGTGCTGTATCCCCATGGGTATCCTGAAAGGTGTTTTCAATCATTTCTAGTTTCAGTTACAAGACTTATGTCACTTTATTGTATTTTGCAGATAATACTTACTCCTAGGTAAACTATACAGTACAACTGAGTTTGTTAACATGCAATACTATCACCTTTATTTCTACTGCAAATAAGAAAATATAAAGATTTAAGCCAAAGTGATAGAGTCAAACATTTAGGCAGCTATTTCATCTTGAAAGTGTTTCCACTCCCAGTACTTCTCACTAGCTATTTTTTTTTAAATACACACCACTCTGTATAATGTATTTAATTTATACTTTAGTAAATAATCTAAACATCTATTAATGCATATGAAGACACACCGATAGCTGAATTTGGCCTCCGTGTCAAGGCTACGAACAACATGAACCACAACCAAGAACTGAATTCAGTGTTCAATTTCCCACTTTAGATTCCAGTGGTTTGGAGGGTTTTTTTTTAATTAAGTTGCCTTTAAAGGGTCAACTGTATTTCACAAAATTAAGCCAAAGTAGTCGTGAGCTCAAGACGGTCATGTCCCAAAATTATCCAGTGTATTTGGCACAAAGATTTCTCCTTTTCCTTTATGAATTTGATCCTGGATACCAAAGAAGAGAATGGGGGTGTCAGTCAACAGCAGCTGAACACGAGCCAGCAACGTACCCAGGTGGCCAAGAAGGCCAACAGCATCCTGACTTGGGTCAGCCAAGGTGTGGCGAGCAGGGAAGGGATCATCCCCCTGCACTCAGCACTGGTAAGGCCGCACCTCGAATCCTGTATTCAGTTTTGGGCCCCTCACTACAAGAACAACATTAAACCCCTGGAGTGTGTCCAGAGAAGGGGGACAGAGCTGGGGAAGTGTTTGAAGAACAAGTCTTATAAGGAGCAGCTGAGGGACCTGGGTTCATTTAGTCTGGAGAAGAAAAGGATGAGGGGAGAGCTCATCGCTCTCTGTAGCTCCAGGAGAGGAGGCTGGAGCAAGGTGGGTGCTGGGCTCTTCTCCCAAATGACAAGAGGAAACGGCCCAAAGTTGCACAGGGCTGCAGGGGCTGCCCAGAGAAGTGGTGGAGTCTCCATTCCTGAAAGTGTTCAAAAATCATGTCAATGTGACACTTCAGGACATGGTTTAGTAGACACGGTGGTGTTGGGCTGACAGCTGGACTTGAGGATGTTCAAGGTCTTTTCCAACATTAATGATGCTATGATTCTATAAATTAACTTCAGCTCGATTAACGATCCCCACACTAATATTTTAGGCAGAAGACAGCAAATCTTTTTGCGGGCTCTGGTTACATACATTCAGTTATGTCACACATACATTGCTAAAGAGGAGCAATACAGGTAAACCGAACAATTACAAGCAAAGAACTGTAAGAAGAGAAAGTCTCTTAGACCTTTCATTGAAGAAAAGACATTCACTCACATCATTCTGCTACTGCATCTCTAAACCATTAACAAACATTTTACAAGCAAATCTGATACCCTACAGCTGCAGAAACAGGAACCAAAAGTCCCTATGAAACAACTGGTTCATAACATTTGTACCTAGTTTTGCTTTTCAGGCTACTTTGGATGCATTTTCCACCCCAACACTTATCTTAAAAAAGGGGAAGAAAACTCCTCACAATACTACAGGCAGAGTAAGGGTGAAAACAAACATGGCTATTTTTTACAACTATTTCTGAAGAACCATATCTATAAAAGAATGAGTACAAGCACAGGAAATGAACTTTACACATTGAATGCCAAGTGCACATTTCCAAATACACTGAGATTTATTTTGGCAACAAAACTTTAAAATGAAGGTAGGAAGCTCAGATTTATTTTGAGCAAATTTATCAAAATGAGTGCAGCATCACATAAAATGTTATGTTTGCCACTTAACTACCACTTCTGCAAGTGCTTATGTACTTGCTTATCTTTGGACACCGAAGTAATTCCCTTGGGATCTATCCATAATCCAGCATCTGGGGGTACACTGCCCATCCTTCGCTCTTGCCTGCCACTCAGATTGCTCCTCTCTCTCCACTGGCCCAACTGTGAGATTAACTTTGAAATCTGTTTGAACATCTATTTAAATAAAGGGGAAAAAATAAAACACCTTTCCTACATCAAGTGCTACATATATAAGATGAAAATAAGAAATAGAAATAATATCACATTTAATGAAATGGAAAAATATTTTTAAAAATCAGTAATGGTTAGGCTTTGAAAAGACAAGTTATCCCAGGGCTAAAATAGGATCTCAGTATCACTGCGCACTAATGAGTTCATTTACATATGGCTTAGAAAACCCTATGTAGCATAACTTCAAGTAAAATTTAGTCCCAATAGAATTTAACAAAAACAATTAATTTTCTTTTCTCAAAATAAATACTTAATATATTCTATCATCAGTAATTTATTCTTTGCACAAAGAAGTTAAAAAAATTAGAATTGTATTTTAAGTCTTCTTTTTTATTCAAATTATGAAGATTGTAGGAAAGGCCATTAATGACACTCTACTTAAAGTAGAAGTTTTACCTTCACTTCAGACCAACAACTTCCACAGTCACCGAAGAAACCTGCTTTTCTATTGACTGCTCTTCTTCAGAGAGGGGCGGGGGGGGGAGACCAAAACCACAAAGGACCAAAAAATCCTCAACACACAAACACACACAAAGATACCCTCTAGCAGTGACACCCTGCTATCTGTTAGTACACACCAACCCCATTGCTACTTTAAAGAAGTTAGTCTCTCAGAGGACCACCTTCCTGCAACACTGGTAAGAGACTGAACACCACATGTACCTTAATATGTCTATTCAGATGCACAACTAAAATTATGTCAACTCACACGCCTCCAGTTTGTCCCTGCTATAACTGCCAAAAATAAAGCCACACTTATGAAAAAGGCTGGGCTTTTCCCAGCATCCTAGAAAAAGAAAAAAAACCCAAAATCAAAACACACTTAAATAAAAAATAAAAAAAAAAAACACCAGATTCAGATCAAGCCCAAGCATCACTCAGATTTTTTTATATATATATATTCTACTGCGCTGAACATCATTATGAACTTTCCCTCCTTATACTCATCATAACTTAATACCAAGCAGTAAATCCTGTCTGAACTTCCCGAATTTAAGTCCACATCACAAGTTTCCCACCTTCGATACCATGCCTACTATGTGAATACATACATTCAGCTGCTTTAAATCTGAGCACAAGTGAACTTCAATAACAATAACTCCAATTACAAACACCAATGTTTATAAGTAGTTTCTCTAACCAGACAAAACATTTTTTACAAAGCAAGCATTGACTTCTTATAAAAACCTCTAAGAGTTTGAGCCTGATCTTAAAAATCTCATGATCCTTGCCTCCTAACAAAAATCGAGTCCGAGACATTAAAGCAAGTCAGCAGCCCGCACAGCTTTAGTCACGCGGAGGTACCTTCTACAGTCTCCTGCGCGCCCTCCGACAGCAGCAGGGCCCGGCCAGCTCCTCTGGAGATGCTCAAAGTCACACGCTGCACCTGCTTTATCCCTTCTGAGTATAAGGGAGCCAAGGACCATCAGCCAACTCGGCGGGCTGCGACGTGCCTAGGAAGAGAAAAAAAAACCTTACAGTCCTGGCCTAAAGACAGGACATGACCGATGACAGCACCAAACGAGCCCTATGGCAAAATAAGGACTACAACGGGATAAACCTCGTTACTGCCCTTTACCAAGACCCTGTAAACAAACAAGCCCTTTTTCACTATGCTGAAGTCTTTCTCCTTTGAGCCAGAAGTAGGGGAAAAGAAAAGCAGCAAGCAACACAAGATCCTCATTAAGCCAACATTCCCAGATTCAGGGTGTGCAGGGATACAGCCAGCTCTGTTACAAAAACAGTAAACCAGATACTTCAGCGCTAGCAAAAACCCAATTTATTTTATCCCTTCTCTTCAAAAAGACTTAACAAATGTCATTGTTAACACAACTTATCATAAAACTCAGACAACTTCCCCTGCCATAATGAAATTATAGATTGGTTTACAAAAACATTAAGCATAGAACTATAAAAGTTTACCATTTTGCATTTCATGAAATGCTAAAAGCTCCAGTCTTTCAAAGATTTATGCACAGACTCAATTTGATACAGGTGAGGCATTCCCCTGCGAAGGCTGTTAAGCAGAGGCAGTAACAGCTGCTATAAGCCAACATTAATTTGAAGCACATAGCTGTTCTAGTAGTTAGAAGGGCATTTTGTTTGTGTTTAACATCATTTTTTAGGCATGAAACACACTCTTATTAACACAAAATAACTCCTACATTAAGTTAGATGTGCTGCAAAACCACAGGAACCTTTTTTGTTCATTTTTACTTCCAAGCTTTATCACTGATTCACTTGATTATTATATTCCAACCATAAACATGAAGAGTCACATGATTCTCAGCCCTGAACTTCATCTTTTAGCTCTAAATCCATGCTTTTTCACCTTCAGATCTCAGGACACTTCATAGAAGTACTTAATGGAATGTACAACAGAAAAGGAGAAAATGAGGACCATGGGGGGAAAAAAAGGGACAAAAATCCCCAAACCTTTTGCTACAACTTCATTTTTTTCCATGTTTAAGTCAGATAGTAACATGTTCTGCCTCCTGTACTATAGATTTCGGTAATACATTATTTCAAAGCAAGTGAAAAATCTATACATTTCATAAATCACTCTTTCCGGCAGCCATTTGAGCAGTCCCACCTTCTGCAGCTTCTCACCCTGCCCTTCAGTTATGGTATGAACAGCGCTATTTTCCATAGTTACTTTCATAAAGGAAAAAGGACATCAGTTTTCCTCCCAGATTTTTAGTTCTCAAGACTTCTTTTTAGTAGATTTCTATATTTTAAATTCCTGCCACAAAGTCATTTCTGAGTCACCAGCATGAACAAGTCAGAGTAATAATGAAACAAATCCCTTTATTACATGTAATAATTTTGAATGTAAGAATTCTTACACTATTGATACTCCTGAGGCACGTGTTAAAAACAAGATGAACTCAAGAAAACAGAAAAAAATTTCCCAGTCAGTATTAATCCTTAGTCTCTTCTGATGCTTGCTCCCTTGGTGCTAGGTATTGGTTTTCCCAAGCCAAAGTGCTCAGATGAACTACATCACTACCTTTAGTAATTATTTATCCGTGGAAGGGCATTAACATGAAGAAAACATATGGAAAGGCCCAAGTACCTTTGAAAACCTCAAGGGCTGCAGTAGACATGGAAGAAGAAGAAAAAACCCTCCCTCCTGTTCCCAAGCAATCAGTCCATAGATCCCAGGAAACTGGTACTGCTGGTATTTAACCAGCAACCACAAAGAAACAGTGAAATAACTTACCAAGATCTAGCTAAAAAAAAAAATCTATGAAATCCTCAGTGATTTTTGCATAGTGATATCACAGTACATCATGACAGACTCTGCAAAAGCTATCCAGGTGCTACACGATAAAAGCTGTGCAGTGCTTCGGCATCACTTTGGCAAGCACACGTAGGCCAGAGCTTGTCACCAACACCACAAAGCAATTACATTGTTGTAATTGCCCCTTAGCCAACATGGTTTTCCAGCTTCACAAACAGGTACCCACTCACACCAGAGACACCTAGGGAAAAACACCAAGACAATCCTATCCATTCAACAAAACCAGGATCATCAAAACCCAAGAAAACCGTCACTAAAACTTCAGAGTCTTCATTTCCAATCTCGAGGCACACAAACATATCTACACAAACCTCAAGAAAAGTAAACTTTCGATGGTACCTTAAGACCTAAGCTATAAAGTCATATATCTGTGGCACAGACAACAACACCTCAACATTCAATATATATGAAGTCAATATTAAGAGAACAAATCCTGCCCCTAACAATCCTGCCCCTATCACTAGATAATACTCAACAAACCAATTTTGTCTTAATGCTAGAAGCACAGCATTACCCTGACACATATTCTCTGGACAGTTACATCTAATTTTTTTGAGAATATCTCATAAAATTTAATTCTATTGAGTAATGAATCAACTGAAGAGACTGAGCTTCCATTCTTCAGAAAAAACGGGTGCTACTCTCAGCTCGTACTGCTCTCAGCATGGCCAGAGGGATAAAGAAATACTGAGGACCATTATCTACCTGACACGACACCGTTTCTTCCATAGGAAAGAGCATTACTCGCATGCAATGCTGCAAGCCCACCTGAATGCATTAATTCCCTTTGCCAAAGCAGCCATACATACCAAAAATTTATGGATCCAAGAACACGGCACACGACCAACACTACCAGCACAAGGTTAAAAACCCTGGTGAAAGAACAACTTTTTTCTACTTCGTGCAGTACAAACATGATTAGACAAATCTTGGAGTATACCTTTGGCAGGCACTCTGGTTTCCTTTGCAAGGTGTTGTCACAATTTCTGAATGGTTTGACTCGGAAGATAGTTCGTACGCACGTACAGCCACTCCTCCTGGTGGCTCTGAGCCTCCAGCAGCCAGCACACTGTGTGCCAAAGAGAGCAGGATGGCGAACACGGTGAGCTGCTACCTATTAATGTCACACCTGTGTAACTGAACAGCCAGCAGACCCTCTCACAAAGCCTGAGTGGCAGCAAGAGGAAATATTCTCTAGTCAATCCACTTCTGATTGAAGTCATTGTCTGCACAATGCAAAGAGAAGGGAACTTGAAAGAAACCTGAAAAAGTAACCTACGAAATGCATTACTGGAAAAACTCCACTGCAGCACCAGCCGTACCACAGCTGTGCCCGCTCGGACTCTCCAAGTAGCGATATGCAATGAATGACTAATATGCTGAAGGAACAGTTATTAAATCAAACTGTTTTTCCTGGTTAGCATCTTGTATTATTTATATTATATTGCACTTGCAGGCCACAGCGTCATTATGCAAATTAGATACAAGTGAAGAGTCAGATTTGAAGTTGTTGCAGTCAGCATTAGGTAAACAATCACCTTCAGAAGGATCTTAGAAGCCTTCTTAATGCTTGGACAAAAAAAAAGAAAGGAATCTAGGAAAATCAGTGCAGAGGTGGTGAACTACGAGTACGTGCTTGCCTTCAACCAAGAAGAAAGCTGAAAGAGGGAAGAAGGACTGAAAGGTTCATTGGTTGACTTATTTGTTAAAAAGGCAAATCTTCTGAACTATTAACCTAGGTATTAAAAACTTACTGCATTTGAAGCTGTAAAAAGATCAGTTTAAATTAGATGAGAATGCCACATCACACTATTTTCCTATTGAAAGCCCTAGCACTCAGTTATGCGCTTACTGCATTGCCTGAGCAGCAGCAATGCTCCAAGGAAGATGGTGTTGGGCCACAATTACCTGCTTTACATAGCATTGCATCACTGGTAATCAGCAATCACGACGAGACATTTACATGGCATTTTGAAAAACCTTTGCACCCTAAATTTTTTTTTGGATACTGCAAATAAATAACAGTTTTTAAATCAGGCATTTTGGTGCATAAAGTCAAGTGCTGCTAATTAAGAAAATGAGTGATGAATTCCAGCCTCATTCATTAACCAAAATTGCATTTAACTGGAATTTATTAGATTGAATTTAAAGTTCGCAATAAAGGTTATTCTATTTTGAAAGCTTCTAAAACTTTTATTATAAAACTCGTATTTTCCTGATCAGAAGAGATTTCAAACTTTCAAAGGATTTTACAAGTATTATGCTAATTTTGCAAATCCAGAAACTATCCTAAAACCAGTTTAAATGACCTGTCAAAGGATACATAAAGAACCAACTGAGTCTGAAGAAGCTTGCAGGTTTCTTAAGACCTGAGCATCACCACTTTTACTACCAGATCCACACACTTGTGCATCAGAGCAGAGGAAAAGGGCTACAAATCAAACAAAATAAAGCCCTCTCTCTTAAATAACTTTCTTTCCTATCGAGCCAGCAAAACTACAGAGATGGATTCTCACAGAAACAATTTTTTCCCAATGAGTTTCTTCAGCTGAAGTTGCGTCTTTCATTAATAAGAATGAAAACATTTAACAAGACACTATTTTTTTTATATTTTTTAAAGTAGAAGTAGTCATTTACAGCCTAAATAATTGGAATCAACAGAACACATGACCGAATGACTTTTAAAATTATTTGACACGTCTTTTCCCCTCACTTTATGATTTATGTGTTATCTGTGCTACACTAGATTAAGTGAAATTAGAATGCTTCTATTAAAAACTGAGATCAAATAGCAACACTAATTTTAATTTATACTTTCACAGAAGCTTGCACAGCCTTGTCCCTAGACACACACTTTGCGTTAAGTCTGTTTTTTACTCATCTAGTTTAAGTTTCTTTTAGACTAAAGACACAGCTTAAATGCAACCCCATTCAGCTACCTGTATTCAAAACTTGTGAAGTGCCTACAGAAAGTTAAAACTGACATGATCACTTCAAGTCTATTTTGTGCACAGACAAAGCTTATTATGACTTGCTAATAAGCCAAACATTTTCAGCCACAAAAATTATTTTGGAAGCACAGCCTAATAGTTAAAGAACAAGACTGCAAACCCAGACATTTTTAAATAGAAACCAATTTCATCACAGTTCACTGAGTGACTCTGGGCAAGTTAATTAACCTCCCTGCAATCTGTGAAATCGGGATAATACCTACCTTGCAGTGCAGCTTAATTCATTAATGCTCGCGAAATGCTGCGAGATCCTTAGATGGATATACTATAGAAATACAAACAAGCTTAGTATTTCAAACAGTACTTTTGAACATAATTCCTATTTGAAAACATACCTCACTCTGTCAAGTAAAATGTCAAGTCCTAAGTACCATTTGAGTGACTTTAGGTGCACTGAAAATATATTCAACACCATATAAAAGCCACAAGCAAAATAACAAAAAGGCTACAGACTACATGTCTCTTCTTTCAACTATGCACACATTTAATTATTACTCTGCATGTACAGAACTCATCAGATACTCGTCAGCTGCAATTACAAACACTGCAATTAAGTTTAAAGAGGTCCTCAGAGTCTGCCAGTGCACCAGAACTCTCAGTTCAGACTTCAGTTCTGATAGCAGAGCTGTGAAGCTCATTTCCAGTGCAGCTCCAGTGCAAACACTAAAACATTTCACTGTACATTATTTCAATATATTATGCAGCCTGCTGTTGTTCCCTGCCTTCAAGAGGTCAACAGGAAGCAGTTCATTCCAGGAACCATTAGGCTACAGCTGAAACCTGAGCGGATGAGGTAACCGGCAGTCACCACAAGAGGTTCCCAAAGTTACTCAGGAAGAATGGGGATTCTGAGAAGTTAAGAGGACCAACAACTTTTCTTCCAGCTATCACAGTTGGCAAATCGTTGGCAGCATGCACAGATCTGGAGCACTCAGCTATCTCAAAGGGAAGCGGGTTTTATGTCACAAAAAGTTCTGCAAAATATAAAAACGAAAAGCAGTTCCAGGTCCCCTCCCAACTCCTGTACATCAGTCCTTTTAGACCGCTTCATCTCTTGAACTAAGACATGCTTTTCTGCTCCTAAAGTCATTAATGCCTGTGCTTATTTTCAGTTTTGTTTGTTCCCTTTTATATTCCCAGCAAGAACAACTGCTTTTGTCTCCTTTATTATGCAACGAGAAGCTACTGCTACATAACAGGCTTTATTTCTACAGCTTCAGAGTTTCACTGAGCCTTCACAATCTGGACAGGCTGGATCAATGGGATGAGACCAACGGGATGAGGTTCAACAAGGCCGAGCGCAGAGTCCTCTATTCAGATCACAACAACCCCATGCAGCATTACAGGGCTGGGGAAGAGTGGCTGGAGAGCTGCCTGCTGGAGAAGGACCTGGGGGTGCTGGTTCACAGCCGGCTGAACATGAGCCAGCAGTGGCCCAGGTGGCCAAGAGGGCCAATGGCATTCTGACCTGCATCAGGAACAGTGTGGTGAGCAGGACCAGAGAAGTTATCGTCCCCCTGTACTCGGCACTGGTCAGGCCTCATCTTGAATATTGTGTCCAGTTCTGGGCCCCCCAGTTTGGGAAAGATGTCAGGATGCTGGAGTGTGTTCAGAGCAGGGCAACGAAGATGGTGAAGGGGCTGGAGCACAAGCCCTACGAGGAGTGACCGAGGGAGCTGGGGCTGTTTAGTCTGAAGAAGAGGAGGCTCAGGGGAGACCTCATTGCTCTCTACAACTCCCTAAAAGGAGGTTGTAGTCAGGCAGGGGTTGGTCTCTTCTCTCAGGTGGCCAGGGACAGAACTAGAGGGCATGGACTCAAGCTTCGTTAGGGAAAGTTTAGGCTTGATGTGAGGAAAAATTTCTTCAATGAAAGGGTGATTGGCCATTGGAATGGGCTGCCCAGGGAGGGGGTGGAGTCACTGACCCTGGAGGTGTTTAAGGGGAGACTGGATGAGGCACTGAGTGCCACGGTTTAGATGATGGTTGGTGTTAGTGTTGGTGTTAGTGCTGGGTTATAGGTTGGACTTGATGATCTCAGAGGTCCTTTCCAACCTTGTAATACTGTGATACTGTGAACTTCTTCACAGAGAGTTGTCAGGGATTGGAACAGATTGCCCAGGGAGGCAGTGGAGTCTCCATTCCTGGAGGTGTTTAAAAGACAGGTAGATGAGTTTCTTAGGGATATGGTTTAGTAGGGAGAAAGGCACAGCTGGACTCGATCTCAGAGGTCTCTTCTAACCTTATGACTCTATGATTGTATCTCTAACACATTTAAGATCTGCAAAAAATGTCTATAACCCACTAGGCATGCCTAATTTTTTTTCATCCCCCTAAGCAGTTGCTAATACAAATACTGCACGTGGATCATTCAGTGCATTTTTAATACTTCATTTGACATCCTTACCAAAGCTAATTTAATGGAAGATGGTTTCATATAAAGAAGAGTGCCTCTAGAATGATTCATTACTGAAATGAAAAAGAATTTGTTCAAGATTTTCTTTTTAAAAGAAGATTCCATGGGAACCTTGTATTTTGGCCTCTGTTAAACGTTTTTATCTTCTGATAATTCCATCTATCAAAAGTTTCAACAGCAAATAACAATTTTGTCATTTGTGTATGGACAAATCTATTATTCAAATCAAATGCAACAACACTATGATAGCATGTTGCAAGTACTGAAGAGCATTTTAAATAAAGCTCTTGACTGTATTTAATTTTGCAAAAACAGTTACCAAAAGACCCCCAACCTACTGCAACACTTCTGGTACAAATAGGAATATTTACATAGTCAACATTCACTATAATAAACATTGTTAACACCACAGCTGTAGGGCTCTAGCAAACGTGTTTCATACAGTTACCCATTTGTGGGCACTCAATTCTTTCTAGAAAGTTTTCTTTATCGTATTTTTATCAGCTATGGAATGCAAGTATTGACTCACAGAAAACTTCCAAACATTTTTGTGATGTCTTCTAGCAGCTGTTCTTGTTGTGCTTCAATCACTATGACAGGAGACTGAGAACAAGTCACAGAGGTCACCAAATCATTAGCAAAATCTTCTAACAACTCACTGATGTCTAAATGCAGGATTTCTTTCCAGAAACGGCAGGTTGTTTGACCACGTGCCAACATCCTAGAGTCCAAATGCTAAGACCACAATAGAAAACTAAAACAAACTACCAAAGAAGCAGTTACTGCTTTACACTAAAGTTAAGGGTGTTTTTTTTTCTAAAAAAGAAATACTAAGCAGCAGCTTGGCTTAACAGACAGACCCAGTAGGTTTTTGGTCTGCAAAAACTTATCCTAGCAATTTTATTTTCTATTTTAAATTCTGTTCAATGGCACCATTACAGGAAATGGCAGGAAAAACTGCAGAAAAAAAGAATGGCTGCAACAATGCTGTTACTTAAATTGAGATTTCTCTCTCTGGCAGGACATACTTGGAACACGATCAAAATAGAAAAGCAATGCTTTTCCATGTATTTGGAAAAGGTTACATGAAATATCATTCTAACATAACGTGCAGATCATCATATACTACACTGTTCTGCAGTCCCTTCAAAATGTCATCAGCATCCATGACTGAACAGACCTTCGTAATGTCTAACAAGTCAGAATGGTTAGACAAAAGCATCAATCTTGTAAGAAAACTGCTATTTTGTTTATGAATTTCTTGTACATGTTCCTGTTCCTAAAGAACTTCATGCCTCCGAGCTAATATTTTTTAGTAAGTGTTTATATAATGCATATTAATGACACTGATGACAAATTTTTCCCCAAGCTTGGAAGCTGACAAAATTCCTGTAAGTCATATCTTTGCTGTTTCCATTTCTGAAGTACCAATTCACAGCCTTTAAGACTTCCAACATACACAGTCTGAAAATCCACTGTTGCCTGAAAAGGTGGACATGAGGCGGCAATGTGTGCTCACAGCCCAGAAAGCCACCCGTGTCCTGGGCTGCATCCAAAGCAGGGGGACCAGCAGGGTGAGGGAGGGCACTCTGTCCCTCTGCTCCACTCTGGTGAGACCTCACTTGGAGCCCTGTGTCCAGTTCTGGAGTCCTGAGCACAGGAAGGACAGGGATCTGTTAGAGCGAGCCCAGAGGAGGCCGCAACATGGCCAGAGGGCTGGAGAACCTCCCCTACGAGGAAAGGCTGAGAGAGCTGGGGTTGTTCAGCCTGAGAAGACAAGACTCCGGGGAGATTTCAGAGCAGCCTTCCAGCACTTACAAGAAACCTGGAGAGGGACTTGTTACAAGGGCAGGCAGTGACAGGATGAGGGATAATGGCTTTAATTAAATGCAGGGAGATTTATAGCAGATACAAGGAAGAAATTATTCACGTGAGGGTGGGGAGGCCCTGGCACAGGTTGCCTAGAGAAGTGGTGGCTGCCCCATTCCTGGAGGTGTTAAAGGCCAAGTTGGATGGGTCTTTGAGCACCATGATCCAGTGAAAGCGGCTCCTGCCCATGGCAGGAGGGTGAAACTGGATGTCCCTTCCAACGCAAATTGTTCTGTGATTCTATGAAAATGACACCACAACACTGTGACACGCAGGAATACAAGTGAAGCAATTACTATTCTTTAGGGTTCGATGACTCCTTTCTCGGCCTTCTGAAACACAATTTACAGAAAACTAATTTTGTTAGTGATTAAGGAATATTAATAAGGAACTTATTGCTCCATAAGTCAAGAGTTTCTGAATACCTAAATACGACAGTGATCGATTATAAATGCATAACAATAATCTGTCAGGCAAAGACAACTGAGCTGCAAAAATACATCATTAAGACCACTGGGAGTTTCTACTTCAATTCTCTTCAGCTGGAAAAGTATCTGAAGCAAATAAAATACTTGGCTGCCTATTTTTCTTTTCCTTGATTTCTTTTCTGTAACATTAGAAAACTACAAACTGTTTGTTCAAAAGCCAAGTATTTTGGAGCCTTTGTCTACTAAAAAGTAAAGTTTTTCAACTGAAGGTTCAGCAGATACAAATCAGTAACAAATAAGCAAATCCTGTGAACTTGTACACAAGCAGAGAGCACTCAATCTGAAGTGAGTAAGGAATTCCTCAACAAGATTTAAAGGTAGAAAGAGTTTACTGAAAACAGCATTGTTAACAGAAACGATAATGTCGAACTCATTTCTCTGGGTATTTGTATTTCAGCTTCAGAAAGCTATTTAAGGAATCATGCACTTTATGTATGCAAAGTGCTATCAACAGTAGAATTTGATGGTTCTCTAAACAATGCATGTCTACTATTTTGTCATGCACTTCGAACTTTAACTCTGGACAAACCTGAGATTGTTCAGAGACAACTTGTTAATGAAAGAACTTTTTAATAAAAGTTACAACAGCATCCCCTGCACTCAAGAGAAGGCAGCCAGACCATCTCTAGTTCCACACTAGTATTAAGGTAATTTTTCTTGGCAGAATGGGTTAGTTTTCAGAAAGTTTTAGATATAAATCGCTATTTTTTTAATCATAAGATGAAGTAAATAAATTGCCTTTTTATTTGAAGGTTAGTGTACTGGCTTCAAAGCAACACATACACTGATTTAGGAGGGCTACCAGGCGCAACAAAGGCAATGGAAGTGACTCCTGTTGGCATTAACTACTCCAAATAATACAAGCAATGTTGGTTTTATCTCCAAGTCCTCTTCAGCTGCTCAGAGTGCTTGGAATACTCTTTCAAATTCTGTTTAGCAATTCTCTACCTCTTTGAGCAATTGCTGACCAATATGTTTCTAATACACAGCTTTCGTGAAGATGAACGGATCCTGGGTTGGGAGGCATCTTCATGACATTCACGTAGCTCATACAGGTACACGTGTGGCACTGAAACCTGTTGTGAACTGTGCCCTCCAGATACACATTGGAAGCCCAACTGTATCAAAAGGTAAAATCCTTTGGGCTCAAATTGATTATTTGCTGTGACATCATACAAATGAGTTGAAATGATAATTAAACATGATGTTAGGAGCAACTAACTTTTCAGTTTGGTAACAATTTAAGAGAACTCTGGTATAGGACAGTTGTGTTATTATAAACTCAATTGATCAATACCACACTAATTCATGTGATCCCAAAACCAATCTCATTGTCCTTAAAACTAAGTAATACACATACTGAAATCTTCAGACTAATAAATGAAATAACTCCTTCATTTTCACTGTGCTGTAGACCAACATGTAAACATCTCCTAATAAAAAAGATTTAGACCTCCAAAACCTGTTGACACTAGTAAACGAAGCATATGTTTAGCTATGAAAAAAAAAATTACTCTGCTAGAATTACCTTGCTGAAATAAGTCAAGTAAAAACATAACAAAAAAGTGGATTTTGACATTTCATATTTTGTTGAATACCATTCCTGCACAAGAAATCACTGTCTCTTACATATAAATTAACAGCCTACCATCTGTCAAGTGTTCAGATAATCACAGGGTTTAATGCACAATATGGTTATTAGAATGTGACCTGACAAAAAAGAAAAAGAACACAACCTAATTTGGACTACAAAATCTATGATCTCACTTGCAAATGACAGTTTGACAAGCTATTATTCTGCATTTTGGCTTCTACAGGAAAAGCAATTTTACGCATACGTAATTCTATTAGTCATACAGCCAACTTCCTGTGCAAGATGACTTCAAACTATGAAATTTGCTTAGTCATTCAGGATTTTGAACCTACACAAATATTTACATCATGAATGGGAATTTAATGATCTGTGTACACACACCTAGGAATAAAAACACATCACTACGGAAAATAATCCTCTGTGATGCAACCACTAACTGCAACTATAAGCTTCCCATGTAGATTTTCAAGAAAGCAAGCAGGAAAGTATGTATAGATCAGCTGACCCCAGCTGTTTCAGAAGTACAGGTACAGGACAGTTCTGTGTACAATCTGTTTCACATCCAACTGGAGCATCTGCTAATTAGCACCACTAATCCACTAATGATTACTCTTATTTGGAATATCACTTACATATTGCCTCTATGCCTTATTCCAGTTACAATACCTTGCTGTCACCAAGGTAAACACTACTGACAGCTGTCTCTAGTCAAAAAAACAAAAACATCCTACTACTCTCTAGCAGACAACCCTACCTGGCAAGTCTCACACACTCCTGGCTCCCACATCTTTCAATGACTCTACTGCATAGTGAATGCTCCAGTAAAATATATTTCCAAAGGACATGCGGCCACTTCAAAGTGCAAAATAAATGCTTGGGAATGGTGAAATTATGTCTTCATGAAAAAAAAACAAGCCAAACATTCTAATAAGAAGATGACACAACAAAAAGAAACCACAACAATAATAACAACAAAAAGAAGAGTTCAACAGAAACAGTTTTTCAACTGCAGAACTTCAGCAGAATAACTATGTAGTAAGTAAAACCAATAAGTGAGGTAAATTAAATTTCTTGAATTTTGCTTACATTCAGCCTCTATAGTTTTAACATATAGTTTATGGTTTACTTAGCCATGAAAAATCAGGTGGTTTTGTGACATGTTGGCACAATTACACTGGTTGTCATGTTGCATAGGGCACAGACATCTCTGCAGCAGACAATCACAGGATCAGCTTGGCACAATCAAACCCACAGACATGAAACTTAAGAACAATGTGATAGATTTCCCAAGCTTTATTTACACCAGACAAGAATCTGCCTTGATAATACAGGTCGTGATCTTGACTTGTGGCCAGAAGGCAAGAAAAAACAGATGATGGTTTATGTAAGGCCTGTCAGTATTTCCAAGTGTAGTGCTACCTACAGCTATAGAGAACGGAGGTCTGCTCGTCTGAGTGCCAGTTCCTACCAAAAAGGCAATAAGAAAAAAGAGGAAGAAACAATAAGGAACACTTAGACTATCTCATTCAGGTTCAGTTTTACATACAGCAAAAGATTTTCCCTATTAAATGCCAGACAACATTAGTTGTATAAGATAAACATCACAAAGTATCATTTCCCAAAGCATCCGAGTGACCTGAAAGCCTTATCCTGGTTTCAACAGATCACAGAATTCACTTGTTGCAGGTGACCAAACTCTCCAAAGTCTAACAGTGCAGTCAGTGGGATTTATAAGACATCTCAGCTGCACCACCCATATCTGTAATTGCTTTGTGAAACTGGTTGTCCTGGTACTACTTAGCTGCCAAATTTGTCTTCATGGGGAAGTTACTATGTTAGTATGAAAAACAGGTAAGAATAATCATGGTACAATTCACTGATGCTCTGGATGTCTCTTAGAGTCTGGTCAGTGCAAGGTACTGCAAACAAAAGCATGTTACCGTAGTGTGTTCTACCACTTTGCCTGGGGAATGACCACAGAGTAACCACCAAGCAGTAAACTAAATATCTCTTACTGTTCATTGAATTCACAAGATAAAAACATGTTAACTGCATTTAAAGTCAAGCCTCTCCCAAAGCCGGAATTTAGGCACTGCAGTCAGTTGTTTATATCTGAAAAGCTTACCATTAAATTTAACATTTTGGAACATTACTCCTCCCTAACAGTAACTGACAACTCTAACCAACATCAGCCTCTCACCAGAAAACACTGCGCATCAAATCTCAGATTATTTATGAAAGTGAGAGAATCACACAGAATTGGTTTTGCCCAGTTACTGGTGTTTGCCTCGGCACTGAGGCTAATGCTGAAGTTACCATTCCGTGATGGCTGCTAACTGCTGGCTGCTCAAGTGGCTGAGAGCAGGTCTATGTGACAACAGCTGCTAAATCACAGCTGGTTTCACCGCCCTACATGATGCTTTGAACAGAACGTGGTCGAGCTGCCCTTAAATAACCATGTGGATGATGATTTTAAGTTGCAGTCTTCTGTAGGAAGCTGTGAAAATAATCACAGTCCCCACAAAGTTTTCTAGATACTCCACATCTTCCTGTAGACAAAATGCTGCTGGAATTTGGCTTTGCAACACTTCTGTAATTCACACTTCTTGTTGGCAGAAGGAGACTGGGGAGCAGCATAAAGACTTCCGGGTCAAAGCCTGCCTGCCTGGTGCGGGGAAAAGCTTCCCAAGAATGGTGCCACTCTCAGGTGAAGGAAGAGCAGCAACAGGGCTTGCCAAAGACTGTACAGCAAACAGGAAATTCTGGCTGGGTCTGGAAAAGTCCTGCTACTGCACTGCGAGGGATCTCCCCAGCACCACCCCCAAAGGTGTAAGGAAAGCAGGCTGCATGCACCAGCAGGGACACCTTCCAGCATTTTCCTCCTCGCAAGAATCTGTCCTTATTACACTAAGGAAAGCACCTTTCTTTTCTGTTTAGAGGCAGCACACAATCTCTTCATTCTGGAGCTAAGGGTTTTTTTAATCACCTGAGTTCTGCAGACAGAGTTCTGAGGATGAAGGTGGGGTAAAGTCATTTAAAATTCCTGTATTTGTACATCCCAGTGCAAAACCAGTAAAAGAGAAAGGGAAGGAGAAAAGAATGTATCAAAACACATCAAAAGCTACTATTGTCAGGAATCTTACTCTGAATTCTGCAAACAAGGCAGAGAAAAGATTATAGGCTTCTAGGACACTTGATTTTACAAACTCTGTTATACACAGGTCTCCCAGTTTTACTTTTTTCTAAGCAGTGACACATCAAGATGCATTTGATTTACCTATGGAAAAGTGTCGTTTTAAAGTTTCACTATATCTTCTTTTATTATCTTTTTCTTCAGAGAAAAGAGTTTTCACAAAAAGTTGATGAAGCTTGAGTGTTTTCAGGTCAACATGCAAGTTCTTTGGTCTATACTATTCAACAAGGTATTTATATCATTATGATTCACTCATCTCCTCTGTCCTGTATTCTCTCATGGGAGCATGAAATTGAACACACTAATATTAGAATAATTCTATAATCAGAAAGACAATGCAAGTTTTCTTACGGAAACATTTAAAGTAATTTCTCACTAGGCCAAGGTCAGGAGAAGATGAAAACTGATGTCTAATTATCCCAAATCAACCAAAATATAGGATCAGTGGCTGACCTAAAGCAGGATATTACAACTACAAAACAAGTGGCAATGAGAACAGTTCATATATTGTGTAAGGAAAACACTGTGGGTGAGACGAAGAGAAAAACACTTTAAAATAGTACCTTTGGTAATCAAAGAGCTTCATACCTCTCTTCCTCAAAGAATATTCAGCAAATTACATTTGCTTCTCTATAATAATTTCAGCACTAACAAGATCAGAGGAAATGATTTATTCCACCCCCAGTCTTCCTACATTTGTACGTCATCCTATGGGACACTGACTTTCTGATTTGCTGTTGGCTATCTGATATTATATTACTGCAGCCTCTGCAGAAGAGCCACAAAAAAAAAGGAAGAAAAGGAAGAAAAAAAATCAAAATAATTACACTGATGCTGGGAATCAAAGTTTATTGACTTTCCCTTGAGCTATAATACCAAAAAGCTGGTTACAGAAGTTGTCAACTTATTTAATGATACCACCAACTCCTCCCTCAACTCATCAAAATGTCTTCTGAAAGCATTCTCAATAAAGTTTTTGATGTGCATTGTTAACTCTAGTTCACCTCCACGCTGAAGACAACAGCTTTATCTGTCTGTGTTCCTTCTGCCTGTTTGCGCCTCCCCAAACACTAAACCCCATTCTCTCACTGTAATGAAGGAAGCCTTCAAGGGGTGCTCTGAATCCCTCCCATTCCCAAGCAAACCAACATCTCATTTTCACATCCTGAGTATGTCCTACTTAGTCTACAAAACCTAGGAAAAGCTTTTATTAGAACACAGCTCTAATGAAACTAAACACCTCATTTTCAAATGATGGTTTGCTCTGAGGACTGCAGTTCCTTACATGGTATTCTGCAGTACGAATGCTGCAGTAGACAGGGTTTCCATACATCATTGTCTTTTTTTTCATGTTTTCACTCACACTCGCCCCTCCCAAACAAAGAGAGCTCCCTATCCATGTATTTGTTCCAAAGGTTCTCCTCAAGGTGACTAATACTGCTTCCCCAGATGTCCTCTTTTGGACAAATTCTGTCTCCCAACACTTCTCCTAGACCAATAATCTTTTTCCTTCCTTTCCTTATTTTAAATAAGACTTTCAGGTACAGTGCATATTTGTGAGAAGAGGGAAATAATTATTTAGGTAGAGCTACTTTTTCCATAAGGTGCAGCAGTGCAACAGGATACCACCTCTAACAAAAAAGACCTGTCCTTGTATCCTTTACAATATACCTTAACTAAAACATACTGAAAAAGTACAATAAACAGACAAGATAACAATGTTGTCAAGTTTTCTGATACTAACAAAACCAAGTAGTATGTAATTAATTGAAAGAAGAAGCTATAGCTCACAGTTTAACTGTGAATGTTTACAGTAAACCTCTTCCTCCTGAAAAGGTTGAGGTTAAGAACTCATTATTTTTAAATCTAAACAACGTCACCTCTTCTGAACAACATGCAACTAGAAAACCCATAAAATATAATGTATAAAATATAACGTTAATCTTCCCAGGTTGCAATAACCGAAACACAAAACTAAAGAAGCAAATGAGTGAAATCCTTCAACATCATCTCCATTAATAAATCTATTTCTTTAATTCATTTACACAGGACTGATCAAGTTTCTTAGTTTCCTTACCTGGCAATTAAACAAAGGGATTTATGCTGGAACACTCTTGCCAACATATGACACCTGCATGCCTTAATCCATCTTGGTTTAGAAGCTATAGACAGACCCTCTGATGCTATAGCGAATGGGCCCCTTGATACTCATCCCCAGTCAATCACTGCACAGAACATCACTCCGTAACAGAAAGTTGCTTTGAAAGTTTGCCTTGAATGTAAGACTATTCAAGAAAATTGTTCAAACAAGGTATCGTGACATGAAAGATAAGAAACAGCTCACCATAAAGGCAGATGGGGCGTGCTTCTTACCTTTTGCAAGGAAACTAATTCTGTAACATTAATAGAGAAGCAGGAGATGAAAAAAAGAAAAGTTTCTACATTAGAAGAGGCATGTTCTCCAATCAAACTGAAATAGTATATTCATCACCAAACCTCTATTCCTATAATTAGTCTTTAAATACATAAGAAAAGAGCAAGTCCTTTTTAGGACCTTGCTTACCAGCCCTGGAAGTCAGCAAAGATTTTCCTGGAAGAAATCTAGTTTGTAAAAGTACTTAGACATCATCAGTGGCAGAGATTTGCATTACTACAGCATTACCCAGAGGAAAATATTAAAATAAAAGTTTCTAAAATACTGACTTAAATAGCATAAAACATTAACAGGCTCAGATATCCGCTATTTTTACTCAGCATCTCATTCTTATGATAAGAAAAACAAACACCTATATTTTAAACCATAGGTGTGAATAATGGTAAGAATTTATGCTCCCTCATGCAGGGTACAGAACACAGACACTGGGAAAAAGAAGACTCAACCAGCTACTGCAGCCTCTTAGTTCTAACCCTTGGTGACAACATTGGAGAGGTAAAACAGATGGCAAAAAGCCATCCTCACCCTGAACCCAAGTTTGAGTTTCTCTCTGAGGAAGTCAATCCTGAACACTCAGCCTGACTGAAACCACTTGGCCTCGCTTACCCAAGAGAGTCCCCACCAGACAGAGTCTTCCAGCAGAGCAGCTGGAACAAACAGTTTCATTTTCACATACTTTGCCCACCTTATTCCATTAACAGAGATTCCAAGAAACTCTCTTTGCATTTGACAATGGAGGACAATAGTCTGAGACACAGAAATGCAGTGTGGGTTTAAAATGACAATCAGAAGCTTCTCGAAAATCGTTTAATGAGAGTAATTTATTAGAGAGTTGGACTATTGTAGAATTATTGAGTAGGCACTGAACTATTTAGTGATAAAATATGGTAACTTTTATTTAAATTGTTACAAATTTCTATTCTTAAATCTGAAATACTCTAACATACAATACTGCATTTGCAGTAGCATGATTATTTAGATATTAAACTTTATCATCTTACAAAAACAGCATTATACAAACCTAGTATGGATAAGCAGGAATAACACCTAAGCTATTTAGCAATAATGAAAATTACAACTTCTAGATATAAGTTGCAATTCTTATTGAATTAAGCCAGCGTCTTATGTTGACAGCATACATGAAAGAAAATTTGAATCTTTAATTTCTATTAAGAGTTCAAAACTGCAATTTCAGAACTGCTTGATAACGAACATCTTTTTTGAAAGTTGATTTGCATTAACCTTTTGACAGCCTTCCTAATCGAGTTAGTTTAAATGGTGCCTAACACCTGCAGTGACACACACCAGCCCTGTTTCTATTCCTAACAATATTCCCTTGCCAGAATGATGAGGTATTTCAGTGGTTTTTAAAACAAAACATTCCCATTAGAGGTTCTACAGCAAAGGGCTGGGAGGGGGGTTTTTATTCGGGGATGTGTTTTTAATTTTTTAAAGGATGGTTAAAGGAAATGGGAGCCCCCTTTACAGAAAAGTTTATTTTCCTGTACTTAAGGACAAGTGATAGACCTGCCACGCCTTTGGCACTGCTTCTGCTCAACAGGTTGAAGTTTTCCAACACTCCAACAGTTGAAGGTTTCCAACATTAGTTTTGCCTTTACCCTGAGAGTTCATGAAACACGGAGGGGCTTGAACCTGTCACGTTTTCCTGCTTAGTATTCGAAGGGTTTTGCTAAACCTTCCCAGTGACTTCAATTCTCTGCAACTGAGTTTGAGTACCTTTAAATCAGCAATTTCCTAATACCATCTTTCAGTCTCACTGCTATCACACAGAAGCGCGAGTTACCTTTTCAATAATAAGGACTGTAAGCAGTTTCCCTTAGATGAAGCCTTGACAATGCAAGCTTCATTAGTGGACAATTTTAAGGGATATACAAGAAATGAATTACTACTATTTGACTTCTTCAGCTCCCTTATCAAACACAAACCACTCCTTTAACAGGTATTCAATACACTAAGGCAAAGAGTGCACTTCTCTGCAGTGTCAAGCAATGCATACGTACTACTCAGACCAAGTTTGTTTTGTTACTGATCTTCTAGTGTTAAAAAAGCTAGGCCAAAATCTTTAATTGAATGATTAAAGTTTAATTTCTTACCAACTATGATGAAGTGGAATCCCTTTAACTGTAATCCAAAAATCTTTTTGCCATTTCTCCCCAGAAGCTACAGCTTCAAGAGATACAACACAGAGAGAATTCTGTTGCACATTATACTTTTACCAAGAACATCAAGCGTAACATCAACCATAATGCATTTTTCATGTTTAGCCCCATGAACAAGCGTTTTTCCCAAGACTGAGAAGTTAGCCTTTAACAAAAGCAACCCAGGGCAAAAGGATTGTGAGGAACACATTGACATTACCAACGGGCTTTAGAGCAATCTCATTAGGTAGCCACAAACTATGTTTTGTGAGAAAACTAGCAACCTAATAACCAGGTTGTCATCAGAAAGAAAATGAGAAACACATGCTAGCAGTGAAAGACTAGATTTTCCACTGCCATCTGCAGCCTATAAAATCCTGTCAATGTCTCACTGGAATGACAGCCTACTAAAATGCTGTTGGTTTTGGTTTTTAAGAATGTACAACATGTGGAAAACTATTTTAACTCAAGAATTACCTGCCCTATTTCAGGCTGGGACCTACCAGGAGAGGCATTCAAGTTTAAGCACCACCTTGCGAAAGAGAAGGATTTGACACCCTTTAGAAGCAGAATTTCAGCTTTAAAGTGCAGTCATTTGATACTCCATTTGTGCTGACATAAAGTAATGGTCACGGATAAGACACAAGATATTCGTTACCCTCACAACTGTGGAATTATTAGTTAAATTACCAGTTAATTATTAGTTAAATTCTGTTTGTAGATTAGCCAGTTTGATTACAGGTAGCACTTTACAACACCACTAAACCACCTTCAGGACAGTAAACTTAAGACATGTCCCACAATTACAGCTTATGAAGATCAACTGCTTTGTTCCACTTAGGAAAAAAAACACCCACAAGTGATTTTGATAAATATTTTCATCTTAGCCAGGAACTACTGGTATAACAGTGGAACACTAATTCCAAGACAGCTGCATTTTTAATATCACTTGAACCTCCTAGATCGGACAGAATTGTTATGCAACCTGAATCTCAGTATAAATTCACATTTCAGGTTCTATGGAGCCACCGTATTTCAGTCCTGCCACAATATACAGAATTTTAAGACCATATGATGCAGTCACTGGGAAAACAGATTGTCACTGCTGTCATCTCATTCTCCATCCACACCTACATTCTAACACAGACGTGACAAATACTATGTCGAGAACCTTTAAAGTTGGAAAACAATGTGGTGTATAGCCTGAAAGGTGTAATCCCAAATTTAAGGTGTAAAATGCTTTAGTCTTCAGAAGTTTGAAGTACAATGCCTGCCAAGATCATGCAATAAATACAGCAGCAAAGATGATCAGGTGAGAAAGCAGAAAATCCTTCCAAGAGCTGTATTCAGAATATTCAGAAATAAGAAAGAACTCTTCCATAGAAGGAAACAACACCCCTTAGCTTTTGTGGCAACACCCTTTTTTAAGAGGATTCCCACTACATATTTAAAATCCCTATCGCATATGCAAAACTGAAAGCAAATATCTGTGAAACACAACACACAGCTGTATTCCACTCTTGGCAAAAATCCTCCTCCTCTTCAGGAAAGGAACAAGGCATACAACAATTCTATTGTCCTTGACAAAAGCACAGCACTTCCTGACTGATCCACTGATAATATTTTTCCATACTATCCAAAACTAAGGAAGCAACTCAGAACTCACCAGTCCTCATCTGTGAAAAACGAACTAAACATTACTGTGTGACTGCAATATCGCCTTGGCTGTATATAAAATATTTAAAACAATGCGGTACAGGAAAACCATTCTAGAAAGTAAAAATGGTAAAAATTACTCCATTGAGCTGTTCAGCTTATGCATATAACAAGATATGGTATCAATACATGCATTGAACCTTACCCACTACTACTTCACCTTTACTTCCTTTCTCAACAATTCATCTTACTGACATCCCAGAATAACTCATTGTAAATGGACAAACGTTCTTCAAATGATGCCATGATTTAATCTACTGCACTGTGGAGCTCTGACAAAGTGGTTGTTGCAAATATATTGCAAATATAGACACAAATGACAAAAATTTAATGAAAACAGGGCACGAATTCCCTTTTTTTCACCCTTTCATATTTTTTTCCTTCCCCAAGCTTTCAGAGCATCCTGTTTACAGTGTGAAAACCTACTTTTCCCTCAAGCGCTCTATTTTAGGAGCATTTTCTTCCCGTCCAAGTTATTTAAAACTATGTACTCGTTATCAATTCATAGCAAAGCTCCCATTGATGCCACTTCTGACACTGCTCTAGACCAGTTACCATATAAAGCCTTTATGCAGCTTTGTTTAATCTACTAAATGACGTGCTACCACTTTGACACTTTATCCTCAAAATAAGAGTTTCAGAATTAACAGCTGTTTAATAACTATTACATAGCCAAGTACAAAAAAAACCAAAAAATAATTTAAATACAGCATGCTATTCTAATTCAACACAGGAAAAAAAGTTCCTTCACTGTCTCATTTCAGAGTATTTCTGCTGAAAGACAACAGAAAACATTGGGTTTATATGCACTGATAATAAGACAGACAATTCTTGATTATAAATATAACAAGTCACAGTGAAGAACAGGAACATTTTTCTCCCCTTCCTAGGAAACAGATTAGGTAGGCATGGCATTTTTCCACTTCACTGTTGTATGCGTTCATAAGCTTTCTTTCTGTAGCATTTATGAATTCAAACAGTGCTAGGGTTAAGCTGGAGCAAAGCAATTTGGCACGCTTGCATCTACTTTTAGCAGGAAAAGCAAATGCAATCCATGAGGTCTGGACTGACCTGAAAGCACAAGCACCTACCTGGGAGATTCTAAGGGCTTACCAATTGTGTTTCGTAAGAGGGAACCGAAATTCGATCACACTCACACACAATGTCACCTTAATTCAAGCAATCACCTCTCAGTTCTTCTGGTGCTTTCATAATATAATTGGTCTTCAATTACTATGAATATTTTCGCTCTAAAAAGGACATATTAACCATACATTCCAATTCTACCATGCTGCTTTCTACCAGACAGCATCAGGCTTCCAAATTCAGGTACTTCCAAATTCAGATAATTACTATTAAAAAAAAAGTCTATGCTGTTGAATGCAATGACATTTTCAAAGTACATCTATGAGGGATGTCTTTCACAAACAACTATCCCAGAAAAACATTAAAACCAATAATCTCACAATCAAACAACTACTACAGAAAACTGTCCTGGAAATCTTGGACACAGGAAGGAGGTAGCTTGGAAAACAGGTCTTGCTGCTTTCACCAAGTAAGCCGTTTCCAGGTTAATCTGCTGGACCACATCTGAGAACACATCTCTTCCTCTAGGAACTGGACACTATTTTGTGCCCAGGCAGATTGTGCCCATTTCCTTTGTGGAATTTGAGGAACTATTAGCATTTCCAGCTCTCAAACCCACAACAAATTAAAAGGCATGTGTTAAGAACAATTAGGGGGAAAACTTTTATGGCCGCTCAGTGACAAAGATACTTGATCAAATTTATATCCACTGCAATGCAAACAATGTGAATCACTCCTCATCCTTTTTTGTCCTTCCCTGGTTATTTTCTTTAACTACCAGAAAATATGAGACTATTCTAAAACCAGCAGCACACAAATTTCATTCTCAGCAACACGACAGCAAGTCCCACCTTCCACACATTCAAGGTCATCAAGATTCTATCTTCAAATACATTTCGGTGTCCTGTAGCCCTGACTAATGTTGTCTCCTGTGCTTTTCCCTGTTAAGAGTACTGATAATCAGGATTTAGGATTATTTGTTTCCAGATAGCCAGTATCTCAAACTCCTGACACCATTTTGACATAGTAAAACTCTGGCCCCTTTGATTCCCTCCATGTCCTCTAGCTTTACTACAACTCGTTATTTTATATTCCAAGCCAAAAGCAGACTTTTCTCCACCCACCCTATTGGAGGTGGGTCAATACATCACAAAACCACCTCACTCACATCACTCATTTTCACAAACATTCTGGTCACAGAGTTTCCTTTGAATAATTTTTCCTTCTCTTTGGAATGAACAGTCTGAAAAGAGCAGCTGGACATTAATCCTGCAACACCTCTAAGAAATTGAGTCATCTGTAATTTACATAGCAGTACAGTGGCACCACTACCTTCTTACTCTGCTGGTATTTCAGCAGTCTATTCAAACTTAAATATGTGTTATTTTTAGGTTTAAAAGGTTGGGCTGAGCAGCTTTCTGTGCACACCCCTTCAGCAATTTCCATGGCACAGACTTTTACACCACTGAAGATGTTCTTGAAATTTCTAAGCCTACCTGTCTCAGTGTCTCTAACTCACGTGCACACATGCACACACACCCACTCTTCTTATCAAGAAAATGACCACTGGCTTCCAACCTGAACAAGACCTGTGGTAGCTCTTAACAACTCCTCCACTACAAAGGTGAACTCAGAACTGCAGAAGGGAAAAAACGCCTGCACTCCTTTTCTCTCAAAGTTGTCTTCAGAGTTCATGTTTTCTGTCTCTGGTGCCACACTAATTACAGTTGAAACACAAGCACACTCAGGGAATCGGGAATTCAAGCCACATGTTCTCACAAGAGACAAATTGATCCAGTTCACCAGGCCTACTCTGGGCTCAAAAGCAAAGCAACCAGGCTCTCACCAAGACACAGAGACCAACATATACAATTCCATTACTACCAAGCACAAGGGTCTGCAATCAAGACTCTTCATCGCTGTCTTCTGCTCACTCACAGACTGCTTAACATCCTACTGACACAGGCATACCCACACTGCCTTTTCAAACGAAAAAAAGCTGCACAATTCTCTTAATTTGACATCAACCCCAGATCAGTAGCTTATGCTAAGGGGCAAATCACAGTAACTTGAGCCCAGTTCGGTGCTAAAGGGGTAAGACAGCAGCTCCAGGATGGAGCTAGCTCATATTCACCAGCTGACAACGAAGGTCTGAAGACCTTCTATGTGATGGACTATAACATCTAAGAAATTTGCTAGTACTAGAGCAGAATTAATCACCTCTCCTCAGAGGAGATATTTCCTCTCACCACTATCCCCCAAGGAAAAGCAAATCTGATGATTAATGCAGGTAACAGCATCTGACACCAGCTACGCAGGTGCGCCACCTAAAACGCAGACACCAAAAGGAATCAAACAGACATTTTCCCTCTGTACCAAAATAAAGAACAAGTGAAAGAGAACAGAAGAAAGAACCAGGATGTGTGTATTGGTGGGTGTGTAAAAATGGAAGGCTAAACTATGTAAAATAAAGATAAAATAAGTGTAAGAAGGATATTTAATTCAGAGGTCACCTATGGCACATTAACACCACAGGTACCACGACAGCTGCAGTTAAACAGAAGATTCAGCAGGTATGAACAGCTGTCAACCTACAAATTGCTTCTGTCACATCCGTAAGTACAGTTTCTTGCTTTCCTTAAAAATTTTCCTTTTAAAATACTTCTATCCACTGCAAATATTTGTTCCAGTAAATATTTTTTTTTTTTTTTGGTATTCATCCATCTAGAAACAGCATAACTGTGCATATAAATATTAAAAATGAGTCTACCATGTCAGAAAAGGCAAACATGGGCGGGGAGGAAGGGGGAAGGAATCAAACTCACAGCAAAGCATAGACTCATTTTTTCTATATTACACAAATCTGTTGTTTAACGAGTGTTTTAACAGTTGATCATAGTGATTTACAATTGATGACACCATAAATTCATATCAATTTAAATTTCACTGCATAATGTGACTAACTTGAATTTCTAAATCTTCCTTTAATGTTGTAGGCTGCTTCAGTTCTCACAGTTTCATTTCTCTGAACTGACAAAACAAAAACCTCAAAATGAAAAAAAGATAAATTCTTGAAAACAAATATGAGAATACGGGATATTTTAATCTGACCAAAAAACCTTATTGATGAAAATGGATCTCTGTCAGGGTGCCTGATGCATTACCCAATCTTTTTTTAGCAAAAAACTATTTCTACTTTAATCATTAATCAACAAACAATTAAGTTTACACATTTATGAGTAAGTACAGAATGCTGAATTATCTTCAAAGGAAAGATTAAAGTTACTCTGATACTTCGTACACAGACTATTATGCTCTGCTAACTAAATTTTATGTATTCATCTACATAATACACACTGAAAAACCTACAGCTATACAGTACACACATCTGAGTTTCCTGCTTTCTGTAGAAATGTTTGGCGTATATTACTACATAAGCACGCCTCATGCAAATTCAGAACCATAAAAAAGCCACTTTTGTTTTTTTTCCCCCACCTGGCATTATTCAGCTGGGACCAGAAGCAGTACCACTGCATTTCTTTTTAAATACACTAGCTTTAATCTTTGCAAAGATAACTATAACTACACCAGAATAACTTAACCACTGTGCATAACGCAGAAGTCAACAGTTATTCCCCAAGATTTAGCAACCCTCAGCACATCCACTTTCTTTACGTTTCCCACTATCACTCAGCATTTTTGTATGACAGGGAAACCAGGTGGCTAAAGAAGTCATCCTGTCAGCTTTATCTTTCATCTGTGCTCTTAGATCTGTGACTATAACAAAGAGGGTAAGGCAATTTTTGTTGACACAATGGAATAAATACACATACCTTTAGAGCACCTTCTGTCTGTACTTCAAGGCTACAACAGGGTAATAAATACATATATTAAAGAAATTACCTGCCTATCAGTAAAAGGAGAATGTTTGCCCTTGATATTAATAACTATGTTTACTTTGTGCAGCTCCTACTGTATGAAAACAGTCTGCACTAATAGGATACTGCTTCTCTCTGCTGCTGTGGTGACACCAGTTTAGTAACAGAATCGTAAGGTTGGAAGAGACCTCTGAGGTCATCAAGTCCAGTTGTGCCTGTCTCCCTATTAAACCATATCCCTAAGAAACTCATCTACCCATCTTTCAAACATCTCCAGGGATGGAGACTCCACCACCTCCCTGGGCAATCTGTTCCAATCCCTGACCACTCTCTCAGTTAAGAAATTCTTCCTGATGTCCAGTCTAAACCTGCCCTGGTGCAACTTGCGGCCATTCCCTCTCGTCCTGTCACTTGTCACTTGCCAGAAGAGAGCAGCACCCACCCCATCACCACAGTCTTTCAGGTAGTTTTAAACAGTGATGAGGTCTCCCCTCAGCCTCCTCTTCTCCAAGCTAAACAACCCCAATTCCCTCAGTCTCTCCTCGCAGGGCTTATTCTCCAGACCCCTCACCACCCTCACTGCCCTTCTTTGCAAACGCTCCAGGCCCTCGATGTCCTTCTTGTACTGAGGGGCCCAGAACTGAACACAGCACTCGAGGTGTGGCCTCACCAGTGCCGAGTACAGGGGCACAATCACTGCCCTGGTCCTACTGGCCACGCTGTTTCTGACACAGGCCAAGATGCCATTGGCTCTCTTGGCCACCTGGGCATACTGTTGGCTCATGTTCAGCCGGCTGTCAACCAACATCCCCAGGTCCTTCTCCACCAGGCAGCTCTCTGGCCACTCTTCCCCAAGCCTGAAACACTGCACTCATCCATTAACCGGGTAACCTTGTCACAGAAGATCAGATTGGTCTGGCATATACTGCCTTTAATAAACCCATGTTGGCTGGGCCTGATCACTGGATTGTCTCACACATGCTGTGTGATAGCACTCGAGACAATCTGCTCCCAGTACCGAGGTCAGACTGACAGGCCTGGAGCTCCCTGGATCCTCCCTCCGGCCCTTCTTGTAAATGGGAGTTACATTTGCCTGTCTCCAGTGAACAGCACTTCCCCAGTCAGCCAAGACTGCTGGTAGATGAGGGAAAGGGGTTTGGTGAGGACCTCTGCCAGTTCCCTTAATACCCTTGGATGGATCCCATCTGGCCCCATGGATTTGACTATGTCTAACTGGTCCAGCAGGTCTCTAACCAAGTCCTCCTGAACAGCTGGAGCTTCGTTCCCATTATCTTCTGGCTGAAGGGGCTGAGTATCCCTAGGGCATTCCTCCTTGGAGGTAAAGACTGAGGCAAAGAAGGCGTTGACCACCTCTGTGTTGTCCTCATCCCTCATCACTACTGTCCCTTCTGCACCCAGCAAGGGAGGGAGAGTCACCTGTAATCCCAGCCAGAAGGGAGGCAGAGCCTGTGACTGGATCTCTTGAGGCACGAGTTCGAGTCCGCACTGAGCAGTGCTGTGTCTGGGCTGACCGCGGAAGGGAAAGCAGCAGCACCACTTGTAAGCACCCCGGTAGGCGGGGGCCGGGGCTTGGTCTAGAGATACGTTGGTCTGGTCCCCAACAGCAAAGCCATCCCGCAGCCCTGTACGCAGAGGGCAGCCAGGGCTAAAGCAAGTCTAAAGCACCTATTTCTGCTGAAGTTACAGAAGACCAGTCCTGCAAGACAGCTCAACACAGCCAAAAGATCAATGAATGCAAACCAAAGTTTTATCTGGACGTTGATGAACCAACACATAGAACCCACTACCAAAGGCAGTGGCCACTCATCCCACTCCGGTTCTTCAACTGAAGCCAAGTTTCTCTGCAGATGTGCTTCAGCCTAACACGAGTTGTTCACCTCCATCAGGGAAATGAGGGAAATTCATATGCTGGAGACAGGAAATCAAACTCAACGTTCCAATGATCTCTACAATGATCTTTACTATATATATCACCCTAGGAATGCTTGGCACAGTTTTAATCTTATTTTAGCACAATCAGAAACACAAATTTGTCCAAAACCAAGTTATTCTGAGCCTTTCCTTCTGTTTTCCAAAGAGAATCAAATGAGGGAGAGTTACCTCATCTTCACCTCATTGCTGCTTCTCCGAGAGAAAACATTTCTACCTTCTTCCCTCTTTTAATTTCACAACTGCACTCACATGATAATGATTCTTCAAATTGTTTAGACTAGAGAGATCTGGCTACATAAGGAGCAAGATGCCCACTCCAATAAAAATGAGTCAAGTCAGAGGACAAAGTTCCATGTGTATTATTAGGAACTCAGGATTTAAGAAAGAGGAATGCACATTTCAAGTGTGTATATTTTCACTATCACAGACAAATTTTAGCACAATGTTTTATCAGCATACATTTGAGTTACCATCTAAAAAATCCCTCTCTTACCCACCAAAAACAGTTTCAGGTTCCACAATCTTTTACTAATAAAAAAACCCATACAAAATACTTTTCAGCCTTTATATGGTGTAGAGTTCTTTACAGAAGCAGCAGCCTCCAGATGACATTTTAAACCATTCCTGTTCACTTACAGTGGACTTGCAGCTTGTTTGGGATGCTCCTTTTACCTCTGTTGCACTGCCACTGATTCTTTCTGGTCAGAAGCCATAGACTGCGTTGTTTCAGAGAGCTTTCTGAATGAATCATTTTTTTTTTAAGGAGGCTAACAAACAGTCGTTTTTACCAGCAAACTGCACTCTGGGAAGTTCAGTACATCCTCAGTCTTCAAGATCACCAGAAGTCATTCTGGTTCTTTGTTATGCTCTCAACTACAGTATCAAGTGCAGTGCTGCCTGTAATGTTCAGGTGAACAGAATTCAGCTGAACATCTTTAATTTTTCAAACCTAGAACATTACGTCCCATTTCATTTTTATGAGACTTACTTCAAACTCTCTCCACACAGGTCTCGGGTACAAAGGTGGTATTTTCCTTTGTTTTTTTTTTTCATAGCGCTCTCAGCCATCCACAGAACTCATCAGCTGAATTGTCATCAGCGATGTCGAGCTTTACAACGGTCCCATTGATTGGTGTCTCCCAAAGGCACACTGTAATCATTTTACCACTGATAGGGTTACGAGCAGACACACGCTCTGACATTCCCCTTAGATATGATAAATGCAATCCTCATTTTCTCAGATCTTGTGCAATTCACCACATATCCATCTATCACCACAGAATGACCCTTCCTATTCCACTGGAGCTGTAAAGCCCAAAGATATTTATATCTTCCCAAGTAATACATATGCCATATATTCCACTGTCCTATTTTTGATTAGTTAGTTCATGGTGGTTCAGCTCATCATCTCCTCGATGAAAATATCAGTTCGTGTATTCCTTTTGAATGATTCTGTACAGCATCACTTTGAATAAAACATTATTAACAGGCTTCTCCCCAAGTGAATCTACCTCATTCTTAAATACCAGAGGGTATTCCCGCATGTGTCACACACAGATCACTTTGCTTGTGGACTGCCACAGGCACTCTTGTTATAAAACCAGAGTTTGTGGTTGTTACCAGCTAAAGCAAAAATCTCATCTGCCTACTTAAACAGTGTATTCTCCATTGAGGTCTCACTATCATCCTCAAGTGCCTATCAGTTGTCATTTCCCTAGTTCCCCAACACCCCATCACCAAAGCAGCCTGTTAGGGCCACGATGGAGAAGCCCAAGTGTTATCCACATACGGACATTTTAAGACGTGCACAATGCAGACATGGCTAAGGTGCTATGTGTTTATAGATAAAACACATAATCAGCATAATCTTCTAACTAAAAAGGTCATAAGACAATTCCACAAGTATTATAACTGAATACAAATGACATCCTGCATCTGCAAACATGACATCAAGCAGCCACAGTAATTCATAGAGCTCGTTTTCACTGACAGCTCATTAAACACGATTAATTTTCTTTGAAACAGCAAAAGATCCACACCAATAGAGACGGGGTTTTTTTCCACATTAAAATTACACTTTTATTCAGTTTTGAAGTCAAATTATTTCTAAATATCAGTCAAATGCTCATCTAATTGGATGCAAGTTGATCGAAATTAGACTAGGTAATTCACAGCCACATTTAAAAAAATATAAAACCCATAAGAATACACATTTGTTCTGAAGAAGTCAAGCCCTTGCTTCCCTTGAAAAGACTAGATTGGTACAGAAAGTCTTATTCTTAAAAATATATATTTTGTGACTAGGTGTGAATCCCCTCATTACTGTTAAGACTTGTAATGATTAATAAGTCTTAAGTATTTCAAGTCTTAACTATTACACCTCAGTTCCATGCATTTCAAGGTTCAACCTATAATCATTTTTCTCAAAGATTTAACTTTTTGAATAGTTACAACCACTATGTTTAAATTTGAGAGCCGTAAAACAGTTCAAAACATGGAAATTTGTTAACAGTACTTCAAGCTCTTTACAATTTTTCATCAGTGTTCAGGCAGGAAAAAAGGACAATGCAATATATCAGTCAGTCTTTAAAGAAAAGACTAAAAATCTTCTCATTTGAGACCAACAAACATTTTTAGAAATATATTAAGTAGCTACAATAGATTAAAACAAGGATCAGCGAACCAATTGTTTTCAAAATGTCACTCAGATAGGAGTTAAACGTTGTACCATCATAAATCGAAATATCTGGCTAAAAGGAATTTCCATCAATGCTTAATAACCAAATGCAAGTGGACACAAATTGAAGTGTTACGTACTTTCTGCCATTCCTATAATGGCCAATTCAATAATCCTAAATGGAGAGTTACTGCTGATTACTCTAAGTTGGATAAGACAATCTGACAGTTACCATACTTTGAAATTTTACTCTAGTAAAAGCATTTTAAAAACTAGACACATCATAAAGGGCCAGAAAAACGTCTTCCTACGCCTGACATGGGGAAAGTCTCTAATCAGCATTTATTGAGCATTATATTTTGTGTGTCTTTGCTCATAGACAGAAAAGGATAAGTAAAAATCAATCACTGTTAAGAGCAAAGCAGTTAACACAGTCACATACAAACTTCGAAGGGCAACCTGCACAAACCCCCTGCCCTCACATAGCTCTCCTCATAGAACTTCAGAGCGCTCTGTGCTGAGATTACGGCAAGATCTGGCCTAGGGCACGAAATCCCAACTGCACTACTTTGGGAAAAGATAATAAAATCTCCATACAAGTTTGAACACTTTAAATGTAAATGAAGTGCTCAAAAGTGGAAAGGCTATCACTGCCCTAGTGAACTACAGAACTGTTCTTAGCACTGGATATAAATATACAAATAAAGGCTCCTCATCTTTGTTTTTCAATCAGGAAATCACAAGTCTTCTTTGGAAGTTAACTTCCCAATGCATCCAAGGTGTTCCATCTAGTTCAGGACATTAATTCTTTCTCATCTTTTTAAAACAAACAAAAAAACCTCCAACTCCAAACTTTTTCATTATTATATGAGGTTCATATGTGGATCTCTGGCAGTATTTTTTTATTCTCTCTTTTTCAAGCATTTCACTCCCTCTGTCCCAGGGGCAGGAGCTGGTTGCTGACTCCGCCGATCGGCAGGGAGCAGGGGGAAGGACACTCTATGTCTTTCATTCAGAGAACAGAAATCTGCAAGCTGCTCAGTGTGACAGATGAGCTCTGCGAGCTGAAGCAACTTGTTCCGCTTGTCAGCCTCCCAGAGCCTACAGCAGCCAGACACAATTGTGATGACACCGCGATCGCAGAACTGGGTCAAACATACGGTCACTTTAAAAGAGAATGTCAGCCATTCTTTCTACTTGAGGAATTTGATTCGGTGACACTAAAAGCTGTTAGATACCATTAGCTTTATATCTGGGTTCAAAATGGAACTGTTACTTTGACAGTATTTGAACAGTCCTCTCACGAGCCCTGCACTGCCATTAAAGTTTGTAGGAATCACAGGCTGTCAAATATGATCACTACTGCCCAAAGGGATTGGGCACTTTACAACCAGAACGCTTTCCTTTGCTGCACCAGGGAATCTGTGCCCTTGAAATAATATTTCCATTACAACCTTTGGGGATTAAATGCATTAAAAACCTCACAGAATTTTAAAGAAGAAAGATTATACAGATATATGATTTTTTTTAATTGCAGAAATAAAAAGATATCTTAACTCATGCCTATACCTATTGTTTTGTTTAAATCATCATCTCATACAGAAATGAATGTTATATTAGTGGAATAGAAGAACTACTAATTGAATGATAGTAGACACTTAAAGAGAACTGACAAGTAATACTTAATAATATATTCCAATTATTTCCCTAAACCTTGGAAGAGTCACTTGCATTACACTGTGGTGATGAAACACCCCATCTAATACTACTAGCATGCATAGTTTCAGTAACTGTTCTATACAGATCACGCTACACGATGGATCCATATAAAATCTGGTATTGTAGATCTGGAGATGAAGATACTTCTGATGTTACTCTGACATTCAATCATCAGAACCTTTATTAAATCACATACAAACTCACTTTCTTTAACAGAATTACACGATGTACACGTTTCAGCGCAGGCAACCTTCATCCAAAGCACTAGAAACGCAGAATGAAACAGCAGGAGTCTGAGCCATCCAACACTAATTTCCCTCTCAATTGTTTCCTTCAACAATTTGTGATGGCAGCCTCAATCAAGTTTAAATCCTGAGCTCTGGCCAAGTTCAAATTCCCAGCCTACTGGATTCCACAGTTGACTTGATGGGTATTTCAACATACCATATTAAAAATATTTTATGTATTTCAGTGTTTAAGGTATATAATTTTCTGGTTTGTGTACGTTACATAATAGCCTTCCTAGCCTAACACGAAAATTTTCAAGAAAAATATTTTCAAGGAAAACTTCCCACGGAGTTGTTCTGTTAAGAAGATTCGTAATTTTGTGTGGTTAAAAACTTACATAATTCTTAAAAATAATTGATAATTTCCTTTGATTTTTAAGTGTCTTTGATCTCATTCATTAATATTCATTAGTCTTCTGATGTTGGACTAATGAGAATCTTAGGCGTTTTTAAGTGATTTATACAATGTTATCAGATATTTTCCCATGTATGTTTTTCATCAACAGCAACAATACTTTATTCTTTGTACTCTCCAGCTCTTTCTTCAAACTTTCTGAACACACAGTCTATATGCTCTAAAATGGAACTCAACAAATGTAGGACTAATTCAGTCAATTATGAGCCAGAACCCTAAACAGTTAACACCATAAACACATAATATATATGGACCAGATGAATAATGCTCGTACTCAGCATCATTCCCTTCCATGTTTTACAAACATTATTTATGTTTCTGATGGAATCTCTGAAGCAAAGAAGAAAGAATACAACTACACAGTTTCAGCTTCAAGAATCTACAGGCACAACTGTAGCAGTTCTGCTGCCAGAAGACCATACCAGCCCCTGGTATTTGACATCCCAGGTGCAGACACAACACACACAAACAGCCACTCACTTTGCATTTAAGAAACCACTGGATGTTTTCATAGTTAGTCTGCACTGTTTGCAGCATGTAGCCACAAGAAGCTGGAAGGAAGAGTCTCTCAGCACAGGCTGCCCACATACCTGCAGTACACACACAGCGTAAATCAACAGCACCCTGGGGAAACAATGCCAGTTCACAGGTTGAGAGAATCCTTCAAAACAGGTTAACAGTTTCAGGTTAAATGCCCACTGCTCATTAAACCTTCCACATCGTTAAGAGTTTTGCTACTTCCCCATTCAGAACACTGATTTACAGGTAAAGCAGTCCTATCCTACTACATCTAATGTGTAAACAAAGAAATTTTGCTACTTCAAGTAAACACCTATGAAGTCAGCTTCAGTAACGTGCCCTTCTCTAAGTAATTGCAAAGGTCTTTTGTTGAAATATCATTTTGGTTAAAGAAATGACGACATAAACCTCAATGCTCATCAAGTCAATGTCACACATTCACATCATAAGGCTTCACTGGCATCTGCATTTATCTGCAAGTGGTCTTAACGGAGCAGCTGACTACTGTGTCTGCTATAGCTCTTACATTCTGGGCCTTCTCTGGTATTTCCAACTCAAAAGATCAAATGTCATACATTACATTTTAAAAAAATACTATTTTGAGATAGAGCTACACCAATTTCAAACCACCCATGACAGCTTTCTAACTTGGAATTAGCTCTTACACCACAAGAGAAACATCTGTTGTAAGTTTCCTAATGACAGTAGACTAAATGTGCAAAAGCAGCCAAGTAAATAATTATACAGTGCCCATCACAGCATGCTGAGACCACAACAGTTGACTGCACACCCATACACCAAATATATGGTCACATATACACAGAGAACGTTGTTGCTCTAGTCTCAGTATTGAATAACAAGGAAAAAGTTCAGGGCACTAATAACCCCTAACTCTAGGACTCCCAGTGTTATCTCAGAAGGCATTCAGTAGGTAATGGCACTAGAATCCACCCAACATTTCAGGAGAGTTGGTGTATCTATATCGAAGCACAAAAGATCTTCACAGGTACCAGTGTTTGATAGCCTGTAAACTATGCATATTAACATGAATCTGGTTCTACATTAGAGTACATTTCCAAAATATCTGCATAAGCCAGCTGCTGCGGATAATCATCCATTTCCAATTCTGATTATGTGCAACATCAGGCCTAACATACCTCTCTCACTGACCACAGGTATTGTTATCCTCCAAAGAACAGTATTTTCTCACTCTACCATTTCTCCCTTTCCAGTGCTCTCTTTTCACCTGAACAAGTCTACATTTAGATACTGATGCTCAGTTCTTAATCGTGATACTCAAGCTCACCGCTTGAGCATGTGCCATTATAGCACATGTCATACTGAGATTTTATCTCAGCTAATCAAGTCTTTTAAAAAGAAGTCACACCTCAGAATGAACGACACGTGAGAAGTGTTAATGTCACAATACTAGAAGGCAATTTCCTGGCACCAGGGAAAAACAGCATAACACTTTACTTAGCAGAAATTGTTCAAAGTAAATCAAATAAACACAATCGTTTTGTATAGTTTGTTATAAAATACTTATATTCTAAGCTGTACTTTAAATATCTGCAAGTTTCCAAATTGTTAAGAATTTTTAGTTTTGTTAAGTCATACTGGGAGGGCCAAACAGCTCCTGCTCCACAGGCAGCCCAGGAAGGATATATCCCACAACAGGTACTAATCACTAGAGCTATTTAATGGACTAGGATTCAAAGAGGAAAAGCTGACACAGAAACCTCTTCCATTAATGACACCCAAGTAAAAAGACAGTGGCTGTTACTAACAATAATGAACCATTTGAGGGAAGCTTACAAATTCTGCTAATTAGTAAGAGGCAGGCAAGAAAAAGCAGAACCTCGAAGCAGTAGCAGCATCTTGGCAAAACTCCCATGAGCAAAGGCACTACCAGCCCCGGCCTCACCACACTCCTCCGCCTTTACAGTACACGTACCCAGGGGTCAGCTGACTACCGTGTGCAACCAGAGGCAACGAGCCTGGCCAAATGCCCACATTAATAAAGCCATTTTTCAAACTGAAAACAAATCTGTGTGAGCAGTTGGTTGATAGTAATATCTGAGCTTGGTTATGTCCACACAAGCTGAAGCAACTGCAGATTAAATATATACCAAAATAATCTTTGGCAAGGAAAATCAGTGTTGTAGAAAGTCATCTATGACTGACTCATTACTGAAAGAGCTGCAGCTTCCTAGATGAGATTTATATTCTTTCACCCATAAAAAGAGGACAATTTTCTAACCTTTCATATAACTGCAAAACATGTCCGTCCTTGCCCTAAAATGTGCACCAACATATAGAAATCTGTTAAGTTTTGGTATCATGTTCACTCAATATGCATGTCCTGCCTCATTAAGATTTCTTCTCCTAAAGTCAGAAACCATTCCAGCACACTCTTCTTCACAGAAAGATCTCATTTGGTTAAACAACCCAAGACTTTCCAAGTGAACAGAAACTTTGAAAAACATACTTGTGTTTAAGTAAAAAAATCATCATTATTATTGTTTTGAAAATCTCTTCTTTGCTATGAGTTATTAAAGAAGTCAACAAAAATATTTTCACTATTCTACAGACAGAATTACAATGTACAGGAACTTATGACAGAATCACAGAATTGCCTGAGTTGGAAGGGACCCAAAAGGATCAATTTATACAACAGCCTTTTTTAGAATAAAAAGTAGGCTTATTGATGCAGTTTCTTCTTTATTTAATAGAAGCCCACTTCCTTACTCTTCGTCATTGGTTCTGTGACTGAAAACTACAATCAGTTTTGCTTCAGTGACACGAGTCCTCTGGTGATTATTCAATGGGAACGTTAATTAGAAGGACTGTTAAAAATTCTAAGGGATTGCACCACCACCCTTATTTTATTAAACTGTTTGTGACAAAAGATAGTTAAATACTGTGTATCATTTAAATACATTATTATAGCTAGGAAAATGTTAGCCTGGCACAGGAATTAAACAAGCCAAGAAACCAAAAGCCAAATAAGGCTACTGTTTAATTTGTGCAAACAGTACTTGATTTTTAAGATAAAACAAAATAGGAAAAAATAAAATGCATTACTAATACTGTTTTATTTTCAAACAGACCTCATAGCTATAAATGAGCTTCATTACAGAAATAGAACTGATAGAAAAAAAAACAACAAAGGAAAACAATTTTCATTAATTCAAACGAAAGTAACATGGAGTACCAACAGTAAAATCCTAACTTCTTAAATTCCAAAATGAATCTCCTCTCCTGACCTTTATAGAGCTCAAGATGCATACGTACACAGAATAAACAAAATAATTCGAGAGCAAATTCACCGAATGCGCCTGACCTTTGAAACAGCACAGATAATTTTAATCAGATTTACACAATGTTAGTCTGCCTCAGTCTCCATGTAGCAACACAAAGATGACAAAACTGCTTAAGGAAAAAAAGACAACATTTTACCAAAATAAAGCATCTTTAAAGATTCTTTGAAAAATCCAACAGCCCTAAGACTGTCAGGCTCAGAAGGGAGTTCTATGGAACTCTGCTCCCTTGGTGGTCAGCTAAAGCTGCATAGTTCAGCGATTCTCTAGAGAGAAAAGCCATTTCTGCCAGTTAGGCAAGTTTCTGTCAGTGACACTGAAGAGCTGACACCTAAAAAAAAACATTCTAAAAATTGGGGTTTTGCAGGAGGAGTCAGCAGTCACCTCCCCAATCACTTGGCATTCAGTAGGCTACTTACAGCTTCTCAGTTATGTTTATTATCTGGATTTTCAGAGATGAGTAACAAAACCAAGATTTGCAGCATAAATAATCTGACAAGCAGTGCTGACTAGAAAAATCTGTAGCTAGAAAGGAATGATGATCTCAGGACTAGACACCAACTAGCCTTAGTTGAAACGAGTTAACAACACCCTTCTCTGGAAGGACAGATGTTACAGCGAGAGCTACAAACCACATATTAACCAAAGTGACTGCTGCTTGTAACACCTTATGCTTTATGCAAGCTCCAAAACAGCTCACTGCAAGTACAGTTATATTACTTCTGCCTGCTTAAATGAGGGGAATTAACACAGAGATCTGAAAGCCCTGTTTGGACTCAGAACTTGCCACCTCCATCAGATTAGACCTTCCACATCAACAGTGATAACGGGGTTCTGGCCAACTGAAGAACATAGCAGGAGAGTAAACACATCTAACTAAACAAAGACACATAAAATGCTGAAGTTGGACTTTGGTACTTCTCAGAAAACAACAACAGTGAGTAGAACAGAGAGATTCATTAATGCAGTATTTTCTCAAGACTAAACTCTGAGGGATGCAACAGGATAACACAGGTTTGTAGAATAACACACTTCAACAGCACTAGCTCAAATTACTTCTAGTCTAGTGGGTTTGAAAGCTTAACTTCTTGGTATTTACAGGGAAACGTTCAGTTTAACAAACCACTTTGATACTAGAACAGTCAAAAAGAAAGTAAAAAGTAAATACTGTCAGCTACACGAGTGTGTAATTATACACATCTCAAACGAATGTTCTATATTGGCTGTTCCCTTGTAGAACCACCACTACCCCTGTAACACCTAAAAGCAGCAAGGCGAGCCAGAAGTGTTCCTAGAGACAGAATTTGGTCACTTTATTCATGCTCAGATCATTAAGAACAAGCATCAATAACATCTGACATAGCCTCTAAGACAATAAGCAACACAACGGAGTTTATAAATGTTTGAAAGCACTGCTGAGAGCTAATACATGCTCAGGTGGGATCACGAACAAGACTGACTCATTTGCTGTAAGGCCAGACAGCCCCTTCTGATTATAGCAACAATCACATTCCTCTTCTGTCAGGATATTTTGGTCTTTTCTCTCCTTTGCTCACTGCTGATTTTCTCCTAGAGCTCATCTTTTCCACAGCTATCTGATATCCTCATCAGTTCCTAATAAGGAGTTTAACTTATCCACCTTATCAGGACAGCTGAAAGAGAGCAGATGACTGTGTGCAGTCACTTACACAGTCTGACAATGTAAAGCATTCTGACCTTGCAAACAGTCACACAGGACCCAACACTTGGAAATGAACATTAACAAAATAGAAACTTGAGTAAGGCCCAATTTCCAGACACTGAAAGAAATTTAAAATGAGCTGAAAAAATTGTAAACAGGTATTGAAGGAACTTATGACGATGTTATCGCATTACAATTTTATAACATGAAATGGAAGTTATCACTATGTTGTAAGGTAAATTCCAGTTTTGTTTTGTTGGGATAGGAGAAGGAAGGTCACAGGTACCACTTAATTACGTTTTCCACTTAGGAAAGCTCCGATCTATGGAATGATCACTGGAATCTTGCAGAAAAAAAAATACAGTTTAATCTTTCCCATTATTAAGGGGAAAGAATGTTTCTATAAAAAATGTAAAGAAATACAATGGTCTGTTGAACTGCACTTTCAGGAAAAGCTTATTCAGTCAAAGCCTGCTCTTTTTTCTTCAACACTTTTCTGTTTATTTTTACAAATTCATAGAAGCTCAGACTGAAGAAACCCCAGCCCTGATCTGATTATCAGTTAAAATTGCTTTTCTCTTTTTTCCACCACAGCTTTCAAGACTTCTTCCCCAATATCCTTAAAAATCAAAATAGACAATCACACTTCATTGTTTTCATCAGGAAACACCACTAACAGCACCATCTGTTAAACAGCAGCCACTCTCTCTTAACCAGGGAACACAGTGGGTATGGAAGAGACTTCACTTTATACACTCAAATTTAACTTTGTAATAAGTTCTCCTGGCCTGATGCTAATAGGGAATAAATCCAGTTCAGATGCAGTGTCTGTATGGCTGCAAATAGCATTTGTAAAGAAATAACAGTGTTCAGCTTATCTCTAAAATTGACTGTAAGCATCCCACTGTCATTAAGAGTCATCAGCCACCTTTCAACAGAGAAATCCAATAACATATGAATGATTACCTCACCCACTTTGAATCACAATATATTATATGTCCAGTGCTAAAGCACTGTTTAGAAATTGTCCCTTCTCACCTCAGTAGGGACAATACAGTCAAGCAGCACATCGTTCATACTACTGCAGTATCAATCTGGTTCAGAGGATGAGGCACTCTCTGTTAACCCACGCTTCCAAGCACAATTTCCTAGGCAGTGAAGCCACCTAAAGCAACCCCCACTTCTCTCCCCAGATCTTGCCTAAGCTTGCGTGAGCAAATGTCTGCAGGTCGTACAATACATTGGAACAAAGAACTTTTCAGTCTGAAAAGGTTGAAAACAACCCTTTTTTTGTACAGTCAGTTTGCTCAGATATCTCCACTCGTCTGACTCATGACACAATCTAAGAAACAACTGTAGCAGGACAACAAATGTGTGAGAGATGAGAAAGGAAACCAACAGCTGAGATGGAATTCCTTGACCTGGAACTCCTTAGGCTGATTAGGCTATTAAAAATAAAATAAGTAAGAACAAGGTATGAAAGTATGAAAGCTTCTGTTAATAAGTCCTACTTTTTGCAGTGGTTCAATCTCGTAAGACTGACTCTCCTAAAAAAAACCTGTCCTGTTAGTTAGCAGGCAGGTTAGAAAACTGATTTTTTTATCACTTCTCTATTAAATGATTACATAAGAATCTCCAGACATATCCCCATATGCAGACTCAAGCCTAGCCCAGTATTTGTTGCATCTATATAGCAAGGAGTCTCACAACAACAGGTGTAGCTCACACCCATCATCAAGCTATCTTTCCCTTCATTTTTTACTATTTCTGCATGGGCTTGATGCACAGCTTCAAAATTGACAGTCACTTCCATTGCCCCTATGGCCATATCTTTCTAGATGGTAAGACCATAGCAGCAACACATTTGGCCTGGCAACAGCAGGCTCAGAAACACATCCTTATCATTTGATTAATGAAAATGTGATTTCAGTCTCTGAAATCTTAGAGAAAAAGGATGTCTGTTAACCATCAGCCTCAAAGTATCCAAGTTTACATAATGTGATATAGTACAAAAACCTTTATGAATGAACAGCTTTACAGCTTTCAGCAGCTGCATCACACAGTTTCAACACACAAAACTGAAAACTACTTAAGATGTGGGTCTTAAACAGAAAACATTATTCCTTCAATGTGGGGTGATTTTCTCTTTTCTGATGTTGCCTTCATACTCATGTTTTCAAAATACAGAGAAAGAACGCTCACATATGTGCTAAGTGTATCTCAAAAACTAACATTACACAAGAAAAACACAGGACAAGGCAATTGCCAAACACAGAATAAAACCACTTTCTGCTTTGACATATTTTTTTTCAAATTTTAAAGCATTTGTCTACATCTTTAGGTACACAAATCCTTTAAAAATACTTACTTTCCTAGTAAAGCCCTTTTCATCTATTTGACCATTCCCACAAAAATACCTACGCTACAATGCACTACCTTGCCTAACATTGAAGTACCTTGAACTGTGCCTTGAGCTCCAGATAAAAACTGCAGTAAGATCCTCTGCACTGTTTTGCATGAACATCCAGCCAACACTGTATCTTCCACGTTTTAAGTCCTGCACCAAACATCTCCTCACACCTGTAGAGCCTCATCCTGATTTTTGTTACAAAGGCACAGACTAAACACTACTTAACAGCACACACAGAGCAGGTTAACTGCTGCAGCCTTACTGCCAAGAACACTCTTCCAATTCAGTACTTGAAAGGATAGCTTATAATAAATAAACGCATAATAACTTATTACATAAATATTACTTAATAATATCTATTATACAAATAATAATAGTCAGGATTTCTAATAGACAGATGACTACCCTTACATAACTCTAACGAAAACTGAACCAAAAGCATCAGCTGACCATCTGCATGCAGCAACAGGCAGGCAGACACAACAGTCTGACAATTAACACTTCACAAAACATCATCATCACGGCAGTTTCATGATAATTTAAATACAACTTCTGTGAAAGCCTCCATAGCAATGGAGGCTGAAGAACAGCATCGTAAAATTTTCTACTGAAATACTGTGTAGGCAACTAGCTCTTCCTTTGAAGAGCTAGTTGAGATGGGCCTGTCTGTATTTTTTTCCATAAATACATGAACCTAACTGTATTTAAACAAAACTACACATTTTCCTCAGCAAGATATCTGCCTAATCAAAAATAAGATGGACGAGATTCATAAAACTTAGACTTAGGCAAGATCCCTTCTGTCCTTCCCCCATCTCCTTCTAAACCTGAATGTTTTAAAGCCAAATTTGACCTGAAAACTTCCCTGCAATGCATAAAATTCTGCTATTCTGAAATAGTATTCATCATAACCATATAATTCTTAAATATTTAATAACACAACATGCATTAAAAAGAGACTGAAAGCCTGAAATCATTAGGAGATGTCCCAGCACAAGAAATAAAAAGGAGACATACACTTCTCTGCAAGTGTAATTTCAAAGTCCTTTCACATAGGGATCTAAAGGCTGTCAGCTTGGTTGCTCTGCTACTGTATATTAAATAAGCATGTAATGAAGCTCCTGGTTTTGATTCATTGAGATGCCAAAGATCATGGATAAAGTATATAAAATTAATGATTTTTTTTGAAAGTGGAACATTAAGAAGGTGGTAAAAACCGGGTACAGCACCAAAAAGAACAAAATACTGACAATAGAGAAAAACACAAAATTCAGTCCCACTTCGTTTTAGTGATCATTTAGAAAAATAAAGCATGAATGCCATTTAAAAGCTATTTCCAAATCCAAAGACTACGAAATAGTTCACTTCCTATCAGTCCAGGGAATCATAATTTTGTTTTTATTAACAGAACACTGATTCTCAGTCTCAATACAAACTAAATGCAAATCTCAGCCTTGTGTGTTACCTAGTGCTTTCTAACCCACCCTCATTATCTCCTCGTTCTCAGTTGAGACGTGTACACAAATCCAGCGAAACAGTTTAGAAAGTACTTAATTTTCACTATTTGCATAATACCATTGAATGGGACAAATGATATGCATACTTAGTACCAAATGTCAGCACTATGCCAAGCTAAAGCTTTATGCTTTAACATTTCAGGAACAATTCTGAAAACAAATTAAAGAACATATGTAAACTGTTCCAATGAGTCAGTGTGCAGCGACTTCTGAACAACGTAATACCCTCCGAAGCCAGTGCCTACCAGGCACATCAGGCTGTCTGCAACTTAAGACCTTGCTAAATCTGCACAAATGCTAATGCTAAAATGCATTTATGTTCAGAAGAATTAATATAAATGGTTTTGACTACTCACGCATTAAGCCACAGCATTATTTTGACAAAGTCACAGGCAGTGCTGCAGAGCCAATACATAAAAGCTGTACTCGGGAGCATCTAGAGATGCAAAGCTGATCTATGTAGTTGCTGAGCTGGTTGTATTATATTTCAAATCTGATGAGCTATCCTGAGAATATTCAGTATTGCACAGAAAACTGACATGAGGAAAACCACACATCCCAATTAAAATGAAAAAGTTTATTTTACGTCCTGAAATTTGAACATTTTCTTTAGCGTTGCCTACAAGGTTAAAGACTGCTCTTTTACCAAGGCCTATTTATGATTTATCATTTTTCAAGATTCCTTCCAGTAGTAGAGTCACCACAACACTCCCAAAAAGAGCAGCCCTTTAGAGCCACTGAAAATTGCCATCTTCATTTCAGATGTTTGAGAATGAGGGCTCATTTTTGAAGAATCAGGTTTGGCATTACCCAAACCTCTCCACTATCCAAGGACCCTTTTGTTTCTCATTGTACAAAGGAATATAACTCTACATCCCAAAATGAAATACAGTATAGAGCATACCTGTTGTTTAACACTCGAAAACCAACTATCAGCTGTCAAATTAAATTAAATCATCATCTTGCTAGGCATGAACTCCCTGAAGTCTACATTTGCCTATCTATTCACTTCCAGCCACTACAACACGCCTACCTTCTGAAGTTCTTTCTAAGAGAAGTAAAGCAAAAATTAGCAGGGGCTTCTGGCCACAATCATCTATTTGTTTTTTAGCAAATACCAATAATTGATTCTACTATGGAGCTGCATGTTGACAATTATTTTAAGTGATTCCTATATGTCTCTTTTCCACTATTTACACAGCTACTCATTTTCCCAAGATCTTCCTCCCTTTTTTACAGGAGTCAGTGCTCTAATTGACTTCTACCTTAACTCTTTTAAAATACACATTCTGTACTCCTGTCTTCATTACAACTATTTGCAAGGAGAACATTCCACTGGACATGTACATCAGAATGCTATCTTACCTGTCCTCTGCTCCAAGGAAGCTGAAACCTAGTAACTTAAACAGAACCGCTGGCAGAAGCTAGCTGAAGTCGTCTTGTAAGGTCTGAAAAAGCAAGCAGGAGTAGAAAGGTCCAGTATCAGTAGCTGACTTTGTCTATTCATTACGAAAACTTGCTTTTTTATGAACTCCACTTGGTCTGTGGCACCACTCTACATATAAAAAATAAGATGAAGAAAAAAATTTCTAACTACTGCAGCAGAAAGTAGACTGGTCAAGAAAGCATTTCCTTAGAAATGTCAGTAATGTACTGGCCACAACTTTGACAATCTGATCACTGCATGATGTGCCTCCAGAATGCAAGTTTTCCTATATGTAATTAACTGCTACGTTGATCAAGCTCCTCTTCAACACCATCTCAAACTAAAGTCTAACCAGATTAAGAATCAAGGGTGATTCCTTAATGTCCCATTTGTTGATCAAAGCAAATATAGACATTCTCTAACATATATTCTCTGATATAGTCTGACTATAGATAATAATTCTACTAAAATGTAGCAAACAAATCATCTGATTACTGTCCCAATCCTTGAAATCCAGCACAACAATAGCTACTTCTGGTGGAATAACACAAAAACAGCAGAAGATGAACGTAAGTAAAACTGAATGTCTGTGAAAATACTCATCGAGTTTGCCAAATTTATCTCCTATATTTCACCTGCAGACAAGGGAAACAACTATAATAGAAAAAAAAAACCCTCTGAAAACATTGTACTGCCTAGATACAGGATTTCTTATGTTAACAATTTCAGCTTTTGGGATTGTGTGGTATTTTTCAAGGTAACAAAGTCCAATGTGCTCAAACCCAGTCTTTTCTTCCACCCTCTAAGCAGAACCATCTGTAGGAACCAATCTACACAACTCCTCTCTGAAGGTCTGAGGGGAATTAGTCTTAATTAAGGACTCCTGCAGAAGCTCTTTCAGCAGTCACATCACTTAATGGCTTGTGAAAGAACAAGCAAACTTTAATTGCATACTCACCGATAAGGTTGCATCAATACAGAAAGTGATGTGTTAGTCATGAACAGGACTAGATCCAGCTTGCAGATACAACCAAAAACGCATGGGAATCACATTCAACTAACACCAGTTTCATTTTTAATAAAGCTTTCTAAATGCTGAACATTACAAAGCTGCTTCTCAGACAATCCAATTTTATCCTTACTTTGTGTGCATGCTGTGACGTAAAGACAGAACTACTTCACTAGAAAAACTTTAAAGCACCCAGAAAAGAAAGGCTTCAAATTGTGACACTGAGTATTCATGATGTATATTCAGAATTACCCGGTAACTTTAGGGACAACTGTATTTCCCTCATTTAGACTGAGCCACCCAAAAGAACCCAGCAGGCATCTGATCACCAAATAAACCAAACCCAGATTCGGTTAGGCCTTTTGTTTTTTTCTTTTTAAACAAAAAGATCTCATTGGATACACATTTTCATGTTTCGCTAAGGCAGCATGAGTTATAAACCATAATGATGCACAAAGAACACATCGTGCCAAAAATACCTGACAGTTTTATTTGATAAATTACTGGTGTAGTAGAGAAAGACAAGAAGAATGAACATAATTTATTAAGACTGTCTTTAAAGCATTCATCTTCCCCTAGAGCTTATGTAAATAACAAAGCAACAAAAACATGTAAACTTGTGAGAATAATTTAAGTTTGAAGAATCCATACTAAGGTAAACAAGACATCCAAGCTATAATTAAAAAAGGAGAAAATATAGATGATACCAGTCAATCTAAGTTACACTTCAGAACAATTAATCTTAATGCACAAAACAAAATATTGCCTATATTGCACCAATAATCAACACGCATTCTAGTATTAGAATTTGAGCTAAAGAAATCAACATAGTCAACATCAGTTTTCTTGAAGACTTAACAGATCCACATCAGGGCCTCCATGTAGTAAACATCAACGATTTGTCTGAAGCTGTTCTAATGACATTTGATACAAAAATCAGTTGATAAAGTTGAGAAGTGGCAATATTTTGAAGTCTTGCAGAAACAGACAAAATTACAAATACGTAAAACTACATAAAAAACTTAATTGACATAAATGAAGCTGCAGACACTGGAGAAGAAAGAATGAGTTTGACATGTATAAAACTGAATAATTCTATTTGCTGCAAATTCACAAAAGGATTTGTGTGACAGATGACAAAATGAATGTGAGAAGATTACACACTCTTAACTATAAAAAGGCAAATCCTATAAAGTACATACACAGTTGTAATACGCAAGATAAGGGGATAATCCTGAACTCAACATTATGTTGCATGACTTGACCCAAGCCATTGTTTCTAATATCATCTCTACCTCCTCCTATTTTCTGAACATGAAAACAGAAACCTGGTCACTAGTGAACTCAACGGAAACTGTCAGCACACAACTCAAAGTCAATCAAATTAAAATATCTGACTATTACTACAGCCTTAGCTTAACGCACACTTCTCACCGCACTCTGCCCCTTTCACAAAACCTAACAGAGGGAAAACAAAATTATAAAAAGCTGAAAAAAATCTGAAAATGGACTCAACACAAAACCCATTTAATAACGGAGTAAATGAAAACAGGTAGGCTCCAGTTTTCTCATACTGCTGCCTTAATTCTTCTAAGTTTTCTCAATACCAATTAAATAAACAGCATTTTCTGAAGAAATTTAACTAGAACTCGTATCAGAAGTGCTGCACTTGGAAACCTAACAACTCACAGTGAATGAAACCAGCAACATTTCTGCTCAAATATCTTGCAAGATAAAAAATAAACAAGCTAAAAGAAATACAACTAAAGGTTTCATAGTAAGTGGCATAATTGACAAGCAAACTAAATTCAGGTTTTACTAGCACCCTCTGCTTAACACTCACAGGAAACAAATCAAGAGTGTGTGCACAGAATTTCTTTTCAGCATACAGAACAGAACTTTTAAAGATAGGAACAGTACTTTGCTGTCATTCAAAGACTCAAAACTACACAGAATATCTAAAAATGCATTTGATGGGAAATATGAAAGCAGGTTATGAAATCACAGGCCTACTATTTATAAGAGATAAGAGACATCATGTCCTGAGGAAAAATGCAAAGCATTTAATGCCATTTTTCCATGAGAGATTTTGGTGATTCAATTTAAAATTAAGTAGCCAAGATCCTAGTACATACTCGGAAATGTCTTATTTGAATCACCAATATCCAACATTTGAAAATTAATTTGCTCAGAAAAAACTGCTTACAGATGATATATTGTATGCAATTATTCTTTGAGCTGAACTTGGTATTTTCCTCTTTTCAAGAATGTTATCTTTTAAAAATTTTAATTACATTAAATCTCATAAAATAATTTAAACCTAAGCTACTTTCTGTCTCAAAAGCAACTCTCACCTGAAATCCCCAAGCTCCCATTTTTCTTAGTTCTAACCTAGAACCAAGAACAAGATGACTTTGAGATTTTTTAGCTCTCCATCTTCTTTTTGCTAATTTCCAGTGACTTATTGATAATTTGCTTAATTCATTTTCATCCTCAGACCCATGTTATCCCTAGGAACACACAGCCACCTTTGCTGCATGAACCATGCTGCTGCCCAGTCTGCCCAGGCTCGGTTAAAACCCTTTCTGATAGGAGCACCAGTTCAATCACTTGGACAACCTGTGCAGAGAACCATTTTAAGCATTACCACCTTTACACAAATTCACATATAAGTGAATGGCCACAGCACCTGCAGTCCTGGCACAGCTGGTCCTTGCCATGACCTCTGTACCTGCACAGGGTCATGAAGGCTGCTGTATCTCATAGGAACATGGAATCGTTTGGGTTGGAAGGGATCTTAAATCTAGTTCCACTCCCTGCCATGGGCAGGGACACCTCCCACCGCATCAGGGTGCCCAAAGCCCCATCCAACCTGGCCTTGAACACCTCCAGGGATGGGGCAGCCACCACTTCCCTGAGCAACCTGGGCCAGAGCCTCCCCACTTCCCTGGGCAACCTGGGCCAGAGCCTCAGCACCCTCATTATGAAGAGTTTCTTCCTAATATCTCATCTAAATAGCCCCTCTTCCAGTTTAAAGCCATTACCCCTTGTCCTAGCACTCCATGCCCCACAGAACTCACATCCTAACACTGCGCTGCTCCTACAACAAGAATTACTTTTGAGTGTCTTCACTGCTCCTTAAGAACTCCCTTCATCAGTAGAAGCAAATGCAGCTGTATGACACAAGGGAGACCAAACTATAATCTGGATCTCCCAAAGAGAGGGAGATCTCCTGCAGAAATCAGTAACTTGCTTCATTCTTTCTTTTGGACTGTGATCTTTAGCCAAGTCCTAACACCTCAGACACTGGCCCAGGTTGCCCAGGGAAGTGGTGGCTGCCCCATCCCTGGAGGTGTTCCAGGCCAGTTTGGATGGGGCTTTGAGCCCCCTGCTCCGGTGGGAGGTGTCCCTGCCCATGGCAGGGGGGCTGGAACTGGATGGGCTTTGAGGTCCCTTCCAACCCAAACCATTCTATAGCTCTTCTAGCCCAAAGCCATCCCCTCGCCTTGTCCTGGCGCTGGCTGATCAAGACCCCCTCTCCGGCTCCCCGGAGCCCCTTTCAGCGCCGGGAGGCTGCTCTAAGCTCTCCCCCGCAGCCTTCTCTTCTCCACGCTGAACTCCACCTCCCCCAGCCTGTTCTCGCACGGGAGGTGCCCCACACCTCGCATCACCTCCCCTAGACCTGCCTTTAGAGCTTCCCCATCCCGCTGCCCGGAGCGGCCGCAGCGCTTAAACCGGTGCGGAGCACGACATCCCCGCACGCAGCCGGGAGGGAGCGGGGGCGGTGACAGCGCACACGGCGAACCCCGCGCCACGGGGAGGGGAAGGGAGCGGGAGCGAGCGGGGCGAACGCAAAATGGAGACTTACGCTCCCTCTCCCGCCGCGCACGCGCGGAGGCGGCGGAACGGGGCGGGCGCTGCGCTGGGACGGGACCGGGCGGGGGGGGAGTGTTCCCGCCCTGAAGGGCCCCTGCGGAGCCCGGCGCTATCGCTTGGGGAGTGGAGCCCTCTGGGAGGCGGACTGCGCTCCCTGAGGAGCAGGCGGGAGCCCTCGGGAGGGTGGTTCCAGTCAGTGAGTTGGGGAGCTGCGGGCCATAAATTCCACTCTGCCTGGCGATTCAGCTGTGCCCAAAGCGCCTTGGTGGGGAGAAGCGTTCTCCTGTGCTGTCTGGGTGCTCCCGACTCGGCATTACCAGCACTGCTGCAGGCAAGGAGAGCAGTGTCATGAAATCATAGAATTATCCGGGTTGGAAGAGACCTCCAAGATCATCAAGTCCAACCCTTAATCCAACACTATCATGATTACTAGATCATGGCACTGAGTGCCACATCCAGTCTTATTTTAAAAACCTCCAGGGATGGTGAATCCACCACCCCCCTGGTTTGGCCATTCCAATGCCTGAGTACTCGCTCTGCGAAGAACTTTTTCCTGATATCCAGCCTAAACCTTCCCTGGCAGAGTCTGAGCTCGTGCCCTCTTGTTCTGTTGCTGGTTGCCTGGGAGAAGAGTCCAACCCCCACCTGTCTACAGCCTCCTTTCAGATAGTTCTAGAGAGCAATGAGGTCACCCCTGAGCCTCCTCTTCTCCAGGCTAAACAACCCCAGCTCCCTCAGCCTCTCCTCACAGGACTTGTGCTCAAGTCCCTTCACCAGTTTTGTTGCTCTTCTCTGGACCCGCTCCAGCCCCTCAATATCTTTCTTGGACTGAGGGGCCCAGAACTGAACACAGCACTCAAGGTGTGGCCTCACCAACGCCGATTACAGGGGAGGGATCACTTCCCTCATCCTGCTGGCCACACTATTCTTGATGCAGGCCAGGATGCCATTGGCCTTCTAAGATGGCCACCTGGGCACACTGCTGGCTCATGTTTAGCCTCCTGTCAATCAGTACCCCCAGGTCCCATTCCACCTGACTGCTCTCCAGCCACTCTGTCCCCAGCCTGTAGCGCTGCATGGGGCTGTTGTGGCCAAAGGGCAGGACTCTTGTCACAGTTTTCATCCTGTGTTTGTCCACAATGACCTGAGTTGGAAGGGACCCACAAGAATCATCAAGTCCTGTTGCCCTGGTGTCTGCTTTTGGCCCACACTGGAGACAGAGCTACAGCACTGCCATCCATTTACCTTTCCTCTCGTGTGGCTTTGATTTTCAGTCTCTGTGGTGGTGACAGTGAGACCACTCCCCTCCCCACCTCTGTACAGGCAGTGGTGATGTCTCTGTTGAATTCCCCAGCGCAGGCAGGAATGTTGGTGCTTCTCAGCTCAGAACTGGGCTCCTACAAGGTCGCTCTGCAGCACTGGGCACCCTCCAGAGCACTGCATCCAGCACTGTGACTGGCTTCTGCTGGCTTCTCTCTCCACACTTTTCCTAAGGGGAAAAGGCATGGTTAGTGGCTTGCTTCAGTTCATTGGGACTGAGCTTTTCCAGCAAAGATGAGGTCTTACAGTAGAAAGACAGGTTTCTATGAGCCTTGGGTTGGTAGGAGAGTTCATTTTCAGTCTGGTATCTAAGCAAGCTCTCTTACATAGCTACTTTTATGCACATCCACTGCAGAGGAATGAAGTTGCTGAACATTACTCTTATTCCAGTGCTTCAGGCAATTGGATATGCTGGGCTCAAGCCCAAACCTTGAACTTTATTTTATATTCTAAAGGAAATGAGTATAACAAATGGAAGACTGGTTTGATGTGCTTGATGCAGCCAGTACTACTGAGAATTAATGCATGGCACTCTTCTTATTGCTACATTAATGAACGCTGCCACAAATAGTGAACAATACTGCAAGCATCATAGCTCATCTGGTACTCTCAATTGTTGTCACAAACCCATGAATGTGGTATCAAGTGTCAATATTACTTAATGCCAGCTGAGAGCCACGATTGCCTTTTGATGCCACTGCCATGGATAATGCCTTGGTATCTGTGCTACCATACAGCAAAGTCCCCCGCCTAATCCCAAAAATCACTCCGTGCTGAAGTGACAGCATTAATTCCGCCTACTGCTACGCATTTTGCCAGCCCTTTGTGAAGAGTGCACAGCAACTGCTCTCCTGTGTTGGTTGTCTGCAAAGCTACCTCAGGTATGTTCTTTTTATGGTGCCTACACCTGTCTTCCAGGATTATGCAATTGATAATCCAGTACCTCTTCCTGTATCGACTTGATCCTGAGAAACATACTGAGCACTCATTTTGTTTACAAAAGCAAATACAGTGTGTACAATTCCTCTACACAGTACAAGTGCAGTATTTGGCCATCACTTTTGTGTATTTCTTAATGATTATCTTCCATAGTTACACCTTGGATAGCAGGCAGATCTTTCCTTCAAATTAACAGGTCATTGCAGATGCTAATTTCTGTGTAGCAAATTTTGACTCACTAAAGATTACTTTGAACTCCCTTGAAGTCCTAGCTTGAAGTTCTAGGGTTTTTAATGATGTTACAGTTGTGCATTGATTTTATTACCTTGCAGTGATTTAGTAGTTTTCTTCATGTCTTATTGGTTTCACTGATCTAAGTTAGCATATAATAGTGCAGCAGGCAAAAAGCAGTGACTCTGTTTCCCCAAATTGCCTCAATTTGTTGTTTAGGAACATGAAAACAGTGAAGCCTGTCTCCTCACTTCAACAGCACCTTGCTTCTGCATCAATTTGCTGCCTTATTTGAGTTTTCTGGTCAACCTACCCTGTAAGTATCTTACTTTTCCCTTCATTACATACTTTACTGCCATGAATTGTTAAGGAGACAATATCACTGCTAAAAAGCAAAGAAAAACCATAAGGCTTCTATGCAGCAATTTCACTGCCATTTGCAGATGGAGCACTATTCAAATCAAGTGGTACTGTGTGAGATGATGATTTCATCACCCTGATGAAAATATGCTCATTTATCCTTTTATGTGTGTTGTCTCTTGTTTACTCAGTATTTTGGAATAGTATTCCAAAAACATTACTTCTTTTGAGGTCCTCAAACAAAGACAAAAGTGTAAGACTATTTTGTTTTCCTAGGCACATGCCTGTGATACTGTGAAACCAAACACTATTCTGAAGTATATGTTGAAAAGAATTGAGGCTTCAGTAAAGCAGAACATCAGAAAGTCTGCTTAAATATGTCAGAAAGTTCTAAAACCAACAAAATAAAAACAATCTCTGAATGGTATTCAACAGTGTTGAAACAAACTGCAAATCCTAATCTCTTTCAATAGCTGTAGTCATAATTCTCCATTTTTAGCATCGCAGCCTCTGTCTGTAACCAGAGATTATGTGTTACATAAATACTCACAACTGCTAAAATATGTAAAAAGCACATGAAGAGGTGGGCTACTGCTCTAGCAGAAGCCTTTGCTTACCAAAAAATAGATTTAATATTCTGTTATTAACAGAGAAAAACAAATGCAATACATAAGCAGAAGTGAAGTGTGTCTCTAGATAATCTGCTTCTACCATTCAACTGAGCATGAAATCTCCTCTTGAAGAAAAGCCGGGTAGAGATCCCAGGAAAATATTCTTTTAGCTCACCACTGCTTATTTGCTTGATGGGACTGTTCACTTTGTTGCTTTACACTGAGCTATTTATACTTACTCAGAAACAAATTTTCTCCCTCTAATCCTTAGCAGGAGCACAAGCCCTTAATATCTTGTCTTTTCCAATCTCAGGGTTTCAGTAGGTCTAGTCCTTACAAAAGCTGGTTTACCTGCAACGTGATACGTGAGAGTCTGTCTGGCTCTGTGATGCATGGGAATTGTAGTGTATCTTTCAGTGAATTCTGTGTTTTCCAGTGTGAAACTGTTCTTATCTGAAATTACAAGTCTTAGAGTTGTGATGTTACGTAGCATTTGTTTCAGACAAAGTTTCTTCTGTGTTTTGCCTTGATATAATATGTGTTGTACCCAAGCAATAGGAATATGGTAGTTCTGAATAACTTACGGTGGTATTAGTAATCTCGCAGTTTTGTCATCCTTCGTATAACAAGGTGATTCTCCTTGTGGTCTGTTTCTAGTGGGTTCTGGGATTTAAAGTGTCTGTGTCTCAGTCTTCTTTCTATCTGGAATGACATCATTCACCATCCTCAAATATCTGTGAGAAGAGACTTTAGGGTATAATCATCAGACTTCTGTAAGAAGTTTCCGTTATTTTGGGGTTTTTTTTAGTATTTAGTCATAAAGCTACCTTTTCTTGGTTTTATTTTGATGGAATCCAGAGAATATACTGTGCTGCATTACCACTTTTTTAAGGAGGCTGAGTCTTAGGCATTAGTACAGTTTCACTTTCATGGCCACTTCCCTGTTACTGTGATGCAGGTTTGCTCTCACTATGTATTTTCTCCAAGACATAAAGTATTATCCACCGGCCAACTCAACAGCTACTTCTTTAAGACCAATTGGCTGCTTCTTCTAACTCACTATTAGTCATTTCTGTTTTCCTCGAAACCGGGAACAGTATTCGTGTTTTTGGCAGAGTAACAATGATACTGCATCTAACCAAAACAGCCCCTTCTGTGAAGCCAGTCATTAATTCCTCTCTGGTAGCTTGTCACCACCAGATGTCTGCTGAGTTTACACCCAGTGCGTTTCCCGTGACTGCACTCACAAGGCATCCACAAATAATTCTGTATTTTCAATAAGAGCACCACATCCTTTTATGAACTTTCCTCTTCTCTACCTCGCCAGCTGCAGCTGCTGACCACAGAACTGCAGCCTCTCTTCGGGTTACGTTTTGTACCTCTCTCTTGGCTGAAAGAGTCTACACAGCGTAAGATTATGATGTTGCTTTTGCTTTAAGGGTCGAGTTTTGGGAAGTGAGTTTTGCTCAGAAATAAAGGAGAAGTATTCTACATCCAACACAGAAAATCATTCCCAGTTTTATATCAACAAGTAGAGTACAAAATGTTTTTGTTTCTCATGAGAAACACTGGCAATGAAGTCTAACCCTGCCAGTAATAAAGCATATCTGAAGGAGGGCTCACAGTTATATCTAAGCATGAGGAGAAGCGTAGGCACATTTCCCTCCAGAAATCTGCACTCACTGAACATGATCACCAGCAGTAGATGCAATTAGCTATGTCCAATTTACATTTTGAGCATGAGGGACAAGCTTTCACAGCATGCTTAATACAGCGAATACAACAAACTGGGTTTTGTGAACACAATGCATAGTTTCTCAGTTCACTGGGAAACTTTACAAAATGTGTGCAAGGTATAATTACAGCATGCAACAAATAAAATTTCAAAAGGATAATTGAAACAACATTCATATCTTGAAAAAGAAACCGGTTTATTGATGTAGGGTCATAGACATATGTCATAGCATACAATACAATAAATAAAATATAAACACCAATTTTCAAATCAACACAGCTTGATAACTTGAATTCAAATTTTAGGAACAGCAAAAAAAAAAAAAACAAACCACAAAGTAAGCCCTAATTACAATCCTCCAGCTAGCTGGTAAGGATGAAGGAAAAATTTTGGGAACTGTTCATGTTTTTCTAACTCATTGGGAGTCTTTCTTTCCTATGTTCTATTCTTGCTCTCTGTGGCTATTGAGGCTAGTCAGAAACAGGTCCATTTAGTCAGAAAACTTTGCAACATAGCAGGGCGTCTTGTTTGTCATCACATGCAAGAGCAAGAGCGGCTGTCTCCATCAAGAGTGAAGTTAATCAGTACAGTCTAAACAAAAGAGTTAATTCTTTAGATGGTTAACAATGTACTTTGAATGAGCAAAGACCACTCTGACTTCTGATACTAGGAAGCTTCTCTTTCAAATATGCTGATTTTGTAGCTTGAAACTAAGGAGCAACGAAGTTCCTTAATATATTTTTTATCAAAAATATTTCTGTTAACTCAGTTTACAAGAGGCGCACCAAGTGTTACAATTGTTATAAGGGCTCTAGCTAAACTCAGGTTTTCTTCAACTTCTTCCATTCTACGCTTAATTATTTCAAATTATTGCCTAAGTTTCTTAGCCAGGTCAAATTTGAGAATTGCATGAAATGAAAAGTGTAAAACCTTGGGAGCACGTTTCTTCACATAAAAAACTAAAATATACTATGTTGAATTAATATGTGGAACGTGTAGCCAATAAATCTGTAAGGATACCAAACCATGCAAATTTGCACCCTCCCCAACTTCTGCACTGAGCAAAGCACCTTGTACACCACTGATTTTCTTCTCAAAAATTCATTTTGCACAGCCTTGAGTATGTTTAAGACCTTTCTAACCCCAGGTTTTGCTGCTTTGCACAATGTCTCTAGCCTAAAAACACAGATAAATGATGTGGTTAAAATCACCCCATAGAGCTAAATGAAGGAAGAAACCGATTCCATAAGCTTTATCTCTCTTTTCTTTACCCCCTCTATACGTTTATTACGGAACTTATATGTAAAGTAGGCAATCAAGCAGGAAAAAACTGACATGTTCTGTAAAATGTGAGTTACCTATTTAGAACTCTGACCTGCAGCCATAAAAGATTTGTTTAGTTTTCCCACAGTTTATGTCATGTACTCCTTCTTCAAAGGACTGGATGAACTTGATACTGTAAAAATGTGTAATATGCAGAAAGAAGAGCTGAGATACCAGCCTGCAATTTTGAGGAGAAAACACATCTCAGAAGGCTAACTGGTTCATAATTCCAAGAATGATATAAAAATAAAAAAGGCTAGTACTGATGCATTAGCTTAAGGGAAAGCCTATCAATATTTTATATTATCAAATGACCTTACTAATGGTATAATTCAGCCTACACTGCAGTCATAAGCTGCTGGGAAAGGACACGCTGAATGAACTAAATCACAGGTGTATGAGGTATATATGCTGTAGGCATGATGGTTTCCCAAGACACTGCTTGCCTGAGTGGACAGAGTGCATATTCCAAAGATGCTGTGTGATGAATATTCTCAGAGGCTGTTACAGGACGATAAATACGATATTGGTGTAATAGGCAGAAATAGAACAGGTGTTGACAGAAAGACCTCAGTATTTACTTTGGCCTTACAATCACAGTTCATTACCTCTTTTTGAAAACAACAATAAAGATTTTCAGTTTGTTTCAGGCTTTATTTGAATTCTTTCTGCAATGCTTGAAAAAAAAAAGATGGTATATTGTGCCTGTTTAACTAAAGGAGCAGCAAAAACCTTAAGCAAGTTCATTTTAATATAAAAAGAACTGGATCTTTATCACTAAAAAGAAAGCAAGGAAGCTCTCATGTACTACAGAAAATTCATTTAACCTTCAAAATCTGCTAGGCAATTTTGTGAGGAACCACAGCAACTAAAACATATTTTACAATAATTAAATATAGAAGAAAAGGTTGGGCAGCACATATGTTATCTTCAATAGTTGCTAAACAATGGATGGGAATATGAATGCAAAGAATATTCATATTGTGATTCTATCAAGGGTATACATCAAAGTGGAGTACTTTTTGCAAAATTAAGGGAAAATTACTTTTGTTTTGGCATATGGCATAACATGGCATGTCAAATGATATTAGATAATGTTTTCAGCATGTTACTGATAAAGCAGTGTGCTTTACTAGGAAGGAAGAAATAAAAGGCATCCAAGTTGCAGGATACTAACAGCACTTAAAGTAGCATATATAAGCATTGTTACAACCTTTGTTCTTTTGCAAGCCCGCCCTACAGGCGGGCACAAGCTCTGTGCGAGAAATAGGGCTTGTATGGATTTCCACAACTCAGATAAAATTTCAGATTCCCTATGTGGTCTGTTTTCATCTTGATAACCTTCAAATTATCTTTTCCTCCTGAAGATTCTGCAAGATAAGTTGATTTAGAGATCTGTTTTATATGAAAAAATGCTCCAAATTTCTCTTGTAAACATCTCACTGGAAGTAACAAAACTGGTCATAGGTTTGCTCAAATGTGTTTTAAATTGGCTGTTGGGTGAATGGTGAAGAACCCTTTCTATGGTTTCTATGGGTTCCTTTTCAGTGAATAATTTTTATAAAATTTCATGTGTCAGTGACACAAATTCATTTAAGGACCTTTTTTCTAAATCACATAAAACTGATTTAAATCACTTATTGTTTTTAATCAAGTTCTGCTGGCCCAACTTACAACTTGTTCTTTGAACCCATAAATTACCTGAAGGAAATCTACTTTGAGAACAGCATGATAAAGTATTGACAAATATGTAACATCCTTTGACAATTCTCAGTGCTTTTGAAAAACATTCAGTGGTGAAAACAGCTGTGCCAACAGCTAAGGAAATGCAGTTCCAGTCTTACTTGACCAGACCACAGAAAACTAAGAAAGCTGAAGTTTCATGTTTTCCTCTTTATGTTCCAATTTTAGTAGGTAAGGGATATTCCAATATTTTAGATTTTTTTTTTTCATTTGTTTCTCTGGTGATTTCTTTTGTCAAGGGAGTGAAGGGGCATGAAGTAAACAGTATATGCACATACCTCTGTGAGCACCTGTAGAGTCAGCAAAGGGAAGATGCTAGAAAAAAACAGTAACAAGTTTTAAACAGTACTAAAATACTGTCTCATCATCATTTTTATTACAGCATGTTCTGACCTTTAAAGTCTTAAGGAACTGGTATTATTACTGTAATTTCTGGTAAATGAGTATCATCAAACTACTGTTTCTTGAGATGGTTCTGAACAGTTGCAAGGACAGTTGCATCCATGGAGCTGCTGGTGGGGACAAGGGAGTCCACAGAGTAGCACAACCTCCCCAGCTCACACACCATGGTATCTGTACCAGGTATGGCAATGTCCAAATGGGAGCAGTAGTCCTTCCCATCAGCCAAGCTGTCCCTATAGCCTGTATCACTGCCACGAGGGAAGAGGAAGCCTCCACAGCAGAAGTACCACATTGCAGATACATGGTAGAGTTTCAAGCTTAGCACAAGCCTAATTCTACAAGAAGAAACATTACACCTGCTTTCAGAATTACCATTTGGGCACTAAGAAACTTGGGTTTGGTGCCATTTCTTAACCCATATAAATCACAGATACAACTCAGCTGGTAAATTCTTTATTTGGTATCTACTACCAAAGAGTCAATTTTATCAACCTATGTTCAGAATGCGTAAAAATAATTACTTTAAGCTTTAAGTAATTGATATCAATTTTCTTTTGATTTGTTTGCTGAGATTTCGGTTAGTTTTAATGATATTAACAGTAGTTTAGTATTCATAATAGTTCTAGTAATGTGACTTCCTGGGAGTTTTAATAGAGCACATAAGAACCCGTCTTACATTTCTTTCAACAAGAAAGCCAGTTTGGAATAACTGTTCCCTGATTAACTTAAGACCATCACCAGTTTTCTCTGTTAGATTCCTACACCTGGCATTAATCTGGAAATGTAGTCTGCAGGGATGAAGGCAGTAGTAAAAAGAGCACAGCCCTGTGCAAAGATTGAAAAACTTTGCAGCACTTGATGTCACAGTCTTAGCACAGTCTTGTCACGTTATTCCCACCTACACTGCTCCTTTGGTGAAAGGAGAGGATTTCAAATTGGGATATCAGCAGAAGTTGCCTGTACTGTTGGTTGGAGAGAGGGAGAATCTAAAGGTGTGTGGTTTTATTGATGATTTACAGTAACTAACCATGGGCTGCCACATGGCTTTTGCCTTCACCAGTGTCTATGGCTTCTGTGTGCTCCCTAGGAGTTGTCCAGAAGTGAGCTGAGCCAACTGAGACTGAGCTGGTGAAAATACAAGCTGCCTAAATTAATCAAAAGTTATATTGCTAAATTCAAGAGGAAGGCCAAGATATTTGAGGTTTAGATTCAGTCATCTATAAGTCTCCCAATTTGATCCCTTATGAAGTCACTTCTCTTCTAGAACATAATGATTTAGTAGAGAAATTCATTGGTCTTTTAAGTAAATTGTCATTTTGTGTTCATACTTTTTGTGCAAAAGTATTAGGGTACAAAGCAAAACTGCATCAGCATCACAAGAGGCTCCTAAGCAAAGCAAAATTAACATGAGAAGTAGGAGAATTACAAAGGAAAATGGTACTACTGAAGAAACAGATAGTGCTATTAAGATCACTTAGTTGGCAAGACAGCCAAGCCTACACTGATTGCCAACAGAATGGTAAAAAAAGGGTTCAGATAAATTCTAGTCTGGCAAACATTAGGCCACATGGGAGCGTTTAAATGCAATGTAGTGGGCCTGCCTGAATAAGGGCTGCAAAAAAATATTTCTTTTATTTAGGCAGAGAATCATCTCCAGTCTGGCACTAAAAACTATAGGCAGAATTTTTACCTAGATGGGCATTACACTCAGGCAGTCCATAGGCAAAATACTTGTCCTAGCCAATGTATTTCGTGATTCCTGTAAGAAGGGGAGGATTCTCTAGTCCTCACTCATTCCTCACTCTAAAATGCTGCTACTCTCTGCTGCTGAAAAAGAAGGTCCTGGTGTTTTTTTCTAATACCTACTTTCTCACGTCTACCCTTTACTATGGTGTGTCTCCACGGGGACCTGAATCTAGCCCTGGCTGCTCTGAAATTTTTATGTGATGTTTAATAAATGGCTCTTGGTTTCAGTCTCTGTTCCGTAAGATGTCATTTGAATTTTAATATATTTAATATAAAATATAAGGCCTATCCCTGTGCAGAGATTCCACTTGAATGCTATGAAACATTATACCTGAAGAATACTAAGATACATAAATAGCTATTTTACATTAGGTTGTTTTAAAATGAAGTTGGAATGATTGCTGCCAATTTTTATGACAGGAAAAGTCTTAACTTTCTTATATAGCTACTGTCTGTGTACTTCATCTCCATATGAAAGTACACGAAAGCAGGATTAGAATGATAGGTTAGAAAATATTACCTATTCTGGATTTTTGCTTTTATGGTGTGAATCCCTAGGCGGTAACCAAGATGGTTGTTTTATATATAATATTAAATGTTTTGAACCAATCAGAATTGTTTTTATTTGGCTTTAGAATGGCCTTTGACTGCGTGTCATGTCCAGGAAATAATGGCCTTCATTAGGGCCCAGATTTAAATCTAGTGAAAAAATTGCTCTACAGAAAACAAAATATGCAGTTATTGACAAGTTATACTCCTCAAGTTTTAGCTAAACAAATACTAGTTATGTTTCACCACCATCTCCTTTCCAAATACTATGGTTATCACAGACGTGTCTACCAAAATGGCAGCATAAGCCTGTAAAGTGCTGTTTATTATGTGTTACAATACTCAGAGCACCTATCATTGTCCAAGTAATTGGAGTGAATATTCAAAAGATGTAGAAAGTGTGAAATATATAGAAAAATACATAGAAAAATCGTACTTGAGCCATGCACACTGACATCAATTTAAGCAATGAGGGACAAACTTCACCAAGTCAAACAGAATCTGATGCGAAATTTAGAGTGAGTTCAAATATTTGTACCTCATCTTCAGAAAAACAAGCCAGTGAAGAAGTTATCACTAGAGTCTGAGCGATAAATTTAACCTGAATTTTCAGGTTAAATTCAGGTTTAGGTTTTTAGATTTCATTTGTACTTAAAATATATAAAGACTTTTAAAGTAGACTTCTCAACTCACGTTAGAAAATCAGCTTTCTCTGAAATACCTGATATGGTCACCCACGACTTAGAAAAGGTTGAGGAATTTCATGCAGAAAGGAGATTTTGATGATCTGGCACAACCAGAAACACGTAATATCCAGTATCGCTTGCTCAATATAGCAACTCAAATGCAGTGGGGGTTTTAACTTGGAGGTCAACACTCTGTTTCCGTGAGAAAACATGAATTGTATTAAATAGCAGAGAACTGTTAACATGGTGAAATATTCCACTTAAAAACAAGCATAAAACAAATATGGTGCGTGGTGCATTTTCACTGCACAATAGAAACTGTATCTGCTTAGTATTTAATGTTCAGTAAGACAGAATAGGGGTCTGCAGGAGATGTGTAAGAATTCACCTGCATCAGGTTCTCCGTTCTTTGTGTAACAATGAGCCATCCCATATTCCAGAGATGTGGAGGGATGTGTAGTGAAGAAACGATGGTCCAGAACTGGAGCCCAGTGTTTGATCAGAGGTTTTAAACATATACTCTAACAGAGAACCTGTGATAGCACCACATGATTAGAGGCATCTTTCTGTTCCCACCCACTCCTCTTCAAGGCGTAGAGAACCTCTGGCAGCAGGCGGGCTTGGGATTCAACTCACTCTACCTGACACAGATTGTTATTAACTCTGTGGAGCTGCACAAGTGTAAAATTACAGAAAGGGAGGCTTTTATGATGCCATAACCAGTGTAATATATGGCCTTTAGCTGACACTTCCCCGTGTCCAGTGATGGTTGGTGACTGTGCCACATGAATGTCTGGCAGAAAGAAGCAGGCTCTGAGCCCTCGTTGTGTTCACTTGCATATTAGGCCTGGTGGGTCATGGGTTGTCCAACTGGAGACAATGGTTGTGTCGGAGCTGCACGACAGCGGAGAAGCAGTGGAGCCCAGTCCGTGTTTCCTATGGGTCTGCATGTTAATGGCAGATATGGGTGGCATGTTGCAACAAACCTTTAGTAAATATTTAGGAATCTTCATTGTATTTAGTTGGGCCCCAATAATATCCCTGCTTATTACTTTAATTATTCTTGATAGAAAAAGGCTTTTATGCACTTAGGAAAGAAGACAAGCAAATTGGCAAATGTCCTGCTGGCACACCAAGATTTAGGAAAGGATACAGACAGTACATCCGTAGACATTTATATTTATTTCCATGCTACGAACTGGCTAAGATATTTTATTCTGCACAAACACTGGCAAGAGATCAATATAAACAAAATGATCCTGAATGAGCAGCTCCAGCTCATTGTTATGGCCATTCCTCTTGCAAGTGCCTGTTTAACTATTGAACAATCAGGTATTCCTGACTGGAAAGTATCAGTGACTTTTCTGTGAAGAGTCTTGCAAGCGACAAGGAAGTGACAGTAGAAAATTGTGTGCTGTGATGATATAAACTATATAAAAAATCATGGTTTTGAGGATAAATCTTTTATTCATAACCATAATTTTCATGCTATTGCATCTCTATTTATCAGCCTTCATAGCATGTCAGTTTTCACTTTCATTCTTTTGGCACTACAGCTTCTAGCAGCTTAGCCAATAAGACAGATACTCAAGATCTCTATTCGAATATGCATTTTCTAGAGCATAAGGTAAAACCAGATGGAAACTGAATTGCAAAAGTACGGTAATCGCAATCCATATTAGTAACCTGTAAAAGTAAACTGAATCTTTGAAATGTAATCTATATGGAGTCCTTTTATGTGTTGTCTGAAGGTCTTGTTTTGTTTATCATTATTGATTCTGAATGTAAAAGTTAAGAACATAGGTTTTACAATAAAAAAGCTACAAATGAACCCGCAATATTTACAACAAACTTTGGGTTCAGTGCATTAAATGTAATGTCTTTTTTTTCCATGTTAAACATAGTTTTTAAAAAATTCAAAATTTCAGTATCTATTGATTTGGCAGTAAAAAACAGTACAAAGACCTAGAAAGAGTAAGTCCTTTGGTACATCAATAGAGAGACTTCCAGTTATTCAACATAAGAAAACAACTTTCTTAAAATCTCAGGATGCAGTTGAAAGAACTACTCCCAACCAATAAATTAATATCAGATGTAAAAGAGATTCTGTATTCTCTGGACCCCGCATTTAGGTGATGATCCAGCTCTCCACACAGTGCAAATTTTGTTTCTCTGGAATAATAATTGTTTAAAAACATTTTTATGTGTACACACCTATGCTGTAATAGTAGTCATAGCAAAATCTCAAAGATAGTAACCTGTGTCAAGGAAAGTCAACAATAAAAACTGAAGTCCTTCTGGTTTGGAAATAGGGTTCCTTAACTTCACAATTTAAGGATTTTTTTTTTTATTACATAATAATAGTAAAATATAGTTTTAATTGTTCTTCTTCGTGCTTTGAAAAGCCTCGTGGATGGAACACTTTGCAAAAGAGCATTCATACAAATGACAAAGTGGATATATCAAGTGTTTTAAAAGAATACATTGGCCATTTCTATGTTGCTTTTTGAGCAATTGTACATGAAGGATTCACTCAGGTTGATCATTAACTCCAAAATAGGAAAGTCTTAATTTTAAATTAATTCATATTCTGTGTGAAAATGTTTCTTACCTGGAATATATTACAAACTCTCAGGGAGAGAAATAATGTTACCATTTTGCAACTTCTACTAAGTCCTTGGGTCTAGTTCTAGGCTTAAAGTTAAATCTGTGTGTAAGTGCAGAATCAGGATAAAATCCTAACCCAGCTGAAGCCAACAGCAAAACTCCCATAGGCTACAATGATAATTTAATAAGACAGTGTTCATATTCAGACACCTGTATCTAACAACTCTCCTTAAATTACTATTTCAAATTCCATTATTTGAGTATAGCAATACTGAACAGACATTATTGTTATATAGCAGTAAATACGAAAAATATATAATGTGCATGCTTTCATATTTTTATGAGGTGGTCATGTTTTAATATGCAAGTTCTACACAGAAACATCTCTAGCCATCAATATAGCAACACAGTCCATTTACAAAATGAAAGGAGGAAAAGAACACGTAATAGACGGGAGCTAAAAATAAAAGCAGCTATATCTGTAATATAGAACAATAGAAATAATAAGGAAGGGAGAGGGCAAAATAGAATACAAGTTAGGGGTATAACCTAGGAGACGAGATGAAGAAAATAAATACACGGTGGATAAAAGAAAACAAAGATCATCCTAAATCAAAAGAAAGGTCAACTGGTACTGACCAGAGAAAAAAAAGAATTGTTCAACAGCTACATTTTTTCCCAATATTTAATATAAAAGAAGAGGGAAGCATGAAACTCAGTGAGATAAATATTAATAAGGCTTTGGGAATATCTAGCAGCAGAATTACTAAAAAGCAGGTAAAAGAATATTTAGATAATTTCAATATTTATGATTCAGAAGGTCCATATCATATTCAAGCAAAGAATCTTAAGGAACTGGCTGAGAAGGATCTGACAGACATCTTTGAGACCTCATGGAATAAAGGTTAGGTACCAAAGGATTGAAGAGGGATGAATCTCAGGAAGTAGGAAAAGGTGAAAAAATGAGAATTTCAAGCAAGTTCCCAATATTCCCTACCATGCAAAATATTACAGTAAATATATAACCAATAGTGTATAATTTAATGCACAGCAACATCAGAATTCTGTGTCTCTGTCCATCTCTCTTTTTCCTTAATGTCATTCAGTCAATCATTGCTGGATAAAAGTAAAAGCTAATGAGTTAAAGAAAACTCAGCCCAGAGTATTTGGAAATAAACAGAATATTTACACAATAAAACACAATATTTCTACAATTTAACTAGCAAATTGTAGAAACTGAAAATGTAACGAACAAAGATTATAAAAGGAATCAATCGAAAGGGCTACAAATAAAATTAGTTAGAATTATGCATTTGTTTAAAGTTCTTAAGTTTTTGAATGGACAAGTTCAGTCCCAGCATAAATAGGACTCATGGAAAGCAATTCATGACGTAAATCTGAGTTATAAACTGTCTGTTAGAATCACATAATCACATGACAAGATCACACTTTTCCCTCAGAGAGTAGTTAGTAAGGTTACTGCTCAAAATATATCATCACATGGGATAGCATTCTGGTGGGCAAAGGTGATTCCTGTCCTGTGGGCTTGCTGCCTCTGTCTGCTCTTCGTCCCTTTCACAAACCATTCATACCCTGTCTTAGAAATCACTGGGTGTTTGACATTCCTGTTGGAAGTTGTTCCAGTATGTCACTCCTTCAGTAAGCATAATCATCCTTCTGATTTCCAACTAAAAAGTGTGCATTGCCAATGTGAAATTGTCCATTATCGACAATACTTTCAAATTAAATAGCTACCCCCTGTGTCTGGTGTTTACCTATCTGCAGTGTTTGCAGACATTAATCAGGACCTTTCTCAGCCTTTGTTTTGATGGCTAAACAAGTCAAATTCTTTACATTTTCTCTAATTACATTATTAATCCTGTCCTTTTAGCCTGTGATTCTCTGCCATAGTCAAGATCAGGTCTTACACCACTGTCTAAATGCAGTACAGTTTCCCATACCTTCAGATACTTGTTAAGATGATGTTCTCCTTTCTCACTGCTATTTTGCATTGGTCCTTACAGTTATCCTGCAACTGATTAAGACTCCAAAATCTCCTTTGGGACCTCCACCAGCAAAAAACAAAAATTCTCTTTTTTTTCTTTGAAGCCATGATTTTGTAGTGTGCAATATTAAATTCCATTATTTTGTGTTTCTGAGATCATCAAAATCACCTAAATTGTCCCGGATGATATTCCAGTCCTCTTCTGTATTGATGATATCTCCCAATTTTCTGTTTTCAGGAAATTTCATTGCCACGTTTTTCCTTTCTGTATCATGCTGATTAATGAAAATATTAAATCAGTCTTTGAAGAACTCCATTAGCATGCTCTTTTTATACAATGCTTTCCCTATAAACTGTTATCTCTTCTTTAGGTATTTCCTTGCCTACTTTAGATTTCTTGCACTGTTCCCCAAATTCTCTTGCTTAACTAGTAATTTCCCAAATGGTATTATATCAAAAATCTTTACGAAGTCCAGATAAATGGGTCCTACTTCATTTGCTTTGTCAAAAATCAGTTACTTTATCTGAGAAAAAATAGCAGATGTTACTAAAGTTATATTTTGCCAGTGGATATATTTTATTTTTCTTCCGCATTTTGATGAAACTTACAGTATTGTGTTCTGGATTTTAAAGACAACTACATGCTGCTCTTATCCACTATCTGCATGTTGTTAAAATTTTCATGAGGGTTTTTAGTATGCAGAGGCAGTACTCATGCTCATCAGCTACATTAACACAATGGCTCTTTTGGAGCCGTTATAGTTGATCGTGCCAATGATCCATGGATTATACACTTTTGTAAGGTCTGATGCACTTGCAAACAAAAGGGTTTTTTCCTGTGCATTTCTGTTTCTCAAGAGACATTCTTTCTCCCCACCACCAAATCATCCTTTAATATTAATGCAAAGCAACCAAAGAAAGGAAACCAAGCCACAAAGTTCTCGCTATGGTAATGCGATGAATACACTTAATCCTGGAACATCAGAAGTAATTTCTGTCTCTTCCATAGGCTCTTTGTGGCTGCTTTTCTGTTCTGTGCTTCTGTAGTATAGAAAGGCCCTGACCCACTCTTGGGATCATAAGCACACACGCAAATCATAGAATCATAGAAACATAGAATCATCTGGTTGGAAAAGACCTCTGAGAACATCGAGTCCACCCACAAAACGATGTCCCTCAGAAACATATCTACCTGTCTTTTAAACAACCTCCGAGGATGGCGACACAATCACCTCCTTGGGCAGCTGTGTCAGTGCCTGACCACCATTTCAGTGAAGAAATTTTTCCTGATATCTGGTCTGAACCTCCCCTGGTACAACTTATGGTCATTTCCTCTTGTCCTATTTCTTGTCACTTGGGAGAAGAGCCCAGCAACCCCCTCGCAACAACCTACTTTAAGGCAGCCGTAGACAGCAATGAGGCCTCCCCTCAGCCTCCTCTTCTCCAAGCTAAACAACCCCAGTTTCCTCAGGCGCTCCTTGTAGGATTTGTTCTCCAGCCCCTTCACCAGCTTTGTTCCTGTTCTCTGGACACGCTCCAATACCTCAGTGTTCTTCTTGTAGTGAAGGGCCCAAAACTGAACCCAGTGCTAGAGGTGCGGCCTCACCAGTGCCTAGTACAGGGGCACAATCACTGCCCTGGTCCTGCTGGCCACACTGTTTCTGATACAGGCCAGGATGTTGTCCCATTTTTAACCATGCCTCCAAGATAAAAGCTATTTCCTGAGAAGAGCACAGTTAGAAGTATTTCTGTGTCTTTCATATCACATGTTTCCACTTATCTCTGATTCTCATCATTCACAAATAAAACTGTATTCTGGATCAGGCCCATGTTACCATCCATGTGCTCCTGACCCATCCTGGTAGCCGGGGCTTCTGGAAGAGAAACCCCTGGAGACTTAGATGATGTCTAACAATGTGAATGATATGAGTTGTTTGCATATTTGGGAATTGTCCTTCATAATGGTAGTTTTCAGGCCATGCTTTAATGCTGGGACAAATCAGAAGGGAATACAAGAGGAATGGTGCCATCAGACAGATTTCCATGCTTGTCCTCTAAATAATCCTTTCTGCTGACATGGCATCTGGGAGGATCTTGGCGGTAAAGGCCAGGCTAGAAAGTCTAGAAAAGGGCAGTGTTATACTGTGTAGAAACAATGCAATCTGAGACAAGTTTTATTCCTTCCACATGACAGAGAGCTCCAGTGGTAACTCAGGCAGCTTATCCCAGATTTAGTGCAGATACAGCCAGTCTGCACAGAAGCCATTAACGCTGCTCACTGTGTGCGCAAGCCAGATACTCTGCTCATGCACCTGCTGCATACATAGTAAAGGCAGTATTAATGTAACCAAGGAGATTGGCCAGCAACAGGGGGATAGTGAAGTTTATTAAAAGCAAAACAAAGCACCTGGAGAAATTCAGGTAGAGTTTCATCATACACAAAACAAACAAAAAAAAAAAAACAAAGCAAATGCCAACTCCGTGAAAATACAAGTACTGAATCTACAATGCTGTGTCTGAGCATGATTAGTTAGAACATCATAGAAGATTCCTGTTAAAAGACCTGCTGCAAGTTGGCTAAAAGAGAAAATGGGATTTAACAAAAGAGCTTTAACATCCTTGCCACTCACAGTTCATAGACTCCTCACCAAAGAGTGAAGGCTTTGTTTGGAACATGCCTGTGCCAAAGACCTCCTGTGTGACCACAGGAGTGTATCTTAGTTCCCCTGTACCTTTGTTACTTATCTATAAAATGGATAATATATTCTTCCCTTCTCCATCCTTTATCTTGTCTGTTTAGATGTTAGTTTCTTTAAAGAAAAAATTGCCTCTCACAGCAAGGGAGGAAGAGTGCAGGCTCAGTAATAAGAACACTGAGACCTAGACATAGTCTGACAATGGAAGATGATTTCCTCTTTATCTCCTTCCTCATCAACCAGGGGTATCAGGATGTGCAATTCTTATGAGTCAGTGGGCATATAATGGGAGGCTACATAGCTGGATAACCACAGGGGCATTCAGTGGCTTTTACCAAGGGATATAAACTGTATTTGAATTAGGAGCAGCTGACATTCAGGGTCTCCAACAATACAGATAATTTGGGCTTCTGTAAGGATGTAGGAGTACTTATTAAATAGAAAAGTTGTGCAGAGTACTGACCAGAAAAAGAATGTATGAGGGCTATTGTCAATAAGTACTTGAAGTCATCATCCCAGTGAACTGGAAAAAAAACCCCATACTTGCTGAAATGCATCAATAGAAAGAGGAAAATGCGGAGACAGAATACTAATGAAAAGACTTAGTGTATAAAATCTAGTTCCAGTTGCAGTATTGCAGTCAGCTTTGGTTACCTTATCATGTATGGGATGCTGTCAGTCCTGGGAGGGTGCAGTGCAGGAACTCGGGGTGGTTCCAGCTTATGAGAATCTTTGATACAAAGCAATTATGAGGAGTTAGGCTTGTTTTCGCTGGGAGATTTCAAGGACACTCTAACAGAATAGAGATCAAGGTAACACGAAAGTATCAAATTCACCATTGTACTCAGCTAGAGAGAACCAGGCACCTCCAAGAAGCACAGAGCTGAAGATCACAGTCTAAAAGAAAGAATGAAGCAAGTTACTGATTTCTGCAGGAAATCTCCCTCTCTTTGGGAGATCCAGATTATAGTTTGGTCTCCCTTGTGTCATACAGCTGCATTTGCTTCTACTGATGAAGGGAGTTCTTAAGGAGCAGTGAAGACACTCAAAAGTAATTCTTGTTGTAGGAGCAGCGCAGTGTTAGGATGTAAGTTCTGTGGGGCATGGAGTGCTAGGACAAGGGGTAATGGCTTTAAACTGGAAGAGGGACTATTTAGATGAGATATTAGGAAGAAACTCTTCATAGGAAAAAGTTCTTCACTGAAAGGGTGATTGGCCATTGGAATGGGCTGCCCAGGGAGGTGGTGGAGTTGCAGACCCTGGAGGTGTTTAAGGGGAGATTGGATGAGGCACTGAGTGCCATGATTTAGATGATGGGTTGGTGTTAGTGTTGGTGTCGGTGTTAGTGTTGGATTATAGGTTGGACTTGATGATCTCAGAGGTCCTTTCCAACCTTATAATACTGTGATACTGTGGTGGGGAGGCCCTGGCCGAGGTTGCCCAGGGAAGTGGTGGCTGCCCCATCCCTGGAGGTGTTCAAGGCCAGGTTGGATGGGGCTTTGGGCACCCTGATGCAGTGGGAGGTGTCCCTGCCCATGGCAGGGAGTGGAACTGGATGATCTTTGAGGTCACCGCCAACCCAAACCATTCTGTGATTCTTCTCTGATTCATCTTTTTCGTTGTGATTCCTATGTAGGAGCAAAGCCAAGGGATAGAAATGTCACAGAGGCATATAAAAAGCAGGTTTTCTTGGGAAGAAACAAGACTTCTTTTCCTCTACTAAGCAAATAGGTTCTTCCTGTGCCTAAGTAAATGGGTTATAATAGGACAGTCTTCTCATTTGAATGTTGAATCCTCACTGTTGGCCTCTTTTTTCTCTTTACAACCTCTCTCAGCTCAATGAATCTTTTTGTGCAATAATTTCCCATGCTAACAATTTTTTCACTTATTTTTCTAATCTTCCTTGGCCAGATATGCATCCTCTCAAATAATGTCACCTTTACAATTTCATGTGTTCAGTGGTTGTCATTAAGTTGGGAAGAGTCAGAAAATATGCATTGCATCCTTATAGACTTTTAGAGGCTGTGGAAATGAACATGTGCTGTTAAGACTGATTTGTCTTGGAGTCCAAAAAACCTCTGATAATTGTGGCAGGCTCAAATTCAGCACTTACCGACTTACTTCATCATTATTGTACTGACAAACCAACAGAATTATTAATTCAAATCCCTTGGTAGTAAGAGTACATCTCAATGTTCCTTTTTAAAATGACTGTGAAGGACTGTGGATAATTATGTTTTATGGAACGAAAAAAAGACAAAATACTGGAGGACTAGATTTTCTGATCAATACCTTAGAATTCTAGTTGCACAAATTATTTCTCTTGCACAGCTATAAGAGAAAATATTGTTTTGTAGAGTTGGTTGTAAGACTCCAACTTTCACTGTTCATTAAGATGATAGTATTTTGTATTTTTTATTCATTGTTCTAATAATATAAAACATTAAAAAGGTAAATAATTTAGAATTCCCATTTGATAGAACTGAAATGAAGGTGCCTCTCTTTTGTCAAATGGTACAATAGAAATTATTGAAGTTAGTCATAGACAGGAGTATGAAAAGCACAGAATTACCCCTTTTTACAACCCTAGTTATTCACCTGGTCACAATTCAATAAAAGCAATGTTTTCTAAAGTATTTATACTGGACTTGGATACGTAACTGTGACTTTAGACACCACATTTAATCCTTAGATTCACTCTTCAGTTGCCACCTGAAGTCTGTAAAAGTAAAACCTGTCTACCAGTAATTGAACATGATCATGAGCAGCCAAGCAGTAATTGATCATGATCAGAAATGCCTTTTGCAAGTGCTGAACAGTTCAGAGTTTGTCTCAAAGTTGGTGAAATGTTTGAATGCACAAATTGAAGACATGACAGACCCATATTGAGTTTTCTTTTTTCCTGAGGAGGACTTGACCCTGTAAATTCCATCCTTACAACACAGTTATTGATTATTCTAAGAGAGAATACTCATCTCTTGAACTTGTAGCTTGTTGAATCGAAAATTTGAATATTAATTGAAAATTCATTTATGTGTATATAGAGAGGTAAAAATTGTGAGTGCAACTAAAATCTGTCTCTCCACTCGGGCAGAGAGGAGTCCTAGGTTCTTTTCCAATGACGGGTTATGTTTTTGAAGTAGATTATTTCAGATAGGTCACGTCAAATGGAAATGATAACAATTAAAACTGAGAGTAACTCAAAGTCAACCAGGCTGCTGGAAAATGGAAGGATGGAGGTATTTCTTAAAGTCTGCTGAAGCTAGGAAGTTATTTGTGTCTGTGGTTTGCATGTCCTTCATGCTCTAACCCTTGATCACCTAAAGAAAAAATGGTGGCAATGCTATCGATTCTTCTTGCTGTAATTTGTGGAAAGGGATCTGAAGTAGAGAGAAAGCCATTGCCAAATGTAAAGTTCTGAGGAGGGAAATACCAGAAAAGAGTGGAGATTAGGAAATAACTTTTTCTCTACTTGGCATTTATTCCAGTTACATTAGGCAGCATCTTATTAAACAATGTAGCTTTGAAAGATGGCACTGGCATTAGAAAAACTAGTTATTTACTCTAGTCAGGAACAAGAAACTCCAGTGGTAAGCCAAAAAATAGGTATTGCATGCAGAGCCTAGGTCACCTCTGTGGAAGAGTTATTAATTATTTAGTGATTCTGAGAGATTCTGCCAGCTTCAGTTGTTCTGATGAATTTTTAATAAATCACTATTAACATAAATGGGAAGTATAAATTGCTTACATTATGCTATATGCCGTACTAGCAATGAGAGACTTCTGCACTGAGGTCCAAGATGTGCTGCTTTCCTAACATAAACTGACAGCTGAATGATCTGCTTCTCCCAGGAATGTCCTGCAAAAAAACCTAAGATCTTTGCACCATGAAGGAGTTCTATTTTACAGTTGCCAAAAAGTACCTGAACCAGTTAAGTTACCTGAAAATCTGACAAGAATAAATGGTATTTTAGTGATCTGCTCCAAAGACTTACCTAGAGATGGAACTATGTGCTAAGAGAAAATTGAGCCAAAGGGACTTTGTTTCCTAAAAACATCTGGCAAAAATAAACTTCCATTAGAAGAGTGTGTGTCTTCCTGAAGCACAGTACTTACTGAAGGTATTTGTCTAAATTTAACCTGCTATTCCAAACAGATTAAATATAATCTGTTGATTCAAGATTTAAAGACCAAAATAGTAATGTAAATATTTATTCTCACTAGAGGAATTCCAGTGCTCTCTCTTTTCCCAAGAAATTAGAAAATGTTTATTAGGTTCTTGCATTAAATCAGGTTGGTTTAAGTTTTTGCATTTTGACTGTTGACACCAAGTCAACCACAGCGCTGTGTCCCATAGACCTTCACCCAGTGCAGGCAGGCAGAATGCTTTAAAATTCAGAAAAGCCAACATTTTCTTGAATAAAAACTAGAAATGAAACTATTTAATTAAATACTCCTTGAAACAGCTGGGAAGACAGAACTGCATTACAATGTTTTGTGCACAGCTGTTCTATATTCCCTGTGTCCTTGCAAGCAGTTGGTTGCTTCCAGCCAATTCAATGACTTCCCAGGTCACTGAACAAATACTGTTCTCCTCTTGTCCCTCGGAGGTCTCTTCATCTCCTGTAAGATTTGCCTGACTGTAGCTTTCCCATCCCTGCAGTGTCTTTGCACGAGCTTCAAGCCATCACCTTCATCCTATGTATCTTCTGTCTGTCCCATGAAGCCTGGAATTGTTTCAGTCTCAACATACTCAACAGCTTCCCCAAGGAAGAGTCTGCGCAGCCTCTCTGCAAGGCTCCACCCAGACAGGCTTCTTAAAAGAACATAAACACAGTTGTGAAGACATAAATAAAACAAATACCATCTGTCAAGCTAGCAGTGCCCCATATGTGTAACCACCTTTTCTGATTTTCCACCATACCCAAATATACATTTGGTTTATTAAAGGATTTTAGCACCTTATGGGTGCCATTATCAAACATTTTAAGTGCAATCCATTCAAGTACACAAATAATTCTGGATTTTTCTGTCCAACTACAGCCATTTCTACTTCCTAATCAGCTCTTGGTCAGTTGTACAGTTAAGTTCCTTTAATCTGAATTATCTGGGGTTGTTTTAGTCCTTTCTGACTGTCTCTTTCTGAGTATCCCTTATACCTCACATAAGGAGAAAAATGAATGGGTCAAATTTATTTGGGACAATTTTTCTGAAATCAGCAATGTTTCAGCCCACATGACTTTATTGAAATCTTTTTGCTTTGTTGCTACCAAACACATTTTTAAAACTACATTTGAATTTATCTCTCTTTTTATCTTGTAAAAGTCCCATTAAAAATGAGGCAAATTTTATTTACTGCAAAGGACTATTGACTCCTGTTGAGCGGAATCACAAAAGTAAGACATTTCCAGCAGTAGATGCAAAACCAGGGAGAGTGGCTGAGTGAGATGCTCAGGGTTAAACCCCTTGTACCACTGCTGTGCTGCAGCCCAGGTGGACAAAACTGTGAGGGAGCTGGACCAGAAAGTGAAGCTGTTCCATGTTTCCCGGTTTTGGGAAGTATTGTAAAAGCCATCAAAACTTCTTCACAGCTGGGTTTTTCTGCTGCAAGCAAGCTTTATTATTGATCCAAAGAAGACAAAATCACTGAGCAAGTTAAACCTGTTCTACTTACAGAGAGTAAATTAAAGCATCAGGTTAGCAATGGCATTTCACATACAGACTGCAGAAAATTTCATTTCATATAATTTATTAGTACACGTGACATGGGCTGCCTGAGATTCATGCTGTTGCTTTCAGACTGAAGGCTAGAAACAAGTGCAACAAGTGTCAAGCTGTCCCATGATGGAGGGGGGAAATTTCTGACCACAGATGTCAGTCTGAACTTAAAATTCACCATGCTTACATAAAGGTATGCATCTCAGCTAATGAATCCACTTTAAAATGTTTATCCTTCAGCTATAGCTGCAGTAGTTCTGGATTGGTGACAAAAAGAGGGGAAAAATTTAGCATAGGCTGTGTATAAAAGAAAGCTGTGGAAATTCGTCTGCTCCTTGTTTAAAGATCGAACCTTACTGAGGTAAAAGAAATTCAAAGAACTACTGTCATTTTAGAGAACTTTAAAATTATTTTCCTACATGAGGTAGGAATCAAAGAGGAACTTGTGCTGTGAAGAATTAGGCCAAAAGAATTAAAATGGCTGTGTATACTATTTTAAATTACAATTGCTGTCATAGTCATGGCCTTGTTTGAAAGCACAGATCACAGTGTGAAAGACAGGTCAAAAGCCAACTTGAAAACCTGTTGATTGTGTAGCCCAGAGATTTACAAAAAACTGTAAGGAATACAGAGAATGGGTACTGCTACAGACTGTTTGTGTGGCCTTGGGCAGATCACTTAATATCATGGGGACCCAGAAGGGCTCTCTGTCTCAAGCAATGATTCTGTTTTTTCCCATCTTTTATCTGTCCTGCCTGTTTATGTTGCAAACTCTCTGCTGAGGAGTACAGGGGAGTCTCTGAGCTGCAGTGCATTGTGAACCCGCATGGAGAGACAAGTTGCACTGTCTAACATCACATTGGAATTTGTCATGCCTTGATAACGTTCTTCTTACCATAATCTTATTAACATGACGAACTCCTGATTCTCATGATAGTAGGAGATTGCAAATGAAAATGATAACATGGAATTCCTCTGCACTTTGGCCCTTTGGGATCATAACTGATGATGCAGCTCTTGATACTGACTGACAGCAACCTCATATCGTGTCCTGCCCTAGAGGGACAAGGAGCCTCCTGCTTGACTGGCCACAGGCAGGGGGAAACTAGAGACTGCAAGGAAAAGATCAACTGCATGATAGGTAGCCAGAGGAGGCTTAATTTTCCCCTCTCCTTTACCAATGTCAGTTGACCGTAAGTTCACGCTGTTGTTCTATTGGTGTTAAACCATCCAGATGATGGGAAAATGAAGTTCAGGCTCAGTTGCCACAGGCAGGCTTGTGATAGCAAAAGTGCTCACCTCAGCCCCAGTTACCATTGAGCAGACATGAGATACTTCCCTCTCTGCCATCACTCATGTGGTGTTTCCTATCACATACTGATAGGTTTCATTATAGACACTTAATTTTCTCATTTATTATTGCAAGATCAGAACACATTACAGTGTCAGATCATAACGTGGAGAATGTTTATGTCTCTCTGCAAGCAGAGATGTATTGGTTACTTGGTGCTCTGCAGGCAGGAGTGGGAATGACAGTAAATAATAAGTAAGGAAAATAAATACAGATTTAAAAGCATGTAACATTTTGGTAAGGAATTTTTTTTTATAGCCATGGCTTTGGGGAAAATTACTTTTATGGCCAGCTTTTCAACAGGCCTGCACGAATGTGCCTATAGTGTTTGCAGGTGCAACCATTTGTATGCAAGGCATGACTGTCTAAAGAGAAAGCTTTCAGCAGGCTGAGAGAGTGTCTTTTTCCTTCCTACTTGCTTTTAAAACACAGATCTTCTAGGTAAGAAATAACAACCTCCAGCTGAGCTCCTTAAGCTACATGGCTGGAAGACTGAGAAAGGCTCAGCATCTCGGGTGTTAAACTTCTCTGAGAAATCCAGCTCTGAACTCTTCTGAATGTCACAGTGGATGCAACTGGGCACAGAGGCTGGAAAAATCTGGCCTTAACATCTAGATGACTCCATCTGATTTAGCTTTGGTTTTCCTTTCCCTTGCTCTTTTCCTGCGCCCTGCTCATCCTTTTATTTGCAGACACGCACACACACGTGTGTAAGTATGTATGGGTGCATGGATACCCATAGACACACCTACAGAGAGAGACAAAGGCTGTGCATTTCAAAATATGCAAATCTTTCCTATTCAATCATAATCTGCCTGCAAGCAATGTGTTTAATCATGCTAGAAAAGATACAAGTTGATAATTTTATTCAAATGTAGGAATTGAGCAGAACTTAGAGGTTAGAAATCCTGAAGGCTGATTGCTAGGGTTGAGAGCATATATTTATAAGCAATTAATGGCAAGCTTGGGTTTTTTTCTCCCACACATTTTTTGCCAATGATAAAGTACTCCCTGTATGGTATCCACTAGCTGTATTATCAAATAGAAAGAAGTAGATGAAAGAAAAAGCTGCAAAATCCTGGAATATACTTATGCTCTGCCCACACACAGCTATTCTCTCCTCCTTTTCTCAGTAGGTTATAATTTCTCCTTGCCCTTTGAAAGAATGCAGAATTATGAAGAAAGCTGTAAACATGTTTAAGAATTGGTCACAAAATGCTAATACATTACGGTCCTGTTGTGTCATGACCTGTATGTGTTGAATACGTGCACATCTGCAGTAGCACTGATTACCAGGGACGTGGCCTGAATGTGGAGGTAAGCAGGAGCAAATACTATTACACCTTTAATATATATACACCTTTAAGAACGGACAGATAAGGAGGACAAATATATGTATTTATTGAGGTTTTAAACTGTTACATTCAAATTGAATCCACAGTTTCCATTATTCTTTTTTGCCACACAGAAAACGCGAATCCTCTCCAACTGTTGACTGGAAATTAATTGGAAAAAAATAGTGTTTCTTGGAAAAACAGGGATTTGACAAACCCAGAAGTTTTCACTGGAATGTGCTGTGTTTTTGATAGAAAAAAAGTTTTAGGTTCAGAAATTTCTGGGAAAATGTAGAGGGGATGAAGTAGACTGGGAATTTTTTGAAGTTAGGTTGGTTGCACAAGTGTGGAAGACCAGTCCGAGACTTCATTTGAAGGAACAGTTAATAGTTTCTAGACTATTCCACCATGAGAGACCCTTCTTTTAAAGTCTGGTGCAGAGTACTGTCTTGTGACATGGGAATATTGACTTACTCCTAGATCATTCTCTTTGAGAGTGAGGGATTAACACAACTAAATATTGCATTAATTCAAACTTGAGGATTACAATGACTTAAGAAAGAAAAATGGGATTGGGAAGGATCTCAGTAGAGCCTGTGGTCCACCTGCCTGCACTGAGCACACAGTGAGTGGGCTGGATTATTGCAGTTTGGAGAAAGGACCTGTTTGTGTGGTAGCTCTCCCCTTTCCTTTGTTGGAAACTACAGACACCTACTTCAGTGTAACTTGGGGTAGGGAAAAAGAGAAGAGAGACCTTTGTTCAGGCAAACTCTCTGTAATCAACATTCATTAAATTGAACTCATCCTTTTTTTTTTTTCCCTTAATCATCTTTATTTATCTTTGGAACAACTGACTAGAGTTAAGTATTCTACCAAAAGCGCTGAGTGTGTCAAGAAGTGTGCATGGAATAATGGCAATGTTATTGGTGTTCTCCAGCCAAAGACATCCATCAGTACCAGCGTTCTCTAGTCTTTCAATATGTAGACTACAAGTCTATTGCATCTCAGGTCAGCATTGAGAAAAAGCTTCTGAAACTAAAGCACCAGAAGTCATCTGATCTCAAAAGTACGCATGTAATTTCTTCTCATACCAAATTTATTCCTTAGGCATCTGGATTTAGTGGTCATGTTTGTGTTTTGGCTGCTAGCCCCCACGTTCTCATACCTTCTGCTTTTTCTATGCAAACATAATGAAACCATCCAGATGCAGAGGGTTCACTTGTATGTGAGGCTTTTTGTCCTGCTCAGCAGCACAGAAGTCATTCAGATTCCTTCTCAACGTTCACGTTGGATGATGAAGTCCAACTATTCTATTTAGAGAGTCCAAAGACATAGAAATTTCATGTCATCTCTTCTTGCCATGGGGCTAGCCGTAAAATTCCCCAAACCTGTTTCTCCAGGAGTTCTTAACCCGTAGCAAAATACTGGTTACTTTATGGATGTGTGTTGCTGTGCTGTCATCTAGTGGCAAGGATGGATTAGACGTCACTTGGTGTCATGCAGCGACAGTGGCTGACCAGGTGTCCCCTTGATGGAAATGAACCCATGATGTTGGAAGGCTCTTCTTGCTACGTGCAGCCCCACCGCAAGGTAGGCTTCCTGCATTTGGGCTCTGCAGATGACCGCTGCTGCGTAGAGCCGATGGAATGGGCCATGCCATGGAGCCTCTTGTTGCAGACAGCAAACTCTACAGCTCCCTGGCCCTTCCTGCCACACCATCCTCCTCTCCATCTCTCTCATCCATCTTGGCTGTTTACTATTTGCAGACAAATACTTGAAGCTGGATTTTAAACAGTGACTGGTATTTTCTTGACTACTGCCATTCGAAGGAGTGTCAACTAATGAAATGACTAATTTAACCTATAATCATCTAAGATCAGGAAGATACTTTTCCCTCAGCAAAAAGTCCTTCCTCCTGCATTCATTTTTTACTGACTCTTGGGGGAAAATTAAAAGTGCCACAAAGCAGTTTTGGAGGAGAAAACAGATAAAAATACCTTCCAGCACGACGCACGTTTGTTTTGTTGCTTAGCAAAGCGACTGCTGTCAGTGGACAGACTGACTGCCATTGGCTTCACTCAGATCTGTTCTATCATACACGAGGTAACATTGCAATTGCTTGTCCTTAGTTTGCATTGGTGATGTCATTATTAACACTTAGAAACATTTACAGTCCCGAGTTCATTTTAAAATTGCAAGTGCAAGGCTTGAATTAATGTCTTGAATTAGTTTTTGCAATCTGCTTATGAAATCATGTAGAAATAATAGAACCTTAACAATAGAACTGGTCACAACAGCTGTCACACCTTCTTGGCATCACTTACTGAACACTGCTGGGCCTGGCAGGATTAGATAAACCCACTGGAGCATATCCTTTGCTCCTTGAAGTGCTGATCTCGTTACCGTTTTGATAGGATGCCTGGCAGCTGCTTTTCAAGACTTACTGTCTTCTTTAGAGAGGGAGTCACTTGGATGGATGGAGTGGCTGGAGGAGAATCCGTCAAAGGTGGGCCTTTCATAGTTACCAGGCTCTGAAAAGGAAACATCAGTGACTGATCCTCCCTGCAAAGCACTGCTACCAAAGAAGCATTTTGCAAATATATATAAATGGTCTATTTTCATTCCTGTGGAATAGAGTCAACAAATAATGCTATGATTCTTTTTTATGAGGAAGCTGGAATTTGTGTTTCTATTTCCCTGTCTTCCTACAGTGTAAACTGTGCTCTGTCTCTGAATTGAGAAAGATTCCACAAGTCAACCAAACACAGCAAAAAGATACCCCAGTCACCAAGCAAACAGAAGGCTGTGCTGATGTGCTTTACTGACATGGGATGTTTAAGCATTTTCTTAAATACCTTGCATCTCTGGGGACCTCAGCAGATTCTCAAAAGAGAAAAAGAATAATGCTCTACATTTCTGACCTTTCTTGTTCTGACCAAGTCACAGGCCTCTGTCCCTATAGTAATGGAAAATATAAATGAAGGTAAAAAACATTCTGTTTTCCAAATTAATTATAATTAGTTAGAGGCAGTAAATCAACAACCTTTCACCTTGAAATATGATAAGAGATTTCTTTATAAATAAATTCCAGAAGAGGTTTAGTTTATTTTTGGCTCAGAATTTCATCTTCCTTAGGTGCTTTATAGAAACAAAATTACATCTTTTTAATTAAGAAATTGAAAGACAAGCTGTAACAAGGTCAATCAGGTTGAAATAGCTGCATCCTCATTATAATGTAAATGCTTTTCTACTAGCTTGTAGTATCTTGATATAGTAAATGGTTATATATTAATAAATTGTTAAATAGAAATAGAAAGGCTTAGGTCAAATAAGTAAATTTACTTATAAAATAAGTAAAAGTGTATGTGCTTGTATTAAAAAAAAAAGGGAGCTAGGCTTTCATGCAGAAATTGGAAAAATATAAGTTCTTTGTTAGCAAGAATTAAGAATCATTTACCTCACATACATCAAAGAGGTAGAACATATCTCAAAAGCATTCCAGTGTCACCTTGAAACAATTGGTCAGGGCTTTATGGGCAATGTCACTCAAAATTAAGATTTGGTTAAAGCAGTAGGTGAAGAAAGATTAGAGCTGTGACATTCACTGCCACAGTAGCTACAATACTGTTGTCGTCACTGAATGTCACTGTTCATGAATGACTGTTTGTACACGTATTTTATCTTTTTTGCAGTCATTCTGTACATGTTTTCATTTCTCTAAGTGGAGGCCCTTTGTGTCTGTTCACAAATCCAGACCCTGCTCACAATCCTTGCTCTGAATGTTCCCAATACCTACATAAATAAACAGTTTAGCAGTCCTGACAGTGAGTAAAGGAATAACTTGTGAATTATTATTTTTCATCAATTTAAACTTGTAATTTCCACATAAGAGTGACAGATAAAGGCAAAAGAAGCAAGGATATCTGGAGTTTGATTTGATTGTTTCTCCATTTGATTACATGTGGAAATAAAGGCATAATTATTATATATAATGTCATAATCTTCTCTTAGCCTCCTACTTACAAGTTTATTTCTCTTTGTCTAAGCATGGAAGGAGGCCCGTGAAATCCTATCCTCACTGATGATTCTTTTGTATTCATAAACCTTGTTTTGACTTGGCTGTTTCTGAAGATGCTCTTAAAAATGTAGATCACAGATAATGTTACCATAAGAAGCAGTTTTTGAATCTTCTTTCTTTTTCACCTCTTTCTCAGCATGCAGGAGATTTTTTTCCACTTCTGTTCAGTTCCAGAGCAGACATTAAAACTTTTCTTGGTTTTGTAAACATATTCAGCTTTGGCTTTACATATATTTGGTCTTTGCCATACAAGGATATCACCACAGGGTTTTTCATGGAATTTATGCATTTAGCTACTTCTTAACTTGAATAATCGATCTCTTAAGATGGACTTGTGATGAGAATTGATTATCTTTTGTACTTGGGAGAAAAAATCATTTATACATATGTATGAAAATACTTTCTACTTCACAGAGATTAATTTGGTTAAATTCTAAGGAAACTGAAAACTGTATATATTTTCCTTTATTAGATGACTTGCAATTCTTACACCCACAGAGAATCTGTATAAATTCATCTTACTTTCTTTGGATGGGCAAACAATACCAAAAAATAGCCAAAGTTAGCATATTCTATATAAAACACGTTTGCATACACTACACACAGCTTCCTACGCTCTTCATCTTTAATTTAGCAATGGCTGGATGATGAAGTCATTGAGTCTTATGAACGTGCTCAGGTCAGGGTCTAAAGCTTTATACTTCATCCAAATACCATTTTGGTTTGGCCCTTGCAATCCTTGCAATCTTCTTGGTACAGAAGATTTAAGAGAGCACCATCAATAAATCAAGCAGAAATTAACGTTCCACTACAAATTATGTTGCAGCCAGCTGCAAATGCTACATGACCAACTTTTTTTCTAGCTTTGAGGCCAAATCATGAGATTAAGGACTCAGCTGAGGCTTGTGGCTTGTGGAAAGGAATCCAAAAAGAACCTGGATGCATTAATATCCATGATGAGAACTGAATCTACACAAATACTCTGTTTCATTGCCTTTGACAATAGCTACAGGAAAGGCTCTTCTGACTCAGCCTATGATTTGTGCATACTTAATGCAAGTCTGTCTTTGTAAGTAACAAGGCTTTTTACTTCAGTGATCGATCTGTGCTGGTTTCATGGCCGTAGTTAATTCCATTGTATGCCACCATGAAGGCTATGTTGCAGGCGACAAAGATTCTATTGCTTGGGAAGGATGATGAAAATATGGACCAAATTTTTTTACTCAGAGTAATTAAGTGTAGCAGTATTGACTTTGTGAAAGTTATTCTGAGCTACCACAGCCAAGAAAACAGCCTCAACTTTCCATCACATCATTGTTTTTCTTTAGCAGTGGCCTCTGTGACTTTGAGCGTTCTCTTTTCAGTCACTGGAGAAAGCTGAAAACATCCAGCATGTCTTATGAAAGCACTTTAGGTCAGACAGTGAGGATGTCCTCCAGTGAGTCAGGTTAGACAGAAGGAGTTTAAACAAATGACCAGATTGGGCTGGAGGATTCTGAAAAAAGGACACAGCTTCTGGGTGGAAATCTTTAGAATACTATTTCCTCCTGGCATTCTCATCAGGATATAGGATTGTCTCCATCTCTCCTGACAAATCAGGAAGCTGAAAGTGGGGATTTCCGTTGCTGCAGCAAGAAAAAAACTTAAAAGGTATTCCATCCCTTTGTATCAAGTAACCCAGTGTAGCCCATGCATTCATTGCCAAACACACAGAGCTCTACACTGTCAACTGGAAGTAATAATCATCAGTGTCAGGAACCTTGCAGCATGCCAAGAGGACACTGTAAACAGGACAATAAGTTGTTCCACTTTAAGTTTTCAACACAAAATTCTAAGTCAGGAAACCATTTAAGTTTGGAACTTAGAGGTGTGTGCTGAAGGTAAAGAGGGAGTAGTATTAGAAACATAAATCATTCCAACATTTCCCCTTTGGAGATGAAAACTTAGACATTCTCCCAGTGATTGAGTTTGACTGGTTTGGGGTTTTTTTTCTCAATCATACATTAAAATACAAATCAGGGTATTCAGTACCTGGGTGGTAAACCTGGATATTAGATAAGATAAACCCACAAACCACTGAGAATCAGATCAACTAGAATTTGATTGTTTGTCTATTAAAACAAAGCAGTGCATTGCAACATCAGTCAAAATGTGCATTTTTCTGCACTATTACAGACAACTGTTTAGCAGGTATTTGCTAGCCAGTGTGATTTGCTAATGCAAGATTCCTGTATTAATTTAAAGGGAATGTAATTGTGTTGTAAAATACATAATCTCAGGTAACCTACAATGACATTTACATTTGATTACCATATCAATGGCTGTTTCTTTGCATTACAGATACCTTTGGTGGTGTTCTTTGAAAAGTGCAGAGACATAATGCAGTATGCAGTATTTCAAGCAAAAAATACTCCATTAGGACAGAGTTCCGGGGGTAAATGGTTCTCTGGTGGTTCAGCACCTTAATTGGGATGTTTCACTATTTTTCCTTTCTTAAATGAAGAAAACAAATAATGTTTCACAACTAATTGTGTTTGTTTTCTGCTGCTACTGTCACAGACATCAGAGAGGAGTGCTGGAGCAGTAGCCAGATTGTTCTATGCTAACACTGTTCCACTAGCTTGTAAGTGCGTTGTAACCTTGTCACATGTATTTTTTTCATATTATTATGGCTTGTGCCATGAGATATACAGTAAGAAAAAACACAGCAGGCAATGCACAACTGCATAGGGAATGCTTTTCATTAACTTAGAACACTAGTAATAAAGCTAAATTAGACCTAAATATTTCCTGAAGCACCTTGTAATCATTATTTTTGGGAACAATTTCATTAAAAGACAGATGTTTCCTATCAAATACTTCCAGTCAATCATCAGAGAAGATATCATTTGCCATGTATCCTATAAACCGTACATTTTATCCTTCACCTTAGTGTTGCCCAGAAATAGCTTCTAGACATCTTCAAATGAGTCAATTCTCTTTAATTAAATAGGTTATTTTTCCTCAACAGAACAACACACTGAAAACAGTGATATTTCCTGTCCTCCTTTCCAAATGCTTTTTTTTGCAAGCAGAAAGTGCAACACTGGGATGTAACTTGTGCAAATTCCTTGTAAATATATTTGCATTACATAGACATTTCAAGAATGTTTTAACTCTGTAGTTTTTATTTCATTGTCAGGGTTCACAATATTTGGAGTCTCTGAACAACAACATGTACAAAACAGACTTCCTTTAATATTATGACTCTGCCAATGGCAGTAAGAGTGTGGATGCCATCTTCAATTGGCAGATCTGGTCCTGATAGCAGGTAACCCTCTAGCAAAAGTGTTCATTCCCCCGGACATGGTCTGGGTCTTTCCCTGGCTGAGGGGTTTACTGTGGGTTGGGATTATTTGCTGAAATAAGAGCAATTGCCCTTTTTCATTGCACGCCTCCAGAGACACAAAATACAACAAAAAAGGTTGGGATTGTCCCAGTTTTGTTGTTGAAGGGAATCCGAGTGATGTAGGAGTCCTAATAACTGCTGTAAAACCTTTTTGTGGAGGATTTGTTCCTTTCCAGGCAGACTCAGATGAATTGACACAAAATAAATGAAAATATAATCCTTTGAATGACATGAACCCCTAAGATTGCCTCAAATTCTGACTTTTCTAATATGTCACCTTCTTCAGAGCAGTCTCTTTCTCTTATAAAAATCAGATGACACTGCTGAGTGGATGGACCCCATTGGCAGAGAAGTGCCCAACTTGATCTTCCTGTGCTTTCCAAGCTCTTCCTGTAGACACACAGCCAACATAGACTTGTTTTACTTGCCTCACAAAGGCTTTGATAATCCCAGGTACTCAATCCAGTTGAACTGAACTATGAGTCCACCGCAGCGTAACCACAAAGCATCTTATAAATATCTTGTGTGTGCAGGATTTGTCCCAGACAGCTGGGTGGCTTCATTAGCTTTGCCTTCTTCTCTTTCTCACTTTCTTTTTATTCTCTCAAAGCACATGTTATTCAAAACCATCATAGCTCCACATCTACCCAACGTTATTGCTACGTCTTTCAGTTCTCAAGGAACTGGGCTTTTGGTTTGTACTCACAATCTCTTCACAGGGACTTGTAAATATGTAAGGCTCTCAAGGAGGATTTTTGCAATCTGAAATTTAAATCAATTAGTATAATATCTTTAGTGTTTGTATTATGTGGTATTCACCTGATTTTTTTATAAATGAATAGTCTAGGAACTCAGAAATACAAAATCTTTTTAATGAGTTTTCTAAATAGATGATCTTGGCATTTAAAAATCATCTCATGTAATGAAGATTTTTCTTCTTCAAGGTGAACTGAAATTAATTCCCAGACTGAATGGTATTTTTTTGCTGTGCAGTTAGATACATTTAACCTCGGGGGTTCTGACTTGCATCTTTTTCTATGCCCAAATGGTCATTAAGACATAAGGTCAGTGGCAGAGATTTTGTTGCAAATGCATATTAATAGACAAGGAGGAAATCAGCTTCATGAAGACCGACTGCAGAGCTGTCAGGAGGACCAGTGTACTACATAGTTAATTATTATTTCAGTGCCAAAACACTTTGACCAGCTGTAATTACCCAATTCTAAAACCAGAGCAATTAAGTCTCTTTAGACTTTTCTTGCTGCAGAAGCGTGGCAGCTGAATGATTGCAGCTCTGCGGCCTGAAGGACAGCTGTGTGCAGCACTTCTGGCTCTGGTTGGCAAGCACATCCCCACCATGGTCAGCCTTGCTCACCAGCACAGTCCTGTCTCATTCAACACCAGGAATGCGTGCTTTGCCCAGGGTAAGATCTCTGGACCGGGATGCTCCTTTGGCTCCAGATATATGCAGGGCCCCTTTACCTCTCCATAGGTCTTCATCAATGTTAAGCCTTGCCATTAATGCAGAGCATTACTGTATATCTACAGCTACTTTCATCCGAGCATATAAAAGTACTTATAAATATTAATGTATTAAACCTAATAACACCCCTAGGATGTAGGTGAGGATTTCAGCATACGCTTTACTGGTGTGTAAACATATGAAGAACCAACTTCAAACAGTGGTTAAAGGCTAAAATGGTGAACAGAGTCTTCAGGAGTGAGTCTGGATCAGAGAGGCCATGTGGCTTGCCTGATTCCTACAGCAAGCCGGAAGCAAAAGCCATGAGAACTGGTTTCTACCTGTCACTATTACTACTTCTTTTATTTATTTATTTTTTTCAATTATGACAGTACCCTGACATTCCAGTTAAAATTGAGGGTCCCACAGTTTCAGGTACTACACTGGTGCATGGTAGAGCCCCTAACCTAAAGAACTTAAAACCTTGATAGCTGAGACATAGAAAGCTTAAAAGAGGAAACAGAGCAGAAAGAAATTCACACAGTGGAGATGGGAAGACACTCCCCAAGTCCCTGTCGAGGGACCTTGCCTCTAGAAATTATTCCTTTCTTTTGTATTAGTCAGCTGATAACTCCCCCCCCAAATTAAACATTGCCATTACTCAGGCAGACAACTCTCCTGATACTTCGTAATGTTCGGAAAAGGTTACTTTTAATGTTTTCTGCACTGGAACATGACAAGAAACAACTCAAAAGTATGAAAGGCAAAGTTGAAAGCGATGCTTGAAAGGTGAGAATTATATGAAAACATTTAAACTTAATTCTAAAAATTCAGGAGTATTTCTTGCTTATGAAACACTTTCTGAAAATTATCAGCTTTGAGACTTAGAACTAGGATTTTGCTAAACCCAAAGTACAGCTATAAGAGATGAGAAGGGGCTGATGTCAGCTGTGGGAGCTGCTGCTGGGGTCCCCATGGTGGGGACCACTACAAGTAGCAGCACGAGTGCGTGCAGCAGGACAGCAGCTGCCCACAGCATTCACAGCCAGGGCCAGGACACTTCCTGGGCAGGGTGAAAGGGCCACAACGTGAACTTCACTTCAGCACCTGATTTACCGAGGAATGGGAGTGAATCTGCTGCGCCCCTGTGCCACGGTGTGGGTGAAGGTAGCGGGCATGACCCTTCACGGCCATTTGGGTTCCTGAGCAGTAGCATTTTCCAGTCTGCACCCAACAACCCACGTGTCCAGGAGGGGCAGGTACCCTCTCCCTTTCACAGCAGGGCAGTCCCCAGCGGGGCAGGAGGAAGGGCAGCCCAGCTGTCACTTAGCACAACCCATCCGCGTAGAATGTTCGCAGTGAATCAAGATCTGCAAAGTAGCTGCCTGGGAGACAGAAGAGGAAGACCCCACAACTGATGTGGTTTGGAGTTTGGGATGCAACCCCAGAGGAAAGCTTCTGTTTCCCTTTTACCTTTTGATTGTTGGCCTTTGGGTTACAAATATTAGCAGGGAGGATAAGCCCAGGCTGGCTGCACCTCTCATCTGAGTGCTGCTGAGTCATTCCCCAGCTTCAGTCTGTGCACAGATGTACAGTGGTAACGAGACAGCACTCAGGAGCCTAATGGGCTTGTTTCTTCACAGGGAAGAACAATTAATAATAACTGAGAAGTCCTGTACTAAGGGAATTTACAACCAATTAATAAAAATGTGGCTGTTGCAGTTAAACACAATTACTCTTTATGCACTAAAGGAAAGATACGTGCAGTTACATAATCATGTTCATGTCAGCATTGTTTAGTGTATAAACAGTTTTGTGTATATGTGGCTACATTTACTGATAAAGAAGTAATTATTAATCAGAGTTTGTACAATATTACACTAAGTGTGTGAGCACTAATCTGTTAACAAAGGATGGGCTTTTACAATATTCAAAGTAAAACTCAAGGAAAGCTGTTGAGTTGCACCAGGTCATGGATCCCTGCCAGGGGTGGCTGCCAGCCCTTGCCTGTCCAGCTCACTCAGGCTTGCAAGGCAGAATGAATCCATTAGCTCTGTGATGAGAAGTGAACCTAAACTAAACTACAAATAATGAGATGTAGTACCTTGGTCGAAATTAAAGACTTTAGACAGCTGATACCAAGGCAAAAGGATACACTGTGACATCAGTTTATATTATTTCTTTATTTCTGTGCTGAAACAACTGAACTCCAGGAATCTGAAATATATGGGCTTCAAGAAATTTCCTGGGAGACCCTCTAGCAGCACTTGATTGGAAACAAGAGAAAGATCTTTACTTTCCATTTTATCCACAGGATTTTATTCATCTTCTTCACCTGCATCTTTATTTCTCAGGAAATAGAGGTCTTTCTTCATCTCATCTAAGGCCTGACCAGCTTCTTGGCACGTGAGCATCTCTATAGATTTAGAATGATTTCCACTTGGGGTTATCTGATTCTTTCCACTAGTCAGAAAATCAGCATTTGCTTGTGTGCTCACAGTAACATCACAGGAAAAAGTACCTGGTATTTCAAAATACAGTTATAAACAATTGGGTATAACTCTGGAAACCAAAAGTTCCTTTCTGATCTGTTTGCTGTTAGGTTTCCAATACTACACTTGGAGAAGAGGATCTCCTGGCAGAGAAGGGGAAGTGGAAATGTTATGGTCAGCTTGTAGCTTAAATTACAAGAGAAAAGAGATTAGAACATCAGTACAGCATACAGAGAGCTTGTTGGCATTGTCTTTTAAGGGTAATGGTAAAATAATCTGTGGAAGTGATGCTTGGAGTATAGACAGTAAGAATTTCAATTTAGTTTGGGTAAGTATAGAACTTCACGACAGCAATTTTTGAGGAACTACCTCATCTTGCAGTTTCTTTTTGTGAGTGTCAGGAAAGGAAATCTCTAAAGTAGAAACCTAATATTTTAATCTGATTACTGTCAGAGAGCAGATGATTCAAATCATGGCAAACCCTAAGCAATGAGTATGGAGGGGTTGGGGGGGAATATTAAGAAAAGTGTAGAGCAGACAATGTTTCAGTCTGATGGCACCAGAAAAAAGCTCCTGGTTTCTCAGAAGCGCATGCAAATTTGTTTTTTGCTTTTCTGAAGAAAGCAACTGAGGACCAGGGAGAGATTTGTGGATCGTAAGGCAGCATCTTCTGCTTTCATGGGAGGAGCAAGGATAGTGCTGCTCCCTCACTGGCTTTCTGCTTACCCTCTCCCCTTTTATGGCCTTAGGAGGAGCTGTCAGTGTGGCTTTGGACTAAGCAAAACAGAGCAATGTCCCACAGCCAAGCCCTGGTGATTTGGACACTGATGACTCTCTGCCACTCTAGGCACCTGCTTTTATTTTGCCCAAGCTCAATCCATATGGCACGGTGAGCACCACTGGGTACCAGAATAGAACACAGGGAACTGGAAAGCCAGAGCTATGGACAAAGACCAAAGAAACAAAAGCAAGTTCAGATCTTTGAGAGGGGGAGCAGAAGCCTCCAAACAGGAACTTTTCAACTCAAACACATTTGGAAAGCAGTGGAAGAGATACAAGTGCAAAAACTGACTGCAGAACACAAATCCAATGTAGGATAATCCTGCATCAGATCAAGGCATAAGAACATAGACAAATAGAGAATAATGTACTCAGCAAAGGCATTTGGGGGAGAGTTATAGAAATCACCAAGGGATGCTGTGGCTAGGCTAAAGAAAAAGATTAAAATGATGAAGAAAGCTGCGTTCATAGAGGTGCAGTTCCAGCACTGACTTCCAGTAGGCACACTTTGATCAGTCATGGAAGAATCATGTCAGAATTAAAAATTATAGTTAAAAAGGGGAGGTTCATATTTGCCATTATGTCAAAGTAACAGAGGAGAGGCAGGAGTAAAATGCCTACATGTCTCATAAGGAAAGGCAATTCTCACTGGTATCAAGCGGAGTAGCTTGCACATATCTGAAAGCAGAATATGCCCAGGAACCATCCTCTGAGACTCTGTCAGCTAAGCACCTTTCAAAAACATTAAATACACATGCTGAGATGTATCCCTAGCTGCGGGAAGCCACTTAGCAAGAACCAAGTGACAGACCTTGGGAATGCTTTGCAAGATCAAAATCTAGGCTATTACGCCTACATTTTTTTCCCATTTGGAGATGAATCCAACAGTGAAAATCACTTCCAAAATACTTAAACAGGGAGAGCTGAATTCTCAGGTCCATATTCATAACAAGTAGCTCGCTGAGCAGCCAGAACTAACATTGCCTGTTTTCCTGTGGATCACACTCAGACTGCCTCTGTGCAGTTCCCAATATGTAATAAAGCGTACGATGTGATTGAAGATTTTCCCCTCAGCAGAAGCATTAGGATCACCTCTTCCCTCTCAATGCCTACTACTGTGTAAGAAAGCTGTAGAAATTAGAGACCGTCATCCCTGTGCCCATCCACACGGTTGCATGATCCCAGGAAAACTGTCTAAAACATCACTGGACCATGTTATCAAGCATCACAATCCTGCCTGCTGGCCAATAGCTTTACTGTCAACTTTTTGCAGTGGTCCTATGTGAAGCCACCACATGTACAGAGTTGTTCTGCAGCACTAAATATTTAAAAATAAAATTTTCATTGTAGTGACCATTCCAGGATGCCAAGAAAAATGTACTAATTCAGAGAAATCTACTGTCTCACTACAGAATCTATAGGGCTGTTTCTTCTTTTTGCTCTTTGATATGTCCATCTCTTTCTCCCTCTTTTATTTTTCTAAGTGTTTTCATTGATTTCTTTCCCATTTTATGCAGAAACTGAACACAGTTAATCAGTGGATACAAAACGCGTCCTGCAACATTGCCAGTAGCCTAACATAAGGGGATTCAATTGCTGAATTGTTGTAAGATTAGGCCTAAGCCACAGTATAAGCTTCATTGATCCAAGCACAGCAAGATATCCATTCAATAATATGTGTTTTTGCAAGGTTTTCCACTTGTAAAGACTTCCTGCAAATTAGGGTTCATCCAATATGTGCTATAAACACAGTGGATCAAATCTCGCGTCAGTTAAAAAACCCTCTCCCTCCTTAGGAAAGAAGCGGTGTGAGCGGGTGTATTGTGTAAGCAGAGCAACACAAGTCATGCAGTCAGCCATCAGGAGAGCCATAGCCATGGAGCTGCATGTTTGGTAGACACTGTGCTTCCTGACTGGCTGCTTCATAAGAGCCAAAGATATGATGTGGTGGTGTTCATAAAGCCATAGGTTTGGTAAAGGTGTTGCTTCGCTAGGCCCTGGTCCCCACCCGTTGAGAAGGTGAGGTGTCAGTAGGAAATGGGTGTAATACCACAAGAGATGAATCATGTGGCATTCCAAATTGTGCTGGTGGAAAAACAGGGCTCTGGGGCACCAAGGAGTGCTGCTGGTCAATGCCTCTGACATCTGCCTGTGGTTCCTGAGGGCACTAAGAGCCTTCTGCCTGGGGCCTGGCTGATCAGAGACAGGTGCCTGTACGTGGTGTGGGATTTGGGACAGACATCTGGTTAGAAAGTGTTCAGTTGCCACATACAGAGCTCGCTCTGTCAACAAGACAGGCAAAAACCCAAATGACAGAGGTGATCTAAATGCATCCAAGGGTTTGGGTGGCTGCTTACAGTGTCCATCACACAGCATAAGGCACGCAATGACATAGTTGTGACTGGACCTCAGATTCAAGCCATGACAAATGAACTGGGCATGCTGACACCAAAAGAAGAAACTGAATGTTACACAGAGTTTCAAAATTATTTACCTTTACTGGGAAGATAACAACTTTACAACACCTAAGGCTGCTTTTTCTTTAGAAGGTTTTCTTTCTCTGGATTTTGCCCAAATCACAACTCTTTTTTGCTTCTAAATACCTAAATGTAGAAATTTTTTTTCAGTCCTTCATCCTAAAATCTTAAATACACAGCATGAAGAATTTGGCGTCAGAAAAGAGTGACAGCATAATGATTTTGCAAATATGTGAGGCTTAAAATTACCACCGGTATGGTCTTACTCACTGGATGCTGCTCTTGAGAATAGTGGTAAACATATTCCTGAATAAGGCCTCAGCTGGCACAAATACCTTATCATCTCTCCATGCAGATTTAGAAAGTCCTTTATTATATAAATGTCCCCATTTTTTCCAATTGGGAACTGATAGCTTATATATACTTAATTGTTGGTGTTGCTTGAGGAATGAGTCATCCTGATTTCCACTGAGAATTTCCCCAAACTACTTTAGTTCCATGTAGGGAGCTATATTATTTTGCTTAATTATATAAAGATTTCAGATCACTAAGATTTTATGTTATTAACACAAACGTCAAATGATTTAAGCAAGTTCCTAGAATACCTAAGTGGAAAAATCAAAACAAGTGCCTTAGAGGAACTGCTTCTGAAATTTTGAAAGGGTGGGCAAATGAAAAAAAATGAGTTAGTCAAGTATTTTGGTCACAGGAAATCTAATAAACAGCATGGCATGGATATCTTTCTTTGAAGGTGAAACCTCCGATGGCAAATGTTTCACCTTCTTTTATTTAGCCTAAAACCCCACCCTGCAAACACATAAACAGATCTTTAAATTTATGAGCTTGAGAAGTCTACCCACACGAGCTTTTGCAGGATCAAGACCTGAGAGAATGATTTCTGTTCATAAAGCACTTTTAAAGTTTTATGTGCCAAATTTTGAGAACAATCTATTTTCACCCACCCACTCTGACCTTATTTGCTCAGCAGGCACTATTTCTAGAACTGCCAGAAACTTCAGCATGGCCATACATTTTGCTGTCGACTCTTGAGGAGATAAGGCTAGTGTTTTCTAATGCTTTATGCACTTACTCAGCTGGTTGAATGGCTCCTTGTGACGTGCTGGGTATGGGATTTTCAGTGAATGCAGATTCAGGGAGGCCTATTCAGGAAGGCATTTATGCCATGATTACAGTCCTGAGACAAATTTCCTTTGAATGCAAAGCATGATTTACACAGTCAAAATTGGAAAAAAATTGGCCTTGGATAGTCTTTAGTAGAGCAGAAAGAGATGAAGATCTCATCTGAGAGTCTGGTTCCTCCTCCCTGTCCTCTCTCCAGGAGAACCAGGTGGATTTTGTCACAGCGAACATCACTCATACTGTTCCCTGCGCCCATCTAGGCACCGTGTGTGAAATAAACCCTATTTCTAGGGTTTAAGTGGGAAGTTAGGGGAAACCACGGTTTGCTTCAGCCTATGGATAATACACAAGGTAATAATCTAGTGCAAGACCTGGATTTAAGGGAAAGATCCCTAATAAGTGTTTGCCCCAAAATTCCACTTTTTCTAGGAGTTCCAAGTGTGTGGGACAAGACACTGGCCTCACACCTGCTTAAGGTCTGCTAAAAGAATTAAAAGGCATCAGTTGTTCTTTACTATTCAGTATCCTAGCCTTTCATTCCAGAAACATTTCTTAAATATTACCTTGTGCTACATGATTAAAGAGGTGAGTAGCTTCATAAAAGGTAATGGAGCTTGCAGGAATGTACCTTCCTCCATGATTGTTTTCTTCTTGTCCTGAAAGGTCCACTCACTGCATGAGCTGATAGATGAATGGACAGCTTTGTTCAATAAGAGTGATAGTACCTGGTTTGAAATTCAGACTCATAGCTTGTTAAAGATATTAGCTAATTGAGCTTCTTAAGAAAAAAAGAACTTCCTAAAAACCAGCTCTGATGAGCATATTTTCCCTCACCTTTTACAGCCAGGGCCTCTAAGCTGTCTTCTGCAGTAATTACACTTCCAACAGGTTTATTGACTCTTTCTAAAATTCTCAGAGATTTCAACTTTTGCTTTGATATTCCCTGATGAACATCCTGCAGAATCATTTAAATCCATCCAAACCTTCCATGGACTTTACCCAAGCCTGTGGCAAAATGAGACATCACACTAATAAGTAATAATATTCAGCTCTTGAAGTTTCTTTATATCTATCTCAGATGCCAAATGAAAACTTAAGTTTGAGCCAGCAGGTCAAGGGAGGTGATTCTCTATTCTTCTCTCATGAGACCTCACCTGGAGCCCTGCGTTCAGTTCTGGAGTACTCAGCACAGGAAGGACATGGATCTGTTGGAGCAAGTCCAGAGGAGAGACACAAAAATGGTCCAAGGGCTGGAGCACCTCCCTTATGAGGACAGGCTGAGAGAGTTGATGTTGTTCAGCCTGGAGAAGAGAAGGCAGCAAGGAGCCTTCCAGTACTGAAAGGGAGCTACAGGAAAGCTGGGGAGGGGCTCTTGGTCAGGGAGTGCAGAGATAGGACAAGGGCTGAAAGAGGGGAGATTTAGGTTAGATATTTTTATTAGGAAGGAATTTATATTTATTAGATATTTAGATATTAGGAAGGAATTTTTTACTGTGTGGGTGGTGAGGCAACTGGCACAGGCTGCCCAGAGGAGTCGTGGCTGCCCCATCCCTGAGGGTTTTCTAGGCCAGGCTGAATAGGGCTTTAAGCAACTTGATCCAGTGGGAGGTGTCCCTGTCCATGGCAGGGGGTTTGGAACTGGATGGGCTTTTCCAATCTAATCCATTCTATGATTCTGATTCTATGTTATTTGTACAAGTAGTTAGTACACTCAGGGAATTTCTGGGGCATCCTGCGATGGTGTATCTATGATGCATAACATTTTGGAAACACCCTTTCTGATGTGGTCACTGGATGCAGAATGGAAAGGGATATCTTCTGAGAGTTCACTGGATCCTTTTGTTACCGAAGCAGAGTTTGGGGAATCCAGGGAACATTGCATAGGACACAGCATGTAGCATGACTGCAGGATGTATCACAGCAGGTCCTTGTTTCATAGATGAATCCCAGATGTAACAGTGAAAATTTACAAGGCTCAGGCAGATCCTCTGTGGTGCCTACCCCTGCAGAGCTGTATTGGGCAGCCTGGATACTCCGAGGGGACACAGTTAGCCCAGTTTCAGTTAGCTGAAATAATTACAAGAAAACAAAACATTGCTAACTGAATCTAACCATTCACATGTTACAAGCAAAACTATCTCCTGTTGGTTTATCCTATAGAAAATGGGAGAGTTTGGGCTACAGTTAAAAGCTGAAAAAAAGTAGCACAGATGATTAGACAAGCTCAGTTTTGAATTCCTGGCTATCTAACTCACCAGCCCCAGTTAATTTAAATATTTTAAAACTTGATTTTAAAGCAATATAAAATATTTATAGACTGTAATTACAAATGACAATGAAAAGCAGAGATGGTTAGTGCAGACAAAAGCATCAACAGACAGAACTGAGGAGCAAACACCTCCTCTGGGGCTGCACAGCTTGCTAAAATACTTACATTGAAAGCCCAAGAGCCTTTCCCTTGTAACTCCTGGGAAGAGACTTCTTCCCAGGTGTATCCTTCTATAGGGACTGAGCATTACTTTAATATGTAAGTAGCTCACCAGAAGGTGCTGTGCTAGAAATCTAAATACGGTTGCAATTTCTCTGCAGGGCATGGCAAAATGAGAGGTTCTAGGAGGACGTGGAGCCATCGCCTCCTGCCACTCTGATCACTAAGGCAGCTTCTGGTTTCCAAGTGCTCTCTTAGCCGTCAGCACTCGGCTTCATCACAAGGCTGGCAGAGGAGAGGGAGAGGGCCTGGTATCACGGCACGCTTCTCTGTGCCTCAGCACAGATAGGATTGGGAAGGATTGTTCTTGATCAAGGTCAAGATGCATCAGGAAAGATCCCTTCATCCCTCTGCTGTGGAACACAGGTATTTTTAAACAGAGAGTTAATATGTAGGAATCACTGCTTACAGCTTGTCTAAAGAGAATCTGCACCTCTCCCAGTGTAATTGAGCAAGAAAAGTACATCTTTGATGTCTTCCAAAACTATGATGGCTTAGAAGTAAACATCAACACTTTGAGTTTTCAAAATGAAAAAGCATCATTCAGAAAAGCTGAGATCAAACTCCAGACATCAGCAGATACCTCTGATAACTCGCTTGCAAAATGGAGCTGTGTTGCTGCTGCATGAAGCTGAGGTGTTGCTGCTGAGGTGATGCTACTGAGGCTCTGCTAGAAGGCCCACAGTTCAAAACTGTGTGCTAAGAGCTTGTCCAATACAGGCAGGAGCAGGAGACAAACTCTCATCAGTAGTAAGTTGTAGCTGTCTAAACTTTGCATGATAGGCACTATTGTAAGAACATGGAAAAGAGGAGTGTTTTTAGTGGAGATATAAAACTTTCAGACAGGCGGAAGCACATAAGCTGCATGAGCTGAGACAGACTGCCTTGCAGGGCAAATAGAAGCTATTTGCAAAAGGGTAGAGGACTATGGATTATAACTGACTGTTGAAAATCTGGAACTCCATAAATATGGTAAGAGTAGTTTATCTGCAAGAAGATTCAAAGACTGAAGAGAATTTTGCATGCTTGGAGGAATGTATTCCTGAAATTCTGCAACTCAACTGTGGCTTCCCTGAGTGTGCGAATGGAAAGCGGAGACTTGATTTATTCATCAATAAATCCACAGGATAATTGAACATACAGAAAAATACAGTGCCTGAGGAGAGCTGAAGCAATATTAAACTATGCCCAATGTTTGCTGAATCTGCCACTCTTGTCCCTGCAAATTTCACTGTGTTAGGAGAACACTGTGTGGAGAATGGGTTCTCGGTGCAGGGGAGGAATCTGCATAAGACACTCTACTCCTTTCCTCTGTTGCCACCTTTACATACTCTCCGAGTACCATTTGGAGGGTCCTCTGCCTCGAACCATAGACTGTGTGGTGAGCAGAACATGGAAATGCTGGCTGTGATGTTCAGAGAGGTCCCTTTGTGTGCTCCTGTCTGCTCCAAGTTCTTGCTCATGCATCTCAGAGAGTCCTCTCCTGGGCTCCGCAAAAGCAGAGACAAGAAAAGCAGAGTGACAGCTTCCCAGTTTTCCTGTGAGATAAAGATACAGGGAAGGCTCTCAGATTGTGAGCAGGTATTGCTTATTCCCCAGTTCTGCCTTACCCACCTCCAGCATCTCTACTTCTTCTTTTTCCAAGTCCTACACCTCTGTTCAAACGCATCTGAATCTGGAATCATCAGAGTCAGCAAAACCATACTGACTTATTTTACTTACCTCTGATCTATGAAATGCTAGCGGCCACATTTGCAAGTGTCTTTGTTGTTGTTGTTTGGTTGTATGTTTGTTTTTAATTAAAATTAAGGTGTATATGCATCTACAAAAGTGTGCAAGTACAGCATTGCAGGAGCTGAGGACGTTAGTGCCAGCAAGGAGCTTAAAGGTTGTTTGCTGTTAGTCCATCTGTGCTGAGGTGTGTGGATCGAGTATACCCAACAAGGTTGACAGCAGTTTCATCTAATCTGTTCCTTAAAACCCCAAGGAATGGAGATTCTACAGGCAGTCTGCCAGCCTGTTCCAGTGCTTACCTACGTTTCTAGTTAGAAAGATAACCTAAATCTTCTTTGCTGGAAATTAAAGCAATTTTTCCTGCCCTAACCTCAGTGGGAAACGGCTTACTATCTTTTTCCAGTATCTTCTTACACACTTGAAGTCTCTTATTATTCTCCCCTCAGTTGTGTAAATGAAACAAACTTGGTTTGTCCAAACTTTTCTCATCGGTTATGTGTTTATAGTTTCTATTTATTCCTATTACTGTCCAGTGGGACTTAACTTTTTATTTTAAAATATGGTAGTTTAGCCAGATTCAGTGTAAGCTACTAAACCTCCACTAGTTCTGAGTGCAGCAGAGTAATGATGTTTGGCATTTTACAAGCAGTGCTACTGTTAGTACATTTTACATGATTTGCTTTCTTACAAGAACTTCTCACTTCTGATTTACTGTGGATGTTATCACCTTCCAGGCTTCTGCTGCCTTTTTGGTATGTGGTGATTTGCCTTCTGCTGCCTATATGTAGTTCTTTTTTATTCCACTTGACTGAATGTGACCTGGTTGAATTGGGATCATTTCCCTGCTTTACCAAGAGCACTCTTCTGATCGTGTTGTTTTAGTGTTTCCAGTCCCTTCCAAAATGGTGTCATTCACAAATTTTATAATCTCTAATTTATTCTTTCCAGTTATAGCGTGTTTAATGTTGGGCTGAGAAATCCATGATTTCTTGAGAGTTCCTTTTTCCATTTTCTTGAAAGCAGGTACTCTATTTGCCCTCTTCCAGTTTTCTGGGACTTGACCTTTCCTCCACAGGTTCTGGGATATGATAACTAATAATTATGAAATTGCATCGGTTAATTCCTCAACTGCTGTAGGGGAGCAGGTCTTGCTGTCTGGAATGCATGCAACTTAGCTAAATCTTTTCTAATCCTTTCTCCATTCTAGTTCACGCTCCAACACCCTGTTAGAACAAATTGTGGTAAGGATCAAGTTACCATTAACCTTTTTGGAGGTAAGACCCTGACATAGCATTTCAGCAGTGAGCAAAATTGCTACTGCAGCCTCTTGGCTCCCTTCCCCCTCCAAAGAAAATCCCACAAAGGTTGTGAGAGGAAGAAATAGCAAAAAGCAGAGTGAGAGAATAGTAAAAGCTGTTATGGAAACTTGAACTCTTCCTTATTTATCTCTTCGTGCTGTCTGCTAGACTTCCCTCTTTGTTCTAATTAATTGGCAAACTACTGCTAAAGTCATTCATTTCTCAAAACTTATTTATTTTTCCTCACATTTATTTGCACAGCATTACTGTTGTGTACAGAGATTACTCTTTAATGGAGTTCAGAACACCCTCACAGCACACATTTCTGTTCAGTCCAAAGAATACAATACACCATATACGTGAGTCTCTAACTTAAATTAATCTTATTTGGTTTTACCCTGCTTGATTACTCTTCATGTGCTTTCTTACCGTCACGCGATTTTTACTCATTATTTTGACTATTTTAATTGATTGCGTTCACAATATATTTACAAGGATATTCTGCAGTTCTTTTCAAAACAGTTTTTATTGCCTAACTGAAATAGATTGATTTTTATGAGAACAAATTTAAAAGAATATAGTCCTTTTAGATCTCATATGTATATTTAAGTAAAAATGAGTCAAACCAAGTAACTCCACACTGAACCCTCTAAAAATTGGGACAGTGGAGAAATTGTTGGCACTGTTTCATCATGTCTAGATGTGAATGTACTCCGTGTGAAGGTCTGTTTTATGGGCTATCTTGGCTGCAGCCATGCAAAGCACAGCAGGAAGACACATCTGCAAGAGGGCGTGTATTTCTGGAGATCAAATAAAGCTGTCTAGTGGCACCCTTGATCTAAACCTCTGCCCAGGCTTGATCTTCAGCTCTACCTTGCAAAAGGGAAAAAAACCCACATATCAAAGAAAGGGCTTTAAGATGAGTAAGCATCATCTGCAGTAAAGCAGCAATCTCTGACCTTGGCAGACATCCACACTGAGCCCCTCAGACCCGGTGCAGTCAGCTTGGGGACTCACGGAGGCAGCACCCAGAACAGTCTATCTCAGAACAATCTATCTCAGACAGGCAAAATAACAATAAAGATGGCTCCATGCTGGCTTCAGCAGAATGCAGAGCCTCCAGCAGACCCTGGCATTCACGTGAGCAGTCAAAGTCAGCTGCCATGCTATCAGTACTCACATTAGCCAGACTAAGCTGTGGCAGCAGGTCTGCTGGCAGGGCAGGCCCATCCCAAGGCAGGAGTCTCAGGGCAGGTCTGTACTGCAGCCCACAGCCACGTCCTGCGAGCACAGGCTTGGCAACCTGCAACGCCGCGAGGCCCGGCACGGGCTGCAGGCTCCGCTTGAGAACCTGCCCAGCCCTGCAGCACCTGCTCTGAAACCCAACTGTGCTGCCAACCACCACCACCACGGAGTCAGGAGGGAGCACGAGTACTGGGAATGCTCTAGGGACACTTGCTAGCCAAGGGGGAATGCACCTTCTATACCCTGGCTATGCTGGTTGTTTCCCTGAGGACAGTGCAATGGCTAGGAGAAAGGAAGGTCTGCAAGAGGGAAGAAAGATGAACCTGTGTTTTGTATCTTATCTTTGTTATTTAAGTGACCAGTTAAGCCAGAGTCTGTAAGTGATAGATAGGAATAACACCTACCTGATCTGCAAACAGGAGCCTCCGTGACTTTCGCATACGCTGCAGATAAGCAATATCATGTTTGGTCATAGATGCACGTATTAACACTGCTATTACTGTCAGTGTCTCAGAGGGCAGCTCCCCATCTGCACATCCAACAGATGCACAGATGCTACTGGTTCCTCTGCTTGCTAGATAAAGCCAGCCGGTAATATCAGCAGACTCCAAGCTAGCTTTATCTGACCAGCATGGACAGCAGTGGCGTGCGAGGGGCATGCAGGGCTCTGGAGCTGCCCTCCCCAATGCTGGCAGTAATACTGTCAAATGCTCAGCTAAGGGTGGAGATGGCTGCTGCCAAACATTCTAAATGCAGAAGGAAAGCCAAGTTATTTATCTCATTTTATTTACAGTAATAGGGAACTGTTGAACAGCATGTAAGTGCACTACAATAAAATCAATAGAGAATATTAAAAGCAGAAATAAAGATCAGCCAACCTGAGGAAACTGCTAACTTTAGTGAAAGAATCTAACCCGAGTGCAAACTGAACAGCTCAGGAAAATCAACCCACCAAAACAAAAGGGTACATTTCCCAGATTTGATTAGATAAATCCTAAGCCTCGCAGTGAAACAAACTGCCCTTGACATGATGGTTTCTCTGAAGTCTTCAAAGGGAATTTTGCTCGGTGGGTACTGAGATGAGAGTTCAGGATTTAGCTCCCCAAAATACAGAAGAAGGCATGATGTACTGAAGTATGCCAAAGCATGAGTTCCAAAGGGATGAAGAGAAATTCTAGGGAAATAATTAACTGTAAGCCATACCCTGGAAGAGTGAGCTTTGTGTTTGCAAGTTTCATAATTGGGGACTTGAAAATGCATAATCAGGTGGTCTGATCTTGACTGGAAGCCAAAAGGAGCACCAAACAAGTCAGCAAATTACTCTGTCCCTTCTGCAGTCAAGATTAGTTTTACCGTTGGCCTTGAAATAGTGGCAGAAATTTTTCCTCAGTGTAGAGGGATGTTGAATTTCCGAGTACAGAATAATGCTCTCCTTTCAGAGGTAAGCAATAGATGGCTCGTACTGTAAGCCAGCATGACTGAAAGATTTATCTGTGGTAAAGATACTCAGATTCTGAGACAAAGTTTAATGGGCAAAGCTCAAGTCTGAATAGAAAAGCTGTTATCTGGATCACTGACCCAGGTTAGTCCAGTTTGTGAACGATTTATATGATAATGTACCAAGAAATCTGTTTTTAAAAGCAAAAAAAAGTGTTCCCTACTGGGCTGATTTCTGTCTGGTTTCACTGGGCTATAAATGAGCTATCAAAGATAGCTGCCCATTAGTGGGGGTTACGGCAAAAACCACTGATATACTTTGCTGAATATCATCTCAGCAACCACCTGATCTCCTCGGGTTGTTTGTCAGGGCTGTGTTAAACCAGCTCTTACTGCAGTGTTTCAGAGAGCTGTCCTTGCAACAGTGGGTTAGAGATGTCACCTGGCATGTTTCTATCCAAGGACTGCATAAAACTGGGAGGACAATATAAAGGTGGAAACTTGTAAGCAGGTTGGAATCTTTAATCTGAAACTTCTGAAAATTATATTAGATCTGAAGCAATTCTTTGTGTGAAAATCTGACCCCTTAAAAGCTTTCTAAAAGTGACATTTGGAGTGATCATTGTTCAGCAGTGGCTGGGTTTTAACTGTTCTTTCCTTCATCTTCCCTTCATTCTTTTCTGCCACTGTGTGTCTTACAATGAATGATCAGAGGGTTCCATTCTTTACTTTTCAATTTTGCTGTTTCTCTGTTATTAATTTTTCTTGTTCTATCACTTTTTGAAACTTTGATGTTTCTGGTGAAGTTAAAGAATTGAAATAATTTTTTAAAAGAACTCACTCAGTCTCTTGGCTGGTAACCAGAGGGTCCCAAAAACTACTCAGCTGCACATTTCAGTTCTACTAATCCCAAATCATTGTCCAGGTAATTAAATTGGAAGTGGTTCATGTTCCTATTCATAACTGCTAGACCCAAAGAAAACATCAAGTAATAAAAAAGAACCATGGTCATTGCTTAAGCTGAGAATGGCCCGTGTAGCAGAGAAACAGGGGTAGGAGGGGAAAGGTCCACTGGGAAAATATTAAAAGTCAACTTCAAAGGGTTTCTATTAAGGCTGCAAATTAATATTTGCATGAAAGAGAGTTTTAAAATATGAACACACACGCACACTTGTGCATTTAAAGGAGGTGCTTATTCCATATTGTCGTTCAGCTAAAAATTCCGTGCCACAGAAAGCAGTAATTATTCCGGCTTTGCATATTGTAAACCTGGTCACTGTCATTCTTCCTTTGCCTCCACATGCCTCAATGCCACATTTTCTACAGTCCTGGGGAGATTGCCTTGGCTCTCACTCAGCTGGCTCGGCTAATGCAATTCACAGGCCTTCAAATGCAAGCTTGTAAACTATTTAGTTCTTCTTCTCTATAACAGCTTGTCTATTAACAGCTCATTCAACGGAGGAGGGAGAAGAAGCTAGTGAGACCTCTTTTGGTATTGTTCAGCAGTGACCCTGGCTCCCCTACCTTGGTAGCCAATACTCACTAAACAGTGTTTGTCAGTACATGTTGTTTCTCTGGATAATAGTATATTGTGCTGGCAGCAGTCTGTATTAGTAGCAGGTAACAATGAGCTGGTAAAGTAAGTCTCCTGTGTGGCATGGTGAGGGCATAAGAACGATGTATAAAAATCCAAGAGAAAGCTTGTAAGGACAGTCTGATGCAGTACTACAAAACCTGTGCCACCTTGAGAGATCTTTGTCAGCAAATTCCTTTGTGCATTGCTGAGGAGCCTCATTGCTGCTGTATCTGCTGGGCTGGGTTCACCCCTCAAGATGTCTTACATGATTTCAGGCTCTGCGTCCACCGTTCATGGCCTGTGCTTCATAAAAAGGTGTGTTTTGTCAAGATACCAGGCTCATTAAATTCCGGGAGAGATGTGCCCAGGGCCTGCCTGCCCTGTGGTCTGTGCCCATTGTAACACACTGGTAGAAGGCTCTGCTATACATGGCAATCAATAATGGGATATTGAATGGCTGAACCCTGCTCCAGCACTGCCGTTGTGTTTTCGCTGTGCTGAGCTGCCGTGTTGCCGTGCCATGTGACAAACCTGCTGCACCCTCTGCTTTCCCAAAGGATTAAATAAAATCTGGAGTATTTTGTTAATTGACGGATGATATTTCTCTAACTTCTCTTAATGTTCTGTATGCAAATATTAGGCAAGCTGGTGGCTTAAACACTATTTAATAAAGAGAGTTGTGCTTGACAGATTTCCCCACCAACAAAATGCTATTCACATTACTTATAAGCAATCCATTTCTAGAAACATCATAGTTCAGGCTTTGTTTTTTGCCCTGCCAAGTGTTGCAGGTCTTACATTATCTCTCCAACAAAGCTGTGATACAGAGAAACCAGGTTTCGAAGCGAGAGATTTATGAAAGATGAACCTTCCTGTGCGTGCAGAGAGACTCCCCCGTGTGGCACGCCTGCTCTGGCCGGTGCCACTGCTGCTGCACGGCGAGCCGGGGCTACCGGAGCTGGGCAGGCTGACGTGGCGGCAGTGAACTTAATTAAATGTGGCCCAGCAAAGATTCCCGTGTTCAGAAGTGACCATCAGTTTGCAATTAATGTTGACCGCTGGAGAATAATGTTGTTCTGTTGTGTTTCTCCTGTAGAAAAAAAGCATAATATTTTACTTACTGTGATGCTTTGGGAAGAATTATGAGGTCTCGTATTTCTTTACCATGAATTAATCTTACAGCTTTATTCTCAGTTTTCCTTTTCCCCGACAATGTGTCTTAAGATGATACCTTTAATAGGTGCTAAAATCTATTTGGATATCATTAGTTATTTTAAAACCTGGAATTATAAGTTCACGTTGATTAACAGAACAGTTCAAGGTTTTAAACACATTTTAATTGTACTCCTCTTTATCGCTTTTATGATAAACATTCCCCTTTTTGGCTCCATTCTAAAAGCCTTGTTTTCTGCCTGGAATTAAATGCTTTTACCCAGCACCCCCATAAAAAAATGTTAATTAAAATTTCTCCTACTACCTATTGTATATTTTAAATATATTTTCTTGGCCATGAGCCAGAGGAAGCAATTGTGTTCTTCCAAATTGAAGGGCTTGACTCTGCCCTATATTATCCTGGCTTAAACCTACCTATCAGCTGGATGAAAAGACATTAGGTTTACACCAGCTTAGATGAAGGGAGAATTTGGCCTGAAGTGTTTATTGTTCTCTGGAACTTGGCATCCTCTTCTCCCATTCTCCTGAAATCAACATGAAACAGATGCTGGAATTCTAAAATTTTTAAACCCTCCTATACCGTAGCTGTGAGCACAGTGCACTGTAACCATCAGACCTTGATGGCACAGAGATGTGCATCAGGCACATGAAATCTGGGTAGGAAAGATAAGGGTGCAGTCGTGCAACACTTCCAAAGTAGCAAAACACCATAGAAAGTAACAAACAACTGCATTTTTGTGGCATTTGGTCACATCCCTCCTCGCGTTGGCAAAACTTTGACTTGGATCCAAGTAGGTGTGGATCCAAGAAAGTGAATGCCCAGTCATTTACGTCAGTGGAGTTGTGCCCAGCCACAGTGGATCTATATTTGATGACAATTGAAAAGATGAATGAAAATCATTTCAGTTGCATTAGGGATGTAAGCTGATGGGGGTTTGGATTAGGGTTTATTCAACTTTTTGGACAGCATCTCTACACTTCCAAGAAATCCTTTTTAGACCCCAGGCATCAAGTGGAGACAGGATGAACTCCAGCAAGAAAGTGCAGGCAGCTAGCTCGTGCTTGTGGTGCTGATCTTTGGCTGGAGAGCAAGGGAAGGGAAAGCAAAACCAGAGAAAACAAAGGGTACTTTATGGGTGTGCTGTACTGCCAGATCTCAGCGGCCTAGATGTGTTTTTGTTGTTTAGCTATTTCCATCAGTGCTTATGGGTTTGTATTGATCTGACGAGCACTCATGTCTGTGGGGTCACTGTGGGCATCTGATTTTATCTCTTTCTTTGGAAGGTTTATTAATATTGACGCTTCTTCATTTAATTGGGGCACTGGCTACGGAATCTGTTTTTAATGGAATCATATCAGCTAAAGTACTGCCTGTCCACACTCAAATCCAGAGTGGTTCACACAAGCCCATATTTGAGTAACTGTTAAGGTTGTAAGGAAATTAGTCCAACAGACACAGATGTGTGAATCCAGAGACGAATGGGAAAGATAGAACTATGCTGCAATCTGCAGCCTGCATTTCTCTGTTGCAACACACAGGGCCCCTAAATACAGTAAGAGTTACTTATCCCTGTGACACATAAATGTTATTTCTTCCCTTGTTCTGTCAAGGCCTTCCCACCCCCGCGCCCACAGGGCTGCATTCGTTTCTGGAGTGTAATTACTCACATCTGTACAAGCTATTGTAAGATATTACCAACTGAAAAAGGTAGCCAGAACATACAAGTTTGCACATCATCTTGTATCCACACTCTGAAAGAGTGTAGCTCCCCAAAAAGCTGGGTTTGGCACATGTTATGCTTTAACTTTCTCTTCTTCCTTAAACAGATTCACAGACTGGTTCCACCATTTATAGAACAGATACTTGTTTTTTTTCCTTAACGTGCTCCCCTGGGATTGGCAAGGGAAATATTTTTTGCAGTCTGCTTGATTGGTCTTCATTGTGGAGCAATTCCAGAAGCCTGGCTTTGGACACCATTTGCAATGGGTTTGTATTAGAAGGTCATGTCTTGTTACAGAGCCATTATTGCCTCTGCCCCTTGAGATCGTTGCACGCCTGTGCCTTTACCCTTCACAGGCAGGATCTGGCACATCTTTTTGGCATCCATGCAGGAAAGCAGGAGCATGTTGTACTAAATCCTTTGACAGAAAGCAGCCCTGAAATGGAAGGGGGAAAGGAACAGCAGAAATTCCACCTTCAATAAATGTATTCATTCTCAACAGATTTACTTCTAGGAAAAAAGATGGAATCTGATGTTTTGGTTGTAATGCATAAGGCCTTGAAAAGAGCAGATATCCCATTGTGACACTGGCTTCCTGGAGTCCTCTGGAATACAAGGAGCCTGGAAGTTGAGGGTATTAGAGACAAGAAGATTGCTCCTATTAACTGTGTCTGTAATATGTTTAGGTTCAGCACACTGCACCCATGCTGTTCCTTACAGCAGCTTATATTCAGCCTGAGTTCATGCTGCCTGCAAACCTTGCCTGTCCTTGAGTCAACTTTCCTGTGCAGAAAAAATCTGACAGTTGCAGTTATCTCCCTGGCAAGCTGCGTGATGGTGTTAAAAACATCTAGGCTGGATAGAGCCTTCCAAGTCAGAAGGATTTTTGCTTTTCTGCAACTGATATTTCCAAGACTTACATTGAACTCAAATATTATTGATACTTACAATTTTTTCACCAACAATGAAAATTCCTGTCTATTGTCTCATTAATGTCCACGTTAAATTCTTCAAAGACAGTATATTCCTGTTGAGCTGTGTACATGATATCAGGTAGCAGGACAGTGAGCTCGTCTTTGCACTACTCATCCCTCAGCTCCAAGCCTTAACACGCTTTCTCTGCTCACTGCTACAATGACAACAGATTTTTTTTTTTATTCTTTTATTTTAACAAGAGAGGATTTGTGAATTAAACACACACGTACAGCCCTAGCAAGGTCATACCACAGGACTCTGAGTTGTTTTTAAAAGAGGGAAACTCATGGCTGATCAGTCTGGCCCCTCCGCGGTGCCCGTTACTCACACTTTACAGAACACAGTCATGGTGAGGCCCTTTAAGGAGACAAAAGAGCTGTATGACTTCAAGATTAAGATGAAGCTTTCAAGTAGGTATTTCAGCATGTGACCAACTGTCTGTTCTGAATGATTTAGCCTAAGGGTACCCTAAGGCGGAGGTTCCTTTTATAGACCACAAAAAAATAAATGCATTGGTCTTCCAGAAGAACCTTGTACAAAACCCTGTGGGACACAGCCCAGCCAGGATGTCTTGGAGAATCTCTTCAGTCAGAGCTCAGATACCCTCATTCATACAGTGCTGGCAGTTCCACAGAAGGGCAGCCTAATGACACCTGCAATAACCTCTGACCTACAGCACTTGTCTTTAACTGAAGTTTGCATCACCCATCAACAGTTTTCACACATTTCGCTTTACCTGCCTCTCTGGGTTAATCTATTTTTATGTCTTCATAAATCAAACAACACAGCTCATTGCTATGATTGCACTGAAATAAAGCCCTGTTTTTTTCCTCACAGCTACTTTGCTTGCCCTCCACCTCTATTTCTCAGCAGGTTCTCAGATGCCTTGCTAAGACTTGCAAAGCCTCACAGCAGACTTGGAGAAGAATGCACCTGTCCTGAGGCTACAGGAAAGTAACTGCAATGATATATTTTATGAAACTCCAAGTTCAGCATGCTATTTTTTCCTTTCTATGCAAAGCTAGACAGGAACTAGGGCTGCTGAATTAACCTGGAATTTTGCACCTCACATTACTTATCATCTGAACTGTATCTGTTTCACAGGTTCTTCACATTCATATATCCTTTCAGGGCTAGATCCTCACCTGCTATTTTCCCCACAGGTTAGTTATTGCTGTGAGGCTGGCTGGATGTAAATCAGTTTCTTTCTAAACACAGAGAAGTGCAACTTTCTATATTTGATTTTTTCCTTTGATTTTTATTTCCCCAATCCTTTATACAGTCATTATAGATGTTAAGAAGCCTGTTTTGGAAGTGATTAATGCTATTAATATTTTTCCTAATTCAATAAACCCTCTTCTCTTTGAACTTCTTGCAATTTTTTTCTGCTTTCTTCAGCTTTCCACTAATTCAAACATATGACAAATGCGAGACTTCGTTTCAGTTTTCTATTATTTCTCATGTCTGATCAAATAAATTAACAGACTTTCATTTCTTTCCCAGGAGTGATGCCCATATGTTGATGAAGGCAGCATAAAAATATTACCTGTTCAAACAGGAGGAAAAAAAAAAGATAAAAGCTAATCTTTTATTCACCGTTCCATGCAAACCAGAGATGCTGATCTTATTCCTTTCACCTTGGCAGCGCCCACCATGTTTAAGGTAAATATTACAAGACTGCAAAACACCCATCCAAGCTGGTTTAACTGTGCTTTATTGTAGTGTCCCTTTGCAATCTCTTTGCACAGTTATTTTTATGACACCACAGAACTTTGGTCACTGGGAAAGAATTGGCTGCCCTAGCTAAGGTACCTGCTCCCAGCCACAGGGCACGGGGCAGTCGGCTGCTGATGCAGCGGGCTCTGTTTGGGCGGTTACAGACGCGTCTCCAGCGTGTACCTGTGTAGTGTTGACAGACGGCACGCCGCAGGCAAAGAGGTACTGCAGGAAATGGAGTCTCATTTAACCATGTTTAATTCTGTTCTCTGCATCTCCATCATACATCTTTCCATCCCTCTGCCCACCCAAACTGCCGATGCGAAACAAAGCTACCTCCGTCACTATGGCTCTGCACCGATTTCTGACAACGCAGTGATCGATTTGGCACTCCAGGAAAAGTGGGTCATTGTACCCACGGTACCATGCTGAGCCACGCCGCCTGTGCTGACACGGCGATTTTACTGATGAGTTTTCAGGAGTTCAGACCTGAGGGGACTACTGTGGATACTCAGCCTGAACGCTTCTGGGTTCTGATGGGAGCACTGCCATTCTAAAACCCTCCTTAGCAGCTTACCGGGGGCCAAAGTCATCCATATTCCTTGGGAGACAGTATTCTGCTTATGTATTTGACATCTTACTTACATGTTTGCTCTGGAAAACAGAATTACTCCAATCCCAATACATGGAGGCAGTTTCTGATTTGTCACTTTCCAGAATAGAGAACCTTAAACTAATGTAAAATATATTTTAAATATGAAATTGTGTCATTAACAGCTTTTGCAAAGGATTTTGAAGCAGTGAGAAAAATGCTGATATGAGATGCTCTTTGACAAAATCCATTACTTTTATTCTTTTGTGACATTGCAGTAGTGTTTAATAACTTTTCCCGTGTAACCAAACCTGTTGAGACTCACTTTAAGATCGCCTCACACAATACCAGGGAGCCATCATTTGAAGAGGGGAGAAGCTGCCTGCCTCTCTGTGGCACAGATGAGTCAAGTTAGGAATCAATTGCTGAAAGGAGAACATTTTGGAGTTTTTCTGGAGCAGCTCAATAAGTAACTGGGCACAGATGTCACTGCAAATCCAGACAGTCAAGGCACGTGGGGGGTTGTTTTTTGTTTTTCATAGGAGCAAAAAAAAATCACGAGGGAAATTTAATATTTTATCTTTGTTTTTATGAGAAACGAAACCAGCCTTCAGATTCCTCCTATTTTAAGAAATGATTTAATAGACAATAAGTTGCATAAAAACTTTCTTTAGGGCCTACACATTTTTTGCTTTGTTTTAGAAAAATCCTTTTACCAGCGCCTTCTTCATGCTTTGCACAGCCCAAAGGGTGGTGCCCTCAAGGGCAGAGAGCATCTGATCAGGTCCTGAAATCCTTACAGGAGTAAAATCCATATTGGGATAAACATTTTTGCTTATTAAGGACTGCAATCTTAACTTCCAACTGTTATTTTTGGCAGGTACAACCTGGGATGTGGAGGAAAAGTCCAAGGAAAGTCTATGAAAATACAATACCTGCTCATCAGGGCCCTTTGGCTGCAGCATGATCCACTGGTGTGGCACACTGTGCTGCATGGGTGAACCTGGATGGACCCAAAGCCATAGCATCCTCCAGGTGCAGTAGTGGTGCGTAGCCGAGCCCTGAGGGCTTGGCTCTAGTGATCCCTAAGATGAGACAGGGGAAGAGAAAATCACTGCCACTCCACTGAATAAATATGACTTTTGAATTTTCCTGCTCTGTTCCTCCTCCTGCTGACCATCTCCTCCCCCCTGGAAACATCTCAGATGTGGAGGGCTTGTAGGTAAGCAAAGAGGAGATGGTCACAGCACATGACAGAGCTGGAGTTGAGCACAACATGCACTGATAAACCCCTGCCAAACCCTTTCCCTTCTGAAACAGAATCCCTGTAATGGAAATAATTACCAACGGAACAGACAAAAACTACTCCTGAATGAAATTTAAGCTTCAACAGACCACAGCACCGCCAGGAAATGCCAAGTATAAGCAACCATCCCTTCATCCTGAATTCACACCATTTTCTGTTCCTGTTTCCTGTGCAAAGTTATCAATCACTCAGGAACTGCTGCCAGGGAGGAGGGGCTGTGGGTCAAGGTTTGGATGCAGAGTGCCTTGGGACAGACTTCACCACTGCAAAAGCACCAGACACCTCTCCTGTTTTGAGGGAGCTCTCTGGAAATGAACCCAGTAGTATGAATGAAATAGTGGGGGACAAATGGGCAGTTCTGTGGGGGAGAAATGGGTTGTTTTGTGGGGGACCTCTGGGAACACCCAGAAAGATATGGGTTGCAGAGGGAGAAAAGAGCTGTGTGCTTTTGGAGGGGGGTAGAGCAGGTCTCTGGGAACATCCATTGCAGTTTTTTGGGGAAAAAAAAAATAGCAGTGTGGTTTTGTGGAGGACCTCTGGGAATACCCAGAAGGATGTGGATTGCTGGACGGGGGAAAAGAGCTGTGTGATTTTTGAGGGGATGCAGCGGGGGCGAAGCAGAGTGGTTTTGTGGAGACCCTCTGGGAATGCCCAGCGCACGGAACTGGAGGAGGAAAAAAAGCGGAGTGGTTTTGGTGAGAATTCCTGGCAACAGCCAGTGCGATTCGGTGCGGGGAGAGGAGGGGGCAGCAGCGGGGCACACGGCGCTGAGGGGAGCTGCGGGGGGCACGGACCCTTCTGGCTGCACGCGGAACGGCGCCCACTGCGGCGGGAACCGTCCGGGACCGCAAAGGGCACCGAGGGACCGCAAAGGGCACCGAGAGACCGCCCGCCCCCGCCATCACCGCACGGAGGGGCGGGGGGAAGGCGCGCGCGCGAGCGGGGCCGCCCCCCCCCCGCGCCGCGGCCGCTTTAAGGGCGTCGGGGGCGCGCGCCGCCGGGGGCGCCGGGCGCGCGCGTTGCTGCCGCCTCGCCTCGCCTCGCCGCCGCGCGCCCGCTCCCTCGCCCCGCTTTAAAGTCTCCGCCAGGATCCGGGCTCGCTCCGCCACTTCCTGTACGGCGGGATGGAGCGCGCCGGGGCCCCGGCTGACCGCCGCCCGCCCGCCCGCGCGCGGAGGCGGCTCTGAGCGCCCCGTGCGCCGCTCTGAGCTCCCGAGCCGCCCCGAGCACAGCCGCGCCGCGCCGATCCCAGCCCTGCCGAGCCGAGCCGGGCAGAGCCGAGCCGGGCAGAGCCGAGCCGGGCAGAGCCGAGCCTGTCCCCGCCGCCTCTCTCCTCCCTTGCCCCACGCTTGTGGGATTCCCCCCCTCGCGTTGAGGAAGACGAGCGGGAGCCCCGCATTCTCCCGCAGGAAGAAGGGTGTGCAGGGAAAAACTTTATTTTCAACAAGTTTTGGGTTTTGTGTTTGTTTTTTTTTTTATTATTTCCTCCCTTCTTTTATTTTTTTTTTTTTCCGGTGCGTTAATTATTTTAGTCCCTCTCCCCTTTCGATGTGCGGCTTTGGACATGCGGAGGCTACTGCAACCGTGTTGGTGGATCTTTTTCTTGAAAATCACCAGCTCCGTGCTCCATGACGTGCTCTGCTTCCCCGGTGAGTGAGCGCCGCGGGTCGTGCGGGTCCCACTGCACTCGCCACGCGGGTCCGCGACCCCCGGGGGGGGGGCTCCCCCCGCTGCTGCGGGTCCGAGCCAGGGACCGCAGCATCCCCCGGCCCCGCAGCATCACCCGAGGTGCGGGATCCCCCGGAGCATCCCCCGGGCTGCGGGCAGCGCAGCCGCCCGTAGGCTTGGCCAGCTCCCCCTTTCCCCCCGGTGTTCCCCCTTTTTCCCCATCTCGCCTCCCCCGGTGTGTCTGACCCCCGTTCTGCTCCCCCCGCGGCGTGCCCTCCCCATTGCCCCCGGGTGTGTCCAGTCCTGGTGTCCCCTCGCAGCCTGCTGTGCTCCCCATCTCCCCTTCTGTGTCGTATCCCCCATTTCCCTCTCCCGTTATCCTCCACCCTCCCCGGTGTCCCCTTTCCCCCCGGTGTGTCCCCCCCTCCCCTGCTGTGCCCCCCTGTCGCTCCCCAGTCTGCCCACCCCCCCCAGCATCCCCTCTCCCCAGTGTCCCCCCCTTTCCCTCCGCAGTCTCCCCCTCCGGTGTTCCCCGTGCGCCGCACCCCGGCTGCGTCCCGGGGCTGCCTTTGTGCCGCGGGGCCGCCGCCCGCGGGTACCTGGCGCTGCGCCCCGAGCCCCTCCGCAGCCCCCTCAGCCCCACACTCGGTTGTGCGGGGGTCCGTGCCCGCCGCGCGGATCCCGCCGCGCTGACCTTGGCGGGGCGGGAGGTCCGGAGCGGGTTCCGTGCAGCGGTCGGGGGGCTCCCACCGCGCTTCCCCCCCCCCCCCCGCCCCCCGCCACCTTCCCGCGCCTGGGTTTTGTCTGCGCGCCCGTGCCCCCCGCATCCCGCGTGCCCCGAGACTCGCGGGAGGGCGCGGTGCCCCCGCTGCCCGCCAGGGGCGCTGCCACCCCCCGTTGCCCCGAGGGTACCGGTCGTCCCCCTGCCCCGCGGGTATCGGTGCCCCTGCTCGCTGAGCGCATCTTCCTATCCCTGCCCAGAGTCCCACACATGCCCTGCCCTCGAGTGTGCGAGTGCGACAGGAAGGAAGCAAATTCTGGAAGCTTTATAGGAACTTCCACTTCTCATTCTTTCTTTTTTTTTTCCTTCTCTTTTTCCCTAAAATTCACTTTTTTTTTGGTAACCTTAGCCAGGGAGATAAGCAGGTAGACCCGTCGCATCCTCTTCCTCCCAGCTGCGTCTTGCGCGGCAAAATGATTTGAAGCAAAAAGAGAATAAGTTGGAGAGAGGGTTATTGCCTCTGCAGCTCTTGGAGAAACATTTATCTTCTTTGTATTGATTTCTTCTCAATTTCAGTCCTCGGAGTGAAGCCTTTCTCTCTGGTTCTGATATATATTTTACAGTAATTACATCGGGAAGGCAGGCACTAGGAATGCTCCCAGAAAACAAGCTGTGATGGAGGTTTGATACGACCGTGGTGTCCGAGTTGCTGATTTAGATGAGCAGTGTTTGAACCAGAAGGTATTTGCATTATGGCTCAAACATAAAGGCGAATGTGAGCAGGGAGCAGTGGATCTGTGGATGTTTGCTGTGTGTAGGTGAACTCTGCAACCCTGGTAGCCATAAACTGGCAGTATAATACTTGGGAATCTTTCAGGGCTCGGGGCTGTTTGTTGCTAAAGATCTGCTTGGAAAGCAGACTGCTTTCCAGAAGGGATTTTGTACATTTAATTTTGGTACCGAGCGACCACATTAGACCTCAGTGCCTTGCTCACTCTTTCCTGCCTTCTGCTGCGAAGCAGTAACACCCAGAGTGTGTGCCAGGGCTGGGAACTGGAACCCAGGGACAAGAGCTGATCCCATGCATCAGAGATGCCTGAGACAGGGAAGCTGCAGGGAGGATCTCTGGGACTATAACAGGACAGTGGTGCTGACAACATCCAATTGCAAACCATTGGAATTTGTGTTGGCAGGAAATCCCAGCCAGATGTTAACTGTTTAGTATCTACCATAAGTGTCTCAATACCTTCTCATAGCATTTTCCAGAGAGGATTAGGGAATTAAGGCATTGGTTATTTCATGTGTTGATTTCCAAACATCTTTTTCCCCTCTCCTTCATATTGATCTCTCCTTAAGTGGAAAAGACATCCTTATTTGTTTTCTCCCCTGCAAATCACTTTACTTTGTGAGGAAACATAAAGGCTATTTTTTTCCTTTGTTCAGGAACAATAAATGAACCATGTAGAAAATAAGTTCCTTTGTTAGGAGGATTGTAATAGCTTTTCACTGTATAAGTAGAGATTTTGGTTGCTATTCCTTTGGTTGCAGTAAGAGGAAGGAGTCATTCTTGCACAAAAAATATGTGGCTAAGGTTTTGCTCTTTCTGAAGTGTTAAGTTCAGTGCATTTCTCTGTGGGCTTGTCACTGGTAATTGCATTGCTTAATAAATCAAACCAGGACAAGGTAAGAGAGGTTGTTTCCATGGGGTCTGTTTGCACATTAATCTAAATTCACAGTACCAAAAATCAGTAAGACAACTATTACCATTGCTGCAATATCTGTACTGGGTGGTAGTTCCACAGTGCTTTGCCAAGAGAGGATAAATATTTCTTTTGTGAAGCAAAAAAGTGCACATTTGTGAGGTCCTTAGCTGTTGCTGTGACAATCCTGTCATCCAAGGCATGACAATTGTTAGCGTTTTCTTAGGCTAGTTGCGTAAATGGAAGTAATTTTCTTAAATGTAGATTGGCTCTGGTAATGGATCAAATTGTTGCTGACCTGGTAACTGCCTGCAAATGAGTTTTGAATTTTGAGTCTTCATAGTTCTGAGTCGAGAGTTAATTCTGCATGTAACTATCTTCTGCTCAGAGGAAAAAAATATACTAGAAGCTTTTCCCTATGAATTAATCAAACACCACTTCAGATATTTTAAAGGTACAGAAAGACTAGCTGTTTATTTAAGAGTGCGTTGTGCACGTAGAGAAATACGAAACGTACAGGAGAGGGCCCTCCAAGACTTTATTTAGTCCTGTGGCTTTTATAAAGATGACACTTCTTACATTTTAATTATATCTTATTTTCAGTGCCTTTTTAAAATATGCTTTGCATTACGGGAAGTTGCTAATGGAGTCCTTGCAGATGAAGAATGTCAGGTGAGCCTCCCCAGGCTGGAAGAGCTGAGCTTGCTGGTGTGCCTCTCGGGGGGGGGGAAAACTGGAGGGAGAGCTTTGCTGTCCATTAGCAGGTTTGCGGGAGCTGAGTCTTGGTTAACAGAGCCAGGACAAGGCTTTCAAAAGACTTCAAGTAGTCACAGAAGCTGTTGGCACCAGCAGCCATAGGAAGAGGCATCCTAAGTTGGGGAGGGAGGAAGAGGTGTCACGGAAAGGAGGAGTTTTCTTGTATTCAGAAAAGAAAGGAACACTCTTTGAGGGTAACTGGAATTCCCTCAGTCATACTGGGGTGTTTGCAGTCTCTGCGAAGCCTCTATTCAGGCTAAGGAGAGTGAGGAAGACTTCTGCCAATGTGTATGAGCTAGGATTTCTGTTCCTGGTCTTTCACATCTGTTACCTCCTCTCCTTTTTTGCTAGGAAATGGGGATGAAAGGGGGGTTGATCTTGTTCAGAAAATGGATGTCTTGGTCAGAGCAGAGAGAGACTTCTCTGAGTCCAACAGAGAGTTGTGATGTCATTCACCCATCCCTCCCATGTGTCTGTGCCAGCAGCCTCTACTGAACATGTCAGTCCTGCCTGGTGCCACAAAAGTCACCGAAAACAGCTACTGATTCCATAGGGTGCAGGCCCACTCCCAGTTCCTGGGTCTTCGCAGGGCCAAGTGTTGTCTGAAGTTATGTGCACTCGATTGGAGTGGTGCAGTTGTCAAGTCGTGCAAGTTTAATTGTTGAGGTTTGTTTCCAATTACAGACAAGACCGATAACAGCGAGGACCTTATCTATCTTATAATCAGTGCTCAAAGACTGACATCCTGAGAGTTTTCTGAAATAAAACGTTATTAATGTTGACGCTAATTTCAATGTTCAAGTTTCATGGTTAAATTAAATAAATTACTTCAAACTATTAATCTCAACTGTCCTTGGAAAAAATGCTAATCATTTCGTTGCTGCTTTTTAGCAGCCGAATGAACATGTGGCACGATATGCTCTGAAGCCTAAGGGTATAGTAATAATGCTGTACTTTAGCTAATATAGAACTTAAATCTGAGAAATTATGGAAAAATGAGACTAATTTCTGTTTGCCTAAGTTACTCTACTTCCATTTTTAAAGAACAGAGTTTCTTCTCTGTCTTGACAAAATTGTAATTATTTATATTTACATGGCATACTAGTTAAAGATTAATTCTAACCAGCAGTTTTCAAGTATTTTAGGAAGCAGAATTGCATCCAAGGAATGTTCTTAAGATATGGAGTCCTCTGAGGATGCAGATATGCACCAAATGGGTTCATTTATGGTTTTATATATCCCATCTGAGGACTACTTTCTGCTTTAGGTGCCTAAATATCTTTACAAATTTTTTCCCTTCTTCATGAGGTAAACCCACTGCTCAATGTTTATTCCATTGAAGATCGTGGACCTATGTCATCTTGCACCAGATTGATAGAAGTGTGACTTCATCGATGGCCAGAGTCACTCCTGGCAAACTTGTCAGCTTTGTAGAGACATGAAGGTGTTGGAAGCAAAGCAGAGGTGGAAGATGTGAATTAATGCGCGTTGTCATGCTAAGCAGAGGAGCCTGGGGTGTGGCCAGCTGGAGAATAACCTTTGGTGAAAGCAGTAAGTTTTTACATTTGTGTGCCAATATACCTTTAGAGAAAAAAAAAAAAAAGTCCTTGGTTGCTGTTAATTCTTCCATTACTCAATATCTTGTGGTAGTGCTGATGATCATGGTATCCGTGTTGTAGGCTGCAGATACCCATCAACATTACTGGCCCCAGGGCAAGTCAAACTGGTGCCTTTCTTGGTCTGCTGCTAATACGTGGTGTGGCTCTCTGCAGTGATCTTACCCTGATTCCATGGGGTGAGGTGTGCTCTTAGATGAATCTGGGCTATGTTGGCCGTGTCTTCAAGTTGCCTTTTGATGTACAGCCATCTCGTTGAGGCACAGCTGCCAGGACACAGTGTGTTCCTGGTTTGTACCTCAAGCTGTCCCACGTTTATAGCCTAAGCAGAGGCTCTTCTCACCCAGGAAGAGAACAAATGAGTGAGGGTGCTGATTGCAAGCACAGCAGTGAAGACACTGCGATATGCCGTGGGTATTGTTGTTCTTGTCTCATTTCTCTGATTGCTGGCAGTGTAGTGGCAAGCCAGAGGAAAGAGTGGTGGTGAATAAACTCCCCAATTGGCTGGAAAAGGAGGGAGGACACAGGGTAGTAAGAAAGAAAATGAAGAAGTTTGTGCAATCACTGTGAGATATGTTTTTATTGCACTAAATGGGCTCACCTTAAAGCAATTTGAATCAGTCTTCAAGTGAACTATGGTTAAAGTAAAATCAGTTAGTACATGGCCTTTTCTTTAATGTGGTTTTATTACGCATCTCTGAGTTTGCTTGGGAGTTGAAGTACAAGCGTTCTTAATTATCAAGTCGTTTGAATAATGATGATGAACCATTTTCTAGAACTTAAAACTTGACCACACCGTGCACCTGCCTGCAGTACTGACACAAAATCTCAATTGGCGTGGGTGTTGCAGGTTTTCTGTGCATAAATGCAGCAGTGATGCCTGAATATGTTTATCCTGTGTCAGTGCCTGCTTTGAGGGACTTTGCTTTCATAACATGAAGGCCCTTCTAAAGGGAATCTAGGTGTTTTCAGACTTGGGTGCTTAGCTTAGGAAAGCTGCTTTGAAAAAGTCTTTTCTCTGCTTGCAGATATGGAATGAATGAGACCTTGAGCCCCGAAGAGCTGCACTGGTATTCAGGAGCTAAATGCAGGATGTTATTTGGTCTTGTGGCAGCCGTTTTGTTCTTTTTTTTTTTTTCTTGAAATAAAATGTGCCTGTCTGCCTGACAGAGTGCTGTTAAAGTTCTTCTGTTGGGAGTCAGTTTATTCTGCTGACAGGAAAGGAAAGCTGTCTGCTGACTCTCCGCAGGCAAAGTGGACAGGCAGTTTTTCAGTTTTCCCACACTTGACTCTTTCCAGCTTCTGTCCTTCCAGGAGGCTTGTAAGAGACACGTAAAATGCTATAATACATGCTTTAATCAAAGGAGTGCCTTGCCCTTTCCTTACTCCTGTAAAAGCATCTGCAGGTTGGGTGGTTGTTTTTCAGCAGTCTGAAGCCTCAGACCTGGAGCTCCGGGATGGCTTTGTGAGGCTGGCTGAGGAGCTGTGTTAGCTGTCCCAGAGCAGAAGGGGACACCACTGCAACAAGTAGTGACACTCAATAAGCAGGATATGAAGGTGAAATTGCTTGTGCCAAGAGACTGGATAAGCCATTTTTCTGCTGCAGCGATAAATAGAATCAATTCTGTCCTGGCCCCTGCTGATCCTAAACAGTACGCAGATTACTTTTTGGGCCTCATTCTATTCCTTTAAAACAAGGATGTCTGAAGTAACCCCTGCACCACTGAGGACCAGTGCCTGCCTTTGGAAGTGCTTTCCTGTTAAGTGGGTTTTTTTTCTTTCTTTTTTTTTTTTCCTTCTTCCCTTCTGGATTCTAAACTAACTCATTTTATATTTTAGGATGTCGTGAGGTTAGTGATAGATATCTCAAAATAAAGAAGTCTTGGTTGAAAGTTTTTTTTAGAAAAAGTCTAGTGATTTTTTTTTTGGATGGTTGTATGTTTATATAAGCCTCATCATGAAAATATTATGTCCTTGTACTGCCCACCCCTCCAATGAAACTCCACGAGGAGACAATGAAGATACCTAGGAGCATCCATATAATTAAGTACTGATCTACATTGCTCTCACAAGTGAGTTTAGGGATTAAATTTTCAATAGACTTTCACTGGTATTTTGATTCCTAAGGTGCTTTTAGACTTCTGGAGATTATGGTATAGATTTACTGCAGTCGAAGAAGAAACGAGAGTTTGTGTAGTGTGACTGTCTCTTAAATGTTGCATCCACTTAGTAGGTGGGCAGAGAAAACCAGTCAAATCTTTATTCTTGTTGGCCTTCATGCTGCATGTAACTAATTTTCTTATTATTCTAACAGTGCAGTAGCTTGTCTATTTTGTATTTAAATCCATGCTTAAAATACAACTAAAATTTGCCTGTTGACAGCAGTTGCATCATATTTTAATTGGTGAGAATTGCTAATGGAGTGTTCAGGTTCTAAAATTAGTTGTTTATTTTTCCTTTCTTCTTTGCCCAAGGGTTTTGCATCAGATTGTATGGCTTCTGTATAATTGTTTGTGCTTCAAAGCAACACCTTTGTTCAGTTTTAGCTATTTAAATAAGTGTTAAAAGTATGGGCTCAGTGACACAGTTCCAGAAACTGTGACTTTTAAAATTGTTTCTTACTACATTGTTTATTCATTGTAAAGTGCTTCTCTTCTGTTTACTGTCTATTAATTCATTGTTAGCTTTGTAAACCTGGGGTGCAAAACGTGCAAGCTTCTAATGTTTTATCTTGGCACAACGGCAGGTCCTCAGTTGCTGCGAGTTGTCACAGCACGAGTGATGCTGCGGTTGCTGTGGCAGCTTGCATCAGGTGAGGCTTTGCACCATAACACTCACTGTGGCGTTATTCTGAAGAGTGACTGTGTTTCCCATGTTGGCATAGGTTGGCTTTGTCTGACGTGCACAGTTTCAATACCACCTTAATGCTTCTTGGATGTTTTTTTCTTTTACCATATGGTGAAATGCAGACCCACCTCTTGGTGTGATTCTGCTGAAGCAGAGATGTCCCAGCCTTCTGTTAAAACTCTGGCTTTATCTTGTGTATCAGTGCTTAGAATTGTTCTGTTGGGTTGTACCTCCTTTTGACCAGAACTGTGGCTGTTGTAAAGTAATTTGTGAGATTTTTTGTCGACAGCTGTATTTTTTTTAAATCGATTGTTTGATGCCAGTTTTGAACTGATACTCAACTTCTTTTCTGTGCATAAAGTAGTTACCAAAATGAATAAGCCACCAAAAAAATGGCAGTTTGAACTATCCACTGTAGCCATGAAGCTCAAACTGCTGATATATAAACACTTTAACAACAGACTTGTATCTTTGACTTGTCTCTGCTAGTTTAAATAGCCCTCTGATATTTTATTACTGTGAAAGTACTTTCACATTACAATAAAACCCTGTCACAATATCCTGATTATCTCAGTGACCTGAACTTCACAAGCCTTTTGCTATCAGATTTTATCCAGCCCTTGAATGATTTTTGTAGCAATCTTTTTTGCCTTTTCTTCAATTTTTTTCAATTTCTTAGAGCTGGGCACACCAGAACTGAACACTGCCCTTATTCATATCGCATATGTGTGATGCTATTACCCTTTCTGTTTTTCCAAGGATTCTCATGGCCTATTTCTCTGTCACAGCAAGAAAGCTCATGTTGATTGTTTGTCTAGTATGACTTCTAGATTGTTATTGGAGTCAGTGCTGAACAAAACAGTCTGCTGTTCTGTGGATGTGGCCTGGATCACTAATTCTTAGGGCTTTTAACTTCATTAAAATAAACTCTTTGACTGAATTTCCTTTTCTAACGTGACTTGTAGCTATAATGACAATTTTAGTAACAGAAGGAAGGGCAGCTCTCTTTGCCTTAAGTCCTCTGCAGTTTTAGTGTCTTAGCTAGATACATCTTCAGTTTTGGTTTTGTGTGTTTTCTTTTGTAGCCCAATAGTCTTTAAGGGAGTTGCAGTCAGTGCATCCTATAATAGTCCAGGTGCCTACTGCGGAGTTACCTAAAATGGGTGTCTTGAGATTTGACTTCTGTTAAGCATTGTAAACTGGGAGCTTTGCACAGCTCCAGAACGTGACTGTGACCTTTATGTGGTAGCATGGACGTTGCTGGCAGTTGAGCTTCACTGGAAGCTTGGAGTTGGGTTATGATTTGAGTGTAACCCCAAGGAGGCAAGAGATTTTCTTAGGAATGCTTATTTTCCCTATCCATTGCCTCATCCTGTTACCGTTACTCATGCTGCTCACGGTAGAAAGTGTTTCTTGTAGTGTCCTCATTTTCTCCTGCTTTGGGCGAGGAGACTGGATATTGAGCAGGTTGCAAGAATTCATATCTGCTCTGTTACTGTCATCCTGTTTCCATTACGTTGGTCTCCCTTGGATGCTTCTAGCTTTCCACCTCCATTGTATTTGTTTTAGACAAAGTTGTACCATGTACCAAGTGAGGAAAACTATCCCTGCTCCCCTAGCTAATACTGTCCTATCTAGGAAGAGGCTGGTGCCTGTGAAGGTATATGAGAAGGTGGAGAGGTCCTTACTACTGGAGAGGGAGTCCAGCCTTCCAAATGTAAGAGCGTTCACCAAAAGCTACTGAGAAGACCTGACCCTTACCTATCAGCCAGTATTGGATCAAGTTCTGGCATGCTGAGAAGACAGTAAACTTAATTGTGCTTGATGGATACTGCTTCTTCTCACGTACTTTGGGAGGACAGAGTGCAGGATGAGCCAGGCAGGCCCTGGCAGTGTGTGCTACCTGGAGAGCCGTAGGACTGTCCCAGCATTCTGCCGGGAAGGTTTTAATTAGCCTTTAAAGAGATGGCCTGGATGGACATCACCGAAGTCCCTTCTAGCGTTGTGCTTGTGCTGCACATAACCTTACCACACACCTGAAGCACCTGGCTGCCCCTGCTCTGTGATTGCCCTGCAGACTGGAGGAGTGACGTGTGTCTGCAGCTGCGGTGGCCTCGTGGTCCAGGAGCCTGCGCTGCGCACGGGCGGAGAGGGTGGTGCCCAGTGCTGTTCCTCGCTAGAGCGTGAGGCCTGCCAGTACAAGTGCATTGCAATTTGTAACCTGGCCTTCTGTTTCCAGATTGGACTACGTCTGTTCTGTTGCACACGTGCATCACTTGGGGAAACATGCTGATAGTACTTAACATTTAATTGCTTCTCTTGATTTTATTTGTAAATTAGAATCTAGAGGATCTGTAAGGAAAAAAAAAAACAATCAACAACAGGAGAGCTTAATTGGACAACATTTTAGAGTAACTGAAAAAAGACATGTAGCTTTCCAGCTTTTGGAGCTGAGGCAGATGCAAACTTACTTATTGATCCGTACATATGATATCATATTTTAAACTACTGTCTAAACTGGAGGTCATCTCTATACTTGATTGCTTAAGAATCTGTCTGTCTTATCACATCTTGTACTCATTTATAGTTGTTTCCATTTCTGGCTTTGTTGGAGAGACAGCTAACTTTTCAACCTAAATTAAAATCAATAAGAAGCAATTTCGTTTGTTTTTTAACTACTAGAGCAGGCTTTTTTTTAGTAAACCTCTGTTTGTTCAAGTCGCTTGATTCTTTCCATCAAGATAATTAATAGACCTCATTAATTCTTAATTTTTGCATATGTAGGAATGGTTTTATTTTGCAGTGTACCTAACAAGATGTCAGATATGATTTAAAAATAAACATTTATTTTAAATCATCACTGAAAAATAAATTCAGTAAAGACTACTTGACTGTTAGAAGCAGTTAAAAAAATATTTTGAGAGGAAGCATTTGCCTGGGAGGTATGGTGAATGCTCTTGACCCAGGAGTCCTGCACTGGCAGGGTAGCACAGCGTTTCCCTGGCACATTTGGACAATGTTTTCCAGTGGCAAAAGCAGTCTTGTGTCTGTGCTTTCAGTCCTTGGCTTGGATGTATCTGCATCACACCAATTTATGTAAGAAGCTGTTGTCATGTTGTCAGCTGGCTTTTACTGCACAGCCAACAGATTGCCAGCAATAACAATTAATCTGGGTCAAATTCAACATGGAATTCAGACTGAAGTAATGTTGGTGCTTCCTAGATAAGGCAGTGGTGAACCATAACATAATACTAGAGTAAATACCTGAAGGTAATGTTCTGATGGAGTGTCTGAAGGAAGGTGTTTTGCTTCTCTGACTTGGTCACGGGATGCAGGAAATAGTCCTCTTCAGTTTGCAGTAGAGGCTGTCCAAATGGATGGCGATTGACGCAGCACGTTGTGACTGCCCTCTGTGTTAACGTATTTATGAAGGTGCAGTTTTCACTGTCAAGGCTTCTGGTCCATGGTGTAGGTTGGAAGAAATAGTTTGTCGTAAGAAACAGCATTTCCTGAAAGTGTAGAGCAGGTGCTGTGGTGGGCACCTGACTTTTACATGGAAGGCTTTGTTAAGGCTCTGCCTCTTCTGGGTCAAGTTCAATATCTCACAATGTTGGGCCAGTGTCTGAGCATTCTTATTCCTCTGCATCTTATTTTAAACTGTGCAAGGTGAAACTTTAGTTCCTGGAAAAGTGAATGCTGTTATTTTTCTCAAGTGATTCTTTGGGTTCCTATGATCTTGCCCAATGTTTCTCATAAGTTTCAGAAATGTTTAAGAATTCTTGGAATTCTTTATTATGAATACATGAACCTTTTGGAATGTCTGCATCTCATTTCCTGTTTAACTTCCCTTTGAAGATCCTGAGTGTTACGAGAAGATACCTGTTATTTTAAGCTTTTTTCAGCCTTCTCACCTTTTTCTTTTGCCTCCACTCCTTTGATTTTGATGCGTTAATGAATCAAGGATGAGGGCAGACCAAGGGCAAAAAGAGGCACATCTGGCTACCCTGGTAATCAAAGCAAGAGTCTGTTCCCTTAAGTAAACTGCTAAAGCAGTGTTTTGTAGGAACAAAACACAATCAGTAACTAGATGACACTGATGAAGAGCACATTTCGTTCATACATGAAGGCAACTTAAGAGCTGTGCATGCATTTCTTGAATTTGATATCAAAACAGCAAACCATTTTTTTAACTAATCACTTAAAACTGTGCAGAAATCTGTTTATGTGTCAAGAAGCCAGCTGTGTTTAAAAATATAAGAGCAGACCTGCTACCTAGCATTCCAGGAATGTAAGGTAAAAATTGACTTATCCATATGCCTGTGACATCTATAGTTAGTGGATCCCAAGCCATAGTTCAGTGCAAGGAGCAATATGTTACAGCACAGATTCCCTGGCAAAAAGTTAATTGATACCTCATGTCAAACACTGTTTGGGTGCACTGGTTTCTCTATTTCTTGTTATTAAGCAGTGTCACCTCTTCCAGTAATTAACTTTCAAGGTGAAAACAAACTTAGGAAGAAACTTAACACTTTTTTTTCCATTGGTCCTGAGGAGTCTTACAGTTTCGTAGTAGTCTTCGTCACACATCCTTGCTTTACAGTTTTGATTGCTGTCTTGATCAATGACTTCATTTCTGTAGTTTGAGATTGCATTCCCTATTTGCTTCTGTATTTGGGAGGCATTGTCAGGCATTTTGGTTGCAGACTGTGTCCGCAGAGCCTGATGAAGCTTGTAAGATGCATGCTGTCAATGGCTAACAGTGCTAGCTTGTCTCATTTGCACTCTGTTAGTAACAAGTTCACTCACTAAATAATTCTGTACTGATTTTCATTTTTTAATTTACCTGGCAGTTGGGCTTTCTGTTGAACTGAGACTATGAGCACCCCCTGCAGTAAAGCAGTGCTCTCTTTCTTTGCAAAACCAGATGTTTATAAACTGCCTACATTCAGTATTTGAGACCGAGCTTACACTGTTATTTGCCTTTTTGCTTCTTTGTCATGAAATAGAAGCCATCCTGGAGTTTGTTGTGTTTAGTTGCATTCCTTGGAAATAACATTGAAGCACATGGGCGTTACTAAGTGAAATTTTTCTTGATGAGCTGGAAATAAAATACATCATTTTGGTGAACACCTTTTCTGTTATCAGTGACTGTGGGCCATGCAATACTGAGTAAAATCAGTTGTGCTGATCAAAGCCAGTAGTGCTGTCCTGTCTGCCCTGGAAAGCTGATGGATTGTTCAGTGCTTCCCTTGGTGCCTTTCAGTGAATTCTGCTGTGATCAATGCAAGCAGCATTGACAAAGAACAGACCCTTCTAACTCTTGTTCTTGCAAGCAGAGTGGAGAAAGCTCAATATGTTTTACTGCTTAAGCCCTTGCTGTCCTCATGCGTGTGCTGTGCGAGAGGCCTGCTTACCTGTTTGCATGTTACTGTGTGACTTTGCTGTTCAGCTGTCCAGGTTGACACTTCAGTGGTGCCAGGCTGATTGTGAAGGAGCTCATGCTGTGGCTTTGGTTATGTCCAAAGAAGAAAAGCTGCAGAGATCTTTCAGCTGACTGCAAGGATAATACTGTCAGGGTCTTCAGTATTTGCCGCATCTCTCTGAAAGACCTTAGACTGAAGAACTGTCTGTTGTTGAGGGCTATCAATGCCTTTAGAAACCTCCTTTGTCCTTCCTTGTCTCTGTCTTCTGGACTGTCTGCCACTGATGAATTGTTCCCATGGTCGCTGACCTTTGTAGTTACTCTGGTCGTCTTTGCCATGTGGGTTCCTGAGCCGTTCTCCTTGCTGCAAAGGCAAACTCCAGCAAGAGTGCAGTGCTGCCTTCCTGAGGACCATACTGTCTTTGCTGTAGGAGTTGCCTCTCATCTGCATGAGTGCTCCCATTGGAACTGGTGGCTCCTTTCTTTGCCCCATCCCTGTCTGGTGTAGCTGGGCCCTTACGCTTACACAGTGTTTGCTGTTCAGGCCTTATACACGTGCTTCAAGCAGGATTCACCAGCACCTGAATGTGGAACATTGATCTCGTTGTTGCTGAGTTGGAGCAGTGTTCCAGACATTGGGACCTGATTTCTCAGCTGTTTTGTATTTCATCCTGTACCAGTAAAGAGGATGCTCTAGGTTCAGTCTTCTGGTCTGTTGAGCACTTTAGAGGTGCTACTTTGCATTCAAGTTGCTATGTATGTATATTTATGTATGAATACTATTGCTTTTAAAACCTGGCATAATAATAATGAAGCTTAGGAATTATGTGCCTGAATAGTTTTTTTCCATTAGTAAAGCAGTTAGTAGGTGGATGAGAAGGAATATTCAGCAGATGTTATAGTAGTAGAGTAGAACTGACTTCACATTGGGGATTCATAATGTGTGTCTGAATCTGTGCTTATAGACAAAACTGCGAAATGAGGTTTTTTGGAAGAATAGTCTTGTTCAAAGAACAGATGAGGCTGCTTTATGGAGTAGGAAGCTTTTTTGGTGGGTGATACTGAAGTCAGATGGCCTTGGATTCCTTTGGCTGCAGAGTGTTTCGCAAATGCTTTCTTGTAAACTTTGAAGCCAGAGCTGTAGGTAGGCGTGTAAAAACTGATAGCGCCTGTTAAATTGTGTGCTGAGTTGGAGTGGTGTGGAGAAAGGCTATATTACATAGTAATGGGTAATTAGTTATACAGGACTTTGATTTTGGTCTGGAAAAAACCCTGCCTGTACAGTTCAGTGGAGATTTCCACCTTGAGTGTGATGGCAGAATGTCACATGAAATCTGATTAGTGAGTGATTTATTGCAATGTTGACAAGAAAAAACTGTATTCTACAGGATACGCTGATAGAGGACAATGATGCTTCATTGCTGTTTCTTCCTTGAAAAGCTACAGTGGCATTGATGTTTCACTGTTTTCAAGTTGCTTCATCAGTTTGGGCAGTTTGTGTCATGGAGGGGAAATGTGTGGAGATTGCTTGTTTTCAAACCATAATGCTGATAGACACATTTTTTTTCCTATGGGTAAAACCAGTGAAGAAGCAAGGTATTCGTACACTTGTTTGCAGTCAGATTGCTACCTTTGCCTGTCTGTGCTCCATTTTACCAGCTATATATTTTCTTGAGTGTTGTGAGAAAAGGAATGAAAACGCAATAGAAACTGTGGCAACAGTGTTTGTGTAAAATACATATTGGTCTTCTAAAAACCAGTTTAATTTTTCACATATTTTAACATAAGCTTTGGCTATATTTTGTTTTGCCACTTCTTTCCCAGTTCAGCTGTTTTCCATTTCATGCTATCAGTGTTTGTGGAGCCTATAATTCTAACTGTGCAACACCTAAGAGTTCCGCAAGTGACAATTATAAGGACATTGCTTGGTGTAATATACCAGGTTATAGATGATTTGCTCAAGGCATAAAATAATTAAAGGGATCGGACAATAATTTTGAGGGCAAAAAAACCCAAACCTGATTCTGGAGGACTGTTTATTGTAGAATCTTAAACTTGATAGTTTCTAGCATCCTAGTTTCAACCTTACTGTGAAGAAGTGTAGGCACTTAAAGAGCTACAGGGTGTGTTGCCCCTAGAGACCTTGATGTCTCCTGATGTTCCAGTATCCCTGGGAAGGGTACCAATAGACTGGGTTGTAGCCATTTTTGAAATGATGAAGCTGGACAAACATACTAAAAATACCTTCTTAAGTTGGCTTGTGTGTAACCAGTGCTTCTCAGATGACAGTCTGCATCTTCATCACTTCGAGGATGTTGAACCAGGTTGAATTGCTCTAGCTTTTGTTACTGGAGTCTGATCCGACAGGTACAGAAAAGCTGAATCTGATATGATACCCTGTCTTTCTTGCCATGAAGACCAGTGTGAACACATCACACCTGAGACTGGCAAACTGAGCTCCTTTGTTTTTCTTAGACCAAAGTCACTCCTGATTGAAAAACATTTAAATTTAATTAGACTTGAACAGTTTGGACCATGCTTATCACAATATACCTATACACGCAGTCTGTCCTGGCTCCATGTGTTCCTTTGTCTTGTGTCATGCTTGAAACATTGCAGCTGTTTCCTTGCATTCAGTGATGTGGGTTATTTAGGTCAGAGAGAGGTTGCAAGAGTCCTCCTTGCATTCTCCCAGCTGTGCAAATGTGGCTTGGGGGTTATATTTTGGTTACTGGGGGAGCTTGGATAACTGAAGGTGTGTGTTTGGATGAGAAGCTCTGGGGAGGAGGCTGTACTTTCTCTGTGGTTTACTGGTGGTGCTTTCACGACTTGCTGCCCAGGAATGCGTGGTTCTGTGCCCAGGCATGTGCAGTCAAAGCTGAGTGAACCAGCTTGCTGAAGCCAACAACTTCTGTTGCTGTTGTGGCAAAGGACGCCTATGCTGCAGTTTTCTGGGATCAGCTGGATTGAGGTATCATGGCAAGCTCCTGCTGTAATCCCTGTGGAGACAAAGAGCGAGAGAGCACCCAGGGTACTGTGGGTCACTTTGTGTCTTGAGAGGGAAAAGCACCTTTCTGGTATGGAATTCAGGGCCTTGGTACATTACCATGCTGTCAGTGATGTCAGGCTGCTGGACAGACTTCTTGGCCTGGGAGTTACACATACAGGTATCAACCTAGCTGATTACTGTCCTTGGAAAAGAGGGCAAGAAGTGTATGTTGCACAGCAACAGATTGATCTATTTGAGTGGATCTAAGATGGTTATGAGGACTCTGGTAACTGTGTGGGCACTGTTGATCAGTCTGGGAGACATCCGCAAAGGTCCTCATGTCTGGCAGTGCCGAGTTGGATACATTGACAATGAGGGATAGATGGTGTACCTTGCCCAGAGAGGTTTTTTTCTCCCCTTAATGGGTTTAATTCCTTTTGGGTGCACCTATCTATCAGATTACCCTACACTTCAGAAAAAAAGAAGCCTTTCTTCAGCATTATCTGTGTCCCTGACCTAGAGGACATTACAGCTACACCTTTACCCTTTGAGCTTCTGTAAGGCTGGCTTCAAGATAAATCTGGTTTGCTCTTGAGCTTTGTCATCATGAAGTCAGCGTTGATACTGAGCCGGTGGAGTTTTTCAAAGAGGAATAGTAGCAGTTGTCTTTCCATTTCTCTTTAATTAGATAGCTCTCTTCTGAGAGAGGCTAGGAGCTGGTAAACTGATTTGCAGTGGCTGAGACAGATCAAAAATTATATATCCACTGAATAGTTTCTGAAAAAGCAGTTCTTTGTGGTTTGTAAAATGACTTGTCTGTGTGTGATGGTATTGGTATGGTGTTGATCATGCAACAACTGTCTCTGCAAGCCTGAGTTTTCATTTAAAAAGGCGTCATTGTCTGTTAAATATTTGGGCATTCATACTCCCCCTGGGTTGATCAATGATTTGAGATGAATTATCTCAGAGTGCTGTCACAATTAAAGAACGGCATGCTCAGGTGGAAGGGTTTGTCTGTTTCAGAGATGGGAGAGATATGCTCCATGAAAATGAACATCCTCCCAAGGTTAAATTATCTATTTAAAGCTCCTCCAATTACATTGTTGGATAGCAGGATTTTTTTTTTGTAATGTGGATAAGAGTTAGCAGAGGACAAATGACATAATTGGAGGGGGAGAGAGAGACTTTGTACGTGCTGGCTTCTGAAAGAGCAAAAGGGATAAGAAGAAGACAATGCCAGGCAACTGCCTTCAGGTATCTTAGTCCTTTCTGGTTGCCTAAATCTCAAGCGGTTTTTGGAGGCTGGGAAGGAAAGAGGAAAAGAATTAGTATTTGTGGAAAATCTTTCTGTCACTGCCCCCAGGTGTGCTGTGTGGGGCTTGATGCTATCTGCCTCCTTGTAAGAAAGAGTGAAAAAAAAAAAGCAGCACTCATTTTGGGATGTATAAATAGTCATCTTTTGCTCTGATATAGCACGGAAGAAGGTATTAGCTGGTGAGTTGAATTGACATATTCCTTTGTGCACAAGTTATAGCAACTTAAATGAGAATTACACTCATAGCAAGAGAATGCACTCTGTTTAAATTAGATAAGGAGATTATGACAGGAAAAGATCATTGAATAAAGGGTTTTTAAACTAGCCAGTGAAATAAATGTATGACTTCAAACTTTGTCTTGCCAGAATTTATTAATAAAACACAATGAGGTTTTTGGAATACAATGAAGACCTCTTCCTTTGAAGGTTACAGTGTAATTTGTGTAATTGTGTTTGTGTAATTTGACTTCAAGATATGTCCTTGTAATTTGGTAAACTGCAGATCTTGCTCTGATATATTGCATTTTTTTTGTGCCTCATATTGACACATCTAATTGCCTCATAAGTATATACTCAGTTTAAAGCCATTGCACTGCCCTCTGGACCTTGAGAAATTCACTTTCTGCTCTGTAATGATAATCTCTGTATGGATCTTATCTCTGAAGCAGCCGGCCACCTTTGCCTGCTTACTTACTAGGTATACACAGCTAATTGCTGTTCTCAACAACCTCACCTTGCTGTCATACAGCTGAAGAAGACTTGCTGGATGACATCTGAAATTTTCCCTGCTGCATGATGCCCTCTTTTGGCAGGGAAGCCAGACCCCAGTGGTCTCAGGCATCTGTGTTGGGAGCTGGTTGATCCTCACCAAGAACATCCCCTGTCTTTCTACCTGCATGGCACCATTGCAGTTGGTCCTTTAATAGAAGTGGTTTTCCTGCTGGAAAGGGAGCCTCTTTGGGCTAGGCAGTGGTTGGTGTTGGTAGGATGTGTGCGTAGTTATGAATATATTATCGTAATGACACACTCAGTAAATTGAGGTTTAGAGTTTTCTGAATATGAAAGGGGTGCTGGAACAACTACACCGACTTGGGGAACAGTTACCATTTTAGTGTTGCTTTGCTGAACTAATCTGAAATTGACAGAAAACCGTAGAATTGTTTGGGTCAGAAGGGACCTTAAAGATTATCATGTTCTAATCCCTCTGCTATGGGCAGGGACACCTCCCACGGGATCAGGTTGTTGAAAACCTCATCCAGCCTGGCCTTGAACACCTCCAGTGGTGGGGCAGCCACGACTTCTCAGGGCAACTGTTTCCCTCTCACCATCCTCACAGTATGTGTGCAAACAGTTTATATTCTAAGGCATTAACACTGTGTTGAATTTGTTCACCTAGAGAATCTGGGATGCAATTGTTCTTGGCTGTTGAAACAGGGAGAAATTTTAAATCCGGATTGGAAGCTCAGAACACTACAGAAGATAAAAACAAATTGGGTAAGAGATTCGTGGAAGGGTCAAGGGCAGAGTCACACTGAGGAATCAAGTCACTGGAACTCTAGATGTAGACAAAGCTGATTTAAAGATCGGGTTTTATTGTGTTGCAGCAATTTCTCTGTTGCCTTTACACAGTAGGGCCTGAGGAAATGTAAAGTGTGTTTAAATCTTAAAAATGCACAGATAAAAAAAAATTTAGCACAGATACCTCTTCACATATGTATTGAGTAATATGAAACTTGAAAAGAAATTGCACCGTTTACAACTTATTTCAATCCAAGGGCATAGAATACATAGAAATACTATGTATAGAGTTCAGAGCAGAAGATGTTGAGTGAAGTTAAACAAGCTTAATAAAAATAAACCTACACATGACTTTGCATAAAAGGGGGGAAAATCAAAGGACTAACACATTTGCATAGATAACATTTGAATTGTTAATTCATATTGCACTTCATTGCAAGGATGTAATTTTTAATTAAGAGTAAAATCTAGTAGATACTTTAAATGGGAAATGATTATAATTGCAGATGGAAATTAAGGTAATGAGAACTAGTTTAATTAATTGTTAAAACTTAACATTTTTCTTTTTTGTGTTTTTTTTTTTTAAATGAGCTTGTGGTCTGTGGACATGGCATTTGTTTTGTAGATGGGTATAATTAAATATACAATGATTGGGCCTGAAGTGTTGTCAGGAAATGATATTTTAGTCTGAGTTGTATCATTTATGTGAAAGAGTCTGCATGGATGGCCTTCTGAGCATCTTTGGTTGACAGACATGGCCATTTGCAGGGTTGGTGTGAAACTGCAGTGTCAAGAACCCTATTCCCAAAATGTCCTTTTTAAACCGTATTTGTCTTTCACTGTGGTTTTCACAGGTGATAGAGATACTTCACTGGAGAAAAATGAGGTATTGTTTGTTCCAAATGATTCCTGCCTTTGAAGTTCTCCATCGATGGATATGACAATACCATATTGACTCAAATTTAACTCTGCAGGATTTTGTTGCTCTGTTGTGCTCTGACTGTGGTTAACTGACATGGCCCTTTGGGAATCTGTGGGCATACAGCTGATCAGAGCTGTGCCTGAGAGAGGGAAGGAGAACCTGGGGTGTGTTGCTCCTGTCATCCTAAGCTCTGCATGTGTCTGGGAGGGTTCTTATAGCTCCAGAGAGCAGCGTGTCCAGCAAAAGCCTGCCAGGAACGAAGGTGGTGACCCTGAAGGGAAAGAAACTCCAGGTCTGTGCAGAAGCAGCCGTGCTATCTTGCTGTGCCACGCGGGTATTTTGGACACAGCCAGCTCTGGGCAGTGCTGGATGATGTCACTGTCAGAGAAGGTCCTGTGTGAAGCACTGGAGTATCAGCCCCAGTGGGGGCTGTGTGTGGGGTTTGAGAGGGGAGCTGTGGGGTGGCACAAACTGCTCAGAAAGTGCTTCATCATTTTTTCTTGATACAGCTTTCTCAATCTTAAGATTTACAGCCCTTTGTTTAGGGAACTGCAGCATGAAAACCTACACAGCAACCATTTCCTATTCAGATAGCTATGACACTTGAGGTGAAAAAAAATATTTGTGTGGGATCCTTACAATAGGGGGTACTTCTGCCATTTGAAAGCTTGGTAAACATTTTTACCAAGCTTAGAGCTTTGCATCCAGAAAGGATTTTGAAGTGAACAAAATTAGAGTTGCCACTTATGTTAAGAACCATGTACGAAGTCTCTGTCATCTCTGGCTGCAGAGGGATTTGGAGAGAAGTACAATTAGCACTAATTGGAGTTGTGTCTGAATCATCTATCTGTTGGTGTGAGAATGGACCCTTGAAGTGATTGGCAGGAGCTACCTGCCTGCCCCAGTTCCCTCAAGAGCTGCACCGTTACATCGCAGGCATCACAAATTGAGTGTTTGCTAGAAGCCACCAACCAGCACATCTGAATAATCCATGCAGCACAAATGTGGAAATTCAGTGCAAGTTGCACAGAGTGCTGGGTACTCATAGCTGTAATAAAGATACACTATTTTTTTTGTCTCAGAAGTCTAGAGTTTTGATTCCTGCAGCTTTCGTTGCTCTGTGGTGCTTTGTAGAATGGTATGTCAAACCTTCTTTTCCACCCAAAGAGTTGTCTAACCCTGTCAGTATGTGTGGTTTTTTTTTTTCCATTTTGGGTTTTTGCCTTGTCACTTGGACAGCTGCACCTCACCTGGAAACTGGCTTGTGTTACCCATGTTGGTCATGTGAAAAAAATTTTGCCAAGTAGGTAAAAACTATATATGCAGAAAGACACATCTCTGCTTGGTTTTGTTGCCTGTGGGTAAATAAAATAGAAACCTGAAAAGTAAACTAATATTCAGTAAAATGATAAAAGAATTTAGATGAATGACAATGTAGTATTTTCTTTTCCCTCTGAAGTACACAACCAGAGATGTGAAGTATGGTAATGTCGCTAGGGTAATATACAGCTGATAGCAGTGCATTCATTTGCATTTCTTCCCCTTACCTTGTGTTTCTTTTTTTTCCCTGAAGCACATGTGTTGGGAATTGAAAATGCAGTTTGCCTATTATACACTGGCAGTAATCTTTCAGTTTCTTTAACGTAAAAAATGAGGCCACAAACATGAGCAGCCATTGATGTATGGGGCTATTGATGGGAATTGAATTTGCAAAGGGAAAATGGGATTTGGTTGTAGTCTGAAATGATAATGATGTGTCCCAAATGGATTTGTAATGGTCATTTATTGTTTTTTTTTCCTGTGATTTTGTGGTTTGACAAAACATATTTATGCAGGTGACTATGAAAGTAGCATAGGTGCACTCTGAGTGGGAGTTAATAGCTAATGGCAAATAATAAGTATGCAAAGTCTGAGCTTGAGCCTGTTCCCACAGACTTCATTAGGTGAAGGAAGGGATGCTGTGATTTATTTTCCTAAGAGGGGAAAATATAGCTGGGGTGGTACTTCTTTGTTTTTATTATTTCCTAAACCTCAAAATGTGCCTTGACAAGAATTCTTAGGAATGTATGGAATTTTACTATCAATTCTTTATGCAGCACAACAAATATACGAGATATTTTGCACAACGTGTGGATAAACAAAGACTTTGCCCTGAAGAGTTTTCAGTCTATCTATGGTGCAACTACTGAGCACTGTGATGTGATGCTGTGCTTGATGCTTGTGTTCCTGTGAGCTGTTGCTGTACGTGGGTGACAGAGCCCCCCAGCCTGCAGTCTGAATGAATGCACAATCTGGGCTGATGGGGAACTGCAGGGTTTTCTGTCTGTCCTGGATGTGCATCTGTCTGCCTTGTGCTGATGTGTGTGTGGGTCTGAGTTCAGTGGAGCTCTGTTGTACCTCCTGTGAGGGGAAGGAGGGAATGCCATGCCAGTGCTCACAGGGTCAGAACAAACTGGTGGTGACAGGAAAGTGATAATTTAATGATCTGGATGGATTTTTGGTTTTGTTTTCCTCTTGTTTCTATTTTTTTTTCCATTTTTTTTTTTTTGGACTGGCAAACGTCACATTTGTAAACTGCCTTCCTTTTTAACTGGTGTGTAATCCTGTTAAATGCCATGTAATTTAAAAGCATGAATAGAAGTAATTACAGAGTATATGAAAAGTGCTTCTGGTTTTATAAATATATTCCTTATTATAAATTTTTCCATTTAAAATCAATACAGCCAGTAGTTCAGATGCAAAGGCTGGAACGTGCCTGTGTAAATGAATCTGCTTGTACGCTGTTAAAGACAGAAGGGGAGCGTGTGGGGAGAAACAGTGCCAGTTTGCCTGTTGTTGCTGTTGCCCATTCCCCTCTTGCCATGGGTGGAAGTGCTTTGCGTGGTGTTGTGAGGTGTGGTGGGAAGCAGCCTCGTGTCAGCACAGCGCTGTGGTAGTGCCAGCCACAGCCCTTACTGCTCTTGGGTTGGGATTTTTAAGCATTCCATGGATGTCCCTGCTGCAGAGAGGCTGCGAGCATCACAAGTCTGTTTATTTTAATTGGCTTTGCTGTCCTGTTAAGCTCCAGGTAGCTCAGAGGGCTGTGGTGGGGTTTCTTGGTTGAAATATGGGTGCTTGGGAACTGCTGGTTTGTTTTATAATTGTGTGAGATGAATGTGGGCTGGGCTCCCCTCTCATCCCACCTGTGTGACAGGTGGGCAGAGGCTGTTCCCCGCCTGTACAGCACTCGGCACGCCACTGACCCCTTCAGAGCTTGTGGTGGTAGAAATGGCCTTATGGGATGGCACTTCTATCCCCTTCCCTTGAAGGATGGCAGCTCCTCTCCTGCCCCATGGTTCCAGTCCATTTTGTGCAGGTACAAAGAAAGCTGCAAACACCAAGACAGATGTGCTCCTCTGTAACGGTCACTGTTGGATCAATGAGACCTGTTCTGGGCCTGTCTCTGTGAGATAGGTTAAAGGAGAGGTGTTGGAAGAATCGAGAGTGCAAGGATGTTGGTTTGACTATGAAATTGTTAAACATTTTCCCTCTAAATTTTCAAATGTTAAAGTAAAACTAGATTTGCCAATGGTTACTTTAAAAACACCATTGCACCATTTTATCCTCTTGCATTGGTTCTAGTGGAGTGTATATTCTGTGAGAGATTTAATCTTATTTGTCTGTTTAGGACTGGCTGCTAAACAAGCCCCTTCCTCTTATTGTGTAGTAATTCATGCTTGTGAAGCAGTGGTCTAGAACCATCTGGACTGTGGTGTAATTCGCACTTTTAACAAACATAATTTTGGGGATAAGCGGACACCTGAAAAGCAATGCTGAAGTTTCACCCCGCTGCAGTGAGTGTTGGAAGAGTCAGGTGCCAGCAGCCCTAGGGCTGGTCTAATGTGTGGTTCCTGGCTGTCTCTTCAGGAGTGGCAGAGTTGCAGGTGTTGGTGGAAGCCATGAGGGCTCACAGTAACACAAGTGTACAGATCACCTACGTGACATTTGTGACTTTGTGCTCAAGGCACAACCAAATCAAGGGGATGGAACCCCTTTATGTTGCGGACTTGGAGCAGCAGCTCTTAGCTAATGTAGGAGAGACCCATACTTGATTATTTTCAATTACAGACTGTGCTTGCCCAGCTAAGGGTGTTACGCTGCGACTGTCAGTACCCTTGGTTTAATGCTGTATTCTGTCTATATTGGCTTTACAGCCCATTTTCACCTTTTGGCTTTAACTCAGGAACGTACTTATACATGAACTTCACTCTTGAATTTAAGTGTGTTATTGAACTGGAGCCAAAATGCTGAAAGTTTCTCACTAAACAAGTAGATTATTGTTCTTTGACATTTTCTTACAAAAATTATAAGTAAATTCTTTCTGAAGCTGTGTAGGTGCTTGGTGTTTCACTTCTATTTTGGAGAAATAAATGTTTGTTGCTATGATAGTTTGCTGTACGTACACCTCAAATGACCTTTCACACATTGCAGAGTAGATTGACATGCCATCACAACCAAATTTGTGCAGGCAGAACTCTTGAAGTCTCTGTTTTGTTCTGAGGTGGGTTGTCTTCTGTTTCCTGCGATTCAGTAGAGGTTCAAAGTGCTACAGCTCTGTTATGAAGTGTTTTGGTGATGCTGTATTAATGAAGGTGGAATTCTCAGGTGTAGCCCAGCACTGTTCTGGTTGATCAGGGAAAGTATTTTTATAGTGTGTCCATGTATGTGCAGACACTTGTTCTGAATACTTTCATTTAATGACTCAACGTTCAGTTATTTTACTGGAAGTAGCGAGTATTTTTTTGTCTTTTCCTTACTTAGCACCTGGGTAAAACACAATGCTCATGAAACATTTATAGTAGTGATCCATTAGCAGGAAAACAAAGGTTTTCCTTTAAAGAGGATTGCTAGAATGTCTTGCTGAAATGAAACCTGTTCTCCAGCTGTTTTGTATGCATTATTGCTGCCTCTTATTGAAAGTTTAAAAGGTCCATGTGATGTAAAGAAATGATACCTTTGTGTGCAAAGCTGCTTGGAAGCAATCTGAGTCAACAGGAAAGCAATATCTTCTTAAAGATTGTGACATATATTAGTTTGTGATCTCGGGTATGAAGGAGATAAAAAGGGCAAGGGTTTACTGTAGATTCTCTTGAAGGCGTGCAGAGTTCTTGAAGCAGTAATAAATGGCAGATTAAAATTGATCTCGGTGAGACTTCCAATGTTAACCAGCATTATGGAAGTAAATGACTCCAGCTTTTTGTCCTCTTCATCAAAAGGATCGTGTTCTATTGTGCTATCAAGAAACTGCTTTACCTGAAAATATCAGCTACGCAAAGAGCCTTTCTGAAGTATCATCTCTAGAATCCTAAGCTTAAAACTATAATGAGTGATTGGATGCCTGTTTGTGTGTATATGCACACTCATCATTTTAATGGAAGAGATAATGTTCTTGAAGGCAAGATTAAGGATTCAGAGGAGCATTAAAAGCAGAAATATTATTTCTAAGTGAAAGGGAGATGGGGATTTAGTATTAAAATGTTAAAATAATAGTATTGCTAGGAAATAGTAGGAGAAAAACTATTTGGTTCAGCTGTTGTAGAGGAGTAGTTTTGAAATCATAGGATGCATTCCATCACTTCCTCAAAGTGGTGGAATCTCTTGGTGTGTTGTTCCAGTGATGATTCTGCTGGCTTGGGTACTTTTCAGTAAAAGAAAGGGAGAAATGTGTCTATTTTTGTTCTTTTACAGTGCAGGGCAACTGACTTTGCAACTGCGAGAAGAACATACCTGAAATGAGCAGCTGTTTGAATGTAGAGCCTGCACTCAGAGCCTCGATCAGATTTACCATCAGCCAAAATAAGCACATTTCTGCTGGAGTCATTCATTTCATTTCACCATTTAAGAACCTGGAAGATATTTTGCATTTGATGTCCAGGTGTGCACCTACTGCGTCTGGCACTGAGGGGAGAGTATGGGGCAATATTCTTGGTCTTCTCTGCTGCTGAAATATCATTTATTTGTACTGTACACACTGAAATAGTTGCATAGAGAAGAGAAATTAAGAAATAAGTGTGGAGGATTTTTAGAAACAGTTTTTCCAGTTTTAATTTTAGTTACTTATGGATGTCTGGGCCATAGGAGACGGTCTAATAGTCATGCCTGGCACTATTGTTACCTCTAGTTGTGTTTCCAGCACTTCACTGAAACACTCAAAGATTTAATCTTATTGTTCTTGCAATTGCTCAAAGAACCCTGAATGAAAGTTTTTGTAAAATGTATGATGTATTAAGTCAGTTATATGTTTTGCTAGGCTCTATACTTTCCAGAGGAAAGAATCACAATTTTCTGAGTTCCCAAGAGCTTAAAATGTCCAAAATCTGATAGAGAAGTGATTGGTTTTCTAGTGAAGGCTGGCGCTTAGTGTATTATCTTCTATGGTCGAATAAAGCTGTTCTATTTTTGTTCCGCCACACTAGTGTTAAATTCATGAAATGCAAATCCTAAGTGTATGTACTGTGCATATTTGCCCTAACCCTGGAAAGAAATAGAAGTTTATTACTAAGCACAGAACAATTTTTCAAGGTGTCGGTTTACATTCCTTTTGCTTACTAATGAACTGTGGAAATTGCTTACTAATGAACTATCAAAATAGAGATTCTGCCTTCTCCCAAGAATGAAAGTGTTCTTTACACAGTAAGTAAAATGCCTTGTTACAGGTTGTGGAGAATACGTTTGTTCAGAGTATGTGTTCTGTAGGGCCAAAGCTTGACCAGCTCCCAGCTTTGCTGTTTCTGCCTGCAGTTTTCTTTTAATAGTTCTGAAAATAAGTTTGGTTTTCATCAGTGCATAAATCTGCAGCGCTGTAGTAAGCAGATCCTTGCATATAGAAATAATAAGCCAAGAGATACAGCATCAGACCTGAACTCAGGGGATTTAGGTTTGCTTGGAAATGCTGCATTTCGAAACATTGAGTGCTGTATATTGATCCTTGCGTGCTGTACCGTGTTCGAGAACAGCTGAGGTGCTCTGGTGTATCTTTTGTTATTGCTTGAGCACAAAAACTAGGGAGACAGGATCTGTGAAATCTGTGGAAGGAAGCAGAATGCAGATTTTTTTCTAGTCATTCGCAAATCTGCTGGAGATGGAGAAGCCCTTTCAAAGGAAGTTAGGTAAGCGTGCTTCCAATTCTGTGTATGAACGTCAAGTCTCATGAGCTTGAAGCCAGTAAGTTTATATGCAAACAAAACATTAACCCAAGTTAGAGATGTTGAGTGAGTGTCTGTGGATACAGATGCATCAGTAATATGCAAAGGCTTTAGGAGTGTTGTTATTTCTATACTTAAAAAGAGCCATGAAGAATTTACTGATTGGGAAGAAAATAAATGTAAACAGAAATAGCTGGAAACCATTTAAAATTCTTTGTTATGCACTCTTGAAACCCCAAGGTTCTCTTCAGAGGAAAAAATAATGTATATTTTGAAAATGAAAGCCCTGGTGAGAGGGACTGGAAAGCACAAATAATAAAATAGAGGAACATACAGGGAAAGAAATATAAACAAGGCAGTAACAGTAAAAACAGCTTATAAAGGAAGATAAGCGTCAGTGAAGAGTTACTGGTCAACTGATCTGTGCTTAATGAAAAATTTTTTGAATGAAGTGAGACAAATCAAAGATGAAATGTTATGAATAAGGGTGGTAAATTCTGCCAATATCTGCCTCTCTGTATGCTGCTATATAAATGTCTGTCTTGTAGCAAGAGGGGAGCCAGGGTTCCCATATTGCAGGAGTAATAACGGAACTTTTCTCCAGTATGTAAGAATACTAAACAATCGCTATTAGGGATTAATATTTTGGGGTTGTAAACTGCTATCTAAAAATGTTTTAAGACCTCTGGTACGTTTTAAGACACTGAGAAGCATGAGGGGATTAGAGAAGAACAGTTATTTTCAGGTGGCTAAAATAGGGATGAACCAGGGATAGTGTGTTGGCCTGAGATCCACCCAGTCAAAATAAGGTAAAGTGGATGTGGGAAGCGATGAGTAATGTGAATAAGACAACGTAATTCATGCTGACCATCACTGGTTTATGGGAACCAGTCAGGCTTTCTGCAGTGGAGCTTCAAGTTTTGCTGAAAGATGATGATATGATATACTTTGATTTCTGTAAGACACTTGATTTAGTTCCACGTGACAGCTTAACTTGAAAAGGAAGATGGAGTGGAAGGGGAAAAAGAAGTAAAAGTGGGCAAATTCAGTCTTGAAATAAAGCAAAAATGCTTAGGCTGTGTATCCCCACTGGCTTGTAACCGAGTTTGGGTGCTGGCTCAACAGCACTCTGCTGCAGTATTGCAGTGATAGTTGGATTGCATTCTTTCTCTAGAAATGGCAGTTAACAGATGCTTTTTTCCCCCCTTACATGAGGAGAAAGAGCCGGTGCAACAGGAAGCAATGTCCGATGCGAGTACCATCGGTTTGTTTGTTTTGCCAGTGTAATACTGTCAAAGCTTTATTGAATGAGCTGACTTCAAGCTGTTGATATAGTTCAGACCTTGGCAGCTCTCTAATCTCCTTGAAGCTTTAGTGTTTGATTGCATTCGTTTGCCCTGCAAATAGTCAACTGTGTAAGTTCTCTCAGAGCAAGAATTTATCTAAAGCCTGTGTTTATAATGGACAAGGGTCACAGGAGTGCAGAGGCCTTGTAAGGCACACATGGGCTCTTTTTTGAATATGCAGTGAAATCTTAACTTCTGCTTCCTGAAATCTGTCAAACCACGTGGTTACAAGGATACTTGGACACTTAGCTTTAATTATTTAATGGTATGTGAAATTACTGTCTGCCTTCTTGTTGGCAGGTTACTTCTCTAGTTTTATGTGGATATTACGTGGTAGTTTCCTGCCTGCTGTATATACATAAAACGATGTGTTTTTTTCGTTATTGGAGGAGGGGTGATAAAGATACATGAAGTGATTTTGTCTATTTATTTTATTAGATGGTTTGTTGAATTTTGTTGTGATTTTCATGTTTTGTTATCTCTATCCGACAAGCATTCCTTCACAGGTTTTGGTAGGATAAAGAGTTCAGGGAAATATATGCATGGAGTCTGTTCCTCATTGATTAGCTGTTTGCTTTCAAATACATGATAGCTCAGGTACAACACGAGTACTGCAGTTGAGGCTCTGTTAAATACTTTCATTCTAAATGGCCTCTCCTAGGGCATTTTATCTTCCTTTGGGTACCAACTTGACAAACTTGTGCTTAGTGTAGAGTAACATTGGTGAGAATTTGAGTGAAAATATGTTGGCTGCTTTTTTGAGGCTAAAGAAAAAGAGAGTGTATATTTTAAGAAATGCAAGCTTTTTTGCATCTTTTTTTTCGTGAATATGTAAGCTTCTTAGTGGGTTCTTTTTTTCTTTAAAAAAAAGCTGCATTGGAGGAAAGAGGAAATTATAGGAAGGAGACTTTCTACTTTATGGGAAATTTTTCAAACATGGGTGTTTGTCCTCCTTTTCCTACCCACAGTTTCTTTTGTGGGGATTTATTTTTTACTGCTGTCATTCTGGAGGTAGTGGGTGAGCACTGCACTCCTGAAAGCTTTCTGTTCTTCAACCAGTGGCAATAAGAGCAGTCTCTGAAAAGTAACGTGGCCGCTCAGTCCTCTGCCAGTGCAGAGTGCCTTTGGAAACAAGAAAACAATGAAAACCAACCACCTAAAACCCCATAGATGTTGACTGTCTAGGAGTCTTGAGGTTGATTACACTGTATCTGATCAGCACAGACTCCATGGTTATTACTGAATGTTTATTGTTTTGTGTCTTGAAGGAGAAGAGTGGATGAATGATGGTCTGTCTGCAGCGTCTGTCCACCTGTAGTCCTGTGCAGTTTCTGCTGGAGACTTTGGTGCTCTGACTGGTGCTGGCCTCTGTGTGGAGTCTTCCTTGCTGTGTTGGCATAAGCATTCTCTGTGTCAGGGCAGTGATCGGATTATGGGAGGAAACCCCCAAAACCTCCAGAAATGCATCTTTTTCCAGATGGGTCTGCTTCTAATCTCGTGCATTGCACAGCTGTTCCAGCTGCTCTGCTAAAATAGTGGATGGATTAACTACTGGAAATGCATGGATGTCTGCTTCCAAGTGTCTAAATGTAGCATGCTGTTAAATTTCTGTGATTGTTTCTCGTTCAATTGTAGTGGGTCATAAAATCTGCTGATCAGTAATACAAGCAGGTGATAAGCAGTTTGAGTTCTGAACGTTTCTTTTAATTTGGTTGATGCAGTGTGCTGAAAATTGAAGGATGCAGTAAAAGGCCAGTGATGAAATGAATAAGGGAAGGAAAGAAGAATTTGGAGTGTTTTTGTGAACTGAAGGTAAAGCCAAAGGCTTGCAAGTTGTCAGATTGGGATTTGCTGCATGTTTTAGAGCCAAAAGAAAATCACTCGGTTACTCTAGGATCATTGGATCTGCCAAGATCACTCTGTGCCATTGAAGCAAATATTCAGTAGTTCACTGCATCAGATTGTACAAAGGAACTGTTTTCCCATTCATAACATTTTCATCAAACACTGAGGATTTTAAGTTCCTCCTTAATGCCTCCTGATAGCACATTGCGCCTTTGGAAATTTCTGCAAGCACTGTGTAAGTATGTCAAAATTCAACTGATAAGGTCGTAAAACTAATTGAAAATAAGCAGAAACATGATGTCTGTCAAGGCTGAGCTTTCTAAAATGCAGCACAACTTGAAACAGCATTGGAGTGCTCTGCTAATGTGTTTGATTTCTGCAGGTTATAAAACTTGTAGGTAGTTTGGGGTGTGGTGGTGTGTTTGCCAGTGCTCCCATTCCACTTGGATACTGATTGTGGTGTGAATCTTTTGAAGATCTATCATTTGATAATTCAGTTAAAGACTGTAGTATCATGCAAATATAGCAGGCTAAAAAGTCCCTTTTGTCCAAGTTGCTTTACTGTAGCCACTTGAACATTTCAATCTGCAGCCTTAAAATAGCTTTCACATACAGCTTTCTGAATGGAATATATAAATAAATGCACTCTTCCTTTCCCAGAGAGGCAGGAAGGGTGTGTATGGGTTTAACTCTTCATAACCCTTCCTCAGAGGAGTTACTGCACAATGCTCACCCTGCCCCTTACCCCGTACCACATTTGAGAGAAACACTAATTTCTTGGTGGGACATACAGTTGTATCCTGATGTGATTAAAGACATATTTAAAAATTCGTGGGTTTTACCTAAGTAGAAGTTCATATTAACAGTAGAAGTTTGCGATGGCAGCTAAAGAATGCAGAGAGCCCTGCAGAGAGTTGTTGATGTTAACCTAGGTCAGAACTGCCATCCTGTCCTTGCCTCAGTCAGCCCCTCACCAGGCATACCTGCAGGCCCTCTGCTGCATGGCTTCTGTTCTCTCATTGCTGCTTCAGTACTTAAATCTGCTGAAGTAAATTGTCTTCAGAACATGTGAATTTCCACTGCTTAAAAATAAACAAAGCAAATAGGAAACATTTATTTCAGTTTTGCAACCCCCGTTTATGTGCTTTCTCCTTTCTTCCTTTCTGTCTTCTTTCTGAATGTTCAAGGCTTGTTATTACAGATAATTTAAATTTGTCTCCCTCCTAATAATCTTTTACCTGCACATACAAGATGAGTCACACATATGGTTTTGCTGGATTGCTACGTTGACAAAGCACCAGAATAAACAGCAATGTGTTGTGGGTAGAATTAGCTGGTGTTTAACCTCTCTTTTTTAAATTTATTCATGTTCTATAACCCTGCTTGGCTGTAGTAAAAGCAGCCCAGTTGCTTGCTCCAGATTATTCTGCGGCATGCAAACCAATTACACTAACCTGTCAAGATGAGTGCTGGGTGTAACCGGGAGAACCTGAAGCCAGAATATCTTCAGGATTTTCTCGGCAGACGTCCAGGAAGAACCTACTCAGTAATCTGTAAATGTGTAATCCTTTTAATACATCAACTTTGTTAGAACACATTAGTGTCAAATGTTAAGTGTAATATTTTAGCCTATGAAGCATATTGTTGAATGAAAATTAAACTGGAAATGCAATGTGATAGTGGGGAGAAAAAACATTGAAAACTTTTGGAGATGAATCTGGATTAGCCTCATTAGGTGCTCTCAGTCACCCTCCAGATGCTGCTGGCATTAGGTTTGCATGTGTCTGTCACATGTGTTTGACCTTAAACCTCATGGTGGCTGCTGGAGGCCTCCTCTGGTTTGAACTAACTGAAGATGATACTGTTGCCATCTAAGTTACCTCATTGGATTTTATTGTTAGTCTGTTAATCCGTATTTGCAGTGTATTCTGATATATTTCTAGTGGAAATTCACCCAATTTATAGAGGTGCTTTGTTGCTAAAGGCTACGGTTAAAGGAAGGCCCTTTTCCAGTGGGATGGAAGGAAGCTTATGGAGTTCAAGCTGTTATGAAACTTCTGAACAGTATACTTTCAGCTTTGTGTGTTTTTTGGAAGGTAGAGGGGAAGTTCTTCTAGTTTGCAGACCTTTCCTTCCTCTGTAATTTTAAACCCATTTCCTCCTCTTTTCTTCATGAACAATCCAAAGTGCAGCACTATTTTCTAGTTCCAGGGAGGGGTGGAAGCCTGTGATAAGCATCAGTGCAAGCCTGGTGCAGCCAGCGGCCACAGCCACCTGCGTAATCATTGTTCTGTGCTTCTGTGGTACTCGCTTCATTTTGCCCCTTCACTGATGGACTTGGTAGTACCCAAACTGCATCTGGGCTGGATTACTGACAGGCTTCCCAAGCTTTATGCAGGTTGAGAATATCTGTTCCCACCAGGACAGCCCCCCAGCAGGAGAATCACCTGCCAATATACTAACTGGCTATTAGATGGGCACATAATCTTTAAAATCAAAGGAGTTGATACAAGTCAAAGCTTGCTTGGATTAAAGCAGCACGTTGGATTGAGCCTCTTCATCCTTAATCCCCCAGCTGTGTCCCCCAGCTCTGGCCAGATGCTGTACATCTGCAACTTGAAACATCCCAACCTCTTCTCTTAAATTTATCAGTGCTTTCACATGTGATATTTCAAGTGGGTTTTGTTGAACAGAGTATAGCTTTTTTGTGTGTGTTCTTCTTAAAGGTTACTTCTGGTTGGAACAAAATCGAAGGTTGGGAGTTCTTAGCAGATGTTATGATTAAATCTGACTGGTTGTAGGCTCCTTCCTCCCCCAGCTCCCAAATGTAACATTTGGGATGATGAATAGCAGAATTTATAAGTGATGCCGGTAGCTCTAATTGTTCAGGGTTTTGTGTGTGTGTCTGTGCCTGAATAAACCCTTCTGTGAACAAAAGCTGCACTGCAAAACTGATGGTTCTTATCTGGCTTGTAACTATATTTAATATGTCAGGAAGTCCCCTTCATATTGGAGCATCCTGATAATTGCGAATGGTTGGTTTGATACAGGACTTCAGTACCCTCAGCTGAAGATAAATCACATAAAGAACTTGGTGTGTTTTACGTCCTTTCTTTTCTATATATCTGGTGGACAAATTTCAGGAGCTTACACATTTTTAGATGGATTTGGTTCTTTGTAAGTACAGGAACTAGATGTTACTAAATCTTACCTCCAAAACAGTTCTCCTTATTTCTTTTTCTTCTTACAGTGAAATTGCCTGCTATCAGGCTAGCGTTGACCCAGTCATCTAATATGTGCCTTTTTTGCCTCCGGCTCTTCAGCTTTCGATTTGTAAAAGCATTGTTAAATGGAGCTCATGCTGTTCATTCAGTTTCTCTCATTGTGCAGTTTGTCAGTTCTGTGCTTGCTGCCCTTGTGTAAGGACCTTTCTCAGCTTACCCCAAGGGAGGGTGTATGTTTTCCACAGATGCCTTTTGGGAATCATGTTGGGATTGTCAAGCAGCGAAAGGCCAGGCAGAGGAGTCTCTCTCAATCAGTGCACCAGAATTGAGAGTGCTGTTGTGGAGCACCTGGAGTACAAAGCCCTTGTTTTTCACAGAGGTTTGTTATTCAGTGGCTGAATGGCAGCTCTGCTGCCAGCAGCAGAGGGATGCACCTTTAGCATCTGAGCTGACAGAGAAACTGCTTTACCAGGGTTAGTCTTCTGCACAAGCTTGCTAAAATGAACCATGCATGGTATTTATAACACTTTCTGTTGGCTACCGATACTTACTGTCTTTCATTTCTGTTTTTTTGAGGGGGAATAACAATACTAGTGAATTCAAACAGTTGCTTTATTTCCATAGTAGAGAGAACTGCGTGGTAACTGAGCAAAATCCCATCCCACTTGAATTTTTCTTTCCCCACTCAAACAATATCTGTGTCATGCAGCACTGGAACAAAGGCAATGGAAGTGGATTGTTGTGATAGTGCTGGTGTGGAGGAGTCAGCATTCAACACCAGAATTTAGCTGTTGGAGATGTACAGAGGAAGAGTAACTAAGAACAGCCCAAGAGCCCAGCTGTTCCTCAGCTTGCTGCTGCTGGTATTTCAGGTTTCTGCGGGACAGTTTGTAGTTCAGGAATGGGTATTTGAGGTGCTGCCTTCCAGTTTCTTTGCACCATGCTTCACAGAGGTTTTATGAAAACCTGACATAGTCCACCAACTGCTAATAAATTTGATCATCTTCCATGCAGAGAAACACATTTAAAATCTGCAAGATATTGTGGAAAAATATATCGTTCTGTGATATAATTTCTAGCTTTAGGTTTTAGTCACAGTGCTGTGTAATGAGAATTAAATCAATGCCCGTGTATCTGAGACCCAGACATAAACTTCATTAATATAGTTAAAACCAAGACTTCATGCACTTAGGCATGTGTGTACAGAAGATCATACATCCTTATCAGGTGCAAACTGGGCTGCTCTTCAGAGGAAAGCCCAGAAATTCCAAATCCAAACTCTCAAACTTGAGTCAGATGCTGCCCTGTGCTTTTATTACATCTCATCCTACGTTGGTTTATTTGCCTCAACTATCTCGTGCTTTTTTTTACTTTTAAGATTTGTTTCAATGATAATTGCACTTCTTTTTCCATGTGTTACGAGATCCCACCAGTGCCATGTGACTGATGTTCTAAGTGATATGAGGCGATCGCAGCAGACAGTTTCTTCCTTAATGTGGTCCCTGACCTCCTCCTGCCGTACAAGTCAGGGAGGTGAGCAGGACAAGTATAATTATTGTCCCTCCTCACACCATTTTATTGGGTTTGTTTTATGTAGAACCAGCTAAGCTGTTTGCAGCTGCTGCAATGAGTTTCTGGTGCCAGCAGTGATTTCTTGGGTTCTTTCCTGTAGTTACGTTAAAGATACAGTACCATACCTCGCAGTGAAAGGAATGATTTGGGGCAGGAGTCCATATTTTCTGGACCAGCTTCATTTAAAGAAGTTCCTTGTTCACCTTTGAACTGCTCTTCATTGTCTGGTGGCTTTACAAAGCAGCAGCTAAGGCTTACTGAAATTTAAAAATCAATTAGAAAAAAAATCCTGCATCTGTATATATCCATTTGTGACCTTAGTGCGGAGGAGGCACGCCGATTCAGATTTTTGTCTTGGATAAATATGGATATTGAAGTATGTTTTTCAAAGATCTACTGAAATTCCTGGAAATAATATCTGCCTACAAGAGGTTGTTAGTGCCCTAACCTAGCTGAAGATCAAGTATATTAAAATATTATCAACATATAAAAAAGTTAACTGCTTGAATACAATGGGCTCCAATGTCATCTCCTTGTCTGGAGGAGCACTGAGAAGGCTGCTAATGTGACTTAAGTACTGCTGCTGATCTGGCCGTGAGTCTGACAGCCCGATCCATGCAGGATGTTTTCAGTTATCACACTGGCAGTAGACTCAACAATTCATTGTCTCTGTTTATACAGTGATAGTCTACATTTAGTAATCTCAAATCCTAGTTAACAAACGGTACTTTTCAGAAGAGAAAAAAAAAAAGGGAAAAAACCTTGGTGTTTGACAAATGCCATAGTCCCCTGGACCTTGGTGACCTCTTAGGATGGGGCACATACTGCTGGAGTAGGATCAGACCCAGGAATCGATGTGCTCTTTCAGGCAGAGGTGAAGTAGCACACAGAGGACCCTGAACTATGAAGCAAGCAAGGTCCCCAGCTAGGATTGATTATACTCTGACTTTTACTTATCACTCAGGTATTTGTCTAGCTACTAATTTTCATTGTTCTAGGAAAGTAATATAGTACTCTTAGTAATACAGCATTTGTTAGATGGAAAAATATAATATAGAAGGGAGCTTTTGTTATTGCCTTCAGTGAATCCAGAATCCCATTTGTTTCTAGGTGCTTTGTTAAACTTTAAAGAAGAAACAGTAGTATCTACTGGTAGATATGAATCTCCCATATGCTGCTACATGTGCAACCTCAAAGCAAGCTGCCATTTTAGCAAGACGAACCCTTTGATTTTTGGTAAAGGCATGGCCAGAACCTTTATGTGTTAATACTTCAGTGGTTGCTGCATAAAATGGTGCTATTCTTCAGGATGCAAAGGACATATGCTTCTGGGAACATCTGGCCAGCTGTTTAGAAGATGCCAGTGTTCTAAGAGTTAGAATGAGAAGCCCTTTTGGGTAAATCTGTACTCGTTATTTCTCTAATATTAATAGAATGAGACAATGCATGAAATCCTGGCTCCAGCACACTGGATGGCAGAACTCCCACTGATTTCAATATGCCTGGGCTTTTTCCTTCTGTTTCTTAGTTGCTATGACGCTTTTTTTTTTCATCCTATCGATGTTGCAGTTCAAGGAAAGGAGAAGAGCAAGCAAACTCCAAGTAATTTAAACTGTCAGCTGGCAGTCGCCCTGCGTGGCAGTTGAAGGAATGTGACACTCTGGTGGTCATACGCCTTGACGGTGAACCCAGACCCATGGAGACCTCTCCAAGAGTACACTTAATCAGTGTTCCTCCAGAGAGTTCTGTCATTCTCGCTTGCCTCTTGCTTATGCCACTGTAAATTAGAAGTTGCTCTACTGAAGGTGAAGTTTTTAAATCAGCATTAAGTGAGAAGAGAATAAGGTTTGTGCTTCTGGATTTTAAACAAATGAAAATAACAAGAACTTCTGCTTTTTAAAACTCAATTCTTTGAAAAAAATAACAGGTCTGGTAATTTGCAACTGAGAGTTGATGTTTTCCTGTTGAACTGAATGACAGGCTTAACTTCACCTCCCTCACACTACAAAGTATGATCAAAAGTTGAGGTCAAAGACCAGTGACGTTTACTGGTGTGGGGTTGTTAGGGTTTGGGGGTTTTGTTGTTGTTGCTCTGCACTTCCTGCTGTAACTGTTCAAAAAAAATCTGGATTCGGTCAGGACAGGGTCATCTTCAGGAAAGGCTGTATTGGTGAGCATCCTTACTCCCCTGGCGGCCTTGTTTAAACGTACTGCGAGTGGATGTTGACTTGCTGTCTCCTTTAGACCTGACATTCCTTACCTCCAGGGAATCTGTGTATGTAGCAACAGGGAGAACATGGAGGCTGTACTAATGACAAAATATGCTCAGTGTTTGGGGTTTTCTTGTGGTGGACACATGTGAAGTATCTGGCCACACTTGAGAATTACTGCTGGGGATACAAAGCGAAGTAGTTTGAAGTCTGACTTGATCTGTTATGCCATCGTATTAATGTTCTCTTGGCTAGGCCTGTTGGGCTTTGTACTGTTGTACGATTTACAGAACTGCTTATAGCTGCAAGTAAGTGCAAGCTGGCTAAAACCAAATTTTATATTAACTTAGCACTGTTGAATATAACGCAAGGTGCAAAGATAATTTGACCTCTGATTTCCTTTGGAGCATAAATTCAGGAACCTGTACTGTCTGCTGCCTCACTTTTTGTGTCTATGTTGGAACTTTGTGCATCTAAGCTTTTAATCTTTGCTGTAAACTGTATTAAAATACTATTACAAATGTTGTAAAAACTGTTCACATAAGAACAGTGATTCAGCAGTCAAGTTTGGTTTTGTCTGTGTGTGAGAAACATGGTGGCAGTCACTCAATGGTAACACTCTAATGATGCAGATAAATTGTGCTTGCTCTTCTCTCTGTATATACATTTATATTTCTTCCCTGTTGTGCACAATTTTAGCGCCTGATTTATCAACCTCAATTATAGGGGCAGAGCTTGATCTCTTTCTATCACTTCTATATGCAGCCAGATGGGTGCATTGGCTGCCATGTTTTTTAAAAACCAAAAACACTCCGCAGCCCATCTGGAATCTCGGTTGGCAATTGGCTAAAGCCAGCATTGAGCAGAGATTCCAGATAAGTGCCAGCAGCAACACATTTCTCACTTTCAAAAAAAAAACAATGTAATTTTCTTTCAGTTCTTGAGTTGAAACTTAAGATGGAATCAAAAACTGTGTTAGTTCCAAAACCACAAAAGCATTGCTGTGTTAATACAGATGCTCCCTGAAATGTTCAGGCAATGTTATGCAAATCTGCTGAGAATCCTGCCTGCATCTACTTGGATCCCGTGGTTATGCTGCACTTAAACTGGATTGCAGGCATTTCCATTGCCACTCACGTAGCTAAGCATGGACTGTGGTAGTACAGGCTTCCACATGGCGTATATTAGCTCAACATGGAATCTGATTGCAACTTTAGGTAGCTTTCGTGGAGTAAAACTGATTATTTTCAAGTGAGGTGGAGTGTGTGTGCAAAATCTGACCTTCCCATTTAACTATGTAAGTTGTTCAGTGTGGGGCTACAAATCTTTCAGCTCCCCAAGTTGCTGATAGCACATGCACAAATTTTTAAGTTGGTATAATAAGCAGTATGTACATAAGAAGTAAGAATGTAGGGGAAAACCAAAAACAACAAATACCTCCCATTATCTTGCACTTAGATCATGTGTTTATCTTGGATTCTGTGTGGACGATAAGAAAGCATGTCCAGATTTTTGATTTTTTTAAAGGAATACTGTTTGATTTTGGTTATTTGCTTTAATGAGATGTTGCAAGACTGGGAAACACTCTAGGATCTAGGTTTGAATTTTTTTCTGCACTTTTGACTCTTCTTTTTAATATGATGTAAAATGGGAAGCTTTATTTTGTGACTCAGTGGAGCAAAACTGACCCATCTGAGAAAGAACTCTGACTAGTAATGTAGGGAACGCAAGGAAATTCTGTCCCATCCAAAGTGCAATGACTGCTGTAATTGCCATTGTTACTGTAATTCTGCTTTTGAACCTCAGTGGACTAACACAGCATGATTTTTTTGGGGAAAGAGATAGCAATGCAATTTAGATTAGTAAATGGTTGTGTTAATGTGAATTTAGTATAGTTCTACTTTTAAAAAACAGTTTTCCTTCCTCTGAACTTAAACTTTACTTTCGGACAGTAATGCTTCTTAAAAAACCACAAAGACAAGAAGAAAACATCAACAACAAAAAACCAAAACAACCCAGACCTCAACGCAAACCTGAAAAAAAACCCCAAACTATAATGATTGTTTTCTTTCCTCCTTAAAACTTGATGCTTAATTTTAAGTTGCTCCATTTTTATGTCATTTTTTTGAACAAGAATTTTAAAACTGCATGTATTCTTTGAGTACATTGCAAACTTATTATCATGTGCATGGAATTTTTAAGTTGTTTCCATTTTCATCCGTGATATATTCAGAGGCTTTATGCTAACACGAAAGCCATAATGAAGTTAGCTTTATTTACATGTAAGTTACGGGGTGTAATACCCAAGTTAATTCATGCTGTTTTGCTGCATTAACTTCTTTACATTCTCTTTAGGATGCAAGACTATTTTTGTTTCTTTAGACTGGAAATGTACTTCTGCGTTTGAGATGATAGAGAATGTGTGGCACTGGAGACAAGCCCTTACTGCTTCTGCTGCATCGTGTGACACAACACCATGTGACTTGGTTCTGTAGACTGCGATATTGAGAGGAGTGGCTGATGGAGATGAGCCAAGGAAACCTTCCTCATTGCCCCCATACTGGGGAGAAGTGGGTGTCCTTGGCAGGCCAAGGAACATGCCTCCTGTAACTGCTCCTACCTTCTTTCACCTTTCTCATCCCCATGTAAAGGTGGCACAACACACTACTTGAGTCCTTAAGGGAAGCACTGTTTACGGGTGGATTGGCTTGATTTTGGTATGGAAGGGGGGAATTTGATCCATGGGAATTTTAGTTGTTGTGGAGAGGTTTGGGTCTGGTTGTCTTCAGTCACTTCCTGCTTTTGAAAGTGCTGCACTTCGGCAGACTGGTGTGAGACTTGATACTGAAAAGTTGTGGTGTCTTGTGATCTGTGAAATAGGCTGAGCTGCTGGGTCAGTTTGCAGTGTAAGTGATTGCTGCCTGGTTATTGGAAATGAAGTGAAGCTCAGAGGGTTATGGGCTGAGCTTTTGAAAGCTGCCTGGCCTGCGACCAAAGGATGCCACTGACATGAGGTGGTTCCTTAGCCACAGAAAGTTTTATTGTATTTGTCAATGTTACAGTTTGAAACAGTACTAAATATGCAAGAGTCCAATATCTATTAATAGTTCAGGTATTCTGTTTCATTTAATGTTCCTTGTAGTCTGTCCATTCGGAGTGGTATTTGTGTCTTGAGCAGCAGTGGAGAAAGACCTTTGAAATCAGACTGACAACTATGAAGCCTGAGAATTGACTGGGGCTGCAGGAGCACAAACAATGCCAGAATCTTTCAACTTAGGTTTTGAGTTTTCCAGGTTGTGTTTCTTTAAAACTGGAATTATTTTGAGCAGCCAAAAAATGCTAAAGCTTTAGCATAATGATGTGTGGGTGTGGTGTCAGGAACTGTTATTTCCCTTGAGAGTATTTGTCATCCTTTGAATAAGATCAGAAATAGATTTGAGTGCTCACTACTATGAGTTTTTCTTCTTGGTATTTATTTTATTCTTTTATTAGATGCTGTTCACCTTATTGTTTCCTCCTCCTCCCAATAGCTCTTAGCCCTTCTGTGTGTTTAGTCTGCAGCTTGTCCTGTCTGCCTTGTAGGTTATGACCTGTCTTGGCCAGGAACCAGAGAATCCCTGGAAGGGAAGTGGGGTGGTTTGTTGTTCTCCCACACCTTGCACAGCAGGGCTCCAAGCTTATAAGAGCAATCCCAGGCATTGCTCTAATGCAAGGGTGAATATTCCTGCCTACTCTTCTAGTGCATTTCTCATCCTCTAAAGATGATTTGAGCTTAAAAGAAAAAGAAAAGCAAATATGAAATGCTTACCCAGAAACAGCTCCATACACTGGAAGCAGGAAATACCTCCCCCCACATGATCAATGCTTGCTGAGCACTGATCGAGCCAGTTCAGTTGAGAAACTTCCTGAAGAGTGATGCTGGAGTTAACGCAGGCTTCAGCACCCAAAGAGATGTGGAGGGTGCAGTCTCAGCTGGAAGTCTGAAACCTTCTTATCACCTGGGTTCTTAGCTGTTCTTACCAGAAGGGGAATTTGGCTCCCAACTTCTTTGGGCTGGAAATAAAAAGGAGAGGAGCAACTCTCAATTTTTATTTCAATCTGCTCTGGAAAGCTATTTTAAATCTTATGTACAGTGTTTACTCGGTATTCTGGGCACAGTTACTGTATGAGCATAGGTATGTGTACAGTACCTTTTGAAGTGCTGTAGGGTATTGGAGATACTGCTGCAGGGTCAGCACATCTGACACAGGACTTATGGGATACCCAGGTCCTTCTGGAGCAGCCTCTAGGGCCCTGGCGGGTTATCCTGGAGCATCTCGGATGGTGTGTGAATGAGAAACTGTATAGTTTCATGTGCTTTCTGCCCACATTAGACATGCAGTTTCTAGACTGTGTGCTGATGGAAACAGGCAATCTCTTTGTGTATTAGAATGAACCTGGCACAGCTTGGGTACCGCATAAGCAAAATTGGATCTCATCATCCATAGCTCGTTTTTATTAACTTCGGTACCGATATCAGCATTTCATAAATGAGAACAGCATCTCATATCAAGGCAGCATTCTTTTCTGCTGTGCAGTTAATGGGATCTGAGTGGCAACGGGCCACTAACTCAAAGCATCGTTTTGGTAAACACTCTAGCTTTATTTTCCCCTGTTCAGGAAATACTGTCCAGGTATGCATGTTTTTACTGGCCTTTTTTGTTTACATGGGCACTTGTTTCTTGCCCATGGCAGGTTGCTGTAACAACTTGCAGTATGTGTCTCAACTTTTTGTTTGTTTGTTTGCTTTTTATTACAAGGAAACAATATTCTTTGTGCTTTAATTCTGGCAGGGCTGTTGAAATGGGGCTGTGAGCTTAACTTTTTTTCTGATAGGGAGCTGCTTGCCCTTTGCCAAGGTAGAGTTCCTGTTCTTTATATATAAATATATATCTTGGGTTTTTTTCAGTGTCCCCACGGAATTTAGAATATGCAGTGGTTAATCATGTTCTTTTATGCAATTGCAACTTTGCAACTTGTCAATTTTTTGTGTGTGTAGACTCCCAATACAGTTCTGTGTTGGTACTTTGAGAAAGGGAGTGTGTGTGTATTTGGCAGTAGGAATTTTACAAGGCCTATAAGAAGCTGTTTTGCATATCTGGAGTTGGAATGGTTCCTGTTGGAATGAATCCTTGCATTAGTAAGATTCTTCACCTGTAGAAAACGCTAGTGGTAGTGACAGCTGCCATCCTGTGAGGACAGGATAATGGGCCTTTGTTTAGAATTGTTCTCTGTTGTCTGCTCAATAATTAGGAAATGGAAGAACACTTCTAAACCATGTTTATTTAAATGTAAAGACTTAAAACAATCGATAGACACACTTCAGCACAAGTCAGATCTGCAATACCCAGCAAATGTAGCCATCTCCCAAGTAGCATGAGGCTGCCTAATAAGCAAGCTCAAATCCCTGAGAAAATTCTGCTGTGTTTGAGGGGATGTGTGTTATCTCCTTTTATCAGCCTCTGAGCTGCTGTTGTTGTGCTCTCTATGTGGGATTAGTAGTAGTGGGATTAGTACAATGTACTATGACGAGGCAAAGGCGAGGGAGACACCGCACTCTAAAGGCGCCCAGTGCTTCCAGGAGGGGAGGGGTGGGTTGGGTGTTTAGAGGTCACAGTTGATGCTGTGTTTGGTTTGGGGATTTTTTGAGGGCAGAGAGGACAGCTGTAGTCTTATGTTCTCTTGCTGTTGAAAGTACCAGGCATCTAATTTTGCTGGTTAAATAAGAATCACGGTGGTCTTGTTTTGAATTGGCACTTACCCTCTTCTGTGAGATGCTGCGATTTTCAGGTGCTACTTTCACCAATGATATTGAGAGGCAGAAGGTTGTTCCTTAAGGCTTTATTCTTGACCCCTTTGCTTTTCACCTTGATCTTCAGGTAATTTCTTCAGTTCATAGCTGAATCAGTGACAGCTGAGGTTTTCATATCTCCCTGCAGATGATTTGTGAAAGTGTCTCTCCGTCTTCTGCTGATCTTCTGCTTTCTGATCTTGTACACTGGTTTCACTGTAAAATGCCTTACAGAGGAAGGCATTTCTCAGAGGAAATATCTCCTTTGGCTCAGGACCACACCAGTCAGGTTGTTATTTCCTTCATCTCTGGGGTATTTTCTTGTTTGGGCATTTCTCTGCTAACCTGTTCTGATTAATATATATATTAAGTAAATCTGTCTTCTCAGTCATACTCATTACTCCTGTTGGTCCAGCCAAAACACTTCGACTAACCTACTGGTCCATGAAATTCCTTTCTTAGAAATCCCCTGTAAACTTCTCATCCAGTTATTGTATCTGATGGATACTTTTTGTCAGTCATGAAAGCTATACATAACTGTGACCCTCTCCATTTAGCTTCACTTGCTAAGCTTTCCAAGGTCTCCTGTCACTTCTGCTCTGCTACTTGTTTGTCAGGTATTTCATGATCCATCTTTGTGCTGCCTTCTCTGTGGCTCCCTATATGTTAATTTGTGACCTCCCTGCATTCATCTGCACAGGTCCCTATCCTGTCTGCTTTCTAAGTCCCTTTTGAAGACCTATGTGTACAATGCTGCTCAGTGAACCGAGCTGACAGATGTACAAATTGCTGACTATTCCCTGAATCAAGGTTCAGAAAAGTGTTTGGAAAATGCCTCGCATCTATATTTGCTGGCAGCACCCGCAAAGCAATAATACTTGAAGTGGAAATCAGTCTGACTTCTTGGTACAACTTCCCCACTTGTAACTCCTGGCATGGATGGCTGAATAATCTTCGTCTAAATAGACAGTACTGTGAACAGATGGTAAATAATTTACGAGAGTGGAGCTATGAGCAGGCCTAAGATTGAACTTCGTGTCATATCCTTCTTACTGTCATAGATGTAGACTTGCAGCTGTGAGTCACAGCAGACTATACTCCATTTATAAGATGAATTTTAAATCATTTGAAAGTAAATGAGACAAAGCTGAATTTCGTGAATTAGGCTAATAACAGGCAGTGATCCCCCAGACAAAAGGCTGTGAAGGGACTGAAAAACATTGCCAGAAATTCATCTTCTGCCTCTACACAGAAGCCCTGGTCTAAAGTGATGCCGAAGCTGCTTGTCGTTTTCACTTCAGCTATTCCACTGACATGTTCAAACCCAGCACTAGGTGCTGTGTCAGAAAGTTTCTTGATGTTTGAAGAAAGAGCATTAACTGTGAATTTGGAAAGATACTGCAGGAGGAATAAATTCAATATTTTAGAAGTAAGGGGGCCATACTGTTAGCTGGGTGCTTTGGGAATATCTACAAACAGTGATACTTCTGTAGACTTGGGGTGGCTTTGATTGCAGTCCCCACTGTCCAGGACCACACCAAGAACTTGCATTTGAGAGAGAAATACTGGGGTCTGCAATCCCTGGGTAAGTTACAAACCTGTTCTGGTTGTAATATGGGGCTGAAAGCACTACATCATGTTATTTCTCAATTTGTTACAGTTAACATTGTAGAAATGTTTTTTTAGTTTTGTTGCTTCCTCCCTCCACGAGTTTGCTGAACTGTGGTTCTCTCTAAGCTGTTTCAGTGGAAGCACAGAGTGTTAGCGCTCGTTTTGATGTCATACTTCAGTGTATAGAGCAATAATTATCTTTGTCTTCCTATGATTGCACTGAAAGCAGAACAGAGATAAAAATGAAGGGATGCTTTGACAGTCTGCAGTGTGCGTTTGCAAATCACCAATTGCATTGTCTCGGTGCTGTATTTTCAACAAGGAAAACTGGTACCAGCTCTTGCAGGGAGAAGGTGATCTGGGCCTGTGTAACAGATCCTGGAGAAAAATAAAGGAAACCAAAGAGGTACAGTTGTTTTCTCCTGTCCTTTTGATCATTCTAGCCTTTCTAGATATTTTACATCTTACACAGCAGTTAAGGAATTGGCTGGGATCAGCTGCCCGGTTGCTACCTGCAGCAGCTGCCTGTCAGAGGCTGTGTTGGCTGAGGACTTCTCATGTAAAAATGAGTGTGTCATTGCTGAAGTCAGCAGGCCGAATATTGACTTTCATGGCTTGAAATAGCCACCATTCTTTTGAATAACTTCCTGTTCCAGAAAAGACTGTTATTGATCTGCATAGGATTGTAGCACAGCCTGACCACGCTAGCTGTGCTGTGTGCCCATACCTGCAGCTTCCTGAAGTAATTGCATATTTGCTGACCTTTGGGTGTATCTACAGTAGGGACTGTATAACCTCTGGAACAAGTGCTTTCTTATTCTGCAGAGCCACCAGTGCTCCAGAGAAAAGATAGTTAGTAATGTTTGCTAGAAGCAAACTCAGTCCAAATGGTATCTGATATAATATAGTCAACATTTATCCCTAAGATGCACTGCAGAAGGGAGTTTCATGGCAGTGGATATGTGAAACATCTTAGATTTAGTTATGGATTATATGCTTTTAAGATTCTTTTCTAAGCATTCCTTGAACTTGGACTGTTTAATCAAAAAAGTCAGTGGTAAGGCTGTTCTGCAGTAGTAGGTAACAACAGAGCTCCTCCTTAGTCATGAAGACAGAATCAGATTTCAGTCGAACTGATGAGTAGAAACTGTTTAGGATATCAAAGTAGTGAAAATGTAGAAGTTTTATCACAGCAATGAGTGATTTCTTTCTGCACCCCCACCCCCCTTCAGTCAGCTTTGTGGTTAATGGTACAACTTAGATGATGGTTCCTGCACAGAGAGAAAAAGAACGTAGTTCTGCCAAATGAGAAGTTACATGATTCATTACAAGGACCCTTAATTTGCCTTATTAATTTTTTAGGAGTAATTTGTGAAATCTATTAAGCATGGTAGTCTTGCTGAAAACCAAGTGTGATCTCAAAATTGCAAAATTTCTCAGAATTATTTTTGAGATGACTGCTACCCTGTGCTAAAAATATGTTGCACTACTGCAATCATTTTGTAGCTGGATTCACTCCATCACACAAGCTCTTTATCTGAAATTGCTATAAGCCATAACATAAAGCTTTTTACTTGCACACATCTAATTGAGGGAATATTTATTTGGTGCATATTAAATTCAAACTGGCCTACTTCTGAAGGAATATTTATTACTTTAAATCTCAGGGCTTTGAAGAGAGAAGTTTTAGAACAACTCTTATTCATATGACAAAGTTAATTAGGAATTTGTGTTTTAGTTCCTGTAGTGTAGTATTTGAAAAGAAGTAGTGTAGCGCTTGACAGATAGGTATAGTCAGTCATGATTTGTTGACAAAATTAAACTGTAAAAGAAAATTTAACTTTTATTGGACACATTTTGAAACAGTTTACAGGATATGCATGGAACTCCACAGACAAATCTGGAGTGTTATAGCTTAGAGCTTATAACGCAGCATCGTCTGTTCTGGCTTTTACGGCTTGATCATGCATTATGGATAGGCTGTAAAATGGGGACATGTTCCCTGCTCTTGGCTGGGAGAAGCAGTGTGGCTAGCGATCCCAGCATGTTTTTATAAGCTCTTGTTTCTTATGCATATGGAACAACGTCAGGAATCAAACTGGTAAGAACCAAAGCTCTGTCTCAGTTTTAGTTACAAACTGATCTATTAGCTCTCACTATGTCCATGAAGCTGTGCTTGTGCTGTTTGAGTGGATGATATAGCGCAAGAGCCATCTTCTAGTATGCTGTGCTCTCATGCTGATGATAAAGATCGAACTGACATGCTAGAATCAGCAGTGATGAACAGCAGTTACTGGACTGAGGCAGTTGTAGCTGTGTACAGCGCATGTTTAAATATATGTGAGAAAAGTTATCATTAGTATGATATGGTAAAAGCTTTGATCTTGTGCATCTGTCTGTTCACGCTGTAGTGAGTTATTTGTGCCTGAGACAGTGTTACACTTAAGACTTGGAGCTCTTTGCTCTATGATTGGAGCTCCCTGCCACCTGCCGTTGGCCTGAAGTGTGCTGAATCCCAGACAGCATCCTCGAGATGTTATACATTCAGATCTTGGATGAAGGCTTCGTGTAACTCTTCACACGAGCTGTGTTTTGGATAGATCACTTGTTAATATTTTCCCTAGTTTATTTACTTATTTTGCTTGTGGTGTCCCTAAAATTTCTAAAGTGTAAAATACATCCTTTGCTACTCTTAGAGTTCCTAAAGAAAAAACTATCACTAAACTGGACAAAGCTCACAGGAACACTCAAAAGATTCTGCTTTCTTTAGGCATATATAAGCATATATGTGCAACTGTGTTTTGTTTCTGAACATTGCATTTCTGTGATTCGTGCACAATGTCTGAAGTGCTGTATGAAGTCCAAGCAAGTTTCAGGTGCATGAGATCAGCTAACAGCTTGAAACGAGGTGTTATGTCTTTGAGTCCGTCATGGTTCCACTGAGGAAATAATATTGTCAACTCCTTTTGTTCAAAAATATGAAAGCTATTTCATATTATTTAAAAGTACAAAACCAAAATCAAATCTTGACCAACTTCTGAACTAACACAGGCCAAGCAAAATAAAATGTTGGGGTAGTCTCTGCTTTGAATCTGCTTAGGCCATGCGATGCCTTGACCTTCTGTCAGAGAGTTCTGAAGTACCTGGTAGAGGTGAACTTTATGTTCCAAATGCCTCCTAAATTATTAAGAGGTCATTAATATATGTTGAAAGTATTTGAGACTGGTTTTAAATATAAATGCAACAATTGAAAATGTAATCGGACACAGGACATGAAACTAAAGTGAAGGTTATAGTATGTGAAAGGCTATGTGGGGAAGAAGGGGTGCAGCAAAAAACTGTGCACATGTGGGAGTCTGTAGCAGTTTTTGTACCAAACTCTTTAGACTTTTTGTTCCTTGGATTTCTGGTATGATTTTTTACCTCTGGTTTAGTATTCTTAAATTTTACAGTGTAGAACTGCAGCTTATAGGCTACCAAAGCACAGATTTGCATCTTGTGATGCACCATCTAGAATAATTTTCTAAAATGGTCAATCTTCTAAAAGCCATGTGCTTAGGGGGATGATAGCCTATCACAAAGTAACTGGAAGGTGGATGCCATAGAATATGTTCTGCGTCTGTATGTAATCATAGCAGAAATGGATCTGTTGGTCAATCAGTTAACCCAACCACAAATTCAAGGTGCCATTGGCTTTTGGCTATCTGTCATAGTGTCATAGTGGAATTCAGCCACAGAATATTACGGAAAAGGAGGAGTAGCATGGCTCGGTGATCTCTACAGGTGGAGAGAATAGGTGAAGATAGCCAGAGAAATGCTAGTGCTAGAATCGTTCTTTGAGTGGTGCCGGTATTAGTGTTACATTTTTGCTACAGACTTTTGTATAGTTTGCTGGAGCAGGGGATGGATATTTCTTCTCTGAGTAAACACTGGCCATTAGCTAGATGGAAGCAAACACAGGAAGAGTAGACCTACTGTGAAAATATAGAAATGACATCTGGTTGCCAGGCTTAAGCCAAAAACCCCACTGATATTCCTGAGAAAGTTAGAGACTTAAGATGCTGAATGCGTGGAGTTCACTGACCTTGTACTTTAACTACTTATTATCTTTAGCCCTATCAGTAGTTACAGCCTTCTGCCTTTCAGGTGCTCACTTTTAAGTAAATTGTCCTCAGCTCTTGGTGCATCCTACCTGTTGAGGAGACTTGTTTTGACTTTCCTGGAACATAACCAGCTGTTTGTACAATTGAGTCCTTAGAGTTAACAATGATGTCAAACGTTTCATTAAAAAAAAAAATTGTGAAAACACTTATTTTGATAAACATCTGTCACTGCTGTAGACTGCATGGGGCTCACAAATTTGGCTATGTTCTTGGGGCACTATGAAACATAACGTGACTGAGGATCTGTAGGCATTCCTGTGGGAACTGTTGAATATTCAGGCAACAGTGGCATGCTGGGCTTGAATTTGTTTTTTAACATAGTCACTTGCACAGAAGTTTCTTCTGTGCCAGGTAATGGAAAGTATTTGAGGTGATAACACCATGGTTTTAAGCTCTTTTTTTATGTTTTTATTTTTATTTTTACTCATTAGCAGATCTGCTCAGGGACAGTTCAGTCATTGCCTTGAGAAAGCAGGGCAAGTAAAACGACACAGTATGTATCTTGCGTCTCATGGAGCAGCTCTGTTCCTCAAAATGACTTCAGGCAGGGACAGACAGTGTATTTGCAGGCAGATGTGGACTAGCTGTGCTTCAGACAGCTGTGGCTGTGCTTGGAGCTCTCGCAGGCAGCTGTGGTCCTGTCATTAGCACAGTGGATTATTGGCCAAAGTCAGTAAGGTAGTTGTGGTCGACGTGGCTGCACAGACTCTGGTCCAGGCAAGCTTGTGTCTGCCTACGAAAGACTGTGTGAACAACCTGTGGGGAAGAACAGACTTCCCTGCTGCTTCTTCATCTCTCTGTCTGAGCGCAACCGCCCGCATCACGTGTTGCGTGGTGAAACCCAGCACCAACACAGCAAGGCCTTCCCAGAACTGCACACTTGTTTGCTCCAAGAGAACAAGGCTGCATACTGGTACATCTTAAGATTCAGAGGCCGTCTGCTCTGGTAACAGGCAGGCTGCAAGATCTTGGTCCTCCTAGGAGTATACAGTACTCCAGAAATCTTGCTGTCTTCAGTGGGATTATTTTTGATGTAAGGTAGTATGTAACGCAAGGAAGGAGACACAATCTGTCTCTCTAAATTAGCAATCTGTTACAAAGATCAAATTAAAATTAAGGTCAGATTTCCATTCTCCCATGCACGTATTTGGCTGACATGCAAGTCAACAAGAGTTCTGTGTGCGACTCAAGATGCAATTTGGCCCTAAATTAATTTCATTAGTAAAACTGAAACTCAAACATGGTGTGAATGAGACATCTGTTAGTCTGCTGATTCATGTCTAAAGAGAAATGTCATAAGGATTTTTAGAATGCAGTGCTGCATCTGAGGCAGCTGCACTGACGTTGTGGATCAGTCTGTTTCAAATGGAGTCTTAAATAATAAACTCTTCTGTGATTCCTCTCGTTGTGAATATATGTCTTCAAAAATGCAGAAAATTAACGTAGCAGGGCAAGGTGGAAGCACCATTGATGTTGATCCATCAAGCTTAGGTGAACTGTCTGTCCTGGTAATGTTACTCCCGTTAAATCCTCTTGGTGCTCTCCTTCTCCCCCCCAACCCCATTAAGAGAAGGACTTTAGGTGTGGCAGAACACAGCAGTAAAGAAATCACGTATATGGGAAATATTACCTTTAGATGACAGCCTGTTACCCTCTTGTCTGAGCTGGCGTTCCATCTGCATTTTAAATTTAATTTTACTGGATTAACCACCATTTGCATCGGTGCTTTTTTCTTGTTGGAAATGTGTTTGCTGCTATGAATACTCACGTAATCACAAACCTTCACTAATGGTGACAAAATGTTATTTATTTATGTTTATTTGGCTTTTTCTTAGCATCTGTTTCCTTTGGCATGTGAGCTTCCCTGCTACTAAAACTAGGATTTTGGGAACATGAGCTGAAACTGCAGTGGGGTTGCACTTAAAACTCCCCGTAATTTTTTTTTTTTGGTGGCAGCCTGGGTATTCAGGGATGCAGGGTAGACAGCATGACTCTTCCAGTGAGAAATAATCACTAGGAACACAATGACAGAGCAATATCAATCCTGTTTCCATGCAAATTTCCCAGGAGTAGGAGAGGGATATTGTAGATGACACATTAACAGGCTTGTCTGTAAATAGAATGTTTTTTCAAAGTCTTCCTTGGGGCACCCATGACTGTTCAATGCAACATTAATGGATGCATTCTCCTGATAGGATAACAAGAATTTGGAGACTGAAAGAGATACTCAGCTTGGCTCCTGCTAGTTCTTGCATGTCTTTTTTTTTTTTTCTTCCAAATATGTACCTGGATTTGAGGGCTTATTTCTCACAGCAAGGGAAAATCCACCCTCATGTCTGCAGTGCCAGTCACCTCTTTTAGAACAAAATTTTCTACTGTGTAAGTTTGAGAGACTGTGAGTAACCAGAGTGTTACCACTGCCCCCAGTGATACGAATACAGGAGAAATATCCATCAGTCCTTTGGCTGCTGGTTGATGAGAAGCTCGACTGGAGCCAGCAGTGTGCACTCGCTGTCCAGAAGGCCAAGCATGTCCTGGGCTGCATCAAAAGAAGCATTGCCAGCAGGGCAAGGGAGGGATTCTCCCCCTCTACTCTGCTCTCATGAGACCACACCTGGAGTATTGTGTCCAATTCTGGAATCCCCAACATAAGAAGGGTATGAAACTGTTGGAGCAGGCCCAGAGGAGGCCGCAAAGATGGTTGAAGGCCTGGAGCACCTCTGCTGTGAGTTCAGGCTGAGAGACTTGGGGTTGTTCAGCCTGGAGAAGAGAAGGCTCCAGTGAGACCTTATAGCAGTCTTTCAGTGCTGATGGGGCTACAGGAAAGCTGGGGAGGGACTTTTCACAAGGACTTGTAGCGATAGGATGAGGGGGAATGGCTTTATGTTGGAAGGGGGAAGATTTAGATTAGGAACAAATTCTTCACAAAGAGGCCCTGGCACAGATTGGCCAGGGAAGCTGTGGCTGCCCCATCCCTGGAAGGCCAGGTTGGATGGGGCCTTGAGCAGCCTGGTCTGGTGGGAGGTGTCCCTGTTCGTGGCAGAGGGGTTGGAGCTTGATGGGCTTTAAGGTCCCTTCCAACCCAGACCATTCTATGATTCTATGTGGGGTGTCTTCTGAACGTGGCTCTGATGATGGAAAAATAATAGAGCACCTGTTCATTAATGCAGGTCCTAGTACCCACAAGTCTTGTCCATTGGATCAATTCTGCTTCCTCATGTAGAAGTCTCATAGCTGTTCATGAGTTCATGGGGCACTGAACAGTTGTACCATGAGCAGTGACAGAAAACTGAATGCAAAATACAATTTGGCCTTACTTTGAAGAGTGAAGTGATTTTTCTTCTCTTCTTTAGTCCCCAAGGAAGCTGCCCTCCTCCCTCATACGATTTGATAAGTAAAATAATGTAGCTCTATATTTCAAAGTACTTGACTATCTGACTAGTCATCTTTGTCGTTCTTGTTGCCCTTGCTTTCTCTTTATACCTGTTGTCAAAATCAGGAGCTTTGAAGGGTGTCTATTTTCTTATTCAGAAGGGTGTTGTCTCTTCTTATTCAAAAGGGCACAGCAAATCAGTGTGGGCACTAAAAGTCACTCTGGTGCTCGTCTCTTTCTCCTTCCCTGATGTCATTGTGGCACCTCATTATTCAGGTAGTTTCTGATCAGGCTGTGGAAAGGTGGTACAGAGTAGCATTTGGGCTTCAGTGGATCTGGCTGTGATGATTTGGCACAGTTTCCATCTGGGTTATGCCTGAGTCTCAGGTCTATGTCAGAGGGACAGGAGTTGTTTTGTAGTTTGACAGGTGTCTGTTGTTTAATTTGCTTATTGGATGAAATCATCGGCTTGTCTGGGTGAGGGTGGTGTGACTTGGCGCATCCATGGAAAACCTAGATTGCTACAGAAAGCGTTCCATGGATGTGAAGTATTTCAAGCCTACCAAATGTGTCTTCTGCTCTTCCAGGTTAGGACTTCTGTTAATTACTTTCCTCTGAAGCTGTTGTACTCTGTTTAATTTAAAAATTCAGTTTAGCAGACCCTGGAACTTCCCTCTTTCCTTTCTTTCCTGCCCCTGGCAAATTCTCGAAGTACCAGGCAATTGAGCCTTTTTCTGACCCAATGAATATTTAAATATTTTATTCAAATATTTACTATGTATTAATCGAGAACAAGTGAGCAAACAAGAATAACTCCATATGCTGATGCTTACTGTAGTTTACTGGTAGCAGAGAAACAGGATGGTGCTAGTGCTCCAGCACATGCTTTATAAGTGCTAGTCAGGCAGCATGAGTAGCTTTGTGACTGTCTGCCCTTGGAATATTCTGTAGCTCAGCAGTGTCAGGGCACTTGGTGAGCAGGAGATGCAAATCTGCCAGAAAGGAGGTTTCAACCTGCCAGTCTCTAGGTGAATGTTATAATTGCTTATTTCAATTTGTGTGAAGTTCATGTGTAATTTTAGTTCCTTAAAACTGCATTTTTATCTGTTTAATTCTTGGACAGATGAGGAAGAGTGACTTTAGTGCTGAAAAGGGTAATTTTGGACCTCATCAGCTTGTGCTACAGGTGTCACCTGTACTTCTAAGGCCTTTCTTACTTCTCCAGAAGCCTGGAAGGGAAGTGCTAACACAAAACCCCGTAAAATTGAAGTGCTCCAATATACTCAAGCACTTCTTTTTAAGAATATGAAAATCAGAATGCACCATATATGCTAATTTAAATTATATTGCTCAATTCATGTTTTGGCATCTCTGATACACTGGAAGAACCTGTAGAGTCAAATGCCATTATAACCATTCATTTCTTTGCTGTGACCCCTTTCTTTCTGCAGTGTAAGTTGTAAGAGGCAAATAAAAGAAACTAGATTGAAAACGAGGGGCTGATGATCTTCTGTTGTTTTATATTCTTAGCTGATGAAAAAGGATTAATTAATTAATGTTACTGCTTTATGCACCAGTGTGTAGGTGTGTTTAAATGTCAGTCTCTTGTCAAGAAACCACTTCTGGCTAGAACTGAACTGTTAACTTCAAGAGTGAACAAAAAGACTTCTGAGGAAAAACCAATGGAGCAAAGTTCTTATTCATGTGGGGTTTTGTTTTACTTGGTTCTTTTATGAGTTGTTAAGATACCTGATGAAAGAGAGTGCATGGCAGAGAACACTGCAATAGGCCATGGGGCTTTCTATATTGGAAAATATCTTGGTTATGTAAGAAAATTGCTTGTCTTTGTTGCCAACCGTGATTTTTCTTCATTGGGCATCGTCTTCTAATATTTTTCGGTCTTAGACTTTCTGGATTGAATCCTGTTATTGTCTATTAATTATTCCTGTTAATGGAGGAGAATAGAGATGTTTTCCAGCGAATAAGCATGTACCTCCGTGTACAAGCAAGTCTGGCAATCATCTTGCCAGCAAGGCTGCAGGAAACAATAAAACATAACAGTAAGCATATTATTCTTCTGCAAGCCCTTGAATTGAAATCAGTGGCTCAGATTCATCAATCACTGAAAGAAGGTGCTGATACAATGCATATATCTTCTGTTAGATCAAAAAGAAGAAAACTTTGTTCTGGAGACCGTCTATTGATCTTGGCTGAACTGTTTTGCCAAGGTGGAGTGAGAAATGATGAACACAACAAAAACCATTCCCAGACGAAATCTCTAATTCAGTAGATTTGGTTAAGCTGGAGGAGTCATTATAGCTGGCAAGTTTCGAAACATTGTTTTTTAAAGTTTAATCAGGCCTCTTGTTTTAAAAGTAACTACTCGCCAACCCCAAGAAAACCTTGCCTTTAACCCAAACCAGAATTCCAATAGCACTCTTGTACAGAACTGAAGCAGCTGTTGTGGTAAAAGAGTGAAGATTTCATCCTACACTTTATCCACTGATCATCCTCTGGAAAAATAACCCAGAACATTCGTTGTATCTTACCACTTTAGATCACTCGTTAAGAACCAAGAATCTCCAATAATTAGTCAGTTGTATGTTGATAAACCATGGTATTTCTTCAGACGATAATCAGCAGGGCTCCTGATGGAAACAGGAAGCACAAGATTTCTGTTCTAGCTCTTTTTCTGGATCTTTAGTAGAGTTGCTTGGCATTAATGAGTTTATTAAAGGGAGCTTAATCGAGATCTTTTGAGCATCTGTAAAGGTGGATTCAGGCGGTAGAGCTTCTTCATTTGAACACAAAAATGCAAAACTGTTCCTTTTTTTTTTGATTAACAAAAGTCTGTAGAATTTTTAGGTCAGTGCTTGTCAGAAAATAGTTTGGCACAGAGAGCGAGTTAAGCAATAACGGTTCACTGGGGCTGCTTTTGAATGCCTTCAGCACTCTGTTATACAACAGATGAGAGTACAGTAACAGTTTTGAGGTGTATTGTGTTAATATTCAGCAGTATATGACGTAATCTCACAAATCAATTGATAAAATGGCTCTGCAAATAAGAAAGCTTAACTTTCTTATCTCTAGTGAAAGCCTTGAAGCTGCTGGCTTAAATCCATGTCAGTGTGGGAATTGGGCTATGAAAGGTCTAGGGATACAGAGCAAGGGCGGGGTATTCACACTGCAGTTCAGTTTTGTATTAACATTTGATAGTCTGGTTTGTCATGAACAACTTCCTAGAGCCAGCAGCGAGTTCTGATGCTCCCAGGTTTCCTGCAGTGCTTTTCTTTTTTTTAAATTCGTGCCTTACTGTTTTGAGAGATCTCCATCAAACAGCAGAAAACATCTGTGTTTGTGCATTGTTCTGATGCTTTGGATGTTGGTATGGGAAAACATGTTACCAGTGAGCTCAGCACATCTGCAAGATGAGGATTAGGCTTTGCTCAGGATCTTGCCTGGTGCAAAGATTTGGCATCTCAGACTGCAGGCTTTGCTGTCCTGTGGCACAACCAGCTTGGAGCTCGAGGCTGCTTCCAGTTGCTAATTTCCCCCTGAGCCAGCAGCTTCAGTGGGTTTGTGCCTCTGGTCGATAGTGCTCTGTGCTGTTGGGTAGAATTAACCCAGAAAACCATGACACTGAGGGGGCTTTTGAAGGGAATTTAAACATAATGTTGAGTTTGCCTAAGCCAAGTGTTCACTGGAGCAAACACTCAGCAGATAGTTTTGTACAGCTTATGGCTGATCCTCTCCCCAGACTGGGGGCAGAAAGCAGCAGCCGCCTTTGTGCAGCGGAAGAGCATATTTTATTACCCAGTATGTACAATTTAGAAAGATATAAGGGAGGGATGACAGATGTGAGGAGAACACAGTAGGGTCAGTTTTATTTAGATGCCCTGGTATATTTGTGTTTTGAAATGGCTTCTTGAGACTAGCAGTCTTAAAAGGAAGACCAAAGCTTAGCCAACAATATGCTGTTTGATTTTACATCAAACCTTCAAGACAGGATAATATTCACTCCAGGAAGCAAGAATGGCTGAATAAATATGTAGAAACTTAGAGATACTGAGGTTTTGAGTAATCAGTGTCCAGTGATGCCTTTTATAGAGCAGCTCTGTAAGTTTAGTCAGAGTGGAATTTTACTTACACTGTAATTATGGAGCTGGGTTTTTTGTAGAGGCAGTCACCTCTGACAGGTTTGTACCAACATTTGTTGAACCTGGTGATTTTTTAGTGACCCATGACTCTGCCCTTTCAAATTCATCAGCTGTGGAATCTGAACCTCTAGTCAATATTGGCAAATGTTTTTCAGCAAGCCTATCAAGTCCACCTATTACCTTTCCTTTTAAAGTAGAGTAATTGCTCCTTGGGAGGGCACCTGCAGGTCTCTGTGCAAGGTCTCATGCAAAACCAAGCCTTGTTGGATTTCTATCTTGTGAGACGTCTGCGAGCTTTGGTTTTTAAGAATGTATTTTTATTCAGTAATGAAATAACCTGTAGGAAAAAAACTGATGGAGTAAAAACAAGTGACAAAGTATTAGAAAAATACTATTAGGAGAGAAAACAGATGATCCTTCTGTGTTTTCCCTTGTCATTTTAATATATCACTATAGATAGTTTTGTTTTTTCCCCATGACGAGGACTACTTGGCAGTTGTATAACCAAGTGTTAATTTTTAATGGTGTTTTTTGTTTATTTGTTCCTTTTAATGCAGGGTTAGCCTGTTTTTTTGGGTGGGTTTCTTTGGTTGTTTTGTGTTTTGTTTTTTTTTCCTCTCCTTTTAATTTCGTATGTGATCTAGGTTCTCAGATTTAAAGAACCTTGCCCTCCCCTCTCACCACTTTCGTACAATGTAAAAGCCATTACTGTTGGGTTTGCCTGTTTCCTTTTGTCCATCCAGTTGGTGTTCCCACGACTGCTTCACTGTCCACCTGAAGAAAGGCCTGGTGTGCAAGCATCCAGTTGTGTCCAGCACCAAGTGAAGCTTTCCTTTTCTCTAGTATAAGCTGCTAGTAGGGATCGGACACATTTCTATTTTCCCTGCACCCCTCTAAGTCCAAGTAATTTCCTGCTGGTTCTGTGTTCGGTTTTATCACATGTTGCTGCTGTGGCTTCTTTCTAAGTCATGGAGACAAGTTTGGGCCACTTTTGGAGCCAGAATTGTTGCATGTTCTCCTGGGAAGTCCCCAGCGTGGCGTTGGTGACACTACACAGAGCTTTTCCTATCTGTTAATGCAGAACGGTTCAGCGTAGATGAACAGGACAGAGGGATGCGCAGGATGTTTCAGGGTTAAACAACCTGCTGTGGTTTGACTCCTTTGTACTGGTGGTGCCAATTCCTGTGACATCAGAAACCTGCTTCCCTGAAAGCCCTGGTTCTGGAGTCATGGGATTATATGAGAAGCCTGTCTGGGTTTTTTATGTTTGTGTGCGAGTTGTTTGCCTCTTAATACAAATAGATCCGTTGGTCCTTAGAGCTTTAATGAAAAGATTAAAAAATGTCACCTAGTAGGGTTCAAAACCTGAAGGGGGAGTTAAAGAAAATCATGTATTATTTCTTCATAAAACCACTCAACAAGAAAAAAATGATCGTCTTGCACCTTTTTAAAGCTGTGTTTGAAAGGTCTGGGCTGCAGTGTGCACTGGGAGGTAAGCGTGGAGCAGCCCCTGCAGATTTGAATCTTCTTGTATTGCTTTACCCCTTTTCCAAAGAAAAAAAGGAGGGGGAAGAAATAACAAAGAAACCTTTGAGAGGAAGTATTGTCGAGGGGGGTATTGTGCACATCTTAACAAATCATTCCTCTGCGAACAGCTGCTGCTCTTCTTTTTGTTTTTAAGTAGCTTTAAAATCATGAGTTAGATAGGGCGGAAGGCAGAATCTTTGCCTGTTTCTAGCTCAGAAATGAATATTTAGTCATGTAGAAAGGGTTTATGAAAGCAGATTCCCTTTTCAAAGATGATTGTCACAGTAGCTTAAATTGTCTGCCAAGCATCATAATAGAGTTTTACTACTGTAGGAAAACAAAAGCAAAAGATAAGCTTAACTCACTGAAACAAAAAGAGAACAAAGGGGAAGGAACAGCAGTCTTATTGATGACAAAAGAGCACAGTGATTTCCATGCAAGTAACAACTTGAAAGGGGTTCAGAAAAGATGCTTAATACACCAAGCTGATTCAGAGGTGTTTCCTTCTTGCAGTAGGGCTTAGAGTCTGCTGACAAGCGTGAGGAGTGGGTTTGTGGGCTCCAAAGCCAAGCCATGCCTCTGTTCTCAAAGAGAGGTTTCTGAAGGCAGCATCTGGGACCACATGCCCATCCAAAAGTCTTGTTGAGCAGAGAGGGAAAGAGATTGCTAAGTGGGAGGAGTTGGTAAGTGGTGCAGACGTGGCCCAAACCAATTTCTGACCACTTTGTTTCTTGCCATCTGTGTTCCTCTGCGGGAAATTGGATCAGTTGACTAATCTTGCCCTTTCCCTGTTTTCAGTTGGTACTAAAGGCAAGGCTTAAGCCAAAAGATGACACATGAAGATGTCTATGTAAAGCTATGGTATATAGAAACTCTTTTCCTTTCAAGAAGAAAGGAGATATTTGCTTTTGAGATAAGCAGTTACAAGATGTGAGTGCTGTATGGAAATCAGAGCTCACTACCAGCCTTAAAATATCACACAGTTTCTGTCTAGTCCTTGCGATCTCTAAGGCTTCCTATTTTGTTTTCATTTCTTAATTTGTTTATAAATATTCATTATTGGGTATGAAATGAATGAGTGGGTATCAAACCAGGTGAATAGTTCCTGGGACTGTAAGACATACTGTCTGTTGGAACTTAGGAAGCTATCTCAGTTGCCAGAAATTCAGCCCTGATCCTGCATACACTTAGACATTTAGACTTCCTGTAGGGACTATTTGTCTAGACTTGAACACAGGACGTATATCTGTGTGATACAGTATTATACTGAAGTGTGGAAAGATTTGCCAGAACCTCACTGCAGAGCTCATTGAAACACCCTGTGAGCTCTGCTTTCTCTATAAAAACAGGAAAGAATATATTGTACCTAAAAGTAGCTTGACCACACTACTTTTCCTCTTAAAATAGTATGGGTTTTATTTTTTTTTTGTTGTTGCTTTGTTTTTAAGTTTGCTCACTGCCTATGGAAAGAAACAACAAGCAGAATGGCAGATAATGTGCCTGAGGCTGGCACTGAGCTTTGCTGCCTGCCCTGCCCTTGGAGTCGATGGTGATGCTGTAGACAGGGAGACTGGATGGTTGAGCCTCGTATTTAGACTTGTATAATCAATTCATTGCCCTCCTTGGAAAGGAATCTCCCACATAGACTTTCGAGTGGTGATAGCACACCTGCTGACACTGCCCTCCTCTGTTGGCTGTGTGAAGGATGGAGATAAAAGGGGCCCCTCCACACTGTGTGCAGCGCGGTGAGCAGGAGTGCTGTGTGCCCCAGGTTGCTTTGGGAGGCTTCTGTGACCTGCCTTGCTTTGGCCGTTTGTCTGTCATCTGAGGTTTCATTGTAACTTGATAACCAGCTTATACCTGTACTGCAGTCATCATGGCTTGCTAGTACAGATGTATGTCAAGCCAATCAAGTATTTTCTACAGTAGGATGATACCCTTATGATACCCTTTGCAGATGAAGGGGAAGAGGCTCTTGTGCATCTTGACTTTGATGTCTTGCTGTGGAGTTACTGGTGGGTGATGGATGCCAACCTGACTAGATAATGGTGATAAAAATTTACTTATTGGTGTTTTATTTTCAGAAATTTATGGGATAAAGCACAGAGCACACTTGGAAAAGGTCTGTCCTGGAACCAGTTCTGTTCAGTCTTTCTGTTTTCCTGATGATTTGGATTATGCGGAAGGGTGTGTACTTATTAAGCTTGAAGATGACGTGAAGCTGGGGTGGGGTATCACATGAATAATCTTAAAAAAAATTGTGATGTGATTCATTGAAGACAAATGTAGGAACAATCCCTTGGATTTGTGCAGAAGGCTGGTGAAAAAGAGATCTGGAACTGTGGTATGTCACAAACTGAACATGAGTCAGCAATACCATTGCTGTGAGAACACTTTTCAGAGAAATCAGAACTCCTTGTTGTGAGAAACGCAGCAGTCATGTTGGTTGTGCTGCCTGCAGGTCACCAGGCACCATCCTTCTGCTTGGTGCTGTTCCTGAGACCAGTGTTAAATTATTGGGGCTGGTTTAGGGCACTGAGCTTCAAGGAAAAAGGTGGGGTGGCTGAATTGACTTGATTGAGGCTGCTTATCCTGAAGAAGGTTTCTAGGAGGTGAAATAGGCTTCAAGAGAGGAATCTGTTCTTTGTATTCCTGGTGCAAGAAGCTTAAATTTAATCAAGTGCCAAGTACAAGGAGAAGCCAAATGGCAAGGCTGAGAAAATATGGGCTGGATAGTTTGAGTGACCGTGGCTGTTTGACAGCCGTTAACAACAGGCAGGCAAAGTCTGTGAGGTTTATGTTGAGCTTGGTGCCTTTTGACTGTTTCCTGTGAACTACATTTGATGTCACAGCCTTGTGGAATCTCTGCCTTTCTGTGAATGAAAGCCACCCATGAACAGGACTTGGTGAGCCTTACTCCTGCCCGCTGCACAGGCGCTCGCTAAGGCCGTGGCGTTGCGAAGGTGTCTGGGGGAACTCTTGTCCATTCCAAGAAAGCGTGCCAAGAAGAGATGCGGGAGTTGATTATCTACCTCATCAGGGCAGGGTTTGGTGCCTCGTGATCTGGTGACAGTGTGTGTTCACTTCGGCTGCTGCCTCCTCGTCAGTTGGGTTGGCACCACTTCAGGCACTACGTGATGTTTATAGGCCCGCATAGCGATCCGAGTTGATGAAGTGCACTAAACTAGATGTAACCATTAAAGAAGATTTAACTTTGCTGAAGGTTTTTTTTGGCCTCTGTGTGGTTCCCCACTTGAATCCACAGATAGTTGTGCCAGCCCAAGTGGGTTTTTTGAACCGGGAGAGGAATGAATGGAATGGGAGGGCTTGGAGGATGCCTGAACTTTTACTTGTGCCAGAAAAAACATGCCTCACTGCAGCCCAAAGGCTCCCACACCCAGAGCGAATGGCTCAAATACAACAGCTTTGGAAGCTGTCGACTTTGTGTGCTGCAGAGGCTGGATATAGCATGCAGGTATGTTGTCTGCCAGGTGGCAAACATGTAATTTGTATGCTGTCACCTATGTGAGCATTAAATTATATGCTGTTATAGCCTTGAAGGAAGATATTTAAAGCCATCTAAACTTTAACGGAAACAAGATTTCAGTTATTCTTGTAATGATAAGGATGAAAGTTTCCTAGTTTATCTAGAAAAAGCCCTGTTATTTAATGAACCCAATAATCAGAAATGCACTAGTGTATAACTGAATTTCTAATGAATAATCTATAGATTTAGCAGCTTCTGTCTTCTTTCCCCTTGTCCTTTATAAAAAATTCCCAGTCAGCCATGTATTTCCCACTGTGTGCTCACAGAGCACGCTACTGTCTTGCCATATGGTTGCTTTCCTCTAGCAATTAATAGGATTGTATGCAAAGGCCACTGAATCTTTGGGGACTGTATATTTGCTTGTGGTCTTGTCAGAACACGCACTATTCTGATAGGCAATTTCTCACTTTGTCTACTGAATAACAAGTTGCCCAAAAGAGAGCATAGTAACATAATTGTGCAGAACTTAAACTCAGTGATTTGGTTTATACAATTGGAAAAAAAACCATTCAAAACCAGAGAGGATGTATATTTTAAAGCTTCTCGAGTCATTTTCTAGAGCTAGTTTTTATGGCTGGTTGCAGCTTTCATGGATGCATGTAATCAGTTTCTTGGCAAATGTATTTACAAGGACAATATTAACAGTCACTAGAGCTATAGTAAGGGAAGGAGGAGAAAGATTGTGGAATCATTAGTCAAAGGTCTCTATTTGGTTGAATGGGATCTTGAGCAGCATGGTCTAGTGGGAGGTGTCCTTGCCCGAGGCAGGGAAGTTGGAACTGGATGATCTTTAAGGTCCCTTCCAAGCCAAAGCATTCTGTGAATCTGTTTAAAAAAGGGGAAAGTGATTAAATAGCAGTGTCTCAATGTTGCTGAGCGGTGCACCTTTACACGAGCACTGAAGTATCTGAAGAGTATTTTAGGTGATTTCCACACAGGTTTTTCTTCAGAGGTGGAAACTATAGGCACCTTTTTAGAACAAATTTTGTCTAAATTCTCTCTCCTTTGTGCTGCCAGAGCCTACTTGCATGACATTTGAAAGTGGCTATGCATGATTTCCCTTTCCCCGTAGCTCCTGTGATGCGTCATGGCAGGCGCGTTCTGCACCCAGAGCCCCACGGCGCTTGGGGCTTTGAGCTGCTCTGTGCTGGAGCATCACCTCTGCCATGTCTGTGCCACTGCAATGCCTGTGTCACGGGGATTTTGCATTTTCTAGGGGTGTCCAGGAACAGACTGATAGGCTCGGCAAGAGGAGTGTTATGTTCTTGTGCCTGTGGAGCATGGGCTGCTCTTAAGGAAGGAGGAGTTTCAAGGGTGAAAATATGGCTCAGTTGCTTTAATGGAAGTGGAAGAGTCTGGGCCAGTTCCTGGTGTCTAGGTGGCTCTGAACAAGCCTCTTGGTTTAGAACTGTTTAGGCTGTAAGATGCAGCATGTCCTTTTCTGTATTTGTGACAGTCTAGTAAAAGAAGAGCTTTTCCTGCATGTCTCTGAGATAATACTAAGGATATTTTTTGGGTGGTGGGTGTAGGAAATATGCATTGCATCTTCTGCATAGAAATCATAGCAGCACTGGGGACACAGTGGATTGAGAAAGCTGACACTGAGGAGGTCAGTAGGTATTTCAGTGCGCCAGTATCATGGTGACTTGAGGGCTTGCTTGCCTGCTAAGGAATTCAGGAGGCTGTTCAAACCTTTTTTTTTTTTTTTGGTGTTTCAGGAAAGGGAGGCAGAGAGAGGATGATAGCAACTAATCCTCTTGTGATGTTGGAGATGATGATTTTGCTAAATCTGTTAAATTTCTGTGGGTCTGGCTTAGCCAAGGGATTACAGAGCTTGTAACAACCATTAGATGCAGAGCTGCAGTGGACTGCCACTGGATCCTCGCCTTAGTTGCTTCTGAGGTCATGCCAGCACACGTCTGCTTTATGTGCACCCCTTGATTCTAGGATACCTCCTAAGCACCTTGGGGAAAAGTTCTCCCTGCACCTCCATCTTAACTCGGAAAGGTCAGCATCTGTATTTTTTCCTCTTCTCCCCTCTGCTATCACTGTTTCACCTGGAACAGAAATATGAGTATGTCATACTCAGCTATGCCCCGTGAACATCAGGTAGCTTTGAGCAGATACAAAGGATGCCGGGTTTGTTTTTGTCTACAAACCTGTTGAATCTACATAGAAAATTTGGCCAGAGGTTTTAATACAGGAAATGCAGCTGTCACTATTGTTGCTGTTAAAGATGCTTATATGATCTGACAGTGTTAATGAGCAAGTAACATTAGCTAAGTCTAAAGAGCTATTGCACGGGAAGAATCCCTTAAATTTCATGGCCAGGGACATATTTTGCTATTTTAGCTACGCTGATGAGGGAAGAAACATATATTGTCGAGTAAACCAAACAAATTTGGAACAATTGATCATCTTTTGTCCCTTTCCCATTGGGTTAAGTGTCTTTGTGTTATATGAGCAGTGACTGTACCTGGGCTGGAAGTAACTGGAATGGTGTGGTGCTTCAAGAAAGGTTGATATGTTAACAAATGCATCTGGTACAGGAATATCAAGGAGCAATTGAGTGAATAGGAACTGTACTAATAAAGTTTGGGCTTTTCTGTGTGGCCTATGAGTAGGTGGGGAAGTGTCGGCCCCCCTTCTGTAGTGGTTAATTACGTTTCCCACATGACATTTCTCTCTCCTTGACATATCCCATCATTCGCATCAGTGATGATTGTCACCAGCCCCGCCGGCATCTCCTGTGCTTGTTTGAGAGATGAAGCCATTTGTTTAGGGAAAAAAAATCCCAGTGTTTTTTTTCCGCTGTCCTAATTTTCTCGCCAACTTAGTTGAGATACTCTGTGAGGTCTTTATTCTCTTAAACAAGCTTATTCTCCAGATAGGTTTTTCCCAGATGTCCCAGCCCTATTAGATATCTTGGTTTCCATGTGTTTGTTACCTGTGAGAGGAGTGTGTTTGACATGGTATTTTCCTAACTAGAAAAACATATTTATATTCCATACTTAATAGAATACAGCTATTCTGTGTATTTGAGCTGGTGCAGCTTTTTTCAAGTAGACATTCTCTCCATGTCTAAGTGTCCAAACAGCAATATTCTGTGTACATAATGTATTAAAAAATGACACCGAGTTCTTGTCTTCTGGATGGCAAGGCAGCTTTTATCATTCTAAAGGCCTCTCAAGGAAATGAAACTATACAATTGTATTGGTTTATTTATGTTACTGCTGTTGCACCAGTATTCCATTTAAATGGTTTTATTCCAGAAGAAGAATCCACATGGAGGTAACAGCAGCCCCAGGAGCTGTTTCAACAGAAGCTAATAGAGTGCAGCCTCTGGGGAAGATGCTGACCTTCTGGTCTGGTGCAGGGTACCCCACCTGCCTAGTCTTCCTACATCGAAAGTCTCATAGGCATGGGATCAACACTGTGACTTAAAGGAGAGTGCTGCCTGTCTTCTGTGACTTCAACGTGAACGTTGCTAAAAGCTGCCCCGATAAAGAGTCTCTGACTTTGTTTTTAACAAAAATGATTTTCTCTATAATGTTGCCAAACTGTGTTGAAAAATTGTTCCACCTTTACTTCGGCACACGTATGCCAACAGATGTCCAGTTTCTGCCTCTCTAATTGCCTTTTAAACTCTTCTCCAGTAACTAACTCCCACCTTGTTTAATATTCCAGGAGATTTGAATCTTCGTGGTGTTTTTACCTCACAGCTTGGGACTGAGCCTGGCCAAGCAACAGAAAATTAGATTTAGATCTGGGAAAAGGTTGATAGCAGGGGATGCCTGGGCTCCTTGTGACAGTGCATTCAGATCTAATGTGTGAGATGAAAAGGGAGAAAGGAAATGATGCGGAATTATTTAGGTTGAGATGGAGGAACAGTAGAAGGAGTGTTAAGGAGAGCTGTGAGGGAGGGCAGCAGGGTGGTGGGTACAGCATGGGCACTCGCGCAGGAGGGATTAGACCTATAGCTGAACCAGGCTGCCTTCTGAATTAGCAGTAATCTCGTGGGGGCAGAAGACGTGGGCGTTAAGGTGAGCTGCCCTGGGCACCATGGTGGTGAATGCTTGATGGCAATTATTGATTCAGGTCTCAAAGTGGTGTGTATATTGGATTTCAGAAGTGACGTGTGGGGCTGTCGGAGAGGAGCAGACAGTTTCGGCTCTCCCCCTGACAAGTGGATTCAGTCATAAGACCAGCAATTGCAAGGCATTAAGCTCGAATGGATCTAGCTGCCTGGGGCAATTAGCATGGTGCTCTCCTAGAGGGTCTGTTTGAGCAGGGAAAAACTCTTCTGTCTAAAAAAGCAAAACAAAGCAGAACTTAAACCTATTCAAGTTTTGTCCTTTGCCAAAGGCACTGCTGAACAGTACAGAGAAGGAAGATGAGGGAATGCTGTGTATGTGTATGTATGTATAAATATATATCAATATATTTCTGTGGGAGTGGCAGAGGGGAATTTGAAAAGATTGCTACTCCAACTTATGGAAATGGCTTTAAATTGCACCAGGGCAGGTTCAGATTGGATATTAGGAAGAATTTTTTACTCAAAGGGTGGTCAGGCACTGGCACAGCTGCCCAGGGAGGTGGCTGAGTCACCATCCCTGAAGGTGTTTAAAAAATGGTTAAATGAGTTTTTGAAGGACATGGTTTAGCAGAAGATGGGTACAGTTGGACTCAATGACCTCAAAGGTCTTTTCCAGACTGAAAATTCTATGATTCCAGGAAGCTACTAACAGATCCTGTCTCTTGGATAGCTAAACTGATACCAGGTGAACTCCCAGCATATCACAGAACAACATGGTCTTGAAAAAATCTGTCAGCCTTCTCTTGTACTGAAGTTTAAGATACATGAGATGCTGCATATCCATCTTCATATTTTTTTTCTTTGTTAAACAGAAATGTTCCTAGAGTGCTTTTAAGCTGTCTGACCTTGGGCTCAGGTTCCCAAAAGATTTCTGTAGCTAGGCAAAACCATGTTGGACCTACATGGTGATAAGTGGCTGATACTATTTCAGGGTAGAATACTTTGGATGTGTTCTAAAAGTGACTTACATTTAACCTGGAACTTGCAAGCAGGTACAGGATAGCAGTGTTGTCCCTGACTGTAACGTATTGGTGGCTTCACAGACTTAAGATTTAGTTAATGAACAACTCTTTTGTCCTTCTCCATTTTTTCAACTGGCGTTGAATGCAAAACCTTCCATGGTTTTCAAAAGAAGACTGCAATTCTGGGAGATGCAAAGGCAGAGAGGCCAGAGGTATGAAAGGAACCCCCAGCTGCACTTGCAGTCTGTGACATTTTACATAATAAGAAGGCACAGCAGTGAAATACCATTCAGCTGTAACGCAATAAACTTTAACTGAGTTATAACAATAGTTTGGGGAATTCTGCTCTTATTAGTTCAAATCTGTAGATTCAGTGGGCTTGTTCTGATTCAAAATTGTGCAGTTTAGAAAAGCTATGGTCTTCTGTTTCTTTAGAGCTCTGCTTATCAGAACCCTTAGGACAAAATCATGTTGTTGAAGTCAATGGCAAAGCCCCCACTTCTTTTGATGGTGTCAGACATCATCCATTTAAAATTGCCGAACATTATGGAATTCAGTCAGATGTAATCAAAATATAAATGCAAATTGGTATCATCTCATAATGTGGCAAATACAGGGGGAGTACCTTGCTAGTGGTGATGTGAAAGACATATCTGTGCATATTTTTAATGCACCTATGCTGTGATGAACAGATTTAGATACTATGTCCTTATGATCACAGGGGAGATACATTTGCACTGTCACTGACTGTTTGCTTCTGTTTATTCCTTGTTCCTTCATAGTAAGAAATCTAGGGATTATGATAGACAAGGCAGAAAAAATAATCTAGCTGCTTTGAGATCGTAGTGACCTTCTCTCCACCACTTAGATGTCAGATGGTACCACTGGATGGTGAGAGGCAGTAGAGCTTCATTCTTTTGAGAAACCAAGGGGGAGCAGACAAAGTACCTATCCATTATCAGATATTTACTGTGATGGTAATATTACTGAGTGCTGATTAAGTAGTAGATCTTCTCAAATCAGTGTTATACTAGATAGTGTTTTGAGGTAATTTCTTAAAATATAGGAAATAATACCCAGAAGCTTTTGAAAACTCAATCTGATTGTTCACCATGCTTTCTAGAGAAAAATTTCTCAGGACAGCGAGAGTGCTGATGGTGGGATTTAGCTGATTTACCTGGCACAATCAATCAATTGACTGATTATACTGTTCTGGAACCTTTAAGATAATCATAAGTTAAAAAAAAAAAGAATTGCTATTTTAAAATTCAGCCTTTAAAATCATTGAGGGGGAAGACTGCCTCTGCCAAGTTATCTGAGTCAGCCTGGGAACCTTTGTTATCCAGCGTGATTCATTTTAGGGAATGCAGCTTGTGAATCGGAATGGGGCTGGGGTGTTAGAGAGGGGAAAAGTATCCTGATTTATCTTCCAAGCAACAATTTTAACTTGAAATCAAGTTCTTTCCTCTCCTTTCTTGCTAATTTAATTGGACATAGCAGTCGATAAAAAGTATGAATAGGCGCATTGGCAGAGTCAAGTTGGACAGTGATGAGGTAGTTATGGAAATGGTTGTGTGGAGTTGCCCGACCGTCAGGTACGGTAAGGAAATGGGATCAGCACGTTTCTTCAGTGTGACTCAGTAGACCTGTATGGGTTAGCGGAGCACAGGTGGGGTTTACAGGCAGTTCTGGATAAAATGAGCTATATATTTGTGGTCTGTTGTTTAGGAAGCTTTGATTAACAGCTCTCCGTGAGGTTTCAGAATCTGTTCAGCATTTCTGTCACCAGGTATTGTGGGAACGAGGAGAGTGCTCCTACTGTTAAGGCAGCCATAAAAGCATATGTGCAGTAAGTATTTCTGGTAGCATGGTGAGTCTCCTTCCCATGGGTTCTGAATTTAAATTTCTATGTGAACATGTACTGTGGTCAAATACGAAATGTCTGTCAGCCTTTGGAGAAAGAGCTAATACATCATGCTGATGCCTCTTATAAGTGTGACATGAGATTGCTTTTATGCTCTATCACCGTGACTAGAGGTGTTCCCTGCCTTTGTAGGGGTGGTTAGAAGCTAACCAGGAGATACAAGCTTCTGTCTCATTTCTGTAATGTAAACCTAAGTGCTACTGTGGGGCTTTCAATAGTTAACTGCTTCAACGTCAACATTCAGGGTATCCCCTAGGTATTGTGAATTATCCTAATGATAAATCTAAAACTGTTTCATGGAAGTGTACCTACACCAGCAGATGAGAGAGGAGAGGAGGTGGAAAAGAAAGGCAGTGAGTTTTGGCCTGGGCTTTTAATAAAACTTACATAATGGAATATGTACTAAATGAGAGCAGCCTCTTAACGAGAGTAGATGAACAGAATGACAATTGAGGCTATGCACTTGAACCTTAAAGCCAGGAACGAGGGCGGTAAACATACCTGGGATTTGGTAGCCAGATAACAGAAAGTTTAAGACTTAATAAAATTGAGTGATGTTCTTTCTTTGGGAACACAAAAAAAAGAGCTGTCTTGATTCCTGTAGCATTGTATCATGTCCTTTCTTTGTCCTTAATCAGCTGCAGCAGAGGCTTGGAGTTCAATACATATTGACTTAGAGCATATGCTGAAGTCTGAACTACTTGAGTTTCAAAACTTCAGTTGTCAGGAGCCGCATACAAATCTGGGTTAAGCTATCCATCCTTTTACAGTTACTTCCGCAGTGTAGTTGCACTTGTAATTCTAACATATTAAACTTCGAGGTGTTTAAAAATCCATGCATCCCTACCACTGAACAAATTGTGGGAAGAGCAAGCTTGTAACTTATTGCAGAACTCTGCCTTTGGAATGGCATTGCCCATGTCCATTAATCTCAGTAACATATACACATAATATATTGATAAACTGTTAACGACATAACTTAATGCTAATAAAAGCAGGAAATGAGGGTGTAGCAGTTCAAAGTGTGGCACTCTTTGCCTTCAGTCTTTCTGGTTGGTTTATTTGTTTGCTTGCTGCTGATTTCTTTTAAATCCCCCCCGCATTGCACAGCCTGTACGCAAAAGCAGACATTGTGCCCAGATTGTAAACGAGCTATTCGCACATCAGAGGGTGAGAGTTGTCCTCAGACTGGCCAGTGCATTAATCTTTTGATGTTCTGCTCTCCTTTGCCAATTTATGCTGGTCTTTGGGCACCTTCTGTGCATGTTGCTTGTTGCACCACTGTTTCAGCCAGCAGTCAGTGCCTGCCCTGCTCCTGGTGGCAACCAGTGGCTGAGTTGTCTCCAAGCATGCCAGTCTCTTAGTCCTTCATTTAAAAGGCAGATGGTAGAGTAAGACGTTTCCCCACTGGGTGTAAGAGCACACCAAGTTGAATGGTCTTATTTGGAGCCTCTCAGAATATCTATACTTACAATCAGTAAAAACAACTGCAAACTCTTCTAAATTGATAAGCCAAATTTTGCTGCTGGTACCTCCCCATCATTGTGAAACTGATGGATTTCTGTAGCTAGAATTCAGAGAAAAATGTAGCTGGATAAGGTATTAAGGCTTCCAAGTATTCAAATTAAAACGTAAATGTGAGCTCCGCAACGCATCAAATGGACAAAGGAGAAATGGAGCAACAAAAATCAATATAAAAAATAGTTCATGCTAATGACATTTAGCAGTTCTGCCCTGCGGTGTGTTCTCATTCGGGGAGGAGGCAAGCGTATTGGCTATTGAAGTCTTACATAAAGTGTGAAATGAAGAATGTGTGCTGGAGGGCATCTATATAAATCTTGTAATATATTTTAAATTTTCCCCCCTCCTCATTAAACCAAACGAAGCTTATTGTGATCCTCGTGGGATATTTATTGAGAAGAGGGAAAAATGAACCGGATCTAGATTCTGTATATGGAAGGTTAATTCTAATAAATCAGAAAGCAAAGATCTTGTAATGGGAAAGTATTTTCTGCACTCTCCCAATTAAATGTTAGAGGCTGGATAATGGAATAATTGTAGTTAGTCAATTGCTACAAAGTCATAATAGCTTGAGTATAGCTAAGACTCCAAGGCAGTAAAATGCCAGTGGTAAAATAATAAAACCATTATTTCAATAATAATCTCAAGTTAATTAGAATAAGGCAGTGCAGCATATTTTTAATACTAGACAAAAACAATTAGCATAGTACTTAGTAACAACAATATCCTTATTATCTGAAAGACAAAATAGGATTAATACGGCAGTAAAGCGTTGAAACCATATGTCAACAAAAGAACACAGAGGAAAAATCACTTTGTCAATAGCCGAAGCCCCAGCACAAGTGATGGAAACTTCCACCTCCAAGGAAAGGAAAAATTGGTTGTAGCAGATGTGTGGTTGAGTTTAATACGAATGTGGTCTTTTCCCTGTGCCAAATGTTTATTTGTGTGGATTTATTCTTCACAAAATGTCTTGAGTCTGTTTGGATTATTCCTCCTTCTTTTTTTTCTTGGCAAGATTGATACATGATATATCCCCACATGCCTGCCTGAGTACAAAATAACTAAAAGTTAAGACTAGAGGGATTATTTAAATCTGTGCTCTGACCACGTGCAGAGCACAGATGGGAAGAATTGTGCCCCTCTACTCCTGTATTATCAGGCTGACATTTGAAGCAGGTATATGTTGAAGATGCTTCAAGTTTCAGGACTGCTTTACAGCATGGGGCAATTGGTATTCTGACCCCATCACTTCTTAATGATAGGAAAAAAAAATTGCGGTATATTTTGTTGCAGTTGCCCTGGTAGAGATCTGGAAGGCTGAGAATACATTTAGCATTCGAAGCAAGCCTTATCCTGCGGCTGAAGCAAGCTTTCCGTGGGGACGTGTGAACATGGTCTTTATACTGGCAGAGAACAGTCAGGAACAAAATGCTGATTTTTGTTCTCATAATCTTTATAGTTGTTTTCAAGAGAATCCACTGAATGTTACGGCATTTTCACTTTGGTGCAGTTGTCACCTTATGGGCTCTGGGGTATTTTTATGTTTTCAGGGTTTGAGGTGGAGCAATCTCCTGCTCACCCCCTGTCTGCACAGTTACGCAGGAAGACAGTGAGATACTCATCCTCCACAAGGGAAAACAGTGACTAGCAGTAGGTTTTCTGTTAGTTCAAGTCCTCTGCTCTTTGCTGTCTTTCTGCCTGTGGCTTGCACTTAGTTTCAGGTGAATCTCGTTTGGAGAAGCTGGTCAGCCTGTCTTCTCACCTGCCCTTTGAAATTTTTGGAAGGATCCAAATAGTGTGCTTGATTATGTCCAAGCTCTGTCCTTGCAGGATGGGATAGTTTGCAGTGCACTTTCTTTTTTTTTTTTTTTTCCTTTTCTGCCTAAGTCTGTTAATTATTTATTGTGGAAAGTCTCTGGGGAGAGGCTTTCTGCTTGTGCTGCCTGCCCCTGCGCTCAGACAAGACAGCAGTGAAGGTCCCGTGGGCACTGAGAGGTGGGAGGTGCGCTTGGCTTCCCTGCCGAGACACCGAACAAGTGCTAACCAGCCCTGCTCATTGCCAAACGCTGTAATGGAGCCTTCTCCTGGTAAAGGCAGCTCGGTGGAACTGGGCTGAGTTGGAAACGGTGACCTAAATGGGAAAAGCCTTGAAGAGTTGTGGTGTAGATGAGGAATGGGGATAGGGAAACCGAGACATGTGGATCTTCTAAATTACAAGCTGCTACTCATCATAGAGTAGATCAGGATCTTGGCTATCTGTGAGCTGGCTACAATCCTTTTGAAAAGTAGTTCTTCCTTCAAAATCTTGGGTCTTTTTGCTTTTTGTCTATGTTTTACAGAGAATTACACAGGCTTACATACTGGCAGATTTGGTCATGAATATTGGTAAAAGAAAGGCAGTGGTTCTGGAGAAACTTGGCTGTTCAGAGAAGTACCAAGCATTCCTGCATAGCTCTCGATATCTGAATTATAATATCTGCTGCGTTGCAATAACATTTTGCAATTTAAGCCCCAAGACATAAATTCAGGGACTGCAGCATAGTCAATAAACTAAAAAATCGCTTGGTGTGGATAATTATGGCACTGATCTTACATTACATTTTAACCTACATGAGACCCTGCTGACTTGACGGCGTTAGTTATTTCCCTTTCTTGTAACGTGTGTTGCACTGCTTTGGTCTAACATAGTGGCCAGAAATAAGGGGGCCATGGATCTGTTCCGCTCTCTCTTCCCATTTTACAGTGCGGCTATGGGGTAACCACCAAGTAGTTAGTGTTCTGAAAGATCTAGAAGATGCACTGTAGGAGGAAATGCTCTAAAAGCCAAACTTCAGTTTATTAGAATGGGACCCTAGCATTTTACTCCTTTTATTATTGTTTATGATTTTGTTGGGATCTGTGCATCCCGCTTGGCTTCAGTCCCTGGGGATAACAGCTGGCATTTGGTTGGAGAATGTGGAGTACTGGAGAAGGTTAGGAAACTTCGCCACTCTCATGACAGTTTCCTGATTAATATAGATAAAATAAGTATCCTAATGAGATGTATCCTATGATTAATTTGTAGCATTTTGCCTCCTGTTAATTATAATCTACTCTTTGGGGAATCGGTAAGAGAGGGCAAAGTCTCGCATACAATTGAGCATTTGAAAGAATCAAAATATACAAGCTAATTCCCACAGACCTATTTGGAAGAGAGAGACATCTCCCAAAGGCCCTTTACATGATGGGAAAGCTCTTATTTTCAGCAACATCCTAATGTCTGTGTGTTGCTTGAGATTTTCATGATGCTGTCAGCCGCTGCAGACATATGGCTCCAATTGATTTGTCCTGACAATAACTGTTACCAGCACTCATTTCTCCACACTCAGAATGAGGCACATCTGTTATAAATTTGTTGACTGTCAAGGACCAGTAAAGACCTCTCTGAAAAATATCCTTTTTTTTTTCTCATACTCCCCCACCTCCCGGCCCCCTCTTAAGCGTGGCTGTGGCTGACTGTCCAAGACCACGGCTGTTTAAAGGTCATCTCCATGGTATGGTGTATATCATGGGCATTGATTTTTATCCAGAATATATTGCTGTGACTAAATAATTCCTGAGCACACTTGCTCATTTTATTCTGGGAATTCTCAGTTGTTCAGAAGGGGGTTTTGGGGGCTGGTTTGGCTTCTACTCGCAGGCAGTAATTCTGCACTTTGGTCTCATTTCAGGCTATGGATGATTATTTTTAGTGTGTATTTTTGCCTTTTTTATGGCTAACACAGGTTTAATTTATTTTGAGTCTGGGCTAGAAGATTCCTGCAAGCTATAGTGGGCCCTTATAGAAGGAAAAGAAGGCAGCATCTATTACAATATAGCAAATACACATAGAACTGCTGCGTGTAGGTAAGTGTTACCCAAGCATGGGCAGCGTAAGGTTGTCCCTTTGCCCCCTAAATCCCCTTTGTTTCATGTACATCTCCTGTCAGTTTCTCCTGTGACTGAATATGTGGATGCGCTTTCTGAACTAGTGCAGTCTTTGAAGTTTTGTCCTTAATTTTGAAGGACAAGTCCGTGCATCTGCCTGGATATTCCAGTGGGGTTCAGGTCTGATCATGCATTTTAATCCTGATTTGGCTGATGTAGTCATCAGGTACTACTAAGTAATGATTTCTCTTCTCTACACCTCTTTTTCTGATGTTGAGCACCTTTGTGAAATGCTGTGGTATCCAACACTGTACAGGACCGTGCAAGAGCAGTTTTAGCTAGCTGTGATAGAAAATCTCCGTGACTTGGTGGGAGCAAGGGAATGAGGTTTTGCACTCTGAGAGGTGTGAGCTGTCTGGAATACAGCCTAATCATGCCAGTAGAAGTGCGGGCCAGCTCTTGGAGCGCTCCATGGCACTGGTTTGGGGGTTCTGCGTTACTGACCAAGCAGTAGAGTAAAACTCTGTAGCCTTCTGCTACTGATTCCCAGTCTGGAAGGTCCAGTGTGTTCCAATTGCTCTCATCCACGTGAATATCTAGCAGACAGGGGAAGTTTAGTTCTGATGGCGCTGCAGCCAGACATGCCTGCCTTCCAGGTGGAGAAGGGAGTGGGATGGACAGGCACTGCAGGTATTCTAATTCTCCTTTGACCAGTTTGACTCACCTGAGGATGACTTCTGTTCCATTGCTCCGCATTGCACCTGGCATAAGGATGGCTGCAGTAACACCCTGTTATCCTCACTTCAGTGGAAGAAACGTGCATCTTGGCTTAGGACCTTTGCCTTAGACAATGCGAAGATGCACGTTTTGGCTTTCTAATACTTGTGAGGCTTAATGAAGTTTAGTTTTGTGGCTTCTTTGAGTTTACATAAAAATGGTAAAGTTTCCTTTCCTGCTTCTCGCTGAATAACTGGAGCTGGGATTCATAACACTGCAAAGGAAATATTAATTTAAGAGAAAAATCCTTTTCCTCCACTTTTAAATTAAATTTAAAATTAAGGAAGACATCTCTATTTCTCCCATGGTAATCTTTCTTTTGTTTTTCATACAATGTATTATAACATCATAAATAGAAATGTAATCTTATTAAAAGACATGCAGCAAGTGCTACTTTATTAGAACTTTTTAAAAGAGTAATTTACCAAGTTGAAATATTAATGCAGCTGACTAGAAATTACGTATTTTTGCCAGGGCATAGTCATTTTTAAAAAAACAAATTAAGGTAGATATAGTTAAAAAAAAAGTCCAATTTCTGATATGACCAAGCTTTTACTACTGTCTTTTACCAGAGTGTTCTGGCACTGCTGTATATTTTTTTTTTTTTTAAAAGGAAGCTCTTCAATCTAAATTTTATTCGAGTGTAACTTAATAAAGTTTCTTTTTTTCTTCCTACCTCCTTTCCCCCTTGTAATTGTGGTCTGCGTTGTTTGTGAGTGTGGAGCAGAAACTAATAAAAGTCTCAGTTTGACTCAACTTCTATACAGCACAAATAGAGTTACACCAACCCAAGGCCCTTACCTGTGAATGACACAGTGTAACACCTTCTTCCTTATCTAATTCCAAGGGGCAGGAGTGCAGTGTGCTGAATCTCCATGGTGTTAAACCTCAGCAGCAATTAACAACTTGCAGCTCTTCCAAGGATTTCTTTCCTCCTGACTTAACTGTTCCATACTGCAACCTGAGAAGTTCTTTTTTCCTTTTCTTACCCATACAGAAAATAATGAAAGGTTATTGATTAAGTGTTGTTCAATGCGCTCTAATAAATGTACCTTAAAATAAAATTTTGAAATCAAGTGTTTCCTGATGAGGGCCGGGAGGCCCTGGCACAGGCTGCCCGGAGAAATGGTGGCTGCCCCATCCCTGGAGGTGTTCAAGGCCATGTTGGATGGGTCTTTGGGCATCCTGACCCAGTGGAAGGTGTCCCTGCCCCTGGCAGGGGGGTTGAAAGTGGGTGGGGTTTAAGGTCCCTTCCAACCCAAACCATTCTATGATTCTCTGACTCCAGGCCTGGTTCACTCGCAGTTAAGGCTGCTCTCCTGCAGCAGAGCGCCCAGACATTGCAAAAGCCGCCTCCTGCGCCGTGTCAGGGTTTGTTACTGTGATATTTAGACTTGTGTAAGTGGGTTGCTGATGTGGAAGCAGTCGGTTCCATCACAGACTCGTGAAGGGTGCTCAGCGATAACTTTGGCAGCCCTGGCCCGAAGCGGGATCCTGGCCTCTGCGATATCTCAGTTGCTCTTTGGTTTGTCCTGTGTTGGGGCGCTCTCCCCCTTGCCCTGTCTCTGATCTGCTACAGCAGTACTGCTCTGCAGTCTTGGCTTTGTGTTGCCTGCTTTTCTGCTGCAGCTGCCCGGGGGCCAGAGGAGACTGTGTTCCTATCCCAAGGAGTTTTACTTTTCCAGCTGCTGTGGGCAGTGCTGTTGTCCTGCTGGCCTGGCAGCCCTGACACCTGAGTGTGTTCTTCCAGCCAGACCTTTCTTGGTGTAGCTGCGCTTCCTGAACACTGCAGGTTCTTTCTGTGGCATCTCTAAACCACTCTTCCTTTTCCCACCCTATTACTTGCCTCCAGGGATTTGTCTCTGAGCAGTCAGAATGATCTTTGCTGGTGTGGTGTGTCTTTAGGAAGCTGCTGGGTAGACTGGTGTTCAAGCCTGGTTCTCTGAGTCTGGGACCTCTTTCTGCATTGCGCTGACCTTCTTGCCATTCCCTGTGGCTTCGTCTGTCCCACACATCTCAAGTCCAGCTGAGGCTACCTCTGGCCTGTTGTTGCTGCTCAGTTTTGAAGCCTCAGCCTCTGTTGTCCCTGTTCGGTGTATTCTGTGGCTTTGGGGATTAAAATGAGGATTGTTTGCTGGGATTTTGTGGGTGTTGGGTGGTTATGTTTTGGACTTCCAAGATCCTGGCAAGCCCTAGTATCCATCTTAATAGGATATAGGCTGAAGCCAGCTCTGTGGGAAGCTAAGCTTCTTGCTGTTTCTTGGTATTTCAGCAGATCTGCTTAAAGGAGCTTCTTATCTTATGCTTGCATCTTTTGCTTCCGTTCAGAGCAGTGCAGTAATGAGGGGTCTATGCTGTGGGGGCAAAGATGTTTTCTGGGCAGGCTGTGTTAACATGGGTAATATCAGTTGCCAAATGTGCTCTTTATTTTCCTGCACCTTCAAAGCTGTCATGTGCGGTAGATGATGTTTTACCAATAATTGTTAACTCTTTTGTAGTTATTTAAAGTCCTGTGCTCTAATTGGTTTTGGTTGTCAGTTGGCAAGTAGCTTGAGTACATAGATGCCTCTTTGTAATATATCAGTTTGTTCATCAGAGAAAACTACGATGTCAAGAGTCGTCTTCCCCCGCTTCCTGAAATTTTGATGCATGTTTTTTGAAGAAGTCATGAAAGGATTTAAATCCAAAGCTGAAAAGCCTGACTGGAACTGATTGCTTTGAGCTTGTTGTTTACAACATATGAATTGGGGGTTAAAAAAAGAAGGACAACAACATGACGTTTTTGTTATGAATAGTGTTGCTTCTGGTTTCCCTAGCAAAGACTGTGGTGTATGGAGAGTGTAAAAAAGAATAACAGTAAGAGCATATTCAATAGTGAACAACTTTTTTAAGGAAACTAATTTTTGATAGTCTGTGCAGTAATGATAGAAGCTCTTTGTAGCTGTTAAGATGCAGCTTTGTAGATCCCTGTGATAGGTAGGACGAATGCTGTCACAGAACAAGCACTGATGTGCTGTCAGTGTTTAATTAATTTGATATTTAGAAAGTAATTTCCTTATTATAATGTATTTTTAAATTGTTTAGAGTGATTGTGGTATTAATATCTTTTTGTGGACAAAGTAGAACATGGGATATTGCCACAGAGAAATCTTTTAAGCATTGCATAAAAGGATGAATCTGTTTTTTGACACTGATACTGGCTATACCGGAGATGGAATACTGTTATAGTTCACAGTGAAAGCATGAAAGAAGCATAAAATACAGAAACAGCAACTGCAGAACACATGCACACACTCTGGAATTAGCTCATCTGGAGGGAATTATTTTCTTGAGTAATTAAACTTCTTGTGGGTTTTGAAGATCATTTTGATCATTTTGGCTTCCTGAGCCAAGTGGGGACTAAGTACAAAGCCTTATGGCAATTAAATAGCCAAGACAGTGTGCTTGGGAAGTGAGAAACCTGCAGCAGTCAACAACCCTACTTTCTGCAGGTGGGCTGAAGTCTTGGTTGAGTTTTTGTATGATCCTGAAGAAAACAATTATATTTGTCAGACTGTGCTGACAGTAGATCTGTCTACAGCACAGTGCTTTTGTTGTGATTTTTAGTAATGTAATTGCTTATAGGATTGTAGGATTAGTAAGACTGAACACTGGGGTATGTTGCAGAGTGTTTGAGGTTGGAAAAGGAAGGGAGTGAGCTGCTGTGCCTAAGCCTTCCTGAGAAGAGGTGCACTCGGGAGGTGAACTTGGGCATTGGGTTTGCAGCTCTCTAGTTCTCTCTTCTGCTTCTGCCAGGGTTGCCTTCTCTTTTGCTGACCTGGCCATATGGGACCTGTTCAAAGTGGTCGGGAAGGCTGTATTCTGTATGCTGTGGTCTCTATTCTCAGACAGAGCTGATCTGCAGTGGCACTCAGTCAAAGCATGTGTTGTTCTCAGCACTCGTGTGCACTGAGCGTCTCCTCTCAACCTGCCCCTTGCTTAAGAGATGATGTGCATTTGAGCTCTCACTGTGCATGCCGCAAGGTGAGAGCATCCCTTTGTTCCTTACGGAGCTCTTCATCTCCTCCTTTCACTCTTGTGCTGTGAGAGCACTTCTTATCTGAAGATCAACACTTCTGAGTGCTCTAAAATCTAACTCTTTATGAGGCTTGTTATGAAAATTGATGCATGAAACAAGGAGGTAGAGAGTGGAGTGGAGCATTTGAGGCCTGAGAGGATACAACTATGAGCACACCAAAGCAAGGCCAAGCAGCCTGTGACTGGGCTGTCCAGGCAAGCGCAGAGTAGGTTACGAGGTTGGTACTAAAAATGCTTTGATTCATTCTATGTGTCTTGTGTCATCGTGGTCGTCCCTCCCTCCCCTGCTCCAAGTCTTAGATTTTTGGTTAAAAGAATATTTTTTTTTGAGTAATGGGCCTCAAACAGCATGTGGCACTGCAGTGACAGCCTTGCCAAAGACTGTCTAAAACTGAGTTATTGCTTCCAGTCTCTCTGTGCATGTGCCCCAGGATAGCAATTGCCTTTTTCTGCAGTGGTATTGCAGCATGAACTTTCATCTAATTCATTATCCTTCCTAATGCTCAAGTCTTTCTGCATTACTGCATTCTAAACAGTAGTCTCTCGCTTCATTCCTGCACTGATTATTATTTCTCCTCAGCTTCATCGCCTTACATCTATCTTCAGTGGAATGTCTCACTTATATCAGCCCATTTCGCTGAGCTTGCCAGGCAGCTGAATATTTTTGAGGCATTCTTACTTGCTTCTTTCTCTCTTGGTTTAGTGTCATTTACATTTACTGAGTGTGACATTAGTGTTGTCCTCTAGGTGGTTAAATTGGTTGTGTAGGGAAGAACGGTGACCTCGTGCCTTCTCAGGTGCTGCATAACATCAATGTATGATTACAAAGTGTGCACCATTGCTGGTGATCTTTATCTATTTATTTCTTTGAGCTCTATTCCTGCTTTTTTGTTCTTGCTGCCAAAGACCTTAGTGCTCTGCTCTGAGTATGAAGTTTTGTGTTGAGATCTTTATTGTGTTCTCTGGAGACAAATGACCAAGGAACCAAGTATTCGTCTTGGACCCTAAGCAGCACCAGAACCTCCTGCTGGAAATTTCCAGAAAAATTCTTGCCTGGCTGAAAAAACAGTAGTGAACTGCAAAGCAAAGATGGATGTTTGATTCATTTTACAGATCAGCTCTGTAGTATTTATAGTGTCTTTTCTCTTTGAAGAATGCAACTTACTTGGAAGGAAAGGAGAGAGTTCTCAGAATGGTAGGTCACGTTTTTGGGGCATATATCCATGAATAACAACTTGTTCAGTCAGCACAAAAAGTCTCTATTTATCTCAGTTTCCACTTTGGATTTATATTTTGGGAAATAAATGTGGATGAAACCCTTTGGTACAAACTCTGTATGTAATCAAGCTGTCAGCGTAAAAAAAAAAAATGTAAAAACTCTGTTTGTAGATCAGAAGCCAAATTAAATAAGTTTTTACCCAAATAAAAATGAATGGTTGTTTGCTTAGTTCTACTCAGCTTTTAAGTTTGATCCTAAAATAATTTTTGTGGATCTGGCTGGAATTGCTGTCACATGCTGGAGGCACTAAATCTGGCTACCTGAGCACTACTGATGTGTTTCAGTGCAGAGTGATACAAATCTTGAGCTATTTCTGCTGGAGCCAGGGGAGCGTGCTGGTTTATGCCCTTCCATCCTTCCTCCGGGAGATTGTGCAGCCATAGATGGCGAGAGTTGGTGACACGCTGAGAGGAAGATATCTCACAGTAGGACTAGAGCATTTCTCCTTTCTTTTCTTAAATAGTTCTTTATTGAGCTTTCCACCTTCTGCATTAATTTGAGAGCCTGAACCAAATAACCAGGAAGAGATTGATGTGGCCTCACTTTATTTCCCACAGTCAATAAATTGTTAAATGGGCCAAAGGACATGGGTTAAAAAAATCCTTTTGTATAAAGAATGAGGGATTTTTATTAGCTGACAGAGCCCCTGTCTCTGAAGACTTTATAGTGGGGCAAGTTTGATCTCGTGCCGCGCAGTGGGAGCAGCTCTGTTGGCTTCTTAAAGTGCCTCACCATTGTCCATATGAATGAAATCAGCACCATGCCTTGCAGTTCCTGCTGAATGAATGCTGGGCTGGCTACGCCGTTGGTGTTGGAGGCAGTTGAGTTTGGAGGGCTGCCTTGGCCTGAGGATTGTGTGCAGCGTTGATGCTGAACTCTTCCCCAGGAGAGGTCTGGGGTGTTCTGCAAGAATTATCTTCCTTGGGGACTCTGCATGAGTTTCGCAGCGAAGGCAGTGCTTTGTGGATACACGCTTATCTTTACTGATACAGCATAAAGGTAGCTTTAATGGGATGATGATGTGAGTAAATCAAGTTGCAGGCTACCTATGGGGGAGCATGAATGAGTCTGGCGACTCGGTGGATGGAGCAGGTCTGCATCACAACATCCTTGCTGTGATTGTTTGGATGAGTCTAGTAAATATTTTTTTTTTTATCAAGATGCTTCTTGATATGTGACTTAGGGGAATCTGTTTTGAAAACATTACAAGGCTGTATTGCAACCAATACTGGCAGTGGATACAAACACATTATTTCCAGAGCAGAGAGGTGAAACTGGTGATTTTGCATGAGTTTGTGTGTTTTTATGAGTATTGCTGGATTTAGTGAAATGAAAATGGTGTGATTCTGCATTAAACAAGGTATTGAAGGTACAAAATACTGCGTTAAGGTCACAGTTATTTGCTGTTCAGAGGCTGCTCTTCTAAGACTGTGCATGCTGCAGCACCTCATTATGTGGGAATGGGAGTGAGGAAGGTGGTTCCAGTCATTGTGTTTTCTGTGGTAAAACCCTTAAGGTTTAGGTACTTGCAGTAAGGCAACAAGTACAATGAAGCCCCCTTCTGCTGCTGTTAATTCACCATACAATCAGGTCTCCATTACACATTTGTGGTTTATATGTTTCTTGGATGAACTGTGCCATGAATGAAGAGGTCAAGATGGATCCCTCTCAGTGTGCCGGTGCTGATGGGCTCTTCTCCCTCTGCACAATTTCACTCTCTGCCTCTGGATTCCAAGCCTGACTTCAAGCTTGCCCTTGTAGAAATAGTGCAAAGACATCGGAGCTGGCTGTGTGAGCAGTCTTTTTTCCCTGATACTGAGTTTTCATTGCCTTGGCTCGCTCCGACCTGGCTACTCTTGATATCAGAGAATTGAGTTTGTCTCTTTTCTCTAATATCCGCTGCTATTCCATCAACGCCGGCTGAGAGAGCATCAGCTTTCCTGTGGAGGTCAGCCTTGCTTATGAACCTCTGCTGTGAAGTTTTATTTCTGTTTGCATCACACATTGTTATGAATAAAATTCAGAGGTGACATGACCCCTCTGAAGTGCAGCATGGGGAGGCGATGAACAAGGATGAGGATTCCTCCTTTTAAGAAATGCACATAATGATGGTTAACAGAAGTCTGAGGTACTGTGAAGGATGCACAAAAGCAAGAGTTTTCCAAGTTGCAGAGTTTTCAGGTGCTCCAAATAATTTTTCTGACTATCCTAATCAGAAGTGTCTAAAAGGAAGTGAGTTTTTAGGATGTAATGTACCTTAGTCATCTTTAAGGTATCTCAAATTAGATGCCTAGAATACCAGTCTGTTTGAAATCTTTGTCTTAAAAGGTAAATAGGTTGTATTTCAGCATGGAGGGGAGCATCAGGGAGCAGTTCAGTGGGGTAAAGGTTTTCTCTGGATTTGGACGAGATGGTTTTGTTGTGTCTGCAAGTTCTTGGTGATGGGAGATGAGTGATTCTGAAGATGGAGGTCCTCGAACTTTGTTTCTGCGGCTGTTGCCATCGCATGCTGCCTGCAGTATGACACAAAACAGCAGTCTCTCCATCCTGGAGGAGAAGTGCAGTAGTTTAGGCTATGTTTCTGCTCAGCATTTCTGTGTTTTCTCAGGGGAAAAGGTAACAGAATCTTTTTTTTTCATGACGTGATGCTGACACACAGTAGATTTGAACTCACGTACTGCAGTCTGAGAACCCTGAGAACCCAGGTATGATCCAAGTCCTCTGGCAGAGGTTTTGCTGCAGGGCACTGTCCTCCTGGAAAGGGTGATATTACACTTGGGTTAATTTGTGTGTTTTTATCTTGAAATGGAAATTGTTGGCACTGTTGGTTATCTGGCAGACTTTGCTTATTCCTAGCAGAAGTGCTGCAGGTGATGCCAGTTGACATCAGTGGTCCAAATTCACCCACTATGTCATATCTTGCAGAGCTGATGCCAGCAGAGTGTAAGCCGTGAAAATGCAAAATGAAGCCTGTTCTAATCATCCAGCAGCATCTGTCTCTTTCTGGCCTTCTTTTTCTGAGTCCCCTTATTGGGGCATCATTAATACAACTATCTATCCTGCTAATGAGCTTTGCTCATCTTGCTTATGAAGCCAGGCAGACTGAGAGAAGGCTCTGTGGGAACTCGTGACCAAGGAGACTGTTTTGTTCTTTGGTGGGAGTGCATCTGCTCTGCTGGAGAGAGGCTGAGGGCTCTGGGTGTCCCTTGGGTGTCCTTGTTCCAGTTTGGCACAAGTAAGAGACTTCCTTCTTGCTCTTAAACTTCATCCCTTGTAACATAAGGAAAAAACTGCACTGGAAATCTCTTTTCAGTTGTTTGTCTACATCAGCACTAATGCTTTGGGACTTGCCTTGGAGTAATACACAATTGCATTGCATTTAACTTGCTGGCTTTGAACTCAACAGGTTACTGAGGGCTAATGCACCTAGTGACTGGGGTGTTCATGTTTGGGATAAGGGCTTTTAATTCCACTAGTTAAATTAATCCCCCTTGTTTGACAGTGTGTTCCCTGAACTATTTTTCACCTTCAGATTGCGGTCTGCTGGTTCGTTCCTGTAAAGGCCTGCTGTGCTCTGCATTTATGTTCTTGTTCTTGGGTGAGGTGGTAACAACACAAATCCTATCAAACACGTGAACAGCAGAGCATGAATGGGGTGAAAAGTCTCAGTGTCATTCTTTGGTATAGACCTGTAGATTGTGCTTGTACAGGAATTAAAGGGGCTGCTTGGATGACTGTCATCTGGGAAAGGAATATTCCTCTGTTGGCAGGTGGAGTATCCGGGTGGCTGTTGTTTCACTTAGTCATGAGAAACTTATGATTTGTAACTCCCATATTTCATTAAGGGAAAATTGCATGTGCATTCATAGGAGAATAGATTTTGTCTTTTATCTGATAATCAGAAGAAATCTGTGCAGCATAATCAAAGGCAGAAGCCTTATGCAGAATATAATTTGTTGATGCTGTGTGACCACCATATGTTGTTTTAACTTTCATCCTTCTTTGGCAAGATATAAAATTATCTGTAAAATATGGGAATCCATGGCTGAAGAGTCTGTTTAAAAGTGATGCACTATCAAAATGGATTAGCTGTGCCTGAAACATTTCTAGATTTATTTGCTGTCAAAGGGTGGTAAAATATTTAAGGCAAATAGCCTAGTTGTGTTTAGGAAGTTATCCATGAAAAAGCCTAAAGAGATGAATTTAACTATTATTTATTTTAATTGTATCAAAATATTTTAATTGTTTAAGATTATAAATTTATTACCTTTCAGGTGTTTTTTTTTTTTTTTTTCTCCCCTCTTTTTCCCTGCTGGCCCATTTGATAACATTTATTTTATGAAATTGCCTGGAAACCTAAACTCTTTCCAGCAGAGCGTGTGTTACAGTGCGTAGAGCGTGGCAGTGTCTTCAGCTTACCTGCATCTCTTCAGCACAGTCCAAGTAAAAAATACAGTAAAAGCACCTAGAGGAAGATGCTACTTTTTTTTTGTGAGGCTTGCTTGAAGCTTTAGGCTTGCAGATGGCTAAGTATCCTGGCTCACTGATCTCTTAAACACCATTTAGGAGATGATACAAAAGCACTTCAGGTAAAAAGTCTGTGCCGCCTCACCCTTTTAAAATGGGTTGTTGAGCAGTCTTCAAGAAAATAGTGGTTTTCTTGTTTTTGAAAATTTTCTTTCTACAGGCATTGCTTTGATACAGAACTGATTGCTGTATTCCTTATCATCAAATCTTCCAATTGGAAAAGACCGTGGAGATCATTGAGTCCAACCGCACCCATCATCTGCTAAACCAGGTCCCTCAAAAACTCATCTACCCGTTTTTTAAACACCTCCAGGGATGGTGACTCAGCCACCTCCCTGGGCAGCTGTGCCAGTGCCTGACCACCCTTTTGTGAAAGAAATTCTTCCTAATATCCAGTCTGAACCTCTTCTGGTGCAACTTACAGCCATTTCCTCTTGTCCTGTCACTTGAGAGAAGAAGATAGACACTTGCTCTGCCACAGCCTCCTTTCAGGCAGCCGTAGACAGCAATGAGGTCGCCCCTCAGCCTTATGATTTAGTGCTTTTGTGTTACACAAGATTTTATTTTTAACTTCTCTGCTTTAAGAGTTTTCATAGCTTGATGCTACTCCACATTCCAGTAGTTGAGCCTCTGGTCTCCAGAGGCTGGTTTTTTTTCCAGCAGTAGCACCAGGTTTCACCACATCACTTAAGGAGTGCGCCTACATCAGGAATGAGGACTAAAACGGATTCAGCTGCTAGTGTAGTCCAGAATGGCAGGTCACAGAATGACTATGAGCTGGGCAGGGTCTGTGCTTTTGACTTTGTACCATTTAATAGGAACAGCTGAAAACAGATTAATGTGCAACCCTTGTCTTCAGAGAAGGCTTAAAAGAATCCAAGTTTGGCACACAATCTAGTTAATCTACCGTCATAACTAATGATTTCACCCTTCAGACATAAAATATCAACCTTAAAGGATTTTTCTTACATAGTTGATGGCTTGATACTTTTTAAATAATGATGCCGAGGGTATAATCTCTCTGAATAGTATAATAGCTTTATATTTAAGGTAGATTTGGGATAAAATTTTGTGTTTTCATGTGAACTATGAATATCGGTGAAGTATTCAGGCAGGAATTACCTTATCGTACCTTTGAGGGCACTTATCAAATAATTTTTATTGGAAAGTTAATACATTGAGACAGAGTGAATGGAAAGCTGATCAGAATGCTAAGGCATATCCCAGCATTGCATTGCTTTTGCTGTCTGCAGATATGCAGCTCGGGTTGATTCATTTAGCACATCATCTAAAATCATGTAGCGTTCAGTACCGATTAAAATTATATGCAATTGTGTGTAAGAGATTTCTCCATGTTAGCTGTGAAGGTTCCTCTGTTCCTTGCAGAAGTAGTTCTGGTAGGCACAGCACAGCCTGACTGACTGCAGGTGTTCCGCTTCACGGACACCAGCATTGCACCAGCAGCCAGTGGGGTTGCTCAGGATTTAATTTCACGCTTGTGTATCTGAGTGTAGGGTTGGTCCCCTTCTCTTTTAATCGTGTATCTGTGAGTCTCAGACCATACATTACGGTGTTCATTACTCGTTTGCCATCAACACTGGCACAGTGTGTCGAGTGAATCCTTGCACGGGCAAAGGCTTCTGCTCTCCCTTCTCCTGCTCTCAGTGTCTGCCTGTATATTCCACCCCACCCCTTGATTCTGGCTGCTCCGTTTGGATCTTTCCTGTTGCAGGTTCCTGCCCCTCCTGTTGTCCCAATTGCCACTTCCCCAGCTTTTCCAGGGTTCTCAGAAGAGAGGAGTGTCTCTGTGTTCGCTCCATGCTGGTCCAGCTGCCTAATCTCTGGCTTTTCTCCAGCATCCAGTTTTGCAGAAGTGGAGCAGGAAACCACTTGGCTGCTCTCTGTTCTTGAGCTGTTAACTGTCTCCCAGCTGAAAAAGGCCTGTGGAAACCTGTAGTGACTGGTGTGAATATAACTTAACTTTCTTAAATATTTTCTTCAAAACTTGTAGTGATATTAGAAACACTGGAACATGTCAGTTTAGTTTGAGTCCCTTTTTTGCACATATGGCTTCTGAAACTCTGAAATTGGAGCTTTTCACAAAAATGAATAAAGGTACTCTGGTGGCTGGAGCTGAACAAAAGGGTTTAGCTGTATGTGTTTTCAGTGAAAGAAGCATTTTCAGCAACACTAAAATGCCTGTTAAATTTTTATTGGCGATGTCAAGTTGTTTTGGTAGGAAAGTACATCCTCAGCACCCCCAAAATCTGGAAAAAGTAACGATTCTGCCTGAAAGATAAGATGGTTTTGATATATGAAGCACTTCCTTTTTTGAAATTACTTGAATCCTTTGGCTCTTCCAAACCTTTATCTGAAAAGCCACTCTGTCCTCTGTGCTGTACCTTGCACCTCTTCAGGGTGGGAGAACCCATTGACCCCAGTTCACACCAGAGAACAAAAGCAGCATGAGATTGAGTCTATGGTTTCCTGATTACTTTACCAGTACAAGACATTGCCAACAGAAGCTGTTTGTTCCCACAGTGTTTTCTTGTACTGTTTGTGTGGCCCCATGCAGCAATCTATGGCCGTGCAGGAGCTGAGCCAGCCCAGGGAATGTGGTGGTGATGTGGCTTTTGATGGAGACAGGCCATTACCTTTCCAGTTCACAGCACGGCTAGAGACCTTGACCTGCCATCCTTTTCTCAGAGTTTCTGCAGCTATCCAGTAAACATATATCTTTTCTAAATTGCTAATGACTGCTGAATTACTGCACATTTGTAATGGATCTATTGACATTAATGTTGGGCTGCCTAGCAGTGATGCAGGGTTTTATTTAGAACAAGATGTTCCAATTTGTTTCTTTTTCAGTCCTACAGAAGATATTTAGTGGTATAACCCGCAAGTTCCTTCCCACAATTCTCCTGACAAACACTTCGTTTGTAACATCCTTTTTGGTGGAAATAAATTTGTGTTCAGCATGGCTCTTCAACGTTTATAAGTATAGGTAAATGTACAGATCTATTAAGTTTCTGTGCAGGAAACTAAAACTGTGTATTTTCACAGGAGTGTCAGGTTTTTAATTGCATAAATAAGATGCTGACTGAAGCAAATGTTCAATTTCACATTAAAGTTAGGCATTCATAAAGGCTTGGATTTGCATAATTTAATTTTCTGCACAGAGGATACTGAAAATCAATGGTATGAGTCACAGCCATACCATGGTTGCCGTGTGACTTGTTGATGGCTCAGGCTAAGAGTACAAAGGGGTTTACAACTTCAGATGATTTGCACTGACTCAGAGCCTTTTTACATTCGACAAATATGGATTATTTAGACATAGTTTCTTTATTCTGATGATGAGGTGCACAGAAGGACTCCCTGCAAGAGTACCTTATTCCTTGGGGGAGGCAGGGTGAAATCTTCCTCCTGCCTGCAGCAATCAGTTTTTCTGGGTGACAAAGCCTCACAACTATTTGCCTCCTCTGTGCAGAGGATGCTCGAGTAAAGCTGCTGTTGTCTTTCATTTTGTAGTAAGGAGGGACTTTAGGTGAATTGCTCAGCACATGTGATTTTTAAATGAATAATCAGACCTTTCTTTTCCTGATAGCCTTTCCAGCCATCCACTTGGGTTACTTCTGTGTTCTCTTCTTTGGTATTTTCTTGATCGTTGCTCAGGGTTTTTATGCCAAGAGGGTTTGTGTCTCCACATCCCTTACCTGTTCTTTCCTGTTGAAGTGAGTGCTTGTTGCCTCCCAACCAAGCAGGCCTGCTAGGGTAACTCAGAAGGGAAAATAAGGTATGTGTGTTACATTGTTGCCTACAAATCCTGGTAGCACGATGTGTTCCAGTGTTTCTAGTTCACAGCCTGGAGTGATTTAGCATTTAGCAAGTTGCCAAGAAATCTGGAAAACTCATTCAAATCAGAGGCTCATAATAAATTGCACAATTAGTACCTTTGCTCACACAAGAGAAAATTTGGCAGGGGTAAACCTGTAATGCCTTTCCTGAGATTACGTGACTTTCCCTAGCAGTACAGGATTCCAAAATCTGCAGGAATCGCTGATCCACGTTGCAGAGACAGGGCTGTAGAGCGTTCAGCGTACCGGGACCGGCACAGCCCTTGGACGCAGCGGGGTCTTTGTACCACGGTACGAAGGGCTGTCACCCAGAAACTTTTCTAACAGGAAGGAAAGACATGAGTTATTGGGACTTGATGTTCAGTTAAAGACCTGTTACAATCTTCTTACCAGCCCAGCTGTAATTGGCCTGGGAGTAGAAGGGAGTACAGGGCTTGGTGACCGCGTACAGGTAGCGGTGCTTTAAGTGGTTTTCTAAAGTTTTCATTTGATGTATTCAGCTAGTTTCCTACCGATGAAGTAAGTGGTTTGGGATCATTTGGACTTAAATTTTCAGAGCCAGGTGGTGCATACTTGTTCTTCACATTCTGTGTCTGCAGATCTAAGGGCTTTTTGTTTGTGTGTGTTTATTGTAGCACGAAAGTTTTTGGCTGTGGTGCTCTGAGAAAGGCAATTGAATTTATTACATACAACTTACTGACATTTGTGAATTCACACATCTCCACTTTGGTTCAGTCCAATGCATAGAAACAATAAAATCTACGCATAAAAACCCCGCACAACCCACTTCATCATGGAAACAGAAATATATTGTTTGGAGTATAAAAGAGGAAATCCACAGATGCAATGTAGGATGCGTTCATTCCTGGTTTGGTTGATGAATTTAATTCCTTCTAACTAGTGAAGCTTTACAAGAATTTCTTCATTACTGGCCTCTCCATTTTTTGTCGTAAGGGATTGGTATTGCGCGCTGGGTGTTTGGCTGGCATACACAGCCTCTTGGGGCTGGAAGGCAGTGCCTTGTGTTAGCCTTGCTCAAGTGAATTGCATGAGGTGAGGTTACTTGAGCATTGCTTGTGTTGAGGCTGTTATCCAGTGCCTATGGGCTCAGGTACGTAGGCTATACTTGCAGGAGAATCATTTGGTCCCAAGTGAACCTGTGCAACGTGAGAATTCCGTATGTGGTTTAAAATAGATGCATTTATGATAACCAGGATAACACTCTGCTAGCACGTTCCATGTGCTTGCATCTGTATTCTTTTAGTTTTTGTTTTGGATTACAATTATTAGTTTGGTAGTCACTAGCAAAACAAACTGTCTCTTGGGTCTAGAGGGAGAAGGTTTGGTCATATATCATTGGCTTGTATCTGTTTGCTTGTGTCTAACAGAAATGCTTTATGGAAATTACTGGAGTTGGGCAGGGATATGCAGGTCAGAATAATGGCATGAGTGAGTCCTGGCTTCTGTGGATCATCTTTGGATGATGGGTTTCCATGGGTGAAGAGCATGCCTATTAAATTTATTTTAAGCAATGCCAAGTTTTATAGTCTCTGCTCAGCAAAGATTTAAGCTTCACAGTGTAAACTCCAGGGAATAAATACCACTTTCCTAATGATTCCTGCTTCTTTTCTTCCCAGCTCTGACCGAAGGTTATGTTGGCTCTCTGCATGAAAACAGACATGGGAGTTCTGTGCAGATACGGAGGCGAAAGGCTTCGGGGGATCCTTACTGGGCATACTCGGGTGAGTTTGCTTCTTCAGAGGAGCGAAACATGAAATATCTCCAAAACCAAATTGTTTTCTTTTTTGGTTTGTTTTTTTTTTTTGTTGCTACTACACTCAAAAATAGTTTAAATTAGTTTTACAGTATATTTTCTTCTGCTGACTTATTTGCAAACTTCTTCTACACACATCTCCTTTCTTGCATTCTTGCCATTTGCCTGCAGGGTTTCCATTATTACTCTTGTCCTTTGCTCAGTTGTCTTTTACTTTCTTAGAACACCCTTAAAAAGGCATGCTCCCTCAAACTTCCCTTTATTCTCCCTGTCCAGTCAGCATTCCCAAGCTTACCATTTGCTTATCCTGTCGAGCCTTCTTGGAAGACAGTGAGCATCTGTATATACAACCAAATAAAAAAAAACACCCCACCCTAGGACTTCTACAATGATTTCTTTGTGTGCGTGTATTTTTGTGGTAGCATATAATGACAATAATGAGACCTGTCAGTGCGGCATCGCACCAGGATATTGGGAGGGTATTTTATTGTTTGTCCCACTGCTCTTATAAGTCTTACAGAAAACATGATGTGTCTGCACAATTTTGAAACGCCACAAATCAAAATATGCTTCAGACGGATATCTTTGATGTATGGTTTGACTGTTGGTTCAGGTTTAGAAAATTCCAGGTCTGTATTTGAAGTTGTTAAAAATCCCAACAATGTGAAACCATGTTAGTAGCTGTGTTGACTCTGTGAAAAAATATCTAATATCTGGGATGCTTTTATGAAGATTCATAATGAACTTGTGCATGATTTTTTGCAAGATCTGAGATGCATTTCAAATATTTGGTGCTCATCCAAGAGGAATGTTGTGCAGGCCTAGTTTTAGCTGAAGGAAAAGATCTCACTTTCTAAGGAGTCTGAATATTGTACCAGATAAACAGGCAAATGTCAGTTTTTGACTGCCAACTCCTCTCCTTTATACAGACCATAAATTTCATCAGAAATGAATAATTATAGGTAAGCTTAGAGTTTTTTCCATTAATACACAAAACAGCAGATGTCACAAGTTTTCTCTGTTAGATCTCCAATAGAAGCTATCTCATTTGCAAATGAGGTCACACAAGTAAAAGAAATCTAAACATTTATGTAATGTAGCAGAAATGACCGCTTCTTGTTATTTTTGCCACAAGAAATACTTCTATACTGCAGCTTAGAATATTTTTTTTAGATTTTAAGCCCTTAAAGTCATAAAGAGTGGAAATAAGCAAATAGAGGAAAAATGTGTGTGTTGGAATGAATGGCTTGTTCCTATCTGCTGTCTTCAGTAAAATATTACAAGTTAAGTGCCACCTGGCAGGTTTATTTTGTTTCTGTTACTGAAAAATATGTTCTGAATATTCATTGCAGGTAGTTAAATGAAAATGTTTTTTAAAAGGTAAAACAATATTGCAGTTATTGTTTTGTCATATGCATCAAAACTGTTTGCTTGAGTTACTTTGGACTTTTTTTTTAAAAAAATGAAGCTTGAAAAGGGGAGGCAAGGAAGAAGCTCCCCTCCATCCAAAACAAACAACCCCCCCCAAAAAAATCCCCAAACTGACAAAGAAAAAATAACCCCACAAACTCACCACACGTTTATGCATGGACAGTTTTCCTAATTCTATTTTTGTGATTTGTTCTTCTGTTATGAATAGGATTACTTGTTCAACCCTGTGAAAAAGCTTTTACCACCTACAAATCCTTTTGGATCTATGTTAAAATAAAATATGTAGTCCTGGTGTGTAATTACACCTTACCTTTTGGGGTTTTGCATCCTTTTGTCTATTGATAAATCCCCTGCCTTCATAAGGAAAGTAGCCAGTCTGTTTTCCAGAGGACAGACAGTGACTCCTCAGCTGTCAATCACAAGCTATTCTACCTGATTAGTGCTTTCTAATTAGAACCTTTTTGTCACTGTTGCTGATAAAAGGAGTAAATTGGGAGATGGAAATAGTTGAAATGATGTATTTACCGGCACTTCTGAAGAAACCGGAAAAGGCTACGTTATCATTTTCTGATGCTTTCTCAGGTTACTGTTTTAACAGAGTGACTTGAAATGCCATTTCAGTAGAACGTGGTTTGGGACCAGGAATTCCAGCTGCAGAGCCTGGGTCTTTGCCAAAGGTTTTGTGAAGTGAAATAGAGGTGTGAGCACCAGATGCCAGCATTTCCCTGCTTAAGGGAGGAAATTAAGATGAACAATTAGATGGGGAAAGAACCTGTGCTATATTAGAAATGGAATGTTTCTACAAGCTGCTGTTTTGCCATGGCTTTATGTCAGAGTTTCTCTTTCTTTCTTCCCTTCACCCTGTCCCTTCCAGCTCCATGAGGGATTTTCAGCCAGTTCAGCCTCCCTTTATCTGATGTTTTTTTGTCCATATTTGCTCACTGAGGGGGCCAAAGGTAATGCAGATGCCTAGATTCTGTGTTTAGGTTGGAGATGGGAATACATGGTGGGTGGCAGAGCGCAGATGCCAGACATATGTTTCTAGCCAAGCACAGTGAAGAGGATGATCATGTTATCTGTTTCTTTCTCCTTGCTTCCTCATTCCCCAGAATATTTCCCAGGAACGGTGAGCAGGGCTTGGCGAAGCAGTTTATGCGCCGGCAATGTTTGGCCTGTGGGTAGGATTTTGGACATGACTAGGAAGTTTACATCAAATGAGCCTACAGAGAATGGAAACTTTACTCTGCAGTAGGCAGTTAGCCCATGTCAATGGTTTCCAAGCTATTTTGCAGACATTATCTGGTAGGTCAGCTCCCCTCTGCTTGGTTGTACAACATCTGCTGGCCCATCCCCAGCAGCTTTGGGCAGGGAAGGAAGCTATGCTGGACTGGGTGCTGGTGAATCTGAAGTTTCTTCTAAGGGAATTTGCCAGCTGGAGCAAAAAAAGGACAGCTTGTGCCAGCTGTCAGTGGGCAGCCATCTGTTGAACCCCAATATTGACCTGGGTACCCATGTCTCTGTTGGGCCTATGTTAGGATAAACTATGGCCTTATTGATTTCAGCTGAGCTGTACTGATTTATAGGAGCAGAGGCCTCTCTGTGTTCATGGCTGTGTCTGCCTGCTTCTGCATTTTGGGCTTAAATGTTCTGCACTAAATCCTGAAGTGGGTGTGGAGAGGTCTGAAAGCAGCCAGCCAGTTGTGGTTTTCCTGCCTCAGGGTGGAGAAAAGACACAGCTGCATTTCAGAGAGCCCTCAAGTCATAATCTCTCACAGAATATAGCTGTCCTACACTGCACTTTTAGAGTAATTCCTCTGTAGCCCGTAGGGAAACCCTTCTGCTTCTCCATGCTCTTGTGGAGGGTGAATGGTCCAGGAGTTGGTTTAAACCCTGAAGATCAGGAATTTTCCTGCTTTCATGACCAAATTATAACTGGGAACTGTGAACTTGAATGCCCTGTGTTCATGCAGCACAGGCCCTGGGCAAAGCTTAGGAGCCCACACCGCAGAGCTCTCGCTTCTCTGTCTAATTTTAAAGGAAAGGGGTTTTAAGCCATTTAAAATAAACCTGCTGTCTACAGACACAATTCTGACTATAACATTCCAGTTCAGATATAAAACTCACAAAAATAAAGACTAGATAATGAAATGAAGAAGGCCCTTTTTAAATGGGCTCTGTCAAGAAGACAGAAGGAAATACAATCAGCCTTTCAGAAGAAACTTCATTAAGTCGACGCTAGGAGCTCTTTAAACCAAATTCAGAAGTGAGCAAACACTGAAAACAGAAGACTAACTTGTCTTTAAATAGGAATTGCAAGACTGAATGAGATCTCCTGGATGTTCTTTTTAGGATTTCTCAGGAAGCTCAAACTACGTTTCTAGGGGGATTTCTTAGTGCGTGTGTATTCGTGTGTGTTTTGGCAAAGTATTTACTCCATGATCGTGTCTTGAAGTTTGCCAAAGATTTCCTAAATTTTGACTGACCACATTACTTGCAGTGTAACAGGAATGTGGAATAGGAGCAGCACAGTTAAAGCAAAATGTAGGTGTGGATCCAGAATGTGCTTTAGTGCAATTTTTTCTTTCCCAGTCCTTTCTGTTAGGCCAGACACTGAATGGACACATTAGAAATGTTTTTTAGCACATCCTTGTAACTGCCACAGAGCTCAGTGTGTTTCTAATAACTGTAATAGTGACAGATAGTATTTCAGGTGCCTTATCATCAGTGTGGAAACATATATTTTGTAAATATATAAGTTGTTTAAAAAAAATGGTGGGGGAGGGAACTAACCTTGAAAAGAAATCCTACAGTGAGATGCAATTGAGATGTCTGCCAGATCCAGGACTTGCTGTGTGGCCCTCTCTTGTGTAAAGTGTGCTCCTTAAAAGAGCATAATATTCCAGATATTTAAAGATGCCTCTTGGTGTCAAGTGTTGCATTTGGCAGTGCTGAGAAAGCTTTGCTAGTGACCTGGGCACGCCCTGTTTTGCCTTGCAGTAGCCCAGAAAATTGGTAGTGAGAGAGTCAGGACCTTAGGAAGAGATTGCAGTGTGAGATACTGACACAGATGCTGATGTCTTAAGTAATAGTGGCTCTGAAGGGCCTGTACCTGCTCATATCTGTGCTTTCCGTAAAACTATTATGTAAAGTTAGTGTGATGGTCATTGGATGCAACTGTGGAAAACCAGAAGTGGCTGTGGCGAAATATTCCTCCTTACTCTGTTGCTTAAATCAGGAAACTCCTTTTGGAGTCTTCAGATATAACGTATCTAATTATTCCCAATATTAAGAGGTATGATCAGTGGGATGGGATGGGAGGCTGCCCTGTCCTGGGGCAGGATGTTGTGGGCAATGGTGCTTTTGTCCCTGGAGTTTCCTGGTTGAGCGGTGATGCTGGTGCTGGCAGGGCTGGTGTACCCTGCACTCTTGATGGCTGTTCTGCTGAGCAGCCTCACTGTTGCAAGCTGACTCATTCAAGGAATGCTCTCTTCTAAGTAATCAAAACCATTTAGGCTTCTTGGAGACCAAAAAAGCGGACTTTAGCTGAAGATGTATATGTCTTCTTTTTACTTGTTTATTTAACTGTGGCGTTGGAAAGAGAACCTGGTGTAGACAAGGTATACGGTTGTTTTCTTCTCTTTAATCTTATGGTGTATTCGAGGCATTTCTTTTCTCTTTGTACCTTTGATCTCTCGTTTTCTATGTGAAATTACTAACACTACTTATGATGCTTCTGTTCTTTATGTGTGTCCTTACTGATGTTTTCTCTGTCTAAAATCTTGGATCCTTTCTCTCCAAGTCTCTGTGCAACTCCCGTGAACATTAGCAGAAATTAATAGAAGACAAATAGGTTTCACAAGAGTAGGGATGACCCTGTGAGTGGGAAAAAGTGTCCATTAAGAATAGGAACTGTGGCTGCACTGTCATGCTAGTGGACACTATCAACATGTGAATGCTTTGTCCTACAATACTTCGTCAGTTATTGCTGTCCTTTAAGATGCTGTTATTTAAAATATAACCTGTGCTGAATATAAGAATTGAGTATTCTTCTCAAAAGCAATTGCTGGCATTAAACCAGTAAAGGTTATTTCCTGAAAGAATAGCAAAGGGTGTTAACTGTGATGAAATGTAACTTGGTGAAGTCCTTTGTAAATGTGTGACTTTCTCTCTTTTTGCTTAGATTGTTCGCATTAAATAAGCTAATAATGTGAATTGGACAGGAAATAATCAGCACATAGTAAGGAAGGCATCAAGACTTATTGAACTGAGAGGTAATTAATGGCCTATTTGCCTTGGTCAGTATTTCACACTTTCTGTCCCTCAGAATAATAAATCTTGGTATTGACCCAAACTGGCATACCACATGTGTGGTTGTCAGTTGTCATTCTTCTGTAAGTGAGCTCATCTCCACTAAATGCAGGACAGTCAAAATGAGAAGGGTCTGGCTCTCTCCCTTCCTTATTCTTTTAAGCTGACTGTCTAAAGAGGAACTAAGCTGAGAGAGCTAGGAAATGTATTCCTGTTAATATCTGATCTGATCAGTAAACTCAGCTCTGAATATTTTATCTGTGTTCACCAGAGATGAATGGTAGTCTTCACTGAACCCTGCTGAAACCAGCTGTGATGCATTCGCTTCCATCTGCAATCTTATTAGAGTAACAGTGGTTACAGAAATCAGTGCAACCCTCTTTCATGAGAGAAACGTGGAAAACCAGAGCTTGAGAGTTTGCCATTACTGTCTAAGCATGAACCTTGTTTTTGAACGTGCACAGCTAAAGCAAGTGGAGTACTGCTGCATGTTTTCTCAGCTAAACAGGAAATACCATCTGTATATTTTGATTGTTTCTATTCCGACGGTACTGGGTCATGAGTCTGCATGAACAGAGTGAGGGACTGTACCAACATGCACAAGCCAAGTCCTTGTCTGCAGCATCTCTATAAAAAAGTGCTCTTACCAGGAGGATGTCAAGAAGGTTTTTAATCTTTCTGTAGCTATACTGTGTTGTGAAGTAACAGATACAAAAGACATTATTTTGTTACAAGAATGAATAAGTTTTCAAGTTCCTGTCCCTGAGAACAGGATATATCTTCCTAACCATAAGCCAGTGTGCATAAGAAATTCACAGTCACATGTTTGAGTTGGGTATTTAGCATTAGCAATCCTCTAAGGAGAGCCAGCCTTGCCAGAAGCAGTCCAAGGAGTCTGTATCATTTTTACTAAGCCATATTGCTGGGGAACACGGCTCTGATTGAGAGTCTCGTCATTTACTTTGTTTGTCTATTGGCAAGTTTCTAAATAATCTGCTAAGAAAACCTCAGATAGTAATTCAGTTTCTACTTAGACACAGACACGATTTCCTTATTGAATACCATTAATACTGTTTTCTTTCTGTTCTTGCCACCTTCTCTCATGTGCCATGCTAACAGTTTATTCCAAGTTCTGTCACAGTCCACCCTGATATCCAGTCTATCATGAAATGGTTGACTGAATTTTTAAATGTTGGACACAGTTATGGTGAAATTGTGGTTTTTGGTTTTTTTTTTCTTTTAGCATGGACTTTTTTTTTTTGGCAAGGTTCTTTCTGGAAGTTGATTGTTTTTCATGACTTAAATACATTAAAGAATCTTTGATTTTTGAATGCTCTGAATTTTTTCTTTCTGTTTTTGAGTAGCTAGGCCACTGACAGATGAATGGCTTTGAGAAGCTTAAATGGGACGTGCGAAAAACCAGATGTTCCTGCAACTTTCATTCTTTCATGAAGCTTTTCCCTAGCACAGCACAAAACTATAAAATAACTGCAACAGATGCTAGATGAAGCCTTCAGAGCTTCAGATACAGTTGTCTCAATACTACATCAAAGTATTTTCACTTTGGCTGCTGTGGCTATCTGTGCTGAAATGAGGAAGCACAAAGAGTATTGCTGGGGGGGGGGCTCACTTCTTCGGATGTACTGTGCTTTTTGTTGCATATTCTTTCAATGTGAACACTGGGGCATTTGTAGGAAACCTCTGGAATGTCAACAACCAGTGCACTGGTTCATAAAACTGGGAAGTGTGGTGAAGAGCAACAAAAGGTTTTCAATTTAGCTGAGTTCTAGGCGTTGAGATGGGAAACAGTATAAAACATTTCTCTTCTTTAGACATAAAAACATGTGAAACATTTATGTTTTAAATATACAAAAGAAAGATGGAGTATTTGGGTAGCAGCTGTGATACAAACTCAGCAAATGGACTGGAGAATACACAGAAGCTTGGAGTCTGCTGTTGCCTTGAGGTTCTTGAATGATTGCAGAGATAGATGAAACTTCCAGTGTTGATTTTGTATGTAACTGAACTTGTGCAGGCGAATAACAATGGGGAAAAAGTATGTGAAGAACAAGGATGCTGCAGTGCGAAACAAAGCAAGCTGGGAAGCTCTGAATGATCTTACAGTGTATGGATTAAAAAAAAGTAGCTTGGCACAATCATTATTGCAATAATCCAAGTATGAAATAACCATGGAATGAATCAGAATTCGAGTTGCAGGGTCTAAGTAGAGCCTTTGTAAGGAAGGGCCAAGCAAGGACTGTACTTCAGTTGATGTAGTTGAAGTGGAGTTTTTTATATTATTTTTGCGATGTCACATGGTGGCTTTGTGTCATTCCAGTTGCTGTTCAGAAGACAATCTCCTTTTCAGTATCTGCCCCAGGAATTGCCCTGTCCCTCCAGTTTCCCAGAAAGTGTCTCCATCTTGCAGAATGTGGTATCGAAGACTTGCAGTTTTCAATCATTATCCTTGACGGAGCAAGCCCTGCCTGCAGGAGGAGCGCATCTTCCATGCTATGTTCTGGGTGAGGGGATGAGTGAGCAGAAGGAGGGCTGCAGTGGGCTCCTGGCAGGGCATTCCCACCAGCAGCAGTGGGGCAGGGGCTGCTGTGGGTGGGTAGAGGGGCCATGCATTTCTTCTGTGTTGACCATCACGTGCGCATAGGAGAAAGGCAGAACTGAAGAGTCTCATCCATATATGTTCTGAGGTGTCCTTTGGGATGGCAGTTGAGGAAGTTCTAACTCTTGTAGTAGTGCTGAGGTATTAATGGTTACCTGGTGAAACAAAAGGACAGGGCAGTTGAAGTAACTTCTTTCATACACCCCATGCAGCAGAGTTGGAAATGCAGCCCAAGTCCCAGTGCTGTGCACACATCCAACCTGATCAAATGCTAATTGAAAAGATTTTGGTTGCTGTGGAGACCACCTCTTCTTAGGGGAGATCATGTCAATAGCACAGGTGCTGTGGAGCTCCTGAGCTACCAGGAGACTTTGCTGGAGCTGATCCAGCTATAGAGCTTAATTTTTCCTTCAGCAGCAAACTGAGCTTCTCCTTGTGCTGGCTCCTTAGTTGAAGTGCTCACTCCATTTGGTGCTCTCACTTTTTTTTCCGTTGGGGTTGGGACAGTGTTGGGCTGGAGTAAGAAGGAATTTTTTTCCTGTTCACTACACTGAACATTTGACTCTGCATTACGAAGTTTTTTATTAAAGACTGTGTGTGCCCAAAGAGTTGGGTGGGCACACTTTTAACCATCAAATTAAATAAATATGAAATCCTGCGATGGAGTGCAGAGCTGTGCATATAAATTACATCTTTAAAAAGCACTTGAATGATTTTCTGGAAATGTTTTTAACTCTCCTCTGAACTCTTAAGGGTCATCTCTGTAGCCTTCCTATTTGAGGGGGAGGCTATTGGCACTGGAATGATTTATTGAAGAGGTATGTTCTTCTTCGGTACAAAAGTAATGTCAAACCTTACTGAGAACCAGAGTATGAAGCTTCTGTTTTTGAAGAGCTGGGAAAGCAAATGGGTTTAATTCAATGGAACCCTGAATCGATGTTTCTTAAGTATGTGTTCCCACCCACTCCTGTCTCTTAACACTGCCCAGTTGAGAGGTGAGTGGGCTGTGGGTTGGTAATGTTTTCAGGACAGTTAGTGGGATGACATTTTATTCATGAAAATTAGGAGCTCTATGTCTGTGTTGCAGAGATGAGAGTGCAGCTTGAGCTGACCTAGTAAGGACTGGTGAGCATCGCTGGCTCACAGAGTCCTTGTGGTTGAACCCTCCAGAGGGTGAGATACCTTTGAAACATATAAATGCTTTAAAAATTCGTAACTCGACTGACTTGACCAAGAAGCAACTCTTGCACCGAAGGAGTCTTTGCTGCCATAAGTATTAGGACTTCTTTCTCCATCTTAAAGAAAATCCTGTTAGTTGTCTTCTGAACAGTACTGCTGGGTTTCACCTAAGCCAGTCTGTTCTGCCTGTGGCTGAAGTAAACCCTTCCTCCCCTACATTTCTCTTTTGAGTGAAGTCTTACTTCATGCCCCTTTGTTTCACAGTGTTTCAGGATTACAGCCTGGGCACATGTATGCAGGTGCACATCTACCCCAGCCTCACTGCTATAAGGTAAGGTCATGTTGTGACCACCACCACTCCAAAGAGCACGTGAGCACAGAGAGGCTGGGTGCTGAGTCTCAGATGACCCAAATCTGGCTGAGCAGAGGAGCTGAACTGAGGGCTCTGAAGCTGGCGTGTACTGCTTTTTCTTTTTTTATCTTGCTGTCATTAGAGCATTCAGGCCAGTGTCTAAGTTGACCAGCTGGCAGAAGGCCCAGGAGGAGGTTTCACATGGGGTCTTTTGTTTCTGACTCTTTTCCAAGACTTTCTCAACTGTCTTAGTGTATTAATTTCCCCGGAAATGAACAAAAGAGGAATCATCCCTGCAATTGAATGCCTGGTGGTAATCGGTATTGGCGTGTGGACTGCAGTTTCTGGGGCTTTTCCTGTGTGGAATTGCAGAACAAAAGCTGTCTGCTTCCCAGCTCACCCATAATACTCACAGCTAGAGCTGAGGTGATGAAGGTCCCTTAAATGTTCATCCTGTGCTTTTGCACTGGGCTGGATCCAGACCTCACAGGACTTCTTTGCTGTATTTCACGTCATCTGGTCCTTGAGTGTTGGGGTCAGTCCCACGTGCTGAGCTCCTGTATGAACAAACTGGTAAGCGGATGCACTCAGAATGAAGAATTTAATGTTATGTGATTTGATTTGTGTTTGTGTGAATATATTTTTCAAGTACAGAAATATGGTTTACCCTGAGGTAACTGTGGCAGTGAAGTCATGGAGAGTTTAGATCACTTCATGTTCAGTTTTACATGCTGTCTCTTGCTCCCGAGGTGTGGTGCTGTGTCTGAGGCTGCTGGGCTCAGGCTGCTGCCGAAGCCTTCTAGCCCCTTGGGGTATGAAAAGCCATTTTATGTGCCAGATGCTAGTCTGCTCCTAACCAGAGGTGACGTGAACTTTTCAGATAGATTCCAACTTGGAAGCTTCTGTGGCACTTCAGATCATGTTTTTAATTCATATTTCTGTTGCTGGAGACTTGAAATTGAGACACTTATCTGCATGATACAGTATTATCATATGCTGATCTCCAAGGCAGGCGTTTTGCTTTGTGAAGAGAAGTTTGTAGAGAGAATTAGATGTGACTTTTATGAATGGTTCAGTGTACGATGTAGTCCAGTTACTTTTTTTTTGCGCAGGGGATCCCTAGATGTCTGCAGAACTTAATTGCTCTCAGTGCAAACACAGAAAAGTTACATCTACCTTAAATTTGTACAAGCCATCTGAGAGATGGCTTGGTCTGAGATGCATGAATGGCTGAAGCAGAGTATAATGAGGTGAGAACTGTGAGCCTAGAGAAGGTACTAAGAGCCTTCTCTTTCTCTGCTGTTAAGAAGCCCAGAGCTGTGTAGCTTGATGCTTCTGCTTCACAAAAGCAGTGGCTCTGCTCTACCTGTGAGCTCACCCACTGCTCTCCGATGTAGTCAGACAGCAGGTTCAAAAGGGCAGGGAGGGAAGGGGAACTGGTGGACCAGATGCAATCGAAGGCTCAAATGCATAAGCCTGTTTCCTTAGGAAACTGGGCTAATCCATTATGGGCCCCTGTTCAAAACTGCAGGCTCTCACAAGTAACTTTTTTAAAGAACATGTTGTTTAAGTCCTGCATCTGTGAGGTAGCTCCTGCAATTTCAGCAGATGGGTTCTTAAGACTGGAGAACGTCTCAGTAGTTCAAGTGATCAAAATGCTACTGACAATTCTGTCCTGTTGTGCTAACTGAAGTATAACTGTTTAGAGGAAACAATCCAAGTCCCTGCAGCCTTTCTGTTTGAGGCTATCCATGGTCTTGATCACACATGCCAGTGAAGGAGGTCTGCACAGAAGCCCTTGGAAGAGCGTGTGGTAGACAACCATCTGTTTGGCATTAAGAGAGGATCTTAAATTAGGGAAGGTGGTTGTGGTGTGGTGCCTGAACTTGAGATTCAACATTGCATCTTCTGATTTCTGTATGAACTGGAGTGTAGAGTAAGGTAAACAATTTCAGCTTTTTTCCCCAAAGTACTCTTGGAAACTGTAATAAAAAGTAACTGTTGGGAAAGTAGTTCTGCTGAGTTATGCTGGTTTTGAAAATGCATAATGCTCCATAGGCTTTTAAGTGATACCGGGCATATTTAACATTCTTTGATGTTAATTTCCTGGCATATGGACATCTCAACTTATTAAAATAAATAAGTACTTTCAAATTTAATGAAATGATGGAGGAAATGGCCTTTTTTTCACATTCACGTCCGCTTCACTGGATAATTTAATGTTTTAAAATGTAAGTTCATATTAAAGTTTAAAATTCAAGTATTGGTTTTTGAAATTCTGTAATAAAAAGGTTTTGCTGTAGGAGAGATGTATGAATTAGGGCGCATGATAACACGATTAACAAAGTCTAGCTGGTAATTTCTTCTGTACAAAATGCTGCCTATAAATCCTCCCAATGGAACTTGCAGCGATGGTCTTGGTGGTGGAGTCTTCTGCTACTAAAAACTGCTCCTTTCCTGGGGCATTGCTCGGTAGCCTGTCAGACTTGCCAGTTCCCCATATTCCAGCATGGATGTATGTCTGTGGAAAAGGTCTCCTACATTGTTCACCTTTTCTTTTTCCTTACATTTTTCTGTCTCTTGGTGCTTACACTGTAGGCTCCTTGGGGCAGAAGTGGTCATTTGTTTACATTGGGTAGCAACAAGATCTTTGTCTTCTTTTATAGTAGATTTGTATGTTTGCTTCCAAAGTCTTTGCATCGAGTGGGAAGGATTTCTTTATAGCCTGAGGTGTTTACTGTGATATTAGAAAGCATAGGAAGTGCACTTTGGTCCTCTCTTCTGTGCTAAGGGAGAGTAAAAATTCCCTGGAGGATAAGTAATGCTCAATTTAATTGACTGGATATAAATATTTGAGTCCTAAATATTTAATGGAAATCATTGTGTTTGAATGTAGGGATGTGCAGATGATGGAAGTTTGCTCTGTGTCTTGCATTTCTTGAGAGACTACTTATGTGCTGTATTGAAGCCAAGGATGGCTTTATTGCATTTCAAGGCAGACTGGAAACTGAAGAACTTATTTTCAGAGAGAAAAATGGCAAGGGACCCGAATGAAAAACCTACTCAGCTGAAGCAGAGGTGACAAAGTTCACTGTGATTATATTGATTTTAAATTACTGTGTAGAGCTGGGACTAGCCTATGTCTAGTCCTGCTCATGATGAGAAGGAAAAAAGAAATAAGGCAAGAGTACTCCTCTCCTCTGCTTCCAAATATTTTGTTACCAGTGTGATAAGCAAGAGCCTTTTCCTCTTGATGTTCTGGACATGCAAAGGCAAGGGCGTGCTGGCACCCTCAGTGGAGCTGAAAAGGAGTAAGAGGCAGAGTGAGACTGAAATGCATTTTTTCCCCAGTAGCAGCCTTCCCCTGCGCTGGCTGCCTGAGTCGGAGAAGCACGCGGTGCCCCGTTGGGTGGGCAACAGATGCCTCCAGTCCCTGCGTGCCCGAGCTCCTCTGGAGGTGACATTAATAGGAAACAGAGCATGTCTGAGCTGGATGTGTTTCTGGTGAAAAGCACTACAATTGCCTGTACCACAAATTATAACTAAGCTATAATTAACAACAATTAACAGCACCGGTACTCATTTACTAGAAGTTTTACGGAGGAGTCATTACTGTTCAGCTTTATGTAGTTTGCATCCGTTTCACTGTCAATGAGAAAATTATTCAGTCAATAAGTGTTAATGTTTTATTTTAGACCAGTCCTATCTGTTTTAGTATCTAGTGTGCCTTTTGGGAGCAAGAACTGAGCAAATAAAGCTAATTGTGATAGAAAGTTGATACTGTAATGAAACTCTTAGTTGCTGCATGACTGAAAGAGCACAGAAGAATGTCTTGTACCTGCACTACATCTGGCAAAGTTGTGATGGGAGATGTTGTGTCTCCTTGTTTGGTGTGATGGAGAGAATGCCTGAGGCACTTGGGCAGGGAAGATGACTATTTCTGTTTCTTCCCCATGGTTTTTCAGCAAGCTGACATAGTGTGCATGCCTGGGCCTATGCCAAGCAGAGATGCAGCCTCCAAGTGAGAGGAAGCTACTGTGGTCCTAGATGATTAATTTTGTACTAAATTGTATGGGCCTGATTAGCCCAGAACACAGCAATAATGCTGTTCTAAAGACCTTCAGCACATCTATTACTTCCGTCTCCAATGTGCTGCTTTGCAAGGAAAATATTTGTTTCTTACCGTTCTTACCATTACTACTTCAGGTAGAGTCTGGGCCACAAAAATCACACTGAGCTCACAGTGCTTTGTGCATTTGTTATGTTTAACTTTGACTTCATTGTGGGAAAGCCTAAGATATCCTTACCCTATAGCACTTTTGTAAGGCAAGAGATTATTCCCTCCTGCATTGTTGTAAGGGGGAAAAGAAAGCCATTATCAGTCTTGAGCCATCCAGAAGGCTGAGAAACTTGAGACTAGAATTGAAATTGAGGTTTGTAGATGTGCTTCATCCGTTCCAAGGTGCAGTCTGCTTCTGTATGTGGTAGCACACTTCTGTGATCCACCCAGGGTGGTGGGTGCTTTGTGTATTTTCTGATCGGCGAGGCTCTGGCTGTCTGGAGCAGAACTGTTATTCTTTGCCATGCAGTATGTATTGAGGCTGCCGAGCAGGCAGGAGGGTGGTACTTGCCTGTTGCTGTTGGATCTGTGGAAGTGGGAAGAGTTGAGGTGCTTCTGCAGGCAGGGCAGCACTGCTTCTGCATTTACAGCTCTTTTAGCTTTTTAATGAGATGCTGCAATAGCTCTGGGGGGGGGATATATTGGAGTTTTTTTCTATGTTTAATTTTAAGCTCCAAAATACTTTGTAGCTCCGTTGTAGAAGCACAAGCTAGAATCATCTGTCCATCTTTTGCAAATCCCTGAATTTTAATGTCTTTATCTAAAAGCATTTTTAGGCTCTGTTTGGCCTTAGAAACCCTCTGTTCATTAAATCACTTTTGAGGTTTTGCATGGTTGAAGTCTTTTAAAAATAAAACCCCACAATCTTCCTACTGTCCCTGGAAAAGCCTTGTGCCCTTATCAACATCCTCTGGCTTGTGTAGGGAAAGCAAATACATCCCCTCATGCCAGTGGCCACATACAGGCACAGCCTCCTGTTATTCTGTAGGGTCATGACTTCTGTGCCCCCTTGCAGTGGAGTGTTTGCATAAATAAATAATACTGTAATGTGCTGCTGGCTGAGTTTTCCGTGCTCGGAGAGCAGGGGTGGTATGAAGCAGGTGGCACCCACTCAGACACCTGTGGGAGGAAGGATGTTTACTTCCCTTGCTTTGGGAATCCTTCCTCTGTGCAGCCCAAGTGTCCCCCACGTAGACCCATCAGAAGCCCTCTGACCTCAGAGGTCCCATATCCAGCAGAGAGACCGGCCAGTCTTCATGGCCTCCTGGGCCCCACGGATGGCTTTGGAGATGAGGGCAGCCAGCAGTGCCAGCTGTGGTGAGTTGTTTGCTGATCCTGGCAGTTGTGCTCTCTGCTTGCTTTCAGCTTGGGTCAGAGTTCAGCTCGAGGCCATGGGCTCAGGTCTCATTATCTGTTCTCGTCAGCCCTTGCTTTACGCGTCTTGCTAACCTGAATATCTGTAACCAGACAGGGATCTCCAGCCATCCACACTCTCCAGTCTCTCCTGCAAACACCTTTTGGAATAATTGTGCCTTTTCTCCCCAAGGCTTGCTTTCACAAAAGGATCTATTGCTGACTTTTTAGGCACAAGATTCCATTATCTTGATGCAGAGATGTTGTCTCCCTAAATAAAGGGCAAATTATTTTTAATCAATGAAATATGAATGCCATTCCTGTATGGTTTTAAACCGAAGTAGTGAAAACGGTCTGACAGTGAGGTGTTCCATGACTGAGCTGTGTTCCTGGAGGCTGACAGGGACAGCTTACTTCTTAAACAAAATCTGTTTCAAAAAGTCAGGGTATGGCTCCCTGGAAGGCTATATTTTTTGCAGCCACCTGTCCCGACTGCTTTCTGGTGTGATTTAAACCTGTGCAGCCTGCCAGCATGTGCTGATGGAACTGTTTTGCGGTAGGCTGGGCTGTGGGACTGTGGCAAGGTGAGCTCTAATAGGCTTCCACTCCCTCTGCTACGTGGAGGTGGGCAAAACCTCAAAATCCCAGGTCGAAACTCTGCATGGTTGGTTTGAAATTGTTAGGCTGCAGGTTTGAACTGTCAGGAACTGGGTCTGTCTTCACTTACAGAAGGACAGATAAAGGAGGAAGCATCTCCCACGGGCAACTTCTATGAGTGGAATTTTATTACATACAAACCTTCAGGACAATCGGATGAGGATCTTGATTTACGAGATAACAGCTACCTTTAAAATACTGGAGAGAGGATTCAGCAGAAGGTTACTGTTAGATTAATTGTTGTTGATTGAAGTGACACAGCGTAGTGTAATGTTGTCACAGTGGATGGAAATCACCAGACAGACAGACAGCAAGAGCACGTTTGTTCAGCTTGGTGCTCAGCTTCTCTCATTTCTTGTTCTACAGGTGACTGGCGAACAGCCTTTATGAATGTGAAATGAGGTTTTCTGTGTATAATGCTCTGATAAAGAACTAAATATTGAAGTTTTATATAGAAAGGCATTATACATTAATTTAAATGAAGTTTCTCATTTGAAAGTCAGTTTCTCTCCTAATATTCAGTGATGCCTGTGGTTTTTTTACTGAATATGGATATTAAAGCAAAGCCAAATGATGGAAAAGAGGAATATATATTCCACAGCACTAAGATAAATTGAGACTTTTGTCTTCAATGGCTTAAGAAGGCGCTTTCAAGACCTTACAGTATAAATAAATTCTGCAGACTTAAAGCTTTTCTGCTTGTTTAATCCAAAATGATACCAGTATCTCCCACAGAAATTGATAATACAGAGAAAATGTAAGACTTCATTTCTAGAGAGATTTCTCTTTCCTACTGGAAGGGAGAGTTTAAGAGAAATCTTAATAGAAATCTCCAATTAGTTGAATGGCCGGTTATCTGTGACAAGACATAATATTTACTGGACACTGGAAGCTGCACGAGTACTTACAAAGAAAAAGGCAAAATGAGATTAAAGCTTGTGCACTGTGTGTTGTAAAACGTGGGCAATCTTTACAAGGCTTCATGGCTTAAATAAGGTTTTGAGAAAATATGGAGAGAAAGGTATTAGTGGACCATACTATTATGAAAATGACCATGTTTGGGTACCATCTTAAAAATCTTTTGCCAAAAACCATTTTGTTACACCTCACTCTAGTTTGATAAGCAAGACTGGCAGAGTCGGGATCTTTTATTTTATTAGTAAAGGCAGCTCTGGGAAGACAAGGAGGAAGATAATCTATCCTTTTGAGTGTATAAATAAAACCAAATTGAAACAAACTGAAAAGTACATGGTGAATTGTACGAAGTGTGACCACTTTCCTTAGATACTTCAAGTTAAAAAAAAATAAATCCCACAGGAAATAATTTTATGAAAATTACAAACTATTTTTAGTCCTAGAGATGGCTTGAATCTTGCATTGATTAGTCATAGGTGTGAGGATCAGGCGAAGTGGCATTAGCTCATTTGTAATTGCAGAGGGAATTCTATAATGTAAAACATCTATGTGGCTGAAAATGTAAAAGCAAAAAACAAGATAGCTCTTGAAACTGAGTACTATGTGTGAATCATAAAATGGTTTGGATTGAAAAGGACCATGAAGGTCATCCAATCTAGCACCCCTGCAGTGAGGAGGGACATCTTCAACCAGACCAGGTTGCTCAGAAGCCCCATCCAACCTCACCCTGAATGTTTCCAGGGATTGGGCATTGACCACCTTTCTGGGTAACCTGGGCCAGTTCTCAGAAAAAAAAAAATTCTTCCTAATATGTAGTCTAGACCTCTCCTCTTTTGGTCTAAAGCTGTTACCCCTTGTCCTGTTGCTACAGGTCCTGCTAAAAAGCTTTTCCCCCTCTTTCTTACAAGCCCCTTTAAGTATTGAGCTAACTACAGTTCTTTATCCATCGCTGACAGTTTTCCGGGTGATCTGCAAAATACTGTCAGTCCCCGAGTGGTGACATTTCCTCCTCTTCTTGTTGTAGTGCGAGGTTAGTTTGGGTTTCGTCACCTCTTCACCAGTTAACTTGAGACAGAAGCACACACCTGAGTGTAGCACATACCCCTACTTCTACATCTTGAGGTTTGTTTTTTCAGCAGGAGATGGAGACCTGTGGCGATTTCTGTTCTACAGTCTGGATGATATTTTCACCTCATGAAAACAGAGGACATTCAGACTTCTAAAGTGTCCTGACCTGACTGGGAACTGAACCAGCCAAGGAGCATTTGGCACAAGTAAATGAAGTGCTGTAGGGCTGGGGTGTGAGATAAAGGGCCACTGGAGCAAAACTGGGGTGTCAAGTAAACCAGAGCTGCATCTTCTTTTACTGTATTTGGCTTATTTCTCTGATGAATTGCGAATGTTCCTTCTTCACATGGCAGTGTTGGGAAGTGTCTTGGGAGTGTCCTGCAAAGGCCTCAAGCGCCTGTTGTCTGTACCATTGTGTCTGCTGTACAAACCCAGACAGGGAGGGGAACACAATGAGAATTAGTTTTTATTATTTTTTTCTCCTTGTCTGGGAGAGTTAGAGAAGAAGATGAGAGGCTGTTGACTTGAGGGCCAATGACGCCTCATCACCTGCTGCTCCCACAAGAGCTGAACAAGGGGATGAGCTTTCCCTGTGCTCCCCCTGATACTTCTGCCCTCAATATGAGTTCTTTTCAAACCCTGTTTGTGATGAAAATGCAAGAGTGTGGCGTGAATGAACTCCAATATAGATCTATCTAAGATCCCTTCTCACTTCAAGCTCGGTGATAGTTAAGACAGGATTATAAAGAGGCAAAAGAATTCAGCTCAAAAGTCTTGAAATCAAAGCAGTTCAGTAAAACTAAGGTGTTCTCAAACCTTTGTGCCAATTAACACTGGGCTGTGACAGCAGAGTCTCTTTTACCTCATAAAAATTCTAACTTGTGCTTATTCGGGTGGGTGGATTTAAGTAGGGGAACCTATAAGACTTCTTTTTGATTACCTTTCCCCAGGCGTTACGTCAGATCAAGGAGTGCTTGACAGTTAGATTTTTATCACTTCAAAGAAGAAAATATTTAGCATGATACAGAGATTAGATGCCCGTGCAGGTGCTGTTACCTGTGCTGAGGACATGTTATTTTCAGCGAAATACTTGTCTTGGGGGAGATGTTTCTTGTTACATAACAGAAGTATTTAAATTTGGGAAAATTTACAGATTTTGGTTCAAATCCTACTTACATAGAATGAATTTGTGAGTTCAAATTTTGCAGTCACTTGAGCCATCATGAAATTGAATTCGTATCAATAACTGTTATATTCATGTGAATTACACTGCTTATATGCTCTTAATAATGTCAGGGCACTGGCATCCAACTGTGCATGAAATAAATGAGAATACCATTGTAATCCTCTTCAAGGTTGTTTAAAAATTATTGATTCAACCCAAGTACCATCATTACTGATACCGTAGGTGTTTTTACAGTGGGCCTTTTCCATTTTAAAATTCAATTAAGTACTGCATGGCATAATTAATTTTTTATTGTATTTCTTCCAGGGAGAGAAATAGTCGGCTGCTCTTACAAAATGCAGTTGTTTTGCAGAAAAAAACCAAAATCAAATGGCAGTATTTTCCAACTGCCTGGGATCCTCTGAGAGTAATGGTACCGCAATACACTGTTCACTCCATGCACAGCTGAAATTTGGTCAACCAGCTCCACAGTGAAACGAAACAACCATTTAACAACACTTAGGAACAGCACAAAACTGATCAGGATGTCAAGTGAAGAATATTAAACTTCACTAAAAGTTTTAGGTGGACAGAATGTCATTAATAAAATTGAAATTGTTAGGCTCCTGGGATTAATATCCCTGTACTTACAAAAATTGCTGTAACGTCAGTGGCCACAAGTAGTCATGACCTCCGTTCTATTCGGAGAGCTTTTAATGGTCTCCTACTGACCTTAAAAACCCAATTTCCAACGTTTTAGATAAGCCCATTATTACAAAGATAGGAACACAGAGGGATCCAAGGAGCAAGGATTAGGTGTCGTAGTTCAGGGTTACATCTCCAGCCATGGCCAGTGGTTTATGCTTGTGCGTTTTTTTATTAAATAAATGTAATGCTACTTGACTGCAGGCTTCGAATGGCCCCCGTGTGCTGCTACGCTGTGCAGCACTAAGACTGCCGGTGGAGTCGGAGTTTGCAGAGACAAGGAGCTGTTGCCATGGGGAAATTGAAAGCTGCTGTTGCTTCACCCCTTGCTGGCAACTGTGGAGAAACGTGACTCACTGGAGCAAATTCTTCCCAGGTTGTAACTCTGCTTGGCCATGCCAAGGTGCCTGGCAGATGGGATGGGAGACCAGCATAGCTGAAGAGGTGGACAAGAAGGAGGCAGCTTGCTTGCTTCTCCCCTGCCCAAATCAGAGTTAGCAAGTAATTGGGTGATTTGGAAATTTATGACTACCAGGGTGATTAGGCCATCTTATTCTTTCCCAGAGGTTGTGTTTCTCCAGCAGTCTCCAGGTAGAGGTTTTCAAGGGAGTTCTCTGTTCCTAGAAAAAATGGTTGTGCACATGAATATCTCTTTTGTAAAGGTCAGCCTGAGTGGGGTGCTGAGTTGACATTTATGCTTTTCAGAAGTTCGTCCAAGTCACTGCTTTGCTTTGCATGATGGAGAAACTTCCAGGGCAATAAATGGTTTTGGGTTATTTTTTTTGTTTCCTTGTCGGTCTTTCAGTTACAGCACCTGTTTGATACCTCTCTGGGCAGCACTGTTAGAGCCAGCTGCTCTTGTGCTTCAAACCCAGATTTTCCTGGCAAAATTCTCCTTCAGTCTGACACTTCACAAGCTTTTCCCAAGCCAGAGATGAATGAATACTCTTGGAAAGTCTGCTAAGATTCTTTATCCTGCTATTTTTTGTGCTGTTGAAGAATTTAATCCATAATAACCATTTCTAGTGGCTGTGTCAGGCTTTTGGATCAGACCCAAAGGATGCCAAAAAAAAAGAAGTTTAGATGTTTGTGAGAAACATTTTTCCTTGGTAGCAGAATACTGTGGATAAGTTTGGGTCTGTCCTCCTCTTTTCTTGTGTGCTCCTGTGCTCCAAAGAGGTAACAGGATACTACTTTTATTCCTTGCCTGTCTCCTCCAGTCTCCTAAGAAAGTAATTATAGATTCATAGAATCATCTGGTTGAAAGAGACCTCTGAGATAGAGTCCAGCCATATTGTAATGGTTTGATTTCATACTGTTTCTTCCTCTGTGCTCCCATTTTTCACTTCTTTCCCTTCCCAGTTCACTCACTGGCACTGAATGTACAATATAATGGTGAATGGAAGTGAATCCCCAGTTATTTTTATTTAAGCCCTGAAAATTCTTGCCACTCTTTATGAACCTGTGTGGTCAGACTGCAGATGGAGGCCATCACAAGGCTGTTTGCTTGATGGCTGATACCTGGCTGTCATCTCATTTTTTGTGACTTTGTGTCTGCATGGAAGTTTTGGGTTTGCTGTCAACATATCATACATCTGCCTAAATCTGTGTTCCTCATTCTGCTGCCTCTGTCTTGATCTACAGAGTATTTGTGGGCAATGAAATAACCTTACATTAATCCATGAGCAAAGGTAAAACTCTTCATATGAAAATACCTGCTGGGATATCCACCTTTGGACCACGCACATGTTGGTAAAGAAATCAGTTCCTGATGTGCTAATTTCATTCTTGTACTTTTTATTTGCCCATTTACTTTCCCCCAGGCAAAGGATGACTTCTTCACTGAGGGCTGTTTTTCTTTAGTTATCAGAGCACAAAATAAAGCAGCTGTTTATACAAATTTCTTTCATACTGTAGGGATCATTTAGTATGCAGGAGACCAAAAAACTTCACATGCACCACAAGAAATCATGTGAGTCTAATGATGCCATTTAGCAGACAGTGTTTTTCTTGGCATAAATTAAGACCCCTTAGAAAAAGGTTATAAAAATTGGAAGAAGCGGTGTTGTCTAAGGAAGATGTTGAAAAAGAGAGGACCGGATTATGGAAGGCATTTTGTAGTTTTAAGAGCCGATAAATTCTTCAGCTGAGCAAGAAATTTATGTTGCCATACTGTGAAGTTCAAGAATTGCTGTTTCTGAGTTGAAATGAAGTTCCTGTGCATGGAGAAGGCATTAAGTAGAAGAGTTTATTTTTCAGCCTAGATTCCTGTAATTCTAGGGCATTGACTTTTGATTCTTTAGAGAAGACATTGTTGAGGCAACAGTGTCTCAATTAAAAGAGCTTTTCAGAAAAGGCTTAGGAAGAATTTGTGTTTCTAATACAGACATGGAAAATGCTAAACAGCTTGATTAAAATGGCCACCCACCTAGACCTGACAACTGGAGCTCTAGTGCCTAGAGCCCAGATTCTTAAAGGGAAATTCCTCTTTTGAGTACATGTTCTCTATTTTTAGAATTAAAATAGACTGACATTTCCATTGGTTTTGGTTCCCTTTTTCACCGGGCTGTCTAGGATTTCATTTCCCATTGCTATCATATGTGGTACCTTCCTTAGAAGGCAATCCTGAAGATCTCCTTTCTTTCGCTGTTACTCAGAACAAAGTTAGACTGATTGACTGATTTGTTTTTAGTAGTATCATCCCAGAATCCCACAGCCTATCTGTCTTGCATCAGTTAGCTCTCTGCTAACCAGGGTTGCTAGTACTTTCAGTACGTCTGCAGAACTTGTAAAAAGATAATTGTTAACCTAGATGCCAATAGGACTTTAGTGAAGACTTGTGTAGAGCTCAAAGGTTTCAGCATCAATAGATTTGATAAAATAATGGCTTCTATTCCCACGTGGATATATTTCTACCTTTTCAGGCACTCTGTGATGACTGGAGGGAAATGGTCGAAAGATCTATGGCCCCTAGCAGAAAGCTGCTGAAAGCAGTTGTGGCATGTTCCCTGTAGCTTGCATCTTTGAGTCCTTTTTGATTCTGGAAGTGAAACAGCAGCAAAAACTTTGTGTTATTCTATCGGTACTGCTCCGATGCTTATCAGAGCATTTTATGCCACCCCTTCCTACCCAATCCCTTGCATTTTGCATACAATTTTTTTTTTTTTTTAACTAGGCTTTCACTCATTAAGCTTGTGATGGATGTAGGTGCTGGCTGCCTTAAGCATGTTTAAAAACCTGACAAAAAATCTCTCTAATGGGCATCTAAATGTTGGTGCAAATCTCCTGCATAGCCTCTGAGGGATGTCTGCATACTGCCGCGGCAGCCTGCTCCTACGAGGCGTTCTCTTTGATGGGCTGCACGGTGAGAGAAGCCAAGGGGAGCACAGCTGTGTTCAAGTGCTGTATTAGCAGATCCCCCTGTATGAAGTGGGGATGCTGCTCCTTTCCTTTAACTCTTAGGCTGCTGATGACAGAGTCATATGCTTCCCTGCTGCTTCTTTGCAAGGAGTTGTTATTGTCCTGACAGAGGTCATGCATTGGTTTGGCTTTTTCATTATAAATGCATGCATTGCAGTTCAGAAAGATGAAACAGCCACTTCTAGTGAAATGTTAGAAGAGCATATCTGTTTCTGTAAGAAATAACTTCTCTGCCTTTTAGTGGGACCTAGGGTAGAAGTGAGTGTGTTGAGGCACATTACCATGTTGGGAAGTTGATTAGGAGATTTGGGGGTAGCAAACTGAAGAAGGCAGCTTTTCTCAGCTCTCTGATCCTTTTTCTGTTTATGTTCCCTATGCTCACTCCTCAGGCTGGTTTGTTCTTTTGTCTGGGACTGGCTCCCAAGAACAGGACATACAATCACTTTGTATGTTTTTAAGTGAGGAGCAGGGAGTGGGAATGGTGCCCAGGTTTCTGCCCTGGGCAGAACAGCTTAAGTTCCTGATCACCGTTTGGGTGTGGAGTAGGAAAAAGAAGAGCTGGTCACATACTGGGCACTGCTGGCTACTTGGATTGAAACTGACCACAGGCTACAGAGCCCTTCCAGATTTTTACTAGCACAAACATATTGTTACAAATTCTAGTAATACCTGATAGTTTGTTTGGTAGAAACATTGTCATGAAAACATACCATTGTAGTGTTGATTTCTGTGATGTGATGGGGAAGAGTTTGAAAATGAAGGAATTTAAAATTGGGTAGTTGAAGGTCAGAACCTTTAGTGATAACTCGGCTGATGTAATATTCATACCTTGGTCTAAAGTAGTGCTGTATATCAATATGTTGTCCCTGACTGCCATGATTATATAGGGTAGAAGTGTATTTGAGCACTGACAAATATTGAAGGGAGAAAGAGCAGAGTATTATGCAGACAATGTACGAAAAAATTCAGGAGTGAGGCCCCTGAAAGAACTGATAGGTCATGAACCATTATTCTCTTCTGAGTAAAGCAAACTATATTGTTTAAGCATTAACCACTGTCAATACTTGCCACAGTAGAATTGCCTGGACCATCCTTCAGCTGTCTCTGTGCTCCAGATTAACACCTCATTCTTTTTTACAAGCACTGAACTAGGAAGGGGGGAAATACCTGACTTGTTTCTAGTGGGCTTAGTTCTAAAGTAAAAAATGTGTCTGAAAATTGTTTCTGCATCTCCAATATGGATGGACTGAATCACACACAATGCATGAGATATGGTACACTAACACCAAATTCTAACCTAATATCGGTCAGCAGTAAATCTGTTCCAAGTCTGAGAAGCGAACATTCACTTGTGGATGTTTCATGAGGCAGAGATGTGGTTTGCGCTGGCAAGGATTTCTTGGACACCTGTTCGTTGGCTGCTATCTCTCCCTGTCTTCTCTAAGCTATGTTGCCTGGATAGGGAAATGAAATTTCAAATTAGTGTTCAAATTCTTGATCATCCTTTGTTGTCTTAAAAGAAAAGATGTCCTAGGTTCTGTGAATTGTTATCCACTGGTTAGGTGAAGAGGCTCTGCTGTCTTGGTTTTGTAAGATGTGACTGTAGGACAATTTTGAATCCTAGGAGTATCAGATGAGAATGGAGAGGGGCTGCAGTTGTATTTGTAATCATTTGCTTGGGGGAAAAAACATACCAAAATAAGCATTTATCTACAAACTTTGGTGAACTGCTTACCAAGCAGACTTAGCACCTGAAGTAATGATAAACACTCAACCGATAGCTGTCTGGATGAACCTTCTGTATGCTTTTACCCTATGCTGCCCTAAAAGATCACTTTTCTCTGTATCACAAGCAAAGGCCTGAACTGTAGAGTTGAAATCAATTGAGAGAGGGCCTGTAGTGGTTGAGTTGGATATTGTGGGATCAGGATTTGGTATCCCCTTCTCGGTAATCCATTGAACATTAGGGCAAAAGGTGAGCTCATGTGGAGAGTGGTTTGTGGATTGGCCTTTTTTTAAGTCTTTGGGAATTTGGCAGTGAGTTCCCACAGATATATTGCAAACCACACTGATGTGGTCATTGCCAGGCTAAAAATATGACACCTCTCTGCTATCATGACGAAAAAAGAGTAGCCTGTAAGAGCTAATCCACTGCTTGACTAGGAGAGTAGTTATTTTTTTCCGGCTTCCAAAAGAGCACCTTTTACAGGAACATATGGCAGAGGATTTTCTGCAAAGGAGGAGGAGCACTTAAATGCAGAATGAGAGCTGAAAAAAAGAAAATCTTCAAACTTGTTAGACAAACCAATTTATAAATACAAGTGTTCTTCCGCTATTCCTGTTACCAGATTTCTCAAGAGTCAGGAAAATTAATCAAAAGTAAGCTTCCTTACGAGGATATCTAAATAGATATTGATTTTTTTTTTCCCATGCACTTTGTATTTTGCACAGTTTTGTAGCTCATAAGCCATTTTAACTCATTAAATGGAGGAAGACTCATTGTGGTATTTGACAGGTGGTTGCAATAATAATCAAATACCTGTCACTTGTAATTGTGCAGCAGTAAGAGGGGGAGAGCTTTTATGCTTTCATGCCATTACTGAGACTAGTATGGAATTGCATTATTTGTATGAGTATGAAAAAATTATTTGAATGTCCTATATTCTGAGTACAACGAGAGGAAGATGGTGCTCTCCTTTAATAAAGGATACAATCATCTACTTCAAAAAACAACATCTGACATTATAATAATCTCGGGGGGGTTATCTTCTGGATTTATATAAACAGACCTCTCAAGTTATTTTCTTTACAGCAAAGGCAGAATTCAAATAAAACCAAGAACAATAGGTTTGTTAAAATGTCCTTTTCCACTTCTGGTGACCAGTAGAGAAAGAAGAAATCAGAAGCTTTGCCCCAGGCTCCCCGGTTTGCCAGCTTAGCCTGTCCATGACTTAGAAGCTTTTGCTCCAGGCCAAGGAGCTGTGTACATGATTTTGGAGGGTGTGATGTTTTGGTTGCCTTGGTGGAGGCCCAGGTGTAAGAGATTGTCATCTTCCTGTTTGGTCTTAAATAGATAACAGATGTCCATCCTGGGCTTAGGCAGGTTGTGTAAGTCACTGAACAGGTGAGGTTTATCATACCCATGGCATAGAGGGAAGATGGGTGCGAGATGGTGTGTGCCTTGTGACAGTAGGAGATGCTGGTTCCAGTCAAACAGGGAGAAGTTCACTGAGAGTAAGAAAGCCTTACAATAAAGAAATTCCTTTTCCCTCTTACTAGATCCCAGCCTCCAGTGGGATCTGTCTGATGTGGCTGTGTTGAATGGAGATCAATAGTGTCTTGTCTTTGACTTCTCCATTTTCACTTTATCTATAAACAAATCTGTAATTGCAGCATAGGGAGAAAACTGATGTGCAGGCCTTTGGTGTGCCCAGCCCTCTGGTGCTCTCCCAGTGCCTCTCGGACAGTCCAGCAAGGATCCCCACAGTGCTAGAGACGTATTGTCTCAGCAGTAGAGGATCATGTTCCACTCATCGTGGCAGTCTTCCCATCTTAGACACCATCCTCATCCCTGTAGTGGAGGCTGAGCATAAATGGGTTGGTGGGGCAGGTGCAGACTCCTGCAGGCTGACATTGCCTATGAGACAGTGAAAACACCCAGATATGGTTGATGCTTTTTGTCCCTTTCATCAACACAGGGGGAAGAAAAATAAGCACCTCCCAAAATATCTTGTGAATTTCTTGTAGGCATTTTAAATAGGGAGAGCATAGCAGATAATACTTTAGGTTCATAATGGATTTTTACAAAAAAAAAGGGGGTCTGGGCCTGATTTTTTTTTTTTTTTTTAAACGGAGGCTGAAAAGTCACTGCTGTAAATATATTTGAGAGACATGAGAGATAACAGATAATTTACTTTCACATAAAGCTTTAATGTTTTCTTTTCCTTAAGTAAATAACACCTTGGTGAGCTGTATTTAAGTGTGCCAATTTCTCCCTCGTAAGTTATCTGCAAAGGTGTTAATTACAGTGAGCAGACTAGTTATTAATGGTATTTTTACATTCTTGTATTCTATTGGTGGATAAAGGAGGAGGGAGAGGGAAGGGATGCTTCATTTGTAATATGGATTCCTTTCTACCAGTAGGATAGTTAAGAACAGGGAGGATTTAAACTTTTCCTGTAAGGGTTAAAGGAGCTGGCATTTGTGCATGGATGGCTGGTTGACAGAAGTTCTGAAGAGCTGCCTTTACTGCCTTTCACTTAAGTGATCCGTGAACTAAAGTGTCCCCAAGTAGGATATGACACAACAACCTGTGACTTGCTCATTAAAGGCTCATATTAAGGCCTGTCTGGGAACTCTCTAATGCCAGATCACTGACACCATGGACCGGAACAGCGCCTTTAGAGCTCTTGTGTTCCTTTATGGTCATGCTTCAATATCTGGCTCCTGGGCAGAATATACAGCATCGCTCTCCTGTGGGACTGCTAACGACTGTTCTTGGAGACCCCTTAAGATGAAGGTGATTGATAAAATGGGCTTAAAGTAGTTACTGTTCTTTGTGTTTAGTCTTTCTTCATCAGGTGGCAGTAGAGCCATGAGTTGATCTCCTGACAGTGAAGTATGGCCAGCCGAGGAGGTCTCTGAAAGGCCTATCTGTATGCTTACTTCATGTTGCTGCTACATAAATCCCTGGTGTGCCTGTATCCTGAGTGCTCTGTGCAGTTCTGGTATTTGCACCTCAAGAAGGGCTTGGTACTAACTGAAAGAACAGACCTGTGAACAAGAGCTACTGGGATTTGTCAGAGAGGCGCCTTTCACCGTTCCTGATCCAATACACTTTCATGCATTTCCTAAATAGCTCCTTCAGTTACTACTGCTGAAGAGATAACAGGCGTTGGTCTGACCCACCAGGACATCTCCTCTGTATGTACAGTCCTCTGAACTGTGTCATGTTGAGAAGAAAACTGGTTCTACCCCTGTTGAAGCCAGGAAAGTGATGGAATGCAGTCATGTTTCAAAGCCAAATGAGAAGAAACAGTATGGAGTTTCTTGTGTTTGAACATTAGGCTGCTTTGATCCTAGAGTCATAGAATTCTTTAGAGTGGAAAGACCTTTAAGGTCATCGAGTCCAACCCTTAACCTAACACTGCCAAGTCCACCACTAAACCATGACCTAAAGTTCTACATCTACACGTTATTTGAACACCTCCAGGGATGCGCCAATGCTTCACAACCCTTTCTGTGAGGAGTTTTTTCCTAATACCCAGTCTAAACCATGTCTGGCGCAACTTGAGGCCATTTCCTCTCATTCTATCACTTGTTATTGGGGAGAAGAGACCAACACCTGCCTCATTACAGCCTCATTTCAGGGAGCTGCAGTGAATGATGAGATCTCCCCTCAGCCTTGTCTTCTCCAGGCTAAACTGCCCCAGGTCCCTCAGCTGCTCCTCATAACCCCGGGCTCCAGCCCCTTCCCCAGATCCATTACCCTTCTGTGGACATGATCCTGCCCCTCAATGTCCTTCTTGTAGTGAGGGGCCCAGAACTGAACACAGGATTTGAGGTGCGGCCTCACCGGTGCCGAGTCCAGGGGAACAATCACTTCCCTGGTCCTGCTGCCCGCACCATGGCTGATACCAGGCAGGATGGTACCAGCAGGATGCTCTTAATCAACACCCCCAGGTCCGTTTCACCGGGCAGCTTTCCAGCTACCTTTCCCCAAACCTGGAGTGTTGCATGGGGTTGATGTGGCCCAAGTGCAGGACCTGAACCCTGTCCCTTTGGCCTCAACCCATCAATCCCTCTGGTCCAGATCCCTCTACAGAGCCTTCCTGCCCATAAGCAGATTAACACTCCCATCCAACTTGGTGTCATCTGCCAGCTGACTGAGGTTGCAGCTGATCTCTCATCCAGCTCATTGATAAACATGTTGTTAGTCAGTTGATCATCTATTTCATCTTGGTATTTTTGAAAATATAGTTGTATGGTCAGCAGATGTCTGACAATGTCATTTCGTGCTGACAGAGCATAGAATACAGACTGATTTTACTGATGGGCCTTTTTCTGTGGAGAGATGTGACAGAACTTGAGTACAATAAGTTAATCAGCTCAGAACATGGCACTGTCTTAACTGAAAATGTTTTTGTGTACAAATCTGTTCTAAGGAATTCTGTTGTATCATGGAGAGGTTAAATGTGAATAGTGGTTGAGGGGATTTGAGGGGAGATATTTGAGTTTTTTGGTTTTCTGGTTTGTTTTTGGTGTTTTGTTTGGGTTTTTTTTAGCTTTTACAGGATAACAGCATAGGTTGTAGCACTTCTGTCTTAGCAAGAGTACGTATGATTATTTCCATGCAAGTGTAAAGCTGCATTCCCATCATACCTACGCAGTTGGTGTATGTGAACTGGCCAGTTAAAACTCTCCAAATTGCTTCATATTCAACAGCTCCTGAAGCCACAGTTGGGTGTTAGTAGTGAAGTAAAAGCTAAGCTAAATCAATTGTTGCAAAATGAGTACTGGAAGTCTTAAACCTGGCTTACACAAGTCCTGAGCAATGGCACAGACTGAGTGAACTCCTGAAGGAATAAGCTGTGTTTGGGACAGCAGTAGGCACAGGCAGTGCCCTAAAAGGATATGGATGTGTCTGTAAACTGTGAGAGCTGATGCTCATGTGAACAGAAAGTTTGACAGATGGAAAATAATTTGGGGATTAAAAATATGTATCAAAAGGGATTTGGAAGACTGTGGTCTTTAGTCTTGATTTCTTGGTTTGAATGAGAATCATAATGAAGATGTATGTTGTACTTCAGTATTGGATGAAATTATGTTGGTTCAGGATCAGTGGTAGACAGCCAGTTGCTTCTCTTCACCTTTCTTTTTTCTTCCTCCTAGTCCCTCGGAGTTTTCTGGTGTTTTCTCTGCATGTTGTCTTTTCTTCCCACTTGGAGCTTTTTCTGGTTTGCATCTGTCTGCACGAATTAGGCCTGTACCGACTTTATTCCTGTGCTGCTGTTAATGCATGGTCGTTGTTTTTGATCCTTCTTATTTTTCTAAAGATAGTTATTCCTTCAATAGTTATTATTTGGGTTTAGTTAGTTAAAGGTTGTTTAGTCTACCTCTTTCTCGGAGACTGTGGGTTAAACCTTTAGCTGGGTGAAATCAATGTAATCAATAGAGCACTGCTGATACACATCAGCACAGATGAGCCCCTGTGTAACATTAGCTCAGCAGAATCCTACTCGAATCTTTGCTTTATTTCCCAGTTCAGCTTTTGGAAGGCATTTATGGTCACAAAACACTTGTTTTCTTTCTGCAAACCCTGTGGTTTTCAAAGGATGGAGCAAACAGAACTCAATTAAGAATGATAGCTTCCCATTAGGCATGTCAGAAATGTATCCCTTTTTTTCTGTACAAACAAATTGAAGCTTGGAATATTTTAAAGGAAGAATTGCAATCTTTTCCCTGATGACTTGAATACATTAGTTCACAAGTCCCATATTCCAGGCATTAGCCATTTGCCATTTCATGACACTCTTTCAAACAACAATTGTAGCTGTTTATGTGGTGTATAATTAGGAAAATATCTGATGCCTTTTTACCTTTGCCTCGGCAATAAATCCCACATAGATGTGTGGGAACAAGGAGAGCCAGCAGCACTTGGCCAGCCAATTTCTCAGAACATCAACCAGCAAATGTTCCTTCTGCATTTGGTGTTCCACTGGCCACAATTTAATCCCACTGCTTTAAATACCTGACCCAGCTGCCACTAAAAAGACAGCAAGAAAGCTACTGGTGGAGCCCAGCAGTGGGGGACTCTTGTCTCCTTCCCTAACCTTTATATATGCTGCCTCTGTGTGTCAAGAGACAGTAATACATCTTCCTAAAATAGATGGCTCAGGATGTGCTGGTAAATTGGTTGCCTGACAACATGAGCAAAATCTTCAAGAGCTATGTGTTAACAAGCAGTGTCGTGCACCCTGTCCTGGAGCGTCTGCATGAGCAGTTATGTATCTGGCAATTTTCAGTAATTTTGAGAGATGTGTGTACTTTTTAAAATGTCCATTGTCTGCAAAGGAAGCTATTAGGGTGAAAAGGGAGGATCTTTCAAAATATGACAGTAATTACAATTTGTTCTTGATGAAAAGCCTCTTCACTAAATGGGTGGGTACCCCACATGGTTCCCATGTGTGGCACACCCACTACCTGTCCCCCTTCCAGATAGGAAAGGCTTAAAACAAAGGAAGGAAGAGCACTGATTACCAGGAAATTGCAACACAAAAAGAAGGAACAGCAGAAGAAAGTTAAGTTACAAATAGGCCTCTCTCTGTGACCTGAGCTGCCATGATTTACACATCGTAGTGCAGAATCGAGTCTTTCACTTACAGATGGTGCTGGGGCAGGCAAGAGGGGAGTTCAACAGGTTTCTTCTGGCAGTTGTCATATGCCAGATGAGGTGAGCTTGGCATGAAAGAAGCAAAAAAGCTAAGCTTGAGGGATGTGAAAAATAGAGGCAATATCATATTAAATATTTGTTTTGCCTCAGTAAATTTTATGTTTCTCCCCTTGCAGTATCCTCCAAAGTCCATGCAATGAGCAGGGCTATTGTCTTCCCAAAATATTTTGCACTTCCTGATACACTTTCCACAGAAATTGGGACAGGAATGTTGCATCTCCTTTCCATGACCTTCCCTTCTGTCTCAGCTGCTCTGCTGTCAAGTTTGCACAATATTTTTTGGAAATCCTGTCTTCGCTTGGTTTTTCGTGACTGGTAGTCAAGGCTCGTGGTCACCAGTGAAGGAGCCTGGTTACACCACTTGATACCTTAAGAAATTAGGATGTGTTCATGAGTTAGGATTTATAAAAAGCGACCCACTCTGATACATGACTGTACAAAACTCAATGCAACATTTTCTTGAATGTGTTGTATTGGTTGGAGACTGCTGGGAGTCCTTTCTCAGCTGATCCCCCAAATCTAAATCCTTTGTGTATTTCAGCTACTGATGTGTAGATAAGTATTAGGTGTTTAAATACCTTCATGCATGTAAGCCTGATGGTTTTGCCATTTTGGAACATTTTTATTTTGCTTGCTTCAGCTCGTAGCTTTTGTTTTAAATGGTCACACATGAAAGGCATTTTTCAGCTTCAGAGAAACCGTGTCTTTCAATCTGAAAAACGGTATCCTTACCTTATATCTCAGAATTGTCTTTGAAGATACTCTTGATTTAATTCATCAATACCTTTAAGGAAATGAAAAAGAGACTTCTCTCAGTAAATTCCAGAAAAAAAAAATCATTACTTCCTCATATGCCCATAGGAGAACATTCAGGGTGATTAACAATATAAAGTATAATACTTGGCAATTAGTGTAGATGTAGAGATTTGACATTAAGGAGTTTTATGTCACAATTTTTAGCCAAAAAAGGTGGAATGAAATATATTGTTCTTTTGAAAGTCTTATACCTAAAGACAAATGAATTTGTTTATATATTTAAAAGTACTCTTTAAACCTATTTTTGGTGTCTGAGTGTGCATTTCAGACCTGCCAAGTGTCTTTCTGCAGTTACACATTCACTTGTTAATGTCTTTGTCTTAATCAATACTTTCTCAAATGAAGATGCTCAGATATCCCAAGAGTCACCTTAAAAGACCTCTGGCAAATAAATAATTAAATGACCCACTGGCTACCTTCCTGTTTGCAAAGATCATCTGATAGAAACCTAATTGTTTGATTTCAAAAATCAAAACCTACCAACCTCTAGAAAAAGGCAGTTCTGGCTGTTTGAAGAATCTCGCTGCTTATAGCAGGTCATTGCAGTGATGTGCTGTAGAGTAAAAGAAGAGATACTTTTATCCTTTAAATATTGTAGCTTACAAAAGAGAAACAGAATGGAGGAGGGGAAATATTGAAAACTAACACATGAAACCTCATCTTGTCAGGTTGCTAACTAGGAGCTTGACCCTGGAATTGCTCAAGTGTTTGTACAACTTTGCTAGTGTCAGTTGGGTTGACTGCATTATGTATCTGCATACCTGTTTGAAAGGTAAGATGCATGAAATCTGGCTCTGTTTGCTTTCTTGCCCTGACATTAGCTTCAGAGGAGTCTGAGTGCTGGAGATAATTGTCTCTCTCCTGTGCATCCTTCTGACCAGTGGATCCTCTGCTCTGACTATTCTGAACTTGCCAGAAATAGCTGGGACACGGTGACAGGATGTGTGTTAAGCTTCACAAATGCGCATATTAATTGGGTATTAGTATTTGTCATTGTTGCTTATTAGATTGATGTACTATCTACCTAGAGAGAAGTCTGCATTTTTGGAGGCAGCACTGTAGGATGACACCTGCCAACACAGAGAAGGGATGGAAACTGGGATCTTGAACTCCTTATCTTCAGGGAAAAAAGTTTGCCAGAACTGGTCTGTTGGTAGCCTTTCCACATTCAGTACGTCCTATAGTTTGTAAATCATCACAGGCTTCAGCAGATGAGCTTAGTCACCCCAGAGATTAGATTGTGAATTTAATTATGTTCTGTATATTGGATAGAATATTAAGATGGACTGTCAGATGATTTGGAAAATGTGGCGGCAGGTTTCTCAAGGAAGCAAGTTGTGCCAATCCAGACTGTTGGATTTTAGGCGACGTCTGACACAACATTTGACTTGAGAATTATGTGAATACAGTTTCCTGCTACTTTGAGTCTGTTCTGAAGGCCAGAGGGCTCTGCTGTCACAGTCTGGATTGCTGGGGCCTCTGTAAGCTGGTGGGATCTCTTATCTCTGTGTAACTCACATGGTGATGGTCAGATCTTCAGCACCCTACTGGTAACCTCTTTCCTGTGAAAGGTGCTTGTAGGCAGTCAGGTCATCAGCCTTGCTGTGCTGAAAATAAGCCATGTTTAGGATTCACTGGTGAATGGTGACTGTGTGTGGTGTTGCTGTGGAGCTGCAAGCCATCAGCACAGGTAGATTATGAACAAAATCTAATTTTACCTGTTTTTAACTTCTTTATTCATGTGTGTTTATAATACGTATAAAGTAGTACAAACACTGTCTTTGCTATACATTAAAGATCAGAATAAAAATGTCTTAGATTTCTCAAGGAATTAAAATAGTAATTTAGTGTAATATCTGGAAATAAAATAATTTGACAGTCATTTAAGGGGGAAAAAAAAATACCTGAGAATGAATAAAACATCAATGTAAGGTTTGAGGGTAGGTGTGGTTAATGAGCACATAATTCTGAAGTTCATCAGGATCCTAAGACTAGAAAGAATTCATTGAACACTTTTTGTATTTTTGAATTACGGTTCATGTGTTATAAGGCAATGTGTGGTCCTCCTCCCTCTGGCTTATCCTCTTTTCTATCCACCTCATGAAAGAGGCATGAGGTTTCTTTCTCTGTTCAGCTGGCAAGTACAAAGTTTCTCAGTTAAACTATTATTTTTTTTTAACTAGTGTAGAACTTGATGTGTTTAGTTCCTTGCAGTTATCAGATGAGTGTCTTGGTTATAGCAGCTGAATATTTTGTATATAGTAACGATATTTGTAAACTGGTGGAGGTTAGAGAAGCCTGAAGTCCAGCTGTGCTCGAGGTCTTCTGCAGAATTCTCCATTCAAGATAGCAGTTGCTTTAGACCATTCCTTCTTCCCTAACTAAGAAGAGCCTACTTTAGATGGAGCTGGAACTTGAAAAGGGAGGAGTTCCTTTGAAGTCTCCTGTCCACTTGTCTGCAGCAGTTTTATTCTGTGGTAAAGCTTCCAGGTCCTACAATGATGAACTGCAGCAGCAAAGATTCTGATAGGGGTAGGTAAATAACTAGTCCTTTGTTCTGCTGCTTTTAACAAAGGGAAGTGTCATTCAATGTTTAAATCAGAAAGGTTCACTTTGTATGAGCTTGATTTTGAATCCTGCAATCTACGTTGTACAGTAATGTAGTTGCTGTTCAATGAGAACAATTTTGTGTATAAGTTGCATTTGATGCACCCCCTAAAACTTCCCAGAGCAATACTTCCATTCAAACTTCAGCAAATAATGCTCAAAAGATCCCCCAGGACATGCCTTAGGGAACTTCATACTTAAAGTTGATGTCAGGTTTGTTTCACACTCTTTGAACCTGACGTTTGGGCCTCATGAGCGTATTTGTCACTTGGCAGCTGCTGTCATTACTTGTAGGAGCAAGGGTTCTCTGCCAGACCACAGCTGAAGCACTGTGCTTTGTCTCACTCCCCTCTGATGGGCCTGAGGTGAGTGTTTTCCCTTAAAACCTTCATTTAATTATTACAAGCTTGAAGAAGGGTTACTGAAGTCTCTTCTGAGGTGGTCATCTCCCAGCCATGACTGCTGTCTGTCATGTATTTGGACAAGCGGTGACCCTCCAGACCACATTTTATTGCGAAGCTTCACTATGCAATACTCTCGGTGGAGTCCTCCGTGGATGCATCCCCAGGAGGGAGAGAGTCAGTGTTCTGTGAGCTGGGAGTCTGGGTGAGTTGGCAGTCGGTTCTTCTACTCCCTCCACAGCTGTGAGGGGCCTGGGTGGACCTGCTGTTGTTGCATGTGCTCCAGATGTCAAGATCATCTGCCAGTGTCCAATGATCTTCTCAGAAATATAGTCAGAGAAGCACAATGCATAGCGTGGAAGGAGAACTTTGGCTTATCAGGCTCTGATTATGTGATTCTTATCCTTGTCCTCCTTACAGTATGTTCAGGGCATTTTGCCTCTTCCTAAGCAGCTTTTCCTCTTTCCTTGGAAGCCTTCCAGGAAAAAATGCAAATAGAGCAGTGTGATGGAGCGCATGGTAACACTGATTAGTTTTATTCTGGAAATGCCATACACAGACTCTCAACTAAAATCTTGTTGTATCAAGAGCCGTGGGGCCTGCAGGGTGAGGGAGGGGATTCTGTCCTCTGCTCCACTCTAATGAGACCCCACTTGGAACCCTGCATTCAGTTCTGGAGTCCTTAGCACAAGAAGAACATGGAGCTGTTGGAGTGAGTCCAGAGGAGGCCACAAGGATGACCGAGGGCTGGAGCACCTCCCATATGAGGACAAGCTGAGAGAGCTGGAGTTCTTCAACCTGGAGAAGAGAAGGCTGTGGGGAGATCTTAGAGCAGCCTCCCAGTACTCAAAGGGGCTCCAGGAAAGTTGGGAAGGGGCTGTTGATCAGGGAGTGCAGGGATAGGACAAGGGGGAGTGATTTTAAGCTGAAAGAGGGGAGAATGAGATGAGGTCTTAGGAAGAAATGTTTTCCTGTGAGGTGGGGAGGCCCTGGCCCAGGTTGCCCAGAGAAGTGGTGGCTGCCCCATCCCTGGAGATGTTCAAGGCCAGGCTGGATGAGGCTTTGGGCACCCTAATCTGGTGGGAGGTGCCCCTGCCAATGGCAGGGGTTTGGAACTGGATAATCTTTGAGGTCCCTTGCACCCCAAATCATTCTATGATTCTATAATATCTATGTACTTAAAAAAATAATTATACTGCTTGTCTGCAAGGAGAAAGGATTCTTCCTCCAGAAAATTAATTTTTAATTACTTATTCTTACTGAAAAAAGCTGGTGTACAGTCACAGATTTAATTAAAGGTATAGCAGGCTTTGTCAATCAAGGGAGGCAGAATTATACTTTGGCTACCTTCCAAAATGGCAGAGGCTTAAAATCAGAAACCAAAAGCCTTTCCCAAGGTGTGTTTACACAGCTTGACCGTTATTACAGCTCACATTTGTTTGTTTGGGTTTTGTTCTTGTGCCAGTAAGAGAATATCATTATACTGAAAATCAGATCTAACAGTTTCTAGTCATCACTGGCTTAGAGCTTTAGATCTCTCTCTGATGCTCTGTGTAGCTTTAATTAAGCATTAGGTCAGCCTTGGAGGGGAGAAAGCCTTTTATAAAGTAATATGTGAGGAACAGTATTATAATATTTCTTTCATTTCAGTAGAGATTTTATTTGTTCTCAGGGCAAGAGATGCATAAAAATAAGGGCAAGTCTGCAAGGAAGTACATCTCTTGTTATTATGCTAATGACGCTTTGTTTACCTGACCTTCGAATTAGTCCAGTGTGGATTCTTGTTTGTATCCTGATTACCTGATCTCAGTGGGTTCGGCTGGTTCAAGTACAAACGCAGTTTAAAAACAGAAAAGCGACCCCCTCAAAGTTGATTTCCTACACCCACCACCTCCCCAGGCTGTAAAAGCAAATACGATTTTGGCGTGCTGTTAATGAACAGTAACAGAGAGTCAGAATAATTGGTATCTTCCTGTCTGTGATTAGGTTTCAGAGGAGTTACTTAACCACCACTGTTTCTTAAATATGAGTTCTGATTAATAACGGAGACCTTTTTCCCCTCATCCTCTGTCTCTTTTACTAACACTTTGCAGTTGCAGCACTTTGAAATTCCATAGTTCTTTTTATGCGCTTGTCCTGTCTGGAATGGTAATAATCTCAGTGGGAAGTTTTGAGCTGTACATGTCAGTGTGACCCTTGAGTTTTATTCTTTCATTACTTTCATTTATTTATTTGCTTTTGCCTTTGTTATAATGGATGACACTGGTACTGTTTAAATCTGCTGCCTCTTGTTGTAAGAGAAGCTGAGATAAAGGTTCTTGGTTACCTCTGGCACTAAACGTGCTTTGGAGCTATATAAACACATGGATGCTGTCAGTGATTTCATTGTACCCAGTGAGTCACTGTACATAAATTGATAATGTCACAAAAGTAACTTAGGAAATAAACTTTATTTTGGATTTTTTTTGTTTGTTTTCTGTTTGCTTGTTTTAGTTTTATGGAGATCATATAGCTCAGGATAAGTGTTGGAGGTTTGATAGCAGTCCTGGACATGTGCAATGTGTTAATCCCAAGCTAGCTGCCATATTCCCTGCTCTCCTCGTTGTTACACTTTGGTGCATGTCATTCTACCTTAACTGAGGATTTTAGGAATCTCCAGCCATTCCCAGGCTGCAGCTAATTAAGAACATTCCAGTGGACGGAGTGCAGGAGGTCAGATTCTGTTTTATGAAGTGCAGTTATGTGTCCAGCAACCCTCCAGCTGCTGCTCAAATATTTTGTGCTGTTCTAGAAATCTGAATGAAGCAATGGGAACAAAAGGCTCCCATCAGTGCACTTCAGTTGCTGTTTCATTCCTGAGACATCATGGGATGCTGAACAGAGCAAGGAGTGCCAGCAGACTGGGCTGCTCCTCAGGTTTGGTGTTGGTCTGGAGGATCAGAACTGTTTCTGCGTCTTGGGGTTTTAAAATTAGGACTGAGAATGTTTGAGAAAAAGTGCAGTGTGGAAAATGGATGTTTCTGGGCTTTGTGTCAGTGTAGTAAAAATTGCTGTAAAAAGAGCAAAGCGGCTGATTTTTCATACCTTTTGAACTTGCTAACAGGTTTTCATATGAATTTAAAAATTTCCCCACTGATGTCAGCAACAGATATCTCAGAACTTACTAGGTCAGTTACAAGCAAGAAGTACTTACTTAATAATAAAGTATTAATATTTATGAGAATTGCATATTTATTCAGGGATCTCAAATCATATTACAGATCAAATGAATTATTGCACACAACACAGGCAGAGGTACAGAGAAGTTAAATCAAATGCAAGTCTTCCAGGCTTGGAGCTTGTGAGGTTCTTCAGGGATTGCAGTAATTCTATCCACATCCGGAGCGTTTGCAAGCGCTTTGTGGGATCGGGTGGGAGTTACTGGCAGGGCTGGGAACTGAGCACTGCCCAGACCTCACTTCGGCACCTTACTTCAGCTTCCTTCAGTGCTCATTTGAACTTTGAGTCACCCCAAGGAGAAAGTCAATTTGCCATTGTCAGACCTCCCTATTCTACATCTCCAGTTGATCAAACAGCAAATTCCACTCCAGATGTGACCACGTTCCATTAGGGAGTTTTTATTTCTAAAAAGGACTGAAAATGAAAGACTCGCTCACTGAAATCATGTAGAGATGACTCAGATAGCAAACTTTTTAAATCCTCAGGCTTTTTTTTTTTTTTCCTTCTCCGTGAACAAACTCCAAAAGGAGTACCAGGAGACTTGGACTGAAAGGGGAGTGTGTGAGCCATTCAGACTACCATTAGAAGCTGGTGCAATGCCAGCTCGTAGTCAGGCACTGTTCTTCACAGTATAATTTATGTTACTCCTAAAACAGACCACCCTCACTAACAGCAAACAAAAAAAACCTTCTTTCTTCCACATTTTGATTGTTAAATGAAAGAGAGTTTGGAAATAGGCAAACCTATCCAACTTAAATTTCACGGCATGCGCTTTCTTTGGAGGAAATTGCTTTCCGTTTTCGAGTGCCCAGGATTTTGTGTTACGCTTATGTTGCTGTAACTAAGATCAGACTAATGACCCAGAGCTGAATTCCACTGTGTTACCTGTGCCTCACCTGAGCATTCTGGCACTGACTTTTGAAGCAGGTGAATGGACTCATCCTCAGCTGTGTGAGTAACCCAGCGTTTGTGGTGATGATAAATCCCGTGGAATTAAGGGGGTTGTTCATACACTTACCATCAAAGAATCTACTTAGAAGGATTTCTCTGAAACGAGGGCCAAAGAAATCAGTTGTCCCAGCATTGCTCATGTTGTAAACTAAAAAACTGAGCTAACTGAATAAATAATTTAATTAGGATTTATATTTAGCAGTTTGTTTTAAAGCAGAGCAAAGCTGAGATGGTCAAGGTCTTGAAAATACTGATTTGTAAAACAAATGCAAAAGCTTGGAAATTTTGCAAGACTTGGAGTGTGTAGAAATTGAGTATGAAATTGGTATTTTGGAGTCTATAAACGTGCCTCTGGCTGTGTTGCCCTGTAATATCCTGAATGATGAAGTTTTCTACAATAGTATTGTTTCGATCCAGAGAACCTTCAGAAACTTTGGATTTTTCAGCTCCCCCCTTCTAACAAAGATTTGAAAACACTCTAAATAAGGGCTTGTACAGAAGTGTATCTACAGTTTGTTTGAAAAAAAAAAAGAGGTCCGTTATAAGGAATTTTCAGGAAGGTTCAGATTAAAGTAATTCAGAATCTGAATAAGGAGTGTCTCACTTTGTGTACATAGTGTTGGCATTGTTTGATCCTTTGTACACATGTAATTTACTACCACATAGAAGCCATTTACACTGCTCTCTGCCCTTTGGGAGTGGTTTAAAGCAATCTTACTGCAAATGGGAGCCCTGCCCTAAGGTCCCCTTCACCAGCCTGCTGCCTGCATTTCCCTGCCAGTCAGTGTGGGTGCAGAGTGTGTGTCAGGGCTGCAGCTCCCACCCCTGCAGCTGAACCTAGACACTTTCCCAAAAAGAAACCCTTGGAAAGGCATATCATTCTTCTGTAAATTACTTTTTTAAGCAAAGGAAAGGAAGTTCCTTTGTAGCTTCCAAGGAATCTCTCCATGGATCAACCAGACAAGAAGTATAAATCCAGTTTTTGCAGGAAAGATCTCCTATTTCAGGTGATATTTCAGATATTGCAGGTGAGAGGTCCTTAAAGCTATTCTACATTGTAAAGTGCTGTTAGAACTAGCAGTCCAGAGATTTGTCAAGCATGACTTACGCGGAAGAGTGTTTTCCAAACCTTGGAAATTTTTTAGTTGTTAATTTGCCTGTAGCTCTCAGGTGTCAAAGATTTGATGGTGCCTTTTATTTTTCCGAGTCTCCAAATCTGCTGACAGACCACGCGCTTTCTGGCTGACCTCTCATATGAAAAATAATTTAGCCCTTGCACTTGTTGCTTTTTCCCGAAGATTTTTAGAGCTTAGTTTAAGAAAAGGAGGCAGGGGTGAGAGGCATTTGGAACCACAAATAATTTGTGCTTTTACTGCAATAATACGTTTGTCCTAGAAATGTCACCTTTTGGCTCTGCTTACCAGCTGCAGTTGCCTGAACTAGTGAGACTGTTGGATCTTTTTGCTTGGAAAAACAAAACTTCCTGAAATTTAGTTCTTGAAGGAATCAGTTTCAGTGGGAGGATCATCAACGTATCAGGTATTTTCAGTGCCTACAGGCGGAGGGGTTGGTATTGAGTAGAAACTAATGAGATTCTTACTGTGACCGCTCCCCTTTAATGTCAAATCAGTGGGGCCACTCACAGCCTGCAGGCTGAATCCAGCCCTCCACCTTGTTTTATCTGGCCCAGCACCTTGTTTCTCCCCGTTGGCAGCGCCGGGCTCTTTGCCCCTACACTCCTGCCAGTGCTGGGCATGTGTGCAGTGTGTGACATGCGATACACTGCAGGAGTAGGAGAACAGCAGGAGCTGTGAGTGTGACACCCCTGGTGTAGGGCAAGTGCCCCGTGCTTCTTACTGAGAAGCCAAGAGAGGTGTTGGGGTGAAGTTTCAGGTAAGAGGTACCAAGCCAGTGGGATGACAAGGTGGGGTTTGCCTTCTGATCCTGCCATAGGCACTGGGGATGGCGAGCTGTGAGAGCTGTCTGGGACAGCTACAGCAGAGGCTGCTGCCAATGCAGCTGTCCCTTTTTGCAGAGGAATCGTGTTGGAAAGGGAGACTCACACTCCTAAAGGTCTAGTGCTTTAAAGGTGTTGTGATAGCTTCCTTCTCAGCAGTGAGGCCAAGCTATAGGGGCTGAATATGGAGCTGGACGTCTCCGTGTTTTGGGCAAATGTTCCTGTTCTTTGGACCTCATGCTAGAGCACAGTTTGTAGAGAGGTGCATGAGGGAACCTAGAACAAAAGAAAATTTGAAAGTCTTTGTATCAGTTACATGTCAGAAATATGTGCTATGCTTTAAAACAAAGAAAAGGTAGGCAAATAAGGCAGCCATGTACCCCTGTGTGTGTACACACACACAGACAGAGATGCTGTATGCATGTAGCTTAGCTAATGCATACGCTGCACATAGATTGTTATATGTAGCTATTGGAAAGTTTTGTAATGGAACCTTGTTATTTGAGTTTTTGTACCATTTCTAGAAAAGTGTGTATCTCACAGAAAGTAAGCAGATCTCGTTTTCTCTGTTAGGAGGTTTTTTTATAGAACTTACTTTGCTGTAAAGCCTAAAATTTAAATTGCTGCAGGGTTTCTTCATTTCCATGGTTGAAATAAATGCTCTGTATCGTTTTACTATTCATGTCATTACTCCCAGTAATCACCACACTCATGCTAGCACACTATGTAGTATGCTCAGCTGAATATCTCTGGCTTTCAGGAGACTTTGTTGCTGGCTGTTGTTTGTTTCTGGAGCTGCACAATGACATACTCTATTGGGCTAATTTGATAGTTTGCACTCCAGTTGCTGTGAGTTACGACCTGTGTTTTCTGTTTGCCATGTAAATGAAGAATTGAAACTTATAGGGAATCATTTGCTTCTCTGGTCTCTTCATCTGAATTTACAGATTGCCATTAATGGTGCAAGTTTGGTGAAAGTTCAAAACTTTCACCCTTTTCCCCTCCCTCCCTCTGTAAAAGTTAATTGCTGCTGCTGTGTATTCAGCAGAGACCTGGGATGGAAATGCAGGAGAGTTAATTTCCTGCTGAATATTGCAGCTTGGGCTTTCTTCATGTGATCAGATCCGTGCACTCAAGCATTCGTGTCCTTGCATTCACATGGTGACCAGTTAATTTCCCTTGCATGCGTGTGGCTGGAGATGCTCCTTGTGAGCAGGGCAAATCATCCTTGACCGAAAACAAACAGAAGTGTGGAGCTAAAAACCAGCAGAGACTGCAAGATTATACTTGATGCTGCATTAAGTACAAGTGGTATTGTGAGACTGAACACATGCAGCTAGGTGTATGGTGAGAGAAAACAATCAGATCCTAAATGCTGCCAAAAATCCTTCCAAAATTTTAATTTGCTTTGAAAAAATTAATTGTCCATCTTCCCTATAACCCTGCATTGCCACAAAAGGCTCAAATGGTGGCACAGACAGCAGAAGCCCAGCGAGGCAGGATGTTCAGAGAGCTGGTACAGCTCGCAGGTGTGTAGATGAAATGGATGGAATTTCTGGGGAGCCTCTGTCTTTGTGGCCCAGCAAGGGAGAGCAGGCAGCAGGCACTGCAGACCTTTCTGTTTACTGTGTACTGCACAAAGGTTGATGTGTAGAAGATGTGTTTTAGTATATTGACTTCTGTGGCAGTGATTTACTTCACAAAAAGGTCATATATAATCCCTTTATTTTACTAGGAGCTCTTGGGAAGTACGGTGTTTCTCAGTGTGATGAGACATCTTAGACGATGGCTTTTGCAGTTGCTCATATTGTAAGAGCTCAGATGAACTGACTGTTCCCTGTGTCAGAACGACTCTCTGCACCTTGCCGTGCTCTCCAGGTTTGAACTGATATTAAAGCCTTTCACACTCTAAGAAATTATGGTTTAAAAGATTGACCAGCAAGTGAAAATTGAACAGGCATCACCTGCCCTTCTGTCATGGTGGCAGAGAAAGGAAACCTTGTGGAGGCTGTTTGCTTGCTTGATACAGTTTTTAAAGCAACCGCTGAAAACTGACATCCTCAGAGTTTCCTGACCAAAGGCTGGCTTACCAATTACTATTTCTGTTACGATCCTGAGATCTACATCATTGCTGATGAGAGCAGTGAAAATAAAAGCAAACATGCCGCTTGTTTCTTGTTTATTTTGTGGTAGATGAGAGAAATTATTTTGTGCCCTGCTTACCATAACCAAACGGTTTTAAAAATGTGTGTGTGTGTAGATACATAGGCACACATGCACATATATATTCATACTTAGGTTTATGAGTTTAATCCATAGAGGTATGGGGGTCTTTATCAAGGAAAGTGATTTTAAATAATTATATTTGAAGAGTACTACAGGGGAAGTCATGCACAGCTATGGAGCAGAAAGCCTCAGTGTGTTTTGTAGCTCTGTAATAGCTATTATTTATCACAAATGTGCCGTCTGTTTGTTCACACTGAGTAATGAATGACCTTTCTGTTTCCACAGCTAGACCTGTGCAGACTTCAGCTGATGGGGGTGTAGTGCAGTAGCTATTTATCATGCTTCATTTATACTGATCACTGGTTTAAGCTGCTGCACCAGGGAAGTATCTTGGACTTATGTTTCAAAAAAGGAGCTTTTATGTGGTTAACAGCTAAGAAAAGCATCTATTTTCTATCCGTGGCTGCTATAATTCAAAATTAACTTTGCTGGAATTTGAGTCAAATTACTGCCAATATTGTCATAAGCAAATTTATCAGGCAAGGGCTTGTTTACTGTGTTTTAGCAATGCAGAGACTGTTTTGTTGTCTCTTTTTTTTGGTGATTCCTTTGTAAAGCTTATGTTTCTTACATTGATAAATGGGATCGAATGTATGAATGAGAACGAGGTAGCTCAGGAGTAATAATGCATATACTTTTTAGCACAGAAGAGGTATGTGAAGAAGCTACTTTTTTAGCTGATACTGTTCAGAAAGAAATGTAAAGAACAGAAACGATTATATTTGGGAGGACAGGTGAGAGGTTTGTGTGGATTAGGAGAGTGAAAGTACTGAACAGTTCTTAGGAACACTCAGGGTCTTCTATTTTGTTCCTGTAGATTGCACCAATTAAGTTATGTTTTACTGATGCAATCCCTGGATTTCAGAAGTTAGTCTTTTCCCATATGGCATGTTAAAAAGCAAAATGCATTATTAATGCTTGAGGTGGGACCTCTGGAACTGTGGTATAAAGCGTTAAATGACATTAATTTAGACAATAATGCTATCATCACACTGTTTTACAAGCCAATAACCCAGCTCTTGTTCCCCCTAGTAGTTTATCTGAAGAAGGGAAGTGGATTATTGCCTTATAAAATAGGCACAATGGTGATGGTGCCGTTATGCTGCTATTGTTACGAGTCTTTCAGAACTACTAAACAAAATAGGTAGCTGAACAGAAGTAGAGAGAGATGGAAGACTGCAGCAGAGCAGCATTCACCCTGTGTCTTGTAACTGAACTGAAAACTACAGAAAATGTCTCACGTGTGTGAAGACTGGGATGGGAATGTCTTCTCCACTGTGAGAGCACGACCCAGGAGGCACTTGTGCTTCTTTCAACACAGACCATTGGATTGGAAGGATTGTCAAGAGAAGTTTGGGCTTGAGACTGTGCTTGCAGTTGCAGCAGCATGTGTGGTCCAGGCTCAATTTGTGCAGGGTTGGGTGAATTACTAAGGAAATGTTTTACTACCTGCCTGTTGGTAGAAGCATATCATCAGCTTGTTCCTGGAAAGCCTTTGTTATTCTATATAACATTTACTGCCTTAGACCAGCAAATTCAAGATTCAGCAGGGTGTTCCTGAAGGACACTAAGAGGATGAGAGCAGCAAATTCAGCAGTTGAGGTGATGCAGGGGAAGCTTGGTTTGGAGATGAAAAGGAAAGCTGGTAGGCTCTTATCCTCAGACCTTGCTCTGGAACTTGGGGAGCTGGGCAGGTGCTGCTGTAGTTCCTGCAGCTGAAGGGATGAGGTGAATTCAGCAGGAGGAATTCACTTTCCAAGGTACAAACTGCTTCTCTGTTTTCTGGCAGACAAGCAGTATATGGTTTGGCACAAAATACCTTGTAGCAGTGCTTTTCGCATGTGAAATTAATGGTCTCTGTGCCCATTTGATCTTGAACGCCTTTTCAGTAAAAGCTTTTCAATAAAACCCTTTACAGTATTCAGTAAGATAAGTGGTAAGAGAGCAGCATTCGATTATCTAACCTTCCCTGTTATTTGGAGCATGGTCATGTCCCCTGACATTAGTTAATTACTCTGAAAATTACCTCGGTTATCCAAAACGTCAACTCTCCACACACATCCTGTGTCACTGTGACATTCAGATACCCAAGGTTGTTCTATATTAGCATAAATATCTGACCAGCTCCCAGGAACTAAACAGACACATTTTGGCTCTTACTTTATTTGTGTATTTATGCCAACCTCAACAAGTCTGCTGCTTTATATTCATTGGTTTAAACTGATGATTTTTATATTATTCTTAAAGCCTTCCTGTGCTACATATTGCAGAAAACCATAGTATTATAGTCTTTACCTCAGTTTGTGTAACATCAACTACAGAGGCCTTTCTCTTTTATTTGTCAAAAAAAATCCCAATATTTTTTCTTTATGAACATTTAAATTGTATTGCTTCTGCTACTATTGCAAAAATATCCAGCAGAGCTAGTCCAAGACAGAGAAACTTTAAAGTATTTGGTATTTTAAGTGTATCTTTTTATCTCTTAAGTGTATCATTAGTTTAGATTTAGGTAGTTTACATTGGATATTAGAAGAAATTTCTTTTCTGAAAGTGTGGTGAAGCATTGGAGAAGGCTGCCCAGGGCAGTGGTGGAGTCTGCATCACTTGAGGTGTTCAAAGAATGTGCAGGTGTGGCACTTCAGGACTTGGATTAGTAGGCACAGGCTGGGCTGACTTAGAGGTCCTTTCCAGCCTCAGTATTTCTATGATTTAGTGTTTACTCACTTTTCCTTTGAATAACTTCAAATTAGGTTTTGACTTGCTTTTCAGTAAACATATTGTATTATGTGACTAGTGTCTTATTTTCAACATTTTATATGCTTATGTATTCAAAAACACTGAAAAAAAAAAAGTTAAATTACATGAATTTGATGTCTAGGAAGCATTTCTCTTCATCTTTCCCTGTACTCTGAGTCTGAATGAAATGGGCAAATAGAAAGGAGCATGGCTATTTTCCTATTACTGGGTTTTGTCTCAGGAGGGTTGTACATGTTGCACTTCATCAAAGCATTACTCAGGGTATGTGAGGCAGTTGGCATGAAGCAAAATACTCTCCTATGTTTTCTAGGTTTCATAATAAATTACTCAGCAGAAGGTAACATATAAGATTTGTGGGAGAACACAAAGCATTGTATTGATATATCTGGTGCTGTGAGGGGATGGAGGGATGATTTGCAGTGATATAGATTAAATATGTATTTTCAAATCTCAGCATGATTTGAGTGAATGCTTTATTTCTTTCCTGGTAAGTGATTGTAACTTCAGGAAAAGTACTTATTTGCTATGGGGGAGTCGTGCTGCTGGTGGCTTGGCGTATTGGGGTGTTTTGGTTTTATTTGTTCTGTTCCCTGCTCACACCCAAACCACTTGGAGTTAGAGGAGCCTCTTATTGTGAAGGTCACACCCTGTGTGTGCAATTATGCTTTGAATAAATGTATCTTGATTGTTAAATGCATCTTGATTGTTATTTTTCTCCTACTGGAATAAATAATGAATTGGTAATCTATAAATCTGTTGACTTAAAAGCAGTTAATAAGTGTTTTGTGTGGATGAACTGGGTTGTCCTACAAGGGATGCTTAAATATGTAACTCTAGAAGTGGTTTTGTTTCAAATGAATGAAAGAAAGCAGGGCTGCCATGTCCCTGCTTGTTTGGGTTCTTTGTAATGTCACGGTAAAAGAGCTGAATTCTCTGGAAAGACGTACGCCTTGAAAGAGGGGCAAGCATCTAATTAGGTTCAGAAATGCTCTTTCGCATTCTTGATCGTAGTTATTTTAAAAATTGTTTGAAGTCAAGGGAGCTTGTAAATAAGGGAGTGTGCTGATATTTATACTGTAATTTGGGAAACCGGGTGGTGTTACCATCCTTGTCAGAATACAGAGAATATATGTACCACTGGATCTTGTCTCTAGAAAATTGTTACCTGCCAACGTGCTGCTCACTGCCACATACCTCCATCTCCTTTCTCACAGCCAGGTCTGCAGAGGGTGGAAATCACAGCTCTTGCTGTTCTGACTCGTGGGCTGTTGCACCAATACCCTCTCTACATGTGGTGATGGCGGCTAGAGGTGTGGCTGTCCCTTCGCCTCTCTTGGTGACCATCAGTGCTGTCCCAGAGCTGGTAGAAGGAAACAGAACTGGTCCTTGGCTGCTCCATGGCTCGAGGGCTTTGGCTGGCAGCAACAGTGCATGTTTGTATTAACAAGCTGAGAAACGAGCCAGAGTACTGTGGCCTGGGCTCCTGTCCCATCTTGCCATTTAGTCCTGCATCCAGCTAAGGGACGGTGCAATAGCATCTTGAACCTTGCAGAAGGACAACAGTATGAGCGCGGCTCTGGTTTTTGCATTGCAGTGGTTGATTGCAAGGCTGTTGTAGTGCCCTGCCTGCTGCAGGGCAAAGAGCCACCTCCTTTCTTGTTCCAGAGCTGAGCTTACAAGTCCAGTTAGTCATTGCTGAACAATAGGGCAGTGGACATGGAATGTCATGTTTTCAGCTATTCGCTCTTGGCCTGTACAGTGAACGGTGTGAAGGTGGTAGGCATTAGAAGATATTTCACAGAGCTATCGGAACAGATGAGGAATCAAGTGAATTCCTGCTGTGATTCTCTGTGGGAAATACCAGTTATAAGCAGCTTAGTCTTGGTCATAAGCACTGGGATCAGTTACCATAGTAGAACCCAAAATGATTCCCTTACCAAAAGCAATGAAAAACCAATACCTTTCGTATATCTCAGAGCAATGGGATGAAGCTGCTGTATGAGAATTTTAATAACAAAATACGAGTTTCTACCACCTAGTAAAACCACTGTGGAAAAAGTACTCTCCTAGGATGTTATGTGTTATGTTTTGGGTTTCTTTTTTTTTTTTCCTTAAAAGGAGCTACAATTTTTTGAAACTCTTTACTTTTCTGGGTAGGTGGTTTCTAATATCTTAATTGGGGTAAGTTTTTAACTCTGATCAACAGTGTTGTTGATAGCTAAAACATGCATGACTGAATAGGTAAGGTCCAGGAAGACGAGCTATATTCCCTCAGCCTCCGTGTTTTTCTTTACATTGACTTCAGGACACACATACACAAGCTTCCAGATGAGAAGCCATTAGATGGGCTAATGGGGCATTGAACTAACCTGAGGCAATGTATGTAGGGATCTGCTTCTCTCTTAACATCTTATTAGAACTCTCTCAAGTAGAACAGGAGGCTAGAGGTAATTAAGCTAAAAATGCAAATAAACATGGTGTGATAATTTTTATGCCAAGTGACCAGCTAAAAATAAGAATCTGCTTGGCACATGTTGTTTCCGTGGAGCACAGTAAATACAAGCTTGCTGTTTGTGGCAGGGTCATGGTCTCCTGCTGTGGCCCAGATTGAAAGGTGAAGATTTGCAGTATTTATCCTTTCAGCAAGTGTCTGGGGTCCTGTTACAGGAAAGTGAAAAAGGTGGACGATTTGGAGTGTTGTTCAAGTACTCTTCCCAGTTTGGGCCACCAGCTTACCTGCAGCAGAAATGGACAGCCATTGTCAGTGCTGGCTCTGTGGGAACAGTAAAGATGAATTGATGGCTCAACTCCAGCTCCTAACGGAGCAACTTGTTCTAATTGTGTCTCTTTTGTAGACTTTATAGAGAAGAAATGTTTGGCAGAACACAGTGGATTAACTATTCTTCTACCACTGAAAGCAGATGACTCTGAGGAGCATGTTGGTGACAAGACTGCCATGCAACAGCTTGTATTTCAAGCTCAGCATGAGCTGAGAGTGAAATCAACCTATCGCTTTCCATGGGCAATACAGCAGTTTCTTTAAAGGCTTTTCTCATGGCCTCTGGTCCTCCATATAGTAGTGGATGCTTTGCCACTGGCATTGTGGATCTGAAGTTCACGATCTTCCATTTGAGTCACCAGACAGCTGTTGATGGAGCTGAATGATGCTCACCTTGTGAGCTGCTTTTGACAGTGTCAATGCACTGCCCATGTTCATGAGACCCATGTCTTCTCAGTGTGTCTCTAAGGGCTCCAGTGCTAACCTAATGGTAGGCTGGTTTCTTGCTTTTGAAGAGGAGTACTCTTCTTTCTAACTCGGACACTTCCTGAGCAATTGAAAGATCTGTGCCATTTTTCCTGAACGCAAGCTTTCTCTCAAGCCTGCCAACTTATGATTTGGGCGAGCTGTGCTTAAATTAATTTTTAGGCTCTCGGAAGGTTTTTCATTCAGCCACTGAGTAGCACAAGTTCATGGTAGAAATTTGCTTGATGCTAAGTGCCCTTTACTTCTGTTGGCTTTAAAACGACTTATGGATATTAAGCTTCTTGCAGGATCATGCACTATCATTTATTTTACACAACAGTCTGTTTTACATAATATGATTTACAACATCAAAGACAGCAAGAATGTTCTTTTTAGGAAATAAAATGTGAACCCTTTACACGCTTAGGAAAAACATTCATATCCTGTATGTATTTTTCGCACACTGGAATGCCTGCTATTTAACAGTGACTAGGGATTTAAATGAAAGCTGACAACAGAAATATCTCAGACATACCTCTTTTGTAAATACCTTTAACTTCTTTTAGCTGCCTGTCTTGTGGCTTTGCTTTGTCACAATAAAAGGCAAAATGTTAGAATTACTTTGTTTACAGGATTTCCAGAATAGCCCAAATCATTTCTGTGCATGGCAGAAACCCAATAAAGATGTATGAGAGCATTGTCAAAAATGCACGGAGGAGAAAGTATCTGGAATTGTGCTTTTCCCCTTTCAGTGAAACAGTTGTATTCCTGTTGACTGAAATTCAGGCAGGACCAGGACCTTTCCTTTACAGCTTTTGCCTAAGGAAGGATCTGTGGAGTATGACCCACATTTCATTATTCTCATGGGTCCTGCCAAAAGGGCAGGGGCACCCCACACCCCAGAGGGGTATTTGGAGAAGCAAGGTGGGAGTATCTGCTCTTCATTGCTCTTGTGAACAGAGACCTTGTCTGATCCGTTTGTTAGATGTTTTCTTGCATAGCAGTGCAGGGGAAGTTGAAGCAATAGAAAGATCAGTAAAGTGCTTACAGGTGAAGTGATTAAATACACATAGTGTTAGATTCTTGTCTTATTCCTGTGAAGAAGACAGTGACATACAAAGGATGGCGGAGGTGGCCTTGTAACTTCCATGGATCAGGAGATCAGGAATGGCAACAGTCCAATGCAGGCATTTTTTGTAGGCTGTTTAAAGGGTTGTTTGGTGAGTAGAATGCATACCAGGGTTGAAGGCAGGTGCAGAAGCCTGACCAGTTGATTGAAACAAATACTTTTCAATATATTGCTCTCTGAAAATTTTAGACTCCCCATTTACTGGAGTCCTTGAAAGTCCTTTGCTGTTTCAGTGTCCTCTGTCATGCTTTTCATAACCTTGTGAAATGGGCTGGCTCTGCAACCTGAACAGACTTTCTGGCAGCTGCGGTATCCCAGAACTATACATTTTGGGACTTCGTAGCATAAAGAGATCTGTGGCAAGCAAAATCTTTACTTTTTTTTTTTTATTTCCTTGATGTTTAGACCATTTCGGTGCAAGAAACTACTTATTCTTGCTATGTCACACACAGTCATAGGGTTAACTAATTTCGTTAAGTTCTAAAATGTGCCTTTAAATATACTCTGGAGAAGAATTTTGCCATAGCAGGAAATGAAGAATATGAACTAATTGGTTGTCTTTGTCGCTAGTTTTATGATTCAGTTTTATGGTGCTGTGTCTTTATGAAATCATATGAAACGTATGAAATTGTTCTTGTTTGCAAGAATCTTTTTAGATGTTTTGGAATTCTTATTTGCAAGCCATGTCTCAGCTATAAATACATCAGCAGATTAGAATTTCATTGCTGCGTTTTTTCATAAGTGCTTCAAGCACAATCTTCATGCAAATGGAGTAATCCCTTTGCTTTGCAGTCTCTAGGTCAAAACTGGAGGAATGTTTGCAGGGGCCTGACTGCCTTTTTTAGCTGGCTCCTGTAGAAGAACAGACAGGCAGTCATTGGAACAGCTCGTGACATATGTTTGGCAGCAAAAGTACCCCTGATTCCAAGTTCCAGATTATACTTCCCAGCTATGGCTGGCCCTCTTCCTGGGCACTCATTAGCTTTTCTTTTAGTCATTTTACACCCTATAGAGGTAGTCTGCTGCTGCTGAGATTTGCCTGTTATAGTTTTTTTAATTGCAGAAGACTTCATCTCTCCTATGTAGTGGTGTGAATGTGTGTGTTGAGGTTTCCTTTGGGTGAAAGCAGCTGGCAGGAAACACGTACATTTTTTATTAATGAAGAGGGAAGTGTGAACTGGGGAAGACAGTTTGTAGTGTGTCCTGAGTCTTACCTTGCACCTTGTGGCCCTCACATATGTATGCTTCTGTGAGAGGCAGAACCATCTCATCCCCTCTGTCTCTGACACCTGGGTACATGGACATCTGTGCGTGAGCAGCAGGTTTCTGCAGGACCAGATGGGTGGTGGCCACTTCTCAGACTTGGGGTCATCGTCCATTCCTGGCTGCAGCACCCTGCGTTTCTGAAGGCACCATCAGAATGATAAAAGCCACCTACAACATTTCAAACGAGAATGAATAGCAGCAAGAGAAACCTCAGAATGCAGAGGGGTGAGTGCTGGGGTAATTTAAAATAAAAAATGGCTCTTGTCTAGCAGCTCCTTTATAACACATAGTTACTGTCCAGAATATCTCAGGAAACCATTTTATATTCTGCTAGTGTAAACTTAGATAGCAGTTTTATCTTTAAAGATTAGGAGTTATTTGGGAAAGTTTCACTTCATTGTTGTGTTTAAAAAGGAGCATTCCTGCTGCTTTGTCATCTATCTGTGCTGTATATGAACCCGATTACTTTAGTGAAGCCAAGTTAAACAAATATTAGTCAGACTGCATATTTAAGTTTACTTATAGCATCAAGATAAAAATCCAGTCATCTCATATTAAAGCACTTCCCTTCTCTTCTCTCAACTCCCCCCAGAAAGATTTGAGTTGTTTGGTTGTTTGTATTCTTTGAAGCCTACGAAGGTTTTGTACTTCAGACAAGCCCATTTCCTTTTTTTAATGGGAAATGCTCCAAGCATTTCTTTTCAAGCAGAACTAGAAAGATTATTTTTGCAAGCTTCTGTTGAGCAGTTTTGGACAACACCCTAGAACAGGAAACCATGGGTTCTTCTGAATTTCTTCAAGTTGAAAATAGATGATGTTACTGTTTTAAATTACTAGCTGCAATTAATGATTTGAGATTATGATAGTAATTTATAACTTATTTTGCCCTTTTACCCTTTTTATATGAATGAGTTTAGTCCATTGTAGCTTGAAGTTCGTTATTGAACATATGGTATTTGAACTTGCAAATATTTTCTCACAAAGAACAACTAAGTGAACCAAATCCTTATGGAAAAACAACATTCCTATGAAATGGGACTTGGAGTAGACATAGTGCTTAGTCAGTGTGGAGAGTAATGGCTTTAAAGCATAGGTCAGAAAGAAGGTAAGGGCTTCAGTTGAAGGTGATAGTATGGGTCCTTAAGGAAAGAAGTGATGGAAAAAAGGAGCAGATATTGGCATGTTGCACAAAAACATTTTGAACTTTCTCCTGAATCCTTTCATTTTGTATCTGCTGGTGAATGTAGGTCATAAAAATATTTCAGAAATGCAAGCTAAACGTAACAGCAGCTTAACAAACTAAATATAACCAAAACTTGACAAATTATCAAAGCATTTTTGTGCATGGAATCATGCAGTGTGGTCTGAGAAAGGATATAAATGCCTGTGTAATATCTAAAAGCTTTGATTTGTGTCTGAGAAGTACTAAGTACACATAATACGCACTGATATGTGCAGACTTCCAAGTGACATTGCAAGGGCAGAAGACTTTGTATTTCTTCTTGCTGTTCTGGGTGTTGAGGACTGTGGGTGACTTGACAGGGACCAAAACTGAAACTTCATCTTTGCTCAATAGGATGACAAATAATTTTTTGATGCCTTTTTTCTTAGCTCATGCAGCAGAATAACATGATTCAGCACTCGAGCCAACTTCCTCCTGTCTGCCAAGTTTGGGCTAGCAATTTTAGTCAAAGTGGATGCCCTTGATGATGAAGCGTGAGGTCAGGATTGCGGGACATTCAGTGAGTGATTTGAAGTGCTATTTTTTAAAATCTTCAGGACTGCAGAGTTAGGACAAACTGTACTGTTTTAATAAAAAGAGACTGATAGCTATATCCAGCGGAGCCAAGACAGCCAGAAACTTCACACTAAGGACCAGTTCTGGGGGAAGTGGAATGTGATCTGTTGAACTTTGCCTGCAGTGTGTTCTTGTTTCATCGTATTCCATGGAAGACTCATCAAGGAGAGTGCCTGCTTTCTGTTAGTTTAAAACACCAAAAGGAAACAACCCCCTCAAACCACTAAAATGTGTTACATGATTTTTAGCTAAGCATTGTTTTAAAAAAGTATATCTTCTTTTTTTTTGCTGGTTTCTTGAGTTCCAGAGCCTTGTGCTCACCTCAGTTCCCTTTTCTTCTTCTCTTGTTTATTTGAATGATGAGTACAAAGCAGAAAATAGTTTTCTGGCAGTAAATTCTCTCTGGCATTGGAAAGTATTTTATGGTTAAGTTAAAAATGAAAAATGTTGGGTTGGAATATGTGGTGGTTGAGCTGCTGTGCTGGCTGAGCTCCTTCCTGGATGTCCAGACATGTGTCTTGCTGCCATAGGTTTACACTGTGGCATTTCTGCATAAGGGGAAAGAAAAGACTTTTTCTAAATGGGGATGGGAAAGGCTTTGAAACTGAGAAGCTGGTTTTACTTTGGTTTTTAGATGCTTTCTGAAGTCATGGTCATTTCTTGCTCTTCTAAAGACAACACCACTGAATAAAGGAGTAATACCTTGCAGATGACCTCACACTTGCACTTCCTCTGCAGAGTTCAGTGCTGCACCAGAGTTCTTCGCTTGCACGTTTGTAGAGCATCTAGCCCAGAGAAGAAGTGCTAATGGAGGTGTGTGGGCCACAGTATATTAATAGTATTAATGCTATACTGCCACATCTATTATGTTTTCTGTGCTATGGAATTACCCTCTTAGCCAGATAAGTGTCTAAAGTGGCTGCTTTCCTCTCTCCATTCCCTGCAAAAGTGAGGCTCGTTTCACTGCTCACTAGCTCAGGAAGAGGACTTTGAACATGAATTTCTTTTGCAATTGCCACAGTGGGACAGCATTCGCATAGCAGTGTAATTTGCATGGCTGTCTGAGGACGCTTCCACGATTTAAGCACTTCAGGAGCCACCAAAGCAATTTGTGTGCTGGGCAGCCAAATGCATTCTTTCCTGCACCCTGCCGTGGGCAGTGCTCCCTGCGAAATAGAAATCCTGTGGATTGCCCCACCTTCCCCCTACAGTCTCCTCCCCAGCTACACGTGTTGGTTATGAAATCACCTTTCAGGCCAGAGATGCCTGCTGAAGTGACCTGTGTTCCTGAAGGAGCTGCATGGGGGCACCAGGCCCTGGGCACATTTTGGGCAGGGAAGAGACTATTCAGTTCCCTCGCTGTTGCAAATTGTCTGCAGTGTCTCAGGAGCTGTAAAACGGTGATGGTGATGATCTTGCACTCCAGCACAGGCAGCCTGACCCATGGAAGAATGTCCTACACGATTACAAGTGTCAACTTATAAAAACCCTTCTGTTTATATGTTACTAAATACATAGTTTAATGGCCATTGTAATCTGGTTATGTGTCCTGGTAGTAAAGTGCAGCTTATTTTTGAACTGAAACCGATTTTAATGAATAAAATCCTTCCTGCAGTGCTGTAGCTGAGCAGCTGGAGGGGGAAAGAAATGGACAATTTCCTACAAGTAGCTGCTGTGCCAACAGGAATTCAGCTAGGAACCAAGATACAGAGGGGCAAATGATAGTATGGATGTTTGTACATTGATTTTTTTTGTTTGATAGGGAGAAAATAACAGTGGCATTAGAAAATTTACCAAAAGGAAAATAGCTATTAAGGTAGCGATTAGTTTACATAGAAATAGTGTCTTTTTATCACATGGAAACTAGATATTTTATAACAATATATGCTAAGCTACTACTAAAAGCATGTATAGCATGATTTATGTTTAGGGACCTCTTGACTGGTACTGTTTTTGGAAGAAAAGGCATATGGTTTTAATATGTTAAATTTGTCTTCAGCAGCAGAACAGTTTTAAAATGCTATTGCCTTTCCCTCTCTGTATGCTTCTCTCATTTCTGATTTTCCAAATTCCTCAAGATCGAGCCATTTGACTTTCTCATTATCTGGCCCGTTGTATATTGTTAGTCTGCCTCTCTGTAAAAAGGAGGACACAAAGACATTCCATATTTAATTTTGCATAGTTACTCATTCCCTCTTTGGAGTTGGATTTTAGTTTAATTTCTGTTTCTGTACGTATTTCTTGGCCCTGCTTGCCTGTGCTCTGTGAGCACCAACAGGTGGATGGTTGCTGGCTCTGTGTGGAAGGGACACCTGCAATGCATGCTCTTTATTTTTTATCCTTGCTGCCTAAACTGCCTTGGTTTTTTTAACCCTTTGTACAAGAGGGAGACAGGATGCTTTTTCTGTGCCTTGAGCTCAGGTTCAGCAGCAACCTGCAGCATGGCCAGCCATGCGTGGAGCCACCTAGTCAGCTCAGGAGCTGTGGTCCCAGAAACTCTCCTGACTGAGAGGTTTCCTTGTGAATCCCCTCTGCTGGGACAAGGCAGTGACAGCAGCTGCCCATGCTGAAGGTGTTTAACCTCCTTCAGTCCCCTGTAATGAAGGGGTGAGGAGAGTGGTTGCTGCAGTATGAACCCTTCAAAGCAGAGGTGTTATGGAAAGGGATCAGGAGGTAGGATGGAGCCTGGGCAAAGCCCCTCTGGATGCACAGGGTGGAACGGTATGGGGAAATGGGGCAATACAGCTTATGAGGGCTTATAAAGGGGCTGCTTGGCAGGACTGAGTGGATTGGGCTGGATGAGGGCATTACAGCATGTAGGAGGGACAGAGCATATGCAAGCTCTGTTCAGGAACTGGGAAGGTTTCTTGTTGTGGACACCTCTGTGGCCTCGAGGAAGTCCAGGAGTCAAGGATTGGCTGAAGATAGCAAAATCCATTGACATTAATCCAAATTAACCTTTGAACACCTCACATTTTCTGAATGCAGTTTTGAAATGGCAGTAGACAGCAGTAAATGATCTTGTTTGATATCTCTGGGCTTCAGTGAATGTGAAACATTAGTATGACGTCTCCTTATTGTTATAATAAATATCTGGTTTAGCCTGATAAGAGGTGAGATGGTTCATAAAATGCTGGATGAGTAAGCCTAAAGAATCTGTTTAATTGAATCTTCTTTCTTACAACGTCACAGCAGTGGAAAATAGAGGTTTGGGGAATTGTGGTAAAATGCTGCTTTGGCATTTTCTCAGTGCCAGGCTGGGCTGGGGATGATCCTGCTTTGGGTCCCCATGAAACCAATTGTAGGAAAGTCACTCGTAACAGTAGAGGCATTTTCATATAAACCTTGACTGTATGAAAATGTGCCTGTGTGGCCTGGGAGGCACACGGCTTAATTTCGTAGGTCAAATAAGGAATTGAGGATGAATTTTACTGCAGTGTTTGAAGTAGCAGGAAATGTGTTTCTTAATGTCACCATTTTTCCTTTTCTTTAAGAAACTCTACGTGTTATATTGCATAGGGGACACTTAACAGTTGTGTCTCTGAGTCCCTGTTGTTTACTGATGTGACCTTTTATATAACTCTCAAAGGCTGTGAGTTTTTCCTCCCATGTAAAATGAAGCTTCAGTTTAAATTTCCTGTACCACTCACATTGGCATGTCTTGCTCTTACACAAGCTGAACAAGTATTCCTACCTCAGGTGAGTAACCTGCAGGAGCTGGCCATAGGAGAAAAGGCTCTGAGAAAGGCTAGTGCATTCTACTTTAAAATATCCATATTGCATATGTGAGACTTTTGCTTTGGGCAACAAAAAAAGAAGATAGAACAAAAAAAAGCTACTAGCTATCACACAATTTATAAAACCTAAGCACTTCAAAGCAAGCTAACAAGTAGTTAAGGGGATCATAAGCTTTATGCTTTGATAGTAAATACCCACATTATACTTGCAAAATACTAAGAAATGCTTGCTTCTTCATGTGAAGGTCTGAGCTCTGACCTATAGGTTTTTGAGATTTCCTAGAAGTTACTTCTCATTTTATGTCATGATGTCACTATTTTCTGCCATGCTGCAGCCTTCTCATCATCTGGGAAGAAACATGTCAAGTTGTCAAACAGACTAATTTGTATAATATTTTGCAATTCTTTCATTTGAAATCTGATTCTTAGCCAGTGATAGAATCACTTTTGTTTTAAATGTTAGTGTCTTTGGCAGATAGAGGCATTAGATACTTTGATAGGATTTTCAGAATTGCCCATGGGTTTGGACGTTTAATTCCCATTAATTTCTGAGAGGTTCTTTGCTTCCCTCAGGACACTTTCAAAATCTCAGCCTTTGTAAACCTTCTGATAATGGCTGGTTTTAAAATCTGCTCAGTTTCAACTTTACAGCAAATCTGTTTCTCACCCAATTTCTGTAACTGTACAAGGAACGTAGACTTTCCTTGGAGTTATGGGCAAGGGAGGCAGCCAAAACAAGCACAGATAGGATCACAGCAACAACTTCTCTGGGATCCTGACGCCTCTTTGGGAGGGAGCTCTATTTGCTTTTGCAGCATTGTGGGCAGAGCACACATCCTCTCCTCTAAATGACCTGCTGCCCACTGGGACTGAAGGGAGGGAGAGAGCTTGCAGGCATGGAAGGAACCTGAGGCTCGTGAACTGGCAAGGGCGGACGTGGCTCCCTGTGCAGTGAATCACACTGAAATTCTGGATGGTATTGCTAAAATATGGTGGTTTAGGCACCTGGGTAGTAGATGTCCTCCTCTTTGAATTGTTATGTTTCATATCTTGGAGCACGAGCCTGTGGTAGAAGGATGCTCAACTGGAAGGCTGCAGCTCTGAAGAGATTAGAGAAAGGCTGGTATTAGCTGTAAAGCCTTTCTTGTGGTTTTGTTCAGAAATATACAGCTCGAGGAGCTTAGGAAGCTCTGGGTTAAAACTAGTAAGTGAATTCAGAGGCAGACAATATGGCCTGTGAAATCTGGGCTGATGGCTGTGAGAAAGCAGCATGTGTAAAACAATGGGGCTGGAAGCCGGCTGGGAACTGGGAGCCGAGCTGCGCAGCCTTAGGCAAGCCCAGGAGTTGCGATACACGTGATGAAAGCAGCCTGGTCCAGGAGGGAAATTCTGCCTGAAAACTGCACTTCTGCCCTGAAATCATCAGCCTTCATCTGTGTTGCTGACATTTCTTGGCTCAACGATTTGACTTGTCAGTAGCAAAAGACAATGTGAGAAAAAACATTTTGCAATTCATGTTGTTCCTTTGCGTTCAAGCAAAATGGCTGCTGGGCAGGGAGAGAGGTCTTTTTCCAGAGTTTAAGAAAGGGAACACAGCAGAGCGACCCTGGGTCATGCTGAGTAGCCTGGCTGCGTCAAGCCTCAGCAGTAATCCTCCCGGAGTTACTCTGCAATGCCTGAAGCTCCTGAATGGTTTCCTGAACAGGCCTTTTCCTCATCACAAGGAAGGGTGGGGAGACAAAAGTGACCTTTGAAGTGATCTTGTCAAGCCAGGGGTTGCAAGAAATGCGTTGCTGTTGATCAGAGGCACCACTGTAGAAATAAAGGGCATCCAGTATGCTGTCTTAATTTTTCTGACTTGCATTTGTTTGTTGGTAGTAAAGTTCTGTTCTTTGTATTCAGAAGCACTGGAGAGATGCAACATAAAAGGAATGATCTGGGGGCCACCAAAGAGTCCCGTCTTTGTTGTTGTTTATACCAAAGTATTATGTTATGCTATTGGCAAAGTAATTTTCAGCTCCAAGTGAGACAAGATCAGTCACAGTGGTTTTCACAAGATTGATGTGAAGAGCTAGAGTGGTGCTAATTAATCAGAGATGGGGAGAGCATGTGCCTGCATACTCAATTAGTGTTACATTAGTGTGCCGTACAGTAATGCTATAGCAAAGCCTGAAGGGTGCAGAGATACAATTCATAACGTATTACTTCAGCACTTGCACCCCGAGACACTATTGAACGGTGAGCCCAGAGTGATTTTCTATTGTAGGTGCTGCAGTGCTGGGAATCACTAAAAATGCTTGAAAGGCAGCATTTCTTTATTTAGAAGATATTCTGTAACTAAGCTCCTTCATTATATTTTTACTGAAACAGAAAGAGGAATGGGTGTTTGTTACAGTAAATCATCTTCGACACAAACAGTACTTAGTTACAGCTGTTTTTTGCTGTTCTTTGAAATCCAGTCTCTTTTAAGGAAAACTGCAGGTTGTGATAGCTGCTACAACACTAGAAATAATAAGAAAATGGTAGTTCTAGCTTTGTTCCAATGCTGTCTTGGAAGCTTAAATATGAAAACTGATCTCTACCTAAAAAAGGGTGTAGATGGTAGGATAGAATACTTCATATACTTGATATCTAAATTAATTTCATTTTTAAACTCTAGTATTTGTGCTTATTTTTTCTTATGTTACAGCAAAGCTACTTTTTCTTGCCTACAGATAGAATAACCTGTAAGCCATTGTGATCTGAAGTAGCAGAAGATTTTCGTTGTCTTTGAAAATAAAGTGATTTAGTGGTGTAACAGCTTTAATTTTATCCAGATTTGTAGTTTACATCACACACAGCTGTTGAGTAAACCTGCAGAATGAATTAGAAATGGATTAATGAAGCTCTAAGACAAATACATAGGAATATTTCAAAGAGCTCTCAAGGAAACGGTTTTATTTAATTTAAGTCATGTAATGTCTTTATACTCTGAGCAAAATAAAGTAAAACAATAGACTCAAATTCTAAATTGACAGCCAACATGTAATTTTTTTCCACAGGCTTTTGAAGTTTGCAAACCCATATGATTATTTTCTGACTAGTGAAATTGATTCATATGGTTTATGAGGGAAAGAAGCCCTCCCTGACAAATACGGTATGTGGCAGCTGGCCTGATACCTGCTTTGCCACTCCAATGGCTATGAAACTAGAGATAACGGTCCAATTCCATTTGTAGTTATGCTGCTAGAAATCTGGAGTAAGTTCATTGGTCTGACTCCAGCATGAGAAACCTAAGCTAGTTTTCCTCTCCCAGTCTCTGTCATTTCAGGCCATGTTCCATGCAATATAGCGTGGATGAAATGTGTTTGGTATCTTTGATATCTTAAGTCAGAAATGTGTCACTGCTGTTGGATTCTCCAAGGACAAAAACTCAGTCCAGCAGCCAGAGAGGGGAGAGGAGGAATGGTAGGTTCCGATGGACTCACTCAGTGAAAGAAATCCTCAAGCTGATTAGATGCCTTGTTCCAATTTCTACCTGCTGGAGGAACCTGGGAACTAGTTGCTGTCTTAGTGCTTGGGTCGTTGTTGCTGTCCTTTGAGCAGTGTTACTCGTGCAGCATAGCTAACACAATGGGAGCTGCCTAGCAAACTGCAGAACATGCCAGCAGGTTTACTCGTCTTAATCATTCTGCTGTAGTTAAACTGCTGCAAATCTCTTATAATTCAGAATAGCCTCCTTTTGACAGTTTGCTGAAGTGTTACTGGCCGAGAATTTAATTTGGCAGAAGGAAGACTGTACCTGTATGGAGGGAGTGCTGGGCTCCCACTGACAGACACACTCTTGCTGTGTTGCTTGGTAGCTGTTTGCTTGGAGTTTGACGGTGAAGCTGGCTAGGATTTATTCTTTGTTCTCCTTATTTGTGGTGTTTGCTTGCTTTTCAATTGAAACTGTTCCTTTAAGAAGCTGAGAAGGGATCAGGAATGCTTAACTACAGCACAGGTTCTTGGGAACCTGGATATAACTGTGTTTGTATATTTTTACCCCATGCTGCAGGTGTATGAATTATGCCCTTCACCTGGCCAAGCACAGGTCAGACTGAGCTTAGCCCACTCTTGAGAGATTTGAAAAGCCCGTGCATGTCATTAAATTCTAGTACAGTGAAACAAATCCTCTATTTGACTATATGGGTGGATTGTTATTCCAAAAATGCTACTGAAATTAGAGAGCATATGCAGGGCTTTGTCTTGGCCTACTCTTCCTTGCGTTGTTCAGAATATCATACCCTTCTTTGACCATTGAATCCCTGGAGTAGCATTTATATTTTTTTGTCGCTGCACTGCCTTGGCTCTGCTTAAAGTCTGTGTAAGTAAAAATAAATAAAATTCAAGTCAATAAAATACAATAAATAGCATCCCTGTCACAGATACAAAATGCTAGTGCTGTACCTCCATCCTGCAGTTGTACAGCAGAAGATACTTCTTAGACAAAAATGTGATGTTTCACAATCCAGACTACATTTTTCTCACTTCTGTGAGACTTCCCAGTCTTGACAGAAAAAGCTCCGTTTTTTTTTCTCTTGCACCGTAATTTGTCTGTCTTTGTTCCTACTTTGTTGAGTGCTGTAATCAATCCCAATTATCTCCACATCTCTGCATCTGATTTCAGAGGATGGTATCATGCCATACCCCAAACCGTAGGGGTCAGCAATTAAATAAAATATTGCAGAGTGGGTTAATGTATTAGCAACCTTTGTTCAGGATATTTTTGCAAAGATAATCTTGGTTATTTTCTAGCTGAACAGGCACACAAGTTTTGTCATTAAATGCAGCTGACTGAAAATCAGGTTAAGACTTCTAATTCTATGGACAAACAGCCCTGGAAGTTGCTTCTGTTCAGGCCATTGTTCTCCGATCAAAAGGGGTTTGTGATGGAGTTGTCTTTTTTTCTGAGATGGGAAGTGTGATTTGTATGACATGTGCTACCTTAATGTCATCTGTTAGTTATTGATGTTTTCAGACTTCTCAGAATGAAATGTAGTCCTGTAGTAGGCTATGATAATAGTTCAGGGATTTTTGGTTTCTATGGAAATCATGTATTTCTTGTCTTTTTTATCGCTGGTTTAATTTTGACCTCACTGTTAGCTGTGCCATTCTGGTGTTTTCAGTGCCTTGTGTGAAATGGGGTGGTGTTTCAGCCCTGGTTCCAAAGGAGCAGACAATAATTTCCCATGAACTCAGCTCTTCGAGGAGGAAACGCTGCAGGCCTTTTAATCTGAGAGAGGAATCAAAACTAGCACTCAGACACTGGAGTTTCAGAAATCAAAAAGATGCAGAGTCGTGGATCCTTGGTCTGAGCATTTGTTGTATTGCAGAGTTCTTACATCACCTTTCCAGGAGCATGGGGAATGTGTGCCAACAGAACTGTGTACCTTGCTTGGAGAAACTCGGGAGCAGTGTGCAAAGTTACCTTGGTTAGATCAATGCAGAACAGAGCTAGGTATCTCTTCCCAGCTCTTTTCAGTCCTGGCAAGTGGGTTTCTGTTGAGGACCGTTTGTTTGTGAAGCCCTTGAGCTCATAAGCCTCCTTACTATCCAGGAGCTCCGGGTTATCTAACATGGACACGCGAGCTGACTGCCCGGTGGGGCCACTTAGGTGCTGAACCAGTGACAGCATCTTGGATTTGCTTTGGCTGCTTGCCAGCTGGTGAGGAGCTCGACTGAAAAAAAAATTAAAATCACACAAATTAAAATCTAAAAAGAGCCTTAGTGCTGATGGAAATCAGCGTGGAGACTGGTGAATAGGGTAGTAAGTCATAAGGCACAACTTGTCCTGTTGCCCTCAGGCTGCATCTGGTACTGGAAATAACCTGGGGTGTTATTATTTTAACGTACCAAATATATATATGAGCTGACAAAAAGCAATTCTCATGTCTGTAAGCATTTTTGTGATAAGGTATCTTCTGTTTCTGCATTAGGACACAAACTGTCACTGCAACTTCACCTCATAGTGCAGGCACGGAGCACAGGAAGGGGTCGTGTCTGTCTGCTCCTGTATTCAACAGCGTGCATGTGCCATTCATCGTTGATAATGTGTATTCTGGGCCAGCTGTACAGTTTAGTTTCTGCCCTCTGTGTGCAAATAACATAACTGTTCATATTGAGTCATGTTCCAGTACCTTATTGATAGTAACTTTTTATAATCCTATACCCATGGCTATGTTTAAGCGGTTTATCATTGGCTGTATAGCTACGAAATAAATTAATCTCAGTTATTTATAACAAAATGGCTCTAAGTAAAGCTGTGAAGTGATTATGGTGTTTTTAATAAGCAAAGGATTTGGAAACCACTGTGGTCTCCATTTTTACAAGTGAGTTAGTATAATTATGTATTTTAGTGACTAAAATAAAAAACAAATTGTGAAGCATGTTTTTGTTCTATTAATAAACTTGGCTAAAATGCTGATTCTTCAAATGCATTCTCCTAGGTAAGAAAGAATGAGTTAAATAATGCGATAGCAGCCTTTCATCACCTCTGTAGGTTGAAAGCACTGATTTTAACTTTTTTTGATGTATTTCCTTTTTTTTTTTTTGTTTTGTTACGATTTGAGGATTGTTTTGCTTAGTTTTTTGGAATAGAAAAGTGAAGATTATGTTGAGAATATACCAGGTGGATGTAACCACGCAAGTATAGTTCTGTTTTGAACTGAGTAGAAGTTTCTAAATTGAGTGCATAAATTACAGGTTGTTCCTGTTCATTCCTTGTAGTAGAGTGCAGATTGCCTCTATAATATTTTTAGCTTTCAGCTGTAGGAGCTGTAATTTGAAAATATTTTGCCATTTGCTTAAATGAATACTTTTGCTCATGCTTTTTATTTTGGAAACGTATGATACAAGAGTTTTTAACATGGGCCAAGTGCATCAAGGATGTTTTACTGCCCTGTGTGAAGGAGTGTTTCAGTGGAGGCATATTTGCTAGGAGGTCCAAGGTCCCTTCCTGCACAGGGACCTTGACCTCGAGCCTCTTCTCTGGTCCCTGTCCTGGTTCTCATATTAGTAAAATGGATTCTCGCTTATTTCTGAAGTCCTCTGAGCTTGTCAAGGGGAAAGTGGTATTTTATGAGTGAAGTATGTAAGAATAAGCCACTGGGAGGTGGTTTGTGTCCACTGAAACTGATGGATGGCTTCCCTCTTAAACAGAGGCTGAGTGGGAAGCCAAGATATGCAGCAGTCCTTGGGCTGGCGTTCTGTACGGTGCAGTGTGTGTGTGCGTCTGTAGTGGCCCTCTCATTGTGAATGTGTAAAAAATGGCTTTTTGTGTGACCTGTGGTGTGCAGAATGTTTCCAATGATGAGATTTTTATTACATAACTAAGCTTTTGATTAGTGTCCGGATGTAAAGACTTCATATGCCCTTTTGTAATTCTATATAGGAACAGTCAAAACCTGAAGGAATTCTGCACTGGTTGTGTATTGAATCGGCCCTGATGTTCTTAATCTCTTCAGTAATTTTAAAAAAAAGGTAACTTGGTACTTGATTGAGATGTAAGGATGTTGGTAATTCAGCCTGTCTCTCTTTAGAACAGTAAAGTTTTGGAGGTTTGGTTTACATCAGCATTTTACAGTCATTCCAAGAAGTTGAATCTTATTTCCATGGGCTTTTAAAAATGTTTTCTTTTTTCTTTGGATATACTGATTTTGACTTGAGTGTACAGGTGGTAAGATCCATGTAGCTCTGGCTGTGTCTACTCTCTGTCGTGCAGTACGCTGTGTAGTTTCTAAGCTTTTTTTGAAGGTGGCACCCTGAAGTAGGTTGGCTGCAAGGGGTTGTGGGGTGAACTCTAGAGAACTGCGTGGTTCCTTAAGGATGCCAATATCTTCCAATTCTTATAAATTCTAGGGTTACTGGAAGTGTTGTGTAGTCTGAGTCTCTGAGGACAGCAATAAAAATGTATCCAGTACTTTCAAAGCCAAGAAGTCCTTGCTAATGTTTGACCTTAGGTTAAACCCAGTTTGTGTGTACAGACTGTCTTTGCAGTAGCTTGGTTAATTCCCCTTGGTGCTAGGTTAAGCTGATTTCTGCCCCAGCCACTCTGGGGTAGGATAAAACTGGATGTCTTCCAGGAGCTATTGCTCAAGGAGCCTGTATGGCTGGCAAGTCAATTTCTGCCCTATGCAAATTAAAAACAAATAAATAATTGCTACAGGGTGACGGTACATCGTAATATGAGTAATAAATTCATGGTAAATTATATTTATACTGAAACAAGGAGGCACCATGTATCTTTGGTGATTTATACACACAATCTGCCAAGTTACTGAGCTAATATTAATTTGTGGGAGACATCAACCTTGATCTGCAAGATAATTTAGATTATTCCTTGTACGATTCCAATGCATTCACATGAAGCTATGTGAACAATAAAAATATTAATAAAGGATTTAAAATTGAATGCTTATGGGAAAGGAAAACCCCACATACATCCCTGAATAAATCTTGTTCCTTACATGCTGAGTTATTTCTTAATTCTCATTCTATTCTAGTATATTTTCTATCATTTTCTAGCCTGTGTTCATCACCATGGTATTTGAATACTTTCAGGTAGTCCATTAAGTAGCATGTTCATCAGATCATTATACCCTGTCACTGAGGAGAGGATTAAATAGTGATATTGTATCTATTAATCTGAGAAACTGTGCTTCAATTACAGCAGACTGGGGAATGGATGAAGAAATGAGTTTTATTGGCGTATGACTTTGATAGAGTATAGGTGTATTATTTAATTTGATATTTTTTCTAATGTATTTGTCTTTTTAAAAAACGAGAATAATTCTAAAATCCACATACTGATATAGGAGAATTACCTGTCTCTTACTGGGTAATTATCAAATGACATGTAATAGTCATATAAAGAAAAGAATGTTAGAACCTGTCTGTCTATCCAAGGAGAAAAAATAAAACATTACTATTTAAAAACTAGCATGCAAGGAAGCAGTCGGTGTCCAGGGAAGGGGTGGAGAATAGAAGAATTACTGGAATCTATTTAGGTAAGAATACATCCACTGTAGAGGAAAACAAACCAGAAAATTGCATCTCCTGGTAGTTAAAAGGAAAACATTCCATCTGCCAGCACCTGGGATCGGAGGGGGCACAAATGAGCGTCAACCAAAGCTATGATAAAATATTAAAGAGATAGTTTCAGCTGTTCCAATGCAGCATTCACACTTTGCTCTGAGTGTGTGCACAGGGACCTACAGGACTCTGTTTGGATCCCATTAGCTCGCTGGAGCTAGATGGAAAAAATCAGAAGTTATGTAAAGGTTTGCAAACGCAGATTCTGCATCCCAGCAGGAGAAACAACTGTCCGGAATGGAGAGATGTAAGGGTTCTGTAAATTTTTAATTAACCAAATTTGTTCCTTTTTTGAAATCTTTTGACTTACGTATTTGAGAGGAAAGTTTTCCAGAGCGTTGTTCTTCTGTGGTCTTTGCCTTTTTTTACACCTAACAGACTTTATGAAACTATCCTGTTAAGATACTTGTCTTCATCAAGTTATGCATTTTTCATTTATCTTTATTGTAAAAGCAATAATTGCAAACCTTGGAGAGGAGAAACTACCAAAACTTGTATATTCAGCTGAGACAGCTTAGTGGCCAGCATTTTCCAGGTGGTGTTAATAAGTTCATGATTTCATGATTATATCAGCAACCCAAGGGCCTGAAATAGGTGTTCTGGGAAGGCTGTTGGCAAAGCAAAAGGGGCTTTGGCAGTGGTTCTGCACCTGCTTGGATGTGGCTCTTCCAGAATTACAGAGGTACAGGTTTAACACAGGAGATAGTGCCATATTGCACTAGGCGTGATGGTGCTTCTGTAGTTACTGATTGCCTTGGGACGGAGCCCTGGGCTGCCTGGGGAAGCAGTACAGCACCCAGGCTCATGCTGCCTGCTGGGTTCTGCTGCCCCTGCACTGTTCCCAGCACCTCGGTCATCAGAAATACAGCAACTGGGAGGTGAAAAGGAGACAGTGGGAGGGAAACCGAATGTTAAATGTGAAATGTCCTTTGGGCTCAGATATTACCGTAGAGAAAACGCAGAGGCCACTTCCAGACTGCTTCCGAGTGTGTTTCTCATAAGTGGAATGAGATTGAATGAATGTGTTTTATGTCCCTGCTTTGCAATAGAAACAAGGCTATTTAGAGAACCGAGCAAAGTGCAAGCTTAGGAGATGCATTCATTCTGTGTATCGCTGTTCTCGCTGTTTCTTGACACTTGCAGTTTGTTTTTCTTCTGTTTTTACTGAAACAATTAGCTCACTCGCACTATTCTCTCTGGAAGTGCTAGTGATGAGCAGTTAATTATGAAATCACTTTATCAGAGTCTCTTAAATGCAGTTTGTTGATTGACCAATGACAACATACTAATAATTACCTGTAACTCTTTCTGATTTATCTTGTTTTACAGTAAGCTACATTTAATAATAGCAACCTTGTTTTGCCTCTAGCCCTCTAGAGAATTGCTTAAGTAATAATTACTTGCAGATGCTGCTCATTGGTGTCCTGTTTCACACCCATGGAGCCCTAGTGAGGTCTGGCCTTTCACATTTGTTTTCCATCTTTAAGGAAAACAGTATGTCTTTAGAGAACAGATTATAAAAAAGAATTACTGGAGGTGTTGTGTATGAATGCTGCTGCCAGGAGTAAGGGCTTTGCCTCACTCCTTCTGGAGAGGCTTCCTCAGGGGATCTCTGCTGGCTCAAGGTAATTGGGGTTGTCTTCCTTCCACGAGAGGATCATTTTTAGCTGAAAACTTGAAAAATTACTTTCAAGCAATATCACAGCCTGAAGTGCAGATCAGGTGGCTCAATTTCTCAGCCTGATGCTTCTGTCCACCTGTCTGTCCTCCAAAAAAAAAAATCTTTGCCTCTTCTGACAAGTTCCTAGATGTGATGGGACAAGAGAAGCAGAGTTAGGAGTGTTGAATACGTTGCAGTTTGTCAAGTTCATGAAAACAGAAGACAGGGTAGAAAACCATGGCTCTATTACTGCCTCTCCCTGAGAGGAATGGTGTTGCAGGGGCTGTGTTTTCATTAGACACTCGTGAATCCCCTGGGGAAACAGCTGTTGTGAGTGCCTTGACTCAGGGATGGGGAACCTTAAATCAGATTGCACGTGCTGTTAGATGACAGTGAACCTAACTGTAAGACAAAACCCACTGGAAATCCAACCTTGATTTCCTATCCAGCTTCCCGTTGTGTGTGCAAGGATCTGTTCCTATGAGGTGCTGAAATAGGGTCTGATCACTGCTGTTTGCTTGCCTTCTGCCTCTCCTGGCTCTTTTGGGGATTTAAAGGGTTTTATATTTCATAATCAAAGTTCTTCTGAGTGGGAATTAGTGAAGAGGACATGGGAAATCATCCTCTGACAGGTTTTAGTCATGAAATTTCAAAAGTGCTTTTGCCTATGTGTGCCAAGTAAGGGAAGCACCATATATTTGTATGCATTGTCTTTGGGTAGCAATAAAGAAGATAACAGACCATTTCGTTTTCTGGGAAAGAAAGGGGCATTATCAGGGAAGGTACTGGAAAAGTTAATTAGAATACTAAATGAGCAAATATTTTACTGTCATTACTTAAGCTTTCCTAGGAGAAGAGATAACTTAACATTAATTGCCTATCAGAGAAATGGTGGAGCATTATGACAAATGAGTATGTGGGATAGAGGATGAACATTCAGATAGGAGAAATAGGGCAAAACAAATAATATTAATAATAATAATAATTTGTGAATATATATGTGTCAGGAGTAGCTGAAAAATGTTTTAAAAATTAAATTAATCTTGTATCTATGTGCATGCACGTGCCATTTTTTTATTGGATTAGCAGGGACATCTTTCAGAATTATGAAATACAAGCTGTATTCTCCAGTACTGAGAGCTCTTATAATTGCCAGAAGTACAGTAAATGTCCCTATCATTCTCTGGGTTTAATCTCAGCATAATTAGCTCCTTGCACAATAGAGTGTTTAATTTGAATGGTTGCCAAGGCTCATTAAGTTAGAGAAGTAGTTCCTGAGATCTCTGTTGTTAAAATTAAGATTTTTGTTTGAGAGAATTTTCACTGGAGGTGTCACAGGGTTGTTTTTGATATTCCAGTATGAATTCTAGGCAGGAAACTAAATATTTAAAGAGGTACTGATGCATCTTTCTATTAGGTGCTAGAAGTTGCACTTCACACCATGCTCAGGAATGTATCTACAATCTAGCATATCTTTTGCAGGAAACTGGGATAAAAACTGTATGCAATTAGTACTGCCCTGATCAATGAAAGAGAGTATTTTTCCTAAGGAGTTCTTAGTATCCATTTTTGCTGGTGATAGCTGCAAAATAATTGCTTTTCTTAGTTTGATGAATATGAACCCTTGCAGTGAATATTATTGTGATTTATTTGGAATAATGAAATCCTTTCATCAAATATTTTCACTTGTATGAAACATCAGTTTAATATGAATTCTTGACTCTTATCTCTGTTCCCTTCTCCGAGTTGTTTTCTCGCTGCAGAAGACTATTTCCGATGCTTGTAGCTGGCAGTGGGACTGCAGTGCTGACTGAAGGCAATTGTGTTCCTTGTGTTACCTGGCAATTACCTGTGACTCATTCATATTGTCACCTAAATTAAAGCAATGCTAGGCTGCATCAACTTGATGCATCTCCTATTTCTGTGTTTTCAGCTTGGAATGCTAACAGTGCTCCTTCATGTCACTCCTAGACTGTTTGAAACCAGATGTCAAAGGCTGTACCAAAACCGTTTGAAAAATATCAAAAGCCAACCAGTGTTTTTGCAGAATTTGAGGCTGGATCAGTGCAGAACCGTGTGCTGCTTTACACCAGTGGGACCCCGGCTGTGTTGCCCCCTTGCTTAAGGTGTAAGATAGCCATGTAAATACAAGCTGATGTGAAGGAGAAATGCCCCTCAAAACCCAACACTTGACATGTCTGCAGACCCTAGCAGTTTTCTATGAGTTTGGATATTTTATTCCTTTCTCAAGGGTGGTATTTTTTGATTTATAGAGCAGGTGGTGTTGGTTCCTTTATCATGTGCTTTGTCATGGTCTTAGGACAGTCAAAATTATATGATAAAAAAAACAGTGAAGAATCAGACCGTTCAAGATAAGAAAGTCACTGTGCTCATTTCTGTCAGTGCTGACATCTGAAATTCAAGGAATCTATACCAGATGTCTTTACCTACACATCTTGTACTTCTTCGTTCTGCCTTGTGTTTCCTGTCTCTTCAGATTTCACAGCGCTAGCCCAAGACTAATGGCTACGGTTCCCATTTAAATTGCCTGAAGCATACAGGAGTGTTACTATGGGGTCTGTCGTGGTTTATGCATATGTGAACTAAGTAAAAAATATTTCTGTGGATCACATTGCTTCAGATGTGGCACATTAACTGCATGAGAGTCTCAAACATTTCTCCCCAGCCATTAGAATGTCTGTGTGGAAAAATTCCTGTTTGTCTCTTTTTGACAGGCATCAGCTTAGAAACTCTGAATTCTCTTCCTGATGCTGTGATTTGAAGGAGGAGGAAGTGCTTCATCTCTGTTCTCCCTGTGATCCTTCTACTGTATTTTTTAGTATTATTAGCTGTAATTACTAGCTTACTAGTTTTAATAGTACTCTGTGAGGCAAGAACTGTCTCTTCCTCTCTTTGCAGAGGACACAATGGGACCCTGGGCTCAACTGGGCCTCTAACTTCTACCAGAATATCAATGTAATTACTACTCACTTCAGACTGCAGAATGACGTGGAGAATTGTTTATTTAAGAAAAGCCTTAGGAGCTTAGATAGCAAAATTTGCATGAATTATACATTGCCTGGCAATGACTCTTAACATTTTTTGCTTATTCCAGTGCAGGTGATGGAGCTGTGGGTATCAGAATTTTTAATGCGTGCTTCCATTGCACCACAATTAAATGTGTCCCAGCTTCATCTTTAGAAAAATAACTAACATAGCCACAGAGGTCAAACTAGAGTTCTGTTTAGCCCAGTATTTTGGTAACTCCCTGGAGGTGTTTAAAAGATGGGTAGATGAGTTTCTCAGGGGTCTGGCTGAGTAGTAGACAGGTACAGTTGGACTCGGTGATCTCCAAGGTCTTTTCCAGCCCGGCGGTTCTATGGTTCTGTGATTCAATAAGATGAGTTACTGATTAGGGAAGAATGTGAGAAGGTGGCGATGCATCTGGGGCCTGCCCTGTCAGACAATAAGGATCTCTGGTTGAGGGGTTTCTTTAACCAGAGCTGGTATCTGCATGATTGTTTTTAATAGCCTTTGATTGGATTTTCTCCCAAGGATTTTTCTAATTGACTTTTTACACGATATTAGTATTTTTGGCCTCTTCAGTGTCCTGTGCAATGCACGCATTAGGCAAAGGGAAGAAGCCCTTGTTTGTTTAAACCTTCTGCCTGATGATTCCACCTGATGCTCTGGAGCTCTTGTGTTGGCACAAAGCTTGAACAGCAGCTCTGTTCATCTACTCCATGCAGTTTCTGATTTTTTTTAAAGACTGTGAGTGAGTTCCTCTCTCTCCACCCTGAATCACCCCTTTTCAGGTCCAGATATCTTATTTTTTTTCTCCTTTTTGAAATGGAAGCTGTTCATACCTCTGCTCGTCCTTCAAGCTTTACCGATAAATCGTTTCCATCCTTTTTGAGAGGTGCGAGCAGAACTGCTTCCAGCATTCAGGATGTGAGTTTGTAAGATGGTTGCAATGGTGTTTCACTCTGATTCTTCCCTAGTAATTCCTCGGGTTCTGTTTGCCTTCAGCAACACTGTGGAGTGTGGTGGTAGCACAGAGAACTGCCATCCTAAGTGATTACTCTGAAATCTTCCCTGAATATTAACAGCTAATTTCAAGTCCATCATTGTATATATAATTAGGGTTGATTCTGCATTGATTGTCATTGAATTTCATCTGCTATTTATTGCGCAGTGTTGTGAGGTTTGTGTGCAACCTTTTGCAGTCATTTCTGGTGCAAGGCAGATGACAAGATGCTGATCACTGGACTTGTTTATTTTTATATTATCCACAGATAACTTTAAAAATCATTTTTCCAGTTAAATTAAGATTTGACCATTTAAGTTGAGTGATAATCCCTTCCAACTTCCTTCTGTGGGAAAAACTGACAATTTTTTTTCCACTCTTTGTTTCCTACTTTTAACCAGGGTTGCATTAACCTCGCATGCTGCATGAACATATATTTATTTTGGTACGTTAGTGCTGCCCCACATAGGGTACACTTATTTTAAGTAAAAGTAGGTTGTTTTATGGCTAATTAAGTTAAGTGGGAACATATTTAAGTTCCTTAACCCTCATACTTTCTCTACTAGGATTTGTACCATTTTAATGCAAATGGATTAGATTTTAATTTAAGTTGATATCATAGTACATGAGAAACCTTTACAAAGATGAGCATATGTGGAGCTGACAGTAACATTTAATTCCAAAATGTTGGGGTTGGGGGGAGGAATCAATAGAATTTATTTTTAAATAAATTGGGACCTTAAGGCAGCTGTTTAATATATTAAAGTTACTGCTCTGAATTTATATTCTCTAGATTTGTCTGAGTCACTGAATTCAGCTGAATATTTCAACATTTAATAAAACGCTACCATATATTATTTTATAAGAATCCCAGAAGCTGTCATTTAGAGAACTTTCTCTTCATCAAATAATTAAGAGCAGTAAGCTACAGCAGCCAGTTCTAAAGTCAGGATAATGATGGTAATTCTCCATTGTTATTTAAAAACAAACAAAAAAACCCAAAAATTATCAAGATGCTTAAAATCTTCAGCTCTGGCTGCTTACAGACTCTCATTTAGCCAGTGAAGCGGACTTGATCTAGGAAGGCTGGGGAGGAAAATGAATGGTCCTCAGAGAAATCATAGAAGAAAACTGCAAAGTTAGAAGCCTCTGTGAGTTGACGAGCTGTGAAGAACATAAGGCTTTCATCCAAAGTGGATACTTAAAACTGGGTATTATCTTACAGTTTGTAGAAGTGCAGAACTGAGTTCCCCTGCCTTGGTCCAGCTCGGTACACATAGCTCTCTTTAGTAGTCCTTAGAGAAGCGACGTCCAAGGGTGAGGGGAAAAGAGCATATGACTGCAAGAAGTGCTTGTCCTGTGGGACTTCCCACCTCTGGTGGATGTCCTGGTAAGAAAGGCCAATTTAAAAGGGGAAGGAAATTTTGTTAGTAGCTTACGTTTAGACAAATGTATAATGACCACCTGAAAGTTGTTGGAAAACATGAAAAAGTAAATGTAGTTCTGGGAGAAAATTATTGAAGGTGAGTTTGCAGGCTTTTTGCTCCACATGTGAAGCGTGGGAATGGCTGTGGAAATGGCTCCTTGTGGGGGAAATGTAGGCCTAACTGGCTGCAGGCAAGTAAAAAATTGCAGGATCGTGTGAATTGTACCTATGCCACAAATGTCATTATATTATATAGGAATAGGGCTTATTTGGGGTTATAGTATTTTACTTTTGAGATTTTTCCTGTTTAGATACAAGAAGGTGCCTGCAGCATTGCAGAGGTGTGAAAGCCCCAAGGTGTAGGTAGAGCTTTTCTTACCAACACAATTTTTTTTCCCATGAATTGTGTGCTTTCTTTGATTTTTGTGGAGGAAAGACAGGGTTTAATGTGACCGAGGGATTCTAGCAGAAAAATGAAAGTGGGACAGGATTTGTGACTACTGATAGATTCTTGTCTTTGCCTTTTGCTAGAATTGTTCTTCAGACCAGTGCTGCAGCTGCTCTTCCATTAGCCCAGCAAGACAACTGCAAAGTATAATATTGATTAGACATAAAAAGGAGAATATGGCCCATGGTCCTGCAGTTCTGGCAGACAGATTCTGCCGTTCCTACTGCTAATGGCTAAATTATGACCTCAGCCCTGTCAGCCCGAATCTGGCCCTCCTGGAATCAATAATGCAGTTGGAACTGAGCTATATTTTGCCTTTCATCTCCATTAGGTCTGGGGGTTGACAGAAGAGAGTAGGTATTGGCGGTTTGCCTTGAACTACAGAGATGGCTAAAAGTATGAAAATACGATCTTGTTGTTTGCTTGCACAAATGCCTGCCACAGGCTACTGAATCTTATCACACTTGTTTTGCTTGTGAAATATTGTTTGAACTGCAGTGATTACTCAGCCACTCTTTTATTTCCATCTATATTTTATCTATATCCATCCCAGAGGAGGAAGGGGAGTTGTTTTATGCTTAATTAAGTGTAAATAAGTGATTGCTTGTTTCATTTTTCTTGAGTTTTCTGGGCTTTTATTTGTTTATTTACATGCCTGCTTTTAGTCTGTACTGGAAAACTGGTCTATGGAGGGACTGGCCTCTTTTAAATGAGTGAAATCTTGATCAAAGCATCAATCGATACACACGTGGAGTTCCTGGGTGCTAAGTAAACTAATGAAGTGCTATGCGTACTCTGCCAATAAAAGGTGAAATATGGTTCCTATTTTCCTAATATTACTCTTGGAGCTTTGCAGCTGGAACTAAACTCCCACTTTTCTTGTAAATTGAGTTGTAAAGTGCTCGTGCCAAAATGACAAGGGGTGCTTGAGAAGTTGGATGAATGCAAGCCTTCCTTTGGCCAAATCACTGGGAACCCAAGTTTAAGTGTATTATGAGGGTGAAGAATGTATCTGTTGTGTCCTCTGGGTAATGTGGACTGCGTTGGCCACGAGCCAACTCCGAAAGGGATTACGTAGGTTTGAGATTTATACAGGAACTGGAGTCTGCAGAGAAGTTGATGGAGAAGGTACAGCAGAAATTGGAGACCTCTTCACTGCTCTGTTCTGACACTTCTAAATCATTTTGTTTCCGGCAAAGAGATTGTGAATTCTTAAGTTTGCAGTCTTAGAGAAACATGGAAAGCAGCCACAGACTGTCCTGTAAGAACTAATATTGTATTAAATACAAAGCCTGTTTATCTTCTTATTGATTATCCCAGATAGTATTAAAATGGGAAAAGAATGTACAGTTTACAAAGTTGTTTAACTTTTTATGCTCTGCCTAGTTGTTCCAAATTCTTCAGAGTATTTCTGGTTTTTGGTTTGCTTTATTCTGTATCTGTATGTCCAGCAGATGACCCCCTCTTGTCCTTGTCTGAATTTAGTGGATAAGCATGTTCATCTCTCACTAGAAGTAGTTCACTTATGTGAAGATTTTGATCCTTGTTTTTTGCTGCCTCTCACTTCTGTATAGTCAAGTGGCTGTACAGGAATGTTAGCTTTCATTTTTAGTACAGAAGAAGTTGTTTTCTGGCCTCCTGCTTGGAAGTATAACTGCAGTGCACACCTAAAGCATGTTCTTTGATAGTCTCATGGCAATAGTCCTTCTTATTTTAGCTTCCATGAAAAGTCTTTATAGTTCTATGGGCATTAAACATTTGTTGTAGTTGGTGGTGAAAATTTAACAATAATGCTCCAACATTTAAAAATGTTCATTTCTGCTGTTGAGAGTTTTTGGAAAAGTAAGTGAAAGCTAAAAAAAAATGGCTTTTATTTTTTGTGTTACTAATAAAAACTGGTATGTATATACTCAGGATATTTCAAACTTGTAATGCTATGTCTATTCTTGTTCCACAGATCATGGCAGATCCTTCAGGCTGTTGTGGGCTTTGTTCCCTGTGGTGTAGCAGTTCTTTCAGCAGATCTTTTGGGAGATAGTTCCTTTGTGCATTCCCTGGCTGGTGTGTGGTAGTGGTGGAACGTGACTGATTTTCTTGTGAAACCACCGGGGATTAGGTGCTTAGAGTACGTTTTAGAAATTGCAGTGTCCTGTGCTTTTTGCCAAGCAGCAAGGCACTGTCAATAGATAGAATTGCTGTGCACGGAGAGGAGGTTGCTAACAATATTGTCCCCACTGGTTAAAAAAGGACGATTAATGTCATTATCAATGATGTCCATGTTTATTTTTGTTGTTTGTATGCATCCATGGGCTTAACCCTGATGAAGGTTAAATCTGAGCAGTGTAAGGTCTTGGACACATCAGAGTTTGAAATAGCCAAATTCAGCAACTGGAGCTGACTGCAGTTTGGTTGAATGTCGCCAATATTAACAGAAAACAGTGGAAATGCCTTTTTTGCCTGAGGTATCGTGGACTTCAGGTACACTTTGTAGGTTCTGGGTTCTCTCCGCTCAGCTGGGAAGAAGCACAGATGACTGATGTAGGTGTTGAGCAGCTTAGGCGAGGTTGGACCCCAGTTTGCCACCTGTGACACCAGGCTGAGGCAATATAATTACATTTGGCCATGGGGCACCCTTACTGCAGCACTGATGTGACTGCAAGTAGCTGACACTTGGACATGGAAGATGTTATTTTGTGTGAATTATTTGTTGGCGTATTTTTTTTTTTCCTTGAACATTTTTGTTCCTTCAATTTAAACATTGTTATGCCTCTCTGGTCCAAATGGGTAGTTTGGTGTCTACATATGTATTTGTTTCAAAAAGATGATGTGATGGGAAAATAACTTGTCCTAGGCCATCTCCTGATATGAGCGGGTGTGTTCTGGATTAACAGCAAGCCCAAGCTATGACTCTGTGGTAAGATCACGTTGTCTGGGGGGACATGAGAAAAGGGCTGAGCAGAAAGTTGTAGCAGAGAGTCCCTCAGGAACGGGTCCTCCCCCTCTCTGCAGGCATGTGAAGCAAATGGTGCAGTGAATGTTTTTTCTCATACTGCTTTAATACATCATATTGTTGAAATACACATTTGTGTGTTTAAAGCTATTTTTGAAGGCATTACATTTTCCTAACCTGTTTGTGAAACATTACTCTCTGCAAGCAGGTGTTGGAAACTTTTGTGTAGTTGTCTGTCCTCACTATAATTATGAATGGAGAACTCAACCTGAGTAGAAAGGAGGTAAATAACATGGGCCTTGATTGTAATGTACATCACTTCTTAATTTGTGTACTGAGTTGTTTAGTTTCCTTCTTCCTAGATATTTTTCGAAAAGGTGCATTTATTATTAAAACTATCAAAAATTACCCTGTGCTAAATGAGTTACTGGGATGTGCTGCTACTTAACCGATGTCCGTTAAAATTTAGTACAATATTTTCATCCAGTTGTTTTTATATGTTTTACCTAAGGCAGCACAGTCTACTGTTGTCCAATCCAAAAGCAGAAGTTATAACTTAATTAAAAAACTGCAAAATAGGAAATTTTATATTAAAATATATCTGGTTTGTTTGTATGGAAACATTATAGGGCTTAGTTTTCTACTTCTCAATATGTTAAATGGCCTTATGGATTAATGCTGTTTGATAACTGAACAGAAGGTGTAAGAGGGTAATTAAAAGTCAAATTTTATGTGTTCAAAAACTATGTTACCAGTTTCCTAACAAAAGAATGTAACAGATGTTTTTGCATTCAGACTTTTATCTTGATAGGTGACACATCATTATCAACAACTGTTGATTAAGAGCATTTAATGCCCTAGGGACATGATGTTGTAGAGGTGACAAAGCCTTTCATTGGAACACACTTAGATCTCTGTGTGTTTAAAATTTAAATGCTGTTATCCAAGTTATTAGGACTTTTTTCTTTTTTTTCTTTATTTTCTTCACTTTTTTCCTCCCCAGAAAAAGCATATGTATCCATTTGCATGAAATATCAGCACTGGAAAAATACCAGCACTAGAAAATGTTATATGAAGTCAGCTGATCTTGGCAAGTTTGGTAAAATTAAATGTCCCATTTAACTTCCCACACCCAGTCTTTTATGTTTGCAAGTTATCAGGAACTTGGAAAATAATCAAAACTTTGTGGTATATTTTGTTCCTTTTTGTAGTTGTTGAGGTATTTTCTATGGCTTTCTCTTGCTTTCCGATGTATGGTAGTGAGTCATCACTTCTTTCACAATTTTGATGCAGTGCAAAGAAATAATAATCAGTAACTGGATTTGTAAATTGGGCCACAGTGTGTGACCTTGCATTTTTCCCAAAGAAAGCCCTAAGCCTAGAAAATACAAAATGTAGTTCAAGAGCTGGCTACACTTTGGTAGAGTCTTAGCGTGTTCCCTTGTTGACAGAAAATCCCACACAGTAAATTTGTTACAATTTAAGTTCTGGACTCTGTGGTACTTTCATTTCTTTGTAAGGGCAGGTGCATAGTGGGTGTTGGGATGTACAGAGAGGCAGAGGGGGTAGCCCAACAGCGCTTTGTGAGAAATACTGCAGCTCAGGGAATTCATTAGGTTGGCTTTGATCATCTGCAGTTACTGAAGAAAAAATGTAATTTATTTTAAAAGCTTCTTTTTAAAAAGCTGCTTTATAAAATTACTGCTTTTTATGAAGCATTGGTTTGCTGTTATGCTGAACTCCTCATGTCTCAGTTATGTCTTTTTGCTTATATAAGGCATTTAAGAAAGCAATGTATGAATTGGTTGCTGCCTGTAAATTCAAATAAATCCTCAGTTGAACTATTTAGGCACAATAGACACAGACATTTTGGGGAAGTGGGACTTCATTACATTCCTGAGTGCATTTAGATACATTCAAACAATGTTAAAAGTTTGGTTTAAACTGATAAATGCTGGAATATCTCCGAGTCAAAGCAGCAATTAGGGTAGATAGACTGTGCAGATAGAGATGTGAATCCCTGCAGATTCAGATAAAATCCACTTTTATGACCTCATATACTGCTGTACAACTTTTTGACCTCATGCAGCCGGAAAATGTTGCCAGAAGATGAGTTCTGCCATTGTTGTGCTTGTTCCCACACCCACTGGATACGGGACGTGGGAAACTGTAAATATGGCTGGTGGAAAGCCAGGCAAGCACCGAGCTGTGCTCGAGGGGTGTGTTTGAGCTGCCCTGGCGCCTGACCATGGCCCTGAGGTGCTGCTTGGCACTGGCTGCAAAGGGGCTTTCACAGGCAGGGGCCATTGGGAATGTTAATGGGATGGATGCAGGTTCTTTAGCTGGGTGGCCCTGCTGGGATGCGTCATGGGAGATAACCAGCTGTGCAGTGGTGAGAGAGGGAAGGAATGGCTCTTCTGTCCTTTTGATGCTGGGATACGAGGTGCCTTACGTGCTTATTTGTCTAAGAAATCAGAAGACAAAAATCTCAGTAATAACAGTATTGAATTATTTGTGGGTGTGATTTGAGGAGCTGGCAGGAAATACTTCTCTTGAAGGCCAAGAGCAGATGAGCAATGAGGACAGGAGACATCCCGTTTTTCAATTCCCTAACACCTACAGTTTCTAACCCCTTATAACCTTTGAGGTACCTCTCATGACCCATAGAGGCATTATGCTGGCAAAGCACCACTCTGTTCAGGTTTTCAAGTAAATGGTAAAATCTGTGTTTTGGTTGCTAAAAGCAAAGTGTATATGAAGATGTATAGGACATTCCTGCAGAGTTTGTGCGACTGGCTGAGTCTGTAGGGTGTAAATGCAGATACCTGTACTTCTCTCACGTATGAGTGATTCAGCATCCCAGCTGAAGTGAAAGCCCTCGTGCCTTACGGCAGCTACGACCACAGCAAGGACAGGGCACTCCTTGTAGCTGTTTCTCATTCATAAAAAGCACATGTCAAATTCACCTTTTCTAGGAGAATGGATCCTGCCCAGGCTTTTCACAGCAGCAGCATTTGTTGTGAATTCCCTGCCCATAGCCCTTGTGAAATGTAATAAAGGTTTGCATCGTTTTGGTGAGAGTGGACAGACTGTCTCTAGACCCTGGCCAGGCTCGCCTCTTGAAGAGCTGCTGGCCAGCTGTGTCTGCTTGTTTTTGCCTTAGTTTACAAATGTTATTCTGTTGCAGCTGACGGCGTGATTGCCATGTTAGATTTGCCTAGAAAAAACAGGGGTTTTTCATCCTGACCTAAGGGCGTATCGCAGTCTCTAATCAAGGGAAATTTCTTCTGCCTTAGTGGAGAGGAAGGTAAAAGCTTTTGGGTCTAGCATCATCTCACAGCAAGGATCCTTCAGAAATCCTGCTTCAACATCCCTTAATTGTTCCTTTAGACTTTCCTCCTGAAGTGCTTACCTTGAAGAGTTAAATTAATCACCGAGGCCCGGTGCGGTAGCTGTTTCGCTGTTGTTTTTCTTGTGCTGTGAGATGATCAGCTGTTTGGCCAAGCTGGGCAATGTGAAATCTGAAACAGTCTCTTGGCATTTTTTTTTTTATTGCTTTGAAATGTTGGTTAACAGTATGTAGCATTAAATAGGGCTGGGTGTTATAAAAATTGATAAACCCATTAAGAGAAATGCAGGGCAGGTGAGCTTTCAAATGATGCTTTCTCAGAAATATTAAGTGTGTTTGTATGCTGGAGACCATTTTTCATGTAGTAAAATTGACTGAGAATGCTTTGGTTCACATACCTGGTTAACTGCAAGTCTTTGTTAGTGGTGCATCTTCATATAAGTTTAAAATTATTTCAGATTTTATTTAAGTGGGTTTTAACTGACCCAAAGGGAAAACCTCCGCTCCAGACATTGGTACAAGGTATACACATCCTTCTCTTTTTCCATAATTGAGAGATTATGGAAAGCAAAAATTGGAAATACAACTCTGAAATTTTTCCTTTTATATCTTTATTTTTTCATTTTGTTCCTGTCTGTCCCACTAAAACTCTATGCACCGAATAGTAAATCAGTTGGCTCCATTAAATATTATTGCTTCCTAAAAATATTGAATAGTCTTCTTTCGTAGTTAAATATAAATGTTAAGAACTTTGCTATGAATTATTTACCCACTACTAACAGCATTTTATTAATATCTTTGACGTTTTTTTTTTAAAAGTTAGTTTTCATCTCGAACTTTAAATTTCTGCTGCTTTTTTTTTTAAAGTGAGATGAATATCCACGTAGCTTCAGTGATGTGAAGTTAATGTCCTCTTTCTTTATAGTGAAGTACTTTTGAAAGGTTCTGCTTCCAGCAGGTAGCATTGATATATATTACAATTATCTTATTTACTAGTAGTTACAGAAGTGCTGAATTTTATAAGTGATCTTGAGTAATTGAGGCATCAAAGGGATGTGCCATGGTTCTATTCTTTTAGAAAAAGCGCTTAAATTTTGTACTTTTCCGTACATCTCTTTATGGCAGATCAAAGTCAGACTGTGATCCTAGTAATGCAAATAATATCTTGCAGCCTTGCCTGATTCAGAGTAGTTTTCCTATCTACCAGCTCCTGCGTTGCTCATCTTGCCACACGGAGTTGATTTCTGAGTCTAAACATCTGTCAGAAAATCCCAGATGTGGAAGGAAGGACTTGAGTAATGCAGCCCGTGTCAATCCTGTCCCCCAGTTCCTTCATTCCAGATCCTTCCCATCGCGTGTCCATGCGTCAAATGCCCACGTAAGGCTGTGATCCCAGTTCTTTTATTCATAAATTGCATTTGGAGCTTTTTTGTTACCGGAGCCCCTAGCAACAGGCATGGCGCAGTCAGGTGAAGCAGGTACCTTCCTCTCACTTACCCATCCTGCATTTTGTGTCGGATGCTGAACACTGAATGCTTATACTTCCTTTTAGACCAATTTTCCAGAACACTGCGGGGAAGTGTGAGCCGAAGGAGGGAGCTCTTTAAGCCAAACATTGTACTAACAATCCTTTTGTGTAGGTTGCATGGGCAGTCCAGTGCTAATGCCTATGCCTCAAAGATCTAGTAATTACTAAAGATTTATAAATTCTAGGCTTCTTAGATGTGTTTTTTGAGTTAATAAAGCATCAATATTAATTTTTGTGTTCTCCTTAAGTGTGTACACATATATTTATGTAATCAGAGCTACAAGGGACATCAGCTGTGCTGTTTATCTTACAAAAAGATGGCCCTTTTCTGCCTTGTCTTTTTTACTAACAGAGTTCAGCAGTGAGCCCTAAGCATCGATCAGATCAAGCAAATAGGAATCAATTATGTTTTATGAGGTTAAATGGACCATAATGAAAAGTCTGTTGATATAGCACGTATTTATTATAATTAATCTACCTAAAAACGAATGGTACTGATATAAAAATAATGTTAGCAATACTAGTGTGATCTGAATACTAAAATCCTTTTGAGGTCACACCATTGTATCTGCTCACCTCGGAGAGGAAAGGCAGGGATGGGATAGTTCTATGATGTATTCACAAGGTCTAATTTAGAATGTGTGTGTTTATGTGGTTATTCATTAGAAACTGTCCCAAGTTTTTGTAGCAAGGGTTCTGTGAGTTCTACAACGTATCCAAAACATAGTATGCAAAGAAAGCTCATCAGGAAATGTGCCAAATAATTTCATTGCTCTGCTAAGTAAGAACTGTTTGTTCTTTAACAGTTTCGATGCTTTGAATCTGTTTCATTTTATCATCCAGCAGCTCCAAGTAACTTTTCAGTTCCAAGTTTCTTGGGTAGCAGTAACTTAATTTTAAAATATGTTGAGCTATTCTCTCTTTCACTCTTTTCAATTGGATTTATAGGTGATAGGAGCCTCTGGAAATTAGACACGTGTTTGCCAAATTCCAGGTTCTTCCTGACCTGTAAGTCACACTAATGGCCACCAGGAACTGTGCACTTAGCAGAAGAGCAAACTAATTTGATTTCATACACTGTAAAAATGCAAACCAAGCATAGCTGTAACAATAGCAATGCAAAGTGTAATAGTAATGTTGTATTACACTGACCCTTTGACCCAGTGGCATTTAAATCTTAAATATTTATGTATTAATGTTCTTTGAGAGGCTTTCTTCAATATTGGAAAGCCGTGTGTTCAGTGGAGGAATTTGGGAGTGTTTTCATCTTAAGTGAGGAGAAATGGTTACTGCAGAATTTCATGCTGCTTCTAAGTACCTACCAGCTAGTGATTATATGTAACTGTTGATGCTATTGCACTGCTGTTTATTTGGCTGTTTATTTTTTTAAAATATTTATCTGTAAAGCAAACTGATACTTTAGATTTTTTTTTTCTTGCTTCCTTTTTTAATTAAAATTTAATTACAGATTCACATTCCAGAGTTTGTCATCTTTTAGCAGTAGTATTTCCTTTTTAAACCGTAACCACAAATTTCTTTTAAGGACAAAACAATTGCCCTTTAATTTCAGATTACAGATTTTTGTCATTATGATTGACTTGAACATACTAAAAACCAGTGAGATTTTAAGGCACTGATGTTTATGTTTTCTCTTAGAATGGTGTATAAAACAATAATGACAGTTTTCATCCTTTTGTTCCTATCGTTAACATTAAATCAAGACTAGAATCTTTAAAGACAAATATATGTTTGTAATCATTCTTTTTCTCTGAACAAATCATCGTGGATCTGTACAGTTCTGAGTCATTACAGAAGCTGGCAGAGGATGCAGTCAGAATGACTTCTGCAATGCAGAACATAATGGAGATTCGTAAGCAAAATGCATAAAGATGTGGGAGTCCCATATTGATCTGATTTTTCTTAGAATTGTATTTAGCTAAGCTCTCAGTCATGTTATCAGTTATTCAATAACCACTGTTTATTAGCAATGGTTTTTCAGTTACTCAACCTCTGTATGCTGCTACAGTTTATCTTGGTTAGATTGTTCTTAGAATCTGCATTATCATCTTGGTGAAAGAGGTCCTTAGTACATTTGTGTCCCACCAGTCTGTACCGAAAGGGCTTCTTGGGAGCTCGGGGTGGGAATGCCTGAGGAACTGCCCAGGGAAAGCCCTCTGCTCCATAGTTTTGTTACTTTACAGCCTTTGCAGTAACCATGAGGTGCGTTTAGGAGGGAGTGAAGGAGGCCCTGTTTGCTTCTCACTTGGCTTCTGGGAAGATTGTAAGCACTGATTTCCAAGTCCACACCCTCGCTCACCCTTTGTTAGCATTTTGTATGCTACTGCAGGTGATGCTTTGGTTTGGGTGAGCCTCTCTCTGACCTATCCCTGCCTGTATGCTCTTCTCTTTTCACCTGCTCCCTACACCCTGTCTTTGCTTCTGCCAGAGCTGATTTGGGCTGCTGAGTAATTGGTCACTTGAAGCACTGCTCCTGCCTTGCTAGCTGTTTGTGCTGATACCTGGTGAACAATTTCTTCTGGAGACTTAATAAATGAATAAACAAATGAAAAAAAAACCCTTGTAGCATCCACGGAGTGTGGACTGTGCAGAAGGTCACCAGACAGCTTCTGACAGCTTTGTGTTATTGCCTGCTGAATGAACTGCTGGAATGGAACATGTTGCGTGCAAAAAAATGACTCTCCTCTAATAGTCTGATAATAAGCAGACTCTTAAGAGGTAGCTTATTCATATAGTGTAATAAGTTAATCTTGTTAGTGTGAGCTTTATCTGGCTTCATAATTACTGAATTGGGTGATCTCCTCTTGGATGCTCCTCTTCCTCCCATTCTGTGCATGGGCTGCAATAACATTCAATGAGCTTATGCTGAAGCCAGAAGATACTGAACAGTTGTAGCCTCTTTCTGCACAGTTTAGAGCTGCAAAGGTCTGTCAGAGTAGCTCAGCACTCTGGTCCTGAAATGGGCTGTGCCCTGTCAGCTTTTAATGGCATGCAAGATGAGTGATTGATTTGTTGTGACATAGAGGTGTCCTTATGGCTGAATTCATGTTGGGGTGTTGCGACTGTCCTAGGATGCTGTGCACAGAGAGCAGCTGTTGTGCTTCTCCAGAGGAAGAGGTTCCACCTGACACAGGGCAGAGAGAGCTTGGAGCCTTCCCTGGGCTGCAGCTGCCTTCAAATTCTAGTCTTTGACTTTTTTTTTAAAGTTTAAGTAAAAAGCAGCAATGAAATTTTATTGAAAGCATTAGCTTTCTCTGCATTACTGCAGCGGAAAATAACTACCAAGAAGATGGGACCAGGCAGCCAGGCTATGATTTGCAATCATAATCCATGGCTTTTCATCTTCATTTTAAAAAGCTAGATTGATCCATTAAAATGTATATTTTAATTTTATCAAGAGTGCTAATCGCAATTAAAGAGCCACTGAAGGTCAGTAGTAAAAGGCTAGGAAGGTGGGAGCCGACACCTGAGAACATCAAGATTATGGCTTCCTGCAGTAAAACTGTGGGCATTTGAAATGAGTGTAAATAAAAACTTATTCTTGGCGGACCTCTTTCAAGCCGGGATGTTCAGTTGCTCCCTGGGGAGCTCATTATCTCTTGAGTGTGCTCATCTTTTCATGGGCTTCTTTTTGACACAGGGGATGTATCTTCGGCTCATCAGAGCTCCTTGCAGTGTTCAGCCAGTGTGTGAAGGGTTGTACATGTAGTGTGCTGTACACAATTTTGTCAGTCTTTTCTACTCCTGCTAATCTGGACGAACCTGTGGCTGTGACAGCCTTCAGAAGGTGGTGAAGAGCGAGATCCCAGCTGGGAGATTTAATAACTGTTGTTGGGAGCATAGAAACACAGAATGGTTTGTGTTGGAAGAGACCTCAGAGATCATACAGTTCCAACTGCCCTGCCACTGAAAGTGTCATCCATCCTGGCCTTGAACACTACCAGGGACGGGGCATCCATAACTTCTCTGGGCAACATGTGCCAGTGCCTTACCAGTGAAGGATTTCTTCCTTTTATCTAATGTAGATCTTCCCTCTTTAAGTTTAAAGCCATTACTCTGTGTCCTGTCACCATGAGTCCTTGCTGTAAGTCCCTCTCCAGCTTTCTTGTAGGCCATCTCTAGGTCCCAAGGGCTGCTGTAATGTCTCCCTGGAGCCTTTTCTTCTTCAGAGTGAGGCAAAAAAGTCGCGGAGTACCTCAGCCTTTTACATATCCTGGGCCATTTCATTCTGGAGAGGCCCAAGTTTTCCTTAGTCTTCCTTTTATCAGCAATGTACCTACAGAGGCTTTTCTTGTTACCCTTGGCGTCTCTGATCAATTTAATTCTCTCTGGGCTTTAGCTTTTCTAACCCAATTCCTGGTGGCCCAGCCAATGTTTCTGTTTTCCTCCTAGACTGCCTGCCCTTGCTTCCTTTGTGTGTTTAAGTTGGTCCAGGAGTTCCTTGTTCATCCATGTAGGTCTCCTGGTGTTTTTGCCTGACTTACTCTTTGTTGGAATGCATCACTCCTGAGCTTGGAGGAGGTGATCCTTGACTATTAATGAGCTTTCTTGAGCCCCTCTTCCCTCCAGGGCTTTATCCCATGGCATCCTACCAAGCAGATCCTTGAAGAGGCCGAAGTCTGCTCTGCTGGAGTCCTGGGTAGTGAGCTTCCTGCGTGCCCTCCTCACTGCCCTAAGGATCTTGAACTCCACCGTTTTGTAGTCACTCAGGCCAAGCCTGCCCTTGAGCTCCTTATTTCATAGCCCTTCCTGTTGGTGAGAACAAGGTCCAGCATAGCACCTCTCCTCTTTGGCTGCTCTGTCACTTGGAGAAGGAAGTTACAAATGCATTCCACGAACCTCCTGCATTGCTTATGCCCTGCTGTGTTGTCTTTCCAACAGTATTCAGAGTGGTTGAAGTCCCCTTTATGAGCATCCCAGAAGAGAAAAGATAGATGGATTGAGTTTGTATCTTTGTTTCTGTGGGGAGGGGCAAGCAGTGAAAGCCTTTTTTAATTTCATAATTTCTTCTTTTAATTTTTCCCCAGCATTTAAAACAAGCCAACAGAAATGAGTAAAAGATGGCTGGCTGCCCTCAGGAGTGTTGTGCTGATGTCCCTCTTTGTGCTTCTGCAGCTCCAGAGGAGCTTTGTTTGGGAAGATAATTGCTGTTTTCAATTGTGGTTACATCTACAGCAGTGAGGACCTGTAATATCTGTTCAGTCCCTGTGCTGTCCCACATGGCTTGGTCTTTGGAGAAGAAGTTTTTGTGTGATAAACAGCAATAATATCGATCTGCGGATAATCTACCCCCCAAAAAAAAGAAAGCAATAGCAGAGTGTCATCTGCATTTATTTTAAAAGACAATACAATGGTCTTGGACAAGCAGGGCAGAAAGGAGAGGCTGCCTCAGCTTGGGTTTTGTTGCTCTCAGCGTTTCCAAAGAGTGAATTTCTTGCTGATAGGTTTGAGAACCTGGAGAATTGTTCTGAAATCCTGATTAACACATGAGTTTTTCAAGCTTCTCCAGTGCTTTCAGCATGAAAGGAATTGGCATTTGCAAGAGAAAGAATCATTGTTTAAGTAGCAATGTGAAATACCTTATTTATCCTTATCATTTTCCCTGCCTTCATGACTAAGGTGAATGCATGAAGCTCGCAGTTTTCGTTTTGCAGTGCACTCTGAGCTTTATATGAAAAATGAACAGCTGAGGCATTTTTTCCTTTTTGGTGATGGAAGAAGTGGTCTTAATTCTGTAATTCTATGATTGTTTTTAGGTAAAAGGAAACTAATTTTCCAGCAAGAAAACTGAACCTACTGGGAACCCATTGGAAAGTGCATAAGATGACACTGCCACTATTTTGATTTAGCATTATATACCCGAACATCTGCATCTAAGGGAACAATAGAGCAAATCTTACTCAATGACATTGAACTGCAGCCAATTCTGTTTGCATTTACTGCCCCTAGCTGAATAGCAAAAAATAATTGCAGCCAATTCCTGAATTAATGTTCCTGTGCCTCTGCGGATTAGAAAATATGTGGGAAAATAAAATACAGTAAACTGCTCATCTACTGGAGTTAATTCTAATAAATCCAGAAGCCAAGAAGCAAAGTCAGGTTAGGGCAGAGATTTTTAATAAGTATTTCTGTTCAGTAAATCAGATGATGTATTCATATTAGAGGCTGGTGATTAACTACGTACCATCACAGTGACAAGTAGGCATGATATTGGACAGAAGGTATTAAAATCCGTCATTTTTATATCAGTGGGGGAAGATAACTTGTATCCAAGAGTTCTTGCAGAGTTTAAGAGTTGATTTCCACTAAGGATGAGTGCTGCTAAATTGTTTTGGAAAAAATGCATACCCAGCTGAGAGGCAAGATCAGGAGACTGCTCTCTCCTGTTCTGAGGCTCTTGTCTCTCCAGCTCCATGGGATGAGAGGTCCAGTGTTTCAGGTTCAGAGCTCAGTGACCAGGAATTAGGTGTAGAACTCCATACAATAAGTGCAATAATGCAAGTGTTGTCGTTTTAGCCTGCACTTTAACACAAGTAACCTCAAGTCTCATTAGAACTGTCAGGTCTCAGGGGAATTCTGGGTGGCCTCCTGTGGTGGTTGGGCAGGAGAATGATGCTGTTTGTATTAAAAGTTGAGGATATTATTAATAAATTACTTTTTTCCATTTCTTTTTTCATTTTGTGAACCACTGTTATAATCTGAAATTTTAAATCTGAAGAGAAACCTATACTTTACTTTCTCTTCCTAGCTAACACCTCAACAGTTTTTAACGCATTTTACAATGAAACTATGTTGAAAGCCACTTTACACATAATTACTAAAAATAATTGTCTTTTGAACTGTGCATTATGTGCAGGACTAAGCACTAACACTGAAGTCCTTCATTTACATTTGAAATTCATGCTGCTGTAATTGCACCAGAATAAAATATAAAGCTTTAAATGTCTTTCTCTTCCTGTCCCTTAAATCTTTGCAAATAAATGTGACATTCTTACCCTGGTGACGAAGGTACAGTCTCAGTTAGTTAAATATTTTAAAGCTTGTGGTTAGATCAATATTTCACAGCCCTGTGTAGTGTTCGTAGGGTGTCGTAGGTACTTAGTCTCTTTGAAAGCCAGCAATTAGAGTGATGTGGACTTCAAAGGTGTGTTCAGAAAAATCATCCTCTAATCAGGTGTGCTGGCTGACAGTGGTTGCGTTCTAGGTCAAAGCATTAGTTAATGCTTAGTGGGCACACTGCAGCTGTTGAAACAATGTGAGTTTGGTTGGTGGAGACATGCCAAGTTAAGACTTGCATCTCTTTATTATGCTTCAGGAACTGTAGCTTTCAACAAGCCTCCTGCCCTGCAGTGGCTCAGATCATTGCATTGCTATGTCATGCTGAATAATTCGCAACATTTAGCACTTAAATTGGCTCATTGCAGACAATCCAATTAGAATAAAGTCTATTATCATTTTGGAACCTTGGGATGAAATAGAGTGTCTAAGTGATGAGCGTGCATCCCGCCGCCTGTGCTGCCGGTAGCTTCCCCCTCGCCTTGCAGGTCCTGTGTGCTGTGCTGAAGTGCTGCCCGATGCTTACAGAGGGAAGCTCCCACTCTGCCCTTGATTGCGAGCCACGTTTTCATCTGAAGATGGGTGGGGAAGCCAGCTGTCTCCAGAGAGAGACCTGAGGTGCTTCAGCTTTTGGTCTGTTTATAAGTAAAACTTCCTAAGCGTTTTTGTGAGGCAGAGAAGTGACAATAGTTGGTGCTGTGGTGTGAGCACTGTGGCTGGTGGAATTCGGGGCTCTGCTGGCGTGGGCTGAACTGTGCTGTTTCCTATCTCAGGCTCAGTAAGCCATGTGTCCTACTGTGAATTTTGCTGTTAGCCTTTTGCTCAGACTTTGAAAGTCAAGGAGTGTCAGATTTGAAAGAGATGCAGCAAGGTATGTAGGCAAATTCTCAAACCACCTGAATGATTTAGGCATTTAAATCCCAGGGACATGTTGGAAACAGTGCCTGAGCTGCAGGGACACGTTGGAAATCCTGATTAGATGTGTCTGTGCATTTGAGTGTCTGTGCTGGGCCTATTGTTCCACTCTGCTTTTTTTAGGACATGAATTTTTTGTTGCATTTATAGGTGACAAATTGAGTATAAGTGGTTTTACCTTTCCTGCCCCAGCTTGTACCCAGCCATGTGTGTTCCTTTTAGTTTTTGAGCTATAAAACAAACTGACTGGGGAACTATCCTAGGATAAAAATCTCTCTTTTCTTCACCAAGCTTCAGCAGATGAAGTAGCTAATGCATTCAGGTATTTTTGCTTCAGTAGAAAAAGCGTAATAAGATGGATGAGAAAGCTGTAATATGAGCATGTGCCTATGCTGAAGTGTTGTATATAAGCTAAAACACTGACAAGAGAATAATAGATGAATATTACATTATAATATTGATATTGATTCCTAATGCTTATCTAAGTCTCTTGGCACTTGTTTCAGCAAGAGAGATAAGGGCCAAATCCATTAGCTGTGGTGAGATTTGGATCTGCTTACCTTTGGATTTCATGAGGTCAGGTGTTTGCATCCTGAGCAGCCATAGCACTGGGTCCAGTGCTGCTGTGCAGAGCAGGGACACGAGGAGCTCGTAGCGTGCAGAGCAGGGAGTTCAGCAGTGAGAGCGTTCTTCGGGAGGGGAGCTCAGATGTGGGTTCTGTCTATACATCTTGTTGAAAGGTTTTTCTTTACGTACCCTAGATCCTACCATGTGTCTAAACATACATGCATATAATGTTTTCTCAGCCCTGAAAAATGTAGACTGGGACAGATTATTGTGATGCTTTGCATTTAAGTGTTTGCCTGGTTCCTTGGTGACTTTAAAGAATTTCTCCATGGAATAGTAGTAAGAACATTAATCTTCCTATTCTAGAAGGTGCTTCATGCACAGGGTTTGGCATGCAATAGCTGCATATTACTGAAACCGCTTCGAGAATAAAATCCTTTTTCTATTTAAAAAGCCCAAACAAGTAGATGTATTTACTGCATGACATTCATACCCTGTGGTGTACCAAAAAGCAGTATTTTAATATACTAATTAGAAGGATGTCATCTACATGTTAGAGTACCCCTAAACTTGTCATTTAAGCAGATTGAGATTTGTGGCTAGAGGTAGCTGTTTAATAGGGACAAACTAATTTTTCTGCAGCACTTGGACTGGTTTCCGTGCCCAGTCTCATGGTATATGTGGTACCTGGGGTGAAATGCTTTTGCTTTTAAGCCCTAAACAGCTCAGGGAAGCGTTCACTTATATGTAGAAGCTTTTTTTTGTTGAGCAGGAAAATTTTACAATATAATTACCTTAGAGTCACAGTTTAATGATGCACCAGAGGTGGTTAAGCATGTGCTGCTGCAGGACAGCCCGATCCTGTCCTCCACCCCAGCCACGTGCTCCATGGGCACTACTGGCTGCGCTCGGCTGACCGCCTTGTAGACTTTTGAGGAAGAACACACCTTAGGCTAAAAGGTGAATAGTTTCATGCTTCTGTGGGATCAGCCCTGCAGCTGGAGCCATGGGGAGGGTGGTCAGTATGCTGGAGAGCAAGATCCAGCCCTGTTAGCAGCAGTCCCTGGTTAGGCTGGCTCAGCCACATGACTGGGTCTTGTTGGGCCTCGCCCTTAGGCATGGCTGCCCAAGCTGTATCAGTATTGCATCGTGGCTGGTACTTTGTCACTGTGCTGGGACCCCTGCAGAGCTGAAAGCTAGCTATGTTCTTGCAGTGTAAATACCTACTTTGTGTTTGGGTGGGAATAATGCTTTGAGAGGAGTGGATAGCACCAATGAGTAGCATGTCTGTAGCATGACTGTCTTCACTACTGCCTGCAGCACAGCTGTGGGGAAGGGGCTGCCACGTGGAGGGAGCACTGGTTGGAAAAGGAAATTGGCAGCTACTTCTTTCTTCCCTGCTCCTCAGTGTGGCAGCCAGGCAGAGTCTGTTGGATGCACTACTGATTATACTGTCTGTACTGGGAGAGGCACTGGTCTTCTGCTGTGGTGGTGTCTTGTAGTTACCTTTCATACACCTACTGGAGAGAACACTCTAGGTCTTCTGACTATTCATTGCTGTAAAACATAGGAAAGAAGTGAAGTTTATGTTGATTAAAAAGCCTCTTTGTTTATTCAATGGTGATTAGCTTCAGAGCAGTGGTTGGGTTTTGTTTTTAATTTGTGCGTTCAGAGTCTCTCATAGAATAGCCAATTAAAGCAAACATACATAATGAACGCTTACTTTTAACTGTCCTAAAACTAGAGGTTTATATTGGAAGTGTTATCTCAACTTTAACTACACAGCAGCATAAACTGTAACAATGTGGTGATAGCTGGGGTGACGCAGCAGGTAATGAATCTTCGTTTGGATATGAACTTTATTATCCAATGTATGGTTTCAGCTTGAGTCTCTCTCTTGTTGTCACAAGAGTAGCATTTGCATAATTAAATAAATGATCCTAAAACTGTCTGCTCCTGTGTGGCTGTGAAATACAACGCTGCTTTCTGTCAGTGCTTGAGCTCATCCTCATGGATTATTGGAAAATGCATCACAGAAAATTAACATCAAACCTTTGGTCTTTATGAAATACACAGTAAGCAGAGGAATTACTGAGCCTGGGTTTTGTTTCTCATCTTACTTAATTGATTTTATCAGCAATTTTTTATTGAAGAGAAGAATTGAAAAGGCTATTTTGAGGGCCTTTTCACACTGGAACAAGAAAAAAATCCTGTGCAGTGGTAAGGCAGACTGAAGGCATTGGTTACTCTTGCAAAGAGGGGGGAGATAAGCTTGCGTTCCTCCTTTTTATTTACTTTCAGTATTTCATGAAGCAGATTGCGCTAATACACTCATTGCAGTGTATTAACATCAAAAGGCATTTCAAGGGTGCAGCTTCCGCTCTCTTCCTGTGTGGGGTTTTTATTATTTATTTTTATCCTGTGTCTGTTGTTGCTAGGGCTACGCTTTCTGGTTTTAATTGAAAAATTCAGCACAGCCCAAGCGCTGGTGTGTTGCCATTGCCATGCCCCTGGAGAATGCTGGCCTGCTCTAGTTGTGCTCCAGAAGCATTAGGTCTTTAGCTCAGGAAGTCACTGATTCAGTCCCTTGTTTTGGCCAAAATAGGGTTAGAAGCAAAGTAGCATGATAGTGTCATTTATTTTTCCAGTTCATTCCTTGTTGTAAGGGTGACTGTGCGTGGTTGCAGAGAGGTGTAATCCCAGGGCCTTCACCTCCAACACCTTCTCCTCACTTAGTAGCTCCTTGGGTCTGTCTCCTACAGCTGGAGAGAGAGCTGTGCTTGGTAGCTTTATGTGCTAGTGAAGCTGGCAAAGTACAGAGCACAGCACTGAAAGCAGATCTGTTATGAAGATCAGAGAGGGTATGTGACCCAGAACACCTTTGGAATGTAAGGGAAGACTTTACCACTTTGAGAGGCTTCTGTGGCTGGGAAGGAGACCAGGATTAAATTTTGTACTTCACTTAGAGGTACAAAATCGATAAACAAATTCATGCTGAATTTCAGAAATGAGTTTTCCTAATGGCTAGAAAAAGCCATTCAGGACACAGAGCACAGGAAAATAATGAGCCAGTGAAGGAGTGTCAGTGGCATTGATATTCTTCTTCTGTCCTCATCCAGCACCCGCTGAAGCCCGTGGGAGTTCAGCAGGACATGTATCAGGCGCTTATGCCACAGGCATTGGCTCTTCTTAGGGAGGAAAAACAAAGGGAAAGAAGCACTACTAATATGCCATATATGTTTCCAGGCTTTGTGTTTCTGTAAAGGTGTCAACTGTTCCATGATATTTTCCAGACATAATAGCATGTCATAGTTCTACCAAAAATCTGTGATTGATTGCCACTATAATGAAAGCCACTATACATTGATGTACACATTTTAAACTATTTTTGCCTTTATGCTTTTCTTGTTTAACGTGACATTTCTGATTACTGTGTCTAGGTACCTAAATATGTCAAATGCTTATAGTGCGTAAAGAGCTTTTTTCAAAAAAAAAAAAAATCAAACCACTAATCCTGTTTGAACCTGCAATTTCTTGAGGGTTTTTCTCTACTATTTGAGATGATATTCGGTTTAAAAGAAGAATATAAAACACCGTTATGTGGCTTGTGAAAGGGGCACAACTGATTTATAACAATCCTGGTTTTTTTATAATCCATTGACTGAATTCAGCTTGTTCATCCTATTTCTATTTCCCAAGACATAGAGCAAACATTTAGTTGAAAAGTGAGTAGCTTATTCCATTTCCATATGTTTTTAATTGTCCGGTTCCTCTGAGAGAAGACCATTAACTGAACAAAATTACAGTTTGGATGTGAATTTTTCAGCATGGATCTCTGCCCAAAAGGTGATAAATTAGATGCTAAACTGTCTTTGATAGTGACCTAAGAGATTAACACAAAACTATTTTGAAAACAGAAGGAAAGATTTGTTAGCCAGTCAGTGACTGTCAGGTTTGGGCATCATAAATTCCTGCAGTACTTGCTTCAGTTGAAGCGAATGACGATAAATAGAAGAATTCCAAGCAAAGTTAACCCTTTGGCATCCCCATAAATCTTGGAATTAAACTTGACCAGCAGTAATGTTGAAATTGTAAGGAAACCCAGAACCTTCTGTGGGCTCCTGTTTGCTTGTTTAGATTTTTGGTATCTTTGGCTGGTGCAGGAGCACATAGAGGGCTGGCAGGAATCTATAAAGATTACGATAGCTGTAACGCTGGGGGGCTTCAAGTTACAAATAAAGCAATAACAAAATACAACTGAACAATTAAATCTCAAGTCCTCTGTGGCTTTGCTTCTCAAGTTTTGATTTTATGCATCAACACAAGTAATAGAGAGGTATGTTTTTCCTCCAGCACTTTTAACAGCCCTCAAGTTAAATGAGAAGCGTTCAGGATGTTTTATGCAGCTACATTTGATACATTAAATGCACAGACACGCTGGCTGTATTGACTTGAAAAAGGAGAAGATATGCATTCCTCTAATTTTAGCTGCTTTGTGGTCATTAGGAAAATGTCATCGTTATTATGCTTACATCTGCTATTTGATGATGACCTTTGGTGAATGCTCCCGGTACCTCCCAGCCCATTACTGTGTGCTGCTGTGTGATGCATGGCTTTACTGCAGTGTGGCCCAGGCATGGCCCATCTTGATGGTGGTAGTGGAATCTAGACATGGTCGGTGTAGGACTCAAATTCTACCCTTACCTAGGCTAGGCTTTCAGAGATGCTTGCTTGAAAGGTGTCTGCAGCTGGATCGTGATTCCAGGATGAATCTGGGAAGAAACTCATTTTTGAAGGACAGTCATTCTCCTCTGTTAAACATTTTCCCGTTTAGAGAAAATATCTTCTCCTTAAAGGGATTTGAAGAGAGCCTGGGCACGATACTGGAGTGGATAATCTTTGCAGCTGCCTTTTTCAGCAAACCTCTGGGGAGAAGGGGGTGAAGGAAGTGTCTGGGAAGCCAGAAGACAGGATATTTCTTCAGACAAGTTGAGAAATAATCAGGGGCTGTGGGAGGCTTCTCAAGATGAGAATGAAAAGGAACAGATGGATTCTGGAGATTACCCAGCGGGATTTAGTGACCACGTCAACATGTAGGCTGGGGGGAGGATAGTCAGTTTAAAGAAGTACTCTGATTGCTTTTATTTAGGGCAGCCCTAAAACTAGTGACAAGGCTGATGCTCTGTGATGCTTGGGTGCTGCCCATAGTTTCTGAGGGTTTGTGTAGGTCAGCCTCAAATAAATGTGAAAGTAGTGAAGAGAGAGGAGCTTCTGGCAAGGAAAATAATACCTCTTACTTTTAAGAACATTGGACTTGAGATTATTGTGGAGCAGCTGGGAACTCACATTTGTTGAAATAAAGAAGAATTATCTTTTGTTTCCATTGAGAGAGATTTTAAGAGAATTTAAGACTTGCAGCTTTCTTCTGAGCTCTGAGCAACCTGATCTGGTTGAGGATGTTCCCCCTCTTTGTAGGGGGGTTGGAACTGGGTGACCTTTAAAGGTCCTTTCCAACTCAAACCATTCTAGGATTTCGTGATTCCAGGTTTAAGCTATAACATAGAACCATACCTTATCAAACATTGAACAGCACTATTTTTGGGCTGTCAGCAAAGACATGGAAGACATGAGGAGACACATTTATCCTCTGTTCTCTTCCTGATGACCCTATTCTATATATTGTGGTATTCCTATATTTTTTCCTACCTATTTTAGACATGGTTATTCTTTTGTTTCTTGTTGCTCGGCAAAACCACTTGAACGAAGAAAATCTCTGCAGAAAAGTGATTATAATTACATAGAAGCAAGTGCCTACGGGGTGATGCTAAGAAGTGACTTGAAATGCTTGTGAAATAGTTTGGATTGATTGGCTGGATTGGTAAGCCACTCTAAAAGCATAATGAAGAGCAAATGTAAATAAAATGGGAAGCACTATTCTGAAAAGACAGGTAGCACTGATGTCCATTCTGCTCAAAATGGACTGTAAAAGGCTTGTAGCTCTTTGTATAAATCACGCGCCCTTCAGCTTTGTGAAAGCTTTCAGTGGAGCTTTTGAATCTTAAACAGGCAAAGCAGTCATATCAGATACAGCCTTTTCTTTTCCTTTCTCCTCCATGAGGCACGTAACAGTCACCAGAGGTAGGAGCTGAGGCTGAGCAGCTGCAGTCCCCACTGCCTGGGTCACCGCTGTTGATCTGTTTTATTATCTAGTTCATTCTTGTACTTTTTGCAGTTCTAAGGACCCATCTTCAGTGTTGCTGAATGTCATTTTTAATCTGCAAGAGCCTCCTTTTGGGTTTTCTCTGCGTATTTCGCCTTTCAACTTTGGTGAGAGTGTCACCTACACCTCATAAACATTGTGAATTACAACTTCTTTTCAGACTGCAGCTGGATTTAGTGCTGAATGTGTTTATCAGATTGACTTTTGTAGTGAGAACGGCCAAAATTTTGTGCCACTATAATGCAGGAATAATAAAACATTTATATTTTAGACTGAGATCCCATTTGATGCTCTTGCTTTGCAAGTCTCTGTTTTTAGTTGGATTTATAACAAATTTTCCACATGCAGCATTTTCTATGTGATTGATTTGGGACAAATCCATTTGGTCCTGTGGCTGATGGCTACGTATGGAATTGACTTTTGTAGCACTAGTGGCTTTGAATGAGTGAGTGTTCCCTTCCAAACTTCCTTGTGTATTTATTAGCAGTCCCTAAACCCATTGCAATTACTGACTAAACAAGTTTTTTCATCTTTACAAAGTGCCGGTGCTACTAAGAAGCTTTCAGGCAATGTAATGGAAGAAAAAGGAATCCTTGATCTTAATTTTGAGAAACAACAGATTCTTTGCAGCAAGTCCTTAATGATAACCCGAAGGACATACCAGCATTTCGTCCTACTTGTTATCCCATATTGGTTTCCTGCTTAAATCAAGATTAATTTTGCCATGATGTCTATTACAGTGTTCTGTTTCCTTCCCTGGACGGTTAAGCTTATATGAACTGTTATCCATGTCCTTGCCATTACTATTAGGTTCTTATGGTTTTAGATCTGACTGGATTTTTATGGTGAATTTGGAAACAGCTACGAGTTTCACTGAAAGTGTTGCCAGAATTCTTATTTTGCAAATGTCAAGAAGACATGAGCACCACTCTGGTGGACAGATTGCAGAAATTTGGTTTGGGGCAAACAAAAACTTCGTTTTTGCGTTATGCTTTTCTTATGGCTTTGAAACGGGTATATTATTTTGACCTGAAGTGTTGAAATACCTTAATTCAAAACATTAAAATCAGCTAATTCTATTTGTGGGGAAAGGGAGAAGCTTTATTCTGCTTCAGCCTCCTCTTGCCTGCTTCCAGTCAAGGTGTATCGGCCAAATTCATACTGAATTGCAAATCCGTGACCCCGAGGTGTGGTGGCTGGGTGGACACACAGAAGGCAGCTGTGCAGAGCCTCTGCTGGTGGTGGTGTGGAGACCAACCTGGTTTTCCCCTCCTCTTGAGGGAAAAGTCGTGGTATCAATGCTGATCTGTGGTGGTCTTTGGAGTTTGGGGCAGCTCCTGAGGCCAAGAACTGTCAGGATGGAGGAGGTCAATGATAGGCCCATTTGTTCTGTGTCAGGAGTAGGGTCTGTTCACTCAAGCAGCCTTACCCTGGAATTGCCTTCCCCTAGCAGTTTGTCAGTTGGTATCTGCTGGCATTCGGGAGACTGTGGCAGGCTCATCTATCACCTGTGCTTTTGCTCACTGGGCTGATTGCAGAGATTGTGATAAACTTAATCTAGGGTGAGAAGTCTATTTTCCCTGACACTAGTCAATAAGCTGTATATATTCTTGTACACAGGCCACGAGATGCTGCATTAACAAATCCCTAAATAGATGACTTGCCTTAAACTTAATGAGCAGGTTTTATATACATGGGGAACACAGGCATAGACCTCTCTCAATACAGTCAGCTTCTGCTTTTTTTTTCTGCAAAACCCGCATCACTTGATGCCTTTCATCTGCTCTGGGATGGAACAGTCAGAAGGATGTAGTCAAAGTGACTGACTCAAGACATACCTCTGTCTCGCTTGACTACTTTATCCTCTGATTCCCACAGTTGTGTGGACTCACATGCTGACCCCTCGAGGTCTGTGTGTGTGTCTGCTTCATCAGACCAAGAGATCTCTAGCAGCAGCCCAGGAACCAGGGTGCTGTTGAGTGGATACAGGAGACTCACCTGTGGTCACATCTGCTGTCACTGCTCCTCCCAGCACCAACCTTCCATCACGGCTGCAGGCAGACTGCAGAGGTTTCCCACATCTTGTTTTACTGGACAAACCTCGATGGTGTTGAGTTCCTCCCTCTGTAGAAGCGGTGGTGGCAGTGGAGGAGGTGGTGATGGTATTTTTTAGGGAGAGACAGAACAGGCTGACTGCAGGCCATGGGAGCAGAGCATGCCAGGGAGAAGGGCCGAGGTACCGTAATATATTTGTGTATTGAGGGATTGCTTTAATATATGAGCTGTCTGCCACGTTGTGTGACTTTGTTTCAGAAGCCTCTCCTTTTGCTAGCTGGTTTGTAAATGCATAAACCAGGAATGTTTGCAAACCAAGTGCTTGCAGTTTGCGCAGATCCGTATCACACATTAAGCATTCGCCAGGACCACTGACACATGGCTCTCCAAGCAGCCAGCTGGCCACTGCCGTATATAAAAGTTTTGGCAAAATTGTAGAAACAGATTTCACTCGGGAGAGAAAGATGTGCTGGCTTGAATGTGGCTGATGAACAAGGTGGAGTCACAGAAACAAAACCCGGTGTTCCTGCTCTGAGCTCTCCCTGCTCTCCTGCATCTGGTGCACTTGATGGAAGGTGATGTAGTTGTTCTGGTAGCTCCTCCAAGCGTACAAGGCATACATGAACACGCTGGGGTGTGTCTGCTTTCTAGCACTAAGCCTGTGAGGTTTTTTGAAGGTCTGAGCCTTAATACTACGTGGTGCTCTGTGCCTGCATCTTTTTGGTCTCATAAGACCTCGAAAGTAGGTCAGAAATGACCTGCAATCAAAAAAAAACTAGGTCTCAAAGGGACTGCAGGTGTGAATTGGTATGGATGTTTTGAGTGAGCCTTTGAACCTCTAAAATATGAAGTGCTATTGCGGTATATTGGACTGCGTATTTTTCTGCTGTCAACCCGCCCCTGGTGGAGGTAGCTGTTGTTTGTACCAGTATCTACTGGTATTGTTGGCATGAGCAGTTATTACTTAGAGGATTGTAATCCAGAAATTGATATTGTTTGTGTCTACATAGGGATTTCTTTGCCTTTTCCTACTGAAGCGTGCAAACATGTTCTTGTCAGGTAATCTTCTTTTTGGACCAGAGAGGGAGACTTCATCTCAGCAGCTTCTCAGGGAGAATTTCTCATGGCATTTGTGTTGCGAAAAAGAGTCTTGTCTCTCATTTTCAAAGCCAGACTTGACAGTGTTGTGCCACCTATGTAAAACTGAAAAATGTAAGCAGTAATGTGAGCCAGATTATAATTGCGGGAGAATAAGCAGGAGGAGAAAAAGTTTGGAAAGCTCAGAGGATAATGCAGCTCCCAGGGGAACAACAAACACTGGATGTCATCTCGTTGGCTTCTTGTCTGGGGACAGGTGTGTTTGTGGGTGAAGCAGAAGCAGGACTGGTGTGTTGTGTTCTTTTCCATGTAACTCAGAGTTACAGATCACAGGGTCACAGATTTGTTCTTCCTGACTTTCAGCATTCCCCCGCATTGATGGCTTCCCTTTCCTCACCAAAGCAGACCTCATCCTGTAAGACCTCTGTTCTGGAATTACCCATCATCTGCACACTAGTATCACATTTCCAGGTGATCCCTCCCAGCTATAAAAGGCTCCCTTTCTGCCACAGTCTTCTGGCTCTCTTCCTAGTTGTCTTCTAGCTGTGTGGCCTGCTCTGGCTGGTCCTGCACCACAGACTTTTTCGCTTCTTTTCTTTACAGAGGAGAATGGGAACTTCATGGTTGCCTTAAGAGCCACACTGCTCTTACAGCATCTCTTTAAGGGGAATCTGAAATAGGAACCTTCAGCCGAGCTGGAGACCTTGGCTGACTGCTGGTGGGAAGCTCAGCTGTGCTGGCTGTGCTGGCAAACTGCCACACGAAGTACCTGGGCTTAAATCGTCAAGGAAATTTATTCAGTTTCAATTAATCTGTGAAAATACCGTAAGAGCTTATGTGAGAACCAGAATCTGATGTAAAAGGATTTCATATGATGAGATTCCTAATGCAATAGGATGCCAGAAATCTTCCCTGTTGCTGAGGAATGTGGATGCCTCTGTGAAACTGGAAGAGCAGGAGTCACATACAGGGTTTCTGTCATTGCAGGAGCAAATGTCCAGGGACAGGGAGGAGGGAGAAATGGGGCCTCCTTTTTTGACAGTACCCAGATGTCAGATGAGCTGTGGGTCATTTAACTGCCCTCTGAGTCTGTTTCTGAGAATTCCAAACCCTGATTTGGGTGTAATAGAGTTTGGGATTGTTTAAGGACAGGAAGCCGTATTGGGTGTGGGATCAGCTCTGTCTCGTTTCCCCCACAGTGTGTTAATATTTTCCGCTAGTTAATATTTAAATAGCCTGGCAATTACGTCTAAGGAAATGAGATTGAACTATTGGTAATGTTGCTGAGGAACAGAAAGGCTCAGAGTGAGCCAGAATAACAACTTTTTAGTTGCTTGGGGGGGGGAGGGGGGGGGAGGCATATTATTATTATTATTACTTTTTATTTTTATTGGAAACTGTAATTTCTAGTACAGTTAAGTTTCAACAGAAAGCCAACATGTAGGGAGCTTTGCAGCTAGTGCCAATTTTGCAATTATTAATTGCTGTAGACCAGGTATATCCATTTGTTGCTTGATACCCTCCTCAGCTATTCAGTTAATAGAAATCTCTTCATTTTTGGTGCTGGAACTCATGTATTGGGATGAGGGGGAAAGGCTCTGGGTCTTGCGTAACTGATAGGCGAAGGCTGAGGTTCAGTCAACAGGAGGATGCCAGGACCGTGGCAACTGTGTCCTCAGAGTGCAACAAAGGGACAGTCTCCTACTCTGCTTTCCTTCCATAATCCCTGACTTTAATGGATGTTTTCCCTATGATTTTTTTTTCCTTTTATTAAACACTAAGGCTGTTTAAAATGGATCCCTTGTAATCCATGTAGCAAAGCCATGTGATTTCCTCATGATGCCTGTTGGATTGGCTTTTTTGAATGAAGATCCCTAATCTTTTATCTGGCTGTGTCTTCCGTCTAAATTTTTACAGCTGGGATTATCTCTTCTCTGAGTAGTTGTGTCAATAGTTCACTTCTTTGAGACAGTGGCCAAACAGAAAAGTGAGGGAGAGGAGAGGATTGGGGACGGGAGATGGATTGATCCCAAAAAGAATGCTGTTTATTCATGCTGAAATTTAAAACAAACCGACAACTTTTCAGCTGAGCGAAATATTCCTTTAAAGAAGGTTCTTAATCAAACAAAATGTAGCTCCACTGCAAAAATACGTATTTATTCAAAACAAAAAAAGAATACTTCAGGCTGCTCAAAGTGAGCATGTTAGCTTTTCACATTTTTTTTAATAGCTGAAAATTCTCAGCAAATTCAACTGGTTTGAATTGGATCAGAAGAGTCCAGTTCAAACTGGCCTTTTTCAGTGAATAAACTCTATATGCGAACAAACCCCATAGACCAACTTGTGTACATCCATGGCAAATTCTGCTACCGTTGTCTTCTGCTGAGAATGAAGTAACATTTATAAAGGAAGAAAGATGTTTGAAGTGAATGAATGGTACAGGGTGGGACAGAGGGGATCCGCAATCCCGTGTTTCTAATTGCAGACCAGGTGGAGGTGGGTTTGGTAGCAGGGTGAGAATACTGCAGTTAAAGGGAACCATCTGTTCCTCTGTTAGAAGGAGGGATGCAAGAAATGCCTGAAATCAGGCATCAGTCACTGTCTGCCAGTGGCTTAACGGAGGCAGTGGACGGTGATGAGGACCAGCTGTGGCGAAGAGGCCCTGCAGAATCTGTTGGCATTTCCTCCACCTATGAATCTCCCTGTTCACACTGAGGTCAAGGAATAACAGCACCGTGTTTAGGAAGGGCTCATGTATAGGAGGAAATTGCTCTATGAATTGCCGTTGAGGCTTTAAAAAACTTGTATCACCTTGATCCAGGAAACCAAGTGGTATTCAATAATCTTAGACTATGCCCTGGAGAGATGACTCCAAGAACAGAAGCCAGGAATAATTAAATTTATGGATGACTTCTTTTCTCTCTTTTTGGTTATGCTGCAGGAACAGTAAAAGTTTTATGGGCTTCATAAACCTGACTGGCACCTACCTTTCTCCAAACCTGAAGGATCACTATATATTACAGTGCTGAGTAGTGATCAATAGTACAGTAATGGCAGTTTTGAAAGGCTTAGGACCCAAAAGATGCACTAATGAGAAAGCACATTTTGCATCTTAAATTAAACTCCTGCAGCCTGAGTGCTGGTGAGGGGGAATGCTTTTCTCTTCACTTGATCTTGTGTTCTGTCAGACGTTAGAATTGAGGACCAAAGCTACGACCTCAAGTGAAAGACTGCTGAAAAACTGAGTTTGAGGGTGTTTTGAGTGTGGTGGGACTGCACAGTGAGTGAGTGGATTGGGGTCAGGCCATTTTCAGTATCCAGTTTAAGTATCTGGCAAAGTTTTCAGAAGTTGACTCTCCAAGAAGTCCCTCCACTATAGATACTTGAAGGTAACATCTCTCATCATTTAGCAGAGCTGTTCTGGTGGCTAGGTGTAAGCTCTTGCTGTGTACAAATAGTGCAGACCCTTTTGGCAGGATTTGCTCCTCTGCTGAACAGTAGGTTATGGAATGATGTTAGTTGAATTTCAGGTCAAGATGCCCGAAGTGTCTTGTGCTGGAATGTTTATTTGCAACTTTAATAAAAGATTCTTACCAGAACAATATTATTTAAGAATTGAAATTTTGTAGGAATGGTTTAGTAATTGTGAAGATAAGAATTTGCTTTGTTGCAAGTAAACTATTCTGTAAAGCATCTGAAAAAAACCCAACCACCACATTTGGGAAACCTTAGCTAGGTTGTTTCAACCTTATCTTATTCCATACCAGAGGGACAGTTTCAGAGACATCTTGTGGGTGTTGTTTTGATTTGTTTGTTTTAATTGAAATGCTACATTCTTGCTCTTTTTTTCCCCTTGCTGAAAAATATTAAACTGGGTGATAAGAGTAACACACAGGCTGCTCGTTTCACAAAACTCTGTGGCTGAGAAAAGATTCTCAGAAGTGAGCTTATTTCTGTTCATGGATAATACCAATTTTCTTTTGGTATTTGAATATAAAACCTGAAGGGAGCTTAGGCTTGCTTTGAACATATTGCTGTCTTCTGGGCAGCAAGCTGTTATCGGCACAGGTATTTCCTCTTTAGATCTTGTGGTCTTGTGTGTACTGTGCAGTCCTTAGAGAGCACAGTGAGGAGTTAGCGGAGAGGTATGTGGTGCCTCTACCATCTGCTATCATTTTCACTTTTCTCTTTGTTTTCAGTCCTTTTTCCTGTTTTATTTTTCTCTAATATTTAGATTTTTAAACTTCAGCCAAGGAGTGGGGAAAAAGAAGTTCCAAATATGCTGAGATTTCTCCCTGCTGATGACTTTGGAGTGTGTTTGGGACAGACTTCCATGTATCATCTCCTCCCAGTTTTGTGCCTGTTGAGCTGAGCGTCGTCTTGACTTTGCTGGTGAACTGTTTCTCATAAAGCTACTCATATTAACAGTTCAGCCCATCCTGATGTTCACAGGAGACATTGTGCAGTTTTTATGGCAGGTGAAGATGAGTTGTCTGCTGGAAGGGGAGATGTAGAGTAATTGGCTTCCTGTGTAGCTCTACTTTTCATCTATTTCAAGAAGCATTGTTAATATGGGTGGCATACAAGAAATACATCTGTGAATACTAACAGGTTGCATGGATATTTAGGATTTAAACAATTTTCTGAACATGTGCTAGGAAAGAGAGAGCCAAATTTGCTTGGGTCCTTCACAGAGCTGTTAAGAAAACACTTTGTCTCTGAAGGCAGAATTAAATGGGTTTGCTGTCGTCTTAGCCCCATTTGGCTTATGTGAAATACAGATGGGTATAGATGTAAAATAGGCCTATATAATGCATGCATACATGCACAATAGATACACGTGCACATAAACATTTACAGTGTGCATTAAACTTCTGATTGATTTAGGCTTCAGAGAGAAGCCTGGGATATGGATTTTTCAATGCTTTTCACAGTAGTATTTCTCTTTTTGTGTGGAGCAAATAGCTGCTGTAAAGGCAGACTCCACTGGAATAATTAAAAGCAATTAGGTCAGTATGTTTGTAAGTAGTCTAACAAAGTGTCTACTGAAAAATAATCAGTGAAATCATGGTAGTCCTGCAGGGGAACCTGTAAAGAGAATGAATACACAGGGGAGCGACAGTCAGCGAGATGTGCAGTCCTCTAGCACTTAGCAAATCAGCTGACAAAGGGAGCTTTGAAAAGAAAATCAATTTGGGTGAAAAGAATGCATTTATCAGAGCTTGATTAAACAATGCAAATATATCACAGGGAAAACAAAGGTTTTGATATAGCTATTTAGAAGTTGTGGTCATCCTAAGGACACTTGTACCTGCTGGTGTCTGTGTTCCAGGTGTTGGCCAGTATATGACAAGCACGGATGTTCCCTGCCGTAATCTGTGCCAAGCTGGGGTCTGTGTCCCATGAAGATCCATGGGGCTTTATAAGGGGTCTGTGAAGGGTATCTAAGAAAAGAAAACTGATTATCAATGGGCTTAAATCCACAATTATGGGGATCTGCACCCCCTTGGGAGACATTTTACAGTTTACAAGTCAAAAAGGTTAAAAACCCCGGGCCTTATAGCATTTGCAGCAGTAGGAAAATTAGTAGCTGCAGGATTAGGCACATAGCCCATGTAAGAGCTCCTGTGAATATTTACATCCTTCCTTCAGTACCTCATTAGTCTTCAAAAGTGTAGGGTTTTTTTAAACCTGATTCTCATGAGTTTTGTGACCCCAAGAGTTTGGTATTGTATCAAGGAAATGATGCTCCTTTTTGTTTTATGAGAAGTAAACGTTAAATAAATTGAATTTTAATGTGTAGTATGGTCCCAAAGGAAGATAAAACCATTAGCTAATGACTATAATGATGAACAGATTTTATTTAAATTTGGAATAATATTTGATCTGCTATGCTATTAATGGTGATTCTGCTAAAAAATCTCTATAAATATAAAGGAATAAATGTGATTTATGCAAGCAATATGAAGTTGAAAGCAGCATAAAGAATGTGTTTGGACTGGAATTTATTTATGTGCAAGTTTGGATTCTGAATGTAGTTAGGAAAGCTTCCTACTTTGTAAAAACTGAACAGAAAATCACCTTGTAGTTACCTATTCCTTTGGAATATTCTTCCCTTAAGTTTAACTGAGCAATAGAAGGAATTAGTAATTATCGCAGAATGATGTTCCAGGAAATAAAATTCATAGTGCTGTACATCAGAGCTTTGATTTATTTTTTTTTATTGGCAAGATTGCAAACGCTACATTAGAAGTATTTTGGTGCTGTTTAAGGTGTGTAATATTCATTCTCATATATCATCACAGAGGAAAACTGCAGCATTTTGTTTTTCTTGAACATTGTTTTCAATTGATAAATGTTGTGCAAGGTTTGAAAAAAACAAAACCAAGTACTATGTGGTGTCAGTACCAAAAACTGCTCAGAAGAGGTATTGTTCACCTGAGTTCCAAACTTAAAAAAAAATCCGTATTTATGTATTTCCATACAGGGCAAAGCCTTGGGCTGTGTCTGTGAGATTATTCTGGTTACACTTGCTGAAGAGGAACAGTGCTGTAGGTCTGGGCTTGGTGCTCCGGCATTTAGAAGACATTGTCCCAGTCCCTTGGGTTCAGAACACCCCAGAATGCTTCTGAACAAGGATTGGCAAAAGACTCTCTGTGCTGCTAAAATCTCATTTAAATCTTTGGTGTGGTGCTTGGGGCTTTATGCATATTCATCACTGTTGTAGGCTTCCCGTGTGCTGTTGAGGGAGTGAGAACAAGGAAGCTGGGTCATAGAGGCCTTTCAGGGTCTTGGTTAACATCTGGAATTGTGCATGGAAGGAAATCGTAAGCCCATAGAGGCTCTGGAGAACAGATGGAGCATATTTCCCGTAGTTGAAGGGGTATCATTATCTTGAAAAACCATCAAATTAAATAAAAACTGGTCTAAAAGTCTTATTGTTTCTAACCTTGGTTGTCCTGCCAGTATTTGTTTTATGGCCATGATTTATGAGAGAACGAGGTGACACATATACCACCAAGCTGGCTGTACTTCATTTCATGCTGCTGATCCCAGCCAGGTCCTGATGATAAATCCAAAGAAATTTTCCTTTTCTCTTTTTCAGCTTTAGTGGACTGGGATGCTGGTTGGGTAGGAGTGGATGGGGCAGACTCTTTAAGCTCTGTGTCCTTGTAACGTCTGCAGCGCTTACCCAAATCGTTGCAGGTCTAAAGGGGAAGCAGGCCTGTGCCTCCCTTGTTAAGTGCAGTCCATTGCCAACCTCAGAGCACTGGGTTGTTCATCCCTTGAAGATGGGTTGCATCATGTGAATCTGGCATAAAAGCCCTTTTAGCATTGGAATGATGGACCCCTTCACCCTGCAGTCTGGTGAAGCTGCTTGTGGGAACATGGCAGGGTGAAGCCTTGGCTGGCTCAGCACTTGTGTGCAGGTTTAATTTGTGCATCAATTAAGAAACAACCTTTCCATGACTCTTTAAATACCCCTGTATAGAATTACAGACTGCTTGTCGGGGTTGCAAATGTTACAGTCATTAGGTAACCCCTGTAATGTCACCAAAATGTCCCAGAACATCGTCTCTCTGACAGGAGCTGGTGAACTGCTGCAGGGATCCCCACGTGCTCTTCTGAGCCATGTCAACTGGGCAACCACATGACCAGGGAAACTGCTTTTCTGCAAATGTTTGCGAGCATAATGTGGCAGAGAAAGCTCAGGACTTGTGCATTGAAACTGAATTAAAATATTGTCGTAGAGATTAGAATGGAAAAACACACAGACAGATCTCTGATGCTTTCTCTTTACTGTGCACATTGAATAATAATTATTTTATGAAGATAGTGCATGGTAAATATTTATAAACAAACCAGGCAAACAGTGAGACCACAGTGAATAAATAACTATAAATGTATTGAAGTCCTGTTTCAGAATAAACTACAATTAAATTTCTTGCTATAATCAATACTTCTTTTTTTCCTTTCACAGAGAGTCATGCAGTTGCCCGTGTTCAGGTCCAGTGGCCTAACTCTGGAAATGTTCTGGCTAAATTTTGGTTTATTATTAAAGGAGTGTTGTTTTGCCATGCATAAAAACAAATAATCTCTAAATATAGATCTTTTTTGGTGTAGTAATTACTGCTTCTTCACCAACTGTAAGAGCAATTAAGCCCCAACTAATGAGCAGTTTTCTACATTATCATTATTCTGCTCTATCTTAATAACACTTATCTCGTTAAATAGCTTTCTTCCTTCGGAAGAGGAAGGTCTAAATTCATTACACGTTTTACAGCTACTGGTCAGAAGAACTTAATCCTTTTAGCTTTTAAGACATCTTTTTTTTCTTAGGTGCATCTGATCTTGTTTACTTTTTTAACTCATTTTAATTCAACTTCTCCAGTCAGCTTGGAACATAAACCTGCTTTACCTGCAGGCTGGAGTGGGAGCTGTAGTCTGAAACAATGGGATCTACTGCCGGGCAGGGCCGCCGCTCTGCTCTGTAACATGGGGATTTCATTCTTTGCCTTTTTATGTAACACATTTAGAGAGCTGGCTTTTTAGAAGGTTGTGCTTTCAGCAGCCTTTTTTCTTCTTTTTTTTAACTTGGAACGCCTTCTTCCCATAATTTAAAGCCTGTATCTTGAGACATCTGACGCAGTAGCTGACTGACTGGTAAGGGGCCCTGCGTGGTGTGGTTCACTGGGGAGCTGCTCAGGATGGAAATGGCCCAAAGGGATAAGGCAGCACTGCTAGGTCTGGTAGTTTTCTTGTTAGTCTCACAGTATTTGGTGTTAGTCTTAAAGCCACAGCTGCTGGAGTCCGCTAATGAGAGGAAAACCCATCAGCTGCCATGTACAAATGGAACAGTGGTTGTGGGAGAGGGATTTGAGAGTCTGTCCCAAAGTCATAAGAATTCCTCCCTCCCCCTCCTGAACACTATGGTCAAATCAAATATTGTTTGGAGACTGAAACGCACAGTGAGACTGGGGATCCTGTTTAAATCAAGTTCTCCAAAGAAGCCCCTTCCTTTCCTGATGTAGCACTGGTTGCAGCCCCACGCGGGAGTGTGGCTCTACCTGTGAATTGTGGGGAAAAGCCTCTGCAGGGGTAGTTTTGACGCAGGATCATTTTTTTCAATTTTTCTTGTTTTAAAATTTTTTAGTTTCAGGAGAAAACACATTTCCACGTTTCTTAAAATGGGTGGAGAAAAGATAATTCTAATAATTGTGTTGCCGCAATTGTCACAATGACAAATCAAGATGCAGATATGAAAGAAATTGCAGTGAATCCTATGGTTATTAAGTTTTCCTTTTTAAAATGCTTGCCAGTTTAGAACTGAATTTGTAGAAACGTTATTAAATAAACTCTGACTGTGGCATATTTGCTTTAGGACCTTGTTTAGCAAAGCACTTAAGTAAATGCGTAACGTGAAGCCCATGAATAACATTATATCTGTGCAATGAACAGAGGACGTAAGTGAGCATTCAGTGTCCAAGAGATGAGGAGCCCTTGAACTGGAACTATTCACACAATTAAAGTCAAACATTTGCTGAAAAGACATTGGATTATTTAAAATAAAGCACGTGCTTAAGTACCTTGCTGAATCAGAGTCTGTAAAAAGTGTTCACAAAAACGTGTGAATGCTGAGAATGGAAATTAATCACTAGCTAACTGACACCAGTGAGCTGAAGCTGGGTACGAGACTGTTGCCAGCTGAGTTAGCGCTGCGCGTCTCACAGCAAAGCTCCAGACTGTGAGCTGTGCTCTTGCGTGGTTGTGCTGGCTGCCCTGGGCAAGGAAGGCTGGAGTCCCTTCTGTGGCAATAAATCCCCTGCTCAGTTTGCAAGTCGTCATACCAGGAGCATTATGCTACATAATGTGCATGCTATAAAATGCAAGGCTTCTCTGAACCACTTAATCGAGGCTTAAACTGGAGCTGGGAGGTAAACTCTAGAGGCTGAGTGTGAGTAAAGAAGATCAATAAGATCTGTCTCAGTAACTACTAAATTAATAAACTTCTATTACTGATTTACTAGCTTCTCTGTATTAGCGGAGTTATAGGTGGTTAAATCCAGAATTTACTTCAGAATAAGCCCTGCTTTCTTTTTGCTGCTGTGAAAACCTGACAAGACCGGCGAGACCAGCACGAATGTTTTATGGGCAAAAGGCAGGTAGCATCAGTCAATGATAGTTAAAAACAAACAAAAAAATTGGTGCAGCAACTCTCACAAAATACTGCTGTTTGTATGAGCTTCTGTGCCTCAGAAAATAATTTTTTCTACCCAAAAGTGTGCCTTGGGTTGTGTGTCTGAGAGCAGGCACTAGTACAGGACACATCACAACCAAAGAAGGAGCGGGAATACTATATGTGCTTCTGAAATATTCCTTAAAAAAGGCTTTGGAAAGATCCAAATAAATCCATTTTTACCAAAAAAAAAACCCCACCTATATTCTTGCTACATGGTATGGAGTAGATAAGTATCAGCTAGAATAAAAGCATCCTGAAGTAAACAGCAGTCTGTTTCTTTGCCCTTTGATTTTAAAGATGATGGAAGTGGCTGTGAGCAGAGCTCTGAAGGGTAGGTGGCATTTGGGCACCTGTATGGATTGTGTGTATTAGCCTGGCTTTTGGTATTGATGATTTTGGGTTCTTTCTGTTATTTCCCCTGGCATTAAATTCCGTTTGGTGTTTGTCAATAAGCTCAGGTACGCTGGAGTACTGCTAGGATCAGTGGCTCAAAAGTAATGATGCTGACCAAAAAAAAACAGGGGAGATTGAAAAAAGGTAGCGATTTTAAGGTTCTTGTTTGCCTTCTGGCTCCTGGACCTTTCTTCTTTTGTGTTTTCAATTTTTTCTCTGAAGCCACAGAGCCTGGTAACTTTCTGGTTTAAAAAGCAGGACATAATTCGTTCTCTTGAGATTAAGGATGCAGTCTCTCAAGTCCCACCAACTACAGCTTTAATAAAGACATTGAATTACTTATGACATGCTCTCTAATCAGGAAGGTTGTATTTAATTACTTGTTATGGTTCATGATCCCAAACACTACTTCTGTGATTACCTTGTAGTGCTCAGGATACTCTAACTCGTTCCTATAGGTTTGTACCAGCAAGAAATCATAGTTACGGGTTTAAATATATTTTATATTTTACTCTGAAAAAAACAAGAACAGAAAGTCATTCTGTTCCTTAAAAAGCTCTTGGCTTCATTGTAAAATGACAGATAACGGGAATACAGACAAGAAGAGCAGTGCTGTGGGACAGCATTGCTTAGCACAGGACGTGATCTCACCCCCTCAGCAAACTTAACTATCATCTGCATTATTGTAGGTGATATTCTTAAGGGTTGATCTAAAGGGAAAAAAGAACTTTGGATGGTATTTGTAAGTAGTACTTAGTCTGGATCTGTTTATCTGTTTTCTACCCCCCATTGTCTTTTGGCTGCTGCAAGTCCATTGGCAAGTTCCATCAGAGTCAAAAGAGGTAATATAGGCTTTTGAAGGATATTTGTGATTTAGTAGAGGACAGGATTCCTTTATTTATCTTTGATTCAAGGAGCATCCTCCAACTAAGGCAGTGGAGTGCTCTGCTTAGGGCCATTCAGTGGGGTTTTTTTTGAGTTTCTAGCCTGGCTGACTTCTTCCTAGGACAATAGTTCGGGGCATGCATGACCTTCCCCCGGGAGGAAGGTTGTCCAGCCCCAACCTCATTAGCTAATCGAAACTCTGCAAGTATGTGGCTAAGTCCCTTGAGGATTGTGCATATCTGAAGGGAAAGTGCTGTTTCCAGAAGGCCTCTTGCAATCTACAACTAGAAGACAAAGAATAACTGGGCTGGAAAACCTGATGAGCTGTCCCTAGAAGTGAGCTGTAGGTTGAAACTTGGAGAGCAAATAAATATTGAAATGATCTTTAAAAAAAAAAAAAGAAAACAAAACCAAAGAACCCGAAACAGTCATTTCTCAAATCTTGATTTCTTCAACGCTGGATACCTTTCCAAATGAGATGGAAACTCTTTTAAGGCACTGCAGAGAGGTAACTTTATGAAGTGTAATGACTCACGCTCATCATGTCTGCATGTGTTATCCAGCTGTTTCTTCTGGCATGAAAATCTGTTACTGTTTACTGATACTGTAAATGTGGAAAACCAAACAAAACCTGAGATTCCATCCCTTGGAACACAGCAAGTTTCAGCAGCCTTATAGAGATATAACAGCCTTTTAAATTTTCCTTGATACAGTGAACTGTTTACAGACCTGAGGAACTACCAAGGATGTCAGTGGCTATTAAGTAAGGTAGTTCATTTTTAATGAAATTTAGAAATACAACCCCCCTGATTTCTATTCCATGCATTAATATGCCTGTCAAACAAATGGAAGTATTGTATAAGGAGCATCTTGTTTGTAAACAAATAAGGATTTCAGGCCTGGAATAGAAAATTTGTATAAACTGTGCAGCCAAGGCGAAAAATGGCTCTGTTGGAGATGGAGTGTGTGATTCTGCATTACGGGTGAACTGAAAATGATGGGTATGACAGGAGCTATATTTAAAAGAGCCGAGTTGAAAGCAGTGCAAGAATAGAGGAAAATGATACACACAAATCACGGTGAATTCTGTCCTCTGCAGATCTATTTCTTTTGTCACAAGCAAAAATTGCTGTGAAGGAACACTAGGAACTAACGTCTGTGACCAAATGAGTCAAAACAACACTCTGAGTTTGGCAAAGGTACGTGCCTTGTGGCACACAAAGGGGAGAGTAACAAATGTCTTCTGGGCAAAACTGAGCAAAAGAAAAAAAAAGTTTATTTTCCCAGGACTTCAGAAGGATTTTTCCTTGCATAGAAGGAGACTTGGAAGATCATAGTTTCCACTGTTTTAGGTCAACACAGTCATAGAAGCAAGAATTTGTCACGAAAGGTCAAAGTTGGGATTAATAATACTGTGAAAGGGTCTTTATCGTGGTCAAGTATCTGCTGTTTTTCAAGTATTTTTACATACATTTTGGTTTAAAGGAAGGACCGGGACAGTGTAGAGTGAGTGGCATGTTTTGTACAACACTGGCTGGACTATGCCAGCAAGACATGAGGGTCACGTGCATCCCGGTTTCTGGTATTGACTAAATCATTAAGGTAATTAATGTCGTAGTTTAGAGCTCGTTCAGGTCAGAGAAGCACTCCAGAAAGGCTCTGGTTTCTTTGTATTCTCAAGGGGCAGTCCTGATCTTGCCAAAGTTGATGCAGTCCTTTCACTTCAGCCAGCCTTTCGTGTTTCTCCCTGCCAGCGGGCAGTGGGGTCATCCCGGTGTCGCTGCATTGCTTCTGCCCTGGGTAATTCCCTGTTGGTTTGTGCCATGACCTTTCATCCTACAGACCATTAAGCATAGGAGTAACTTTACTCCAGTTCTACCTGTTGACATTGCTGAGATGACTTGAATGTTTCAAGTCGTGTTCCTGGGTGGAGTCTGTAATAAGTGGGGGTGGGAAGGGGTCTATAATAAATGACATGGTTTTATTTAGGGAGTTTCATTGTCATTGACCTATATGCTTAAAAGCACTCTGTGCTTAAAATAGCAAATTACGGGTTTTTTATTTGATATAGAAGTTGAAACATGCTGTACTTCCAGACACCAGTAATATCAATAATGCTGCATTGAAGTGAATCTTGTCTTTGCTTTGGGGCTTTTCCCCTTTTTCTTCTATACCGTATGGATTTTGTGTCTGCCCTTGTTATATCAGACTTTCACAAGGGCTGCTCAGGTTGGTCTCCGTGCTCATCCTTTCAGTGATCGTCTTTGCTACTTGCCAGTTTGTCCCCCTAAAGAAACTTGAGCATAAGTGATAAAAATGATATATATTTTCCTACTGCTTGAGAAGCTCCTGTTGGTATGGGCAGCATGGTGTGTGTTAGCGTTGTATTGGAAAAAGCTGCATTTCTCCTAAGTAGCGCTTTGTTACGAAGTTCATTTGACTGAAAATATTTTGCATGCTTAACTACCTGCTGGTGAATTTTTCTATGCCAAGTAATGTGTCAGGAGCTAGCGGAGCATAGGAAGTTAATTACTTGTGTGCACACTGTGAAGGAAAAGCAAACAGCAAGGCACCAGTGATACGAAGAATGAGACTTCATTTCAGTCACCAGAGATTGTGTTGTTAATGAATCCGCTCAATCAGCAGGGAATTGGTAATGTAGATAAGACCAGGTATGCCTGTGTACTGGTATGAAGATTAGTCCCTCAACCAAAACATTGGTTTTAGTGAGGGTTTGCTAATATTAAATATTTTTTTCAAAAGCACCGATGAGATAGAATGACAGCTTTAATAATTATGACCGTCTTGAAAAGACATGATGATGATGATCTTCTAATGTGCTATGCAGACACCATATAAATCCAATATCTTAGAGATTTCACAGTTAAGTGATACATTCCAGATTCCATTTTATGGTATATGGCACCGTGGGCTGCCCAAATGCTGCTGTGACTAAAAGCACAGAAAAGCGTGTTCAAAGCTGGCTGCTGCCTTCCTCGCATCAGGCCAGGAGGGGTGGGGTGTGCTGGGTGAAAGCACCTGCCTTGCTCCCAAGCATCCTCAGCAGCGATCCGTGAAGGTGCTTCCCATCGGAGGGAGCTGACACTGGGTGAACTGCAGGCAGGGAGCTGGAGGGACAGGTGATGCTCTTACCTTGCCCTGGGCAAAATTTATCCCGGTGAGGAGCTGTGGCCGGAAGCCTGCAAGCTGCACTCAGGGGTGACCATCCATAAAGGAAATGTTCTAGCAGTGCTGGAGGAGAGAACATTTATCCCAGCCTTTTCTGTTTCATTTTTGTTTAACTCTGTGTTTGAACGTGCACCCCTGGTTGTGGGTACTGGGAGTGAATCTCCTGCAGCGCTTACCCCAGCTCCATCCATCACAGCAGTCGCTTTGCCGCCGGCTCTCGGCAGCAGCTGTTTTTTCCACGCAGCAGCTGTTCAGCCATGTGCCTGTGGGTTCCTGGGTGCAGGATTGTGTCGGCAGGAGGAAAGGGGCTCTGCCTGTCCTGGCTGATCAGGGCTGTGGGGCAGGAACAGGGCTGCTGCTGCTGCTCTGCTCTAACACTAACATGCGCATAAAACTCATCTGGGCAGGAGGGTTGCAATGGGCTGGGATCCACCTGAGGAACCTTCAGGTCCTTTTCATGACTTTGGTTTGTTGGGGTTGTGGTTTTTCTCTTGGTGTTTTTGTTTGTTTGATTGATTTAAACTCTACATTTTCCTAATCCAAAAACTGAAGCCAATTTTGAATAGTTTAAGGCTCTTAATGTAACATACTGGAAATAGCCGATATGGCACAAAAATGAGAAAATGAGTTCTAAGTGTTCTCTGTCTCAGCTGCTGCTGTCTGCTGGCATGCCTCAGGCTGGACACTATGGCTATGTATCATCTTCCTATTTATTCCTACTCCTGATGCTCTTAAATTAATAGTAGAAACATAGACTGAATATTAATGGAAGTTGAAGCCAGGGTTCACGATGTGTCGTTAAGTAAAAGCTGGCAATCTCCCAGGGACTCTCCTGGGAGCTGTTTTACTGGTGTCCATTAGCAAAAGGGACAGCTGGATTGCAAAGGCTGTTGTTAACAGGGATACTATTAAGAACTTAGTTGGGCAAAAGTAGATACCATAGGAAAAGGAGATATCGTACCAAAAAGGAGATATCATAGGAAATCCACTGTTTGTCAAGGTCTGATGTTGCAGTGTTACCTTTGATACAATTAAGCAATAAGGTCTTAATGTGGTGGCCGTCTCTTGGTCAGGTTAGGATCAACAAGGGCTGCTGAAGCGCTGAAGGTGATGCGTTTCAGCAACAGATAATTTTATCTTCCTGACTTTAGCCTTTAAGCCACCCTCTGCTCAGGACACTTCTGTTTTCTGTAAATTTTAAACCTGAGCCAAAGCAACAAGTGAAAATCCTTTTTGTAGTAGGTTCTTTTGAAATCATGAGTACTTTCACTCCACCAGTGCCTCTGGATAGGGTTTATTGATATCAGCCCTCCCTCCCTTTGTTCCCTTTCTATATTGCTCTGTGCTCTCTGTGGGTGTTTTATTAACCTGCATCCTGCAAAAATTCAATAAAAATATACAATTTTTTCCTTTCTTTCCTCCTTTCTTTTCTTTTTTTTTCATGCTGGCTTTCAGAGACAGACCTCTGGGGAAGGCTCCTTTGGTTGGTTACGAGGAACAGATGGGAATCAAGAAAAGGTACTTTCTGTTCCCGTACCCACCTAAATTGAAGGTAATTAAGTTACAGTGAGGCATCATTTACGTTAGCAGTTTCTTTGGTGAGATCAAGGCTATTAAGGGTACATGTGAGAAGTAGTTGGATTCAAGTCTGCGGTGCTTTGAGAAATAATTGGAGCTGTGTTTTTCCTAAATGTGTTTGCTGGCAGCCTGGCCCTGGGGTCCATCGTGGGACACTCGAGTCTTGCACAGTTAGAGCACTTTTTACCGCTGCAGCTCTTCTCAAGTTTTGAGCAATCCTTGCAGAGGCTCTGATGAGACCAGTGAACTTCTCCCTTTATAAGGGAAGGGAGTGAAATGGAGCGTGTTGCTCCTGGTGGCAGGAAGGAGACAGAGAAGCAAGATGGGAATTTGAGATTTCCTGGCTTAAATGTCACGGCTTATTACTGTCACTGTCGTTCAGCATTCATCTCTGAGCTGCTGAGCAGGTTCAGCAGCACAGGAGCTCTGATGCTCTAGCAGGGTCTCAGCTAAGCCCTCAAACAAGGCAAGATCTCTGATTTAAAGTCAGAACTCCCTGTAACAGAGTTCCTTAGCCCTCCGTGCCTGCTCCTGCAGGTTTTCCTCTTGCCTGGCTCCTCCTGCAGCCTGAGGTCTCTCGATCGCAATTTCAGCTCCACAGCCTCTCCCAGGCTGCTGCCCAGTTTCAGTGAGGCTGGGTCCTACGGGCACCATCATCCATGGTCTGGTGGTAAGGTCAGAGGCATGGAGAGGCGAGTGGTCTGCTCAGTCCCCTCACTTCTGCCTGCTCTGGGTCTTGACATGGGGTGCTGTAATCAGTACCAAGCCAAATTCAGATCCTCTTCCTTCAACAAAGTCTTCTTGAAGCCCCCTAAGCTTCCATCTACATTGAATAACTCTCAAAATTTCCTTCCCAGCTTCTCCCTCTTGTTTTCTTTGAATTTCCTCACAGCTTTTTTCACGCTGTGCTTTCTCCTTGGAGCGACCCAGATAGGACCATGGTTTATATCAGTGTTATGTGTGCTCATGCTCCTTCTTTATCTGTTTAATTCCATGAAATACAAGACTCGTTTCTTCTCTTATCATTGTTCTCTGGAAGAATGGGCATTTCTTTTCTGTCCCGTGGGATGGTTGATGGCCTTTCTGGTCTGCTGGTGGGTTATCCAGCTCATGGAGGTGGCTTTGGAAAAGAGAGCATGAAGCAAGGTTGTAAGAGAATAGGGGAGCTTAGCCCAGGAGGGCTGGTTGTTTTCAGATTTGAGGTGCTTTGTGTTGGGTGCTTGCAGCTCTCTTTATGTTGGTCCGTTTTAAGCTGTTGGAGGCAGGAGCTGTGTACATGGAAGAGTGGAGCCCCTCTCTGTTCTGCTGTTTTTGAGCACTATAAGAGTATACATGTTTCTGCTGTCAAGGTCCATCATTTTGCAGCTATTACTCTGTAAAAGGAAACAATAGTGAAGGAGAGCCCCTTCCGCAGAGAGAGTTGTCCCAGACACGACCTGTCCGAGGCAGCTGTGACTGTTTGAGGCATCCATTACTGAAATGTGTGTCTTCCTCCCAGCAGCGTAAAGTGCTGTCATGGAGCTACTGCATTGATTCATAATACATCTTCATTCAGTAATTTCCATTAGGATTTATACTTTTTTAAATTATATTTAGGAAAAAAATCTATTTTTATGTCTGTCCTTAGCCTTCATGCAGCTTTACTCAACTGGTAAGGAATAGAAGAAAGTTAATTTACAATGTCATCATATAAATTAATCTCCTGTTTTCTCCTTATAGTGTAAGTTATCACCTCGTTTATTATACGCAGCTCAGGGGTGAGTAGTTTTTAAAAGGCCTCAGACAGTTATGAAACCAATGGTGTGAGATGTCAGATACATTTATTAAAAATGCAGAAAATTATAAAAAAACAGAGGATGCAGATGCACATTGACTCAGTCACTTGCCACCAGCAGGCACCTTGTCTGCCCCAGTTTATCCTCCTGCTCAGTGAGTTCTGCACAATAATTTCATTGATAATGTTGTGCTCTGTGCTCGATATAAAAATTTTTGACATATTAGTGTTACGAAACTCAACAGCTCATTAGTTGTGCCCATCAGGAGTTTATTGGGTGAGACACCCCTTAAAACCCTGCAAACTATTTTACCAGCACAGCTAAACTTGATACCATTTCTGCTTCTGTGTGGTGGTAAATTATTCAGCTCACAAATGCTAAAACTTGAAATGTTTATGGAAAAAGCTTGTTTTAGTAATTACACATACTCCACTTTATTGGCAGCTTCCTGCAACATTTGTCTTAAGGTCCTGGTGTTTCCTGATGTTGGATATTTATCATGCATTTGTGCTGCTGACAGGTTGATGGGTATAATAGGAGCTTCAGACAAAATTCACAGCAGCTTCATACTTTTTTGAGGAACAAAGCTAGGATGTAGAATGTATGTGTATGTGTGTGGGGATGTATATTAAACACTGTATGTGTGACTGTTTAACACAGATGTTCACCTGTATACTAGGGAATACAAAGCTTTTGAAAATATACACAATAAAAATTTTGCCAAGGATAGCTGAAGGTTAGAAGGTTTAATTAAAGAATCCAACAATAATTGTAGCATCTGTGGATAAGGAGAACATGCACCTCACTGTCTTCACGTTTTAAAGCTTTAGTTTATATTTAGGAGAGTAGTTTAAAGCCTTCCTGTCTTTCTTTGCATCTGCCACGTTTTGGCAGTGAGGCAGTATCCCTGGCAAAATCAGTTTTGAGGATCAGCTTTACTTTTTCAGCCCATGGCTGGGCATTTCTGGGGGTCTGGTGGCATCGAGGCTGAAAGGAAAGGATCAGTGCTGCTGGTCTTTCTGCCAGCAGTTGCTCAAAGGTTATCTAAATCCAAACCCTTTTTGTTCTGTTTTCCTGTGTTTGTGTTTGTTCCAACAACTGCCGGTTAAGATATCCCTTATCAGAGATTGTTCTTGGGGAAAATTTCTGTCAGTTCTCCAAAAACCTCTTCTCGGCTGTTTACGACTCTCACATCTCCCGCACGTTCCTTTCTTTACCAAGCTTGCAGGCTGGGTGATGCTTAGACCTGTTTGGGTCTCAGCAAGCTCTTCGGGATCTTGCTCTTTATATTCAGCCTCATTTTTCAAGCGGTAATTGGAATTTTCTGCAAGCATGGCTGTCTCATGTTAAACAGAGTGATGACAGAGAATAATAAAATGAAAAGCCCTTTTCCCTCAGGGTAAGAAATCCTGAAACCTTTGTTCAAAACAGCGCTGTGAACTCTTAACTATGGCCTCCTCTTCTCCATCTCTTTGATTTTGGTTTGCCATCACTTTAGAGCAAGAAAGTATAATTTCAGCATCTTTTTCCCCTAATGCAATGATTCAATGACTTGATTGCTTTCTCAGTAACAGCAAGGCTCCTGAAAGATGCCACTGATTTTTATCCAGGTTTTCAGGGATTTTTATACTTTTACTCTTGCGGCCTCATGGTAAATGGCTCAGCAAGAGATGTCATTCAAATCATTCTTTTCTACCTGATATCTAAACGCAGTCTTTAGGCTTCATCCTATGGGTTTCACTTCATTTCTCCTTTGTAGGAAGGAACTGGAGGGAGAGGAAGAAAGGGAGGCTGTTTTTTTCAGCTGGCCTGAATCTGTGGTGCGTACCTTGTATGCTGCCATAATTCACATGACATAAGCACCTTCCTCCAGTGCCTTCCTGGACTTAGTGTTACAGTTACTTTTAAATGGCAAAAAGTGATGGTGGAATCTTGATTTATGGCATCAAGGAACAGTTTCTCTTTTTTTTTAATCTGAGAGAGAAACCCCAGATGGAGATTTTTGAAGGCTCTTAAAATGTATTCAGTTCCATGATGAATTTTGCTGATATTTGATTGTTTTAAACAATTTTGGGGTTTTTTTCTGTTTGAAAATTCAGCTTGCTGTGGAAATTCATTGCTTTGTAGCTGACCAAGGGCACCACTTCCTTGTTCTTTCTCAGTGTGAAAGAAGGAACTGTTTTTGTTTACTGGTGGTGACGTTTCTTTTCAGTGTTTCTTGAGATTTGGCTCATGATCGAGCTGTTCAAGTGTGAGAAAGACTCAGAGACAGAGATTCACATCTTTAGTGTTGCTCAGATGAATGCCGAGGTGGACAGGCAGGCCATAGCTGTCAGTCTGTGCAAAGAGAAAAGCATCCCTATTTATCCTGAGCCTGTAAAACTTGCAGAGGTTCTTAGCTGCAGTGGTCCTGTAAGACTGAAGCCATCTATCTAAAGCTGGGCAAGCAAAGGCTGGGAGGTTTTGGGGTTAATAGGAAATGCTATTTCATCCATTCGTCCTTAATAACTGGTTGGATTTTGCCATAAGAGAAGCCTGGAATTTTCCCTTTTGTACTGACTTGTGCTGAATGGCACGGTGCTGTCACGTGTCTGAAACGGTGAGGTACTTTGGGAATTGTGGAACAGAGGCTGTCTCCACTGCCTTTGAAGAGATATCTGGCTTTTAAGTGCTTGAATCCTTTCTGATTTTGTTTCTCATGCGTTTAGCAGAAAGGCAGCCCACAGTAGATGCTATAGAGGTGTCTTGCTTGGTTGGCATCTAATATACTGACCAAATACCACTGCTATCCAAGAAGATACCAAGCCACTGCTTAGCATGTCTTCTGCCCTATTTTGGGTAAGTTGGCCCACATCTTCCAACCCAGGAGGAAAAGAGTCTTTGCTGCTCTACATGAACTCTGGGCGTGCTGCCTCTGGTGTAGATTGCGCCTTCGTATCAGGAGAGCTTCTGTTGGTGTTACAGAACCGGCCATGGAATTCAGCAGCAAGATCCGTCTGCACGTGGGGCAGTGAAGACAAAGGGCTAGAAACAGGTGAGGGACCGAAGCCTTTCTTCAATGCCCTGTTTCTTAGGGTTCTGTAAATATCTGTCTGCCATGTGATGACGGGTGAATGATCTCCCGTATTAAGATGATGGGATAGAATGTTCCCATGGAGTGACAGAGCTAATTCGTCTTAATTGTAGAAGTGAGGGATTTTGGTTGCTTTGCAATCATTACTATTATTTTGATTCAAAAATGAAAAGTTAAGAGGCATCAGATATGGACAAAGATTAGTCTGAGATAATTTTGTTTTAAAAAAGAAAAGTAATAAAAACAGATAATAAAAACCCCTCTAAAATTAAAATCCCTAAGCTAATTCTTTGCATGCCAGGCCTGGGATTTTAAATTTAGGTTTTTATGAAAATGTTAAAACCAAGTGGATTTTTTTTAAAAAAAAGCATTGATATTTTTACCTCTTTCCCGTCTTGGTAATGAATGATCAAAATCACATTTCTCAAAAATTGCTAATGTCTGTTAAACTATACTTTTAAACTATATTTGGGTGCTGTGCAGAGGCATGTGTGTCGCACGCCAGTCTGTTTCAGAGCAGCTGATTCAGTAAATGGAAATGATTTAAAAACAAGGAAATGCCAGTGTTTTTAATGAGATATTTTAAAGAGAAGGTTAGGGAAGAAACATTTTTTTTTTTTTTTTCTGAAGTGGCAGTTTTTCTACAAGCTTTAATTAGATTTTGGCAGAATACATTATTTTAATAGTTTTTCATTAATGGAGACTGCTCATTGTTTTGGTTGTACAGTAAAAAGAAGAAAAAAGTCATTTTGGATTCTATTTAAAGAGCAGCCTGCATACTAAAAAAACTATTAACGATACTGCAGTCATTGACGGAGAGATTTTGCATGAGAAAAGAATGCAGAATCTATCTAGAAAGCATCAAGGAATTTCAGATGAGGATGGATGATTACATCTCAGGTGTTACGTGTTGGTGGTGGTGTTGTGTGCAAGAAGCCATGGTGTTCCTGCGATTCCTTTCATACTTTGGACACCTGTGTGCCCTTTGCCCCAGATTTCAGCAGAGAGATGATCGAGTGCCCAGAGACCTGGCTGCAATCCGAAGTGAGCCGGCAGGTCAGGAGATGGGTGTGCTCTGATTTCCCTGCAGGTGGATGTGGGGCAGGATCTCTGTGGGGCTGGAGTTGCTCTGGCTGTGGTAGAGAGGTGCTCTGTGCCTGCCCCAGCTCTGTGCAGCTCTGCGACCTGGGGCCAGGCAAGAGAACACCCTGCGGCAGCAGAGAGAGGGTGTCCAGTTCCCGTGGTGCTCAGAGGTCCCTGTAGCCAACCTCCCTTTCCTCATCACTTTCCTCAGCCCCATCCCAGCTCTCTGGCATTCCCCAGTTGCCATTGGGGGGGTGGGTGCAGCCTTCTTCCCTGGTAACACCCAGCCATTGGACTGCAGCCGAGGCTTCCTGGGGACAGGACATCAGCTGCAGTGTCTGGAGTCGCCAAGTGTCTCAGCCCCTTCTGTGCCTGTGCTGCTCTTGTACCAAGCGCTCCAGCTCCAGGCTTTCTGGTGCTTTCCTTTGCTTGTGGGTCAGTCGCCCACCTTCCTGGAAATGTCTGATATTTACTAGGGTTATATATTTACTATATATTTACACAGGTTGAGGGCTCTTAACTTGTTTGGGTTTTTCAAAACTGATTTATTTGTCAGCCCTTAAAAGGCTGATTCAAATTCATTCCAAATTTTATGTGATTAAAGCTATGGAGCTTACTTGTTGGAAAAACGGAAGACAAATAGCTCTTAAGTTACTCTTGTTTCAGATGGGTAAATGTCACACACAGAATGAAGGGATTTTTTTCCTAGGTTTAAGTGAAACAGAATCTTTATTTAGTGTCATGTTTTTATTTAAAAGCATTTATTTAAAGTTCTAAAAAACAAAGAATTCAATAAAGCAAGACAGGTGCGACTGCAAGTGATTAATGACATAATTCTCTGTACTTTATAAAGTGTCTGCCGCCGAAGAGATTTATACAGTGCGGAATGGCAATTGTGCTTTGATGGAAGGAATAGGTAATCAATACCTGCAAGCTTAGAAAAAGCGTTCTATTTCCTCCTCTAATGATATAGGGGTTTTTGCAAGGCAAGGATGTCTGGAGCATGAGACACTTGGAAGAAGAATTAATTTGAAATCTGTAGTGGAAGATCAGTTTCAATTAAAACTGCACTTGAATGTCCATGGAAAAAAGCAGGCAGTTAGACCTAAACCTCCTGACAGCTATTGGTGAATAAATGGATCCCCCTACACTAGTCTGCATTCTATTTTATAGGGTGCTGGGCTTATTTTTCCTAGGGTAGGGGATTTAATTTATTCACTTTGGTCTCAGATTTTCTTCCCCCCCTCCCTGCCTTTTCTCGATGATTGTTAAAGCTGGGATAACCCCAGTCATTCACTGCTTGGAATGAAGATGTTGGGATCACGGCCTCTATTTCTGTCTAGAATTGCTGCCATAATGGTGCAAGTCATATTGCATGTAGTGATTTGCATATCAAAAACTTCTGAAAGAAATTAATGGCAAACCTAGGCGTTTTTAAAAGCCTGTGCTGATTTTAACCAGCAGGTCTTGAACCTCTAAATCAGAGCTTTAGCCTTACAACCATAATTTGGGATGTCAGGACTTGGGAGTCACAGCACCAGCACTAAGCTGGGGTTTTGAATTCCTGAGAGAGTTCCATTGCGTTAGGTTTTTTTGTTAATAATTCGACATCAACATGGAAACAATTTTTGCATGAAAACTAATGCTATCTCATGGAGCAAGGAGATACTGCTAGACTTTTTTTGGCAATATAGAGTTAGAACCAAGTGAAGCTACTGTATTTACAGAAAGAGATGTATTGCTATTAAATTAATAAAAAGCAGACTTTTTTTTTTAAATGGTACAAAACTATACAAGCCTTTAAAGGTCTGTGGAAAACTAAATTTCAACGAGACAGTCCAGGTACCTTAGTCACTTGATGTTTTAATTCAGCATGGTGGGTGGGTGGTTTGTTTACTCTTAGGGCTTATTTTATTCATTTTGACAAGACAGTTTTCACTGCAAATTGCTTAAGAGCTGGCTATACATTTTTATTTCAAAAAATGGTCTTTGTGACAAGATGCATGGAAGAAACCCTACAGTCTCTGCTAAAATAAATCCGCCTACTCAAAAAAAAAATTCTCCCCGATGACTGAAGGGTCACCAAAATACTTAAAAAAGAAAAATTGGAGTGCACAGCTCCTTTTGAATGCACAGCTGGAAGCACTGCGATAGCCTCTGTGAGCAGAGTGCTTTTGAAAAGCTCACCCCGTGTTTATAACAAAGCCAGAAAATCGAGAGCTGGCAGGTTTGATGATTATGTGTAGTACTAAACATTTTAAAGTGGCTTCCCAAATTTCATGGAGTCAGTGCATGGTTATATGAAAAGTAAATCTGAATTGCCAATTAATTCACTGCAAAACAGTTAAAAAGAGCATCCTGTTTCAGGGAGAAGATCTGCGTTTGAGTGAAACACATTGGGTTTTCCCTATGTAGGGCTTTTAATAATTCTGTTCTCCATGGTTGTAGTACATTGGGAAATTAATTGGAAGTGGCTTTTGCTGACAATACAACTTGAACCATGAGGTAAACAGAACTGATTTTTAGCCTGAGCAGATGATGTAAATGATTTTTAAAGGACGTTGCAATTTTGCCTAATTGTAGTTGAAAGTAAAACACCTTCTTGTTGTTTCTGTGAGTGTCTGGCATTTGTGCGTGATGAGTATAGCACCAAATCTTGCTATTGATTAAATGTCCTGCATTAGCCCGCAGGAAGATGGGAAGAATGCATTTTGCAACTAGACAGATTAAAACCCAGGGGCCAAAGAAACTGGCCTTCATGGCTGCTGGGTTTGGATGGTGCTAATTGAATATACATGCGCTTCCCAGGCACAGGGGTCATCAGTGTATATTGGTGCATCATCATCTGCTGTGTGCCTGTCAAACAGGGATGCTGACTGCCTCGTTCGGAGGTGTGACACAGGTGTGACGTCAGGATCTCGGGAGAGCAGCTCTGGGTCAGAACTTGGATTCAGGAGATGAGCTTGGGCAAATTGCTTCCATTGTCAGGCCAGTCTTTTTCCTGTCTTTACATGAGGATAATGGTGCTGATCCCTGCTCTAGAACACTTAAAGACCTGTGAGCAAGAAGTGGTTTACAAGAATTTTGTTTTGTTATTTCAGGAACTTAAAGCCACTGCTTGTACTCTTACAGAGAAGAAGAGACTATCTTCCTTAATATAATTTAGGAGTTGGAGAAGGACAGTCATAAGAAAAATTTGCAGTGCATTGGAGCCCCTCCTGTGCTGCTGAGGGTCCCTGGTGCCTTGGGAGGTGGGTGGGCAGCTGGGATAACAGCGATAACTTCAACTGCTGACAGGTACTTTAAAGCATTACGCTGAGCCCATGAGGACCTTGGTGTGCTGGGGGCAGGACTGCTGGTGTCATTTCTCTTCACCACTGTAGCAGAATCCTCTGTTGCTGACCTTGCACAGTGCCCAGTGATAGACTTAAAAAGGGCAGAAGCTCATATTCCTTCCCAGAACTTAACTCCTCACTGTAATGTTTTTAAATCAAAAAAGAGCGTAGAGGGTTTTGTAGGGGAGGTGAGGTGACAGGGTTGGGCTCAGTGTCTCATTTTCGCTGGCTATCGTGTACTGTGGGTGGCTCTGATGTGCCCAGGTACAGCCACTCTGTCACCCACTACTCATCAGTCCTTGGAGCTTCTCATTTACTGCTAGTGTTTGACTTGATTTCTTCTGAGGGAGTCATTTACATCTGGTGAGAGCGGACTGTTGCTAATAAGGAAAACAGAAAACTCATGTAAGAAGAGGAGGGAAAAGAAAGACACAGTATTTTCTTGGCAGGTCATTATCCTCTTTACTTCTTCTGTCCAGAGTCGTGAGGGTTTTTTCCTTTGTTGTTTACTTCAAATTTACTTATTTACATTTAGCTTAATTCTTTCTTTTCATCTTTTCTGGCTTCAAAACCTCCAAAAGAAATGAGATTATTTATAAAGTTCATATTATCTAAGCAGAGCATTACACAAACATGAGTTAATGGATAACGGGTACATTATTTCTCTCATGTGAAAAGGTAAACTATATACTGATATATTAAAGCTGAAGCTTTAGGAAAGTTCCTGTAACATCATTCCAATTCATAACATGGTCACGAGGGGAACTTGGGAATTGCAGATAGTTTTATGGAATAGTAATTAAAAAAAAAAAGGCCATTGTTCGTTACTGCTAGAGGCAAAGCTGGATTTCTGCTGAAAGCTGATGGATTTCAATCTCCTCATAAGTTTCCAAGTCTTAACCTCTTTCAAATGCGAGAAGTGTAACCGTGGTGGAGTTATCTGGGGAGGTTAAGTGCTTCAACCTCTTATTTAAGGGTTATTCAGAACTATTAAGGCACTGTGGAAAGTTAATTGGCGTTGGTTATTTTTCAACAGGTACCTATGGTCCCGAGCACTGGGTTACTTCCAGCGAGAAGTGCAGAGGGTCTCACCAGTCTCCCATAGACATCGTAGACCATCAGGCTCGTGTTGGAGATGAGTATCAAGAACTGCAGCTTGATGGGTTTGACAATGAATCTTCGAACAAGACTTGGATGAAAAACACAGGAAAAACGGGTATGTTCTTTGCTGTTTGTCTCCACACCCTGTCTGAAGTCAATTAAAAATTCAAGCCATGTTCCACCCTCCTCCTTTTTCATTGTTCTGTTGTTTGGGTTTTGCTGCCTTTTTTTTTTTTAATATAAATTTCCAGCAGCAGCCACCTATCTCTGCCTCTGCATTCTGTACAAAGAGATTTCTGCAGACTGATTTTAAGGTTTTTTTTAAAGGGTTTTTTTTTTTAGGTTCTCGGTGTAAAATAATTCTCTTGGTAGTCAGTTGTTCCTCTGAATAAAAAGCTGTGTAAGAGTTTCAAGGTGTAACCTTGAATTATCAGCTTTGGGAGGCTGTAACATCTAATCCAAAAGAATGCTGAGATGCAAGGCTCCAGACTTTTGTAGGAAAGGGAAGTTTTAGAAATTGGAAGGTTTTAGAGAAGAAAGAGCAGTTACTGCTCAAAGTAGTGGGGGCTTATTAATGTGTTTCTGATATGATTATAGCGCTGTGTTCTTCACTAAACTGAATCCTCTTCTGCTCTGCCTGTTCTGGCTTTCAGAGAAAAGAACAGTCAGAGTACTGCTTATTTTTACCAAAACAGTTCACTGAAAGGTCAAGGTTGATTTATATGCAAAGCTTCATGCATTTGATTACTCTTTAATTCTAAAAATGTAAAAAGTAGAAATTATAAGGCCACCCTCTTCATTTGACAAGGTCAAATATTTTTAGGGAATTGGATTAAACCACTAATTAATTCAATTTTATTTATTGGAAGTGTATTTTTATCTTTATTAACATTCGACATGCATCTCTCTAGTGTTTTATATAACATCTCTAGCCAGAGGTCTGCCAGCCAAACCCAGGGTAGGTCCCTGCTCCAGGGGTTTGCAGCACAGCCCCAGATACACCCACTGCTTCCAGGAGACTTCGGATCTGAGCCCCAACCAGGAGCCCAGCAAGTGCTTCAGATCCAGCTCCAACAATTCCAGATCTTCACAGGGGTTGAGAGCTACTGCCCCTCAGCTGAGATGGAATGATGGGCTATGATCCTGTTTCCTTTCACTGCAAAGCAAATCCAGTTAAAGTAAATCACGACGGAGCATAGCTTGGGTTTTTAGTGCATTACTGAGGGTTTTTTCGACTTTGCTAAGAAATGCTCCTGTTTGCCTTCAAATCCTGACTTCCTTGCCCTTTGTAGCAACGTAAGGTTCAGGCAAGGCTGAGTGCTATGGAAATTTGGTGCTTAATTAATCTATTCATATTCTGCACCGTGCCCTTTTGGTCACAGAGGGGTGTTTGTAGTAGCCAGCAATAAATGTAATTAGAAATACTATGAAAAAGTGATTCTTCTAAGAAAGATGCTAATGTGTATTGCTGCACGTATAATAGGAAATCATGTTGAACTGAAATGTGCCAGCAAATTTTCCAGTCTCCTCACCACTGGTGATGAAAGCTGTATCTTCAGTATCCTCTGCTGGGTGATTTCAGCATTGTATTTGATTCCCTCGCCCATTGGGGTATGGATTTTTGCTGACAAGTTATTGCTTCACAGAACAACAGTAACTGTCACTGTTCTTGGTAACTTACGGCCTTTTACTGGTAATGTGAAGACTCTTTTTGCCTTGCTGTCATCCCTGATTTCTTCTGCTGAGCTCTTAACTCCTCCCTTTTTTATCAACTCTCATTCTTTTTGGTTTTCTGACCTTTTGAAGAAACTTGCCCAGCATTAATTTTTAAGGTGGCAAGTGGAAGAGCAGCCAACCAAGTAGGATGTTTTGGCTTGTGGGTAGAACACAGAGGCAGGTTGTGCCATAAATTGTGATACATTTTGGCAGCAGAGTCTTGGAGCAGATGGCCACATGAGACCTTCCTATTGCAGACTGACAGAGACAATAAACTAAATATCTGTTTAAGCAATGGTGACGGATGTAGAGGGCATTCCTCAGCAATTAATGACTGGTTAAAAGAAACAGGGGTCCGAGGAAGAGCCAAAGGCCCTCAAACCTTGATGCTCATTAACTGGCAGGGACCGTGTTACTTGTGTTATTGCTATTGGACCAGGCAAATTTTTTTTAGGATAGAACAATTAGTTATTTTTATACTCTGAAATGTTAAAAGGCAAAGAGGTTATTGCTCTTCAGCTATGATTTGCTCTTTCTTGGTGTCCCCCCCTCCCCATATCAGGTAAAGGGCAGACAATGTAGAGAAAACAGCGTTTCATTTAAAAATGGATTCATTAAGCCCTTGTCTCGACTAAAAATACTTTTGTGTGTGATCACACTGGCAAAGGCACTAGTGGGTTTGGTTTCATCACTATAGTAGCTGGTTCCCAAGTGGTAAAGATCGCTTGGAGAGCATAAGCACATTTCATAGTTATATTTGCATGAGTTGTTTTTGTCTGTGCCACCTTATAATTAAGTGTTCGCTGGTGTCAGCCAGCTGGAGGCTGATGAAGCTTCTTTGAGCCTGACCTGCCCTGTGGGAAGAGCACTCGTGGGAGCAGTACCCTTGCCATCATTACACAGGCATTACCACTTTACCCCTTATTAGGTCACTGAGAACTTCTGAAATCTCTATCCATTTAAAGAAACCTACTAACATTTCTGCCAGAGGTGTGGTTTTGTTAAGTACTTTTCCTATATGATGTGCATCTCTCTGGCTGGTCCTGACCATCAGAGCGGCTCTGCTAGAGCACTGAAAGGAGCTGCTTTGTATCCAGGTTTGGTTTTGATCTCAAGAAGGTGACAGCACACAACTCCAGCCCTGATTCTGGAAGTGGCATCATGCCATTGTGATGTTGCTGACTGTGGACCATCTCCTTTGGGTTTGTCATCTCAATTATATGGTATTTTAAATCAGTGGGCTTTGGGGATTCGTTCTTTGCTGTGCACTCTAAAGAGACCATTGGATAAAAGTGGCTCCCTCAGCCCAGCAAGGTGATATTTCATTATTCCAGTCCTGAACACTGGAAATCACATGGAGGGGAGGGAAACCCCCAAATCGCTACAGAAGGGGGTGCTGCTGAAATAGGAAGGTGGTGGGAACATGTGTTGTACAGCTCAGCAGGGTAAGAAATACTGTAAAATGAACAATTAGATGAACATTTCAGATTGTACATCCTCCTAATTATCCTTTTAATTATTCATCTAAAACAAGTAAAATGACCCCTGACAGAGCCATAAATGATTTAGGAACTATCAAATATTTATTAGATGCAACTGAATCCCCACAGAGGTTTTTAACAGATGCACAGGAATCTGCTTTCCTGTATTCCTCATCTCCTACAATTTTATCTATGGAATTTATAATCCATTGAGCGAGACTTTCAGCATTTAAAACACTGCTGCACTCATTGAGAAATTTTTAAGGGAGGAAGAGAGCAGTGGTGCCTTTAGTCAGTTGTTGCCTGTGTTTGGTGTAAGGAGGTGGTGACCACCAGCAGAGCCCTGGCTGGCACAGGCAGTGTCCTGTAGCCAGGTTTGCATCCCACCTTCCCACACAAACACTCTGGTACCAAGGGAGTGCTGAAGGAACCAGGGCTTGTGAAAGAAATTAGCCCTGGGATGTCACTGGTGCAATTTAGAAATATCCAAACATCTCATGCAATTTAACTTTTAGATGGTTTTAACACAAACAATGTGAAGCTGAGATGTTTCTGCATTGTGCAGTGGCAGTCCTGCTGCAGCAGACAGCCCAGCCTGCAGCAGAACTGCCCTGCTTCCCCAGCAAAGGGATAACTTTGATTTCCCAATGAGCCCTTTTTGTTTTTTTCAGCAGTGAATAAAATCCCCCTTCTTACATAATACAGTTTGGTTTATGTTAATGTTCCTGTTCTGATGACACACTTGGCTTGAGAACACAGAGAAATCCTGTGGGTTGTGCTATTCCCATTAAAAAAATTAAAAAAAAACAAACCAAAAACTTTAATCACAGGAGTTTGAGCACAGCAAGCAGGGTCTGCAATGGCTTTTGTGAGAAAAAAATCTAATTTTAGTTCTGTTTTTAAGCAAAGTGTTTTTTTCTTTTTTAGGGATGAGAAGAAAGGATTTTGTAATAATTTTTAGGCATCATGCATATTAAAAATGAGAGATGATAAAGACGCAGGTAGTCTTGTAGTTAGAGAAGTAGATAAGACTTTTTGGAAAGCTGGATTCACTTCTTAGCTGGGCCCCAGACCCACCCTGTAACATGTACCACCTTCCACCCTATGATTTTGCCCTCTGTTTGGACCTACAGCTTTTTTATTGTTACACAAAATGTAAAGGCTTTTGGAAATGAAAAGAAAATACAAAGAAGATCTTTTTGACTCTTATTGAATCACATCATAATAGTGTCAGAGTTACTGCAATAAACCCCAAGTTCTTACGGAGTGCTTCTCATATGTGGGTCTTAACAAAGTTATTGTCCCTCTCCCCATTTTACAGAAAGGGGAACAAGGAGGTTAAGGAAAGTCTGTGCTGTGTCCATCAGTAGAGGAGGAACAGGGCAGAGGGAGTCCACTCCATGCTCCCCCAACACAGCAGAGGAAATCCAGCAACACAAGGATCCATTCTTTTCCTAACCTGTGATCTTGCAGCCCTTTGGTGGTTTGTGAGGCCAAGGAATGTGGTCAGCCAGTAGTCCCTGGAAACACATTAAACAGGTTGTGATGGAGTTTACCATTTAGATTTTAATCAAAGACCAATGAGGAGGGCAAAAAATCCTTGAGAAATTTGTGGGTTTCTGTGGTCTATGTAACTTTGTAATTACTTCCATAAGTAATTAGCCAGCATTACTTGTGGACTTTTTTTTTTTTAAAACCAGTCCCCATAAAGAGGAAAAGGACGACCCAACATTTTACGTGCATTAGAAGAAGGATTCTGATATAATGAGAAGAAACTGTAAATGCTTCAGAAAAACTGTGCTAAGAACATCTTTCTCCTTATTCTGTGTGTGCAGTTGCTATCCTGCTGAAGGACGATTACTTTGTCAGTGGTGCCGGGCTGCCAGGCAGATTCAAAGCAGAGAAAGTGGAGTTTCACTGGGGTCAAAGCAACGGATCGGCTGGCTCTGAGCACAGCATCAATGGCAAGAGGTTCCCCGTTGAGGTGAGTGGAAAGGCATGTGCTTGTGTTTTTGAAAAAAATTAAATCAGTGTGTTTGCTGTAGTTTGAGACAACAGTGAAATAGGGCAATGTTTCCTTCAGCGAACATATCACTTCTGAGGCCCTCACGGCGCTCTATCTATCATCTCTTATGTGCTTTTGCTATGTCAGCTCTGAGCTCTGCTTTGCGAGCATTGCCAGCTCTCACATCCCATGGGTTAAGTTGCAAACAGCCACTCTTCTGATTTCTCCCATAAGCTTTTCATGTGTGGGAGGATCTCCTTGCAAATATCCGCAAAGTGACCTCATTGTCCTCCAGATCTTTTCTTTCCCATGATGCTCACAAATAGCAGCGGTTTGGGAGCTGCTGTGCCGAGATGGCTTTTATCAGTATTGCTTCCTTGCACACATACAGCCCCCTCTCTACCTGTATTCAGCTGCAGTCCCTTGCCTTCTACTACCAGGACACCTACATAGATGTGCGCAAACAGCCGTGCGTTTGCTCTGCCTGTGCAGGAGCCAGCTGGAGCCAAGCCAGCCCTGTCCTGCCAGCCACCGCGATGCTAGAGAGAGTGCTCTGCTGCTGCAGGAGCAAGGCATCAGCTTGGGCACAGCACCCTGGGGCGTGGCTGTGTTTGGAGCATGGAGCTGGGTGACCATCTGCAGCTGACCACAAGGACCTGCCTTTGGGTGACAGGGAGAGTCCGAGCGCCATTGGTTGCCGCACAGCCTGGTGCGGTTGCATCTTGGCTCATGACTAATAGTCCTGGGTCACTCTGTCAGCAGTGCAATGTTTGCTGTGTCAATAGAGTTTGTTGATACTTTTCACTTTCTAACCAAGGTTTTGCATGGTGAGATGAAACAGATGTTATCTTTGCCTGTCGGTAAGCATTTTCAGAGCATGGATGTGAGCGGGTTGTGGCGAGCTGTGCTTGCCCAAAGATCCCATGTGTGGGCAGATGTGGTTGTCTTGTGAGCTGACTCTTGCAAGAGCTTGATTCAAACCCAGCTTGTCACATCTTGGCTTTAGCCAAGTCATTTTTCAGGAGGTGGGAAGGGGCTTCCAAACTACGAAGTGATGTTGTAACATAATCTGATGCACAGCCAAAACCTCCGATTTTCACCTCTCTGCTCCAGCTGCCCTGTCATGTGAAAATTAGAACCATTTTTTGTCTCCCAATTCTGAACCTGTGCCTTGGATGTTCTGTGAGGCAGAGATTTTTTGTTTTCTTACTTTTAAATGAGCTTTTCCAAGAGCTTCTGGCGTGATGTAGCTGTGATTTCTGTCAAGGGGCCACCCCTGAACACACGGAGCAAAGGCCCGGACACTGTCTTGGCTGGCAATACTGATATTTGTAACCTTGGTTTTGAGTGGCAGAAAGAGAGCACTCGGGAAGACTTTACAGCCAGTCAACTCCTCTTTTGAGGTTTCAGGGAGTGGGGAGGATAAAGGAGGCTGGGCCTTCTTGTTTGTGTCAGAAATGGTATTTCAACTTCACAAACCCTTTCTTATGATGCCAAGGCTGTTTGGTGCTGGTTTGATGAATGGAAGCTATTTTACTTTGGAGAAAAAAAGCAAATTCCTAAGAAATAATTTTCCTTTGGTTTAAATATTCTTCATTTTCTTTTCAAGTGGTTTAAATACCATATTTTCTGCTTTAAAATTAAAAAAAAAAGGAGACTGCCTTTCTGAATTTAGGTCACTTGTTTATAAGTGCTGTGCAAAATAAATTGCTGTATCTGATAGGTTTAGTGCTAATCCTAGTAATGAAAATATGATTTTCCAAGTAGCTTGTATTCACTGTGATGACATGAACCTCTGTTGTCTGACCTTCCTGGGGATGGTAGCATTAACAGAATTTGAAGAACTTTTCCTTTACTACTTTTTGAAAGAAGACAAGGTTCCAAACCAAGCCTTTCCCTGTTGTGAAGCTCTCTACCTCCTGCCCAAGAATTGCAAAATTCAATCATAGGCTGGAAAGGATTTTCATGGGTGGATTTTGAAAGGTCCAGTAGATCTAAGACAATGAAACCGAGTCTTCCTCATCAATACATGCAAAAAATAGTCCTTGTAGTTGGGATTAGACCTCTCAAACAGTAACTGTATGTGTATGCATAGTGGAGCTTTTAATTGTAATGCTAATTGTAGTTCAGCGTGCAACTGCGATGCAGCCCTAATTGCCTGGTGCTGGGAGGTCTGTGCCAGTAACACTGTACTTTGTTTGAGAAGTGGCATGGCTAGGAAGGCTGTAGAAAGGGAAAAACAAAATCCTGTCCTACAGAAAGCAAATGATTCTCATTATTCTGAGCCCATGGACATAGGTGAAGCTTTGAAGGAGCACGCAGATATTGGCATTCCAGGTCTGCAGCAGTTACAGTGTCAATACAGCTGAACGGAAACATTTTCTGAGTCTAATTGTGCAACCAGATGTAGACTATGCAAAACCCATTAGTTCCAAAGCACATCCCAAGGGAACGGAGATAGATCAGCTTCATCTCTAGACTGTGCTCTGTGCACATGAAGTTTAGATGTTTTTTCCTCTGGGAAACGAAGTGCTCGCTGGTAGTCTTTCTTCTCGAAGAGGATGCAGAAACTAATTAGAAATGTCAGATATAATACAGAGCATTATTGTTTGACCATGTTGTGTGGTTTTTATTATTACAACTAATGTGTCAGATGGTAAGGCTGCCTACGTTAATTGGTTTCCTTCATTGAAGCCCATCTGGATCATATTTTCTGTGATTTATATGTTAAATTAGTTGGTAAGATATATGAGAACATCCTTTTGTTTCCTGCTTTAAAGGCGTGTTGGATCAAAGGCGTATTATCTTGCAGTACTTTTATGCATATGCAGCATATTGTGATTCCTTTTCAAACCATGGCCTGTGTAACAGTATTCTTTCATTATGTGGTCTTGATTGCTTATTTATTGATTAGATTTTCCTCGGTGATACTTGAGCCTTATGAAGTCATTATGAGCTTGGAGTCTCTGAGGTAGCGTTTATAAACGGAGACGTCCACATGCCTCAGACTCTCATCCAAAGCCAGGTTCCAGTTCATGATACCAGGCCTGGTCAGCATTGCCTTGAAGTTTCTTTTTGCCGTCCTTCTTGCCATTTTAGCACCATTGTCTGGGTGAGGCCAGGCACCAGTGCTGTGGTGAAGATTAAAGCAATACCTTTAGTGTACGGCTGTGCAAGTGGAGCAAGAAACCTAACGAGGACGTGGGCTCTGTGCCAGCTTAGAAGTCATCTCTCTCCTTTTTTTCTGCAAGTTAAGAAAAGTTTTTAACATTGCGTTCTCTAAATTTTAATGAATTGCTGACTCCTTTGTATTTTGTTATTGTTCTTCTCTGCTATAATTACTCAGATTTTTTTCTTTCTGAAGTTGAAGCACTATAAATGAACATGCAAATGCTAGAAACCATTTAAATGGCAAAGTGACAAAATTAAAATAAAGATGATGAGCTTCCCTCAGGCCAGGAGAGAACCCAGGTTCCCCTCGTTAAAGCCAAGAGGAGTAATTGCAGGGCTTTAATCTCCAGTGTCCCCATGCTGGTTGGCAGCCCTGCCTGCGCAGAGCTTGCAGCAGGCAGGGAACACCACATGGACTCCCTTCTAGGAGGGAAACCCAGCACTTCACATTTCATAGGCAAGCGAGCACGTGACGTGGCAGTGCTGTGCTGGTAGAGTTCAGTACCACCATCCCAGCATAACTCTGATTTTTTTTTTTTGAGCTGCAAAATACTGATTATTTCTGTGAAGAGCAGAAATCAGAAGAGTGATTTTAATCATGACTGTGTTAATTTGATGTGAGCTTTGGCTGTTTATGAGCTTTCTCTTTAATGGCGTTAATTGTCAGTTATAATGTGAACACCATTATACAGTAATATACAGTAATTTATTTAGTAAATGAGAATCTTATTCCAACGACCATACTGCAATATGCCATAGAGACCTCATCCCTTTAATCATACGTGAAGAAACTTGCACTATCTAGGCCAAATTGGGAACAGGAACATCAGCTTGGCTTCTGACACAGCGATGTGATCTTGTACATACAAGTGCCAACGTGCATGAGTTTGGAGATCTTGAGTTTACCATTAAAAAAAAAAAATCAAATAACACCCCCTAACAAGAACCCACAAACCATCCCAGAACAAAATGAAGAGCTAGTGCCCTTTCATGTTGATTAATGAGCATTACATTGATAGATTCATTTTACTAAGTTATTATTACAAAACAGTCCTTTGCATTAGCAATTCTTGCTTTTCTTTAAGGATATTTCTTAGAAGACTTTCCAGGTCCTAATAGTGTCTTTGTTCTTGCTACTTCTTTGATTTTCTTCCTTTTCCCTTTGAATATCCATAACTTCAGCATAGTTTGGATCTACAGCTTGTTGCTCTAATGTGAATGCTCAGATCTCCTTCCCAGAGTTGTTTATCACTCTGTTGTTGTGTGCTATCCTACCTCTCATTATATCACTTCAATTCTGATGTTTTACATTGATTGTCTTCTGCCTGTAATAATGTCATTAATGTAGCAAAAATGTGTGGTATTCAGTGCACAAAACCCTTTACTACAGGGACTAAACTGAGCCATGTTAGTGTTGTTAGGTTTTACCCTGAACGTTAAGTCTTTCTGGCACTCCTGGAGTAATCTGCAGTGTATGTCCAGCCTTTTGTCCACCTCTGGGTGGCAGGGGATTTTTGCCTTTTAATGTTAGAATTGGGCCCTTTCTGTTACTCTTGGTGCATTTGTAAGTCTGTTTAGATTTGTGTGTGCTTTTTTAACATATTAACAGCTGAGTGTATTGCGGTATGTTTGCTTGATATGCAGGAGAGAGCTAACACCCTGTGTTGCGGTGTTGCAGCTGGGTTTATTATTTCTGGCATCAAGCATATCTGGTAATTGGAATTTTGCAAAGATCTCTGATGCTGGCTTCAAGCACAAGTAAAGACTAATTGTGAAACAGGGAGCCAGCATTGGTTTTATTTCCTTATATTTCATTTACTAGTTGCTCTTCAAATTTCCTTGCCTCCATCTGGCAGGATGTAGCAAAGTAGAAGTCAATAAGTGATGGAAGGACCTGAAGAGAGCCATTGGGAATATATCACAGTGAGAGTCTTTGACTGTCTGAAGTAATTTTACTGTAATGTTCTCCCCAAGGACCAAATCCACACTTATGGGGGATACTTAGAGCTCCCACTGACTTTGATGGGAGATGTGCTGGTGAAACTCTTGAGTGAGGATTTGGCTCCATACTCATGCTGTCTGTTCTTTAGAGTACCGGGGGAATTCAGCATGCGCTGCTTGTTCCATCTCCATCGTGTACAGCACCCCTGACTTAATCATTCAGACAAGGAGATGGCTTGGGGATTTTCACATTTAATTATTTTTTTCTTTTTTTTTTAAGCTAGCAATTACCATGAGTTTCTTTCAGTCTGCTTTCTAACAGTGTTCTGTCTCCCCTTTCTCTACAGTCTTCAAGGGTCCAGATAGCCACTAAACACTCTAAAAATACAAGGTACTTAAAAGTAAAAAAAAAGCTATTGTGTCTTATCTCCAGTAAATTAAAATTTTACTCCTGGAGTCTGCAGACTTTACTCCTCTCTGTTCTTCACTGCATTTAAAACCTGTTCGGGTTTCTCATCATCAGGGTATCAGTGTGTCGTAATTTTAAAACATAAAATGGATGGATTACATTGAGCACATGGCTGAGTTTCATCATGTCTCACTGTAAAGACAGTGAGCAGTGCAAGTTAAACATCATCTTATAAGTGTCTGGTTTACTGTTTTATTTTCCTTAGTGTAACTGATGCTCTGTCTCCTCACAGTTGTCTTTAATGCCTCCCATATACTGACAGGAGAATCAGTTGAGACTTAAATTAATGACTTTATTGCAATCAAGGTTCCATTTTAATGCAGAATGCTTCATCTTGTAGTAGTGAAATATTTAGTCTCCATCTGGTTGATCTTTTCTCTGAATGCCCCATGATAATTAAGAAGAAACATGAGAGGATGGTCTGAAATTAAAAAATGTTTAGTGGAGGGGTTAATGTATCTTGGGACTCTTCGTGTAGAGACCCAGACAAAATTTAGGGACATAAGAGCAGTTTGGTTTTATGGCATCATCTTCCTGCTGCCTGCCAGGCCCCAGTAATTTCTAAAGTGAGTTGCAAATGTTACAGCGCATTCAGAGTTTTATTTTGAAATAACTATCCAGTAACATGAACCAGATATAACTCTTTTCATGTTGGATGGGAATGTCCTGCTTTCCCCAGAGGATTTTCACTGCCTTGTTGAAAAGGTCTGAGGCAGTAGCACGACACTGCAATTACAGTATGTTAATGATGAGCTAGGAGTTGTACATTCCTCTTAACATAAATCCATGATTTTCTACATGATTAATTGGGACCTGGAAAGACTGACAAGGAGAAGGAGGATCAGATGGGGTGAAAATAAGAGATAAGAGGCTGACAGCCAGCTCTTGTTGTAAAGGAGAGTTATTTTGAATAGGAGAAAAAATCAATACAGAGGTTGGAGAATTTGACAGAGTTATAAGAGCTACTTTAATGAAAGGTAGCAGATTCAATAGGATTGTTACTTGAAATGTGGGATTGTCTGAGTTAGAAAAATGGGGCTGTCTTTCTGCAGCTGTAAAGGTGAGCTTTACGTGCTGAGTTTGCTGGATATGTCGGCCACTGGATTCACTGGCATTTGCTCTGAGTGCTCAGTGTGGCAAGAAAAGGAAAAAATAAGTATGTACAGGTGCTTGTAACTTCTGTTCTTCTGGAATAATTACTTCATTATGGGAGGAGAAGGAAGAGGACAGGTGAGAGCTGCTTCACCACAGCCAGGTAGCTTCTGTGCTGGAGTTCCCAGCAGGGCCCTGCAAGGGGAAGTGTGTTATTGTGAGGAGGAGGCTTCATCGGGCCGAGGAAGGAACCAGCTGGCACTCTAATGGACTTGAGGGGACATTCAGCAGGAGCTCTTCTCTGGCTTGTGCATGTTAGCGCAGATGGGACAGCTGGGAGGCTCTGCCTTGAGGCCTTTTAACTCAGGGCAGGAGGGAGGTGAAGTCAGCTGAGCTTTTTAAGTGTGGGAACTTAGACAGGAAGGCAGCAGTTGGTGACTCAGATGCCCAACCACGAAGCGTGTTAGGCTGACAGTGAGACCAACTGCAGGTCTGACAGTCCTGAGACCCGGGGACGTCTTCTCCTGAGATGTATGACCCTTTATATTTATTTCAACAGGCCCTCTGGAAATAACAAAGTTAGATAATGTTTGGGGGAAAAGAAACATTGCACAAGTTTGTTAAGAAATGATAATGTTTCCTTGGCACACAAAAAAATCAAACCTTAGTGTGGTTGGTTACTGGGCTTGTTGGTAGCTTGTCTACCAGTATTTCCCATGGAAGTCATTTCACTGGGTCTCAAACAGTGGGAATAGATTTCACCAACGTTGATCGTGATTTAAGGCAGCAGGCAGGAAGTAATTTAAACTGTTATACTGGTGCTTTACTGATTGCGGTTTTGTAATTTTTTTCTGAAGAATTCTAAACAGTGCTACATAATTTCATGCCAAGCAAATACATTACGTCAGACATGTTTTTCACAGTTAGAAAACTCAGAACATTTATTCAGGTTTGACTTTATTTTCTGTTTTATTACGTTAAAGAACTCTTTTCTAAGGGATGATGCCCCAAAGCTTGTGTAAATCAGAAAGGAAGGTGCATCTTGCTGTCTGGTTATACATGTGTCCAAAAAGGTTTTCATTAAAATTGATTCTATAATGCAGATTACCAAGAGGTTTTTTAATTCTAGGGAGGGGGAGGTCGCGAAATGCATTCACTGTGGGCTGTGCTGATTGGTAGTATTGTATTTGTGTTCCTGCCCTCCCACTTCCCTCCCACCTGGATCTCTCTGCTATCTCCTATATTGCATTTTAAAGCTCTTTGGGATGGAGCGTCTCTTGCTGGGTTTGTGCAGCACAGCCTGCAGTGGAATTCCTAGTATGGGATACAGCAGTGCTGCTGTGATGACCACAGGCTTTGCAGGGATGAACTGCTTTGTTTTTTCTGTGATAAACCTTCACATGATGTAAGAGATCACGCAGCAATATGAGCGTAGTCCCTGTTATTTCCCCAGTTCACAGGCATTATAGTTCCAGACAGGAGGGGAAGGTTAGCTAAAGTTGAAAACGGATCTAAAACCCAGCACGAGTTTACTGTCCAGTAGAAATGAAATAACAATCAAGTGATTGAAAATGAGAAAAAAAGGTATGTGTTTGCTTATTCTTTGAGACACACAGCACTAATCTTTCTGTAAAGAAAAAACAATTGAGGGGAAATAGCCGTATCCCTGAGTACGTGTGTCCTCTTGCTCCCTATTTTTATTCCAGCTTAATAAGCAAAATTCTCTATTCTCTAATTAGTTGGGCTTTTCAGCACACACCTCGAAAGGCCAATAATGTCCATCTCCATCCCATCGAGGCTGGCTTCCTGCTGAGGGGGCTTTCCTTTATCCTCTGGCATCAGAGAAAGGTAAAGCGGGCTCCTTTTTCCAGGAACTCTGCAGCCCATACTGATTCCTGCCTGCAGCTGCCCTAGTGCACGCTGCCTGGGGAGGAAAGCCTTCATCACAGCATCCCTCAAAGAGGGCTTGGGTATCCTTGTCCAATGACCATTAAGGATGGGTTTTTATAAAACATAGCTCTTGATCTACACATGTCTAAGAAATACAAACTTTGGTTTCCCACCACAATTAGAAGTAGCTTTACCAGGTGGGAAAGAGCTTTTCCCCCTGCAGTGGGCTAACAGTTTGTTAATAGTTTATTCAGGCACAGAAAGTGGCACCTGGTCTGCCAAGAGTGTTAGTTTCTCCAAAGGGAACTGTTAATTGTCAGGAAACGACTGCAAGAGTCTCCCTAATAAGTTAAGGATGAATCATTCTTCTGTGGGACAAGGGGCAAATTTGATCTTTGAACAGACTCTCAGACATCAAAGGAAGTGTGGAGAGGCAAGCTTGCTCACCCCAGATAGGAAATGTAACTTGAGAATTAAAAACATGCAGTAGCGTAACATCTATCCCACATTTCCTATATAAGGGAGAGAGATCATTTGGTTTGATCAGGGGTGGATTAAATTTCTTCAGATCATTTTTGTCTTTACAGAGCTTTTAACTACATGCTGTGTTTTGAAGTCCATGCCTCCATCACCACTTGTGTTTGCTCTTTACCTTAACCAGATTGCTGTAAGGGTGACTTCAGTTGATTTTTATTCCCACATCAAGTCTTTTCATTCCTTCAGGTTGGTAACATCTACAACTAAAGATAACAAACTCAATGCTCAGTGGCTGCATGCAGTGCCCGAGGGTTTCACAAAGTAGCAGATTTAACTTTTTAAAATGCAAGACTACACACAGGTGAGCAGCCAAAATTAAAAAATTAATTTCACACGAAGACGAAACCTCTCTTTTTTAGTTTCTCATCACCCTGGTTGAGCGGGAAAATTCTGTTGTCCTCTCTCGGAGGTCTAGATCCTCTAAGGGCAGGCTGGTGCTCTTTAGGAGAAGGGGGCTCACTGAGAGTAGTTGAGAGACACTTTTAATCTTGCAGTGGTATGTACCAGGCAGGACCATAATATCTCTTAAGAAAAAGAAATGGCATTACATCCAGATCAAAATAGATTGGAGATAACAGGAAAGTTTTTAAAAAGATTCATTTGAAATTCTTTGCTTGAGAGGTCTCATTCTGTTTGGGAGGCAGGAATGTGAGCACTCGCTTAATGAGCTGCATTCAAAAGATGAAATTTCAAGAGAATAAAGGTAAAACCCATTATTTCCAGAACATAAATGCAGTCACCCATCGTCAAATCCGTAGTTGTGTCTTTCTTCTCAGCCTCATCTAATATCCCCTTTGCTCCCTGTTTAAGTAGGAAAAAATTTAGGGGCCTTTGCCTCCTGGAAATAGCCAAAGTAGGTACCTTCAGTCTTATCAGCCACTGATGTTAAACCTCATGCTGTTTACTAAGTAATGCTGAAAGCTCCATGCTGTTGTTGCTGGCGTACCATTTATGAGGGGCCTGTTTGCCCCCCTCTGAACCATATGGTGATTTATCAGACAGTTTAGTAGCAGCAAGACAAAGACCCAAATTGGTCAAAACTAAAAATGGATATTCCTTATGTTGCCTCTGATAAAATATTCCCATTCCTATTCCCTCTGTAGCATAGGAGATGTACATGTTGAGCTGCACGAGTAGCCTGGAAGGAAGTTGTATTTCCAGGGAACAGGATTACAATCTTACAAATTAGTCTTTCTGGAAGCTGAAACCAGCAATTTCTGGATGCTTGCAGCTCAGACAGCAGTTGTGTTGGTCCATTTTAAAGAGAAGAAATATGAAATATGTATGAAACTTCTAAAAACTCAAGTGCAGGGCTCAACTCTGAGGAGTTTGACAGTGAGACCACGTAAGAGGAAACTAATATTTTCTGTAGTAGAAAATCAAGCTCTCATTTCTAAGCAAGCTTCCTAGCAAACCATTTTGGCCTGCTTAATAGCTGCGGGGGCAAAACATCCGCATGATTGCCGCATTATTAGCAGAGTTAGCTCAGATGTTTTCCCATCATGATCAAGTAAGGTAGAAATGGAAAACAATTCGGTAACACTGCAACGAATAATTTGGCAGCAGTTAGAAGCTGGAACTGGAAAAGGGCAATAGGAGAGAAATAATTAGCCAGAATAATTTTCAAGCCTTGACAACCTGGCGTGTCTTTCTAGCAGTGAATGGATTCACCTGACACCCAGCGATAGCCATCTGATAATAGCACTCATAAGATCAATACATCGATACTTTATCCTTGAAACAGTATTTAAAGTCTCTTCTTAGGTTCATTTCTGTGCTTCTGTAAAGTTATAGCAATCTGGGATTTGAGATAATGCATTCATTACTGTCTTATCGGTCTTTCTTCATTTACTGTATTTTAATGCATGTCCCATGATTGCTGAAGAAGGATGCTCAGTAAGCTCAATCTGCTTATGCTTTAAAAAGAAAGGATGCTCAAAAGATTAAAATGGGGCCTCATACAGAACAGGTTTGAAAGTTTGCAGTGCTTACAATGGCGAGGAGAGAGAGGGGCAATTGGGTATAGCTGAGACTTTGGTTTTGTTGATAGAGGTTCTGCCCAGGCTCTTGCAGGGCTAATAATTCCAAAACATCACTAGGTCAAACCTAATGCTGTTGCTTTCTGCTAATGGATCTGGCTGGTCAGCATCTCTTCACGCTGTGGGGAATTACTTGTGGTCTTGTGATGCACAACCCAGGACACAGAAATAGGGTGTGCATGCTTGAAATAATGCTCGTGCAGACAAGTACCCTGTGCATAAGTACAGCGAGAGATTTAGAGCTGTTTCCTCTGTATAGACTTATCAGATTCCCCCAAATGCAAGTGTTTTGAAAGGTTTTAAATAGGATTGGAAATCTTATTTTTAATGGGAGCTGCTGTGAAGGATGGAGCCATACAGCAGGCAGCATGCTTTCCATGATTGCACCACGTATTCTGTGTCTAGCAAAGGAGAAGCTCATGTTGAAAAAAACCCTGTTTATCTAGCAACATCAACAGCAGAAATGTCCTTTTTCTGATAAAGACTGGGAAGATCAGTGGTTGCCCTCGGAGTGCCTGGGAGGAATTACTCGTACCTCTGTCTCTCGGTGCTGACGGGCTCTGTACTGCAGCAGCCTGAGGGGCTGGTGCCACCCCCACCACGCCGCTGGCGGGTGGAAAGTTCAGCATTTTCAAAACCAGGGCTTTTTGTTCGTTTTAAGCAGATTATAGCGTGAAAGATGGAAGAGGAGATCAGGACTGGCAGGAAGCTGTGATTTGAAAAGGACCTTCGGTCTGACACATGTTTTTTCCTTAAGAGAGGAGCTGGCGCCTGGTTTTTGTTGACAGGTATGGTGACAGCCAGGAGGGATGACGGGCATGTCAGTGAATCACTGAATTGATTTGATAATCAGTAAGTGACTTTGCTTAAGTGTGGGTACTACACACCTTCTTTGGGGCATGGTTAGTCTAGTGACAGCTTGCTTTAAATGTACCAGGAGGTTTTATTTTATTTTTCCTTCTTTTTCCCCAATGAGACCTCTACACAGAGTTACTGCTGAATAAAAGAAGCCATTTCTCCTTTTTGGTCATAAAATGGACCTGAAGACAACCAGACCTCACTTGTGCAAAGAAGATGCTGTCTTGGGTTTGATTCTCTCTATTTTCTTCAGATATGCTTAGGTAGTGGTAATCATCACCATCAGGGCTGTAGTATTTCACCACCTATGCCCTCTCTGGGTGGAGAGTGTTGGTGTTGCAGGCAGCCTTTGAATCAACTGCGTTGCTCCAGTTTCCAGCTGCTGTTTCCCAGTTGCTCCTGTAACCCATGGACTTTCCTCCTACTTTGAGCACAAAGGGGAGATGTTTCTGTTTCCTGGTGATATGGCCAGCTGGTGCTGCTGTGTAGGGTGTTTGAGGGAACCTTCCAGCCACGCGTGCCACTCCTGGTTGGATTTACAGTTATCTACCCAGTAGCCCTGCTATTTACTGTGGAAACTTGGCACAGGAGAAGTCTGTTAAATTAAAACGCGCTGCCTCCAGCATCAAGCATCTTTGTTAGAGTTTATGCTGGTTTATGTTGGAGCTATTCAGAAAGGGGATTTTGCTTTAGGCATTTCCAAAAGGCAATACAATTTGTGAAAGTTTAGTATTTATGGCTTTTCTGGTTCCTAAGCAATGTCTGTATTGTTTGCTTGGCTTCAGATTAGAAACATTTGTGTTCTGGGTTGCCCAATTGCCCCACTTAAAATAAGAGATACTTTTTTAATGTGCATTTGTAATTGTCTTCTGTTCTTAAGACATAAATTGAAACTGTGTCCTTCATACCATGATGCTCAAATGATTTCCTTTTCAACACAGACTACATAATAAAGGTTAAAAATTATTTTTGCAATGCATGCATTTAGGTATACATTACTATCTGATTTAAGGATAGATAATCAATGTAAAAAATGATACTTCCGTGTATACCTAATAGGTCAGTGTGTAAATATCCATAATGGAATCGATCCCTTAGGTTATGGCAACCATTAGTACAGAAAGGGGCTTCACAATTAATGTATCAGACATTTGCCTTTCATAGTTACATGCAAAATGATTATTTATTGATTATTTTTAATCCAGGTTAATGATGTTGAAGAGTTTTCAGTATCTCAATTTGAAATACTTAGTGTAGTTTGAACAGGAATATCGTATCCCTTTCAAGAAGTTGTGACTAGTGTCTGATAAGTGATTTTGCCTTGCATTCTCTCTGATTTATACACACAGATATATATTGTGTTTAAGCTAAGGATGTTTGTGCACCTAGAAAGTCTTGGTGACACACTCAGTGTCAGTCTGGGGTAGTAAGTTTTACTGGTTCTATGGATGTGTATTTTTGTACAGCAGCAGGATATTGCTGGAGCCAAACTCTCTGAGGTTCACCCTTCTCAAAGCATGGGTGACTCTCATTGGGGTTCATGGGGGTCGTGTGTTTGCCACAACAGGGAGGAGGATTTTCTTGCTGAGTGCAATTTTTTTCTAAGTTGCAAATCGTTCCACAATGCATTCGCTTATTCCAAATAGAAATAACATAACACACATAACATGGGCAATATTACCTGAGGTAACCAGCTGGAGGAGCAGGAGCAGAGATACAGGCAAGCTGATTGCTCAGGTATCTACTGAGCACTTTTCCTTGCAGAGCTGTGGTGAATGCAGGGGCCAGTGGGCAGGAGAGGAGGGTCCCACTGTGGCCACCAGGACTGGTACCTCTGTGTGTGCCCGTTCTGAATTGCATAGTCCAGACAGAAATCCCCAGGAATCTTCAGGGTCTCCACTGACAGAGGGACAGTTGAGATAGGTGGGATGGTTGCTGCAAGTGAAGAGAGAACACTTGCCCACACTGACACTGCTTTGGTGGTCATTTATCCCTGTGCTAGGAAAGTGCCCTGAGTGAGATGGGGTGACAGTCTGGCCTGGCTCAATGGTGGCACCCAGGGTGTGAGCATGTAGCAATAGCAGGATTAGGCCATGACTGAAGGAGTTCTTAGCTGTGGAAGTGTAATTGCAAGGAAGGAAACCCACTGCATTTCATCCCAGTTCAGCAGAAAAAAGGTTCCCAAGCTGTCAGCTGAACTGGTTTTCTTTAGCAATCAGCTTTTGGGTCAGAAAAAATCATTGTATTTTTACCATTACCTACTGTTTTATCTTTAACAAACTAATTGTTGCCCAGAGGTATCAAACACAATGAGAATGAAAAACCCAAGTGAATGCTAGAAGCCTTTCTTGATTATTGTAGAACGTTTTGTATTTGTAGAGCTTTCCAACTGGAATGTCATAGAGCTCTTTGGCAGCATTAATGAACAATGAGAAGAATATAAAAAGGGTACAAGTGGCTTAGGGTCCTGCGTCCCATTTGCAAAGTGACTTGGCGCAGGGATTGGAATACTTATAAGTCAGTTACACGATGGCTTCCCCAGTTCCTGGAAGTCAAGCCCACAAGGACCAGCTCAACTGTTAGTCCAGAAAGAGCCTTAGCTCCTGGCACCATTTACTCCTTTGGTATGCTTTTATGTTCATGGCCAAGCTCTCTTAGGCAGAGAAGTATCTGAAAGAGAGATATCTCTCCCAGACATCCTGTCCCACTGCAGTCCAAAGTGACAAAGGTTGAGTGCAATGAGACAAGGACAGCGTCTGCTTTTTATTAAAACTGGAGGACATTTTCTCCCTCTGATATGCAACTCCAAAGCAACCGAGTTCCAGACAGTAACTCCGTTTCAGTTCCAAAGGGCGTTAAGCTGACGTGTTTACCTCCCCGTACGTGCAGGAGGTGGGGGGCTCTGTGGCAGCTTGGTGGAGCAGTGACCTTGGCAGTGGCTGTGGTGCAGATGCAGCTCTCCTTTTCAACGCAAAGGCTGCTGGCGTGTGCCGCTACGACTGCTGTATGTCAGCTCTGAGCCTATAAGGCTGACATCTGCTTTTGAATAAAACTCTGTACTGGAAACTGACACCAACCCTCTCTGCTACTTTAAATTCTTATTCTCCTTGGAAAAAAATAACCAGGTATTTCAGTGCAGGTTTGACAATTTTTTTATTTGTGAGTCTTCTAAAGTCTTTCCCACTGAAGTTTAGGCCCTTTCTCAGTGAGTTTAAGCCTACTGACAGTAGAGTGGCTTTTCTTAATTGTCTTCTCCAGACCCTTTTAAATCAGTCCCCCAGGGCTCTGTGAACCTCATTGAAAATGACAGCTTTAATATTTCCTTACTAAATACTTACAGAGAGTTGTCCAGGGATGCTGACTCACATAAGATTGCTAATTCCCACTGAAAACCAAAAGAATCTGGTTTTAAGCAGTAATAGATCTGAGGGGATGGGACACAGTATGGAGGAAGAGGAGAATGACCATCAGATGTGAGCATGGCTTTGTGCACAGTCAAAATAGGAGAGTGTGCGAGGGGAAAAATCATTTGAAACCATTGAAATCATGCATAAATGTATAGCTTTCAAATAGCTAATTTTTTTATGTCATAAAAGAAAACTGGCTAGAGCTGGTTCTTTTTTATAGGCCTGTCATAAACTCTGAAAAATGAGGTTTGTAATTTATGGTCTGAAACCACCTTAACTGTTGCAATACAAACAGCATCGCTGTACTGCAGTTTATTTCTAAACTGCCTCTGGTGAAAATATTGCAGTGCCATAATTAACTAATACCAAGATCCTGTTTGTGGTGCTTTGTGCTGCTTCCTCCAGAAATATGCAGTTAGTGTAAATACTCCAGGCTCAGAAGATGGTGGTACTTCAGAATAATCTCACATCACCATGTCAATTAAGACAATCACTACTGTTGTTTCTGTGGCTCACAGAATCCATCCCATCATTGACTGGATTTATAAGGAGGGGTTTATATAGTTTATATACGTGCGTGTGTGTGTGTGTAAAAAAAAGCGCAGAGAACAGCGTGCATGCTGTCTCCTAATTACTTTGTTTTCTGATATCTCAGCAACATTGATCTTTCAGAATGATCTCTTGCTGGTGGCATCAGTTTTATGTTGGAAAATATTCCAGCAGTTCTGGCAGTGATAAACTAATTACAGACTATACATTTTTAATGATTTAATCTCTTGTCATGTTCCTAGAGAGAAGTGATCCTGATTCCAAACAAATCTCCCATGCATGACCAAACACTCATCATGAAATGTATGGTTTTCATTAAACCCTGTTGTTAACACAGGCTTAGGATTGTTTTGTTAAGATGGGGAGAGGTTGGGGAGTAAAAGCATACTGAAAGATTACTGTAATAATGCTGCAGTAAGCATTTTGAATCACACAGAGCTCCCAGCAACATTCCACTGACATGTGCCTCCCATTACGGAGGGCTCTTGACAAGCCATATGGAACGCTGGAGCCACATGTGTCAGAGGCTTTCGATATTGGAAGAGGCTGCCCAGGGCAGTGGTGGAGTCACCATCCCCAGAGGGATGTAAAAGATGTGGAGATGTGGCACTTAGGGACGTGGTTTAGTCATGGAGTTGACAGTGTGTGTTTTACGGTTGTACTTGATAATCTTAAAGGTATTTTCCATTCTAAATGTTTCTGTGACTCTTGTGTTCCTTATTCTGTGCTAGAAATCCAGATTTGTGTCACTCACCCCATATATGTTAATCCTTAGGTTTAGGAGTAGTGATTAGACAAGCGATGAGTCAAAAAAACACCTTCAGTCATGTCCTTTTTTCTTCTATGCTGAGTTTCTGCTCCCTGAACTGCTGTCATACCAGTGCAGTTTGTACCCTTGTGGCCACCCTGGTCTCGTTGCCTCAGTGGGGCTCTGCTTTTTCATCTTGCATAAAAGACTGCAGCAACGTGCCTTGGCCTCTGAGGGTGATGCTGCAATGGGGAAACACAGAATGATTGTCTCCTCTGCATTTTCTGGAGGGACTGGATCCATTGTCCTCATCAGTAGCAGCTCCTATTAATTGTGCATCAGATCCAGAAATGGAAGAGGGACTCGCTTCTCTTGGGAGCACGGATATAAGAGCTGTTGGGAAGATGACAGGGAAAAAACAATTGATAGAAACACCTTTCACTTAGGGGGAAAAATTTCAAGTAATTTCAGCAAGCTGTAAATATTCTTACCATTCTGCTTGCTTTCAGGTGCCTTTGCCCCTTTCCCTGTTTTGTAGTTTTTAATGCCTCCAATCTTCAAGAAGCCTGAAGATAAGAACAGCATTTAGAGGAGACATTTAAAGCAAATCTTAGTGTATCTGGCCCAACTGTGTGTATGCTGATGCACTCGTAAGAATTTGAGTCAGCTGCCTGCACATTCACATAGCTAATAATAATCAGGGCCTATAATTGCTTCACCTCAAGAAGTGAGTGTGTGGAGGGTGAAAGAAGGTTCTTGTGAACTTCTTGTGGTTTGCCTGGCAGAGCGAGGATGAAACTGTTATTATGAACTAGAACTCTGATTTTATTAATGTTCTGAAGTATGGAAGGAAGCAACAAATCTGATTTAAGTGAAGGCATTTGTCTCGGCGGTGTGATTTACTCCAGGGCTGTAAATTTGACATGATGGAGACTAAAATGTACTGAAACTTAAATTTCCCCCATATCTCACTCAAAGTCAAATGTTTTAAATAGCAGGATATGAGAAATGACATGTATCCTTGGATGCAAATTCATTTTTGCTGCTGAAGAGTTTAATTTCACGTCTGAGGAAATTTATCAATGTGAGGACTAAATTTTAGGAAAACAAGGGTCAAAGTTTCGGGGCAAAGTGTGGGGATGCAGCTTTCATGAGTGCATTGCCATATGCTGCAGTGAAGGTTTCCTGCCTGGTAGCCTCCTGCCCAGGGTTCAGTAACGATAAAACAGGTATTATCGAAGGTGAAATCTGCTTTGCTGACACGGATCCTGATAATGCTTCTGTCCTGCAGTGCTCACCATGCTCCTCTCTGGCACTGTGCCTCCTCCGTCTCCTGCGCTGTAAAAATCTGTTCAGGACAAAACATTAAGACATGTTTAAAGGTACAGAAGCGTTAACAAACCCGGACAGAGCTGGAGACTGAGTTATCACTGCAGCAGTAGGCCCCCAGCTTAGCACAGCACAGAGCATCCTGCCTGCTCCCAATCTGGGGGAGATTTTGTTCCTGTTTTATTGTCCTCTTCAGACCACCCTGGGTAAAGGGACCAAATGGAGGTCCTTAACTTAGGACACTTCACCTGGGGTTTCCTCTTCGTTCAGCGATGACTTGCACCTCCCCGAGTGTCACCAAGCCCTTGTGATCATTTGCTTTCTGAGGGGATCTTCTTCTTCCACAGAGGATTAAGGGGATTTATGGGAACTCCACTCCTCTCTTTCATATACATCAAAGGTGCCTAGAGTTAATTTTCAGGCTTTGACTTTCTGGTAATCTGCAGGGAGACTATTTTTTTTGATGAATGTGAATTTAGCCTGGTGGCTATATGGCTGATTTGGCATGGCTCTAATTCTCCTATTCATTTCCTGAGTAGTGTCTTTTAAAAATCCCATATTCCATAAGTAAAATTCAGAGCTTGAGTTTAACATTTTTATTATTTTTTAAGATAAACCAGTAACTTTTATAGCCTTGCTCTGTGCTTCCCTGAAATGGGATTAATTTCTTAGAAGCACTGGACCTGCTCTGTCAGTTCAATAAAAGTAATGTGGACAATTTCAGTCTATTACTTTTAAATTAACTCAGCCCATATGACTCTTCCTAATACACTGCCACCTTGTGAAAAACAGAGTTGCATTTTATTGATTCATGTGATAGATGAGAATATTAAGTGTTCTCTGGCAAGCAGCACCCCAAACAACACGAGGCTTTTAGGCACACCAGGACTGGGGAACTAATTATGCTGAGACTGAAGAGGCTATTTTACTCATATGTTGTAAAATGGAAAAATATTAAAGTAACTTTATAACTTAAAAAAACCCACACCACTTCTTCTCCATCCCCCTACAGCCTGGCTGATACATTTTGTCTTGCCATATTTCAAGTTGGTTTCTGAAAATGCAGAATTTAAGAAGGTCATTGAGGAGTGAATGAGAAACCGAAGCAGGGAAAACCTCAAGTCAGTGAAAATATAAGGAAATGAAAAGAGGCCCTTGTAAAATAACACACGTGATATTTCAGTGCATGTAGTGGTCCTGTTTCCCACAAAGGGAGAGGGATGAACGTGTATTACCCTTCAGAGATCAAAACTTTTCAGAAAGGTTGCTTGTTAAAATTTTAAGTCAATGAAAAATGAAGTCTGGAAAAGCTGGTGTGATGATCCTTTGAGGACATTTTAGAATAATTGTAACAATAATGCATTAAAATGTCACAAGGGGAAATGATTAATTGGAATTGCCTTCATTTTTCTCCTCCATTTGCTTGCATTTCTGTCCTTCGTTCCCCATATAAAAAAATAAAAATAGTACTATCCAGTCCTAGCACTATATATGAAGTCCTTTATTACTGCAAAGTGACATACGTGAAACTTTGCTGCTGACGTTCATGGACTTATATGCCTACTGCTTCAATTGCTTTATTAATGGTTTGGCTTTCAGCATAAAAGCTAAAACACTAAAAACCACTGAAAAATTCTGACCGTGGCAGTGACATTTATCATTCTGTAAGATGAAGTGTGGTAGCTTGTGTGCTGGCAGTTGGTTTGCTCTTTCCAAGACGAAGAACCTCATTCTCAGTTATTGTTCTCTCACTTCTTGTGCTCATTTAACAAGAACGGATCCAGGCCGGCGCGCTGTATGAAACAAAGATCAGCAGTAGAGGTGACTTTTGTTCTTCAGGCTCTAAAACAAGAGCAAAGTGGGAGTAAATGACAGAGGGATGTAGTGGAAGCAAGAGGAGCTGGGAGCGGGAAGTTTATGTTCATGAACTCTTGCCCATGCTTGCTGGTTAACTCCTCCAGATGATGAGCTGTGCAATAGGCTGGAGGGCCAGCATCCGAAACCTCACCTCGTGTAGGTGCATCCTCCCTTTGTCCGTTTTCTTTTACAAAAGTTATATGGCATTCAGGATGGGAAACTCATCCCAGTGTTTTAAAAAAATATGTGGTTCTGTATTTCAGCAGAACTACTAGAGGAGAGGAAAAAAAAAAAGAAAGCAACATTACAAATAAGTAAAATAAGTAATCTGCTTGTTGCTTTAGGCATGTTTCTGCTCATTTTAGTTTGTTGTCATTCAGTTTGATTCACTGAACTGATTCAATTTTAATGGTTCACTTATGCATGCAACTACCTGGAAAAAAAGATAAAAAAATGCCCCTAAAGCAAATTTCTCTGAGATTTTGGTCAAAAAAAGGATCATAAATAAGCAGAAGTAAGAGCAAAAGCTAAAACGATATGGCACACATCAAGTAAAAAGAAAGTACAATATGTGAACTGAAGAGCAGAAAACAAACAAGAACTACAAAATAGAAGTTAAAAAATAGTACCTAAGGTAAAAAATAAAATTCAATATGTTTTACAATTACACAGAAGAATGAGTTTCTTCAACCTTTAGATTCTTTCTTTATTCAGTTAATTTAAAGACAACAGGGCTGGAAGGGTATCTCTTCCAAGGCACCAGCCTTTTCTTAGAGCCCTTGCTGAACACTGGAAAATTTAGCAAGGGGGAAAATTGCATACACTAAGAATATAACATGATGAATATGTTGTGTCACATACATACCATCTGTGAGTTATTCTGATAGACAGAACAGCCTGTCTGCCAAATCCTAAAGCATGGCTTTGATTAGTGCGTACATTGTAGAATAATCATCCTAGGGACTTCGAGAGAATTAAAGTATGACCTTGAACTTGTATTTTAAAGGTCATGCCATCTAGGCCTGGAAGGGTAACTTCCTGCTCCTGTAATTAGGTCTTTCTGTAATGAGGGCTGTAGAACAGAAATTTTCACAAATGAGGCTGCCAGCAGTTAAACAAGGAGAGGAGAAGAACAGCATCAGGACTTAACTCCTAGAGAACAGGAGGGGTTGGATTTTCTCTTGCAGAACTCCTGGTGGGGTAGAACAAGGTGTGTCATCCAGTGCTGGATACTTTGTTAGGGCAGTGGGGAGGGCTGAAACCACTAAGAGAGATGTCCTGTGCACAGTCGTTTGTTAATTGTCTGCCCAGCTCTGTAAATCATCTGTGTTAGCGGTGGTCACAGTGTTCCCTACTTCTTGGCCCCATTGCAGGCTCTAACGAGGTAGGAGGTGATGAGTATCTCACAGGTTTGGTCCTTGCTGTTATTTTTTTAATACTCTTGGAAGTTAATTTCATATGTTATCATTTACTTAAAGCTTTGAAATGTTAGGTTGAGTTTTAAAAACCCTCGTTTTTGTGCAATAACATGATTCATCTGCGATGGCTGCTGCATTGCATGTCTTACAAAAGAGGTCCCTTCCAGAGCTATAGTGCCCATAAATATTAGCTTTATTTTTATAAGTAGTTGCTCTTTCAGCAGCTGAGTAGCTGTAGCCATAAAAATGCTTGATAAGAAATGCTTCCTCAGTTGCTGTTTATATGGTTAAACAATTTTAGAAAACCATTTTGCATTTCCTGAATAGCCCTTAACATTAAATTTAAGTTCTAAGCAATTGTTTTTCTGTGATTTGGGAATTTTCTGCAAAATTACTTTGAGCATGGAAGGCTTGGTTTGGTTATTTTTTTCCCCTTTTGAAACTTCTGAGAAGCTCTGAGTGTTGAAGATTTAGATTTTGAGAATGAAGAAACTTAGAAGAGGCTCTGTGCCCATCCTCTCTCGGCAAGCTGATTTAATACCGATGTAACCAAGCAGAATCGAGGCAGTTTTGAAACACGAACTTGCTGTGTGTAATTGGTACCTATTCTGAGTAACCCTGACTCACTGCTGTGGTTTGAAAAATCACGTTTTCCTGTCTTTTTGCCTTTCCTATGTAGCATGAAAATATAGAGAAAACAAATTAATTCAGGTTACTTTTTGCTATTTACATTGAGTGACGTGTGAAGGGTTCAGGTGGTGTAGCTGCCTTTCTCCCTGGGCTTCAGGAGGAGCAAGCAGCCAGAGATCCTGGCATGTGAAGTCCCTGTTGACTTTCTTAGTCCTTCCATGGGTACAGAATCTGAGCACCTTTCTGGTGCTCTTTGATAGGTATAAAAATATAAAAAGCTGCGAGCATTGCTCACAACTCTCTGGAAGCAGAGCGGAATCCTGTTAAATATTTGTGACTCATCTGGTGGCATTTCTCTGTACTCAAGGGTTAAGAGCTACCCAAGCCTGCAGGAAACTTTTAAGCATAGCAGACTTCAGAGCAGGCAGACTTGGTGACTCTGCTGTTTGAGTGCAGTCCCAGGGTACATTGTGCCTTGCTATAAGAAAAGGAAATGATCTGACTGAATCCTCTACAAAAGTTATATCCTACCCTGTTCTGTAAATGGGATCGTTGGTAAGCTTTTGTAGAGAGAGAAGAAAATCTATTTTTAAAAGCTTCCTTTCTGTGTTTAAATTGTTTGTTTTGGAATCTGCATTAAAAGAGAAAAAATTTAGTCATCAGCTAGAAACTTATCACTTGATAACCAGCAGGCATAGTGAAACTGCAAAACCAATTTCCATTGTCTGTTTGATTTGATCCTGTAAAAATCATGACAACTATCACAAGAAAGCATAATATATTCTTTCATTATGCTTCCGTATTTATTTTGCATAATAGGCGGGGGGGGAAACTAAGTCTCGAGCAGTTTTCCCTATTTAGAATATTATTTTTGATTTAAAAATATGTATAAATTTAAAGTCTTGTATAGATAGTATATTCTAACTTTGGACAGTGTTGTTTGATACATTCATGTTTTAAATCAACACTGTCTTAATCAGAGGTTATGATCTTTCCTGAATAACACCTTTAAAGAAATATTTTACATTTAGCATCTTGCACAAATGTCTGATTTTCCTTAAGGTAATGTAAGGAAAGTCAAAGCCTGTCCTGCGTAAGAGATGTGATCGAAACAAAATCAGTTGTGATATGCTATTAGGTTTCACTTGCAGAACACCCAGAAGATCACCACCTAGAAGCTATGGTTGCTTATGTTCTCCATGGTGAATTTTATAGCGTCAAATCAAGTAGTGTAAATGAGTTTTGTGGTTTCACTGCTTCTATGTCCTTCCCTGTTTTTTGTGCAGGGTGCAGTAATTGCCACAAATTCTGCAGAGAATTTGCAATCAGACACATTCTCTGTTATAACAAGGAGGCCCACTTTGAGTGCCTTTGCCAGCAATAGATCTTGGCAGTAAGTCCTTAGGGGAAGAGTTGTTCCTGAAGCTGTTCCTGGGCAGGAGACTGACTCTTAAAATGGATAAGCAGTAGGTGCAGATACAAGAGCATTGGGGTCATCGTATACCATAATCCAGTATGAAAAATACTACAGCTTCTATCTCCAAGTGTCTCTTAGATGCTGCCTTGAGCACAGCATGGTGTAAACGAAAAGAAAGGAAAAAGGTTTACATATTTCAATTGGGACAGCATGGGAAATGTGAATTTCCACAGATAGATGAAGGTGTTAAAGTTATATCCTGTTACAGTGGAGACCAGTTCTGTGGAAGACCATGTGCTAGGAGAAAATGTTCTAGTCCAGAATAAAACTGTGTCTTAAAACATGCACTCAACTCCAGAATAGCAGATGCTCTCCCCTCCAGATGCAGTATATTGGAAGAAGTCTGCATTTTTTTAGTTGCTGCTAAAATAATGTATATTGCATTTCAAACTGGAGACATTTTGCAATTCAGGAAGAAGTTCCCCAGATGGAAGGATGTGAATTATTTATGCAATGTTTATCTCAGGGTTTACTTCCCATCACAACCAATTAAGGGTATTTCATTAAAACTAACGTTTTCACATTGGGGAAATCATTTATCTAAGGAAACCTTTCTGGTATCCTCTACTTAAAAGCTTGGAAGCTTCCATCAATCATATAGTCTCACATTCTTCTAAAAACTTACAAGATGCAAAAGTAAACACATTTTTCTGTATTAGGTCTTACTAAATTGAATTACAATTAAGTGGGATTTAACAAATTAAGATATTCATTCTTGTCTTCCTACTTACTGTGAAATGATAGAGTTCAGAAGTGATGCCCTGTGACCTTATTCTTGCAGTCCCTGGACAAGCCTCAACTCATTTTCATCTGTATATGTAGAGCAGAAAAAGAGCCTTTGCTCCCACTGAATTGTCTTAAGACATTTTTGCATGAGCAAAGACTGAGATCAGACCTCACAGAAACAGAATGCAATGTGTAACAAAATTGGCTGCTTGTTGTGTAACTCTGCATCTACTGTAATTCCTGTCTTGGTTCCTCTCCTGCTGCCAGTGTCCAAGTATGACGTATGAAGTGCCCCATTAGGTGTCTGTGATAGCCAAGGCATTAAACTGATAGGTCGTTTTATTATTAATTTTAGAACTCTTTTCCAGTTGAGATACTGCCAGGTCTTGTGGAGGTTTCAGTAGGTTACATTAGGTAGTCTTTTGTATAGACCTGCTCTAAATGAATAGTATCAGTCTTTGGGAAGAGGCGAGGGGAAAAAGAGAGCCCATTACTGTCACTTGACAGCTTCATTTCAGTTCTTACCCCAGTAACTGTTACTGCTAGAAAAGCCAAATATTGGAACCTGTGGAGTTAAGGTCAGGTCAAGTAAATCTCTGCCTACCACTGTTTTTTTTTTTAAAAGCCCAGAGTGAGAAGGATGCCAATCTGTGAAATTCGTTAGGAAAATAAAAGGAAAAATAACCAAAATAACAGATACACAGCTTTGCCTTGGTCTGTGATGGATTTAAAATGACAGAATATGCTGTAGCTAACTTCAGAGGTGGCTCTTTGTGAGGTCTGGACCATCACTATCATGGTAAGAATGTTAAAATATCGATTTGTTCTAGTGGTGGGTGGGATTCCTGCATTAGCTCCATTCTCTCTGGGGACAAGCATTAACAAAGGCTCTCAGAAGTTGTTCAAGACTAGTTTGCAAACAGCTAAAATTTCTCAGAGTTTTATAAGTAGGCTATAATGGTCTGACAATCAGTTACTGTAATTTCATGCATTTAAGGGGAAATAAACATTGTTTTTCTCAGCATCCTGCTGAAAAATAATCTGTTGTTTCCCTAAGCTTGTGGGTGTATATCTATGTGGTTTTGTGGAATCTCAGAGTGTTTTAAAACCATATGCATATAACTACTGTTTCTTGGTGAGACAAGACAAAATTCTGCATGTGATAAAGAGGATATAACAGTGGGTGAAATTTCTTTATATCACGGATTTAGTGCAATGTCTGACATTATTGCTGTGGAGGAAAGTTCATCCTTATTTATGCCTTGCTGCTGTTAACACGTTGTTAACAAGAGCAAGATGATAGTGATTACAGTGATTACAAACATATTTCTACATGACTGTAATTGGGTTGTGCTGTGGGAGGGAGGAGGAGGAGAGTTCACCTAAGTTAAGTCAGTTCCAGTAGTTTGTTATGCTGTGCCTTAAGTCTTCTTTAAACTATATTTGCCCAGAAATGTTTGTGTGTCTGGTTAGGTCAGAGAAAATCCAAGTAATTTGTGCCTCTTAAGGTTCTTCTGATCTGAGCTGAACCTACTGTGCACTACACTTGTGATTTGCTGGCTTCTGTGGTTGTAGCATCTTTTGAACCAGGCTCCCTGTCCGTCAGGCTGTGCAGACAGCAAGGAGGCTGCCCAAGGTCCAAGTCGTATACAAATGGGTGGCTTCAAAGTGAGCCTCCTCTGATTAGCCCTTGCTCTCAATGATGAGTTGATTTTATTCTCAGCATCCAACTTCTAAGATGTAGTCCCTACCTAGCATAGAACTCTCTTAACTGGTCTTATCTGTTTGCAGCTTAGAAAAGGAATATCTAAGGGATACAGTTAAGATGATGAAACAAATTCTATAGATTGTGCTGTGTTGCTGTGCTTGTAACTTATTGCATTCACATTGCACTAGTCAAATGCCTTACCTTCAGAAAAGTTGATTTAATAGAGGCAGGACTCAGTATCTGTGTCCATGAATGCTCTTGGATTTGTCTAGAAGATTCAATGTGATACACATATTATAGCTAGCGGGTTTTTTGGTGTGGAGGATGTTAATGTTACGAGCTTTTGAAAATCTGCAGATGGGAGGGTGGTTTTCTGAGGAGTGACCTGTAGCTACAGAAATCCCAGCTCTGAAACCTCATGGAGTGGGTCCAGACATCAGAATAATGAAGTGACTGTATTCATTGAGGATGTAGCCTTCCTTCAAATCCTCTTTTATTGAACCATCGTTAACTGAAATCATAATGTTGAGTTTGAAGGAGGTTTTGTGTGTACAGATTTACATCTGGATACACCAGAGCTTCATTCCAGCGAGTCTTAACACAGTGACTCTGGAAGCCTTTTCCCCGTAAGGCCCTGAAAATTATCTTCGGATTTATTGAATCTGAATTAATTTCAGGGTGAGAGGGCTCAAGGAGTCACTCCTTCTGTTTCTTTTGATGAATCACTGACCCACAGAAACTGCAGCTAGATGTGATATAGCTGTTTGGAGGGGAACTCTACAAAGGTGAAGGCCATGTTTGGGTCCAGGAAAACATATCATGTGGGGAGAGTGTCCTTTTGGGTGACTGTATCCCTCCGGTTCTGTTCTCGTCGTGACGGTAGAGGAAGAGTTGTGTGATTGAACCTCACACACAGGCTGTTCTTCCTATGTTTTTCAGACCTTCCTTTTTTCACACAACAGTTTAGCAGAACAACTATGAAACTTAGTATTCAGCTGGGCTTCAATTGTCAGTAAGATACTAATGGAAATTTATCACATGCTGAACCCAAAGTGACATATATTTATGTTAAAATGCTGTGTTTTATTGCATACCTAAAAATACTTCACTGTCCTTACTTTTTGAGCTTTTTGATGTAAAGTCCTCAATCATTGCTTAAAACCTGGCACTTCTGTATTAATCCTTCTCTTTTTTTAAATGCAACCTTTTCTGACAAGGAAGAAAATACAGTGGAGATTTCTGATCACCACATTATCAAATCATTCATCTTATTTTCATTCATCATTCAAAGCAGAATTAGGTACAGAAGCATTTCATAATGCACTGTGAAAGGGTGATAAACCTACTTGATACTAGGGGTCAGATAGCCAGGTGCTTCGAATGGGCTTTATTGCAGTCATTTTACCTTCTGCTTTCTCTGTACGAGGAGGTGGTCTCTTCTGGGTGTTACTGATGGAGGCTGTTGGAGTGCATTAGCATGAAGGTAAACACAGTCTTGACATGGTTTGCTTTGAAAAGTTAATCATCTCTAAAGGCTTCTGAATGTCCCCAAGAGGTAAAATAGTGTCAGTATGTTTATGCCTTTTGCTTCCATCTTTTTGCTCTTGACGGTGAAAAGGCAGCCACCTTCTCCATGGAGCAACATGCTGAATTGCTGTATTCACCTCTTTATAATGACCAAGAGGTCTGCATCATTCTCCTCATATTCTAGAGCTTTGTGTGTTATATAAAAGCAGGTTCATCTAAAACCTCTCTCCCTAGTCATGCCTTGATTCACTGGCATGAGTTTGGCTTGAATAGTGTTTCTATTTTCTGCATTTTTCTGCTCAGCACTACTCCTCTGGAATGTCAGAGGGGTGTTCTGGAGGGACAGACCAATCATTTCTTGCCAGTTAATTGTAAGGATTATGGCATTTTTGGAAGTTTCCACTTAGCTATCCTATCCAGTTATTCTTCCTCTGGTGTGTTTTGCTAGGACAACTTTCCCTGTGAGTCAAAGTACTAATTATACTCTTAAAGGACCTTCACTGATGTCTGGAAGAATGGATTTACATACTCCACCTTATTAGAGGTTGTAGGAGGGTCTACCCCCTAATTTTCTAAGGAGTTGTCTTTGAAGTCCAGCTAACAGGTGAGAATAAAGTGGCCTGTTCCTCATCCACAGCAGGACTAAAATGGAGTGTAAGGTATTTATTACCATCTTTGTTACATTTCTGAGAGATTTAATAGTCCCCAGAATTGTTCCCTTCTTAAGAGCTATGTGCTATTAAACTGAGGCATTATTTAGCAATTGGTGCTGTCTCAAGAGGATAATTACTCAGAAGTATCTATTTGAAAATTCATCTACTGCTAGTTGTATAAATGTCTACAGTGCCTGAAGTATTTAAATACTGAGAGGCTTTATGATTAAAGTTACCATATTACAATATTTAACTGAGTGGTGGATTTCCATTAATACTGTGTGTGCTTAGATCCAAATGCTGGTATTTTATCAATGACTCATGGGAATCTGTACCTACTGATGTCAATCCCACTGAGTAACAGACAGTAGGTACGTTATGTGTCCTGGTAGATCCCTGGGTGCAGAAATAAATGCAGTACAACCTTCAAGTCAAAGAAGCCAAAGTTACCTGTGTTCAGCACTGCTGAGCTTGGGCAGAAGGTGGCAGCTGCTGGAATGGCTGCTGCCCATGCTTGACAAGATGATGCTTTGTAAAGGAGGACAGGGAAGGTCTTCAATATTTGGTCCATACAAGTGAAAGTAATAGATTCTCTCTTTAATTTTGCCACTTAATAGGAAAGGAACTTGTATAGATAGAAATTCTTTAAGAAACTGAGTGAGCATTCAGGTCTCGGTGAAATTGGTCAATGCACTCCAAAGTTATTACAAGGGATTGACATGCAGACACACAAAGCAGGATCGTATAAATCTCATTTTCTAGTTTTACTAAGTTAAAAAGAAGAATCTGTGTATGCACACATGGTAATGAACATGAAATTGGTTATTGCCACTCAAGGAAGTATTCCTGGAGTCTTTACAGAGAGCTCTCTGGACAGGTGAGCTCAGTGCTCTGCAGCAGCAAAAAAAAAGGCAAATGGTAAGATTAGAAATTATTAGAACATGAGTACAATCAACAGGAAAGATCATTACTCAGTGGTGTATATGATTTAGGCAGTTCTGATTGACCAGCCTCAAAAATGCTTTGTATATCCCAAAAACATAAAGGACCCTCACTGATACAAAATACCTTTCATGAGACAAGAATCTAAACTGTTGTTGACATATCAGCTTGGAAAAGGTGACTCAGGGCACATGATTATGAGGGTCCATGGATTCTCAAAGAAGTCAGGTAGGTGTTACTTGTTTTGTTCCTGATATAATGAAGTGTCTGAGCCCAGAAAGACAGAAGGTGCACATTCAACAGAAAGGAATGCTTCTCGTGCAGTGATTTGAAATACATAAATTGTGAAACCCCTTATGAAATGGTCTTCTAGTTCTCAGCAGTAAATACAGGTTGGAAAGAAGATTGAACAGTGTTTTGGGCAAACCAGTCAAAGGATGGTCCTTGTGCAGCTTCCAGCTCAGAAATACCAGAGGCTGGCTGGAAACTGCAGGGGTGTAGCTAAGGGGACAGTTGCTGTTTGTCCCTGTCAACACCACTGCCTCGTTTTTACTTTCCCATGGTGCTTGGTACTTGAGATGGGATACAGGGCTAGATGGACCAAGTGGTTTTACGAGGGCTCTCCAGGGCTGTATTAATACAGCCTTGAGTATCAGACAACATCCAAGGCAACACAGCTCTAGACAAGATCAGTGTGTGGCACAGTTGAGAAAGAGGGCAGATTGAAATAATCTTAAAAACATTAAGATACCTTCTGAGGTATGTGGTTAAATGGGAAGGTATCTGGAGAATAGCAGATCAAAACAGGTGTGTTGTAAATCATTGGTGGATGTAATTAATGGACGCACCAGTGCCATCCCCAGCCCTTGGCTGGCAGTCTGTGTAAAGGAAGCTCTTGAGAGCGAAACGGCCAGGTGAAGTATGGGGGAAGGGAAAGAGATAAAGTACAATGCTTGCAATTTCACCATCTCCTGTGATCTCAGGACCCTGCAATACCAACCACCACGTCACTGGGTGTTCTGGGAAAACTCTCACGGTCCTGACCATGCTTTGACCTGCTCAGAGCAGCAGCTTGGGAACCTGCCAGAGCTGCCCCTGACTTCACCTAAATCTTCAACAGCCCTTTTGCTTAAGATATAAGGGTACCATCTCTTCTTTCTTTGTACTTTTCTTCCCCCATCTCACTTCTTTTGCTTCCTATATCATTTTCCCTTTTGTTTAATGTGAGCAGAGCGAGGCCGGCCACACTCCCTCTCTCAGCCCTGCTGGGATCCCATGAGTGGTGAGGCAGGGAGAAGCTGTGCCCCATGCCCCTGACAGGAGCTGCCAAACATTGGAGAGGCTGATAAGAGCCGCTTCCATTCCCTGTTTTCCACGCTAATGAAGTTGCAGGTATCAGTTGCAGAAGCTGTGTTATCTGTCTGTGCACTTCTTTTTGCTGTTACATTTCTGTCTGTAGAAACAAGGACTGGGCTCCAGAACTACCTCTAGCCTATCTCACCTGTTTTTCTGAAAAAGAATATTTGTCAACACATTTAATGCCGTCTAAAGATTGTTCTTGTAAGAAAAACCCATGTGCTAACAGAGATGGGGATAAGGCATGTGGTGAAGCTTAAAGACTTAATTCTTTGTGCTTGGAATTCTTTATTTTTCTGTAGTGTTCTTAACTAATAAAAGGTTATAAAGATGTTTAAATCGTTAGTGTTGCCACAGAGCTGAGCAGCCTAGGTCTGTGCTCTCAACTCAAACCTAGTTTGACTGTTTGGCATTGCAGACTGGGTCATGCTGATGCCTTAGCCTGTGACTCTTTGTATGCTGTGTTATTAACGTGAGCGAGCCAAGATGTTGGGTGGTTTTCCCCCTGGAAAAAAGATCTGGATCACTGGTGAATATTTCTGTATGAACCCAGCAGATGACATTACAGCTGTTGGATTCAGGTCACATCCACCACTTTTTCTCTACAGCTATCAGAGTGAGATGTAGGCTTTTATTAAATGAATATGGGGATTACTGAGTAAATGCAAGACTTTCTTAGCTAGGGCTCTGATTACAAACCTGCAATATTTCTGTCATAAATTGACCTGGAAGCTTTCTCTTAGTGAAGCGTTAGCATTAGGTGCTGACAGCCTTTGCAGTGTGTGTGTTTGACAGGGGATGCTGCGGAAGGAAACCAGGATTAAAGAATGAATCCAGCCAGGGTAGAAGAGGAAAACAGAAAAAATGGAAATAGGACCAAAATCATCTGTCAGAGACAGCGACCATTACGCTCTGCAACAAGCACTCCTGCACCTGCGGTGTCTGCACGGCAGTCAGGAGGTGGTGCCTGGGCCTAATTTCAGAGAGAAAATACTGCAATATGAGTATGACCTTTAAAACACACTGGGGCATGGTTACTTTGTGCATCTGGTGAGGAGGAACCTGTTGCTCTTTTTCTTAAATGCCCCCAGTAACAAACAGCAGCATATTAGTGATGTTCTCTCGTTCAGTGGTACATTCATTATTTTCTTGAAACTGGACATTTTTTAATATCTTCTGGATATAGACTCTTGGCTGTTTGGTTAAGATCAAGGCACATGGTTAGAGCAACATTTGAACCATGTCATGTTACTCCATAGCACATTAACTTTAAAATTCTCTTTGAGATACCATTCTGGGTTTAATCTCCTTTCAGTATTTTAACGTAGCATATGCTCACCTTTTTCTGGACCTTTATTATGATAATAGGAAAGTTTAAAATTTAAATCAAGGCTTTAACTTTAATTCTGTTCCTTGATCCGTGGTGTGTTTTAAATAGGTGGTGGTATATTTGAACAAGGTTTGGCAGTGCCTTGCTGACTAAGACTGAGGTTCCTGCAAGTAGTGTTGTCTCGGATTTGTGATTCATAATACGTCTTGTTATAAAGAGGTTAAATAAAAGAAATATAACTTTTGTAGAAGATAGCCTACAAACAGACTCTTAAATGAAAGAGTGATTTGTAGGTTAATATTTGAATTTTTAACTTCAGTGACACACTTTTAATATATTTCAGGCTTCTTGATCCAAAGCTTACTTTATATTCTGAAGGTGTGCAATTGCTTGCTGTAATCTCAAGAGAAGATAAGCATGACATCTGGTTCACACCTGTGGTTTTAGGGATAAGAGCCTAGCTGCTTTATGTATTATTCAGGGCACTCCGTTGAAACTGCAAGGAATTGACTCTTTGAGGACCTTTGTCCCTAGATTTTTATGCTTGCTTAAAGTAAACATGAAATATAGGAGTCTTCTCTCAGTAGGCATTGAATAAACTATTTATTCCAACCTATGCCTGCTGCCAGAAGGGAAATTAGTTATGCAGGTTAATTATCAGATTTATGATAAAGACTTTACTTGTGCAACTCCCGTATTTTAAAAGTTCCACTGAGCATTTCGTGCTGTGCCAGAACAATGCCAGGAGAAGTAAATGTCCTGGTAAGATATAAAACAGAGTGATTTGGTATCTCAGGTGCCCCTCGCATCTCCAGCCCTGGCCCTGGGCAGTGTGGGACACATTCTCCTCTTATGTGAGAGGGAGAGGCTGCACCATTTTGCAGCATTTCCAGTGTCCGTTCATGGTTGCAGGCACAATGGGAGTGTCTGAGGCTGGTGGAAACCGCAGTGGCATAAGCAAGAATTTATTTGGTTGGGCACTTCTAGAGCCAGGGACTCCCACAGTCCGGAGAAAAGCCAGCAGCTGTCGTACTGAAAACCAGAATGTACGCGGTGCCCCTTACCCAGGTGAATTGTCCAAATGTGAGATGCTGAGGCAGAAGAGGTGCTCTCAGCGATGCACTGATGTGAGCCAGGGTGGAAATGTGACTCTGGCTTGAGACTCGCTTTTATTATTAAAATGCAGAGTAGAGGGAAGAGAGGAAGCTGGCACAGAGCCCGATTGCACAGGGACACAACTGTGCGTACCTCCCACAAGAAGCGTGGACTGAAACCTGTGCTGAACCAAACCCTGGGAAATTTGGACTCAAATGCCAATCTGATAGCACTGTTGTGTTCATCAGGAGTCCAAAGCAATTCGACATGATTTTCTTTCAACATCAGTGGGCCTTTAAAAAATTGGAAGTGTTAAAGCTGAGAGGTTGTTTTATTCATGTTATATCAGGTGATGCCATGAGCAAGCAGCAGTCAGATGCACCAAGGGAGTCCCAATGCAGCACCTGCAGGCAGGTACCAGCATGGGGGGGGGGGGGCAGAGTTAGATATGTGTTTCTGTTACACAAGCATGGAAGAATACCTTTGGCATTTAACAAAAGACCATTGCAGAAAGGGTTTGCAAATATGTTTGCAGATGTGACAGTGGACAAGGTTTTAGCTTTAAACAGCTACACGATTTCTAGCACTTTAACCTTTCCATCACTGTAGCTGCTTACTTGAATATTTGCTTCTTGCTGTGCTGGAGTCCAGTTCTTTTTGGTTTGCTAGTGCTAATACAAAATCATGTCCTTAGCAAGCTAGTGCCGTTAAGGTGGTGTCTTCAGTTGCTCTGTATGTGTGTCTGTACACAAAGTCACCAAGACAAGAAGTTTACAAATTTCTTAACACTGCACTTGGGATGTGTCCAGACTTTGCTTTCCACTCCAATAAAACAGTACGGGGATAAGAGTAAAGAAAGTTAGAAAATTAGAGAGAGAACAGAGATATTAAATGCAAGGTTTCCCAAGAGACTGGGGAATTTGGATAGCACCCCACAGTGGGAGAAGGTTTCAATTTAGGTATTTTCAAGAGATCAGAAAAGATAAAGTGTACTTGCTCCTCACATGTTAAGCCCTTTTGAGAAACTTGAAGTAAAACACCCACGTTAAGCAGTAGCATTGGAAAAATACTGCTTGTGTTCAGATGGGAAGTCTGTGGCAGAACTAGAGCTGTGCCCCCAGCACAGGGCTGTTCCACCTCCCTCCAGTGATCTGCAGGTAGCTACTGGCACCTCTGATGCTGAGCACCCTGCTTGCTTTATCTTTGGGTTTACAGTGCTGCCTTAGATAGATGTGTGTTCTGCAAAATATGGGAAAACCCGTATTATTTTTACCCTCTGTTGTGAAACCCTCCAAGTAAGCTATTTTCTTGGGCTGGTTCTGCTGTAATTGCCCATATACTTCACAGTTCATATATAAAAATAACTCTGCAAGTGTACAGCCCAGAGGATTTTGCATCCCCTCAGAGATGGGCATGGCCTTTCGCCCAGCAAAATGCTTCTGAAATCATGCCCCATCTGCTGCACGGCTTTAAATCCAGAGATGCAACAAAACTATAAATATCTCAAAATTTGTTCTGAGGCGTTTTGAAGATCATTAAACCTCATGGAAGAGCTCGTCTTCTCCTGTTTTAAAAAAAAAAAAACAAACCACAAAATCCCAAATAAACCACCTGGGACGTTCTGAATTCCACAGTACAAAAAAAGAATAATTTGTGCTAAGATGTGAGCTCTCAGAGGAATGGATGCTTGTGCATCTTTAAAGTGAATGGTATACGGAATTGTGTTAATCACACATGCTAGTAAAAGTGTGCTTTTGCAGGGTTTATTTTAAAGTGCAGCTTCTTTCTTTTCCCTGAAGAGCTCTGGAGTGTTTTTGCTAGGAAATCCCAGCAGTTCTCTCCATTCTGGCAGCACTTCTTGATGTTTATGAAAGTAAATGGATTCTTGAAAGACGAGCTGAAGTATGGACAGTTTGGGTATTTGGAAATTTAAAACTCTTTCTTCAGTAGTTTAGTTCTCCTTGCAGGAAGACTATAGGAAACAAATGAAGGCGACATCTGAAACAGTCACTTTTGGGCTGAGTTCAGAGCTATTCTGCTCATACAGCCCATCCAGCTTATTTTCCCTTGCTGTGGCAATTGGTGCTTTGCCACTTCCTAAATTGCCTGTTACAGTTTTTCATCCCCGCCAGCGGCTAAGAATGGCTTCTCATTTTTCCATTTTACAGTTGTAGAAAGCAAAGTTTGCCTCTTGCTGAAATGGGAGCCTCGGCGTTGCATGGTCTCACACACATGAGCTTGCCATATTTTGGAATATGCCACGGTCAGACAAAGCCACTGAGACTGGGAACTGCTCAATAAATAAACCAGAATCAGAGGTTGGTAGCAGAGGCCCCTGCTGAACCCCGGGAGCCTGGAAAGGTGCCTTTGGGTTAGGAGGATGCAGCACCTGGCCTTGACTGTGTTCACTGAATGCTTGCAACACCAGCTCTGCGTCAGGGATGAGCTGTTTGGAAGTTGGTACCAGAGTTAAGTGGCAACATACCATCTCAGTGAGGTGCTTGTGTGATTCTACTTAAACACCAAGCAAAGGAACAGCAACCTCAAAGTTTTTTTTTCTCACACCACTCGAAATGGCAGTTTATTTGACTTTGTTTTCACTTGCCTTTTTTTCTCCCTATTTATTTCCAACCTTTCATATTTTTCTTCACAAAACATCCAGTTAAAAATGAGATGGGCAATGTTTGTAGTTTACACATAAGGAAACGAGGCCCAGAAATGGACAGTGATATATACAAGACAGCAGGAACTCTCCAGTACTCAGGAAAGATGACCCTGTACAGTCCAAGGACTAGGAAGCTGCTGCTGCTTCTCCAGTTACCAAAAGACCTGGTTTGTGAGAAGTGCTCCTATTTCTACCCAAAAATCAGAATTCTGAGCTATTTGTCTCTCATTTGGTTTTATGAGCTTCCTAATCTTTTCAGGAGGGAAGGAGCTTTGCATTTTCAAGGTTTACCTTGCAGTGATTTTTAAATTGCATGAGGGTCCTCCTGGAATCTCTTCATTCCAGGTCTTTGGACTTCAAGTGAAATACTGTACGTCAGGAACCCTCTGATGGAAGGGTATGAATGAGCAACACTGTGTGGTGTAATCTTTTATCCTTTTTTTTTTCTTAAACCTCCTCCTGCCTTGGATCTCTTCCATCCCTTGGACATGTGGTTCACATCCTTTTTTATGAGCTGTCTGAGCACCCTATTGTACACTTACCACCCACGTTTCCAGAAAAAGAGCTTTCTAAGTTTGTGAGTGTAACAAGATGCTGTGATGTATCTGGATACACAGGTGTAATTACCACAGGATGAAGATTCTTAAACATTTTTAGAAGATGAGAAAAGGAGGAAGGGTTCAAAAAACCTCCTACTCATTGTGCTTCAGTTCTTGTTTACATCTTAGTATTAAAGTGTTGGTATTATGATTTCCTGTGTTTGGAAGGAGGTCAGATGCAAAACAACTTTTATAACAAGAAAGAGGATCAGAAACGAGGAGCTGCATGGGGAGGTAATAACCACAGCTCCATAATTCAGGGGTCTTGTGTGTTGTGAAAGAGAAGACTTACTGCTGATTTTTTGTTGGTTTTGAATGATTTATAACATTTTACTTGTGGCAGAGTGTTGCAATCTATGTTGTCATGGAAATTCTATTGAATTTATAGTTCCATTTATCCAAAACGATTTTCCAGACTTCATTTCATGGTGAATCATATGGCTGTTACTCAGAGTACAAAGCAATTGCAAAAAAGTTTCATGTTATGGAAAGCATAAACACTGAAACTGTTATTTTCATATTATGGAAATACAAATGAATGCAACATACAGCTTTCTAGCATCAAATATGCCTTAGTTGTGTAATGCCTTGGTGTACATACATGAGGTGGATTTTCTTCTTCGGGGTGGGAGCAGGCCTAAGGGTATTTATTTCTGGCTGTAGAAATCAGGGAGGTGTCTGACTTGCCAAGGTACCTCTCTCTTTGCATTCAGGACTTAGCACTCAAGATACTGAGTGATATGGCCACGATCCAGCAGTGCGCTGAAGCCTGGGGCAGTCCTACGAGCATCACGTTGGCTTGCTGTTCCTGCTGGGCTGTTATTGGACCTCTTACAGGTTTAAACACTGTTCAGACTTAAGGGCAGAACGTGCAACAACCACCAACTTTCAGGTTGAAAGCAACTATGAAAGCACTTAGTCTTGACTTATAACATAGATACACCTCCTGTGGTGTTTGTAGACAGCAGAGCAATAATTAATGCTTACTATTAGAAAAGATTAAAGGGAAATATCATACTTCTGAAGCATGTGAATGTCTAAATTGAGTTAAATTGTGGTATTTCACTTGTATGATCTTTGCTCTTCCTGTTGTTTCAACTCCTTTCATTTTTTTTAGCCTAGCATTGTGTTCATTATCAAACTACAATTACTTTAGGGCAAAGACCCTGTCTGACTCTTTGTTTTGCAGTTTACCCAGCACGCTTTTAGGAACTGTAAAGTACTAAGTTACAACACGCAAAATACATCTCTCTACCTGCCTAACTATAGTTAAAAATTCACTGATGAATAATAGACTAGGCAGGAAAAACATGCCATTATCTGCTCCTGTTCAACTTTATCTTTTAAAAAGAATGCAGTATACTCTATGTTATTACATCGAACTATAGCAGGAGAACTAGAAAACATCACGATTCCCTCTTCCCCCCCCGCCTTTTCTGAGCAGATTTAGAACATGTTGTAGATGATAAGTTTCATGGGTTTTTTAAAGAGAATATAATGAGAAGTCAAACTTCAGACTTTATTGTCCCTGTGTACATCTCATGCTCCAGTAAACACACAGACCACAGGACAGTTATTCTGAATTTTCAGTGCTGCAGTAAAGATTACATTATGTTTGTAGAAAATTTTTATTCCAGCCAAACGGATCACATCATCCAGCTCACTAGAAATCTGTGCACGTATTTAAAGCCAAAGGAAGTTACATACAGGCTTTCAATTAAGGGAACTTGTGTATGATTCATAATCCTAGCACAGAATTTGGGGTTTGTGCAAGAGGTTTTAAATCCAGCTGTAAAAGTGACTGAGAATAATTTATTCTTACAGTATAAACAGCAAAGTTACCAATTAAGAATTAGCCTGTTCAGTGATGAACTCCATCGTTTAAAGAAAGTATTTTAAGATTTTTGTTTTCCCACTCTGCAAGGATTTGCCATCTACCTGTGGTGCCTGTGTGTTTTGCTCTTCTGAAAATACTCTCAGTCTCTAAAGCAGCACATAATAAACCACATAGCTGTTGCCTCTGCTTCTTGCTGCCTGATTCATCAAAAAATTGGCTGGCCTATAAAACCTTTTTTTTTGCTTTAAATTGCGTGGTAGTCCTTGGATTGCTGGAAGGAAATGAGCGGAAAGCTAATTCTGATGATCTTTTCCCTTCCACCAGAATTCCTGATACTATTGAATATTCTGTACTCCACATCTGTGACAGCACAATGAGCCTTTGTTCGTTTTTTTTAATCTAAAGAGAAATCTGCTGTAGGAGGTTGCACAGGGTGATAGCAGCCCAATTTAAAAGTCTCAATTATTTATTTTTAAAATACTTGGCATCTGTCTATGGAAAATGTACTCGCTTGGTTTCAAGTCTCTTAGAATTGCTTTGAACTCACTCACATCTTCTGGGATCTATCAAATGCTCATTGTGGCTTTTTTCTCATAAGTGTTGAATAAGTTTAGCCATGATAGTCTGCATTGGATATAAACTTTCTGTCTTTGTAGTGGGGTAATAAGATCAAAAAAATGTCATGCGTAGGAACGGCGAATTCTGTCTGGATGTCTGTCTTGCCAAGCAGAGGAGGAACATCTGAGCAGAGAGCCAGAGCCTTTTGTTTGTGGATGGATGGCGGGGAGAAGTCATTCATTTGAAGCAGGCTCCGTTTGTGCAAGCCAGTGACAAGTCATAAAGAGGGTTTAGTCATTCAGAGGCGATTGTTCTTAATGAAATCGGAACTGCTCTCTGGTGGGCAGTATTTCTCAGTAATACACACACACATTTTGGACAGCCTGGCCTTACAGGATCAGCGTGGTGGCAGCCCAGTTTTGAATCAAAATCTCTTAAGCACAGAGCGGAGCCTGACATTTTGCCTGCTCTGGAGAACATCAGATTTCTCTAGAGGTTGGAGGAATGTGGCTGAAGAAAGGTGTTTCTGCAGAGAGTGGGTTGTCCCCAAGGAGCAGGGCCTGCCCTGTGGCATGGTGGAGGGGTGGTGGTGGTCACGGTAGGAGCATAGAGGCGAAGACGCTCCTGGCTGGGGCATTACTCAGGGTTTGGATATGTGTGGTGTATTCATTTGTGTAAGTGTTGTCAGCTGGAGAAAGGCCTGGAGGAATTTGGCAACTGTAAGGGTTGGGCACTGGATCTTCCTGGACAGAAGAGACTAGAAAACACGACATGGTTTTATAGGGTGACTGGCAATTACCTCCTGGGTCATGGCAGAGTGAGGGTTTTCTCTCTAATTCTGTTTTAAGGCACTTGTATCATTCTGAAGATTTTCCCCTTCAGTAAGATTTTTTTCAGGCTTAATCTGTGCTGTGTAGCAAATCTCTCTCAAGTTTGAGTGAAAACAATTCCACTCTTTCAGAGTGTGAAGAGAGTCAAAGCATAAAGTTTTTCCATTAAAAGTAAACTCTTGCCCTCTCGCTGCCTTGGTAAAGCTCTGTAGCTGCAGTAGGTGTTGGTAGCATTTTAGGATGGAGACAGTCTTCCTGCAAGCAAAGAGCCTTTGTGTCACTAGGGATGGTTTGTTTCAGCTTAGCCTTATCAAAATAATGAAAATTTCAAGTGCTTGGACACTGCATGTTTTTTATAATAGATCTTTACAAGGTACATGCAAGCCTACTGCTGTGTTGCACATCTGAGATTAAGGAAGTCAGAGTAAGCCTTTCCCAGCCTTGTTAGTGGTAATGGGGCTAGATGTGAAAGACATATAAATCTCGGATATCGTACTGTAGAGAACAGGGCTCCCCTGCCCTCTGGGACCTGTGCCACTGGGAAAGGCTATTTGGAGCAGTATCAGCGGGGACATGTGGAACAGAGCATTCTGACTGCAGACAGTGTCACACTATAGAAACTACAAAGGGTATTTCAGGCTTTCCCATTACTAAGGGATTCAGAGCCTTTAAAAATTCACTTTTTTAAAAAAATATGGAAAATGGAAGCTATTGTGAAATCACATGCAACAGTGTACAAGAAAATGATGGTGCTGAAGTCAAGCAGTGCCAGAATTCAGATCAGATGTGCAAGCTTGAATGAGGCTGCATTCTGCATTTCATAAACAGCATCTCATAAGATGATCCAAGTTTTCTTTGTCTTAAATGCCCCTTGTTGCATTCTGTACTACTGCTTTGCATATAGCAGGCAGAGACAGTAGAAGTAATTTCTATGCAAAATGCACCATATATTGTATATACTAATTATATAATAAGGAGTAAAAATGAAACTTCTCTGTCATGTTCAGGCCACTTAAGTATGCAGTGTAATTAATTTTATGGTTAATTGTCTTATTGCTGATTTGTACAGAAAGAGCATTATGCCATCCATAGAAAATATTGCACTAAATATCTACCAATAAAGAAGTTAAAGATTATGTATATTATGTATAAAAGAATAAAAATATGTTAGATACAATTACATTGTGTTGTAAATTGGGGGAAAAGAGATGAGACTGTGTTATGGAGGAGAACAATTGTGATCACATATTAGAAAATTGTCATAATACCAGTGCTCGGCGGTGTCCAGGTGTGGTTTTATGAGCAGCCTGAACCATGCAGCTTTGAGGATGTAACTTTTCTGCCTTCTTAACACTGTTTTTGCAGTGTATGCGTGTGTAAATTATATAATAGCAATTCCTGGGAGATTCTACTCCTAAAATGTTCCTTCTAGCTGTATGAACACATAAGAAAGCTACTGTATGACGGATGATGATAATTTTTCATACAAGACAGTTCCCCTTGACTTGATGGATGCAGAGAGAGGAACCACGCTCTCTGGAAAAACACCAGGGAGCAGTGAGAATATGTTTCAATGTGTATGGTAATCAAGGCAGAGTGTGGTTCTTGATTAGTCTGTGAAATTGCACTGCTGAGACGAGGGATCTGAATTAAGCATTTTTTTACCAAAGCCCTTTGCACTGCTATCCAAAAGTGTATTGTAAAAATTAATTTCCTTAAAATACCGTGAGCAAAATTGATCCAAAATGATTTTGGCATATGCTGAACTCACTCAGTGATACTTTTCTTCATAAAATCCTATGAGGACTATATAGTGAAGTGTTTTATATAAGGTATACCTAATTTTAGACTTTTTTTTAAAGGGGAGTAAAATATAATTTGTGAGTGGTTTGTGAGCTTTTTTTTTGTCTGTGCTGGCTAAATTGAAGTTTAAACGATTCCACTCTACCTGAAACAAACTGATTCTAATTTCTGCATCAATGTATGACTGAACCTCAGTCTGTGTTTGTTTGAAGCAGGAGTTGTCAAAACCTGGAGGCACAACCAACTTTGGAGATATTGCCAGCATCTCTGTGTGTGCTATGAATACACTGGGAATAGGAAGGCCAAAGTAGGGAAAGAAAATTGCTTTCAAATTTTATGAAGCTAGAGTCAGTGCCAGATAATTTTTTCATTTTTTGTGAGCCATTTGGAGTGTGGTTTTATTTTATCCTCTGGCTGAAAATATAAGTATCTCTACCTCTGAAGAGGCTTATCTTCATCTTGGCCTTTTCTCTATATGGTGATATTTTATTAGATGTATAGGTATTTTACCACCGTTATACATTACAGTAAATATATACAGTCAGAGCCTTGGAATCAGTAAATATGAGTTAAGAACTTCTGTGAGCAAGATAAAATGGGGTCATCTTATCTAGCAATATACAAAATTTCAGAATATGGGGAAAATACTTGCACTGGTGAGCACAGTAGAATTTATGATGTAGCACAATCTTGGAAAAACCCAAACAACCCCAAACAAGTTATCAGTGCCAGCGGAGCGTTTGCCTCCGGCACACTTGCAGGAGGGAGTGATGGTCAGGCTGGCAGTGTGCTGGGAGGTGTGGGCAATCTGAGCTAGACCTCACATCTCTGTTTAGCTGTGACTGTTTCTTCTCACCTGGTAATGCTGTGAAAAGCCTCAGCGGCCAGGTAATGGTGGCGGGCAGCAGAGAAGCAGGAGTGAACGTGCTGATTCAGCCAGGAGGCCGCTGGCAGAGAAGCCAATGAGCCTATTTCTGTGTCAGAGCCAGGAACAGGTTTTTTTTCTGGAGCCAATGTGCACAAGTGAATGTGCCCAACCGGTCACCTGTCCTGCAGCACTGTTGTCCCCATGGGCACGCCAGTGCTGCTTCAGATTCTGAAATCCATCAGGAGGATCCCTGCATGGCCTCAAGAGCAACCCCTGCAAAGTCCGATTCCTATGCTTGGCTGTTACCGTCAGGCAGGTGCTTTTAATTTGCAATGTGTAGCGCACGCGTGCGGCAAATGCTACCCACACTGAGCTGGTTCTGTCAGCACCTACGCAGCTGCGTGGAGTCGTGTTGAGAAAGGAGCGTTGCACGTTTTGGATGCAAACCAGATCCTTTGGAGAAGGTCACGGCTGGTAGAGGTGGACTAACACCAGGGGCTCCTTTGGGAATGGAGAGGTTGAAGAACTGCTGTAGAAGCAGCAGTGTGTTAGGATGGCTGGCAGAAACGGGAGCTGAGCAGATGCAGTAAATGGAACAAGAACCACAGAGGAAATTGAGAGCAGTAGCACCCCTGGGCCTCTGAGCTGCCCTTATTCATGGAATGTGTGTGTACTAAAGCGGGATTGTTCAGCAGCAGGGTGTGTGAAGGAAGCTACTCCTGAGGCCTCCTGTGTTTGTGTAACTCAGGCATCTGCTGGTTTGGGGTAATCATTGTTATCGCTTCCTTTTGCCTAATTATTAATGTATTATTTGTCCTGAAATATCATCAAAATATGTAGTTTGTCTCATTTATACTTTTTGGAGAGTACTAATGCTTTGGAAACAGAAGTTATGGATTTTAACTGAGTTCAGGGAGAAGTCTGACCCTAACCAATAGTCCTGAATATCAGAGGCTCATAAAAATGCATCGCTAAAGAGACAGACTTTTATCTTACAAATTGCTTTAGGAGTAAAGGAATAACACTAAACACTGAAATCCTTTTCAAAAACTCTCTATGGTTTTTGTGATAAATGTTAACACATTTAACAGAGCAGGAGATGAGCCTGAAATGAGCAAAGAAGTGAAGAGATCCTGCCAGAAAGCACAGAGTTTACCATCTAAACAGATTAACCATACTGTTTATCCTTGGGTTTGTTATTAAAATGCATTGCATTGACTCTGTTCCCTGGTTACTGTCCCGGTAGGGCAGTCAGGCTGTTAATCAAGATGCTAGTTAAGCAATGTTGTTCAGCAGAATTCCTTTATCTCGGGTTCATAACGGTGGGTTTATGTCCAACATGTATGCATTGCTTCATTTGAAAGCTGTATGAATCAACACTAATGTGATTTTGTTGTTGTTTTTAATTTTAACAGATGCAGATTTACTTCTACAATCCTGATGACTTCGACAGTTTTGGAACGGCAGTTCTAGAAAACAGGGAAGTAGGAGCCATGGCCGTGTTTTTTCAAGTAAGTTTAAACAAGGCCTATATCCATAAACCGAAGCATTCACCAAGTACTATTTAATTCATTGAATTGTTTCAGGCTTAATGGATGCATCTGTTTTCTTGTTCCCACCTGTCTAAGTGAAAGATATTTCATATTGTCTGTGTGTGATTTAAAATGTAAATAAGTACATAGAAACGTAATGAAAAATTTTGCATGAATTGTTCTGATTTTATAGCTACTTCACAGATGCAGATTGGAGAACACATTTATCATGGAACTTCCTTCACTGCTGCAGCACATTGCTGGGGTCCCTGGAATACTAAAAACCAACGTAAACTGGTTCAGTTTAGAGAAAACTTAAAATTCAAACATAGCTTGAGGGAAAATTAATCAATAAGTTTCATCAATCTTATCTGTAGCAGCTTCTTCTAAATTGTCATAGTAACAAGTTCTTGAACAGAGCAGGTTTCCGAATGAGTGAATTTATGCATCTCCTTCTTTAAAATGCATCCTCAGGAGCGTGACTGCTCAGTTAGCTCGTTTGTTGGTCCGACACGCTCTCGAGAACTGCGGTGTGGGGTAGAGACAGCTGCTTGTGATTAGCTGGCAGGTCAAGCCACGTAGCAGTGGCATTCAGCAGTGTGGGCTTTTTGTCATATGGCATCAGAAATGGAGCTTTTCCTTTGACTCGAGGGTGAATTGAAGGGAGTGAGTTGGAGCAACTCCATACCATCAAGCTGCCACAAGCAGACAAGCGGCTAATGAAGATGTTGAAATATCTCAAGGTGTTGCTTTTTGGAAAGAGAGGAGGGAAGAGCAAGGGAAAATGGTGTTCCTCTGTGAGGTTTCACGCTGGTTTTCACTGTGGAAGAAAATGATCTTCCTGTTATCTTTGTGAAGCCACATAAAAAGGAATATGCAAGAACCCATATGTAAATGCCTCTCTTTTTCTTACGACGTTGGAGTGACAAGCCTGACTCTCCTGCTCAAATTAAGTAAGGTTGTCTTCTTCCATGTCACTGATTTTGATCAAATGCTTTGATAAGGAGAAAAGGACAGATCCTTGTATGCATAAATTGCTGTAACTCTGCTGACATCGGGCTAGTGGGAGTAGGTATGTTAAATTCATGACTGTTGATTTCTAAGCACTTCTTGTGGCATTTCACGTTAGAGTAAAGTTGGTGGAGCTGTGATAATTTACAGTGGCATAGCAGGATGATTCCCTAGACTTCTTAATCTTGATGTGCGGTGGGAGGCTTTGGGCAAATTGAATTTGGCCTTACAAGACAGAAGTATAGAAACAGAGCAACCAAAGGCACTGCTATTTGATTTATACCACGGTGCAGGCCTGCACATTATGTGTCAAAGGAGCACGTCTTACACCATGGTGTGCAGTATGTGTTGTGGCATCATGTGTCTGGAATTTAATTTCTGAATTACCCTCCTGTGCTTCACATAAGCCATGTGAAGCACTGCCCGATATCGCACCATTCCTTAGTCTATATGTGACATTTATTCCATAAACCCCATTTTTAGAGGATCTTAAAATTGTAGTGGGACTGTTCTGTATTCCCCACCTGCAAAGCCAAATGCTGCCCTCGCTGCAGGTCCCGCTTTGCATGATTCCAAGGGAGCCATTAAACTCCCTAAAATAACCTAAAATAATCTATAATGGTGTTAAAAAAACCATCTTTGATTGTAAGAGACCTCAGGCTCTTTTAAGACCACAACCAAGTGTTGCAATCCCCTCAGGGAAGCAGAAATCTATACTTTTCATCATTTCTAGCCCTGCAGGCCGCAGGACATTAGGCTGTAAAGGCTGGATGATGGTGCAGCTGGGCTCCTCTGCTTCAGGAGCCATGAAACCTGAAGCCATTGCTGATAAAGATTCTCTGGTCTTTTCCAGAGATTCGGAGTAAGGTAATTCTTTGGCAAAACAACCCAGGGAGAACTTGTTGTGCGGCTGCAAGGAAATGGTTTTCTTTTTTGGGGGATTTTGTTCCTTGCCTTTGGGTTGAAATGATAAATCAGTGGTGCGCCGTTAAACTTCTGCATTTATCAGGACTTCCTTCTGGGTAGCTCTGCTCCCAGGTAAAGCTGCCGAGGAAGATTTGTAGAGCCCAGGGTCCCCGTTCTGGAAAGGCATGTGCTGAATTCTGGCCTGTGTAGGTAAACTTGAAGGACTTCTGTGTGGCAACTGCTATTTTGGCCATCGTGAGGGTTTTCCAAACTTCATTCCTTAGATCTTGAGTTCTTGTGCGCAGGGCTATTAACTGATGGTGATAATCCTTTGCAGACCCATGCTGTGTTTGACCTTTTGATTCCCTGTGCTGGAGATGGTGAACCATGATGTGGAAAAACCTTTACAGTTGTTCAGAAATAGTTGGTTTTCCTTTAGCCTCGCTTCCTGGGGATCCATGCAGATTAGCTTACTGTGGCTGGTATTTAGTAATTGAAAAGCTGTCTTTTAAAACTGATTCTCAATAACTTTTGAATGAAATGGCCCTAAGATGTCTATGGCCACATTTTGATGGGCAGCTTTGAATGTTCAAATACTGATTTTTTTAATTTGCTGTTTTCCAGAGCTGTAGTCTCATCTCTAACTCATTTATTTAAAGCGCAGGTTTAAACCATTGCAGCAATAGAGGTCACAGTGTTTTTCACAAATACATTATCAAAGTGAACTGTGCATCCTTTTCTATGTAAATATTTTAACACATAAATTATTGGATTGGTTTGCCATTAAGTCAAGACTTGGATTTTTGCTAATGTGTTAATGCTGTGTTGGAATGAATGTGTACTGCACTGAATGAATTTATAGTCTGGCAGGTGTTTTTTTGTTTGACTGATGTTCCCAAATGTTCCTTTGAAAATCAAGTTCTGCAGAGAGTGAACATTATACTGAACTATATAATTATTGGTGAAACATTAAATAATTAAGAACCCTCTTTCCTCCTTTTTAAATAATTTAACTTGGACTATGTAAGAATTTTCCTTATTGAATTCACAGTTTCAAGGGCAATTTCCAGGTAAAGTGTATTGGTTCTGAACTTGGATAATTGAAGCTCTTGGAACTTTGTTGTAATTGCTAATTAGATCTGTGCTTTTCTCATTGCTTTCATTGTAAACTCTGTTGATAAATTCTAGTTTTGTTTGCATGCCGCAGGTCAGTAGACCTGACAAATAAAAAAAATTACTAGTTAAAATCAGGAAACAGCTCTTGCATACAAAAACTGCAATAATTGCTCATCTCTTTGTTTCATTGTGGATAGACACTCAGAGGGTCTTAGATAAAATAGCACTGTGGGGACTGTATAGCAGCTATTCTCAATTTGCAAATGAGATGAGCTGGCCTGAAATCTCTTATCTGGGTCCGAGAGGTGATTTTTGCATTGGAGTACAAGTTGTAAAGTGAACGGGTATCTTGAGGAAAAGGGTCCCACAGTACTTGATCCCTTTTCGGATGGTGGCATCACTTCAAGCATCATGCTGGGACCTGTTGGACCTGCAGGGAAGCGCAGCAAATAACAAAGTGACAGATGATTTGGCTCTTCTGAACATTCTGCAGACATTTGTTCTGTAGCTGTGTGTTTGGGGCAGAATGAGATGCTTCACTGTGCAAAACCACACAGCAAACAAACAAAGCCTTGCAGCACACCGTAGTGTTTCCTTCCAGATCCTCTCTCATCCTTACTGAGGCCACAGTTAGTGTGATGGAGGAGTGAGGGGACTTTGGAACCTCTGATCTTTTTAGTTCAAATTATTTTAAAAGCTATTCAGCTGGAACAAGCTGAAGAGCAGAGAAGGGAACTCCAGCCTGCTGGTGCCAGGTATAATGGCTGTTAAAGCCCATAAACGTGCTTCACTGGGGGTGGGGGAATCACTGGGAAAAATGGCTTTTTCTTCAAGTGGAAATGAATGTCTGTGGAAAAAAGTCAGTATGTTTCAAGAGGGAGAGGGAATCAGAGTATTAAGCAGCAGTGTGAGTCAAAAAGCTCTTGTTCTTTTGTTGCTAAAGAGAACTCACTTGTTCTTTTAGCAGAAATCCACATCTTCTGAGGACAAATGAGGTAACGCCAGTGATTTCTCTTTGCCTCCTGCCAAGCGTTTCAGAAGAAAACAACATGACCATTCCTGTCAGTACTGGGGTTACTTGGTGTTTCTCAAAGTAAAGCTAGTGCTAGTAGAAGATGTTTAACTTCACATCTTCAGTACCTCCCACTGACATCTCCTGGTCTGCAGTGAAGGCTTCTGGGTTTGTGGAAACGCTGATGTGGCAGTGGTGGGACCATGGGGCAGGACTCCCTGGTCATGGACCTGCGGCTGCGCGTTCAGACCTCAGACACACAGCAGCTCCAGCCAGGCTCTTCCGTCTCCATTTAAATGATCCTCACAGGAATGGTTGGTGCATGTGCACTATTTCAGCCCGTGTGAGACTCAACCTGTACTTAATGATATTCTGGCTTCAGGCCTTGGTTAATTGTCAGGCTGAGCCAGCTGTGAAGCAAGCCAGGAATGGAAGGGAAGGCCTGGCTCTCTCACTGGTTCCCGAGTCATCCGTTCGTATATATACATGGAACACATATTTACAAGTTGCATTTAAAATGGGTAGTTACTTGGATTAAATGTGTTCAGACATATTGCATGGTTCTGTTTTACCCATCTAACAATATAATTCATTGCACACTTCACTACTTGCTTTATTAAAGGCAAACTTAAATGTGTTCAAAACAAACATATTGCTTTTGCATTTGAAATATTCATCTTCTGAGCCTGCGGTAGATTCATTACAGCAGAGAATACTTCATTCCTTGATTACTGCTGTGAAAAGACACAATACTGATTCCCTAAGCGCTCATCAAATATTCGATAGCTCAGAAATTCAGAAGGAGGTGATGGAATTCTTGTTCCTACCGGGAGGGCATATAAATCTATTTTATTATTTGCAGAGAAAACCGTCAGTGATTAGTTACTGTATCTCAGGTGCTCAAACAAATCATCTCTAAAGAAGTTAAAGTAAAAATGAATTTTAAAATAACTTTTAGCAATGCTTTCATCATTAAAATTATCTTTATAATGATGAGTGATGTTGATACCTCGATCACTCAAGAGCTTTAGCAGTGCAAGGCTAGATTTTTAAAGGTAATTAGGTACTTGGCAGCAAATATGCAACTAAAAGTATTTTCAGAAGTGTGTGAGTGAAAAATCCAAGGTTCAACAGCTCTTTTTGGGGATGCCATTCTTAATTTTCTGATGCTGACAATTTTTTAAGGCTATTGAAAAAATACTGAGTAGCACTTCAAATTTCTAGGTCTATGGGTATGTTATTTGTGTGTGAATGTCTTTGTTTTTACTACTACCTCACGTATGCTGAGATTTATTCTTCAGTAAAACAAATAGTGGTTGTGGCCTGGCTGTTTGTAAGATTTTTCAGTAGTAGTTCTTGGTGTGCTTGTTGAAGGTGGCCAATAGCTCACTTCTCACAGGGACCTGAATGAGCTGAACACAGAACAAAACAGTGGAAAACCATCAAAGCCATTGAATATTTGGCACAAATATGTTTTTTTCATGTATGATTCTCAAATAACAGAATCCAGCTTTTAACTTAGCTAGAAGCCTTTTTCCCCCCTTCTTCGCTTTCATTAACTGTTTTTTTCGTCATAACCCAATCAATTTGGTGAATAAGTGCTTTAAATGCAGTACCTGTTTAGAAAGCCATATCCGATAGGAAACCAGGTTCCCATGTCCCCATCTTGATTCCCAGCGATTCCCAAATTGCACATCTACATTACTACAGTGCTTTTTGAAAGTCTGAGCAACACTAGCTTGATTTTGAAAATGAGAATGGAGAGGGACGTGAGCACTTTTCCTGAAGCATTTTATCCACCTACATGAAGCATAATCAGCACATCAGTGTTGAGGCAATACGTTAAAGGTGATTTACAGCAGTGCAAATAACATGTAGCATCATTAACATGTAGGCATTATCCAGAGTCATTGAGAGGCTTTTCATTTATTTTAATAGACATGTAAAGACCTTAAAATTAAATTACAGTATTAATTCTTTTAATGGTTACATTAGAATCCATGGTGACTTATTTATAGGAGCTTATGAATAATAAAACTATTATTATTGATTAGCAGTATTATTTAGTAATTAGTACAGGTATTTTTTAATTATCTTCATAACATGAAAATGTGTGCAGGCTAAAGTTATTTTATTCATTGCCTATGGAAGTATAATTTATATTGGTCAAATCGTATGTGTATTTACTAGTAACTCTCCGTGCAATAGATGACAAGCAAAACAATTTGAAATGTATTCTTACTGAAGTCCAACTTTCTAACATTTTGAAATTCTCACAACTATTTAAAACCATTAGTTTTTACTAATAAAAGCAGAACTAGGGCCTTGAAATAGCTGAAGAATAATAGAGAGGTACAAAGTAGGTTCTCTGACATATAAAGGAGAAGCAAATCAGAGAAGGTAGATGTGGTAAATGCAGTACTGAGAGTACCTTTTTCTGAGAAACAACTTGTTCAGTACATTCAGCAATGTACAGTAATATGAAGCATCTGTGGAGCAGAAAAGAATTTTCCTGATTTCTCCAGTAAATAAATGGAGATGCAGTTATGAAAAGACAAAAGTAAACTTGAGTCATGGAGAATTTAAATATAAAATTATGAGAACTTCTTAAAGTCTGTTAAATTTGGATTGAGTTCAGTATCTGAACGGCACTGAACAACCTCCAGAGAGGGATCTCTTTACCCAAAAGGTGGAAGTTTGGGTGTCTAGCAATAAGTATTCATGCTGATCAAAAAACTTGGACTGAAACCCATTGGACTGGAAGCTGAGTTTGGATGGAAGAGGAAAATTCATGGCAAGTGTCTGTTTCTAGGAAATATATTTTACCTTTCCATTAAAGAAAAATAAATAATTTTTTAAACTAAGCCCAAAATTCAGCTTTATATTTCAAGTTCTGTTGAAAGTTTCTTTGGGAAATATGAATATTTTTGAATATTTTATGTAAAAGAAAAAAGGAGAGAACAGATGGGGAATAGCTCTGTAAGTTAAAATACATACATATATATATAGTTTCAATTTTGGTGATTATTGAGTTTCAAGTGCTTGACGATAAGGCTTTAACTTTATTCTGATCCAGATCAGATCCCGGTCGGGGCTGTGAACCCAGTGGTGTTCATCACTTGCATGCTACTGGGCACAAGAAACTCAGACTTTGTTAGTGAGGTGACTTGCACTGAGGAAACGCTGGCCCTTTCAACCGTGGGGCTGTTTTACCAGATAATCTCCAGTACTCCAACCTGGCTGTCTGTGGACAGCAGCACCCACAGACAGCTTTGCTGCTGGGGCTGCTGTGCAGAGCCTGGGCGTCTGCTAAGCCCCAATTTCACATCCATACAGACACGAGCAACGTGTCTCTTGATTTGCGAGGTACCATGGTTTCAGGCGTTCTCGTTCACATGACTGGGTGTTTGTCGTGGCTTCTCCATGAGAAAGGAGCCCACGTGGCTAAATCAAGGGCTGCAAAGAGCAGAGGTGTTCCCATGGCAAGTGTCCTTGGAGGAAGGAGGTACAAATGCATGAGTGAAAGAGGGGCTGGATTTGGAGGCAGACAGGCTGACAGGGCGACTGAAACAGATCGTTCTTGGAAGCAAACACATCGTTCCGCTTCTGCTTGCCTGTGCTCTGCCAAGAGGCATTTGCAGTCTCTAGATCATGATGGCTGCAACCTGCTGTGTTGAAACTTTTCTATCCACAGGCTGACTGTGCAGTGTAGAAGGATAATCTACCTTATGTGCACTTATCTTCTTCAGTGCCCAAGCACTCGACTTCCTTTCCCTTCTTCTCTTTGGCTCTGTAAACTCATTCATGAGATTTTCCTGCGAGGCAGAAGAGCAGCAAACCTGATTTTGTCAGATGACCTTCAAAATACAATGCTTTCCATTAAAGTGTCTTCATTATGTTGAGTTTTAAAGGATATGGGCTGTACTGAAAACATGCAGAGAGAAATACCAGAATGCATAGAGGGTCTTTGACTTTTATTTTGCTTTTAATCTTAGGTCTATCTAGAGAAATGCAACTTCCAAAGTGTCTGAAAAAAACTCTAATTAAAAGTTAAAATTTGATCTTTTATTTTTTTTCTTCCAAATGCCCTGTAAATGGTTTCTTAACTGCAAAATCTGAGATCATATTTCATAACCTGTGCTGTCACTTCTTTGGTTTGGGTGCAGTAGCAAGAAGGATAGCTAGCAATGGTGTTGGGTTATCAAGTGGCTTTTGCTTTTGTGATAAATCACAGTCTTTTTCTCTGATTTATTTAATGGAAACATAACAGTTATTGAAGGTAGTGTAAACTTTCTTGCTGTTGGACTTGGACTGCAAATTGTGCAACACTACGAATTTGAAAACCACTCTCTCAGTATCTTGAGCTATCTGTTGTAAGCCTTAATGACAACTGGGTGTGTGCATTGCATGGGGAATGGCTCTCTACACTCTTCTAGTTTAATGATCATTTGAATGTCAGGATCCCTGTCTTACAGTTTACAGCATTGTAAATGTTTTTCACTTGCAGCTTTTTTTGCTTTCCCAATACTTCTTAATTGATTAATGTATTAGAATTAATCCCAAGTGTGATGCCATTATTATCTTGCTTCATTAAGTTACATACTAATTTGTTAGCCCTAATTCTCATAATTGTCCCATTGTATTTTACTATTTTTATTTTTATAACTTTCCCTGAGAGCTTTATCAGCATGCATTTGTGTATTTTTGCTTCTCTTTCTTTCCCTTCACTCTTGGTATTCAAAAGTGGAGTTGCTTTACGAATATTTATAGTGTCTGGTATCAGTGTCTTAAACACAGTTATTTTCTTCTCTGTGATTTAAAATGTCTTGTCTTAAAAAATAAATAATCACTTCTGTAGCCGTGCTGTGAAAGTTTTTAAATTGACAGAAAAATATCTTGTGGAGTTTTCATTACCAAACTCCTGAAAATGATATTTAGATGTCTAATACGTATAAATTACAGTCGTCAGTCTATAATCACACCCCCTCTGTGGTTCAGGAAGATTGATACTCAGGAAGTCTGCTGATTATAACCATTAGACTCAAAAACAAATTAGTTCCCTAACTACAGTAATGCTTTTTGCATTTTACTCTCTGGTGTGCTTTGTCAATGCCTCGCTTTGTCACTTCATCAAACATCACAAAGCAGACCTGGAGCTGGGTGCCCGGAGAGCTGAATCAAACTGGAGGGACCCCCAGCCTTTGCGCAGGCTCCCATCATGCGGCTGTTGGTTGCTTTAGGCACAGGACAACAGCCCCTTGCAGAGTCTCTGTCTTTGAGCAATGAGAAGCCATTGAATGTGCCTTGTTTTATTTGCTGCAAGTACCTTTGCTCCTCTCTGCAATAGCAAACGATTGCTTCATCCCCTTCCTTCTTACATGTTCCAAATCTGGTGCATTTTGACTTGACCTTTTTGTTTAAGAAAAAGAGAGAGAGAAGCTGGAAATAAAGCATCTATTTTTTGCTATCAAAGTCTGCAGAGAGTTTTGCTAGAATCGGTCTTAGTTACAGAATCAAAGGAGATATAAAGCTCTGTGTTCGTCTCCTTTCCTTTCTCCACTCTCCAAAACGCAGCAGCTGCCTGTGGTAAGTCCCGATTTTCTCCCTGTTGTTAAACATCCAGCCTGGATTCCAGAGATATCATTTTTTATGCCTGTCTGCCTACCTCTTTTTTAAAGCTATTTCGGTTTCTTTTTCTTCAAAATCCATCCTCTGAAACCATCCAGGACTCATACCCTATTTGTCTCTCTGAGCACTAATTGAGTGCATTACCTGTGGTTTACGCTCATGGGCTGTAGATGGAAAAATCTACCATTTCAATCAGAAATCTCCAGCTCTCCAGTCCACACATTGCCCAGTTCTGCAGGATGTTGCACAAGATTTGGTACACCTTATAAAAATTACACTTGTTTTCATTGTCTGTGTCTTCCATAAAACTTCCATGTCTCTGGTTACCTGTTAGTGTTATGGCATGTTTTAAGTGAAGGTGAGCATGGGATCTATTGATACATAAATGCCTCATTTTGTTTTGTACCATAAAAGAGTGATTGTAAAGTCTGAATATAGAAAATAGATGGGTAAAATTGAGGTTTAGTTTACCTTTAGATCTTCTAGCCCAGATGAAAAAGTTATTCTTATTAAATTTAAGCTCTTCCGCCTGAAGAATTATTACTGTAGTTGTCAGATATAACAGTGCCAAGTTTCTCCTAGTATTGGCAATAATAAACAATGCAAGCTTCAGACAGAATTTCCTGGGTAGCATACCAAATGTTTCAGAAAACCTTCTTGGACAGCAGCTAATACATTTTTAATACAAATAAAACATAATTCTTTAGTCTCGTTTCAGTTTGATCCCTAAGGTAGAAAAAGTATACTGAGTGTGCATAATTTATGTATTTGTTTGAAGTGATTACCCACTACTCCATTCACAAAGTCTCTTTGCATTAATAGGTTGCTGTGAGATGTAGGAGTCACTTAGGGCCTGCGTTGTACAAATAAATGGAACGTGTCATTTGTGTGCAGTCGCTGAGGTGATTGCGTAGTCATCCTGGTTCTGCCCACATCTGCACTGCCCACCCCATCCATCCTCAGCCAAGTCACAGAACAGGCCTGGTCACTGTGTCTTTCCCAGATCGTATGTGGTGTGAAAGCATGGAGGAGCGCGAGGGAGGAAGAGTGGCTGGGAGCAGAGGGTGCTGCCCACCCCGTGGGGACAGCATGGCTTCGTGTCAGGTTGGTGTGTCCTGTAAGCACCAGACCTACTTATTGCCAATGATATGTGTGGTTTCCTGTGTAATTCCTAAATATTACATATGATGCAGAGCAAGCGAGCAGGACAATATCCCTCGGAAACTTAATTATAATCTACGCTAAATTGCTGTAAATCCAGTGTTACAGGTTACTGCTGGAGGGTCAAGATGTTGCTGGTTTTTGTCATCTGTACTTCTGTACTGCAGGAAAAGTGTGGGAGGGATGATTATTGAGGTTTTTCTGAGCTGCTGGTTTTCTTTCCGGGGTGAAAGAAAGGCAATGAAAGTAAATCAGAGTCTAGTCTGATGCCTTTCTTTGTACAGAGGTAGGCATTTGTATGTATGGCTGATGGCCTAACAGATAATGCTGATGGTGTATCACCCCCAAAGTTATTCAACGGCTGGGATGGCAGATTGCCCAGAGAAGTCCTGGTATCTGATATTTTACCTCCTGTGAATCTAAATCAGAGATCTTCAAGTTCGTAGGGTGGAGCTGAGGGTGTGTAAACCTGGGAACCCTTTTACAGAAAAAGTTTATTGGTTTTCAGACGTATCTTCCACACTGGAGACTGACTGAAAAGCACACTGATCTGATTTGGGTGGTAAGTCTGAAATGAGCCAAATGGTCCCAGTTTGAGTAATATTAAAGCACCCTTTGTTTTAGGTTCAGGAGGTATCAGAGTTCCAAGAACGAAACCAGCAAAGAAGCTGGAATGTGCTTTTATGCACATCAAGCTCTCCTGGATACAGATGAGAGTCAAGAATGCCAATCACCATCTTATTCTATACTGAAAGTTGAAATATGTGTTAAATAAAGATTGCTTAAATCTGTTCACAGCACCTCTGAGTTTTCAGAGGCTTGTGAGGTGGAGCAGAATTTTTCCCATGAGCTTACGGTGTTTGCAACTGTTTAGAGGTTCTGGGAGTACTGAGGAGCCGAAGAAGAGCTGCCTGGCTGATACCAGCACAAAAGCATTGAGCTGCTGGTTGCAACCGTCCCCATTTCTGCGCATCAAAAGTATGTTCTAATGCAGTCATTATCAAGAGCAAAGAGACTTTCTGAAAGAAGGTATTGGGTCTGCAACATCTGTACTGTATCAAATGAAGCCTGACTGGAGATTGGGCGAATTGTTCTTTATGAGTAAAGTAAAATGATATACCACATTAGAAAGTAGCTTGGTTATTAGAAAGCTCAGTCTTGCTCCTGATAAAATGGATTTTTTAAGCGTAAAATTCATCTTTACTTGCTGCAAGAATATTGCTGAAAAAGATTAACTTTGGATCTCAGTGTATTTTATAGCGTGTCTCATGTTATTTTAAGGCTGTAAATATATTAGCTGATCTGTAAGCTTCACTTTAGTTACTGCTTTCTGGGTTTAGGAAGAAAAAGGATCATGTTGTGCAGGAATCAGGATGATTGAATTAAATCACCCTTTTTGATACTCAGGATCATGCTACCAGATCAATATTTAAAAACAGCTCTATGGGTAAGCGTTGATTAGAAAGCAAAGCTCCATAACCCTAACAGCTAAACTAGTAAAATTTTTGTGTGTATTTTATCTGTAGTTTGTATGGCATTGTGCACATGCCCATGTATTAGGAGCAGTAATTATAAAACTATTTTCTGACTTCTTCCTCCCCCCCTGCCTGCCTTACCACCTGGCAACCCCTCTCTATCATACCTAGATCCTATAAAAACATCTAACAATCTGAAATGCTCTTGTGTGAAACATCAATCAGTTTACAAAGGTATTTTTTTTCTTGTTCATTTTGTATTCTGAACTGCTGAAAACACATGCTTTTATATCCTGCTGCGTTTCGTGGGAGACATGAGCAGACAGACAGCTCCCCGTCTTGGGTGAAGCCGTCCCAAAGGGCATCCCAGTCAAATTAAACTGGAGGTTAACGTTTTGGAGTGCTCTCCTCTTGCCAACTCATTACCGGTGATGTGGCAAAGCAAACTGTGGCCTTCTGCTATTGCAGGTATCTACAGAGATTTATGATACTTCAGCTAATAAGCTTACCTTCTCTAATAGTGTGCGGCCCACCCCGCCGTATGGCTGGACTTGTGTCTTCTCATAACTCGGGCAGAGAATTGAGGGCCAGAAGAAAAGCTGGCTTTTAAACCTGTCTAGGTAGAGCTGTTTGGTGGTCCCTGTGTTGTGGGTGGAAACATAGCCATCATTTTGGACTCGCTCGCTCTGCACCACCCCTCAGGCCGATGCCGATACCTCTCTGCGGACAGATGGTGGTGGGAGAGGGGCGATGCCTGGGCAGGTGGCACCACCTCGCTGTGCTACGGGGCCATATGGGCACTCAGCTTGTAGAGGCTCTTGGTCTGTGCACGCAGTACAGCTGGCTGCTACCACACCTGTCGAGCAGAGTTGCTGAAAGGCTGTATAAATTCATGCTGAGCTATGGAGATTATCTCTGTCGGCTGTTTGTTATGTCAGAAGCAATTGTTTTTAATGCTGCATTTATGTCCTAAGCACCCAGCCTATGCCTGCCTTTTAGGAAATACCCTCTTTCTTCCTTCATTACTGCTTGCTTTGCATCTGAGACATGTAACTTATGTCTTATCCCTAAAACAGATTTTTTTATGCTTTCATTATCACGCCATATTTTAAAATGCTTGCTGCCCCCCTTAAATCTGATTGAAGACAGAGCTGCAGATGCAGATGTGTCCTGCCAATGTACTGAGGTTACAGACCAGTCTCCAGAGAATGTGGGGTGCTCCTCTCAGCCTCAGAGCAGCTGTTAGCATGATGCTCCTGGTATGCATGCTACGGCTGAGGTGTGAACAGAAGAGGCTAAAAAAGGAGGACATAAACACCTCAAATTAATAGGCAGGTTCTCCGGCAAGCAGATTCAGAGAGCGTGTGAGAGGAGACAGAAGACTTCCTGAGAGCATTCCTGTGTGCACCCACCTGCAGGAAGCATCTTCAGTGCTCCAGGTCAGACTAGACTTGTTCAAAGAGCACCTTTTGTTCTAACCATGTTTCAAGTTTTGTTTTAAATCATATTCGGTTGTGTTTTATTTCTTCTATTATACCTTTCCCTGAGATTTGAGATTCTGGCAATTTTGAAGTTATATCCTGTGTAGGAGGAGGGCTCCCTGACCAGAGACAGAGCTTGAAAACCCTCTCCATAGATGGGTCATGCTCCATAGGGGAACCAGAAAGCTGTAAGAAGCCCATGGAGCAAAGACATGAAGGTGAGAACATCCTGAGGAGTTCTGTGGCTTTCAGACCGTCACCTACTCGCAGTGATTGAATAGCATTCCCTTTGCTACTGCTGAAATGTAGAACATCTTGAAACAAGCATACATGTCATGTTAGTTTCTGTGTTTCTTTGTATTTCAAGAGGAAGAGACTGCTGCTGCAAACTGTTTCCCAGGCTTTTAATGCACTTATATTCTAAGTGCTTTTTTTCTGCACAATAATTTCCCCGTTTCCTCTAAACACAAGCCATGATACTTGTTGAAGTGTTTTTGTACGGTACTGAGTGAGGAGTTGGGTCATTCTGAGTGAAAAATAAGCATCTTGACATATGATCCTGAGTGTTACATGTAGTTACACCAAGTGAAATGGGGGGGGGGGTTGAGCTGTACTTTTGTTGCTGCAAGAACTTGAGTAGCTTAGAAGCAGCTGAGAAGAAAATTGCAGGCCACATCCTGCCACTCTTAATTCAGTGGCTTGAAGGAGATTGAGATGAGGACTGCTTCATCTCACCTGCTGCTCAGAGTTCTACTGCTGCAATTGCCTTGCTGCTGGTACCCACCCTGGCTCAAGGATGTGGCTCGTGGTGCACCTGCACTTCACACCCACTGGCTATGGAGTCCTTGACACCATGTCTGCTGTCATCCAAGCTTCCCCTGCAGAAGCCCACTCTGCACCCTCAGTAGCTGAGGCCACTTGTTTTCCTTGTCCCCAAGAATGACATCTGGGTGGGGGTGGAAGAGCACAGGGTCTTCCTTGGCATGATGCAGGAGGCAGGGGGTGGAGAGGAGGAGGTGGCAGAATCGTGCAAGGGTGCACAAGGGGTATGTGGAACAATTTGGGAAGAGAGGATGCTGTAGCGTTGGAGGAGACAGAAACAGCTCACTGGGTGGGAAGAGAGAGTGAGGAGGATGTGGCAGGTGGGCGGTGGAAGAGGGAGGCAACTCAGAAATGAGAGCAGAGGCAGAAGTGAGGAAACTGAGGATTAACTGGTGCTTTATGCCTTAGGTACCACAAGCACTGAACTGTGCAAGTTTGTAGCATTTTGCAAAGCTGCTCACATCTGCCAGAACTTACATGAGACTGAAAATTTACAAAAGATACATAAAAATGAAAAAACTTGCTTGAAAGAGAATTACAAATAGAAAAACGCATCACAGTTGACAGACTTGTCCTCTTCTGCCAGAAAGCTGTTAATGGACTCCAATGGGTTCTTGTACCACAAAGATGTCTGGAAGCCTGAGAGCCCTCCCAGCCCGTGGCTGCTGCATTGGACATGGGGAATTTGCTATAGCAAAAATTCCTGCAGCAGTTTCAGGAGATCAGTTCACACCAACCTCCTTAAAAATGAGGTAAAAGGAATGGCAAGCAAACTATGTTGGGAGTTTGATGTTTCAAAGCAGGAAATAACAGAAATCTGCCCTACAACGATTTGTTTTCACTGGATTTCTAATTTAATTGTGAACTGAGGTGTGGTTGTCGATGGGGAAGTGGCTGTGTAACTTAATTGACATTTCTGCATCCTCTGTGTTTGTGACTCATAGATGCTGGGTTGAGTCATCTCCTCCTGGCGGGCTGGAGGGAGCTGCTGCTGCTGGGGAGAAGTGAGCCGAGGGCAGTGCTGGGACAGAAAAGACGAGGACTTTTCATGTAGAATGAATGAAAAATGTTGGGAGGCTGAGATGACTCTTTTTCTTCATTTTAAAGAGTGATTGCTGTGACCTCTCTCCCCAGAACCCTTTGTGTTGGTTGGAAGAGAGGAAGAAGGCTGGAAATCTCTACTGCATCCTAGGCAAGCATAGCTGGAGCAATTAAATTACAATCCCCTGCAAAATGCTGGGGTTCCACATGCCCATCTGAGCTGCTCCCTTCCACCTTTTGCGTTTTGCCCAGCACATTTTCTTGTTTAGCCACCAGATCCTATTGTTGTATTTTCCAAAGAAAAAGCTGAAGATATGTTTTCTCGGTTGCACACATTTGTGCCAAATTCAAGCTATGAGCAGAAGAAAATGAAAGCTAACTTCCATTCTTGGTTTCACAGTTTTGAGTTTACCCTCTACAAATGTGTGAATGTATACAAAGAGTGGGTGCTGTGGGATGATCTGGCTGTAGCGCTCATTATATTTTTTCATTACACCATTTCATTTTCCTCCCCACTTAGGTCAAAGTGTTTATTTTTACCTAAAAAATCCCATAAATTGAGCAGATTGTGGTAACTCACCCAACTCTTTTTTTTTATTTTTTTTTAACTCAGATGGTGAGAACAGTTTATAACTGATGGCAGTTTTTATAAAATAGCCTCCATCCTGATAAAATGTTACCCCCTGGTGTGTCATTTTTCCAGCTGAACTGCTGGTAGGATTGAGAGATCTTGCACACTGCTGCTTAAATAAGTAGACTACATGCTCTAAGAAGAAATCATATTATTTTCTCAAAGGAGAACAAGTAGGCTCAGTGCACCAAAATTGCTTTAAATAAACTTGCAGCCGCTGTAGCCTTTTTTTGCGCAGCTGCAGATGGTATAGTCTATCAATCAAGCCTCCCTGGTTTGGAGAATCTGCCTCTGAAGCTGTCTCTCCTCTGTGCTGCAATTACATTTTCATTTTTTTACAGAGCTTTGTATCCTAGGTATTCTATTGCTACTAATCAGATGGTACTTTTGGGCTGCAGATGTAATAGCTTTTGTTTTTCCTCAGATATATGTGTATTAAGATCTTTCAATAATTTCTTAATTGAATGTGCTGTTCACTTGCAGTAAATTAGCTGCATCGTGCTTTCAAAGTGAAAGAATGCTTTGGGGAAATTAATGCCTACCTTATCAATGGATTGAGTCAAAGTTTGGGCTTACACAAAGAAAAGAAAATATATTGCTGGCTGTTTCTTACCATCCTGGTGATTGCAAATCTTGTGATAGTGAATGGAGGGGAGGCTGCAAGGTCCTCCTCAGCCCAGTGAGCTGCCAGCGTGTGCACAATACACGATCAATGTTTCTGTCCACTGACAAAGAGATTCAGTGTGCACAAACTGAACGTACTCAGAGCTGAGTTATTAAGCAGTGCTTAATTCTACCTTTGAGTTTCATGCTCTTGTTTTTTTTGAGACAGTCTCTTGTATTAGCACATTGTCTTGCGTGCCATGCAAATTTTGTTGCATGTTCTTCTGAGGAAGCCTCTGCTGTCTCTCTGCTCTTTTTATGATGCTGGTATTTCAGCCAGTCTTTGGTGTAAAATTGACTATTTATGATTCTTGTATTTTCAAGCATCCCTACTGGACATGATTAAAGTGGAAGTTGCTGATCTATAACCTAGTTTGCCCCATCCTTGTCCCAGGATGTCTGGAAGTAACTCATGATATGAAGGAGGGGGTGAGCTGAGGCTGGGAGCAGCTGTGGTTATGAGCAGCTGTGTTATTCTCCACCAAAGATGAGGGGCAGCCAGAACACCTGACTCCAAAACCCAAAAGTCAGTTCAATAGCTTTTAAAACCACTTTGGACTTTAAAAGGAAAAAAAACCAATAAAAAAAAAAAGGGGACAGCTTCTTGTTTGGCATTGCTAGTTAATATCTCATTGTAGATTCCCTCCAAAGCCATGATGAAATATGAAGTTAATACATCACTACCAAGCTTTCAGTCAGAATGATATATTATTCAAAGAGGAATTAGTCTAGCTAATCAATGCACACCCATTACTCTATTTAAAATAATCATTGGAAGACTCATTAACTTTCCCCCCCCCTCTTTTCAAACAACATAGTGAATGAGACATCTAGGAACATTGCTGCCACCAGGGTATGCACCTCTGTAACTTCAGTATATTTTCATTCATAGTAGGATTATTAACACCTGAAGGCCAAACCCAAGATTTAACTCAATAGAATTTGCTTTCAAATCACTGAACCTGACACCAGTTGCTGTAGGCAAAGGCGAACCCAGCTCTAGTGCGCATTTTTTAAAAATCAAAGGTCATGACAGTATCTGTGTGAAATAGTGCAAGTGCCAGCGTAAGGTTCAGTGTAACATCTTGCCTGGGTACGTGTTACTCTCTCTGATTTTACACAAACAGCAATTTGAAGTATTAAGGGGGCTGTTGGCATTTTTTTGTTTTTCCTTACAAGTATATTCTGCAGGATACTTACTTTGGGCAGTCCATTCATTACCTGGCATTCCCATCGTTACCCTTCTGTCATCCAGCTCATCTCTGTCAGGCTGCATGCTCTTGGCCAGATTTGTTCTTTTGCATCAACTCGTATGGGAGATGTGTAATTATAGCATATATGGGGGAGATGGAAGAAAATATCATCTGTGGAGGAGCAGGAATATGCCATTCTTGAATCATTTAGTGCTTGTGAAGGTGAAAATCTTAGAGCACGCAGTCTAGCTTATTGTTGTGTTGGGGACTCTGTAGGCATTTTCTTGCCTTCACAGATAACTCTGTGTGTTGTAGTGTTGACCACTATCCCTTCTCGCCCACTGGTTCTCCTGAAAAGGTCCAAATAAATATTTACTGCTGTATTTTAAAGCAAAGCCCATGTAAACTTCTCATATCTTTTCATCGGCGTTCCAGATCTGGCTGAAATCTTTCACTTCCTTTTATTCAGGAACGGTTAAGATACTGATCCACAACCGCTTTTACAATGTGGACATCAAAAGGGAGAGGAGAGAGAAGTGAGACAATAGACTTTGTGCAGAGCAAAAGGGTTGCATAGCATAAAGCCAGGATGTGTATCCTTTCTCAGTGCTGCAGACTGATGCAGGGTGAAAGCATTTGTTCAGAAGGGTTAAGAGTAGGACCTACCTAAGCTGAACGTTAGCTCTAAAATAGTTTGGCACCAAAGACGTGAATTTGAAGAGCTTCACAAGCAATATGCCAAGTACCTTCTCTTTGCTGAGAGAAGTATGCTTCTTTTGTCTGTGATTATCTTGGATTCTTTGAAATGCCGTTGCTGTGATGTTAAAATACATATTGTGTGGCAAAATGTTTGCATTAATGGGATTCTTCTCCTTTCTGTTCTAAAACAGTGAAAATCAGGTCCTTTCCCGTAGAGATTGAGGACTGGCGTCTGTCCAACACTGCTGAGCTGATAAGAGAATAAATTGTTCAACGATGTTGATTGTCCTGAAACCATACAGGACCATTCCATCTCTGCAACCTAGTTAATTTAAAATAGTTTTCTTTTTCTTCTCAGTTGTTTGTACAGAGTGTTTGGAGACTTGAGTATTGGGCTGGTGAGCTGTATGTCTTAACCACAAGCTGAAAGCATGTGATTGGGGGAATATTACCCTTGCCTTTCACCGTTGTAATTGAAAGTAGAATTTGACACATTGGCATCTCTCTGTGTCAGCCATTGTCACTGGCTTCAGCTGCCACGGTTAAGTATGTAGTCATTCATCCCTGGCAGACAGCGTCCTTTGCAGCGCAAGAGGATGGTCTCTGGATGTTAATGCCACAGCACTCTGGGAGCAGCTGGCTATATCAAATTCAAGGCATGCAGATTGTCTTGGCCATTTCACTTAGCAGATGGATAAGGCTTGATAGATTGAAGATTTAGTTTCCGAGTCAAGGGCCAAATGTTGCAGTGGGAGAGAAAAGTAAATTATATCACTATTCGGAGGGGAAAGGCTCAGGTACTGTATCACAAAATTGTTGCCATTCATTTTCTTCTGACTTGCACAAAATGCATGTCATTTCACCTTTCAGTATAGCCGACTGTGGCATTCTCCTTTGGCTTGAGGTGCTTTGCAGTACTATCTGTGAGCCCATTTAATGAGCTTGAAAGCAGTTGCTGTGAGTTTATGACAGTTTAATAAGTTTAAATGCTGGATTTTTTTTTTAAGGTGCAAAGGAGAGAGACATCTGTGTTTTGTATCACTCCAAATATGTGGGTTCGTCTGTTCTTTTTTCCTCACACTCTTTTCTTCAGTACAATAGATCTATTTAAATGTGTACTTAAAAGGAAAGTATTCCTTACTCCTGAGCTGCTCAAGCTATTAATATTCACCTGCTTTTCACAAGGTGACTGGTACTAGGGATCATTAGCGAGGTTTGTGGTGCTTCCCACAGCCCTCTTGTATTGGTTGGTGGGAGGATAACCTGGCTTTTCAGAGGCTGCCCAGAGCCACGGGAGATGGGGGAGCCTGGCCCTTTGGGCAGGGGTGCAGGAGGTAAGATCTGGTGTTGCTGTGTGGTCTCTAACTGCCTTAATGTTTATTTGGAGTTCCTCTGTTTTTCTGATTGTGTTATTTTTCCTGAAAAGGTCATCATAAGCTCAAAATTTTTGCCTGAAACTTTTTTTTTTCCTGTTTTATGGAACTGTTTCCAGCAGAAAGACAGGTCATGGTTTACTTATATGATTTTACCATATACTTTAATTTATATAGCATGTGGTATAAATTTTAACACTTTATAACTCTACTGATTTTTGTAAAATCACAGACTTCAGAAGAGTCTGGGTTTGTCCTATAAAATAATCAGACAAGCAGAGATCTTTGGCTGCTTAATGTACAATGACAGAGAATGAGAACAGGTTGGGGTTTTTTTAACTTGCTAGGACATGCTGAGTTTAGCACTGCTGGAACACAGAGGCTTTCGATGGAGTAGTACCTTGCCCAGTAAAATCTATTTTTACATGTTTGATGCCTGTCCTAGCATGATCAGCTCATCTGTGGTGGGGTCCCTTGTCACACTCCTGCTCTGGTCCTTCACTGGAAGCTTCCTCATCGGAGTATTAATAACCTTACTGCAAGAAGGTGCTTTGCTCCGTGCCCTGCTCCTACCCTGTCAGCTCTGAGGGTAAGGCTGTAGGAACAGGTCTTTCAAGCAAGGGGACAAGTTTTGCTGTTGAAAGATGTTAACGCTGTTGTCAATAGAGTTCATGACTGATCAGCCTTGTTGTTCACTGACGAATGAATCATTTCTCAGCCCCGACATTAGAAGCGGGAGCTGTAAATATAAATGCAGCCTGTCTAGGGTAATGATTTCCACCATGACTTCACTTGAAGAACATCTCTGGTTTATGACTGCAGAGTGGGGTCACTTGTGCGTTACCTTTTCCTTTGCAAATGCTTCTTTTAGTCATTGCAGTAATTCATTCTACTCGGAATGGGATGTGCACCGGGTATGGAAGTCACCCAAAGGGTATCATAACATAAAAAGAAGTTTTGCTTCCTCATGTCCTGTTCATCTCATATTTACCCTATGGTGAGTGCTCTGTTAGCACAGGAAACTGCTTAATGGTATCTCTGTATTTTCCCCTTGTGCCTAGCATGATAGTTACCTATTTATTTCTGCTGAAAAGGATTACAGGCATTTTTCAATTATAAATGATGCACGCAAGCGTCATTTATCCTGTTTACTGCAGACCTATAGAGTGTTAGTCAGTCTTGAGCAAAAGCATCTTGTTCGGGAAACAACATTTGTCGTAGTGGTACTGTGGGTATTTTAGGGCAATTTCAGGATGATTTTCCATCTGTCCCATTAATACTTGCTGTGCAGCACGCTCATGACCAGCAGCATAGCAGGTTTCTGTTTATGTTTGTGCATGGCATCCCTATGCTTGAGAAATTTCTGTTGGTGATGTTTCTTCTGTGATAGCCTCTTGAACAAGGAGGGGGAAACTCTTCTCACAGGAAAAGAAAGGCTTTGTTCAGCTTTAGCGGGCAGGTGGTGCGTGAAGCCTAAGTGCTGAGGCCCCGTTACCAATGCATGGTCTTCCTCCAACTCTGCAGATAAGGCATGATGAGAAACATGGCATGTAAAGTCAACCTGAAGAATTCATTGCTGTTTTCCTTCAGGATATATTCATAAGAAAATACACTGCTGTAATACAGATTATATAACAGAGAAACAGTCTGTAGAAGGATATACGCTCAAGCTTCACACAACATGGAATCATAAAGGAGGTCAGAAGGACACTTCTTATTCTAGAGATTTTTATCAGTTTTTTTTCCTTCTGCTTTTTTGCCCTTCGTTTCTTTTAAGTATCAGCTGTTGTCAGAGGAAGGATTCTTATATGGGTGAATCTCTGATCTCAGCCAGCATGGTAGCTCCAGGCCAGTTAAACCAGAGACGTACAGCAATGGGGATAGAACATGACATTTTGGGTTTCAGAAACCTCCTTTTTCCTGTGAACACAGGCAGTAAAAGGATACAGAGAAGTGCAAAAAAAAAAAAAGAGAGGAAATTCAAGGTGGGGTTTTTTTAAGAACTTGAAGAAAAAAAAAATGTAAGAAAAGTTTTGTTCTGAAGCCTGAACCATTCCACAAAATGAGGAAACTTTTGGGCACTTTTTTAATGGTCTTGCCAAGATCCTGAAACAGTTGTAGTGAGGTGTGGGAGGCGATGTGGAAGTATAAGAAAAAATGAGAAGAGCATCTGGAAGGAAAATAAGACCATATCCCATACAGTTCTGAACTGACATCACCACAAGAGATACTTGTTTGGATGTGATTTCTGAAAAAAAAAAACTGAGATCCCACTCTCTATACCCTTGGAAAAAATATGGTTATAGATACATGGAGCATTTGTTTTCTAACCCCCCCCAAGAAATAACCCACTGTTCATTTGGTACTATTGAAGAGCACAGAGCATTTGCAGAATATGCTATCAAAAAGGTTGTGGAGCTGCATCTATATAGGCGTGCCACCTCAGCAGATTAAAGGGCTGCTGCCAAGGCTAAGGGTAGGAATTGATCTACTTTGACAGAAAATCCCAAAAGGAAGAGTTTTAACCTTTAGGATTCTTCCCATCTATTTGCTTTCTTGAAACTGATTGTAGCTGTCACCAGAAATAAAAACAAAGCAAACAAAATAGAACTCTTTACAACTTAAGGTTAAGCAGCAATAAATAAAATGTTGTTCAAGTCCAGTTCAAGTTTTTCTTACAGTCTTGTACTAAATTGCTGGTAGCTTTTTTGATGATTTTTTTTTTTTTTTTTGGTGGTAGCTGTGGCTTGGAGAAACCTGAATAAACGGAAAAGATGCAGGAACATGTCTTGCAACAGCTCTGCATTTTTAGTGTTTACTGTTGATTTGCCAGAAGCCAGGCAGAACCTACAAAGTGGGTCGTTGGGTTCAGTGTGCTGTGATTATTATTTATATAGAATCCACAGTGTACAGAGCACCCCTTTGGGCATATAAAAGTTCATGCTTCAAAGAGCTTACAGCCTTCAGGGCTAATAATATTATTGCTAGGAACATCTAAGCTGTATATATTTCAAAGCTACTATTGCTACTTTCATAGTTTTATTGCATATCTTGCCCTACCTGCTCATTGCAAGTTCTGGAGTACTGCGATGAGAAAAGGATCTTCAGTTTCCATTTAGAACACCAAACCAAAACAAACCATTTTGTTTCTAGACAAGAGCACCGAAATGTGTCCTGAACACAGCAGAGTAGTTCAAAGGCCAAACAAACAGAAGAAAGAAAGGTGGTTTGTTGTGGGTTCTTTTCAGTGCACTTGACTAAGAAGATAATGAGGTTTCTAGGATTCCTAATGAGTCATGCGAAGGAAGCTTGAGATGAAATGTACTTGTGCTTGTTAAACTTGGGCCACTGGATTCTGGTTCTCTTCTTAAGCCATTAGAATTTCTGCTTTTTCTCCAATAACACATTTTTTGGATGTGCTCCAATCAATGATGTTTTCATCCTAAGAGTGCACTTCAAGCTAGTTCTGCGTTTCACCCACTCATGTGTTCCTGTTGGGGCACTAGGTCCTCTCTCAGGCATTTCTTCTTTTGCCTCCACTCTTTTTCTCCTATGTAATACATGGCCATAAAGTGATTAAACTGGTTTTCCTCATGACATGGAGATCGTGGACAAGCAGCAAAGTAGAGGAGCTCTTTTGCATTCAGTGTGTTTGCCCATTGGGAGCAGCTCATCCGAAAATGATCAGCACTGCTCAGGCTTCTGGTACAGACTGGTGGTAAAAAGCAGACAGATGTCCTACATGAATGAGGTACCTGGCAGTATTTATTTCCCAAAAATAAATTGGCAAGTATCTTAATGGAATGTGTTCACGGGAATTGTTGCTCCTTCTATACTTATGAGGAGGCAAAAGGTAAAAAAATTACATTATTGGTTGTAAATGCCTTGGCTGTGTTACAAGTAAGAGATGGAAGGGATGGGTTTAATTTGGAAATTGTGGAGCTCAACAGGGCTAACCCTTCCTGCTGCCTTCCCCTCCTCTCTCTGATGTTCGATCTTCCGTTGAGGAGGACATGGGTGATTGCTGGGTGATTGAGCAAGTTTGAGCTGGCTTCCTGTCAAAATCTCTAATGCTCAGTAAAAGCCCCTTCCCCGCTTCCCCCTTTAGGCAAAGGAAAGAAACCATAGAAACTTAGAGAAACCGAACCACCCCAAAATATATGTGTATTTTTACATATACACAGCTACGTACAGTAAGGATATTATGTAAAACTTCCAAGAAAGGGAAGAGGGCAAGGGAAAATAGGAAAAATGAACAAAACCAAAACAGGTATGCGGAATTGAAAAACCTGGTAACTAACAAAGTAAAGAACTAGCAAAATCTCACCACTTCCCTTGAGGAAAGCAGGACAGCCAAGCCCAACCCAGCACTCTCCCCCAACACGAGGGCAGACAACAGCGGCCACCGCAGACCTCAGCTCCAGACAAGACCAACGCAAGGGACCCACTGCTCCCAGACCTCGCCGGAAGAGAAGAGAGCAAACTCTCTTATCTACGCCTTATTTATATGTTGTGTTATGTGAAAGGAAGATATGGAATACTTCCTTAGATTTCTGACCTCTGTTGCTAAGGCCTAAAGAATCCAAAAGGCAACCCACTACAGTGATAAAACTGAACTGTAGAATACCAGTTCTTAGTCTGTACAGGCAATTGCAGTGTCAAAAATCAGAAATTTCTTCTAGATCCTCTCACAAAGCTTTTTCCCCTCTCCTTTGTCTAAGTGACACTAAATTAATTAAATGTAAAAAAATGAATAGCAAAGAGATGCCAAGGCCCAGCTTTATTACGGCTGAAAGAGGTCCAGCTTTACTGATTCCATTGGCAGCACCAGATTTATTCCCGTATCAGTAACGGATGGACTGGTGCGAGATAACTTCTGTTTATCACAGCAGCTTTCCTATGAAAGTGCAAGTAGCTGGAGAAAAATCTTGTTTTGGGCTTCACTGGGGTGAGAATGTGGCTAATGTTTTAATGAATTCAGAGGATGCTTTCTTTTGATTTAACCTTCCTTACTTTATTACACTGTGTATCTTTGGCATTTCGTGAAGAGCCATTGTAAATGTGAAAACCAAGCAGCTTGTTAGATAACATCCTTTTTTTTTCTCTTTATAAGATTAAACTGAGACTGTTCTGCCTGATGCCAGAATAGATGTAACCAATCCTGTATCCTTTGCATGTAGGTCAGTCAGAGGGACAATCCCGCACTGGATCCCATTATCCATGGGTTGAAGGGCGTCGTACATCACGGTAAGTAGCTGCTTAAACTTTCAACTTGCTGGGAAGGGGAGAAGGGCAGGAATATTGTCCTTGAGGGATCAGGTCACCCTGGCAGGATGCGGTGAGCCTGCACATTGCTCATTCACTGATGTTTAAGGGCATCGCGCTATTTGATGGTAAAGAGCAGAGTCATTTGTTACCTGAAAATGGGTTGGGGTTAACAGTAAACAATTTGTTTCTTTTCAGTCATTGCTCTAGAATGCGTAAGTTATCAATCAAAACCTACTACAATATATCATTCATATTAGTACTTCGAAGGCAGCATTGATGCTTCACTCCTGCTATTTATCTTCTGTTGCTCTAAAAATACTCCACTCTGAAGTTTCTATTTGTTTATAAATTATTTGTCTTTCAAATTTAGGGAGCTGATAATGAAACAGAAAATTAACTATCTGTGAAAATTAATTAAACTTTACAGCAGATGAACATCTTTCTAATGCTGACATAAATATGATCATTTGGCTGTTCTGATGCATATAAACCTATTATCCTTGAACTTACAGCAGCTACTGAAATAAATATTAATATATTTTATACTTTTATAACCAGGTTTTGCTTAAGAATTTTCCTGAAACCTTATCACAGGTAATGCATCATTAGCAATGACATCAAGGTACTCCAGTTCCCAAAGTACTCTTGCCAGGTTTTAATACGGTGATTTGTAAAGTTTTAATAATCTCATTGTTATTCAAAAGGCATCTATTGGAATGATGCTAGGTACTATAATAAATTTCCGTCCCATCTATAGTGCTGTGATAAAACATCTTTGCACCTTTTCCGAGGATTGTCTTTAGACATTAGCTCGGGCTGTGGAGCTTAACAAACATTTCTTTTTTCTCTTGACTACAAACCTAAAACTAGTTGACAGATTAAAAAAAATAGGATTTTGGATTAATTGCTCTACTTTCAGAGTAATTTAACATTGCAGCTGGGAACACCAGTAAATCCAATCTGAAAAATAGGGGTTAAATGATAACATACCATGAAGTCCTTAATTTAGAGAATTTTCCATAGGTTTTAGTGTTTATAAATTGCAGTGTTCTGCTGTGAAATAAAAGCAACACACAGAGCTGAAAACCTGTGGAGTTTTCCACAAAAATAGGTGTTATTATCTAGCTCCCACTGGGTAAGGAAACAGGCTAGCACAAATAAAGCGAGGATGAGTTGGGCTGCAAGTTTTTTTCAGTGGCTGAGTAATTTGACACTGAAGTCGAGCTGCCATTTAACTGGACCAGGAACTCTTTTTAGATCTGTTTTCTACCTGCCTTCTATTTCAAGTCTCTCTACCCCCCACGAGCGCAATGCTGTTTTAGCAATCTCATTGTTTTTTTCCTGCTCCCTCGCTGCTGCAGCCAAAATAACCACTGGTGGATAATCATACTGGTGTCTCCTAAGAGAGTTATTCCATTCCCAAAAATAATTGTTTGGGTAGGATGTGGCATGGCCCTGAGGTTGTGAGTCCCTGGCCACATAATGGTTAGTCCGTCGTGGTGCTACAGGGTGGATAAAAGGTGTTTATTTTTGTTTTGCTCACAGTGCACAGAAGGCTGCTGGCGTTTCAAGTAAAGGAAATCACTTGATATATTTCAATGGCTTGTTTCCTTTTCAAAACATTAATAAAGAAAAAGAGGAAAATCTTGCTTTCCTTCCTGTTTCAAAGGCCCTGATTGAAGACCTTTTCTAAGGCTCTTTGGGTGGATATAGAGTAAGGGAATTTCCTCTTACAAAGTAGTTGTTCAAAAAAATTGTTCTCAAGTTAGATATTGATGGAACGCTTCAGTGAAGAATTCTCATATTGTATCTCTCTTTTAATGTTATTATATAGCATAATAATAAAGATGTGAGCTTTTACTTCAGACACACTCATTTCTTTTCTTGATGTGATTTACTCATGTCTTCTGTGAGCACATTTTTATGGCTTTATCTGAAAAGGTTCTTCCTGCCTTCTGTTTGGCTGCATTCAACTGGGACCATAAGGCAACATGGGCTTTCTTATTAAAATGCAGTGGAAAACTTGTGTGGTTTTTGGATGTAGTGGTTGGATCAAGCAGGGATCCAACAAAAGGAACTGGAGAAGGGCAAAATAGAGACCTTAAGTTTCTTTGCCTTTTCTAATGTTTCCATGCCCACATTATTTTTAGTTGATCATCACAATGCAGAGGCACTTGCCTATAATGTAGAAATCTTGAGATAACCATCTTGCTTTTAAATTAGACCATGTTCATATATCCTCCGCTGGCTGGAGATATCACCAGCCCCTCAGCTTTGCACCTCCCATGTGCCTCATCTCGACATATCTCACATAAGTGAGATTCCTGTGGTTTTCCATATCCTTCTCTCTCGAGCCAGCAGAGCATCCTTCCTGACTTGTGCCAGACAGTCACTCCTTCCTCACAATCAGTCGGTTTTCAAAGAGGAAATCACATGCCCACACAAACGCTCGTCTTCACGTCTTCATTTGCCTTTCGTGGTACTGGAAGACCTGGTCCTATGTGGAGACTCTGCTCTGCACCATGCGGTGTAGGGCACCCTCAGCAACCTGTCCTCATGGTGATGGCAGATGCAGTGACACACAGGTAGATGTAGGGATGGTACTGATGAGCAGTGAGCTGGTTTCCCATTTTTCTTGCATAGCTTTGGTTTTTTCTTTGAATTTCTTGTATTTTTACAGTGCCCTTCCAGGGGTAAGTGAAGAATTTTAAGTGTCAGAAGAACTTTCTGTGGAAGTGAAAGCAATTTTTGCTTGAGATTTCGTCAGGGATTTGAATTATTTACTAATTTGGTGGAACATAAATAATTGTGCCCTTCACAGTGTCACCAGCTTAATAACAATGATGGAGAAACGCACGCATGAAAATCAATACAGGCTTAGTCACTACTCAGAGTTCACTTTGTTTCCTTATCTCCAGGTGTAATTTTGTAGAATCTTTAATGCCACATTAAGCTTAATTTTACATGAGCAACTATACAAAGTTTCTTAGCTGGAAGGAAAACCAGCAATGTACCAAACAGCCTAACAATGTTTGGATCAATGAGAATGCTTACGGGTTCGCTCCGCATCTTCCCACCAAACAGTTCATTCCCATCACATCAGTGCTCCCCAACTCCCACATCAGCCCTCCCAGAGCATCATAAAGGCAGACGAGCGCCGAGGAGGCTCTTTTCAGAGCTGTCAGATGCCTGTTGCTGATTTTTAAATTGCTTTCAGTTTTGTGCTCTGCCAAGGATTTGTCACACCTCCCGCCAGCGAGGTGCCTGCTATTCTCACTCCTGCTTTCCCTGCTGCGAAGCACACGGTGAGTGTCTGCCACAGAGCCCACCAGGGACTGCCAGCTGGGAGCCTCCAGCCCTCTCTGCAGAAGGATGGAGTATGAGCAGGCAGGATAGGAATTTCCTGATGCAGACTTGCCGATGTCTGTCAGCTCTGACCACTGAGGGTCTTTTTTAACTCCTCTTCAAATGCTCTTTTTATTACGAAAGCTGACGGGAAACGTCTTCGGCGATGCTGGTGCCAATGGGGTGATGCACATCCTTAGATGAAGTTAGATCATTAGGTGAAGTAATAAAGTCACTAGTGCCTGACTGTTCTTGTACCACACGTGGCTCTGTCATAGTGCTGCGTATCAGACATTTCTGCCTGTAGTCTCGAGTGAGTGTCCTGTCCTGAGTCCTCTCTGCTCCTCGTCCATCCTCGGGGTGCTGAGGTGCTTGGGCAGGACGACACTGCTCTTGTGCAAGGGCTGAGGCAGCTCCTGAGACCTTGAAGGGAATGATTGTGCCCTTGTGGGAATAGGGGAATGTGAAATACCAGTCTGTGTCTTATACAGCTGATTTGCATTAAAATGGCTACTAAAGCTTTTGTCTGCTTCAGCAAGATCTCAGAGGAGCACCTAGCAGGATGAAGCACATTATTTTTCCACCTCCCCTGTCTTTGACCTGCCCTTTTTAGTACTGTTTTGTAAGTAAGCCTCTTAGAGATGCCTTTTCCTTGTTGTTACCTGCTGCCTGCAAGGCTTTAAAACAAGTCTCCGTCCATAATGTTGGTCCTGAGGGCAGAACCTGGTGCTGGAGGCAGCACAGCAGTTGCCCTCTCCCAGCCTGGGCACAGGTGCTCTGCAGGGTCCTGTTTCATCATGCAGACGCATGGGTGTCGGAGGGAGTGGCAGCCTACGCTACCCTGGTCCCTGGGAAGTCTTTCACCATGATGGAAACTGTGTTTTGTCACTCTGTCCTGTTCTCTGTGTCTGTCACCAAGAATCTACATGGATCAGCAGAATAGAATATTATTAGCAGAGCACAAATAAATTACCACAGCAGAAAAGCCTCTATTAGTGCCAGAAAAATGGGGCTCTTATTCCCTTCCTTGTCAAAAGTGAGCAAGGAAAATCAAAGTGCAGACAGATCAAAAGCTTAGGTACAAAGTGAATGGATGGCATCTGTTGCTTGTTTGTGAACATGGGGTGGGGTGAGGGGAAGAGAGGAACCTTTTTTTATTTAAAAGGGAGTTTGAGAAAAAAATCTTGCTTTTTTTCTTCTGCCTTTGTGTTACTAAAATGCCATAACTTAAGTTCAGCATGGAGCAGAGTGTGATCTTGAATCTCCCTCGAGATGGCCAAGAGGTGTCCAGGCCAGTTGGTTGAGACCACCAAAGTTTCAGGGGCTGCTGGGGAAATGGTAACAAAACACAGAATTACCAAAGCAGGATTACTTTAATGGTGAAAAAGGATAGAGAATAAATATGTTGCACATCTCTCCAGTTGTCCTAGGCAAAAAGGCAAGGAATAACCTGTTAAAATAAATCAGCACTAAAAAGGAAGCAATCCAGACAGTGTTAGTTACCCTGTGGATCTGTCACACCAGAAGGCATAATAACAAGAAAACACCATTAGCAGCATGACAGGTTTTTTCTTTTGTTTTTAACTTCAACCATAACACCACCTGACAAGCTGTTTGCGTTCTGCACCAAATATCCAGGGGTTGTAGAGAAGAAAGGCGGGGGAGAGGGGTGAGGGTGAGATGTGATACTGTGGGACCTCATCTTTTAAAGTAAAACTTTGAAGGAAGCAGCAGCCCGATTTGGAACAAGAAAGACCATCAAAGGGAGAGCAGCGCGAGGTGTTAACCTGCAAAGGAAATGTGGAGGAGCATCTCTTTTTCCTCGGGGATGATCTGGATATATTCTTTTGTTTTCTGATCTGTTCTTGTGTTCACAGTCAGAGTAGCCGTGTGAAAGGGGCCAGGACATGGTTGCTGTGCAGCAAAGGGCAGGTGGAGGGAAGTGGGAAATGGAGATGAGAGCAGAGGTGATGAGTTCACACCTTTATATAGGGCAGCTCTGTGCGTAGCTGCAGGGGTCTGTAGCGTTTAAAAGAATAAATGGTGGAAGTGTTGCAAATCTCTGGCCCTTACCTGTCTGCTCTGCGGAAGCAGTGCTGGTCACGGCTGAGTGAAGACCAGCAAACTGACACAGAATTAATATATTGCACAGAAAAAACTAATTTGAACTCACAAAACGATTGCAGTTGATACAAGTTGAGAATTAGGGTTGATGCTGAAATTGAACAAAACACCTGCAGGGAGAAGGAGCTGGATGCTTTGCCGGTGGGTTTTGGGAACGTTTGCTGGGAAGGGAGGGGTGGTGAAGTCTAATGAAGTGCAATTTTGTTCTGCAGCAGACGTGAACAGCCCACGCTCCTCTGGCTAATTCTGCCTCACCTCAACAGACCCTGACGGGGTCCAGCTTATTCCCGAGATGATCTTCTCCTCTGAACTCAATGTCACAGTTCCTTTTTCCTCCTGCCACTGCTACCATTCTGTATTTCGTAGTTTCTGTTTCCCTCCAGCCCGGTCTCCACAGGTGCCTCTGCCTCCACTGCGGTTTTGCAAAAGCTGGAGAAGTCTCATTTGAGTCCAGAAAGGCCACAGCTGCTCTGCCAAGCTTGGCATCAGCAGTGCTTCAGAGTTTCAGCTTGGAGAAAAGAAGGCTGCAGGGAGACCTTGTAGCGATCTTGTAGTACTTAAAGGGGGGCTACAGGAAAGATGGGGATTGACTTTTTAGCAAGGCCTGTTCTGACAGGACAAGGAGTGATGGTTTTAAACTAAGGGAGGGTAGAGTTGGTGTAGATAAAAGGAAGAAATTTTTTATAGTGAGGGTAGTGAAGCACTAGCACAGGTTGTCCAGGGAAGCAGTGGAGGCATCATCCCTGGAAACGTTCAAGGTCAGGTTGTATGGGGCTTTGAGCAACCTGATCCAGTTAAAGGTGTTCTGCACCTGCAGGGGGATTGGACTGGATGACCTGCAAAGGTCCCTTCCAAGCCAAAGCATTCTGTGATTAAAAGTGCAGAATTATTTTTTACTTTTTTAAGGAGTTAAGACCTCTCCTCCGCAGCTGAACCTTTTTCCTTCTAAGTTGTTTTAAGGGAGGGTGTGATAAAAATTTAAGTGTGAGGCCAGCACCTGGCATGGAGATGTTCAAGTTCAATTTTTTTTGCATAGGAATCTTGCTTTATTTCTTTCCTCCTATTTTTTGTACCACTCGCTGGTTGTCTTAGATTAAATTAGTCTGCAGGACTATGTTATTATCTCATTCCCTTCCTCCCCACCATGCTGTATTTTCTATGTCCTTATGGTTTCTTACAGTGTTCAGCAGGATCTCTGTTTTTTGAAAAACTAAATAGAGGTGAGAAAAATAATTGCACAGTAAATGACAAGAATTACCCTGAGTACAGAGGATGGACAGAAACTGCTCATGGTGCTAGATTTACACAGCAAGTACTCATCAGGTGATCTTTTCCTTTAAAGGAACATGAAATATTTGTAATCTCGTCTTTAAAGCCACCACCATGAGTCTGGTCCCAGGCTCTGGTGTGCAGCCTGCTTTTTCTGGGAAGTTCTGGCTCAGTGGGTGTGCGGAATGGTGTCCTTTTGATTATTTTTGCATGTTTGCTTTTTAAATGTTTTTATGCAGAAGCTTTAGAATGAGTTGGCTCATTGTGAAAATGAAATTGGCAGTAACGTTGTTTAACAAATTTGGGAGACTTTCAAAGCTCTTCACATTGGTATTGCAGATTTCAGTTATTCAAAGTGTAGCTGGGTAACATTTCCACCTATCAGGCATTGCACATACGTTAATTTTGGAAATAAGCTCATTTTAAGATATTGTTTTCAATGCAGCCAAGTTCCTGTTTTCTTACAGAAAAACATCATGAAAGCCCCAAAACATTCCATGATATATAAATGGACTTGGCATATAGTTATTTGCTTGTGATCTCCAATCCAAATTCCTGTTAGATGTAAATAAGGTTTTGATCACAGATAGTTGTGTGCTGTTTACCTGCGTATCTCAAGAAGCCTCTTACACTACAGTGATTTGGTTAGAATTCAGGTCTATCTTTATCAAGCATTTCATGGAATGTGTTTTTAGCAACTTTGAACTCCAAACATTCAACTGATGGTTCTTGCAATGTCATATTTGTTGGCAGCAGCTCGTTAAAACAGCAGTGGTTGGTGGACTTCCACTACTGGTATGTTTTAAGATCTGATCTTTCTCTTTGCTTGGAGAACTATTGTACACAATTCAGTATCAGTTCACATCTAGTGGTGATGCTGTGGCAAATAAAGAGTGTTGCTAGATCAGCTTTTTAACACATGTCTGCAATTGCTCTGTCATTGCATTATACAAAAAATGGCCCTTAGTCCCATGCAAACCGTGGGGCGATTTACCAGCCCAAACAGAGAATATACTGGGTGCTGCTTTTTGCATTGCTGTTACAGGAGGTAGATGTGAATCTTGTATCAGAAGGTGAAAACTATTACCAGCTGGCTCTGTTAATTCTTTTTTGTGAAAGTAAGAGTTAAAAGACAATATTGCCCTTCTATGCTGTGGAACACCTGGCAGTTTAAATGTCACATTCATTGTCTTAATTGTCAACAATGAAGCTGTGGTACTTGCTAATCTTTCTTTTGGAAATATGAGAGTGAACACTCTCCTTATGAGCCTTGGTCCTATAAACAGGGAATTGCTGTTTGCTAACAGCTGACAGCATGGGCTGTACTGCCTCTGTGGGGCTTCACCGTGGGCGTTTTGGGTGCTGCTCTGCTTTCCCAGACAGATGCTCTCCTGCCATTAGTGTGACGATCTCTGGGGCTCCCGTTGACTGGTTGTTTATTTTTTTGCTTGGATGCTGAGATGGGAGCAGGACAGGGAGCAGCAGCGACAGAGATTGTTTCGGTGGGGGCTGTGATATGAACAAGTTGGTGGCTCACGGAGCGGGTTTGCAGCATTGATTGTAGTGGTTCACAGGTATTTGCAGGTGAGCACAGACGTTTTTCACTGGCACGTTATGTTGCTTATGTCTGGCAGGTTTTTTCGTAGTACTTGTCAGTAAATGCTGCCTCGTAGATCTTGCAGTTCCCAGCCTTGTCCACTTTCTCCCCTCCACAAATGCCTTAATCTTTCAGTCTTTTCCCAGCCTTCTGGGCACAACTCATGCCTGTCCCAAGTGCTGAAAATGGGAAATAGGAGCTGGTCATAAAAGGTAGTGAAGAAAGGTTTTATGTTACTTCCACCTTTGTTCTTTCCCATTTAGTAGAAATTATAAACATATGTATGAAATATTTCTACCCCATTCAGTGAGTGCCATTGCTTAGCCTCCAAATTATTCTCCTTACAGTTTTACTCACAATAATAATTGATTCAAAGTTGAAATTTCAAAGCTAACATGACTTCAAAATCCTATTTTCAAAAAGGTCTCAAGCCCATAGGAACATAGCTCCATGGCATTTACTATGTGCTCTTGAAGGATATGGGAGGCAGACTTCTGAATTTCAGAGTCCTTTTCTTTAGGCTTCATGTGAAGATCTGTTTCAGTCTCTGGTTTCTAAAACTCTTCACCATGCATCTAGGTGGAAGTGATACAAATAGATGATCTGTTTTCAAAAGTGTCAGGTTATTAAAGCATAATCAATTGATTATCATCTATTTTGGTTGTCATTTTAATCCAATTATATGTACTTTTTTATTTTAATCTTTGGAATTCATTAATGAAAACTTAAGGCATTGCTTGTAGCCATGAAAAATTGCATCGAGTACACCCTGCCCTACTTAAACTATGTGTTAGCAAAGCTACTTTTTCCTCAAGAAATATTCTTTTTCACAGCTGACTGTGACTTTCCAAATGCTTAGGAAAAAAACCTTCCTAATTGATAACCAAAATTTAATCATAGTCGGATATATCCAGTTTGCATTCAAATAAGGTATTTCTCTGTCTAAATAAGCTTCCTTTGGTTGATTATTCATATTGTAGTTCAAAATGTTTAAAAATGAAAGACAGAGTTGGATGAAATGTAGACTACTTAATACAGTGTGTATTTAATATAAAAGTCATGCATTATTCATTTTTTAAATTTGAATAACTTTGAATTTAGCATCCCTGTTCCTCATCTTTTCCTTTGATGAACAATTAATTATTAAAATACAATATTGTCAGCATATGGCACAAAAATCCTTGAAAGTATAAAATGAGCTTCTCTCTCCTGCCATCCTTTGATAAAGGAATAGTTCATATTCTCGGTTTGTCACGGAATGTTTGTCCAGCATCTTAAGTGATTCCATCATTCTAAATAAAAGATTATAGAAGTTAAAAATAGATAAATTGATAATTTTATCTGAAACAAGAGGAAAGCTCTTTTCAAAATGTGCCTTTGCCTCCCATTTATCTCATGTATGGTCATTGGCTGGTAAGGCAAAGAGAGAGGGTGTTTGCGTGTTCGAATACTGCTTCAGGTTCATAGCAGCCCTCTGTGTGCTCAGCTTCCATACAGAGACAGGCAGTTTCTTAAATACAGGACCCACGTGAATTCTCTGTGAAGATGTTTGTGTGCTGAATTTGGAAATCAAATCCTGTGGCTGAGTTTGCCGGTTTTCTAACCAGTTTTTCCCGCATAAAAACAAGGTAATCAAATTAAATACGACCTTTTGCTGTGATTATGACTTCTTGATTAGAATCTCCTTGAACTTTGTCCAATCCCATATATTTTACTATTTATTATCTAAGCACGCTTTATTCCCAGAGGTATGCTATGAAGAGGAAAAAGTGTGGTGTGTTATTTGTTTGTTTCCTCTTTGGGGATACAGAAGTGGCTGGTATCTGCTTGGATTAAAGGAAAAAATTGTTAACGAAGAGATGCAATGTCTACTTTGACTTTAATAGAATTACTCATGTTTTGAAACGCTACAGGCTATAAAAACATTGCACACGCATTGGTATTGTGCAGAAGAATAGAAGGGTTCTGAAATGCATCATATATTTGCACCTTGCAGCAGCAGTGGAGGAAAAACAATCCCCCTGATGATCAGGTTGCTGCTCAGAGGTACAGGCAGCTCTCAATTTGATGAAGACTTCTAGAAAACTGTGGGATTCTGTGGAATTGAATTCCACAGCCTTCATCCTTTTTCTTTTCTTTCTGACTTTGGGAGAGGTCTGTGTAAGTCACCAACCTGCCTGCTCTGCTGTGGGGAGCGCAGCTCTGATGAGACACAGAGGGAAAAGTTCCTGCTACCCACACACGGACTCTTGTTCAAGACACGAAGAATACAGAAAGTGAGGGATAGATATGTATGGGAGAGCCTCGCGTGTCAGCATGCCCTGAGGCAGGGAACACCTTTGCACAGGCTGAGAAGGAGCTTCAGCCAGTGAGTCAACATAAATTGCAGAGGATAAATGCTCAAGGATGGCAGGGAAATCGTCTTGCCTGAAGCTGTTCCCTCCTTTCATTTATTTGTTTTTCTTCACAATGTTAAATATTACCAGCTTGTCACTGTTACTTCAAGCTAAATGCTTTCAGTGCTTAGGTTTGCATTTCAGGCTGTCGAAGGGCTGCTCAGAAGAAAGGGTTTGTCCCCAGACTGTTGGACCCTGCAAAGGAGTTTCTTGGAAGAAGGAAGCAGTGGTTTTACCTCTGAAACGTGGTTCTGGTGCTGTGCCGGCTGCACCCAGCAGCACCCTAGCCATGCCTGAAGGTGTTCCCAAACGAGTAACTGGCTGGATGCTGCTTTGAGCACCACGTTGAGCCAGAGCTCAGCTTCAGCAGTGTTCTGCTGCCTTGCAGCCCTGCTCCTCAGCATATCCCCCCAGCAGAGGTTTGGCTGGGCAGTTTGGCTCTGCCTCCTCCATCTCAGCCACCCACAAGGGGTTGACCCCACTCCCACCTCCCTTTCCCCCTCCAGTGAGGATGGGACAGATATGCTGCCAGATGCTCTTTGGTCAGGCAGAAGCAAGTGGGACCACTGAGGCTGATTGTGTCCCTGACTGGATTCTGGCTGAAGAGCTATTTACTGAGTGTTGAAACCACTGTCTGTGGTGTTATTTCTATGCAAACTTAAACGGGGGGATAGCAAGGACATTTCACACCTGCACACACTCAGAACAGGAGTGTGCACGTTCATTATAGGATTGACTAGCATTTTGGTTGCTCTTTTAATAATCAACACATCAAGTCTTACAGAGCCTTCCTGATAGGCTGTTTTTGTCTTTCATTTTTATATACATATATATATAGTAAAATATGTTGTTGCCGTTACACCTTGTAAGGCTGCCTATCAAATGTGATGTCTGTTTGAAAGACACGTTAAAAAAAGTGTAATTCTACTTGTCAATCTTCCCCACAGAGAAGGAGACCTTTCTGGATCCCTTTGTGCTGAGGGACCTGCTGCCAACATCGCTGGGGAGTTACTACCGCTACGCAGGTTCTCTGACTACTCCTCCGTGTAGCGAGATCGTGGAGTGGATCGTTTTTCGGAAGCCCGTTCCCATTTCTTACCATCAGGTTTGTTTATTTTGTGATTGAAGTCCATCTCCTGATTTTCCCCCTTAAAGACCATGTTTTCAAAACACACCGTTTTAATTTTGAGAACAAAAACGTTTCTGTTGACAAAAAAGGAAGCGTCAGTGATTTTTTTTTCCTCTTAAGTAATATTGTGTCTGAACATGAGCCATCAGTCTTGAGAAGACAGTACAACATGAAACCCAGCTTCCTTTCAATGATTTATTTGGTATTGTTTTCTTTAAGATTAAATTAAGCTATGGTGTAAATATTTACTTGGAGTTCCTTTTTATTCTTTTTAAATGAAACTTTCTTTTCAAAGTAAAGTGAGTGATTTCAGTTCTGCTCAGATTTAGTAATTTGAACTAATTACATTAGAAAAGACATCTTTCCATTAATTCTCCATGCTTAGCTGTTTTTATAACACAGTAAAGCTGCCATTATGTGCTTTGAGAGCTGGTGCACAAATCTTTAAAATTAGCACATAGAAGCTTTTAATGCAAATAGATGCAGTGTCTGGGAATTGTCTGGAGAAGAATGCTCCCAGTAAAGCAATGGCTAGATTGAGTCAGATGCTTACTAGTGAAGTGTGTTTTGACACGGTAAGATTGTTGTCTTTAGAAAGCCATCGTGCTCAAGTTAGTCTTTCCTTTTTTCATCTGTCTTAAGCCACTGTAAACAAACTTTTAAAATACACCAATTCTGTACAGCATGAGTAGTTCACTGGGTGATCTTGACTGACATGCTGGTTCTCAAAGATTTCAAAAGGTGGTAGGCGATCACCGTGCCCCTGCTCCAGGCTTTTTTTCATGTTTTCTACATCCCATTGCTTCTCCCATAGACCCCTTCATCTTTTTTTTTTTTAAATACTGTGTTCAAAACTGGTGGCAGCGCGTCAGCAGGGCCCCTCCCGTGCTGGTGCTATTTTGCCCTTTTCCCAGAGGTGTGACGTTATTGCCCATAGTCAGCTCCTGGTCATCAGGAAAGCTTTTGCTGGAGGCTTTTACCCGCAGGCTCTCTAGCAGTGCTGAGCACATCGTGCCTTCACGCAGCGCATCGTGCTGGCTGGAGCATGGGACTCTGCACATGGTCCCGGTTGAATCGGAGCCTTTGTTTTTTTCAGGCTATTTCTCTGATTGTCGAGATCATTTTGAATTCTGTCCTTGCCTGCAGGATACTTACAATCCCTTGTAGCTTTTCACTACATCAATAAGTTTACTGTTTATTATTTGGTGGCTGCGAGGCCTGGCCCAGGCTCAGTTTTATACCCTGTATCAGGTATCATGACTTCTCTTTTTCTTATTCTGTTTTAACAAATGGAAATAAACCAGTAAACACCAATTACGGCCATCACTATAATGGTATAAAGTATTTTATCGTGCCATAGCTTCCTTCCCGTGTTGTACAACAGTAACTGTGCCAAGTCAAGCCTTTAAAATTTGGCATTGTGTTGCTTTATGCATGCGTGTGCTGTTGAAGGCCTGGGAATTCTGTGTGTAGACAGACTTTCATTGATCCTGCAACACATGTGGAATAAATATTAGTGTTCTTCCCCTTGGGAGCTCTAGATGTGTGTATTTTAAGAGCCTGCCACCCTGCCATTTCTATGATTATTATTTGTTCCTCTGCCAGAAACAGTGCAACGTAATCCATTGCCATAGTTTAACCTTCTTTATCACAAACCCCGTGAAGCAGTCAGTAATCCCAGAGGAAGAAAGTGATGTTGTTTAAGCTTTGTTGCTGTTCCAATTAAATCCTTGCTTTTGTGTAAAGTACCTTGCTGTGAAAAGGACAGTTCTGAAGTGGTCCATTTGTGAGGTTCCTCTTTTTTATTCTTAGTGCTCCGTCATCATCTTTCCCAATAATTAGACAACAGAACAGGACAAGCCGCGTCGCTCTGCAGATGCATTGTAAAGCTAAGTGCAGTCAATGACCCAGAGCGTGGCGTTATCTCTCATAATGCATTCCTCAGAGTAGCTCATTGTGCTTATAACGGTTTCAATATTTTTAATTGCCATTTGTACATCCAGTGCTTAGAAAACTGTGCACATCAGGTTTTAATGGTTTGTAATTACATGACTAGGAGTTTTAGATCAGGTTTCCCTGTATCTACAATAGTCTTACAACAGCTTTTCATTTCTTCTTCTGAACGGGAGCTCTTGTTCTCCTTGAAGACATGAATGTAGATCCTTGACTGTAGCTCTTAATATTTTTTTTCTGGCAGCTATAGATAAATTAATTTCTCATTTGTGGTAGATAATATTTTTATAGTAAAAATGAAGTTGAAATGACTTATATGTACTTCAACACATAAAAAGGGGAAGGTTAAAAATCATATTTGAATTGGCAGTTGTTAAAATGCAATTATACCTCCCCAAGGTAGCATGGCAGAAGAAAATATTTTAAAAGTTCTCTCTAAAAGTTTAAAAATTCAATTAATGTCATGGATGTATAAGCCTAGAGACTTGACTTCAGAGAAGCAGTTGTTACCCAAGTTATAGAGCTTTTATAAAGTAACCTTAAGCCCTGTTAGCTGGCTTTGTTAAAACTCCTTCGGGTGCATGAAGTGTACAAGATAGGTAAATATGCACAACAATTTTTGTCTGTGCTTTCAGAGAAGAGAAGAGCAGGATCATCAGTTGTTTGGGGTTTTTGTATTATGACAAAAGGGTGCAATAATTGTCCCTTTACATCCTTCTTAACCCATCCGCCAATACTTCTGAGGGGCTTCTGCTAATAATTAGGTTTTCAAGATGTTTGAAAAATGAGAGAGAAAATGGCAGTTGAGAACTGGGGCATAGGGCGTTCATCTAAGATGCAAAAAAATTACAATCCAGTTCCCACTATCAGTACCTGCAAGTCTGGAGGCGATGCCTGGGTGCCCCGCTGTGGTGGGAGCTTGTCACTGGTGTCCCCCCTCCCTGCTGGACACCAGCCATCCCTCTGCCTCAGGTCCCCTGCTCATACAGGAGCAGTGGTTGTGGTGGGTGGGAAGCTGCTGCTAAAAACGTACAAGCCTGAGCTGTGCTGTTGCCTTGGAGGTGATTACCTGGAACGGGACTCAGTTGCCGTGGGTTTGTGTTTTGGTGCACAGCTGCCAAACTCAAGATTAGAGCCGTGTGGTCCATCGATTTCCCTCACACTATCCATGGGCTGCTCCCACTGATAATGTTCCTTATGAGAAGGATTGTCAAGCCCAGCAGACTCAACAAGCTGGACAGAAAGAACAAAAGGGGGTTCAGATTACTGGTTGGAAGGAAATTAAATAATAGTAGTGAGTGCCTCTTGGTACAGTGGAGGGTGTTTAACTGCTCTGTTACACCTTTCTTTGATTGGTTTTATCAGTACTATCAACTACAATGATCATTTTTCCCAGTTGCAGGTTTCAGGACTCTCACACACTTGTCCATAGTTTTTAGAGCAGATACACAACAAAAAGGATGTAGTTCTCCAAGGTATGAGTGTAGTTCAAGTCCATTTTTTAAGTCTTGGGCCAGATTCTGCCAAAATCCGTGCTATCAATCTGTGTAATTGATGTTGATATAAACAATATCAGGACTGAATGCTTCTCTGCTCTGTCTTGCTCAGTCTTTCCAGCAGCGGCATAACTAATTCTAGTTCTCGGCCTGAATGATAACGAGCTATTAGTAAATGCTGTACTGAACTTGATGGCTGGGAGAAAAACATTAGCTGAAAATATTTTCACCTTAATTTGCTAGAAATTTCTTTCTAAGAAATACTAAGGTACGAAGTAACAGAAAAATTTTCCAATTGCAGTTCTTTCTCACAGGTTAATACATTTTATTAAAAATAGCTCAGATCTGAATCCAACAGAGGAAGCTTATTCCCAGAGGAGTATATGCTAACTGTGCCGAAATAAATTTATTCCATGCTATTTTTTTCTCACCCTGTAGTGAGGTGTTGCAGGCAACAGTGGTTGGTAGGGAGGTCAGGGCACTGGGAGCTGGTAGTCTGGAGGTTTCTCCACCTGCTCGTTGGCAAGCCAGTTCATGGGTTTGGGTGTCCATCCTGGAAAGGTGTGACAACTGCAGCAACATTCCTGTGAAAATACCACAAGAGCTGTCTGGAAGCTTAGCCTGGCAGCTACACTTCGTAAGGTATTGGGAGATAAGGTAGAGTCACCCTGTCTTGGAGAAGGCTCTTGGGGTGGAATGACTTAGAAGCACTTTTTGACAAAACAGTGCCAGCGGTGAGGAGGGTTTGGTGTGGATGTGTCACACACAAAAATCCTTCCAGACAAGGGTTCCAAGGGCAAATGTTTCCTTGCCCATGAGAGACGCCCATGGGTTGCTGGAAGGCCTTCTCCCTTTTTGAGCAGGATAAGCCCTGTGTGGAGATAAGCGGTTGGCAGTGATTTCAGTGGGCAGCCTGACTTCCCCTGTATTTTATCAGTCTTGGCATCAAAGCTTTACTTCCTGCCATTTTACTTTCTTATCAGCCACCCAGATTTCACTGCATTGTTTTTCTAATTGACGTCCTTTCTCTCCCTTGCCGATGGCTGCCATCAGCTGGAGGCGTTCTACTCCATATTCACCACTGAACAGCAAGACCACGTCAAGTCTGTGGAATACCTGAGGAATAACTTCCGACCACAGCAAAGCCTGAACAACAGGAAGGTGTCTAAGTCTGCCGTGAAGGATGCTTGGAGCCAAGATATGACAGACATCTTGGACAATCCACTTGGCACAGAAGCGTCCAAAGGTAGATTACAGTTATCAGTTTTGCACTTGACTAATAGGAAAAATGGTTTTGTCTATTTTGTCATCAAATGATGTTGAGGATAGCTGTGAGCTACCTAAGAAATAGTGTTGGTTTTGCACGCATTCTTTGTTGGTATGTGTCAATAAATTAATTAATCCTGTGGGTGCCTGCAGTTCCCTCTGAAACTTGCTATCAGGAGGTGCCATGGCAATAAAAGCCCCAGAATGTGAGTCTCAAAGTGGCGATGTCTCTGTTTCTCCTGACTGGCTGTAGGGCCTTAGAGATACCTGACAAAAGGGAAACGTGAAGGGGTAAGGTCAGAGGTAAAGTTTCAGCCCCATTAGCACTGACTCATTGGGTATCTAAATGGGAACAGAGTATCCAGATGTGGTTATGGGTTTCATTTGTACGGTAACAAGACTTTTGAAGGACCATCCATCTTTTAATTCAATGTTTGTATCAATCTGTTGGTAATAGTGACAGGGAAGAAAAACCTCTTCCTTATTGGCAGGTGATTTTCTAATGTCTTGCTGAAGCGTTTCGTGTACCTTTTTGTAGAGCAGCTGGCACTCACTTCTGTCAGACACTGGATAATGAGCTGGATGGAGGTGAGTGGGAGGGAGTTTGTAGTCGCTGTGTTGGCACAGACAGCCCAGGCTAGAGGAGCACATCAAAAATTCTGAGAGAAATGTGAACTGAATAAACTAAGACTAGAAATAAATATCATTTACTACCTTTATTTTACTTTGTTTTATTGAATGCTGTTATTTATAGGTAGGAGGAATGACACATACCTCCTAGTCTTCGGTCTCAAGAGGTGGTTGCTGCTTAACCAGTTCTGGGTAGAGGTGAAGAAGAGGGGGGTGGTTTACCAGAAGGAAACAGCCAAGCAGATTTAACAGGCTTCCCTTTTGTACCTGGCATTTTCACCTGGCCAGGCACTGAGAGTTTAGCTTTTAGAGGATGTGAATCATGAAAACAGCTGCGTTCAGCAGCCTCGCCCTCCCGAGAGAGTGCTGGAGGAGTGTATTTCTCAGGCCTCATTATTCTGTGAGCATGCTTATTTTTATATATGTAATATACACATACACAAACCTTGTGTACGTTAAAGGCAGCCTTGGGACAGGGAATTTACATCAGAAGTGAGAAGATCTTGGGAGTGAGGAAACCTGGCTACGCTCTGATGCTCTGGCCTGCAGTTTTCAATCAGTGTTTTAACAGCAACATGTGTCAGTATTTATTTCTTCAGTTATATCCTGCGTATGCATTACTTACCCAGAACAGTGATGAAACTTAATAGGTTACGTTATGTTAAAAGTGACAAAACAGACTAGTTTTCATTTTGAGTGCAGCCAAGGTACCTCTGGTAAATGTGATATAACATTCAAGAAGATTTTACTGCTTTGGCCACATGCCTGCATATTCTGTGCCTTGCTGGATGTTTTTTAAGATTATAGAAATGCTTCAGGTGATTTTCACCCCCACAGTAAATAGCTGAAACCCACAATTTTGACAGAGCATTACAGATGCTAAGGTCTGTAGTTATGAAGTTGAACTGTTCGTACCAAAGGAGCACTTGAATCACTGGAAAGATTCGCATTGACTTTGATGTTTAAGAACTCTTAAGGCCCACATTCAACCAAGGGCACATGGCTTAGTTAACGTGATGTGAGCCAGTCTACAGGAACTGCACAAAGCTTGGTTGAAGTTTAGATAGCTTGGTGTCTGGGTGCTTTACGCTTTACATGTTTGGGCACGAGTTTCCTGAGAAAATTCTCTCCAGGTCCTCTCCTGACGTGTCATAGAATTACAGAATGGTTTGTGTTGGAAGGGACCTTAAAGCCCATCCAGTCCCAGCCCCCTGCTATGGGCAGGGACACCTCCCACCAGACCAGGCTGCGTAAAATCCCATCCAACCTGGCCTTGAATACTTTTCAGGGAAGGGATTATCCACATCTTCCCTGGGCAACATGTGCCAGGGCCTCCCCACCCTCATCATGAGGAATTTCTTCCTAATGTCTAATCTAAATATTCCCCCTTCCAATTTAAAGCCATTCCCCCTCAACCTGTCACTACAGGCCCTTGCAAAATGTACCTCCCCACGTTCCTTGTGCGCTCTTCAGGCTGTTTAAGGTCTCCCCAGAGCACTCTGTACTTGTGCCTGCCTGGAACTTTGAGCGTAGACCATGTTCAGCAGAGACCCATGGTGGGGGCTTGCATTCCCCCATTTCCCATGATCTGACAGCACTCAGCGTGCCATCTAATGGCAGGGATGATGCTAGAGCCAGGGATTTCTTTTCCCTTGAGCTTTTGCCATAGGAGGCTAATGGCTGGGCAGCCAGTCTTTGTTCCGGCTCTGTCAACTTGTCATTTTTTGGGTTGTGTGCACACCAGGGGACACTGAAAATAGGTGCATTTTTTCATGAACTTAAAAATAAATAGGTTGCTGCAGCGTGGCTAACACAAAATGGATTGTAGCATATCCTCCAAAGGTTACAGGGATGAGCTATAGCTGTTCTAGAGATTTAACAATATGGATGTTTCTAGCCCTTCTTTGACAAAGGTGAACAGTGATGATGTGCCTGGTCCACTGCACATTCTAAACTACTGACATATAAATAAAATGAGCTGAGGTTATAATACTTGAGTGAAAGCAAAACCTATTGTTTATTCAGCTAGTAAATACAGTACCTTTTTATATGGTGTCATTCATGCAAAAGTACTGAGACGCCGAGTGCATGGAGTGCTTCTCAGCCAGGCAACCTCGCATACAAATATCAGAGTGTGGAGTTAGCATAACAAATTTATTTTATGCAGATTCTTCTGTACACCTCATGGTTGCATCTCGATGCTTTCCAGATTGCACTAAGCAGTGTGACCAGTGGCTGTCAGATGCTGGCTCCTGTCTGCCCTCCCCGTGCTTAGATTTGTGTGTTGTAGAAAAAGGCAAGGTCAGTAAAATGTGTCTTTTCCTTGCTGCAAGGTGATATGGTTTGTGATGGTCTTCTGCTCTGGAGGGGAAGTTTGCATTTGTTTGTCGGTGTGAATTTTTGCCGTTTGTTTCCTCTGTCACACTCTATTAAGTCTGTGGGCAGTATTGCTAATCTAGAAAACAGTGTAGCATTTGTTATGTAAGCCTTTCTTATTTTGGAGGAAAATGTGCCCAGAACAATTTGCATAATGCTCCGAATAATTCTCAGAATTCCCCAGTGAACAGGGGATTTCAGATCAGCGCGGAGCGATGCAGCGCTGCAGTCGTCCATTGACAAACGCGTTGTCCTGAACAGTTTGGCACCAAGCTGGAACGTGATTTCTCCCAGCTATCGAAGCTATCTCAGGTCACAGAACTGTGACCAGTAGCATAACCTGCAGATAGACTGGAGGGGAAACTATTTCTCACTTTTTGCCAGTCGTCTGAGTATTTCCTTAGCAGAGCCCTGTGGCATTGGGTAGATAACATGTCTTCTGGGAGAGGGTTATTTTAGGTCAACCAAAACTGTCACTACATTTGGATGCAGTTTGTTAGCCAATATGAATGTTTCCAGCCTTTTGTTTTGCAGTTACTTGCCTCTCCCTCCTCTTTTGTAAGGGAGGGGCAGTGTTTGCAATCATCAGAATGCATCAGAATGCAGGATGGTGAAAATATTTTAGCTAATATGAAATAGTGTAGAAGGCTCATTTTTCACTTTGGGGTGAAGACTCCAGTTTTCCTTTTGTGTTAGTGTTTAAGAAGAAGAGTTTTCTCTGGTTCCATTATCCAATTCCTTCCTTCTTTTGGCAAAAGCTGATTTAAAACAGTTGTCTTGAGGACTGTGTGTATGACTGGAGTAAAATCTTACACATAAGATCTTTGTTGAATCAGAACTCATGAGTTGAGCTTAATTCTTAAGTTGACCTAGGAACTGTCTCAAGAAACCCCATAGATCATCTTGAAATATCTTGGTTTTGAATATACTGTTCAGGATAAATACTGTTCAGTTATGTAACTGTAGCAACTGGCGGATTGAAAATAAGCCATCATACAGTGATATTTTTTACAAAGATGAAACTTACAGAGATTGGAGATATACGGTGGATCATGCTGTTAAATCATGCAGATCATCAGGCCTGTAAACTTTAACAACAGGGCTCACCAGTGTTACAGTACTGATTTATATACAGTTTTGAAAAGTAAGAGGTTCTCTGTCCAGACATATTAAACTGGGAATGTATTTGTAAGTTGGGTTTTTTGCACTTGACCATCTCTGTTAAAATTGCCTCCTCCCTTCTCAGACCTGTCCTCTGTGGCTCATGATTGTGTTGCTCTGTCACATCACATACTGTGCTCCTGCCTTTTCATAGGCTACTTTCAAGCAGCTGTGCTAGAGGGATTGCTAATTATTTCTCAGTTTAGTAATGTCCCTTCCTCTTCAGGGCCAAATATGCAGAATTCTTACATAAAAGTCCATCCAGTTCAAGGACCTCAGCCTGCATGTTCCTTACTGCTTTCATGCGTTGTCCCATCAAGCAGAGACATATTTACAAAACATTATCTGCTTCAGTAAAGGTGTAGGCATGGAAGCTCAGGAGGAAAAGGTGTTTCATTTCCTTGTTTCAGCATGTGTCCCATTGCAGCAATATTTGCCCATTTTATTTTGCTGCTGATTAGGACCATCAAATGTTGTTTCTTTCTCTTTATGTTTTTAATGCTGAAAAAAAAACCCTTTAACCTTTCTGTCTCATTAAACGTGCTGCAAGCCTCACAACACTTAAACAACCATCCCATGTGAGGAGCTCTTGACATCAGAGTTTTCTTTCACAGATGCCTGATTACTTCCCCAAAGGTGTCTGATTACTCTTTGCTGGAGTCTCAAATGATGCTGTTTCCCATCAGTGGGAATTCGCCTTAGAGTACCATCTTTAATTATGATCCTAGACTAAGTTAAATAATGAGCAGTCATAAATTCACTCTAGTAAAACTTAGCTTTGCACTCTAAAGCTGGGACATCTCTCTAGTCATGCACAGGTGATCATTGTCCTTACTGTTCTTTGTTCAGTGGTGCTGATACACAGTTTGAAAATCATTGTAACTTAATGCCACTGAAATGTGGATAGGAGGTATTGGAGTGTGTCTACACTGCAGCAGCATCCAAAGTCTGATTTCCAGAAATTCAGTGCAGTGACATTGTCATTTTAAGGCAGGGAGTTTAGAGCATTGGCAACAGTGTTTCTGAATGAGAACAAGTTATTTGTCTTATTTATAGCCTCCATTATTACTCCCAGTAATTTGGTTTTGCTTTCTCAACGTCCATGTTTCATGAGAACTCTCTCAAATCAACTTTGTAGTCTCTTTGTGCCCTCAAGTTCTCTCTGGGAGGCCAGAAAGGGTGTTAGGGAGAAAAGTTCTGCTCTTAAAGAATGTCATTTGTATATAATATTTTAGACAGACTTAAGTGACCACAAAATACTCTATAGCAATAAGTGTAGTCCATCGGAAACACCACCATGATAAATGTAAATTTACAATTATACGGTATTGAAATCTTAACTTGGAATTGCAAAAGCAAAATGATAACTATTTATTTTCTTTAAATATCTTAGTTAGGGAAACAAAAATAAATAGAAGCCTTTCGTAGTTGATTTATGGTATGTTTGCCATTACAGTTGATTGCTTTCATCCTTTAGAAGAATCTGGTTTACAAGTTGATTTCTTCATAGATTAACAACTCCTCCCGTTTCCTTGGATCACTGGACTTTTCCTGCTTTCCTTTCATTTTGTTGTTAAGATTATTCTTTCCCAGTTCCATTCCCTGTGTACTTTAATCAGGTCAATGTGTTGTTACTACAGTGAGCCAGTGCAGACGAATCTATGTATCATGATTAGGATTTCTGCTGGTGCAGCAGTCTGCCTCAGTGCAAAAGGTTGCACCTGAGGGTGGTAACACTGCTGCTAATTGCTTGCCCTGTAAGCAATCTGCCTGGCTGCCACTGTGCTCCAGTGCTCCAAGTAAATGTACTTGCCTGTTGCTGCAGGGGTCCCTTTAGATGTGCACCTCGAATACCTGCTGTAATCACATTTTAGGCAGAAATCAATGTGCCCCTACTGCATATCTGATCCCTTCCACCTCGTCCATGGCTCTGCAACGCTGGATCCTCGTGTTTGCAGTTGTCTCAGAGCACGTCATGCAAAAGCAGGCAAGAACAGGCTGCTGCCTTCCAGAGAGTAGAAAAGGTGCTGGATAACCAAGTCCTTCAGGAAAAAAAATGGGCCCGTTTTGGGAGTGAATCAGGTACAAAATTGTGTGGATACACCTGACATAGGTCCATACTTCTCTTGCAGTGGCTCTGTTCTCCAGGCTTCTATTTTCACCTGTAGTGACTTCCATGTGCATGTGATGGGAGCATCATGTGTATCTGTGTCTGAAAGTAGTGGACGTCTTACCCAGAGGTTACTGTGAGTAACTGCTTGTGCTTGTTTAGACATTATAGAGGACCCAGTTCCAAAAAAACCAAGAGGAATTCAGTGTGAAAGTTTAAGTGTGGTTTGGGTTCACAGCTACCACTAAAGCTGGAAGAGCTGAGTCACTAGTAAGGGAGCTTGATGATTTATTAGGGAATTCCTTTCTGCACTGCCTACCAACTGGCCCAGCTGTTTGACCTGCAGAAGTACCAGTTTTAATTTCAGACTTGACAGTATTTTGGACCATGAGTGCCTGCAGCTTGTCCCTTGTGTTGGAAAAAAGCCTCCAGAAGCTATGAAAGGGAAGCTGCTTTCCCAGTTTCATTTTGGGCATCCCTCAGGCACATATCAGGATGCTCTCCCTGTTCGATTGGCTTATCCTTCCTATGCTTCCTCTTCCAAGCAACCTTTGCTAGAACATTGGGAAGGGGAGCTTGGCTACCATGGCAAATAGATGTCCTTCTGGCAGGAAGTGCTCCTTTCTCCCCCTGTTGACACAGCAAGTGCTGCTGAATGTGATCACACTGTGAATGTGTTTCATCAGACACACTGTATAAATAAGGACAACGAGTGTACATTTTGAACAGAAATCACCCTCTGTGTGTGTCATACAAACACCAAAGTTGTGGGGCACATCCTTGGCAGGTGTCAGCCCAACATGGCATCTGGTGGTGCAGGGCTGCTCTGCACCCGCTGAGGATTCAGGCCACAGCTGTAGAAATGGTATTTACGAAATATAGGAAATATTTGGGCTCAAGCACAACATAGTAAAACACACAACCTATGCTTTTCAGTAATACGGGGTCGGTTGCTGCGATGCCATGGAAACTCTAATGCTATTCCGTACAGGAATGAATCCAAGTGCTGGTTGTGCGTTCACCTCGGGAAGTGGGCAGGCAGCAGGGAGGCAAAACCTGGCTTGCCCAGAGCCCCTCCCTCAGTGCCTCAAGTGCCAGTTTGCTCATGAGGTTATTTCACAGGGCTGGTAAAACAAGTGTGGGGTCTGTTGGTGTTCCTCACGCCTTAAGAAACAACCCTGTCTGTTTGAAGCATAGCAAAAGGTAAGAGCGGGGAAGATAAATAGTCTGTCTCCTAGCTACACTCTGCCTGTGGATCGAAGTAGATCAACACAAATATTTGTGTACCACATGCTCCGGAGCCTGCAAGTGCCTGCTGGCACAGAGCAGGCAAAGGTAAGGGAAAAATGTGTGCTTCTCTTTAAAGCAATTATCTTTCTCTATTAATAATGTCATTTATAAGCCATCTGAGAAGTTAACAATGTACATTAAAGGAAAGCAAAAAATTGCAAACATTTAGTAAAAGGAGAAGGGGGAAATGTTCTAAGTATGCCTCTTAGCACTTTTTTATGTATTAAAGCTTGTGTTGTCTCTACGTATGATCCTTGTAGTCTATTTTTTATCCTTTGGGAGCACAGCCCTTGCTGAACTCTAAGATTGAATCCAAAAGCCCAAAGAATGCTGCTGTTTGTTTTGGATTGGAGACTCTTCCCAGGCATCTCCATTGAGTCATGCCAGTGCAAGGCAGCTGACTCTGGCACTGTATCACTTCCCTTACCATGATGCTGATGGCATGGCACGGAAAGCCATGAGTTTTCTCATTACAGTTTAACCCATATGGCTACTCTTCAGGGATTATTTGAAAATCTAATAATGAGAAGGTGTATATATGTGTATGTATGGAGAGATTTATGTAGTTCAGAGTCTTTTCCTTCCCATCTCTGTTGTGACACCACCTTTGTCTTGTCTGCAGTCAGGTTCCTATGGGCTCCAGGGCTGAGAGAACTCAGTGTCATGTTTTGCCGATGTCACAGGCATTGATGACAGCTTTCAAGGTTCTCTGAAATCAGCTGGGAAATGTGTGGCTGAGTTGGGCATTGTTACTGCAGTGGCAGCCAGTGGTCCATCTGTCCTGAGGGACTGACCATTCCAGCTTCTTCCCAGTGCTGGGGCAGAGGGGAAAGAAATATCACCTACATCCCCCCAAGAGCTTGGCCGCCAACTTGTTTGCCCTTATTAGGAAGAAAGGCATGAAACCCCCATATTGACCTCTCTGTTTCTCTCCTACTGAGGATGTGGGAAGAAATGGCCCATCTGCCATCTCTGTTCCTCCTCTGTGAGGACAAAGCACTGTTCCCCACCACCCATCATATGCACACCAGGAGCAGAGGTGAAAGCAGGAGAAACAAAGTCCCTCTCACCTTATGGGCTGGAGCTGCCATCCAGAGCAAGGCAAGACGCCCTGTCCCCGTCTTTTAGCTACCTTAGAACCATCCTGATCCAGTCATGTTCTTTGGGCACATTGTGATCCCTCCACATATGAAGTGCCTCAGAAGATTGCTGCCCATCTTCCCACGAGGGATTCAGGGTTTCACATTGCTTTTCTGTGCTGGAAATTGTCAGGATTTCATCACACGACGTGTGTCCCATGGTACCGAGGAGAGGAGCAGCAGTTTTGCATTGCTGAGACATGCAGCACGAGGGAGAGAGTGAGATTTTCCAAAAGAGGGCATAGCACAGCTAGAAATAACTGCCTTAAAAATGGTGACATTTTTATGCATGAAGAAGCTAACTTAGAATTTTTTTTAGGGGATTTTTTGAATGCCTCTGAGGCCGGTGCCACTGCATTTGTCATAAGAGACACCTGTTTTACAGGGAGAAGGTATACAAGAAATAACTAAATATATGATTCTTGCGCTCTCTCCAACTTGCCCTAAATAGCTCTTTTTATAACTGCGGGTAGCATATGCAAAAAGCATGATGAAACCCAGAAAGTTTGGCTGGTTTTGCATTTCTGTCTTTGAAAGAGAAATGTAGGCTGCTCTTAGGAAAAAAAAAAGAGTGGTAACATTTTCTCACACACCCTTCCTGTATTCATGGGTGTATCTTAATATCAGTGGTTAATTTTTTGCAAAATAAGCCCCCATTTTGTCTTTCAGCTCTCTGAAATGGAGCTACCAGAAGCTTTTGGATTAAGCTTTGTCAGGCTTCGGTGAGGAAAGCCTCATGGAGGTTACGTGGCCAAATACAACATACAAATCAAATTATGGGAGAGATGAATGTAGAGTTGTTAAATTAATTTTGTTTGTTCCAGCCCATTGGAATGTTTTTAACATGAAGAAAATAATTGTCTGCTGTACGGCTGGCCTGGCCAGCACTTAGGTCTGTATTAGCGTGCGCCATTTGTCTGTGGGTGGCCAACAGATTTTCTCCAGGCTTGAGCAAGCCCTGAAAGACCAGCCTAGCCAAGATGCTGCTTGCCCTTGCCCTCTGCAGTGGTCTGATCTATTACAGGGTAGGATGGCCCTACAGAGGGACCTGGACAGATTGGAGAGCTTGGCCGATTCTAGTGGGATGATGTTTAATAAGTCCAAATGTCGGGTTCATTTTGGACACAACAATCCCATGCAGAGCTACAGACTGGGGACAGAGTGGCTGGAGAGGAGTCAGGCAGAAAGGGACCTGGGAGTGCTGGTTGACAGGAAGCTCAACATGAGCCAGCAGTGTGCCCAGGTGGCCAAGAAGGCCAATGGCATTCTGGCCTGCATCAGGAATAGTGTAGTGAGCAGGACCAGAGAAGTTATTGTCCCCCTGTACTCAGCACTGGTCAGGCCTCACCTTGAATATTGTGTCCAGTTCTGGGCCCCCCAGTTTGGGAAAGATGTCAGGATGCTGGAGTGTGTCCAGAGGAGGGCAACGAAGATGGTGAAGGGGCTGGAGCACAAGCCCTATGAGGAGCAACTGAGGGAGTTGGGGCTGTTTAGTCTGAAGAAGAGGAGGCTCAGGGGAGACCTCATTGCTCTCTACAACTCCCTAAAAGGAGGTTGTAGTCGGGCAGGAGTTGGTCTCTTCTCTCAGGTGACCAGTGACAGAACTAGAGGGCATGGACTCAGGCTTTGTCAGGGAAAGTTTAGATTTGATGTGAGGAAAAAGTTCTTCACTGAAAGGGTGATTGGCCATTGGAATGGGCTGCCCAGGGAGGGGGTGGAGTCACCGACCCTGGAGGTGTTTAAGGGGAGACTGGATGAGGCACTGAGTGCCATGGTTTAGATGATGGGTTGGTGTTAGTGTTGGGTTATAGGTTGGACTCGATGATCTCAGAGGTCCTTTCCAACCTTGTGATACTGTGTGATACTGTGATCTCAGAGGCAAGGCTGTGTCCACCTCTTGGACAGCCCCACACACAGCCAACAGCCGGCGATGCCAGCTGTGCCAGCTCTGAGGGCTCCCACCGGATGCACCCGCGCAAACTCCCTCCTCTGCAGGACTTCTCCATAAGGCAGGAGCCAGGTTCTTCACCAGGTTCCCAGTTCAGGTCATCTCCAGCAGGAGGGTGAGGGGGGATTGCTCTCTGAGGGGTCACTGCTGGCTGCGAGCCGTGCCCCGGTGCTGCCATCCTTCACAGGAGTGGTGCAGGGATCTGCTCATTATTGTACTTCACCGCAGAAAGACAGCCTGAAATCCCCCTCAATATTTCTATTATCCCTTAGGATCTGAATTTAAAAGAGAGCATTAGTAACATTTTATCTAAAAATAGCTGAGATCTGCTATTTCAATGTGAAATGATGCTGGTTGTTGGTTTCAGTTCTTTTTTTTCTCAGGCAATCATGAATTCACCAGCTTTTTTTTTTTTTTGCTTATTTAGCCTGTTTTTTTAAAGAAAAGAAATAATAAAAGCTTGTGTTTCTCTGTAGTGTGTCCTGATTCAATTCAGAGGATGATGCAAACATCTCCCTGTCCCAACCTCTTTCTGTATTTCTGTTTGCCCTTTGGCTGCACATTTTGCAAAATCAGTAGAGGTTCTTTAGCATCTGAAAAAAAAAAAAAAAGAAGCAAGGAGCCTGCAATTCTTTTAATCTTCTTTCAGAAATCCAAGGCACACAGATTATTGAAAGGAAAATTAGGTCTCTGGAAAATGCCAGTTGTTTTATAGATGGTCATATCATTATTTTTTTTTTCTTGCCTTTCAGACATTTGCTACATTATTAAGCATCATTTTAATTAAATCATCAAATTGAATTATTGGATGAAATGTTTTTTTTATTCCATTGTGTCCTGAGCAGGTTTGGTTAAATTAATAAAACCATATGTTTAATTTTATAAAAAAAGATTTCTTTTTTGCCCATTCATAAGCTGTTAAAAAAAAAAAGATTGGTTATTGCTTAATTACATCAGGTACTGACTTTTGCAGTGGAGTAACTGAAACAAAGTCATGCTAAGTCATGAAAATGTTGTAATATTTACTGTGAAACAGCAGTAATGTAAATCTAGTCTCCTTTGATGTGCTGTGAGTGCAGTTTGTCCTAGGCAAAACTTGCCACAGTTGAGTTGTGGGAGTCACTCAGCTGCTGAAAGGTGCTCATGTCCTCCTTGGATCAGTGTGCAGGGTCATGGAGTGAGGGCTGGAGCCTGCTTACCCTTGGGAGGTACCTGCAGCTTTCCTCTGGTTGGCAGGAGCTGCTGTGAACAGCTCTGACACTGGCCACTGAGAGCAGCATGGAGTAGAGGACGGGACTGTCCCCTCCAGGAGGGTGGCTTGAGATCCTTGTCTGAAAACAGCTGGCCAGCCATGCTTCCAAGGGGTGTTGTGATTAAGGTGGATCTCATTAAGGTTATCTAGATGAATTGTTTCTAGAACTGTTTGATGTATGATTGCTTTAAGTATACAAGTCTCTGCGCATCCTCCTGAAGGAGGAGAAGTGGATGGGACTTTTAGGTCTGGGTAGTCCTTCACCCTGGGCTCCCATCTCTGATAGGATTTGATTAGGTGGAGCAATAAAGGCTGGCCTGGCAATTTGAAGCATAATTCTGTGATGACAAAGGGGGCAGTTATGATTTATTGGTGCAGTTATCAATAAACAGGGATGTCAGTGAAAATTGATCTGACTGTCTCAGTGGGAAGAGAGTAAGCATGGAGAGGCATCCAAAGTATCGTGAAGCTCTGTAGATGCTGACAGTAGTGACTGCTTTCAGCTGGTTCCTGGCTACCTTCATGCCATGCTCTGGCTCTGCAAGCTACCTGCAAAGACCAGGAGGGAGCAGGAGGAAGAATCTGCAGGCAACAGACCAAGGTGTTGCTTCTGGCTTTGTGGCATTGCCAGCAGAATGCTGTTTGGTCCCTTCAACTCAGTGTAAATTGAAATTCACATTCATTTTGTCACTGATGTGAGGTATAGCAGGGTTTGTTTGCTTTGCTGGGTCGTCCTTCTGAGTTGAGCAGAAGGATCTGCTGCAAAACTGCACCATTGTCACCACTCATGGCAGAGCAAAGATCTTTCCTGCCCAAGGGTATTTCTGCAATATATGTTCTCTTGTTCAGGCTGGCTACAAAACGTAAGTTATAACTTCACAAATGCGTATGGCAGGTATTTTTCTATTGTGCTGGCAATATTGGTGTTTACAGCATTTAATCATCTTTATTTCAGAACTGTAGCTGTTTCAGTAATGTAAAACATGACCAACCTGTGAGTCCAGGCATAGGAATAGACATTTCTTCCCGTTGGTGCTGCCAGGCCTCTTCAGAAGTGAAATAATGGCCAAATATGCACGCAGAGCACAAACAAGCTTCATTCTTTGCTTTAATGGAAAAGTCATACTGGGAAAAATAATTCTGCAAACAGTGTCAGCGTGATGGGCTGGGTGACATTTTGACTTTCCCTGGCAGAAGATACCAGTTCCTCTGCCACAGCACATGTGTTTAGGTGTCATTGCAAGTGATTCTTCTTGGTCCAGAGTTCATATTGGGAAAGAGAATGGGAGAATCTGTCCTAAATTGTGTATTTTAAACACAATTTTTAGAGCTCAGAAACAATCCAAACTGTGTATCGTTTGAAAGTGCACAATGTGCTTTTTTGATAGCATCTGAGTGCCATCTAGTGCTGTCTGTCAGTTGTGGAGCTTTACATTTCTGTGGCTTGAGAAGAGTTTTCCACAGCGACTCCGAGTGGGCTCTGCACACCCCGCTCCTGAAGTCGGGGGGGGTGGGTTTGCACCCGAGCTGGCACTTCCCTGGAGAGATTTGGGGTTGGTGTCTGCAGCAAGCAGAAGCCGAGTTTTTGCCTTCTGGTTATGATGTTGTGATGTGAGTTCCCCAGCCACTTACGCTTGGGTGAGAAGCCGCCTGTGCCTCCCCGCTGCAGGCAGGGTTAGGAAGGCACTGCTTTTGGAGGCTTGCTGGGGAGTTCCCTTGTGTGCTGTGAGAGGGAGACAGCCAAGGGCCATCAAGTGCCACTCCTCCCCGTGCTGGTGATACATTGCTGACAAACACTCCAGAAGCTATAAAGGAAAATAATATACTGAAAGAGAAGTTTAAATTCATTTCTGCTCATGTGCAAAATTTACTGGATTAAGAAGAAAACACTGACCCGATAGCGTCTCATTTTCAGAGGTTCCAACTGTTTGCAGGGATTGCAGATCACATTGGAGTATTTACCCCTTTCACATGGTGGGAGACAGTGGGCAAGGGAAGCTGGGGCTCCGAGTAGGTGGACTTCTTGATGTTTCAGTGCAGAGCTCAAAAGTGCCTGAGTTAAAGTGTACATGCTGAAACTAAGTCGAGAAGGAAACAACCTCCCTGCAGAGAATGGATTCTCTCGCTCCCTTTCCTCTGGAGAGCAGAAAGCAGCTGCAGGTGGTATTAAATCCCATTGGTCTCAGTGGATTGCAGTGTAAGCTATTACTGTAGGCAAGGGCATTAACGAAAAAAAACCTTGCTCTTAGAGTGAGGCACAGTTCTTGCTGTTTGTTTTCTCTCAGTTATTTAGGAAAGCTTCATATTTTTTCCCTCTGTTTTTCAGCTTGCAGCACACCCCCAGTCAACATGAAAGTGCAGCCTGTGAACAGGACAGCATTACTGGTAACCTGGAACCAACCAGAAACCATCTACCACCCTCCAATCATGAACTACATGATCTCCTATAGCTGGACTAAAAATGAAGATGAGAAGGAGAAGACTTTCACCAAGGACAGTGACAAGGACCTGGTAAAACCACAGCATCAGCCCCAGACATATGTATCAAGCTATCCTTATATTGTTATTTTCTCAATAGAAAGAAGTAGAGTGGGAAGGCAGTTGTTACCTTGCAGACAGGCTGGCGTTTGACTCACAGTGAATTGCTATGAAAATGTTCAGTGTGAGCTGAACATTTCCTGACAGACTGCCCAAAACGCTGGAGTGTGCATTTGTAGTTTTTGTGAGTGCATAAAGGACTAAATCTGCAGACACTTTTTCAGGAACAGCTGGCTCAGGAGCTGGTTAGGCTATGAATACCTTTTGGCTTGTGTTCAGCTCATGGATTTTCACATGAAAACTCTATTTCCCAAAGTCTGCTCCTGGGCTCAGGCTTTTCACTGTGCATAGCCCCTTGCAGACTTTGGGGCGGTTTCTGGCCAGTGAGTGCTGCCAGGAACAGGAGTTGCATGGTCAGGGCTAGAAGATTATTGCAGAGTAGCCCTGTACAAGCACTGCCTGTGTCTGGCAGTGGCAGAAAAAGAGGGAAGAGCAGTACAGTTCAGCACTGATGGAAACACTGGTCTATCTCCTCCATTTAGGATTTGATCTGCTTGTCATTCTTGTCTAAGTGGAAGCAAGTATTGTACCGGTCTTTAACATTCTCTGCATATAAAATCAAAGTGACATATTCAGGTTTGAAAGGCCTCCGTTTATTGTTAATCAAAGAAAGCCTCTAGAATAATGAAATCAGTAATTGTATATGCACATGAAAAATGCAACAGCACAGAGTGTTATTCCTAATGACGGTTATCGTATTTTTTTTTCAAATACACAGTCCTCCGGGCCTATTCAATCAGTTATACAATAATACTTCTCTTATTCCCTTAGATGAAGATTCCTTTACTTCATTTCCATTTATATTTTCAATTTCCCCACTAGACATTGTTATCTGGGTCACATTAGGGAGCGATGTGCCTCACAAAATCAGAAAGGAATCTATTGAAAGGCACCCAAGGTTATGATGCATTGTAACCCCTCTCTTGTCATATCTTCACACTCTTAAGGGAGATTTTTTTTAATCAGATGTAAGGAGGAGAGCCTTAATCAGCAAAAATGAGGTGGGCACAGTGACAGCATCCTGTTTTATGAAAAAGAAATAATTAAAAGTACAGGGGATGTGATGGAGTGATAGCTTGGAAATAAATTGCAGTGAGACCCTGTGCTGTGCAGCAGAGCTTGGAGGTTAAGAAAGCAATGACAACTTAGTCTATTTTGGGGAAAAAAAATAAGGAAACCTTTTCAGTGGAAAGTGCAATTTGTTTTCAGTGCTGGGCTGTCCCATCTTGAAACTGAGCTAGACAGTGTTTTGCCAAAGAGATCACGGGTGTTTCAAGTGATCCACGCAGCTCCTGCTGCTGTCTGCTGCAACCATGAACTGGTGTGATCATGGCCTAAGGCAACACTGAAGAGCATCTGGGAGGCAGCGAGGCAGTGTCTCAGGTGTCAACGTACACCAGGACATCCCAGTCCAGGGTGCTGAGCTATCATGAGGCCACCAGCATCAAATGGCCATAGTGAGTTAGCTGCAAAATGAATAGTCTGTCTGATCATACAGCCACTTTTCTGGACTCATTCCCAGGTTTGGGACTTGGATCTCCACCTACAAAAGTCTCTTTTTAGTTCCTGTAAGGTCAAGTTATTTGGGATTTATTTTTTTTTCCTGAGGGGAATATAGACTTTGAAGCATGAAGACTGTCATGCGGGTAGATGTGGGACATGTTCATTTGTTTCTCGTGAGCAGAATCTGGGTGCATCACTTTTATCCTAGGGAAGCCCTTTGGCTTTGTCCTTGCCCTCTTCCAGGGGACCAGTGAATATTTCCATTTATAAATAAGTTTGTCTTACATGGCAGAAATGTCCTGTGTTAGCACAATGCTTTATATATTTCAAACTGATCGTGGACAGTACTATGGGGGTAAAAAACTGAATAATATCTATTTTTTTTAAACAGAAGGCCATCATTAGCCATGTCTCACCTGACATCCTTTATCTGTTCAGAGTTCAAGCAGTTTGCCGAAATGAAATGCGTAGTGACTTTAGCCAGACTATGCTCTTTCAAGGTAAAAAAACCCACATACATATTTTTACATTATGACTCTTTGTATGCTTAACATTTTCTTTGCAGAGTGCAATATGGTGTGGAATGATTTCACAAAATGTTTGAATGCATGTAGGCAATGCTAACTTCAGATTGTGGCCAGTGCCTTTATCAGAGCCCTCTTTCTAATGGTGGGGGGGTTTCTGCACCTCTCTGCTGGCAGAGTTCCTCAGGTTAGGGGAATTCAGAGCTTTTTTTTGGTACAGGTTTTCTAAACAAATTCAGCAGAGACTGCTTCTGCATCAGAGACACAGCTATGGCAGAATGTGAGTCTGATCAGTGTCTCATTTATGTCAAGAGGAAAGGAGATCAGTCCTATCTTGACAACTACATGGAGAGATGTTTAGTTTTTACCATGCACACAAACTCATTGATTTCCAAAACATACGTATTTAAATGAAAGCTAAAGAACTGGATGCTAAGTTGTCCTTTGTCCTGCATTTCCTTTTAAGTTTATTGGAGAAATCTGGTAAAGCTGAGATTTGGTAGAAGAACTTGATGCTTTTTGAGTTTTTTTAAGTGCTGACGTTTTATTCCTTCCTAGGAATTTATTAGTGCTTTTTTTATTAAGCAGGGAAAAATTCACTTCTGCTGAGAGCACTCCCTCCTGCTCTGGTTTTATAGATATATAAACCTCAGAATGGATAATAGAAAAACGAAACAAGCGAAGAGTTAAAAATTTAAATCCTTTAGGTGAAGCAGAGTTAAGTCACTTGGGTTTGATGCTGCGTATGAAACAAAATGAGAGGTATTTTTAATTGTGATTTCTGGAAAGTGTGGAGGTTTTAATCCTACTCCATTAGCCCTTGGCATCAGAAGGATATCAGGCTGTGGATACAACTTGGTTCTGTTCCGGTGTTATGCCACAGTGGTCGCAGCATTGCAGGGAGAGCAGTGGTCGGTCAAGAAATGCCCTATCTGAGCAGCATCTCCTGTGCAGTGCTCAGTTTCTGAGTATCCCAGCATAGTGGTTTGGACTTCACTTTAAGTGCCAAGTAGAAGTCAGAAACTTGTGTATGGCTGATTATGGCCTCTTTTGACTGATAATTGAATGTAAAAATTCTTTCAAATTTGGCCAGGGTGCCTATTTAATTCTAATTACGAGTAAATCATCAGTGACAGTTTTGCTGGATGCTCTTTGGGTGTGTTAAAACAGTGGAAGCAATAAACACATCTGCAGTGGGAGTAGATGTTGGTTTTCCTTCCATGTCCTCCCAAAAAGGAGCTGTTCTTATAATCTTTGACTGTGCCCAAGATCTAACCTAAAAAAAATAGTCCATTTGAGCTTTCAAAACATTCTTCAGAGTCTGCCTATAGTTGTAGTTGGGGTAAACAGCAATAAATCGTGATAATGTGATCATAAGGGTGGGAAAAACCTATTATCAGGTGCTCTGGCTTCTTGTGTAAGTCAGGACGTCTCGTCCAGCTTGGGTTGGAAGGAGCAGAGTTAAGGAAGGCAGAAGGATGTTCTTTAGTAGGAAGCACGGTGTGTGATGCCGAGCGAGCTGAGCTGCCGGCGGGGCTGGCAGCAGCGGTGCTGAGGGACACTGTGTGGCCGCCCCTGACGCTGTCGCTCCTTGTCCCACAGCTAACACCACTCGGATTTTCGAGGGCACCAGGATCGTGAAGACTGGCGCGGTGAGTGGAGCGGGCGGCAGAGGGCAGCGCGGCGCCGGGATGGAGCGGGGAGCCGGGGTTAAACACCTTCCCAAGGCACAACGAGCCCCTTTGGAGGGCTTTGTCATCTTAATGATGGCTGGGCAGATAAACACAATTTGTTCTGTTACAGCATGGAACAGGGATAAGGCTTCATGCACAGCGCCTTTGCTCTCCCAGTGCCCTAAGGGTATCTGCTGCTGGGTGAATAAAGCTTTAGCAAGCTCTTTGTTTTAATTGCAATTCAGGTGAGACCATGATGAGTCACTGTAGCTGACTTTTGTACTGCAGAATCAGAAATCCAAATTTCAATTTTACTGAAATTCCAATTTCAGTCAAACCAGAATACACTGTTTCAGTTTTAAAAGCACCTTATTAGGTTGTTTAACATAAACTATCCATAACCTAAATATCTTGGTGCTCAATATATTGAATTGTTTAGTCAAATTTATGGACTTAATTCATACTGTTGAATTTCCTCTAAGCACATTGCTTCTGGTTTTATTCTGTTCCAGTTTGATCTACTCCCTAGTAAGCAAGTAACACATAGAAAACTTGAACTCGAATGATTAATGTTTGTTTAATGTTGTATAGAGGCATTCTAGATATACAAAACCCATCATCAAATTTTAGCGCTCAGTCCAGCTTTGAGACTGTACATACCAGCAAAAAGCAAATCTCAAGCTGCCTCAGGGTTTCACACTGATAAGTACCCGAAAGTTTAGATGTTTATTTAAAGCTTTGGCTTGAAATTTCTAAGGCACAGGTTTTCTTCTGAGATCTCAGGTTCTCTGTGATTGCAGCTGGTCAAAAATAACGTGAGAAAGCAGCCTTTCTTGGTTTGCTGTGGCATTTCATCTACACGGCCTGACTGAAATCAGGAAGTGCAGAGAGATGCAGAAATAACTGTTCAGTTATAAACCTCAGTTCTAGGAAAAAGCATTTTACATTTCTGTTCAATGTTAAGTAGCACCTGTTTAGCCCTTGTTTGTCTTTGTCTGACACGAACCTTTCCAGACAATGTTCCTCTGCTAATTCAGTCACATGAGGTGTTTTTCAGTAAGCAGTGGTTTTAAACTAAAAGAGGAGAGGTTTAGACTAGATATTAGGAAGACTTTTTTTCTTTTTTTTACTGAGGGTGGTGAAACACTGACCCAGGGTGCCTGGAGAGGTGGTAGATGCCTCATCCCTGGAAACATTCAAGGTCAGGTTGGATGAGGCTCTGAGCAACTTGATCTGTTTGAAGATGTCCATGCTCACTGAAGGGGAGGTGGACTGGATGACCTTCATGGTCCCTTCCATCCAAACCATTCTATGATCCTGTGAAGTCAGAGAGAGTGGGCATGTTGTCTGGGCAGAGCTACTGACCCTGGCTCTTCCACAGAATTATTCCTTGCCCTTAGCCAGGTTACTTAACTTCAGCATCTTTTTCCACATGTAATTTAGGAAGGTGAGTTACTTGTCTAGTTCTTTAAGTATACATATCAAGGGTTTTTCTTTCCCATAGAGCATACACATGTGTGCACAGAGACCCATGTGTGAGCATGGCTGCACCTAGCTGACACCATTAAAATAATAGTGGCAGGGTAGCAGAAGATGCAAAGTCGTGAACTGTTCAGTCCCTGCTTCATCTCAGCTCCCTGAGGGAAGTGGCTCTGAGTCACTGGTGGTGGCTGGGGACTTGTACAGGGAAAGTTGAGTCTCTACATGGGTGCTGCAGCATCGTCATCCTGGTAGAGTTTGTGGTGACTTGCCAAAGATCTCCTGATGCCCTCCAAGTCCCTCATGAGCACCCAACTGGTTGTGCTGCATGTCTTTTCTAACAAGAGTGACGCCTCACTGCAGCACCCGTTCTTAGGCAGATAATGCTGATGGATAAATTAAGGAAATACAAACAGTACTGTTGGAGGCCCTCACAATGTGTGTGGGAAGAGCCAGTTCCCTGTCAGAGCAGGCCCACCAGCCACGATGCTCACGTTGGCAGCACAGCCCTTATTTTGGGACAGACCTTATGTAATGCTGTATTTTTAAGCTCCTGTATTCTGAGGATTAAAGTGCTGTGAGCAATGCAGCTAAACTCATTAAACTCCTTTACATCCTACTCACTCCTAAGAGGAAATGTTACTCACAAGTCAGTAGGCATGGGTGGAGAAGGTCCCATTGTAAAATAAAGATAAGAATAAGTGGAATTTTGATGATAATGATTGTTTGGAAGCAGTGAAGGCAGGGAGGTTTCCACCCTTCGTGGTTTGCCATGTAGCTGTGGCATGTCCCATTCTGGCTCGGCCCTGCATCCAGCTGGTTTAAGTGTCATTTTAAGAGAACAGCAACCAGAGTGGCACATGTACGGAAAGGGAGGGACGAGCAAAAGAGAAGTGACCCGAGGTATCATGTCAGGGCCCCTGCTGATGCTCTCTGCTGTGTTTTCTTCCCCTCTGCTGCCGGTGACCTCCTCAAGCCCACAGCCTCTCCTGCCTCCTCGGCCGACATGGCTCCCATCAGCTCCGGCTCCTCCACCTGGACCTCCTCAGGGCTCCCCTTCTCCTTCGTGTCCATGGCCACAGGGATGGGGCCTTCCTCCAGCGGCAGCCAGGCCACTGTGGCCTCGGTGGTGACCAGCACCTTGCTGGCAGGGCTGGGCTTCAGCGGCAGCGGCATCTCCTCCTTCCCCAGCAGCGTGTGGCCCACGCGGCTCCCCGCAGCGGCCGCCCCCAGCAAGCAGGCTGGACGGCCCATGGTGGCTGCCACCGAGGCCGCCGCCGCCTCCCCGGGGCCAGAGCGGGACTCGGCACTGACAAAGGACAGCGAGGGAGCTCAGGAGGGGGAGAAGGATGAAAAGAGTGAAAGTGAGGATGGGGAGCGGGAGCATGAAGAGGAGGAGGAAAAGAATGCCGAGAAGAAGGAGAAAGATAGGGCAACGGCAACCGCGGAGGCACGCAATAGCACAGAGACCAGTGTGGCCACGGCTTCCCCCAACCGGACCGCTGAGGAGGAAAGAAATAAAACCATATCGAGTGAAGAGCTAAAACAAAATGTTGCCCCCACTGCTGGAGGTCCTGAGAAGGAGAGCTTTGCCAAAGCAGACACTCAGCCCCAGCCACTCCCATCCACCCAAGTGCCACCAGCATTCACCAACGAACTTTACCTAGGGAAGATCTCAAGACGACCAGAGACAACAAGAAAACCTCCTTCAAAGGAGGACAGGTTTCCAGAGGAATACCCCTCAGATAACAAATTCATCACCATTAACCCAGGTGAGTGAACTCCAGGGAAGCTGTTTTTACCAGCATGAGACTGTTGGAAAATTACACAATCCAAATTCCTTACTGGTTTCCAGTAGATACAACAATTGTGTGGTGCCTGGCTTCATCCGATGGGCAGGTCATCACAAGGCCCAACTCACAAGTTATTCAGGGAGGAGAGTGGGGAGGATCCTTCTTTTTATTTTATTGGGACAGATCACAATCTTTGTATTGCTTACTAAAAGAGAAAAATTGGAAAAATATGAACCCCCAGCATGCTGCATTAAGAATTTTGTGTTTTAAAAAAAGAGGGGAATGCAGTGAACTATAGCTGTGAAATTAATTTGGAAGAGCGATTGCTGTGCCGAGATGGTGTTTCATGGGATGGTTTCTGCATGTGCTGTAGGCTAATTTAGTTTATCTGCAGGATTCTCCCTGACTGAGCTTTGAGATATTCTCCCAAATATGGGATTGTCGCTGGTTTAGTTCTTACCACAAAACCTACACTCTCTGATCTTCCAAGACAAGGCACCTTTGGCACTAGGGTTACCTTATTTCTCTTGTTGGAATGAGATGATCTTGTTGGAAGTAGATGATCTTCCAGGTCCCTTCCAACCCAAACCATTCTATGATTCCTAGCCAGGCAGAGTTTGCGTATTTTCTGTGTTTCTCCCAGTGAGAATTACAGATACTCCTGTACTCACGAGCTCTGAAGGAATGTACCAACTGCACAGTACGTGCACAGCAAATACAAACTTTTCAAAGTGTTCCTAGGCAGTCTGCACGTGCACCAAGCCCTGTGTGGTCAGGATCTGGTGCACAGGCCTACGCAGACAGACATCTCATGGTGCTCCCAGCTCACCGTGCGAAAAGTCCTTGCATATCCACATGTTTCTGTCTGGGGAGCTCCAGGCACCTGTGAGGACAACAGCTCTTAAAACTGCAAGGAGCAAATGGACTACATTCATATGGATTTATTTGCAGAGTAAGGGCTGAGATTTAGATACTGCGACGAGTTTATCTGAGTGATTATGTGTATTACCACTGAATTTATAAGATTGTGTGCATTTTTTAGCTTGGTTTTGGGGATTTTTTTTGTTATTGTTTATTTTGCTAATCTGTAGACTGTTTTGTAATTTTGTTTTTCCATCAAAGCTGCTCTAGAGTTAGAGTACTGTGAAAAAAAATATTTATTTTTCCCTGCATTTATAAACACAAAATGCAGAGATGGTGCACTCAGTTATAGCTCAAACCAATTTATAAAACAAAGCTAAATCCAGTCTTTAATAACATTTGTTACAGAAATGCTGACCTGACTCTAGCGCTGTGAATCATAACTGTTCTGTAAGAGAGCAGATTAACAATGGAGAAACCAGGAAACCTGAACCAGGTTGTGCTGATTTTTTAAAAATACAGTGTTGTTTTTCTTACTCCTCCACTGGAAATCTTCTTAGTCCAGTGCTCCCACTGAATGTGGTCCAAGGTGCCTGTGGAGCAGCTTTCAACATGCTGCTTGCCCTAATCACCTTTTTGTCAGGAAGGGTGGGGACTTGTCCTAGCCATGCTTTGCAAGGTTTTAAATAAGCATTTGGCATGATTTGTGTTCAAACACCAGCAATTTGAACTGCCTTGGTAAACCTGTCTCTGGAATAGTTATCTTGAGTTCTTCCTGCCTTCTGCTTCCCTGATTCTCATGTGCCAGTTTCTTGGATGGCCCAAGCAAAATGTCCCTTATATAAGACCTAGAATGGGTCTCATGGCTTATTCTCAGCCTAATAAATTGGAGGAAGACAGGTCACTGGTCTCTCGTTTCTTAGCTCACAATAAAAGGATTGTTATTAGATTGAGTTTTATTCCATGGTGAAGTTAAGATGAAAAAGATAAAAATCAGTAAGATAGGGAAATATTGTTAATATTGTCAAGAAGTACTTACTGGTTTTTGTGAATTGTATCCCCTTAATCTGTATTAGCTTGCAGAGAACTGTCACTGAAAGTGGTTCCATACAGCTTTGCCTCCTACTAGAGAGCTTCTTCTAAGAGCTCTGCACTTGGAGGCTTGAAGTGACTGTGCCTGAAGACTGCGCACAAAGGTGACCAGTCCGGAAAGGTCTCTGCAACTTAGATTTCCCATGTGTATATATGGAGGGAGGAGAGCTTTCTAAGATCACTATGCTTTACAAAAATTGCATACGTGTGCAGGAAAGGACATCTGAAAAGGACTCTTGGCAGCACAAGGGCTGGGAATGACTGATGATAGATTAAGAAGGGCCCTTTTGTGACATTTTCCTTGAAGTAGAATTTCATTCATTGTTCTTGACGCCCCCAGTGGAAGAAGTTAGGCTGTTCACAAACCTGGTGACTCCCTGTCCAGACATTGGGAAGGGTATTTTTCACGTCTGAGAATATTTTGAGGTGTATTTTATTGGCTTTAAGACAGAGGCTTTCAGTCTGGATCTCTCTGTACCAGGTGTTAAGACCTAGTCCTTCAAAGTCTTTTAAGGAAAGTCATTCTTTTCTTTGCATCTTTTGCCCCCAGGCTTCTGCAGTGGATAGCTGAGGTCTGCCTAACCTGGAATTTGCCCAGATATTTTACTGATACTAATTTTACTTACTGAGTAAGGCCTAGCTGGCCTGTTGGGAGGCTGCCCCTGTGAGAAGACTCTTGGGAGTGCAGGAGAAGGACCTTTCCTCGAGGCTGGATCAAACCGAAGATACATGCCAGCAAAACCCATAGCTAGTGAACTGGTCCATCAATGAAACACCATTGGTGTTAAGCTTCAGCTTAATTGTTTTCCACAGTAATATGGAAATTTGCAGTTCACACAGACAGACCTGCCCTAGCTCACGCAAGGAGCTGAGTTCAGTGAAACTCCAGACATGTGCAAGACCTCTTCCCATGAAAAAGGGCCTTAAATGTTTTCTACAAGGTAAACTTGAAATCAAGATAATGACTAAGGAAGCCAAGAGGACATTGCCAGAAGTTCCTGAAAGCATTCCTGAGCATCAGTGCAGTTAAAAGAAGGTGAAGGCCACTTGCAAAATGAACAGAAAGAACCCTTACTGTGTCCCACAGAGGGCAGAAACATTTTTGATGCATCTTTTCTCCAGCAAAGCAGTTTTTAAAAAGCTGTCAAGGTTTCAGAAATGTTTTTGTGACAAGAAAGTTTAATCATTTTAAAGAGTAGAAAATTGTTTCATAACAATATGCACTTGTAAAATTAATTATATGGCATCAAATTAGCAGTTGTAAGGAGATAACTGAATGGGAAAGTACTCATGAGTGTGGATGATTAGAGGAGAACAGGGAACACATGAGAAATTACAGGGAAAGTGCAAGGCCAATTAGTACAGCAAGGCTCATTTTCTTTTAGTGCTTATTTCACACGCACATACACACACACCTCTCCTGAGGCCATGTCATTATTTTCCAAATGGCACTGGCCTCTTCTTGTCTGGTGGTATCGGCCAACGCTAATGATTTTCTTCTGTCACTGAACGCTTGCTTGCATTCTCCTCTTTCATTTTCCTGATGATCCTTTTCTCTGTTTTCATGCCCACATTAGATTAATTGTACCTTTGATCTGCAACTGTTACCTACGCAGCTGCTCAGCATTGTCCACGACTCTGAAGCCTGAAAGTTAGAAAAACAGCAATTAGAATGATGCTCTACCCAAAAAAAAAGAGGGAAAAAAATAAAGAAAACCCACTTAATTCAGTTTATTCAGGCTAGAACAGATACTATCCCCCAGAACAGCAGTTTGTTGTGCCAGAAGTTAAACAGATCCTTTTGATTTGACAGGAGATACGAATGAGCTGTTGTGAGCAAAGTAATAAATGTGCGATTGGGGCTTTTGCCTGAGTCATGAGCTGGGACTCAGAACAGAGAGGTGGGTTTGGCCCTTGATCCAGACTTCAGCCAGGTCCTTCCAGCCCTCAGCACTCACCCACTCCTGCCCAGTTCCTCCCACTAGAGGGCTTTGTAGAGAGATCGTGAAGTGCAGGGCTAAATTTCAAGCCTGATGTATGCTTTTAGCAGAGACTGGATTTTGGTTTGTAGAACAGTCTTTGCCATGTCTGAGGTTACAAATGCCTTTAGGGTATAACCTCATTAAGATAATTAAACATCTGTGTAATTCTTTCTTTCTCCATGCGTGGCGCGGATTATTGAGCTGTATTTTCATGTGGCACTTGAGCCATTTTGCATGGCAACTTACAGCAGCAAACAGCAGAATGGCTTGAAAATGAAAGGATTGAATTATATGATGTTTACAAACAGCGTGAACTTCACATATCTGACATCAGGATTAAATATGATTGGCATCTGTTTACAAAACAGTGAAAAGCCATGCTTCGTTGTGCACAGCCTGTGAATAGGACTACTGTAAGAATGCCTTTATAGAAATAGGGAGAAAATAACTGCACAACATGAGCTTGTATCAAAGGTCATACTCTTTTTAAAAACATACATTTTGCCTTTTCATAGTTGAATAATATGGCCAATACTATTTTCCAGAATTAAGTAGTACCTTTGGATAAGTCCATCATTTCGTTTACTCAAAGAAGAGATGAGCAGGTGACTTTCTCTTGAGAGACTGCATGGTCTGAAGCACTTTGGCAGCGAGGGTTTTCTTTTGGCCTGCAGAACGTGGGTATTGTTGCAGTTAATGGTGTCTGTACCTGTACGTGTATCGTGGGCTGGCTGTAACTCAGCAGTTCTGTCAGGGCTTTATCCCTCAGTAGACTCTCCCATCCAGGAACTGAAGCTCACGGCCACCTCTAGTTCATTAGATGGTTGGACTTGATGATCTTAGAGGTGTTTTCCAACCTTAATGATTCTGTGGCACTAAACAATAAACAGAACTTTGTCCTGGCAGTTGGTGCAATGGATAATAAAGGTGGACATTATATTTTATAGCTATTATAGTTCCTTATTATAGCAAGCACTGTTACTTAAAGGAAGATAAACACATTTCTATTCTCAGGAACCAATTGCATTTCACAAATTGTAGAATGCCTCTTTTATGCCTTGGCCTTTATGCAAGAGTTGCCCTACCAAGGCACCCCTCACTGCTCTCTGATACCCTCTGGGCCAGGGTCTAATCCACGCAGGGCCTGGATGGAACTGCTGAATGGGTAGTTCACAGGAGTTATGGATTTTTCCAGCTTCAGGGGTGGATTTAGCAGTGCTGGGTCTTGTATCATGCGCAACCTCCTGAAACAGATATGCTGTAATAATTTTTATTCCTTCCTGTTGGGATGGATTCCAAACCTGTAAAAGGCAAACTGAAATAATTCAACCAAGGCATATGCCACTGAAAACTGTTTACATTTCTTAGCAAAAATGGAGTTTCCTGGTCCATTTTTTAAGCTTCCACACCTCCAAAGTACAGGCTATGGTGGGCGCTGTTACAAGGATGTGCTGTTGGTGCTAGCAAGGCTCAACACTCTTGGAAATGCTGGCAATTTTTTATTTTATAATGTTTTGTTATGTAGAAGAACAGGAAGCTATAAAGGCCCAAATCTGTCCCTTTTTTGTGTGTATTTTCTTCAAGTCTTCTTTCCAAATGACCCAGTGTGACACCTTTTTTGTAGGCTCTTCTGCCGTGACTCTCAAGACACAGGCGCCAGCACTCCAACTGGACTTCTGGCCACGGCCCTTGTTCTAGTACAATTTTTATTAGCATTGGTTTGTTTAAACTCCCTCAACACTTTATTTAAACAGTGGAAAACACCTAAGAGTTTTTCTTTGAAGCCAGTATAGGAGCAGTCCCTTTTTTTTCTGAAGCACATCACTGCATGGACATTCCCAAATGGAATTTCAGGGCCTGGCATCAGCATGCAGCAATGGCATTTGCTATTCTGGCACTCAGCAAACTCAACACTTTGTAATCCTCACATCTGTGGTACAGGGAGTAGGCAGGGTCAGATAAGTGTGTTCTCCACAGTAGACTGAGTAAGAGGAGCATCGTGAGGACTGCAGCCCATGCTGTGCTTACAATGGAATTTAATTTTCTTCCCATGCAAACAGAAACATATGGGTTTGTGTTGAAATATGTGGAGGTGAAACTAAACAGAATACTGTCCTTGGAGAGAAATGAAGCAACACCCTAAGAGACGTAAGGTGGTGGGACTGTTTGGCTCTTCTACGAAGCTTTATTACATTACATGATTTTTCTTTTGTCTCTTTTACCATTCTGATTAGTAACACTTACCTCATAGGCATAATTTTTTCATGCTGTTAAATGATTTGAAATGCACTGATAGAAAACGATGCCTCAGGGCTTATGATTTTTGCAAGTTTGGCAAGTACAGAGAGTAAGCCTTTGCTGTAGTTTCGGGTTTGTTCTTTTCCTTATTCTTTGCTAGTCAGGGAAATCAAAGACCTGTCTTACAAACAGTATGTTGTATGTTATTAGTGTGCTGTGAAGATGAAAGCTCGACACGTGCTCGAGGTACAGCATCGTGTGCCTGTTCTGCAAAGTGACTCTGTTGGTAACCTCGGTAGCCTTTCTTACTGGAGTTGGAGGCAACTGGCTACTCATCTCTCTTTTGATCAGTTCTATACGCGGTGCACGTTCACTTCCCCCAAACATCCCTCTGATTAGCACCGCATTTAGGCTGCTTGCTAAAGGGCATTACCTCCATCAGCCTACTTCTTAAAACTAGGAAGATTTCTTGCTGGGCTTGCAGCCGCCTGAAGCCTTGCTCTGTTTTCAGCAGTCAGGCAAAAGCATTTACAATTAACCTTTACTTCCATGTTAGTTGAATTTTACTCCTGCCTATGGAGGAGCATAATCTAAATGCTATTAAAATAGAGTATGACTTCATATTATGTGACATCTGGTGACTTCCAATTATCTGTGTTTTGCCTGCCTACGGTGAAAAGGCAATTACGTTCTTGTGGTAGGATTTGCAGCAGTTTCAGAAGATATGATAATACAGTGCTGAATGAGGACAAGGAAGCACATTGGTAAGGAAAGACTCGCGTAGGCTGAAAAGTAGAAGTCAAGTGCATACATTTCAATCCTCATTCAAATCTGAAGCCGTTACGCTAATCCTTTCCCATTACATACTGTTGTCAGGTATTGATCAACTACCGCCTGTTTGTTGGGAAACTTGAATAAGATATAGGATCCACTTCTGTATTTTTCTTTTAGCGTTCTGTCTAAAACAATTTATTTGTCAAGTCTACATGAATTTGCACCAATTAAAGGTCTTTTGAAATACCTTGATACAATGTCTGTGCCCATTGGCTCCAGTACTTGCAGAACCTCTAGATATTCATCTTGTATATGATACCATCATTTTAACGAGATGTCATGCGAAAAGTGAAAGGGACTTACTCGGCCAAATCTCACGATATTGACCAACTTTAATTTTGTTCAAAAGCTGTGGCATAATGATTTCTTCTGTCACTTGCCACACATCCTCTCCATTCATTCATCCATCCATCTTGACAATCCATATGCTAAAAAGTGCTTTCGTATGCAGTAACTCACCAGATTGTGACAATTCCACAAATGATGTGACATGACACCCAACATGTTGAGGATTTTTTATTTTAAGATGGTTACCAAGAAATTTATTTCTGAAGCAATGTATTACACTGAGCTTTGCAAATAGGGCTGTCCTGTAGTGTTGAGAATCAGAGTGTGTTAATCTGCAAACGCTGATGACCGAGCAAAGCGCTTCCTTCGTTACCGTGCTGAAATGACTCTAGGGGGTACCCAACAACTCATAATAGGTGCTTGCAGGATAGAGTCCTAAAATTGTCTATGAGACTGTAATTACAGGCAGTAGTAAAATCCAAGCCATATGTGGCAATAAACACCATACTTTTGTGCTCTCATGTCTCAGACTAAAGACAAATGGAGTCCCACCCTGCAATGAGATCTTTGCTGTATTTACTCATACCATGTAAAATGGACAAGCTATTTGTTTTACTTACACATTTTTCCATGCAGTAATTCTCTTTCTGTTTAGTGATTTTGTTATGTGTTTAACACACAGCTGACAAGAACAGCTCCAGCATGGCCACGAGACCTTCTCCTGGTAAAATGGAATGGATCATCCCACTTATTGTGGTCTCAGCACTGACCTTTGTGTGCCTCATTCTCCTCATTGCTGTGCTTGTCTACTGGAGGTGAGCCTGTTTCCTTTTGATTGCAAACATTATGATTTAAATTATTATGGTGGTGTTTTTCAACATGATCCTATGGTTTTTATTTTATTAGAGCTATGGTGCTAAATGCATGAGGTGAATCTGCTCACTGGGTGCCAGAACAGCTCTATTGAGTAACTATTTAGCTATCCTAGATACTGATTTTTGTATTGTGAAAATGAGCTTGGTAGAGCCAGCTGTAATGCCAACAAATATTTTCACAATATAGGTAGAAAAGCCCAGTGAGACTGGGCTTGGTTCCATGGGTGGCTTTGCCACAGTCCTCCTGTGCCATCTTAAGCAGTTCTTTTCGTCCTTTTCCTGCACTTAAGGATGGGAGGATAAGCCTGTTCCTCCCTACATAGCAATGTTCTGAGTAGGAATTCTTCAGCATTGCTGAAGTGTTGAGAAGTGCAACCTGCAAGGTATTGAAAGTAAGGACTACTTCTTGCAAAGAGATACTGCCCTTTACATCCGTGGGCTTTGGGTCAGCAGTGGAGACTAGGATTAGCATCAACAATTCTATCTCCGTTTGATTTTGAGTGAATTAAAACCTGCAGGACCTTCTTGTGTCAGAACCAGAACCCGAAGACCCCTTATTTATCTGGTAGTGAAAATTAACAGGGGATTAGCCTCGTAGAAGGTATTTAGGAATTATTTCAAAATCTGATTAGGTGGGACACAGAAAAGTAGATTTGGTGAGAAATAGCAGTCTGCTGGAGGATCAATTAAAAAACTACCACACTGGTTTTTTGGTTCACTCATTTTGCTGACAATTAATTGGCCAAATTGTTGAAGCTGGGAACATTTGAAAGAAAATAAACAGATGACAATAGTCTCTTGAAAATAATTTCTATTAACATTTGCAAGTAATTAACATCATTGCAGTGAGACAATGAATTAAATGGCAGAGATATGTGCACAAAAGCTGAAAATGGAAAGGTTCTGAAGAACCCATTGTGATGTCCTGTCCTTTAATATGTATTTTCTTCATTTGAAGGAATAAACTTGGGTTATTTTCACACCAGGCAAACCCTTGAAGGTTATGGTATATCCTGAAGCACTGTAGTGAGAGCTGTTAGTGATATTTGTCTTGCATTAATACAAAATACTCTTCTAAGGAGGAAAGGTTTTGAAATAAAATTACAGCAGATGTTATCAAGAAGAATGTTCATACCCCTCATTGTTTGGAAAACATTTCCTTTTCCTGCCATTTCACTAATGGATCGAGAGAAATAAGTGCAAAATTGGTGTTTAATTCACTCAAAGAGCAGCAATACTGTCCCTGAGAAGATATTAAAATTGGAAACTACTGGCTTAGTGACCAACAGTTAGAGACTTAATTTTTGATAAATATTGGCTTATAGATCATAATATTACTCTAGTCTAAAATAAAGATATGTTAATTAAATTTAAATACTTTCTATCTTGAAATTCCTAACCAGCCACCTTATAAAAATTTTATTTGCTTTGTAATAGTAAACATGCACATAAATCAAGGAAGATACATGAACAAAGACTTTAACTGAAACTACTGAAACTGAAATATTTTCCCAGTAACATTTGTTATTTTGCATCCAGACAGCAATTGTTTCTTATTTGCTCTCCATAGTATGCATGAGTAGTTCATTTTCATCCGTGGCTTTGATAATAAGACGAGCGTTGTCATTAATACTCTTGACAGCAGCAGATCAATTTTTTTATGTATAACTGATAGGAAAAAAAATGGAGATTAAAAGTTAATACAGACATGGAAAGTCTGTCACCCAACAGTCTGAAGTTTTTTACAAATACAAAGCAACAAATCGAGGAACAATATACAAACTTGAGAGCATATGGGTACTCACTTCAAAATGCGTCTGCCTTCCTTGTTCTGAGGGGTTTTTAACAAATACCCAGAGTATATGAAAATGTCAACGTGTGTTTTAGGATGAGACAACAAGGAACTAGAACACAAACCATCTACAGTAACATATCACGTTGTGCAGACCATGTTAGTGAAGTGGCAACACAGCTTTTTTTTCTGCCCTTTTCAATGTGATTACCTTTCCGTAGGAAAAATAAAATGTTTATTTCTGTGAGAGTTTTAAAATAAGGAAAGAACTGATCACAAAGCGTAATTTACAGATTTGAAAGGAGCAGTGGTCTGGATTTTCAGGAAGAAATACTTAGCTTAAAATGTAATGGGCAACATATGGAATAATTTGCTAAATAATGCCATCAAAGCAAACGGCATGAAAGCGTGTTTGAGGCAGATTTTTCAGTAAGGGAAACATGGTATTGAAGTGCACAGCAGAGAAACACTTGTTATGAAAGGATAACCCTCAAGGGGACAGGCGTGCTGGACCAAGGCATCTCCTCTTGTGCAGCAGTTCTTTGTTTTGGTGTGAGAAAAAGCATTACAAAACAAAACTCAGAGAACTAGAAAGTGCAGAAGAGATGTGGCTACCCTGTGGCAATACGTTTTGAGGGTAAAACAAGTGATATTTTCACTTTTGCTGTTTTGAGCATTCATGGGATTAGATGATTTGAGACCAGAGGTGACATAAGTAGAACAATGAAGCAGAGAAAAGCCTTCTGCTTGTTTGCATTGCATCGATGCTCTGTTATCCAGGGACCAAAATAAGGAGTTAGGGAGATTGCTTCTGAGAGTTTGGCAAAGTGTCTCTGTTTGGATCCTTTACAACCCATTCCATGATACAGTGATGAAATAAGTTTTGTGATGATGTCTTGTTGTAGGGGAACTTCATTTTCCGTTTCATTTATTTGAAAAGGAGAGTGATACGAAGCAGTCACTGTTTGATGAAGCTTTTTCTTTCTTTATCTGTTGAGCTTCCATACTGAGTTCATTAGAACCTTCTTGTAATGGAATATATTTGGGAATTATCTGTGCCATTTCTGAATGAGACTCCGCTATTTGCAGAGGTAACTGGCTTTTCTCAGTTCCTTTTCCATGTGAATCCTGGACAAATGGCAAAAGAATATGATTGATGTTGAAGAGAAAGGGTCACTTCCGTTTTTTCAGTGCAATGGCCGTTTCAGTAATGAAAAGGGATGGGAACTTGCAGGAAAGCAGCAGCCCTGAATTACTTTTCTACTAAAGTTTCCTGAATTCAGTACTTCTAACAGCACTGCTGTGCAAAGAGGGCTGTGTGATTTTAAGTTGATAGAGTGGGAAATAAACTAGGTCAGCATAATGAAGCTGCAAAGATTGCACTGCCGCTCATCCCAGAACAATGAGGAGAGCACCATCGCAGGATGACCAAGCCACAAAGGTGGCTGGGGCTGGTTGGCAGTTGGGCTTCCTCAGCAGGAGGGATAACAATGGCCCTAATTTAAGTTGCCTTCTGTGCATGTTTGATTCCTCTTGAGGAAAAACTGACCTGGCTGATCCTTGAACTGTTGTGGGCACGATGAACAAGACTGTTTCTCCTAGGATGTCTGGTGCTTGGAACTGATTTCTTTTGGCATTGAGTCAAGAATTGGAGTTGTAGCAAACAAAAAAGGTAAAGAGACCAGATCCTTCTTTTACTCAACATGTAGATTCACCATTCACTTCTACAGTGGCACTGTGGTATTTCTTTTTCTGCTTTCATTCCTTTCATACTAGTTTCTGAAATTATGTGCTGTAGGGACGACCACTGAGTATTTCAGAGAGCTATTCACTGGGATTTTAGGATCTTTCACTGGAGCACTCCTGGCTCATCTAGAGCCCATTAAAACATGTGCACTGTAAGGTGCAGTTTCCCAAGTACATTATTTTTGCATTTCTGGGTGTTTGTTTTGCATCTGTGATTTTATACCCCAACACAGTATCATGAGAAGGTTCTGCAGTTCTTCAAGGTCAGTTTAAAATTTGACTTGGATTGCCTGCAGTCATTGCCACTGTTATTCTCACCGCCTTTTCTACAAGCTCTGAGAATTGCAGAGTGTGTTTGGTAGTGACCTCCAAACTATTTAGGGATTGAGTGTGACTTGAGGTTTTTTTTGCAGCAAGGCGAGTTCCTATAGCGTGCTGTACCATAATATGGCTTGAAACATGTCTTTTCTAGCACTTCAACTGTATCCTATTGCAAATTGAGCAAGTCTTGGGTATTGACACTGTAAGGGAAACCCAGGGTCGGTGCCACTTTCTTTCTCGCAGAGGTGCAGCAACTGAAATGCTTTGATACACAGTAAGTTCTGTTATCTTAGAAAAAAAACGTATTTTAGGAGTGACCTTCCGCTGTTTGTTTTCCATTCTGGTTTTTAATCTGAACACTACAATGCTATAGACTGTTGTTTCAAAGGGAAAAATAAGCAGAGAATATTAAGAAGCAATTAAGATTTTAGAGTTTAGCCAGCAGCAACTTTTAAATGGGAACTAAATTATAGCCATTTCTCATTTTCAGCCAAGAGGAGGAAATTAATTCACAACTATAGCTGGAGAGTTTTCTTTTTCTTTCTTTTGAGCAGATATCATAATTCACCTCAGAATTATTGCTGCCATCAACATCGTGATCCCAAAGACAAAGCGGGAATATTGTATTGCATTTCTTATTAAATCAAGCTGTTTATACAGTGCTAATATGTTTACATTCAGGAGGGATTTTTGGAACAACACAGCTGCTGCCTTTCAAAGAGCAAGCAAACTTACATTGCTAGTTTATAGTCATATGTGTATATGAGACAGCTTGGGAAAAAATGCCTTGGCATAATAAAAATTTCCTTGGGCAAAACCCTATAGAATTTAGTAGACCATAAGAGTTTTCTTATGTTTTTGTTGCACATCCCGTTGAATTGAACAGGATTCTTGGGACAAGTCTTGTGGCAGAGCCTTGTACTTCTCCAGCAGTGCCTTTCTCTGCAGAAGAAATGACATTGCATACCAGGAGATGTGGGTTCTTTCTCTGACTCAGTCATTGATTTTCTGTGTGACCTGGGGCCAAGTCACTTATGGTTTGACAGTATTTTGTTGAACTCAGTGGCAAAGACCTCACTGGGAGCAACCTCAGGTGCTCAATATTTCAGCATCTGAGTTCTGTCACTGGTAAAATAGCACTGAAGAAGGCTGGTCAGCTGTATTTGTAAATTAGTTTGTAATATAGAAATGAAAACTGCAATATAAGACCATGGACTGTTGTAGTTACCATGTCTAATAACCATGCCTTGAAAAACTTCCTCTTGGTGTCAAATTCTGGGGAACCTGCACTGCTCCATAGCCGAGACAATGTTATAACTTCACTGCGGGTGGGGGAAAGAATTCCTGCCTGTAGCAGGTTGTAAAAAGTGCTAGAATTGTTACTTGAACCTATCTCTAGGGTACACATTTTATGAGTACACAATGTGTTGTTCATCTACTGTACTGATTGAAAAAGGAACATTGCAAATTTACATACCATGGTAAAATTGCTTGCTTACAATGATAAAAGCTTACTCTAAAATACTCGTGATTCTGCTCATTTTCTACCTCATGGAGGATGCTAGGTGTTGATTTAAGAATGCCTCAGGCAGTTGCATGAGTATTTATTTCAGTAGCAGTGGTTGAAACAGCCTCCTCTGTTCCTGCCCTCGTTCTGCCCTTGTGATACCAATGCAAATGTTTGTACAACCAGGTGAGGAGCTGGATGGAGCTCCATTTAAAAAAAAAAAAAAAGAGGAGAGGGTCTTTTGTGCCCTGTTTTAAGCCAGATTAGCTCCCAGTCTGATTCATGCAGTAACTGGAGTTGTACAAGTTGCACAAGTGAGGAACCAGGATGAGGCAGGAAAGAGTAGGAGGGATGAAGATGCTAATGCTGACACTGCCCCCAGGCACTTGTGCTCAGCTGGGGATGCACCAAAGCACAACCCATCTGATCACAGGCAGTGAGGAGAATCAGCTGACAAGGGTAAGAGTTTTCCTAAACTAAGAGACACACAATGCCACAAGGAGACAAGGGGAAGCGTGGAGGTAAGTGGTATGCCTGAAATCTCTCGCAGCTTCCGTCTCCTTCTGAGTGACCAGATGTGCCCTGCTCATACTGAACAGGGCATGCCTTTGTTTTCCTCTGGGAATGGCCACATCTAGTCTTGTGTGATGATAAACAGCCTCAGAGGAACAGGGCAGATCACTGCCTGGTAAGCAGGATGCAGCCCAGCCTGATTCAGAGCCCTCTGATCTCCGTGCCTCAACCCAGGCAATGCAGGGAAAGCACTTCAGCTTTTATTGCAGAAGATCCAAGTTGTGCTTGTTTTTGCCAGTGCCAGAGGTAAAGGTACTGAAATATTGGGTCCTGTTACGTGCTGTGTCTCAGAGTGCTGCTCGTTTTCATTAAAGGGGAGCTGACCTGTGATCAGCTCCCTCTTATCCCATCCGGGGAATGAGCTCATCCTTTGTGCCCACGGCAGGCAACTTGCTTTCAAGCCTGAAACTTACAGCAACTGCCGGTTGCTTGTTCTGGCTGTTGGGATCGTTCTTTGAGTGCTCGTCATTCTTCTATTATGAGGAAAATCAATATGAAAACTTCTCTGGCAGCATCTCTGCTCTTTCATCCAGCAATGCACAACCTGGGGCAAGGCGGGGAGAGCCCTCAAAGGAGATCCATTAATGCCAAAGCTTAGCGTGGTGCTGCTGTTCCTCCCGTTGTTGGCTCGTGGGCTTTTATCGTCTTCTTTTGCAGGGAGCTAAAGAGGATCCAGCCTGGCTGTTTGCAAGGGTGGCTGGGTGCTGGGGATCTCTCTGTGCAGGAAGGGCTGAGGTAAGCGAGCGTGGCTGTGCGTAGGGGAGGCCAGGACACCGCACCCTGCACAGCCATTCCTTCACAACTCCTTGCTCAATAACCATTTCCCAAATGGCTACTTTAGGACCTTTCAGAAATCGCAGGAGTTGTCAGTTGTTATAGTAACGGACCCCCTGCTGCTGAATTTGCCCTGAGATGCCCATTTGGGCTTTTGAACAGACTAACTCATCCTCATTAGACAAGAGAGAGAGACAGATTTGCAGATGGAAAGTTGCCTTTTAAGCATGCTGCGTGATCCGTTAAGAGCTAGGCTGTGGAAAGGGGCATGTTCTCTCATTATATGCCTGTTACTTTTACTCTTCTTTAATTAACACTAGTTTTACTTTTTCTTGCAAAACAGAATTCTGCAAGATTTGTTTCCTCACTGGTGAGGCCAGTACTGAGCTGCTGCTTTACAAACCAACCATGATTTGTCTTGAGAAAGGATAGAAGTTGGAGAGGGATTTGCTAAGCTTAAATGCAGATCAGCGATGACTTCCAGAACTATCAGGATATCTACAAAGCTCAGAAAATAGTACTTTCAGTCCTAATTATACAGCATCAGAAGCAACATCAAAACTCAGTAAACACATTTTGTCCCAGGAACATTCAAGGAAATAACACAATCTGGATTTTGCTTCAAGTTTAAACCTGCGCAGTTTCATTGTCGTTAACAGAGTGGTTCCTGAATAAATGGTTGGTCTGGTCTGAGCTAAAGCAGAACCAATTTTCTAACTTTTTGGCTAAGCCTCTTCTAAGTAACTTTATTTTCTGAAAACTAACAACAAGTTTTTCAGATGGTGTCTGTCTCTAGATATGATAATGCTTAGTATTTATAATTATCACCAAAGTAACAGGGCACTTCTATGCAGAAAGGCCATTGCTCATGCTTATTCCTATAGAAGCCAGTGCTATCCTTGAGTTGGTGGAATGCCTCAAGTCAACAGGGAAAAAAAGAGTGGCACCTGCAGGGAGGAGCAGAGAGAACAGGGAACCCAAACCTGACCAACAGAGGATGCCATCACATATGCATCATACTTGATACAAAACTGAGGGATCAGGAGGGTCAAGCCCCCGTTTTCGATGGCCAGGTTCCAGTGAGGACCTTGTCTGTCCATCTGTTCGAAATCCCAATCTGTGCATTTGTGAATCCAGTTTCTGAATCCGGCTCCCGTCTGCTGCAGGGTCCAGTCTGGGATTTCCCCCGTGCCTATCCTGCAGCGTCAGCAGTGACATAGTCATGGGGGTTAGATTTTGTGTGTTGGTATAAGTTTTAGTATTTGCTTATTAATATTTTCCTTTTATTATTATTGCTTAATTAAAGCTGTTTCAGTTTTAGTTTTTAACCCACAAGTCTCTCTCTTTTCCCTTATCCTTGGAGGGGGGGATCTGGGACACAACTGCTCATGTTTAGCCACCAAGCAGGCTTGTGTGGGGCTAAACTGGGACACCAGTATCAGCTAAATTGGACCTTACCCTTGGAAATTTGAGTACATGTGGCTGAAGAACCTGTATCACCTTGAATGGCTTCTCAAGAGTATGCAGTTGCATTAACAAGTTACTTCTTGCCAGGTTGAAGGCAATTTCTTTCTAAGTCACCCATGTCCAGCCTTCATCTGAATTTCATGAAGCAATGTTCTCCACTCATTTGTCCTGTAAATGAAAAAGCAAATCCAGATTTATAGCAGACTGGGATGTTTCCAGGTATAAATAAGAGAGGTCTATGGTTGTTCTTGTATAATACATCCTTTATAGGAAGAAGTTGGTTAGACCAGATGGGCAGGCAGGGTTCTAGAGGAAAGGGGAAGCAAGTGCTCTAGTACGTGAGCGGGGTCTGCAAGGAGTGAGTTATCTATTGCATTCATTGTGCTGAAGATGAGGAGTCTTTGGCTTGAACTACAGCAAGAGAGAAACTTTGGTTTCACATTAGAAAAAGCTTCATGATAGGAAGGACAGTAAAGCACTGGTCTACAGAATTTCCATCATTTTTAGGTTCCAAAACAAGGTTGTACAACCATTCATCAGAAACACCACAGGAGTTATTGATCCTGCATGGGAACTTTGAGGCCCATTCCCCGTGGCTCTGCAGTGCGAGCTTTCAAGCTCGAGAGGAGGAATGGTGTAGTGTGATAAACTGTCCTGTAAATCACAGAGAAGAAGCCTGAAAAAGCATTTGGCAGACACAGTATAAATGCATCACATTTAAAGTGAATAACGTGAAGCAGATAAAAGAGCACATCTAAAAATTGGAGAGAGGGCTCTACCTTTGGAGGAAGAGTGAAAAGAAGATGCAAATAGGCAGGAAAGAAATTGCAAAGGCAGCTTGCAGAGGACAACTGTGTCAGGAGACCCACAGGTTGGTGAAAGAAAATCTGTTTGGAGTTTTGTTCCATCTGTTCTCCTGCAGCAGGGAGCCTAAAACTAAGGGAGAGTTAAGAGTACAACAGTGATCTGACATTTAAAAACAAATCAGAAAAGAAGGGGTTGGTATAGCTGCAGTTTGTTGTCCCCATTGTGTGTTATCTAAGGCACCATCCATACTGCACGTGTCAATGCTGCCCCGTCATCAGCAGTGAGTGCCCACGAGGCCACTCTTGGTGCCAAGGGCAAAAACCCGGTGCAGAGGCAGCTGAATCTAGACATGCCTGGAGAGGCTGTTGTGTGAAGTATCTTCTTGCAAAGGAGAGAGGGAATGGTGATGGCTTGAAGAACCAAGATTTCACAGATGTGAAGCCACCTGCGCAGCGTGGGCAATCCTGGTGCCTGCTGGATTGTGATTATTTTTAACAGTACCTTTATATGACAACTCTTACTCTGAAACATGCATGTTCCTCAGCTCCCTGGATATTTGTTCTATGTGGGTCAGTTGTGTGAGCATCTTTCCCTCAGGCACTTCCGGATGTGATCATTGAATGTGGTGGGAGCCCACATCTGCATCATCTTTATTTTAAAAGATAATGTCAAGCATGCAATCATAAGTCAAACGACAGGAGAATACGTGCTTCAGTTGTGGAAGACTGTAATTGTAATCTGCTGGTGGTCCTGAAAACTCCCAAACAAAAAAATATGCTTTTTCTATTTTCAATTTGCTGTAGGATATGTCCCATAAGGGCTGAGACATTAGGCTGTGCTTTGCCCACAGGCCCACACAGGCCATCCCATTCATTAAAGAGGATGACGTTTATACAAAAGTCTTGGCTGCAAGTTGGAAAACTGCTGTTGACACACTCCTTGCTGCTTTGTTTAGAGGTATAACAAGATTTCCCCAACATTTTGAGAAATATTTTCTTCTGCAGAGAGAACAGCAAGGGCAGCCGAGGTTAGGCAGGGAGGGATCTGTGGCACACTGCAATTGATCTTTCTGTTTTGTTTCTGTGAAACTAATTAAATGGATTAATTGCAGCCATTTTTTTTCTGGAAATGCCTTCCCCATGGTTGCTGTAATGGTGAGATCTTGAGGAAAAAAAGAGCAAGATTTTATCTGTGCAGTAGCTGGATTAAAAGTGGTAGTTTACAAGGTGTCATTTTTTAAATATTCAGATGTTCTAGTTAAGCATCGTTAGGAACCAGTTTGTAGGTGCTGAGAAAGAGTAAACAATGAGGGGTATCTGTTTTCTGGTGAGCACAGTAGTGCAGGATGCCAGGTACCACTGCCTTCTCCTACTCATCCATTAGGTTCTTTATAAGGAAGGAGACTTCTAAATAACTTAATTTTTTTTGAACTATGTCTTTTAAAGCTATAAACAGTGTTTTAAAAGAGAAGCAAATTTCACAAATGCCTTCTGTGAAATTAAATCACTTTTTTAAAAAGACTGTTTCTTAAGAAAATGGATTTATTATTTTTCTGTTCTTCTTTGCTCAAAAATCAATTAACCCATTGTTGTTCAGTCTGTCACTAGTTAATGTTTTCTATTGATCTGTTGCTAGTTTATATCTTTTCTATAATTTTCTTAGTATGTAAGAGTGTATGTTAAAGTGTATATAGGTATCTCTGGAGTAGATTCTCTCTCATAAATTGGTAGGTTCAGAGCTAGAGGAATGTCTTGGACAAACAGGGAATGAAATATCCTATAATACAAGTAGATGTACCCAGAGGGAACAGTATACCTCTGCTGTGAAACTGTGAATTAACCGCAGCAACCTGATAAATTATATTTTTTCTCCCTCCTTGTAACCATAAAATATAGCTATTGAAGGGCCCTGTGCTGTCCTGAGTCCCACAGCAGCATTTGGACTGACATTAGCGCTTGCTGTTTCGCAGCAGGATGTGGTCTGAGTGTAAAATCATAGGGTAAGAGTATTAAATCAATTCAGCAATCTTAACTGGTTGGGTAAATGCTAGGGATCAGCAGCCTAGTGAAAAAATAACGAGCAGGGGTGGACTTAATTTTGCTTTTCTTAAAAACTCTGCAATTTGGGAACAAACAACACCTTGGAATGCACAACACATGCTGGGCTGTGAACACAAATGTTGCGAGTATGTGAATTCATTCCTTTTATTGTAGAACACTTAAATTTGTTTGTTTAACAGAAAACATTTCTCCTGTCACTACAAAGAGTATTTCACTCTGCTGAATTCCAGGTTAAAATCCGTCTGAGCTCTGATGTTCAGGCTGAAACAGGTGCAGGTGCCATGCCTGGTTCTGGATTGGCAGGTTGTTCTGTGTGTTGGAAATCTTAGAACAAGGACATTTTGGAAGTGACATTTATAAAGTAATACATAAAATAAGCCCAATTTGAATTTTAAAAATATTCCTAATACTCAAAAAAAGAAAAGAATTCAAAACATTTTGTGATATGGAAAATAGTCCATTCCCCAAAGGCCTAAATTTGTTTTTAATTTTCCTTGTGATCAAATTATCAGTTAAATGGATGTATTTCTATACAGTTATTCACTCTCTAAAACCATGTTTAACCACTGTCAGAAAGTTTCCAGTGAGTGCTGGTAAAATGCCTCACGTTTCATAGCCGCATGAGCTGATCTCGCTGACTCCCATGGAAGATACGTTTTAAGCCTTTATGGATCAAGGCATGTTCTGTCATGCCACAGATTGGACTTGGGGCTACGATGCTGAGTCCCTGTGGATGGGGGCATCTCCAAGTCATGTGTAAAGGGATATCTTTCCTTTTGCACAGGCATGAGGCTGGGGATCCAAGGGCTCCTCAGCTGGAGCAAATCCCTCAGCAGTGGGTGGAGGCAAGGGATGGAGCTTACCCCTGGTGATGGATGTTTTGGCGTAAATGTGGGGTTTGAACAGGGGTGAGAGAATATCTCTCTGCAAGGCAGGCAGCAGGACTGCATCTCCTAACTTGCCTTGGGAAAGGACATCTGCCAGCCCCACAGTTTATTAGGAGCTGGGCGGTGCATCAGTGGGGAGGATTTTATGCTGTTAGAGAAAGGATCAAAGTAAAGTGGCCTGTGAGTTTTCTAGCTGCTTTCCAGCTTTTCTTACAGTATTTATTTCCCCAGGGCAGTTCCAGTAGTGCTGAGAGGAGGAGTGTGGAGGAGCGTGGCAGCAGGCGTGCGGGTGAGGGTTGCAGCAGTTGTGCAGTGCTAGCGGTACTGGGGGCACAGAGGGCTTCCAGCCACAGCGTAACTCAAAACAGTCAGAATTTACTCTTCAGAGCCTTAAAAGTTTCCTAAATTTCAGTGTTCAGTCATAGTAACTGTGAAGATGCAGTCCTCATTCCTGTCTTTTTTTTATTATATATATTTTTTAATAGAAGCCTAGGACATACATGTACCAGAATGGTTGATCTCTTTCCATTCTTACAGCTCCTCATTTTTGAAGCCTTCAGAGTGCTATTTCAATCAGAGAGTAAATGGGTTTGCTTTGCAGTTTGCTTTTCAAAGCCTACAAATGCTTTGTGAGTTTTGTGAGTTGAGGCTGAATCTGGGCTTCTTTAGCCACATAACCACCATTTACAGCAGCAGCAGAAGATTCTCCTGGCCCCGATATCATTACAGGCTTCAGATGAATTTGAATGAGCTGTTGTTCGCCACTTCCATCATAGTTATAGATACAAACAAACCTTTTAACCTAAAAAGCTTTTCCTGCAATGTTTGTTCTTCAGCAGGCTTTTCTGTAGGCTTTGCATAACAGAAGTTGTAGTCATATTTCTCTGCTAACGCCTTGTCTCCTTACACTTGTCCTGTGCCCTTGTTCTGTCTAATTCTGGGAAGCAGGAGGAGGAACGGAGAAAGAGATTGCCAGCTTGTCAAACAGGACATCTACTTGGTTCACATCTGCCAGAGTTACTCTGAATATGCTTGGCGGTGCTGAGGGGTGTATACACCTTGTGTTTATCAACAATAACTCCTTATCAGAGAAAAATCCAATAATATTTAATAATTAAGTGACACCATTTGCATGCATAAAATCTCCACAGTTTGACTTGGGTGATTTTTAGTACTGAATCTATCTAGACAAAGCAATGGTATCTCTGTGAAGATCAATCCTAATGAATAAAAAAAGTTAAAGAGATTTTTTAAATAATTTGACTAAAGAAAATATTCTTTTCTTTCCGAGACTGTGGAAGTAAAGTTTCTGCTTTCTAAAGGAAAATACAGTAATTAGGAAATTCACAAATGGAAATTAGCCTGTGTTGGTCTTTGTCTTTGTTTATGTCATTAAATGGACTCTTTAATTAGCATATGTATTATTCATGTTTCAGTATAATCCATTTTATAAATCCAAGTTCAAATACAAAAATCAAAATGGGCTTGATACACCTTATTGTTCATATGCAAAGCAGCTAACATAGATGTAAAGATATGAGGTGAATTGAAACATTCATATTTCATAAGGATGCAGTCTACATTTTGTGAAATTATGGCTTGAACTCTTATTTGTAACTTTTTCTCATTTGCATACATATTAGTCTCTCTTTAAGTGGTGTGTTAATTCTATTCATTAGACTTAAGTGAATGCTTCTAACTCTCCTGATAATCAAGCGTGGGTCCCTGGAAAGCAAATTATGGAATTTCACGTTGGAAACCCCGTTGTAAACGTGATATTTATCACTGCAAAGCCAACTCATGTAAAGCACTGGGCCACAGTCAGGAGGGCAGAACTCTTTTTCTTATGCTTACAGTAATGATTGTCATCTGTGAATGAGGACCTGGCACCAAGTCCCTGATGTCTCTTTAGAAATGATTGGGCACTTCACAACCCCGGCACCCTCTTGATGGTAAAATGCCAGTTAGCTATTTGGGGGAGAAAGAGTAACTTAGGTCCTCACACAGATGGCTTCAAGAAAATGGGCAATGAAGAATCTTCTGTTCCACATAATGTGGTGGTAAAGACAACAGTCTGGGAACTTACCAGGGCTCTGCAGCTCTCTGGAGTGTATTTGGCTGTTAAAGCAGGAGCCTGCAGGCTGGGCTTTGCTGCTGTCCAAAATGCATTTGTGCTTCCAGATCACTCTGAAGTGGACCTGAAAGCAAAAGCACGCAAGTGACAGCAGTGCCATAGGAAATCTTTCTCTGGGTCTCTGAGCCAGATCCTGTAGCAAAAGTGGGAGTCATATGTGGGAAGAAAAGAGGAAACAAAATCATATTGGAATTAGGTGTCTGCTGTTGCATTTTGATTTGCCAGGTTTTGACAATTCATCTTTTTAATTCTAGGTATAAAAGCATTGTTACCCCAGTGGTAAACACGAGGTGATAATTTCACAAGGGTTTATGTTGATGGGGTGAGCCCCGAGTGGTGCCACACAGGGAGTTGCCATGTGTGCTCTGATTAATGAAAAAATTGATGGGAAAAGAAAAGATTCTTATTGCCATCACTGCGAGGAAATGCTTGACATCGTTTAAAGGCCCATAAGTTTAGTTTCCATCTGTTTTTTGCAGCGCCTGGGCCTTTTCAAACGCTGTGCTGATGTGCTGTAGGGAATTAATTTAGCTCTTTGTGGTAGCAGAAGGTTAGAGTTCAACATCACTGTTTTTGTTATCCGCAGAGCTACATGGAACAAGTTCCCTGTTGTACAGTTTAAAGGAATAGATGGAGAATACTAGAAAGATACCTGTTGTCCCTGCAGCTTAGTTTTATTCGAGATGCACAGAATAAGAGAGCAGAAGAGCAGAAACCACAGTATTTGGTATACATTCTCAGCAGCTGCTTCATCTCTCCATGTCTGAGCGTGTAATCTTGCTCTCAGGAGCATTCTGCTTGAGAAGCAGCTGGGCACTTCTGAATGTACAAGAAATGCTGCCTTTTCACCAGCTTTTGTGATAATCCAGGCTGTGGCTTGGCCTGCAGGGAAATGAACAGTGTGGTTTACTGCAACTGTGAGATTTTGGTGGGTTGCAGCGTTACCTGTAGGATTTGAGCTTGCACTTGGTTGTCCTCTCCCTATAGCAATGCTTCCTTGTACTAAAAGTGTGCAAGAGAATTCCTGACCTCTGTACCAGCTTTTTCAAAACGCTTAAACCATCTACAGCCCTCTCCTCCTTCTCTCCTTGGATGATGAGTGTGGGGTCTCATTGACTTCACACTGTCAAGCTGGGAGAGGCTGTGCTAATTCCCTGTGTGCTGAGCACAGAAAAGGATGCCGAAGAAAAGGAGCTTTAAACCAGCCCTAGCCCAGAGTTTAAGGTTATCCACTGGTCTCTTGTGTTTTTTGAAGCCTGAAAAGTAGACAGCATACAGGGGGATAAGGCAGTGGATGAGTGGTCCCCTTCCATGCCTCCTTCTAGCATCTTTTATCCTCGGTGCTAGACAGCAACTCCCCATCCCAAAGAGAGACGCACTGGCAGCCTCACATGAGTGACTGAATTCATCGTTGCTCCCCACCAGCCTTCTTGTATTTACTCAGCTTTCTGTGAAGGAGTTAAATCCTTATAGGCTGGGTGATTTCTGTTACAGCTCATGTTCTGTTTTGACCTTCCTGGCTTCACGTATTTTTGCCTTTTAAAGTTACTAGCTGTATCTGAGATCTTAACATCAGTGGGCTGCTTTGTGGAAATAAATATTAATGGGATGGCTGCTGATAGCGTCGTTTGGGTAGAAACAAATGCTTTTATAATAAATGGAATTTAATATTAATTGAGTGGTTTGGAGTTAAAGCAGGATATAAAGTGACAAGCTCGTGGCACAACAAACTGCCCTTTGCAGGAACCCAATTAGAACAGTGAGCAGCGAGTTGTAAGCAAACTTGCTATAATCACACAGGGGCAATACAAGAGCAGAACGTAATTTGGAGCCTGGGACATGTCCCCTTGAACGTCTCATAATTTCCATTAATCAACATTTAGTTACTATGTGTTGCCAAGTTTGCATTTTTAAGTTCTTTCCTGGCAATGCCACTTCCCATTGCTCTAGTCAAACCGGAGGGAGACAGTATGTTTTGCAATAAAAGGGCACATCAGTTAAATGCACTGTGTTCTGCTACACATCATCAGAGAAAAGTGACTCATTTGTTAGCCTGCCGAAAGTACTTTGCAATGAAAATCTTGTGCTGATGTTACAGGGTTTTGCTTGATGACTGGAAGCTGTTGCCTTTGCCTTTTTCTCAGTGCATATCATCAGTCACAGAATCATAGAATGGTTTGGGTTGGAAGGGACCTTAAAGATCATCCAGTTCCAACCCCTCTGCCATGGGCAGGGAGCCCTCCCACCAGACCAGGCTGCTCAAGGCTCCATCCAACCTGGCCTCAAACACTTCCAGGGAGGGGGCAGCCACAGCCTCCCTGGGCAGCCTGTGCCAGTGCCTCACCACCCTTCTTCTGAAGAATTTCTTCCTAATGTCTAATCTAAATCTTCCCCCTTCCAGTTTAAAGCCATTCCCCCTTGTCCTATCACTACAGGCCCTTGCAAAAGGTCCCCTCCTCAGCTTTCCTGGAGCCCCCCTCGGGCACTGGAATGGCCACTATAAGGTCTTCTGGGAGCCTTCTCTTCTCCAGGCTGAACAACCCCAACTCTCTCAGCTTCAGCTCATAGCAGAGGTGCTCCAGCCCTCTGAGCATCTTCATAGTCCGCGTCTGGACCTACTCCAACAGTTCCATATCCTTCTTTTGTTGAGGGTTCCAAAACTGGGCACCATACTCCAGATGGGGGTCTCACAAGAGTTGTTCCATTTCCAAAGTGCAGCATTTGTTCATGACTTGGACAAATAGATGATTTGCAGAGATGTGTTGCACATAAGTAGTTATTTGCTGCCTGGAGTAACCAAGTGCAGTTGTCACACGTGTATCTTACCTCCTGAAGACTTATGGTAAAGCATTCATTGGGTTTGAAGTGTTCCAAAATAGTTTCTGTGTTCTGTATCATTTTCATCTGGCAGATGGAGTCACAGGAACTGCCGTAACGAGAGTTTGTGTCGCTCAGACAACCTGGGTATTGTGTGAAATCAGCCTCTAAAAGGAGGGTGCACGATGTAAAGTGGGGGTGCAGAAGTGAGAAGAGCCTAAGCACAGCATCTGGGAATTGGGGCAGTGCTTTCAGGCTGATGGAGGAGCGTGTGGGAAAAACCCAACAAGGAGCAAGTCAATTTATCTGTTCTGTCAAAATGGCTGCGATCAGCCAGGAGGCAAATGAATAAACGGATCAACAAGTATTTCACACTTGGGTGTTCTCAACAGGAAATCACAGATCTGAAACCAAATGTCTGGGACAAAACTACCAGAAATAGTGGCAAAATACTCTGCTGTTTAGTCTGTGTTTTAAACATATTTAGCTCACAAAACTCCTTGAATGAAAATACTGGAATAAAACAAGAACTTGTTACTACAGTTCCTGATTCCCAGGAGAGATAGGAATAGTTGGAGTTGGTCTCGCACCAGGACCCTGGGCCGCGCTAGAATCTCCCTTTGCCAGGATACCCAGACGTGTCTTGTTGGCCATGGTGATTGCTGCCATCTTTTCCACTCCCAAGCTTGCTAATTGCTGCGCTGATGGCAGCAAAAGCACCACCAAAGGTCACACCAGAACATGGAAATGAAAAGCATAAATACAGTAGGAGGAAAATTAGTCTGAATGGTGAGAGACATCAGGACTGAACAGTTCACCAAGGAGCAGACACCTGCGTTCCTCGAGAACAGCATCTCTGCCTGTGCAGCTGTGGGGCTTCATGAGCTCGAAAAGAAAAGGAAATAGAGCCAAGAGCTTGTGTTTAACTTACCTGTCCACTTCTGAGCAAGTGCCTGATGGACCCAGGCATGTTTCTCCATACATTAAGAAGTGTTTGTATGTTTTTGCTAAGATGCAGCCTGCAGTTCTTGTGGGCATTTTTCTCCTTCTCCCCAGTCGCACATTTATCAACACTGAAAGGTTATAAAGAGCTTAATAAAAGGTAGATTAAATCTTTGGAAATAGTGGAAATAAAGAAAACAGCCTATAAATAGAAAATATATTAAACTGTATCTGGTGTTAAGGGATCTAATAATTAACACAGGTTGACTGAATTTCTCCTGTTTTGACTTCTCTGCTATGAACTTTTATCTTGAATCAAAATGTTCTCCTCCTGTGATTATTTTTCTTATTAGATGTTTCCACACTCAATGGGAAAGCCGTAGTTTATTCACCCAAGTGTATACTTACTGAAAAGGAGTTTGTCATGAGGGTGAAAGCAATTTCTAATTTTTAGAATAATCTTAACTGATTCCTAAAGGCAAAATCTCTTCTACATCTGTTACTTAAAGACTTCTTGACTTGTATATAATTGGGGGCCTGCTAATAGACCTTAATGGTAGGTTTCCTGATATGCCTCATACTTAGAGTCCTTTTTGTGTAATGAATGTCTGTTTCCTTTGCACTAAAATTCAAGGAGGTTTGGCTGATTTATAGTCCTGAAACTTCAAAGGTGTCGTTTTCTTAGTAAATATTTTGAAATGGTAACTCTTCCTCACCTCATTTTAAGCTCACTTCATCTCAGGATCATCCTTCTAGTCCTCTCTGTCTCATAACGCAGGGGTTTCTACCTCTGTCACTTGCTTGTAATATTTCTAGAATTTTTATTATGGCTTAAATGGTCTGTGGAGATTGTAATTTGAAACATACATTGTTTTTATTTTCTGTGCCTTTTTATTATGCCTAAGCATGCTTAACGCTGCTTACTGGTTTTTGGTATTAATTAGGTTTTTCTTAAAGGATTAATTTTCTTGTGATTCGTTTTATATTATTCCTGTTGTTGATGCTATTTATTTTTCAGAAACATTCCCCCAAATTACTGCACTGCTTAATGCAAATGCTACTGACACGAGGACTTTTTATTCTGATATATTAATTGATGTGGGTCTGTTGTGTTTAGCAAAGGGAGCCCCGTGGATATGTTCACACCACACTGATCATCCGATTTAAGCAGAACAGCACTTCAGCAAATACAACCCAGCTCTCTGTGGTCCAGCTCGATTAGTGCAGAGCTATGCCTGAGGCACTTAGCCCAGCAGATAAGGAGTGTCGGAGCGGGCAGAGCTCCCAAGAACATGCCTGCCTCTCTCCTGGCATCTGAGATAGGTCACTGGGGTCTGACAGGGGTATTTTTACCGAGCTAGTTACAGATGTACACAGCATACCCAGCAGAATACACAGCATGGTATTTCTCAGTGGTTTGGTTCAGTGGATGGTAGTTTATTGTCTCTGATATTTGTGTTTCCTTGTCACATTTGTTAACCTTTGAATGCAAGAAACTCATTAAAGCAATTCCTCAGACACACGTACTCCAGGCTTCCCCAGAGCTCTCGAGTCGCTACCGCATTAGTATCAGCGACAGCAAGAAGCAAATCTCCAAATGGGTTGATTGATAGCGAGATTAATGATCCCCAAGACTTCTGTCCAGGTTTATTATTTGGCAGCTTACAAATCTTTGCTTTCAGGGAGATGGGTGGGGAAGAAGGACCAGCTGGCTGCCACCCGGTCTGTCTGTATTAGCGAGATGAGGTGACGTACGCAGCCCTGTCAGAGCTCTAGCGTTAAGTAGTGTATTTTCAGTGTTCTCATTATCTGCCAGGTACTAAATAATTTGCTTCTCTGCTCTTGGTGCCAGCTGCTCTTTTCTTCTCCTTTGTGCTGTGCTTCCAAAGGTATCTTTTTGTGCCATTTCTAGTTGCATTCTAAACAGAGAGACCATGAAAGATTTTAAGCAGTTATTTCTTTTTGCAATGACCAGTGAAAAAAAGCCCACCCTCAAAATACACAGTGATGAAAAGAGAATGGAAATAATCACACTAAATATTTTACCCTGGCTCCAAATAAGCTACACATAAATATGTCCAGCAGTGTTGGGAAATATTCCTAGTTCTCCCATGCAGTTTTACCCAGGTGCACGTGGACATGTCTGATGAGAAAGAGGGAGCTTCCCATTGAGTATTCCATTATGTTTAACAAACTGGCTTTTCTACCTAAAGATGGTCAAGGCCCTCAAAACAGAGGAAAAAACTGTCTCTAAATTTCTAGCACATTTTTGTGTTATGTTTAGGTCCTAGGCTGTGGCTTGGGAGACCTAAAGCAACTGTCAGTTCAATGTCCCAGTGTCCCATTCGGAAGATGAAAAGAATATTTTTTGCAAAGGGAAGAGCAAGGCTCTTTCATTTTGAGAGTATTTAGGTTGGAATGATTAGGGACATTTAGGTGAATGTTCCAGAGAGAGACCTGATTTTTGCTACTCTTAGGTGGGATCATTTCTGTACTGTTTTTCTTATAGCACAATTTCAATCCAGATGAATTACACTTTGTGTTTAAAAAATACCTGGTGTTTTAACTCTCCCAGTGTGTCACCCTGTTTTTATTCTTTCCTGTCTGAGATTCATCCCAATGGGAATTCATGTCCTGAAATGATAATATCAAGAATGAGTTCTTAGAGGTGGTGCTAAAAGCTCCTCTTTTGTAAGAGGCAATCTTCATTGATTGCTGCAGCTCTTGTGATTACAGAACAACTCTTCACTTGGTGAAATTTAGCTTCCTTCTGTGAGAAAGTTTTAGGCTGCTTTTTAATATTACATGATGTTTAGAGCATTGGAAGTACACATTTTATAGGAAATGCCTAAGGTATTATTTGATTGGGAAAGGCATCTCTTTGTTTTCCTCTATGATTTTCTAGTCTTTGTTATGAATGTTGCATTAAATAAATAGTTGGCTCGGGGAGAGGAGAATGAATACTTCAGGCTTCCCTTTGGTTTTGAAAACCATGCCTAATTTTTAAACCATTTTAAGATAGCACCTATAGGTTTCTCTATCCTATTTTTGACTGGAGGCGTTAAAGTTTTGAGTGGTAACATGTAAAACCAGGGTCTTGCAGAAGAAAATACTGATGAGTAAAGCCAGTTAGTCATCCGTAAAATTGCTGAGGGTGTCCACCACAGCTGTTGTGAGTATTGATTAAAGCAGGAGGGGAAGAGTCAGATGCTGCCAGCCTTGTCAGAGGTCACTGGGAGAGTAGCTGGCTACTGAGTGCTATAGGGCCAAGTGGCCTCACAAACCAGGTTTGGCCATCCCCTTTGCTGCTCTCCAGGGACACCAGGAAGATGGGACAAGGAAGCGTGGAAAATGTTTGTGTTCAGTTCTACTAAGATTTATCTACTTACAATTTGCAGTTAAAGAGCTTTCTGAGTGCATTTCTGCATTGGCCACCTGGGCACTTTCTGGTCACACGCTGGTAAATGGGAGAGGACCTCAAAAGCAGCTCATCCTGGTGTGTGCTGTCATTTCTTAATTGCTTAATTATTTGAATACCCTTCTAAAAACTACTGTTTCCTGTATAGTGTCTGAGTTCAATACTGTATGTGATGTATATGGGTGTTTAGTCTCTGGTGCAAGAGAATCTCAGAGGATCAGGAGAAGAGGATTTTTAATTTTGTGGAGAGCTGTGTAGTCAGCTGGCAAATTTAAGCCATAAATATTAAATTAGCTGTCTTTCTGTGTCAAAAATCCCTAATCTTGTTTGCAGATTAGTTTTTCAAATGGACGATTTTGCTAGTGGTGTGTTCTTCAGCTCAAATACTGTCTCGAAGTTTTGTCCATCTTCTATTTTTTTTTCCACCTGCCTTTTCCCAGCCTTTTTCCCAGCCTTATTTCTCTATGATACTGCAGAGTGTGTGGTTGTTAAGTGTGTGTAGCTGGACTGCTGATTAGAGTTTGGATACTTCTTGCTTTTGTGGGACTACGGGGGTGCACAACAACTCACTAGTGTGAAAAGACATTTCTCCTTGCCCAGAGGAAGGCCCCTGAAAGGGACAGTCTGCTTTTCACCATTCTGTCTAGGAAAGGGTGCTAAGGAGTTGGCAGACTGTGAAATTCTGAAACCTATCCATGTACCATCCAGACCTCTCCAGTTACCATATCTGTGCAATGCTTAACACTGCTCAAGAAGATTACAGGCAGAAATTGCTTTGTGGGGAGAAGGCAAATCATCTCTGGGAGGGATATGTAGGAGAATCAGCATTATTGTAGGGAATTTTTCCTCCTTTGTAAGCTTTCCTTTGTTCTCTTGGTTTTTATGCATTCCTGCTTTGTATATCCTCCCATAGCTGAAGTTTGGTCAGTCTTCACTGCCGTACCACTCCAGCGTAGCATAGATTCTTTTGAAACTCAGCTTTTGAATTCTGATCATTTAGCTTTAAGACTTGGGAAGGAAAATAATTATAGAAAATTTGGGCAATATAAGCCGTTTCTGGTTAAAAAAATGTAAGTGTAGATTCCCCTCTGATACAATGAACATCCATGCTGGTCACTTATTCATATTCATTGGATCAGGTTTTTTCATGTGATTTTCTCTTCTCTTTTTCTTCTTAACGCTTGAGTCAGTTTTATTGCTCATAAAAATCAGTGACTGATGACCCCAGCTTGAGCAGTACAGACTGCAGACAGCTGTTGTCCAGGCTCCCGTCCGCTGCTCTGCTGGTGACATGGTCATGATTTGCAGTGCTTCTGTTGTTCAGTAGACTGCAGCTCTTTTCTGAGGAGTCATTGCCAATTCTGACAGTGACAAATGCTTGCCAAGGAATAGTGAAGCTAGTTTAAAGTGCAGAGCCATGTGTTACTAGTACACTTGACTGCATACTTACTCAGGTTTTGGAGCCAGCAGAAACCAAACTTAATTGTGTTTCCTGGAAAACATGCAAAACAGTTCAATGAGAATCTGAAGCATCTTTTCTTCCATTGAAAATGAGAGTCAATGTGCATAGGTAGTGAAAGGGATCATTTCCTGTCTTTGGATCCTTGTTTGGGTGTTATATGCAGAGCCCCCATGATGGAGAAGCTTGGCAAATGTGTGCCTGTTTCCAGGCTGCGTTTGATAAAGAGGACTCCCAGTCCTGGGCAGCCTGGTTTAGAGGTCTGTTACAGAAACTGGTTTGATCTTGCCTGTTTTGCCCGCCAGCTAAGGACTGTTACTGGAAGTAGGATGGTTGCAGGGACTATTGGCCCCTTTGTTAGTGAGTGTACGTTCTGCAGAGCTGCTGTCTCTAAGAGGCTGTTTCTGGAGGAAGGATGCCCAGAGTACAAGGTGTGCCCTGCTCTGACCAGAGTGAATGGACTTCCAGGACCCTGTCAAGCCATCTGCCCTGAAATAGTCGTGCTTTAGGAGGTAGTGACCCAAGAAGAGAGTAGTTGCAAGAAACTAAGAGCCTAGAGCTCCTAGATGTTATTACAGAAATAAAGTACTATAGATCTGACTGGCCTTGGAGAGGAAATACAGAACAGAAATATCTGGGAGAAGGAGTGGATCCCTAGTGAACGAAGGAGCAATGAATGAGCCAGTCACATCACCCCTTGAGGCTCTTGGGTATCCCCAGAAAGTTAGACATTCCCCTTTGAATCCTCCTGTGCTCAGCCACTGTCCTGGTGGTTTCAGCCAGCTGCTGCGGAGACAATCTCTCCCTCTGCAATAATGCCTTGCTCTTTCTCTCCCTGCCTCAGCTGCTCCGGAGCAGTGCCGATCCCACTCCTGGCAGCACAGATCAGGGAATGCTGGATGGAGTGCAGAGGAGGAAAGGCCAAATGCTGCCCTCAGAGCTGTTCCCAGTGCTCCCATCGATGCCATGTGCACTCTGTGTTTGTTTTGAAGGCAATATTAACTAAACACCAAGGTACTATCTTCTACACAAAAATCAAATGCATCCGTGCTTTCAGGCCATTATATCATCTGGTTCTCCTAGATGAGTATAAAGGAGAAGCTGCTTGAGATTTATTAACTAATAACCAAGGAAACCTGTTTTGACTGTGAAAATCTCACAAGGCATCTCTTCTTCTACAGAAGCTAATCTGATGTTTTGCTCAGCAGAGATGGAACAAGCATTTAACCCATCTAATCAGGACCATCTCTTGGCATATTTTTATGCTTATGGCTTGATAATAAGGTGCTCCTGCTCTGTACTTTGCATCCTGTTAGTTTGCTTTCATAATCTGGTGTTGGTATCTCTGCAAAAAGATTCTGGGCAAGGGGATGCTCTCCCTCTCATCAGCTTTGCATTCCAGACCCTGCCTCTGCTCCTTCTCCAGGGAGATGCTAATCTTGCAGTGGTTTACTTTCTGCATTTTGGTCCATATGTGACAACTGTTTGTCTGATCACCACAATCTCGCACAGTTATTGTACCTCAGGGAAAGGGAGCCAAAAAAACATATGGGGCTAGAGAAAACGGTGTGCTTCGCTGCACACAGGCGTATTTGAGAGACACAACAGCCTCTCTGGTATTTTGCAGAAAAGGTGTGGGCTCTCTGAAATCTTCTGGAAGTGAAATCAAGGCTGTGATTTGCTTTTCCTCAATCCGTGCTGCAGAAATGCAAGAATTGATCAAAAGTTAGTGTTTTGGTTGTTAAGATTTTAATGATTGTTCATGCCATTGACAATTCCAGATTGCTCATTCACCAAGGACTGCTTCTGTCAGAAAAAAATCTGAGCTTTATTCTGCTAATGATGTTGGTTTCCTGAGCAAATGGGCACACAGGTGCATATACCAGCCCATGTATACACACTGAGGTTAAAAGTTACAGGCTAAAGTCCTCATGTGAAAACAGTTGTAGACTTACACCTTGCCTAGCCCTGCATCCACTCCCACCTCTCTCCGTGGCTGCTTCTCCAGTGACTTGAAACAAGCAATTTTCTGCTCTCATCCTTTTCCTTTATCCAGTCCTCCCCATATACACACAGAGATTTACTGCAGCCTCTTGTAGCCTTAGCAACGGCTGCCACGTAAGGTTCATATACTGAGGGAAAGGTAAGGGGCAGGGGAAACACCAGGGGATGGAAAGGAGCATCCTAAACTGAGGGAGAAATTGGGTACTAAATTGTAGTGCCTGTTAGTAGCCATAATCCGAGCTATTGGTAGTTATTACTACAAACTACACATGAGTTTGCAAAAGGCTTTTCTTAAGCCTATTTTTTTTCTTCTGGGTGTCTCCTCACCCAGTCAGTTCCAGACTGAAAAATGGACTTTTCCAAACTAGAGGCCTGGAAGTGTCTGCCCAGCACCCCGAGATGCATGCTCCCTCCTGGAGCTGCACGGAGGAGAGGTGCAAGGGTAGAAAACAGATGCTGTAAGCAGAACTTGCTGGAAAATTCATCCAGCGAGTTTATGAAATGTGTTGTAAAAGGTCTTTTAAAGATCAATCCACTTCATCCTACTCTCAGTTTTGAGCCTGGGTAGTCCCTTCAGTGCCGCCTTCTGCTGTCACCGGGAGCCCCTGAGACACAGAGGCAGTTACCAGGTCAGGGATGCGATGGCCTGTGCACAGTGAGCTCAGCTGCAGAGGTGAAACTTGGAATACGTACAGCAATTATAAGCAAGGGTGGGGGGGGAAGAGCTTGAGATGTGTCTTTACCTAATGTGCCATTGTGAAGTAATGAGCGTGCTGCATTGTCTATGTGTATAGATAAGGCAAGAGCGCATTGTAGTGTGATGTTTGTGACTTGAGAAGAACTTCAGTCGAATTCCACGGTGACTGGCTTTTTAAAACAGCCACAGAGAATGTCTTCCAGGAATGAAATACAGAATTACTAATGACATTAGTGATTGCAGAAAACTTTACTGTGTGAAATCTTCATTTAATACCTTGTTATTCCAACATGGTGCTCAGCAGAGATAGGCTGGACTGGGTATTCCGCTATCGCCGTCGTGGGCCTTACAGTATCACACAATGTGATTATCCAACACAATTACTTGTTTTGAGGCTATTAAGAAAAAGGTGTCTTAGGGCTGCATAAAAACCCATCATGCCAGCCTATCGGAGCCTCTCAGAGTATAAAATAACAAATTACAAAAAATAATTGCTTTTCATAAGTATCATCAGCTTAAAAAATCCTGTAAATCCCTATGTAAAGGTCTGTCTTTTTATCAAACACCTTCTTTAAGGCCTTCATTACCAGGAGAAGCTGTTCAAGGATTTTTGTAGTATTGACTCAAGGGAAAGAGCCCCAAATACATCAAAATCAGGAACATTTTGCCTGTTTCATATTCATAGTTTCTTCTTTATGTGTGACTGATTTATTCTGCTGCATGCCCCCAGGGTGTGCATTGTCCAAAATAAAAGCTGTCAAAAAAAATGAGAACAGGGAGCAAGTAGGGTGGGGGGAGTTGAACCAATGTTTATAAATGCTGTGAGACTATTGCACATCTTGCGTCCTCGTGTGTGAATTCACCTTATGGTGTGTCTTAACAAAAGCATACTCACTAAATAAATAACTTCAACACAATGCAAGACATTGTGCCTGAAAATAGAAAGCTGCTTCGAGACAGTTACTCCATGCTGTGAAATCTGCTCTCTTCTGCTTCTGTATTGTCTTAAGTTGTACTTGTGCTGCCATAGCATGTGCTTGCGTTATAAAGCACTGTGTGCAGTAGAAAGTAGAAATGTAAAGAAAACCAGCACCCAAGATTATTTTAGTTACTGGTTTTGCCTAAGAGAGTGGTTTGGTTTGCAGTGACTTTTTTGCTCTCTGGCATGTATGGATGTTGAAAACAAAAGGAGTGCAAATTGCTTTGTCAAAGTCAGCAAAGCTGGCTCTGCAGAGTGGGCTCTGTGGAGAGTGCAGTGCCCGAGCTACAGAGCAGCAGACTGCAAGGCAGAAACTTATAAAGCCACTGCGTGTGGATGCGTTTGAGAAAGGGAACAGACAACTTGACAAAAGGCTCAGCTCAGAAGGGTGCCCACACGCTTTGCCCAGGTGCTGGGGCGCAGTTCATTAAAGGCTACGATGAGGAGGATCTTTCTGCAATGGGAAGCTATTGTTAAGCAACCCAACAGATGAGAGCAGACCCTTCTCCTGCCACAATAGCTGCTCACACCAAGCAAGACTCATTAAATATTCAGTTCCAGCCTCAAGCAGCTCATTAAGTCAGCAATGAGCAGTGACGCTGGTGTTGGAAAACCCTGCCTCAGTTAACATCACCATGCAGAGCCTCCTCGGATCTCTTGATGGTATTCTGCTCAGTACCTTTTCTGTGATGACCAGCTTGTGCTCTCTGCTTTGCATTAAATACAGGTAAAAAAAAAAAAACCCAGTCAAGTGGATTTAAGTTCTCCTGTTCTTTACAGGCCTTTTCAGAGATGAGTCCTGGGGCCCAGGCTAAGTGTCTATTGCATTTTTCTGTAGCAGCATGTGTAATATGAGTTTGGAGGAGGAGGATGGGATGAGGGTTATATGGCTTTAGTGTTAAAAAAAAGGCAAACAAACAAAAAAAAATAATGTTTAAAGGATAACTTTTGGAGCAAAACATCATGAGTGTGGCAGTTACAGATGCTGTGGGCTGTTACACAGATGAAACTTTTACAGTAAGTATATTTTCCCTGGAAATACTAGTGTCTTAGGTGGATTTTGGCTTGAACTGTGTGCTGGATATGTTTCTTGTGTGCAGAGGGTTTTTTTATTCTGAATGATGTTGAAACCTGTTTTGCAGCCACTAACTTTTGTGACTGTAATATCATATTCAGTAGTACTTAGCAATAATATACAGAGGCATTTATGATGGGTGGATATCAGATGTCAATGAATTAGAGCACACCAGAATTGGAAATTAGGACTGTAACTGTACAGAATGCTTGTATGGTTTCACATGTCAGTGTTTTAAAACTGTAACATCTGAAAGTATGGAGCAGAAATGGAACAGAAATGGAGAAGCAGAACATGTGCAAAAGTTTTTGATTATTTTTTCAGAGGGCAATTTTTCATACCCTGAATCTGTTTTTTTTCTTTCTCCTTTAACAGAAAGTGTTTTCAGACTGCCCATTTCTATGTGGAGGACAGCAGTTCCCCCCGTGTGGTCCCCAATGAAAGTATTCCCATTATACCTATTCCAGGTAAGACAGGCTTAATCTCCTGTGTTTGTGCTACTTGGAGTCTTTTTTCATTACATACAGAAGAAAAGGTTATGCTTGTGATGAATCATGGGGTTTTGGTACAAATTTGTTGCATCAGTGCTGCTTCATTTAATTTAATGTGCTTTGCAGTGGGGCTCTGAGTGCCAGTGTTGTATTTTTCCATGGGCACCTCTCCCACATTGTTTTCGTGTAAATTTCGGCATAACCTTTGTAAAACGTCAAAAATATGAGGAACGCTTCTTGAAAACAGGCATTGCATCCAGGGTGGAACCAGCTGCTCCATCAGGGCAGGCTGTGGATGAGGGATATACAGCTCCACTGTTCTCTCAAGACTTTCAGCATGTGCAGAGGTGGTGTCTGCTGGGTCTCAGGGAGGAAAGTGAGATACAGGGATAAGCAAACAATCTCAAGAAAAGACCAAAGCCATCTGTTAATTTGGCGTTAATCAAGTTACCAAAGGTCACATTCTCCTCTTAGCTGCACTGAGAGTGAAGCTGGAAGCAGAGTTTAGTTCTGTACTCTCTTCATGAGGCATTTCCCCTGGGGATTATTAAGTGCAGGATCCAGCTCCCTTTAAGCAGTGATGACAGAGAGCAGCTTGATGTTACAGTGGCCTTTGCAGCCACTGCCTTGTTTGATGTCGCTTAGTTTCACCAGCAGGATTATGATAACCAAAATGCTGTCTTGACCTCAGTCTGTCAAATGCTTGTACGTGTTACTTCGAGGTGTTTGAAGTTTTCTTGTTGTATTGTGATTTCTGTCGTTGGTCTAGGACTCAGTTAGATTCATTTTACCAAAAAGCATTCAAAACCATCTTTGAGACACTGAAGAAACATGGATCCTAGAAAAATGGACGAATCCAGCTGTGTTTTCCTCTGGCTTATTTAGTAGATGTGTGACTATCCTTTCTAGAAAGAGTCTTTCAAAACACCCATGGGAACTCATGTGAAAGGTTAGCTATTACATTCCTACAGAAAATCTTAAGCCTTGCAGTCCGATGCTGTGCCACTGAAAAAAAAAAGAAAGCCTGCTGCCATCTCCTCTCCGTTCTGTGTCAGGTTAAGGTGCACACCCTGGCCACTTCACTTCCTTAGCATTAAGCCACCCTTCTTCTCCTCCTCCTTTAGGGTAATATGAGGCAGGAGTTTTTTCTCTTAGACCACCTGCAATGAGTTTTCAGAGAAGATCCTAGAGAGGTGGAGAATTCCGTTCTGCCTGCTCTAAAACCTAGAGGAATGCTTCCCTATTGGGGCTGCTGTTGGCAGGCAGTTTAATGGTCCCACCATGCCTGCTCGCGTGTGATAACCTCCTTAGAGCTTGTGAGGATGAGCTAACCTGAGCTCTGCAATGCTGTGTCAAAACCCAGGGAATTACAAGCATAAGGCAGTGGGAGGAGAGAAACTGTCCCCTCAGGGAGAAGTCTCTTTGGGCAGTGTATAGGGGGTTTTCCTGTAACTGAGACACAGATAAAGAAACTAGCAGAAAGCTTCATCTTTTCATGCTGTGATCTCTTTCACTGATACTTTGGTTCTTCCCTATTTCACAGGGATGTTTTGATTGTTAGTCCATTAAAGACAGGACAGCATTCATATGAATTGTAACAGGCTGAAAAAGCTCTGTGAAAACTGTTTGTGAGGCAGGTACCGTAAGGCCAGCACACACACCACTGCTTCTCCAGCAGCTGTTCTATCAGGTAACAACAAGTGGCTGAGAACAGAACACTGCCTTTTGGAGACATCTTCCCATGACTGGAGCAAGCCAAGCTCTTGGACTGTTGCAGCTTTGGGAATGACATGATGCAGCCATCACTGCAGTGCACACTGTGGTCTGCTCAGGTTCAGTAATGCCAGGAACGAGCTGCTCAGCCCTGATAACGGGCACTGCAGATGCAGGCATCTGCTGAGCAAGTGCTGCAAGACACCTTAAGAAGCTTTGTAATTAAAACAAGGACTACTGGTGAGCTCTAAAGCACATGAAGAGCTGGACCTTAAACGGAGGTTTGGTGTAGTTGAATGCAAAGTTGAATCCAGCTCTCAGATTCCCAATTTAATGGCAAGATTTTTTGTCAATGCAATGGGCATTTAGATACCTGCATACCAAAGGAAGGTGCCTTAATCTGAACATGAATTGTGCCCAGAAAGTCTTAAGAGAGAATGAACTGATGAACTCAAAGATCTTGGCACTGACAGTAAAGCTATCCCAGCTCTGTCTACGTGCATTAGCTATTACCTGTTCAGGGAGTCTGTAATGAGGCTCAGAGTTAGGAGAGAGAAACTCCTATGTTGGCTTGTTCCAAAGGTGGGAGATACTGCCTGAAAAGATCTTGAAGCTCTCCTAAACATTTCCCTTGTTTGGAGATGTTGAAGAGCCCTATTCTTCCCCATATACCTGTTGCTAAATGACACTTATCTGACGTCAGCTGCTGCTCTCACATAGATAGCCCACTCAAATGTCTTAAAAGCGTTAAATGGCAAAATTCTCCTTTGAACTGATTGCAGCTGATGAATTGATGAGCATCTGAACATTTCCACTGGAAGCTGCCAGAGGATATAAGGCAGTCTTAGTTACCACGTTGATCCTAGATGCAAAATATGAGTGGCATTTTCACAAAAGCAAGTTTTTCACAATAATGTTGTTAACTTGTGAAACCCCATCCTCACAAAAGATATTTTAATAGATCACTGTGGAACCATTCATCTACCTCCTGCCGTTCAATAGACCAGCTTCTGCTCTACCAACTTCTAAAGTCACATGCAAGCAGCCACACTGATGGCAATTTAAAGCAGTGTGTATGAAGACATGTAGTAGATTTTACTACAGTATGCAGTGAGCTGTAGGAAACTGAGTGGGTTCAAGATGTCTAGTCCTGGTCCAGGTGTAGAGTGGCTCTGCCAGGTGCCTGGGAGCCAGATGCAGTGATGTCCTGATGCAGCTCGAGAGGTTTCAGAAGCAGGCTCTGGTGTCTCTGCATGCCACCGCTCCGTGATGGGTCAGCACACTCAGAGGTAGCATTGTGTTTATTTCTGCACCGTATTCTGCTCTCATTTAGGCAAACCCCCTGCTTTCTCAGGTCTGTGAACTCTAAAAATCGATCTGCCAGCTACCTGCAGTAGGCACACAGTACAGCTTTTCAGGTCCAAAATCTTAAAAAAGTCTTTTTGTAAAGGGATGATTTTACCAATTTTCTATTTGACTTCTCCTGGCATACGTGCTTTATTATTGTTCATGAAGCAACATCACCCATAGGCATGTGCAAATTTGCTGTGAGACTCAAATCATTATCATTATTCATCATCATCTGCACAGTTTGATCTAGAGAACCACAGGACAAAGAAGGTATCATTAACTGAGTCACCACTGGATATTACAACTGAGGTATAAATCTAAACTCACATAAGCCTTGCACCTGACAGTAATGAATCTGTAATCAATGGCTGATTTCTGAAACTCCCCTGCCCTCCAGCCCAACAAAATTATTTCTCTATATCTTCCCTCTTCGCCTCCACATTTGGTTGATTTTGGCCACGTCCATATCACCTTTGCCTGCATCTCTTCACTATAACATTTGGTCTTGGGAAGATGTCTCTTAGCAAAGCAGTTCATGTTCATGCTGGGGGTTTTTCATGTAGGTTGTTCATTACCTGGATAAAATGTTTCTGGATCCTTTTTTTGGTAGAGTTGGAGAAGTAAGAATAGCGGCAGTGTCAGAGCTGTAGACCTATGTGTTTTCAGCACTGCAAAACAAAATGCATCCTCCTCAGTTTTCCTTTATTCTCATCACAAGAACTGCTCCACAACAGCAGTGAAGAAATGCACCTCTGTGCAACTTGGACATCATCAAACAGCACAAATTCCTCTTCCGCCTTCCCCCTGTCCGTTGTTTCAGAGCTTTCCTGCTCTTGGTTGGTGCGTTATTCTGAGGCTTGCTGCAACTTTACTGGTTCCTCACCCAGCTTATGGCACCAGTGTCAGCAGGACTTGTTCTGAGATCAGTACAAAGGCTTCGACCCTGTGGCAAAACTCAAAACTCTGCATAGTCTTGACCACAGTCCAGAGAAACACGGCTCATAAAGAACACAATGACTGATGCAGTTGGTTCGTTTAGCATGTTATTCCAGATGTTTTTCACCAGTTTTAGTATAAGTAAAATGTCTCAGATGTGATGCCACCTGTGTCTAGACTACAAGACTACAAAGCACTTTCCAGTGCTTGGATCAAGGTGCGTGCCATTTTAGGTTTAAATGGCAGTAAAATGATTTTTAACTAGCACTGGAGTTTAACTAGTGTACTTAAATTATCTTGTGGTAGAACCTGATGGATTCTCATGCTTCTTCAAGAATGACTCAGTGTGCATGCATGAGCCCAGGAAATAGTGGAGTAACCGAAGTACAATGCAGTGAAAAACGTGGTTTCACCACCTCATGCAGTCATGTGAGAGTGTGAAGGCCAGTGAAGCCATGACCCTCCTTCATTTCCCTCTGTTTTCTCATGGTTACAAGAAAGAGACCCATCAAGAGTCCATCTTACTGACTCTTACCCTCTGTTAAATCTCTACAGAACATTGAAAACTTCTTCCTTTTCCTTCAATAACTATGGTTGCCTTGAACCTTTACTGACAAACATCACTGATTAGATTTGATGTGGTTTTTTACGAGCTCAGTTCTTGCACTTCTGTTACAAGACTGGAACTACAGGTATTTCGTTTGACAAGGAAACTGCAGGTTCCCAACAGAGGCTTGGTATCTTACTGTTTTCTGCTAAGATGTAGCTGTCTCCAGTTGCATCCCAAGAGCTAAAGAGCAGAGCACCAGGACACCTCTGAGCCACTACAGGAACCGTGTGCTGGGCACAGTGATTCTCTGTGCTGGAGACAGGTGACGTACAGGGAAAAGTGCTAACTGCATCTGAGGACTCATTTCTCAAGGACATGAAGCTCTGCACTGAGCACAGAGGTAGTGTTTTTCAGCTATTTAAGACTTTATTTCTGCTTTCTGCTCCCTGTGGATTTATGTTCCAGCACCATATTGTGAATTGTACCTATCTTCAGCTTCAATTAAATTCACAAATGCAATATTGCAAACACAGCCATCCTCTGAAGCCAAGGAAATACCAAGGTATTTCAGGGAACACCCACCTTCCTTTTTCTCTGCTACCAACCCTGCTCCTGCAGTACACTGAGAATTTATGGTATGATATCTAATCATGGTACCTGTAATGGAGGCTTCGGGAGTTGGCTAAATTGCCTGAAAACAAGTTTTCTTGGTGGTTATGTGGAATGTGGATAGAGGGCTGTCACACTGGGATACAGAGCCCTGGAGCTGAGCTTCCATGTGCTTAAATATAAGGCATGTATATAATTGATGGCACGACTGGGACCTGAGGATGGAAACGTGCGAGATGAAAATTGTGTTTCTTAGCAGGTAATGCCAAATAAGATCATGTTTAATGTCTGTGCTAAGGAAAAATTCACATTATTTCATTCGCTTGGACTGAATTGGATTTTGCTTAAAGGGAAGAAGCATATTGCTATTACATTTATAATTAATGATAACCTAATCTAAGATTTGTACAAGCAGATTTAAACTGAGCTCTTATTTTGACACATATAAAATTTTATCATTAACATCTTTATATTCCTGACTGACACATGGCTAATAGCATTGTGGTAGATTAAATCTTGAAGCAAGAGAGGTGAGTGTAGCTACAATATTACACAGCTGATTTTTCTTATTCTGCTTTTTCATGTGTCTCCCCTTTATCAGAAACCTGCTCTTGTGTTTATTTGACTTGATTATAACAAATAGATAGTAATTATCTTTGTGTTTTTTCTTTCAAGGTGCCCACCTACCCAGGACTTTCAGATGTATTCAAAGTCTTTTCCATGCCTTTTCTCTTTGAAAAACATCTTTTATTTAACATAGTTCTTCATAAACACATGATTACAATAAATGTGAGCATTAATGAGGAACACTGTCCCCAATAATCAACTGTTAGTAATTTATTATTTATCTTAATATATTTTTATTTATAATTTGCCTTAATTAATAAGGGCATTGGCTTCAGGAGGATGCCAGCCTTAAAGGGCTTTAGCAGGTAGCTTGAACTCCTAGAATAAAACCTACTCTATTGCCATTTTCATATTTATGCAGATATGATCTCTACAGAATGCAGACACCTTTTCAGTATTAAGCATTTTTTATTGACTTTGTTTTATCTTAAATTAATTGATAAACATACAGATAAAACCTTTCTTATATTTCTGGCCATTTTTTTACAGTAGGCAATGTGATCAGTCAGAAAAATTAATTATTCCAAATGAAATACAACAGCTTCAGTTGCATTCTTATTTTAAACAGTTAGGCAAGGAAGGCCAATGAACTGCGGGATTAAAGGCTCTGACTATATAAATGTGTATAATTCAAATGCATTAAATCAAAATGGTTTGACAAAAGCTGGGCACTGCCTTTTTTATGTGTGGAATTACTTGTGGAGTCCAGTATTTGCATGAGTTAGGACGGGATCTGGCTTTGGAGTTACCTGCTCAAACATTTCAGGTTCAATCAGTGCCAGAATTTGAGGGGCGTGTGAAGTTCCTGGTCCCTGTAAGGCTGTGCACTTTGGAGTATGCGCTCGGTCTGTAGGTGTAGAGGGTTTTGTCTAAGCTTCTCTGTAGAGCTGGACACCAAACCTTAGTGGAATTGATGGGAGTTTTCCAATGACCTCTACTGGGCAGAATTTTACCCAAGGGTGTGCTGTTAATCCTTGCCATATTCTTTATGATCAGCTGCTCTTTTAAAGACAGGCCAAATACAGATGTGTTTGGGCTTTACAACCCCATTTAGTACTGTGTGTTGTGTGGACTCTCACATGGCATGAGACAGCTCCATAGATCCTGTTTAAATCTGGGTTGCAAGGACCCCGTTGCTCATTGTGGAAATGAATTTGTTGGAACAGTTACTACTGCTACAGTGCTGCACGGGAGAGCAAACTTTTGCTACAGCCCTGCAGCCTTCGCTCTGGTACAAACTGTAGCTTACCAAAAGGCTGTTAAACTCAGTTTTAAACAATGTGCATCCTAGGTATTGATGTTAGTTATTCCATCTGCTTGCAGATTTTTTCCATCCCTCTTTGTAAAAAGATAAAAACCTATGAACCCCATGAACATGGTTAACAATAAAATAAATAAATAAAAAAAAAATCCTGGGATTGTATTTAGTGTCCTGTCCGACAGTGGAGAATAAAAGGGTGGAAGAAGAATCAACATCTCAGGGTTGAGTGCTGCTGGGAACAGAAAGGTGCTTGTTTGCTATGAATACGGGACAATATTTGTCAGATAAGTTGTTTTTCAGTGGGTTAGGAGGTCAAATCTAGTCCTGCTACGAGCCTATTTCTTTGAAATCAGGAAAACCTTTTTTCAGAAGAAGAGATCTGTGAGTATGTGCTATTGAGAGTAGATTCTCCAGGATTAATATCTCTGGCTTCATTATTGTCAGAAGGCAGGTTAAGGTTGTGCTGCTTTCAGAAAGGTCAGTTTCCCTGTCGCTTCCCTGTTCTTTGTGGTAGCATGAACCCACCTACCACACTGATAACTAATCCTTCTTCCCCTTCCCCACAAACCAATTAATCTCTTACATTCATCAGCCAGATCAGCAGGCTGATTCACTTCACTGCTTGGCCCACAAGAAGAATCTCCTTGTCCGTTGGCTGAAGCCAACTGTGAAGAGGATGCTGAGAATTGATGGAGGGGACTTTTGAGCTGCAGACGGTGGCCCAGGGCTGCTGAGTAGGGCAATAAGTGGCTGCTGGTGGAGCAGATAGGCCAAGCTACGTGACAGCTATGGCACATGAAGGTGGCTGTGCAAATGAGAGATGGAAGTGCAGTCATTAACAAACAAACAGAATCAGCTTGCACATTAAAAGTAAGGCATAAGATACAATGGAGTTAGTAGTCTGGGTAAGAGAATAGGTGAAAAACAGAAGGCATTTGCAAACAAAATGAAAGACATAGGAGAATTTTCTTACCAAGACTGTTTCATTTGTGTCAAACTTCTGGTCTTCAGGAACACCAAAACTCCAAACTAGACAATGGTAATATGTGAAAGCACGTTGGGTTTGACCCTCTGGATTAATTCCTGACCCAAAACCTATCTATTCCAATGCAATGCCACTGAACTATCCAGTGAGCTCTCAGACTGTAAATGAATCAAAATGAATCTGAGATCTTATTATGTGAAATGCCATCTCAGATACGATATCCCATTTTTCTTTTGAAATTGGCCCCTATTGCTTTAACATTACACAGGAACCTTATTAAGTGGGAGATAGGGGAAAATTGTTCCTGGTAGGATTACTAACTATCCAGACTTTAAATGTAACCCTATTCTAACTTTATTGCTTCTATACATTTTGGGTTTCTTTTGAAGGTGGCTGTCTTCTGGTGGAATGTGTTAAATATTCTTCATTTTCAATTGCCATTTCTTAGAAAATGAGCTGTAAGTGAAGGTTTTCCTCTCCTGTCTTTTTCTTTTAAATTCACTTGACTTTCTTCTTGGCATTCTCCCCTTAGGGCAGGAAATGAGCTCCACTGTGGTCCCCTTCGGGTTCGTCTTTTTGGTACTCCTCTCAAACACTTGCCTTGGACCAGCAAGTGAAGATAGGAATGCCACCAAAATTAAAATGTTAAATATTTAGCATAGTGAGTAAACATGGCCTTACCTGTCAGCAGCAGTAGTGTCTGATTATATAGAATATTATTATAAATGATATTATTTATAATAATAAATAAATACAATTATTTTTTAAGTTCTGGAGACCATTGCCCTGTCCATCTAAAATTACTTCTTTGTCTGCTTAACACAAAGGCTTAGTATGGTGCCAGATTCAACTCATGTTTTGTGGTGAAGTAAATCCAGCATCACTTTATTGACACTGCTAAAACAGATGACTAAATCCAGGTTAGTCAGAACTGTAATTATATCTGTGTGTTAGAGGTAAAGGTGTGTTATTAAAACATTTCCCTCTTCTCTTGGAATACTGTATAGGTCTTGCAAAATGTGAGCATCTTACTGACAATATCAAATGTCACTCTACTTTCCGGATTGGAAGAAGTATATGGTGCAAAAGGGAATATGTGCAGAACGACTATGAGAGCTCCTAATTAGCCATTATAGGATTTCATTAATCTCTTCAATCGACTGAAAGAATTATAGTCTTTGAAGTCCATTTGTCTTAAGATGGAAGGAAGGCTTAATCAAAGCCTTTGGACTGGTGGTAGTGCAAGGAAAAGCATATTCTGTGCCTCGAGCTACATCTGTTGGTTTCCTTAGCAAACGCCACAGCCATCATCAGATAACGTCAGAGCAGAAGCCATTCAGGAGTGCTCAGTCCATTAGTACCTGTTTTAGCAGAGGCTGTCCAGCTGCCCATGGCTAAGCATGCACATACCCCACCGAAGATAATCTGTGTTCCTGGGTGGGAGCTTGGAGTTGGAGGATAGGGGTAGAAAACTGCAGGCCCCGATTGCTTTATCTCTTTTCGGTTCCATTGGTGGTTCATCTCCTCTCAGGGTCACGGCAGGCGTGCAGCCAGGTTGCCTGTCCCCTTGGGACTCCGTGTGTCCCTCGGAAGCAGGCTTTGGCACAGCTGCTGCCAGGTCTTGCACGGTCAGTCAGGTCATGTTACCCCAGCAGTTTGAAAGCTGGAGATGGTAAGCATTCTTTTGAGTTTCTAACCTTTGCGATTCTGATTTTAATCTCCGTAATATGAAACAATTACATTTGCTCCCACTTGGTTTTCCTGAATTTATGGGCAGCTTCAGCAGCATAAGCTCCCTCTCACCCAATGAGCTCATATGTCAACGGTATTTCCTATTTAATTTATTTAATGTTTAATTATTGCCCATGTTATCAAATAGGGTAAGAAAATGCATTGGGTTAAGGCTTCTGGAGGGAATCAGAAGTGAGAATGCGGAAGGGGAAAAGGAAAGGTGAAAAAATAAAAGCAAACAACTGAGAGGTGAATTAGCAGTGGCTATAAAGGTGGAGACACACTGCCACCATGATGATGATAAAAGGAAAACTGAACCATACTTTACTATGGTTCTCTGGTGCAGACCCATCCTTGAAATTAGTGGGAATTTGATGGACCGGAGAGGATGTTATCTCTAATGTATTTTTTGGCTCACAGATCACAATTAAAATTAAATTCTGCCTTCTGCAAAATTAAATTGGACATACTGGTCTGCTGCAGTGAGTCCTTGATCTCAGTGGGACTCAGTTGAGCTAGACTACTCAAGAAAAACCCCAAATGATAACTGTGGAACTTTTCTTGTGAGAGTATGTGAAATTGCTATCATTGCACATGTTATTTTCAAGGAAATCTAGGATGTATGGGTTACTTTTCAGGAGAGGAAAAATTGTTTTGCAGGCTCTTGCTATAGACTGCTGTTCCTATGGATCATTCCATTCAAGTGTCTTGGCTCTAAAAATATTAATACAAATGTTGTTATGAGATGGTGATGTTCTCAATATTACACAGAATGAATGTTATCACTTAAATCTTGTGAAGTGCCAGCATTTCTGCACACTGCAGCTTTTTGCTAAGATGAACATACATTTGTCAAATGTTTTCAATTCTGTATTATTCAGCAAATGAGCATGTGGTTAATTAAAGAAGCATTACTATACTGGAAGGCGATCAGTTTGCAAACATATTTTTAACAATTGGCTTTTGTAAATAAGATAGAAGAGAGCTGATTGAGATCTGAAAATGTCAATAGATGCAAAAAGCCACCTTAGAGCGTTGCCTAATGAAATAAGAGTAGAGAAGTAATGACATGGTCAATATTAACTGCCATCAGCCAGAAAGAAATCAGATTGTCAGGGATCTATAAAATTCTTGCCAAAGTAGAACCTCATTTACACATACAGATCTTCATACCCTTTGCTAAGAAAAGCATATGTGACAGCTTAGAGGCTTTAGCTGCCAAAGATCTTTCACTCTGAATACAGTAAATGTCACATCTATTTATTTATCGTTAAATTTTGCTAAGTATCTGTAGAAATATTTGGATTTTTTCTATCATAATGTAGATGTTTAAAAGGAAAAGAATCCAGATTATAATGCAGCTGTAGCACCAAACCATATGGCTGCTAAATGGAAGCAAAAATACACCACTGAATTACCAGGAGTAAACATAAACTGGATGCAGTCTTCAGAAGAATATTAAATGGGATATATAAATACCAGAGTATGCCATAAAATCATGCAATCAGACAATAGTAGCCATCAGGCAATAGATTATTTCACATGCTGAAAGTAATCACAGTTGTATAGCAATTTACATTTTCTAAATGCCAGTCTGAAAATATTAACTAATGAATCTTGGCAAGCACAGTGTTTCTACCAACTGCAGTGGTGGTTATAACAACATCTAGGCCTTTTTGGAGAGAGAAATAAAGCAGCTGTCCTGCACCCCAGCCTTATTAGAATCTGTCCAGAGTCCCAGGTGCTTGAGACAGTCTTGTTTGCCTTTAATTCAGTTCAAGCCTTTGACTTCTTTCTTTTAAGAAAATGTCTGTGAGTGATTTATTGATGTATTGGGTGGAATTTGCACTGTGCTGAGCAAGAACAAATGGTCTGGTGGAATACATATTCAGTGTTATGAATCGTGTCTGGCATGAGAGAGGACTCAGATTAGCGTGGATGTTGTGTTGCCTGTTCTGTTGCTCAGAGGTAGTTTCACAAATCCATTTGCATTCTACATCATTGTGCAAAAAGGAAAAAAGCTAATAAAGTTTGGTAGAAAAGCCCGTGTCTCTGCTCAGTCTGGTAGAAACTTATGGGGGCAATTGCCAGTTGTACTTTCCTTTCTTTGTGTCTCTTCTGTTCTTTTTATACTATGAGGAAGGAGAGGAGGCCTTTTCATCCCAGCCACAGCCATCCTCAAACTGCAAACGAGAACTGATGATCCTTGAACTTCAGTTGGACTTTGTGAATTACCACTGTGGGGCATAGACTCTCAGTATACATAACTGTGGTGTTTAGAATTAGAAATGTAGTAAGAAGAGTTTACCTCAAAACTGGTCAGGTTCGTCAAGATTTCTTATTATCACATACTGAACTAGCTGTTCCCCTAGGAGCTCTGATCTAAGTGATATTGAGGGAAGATTTTTCTCTCCTGAGTTTGTAGCTGAAGTTCTAAATACGAGACAAATAGCATTTCTGAATATCTCTTTCTTTCTGCAGATGATATGGAAGCAATTCCAGTCAAGCAGTTCGTTAAACACATCAGTGAGCTGTATTCTAATAACCAGCATGGGTTCTCGGAAGACTTTGAGGTACGATTTAATGATCCACCAGTAAAATGTTGTTTGCCTAAAGTTAATTGTGTATTAATACATAGGGACCATGCGACATCTGTGCGATGCTGTCATATCAGGTAAATGCAATGCTCAAATGTATCAGAAGAAATGGGGAAATACCAGTTTGCCACCGGGTATGAGCAGTGTGGAACTGAACTTTTAGAGATGCTTTCTAACCATCACAGGTTTGGTGTCTTTAAAGGGGGACCCTCCTAGATTTCTGTTAAATACGAAAAGCTGCCTGCAGTCCTCCAGGAATGACATCAAGATACAAGCAGTTGTTTTTAACTCCAGGCTTTTCTGATAATCTGCAGCTTATTTTACTCTTGTTGACCCAGAATTTGCTCCTCTAGGTCACACTGAGAAGTCACATATCCCTTTGTGAGTAGCCCAAAAGGAATAAAATAGTGCACACTATGAGTAAGAGTAGTATAATTTGGTCTTTTGTGAAATCCCAAACTATGGGTCAGGTCCTGAAGTCCTTGTTGACCCTCTGTTCAGACAGGAAAGGTTGCTGTTGAAGTCATTTGTCTTTTTGTTCCAGTAAAACCAAGGAGAGAGGCTTCAGGATTTTGTTGATAGTGTTTGCCTAATGTGACTATTTTAAAGTTTGCATCTTGTTACCTGTTTGGAACAGATTCAGACTTATAAATCTGCTATAAATTTGAGGTGACTCCAATGAAGTGAAAGTAATTTTTCAGCTCTGGGTTACCAAATCCATATTTTACAAGTGTGGTAAACATCATACAGTATGAGGATGGGCTACAGAGTCAGGCTATAAAAAGCTCTAGTCGGTATTCTCTGGCAAGTCCTTAGGCACTTATTTCAGTCAGTCTAAGCTCAGTCACTGATGAATTTTTGGAAGTTTTGAGAAGCAGGAGAAGCCCCAAGAAACTGCATGGAGCTGTGCTCCTCGCTTCCCCACCAGCAAAAGGAGATGTGTTTGTGTAATGCATGTGAACCAGAGAGACAGCTCTGGCTTACAAACAAGGCAATGAAACTAAATAGGTAGCCTAATATCTACAGCTTCTTCACTTACTGCAGTAAAGACAAGACTGTATGCAGGAATTGTTTTTAATGGGATCATTTAAAACATTTATTGTTGCTGTTTGGTTACTGTCTATAAAGAGTGGTTGCTTTGTCTGATGCCCAAAAGCCGCTGTGTAAGTTAGAAACATTTTGTATTCATGAGGAAGGCAAATGTGTAAGGTGTTAAAGTGATTTAGTTCAATTGACTGCTGGCTGGATGGCTGAGCAGGAATATTGAGGCATTTAACAATGTTGATGGTATTCAGGACAAACATTTATTCTCCGGAGAGTAGAATTTGATCAGGATGATCAAATGCGACTCACTCTTCTCAATTATTTATGAATTGCAGCCCCAGTGCTATTCATCACAGCTGGGTTTTACACCATTTAATTATTCAAAATAATCAGCAACACATCTGTAAACTTGGTCTGGCTTTAAGCGGGCTTTGCTTCAGCTGCCGCAAAATCACTGCTATTAACAAATGTTGGACACCTTCCGCCTGTGTTTTAGCAAAGAAAAACACTGCTCTAATAGCCCTATTTTCCCCCCTCCTCCTGGAGCTCCCTGCTGCGAGTGCCATGCTGTGACAGCCAGTCAAGGAGATGGCTTTGGCCCATTAGTGCAGTTCTGGGGAGCACAGGGTCCCCTCTGAAGGGAAGTTAAACTCCACCAACTGCACTGTATGCACCAAATTCTGTTCTCCGGGCTGGCTTAAAATTTGGAGCATCTCCTTTGAAGCCAGTATAGCTACTCCAGATGTATTTCTACATAGCTGAGGTCTCACCTTCCTAAAAAGTAAACGAAATCTCCTCCTAGAGTAAGAAGGAACAGGAACAAGACGATCACTGTCTGGGATGAACCATCCAGCTCCCTTGCATTGCTTACGTTTTGCCCTGCTGACACTTTGTGGGCCTGATTTTCTAAGAGTGAAACCAGGAATTTTCCACAGAGCCTGTAGGTGAAATGTTTCTCAAGAGCCTAAACTGACTCTGAGATCAGAGTCCCAGTTTTGAAAATGGCTGAGGGATAGAGGAGCCTGAGGTTACATTTATACAACAGCTCCTGGAAGTGGCTAGTGGTGTGACTCCTCCTGTCCAGCAGATCCAGCCATGGTACGTGTGCTGGAATCAGATCTGCCAGCTAGAGTGGAAACTTAGCTGTTTTATGAAGTTAACAGTAGGATTCCAGCTGGAAAAGAAAATCCAGTGTCACAGGGCTGCTAGCCTTGGGTGGAAAATACCACAGCCATATAATGCCTTCGTGCCTGGGGAAGTTCTGAAAGAGGCATTGGGTTCTGCATTCATGTGGGTTTTTTACAAAAAAAAACCCTACCTTTTACATCTGAAAAGAGAAAAGGAGATACTGAAAAAAATACAATCAATACTATAGAAAAAAAAGAATCTTCCCAAAGATGGGTTTCCTTTAAATGAGAAAAGGATCAAAAATTTTCTTCAGAAATTTCTGAGGCAGGAGGTTTTATAGTGGAACCTGTGGAAGGAAAGACTAAAGTAGTCACGCCCATACTCTGCCTGATGTAAACGTTCTCCTTTTGTTCGTTGCCAGTTTTTGGAGTAAGTCTCTTCCTATGTTTTTGGCAGCATGTTGTGGGTTATATTGAGTTGGTTTTCACATGAAGGAGATTCCTTTGAAAGTAAATTGTGTGAATACTCCCTCCTCTTTAAATGAGCTGTAATTAAAGCTAAATATTTTGTGAATGTGCTTAGGAAGCGTTTTATGTGCAGAGGAAAAAAGGACTTTGAACTCACGTATCTTTTCTTGGAAAGTACATCCAAAATGAATTCTTATTCCCTTTGGGTAATCATAGTGCAAGTAGCTGGCTTTATTGTCTGGTGATAGCTGGGCTTTCTTGTGTATACAGAATTGTTAAGATTTCCTTTGAGTCCTATGAATTTTCAGGTTTTGATATAAACTAGAAATACGAGGCCCAATTTAATACTGAAAAACAAATAGCTTTTAAAAATAAAGTCCACGATCCTGCATTGCCACTGCTGATGTCTGATAGAACTCCATGTATTTCATCTTGGAATTTGTTCAACCTAATACTGAAAAGAGTCCAGGGAGAGGTTTTGGCTTGTTCTTGTGCAACTCCCTCCTGCTGTGGGACACGGGGTGAGGTACCACATTTTTACAGGGCAGCACTGGGGCAGGGCTTAGTGGCAAGACTGAGCAGAGACAGAGAGGCTGCCCGAGACAGAGATTGTATCTACTCCTTGTCTAGCCAGAGATTTTCTTGGCATCATTATGTTTAAAATTCTTTGATAGATATTTCTTCCACAAATTTTTAATTGCCTCTTGAACCCTTTTAGATTCCACGGCATCTGTGGCAATGAATTCTACAATTTGTTCCACAAGAATGGGCTTCCTTTTGCTTTTAACTCATGCTTAATAACTTCTCTTGGTGCCTCCTAGTTTTCACATTACAAAGTACCTCCTTGTTCACTGAAATGCTTCACGTGATTCTGTCTGCCTCCTTCATATTCCCCTGTAATCATCTGTTTTCAAATCTGGAGAAGTCTGAACTATCTAATTGGTTTGTCTGAAAAAAGCCATTATAGGCTTGTGATGACTTTTTTCCCTCTATACCTTTTTCCTTCCTTTACCATATCCTTTTCAGGATGGGAAGCCAAAACTGTGCACACTACTTAATGAGTGGGTTTACTGCAGACTTCTGTGGGAGCTCAGTTATGTTTTCTGTTTGGTTTTCTATTACTTTCCTCCTTCCTAACATAGTATTTGTTTTTTAACAACTACTGAGCACGCAGCTGACACCTCCAGAAAACCATCAGCTGTGACCCCAAGGTCTCCTCACTGAATGGCAATAGCAAATTGGGAACCTGTCAGTATGTATGTATACTTAGGGTTGTTTTTCCCAAGTACATCACTTTGCATTTATCAACGTTGAATTTCATTTGCCATTTTATCACTCAGTCACTCAGGATTTCAAGATTGTTCTGCTTCCCTTCACAAACAGGTTTTGTTCTAATTATCCTGAATAATTTTGTATCATAAACACGCTTTTGTCTCCTCTGCAGTCCATTTATGAATAGTTTAGGTCCCTGTCAGGTCCCACTGGTGATATTTGCACCCTGACAATTCCTGGGCTGAGTCCCACCTTTAACCTGTTGGTATACAAGGCGCATTTTCCTTTTGCTTCAGGGCAGATCAGGTTTTTAAGTAATGTTTTCTGAGAGGCCTTTTCATAAATATTTTGGACCCTGTTCTCTTCCAGACTCTTCTTACATACAGACTTCTTCAGGGACCTCTCTGCAGTCTGTTAGAGGCATTCAGTAGCTCTGTTTATTACAGCATCTAGCAGTTTGCCCCACAGAGAAGCCAGATTTAGTGGGGCTGTAGTGCCTGAAATCCCTTCTGGATCTCATTTTAAAAACTGTTGTCACATTTGTCATCTTCCCCTGAGAGCCTGACCATATAGCGCTTGTGCCCTCCAAATTCTTATTTCAGAAAGAGTGTTGAAATTCTGCTTCCCATCATAAAGCTTTTCACTCCCTTCCCCTGCCCGGGCACTGAAGTAACAACACAGTCAGTTTTTTGAGTTGTCGTGTCCTTTTGCTGTAAGAAAGGAACAATAAGCCAAGAAATCACCCTCCATCCCCAGAGCTAACTGTGAATTTTTATAGTATAATGCAGTTTTTGGGTTTCTGAGACCAGACAATGTTATTTCCCACCTCCCTAATTCCAGAGTGGGTTGGTCAGTGCTGCTGTGGGAGCGATTAGATTGGGTGAATGCAATCTCCACAGACCTCTCCTGCCTGTGGCCGTGTGAGTGTAATGATTCATTGCCAATTTGGAGTCTGAACAGGCTCACTGAACTTGGAGGCAGGCTGTCTAGCTCCCTCATCACATAAATTGAAAATATCTTTATACTCCAGTGGCACCTTCTTCTAAATGTTCTGAAATGTAAGAAAATAACATAAATCTGTATCTTCAGTGATGTGGCAGGGATTTGCTAACGTTATTCTCACGGTTGCTGCTGCTCGGGGCAGGGGGCACTAGCGCTTTTTAACCAGTGACCTCAGAATGTTATTCTCCAGCAAAGGGCTGCGTTGAAGACAGATAACGCCACACTTTGCACGTTTCTTGAGTCACTAAAAACACTGTGTGGTTATAGTGGCATCCCTTACAGATTAGACACAGCTTACGCCAGACACATGCTTATAACTGCATCTACACCAAGGAATTTGGCAGCTGAAAGATGCCATTTCGAAAGCGTGCTGTTAGCAGACATTGCTGCACTGGGAAATGTTTTATAACCCTGGCCCAAAGCTGCTATAATTAGAGGAGTTCTCAGCCTGCGCCTTGCTATATGAAGGGAAGCAGCACTGTGAAGGTAGAGGAATGGATGCTGCAAAAGAGGGTCTTCTTGGAGTCCTTGGTTCTTATCTCCCTGCTTGACCTACTCCAAGAAACTAGCACTGTGAATTAAGAGATAAAGTTGAAGAGAAGCAATAGAAGATGTTCAGATGTCTGGGGTTTCCATTACCAACCACAGTACAGCAGCCATACCCAGCGTTTCTGGCTGGCAGCCCTCTCAGAAGAACCATAGCCCTGCATGGACAGTGCAAGGTTTCAGTCAGGCTCTGACACCTCCCTCCCTCCTGAAGGGCAGGATTCCGCAAGGAAACAGCCCTCCACCATCCTCTCCTCTCGCTTTCATTGACATGAATATCTATCTATCTGTCTGTCTGTCTATCTATCTATCGTCCTTTTGGTTTGTTTATTTTCCCCTGCTTTCTAGGCTGTCCCCAGCTCACCTCTCTTGAGTGCCATGGAGACTTTATAGTAGTGCTAAATTATCACAAAAATCTGCACTATTCCTGTGGAACATCTTCAAATACTGTGTGCTGTCTCTGTTGGTACACTGTCTTCACGTTGGCTGTGATAAAACAAGCAGCAAGAGCACTACCACAGAACTCTCTAATTTGGGTTTAAAACAGTAAGTCAAAAATTATTTTAAGAGTTGATGAACTAGCTGCTTTTGTGCTGCAAAGCATCACAAATAATATCAAAACAGAGCTATGGATCTTATCTAATTTAGTCCTTCAGATTAGGATCTTTTCTTTGTTCACGATTCCTACTCATTGCTATTCATAGGCTTTCACAGTTCAGCCCCTGCTAGGACATCAGACTGGAGTAATGGGAAACAGCAGCACTGCAGAAGGCCAAATCAAGAGACCGAGTTCCTGCTCAGTCACTGTAGAAAAAATTCTTGCTCAGAACCTTATATTGCCAGCAAGACACTGGAGCAGTTTGATTTTACACTTAAGTGGAAATTCTTTGAAGTTTAGAAGGAACTAATCTGTAACTTGTTTCAGAAAAGCAATGAAAATGGGTCATTAAACCTGGGTGTATCAAATTCCAATTAGCATTAGCATGGACAATATAATTAAAAGGTAAATTAGCCTTAATAGCATAGACTAGAACACTTTTTGCAGTAACTAACGGTCAATTGAAACCATGTACTTTGGTTTCTTGGGTTGTCAATGATAAGTTGAAAGGACAGAATAAAAGCCTGTATCCATTCATCTCTGGACAGTAATGTGTTCTGCAAAGTTGAACATGAAAAGCAGCAGTCTGCTGGCCAGCCGTTGTTAAAATCAGTGGAAGAGACTAAATGGGATTAAGGAAAGCCAAAGAAAATACTCTAGAGCTGAAAAGTTTGTGGATGAATTATGGGTGTGGTGATACGGACACTATCTGTCCAGCTCCAAGGTGACTGTAGCAGGTTTGTGCTAACTGGGAGAGGAGTAATTGAACTGGTGGCCTGCCTGCAAACTTAACTTCCAATAATAGTATAATCATGGTGGTGTTTTAAATGCAAGTGAAGACTTGGTAGCCAGTAAGGGTTAGACATCCCAAGGTGTTCAGTGCATAACCAATAGAAAATGCTGGGAAAGTAAATATGTAATATACACAAATATGGTAAAATGGCATAATTAATGTGGTAACTTTTTGGAAAGAATGCTCTGAACAGAGGCGTAGATAACAGGCTGCAGCTAGTCTTGTCTCCTTGCAGCATTGTGTGCACTGATGAACAACAACCATCTTGACTTTAGTAACAAAGGAATGTTAACTTATGCCTTACTGCCTGGTGGAGGGAGCCCATCATTCAGTCATTTGCTGTTGGAAGATGCACCTAAGACAATAAGGGAATGTGGAGAGTCCCCCTTTGCTCTCGACCTGGTCTGTCTATGCAGCTATGCCAAACACTGTCAGTGTTCACTATGGAGTGGGAGAATGTCCTCGAGCCCCTCCTTGTTGGCCAGCTTCACTGTCCCAAAGTGTTGGTTGCGTCCTGGGGGGAGGGCTGAAGTCAAAATGACCTTTTATTGTGCTACATAGGTTTTTAAAAAGACAAAAATAGTCGAGGAACATTGGCAAGGGGGAAGCTTTTCCTGAACTGTCTCGTTCTGCTGTGCTTCTGCAGTGTGCAGACACATTATAGCAGCTTCCCAGAGTATTAAAAATCGTTTAGAATGTTGTGTTAAGAAAAAGCCATTTTCAGATGATCAGCTCTCACAGCGTCAGACCTTCTTTTCCCTTGCTGTGTTTTTCACTGTCTGAGCTTAATCTTCCTCTTCTATTAACTTTATATTGGCCAGCTGGGAACATGTACAGTTGAGAAAACAGTCAGCATCAACATAAAAAGGTTAATTAAAATGATTAACCTCACCAACAATTCCCTTATGGAAAAATCCTATAGAATGTAACAGAAAGTGATACATTTACTATGTAGTATTTAAACTGTCAGAGAAAATTCCTCAGCAGGAAGGTAATTCCCTATTAAATTCTAGAACTTTTTAGAGTATTTTCCACAGAACCTGATTGGATTTATCTGTATTAAATCCTACAGCATTTGGCATAAATGTTTCAATGCTAATAACTTCTAAAAAGAATTTGGTAGTGATGCAGGGATGTAAGATTTGACTTCAGGCTTTTCAGAAGTGGAGGGGGCTGTCTTTTAGGAGTGATCTACAATGATACAGCAGTGATGCTATGTGATTTCTAAATGAAAAAAAAGGTAAAATAAAATTACATTAAACCAACCTTATGTGTAAGTAACGCTGTTTTTCCAGTTATGACTTAGGCTGAACTGATCCTGCCTGTCGTGTAAGCAGAAGTCCCTTGCTTACTGGAACTGACAGGCAGAATTAGGGAAGCACACACTTTAATATTTTTTTTATTATTTCTGTGATAGAAATGGAACTATGAAAATTCTATCAGGGCCAGCTGAGAGTTTTGCTTCATTCCTCTTTGTCTTTGCTCAGCTCATCTCCTTGAATGCTGTATGTTTCCCTATGGAGAGGGGGCAAAGAGAGAGAAGCAATTGTTGGGGGAGTATGGATATAGAAGCTGTAAAATGTTCAAGGTTTTAGTATACTTTTTACTTTTAAAATGTAAATGCTGGGGAAGGTATCAGAATTGCTGTGCAAGTCCTTTGTGAAATGTCTGCATAATGCTGAACTCTGTTACATCTGCTGTTTGTATAGCGTTTCTCTTGATAATTTTTCTCTGTCACTTAGTGCGTGATCTTTGTAGCAGCTGTGAGCTCCTAATGGCTTTCCCTCTTAGGCAGGTTCTATACTGTTATTTTTAAAGCCTCAAGTACAAAGTAATTTGGCACTTCCCATATATCCTTGGGGGAAATCGGTTTTGTTTGATGCAATTTCTGGGACTTGCAAGAGATTTGAATAAATATATTTTTTTCCACAACTTTATAAACTCCAAACATTGGTATATTTTATTTTACTTTTTTTGTTTGTTTTTTTTTTTTTTAAAATGTGGTTTTAAACTAAGGATATTTATACCAGTGATAAGAAGGGATTTTGCTTTTTCAGGCAGATTGCAGTCAAATAGATATCAAAAAAAAAATATCTTGGAGGTGATATTGCACATGAGTTTTAGTGATTCAGTTTGCAAGACAATCTCTGAAGTACGTGACTCTCTAGGACAGTCTGGGCAAGGGAAATAGCTGCTTTTCTCTAGGATCCTTTGCCCTATTTCATTAGCCCTGTATTCTGTTGTTAGACAATGTAAGTAAGAGGTTGGTTAAGAACTAAAAAAAAATCAATGGGATTTAGGTATCTAACCTCCAGCCTCAACTAGACAGAAATCTGCATCTCAAGCTTCATGAATGCTTGGCAAGCCTGGCCGCTTTCTGCTTTGTAAATCTGCGTCTACACAGATACAACCTTTTATCTTTTTCACTGTGTTATGGGCTGTTAATCAGTGTCCCAGCAGTGGAATTTGAAGCACTTGCTGTTATCTTCAGAGATCCGTTTTATTTATATTTTATAGAAGGCATCTCTCTGCAGAGAACTAACCAAAGGTCAGTGCCAAACTTAAATGTCAGAAACCCTGTTTTGAGAGATTGTAAGCAGGTAAGTTGTCCAGTGGTCAAAGGCTTCTGTTGAAGTGGGATTTGTGCTTAGTTTGTTACGCTGCACTGGCCTCTGTTGCCTTTGAGGGACTCTGTCTTCCCTTTGCAAGAGGGGATGGAGCGAGGCATCACAGGAGATGTGATTCAGAAGACAGATGGACTGAGGGTCAGAGTTGGCCCTCAGGGTGCCCAGAGTGCCTCTGTCACCAAGTCTATGGAGAGGAGCACGGCTGCACGCCAGGGAGCACCCACCATGCCTTGGTTTAAGCAGGCCGTGTCATACAGGACAACAGTGAAGGACTTTGTGTTCAATCCAGCAATTAACATAACAATATTTTAAACATAGTTTCTGTGAGCTGTTGCAAAAAGGAGATAAGGCTTAAATATTTTGAAGTGACACATTTTCCATTGGAATATTTTTCTGCTTAGGAAGTGCAGCGCTGTACGGCCGACATGAACATCACTGCAGAGCATTCCAACCACCCCGACAACAAGCACAAGAACAGATACATCAACATCCTAGCCTGTAAGTAAGCGCTGACCGTAAGCACAATGAATCAGCCCAGAAAGACACTCTTCTCTCCCAGCATGTCTGGGTGTGTCTGTAAGAGGCAGGTGGCTTCAAGTTACATTATTGAACAGTAATTAATGAACGCGTGGAAGTGTGGCCGGGAGAACATTTCCCCACTAAAGGCAGCGGATGTTGTGACTTCTCTGGGGCCAGGATTTCACATCAGCTTTTGCTTTGAAATATTTTGCAGGTTGGTGTTCTGAGTGTAGTTTTAGAAGTGTCGGTTTGGTATGAAATTTTGTGCAGGAAGAACTGGGATAAATTGATGATCAGAGCTCTTCTGCCTGCTAACGTCTGAAAATTGGCCTAAGGGAAGTGCATGGTGGAGCAAAGAGTTTTATTGATGATCCTTGGGATTCCCTTACAATCCCAAAGGTGCTAAATCTTACAGAAGGTGTCTGCGATATTTCAGACTGCTTCAGCTGGGTGTGCAACTTGGACAAACAGTGATCTTTGTAGCACAGAACAGGCTTTGCCTTTATTCCTCTGAGAACTGCAAATCTGGACTCTGCTCTAGAGGGTAAATTATTGTAGGTCTGGGATGGAAACTTCTTCCATGTTGTACTCTGATGTGGAACAAATGGCAGATGGCGCAGCCACTGTGGTTTAGGAATAAAGATGGAGAGCTACTGATGAAAGGTTCACAAAGTTTATAAACAGTAAATCCTGAATGGTTTTGATGGCAGAGGAAGGAGATGTGTGTCTCTAACAGATTCGCAGAAGTAATCAAGGTGTTGGCTGAGAACCAATTCCCAGACTTATAAAAGACTTGCTGTGTGGCCTTGGGCAAGGGGGATTCATTGTGGTTGTCCCAGCTCTGATCGTAGACATAGATGTCTGGTCCCTCTAGGCACAGAGAGGTACCATTGGAGGAGAACTGGAGCAGGCATTTCAGTCCTCCAGATTGCCCCTTGAGGAACCTCTCTTGCCATTTGTGTTCGAGGAAGGCAACTGACACCAGATTCTTCTTACCTACAGTTAACCCACGTCTCACCTCTGCACGTGTTGCAAGTTCCACCCAGCCCAATGCTGCTGCCTAGAGGAGTGCAATTTTTTTTCTTGTTTAAGCCAGAAGTCAGGTGCTTGGGTGGAACAAAAAGCAGAGCTGCAGAGCATGACCTAAAGTCTGTCGTCCCAATGTGAGGAGAGTGGTGAAGGAGCGAGGATATTCACTCAGCTCCCAGAGCCAGCAGAGCTGTGAGCCCAGCACCAGGTGGAGGATAAGGAGCTCAGACACTGAGCCAAACAAAGGCTTCACTGCCTGCGAGAGCAGAGCTGGTGTCTCCGCGTGGTACTATCCAGCCCTGCAGGATCCCCAGCCCTGCACCGTGTGATGTGGTGGATGATCCTAGAGATCTTCCTTCTGAGGCTCCAGCATCTTTCAAAGAGGTGTCCCAGCACAAACCACATACTTTAAGGGATGTGAAGCCAGAGGACCAATTACCATGATGACCAAGAGCAGATACTTCCATCTGCCCCTTGATGCCAATCCAAGGCCAATTTCTTCCTTGTATTAATAGGAGCTACTCAAATACCTAGGAAATGGGATGTTTACCTGCAGTTCTGCGCTGTGTTTCCTTAATGCTTCTCTGCTCTGTTTTTTATCCTGCAGATGATCACAGCAGGGTGAAGCTAAGGCCTTTACCAGGAAAAGATTCTAAGCACAGTGACTACATTAATGCTAATTATGTTGATGTAAGTTGTTTAAATTATTTTATCTTCTCTAACTCTGATTCCTTGCACAAGGAGGAAGTATTACCACTTGTGAATGGTCATGTTTTTCAACTTCATCTGGTAATTTTGCTATGAATTCCTTGCTATTCTGAATGAGAAAGGCACCTTTCTTTGTTACCTTTCAAATATTAATATGTCTGCCATGATATTGCTTTCATCTCACTTGGTAATATGGTTTTCTTTGAAGGGTTACAACAAAGCAAAAGCCTACATTGCTACCCAGGGACCTTTAAAGTCTACCTTTGAAGATTTCTGGAGGATGATTTGGGAACAAAATACTGGAATCATTGTCATGATCACAAACCTTGTTGAAAAAGGAAGAGTAAGACAGTTTCTAGTTTGTTAGCAGTTGCTCCTTACCACCTCCCCAAATTGCATGGGCAGGATTTGTTTTTAAATGCTTTGGCACGATACATATTGATGTATAATGCATAACAAGCATAAGGAAGGGCTACATAACTTGCCATGATTTTACTTAGATTTTTTTACATTCTCTAAACACAAATGTAAAACAGCAGCTCAAACCCTCAGCCAACTTACCCAACTATGTCTTTGCTCAGAGAAAATGCGATCAGTACTGGCCATCAGAGAACAGTGAGGAGTATGGCAACATAATCGTCACGCTGAAGAGCACAAACATTCATGCCTGCTACACTGTGCGCCGCTTCACAATCAGGAACACAAAGATGAAAAAGGTGAGTAAAGGTCTCACTGTTCTCATCCAGATGCCTTGTGGCTCGTGTAGGATGCAAGGCACATAGCAGCAAAACTCAGAGTTTGCATAGGCAACTTGAAGTAGCAGATGGATGAAAAATGAGTGAGCAAAGCCAGGATTACAGAGAACCTGATGAAAGTTTTAGCCTGTGTTTCTTTTTCTCAAGTTCACTGCTGCTTTGGTGTCACAGTTGTTGCTGTTATTACCTGTTCCCACCTGTGTCTTTCCTTGAACTCTGTCTCCACCTAGCAGGAGGCAGAGTTGCAGAGGATTTCTTCTGTTAGAGTCCAGCACTTTTTCAACTGTGCAAGCCAGTAGGATTGAGTATCTTTCCATGCTTCTCTTCCCTAATCTTTCTCTTCTTTCTGCACGCACTCTGCACACAGGGTCAGAAAGGAAACCCCAAAGGGCGTCAGAACGAGAGGACGGTCATTCAGTACCACTACACGCAGTGGCCTGACATGGGTGTGCCGGAGTACGCTCTGCCCGTGCTCACCTTCGTGAGGAGATCCTCCGCAGCCAGAACCCTGGACACGGGACCAGTGGTGGTGCACTGCAGGTATGGTGGCTGGGATTGACTACTTCATGGCAAGCATACCTCGTGCACAGCATGTGCTTTTACAAGCCAAAGGCAAGCTGAGACAAATGCCATGAGTTCTTAACACGGGAGTGTGCCAGCCCCATGGGGTGCAGGCAGATGAGAGCTTGCTTTGCCTACATCTATAAGATGGCTCCAGCGTAAAAGCTTCCCAGTTGAATTAGCAAAACCTTGTGTTATGATACTGAGCTGCTGAGCATTGCACTGATGTGGTTTTGCAGTTCCTTGATCAAAGCTTGTTTATAGCTTGCCCCTTTGGTGAGTGGGCAGGATGACCTCTGCTGGCAGCCAGCCACGTGAATACACCTGGGACGTGGTTACCACTGAACCACACTCACGTTCACCTGCACTTGCAGTCAACAGAGGATTTCCCTTAAATGAGTTAAGGGATGTGGTCTTCATCACTGTGTGTGAGGGGGCTGTACAGCACCCTAGTGAAGAGAAGAGGATGGCAGGGCTTAGAGTTCCTTCCTGACTAGAAACTGGGAAGCTCTGAACAGTTCTCCTCTCCTCCCTCTGCGCTGGGTCCACAAACACCCTCCTCTCCTTCAAGAAGTCCTGCTTCCACAGGATTAGTGGCTTCTTACACTTTGTGGTAGTGCTGGTACCACTTGCATTTCCAGAGCAGGATTACAGCTCCCCTGTGAAGCTGAAGGCTTGCCTCAAGTCTAAAGCAAACCAGGGCAGCCCCACATCCTGGAGCAACCTTGGTGGGCTGGGATAGCAACAGTTTGGCATGGGGTGGATGGTGTATGGTTTCTTCTGGCCAGCACCAGGAACAACAGCAGTGGAGACAGGGCAACCAAGTGTCAGATCCTGAAATAAACACCTGGTGAAGTTCCCAGAAAACCAAAATATTTTCTTTAGAAGCTTTTACAGTTGGGGCTAGCAGGGAATGAAAGTCTGTGAACAGGAATATTTGCTTAGTTCTGTTTTGCTCTGGTGAATATTTACTTCCATCCAGCTGTATTACCTGGGTTTCTCTTATGTCTTCTACAGTGCTGGCGTTGGCAGAACTGGTACCTACATTGTGATAGACAGTATGCTGCAACAGATAAAAGACAAAAGCACAGTTAATGTCCTGGGTTTCCTGAAACATATCAGGACACAGCGCAACTACCTCGTCCAGACAGAGGTAAAGATTGCAGTGGGGTTGAATTTAAAGCCGTGCTCATTTTTATGTTGTAATCAAAAAGAAAACGGGTGTTTCAGTTACATCCTTGTAAAAACTGAATGCACCACCAGGCATTTTTTTGCACTGGGATGTCTCTCTTTTTCTAGACCAGAAGCCTCAGATTTTGCTTTTGACTTATTCAGAGTTGTACATGCTATACTTGTAAATGTTTATTCTGAATTTAGCAGTATTTGCATGGGTGGCTTGTTTTGCACATCCTTTCCTTTAGTGTGCTTTACCCCTCAGTTAAAGCCAGCTGTTTAGTTTATTCCAGAGCCTACGTGATGTGCTGTTGTTTTTCTAGGAGCAGTACATTTTTATTCATGATGCCTTGTTGGAAGCCATCCTTGGGAAGGAGACTGAAGTATCTGCAAACCAGCTGCATAGTTATGTCAACAGCATCCTCATACCTGGCATAGGAGGGAAGACACGACTAGAAAAACAGTTCAAGGTAAGGCTTATCTCTGCCATCCAGAGGTACTTAATTTCCCTACTGTCTTTTGCATGGCCTATCTTCACTGTCAGTTGTCGTAGATAAGGAACTAAATCAGAACACTTTATTAGCACAGCATCCTGAGGAGTTTGGTCCTCAATAGTCTTAGCTATGCTGCTGAAAATCAGCACTGACTCTTGAAGTCAGAGGTGAGAAGCGAGACATGGACACTGGTTTGGAGTGTATTGCTCATCTCCCTGTTCCCAGCTTGGATGTTCCTGAGTCTTTGTTTAGCTTGACTGGAATCACAGAATCATAGAATCTTCCTGTGGAAAAGACCTTTGAGATCATCGAGTCCAACCGCACCCATCATCCACTAAAAAATTCCCTCAAAAATTCATCTACCTGTTTTTTAAACACCTCTAGGGATGGTGACTCAACCACCTCCCTGGGCAGCTGTGCCAGTGCCTGAGAACCCTTTCAGGAAAGAAATTCTTCCCAATATCCAGTCTGAACCTCCCCTGGTGCAACTTATGGCCATTTCCTCTTGTCCTATCACCTGTCGCTTGAGAGAAGAGATCAACACTCGCTCTGCCACAGCCTCCTTTCAGGCAGCCGTAGACAGTGATGAGGTCTCCCCTCAGCCTCCTCTTCTCCAGGCTAAACAACCCCAGTTCCCTCAGCTGTTCCTCATAGGACTTGTTCTCCAGCCCCTTCCCCAGCCTCGTTCCCCTTCTCTGGATGCTCTCCAGCCCCTCAATGTCCTTCCTGGAGTGAGGGGCCCAGAAATGAACACAGCACTCGAGGTGTGGCCTCACCAGTGCTGAGTCCAGGGGCACAATCACTGCTCTGGTCCTGCTGCCCACACTGTTTCTGATTCAGCCCAAGATGTCATTGGCCTTCTTGGCCACCTGGGCCACTGCTGGCTCATGTTCAGCCGGTTGTCAACCAACACCCCCAGGTCCTTCTCTGCCAGGCAGCTCTCCAGCCACTCTTCCCCAAGCCTGTAAAGCTTCAGGCTTCCTCCAAACTCAGGCTCTCATGCATATATATGGAGGAAGACATGAGATGAGGTTCTCAGCACCACCTACTATTTCAGCACTGTAAGGTAAAGAATTAAAAATGTTTTAAGACCAGGAAACGCAATGTGCCATTCTCATTGCAAATAACTGTGCTCGCTGCTTTTCCCTGCTGTCACAGCTGCTTTCATCCTGGGCAAAGTAATTTTTTTTGCCCAGATCTCCTATTTGAAACCCAGGATTTTCTGATTGCATTTTATTTGAATGCATTTAAAAATATTTTGTGAGACTGTGTATCATAAGAAGATTATACCTGACATCTGTTTTCACAGCTAAGCTCACTCAGTTAATAACTACCCAAGGAACTGAAATTGTTAAATTATACCAGGTGCCAAGCTATTCAAAAAATGAACAGGCCCTTCTCTGAATTCACTTGTAGAAATTTCAGTGCTTCTCCATCAGTCAAGACATTCCAGATGTTTAATTACTAAATTAAAGAAATTAGCGTAAGCCTGTTCACACACACAAAATGCATCAGGAGAAAAAGATTTCATATTAAAAAAAAAAGTGTTGCACTTTTACAAACAATAGTAAGTTATATGTATAAAGATGTTTTCTGATGACTCATGGCAAAATTTCAAAACCTCAAGTGCCATTTTCAGAAATTACTTTCTCTGCCAACCTTGCACGGGTATTTAGAAACCCCATAACTTCTAACGGGGCTTCTGCCAGTACATAGATGAGTTGAGTGCTCTCTTGTTTAGAGTGCATCTGAAACTGGGATGTGACCAGCAGCAATCATTAGATCTTTCTCTTATTTCTGCTGCTACCACAGAGCCAGCAGAAAATAACTTGTGCTCATGCCCTGGTGCATTAGTTTACATTCAACCATCTTAGAGTAAAATTATGCTGAGTAATGAGTTGGTAGTGCAGGGGATGAAAAAGCCACCTTCACCCTCTGTGCTCTGGTAGAGTTTCTCCATACACTTGGGGAAAATTCATATACAAATCTGCCTCCCTGACTTTTCTTTGTGCCTCATAGCAGCCCAGAATGAACTTGGCAGACCAGAGAACGTAACCCACAGCCCCAGATCTCAGATGTTGGCGTGGTGGGTTCCCCAAAGGCCTGGCATGAAAAGTTAAGCTGCAAGAATGATCTGGCTTTTATTTTACAGGAAAACATAAAAGTTATGTTGTTGTTTTATTTTGCTAGCTTTTCGTCCTTGAGACCTGCTTCTGACTGAACATATCTGCGAGTCTTTGAAATATATTCTCAAAGATAACTAAACGTAGTGTTCTGTGAAAATACATTTTGGTGGAACTTCATTTTCAGGATGTTTCCAATCTGAGCGCTGCAGAGATCTTTTTATCCATTAAACATGTTGTATGAGAAGGCTGATTTCCATTGGCATCTTGAGTACTTTAAACAAGTTTAACAAAGCAGTTTATTCTTCTACTGATGCATCTTTGCAGGAGTTGGCAACGAGACCTCCTCTCTTCATTTAGAGCGCTGTGAGGACTGACTTACTACTTTATTCTTTTTCAGCTGGTTACACAGTGTAATGCAAAATACGTGGAATGCTTCAGTGCACAGAAAGACTGCAACAAAGAGAAGAACAGGAACTCATCAGTCGTGCCGTGTAAGATCACATCTTCAGTTTGATTACTGCCAGTGTTATTTTTTGTACTGAATTCTCCCGGTGTTATGCATGAAAAGGCATAGCCACTAGGAAGGAGAAATGTAATCTTTTGTTCAGACCAAGCTGTCTTGTCTTTCCAAATTACCCTGGTGAAACTGAACAAAAGAAAATAGTCCCAGTGCCAGCCAGATACACTGTCCAAGTGAAATGTTAATTTGAAGTGCTTAAGAATTTGAATAATTAGGTAGGGGGTAAGCCTATGGAATACTGAGCTTTGATACTGCTCCCAGCTCAGGTGAGATCTCCCAGTGTGATTGGCACAAGTTGTTTGGAATTCAGTCACTACACTCAGTTTCTTCATGAGCATTCCTGAGATTTGAGGGTATTCAGTGCCTGAGGCCACATTTTCAGTCATAAATATGGAACCTGCGTGTGGTTGCCAAGTGGTGTGAGTTTCATAGAATCATAGAATCTTCTGGTTGGAAGAGACCTCTAGGATCATCGAGTCCAACCACACCCATTATCCACTAAAACCATGTCCTTCAAAAACTCATCTATCCTTTTTTTTTTAAAAACCTCCAGGAATGCTCATGAAGAAACTGAGTGTAGTGACTGTTTGCACCAGACCAAGCATGGGCACAACATCACACCCATCACGTTTCCCAGAGCACAGGACAGGTGACAGCCAAGCTGGCACAAAGTAATAATGGCACAGATAGGGTCCATTGCAAAGCTTGTTAATAAAAAGGGAATTCATCAGAATATATCTTAAAAACGAACGTGGTCCGGGCAGAAGCAGTCTGTACAACTCTGCACCTTGTGTCACATAGCGGCAGTGATTTTGGTTTGGCGCTGGGGGCCCATCAGTTGGTTTGAAGATGTTGTTGAACCCAGCCCTCAAACACAGAGAAGCACAGATCTGCTGAAGAACACACACAGGCTCCTGGGTGCTGTCCCATTCGGGTGGGGGTTTGTCTCTGAGGGTTATCACACCCTCCAGTCAGGTGGAGTAAGTGGTGGCAGTGCTGCGGCATGGTTGGGGAATCCAAATGCGTCAGCTGGGTCTGTGTGCTGCTGGAGACAAATGGAACACTACAGTCAAGAATTACCTGAAATCCCCTGTTATCACTGCATATACTGTTATTTGGTAATTCAGCTTGCTGTGAAAATCTTTGCTATAGTAAAATTTGATTCCTGAAATTACTTTGTCCTTGTGGGAATATTGTGCAACATTCTCTTTTATATCTTGTGTTAGCAGGCAATGCTTTAACGCAGTTAAAGTGCTGGCCTGCTCCTGGGGGAGATGGGAGCTGCACGCTGTTTGGTTTGTTAACATCTGAGAAATTCTTACTTTCTGCATTGTGCCATGACCAGACTTTCATCTGAGTTTTTTTATTCTTGTTTTTTTTTCATCTTATAGCTGAGCGTGCTAGAGTGGGCTTGGCACCGCTGCCTGGAATGAAGGGAACAGATTACATTAATGCCTCTTATATCATGGTGAGGAAGCCAACACCTAATTACAAAGTAAAATCAATTCTGAGGTGCTAAATACCAGGCGCCTGTAATTGTCTTAATTCTGTATGTAATGGCTGTGTATTAACAGATGAGATTTTAACACCTTCCCCATAATGTAAAGCTATTAACTGTGTTTTATTAAAGATTGTTGCCTAAAAAAATTAAATACAGGATGCATTTAGATGGAATGTGTATTTCCAGGAGATGCAGTCGAATAAATACAGGGATTTACAGTAAATGAAAACAACAGGGACTCTGCAGAATGAAACAGAGTTATAAAATTATAGTCTGTGTGAAAATATTGTGGCAAAAAATGCAATAGAGTCATTATGTGTCCCCAAAGATGATATTAATGCTTTACAAATATTGAAGGCAGTAAGTAACTATGTGGTTTGTTTTGCTGCAAAAGGGCTACTACAGGAGTAACGAGTTCATCATAACCCAGCATCCGCTGCCACACACGACTAAAGATTTCTGGCGGATGATCTGGGACCACAACGCGCAGATCATCGTCATGCTGCCCGACAACCAGAGCCTGGTGAGTTCACACCTCCCTCCCGGCACGCTGCCGCGGCCGCTCAGCCAAACGAGGCACCAGCCCAGGGACACTTAGTGACATCCTGTGGCCCTTTTCTGCTCGAGTCACCATCAGTCGTCTCAAACATCACCATCTCAAACTTTGCTGTGAGGTTGTTATGAAAAGGCACGTTCTGAGATATGGGGCCCATTTTTTGCTCTCCCATTCCACCCTCACTGCTGGGAAGGACATCCTAGTGCATGCCAATAATAGTGACCTCTGTGAAGGGCTGACCAGCTGGAAGGATGCACGGCACTGAGGGAAGTGGGGGGCAAGGGCTGTGGGGAAGGACTTTCAGAGGAGCAGAAATACAAAGTATGGACAGTAGGATAGTTGCTTATTTTCCCAGGGGCTTAAGACTCAGGCCATGCAAGACTCTGGCTGTGCAAGGTTACGAATGCTGTTTTTGATGAAAGTAAAAAGCAAACATGTATGTTAATTTAAGTGGAAACAATGAGATGGAGAGAGAGAATAAGGAGACACAGGTGATGCGCTAATCGCTACTTCCAGATTTACTGGCACGTCTCAAGAGGGCACGTTGAAAAGGATTAAGAACTAAACGGTTCCTTTTTTCATGCGTGCATCACTGAGGTGTATAGACAGTTGTAGCTGGGAGCTGAAGAGAAAGCACCTTCATTACAGCAGGAAAATAGCAGTCATGAGGGGCTACTAAAGAGGCAGCAGTCAATACGCTTCCTGCGTGCGGGGCGATGAAAGGGATTGCAGGCCCTGCGAGCGGATGGCGTTCAGAGAAATCCGATCGAATCAGAACGTGCTAATGAAATGAAAGTGTGTCAGGCAGGAATGAAGAGGCTGATCTCGTCATTACAAGTACATGAAATTGCTCTGCAGAACAATAGTGATTAAAGGGTAAAGGAGGAACACTGGGCTCGGCCACATCCCTTGCAAGGATGCCTGGTGCCTTTTGTCACCTTCATTCCCAGCGGGTCGGTTGGCCGGCGGGGCGGTGGCATCCACTCATTGCTCAGTGTTTGGTGTGGCTGGTGTTGGCTGGCAAGGAGGGGTGTCCCAGGGCTGAGGCAGTGTCAGGGTGCTGAATGTGTGATTCCAAAGGACAAGAAGACAATGCAAGCTTTCTGCTTCATGAGGATGGCAGGACAGGTCACTTTGTGGCGTTCAGCAATATTGCACTGCTCTCTGGGGCCTCTACTTATTGAGGGCAGAATTGTCGAGGCACTCAGGGATTACCACCCTAAGTCTCATTTTCAGAATAAACCTTTAAGGCCCAGATCTCAACAGTATCCTGCATATTATGTGCATTAAGGCTCCAGGCCCGCAGAAATAAGCCTGGTTTCAGGCATGCATATGGGCTGAAGTGGGTTTGTAGCTCATGTTTTCTGATTAGTAAAACATGGGTTGTTCAGAGAGGCAGGCGCACGGTGCCTGCTGCCAGGGTAGCTTCTGTGCTGACACTGCAGGGCCAGCAGACCCCTGAAGCCAGGAGGAGAAACAGCTTTTGCATGTATGGGGTGACAGAGCCTCATTTCCTTTCTCTGCTGTAAATTAGGGATTCACAGTCATTTTTTAAAGACGAGAAAGAAGTTTTTCTGGAGAACTTGCATTAAGTTAAGGCAGTGTTTATTTTCAAGGTTAAGAATATTTGTGTTTCTTCCTTCCTCTTCATTCCTCCTCTCACTCCTAAAAATTCAAGCCCTACAGAAGTATCCATCAGTCTTCTACCTAGACCTGATCCGTAGACCTTGAGTTTTGGATTAGACCAAAACAAACAAAAATTAGAAGCAATGAGCAATTAATTTTTAAAGGTCAATGAGTTTTTTCTAAACAGATATCTGACTTTCTTGCAAAACTGTATACACAGGAGGTAGTAAAGCCTGGGATACAATACAAAGGTTAAATATGAGTGAGCTAACATAACCATTTCCCTATGAAACCAATTAAAAGGCAGGTGTTACCTGTTTGGACACACAAAGAAAGGATATGGCAGGCTTGCTGCCTACTGTTATAGTAAATTTCTTTTAGACAGAAATGTGTTTTAAAGGTCAGCTCCTGATCATCTCTTTTTATCAAACCAATTTTTTGATCCACTGGATTTTTCAGTCACGAACAAGGTACCTGAAAGGCTGCAGTAGTGTGTTGTTTCATTCCTGCAGGCAGAAGATGAGTTTGTGTACTGGCCAAGTCGCGAGGAATCCATGAACTGTGAGGCCTTTACTGTGACCCTTATCAGCAAAGACAGACTGTGCCTCTCTAACGAAGAGCAAATTATCATCCATGACTTTATCCTTGAAGCTACCCAGGTAAAATAAACCTCCAAGTGTGGGTCTTGGCTTTTCACCAGAATGTTGTTGATGTCATTCAAATATGGAAGGCAAAGAGTTCAGAAGGAGTTTTGAAAATTATTTACTTGTAACTGCATGAGCATGAATGTTGCTCACAAGAAAGGTATTCTTGACTCCTTCTCCTTCTCACATCTTCTGCTTCCAGTAGATTCCTCTGGCTAGTGAGACCCTAGTATTAATTTGTTGTCATATTTGAAATTTAAGACATTGGTTTTTCATCTTCAAATCAAGTAGATTGAATTACTCTTTGTAAAGTACACCGAAGTTTATTGTCCTATTTCTGCTTATAAAATTGTTCGGGTGTCTTAATGAAGGGGTTTTATGTAAGCACGTTTCTTTTGAGCAATAAACCTGCCTCAAGTTTGCTATCCAGATTGCAGTGGGATTTTGCTGCAAAACATTAGCTTGCAAGCCCTTTTAAATTAAAATTCCTTGATTGCTCTTCTTGTGTTTGACTTTTGGGCTATAAGGGCTCTGAGAGAGGTTTATATGGATGTAAGCCCTGAACTCCACTACAAAATCTTTCATCAATTAAACATTTTGATAAAGTTGCATTATTTTAGGGTATTCACTGTTACAGAGCTGTGTGATTGTCTTCTGCCTTCTATAGAAACTGTTTGGAAGGAGGTCTCTCCAGTTTGTAGTGAGGCTCTTCTCTCTTTTTACCTGGAGTGGATAAATGTGAAACTGAAGTAGCTAATGCCCGGGCTGGTTTTTCATTGCAGGATGACTACGTTCTGGAAGTGCGCCACTTTCAGTGTCCTAAATGGCCAAACCCAGATGCTCCCATAAGCAGTACCTTTGAACTTATCAATGTAATCAAGGAAGAGGCCTTAACAAGGGATGGCCCCACCATAGTTCATGATGAGTATGTCATCTCTTTTCTCCTATTTATGTGCAGGTTGTTACAAGGAGTTTCTCAGCTACGGGACACTTATTAGGACCGATGTCCATTCTAGCATGGAGCAGATGGAATTTAGTGGTCTAGGGTACAGGATGAGAATATTTAAACTTCCAGGGATGGGTTTTCATTTGGCATCTGGAGCCAAATGCATTTTGCTTAGTGTAATTTTTATGCTGGTCATCATCATAGGTGGACTCAGAAACTGAGTCTGTGTTTGCTTTGTTATCATTTTGGGTTCTTCTGCACCTGAAAGTATCCCAAACAAATCCTACAGCCTATTTCTGAACCCAGCAGAGCCCTGGTTTAGATGAGGCGCTAAGCAGCCCAATGTGGGCTTACAGAAACCAGTTTCAAAACAGCCTGAGCTCCTGTCTAACAGCTCAGGTTTAATGTGCCATGTAAGACAGAACAAGCTTGGCTCGGCTGCCTCTCGGGATGAGCAGCAGAAGTATCTTGTGACAAAGGGCCTGGGTTTTCTGAGAGCAGATTTATTTTTCCTCCTTCTGCTTTCCCAAAAACACTCCAAGGGGTCCATATGGTGCCAAGTGGGAGGGAGGGAGCCTGCTCACACAGGGCCAGCATGCCCCAGCACTTGTCTCTTTTGTAGTGCAGTGGTGAGCATTGTCTTGCCAGCTATGCTTGAACGCCCGGTTACAAAGGGTGCTAAATATTGCATTGCATATTATCACTTTGCACACTTTGTGGAGCTGCAGAATAGCATTATAGTGAAGCTGGAGCCTGAGTCTAACAGGATTTTTTGGAAGGAGTGTTTCCTGGCAGGCAGAATGCTTCCAGGAGTCATTCTGCCATTAAAACCCCAAGGAATCCTGATTTCTGACACTGCTTGAGTTGCCCTTGGAAGGGAACACCAGGACAGTGTAAACAGCTGCTGTACCTGCATCTCCCCACTCGAGTCCATGGCACCTTTTGTGCAAAACCATTGTTAGCAAATCCTGGTGGTTCAGTGGTCAGATCAGCCTGTGTGCTGATGTGCAGTCGTACAGAGGTATCTGCCATTGCCAAAAGAGCTTTCACTTCGTATCGGTGTTGCTGCTGCAACAGGTTTTTCCCAACAGACTCCTGCACATGGTGCCTTGGGCTGCAGCAAGTTCTTTTTCTCCCACCACCTCCTGCCTTACTAATGCACAGTGTAAGCTCTGTTGCCTTTTGCCAGCACTGATTAATTCCAGGCTAGCTTTAATATTCATGCTTTGGGTAGTCTGAAGTGAGGTTTTGCTACTCTTGCAGTATTTAAGATTATGTTTTACAAAATTAGAACTATTATTGATTTGGGCATTTCATGCTAGACCAAAAGAAAAAAATACCAAAATTGCATTCCTCACAGTGCTGAGTCATTCTTTCTGTAAATTGCTTTTTGGTTTATTTGTCATATTCAATGATTTTATTTTTAGGTCTAATACATAATGTAGATTCTGCTTTTCATTGGAGACTGAGTAAATGTAGCTGAAAATGAAAATTTCCCTTTACTACATGCAACAACTATATCACATAATCCTCTAATAATTACAACTGCAGATTAATTCCAAATATATGAATTTGCAGATACTAAATGCATATGGTATTTAGGAAGTACATGGTGGGATGAACTTGATAACAAGGTTTTAAAGACGTTCAGAAATTCCAACTCGAGCCAGTAGTCAAAGTTTTTAAATACAACTGCCCATATGTAGGCAACTAGGTAAAGATCTGATGCTTAATTTTCCATGAGAAAAGACTTTGGATTGTTGGGAGCTAGATTTTATCAGCCCAAGTAAAAATGAGGCTGTTACACCCTCAGAGGCCTTTAGTTGTGTCCCAGCAGGCACAAACATTGGCCACTTTGTCCGTTCTCCCTGTAGCAAATCAGTCACTGCCATCTGTAGAGTTCAGCAGAAGTTCCGCTGCTTCTTTTGTAGACTTTTCATCAAATATAGCAGAACTATTGTCATCTGATTTCTGTTTCCCATTTCTAGGCAAATTGAGTTTCCAAAAATCACACAAAATTAAGTCAGCATATGTCTTGATTTCCACAGGAATGCTGTAAAACTCCTGGCGGTAATCTTATGATTCCAGATGGCATTGCAGCACTTGCCTGTTACTTAAGTTTTCATGCACAGCTCTCCAAACGTGTCTACAGAGCAAGTCAGCACCAGTGTCCCCTTTTAAAGGTGGGGACATTTAGACAAAGACTTCCTCAAAGTCACAAAGAAAACCCATGGCAACGCCAGGGCAGAATTTCAGTCTCCAGAGTACTGGGAGAACTGGGGACAGTTGAGGCTCTTCAGAAGTAGCTACGAACCCCTGTTGCTTAGGATCCTCTCTCCAGTGCCTCCCAACTGCATTCATGATTCAAGTGTACCCACAGCAGTAAGATTTCTGCCTGACCACTTCTCAAGGACACACTGAGTCGTGCTCCTGACGAATAACCATTGCTCCATTCTTACTAAATGACAGCACAGCTCAACTCTTCAGAATCCGTAATGTCTCTTGGGTGCCCAGCTCAGGGATGTTGCCTTGTGCCAATGAATCAGACTTAAGAAAGACTTTAATATGTGCCCCACTTACTTGTGAGCACCTCATATCCGTGTTTTATATAATTGTCAGATGTGGAGGAAGAGGCAAAGTCTCATTTCTTTCTAATCGTTTGTGTTTTGCTTGAGCTCCCACTAATAAATTTAAAATACGCTCAGCTGTAATGCAGATGCGTTCAGTACGTGTGGCACGTGAACGCTGATTTCAGTGTTATACACTCCACGCTGGGTATTTTTAAATGGCTCACGTTCTTCTGCTGATAGAATTTGTTGTATTGAATACTGCAAATATCCTGAGATGACTGGTGTACCATCCAATTTCTCCTATAAATGAAAACTAACTAAAAATTAGCCAGTATAAAACAAGCGTTTCACAGTATCACAAGGTTGGAAAGGACCTCTGAGATCATCAAGTCCAACCTATAACCTAACACTAACACCAACACTAACACCAACCCATCATCTAAACCATGGCACTCAGTGCCTCATCCAGTCTCCCTTTAAACACCTCCAGGGTCGGCGACTCCACCCCCTCCCTGGGCAGCCCATTCCAATGACCAATCACCCTTTCAGTGAAGAATTTTTTCCTCATATCAAGTCTAAACTTTCCCTGACAAAGCTTGAGTCCATGCCCTCTGGTTCTGCCACTGGTCACCTGAGAGAAGAGACCAACCCCTGCCCGACTACAACCTCCTTTTAGGTAGTTATAGAGAGCAATGAGGTCTCCCCTGAGCCTCCTCTTCTCCAGGCTAAACAGCCCCAACTCCCTCAGTCGCTCCTCATAGGGCTTGTGCTCCAGCCCCTTCACCATCTTTGTTGTCCTCCTCTGAACACATTCCAGTATCCTGACATCTTTCCCAAACTGGGGGGCCCAGAACTGGACACAATATTCAAGATGAGGCCTGACCAGTGCTGAGTACAGGGGGACGATAACTTCTCTGGTCCTGCTTACTACACTATTCCTGATGCAGGCCAGGATTCCATTGGCCTTCTTGGCCACCTGGGCACACTCCTGGCTCATGTTGAGCTTCCTGTCCACCAGCACTCCCAGGTCCCTTTCTGCCTGACTCCTCTCCAGCCACTCTGTCCCCAGTCTGTAGCTCTGCATGGGATTGTTGTGTCCAAAATGAAGTACCCGACATTTGGACTTATTAAACATCATCCCATTAGAATCAGCCCAGCTCTCCAATCTGTCCAGGTCCCTCTGTAGGGCCATCCTACCCTCTAACAGATCAACCCTTCCTCCCAGCTTGGTATCATCTGCAAATTTGCTGATGATGGACTCAATCCCCTCATCCAAATCGTCAATAAAGATATTAAACAGGACTGGACCCAACACCGATCCCTGGGGGACACCACTGGTGACCGGCCGCCAACTGGATGAGACACCATTTACCATCACTCTTTGGGCTCGGCCATCCAGCCAATTCCTAACCCAGCACAGAGTGCTCCCATCTAGGCCACGGGCTGCCAGCTTCCCTAGGAGTCTACTGTGGGGGACCGTGTCAAAGGCCTTACTGAAGTCCAGGTATCCCACATCCACAGCCTTCCTCTCATCCACCAGGCGAGTCACATGGTCGTAAAAGGAGATCAGGTTTGATAGATACAAAGATGAACTGCGGGAATCAGTTAAGACAGTATCAACCTTTTCATGTCTCTGTGTCTGTGCCCAGGTACATTTCTGAGTATCTTCCCCTTTTGGTGTGGTTTTTCAGGTATGGAGCTGTGTCAGCAGGAACGCTGTGTGCCCTTACCACTCTGTCCCAGCAGCTGGAGAATGAAAATGCTGTCGATGTGTTCCAGGTGGCAAAGATGATAAATCTTATGCGGCCTGGAGTATTTACAGACATTGTAAGTCTTTAAATGGAATATAAATGGGTAGTTTACAGGGCTTTCATCTGAGACCAAAAGCATGAACTAAACCACACATTGGGTGTTTTATCAAGCCCTGCTGCACCTGCTACCAAGCAGAACTGGCATTTGGGCTTTTTTTGTATAGTTGTCACAACTGATAAACCTGAAATCCACACTGTCAGACTCTGATTTGCACTTAAGCTTACTTCTCACCCTGCTGAGAGGCCACTGTATGGGCAGCCCCAGCAGAGAAGGACCTTCCAGCTTGCCACTACCCCTCCACCATCCCTGTGAGTTAAGCTGTGCTATTTAAACCTGGAGCATTGTCTCTGTAGGTGTGTCAGGGCAGGTGGAGCTGCAGGGAGATAAAGCTTCCTCAGAGGGGCTCTTGGTTCACTGTGCAGCAGGAGCAGCAGCCTTGCCACCCTCTGCATAGCTCTGCTGGTACAAGGGAACACCCCGGGGCTGAGCTGCAAGCTCCGGTATTGTCCTGCCCTCCTGCAGTGTTTAATAGTAGATCAGGAATAAGAGAATCTACCTAAAACTGGAATTTTGGGTTGACCAGGTTAAACTGGATTAACAGAGGTAATTGCTCTCCAAGTCTTTTTCTTTGCTGTAAAATCACAGAGTCGTTTAGGTTGGAAAAGATCTTTAAGATCAAGTCCAACCTAACACTGCCAAGCCCAGCACTAAACCATATCCCTGCAAGCATCCACGTCTACACGTGTGCTTCTAGTAATGAATATCCATGACCTTCCCTAAAAATGCCAGATTCAAGTGCCACTCACTTATGCACGTGAAAAGCGTTGAAATAACGTATCTCTCCTTTTCCAGGAACAGTACCAGTTTCTTTATAAGGCAATGCTAAGCTTGGTCAGCACTAAGGAGAACGGAAATGGTCCCATGACACTGGACAAAAATGGTGCTGTGATGGCCAGTGACGAATCCGATCCCGCAGAAAGCATGGAGTCTCTTGTCTAATTGGAAACCTGAAAAGGCACTTAATTTGTAGAACTTCTGAAGACTGAGTGAACTTTTTTGAGGCCTTTTTTGCCAGACTCTAGGTTATACAATAACCCAATTACTTTTTTACACTGATAAAAGTTTTGATATTTATTTTTTGCCATTTTATGTCTTAATGGTATCCTACTGAGCATTTGCACCTCTGTTTATTTCACACAGTGAAACACAATTTTACCTAGTTTGCACTATATGATCAGTGTTACTGCCTATAATATTCTAATACAAGACAAGCCCTGATGTGACATTCCATGACAACAAGCATTCGCTTTCTCTGTTTCATTTAATGCAGTGAAGTTTTGCTAACTACAGTGACCCTGGAATCTTACATCTTGAATGCTAGGCCAGATGGGTTCTTTCTACAACAGATACTCTACCCCTCCATACCATATTTATTATTTCAATGATCATGTCACAGTTTTGGTAACGGCATTCTGCATTCCAGAGGAAAGGGTGAGCAGTGTTCATCCTTTCCTGACAAAAGGTGACAGGCGATTATTAGCTGTGGTGAAGGTGTAAGAGCCTTGTGGAGCCAAAACAATTATTTCTATATTGGTTCAGATTGCTGTTTTGAACATTTACAGGCCTAAAACTTGCTTCACATGGAATATATATCAATTACGTACAGTGAAATTATAAATTAGATGCAGTTCATATGTGGGACACAGCAATAGGTTTGAATTTACAATTTCAAAGTTTCCCCAGGTATTCAGAAAAATGTTGATTTTAATTTTTAACCAGCCCTGTGATGGGAAAGTGTTTTTGTTTTATTCTCATCAGAGCCAATACAGTGAGAAATCTACTACAACCCCGAAACAGACTTGTTTTCAGACATATTGAAGGTAGCAATATTTTACATTACTAAGCTATTCAATATTTTAAACACATTAATTTCCTTACTATTTCTTGAATATGACCTCACACCTAATGGTATGTTACACGGTGACAGGCGTTTCTTAATTTCATAACTGTTAGATGCCATTTTTACAGGTGTGTAATTTTCATACTTTAGTGCTAAAACATAAAGTACTGATCCATATTTACTGGTGAAGCAAACTAATAAAAAAACTACCTATAAAGTTACATTCTCCCTCTTTTTTTTGCCAGACTAATTCTTTAGCACAAACCTAGCTTCTTGTGTTTTCCCTCCCACACCAATCAAATGGTTTCCCCCAGAATATATAAATAATTGAATTATTGTTTGGAGCATTTAAGTTTACATCCTCACTGGCTCCCTTCTCCTTTGTATTTGGTGTATTCAACAAGGTCCATCCCTGTTTAACAAAAGAAGTAAGGACATCGTTAATTCTCTTGAAAATTAAAGCTCCTTCATAGCTCAGCTGAGCAGGGAGGGGTTATTAAATCTGCTTTAAAAAGGAAATGGGGCATTTCAACCATCCTGACATTCGGTATCCAGTTAAAGGCACTATCCCTTATTTATGGCAGTCATTTCTTTCCTTTTAAATTTCAGCTGCACAAAACATGCATTGTAATTTTTCAAGACTTGTCAAAATGTTACAGCGTATTTTTCATTTAACTGTGAACCTGTTCATTTCTGCCAGTCCAGTCTTGCTGCAATGTAGACATTTGGCAAGGCAAAACCCACTTCTTTTGTTGAAGGGAAGGGCAGGGAGGAAGGTTAGCGAAGAGGAAAGTTCTCTGTATTTTCACACACAAGAAAGCCAAAAGCAACTGCTCAAAAGGATACTGAGAGTAGGCATTCCAGTTCTGAACCTCCTGAGGGAAGAAGCTGATAGAGCCTCGCTGAGAGCAGAGGAGCCGTGCAAACTGGTATGTGCTAACATCTGGCCTTTTGTTTTTCATAAGGGAACAATTTCCTAGTCTGGATACACTTGATTAATTCCAGCACCAAATTATTTAAGAATTCATCAGCAACCTTTTCCACAGTTACCTTTTCCTTCTCAGTTTGTTGAATCCCTCCATACGAGTTTTCCAAGTCACTGCTGATGCTGACAGCGTAACATATCCATGGTTTCAGCAGGGAAATCCCATGTCCAGCCCATATAAAAAATGTGCAAAATACTTCAAAAGATGCTTTGTAGATTGAATCCCCTTTGCACTGGGACAACACAGCACTGAGGAGGGAGTCAGTTAATGGGTGGAAAGAGTTAAGACCAGCTCTCCAGTCACTATAACCCCATAAGTAGAACTGTTTAAGTAATGTTTTGAGCCCTCCCACCTACAAGGGCTGGCAGGTTTTGCTGAGTGGTCTGCTGACCAGTGGGCACCCACGGGAGAGGCTGTGGAGCTTCCCCCGTGCCCCCAGTGCTGCTCTGGCCCCAGGCAACTCCAGCTGGTAGTATAAAGGGACTCTGGATCAGTTCAGTCTGAAGTATTTCAGTTCCTGGGAGGTGTAGGGAGAAGTTAAGTATTTAAAGCCTGTCAAGAGCTAAGTGACACAAAGATTACTGCAGGCATCAAGAGGGCTGGATTTGTTCAGTACGTTCAGCTGATTACTTTTCATTTCAGTGGCATGATGGAAGATAACTGTGGTTCGTGACACACTGCCTGAATACCCTTGGTTTAATCCCTTACCTTCTCACAAGTATCAAAATTCAATGAAAGAAGGCTGTGGGGGTTGAACTTCTTCAGGTGGTTCAGAAATCCATGCATTTGCATTTTCCCACACCTGAAATCCTTGCTTGGGGTTTAATCCATGGGGAGATAATTTACACTGATGTTCTATGAGTTCTCCATGGATTTTGTCTTAGGGGGGCTCAAGCTGTGGGTTAAGTGCTGTGCTGACAGTCAGAGAGCCAGTACATGGTAGTGATGCATTAGGCTTGAAGTGGATGAAGGTAGGAATTGCTTGTGAAGGTCAGGATTAAGAGCACCTAAGAGCCAAATCAATCGTGTAAGCAGCTGCAGTTCTGCTCTCTCACATGGATTTGCACCTCTTTCCCTGGGACTGAGCAAGACTGGCAGAAGGAGGGCGTGTGTGTTCAGAGATGTGCACCTGTAGAGCTCCGCTGAGATGCTCTCCAGTGTCTCTCTTCCAAAGTCCCACCCTGAGCATCGCAGCCTCCCTTTTGCCACGCCAGCTCCCCCACCCCAACCAGCTCCCAGCCTTCGGCTGGCATGTCTTTGAAGCATCAGAAGTTGCCAGATGATGTGCAAGCCTGCAAATTAAAAGAACCCAAGCACATCCCATCACTGTCCAATGGGGCAGCAGCCCTGGGAAATAAGGAAGTAAAGGACTGGAGTACACATGAAAATGTGTGTCCATGTTTAGCGAATGTTATTTCTCCATGTCTTGCACGTGTGCTGCGCCCACAGACCACGTGAAAGACATGAAAGACTTCTATGTGTTGAGCCCAGAAGACCAGTCAAGCTTTCCAAGAAGGAATTCTTGGGAAGCTGCTGTGTCATCTTCACATCTCGGATGTGTGACTGTCTCAGCCAGATGCCCCATCCTGCCCTCCCTGCTGTCCATGGCCTTGGCACTGGCAGGCAGGGCTGGGGGAGCCGGTGGTGCTGCTCAGGCGTGCAGGCCAAGCACTGGTTCTTCAGCAAGACCCAGGTCTGAAGAACCTTCACTCTAAACAGCATTTGTCCTTAGTATTTCCATGTCTGTTTCCAAATGTGAATTTAGGAACAGGGAAAAAGAAAAACCACAAACCCTTAAACTGCATCTGTGTTACTGTTTCTGTACCGTGGGTCTTCTCAGTTAGTGGAATCATTTCCAGGATCTGCAAGATTTCCATTGTTTTTCCAGTTTCTGACTGCTTGAATTGCTTGAACCCAGAGCGACACATTGGAATATTAGGAGAAGAGTCTTTATGACACAGCACAACTGCCTTCTTAATCTTTTTTTAAGCTGATATATTTTATTTAAAAGCTAAAACACATAGGTATTGATTCTACCAAAGATATATGCTACTAATTCTCAGCAAAACAAAACCAACAATTTGAAAACAATTAAAATGTAGTTGTCTTAAAGACTTAGTCTCTCAGATTCATGTCTCTTGACATCACATCTTGTGTTCTGACGTTTATGTTCAAATGGTGCCAGTGAATTTTTATATGAAGGGAAAATGCCTGTTTGTTAATCCACTGCATTGCTTTCCTGCTTTTTCTTTTTCTTTTTTTGCAGAAGTAATTCAGCTCTTGCTGTTCCCCCTTTGCTCTTCTTCTCTTTGTTGCTGTTCTAACAATGTGAACTGCATTGACTTTACTTATCAAAGGAGAAGGAATGCAAAAATAAAGAGAGAAGGAACTGTAAATGAAGAGATTTGGCCACTACTTTGTCTTAGCTGTTAAACTGTTTTTAGTGTTTTTGTTAACTCTTTGCAAAGGGAAGCGTTTTCTACAGAGGATAATTAATTTCAAGAAAAATGTCTTGAGTTTTAAGAATAAACGTGTCTCCAAAAGAGGAGATAGTCAATTTTATACAATGTCACAACTCTCCAACATTTGGGGTAGTGACTCTTTTTGTTTTCTTAGAACATTTGAATCTAGCAAGCAGCCGTTGTTTCTAAAGACCGAAGCATTCGTGTGTACTCCTGTTTTCTTTTCCTTCATTTTTAAAATAGCAAAGTCATTAAAACTGTAAATATTTTGTTGCTTGAATAAGCATCTTCTGGGAACTTTGTATCTATGGTATATAATCATAGAATTTTATATTTTCATATAAAGCTAATTTTTTTCTAGTTTCACCTCCTTCCTAGTTCTGTGGTGGCTATGTGACTACAAACCTTCTGTGTACTGAGGTAGTGAGACACCATCACCCCACTCCACAACAGATTTACACACACGTCGTTTCTTTGGGGCAGTGATTGTGAAAGTTGAATTATTTTTTTCTTTTTGGGTTCCATTGTCAGTGTGTGCAATAGGAATTAGACTTAGCCAGTCACTGGATACATTTGTCTCATTGATCCATTCAGAAAAAAAAAAAATGTGGTGTTTGGTTTGGGGAGAGGGTGGGAGGGAACACTTTGAGGGAGATCTTTTGTTCATTTTGTTTTGGTTTTTGTTTGGGGGTTTTTGTAACTTGAAGAATCCTTTTTTTTTTTGTTATGTTAAACTATATCAAATCATTCTATTATAGTGTTATTTAATATGTAAATTGTATTGCTATACATAAAATAAAGTATGGTTTTTGATGTATTTACAGACTCCTTCCTTATTTGCATCAAAGTTGCACAGAACAGATGCAGGAGTCAGTATTTCATTGTCCGAGGCGTGCAGGAAGAATGATGAGATCCAAGGTCTGCTTTAATGACATCTTGGATTCCTAAAAAGTACTGAGCTGTCTCTCAGACAGTGGAGATCCCCATTCCTTCCTTCATTGTCTGTGAAGCTTTGTCTGTAGCAGCTACAGAAATCAGGACAACCCAAGGCAGCCCCTTAAATGAAAAGCTGTGTTTTTATTAGAGCAGCTCTGAGGTGGAGCATCCCCCTGCTACTGGCCAGACCTTCACGTGTACGTGCAGACAGCACACAGGGCAGAGATGGCTGTGGGATACAGTGGCTGCTCTTCCTTAATGCACCCTCCCCTTGAGCCAAGCTCAGCAGCAACCCACTGACTGCAAACCTTGTCACTAAACCAGCAGCACAGTGTTTGAGTTCCTGATCCCACTGAGCTGCCTTGGTGAGCAACACAGGTGGGAGCGGAGGACAGCAGAAAAGGCAAAGCCTTTGAGAAAGTGTGTGGATTCTGTCCTTCTGCTGGGAAAAGACCTGAATGGGACCTATATCCAGTGGAAACCTATAATAAGCAGTTCATTAATGCTTCTGCAATAAAGGTAGGATTTACCAGCACTTCCCACTACTAACAATACACCTGAATTAACTGACAGCATCAGGAGATCCCAACTTCTTCTGCAATAAATAGCTAATGAGTTCAGCCTTTAAGGCTTCCAGAGGCTGCCAGCAGTAATGCTAAGCAGGCACAAATAATAGCAGCATTTTTGCTAAACGGATTCAAATGCCAGAAGGTGTGATTTCAAGACCTTTTGCAACATAAAAATAATTTTGATCAGTGGTCTGGTCCCAGTCCTATTACCAAATCACTTGAAGCTCCCCAAAGTGCTTCACGCTCTGCGTGTCATCCCCCGCCCGCTGGCAGCCGCCTCGTTGATCACGGGGGGTTCTGTTTCCCCTTCGCTGCCAGTCAATGGGTTTGATGTCTTTCTGACTGGATGCTTTAAGAAGCAACACTTCACAAAGCAATCTTTCCTGACACTGTGTTCAATTAATCTGACAGTCACTGGGCTCGCTTTTCTTTTCTGAAGTTGTTATCATCCTTATGTCTTGAAATCCTTGTTTAGGAGTTGACGCCTGCTTCGCTGGTGGTTTATGTTATGTTTCTGAATTTTGAAGAAATTCTGCATTTCAGTTCCATGTCTTTTCTGAGAGCAGTTTCCAATATTTCATATTTCACTCTCTCTGTCTCTGTGAGGCGTGCTCATACCTGTCACTCCCAAATTCAAACCGTGCTGGTCCTGTGTCCCATATCACAGGGCATTCTTGCACAATATCGAAACATAAATACTTTGTTCCTTTATCTAAGGAGCTGCTGAAAGAGGGCGCTTCTGAATCAACATCAGAAGAAGAAAGCCAGAAGGTACGTGTGTTTTGTCTTGGAAGGATAGCACTATTGGCTGGAAGCCCAAGGCTTGATAGAAGAGAATGTGGCACAATCCTCCACCAGCTGTTTTGCTGGGGTTTTATGATCTGAAAGATGAGGGCCAGCAGGCTCTGACAGCACAGGCTCCTATGTAACAAAGATGTTTTTCTGTACCATTTAGGCTCTATGGGTCCCAGCTTTCTCTAGGTCCATCAGGGCATGATGCCTGATGCCAGGAATGAGTGGAGCACTAAAGTTTTTCCTACAGATCAATCTGACCCAGGATGGGTTTGAGGCAGCTGATGGCTACTTTTGTTGCTGCTCCATAAATCGTGTTGCTGCTCTGGTCACAGCTACCATACGTGCGCAGAAGGTAAGGTGTGATCTTGTTAGCTGGTGCCATGCTGGCCCTCACAGCCAGGCCTGGGGTAATGGGACACTAAGGCAACAGAGGGAACCTCCAAGTACAACCCAGACACTGTAAGAGGTATAATGCACACTCCTGAAACACTTTTTCACATCCTAATAGAGAATCCATAGCTTCTCGGCCGCACACCACACAGACCCACAGTCCCTCCCTGCCTGACTCATTGCCCAACAATGTTGTGGAGTGGGTGACAGCTCCAGCAGCTATTTGGGTGGAAAGACCTGTAAGAGCTCACCAGCCCATTTTCTATTGATTTACACTGACTTCCCACTGGGTCACCAGCAGGCTGGGGGACATAGATGAAGGCTTGACAGGCCATTCAGTAAGAAATGAGTGTGCTTATGGTGGTCAGCTTGTTCTTCTCCATTGGTTGTGGTGTTTCCTTCACACAGACTTAGAGGCAGGAAATTACAATTGCCATGAGTTTTGCAGAATGAAACTCGGGAATGCTTGTTTCAGGCACTATCCATTTGGCACATGGCACAGCACGGTCTATAGTTCAGCACCGGAGCTCCGAAATGCTGCATGCCCCTTCCTTCTGCGAGTGGGGAAGGCTGCAATCCTCTTCACTTCCTTGCTGAGAAGGAAAAGCAAGGGGAGAGCTGATGAGCTTGATTGCAGGCTACAATGAGATCTTTAGTGTTCCTTCAGCATGGGAAGAAAATTGTGATCCCTCAAAGAAAGCCTGGCTGTTTTCTCTCTGCAAAGAGCATCCTACGTGATGCGCAAGACAGGTGGAATGGAGTTGTCTGCATGTACTAGACAAATGAGCAATTTTCTGTAACAAGGTGCTTATCAGGTTTCGTCAGCAGATGATAAAAAAGAATAGAAAACCACAGAAAAACAATGAACCGAGGCCTTCATTGCATGCAGCCTGATGAGACCGTGCTCAAATCGTTACCAGTAGTGGCTGTGTCAGAACTGTAAGTCCAATCATCAGATGAACATTCTGATTCTAAGCTGTAGTTTTAACTTAAAATATCACTCAATGTCATTTAAATTACATATCATTTCAGTCATGACATCATGAACTGACATTTATAGGGAACACCAGGTTGCAGAACATCCAGCGTGTTCAGGTGACACAGAATAAAAGAGGTAAGCTATTAACATTTTATTTAGCTAGGTACATAAAGGTTATCACAGTTCCCAACTAGCAAAGAATGTTCTCAGTCTGGCTTAACAGTAACCTTCAAGCTGAAAAACACCATTAGTGGGTGGGGGGGGGAGGGATCACAAAAACTCTTAAAATTTCAGTAACTTAAGTTACAAAAGCCTCTGCCTTCTGAATTGTAGTGCTTTAAATAATCTTCCTTATTACTTAAATCCAATTTTCTAGATAGCCTCTTCCTTTGAGCCTGTTAGATGTGTTATGCCTTTGCCTGAAAGTCTCCTCGTGACCCATAAATTGATTGCTGTCTGTGAAATTGGCCATAAGTAAATCTTTGCTCTTTTTTTCCCCTCTATTTTCTTTTCTTTTTCTGAAATAAAAAGGATTCAGGTGGCTTGTCTGCTATCAGGGTACAGACCCTGTAGGCACTTTAGAAATGCTATTGACCTCCTGGCAGTGATGTATCTCCTGCAATCTGTAGCTCCCGTATTATGAAGCTAAGATGACTGCGTTCTTGATAATGCCACTACATGACAAAAAAAACCACCCTTCAATTCTCAATCTTCAGTCTTTGTCATCACAAGTGCATTTGCAATAGGGAGGGGTTCATTCATCTGATAGCTTTATGCATCTCGTAGCAGTCTGCTGTGTAATCTAGTTGGAAAGAATGAGGTGCACCACAAGCACACCGGATGGGTTTCATGCAGGATATCGGTATAAAGAGTTTAACAACATTTGTTTAGATCATTATTTGTGTTCACAACTCAGACATGTTAAAAAATGTCCTGAATCTTTCTTGCATCACAAGTCCACGATAGCAGAGTGCCATAGCCAGCTCGGAAGTCGTTACAGCTTCATAGCATTCACCCAGTGAACTGAGAGAACATTTTATGGCTGTGTAGGAGGAACAACTGATTCAGCCTCACCTGGCCAGACAAGTAGAGCCCTGTCACAACACAGTTTTTCCTTTCTACCAAAATTTTCCTCCAGATTCCACAGCTTGAATCATAGCACCTGATCAGCCAGGACTCGGCACCTTCCAGTGCCCAGCAAAGATTAATGACTGGTCTCTGATTTTTATAGTCTCTGAACCTTAATATTTTCAGAAACGCATTGTTGTGCTGGTATCCACAGGAACTGGGAAGATTAAGTATGTAACTGCCCCCCAGAAATATATGAAGCTGCATTTGTCCCATAAAAGGTATGAAAAAAAGAAAAAGAATGAGCTGCAAAGTGACAAGTAAAAAGAACATGGCAATTTAATATAAATGGCATAAAGTTGTTCGAATTACACCAAAGTTCATATATAAGGGATATGAGTAGGTGACCCCCTACTGCTTTTTCTGCCCTCATTTCTTTCAGATGAGCCCTGTTCTTGTGCTGTTGCCTGTAGCTGGGAGGCAGATCATGTTCCACAATGTGATAAAGCTGATTTTGCAAACGATCACAAAGTCACACATGGCACAGAATGCTGACCCAGCCCAGTGCTCTTCTGGAGGTTTCCAGTTCATTCAAAAAACTGCTTTGGGGACACTGTATCCCCACAGACTTTACATCACATCAGATCAAGGAACTCTCATAAAGTCCACCACTTTGGGTGCTTTGCCCAGATAATCATTATTAACAGGCATTGAATCACAACCTCAGCAACGAACAGCCCTGAGCAGGGCTGATGTCTCCCTGAGCACACAGCAGCCCCTGCCCAAATTTTCTACATTAATCATCACTCAGCCTCTTTTCTTCCTCAGACTACACAGTGGTTCCTTTCCAAAATAGAGAGCAAAGCCTCATTATGTTATTTTAAGCAGGTCCCATAAAGGTAATATTAACTTTGACAATTGGATTCTTTGCCTTTGGAGCTCTTATTCTATATTCTGTCTGCACTTACAGAGACTTCAATCTGTATTGATTTTTTTTTCCTGTGCCACCTCTCAACATCCTTCCTAGGCAGCATGATGCATTAACTTTCCATACAATGAATATTCCTGTTTGGTTCTGTGCTCTGAAATATATCCATCTCTGAATGAAATTTCAACAGTCTGCATTGCTGATTTTCAGCTGCATGCTATAGCCCTCATTTTCTTAGGCTGGGAACACCAAAAGAGCCCTCTAGACCCAGAGGTCTTGCTTTTAACACAATCACTGTTGTATTTGGGGAGGAAGAGCCTTTATATATTTTAGACTAGCTCCAACAATAAAGTTATTAAAGCTATTTTCCACCTTACAAGAAAGCTACCTGATGATGATATTGTTCCTGCCTTTAAACTAATTTTATTTCAATATAGTACATTTGCAGTCATCATAATCCTATTGTTGCATGTTATTCCCTGTATAATGACTGAAAATGCTATTGCTTGGGGGAAGGGGTTTGTTCTGGTTTTTGTGAGATTGGGTTTTTTTCTGTTTAATTTTATCTACTGCTATAATATCAGAAGATAAGCCAATTTATTCACTAAAATCCTTCCTATCCATTGCTTTGCCAGCTTCAGCTTCCAATGAAGGATGCAAGGTACTTCTGCAAAGCAATATGAAGAAAGACTTAGAGTTATACCACTAAAGATAAGCTGCACCCACACTGCTAAGTGTCTGTCCCAGCCATAGTACAGAGCAGGTAGCATCCTCGCAGCTCAGCTTCTCATAGGAGATGAGAATTTATATATAGTTGTAAAACTATATCCAGTTCCTCCTGGATTTGGAAAACAGTGGCATTAAATCCATAGGCTCTCTAGGGTGGCACCTCCACAGCACTGGGAACAGCCATAGTCTTCCTGAAGTGATAGGCAGCAGGCCTCCAAATAAAGAACACCAGGTATTTTATTTTTCACTCTTAACTTCCTGCTGAATTTTCTTTATTTTTCACTCTTAACTTCCTGCTGAATTTTCAAAATTAATTTTCAACTTGTGTAAAACAGATGACAATCGGTTTCACACCATGTCAGTACAATTATTATAGCTTACATCCTGCTTTTCCAAAAACATTATTTGAGCCCCAGACTTGAGGAAATTTAGAAGATAATGAGCTTCAGAAGAGTGAAATTTAAGTTTTCCTGCAACTATGATTTTTGTGTTAAGCACATAAATGCCTACGTTTTTCTCAGATAGCCAAGTGAACAAACATCCAAGAACCCCAGGTAGGTACGAGATACTGAGTGACCAGGCCATCACCCCACTTAGATACCCAGCTCCCCACCTACCATCATGAGACACAATTATGATTGCTATGGAATTGTTGTTGCAGGGGGGAGGCTTCTAGAGGATGTAATTTCTACAGAGACCTATTTACCTGCACTGCTGCTTGATGCACTGCTGCAACAACTTGTTTTTTCATTAAACCACTATTGCCTCTGCCTAGCTCAAAACCTGAGCTTCCTCACAATGCAATGGCAGAAGGAAAAGAAATTTCTCTCTCTCCTCACATCCAAGTTCTACCCGACACATTCCCTCTTAACACAAGAATCTTGTCAAGCATAATCAAGTGCTGAAAGACAAAGCAGTATTTTAAAAGTGCTTTCGTATTATATGCCCATTACTGCTATGTTTTGTGTTAAACTTCCTTTTATAATAGTAAGAATTAATATTTTCACAAATAGGTCTCAATTGTTGTAGGTGATTGCAGAGTGCAGCAGGTTGATTATTGCTGTAATAGAGCATTATCTGCTGATGAGCTTGTAACCTATGTTATTCTTATCTGTTAGATGCTCATATTATCTATTACTAATTTATAAACCCACCTCATTATAAGGTTGTAGCATGGATTGTGACAGACTACAGTACAAACAGGCAGCTCTCAAGCAGTAAGAAGGTCTTCTGTACAGCTAATCCCAGCTTCATTATGCGTTCTTCATGTAGATTTGATCACACACTGTAGAGATTATGGAGGGTTCTTCTTCTTCCTAGGACATGGTTATCAATAATCCATGTCCTGTCTTTCCCCACACGACAACTGATGCCTGTAGCAGAAGCTTAGCTCTTGCAGTGGTATCGCTAGGGACAGGTTTGGGGGCAAGAACAAGAGTTTGTGAACTGCCTGCACAGGCAGTAGAGTTCTGCCCAGGTTTGTGGGCCTGGAGCGCAGCGATGGCCATCTCTGCTCTCATCCCCATCTTCAGGCTGGTACCTCCACTCCTCCTTTCACAGGAGCTCTGTCTAGTGCCTGAAGATACAGCTTCACTGGCACATTAAACCGTGTGTCCTGTTCCTATCAGCCATGCTTTCAACAGATGTATTTCACTAAAATGGCCACAACATAAAATACTGAACCTACAAGCAGAAGCACTTGCTGTAAAATGGACGGAGAGATTGCCAAAGAAGGACTAGTAGTGGTTCTTTTCCTGATTTGTATGTACAGAAGATTGAAAGCTTGGGGAAAAGAATAGGTAATTTATGCTCAAGTCTTTCATTTTTCACAACAGTCACTTTCCAGTCCTCTCTAAATAGCAAGACAACATTTTTTTTACAAAATGCTCTGTACCTGAAAGTTTGTTGCCAGTTTTCCCTCACAGGTTGGAATGCAAACACAGACAACGAGTGCTCAGTTGCAGTCTCTGACTTTTTGAAAGTAGTATAATTGTTCCTGGTGCACACATACATGTTAAATTCCATTTTTCTGTATTCATGACAGCACCCCTTTCCTTGGAGGCCCATCAGGCAGAAGACCCTCTCAGGACATTCAGGAAGAGCAGCTGGTCTGGGCAGATTCTCAAGGCAAAAATCTGGGCTTTACTGAAGCCACTGGCAAAGTTCATTTTGACTTTAGCATAGCCAAGAATTTACTGCCACCTTATCACTAAATCTTTTGGCTTTCAGCATTACTGCATATTTTCCTGAGTAATTTTAGGCATATCTATTTCAGTCTTCTGACAAAGATATTTATGATGAAGGGTAATTATTCTCTTGTAGTTGTATCCTGGGACCATAGCTGTTGCCCCATGTGCAGCATCAGGAACAGTGTGTGGATGCATAACAAAGGGTTTGCTCTTTATTTATCTATGGTGCTCTTTACCTCCTCCTCAGGCATTATCCAAAGGAGTTTAAAGTGAGGAGTAAACATGAAGATGTGGATACAATCTGTGATTCAGGATGTGCCAAGTCTACAAACTGTCAGAGCCTGGTAAGAGTTAATGTGTGTTGCACTTTACCACCTTCTCTGGTATCCTCTGTTCAAAACAGGGTACAGGGACTACTCTGACACTCTCAGTAACACAGGTTTTTACTGCCTATATTACGTTGGGAAGATCTGTCCAGAACTTCACTGGTGTTATAGCAAACAGATCTGAATCCTGCAGCCTGACTGCAAACCAATAGGTCTTTCTAAAGATCTTCTATGATGTGTGCCTCATTTTTCTATACCTACAAATGAGGCTTTGAAGAACATTTACACTGTCAGTGTAAAAAGAATGATGCCATTTCTGACTGAATGTTTCCAGTGAGATTAACCTGTTTTTCAGGCACGTATTTCGGCCTAGAGAGTAGCCAGTAATCTACTGCCTTTTAGAAATTTCACTCAAAGTAAACAAATCATTTTCCTAAGATACATTTGTTGCAGGTTTCAGTCTTTTGGCTGTGAGATCTTTCAATATCTCTCTTCCTCCTCACCCCCCATATCATGCAGGGTCACTTTCTAAACCTAATCCAATTGCTTTTCTGTAAGCAAGTGAATGAAATCTAAACACAGACTACATGAGGAAGATGAAGGCATAGGTTATTGTAACTTCCCAGCCTTCCAAGGGTTGTGTCTCTTCATTGTCTCACAAGCATATGCAATGAGACCAGACAAACAGCATCAATAAACTACGGGGGGGGAAAACCTTGTGTGGGCTTTGCAAATACACAGTTCATTAGAAGATAATTCTTTATACACTTTTACTTACTAGGCTGAGACAGGAGCTCTTAGGTTCCACAGTTAAAGCAGCTCAGCTTAGAAGAATAGGGCGAGGGGTCAAAACAAGGTGGAGGGCTTGACCTTAGATGGATATTTCCTTTTTGCCCTATGCTAACCACTAGCAATTTATGCTCTCTTAGCTGAGCAGATTCTGCAGTAGCTGCTGGTTCCACTGCATGGTGAGAGCTGCCCCTGATGCTGCCACACAGCCTGGGGTCACACACTCAGCTCTGCAGACTTCCAGGAAAGAACAGCGAATTCCTGGCCAAGTTGTGGTTCCAAGTACATCGTGCTGTACATGGCACTGCCGGCTGGTAGCCTTTAAGGTTTCCCCTGGTTTAAGTACTAAGCAGAGCACAAAAAAGGGTAACAATCAAGAGCAATATGTTGCTTTTATCACAAACAGACGCCAATGTGAGATGGTGTGGAGTGACAAAGTGGATCAGGAGCTGCAGCTGCTGGTCAGCATGGCCAGCAGGTGTTGGCATGGGTATCTGGTGTATGTGCTCCTCCTCTCCTGCCACCTCACTGGCTAAGACTGAAGGCACATGGAAAAAAGCACTTAAAGAGCCAAAAACAATGGAGTAGAGCTGAAGTCTTTTAAAATTTTCTCTTTACTGATTCCCTTTGGTTCTCTATCATAGTGCATCTTTAAAAAGACTCAGTGACTGAATAGTTCCTGACTTGTAGAATTCTAACTTTTCTGCCCCAAATTAATTGGCTCTATATGTTTTTGCAAACACTCAGTTTGCTTTCAGAATGAATTCCAATAGTTTTTCTTCACCTGGTTTCTGATTTTAAAAGAATGTTGCTCCTAATTCTATGCCATATCCGTAGTGGAAGATGTGACTCAGAAATGTCCAGAGGTGCTTGATAAATAATATTCAGGTTACATGCAAAATGATCCTTTACTGTCAGAGAGCACATTTTTGGGAGGTACCTTCAGCACCTTGTGGTTATGCACCTTGCTACCTTCCACATGCTTGCATGGGATTTAGGCCATGGATTCCAGCACAGCTTTCATGACCTTACCTACAGGTAACGTCCACTGCCCCTCATACCTGAACAGAGACTAATAACCATTTCTTCACTTGGCTGTGCATCTTCTGGTGAAGCAACACCAGTCCCTTCTCAGAGTCTATAACAATCTAAGCCAATTGAAAGTATATAAAAGTTATGAACTACATTTTTTAAATAGAACTGGGGAAGCATAATTTTAATCAGCCCTGTTTGATTATTCCAGTTGGCACAATGTGTAAAAAGCTATCACAAATTATTTTGAGCGATTAGCCAATTACAGAGAGCCATTTCCAGAGAGGAAATTTAGGGCATCTCACTAATGGCTTGATTTATACAGCAGTCCATATTTTAGCAACAGATCTCTTGATTGCTTATATAAACTGGTTTCATTTCACTGGCTTTAAATAAAGAAAAACTGTAAGTAGATAAGCAGCTCTATAAATAACAGAACCAAGGAGCCTGGTTTCCTATGGTTTTGGTAGGAAAAAGTCCTATGTGGACCCTCCAACATCTAGCAAGTGGTAATCTCTCCTTATAGCCTTTCTTTTTCTTTGAATATCCACCTATTTAAAACTTTTTGAATGGCAATGTCTTTGGGACTAGTAACGTTTGTGTTGAATTTGGCTGCAACTGGTCAACTTCAAAAATCACTGAAAAAAAGAGACGTGGAAGCTGTGTGCCTGCATGTGTACACACACAGAGAGCATGACCACATACACTTCACTTAATTAGAAAAACGTGCTCTTTAAAAAAATGACATAAACTGCCGTAACTCTGCAGCTTTTGCCAGAGTCACGTCCATTTTCAGAAACTGAAGAGCTAACCATCAACTGATATCCTTCTGCAACACGGTTTAATGAAGAGAATAAATGATACTCCCTAAGGAAAGTCATTCTCTCATTCCTTAGAGTGTACTTCTTTTCTCATATCTCTTATTGAACTTATTGCTTCACCTTTACTAAGAAAATCTCCTTTACTAAATTATTGCTAAGCTGAAACATAAATGACAGAAAACCAAGCATTGACCCTTTTCATGTCAAAGGCAGCACTGACATTTTTACCCAGTTATTTTAAAGCCTGGACTAGCGCTCTCCATAACTCTGATCACAAATACAGTCCTGTTCAGTAAAGCCAAAGACAGTCAAGTCAGCAAGAAAAATCTGAGGATGGTGTTAGAACCTGCTGTTATTTTAAACTGACAGTATTTGAAAACCAACTTGAAAGCTAGAATTTAAATTCACCTGCCTTTCTATGCCTTAGGCAACGAAATAGGTTCAGACAAAGAGCCAACTACAAATAATGTCATGTAGGACTTCATAATGCAAAGCTCACAACGAGATCACAGCGAATAGAAGTTTACATTAGGAAGCCTACGCAGATCGAAAGATCTTCACAACACTGAGGTATTTTGTTAAAAACACTCTCCCCGCAATGCTGGAATGGTGTAGCAACACTCTGCACACCTACACAGCTTTGGTGTCAACGGCAGGCAGAGCCAAGCAGGCTGCCCAAGCTCCGCACTACGCAGTTTGTTGCCGGTTTCCCCTCTGCAGCGCCTCTCGTAGCCAGAGGCACAGAGCAGCAGGTGACTTTGAGCTGTTGCAAGTTTTGTCTCAGAGATGACTAGCAGCTGATGACAGCACTGACACTGGTGATGTGATCCTGGAATTCCACCAGCACTGCTCAGCAGAACACTTGCCGTTGGAAAGGCTCTGCAAGTTAGCCTTCCCTCCAAAGGTGACGCAGACAGGCACATCGCGGCCTCCCGGTCACAAACTGATGAAGCCCTGTGTTTGCTAAAATGACTCCGTTATCTTGCTCTCCCTGCCCCACTACTCTTTCCAGGAGGCTGTCCTAGAAATTCACTTGTCTGATGCTCAAGCACTTTCCTCAAATTTCTCTGTTCCAGAGAAGGTTTATTCATGACATCCATTTCTCCTTCTGCTACTTCTATCTTTTTGCTTTAAAAGCTTTTTTTCTCTGATGTTAACACTACTCATGTATTAGTAGAAAATAATCAGGTATTCCTCCTGCTTTTGCTTTGATCAATAAGACAAACATTTTACTGTCTTAACACAAAACAAGTTCACTCCACTATCTTGATCATACCTCTTCACTTTTCTTGAACTCAGGTGACCAGAAACACACCATAACCATCACAATTGGTCCAATAAGTAGAATGACCCATAACGGCCTTGCAAGGAGCTCATCTGAACAATTCTCTCAAGGGGAAAGAGCAGTAAGGTAGTCCATCTTTTCCTTCTTCTGCTGATCGTGGGTAAACCTGAGAAGGGAGGTTAAAGAAGTGAAGGATAAGGTATGTCCTCTAGTTTGTGATTACTGCAGACCATTTGTGTCCCTGGGAAGTATCCATTCATTAAGCTTTTCTACTGCTTAGATAACCCTTGCCTCTCTCTGCTTCCCATTCATCCACACAAAGCAAAAATGATGCATTGCTATTTATTCTTTACACAGTATTATAAAGCAACGTTGATTCATTTTATGACACAGAGCTTGAGATATTTAGATGCTGTTTGCTTTTCTTAGATTTATGCGACATGTTGCTTGCTTCTCTGCTTTTAGTAGGGTTATTAATGTGCTAAAGGTTTTGTTACACTCTATTTACATTCATTCATTCAAACTTTTAAAACATGTCCTGAGGAAAATTATTTATCAAAACGATTTTTTGTGTTTCTAGAAAAATGTAACTTCTCTCCTAAAAAACAAAATCCAAAACCAACAACCAAATTTCATAGAAGCAAGATAAAGGAAAAGGGTAAGTCAAAAAAGAAAAAAAAAATAATATTTGCATAGCTTCTTTTAAAATCTGCTATGAAAGCTGCTTTTGAGGATCTTAATTTCTGGTTGCCTAACAAGATGCCATTAGACTTCTTTTTTTTTAGCAGTGCTAAAGGCACCGCTTAACATGATTTAAATTGCAGTTCTGAGCACTTCATTCCTCTGAAAATCAGGCCTTATATGGGTCAAGTTGGTCATTTCCTCGGAATGAACACTTGAGAAAACATTGGCTTTAAGCGAGTTGGTTCAGACTGTGAATCTACCCCGACAGAGATGAGAACAGGACTGGGGGTTTCTGACTGACTGATCAAATGACTCCCCTGTGCTGTCACCAAGAAAGAGAAAGGTTATTTTCACTGAATTGCTGAGTACATAAAATGTGTTGAAAGAAAAGGTAAAACTTCTTGAAAGGGTTTAGAAATTGTTATATTTATAATCTGTGGTGGTAGGATTTTCAAGTCCAGTGTTCAGTGAAGCTAGACTGACAAATTTATTATAGTTATAAGGCTGAGAAAACTATTAGAAGAAATATAATAGAAGGTACATTTTTGTGAAGCTTTAATAGGAACTGAAACAATTCAACAAAAGACTAAATTTGGTAAGGGGGAAAAGTAATTTATTAAATTGTTCTAAAAAGATTGACTGACCTTTCTTTAAAAAGAACAAGTTTTTTGGTAAAAAAAATGAAAAGCTCAACCACCATAACAACAACCTAGTAAAAGGGTTTATTAGAAACTGGCTCCTTGTGAAAGTTCAGTTATTTTTATTGTCCATAAATGTTGGTGTTATGCAATAAGAGAAGCATTGTTACCTCTCTAATTTCTTTAAGGGACTGAAGAAATTAATAATAAAAGCATTTCAGTCCTAAACTGAAATAAAAAATAGAAGACTCTTGCTCAGGTTTGTATGGCAAAAAAACAGAGACATAAACTATGGGCTGAGAATTCAGCTCCTAAGGAAACTTAGCCAGAACTGTGAAGGTGGTGTTATTTCTTCTAACTCTGCTTACAGTAAAAGTCAAGCTATTGATATCAAGCATCTTGACAATCACATAAATGCATATATTAAAATTCAAAGTACTTTTTGCTTCTGTAGCTGTATCATCATTACAGAATAAGACATTTTAAAGTAAGACCAGCTGGCAATAACATTACTTATTCACACTGGATAGAAGTTACAAGCTGACTTGTACACCCAGCACAAACAGACAAATTGAAGACGGTGTCTACTTCACCTCAGAGCAAGAGCGGACACAAGGTTAAGTAGTCCAGTCCGTCCAAAGTGGTGCAGGAGTTGGAAGATGGTTTAACTAACCAGCAGTGCCTGCATGGAATTATATTCACATGAACTTGAGCAGGCACTGACTTGCCCCTCAGTAACCCTGCTAGGGTTTCAAATCAGAACCTCAAACCAAGTGCAGCTGACAGGCTTTCTGTCCAGCTGGCAGGCATGGTCCAACTCAGGGCAGCCCAGTGAACCTCCACAAGGCTGTGACAGACAGACACTGCAGGGGGTTGTGAAGCAGATGATGGGCCACTGAGCTGGTAGATCATTACGGGCACCAACTTGAGGAAGGCAGTTTCCCAAAGCTCCCCAGACAGCCTATAGAGAAAGGTACTGCTGGCCTTCAGAGGATCTCCAAATGCTCGGCTTCATGCTCGGCATCACTGTCAAGGAGAGCTTCTCTCTCTGCATTGATTAAGGAGGTAGCCTAGGAAAAATCAACCTTCCTGTGTATAAACCATCTGATGTGACTTGACTCGCTTCCTGGACAGAAAAACTGTTTCAGTCCCTCTTGTTTGCGTGCATCCTCTTGTTGCTCTCAGGAGGAGCGTGCTCTCACTGCACAAGGGGGAAAGATGTCCTCTACATGGGTGAGCAAAATGCTGCTTGTGAGATCAGAGCTAACATCCTCACTCAACATACTTCAAACAGGGACTGGTTCTGAGAGTGTTTGGTTTTATTGGGCTTCCTGTGTTCAGTTTAGGGAAAACAAACAGGAGTTGTTGGAAATAAAGCTGTAATTTACTATCCTAACACGCTGAGAAGCAATTAGATTCAAGCTAATTACTGTAAATAGTTTTTATAATTACGTGTAAAACATCCTACTACCTGTACATCTGTTAAAGTCAGCTGAGGCCTGTAGATTTTTATACTTTTTTAAATAGAATGTTTAATGTTATTACTCAAGGGCCAAACTATATAATTTCCTGAAATCTTTAAAAAGAAGTAACTAAGCCATAGAAATTCCTGATGGAAAGCACCAGTTAGAGCATGTACCCCCTTGACAGTACCAAATGGGTCTATCACTAAACTGCCTCAAGAATTGTCTAGGTTAGTTTATATTTCACAGCTATATCTACTACTACTTGGAAAGACTTTTCCAGAGCCTGAAGGATATTCAAAGTGAAAAAAAAACCCCACCCAAACAACGAATAATTTATAGATGAATACTGATTTTTTTAGCTTTGTCCTTATTCATTAGGTGTTTAGCTCGACTTGAAGAATAAAGAAAATATTCTCTTCCTTACATCCTTCTACCACAACCATTGATTTTTTTCCTTTGCCATTGGACAAAGTTTAGCCTGACCTGATTCACAGTCTCGCACCAGGCGTTCACAGGCACACAAACCAGTTAGAGTTTTTCCACCTCTGTTGGTTCTTCTTCTTCTTCCCGGAGGAACTCTTGTTCTAAACTTAACCATCTTTAGCTTGGACAATGATTTTTGCACCAGCTGAGGGGTGCTCCACCCATCCAGGTCTCTTGCTTGCGTCTGGTTCACCTGAAAGAGGTCTCCTGGGGTCTGGGGGCAATTCCAACATTGGACACATTGCCAATTTGCTTTCAACAAAGTGTGACCTTCACACAGGTACCGGTCTTTCCCACACCAAATATACAGCTTCAGCTGCCTAATAACAAAATGCAAAAACAGGAGCATGTGGTTGGATTGTCCTAGCCTTTATAAGATTCATCTCAGCTCTAATTTTGCTACCTCAGAGACGTCAACTATTTGAAACCCTAAACAGAGAAGGGTATGGGACCTGCCAACAGTAAGGTTGAGAGCAACTGCCTGAATACTGGAATGTGAGGGGAAAGAGGAACTGGAAGTTGGTGTTTGCACTTGCTAGATTTGATGCTTTATCAGCTTGCTTCTGCACTGAGAGGATATTTCCTTGCATATCTTTGCCTTTTTAGCTGCTTGTAACTTAAAGCAGCTTCACATGGGGCTCATGGAGCCGACCTTTGCAGCTAATAGGAAAAACTGCCAGAAGCCAAGGTGATGGCCACCAGCTGCTCTGATGGGATTTCACGGCTCTGAGATTGTCCCTCAGGTCTGGTAGATTTTCCCAATGGTATCACTTAAGAAATGTTTAAGAACAGATAGACATTGGCCCTCCAAGTGGATATTAAGCTACTATAGCAACAGAGATGTACCTCCAAAAGGCAAGTAAAGAAAGAAGAGGAAAGCAAAGGAATTAAAAAAAATGAAATATATACACTTTTTAAAAAAACTTTTGGAGTGGTTTTATGTAAAAAACAATCCTTTCTTATTGTTTTTCCTTTGAAATACTCCTGGTTTAAAATCCCAATAGATATAAACATTCAATTTTTTAAAGACTGACATATGGCAAAAAAATTGGTACCAGTAAATAAAAGCACATAAAGCTAAATCACGCCTTTCTAAATGTTAGTAAAAATGACAAAATAAAATACTAGTGATATAAACTACATGCAGGTGTGTAGCATATTACAAGCAAAAAGCATATCTTGCAATTATAAGCCTACAGTATTTATTTCACTTGTCTGTAATTACATTTTATACATGTTTGTTTAGTAATATCAATCCAAGACATCATTTTGAGGATATAATTAACTGCATGTTACAACAGAATGTTTGACTGGTTTTGTGTGTTGCAAGGTATAAAAGTCTCCGTTAGCTATGTTTAAGTGCCACCTAGTGTTACAACTCAACAGTTCTGCTCAGAATACCCTTTTCTGCTTAATTTTCACACTAAAACCAAATTGCGGGGTTAAAAAATACCCTAGGGTCACAACGCTCACATTTCAGTGCCAACAACGTCCCCAGTCTTTATGTAGGTGCTCACGGAGTAGGGGATGTCATGTGTAACACCTCTGCTGCAGCCTGCCACCAAGCCACGGAGACTGCTCCGGGGTTACACCGTACACGGCCATATCAGCACACCTGGGCAGTAAATGCCGCTCTAGGGGTTTCACGTGCACGTATCCAGTTTTTCAGATTTTTAATAACTGCTATCCAGCAGTGAATTCCCAAAGGGGCAGAAGTATCTAATAGAGACACACACATAAAAAAACTTTTAGATATTTTTTCCGATAAGGTGCAAGGGTCAATTGGAAACCTGGGGGGACAACACAACAGACAACATAACAATCTACAGAGCATGCTACAACTGGATGCCAGTGCATTAAGATGTGCAAGAGAACACTTTTTCCCCTCATAAGCAAGTCCCATCTATAAAGCCCTGTTTCCGCAGTGACCCTCACTGATAGACTTCACTACAGGCACTTAACAGAGACACAGAACCCCCATCCAGATTAGACGGCTGTCAGAGATTTCTGGCCATCACTAGCAGTCACCTTCCATTTAATATAAGTTTAAAGTTCATATTATTGACAAGTTGGGAACTGCTCTAGTTTAGGTTGCTCTTCTAATGAAAAAAGAACATTAATACAGAAAAAATAAATGCAGAGTTTATAGCTCATTAGCTATCAACTTACAGAGTTTCATCCACTATCACACAAAGCAGTCATTAGGAAATTATGGTTTCCATCCTGTCTCTGATTCTGCAACACTGAACAATTGATGGTATCTGTAGCTTAAATAAAATGTTCTTTGTGTTGTCTCCACAAATGGCATATATAATGGTTTGTGTAAACCAAACTGCAATTTGTCTCTATTCTTTCTGAAAATCATTAAATGCTAGAAGAAAGATCACTGTCATTAACAAGAACTGGTGTAGCTCAAAGTAGAATATGCAAAACATTTAGGCTTTCCATTAAATTGAGACCGTAACCATTAGCTTTTCACACCATTAGAAATGAGGACGGACTCCTATTTCTCCATATCATTTATTGGAAAGCCTTGTCTTTAAATCACAATGGTAAGAAAAAGCACAAGAAAAATTTTAAGTACTATTTATCCTGACTGCTGCAACAAGTTGACAAGTACTTTGAAGAATTTCTACTTAATTATATGTCATAAAGTGGATTAATGCGAGTTTGTTGGAGAAACACAAAATCAGAGAATGGAAAAAATGGAGACGATAACGAGCTGAAGAATCACATGGAAAAATTTTGCTCAGCAGTAAAAAAGGCTGGTGGTGAGGCCTCCAGGATCAGAGAACATTTAGGAAGGAAAAAGAGGAGACGAACTCTTCAGGAGCAGCTTTTGTAAATCATCTGCAGCTGCTGACATGCATAATCTACTGGGCAACAATTAAGAAAATGAAGAAAAATTATTTTTGTCTGTATTTGGCTTAGAATTGTTTGTTTTCCACAAAGAACAAAATATTCCAAAGTGCATCCAGAGAAGGGCAATGGAGCTGGTTAAGTGACTGGAGAAGGTGTCTCATGAGGAGCAGCTGAGGGAACTGGGGTTGTTTAGCCTGGAGGAGGCTGAGAGGAGACCTCATCACTGTCTTCAACTGCTTGAAAGGAGGTTGCAGCAAGGTGGATGCTCCCAAGTGACAGTGAACGGCTTCAAGTTGCACCAGGGGAGGTTCAGATTAAACATCAGGAAAAATTCCTTCACTGAAAGGGTTCTCAGACACTGGAATGGCTGCCCAGGGAGGTGATGGAGTCTCCATCCCTGGAGCTGTTTAGAAGGCTGGTAGATGAATTGCTGAGGGATCTGGTTTAATAGTGGACAGGTACAGTTGGACTTGATGATCTCAAAGGTCTTTTCCAACCAAGCGATTCTATGATTCACCAAAAAGCAGATTATTGTGCCTTTTTATGAAGTGTATTTTGACACACATGGTCAAAAAGGACCCAAGCGGCCTCAGAAACGCTCCAGGGCAGAGGCCTGGCGGAAGGGTGGAGATTTAGATTAGACATTAGGAAGAAATTCTTCACAATGAGAGTGGTGAGGCCCTGGCACAGGCTGCCCAGGGAAGCTGTGGGTGCCCCCTCCCTGGAGGTGTTCCAGGCCAGGTTGGATGGGACCTTGAGCAGCCCGGTCTGGCGGGAGGTGTCCCTGCCCGTGGCAGGGGGGTGGGACTGGATGGGCTTTGAGCTCTCTTCCAACTCGAACCATTCTGTGAGTCTGTGAAAACCCAGGGTGGGACCCGGGGGGGAAGACGGGGTGCGAGAGCCGGGGACACCGCCCTGGGTGCCGCCCCCACCCCGGGGCACTGGGGCCGAGCTACAGCATCGATGCGCCTATCGGGGCGGGCAGCGCCCGGAACGCTGCGGTGCCCGGAACGCCACCGCCTGCCCCGCGTTCCTGCCCGGGCCGGCCCCGCCCGGGTGTAACGCCTGCCGCGCGAGACAGCCCCGCCCCGCGCCCTCCCGCTCCTCCAGTCACAGCGGCGAACGCGAGTCCCGCCCGCGCCTGGCCCCGCCCACCGAGGCGCGGCGCGGCCAATCAGCGCCTGCGACCAGGCTCTCGCTTCCAGCCGTCTCCATGGTGGCGGCGGGGGGCGCGGGGGGGGAAAGGCGTCGGCGTCGTGGAGCCCGTGGCGGGTGGGTGCTTCCCTTGAAGCCGGCCAGGTTGAAGGTAACCGAGCTCTGTGTGTGCATTTCTGTCCCCCTCCTGCCTTCTCCTCCCTCAGTCTACAGAACGGTGCATCCCGGCCTCGTGCATCCCCCCCACGGCCCAGTGGTGGGGCCCGTGGGGCGCTCGGCGCCCACCTGAGCAGGGCGGGCCTGAGGGGCAGCTGAGGGCACCGGCGGCTTCTGGGGGCACCGGGGGCGTCTGAGAGGAGCGGGGGCATTTGAGGGGAGTGGGGGCGTCTGAGTGCACCGGAGTCGTCTGAGGGCACCGGGGGGGTCTGAGGGGAGCGGGGGCATTTGAGGGGAGTGGGGGCGTCTGAGTGCACCGGAGTCGTCTGAGGGCACCGGGGGCGTCTGAGGGGACCGGGGCGGAGCGTGTCCCAGCCCGTCGTACCCCGGGCCTGGCAGCCGCCTGGGAGGCAGCCCGTGAGGCACTTCGGGCGCTGCTGTCTGTGAGCCGGGCACCCCGGTGATGAGACAAGAAGCAGTTACTGTCACGAAAAGTGCAATATTTTGATATAAGCTAAAGCAGAGTTAAGTTTCATCTGAGTAACTGTATTTTTTTGCAAGTTAATCACAGACTGTTCCTCTGATAGGATGAAACTATGTTTTGTTTTTTTTTTTTTAAATTGTGCTTTTCCCAGACAGTACTGTCCAAAGGAGGTCCTTCCTTATCTAAAAAATGCAAGGTCAGACAGACAGCTGCCTCCAGTTGGCAGAGATTTGGCTGTTGTGAAATTCATAATAAAATTAAAATTATTCATTGGAAAGTAATAGAATATGCATAGGATTTCTGGGATAATTTATACATATACATGTAAGTGGGAAATATATTCTGAAACCAGCTCTTGTCTTGTTACGCGTGATTGATAGAAATCATTCCCTTAAGCATCCAGTGCTGAAATAAAGGGTGCTGCTTCCTGAAACTCCAAAACAAGTCTTAGAGAGTTTATTTGCCAGCATTTTTTGTATCAGTGACAGTGAAAGCTCCCCTTCCCCAGTCACTCCCAATACCAGTAAAGACAGAAACTGAGGAGCAGAAACTTGTCCTGGTCTGGCAAGCAGCATGGAGTTGCCCAGGTAGGAGCAGGGATAATTCCCTGATGAGGGAGGATGCACAGACTGGCTGCCCAGCTTGCCAAACCGAGGGGAAGCGTTAGCAGTACGACCAGTGGCATAGAAATACGTTTTAGAGAGTGGCAAAGCACACACTGCTGGGAAACGGGCTCTGCTAAGGTTCAATCGCACGTGCGAGCAGCCTGCATCAAAGCCACGTGTGAACCTTCAACAGAGAGGAGGCCTTTCCAAAGGCCTCTGGCTGCCATTGGCCTGGACAGGCACACCCTCTGCCGGGTAAAAAACTGGCTGGATGGCCAGGTCCAAAGAGTAGTGATAAATGGAGTTAAATCCAGTTGGAGGCCGGTCACAAGTGATGTTCTCCATGGCTCAATGCAGGGTCCGGTCTTGTTCAACATCTTTATCAATGATCTGGATGGTGAGATTGAGTGCACCCTTAGTAAGTTTGTGGATGACACTAAATAGGAAGGAAATGTTGATCTGCTTGAGGGTAGGGAGGCTCTGCAGAGGGATCTGAACCGGATGGATCGATGGGCTGAGACCAGTGTGATGAGGTCAAACAAGGCGAAGTGCCGCATCCTGGAGTCAAGACACAGCAACCCCATGCAGTGTTACAGACTTGGGGAAGAATGCCTGGAAATCTGCCCGGCAAAAGAAGACCTGGGGGTGCTGGTTGACAGCCAGCTGAGTATGAGCCAATAGTGGCCAAGGTGGCCAATGACATCTTGGCCTGTATCAGAAACAGCATGGCCAGCACAGCCAGGGCAGTGGTTGTGCCCCTGTACTCAGCATTGGTGAGGCTGCACCTCGAGTGCTGTGTTCAGTTCTGGGCCCCTCAGTACAAGAAGGACATTTTAGTGCTGGAGCATGTCCAGAGAAGGGCAAAGAAGCTGGTGAAGGATCTGGAGAACAAGACTTACAAGAGGCAGCTGAGGGAACTGGGAAAAACCTGCAGAAAAGAAGGCTGAGAGGAGGCCTTATGACTGTCTACAACTGCCTGAAAGGAGGTTGTAGTGAGGTGGGTGCCAGTCTCTTCTCCCAAGTGACAGACGATAGGACAAGAGGAAATGACCTCAAGTTGCATCAGGGAAGGTTCAGATTAGACTTCAGGAAAAATTTCTTCACTAAAAGGGTTGTCAGGCACTGGACGAAGTTGCCCAGGGAGGTGATGGAGTAGACAGGTAGACAAAGTGCTCAGGGATCTGGTTTAGTGGTGGACAGGTACAGTTGGATTTGATGTTCTCAAAAGTCTTTTCCAAATAAGCGATTCTGTGATTCAATGTTGTGAACATGTGATAGGGTCTCTTGTTTTCATTAATTTTAATTCATGTGACAACAATGCAGTCACCTCTGACAGTAAAAAAAATATAGACTGAAAACCACATTCAAACCTTTGGAAAGTGCCATAGGGTCTCGATTTGTGTGCAGTGGGCAGCCAATTTTTTTCATATCTCAAAAAAATCATGAAGATGTAAACAATTTAAGCTGTGCTGCTTGGGAAAGCGGTGGAGTCACCATCCCTGGAGGTGTATTTCTAAGCTGTGTAGATGTGGCACTTAGGGACATGGTGTAGTGGTGGACTTCGCAGTGCCAGGTTTATGGATGAACTTGATGGTCTTAAAGGTTTTTTCCAACCCAAACAATTCTGTAGTTCTCTGTACTGTATTCAGTACTGAACGGCTGAGCTCAAGAAGATTTCACTTAATTTTTCAAGCACTCAAAAATTAAACCCGTTTAGTAGGTTCAGTTATTTAGTTTAATCATGCCTGTACTTAAACATAGATTCTTATGAACAGGGCACTGTATCTGTGAGAGGCAGTTATAAATGATACTTCTAAGAATAATTTGGTGTTCAGGAGAATATGAGAAAACCCAGAAGTCACTGATGTAAAAAATGATACACAAACTATACAGGCACAGGGTTTGCATATGGGGTTCTAAACAACTGAAACATGAGAAAACATAATGCAAAATCTGAAACTCAAAAGTAGAATTTTAGTTCTCTTTGAAGGTATTAGAATACAGTGCAATTTTCAAAAAACATGTTGTGAACCTTAAGTAACGTGCCTGTATTCAAAGCATAATGTGTCAATGCCTTGTGGTGAATATAAACGTTTTTAAGCAGGTTTTGTGTAGATGGCTGATATAGAAATATCCAATGTGCAACTTTTAACAAGGAGTTGTCTAATACTCAAAAGTGTATGTTTGTGTTTTAATTCCTCTTGGTTTTCCTTTAACAGAGTGACAGAGCTGGGGCAAAGAACTGAAAATGTCATCCTATTTGGCTCAAGAGGTTCACCTTGCTAGAAGACATGAAGAGATGTGAGTAATTTTTTCAGCTCTGTGGCCTGCATCACAGCACTTTGTGTTGTCTTCTTGCGAGACCTCCCTCATTGCACATGACCATTCCGTGAGCAGTGAATCCCAGCTCCTCACAGAGCACAGCAAGGGGCTGATGTTCCAGGAGGTGGCACTCTTCCTTCATGAATTATTGGAATTAGCATCCTTGATTGCCGTTAAAGGTATTTCAGTTGATGAGGTTTCTGACTTTCAACGGTGGTACTGGTTTAAGATCTCCATTTTTAACCTCCTGTCACCATTACGTTTCTATCTGGAGGAGGTAATTGGATTCTCTCACTCTATGCCTCAGTTAGAATTGCTTCTTTGTTGCCCTATAAACTTGGATTGTGAAGTAAATACAGTAATGATTCAGAAAAAATCTGCTTTTCTTCTAACAGCTAGTACTTGCCAATGAGCAAGAGTAGTACCGATCGAGTCACCCCTGCCCACCCTGCCGCTCCTGTTCTGGGAGATGCTGTGCTTCTGAGCACCTCAGCATATGAGGGTTGCTGGCTGCAGCATCACAGCTTCGTACCAGCGCAGCAGGTGGTGTCTGCCTGCACCTTTTTCCCTCCCCCAGCACACCCACCCTACAGCCGGCTCCATTAGCCCCATAGTTTTGAGAAAACTGGGTAAGGTAAAAAGGTTATTTTCTAGCTCCTGAGCAAAATGTTCTACCCACTTAGCAAAATGTTTTCCTTTGTAGACTGTCTCGGAGATCAGAGCTGCTACAGCAGATGGAGACTTATCTAGGAGACAAAAAGACTAAAAAGACATGGCAAACTCAGGCAGCTGATGCAGCTCGTAAAAGGAATGCAGCACTTTTAAATGTAAGTTTCTGCAACTACCAGGAACCGCATTGAAATGTCATGGTTACGTAGTTTAGAGAATTAAAAATAAGTGTTTGCTCTATAGTTATCATTTGAATTACCCTATCTACAGTTCCCTCTTCTGGAACTTGACCAAAAGTATTAAACGACAACCTTTTATAATCTGGTTGTATCACTACCTGTTTCCCTTGCCCTTCTCATAGGAGCCTCGTGGTGGCAGCTGCTACTAGCTCTTTTTTTTTTTTTAAGTACATATAGAGATGCAACACATGCTATTACATGTCTGCCTGAGAGAACCTGGAGTCTGACAAGGCTCACAGCACCTCTACGTGTTGGTTCAAGATACGGGGTGTGCTTGGAAATAGGGGCTGAGCAGCTTTAGTCCAGGGTAGGAACTCTTCTCCGACAATGGTTGTGTGAAGTTGTGGAAGAAGATCTCAGTTTAATGTTTTTGTTTAAAAAGGTGTAGAGTGACTTCAAGAATCTTACTTGCAAGCCTGTGAAAGGAATGTTTGGTATTCCTGGCTCTTGCTAGTGGTAATACTGTTAATAATGGTAATAGCTGTTCTGCTTAGTCTGTGTCATATTTAGGTAAGATTTGTGTTTCCTCGGGTGAACTCAGCAGAGGTTGGAGAATGGACAGTTACAAAGATCTAGGTTTGATGGCAGGGGCTGGAATGCCTCTTCTGGAACCCCTGCCTTAGGCATTAGAGATTGCACTTGACCACTGACATGAGCATGCATTTGATAAGTCTTTGTTGTTCAGGAAACTGCAGAAAACTGTAGCTCTTGTGCATGTTCTTTAAACTCTTATTAAGGTTCCATATTACATGTACTGTGTTTATTGAAACAAGAAGTTTTACTCTAGAAAACAACAAGATTAATTTGTGTCACTGAAAATTTGTTGTTTCTTCATGCAGAGCGTGGTGAAGGTTTAAGACATTCACATTTTAGGTGGGTGTAATTCTTATGTAGGCTCTCTTTGTATTTAAATTGAAGGTATATTTAGAGAGCGGCAGACAAGGCAGAACAGTTACTCAGGGACGCCTTCTTAACTACCCTGTGACAAGGAGGATTTGTCAGCTTAGACTCTGGTAAAGCAATGCATCCTGGGCTGGGGCAACCAGACCCCTCTGTACTGGGTATAGGAAAGTGTGGGTGCTTCAGTGGGAGGCTGGGAGAAGCAGATGGTTTGTTCATGATTTCCATAGTTCGTGCTCCATTGATGCAGTAATTTCAAGCAGTGCAACTCCCATTTTCCTTATGTATTTTTTGAGAATGGATTTTTATTTCATAAATATAGTTTTTAATAAGTTATTTGGTTTATATTTTCTCAGTTTACATACATACTTAATTAATGCAGGGTGTATTTCTGCATGCTGAAAGCTTGTGGTATTGGAAATGGTAACAATAGCTCAGACGTATACAGAGTGTAAATATTTTTGCAGCTAAACAGATATTTGCCATCTTCTGTCACATCCTCTAAATTGTTCTTTTCAAGTGTCAGAAATGGTGTTTGTATGGGGAAGAAAGCAAAAACATACGTATCAAAACAAATTCTGTTGCAGGATAAAGTAGCATAAATCAGTTCAAATCTATTAATTTTATACTGGTTTTAACAGGCATGCACTCCTGCAGATGCTGTCTGATAACAGAAGAAAACAGGAAAAAAAAAATCTCTGCAGAATAATATATGAGAGGCTTGAAAACAAGACTGATTAATGTGCCAGCTTCAGAATATTGTTCCTGATACCAGGCACTGTACATTTCACAGTTACCATGTGGAGAGTTGTTGATTTGGCCTACTCAAAAATACATGGACATGATGAAGTGTTATTTTTTTATTTGCATTTCTGCTTTTCTGCATGTAAGCAAAATCGGTTGTTTTCAGTATGTGATCATAGCAAAAGACATATTTCTTTCTCTGCACAGTTGATATTTATGCACAGGAAGTCATTTCAAAATTAATTTATTTTCTAATCAGTAGGAAGCAAGGAACTAAACATTTTTTTTAATTGAAATTTTAGCATTATAAGCACTTGTTCAGCATTTTAACATAATTACCAGAGTATTTTCCTTACTGTCTTTAGAGGGAGACTGCAGATTAGGGAAATCTGTATCATTTTAACTTATATAATGTTGTAATAAAAGCAGAAATTAGACAAGTATTTATAATCTAATTTGTGATGTTTGCTTATATTTCTTACGTTTAGAAATATATGTTACTGTGCAAGAGCTACTAACATGAAATAGAGAATAAAGAATATGCTATACAATAATGAGTACTGGGAAAGCAATTTAAATCAAATTTGCCTTCCTTCATAGGCATCTAATTCTTGAATTATTGAAGTGGGACTCTGCCAGACTGATATCAATATAAATGACAGCTGAATTTGGTCCCCTAAAATTGATGCATGTGTCATGCATTCCATTTTACCTCTGGGGAAGGGTCTCGAATTGTTTTTGTTCCAGTCCCTGTGGTTTTAGGGGAAGCTTTGTAAGATGCTCTCTTTTTTTCAGTACTGTGACATATTAGATTTGCTGTTTTTGTTCCAAAGTAGTTTACACTAGTAATGTATTTATTTTTGTATTGATGATGGGGATTTCATTTTTATACAAAGCTTGCCAGTTGTAAAGACACACAAGAAGTGCTGTCTGATTTTTCAGTATTTCCAGTTATTTTCTAAATCATACTACACCTTCCAGCAAAAATTTCTTTCACTGCCTGTCATTAAGTCAGTATTCTGACAATAGTCTGCACAACATACAAACTAGAGTGAGCAACAAAAAGACACATCCAATATCTAGGCTATGCCAAAGTGACCTTCTCTACTAAACATATATGCACAACTGCTGTCTCCTTTCTCGCCTGAAAGACACTCCTTTCCTAGCACCATAAACGTTCCAATGACTTAAAGGAGTGGTTAAAGGAATAGTGATCTTGATTGATAGTCTTCCTTCCTGTGACAATTCCTACAGGAATTGGGAAGAAGGAATCAGAAAGGAGGAAAACCCTATCTATGAATATGAAGTATTCATATACTGGTTGATCCTTCTTTTCAGTGTGGTGATAGCTTTTCCAGACTCGGTCTGAGCTGTACTGGTATGAGCTTCTTTTGGTGCCTTTTGTGGTGTATCTGGTCTAAGTGCATACAACAGAGAAATTCCTTGCTTAGGTTACTCAAGTCCGTGTCATCCTCTGTTGTTTCGACATTGAGTCTTCAAATGGCTTCCATTTTTGCTCTCGTTCCCCCTTTATCTTTATCCTGTTAGTCTTTTCTCATCTGAAAATGCATAGCCACTTGCTACTTCGAGGGTTTGGGTGAATCTAAGACTAAATTTGCTCTTTCTGAGACATTCTTCAGCTCCCTGCAAGGGTAAGCATTTTGCTGTAGAAAGGGATGCCCGTTGTGCTTGCATCAGGTTTGTAATTATGTGCAAGAGAATACAGTCATGCTGTAAAAGGAATTAATGAAATAAAATAAGATCAACACTGTAAATCAAATGGACTGAGTGTATCTGTATCACTAAGTTGAATTTCAATGAACAGTAAGTCTATATTTTACTGTGTTAATCTTACTCTACTGAATTTGAGTCTCATTTTTCAAACTGAACTTGAGTCAAGCCCTGTTTGCTTATTGATGTGTCCAGATTGGCTATTATTCAATGGGACTAATCATGTTTGGTCTCTCTTGCTGGTGTACTCTTCCAGAATCTCACTCTTCTTTCAGCAGCAGTGGTGGTGAATATTTGGGAAGTCCCTTTGGGGAATTTCCTCTCTCATTTAGTTTTTCTGTTGTACTCTTCACACCCGCTCTCTGCTCCCAACTCTGCCATCTGCTATGCTTTCTTTCCCCCTCCACTCTGTTCAGCTTTGGCTTCTTCACACCCCACTCCCACGTCCCTTTCTGTCTCTCTTCATCTGCCCACAACTCAATCTCTTCAATGTTTGGGTATGGAACTAAGCCCACAAGAATGGGTCAGAACTTTAAAGGAGGAGGGCGGTTAGTTTGGGGAATGTTTTGATTTGTTTGTTGCTGTTGGTTTTGGTGTTTCTTTTTTAAAAACACTGTTTAGGCCTTTGTGAATCCCGCTTGTGTCCACTGGACAAGCAGAAACCCAAATATCAATTTTTTTGTAAGAAAGCTCTGTGAGGTGCATTGTCATCCAAGTTTGTCTGGTGAACAGCTTGCTACAGCTCTACATTTTTGTGCACATGTTATGCATGCATATTAGCAAGTCATCTTTGTCTTGAGGAGTAAAGATCTTGCACATAATTTGCCGAGTTACTTTACAGTTACATTAGCTAGAATCCATACTTCAGTCCTCATGCAGCACAGAGGAAACCAGTCTGTTCCCCTCTATTTTCTGAAGTTTTATAGAACAGAATTTAACTGTAATTTACCCTGCTGTCCAGAGAGAGTAATGGTACTTTACAGCAAGAGTCTTATGTGGGCATCAAAAAGATGCAGCAAACATACTTAGAAACTGCAGGATGTTGATGTTACTAGTACAGGGTGGATTTCAGAGTGACTAAACAGAAAGACTGGAACTTGAGTGTTGTTATTCCGATGCTGTCTAGTTCTAATGAGATCATTTAATTGAATGTCTTTATGTAAGTGTGCATTTTCCTTTTGCTGTTCCCAGTGTCTGTTTTTAAAATGTGCTTTGCCTGTTTTAGGATATAGAAGCAGCAGAAAAAAGGCTGCAAGAAAGAGTGTATTTACTTCCGCATCCCGATACTGTTAAGTTAGAAGTAAGTCCTAGAACTCTGTCTTTTCATTTACTGTTTACCAAATATTTTGCTTCCCCCCCCCCCCCCCCCCCGAAGCATGTTCTTAAAGTGAAAATAATTGATTTTAAAATCCAGTGACTGGTATAGCCAAAGGCCTGTGTACTGTGTAGCAAGCTGAACCTGAATTCTGGGGCAAGGTCCCTTGATTCTGGAGCATTCTGGTGGAAATATTTAGCAGCTTTACTTCTCTTTAAAAATGAAGTCAAATATAAAAAATGAATATTGTGAATATCAGAAGATTACTGTGTTTATTATGTCAGAACTATTTAGTTTGTTTTATATGGTCACCCTGTTTTCAGTTTACCACAGATTGTCATCTTTCCATTTCAGGGTCAACAGTTTATCAGCATGAACAGAGACATTTTCACTGCTCAGAGTTATTTTATGGTTGTATGGGAGCTTATGAAAAGTGCTGGTCAAGCTGAAACGCTCAATTTTTACTTCTTAACTTGTAGTCCCTAAAACATTCTTTAAAGAAAAAATTTTGAACAGGACATTACTCTGAGAACTGAATGTTGCCCTCATACATCGTGACGAGTTCAGTTCCCTGGCGTGCAGACTCTTTTATTTGTGTTACGTAGTGATGAATGAATGATGAGACAGAAACAATTCTGCAGCAGGAATTGCAGCACAGCTCTCCCTGATGCAAACTAAACCCCTTTACCACAAGGCCATGGAGTTGGATTCCCCGTTGTGTTTCTTGGTTTGTGGGTTCTTCATTTTATGGTGCTGTGGTTTCCACAGGCAGAGCAGCACTGAGTGTTCACACGAGTTTATGTGCTGGAGCCTGCTCAGAGGAGGGGAGGGCAGGGCTTTTGGTGCTGCCAGCCCACGAAGGGAGCTGTATTGTACATGAGTGTCACACCTGCCGTGCAGGTGTTGGAATGCCTAGGCCAGCACTTATGTGAGAGGCATTGCTTCTTTTTCTGGCTGCTGTTAACGGTGTTTGGTGTTTGTCATTGCATTTTGTGCATAGCCTACTCCTATCACAGTGATAGGATGCACACTGAGGATGACCATTCTGTGATTTTATTTTTTTTAAATATTTTTTAGAGATTTTTAGACAATATGGTACATTTTTTCTTAGATACCTGTGCCTCTTGAATGATGCTAGGAAAGATGCCAAGCTACGAGTATTGAACCCATTTCAGCTGTGTTCAGAAATAGTATTAGACTCCTCGAGGACTTTCAAGGCGCCTCTGGAGTTGTTTGGATCGGTTTTGCACTGCTTCTCCCTCTGACCCATGCTGGGTGTTAAGCTGCTTGCAGCACGTAGACCAAAGTCCACACAAATTGGAGAATGCAGAGCGATTGCTTATGGCTGCAGAGATGTCTGCACTCTGCAGCAGTGGTTGAATTTTAGAGAGAACAGATTCACTATTTGAAGGAGAAGATCTTATTTCAGCTTTTCTTATACTTCCAGAGAAGAGTGCTATAAATAGGGGAAAAAGAAAACTTTCTTTCATGGTACAAAATTCTTGTGCATGCTTTGTTCCAAAACACTTCTGAGCATATTTCACTCAGCCATATATGTGTCTGTATTAATATACTTTGAAAGTTATGGCTATAATGGATCCCCAGCTTGCTGAGTCGGAGTAGTTGTGTGTGTGACAGCACATATGCTTGTCAAAAAAGATTCTTTGAGTAAATCTGTTGAAGAAAATATTTTTGTAAATCTGCAAGAGCTATAGTTATATCTGAGTTACATGTAAGGATCAAAATGATTAGCCAGGAATCGAATACTCTGCAGGGACATGTTCAGTTCCGTGTTACGCTTCTACGTTATATACTTAAACTACAAAAAATAAAAAAAGGCTCAATGCATGCATGCCATAAATATTTTCTACTACAAAATTACGTTTTTCTGAATGGACACCAGTGTCTAAAAGCACTTACGTTGGTAACTGGATTAAAGTGTGGACTCACTCTTTCATCACATTATTTTGTGGGAAAAAAAATCTGATACATGGCACTTAATTTTTTTCAAAATCCTAAAGACAACGAAGTTATGCTTAGGATGCTAACACAAAAATGATGAATGATGTGTCACTTCCACAGATAAAAAAGAAGTTAAAGTTATTACTCAGAAGCGCAGAGTACTAGAAAGAAAGGGTCAAATAATCCACAATGGGTTTCCTGGACCACAGGATAAGTATACAGCTTTTTCTGTTTTAATTTTTGAGCCATTTACTTCATCAGTGATTTATCACATTTAAAATTTTACTCACTATTTTGAACTACATTATTGCAAACTTTTCTAGGATAAGCAATTCACATTATACTTTTCATTTTAATATTGAACAGTTTTTTTCCACTTCAGAATAAATTCCAGTAATATTCATACTCTAACATAAAAACTGCTTTTCGAAAAATGTATTATGTAAAATACTTTATTAAGGCACTGTGAGGGTCTAAACTGGTGCTTACCACAAGAGGGCACATTCAGTCACTTCACCATTCATGCTGCAGAATGAAATCTTTCCAGGCTGGTATTTTGTATGGTACAAGAGATTTGAAATTGCATATGTGTGTTGCGCTTTTCTGGATTACTTCACTCATAAGGCAAGATTTAATAAGCCATTGCTTATCTATATTGTTTTTAAATAGGCTGACTCTGATTTTGAAATTAAGTTTCTTTCTTCTTATGTCTTTCTCAGACTCTCTATTGGGCATCAGTAAAAGAATCTCTTCCCGAATGGGAAGAGTTTCTTTTAGGAAGAGCAGAAGTTCCTATTGGTTTTAAGAAAATGAAAACTTCAAAACAGAACTTATGCCATCCAGAAGAAGATTCACAAAAATAAACTCACTTCGTTTTGGTTTGTAATTTATGGCTTAAGCGGAGAAGATCATCCAGATGAAGCAACAGACTATTATGCCATTAAATTGTAATGTAAATCTTTTAAGTGAAAATTAACCACATTGGATAATTTGCTTCCGTTGTCACATTATGTACAATTCCTTATTTTTATTCTGTATTAGAGAAGCAACCCTCAAAGGGGCTTTTAGGATCAAGGGAGAGAAACACTAGTGTGTAGAAACCACCAAAGCTATTGCTTTTTCAGTATGAGGAGAGGTTTAGGTTATTTTTAATCCTCTGCTTCTACATGTAAGTGCAATAAGGAAAGACAGATTCCTGCATTATCTGTCTTCCCTGCAGTCGTCTGTGCTGTGCGCCTCTTTGTGGGTGAGGGGGAGAGGAGGAATTACCGTTAACAGGAAAGGCAGGCTGCGTGCATCAGGCAGGGTAGCCTTGGTTTAGCACCAGGAATCAGTGTAAAAAACTTTCTGGGAGCAGTTGTAGAAGCAACACCTTGAATTTCCTCGTCTTGCTTTCCCTGATTCTCATCATTGCCACTTCCATTGCTTCTACACCTCACTCCAGTAACCATTGCCACTTTTCCCACCCTCCTGCTGCCTACTTTGTATTCACTCTCTAATGGGTGGGTAAAGGCAAGAAAAGGTAAACAAATCTCTGGAGGGTTTTGCCACTTCTAGGCAGTCTCTAACGCTCTTTTCTTTATGTTCATAAAATTTACAAGTGAGAACTTGTGCTTAGACATGAGAAGTTTGAAAGAAGCAAGCTGAAAGGTGGCTGGCAGTGGCTGCCCAAGAGCCAAGCATGTTGAAATCATATTTTCATTTTCAGCCTTGAGAAGCTCCTCAGCTCCCTCCAACGGAGATGCAGGATCAGTGAGTTTTGATTGCATGCTGGGCTAACTGGGTATGAGAATGTCACTGCTCTAGTGCAGTGGTTTTTAAAGTATCAGGTCAGTGGAAGGTCCTTCCAGGTGTGTGACTTGGCCTGCAGAAATTTAATCCTGTAAGCAAAGGAAGCCTGGAAAAAAAATCTTTTTTTTTAAATTAAGAACCTGGACTTGAGTTAATGTATTGTTAAAATTTAATCTCATGTGCAACAACCAACTTCCATCCCTGAACTGAAAGTAGGAGAAAAAATGCTCAAGGATGTGAAAACGTAACAGTTACAAATGTTTCTTGGCTACCTGGGAACTGATCTTGGCATCTCCGTGTAACAGAGATACTGTTTTTTTTTTAATAGTAGGATGTTTTAATGACTTCAGTTAAAGCTGAGGTACTTTTTAGCAGCGTTTCTCATCAGTGTCCTGACTGCTTTGCATCTGTGCACTGAAAAGTTTGTGTTCGTTTAGTTAATTAAAACAGTAAAGTTATTTGCTGATTAGCTGTTGGTGGGGAGCTTATGGTCCAGTCAGAACTGGAGAAGTAACTTCCATCTGAAAACTGTCAGAAGTCTGGGGAGTCCATGAGGACCAACATCTGCAGACACCATTCTCCATTTTGTCGGAATTTAGATTGGCTGAAGAATCACTGACACAGTAAAATCAAAACTTCAGCTGCAATGTGAAATCGTGTGTTTTCAATGGGAATATTCAAGAGTTCATTTAAAACTTTTCTATTGAAGTGTCCATTAAACTGATGTTTTTACAGAAACTGCCATCGTAGAACTATCCTGTTGAGTGGGTGTTGGTGTTTGTAACAATAACGTTGTTTTCATAATATGTGATGGCAGATTAGCACGCTTCTCTGCAGTGTTGTTAACAGTTGTAATTAAGGAATAAACAGTAAAGGGTGTCAGTCCGATGACAATTTCATCTATAGTGTCACAATACAAAATGTCACAAAATATTAGAACTGTTATATAACTACAAAAATATCAAATTAGGCTTTCAGCTTACAAGTAAAGAGCTTAAAAAAAACCTGGCATAGAGACCGTTGCAATTTTATACCTACTCAGTGTTCTGTCACAAAGACAACTTGGTAATATTTTCTTCTGCATGATCACAATGCCGTTCTCGGTCGGATTTAGTGGGAATGCGCCTGGATCACAGAACTAGAGCTCACATTTTGAAAGGAAATAATTGGAACTAGTTGTGCCTACAGGAAGGGAAAAGCTATTACACACCATGCCCAGAGTGAAGGGATGGGTGTGAGGTTAGTTGCTAACGAGTAGAATTCATCCTCATCTTTGCATCCAAAGGGAAATCACTTAAATTCAAATCTGGGCCCCAAAATACTTCATACACTTCAGTTATCTGGGTCTGTATCTCTTTGGACTCCACCTAAACACAGGCACACAATCTAAGTGCTCAGTATCTCCTTGGCCCTTCCATTTCCCATGGAGGGAAAGCCCTATGTGGACTATGAGGGCATGGAAGCTGGGTCTGCAAGGATTTTGTAGCAAGCAGGGTGAGGGTGGTTAGCTGCTTCAGTGATGCGTTCCTGAGATTTTGTGGTTGCTGTTGGGCAAAGAGATTAAAATGAAAATGAAATTATCTTCTTTTCAAAGAAGGAAATTGCTCTTTTTCTCTGCAGAGTAGCTTTAGAAGCCGTAGGACAACAAATGCATGGGAAACTATATAGGAATGTGTCCTGAAAGGGAGAAACGGAAGAGAAATACTTAGAGCAAGAATATGCATAGGTGACCTGCTCTCAGAGGCAGGACCTTCCTGTTGGCCTCTGTTCTGATCAATAAATGCAGTTCATCCGACTGGGCAGCAGTAGGGACTAGGAGGGGTGGAGGGAGGCAAGGGAGCAGGGCAGGGAAGCAGAGAGCGGGACAGGGAGGCACACAAACGGTACGGCAAGAAGACACACATAGAGCAGGACAAGGAGGTACAGGGCCAGGTGGCACAAAGCAGGAGCAGGGAGGCACACAGACAGCAGGACTGTCAGGGTACCAGAGCAAGCGTTGCCTTATGTGGTGCAGACTGTGGGCAAGCGGTGGCAGGAACATAATTGTATGGTAGCTCCTGTTACACTGCAATTTATTGAACACAGTTTCATTTACTATGGCTGAGTAAACTCACCATTTCCCTTTTCGTAGATAGGAATTTGAGAATGCAAATGTGAAACTGAAGTGTGTTAAAGAAATATATATTTAAAATATTTTACAAATGTTTAAAATGTTTAAAATATTTAAATATTTAAAAAATCCCCAAAACTGATTGATAACGATACAGTTTAATGTTGTCTTTAAATGAGATCTGGAATAGGTATTCTTCACCAAGTCAAGGCTATTATTTCAAACATATTGATTTGATCCCAAGTTTTTATATATAAAATATAAATATGAAATACCTATTTTTTATGTATTGCATTATATATAGCTCTCTCTTATGTAATTTCCTAGCCATCCTTGGTAAATGTTTCTTTTTCCTTCAGAACATAACCTGTTACTCTGCGTTCTTGACTTGCTTCTCACCCTTTTGTGCTAAAATACATGTATAAACTGCAATGGTTCTAAGAGCCTGTTGCTTCTTGTGATTGTCGGGTGGGTGGGGGAAGGCAATTGAGAGAAGAGCAGTAAGAAAAAACAAAGGTTTTGCCTGTTCGTAAGTTATCTCTGAGTATCTTACAAGACGGAATAATTAATCATCCTAGTTTAGGTTTATGCACAGATGAGTAACCACAGTACTAACCCAGGAGTACAGCCTGTTCACCCCTCCTGTCACCTCTACCATCACATTCCCAAGCTTTTTCCTTTCTCAGTTATTCTGGCTGTGGGGGCTGCAGCAGAAGGCATGTTAGTTTTCCCTAGGATAAGAAATGTCTTACTCCACAGAATCTTTCTCAAGCCTATTAATTTCATTTGAGAGTACATGTGAAATAATAGGAGAGTTTAGAGGTGGGATATTTGACAATTAGTATGGTATCCTCTTGACTGTATTTATTGAGTCATGTTTTCGTAGAAGTCGAGAGATAGATTTTAGGCTGAGTTTATCTTTCTTAATTTCTGTCTTTTCTGTTCACATACAGTTGGTCAGGGATGGAGATGCTCAGTTTGAGCTGGTTGGTAACTGAAAAAGAGGAAAACCAAATTTGAAACGGAATGTACTTTTAGAGGTTACATCTGAAAGAAAACATTATTAACTCCATAATGGTAATTTTCATAATATTTTAATAGTTGTGTTCACATACAACTTGACCTTAACTATCACCCCAAATGCAAGCTGTTTTAACATATTTGTAACGCTAAGGTCTTCATTACTGTAATATTCTGTTTGCTCAAAGATTATGTTGGAGTTGAAATAAAGCTTCGATCCCATAGTCACTGCCTCTTGGATTTCGACGTTGTATTGTGTGTCTGAGCTGGATGTGCCCTGGTGTCCGCTGTGCCAAGCGTGTGGACAGCAAGGATGCCAGGGATAAATTTTCCTCAGTTTTCCTCTGGCACTGGTTTGAGATACTGGTCTGCGGAGTGAAGATTGTAATCCCACAAGTTTATTGCTGAAAAAAATCCAAAAGTATGAATCCCAGATCGATTATTTGCAATCTTCCCGTTGTTTCATAGTAACTGTGTGCTAAATTGCTGCAAGAGCCTGAGTACTGGCAAGGTAAGAATGGAGCTGCTCAAACCCTCGCAAAGGGAACAGGTGGGAAAGCCCATTTCTTCGGTACCTCCTCCTGCTGCGTGCAGCTCTTTGTCTCTGCCGTAAGCGGGGTGACTGACTGGGTTTGGGAATTTGCTGCTCCGTTTAACCCAGCTCTTGGACACGCCCGGAGCTGTCCCCGCCGTGTGTGCAGTCCCCAGTTGCACCTTTTGCGTTTGAGTTCCTCAGCACCCGTGTGCTTCTACCGCACGCACGTAGGGAGTTACCACTGATGGTGATCTCGAAGCAAACGCGTGCCGTTCCCTGTCCCAGTGTCTCCCAGTCGGGGAGCCCAGCAGACCCGTGTGAGCCCGTATTCACATCCCACTCCCGAAGCAGACGACAGCGGCCGCAAGATTATTTTACAAATATATCGCAAATTAATAAAAAGAAAACGCTGCCGCCCTGTCTGTAAATTCCAGTCTCCCTGACTAATTACAGGGCTTGAAGCCGCAGTAAATGAGCGCCTGCCTCACAGCGGTGTTCGGACATGCGGTTTAGGTTTCCGGGCGTGCATTCCTTCACCCGTCGGGTTTGTTGGTGTTCCCAGCAGCTGGATTCACGGTACTCCAAGCGTTGCTCAGCACAAGCCTCCCCGGAGGATCGCCTGCAGAAGGCACTGCCCGCAGCTTTGTTAAGCGCAGTCTAAGCCGGGCGACTGTTCTCGCCTCGACGGGCAGGGCTGCTTCGAGCCGAGCCGGGCGACTGGGGCAGAGAGACAGGGATCCTTCCCGTGTGTTTTTCGGGGGGGGGTCGGGAAGGTGGGAGCGGGGGGAGTCACGGGGCACTGGGAACGCCAGGGTCCGCTCTGGAATAACGGCGCCGGGATCACGGGGCAGCGGGACGGGGTTCAGGGACACATTCCTAACAGCCGTTCCGGTGGAAAACGGATCCCCCAGCCCAAAGGAAAGGTGTGCGTACGGGACTGAAACTAAACAACCGCAGCCTCTCCGCCCCCTTTCTCAAACGTTTCTTTTTATTAAGTTTGCGGGTGCGCTCGGCTTTTCCCTCTATAATCAGTTAGCTCTTGCTGGATTCATTCAGTGATGCGATAATCCAATGTTGGTGATATCTCAATTCATTAACATAATGAATCAGAAGGAAGAGGCTTGATTACAAATCAGAAAGCTTCTATTTATGTGAAATATCTTGGCAAGTGGCGGCAGCGAGGGAGACAGCAGAAGGAGGGTCAGACAGGTAGCGGGGCTGCGGGAAGGCGATCGCAGGCGCTCTCTAAGGACGATCGCGCCCCTCGCAGAGAGGCAGTGGAGGGGGGCTGGGCAGATATTCCCCGCGACCTCTCCTCCCCGTGGCCTCGGTCTTCCATAGGGTTTAAACCGGGTTTTGCTAGGCTGAGGCTGACTCCTCCCGCCCCTCTCTACCCACTCGGCCACGGGTGCAGCCTCATCCATGGGTGCCGCGGGGGCTTGGGGTTACGGGGTGGGTAGGAGAGGCTCCGAAAGGCTCAGCTAGAAACCAGAAGAGAGGCAAAGCCACTGCAACTACTGCTGGTCCGAGGGCAGAAATAGCCAGGTGCGAGCTCCCTGCCCCATCGGCTGGAAGTGTTTCTGCGCCCGGACCAGCTCCTCATCAGCCTCGGTCTTCCGTAAACAAGATGCAAATATTTGTAGGAAAAGTTAAGTATTGTGTTGTTTCGGGTTTTTACGCTCCGGGGCCAGGGCTTTCTCTGCGCCCCGTGCCTGGCAGCGTTTTGTCTCCACTCGGGATAAGGTGTTTCTGTGACTAAATATGCTCTTCCCGGAGCAGATTCGTAAGGCTGCTGACAGCACCAGTGCCTCGGCTCTCGGTGCCCGGGGCTCGCTGCGGGCAGCCCGCCTCAAAACCTGAGAGCATGGGACTCTAAACCCACACCCCACACCCCCTTTTATTTTTCTAATTGAGGGCACGTGTTGACTGTGATTCAATCAATTAAGCGACTGCAAGAGATAAATGAGATAAATATGAATAAGGCGAGTCTGCGGCTTTGGCCCGGGTAGGGTCAGCGGGAAGAGCAAACGGGAGTGGAGTAAAAGGTGTGGAAGGGTCGCTCTGGGTGGTCGGTGGAGGGGAGCTGGAATGGGCTTGTTACCATGCCCAGGGCTGTGATGCCGGTACCAGGCTCCCTGCCCGGAGAGCGGTGGGAGGAGAGTGGTTGGGGGCAAAGCTGCCGTGGGGTAGGGTCCGCCCGCAGAAGTCCTCGAAGAGGTCTGGAATGGGCTGAGCCGTCACCCAACAGCCCCCATCCGCCGCCGCTCTCTGTCTGCATGGCTCTCGCCGTCCCCTTCGTACGCGGCTTTGGCCGAGGGGCGATGCTGGGGAGCCGGTAGCTCTGGCTGGGGCTGCCCGAGGGGCGATGCCCGCACCGGGACCCGCTGTGCCGCCTTCCCCTCGGCTGGCTCCGGCTCTCGGGGGAGTCCGGGGTGCAAGCCTGGGGAGGGTGACGGGGCCCCAGGAGAGAGGCAGGGCCTTGGGGAGAGGACAGGGGCCGTGCCGTCGGGGCTGGGCGGTGAGGAGAGCCCGGAAGGCAGCGATGCTCCCCAGCCCAAACCGGGGGCAGAGGGGCTCTGTGGGAAAACTCGTGGGCCACACAAGGGGAGGCCAACTCTTCTGCAAAGAGTGATGGAAGTGCTTCCATGAGAAGCTGGGAGCGAAGACTCGGAGCCTTCTGAGGACATCGGCATATCCACAGGGACCCAGAGCATCCCACGGGCACCGGGTCATCCTGCGGGGCCCGGATGCGCTGGGGCAGGCGCGCAGCAATTTAGCCGCAATGTTGACTTAAGCGAAAGCGCTAAGCCATTCCTAAACCTAAGTCAATACTGACTTAAGCCAAAATTGTTATTAACGAGCTTTAATCTGATTTAAGAGCCTCCGAGCGAGCCATGTCCACGCGAGGGGAGGGGCGTTGCCGCGCTCTGCGGTGCCCGGTCCCGGGTGGGCGAGTGCAGCCCCGGGAGGGGCGAGCGGGGCCAGACTGTGGTGATTCGGGACGGCCTCTCCAAGCGACTCGGCTGGCCAGGGAGGACCCTTTCCTGGAGCACTAGGGGTGAAACCGGGCTATGTTCGCCCGCCACGCACCTCGACCGTGCCAGTGCCGATGCCAGTGAAGTTTTTTCTCGTCCCAGTGGGGCAGTTGATCCCTCCACTCCACCCCCATCCCCGGTGGGGGCCGTTCTTTTCTTCCCCACCAGCTTTGAGCAGCCCTGTTTCAGATTGGCCTTTTTATGTTTGATATAAAGAATAGTTGTTGGCCAATTCCATCTTTTCATCGCTGCTCTCCAGGCCTGGGTCCAAGCGGCTTGTCAGATGCTCATTAACTCCCCCTTTGGCTCTTTCCAGTGTGTCTCCTAAGCTCATTGTGCCAAGAACTAGCGCTTCTTTCTCTTTACACGGCTCCCTTTCTGTGCTCCATCAGGGAGACAAATTACTTTCCAAAAGGGATCGCCAGGGATGGTTTAATGAGAATTTCTCTAGGGCTGGCCGTGGAAATCAATGTAGTTAACATTCGGTGCACTTAATTGGACTTTTCTCTTCTGCCTCCTTCAAAAAAACTCTGAAGCTATCCTGTTAATCTCTCATTTGTAATCAATTGTGTTGACTAAACAAAAGTCTAGGTCGTCCTTTCTTCCTGTCCCAGACAATCCTTTGTTGCCTCTAAATGCCTCATTCTTGAGTGCTCCTGGTCGTGTAGATGGGTCCGATTGTTGACAGTTCATTATTGCGCTTTTGTCCATTTAATCTCCCTCGCTGTGTTTTGCATGTGCATGCCTTAATGAGCTCCGTTGGCAATTAACATGTTTCTAGCAGCAAAACTGGTTGCTCAGACGTTTGGAGAGCGGAGTGCAGGGAAAAGGGCAACGCAGCTGCCTTTGGGTTGTTCGCTTCCCGGTGCCCGGCGGGACGGGGCCGGGGGGCGGCCGAGGGGGGGAGCAGGGCACGTCGCTTTCTACATGGAGGCACCTCTAACCCCCCCCCTTCCCGGCACCGGCACCGCTCAATCTGTTGTGTGCGCCGGGAGAGGTTTTTTTTTTTGGTTTTTTTTTTTTTTTTTTGTGCGGGATTTGTGCTATTATTGAGGCTTGCTGGCAAGAGTGCCGAAGTGTGAGCAGTCGTGGACAGCAGAAACATCTTGTGAGGGAGAAGATAATTGGAGGCTCTGGCGTGTGTGTGTCTGACAGAGCCGCCCCTCCCCCGCCATCCGCGGCTCGTGTGTGCCGGGATCCGGGTACCATCCCGGGGGAACCGGGGGGGGGGCTGCCCACTGCCCCCGGGTGGGGCGAGGTGACTGGCCCCAGCCGTGGGATGCCCCGAGGATGCCCTCGGCCGTGACGAGGTTGCGGCTGCCCCGCTCACGGACGGCTCTGTAAACACCATCGCTTTTTACACAAACGCGAAAAGAAGGCGCTTCCTCCATTCCCCTCTCGGGAGTGGATTTTGCGCTGCCCTCGCCCGGCGGGAGGGCTGGGGGAGCAGCCCTACTCCGGCTGCCAGTCCAGACCTCCGCCCGAGGTGCGGGGGCAGCGCCGTTTCCCCTGGCTCTGGCGGCGGCACCGGCTCCGCGTCCCGGTGCCTCTCGGCTCCGTCCCGGTGCCCCCAATCAGGCTAACCCGCACGGTGCCCTCCTGGCTGCCCCCTGGGCTGCCCGCCCCGTCTGCAGCATCCGCAACCCTGACCTGCCTGGCCAGTACTTCGCGTCAGCCCTTTCACATGGAGACGGTCCCCCATTCCGGAGCGGTGACTTACAGCCCCGAGGCTAGCTTTTTCCTTTTTTAATTCCATGTTAACTCGAAACTTCCCTTTCCGCCCCCCTCCCCCCAAAAAAATTAACAAATTGTGGCTCGATCTTTCCTTGTTGCCCCATCACCGGGCATCCTTTTCCACGCCTCACCCGCCCCAAACCATCACAACGATATTTCTGGCACGTAAATGTCCACACCCTGAGTAAGTTCGGAGTCACCATCGTCCCTGCAAAGGGAGCGGGGAGCCCCCCAGCGCCGGTCTCCGCCAGTTCCCAACCCGCTCCTCGGGGAGCACCGAGCATGGCAGCCGAGTGGTGCTTCCAACGAGCCCGGGCTCGCTGCGCTCCCCCTTGTCTCCCACCGTTTCACCGCCCCATGAAGTGGAGAAAGGTGAGCGCCCCGCCACGCCGTCTCCAGGCGTTTTGAGGGTCTCGCTCGTTCTCCGCTTCACTGACAACTCGACCGCAACAGCACGCACAGCTCTGTCCCCTTTCTCCGCCGGAATAAAATTGTTCCTAACGACGTGGTCGGAATAGGCGCTTGCATATTAAAAGTGAGGGAGGGGAGGAGATGAGAAGGGAATATTTAGTGTAATCCAAGTGCTTGATTATCCATATTCTGATCAAAAAGAGTTTCTGAGGCCTGCTGGGAGTGATTAGATTAATGTAATGCGTTTTGAAGGGTCTATGTTTTCTCTCTTAATTTGGGTCATTACTCGGAAAGCAGAGCGTGAGATCAATTCATCTGCACGCAGGGAAAGAGGCGTTCGGGAGCGGCTTTATCCGCTCCGGGATGTGCCGGCCCCGGGAAGAGGCGCTGGGAAACTCCGAGCCGTAGCCCCGGTCCCGGGGGGAGCAGCCCCTTGGTAGCCCCCCTGCTCCCTCCCTCCCTCGCTGTGTTTCCTCCGGGGGACCCGGCTCCCGGCTGCATCTCCCGCGAGCCGCGTTTACACAGGGAATACCGCCGTTCGGACCGGTCCCCGAGGTGGGAAATGAGACACCTGCGAAGGGCCGGTTTATTGTCCCACGATAGATATATATGGATATATATATTCCTCACTTATTCGAGCGTACATTTAAAATGGAGATTTACAGACACGTATAAAGAGCGCTGTCCGGGCAGGGGGCGGCCAGACCGGTCCCCCAAAAGGCTCCGTTAAATAAGATTCCTCTTATATACAAACTGCGGCTCGGGATCGCTTGCTACCGGCGGCTGAGCTCGCTGGGGAAGAGACAGAGAAGCGAAGGCTGGTTTGGATAAATAGCGCTGGCCCCGGTGGAGCCGGTCCCTCAGCTCTGCCCGCCGCGCCCGGGGTCCCGCGGCACGGGCGGAGCGTTGGAAACGCTGTCGTGCAACTTTCGGACGTGCTTCTTTAAATCAAAGTTTCTGCAAAATCCTTTCCCGCAAGTGACGCACGTGAAGGGCTTCTTGTCGTTGTGGGTGTGCATGTGGAAAGTCAAGTTATAGATCTGGTGGAAGGCTTTGTTGCAGATGGTGCACTTGTACTGCTTCTCCCCGCTGTGGGTCAGCTTGTGATTCTTGTAGTTGCCTGCGAGAGGGGGGATAAAAGGTGGAAAAGGGGGATTACCCGAGGGCGTTTGGGACGCGGGGCAGGATGGGGACCGTTGAAAAGTGTCGTGTGTCCCCCCCGCACCCCGTTATCAGCGCGAAGCACGGCACAAACGAGAGGCAGGGTCAGCGCGGTGACCCGCGGCAAAGCCAGCGCTCCCGGATTAGGAGCGGGCCCCGCACCTCTCATTTAAAAAAACATTTAGAGAGAACCCTCAGCAGTCCCCGGCGATGCTGCCCGCGCCAGAGGGACGATAATTGGGAGCGGCGGCGGCGGCTCTGCCCGCGCCCCTCTCTTCCCCCACCGGGCAGGGTTTAATCCCCACTAATGATGGGCGAGGGACCCGCGAGGCCCCCGGCTCACCTTTCTGGTGGAAGCCCTTGCCGCAGAACTCGCAGACGAAGGGCTTGTAGCCGGCGTGGATGCGGATGTGGGTGTTGAGCGTGGAGCTCCTGTTGAACGCCTTCCCGCACTGGTTGCACTTGTGGGGTTTCTCCTGCAAGCGGGGGACGAGAGGCGCGTCAGGGAGGGCAGCAAAGAGGGGACCCCCAGCACCCCGCACCTCCGCTGCTCCCCACCTACCTGTGTGTGGATGATTTTGTGCCGGCACAAGGTGCTGGCCTGGCGGAAGCCCTTCCCGCAGACCTTGCAGACGAAGGGCCGTGCCCCCGTGTGCACGGGCATGTGGCGGGTGAGATTGTAGTGCGCGTTGAACACCTGCGGGGGAGGCGAGGTCAGGCACGGCCGGGCGGGGCCCACACCACCCCCATCCCCGTGCCGGTACCCCTCTTACCTTGCCGCACACCTCGCAGGTGAAGTTTTTGGGCTTGCCCTCCGCCTGCCCGCCGCCTGCCAACTTGGAGTGGCCCTTGGCGGGGCCGCCGCGCTCCGAAGCATCCTTCATCGCCTGGTCCAGGGGGCCCGGCAGCCGCTCCTTGGGGGCGAAGGGCGGCGGCGGGGGCAGCTTCTCCAGCCCCGCCAGCTTGGCGTTCTCTAGCAGGAACAGCTTCTGGTGGGCAGAGAGCCCTCCCGGCGGCGGGGCGCCCAGCAGCCCGGCAGGGAAAAGCTGTCCGTGCAGGATGTCTGCGGGTCGGTACCCCGCGTCCAGGTAGTTGAAGTAGTAGAGGGAGCGGGGGGCTGCCGGAAGGGCCCCCGGCTGGTGGATGACCTGCGGCTTGACCAGCCTCCCGGCGCCCGGCTGGCCCAGGGCGAGCTCTGCCTTGCAGCACACGCCGCAGTTGGCTTTGCAGAGCCCCGCGCCGGCCCGCAGCCCGCTCTTCCACAGCTCCGGGTAGCTGAGCAGAGTCTTGGAGGGCACCTCGTAGCCCAGAGGAGGTAGGGGGATCACGCAGGGCAGGGGCGAGCATAGGCTCAGCGGCTTTTTGCCCGGCTCCGGCGCCGGCCCGCCGTGCCGCTGCTCGAAGGCTGGCTTGGGCTCCGAGCTCTTGGCCATGATGCGCTCGATGGAGAAGGCCAGGGTCTTGGCGGGGTTAGCGGCGGTGGCCCTGCCGTCGTGGCGGGGGCAGGGGGAAGGCATCACCGTTTCCAGCGGCCCCGAGCTCGCCATGTCGCTCCGCCGGGCGAGAACTTGGTGTGAGCGGCCACCCGCTCTCGGCTCTGCATTCCAGAAAAGCCAGGAGACAAATCAATTTAATAAGCACCTTGTTCTTCCCACCACCACCACATTCCCCCCCCCCCCCCCCCCCCCATTTACATTCAAATGAACATTTCCAAGAACAATGGCACGTAGGGTACCAGATTACTGCTCATTAAGGCAACGCGCTAAAGTAACATGCGAGCTAGACCTTGTTAGTATTTAAAAAAAAAAAAAAAAAAGAGAGAGAAAGAAAAAAGAAAACCTTCCCCAGCCCGGTGCCACCCGGCCCAGCCCGGGGGGCTCGCGGGTGGCCCCGGCACCGCTTACCTTCGCCCGGCGCCGGCGAGGAGCATCCAAGCAGAGCGGGGCGGCCACAGTCACATTTTGATAGCAAACATCTCCCCTCGGCGTCAGATCGCCGTCTCGTACATTTTTAAAGCTGACATCACATGAAGTCACTTCGAGCAGGATGACATGGGGATGCCACCATGGATCTTCCCCGAGCCCAAGCGCCGGGCTGGAGCGCGGTGGGCTGGGGCAGGGAGAGGAAGAGAAGCCCCCCCGCCCCTCCACGCACAATTTCCTTCCAGTTTCAGACGCACAAATCGCTCGTGTGCGAGCTAGGTTTTTTTTCCCCTCTCTCTCTCCCTTCTTAAAAAGCAACTTGCAAAGCAGAGGAATCGTTTTGCATGTGGCAAATTAGAAGGCAAGTGCGATTCACAAGTTGAGTGGAAAAGAGTGCTCCAGTTCTTGCTGGGGTTAGAAGAGCCACTCCGAGGGAGCGGGAGGGGGTTTTTTCGTCTTCCCTTTTTTTTTTTTTTTATTTAAGAAGGGGGAGAATGATATTTTTTTTTTTCCTAAAGCAACTACCACGCAACGATGCTCGAGTTATTTTGGCAACCCATCTGCAATCAGCTCCTTTGCAACCGAGCTGGAAGATAATTAATAAATTGTCACTTATCTGCGAGCCTCCCCAGCATGTATAAATTAATAGCCAACCCATTAATTAGGACAGTGTATTAATGTTAATTAAACTAAGTTTAATTCCACCCCCCTCCCCTCTCAGGGTAGCTAGTGATTAGCCTCAAATAAACGTGGAGGGAGTCGAGTCCAGGGCCATTTAAAAAAAAAAAAAAAAAAAAAAAAGGAAAGGAAGAACAGGACCCGCGCTCTGGGAACGAGAATTTTGCAAATTGTCACCCGAGAAGAGGCTCTCCCTGCCCCTTCCAGCCTGGTCGTGCCCCCCCCCCTCCAAAATAGGCGACGCTATGTTATTGATGCTGGGGTTCCTTCCTTTCCCTTCCCGAACTAACCGGCTCTGTGCGGGGGGGGAGGATTTGCAGCCCCCTCGGGGGCGAGAAGGCGGTAACGGGGGACCCCGTGCCCACCTGGCCGGGGGGGACTGGCAGCCCCTCTCCGGCCGCCCGTTCTTCCCCGGGGCTATTCAGCGGCCCCGTTCCCCAGCGATTCAGGGCGCTCAGTTCTCTTTCACTGGTGGCCACTAAAGCGCTGCGTGGAACCCGGTTTTGTGTGTTCCTAAAATAAAGGGAAGGATTATCCGGGGGAGGAAGGGGGGAGCGAGGGGGTTAGATTGAGCCTGGCCAGAGGTAAAGCAAGCAATGAAAAGCCCCCTATATATATATATATATTTTTTTTTTTTTTTCTTCCTCCTCCCTAAGAAAGTTCGGAGGAATTCGGGTTCACACACACCCTCCCCTCGCCGGGGCAGCTCGCTGCCGGCTGTTTGCGGACAGGCTTTTCCACCTGCGAACCACAACACGCTCCAGAAACAAACTTTGGAAAGCGGTGCAGGGGAGCGCTGGAGGCCGGGGGGCAGTGATGCGCCGGGTGCATCAGGTGCCGGCGAACCCCCAGTCCTACCCGCTCCACCCGGGGCTGGGGGTGGGAGGACGACACCACCCTGCTTTTAGGGGTAGAGGGTGGGACGAGGCGGTGGCACAAACCCTGGCCTCTGGCTGAGCCCCGGGGAGTCGAGCCGGTCTGGGCTGAGCCGGTCTGGGCGGGTTGAGCCGAGCTGCACTGAGCCCCGGGGAGCCAAGCCGGGCTGAACCGAGCTTCGCAGAGCCATGGGGAGCCGAGCTGGGCTGAGCCGAGCCGGGCTGAGCCCCAGGTAGACGATCCAATCCCTGCCAGGCTGAGCTTCGGGGAGCCGAGCCTAGCCAGGCTGAGCTCCAGTGAGACGATCCAATCCCAGCTGGGCTGAGCCCCGGGCAGTCCATCCAAATCCCAGTCGGGCTGAGCTGGGCTGAGCTGAGCCGAGCTGGGCTGAGCCCCGGGGAGCCGAGCCGAGCTGAGCCGAGCCGGGCAGCGGGCAGGCGGCGTCGGGGCTCTGCTGGCTCCCGGGGGCTTGCCGGCTTCAGCAAAGTATTTAATTAGCCTCCACAAACTTCTTTTCCTCGCCTGCAGATTATACTGAGTGGAGGGTTGGGAACTATTTTACACCTTGCCACTCACATGTTAATTAATCTCTATCTAACCCTAATTGCAGTTTATTCAAGCACCGCTCAACAGCTCACCCACACAATAAACACTGGGGCTGCTTTTATCCATATTACTCCCCGCTCACACGTTGAGTAATTAACTCCAGTACCAACTAATAGTGCAAACAAATATTTTCTGTAAACGAGATGATTTCGGGCAGGATAAAAGCGGGCTGCGGAGCCGGGGCCGGGAGCTCGCTGCCAGCTTGCCCAAGCCGCCCTCGTCCTGCAGGGCTCTTTACAGGGCCGGGCCTCTCTCTTCGACCCTCCCTGCTCGGGTCCCGCATCTCGGGGCTCCGGGGGTGGGAGAGGCGATGTGGATACCCTACAGCATCCCGGGGAGCCTGGGCAACAGAGGTCCAGCAGCATCCCCGGGAAACACGAGTACCGGGGACTCTGCAGCACCTCCGGTGAGTCCGGGTACCGGGAGGAGCCGGGCATTGCCCACCCTGTATCCGGAGATCTCAGTGAAGGCCAGGGCGTCGGGGCTTAATATTTTAACTAAAACAGCAGGGTTTGGCACAGCTGGAGGCTGTCCCTGCCGATCCGCCCGCTGCTGCTCTGCCGAGCACATCGCGAACGGCGGTACCGGTACCGCCCTTGCCGCTCCATCTTTCACCTCCATCCCTCTCGGGCCTTTGGAGAGAATTTCTCGAGGGTCTCTCCCGGGAAGGCGCACGCCGCGAAGCCACTCGCAAGGCAGGGGCGATCGCTCCTGTTTCGTAGAATCACAGAATCTCTTGGTTGGAAAAGACTTTTGAGATCATTGAGTCCAACCGTATCTGTCCACCACTAAACCACATCCCTGAGCACCTCATCTAATATTTTTTAACCTCAGAGGTGACTGCGCTGTTATCGCATAAAGTACGATTAAAGAAAACAAGAGACCCTATCACACGGTCACTACGTTGAATCATAGAATCACTTGGTCTGAAAAGACCTTTGAGATCATCGAGTCCAACGGTACCTGTCCACTGCCAAACCATTCCTGAACATCTCATCTACCTGTCTTTTGGACACCTCCAGGGATGGTGACTGCCATCTCCCTGGGTAGCCTTTGCCAGTGCCTCAGAACCTTTTCAGTGAAGAATTTTTTTCCTAATCTGAGCCTCCCCTGGTGCAAATCGAGACCGTTTCCTCTCGTTATTTTGGGGATGCTGCCTCCACACCGAATGCTGTGGGGCTGGGTGGGCTCGTCCCGGGTCTCCTCCCGAGCCTTCCCTCCTCTCCCGGCCCCGGCTCCGCGCTCTCCCCGCCCGCCGTCATCGAAAAACTGCGGGGGTGGGATGGTGGGGGGTTGGGGGGGTGGAGGGCTTCGCCCCCGACAAACGGAGCCTCTCGGCGAGGGGTGCCCGTGGGGTCTCGTGGGAGGGGATCACGGGGTTTCTGGGGGAGTCTCGGGGTGGTCCCAAAGGTTCTCGGGTTTTGTCGGGCCGGGGGGAAGCACGGGATCTCGGGGGGGGGGGGGGGGGGGGGGGGGGGTGTCCCGGGGTGCCCAAGGCGGGTGGGGAACACGTTTGTCGGGGGATGCTGGAGGGTCCCAGGGGGTCTCGGGAGTGCAGGGCTTGGAGGGTCCGGCGTAGGTGGGGAGTGCAGGGTCCCAGGAGAGTCTCAGAGAGGTCTCGGGGTGTCCTGGACGGGCCAAGGAGCTCAGGAGGGTCTCGGGGGTCCCAGGGCGTCCCAGACGGGCGGGGAGAGCAGGGTCCCGAGGAGGTCCTGGGGGGTCCGGAGAGGACAGGGAACACGGGGGCTCGAGGGGGGCCTGGATGTCCCAGGCAGGCAGGGAGTTCAGGGCTTGGGGGGTTCTCGGGGGTCCCGGGGTGTCGCGAGGGTCCCGGAATGTCCCGGAGTGTCGCGGTGTCGCGGAGCGGGGGCAGCCGGCGCTGGGCGTTTCTGCTCCACTGGCAGATAACTTAGGATCCTCCTGGTTATTTAACTTGGCAGCTGCTTAAACTCCGCAGTGGAAGCTGCCGAAAGTTGTTAGCGTTACGCTTCGCTCTCTGTGAAATGGTGGCTTTGATTTCTACGCTGCTTTGCTTTTATACGTATTTTAAAAATATTTATTTTGGGTTTTTTTTTGGTTTTTTTTTTTTTTTTCCTAGCAGGGCTGAGGACAGGGGGCGGGTTCTGCCCTGGCTGCGCAGCTCTGTGGCCGGGCTGAAAGGAAGCTGGGTGCGAGGGGCTGGGTGCGAGGCAGCGGTTGGACCCTCAGAGCTCTGCAAGGGATGACTCAGTGCTGGTTTAGATTTGCTGTGGTCAAAGACAGACAGTTTTGGGGCAAATACACAGGGACAGGAGTTGCACTCGATGACCCTTGTGGATCCCTTCCAACTCAGGACACTCTGTGATTCCGTAAAATAAGCAAGCGATAAATAGCGAGCTTAGGATAACAAATTTGGGGCTGGGATAGGGAGTGGGGGGTGGGTGTCACCCACTTGATTGCTTCCCCTTACCCCTTCGAACCACGGTACCTCCTGTAACCGAGAAGTACCACTGCCTCAGCCCCTACTCCTCCTGCGGGTGACCCTGAGGCCACCCTGGCTGAAGCAGAGGTACAGTGTCCCTCCTGACTAGTGTTTCAGGACATTCATTGCACACATCAATGTGTGTATGTGGGCAGATAATTGTAATTAATTTTATTTTATTAGAATTTTTTTTTCAGCATGATGAAACACCACTGTGGAGCCAGGTTTTGGAACACTGCATGGATCCCAGAGCAAATGCAATCAGTGGGATTTTGGGAGTGCACTGGCCCAGAGTCCTTGCATGGCTGTGCTTTGTCAGTAATGGCAGGGTTAGCATTGACATTTTTAACCTGAGTCTAATTTTAAGAGCTAGTATCCCACCTGTTCCTGAAGCTGTTTGAAATTCAACCCCCACTGCAGAGCAACCAGCAGGGCACCATGGCAGGAGCTTCACAGAGTGCCTCAATGGCAATCAAACTGGCTTATGTAATTCTAAAAATGGCAACTCCTTACTTGCCACATCTCTTTCTGCCTATGCGGAGAGTCCTGCAGAGCTGCCAAACAGAAGCAATTGAATGAACTCTTTTCTCGGCTCATTCCTCCTTCCGCAGCTTGGAGAAAGTGAGCCAGAGCCTATTCTAGTTTGCCTGTCAACAGGAATGGTAACTAACGGCTCGATCCCAGCCAGGCTGCATGCCCCAAAAACACTGCCTGCCTCTGAGGAGTGGAGAGAAGAGACCTCATGGGCAAAGTCTGGCTCCTGGTGCAAGACTGGTCTGGCCTAGGAGGTAATCCAGAAGTTGACCAAGTCCACGTCATGTCCAAAGTCAACTCAGCCATTAAGACAAGTAAGAAGTTGTTGAAGGGGTGATCTGCTGTTCTCCACCTATGTTGGTAGAAATAGTCATTCCTCACGCTACAGTAATGGAGCGATGCTGCATTTCATTTCTGAATGCTGAAAGAAGTCCCTAATGTTTTGGAAATGTCGTACTTGTTTGTTTTGGAAGAGTGGGAGCTTTTAAGTTTTTCTGGTTTTGTGTTTTTTTTTTTCCCCCTTATTTTCTATTTAGGAGAAAAGGTGGGAGGAAGTAGAGAAGGAGAATATAATGGGGGGATGGCCTTGTTCTCACTTTCCTACTGAAAACATTTCAGGAAAAGGAGCAAAAAGCAGTGAAAACGGGTAGAAGCCCACTTCAAGCTTTGTGTTCCTATTCCTTCCCTTTTTTGCTTGGAAGAAGGATGGCCAAAAAAATAAGTGGGACAAGCTCCACGTGTTTTGAATTATTCTCGCCTTAATGAGATAGAAAAACATCTTATTTTCAAAATTATTTGCTTCTTCAATGAAAAAATCTGAATCTTTTCAAAGAATTTTTCAAAGCCGGTAACAGTTACTTTTTCCACTGTCTTTTTGCAATGTCCTCTTCACTTGGTGTTACCAGCTTTTCTGGCTACCCTACATGTTAAATTGTTCAAGATTTGTAATTACCCTTGTTCAAACTGTTGTCACAGATGTCCTCATCCGCTGCAGAGCAGGACTCTGAGGTGCCGAGCACATCGCCTCCTTCCTCCAGGCTACATGGGACCACCTAGGCTGCAGCATCCTTCTCCTTGGTGACAGTGGTTCAGTTGGAGAGAGCCTGGCCAGACTCCCAGATTGACTGGTAGAACCGCTGCTGTGTCAGCTGGACACAAAAAACTGCTGACTTCACCCCAGAAGAACACCTAAAAATCCCCCCAACAACTGGAGCCCAAACTAAAAATCCACACCTTGTCATTGAAGGAAAAATATCTTCAATACATGACCCAAGTATTCCCTGAATGGTCAAGAACATCCACAAATTCTGTAAAAATAGCTGATAATTTATTTATTTGATTTAATGATCAACCTAGCTTGTGATTTTGAGGTGGGGATGAGGTAAGGCTGGAGTCAGTGATGCTGAGAAAACACTTTAGAGAAAAGCCCAGGTGAGTCATCTGCTCTGGGAAGCAAGGAAGCAACCTGAGCAGCTCCTCATGAAACGTGGAGCATAGCAGAACCTACCAAAGGCTCTGAGACTTCTCAAGTGAGAAGACCCCCAGCGAGGTGACCATTCTCCCTGAGGACCTCTAGGTTTTTGGTCCTACAGTCTATGGGTGAGACTGGTGCTCCCAGCATGGTGGCCAGCATGCGTCAGAGGGACTGGCTCATCTCTTACTGCTTACGCACCAGGGTTGATCAAGAGTAGAACTGTTGTGGGGAGCATTAGCTGCCCGTTGTTGGGTCATCCTTCCCATGCCTACTGGGCTGTGCCACTGGGTGACCCAGCATTGGTGAATATGGCTACGGGACATGTTCCTGTCCCTTATGTGAGGGTCCAGATGGGCTTGGAGGATGCCCCGTGTGCTGCCTCTGATGGCAAGACGAAACTTGCAGTCTTTGCTGGTTTAGCTGGATGACAACAGACCTTCCCCATTATCAGAATTCACCACCACATTCCCTCCAAGCCTTTGAGTGATTCCTCTCCTTCCTCCCTTCCTGTGAGTGCCTCTCCTCTCCAGCTGCCAGCCTGGGACAGCCCTTCGAGATCAGTGACCAGTGGGGCGCTCTCTGCCGAAAGCAGTCCTGAACGGTGGTGCCCTTTGTTCCCCCCAGCTGTCGTATCCTCTGGGATCTGCAACAAGTCCTCGTTTTCCAGACCCAGTCTTGTCAGTCCCCAATCTGATCTGACCACCTGGTTTGTTTTGGAATCGAGCACTTGAGTCATAACATTTCTGTTTATTTCAACAACTGTATTCCTTGCATAGGAAATGAGCCAAGATGGTCGAAGGCGGGGAGAGCGAAGCATGTCGTGCTTGTAATTGCTTTTACTCTCCTGATATCAAATTTTACAGTATAATCAAAATCTTATTTTTGTACTACTGGACTCTGTTATTGACTTAATCTTCTTAAGTGCTCCTATTATTCCAGTGATTTCATCGTTGCATGTTGATTTTAATCTTTTGATCTCCATATTAGCTACTGCCTGCAACTAATTTGTTGCTCAGTGTTTTTCTTTGTTTTGACCTGTGAGGCATTTTCCTCATGGCACACAACTCTGCTGGCAGATTGCATATAATCTCTGCACTTTTTTTCCTCCCATATTTTGCATAGTTACAACAAATGCAGATTTACAACTTGAAATGGAACATGCATCTTTTACAAAAGCTGAGGAAAATATCACTTCAGGTTTAGCTCAGGAGCCCAAAAGTGCTTGAATAAAGGAAACACCACTGACTGCAGCTCAGCGGAGAGAGATGTCACACGGGCTTTATAGACCAGTAAGTTCAGAATGGGTGGCAACTACAACAATTTTATCTTATGGGCAGTCAGGGATCAAAGAGTTTCTGAAAGCACTGCTAGATCTAAGACAAAGCAGGGTGTTTTTTTGTGGGACTGTCCTGGTTGGACTTGGCCTGAGGCAGAGGGAGCTTTGTTGAGTCGTGACACCACGGAGCAGGTTTCTGTGCAAATGTTGGTAGTGCAGCATTGTGAACTTTACAGACAAAGTGCAGAGGCTGGGCTATGGCTCAGCTGCGTTTTGGTTGGCCATAAGATGAGGGATTTTTGTTTCTGTAGTTGATGTAGCCTGTGCTGATTTATCAATGGCTTTGTTTGCTTTAGCATTTCTTTTAAAGCTTAAAGAAGTAATTTTTGCCTTCGGTTTGCTGTGACTTTTTAAAAAAGAGCACAGCCTGAACGTTGACAGAGTCATCTTTGCTTCGTGCCTGTTTATGCTTCTGAACACAAATTGCCTTCTAATATTTTTGACATTTTGGTCACTAGAGAGGCAGAAAAGCAATTTCTAAGATGCCCATGGGCCAGGAGACATGCATTGCAGCAGAGGGGAAAGAATCTGTTAGTTGCTGAAATATAAAACAAATGGGCTGAGCAGCTGCTGACACTTGTCAGTCAAATAGTTGATAGCATTTTCAGTCTCCATGCCACATGCTTTAAGTAAGTCTGTCAAAAAAAGGATATTGTTGCTGGACTTCCCTGTAAATATGAGAGAAGTTTTGGCCTGATCTATCATTTAAAATTTTGCTGGCAGAAGGATGAAATTTTCCTCTTTTCCCCAAACTGATTGACATAACTGTACTGGCAGATCCTCCATCTAGGTGCAGTTGTACTGGCAGGAAGTCCTTTGACTGTTGGAGCTCGTTCCTTCGCAGCAACGGGTTGAAGCAAAACCAGCAGCAGACCTGTGCGTTCCTTGGCTGATTTTGCCAGAGCGCTCCCAGCCACCAGCAACCCCTTTTAGATGCTGCCTGAGGTGCAGCTTTGCTCTGCAGGAGCTTGAGTCCCATCCAAAGTGTAGTCTGTGACCAGCAGGGCTTTAAACCTGGATTTATGTTTCACAGACGGAACCAAACCATCTTGGATTCAACATTTCTGCAAGATTAACCCGAGCTGGCACTTCTCGACGCTGGTACCATGGTGCAGCACCCACACAGGACAGGGCTGAGCTGCCAGCACCCACATAACCACTTGCAGGGTTAAAGGCAACAGGGATGAGGGTGCAATGTGCTCCTTTGCTCAGCCACAGGCTGCAGGCTCTGGAGTGTGAGGTTAAATCCTGCTTTGCAGCATTGCTCATATGTGAGTTCTTCTCCCTGCTCACACTAAAGTATATAATTATGTCATTTGTGTCCAAACTCCTTAAAAGAAGTAAGCTGGCTAATGCTTCCTTGTTTTGAGTGTCTGGTCAAGCCTGACAGGCCCTCAGAGTTGTTGTGGAGTCTCTGAGGTGCTTTGTTGGGGTTTGAGGACATGCAAAAAGCTGTCACAGGCTATGGGGTCATTGCTGATTACAGAAAAACTCAGGCGAGGGTGTTCATCACCGCCGTTTCAGGGAGGAACCTCTGTCTGTTAGTGAGGCGCAGCCAAGGATCGTCTCCTGAAGGCTGCGCCCACACTCCTTCATTCAAAAAACTGAGCAGGGCTCACTATTTTGAAAGGTGGCAGGTGGAAGTGGGCTGTGTTTTTACCCAATAAATATTTCATGTTAGGAGAAAAAAAAAAAAGAGCCATTTCCAGAGCAGAATCAAGCTGTTTCTCCAGCTCTGCTCTGCCTGACTGGGAGCAGAGCTACAAATCTGGGTTTCCCCCTGTGGTCTTTGCTACCAGCCTGATGACCACCTCAGGTAAGGCTTTCCCAGCGTCTCCTCATGGAACTGTTGCCCTTTATATAAATATTCGGGACAGCTGAGGGAGAGGATGAAGAGGGGGCACGAGCACACATATGCAACAGTATCTGTACGGGTCTCAAGTGGATCTGAACCACCTAGAAAGAAGGGACCAGGTGGTGCCTGCACTTTGTTCATTGCTTTATGTCTTGGGAGGCTTGTTTTGTCAGGCAAGATCTGCAGGGGCTTCAGGGTGTGGTTGAGGACTCCAAGCATAACCATGTCAAGGTATAGATGCTTTTTATATATGTTCCAGTGACAGACCTGCAGAGGCACCTGAACTGGTGTTGGTAGACTCAGTATGACTTCTGAAACACCCAATTGCTACTTCAGTTCCTTTGGGGATTTAATTGCACAGCAGGAGGTTGGGTAAGAAGGAGGAAGACCTTCCTTGTGCCAGTGGCCACAAAGCCACATTCCTGCCTAAATCCTCAGAGTTTGGTTTTCCTTCCCTCTACCAGCATCATGGAGCAAGACATAAAACACGGCATGGTCTGCTGGGCTGCAGCAGGGTTCAAAACTTGTATATCCTAGTGCATCAAGTGACTTAACAACAGGTAAATGGTACTAAATGTGCATGCCTACCACCCACTGGTAAAGATCCTGCTAATGTTCCTGTTCCAAGGGAGATAGTCTACAGGGGTCAGCATGGGCAGGTGGGTGTTGGATGTGTAGGGTATGGCAATCCAGATGGGACTGGAGAGATGGGGCTGCCACAGGGGGAAGGGACCCAAAAATCCAGCATTGCAGGTGAACGTGCTCCAGGCTCCATAGCTATCCCAGCCCCATCTGGGACCCAGCACCTCCTCTGCAGGCTGTTCCCAGATGACCCCTCCTCCTCCCATATGTCCAGAGAGTGTGTTATGGCTCTTGGGCAATGGAAGATGGCTTATTTTAATGGTTCATTATATCATGCACCTTCCAGTATTAAAAAAAAAAAGCTAGGGAGGGACTTCCTACAAGGGTATGGAGTGATAGGATGAGGGGGAAGGGCTTTAAATTAGAAGGGTGAACATTTAGATTAGACGTTAGGCAGAAATTCTTCACAATGAGGGTAGGGAGGCACAGGCACAGGTTGCCCAGGAAAGTTGTGGAAGCCCCATCCCTGGAGGTGTTCAAGGCCAGTTTGGATGGGGCCTCCAGCAGCCTGGTCTGGTGGGAGGGGTGGGACTGGATGGGCTTTAAGGTCCCTTCCAACCCAAACCTTTCTATGATTCTATGTAGGTTTCGTCAGACAGGATGGTTTTCCAACATTCATCCACCTTTTATTTGTGAGTGCTGAGCATTGGTCCTTGTTTCCCAGGGTGGTAACAGGTTGCTGTTCTTGGGGGTGAAGGCCCTAAGATCCGCTTCTCTCTCAAATGACTGAAACCAGGCTGTCAAGAGTCCTGTTTGGTTTGAAGGGGCTGCTGAGTGGGAGTGGCTGCACAATCTCTCAGAGCACTCCCAACCTGCTTCCCATCAAACCAGCCTGCTTTTTGATTTCAGCCTGGCATTCCTAAGTGCCCGGCAGGCTGCTGCAACTGGGAAAAAGTGAAAATACAGAGGCCTTTTGGTGGGAGGTAAGTGTTGGACAAGGCTGATGCCCGTGTACCAGGGCTGTACCAGAGCAGAACATTGATCAGACATCCAGAGACAGATCACAGGGTGCAGAGTGCAGATAACAGTGCAAACAACGGCACTGGTGGCAGCAGAAACACCCTCGTACCTGGGGAATGGACAGGCTGGTCCCACCCTGACCTGGAGGAGCAAATCAGGAAACCATCTTCTTAATTAATAAACTGTAAAAACACCCATGAGAAAAGAAAATGCCTTTATTCTGAGAGGTGGGGGCTCTTACATCTCAGCTGGTAATTTTTTTCTCTAAGGCAGACATAAAAAGACTCCATAATTTATTCTTAGGACATCTGAATAGTTATTTATTGAGAAGCCACAGTTCTCACACTTTTACAACTGTCGGCTTGTATAAGGCAAAAAAAGCAAGATGGATCACTATTTTACACAGAAAGTAAAAGCTCTGGAGGGGGGCTGATGGACATGCAGTTACTGGTCAAAATGCAATGTACATGACATTTATAAAACCCATTGTGAAACAGAGGAATTGTAAATTATGGTTACAATCTACTGAAATAAATATTCAATATATTATTATAAACACATTTGTATAGTCTAAGATTGTAATTAAAGTTGTCTTTGTACATACACAGTTATTTGAGATTTAAACAAAAATGTAACATTGAGAGGAGCAAACGTCAACATAAAACAACTGCTTTGGACTGGTAATGTGGCATGATATATCCATAATGATAGGATTAATCTGGTGTGGCAATTAGAATGACTAATCCTTTGGGATGTAGCCTCTATGGAGTTAACTGCATATTGAAGGGAAGAGCCTGGAACGCTAACAAGGATGCGGAATGATTCAAACAGCTGTCTGGGTTTGTTTGTTTTCTAGTTTTTAAATGAACAGAGAGAACAAAAAAATCATTTGTAATTGCCTCATTCTTCTTTTAAAAACAAAGCTGTTTTTTTTATTAATTTTAAGCAGTTGGCATCCACAGAAGAGAAACAAAGAAATGAAAGGACTCGATTCACTCATCTTCACAACAATTTACCATCAATGTATATACAGTACATTAATGAAGCATTGTTTAAACTTTAACAGGGACACACCTAGCATGTTTTCTATGTAGTTTTTCCATTAACAGTATTAAACAATGGTGCTCCATATTGCTTATGAACATATAGATATGAAATTAGGAAACGGATGAATCAAAGAGAGGTGCTAATCTTATTACCACACAGCTAACATGGCATTTGTATTGGTAAACTTCTCATGGGCATTGAGAGCTGACATAAAAATTCCTAATGTGGCTAACTGGGTTACAGACGAGGTACATGCACGGACACCAGGCCACCCCCAGCTTCCCTAGTCATCCTCTTCATCTTCCTCGTCGCTGTCCTTCATGGTGATCCCCTGGAGCCCTCCGCCCTCGCTGACCGACGCCGTCGCCTCTTCTACCGTCAGCCGGTTCCGGATGGTCTCGTAGGTTTTGCTGTTTAAGGTGGAGTCCAGCACGCCTTGCAATCGGAAATCCCGGTACGTTTTCTAAAGTGGGGAGAGACATGGAGGGAGGATGAGACAGCACAGGGGCCAGGGCTGACTCGCCTTCCCACTGGAATCAGCCCATGCCCCCATTCCTGGGATTCGGGGCCACCAATGTTAAAGGCTGGGACAACAGGGATGTCCCACCCCACGGACGTTTTGCATCGCCCTTGGCAGTGCAGAGGCCACGGGGTTGTCCCTGCCAGCCACTGCTTTGCTATGGCTGAGGGCCTTTGGGGTGCCCTGAGCCATGAACCCCAGCTTTGCAGCTCCAGCTCTGCCTCTGGAGGGCCCATGGGGCCTGTGTAAAAGCTTTGGGACTTAGCACAGGGTGGGCTGGGGTCCAAAAAGATATGGAAGCACAGATAGAGGCTCTGCTCCAACTAACAGCCCTTGCTCCTGGATGGTTCCCTCTGTCTGCAATGTCAGTTATTTCGCTTCACGCAGCAGAGCGCTTATCGCCCGCAACCGCAGACGTGATTACACGTTCCCAGAATGTGCTGTATTAAATAATCCTACCTACAGTACTGGGATTAAATAAGCTAAGTCCCGGATACTGGGGAAAATTGTTGATGTATAAACTTAAGCACAGGGCATGTGTTCCTTAAATCTCTCTTTCTTCCCCTAATTCTGAAGCTGGCGTCGCATTTCCATAGTTAGCTATATTTCCCCTGTTATTATGATTAATGTATCTCATTTGTATTTATGTTCTCCACTTCTGTGAGGTAAAACTCTGGCCTCATCGTTCATTTAACTCTGCTCTGTGTTCTGTGTGGAAACCATTTACTGTTCTGCTATTTCAGAAAGTCCATGGATTTGTTGTAGCTGCTTCTGAACGTAATATTGGTATAAATAAAGCACAAGGAAGAAAGCTTCCCTCAGCTAGCTGACAAGTAGAAATAATTTGTCTGTGCCTGTTGTTTTTGGTTATGAAAAGCACATTTAATACATTTCAGTTTTAATTTATTCATGCCTTCAATGTGTTCACTGCACACAAGACCATAAACATTATAAAATACTAGACCAAAAAGCATTAGATAGAACCTAAAATGATCAAAAATATATTTACCCCCTTCTGTGATCTTATTATTTCATGTAAACCACTGCGATTTCACGCTGAAATAATTATCATTAGTCCAAGGCACGCACACACACATATACACATACACGTGCACTCAAGGAAAAAAATGTTACTTTCAGGGTATGTTATCTCACCTTTGTGATCTCTTAGAGTTGATTATATACACCCATTGTAAAAGAAACAACTGCAATTAACTATGAGAACAATCCTCATTTGCATTCTGACAAAAATCACAAGCCATAGCTGGGCTTAAACGTTTCTAGTAAAATAGTGTTAAAAACTTTTGGTTTGATTTAACCCATTTTAGCACTGGAGTTCTTTGGTGTGATCAACGTGTTTGTCCATAAGAAGGCTAATTTTTGCATGCTTATTGGAATTGGGTTGAACAGCAAGAGTTTTCCTCATGCAAGTCTTTGCTCTTATTCGCACACCCGTATTTTACATCTGTATGCATTTCAAATTCCTGTTTATTCTTCACTACATGCCATATGCACAAATATCTTAATTTTTAAGAATTCTAATGAATGGCTGAACTTATTTGTCAGTGACAGTTTGCCTGAGAGAACACACAGCACACAGGCAGGCACCACACCCCTTCCCATAGCATGTTGGTAGCGAAAACATGTCGGACGATTACCTTTACTATCCTAATGAGGGTTTTCAGCTGGTAAATGTGAAGCTGCAGGTCCATGCGGTCTGTCAGCCAGGTGCAGACAACATTCATCGAGCTGGTGTACCATTGCTGCAAAAGAGACAGGACTTCTCCAGCAACCACGTGAGGGCTGCGTGCTGCGCCCTGAGGAGCAACAGGCTGCACCCAGCACACGCTCAGCACTGACCTTTCCCACTGGCAAGCCTGTTCCTGGGATACAGCAGACTTAGAGGAGGAGACAAGCTCTCTCTTTTACACGGAATTTCCATGTCTGAGTTTTAAATTTTAATAAGAACAGTAACAAACTTATTACGAAAGGTAATGGCCACCAGCAATGCTGCATTTGGCCACTGACTTGCTGGCAGCGGAGTGCACTTGGCCCAGTCCGTGTTTTAACCCGTTCCTCATCCCAGTGAGAGCAAGGTCCTGCCTTTGTGTCAGACCCACACTCAAGCTACTTACCATCTTAAATTCAAACATAACCAGCCACGGGGCGAGTCTGGGTCCCTGATGGCGAGAGGAGGGGAAGCTCATGAGGGGCAAGGTTTGGCTGTGGGTGAGGATGCTGGTGCCCAGGCTACGCAGGAAATGCTTTGGTTTCACCCTTACAAATATGAAAGATGGAAAAGTAGCAGAGAAATAAGCTTGTTTCAAGCTGCTGAACTCTCAGGGCCCCTCCAGGGGCTGAATTATTGCTGCTTTTCTGTGACAAAAGCTGGCAGCTGTGTGGCAGCAGCCTGTCAGCCCCGCAGCACGGGAAGCCTGTGGGGGATCAGCGCCTTGCTCACGCAGGGCCGGCACTGCACGGCTGGTGCCACACTGGTGCCACACAGACGAACAGCGAGCCCTGGAGAGAGGGAAGAGCAGGGTCTGTGGCTGGGGAGGGGATCACAAAACCTCCCCGTGGTGCTCAGCACAACCGTTGATTACAAAGTGGACTGTGTACAGAAATCCATCCCACCTCTGTACAGAGTCACACCTTTCTCTTGCAATCTCTTGCACACACAGAGATCAAAAGCTACACTGCAGACCAGCTGCAATTCATCTGAAACCAGTTAGAGATAACTGCCCCACACCAAACCAGTTTATATAAGTCCCGATCGAGGACCATCCAGGTTGGCCTGAACTGCATCTCCCTCCCAACCAGCCTAAAATCTTCCATCAGCCCGATGGAGGTATCCCTGCTGCCATCACTGCCCCTTTGGGTATCACAGTATCACAGTATCATAAGGATGGAAAGGACCTCTGAGATCATCAAGTCCAACCTATAACCTAATACTAACACCAACCATCATCTAGACCATGGCACTCAGTGCCTCATCCAGTCTCCCTTTAAACACCTCCAGGGTCGGTGACTCCACCACCTTCCTGGGCAGCCCATTCCAATGGCCAATCACCCTTTCAGTGAAGAATTTTTTCCTCATATCAAGTCTAAACTTTCCCTGACGAAGCTTGAGTCCATGCCCTCTGGTTCTGCCACTGGTCACCTGAGAGAAGAGACCAACCCCTGCCTGACTACAACCTCCTTTTAGGTAGTTGTAGAGAGCAATGAGGTCTCCCCTGAGCCTCCTCTTCTCCAGGCTAAACAGCCCCAATTCCCTCAGTCGCTCCTCATAGGGCTTGTGCTCCAGCCCCTTCACCATCTTCGTTGCCCTCCTCTGGACACACTCCAGCATCCTGACATCTTTCCCATACTGAGGGGCCCAGAACTGGACACAATATTCAAGGTGAGGCCTGACCAGTGCCGAGTACAGGGGGACAATAACTTCTCTGGTCCTGCTTACTACACTATTCCTGATGCAGGCCAGGATTCCATTAGCCTTCTTGGCCACCTGGGCACACTGCTGGCTCATGTTGAGCTTCCTGTCCACCAGCACTCCCAGGTCCTTTTCTACCTGACTACTCTCTAGCCACTCTGTCCCCAGTCTGTAGCTCTGCATGGGATTGTTGTGTCCAAAATGAAGTACCCGACATTTGGACTTATTAAACATCATCCCATTAGAATCGGCCAAGCTCTCCAATCTGTCCAGGTCCCTCTGTAGGGCCATCCTACCCTCTAGCAGATCAACTCTTCCACCCAGCTTGGTATCATCTGCAAATTTGCTGATGATGGACTCAATCCCCTCATCCAAATCGTCAATAAAGATATTAAACAGGATGGGACCCAATACCGATCCCTGGGGGACACCACTGGTGACCGGCCGCCAACTGGGTGGAGGTCTCTGACATTGTCTCCTCTGTAGCTGCTGAAGCTGGTGAATGCAGACAGCTGGGTAGTCTGTAACTGCAGAACTGTGGCTGGTAGACGTGCTACCCTCCACCAACAGCAGTTGAGTGGCCGGTGCCTGCCTGTGAGCAGAGTGCAGGTGTCCCAACACCATAAGCTGTCTCTGGGTAGGACTTAGCGGGCAACACCAGGGCCCGCAGGCACTGCTCTCCTAGAGCACCCACCAGCTGGCACAAAGTTCACTAAAGCAAACAAATGAGTCTAGGTTAAACTAGACCAGTATCACAAAACTGTGGCCTCAACACACATCACTGAACCATGCGATAACACACCCGGGAGCCACTACCCTCCACCAGGAGCAGGCAGCAGATGTTGGTCATGCTGTGTGGGAAAGGGTTTTCCCCCCACTTCAATGAAGATGTTCCTGTATTTCTATTTCTACAAAATAAAATGGAGGAGATAAAGGGACAGAAGAGTCAGCAAAGAAACAGCATGTGGTGATCTCTTGCTCGATGCTTATACCTTGTGCAGCTTGTGCCAGAGATTCCTGCTGGTCCTTCATCTCCATAGACCTGGCAAGAGCTATGAGCTCAAAAGAAACTTAGACAGGCAAGGAGGAGTTGTCTCTGTAACAGAACTCAAGCTCAGATACTGCTAGCTGTCACTTGAGGTCCTGATGTCAGATTGGGGTTGAACTTCAACTGGGGTTGAAGCACTCTGGTTAGCTGGTGCAGGCCGGACTAGCACAGCAGACATGAAGGTCTGGTGGGTCTCCATACCTTCCAATCCCTCAGACTAGTCTGAGAGGTCAGAGCATCCCTGGACAGCCCCAGAGAGCCCCAGGTGCCTATGGGTGCTGGAACCATGACCCAGGACAGACAGCAGCCTGCTCTGGGGGCGTGGCACAAAGTGCATGGGTTCCCTGGGGGGCCCATGTGGGCAAAACAGAGAGAAATCTGTAAAGTTTTTAATGTTACTTTTCTGCAATCAGCATGCTTAAAGGACTCATTAGCTGTGACCCAGGGCTGTGCTGGCCCACGGGTGCCCAGGTCACCTAAATGCCTCCTTCCACCCCCTCTTTAATAAAATCACAGCCCACAGAGGCACGAAGCAACCATATGTTACGTACGCACGCCCTCTCCCTTCCACTGCTGCCTCCCTCTCGTCTTCCACCAAACGATCTGCGGGTGCTTGTGTCTCCCTAAAGGAGATGACCAGTGCTGGTGGGGGCAGGTCCTGCCATGCTCTTTGTCCTGTGCCACGCACACCTACACGGCTGCATGGAGCTGAAAGAGAAATAACCTCAGCAAGGTGACTTGGCTGCTGCCAGCCCTTCAGATTAAGCAAAATGAAATATTATTCTGTGTTTCTGGTAGGCACTCCTACATGCTGGATTTGGGGGAGACACAAACTCCTCCAAGCTGAATCCAAACCTGATTCACACCCCTCTCCTCTGGAGTACTGGCTGCCAAGGACTCAGCCAGGCGCATTGCTCGGCTGCATGAAAGAAGCTCTCTTTCTCAAAGCTAAGTCACTCCAACGACTTTCTGCTTTATGAGAAAAAGACAAAGTCTAATTCATTGATCTTGACACACCAAACCGTCACGTCACTTCATAGAACACACACCAACTGCTGAATTTAAGCCCTGCATATTCATAAAAATAAGTTAGCCCATAAATTAAATGTTCCCTTTAGCTATCACTAGTGTTGATGTGCTATAAGATGCAAAGCCCTCTGATTCATGACTAACCTACCAAAGAAGATAACATTTGCATATGATTATATTATTAAAAAAACAACAACAAAGCCAAATGCTCTGAAACGTGATCAGTGCAGACAAAAGAGCGCAGTGCGGTCCTGTCAGGACACCGACGGCCTCGCTCTCCCAGGGTGGGTCTGCCATTTGTGAGGGGCACTGGGGTGCAGCCTGGGCACGCAGGGCTCCTTGGGCTCCAGCTCCAGCCTTCCATCTCATCCCCATTCACACTGTGCAGAGCACACAGCCCAAATGCCATGGGGCGGCATTTCAAGCACATTTCTGGAGCCCTGGTGCCAGCTGAGCTGTGCAGGGGCACACTGAAGTAACCATTATAAATATGTTGAAAACTCCTCAAACATAAAGAATGAGTAGACCTCACTGACACTCACAGGCCCATGGACCCCAACACCACGTAACCCATTGCTGCACATACGTTACTGGTGCTGGCTGCCATCGCTGTCCATCACCCAGAGGACAATTTACACTCTGTCTGGGGGCATGGGGTGAGGGGTGGCTGTGGAGGGTTCATCCTGGTGGATGTGTGGTGGATGCCTCTGCTGCCTGCTGAGCAGGATGACCTAGCTAACAGCAGAGGAAATGCAAAGAGATGCTCTGCAGGTGCTATCATACCCCAGTAACAGCAAGGAGATACTGCGTTTGCACAGGCAGAAATTTAACTCCTCTTTCAGATTATTTTTCTGCTCCTCTTCTGTCTTTCACAGCGACACTCATTGCTGGGTGCCAGTTTGGGTAGATGAGGTGAGCCATGGGCTGGCTGGGATGCTCTCAGACAGGCATCAGAGGAGCTGGAGCCTGCCGAGGGGGGAGCTTCCATGGCTGCCCATCAAACACCCGAACCAGCTCCAGCAATAAGAGCAATAAACTTCTTCCTTCCCCTCCCTTTTTTTTTTTCAAATGCAAAAGCATGATCAATAAGTTGCTGAAATAGCAAGTTCATCTCTGAATACATAAATTGCAAAAATTGATATGAATAAATCTGCAAGTAACACACTGACTGTGGCACATTTTAGAAAAAAAAAAAAGCCCTGTGCTGGGCTCCTGCGCCTTCCGGGAGGTGGTGTCATTACACATACCCAGGAACATCTGCAAACCCCCGTCTTCTTTGGTGTGAGCTGAATGGAAGCCTGACCTCCTGTTCCTTGCCATGAACCTTGAGTTCACACTCATATTTTACATGTTACAGGAAGCCACAGCTCACCCCAGGGGTGCTGCAAACAGAAGCTCGTAAGCCAGATGCAACACTGCTTCTTAAGGCACCTGAAGGAGCTGTATTCTTCAGTCAAAAGCTTACATACTAGTAGCTTAGGGTCACTTCAACTTTTGTAAAGAGTGGGACAAAACCAGGAATGCTTATAGGGCTGGGTTGTCAGCAGGGTAGCAGAGGGATTACAAGGAACCTGTGACTCTGCCTCTTTCTGCCTTTACTGGTAGTTTTTTTGTGTGTGAACAAGTGCCATACAACAGATTGAGGCTGGTATAAAGGCCTGGGACTGTGCAAGAGCACCCCGCTGAGCCTCAGCTGTGCTTGCAATTAGCAATAGGCATGAAATGATTATTGTTGTGGTGGCTGATGGCAATCTGAAGTGACAAGTTTTATGGGGGAAGTTGTAGTAGGGATGTTCAGCAAGTTTCTGCAAACCATTAATCGGAGGCTGCAGCACAGTTTAGTCAAAGCTATTTTATGTCATTCCAAAGGTCTCACAAGGATGCTGAAAGAATATTTTTCTGCTCTCAGTGCCTTGGAATGGAGTTTTTCTAGGTCAGGGATTCTTTACTGCCCTATTTGGTGTCAAAAATACCCATTTGCCTCAAATTAGCAGAAAGCTTGTAGTTAAGGGCTGGAGATTAGGCATACAAAATTACTCAGCAGGTGACTGCTGGATGGATTTGGGGGTTGAGAAGTCTTTAAAACTGACTACAAGACATTATATACTTCTGACAAAAGAACATAGTAATCCTACCTGCTTGCTTTAACCACTGTTGTTTGTCTATTATTATGTGCTTTAATGCTCATAAGAGCAAAACTACTGGTGATACTACTCAATTACCATAGTAACTCTCCCCTATGACCTCTCATTTCAGTACTTGCTTTCCAACCAGAACCAATCCAAGCAGGGTAAATCTATTTAAAACCACGACACACATTGCACAAGGAGGCTCCGAATACCGGCTGGCTCCCTCTCTTTGTCCGGGACACAGACTTGTTTTGAAATGTTCAAAGGCAGCTTTGAAATGAACCCATGAATTCAAGGTGTTTCAAAGGTGAGGGACTGGATGTCGGGCGGCTGCCTTGGCAGCAGCCCCAAGCCAGCCCGCACAGAGTGAGGGGACCACAGAGGTGGGAAGGGAGAGAGGAACGTGCTGACTATGAGTTTTATTTCCTAGAGGAAAACAGAACCCGCTCTCAGGCAACAGCCCTAAGGAGACTCAATTAGCCAGGAAAAAACAAAGAATTAAAAAATTACCAACTCTTTGTATCTGGTGTTTGCATCCCTGTCCAATGGGCCAGAAGCTCAGCTGGTGGAAAGCACAGCAGGGCTGTGCTGATTTACAACTGCTGACAGTACGTGACAGCCGAGAGAGCCATGTCCACCATCCCCATCGTGGGCAACTCTGAGATCAAATTCAGTATTCGGTGTTGTCACATGCGTTCACAAGCAGCCACCTCCCCTTGGCAGGTGTTGTCTCTGCGGGGAAGGTAGGAGCTGAGCAGCTCAGGACCAGGGGCCAGCTCTGCACATGCAGCTTCATGAAGGCTTGCTTGGTGAATGGGAGCAGGAGTTCTTCTGGTGAAGCCTGCCTGCCCGAGGGACCAGCGTGTGCTCCTGCGTTTGCTCGTGCTGTGCCCTGTACGTGCACACAGCCAGGCCGGTAGACACGAAGCCATCTGCAGGCCTGCAACCCAAAGCCCAGGCTGCTCGACAGCAATCATGGAAGGACCACTCTTGTCCCTCTGGTCTTCTGTGACCACTAAGGTGTTCCTCTCCACGTTCCCTCAATGTTTCTTTTGCTGCTGATCCCAGGCAATAATTGCAATTAGAAAACCTGGTGAAGACAGTAAGCATGAAGCGTAGAGCCCCATGGCCAATGCAGCTTCACTCTCTTTTCTTTTAAAAAAAACAAAAAATATGCTCCCTGAGCCTGAATGTACACAGCAGTATGGGTGATCCCAGTTTGAGAGCCTCCTGTGAAGGTCAGCTCAGCCAGGATGCTGGATGTGGATGAGAGCAGTGGTGGGACAAAGCCTCCTGCCCTGCTAAGTGCCTGAGCTAGCAAGGTCTCGGCTGGGCTGCCAGAGCTGAGCCCCGGCTGTTTCTCATGCTGTGTTTTGGAAATGTGGGCTTTTTTTTTCTGCAGAAGGTGATGTGCCATCCCCCAGGCTGACCTGCAGCCAGTAAGGTGGACAAAGAGCAGGGACAGGGCCTTGGTGACACAAGTCCACCTGAAACTCTTGAGATAGGACACATGGTGATAGCCCTGGAGGAGGATGTGGCACAGCCAAGGCAGGCAAAGAACTGCAGTCCCTCAGGTGCACATGTAGCTCCTGGTCCCCAGTGTTGATGGGGACAGACCTGCCACACAATGAAGAAGGAAAAGGCACATCTCTCCCCTGCAAGGGTACATTTTCTGCATGGCAAGCAGAGACCTGCTTTCCCCATCACATGCAGCCATCAACTTTTCCTCCCAGTACTCAACAAAGCCCATCCTCTACTTTGGGTAGCACTCCATGGTGACCTAATCAATGGTTCCCTTTCCCTGCCATTCGCCAGGGACTCAGAGGAGCCATCCAAAGGCAGCCCAGAATTTCGAGCTACAAAACCTCCTCCAGCACAGAGGGCCAACCCTGCACTGGGGTCAGGGGCTCATCCCCACAGGCAAAGAGCATCTGGCTTGGTTGTGTCCCGGCTGTGGCTACGGGTGAAATCAATAATAAACCCGTGACTCTCTCAATTTACACCCACTGAGGATTTGGCCCGTTCCCCCAAGCCTTGCGGGGCCAAGGCTCAGGGGACCACGTATTGCACAGGGACCTCTGAGCATGCCTGGAAGCAGAGAAATTGGTGTGACATTGCCCAGATCACAGAAATAAAGTTTAGTGGCTGTGGATCTAAGAGCACACGGCTAACCAGAAAATAAGCAATGAGTTAATATCACGGGCATTGATCAGCTAGTCTTACAATTAATGCTTCCAATAAAAAAAAAGCTCCCCCTTTTTATTCAACAGAATAAGAAATTAAACACTTGTGGGCTCATTCTAAAGAATGAATGAAATTGAATAAGCTACCTAGCACTTGAGATTCCCAGCGAGTGCTTGAATAGAGCAAACCTCCTGAGTTGAATGGATTGCCTTTTGGGACCAATTTGTCTCTTTTCACTCTTTATTCCTCCTTTTTTGCTGACAGATGTACAAAGGCGGAACTGCGCTGTGCAGCTTAGCTACATGCACCCACAGCAGCTGTCACTTTTGTCGAGCAAGTTAATCAAGCAAATGCCACCATATCCCACTTTCTATAAGGAACAACATGTTATAGACAGTAGTCTTGGGAGACAGGGAGGGAGGGAGAGAGACTTTATTTTAACTTTGAGTAGCTGGTATTTTTTTTTTTCTCCCCTCTGTGTGTAAAAAAAAAAGGGGGAGGGGGGCAAAGCAGCCAAAGCTGGTAGCACAAGCTGACACTTTTGTTTTGCCATAGAACAAATATTTAATATGATTTTACTCTAATTTGTACTAGAGGGAGAGCTGTCCGGTTTTAATTAAATTTAAGGGACTTAGGGGAACATGGTTAAAAAAGAAATGGAAGCTTTTTGTTTGCGTTAACACTTGTTGGTAATAATATATTGATTGTCAATTGCTAAGCCCAAAAGATTAGTGTAGTAAATACTATTATCTGAATGCCACAAGTGAAGTGCTAGCTTCCCGTCCCTGCTTTTTCCTTTGTGAGGCAGTTTGAATCACTGGTTGTTATTTATACATTTTCTTTGATAAAACCAACTTGTGTGGCTGATTTTTTTTAAACCCTGCCTCATTAAGTGCATAATAGCATTTACGTGCGGGGCTTTCTGCTTTTTAGCCTTTCAAGCTTAAGCTTATATTCCTCTCTCACAACCATGTTTCAAAACTTGGGATGTTCACAAACAATTGGATACACACCAATATTGTATATATCAGATGCTCTCTTGCTATTGCCAAAGACTAGAAAATAACAGAACATTATCCGCAAAGAGTAAATAAATAGTTATCGTCCTGCTACGCTGCCGCCCGCCGGATAACAACACTGCCTGATCATTAGTTAGCTTTTCTATTGTATGTAATTCTTTAACTGCATATACTGTCATTAGGTATGCAAGAGTTGACATCAAAAGTAGGTCTTTTGGTGTAGCTCTCCAGAGCACACAGCAGCAAAGCACCGAGAGGGCTCCAGGCAGCCCTTCGTTTGCTGTTGGAAGGGTGATTCCCCCTCAAATCCACACACTTTGGAAAGAATCTTCTCCTTCAGAAAATAAATCTAAGTTTTGGTAACAGAGTGCACTGTGCTAATTTAACTTCCCCGCGGGGTCTTGGGCACACAAATTGGAAGTGTTTGGGATACGTGACCTCTTTGCCAATCTCTGGACTCCACGCTTACACCTCACCCGTACGAGCAAAGCCTCCACCAGCCGTGCTTGGCAGGGCTCTGCTGACACCCGGGCAGGCAGTCCTCACAAGAGGCAACACCACTCTCATTTTCTGAATTAAACCTCTCTATTAAACTCTGTGCTAAATTCTAGAGATCTAGTAAAGTGCCAACAATTTAATAAAAATCCCCTGAAACCGCAGGGTCTTGTTTTTTTTTTTTCCTTATATTTTACTACTTGATTTTATCAAAGCCCTGTGAATCCTTGGAGCCTCCCAGGTCACACTCACACTGAGCCATTGCTGAAATAAATGGCTGCACTGCTTTTTCCTGGGATCTTTTGCTTCGCTATAACACTATCACTGCAAGCATGCACAGTGTGTTCTTCAACATCCACCCCAGTGCTGAAATTTCTGGATGCCTTTTACTCCAGTTTATATTCCTTAACTATGAAATTGCGTTCACGTTGACAATGTAGCTACATGAGGAAGTTACAAAGGGGCTCGATATTAAAATAATTTGTATTATTATTTATTAAAGTCATAGTCCCAGCATTGCATAATGGGGTTAAGCTGCTAGCCAGAGCAACTCATCATCTGTCCAGGGTGCAAAGTGGCATCACCGAATTACATTATCTGCCTCCCCCTTCTCTTCCCAAGAATAAATCACAAAAAACTTAGCGTAAGAGCTCTGTCTTCAAACAGGGAAGAGAATTCAGAATGAAAGCTGAAACGCAGACCCAGGCGCATGGAAGTGCCGCACGCTTTTTGCAGTACATATGGTACCTGTGATCCCCCCCTGCTCGGGGAGCGAGGCACAGGGTGCCTCCGGCTGCCGCTGCGCCCCGACTCGGCTGGGAGTGGGGCTAAGCAGGGCACTGCCATGGGGGTGGTGGTAGGGAGGTGCAGGGCTCCTCATGGGGACATCTTCTGTGTGTCCTGGTGGGATTTCACTATTACCCATTCACCAAAGGGACACAATCATCCTGCACGTTCCTCGCTTGCACATTTCTCTCGGCTTTTAAGCCAAAATAATTTTATTCCCTATATTATGCCATAAATTTGGGGGAGGAAAAGGAGGATCAACATCTATCATATCAGTGGGGCCAAGGTCCTCAGCAAATAAAGATGCCCCAAAAGATCATCTCTAACACTTTTCTCATTCCAGTGCTGCATAAAATCAGTTAACAACACCTACACGTGTTTTGTGCAGCTGCAACTCCACGTGCTGGGGTGGGTGAAGGTTTGTTTACTCCCGTCACTGGCTTTGCAGGCAATCCAGGAGCTCTGATCACACTGCAAAGGATTCCCATCACAGGTACACAGTCAGCCAGAGACAGAAAGGGACCTGCAGATGGTACTGCACCCTCCCCAGAGGAGGAACATCTCTGCTGCTGGGGATGCAACGGCTTGTGCTTAGGGTTTTCCAAGCTGTATGTCAGGGTGGTCTATCCTGGTAGCCAGACGCCAACATCTCTGCCTAGGCAAAAGCCACATACATCCCGGGCCGGGGTGAGGGCAGGGCAGCTCTGGGGACAAGCCAACGTCCCTCTCAGTTTCCTCCCTGGGGAAGATCTCACTGGAAGAGCTACCACAGTGTTGGCTCATCGCCTCAGTCAGGGATGCCCTTGTCCCAGCACATTGGGACAGCACACCCTATGCCAGCCTGCACACTGACTGTCTCTGAATAAAGCCCAGGAGGAGGGCAAACCCACTGGCAGGTCAGGGTTGGATGGAGAGAAGCAGGCAGAGAAAATTGTGAGGGAGACAGCTATTTATCTATGGCAGGGTGCCAGGGGCAACTGATGCTCTGTGCTTGTGGTGATTCAGGAAGGAAGCCTGCTGACGTCGGTCCTGGCAGCACCTCTAACTTCTCTCTCCTTCACAATGTCCTCAAACCAGGGGCACCCCAAGCTTAAACCTGCAGGTTTGTGGGCTGAGAGCCTCAGTGGGTGCCTCCTTTCCTCTCTGAGACAGGACAGCTCCAGTCCTCAGGCATCACATTATACACCAGCAGGAAACACTGCCTTTCAGGTCACAGGTGAAGCCTGTCCTGGCTATGTGCAACCCTGAGCTGGAAGACCCTGTCTATTCCGGGCGTGGTGGAACGCAGCACCCCACATACACACACAGAGGACAGAACTCTTTCTGGGGCCCTGGGGACACCATCAGGCTGGTGCTGAGTACTGGACCTTCTCCCTTTGCTGTAGACACATCTCAGCAATGTGCACAGCGCCTGATGGGAATTGTCAGAAAACACCCCCCCCGGCCCAAAACCTGCTGCTTTGCAGGATTTTGCAGACCTTGGTTTTCCTAAATGAAAGAGCTTCTGCATAAAAAAAAATACAAAGGCATGCATACACACACTAACCCACTTCTGTACGGATGCGTGTTCTCAAATACTTTTTAAACCTATAAAATATTCTCTGCTTATTTCCATTTTTCAAAAAAGAAATGGAAGCTGACATGTTAAAATCTGAGTTTCTATATAAAGCACCTTAGTAAAACACAATATCCACACTGAATGCTGCTTTTTTTTTCCCCATCCTGATTGTAGGGCTCTGTTAGTGCAAGGCAGTTAGGATACAACTGGGTACAAAGTCGCACCGTAAGATGCAAAACATTCATGCTATGGGATACTTTAATTATATTTACTATCAAATTGAATGGAAAGCTGTCACAAAGGGGGACTCAATAGACTTTAGCTGGCTCTTTTATAGCCTGCAAATTAAAAAATGTAGCTAGAGACTGCCAGGGTGTCTTCATCCTACAAGTGGGACGGAGGAGCTCCCCTGGTATCATTCTTGGGGATACAGACTGGAAAACACCCTCGTTGCCTGAGTCTTGCAAAGCATTTTTGAACGCTGATATCATACATCCAGGGCGAGGTTTAAAGGAGCACCGAGAAAGGAAAGAGCTGCAGATCAAGAGAAACAAAGTGACCTGGGACAGCTAATCCCGCACGCACCGCTGGCTGGCGCAGGCAGTGGCAGCGATTGTGTGGGGCTGGATTGCAGCAGGAGGAAAGGAAAAGAGGGATTGAAGGCGCTGCTGGAAATCAGACAACTCTTCATTGTCCGTGCAGGGGCCGTCAGCTCAACCCTGCACACATTGGGAGTTTCTCTGGGCTAAGGCCCTTTGCAGAGCCCAGAGGGAGGGAGCAAAGCCGCCGGCAGCGGGGGGCTCGGCCCACGGCTGCTGTGCCCCGGGGCTGGGGTTCAGCACCACACATCTGCGGGCACTGGGATGTCCTGGCCCTTCCCACGCTCCCCATGCACCCAGGCTCAGCTGGTACCAGTGCAGGCTGGGGTACACAGGAAATACCAGCACCTTCAGCCTCTCCTTCCTGACAACCCACAGGTTTGGAGCTTCAATTAGCTGTGGCCTCTTAAAGTAATCTGGAAGGCAGCTTCAGCTCAGAGCATACTATACATATACGACTCATATATACTACAAATATATATACATATACACTATACACAACTGTATATGTGCACAGACAGCTCCCAGTCACAGAGCAGAGAGGCTGCTTGGAAAAGGCTCTCTCTGGATCAAGAATACCTTTCTGCCTGCAATACAGCATGATGACACCTCCTCCCCAAAACCTACCTTGGCTACTCACGTCTACCAGGAAATAAATGATCTTTCACTCAGTGCCAGCCCTAAACCAGAAATCTCTGATGCTGAAAAGCACTGTGTGGATGATGCTAGCAAGCCTAGGCTGACCTTAACGTAACAGAGCAATCAGTCTGCCTTCTTAGAATGATTAATGGAAAATCTCCTCTGGAAAAGAAATCAAATTAACTGTCTTCAACCAAATGTCTACTGGAACATGAAAAGCTGTTCTGATAAAGACATTTAGGAGGGAAAAAAAGCCCTTACGAGCATGTAAAATCCAGTGACAGATCTAGGACTTATTTTATTAAGACTGGCCCTAAAATAAATTAAATGGAGCCTACTTAAATGAGCACTTCAGGAAAGAAACCTTGCTAAGGGGAATGCAGGAGAGGCGGGAGGCCACATGCGAGGGCACGCTTGCTGCCGCGTGAAGCTCACATATGTGAGTATAAAAGGACAAGGGCTGGCTCTGAGGAGTAGTGTCCGTGTTAAGCTCCTCTTGCTACTCCTTCGTGGCTCTGAGCAGGAACATGGGAAAAAAAAGAGGTTGCAGAAGGATGCTACATGCTGCGCCCCCTCAGAAAGAGAATTTGTCCCTTCCTAGAAGATGTATGGACAATTGCCATCATAATTTTATATTTTTTCCCAGCAAAGGTCCCTGCAGCGGGACTAAATCCAAGTCCAGATCTGAGTCCTGCCAAGGGCTGCAGCAGCCTCTGCAGCAAAAGCTGTGCTGCTCTGGCTCCTCCAAAGATACATGGGGAGAAAAAAAAACTAACTGCACTTCCTTGAGATCAATCTGCCTAATTGTCTTCATCTCACAACTCACTTGGGAAAGGGGGGAAGAGGGGAAAAAGAAAAAAAAGCAAAAAACAACACAGAAGAAATAGCTCAGTGGAGGCCATATCAGGATGGGAGTGGGAGAGAGTTAGTGCCCTAATGAGCAGTCTAGCTGCGTGGGAGGGAAACAGGTTGTTGTCTGTCTAAGAGAAAGCGGTGAGCGCAGCTGCAAGCAGATATTAGATGGGAGCCCGGCGCGCAGCCTGATATCCGTTCTTCCCCTGATCCTGCAACCCGTCCTCCTGTGAGTAATTCTAACTCACAGTGAGTAGCTCCACTGACTCACATCCAGGCTTTCGGGTTTGAGGAGGGGAAGGAGAAGGGAGGGTGTGAAGGGCTCTCTTTCGGCATTTGATTGTGCCGTGCAAGGCTTGCACTCTAGCAAGAAGTGCCATGATCCTGTAAGTGTGCCTTGAAGGAGCTGCCAAAATTCAAGTGGCTACCCCTGCTGAAGGCAAAAGCTTTGATTTCAATAAAAAGCTAATGTCTAAGTGCATACCTTGCAGAATTAACTGATCTGTCAATCTGGGCTTTGTAATTTTTCAATGTACTCAGGCGTGGTATCAGGCTCTAAATCAGTAGGTACTGAAACATCACAGAATCATAGAAAGACCTCATTTGGAAGGGCTTGTGGATGCTCCAGTAAACCAATGAGAAGTGCTCAGTCATGTTCCTGGAAGTCTGTATAAGGATTTTGCTAAGTCTGAGACTTGCAGAGTGTCCTGCATCCTCACTGCTCACTGTCTCTGATATTCAGAAGTTGGTTACTAGCCAGGGCAGACACCTTTGGAAATACAAGGGCAGTTCAAAGACATGTCCTCAGGCCTGGCACTCCTGAGGAAGGAAATGGAAATTCACCAGCAGCAATATCAGCCTTGGGATATCACTGAGACTTCCTAAAAACCCAGCTGAGCTGAGCCTGAGGGACATGCCTGGGCACTACAGACCCGGCCGAGGGCGTGTGCCTGCCCGAGGGTGGCAGGAAGGAGGTGCTGGCTCTGCTAACATCTGAGCTGTGGCCTCTCTTTTGCTGTTGGGAGAGGACAGGAATGACTGTCCCTCTGCACCACGAACGGCACAGGGCAGAGCAAACCCTCAGTCTGCCCTCCCTGCCACTGAAAGTGTCCAGTACTGGAATCCCCAACATAAGAAGGATACGGAACTGTTGGAACAAGCCCAGAGGAGGCCATGAAGAGGCTCAGAGGGCTGGAGCACCTCTGCTATGAGGACAGGCTGAGAGAGTTGGGGTTGTTCAGCCTGCAGAAGAGAAGGCTCTCTAAGGGGAGACCTTAGAGCAGCCTTCCAGTACTAGAAGGGGCTACAGGAAAACTAGGGAGGGACTTTTTACGAGGGCCTGTAGTGGTAGAACAAGGGGGATGTCTTTAAATTGGAAGGGGGAAGATTTAGATTAGACATTAGGAAGAAATTCTTCATGGTGAGGGTGCACTGGCTCAGATTACCCGGGGAAGCTGTGGATGCCCCATCCCTGGAAGTGTTCAAGGCCAGGCTGGATGGGGCCTGGTCTGGTGGAGGGTGTCTCTGTCCATGGCAGGGAGGTGGAAGATCTTTAAGGTCCCTTCCCACCCAAACCATTCTACGATTCTAACTGTCTCTGTCTCGCAGAGATGAACGGACTTGCTTTCCCATTTCAGGAGGAAATACTCTGCCTGGTCTCTCGGCTGTGACAGAGCCCTTCGAGGAAGCTGAACACACACAGTGACAGTGAAGTGGTAAAACTGCCTCCTGCAGCAGGGCTGGTGCTGCTGCCGCCTCAGTGGGCTGTATCACTGCGTGATTAAGTTCTTACCAGACTTTCTGGTAAAGGCAACCTTCCTGATCTGATAACTGCCAAGGACAAGCCAAATACGCAGGGTCAATCCATGCACATTTAATCCCCAGAAGGCAGATTAAGTGTATAATTGACCCATATAATCCATGTATCATCTCCAGTGAAATGTTTTCTATGTCCGGTTTAGGCAGACATGAGGCCCATAAGAAAGCGATCAGAGACACAGTATTACTCTCGCAGTGGATTTCATCAAAGTTAGAGATGGCTTTTTAATCACTGATCTCAGAGACTGCTAGATTTAAGCAGATGAACTAGCACTAAGCACATCTGTTTTAATCCTTATCTTCTACTCAGGCTGGTGTCTTCAAGAAGTACAAGGAGGAAAAAAATAAATTAATTTTTTTTTAGGTCCTTGCAATCTTAGGAGCTTCTCTTGGTGTTTTGATCTCTCATATCAAAAGCATGTTTTTGTTTTTTTCGGTAAGATATTGAATTAATCATCAGAGAGAAAAATGCCATCTGCGCTATTTAGGGACTGCATCAGGATGCTGGAATTCGCAGGATCTCAGGGAGCTCACTTGACGTTCAGTAGCCTTTTGTGTACGTGCTACTCGCCTGTGACTGGGAAGGAAATATTCTCACTATGTTTTACATTAGTGTTTACCAATTTATGAGGAAGAAAGGTTGGCATTCACACCATCTACCAGTCAATCACAGACTTTCTGGATCACATATGTTCTGACGGGTTGAAACCTATCCTGTGAGTATCTACGGGTGTGTGTAAAGATATACACACGTACGTGTAAAAATAACTTCCACCAAAGGGCACAATGCTTACAAGTTCCATTGCCTTCAGACAAAATTACGGATGTGTAAGATCTGATTCTATGAAATTCTGAGTGTCCCAAGACAAAGAGGACCTGAATTTTGCAGGATTGTTCTGAAGACTCAAGATCACTCTGAAGATACTTCCCCACGTTTAAGATACAGCCGCCTGCCCCTGCCTCACTCTTCTTATCAGCATGTCAACTCTGCCCCCTTTCTGGGAAAGAAGTGATAAAATTTTACTTTCTATCAGTTACTACACAGAGTTTGTGATCCTTCTGCATTGAATGTGAAGTATCACAGCAGTTTAAATCCCAAAGTGCCCATCCATGCACAGGAACACAGGGAGTGGATGCTACGGTGCTGTTCTGAAACTGTTCTGTTCCCACTGCTCTCTACCAATGGGGCTTATTACAGTGTTTTAGCTTTAAATGTTACCAAATTAGTGAGCCAGGCCAAGTAAATAAGTCATGTTACTCTGCAGTAAACAGCACTGCCAAAAAGCTAGTTAGGCTTTGATTACCAGCAGAACTCCACGATCAATCTGTTCATTCAATGATCCCAAGAATACAGATTTTTAAAATTAAGATGACTGTTTCGAGGGAGGGGGGGGAAACCCTGACTAATTTGCAGAATTGAGAGGATTAACAGACAGACCACACAGAAATATTACAATAATCTTCTGCAAACAGCAGTATCTCCCAAAAAGCCCAGCCCTGTTCTGCAGGTGTGAGCAGGGCACATGATGCAGGGGAAGAGAGATGGTTTCTGAGCTAAGAAATTATGGCAAAAGCTAAAAAAGATGGATTAACCCAGCTTCTGTTGGGACATAGCCTAACGCACTCGGCAGCCTCTGCTCCTGGCAGGAAACAAAGGGGAAATGAATGGAAATGCTAGGCAAAACTGTGGAGAAATGTGGGGATTAGGAATATTCTGGGAGCTGCAAACCCCACAAAATGTGCAATAGGCAACCTTGCGTACTGCACCTCTGCTCTTGCACTACTCATGGCTGCACAGAAAGGGGGAATTTAGCCCTATATTCTGTTTATAATATGACCCCACCGAGAGCTGGGGAACTGCCTGCAGGCAGATTTAAGCTGTTTAACTGCCATGGCTGCACATATTAACACGTAACGTCCTATCACTGGACCTAAGCTTTTGGCTGGGCTAAGACACCACTGCAGCACTAAGCCAGTCGAGGAGATGGCCTCGGAAGTGTTAATAACCTCACTGGCTGAAGAAACTCTGCAGCCAAGAGGATTGTTCCTCTGCCGTGCTGAGCGAAGCGAGAACAAAATCAGGCCCAAGCCTAATTCAGCATCATAAGTATAATTTATCATTATTCCTCTCCTCTTTCTTATTAAAAAGATATCTGGCACCTAATGTCCTCAGAAAATAGGACCATCAGTGCAGATGCCAAAGGAGCTAAAGGACCCCGTGGCTATGCTGCTTTGCTGCAGTAGGTGAGGGGGCAAAGGGCTCTGTGGCAGAGATCAAGCTTGGCACAACGTTGCTAAGCATTTGTGCCTGTCCTTACTGAAATATTAGTGAACACAGCATCGACTTAAATGGGGTCTGGGCCCAGGTGACCCCTCATGTACTCATAAACCCTTCTGCTATGGCCCTTCCAGCAGCACCTCAGCCTTACTGAGAGCTCACCTCGGGGGCAAACTTGCTTCTTCTGCTGCAACCTGGCAAAGATGATACACGATCGCTCAAGACACAATTCCAGTTCTTGGGGGGCTACGGTTTGGTGCATCCCCCTCCCTCCTTGTGAACCAGGGGCCCTGCAGCTCACCCCCTGCAGGTGCAGCTCACCCCACCTGCAGGTCCACGCTCACGTAGGCAAGACACATGCAAAGAGTTTGTCAGCATCAATTCCAACGCTGTCCCACTGGCATGGGGAATGGGAAGAGGGATAGGAAAAGCTGCCACATGCTTCAGCTCCTGCCCAGCCAGTGTGGGTCAAACCAGGCAGAACAATGTGAAAAATCTACTCTTGATTACTTTATTCTGCACAGACCAAGGAGACTTGGGGAAAGCAGGGAGGGAAAGAAAGGTTTTGCACTTTTTGCTTTCCACCAAGGTAGCTGCTCTTTTTTTTTTTTTTTTAATGTCAACTGTTAATTTGTTTGAAAATATGGTTTGGTAAAACTAAGTACGAGCAGATCAAATTGAAATCAATATTTGTGCTAATTACAGCCTTTTGAAAATTGGAAATAATGGCCCAAAGGGTACAAACACACCAACTGTGAATCATAGGGAAAGGATGAGGGAAAAGGCAGTGTGGGCATTGAAAAGAACAGCCCAGATGAGCTCTGGAAATTTAACTGCTCGTGGAATAAATTTCAACACAAACGAGCAATGCACTCGCAGGCCTGCTGCAGATGGAAGCGACAGGCTTTTGTTTTATGTTTTGTTTTTTTCTCCCCATGCCTGCTTGATGGGTGATTTGCGTCTGGTGCTGTGCACTGCAAACTCTCCCCGGAGCGAGCACGCGCGGCGCCCGGAGGAGGCACTGCTGTGCTCCGTGCATGAATGAGGCATTCTCAGTGGATATGGGTCATGCTAGTAGATGTACACAGTAAGATTATTTGACTCTAATTCATGCCACTTGATATAATGTGATAAAACATTTGACATGAGAGATAAGTTCCATTTTAATCCGAGAAGATACGGGGGAAAGAAAGAGTGGGAATTGTAAAGGAGGAAGAGGTTTCTAAGGGACAGGTAATGCGCAGAAAGAGAGGTTCTGAGTGAAGGAGGAGGTTGGTTGGGAAAAAAAAGCAGCTTTCCCTGCACACCGAGGAAGCAAAGGAGCGAGTAGAGAAAGCGAGGAAGGTCTTTAAGAGTTCCAGAGCTGGGAGACTGAGAAATGGCACTGCTGAGAGATGAAAGGAAGGAAAGTAGGAACAGAAGCTGCTTCAAACAGAAACTGATACATGGACAGATACCCTAAAGGAAACACTAACGCTAAAGGTTGGCCGTCAACAGAAAACCTTCGCTATAGAACAGCTACGAGGACAAGAAAGGCTGTAACGCAACAAGAGCAACAGAAACAGAGACATTGGTTAACATGCATCCAAATCCAAAACAAATGGGTATCACAGGTCACTGTTCTCTTACAGTCCAATGAATCTATCTTGTGCAACAGAAAAATAGCTCTGAACATCTGGGTCAGTTCCTACCACGTCATCTTCATCAAGGAGATCATGTCTTAACTTTACCTTTGGTGTCAGATACCACAAGATGGTCCTTCTGAAATATAGAAGTCCACTCCTAATCAGCTCTGTTTTGGTTAGCTTTTAAAATTAAAATTTCCTATGCTTAATTTGTGGTCAGTTATGGAGTGGTTGCCAATGAGACACACTGCAAAATGTGCAGAGGATATGGCCCTTAGCAAACGCATCTGCCAAAAACCCAGCTCAAATTTTGAGTGAGAACAATGACCAAGATGTTCTGTTACACAGTTTGAACAAGCTTAAACGTAGTCAAAGGCTCTCTGAGAAGATGCTGTTCCCTTAAAATCCACAGACAGGCAGACCAAAACACAGTAGACTAGAGTAGAGATTTAAAGCAGGCAGAGAGAGATGCGAGCCTTAGTCAGAAAGAAAGGAAAGATTTATTTATTTCTTAAAGCTATAACCAATAAGTTTTCTCAAAATGTGACTTATCCTCCTGTCTTATTTTGTCACATTTTGGGTCTCTCCTGCTTGGTGTCCAAGGAGGAGAAGGCATTTACTTACATCAAATAACCTTTCTATATACATCTCCTCATTGACCTTATCACGCAGGACATCCTGAGAGTGGCGGACAAATGTCACATAGGCATCAGCAACATCCATCCCCGGCTTCTGCATGGGGGAGAGAAGAAGAAGAGAGAGAGAGAGAGAAAAGTGAACAGTGGCACAGCGACGGCTCCTCTGTGTAACCTCATTGCTGCTTTTCCTTCTTCTCCATCTCCTCCTGTCCTCCTGCAGATTGCGCTTTCCTTACCTGATGGACACCGAGTCCTGCTGCTTTGCTCCCCGTGCCCAGCAACACACTGGGTGCAGCACAAGATTGTGCAAAGACACTTGCTCTTTCTCTTCTTTCGCCTACAGAGAAGCTGGTTGGAGAAAAAAAGCTCTTCCTCGACATATCGAAGCCAGGAAGTTGTCTTGCTACCTTTGGTGCTGTTGACCTAATGAGTGAACCTGCAAGCCAGGCTGGGGGTTTTGTTGTTTTCTTGAGTCATCTTCTGTGTGCAAGGTTTCTGAAGGTAGAAGGCTAACAGCCAGAGCTGGGCTCTCGTTTCTTCTTCTGCAGTGTGAGGATGTGTGCAGCAAGCAGCTGGCGTTGCAGCAGTCATGCCAAAATCACCTTTCTTTTTCTGTTTAGACCCTGGACTTTAGGTCACATTTACTGCTGCTCTTAAGAATAGACTGGGTAAATAGTAAGTCTGGGAATTTATGTCTGTATGAATGTTTAAGCTGCTGCTAAACAGCAGGAAGCCTCCCTGTGCTGTCACTCTATGGCACTCTGCAGAATTTAACTGATTTTAAACAGCAACTTACAAGCATGTAAGATTTTGGGACAACAGCATTTCTTTAAAGAAAACAGGAACTGAAGCAGGTGCATGGGAAAATACTTAAAAAAAAAAAATCCTGTTTGAGTTTACATTGCTTGATATATTGGAATCAAACTTACCTCAAAGGAAACCCATTAAAACACTGTTACATGAGTCATTACAAGAGCTGCCACAAAATCTTAAATTTCCATGGCACATTGTAAGTTTGTTAATAACTTGTGTCATTAGTTTCCATTACTGTGATTTACCTCAGATCACAGAGTATCATTTCTCTGCAAGATACGATTGTCAGCCACTGTAAATTGAAGTTAGTTAACACATCTGTGTAATTTCCAGGGTGAAAATGAGGACAGTTTGGAAAGCAGTAGGAAGGGAGTTTTTTAATACAAAGCAAACAATTATCAAGCAAAGGGCCAGTGCTTGGCCCTTGGGAAGGCAGTAACATTTCTTAACACCTACTGCAACAATGACAAGGTATTAATTTGAAAAACAATGAGGACAACACAAACGTGGCAGTAGTCAAGTGTTACACTTTCAAGCAATTTTCAGCACGCTGATCATGCCCATTTCAAGGTGGCATTAAATGGATTGGTTTGCACCCAAACAATTGGAATGGTGTTTGCAGGATTAGGATTTAACTGGTGGTTTTCTGTTCAACACCAGCATTTTCCCCTCAGTCCTCTAAAAGAGAAGTCTCTAACAAAACAGGCTTTTCTTTTTCCTTCCCCTAGAAAGGCAGTGCCTCATGGACCACGGGGCATGCTCCTGCAAAGGTCTGGGAGCTGTGAGGGGCTGGTGCTTGATTACATCAAAAATTGTGGGACTATCAAGGAAGCTGTTGCAATGTGGCTTCGTTTCCAGAGGGAAGTGGGGAAGCCCCCCAGAAAATAGCCCAGATGAATGATTTCTGCTCTATTTTATGCAAGAATCAGAGTGTCTGACTGACTCTGAGGATGGGAGCAGATCCTGCTCCTCCTGCACAGCTGCAACGCTGAGGACCTCCCAAAGGTCTCCCAGGTACAATGAGAAAACGTTTTTTGAAAAGCTTAAAAGAATTACATGACATTTTACTGAGGTTGCTTCCCCAAAGATGCTTTACTTTCCAGGAATGCAGAGGCCTTGCTTCACTCTGAAAGTTATTTAAACTGTTCTATGCTCACTGATGGCTAAATAATTAAGATGCACTCAAATGTCCAGGGAGTTTCAACTGAAGGATATCCACATTTTCTAGGGCTAGAAATGAATTCTGAGTCCTCTCTTTCTAATGCTCTCAATATCTTGTTCCTATTACTCCAAGACAACAGGACGCTGACCTCTGCATTGGGATATTTTAAGCCAAGCAAGACCTCTTACTGTGCTAGAGTTTGTCTTCCTTGAGCTGGGCTAAAGATAAGGCAATTCAGTAGGAATGCCTTCACTTGGGCTAAAGGGATGGAAACATCAAATGCAGATGATGTAGCCCAGTATGTCTGATAAATTTTTCACTTTGCCATGTGAGAGCATGCAGAGCAATTGTACCCACATTAAATGTACATATAAACATTACACATACAGGTCATCAAACTCAACTGGGTTATTCCTCATTTACTCTGCCCAGTCTAACTGGATGCAGGAACTGGTGTATATTTAGATCCACTCTTTTTTTTTTTTCATTTGTTAATTGCTCAGCATCTTTCTGCCTGTAAATGCTACAGTAACCCCTTATTCCAGCCAACATTCATATATTACACTTCAACTCAATTTAAATGTAAATTTCTGGCAAGTTAAGTGCTCTGTCTGAGAATGTTAAGGGTTCTTTTCCTTATGAATCAAGGTCTAATTAGAGGCAACGATGTACAGTTTTCCTATACCAATTACAGAAAAATGGAAAAAATTATTTTCATTAACAATTTCCCAAACACATGTTGCTAGATCATCACCATTTCCCCAAAGTAATAAAAAAGTCATTTTCCAAAAGAGTACAACAAACCAACAATTAGAAGAACAAAAATAAAATAGATTAGCTAATGTGTTAGATGTGTGTTGGCTCAGTTCTAACATGTCTGGACCTTTTTGTTTGGAAATTATACTGTATTTGTACAAGTCCAAATGAAGAATTAACAGAACGCACTGCTCCCATTTTTTTTTTTAAATGTGATTCAAGCCAATTCCATAAATATGGTACCTTTTTGACACCATCTGCAAATTATTGCCTAAACAGCCTTGTAGGTCTCCATAAGAGGGTAACTGCTCATTATTAACGTCCTGGAGATATTCTTTCCAGTTCAAATGTTAGAAGTGTGAAGGCCCATGATTTAATCTTGGCTGTTAATGCATAACGTGGGCAGCTACACATGCTATAAACCAAAGCAGGATGCAAATTACTATGACAGAAGTTGTTTAAATTGTGCTTACGGGTACATCCACGTATTTGGAAGCAGCCTTCACCTGTAAAAGGAACAAGAAGAGAGTTTACACCATTAGCACGTTTTCAGGTTTTTGCTTTTCTTCAAACACCTGCAAGAGCTTCTCCAGCCAAGATTTGGGACAACATAATGCTGAGTGTGGAAAAAGGGTGAGCAAAACTATATGTCCTGTCTAAGAGAATATGCAAGGGTGGTATTTTTGTTGTTGTTGTTTTGGAGAGGTAACTTTACTGCTGCTAAAGCTCTAATAGCAACAGATGATAGTGTGGGAGTTGTGCTTCTCCCTCTCTACTTCAGCGAGCGGGGGAAGATGGGGTTCGTAAGTAGACAGCGTTATTTTCTTCGGAGGCCTCATTCTCCGCCCGATGCCACGTGTCTCTGAAGGCAGCGCGTGTCTCTCCCATTGGAACCCACATCTCAGGGACCATGGGAGCTCCCCCAGCAGCGGCGACACAATGGCATGGCAAGGTGGCCAAGGTGGCCACAAGAAAGAACCTGAAGGCCCCCAATATTGTCCCCTGCCTGCACTCCTGGTCATGGTGTGCTTCCTCCAGCTCTGCAGGTTGTATCCTGGGACATTATTATCCCCCTTTTTGCTCACCCTGACTCTGGCAGGAGCTTGCAGACCACGTTGAGGCAACATGCTTAGGCCATGTCATAGCGAAGTGCCCCAGAGCTTTTCTGCTTCCCAGACCATGAAGAGCTACGTTAGCGTTGCCTATGATTTCCCCTCTCCCCTCTTTTAAAAGATGTGATTTGAGGGAGGGTATCAGAGGGTGAACTCTGCACTCTGCATCGTCCTCAGAAGCTGGCGAGGTCTGCAAGCCCCCAGATTGACTTTGTCTCCAGTTTGCCACGCAGCAGGGTGCAGAGCGCCTGGCACAAGAGGCGGGTTGGCCCCCAATGCCAGGGCCAGCTTTTCCAACTGAGCAGTGCCCAGCTGGCCAGAGAGACCTTTTTCCCACCGTAGCATAAGGCACTGTGTCTAGAAAGAGTATGGCTGGGATTTTCCACAACGCTTCTGCTTTTAATTAGGGTAAGCGTTGCCGGCCATCTTTGTTTGGGTGTAAAAGCTCACCTGCTTTTAAATATTTCTAAAGCTACCATTAAAACAGCCTAAATATAACACACACACAGTTGCATCTTGGGATGAATAAATTATGTGTCCCGAATGAGAGAATGAATGTATGTGTGAGACAGAATGTGAGAGTGGGTGGAAGCACTCATATGGTGTGTGTGGGGGGTGCATAATTAAGCACAATGAGGCGATACAAAAGACCAGACTGGTGGTAATTGCCGAGGTGAACGCTGCAAGTATTGGCAGCGCCCGGGCTGCGGAGCCGGGGGCAAGAACAGAGGGAAGGGCAGGAGGAGGGCACCGAGCGCCTGCCGCCGTGATGCGACCTGAGGCCTGGCTCCTGGAGGGGCTGGAGGACGACGGGGCACGTCCCAGCACACGAGGTTACAAACGGGGAGCACGACCAGCATGACCAAGCCCTTCCAGGGAATAGGGATCGCTCGTCTCTTCGCCAGGTATCCCAGCTGGCCACCTGGCCACCTCACCCTTTCTCTGCATTTACCTTCACAACTTAGGAGACAGCGAAGCGCTATCCACGCTCCTGCCGAACGGGAGTGGAGGAGCCCCAGCCTCTGTGTGTGAAGGCAGCTGGAGCTGGCCAAGGGCTGCAGCTCTGGAGGAGCAGGCAGTCACAGCACAGCCATGCTGGCTCCAAACGAGCTTTTTATCTGAGCAGCAAAGCCAAACAACCAGGAACAAAGCTCAGGAAACAATGTGGCTCGACAGCCTGCAGAACTCGAGTCGGAGTCTGTGCTCAGGGCTGCACCGTGCCTTGCACCTGTGTCTTCCAGTATCACACAAGTAACGCAGCAGCTTTCCAGGAACCCTGCAATCTGAGCCTGGATTTAGTGCTCTTAGGTCCAGCTTAGTGCCGCTATCTCAAGCTGCCTCCTTCCCCAAAGCCAAGAGGCGACAAGAATAACTCAGGCGGCTTCCTGCAATCTCCCCCTTCCACCCACAAAAAAACCTGAGCTTCTTCTCCTGCCCACTCCCCTTTAATCAGAATAATTACTTGTTTTTCTTTAAACTCAGATTTGGCTACATTTAGTGAAATTTCCAAACTGCCGGATGTTGTGTGATTTTTTGCTAGGCTGCCGTTTTTCACAAAGTATGTGACTTTGCCATGAAACGTCTCAGTTTACCATACAAATTTTGAGCCGAACAAAAATAAGATCTTTTACTTCTGTCTCCCTTGGGTAATATGCAGTCTTTAGTTTTAATTACCGTAGGTGTAACTCTCTGCCTACAGAGGCCATCCAGATTAAAGGGAATTTTAGCAGCTGTCATTCCTGTGACTCAGTGGATCTGCGCATGCAGACGCCCAGCCAGGGCCCGGGCTGCTGCCACTGAGATGCACTTAAATGTAGCAATAAACAGGCAAAAAAAAATCTGGCCAAATTTAGAAGGGTATTTTCTTCTCAAAGCGCTCTGCAAGGAGAAGTGGCTAGTGGGAATTTATTAGGACAACAGATGCATTAATTTTATCTTGAGTTTTGAGGCAAGAATTGGAAATGAGGATATCCTACTAGGTGATAAAACTGTCTGTCACAAGACCCCTGATTACATGTCGCTTGCAGAGCGCCTGGAAAACACGTGATGAAAGAAGTCATTGGAAGGGGGTGGGAGACTAATGCTTTCTAGAGCTCAGCGGCTTGGACCATCACACTTTGTTGTGTTTTTCAGACAGGGAAAATGTGGGAGGTGGTGCAAGTGTGCTGTAACAAGAAAGAGTTTATTTATCATTGCAAAGAATAAACACAGCAAACCCCATTACTACTGCAAGTAAGGGAGACTTTCCGAGACCTGTGCCAAAGGGGTTGGGGCTGTTCTTCAGCCTCCTCTTGTGGTTGAGGCTGCCCAGTGGCTCCCAGCAAACAAGTGGGCCAAAGTGAGAGACATGCCTTGCCCAGAAAGGAGCAATCCTGCTCCTCCACAATGCATCCAGCTCCTTGCTGTGGAGGTGAGGTTTCAGCTTCTCAGTGATGTGCACACACCACACACAATAATTATTTGGATTTAAACACCTTTCCAGCTGGAAACTCTGGAAACTGAAGCTGTAGAGCTGAGCTCAAAGGCTGCAGGGCTGTTTCATGGGACAGACCATTTTGCTGCTGCTGGGGCAGTTAATTGTCCATGAGTGTCTGAGGAGCAGCAGACTAAGGATGCTTGACCCACAGGCACCTATGTGCTGTCTCCTCATTGGCACCCAGAGCTCGAGTGCAGCTGGGGGGTTCCCTTGCCAATCCAAGGGACCAGCACTCAGCAGCATAAACAATAGGATGTGGTGGGAGAAGTGCAGCATCAACTAAGATAACAGCTTGGATTCATGGAGAGGAAGGATTGGACATCATACTGTCTACCCAGGCTGATGCTGGTATTTCTGATGCCTGAAAAGCTGTGGCCTCCACATTCTTTGCTGCTGGCACATCAACACCTCCCAACCCTCTGCAGCACTGGAACGATGGAAGGTATCCTACCTGTATCCACCTAAGGGGGCACAAGCACAGTCCCAGGAGTGTAACCAAGCAGTGGTTATGCTGGGAGAAGAGCTGCACCGTGGGAGACCCTCTCTGCCTCTCCTTTTCAAAAAAAACAAAGTGTCCAAAGCACAGTTGAAAAGTCACGATGCTTAGTTTGAACCCCATGGCAGTTTAGCTGAGCGGCCTGACTGTGTGCACACAGCTGCCTGTGAGCAGAGCCTCTTGCTCTGGTGAGCCTTCCTACATCCACCTTCATTTCCAAACAGATCCTACAAAACTGTCAAACTCAGCAAAAACACTCCCAAACGTCAGGAACAAGAGGCAATCACAAGTAGCTAAGACAACTCCTGAGAGGCTTTGGAAAGCCCTTCCAGTTTGCAGAGCAGTGCCTCTGCCCCCTGCCCAGCCTCTGAGAACAAACGAGTGCAGGACAGGCTGCGTGTGTGGGCAGCAGGGATGGTGGTGAAAATGTTCCTGCAAACCCAGGCACATGCATTTGGGTGCACAGCTGCCTGGGAGCTGAGCTAAGAGAAGCCACGCTTACAAACAGATGCTCTTGTAAACTTTCTGGCACGCATTTTCAGAAGACCTTTGGAAATCAGCTACGTGTTTGTCCTAAGAAGCTGTCACAACACTTTTCTTGAATAGTGCTCAGATTGCTAAACCCTCGTGGATACTGAGGCCAGTTTTGCATGGATAAGGTTCTTGTCCTGCACTGTTCTAGGAAATACATAATGCAACGAGCTGTGGGTTGGCTCTGCGATGCTCTGCAACGAGAAATGTGGTATGAGAGGCACCTTGTGCTACGTAACCTCATGGCATTTCTGCTACCTTGTTCTCTTTTAGAAACACAAAGGCACTCTCTAGATCTCCCTTACTTTGGTTTTGACTACTTAAGATGGTCACTGCCACGGCCAGAAGAAAGCAACACACTTGTCATGCAAGGTGGAGATGAAGCAACTTCTTTAGTTAGGGAAATTGCATATACTGTGCAATATACATTTATTATGCATATACAGTGGTTGAGTCACTATCCCATGGTATTTAAAAGACAGGTAGATGAGGTGCTTAGGGATATGGTTTGGTACTGGACAGCTATGGTTGGACCTGATGATCTCAAAGGTCTTTTTCAACCAAATGATTCAACAATTTTTTTCAGCTGTATCCACATCCTCAACAGAACAAGCTCCATCAACCTGAATGATGAGTGGAGGTGGCTTTACTCTGTGCTACACCACGGTGGCCTGTGCATCTTGGGTGCTTTAAGTACAGTATGCCTATATACAGGTCATTTGCCTATTCATGTGGAGGTTTCAGTGTTCAAACATCACAGAATGGCAGAACCATTAAGTAGCTGATCTAGTCCTAGGAGAGCAGGAGATTACAACTCAGAAAATTAAAATAAAAAGAAGAACAAAAGGAAATATTGTCTGTACTTACAGTAAATGACAGGAAAGAAGAAAACAAAGTTCCTTCATCGTATCTGGACAGTTTGGCCAAGACTCCTTCCAAAATGGTGACAAACTATGAAGACAAAAAAATACTGCAATTATTTTTAATAATTGAACAAGGATGTAAAAATCAGGATCAGCTTCAAAGAAGCCAGTGGAGCTTCAAAGGAACAGACAACCTGTCCCTGAGCACAGGGGTCAGGAAGTGGGGAGAAAGGAGCTCTGCCTTTTGGGGGTTACACACTCCCCCTGTCGCTGGGTGGGAAACACCTCTTGGTGTCACAGGTGATGTGAGGACAGGAGGTGGGTGCAGCACAGCCTCCCTGGATGGGGAAGCTGGTCGCTCTTGCTCCCAGTATGCAGTGTCAAGCACGCAGCTAGCTGGGTATTCTTGCGGAAGAATCGAACTGGCATATGTTGGCGGATTATGTTTAAAGGTCTCCACTGTATAATAGGGATGACTTGTTCTCAGAAAGTTAAAAACCAGAGGAAAACACACCCCACCATCTTTCTCCCTGTGCACCAACTGCCCTCTGTGTTAGCGCAGCACACCAGACCTACACAACAAGGCAAGAGAAATGCTGGCAGCTGAGCTAGAGGAGCCAACTCTGATGAAAACACATTTCCAAACAATTAAACTTGAAATTTTGGAACGTATGTCCCACTACTGTTACCTCTAAATTAATTTCTTATAAGAGCATATGGCAATCTTACACAAGATCACAGTATCACAGTATCATAAGGTTGGAAAGGACCTCCAAGATCATCGAGTTCAACCTATAACCCAACACTAACACCAACACCAACATCATCATCTAAACCATGGCACTCAGTGCCTCACTCAGTCTCCCCTTAAACACCTCCAGGGTTGGCGACTCCACTCCCTCCCTGGGCAGTGCATTCCAATGGCCAATCACCCTTTCAGTGAAGAACTTTTTTTCTAATATCAAGTCTAAAAATAACTCATCTAAAAGATGAGTTATTTTGTCCATGCAACCTTATGTATAAGAGTGATGACCACCCCTGTGTGCCACCCCAACATCCATGCAGCAGCATTTAGCAGTGCCAGCCCCTGCCTGCAGCTACCCTGAGTGCAGTGGGGTGATGCTGACTGGGAGTGTTAGCCTATTAACATAACACCCACTCCTTAAAACTACTTCTAGCCCAGTATGGCAATCCTGCCAGCATCGTATTACATCTCATGTGGTTCCTAATCATCAAAGAGTCACCATGAAAGGACTGGGAGGTGTATGATCTTGCCTGTGAGAAACAAGAAACCAATTCAACATCTTAATGTGTCACATTTTAATGGAAACGTACATATTAACAGTGAATCACTTCACCTGAAGTTGAAGGTTACCTTTGCCACTAGGAGTGTTATCATTTCTTTGACGGTTTCCTCAATTAGTTCATCTATTTTTGAATGGTACTGGTGCTACAGAAAAATAAAAGGAGAGGGGGAGGAAAATATTAGCATTGATCACAGGGGAGAGCTCTATAGTTGCCGGCCTCTTCCCTGGGAAAACCACAATGTGCAGTATTAAACCAAAGAATTATGCAGCTTCTTACCCCGTGCTCCACTACAGGGGTCAGTGGTCACCTACACTTGTAAAAGAGACCTCAAATTCAGGAGAACATTACATCAGTTTGTGAGGCACAGGCAATCCCTGCCCTCTTCTGTGCGCCCAGAGCTCCGGGAGCCACATGCACACATTGGAGGGGAGGCTCTGTTATCCCTGTGAGCGACAGCATCCAGTGCTCCTAGAGACCCTGAAGTCCTTTGGCCTCATTTCTGCGGGCATTACCTTCAGCTGCTGCCCCAGGGGAGGCTGCAGTGGGCTGAACCCCCATGGATGGCCTTACACCCTTCCCATCCACCGCAGCAAAGCACCTGAACCTGTGTTTCACACTGGGTTCAGCAGGCACATGGCTCAAAGTAAGCACTCACTTCAACACTTTGCTCAGTGACTGTAAGATAGATTTAAAAAATACCCAACAAATCAAGATGGGCCTTTTTATCCCAAGCAAAAGCCATCAGGCAGCACAGCCCCAAACCCTGAGTGTTAGCAGATCCCACAGCACGGGCTCAGAACTGGCTGACCAATGCTGCATCAGTGCTTCCGAGTCTTCAACCCAATTTCTGCACATGCCAAACCTTGCTTAGCTTGGGAGCTCTGATGCAATCAGCTGCAATATGGCTAGAATAGGTACTAAAATACAGTCTTCTACTAATTTAGAAAAGACCTGTTTCCAATACAAGATTTAATTAGTGAAAACATACAGTATATTCTTATTTTCAATGGACTGAGAAAATACTGATTATGACTGCTTTCCAACACAAAACATTTGATTTTTCAGTCAAACATTTCAAGCACTGGTGCTAGTCACTATATTCATTACCACTTGGCATTAATATTGTTTTAAAATGTTAACATCAAATCACATTGAAAGAGACAAATCTGCTTTAAATACTAATCAGACTTTGGGAAGAAGACTGTGAGGGCTTTATAAATGCTAGATGTTGGTCTCTGATCATCAGTCTCTGAACTCTCTACACTTTGGGGATTTTCTTTCTACGACAGTAACATATTAACACAGGAAAAGAGAAAATAAAAGTAGGACACACTTACCCACTCTTTAGCAAACTTTTCAGATGATTTGGGACAGAAATAAAGAGGAAAGTGCAAAAGACAGGAAAAAAGAACATATGAAGATAAACAATAAATAAACCAAAATCTTTAAAAAAAAAGGGACATATGAGAACAGCAGCATCGTGCACAGAAAGAATAAGCAATGGAAAATGAAATGTGACCAAATCCTCCTTTCCCTGAAAATGCCAGAGATCCCTACATAGAATATTTGCAGGCAGTAAAGGAGGGGAAGGGATGGGGCTGTACCTCACTGCTGACAGTCCCTATGGTTTTATTTCCCTCTGTGGAGGAAGGTGACTGGTTGCTGACAGGCAGGGTTCAGCGTCAGGGCAGCTGCCAAGCCTTTACCAGGGATGGAGGTGCCCGAGGGGTGAGCCCCGCTGCAGCGGTGGGGCAGGGTGGGATGGGGTGGGTAGGGAACGGCAGGGCAGGGAAGGGTGGTGCAGCATATCCCAGTCCATTCCATCCCAGCCCCAGTCCCAGCTGGGACTGCCTGGAGCCTCATCCCTGTGGGAGGACAGGCTGGCACTGCCACGCCACAGGCTGCAAGCTGCCAGGCCCATTCAGAGATAAAACAGACACCAACAAGTGATCTCTGCATTTTTAGTTCCCACATCCATGTTCTACTTTGCAGGTCAAGATGTATAGGAGTCCCTGATAGCAACCACAGTTATGATGGATCTGTTTAACGTGAAGTTAGGCCGGGATTGACCTGGCCATTCCCAGTACAGCTGGAGATGGAGCTGCAGGGTGATGGGGACCCACGGAGCTGGGTATTGTAGGAGCTCGGTACACGCCACCAGCACTTCCACAGGGAGGTGAAGAGGGGGTTGATCATGTATTGAGGGAGGCTTCCCCATGATGGCTTCCTTCTGCAGCTGGACTTCCTGCGTGTGTGTAAGACCTCGCAATCAAGAATTAGCCAACTGCTTTCACCGGGTAAATCACAATTGCAACTCAAAAATGACTAGCTACATGCAAAACAATACAGTGTGAAAGGCACCTATCAAAGCATCTTCAATTAAAAGCTTGTTTTAAAAGCAAATAAGGGCCCTGACGGAATAAAATCACAGCTCTGAGAGCAGGAGAGGATCCTGTGAATGCACCAAGGCAGCGCTGGCAGGACTCTGACCCCTCGTTTCTGTTGTGGTTGCAGTCCCTGGGGCAGACTCAGAGCGCTGTCAGGGTCAGTGACCACACAGCACAGGGCTGCTGAGGCTGTGGGTCCTGTGCCACCAGCACTGCATCCCAACCCACTGTGGGAAGAGGAGCCTCGGCCAGGGTGGAGTCGCAGAAGGCGGCGGTTTGGAAACGGATGCCTAGTGCAGCTTTCACAGATGCCTGGCTCGTAAACCAGTGCTTCCAACAGCTCCTTCTACATTTCTTATGAAAATGCTCAAGGTTAAAGATCAGAAAATTGGTTTGCTTCACTCAGCATAGTCCACACTTTCAACTGAGTTCATCGCAGCTTTCTATTAGCTCAATTATTACAATCCATAATCAGCGCACTACAATGATTCAACTTGACTTTATGTGATGAGTATCTTGCCTTGTCATGTAACAGATTGTGTGTATGTTGTATTTCTCTAAGGACCATCTGACCTTAGATATTAAATAGAAACATACTAGACCAACTGAGAAACATTTAATACATACATTTATCCCCTTAGATGTATTAAAAATTCAGAGGAAAAATAAATATTTAAGATAGTAAAGTATGTTTACCAAATGTTTTAACAGCTGCCTTTAGAGACAAGGAAATGGAAATCAAATGATGGGTGTTTGTTTCACAGGGTAATGATCACAAAATGCATTCAAATATCTGTTAAAGGCAGTGTTTGGAAGAGAAGACCTTTGAGGTGGGAGAGAAATGACGGGAATGAGGTCAAGTAGCGTGTTTAGAGTCTGCCCATGTACAGCTTGGACCATCAGAAAAATCAGTGGTTTGTTTCTAAGGAAGACATCTTCTCCACTTAGGTCTGAGCAAACACCCCTGCCTGAACACTGCAGTGCGCAACGTGAGCCCTTGTTGCTGCTTTTGAACTGCTTGCAAAGGCACCACGTGTTTTTGGAGACATGAAGCAGCTGTGGCACTGACGGAAGGTTCCACCAGAGAGCTGGGCCTGTCCTTCCCCCCCATGCATCTCTCCCCATGGGGCTGCCGGTGTCCCTGGCTGGGCTGGGTGGCTGCCACACTCTGAGGACAAGCGGGGACAGAGGCGCTCAGCGATGCACAGACCTGGCTCCCCAATTTATGGGGGAAGGCACAGGCTCGACGCCTGGTTCTCATTCCTGTGCTGTCTATCTGACTGTCTCAACACTTCCACCAGGAACTGGAAGAGGTGAGGGAGCATTTTGTCCTCCCCTTGTGGGCCGTAATGACAGATCTACATCTTAGCCTTCACCCTCCAAGCACAACCAACTCAGCACATGGATTTAGACAACTTCAAGGAGAGGAGGCGGAGGCAGCCGAAATACTGAGTAGCGAATGGAGAGGGAGATAGGATTACTCATTAAAAGGAAGAAAAGAAAAAGTGAGGGTGTACAAAATACTGCAGCCCTAAACAGTAACTTATGCACTGACAATTCCCATCTGCTTTACGGGTCTATTAGTTCAGCTATCTGTTAAAAACCTCATGCCCTCTGCTTGCCACAGGAGTCAGGCTGTCTCCGAGCTGCCGTACCAAACAGCTTCTTGAAGCGGCACTGGCGGATTTGCAGAGCTAATCCCTGCTGCAGCTGGAAACAGTGGGAACACAACTACACTGCTGCCTGCTCCCCTCTCACTTGCAGCCTGACTCAGGCCAAATGCGCAACATGAACGATGCTCAGGAAACTGTGGCCAGCACAGGGCATCACAAGTGAGCACAGAAAGATGCAGCTGCTGTTATCAGTCATCTGAATGCTCAGCCCAACAGTTTGGTGAACGCAATGACCTTGCTTTGTCATGGTATCAGAGTCTGCTTGACCTGCAAAATATCCCTGTCCCCACGGACTGTGCTACCACAAAGCACAAGGGTTCGATCCTGCTTTGCAGTGGGAAGCACTGCAACCACATCCCTTCCTGTCTCGCAGGGCACTGCCAGGGCAGATGTTGCAGCAGCTGCAGGGTGAGGGATTTGGGGAGATGAAAGGATATGAATAGGGAACAGAAAATGGCAGAGAAGTTCATGTCCAGGCTTGTATAACGAAAGCCCAGTCAAGATCTGCCTCAGCTGATCTGAAGGATGGGGGAAGAACCTGATGATGAGCAGTATAAACCTCTCTTGCAGGGGATTGTCACAAATAAAATGTCATAACTGAAACGTGTAAGAAAAATAAAAATGAAAGGAGTCTGATCCAAACACCACTGACATCAGAGCAAGGATCCCTGCTGCATCTAGTGGCCTTTGGAGCAAGTCGTCTCAGAGCAACAGGGTAAGAGAAACAACTAAATAAACCAAAACCAGCTGGCCATGGCTTACTGCAAAATGTGACCATGCAAAGTTGTAGTGAAAGGGCTTATCTAAGAAATGCTGACAAGCAGCAGGATAGGAGAGCCAAACAGTATTTGTGAATTTATTCTAGACTGGTATATGAATATTTAATTTGGCTTGAAGCCACTGTAGCAAAATGATCATTATGATGTTTTAATCTAGTCCAATTTACTATGTCTTTCTAATTCATAGATCAATTCACAGAAACTTCAACTTGCAACTATGGCTTTAGAAGAAAAAAAAACCAGCAATTAATTAAAACAGGCTTGTCATTTGGAAACTTGAGTCATTAAGAACCTGGAAATCCAGGATCATCAAGCGTGCTGATTACAGCCAATGCTCCAGGAAGTCACAGCAGCTGGAATTTCAATCTAATTTTGGAAGTTATCTATTTTTGATGTTTTTTTTTGTTTTGTTTTGTTTTTTTTTTTCTTTTTTTCTTACAAGCATCCCAGCAACAACTTGGCACTTCTGTTTTCCTTATGTCTGTCTACAGAAAACAGTCACACACAGAAAGTGTGCTGCCGACACCTGGCTCCAAGGTGCAATTAATGACTCGATACATATGGTCATCATGCATCAACCAAGCATAAGAGACACCTTATACACACCAGGGGTCTTGCAAAAAGTCACTTCTAAGTGGTGAGGATTTCGAATGCTTATATTCATTAGATTTACTCGAGAGCAACCCCCCTGCATCTTTATCTGCATGCACTATATGGAAGGCTAAACCCACAGCTGGCACCACGCCACTGAAACCAGCATAACAGGAGACAGGATATTACATGACATTGCCTTTAAAGGCTGTGAAAGGAAGAACCTGCATATTTACCTCTTGGCCCATTTCCATACTGCAAAGCTTTGTTGACTGAGCTTTGGCATCCACCATGACATTAAACATGGTGCATATTGATTGAGGGACTCGGAAATCTGTTGATCGGCTGGTTTTTTGCAGCTTTACTTCAAATGCAATCCTGGTTCTGTTAAGGAAAAGAGAAAAAGACATTTCAGTTGCTTTTAAACACACTGAAGATAGTAATAATAATGAGAAACTATCAAAAAGAGTTCAACGGACCAGAAAGTTGAATGCTGCTGGGAGCAATTATAGTGCAATTGTTACAAATGCGCTTTTACTAAAAGTGATTTTTCAGCTTAAAAAGAAACTAATTTTCCAGAACACACACTATTTATAGTGTGCAACCGTTTCAGGTGAACGATGACTTTCTCATGCTTGATAAACAGTGTGATGATGTTACAAAGAGCAGTGTCAATGTACTTTTATAATCCAGTTGCATTAGCTGATTTATAACCAGACAAACAACAAATCTGATGCATTAAAGGAAGCTCCTATTGCTCCATAATACCAACTACAAATAACAGAAACTCATTCATTGCTTGACTTAAAGGACATTGCCAGATCATTACATTTTTAGGTCTACATGGTTGCATTCACTTCCTGAGAGTTCCCAACCTCTCATAAGTTCACAGAGGTGGTTTCCCTGAAGCATGCACGTTCACCAGAATATGTCTGCAAAATGTGCACGGGCACAGTTGTGCCCATATGAACACACGACACAAGTCGCGTGAGCCCGCACCGCGCTGCTCTCCTGAGGTTTCACTGAGCTCAGATTTGACATTCCTGGCAGTTGCAAACCATGTTACAACAAAAGCACTGTTGGGTCAAAGACTACAGGATTTGATCCCGCATCATATTTTAAAATACCAAGGCATTTGTGACTCTAGCACGAGGAATACTCTACAGTACAAGGGGCACTGCCTTGCCTTTCTTTGGAGCCCTTCTGCAGATTCTGGAGTTACTTCACTAATCTAACCTAACCCAGAACAATTACCACGTCAGACAGAATCTGACAACGAATTAACACAGGAGCTTCAGTTTAGAACTAACAAATAATATTAGTTGCAGCTCAGGAATAACTGTGGTCTCAAATGATCCCCCAAGGGTTATGCAAACGAAAATTTATTTACAAATGTGAAACTTTCATTCTTGGGATCAGATCTGAGCTGGTACAAAGGTCCTCCTGTCCAGATTTATTAGCAAACAGGCCTTCCTTGCAAGGGCTGCTTTCCTGACAGCACTGAAATTCAACCAAGCGCGGAAGGCAGGGTGGCTCCTCCATGGCATTCAACAGTTCAGAGACAGACGTGAAGAAAAATGTTGTGTCAAACTGAAATTGCTAAAGAAACCTTAGCCAGGCCCTGTTTGCAGGTGATATAAATAGGGAAGGCAGCATATTGGTTTACATCAGCAGTGGCATTTGAACTGATTTAATTACCAGTGCCAGATTTAGCCTGGACTCGGGGACTAGAATCTTGATAATTACCGAAAGGACCCAAAGCGCCTGGGATTTTCCATCTCCTTGCAGAGATGAGCATGTTCCTACTTACTTATGCTCAGAAGCATTATATATAATCATACCATTACAAGCTGGGCCATGTTTTTACTGAGGGGCAACATATTTGTAGAAAGGTTGAAGCAGTTGGGAAAAAAACCCTCGGCTTTCAAGCACACAGTCTCTTCTTCAGATGTACCTGGGAACTTGCTTCTTTTTCCCAGTTACCTCAGTTGAGCTAACCTGCTCTGATTTCTACAGTTACAGTGGCTGTAACTGCACTGCAGGTGTAGCAAAGGTGTCTCCATTCCAATTAAAAAAAATAAAAAAAGAGAAAATAAAGTGTTTTGCCGGTGGTGCTGGAGGCAGAGCAGAGAGCAGAGCTCCAGCACTGGGTTTGCTCCTAAAGAACAGTCTGAAGCTCCATGTTTGTACCAGTCAAAGGCCCAAAGATGAGCTACTGCAATAAAAGGGCACTTATTTAATGCCAAAGACATCACGACCATCTCATGGCACTTAAAATGCACTGGGGTTTATTCCAGAACAGTGAGAGAGCAAGCCTCAGGCTGCCTGCCTTCCAAAGGGTGTCTCCTGCCTACTTCTTGGGGACCGAACGTGCCTTCTCCTACGGTGACATTGCACATCCAGACTGTGAGGAATGTCTGAACAATAAATGCCATGCTCACACTTGCTGAGTAGCCAGGCAATTGTGGTACAGAACAGCCACATCACACATTGCAGCTAATATTAGTATGTACCAGCTGTATTTGGCACCCATTTTTCCTTTAGTTTGTCTCTTTGTCTATTAATTTCTGCACAATGGAATGAAAAGTTCTTTTCTTCTTCCTGCCTAATCACCTTTGATGCCAAATGGGCATAAATGACTGCAGAAAATTGGAAAATTAGCCTTAACATTCTGCTTTAAAACTGACAGCTGCCTGCATGTTTAAAAGTCTTTTAAGGAAGCTCTCTGTTTTGGAAGATCTGCAGGTGAGTATCCCGTAACTCAGCTGATGATACAACAGCTTTACTCCATTGAGAGCAGATGTGAAGCCTGTGTGCCAAGCTACACAACATCCCCTTTCCAGGATCACTTTTTTGCTTGTTTTTTTGTGGATCTGTGTTTTTTTGGTGAGTGTTGGGATCTTACTTAGTGCTATGCCTTCAGCACCCAACCCTGCTGACATAAAACCGCGTTTACAGAGAGTTGACCTCATGCGTGGAAGTGAAAATAAATAACTACCTATAAAGCTTGAAAGAATGGGTGATTTAGTGCCTTATTTGGAACATGCCCTCTCCAGAGTCTCAACAGAGAAGTGCTTGCTTGGGACAGCCCACAATTCACAGCAAGAGCGTGGGTTTCCACCATGCCTGTGTTGAGCAAAGGGGAGCTGGGATCAGTAGTAAATGGTGGTTGAAGTGAAGCTTCATTCACAATAGCATAGAAAAAACTATTGCATTCTGTGAGCTTCTCGGAGAAACACGACTGGTTCACTCATCAGCACGTACCTCTTCACGCAGGACTCGATCATGTCACTCGCCATAAGCTTCAAGCGTTGCTCTAAGTGCTTTCCAAACTCCTCCTCTGGCCAGTGCAAATCCCGAATGAAGGTCTGCAGGGCGTCAAGTTTCCAGAACAGATCTTCCGAGGTGCCTGATCCATTGCTGGCAGGGCAAAATGGAGAACAAAAGTCATAAGTGACATCAGGCTCATTGTAACCTGATGTGGAGACCATTCCTGCAACAAGTGTGGAGCAGACAGTAGTTTCATACACAGGACAACGCTGGCAATCTCCACCATCAGGATTTTGAGTTTTACCATACAGTTGCCTAATCTACCTTGCTGTCATAACCCACAGAACTTTCCAGACCAGATGAGTAAGACAACATTATGAGTTACACATATTAACAGGAAGAATGTGTGTATGGTAAAAATCAGCCTTAGTTAATAACCACATAAACCTATGTGATTATTAAGAATTAAGGCCAGAAATCATGGTAGAAAATCCTTGATCAGTAATAACTGCCATACTAGACTGTATGCAGTTATTAAGATTTAGGGTGTCATGCAATTCTCCCCCCTCCGAATTATACCTTGAGTTTGCCTTGTCCCCCCCAGTGGGGCCCCGTTTCCAGGTAAGGGACAGTGCTAACAAGTGGTGAGCGAGGACACGCTTTATCTCTTGAACAGCTGAAAAAAAATCGGGGTAAGTAAGTCAATTGAGCTAAGGGCACCAGACATCTCGCATCCGGGACTTTTGGCAGGATTGACTGCTGCACCTTTTCACAGATCTGCCTCTTGCAAAGGCATCTACAGGACAATTTTCCACTTTTTTAAAATTGATTTTGCAACGTCTTTGGTCTGTCACAAAACTCTGAATTTCTCTCCCAAGTGCACATTCTCATACCCACACCCCGGCCCAGATGGAAGCCTTTGGTCCTGCAGTGCGTAGCTACGCCGGCTCCTTTCACAGTATAATTATATCTCAAACCCCCACTTGCAGAATAAAAATACAGAACTGGATTGCGCTCTGTTTGAGCAGAGGAATTTATGCATCCATAACCCTCTTCTCTCCCTCTCTGCTTCCGCCTCGCTTTTTTTCAGAACAATTACCAAGGGAGCTTCAAGAGTTTCAACCCCCTCCTCGCGTACCACTAATGCTAACACGGGAATTCAGAAGATATTTAACACACCATGCATTACCACTTGTGCTGACATCAGCTATAGAAACAGGTGAGGGCAGGTGTTTCTATTGTGATGGATGCCAGCTGCATTGAGTTAATGCTAGAGGAGACCCAGCTAATGTACACAGGGCTACTGCACGGTGAGAACCACTGTCCCAACATGCTAGAGGGGTCCTGCAGGGTCCTGTGCTAGCAGAGTTAAGGAGATAAAGAATGAATCGTCTCGATCGTAGGAGAAACAGATCTGACAGGTAACACGTCCTTGATGGAGGGGAAGGGTGAGTAAAGGGCCACCAGAGAGATGAAAAGATAAAGAATCAGGCATTTCCTTTAATCATGGGACCAGTTTGTACATCAATCTCAAGTGTTCACTCACCACCAGTTTTCAGTTTCACTTGGTTCAAACCTCTGCTTGGGTACAAATAAGCTTTAACAGCCTAAGCCCAGTTTTGGAATTGCATGAATTAATGCTTTCAATAATTAAACACGTACAAATACAATAATTGGTACTACGTACAGTCACATTATGACATCCATTTGGTTTCAGAATTTGAAAAGTGTTATTCTTGGTGATTGCCTCACTTTTGATTAGGGTTCCATGCAAGTAAACAATAGAGCACAGTCATTTCCAAGATGCACTACTAATATTTTGCTTGTGAGCACTGCAATTACTCTGATCAGGCAGGCAGCTTGCAATATACCATTCATGCTCAAGCATTTTCAGAGGGATTATCTAATTTTCAGTCATGACATGATTCTTATCTTTTCAAGGGCAATACCACAAAGCATGCACAGAGAAAGATTAAAACTTCCAAGTACTCTTTACAGACAACTGCCTAAGCTAGCCTTTAATACAGCTATCTTAGCATGAATATGAGTTGTATAGCTTTGAAACATAAATTACCATGCTAATATTTTAAAAGTTGTTAAAAAATCTATTTAAAAATTGAACATCAGTGTTTGTTTTACTACTGGTTCATTACAACTGCTCTGCAACACAGCCTGCATGAGGCTGATGGCAGAGATACTTGGTGGACTCCAGGTGTAGATGTAATTGAAGGTGTTTCAGAAACAGTGATGGGGCAGTTTTGAGGGGCTTCCTCAGTTTTAATAGAGAAGGCAGGGAAAAAGCAACACATCTGTGCAGTGTTGGCTGAGACCACCCTACTCCATCCCTAAATAATCCTCTAGCGTTTTAGAAGGAGAACTGGGAAGATCTCAGTTCCTGTAATAGGACATCTTGGGAGATAAGCTACCTCAAACACTGAGATCTGGTCTGAGCCCACTGGATACTGCCCTCCACACTGCTTGGTGGCTGGGACTTTTAAGGGAAGTCTGCTATAAGAAGAGAACTTGCCTGATCTCTGCTCAGGATTTGTGGTTTGTTGCCCCCTGAGCTCCACCTGTGCACTCCAAGACACTTAGACAGGGAACTGAGAGCACAGAGCATGAGCTTCTATGGATTGACTGCTTTGACATCGTGCTCAGTTTTCCAGGCCATAATCTAAAGCTCATGTTGAAAATATATTTCTTTAGTTGGTCACAGCATTATTTAGGCTGTAATAATGGCTCTGGAGCTTTAATTGCTCTCTAGGGCCTACCACAACATGAATAAAAACAGTTGCAAGGTGTTCCTTTTTGTTAAACTGTTTCATCAAAACCATGAGAAAAATCTGGAAAATGCAGGGCTTGCATTAAATAAAATTCACTTTTAGATCTACATCTGGTCCACAGAAATTCTTTGACTGGCATTGAAATTGGTTCATCTTCTCTTTTGGACAAAGCTCTTTGCTGAGACACATGATGTCGCATAATAAGCTCTGTAGTTCGTATGTTGTTCAGACCATTTCCCATTGTTGGCAGCTATTTTGTAAAGCAAGATACTTGCTCAAACTCTCAGTGGGAGTAAGACAAATTTTCAAGATTTATACAAAAAAATCCCTCAAAATACATATGCCAGAAATTCACTCGTGTCTCATTCAGAAAATGTCTAATTAACCATATCACTCTTTAAAGTTTTATATAATGCACAGAAACAAACAATACATATCCATGCCAAGATTACTTTAAATTTAAATGAGATCTAATTTGAACTGAATACACACTCAGAATCATAAATAGCAGCCATCCATGACGGTGCAGAAAAGCTAGGCATTTGTGGGATGCCTAGTGGGATGTTAACTGGTAGATTTGGTACTTTAGGGAGATTCACATTTGGTAGATTCACATTGGGCAGATTACTTGTTAAACTCCTGTGGAAGAAACAGACAGAAAGAAAAAATACCATAACAGTGACAATGCAGATGTAGCAGAAGCACGTGACACTCATAAACAAATCTGCAAAGTTCACAGCACGAGGACAGTTCAAAAACTAAAGCAAAACATTTCAGAAAGAAGCATGAGTATGGAAGCTTAAGTATACTGGGTTTGCAGCCTGCAGTAAAAAGCAAGTTACTTGGAAATGAAACAGAACGAAAAGAAGAATCACAAAGTAGCAAATGAACAGAGCATTCAAACACCCACAGAAAAGAACTCCATCTTCAAGTCCTGATACCATTTCTAAGCGCAGAGAGCAGTGTTTCCTTGGAAAAACCTCTCTTATGGAAGTAAGTCTCATTACTTACATGCTCAGTTAGGCTGGATGAAAGAGCTAAACTGAAAGATCAACTGGAGAACTGGGATTCAAAATAATAAATAAAGAGTTTGAAATTCTAGCTCTGCAGAAGTCTATAAGAGCTTTTCTTGCCACCGAATTCAATTGAGTCAGGATTTCACTCCCACACCTCCCTGTTTATTTTATACTCTAGAAATAGTGCTAATCTGGAGCAACAGAATGGTGAGCACAAGGCTCTTCCTGAGCCTGCCCTTGTGTTCCTGGGTGCAGAGAAAGCAAGTCCTGCTGGTTGCCCAGCTCTACTTGTGAACACACTGTGAATGAACTGCATTTCACAAATCCAGGACTGGTACATGAACGTTTCTTGGCTGGAAATGAGCCATGGGGTGACCAAGATGCTCAAAGGTCAATTTATGAAGCATCTGTACTTGTGCATCATGACTTCAATAAATATTGTCAGATTTGCAACCGTTATGCAAAAAGAGATCTTTTATAAATGGGCCAATGTATTAATTTAACACGACGCACTCTCCTGAAACACTGTGTGGTGTAACAGCTCCGCATGCCCACAGTCTGCAAAACACCGACGTATTTCAGTGTGCCAGGTCTCTAGATCTTACAATCAGTATAATTCTGTTTCAGTGAGTATCTCATCACAGTTAAATTTTATGCAAAATAAAAATGATTTGGGAATCAGAAGCCAGTTTCAGAAGTGTACCTCATTTCTGCCTTACTGTAGTAATTCTATACAGCACACTGGGACACAATCCGTGGTGGGTTTTACAGTCCTATTTGAGGAACAAATCCAGATGCTTTGACATTGTTTTCACTGGACCATTATTTGGGCTCAGTGAAAACGGAGTCAGGACTTCAGGATTTCATCTTCCCCCTGCACTGCTGAAGCTACTGACAGCTCTTCTGTCGATGCACGTGGATGCAGCTTCAGCATTCAGCTTCCCTGCTCTTACTGACTGCACCAGGACAGGCTGCCAGGTGAGGTTTCCCCACTCCCCCAGGTAAATCAGCTGTATTGGCAGCATTATCTGGACTCTTGGAAAACAATCAGCTTACACACTGTGTCTTCCAAGGCGTATTGAAATCTTAGCAACTTCCTTGGGTCATATTTTGAACTCTATTTCTTACTGCAAGCTTTATACATTGAAAACCAAAGCAAGGGAATTGAGCTGGCTATACTGAATAAATGTTCCCTAACACAACAGAAGATTTGAACCACATCTCTGCGAGAGCTCAGCTTGGCAGTGGTGGCAAGTCTCAGGGAACAGACTTTATCCTCATTCTCCCTTTGTGAATAAAATCCCTTGTTGGGGAGGAAAAAATACAACCTGAAGTCTTTTTTCTAGTGAAGCAAAAAAGTATGTTCTTGTTCTCTTTTGTTTTTATGATTCTTACTAGATTTGATGTCATGTTATTTGCTTGTTCTCTTTGTTAGGCAGTAAGCAGATATAAGAATTTACTAATGTAACAAAGCTGTCCGTTGTTTCCATTCATACTGTATCTGCTATTAAGATGATATGATTATTGAATGAGACACAGACTCCATAGTGATTGAGAGAATGTTAAATCTTCAAAAATGGCAGTGCATGTGGTTAGACACTGATATGGAATAAATAAAGAAATAGCAAGAGGTGGACAACACATAAATGTATAAGGAAAAGCAACTTAAATAACTTAGCCAGATGGTAAATACATAAATCAGAGGACCTTTGGTTTTAATATTAAAATTCAAGAAGTGACAGTGTTATATTAATAAAAACACTGTATTAATAAAATATGACTTCTAGAGTAAACAGCATACTATATTCACAAGGAAACATATTTCTTTTATACAACACATTATTTTGCTGATGCAAGGATATGTTGCAAGAATAAGTTAGTACTCTTAAAACAAAACAAAACAGCAAAATAATGGAGTATATTATGTTAACATACAGTAACTAATTTTAAAAATATTCTCTTGAATTGACATGCACAGTTTTGCAGGTTCATCCCATCTAATTATCTGACTAACAGTTGCAGTGAGACCTGTAAAAAATGATTAATATTACCAACAAATGTTCCAGTCTGCAGTTGCTCAGACCATAAAACTACAGGTCCAAGATGAGAAACTGTTTCTAGAAGCCAGCCATGCCTATTTAATATAGATGGCTAAATATAACCTCAGCCATCAGGCAGGGAATGTGGGCATTTGCATCAACAAGATGAGGGCTGTCTGATTTCAGACGACTCAGCTGCAGGACTGGATCCTGATATGTTTGATAAAAGATGCATTCTCTGGAGCTGTATGGCTTGGTTTCTTGGTTTCTTCTGCTTCACCCCCATTTGTGTCTGGTAGCTGTGTAAATGGTTTTCACCTGCACTCTCTACTGGGAAATTCTCAGTGCAAACAGCCTGGAAAAACACCCCTGGCCAACATCCCAATGCTCACTGTACTGCAGCACCGATCACAGAAGACAAGTCCATTGGCACACGGGCTGCTCCTGCAGAGCTGCCCTAATACTGACAGGAGGGCACAAAAATCACAGCAGTTTTACTGGGTTGTCTCCTGGCTTCAGAACCGAGCTGCACGAGAGCTTTGCCCATACGTCAACGCTCAGTTCCTGCAGGATGCCTGAAATGATTTAGTGATGGAAGACACAAATGCCTGTCTCTTCCATCACTATAAACGCTTGCAACTTTACTGCCTAGGCTGAGCAAATGCTCAAGAGCAAATCTTCTCACAAAAGCCTTGATGTGAAGCAAAGAGCTTGATAGTGAAGTAGGCAGTCAAATCTGTGCTCCTCCTCTGACTGACACCCAGAATAGTAACAGAACTACTCATTTTCACTACAGCGGTTCTTCTTTTAAGGGGAAACATTTTTCTCTATCATTTTGTAGTAGAACAACCTCACCAAATGATGAGTATAATTATACTATTTAAATTTTTACATTTACGTTAATGACACATTCATAAATACTTTGCAAAGGGCTAGTGAGTAATTAATGGATGCTAAAGCCAGGACTACAGTGCGGTAGAGACAGCCACAGGTCAATGAGTAATGTCCTAGTCAAGCCATTGAAATTGGTTGCCATTGCACCAGCTTTAGCATTTGCTCAAAAAGATCTTTCAACACAGACACACACAGAGAGATGCACACGCACACGTACGTGTCTGCTGGCTGCAAGATAAATCAGCCTTCTCTGAGAAGCTAGCGCGAAAAAACCCGACCGCAAACCCTACTTTTCCAAGACCTCTCAACTCACCAGAGAACAGACCTACTCTGTATCCTCCGTATTTGGATGACTGTGCGAAGGACAAGTGTTCCACATTTCTCTGCGTGGATTCATACAAGCACACCAGCTGCTCTAGCTATAGGGCACGGACCCCCTGCAAATTCAGCAGCTCTGCAGAGGCAGATTATGTAGCCCTCATGAGCACATTGCAGCAATGCTTTTTCCCCCGTGTTTTCAATACTTAACAGTATCTCTCTCACTGTTTGTGATTTCTATACCTAGCTCCTCGTAGCATAAGGTGCAGAGTATTCAGAAATGAAAATAGAAGAAATACATGCTTGCAAACTGCCATCTGGTCAGGTTATGGAGAGCTACATATTTCAGCCTTGATTGCGAACATGAGCACAGAGAAACCCTTTCAAAAGACTCTATGTTGCAGAATAATTTCTTGGTTAACAGGGGATAATGAGATTTCCCTCTTGTAATTCACTGTAGAGGTCCAAAGCAGGACAGCAGTAAGTTCAGTGGAATGGAGAGCCATGACGATCTAACTTTTCTGGCCAACCTGAAGGCCTTTCTTCAAAGAAGATGAAAGCCACACATCAGTGTTCCAAATTCCCTAAAAAACTCTGCTGGAGAGGCAGCAATGGAAAACCATGACTTGGATGGGACTTGACTTGTCTCAATGGCCAAAAATTCAACTGTGCTGTAGTATGGACAAGTGAGGGGAGAAGGCAGTAGCTACAGGAGGGCAAATCAAACGAAGTGAGTCTCTGACCCGAGATATTCTGCAAGTTTACTGCTGATCAAAGAGGAGCAGGTCCATCCAAGAGGCAAAAGATGAAGATGCTATAATGTTTAGTTCTGAATAGCACATCAGAAGTGTCATGAGATCCTAGGAATGACACAGTTCTTTCCTCTTATACTGCAAGTGCCACCCTCTGTGCATTTGCTGGTGCCTTCCTTTGCCCGGTCACATCGTGTTACGCCAGCACTTGCAGCTCATGCTTTTGCATGCCAGACACAAGAACAAAATACCAACTAGTGAAAAAAAAACCCCAGAGTGCATCTTTTTACCAGATGGACACAAGCACCCACCTCCCTGCTGGAAGAAATCTTTTAAATACCCTAGTCTGTAAGACAGAGAGCCCATCCTGGGCTTTTGCTTGAAACTGCAATACTCAAAGCACTCAGTAACTGGAACTCCAGAAGGGAATAACTATTACAAGAGAACATAGAAAAGATCTTTTAGAACTATCAAAGCTAACTTGACAATGATAGCCAATGGCATACCCAGGGACAAAGCATTTTGACAGGCAAGTACCACAGCCAAGTACTTACGGACATAGGTCACTAAAAGCCAAAATGATGTCAGCTTCTGAGAAAAGGAAAAAGCAGAACAAATGGTTTGTTGACTGCTCGACTGAGGCAAGCAGGTACACAAAGTTAACGGCCTCTGTTTCGTAACAGACAAGAAAATACAAACATATTCATCATCAGAGTAGAGCTCTGAAACTAAAGTGAATGCTAACTTCGAAGTGCAATTCCGCTTGAAGGAGCGGCTGTAAAAATGGCATTCTCCTACTCGAAAGATCTATTTCTTGTATGTTTTCTGGGTCACATCTGCTTATTTGAAACAAGATTTTTTAGGATTTTTAATCCTGTTAGCCTGCAGACCAAACACAGCAAATGCAAAGTGAGAGGCTCCTGAATGCAAGCCATTTAACCCCACTCAAAACAGAGGGGATGATCAGGTGTCAAGAAAAGGCCTGCGATTTGGCAGGCAGAATCCTTATGGATGCTGAAGATGCACAAGCAAGAAAGGAAAAAACCTGGGTACTCAGACTCCAGGTCGCATATGGGAGGCTGGCTGGTGAACAAAATCTCTTTTCCTTGTGAACGAAACATATTTGGTGTGAAAAGCCCTGAAAGACCATGCGTTCTTTTATACAGCAACCTCTGAGAGTACAGTGCTGCTGAACTTTGCCTGGAGAATCACAAAAAAAGCAGGGGAAGGTCTCTCCAGAGGTGACCTGGTCCCAGTCCCCTCTCTGGGGCACTGTCAGACTCATGTGGTTTGCAAAGGGTCAATCTTTCTCTTATAATATCTTTATTAGAAGGAAAAGTCAGTTCTTTTCCTTTGTAGGATCTATCTTGGCTTTTTAGAGCAAGCATGAAAGGGTTCAGCAATGCTTCAAAACCTGTGAAATAACAACAGTAAGCTAATGCACATGCCACATTTTTATCATTTACCATCTCTTGAGTTCAACTTGGATTGCTCTCAGGCTACTGATTCCTTGCTGGTAAATTCCTGGTTCTCCAAATTTAATAATTGATTCTGCTTGACTCACCTCACCCATGTTTCACTATGGTTTCTGCACACCTAATCCTACAGGCAAGGGAGCCGGGGCCCAGCAGAGGTGCCTGGGGACATGGGGACACCAGCCATGTGGCTGATGCAAGAAGCACAGTACCACATGATTCCTCCGTGGGGTGGGGGGAAAAATGAGCATTGGGAAGAATAAATACTGCAATGTCTCACACAGGTTATAGGGCTGGACTGAACACAGTGAAGGGAGGTGGTTTTTTTTTCGGAAAAGGAGCTATTTGAGTTCAAAAGCAACATTGGAAAAGGCCTTTTAGAATGGGATCCAAAAAGCCATGACAGCTAAGAAGGTTTTCACATTCTCATGCTTCTGTGTCCAAAGGCACATAGTTCAAACTGAGGCAGCAATGCATTTCAAAAGGCAAATACCGGTTCCCTCATTAATTTCAAAACCCAAGAGATCAAGCCTTCGATTTTTAGCATTAAACTAGAAAATCTAAAGCACTTTCTGCATGTCCAGTCTAATATTTGCTAATTCATCTCTGTACGAATCTCCATCCATTTGCACCCAAATTCCGATTGTATCAAAGGAGGTTTCCTTACTTTACTGGCTCCCATGACTCCCGCTCAAAGCCCCTGTGAATTGACTGTGCAATTGAGGACTCCATCAGATCGACATATCTAACAACAAGTGGAGCAAACAGGTCTTGGAGGTGTTTGTGGAATTTTCCATTGCACAAATTATCTAGAATAGATAAATAAAAGTATAGTAAGACACTACTGTTACCGAAAGCTCTGTAACAAACCACAGAGTGGCACTTCATTACACAATGAAATTGTCAGCGAACAGGAAGAAATTTCAAGAACATAACAGGAGCTGGCATCAGGCACCAACGCTCACAACAAAGACAGCAGGAATGGCTTCTTAGTCCAGACAAATAAACAGACAATGAATCTTCTTTTCCATTAATGTCAAACTTAACAAATACATTATTACTTCCTGTGAATAAAATGGATGTAAAAAACACAGCATGGCAAACACTATGGCTGTTACATGTAGGAGAATCATTTCTTCTTTTATTACTCACTACCATGATACTGGAAATTGCTCTCTCAGGATGGGTCCCTGGCTTTCTTATGTAGAAAGCTAACTGGGGCCCTGGTCTGGGACCCAACTGAAGGCAATGCCAGTTCTGCCACAGTTCCCCAGGGAGCAGCAGGACCACTAGGGACAGTTCCAAATCCTCAGGGGTTTAGAAAGCGTGGGCCCACATGCTTTGGAGAAATGTCTTATTTCACAAAGCACTTTTCTTCCAAACTGCTCCAGTTTCCATTTACTTTAGAATTTTCCTCCCTTCAATAAAATCTTTTAAAGCAGGGGCTCTTTTACTCCATGTTCAATAAATGCAGCACACACGTATAAAATGATACACATATTTAATGACAGTGAGATAGAGAACCCTGCTTATCAGGCAGCCATTACCAAGAGATGTGAGAAGATGAAGTAAAATAAAAGTTCAACTTGTCACCTTTGACTGAAAAATTTGATTTGGGGTGGTGTTTGTGTGCTTTTTTCTAGTGGAGATGAAACAAAACCAAGCTGATGCTAAGAGTATGCACTATCAATCTCTACCCATCTCAGCTCTCTGTGCAGTATGGAGAGGCTGACAGTATTATCAGTAACCTGAGCTGCCCACTGAAAAAGAAATGATCAAAATACAATACATACAGTCACTACGGAGGGAATCGTTTAGAAGCTGAAAGAGTGGAAAGCTGTCCCAGGTGTCTGGGGCTTGCACCTCTAACGCAGCATCCATATCCACCGCAAAGAGGGACAGGAAGGTCTCCGCGTGCTCAACCATTAAGTCTGACCACCAGGCGAAGGCCTTCAGAGTTGGTAGAAAAAGATAATGAAGAAGCATATTAGCTGTAGTAAAGCACAGGGAAAGCTGTTAGGCCACATATCTCAAAACAAAAAGTGCATCCCATGGAAACTACCTTTATTGTAAAGAGAACAGTGCTTTGAAGTGTTAGCCTGCGCAGACAGTGCTAATCACAGGAATTAGGCACTGCTATTTTCATACAAAAATTCCTGTAGAGGATCTATTCAGAGCTCCACCATAAAGGCACGCAGCTGTAACGTGGTGGAGAGGGTTTTGTCTGTTCAATTTACAATAAATGACTTCATTCATCTTTAATTACGCTAATTATAAGGAAAATCAACTAATTCTTACTCTAAAGTACAGAAATTTGGGACTTCCTTCACTGTGCTTGTGGGTTTTCTCCTGTGTTTTTCAACAGTTTCAGTTTTATTTGGATTCACTACTTCTATTTGTCTTGAAAAACTAGAAGCCTAAGACATTAAATCTAAGACACTCACACTCTCCTTTAGAGATATTTCAAGCATCATCAATGAAAGTTATTACAGCACTGTTCATTTTACATGGTTAGCCATACACATCCATAGAAACACACTACCACCTTCATAATGCTACTGTTAGGAAACAGAGTGCAAAGCTCTCTCATCAACATGCCAAGATCAAAAAAAAAAAAAAAAATCTATGGCAAGCCTATATTTTCACAGAGGCAGGAAAAAAATATATCTAAACTTGAAAACCAAAAATTATCAGTGAAGTAACTCATTCTCATGCACACGGGTCCTTAAAACTCATTGTGCGGGCTCTCTGACGTGACATTCACATCATACATGGCTCAGATGTGAATGCTCCAAACGCATGCATGCGTGTTTAGTAATCACTTCTGGCTGGGAACATGCAATATGAGAAGTGCTGTCGTTAGGACCATGTGCTGTCATTTTGAAGTGATAGGAAATTACTCAGGGACTTAAAAGGCTCTAAGAAACAGCTTTCCGGCACTTTGCAAGGAAAAGAAGCCTCTAGCATAGGCGCAAGACTGGAGGTGAAACGGAAAAGACTGGGAATAGATGAATCAGTTTGAAGAGGGATTGGCAGTCAGGGAAGGGTATTTTTTGCAGATTTTATCAGATATGAATAAGCAGAATGGACTTTCACTTTCTCAGGGTTCAGTTTTGATTCACTGATGAAGAACTGCACTCAAAGTGCAGAGCACAACTCCAGCTGCTGGTTCACTCGGCCATGGAATGGGAGCAGAGTCCCCAGACCAGGTTACTGCTGTGGACAGTAATTCTTCCTATTTCAGCCTGACTTCTCAGCTGCCAGTGATACTGGCAGGGGGTTTTTGGAACTATTTCCATTCCTTTGTTCCCCCAAAATGTAAAGCAGACTGGCATTGTCCTGCTATTGTTCCATCAGTTGATATAAAACTGGTGTTAACATATACGTAAGTTGGACGTGACACTGGACGTGTGCCCAAAGCACACCTGAGATGTAAAATAACAAAAATAACTGAATAACCCCCAAACTAACGGGAGTGAAGATGTGGATGAGGTGGGCTGTGCTGTGAAGGCACAGCTTTGGTGTGCCCAGGGGCAGGCTGGGCAAATGCTGTATCCAGAGTGGCAACAGCAGGATGTTACAGTACCCCTGTGGTTAGGTGTAGGCTTAAGGTGGCTACATTGGTCCTTTGCCTGTAAAACTGCCCCAGCCCCGTGTGCACGGAAGAAGCTGACAGGCACCACTGCAGCAACAGCTGCCCTGGAGTGCCTGGAAAGCAGTGATGGTGGCCCTGGGCATTGGAAGGGTTGTTACTCTGGAAAAGCCAAAACTGAGCTGAGGGAGCCTGGAGGTCTGAGCACACATGGCAATGCTCTTCAGCTCTTCCTCCCAAGTTTGGTGCTGATGTCCAGCTGAGCGCACGGCTGGATGCCGAGGAATGCTGTTGCTGGGAGGTGTCAAACTGCACAGCAACAGAAAACATCAAGCTCCAGGTCTGCTCCCAACACCTGCTCAAACCTTCTTCCCAAAGTGCAAGTGAGATCTGAGCAGATGTGGAGCAATGGGGATGTGCAGGGTCGTCTTAAAATTAGCAGTGCTCGCCTGCGGTTTTCAAGGGGATGCCGGGCTATCCTGGCACTGGTGTGGGTTCTCTGGCCATGCCTCTGCCTGCCAAGAGCCTGCCACGCTGTCTGCCCATCAGACACTGCCCACAGGGCTGTGGGCACAGAGCCATCGCGACCAAGGACCAACGGCAACCGGCATCTCGTGGGGAGGGAAAAAAGGGGAGGCCAAAGAATACCTTCTGCAACAAATCCCAACATAAGCACTTCAGAGTTCTGCAATAAAAACCTGCTTCCAAGGAAAAAAAAAAAAACAAAGCTAGTTTTAAGAGAAATTATGTAGAAAAGCATGTGATCATTTGTGAAAAAAAAAAATTTGCCCAAACCAGTGTCAGTTTCCCTTTTGCTGGAAAAGTAAAATTTTAGCTCCACAAGTCTCTAACTTAGGTCAGGATCCTCAGCGTTCTCCTCCCTAGTCTTGGTGAGCAGGACCTTCCTGCAGTGGGAGCAGTAACACCATATGTTGAAAATCTCCTTCAAGATGGTAACATTTCATTTATTTACCATCTACTTACCTGTTTTGCTCAAAACACAATGTAAAGGGCAAAAAAAGTGAGCTTTCTAGCCAAACACACCTATTATTGTATATTTTACACGTGGATACACATGTATATATGTATGACCTCAAGGAGTTAAAATACATATATACATATACACATATGTATACATAGAGAGAGAAAACACATGTTTAAAAATAGGTGAATGTCATTGTCTCTGGCATTTGTCATCAGTCATCCAGCGGAAGGAAAAGGGAGGTGGGAGACATCTGATGGGAGAGATGACACAATGACAAAGACCTCCCGCTCTCACAGATTACAGACGTAGGCAGAGAGTTTCTGTTGCATTTCTGCCTGTGCTGCTTTGCTTCTCTCTTATGGGTAAGATGAACCCAACTGACCAGACAAGGTACTTTTGTTGTAATGCTATTTTTTTAACATTTTCCATGCTCTGAGTATTATTTTATGGGTTCTCATTAGGATGTCTGCCTGGATGTCCATGTGGGGAAAAAAGGAGCATGTTTTAATTGCAAAAACTGTTGGTTTGCAGTAAATTAAGGCATTTCTTCAGTAAGTGGTGGAGTATAGTTTTCTGCTGAACATCCAAAGTAGACTGAAGAGTTGCACCTTGCAGGCTGAACTTTCTCTAGGTGCATGGACAACATGTCATGAAAACCTCACCTGGAATAACTTGAAAAAAACCTTTGTAATACCTCAGCAAGAGCATAATGTGGCTACAATGCCTAAGAAAAAACAGTGATAAACCACCCAGTCTCTTCTCTCTCTCCTTTTGGGTGCAATTCCAAGTGTGCAGAGAGCTGGCCAACTGCCTGTACACTGCTGAAATGCCACAGCCACCCTCAGGACAGGGATTTGATAATACACCAACAGTGTGCCGGGCTTCTGGAGAGAGATGAATTTCACCCTATCAGGTCACCGTTCAGAACAAGGGACAGGGATGCCTCCTATCCATGTTGGCATTAACCTTCTGTCTCTAATCAAATCCTTGTGACACAAAAGACGCTGGAGAACTGTTCTGAGCTTTCCTCGTGGTGAGGATCTCGGCAGCACGGCTGGCTGAACGCCACCAGCCCTGCAACAGCTTCCTTCAGAATTCTACTCTCTTCAAAATAACCTGCATTTTAAAACCAGCTCCTTACCAGGTGGTTGTACATCCAGCCCGTGCTGGTGATGAGTGGAAGAAAACACTCGTTACCCTTGGACAGGTTATTCCAGTTCGTGCACAAGTGCAGTGTAAAAATGAAGTTTATTTCACTCTTCACCCCGTATATTCTCTCTCTACATATAAATACTGTATATCCAGTACAAGGCACATACAGACAAAACCAGAGGAAGACCACTACCATTCTAGGCACTCGTGTAGTACTTAGTCCATCTCCACCACAGTGTACTAGAGGTTAGGTGAATGCAAAACAACAGAGGTAACAACAGGCTGAGGAGAGAGTCCAGGCAGGTAGGGTTGTGTTGGGATGTAACTGCAGCGCTTGTAAAATATACCCATTGCTACATGCATGGACCAGACTGCTATGCCACATTTACCCTCCTGTGTCAGGCCACCAGCTCCACAAGCAGCCGACCTGAAGTTGCTTTTACTCGGTCAAAGTTACAGAAGCGAGGGCAACCCGGGTAAATTCCCAGTAGGAAACATGGCACTGAGAGGGCATGCACGAAATATGACGGGAGTGACTCGTTTCATTCGGTTTAGTCACATACCTCTTTCCCCTGCCAGGATCATCCAAGATTGAATGAACAGTAGAAAAACAGGGAGGAAATTTAAATATGCAATCAGGCATTAGTTGGGTGTTGCGGATTGCTGTGTATTATCAATAAGTTAAATTATATTGCAAATTTAATAATTTAATATACACTGGAATGATTTTTAGGTGATTGTGAAATTATTTATCAAATGCTCTTAATGCAAAATATAGTGAGTATATATATATTAAAGGGAAGGAAAAGAGAAAATAGTGAACGAGTGTTTCATTACCTACAGCCATAAACAATAACTGTTAACTCTGAATTTCAAAACGATTAACTTTTCAATACGTATCCAAGAGCACCAGATTTATAGAGAGCAGAGGGCTCGATCCTGCAAATACTTACAGGCATATGCAACGTCACTTGCTCAGGCAGAAATGTCCCAATGTGCTGAGAGTGGGACTACAGCCAGCACTGCCAGCTGCCTGTGGGGTCAAGTGTTTCCAGGATAGAGCCTCCGGATTTTCTGGTCTATATTCGACTACGACATCATTTTAGTGGTTTTAAAACATGAATCTTATCGTTAACACGCTTTGAAGAGTTAAGAGTAGTTTATATTAGGCCTTAGATAACCCAAATAATGAGAAACAGAGAATAATTAATCCTAACCTCCGTGACTAGTAACTGAGGTACACCCGATAAGCCAAGGCAGAAGAGGCCAACAGGAAACCAGCTGAGTTACTCATGTATCACAGGGGCCCAGGGAAACCCCTGGAAACAACCTGAGCCCTCAGAAAGCGACAAAAAAGAACTGTTTTGCTTTGTGGTTGCTCTCCTTGCTCCAGCTCTGGAGAGCAGGAGCAGTAAGCTGCTGCAGGGACCCTGCTAATGCTGTCTGGAGGCACAAACACATGGTGTTATTTGGAAATATGACCTTTCTGAACACTGGACAGGCTTGCTCTTGTACGTAGTTGGTGGTGAACATATTTGGCCAGATTCGGCTCCCGCTGGTGCTGTATGAAAGGCTGCAGACTGATGTAGAGGAGAGAACTTCATTAATTCTTCCATTAGCCCTCCCTCCCCGCTGCAAAAGCAATCTTTGCCTTCATCACACTCGAGTACTGTTAGTTAAGAATACTTTTGGTTTTTAAAGAAGATAACCCAGCAGCACTTGGGAAAACATCACAGAAATGCCCAGAGCCCCCAGCAAGCCCCCGGCCCAGTGCCTGCTGAAGAGCTGGGGACAGGACGAGGCCGGGCGCCGCTGCTCACCTCCGCGTGGTGTTCTTCGTTCTGCTGGAGGACTTCAATTACCAACTCTGCCAGACGTATTGTATCTTCTAACTTTTTAGCCGGTGTGACTAACCGGCCTACATTTTCTGTAGTACAAGAACTCGAGTTAAAAGGCAGGCAGAATGAAAAACTAGATGTACAGTAAGTTATTTTAGAGGTTTAAAAAAAAATAAATCCCATAATATTCTACAGCTTTAAAGATCTTTTCATGCATATGTTAAATGCTTATATAATTAGTACTGAGCAAACCAGAAAGCCACATTCGTTATTATACTATGAAAACACAGTGCTCCAGCTCCAAATCTCACAATACTGTCAGGGTTGTTTTGCTTCATGGTGAGATGGTGACACTTTATTAGCTCAAATAAGAACATCGCATTCCCTAAAGACAGCATCTGGCCACTAATATACGAACAATATGTATCCTTCAATGTAGATGATGCTATTATAGAAATCATGCCTATGTTATTTTAAAATTCTTTTAGGAAGATCAATTCAAACAAATCTGTCTGTACTTTTAATAAATTGTCACACTTGAGCAATTTAAATGTCACCTGCTACTGAAAGCAAAAATTGCAGGTCTGCCTTGCTCCAGGATTTAACTCCACAAGGGTCAAGGAGTTACGCATGCTGGAGGGAGTGGAAAGTGGTAAATCCCACTAAGTGTTCATAGGTAAGATTTATATGAGAAAAGAGATGCAACTTTACAGCAAAAACCCCGCAAACAAACCAAAGAGTTTAAATCCTGGAGCTTGGTGTTTAGCTATGTTGAGCTATTTTGCAGCATTTTCTGAAGACTTCTAGAAGTAATTAGACTATATTTTTCTATGTAATTTATATTTTATTAATAACATATTAAAGATATGAGGTGCTAATGATCTGGAACCATTTAGAGTATTTCACTAGAAAGAATATAGAGAAAAATAAAATAATCACATTTTCACTGAATAGCAACTTCTGCGAAGCTGGCTGAGTGCAACCAAGGAGGTCCCTACAAGCTGACACCACGGCTCACTTCCCTGAGGAGTGCAAACTCTCCCTGAGGAGAAGCAGAGCAGGAGTCCTGCTGCCAGGGGATGCTCCTGTGCTGCAGCACCTCACAACACCTATCTATAGCCGTGTCCCTCCGGTTAATGACCGGGTGCCAATCCCAGCTCTCTAGAGCAGCTACAGTGAAGAAAGGCCTTGTGCTTTAGTAGCTACACCAGGCCACTCACATTTATATGATGTATATTTTGGCCTCTCCATGGTATCAGAGCTGGAAACCTTGCAAATGGAGCAAGCACCAAAAAAAACAAAGAGCCAAACTGATCTGCTGTGATTAGCAATGTACAACAGACTGTATGTGGCCAACACAGCAAACTGCTAGCGGTGCACGCACTGAGGAACCGTCAGCCACCCTGGGATCTCCAAAGGAGCCCAGCTAAGCACACAGCTTGGGTCGTGCTGACATGCAAGGTGCTGGCTGGGCATCTCGCTCCAGCCTCCTGCCTGCACTAGCTTTATTCTAGTGTTTAGGTCTTCTCCACTGACGGGACAAACCCGTGGCTGCACAGAGGTGGCACGTTCGGCTCTACTGGGTCACTCGGGAAGAAAGCTTTGCCCTGCTGAAGGCTCAGTCAGCTTCCAGCATTTCATTCTCTCCCTCAAAATCTTGCCTTCTCCTAGTTTTCCCTGAATACCCTTATACAGCTATCAAATTTCTCACAAAATGAAAGCTATATATTTTAGAATGGTCAGATTTAGGCGGTCGAGTGAGGGATGCCCGGGCTGGGATGTTCGCAGGAGCACAGCAACCCTGCCAGCTGAAATCTGGCATTGCAGGTGCTCAGCTCAGCTGAGAGATGCAATGTGGCAAAGCACCACTCAAATGAACTCTATGTTTTTTGCTGATTTATGCCACGGATAGAGGCCTTGGGGACTCCTTCTCCAATTTCCCTGTCATTTCTTGTATCACTGGAAACAAAAAAAAAATCCATATTCCCCCTAATATAATTTATGGTGCAAATATTGAAATTTGAGAACTGCTGGTTTACTCCTCACTCTTTCTCCTATTCAATCCAGCACCTCCCTGGCTACAACAAGTAGAAACCTCTTCCTTTTGTGCAAAAGGATTCCAAAGACACTTCCCTTAGTAAACTCTGGTTGTTTCTGCACCTCCGAAGCTAAAGGGAAGCTTTTCCATTGATCAGAGCAGCATCAGGCCCATTCTCATTTGCAACACTGATCTGCTCTCAAATACAACTAAAAGACAAAAGTGTTAATAAGAACAACTGCTCAGAGATGCTGTCTTTAAAGAAAATATTGATGCTTATACAACTTTGGCAGCCAGCAGATGTCAATCTTAATTTTTTTTCTTCTTATTTTAAATATTTCCCTGGTTAAGTTACTATACATCAGAATATTCTGCTAAGATAGCTGGAGCACTGACAGTTACATGAAACGTATACGATATACTTATCAAACATTTCATCCAACATCATGTAAAGCTCATACATATTTATAGTTTTCATGCAAAATGTTATGCAACAACAATGTTATTTTGTGCTGACGTTGATATTTGAAAATGTTGCATATGTCAGACATTGCTAGACAAAAAAATGTGGACATTTTGAAATAAATGCTACCTCTAAATCTCTAACACCTACCACATCGCGCTAGGTATTTTGTATAAAGCTGCACATCAGAGCTAGCTTTCTACTACTACACAAGCAACTGCTAGACTAGAAAACCACTGAATAAAAGGAAGACTATTACAGTACTTGGCGGCTGTTTGGCCATGCCTTTGAGCATGTTATTTATCATGTTAGTCTGCGTTTGAGGAGATGATGGTGGCCCAGCCGGCGGCTTAGGCTTGGATGGACGGGCTGCTTGTGCGTGACGGAGAGAGACGCCAAAAGTAAAGAGACAAATGACTTCATCAACAGTGACAAAAAGATGGAAACTTCAAAAGGAACATAAGCAGAAATGATCAAACACAAATGGAATAAGCTGCTGTTTTTTTGCTTATCGGTACTTTAAGTATTACACGGTGATGACACCATTTGACAACACATACTCTAGAAGTCAGCAGATTTGAACAACCTGTGGTACTGGGCAATCAGAAAGCTAAAAATTCAACTCAAGTAGGCAACTGCCCTTCAGGCAGCCACAAGAGGAAACTGCAATAGGTTAATTAAGTTAAAACTCTGGTATTCAGATAAGGTGAATGAAAAAAGATGACTTTAAGTCAGCACCCCAGTGCTTTAGGTACATTTAGCAACAGAATAATGAGCCACAGGAATTAATTGCTTTGCAAATATCAATTACACATTTTAGAATTAAACGTCACTGTTGGTTAAAGGGAGCTATAAAATATTCTTGTGCAATTTAAACATGTAAAAAAATCTGTCACTTAAAAATGTGTGGTTCCTGATCGTTTCCAGCTCATTTAATTATTTTCAACTTGGAATTCTAGTGGCTTTTATATTCTGGGTTGAATCATATATAAAAACTTGCCAGCTCTATCAAATATGTTACTTGCTATTCCAAATGTTAGAATACTGCAATCAGGACTTGACCCATCTGTCATATAGTTTACAATATCAGCATAGGAAAAATTCAAAGAAAATAGCCTTTCCTTTTACATACACTCAGAGAATAAATTACATACTATGAATATATTAACACAATAGTTTCCGTTCCATTTAATAACAGTTTTTAGCAGTATTGTGACTATTTTTAATAATGCCATTTGCAAGGAATCTGGCATATTTATCTGGACATTCTATTGCCAAAAGCCCTTGCCATTTTGCTTGCATTTTCCAGTGAGGAAAAAAAAAATCAGTTGGCTTGTGCAAAGTAGATTTCTGATTGCTTTTAATTCTCAGAGAATTATAACACTTATCGAAGTATAATAAAGAATACTGGAGTAAACAGTTAGTTAAAGAGTATGAGTTAGGTTTGTTCCCCTCCCCATACATATAGATAGATATACATACGTACATAAACACACACACAATGCACACACACACACACATTTTCAGTTGTTTAATGATTTAATCCAGACTCTTAGATTCAAGCTTACTGAATCTACTGGTTTCTGGCTTTTTTTTGTTGTTGTTGTTTTCTGATAATAGGAAAAGCAAACCTATTCATTCATCTCTAGAATCATCCTGTTTCACTGTTTACCAAGGGTACAAACAAACCTCTCAGCCTCAAGTGATAAAACCTGCTTTTGGGGCATCAGCCTAATGACTTTCACTCTAATTTAATATATAAGTAAGAACTCAATTCAGGTACTCACTGATGGCTCCTGAGCTCAACCTTTAGATGCAGGATGAATATGCTACTGCCCATCACTATGGAGAGCTTTTTTTGCCACGGTCTCCAGATGGGAAGGGAGTGTGGGGAGAAAGGAACACACATCTCCTTCCTCCCACCTCTGGCAACCATAGGTTGGGGACCCCCTCCACCCAGGGGAATTTGTCAGGCTCTGAAGTAGGGGGAGTCAAAAAGAGCTCATCCCAAGAGTGTTAAAGCCACGGCAAAACGACTTCCAGAACTACATCCCACCACGCCTCTCAGAGCTGTGACTCTCAAGCACCCTTAAATTTGAGTCCAGCCCTGCATCCTTGACAGCCATGGACTGAAAAGCAGAAATCAGGCTTCAGGGACATCCTGAGCCCATAGTGTCGAATGGGCCTGACTTGTGCAAGTGTTTTCTGTCCTAGGGAAAAGTCATTGGCAGAGAAGGAAGAGAAGGAAGAGGCGAGAGAAGCAGCAGCACTGGGACTTCAGGAATGGCTCGTGTAGCATGTATGAAACAGCTTGGAGAAGGCTCCTGCTGTGCCGTGTCAGCACAGTGCCCCGGGCTGGTTCTCACTTCTCTGGGAACCCTGTGAGAGATCCCCCCCAGCGCCTTACTCTGCTCCTGGCATCTCCCCGCTGCCATCGGCACTTGAAAACAAGCTTCCCCAAGGGATTGCAGCAGGTTAAGCAACAAACTCTTGATGTAATTCTGATCCGGCCTAATCTGCACAAATATTCAGCTCTTTTGTTCATACAATTTTTTCAGATACCATCCAGGGCTCTTGCACGATGGCTGCAAAACCACCTGGAGCAGAATGAGAGGAAGAGCTCTCTCTCCCTTCCTCAGGGCACTGAACACCCCGTAAGTCCCGATGCTCGCTTTTCTTTGTTGCCTCTTTATTGCAAGAAGATATAAAAGATTAAGGAAAGTGATAATTTCATCTGTGAATTTAAATAGAAATGGGGCAGTGGCTGCCATGCCCCATAAGGCACTGAAGTTAACACGCTTCCCTGGCGCCACGGCTCGGAGATGGCAGGTGAGGTCCCTTTCATCGTGTCTGGGCTCCTGCTTGGACTGAGGGTGATGCATAGGGCTGGATGGGTTTTACAGCACTTCCCAGCAACCAGGTGCAGCCTGCGTGGCAGGTTTTGTTTCACTTTGGCTTTTCTTTCTTCCCTGTCCTTTTCCTCTCTAATCCCTCACCACATCCAGTTTAGCATCACAAATGCTCTTGTAGTCATTGCTCATGTGTGTCAAATGGGTAAGACTTAAACACCTCCATCATTGAAATCTGAGGCAAGAGTAGCTTCTTCCTTACAACCTGACAAAGTGCTTTCCTGGACAAACTTCTGCCAATAGTTTTTATGCTTCTGCATGATACCTGCAAATAAAATACTTGCAGAAAATTAAATTACTTGGCAGATTTTGGGGTTGTGCTTGCAATAAGCTTCAGCCTGCAATGAGTACAGCAGGTATTAAAAAATCTGTGCAGCTTCAGGTATATATATATAAGATTTTCAAACTACATATTTCTCACTCAGCATCAGGATCTCTGCTAGATGGGCTACTAACACACCTGCAACTTGAGAATTACACTGGCCATAGGAGAAAAGTATTATTGACTTTTACATATTATAAAAGCATAGCCACTGACTCAATGATTTCCTTGTAGTAATTAAAATCACCCCCTGCCAAAGGCTTTGGTATGAAAGTGTTAAGTGTGTGTTCATTTGCGAGCCGATCATGAAAACGATAAAAAGAGCTGCTGTACATGAGATAACTATAAAGAATAATGGATTTAGCCTGAGGAGGAGGCAAAACAGCCTTTTGTTATATTTGTGAAATGAATTCGCATGAACCTGAATGGGATTTCAGTGATATATATTTTTTCCCAAATAAGATGTTATCTTAAAAGTAAGAAAAATTCATAGAAACATTTTTTTCCAGCTCAGAAAGAGACTATAATTCAGCACTCAAAACTCAACATATTGAAAAGAGAACTGATCTCTTGACTTTCTGACGATTATTCATCCTAGTGAGGATTTTTTGCATATCTGAATTACATCTCATGCCTCAGGCAGCAAGTTGCTCTGCAGTTGGTAAGAGACTTGTAGAAAGATAATGGCACAATGTAGATCTTTGTGATTTCTGAAGCTCTCACAATAACTTTGATACTGCTTTAAGCACTGTCTTTGAAAGGGCAAGAGGAAATCAGGAAAGCTGCAGAACTGATCCTTCATCAAATCTAACCGAATGCCATTTCAAGGAATGCAACAACTAAAACAGCAGTTCAGCAGCACACAAGTACAGGCTGAAATCCTGCCTCAGATAAAGTGTGAGATTTCAGTTTCCACTCCCACATACAAAGACTGATGTTTTCATACACATCTGTTTTTCACAGATGCTGGGAGTGACTCCTTAGCAGTGGCTGGACTGACACATCACCCAAGACCTCTCCTTGTCTTGGATCTTGTTCATCAACAGGCAGCTCAGCCCCCAGTACTTCAGCACACTCGTTAAGAGTTACAGATATGTGCACAGAGCTCCCCAGGTGGAGATCCAGAAATAGGGAAAGCGAGTGACGTAAAGTGAGTATGGGGACTGTGACAAGGACCAGCAGGAATGCCTTGAAAAATACCATTGCTTCTGAACAACCTGCTGCATTGCTCTAGTCAAAACCTGACCTCTTCTGCACCTGCTTCCTCAGTTGAGGATGCTTTCCACACCTGCAGGGGCGAGAGCTATGGGCAAGATGCTCCAGGGCCCGTGCCAGCTGAGGATGATGCAGCCAAGCCTCCACGCTCAGTCCCTCTCCTGTGGGTGCACCTGGGTTCCCAGCCTGATGCAGGCACCTAAGAGATGTCTGCCTCTGCACAGGCACTGTAACTGCCCCTTGTCGCTCCGTGGGCAGCACTGACCCCTGCAGCAACTCAGCTTCAGCTTGGCACCCAACCCAGCACCACCATCAGCTGTGTTTTCAAGGGAAATCAGGCTTCCCTGGCAGCCTGGCTGTGAGGGAGAGATCTGGGGAGGACGGTGCATGCCACTAATGTGGAGAGATGGATTTTCCTGGACTTCCCTGGACAGGGGCTGGGGAGGTAGCAGGATAAGGAAAAACCTGGCATTTTTGGATGGCCCAAGGGTAGCTAATTTCCCTTGGTGACAAAGCAATAAAACGAGGACTTCAGTGAGCCCATCTGCTCTCCAGTTACTTTCCATTTGCAGTCCACTCCCCATTACTCTGCTGCCCTGGCACCGAGCAGCAAGGTAAGAACTGCCTCCAGACCCACATCTCTTCTCTGTGCATCAACTCAGCAGTACCACGAGAAGCATCTCTCTAGAGAGATCAAAATCAAATCACAATATGAGAAATACTTGATCTAAGACTCAAAGAAGAGTCTTATACTAAACACAGTCAGTTGCTGAACTGACAATTATCGCCTTGGCTGGCATCAGCTCTAAAGCTGCCTGTACCCAGCTGCAGCAGTGCAAAGTGGCATTTGTGTTCATGGGATCCCTCAGTGCCACAGCATGCCAACACACACACTCCACAAACCCAATGCTTAAGAGATGGAGAAGTAATTATTTGCTAAAGGAACAAAAGATTCCCAATGTTCTTCAGGTATGTGAACAATAAGCAGAAACAGAAGAAAAATACTGGCCCACTGTTACACAGGAGAGGTAAATTAGTCACTAACAACGCTGAAAAGGCAGAGATTCTCATCACTTTCTTCATCTCCATCTTTATCAACACTGTTGGGCCCCAGGTTGATGGAAATACAGATCCAACACCAGTGAAGGAAGTGCTGGTATCCAAACTGTTCCAGGAGCTGACCGCTACAAATTGATGGGCCCTGACAATATCCACCCAAGGATGCTAAGAGAGCTGACGTCGCTGTGATGAGATTATGTGCTCTCCATAACCTTTGAGAAGTCATGGAGACTGGGGGACATTCCAGAAGGCTAAGGTCACCCCCACTTACAAGAAAAGCTTAAAAGAGGATTCAGGAAATCACAGGCCCATCAGTCTTACTTCAGCCCCTGGTAAAGTTATGGACTGAATCCTCATGGGGGTATCACCAGTTATATGAAGTACATGATTGGGAAAAGCCAGCATGGATTCACCAACGGCAAATCCTGCTCGACAAACCTGATCACCTTCTGTGACAAAGCAACCTGCTTGGTTGATGAAGAGCAAGTGGTGGACATTGTCTACCTTGATTTCTCCAAGGCTTTTGAGACAGTTTCTCACAGCCTTCTCTTAGAGGAACGGATATGTTATGGGCTGGACAAGTGGTCTGTGCAGTGGGTGGGGAAGTGGTGGACAGGCCCCACACAGAGGGAGGTGGTAAATGGATCCTTTCCAAGCTGGCAACCAGTCACAAGTGGGGACTCCCATGGTTTGATACTGGGCCCAACGCCGTTTAATATCTTCATAAATGATCTGGGTGATGGGATCAAGTATACCCTGACAAAGTTTGCTACTGATACTAAAATGAGTGGGGAAGTAGACACTTCAGAAGGAAGAACTACCCTGCAGGAAGAACTGGATAGGCTGGAAGAGTGGGCTAACAAGAACCTCAGGAAGTTCAACAAGGACAAATGTAAGGTCTTGCACCTAGGAAAACATAGTCATAACCCCCTCTACTCTGTGCTTGTCAGGCAATACCTGGAATACTGTGTCCAGTTTTGGTCCTCGCTGTACAAAGAACACGTGGACAGGCTGAAAAGGATCCAGAGAAGGGCCACAAAGATGATCAAAGGACTGGGGAGTCTGCCATATGAGGAAAGGCTGAGAGAATTTGGCTTGTTCAGCCTTGAGAAAAGAAAGCTTAGGGGAGCCCTTACCATTGTGTTCCAGTATTTAAAGAGTGGCTACAAAGAAGATGAAGTCTCCCTTTTTATACGGAGTCATAAGGAAAAGATGACGGGTGATGGGTACAAGTTACTCCTGGGGAGACTCCAATTGGACACAAGACGAAAATTTTTCCCATGAGAACTATCAGCCATTGGAATAATATCCTCAGGGAAGCTGTGAATTCTCCAATATTGGACACCTAAGATTCAGCTGAACAGAGTGCTGGGCTGTCTTTTCTAGACTGTGCTTTTGTCAAGGAAGGCTGGACCAGATGATCCTGGAGGTCCCTTGCAACCTAGTAGTCTATGATTCCATGAACTTATAAAAATAAGCAGATGAATGCTTATTAAAATGTTGTACTTATTAATCTGAGTGTTAGTAGTCTTGTCTGATTAATAATTAAAACAACTCATTCATCTTCAATTGTTTCAGAGTAATGTTCTGTTTAATATTCTATTTCAAATAAATATTTTTAAAGCAAGGCAAGAGACTACACTTTTCAGGAGAAAGGACATCGAAGGGTGACAGTTGTGCGTTTAAGAATAAGTTGTTTTGAGTATCTTATTTTTATTCCTGCTTCAGGCAAAATAAATAAAAAGTCAGGCCAAAACCCAGTCACTTTTGACTCCATTTAAGCTGAGGAACTGGTTTCAAGTTGAGTCCTAGTGACCTTGCCTGAAAATTTTTCATTTAAGACAACAGGAGATATGTGGGCATGAAGCGGCAGAGTCACGACTCCCTGCGTCTTTTCACTCGCTCCAAGCGTCGAGAAGATCAGTTTTATTTTTAAACGAGCTGGGCCATAGAAATGTCCTTCTGAATTTCTACACTGTGAGCACGTGATGAGCCATTGTCAGCAAGCGCGATGCTCAGCGCATCTGTCGTGCTCGATGCACAAGAGCCCGTGCTCACCTCAATCCGCTCTAGTTAATGGAGAGAGCTGGGATTGTTTGATGTGCTATTTGTTTATTTGCACCTCTCATAGCTGTGGGGAAAAATTATTCTCCACTTTCTAAATATTTATTGCTATTCAAAATTAATTTTAGTGCTGTGTAATTGCTGTAGATCCTGGGCCAAATTTGAGCTGCGGAGGCCTGAGGAAGCCAGGGCAGAACTTGGCCCAGCCTCTTGTGCTGCTTTTCAAAAGTAAATTCCCTTTGCAAACAGAGTTAAATCAACCCAATCCCTTTTTTTTTTTTGTTTCCACAAAACAGAACAATCTACTCACAAAAAGAAATGAACAGTTCAGGTTTCAACGACTTTTGAACTAGGACTCTGGGGTACAACAGAAACGAGAACAGGGGCTGCAGAGCTGCACCGTCCCCTCGGAAGAGACAGGCACTTGAGCTGAGCCTTTGCCTTGTTACATGTCACCACACGTTATAAACAAGAGACAAACACGACTTCTGTCCGACCGGATCGTTCGGTACACATTAACGAAAAAAAGAGAAGATAAACAAAAAATTAAAAACCCAGTCCTCCCATCAGGGCATAAAACAGAAGATATGAAAACCAAAAATGAAGGTTACTTTTTAGTTATAAATGTGCTTGTTAGGTGTGTTACATTAATGGCCAAATCTCCAACATCTTTTTTCATTGAAAATGAGCTACAGTTCTTTTGGAAAACAGGAAGCATTCTCTTTATCAAGGCTAGGTTCTTCTCTAAAACTGTTTCCTAAGAAGACACTACATTTTTATAGGGTGTTTCTAATCTACACTCTATTCTAAGGAAGGAGGAAAAGGAGATTACATAGACAGCACAAATTAACTCCTTAAGTATTAATGCATCTCCATGTTCAGCCTGAAGGAGTACATATCTTAAGGAGCTATGAAAAAGAAAACAAAATAAATATAACTCAACAGTCCTAGTAATTTATAATGCATATACAATTGTTCACCTGCGTCCTTTTGATTCTCTATATGAAAGAGAGAAAGCAACAAGGAGAGAAAAGAGAGAAACAAGAACAGATATGCAGGATTAATGAGCAAGTGGACCGCACAGCCCCCCAGTTATGCGTGATATATGACATTTGAAAAGAAGAAAAGTCGCCCCGTCTTGCCCCCCGCCCCCCTCAAGCATGGGGTTACCAAAAGAAGCTCCTTTCACCGAGGTGAAAGAAAACGTTGCACAAATAGAAAACCAGAGAAGGCGAGCTCTGAGGACACAGAGGGGTTCTCCAAGTGACAGCAAGGCTGGGATGTCCCCTCCAGAGCTCGGAGTCAGTAAAAAAATCGAGGAGGAGAGCAAGTAAAGCACATCCTTCTGCTTGAGAGCTAACAGACAGGAGACACGTAAGATCTGATGTACAGAGAAAGGACAGCCTTATACGATCTTATACACAGGACTGGGTAAAGATCTTATACGCAGGCAAAGGGATGGCTTTTTCCAAGTGTCCTTTATCTGACCTCTAGCTCACTGCTCCCCGATGTAGCTGCTACCTTTTGATTGTGTACCAGTGACAAGCACTTCACAAATTGGGGTTACACAGAAGCAAAGTAAAAATGCATTCAGGTCACGGACATAAAGAAGAACTGAAAAAACTTACAGACGGTCTGAGTTTATCACAAACAGATGGGTTAATTCTCTAACCTGGTTTAGGCTGATAAAAAGTGACTGGACTTCTCACACTGGGTTTCACAGACAGAAGCAACAGACAAGCCAATGCTAAAAGACTTGAAGCAAGGAGAGTGAGTTGGTTTGGATCTGGACTTTCTTGAGGTAATGAAAACAGAAAGAGTGAGGACAGGATGGAGAGGAGGGTGGTAGGTACTCACGAATGGTTAAATCCATCACTTGAGAGGCCAAGCAGAAGACAGGATGCTCATACATTTCTCTCTTTTTCCCTATAAAAGAGGATTTGGGCATGCAAGAGGCTTAGGTCAGAGGTAAAGAGGTTATAGGCTATAGGTCAGAGGAAAACTTTATATTAGGTTAAAAGGAAAGTAGCCGTAGAGTATTTTGGGATACACACAGGATAAAAGGAAGAAAAAAAAAACCAAAAAGGAAAAAAAAGAGGTTTAAAATTGGAGACCTACTGGATTAACCATTCAGCATGCCCATGAGTCACAAGAGAGGCTGTGACCATGACTCCAGAGGTTTGCTCTGAACTGTTTGCAAGAATATAATGATCAAAACGTCATGAACAGAGGGAAATAGAATTTCATCGGTTTAAGGCTCCAAGATACTAAGGATTTCAGCCTTCAGTATCTAAGGCTTTCATGGGTATTTCTTCATAAGCATAGCCTCAAGCACCGCTGCCACTGATTTGGTTTTGCATCTCTGACAAAACTCTCCTAAATGCGTGGCTATTCAAATGTCAGCTTTCAAAAGCAAGATTTCAAAGCCATGTACAGCACACAGGAATTGACCCAAGTCAATTTGTTATTTGCTCTTCCAAGGAAGTATTTGAACATGCAGTAGACTATGCTCATGAGAGAAAACCTGATGCATGCAGCTGGCGGATGTTGGGTTGTTCAAATTAACAATCCCAGCATGCTCAGAAATTGGTGTTACAACCACTTTTATAGAGACAATATCAAAAAGTGGCTGTGGCCAATCACAGATAAAGGAGGAGAAAAGCAGAAGAGAGCAGGTAGTGTGGAATGAACTATTTCTCTGAAAAGGTAGCTGGAAAAAAAAAAAAAAGGTTTGTTGCTTCAAAGTATTCCCAGACCTAAAAGTCACAGTGCGAAAAAGAGGGCAGATAATTCACACAACCAAGAAGAATTGAGGCACAAAAGGAAAAGTACACACTAACTGTTCTACTTTGGAAATGAATGCATTTTTACTTACAGATCATAAAGTTTGTTTTTGCATAGATTTATCTGAAAGAAGAGAGCAAATCTTACCAACGAGTTAGTGATATTTACATAGAGAACCTAAGGGAGCCAGCCCTGGGTAGAAGCATCCATCAACAGAAAAGCTGCTTTTGATTCTCAGTCCTTCTCCATCCTCATCAAATATATTTAAACATTGCATTTTACAGAATACACCAATTAAAATATCCTGTGAAGTTGAGTACTTTGATAAATTGCCTGATAATACAGTGCTTATGAAACCTTCGTTCCTTCTCTATTTTTGTCACTCATTACCAAGTCAAGAGTTGATAAACATCCTTTTAGTGCCCAATTCTTAAGTGTTTCTCACTGGATGCATAACAATGAATTCATTACCACTGGTACACAATTTGCATCGTTAGACAGAAAAGAAATGAAAAAGAGAGGACATGTCATGTACAGAACCTGGACAATTTGTCATATAAACCCCCAGTTTTTCATGTAAACAAGAACTAAGAACAAATCAATGGGAGTTTGTTTGTTTTGTTTTGGTTTGATTTTTTTGTTCTCCTCTCAATATTGTCCTAGAGGCATACAACGATAATCTCAGCTGTGGGAAAGCTTCACATCACACAGGACAGAAACCCAAAGTGTAGAGCAGAACATACCACTCATCTGGAACACAGAGGTTTAAGCAATCAGAATAAAGTTGGGTATAAGTTTCCAGCTGGGAATAGCAGTCAACAAGGTACCAACATAAACTAATACACATAAAGAACGACTGGATCATAGAGCTTCAGCTAACACATATCCTTTAGCAAGCTTTAAAATGTCTTTTTGATGGCTACATGTGTCTCTGGTCACTGGTTATTATTCTCCCATAACTTAAAAGGTCAATAATATCAGCTATGCCAGATTTGGAGTGACAACAAAGAAATCTATGTAAGTACAGGATCACTGATCAATGACTGCTATGCACACTGCAAAGACAATGAAACACTCCCAGAAAAAAAGACATTTTAAATTGGCTACAAACGATTAAGCATAGATTAAACAGTTTTTCAGCTTCTTATTTTTCATTTGTTTCCTGAACTCCAGTGTCACAAGCAATTAGCTGCTCTATACCTTCAGCTGCAAAGATGACATCCCAAGTATTTCTCAATTTGTTTTTAAAACCACGACATGAGTCTGAATACTACACCACTGGCCAAATGCACTAACGATCAAAAGAAAAAAAAAAAGCTACAGTTCCTTTTAACTGTTTCCTCTCTCTTTTCCAGAAAAAGAAACGTTTTGCATAGCTTCCATTCTTAACTGCTTCTGAAGCCAACACCACAAAAATGATTCAGAATCACATCAGTTTTGTTGACAAGCGAATAAATAGCAAACGAGCTTCTTTTAAATAGCTCCCAGCCACAGTTGCCACCTAGAAATATAACAAAATTGTAATTTCACAAAGAAAGAGCCTTACCTTCAATTTTGGCATACTCTGATAGTCGAGTATAATTGACTAGAGCTGCTTGCTCCAAGCATTTACGGATGACTGTTTTTACCTCCTCTTGAGGGACCGGAGTAACTATGTCTTTCATCAGAACCTTGACACAAGAAAATCTGATTTGTTGTGGCATCAGGCACACAGAACTGATTTCTCCAAGCCCAGCACATACATCCTTTCCTACACTAGTGCTGTGTGGCTCTCGGGGTATGTGTACAATATGAAGGAAGGATCCACTACAAGGTCACCTTGGCCAGCTTGAGATGTGGGACCTACTCCTGCCGTGTTATTCCCTTTCTGTATCTATACCCTACAGGATGCCCTGAAATCCGTGCTTCTGATTTTTCAAGGCATGACATTAGGATCTATCACAACTTGCCCAGTTCCAGGCAATGTTATGTCCTTCCTGGACTCTGCTGACAGACTTGGGTTTAGGTCTGGGCTTGGCCATAATGCAGGTTAGCAGAGGTGAGATGGATGCTGGAGCAGCAGGAAAGCTGAAATAGGGATGGGGAGGATGATGGTGAGCAGATTTCATATGCCCAGGGGAATGAGGCTGCCTTGAGATGGGAATTTCACCGGACAGCAGCCAGGCATTGCTTACAAGGGTCTGTGGTGTAGATGCTTGCCAGCAAGATCCTCCACTATCAACACAGATGCAGGCTGTGCTACTTCAGTGGCCAGGCTACATAACCGCCTCCGAGCTGAAGCAGGAAAGGAAACAGCCCCACCTAACACCCATCATCTCAATATTAACTATAATTAATTACACGTCCTATGCAAAAGTCACAGTTCCTCAGGCTCCTCTGGATGGAAAGATACACAAATACCAGTAATTTTAACTGCTCTCTGTTATTCTTGTGCTTACCCTTTCCAGCAGTGACAGAGTAGCTTTTAGTGCACCTTCTGGACGGCCAAATGGAAAGCAATACCTAGGAAAACCATATCATGTTAATATCAGACCAGGTCCATATGAACAAACCTTTTCAATGCTATAAAGATGCTCTCCTAAATATGCCCAAGCAACCGTCCAGTCCTGGAATGAGTTGTCTTTCCACAGGATTGCTTTCTGAAAGGGTTTGATGGTGTGGAAACTAAGACAGTAAAACAGAACACGGGGTAGTAATAAGCAGCTTATTGAATCTGAGTGTCACCTGGAGAGTTTTTAGATCTCTAGGCAATCTCCTTGTAAAAATAGAAAAAAAAAGCCCCTCTGGAAAGGACCTGTTCTTCCAGTTGGAGATCCACTTGACTGCAGGCAACTGGCTGAACCAGCCCCTGTCCTGAGCAAGTGGCAGCTTCAAGGGGCTCACGCAGGGCCTCTGTCTGCACATCACCCCTGCAAATGGGCACGAACTGCCCGTGCCCCAGCTGCCACACAGGGGCCAATTCAGCCCTTTTGAGGGACAGTGCTTATCCTTTCTACACATCACCACCCCTGCAGAAAGCTCTGCCTGTCTGAATACGAAGGAGAGGGGAAAATAAATGGGCAATAACTGAGCAGAGGGGAACAGAGAAATAAGAGGATAGGGGAGTTTTTGTTGTTACATTTTAGAAAAGAATCCACACTATTACCATGCCTACAGGAGCAAGACAGTTTGAAACACCATTTGAAGGTCATACACTTAAAATCACTCTCCAGCTACAAACATGCTCCAGCACAAGCTTCCCTGCCCTGTGTAGGTCTGCACCACTTATGCAAAATTCCTGTATGCATCCAAACCTGCCTTTTGGCTCTGCTGCTTATAGGAGGGAGCTGGGAGGAAATCAGTTCTCTCGCATTCAGCCTGGGCTCTCTGCCTTTACCTAAAATGTGTGATCTGATTCTCCAGAAGTAAACGAAGCCGCTCCTTGATCTCTTCAAAACGCTCTTTCTCGTCTACGGTCACGGTTCCTATCCCATCAGGCCTGGAGAAGAAATGCCATGAATGACTCAGACTCCATCTCATCACCCTGGAGCTCACCCCCCCAGCACACTGCACACTGCCCTTTTAGAAAGGGACAGAACCAGCTGTGAGACCCAGGACGGAGGATGTGCCACACCAAGACACAGGTGGTCAGGGCAGCACGGCTACCAAGGTATTGAAAATAAACAAGTAAAGGAATATCCTCTCTCAGAGTGATAATGTGGATGTGGACACTCCTCATCCCCTTTATTCTTCTGGTGACAAAAGTCTGAAAAAGCAGAATCCCCCTTTAAATATAGGTGTGTGACAGGGAGCACAATGCCACCTCTCACTGCAGGATTGGGCTCATTGCTGGCAAAATAGAGACTTAATTTCTGCAGAAAAATTCAGCTGCTAATTTAACACAATTCACAGTATAAAAGAGTATTGACAACAGGCGTACGTACAAACAATATAAAATTCTGCACTCCTTCACAACCCCTGAATTACCCCATTTTAGTGATTTATTGAAGTGAACCATAACTCAATATATTCTGCTGAAATGTGCCTAGAGAGCGACATGCATTCTGCATTTGAAAATGCGGTTGTCAGTAATTTAATTTATAAAAATTAGCACATTGATACAATTTATCAAAGATTTTCTCAGACTGTTAAAAAGACCCTTGTACTTCAGGAGTGCACAGGAGCGCATTGTGAGACACCCAGGTCCTGCTGTCCTGGGGTGTTTCTCATCTTTCACAGAGCACAGTGTGCAGGCGAACCCAGCTGATGCTCTCCTGGTGCTGGATAGTGTCGTGGTCCCTATGTTCTTCCACCCCGTACCTCTGCGATGCCAACCCATCCGAGAGCTGAAAGCAGCAATCCCCTCCTTCTCCCCCACACCCACATGGCAAAATATGCTGCACAGCAGAATCCCGGGCGAGAGGAGAGGCGAGTCCAATCCATCCACCAAAGGAATCGGCCAGGCAGGCAATCCACGCACCGCTTCCCACAGCCAGCGAGCAAAGTCTAAGGATTTGTGTGCTCCCGGGCAACTGTTGGCACAGGCACTCTCTAGGTAATGTAAGACGTCTTAAAATTGAACAAATGTTCTTACTTAAAGGCCTCCTCCAGTGTTCAGCTTAAGCTGTGTAAATCCGCAGTACTAGACTGGTTTGGCTATACAAAAGACTTGGCAAGGGATTACAAAGCTTCTAATGAACCTCCTGTCAGGGGTTAATTGGTTGGCTTTATTTTCCTCTTAAAGAATCAAAGGCCCTCAACTTAAAAATCCTCCACAACCCTATAAAAAATTAAAAGCTATAAAATCTGTACAATCACTTCTACTTGACCCTGCATTTATAAGCTCTTAATATCATAAATAAGAATTCTGATATTCCAGTACAGGTGAATAAATCACTGAAACATTCTGGAAGAGGAACGAACAAACCTTATATGATATTTACTGTGAAATTTTGAAGTTGAATATATCTGAAATAAAACTTGCAACATGGACACAGAAAAAGATTTGAATACCAGGGGATGTATTTAAATTCAAACAGCATTTAATCAGAAATCTTTACTTGATTATTTGCCAAATTCAGTCAAATTAAGGAAACAAAAAAAGAAAAAAAGATTTAGGCTGAAACTTGGATAAAATGTCTCAGCTGGGGAACACATTTCATAAACAGTTTTGGAAGTACGGATCTGGTCTCATTAGTACCTAATTAGGACTAGTTATTTTGAAGAAATGAGCAAGCCACAAAAAAACCAAACCAGATATCAAGCAAAAATTAATGTCTGAACATGCTTAATATATTTTTACTCCAAAGTTCCATAAAATATTTAATATTCAGACAGAGATGTTCATGCCTTTTGTGATGCTGTGCACCTCACAGTGCCTGGTTTGCTCCCAAGTAGGAGAAGAGATAATTCAAGGCAGACGGCAATAAATGCCATACATTAAGGAGCAGGGTTGAAGCCCTTATTTAACTTCTGGCATTCGGTTCCCCCCTCTGTACCCATAACAGCTCACAGAGTGTCATTAGGTTAATTGTATCAGCGCTGACAAACGAGGTCAGAAAAACTGCCTGCCTTGGCTGTGATTTGCTGATGGACTGGAAATGGTCTGAAAGTTATGTTACCCTTTGCTGGGTCAATAACCTCAACGGGTGAGATTTAATGGCAGGATCTGACAGCTCAGGTTGGGTTGCAGCTCCTCACAGGAACTGCAGTTTCTCACTATATTCAAAGGGCTTCGGTTTTGCCAGAACTGCTTATTTAGTGCTCACCACGTAACAACTCATGTCAGACACCTGAAATGGTGACAGCATCAGTCACATCCTGGCTGGGTGGCGTTGGCTCTGGAAGCATCGCTTCGAAACACTGACCCATGTGAAGGTGAAGGATGGGCTCTGGAGAGCGAACCTCTGGCCGATGCAGCTCTCACCTAAGTCATAATATCCCAAGGGATGCCAGCCCAACCACTGAGGCACATGTAAGCCACAGAGGCTTAGCCTGTAGTCACTCAATGATGTTCACATTTCTTGGGGTCTTTGTGGGCCAGAAGGACATCAAACCCCGTGTCCCCAGCCACCACTTCCTCTACGCAGGGCCTGCCACGCGATGTAAAGGCACGCTGCTCTCGCGTATCATGCTACCGCAAACTTGAGACAGTCTACAGGTCAGCTGTAGCCATTTTTGGAGCAGTGCGGATGTCTGGAAGGGCCTGCCAACCGAGAGCCATCACCACGGCAAGGACTCCCTTTCTCACCCAGCTGTGGACTATATTGCATCTGACATGATGAGCATCTCTTGAATCTACCTTTCAAATTTTCGGCAAACCATTTTCTCACTGTCCTTCACAAAGTTGACATTTTCGGCAGCATGATAGGAAAGATGTCATGTCGGTTGCTTTTCAAGTTGTTGTCACAGTGGTTAGCACCAGTTCTGTCATCTTTGCTCTCCTCACAATCCCCCATCTTGAGCCATGTCACAAATAATAATACTTCCAATGTTTTTGTCAAATTTCAAATACTATAACCCAGCTGCACATCTTCAGATTTACTAGTTATGTTAATCTTTGTTGCTCATCTTCCCAGAAGCTGAAGCACTAGGAACTCATTAATTAGTGACAAATGCAGGATATACATAGAACAGGAAAAACACTACCCAAAGCCTTGCACTTAATTTATTAGCTCGATAATTTTGAAACCTAATTAAATATTCCAGTCAAATATACTTTGAAAATGTAATCTTTTTGAGGGAACATATTTATTTTCCCTTTTGCAAGAACACAAAGGGTACATAGCTTAGCATCGCTATAATTTAAGATTCACTTCTGTGCTCTAGACAATTCCAGTACTTGGCTGATGGGGCTGTAAAAAAAATCCCCAGGAGAAGCTCAAGTCGCACCAGCTCAATCTGATGCTTATCAGCAATTTCAGTTTCAGCAAAGGTCTCCAGCTCAACTTTGGTATTTGCTAATTGATATCATGGACAGAAGCACTGACTTCTCCAGTTTTAGCAGCAAGGCTTGCTAAAACACAGTGGGAGAAAATGGATCTCACACGCAATCGTTATCACTCTGAAGCAGCGATGGGGAACGAGGGGAGAGCAAAAGGATGAAAAGAAGTTCTGATATGTACATGTCATATACAGATGCACAAGGGACAAAATGGGTTTGGGTCTACGAATTTGGGTCAAAACCCAATATAAACGTCTCCATCTGTGTGGAGACACAATTTCATCCAATTCTCTACAGCTCCTGCTCATCGACACTTGAGGTGTATGGCAGAAGTTGTGGGCAGAGAGGGAAGCAGAAGGGCAAAAAAGGCAAGAAAAATAAATAAGGAAAATTTTAATTATAAGTAAACAAGCTTCAGATCACTCCTTCTGCTGCAGATTCGCTATGTTGGCTCTAAACTAGCAAATTCCCACTGTAAATATTTCATATGAAAAGTTTTAAATGTCGCTTTCCTAATCTCTCCCTTGTTTTTAAGTTTCAAGCCACAAAAACAAAAACATCAACAAAGCAGGTGGTGAAATTAAAATAAAAAGGGTTGCAATTTAAAGAGCAAAAAATGATAGTCCTTGTTTAGCTTAGATGTTTTGTGCAAATTCCAGGGTTAATTATAAATTATAATTAGGACCTGTGATCCTAAGGCCACTGCTTTATTCTACAAGCCCCGCCTCCCCCCATGCCCTTTTCTAATTATACCCAGTGCCCCCAGGGCTAGTTATGCTGCTAAAACAAATATATCAAAATGATTTTTTAACAAAGACTAATATATGAAGCAATAGCATGCATTTGTATGCAATTATAAACATACAGTATAGCTCCAGTGGGTTAATCTCTTTGACATAAGCCTGTATGAAATACCATGGCGGCTTATAAACGAAAAGACATATCCTCTTTTACACCTTTTATGTTTAACTTGTCTACACTTTTTTTTTTACTGGGGAAAATATTGCTTACACGTAGCAAACAGATCTTTGCACGCACTGTGAGCCCTGGCATGCAGAGCCAAGGAAAAAAAAACAATGTCAAAAACTGATGCAAATAATTTGATTTTTTAAGTAACAACTCAAATAGAAAACACGTGCTGCCTTCAGCTCCCTTGCTGGTTGCCAGGTGCAGCACATATGAGCTATACAGTAAACATCGATGATTAGTGCCTTGGACGGCATGTGTCAGGGTAGGCGCGCAGAGGCTCCTCGCAGAAGACTTTGCCTGCGCGAAGCCCCACCGGTTACTTGGGGACCGCCGCTGGGGACGTGGGCAGGACCACAGCTGCTTGCCTGCTGCCTCCTACATATCCCCCACCAAATCTGACCTGAAAGAGCCCACCTGTTCAGACACCTTAGAAAAAAGCATATTCAGCAAACATTGATTTTCCCTGACTCCCCCTTCTTCTGGGAATTCACACCCTGCAGGTGAAAGCCCTTTGTTCAGCCCAATCCTCCGCCTGCTCTCCTGGGCTTCCCCTGCCACCTGCTCAAGATGCTACAGATCATGGGAGCCATTTCATCCTCCCAACTCCTGCCTTTGCTTTGCTTGGGCTCTCCTCCACGCAGCAGCGCCGAGCCAAGTCACGGCTCATCGCTCCTCACGTGCCATCCACCCCCCTGACGCAGCGCGGCTGGACCGGATGGTTTGTGAACCCTGCCATCCTGCACCCATTGTAGCGAATCACGTCAGCTGGGTATCTGCTGGTGGCTGGCAACCCATCGCCCTCCACAGACTCCAGGTTCTATCCAACAGACAACCATAACGCACACTGCCTCACCAAGGAATCACCACCGGGCTGGTCGGGACATGGAGCTGGCACCCAACGGAACGTTACGGCATCACGCCACGTCAGATATTAACCTGCCTTAGTGCACCCAGGGCGATTAATCTGAATGAGATGTGGAAATTAAACACAAAACACTATGGGAAGCATATAAAGATACTGTGATAAAGTGTTCATACACTTACTACTTCTTTTTAAGGGACCAAAAATGTCTTGGTCTGGTTTTTAACTAGCCATATGGAAATCTTGCCTTTATGTGAAACAGCCAGACATATAATTAGAATATAATGGAAAAAATTACAAGTACGCTCTGCAGACTTTTCAGTTGCTCAAGATTTATGACAACTACATCATTTCTGCTTGCCTACAGTTGTAAAAAACTAATGAAAGCTAATGATACTGTTAGCTAATGAAAGAGCTACTTCTTGAAAACATTTGATTTGAAAAGGCAAATCACTGATAAACCAAGTTAATTAACAGCGAGACTGGTAACTGCTTGGATCTTGGGTAAATAATCACCGAATAACATGCAGAGAATGATGCTGTTCAGTCATTATGAGACTGGAGAAGGTTCAGTCTGGCATCTTCATTCTGATAAGCTCAGTGTCTTCTAATACCTAGGATGCACTAGATCAATATTTTAGTCTTGTTTTTAGAGGTTTGAGATTAGCAGACATAGGAATAGTCTTTCTGGATGCCAACTTCAACATTTAACAAAGAAAGTTATTACATGGCTAAATCAAAAAAAGGCACCCATGAAACCAATGTCACTCCTGACAGCCACTCCTTAGAGAGGTGCAGGAATCGCTCCTCAAGATGTAGGTGCTGACATTGGGCCTGGGGAAGCTGAGCTCAGCTTCCCATTCTGCAACACCTCTCCCACTCACGGAAAGGGAAGCAGTAGGGCTCCTCTAAACCTCACTTCTCTGCACATTGGATGGCGCTGGCAGTGCTGTCAGAGCCCTCCAGTGCGAGGTCAGCCACAAACATGGAAACAGAAGGCAAGGAAAGACCTGGGTGATCACGTAGAACCTTTTATAATTTTACCCCAAATCACAATATCCTCTTAAAACCATTCCTGCTTTTTACCCTCACTATTTTTTGGAGGGCTGTCGATAAAGGAAAGTGACAGCCTCAATAATGTGGTGGTGGTACCAACAGCAAACAGACATCAATAAACACCCATCATGCGCTGTTGGATGCCTGACTAATGCTATGCCTTTCTTACCTGTCATGCACAGTAATACACTGGAATACCATCACCTTTCAGAATGGCAGGACTTCACTAAAGTGATACCTGGTGGACAAAACCCTGCTATCCACTCGCTAGAAACCACAGCAGTGAAAAAGCCTCAAGCTCCTTATCTTAGTGAAGAGCAAGTACCTGGTAACAGCAATCCACGGGGATATTCAGCCGTCTTTGCTTTTTGCTGGTCCCTGCCTTTCTGAAAGCCTACACCTTACACAGCCAGGTGTCTGTAGAAGGTGAAACTTAGGACAAGCAATTTACATTTACTTCTATTTTTACTTGGAAAAGGATTAAATTAACAGAAAAATTAATGGGACTGTCATGCAAATAACATTGACCCTTCTGGAGATATTAAGCCAGGCTTTCAGATGCCTGAAGAAGCTACGTGAGCTCAAAGGAGAGGGGAGAACCAAACCTTGACATATAAAGCAAGAGGGCTCCGAAATACCCCCCAAATCACATTTTGACCATTTCACCTGCTGCGGCCACGGGGTCATCTCCACGCTGGAGGTGCATTTCCACAGCAGCCATCCTGCTCCCATCCTGGCTGTGGCACCGAGGCGGGCGCCGGACAGGCGAGGAGGCATCGTCCCCGCGCTGACGCCTGTCATCCTGTCAGCCTTGACCTTCAGGCTGTCCTCAGCATCCGCACCGCAGCCTGCCTGCACTTCCCCGCTGACTGCGAGCGACTGTTGTCTCGCTGCCTGACCTTACGCAAACACGATACAAACAGACAGCCCACCTCAGCTCCATCACTGTCTGCTGCTAATACAGGAGATTGATAGCCACATGAAATTATCTCCCCGCTCGACCTTCATTACTGGGTGGCACATTCTGACTGACAGCCAACCTCGTTCTGGGGAAAACTAAACCATCCGCTCGCGTTTTTTTACTGTCTAAAAAGTGAAGGAACTTCCTTTTGTAAAGAAAATCAATTCATTTCTCAGTTTTGACAGAAAAAGAAGCCTTTGTTAAACAGAAAAATGTCTCATAACTTGAATCTTTCCCAGACCATTGTGCATACCAATAAGAACACACGGCACGGCTGCTCCAAGATGCTCCGTTTGAAGCTGTGCTGGCTCCCTGGGCAGGCATGCTCCCGCCTCAACAAATTTTACTCAGGAAGTTTTCAGCTCTGCCATAAGCTATAGGTTTCTTGGGGAGAGCGTGGCCAGCCCGAAAGTAAAGAGCAACGTATGGTCATGGCAGGTGGGAGGAAAGGACGTAGCTGAAGCGAACACGGCTTTACACACGACGCAAGTGCCAGTAAGGACTGCATGGGTAAACATTGGCTTTTCATCGCTCTCTGCCAGCCAGCTCACAAATGCACGATGCATGTGGCCTAAACAGCTTTCTGAAAAGAAATCGTGACTCTTCCACGCAAATATTCACATTCCTGATAGTAGAGACAAAAGACAGAGAGTCCCATTATCTCTCAGACCCCCTGAGGTCCCTTTTTGTGGCAGCCTGAAAGCACACCTCGCAGTCTCCACACCAACCTATTGGTGGTGGAGTTGGGACCCGAGTGTTACACAGAGCCTGCTCTCGTTCAGCAAGTACAACACCAGAGCCCTGCAACTCCCGTAATCCCCAGGCAACAGAGAGATGGCAACAACTAAGAAGGACTGTGAAACTTCAGCTTTTTGATGTGAAATCAGCCATCAGCTAGAGACAGCTAAGCCATAGCAAAACATTTCATTCTTTTCTCAGAATATTTTAAATGATTTACATGGCCATGGTCCCTTCGGCAGCGCCCAGTGGTGTTGCAGTTGTACAGGCATGGGACTGGGATCTACGCACTGCACGGGTTCTAAAGCAAGACATTTGCCTGACCCCACAACTCCCCAGCCCCACAGGGAGGGAATGGTGGGGGACCAAGGCCAGTACTGTCAGATACCTTCTGCCACTGACCCCGATGAAGAGGCTCTGGCTATGCTGGATCCCATGAAGATTCACATGGGGTAGCTGTGACCTGCATTCAGCCTCCTCCCCATTATGGGTCAAACAGGCTTTAAGCCAGGTCTTGTCTCTACAACAGCCTCTTGCAGGGATGAGCCCTGCTTATGGAAGAGGGGTAAATGGGGCAGACAGTTTTCCCAGACAATCTCAACCCCTCCATGCTGTGTACAGCACCTCCTACACACATGCCTAAAAATTTCAAGGGCCTGACCCCTTATGGAACCTGGGTGCCCAAATGCCATCCAACTCCCAGGAGAGCATCAGACCCGAATGCCGGTGCTGCAGCACATCTCCTTGTGCCATGGGGCCGCTGCCCAGTGTGCTCAGTGATCGAAGAACCCAGTGCTACAACACACTTCTGTGCACTACGCACTTTTGCTTACCTTTTCGGCTCTGGATTTGGCTGGGATTTGGAATCTTTCCTTTTTTTGGACTCCTTTTTGGAATCCTTTTTTGTCTCTGCTTCAGGGGCAGGGGCATGAGATGCTTTGCCCCCCTCGCCTTCTGCACTTGGCTGTGACCCAGCAAGAAATTCTGCCATGAGTTGGCTTTCGGGGAGTGATTGAAATGTGGGGGGGCAAGGCCAGCAGCAAAAGTGAAAGAAACAAGAAGAAAGCATGAAAAACTCGAAATAAAAGAAAGCTAAACTTAAAGCAAATAACTGAAAATAAATTAACAATTGGCAAGAAACAAATGAGCAAAAGAAAGTCAGAACTAAAAAAGAAACTAAGGAAGCAAAAACTCAGTTTCCATGACAAGATGTATGAAATTAACTGCAAAAGCAAGCGGCAGCCTTGCAACGTGAAACCTGGGCAATGTGTGTCATAATTCAGGATGGTATTTACCACAGGGCTTATGAAAACATGTAATTATTTTATAACATTTCTTCCTTCAGCAGCTTACGCAGGATAGAGAGCAATATCTCAAAGTATATAATGCAACTTTACAGAAAAAAGGCAGAAAAAGAAGTTGCAATAGATGCTACAGCTGTCAATAAAATGAACAGAAAAGGAAAAGGCACAGCTCCAGTTCCTCCCATTTGAGAGAAAGGAATGGGCTGCTTCTGAGATTGAAATTGCTTTGCAACAGCATCAAGATAAAACTTTCATTAATGTCTAAGCAATTTCTGAACTGACGTCACAGGGGCTTTAAATGAGACACAGGTGCCCCAGGGCTTAAAGCCCTTCTGAGCACTGAAGTTTGATACTGCTGAAAATCTCACTGCTGCATCTTGTCAGATCCTCTCACACAGCAATTAAAACAGCACAGTGTATCGTTTACTTCTATTTATTCAACCGTGACAGGCACAGGTACTTCAACTCTATCTCACCCAGAACTGCATCGAGCAGGTGCCTGGGTAAGAAAGTTAAAACCCCTCATTTCTGGATCCTCTACGTGCATTTTTATTGCTTACATTAAACAAGCAATGAAACAAACAAACAAATCGACTATGCCACTAGAAGCGCTGCTGCCAAACATCCACTGTGAAAACAAATTGGGGACTGTTGTGCATTATCCAAGGAAACCTATATTTGACAAAGTCATCCCTTGCTGGCAGGGAGCTGCTAGCCAAGAAGAATTCCTTACCTGTTGCCATGAACATGTGATGCACAAAAGGCAAAGCTGTAGTGAAGTAAGGTGGGGTCAATCATAGCTCCGTTTTCTGCGCGCTCTAGCAAATCTCTGAGGTAGCAGAGATGTCTGTGACAGCCTCTCACTCCATTACGTGCACAATACTCATCTAGCACAAAGACCTGGCCAGGACTAAACCAGCCCTGTTTAGAAATAGAGAGACTTGATTTTAAATATAAGTTATTAAATACAAAGGCTATCAGATTTGGAGGTGTAGTGGTCAACTGTTCTAATAAAAGAAATACAAACCTATGGCTATGTTAAGGAAAAAAGGAGAGAGGTCACTCTTAAACAATACAGTCTGTGTATCATCACCCAAATACAGCATCTACTCAGTGCAACTGTTAACAAAAACATATTATGCTACCATTAAAGGGAAATGTCACTTAAAAAGCTGAAAAAGTTAGGCCAGTTCATGTCAGTGCCTAGCAAAAAAAAAAAAAAGAAAACCAATGACTTACACCTTTAAGAGATGAAAAAGGTTTGGTTATTTAAACAGTGTGAGACAGTAATCTCATTTTGGAGATGGGATTGTACATTTGGCCAGCGGCAAGAAGACTGATCTGGGGGAGAGCATGGGGGATTACACCAAATAATGACTTCTGTTGCATCTGGCAAGTATGAATGTCCGGTAGACAGAGGAAGGCAGCTCCACAGCATTGGAAAGGGACGTTGCCCATCGTCCTTATTGTGTACCACCGGTGACACGCTCTGCAATTGCCCACCTCCTCGGCATCGAAGCAAAAAGAAGGTCTGCGCACGAGCAGGGTTTCTTTATGCATCCAGAAACCTCAGAATATTTCCCTCTGTCAGTCCTGAGGGCCTGGTGACACAGGGCTTGTGGTGCAACATCCGTGCTCCCGAGGAGGACACCCTTCCCCACGAGGGGACTGCTCCGGTCAACATCCTGGGACAGCTGAATCAGAGTGCGCCTCTGCCTTCCAGAAGGGCAAGGGTGAGAACAAGAATATTCTTGTAGATTGCTTTTCATAATGCTGCAAAATTGTCAATATTTACATGGAAATTTGGGTGCTAAACAATTGCTAAGGCGCAGCTCTGGAATGCATCAAGCTGCAAAATCTTTCATCGTTTAATTGAAAAGTTCCTGCAGCGGGCGGGAGAGTAGTTGAGGCAGAGCACTGCCCCTATAGGCAACTTCTTTGCCACCCCATCTGTTACCCCAAATGCTACATCTTAGAAACAACACTGCTGTGAAAGATTAAAATATATTTTCTACCACTCAGATGACACCAAATCTTTTCTAGATGCCAAAATAGCTGCTTTGAAAAGAGTTGAAGAAATATCAATTAAGAGCTCAAAGACATAGAGAAGGATTTGCTCATCCTTATTGGGCCAACTCCAAAACAGATTGAGAAAAGAATTAAAATAATGAGGGGAAAATGATAGATATAGGGAGTAGCTACAGAGCTGGGATCACTAGAAGTGCACATTTCCAAATGAAGCCACCGAACAATGCAGATGGGACGGCACTCTGGAGGGCTATTTTTTGGGAGGGGTGTATTTGCCATCACTGCTTTTAATAGTATTCTTGTTTGCTTTTCGGTTGTTGGCGTTATGCTTGATTCTGGATTTCTTCACGTTGCCTGTTTGCTACATCTTTGGACCATCTCTTCACCTTCCCTCTCTTCACACAAGTCTTTGGTGATCAGGCATGGTAAAAATATAGAAATACTGTGACTGCTGTGTGATAGGAAGATCCCTGCATTTGATTACTGGGGTAGGAACGCAGCTGAAATTGTTATATTCACCTAACACAAAGGATTCCGTCCTCCCTGTGGGGTGAGATCTTGTCCCTACTGACATCAATGGGAAGGCTGGCACCAGCTTCACTGGAGCCAATCATCAAGCCTGGAGTCTGGGGCGAAGGAAGCAGGGGGCTGGAGCCAGCAATCTGGAGTACCCCACAGTGCTCCCCTGCACCACGGTCTGGGAAGTGCTGGTCCTCAGGTGGACAGAAGGATGGCGACAAACACTCAAGATCGCTGTCATGGCTCAACAAGGGGAAGCCTGAGCAAAAGCTCTGAGGTTCAGCAATGAGCCTCATACCTCAAGAGAGCACAGGCAAACAGACCACAGCTGCAGAGATCCAGAGCCCAGGAGGACCAGGTGGTCCTTCTTTTGCATGGTAGCCATAGGAAATAAAAAGCCTGCTGCTGAATGGAGCTCCAAAGAATCATTAAATGATGCTCCCCCAGCCTCTGAGAAAATCTTGATGAAAGGTGGTATTCTGACAAATTCCTCATCTTCAGGCAGACCCTGGCTCTTGATTAATCTTTGCCTGGTGCAACCAGCTGATAGTGATGACACGCCCTGTGTCTCATGCCAGTGCAGCTGGGCACAGCTCAGAGTACTCTCCCTGATGGTCTCCAATGGCATGAGGACACCTGGAGGGGACAAGAGAGGAGGCTGCAGAGCACATGGAGCTTGACTGACTGTGCTCAACAAGCCGAACTACACGGAGAAGGGGACACGTGTCTCAGGTACCAGCAGGGAGCACAGTGGGAGCTTTGGAGCTGGGTAAAGCATGGCTTGGTTGGGATTGGTGAAACACCAGTAATTCTTCCAATGGTAAATGCAGCTTTTGTGAAACCCAGAATTTTTTAGGGAGAATTTTCACTTTTCAGTAGCTGAATTTTCATATTTACCATAGAAAACCCAAAAGAATGGTGGCCTGCTTCATGGACCCTTTAAACTGACTCCTTCATATCATCTTGGCTAGGCTGGGCACTCTGGAGGACCACCTTTCCTCAGGAAGTGCCATGCTGTATTATGCGAATCCCACAAATGCTGACATATTATGGGCTCCAGCAGTGGGCTGGGAAATCTTGGGAAGAGTTGAAGGGTTGTCTCAGAAACAACATGTGCTACCAGTTTGTGGACGATGGGCAGGAGTCTGCAGCAAGCTCTGCAGACAAAGCTCTTCCACATCCCCAGCACGGTGCTCTCTGCCAGCAAACATCATTCTGCCATAGCTGGGATTAGTCAGCCAGCCTGTTTGTTTTCATAGGGATGCCTGGCTCAGCCAGTGAGTGGGCTTGCAATAACGTTGTTTAACCTGGTTCCACGGAAAGGAGGTGATGCTGAGCTATCCTCTGTGTCAGTAAAGCCACTGTGCCTGGGTAAGTCCTCCCTGGCATCTCCACGTCCACGTTTGAAAACAAGAAGAGGTGTGATGAGGCAAAACTCTGCAGGACCTTGTATGGGAATGTCCTGTAGGGAGAATAACAATTGCCCAGCCGCACACAGAGTGGACAGAGCAGGCTTACCACAGGCTCGCAGCTCCTCCAGGCAAGCCAGCACAGTGCTATCTCCAAAGTCCCACAGACATATCAAGAGCAATGGGAGCTCCTTGCAGTGGAACTGAAATTTTGAGGTCAGTTGTTTTTTTTAATGCCACAATCAAGACAAAACCATATTAGTAAAGAAGCATGTGAATTCCAAGCATAGGTGAACACAGCCCATTATTCTCTTCTTTATAACACTCTGCAATGGGTGATTTGAAAGAAGATGGTTAATAGGTGATGCTCTGCTCTGGAGGCATGAGTCTTGGTGCTGAGGGGAGCTCCACCACTCCAGTAGCTTCTAGCAAAGGCCTAAACACCACAATAACAAGCAGAAGTGTGGCTGGTGGGTTTCTTGAAGAGAAACATTGTTAATAACTTTCAGTGATAGTCTGGTACTTCTCCATGAATTTAATTTAATGGCCACAGCTCTCTCACCAGGCCCAAGACTGCATAGAGACAAACCAGCTGCAAGCCAACCTGTCAGACATGCATGGATGGGGATGGTCTTCCTAGGGTCAGCCATGCGTGGGGAGCAGAAGCTGCATGCCAAACTCACTGACTGCCGGAGCAAAGACCTTGATGGAACTGGTGAGAAACCTGTTGCAGGTCTGACAATGCTCCCACCAAGCCTGCTTTTACCACCTGGGTATCTGCGAGTAAAGTGCACGCTGCAGCCTTTCCCCACCCCATCCTTACCTCAGGGGATGTCCACAACCGTTCCTCCTAGCCCTGCCTCTCATCAGGAAGGCGACAATTCACCACCGCTAATGGCATTTACTGTATCTTAGCCTTTATGAAGAGATCAGCCCTCGCATGTGGTGCAAGGAGCAGAGCAGGTGAGAAGAGCATCACGGTGGAGGGGCATGTGGAGGACAGGCTTTGAGACTGGCAGACGTACTGCCAACAGCTCAGTTGTGTTCCTAGGGTGCTACTTTTAACAGCAAGCCACCCAAGAGCCCCAGTGCCAGGGACTGCACAGCTGGTAAGAGGTGAAGACTATCAACACAGGTTGGTCCTGCTAAAGCAGCCAATGATGACACTCCAGTGTGGAGATTTCTGTGCAACATGAGGAGGGTGGCAGGTCAGGATCTGTCCCCTGCCGTGTTCAGGATAGGACCTACATTTCAGGCCCCTCTAGAAAGGCTTCATCCTGTTGTTCTCTCAAAACCCAAGAGTCTCTTCATCCTTCCCAACAAAACCTCTAAAAATAAATTGTTCAAATCATATTGTCAAAGGTTATTTATCACTTAAACCTATACAGTACCTAAGAGCCCCCAAGCACTGCACCCCAGCCAAAGGCTGAGGTGTTCTGGAGCACCTCAGTGCCACTGTCCTACAGACCATGTTACACAGCAGTGGGCCGAGAGCTGCAACCTGTGCTCAGGAGAATAAACAGGATGGGCATGCGATTACATGAGTGTGGACAGACTGCAGTGTCACTGCAGTTACCTACTCAGTCCCACCTGTTACCTGCTTGGGATCCCTGCTCATAAAAAGACACAAAGCTGGGCCACAGTTACTCCTGGTGGGACTCCACTGACATGGGAGCTGGTACCAGACCATCATCTTTGCCCTGTTCTTTCATCCAGAAGACTCTGGAAAGCAGTGCAGGAGGCTGCAAAACACTGCTCTCTACTTCACATTCCCACACTGGCATTTGTCGTTGCAGGAAGAAACATTTTAAGCATTGCAAACAGAAATAATAAAGACAGTGGAACTGGAGAAGAACAGCAGTCAGCTCACTGCAGGGAGCCTCTCAACAGAAAATACCTCTGGGCCAAATTTAAACCTGGTGTAAACAGAAGTCAATCTTCCAGCAACAGGGGGATTAGCCCCCACTCGCACTAACTTTGACTTTGCTGCTTGATGTTTATATCACTAGAGACCAAAGAATATACTTGCCAGACAAGAATAGGAATCATTAAGTCTGTGGTCCAAAGTGAGGCGCTGAACCATCTCAAAGAGTGAAGCGTGGTCAAAGTTACAGGGATTGGAAGAGATAAATTCATCCATGCCATGCTTTTGAGCTCTATCTGCATCTGTTCATTTATACATATAGAGAAAGACACCATTTAGAGAGATATAAGACATTTTAGTTGACAAATACAACAGAAAAAAATATACAGTATGAAGCATGAAAGCTAAATATCTCCTCTTGCCTATATTGCCATTAACTTTTCTCTTTGCAGGCTATACAGTACACTTTTCACCTCCCATTGTCAACTTGCATCAAGTTATGGACTATCTTATTGCATTTAGGCAAAAGATTTTAGAATTAACATCTTGTCAACTGCTCATCATAGTGCATTTATTCTGTACTTAAAACCAGAACACAAACCCAAGAACTTGCTCTGTATCTTACAATACGCTATGACTTAACAGAATCTTGGCTCACGTAAGTAAATTAGCTCCTATTTAGATAGTTGTGGTTAATTATAATAGATTCTGCCATTCTAATGAAGTTACAGCCATAGAATTTTTCTCTACATTTACTAGGTTTTCTAGGTATCACACCAGTTACGTTGTTCTTTATCCAAATGCCAATGTTTGCCTCCTCACAGTAATTTTTTTTCCTAATGACAACTTTAAATGCTACCTCACCAAAATAAAAAGATGCTCTTTTATGCATCGCTTGGAAGTTAAATTGATACATAGTTTGTTGTCACTGAGGCAGGAACCCGACAGTGCACCGGAGCTGCCAGTCATCCCGACGGAGGGACTGAATTTTCCCTGCCTGGATTACGAGCTGCCATTTTTGGGTGAATTAACAGCCTCAACGTATTCACACTTCTCTGCTTTGGGTGACGTTTGTGGGCACTAAATTCTAGGGGCTAATTAATTAATCTCAACATGGTTAACTAAAAATATACTGAATTCAGCAGTGGAAATGAAGCGGCCGAGCTGGCCTGGGTGCGGCCAGGCGGGACCCCGCTGAGAGCAGGCTTTGTTCTACCAGCGGCCAGGGAATTAAAGGACACCTTTCACTTGGTTTTGTCTGTGCTCAGCTTCCTACTTATATGGGTTCTTGCCAAATCCTTGACAAAGAAAACAGGATTTAAATCCTTCCCCTGTTTATAGCCTCCTAGGGGAACTGGGTGGCCTCGAAACAATGGGCTGAAAGGACACAAAAATGCAGTTTTCCGCAGTAGCAGTATATGGTAACTCTATTTGTTTTAAAATAAGATCCTTCTTTAGCAGAAAAAAACCAAAAAATCCTTAATTAAAAAAATAAATAAAAACTAAAAAGAGCTATAAATGATAATGAGATAGTGTTATTTTATATATGTTTTACTATTAAGCTATGAAGGATGGCATGTCTTCCTAAACACCTTGTTCATGTCTATCCTCTCAGCTATTACTGATTATTGGGAGCAATCTTTACATTGTCTGTATAGTCTGTTGTTAGCTGTATACAAACTGTATAAATACCATCACCCACTGGAAAGAAATCAGACAAATTAAAACATGTAATATTTCAATTAGCTGCTAGCAATACTTAATTCAGCAGTAGCTGGCAATTTTCCTCATTAAAACCCTACTGAATAAACACTGATTTTTTTTTTCCTACAGCTGGTGAATTTTTGAGGGCCCACTCCCTTGGTTTGCTCTGTGTGCCAGGTCCTGCTGCCTTCCCCCCATCCCAAAGCCCCCTCTGCTGCTGCCAGCAGCTCCGTGCACTCAGCATGGGGACAGAAGCAGCCGCCGGCCGCGCCGAGCGATGTGGCAGCACGAGGGCTGGCTTGGGGGCCAGGGATAACCTCCTCACCGAGTGCATCACCTCCACAGCACCTCTCCCACATCCTGGGCCGTGGGATATGCCACCCACCCAGCCCTGGAGCTCACGGCCCTGCTGGCTCCTGTCTGTTTTGACAGTTTGCTGCCCCACCGTCTCTGTCCCTTTGGGCCAAGATCGATGTGGTTGCATTCACTCCTAAAGAGTTTGTCTATGCTGTTTTCGATTCCATCCCTAGTGCCCGCAAAATGTTTTAACAGATATTATCAGACTATTTTTAATGGCTTGCTGCTCTGCCTGGCTCCTCAGAGTTGACTGCAAGCTGACAAATTGGCTGGAGGCCTTCATTTGCCAGCTTCGCTCAGAGATTTTATTACTTTTCAATTAGGAGCCCTGATACACTGTCAATCCTCCTGCTCAGCCAGCGAGAGCTGAGTAAATCAGCTGGAAATGTGAAGAGTCCTCTAGCCCTTTAGCTGGTGAACTTTTCTGAGCAGATGTGCTAGAAAGCATGTTTGAAATGAACATTTTTCGCTCTGGACTAATAAGATTTCCCACTTTATGTTCCCTGAGCAAGGTGGGCTCAGCGTGGACCTTTGGCTGGTCTGAACCGACTGAAGCTCTGCTGGCTTCCATGGAGCTGGGGGGCTGTCCTGGGCTTTTAAAAATCTCCCTGCCCAACGCAGGGGGTACAGACACTTCCCTGACAGGCTTGAGAACAGACACAGTGATTAAATTGCCTTCACAACTGTCCATAATCAGGGGCAATTTTACTTTCAGCAATCACTTTGAAGCCACACCTTACTGAGCATCCTGTTGGGTGTCTGCTCGAAAGCTCATCCACCTCAAATCTCACCATCTCAGAGCAACCACCTGAAGCGTGTGGCACCAGACACAGCACTGCATGAGCTCAAGTGACCAAACAAGTATAAGCCACACGACTTCTGCTTAGTTGGTGGTTTAAAACGTGGGTTTCTGCCAGGGGAAGATTCCCAGCTGCAGTTCTGCCTGCAGCCAACCAGCACTGCAGTCCCAGCCTGAGTCTGCAGCAGCAGAGCAGTGGGGCCAGGTGGGTGCACATTGCCTGCCAAGGGATACAGCTGGCATCATGTCCACTGGAGATGTCTTTGGAGAATGGTACTACGCACATGTACTTCTCTTAAATGGAATATCTGCTCTGGGCTAGATGCTTAAAATTCTTAAGAATAACTAGGAGTAAGATAAAAAGGACAATCCCACACTCACCTTCCCTTAATTAACTGTTAGAAAATAAACTTGCCATGCAACTTGCAATTTATTTTTGCATGTTGATTTTTCCAAGGGAATCACTTTTAAAAACAAAATTTAGGAATCAAATTATACCCAAAGCATTAAGCTTCCTAGGCAATACAAAAAGAAAAGGACAAATCCAAATATATTGTTCCTCCGCTCCAGACAGATGCTCTGAGATTTACAATCATGCTCACATCTGCATATGAAGTAAGTTTTATATCATATAACCTATCCTCTTTCAAAATGGATTGTACAGTTTGAATGAGATTTTTAACAAACTACAAGATGAGAACGGCTAATAGTCACACCCAAACTGTACAGCTAATTTGAAAACACTTTAATTGAATTGTTTCAGTCAAATACGGTTGCTTTTTTGACCCTGCTCTGTTATTCCAGCTAAAAAGAAAGGAGAAACCAAAGAAAGAAAGTTATATGATGCTCCAGTAATTTACAATCCCTTCTCAAGGTGCTGTGCCAAGCTTGCTGGTGCTTCTTTGTTCAGGGCCCCAGCCAAAACGCTGCTGCAGGCCCTCCAAAGTTACCTTACACGTCCAGCCAAGCTGTGCACAACTGCAGCTGAAAGGGTTCGATGGTGGTCTCGGAGGGAGGCTGCCAGCAGAGGTAAATTGGCAGCACAGACTCCACAGACCTTTCTTCTGGAAAACTGCAGACTCTGGCCTTTTATATTACACGTGGTCACCTACATTACGCTCTTTTTTAAAATACTGCTGAGTTTATTTTGTTCCATCTTTATCCAGTTTGCATTTTATACTGACTCCATTAACCAGCCCCTGTCGCACACACTCCCTACAAAGGGTTTGAAATCAGAGTCTTAAAAATCTGCCAGTGTTAGGGACACAAAGATTTCAACAACAGCAGCAATAATAATGCAAACCAAAAGACTGTCCCATCATTTGGTCCTCTGAGGGCTGTATTTATCTTCATCTAACTGTTATTTAAAAAGGAAGAGACAAAACAGTCAAATCTCTCATTCTTTTTTATAAAAATATCTCCCTTCCCTCTGCCTTTCTTTTGCTCCAGCAATAATTTTGGCAGATTTTGCTCTGAGAATGGTGAAGTTAATAGTGGGGGACAAGCTCCATAAAAGAATTCTTGTTATAAAAGGCTTTAGGTAGCCATTTTATTGTAAGAATTTCTTACTCCAGATTTATTTCTTTTCATTAATGAGTGACTTTGTTTTAGTACCAAAGGCAACTGAATATCCAGGAAATTTTACGACACGTTTGCTTATTAAAAACAAAACAAAACCAAAATCAAACTAAAACAAAAAAAACCACCCCAAACAACTGTAAATTAAAAGGTGACTTTGTATCTTACTCATCTGGAAAATGTGTGCTTGTCATATCTGCTTGACATTACAAGAATGAAGATGTGGTTTGGACAGTAACAAACAATGACACTAGTCAACCTCATCAGGAGACATGAAATAAAGGAATGACAATGATTGATGGCAGCTATTCATTTACAGATATTTCTAGAAAACTCCTCGCTGTCTGGCCGGGCAAAGCAGAAGTTCTCCAGCCCGTGTGGTGCTGGCTGGCCACACTCTGTGGCAGGTGGGCCACGGCGTGCCCACCACAACCTGCTGCACACTCGGCTGCGTGCTCTCCACCGGCCCTCACCGCGTACATGGAGCTAACGGACACAACTCGGGCTGTGACTTGTTCAAGAAATACCCATGGAAGCACTTCGAAAGCCCGTTTTGTTGAGCCGTGTGGAGTGAGAGGCTTTCCCAGCAAACAGGGATGTTCTGGGGGGAACCAGACCGGGACTCTCAGCACCAGGCTGCTGGTGAGGAGCGCGCCGCTGCTGGCAGGGCCGGCGGGTGACACCGCGGTCCCTCCTCACCTCACGCTACAGCACTGCCCGCTCCAAAAAGTGATGTGTGTGTGCAAGTGAGTGCGTGTGCGGGGCTCTGCAAACCTCCTCCCTGCTGCGAGCGCGGCCGCCGAGCCGCCCCAGCTCATCTCTCAGCTGCCTGTCGCAGAGCTCTTTATTCTCTCTAGTATTCCATGTTAGAAGATACCTTCACATTCAGTCGGCTGTTTATTCCTGTGTTTTATGGCTTTTCCCTTGCTGCAAACAAACTCCTTTCTGCTTGGGTTACAATTTTAAAAAACGATTATGAATGTTCCTGTAAATCACCAGACACACCAGGCACTGAATTGAAATCTCAGTTATCTAATGATTGGTAGTTAAATGAAAAAGAATTTGTAGTATGCACTTACATAATTCCTTGCGTGGCAAGTTAAAAACACAGTTTTAGAACAGCTATTTATGATATAAAACATTGTTTCACAGCATTTTTAAAACTATTTAAAAATATCTCAAATTGGATGACTGTGGAAACCCGTGAATTTGTATAAGTTAGAGTCCCATGCTTCTTAAAGCACGTAGAAGTGATTTACAGGCTAGTTTTAAATTCATGCAAGTTATGTGAGAACTGAATTAACATTTTAATTCTGCATTCCTGCAATGAAGCATCTGCAAGTTGACAATACAGAAGACACAGCAGCGTTCTCATGATAACTCTAACTATCTAAAAAAAAAATAAAGCAATTAAAGCACAAAACTAATAATCTAATAGGGTAGCAATGCATTGTAGTGCAAATACATGTAATGTTGCCAGACCCAAGTTCATTCATTCATTCACTCTTTCTTTCTTTCTTTCAAAGTGGCAAAAATCTGTATTTCCATCAAATTAAACATTTTTTTTTTTTTGATGGTAAAGTCTGATAAGAATCCTCTTTGGAAATCCAAACATTTAGAAAACAAAAAAGAGAAAGAAAAAAGAAAGTGTCTTCTGAGAAGGAATTCTGCCTGCTACCCAGAGGTATATTTATACACACACGCACATACTCACACACAGTAGAAAAAAAAAAAAGAAGAAAAAAAGAAACAAAAGGAGGAAGAAGGAAAAAAAAGAGTCTTGTTTGATGGCCAGGAGGGATGACACCGCCTGTTCCTTCTCATAATTGCATTCAGATACTCTGGATACATATTTGCCAGCTCTCATGACCCACCGATGCTATTCCCTCCTAAGGAAAGCAGGCACTCACCAGGTACTAGAGAAGCAGCTTTTAACACCAGTAAAGGATTTGTACCGGGTGTATTTAAGACTGGACAAAGACTAAGGAGGAGCTCTTTTACAGCACAATTCTGTGTTTTTATCTTTTTGAAAGTGTGTATTCCAGGGGAAAAGGTAAAATTATAATTCCCCTGGTTTATTCTTTGGCAAGAGTTGCTTTGATTGATGATAGAGACCCATGCTAAAACATTAATTTAAGGCAATTTGGGGGAACAGCAGCAGCCCCAGCAGCCCTCCTGATGAGTGTATTTAAGTTGGAGCGGCTCAACATCTCCAAACCTGGGGCGACCCAGAGCGCTGCCGCTTGCTGCTGAAATCATCCCCTACCAATTTTATGGGAGAGGGAACTACAGACCTTGATAAGGCAGGCTTGTTTGCACAAGGCATGTGCAGAGGAGGTTCTGGGGGGCTCCTGTGGAGTCCTGCTCCTTGTCTAGGTCTCTTGGGGTCTCCTGCCCTACCCTTCTATGCTTTAAGGTCTCCACGGTTAGCCCCGCGCGCTGGTGCGCTGCACCAAGCTAATCATCGGCACGGAGAGAAGGGATATTGTCAGAGTGCAAAATGATCTATTTTCAGGCAGGAAGCAGTCAACTAGATGTAAATTCCATGAAACAAAAGAAGGTATTATTTACAGTTTTATTGTGATGTTAATTAATATTTACATCTCGGAATGAAAAATAGAAATGTTAATGATTGGCTTTACTAAGAGGATCACTTGATGCCAATGTGAAAGCCAGGGAGAGAAGGCAATTATGCAAACATCACATGCATCCTAATTTCAGTATGGAAACTTACATTTCAAACCTCAGTTCAAGAAAATAACATGGAAAGTTTGTACTACAAAATCTAAACATGAGAAAGATTTAAGAGAAGAAAAAAAAGCACATTGCATATGTCAGATAATCTAGTCTGATTATCTGAGCTGTGCTAGCTACAGGGAAGCACTTACCCTTGAGTCCAGCTAGAAGTTAGCAGGGTAAGAAGGAACAAACCAGAATAACATAAAGACTAGCAACAAGGCTCAGGAAAGCAGACAGGAGCCCTAACCTAGCAGCTAAATACTTGGGCTCAAGCAAAGGATGGAAAAGAAACTTAAAGAAAATCAAACCAACCAAAAAAACACCCACTTACAGCTGAAAATTTCTTAAGCAGCTCAATAAACCTTGCTACTTGTTATGGGGGAACAAATCACAACATTCTCAAAACAACCAACTCTTTGTATATGGTGTGATTAACAGTCATTAATATAAAAAGACATTAAAAAATGAAATATAACCACAAGTGATACGTAAAACAAGTACGGACCAATCTTTCAGGTTAAAAAGAAAAGGGTTTCAAAAGAAATGAACATTGAGCATGTTTGGGTATTTTGTTTGATGCATCACTAACACAGAACAAAGATTGGTGCTTTCAGACAAGTGACCACTTTTATGAAGCTTAAATATTGCCAAAAGGTGTAACAGGTATTGGCAGCATTATTGACTATAATACTGTGCATGATTTCAACAGTAAACAAGAACAGTTTTGGGTTTTTTTCTTTTATAATGCGAACATTGGAGAAAAGCACAGCTTGGCATGAATGGAGTTCTTCTTTTAAATTGTAGCAAAATAAAAAAAAGCAAAAATTTCCACTCTAACGAGTATTGTTCACCCACATAAAAGGGACTGTAGAGTCATACATAAATTAATGAATAGCAGGATCTATTTTTTTCAGTACTTAAAATGCAAATAAAATAAACTCCACCCTGGTTTGGAGCTGTCTGTTTGCTTCCAAGTCAAGCGCTGTTGTCGAACTGCGGATAAGAATTTGAGTGCTGCTGAAGTTTGTATTTACTAAGTCAAAAGAGGTGGGAACCAAATGAATTTACTACTTCTTACAAGTTTCCCCAACAGCAAAATATGTTCTCCTGAAGTTTCTCTTTAACAGACAGCTCCATCACAGGAGGGGAGGGCTGGATTTGCTCTGCATGAGCATGCATGCGCATGTGCCACCTCAGACTGCTACGACATGAAAGCTATAACAACAATTACTCGTCAAACGGCTTAACATTTACTTCTTTGCACGTCCTCATTCACCATAGCCTCTAATAAGCACAAAAAATATGACAGGTATAAAGATAAATGTACAAGAATAAGATGTCTCACAAAATCCTTACCTTTCTGCAGCCAAAAAAAAGCCCCACCCAAACCAAACCAAAAAACCCAAGCCAAAAAAACCCAATGACAAACCAAGACCCTTTCAAAAATGCAATACTTGATACGTTTGAATATTAAGACTGAAGGAGCTGAGATATGTGTTTGTGCATTTAAGACTCTCGTTAAGCCATCATGTGTGGCATGCATGACTCACTTCTGCTTCTTATTATTTAACTGCTGCACCCAATGACTTTTACAACAAGCATTGCCACGTACAAACACTGAAATATGAAAAATGAGTAGCCCTTGCTGTTGAGGTGAAGGTTTACCATGGCGTGCTGCCTTCCTCCTCTTGCAGGATGCAAATCCTGTGCACGAAGAGCTTTCAGAGTGATCTAGATCCAAGGCAGGAGGAGGAAGGAAGACTGAGGACAAAACACACTAGCCCAGAGGATGCTGAAGTAGCAAGTCATCATCACACCGAGGAGCCAACTGTTTTCCCCCTTCCGCGCTTTGGCACAACACAACTGAAAGGGTTTCCCAGTGCCTGCGGCAAAAAGGGGAGCCTGAAGCCGCCCAGCTTATAGTGAAAACACATTGCAGATGGGAAGAGGGTCGTGGCATAAAAAAAGCTGAATGATTCAGATTTGGAGCTGGTATCAGCATGAGAACAAGCAAGAGAAACTAAAGTCAGATCCTGCCCCCCCCAGATGCCCTGGAGTGACCACGGGGTGAAATCTCAGTTGTTTTCACCAGAAACGAGGATGAAGGATCCCTTCCTCCTGGTAAGGCAAGGGAGATGTAAAAAGCAAAGTCAAACCTACTGCATTTCTGCAGCTTTGAGCACAGTCTGGCTGATTCAGGTCTGCAGGACCAGAAGCAGCACAAACCTCCAGTGGACGTGCTGGACTGGGCTTAGGTGCAGAGAGGATTCCGGGACTCAGTCACCAATTTGTGCTACTCCCTGGCAAGGACCAGAACAAACCAACTGCCCCTTCTCCATCCCAGTAACCTAAGTAGAGGGGTTGAGCTCTCCCCATGCACACAGTGCTAGGCTGTACATGGGAACAACATAGCTGAACGTCCATGGCCCCAGGCATCCTCTTTCCCTTCCCAAACTCCTGGTAGACTTTGCTACAGCTGCTGCCAGGCAATTACAACGTGTCTGGGAAAGGGACCCTTCAACTTGACCCCAAATATTGGTCTGGCAAAGTGAAAACTCTGTAAACATCAGGAATTTACCCAACAGAAAAATTCTCCAGGCCTGATGTCTGCAGGGAGGGGACAAGCCCGGAGGGCTTCCTCAGTTTGTTGTTCTCTCTCTGTCCTTGTCCTAATTCACCAGGACCATTCTGGGATGAGCAGAGCAGTGCATCCTCTTTGCATCAACCACAGAGCATCCTTCAGCTGCTCTCCCTCACTGCACTTTGAAGGCTTTCAGCTTGTGAAAAAGCAGCTGTAGAAGGACCTGTGCCTGCTCCATCCATGAACCTGGGCAGAGGGACACACAGCCCCTGGGAATGCTCTCAGGTCAGCACAGCTCAGCCAGCTCTAGAGAGAATCACAGCCAGTGAACTTCCCATTTGCAAGAGCCCAGTTTCCAGCTCCCATTTTGGTTTTCTGGGAAGTGTCCTTTCTCCCTGACCCCAACCCTTCACACTTTGCACCCCAAAGCCAGTGACTTGACTGGGATGGAGAGAATGAGGGTCACCTGAGATGAAAATACTGACTATGGGTTTACCACGCTGCATCATGCTACGTCCTCACCAACAGCAGCGATGCAAGGCAGAAGGGATCCAAAATCTGCAGGCATGTAGAGGATTAAAAAAAAAAGAAAAAAGCAGCAAGCAGAGGTTTTCAGCTCTAACACTGATGGTACAGATGTATGTCTTGCATTGTTACTTTCTACAAATACTCATAAAGAAGTTAAACCATTATAAAAAGGCAGTCAAATGATATTGATAAGCAAGGGGCAGATTTTCTGAGCTCCTTACAACAAAATAACTCAATATGAGCTTTACAGAAACTATTTTAAATGTTAAAATCTGATTTAATTACGACAATTTGCTAGTATTTATCACTTTTCCTTATTTTACATGCATTTTATGATATTAATTCTGATTAAACCAGCAAGAACTGCTGCGTGTTACACAACAAAGAGGCTCCAGACGTGTTATTGAGACCTTCAAGAAAAATGAGTGAAGAGGTATTCGTCTGGTTTATAATCAAAATACATTTGCAAGACAAAAGAAATTGCTCTAAATTTCAAATTAAGCAAACTGGGTATAACTGCACAGGACATGCAGCATAGCTACGACTTAAAAGATGATTGCTTTAAATTCACATCTAACTGGCCTGCAAAGCAACCTGTTAAAAATACCATATGCTTTCCTACAGTTGAATATTCAACAGGAGACCTCTTTTTGTGTGTGCATTTCGTACTTGCAAGATTTGCACCTGTAGTTCTGAGCACGTGATGCGTTTGATAGACAGCTAATGGCGCTAATGAATCGCTCTGATCTGGGCGTGCAGTTCATTGTGTGAGGGTAAAACGCGCCTCTGCTAAAAGCAAGCTGGGTCTCAGGCTCCCAGATCCCAGTCTCTCCTCCATCAAGTATTGCACTTTAAAATACTCATTGACAAGTTCCCCAAGGAACAAGTTCCCCAAGTTTCTTGGGTTTGGTTGTGCTAAACACACAGGTTAACTGGGTCTGGACCCACTGACGTAAAAAGCAGCTTAATGATAATGAAAATAATTTCATTTCGGAGTCAGAAACATGTGCAAATATTGATTTACATCAGTTCTTTTCATTAAAGAATTCTGCTCTCTAGGAGAACTTATTTACTTACAAAATTGGGAGATTGGGGCGTCTAGCTGGGGTACATTTCCTCCTTTAGCATTTAGCTTTTGCACTTGGGTAGGCGGCACAGGTTTGTGAGACTGGCCGGTGGCTCGGTACATGGCTTGGACCCACAGGATACGGTCCTGCTCATCATCACTTGCAAAAATCACCGTGTCTCCTTCCTTCACAGCGTTGAAGAATGCTCTGCCACCCTCCAAACCTGCCAGGAGAAGAAGTGACAAGGAGGTTTCACAGACTTACAGGCCAACCAGGGGATCTCCCCTGGCTTCCCACCCCACTGCCACCCTGGCTGTCCCCCTGCAAGCCCTGTGTTGCCCCAGCTCCTGGCTGAGCTCAGGTGCCTCCTCGGCACCAAACTCACCTGTGAGAGTCCACCAGGTCCCCAGGTAGCACCCTGCACTGTGATTACTAAACCGTGCCTCTAAACACACTAGGATTAATTCCTTCTCTCACTGCAGACCCATCTGTGTGGGTCCCATGGAGTCACTTGCTGGAACCCCATTAAAAATGGATCCTGAGGGGATGCACTGGGAGGCTTCCCATTGCAGCAAATGCTCACACTGCACAAAGGGTGCTTGGGTGATGAGTTTATTTCTGTCCTTGCCCTGATTCAGCATTCAGCATGTGGTGCTCCTCCACTTGAAGAAGGTCTCACCACTCAACAGGTACCTTGAGGGCTTTCTGCTCCTGCCCCTTCCATTTACATCTATCAGAGAAAAAAATGGGGCAGGACAAACGCCGTGTTGGTCCTTTAAATATTTTCTACAATAAAGATGGGCATAGCTACTACTTTTTATTTAGGGAATATAATCTGAAAGCACAGGTTAGGCTCATCACTTCATTTGAGCACTCAGTTAACAACAACCAAATTTCATTGGGATTTAAGTGTCTCATTCACTTAGGCTCCCCAGAAGAGATGAATCTTTCCGTTGCCTGGTGGAACTCCCAGCTCAGTTTCTTAGATCTATTTATAGTAAAGTCATGCATAGCTAATGATCAGTACAAACACAAACATATCTATAATAACGCCGATCACAGTTTGGCTGCAAGCAGGGAGAGAGAGTGAGGACTCCCGTTCGGGAGCCGCAGGCAGCGTGGTGAGCACGAGCACCTGCGGGCGCGGCAGCAAGGTGACAGCCCCCGTACCTGGCTGCGGGTCCGTGTAGTCCACGGTGTATCCGTCAAGCTGCAGCAGCTCTTGAGGTTCAGCTTTTTTCTCCCGGTAGCTGCACATAGCAAACGTATACTGACTAACCTGAAGAAAATCACAAAGCTAAGATGGCACCGGGCGATCACGACAAGGCAAAGCAAAGCGCTTACGAACGCCACGAGCTGATGGTGTCTCTACAGGGCCCCGGGGGGTGGTGGGGTAAATTCTGACGGTCATTGCCCATATGAAACAGACTAAACTTCTACCAGGCTTTTGCAAAACTCTCTCTTAACACAGCCTGCTGCAGCAGGCATCTAATTCTCTGCATCAGTCCATACAGAGGTTGAATTCCCTTCCGAAAGAAGCAGCTCCGTGCTTTAAAAACCCTCTATCATTCATCCTCAGACAAGTGCAAGAGTGACACCCTGTCACAAACAATGTGAGCTAAATTGCTAGGTGCCAGTCATATTAAAGCAATCTTAAGATCCCACTGATCTCGGCAGTTGTTGTCATCAGTGCTGTAAATGGCAGCTCTCACTCCTCTGAGGTACCATCTGCATGACACGATACATTCAATGTCAAGCTCTTGACGGAAGCCGACTCGGCTGCGGGGGCCCTGCCGGGCTCCCGAATCGCCTTCAGGAGGCCATCAGGCCGCATCAAGGCCCCGCGCGTACTCAGCCTGCTGCGATCTGGATGCTCGGCGAGAAGCTCGTCCAGGGAAGAGAGGATTCTCCATGCCCCAGGCTAGGAACTCACGGGGAAATTTATCGTCAAATGATTTCGAATGACTTTGTTAAGGTTGTGTCACATCTTGGATGCCTGACGTAATTTTATTAGTCTGGACATTTTCTTGACCTCTGGAAGAAACTTTAAAACTCTGGTGGGTGGTGATGGATGGTGGAAAAATGGACTCCATTTTTTTGGAAGGCGAGATCCTGAATGATGAGTGAATGGCTCAGCTGAGGGATTTTGCTTGCAAACTTTAAACAAATTGCTCAGGTACAAACACAAAGGCAACACCTACTCTGGTGGCACCCACCGCTAATAAAATGTCATTTACTTAAGTCAGGGAACCCATCTATTGGTGTAGCATCTCCCAGCTAGAGCTCGGTTTATTGCTGCCCTCTATGGGCTTCTGCAAGCTGCCAGCCTGCTCTCAGCAGCCCTGCCTGCACCCTGCTTTCCTCCAGGAACAGCTCCAAAATCCACCTAAGAATAAACCCTATCATTAACACATTTGTGGGAGTAAGACTAAAAGTGATGCTTTAAGCATCTTGCATCCTCCTTAAAACTACCAGCGCTGATGAAAGATTGACAAGTAACAGACCAATAGCAGGAGCACACCAGTGCATATTCTGTGCTATGAACTTTGAATGCCTACAATCATACTGGCAACACAGAAATTAAAAAGATTAACACGAAGAAATCTAAAAATAACCTAGTGCCCCACAGCACAATACTCAGACGACTCCTGCAGTGTTCACTCTGCTACACTTGCAGTATATTGCTGCCACCTCCTGGAGAAACTCCCGAATGTGCTTTATTTATGGTATAATCCTAGAGATTTCACATGAGTGATGAGGATTTGATTTCTCTGTGTTAGACAGCCTGAACTTGCGTGATGAATTCAATTCCTGAAATGACTCAGTGCTAACGTACACTGACACTGATTGAAAACATTAATACAACTAATGTTTTTTTCTTGTCCTGTACACTCTACAGCAACGGGTAAAATTCATTCACTAGTTCAGTTTCTTCTTCTCTGACCCCTGAACATCAGGTCTGAATTTCAGGCTCCTCCTTATGCACAAATAATTCCTCTCATCTTTGGACCCAGAAAATATTCTTCAGCCCTATCAATGAGCCAACCATAACAACACAACAGCAACGTATGGAAACGCACGCAGTGATTTCAGAGCTCATACTTCTCATGTTAAGTTAGAAATGACAGATTTAAGCTCTAGTGCAGCCATCCCGGGACAGAGGCAAAGCAAACCAGTCTCTGCAGTTAGCACTCACATGATTTCCTTGGAAGAAGGGACCATTAGAAGAGACTTCCAAGAGAAACCTACAGGTGGGTCTACAACGTGCAATGAGCCAGGGGTCATCCGGGTTCACGTCCTACCTCTTCTCTACTCACACAGCTCAAGGGTGAAGTCCAAGCTCCGGATTTCCCAAGAGCCTGCTGGCAGGAGGCAGGCTAGGATCAGGCTGGAGGGAGGAGATGGCTCACAATGGTCTTTGCAGAAGACCCCAACTGTGCCATGCAGAGTGCCTGCACCTAGGCAACTCCAGGTTCTGACTCCAAAGATGGCCATACAGCCTGTCTGTCCTGTCCTGCTACCCAAAGCATTTACTGCTTGGGGTCAGAAAGAAGCTGATGCCTTGGCTACCAGCACAATGAGGCTCCTTGCATTTACGAGCAGTGGTAAAGCCAAACCTGACAAAACAAGATTCTAGAAAGCTCTGTATGTCACAATCATACTTCACTGCTGAATAGCAGCATAGCATCAAGTGGAGATTGCAGCTTGCCTTTCATCAGTCCTCTAAAATACACTGGGCTCTACTGAGCCTGCTTTCTGTAGAAGCTTAGAAGTGGCCAGACAAGTGAAACAGTTAATAGCAGAAATTAATCTTACAGCCTGCTGAGTTCACACTGAACCATAGCTGAGTATGAGAGCGAGCGAGCAGATGGGATGGGCAAGATGAATGGTTTGAGTAATTGGAAAAAACACAGATACTGAGAGGAAACTGAAGGAAGACAGAGGAGAAATCTCTGCCCAGTGAGGGACAAGCTCTCAAAGCAGATGGGATTTCATCCAGGGACTTGATGAGGGCCAGGAAAGGAGCATCTAAGGAAGCTGAACTGAGCGAAACTAAAAAAAGGGAAATAATCCAAGGCTGTCCTGGCTGGTTCATTACAAATAAGGGAAAATGATCTGAGAAATAATTTGAGACAGAAGAACAGAAGGAAAAGAAAGTGGGAAAAAAAGAGAAAAAGACAAAGAAATTCAGGAGAGGGGAAGCAGACAGCAGGAGACAAATGACAAAGTTCACTATTCCCAGGCTGCTAAATTAGATCTGACTTTCTTGGCACTTGACCATATTCTGTCACCAGCTATATAATCCAACTGATTAATAAATACAGTAGATATGTATTAACCAGTCCTGACTTTGTCCTTGTTTTTCCACCAGACTCCTGCTCTAGTGAGCACTGCTTTCCCCAGGATCCTGCTCAAACCTGTTAATTGTCCTCTCTCACACTCCAAGCTCAGTCATCCTCCTCCCCCTTTCTCACTGTTGACATAACACTGCCTCACTTGGGTTAAATTCTTAAATGGACCTTTCCTAGATTAACAGCATGCATTTTGTCCCAAGGGAAAGAAACTGTGCTAAGACACTGCCAGCTGTAATACAGCTTTCCACTTTGATGGGAGACTCTTGTCCTCTGCTTGCAGCTGTATGTTGCCTCCCAAGCCCTTTCCTGACACAAATGAGCAGAGGAAATGTTCTAGCTTAAAGAAATAAATGTGAAAACAACATTTTTCACATCTCAGCATGTCCATTCAGCCCTAAACAATTGCCCATAGCAGTTCTCCTAACTTCTTCCTTCAAGAACAAGGTGTGCACATGCTCTCTTTGGGCTGGGCTGCATGATGGGAAGCCACCCCATGTCAGTACAGACAGGACATGCAGGACCTACCACAGTCAGGTGTAACGAGTTGTGGCATCTATTTAACCAGCAGTTCCAAAAAATCTGATACTTATCATCAACAGTCAAGGTTTTTCAAGAATCAATTCCTATGCCCAGTTCTCAGCGAGGGTCTAACTAAAAACATGATTTAATATGATTATGGGGACCAGCTATGGTTCATTTACCTTGACTTGCAGATCACAGTCTAAGACCACTGGTGTAGTACACTGTAATTTTGCTGAATTATTTTCAAATTCTGTTAGTTATTCAGAGTTACTGAACACTTACTTCATTTCATTTTATCCCAAGTCAGCTGAGTTTTGCTAAAAGCAGGAACTGTCACTGTTACTCTAAATTATAATGAGTTCAGGGAGTCTGTCACCAGAACAATAGATCCAGGCATAGACACTGCAACTGGTTTTAATCTGTAGAGAGTTGATTTGGTTCCAACAACATTCTGCAAACACCATCAGACACAATCAGCTGAACACTGCTTCAAGCTACCCAGCAGACATGTCATCCAGGTACCATGGAGTGTTACTTCCCATATGCTGCCAGAGCACAGAAATGGGGTTATGACAAGAGAAGAACAGATTCAGTCTGAAATCTCAATGTAATTAATTCACTTGCCCTTAAGAATCATTATGAGAAATTTCCTATCACAAAGCCAGCAAACCCACCAGAACCAACCGTAGTGTTGTTGCCAGTACAGCACATTAGACCTTGCAAAGAATTAATACAAGCTCTGTCAGCTCTCAAAAATGCCAGCTTTTGCACGACTGAGGGTCTAACTGGCAAACTGGCTGAAATGTGTACGCTGTGCTCAGGCAGCTGATACAGCAACTTAGGAAACACTTATAATATCCGTGATGGATGTACATTTTCTTTCCTAACCAGTGAAGGAGAACTTTGCCCTGAATTGCTCCATTGCTTTCGCTTACCACTGCCACTGGCTTTACTGTTGCCTTTACGAAGCATTTTCCTCACTTGTGATGCTGCAGACCATTTCCATCCAAGCTCAGGGCCATATTCTGCCATCACTTTCACACTGCATATCTCAGGATTTAAAATTAGGCAAGTAACGAGTCTCTGCCATGTAATTTACATCTAATCAGTATTCTGCTCTTCTGCTGCTCATCTCAAAGGGTGTCTACGAGAAGGGTGGGCAGCATGCAGAGAGCGCTGCGATTCATTCTAAAGGGAAAACTATCCCCTCCTGACTCAGGAGTGCACGTTGGAGGAGCAGAGGCGCCGGCTCCGCCAGCCGCACCACGGCGTAAACCTTCCCCGAGGGGTTGAACCACGTCCAGCCAGCAACGCACGCGCTGCAGAGGCGAGGCCCAGCTCTAGGAATGGCACAAAGGAACTGCTCTCACCCACTACACCCAAACAAATCATCTCCTCTCCTGTGCAACCCTCGCAGCTACACAGACACAGAAGGTGCGAGGGATTATTCCACCCAAATTACAAGGCAGTTATTGCTCCTTTCCTCTTCTCTCCAGGGCGTACACAAGCCAAGCAGCACTGGAAATGCTCCCTGCAAAGCTCCTTTTTCTACATACTCCGTTCATACTGGTAAGGCATCACTGACACAAAAGAGACAAACTGCCATCAACACCTTCCCCCTTGGTGCCTCCCACGCAGTTTGGCACCTTTGTGCCTTGTTTAGCTGGTTATGAAGAGTTTGAGTATTTATTACCATGAATTTCTTAACCACTGGTACCAGAAGGCAGAGAGGTACCACCCAGCAGCACTGAAGGTACTGAGGCTGCGTCCATCTGAGATGGAGAAAGAGAGGCAGGAGAGGGCACAGGACCAGGATGGGGAGGTTATTCTGTAAGGAACAAGACAGGAGATGGACCTGCAATAGAAGATGCTACAGGTAAGGGACAGAGACAAGGGATCAGAAAGGAAACTTCTAGTTACTCATCCAAACTTCTAGCCTTGCCCTCTTGGCAGTGCCATGGACTGACCAGAGCAAGATATCCCAAATGGACTTTATGCTTTGGACTCCACCTCTTGGCTCTGGTGCAAGCAGAGGTCTGGTGTGGATGAGTGAGCTCCTGAAATAGGGGCTGCTCATTGTCCATTCTTTGCCAGCTCACCTTCCAGCCAGGGTAATTCTCTGTCTGCAGTTTAGCAGAGTTCAGAGCATCCTGGACATCGACACCTTTGCTGCCAATCCCTGCTCATATCGGCACCCATCCTTTGCATTGCATGAAAAGCAAATGACAAACATACGGACAGCAAAGTATTTTTATTCCATCTTTATTGCCTGCTGACATGTTCAATATGCTCAAACTACATCTGAGGGACTGCATAGAGAGTGTTTCTTGTTTATATTTGATGTACGGCAGAACACTTTACATTGCACCAAATGTTGAGCAAACGGTAACATAACAGAGAAGCTGCAGTGGCAGCTGGAATTTCTGAGGTGGGCTACAGAGACTCTCTGGGGGCAAAAGTCTGCTCATCTTATTCAAATGAACTGCTTTTCTGGCCAAATTCTGCTCTTATATGCCAACTGACAAATACAGACCTAGTAACATGAGAAAACATGGAATAACTCTGAGAGCTTCAATTCCACAGCAAGCTGGAGAACAGACAGCAGCTGAAAACTACAGAAGTGACTGCAACCACACAGAAAGGCCAGAAGAAAGGCTCCTTGAGAGAGACACGGGAATCCATGTCCAAACCTGTAAACTCTTGCACACAAGTATCAATAGATTTATTTACTATTTTAGTAAAGAGGATTTTCTGATTTGGAGAATCCCTGTTCACAGGGCAAAGGGGACTGAGAACTTGGCCTAACAAGGATGAACTGCTCTCAGGGAAAAGCAATACTAGTTGTTCTACAAATGATCACAGGCTGCCAGACCACTTTTAAATTCATTTCAGAACATATTAAAGGAAAAATACAGAGAAAAGTAATCCCTCAATCCCTGCTCAAGAACAGGGTCATTGAGTAATGTTCCCAAAAGGGCTTTCTTTCATTACAGCCTCTGCTGCTTCTCACCCAGAATGTACCTCCAGTGGTTTAGCTCTGCAAGACGACAGTTCCCCTGTGAGATGCCAAGCACTCTATCTCTCCAGGGACCCAGCCAGGCCCTGAACGGAGAGTGCATTTGCAAACCAGATGCCTTTAAGAATGGATTACACAGATCCTAAACCCATCACTTTTACCTAAATGTAAATATAGGGCTTGGCAGACAGAGGCATCTCCTGTGGCTGCTCTCCACTAACTCCCGATCCCATTAGGAGTACAAAATGAGCATTAAACTGTCGCTGCTGATTATACTTGGTTATTGAACCAGGTACTCAACTGATCTCTCCAATGGGCTCCTGCTTACATGAGTCAGGCACATCATAAATACCTTTAACCTCCTCAGGATGGATCTTCTAATCTACCACGCGGTTCAGTACTATGGAAGTCAGAACTGATGGACAAATGGGGAATACAATTAAGCCTCATACTGAAACAGTTAACTAAGAGTAATAATTCGCTCAAAACAAACTAACCATTTTATACCAGGTGACCAGAGAAGGCAGTTGTGTAAGGTGGAAGATGGATCACAGGGACTCCTCCCCTTACCAGCACACAGCACACTCCCATCTGACATGTGGAGCCTGGCACATCTGGACTGCAACATCTCAGTTCTTACAGGTGAAAACCCAGCTCCTCTGTGATAGACCTGACATCTGCTTCAGCAGCAGCAGGATTTCACCCTCTGACTTGATCCCTTTGGATCTGTGCTGCTGCAAGATCTCAGCTGGATTCCCACGTTATTCGTTATTCTTTCAGACAATGCTGCTTTCACCATGGGACCCTGCACAAAGACTATTTCTCTTACTTGGAGACAATATGCCCGAGGGATCCCAGAGAGGAGGGAGGGAGAGAGGGTCCCGAGAGGACTCAATGGCTTTATCAGGCTGGTGTGAAGATAGAGCTGCTCAAAGCGGGGCCCCACGCTTCTGTGACCAATGCAGTGGTTTTGGCTGCCTTTGGGAAGGGGAAGGAAGATTTAACAACACCGACTGACCAGATCCTTCTAAGTCATAGAGGACATCTTCTGCCTGTTTCCAAGCAATTCTTAACCATGGTCAAATATACTGAAACTGGAGAGTAGAAAGTGAACAAAGGAAAAAAGGGAGAAAGGAAGAAAGACATCGCAAAATGATCAATGAAAGCTGTAGACAATGAGAGGCTGTAATGAATGTGAAGGCAAGATAAATGTCAAGAACAATATACCGACTCTGATGTAGGCAGTGATGAAACTTCTGTACATTTCAACAGACTTCAGATTTTACATGGAGGCTCAAATGGAAGCATTTGCACCCAAGTCCCTCCAGCCAAGACAGAGCTTCCTCCACATCTCATTAATTCCTCACTAAAATTGCTTCTCCACTTCACCAAGCATTCATGTGTACCAGGAAATTCATGGCTAGAGGTCTGTAACTGGGATATCCTTGAGAAGATGTAGACATTTAGAGAAAAATCCATGACTTAACAGACACCCTATGCAGAACCACAGCTCAGCATCCCTTAAATAGCACTGAGAATGGCGAGAGGAAAGACTTAAATATTTCATGTTGTGATTTAAGATCACTTCTAGTTAAATCTGTTACCTGGACCAGGACAAAGAATCGTTTTTTCCATCTCTTCCAAACATTTTTACCAATGGCCCATAAATACCTAGGAAAAAAGAACAGGTGAGTTCAGTACACAAGTGACTATGTGCTGTTCTCTTGCTTTTCAGTATGTTTTCTTTACACCTAGAAACTGAAGCTAATGCACAAGCAGGAGTAATTACAAGACTCAAGCTCAGCAGCATTCATGAATGTGTTTATTTCCAGCCTGAACAAATAACCTGTAAAGAAAGGGACATAAAAAGCTCCCAGAGTCTTAATGTTACACAGCATTAATTCTCTCTTCCTCTTTGTCTTCTACAACTTGCTCAGAATTTGAAGCCTTTTAATGCCACTGAATAGCTATGACATGGTCGGATGGGTGATGAATACATCTGCAACGGAAGAATTAAGGGGGAGAAACTCCAAATGTTGCTTTAAGCCTTCACAAAACCATTTGGCTGAGGGGAGCTGTGAAACAGGGATGCTTATTACATTGAAACCAATACCCGGCATCCCAGTATGCCTGGACTGACTAAACCAGGGCACTTCACTGCACAGCTTAAGGTGAATTCCTAGAAACCACTTGGCTACAGATATTCAAGCAAACTGAATAATTTCTAAGGAGCTTTCTGTTTTCTACAAAGGAAGAATTAGCTTTTAAAATTCATCTCAAAATTAGCATTTAATCTCTGTGACGCAGTGGCCACTGTGACACTGTAATACAAACACTGGCAAAAACAGTGGCAGCACCAGACTCATAATAAACACAAGGACATTTTTCAGCATGAATATGTTTTATGTATCATTATAATTACTTTATTTCTGGCTCAATAAATAGAAAAAAAAACATTTTTGGTTATGCTAGTGGTTGCCTATGCCAGAAGAAATCCAATACACTTTTGGTGAATATTTAAGCCACAGAACTCCAAGTCATACTAATGAGGGCACAGAGTCCTTGGCTAGTTCAAGAACAGGGAAATAATAGTCATTTTTGCTATTACCATTAACATCAACAGCCAGCCAGCCTCAGCTCTGATAGCAAGCTAGGATGATAAACCACCTAGTTTTAAGCAGCATCCTGTAAATCAAATATTAGTTGAAGAAAGCCTGAAAAAAAACAGGACTGCTCAGCCCTGTTGCTATCAGCTGCAGTGAATGAAACAAAGATGAAGGGTGAACTGTCCCTACTGTTTGGTAGCTGTGATTGTTGTTGAAAAAATTGGAGGTCACATGTTTATTGGCTCTGGCCTGATTAGCAGAGAAAACAGGAGGAGCAGAAAGCATTAAAGAGCGATCGAAACCATTGAACAAGGATAGAACCTAACAAAATACTATGACAACAAAAATGAAACAAAGTCACTTTTAGAGCACCAAAAACATACTGGAGAAAGAGTTAATTACAAGAGTGACTTTCCTGGACAGTTTCTATTTTTTAACACACCCTCAGCTCTGAGGAGCAAACAGAGGAAGCCTTGCCAATGGTGTTAGTCAGGTCTTCCCAAGGATGACCAAATTCATAATTGCCCGGCATGAAGGTGGAAGTGGGGATCCCTTTGGCCCCAGATCCTCTGTCACCCATGGCTGGAGGGGATAGGTTTCCCTTTTAACCTTCCAGATCATCTGTCTGACTCCAGGCAACTGCTATCTAATTGGGCTGTGCATCCCTGTATCAATAATGATGATCACACTGGAGTTTATTTCAAGGGGAAGGTGCTGTGTGCTTTTGGTTCTGAGAGGTCAATACAGGGAAACACAGAATAACTTAGGAAATTATGCCATTCTCAGTAAGAGCCAGGCAGTTCACCTATTATTTCCTTACAGAAAAAAAATGATGTAGCAATCTCCTGAGGAATACTGCTTAACACTTAAACTGTTTGGCTGATAAGCATTAAAAAGACTACGCTAAGAGTATGGAAAGAGCATTATAAATGACTGAACTAATGCCATTTTTATATTTTCTTTCTTTTGACATCCTGTGAATCTGAGCAAAAGAGTTTCCTAGAATTTAAAAAAGAGAAATTTTTCAATGTGCATTCAAAACCAATTGAGTTCAGATTGAGACAAGCATTTACCCAGAGTGCTTCATGTTTTGAGGCTTATCCATTCGCACAGCAAGCTTGATCTTCAGGTCTTGATCCGGGCAGTTTTTGGAAACAGTCATTTTGTGCCACTCTGATTGCTTTGGGCTGTTGGGAGTAGGGTGAAGAACAACCTGGAAACGTTAAAATCAACAGTGTTAAAGGGAAAAAGTATTCACAAAAATGGGTTTTAATGGGGAACAAAAGCACATCAGATGAGCTGCTTTTCCCCTAAAGGTCAGTCTGGAAATTTCTACTCACGTCAGTGATGATAGCTTTTTATTGCTTTTTTAAAGTAGAACTTATTATTTTGAGATTAGTTCATGCATTCTTTGGCTCCTCTACTTACTGTGCCATTTTTCAGGGGCTGTGCAGAACAGAACTGCATTATCAGTTCCCATCATTTAAGGAAAGGTCACGGCAAACGAACTTGCAGGCAAATCACTTGAGAAATCACGGCAGACTCACATGATTAGCAAACCAGCAACAAGTTGTTTTTCCAAGGTTGCCCACTGCAGTTGCCCACTTTCAGACCCACACAAACTGGTCGACCTCCAGCCTTCCAGACACGTCCCATGTGAGGTGGGTTGTTTTGAGGGGGGTTGTTTTGAGGACTCAGAAAGCCCTACCTGAAACAGTTCTTCTGCTGCTACTATCAGGCTATGGGAACCTGGCTGGATTTTTAGCTTAGGGCTAAGACTGGATGGTAACATTTTAGGTAGACTGGTGGGTCTGTGTGCACCATGACAGCAGACAAGTCTGCATTCCATGTCATGACACTGGTGACTGCAGGACTCTGCTCTGATTTCATGCAGAAGATGATGGGGTGGTCTCCAGCTGGGGCAGATCAGTGCAACACCAATGGAAGTGCTTGGCTCAAAGAAACAGAAAGGTTCCAAGAGGTGAGTAATCCTTCCTGACCATAGCTGTGCTTTTGCCACTCACCCATTGCCCCTACAAAGCAGAGCAGCACCCTTAGGCAGTGACACACAGAGCATCTTCCCATAATTACACCACATCTACCACCTTCTCCTGGTTTCCATATACATCCCTTGAGATGGCTTAACCCTCTCCCCACCACACCCATTCCTCTTCGATGATTCCACTCTCTGCGGTGACTTTGCCTGCCACAAATTCACTCCACTGTCCTGAAGTGAGATGAATCTCCTTTAAATCCATTAACTTTCATGCAAGCAAACTCTTTTACAAATGGCAGCATTCACCTCGTTCTTTGATGTGCTGCCATCACTCACTCCATGCTCATGCTTAGTCTGTGCTCCTGCTAAACTCCAGCCCAGGCTATAATCTTACATTCTTCTGCTCTTCAACTTTACTGCTGAGTCAACAACCCAGGGGCTCTTTTCCACAAAACTATCCTTGACACTATTACCCTCTGATGAATGACTTTAAAAATGATTTTATAGCCTCTTCAAAAGCCTGAGGTTAACATCAGTAGATTCTTGACGTTACCCTTATTATTAACTTCTGTTATTGAATTAGACTAATGCTTTCTCTGGAAGGAACCTGAAGCTGTTATGAGTTACACAGATAGCTGAGCACACCAGTCTCTACTGCATCACTTGAGGAAAAGACCACATTTAGTGGAGAAGCGACTTCTCATTTAGAGACTCAGATGGACCCAAACTCTGAGCAGTATTTGAGGACATCCACAGCAAAGCAGGTCATGCAAGCACATAGACTTGCACTGAAATGCATCCCTTAGTGAGGCAGCAGCCACTCGGGGTGTTTGGAACGCTCTCTACTTTGATTTCTAACTCTTTCTCATCCAAAGGTGCATAAACTTTGTTCAGTGTTGTTGTAATTCCCCTCTTCCCCTCCTCGCTCTCAGTAGATGAAGTCCTGGCGTGGCTGAAATCCATGGGAGCCTTGCCATTGGCTTCAATAGGGCCAGGATGTATTCCCATGCCTTCAGCTGCCCATCCAGCAGTTTAGGGCTTGGGAGCATTTTCCAGCTCTCCCTTTGATAAAAGTGGTGAAGCGAGGAGTGCTGGCCGGTTGCCAATGTAACACTCGCAACAGAAAGTGGGCCTTGTCCATGCCTGGCAGAGCACAAAAGCCACTTCTCAAAGGGCGGCTGAGCACGGGTGGTTTTTGTCTACAAAACCTGCTTTCCTCCTCTCTCTGTGCAGACAGGTTTGTGCCCACTCCAACAGCTAAACCAGGGCCGTAACACGCTCCCGGTTTCACTGTTTCATTGAAGAGGAAACCCTGATGTGGCCTGAGCAGACACGCGTCGTCTCTCCGCCGCTCGGGGCACACCAAGCATCCCTTTGAAGCTCGGCCGGCTGAAAGCGCTGGTGGCCCCAGGCCAGGGGACATCACCGCCTGGCTCGCCGCTCCTGGCCCGCGTCCTTCGGCCCACAGAAGCTCAGGATGCCTTCCTGCTGGACAAAAAGGGCATTGGCGAGGCTGGCTCATCAGCATTTCAGGGCAAGAAGGGTTGCTTTGGGGTCTGGTGTCTTTCTCAGAACAACATACACAGTTAATTGCTTACTGGGACCAGCAAAGTCAGCACCGCTCATGGCTGCCAGTGGAAACAAGGCTCACAAAGCGAGTCTACACAGAGTGCAACCACTCAGGGGAAAAGGCCCTGAAAGGCATCGCTCTGCTCAGCACGCTGCAGTGGGTAAAGACAGGATGCTGGGCTGTCTGAAGAACGAGGTTTTGAAAACAATCCTGAAATTATTATGATGCTGTGCAGCAAAGAAGCTGTAGGTCTTCGGCTGGAGTACTGGAGCCTGCTGGGGTCATCCCCTTAGTGAAAAAAAGGAGCAGGACAAGGAGAAAGAAAGGATCGAGGTGTGGATGAGGAAAATCCAAAGAGGCTGTGATTCTTTGAAGAGAAGATTGAGAGGAGAAAAGAAGGGGTGGCTTTGCTTTTCTCTCTCTCAAGTGCAAGAACAAAGGACGTTACATGAACACGAAAACCCACACCACTAAAATGAACTTAAATTGTATGAGACAAAATCACATGCAGCGCTCACCACCATAAAGATATAAATTAGATTCACAGCTCACTAGGAGCTTACACAAATAGGACAAATATGAAACCATGTTAATTAGAGAAGACTTCGTTTTAGGGATGCAGATCCTCCTGTGCCAAGGCACAAGCAGCCATGGAGTTAGCAAGAAATATCTCAACAGCTTAGTCTGTAATTGGAAATAACGTACTTGGGCTTGCCACAGGATCAGTGGCTTTCTCAGCTATGGCTTTCCTGGCCATGGTTGTGTACAAAAGGAAGAGTGAGGTGTGCTGAAGAGTTGGGCAGACAGAGCCCAAGCTGCTCCTGGAGATTGCTCAGGCCACGCTGAGCTGTGACATGGGAGGTGCCAAGCCCATGCGTAAGGTGCAGCCTCTCTTCCTGTGAACTGGTTCTCACAAGATCTTCACCATGCAGACCTCATGCCCTTGAAGAGCTGAGGAAGGGGTGGAAGGGAGTTTGCTGAGGCCAACACAAGTTATGCAGCTGCAAAAAATCCATGGAAAATAAATGAAATGTCCCAAAGCCACACAAAAGTGCTGCCCAGAGATATGCTGGAGCTGTGGGCTGCAGTGAGGGTGGGCCACCAATCCCAGGGCGCTGGCGTAAGGACCACAGGTGAGGGGCAGAGATGCAGTGGGAAGGTTGGCTCTGTGGCCAGCACCTGGGGAATCAGCCCTTCTTGCTATTAACAGCATTGGTGGGGGAAATGAACCCCCACATTCCACTGCCCAGTCCAGCCTCACTGAAGCCACCAGTTCCGCCACAATCCCCGGGGAGCCAGGATTTTGAGCCCTTTGCAGTGAGTACTGCAGTCAGTGCTTTCAAATGCTCAAACAGTGCACCGGCTGCTCAGCAGATAGGAGAGCAGCTTAACATTCTCTTGCCAAACTTAAATCCCCTCTTTTTTTTTGCTTCAGCATAATCCCCTTTTCTTGCCTCAGGAATGTCCATTTCCGTAAGCAACTTCTAAGGCTTTCCGGACTGCCGATACCGCACACAGATCCTCTGCCTTTGCTGAGTGCAGGCACAGCCAGCTGAAATGCTGCCACTAACAACTCACAACAAAGACAGCATGCAAGAGGCACTCCTTTCCAGCAGTGGAGAGCTTGCTTTTTTTCCCCCTCTCCTGAAGCTTGGCAAAAAAGCAGAGCATGTTGTGCTCCAAAGATATTTCCATACAGGAGAGATTTCTCTAGAAAAGCAGGACCAGAAGGAAACGTTATTAAACTCAAAATCTCCTTACCCTCCCAAGCTCTTTGTCCTCCAGAGCCAGCACCCCCGTGCTCTCCGTGAACAGCTTCACCTTCACTGCAGGAAGAGCGTGTGTTGTCGTGAAGTCTCCTTGGGTGCCCCAGCTGTGGAAATAGGGACAGAGAGGTGTTCAGCTCCACCAGAAGGTCAGCAGCACCATCGCTTGGGTGTGCAATGGTTAAATGAAAATGTTCTGGCTGTCACACGCTGAAGTGGCTGGGTTATCTGGGTGACAGGGGCATTAATTATCTTCTTAGGGAAATGTGGGACAGATGTTTGGAAAAAACACGATGGCTCTTTGGGTTAAAAAAAGAGAGTATTTGAGAGCAACATGATTGCAAATTTAAGAGAGGGTTTTTTTATTTAGAAAGAACACAATGTCCCCTGCAGCAACAGCCTGTACATTTCCAACAGAAGCTGAGGATTGGGTACATCTGTACCTTGGACATCTGTAATCACTCATGCCTCTGCTCTTCTCTTGGCTAATTAACCTCTCCTTTCCAGCTTGATAGTGAGGTTTGCTTTCTCTGAAAAAAGCCCAACTTAACCTGGGTCCTCTTCTGAGTCCCAGGCCAGGTTGAAGTTCAAGCCATTACGTCTGGAGTAAGCCTGCAGAGCAGGATGCAAGCTCCTTGGGGATGGGATGGCAGTGGCCAGGAAGTTGACACCTCTCCAACTATGTGATGAACCAAGACCACCATCTACTATTTGTACTCCGTGATTCATCATCAAGCTGGTCCCGTGTCTTGGAAAGAAGCCCAACAGAGGGAGGACTGGTGCTGGGCCTGAGCATGTCATGCTGGAGGTTTCCTCTCTGGCCCTGGACACTGGGTGAAGTTTTGAGGACAGAGACCCATTTGGCCACAGCTCACTGCACTCTGCTGCAGGGACTCTCCTCTTGGGCCCTGTTCCTGTCCCAGCACACCACAGCTGGAGCTGCTGCACGGCATCCTCGTGGGATTCTCTTAGAGATACCCAAACCTTACACAGCAGTCAGCTTTGACTTAGAGAGGTTGTAGGGAAAAGAAATCTGTGGAACATCAAGTCTGTTCAACATCCTAAGCACCACAGCTTTTCATGAAGATCCTCCACAAGTGGTGCCACCACACAGTGTGTCAAATTACTCACCTGTTCTAAAGTTTTTGAGGTAGAGGAAAATGCTCCCCTCCAACAGGCTGAAGAGGGTCATGGAACAAAAATTAAGTGCAACTTGAACTAATGCCTATTTGTAAGCTTTAAACAACTTTGAAAGTAGCAGAGAAGAGAATATCTTCTACACTAAGAGGTAAAAAGTCATGATGTTTTTATGTTTGAGATCTCACAGCTCTGTTTCAAGCTTCGTTTTTAGGACTTAGAAAGTGAGAAACTGATTAGAATAAAGCCAGACAGAAACTTCCAGAGAGATGAGCAAAGCACTCCTAAATTGCACTTGCCCTTGTTAGCAGAGAGCAGCTCAGCCTAAGATGAAGGACAGAGGTAGGGCTGGGGAAGAATGCACACTGCAAGGAGGATGATCCCAAACATCTGATCATGCAGAGGTTCAGCGTGAAACTAGAAGATAAAAACTGTGCTTTTTTTTGTTCTGTCTTTTTTCATAATTCATCGTGAATTTGATCCCTGTGTTGTTCCCAGAGACCCTGAAAACTCACCACACTTCAAAACTCATGCAAAGTGCACAAGCAAATTTGAAGAATAATCACAGACAAGGTGTTTTTTGTAAACTAGAAGGAACCAAAAGCAAGCCATGGGCCTCACCTCTGAGTGATCTAAAGGAACACACACTGCAACGTAGAATACTGCAAGTCAGATGAGAGACTATACTCCATCTTACTAACTCCTTCTATTCACCCCCATGCTATTAGGGAGAATTCCTTGTTTTACACTCTCCTCAAACTAGATCCTCTGCTGAAGAAGGGCAGTTCCCTTGAAATGACTGGGAAAAGGCTCAGAGGACATGTAGTTTGGTGATTACATGACAGTCAGACCTGAAACCAAACTGCAGGTATTGCATTTGGAAAGATACCAGGAAAAATAATGTACCCTTTCCTGTGCCCAAGGAGCTTGGTTCTACACTTTGCTCTCCTCTGAGCAAATCTTGTCCAACCGAGATCAGCAGACGAGTGTTCAGCACAGAGCTGATTAATGAACTCAGTTTCTGCATCAGCTTTGCAGGGAAGTTTGCTCTCCTGGTGTCACTGTTCCACAGGTTTCAACTTTTACGACGACTCATCAAACTGCCATGAGTGCCAGGGAGCTGTCATAAATTATTGACAGCACCACAGGTCCAGTCAGATCCCCAGTATTAAATCTTTTTCATGTGTAATCCATCAGCTACCTAATAAACATTTTAAATGTAAGAACCAGGAAACAACCTTATTTTCTAACTGAAGCTTAGGTCACAGGTTATGTTTTCTCTCAAACAACCTGTGTTGATACCAGCAGGAAAATAATCTTGTTTTGGTTATAAGATGAAAAAGTAAGAATATATCCAACCTTACACTGTGTATTTTGACAGCATCTGCTTTATAGAACTCCTATCTCTGTTTACTATTAAAAAGCTCTTATTTGCTGAAGCATTCCCAGACCATATGTTATCAACAAATGTTACTAACCAAATACAAACAGTAATTTTCATTAGGTTTCCTTCATGAGAACAACATTCACCACAAAGAGAATAAATGTTTCAAATGACAGTAAACATACATAGCAAACCCTTGACAACACCGTGGTGCTTACGTATTTACACCCCCCCCCAAAGCCCTGAAAAGATATGTGCCTACAAACAGAGACCCTCAGAGTTGGGTTTTGTGCAGGTTGAAGCCTGTGGTGATGTCATTAGTTGCCATAGTGATGCTCAGCATAAGGCCATAATTCATGCCACTGAAACATCATTTGTATTCAATCTAAGTACACAGTTTATCTGTGCTGTGTATTAAATTATTGTTCAGCAAATTAGCTCTGGACAGTAGTTAGGTATTAGGATCTTCTGAGGGACTAAGGATGTAATGGCTTCATTTCCACATTTCATAATTAAGCAGGTTATCACTGCAGGAGTTTATTTGGTGGGAAAGTGCCTTGGGGCCCATTCTGCATAAATCTTCTCATGAAGTAGCCACGTTATCTTGTCCCTATATCACAGAGCTCATGCTGACAGCTCAAAGCAATAATACATCTGCAAACGAGGACAAATGATGTCATCCTGGCCAAAAGGAGACAGATGCCACATGCCACAGAAAAATACACGAGCAGAAAAATGCTGACAGTGCTTTCTCAGTTGGGACAACATCAGCTGTTTGAATCCCACCTGAAACCCTCAGCCTAGCATTCCTTATTGCCTAGTGTATCCCAGAGCCTGGAGCTGGCCAAGAAAAGCTGCCATGCATAAGGACTTTGCTGGAATTATCATCTTATTTATGGCATCTGCACTGTTCCAGTGATACCATCAGGATCTACAAGCTTCTCCAGGGTTTCTAGTTAGGCATCAAACTTATGATGAGTAGCTAAACTCTTCCAGCTGCAAAGAGCTGGAGGGTGAGATGTGCCTCAGGCACTAACTTGACAAATGCTGGTCCTTGTTTTACCTTACAAGCAAAATAAGCAGATGAGCACTGTAGACTGTGTATAAGCTTTAGGAACAGGGATTCACCTAGAGGTGCCATCAATTACTAACCAAACAGCCTTAAAGTGCTGAGATTTTTTTTCTAAATGACACATAAAATGATACTTATCCTGAAGGCACAACTGGATGGCAAGGGAGGAAGGCCAGCCTTGTCTCCCTCTGCCTCCATGGGTTCATCCAAAGTGGGGCACTTGAAGGATGGTCTTACCTGTCTGATTCCAGGAGCATTTGGGAGCTCTCACAGGCACTGTCCTGACCTGCACACGGAGGGAATGTGTTGCTATTGGCGATGCAGGTACCAGACTGCTCAGACCAAGCTTCTCTCAGCTGTTTCAAGCAACACATTAATGATCTTCAGGCAAACCTTCAGGGTGATGCTACTCAGCCCTTTGCAACTTATGGACAAAACAAGTAAAACCACCTAGGCCCTCGCTGCCAGCTGTATTTCTTTGATATCCCACTTATGTGGCTTAATTACAGCTTTCTCAGCTCCCCAGTTCTATTCTAGTTCACCCAGTTCTATTCACTTCTTGTGTCTAAGTTCCTCTAAGTGAAACTTTAGTCCCCATGACCTTCCCAAAAGGGAGCACACACATTAATACCCAGGAGAAAGCATTAAATTCTTTCATTCATGTATCAAGGTGTCATAGAATCACAGAATCTTCTGGTTGGAAAAGACCTTTGAGATCACTGAGTCCAACTGCACCCATCATCTGCTAAACCATGTCCCTCAAAAACTCATCTACCAGTGTCCAGTAAAAGTATGCTTAGCCCCTGCCTAATTTGAAATAGTAACCCATATTCCATCATTGATCTTGTAACTTGATCTGGCCAGAATATTGATGCCTGTGATTTCTATAAATAATGAACAAGGACGACTGAATTGTATTGCTGGGCCATGAATCAGCCCTGCTAACCAGTTTGGCCTGTCAGCAGGCTAAAATGGGAGCAGGTGGAGAGTGATGTGCTTCCGACGGAGCTGACATTTAAATATGATATATGAGCAGTCTCCAAGGCCTTCAAAACTGCCAGTGGACACCTTTTCTCCCTCTCCAGATATATTTATTGAGAGGGGTTTCCCTGCCAGCTTGCATAGAATGCAAGAACATGAAAAAAGCAGAAAATAAATGTAAAAATGTGTATTAAAGGAGAGCTTGTACCTCGGTGGGTTCACTCCAGGTGTGCATTATGCTCAAATGTACACAGCAGTATCCTGGGACACGGCACCTCTTTGTGGGAGATGCTGCCCTGCTGCCTTGTTCCCACAAATTTATCACTTAAGTAAGAAGTCTTGCAGAACTATATCCCTGCATGTCAGTCAGATTTGCACTAGTTTATTCAGACACCTGCTCAGTATTGTTTTTCAAATCAGCAGCAATGCCTGTCCCCTCCCAGGACAGGAGGACATCCTTGGGAATGCAGAAGAGAGCATGGAGCTGCCTCCACCCCTGCAGGGGCACAATCACCTAAACCAGCACCCAGCACCACCCATGCTCCTGCATACAGAGGCAGGGAGGTCCCTCTGAAAGGCCTTTATATGTGGGACTATGCCTGGGACAAAATTTGCAAGGCCAGTTTAACCTCACTTGCTGTCCTCTGCTTCCAGAAAGGGATCTGGCGAGAAAGTAACAACCAGCTGGTCTGGCTGCCTCCCTTGTGTGCTGCCACTGTGGGCAGGAGAAGGTTGTGCTTCATGCACTTCACATCCCTCACCTCTTCTCTCCTGGCACCCACACCAGCGTGTTTGTGTCCTTCCTGCTGTATTTGTAGCTCAGTCTCCAAAGGGAGCTGGCTGGTGAAAGGAAGCTCATCAACAGAGCGGTGCAGACAGCATCCCGATAGACACTGCCTGCTTTTTGAGGAAAGATGTGTCAGCAAAGTCCCCTTTTGCTGGAATATCACTTCACCTTGTGTGCTGTGATGCTTTTAATCCAACTTTGGTTTCTCAGCTTACCTCAGTGCCCAGCCACGGTGCCTACTCTGCTGGAGCTGGATCCTGTTCTGAGGATGGAGTGGTCCATCCTCGTTGGGAGGATGAAATGCTGTGTACAGTCTTGATTAGTTCTTCCTAAAATCCTGTTTAAGGAATGATGGTTTTCTTTCTTCAGCCCACTCCTCCCCTCCCAGAAGAGACTTTTCCAGAAAACAGCCTTAAATTTCCGGCCATAAATTGTGTTATGGCCAAAGCTTGAGCACTGGGAAAACCAAAGTTAGAGAAAAAGCACAGCAGGCATGAAGCTGACCTACCTTCAGCAGCTGATGGAGTAGTACACCTTTTCCTCTAATGTAATGCTATGGTGTGCTCTTTTTTTACATATTTCTAGAGATACAAGCAAGGAGGAAAATACACTGTGCTTAACAGTTAACTGTATGTGAAGAAGCACGTAAAAAAGCTTTTTTCATATACTCTAATGCTTTATCTGAACCAGCCATTCAAAAACAAGAATAGAGGTCAATGACCAAGATTATGATTATTGGAGATCTTTCTGAACTTCTCTTGCCCATACTCTGAGGCTGCAGTTCACTATAACACAGCATAGACAAGCAAACTCAGTTCCGCAGCAAAACCTCATGCAGAGATGGAACTAATTCTACCGGGATGAAAGTGCTTGATTTTCAGAAATGAGTATTTGTGAAACTCTAGGAGCAACATAAATAAGACAATGCTGCCCATGCACTGAGCCTTTCACAGGCAGGCTCTGGGAGAGGAGTCAGCTCGTTCTTCCTGAGGAGCAGCAGTGGTGAGGCACCCAGCTGCCAGGGTAGGTGTCTGTGACGCGTGGCAGAGGCAGGCGCTCATACCCCTACCAGCGGGATCCCAAAGAAGTAATAAAATGAAGTAGGGCATCTCAAAGCCTTCAGGAAAATATGTATATTTTGAAACTCTCCTGGGTAATTGCAATGGATGATATGCTTGTGGTTTGTGTCTTCGGGATATGAAAAAACCCTAAGGCAACAGAAGAATTCAGGGTTTTTTTTAGGCTCTCCAAGAAAACCCAGAGGCGGGGTCACACAGCTGGAGACCCGTGGGGAGCAGTCACGCACAGCTGGATTTCAGTGGCAGTTTGGGACAGTTACAGACTGGTTGGCAACTTATTGCAGTAGGGCTACAAACCTCGACTGACGTCAGCTGAACTCTGCTAAGAAACATAACTCAGTAGGTGATACACCTTCTCAAGAGGTATCATTACTGAAAGATAAAGAATTATCCAGTCAGAAACAAAATAGGGTGTGAAGACACCAGACAAAGAAGCAATCGCGCGCTGCCTGCTCTGCAGCATTCAGCGAGTGCATCACGCTGTGGATGAAGCACGGGAGGTGTCAGTTCCTCCCACCAGCAGCTGTCATCCACTGGCAAAACAGCAAATCATTTAACCCATTTGGTGGGTTTTGTGGGATTGAGTTTGGATTTCACAGGCCATAGAGGGCCTCAGATGGAACTATGGCTCTGAGGAAAGGATTTGATCTTTAGGAGAGGATGCCGAGACATGAGACAGATCACAACTGTGGAAACCCAGAAATACAGGGGACTGTACTACCATGTACACGTGCCCATGTCACCTGCCTTGGGCTCCTGCTGTTGTCATGAGCAGAGGTCTAATTAATAGTCAGTGGAGTCAGGCCTTCATTTGCCTCATCCCAGTTTAGAGGCAGCAATCAGCTGAAATGAAGCATGTCCCAAAAGTGCCCCTGTCTTCCCACTTCTGAAAAGGGGTGCTGGAGGTGGCTGCTGCAGGTGCACAAAAAAGATCTGAGATGAAAATCTCAAAGGAGATACACGGACACAGAGAACCTTCTGTGTTTCTGCTCATGCAAAAGTGTCCTTAGCTAGGAAATACAATTTGGGCAGTACTAAAGGCACCTTTCCACTCTGCCTACAAATGGATTGAGAACAGTTTGCATCCATAACATGGTTTGGCTCCCAAGAGCTGCTGAACCTCCACTGGGATTCCTCCCATAGTCAGAGTTGGATGTGTCCATTCACCTTCAGAATAGGATAACAAAAGTCATCAGACACAGACTGACAACATGGCCTGGTTTTGTTCACATTTGTTTCTTCTCCTCCCTTTCTGCTGACACAACAGCCTCTCAGTCCCATACCCTCAGAAGAAGCTGAGTTGAAGTGGGAGTGACAGCACAAACAGCTTTGATTCCTCCCAGACTTTACTGCACAGACTTCATAAAGACAGTAAAACCTGCTTCCACCAATGCAGCTCCTGTGCAGTTGGCTGCATCCCACACGTGCCCACAGCCAGCCGTGGCTGGACCTGCCTTCTCCTCGCCAAGCGAGGCTGTGTCTCTGATAACCCAAAGGCTCTCTGAGTGGATTCATCATTTCCTGTTATGTTCTATCTCCTGCCAAGCATATAATACTCCCTCTGCTAAAAAAACCATCATTCTGCTTACAAAAAGGGTGTTCATTTACCCAAAAACATCACAACAGAAAGGACTACAGTGGTATGCAAAAGGTGAGCCGAGACAGCACGTCCTTAAGGACTGAGCAGCAGCTAAGGATTTCTTCCAGCCTGTGGTGTTTCATGGACTGTCCACCTTTTGTTCCTACTGCTCCGACACACGATGCGCAGTGCACGCAGACACCATCTTGCTCAACATCCTGCTGCCAGCAGTACCAGGCAGCTGATGAAAGGCACCATTTCTCTCTCCAGGAGCTGCAACTCCCACGTCCTCAAACTGGCTACGGCAACACTACAACTGACGGCTGAGGGAAATATGTCTTGGAGAGCATCACATCTGCGTCTGAGCGTGCAAGGTGCAGAAGGAACAGGGTAAAGCTGACGGAGGCTGCAGCAAAGCAAAGCCTGTGAAGGTTTGCTCTTGATCTGCTTGTGGCTCACAAGCAGTCCCTGCAGACCCCCTTCCTGTGCCAGCATCATGTCACTCGGCTGCCAGGGCACCGCAGCCAAGAGGGGCTGCTGAGGCCGACAGCACAGCTTTAGGAACCCAAAAAAAGGAATGATCTTTGCTATATAGAAAATCCAGAGCTTGGTATTTCTGTTTCACAGGGGAAGTGCTGCGGGGAAGTTGTAAGAAGGGATAGGAGATGGATTTATTCACATAATAGCTATTGGTGGCCACGAGATGGCATTCCCACCCCAGAGATGTCCCTCTGCCATGCCTGCACCCAGGACCACACACTCTTCCCCATCTGCCTCCCCACAGGCTGTGCTCTGCTGCAGAATCCCCTAGCTGGCTCAGATGAGAATTTATAGCAGTGCTATTCACCACGATCTTTAGGGTATTAATGGGAAAAACAAGCAGCATGATTACTTAGCATGATTTAAATGACAACTGCTTTTCAAATGCCCTGTGCTCTCACTTAATACTATGATATTACAATTAGAGGAGAAAAACTCAGCAGGAGGAAACGGAAATGTAAGCCCACCAACCTTTTACTGGGAGGTCTGAACTGAAAGAATAATTGCTTTTACAAGGGCTGCCTATTCTATGTGCTTTATCAGTGTATCCACTGCGAATACAGCACGAGTTAGAGCTCCATTCATGGAATGGGTCTGGGTGCACTTACTGTGTGCAGTTGTTATCTGTTCTTTTATAAGGTGACTGCAAAGCCATGCACACGCTAATCAAACTTTCCTTTGGCCAAAGATGCTCCACTGAACCTGCCACGGAGCCGCTCATTTCACAGAATGATTATTTAATTCATATGGTTAATCGCTTCTTTCAAATCTTATTACCCCAAAATGAAACAACTGCAAAGGACTGCAGATAGCTAAGGCCTGGTCATGATTTAGGCTTACAAAGGTCATGTACTGCCAGCTTTACAGAAATTCAGTGTATCACAGTATCACAAGGTTGGAAAAGACCTCTGAGATCATCGAGTCCAACCTATGATACAACACCAACACGTACTCGTCGTCTAAACCATGGCACTAAGCGCCTCATCCAATCTGTTTTTAAACACCTGCAGGGATGATGACTCCACCCCCTCCCTGGGCAGTGCACTCCAAAGGCCAATCACCCTTTCAGTGAAATTTTTTTTCCTAATATCAAGCCTAAACCTCCCCTGATGAAGCTTGAGGCCATGTCCTCTTGTTCTGTCACTGGTCGCCTGAGAGAATAGACCATCCCCTGCCTGTCTGCAACCTCCTTTTAGGTAGCTATAGAGAGCCATAAGGTCTCCCCTGAGCCTCCTCTTCTCCAGGCTAAACAACCCCAGCTCCCTCAAAGCACAGACCACGAAGGAGAGAGAAATCGTCTGCCTGAAAACATGGGTTGCTGGTTTTGTGCAACCTAGTCTAGACCCTCATTTATACAATTTGGTAGAGGAGAGCCGCAAAGTATTTCCTAAATGTAAACAGAGCAGAAGATGGCACAAGTTACCCTTCCAAAATCAGCCACAGAGAGTAACAAGAGGTGTGAGACCACCTCTTGTTGTTGTATCACCATGCACATTTTTGCTTTCCTATATTCTTCTAAGCCAGGACGCAGGGCAGGAAGCCCAGATGATGCTCATCCAGCCACCTTGGTCATAAGCATTTCTTTGGCATGAAACAGAAGCATTGCTCTAGTTTCACTGATAGGAAACCCAAAGCAAGGACTAAGTGAGCCACTGGCCCAGGCACACAAAACCACTGAGAAGAGCTACAGCAAATCTGCTGACACCATGTCCTCTGTTTCCATGGGACATCCGTCCTTAGACACGTGTTTTCTGCCTCTGGCCTGGCTATGACTGTTGGGCTCAGCAACTCCTGACTTGCACAACTTCATCCTTCCCTCAGCAGCCATCAGGGGCTGGTGAGCCCTCCTCCCACATCCTGATGGATTGTGCAGCTGCAGTGGTTGGGTGCAACTGCTGGGATCCCCCTTTGCACCTCCTCTGAGCCACAGAGTGGGAGTTGCTGCAGATGCTCCTGGCTTTATTTGCCTACAAGACCCCTTGCCAAAGGTGTGAAAGACCAGTGAGCTGGGCAAGACATGCCTGTGCACTGTGCCCTGCCTTTCACTGACTTCTTCAGTCTGACACACTTTGGAGTTGCTCTGCAAGCCATTCAAGAAAATGCTGTCATGTCTCTCTGCACTCTAGCCATGTACATAAGCTCCTCTCTCCACGAGCATGCCTTGTCTTCTTTGCCCATGCAGTGACAACAGTACAGAGCTCCCTTTAAGCACTTCCACCTGTAGTGCTGCTGTTCACTGGGAGACCTACCACATTCACAAAGGAAACAGGCCTCTCTGCCTTCATTGCACAGAAAGGACAGCTAAAATGTGAAATCACTTGCCGAGGTTGGCTTTCCCATTAATCCATTCCCTCTTCCAGTGCTTTGTCCAGGCAGGAGGAGGCACAGTACCAATTCTTTAAAGTATGCTCTCTATCTCCCTACACTGCTTTGCAACCAGCAGTAGCAGTACCCTTCATTAAAAAATAACGTGCACTACTTGTACACAGCACTTAATAAATAAACCAGCAACTGGGCACTTCTCACACATCTCATCCCCTTCTCTTCCTTCGGCAAGTGATGTGTGAACTTGCACTAAAGCATGGCTTAATTTTTTTTAAAACACCAACCACAAGCATTAAACAAGAAGACTTGAATGCATCCCAGGACTTCTGTTTCATAGTCCTCCTCTTAATTTAGCACTATTGCAGATCACTGAGCCTCAATCTCATTTCAGTGTCCTTTTGGTCTTTACTAATCCATCTTAAGGTTGAATGCAGAGGAGCGATGAAGCAGACGGTGTCGATGAAAATCGCCTTGGGCATCATTGCACCTTCTGGAATACTTACATTTGAATGTATGCTCTATCACAGGAATACATAATTCCCAAGTGCATGGGAGCACTCAAGAAATTAGACAGCTGGCAAGAAAAGAGAGTCCAACAGACATTCATCTGTGAAAGAGAAGGTACATGAGCTCAACCCTTACTAGACACCAGAGGATCCTTGTGAAAGCAATGCTTGGTATGCTCTAAAGGTCAAAGAAAACACAGTCAAAGCTTGCACCGACCTGACACCAGAAAACCCAACTACAAGAGGTGTGTCTATAGAAACAAGCCTTCATTGTTCTTCAACACCATTTCTAGTGTAACATTTATAGCACAGGAGAGAGGAGAGACTGGACATGAGAACCTCAGGAGCAAGACCATACCTGGGATCACCATCTGCAGTCCCAGCAGATGACTGCACTGCTGCAGAGGGGGCTGCACCATGGCAGTGCTGCCATGTGAGGGATATCTGGGGCAAGGGAATCCCTATGGGGCCCAGCCTTTCTTCTGGGGAAAAACTCAGCTGCTCAATCTAAAGTAGATTTTTTTGTCCCCCCACCCCCGTTGTTCCCGGGGCAGCAGCTGAGCCATGTATGAACCACTCCTGCAGAGCAGCTATGAGGAAGCATCAGAAAAGGTTCTGAATTCCTAATTAAAAAGGCCACTAAATCACTTACGTGAAGACTTCCCATAATAGATCACACGCTTGCACCTGGGTAATAACTTTTTAGTGCGTTTTTTGCTGTGCTTAATGACTTGTCCACAGCCTCCGCTTTCGAAAATGGGAACGTCAGAGCATAAATCTCAGGAGCATTATGGCAATACTATCACATGCACAAAAGGGGATTTGAAGAGCAGGTCAGACTGAACTAATAGCAGAATCCTTCAGGCACAAAGCCATGCACAGTCTTATTGGAAAACTGGCTCCTAGACATGTTAAATAGCTGTAAGTGAAGAAATATGGTGTAGGGGATTTGGACTCCACTTTGTACCCTTCATCTCTAGACAGAGGTGCTAAAAGCAGCTCCCCTGAAGCTCCTGTCCCTGTCATTGCCACCTCTTAGCCTGGCAGCATCACGAGCTCAGAGCATCTGCACCGTGCTCACAGAGAGCAAAGCTGAAGATGTCTCCTGGAAGACAGCTCCCCAACAGTTTCCTTGGGGCAGGCTGACCCCTGCTCAGACCCTCATCCCAGGGACGAGGGCCATATCTCAGAAGTGACAGTGTTTTGAGGTTAGCTGTACCCAGGGCTCAGTCACCTACTTTGACACATTCATAATGTTCCTGGAGGTTTCCTAAGGAAAAAGAGCTGTGAGCATTTGCACAGCTGTGAAATGAAATCACGCAACTGGAAAGGCAAGCCAATCAGTCTGGGTAATTAAGACAGCTTATATTTAATGCTGAAGCCAACTAGAAGAAGGAGGAGGAAAAAAGGGCAAAAAAAAGCACAGCAATTTCCTAAAATTTCGTTTTACTTTGTTTTTTACTCAGGATCATGAATTTTGCTTACACAAGGGCTTGCCTAGGGATGCAAGCCTAAATACAAATGACTGCTTAAAACCCTGTACCCATGCAGGTCTTCTACAGAGTTTTGCCGGAAAGCGATACTTCTGCGACACAGCAACACCTCTGTGTGCAGGATGGGCTCAGAGCATCCAGGTGACTCCAGGAAGTCTAAGGTGCTGACCCTCCTGCCTGTCTGCAGAGCCCGCAGGGCTGTCACAGCAGCCAGGACAGCAATGCCACAGGCTCTGGCCAGCCTCCTGGACTGCAGGACCACACATGTCTGGAAACAACCTACCAGGCACGCACCAAGCGATATATAATATGAATTATGGGCTAAACTCCGCTCCCACTCACATCACTGTGAACCCCTTTAGTTTAGTGGAGTTCTGCAGAGCATAGAATATTTGTAATTTATACATGCAAGATCATCTTAAAAAGACCTTTCTCATTTTACCACAGGGAAACATTCACAGCACCTCCCAGCCAGCTGTGGCAAAACATTGCGTGCAACAACAGAATGCTCTTATCATGCTCCTGCTTTGTGCAAAGCCACTGAGTATCACTTCAAACATCAGGGCCTGAGGCAGGGGATTCCTGAATGGAAAGACCAGATTTTCCCCTTCTGCAAAGACAGAGAGGGCATCTCTGATGGCCAGCAGCCCTTCCCTTTGCCTCTCAGTGCCGATCTCCCAGAAGGAGATGGTCACTGAAGGTAATGAGGAAGGATGCTGTGGAATTCCTCTCCCTCTTCACAGCCAGACAGCAGGCTCTGATGGATGTGGCACACCAATTTGAAACTAAGACCTTAGCTGGGTGATAAGCTTGGAGGTTTGGTGCAAGGGCAGCCTGTTGCAGCAGAGATAAGCAGCTGAGCTGTCAGAGTATCTCAAAAGCAAATCAGGGAGCAGCATCAGGAGCGAGCACACAGATAAAACAGGACACCTCTGTCTCCTAGTGTGGTGACTAAGACAATGGAGATGGAGAGGTTTTAAAGTTTACCAAAGACATGACTTTATCAAGAGAGAATTTCTGGAGAGGGCAAGAGGCCCAAGCTCTTGGTCACGACAAACAACATAAGAAGTGACATGGAGTCAGTTGGAAGTTGTTGAATGTCCTCTCTCCAGCACTGCCCTACAGCACATGCTCAAGAAAACGACATGGAAAAAAACCCAAGCTATAAAGAGTGATCTTTTCTCCTTCAAAAATAATGAATTCCATCCTCACTTCTCAAACTCTGAGGTACTGCACGACCCTTGCTCTCGGACTGAAGAGGCTGCTCTGCAAAGGGTGGATAAATAACCTCAAAATGAAGCCACTTTCAGAGTCAGAGGAGCAGCCCATACCTCCGTCCCTTCCTGGGCATGCCAAAATGCCCAGACAGCTTGGCCACATTCTCCCCCAACCACTTATTTACTGCTTTTAACCCAAATGGTTCAGCTAAGCTCAACACAAGTACACCTGATCTTCACTACGTCAAGTCAGGGGAGAGCGACACTTATCTGCATGCTGAAATATGTCCAGGTAAATATATAGTATTTATTCACAAGGCACGCAGGACCTTGCTGTTGTTTGGGTCTCTTTGTTTTCTTTTGTTCTGCCTACGCCAGAGAAGGCACTGTGATGAGAAGATGAATCATTGGCACACCCCACAAACACTGCTACAAGCACAAGCCACTGTTTAAACTTATCCAGCAGCCTCTTCAGACGCTGTAGGACAAGGGGTGCTGTGGATGGACTTTTCATGCTGTTCCCAGACCCCTCTACAACCTTGTCCTCAGGCTGTGCAAACAGCAGCTCCTGGAAGGGCGGTGTCAGGGATGTGCAGACCCACCTCACCCTCGGTGCTTTGCAGAGAGCAGACACCAGGCCAACATGCAGGGAAGATGAGGGGTATAAAACCCCCAAAGATCTGCAAGAATGTAATTCCAGCATGAAAAACACTAAAATCCCACTCACACTGGTATCTAGGACATTTTGTAGAGGTATCTGTGGGTTAGGGCATAATACAAAGGCTTTTCCTTACACAACTTATTAAAAGCGCTACTAATAATACACTCCAAGCCTGATCTGAAATAACCCTTTCTATTTCAGGTCTGGCTTTCTCTAGAACTCTGCCATCCCCTGTACCTGTGCTGAAGCAGATAATCCTCACATGAAGGGATTGGTCTTAAAACATCAGGAATACAACAGGGAGCCTGAGAGGAAAAAGAGGACCGGTATTTACTGCCATCCTGAGCCACACTCCTCGCACACGACTCGCCCGGTCACTTGGTACATGTGGCCCTGCTGCTACTCGGCCTCCTTCAAGTTCTACAAACAGGATGCAAGCTCCAAAGTCACCAAGATGCTTCCAAACATCTTATTTGCAAAAACTGCTTTTGCACCAGGGAAGACAAAAGGCAAAGCAACCACAGACCCAGGCCAGTGTTTTTGGAATTCCTTCCCTGGCTGGGAAATTGCTTTTTCTATTAGGGATACGAAGCCCAGGTTAGCATCCCTGGCACAGCATTGAGCTGAGGAGCAGCTACTGCCAGAGATGTGCTGTGACCTGGAGGTTTTAGCTCAGGGCTGGCATTTCAAGGACACAGTGAACAACTCCATGAGCAATTCTTAGCCAAAAAGATAATCTACAAGGTTGTGCGGTCCTGTGACATTCTCCTTTCTACCTCCCTAGGACATAAAAGAGAAGTCTTCCAGTGAAGCTTTCTGTTGAAATGTAATTTTTTACCCCAATGTGTATGAGAAATTCAGTGTTTTGTAGCCCGTAGAGCATCCAGATGATGGCAAACCTGACTTTCAGGCAGTCTGAAGAGTTACAATTTAATCTCAGAAAATACTGCCTATTTCCAGAACTGCATCTTCTGAGTACGTGTGCTTAACTTGCTTTTTTTTAATGCCTCTGAGATATAAAACTTCTGGGATTTTGGGATGTACAGGGGTAACCTGCTCCAGTATTTATACCTTCACAGTACCAAAGCTTGAAATCCCCACAGCACGTTCCTCACCCCAGGCCAAAGCACACAAAACCTGGGATGCCCGGGGAGCAAGGTCCCCTGGAGAGCCATCCAGGATGCTTTAGTGCCTTTATCAATGAGTATTTTGCTTATGATAAAAAGTACCCAAGTGAACAGGGTGTGAATCACCTTGGTGGGAGTGACGTCAGCATCTAATGAGACACTCCAGAGGCTTGTTTTGGCTGACCATGGATGTTTTGTCTGCAAGGCTGCATAGCTCAAAAAAATGCACCAGACTTGCTTGAGCTGTTTCTGTCTCTGCCCTCACCACTGGAGTACCTGAGAGCTTTCAGGTCTTGTACCAAGGAACATTACAAACATGTCACATGTGGTTCAATCTCTCTTTCCTTTTCCTCTGAAGAAGAGAAGTAAAGTGCAGTAAATTGCTTTCAGAGGGCTTTGGTTTTCCCTGCCTGGGCTGTTGTGTCTGGGAGGGGAAGCAAGGTGAGAGAAGCACTTCTAATGCAGAGCACAAAAAAGGACAAGCTTTCTGTGATGGTTTCTGTGCAAGGTTATTTCAGAGCCTCATCTTGCGTGGTCCTTGGTTTTAGGAGTAAAAAGACTGAGGACCCTCAAGGAATTCAACTGTCAAACCCACTCCTCTCCTAAGGCATTTCCACAAGTATTAGACCAAGTGATGGAGCAAGCCAGAAGACTTCAAGCCTGACTTGCACGTCTATGGGAAGCCAGCGCAGGGAGAGGATGAGTGTGATGGACTTGCATAACTCGTATCACACCGCAGCATTCAGCATTGGCTACATTTTCCTGAGGGCTGATGGCTTCGTGCCCAGACACTGTACATTTCATTATGATAAAAAGACCCACTCAATTAAAGAGCTCACTCCTGCAGCCCTTATTTTCAAAACAACACTTGTATAAATGGCCCTACGACTGACAGCAGGAGAGTTTGCATAAGGAAGGACAGACCCTTGGAGCAGAAGTGGGCTGCACAGCCCAAGCTAAACAAACACACGTAACCCAGAAGTGTGCTTTTCAGTACGGGTAGTAGTAACTTCCCCTAAATAGAGCCAAACTTTCTCCATTGAAGCAATGAAAGTACCTAAAATAGTCACAACTGCAGGTTATTATGGAAATTTTCTTCCAAGCACAGCTCTCCTACTTCCTTCTCTGAAGCAAATTCTGAAGTGTTTTTAGAAGTAAGCCAGGCTGCAGCACTTTCCCTGATTGGGAATATTGTTTTTAAACCGCTTACTGCGGATTCCTGCTCTGTGAGTACAGCGCAGGGCACCAGGCATCAGCAGTTTCTGTGCCTCTGCAGGAGGACAACCACCCAGGGAAGGCAGCCTGCCTTCAGCTCTGCTGGTCTTGAACTGTTTGCCTGCAGTGCTTGTGCATGTAACCCCAGCCAGATGATTTTGGCTTTCCTTGGGAAGCTCCTGATGAAATGCCACTGGGGACCGGTCACTCGGAGGGAATAGGATATGGGAACAGAGAGGGAACATCCCAACAACAGCCCCTCCTGCACTGCTCTCCTTCACCAGAGGAGATTTCATATCACCTTGGCAATTTTTCACTGTGAGGACGCACACCAAGAATTTCATTTAAGTGTGAAATCTCCCTCAAATTCATACAGAGAGTGTTCCAAGTTAACTAATCCCACAGACTGGAGAGGAAATAAACCATTCATCATTTTCTCCTTCCAAATTAACAAAGATCTATCACTGCTAGCGTGCTTCTAACAACATCTGGGTAAGACAAAAAAGCCAAGTATAGGGTCAAGGCTGAGGATTTGAGGACCAAGTCAAAGAGGAAGGAACGAGACTTTGCCCTTGAACTGGACCTGGATGGAGTGGCCCCAGATAAAGCTTTACCCGAGAGACTTAAAGATTTTCCCAGCTCTTCCCTTCCAACTCAGGCTGTGCTGCTGGAGCTTGTCCGTTTTCCCTTTCTTGTGGGACCACCAAAACCCTGTCAGTGAGGATGAGATTATGCACCTGCAGCTGATGGCACCCGTTCAGATGGACACTCATTTACCTAAGCACATGCTTAACTCCATCCCTATTTAGCAAAGTACTTACGTATAGGCACAAATTTATGTCTCTATGGCTAAAGGAGACCTAAGCCTGTCATTAACACTTTTTCTCCCCCTCAATCAGGGCTTATGTGCCATTCTTAGTCACAGGACGATGCTCTGCAAACATAGAAGGCCACGTTTCTCCTCTGCTCCTCAGAGTCCCCCATGGCCTCACCGTGCAGGAGCCAGAGGTATCTGCAGAGGTTCAGCAGCACAGAGATGAGGCAGAGGAGAGTGTGCTGGAGAGAGCAAAAGGCAGAGCAAGACTTACGTTGGCTTTGAGGCTTCAGCCTGGTCAGTCTGCAGTTTCTCCCCACCTTCGACTTCCATGGTGCAGTACACGATGCGGTTGGGGGCCAGCGACTTCAGCCCCTGCACCTCCATGATGACAACCTGAGGGGCAAAGAAAAAGGAGCGTAAGAGGAGCTGTCTCCTTCAGCGCTGGGGTCCTCCACTTGCTGCTGGATGGTTGTGGTGGCAGGTGGGTAGGGACAGGGGCTCTGCTCAGGTTGAGCAGAGATCACGGCAGCCAGAGAGATCTGTATGGAGACTGGGAGGCCTCCCTCTGACTGCACATGAGTCTCTTGCCCAGGCTGCATCTTCAGGAGATGCACCTCAGACATGTTCCTGCTCCACCTAGAAGTGCCTTAATACGTGAAACCCAGAAAAAAGTACACAGCTACACAGTTTGTGCCAAAAGCCTGTTTTCAAGATTAAACATAGAATGGACTGGGTTTGACCTTTGAAAATCATCCATTCCAAACCCCCTGCCACGGGCAAGGATACCTTGCACTTGACCAGGTGTTCAGGGCCCCATCCAATCTGACCTTGGACAATTCCAGGGGATGAGGCACCCGTGACTCTTCTAGGCAACCTGTTCCAGTGTCTCACCACCCTCGTTGTAAACATTTTATTCCATACATTCAATCTAAATCTACCCTCTTTCAGTTTAAAACCTTTGTCCCTCACTTTTGCAATGCATGCCCTGGTAAAAAGTCTTTCTCCATCTTTCTTATTAAGAAATCACCATCTAAGTTTCTTGCAGGTAATTACCCTTTTTTTTAAAAAAAAAGGTAATTAATCCGGTTAATCACATTCCTTAAACATTTTTAAAAGAACCACTGTGGGAGTTTCAGTTCATGTTTTATTACAGGTCTATAAAGTATACACATAGGGGTTTAAAATTCCTCTCCTCAGGTCTTCTGATCTTTCCTTGCACTGACGATCCCTTCCCTGACACACAGGGCTCTGCAGAGCCTCTGATGAGCACACATATTCAGTAAAAGCTCTCTTGCAGCAAGGGTTTTTTGCACAGACCTGCCAACTCCTGAAGTCAGTGCTTCACTGAGCTTCTGCTTCCTGCCAGATGGGGTTCAGCTGGAGCAAAGCATTTGAGACATCCCATTGTAAGGGTGAGTTCCTTTATGCATGGCTATAGGCACTGCACAGGCTTTTCCAACAGAGAGGTCTACAGCTTTGTGATAGTTCCCTGCTCCTCTGTACAGGAACGTTTAGAAGTCAGGTTTTATTTGATGCTGCTGTTGCAGGCACTGTCTGTGGGTTCATAGCCCATTTTTAAATAAGACTGAACTGAATATTACAAAGATGGCTTCAGACATCTAACGAGTTAAACTCTGAGAGTGGACAATCAGCGCCATTAAGTTCTGCATTGGCATGATATATATAACAAGAACCACTTAGAGAGAGAAATAAGCAGGAAACTACACAAAAATAGAATTTTCTGATTTTTCTGCGTCCTACGTTTTTGACCCCATCCCTGTAGTTGTTTTGACAATGTAACATAAGCCCACTCATTGAGAGACAACAACAATTTTGTCTGGGTGTGCTGATGATTCCTTGGAGTAAATGCCTTGCCTAGACCGCAAATATGTTTGCACAGAACAATTAAGTTGGCTGAAAACAGCTACTGCAGCAGTGCTGCTTATAGACTGCAGCACCCTGCCTTCCCCCAGGCTCTACAGACAAACTGCTCGACACAGCGCGGAGCAGAAAGTCAGAGCTCAACACAAAGCAAAGAGCACACCAGCAAAGCCCAGCATTTCCACACAAACTGCAAGCCAGTCTGTTGGGTGCATTCAAATCCCATCAACTCTTAACAATTCTCCAAAGAGGAAGCAAGGTTTGCAGGGAAATACAGTGACACCCCCTAATTGGCAATAATTAAACACATTGAGTTTTAAGGTGTTGCATTATTGCACTGTTCTCAGGGTCAATACAGGCCCAGGGTAACTGTGGTACACTCAGTGACAAGCCACACAAAGAGGTCAGTTAATGATCATAGAATCAAAGAATGGTTTGTGTTGGAAGGGATCTCAAAGCCCATCCAGCTCCAACCCCTCTGGCATGGGCAGGGACACCTCTCACTGGATCAGGTTGATGAAAGCCCCATCCAGCTTGGCCTTGAACACCTTCAGGCATGGGGCATCCACAGCTTCACTGGACAACCTGTGCCCGTGTCTCACCACCCTCACAGCTAAACACTTCTTCCTAATATGTAATCTAAATATCCCCTCTTTCAGTTTATAACCGTTCCCTCGATCCATCACTGCACTCCCTGATGCAGATTTCTGAGCCATCTGATACACATCTGCATGAAATTCCACAGTTTATCTCACACAGTTTCCAACAAGATGTGAGACACCAGAAAGGACACAGTGTGTGGCCACAGGCAAAGCTTCCGGTAAAATCAGAGAGGAGCCGTTCCTCATAGAGATCAGGAGGTGGTTTCCACTGAACTCTCTCTGCTAACTTAAGTTTGAACTGAGCAGAAGTCAGCTGCTGTGATTTTTTTATTCCCTGTGTATGAACCTTACCTCCAGGGAGAAGGACAACACGACGTCTGACTTGGAAAGCTGGTTCTCATTTTCTTCTCCCATGTCAATTATTGAGGTGTTGTGACTGCGTTTCAGCTTCTGCAGCTTGAACTCAGAGCCTCCTTTAGACACAGGCATGCTCTCTAAGTTTGCCATCAGGAGATTGACAGATGACTTCAGCTCCTCAATGTACATGTTTTCCATTTCTTTGGACACAAACTTTGGAAACTTGCGCTCCTTGGATTTGGAAACAAAAACAACAGGATGAATTGTGGTGACAATCAGCAACCACTTGCTGCACTGGGAGAACCCCCCCAAGAGCACCCGCACAGGGAACTCCCACAAACCAGATGACAAAACACAGCTTCTCCCTGTGTAAAGCAGAAACATTACTGTTAGCTTTCCATAGAAGTACTTATCCAACTTTACTGTTTCTTGCATGTACTTACATTTGATTAATTTTTCTATTCACAATTGGCCTTCTTCATATATATGTACTCACAATTACAAAGACTCCAGGCCCAATCTCAGCTGACTGACAGCAATATACTAATGAACCAAAGGATGCTGACATTTAGAGACCTGTTTTCCAGTCTCCCAAACGTGCCAGCTCTCTTTAAAACACTTCTGAGCAGTTCCTCCATTAATTTTGTAGATGTGAAAGGAGCCCAAAGTGGAAAAATCAGCAATGCACGGCCAGGAATTTGTGGTCTCAATTCGAAGAAGGGGTTCAACATCCTTTCCACTACCTGTCTCCCTCCAACAAGACAACCTTTCACTACAAGACCCTCTGGTGCTGCTTGCTGTAAACAGGACATTTAAACATGAAAACTAAAGGTGACAGTGACATTAAAAACTGATGAGTCCCAACATGTGCTCTCAGCTTTGAAGTGCCGCCTGTTAAGATCACTGATGACAACTCTGCCCATGCCCCAGACCTGCTCAGGGTTTGAATGTCTCTCAGTGGGTTACAGGAGACAATGCAAGACGTACAACCGTGAGGCAGTGTCTGCAGCCAGGTGACTTGAGGCTGATGTGCAAAGGACTTCAGTGTTTTTTTACAGTAGTTTGTAAAATGAATGCTAGAAAAGAAAACAAAGTCATGTTTCTTCCAGAAGACTGTGATCAGGCTGCTGAAAAATACTCTACTACACTAGCTTTTGCATCAGTCCTCAATATCTTACCCATTACAAGCTCACAGCAGCACCTGAACTAAGCAGTTAAAATACAGTCTTCTGATTCCAGGCTCAATCTTGGGCAGCAATTCCCAATTAGACCTGGTGTAAGACAAACTATCTAATCAGTCTGGTTTATTGTCTACGCATTGTATGAGTTGCCAACCACCCCTAGGAAAAAAACAATGCGACTGTTTTGTAGATTTTGAGTACTGCTGCAGCAATGCTGTTCAGACATTACTGGTTTTTCACCCTGCTGCTATCCATCTCTCCAGGGACTGCAATTTTGGCACTGCCCCCACAAACCTCTTCAGAAATGCAGTAAGGACTGAGTTATTTCACTGTGTGCCACCAGTGACTTCTCATCCGAAGGCTGAAACCAGGTAGTTTGAAGTGATGCATAACAATTTAACTGGGACTGGGTCTGATGCTGGAAACGCAGAGCTGCAGGTGTGGTCCCAAGTTACCCACTGGACTGGAAAGTTTGGAGGAAGACACAATCAAGGGATGTGGACAACAGCAAGACAGGATGCCAGTCACCTCAAAGTGGATTGGGAGCAGGGACAGGACCAGAAATGAGGACAAGTGTGGAGAGAAGAAAAGTTAAGATACTGCAAGGAATGATCAATCCATCAGGCTGGAGTGGGTCCAGCCCCAGAAGGACAAACTCCTTGGGTGTCATTACAAGACCTCACGTAGTTGCCTCTACATCTGCTCCTCTGTGCCCTTGAGGTCTGGTGACTCGGGTGGAGGGAATGGCACCATGGGACAGCAGAGCACCTGCTAATGCAGAGAAAAATTTACCTCTGCCTTGGCACCACAGGGCTCTCAGCTGTAATGCTGCTCTCATTTAGCTGCTGGAAAAGTACAACACGCAGACTGAAAAGCCTGTCCAGACTCACCTTTAAAACATCTGCTTGACTTTGAGCGTGATCCTCAAGCTGGCTGGCTCCAAGGCTGGGCTTAGGTGGAGTCAGGCTCAGCAGGGAGCTCTGCTAATGCTGCACTGGTGCTGTGCTGAGCTGCACTCTCCTGGGCACATGAAGAGCTAAAACCACCCAGAGTTGTACCTTGGTTTCCAGATATAAGAACTGGCCACTGAGGGAATGTGACACACCTGGTGACTTGTTCCAGGTCACACAACAGGCCAGGAGAGGGCTTGCAGAGCTATCAGTTCTGCAGCACTTCAAGCCAAGGTCCCGTGAGACTCTGCAGCCTTTGATGCCTCAGAAGCACAAATGTCCTAGCGTGAATTTCTTGATTTATTAACAAGGCATTAATTAGCATTTAGCACAGAATGTCCAAAACAGCCAACTCGGGGCTGGTTTCAGGAGCCAAGTAAGTCCCCCTGTGCAGCAAATCTCCATTAAAAGCTGCAAACTGGAGATAAAATTGGAAATGCTATAATTTCACTGAGCTGAATGGTGAACCTGCCCTATGCTAGAGGGAAAGTAGCCTTGCCTGGAAAGGAGGACACAGAGGAGGACTCAAAAGGTCATTTGGATGCCTCCAAAAGATGGTATTCATGGGTCTGAAAAAACAAAGTTTCTTGTAGGCGGGTGCTGGTGGGATCTGACATTCTGGAGAGGCCTGCAGCAGGAATGTGAAGGAGATTAAATATCAATACCTGTCAACTGGATCACAGGTAAGTCACTTTTACTCTGAACTGCCCTCTAAGCTGTGCAGCTGGATTTTGAAGGTTGAAATGTCAGATTGTGTTGAGGACTTTCACCTGACTGTCTCTCACAGGGCTGGCAGTGGCATGGTTTGTTTTCAGCATCCTTGGGGAAGGAATGGAAATGGCAAGTTCCTGTTTGCAAAAAAATAATTCATGAAGCTGCAGCCTCTGCTGGCTGCTATGGAAGCACACACATTGTAGTCCCACACGCCGTAAACGGAAAACGCAACGAGGGGATCAGGCAATCTCCCTCTGGCACAGGGTGCCTGGTTCCCTATCCCAGAACTGGAGCAGCAGAGCTCACGTTTTGCTGCAAATAAAACTACTGTAGGATTTACTGATAATAAAATGGCAGCGGGCCAAGCGCTGAACAAAGGAGCAGCAGTCGGTTTGCTGCTTTGCTGCGCCATCGTTTGGCCACGTGGTCCTTGGCCACCTTACTATTTTTATCAGTGAAGTGGGGAAAATCAGACACCCCCCCCCTCTCTGAAGATGCAATGGCAGTCCCTGTTTAACAGCAGTGTTAGTGAGGAGCAACTGTGCATGTGCATCCTGGCTAACGCCTGACCATAAATGAATGTGCCCTGCTTTTCACACCCAGGGATATCAGTGTGGTTGCAAACAGCTCTGATAGTGCTTTTCTCATAAACCCTCTCAACCTGGGCAGAGTTCAGGGCCAGGAGAGCTGCTGCTGAAAGGCAGGTTCCTGGGCTGAGCTACATCTCTCTGAGTAGACTTTTTTCTTTTCCTTCTAGCAGTGGTTTCTTGATTATCAAGAACAGTCAGACTTGATCATTCCCAATGACTTCAGCCGCATTAGGGCTTTAGAAGTGACTCAGAGCATCTGATTAGAGGCAAGGATAAATACTTAGCCTTACTCATGTCAACAGGATCCAGGGTTTCTCTCCATTTATGGTCCATCGGAGGCCATGGAAATCTGTGCTGTGTGAGGGTGTGATTTGCTCCCAGGGAGATGTCTCCTTACAGAAGGGTCTCTGGGGAGTTTACCAGAGTGCCTGGTTCCAAAAACTGTTTTAAGGTCCTGTGTTTGCTGCTCCAGAGAGCAATGATGTCCACACGGTACAACGCTAGCCTGACTGCTCTTGTACAAAGTGTGAACATGTTTAGGAGCACATCTGAAGTACCTTTACTGTGGGAGCATCTACCTACAGGCAGGGAACTGTGGCTCCCAGCAGCCCCGTGAATGGCGCAAGCCCCGTTAGGGCAATTCCTGGCTCCCTTTTACATGCCATCACCCACTTCATTGCCCAGTCTATGAGTTTGAGGGCTCAGATGTGCTCTTGCAGATCAAGCTGGAGTGCTTCAGGACAATATCTTCACACTGCTGAGGATTCATAAGAGATTTTGCAGTAACCTAAATAGTCCCAGCTCATCAGAACATTCCAAGAAATGCACATCACAACAGCTTCAGCTGTACTCGTTGTTTTGTTTGTCATTAAAAATCTGCTTACTTTTAACAGATGTTTACTGGGAGAAGAAACCTGTGAGAAAAGGACAAGACCTGGGGGTTGCACCAAACTTGTGCTTCTATAGGAAGAACTTGTTAATACAGAAGATCTTTTTTTTTACCTTGGCAATTTGCTCTGCCATTTGAAGACGTCCATCTAACTCGCGTCTGATCTGTGCTGCTTGCTCATCTGGGTTGTCCAGCTGCATAAAAACAAAAGGCAAATCAAGGTGAAAAATTAACCAACACAGCACCTTCACAAGCAGTTTTTCAGGCTGACCATCAATGAAGCACAACATCAAGGGAGGGGTGATGGGCTCCACTCTGGGATAGAGCCCCCCCACAGAGGACATGCACAATGTTCACCAGGTGCCAAGATGAACCCAACCAGGAGACTGTGTAGACCCTGCTTTGACGCCTGCCCAGCTGCCTCCTGGAGCTGACCATCCAGGTGACCCCAGGTCTTACACCCACTCTGCCCAGTAAGCCAGTCTGGCAGAAAGCCCTGCTGGTGACTTCTGAACCCCAGAAAAATGGAGTGCCCTCCAGAAGGCGATCACTTCACTGCTGCTTAGGAAGCCACAGCTCCCCTCTGCCACGGCAGGACACACGGCAGCTCCAGATCACCAAATCAAACACCCTCTTCCTCTGCTTGCCACCCAGAAAAGGACAGAAGAAGGCTCAGCAGAAGTGCACAGCAATAACATTTGCTTATTTTCTTTCCCTTTTCCCCCATATCACTGCATCCCTGTGTGACCACCACATTTGTGCGATTGGCTCTTTTCATAACGCACTGTCCACATCCTTGTGGTTCAGTGTTCAGTGTCTGCCTGGCCCTGAAATGTCTTCTGAGGGTAAAATATTGTTTCTGCCAGTCAAGCAAGCAATTACAGCACACATGGAAGAGGCACGGTGATTGCTGCAGTTTCCCATTGGTTGGTCTTGAGGCAGATCTGTTATTTTTAGTGGGAATACACACACATAAATTACACAATAACAAAAAAAAAATCCAAAATCAATCTAGCCCTTGAAGAAGTCAATACCTGCTGTGATAAGGTGGCAATTTTGTAACTGCTTTCCAGACTCTAAGAATTCATTTTGGCCATGCCACAAGGTTAGAAACCAGCAGCAGCAGGGTGGTCACGGCGCTGCTCCACCCATGAGGCACAAAACCAAGCTCAGCCTGGTGTAAAACCTCACAGTTTTGGTTCACCTCCTCAAGTAAATGAAACTTCAGGCAGAAAGACTGCTCCTCCACCCAAATGCTACCTTTTTTTCAAAGCATCGGCCCCTTCTGGCTACCAGCAATCACAATTGCCACAAGCCACCACAGGCCAGCTCTGCCATCAGCTGCTACACATAAATGAGCACTGTACGCTGGCTTGGGGTTGTGCTAACCATCTCCCTGGGCTTTAGCCTCCTCTGGAGACAAACTGCTGGACAGAAGACAGGCTCAGCTGGTACAGTGCAGTCTGGAAAGTTCCAGCTATAGTGACAACAAAAGTTTTGAGTCTGGGCCTGATGCACAACGAGCTCATCCATGAACACTCCCTGAATGGGCCAAAACATGCGGCTTTCCCCCGGGACCCACTGTTTTCCATGGCATCTTTTTGGCCTCCTGCCTGCACATCCTGCATCTCCTCTCTCTCACACATGCTCACATAGACCTATATTTACATATCACTTCACCACCGGTGACTTTCCAGAGAGACAACATATTTATTATGACTGAGATTGAGGGAAAGTACATTTTTGATTAGTTTTTGAAAGCCTCTGCTACTGATTTAACTCAAGCAGGGAAACTGCAAAGTATTCTGAGACCATGATCCAAATCCACTGAAGCGTCAGCGATCTCTGCTGCAGCCACCCAGTTTTCATTTCACCACATAACCTGCTGCTTTCATCTCTATATTCCTAATCCCAAAAGCAGTACAGAGCCATGGACCATCAGCAGCCTTCGGGATCAGCTGCCCCCATTAATTTCTCCATGAACAAATGCATCACAGCACTGGCCACCACCCACGAGCAAGCATCTCTCAACTGCCTCACCAAGGGTAGGAAAACTACAGTCCCAGGTTTCCTTTTCTTTGCAGCTCTGACAGAGAGGGCATTATTTGAATTCCATCCGAGCTACAGTAATTGAGGTTAATCACACACTACCCAAAATACCTCGCATGCTAAATTTAGAAACCAAGGATGCTGCTGTGGAGAAGAGCTGTTTTTTTTGCAGTATGATAATGAGCCAGCAAACTGCCTCAGACTTTCTGCACTATCTTGATTTCACAGATGTTTTCCAGTGATGCTACAGGTGTCAAAACCCATGTCACGGCAAGATCTGACTGCAGGAGGCAAGAAGCACCCTAGGCAGCCTCCTTGGCAGTGGTCAAGTGGGTAAGGTTCTGCTTTTCAGGGCTGTGCTTCCCAAGACAGACTAGTGATGCCAAGCCAGGTGACCTGGTATTTAAAGGATACAAAAAGGCCTTTCCAGACTGTATTTTCAATGACTGCATGATAGTTCCATGGCAAAAACTGAACTTTGGGAAAGCAATCCCAGTCTCTTGTAGCAAACATAACATTTTCTTCTTATCTGCAGAGCAGTACTGATGAGGCAGACCCTGCCTGCACTCCCCAACCAGTTCAAGTAGAATTCTTGTGACTTGAAGGGTCAATAGCTCAGCCACTCGCTGATCCTGAGCCTGGGACAGCCTCTTGCTGCTGCCAAAGCAAGCCGTGTATGTTTTACACAGTCATAACACTATATGGGCCCATTAAGAGAGCAATGCTGGTGCTGTAAAATATAATTTGGTCATGAAATAAGGCAAGGGCCAAATGCAGGGCTTTGTATCTAAGCAAGACCAAACATCCAAGTAAGGCACCACAGACCCTGATAGCAAAAAAGCTCAATTTCTTAACTAGAGAATCAGCTATTTATTTTCTGCCGTATGCATGCCCACTTTATATTCAAATACTTGACAGCCAAATGATTTACAAAGCCAAAGAGAAATTGAATTAGTTTCGTTCTGCATTATGACTATGTTATGGGTATGCTATGAATAAAGCAAAGATATAAATCATAAGGTTGCTCCAGTCAATTAAATGTGAAAAATATTATAAATTTTAGTCTATATATGACTTGTCATATGCACTGGGCTTTTCCTCAGCAGCATGCCACAAATACATGACGTACATAATCTGCAATTCTGAATTGATCATTACCCCAACTGCCTGCTGGTAAATTAGATGTTTTCATATGCCTACCCACATACAACATTAGCTCTCTGTGCTTGCCCTGCAGACATCATCTCCGTTGGTGTAACAGTTGCTAGAGGAAAAGAATAAAAATAAAAAAATATGTAGATTGGCTTCTGAGTGGAACCCCAAACGGCCCAGCATCGCAGGCAGCCCACCAGAGACAGCACTACAGGACATCTGCTAACTTCACCACCTGGTGACCCTTCAGCTGCATGAAAAAGATTATGCAGAAGACAAGGTTTTTTGCATTTAAATTACTAATAAGGAATATTTTTTAATGGGCACTAGTAAATGAACAGAAGAGGTTAACAAAGTTCATCATGCAAGTTTGACAGTTCTAATCAGCAAGAACCAGCAGAAGCACCCTGTGCTTTCACAACCCTGAATCAAATTCACTGTGAGACTTTTCCTTATGTTATCCCAGAGGGATGGAAGACAATCTCTCTACACATTTGAAAGGCAAGAGCGAACCAACCCAATGAAATCATAAGATCCACAACAAGAGGTGTGGGCACCCACCAAATCCACTCCTGAACTATGTGGCCGGTGGGTCAGATCTCCTGCCCATCACCCAGCCTCAGCCACGTTGGTTTTCAAGCCAGAGGCCAACCTTACCTCTATGTACCCTCGGGAATGCCAGAGGCACTTCAAAGACATGAAGAGTGTTAAGGAAGACTTCAAATACCCATGTTTTTGGAGTCCAAGTGTTACATATTTAAAGCTCCAGCTTCAGTTTATCACAGCTTAAAGCCAAACCACTTACAATTGCAACCCTGGTTCCAAATATGAAGTTGGGGTAGCACAAGGCTGCCCTCTTTCCTTCTCCATTTTGCCCAAATCAGTTTTGATAGGATTAATGCCTCAAACTGATCCACTTGCCTGGGGACCAAGCAGAGTATAGCCCTTGGGGCATCGGTCACAGTGAGAGGGCTGCAGGTGGGGCCCAGCCAGGGATGATGCTGTTGGCACAAGTAGCACACTGGACACAGCACTGTGCTCTTGGTCACAGAACGATGACTCTGACCATGTCACCAAGCACCTACTGATGGGACATACTCCCAACAGGCACTGGTGAAGCAAACATGGTGCAGAATCTATACTCACACTCTGAGTTGTAAGCTGTTTACCATTTATAATGACACGATGCAACATCCAGATAAAACCCTCAATGCTCAGCTTGGCATTTCCACCTGGAAGTGACAGGTATTGTTGGTATAATTGCCACCAGCCCCAGCCAGAAACCATTTGGACAATTTAATCTCTCCCTGCCAGTCCCTTCTAATGCTGATCTCTGCTTCCCAGCAAGTGTCATCACATCCCCATTGCTGAAGCATAACTGAGGCGTGTCTGAAAGTATGTCCCCTCCCTGTTGAGAAAGGCTACAGCGTGGTGGTGAACCCAGCCATCCCTCCATGCCATGCCCTCAGGACAGGCAGTTTGCAACCAGCTTCTGGAAAACCACATTTTAAATGCTCTGGCAAAGAGCACACTGAGCTGCAGCAACCTGCTGTGCACTGCACCAGGAACACAAACAAACCTCTTCACCTGCTGGAAATGAAAGCATTTAGTCCAGGTCTCCAGAAAGTCCACAGACACTGTTTGTGCAGGTTTTCCCCCTAAACCGTGCTGGCACCCAGGGATGGGCAATCCCTCCTGCACAGCTGGGCTGCTACTGAGGAGGGACTGACTTGGCTGGGGGCAATGTTAGCAGTCTCCAACACGAATTTTCTCCACCCTGTGACCAGCACAACACCACATGGCTGGGGGTGGTGGTGTCTGAAAATCCTACTTTGTTTTCACTGGGTGTAGGACAAGGGTGTGACCCACTCATGTCCTTCGGCGGGGGGGTGTGGGTTGAGTCCCCATCCCTGGAGGTGTTTAAAAGAGAGGTAAATGAGGGGCTCAGGGATATGGTTTAGTAGTGGACAGGTACAGTTGGACTCGATGATCTCAAAGGTATTTTCCAACTAAGTGATTCTATCATTCTATGAGCCTATGACTCTTCATTGTAGCTTAGGGCTCCCCAAAAAATTAACACAGCTAAAGATCTGTGTCATGTACGGCTCCAGATGACAAAAGCCTCAAAGACAAAGTTTCAGTGTGCTCATCCTTTGACATGCTGGGAGCTCTGTAGCTCAGCAAATGGTTGATTAAGTATTTCAAAGCAAACATACTGCATGTGAAGCCTGAACAAGATCACAACATGGGTGACAATTTTGCAGCTTTGATGTAGGGCTTCAGGAAAGATCTTTGTCTCATAAAAGGTGGCTTCGCTTTGTGAGGCACAATGAGAGAAAACACTGAAAAATTCATAAGCCCCCATCTATTAATAATTACTCTGTCAGTCCAGGTGAACTCACAACTTGTGGCATCAGCAGCATGGACTGCTCCAGCTGAAAGAAACACATGGCCCCTAAAGTGATTCATTGCATGGAAGCCCTTAGTTTCTTATTGGAAAACCACTGTTCTAGGAGACAAAGTGCCACAAGACAGGACTGTGTGGCACCACAAACCGCACACGGCTTCCTAAGACACACTCCGTGCCACCGCTGCAGATTGCTCTGTAGCAACCTTTTCCCAGCAGCAGTAAATGTTCTTCTGTATGAGCAGCAAAGGGCAGAGTAAGGGAGGCAGCCCAGCACTCAAGGCCCCGACCTCTGCTCATGTCTCTGAAGCAGAAAGAGGAGGAGGATCTGAACACTCCCTGCCTCGACTGCTGGTGGGATGCCGACCTCCCTTTTAAACAGGGAACATGGACAACGCTCTGCTCCGTCAGGAGGGTAAGGCACTAATGCCCTGGGCAACGAGATAATCCTCTGAGCAGCAAATTGCAACCCTTGAACCAACAGCTACCTTGGGATCTGAAACAGGAGCAAGGAAGAAGCAAGGACAGCATCCCTGTGTTACAGACTTCCCCATGTCAGCAAAAACGACAGCATCAGCACAGCCCAACCATGCATTCAGCAACTCTCACTGGCACGGTGTGAGAGGGGATTTTGGAAAGGCAGAGGGAACCAGCAGGACACATCCTCTCCACCAGCTCTCCAGCACTATCCTCACGCATCCCAGGAGGATCACTCTCCTGCTGTCCCCGTGCAATAGGGATGTTCTAGGCCCACCTCTCCTCTGACCAGTCTGTCTTCAACAAACCAGTCTTTTAGGCCCCAAATCATGCAGAATATTTCTAGTACAATGAAAATTTCCCCTTAATCCAAAAAATTACAGTCTGCACCTACTATTTACCAAAATTTTCTTTTCCCCTCCTGTAGGCCCCAGCTCCTCACACCATCCTAGGGCCCCAGCACCCCAAAAGGTTACAAACACCCTCTCCTGGACAAGAGCCCACACCACCTTGCCCCTGTGCAGATAAAACCAGCCCTTCTCCAGGAATTCAGTTGCTTCCAACTGCGGCTGCACACTTGTTTCTTTGCTGCAGATGGGTGCTTGCTCCCGTTATCCTGGCAGGCTCCTGGGTTATCTAATGAACCACTGCTGCCATGAGAGAGCAGTCGGGGGTCCTTGGGCAAGATTTAAAACAGCAGCACAGACTTGGATAATTCGATAAGGGCTGACACTTCCCTCTCTAAGAGAAATCTTATTTCATGGTTCATAAACTTTAGGGTTGTGGTAAACTCATCAGTGGAAATATTCCATGGGATGAACAGCAGCCCCTCTTTGCCTGAGCGCTGACTCTCACAGCATGGCAGTAAATCTCTGTGCTTCACCAGCTGCCTGGGCTGCCCAGGCTCTCACCAATCACATCCGCTGACAGATGCTGGGACTGCGCCTGCTTCCCCAGGTGAGGTCAAGAGATCCACCCTGGAATCTACTCCAGTGTAACCACTGCCTTTTGGATAGCTCATCCAACAAGCTGAGCTGATTTCCAACATATTTCAGAGGAGCACTGGTGGCAAGTGCGGGTAGAGGGTTCTCGTGCCCTCATTGCTGCCAGCAGCAGCACCCATGGGTGCTCATCTGCACAGTGCTGATGAATCAACCAGCATGTGCAGTGGTGTGGCAAGGGCAGGCAGGTGCTTGGCATGGATCTTACACAGGAAAAGCAGACAAACCCCTGTGCCATCTCCGTTACGGACCTGCCTGCTGTCCTTCGCAGCTTTGTAAGGCTGCGCTGCGGAGCTGAGGAAAGCTGAGACAAGCAAAGCCAGCACACAGCTTTCCAGCAGGTTGTGCAAAGATACCTCCAGATTCATGTGCAATGATAAATCAAAGTAAATGAAAAACCTGATTCAGCAAAACAGGGAGGGGAAGAAAAAGCACTGCCTGCCTTTGCAAATCTTTTGCAAGCTGTTAAAAAAAGGGATGGCGGAGCAGTTCCACTCGAAAGGCACACCCTTTCCATCTGTGGCCAGAGAACTTCTGAACCCTGCAAATCCCTCTGCCAGATCATCCATGAGAGGTATCCTACACTGAAAGGGCTTAATACCTAAGCTGTGCAGAGGCTCTGACCTCTGAGCACGCCTTAATACCCTCTTCTTATGGCATTGCGTAAGGATGCTTGAAGCGTACGGGCAGCATACGCTGAGCTACAGCACCAGGAAACAAACTGGAGCTCTGGCTGGTTGGTGCAGCCCGAGGTAGATCACTACCTTTAGCTTGCTTTTATTTCCTTACGGCTTGTCATATTGCTGAATTTCCATCAGTTAACAGGAAGAGAATAACCTGAATCTCCTACACAAATCTACTATTCAGTTACAAGTGGTTTTTATACCTAGAATTACCTACAATTAACTCATCCCAATCACCATGAAAAAAAAGATCTGCATATCCTCAAATCCTCTTTTTTTTTTTGATTAAAAACTTAATGGTAGATACATTTGTCACATAATTGAAGATGGGCTTTGGCCTTTGGAGCTAAAGTAACTTGCAGGAGGACTGGGCCAGCAAAGCTTACCGTACATTTGACACTCAGCAGGATTAAAGGTGACGGAATAAGATGTGGGAACACCTCCAGTGGTGTCTACGCAACAGGAAAGGCTCTTGCACAAGAACTCATACCACCTTTAAAGGTTTCCCCCTCTGTGATGAAATGTGCCCAGGGCCAGTGTCTCAATTCTGTTGATTCAAGCAGAGAACTGAGATTTTTCTTGCTCTTTCATCACTACATTGAGACATTTACAACCGATCTCCATGGCTGCTGCACCTGAAAGCCTTCCACAAACACAAGGTGGCAGCTTCTGGTGGGCTCCGCAGAGTCACGGTGTACTTAACACATCTCAAGTCAAACCCTCTACTTGCTGCTACCTGGCAGAGGTGGGTATTTAGGGATGAGAAGGTGTCTTGAGAGGAGTGCCACTCCTGCAGGAAAAAGTCCTTTTGAACCGAAGGCGTTGCGTTCCCTGGCTGTGCAGTCTTTCCCATGAAGGTCTTTGTGTAGCTGGCTTCCTGGCTTAGCAAGCTTTGCTCCCAGCTCTGATGACAGCTGAAGGATCAGGCCTGAGCTGTGAATTTAAAATTCCCTAACTGGCTTCCCTCTTGACATAAACCCAGGTATTTTTCAGGGGATGAGACCAGATAGTTAAACAGAGACTGAAGTTCTGCGGCAGTCAGCACCATGCTTGGTAGGAATGATGACACAGGTGAAACCATAGATCACAGTATCACAGTATCATAAGGTTGGAAAGGACCTCTGAGATCATCAAGTCCAACCTATAACCCAACACTAACACCAACACTAACACCAACCCATCATCTAAACCATGGCACTCAGTGCCTCATCCAGTCTCCCCTTAAACATCTCCAGGGTCGGCGACTCCACCCCCTCCCTGGGCAGCCCATTCCAATGGCCAATCACCCTTTCAGTGAAGAACAACTTCCTAACATCAAGTCTAAACTTTCCCTGACGAAGCTTGAGTCCATGCCCTCTGGTTCTGTCACTGGTCACCTGAGAGAAGAGACCAACCCCTGCCCGACTACAACCTCCTTTTAGGTAGTTGTAGAGAGCAATGAGGTCTCCCCTGAGCCTCCTCTTCTTTAGACTAAACAGCCCCAACTCCCTCAGTCGCTCCTCACAGGGCTTGTGCTCCAGCCCCTTCACCATCTTCGTTGCCCTCCTCTGAACACATTCCAGCATCCTGACATCTTTCCCAAACTGGGGGGCCCAGAACTGGACACAATATTCAAGATGAGGCCTGACCAGTGCTGAGTACAGGGGGACAATAACTCCTCTGGTCCTGCTGGCCACACTATTCCTGATGCAGGCCAGAATGCCATTGGCCTTCTTGGCCACCTGGGCACACTGCTGGCTCATGTTGAGCTTCCTGTCCACCAGCACTCCCAGGTCCTTTCTGCCTGACTCCTCTCCAGCCACTCTGTCCCCAGTCTGTAGCTCTGCATGGGATTGTTGTGTACAAAATGAAGTACCCAACATTTGGACTTATTAAACATCATCCCATTAGAATCAGCCCAGCTCTCCAGTCTGTCCAGGTCCCTCTGTAGGGCCATCCTACCCTCTAACAGATCATAGAAGATAATGGAGGCTACAGATCATCATGTGAATGATTATCATCTTTATTCATTAAAGACAGCTAACTTAAAATTGAAAGAAAAAACATACTCAGAAAGAAAATTGTCTGCCACCGAGGTACAGCTTGAAACCAGACAGCCACTCTCCAAAATGAATACTCATGACAGGTTGCGGCATCCCTTAGAGTTTGAACTGACACTGGTTCTTGCAGTAGCACAGTGACAGACGCTTTTCTGCACAACCTCTGAGCAAAAAAAAAGGCAAAGCAGAGACTCTGGCTGTGAAGAGCAAGGCCAAAGGTTCCCTTTTATGCCCAACAACTGGGTATCAGTAGAAAAGGAGGAGAGGGAACATAGAGGGAAGTTATATCTCCCTCTTTTTCAAGGACTAAGATAGCAAAAAATTGCAGTGCTGCCCATTACAGTTCATTTTGGTATTTGTGAAATTTGGATTATCACAGCCAGAGACCTGAAGAGACTGTTCTCCTGAGCAGGTTGACGTGTTTCACACTGGTTTGACACAGCAAACCTTCTCGTGAGGTCGGGAAGAAATCAGTTAGGAGAATTAAGCCTCTAGGCAGCAAATCCTCAGCATGCAAAGAGGTTGCTGCATGTTCTCAGTGACAGCTTCCTATGGGAGTGGAAGTTGCTACTCCCACACGTGACTAGGACCACGCTTCTCCAGCAATCTCTGTATACATCACCATGAGACCCTTTCCTACAGCAATGGAGAACTGGAAGGGAATGTGCTCCATGGCAGACCCAGCTATTTTCAGTCCCTCCAGAATGCACTTAAGTTGATATCAATTAGTGGAGTGTTTTCAAAATCCAGAGCAGAAACATCACATCTGTAAGTCCCTCTAGTCAATATGTAACAACAACAATGATTAATGCTTAATAAGTAATCATGATTATTATGCTAACTGACTATATTATGTTAATTAAAAGGTTAATTCCTCACTTTTCTTGGAATAGTGCCCTGACAACTGTGCTCCAAGTCCAAATGTTCCTCAGAAATCCACCTCAGGGAGTATTTCCTAGTTTTAAACAGAAGCAATATTCTTAGCCACACCAATCCTGTCTAATTTATCATTGCATTTTCGAAAATCTAATTCTTTTTTTTAAATAACTAGCATTCAATGATTTGAAAAAACCCACGAGGAACCCTAGTTCTGCTAACTGAGAGCATCCAGCACCTCTTTTACTGCCTGATCCCTTCCAACAGAACCCATTCCACTCCTGAAGAACTAGTGGCACAAAATGGATGTACAGCACCTCTGAGAAGGGCCACGTGCAGCCAGAAACTGTCATGTGGGATTTAGCCCCACACTATACCCTTGTGAGATGCTCTGGCACCTGCGTTAACATCAAGGATGTGAGAAGAATTGAAGCAGACACAGAAAAGTAGCGAGATGCATAGCTATGAAGTAACAAACACAAGGAGCAATATGTGATGCTTTTAAAAGCAGCTAATCTGGAAGGTAAGGGGAGGAAACATTCTGCACAAGGTACCACGCTGGGGGAGATCTTCCCATGGGGCACACTGTCCTCATTACCTTACTGGAGAAGACAGTCAGCCTGGCAAGCCATCTATGCAATATGGAAAATGCTGTTACGTGTCCATATTAAATGCAAGATAAATAATGGATGTGTACAGACACTACAACTACAGAAGATGCTTCAGCCTAGAAGCAGCAGCTCCTGCAAAGCAGCAGGACGCCCCATCTCCCTTTGCATAGCAGCCTGGGGAGCACAGAGCTCCTGCTCCCTGGCCTGTGCCAGCTTTGCTCTACTCAGCTCGAACTGTGGCAGCTGTGAAGATGGGACACAGACCGGATATTGCACCGTCCCACCACGAATCTAAGTTGGGTGCATATCTGGCTGACCCCCAACATCACTCCCACCGGCTGGGTGAGCCGTGCCGATGCTCGCCAGCTCCAGCCTGACCTGCTGCACCACTGACATTGCCTGAGGCTGTGGGTGCACTCCAAAGGACAGGGCATTTCTCCCCAGGGAGATGCACCCCAGCAGTAATTACCCACAAAGGTCCCTTGCTTGGGGCATCCCTCCTTTCCTGCCTTGGAAGCTGCTGTCTCGGCTGGAGGCCGATGCCACAGGCTGGCACCTCATAAGGTTTCCAAGCATGGCTGGATTTGTGGGCGAGAAGGCTACCAGGCAGCTCTGTAGAGTGGCCTCGTGGTGGATGCAGCTGGGAACTTGCCAGGAGAAGCACTGCCTCTGACCTAGGGACCCTTGCTCAGCACACCTGTGAATGGAGCAGCAGCTGAGAGCCAAGCATATACAAAGCAGAGAGAGATTTCATAGAATTATAGGGTGCTTTGTGTTGCAAGGGACCTTAAAGCTTCCCTGGGCAACCTGTTCCAGGGCCTCACCACCCTCATTGTGAAGAATTTCTTCCTAATGTCTAATCTAAATCCTCTCCTTTCCAATTTAAAGCCATTGCCCCTTGTCCTATCACTACTTGCCATTGTAAAAAGTCCCTCCCCAGCTTTCCTGTAGCCCCTGAAGGTACTGGGAGGTTGCTCTAAGGTCTCCCTGGAGACAGCTCTTCTCCAGGCTGAACAAACCCAACTCTCTCGGTCTGTCCTCATAGCAGAGGTGCTCCAGCCCTCTTGAGGATCTTTGTGGCCCTTCTCTGGACCAGTTCCAAGAGTTCTTATCTGGTCTTTCACCCTTCACTACACACAACCAGCAGGAGACCCACCAAGACAAATAACCATATCTGCTGGGCATGGACCACACGCAGCCCTGCCAGGGAAAGGGAGGACAGGCAGCAGCCACACCCATGTGAGAACAGGGACAGGCTTTTGGGGTCCTGGGGATCAAAGTCCCTCCACATCTCACACTGATGTTCAGAGTGGGCTCCCGGAGTGCAGCAACAACGCATACGTGCAGTGTCATGAGTGTGGAGTCCTCCTCGTGTTACCATGCTGGAGATAATGAACATTTTCTATTCTTCTTGGCAGGGAGTCAAATGAATCCTAATGGCTTTCCCAACCACAACACACAGGCAGTGCCGGCTACAGGCTTCAATTTCTGACACATCAACTGTAAAAGGCAATGGTCTTTTAATAAGAGAGCACCCAGGCTCCGGATGCTCCTGCCAGACCCAGTGCACAGAGTGAGAACAATTAGTTTTTTCCAGCATGTGTATCACGTGTAATAGAAAATATGAACTCACGTTACAAATATTTATAAAAAGTCAGACATAATTAAGCAATTTGCAATTGAAAATTAACAATCTAAAAATTCAGCTGTGTAGACAGACAGGGTTAAATATAACCGCAGTTAATGTGAGCTGATTTAAATAGATAATACAGCAGCAATGGAAAGAGGCAGTCAATCACATTCCTTTCCCGTGTGGAATATTGTCACATGGAGCTGCTGAGCTGCTCTGCTGTCCTGGCAGGTGCCAGGGAGCCATTTGCCCACAGCCCTGCTCTGGCCAGACAAGAGAGCTGGGGTGTCCATCCATCCACCACTGCTCCCACGGGCTGGACAAGCTGCCCTGCACCCCCTGGCCCCCGAGAGTGATCACCATGAGATGGTGAATGGAGCTGGTCTGCTGCTGAGTATTTCAAAACACTCTCTGCAACCCCACACATCTCCTTCCTCTCTGCAGACCCCGTGTGTCACATGGACCCCAACATCTTGTGTATGGGGGTACCAAGGCAGAAAAAAATCTGAAGCCACTTTGAGAGTCCTGCACTGCATCCCTGAAAGCATGGCTAACTTTCTCCAGTCCTCCTCCAGGCTCTACCTGCTGCCTCTTAATTCTCTCTCCCTACAGCTCAGCACGGATGGAGCCTCCAGGCAAACCCTTTCCATCCCCATAGGGTGGGTAGCTGTTTTTCACACTATTTTCCTAGATCTTTGCATTGAAAGACAAATAAAACACCAGTTGCCCAACATCTTCATCCCAATGCAGGCTAGACTACCTCAGCTTTGCCATGTGCCAGGATGCAACAGAGCTGGAGAAGTGGGAGATGCATCACCACCCATGAACCCTGGAGGGGCAGCCCGCCCCGGGAGGGCAGGTGAGGATGTGGCTGAGATGCTGGGGGAGATGGGACTGTCTTCAGCAGCCGAGTTTCATGAACAGAAGATGACTGAGGTCAGGACATGGGTGGGGTGGTGGGTCCTGCCTCACTTCTAGCTGCATGGTAGTGCTTGAGGCAGCTCCTCTGCAAGGAGCGCTTTCAGCTCCTGTTTTTTGAGGAAATGCAGTTTATTTCAAACTACATTCAGCAAGGCATGACCTCTTTCCTTTGAAATTGTTACCAGGGCAGGAAGGCTTTTGCTTACAGAGTTAGGGAATATATATTGGACAACTCAGACTAGGGCATTAGAGTCTCTGCTATTGTTGAGGTCTATTGGTACTATCTGAATGGCAGTGCACTGCAAAAATAAGGTGATAACCTGCTCTCTGATCTCATTTCATCTGTATTCTACCTTCAGCCTTCCCTTTAAGCTTCCACCAAGGGCAACACAGTTCATATACAGAAAGGACATGCAATAGTGCAGAATATATGCAGCTGGAATCCAGCTGTGAGCCACAGTGCACCCGTGACTGCAGGCCCACGGTGTCAGTACCTGCCTGTCTCAGATGGCAACTGGGGTTCTTTTTTTTTAGAAATAAAGAAAAATCACCACTGAAGAGATTAAAGGGAAAAGCAATGCTTGAAGCATTCTCATGGGATTCAGCTGCTTTGGCATTCTACTCTGTATCCAGGTCAAAACTGTGCTGCTAGAGCCACCCTGTTACTGCAAATGAAGGCAACATCAGATGCTACTGGCTATAAAAGCATGAGAATGTACACATAGGGAACCTACTGCTGAAATTCTTATCCTCTGTTTCCTACTATTAATCAAGTAGTTTGTTAAAGCAGGTCTATGTAAATCAAGGGGAGGAAACCAGTACTCAGGGTAATGGAAAAAATAATGTGTGTGTGCAAGCACCCATGGGGTCAGCTTGCTGCCCTGGCTGCACACTCGTGCAGAACAGCAGCTCCCTCTGTGTCTCTCCGTCCCTCCAGCTGGAGTTATGGGGAAAAACAACAGAAAAGAGCAGCTTCTGAAGGCACTATAAGCTGTTAAGGAAGGCAAAGGAGAGTGAGAGAGCTCTTGCTGGGAACTGGCACAGCTGGGAAATGCTCTGATACCTGTCTGTGCTGCTCTGCTGGTGCAAGGGAATCAACTGAGCATCACGCTGTGACCTTGCACGAAAGCTGAGGGAATAACTGAACCATTTGGCTTGAAGGCTGAGCAAAATCCACAGAACCCACCCTCTCAAAGAGCATTCATTATCGTACAGTTTCCCTCAGTACATTTTCTGCCATTTAAAAAACCTAAGGTGTTCTATTTCTAAAATGCTTAGAACCATCTCAAATCCATTCTCTTGCTCTTTTGGGGGGTGGTGGTGATGGTGTTAAGAGTAGAGAGTAAAGTATTTCTGAAACAACTCAACCAGTTCCCTGAAAACCTGAAAAATGCTTCATTCATCCCAAATCTGCCCACTTTACAAACCATACACAGGCTTGCTCCACGGGATGCGTCTGCATGCTCTGAGAAATGTGAGATTGCCTCTTCCATACTCCATCAGGAGAAAACCAAAAATCCTCTCCCTTCTCCCTTCTTATCCAGAGCCATTTTCACACCTGGTTGATCATCTCCCAGCTGTGCCAGATGTGTGTTTTCTGTCACAGGTAAAATGAATGGAGCGGGTGAGAACGCAGCCAGCTCTGTGAGATGCTGCCTGTGCCAGCAGGAGACCACCTAGATAGGGGATGAGAACCTAAGTGTGGGGAGGGGAAAATGGGGAAAACAGAAAAATCCTTCTCTTTATATTTGCCTATTTCTCTTCTCCAGCTAAACCCGCTCGCCTGGCAGGCAAGGACAGCTGCTGGTGCCGAGGCAGAGGCAGCAGAGGCACCCACTTGCAGTCCTGGTTGTGTCAGCACCCCCACCGTGCTCACTGCCACTATTGGCAGGACAAACAGAAACCTGGCATCAACCTGCCATGCTCCTTATGAGCCAGGTGCCCTCCAAAATCAGCACAGGGGCACCTTGTGCACTAGCTGGCTTGCAAGGCTGGCACTGAAGCAAAGGTAATTGCCTCCCATCCCCATCCTGATCATCGCACACAGTCATTCAGGTTTATGCTGCTGGCAGCTTTCTTTACTGCACAATGACACACACTAAAAATATTTGCCATTTGGACTAGATTTCATGTTTTAAAATGTATAACAAATAATTACTTGCACAGCACAAACCTTATACCTTCTGCTTCTGAGCAGATGGGAATTTGTAACAAACTTCATCTGGCAAAGCAGTGTCCCCTCATCTGCCACCACCTCATCTGCACTGTGCTGTCACACATCACCAAGCACTCTGTGCATCCCTGTCCTGTTTCCTAACCTGGGTATTTCCATACTAAAAGTTTTTGGCTGTGGGTGACCCGGTAACAGCTCCAACCTGCCTGCTTGCAGGGATCCTTTTCAGAGCCCCCCACACCTTTGCTGCAGACTAAAATGAAATAATCATTCTAGACAAAGCTCAGTTAGATAACTGAACAATTTTAATTCTGTACTCAGCAATAACATTGATACTTTGTGCAGGTGTCCCAAACCAGCCCAGCTGTGAGAGGCTGATGGGCTCTGAGCCCCAGGTGAACTACTGTCCCCTTCCCACACAACCTCCTGCACCCCTCGGAAATCTCAGCCCATGTTGCTATGTTAGGGCCATACCCTCCATTCAGCCTCGAGCTTATCTGACAGAAAAATATCCAGCGTATTCCTCAGGAGAAAGGCTGTCACAACCTTTATCCAGTTCTTGCAGCCCTGACTATCGGAAGCAGAGCCGACAGCGTCTGCTTTGATCCCATGAGTTCACTGCACTTGTCCATGCACGGTCAAAGATTGCTCCCAAACATCTGCAAACAGATCAAATTACCCTGACAGTTACCCCAGGTAAGTCAAACTGTTAGTCCTTCTTTATTCTTCCATCTCAGTCCCAAGACCTTCCCAACGCATTTTCATAGTGCAGATGTACTGGAGGTCTTTCTGCTGCCCTACAGGATGATAACAGCATCCCCCAATGTTTCCTGAACTTTCTCTGCTCAATAGAGCTTATCTTGACTGAGTGGCTCTGCAACTGTATCATTGCCCATGAGTCCAGACTCATTCATGCACAATTGTCCTCACAACTGTCCTCAGAAGCTGCTCTGAAAGTGAAAACCTCTCCAGTCTGTTCCAGAATCCTACAAGGGTGGTGGACTTAGATTCACCAGACTCCAAAACATCCTCTCATTCCCATCACTCCTCGCTTCTTTCAGCACTCCTTGCTTTCATTCTGTCTTTGGAGATAAAAGCTCTTCCATTGCATTACTCAATCTTCATTTCATTACTCAATTACTTCAATCTTCATTTCACCTTTGGCCCCGCCTTTCTCATGGCTCCATGCACACAGCATTCAAAGTATGGCTCTTCTTTCCTGGCAAGAGCCAAACCTTTACGCGTGCCGAAGGCTTGCCACCATGGCTGGAGACCTCAGCATGCTCACTGAGGCTGTGCCTGTATCCAGTGCTCCTTGCTTGCTCCAACACCTTGAAATTTCACAGCTGATGCCCCCAAGGCATCAATCATACACAAGCAATTTGAAATTCCTTCACAAGTCACTCACCACCTTCCTTGGCATCTTGTTACCTTACTGCAAGTCTGACGCTTGCTCTAACATTGTTTCTGACAGCTTGTAATTCCTCCTCACTTGCTTTCCCTCCGAGTCCTCTCCAGAGTCTCTTGTGAAGCAGAAAAAAAAGAAGAAAAAGAAGAAAAGAAAGTAGGGGAGAGGGGAAAGGGTAAAGAAGGGAGCTGATCTTCCTCTACATTTTACTAGAAGTTATTAGCCTGCATCCTGACAAAAGCAGGGATAGGACAGTTGTTTCAGATGCTGAAAAACAGAGTAGGAAGCAGGACTGGCCCCATCTCCAGTTCAATTGCCCCTACGTGACCCCAGGAGAAGGGCCAGGATTTTTCACAAAAGGGCATCCGAGGGTAGGTCGGAAAAGCTCTCTGCACTACCATCAGACCAGAGGAATGGGTTTTGCTCCATCTTAAGACAGGAATCATAATGCTCTGAAGACAGCTTTACAGCAGACAGCTAATGTCATACTTGAAAGGCGATGCTCCCATTTGATGCTGAACTCTCTCTTGCTCAGTGCACTTTTCTGAGCCCAGCCCTGGCTGTTATTTGCTGTTGGCTGCAGTATCAGCACCGCTCTTCCCTTCTGAGGGGATCGTGTTGGCAGGGGCCAATTCATGTCCAACAGAGTTTGTCCCTGTTGATGTCCAGTTACATCCAGTTCAGTGCTATCAGTTACTCCTTTCTCAGCAGGACTTTATTTAATCCAGTTTTCCTTCCCTCTGCCCACCAGCACCCCTCACTAGCAGCCCAACACACCCCTCCTCAGAGCCTCTGCACAGGAGTTTTGTTATTGATTATCCTTATGAACTCTGTGTCTTTGAACAGGAGCGATTTACTTTTGATCAATGCCTGGCATCCAGTAATTTCGCGCAACACTGGAGAGAGATTCCTGTCTGCTGCGGCACTCTGGGATGGTAGGAAGCCTCAGGGAGACAGATGTGCTCGCTCTCTTGCCCTTGCACCCCATTTTGCCCTTCCCTACATCATCTCATGCATCTTTTTTTTTTTTTTTCTGTATCATAAGGTTGGAAAGGACCTCTGAGATCATCAAGTCCAACCTATAACCCAACACTAACACCAACACTAACACCAACCATCATCTAAACCATGGCACTCAGTGCCTCATCCAGTCTCCCCTTAAACACCTCCAGGGTCGGTGACTCCACCCCCTCCCTGGGCAGCTCATTCCAATGGCCAATCACCATTTCAGTGAAGAACTTTTTCCTAACATCAAGCCTAAACTTTCCCTGACAAAGCTGATCTCCCACTGCCCTGTCTGCAGAATCTGAGGCACTGAGCCGCCAGCTCTCCCAGGCACTGGGGTGAGCTACTGATGTTCATGTGGTGCTTCACCTGACAGACCACTAATACCCAACACCGTGTAACTTCATGCAATGATAACCACTGATCAGGCCTAAACAAAACATATTTTGTCATCATCCAGAAAATCACCCTGATTTTGAAGCAGAGCAGGTCTTCCCAAGATGACTAATGATGATGCTCAGACCAGGCCCATAGTCTGACACTACAACACCAGTGTTTCTGCTGGTATATATGGGATAGAATAGATTGTTTTTGCTGTTGTTCATTGATGCTGCTTATGTTTTTAGCCCTACAATGGATGAAACTGCAACTGGCACAACGATAGGAAAGTTTAGTGTTCCAAATTATCTCCTTGAATGTATCTTTGGCTATTTTCATCCACAGAAATAAAAGTTCTGTTGGCTGCCGGACATCCACAGCTGTTTTGCAATCACCATATAATAAAGGCAGAACAGATTGACCAAGCAGTGACTCTAAATTAAGTGGTAATAAAGAAGATCAGGCGTTACATGGCTGGCAAGAGTGATGCAGGGGAAAGGAGCAGTGTCACCTCCTGCCACCAGCCAGGCGGGGCTGGTGGGGCAGCCAGGCTCCAGACAGTGCCAGCTGCAGAGAACAGCAGCACATCAATTACCCAAACCATTAGCAAAACTGGTGGCCAGTCCTCCTCTCGCTTTACTGAGGACCACACTGCCAGCAGGGACTTCCCAGCGGAAGGAACCACATGCTCCTCATCACAAATAAAGCAGATGTTCATGTGAAACACAGTTTGAAACAGACCCCTTCCCAAATGCTGCTGCTGTCTACTCAGAATGGTCCCTGGAATTTTTATTACGGATCTGTGACAGCACATAAACTAGTATTTAGAGTGAAATGCTCTTTTACTAATCTAACCTGTATTATCCTCTCTAACTGTGTTCTCCCGACCAGATCCAAGCCGTGCTGCTTTTGTCTGACCTGACAGTCATTTTCCTCCACAAAGTTACTTCAGAATCATTTCCCCAGTGGCAGCTGCAGCTCCTTCAGCTAATTTACCTGCAGTTGCTGCTTAACCACCCGCATACAACTTCTCCCTGCCAAAATCCACTGTTTGGGAGAAAAAGGCCAAGTGAAGAGAAAATCTACAAGCAGAAAGGTTAATGAAGAACTGAGTTAGAAGGTGCCTCAAAATGGTGGCTTGATATTTTACATTTTTGAGAATTTGGATATACACAAGGAGGGAAGATAATGAAAGAGACTCCAAGTCACAAGCAAACAATGGGTATGGTGATGAGGAACTGTTGCTGATATTACACCCTGCATCAGAAGTAAAGAGCACTGGATTTTAATGTGATCTTAAAACAAAATGTGTTTGGCAAGTGATAGTCTCATCAAATGTAACAGGCCTCACCTGACTTAATAAAACTATGGCATCAACAATTTTGCCATGAAATCGTATCTCTGTTTTGCAGCTATTTTATCAGCCCTGGTCTCAGCTCCACACATGGGTACGCAAGACGCCTGTTAATGGCAGCCAAACACATGCCTGCAGCTCATTTCACCAGTGTTGCACAACATGAGCTCACCAGCAAGCTGGCAGAAATATCAGCAGGATAAATGACTGCTGTCTAGAACAAATAAGAGACCATTTAATTACTCTCCTATTAGAATCTTAGAATTTAAATCACCCAAATATTCTCACTCTCATCTCTGGACTTAACTTGGTCACAAAAGAAGCTCATTATGTTAGCAAAACCCTTCACAAAAGCCAACAGCTCATGGTCGTCCACTTGCAAACAAGGGAACTCTTCACTGATGCTCCTTCTGAGAAGGAACAGCCAAGGAGTAAAGCCTTACGCTCGATGCCTCCTGCCAGCATCTTACGGCAATCTCTGCCACCTGCCAAGATCTCCTGGCCTTGGTGGTGACCTGGTATTTTGCTTTTACTTTTTACTTTTTTAAGTTGATGCTTGAAGCAAAATACCCTCATTATAGATCTTGACCAATTTCCCTTCCAGTGAACTGATGATGATGACTGGAGACCTGCAAGATCACTGCTGTTCCCAGTACAGCTGTAAACACAGGCAGCAGTTGGTCAAGATGCAAAAACAAGCCTGAGGCAGGTCCTGGAGAACAAGGAATCTTTAAAAAACACTCAGCAGGGAAGTCTGTGCACGCTTCTCTGTGGGTCACTGTCTGTCTCTGTGCTTCCTCCCCAGTGCCTTTTCTCATTGCACACTTCACTCCCCTGGCAGCACACTCAGAAAAGGACAGCAAAATTATGCATCTGCACCTCATTCTCCTTTGTTGTGGGAAATGCCTATAATTTGAGCTGGCCTCTCCTCCACATGCTCTAAGGAAGGCTTAGGGCTCAAGGACGAACATGCAAGCCAGCAGCTCTGCTCTGCCACTGCCCGGGAGCCCAGTGGTGGTCCACGACCACGGTGGCACGGTGGCATCACGGGGTCCAGGGGGGTCCAGGCTCCAACCTCCAGTCTGCACTGTGTTCTCCTGGGCCACCAGCACTCAGGGCTTGCAAACAGCCGTGCTGGGAACTCTGCTCTCTTCCCTGCCATAGCTATCAAACTTTAACATCTAGAGACTGCAACGTTACAGCATCTACAACAAAATACACGTGTCCCTGACGTCTGACTTCAAGCTGGCTACTTCAAGCTGGCTACTCCCTTCTAAGTCTTATCATTCTACGAGAAGAACTTCAGCTCAATATTGCCTTTAATCTCAAAATATTCCTTGGAAGGAATGGCTGCTACACCACCATACTCTTTGTTATATGGGAGGACACAATCATTTTCCCTCTTTCATTGCAATGATGCTTCTAAAAGATTTCACACTGAGTAACAAAGAATATTGTGCCATCACCTCCCCAACGTCTTACTGTCCTCTATTCCAGAGACAGAAGAAACGGACCAAAGACTACAGCAAATGAAGAACACACACACAGATCATTCCTGCTAGGAAACTTCCCTGCCACCCTGCATTACCCAGCAAAATCTGTTTGATGGAGTCCAGCATAGTTTTTATATGACTTTAAGCTATTATAGCTGCCCTTCGTATACATGAGAGGCTGTATTTGTAGCTCTCTTGTATTCAATTCCCTATTGAACTTGCACTCTAATTTCTCATAAAACATGAATAGAATCAGATGTTCCATAAAAACCATAGTATATTGAATATGAAAACCTGACAATGAAATAGGGGTAAGGAACAGCTTACGTAAGTTACATTCCCTGTGGTTTGAGATATTGAGACCAAGCCTTTGAAATGCATGAAATCTAGTTTGTTGATCATTTCCCAACTTGCAGTCAGCTCAGTGGCAACAAATATGCACCTACTTTGATATCCTTTGAAGAAAGGTCTTGGCACCTCATTTTCTTAAGAAATAAACTTATTCTCTTTTTATTTTGGTATTTCTTTAGATGCAAATGGCAAGATTAACCCAGCTGTATTTTATATTCAGGCAGTACTTTCTATGGCCTGATCCATCTGACTCCCAGAGTTTCTTCTGAATGAAAACAATACCATCTATCACAGCCCAAGCTGTGGCATGAAGCGTTTGTCAAGTAACACGGAAATACTGGTGGAGTGCAGAATGAAATACAGGGAGTGAAGGAAAGGACTGATGAATAACACATTTTCTTTTAAAATAGTTCTCTTTGCTGGCATATTGAGCATATTATAGATTGCAAAGGAGTAGAAGCAGTCTTGGAGAAACCACATCTTTCAGAAATAAGATTAGAGAAAACTCAGTAAAATATTAATACAGAGCTTTCAAAATATTCGCTTAGTGGATGATGTATGTCACAAGAATGTTCTATTTAAGACGATAAAAAGAAAACTGAGAGAGCAGTGTGTAACGTTAGGCTAGCACAGAGCCAGGCCAGGTTCTCCAACAAGACACTCCAGTTGAAATGAAGACCCTGGAGCCCCAGCATGGCCATGAATAACCCCTACTATCTGCAATCACGAGGGTATCTTTACATTGTGCTATGCAATAGGCATCAGAATTTCATCAGCAAAGCACCAGGATTTTAGTGATAAAGTACATGAGTGAGGGTTAAAGCGCTCCAAAACACCAAGGCTTTCACATGGAATTCAAATAAGATTTAAAGAGCAACGCACAAAATTAAATTCCAGCAGCTGCATTGTATTTCCAGTTAAAAGGAAAAGAAAGGGAGGCATTAACACAGTGCAAGGTCATGCACCAGTTATGTCTTATTAAGTATTCCAGCCTTACTTAAGATAAGCATCACATATGGGTTCTTTTGCAGTTAGCAGTTCCTTGCTTAAAGAGAGAGCGGTCTAGATAACACCCCTTCTGTCTCCAGGGCCTCCTGGGCTGATTGACAGGAACACGGGCTGCAGGGAACAAATGCTGCTGAAAGAAAAAACAAGATTACTTTCTCCAAAGGGGGCCAGGGGGTCATTTCTTTGTCACGTCTTCTGCTCACCATCTCTGGTTAAAGAAAAGACAAAGAGGAGGAGTGACATTTTCTTTTCCTAATAAAACACAGGACATGCTGTGGAACTGGTTCTTACATATGGTGGCTTGCACTGAATTCCAAGTTGGGGAAGCAACAGAAACTGCTCAAAATAAATGTGGCATTTTGAGAGCTCAATCCCACCGCTGAGAACCAGACTGCATGAATGTCCAACTCAGAATCTACCCCACAACCCATCCCAGTTACGTTTTACATTGGTTTTTGGGGAGATCAGCAATAAACACCTGATTTTAAGGATCACCTTTGTCTACCACCCCTCGTAATGGCGTGATGGACCGCGTGCAGCTTGGCTTCTCCTTGAGCAAGCCCACCAGGTATGCTCAGGCTGGGCCCCGGTGTGCAGTAGCAATGTGTCCCATGAGGTTGTTGGGGCTTTCAGTGCAAAGAGTTTTCCTTGAATTCAGCAACAACTTCTCCACATGCTCCCCCAATCTATCAGTAGTCTCTTCCCTGCTATAAAAAGGTAACACCTCTGGGGTTTGCGTTTTATGCCATCCCAGATCTCCTCTCCACTGAAATGGTTTCAAGCTATAATTCCTGAATGTTGTCACATTTAATGATGCTCAAGAACCTTTTCTATTTCCTATTACTTTCTACAGCTCCTGCAGACCTTTCCTATTTCTACAGCTCCTGCGAAACCTTCCCCACTCCTCCAGCATCTCCCTTTGCACAGTTGCACCCAGAGCAGTCCATCTTCCTGACCCTCTTCCCTGCTCTGATCCTCTGGGGGGAGTAGCCAGGCACTTGCAGAGGCAGATGACACCAGAAGAGCTCTCCCAGTTCATAATCTCAGGGCAAATTCTTCCTTTCCCAGAGATTTCTGCTGTTCTCAAAATGGCAGCATCAGCAGCTTAGCACATCATCAGCTACTTCAATCCTTCACACCTTTCCCCAATTGCTCCTATATAGAGGCAGGAACTCACAACTCAACTTATTCTTTTCAAAATGCAAAGTGATGGAAGGGAAATGAAATTGTATCAATAAGCATTCATTGGAAATGAGGCTCCTGATGTGATGGAAAAAAAAATATCTGGCTAAACAGGGAAAAAATCATGCTAACAACTAGATTTTCAGAGAAAGAGGAGAATTAGCAGTCCCTAAATAGAGGGGTTAAGGTAGATTGAAAGTGTCAAGTCATTGATATTTTATAAGGTAACCATGGTTATTTTTTATGCATTCCTTTGCAGCATGAATGCAGATGATGAAAAGTATTCATGGGCCAATTGAAACAAAAATAAAACTGAAGAGATATCTTGATGGTAATTTAAACCTTAAACTGCGGAAATTAATCAGTCCATACAGAAAACGAAGAGCGTTCAGCTGATATTGCACCACAAAAACCTCTCGCTAAACAGACAAATGAAAACCAAAGGATGAACATCTTGAAAATCATCCTGACTTTAGCCCTAACGTACCTGCAGGGATCAATAGTGCTGGAACAGGATAGATCTGGTGTGACGAGTGAGTTTGCCCATGTGGCCTCTGGATAAAGCACAACTGTTCCTGACTGGATTTGTGCAAGGGGCTGGAACGCAGAGGATGCTGGTGCTGGTGTGCAGCAGCCCCACGGTGCTGCCCTACGTGGGGGTCACTAACAGTTGGGATGTCTTAGGCTTCTCCACTGCTGCTTCTTGAGATAATCTTGCATGTTTCTATGTTAGACTAAAAAACTCTCTTGATTGCACTTCCCTCACTGGAAGTGGAGTCACCCCTCACAGGAAGGGCAGGAGAGCACTGCAGCAGACAGGAAGAGGGGGGGAAAGGGTGAGGGTGCCCAGTTGTGATAGATAACAACCAAGTGCTCTATTAAGCAAACTATACCAGGGCTTTGCCTCAGAGGAGTCTCTGTGGACTTCTGCAGCAAATAATGAATTAAATCCATCTCCAGAACCCTGTGGTGGAGGGGCTCCCAGCAGCCAAAACGTTTTGCACGGCAGCAGAGAGCAGAAATAAGAGGCTGCTCCTCCACTCCAGAACTTTTCTGGATGCTGAAAACCATTTTCTGTCCCTTAATTAACACCCCATAACAAGCCACTTCTTGTTTTGGTGGAAAAAGTGACATTTTGCTAGGCTGCAGAGAGGCATCCACACCCCTAAACCTGGAGGAAGGCTGGCAGGAGGTAGCGTGGGAAGAATTCAGTGCAGAAGACTTCTTCAGTCTAATAAACATTTCTGGTTAGTGTTAGAAGGAACCAACTGACTTTTTCTCCGCAAGTCTTCTCTATTGTTGCATGATATAATAATTTCTCTGCTAAACATCTGCTCTTCAGACGAGCACTCCAGCCTGGTTTCTGTAAAGTGACTGTCAAACCAGAAGATGTCCATGGCAGGGCCAGAACTCAAAGTTCCTAGTGCACGAAAACATACATCCCCAACTGGCAGCTAACAGGGTTAAAACACCCTCTGATTAAATGAAAGCATCTTTAATTAGTTTAATTGACCATGCCTCAGCCAAGACCATCTGCTCAGCAGCATTTGCCTCCTCTTTGCAGGAGCGATTGATCAGCCATAGCTAGAGAATACAGCATTAGGCTACATCAGATTTATTTTGTTTAATAGAAGAGCTAATTTGCTTTAAATTTAATTATAGGGGCCAAGATTGCTCTCTAAGCCCGTAACAGCCCAGAACATAAGCTGATCCTACAGCCAGTGGTGGTCTGTATGTGTCTGTGCAAGTCAGACACCGTGTGCTGGCCCCTCGAGGAGCAGATTCCACCCTGGCAGAGAGTGTTGGCTGTGTTTTCCTCCTGAACTGCAGCAGCATCAGGGTGTGCTGCCAGGCTGGCAGGGTCATCCTGTCCCACTCTAACCAGCTGAGCTCTTCCCCTCAGCTCTCTCTTAGATGCTGGAGCAGGCAGATGTCCCATCTCAAACAGCTCTCCTGCTCTGAGTTATACAGACACTAAATGATGTGGGACCACCATGGGGGACCACTCTGTACCTCTTGGGTGAACTCTGCCAGAACCTCTCCCAAATAGGGCAGCTGGCTCCTGGACATCACACTCACCCTGCCCCTCTTGGCCTCTCCTCACTCCCAAGCCAACATCATTCTTTGAAATTGCACCCTGAGCTGACAAAGACGGGTAATCCCCCCTCCCCCTGTAGACACCACGTGTATCTACATCGTGTTATTAGGAAGGTGACAATTTCATTCACTTCCCAGTGCTTTTTCTGTTTTCAGTTTCCTGTTGGGAGTGAAAGCAGTGCCGTCTGTGGGAGATGCTGGAGCCCCGACAGGCACGCTAGGGCTGCCGCGGGCTGCTACCAGAGTAATTACAACCCTGCAAAAGGCTCCAGGCTGCCATGTCCGTTTCCATGGAAATAAATACTGAATTACTGAAAACAGAATAGGATGCTTTACGGATTTTCAGGCTTTTGATCATCTCAAAACCACCTTAACCTCTTTTTTATTGGTGGCGGCTTTGTTTTCAGGCAGGGGGATCATGTTCAGTGTGGAAAAAAGTAGAATGACCAAAAGGTGTTTTGAAGGAGTGAAAAAAAAAGCCTGATGCCCTGGGAATTTTCAAGGGGGACAGTGGTGTTGACCAAAGCTGCTAGTCATCTGCAGCATCCAGGTAGCCAGTCCTGGGGAGAGGAGCCCATGGAGGCCAGTTGAGCAGCGTGCTCCTTGCCTGCAGCCATGCAGCAGCCCCAGCTCCAGCTCAGCACTGCTACCCTGCAATGGTCTGTTTGCAGGGGCTCTGGGACTGAAGCAAACCTCCTGCTCTTTCAGAGGGGTCATTATAGCCAGCTGTAGTGCTTAAATGCCCAGAACTGCAGGTGGCCATTTCACAGGCATTGAGCTTCAAGGTGAATCCAGAATAAAAATGAATTGCTTTATGTTCTTCAAAAATGATAAATGGGGAGCAGAAGGAAGCAATCTGATGCTAAATCCCTGTATCCATGAATTGCAGGGACACAGAGGTGTGTACAGACAGGGAACTCCAAACTGCACACAGTGACTCTGAGCTCAAATCTCACTGCAAGGCACGGCAGTGTTCTTCAACACAACAAACTAAATGAAATATTTGGTTTGGGGAGGATACACACAAACCAAACATTTATTCTTACGTCACCTTAATTTTCATCTCACTGTCTGAGCGATTACAGAGTGTCATGAGAGTTCCTGCCCTTACTTGTTTCTGCCCTAACCTGGCTGCACCTTCCAAGTACCCATGCACCACAGCAAGCCAAGAGCAAAGCTCGGCAAACCACCTCAGCTGCAGAGATGAGAGAGGGCAGAAAGCAAGACAACACCTCAGCAAATCATCTCTAATACTGACTTAAGCTAAAATCAAACATTTGACTCAGGACAGAGATCCTAAATATCCTTCCTGCTAACACTTCTGAAACCAATTTTTCTGGCAGGGGAACTTTCTGCTTGTTGAGAAATGTCAGCCTTTGGACACAGTGTCCTAATTCAGCTGCAAAAATAAATGTCAAAACAGTGAATTCAAGTTTTAAGCCAGTTCTGGTTTGCAAAATTTGGGTTGAAATGTTTCCTAGCTAAAATCACAGCCCGACAAAACTTACAAAACAATTCTAGCTGCACTGGTTAGAGGCCTTCATACCTTTAGATGAAACAGCCACCAGACTGGATGGGACCTCTTCTATATTGCAGCCCATCCACACACCCCCCTTCTCTGATGTTTTACCTTCTAGCTGGATGGGCAGGAATAGGTGCTGAAAAACCATGACCATGTATTACTACGTATTACTCAGCAGGTCTGACATGTATATGTTTAGCTACTTGTTTTCAAATCTAATATCTAAGGGAATTAGATGAAATTGGAAGCTTAGTACAGATATTTTGCACATTTTAAGGAATGCTACAGTGTACAGGACACTTCAGTCCCAGGAAAGAAGAGAAAAGCTGATGGTGAATTCAGACATCATGCAGGAACAGCCCAAGAGCCCAGTGCTTCCTCCAAGGCAGGAGGCTGGAAGTGTGCAACTCACCATAGATTTGGTCTGGGCATCAGCTGCTGCTGCTGGATTGACTGAACAGCACTGTACCAGCTTTGTCTTTTCTCACGGTAGCTAAAAATGACTTTCAAACACAGCTTGAGAGAGAAAAGTAAATCACTGCCTGCAGCTGGGGAAGAACAAGACAGGGAGGACACCACAGCCTGATTTTCAGAGATGCTGCTACAATTCAGTCATCATGAAGGTCAGTGGGAAATACAGGGCTTGTGCCCAGGGAAACACCGACTGCAGCAAAGACCCAAGTTTGGAACACTCATAGAAAACAGCTCTTGTCTCACTATCCCACAGCTGTGGGTTAATTACAAAACAGCAGAGCTAAAGCCAAGCCTTGTCAATGGCTTCTGGGCCAGAAACCCCAGATTCAAACCCTCTTCTCCATCCACGACACCTCTCATAGTGGAGGAGCTCACTGCTGCTGAGATACTCAGTTCCCATGCTGACTCCAGTGGAGCAGAAACACCAGGCACATAGCCCACGTTATGCAAAAACCTTAAGCCTCTGTGCCTTGTTTGAAATGTTCTAGTCAGAGGTCAGGCTTAATGACACTGTTATCTCCACAACCATTCTGTTATAACACCACTTCCCATCTTTGTTTCCTAAAAGCCCTTCCAAATGCACCAATCCCTTCTGCTATCTCAGATCCCGCTATATCACCACCATCACATTAACAATACACTTATCTCATACCACCTGGGGATATTGTATTAAAAAAATCCCTTTAGAAATCATCCTCCTCCTGCACAAACAAAATACTATTTCAGAAGTGAATGAAAACACAGTCCCAGTGATACAGTCACTATGCAACTACTGAGTACGACGTAACAGGAGGCCACAGAGAGTTAAGCATCTTCTTCCAGACCACAGGAGAAGTTCAAGCAAGTATTTATTGCTCTCAGTACTGTTCCTGCTCATGCTTTAGGAGGACAATAATTAGGCTGATTCTTCTTACTCCTTGCCTCCTTGCACAGTCTCTGGGGCAGTTTCAGCCTGAACTCCAAGGCAAGGGAGAGCACATCAGATTCCCAGTTCCTCTGCTCCTCCCAGCCAGCAGGAGCCATGGGAGCAGCCTATGGGCTTTGCTTTACAAAGCACAGATCATTGATTAACTGCATCAACAGCACCACACTGCTGCTCCAGAAAGAGTGATGGCATCCAGACAGCCTGCCAGGAGAAATGCTCCGTTTCCCAAATCCTCCCATGCACAGCAGACGAGTGTAGGTCCAAAATAAGTGCAGCTTACATCGTGCCGAACGACCACAGGGAAGCTCATGATTGCCCCCAGATTTGCTTGGGAGCTCTGCTTGGTCTCAGTACACAGCTGAGACAGGGTCCATGGTGGGCTCCAGCAGGAGCTGCCCCAGGGAGGAAAGCAAAGGTATTAATCACCCACATGCACACACGTTGAGCCCACACAGCGTTTCTGGGACTATTATAATTTCAGCACATCCAGGAAAATGCCAGACAGTGTTTTCCTTTTACTTAAAGCTTATTCACAAACAGAATATATAAAATATTTTGTTCTTATGAAACAGGCGACAGAAGCTTTAATTAAATGATTAAGAAAAAGATTTAAGTTGTACTTCCAATTAACTCTGATGAGGCAAGAGTCAGACCAACAGAGTCAGTGCATCTTCACTGGGAGGCAAATGAGCACTGCTTGGGCTGGCTCTGACTGAAATGCCACCCAGATCGAAAAAAAGACAGCACAAGGAGACAAAGGACCATTTTGAGGGGTCGTGGGGCCAATGCCACAAAGCTCAGTGGGCGTTACTGCACTACAAGTACGGCTGCAGGCATGGACTAAGAGGTGTTTGCAAACCCCCCAGGCAAGGGAGCTCACTGCTGGTTTCAGGACAGGCTGGCAGAGCAGAGGCATTTGCAGAAGAGGTCTTGTCAAACAGAGAGAGACAGATGAGTCAAATGAAAATTAAGTAAAATGCAAAGTGGTGGGGAGACGGTGAGAGGCTGGAAGGAAGCCCTGCAGAAGCAGGTCCCAGCCCTGCCACGGCCACAGTGCACACGGACACGCAAAGCCTCAGCTGCCCCCTCCTCTCCCACCCAGTGCCCATCGGGGATGCTGCAGCACTGCACATGCCATTCTTCCCTCTCTGGATGTCTCTGGTTTTAGTGCTGTAATGCTGGCAGGTGCTTCTGGTTTGTAATTGGTGACAGAACTCACACATTAGAGGTGGTGAGCAGCTCAGCAAGGGGTCCAAGGGGTTACAGTCCAAGGGTTTACAACATGGGAGAGCGTCCCAGTCGAGCCCCCAGGGCTTGACTTGCATCTCCAGTCTGGAGCAAACAGGCATCCAGCTGCTGTTGTGGCTTTGAGATCTGCCCTACGCAAACACCAAGAACTTTCGGAGTTACAGGAGGAAATAATTTGCTACTAAAGTTTAGGAGAGAAATTTGCTTTTTCAGGGCTGATGCCAACGCTTCACCACGAGAGATGAGGCAGAAGCTTTTGGCAGGGGAATCACAGAATCATAGAATCTTCTGGTTGGAAAAGACCTTTGGGATCATCAAGTCCAACCGCACCCATCATCTGCTAAACCAGATCCCTCAAAAACTCATCTACCTGTTTTTTAAACACCGCCAGGGATGGTGACTCAGCCACCTCCCTGGGCAGCTGTGCCAGTGCCTGACCACCCCTTCGGGAAAGAAATTCTTCCCAATATCCAGTCTGAACCTCCCCTGGTGCAACTTATGGCCATTTCCTCTTGTCCTATCACCTGTCACTTGAGAGAAGAGATCAACACTCGCTCTGCCACAGCCTCCTTTCAGGCAGCCATGGACAGCGATGAGGTCTCCCCTCAGCCTCCTCTTCTCCAGGCTAAACAATCCCAGCTCCCTCAGCCATTCCTCATAGGACTTGTTCTCCAGCCCCTTCCCCAGCCTCGTCACCCTTCTCTGGATGCTCTCCAGCCCCTCAATGTCCTTCTTGTAGTGAGTGGCCCAGAACTGAACACAGCACTCGAGGGAAGCGCTGAGGGAAGTTCTTGAGGAAGAGGGACTTATTACTGAATCACTGCTCCTTGTGTATAATCTTTCTGTCTCTCCTGTAGAAAAAACACGAGACAATGCTGTGCATCTTGTGCTGGGAACTCCCCACACAAGTTATGTAAACACAAACATTTTTGGTTGAGAGGATTTACTGATACCCTCCAACAGGCTGGTGGCAAGCGGTGGCTGGGACCCTGCGGGAAGGAGTAGCTGTCAGCAGCAATTTTGGTGCTTGATGGCAAGATCGAAGTGCAGAGCAGCTGCTGGTGCTCCAAGAGCTCCAGATCCCTCTGGAACAGCTCAGATGACACGACCACAGGCAGCACCGAAAGAAAGGTTCCCTCAGCAAAGCCTGCAGTTCCACTGGGTGCTCACTGCTGCCCTCCCTGCAGCTCCTAATGGGAGAAGGAGCAGCAGTGACCTGCTCCCACCTCCACTCCCTGCAGGGCAGGCTCCCACCCCACTGTAACTACTCCTACACTGAATGGCTGAAGGACTGCTGGCCCTGCAGCCCTCTGAGCTGTGCCTGGTACAAAGGGCAATCCCTTCTGCATAGCCAATCCTCACTATTCAGCTATTAAAACCAGGGTAACTCCCATGCTAATACATGCTTTCAACAGAAATTAAGTCTTTCTCTAAAAGCTTAAATTACAGGTTTGCTGCTACTGAATATTAGAAAAGACCCAGAATTAAGTCCTCCACTTCCAGAATAAAACTAGGACCTACTGCAGGGAACAGGTTGTTCAATGCAACAGGGCAATTTGCAGGGAGTAGCCACTGGGTTCCTGATGTCAGCCAGAAGGCTCTCATAAGGAGAGATCATCCACAATGCAGCACAGCCATGATTAAATACTGTTTTCTGCATCACTGGGAACCACAAAGCAAAAGGGGAGGATCGCACACACGCTCACATAAAACCACCCTTATTCCTTAGCTGAGCACAGGTCACAGGAGGATGAGAGACACAGGGCTTGAGTGGGTTTAAGTTAAAAAAAACCCAACCAGCTATAGGGACTGACTCAGCTCTCAACACATCACTGAAAATATCATGGTTTTGATTTTAAAGAAGTCCTCCAACAGAAGACGGAAGCATGAAACCTGGTTTGCAAACATAATTTGAGGACTGACGCAGTCCTTGCCATTGCCTTTTTGCCAGGGACATTTATTATCTTCTCCCCACTCTGCCATAAAGAACTGAGATGAAGAAGAACAAATGCAAGAGAATTAAGCTCTTTACAGGAGAAAAAAAAACGATCGAACATCATTTTCTATGTCTTGAAAAGAATTGGAAATGTCTAGACAGGAGACAGACAGGTCTCAAATGTACTGATTTCAATAAAAACATGAACCCCTGAATAAGAGGGGAGAGATTGAGGTCTGCTCCTCCTCTGAAAACTTTCCACAGCATTACCTTGCCCTCCCCGTGACTCTGACATCCTTTATCCCGCCTATGATATTTATATCCGATAGCAGGGGACTGTAATCTGGGTCACTGAGAGCCTGGACAGCCACTGACAGCCCTCCATGAGAGCTGCTGGATGGGCAAGCAGCACTGCAGAGTCCCAGCTCTGCTCCTCGGGGGAACTGGCTTCTACTGGGGGGTGGAAAGAGAGGAATGGGAGAGATTATCATCTATTTGGGAACTCGCAGCACAAGCAGAGCCACCCAAGGTCATGGGGGGTTTGGGGACACTCTCTTGCCACCATGGGCACGCAGGGCTCACAGAAGGTCCCTCTATTTCAGGAAAGCTGTACAACCTCATTAAGAGAGTTCACCCAAGACATCCACCCCAGGACAATAATCTGAGCTGCAGGTGCCAATGAGGTTATGGCAGGCTGCAGAACGTATGTCTATCATTTAGACTTGGGTGTGAGAGCAGAAAGGCAAGCAAGCCACAGCAAAAGAGCCCAGCTAGGCACCAGCAAAGACCTCCTCATCCAGCCACTGAGCTGCAGGAATAGAAGTTTCCCATCTCAGCAATACTATGGGATTTCAGGAAAGACAACAATATACAGACCTTCTGAAACACCTGCAGAAAATCCTAAGCAACCAAGCATGAGAAAACAAACACAAGCAAGACCAGGAGGCCCAACTGGACATAATCAGCAGTGCAGAAGTCCCACCATGAAGCAGAACTCCCCTCTCTGGTGTAAATTCTCTCAAACACAGTCTGGTCAGACCCAAGGCTTCCAGCCCATAACAGCATTATTTCCCATTGGCAAAGCCTTCCTCAAGAAAGCCCCTTCCATTCTCACACAGACTGGGAGAAGGACCTTACCTGACACGCATTGTACAGAAGTTGATGCTCAAATTTCTTGATGCCCAAAATGTTCTGGAACATTTCGTAGAGCTGCTCCTTGCTGAGGATGAGCTCCGAGGCAGCGCTCGCGGTCATCCTGGCCTGCTGCTTTCGGGGATCCTCTTCCCCACGGTAAATAGCATCAAACTTTGCCATCCAAGAGCTCAGGACCGTCTCCTTGCTGAGGCCATCAATTTCCGGCAGGCTGCGCACTCTCTTCTCAATGTGCTTCTTGAAAACCTCCCGAGAGTCATTCGCTGAGCACCCTCCGCTCTGCACCATCCTCGCAACACGGTCGCTTTTCAAGAATACCTGCAAAGAAAGGGTGATTTCAAATGGTGTCAGTTAAAAAAACCCCAAAATACTTCAGTAGCACAAAATGTGGTGTCAGTGCTGGGAAGCTCAGTAACTGGCTGCCAGTACCCTTTCCAACTCATCACTCAGCAACCACATGTTGCCAGACGGACAGAGGTTTCAACTGTACTTTGGGAAGCATAATGAAATCAGGTGAAGTTTCTGCTTTGTGTCTGATAAAATGGAACATTTTGATGCAATTAGGACTTTATGTGATGTTGTGGTTGCACCTCACCAGATACATAAATGCCCTTTGGGAAAGCAAGATTATATTTTGCTCTTTCAAATGTTTTAAAAAGGAAGTTATTATACAGCTACGTTCACCTAGGCAAATTCTGCCCTGCTAGAGGGAGCCCTGTCATCCTACTCAAGTGAGCAGCACGATATTGCATTTATCCTGGTTGCCAGGCCCCAGGGACACCTCTGACCAGTGCAAAGACCAGGCTTACATTAAGCTGCTACAGAGAAGATCTTTGCCAACCACCTGCTTTCACGAGACGACAAGAATAGCATTTGATTAATTAATTTAATGTTACCTTCAGTTAAATTATAGAATCAAGGTCAGAAAAGACCTCAGCCCAACACCACTGTGCCTACTAAACCATGTCTTGAAGTGTCGTGTCTACATGCTTTCTGAATGCCTCCAGTGATGGTGACTCCACCACTTCCCTGGGCAGCCTGTTCCAATGTTTGACCCAAATAACGTGTATCTCCACTTCTCCTATACCCTGGTCCTTCCAACCTGGTCAATCAGCACTGGAAGAGTACAGTTAAAGGAAAGGATGAGAAAAAATGGCCTGATCTTTGTGAACTGATGGCCACCAAGGCAACTCAGACAATTCAAAGGCTCACAGCCAGTGGCACAGGTGGATGAGGCCAAATCCCCATCTGCTCCAGCTCTGCTGAAGTAGTACAGGGTTATTTAGAGTGGCTTGAGGCTACCACTGAAGGCTCTGCAGAGAGAGCAGCCTGCAAGGTGCAGGACACTGACAGCAGGAGGGAGAAGGTGTTTTATGAAGATACTCTTCCTACTGTAAGAGGAGCAGAAGGGTCAAAACATAACAGACACCTGCAGACCAGGAGATGCCATGGGAGCAACTCAGAGCTTAAGGGTGAGAAGGGAACAGGGGGATATTGTGTTGACTCTCCTCTCCCAAGCCCTGAACACGGGAAAGCAAACGATGCCCAGCAGGAACTGTTGTTTTATTAATGATGCTGAGAACTGATGAATGCAGCAGGCTGGGAAGAAGCTGTGCCAGCACAGGGGTGTATGTGTCAGCTCTTGATAATTAAAGAGCTCGAGGATGACCTAAGGACATGATCAATGTTTTTTTACACCAGTCAGCAACATGGCACTCCAGGTTCCCAGATGCTTGGTGATACCGGCATCTGTCGGCAGAGGCAGTGGGTTTTGCTCCAGGACCAGGACAAAAATGCTTCTGAGGAAGAGCTGGGCTGTTTCCTTCCAACATCACTGCGCCAGGGAGCACTCCCTGCAGATGAGACAAGCAGGATTCCACCAGCAGCCTCTTCAGTGCACTCAAATGATACCAGCACACGCTTAATTTCCTTGCAGAGCTTAAATACGAGCGATAACACCCAGAGAATGCACAGGTGCTTTTAAGTAATAGGTTAAAAAGTGATAATTATCAAAATCCAAGCTCCTGATACAGCTGAAGGAGCCCCCAGCACACTGACTGCTGGCAAGGCTGGAAGGTCACAGCAAATGGTCCTGCTGCAGCACCCACAGCTCCCATGTCTGCTTCAGGTGTCTTTGGCCTGACCTTGTGGGACAGCCCCAGTGACTTCCCATACCTACCAGCAGCAGCAGCTGCTGTTATCTGTGGTCCTCACCCTCATTGGAGGGGTCACAACACTGCGAGCAGAGGGGTCTGAGTCCTTGTCTACCTCCTCAGCCCAAATTTATCCTCCCTGCAGAACAGCAGAGGACAGGAGGGCTGAGGCTGGCAGAGACAGCAGGCACAGGGGAGCACCGGCCAGACACAAAGCAGCAGAAAAAGGCTGTGAAATAGGAAGATGAAAAAAGACAAAAGAAGCGTTTTGTCCTGCAGAGAGAACTGCTTTCTTTAGAAAATACCAGGTGGATCGCCCAGCTGTAAAATTGCCTCTTGGACTGCCAGGAGTTAAGAACTGCTGGAGCAAAATTCTAGTGTGGGAGCATAGGCTGACACGTGCAGAAGGGAACTGGTCTCTGTGAGCCAGCTCAGGCATCTCCTGCACACACAGAGATGTGCCCTCCACATCACTTGTGGCCCTGACTCTACAGCAGCATGGAAATGGGTCTAAGAAAGCTTCTCCACAATACCCACTGAAGGGACTGCTGCATGAAGCACTGGTTGGCAGACAAAGCTTTAATCATTAGAAGTAAAGGACAGGAAAAAAGATCTCCTGGATCATCTGTTGGAGTGTGCTGGGCCTGTCTTGCACAGATGGGTCTGCAGCATTCTTGCAGGCACAGCAGTGCTTAATAGACCAGTGGTGGAGCCTGCTCAGGTAACTCAATCTTCTAATTTGACAGCAGCCTGTGAACTAGTCTAAGACTGGCAATCACATGCCTAGACTTGACACACAGACTCAACAGTACAATGTGGCCATGTAAACACGTTCAGGGCAAGAGCAAACACATCCCTGACCTACCGTGCCACCTTTACTTTCCTTCATTTCTTGCCTTCTCCAACAACAACAAAAAAAATCATTCCTCAAGAAATATATGAAGAGAATAGATCCTGTTCTGCACTGTTAGCAAGCGAACCCCAAAGAAATTTCAACCATGCCCTGCACAGGGACAGGTTCAGCTGAGCAAAAAATTGAATGTTAAGCATTTTCCAAGCCATCATGCAGCTTGGTAAGTCAGCTCTGAAACAGTGACAGCTAGAGGCAGTGCCCATCCAAGGGACAGTTCATTGCACCAAACTCTCAGTTCTGCAGGAGCTGAAATAAGCAGATTCTGCTGCAATTGCACCACGGCTCGACCAAGGGTGCGACCCCTCTGCAGAGAAGGGAGGAAGGAGCAGGGAACACTTCTCAAGCACTGGGAGGAAGCAGGGCTGGCTGTTGCATGGCTTTGCCTTTGGCTGCTGCAGATGGTGCCGAGGAAGATGCAAGCAGCCATGCTACAGCAGCAATGAAGCTGGAAGCACACGGCCATAAAGGAGACCAACGGTTAAAGAGAAGAAAAGGAAAGCTGAGCTCAAGGACAGAGGGATGCATTATGCTTTTTGAAGTAGGACAGGGCAGGTGGAAGGTCCAATTGAACTGAAGACAAAGTCAGCAGATATCCCATGCTGATCAACTGCTCTTTGTACCTTTGATTACTGGAGATGATTATACTGCAGGAGCCTTCTGGAGCTGGTCAGGATGTGCTTTCAGCTAGACCCACCAGTGAATCACGGATGTATTTTGTCTGGTTTTCTTTTCCTGTCCAATGGCCTTATCTAAACAGATCCCACTGCTCCTACATCCTAAAATGCAGCTCACGTCACCTTAAAAACTTTCTCTGAGAGCATCTGTTCTGTGAAGCTGTGATAAACTGAAGATCCCTTGGCAATTTCTTTTCTGATAAGAGATGTAAATTACTCTCAGCTTCCTTCCTGTACAGAGAACGATGGAGCAGTAACCACTAGGCTGGTTTAATAGAGTTAATCCAGAGATAATTTGTGCTTTCCTCACACAGAGGCAGCTGCTGCCTTTTTTTATAGAGTTAAAATTCTCTTCAGTTTTAGTATCTGATTTTTGTCCCTTCTTAGATTCCCCTTCCAGAGAAATATTTTATGTAGGCAATTCAAAATCTTCACCTTTTATGACAGAATAGCTCTAGGGAGAAAGAGAAATGGTTTGCAGAAAGGCTGGCAAAAAATAAGCGACACTCCTCATACAAATCACAAGCACTGATTTCCCTCAAAAAACAAAAGCTCTTTCCTTCTGAGTAAAGACAAGAAAGGCAGCACTAAGGGCTGCATACAAAGAGGTGCAAAAAGACAGACACGCATAATTATTCTTCTGCACAATTACGAATGATGCCTCATCTTCTTTGGTACCATCTAGTTTTGTACATCTCCATTCCTCCCCCTCTGCTTTACAGCTCTTGTCATCCTAAAGAGAAAAGACTTGCTGAAAATCCCCAAGTCTATTAGACATAACGTAAAAGCTTCAGCAAGACCTGAATGTGCTGCCCAGCTTTCTCTTGGTATTTTTCACAGGGAGCACATGACATTTATTTTATGTCATATCATCTTTCTTCTTTTAGAGTACGATGCTTAAAAGTATCAGGAAGGTATTTTTCAGCTTAAAGTAAGGATGATCCTCTCCTTAACCAAGCCATAGGATACACCATGGTGTTGGGGTTGCCACAGTTGCTGGATGGTTGCATGTTCAAACCCTGAGCCTCAGAAACCGTGTGATGTATTGGACAAGAGATGGGAGAATCCCTGCACTTGCATTTGTTTTGTGCTTTGTTGACAAAGGACGAAGAATCCATTAGTTCAGGATTCGACCCTGTCTGCGAATAAGGGTGAGAACAGGGATTTGTATGAACATTGCATCGTCTCTCCTTACCTCATAGTAGCTCTGCACAGCGTTTATAAATGCTTCATCTGCCACAATCTGGGTTTCTCCATTGAGAAAGGCCTGGAAACGATCTTTGATTGTCTGGAGCTGCTGCTTACTTATCTGCAAAACAGGCCAAAAGGAGAAAATTAGTCAAGAAAGGTTCACGTATGAGAAAAAAACCCCACTCAATCTTCTGTAATATCTTATTGGGGTGCTTATGATGTGCACTTCTGCTCTCCTTTGGGGAATTAGCCATGTGTGGGCATATACACACGTGTACTCCACCCTTGCAAGTTCATTTAATCCTCACGAGCACCTAAAACCACCTTGAACATAATTTTTAAACAACTCTGCCACCACAAAACACGCACAAGACTTTCACCACTTCAGCTATACCTAAGCCAAAAGCAAGCTGCTGTGTGCGTGCTTGGGTACTGTTTCAGTGCAGTCTCCTCCCCATTTAGGTTCTCCCCCCCTTCAGAAGACAAGGTTTCATCACCCAACAGGAAGCCTTGTGAGCTGGCTGCTGAAGAGGGCACTCATCAGCACTCCCAGACCTTGGTCTTTCCTTGTTCATTTTTTTTCTTACTCATTTGTTTTGGCTTGTCACATACATAACCACAGTTAGGACCAGTGGTGGAAGAATTTAATGCCATTTAATGCCAAAGACATGATATGAGGGCAAACATGTCCTCCTTACCCAAGCAAGGACTTTCTCTCTGTCTCTCTGTCCAGCATACAGCCAGTACAACTTCCAAGACAGTTCTAATTTTGGCACAATGACATTAATAGAAAGTTTACAAGGGTTTCTTCCAGTCTTGTAAAATAACATGTCATTATTTTCCCAATTTATCTGTCAGTTTAAAACCAGATACAGCTAAAAACCTCATCTCTTCAGCTTGTAATACGGTCAAAGTCACAGCAGGCACATAAGTCATGTCACAGCAATGCCAGTAGAGCATCTTAGGATGCAGATAACACTCATGCTGAAGCGCTGCAGGGATTTAACTACAGTTGTGTCTGGTTTACCACATGGCTACTCCTTGTTTGAGGATATGAATAAAATTTAGACAAAAGAGAAGGAAGCAAATAAGATGTAGAGATGACAACTTCAAACTTAAAGGGAAAAGAGAGCAGTAAGAATTAGGACAACCATTTACTAACGACTGAAAGGTCTAGATAAGAAGGCTTTTTTCTCACTCGTACGCCAGCAGAAGAAATCAGCCCATTAGAATGGAAGGGAAAAATAAAATTAATGACTCCAAGTGTCTAAATGGCTTTGAATAAAGTATCAAAAACTACAGAGGTCCAAAAAACTAGAGCATAATGAAGGCTGGTAAACACAGCTAGTGATAAAAAGCAGGAGAGGGACCATTTGGAAAATGCAGCGATAAATATCACTAGATCTAGATGATGTGCCATGTGGGGTGCTCAGGCACTGCAGTAACGAACATCATGAATACTGGTAATTAATTCTGCAACACCACACTGAGGAGGGTTAGGGAGCAACGGCAATTTGATGTAATAATCTGGGATTAGTTTATCCTGGTGCTTATGGAAAGGTGTTCATCAAAGTGACATAAAGCATGACTCAATACTCTCTGCTTCCGAAAACATGGAACAGCCTTTGCCAGCCCTGGGGGTGCTGGAAAGACGGGTCATTTCTATCCCCAGAACAGCTGCCCACACTTCACAGAGTCTGACACACACAGCAAGGCTCAGCATCACAGGGCTGGAGCTTGGACTGTCCCTCTAACCAGCCCCACCACAGCCTTAGCCACCATGTTCACTGAGCCCTGTGGAAAAGCACTGATGAAAGCTCCGGGGTTTAAAGCTGGCAGGATCTAATTTTTGGCTCTAAGAGTCCATCTGCCATGCCAGGCACCTAAAACCCTTGGTGGTGCTTGCAAATAGCACCCTAGACATCACACAGCCTTGGGCAACATGCACAGCACCAGACATAATGCAGGCTCCAAACCTATCTGAGCTGATGGAAGCTCCTGATGGAACTGAAAAGAGAACTGGGTCAGCAATAAGAGTAGTCAGAGACAATGCAGCGATCAAGTGGGAGACACCTGTGGGAAGGCACTAGGTCTGGTTTTATTAAGTATTTAATTATCTGCAAGAAGAGAAAACCAGGATGTTAATTAAATGTATTGATGATTTTGTATTAGCAATCATTGTGAACATCAGGTAGAGATGACAGGACAATAGAGGCCATGAGAAAAACAAGAAAAGAAATAGGAAAACTACAGGTAACATTGAAATCAGGGTGCTGAAGCACAAGGAGAGACATACTAATAGCACAGACACTCTGAGCCAAGAGGCTTTTAATTTGGGGTTTTAACAACGTGCATAGCTTTTTTATTTTTTTTTTTCTGGGTTATTTCTTAGGACAACCTCCAGAAGCCCTTGCTTGTTCAATTCCTATAATGCCAGCGAGCAGCAATATTTTATGCTCCTTCCTCAATGCTGAACAGCCTACCTTCAAAACAAATGATGTTCCTTGAAATTCCTAGAAATTCCCAATAGACAGCTCACATGTGAGCTCCTGGGGGCTGTGGAAATGAGTCACCAAATTTCTCTCTATTAGAGCATCAGTTGCCTCCTCCTTGCCCCCAAGTTCTACCCAAGTATTTTCCCTGTCCAGGGAAAAAGCTCCTCGTGGCTCCCACCAGGCTGCAGCATGGCTCTGTCCTTGGCTAACGGGACCCTGGGTCTTCCATCCCTGCCAGACCACGAAGCAGCACTGCCGTATCGATCTGTATTTGCGCCATTGCTTATGGATAGTATCAAGAAAGCAGTCAATCTGAGCCAAAATTAAACTGCTTTCACATTAAATTTAGCTTCTGCAGCACGGCAGCAGACACCTGGTGCAGAAAATCAGCACCAGCAAGGAAGCAGAGGGCACCAGACCTGCAAGTCAGTGAAATCTGCCCGACACGCTCCCCCTCCTTGGCAGGTACCACAGGCATCGCCATCAAACCTCAAAGAGGGCCCAAGCAATGCCACCAGCCCACCCACAGGCTTATAAGAGCACATGCCCTGAACACTCACCTGGAAGCTTAAGTGCTTTAATGCCAGGGGTGTTATTCTCTCTCTCACTATTAGAGGCACCAGTGATCAGCTGGAGATCCATATAAAGTAAGCCAGCAGCTTCTGCAGATCCAGTAATGCTACTAAGGGGCCAAGGCAAACCACTTCTCATTCAGTTACCTTGCATGGTGTGCTTACAAACAACAGAATTGCATCCTCTTCAAAGCATGTTGGTACAATACCACAGCCTTTGCTCCACCTACAGCTGGAGGCTGCAAGCCCAGCAAATGCGAGGCTGGTGAGGGGGCAGAGCCCCACTGCCCAGTGCAAGTACAAACCCAAGTGTCATCGCACAGGAGAGAAGCAGAGAGCTGGGAGTAAGCAGGAGTACTGCAGTGGATGGAAGAGATTTATTCTATTTACGTTCCCTAGCTTTTCCATCCCTCCCTGCTTTTCCCCACAACTGCTTTCAGCGTGTAACAGCCATTACAGAAATAACCACCGTTTCTGCATTCAACAGAAGTTGCAGAACACCCTGCCTGCTCACAGGGACTCTGCCCCCAAGGGAACTCTCCCACATTAATACCATGGTGTGTTTATGCAGCAGTGTTTCACAGCCTTTATCTGTCTAAAGCATGTGAGAATTTAAGTTGCTGGATATACACATGCACATTAAAAATGTAATTAACTGAGTCAATGATGATGCACTGGCACAGGTACCAGGCAGGGCACCCATGGAGCTCTGGGCTGACTTGCCTAGTGGATTGCACGGCTTTATGTAAGAAGCTTGGCAGAGGTCTTCTCCATGATGGATTAAATCATGGGCAAAAGCTCACCAATGCCTAGATCCAGGCACACAAATGTTTCCTACCTTCTTGGTCTAACTGCATGCCCAGCACAATCAAGTGACCTCAGAAATGGGGTGGAACAATCTCTGGCACGTGCCACGTCCCCACCACAGTCACAAGTAAATCACAGAGGCAATTTCTTGAATTTGCTAGATGCAGATCTCTGTGAGCAGCACATCAGCCTCCTCGGGACAAACGCTCACTGGCAGCTTTCTTGCTATATGTTATTTTTGCACATATTCCATCTGACTCAGAGCCGAAGGCAAACCTGAACACACAGAGCCATGGCACCTTCTCCAGAGTTGTTCCAGCCAGCAAACAGCTGGCATCATCTCTGCTCATCCTCTCCAGCCTCCTACACCAGCAGAGCACAAGCATCGCAAAGAGAAGCTGTTTGCTACAGAAAAGTTCTCTGAAAAAAGTTGCACACAGCAACGTGCCTCACTAATCCATCCTCTCTCCAAAATGCCTTCTGTTCCTGAGCACGCAGGAGTAAGTACAGTCAGACAGCTCAGTGCTCATGGTCTGCATTACACAATAACATCTGGATTCAGGTTTTGTACCCCATGTTGTATCCTGGATGAGCTCAAAGCAGGGTGTCAGATTTATGTGCTTTAAACTTCTAAGAACTAGAACAACTTCTGCAGATTTTCACTCTTTCAAATTGAACTTTCAAATCTGCATGTGTGAAGAAAACATGGTGACTTGCACTCACAGGACAGTTGTTTCTTCAAGCTTTGTATGATGCACATCATCAGTATTAAATGGCCATGAGCCACAAACGACATGCCTTGGAAGCTAGAAGGATAGTTTCATAAGAATTTATAAGAATTCTTGTGTAATGTTGCAGTGAAGGTGGTCCAACACTGAGACAGAGCCCAGAGAGGCCGTGGCTCTTTCAGCCTTGCAGATTTTCACTACTCAGTTGCATAAACATGGTCTGGTTTGGGGCAGCCCTGCTTTGAACAGGGGAATTGGGCCAGAGACCTCCAGAAGTCCTTTGTAACCTATGTTACACTATGACAGTACCATATCCAGCAGAAGACTTGCAAGGAGAGGCCATCCTAGACTGTAGATTGCCAAGTGTCTTAGGGCTAACCACTGAGCTGTCAGTGGAGGCTACAGAACAACCCAGCTGCAGCTGTACATGTACTGGCACCAGCTAATGAAGCCATACCCACCAATGTGATGGCTGCTGCAATAGCAGTCAGATTTGAACTCTGTAGAACGAGGTTTCCAAACAAAAGCCACCCCCTTTATTTCCCCAGTTGAACACCTCTGACAGAGGACTGGGTGTTTCAGTTCACTGATGCCTCGTGGAGTCCTTGCAGTCAGCATATCCTGCTGGAAGGATGCACCATGGTGCTGGATGCTGGTCCCTGATGGCTCAGCCCATCAGTATCACCTTCGTCTTGCAGGAAGGTTCAGCTGGGGACTGCACGTAACTCCCAGGGGAAGCACCTCTGATCTTGTCTAGAGAGCTCAGCTCACAGCACATGACAGCAGCACAGAGCTCTGCCTCCTCAGGGCACCTCCTGTTCAGGCACCACCGCCAGGAAGAACATTTAACTGCTCACTGCACTGTTCTGGGTTTGGTTTTGTAACACCTAATATATATTTTATTACTCCTCAGTAGCAGGTGATTTAGGAAAAAGCTAAACCAACCGAAGGAGCATCCCTTATAATCACTGCTTCCACAGTCAGAAAACCAGCAATGACATGAACAATGTGAAAGGGAGGGAAGGAGAGAGCCGGAGCAGTCGAGTGCTGGCCCTGGGGCAGAGACCCCAGTAATGGCCATGGGACCAGAAAAAAAGCCCTGTCAGATTATTTGGTACTGGGAAAACACATGAGGTTCCTCCTGTGCTGGTGCTGCGTTCCCCGTGATGGGAGAGGGGAGCACACGGGGGTGACTTCCATCCCCAGCACCCGGGGTTTTAATTACAACACCCCTGGGGCAGATGTGGCCACTCTGCAAACAGCTGAACGTCACTGGCTTGAAGCTGTTAACGTAAGTGGCCAATATTAACTGCCAGTCTTAGGAACCTTCCCCAGCTGCCCAGCAGTGTATTTTCTGGTTGTTTCAGAGAAATTTAATATTTGTTACCAGAGAGAGCTGCTTGTGCTTTGGTTTCTGACAGCCACAGTAGATCTTTCCAGGGATACAGAGCCAGCACGTCCTTTTCCCTTACAGTCTGACCGTACATGGATCACTGTGCACACACCCACTGATCTACTGCTGTCTACACAATTCCCTCTTTGCAGGCGCTTGATTTGCTGCCTCCCCACTCTGCCCATGATTTACAGGCCCTGGTGCACCCACACTGCCCGCCCTCTCTCCAGCCATGCTCATCCTTTGTGGAAGGCAAACAAGAAAAGCACGGGTCATGTCCCCAGCCACCAACCCGATGTCTCCTTCTCCTCTCTCAGAAGAGTTGTCCAGTTGATTTGCTGCAGAGAAACCCACTGTGCCATCACCATGCCTGTGTTTACAGGCACACAGCAGTGATGGGCACACAACAACCCCTTCTGCCAGCAGTAGCTCCTGCCCTGCCTGCTCAGCCCACCTGCAATATTGGGGATGGGTCAGAGCAATTGAGGACCCTCCAAGAAGTCACACTCCTACGTAACCACCTGCCTCACCCTCACGATTCAGGCTGGGCACAAACAACACAAACAGCTCCCAGGTCCCTACACCAGCCCAGCACTGATTTGCAGCTCAGAGACAGAACCAACCTCTCCCTTAAGCAGTCTGACAATACAAAAATAACATTTTCTGACCTAATGGTAAATGTCTGCTTCAACAATACGACTATGGGGTGAGAACTCCCACCAGAGCTGACTGCAGAGGAAAGAAGACCCCCTCCTCTGCCCAGCTGCAGAGCTTCCACCCAGCCAGTGCCTTACCACAGCATCAGCTCCAGTCTTTGCAGGACCTCCCACTACCTCTGTTATTACAAGCAAACTCCAGCAGCTTCACAGCACAAGCAGTGAGTGTTAAATGATTCTGGCACTTGCTAGAGCATTTCTTCTTTAAAGAGGTACAAGTATTCCTGGATAAGAAATGGGAAGGTAAAACGTCAGTCCCTTTGGTTAGGCCAGTTACAGGCATGGAGCCTGTAGATCCAGCAGAGCAGATCTCTCCTTTCCACTGCCCCAGACTACATCCAGCTGCAGGTTTTTCAGAACAAAGCACAGGCTCCTAGTTGCTCTCTTTGAAACAGATAGATGCTCTTTTTTGTCCTCTCAGATCCTGAGTGCATTTCTTTCCTGTGATTCACTCTGCCAGCTAGGTACACTTCTTTGACACACATGAAAGACCTAAAATGTGATTATGGCTGCTCCTACTTTATGAAACACAGTGACGCACAATGCTAAAGTAGAAAAACAAAGCCAGGATTTGGTATTGGGCCTTTGCCACGATGACCTTCTCCCTGCTGCTTTCCAAGCTACATCTTCTGCAACCTGCCACCACAGGGCAAGCCTATACATAGACACATCAAAACATACTGCGTGCTTCACTTGCTGCCTCTGTACAGGTGTGTCCATCCAATGCTTACATGTCAACCCTGCATCTCCCCTTGCAAAAGGTTCCTTTTTCCATTAAAATCAACCATACTTATTGGAAAAAGCAGCTCTGACAGCTTCAGGAACTTCCCTTCCTGTCTGCAAGTTTCCTTCTCCTGCCACCCCTCTCTTCTACTGGGCCCCTCACTACAGGAAGGACACTGAGGGGTTGGAGAGTGTCCAGAGAAGGGCGACGAGGCTGGTGAAGGGGCTGGAGAACAAGTCGTATGAGGAACAGCTGAGGGAACTGGGATTGTTTAGCCTGGAGAAGAGGAGGCTGAGGGGAGAGCTCATCGCTGTCTACAGCTGCCTGAAAGGAGGCTGTGGCAGAGTGAGTGTTGATCTCCTCTCCCAAGTGACAGGTGATAGGACAAGGGGAAATGGCCATAAGTTGCACCAGGGGAGGTTCAGACTGGATATTGGGAAGAATTTCTTTACTGAAAGGGTGGTCAGGCACTGGCACAGCTGCCCAGGGTGTGGCTGAGTCACCATCCCTGGAGGTGTTTAAAATTAAAGGGGTAGATGAGTTTTTGAGGGACATGGTTCTATTCTCCCGGCTGGTCCCTCCTCTGCAGCTAATGTGCCGGTGAATAACCCTAAGATGGAGCCACCTGACAAGAGCACAGAGAAGCTGGAACTTCTTCCAGCTTTGATCTTATTTTACCTAAGCAAACCATCAGCTGAGCGAGTCTGCAATAGATCCAACAGACTAGGCTAGCCCTGCTGGGTATTTGTCTGTGTATGATCAAACAGATACGTGACCTTATTTTTTTTACTGGTTGATAAAAATATGACTTTGATCTCAGAAGAATGGAGAAGCCAGCACAAAACACAAGCAAGAAATAGCAATGATGAGATACTAGGCCAGTGACTGAGCATGGTCTGAGGGACGATTGCTGCTCTAGGAAACCTCCCTGGTGACTTCTGCTGTGCTGGGAGCCTTGCCTGGTGAGCTCCACTGGGTGAAACACATCATCGTGATCTGGCAGCTCTCAGCAGAGAGCCCAGCATCATCCTGCCTGTGGTAAAACTGTAGCTGCTCTGCTAATAAAACAGAAAAAACAAACCCATAAAAATACTAGCAGAAATAGAGCTAGCAAATAAAACCAGGGGGCAAATAGAATGGAGGCTGTCTAGGACAGGGAGAGTGATGTGCAGAGTCCCAAACACCGAGTGTTTCCTCTGGGTGTCCCAAAGGCAGAAAACAAATACTTTTAGTCCCCTGAGGTCTCCTCCAGGCCAGACTGCAGGTGGCTTCTCTCCTCCTCCTCTCTCTGTGAATGCTTGCTCCCATTCACAACCACTCTCTGGTTAACCCCAGGTCTCACAGAGTGCTACCACAACTGCTTACACAAACTCCTCTGGAAAATTCTGCTTGCAAGGGTCTTGGTCAGAGGTGCAGGTCAAGCCATGTTGGCTTTGACTGGTATAGGAGCTCTCTGCAAATGCAATAGAAATGGCCTGGTCTGCCCTTTTTTGCTCCAACAGTGCAAGATCTCCAAAAACACTTAGGCTAGGAAAAAGGATCAAGGGAAGATCTTCCTTCTCCTCTTGAGCCTCAAAGGCAGTCTTGGAAAGTAACATTTTAACTCCTTTTTTCCTTTGGATGGAAAAGAAAACATGGGCTCCTGAAGCTTATGAGTGTTATTGTGACACAGCTTCTGAGACGTTAGCTCGCAGACTATTATGCTTCAAAACCAGGGTGTGCTGCACGTTGGAAGGACATGGTGTGGAGCTGGAGAGCATCACAGGTCACCTCCTGGAAGTCACCCATGTTGTGTCCCTTGGAAAAGCCAGGGCCAGGCTGGGCTATGAACCTACCAGAACTGATATTTCTTTCAGAATATTCTGAGGACAATCTCCAGAATTTGGAGGTTTTACAGTCTGACTGACAAGGAAAGTTAAAAAATAAGTCAGTCTGGGGTATGGATGCTACACATGAACTGAGCAGTGGCCACAAAGTCCTAAGCTTCCTCCTCTGTCACTGACACAGGTGTGTAAAATCTCACAGCTCTACAATGGAGCGCCAATGCTGTACTTAGTAAATAATAACAAAGTTTTGTGCAACATCTCCTACAAGCACTACAAAGTTCAAGGACAAATGATGCCTAGGTGCCCAAAAGAAGGAATTGTACATAAGGAAATGGTTTTACTTATCTGCTCAATGTGGCCAGAGCCCCTTTGACCGGGGACACAAAGGAATAACTAGCAGTGGACAAACTTTTCCCACCACCCTGGTCAGTGTTCTCTGGACAGCACACTACTCAGAAGATTAGTAACCCATATTGCTGATACTACACACAGATCTCGGTTCTTGGACTACCTTAGAGGCTGGACAAGGCTTGGTACATCCAGTGTTTGGACTAAAGACCATAAGGAGGTCCCAGGCACAACTTAAGGATAGCTAAATATCAATAAACTAATTCCAAAAAGTGGGTGGGGGATAGGGTGGGAATGCAAGTCGGTCCATGCTGGTAGGTCTCCCATAGAGGAGGGCAGTGACCCAGGACCCAGGCAAGTCCTTGCTCTCCAATAGCCCAGTCATCTGCTGCTTTTATGCCTCATCTTCCATTTGTGAAAGAGAACAACAGCACTTCAGTCTTCTCCAGAAGTGGTTACACGCATGAAAAGACTGAGCCTCTCACTGACTAGGATGGTGGGCTATCCAAGAACAGCAAGCTGCTTTTAGAGAAACATTTCTCAATCACTATTTGAACTACTTTTCTCTCTATGTTCCCACTCCAGGCAGACCTCACATACTGCAGAAGCTAATTGTCCTTCCTGGTTAACGTATACAGCAGCTCATACTGACTCAAAAACATTAAAAAATAGAGCTAAAGATCTCCTGCTGCCACTGCAGAACTCCAAATAGAAAAAAAACACCAGCTTTGTCTATAAAGAAAAAAAAAGTACATTCACCATCACTGGAGTTGGTTTTGTACCATTTTTATCATTAAACTCTGACTCGCCTCCATGTCACAAGCTATTTTAGAAATAGTTCTGACCAAGCAGAAGCGACAAACAAATGAATGGAGCCTCAAGGACTCCTGGTGTGTCCCAGTCTCTGTGAAAGTGCCGTTTGCAGCCTGGCAAAGTTAGCAGGGGAGGGAATAGCTTTGATGGAACTGAACAAGATAGCAAGAAATGGAAAGAAGCTTCCAGACAGACAAAGCTGAAATGGTGAGCCCTGGACTGAGCATGCCACATGCAACCCATCAGCCCTCGCAGAGAGCTGGGGAAACTACCAGCCCCCCAAAACAGGGGGATGCTATCTGAAACAACTTGCAGCTGTGCTGGTGGAGTGGAAGGGGAAGCATGTGCAAGGCTGAGCAATATTCCTTTTCCAAAGAAAGAATGTTTTCAGAGAAGTCCATCAAGAGACCTGACCTATAACACATTGGGGCTCTGGCTAAGTGCAACTTGTGTTTGAAATATTCCCTTATTCTGTGCGTGTGCTATGCTTCCCAGGAAACAAACAAAAAGAATGAAAACACCCTAGATTTTAAGAAAATCTGTTTATGAGCCAAATACACTCCTGATCCAGCAAAAGATAAGCTGTCTCCTTCAGACAGCACTTGAAAAAGGTTCAATCAATCAGTCAATCCAGAACAGAACTTGTTTCTAGATGGAAAAAACAAGACAGAAAAGGTGTGAAACTGCAGTGCACCTCCTCCTCACATTTCCTGCTAAAGTGAGTAATCTCAGATTTTACAAGGGCATGTTGTTTGGAGCTGGAAGAAAAAGTTTGGCAAGAGGTAGTTTGTTCTGAGGAAGCAAACTACTGCGAGAAAACAGCATTTCAACTTTTCCATCCCCACTGCTGGGCAGAGAGATGGGAATAGACCTTTGTATGGTGGCTGGTACATAATCAAAATAGCTGGGAATGAATGAAAGATAGCAGGGGACATTATTTATAATAAGGTTCTTCCACTGGGGTGATGTATTATTATTTAAGGGAAGGCACTGTTAAAATGATTTTTTTTTTCTTATAGCCCTAGTCTTTGGGCCCAGCTTCTGTCAGGAAACTGAAAATGAAAGGGACAAATCCTGTAAATTATCTGAAGCATCTTGAAAACGGGCAAGAGCCCCACTGGGACACAACTTGAGGCTAGTTTAGCTCAGAGCACATTTGCACGGGAGGCTGGAGGAAGCAGTGGCCTTTCTTCAGCTTTGGGCTGTAAATATAAATGCTTTTATATGCTGGGAAAATCACACTCACTACAGTGCACAAAGAGTGCGGTGCTGAGCGCGCAGGCCCCACGCTAGCGTCTGCAAAGAGCACAATTAGCTCCGTGCGTGAAATCAGCCGTGGAGTTTGATAATGGTTTTTGAGATAAGAGAAAGGCCATTTGCTGGCTGACAGGCTCTGGAGTCTGCAGCAGCAGGCCTGAGCCTCACAACATGAGGAAATCTGCCAGAGAACCGGTGGAAGGTCAGGCACCTCCAGGGTGTGCTGATGTGGCCTTGCATTGTTTGGCACCAGGACCTTCCCCACAGCAAAACCCACTGGAGGAGTGGAAGCGGCAATGCTGTAACCAACACGTGTGGAACCATCCCTGGAGGCATCTGGCAGGGGCAAGAGGGACATCCCAGATCCCCAAGTGACTATTCCTCTGCCCACCGTGCCTCTAGCTGACATGCTGGTTGTCTTTTGCCTTTCACCTCCTGCCAAGTTTAATTTGAGCTAAATAACAACCCCTGACATCTACTTGCTGTGACCCAGAACCAGCCATCCAGCCCCACATGGCAGGACCCAACTGCAAAAACACCTCAGGCTGGCTCCCAGGCACAGAAAGCAAAGGGAGCCACACCTGGTCTGGTTCAACCTGCCTCCCCACTGCCCATCTTCCACCCAGCCTGGAGACAAGAGGCAGTGGTGGTAAGCTGGAAGGAAAAAAAATAAAAAACAACCCCAAAATAAAGCTTTTTTTTTGCACCTTCAATGGCCTGTAGTACCCTTTTTGGCCAAAGCTGAGAGATACTAGCTCAAAACATCCAGCTTTTCTAACAAATCCAGAAAAAGCAAGTTTGGTACCACTATTATAATCAGCTACCTAAAGTCTGGCAATTTTCAACACAACAGTTGTATATGGCCCTACATAAAGATCCTTTCCAAAAAAACACATGACAACACATTAAAAACTCTCTCATTTAAAGCTAGAGAAGCTATTTTAAGGATTCCTGTGCAGTGCAATATAGCGAAGCTTGTCTCAAAAAGAAGAGAGTCATTTTTCTTCTTTGGCCTTAAGGCAGGTTATTTTTAAGGGCTTTGAGTGATGAGCTCTGGGCGTTTCTGCTGGAAGGGCTACTGCCTCCTCCCATCAGCTGAGCTGTCTCTGCTCCTCACTTGCTGCAGGAGACTGTGGATCAGAGGAACTGCAAGCTGATGCTACAAGAGCATTGACCTGCAGCAAAGGGGATGTAACAGATGGAACAAACACCCTCTCTTCAACACACACCCAGAATATGTTGTCCAAGCCCAAAATGCAGATTCTTTGCCTCCTGTGCCGCCTTATTGCTGGCTGAAAAAGCCCAGGAGGAGGGAGGAGAGCAGAGCACAGCCCTAAAGGGCAGGAGGGAAGAACTGTCCATTACTACATCTGGTAATGAGTTGTCTGCCTTCGAGAGCACAAGCTGAACTCCCACAAAAAGCAACTCAGCTACTGCAGATTTGAAGCATATAATTTCAGAGGAGTGTTTGCAGGAACAGAACACAAGTGGGCATACAGCAAGAGGAAAAGACAAAATCAAATTATTCTTTGTAAAAGGCAGCTTTGCTAGAATTTGCCTACAGCATTCCCCATCCTGGAGCTTCACTTATGCTCCCAGGAGTCCTGGAGGAGGTCACTGAAAGCATAAGAGTCAAAACCACAAGAAGTGGGAAAATAAGCTCCCCAAACAAGCACAATGCATTGAATGACTACCATCATTTTCCTCCTCCTAGCAAGCAGGAGGAACAGATTGTGTCCTGGAAGGAGGTCTGTGCAGGTGGTAGATCCTGGAGCCTGGTGGCAGCTGGACCACAGGATCCCATGTGTTCTGATCTCACAAGCAGATCCCACACCACACTGTATGTGCACACACAGTCCCAGTGACTCCAGCTCACCTCAGACTACAGCAAGGATTGCATTTTTCTATTTTTTAAATTCCAACCTTCCTATTAGAAGCCTCAGCCTACGCCAAGGAATTAGAGATAACTTCTACCTGGAAATTGGAAGGAAAAATACTAATCTGAAATACTGCTTAAATAAAAGCTGCAGAACTGAGGATCTGGGAACCCAGTCTTTTATCTGAAAACACCCTAAACCAGGTAAATGAGAGGAGCTCAGAGTTTTGCTGCTGGTGCTGCCTGATGGGCAGGCCCTGGCCCAGGCAGCGCTCGCCTCTCCCCGGGCACACGGCCTGGTGCCTTGCTGCAGAAGCGCCCACGCAGCGGGCTCGGAGGAGGCGTCCCTGAGTGACAGTTGCTTCAAAGACAAAAGTCTTCGCATCCCTCTTGGATAACAGCATCAAGCTTCCTGGGCAGCTGGGCGAGGGGGAGGGAACAGGCAGCCTCGGGGTGCACAGGGGAATGCAGGCGCTGCCAAAAAACACAGCACCAGCTTTAAACCCCATAACGAAGAGGGGGCCAAGCTGAACTGTGACCAAGCAGGTTTTGTCCAGAAAGCCCAGCAAGGCTGGGGCACCCACGAAGAGCAAGGGCCAGTGCAGCAGCACAAACCAGCCCGTACCCTCAGCACAGCAGGAGTTTCACCAACAGGGCTTTTTTCAGTGATGCCAGTGTTCCTTTGCTATTCAGCCCCTCTGTGCATGCAGTTTCCAAACTTCAGGGATCTACAAGTGATGGTTACTGGTATCCTGAAAGTATCCTGCCACAGTGACAAGAAAAGGACAAAGCAACAAGAAAAGGTGTGAAACTTTGTTCCACCTCCAACTCATCCTCAGCCAGACCTCAGCGCTTGGCTTGACCCATGCAGGAGAGAAAGCAGCCAGGTTATTGCCTAAACCCTGGCTCCAGGCTTGGGAAGCCAGCTACTATGCATGCTGTGCATAACAAAACCCAGCAACAAATACACTCCCACAGGAAATTTTGGAAAGAAGGACAGGGAAGCTGGCACTAGAAGTCATCTGAGAACTTCAACATCACTACCCATTGGGAAGTGATTGGGCAGCTCCAGTGCTAGAGAAGATGCTTTTCCCCTCATTGACTCAAAAGTCAAAGTCTTCATCGTGAGCAAACCTCCCCAAGCCTGAATGCAGATCTGCTGGTCAAAAAACACTCCTCATTGACATGTGTCTGTCTCTGCAGTCTGACTTCTGTCTCTGACAGCCTATCCTGGAATGCACCTAAGCTCCCCTTGCATTTAGGGGGCAAACCAAATTTTTTATTTCCTTTTATCTCCTACACTGTGACTACTTCTTTTCAAGCCATGTACTATTGTTTTGCTGAGCTTTGTGATTAATTCCTTAGACAACTTTCACAGAAATGTGATTTAAGCGAGCAAAATGAATCTTAGTTCATCCAGATACAACAGAGAAGCAAAGAATTGAAGACAGCATCAGAAAAATCCCACAACACAGAAAGACAGATGCCTTTGCCACATTGCAGGCTAACAGCAGGCAGATACATGTACCAAGAGCATGACAGAATAAAGATGCCTATCTTGAGCAACTCAATCTGGCCAACATGAGTCAGTAAGAGCAAAGCACCCACAAGCTTGTTTGGAAGTCCAAGGAGACTTCTGAATGAGGCTGGTAGCTGAGTTCTCTGCTAAGCCTGCCCACAAATCCAAGGCTATTTGGGTGGGCAATGCAGGCTGCCTGCCCCACTCAGGGGCGGTTACTACGTTCCCTGTGGCTGTGCCACAGAGAAACTCTTCGAAGCACCGTGACAAAGGCTGGAGTTCAAAAAGAAAGAAGACTTTTCCTCCCTTATTCTTGGTGCCTGCAGAACCAGCATGAACCCCCACCATGCTCTTTGGCTTTATGGGCTCTTCCCAAGAAGGAAAATAACAGAACATTAAGCTGGTGCAGTGTGCACGAAGTGACAGCAACACCCCTTGCAGTAAAATCTCTGTGTGACGCAGAAGAAATTACCTCCATGATCCCATTCCTGTGAATCCTGCAGCATCACGCTGTCAGACCAGCAGAGCACTGCATGGGGTGTTGGGCTGCTGATGCCAGAGTGTGATTTCCATTAGTGTTAATAGGAACCACTGACAGCAGCAGTGGCTGAAAAGCCAAAAAGCCTCCAATCTTGATGATCGCCTTCGATAAGTACAGAACTGCACTAAGGCAGCTCTGCTACGCAAATGATCCTGGCTGTGAGCACAACACAGCCAGGGCTCAGAGTCCAACAGGCTCCAAAAGGCTTGGATCCCAGCTGGGATGCAGAGTTGGAGCAGGAGCAGTGCAAACGGCCAGCAAGGTGTCAGCAATGGCACAAGCCTACCCCTGGTCCAGTGCCCACATGGCAGCTGGTTACAGCCCTCAGGAACAAGCTGGAAGGAACCAGGTGACCACCACAGTGTTTCTTGTAGCTACTGCAGGAAGAACTACTGCCAACAGCCATCAAGGTGCTGGGGATAGGGCAGGGAGACTACATTTCTAGCCCCAGTGGAAGCACAAGATGATTCATGAGAAAAGTTCTGTCAGTATGGGAAAACACACACTTAGAAGACAATATAACACAAAACATAATATGGTCCATGAGAAAACTACAGGTATGGGAGAACAGTAGCGTAAAATCAGAAGGTGGTGTTTGGGGGTTTTTTGGCTATGTTTACCTTCACTTGCACAGCTCTGCAACAAGCAACCAGAAGGAAGCATTATTGCTTCCCAGCTAAACGCACATGAATGTCCTCTTGGGAGTAGCCTGTGAAGTCCTTGTGCAACCTACTCACTCCAGTTTCTGCTTCCTACAGCCATCCCTGTGGTTTTCAGACCCCTTGAAGCTCAGGATCTCCAAAACAGAGATTTTCAATTGAAAAAAAAGTTAACAACCCTTGCTCAAACACAATACCACATCTAGAACCTATGTTCAGCTGTGCCCACCTCTCTGAGTGATACTTCAGTGTTATTTTTGCCTTACAAATTCATTATACCAAGACAGTTGATCTTATTTGCATTGTTTTCTAAGCAGACAGCAATTATAAAATCATTGCACCTTTACAGAAACAAATCCCAGTTTAAACATACTAATTGACATCTCCCATTACGGTCCAGCAGGTCAGACAGAAGGAAATGTCCATCATTACAACTATCACATCAAGACATTGAGGTTTTTAGATATTCAAAAACCCCAGAGAAAACTAATCCCCAGGATATAAACATAGATTTATTCTTTAGAGAAAGAGTCAGATACAAACCCACAGTCCTCTGAGAGTGGATAAACTAGATGTCAAGGTTATTTTCTTCAAAACAGCTTAATAAGCAGGTGCTGAGCCCGTGGTGGCCGTTTATCGAGCGCAGCACATGATGCGTGTCGCTGGCACATCCTTGGCCCTTGCAATTTCCAACAAAACCATCAGGTCTCACAGCAGATCCCCTGCCAGTTTGAAGAGTCTCCCCACCACCTCCAGCACTCATTTCTCATCAGCTCTCCCCAGCCAGCAACAGATCATTTCATCCTGTTACTCATGCCACAGACATACAGACTCAAGGAAAAAGGGGCATTAACAACATGACATCGTTAAACAAGCGACTCAGCTGACTACATCAAATTCTGCCTGATCTGCTGGAAAGAGTAAAAGACCTTTAATTAAACTAACTAGCCCTGAGCCAGATGAATACTTTTTCCTGCTGATTCATTTGATAGGAGGTGATGGTGCTGAGATCACCTTCACAATCTAAAGCACTACTGAGTGATCCCCTCCAGTGCACTCAAATCTCTTTGGTTGCAAATGCCTCTGAGGCAGCCTGTGCTTCCCAGGGACCTGCCTTGCCCCACGTCAGCTCCAGGCTTTATTTTTTGCTGCCGATAACCAGACTCTCAATGGCTTCCTTGTACTGCTCAGTGCAGAATGGTAGTAAAGAAAAAAACTCCACCATCCCATGCCCTGAGTTACTCGTAATTCAAATAATTCCACATGAATATCCATGAGAGCCACAAGCAGCCCCCTTCACAGGGCTGTGTCAAGGACACAAGTCTGCCTCTCTTTGGCAGATGCCGAGCTCTGGCAGCGAAGCCCAAGATTGTACTGGTGGGGTCTGGACAAACTGGGTGCAGGGGAGGGAGAGGGCACCTCCCTCCCACTGTATCAGCACTCGCCTACATCAGGTTTGCCAGTCTCCTTAGAAGAGACAGGCTCTTCATGGGAGCAAACTGCTGCAGGGAAGAGACACAGCTTTGTACCACCCAGCATGATGCTCCATCATGTGGCTCTGCCCAAGCCCACACAACACATTATCTTTTACTACACACTGAAACAAACTGCATTTTTTAATGCTTTTTTCTTTTCTTCCGGAGAGGAGCTAATTAGAGTGGAAAAGGATCTCTATGACTCTCACATATATGACTCCTGTACTTCAGAGGTTTTTAATTTGTGTTATGCCATTACCATGCACACACTATACTTGGAATTACATAGCACATAACCTAATAACACTAACCATGCCAGGTAGTTAAATCATGCTGTGATAAGCAAGGATAATGATTTTGTGTAGTCATGGCAAAGTCTCTCTTGCACCTTGGTCAAAGTGGCATTTACTACCAATTATCAAGCTGGCAAAATGTTTCTGTTATTGAGAGCAATGGTTTAACCTAACAGGCAAAGTGCATGGCTGGAGGTGTATGAATTCACATACTCAGCGCTACTCAGCTGTTGGTGGCGTGGACTCCAGGCTGAGCACAACCCAAGGGAGGGGCTTTCTGCTGTCAAAAAAGCCAAAGCATCACACAGAGCTGGGTGGACAAGGAAGGAGGCAGAGGGAGCACCCTCCTACCCCTGGAGCAGGGAATGGGCACCCTGGCTGGCACTGCCACCCAGGGAGCCCCCAAGAAGGGCAGCAGGGGCAAGATATGAAACGTGAGCCTGTGGAAGGGTTGCAGGAACGACAGGGCTCCCCTGGGGAGGGAGAAGGCTTGAGGACAAGAGTCCTGAGAGTATGGCAAAAACCACTGCAAAGAAGCAAACAATTAATTCCCTTCATCTGCAACAAGAAATTAAAGGTACGTGTTACAGCATGGAAGCCTGGTTGGATACAGGGAACAAAGTCCTATCCCAACAAGGATGCGGATGCACAGGAGGATGGTCTGGGATGGCTAGACAAACACCACCAGGAATGACACAGGCATGCTCAATCCTGCTTCAGGGGAAAACTATCAGATCGCCTGAGGTCCTTCCAGTCCCATTTTTACAGGATTTCTACTCTTGACTCCAGCTACCCCGCCATCCCTCGCAGGAGGCAGCCCACAGCCCGACACTGCTCCGCAGCAGCCCCCGCGAGAGGCACAGGCTATATTTATTCTGGTACATTGCAGTGGGAAGCTTTAATCTGTGTAATCGCCTCAGAAAAGATTTCATTCAGTGAGGGGAAAGCAATTACCATTTCATTTGCAACCAGTTGCCTTCCCAGGGTCTTCATCTATCAGAGCTGGAGGGTCCTGTCAGCCCCTGCACCTGCCTGGACTAGTTTTGAAAGATAGGTTTATGCCTCTGACAAAAGCATTTGCAGATACTCAAGGTTTTCAGCCCCAGTTCGAAGCCATTTTCCTCCTCCCAGTTGCTATTGCTTTTATCTGACAGCATACACCCTGCATGAAGAAAACAACTGGATATAATCCTAGATTAAAGGGATTGCAACGCAGAATTAAATACAAGCCATAGCCTTGACAGGGCCCACTGTCGTCATTCACTGAGCACAGACCTCGGCTGTTTGGGAGGTGGGCAGATGGTGGTGGCATTTTGGATATTCTCTGCAGCTCCTGATTTTCCTAGACAGGCATTTACATCTCCCCACATAGGTGGGTGGAAAAAAAACCCCAACAACCTAAAAATGAAAAAACCAACCCAACTCTAATCTTTAGTGTTTCCATATGATGCTGCATTAAAATCCTATTGAGATGTCACTCCAAAAATTTGCAACTAGAATCCAAATTCTCAGCATGCCCCTGCATGTGCTAGCCCTGCTGGAGCTGCTCATCTCAGTGCTAGGAAGGCCCACAGTCCCACAACAACCACACCAGGAACCACAGGAAGGCAACTGGGGCTTAAAACAGATAAACAAAAAGTCCCGAGGAAAGGACACTTACTGTCTACTGCAGCAAGGACCACAATAGCCAAGCAATGCAAAAGCCCACCAGGAAATCTTTATGACTTTATTTTACCTCAGGAAAGCCACAATATACTCACATGCACAGCTGCATATTAAAAAAAAAAAGGCACTTTAATCTTCTGCTCTTTCCAGCCTGGCAGCCAAAGCAGCTTGACTCGATAAAGAGACTTGAGAGCTATGAAAACTACATATTAAAGGAGAAAATCTACAACTGTCTTTCTTTTGTAAATTGTGGCAGCCAAAAAATCCAACCCTAAAATAAAGACGTGCCTGAAGGTAGCAATTTTACAATCAGCAACATAATGATTTATATCACTGCTGTCATCTTTGTTGGGGAAAAGGAAGCCAGGTATTGTGATCATTAGCTTTTTGATACAGATGATCTTTTTAAATGAGGAAAAACACATGCATTTTAATAAGGAACTGGAGGAAATAGCCCCAAAATACCAACATAAGAATCTGCAGCTCACACCAAGATTTGCAAACACAGGAGATGAATATTATGCCAACAGTATGGTTGGTAGCTTCCTGAGCCACTGCACATCCGAATCCGTGTGTGGGAGGCTCACTCACCTTTGAAGTATGCGGCCCCACACCCTCCCAAAACATGGTCCCTCATGCCACAGGCCCTGAGTGGGCACAGCCTGGAAGCTGGCCCTGCTCCCACCGAGCCCTGTGGGTTTCCAAGTGCGAGGTGCCATCACCCCCACCCAGGCCAGGGCTGTGCACAGCGCGAGGGCTCCCAGCATCCCCCTGATGGCAGGCACGGAGCAGCAGCACTGGGTCCCACTGAGCCACAGCTGCTCCAGATTCTCATCTTAAAACAGAAAGCCAGAACATTCCTGCACCTTTTCTCAGAGATGTTCCAGAGCAATGCCTGGTGCCTGATGTCTGAGCTCCTGCCTGTGCCTTGGTAGGCACACATGAAGCTGCAGGTGTACAAGACAGGAGGCTGCTGCTGTCAAAGGATTAAAAATCAACTTGACCTTTAATGCTAAAATTTAAAGTAACGACTCAGCTTCTCATGCTTCCATTCCCTAATGTAACCATAATCAGATTTGTGGCTGAGATCAGAAAACTGTTTTCAGAGACCAATTTACAGGCAGCCTTCAATAAGCCTGGGCAATAGAACAGCAAGGACACTGGCTCAGGCTTTCTCAAGGTCCTGACGGAGCAGGTTTGAAGTCTGGAAGCATTTTAAGGTCATGAAACAGGACTTTCTGCAGGTGACAGTAGCAGTATGTCAAGCCTTGCTGAATGCTTGCAGAGGAAAACAGCAGAGAAGTCACTGAGAGCACTGAGGTGGGATGGGAAGGATGGGAAGTCCTTGTATTGGAACCTCAAAACCAAAACTACGCAATGCTCAACACAAATGAAGAGGATAAAGACCAAATCCAAAAAGGTAATTTCTACCCCATGCAGTATTTTAATGGAATAAAGGAAAGGTTCAGCCCATACTCAGTAAGTTTTCTTTCTAAATCCCACAGGATATGCAAAAAACCCTTCCTCCAGAGAAAACGCTGTGTCACTTCCAGGTTCATGGCTTGCACTGATGGCCACGTAATCTCACCCTTTGCACAGCAGTTTCAGGCTTTCAACAGATTCCTCAGCCTGACAAGTTTGCACCCTGAGGATGTCCAGCAGTCCAGCAGTGGCACACTGGTGGGAGCAGTAGGCAGTTGTTTGGCACCGTTCAACTCGCAGATCAGCACTCCTGCCTCCCAGTTCTCAGTCTCTGGCTATTTCTCACCCTGTGGGTCTCCAATACCTTCACCATTGCTTGCCCTCCATGCTTGCCATTGAGAAGTATTGTTAGCAACAGAAGTTGGACTATTTTCTGAAAGCAAGACTACTCCAGTATGGTTCTGCTCTGTGAATCCCCTGCGAAGACAGAGGAATACCACCATTGCTTGTGTCCAGTCCTCCTCCTGCACAGCCTGTCTCCTGTTGCCTGGTGTAACCAGCTGAGAGCAGATGAGGCCCTGATATAATTGCCAAAACGTGCACCTGCAGCTGTGTCAAGCAACACAGAGGCATTTCCTGAGCAGAGGTGCTACACAGTGAAGGGCTAAGATACCTCTCACCCTGCCCTGCCCCTCCAGAGAATGTCATTCTGTCAATAAACCCTTCTCATCTCCATATAAAATCACATTGGTGCCTCAGATGCACAAGTATCTCATTTTTCTGGCTTCTGTGAGAAGTCATGGCCCACAAAGCAGTCAGGATTAGGTCCAGAGCATCCCAGTGGCAGTGCCTTCCCCACAGCCAGGTGCTGAGCCCTTCCCTGCTCTCCTGCACGACAGCTAGCACAGATCTCAGGGGCTCACCTGGGAGTTCATCCTGCTCTGTGCAATACTGCTAACGACAAAAGCTAACAGCAACACCTCCTTCAAGGCAAAGAGAATCCGAGTGCAGCCCTAAAACATTAGTCACTACAAACACAACGCGTAACCTGGAGCTGAACACACACGGGGCACATTTTAATCTACTTTAATTATGAATGAATGTGGGTTTATCTGGTGTTTACTCCAGAGCAGTAACAACACATCCAAAAGTATAAATCCTCTGCAAAGAACAATCACCAGTGGATGCCTATCTTGACCACCAGAGCCAGCACAAACAAGCAGAGATACAACTGAATGCCAAGGGCTGACATTTTTAATGCATGAGAAGGGGAGCTTTCCTTACGTGATATCCTTACATGCTGCTGTGTGTACTCTCAGGAGATGCTCACTTACAACCTCTTCTTGTCTGCTTAATCTTTTGCATAATATATTTATTAAACCAAATGCTGAAAAGCAAGAAAGAACCCCACTCAAGAAGGAAAGGCATATACAGAAGGATTGTCTGGATTCACCAGGACAAAGGATAATCATCACTCTGATCTTGCATTGCAATCCATTAGTTATAAATACACACCACCAGCAAGGTTCCAGGGCAGGGAAAAAGCTTTACTGGAAAGGCACAGAACAGACCCCAAAAGCAGAGCACTCATGGCTCTCCAAAAGATAACCCTAAGTGCTCATTTCACATGGAGATCATATTTTCCTGCTCACACTGGACAGGAGGGTAAATAATATCAATAAAGCCCACATTGCATCTCAGGGTCCTTGGAGGGAAGGGAAAGTGGTACTTCATATTTCTATAAAACAATTAGTATTGACAGAACAGACTATAATACAGCACTCAACCCAGAAGAGTAATTAACTATCACGGCAGCTTGCTTACTGGATGCAGATAGGAAGCGAGGAGGTGGTAATTAGAGAGCAAGAAGCCAAACCAGACACACTGTTTTGCTATGAAAGAGGTATTGACCTGCAAGCCCTCTGTGCAGGTGTCTGATGAGATGTCACGTACCCAGTGTCGAGCAGCAGAGCATCCCCAGCACAGCCACCGGCACCACCTCAGGTACAGTGTGGAAAGAGCCAGAGCCCAGCAATGATTCAAGAGTGCCTTCCCCACACAGGTTGTGCTTGGCCTCTCTCCCCCTTGCCTTGGTTTCTCAGTGCCTTAAATAAGAGCATGGCTATAAGCCAAGCAGAGAACTCTGGCCATGGAAAGCATCAGTGATGGAAAAGTACCACCAATGTAGGATGGGGCCTGGGAAGATATCAGATACTGCAAGATACCAGATACTATCAAATGCTTTCCCACTGAAGTTCAAGGCAATTGGGTTCAGCACCCCCCTAATCTGCAAGTATGTGATTAACCCTGGAGACTGAAGCCTCAGGGACAGCTGGGGTTCCTTGCACACAGTTTCAGCCTCATGATGCTTGGCTTTAAGCAATTTTGAAGTGAAAAGACTTTCAGCTCAGTGTAGAGTCCAGAAGAAAAGGACATTAAGTGCCCAAACCTTCAGTGTTTTTCCCCCAAAACAGAGTGTTATTTTGGATCTCTTTCTGAAAAGCTTAGGAAAACCCACGTAACAAATAGGCTTTTCAATATAAACTTAGCAATAGCCCTCTAAGCCTGCTCCTCTAAGGAGATATTAAGATGATCTCTGGTGCCTTCCAAGATAGGGGGGAGCTATGGGGGAGGAACCTGCTCCTCCATGCCAGCAGCACAGCACAGAGAGCTGGGTACAGGGCATCACACTGCAATGCCTGAGCCAGGGATTTGGGTGGGCTCCCACACAGTGCCCATACCCTTGGGTAGCACTACCCCATCCTCTGGGTGTGCCAATCCACTGCTAGACCATATTACCAGCTGCTGGGTGAAGTGGCACAGACTAGAGGCCTTCATTGTGTCTTTGCAAGCAGGTGAAGCAGAAGCAAATGATGTTTCTCCTTCAACACAATCACCTTCCTCCCTCCTCTCCATAGCTCCCCTCTTCCCTTTCTTTCCCTCTTGCCAGGCTGGTTTTCAGCACGGATGGGTGATGCCCCTCTGTAGAGCAGCCACCAATGCATGGAAAACCAGTCCACATGAAGCCAATGCACTTATACCCACATGTGTGCTTCTGGCAAGTAGCTCACAAGTTGGGCTGGAAACACGATGGAGTGTGAAAAACAAAGCTCTTTCCTGCTGTGAAGTTTCAAAACAATTCAGCAGGCTTTTCCATACTGGTAAAAAGCTGGGGTTAGGCACGCAGCAAGGACTGAATGTGCAGCAGCTCCATGCACAGCTCCAGAGGCAGAAACTATTCTGCAGTGGTGCAAGTGACTGCTTCATTCCTGATATCACTCAAACAAGAGGAGGAACTCGCCCAGCGAGGGTTTCACAAGGACATCGTGCTCTCCAGGGTGCAGATGCCAACGCAGTGGAATGATGAAGGGCAGCAAAGAAGCCAAAAGACATCAGGCATTCATTGGGCCCAGCTGAGTACCAGAATGACTAAGTCATGCTCTCTGGCCAGCCCAAACTCTCACAGCATGGTTAATGGATATTTGAAAAATGGATCTGAAATTGGAGGAAACAGTAGTTTCCGGATATCGACTCTCTGAAGAACCTAGGTAAGCACGGCAGCACTGCTGCAGGGTCTGCTGCAAGCAGCTTAGGACATGAGACTTGCTAGGAGATGGCAGTTTATCAACCAGACTTTCCAGGAATCAAAGCTACAAAGACTTTGGGGTCAAAGCTGCAATTCCCACCAGCCAACGCCAAACGTCACCCAGCACTGGGGAGCAGCAGGGTCTCCCTTGTCACCTTCTCCTGACAGCAAACCCAAGAGGGCAGTTGGAAAAACATCACAGAAGCAAATATGGCATTAAAGGTTTGGATGCAGGGGCTTTGAGACAGGAATCCTGACGAGCCTTTCCCCACACTCCCTGTGCACACAGACAAAGCACTCACACCTCTTTGCCATCACTGTATGTGCCAGTTCACTCATTTCAGCAACAGTCCCCTCTCTCAGGTTTTCTGGTGGCAGGGACCAGCACCTTGTGCACCAGGAGGACACCAGAGAGGGAGTATTGCATCTTCTAAATACCAGTAAGTCAAATAATCCCATCAGCTCAGAGGAATCCCAGCTGTGTTCTGAAGCCACAGGAGTTAAGGACAGTGCCACAGAGCTGCTGCCACATGGATGACAAAGCCACGTACAAACAGAGCAGTTGGTTTACTTTTCTTCTCTTCCCAAATACTATTGTCACTCCCAATACACTAGGATGAGAAAGCCTTGTTTTCACTGGAATATTCCACCAGCAATCACTTTGTCCTCGTGCTTCGTGTAGCATTAACAAACTAAACCACATCTTGGCCCCAGTGAAATCAATGTGATTTTTTGCCACTGAGGAGTCACTGTTTTATCTCACCTCAGTGTCCCAGCTCGTATGCAACAGTGGCACCTGTTTTCACAACACAATTAACTGTAGCAGTAGGTAACAGCCAACATACAGCTCCTGCCAACACAAATGTGCTGGGCTCACCTTGGGACTGGCTCCTCTGCTGATAGAGCCCAACACAGCTCCACCAGCATCAATGAGCAATGAGAGGGGCAAAGGAAATCACAGATAAGTGAAAACCAACAGTAGCGAACTAAAACATCCTGGTCCTGCTGCAATAATTGATAGATCATTTAGGTACCAAATCAGCTCTAAAGGAATGGGTAAAGGAAGCCAGCAGGATATGGAATAAAATTTGGCAGCTGCTATTCTGGTGCCAGAAATGCAGCAGAGCAGGACCGCAGCTGGATGGCGCTGAGTGCAGAGGCAGCTCTGAGGTACTCGGGTCCATCCCACGTGACTTTACTACTACATGAAACCAACAATTCTCCACTACTCTCTCCTCATGCAGGTGATGTTAGGAAAGGAAGAAATAGGAAATCATTACTGTGCCACGACTCCAAAATACTTTCCCTATGTAGGCAAGACACTGCATCCATCACAAGAAGTCTAATTTCAGCGTGTGTGTGCATGGATGCACAAGGTAAGAACTAAAAATAGAGGTACCCTATTTCCATGCATCGAGTCAGCAGGTACAGAAACAGCGTAAACAGTGATTCAGCAGCAGCTCACATGATGCAGAAGGTTGTTCCTTTGCCTCTGCCTTCCCATTTGCAGCCCATCCTACCTGGGCTCAGTCCCAGCAGCTCCCAAGAACAATGCCCAGGTCTCCCTGGGGAGATCCACCAGCGACAGGGCACTCGTTGGCTGCTCAGCTCCCTCAGGAAGGGGTGATATGGGGTGCCTGCAAACGCTCTCCAGCCCGTCCAGCTCCCAAGAACACAGACTTTTACACAGCTTCTTTGTCTACAGCAGTTTTTCTAGTGCAAAGTCTACACACAACCACAATTAACTTTTTTTTTATGAAAATAGCTGCACAATCCACATTTTTACTATTTTTTTTTCATTGAGCTTATGAGCCTTGCATCTACAAACCTTAGTCATCCAATCTGGTTACAGAGAGAGGCACAATGTAGAACCACAGCGTATGGTGCAAATCAGTGCTGTGACTCCATGAACACCCCTGATAAATTGCACAAGATGACACCAAGGACATTTTTCAAATCCTGTGAGATTTGCTACATAAACAGCTATGACCTTGTACACATGGTTTCAACAGGGACAAGTTGTTTTTTGCTGGTTCTCACCCCCAGGTTTTTCATTAATGTTTGCTGAGAAGCCATAAGGAGAAGCAGATACATGAAAAGGAGAAAGACTGGAGAGTAGAAACATCATCTTTCATACACATTACATTTACTGAAACTGTAACTTATCTCTTCAAGCAGAGAGAATGAAAACATTTCAGAGACTTCCCAGTCCAGCTCCCAAGGTCTTGGGGCTAACATGCTCCTTTCTGCTTTAGCAAACTGTGCTCTTGGCTCCAGACACCACCTCTCCCAAAGGCACCAGCGTCATGGGGAAAAACCCCGGTCCTACTATTTAGTGATGCTGATGCTCAGCAACTTCTGGCTGTGGCCCTGCTCAGCATCACTGCCCCATCCAAGCCATTGAGCACTGAGCAGAGATGCCACCAGCATAGGGGTTTGCCCCTGTGCCTTGCCATCCTGCAACAAACTCCCCTGTCTTTGCACAGCAACCCCAGCTCTTGGCTGGGACAGGGACCAGCGCTGGTCACACAGGGCTGGCTGGTCCCACGGGTCACCTAGGGAGGTCCGACCGTAGCGTCCATGGTGCAACTGCCTTTCCTGGATTTTTTCTTTTCTTGCTTCAATAAAGTGCCTGTTTTTTATGATCCTCCTCCATGAGAGAAGCTGGTTTAATGCTGTGTTCAGTTCTGGGCCCCCCAATACAAGAAGGACATTGAGGGGTTGGAGCATGTCCAGAGAAGGGCAACGAGGCTGGTGAAGGGGCTGGAGAACAAGTCCTATGAGGAACAGCTGAGGGAACTGGGGGTGTTTAGCCTGGAGAAGAGAAGGCTGAGGGGAGACCTCATTGCTGTCTATGGCTGCCTGAAAGGGGGCTGTGGGAGAGCAAGTGTTGATCTTTTCTCTCAAGTGACAGGTGATAGGACAAGAGGAAATGGCCTTAGGTTGTGCCAGGGGAGGTTCAGACTGGATATTGGGAAGAATTTCTTTCCCGAAAGGGTGATCAGGCACTGGCACAGCTGCCCAGGGAGGTGGTTGAGTCACCATCCCTGGAGGTGTTTAAAGAACAGGTAGATGAGTTTTGGAGGGACCTGGTTTAGCGGATGATGGGTGTGGTTGGACTCAATGATCTCAAAGATCTTTTCCAACAGGAAGATTCTATGATCAGCCCTAAAAACCTTCTGGGTTCTATCATTACAGTTGTTTTTCTGGTTAAAACGTGTGGAGCCAGCAGCACTGCCAGGCAGATGGGAACACTTAGAGCACCACTTCGTACTCTGACACCAAGTACTGCACCCCCAGTGGCTGGGACTCCCCAGGGTGATACGGGAGGGGCGGAGTGGAGACTGTGCTCCGTGTTCCCCAGGCATCATGCAGAGGTGCTCACCCAAAAGTGCAGCCTGCATTCCTGTGTCACGCACACCGCAGCCTGGGTCATTGCCACTTACCTGCTAATAGCCCATGCAAAACTAAATAATTACCTAGCCATTAAAATCAGGGGAGCTATCATTACAGACCCATTTTTATATCATGTAGGGGCTGATAGTCCTTTGAGCAAGCAAATACTACAAGTAGCCAGCAAACCTTTTAATGCATGACAAAAAACATCACAGAATGGTTTCCTTCCACAACTTTGCCTTATCCCCACACACTATTCCTAGCCAGGATAACTGACGAAGAACAATTAAAGCGCACAAGGATTTCAACTTAATCTCTGAATGGATTAAAGTCCTTTCTACTCTCACCTTGGCACACTCTGAAGCTTGGATGATTTGCATTCTGACGTCTCATTGAAATGAGGGTTGCTTCCTGACAGGCCTTAATCTTCTCAAAACCATGGTTGCACCTCCCTCCCCAAAGCAAATATTTATCACAAGTTCACCTTGAATATAGGTCATACCATTGCCAAGCAAGGAATCAGAGCTGTGAAAAAAAAAAGATTCTGTATATGTAGAAAAAAAAAAAAAGTTGAAAAGGCACCACATCTGTTCTCCTGAGCCACAGCAAGGAAAGTTTATCACCATTAGCAGGAGGGTTATACAGCAAATGAAGCAACTGGTTAAAGAAAAAAAGAAATCACTTATAGTGTCATCTTTCATCATTAAATTTTAATGGAAAAAAACATTGCGATTTGCTTACTCTGAATATATACACAATGCAAAGAGACCATCTGACATCATCGAGGCATAACACTGCAAAATAAATGGAGACTATTTGCCACGCTGCTGGAGCAGCTGTAACTCCCTCCCAGACCTGCAGCAATCAAACGAAAGGGCACAGAAATAGCAAGCCATCTGCTTCTTGCTGGCCACTGAATCTTGTGCATTTGGCCGACAGGAAAGAATCCGGGGTCCTTCTCTTCTCATGCTCGTATGGGCTTCACCAGGGATAGCTGAGCTGTTATACTAGTTTAAAAGCCCTTCCCTTGGTAGTCCTGTTTAATTTGTCCCTGCAAGCCTTAGCCATCAGCATAGGACAAACATCTGGAAGCCCCGGCCTCAGCCACGGTTTGCACCACGAGTGCCCTAAGCAAGGACAGACGAAGCACACGCCGGTGCACCCAGAGAGAGCCCCTCTGCAGCCTCGCCTCGCCCTGCAGGCTCCCAGCAAGGTGCTACCAGGCTCAGTGCTCCACGCTGCCTCCCTTTCATGCAGCAGTTGGGTTTAGAGAGCAGCAAGGCTGAAGATTTTCCTGTCCTGCTTCTGCATTACAGTGCAATTCTCCCTGCTGCACCCTCCTGAAGGATAGTAGCACCCGTGACAAGCTTGGGAGGTGACAAGAGGAGCGAGCTGCGGGCAGGCCGTGCACCCCCTTGTGTAGAGATACACAGGGCAGCCTGCTGTCCTCCTTCCCAAATGCAAACAGGGAGGAGGAAAGGGTGCATGGCTGTGGTGCATGGAGTTGTTAAATCTATACGAAGCCCCATGTGTGTAAATTAAACACCGGCTCCTTTTATTATCAAGTGTGTACAACTTGTAAGCATGAATTATGCAAGACAGTTAACTTTTATTATGAGAGGCAGCAGCTGTAGGAGCTGCTCGGAGGACACAGCAAGGCACAGAAGGGGCAGCCCAGGGATGCTCAGAGCCTGCGTGTGTCTGAGTTATGGCCACTCTCATCAGGTCCAGATCTGGTGCTCCCAGGTACCTGCGCATCCTGCACTAAGCAATTAACTCAGCGTCTCATAAGCCCTTACTGTCTTCCAGTGCTTTATCGAGGGAAGAGAAATATTTTCATCACCTTTTTATTGATGGCAACTTGAGAAAGACCCAGGGAATAGTGTGGGCTTCTGAAGGAGTGAGCAGGGAGCCAAGCCTGTAACTCAGCTCAAACCAAAGCCCTCAGCCAGCACCCAAACTGTCGAGTTCTGCCTCCACTTTCACCAGAGCACAAAGAACTTGAAACAGCAAACCCACTCCAAGACCAGGGAACTCCAGTCCCTGCTCCAGTTAAGTAATTTGCTCTTTGACTAACGAATCCTGTGCACTCAGCTGGAGTCCTCTGGTGAGGATGCCAGCCCAGGGCAGCACCACACAGCCCATGTTGCAAGCCAAATGGGGTGGCAGGTGAATGCTCGCCACCGTGCACTCACCTGCCCTGAACCTGCAACCTGCAAGCTCCTTAACTCAGCCCCATCACCAAGTTCTCACCAAGCTGACACCATGTCTAGCAGATGTGCTCAGGCTGCTGGGGGTGAGCTCTGGCCATAAACTACCTGCAGGGTGAGAAAGCTCTTGATACAATTCACATAAAATATTAATCTCTCCAGTCAATACAAATGCTGTTAGGATGGAGTGGTGGGGCCGTATGCAGTGAGGAAATGTTATGGAACATAACAGGTGCTGAAAGGGGAGGCACAGATTGGTATTAAGACCAGTTTCATTTATTGTATATATCACGGACTTGGAAGAACATGCATCAAGCACCATGATTACATTTTCTGATGATTCAGAGTTGTGTGGGCTCCTCAATACACAAGAGGAGGGCAATAAAGTCCCAGACAACTGTGAGCAAGCAAGCACCTCGAGGGATAATTAATTTGAGCTACGGATATGCCACAAAACAAGGCTAAAAGATAAAGCAGATAACATCGAAAAGGACTTGGCACTCAGAGAATGTATGAGACAAACCCAAGCTACTGCTTGGTCCTAGTTACCCATCTGGGGTGCCATGTGCTGTACAAGCATGAAGTCCATGTTATTAAGACCATCAAAGAGTGACCATCAGGTGAAATTAAGCATTAAAAAAGCAACTGCAGTGACACTGGTTGTATGTGGCTCCAGTCCAACACACTGTGGCTTTAGTGAGGGGCTGTGCCATGCAGGGACCACTGGCTACAGAGCAGCTTCTGGGCCACCCTGGCTAAACAAATCCATGTAGGCCACACCACCTGCTTCCCACTTTGCTTACTAACTCCCACTCTTGATCACCAGCTCCTTTCCATACTCTTGACCATTGCTCCCCATTCCCAGACTGTGAGCCTATCCATAATTGCCCAGGCAGCCTCACCACACCAACCAGCTGAAGGCAGCTTGTTGGCAGGGCATCACAGCAGGCACAGAGTCCTTTCCAAGAGATGAGCCCTGACAGCATGTCAGAGTGAGACTGAGGAACACAGAGCATCTGGAGCAGCAACACAAGAAAGGACATGGGAGAACAAGTAAGCAGTGGCAGAACTGCCCAAGGCCCTGAAGGCAAGAAGATGCTAAATTTGATGAGGTTGAGGAAGGGAGCCAAAGGAGGAATAAATAGAGCTAATGAGAAAACAAGGCATGAGCATTCAAAAACCTTTAACACACTGCTAAACAGCAATAAAAAAGCAATTAGAGTTCTGAGATGCATGGAGGATAATTGCACGTGCTATAAATAGGTGGTGAGAAGACTGTCCCTCTCAGCAGGATCTGATTCACTTTTGGGGTGACTTCTGCGCGGACAGGAATATTCTGGTGTGAGACAGAAGCTGAGAGAAGAGAGTTTACAGAGAGATGAGATTACAGGAAGGATTCCTATCACACATATCCTTCCGCATAAAATACCTGCCAAGCAGGAGCTTTGCAACAGAGCCTGCAGAGGTCTGAGCTTGAGGAACTCCAAATAAAAGTTCATCAGCAGAGATGAAAAATAACCTTAGAAAGAAACATCCGTTTTACACCACCCAGCACCATGTATGGCACTGAAGTCTGGGCAGGTCAGTGGCTGCCACCACTGATGGAGAAACCCCCTAACTCGCCAGCACCCACAGAGATCCTGCCTTGCTCCGCTCCAAATCCTTGCAGAGGCACGTGTACACATGCACCTGTACCAGCATTTAACAGTAAGCAAAGAGAGAGGTGTAAAAGCAGAATCCAAATGCCAAACCCACCTCCCCCATCTTCCAGAGTGCTTCTCAGGCTGCTGCCAGCATGCTCCTTGTTCTCTACCTGTGCCTCAGGTGTGCTCGCTCTGCCCCACCGTGAGGACATGACTGCTCTGCACACACATAACCTTTGGGGGGTGTCTGCATCTTGGCCCTACAGGCTCGTGGCAGCCAGTGCAAGCAGCTACCTCGCTGTTTGAAGAACAAGCTCTCTGGTGCCATTCCCTGCCCAGCCTCCCCTCCCTAAGCCAGGCACATCGACTGCCTCAAGGACCTCTGCTTCCTGGGCAAACGGCTCAGGCCATGGGGGAATGTGCTACAAGAGGTCCTGAGGAAGAAGGAGCCCTTAGAGCAGATAAAATCTACAAGAGCACAACTGAAGTTAGGGGCAGTGTCTTTGTAGCATCACATTCAACAACTTTAAGAGCAGAAGGCACCACTGAAGTCCAGGGAACCCATCAATAAGCAAAAATCATACCAGGCAGATACCTGGCCAACAGAAACCACCACTGCGTGATCAACTCAAGGTTCTTTGAGTATATCAGATCTCTCTTGAAGCATCTAGAGGCTAGAAAAGTACTACTCCCCACCACCCTGCATGGCCCTGGGCTGTGCTTGCTACAGAGAAAATAGGAGCAAAGGGCACAGGCTGAAAGATTTGGGGTCAAGCCTCCAGGAAGACTTTATAGCAGCCTTCTGGTACTGAAAGTGGGCCTTCAGGAAAGCTGGGTAGGGGCTCTTTATCAGAAAGTGCAGAAACAGGACGAGGGGTGCCGGTTTTAAGCTGAAAGAGGAGAGATTAAGATTAGCTATTAGGGAGAAATTTTATACTGTGAGTGTGGTGAGACAGTGGAACAAGTTGTCCAGAGAAACTGTGGCTGCCCCATCCCTGGAGGTCTTCATGGCTGGGTTGGATGGGGCTCTGAGCAGCCTGATCAGTGGAAGGTGTCCCTGCCTGTGGCAGAGGGTTGGAACTGGATGAGCTTTGAGGTCCCTTCCAAGCCAAACCATTCTGTGATTCTATGAAAAGGAAAAAGCAGCCACACCTTGGAGCAGTAAACAATGCCTTCCTGCCCTGGCTCCTTCACAGATACCCTTCTGGAGGGGGAAATCTGCCGACTGAAGCACCAAAGTCCCAAGAAAGGGAGGGAGCAAATCTGTACCTCCCAGTTCCAAACTCCCCAGCCAGGCCTGGTGCCCTTCCCAGCTCTCCGCTCCTTCCCTTCGCAGAGCGTCGGCATCGATTCACACTCAGGAGCTGCTCTGCCCTCACGAATGACTGAGCACACACAAAGTCTCTGCAGTCCTACCTCTAGCTAGCTCTTGGCTGTGCACCAAAAACCAACCCCATGCAGCTCAGACTGTCCCCAGATAACAGCAGCAGATGGCCTCTGCCTAGAGGTCTCACTGGCAGAGGGTGGTCTGCGGAGCTGGGAGTGGGAGGCACAGCACTGGTTTTTTTCAGCAGGCACTGCTGGCGGGTCACGCAGCCTTGTCTGTGGCTGGAGAAGTGCTGGCTGTGCCCTTCCTTCATCCTTGCACTGTCACCATGCAGGTAGAGCAGCTGGCTCCTGCTGCGTCACCCCATTAGCTTCCTTCCGAGGCAGCGAGGAGTCTGTCGGCTCTGGTTGCAAGAAGGGTGGGAGCCGTCTGCTAGGAGGGAGGGAAAAATCTAGGGGTGTAGGCAACAAAAGCAAACATGGCATGTGCAATATGCAAAGCATTTGTGTCCTTTTGCTGAATCAGGAAAGGATATTTAGCATCTTGGAGGAAATTTGCCTTTTGCTTGATGTTCCACTTGTGTGATGCCTGCAACACCTTCCAGCTGCCTAAATCCTCAGCTGCTGAGGTGGGAGTGCAGCTGATCCCCTCCCACAGTGTGCCAGGCAAAAACCTCTTGCAAAAGCTAGCCCCTGTCATCATCAACAGAAGACCCAGCAGAACATCTGAACAGCTTCACTCAGTTGCTCCCCATTCATCCCATATTTTCTGTGCCTCAAACATAACTTCTGATCCCCCTTCTCCTTCCGGGCGTCCACCAATCAAATGGGCATCCAATGGGAGCACTGAGTGGCACATGGGCTGCACTGGGCTGCTCACAGAGGAGTTTATCCCCTCCACAGCCACATGCTAAGCAAGCAAAAGCAAGCCAAGAAACCTCTTCCAAAGTGCCTTTGCAGTAATTTGGTTTACTTAGCTAAGTGGCTGGACAAGGCTCCTCTAAACCACTCCCTGGGACAAGAGCTTGTTTCCAGGAAAAGCACTAGCTGGAAATAAGACAGGTGGTAGAAGGGACAGTGAGGTCAGGTACAGAAAAATGCATTCTCTATATAGGAGGTAAAAAATAAGTTTTTGACCCCAAATCTGCCTCCTTGTTGAACTACCATCACACCTCACTCCAGTGAGCACAGCGCTGTTTTTAGGAGCTTTGGTTTATGTTCCCTCTGATTGCCAAATATCAAACCCAAGTCTCACTAGGGTGCCACCAGCCAGGCAGCTTTTCCCTCCTGTACCCAGATGGAGCCTATAAATTGGTTGTGACTCCCCAGGCTCTGAAGTGACCCTTGTGCACTCATACCCACATCCCTCCGAAAAACAGCAAATCACCATCCCTCTGAGTGGCACCAAGAAAAGCTCCTCCATGATATGGAGGTGGGGAAGGCTGTGTGTCGGGCTACAGATGCATATTGGGGTGTTTAAGATGGCAAAATCCTGCACCCCAACACACAGCCTTCTGTGTCTCACGACAACGCTGATATAGCATCATCTGGACTGAAGTGATAAATTCCCCAGGGAAGGGAATTCCTACAGGAGTCGGCATGCCCTGCACACCTCATCGATTGCAAACACCCATTGCAACTAACAGACATCAGTGGTTACTACAAACTTAGAGGATGTGCAGACTCCCAGCGCCATCCTCTCCAGCTCAGCAGGTGCTCAGGATCAAACTCAGATGCTGGAGAAGACACCGCTGATGCTCTTCACGAGGCAAAGTTCCAATAAGACATTTCTTAACAAATAGCTGCTTCTATCAGTAATTCCTCACAGTGGGAGCCTGGAAAACGGCCTTTTCTCCCTATTACTTTCCTCCCCTGCACCAGACAGATAATGGGAGCCAAATCATCCCCTCTGAGCCCTGCTGCAAGGGACTGAGCTGAGCATATGCACACGATGGTGCTGCGGCTGCTTTGGATGCAGAGCTTCTTTCTCCTGTAGAAGTACGTTAGGCAACAGCAACACCCAAAATAAGTGCTTCTTTTCCACTGCCAAAAAGCTTACTAAGTTTTTTTCCCCCCTAAGATCCTTGCTCTGGCTGAAGAAAACCAGCAGGTGAGTGGCTTACAGGGACAGGGTAACTCTGCTCCGTGTTTGTACACGATCAGATCCAGTTCATATCCGATGCTCATCCTAAGTCACCAAGTTTGGATGTAAATCCCACAAAAAAAGGGAGGAGTTGGTAACGGGGAATCTACAGACAAAGCTAGACCTGAAGATTGGCTCAGCATATTCTGAGGACAAAAAGCACCCGGCCCCTGGATGAACATCACCCTTATTTAGCACATGAGATCAGGAAAAGCCACTGCTGGACCATTAGCGGGCAGTCCTGTTTGACAGGGTATTTATACTAACGCATTGTGGCATCAGCCCAAAGTCCTACCAAAGCCAGTGGGGTTCCTTCAAGATCTGCACACCACATCTCCAGTCCCCAAACAAACTCTGCAGCACTACTATTAAAAAAAAGAAAAAAAAACCCTACCTTTTAGGCTAGGAAAAACATGACTAAATCTATATTTCATTAAGTGTCTTCATCGAACAGTAACATTTGGGTATGGGCAGATGCTCAGCACTTGAGTGGTTGTGGCCACATGGCTGTCTGGAAGCAGATGGGTCAAACCTTTGAGCTGTACGGCCCAGGTCACTGAGTTGTGTGTTGGGGGAATTTTCCAACCTGTCCAGGCTGAAGGTAGCCTGTGTTAACATCCCTTCACAAAGGTCACTACACACCACACGCTACTGGAAGTCCAAGCTCACAACCTTACTGTGAGATAGATAAGTTTTGAATTATGACAACCACAAACATGGCATCACTTACCCCAAGCTGAATAAACATTTGCATGACATTTTGACTCAGTTGCTAAATTCTAGAAAACGTCTAACTTTATCAGCCTGAATCACAGACAAACAATACGAAATACTATCACTGAAAACACTTTTTCTAACAGCAGTTTCACATGTTCACATCAAACACTCGGCAACTGCACTTCTCTCTGGTTTTAAAAATGACGCCCACTCAGTACAGAAGAAAAATGAAGTAAAGCCCCCCAGGTATCCTGTACCCACAAAGAACTTCTTCCAAATCCAAAGAACTTCTTCCAAATCAAGTGTCAGGTTAGGATGCTCCAAGGTAATGACATGAGGAAACTTCCCTGGAACCTGTCATCTCTTCTCTTTCACATGAAGACACAGCTGGACCTCAAAGTACCCCCTACAAGAAGGGTGGTCACTTGCCATGTGGAGCAGCCAAGGCAAGGAGACGAGCTTGGCTTGTCCTCCTGAGCCTGCACCACGATCTCTGTGAGCTGGGGAGTAAGGTGTTGCCTTCCCTTGCACATCACCCTGCTCTGTTTCCAGGAAGGCAAGACCTTTGAGGGCCGACTGTCAAAACCCACCTTTTAGGAGCCACCCATCCTCCTGGATCACAAACAGAGAGGATCTGCCCACCACCAGGGAAAGCCGCCTTGTCTGTTGTTTTAAGGGAACTTTTTTAATTGGTCTTAGCTCTTAAAGAAACACCAAAATATATGTGACTGATTAATAGCGATCACTTTGCGGGTGAAACCCTGGCCCTGCTGAAGCCACTAGATGAATTCACATTGACAACAACCAAGCAACAGTTTTATTGATTATACTATATTGATTGGTCTTAGCATATTAACCAGGTTTACATAATCAAACAGAAATAGGATGCTATGCCTCCTATCCCCCTGGACTAAAGCACTGGCAGTACCTGCACATACCCCTCTAGTAGCAGCGTTTTGATGGCTGGGTTCCTACTGCCAAACCACTAAAAAACAATTATATACTTCTCCAGCTAACAAAAAATTACACAGGGAAATGACTTGCTGACCATTTCCCGCTTAGGTGAACAGAGAACAAGCGACTCATCATTCTGTAGAAGGAATTACAAGTTGTGCAAAAGGCAAAGTGCTTCAGGGAGAGTGTCTGGACTACGCAAAGCAAGGTCATAAATAATCCCTTCTGGAAACAACGGGTTTTAGCAGCAGTTGGGGCTGCATGATCTGATGAGTCTTCTCCACTCATAGTTCACAACACCTCTGGCCCAAGAGGTGCCACCCACAATAATTGAATCGTCAAGGCTATGGATCAGGAACTGGAAAGTTTTACAACAGCCTGTGACAAAGCTCACAGCCTATTTAATTACCTGCTTCCCAATCCAATAAACTGCAAGTATATAAATAGCCAAAGTATGGCAAATATTTAATATCTCCTAGAATTAAATTTAGATAAGGCACTGTCAAAATAAATGTGTTTTAACTAAAAATAATCATTATTCACAGATTCCAGACAATTCGAGCACAATGATCACACTCTGCACCCCACACTGCTAAGGAACACCACATCTCAGACGTGCCAGACCTTCCTCCTCATCAGTAGTGCTCTCCATGCTGCAGTGAAACACTTCATCCTCACTTCAAGGCTGGCACAGAGCTGACCCAGGACAGCCCCAGCTGAGAGCCCAGCCACGTGCACAGCTCTCCTCTGACGGTGGCAGCAGCCAGTGCCCACATGGAGCCCACTAAGCAGTGAAGGCAGCCCCTAACTACTTTTCAAGGTTTTTATGGGCACAGCACAAATAATCATCTTGCAAGCTTTGCCCACACTTGAGACCTGTCTAGACCTTGTAACTCCTCCTTAATCATAAGAGTCATAGAATGGTTTGGGTTGGAAGGGGCCTTAAAGATCATCCATGACCACTGGATCAGGTTGCTCAAAGCCTCTTCCAGCCTGGCCTTGAACACCTCCAGGGATGGGGCACTTCTCCAAGCAATATGTGCCAGTGCATCATCATCCTCACAGGAAAACATTTCTTCCTAAGATCTCATCCAAAACTCCCCTCTTTCAGCTTAAAATCATAACCTCTGGTCCTATCACTACACTCCTTTAAATAGTAATAAAGAGCAACCCAGGAACGGACAGAAAACAAGCAGAGCATCATCTTCACCTCTGTGGAGCTCGCCAAACCACACCTCCAAGGGTTTCCTGGGGCCAGCAGGGCAGAATCTGACCATAAAATCACAGTTCCTCCAGCAGAAAACCACTAAAACAAGTCCCAACACCATCTGAGTCACTGCCTGTCCCAAAAGAACAACATGTTGTTGGCTTTAAGAGAGAATTTTTGTAAACATGGTGTGAGAGTAACAACCCAACCCATGACAGGGAAGAAGTATGTGATTATTTGGAAGGCTGCACTAGATTTACTATGTTCCTAACTGTTGCAGCAACTGCAGGTACGCCAAAATGTCAGAAATTTGATATTTTAAGATGCATCCTGATCGATTTAACGGTCTTTCTGATCGCTCACACCTGTTCTGCATTAAGCACCACACCGAAATCAATCAGCATTCAGAAAAGCACAAGCTTAAGTGCTTTGCTGAATTTGACTGAGAATTTTGCTAATGCACCCGACGTCATCCCACGGGCTTACATAAGGACCCAAATCACAAGCCACTTCTCCCAGGAGTAGCTCTGGTAATCTGCAACTAAGCTGAAACTTTTTTCATTCCACATTGATCCTGCTGGCAACTGATTTACTCTCCCACGTGTTGCCTGCCTGCTCCCTTGTTCTGCAGGAAGGAAAAGCAGTGATGGAAAACAGGTGATGGCAGCCAGGACTGCAGTGATGCCTGACCTAATGTGCCCTCCACATTTTATCTCCTACCAAGTTCTTCCTGCTGCCGCTTTCCCAATGAATGTTTTCAAAGGGCTGGTGATAATCTTCAAGTTTATGCTACTTTGAACAAGCAATGCTGATTCCTAGTTTGCACTTTGCCTTTTGGTGATCATACTTCGGAGATATTTAGCAAGAGGGATAACCCACATCCAAGGGTGCTCAATCTACATCACTACAGAGCCATGCACATTGCCTGACTTCCCCAAGCTACTGGCTGAACTCTCCTCCCAAAGACTTCAGACAGGCTCAAGAAGGGAGAGGCAGAGATCTTGTATGGTCATCTCAATGCTACTTCCAATAACTCAGCATGAGCTAGAGAAAAGACTAAATACATCCCAGGCAAGCAATTACCAAGCTAAGTGCCATCTGCAGTACTAAAACACATTGTTCTGAGAGCAACAGAGCTGGCAAAGCTGCTTTCCTCCTGCACTACATTGTGAGGCTGGAGCCTTCAGTGTCCAGCAAGGTGTGAGCTCTGATGGGAGCTTTTCCTCCCAGACCACGCACTCAGTAGGTCTCTTGCTCATATTCCCCAGTAAGGGTTGCCCACACACTGCCATTTTCTTCGTACCTAGAGTAGGAGATAAATACAGATCTCCCTATTTTCACCAAGCTTTTAAGGTCTTGCAGACCGCTGTCAGCCTGCCAAATGCACCTGGAATTCATCAGTGCCTTAAAAAAAAACTGGGAAGTAAGACAGCACAGGTAGGTATCTAATAAGCCTTTTTTTTCCCCTTGGGAAACAATGCTAGTGAGATGTAAATAAAAACTTACAGGTTCTGTTACAGGTCCTGTTCTTAAGGACATTGAAGATGTGTTGTCGCCCAAGTGAAGCCTTGCCACATAAATATCAAGATAAACCTGAAGTAGAGGTGTAGGCTTGAACACACTGATCTAAAAAAACAACTTCTCCTCTGCTGATGAAATTTTAGGGGTGTCAGGATCAGAAAAACATCAGCTCTGAGTGGCATTTGCTTGAATTCATCTTGAAATCCAAACCAGAGTTTGTTACTGGTGTAAACAAGCAATGCTGTCACAACCACGTGCAGTACATACCGGCTATGCAGGCCATTCACACATTTCCTCTCCTCCCTCTCAGATACGTTACAATTTACCAAACTACACATAATCATCTTTGTGTTGCAACAAGACCTTAAGTACACACTTCCTTCTATTCCAAGGTGGTTTGCAAGTGCTGTAAAACACAAGGCTACATTTTCCAGCTCCTGGGCACTACGCACAGGGGTGCTGCTACACCACCAGTACTCACAGTGCCTGTGCATCCCCACACCACTCTGGATAGCAGTCAGCTCTGATACAGCAGTGCTGCAGAACCAAGGAGGGAGGATGACACACCCCAAGTGAGGTTATCATGAGGATGTTCAGGCCAGGCAAGAACTTCAGCGCTGCGCCTGCAACAAAATCAATTGTCTTTTTTTTTCTGAGAAAATTGCAAAGAAGATGAAGCTACAGAAGCAGCCCAGGCTCCAGAAGTTTGGCATTCAGCCCACCTCAAGCCCTGTGGTCCTCCTGTGGAGACTGGGTTACCTGGTGAGAGCCAGCCTGAGATGCTGGGCTGTGCCAGGCAGCTGCTGTACAGGCTGACAGCCTTGCTGGCAAAGCCACAGTGACCCTGCTCTGACTGTGCTCAGACGTAGCAGCATCTCCTGTGCTACAGAGAGAGCTGTGGGCCAGGTGAAGACAGCACCCAGCACTAGGCAGGACCTGCTGAGCAGGGCTAGGGACAGGTCACCAGCCATCGCTGCCACACAGCTCCACCAAAGCACCTCGGTGGTGGCTGCTTGGCACCTCCCTGATGCAGGCGTGGGGTTTGCACAGCCTCACATGAAGGCACTCACATCTCCAGGGTGCCCGTGTGAGGCAGTGGATCAAACACCTCACACTGCAGCCTTTCCATCTGGCACTGACAGGAGAGGTGGGAGTGCAGTCCTATGTGTTCAGGCAGCGCAGGATTGCAAACTGCAGTGCCTGGGGCGGTTCTGCTTTCCACTTCTCCCAGGATGAAACCCTTCTCTTCCAAATGCCAAGCTGTAAGGGTGAAAACACAAATAACACATGGAGAAAGTAGTTTATTCCCCCACACTGCTGATGGGGAAACTTGAAGCAACAGCTCCTACCAGAGTGGGACCAAAACCTGGTTTTCTCCCACCTTTCTCTTGAGGAGCAAAACGTATTTGCTACACCTGATGAGTCTGGGAGCATTTGCTATTTCCATCCTTACTGAAGACTCAGCAACACACAAAGTCACCACAGAGAATATTCCACCTGGCAGAGCCACTGCGACAGACGCTTGGTACCCAAGGGTGAACGAGTCCCACATCTTCACCCTTTGGTCCCCCTCGACCCAGAGGAGAAAGGGTGGGCATTCCCAGAGGGATGTGTAAGGAAAGCAAAGGGGCACAGAGTCCAGCAACAAATTCTGAGCCCCGAGAGTCCTTTAATTGACTATAGTACGAGTCCTGGCTAAGTAAAAAGGGCAAGGATTTACTGCCAGGAACCTGCATGACAACTGAATACAGGGATATACAGAAGACAAAACCCAGAATGAATTTACCTTTAACAGGGGGAATTCAATTTGACATGTGTTGTCAGGCAAAATTGAGCTTTCCAAATTCCATCTCACTGCTAAATTGGAGGGGAGACACAGTAAGCCCCCAAGACACTTATTTTAGGTACTTGTATAAATAAGCCAGACGCACTTCCCTACATTCTTCATTTCACTGAGAATGGATTATTTCCTCTCAAGGTCCTGTGTAACTTGCCCATTCCCTCAAGTATTGCTGTCACTTCATCTTTTTTTCTCATTACTTCTCATTTCTTTGTGTCCTGTACTTTACTCCCCCCTTTTTTCCCCACACCCCACCTCCGGTCTTGTCCCTTCACAGTATGGTATTTCGCTTTCTGGGACTCTGAATCACCCCTCTTCCCAGCCACTCTTCTCCAGAGCACCAAGACACAGCCTGCTCCTTTGGAAAAACTCCTTTTCAACCTCAGCTTACTTTTATTTGAGAGACAGATGCAGGGCTTGTTTGATTGTTACCCTTTCTGCAAAATTAACGATTACAGTATCACAAATTCCATCACCTTTTTTCTAATATGAAGAAGTTGCATGAGATACAAAAGCCAAGATGAATTTGAAAATCGACAGTCTGCTAAAAAAGGGTTATAGGCAAAAATACGTATTAAAATTCTCCAAACTTAGCCATATCTTCAGCTCTGCACTTTGCTCAGCAAACAAAAGCACATCCTTCAACCTTCCAGCAACACCAGATTGTCCTATATTGCTTTTAAACTACAAGCAGTACGGATACACTTTCCTACCTCCGTATGTTGCAATGACTAATAATAGTCCTGTGGTGTAGCAGAACTGCATGTCGTTTGCATCAATACATCCAGGAGCCTGCCTGATTTGTAAAGGTCATCAGTGAACACAGAATGGTAGAAATGCTAAAACTGCAGTCTAAGAAAGCCACCTGAAAACAGGGAAAAAATGGGAAAGCCATTCCAGACAGCTGTGTCCCATCACAGACCTAATTCTGGCTGCCACAGGAAAAAAGGTTGGCTGCATCTGACTGAAAGGCACCCATGTTCGCATCCTGGAGAAACTTAATTTCTGCCCTGAACCATGAGCTCCTGCCTCAGCAGAACCACGAGCTCCAAGACAGCTCCTCAGGATGGAGAGCCCAGGTGAAGTGCTCCCGCCCAGCCTCTGCCTGGAACAGCGCACAGCCCTGCTGTGGTGACGCACTTGGGGAGGAAGAGTCAGGATTGTGGCAGTAACTTCATCGCAAAGCTCTGCTGTCACATTTTGCCAGGAAGACAGCATTAGGGAACTCACCGTGTATAAACACTTCCAAGAAGTTGAAATGAGACTCAGTAACTCCCCAAGACAGTGCCAGCACTCCCACTTAAGCAAACTCCGCAGCAAGCCTGGAGTTGCAAAGTCCCTTTCCAAGAGGCAAGGGCACACGCCTGGCGTTTCCAGCAACGTAACCCATTTCTCTCCTTTTGACAACCTTCAGATGGCCAACATCCCAAACTTCCCGAGTCCGAATGTTGCATAATTAGGAGCAATGCCATATGTTGGTGCACCAGCTCTGTGCAGGAGACCATGGCAGGGAGCAGCACAGAGGGGTGACTGGGGGCTTTCCTACACCCCGGGACACCAACGCTGACAGCAAACCGCACCCGAGCGAGCCCAAGGTGCTCTGCACCAGGCTTACCCTTGGGGTGCCTGGGTGGCTGTATGGGGAGCAGGACGGAGGCAGGAGGAGAGGCATGGAAGCAGGCAGGAGGGTGCTTAGGGGAGCATGCAGGGGGACAGGTAAGCAAGGGGCAGGCAGGGTGGTTAGGGGAGTGGGCTGGGGGTGGGCAGGCAGGCTACTGCCAGGGGGTAGGAGATGAGGGGCCAAGGGGCAGGCAGGGTGTCAGTGATGGGGGTCTGGGCAGGGGAGGAGTGATGGGGGTCAGTGACGGGGGTCCAGGCAGGGGGCAAGTGATGGGGGTCAGTGACAGGGGTCCAGGTGGGGGGGGAGTGATGGGGGTCAGTGACAGGGGTCCAGGCAGGGGGGGGAGTGATGGGGGTCAGTGACAGGGGTCCAGGCAGGGGGGGGAGTGATGGGGGTCAGTGACAGGGGTCCAGGCAGGGGGGGGAGTGATGGGGGTCAGTGACAGGGGTCCAGGCAGGGGGGGGAGTGATGGGGGTCAGTGACAGGGGTCCAGGCAGGGGGCAAGTGATGGGGGTCAGTGATGGGGGTCCAGGCAGGGGGCAAGTGATGGGGGTCAGTGATGGGGGTCCAGGCGGGGGAGGAGTGATGGAGGTCAGTGACGGGGGTCCAGGCGTCGGGGGAGTGATGGGGGTCAGTGACGGGGGTCCAGGCGTCGGGGGAGTGATGGGGGTCAGTGACGGGGGTCCACGCGGGGGGGGGAGTGATGGGGGTCGGTGACGGGGGTCCACGCGGGGGGGGAGTGATGAGGGTCAGTGACGGGGGTCCAGGCGGGGGGGGGGAGTGATGGGGGTCAGTGACGGGGATCCAGGCAGGGGAGCAGTGATGGGGGTCCAAGCATGGGGCCAGTGATGGGAGGTCCAGGCAAGGCGGTCAGTGATGGGGAGTCTGGACAGGGGGGGACTGATGGGGGTCCGGGCAGGGGGGCTGCCGGGCCTGGCGGTGCAGGCAGTGCTGTGCAGGGCGGGCAGAGCAGGGGGTACCTTCTGCTGCCGGCGGGCCATGTCGGTGGGTTGCTTGGCGTTGAAGGGGTAGGCGATGCAGCGCATGACGAAGACGTAGAGCTGCAGCTTCCTCTTCCTCTCCTCCTCCTCCCGCTGCAGCCGCTCCAGCTCGTCCTTCTCCTTCTCGCTGGCCACCGAGGGGCTGGGGCTGGCGGGCCGCGCCGCTCCCCCGCCGCGCCCTCCGGGCTGCAGCCCCGCGCTGCTCCCGCTCCCAGCACCGGTACCGGCGGCGCCGCCCGCGCCCTCGCCGGGTCGGCTGGGCGAGAGCCGCGCCGCGGCGGGCGCCAGCGGCTCCTTGCCGCTCTCCTCCTCCACCAGCTCCTCCGACTCCTCCTCGCTGGACGACGGGTCCAGCATCTCGGCGGCGGGGCTGAGGGCTCGGCCGAGGCCGGGCGGACTCGGGGGACTGCGCGGGTTCCGCTCCGCTCCGCTCAGCCGCGGGCTCTGCTCCGGCTCCGGCTCCGGCTCCGGCTCCGCGCGCCGCCGCGCCCGCGCGCGCCCCCGCGCCGCCCCGCCCCGCGCCGCCCCGCCCTCCGCGCGCGGGCGCTGGCCGCGGTGCTGCACGGCGGGGCGCGAGGCACGGCGGGCGCGGGAGGGCGGCCCCGCCGCGCATGCCCGGGGGGGGGGGGGGGGGGGGCGCGGGAGTGGAGGCGGCGCGGTGGGGTCCGTGGTGTGCCCCAAAGGCGCTGCTGTGTCCCCGGTGTCCCCACAGCCCCATACGAACACCACTGTGTCTCCGGTGTCCCCGTAGGCACCGCTGTGTCGCTGCAGCCCCCACAGGCACTGCTGTGTCCTCAGTGTCCCCGCAGCCATGCACGCACACCGCTGTGTCCTCCGTTTCCCCACAGAAATTGCTGTGTTCCTGGTGTCCCCAGAAACACCGCTGTGTCCCCGGTGTCACCATAGGCACTGCTGTGTATCCGATGTCTCCACACACACTGCTGTGTATCCGGTGTCCCCAGAGTCCCCATAGCCCCACACAGACATCTCTGCCTCACAGTGTCCCCGCAAACATCAGAGTGTCCCCGGTGTCCCCACAGGCACTGCTGTGTCCCCGGTGTCACCATAGGCACTGCTGTGTATCCGATGTCTCCACGCACACTGCTGTGTATCCGGTGTCCCCAGAGTCCCCATAGCCCCACACAGACATCTCTGCCTCACAGTGTCCCCGCAAACATCAGAGTGTCCCCGGTGTCCCCACAGGCACTGCTGTGTCCCCGGTGTCACCATAGGCACTGCTGTGTATCCGATGTCTCCACGCACACTGCTGTGTATCCGGTGTCCCCAGAGTCCCCATAGCCCCACACAGACATCTCTGCCTCACAGTGTCCCCGCAAACATCAGAGTGTCCCCGGTGTCCCCACAGGCACTGCTGTGTCCCCGGTGTCACCATAGGCACTGCTGTGTATCCGATGTCTCCACACACACTGTTGTGTATCCGGTGTTCCCACGGACACTGCTGTGTCCCCAGTGTCCCCATAACCCCGCACAGACATCTCTGCCTCTCAGTGTCCCCACAAACTTCACTGTGCCCCCAGCATTTCCACAGACACTGCTGTGTCCCAAGTGTTCCCATAGACACAGCTGTGCCCGTGGTGTCCTCAGTGTCCCAATAGACACTTCTGTGTCCTCAGTGTCTCCACAGGCACTGCTGTATCCGCGGGGTCCCCAAAGGCACTGGTGTGTCCCTGGTGTCCTCACCAATTCCACTGTGTCCCTGGTGGTCCCATAGGCACTGCTATCTCCTCAGTGTCCCCACAACCCCCATAACCCCGCTCTGTGTCTCCGGCGTCCCCACAGCCTCACACAGACACTGCTGTGTCTCTGCTGCCATGCGAGCCACAAAAGTCCCTGCAGGCTTGAGGCTCTCAGCAAGTTTGCTTTCCACCAAGTAGCCCTTCTTGCACCTCAACACAGCTAAAAATCTTAATTGAAACACGAAACTGCTAATAAATATTCCATCCGAGTCACTACTTATTATGTGTGCAATGCTTGTTGTGGTGCTCTGCCTTGAAGATTACCTGGAGTGAGCCGAGGGCTTCAGGAGCAGCTCTGGAGGATGAATTAGTGAAGGCATGGTGTGTGTTCAATATTTTTGTTTTCAGTGATCCTCAGACCTGATTGAGACTTCATTTGTGCGTACGTTTGTATTTGTGGTGAGTGGGTGTTTTCAAGGTTTGTTTTTTTCTGCTCAATTAGCAGTGCTTCTTTGGTAAATGTCAAAATACCTGTCACCTCTTACACATGTTAATAAATGTTTGTTTAGCTTTGGGGGAGAACAGGTAAACATTGATTCCTGGTGATGCTCCTGGGAGGGGTAACGGGTGCTGCTTCAGACCACGTGTTCTGGGATTTTCACTTCAGTTGGGCTTTTGGAGCTTCTTGCCTACTTCTAATTAAAAGTTCAGTGTAGCAGATGAGTCTGGCAAATCTTCAGGGCCCTGCATTCCTGAAAACCATGAGAAGCAACTGAAAAATTGGTGCAGAGAGGAGAAATGCTTTCCTTATTTCAGTGAACCTTACCTGCTGGAGCCATGCTGCCCCACATTCCCCATGGGGTTGAGTGTTGGAACAGCTGTGCTTGCTCGTGGGCTGGTCTCATTCCCCTGCCCTGGGATCCCCCTCTCCCACAGGGACACCTGCAGCACGATGGGGGCCAGCATCCAGCGGTGGCTGTGCTCTGCCCATGGTGTGAGAAGTTCTGGAGATACTGAACTCTCTGTGGATGAAAGTAAAGTTGTTAAGTTCCTGCAAGTAAAGTTTTCCCTGTGCTCCCTGTTGGGAATCCTGTTTTCCAAGACTGGGATCTGGGGCCTCACACCTCTAGTACTGCATAGGTCCATCTGTAGCTTGGTCTTCTTGAGACCAACACCCAGGAGGACATCCTGTCCAGGGCCTCAGGGTGAGCTCTACAACGTGTGACTAAGCCACTTTGCACAACTTTGAGCCCTTTCCTCTTGGACCCTGTGGGGGGTGGATGGGCTCCTGCAAGTGCCAGGTGCTGACAAGTGCTGACACACCAGGCAGACACAGTGCCAGCCGTGTTTCACCTTCACATCAGGGAGGAATAACTTTCCCCCTTCTTGTTTGCACGACTCATTGGCAGCTCTTGGAAAGCAACACTGTATTTTCTGCAACAGCACAGTCAGGAAGTCAAATAAACAGTGCACATCAGACTGGAGACGTTTAAAACTAGAATAGCCACATGGCTTACTCTGACCAGGTGCTGCTTTCATCTGAGACCACTTCCAGAAATGGTCCTTTATTGCCTAGTTTCTCAGGAGCTGCTGCCAGGACTGTTGATCCAGCCCCCAGGCTGACAAAACCTGGCACAAGCCACCCCGGCATTGCATTGGGACAACCCGTAGCCTGGCTGGTATTCAGGGATAAACAGCATGAACCGAGTGTGTGGGGCTGGTGGGCAGCTTGCTGTGCAGGTGGTGGTGCTGGCTGCTGGGCAGGATAGCGAGGACAGCTTGGCAGCAGGAGGCATTTTCCTACATTTTCCCATCAGTCTGGGAAAGGACACATAGCGTGCTGTTGGTACACGGAGGCTTGTCCAAGCTGAGAGAAGGAAAAGTTTTTTCACCCTCTCTCAGCCTTCCTTATTATAATTTCACTTCTTGTCTCCCTATTTACTATCTCCACAAACAAACAAAAGTACTTTGATGTCATTGCTGTGATGCAGCTACTCCTCCTCACCTGAAGGGCACATCATGTAGCTGTGCTGCCAGTCCTTTGTGATAGGAACAGGTCATACAGCACCTTCTCATGCCAATTTGCCTGACACATGGGCCCTAATGTGACTAACACAAGGATGACTACCACAAGGGTGATTGATAGGAGCATCTCAAAGATCTCTTCATCAGCAAAATTCTCTTATTTTTTGAAGTCTTGTTTGAGTTTTTTTTTTAATTGTTGCTGTTGTCATATTATCCATCCGAATAGCTCATTGTGCTGAGTCCAGTTGTGCCAGCTGTGAAGGCAGAAAAATAGAATCAATTATATCAGTGTCTATAATAATATTACCAATATATAAACCCACAACAGAGGAGAAGCCCTTGTCTTCGGGGTTTTTTAAGAAAGAAATGCTGTTTCTTGTACTGGAGAATGGAGACGTTTCGTTCAGTTGCATGAGGGTACAGGTGCTCTCTGTCGTAGTTGAGGAGGTAGGTGTTTGAAAGCTGCAGCTCTTCATCTTCCCAAACCCAGACACAACATCAACAAAACTCTCTCAGACAATCAGAGGAAAACTGGACCACTTTTTATGGAAGGTTTTCCTTCAGTGGTGGTTGCTCTGAACTGTTAAGGCAACTCTGCAGAGGTGGATTTGCTAGAGGAAAGCAGCTGGGGATGACAGAAGCAACTTTTGCTGGTAGGAACATCACAGACATTCTGTATCTATCTATAGAGACAGGCTGACTTTTCTGACAGATTGTCAGAAAAGATTTCTTAAATTAATCAATGCGAAATGGATACATACAACCACCCAAAAAACTCTTTAGGAGCTTCCAGAATTATATTTATCCTTTATTGGGTGAGATTTTGCTCACTGGAGAATTTTGAAATGGGATATGCTTGAGAGGGCCTGGCTAGACATCCAGGCAAGAACTAGTCAAGGTTCATCTGGAAGTGCCGCTGGTCCAGAGAAGCTGAGGCACATTGCCCTCAGAGTGATCAACTCATTCCTTAACTCACACAGATGTGTTTTCCCAGGTATGTCTGAATGTACAGCTACAGCATCAAGGCTTTTTCCAGGACAAAGGCAAGAACAAAGTCAAAAAGTCCCAGGTCACTTTGCTTTCGAATTCCAAACGACATTTTTGTCCAGAGATTGTATCCAGCTCCCTCTGAAACATCTCTCACTGACATCCTACTTCAAAGCAGTACTATTACAGCATCTGCAGCTGCAGGAAAGATCTCCTCTGATAACAGCAAAAGGAGAAGGAATTTTAAAAGCTCTCAGTGTTAGCCTCCCTGCACCTACTCTTGTGGCAGGAGCTGAGAGCTTCCATGGTGTTGGAACATCCTGAGTAATATTGCTTTGTGAAAGACATAGAGCTGGGTGAACCAGCAAAGTAGCCTTGCAATGGGCATGACTGTCTGGCATTGTACAGGAGGGGAAGCAGCTCAAGTGGAGCAATCATGAAAATTATGTGTGTATAACTTCCAGTGGTAACATTTCATGGTGGATACTTGTGTAATTACCCATTATGAGTGCATAAATGTAGACAAATGAGAGCATTAGCTAAGTAATTTTTTATATAGCATGGGTGTATATTGCTGTTTACTCAGGACACTAAAACAGGCTGTTTGGGTTAAAAGGATGTGTAGCGTCATGTAAGTTTCTTGTCCAGGTGCAATGTAGCTGCAAAAACCATACTCCTTTCCAGCTTATCACTTTGAAGCAGGCTCTGGGAGGTTTCAAAAAATCTGCCCCTACCTATTTGTTCCCAGCATTGCAAATTAATTGCTTCTTCTGAAACACTTTCCAGAGTAATTATCTAATGACATGCAAAGTGCCTGCATAGCCCGCTTACTCGTGGGTTCCAGTAAGAAGCAATGCACACCATGTGGGAATACTCACCCTCTGTGCCTGCTCATGTTTTCATGACAAACAAGGAGCAGCAGATACACACACCCTGGCAGCGCCTGCACCATCCCTGTGGATGGCAAAATGCTTCTCGCCTGTCCTGACTGGAGCCACTGCCACTGTGTAAAGGAGATCTCAGGTGGCCTCAGCTACCAGAAGCGACATCGATTGAAGAAAAATAAAAGTAGTTTGTGAAATGTTTCAAATTTGTTTCAAATTTGTTTCCATTTTGTGTGGTGTCACAGGGAAGAACCTGCTGATATTAGAAAAAATCACTGCTGTAGCATTCGTATCCCTCTCCATTTATTCCCATTAGACGGGGGAAATCAGTGTAGATAATGATTTGTGGAAATGACTGTAAAGAAAAGCAGAGCTGAAACAGAGGCTCTTGCTCTTATAGAGTGTGTTTGTGTGTGTGGCACCACGCACTGCAGCTCTGCCTTTGGGAATGGGCTGGCAGTACCCAATGGTTCAGAAGAAACCCTCAGAAAGAGTAAACTCCATTTAAAGCAGCCATTTGGGAGAGCTTCACTGAATAGCTCCCATTGGGAGGCTCACATTTGCATGAAAAACAAAGAAACTCATGCTCTTTTTATTAATCCTGGTTAAAGGCCTAAACTGGAATATTTATGAAAGCTGGAAGCAATTAACGCCTTTGTAAAATCTGTGCACTGATGGCAGTGACTCGTGGGGACAGTGTAGAAAGGAAAGGAGAGAGGAAAACTCACCTGTAGTGCCGTTTGGGCTCCTCTGAGCTCCCTCATGACCGTGGAAAATCACTTGCACTGAATATCCTGTTTGGAAAGGGAGGTGAACCTGAAGGCTGCTGGTGCTGGGGTGCTCACTGCTTCTCCCCATTGGTTGCCTACTGCACCCCTGAGCTCGGACAGAGTTGGTTACTGGAGCCAGAGATGATTTGCCTTATGCTGGGGATGGATCTGAAACCACTGGAGTGGTGTGGAGGGATCTCAGCTGGGATTCATCCTCTCTTTGATATCAACTGGATGAGCAGTGCAGCTCCTGATTTTGGCTGATGTGGAGGTGGGCAAGATGCCATCTGGTTCCAGCCACCCAGGAATTACACATTGCCTGCTGACTGGTGCTTTCAGTGGGTCTAGGAGTCCAACATCTGTGGTGATTTGTTCTCCTGGCCATTACTCACTGCAACTCTGGCCCTTTGGCAATGTGCCATCAAAACATGAAATAAGTGTTTGCTCAGCTGTACCTCTAATTTTGGAAAAGCAATTCTGTAATACAAGTCTGAATTTTGTATGGTAACAGGTGACATGGGACAGGGGAAAAAAAAGAGGGACAAAGAAAATGACAAAGAATCTACTTAAAAATATTTTCCAGTTCATAAAAATGAGAAATTTCAGCAGTAACTGAAAAAGGAAGCTTGGGAGTTGCTGAGGCCCAGCCTTGCTTAGGCTGTGCAAGGAGTAGCACTGAGTACATGGTACCTTCTCCCCGGGGACTTGCTGATGTCCTTGGACACACACTGGACTGTGTGCACCTTGCAGCTGGGCAGATTAAAGCACTGCAGTCACAACACTTGGTAATGAGAGTGGAGGGTGGGCAGGTTCGAGCAACGTACTCTTTCTTTTAGGTGTGAAGAGAGTCCAGTTTATGACTGCAGAGTGCCACTGTGAAACACAGCTAGCCACCTGGTAACACCACTAATGTACAGAGAGGAAATATCCTGGTGTGTCCTAGGCTCCATTTGTTTCACCATCTCCTAAACACCACAGAAAAGCAATCATCGTTTCTCGGTAACAGCGTTATTTAAATTGCTGTGTTCTCCAAACAGGATGGAATTAAAAAGGTGCTCTTTTCACCCGTTCACGCACGCTCAGCTAATATTTACATTGGGATCCTGGCTGCATCAGGGCTGCAAACAGGAGCAAAGCAGGGGCCAGTGAAGCCTGCTGGCCTTGCTTAACCTTTCAGCATCAGGGAAGTGTGGGATGGTGAAGGGAGGTGCTGCAGGAGACCCAGAGGCTGCAGCTGTGGATGTTGCAAGAGCCAGGGTGTTACTGCTGCAGCTCTGCATTTCTCTTAACGGTGCTGTAGCATTCACTCAGCCTCCTCCCTGCCCTGCACACAGAATATTTACAGCACAGGGCTCCCTGAATTACAGCCTAGGCAAGAGAAATTTCCTTTCTTCAGCACACTGCCAACTCAGAGGGCAGTTTCCAGTCAGTTGAGGGTCAGCCTCTCCTCTATGGTGGGACCAGTTATCCCTGCTTGGTGGCAGCTGGTGACTGGCAGAGCACTCCTGCCAGGAGAGATGGAGTGTCCTGTGCTGCGCGTGCCGCTGGGAAACCAGGGCTTGCAATGAGGTCATGTCCTAATCTATTTCTGACTAGAGTGTTTGAAGATGCTTTGGGAAAGGATGCGAGTCCCTCAAAAAGGTCTGTTGAGCCATTGTTTCCCCTTACTTCTCCTTCCCTTGTAGGTGCTGCGTGCTGTTCTCCAGACCTGATTAGCATCTGCAGGGAAATGAGAGCTCTCACAGCAGCCAGACTTGAGTCAGAAATAGCTGTACATGCTATAGGAGTGATTTTTTTTCACCCTGTGACTGGATTTAGACACACTGCAACCGCAGCTACGTGTGGGTGCTGGTGGCTGGGTTTGAAGCAGCCCTTGCCTCAGGAGGCAATACTTCTGCTCCCCAGCCCTCCACCTCCAGCAGTCCTTCTGTGGGAAGGAGGTGACGGCACATCCACTTCAGTGCCTTGAGGCTGGTGCTTGGGATGATCCATCTTTGTGTCTCTCCCAGGTGCTGGCTATTACTCCAAGGCAGTGGGAGAGAAAATCTTTGCAGGGGTGATGCATGGTGAGAGACACCGCAGGGAAGGGGCAGAGGAGGAGAAGTTAAATTGCCTGGAGGGGGCAAATTTAATGACAGCATGGTGGAAAACCTGCCTTGGGCTCCCTGCCCTGCTACTCTCCTCCCCTGGGCTTGGGCAGAGCCTGCTGGCCATCCTATGTGCACTTGGCCCTAATGCTGGCTCTGGGTTTTGCTGCCTCTTCCTCGGGTTTATTACACCTGGTGTAAAAACAAATTACACCAAATTAGCCTGAGCCAGCAGGCCCTGAAAGAGGGCAGACTCGATGTCTGCAGCTACTCAGCAAAATCCACAAGCAAGTTGTTTATCTCCACTTTCTGGCCAGACTGGCAGCATCACATCTGTGTCAGGTTCAGCACCAAAATCCTTTTCTAAACACTATTGAGAGGATCGTAGCAATATTTTGCTGCCCAGTCAGTGCTGGTTCCCAGCTTTCGAGGCGTCTATAATTAAAAATGACTGAGGCTTATCACAGATAGGAGAAACACAGGAGCTTTATTAAATGTACCCTACTCTGCTAGCCCAGAGCCTGGAAATAATTGCAGCTGATCTATTCCAGCATATACAGGGCTCCTACAAAACCTGGGCTGGATTCCTGCTGCCATTCAGTGCCTGATTGCCATCCCTGAGGTCACGGCAAGTCAAGGTGCATCTATGTACTTATGTTTGAGTTTCTTTTGGTAGTTTTTCAGCTGGTCCTCACTTTTCAGGAAAGCACCTAGAGAAGGTAGCAATCGATTTGTAGCAATTGTGCTCTGGCTGAGTGATTACTTCTCTGAATGTACAGTACTCCCACTGCTAAGGAAATAACTCCTAATTTCTACTGGTCTTTGAAGTGCCTTGATTCTGGAAGGGCTGATTTTACTGGTCTTCAATAGATCACTAGAATCTTCCAGCTAGCGCTTTTTTCCCAGTAATTACGAGTCCTTGAATTTCCCTTTGCACGAGCCACTTCCTCAGGTTTACAGGAGTGACTACCTGGGATTCCTCTGGGGCCACAAATATATCTTTTTACTAAGCAGCCCAATCATAATGAATGCCTCAGTCATCACTTTTAAAGAAATACATTATCAGTACTGCAAAATCTATGTGAATTAATATGTAATATCAGTAAGTAGGACGCTCGAGCAGTATTTTAGGCAGAGAATAAATATTTAATGATTTCTGTTCCAAATTTAGTGTGAAAGTGATTTAAATGCACAGCACGCTCCCTGCTTACATATCAACAATTTGACACAAATACCAGCCAGCTGCTTGTGCGCTTCCCGGAGGTGCTGCTTGGGCGCTGCGGAGCATCCTCGCCAGTGGCATGGCCACAGCTCACAGCACTTGGAAATTTCTCTGCTATTAATTCAGCAAAGGACCAGCTCATACTTGGCAAGCAGACTTGATGCCACTCATAAGGACTTAGCGGTTGCCATCAGATAGGATGCAAATAACATCCAGCCCACTGAGTGTCCCATCCAAGAGCTTGGCTGTGGTTGGCAAAAGCAAAGTGTTTGCAGAGGTAGGAGTGGGGGATTTACTTGAACTGAAAGCTCACGTGTCTAGAAAGGGGCTGTTTCTGTTATGGTTATTTTGGAAATGATAGTGAGCATTTTTGATGAAAAAAGCAAGACTTCTGCTGTACTAAATCAAAAAAAAAAGAAGCTCAGCTTCACAGCTTCATGCCTTTCACTTTGAATCACCCAGATAGTTCAGTGTCTCAGCTGTGAGCACAGCTGAGTTTGAAACACAGCATCAGGCAGAGATTTCAGTGTAAATCTGAAGAAGTCTGTAGCTGTGGTTCCCCTGGTGGAGATTATTGTGTTCAAGGAACCTGGGGCAACCTTGGAAAGTCAGTAAAAGGCAATGCTTGACTTTTTCCTCTTCTTTTACTACAGGCAGCCAGCTGTAATGAGGAGCTGCCATGGAGTCTATCCAGCACCCACAGGCACAGCCTTGCTGCCACATCACCTTTCCCACAATGGGCTCTGCCTTCCCAAGCAAGGCAAACCAGAAGGCTCTGTCTTATAAAACACCCGTTTTCAACGACCTGCCCTGAGTTGGGGATATGCTCACCCAAATGAGATGTAGGTGATCCAGGCTTATGGAGAAATACAGCCCAGATGCAGCCCTGATGCAATTACAGACTGCTAAAGCTGCTGAAGGTTGCACAGAGAAAGTGATTTTCTCAGCAGCAAGAGGTCTGGGTCTGTGCTGCAGTGTGACTTGGCTGTGCTCACCCTGCACATTGCTGGGTGAATTTGTCCCTTAAAAGCATACTAATGCAGGGAAATATGCCTTTTTACACCATGGAAACTTCCTCTAATACTTTAATGCTCTAATTTACTGGTGGGAAGGGTGCTGAGTTGCACAGATTTCAGCCTTCTGAGTAATTTGACATCTCTGTACGTGATATCACACAGCAGCAGTGACAGAACAGGAAGGTTTGATGAAGGTTTTAAAAGCATCGGATTGGGTTTCCTATTACTCCCCAAGTATTTTTACTGCAAGCAGTGTGTTTCAGTTTCAATGCAAAATTTTCTCCTTCGATAAGAAACTTATCCTGGGGTGATATCAAGCATTGTATATATATATATATATACACACACAAACAAATATGCATATTTCTTCATGTAAATTGTGATTAAGAGGATAATAATAGCAGTAAAACTGTTATAGAACTGCCTCAGCTTATTACTTGAAAAGATTATATTCTTTGTAACGATCCTAGTATGCTACTAATTTTAAGTAAATTATAGGGATGGTCAGATTGCTTAACAACAATAATTGTCTTGTATCATGGTTTCTGTGATACACAGGAGCATCTTACTGCCTTGGCCTTGGACAATGCTCTGAACTGAACACTGTTTACAGAGATCTTACACAGACACAGAAAAGATCCTGTTTAACAGCAAATCAAGCTGCAACAAGTAGTCAGCAGGATTTTTCAGATTGCAGACTTGCTGGATTGCTTCTACCACTGCCCTCAGCCAGGGCACAGCTCATCCTGCAGAAAAATCCTGTTTCAGTAGGCTGTTTGCAGCAGCTGGTCTGTGATACCAGCAGAGCCCTTCTATCAAACAGGGACAGCCACTCCAGTCTCCCAGGGCTGATGCGTTGCTCCCCATCTGGCACTGCCTTGAGGACTGTGTGTGTTCTGGGTACAAGGGCATCCCAGCCTGCAGCCACCCAGGTGCTGGGTTTCCAGGGCACCCATCAGTTCTCTCCCCATCAGTCTTGGCGGGAGCTTCTCCACCTGGACCCTCTTTGTTCTCTGTGTATTAATCAGTCACACATCCTGAGACCAACGGGATGAGATTTAACAAGACCAAATGCCGAGTCCTGCACTTGGGACAAAACAACCCCGAGCAGTGTTACAGGCTTGGGGAAGAGTGGCTGGAGAGCTGCCTGGAGGAGAAGGACCTGGGGGTGTTGATTGACAACCAGCTGAATATGAGTCAGCAGTGGCCCAGGTGGCCAAGAAGGCCAATGGCATCTTGGCCTGTATCAGAAACAGTGTGGGCAGCAGGACCAGAGCAGTGATTGTGCCCCTGTACTCGGCACTGGTGAGGCCACACCTCAAGTGCTGTGTTCAGTTCTGGGCCCCTCACTACAGGACATTGAGGGGCTGGGGAGCATCCAGAGAAGGGTGATGAGGCTGGTGAAGGGGCTGGAGAACAAGTCCTACAAGGAATGGCTGAGGGAACTGGGGTTGTTTAGCCTGGAGAAGAGGAGGCTGAGGGGAGACCTCATTGCTGTCTACGGCTGCCTGAAAGGAGGCTGTGGCAGAGCGAGTGTTGATCTCTTCTCTCAAATGACAGGAGACAGGACATTGGGAAATGGCCATAAGTTGCACCAGGGGAGGTTCAGACTGGATATTGGCAAGAATTTCTTTACCAAAAGGGTAGTCAGGCACTGGCACAGCTGCCCAGGGAGGTGGTTGAGTCACCATCCCTGGAGATGTTTAAAAAAGGGTAGATGAGTTTTTAAGGGACCTGGTTTAGTGGATGATGGGTGCGGTTGGACTCAATGATCTCAAAGGTCTTTTCCAACAAGAAGATTCTATGATCCTTAGCACAAGCCCTAAACTTCAGCAATTTTGCAGAACCAGGCTTCATTTCTCTAATAGGATTGTGCTGATCAAGACACATCTTATTTCTTCCAAACAGCAGGTTTTGAAGAGTAGGGCTGAAACGCTGTTTGAACACTCGTCGCTTTATTGGCCTCGCTGGTGTAATCTCTGGCAAGATGATTTACTGCAGCTGTTTTATGGTGTGTAGAGCAGAGGGACCAAGTCTGTATGCATTGCTGGCAGCTCCTTGGGCTGTGTGGGTAGAAGAAAACAGCTCCAGTCAGCCCCGTGCCATGGTGGTGAAATATGGGGATAATGATGAAGAAGGTAATGTGGTCCTTGGATGGCCTGGGAGTGAGGTGGAGAGACAACCAGCTGCACAGGGCAGCCTGTCTCTGTCAGAGGGATCAGGATTGAATCGGCTGGGGAGCTGTACTCACAGGTCAGAAGGCCAACCGTATCCTGGGCTGCATCAAAAGAAGCATTGCCAGCAGGTTGAGGGAGGTGATATTCTTCCTCTAGTGAGACCCCACCTGGAGTATTGTGCCCAGTTCTGGAATCCCCAACATAAGAAGGATATGGAACTGTTGAAACGAGTCTAGAGGAGGGCTACAAAGATGATCAGAGGGCTGGAGCACCTCTGCTATGAGGACAGACTGAGAGAGTTGGGATTATTCAGCCTGGGGAAGAAAAGGTTCAGGGGAGACATTATAGCAGCCTCCCAGTACCTGAACGGGACTACAAGAAAGCTGGGGAAGGACTTTTTACAAGGGCATGTAGTGATTGGATGAGGGGGAATGGCTTTAAATTGGAAGGGAGGAGATTTAGGTTAGACATTAGGAAGAAATTCTTCACGATGAGAGTGGTGAGGCACCTGCACAGGTTGCCCAGGGAAGCTGTGCATGCCCCTTCATTACAAGCATTCAAGGCCAGGTTGGGGCCTTGAGCAGCCTGGTCTGGTGGGAGATGCCCCTGCCCAGGCAGGGGGCTGGGAAATAGATGATTTTTAAGGTCCCTTCCAACCCAAACCATTCTACGATTCCATAATTCTATGAGTTCAGCTCCTTCAGAGCCCCTCAGGTGTCACCCCACCAGGCTCTGGGATGGACCTGAAGGAGGCTTGTGTCCTTGGGCATTGTGCCACGCTGTGTGTGCTCGGTGCTGTCTGTACACCACGCTGTACATACGTGCACGGCACCATCTGCACCGTGTTGTACACGCACGGGGTTTGATGTGCACTGAGCTACAAGCGCCCCGTGCTGCCCGTGCACTGAGCTGTGCGCACACCGTGCTGTACGGGTACCGTGCTGCCCGTGGCATGTCTGCTCTCTGCCCAGCAGCCCCTGCTCTCTGCCCAGCCAGCATGCTGGGGGCCAGGGAGCCTCTGTCAGTGTTTGTGCAATTGGGGCTGGCAAAAACACAACATGAAAACCACAAGCAACAGCTCATGCTAATGAGGCCCAGAGTAGGAGGGTCAGCAAGGCTGCTGAGGGCAGAGCAGGGTTTTACCATGGGTATGTGGAGCTGGAAATAAGCTCCATAAGAAAGATGGAAATAAACACCCCATAGCAGTGTTTGTGATGAGGATGAAAGAGACAGTTTGCTCCCTGGACTCATTCAAATTTCCAACCAAATCTTCAGATGGGTAAACAGCCAAAATATTGCTCCCAAGGAGACCATCAATGGCAAGGGGGGGAAGCAAAGCAACATTGCTTGCTGGATTTCAAACAGCTGGAAAAAGGCTAATATCAGTTAAAGCCTGAAGCTTGAGTGCAGGGAAGGTAAGGAGCTCTTCACTGGGAATAACTGTAACTACAAAAAGCTGCCAGCAGACTCCCCAGTCCCAGCAGGAGCCAGCACTTGTGTCAGCCGGGCAAGCTGTCCCCAAGCAGGTTTTGTGCTGTGCCTTTTCCCTGCAGGATCCCACCCACACCCGGTGCCATCCTGCGAATGCATGAATGTGTCAGTCACTGCAGACAGCAATTTTAAGCCCCAGAGGCTGCTCCACTGTTAAAAGGGAACAACCAGACTTGTTCATGCTCACGCATCATCATAAAATCAAGGGCAGATAAGCAGGGACAATTCCTGTGGAGGGAGAAGGAGATGCCCAGTCTTCCCTGCCCTGCACTGACATTGCCCAAGCTGAAATCAAAGGATACAGTCAAACGTTTTCTGGTCACAAATGATGAGAATGGATTTTCCAGGCTAACTGCAGTCTCCAACTTGAATCTCACCCAGTAATTCCTAATTGAACACTTCAGCAGTGCCTTTGTTCAGGGTGCCCAGTCCCAATGTAAAGCCCTGCAGTGCGGGGAAAGCTGGTGTATCCACAGAGCTTATTAAATATAATCTCCATCAAATATTTCGTGCCATTTTTTTCAGCTTTTTGTCTGGGTTTGAATCTCATTTCATTTTGACATTTTGTGCTAGGCAGCATCACATATTCCCTGAGCATAGCATCTCGTAGGCTCTGGTCAAGCTGCTTCTTAAGAGGCAATAAATTATATTGAGGTACCAAAGACGCTAAGCTCAGGATTGTTCTTGCTCGGCTTCCTTGCACTGTTTTATGTAAAGCTCTACAGCACTGCAAATACACCTTTCTTTTATATAATATTTCCTACATCTGTGATAGCATGTCTCTGTCTAAAAATATATAAACCAATAAAAGTGTCATGTTTATTTCTAGCCTTCCTGCCGTCCCTCATCTCTTAAGAGTCTTACAGTTGTAGACAACTGAGAGAAAGAAAACTCTCATAAGGCCACTTTCCTTAATGTTTGCTGCCCTTTCCCCTCTGAAATAGAAAGTAGGTGACTAGGTAAGTATTGCTGCAGTTTATCAAGCCCTTTGAGGGCATGTGTCACAGCATCCACAAGCGGACTGCCTCTTGCTATCTAATTTCCCAAGGTAATTCACATCCAAGGAGGTGCTGCTGGTCCCTTGGGCAGGGAGGGCAGGGAGAGGCAGGCTTGCCAGGAGCCCTTCCCAGCACCACTGCCATATGGAGAAGAGTTTTTGAGGGAAGGTTCCAAAACTTCATCATCCCTGGCATTTATTGAGATTTACCGCTTCCCATGTTCACACACCTCCCTCTCAGGGTGTTGTGAAGGGGATTGGTGCCCGCTGGGCTGTACAGCCCTCGTGGGGGGACACAGAGAGCATTCCAGTGCTGACACTCGCTGGGTGGCCATGGTAGGAGGAACATTCCCATAATACTTACATTTATGGTCTTTGTTGATATATTTTCTTTTCAAACATGTTTCTTCTTGACTTTGCTCTGAGAGCTTCTCCCATTTCTGCTTCACTCTGGTTGAAGAGCAATCTTGGGACGTTTTTCTTGTCAGTTCTCTATTTTTGCCTTCAGTTTTTTCCAGTTCTCCTTTTGCCCACAGATTCCCCAGAACACAGCTGGCTGTGCCTGGCCAGCCGGCTCCGCCGCTGGGGACTGGACACAGGACAGTGTTCAAAATGGTGGCTTGGTGCTCGACCAGTCATGGAAACAGCTGAGACCACAAACATTTCTGAGACCTGCAGGTTAAACAAAAGCAACCGTTGCTGCCTGTGATTTACAGGTACTGCAGGGGCCTTGGCAAGCTGCTCTGCCCATACAGCCATGTTCACCTCACCTGTAAGAGTAATCAAGGGACACAGTAACCAAGGGATGGAACCAGCCTCTGAAAATGCAAATACAACATATATTCTTCAAAGAGCTGGCACTGCTCTTCATTTCTTAACTTTAAACATAAATCCAAGCACTTCTCTGTATTAACAAAACATTACTTTATTGCAGCCTGTTAGAGCTTTCATTAGTGTTCTTGGTGCAGAAAAGCTTTGGGTAATTAACTTACAAAAAAGTGGTGTTAAAAAGGATAGAAGTTTAATAATGCTACACAGATAATGAATCTTCCCTTAATGATAAAGTGAATTTGTCCAATATTTTTACAGCATTTTGAAACTTGATTTAATCTGACAGGGATGAATATGAGTGAACCAAACATGAATTTTAGCGAGCAGTTGCCAGTCATGCAAACACCCTTGTGCTAGAAGCTTCGTGTCTTAGTCATTTCACTGGTTTCAACAGGTACTTGAGTTTTATGATGGGTTGCACAGACTTGGTGTCACACAGCCTGTGTGATGCTGGGGCAGGAGAGGAGAGGACAGGACCACCAAAGCACTCACCTTTTCTTTCTCTTTGATTTACCACTTTAATTTCCACCATGATATTTTAAATTATGCATTTGACTACATGATGCGTCCTTAGTATAACACATTACAAACTTTTAAAACTCCTGGAGGTTTTGGGTTTTGCAGTCAGTGTGGAAGTCAAGGCTGTAGGCTGGTTTTGGACAGCAAAGCAGAGCAGAAGAAATCCCCAAGCCCTCTTGCTTCAAGGTCTCCAGCCCAGGTACCCACAATGGCAAAACTGCAGTGAGACCAATTGTGGCACAGGGGCTGTTTCAGGGCAGGGAAGTGGTTGAGGGAGCAAAAGACTGGACTGCAGACAGGAGTCTGCAATAGGAGAAAGAGTGGAAGGGCTGATGGGCCATGGCCATCACGTTAGCCCTGCTGCAAGCAACCTCTGAGCCATCCATCACCCAAAGTGCTGGCTCCTTATAAATAAGGACCATCTTCTCCGGAGACTACAAGATCGCAGCACAACACACGCTTTCAGGCTATGGTCCTGCTCATTTTATGATAGATATCTTACATGTGTTTTATAGCTCCTGCCTTAGCAATGTTGATTTGTCTCCTTAACTATGAAAGCAGCCCGTGCCACTAATGGAGATGGAGAAGTTTATAATAATGTCTTAAATGTCAGTGGAGAAGTATTGTCATCCCAAAAGCCTGTGTTTCACTTGCTTCTATGTTGTGCTAAGACACTTTATCTGACAGCACATTTCTCCTAATCAGAGAGCACATCCCATATTGCATCCATAGCTTGAGGTGCTTAGGGAGAAATATCAATAGAAAAAACTTTGTCAAAGCACAAGATACCATCCACTTATATTTGACTTCTTCAGTGAATCTTTAAATTTCTGGACTACAGGCATGCTGACATTTATTTCCACAAGAAATCTCCAATAAAACAGAGTATCTGATATTAATGTGATTGACCTGCTCGCCTTGCTGAAGCTGCAGGGAAGTAAGTGTATATTTAATCAATTTTACTGTATGTGCAGAGGTCATCGCTGTGAATTGGCTGCTGGAGATGCTGTTCAGTTACTTCTTCTCTGTAGAGATGAAGATGTTTTAGATCCTGATATCATCTTGAGAGTGCAAAATATCTGAGAAGTAGCTTCCTGTAAGAGCCTGTTAGGAAGGACTTGGATTCTGTGGATGCATACAGTGCCACATGCTTTGAAAATGTGGTTTCTTCCCTGCTCCCTGGGTACCATGAGCATCCCTTCAGCTGGCAATCACTTGCTGCAGAGAGCACACTCAACAATGCTGCTATGACTGGCCATAGAAAAGCATTTGGTGTAAACAGAGAACAGCAGCATTTCCAAGAAGCTCAATGCTTGGGAAATGCACGAACCAACACACTAGAAGAGGAAGATGCTAGCAAGGTGTTGCTTTGATGGATTTTTTTTTTTGTATTAGCACTAAAGTAAACTCAACACAGACACAGGGAGTTGTTTTTGGTGTTTTTTTGCTTGAGTAAATACGTGACTTTCTATAATAATTTCTATAATAATTAATTGTATTTTATCTAATACCAGCCTGATCTGAAGGCTAACTATGGGTAGGTGAGCCTCGTCATGACCCTATGTTTCTTCATACAGCACTACTTTCTATATCATTTAGACTACAAGTTCATAGCACAGAGGCTATTTTTATATTTTGTATTTATACAGAGACTCTCTCAAGACTGTTAGTAGAAAATGAGTACATCCTAGTGACGTAAATCAGTGGAGAGCTACTTAGTTGGCTCATGTGGAACAAGCAGTTCTCAAAATGGGTAGCCATGTCCTGGAAGGCTAAAACTTCTCAGGAATATAATGTGTTATTCTCCATTTATTCATACACCAATGTGCTGATTTTTTTTAAGATTCAGACTATGCAGCGTGAAGGAAATCAATGCAATTTGTTTTAAATAATCTGAGCAAAATGTAGAGAAAGGCATCTCCATTGCAGAGGAGGGTGTTGTCTTCATGGTTTGTTGGCCTTTGCCTTCTGCTGACATCACCAGCAGGGTGTGTGACCAACCTGTGTGCTGTCCAGATGGGCTGAATTTTGCATTGGGACCTTGTTATTTGAGAAGGGCACAGAAAAGCTGGAGTGCCTGCATTTGGGGAGGTGGTTAAAAAGGGAGTTCCCTCAAGGCTGAGACTATGTATTGAGAACAAGTCCTCAGAATCCAGCTCTGATGCAAGAGAAGAGGTGAGATACCAGGGAAGAAATATTTAAGACAACAGATGCCAGCCCTGGTAAACGTGGCCCCGGATCTGAAGACACAGGTGGCCCAGGGAGGCCAGCAGCCCTGGGGAACCAATCTGAGCCCTGAGTGGGATCACTTCACTATCTTTTTGGTAGAGTCACCATGGAGGCGAATGCTCTTCCTGGAGGAAGACGACACCACCAAATTGTCACCTGCTTCAAGAGGTTCCTGACAAAATTTCTCCCTCTTTCAAAATCCTGCCACTGAGAACATTGTATGGCTCTGATAGCAGCAGCTGGGCCAGACTCACATCCTTAAAAATGGCCGTAGGATGATTTCTGATAATCTGTGCCTGTTACCTAAAGGCAGAAAAAGAAATAACTGAAAAATGTGCTGCCTGTCCAGCAGAAAATGCTCGTCAATGGACAAATTAGCCTCATGCTGAAAACCCAAAGTGAGAAAGCCCTACTCAATCCCAGCAATAAGAAACTATTTGCATCTTTGAGGCACCCTCTTTTAAGCAATAAACTCCTGCTCACGTGAGTGTGCTTATTCTCCCAGTCCAGCGAATGTGTGCAGCTTGGGGAGTTCCTTTGATGAGGGTGAAAACTGGGGATGAAAACATAAGCAGGTATCTCTGTACATCTATCCACATCCATTGAAGCCTTAGAGTTCATTTCAGTTACCTAACGTAAAAACAAAAGGCATCCAGGAAGACAGTATTTCCTCTCTGGCAGAGAGGAATGAACTCCAGGACAGAGATGCAGCCACTCCTCCAGAAGCAGAAGATCAAGTACCAGGGCAAACTCTGATCAGAGCTCAGAAAGTACAAAAGCACCTTTGCAGGCCACTGCAACTGAAGCTGCTGGAAGCCCCAGTCCCTCGGCTGGCAAGGGATCCCTGAGATGGTTGCAGAAATCAGACCTGTCTCAGAAACAATAAAAGCAGTGATGTTTGCATCTAAATAGAAAGCAAACAGAGAAGGCAAGATTTGCAATTAATATAATTTGGAAATTAGAAACTGAATAAATTAGATAAGGGAAGGAAAAGAATAGAAAAGACAAACTACAGCTGCAGAGAAAAGAGCAGTAAGAGAAAGTCTTTAAAATATATTAGGGATGAAGAGAAGCAAACAATGTCTTTGGACTATTACCAAATTGAAATTCCAGAAACAACAATTATTATGCAGAAAGGCAAATGTTTTTAATGAATAAATATTCCTGTTCTGAACCTGGGGAGAAAACCGAACCACAAATGATGCATTCCCTTCAGATGGTGATGATACAACAATTTACATAACAGCAGAAGTTCAGAGGGGAGCAAGTAATAGTTACCACAGCTAAGCATCGTCAAATCAGCAGTCTAATTAATCTGCATAGAAGTGCTTTGAAGACAACTTACTGGTTTTTTTTTCTGTACTGCTAATGCTGTTTTCGTAAAGATCATGGAGCACAGGCAAAATTACAGCAGGAGAAGAAAAGCTGCTATTTAAGGGCAAGTTGAATGATTTGGATATTGATAGGCCTGTTGAGCTTTGATCCTGAGGAGATAATGGATCCCAGACAACGAGGAACATCTACTGAAATTAAAAAATAGGAAGGGATAATATCATTAGTGACCATCAACAGAGCTGATGAAGAATAGATCTTCTAAAACTAACCGGATTTTTCTTTTAATGAGATTACAATTTTGCTCAATAAAGGAAATAGTGTTGATTTAAGCTTCTCTAAAATATTTGAATTGGTATCCCACAATGTAACGTTCAAGAAGCCAGTTCAGTACAAAATCAACACAGCACACAAAGCAAATTAAATACAAGCTAAAAGAATTACTTGTCAAAGACCAGTGGGTGTGGATATGTTTCAAGTGGGATCTCCACAGAAATCACTCCTTGGCCTCGAGGCAAGCAATGTTTTCCTAGTTACCTGGAGAAAAACACATGAAATCCTGTTGAATCTGGCTGTTCACTGAGGTGCTTGATCCAGTGGCAGGTGTCCTGCTTAGGTGAATGTAATGAAACCCCACACACTGTCTTTTAGCCATAGGTGCATGGAAAGAGATTGTGGCACTGGTGCTTGGCAAGAATGAGGATGTGGTGGAGCTGTGCCCAGGAAATCAGCTTTTTGAGAGACGTTTAGGTCAGAGGATAGATAATTAAGTTTGAAATGGCTCAAGGACTAATACAGGGGGATCTTGATACAATTATTTCTGAAATGCTGTGCAGATGGAGGGCCAGTGGCTGCAGCAGCGTGCTCAGAAGTGCTGGGCTAGATCCGTTCACAGTGGAAATGTTTTCATCAGGCTTTGCAGTGGCACAGCTGGAGAGTGCAGTCACTGCTATCAGGGTTCTATCTATAGAAGAGATCTCTATTCCTATCCAGCATCAAGTTCAGTGCTTTTGTTTTCTAGCAGTTACTTCGGTGTAACAGAACCAGCGTCTCATCTCTGGGAGAGGGCTCAGTTTGGTGTAGGGAGATTATTTTGTCTCTCTCTTTGCCCTCCTTTTTATAGAGTGGTTTCATCTCTTCCATGATCAACTGCTGAAGGACCTCATCCCTAAGTGGCACATTTTTAAGTCATTTGGCTTCCATACAGTAAAGATGGACTTTTGGTTATTTTTCTTTCTGGTAGCTAAAGTGCTTTAGGATCTATTTGCTTCCAAGCAGCTCATTTTCCACAGCCTTTGGGTTACTAACTGCAGATCCTTGCAGGGGGAGGCTGGGCACCCTGGCATTGAAGGCTTGGCTGCAGTTTGCCTGGTACAGACAAGATGAGGGGCCTGCTCTCCACATCAGCACAGCACAGTGCTCCTTCAGGAACACAAAATAATTACAAAGTGCCTCCTGGATCCATGCCTCCCTATGTTTCTTTAACTCTTTGCCCTTAAGCTAATAATAGTTGTGAAGAGCTGGTAGAAGTCAAATATCCTGAAAGGAGTTCTTATGAAGGTCTGGATGTTACAGACCTATCCTGAAACCACAGGATCTCCCCTGACTGACGTGATACTGGCAAGATGTTTCCTGAATTGAACATGTTAATCATAGTTTAAAAGTATTCCCCAGCCCTTTTGTTAAAATACCCAAGGTTGTCTGCTGTGTTCATGTGTCAGATGCCAGTTTTTAACCTTATTTGCAGGGGTGGCCAGAGTTAGCATGTGGGTTCTGGCAGATTAGAATATGACATGATGTCTGCTGTATCCCCCAGATTTCAATTCAGTAAGAAATGCAGCAGTGCAAGTCATTCCCGTTGCAGAGAAATCCATCCCTGGCCCACCTGGGAGGACATCTCATTGGAGTGGCTGCAGACCCACACTATTGCTGCATTGCTCATGCTTTACATCCTCTTGTGTCGTGGAGTGCTGTGCAAGGAATCAACCCACCTTCACTTAGTTGCTTCTTTTGGGAACCAAGATGCTCAAGTGCAGACGTTTATTACATTTCTAGTGCATACACACAGCTTTCATAGCAACCAATAGCTGCTTGGGGTGAGGATCTATTAATTAAAATTGAATTAAAGTATAAATCAACCTGTACCATCAATGAAAAATAAGCCAAATCAATCCTTGGCACCAGCATAGAGGTCTGAAAGAAAATAGGGTGCTCATGTCTGTTCCTGATGGCACCCTCAGGGGTGCCAACACAGAGCTGGGCAGCAGGGGGATAAGACCCATGCAGAGGTGACACGCTCACGGTCTTGGAGCACACGTGTGGATTTCAGCAAAGGTGGGTCTGTGCAGATGCATCTGCCAGCGGGAGGGTGGAGGAGAAGAAAAGCAATTAGAGCCATTATTAATCACTTGTGGACTGACTGATTACATGGCATTAATAAGGAGGGAGTAGTAATGAAAACTGTTGGTCTGACTTGGATGCTTTTGCTTTTACCAGCTGGGGACACGCTGCGTGCTGCGTGCCCACAGGGAATGCCACCCATCCCTCCAGAACCCCCCCCCGGCTGCACAGCATCCTGTGCAGGGTGCCTGGAGACAACTCCTCTGGTGTTGCATGCTTCCCCAGAGGCAGTTGTATGGACACTGCAGGACATATTTTCTTCACTGAAAGGGTGATTGGCCATTGGAATGGGCTGCCCAGGGAGGTGGTGGAGTCACCGACCCTGGAAAGTGTTTACGGGGAGACTGGATGAGGCACTGAGTGCCATGGTTTAGATGATGGGTTGGTGTTAGTGTTGGTGTTAGTGTTGGGTTATAGGTTGGACTTGATGATCTCAGAGGTCCTTTCCAACCTTATGATACTGTGATACTGTGATACTGTGATACTGTGATACATATGGACTTGAAGCTGGACCTTGATGTATTCATGGAATGGGCTATGCCAAGGGAAACCAAGGTTCTTGAGCTCCCAAAGTGAAAATATCCCTGGAGAGATGAAAAATTGCTTTTGCAATTTTATATTTTTTCACCCCCCAGTTGAATGCAGCAGAGAGATCAGAGCCGAAAAGTAGAGAGTGCTTTAAAGGAGCAGACTTCCTGATGACAGGAAGGGGTGCAGAAGTATTTGATGGTTGTTTTGACTGAAGTTGAAAGCATTGTGTTGCTCAGCCACACAGAAGGCCACAGTCCTGTGATGGAAACAGTTACTTTAGAAAGGAGGAAACCCCAAATATTTGATACTGTTTCTTGGAAGTAATGATCAGAGATTTTATTCATATTTTTTTAAAGATGTTGAATTATCTGTGTTATGATAAGTCCTACTTTAGAAGATTCCAGGAAAGCAAATGACTAATTGGCGATCCCCAAAAGCTTTCCTGCGTAATTATTTTTTTTTCATTCCCTTTGCAAGGAAAAGTCTACTTAAAGTCTCTATTTATGATACAGTTCAGACAGCTTTATCTGAGCGTGTGAAGCATTTCTTAGTTTCATCTGTCAATGGCTTCCACCCAAATCAGAGGCTTTACCAGGGGGCCAAACCTGTTGTGCTGCTTTATTACATATTAGTCATCCCTACCTCTCCTCCAGCAGCTGAAGATCACAGTGTGACTTGTCCCCTGTGAAGCTCAGCACCGTGTTGCTCCTCCCACGCCTTGCCAAAAGGGTATTTCCTTTGGATTAGATATTAGCTGGAAGCAGCTGCTCTGCAGGATCCTCCCAGACACGGGCCCTTGCTGTGCTAATGAAGCCAGAGTTTGCAGGGCAGCACGTGGCTCCCCCGGGGATGGGGAGAGCACCCGGCCCTGCTCCACAGGAGCAACCCAGGGGTCTGATGCCCATAGTGGAGCCTGAAATCAAGTCCCAGCTCTTGCAGGGAGGGTGGTCTGGCACTTAAGCAATAAGAAATGCATACAGTTCCCAGGCAGCCCAGCAGCCAGCCTGGTGCACTGGGCAATCTCTTGAGGTGCTCATCTCAAAACCAGCTTCTACTTGTGATGCTGCTGCTCTTGCTCGTGGAAAGCTTTCTGCTGCTGAGAATTTGTATGTGAACAAGCATTGCTTCAGCTTCTACGATCTGGACCCAGTGTCCTCCTGCAACACTGTGTCCCCTGGGCAGAGCAGCTCTGCTTCCTCCAGCTTCTGAGTGGATGGGTAAGGACAGTGTGAGCAGGAAATGCGGGAGTGAAAGGCATCACATCAACATTTGAGCTTGACTTCTCCAACATTTCAGTTAATATAAGCTCATTTTATTACTTTACACAACCACAAGTGTCAAAGGAGAGCACCTTCCACTCTTCCGCCTTCCCCGAAGATGCAAGCTGAAGCCACAATGTCCCTGAGCTGGTCTAGAGATGCCTCTGCTCTTCTCTACCCCTTACCCAAGTGTCCTGGTGATGGAGGTGGGGAATACACTTTGCAGGAGAAACTCTACCCAGGTATCTGGCACCTAGACAGGTGGGAGGTGGCACTGGGTTCACTGGGGTGCAAAAGCCTGGTTTAGTGTTCTGGGATGAAGCTTTGTCTTCCTTTTGTGGCCTCAGAAAATCTGCATCAAAAAGGCAAATCCCCTGCCCTGTTTTTTGTGCACTCCAGCCACGGACACACAGCCAGGCAGGACGGAGCTGCAGCCATCTCATCTTCTCATTCAGCGGCACTCAAGCTGCTACATTTCATCTTGTATTCTCCCAGATGCAGGAAGAGGATCCCAGCATATACCAGGAACCTGCCACAGATGTTCTTCGGAGCTCATTTAAGCATCTTGTTCATAGAAACCTTGCAATTAAATGGGGCAACATTTTGCTCACAGAGTCTTGAAACCTGCCTGTTGTAGCCAGTGGATGACACTCGGAGACTGTCAGTCCTGCACACTGTGTCTTGTGTTCCCAGCAGAAGAGGCTGAGAACAGGAAACCTGTGTAGAAATCAGGCAGGGCCCAATAAACAATAGTTTTGTTCCCATTTTCAGAGCAGAGCAGGAAATGTATAAGGAGAGAATATTTTATATACTTCATGCAAAATTATATAATGTTGGCAGCAACTCTCACTCACTAAAGCCACCAGGCAGACACTCATGCGTGGGAATAGAACCACTGAAGTCAATGAGGAAATGAAATCACCTGCATGGCAGGAGCCTGAAGTGCAGACTGAATCTGCTTCTACAACATCACAGTCCTGTAACTCCCAGTTCAGGAACAGAAAGGGTTCCGGAACCGTGCAAACTTTGCACAGTTATTTTGAGTTATTTCCCCTCCCATTATAAAAACACCACAACTTTCAGGAGTTTTGAAATCTTTTCTTCTTCATAACCAAATACCTTCAAGTGTGGAAGTCAGAGATCTATTTTGGGGGTTTACCTTCAGGGTGAGGGGGATGAGGAGGAGTGCACAGGCAGGACAAGGGAGACAATGCAATGACATTACAGTGTCAAAATCCATGACATTTGAATGCCTCTATCAGCCCTAAAGCTGCTGAACATCCCCACTGATGTGCACAGGTCCAGACACCTGCATGACCACGACAGGCTCCGGTGTCTGTGGGACAGGCAGGTGGGCTGGAGGCTGGAGCTGACTGGGGTGGCTGCTCCTCAGGGATGTGATGGGAATGGAGAGCCTCAGCAGGAGCTTGGGCCGGTCGGGTATTAGGAGCATGCAAGAGCCAGGAGTTGGGAAACATGAGCTTGTCCCCTACCCCCGTACTCATGCTCTGAAGACACATCCTGCCAATAACTTCAACCCTTATCAGCGCTGCCTTCCTTTTCATACAGAGTTTATTAAAATAGTTATCAATGTTGTTTTTCAGGGATAAAGCTTATTGTCAATCCAAGCAGAAATCAGAAAGGTGTTTGTGCTGCCAGGCAGTGGGCAGTGCCCAACAGCCCCTGCAGACCTCAGTGATCAGATATTGCACTGGCAGAGCAGCCAGCCCAGGTGTGAGGAGGCAGCAGCAGCCTCTTCAAGAATTTAATACAGTCATCAGTAACAGGGAAACAATATTGCATGTGTCTGCCTACTTATAAGATTTGGGGTAGATAGGAGAGTGTGAAGGTGCTCATATTTTCCTATAATCCTTGTCTATTATTGATTTTTTTCAAAGTTGTTCCTTTTTTACTTTAACAATTTGGGGGAAGACTTGTTCTTAGAATAATGGTTTTTTAGTGGGCTGAAGATGTTATGTCTCTGCTCTGTTTCTTGCTCTTCAAGGGAAAACACAAACATGAAGAAAATAAACACATAAAACGGATTTTGAACCCACATTTTTGGAATGATTCAAAGTAATTTTAGCACTTCAGTTTTTCAAGAGTTCTTTGGGTTCCTGGGCTTGTACAGTTTAGAGCAATTTCAAATTAATGGAGTACTTAAAGTTTTTAAGAGCACTTCAATTTGTAAGTGATCGGAGTTCGGGGATGCAGAGAATAAAGTAATTTAAAATAACTGGAAGTGCTCTTCAGAGTGTTTATCGTAACTCTGGCATAAATGGTACCATGTTCACAGGCTGCCAACACTTTCATTGTGTCCTGTGCCCTACCAAGTTCTATCTCTGTGACAATTAGCTCTTCAATAAAATCACCTAACTGAGAACAGCCTCCTAAAAGACAACCTATAAACAGCCAAAAAGCTGTGTACTCTTTGGGTGCCATTTCTTTGTCAGAGGCTTCTTCCTACCTATTCGAAAGGACTTAGCTGAAAAATGAGGGAAATTCTCAAGGTCAAACTGAAAATTGCTGCTGCATTTGCTACTGGTTGGATTTTGCTGCACAACAACGTTTTCTTGCCTCAGTTTAGACTTTATTCCCAGTTCTTTGATTTCCCCTAAAACTCTCTGCTCCAGAATTACAGCAGGAGCTGCATTTTCTCCTTTGCACAGGGGTCCCTGCAGTCATACTTTGAGACATGTAGATACACATAGCCTAAAAAACCCATTTCCAAATACAGTAGTTTAACTTGAAGTGAATCAATTAGATCTTAGAAAATCAAAACAAAATAAAACAACCCTTGATATTTCCTGGGAAAACATACTTGTGAAGGTATCTTTTCATGCTGTGAGAAAGGTAAATACACTGCTACGAGAGCATTTGCACAAATTATATTTCATGTAGTTCCTCAATGGGCTATCAGGGCTTTTACTTGTGTATCTGTTGAAACTTGTGACTAAGAAATTACTTCTCAGTTGTTCCATTCATCTGCAATAAATCTCATGACTGTAGAAGGAAAGATGCCATCCTGAAATTACAGCTTTCCTCTCAACGTGCTTGAACAGGTTACCCAGAAATTGTCATTTTTCATTTGAAATCAGAGTTCCCCTTTCAAAGCATTATTTGATGTAGTAAATGATGTGGAGAAAAGAGTTGACAGCAGAAAGGAAAATAACATCTGCATGTCTTGCACAGCAATTTGAGACAAGGCAGGTGCCAGAGGAAGAGTTGATCTGCCAGGGGAGCATCAAACTGCAGGAAGGGAGTTACCCAAGTTTGAACCCCGGATCTGACATCTCTCCAAGGGTTCAAAGCTCTTACTGTTTGTTTTCTTCATGCAGGCACTTAGCAAATCTTGTCAAGAAGAGCTGATAAGCTAATTAGTCTCAGAAATAACTCAGACCACAGAATGTGCCCATGAACCTCTGCACAATGAGTCAGTTTTCCCATGACTCTGGTTTCTAAACATTGTAAGAAAAGAGGAGGCTATAAGAAGGATTAAGAAGGATGATCTTCCTGCCAAGAGAGAGGTTTTCCTGCAGAGGCAGAAAGAATCTTCTGGAAGAAGCAAAAGATTCAGCAGACCTGCCCAATCTTGGAAGTGGTGAGGGGAAAGAATGAAATAAAGAGAATTTCAAAGAGGAATTTTCTGAAGTTTCTCATCATCAAACCACGTATCCTTAAGAGAACAAAAGAGAAACAAAAGGCACAGCAGACTGTTCAGAGAGAACATCAAATTCTAACAGACATTGCTATAGCCCTTCCACTCCCCCACATCAAAGCTATGGAGCTGCCATCGTGCCCTGCCTTTGAGAAGGAGCCCTAATTTATGGGAAAGCTATCACCTGAATTTGCCTGCACCACCTGATTCAGCAAGACAAGATGGGATCTTCCTTCCCCAAGAGATATTGAAAGACCTACCAAATAAAGACATCAAACCAGTTAGATTAAAGCCAATGAATTCTATTTGAGTAGTGTGTACAACCCAACTGTACATGAATTCCCATGTGGAAAAAGCAACAGGCTTGGTGCAGAGCTTCCCACTGAGCAGCAGCAGCAGACCGGCCGTCAGGCCATGCGTGGGCTCAGACCCTGGTGGAGCACACACCTGACAGATGCTGGGCTCCAGGAGCAAACCAAATCCACATCTCAAGAGCTGAGAGGATGAATCTCTTGGCAGCTTGGCAAAGAAGCCCTAACCTATGTGAGCCACAACAGACACAGCTGCAGCCCAGCCCAGGAAGATGGAGAACACCAAGTGGGGAGGCATAAGGAGCAGTTCCTCCATGCCCACCTACATGAGCTCTATCTCTTTGCCCTGCTCCTGTGCTCACCCTCCTATCAGTGTGGCATGCTCTCAAGCTTCGTCAGGGGAGGTTTAGGTTTGATATTAGGAAAAAATTCTTCACTGAAAGAGTGATGGAATGCACTGCCCAGGGAGGTGGTGGAGTCATCGTCCCTAGAGGTGTTTAAAAGCGGATTGGATGAGGCACTTAGTGCCATGGTTTAGATGATGAGCAGGTGTTGGTGTTGGGTCATAGGTTGGACTCGATGATCTCAAAGGTCTTTTCCAACCTTGTGATACTGCCTGATCAAGAGAAGACCATTAGAGCAACTTTCTCTTGGAAACAGGCTGAAAAGAGAGGTTGCCTGGTCTTTTAATAATTCCAACATCCCAGTAGTATCTTCCCCTCTCCTTAATTTGCACTTGATTGCTAAGCTATTTAAAGTTAATCACTCATTGCAAAACTCTGTGCAGCATCAGGTAGCAGTTGTATGTGCCCTGGTAATTAGAAATCTTCCTGGATGGATGGTGTCTGTGTGCTCACAGGGAATATTGCTGTCATCTGGAAAGGTATAAACAGGCCTGTTTATTCTCTGTGGCCTAGGGAAATAGCTTAAAATTCAGTAGTGCTGCTTCTAGACAGCTCCTGGTAGCTGTAATACAGATTATCTAACCCATTGCCTGAGCTATGAAAACATTGGAGCCTAGGTACTGGCCTTAAAGTGTGTGATACAATGTGTAGGAGTTATGGCATATGGCACATAGGTCTACACACCTGATTTTAGCATGTTTACAGTTAGATTAGAGAAGAAAAAAATGTCCCTGGGATACAAATGTGTGGTTTGTGGGATTCTGTAAATTATCTGCATAGCTGGAAGTTGAGAGCAAGACAGGACAGTGCAAATGACTGCTTTGTGCATGGCTAGTTGTTACAATTAACAAGTGCCCTCAGCTTTACTTAGCTCTATGGAAAGCCTCTATAGGATAAACAATGCAATTATGTCTGGAAAAGGCAATCACATCTCCTGCGGAATAATTTACAAAGACATTAACTCAATAGGCAAATCATAATTAATTAATAAGCTTAATGTGTTGACTTTTTAATGTCTAATTATACCTCTATTTATATCAGTTACAGGTAAGAGTGAAAGAAGTGGAGGCAGAATGGTTTTTAAAGAGTTTTCCTTGTTTTTAAAAGAATAATTTCCCAGAGGAATGTGAGATAAAACCTTAAATTATGAAAGGGGTAAAAGAAGTGGTGAAGTAAGAGCTTCATAAATCAAAATTTAAGCACATTGTATGATAAAATATTTTTATCGTTGAACTATTCAGCTTCCCAACTGAAATAAAGTCCTTAACTCTCTGCCTTTCCAAACACAAATGGCAAATAATTTGGCTGTTAATTCAAAACAGTTCTGGTGTGACAGACTTAGGCTTTCTGCTCCTTGGGGATGTGCAAGAAGGCCATATAAATCAACAAGAAACGCTGCCACCTTCTTCCATCACAAACTGGGTTATGGAGATGAATAATTTCTTTTTCTAAAATGAGTTTTTTCCAGTCGCCAGTGAATGTAGCCTTTTAGGGTTTTCCCAGCCTTGCTAGGGTAGAGAAGCTCCATTGGAGTGAGGGTGGCAGTGATGGGCCCCAGAATTTACCAGGAAGAGTAGAGGGGCTGCAGATGCCCTGTCTCCCTTCCGTCCTCCCATATGCTCCCACTGAGCTGTGCCCACACGCGATGCCTGTCCTCACACTCTCTGAACATGTTCTACATCTTGCTACAAGCAATGACCAGAAAACCATGCTTCTGAGGTGAGGGACCATCCACGAGGTGCACAGTGTGCTGGAGCTGAGCTGGGAGGGAGGACAGATGACTTTCCTCCAGCTCCTTGCAAAGCCAAAGCCTCTCTGCATATGGCTGGGTGGGAGCAAAGCACTGGTTCCTCTCTCCGTGCCATCGCTGTAACGCAGCATCCAGTACAGCAGCACCAGCTGTGGTGTGTCCCCACCTTTTCTAGTGCTCAGCACCACGGGGCTGCTTCCTGCTCCCTCATTAACACCCAGCAAACCTAAATCCCTGCTATGTCCTTAGGCTGGCGCTGAATTCACGTTGATGCTGCAAGCCCTGTGGATGGGCTGGTGTCACACCTTCAGTCCTAATTGTAGGCTAATCTGCCAGGCTGCCCCTGGCAAGGGGTGAGGAATGCAGACTCACTGGCCACATCCCAGCTGCTAGTGGTATTTCTGAAGGGTTTAAGTCACAAACCTGCTCTGATCCCACAAATCCTTCCACATTTAGCTGTGGCTGTTGACTTGAAGCTATCAGACCTGCTTTCTCCACTCAGGTCTCCCCTCAAGCAGAACAGGCTGGGTGTCCCAAGAACATGCAGCCCTGTCCATTGATTTATGTCACCACTGGTTTAAATCTGCATAATTTAGCTGAATGTTATTGATTCTCCACTTTCCCAAGGACAGAATTGCTCACTACAAATCAGAGGTCTTTTTCATGAATCCTTTCTGTCATCCATGGGAAGCACAGATTTAAATTCACTTTTTCAGACCCGATATGAAGCCTGTGGTCACTCAGGTCCTCCATGTACTCAGTGTTGGTAAAAACGGCAACAATACAGACACTTCTCAGAAAACCATAAAACACAGGCAACCCTCTACAAATCCAGCTGAAGTCTTTGCCTGCAGGAGCCTGCCTGGCTTTCCCCTGTGCCCTGCTTGGCAGCAGAGGTGTTTCATAGCTGCACAAACAATGCTAAGCACAAATGGGTGAGTGTGAATAGTTTTATCTTCACTCCCACCAAGATATTTTTCAGAGAATGAGTAAGTCTTCATCTATTAAACTATGCGTGTTTTATTAGTTCTAGTAGGTATGTATTAGACTGACAAGGATCTTGGAGGTATTTGTCTTTTTTTAATACCCAGGCTGCAATGAGAGCTCCAGAGCTAGGAGGGCCAGAAACCATTGTGCTTCATCTGGCTAGGAAATTAAGTGATGGATGCAGGGTGCATTCAAATGAAGAGTGCTGCAGTAGGTCTGGATGCCTTAGGGGAAGATTAGCTTTACCTTACACTCATTTTAAGGATCTCTCCAGCCAGAAAAAGATGGAAAAGGTTTGCATTACAGAAGGATCCCCATAAAAGTGTTGTTGGACTCTGATAGTGGTAACAGATTAACAGGAGATGTTATTTTCAGAAGTGGGCATCAGGTTAGCGACCACCAAACTCCAGGAGGTGAAATCAGCTCCACAAGTGTAAGGTGAGAAAGACTGAGTGTCTCTTGGAGATGAAAAGGTCAAGCAGGCTGGAGGGATGAGAAAATTCAGAGTGTTTTGACCAAGACAGTTTTTCTCTCTAAAGAAAGTAAAGGTACAGTAATAATGTCAGTGGCTTCCAGTGAAGTCACCTCAACAAAAGATTTGACTTAGTTGAAATCAAGGTCTAAGAAGAATTTTGTTCACTGTTCTAACAGTTTTCCTGCAGCTGATGACTTCTGAAGGGTACCTGCAAGCCAACCAAACCCTACACTTTTGCTACTGGCAATGTGGCCAAGGTACTCAGCAGCTTCTTTTCCGCACTGCTGAAAGGTATCCTTCATGCATATGAATTCTTCCTGTTCAAAGAAAGCTGGTTGGAATAAATGGACTTAATTATCAAGCAGAATTAACTGGAACAAAGATGATAATTAGGTCAACCCATAAACCCTGAGGAAAGAAAAAAGCCTATAAAATATGTGAAGGTGGCCAGATTTGTCAATAGTGGTGTAAGGGTTTGCAAATCCCTTATGATAGTGATGGTACAATGGGTGGAGGAGAGCAACATTTTTGCTCAGCTAAGCCTACAAGCAACAAAAATTATTGACCTAGAAAGAAAACCTGTGCTGCTTCAGCAGGGCAATTTCAAAAGGAAACTTTCATCAGCCTCTGCCAATATTTTGCGATGAGCAGACAGCTAATGAAGATCTCCAGTTAAAGAAGACACTAATATTGGATGAAAGCTGGCTCACTGGGCATGTTACTCACCCTGTAGCTGGAAGCTAAATCCTGTAGCTGAAAGCACAGCCAGGCAATGAGCATACAGTGTCGATGGTTATTAAAGCTCATCAATAGGATGCAACATAAATAACTATTAACTAGGATTTTAAAAAAGGTTTTGAGTTGTTGAACTCTGTCAGTCTGTAAAATTGATGGATTAATCATCCATAAAATACCAGCTGGTTCTTTACAATCTATAGATTCACCTTTACCTTTAAATGTAATGACAGCTGCTGTTTGCCACAGCACCCCCATCACCACCGTGCACAAAAAAGCAGTCGTCTGCTTACTCTGCCCAGCCAGCCCGTGATCTGCCCCCTTGCTCTGCCTGGGTTGGTCTCTCATAAAGTGAAGGAGATTTCAAATCCTTCCATGCTGAGAAATGCAAAGTCAGGTGCTTCACCCTCCAGCCAGGAGCAGCCATGAGTGGTTTATTTTCCCCACTGACTGAAGATGCATCACAAAATTCAGCTTATTTTCCAAAAGCAAGTCCAGTAATTATTCATGTGTAGTGAAATCTGGAGGCCTTTTAAAATTTTTACTGCCTCTCTCTTTTTGGTTACTTGTTCAGCTCTGTTGAAATCACCAGCCAAGGGCAGCCAAATTACTTTTATAGCATGAAAAGCAGAAAACAAAAAGTCCCTGTTAATTTAATTGGATGCTTTCAAGTGCTTCAGAGATTTTGTTAGCAGAGGTGCTAACATTATCATCTTGTGCTACTTAAAACCTAACACTTTTCTCACTATGTTTTCAAACATAACACTTGATTTTATTTTTAAATATTGATGTGGCCTGTGCAAATTTCTTAGAAATCTTTTATGGAAAGGGCAATTCTGAGCAATTCTCGTTTTTAACTTTAAGGGACCTTTCAAGTACTCTGTGTGTTTTTCCTCTTCTGGGAGAATGATAGGCAAACAGTTCTCTTAATTAGCAAATGCTTATATAACTTGCCTAAATATAAAATTAGACTTTATTTTCAAGCTGCTGACCTACAAGATTTCTTTGTGTCATGTGGAGTTCTGGCACAATAGTAACTGTGAAAATAATGCTAAAATTGGAGCTGCAAAAATTGCTTCCTTTATTTTTTGCTCTCTTATGTACACAACAGAAATGGAGGGTCTAGCAACACCGACGGTGCTGCAGTGGGATGTGTCAAGCGTGGAGCAGGAGAGGTTTGGCCTTCTCTAAAAAGACTGAGGTCTGCCTCCATTATACCAAGGAGTTATTTTGCACTGGACTGTCTGGGAAGAGGATAAAGTCCCTTTATTTTCAGCAGAGCTGGGCTTCTGCTACTTTTAACTCCAGCTCTCATTACTTCCTCAAGCGCTGACAGCATGTCAATAGACAATTTGGGAGATTTTATTCAGCTAAACTCTAGCCAGACCCAGTATTGGCACACATCTGCGAGGCAGGCTATCCCTCCATCGTACAGCCTTTGGGAATATCCCATCTTAGCTTTGCTCATCCCTGCAAGGGTCCTGGACCCCCAGATACTGGGAATTGCTGACATCCAGTCCAGAAGATCCAAAGCCGCAGCTCTCCAGACCCTGAGTCACAGTCCATGAAAACAATAGTTTAACTGGTGTTTGCAGGAGGCTAAAAGAACTGCAATTCAAGCTTCCCTGTGAATAATTCATTGCCTTGTGAAGTATGTGACTAGTCAATTAAATTTAATATCCCAGTCAAAGAAATCAAATGAAAGAAACCCAATACATATATTGCAATCCCATTTAGAACGCACTGATATTTTAATTTGTCTTGTAACCTCAAGCACTGAATAAAAATAACGTACCTTCACTATTCCAACTGCCTTAAGGAAGGAAAGATGATGGAACATAATGTTTTCCACCCTGAAATTAACTGACAGACAAATTTAGTCTTCCATGTATTGATCATGGAGAAGATACAAATATATTACAAAAGGCACACACATGTCTGAGCATAAGTCATAAATAACCAACCTTACTAGCACATGCCTGAGTCTGCAACGGGCTGTAAGCAACAGTCCAGGAGGAGAAGGGTGGAAAAGGCATTGACCTCTTACGAAGGGGCAAGGGTGCTGCCAAAGCCCAGCCATGTGCTTATCAGATCCATCCTTCTCTCACTGTCAGAAACGCAGTCAAGAAATATCATGATGTGAAAAGTAATCTTCCCCAGTGGCACCCTCAGGTCAAGCATCTGGGTTTGGTGGTGCAGCCTGGGAGACCTGGTCTTTTAATGATGAGGTAATCATCATAAAAACAAGGAAACCAGAATATTTTCCCTGAACAGTGACTGTGCTAGGAAGCTGGGGACTCCCGTCTCATGTTCCGACCTGAAGGTTTTGAAGCTTTTTTTAACTTAAGCATCATGGTGGGAAAAACTGAAAACTCACTGAGGCTTCCAGTGACTGCTCAGAATCACAAAATATTTTTGGTTGGAAAAGACCTTTAAGATCATCAAGTCAAAAGGTAAAGCTACTATTGCCAAGCCACCACTAAGCCATGTCACTGAACTCTCCTGGGTGACATGCAAAGAAGCCAATAAAGAGCTCAAACCCAAGCTTTGGTGGTCTAGTAAGAAGAGGGAAAAAGAAGGACAAATGGCAGAGCTCAGTTCCGTCAATCTCCTCATAAGGAAACTTAATTTGCTGGTCTAATATGTTTTGCTTGACCTAGCTTTCAATAAGTTTGAGTGAAAATGTCAAGATGATTTATGGCAGTGAAGACCAGGAAATCATTACAGTTAAAAGTTATTAAACATATATTTTTCGTAATTTAAGACCAGGAAGTGGTTTCATCCTTCCCTCTTGCAACCTGGACTTTCCTTGGTGTTGATTAATTGTAACAAGGACTCAGAATTTATCAAAATATCTTCATGCCAGTTTTTGTGTAGGACAATTAAGAATACAGATATTTCTAAATTTTATAAGATCACAGTATCATAAGGTTGGAAAGGACCTCTGAGATCATCAAGTCCAACCTATAACCCAACACCAACACCAACACCATCATCTAAACCATGGCACTCAGTGCCTCATCCAATCTCCCGTTAAACACCTCCAGGGTCGGCAACTCCACCCCCTCCCTGGGCAGCCCATTCCAATGGCCAATCACCCTTTCAGTGAAGAACTTTTTCCTAACATCAAGTCTAAACTTTCTCTGATGAAGCTTGAGTCCAGATATATGAAGATACAGACATATGAAGTAATAGGGAATTTTCTTTAGGGTGTTGGATTGATAACTGACATCAGGATATATCAGAAGCTACAAGCCTTCCATTCTAGGGAATCGTTAAGACAAAAAGTTACTATTATGGACTTACTATTTGCTTGATGGATTGACTTCCTAGCTCTTTCTCTAGGTTTTCCCTGTTGTTGACATTTTTTGTTTAACACCACCATCCCTGTCAAGGTAAACCTCAAGCAGGACTGACGAAAGGAACTTAGGTGAATGAAAGTAAAAAAATGTGGAAGTTGCATTCCGCAGGGCTGTTCCCAGTGGTGGTGCCTGAGCTGCTCCGTGTCACCACGCCAGCAGCCAGGTTTAATTGAGTTCAGCATCTGGGGCTCTGCAGCAGGTTTGGCTGAAATGGACTAAGGAGAAGAGCCAAGAATCAATTACAGAGGGCGAATTGACCGGCAGCCTGGGTGCGAGGTATTGCAGTGGAGTTGTCCATGAGCAAGTGGGAATAGGGTTGCTCTGAGTAACACAATCACAAATGGACATCTCCTTGTTGCATTTTGGCTGCTGAACTGCCTAAATCCTGGTGAACTCTTTCAAAGGAGCCTGATCCCAAGGACAGTTTAAGCATGACCTTTCGCCATCCTGGGGCTCAGCATCTGTGCAAAATCGGATGAATTTCTGTATGAACCTTAGCAGAGATTGCAGCAGGGGTCAATCCCTTCTGCTGCTTTCTAAGGGTCATGTCCTGGCTGCCACAGGCTGACCTTTGGGAAGGTCATCCTCGTCCCTGCACCAAGATGCTCAAAGTAAGCACAGGGGAGGCAGCATTTGAAAAACCTGCAGTTCACAGTCGTTCCATGCTAGAACTTGCCTAGTCTACTGAAGCTCAGGATGCACAAAATAAACACAACAATAGCAATAACCTTTAGAATGATAATAAACACAACAATAACAATAAATATTAATCCAGAGAAGCACCTAATAAATGACAGCATTACAAAGACATCGAGTAACCTAATGCACAACTAATGGCTTCTTGTGGCAGCGAAATTACAGATAAATTATAACCTATTAGAGCCCAATCTGTAGAGCTGGGAGGCTGCGGATCTCTGCTCCCTGGAGAGTGTGGGGCCACCGAGGCCACTGCCTGAGCTACCCCAGCCTCAGCTTTGTCCCCAAACCTGCACATCATGGCAGGTTTACAGCATTTATTATCTGTTCTCAACTTGACATCTGTTCCCTGTATGCATATTCTGACATTTTGCCACACCAGGTGCTTTCAGAAATGTATGGCAGTAAGCAAGTTTGGACCCACTTTTTTTTTGTGTGTTTAACGCCAAATTGTATTAATATGAATAAATGTGCCCTAATCTAATCACTGCACACCTCTCAATGTGCTCCCAAATTCACTAAGCTGTTTGTAGATAAGGGCATGAGGAAATATTTCCCACCCAGGGAAATATTCCCATTACAATGATTCTATCACAGCTTACCAATCTGTAGGGTGAGTTGGGCCTTTTCCTGTTAACGAAGTGGATACTACAGTGATTGGCTGAGATCAGGCAGATTAACACACAGGCTGGTAGGATGTAGACCTCATCCTTTGCAGTGGGTGAGGAACTGGCTGACACGCCGTACCCAGAGGGTGGTGGTAAATAGTTCTTTCTCAAACTGGCAACCAGTCACAAGCAAAGTCCCCCAGGGATCGATATTGGGCCCAGTGTTGTTTGATATCTTCATAAATGATCTGGACGCTGGGATCAAGAGCACCTTGATGAAATTTGCAAATGACACCAGGCTGAGTGAGGAGGTTGACACATCAGAGGGAAGAAACTACCCTCCACTAGCAAGAATCTTTTAAAGTTTGATGGAGATAAGTGAAGGTTTTGCACCTGGGAGTACATAACCCTGGAGTGCAGCTCAGACTGGGTTCCACCTGGCTGGAGAGCAGCTCTGTAGAGGAGAGGTTCTGGTGGACAACAGGCTCAACATGAGTGAAGAGCATGCTGCAATAGCAAAGAAGGCCATCAGGATGGAGGGTGCATCAAGAAGGTATCACTGGCAGAGATAAAAAAGTTGTTATTATTCCACTCTACTCAACACTTGTCAGGTTGCACTTGTAGAACTGTGTTCAGTTTTGGTCCCCACTATGCAAAAAAATGTGGACAGGCTGGAGAGGATCCAGAGAAGGACGCTAAGATGATCAGATTATCAGGAAAACTGCCATACGAAGGATGAGAGAACTGGGTTTGTCCAACCTTGAGAGGAGAAGGCTTAGGGGAGACCTTATTACCATGTACCAGTACATAAAGGGTGTCTACTGAGAGGATGGAGACACCCTCTTTACAAGGAGTCACATGGAAAAGATGAGGCATGATGGGTATAAGTTGCTCCTGGGGAGATTCTAATTGGATTCTAGAAGGAAATTTTTCACCATGAGAGCTGTTAAACATGGAATAATCTCTCCAGGGAAGTGGCAGATTCCTCTACACTGGACAGTTTGAAGGTTCAGCTTGACAGGATGCTGAGCCATCTCATTTAAACTATAGATCACCTAAAAACGTTGGACCCTGATCCCTGAGGTGATCCCTGAGGTCCCTTCCAACCTGGCATTCTATGATCCTATGATACCTAGAAAAAAAATCACTTGAAGTAATGTTAAAGACAAAGAAATACAACAGCCTGATTCAGAGGCTTCCAGTTTGTAAATGTTTACACTGTAAATAAATAGCTGAAATATGCTGTTTTTCCCAGACATAAGCAATGCCTCCAAAAGTAAAAGCAAACAGGAATTAAGCATTACAATACTTACATTTCTCATTTTTTTCATCGGCAGTTTTCATTTTCCAATTTCAAATTGTTGAGAGTACTTAGGAACCTTGTCGCAAAAATGCTTCACTGGTCACTCAAGATTGCTTTTTTGATGCAATAGTGGAAGGGAAATAAAATCTCTCCCCTGTTAGGGCTACTCAGGGAATGACATATTTGGGTGTACTTTGTCAGATTATGCTTTACGGTCTTGTCTACAAATAAATGAACAGTTTTAAACCTACATAAAAAACTCTTAAAGAAGAAAGAGCTTTACATTCTTTAAAGTCTTTCATCAACCTTATGTCTGTAATTTCCTTCAAAGCAGGTTCTTTTGGATACAATGGTGTCTGAAGATGGATGTAAAGGTTAAAATGCAAAATATTAATCTGCTGAGCAGCTGGAAATTGCATAGACTAAGGGTGCCAAACCTGAAATAATTCCTCCTTGGAATTATCAGTCACTCTCCTTTTTCCATAGAAGTAATTTGAAGAACATTGTGGTGGTATCAAGGCAGTGCACTAGCATGGCAGCCCGAATAAACCAGCTACTGAACTTTGCCTGTGGCTGCAGATCCATCAAGGCCTCGGAGCACAGCAGAGCTGGCGTAGGGCTGGCTGAACTGCTCTCTTCTCCATAAGTTAAGGATATCTGTAGAGCTTTACCATGATCATTAGCTCTTCCCAGAGCACCTCAGACCCAGCAGTCCCTCTGGCCGACAGGGAGAAGGTCACCTAACAGCTGGTCCCCAGGGAAAGTGGGAACGAGAAATGCTAAAAAGCCCATGAAATCCATACAGATATAGAGGGCTTCCCACAGGGCTGAAGGTGCAGGAATGGGGATTAAGTATATGTGTTAACCAATATCTCACTGTATGGCTTGGACTCTTTCCTCAAAGCTGGACAAAGGCTTTTGTTTAACACTACTCTGATTAAAAAAATCCACTGAGTAGAGTCAATGAGACCGCAATAAGTTACCAGCTGTCTCAGTTTTGAATCAAATGTCACTGTCTTTTCCCATCACTCACATAGCTTTGGTTATAAGTCTAGAATCAAAGTTGATCTATAATCTCAGCCCTTCCTTAGCTGGCCTAATCATACCACTTGTTTTGTTGTACTGACTGCACAGTCACTTGCAGGGTGCATTGTAAAGCCATAAATAATGGTAATAATTGTTGTAATTGAGTGCAAGATTATTCTTTTGCTAACAAGGGATACTTAAATGGTTATCTTTTGATGAAAAAAACAAGGGAAAAAAGATTAATTGGTATATTTCCATCCCAAGCCTGGAGTAATGATTGATTAAACTGCAGGGATGTCTAATTAATACACCAGCTTTCCTTGAACTCCCTGGTGACATGATGAAACGTGGTTTTCTAGCTTTTCAAGGAGTAAAAAGAGAGTTCTTCAGAACTGATGGTGCAGAGTGAAGAGGACACCACTGAATTATTGCCAGGGAGTGTCAGATAATGTTTCACAAACACGTCTGGCTGATTCTCTGATTCCTGGAGTTCCTGGAACAAGTCCTGCACGTGGTGCAGTGGTTGGAGAGCCCCTCATGGCGCTGGTGCTGACAGGCATCCTGCATCCCGATGAGTTATCCCCACAGGCAGCGATCTCTCTGGACCCACCAGCACCACCCACCCGCTACCAGAGGCACTCAGTTACAGCAGATTTTCTGGGTCCCCTTTGGTGTTCACACAGAGCCCCTCGGCCCTCTGAAAATGAGAGGGAAATTGCCTCGGATGAGGTCTTTGTGATGAGATGGCTGATGTGTTGTGCCCTGCAGGGTCCAGTTGACTTGGCCATGCGTCAGAGCCTCATATTGATTGCCCACCACTGTGTCCTGCTGAAAGACCCTGGGTCAGGAGGGTCAAAGCCTCTTTTGTCTCCAGCTAAAAAAAAATGACTAAATTCCATCTAAAAAGCCATAATCTTCTTGTCACACCTTTCCATCCTGCCTGAGGGAGCCAAGTGCATGAGTCAGGGCTGCAGAGAGTGAATGGGACTCATCCTACTTTGTTTGTTATCATTCTTATCCTGAAATTAATGGCAAAGCTCTGGAGAGGTTTGACTGCCTGTGGGTCTGTCTTAGTGTGTGCCAATACTACAAAATCTGAAAATGATTCCAGCCAATTTACTCACAATTTCTTCTTGAAATCCTCTTCTAAGAATATAGATGTCATTGAGAGGCACATTTCATACACTGGTTACTCTGTTTTTCTCTTGGAGTAGCCAAGCACCAAGTCAGAGGCTGAAAAGCTTGAAGGAGTGTTATCTGTCCAAAGTATTTTTCTGTAGGGTTGCCTCTAGAATCCCATACCCTGATGGAAATCAATAAGACTGACATTTTTTGCATGGGGATGAACTGGAAGCCACATCTAAAGTTCTCCTGCTTACTGACAGCTTGAGAAGCTCAAGGAATTTTTTCTGTTCAAGGAACTGAACGCAGATTAAAGTGTTTCCGTGCATGCAAATTCACAGTGACACCACTGATTATGATATCAGAAAAAAAGAAGCTGAAATAAAATACTTTCTAGTAACCCAATTAGGCAAAAGAAATAATTGCCAGCCATTCTTATCTGCACTGCAAATGTCACCAGCTAAGAGATCTGAATACAACCCAAATTGTAGTACCATGCATGGTCATTAGAGCCAGAACTTATTTGGGTTTTATTTCTTCTTTGAGGAGATCTGCCCTAAGGGTGTGGACTGTCTGGATAGGCTACCAGGATCAAAAGTCATTTTTTAGGATGCAAAATAACTTACAGAGAAATGAGGAGTTGGAATTGGCTATATTAGAATTTCCTTAAAAATAATTTGTTCCTTTAATTACGTCAAAGACTTGTTAAACAGCAAAACCACTTGTGATAGTGACATGGAGGAGTTAATCACAGGAAGATATTTTCAGATATTTTCAAATTGGATTTATTTTTCTTGTCCTATTCTCATTATCAGACTTATTTCTGACATCCATCAAGTTTGCCATGAAGGTTCATTTATGGTCTGATTCAAAACCTATTTGGCGAATCAGTAAGACGACTGATCGATTTCAAATGAGTTTGGGTCTGACTTCTAATTTTATTGGCTCATGTGGCAATTCATTATTATGTTTCTTCTGCTTATGCACTACATTTCAAAGATTGCTTCATCCTGAATCATTCATTGCACTATATACCTAACGCCTGGATTGCCAAATGCCTTGGGGTATACGTGTCAGAACTACTGGCATTTTCTTAACATGGATTTCAGTTTTCTTTGGACACAGGGATGGGTTGCCATAGATGGGTTGCCATAGTCATTGGTACAAGCAGAACTCTCCCTTGTGTGGGAAAAGATGGATCAAATCCTGTGAGTGTTTTGATAGGGACTTTGCGTGAAGCCCCTGACCAAAATCACTTTATGTCAATGATTTTGGGAAATTTGACTGACTGAGTCCTGGTGGCTGAAGCTGGGATGGGGTGATACTTTGGTCTTCCAAGGACTGTAGTTTTCAACTTTCTTCCTAATTATCCAAACCTTGTTTGAAAATCAACATAAAACATCAACAAGAATCCTTTTCATTCAGCAGCTCAGGGCACCGTGCAGGGATTACTCTGAGCTTTACTATTAGGAAGAAGCTGGGGAGGGTTTTTTTTTTAAGAAGTAGGCAAAAGCATTTCAGACTGTCATAAACCCAACTCTTCCTTTCATGTGACACATCTGGGTTACGGCGAGCCTCCTGGAGGCAGACGGCTTGCGGTGGTTGTGTAACACAACGTTTCAACAGCCCGGTGCCAGGCACAGAGGAGCAAAGGAAGAAAAATATATAGGAAAAAAAAATAAATCATTTAGCAATTAAAAAATAATGATGCAGGGGATAGGCAGGATGAAGGGTGTTTTTCATCCTGCAGTGAGTCTCATTACCAGAGAAAATGTTGATTCTTGCTGCTCTTCTGTGCTGAAATGTTATTTTTGGCAGGGCTGAGGCAGTTGAGCAGAGGATGGTGTGCAGGGCTCCTGGGGCTCAGCCTCCCAGCCCACCAGAGGGGATGTACTGTGTGGTTGAGGAGCTGCCTGGGTTTGCCCAGAGCCACAGCACCCAGCCAGCTGCCCAAGGGCTCTTGTGGCCCGTGTGGAGGAAGCAGAAAGCAAAGGCTGAAATCTCCTGCCTGAGATTTTTCAGACTCAGACCAACCATACGTTGAGGGAAAAAAAAAAGCTGTTGCCTCTGCTTTGCCCCTCGCAGGCTCAGGAGCAGTGCTTCACTGTGACATGCTCATGCCCTTGAAAAACATTCTGCTCTTTTCAGGCAATGTGAGCGTTTGTATTCACTCCACATTGAGCAATTCCCTGTTATCCAGACCTCTGCTCTCAGCCCAGGGTACCACAGTACCTCAACTGTACAAAACTGCTACAGGAAACACAGGGTTTCACATTTTTAAATGAATATAAAACAAAGGCATCAACCAACAGTTGCACCAGGCATTTGAACAGGCCTTTGCATCTGGCGCCCACCTTCCCCACAGCGCTCTGCTCCATAACTGCCACAGGTACTGTTGTAGGGATAGAGGAAGCCAAGGAGCAATGGCAGGCACCTCTTCCCCCTATGGAGAAGGCAACAATACACATACTCTGAGTGGTCCATGGTGTCACTAAAGTTTGAACTACAGCAGTAAGGAACTGGCAGCTCTGGCTTTTCTCCAATGACAGTAAACCACAGCTGCAATGATCATTATTCATCGCTCAGAAAAGTCATCCCCTAATAACACATTCACTTGCTGTGCTCGGGTTCCTTTAATGCTTTTATCTTAGGAAAGAAAGAACATGAGTTACTTTTCATTTTAAATAGCTTCCTCTGTTAACATTATTAAAATGCAAACTGAAGAATGACAAAGTGGACAAACGCTACATAAAAATGGAAATGCTGGCTAGCTTGGAAGCACTCACAGCTTTCAAGAAAGGCAAAATTAAACAGAAAAACAATTCTGGAAGTGCTTATGATTTGCGGAAAGCAGAAAATACACAGTCATTTCTGCAGTCTATGTTCCCCCTTGTCCCATAACTTCGTAACCTGAACATCAAATGTTTCACTGTGGTGGTGTTTATAAACTCATGAGAAAGGAACAACTGTCACCAAATTCTGAGAAATGAAACTGCAGGCATGGATTAGCAATTCCCTGAAAGATCCCTCACAGCCCTCCTGCCTAGCCTTGTAGTGCTGTTGCTATTTTTAACTGATTCTTGAAGAATTGCCACCAAACGTCCTCTTCTGTGACCACTAGGAATATCAATAGATGCACTATCATTAGATAACCTTGTTGAAGGGCGGGTGACGGATGACATCACCGGAGCGTGGCACACGATGACTGACTGCAAAGCAAACTCTACAGCCCTTTTGGAGGATGTGAGGCTCTGCCTCATCTCTGCTGCAGTACATTTGTCTCCGTTAGAATCTAGAGGCTCTTCAGCAAAACAGGGCTCCCTTTCTTCCCCTGGCAAACGGTTTATCCTCATCTCTCACTGTATCTTCTTCCCAAGGTACCAGCAATAAATACTCGGCTCTCCAAAAGAAACAGCCACACATAGCTAGGATCACTCAGGGAACATGAAAATATTGACAATTTAGAGCTAGAAAAGCAGTTTCAATGCTGTAGGACATCATCTGTATTAATTTATTCATATTACTACTTTTCAGAGAGAGAAGATGCCTCTGAGCCTTCACGGGTACTGAAAAAGAGTATAGATAGTTTATAAGCACATGAAAAGTTGAAGGTAAGATATTTCCCTTTATTTTCATGATTTTACAAAGCAAGCAAAGTATTTGAGGTTTCAGATGTTATGGTGACATTTTTGGGGTGTCTTCTCCCCAGAGTCATGATTTATGGTTTGGAAGGGGAGGAAGCTGCTTTCAGTAAATAGAAAGGGGAAGGTCTGGAGATGTGCTCTGGCTGGCTGGAGCAAAGTGGTGATTTTGGAATAGGGCAGCAAGAAAGTAAAAGCACAAGAAAAATGCCAGTGGGCCCTTAGGGCAGCCAGGAGTAGGGCTGAGCTCCCCAAACATGTTTCTCAGAGCTACTGCAGTGAATTTCCCATATTGCTCCGAGGATGCAGGTGCCATATTTTGGATGACTTATTTTAATGCAAATTGATCATCCAAATGCTTTTTGCAGTATAAAAATTACAGCCAAGATTAAAGTGCCTTTTAATGATGACTGCTCTGGTTTACAGCCCTGAGACAGCCAGGAGCCTGAGCTCTGGAGAATATGTCCAGGATGCACAGAATATTTTCTGGTGTGCTGATGGAGGTACAGGACTGACAGACATTTCAGGCACAAGACTCTATGGCATCAGAAAGCACACGAGAATGCCAATTGTTGGGGAAAATTCTTTAAAATTAGTTTTCATGGACTATTCTTAAATCTCATCAGTACCAAGTCACTAAAGGAAAATAAGGAATGGCAGGAAGATATGCCAGGAGAGGTTTAGACTGGATATTAGGAAGAGGTTCTTCACCCAGTGAGTGGTGGAGCACTGGAACAGCTCCCCAGGGCAGCAGTCACCACACCGAGGCTGCCAGCATTCCAGAAGAATTTGGACAATGCCCTCAGTCACACAGTGTGAACGTTGGGAGTGATGGGACTTGATGATCCTTTTGGGTCCCTTCCAGCTTGGGTGATTCTATGATTCTATGAGTCTGTAAAAATGAGAAAACGTGATTTGTTTAAATCTCTCGTAAACAAAGTCCAAAAAGAGTTTCGATACAACCAGAAATGTGCACTTCTCCAAAGCAGGAATTGGCTCAGATGTCTGCTATGTGTGCTATGATGAGCATCTGCTACGGTCCTTTGGGCTGAAATCTGGAATTTGCACCCCTACTTACTCCATAAATCCGAACAGGTGGCACTTGAACAATTCTGCTGAGCGCAGGAGGTTTAAGTGTTCGGCTTTTTATCCCACCAAGGTGTTTGTTTGTTGAAGAGGACCAAAGAAAAGGATTATATGGGAATTCTGCCTCACTGGGCACGGCCAATGCAGACGAGACCCCTGTGGGTTGTGTCTCTCTTTCTCCGGAGCATTAACCTTGTGGTTTGATAGTCCTATCTCATTTTTTTTTCCACCTTTGATCATTCCTGTAAGCATTAACAAGTGCTGACAGCAGGAAATTGTGCGAGCACAGCTCTGCCTACCTTTCTTTCTGACTCTTTCTTTGGATTTTCTTTTGCCTCTCCTTAGCCAGAGTTAATTCTGATCCTCCCCTCCTACTACTGGGAAACAGCATTGCTGTATATTGCTTATGTCCTTTCATATTTTAATGAGGGCATGAAAGATAATGGCTGAATTTGTATAGAGGCAGAAGAAAGGACTGGGTAGATGATGCTATTGTCTACACATGCACTGGGTCTCTATAAATACAGAAAGTCTGTAATTATCATTAGAAGGTTTGTTAAAATTGAAAAGTAGAGCGATGCCAGTTATCCATTAATGAAAGTCTCTCTTTCCCTGTTACCCTCAGAGGAAGCTGGCAAGCTGCTCCCTGTTCTGAATATTGTTCTCTTACCTCCATCCTTTTTCCTCCCTTCCTCTCATTTCCATTCCTGTTAAAGCCTCCAATGCCTTCAGCATGATAAACACACTGCTCATGCTCCTTCACTCGTATCTCATAGAAAAAGATGAAGCTCATTAAGTGCTGGCATTTTTATTTAACACAAACACGTTGTTTCAGTACTGCTTTATTTCCTGTCTGTACCCCAGTGACCGTGTGCTTGGGGTTCAGTGTCTGGAAGCTTTCGTATGCCAGTCCCAGCCTGGAGTCTGCATTTTTTTCAGTCTGAACTGGAGCATCTCCACGGGGGCAGCAGCGGCAACTGTCACCTTGGCTTTACAGCTACACCTTGTAGGATGTGTGTGTGGTGTCAGGATCCAGATTTGCATCCAGGTGTTTCCTCAGGAGTCCTTGTCTTCTCAAAGAGCACTTTTGCAGATATGTATGGAGAGGCATATTTGCACACAAATGCACTCGCACACACATGTATAGACACACATATATTTATAAATGCACATTAAAATACAAGATATATATATACAATTACAAACTAAATGTCAAAACCTTGACGCAATTATGGATGAAATTGCGCAAACTATTTTGACTGTTAATTTAGATTATTGAAAACATTCCAACATCAACCATCATTAAAAGTTTTACTTCTATAACCAGCTTCACAGCTGACATTAATATTGCTTGGAAGATGAAGAGCAGGATTTTGTACTGTGTGATAAACAACTCCGCCAAACCATTTGGACAGTTTCTGGGTCTTTTTCCTCTATTTTGTGCTAAGGATTTCAGAAAAACTAGTTTATTACCCTGAACATTTTCAATTTTATCTATTATTTTCTGGGAATATATGTATAATCCAAACACATAATTCATGCTCAGTTCTAACTTTAAACTCTAATTTGAAAGATCAGATAGGGAAACTTAAGCAAGGTTTCTCCTACAGTTGCAAGTAGGATGTCTATGAAGAAAAAGATTTTCTCACTGAGTTTCTCAAGGCCCATCCTGAGCCAAGAGCGAAAAAGTGAGTGAATATATGCAGTTGTCTGAACGCCATCCATGCATAAGGAAGTGCCTGTTCTGTTAGTGAAACGGGGAGTGATTCATCCATGCCCTGCAGAGGTGCCTGGCCGGATCGGAAACCCAATGCCAGGAGCAGAAGTCATTCTGCCACTGTGAATCATCAATGGGATGAGGATGGTACAGCCTGTGGGTAGCTGATTTCCCTAAATCTTAGCCATTACTCATTATTGTGCTTTATCCAGTTCCGAGTAAGTGCCTGCTCTGGTTTGGGGTACACAGCTGAAGCACAACTGGACTTCCAAAAATCTGTAATTTAAAATACAATTTTGGTGAGTCAGTGTCAGGCCTCTGTCACAGAGGTTACGATAACATCTTTTCATCTCACATTTTCCTTGAGCTAAGAGCACACCAGCAGTTAACTGTGTCTCAGAAGCTGTGGGGTAAGGTGTTATGTGTTAGGGTCCCAAGCACAGGGGAATAACATAACACAACACATACAGAGTCACCCTTTAATTTACATTGAATATAGATTTTAAGCACCTTCACTTTAAAGACCTTGACTTATGCATTATGGGTGATGTAGAAATGCATCAGATCTGCTTGGCATTTAGTCTGGAGGCACAGTCCACTGACAATCACACAGCCACATGCTAAAATATCTGCAGCAATGAACATACAGCATTTACACCCACTGATCTTTGGGGTTGTAATCAGTCAGCTGGGAAAATTCTTCTCTACTTGTTGCTATTTGCATCCTTTATTATTATTCAGCATTCAGATGCTTAGGCATCAGTTTGGGATCGAAAATTTAGGCATTAGTTTTTAAAAATACCCTTCTAACTCTTTGCATGGAAAGGTCACTCTGCTGCTTGTTGTGTCGTCTATTCTAAGGATGCCACTGCTTCTGGGAGAGGCATCTGCAACCTGAGGGCTTTGGCACTGCTGAGCTGAATTGCACGTTATCCTTCTATTTACTTTTACCTTTCATCTGAACTAGGCTGTTAATCTTCAAGGTTATCCAGCAAATGCAATATATTCACAAGTTACCGTGTCTCAAGAGTAAGGTAAAAAAGATAAAATTCAGAGAAATATGAGTAATGCAATAATTTCCATCTTTTATATATAAATATATGTAGATTTTTATCCTATCTTGTGATACTGGTATATATAATAAAGTTGTTGGATTTTTTTCTTTTTGATAAACCATAACTTGAGATAATGTAATTATACTAGAATTAAAATAAATATAATCCCATCTCTGAAGCACATTTAGTCTTGCAGAGGTGAATCTCATTTGAGTATTGTCATACATTTCATTTCTTCTGAAGCTTTGCTGCCCGAGGCCAGAAACATTTAAATAGGTCAGGGATAACTGCCCTTATCATACTGCATTTAGATGCTCTCTTTATATGACAGCACTTGTTTCACTTTGATCATCAGCTTGTCTTGATGTGCATTTCAATGACTATTTGAATTATCCCCTAGAACTACGCAGTGACCCTCCCTTTTTACAAATACTGCATGCAAAGGGAATAGTGCTCTAGAGACAGCAAAATGACTTGGCAACACTTGCCAGTCCCAAGCCCAAGTTCTCTGTCCCTACTTTTTCATTACCAGAACGAGAGCAAGTGATTGGTTTGACTGCTACAGCAGCAAACATCTTTTCTCGTGAACTTGGGATGCAAAGCTCCAAAAGCGTTGCTTAAAACTGATTTTTTTCCAAAAGTCTTTGTGAGGTCCCCCATCACCAGGTTGCTCTGAGCACCCTGTCATCCTGGCCATAACCCTGCCTCCTCCAGACCACAAAATGGAAAAATGGAACCTCCACTCACATTTGCTGTGTTGCTCTGAGCTGGCTTGTCCTTTCCTTTGCTTGGGCAATATTTGTATCGTTGTATTTGAGTACATGAATGACGGCAATGTCAGTCTCTGATGCTCATTCAGTGCCTGTTCAAGCCAACAAAAAGACCTTCCTTGATGGCAATAGGAGTTGGTTTGGCCTAGAATGGCTCTAATGAGCTTCTAGTAGGATTTAATTTTAGGAGAACTCTGTCTGTACTTAAACAGACACTCATTTCTCTAAGAATTACAGAGCTGTATTACTACTTTCCAAGACCAGCCAGGCACTTTTGGATTTATAATTTATGTTATCAATCAGTGGTAGAAGAAACTCAGCATCAATCAGAATTAGGCTGGAAATGTGGAGAATTGCTTTCCCAAACTAACTAGATGTTTTGGTCTTTGAGCCAAGCTGCAGGAGGGGTCCCTGCAGTGGGAGGGTGCCTGGGCTCTTGCTGGCCTGATCATCAGATGAGGCTCAGAATGGGACCTGGGAGGTACAAGTTCTACCTATAAATATTAATGTATCAATGTCCAAAAAACTACTTCCAGAAAAAAAGAGACAGGTGAGATCTCTGTGATTTACTTGGATATATTAAAAATTAACAAAATATGCCTACTTCCTATTTACCCTTGCTGTTTAAACATCATGTCTTTGAACTTTATCTAAACTGAGGCAAGGTGTTTGATACCCACACTTCTGCAAACATGAGAAGTTTTATGACTGGTAACACCATAAGCACTATCTGACAGCAAAAGGCCACTGCCAGGAACATGCAGGGATGGAAAATCCGTATTGTTTGTATCATTTAGTATCTGAGGACCTATTAACCTATTTTAAATTGATTTGCTAAATCCCAGCAGCAAACAACTCCAAAGTGACCAGTACAGTGCACTTGATCAAGAGCTCCTGTGGCTGTGCTGTGGAAGCTCTGGCGCGTGGCCGACCTATCCTGCAATAACTCAGGGAATAACATAGCTGACATAATATTCCCAGGGATGAAAAGCCCACTGCATCTTCAGCAGGAAAAGGAAAAATCGTTGTGAGGCAGGATGGCTGATGGCCACCACGCACTCTTTGGCCGATGGGTGATGCAGTGATGGATGGGGCAGCAGTTGGGACCATAGAAGATTAAATCCCATCAGAGCTGAGCAAGGTCAGTTGCAAGCCTCAGGGCTTGAGGGATCCCTGACTTCCCTCCAGCACTGCTTCCAGGCAGTGGCACAGACACCACTGTCACCCTGCTCTTCACGAAGCTTTACAGACCATCCTTTCAGCACTCCATTGTAAGAGCTTTAGCATCCGAACCGCAGCACTGTGTTCTCCAGTGTAACAGTGGAGAAACATCACCTTCATCCTGCCTTCTTTCCTAAGTTGTAGATAAGGCCTGAACTCTCATTCTACCCCTCCTTGGGAATATCGCCCTTCCTGAAATTTCCATTTTATGACCTGACTTGGCAAAAATCAAGTGTGTGCTTTTCTTCTAAATGATCATTTTAGCTCTGGTAGTTTACCACAAACTTAAACCAGTAATTCTGGAAAGAATTTTGTTTAATTGTGCTCCTGATACTCACCTTGCTTCACGGTGGAAGCAGTCAAAGTCATTATGAAGAGCAAGTATTTACTTCTGCAGTTGGGCTATAAGATAGAAACACTACCTTTATGAATAAAACAAAGTATTTCCAGACTCCTTGTAAATACATGTGGAATTGTCCAGAAATTGTTTGTAAACCTTCTTCCATGGGTGACAGCAACCCTCTTTTGTCCTAAGACCCCAAAGTTTGGTCTGTCTACTTTTAATCAGAGGGGCCTTATGCTAGCTGCAGACAGGGCTCAGAAAGTTGTCTGCTCCTCTCTTTTTTATTAAATAGAAAAGAAAAATAATTTGTTTGCCCTCTGCCATTCCTCTCCTGTCATAAGTTCATGCAAAGTAACACTTGAAAAATTAGACTGAAATAGCAGTTTTCATGAAATCTAAAGAATTTGATTCACTACCTAGCTAATATCTTTCTAAAATCTTGGGCTTTTCTAATCCAGTGTTTAAGTGATATGATTACATGTCAGTGATTTGACTTCACCACAGAGGTTTACCTTGCTCATAGGCTCCTACCAGCCTGTTGGTCTGAAGCTTAAAATAGAGCTGCCAATACCACTTTCCTTGGAAGAATGCAGTGCTGCTACGCTGTTATTCAGTATAAAGAGTAGAGTTTCCAAAGAAAACAATCTGTTTAACAAAGAAAAAATGACACAAAACCTACTCAGTCATCAACTGGATATCTCTCCTTTTTTGGTCTGGGTTCCTGCCATGAGTTACCCTAAGGGAATCAACGGTCTCTCAATGTCAAAACCAAAAGAATAAATGTTATTCCTCCTTGACCTCCTCAGGCAAAGATGCCTTGATATGATATTTGTTTGGTACATGAGACAAATAACCTTTTGTGACCGCAGCTCGTGCATGTGAAGAAGCAGACGGGTCTGTGGTGGTTCCTCATGCATCTCTCCACGGCAGTCACACATTGTCTGCCTGGCCCTGCAGCCCACAAGCCCTGTGAGCAAGGAGGCACATCCCCCTGAGAGTTTGAGGCAGGCACCACCAGACCCTCTGCCAGGCACTGGCCACACCCTGCACGGGACTGGGCTACCACATGGGGATAGAGATGTGCAAAGCTGCCTCTGTGCACTTTGGGGTATGGGCTCTCTGTGCCTTTGGCTACTCAAATTCCCCTGAAATCTGTGCTGTTTAAACACCCAAATTCCTTTAGGTATGTTGCTGTCAAGCCAGACTGTGTTTTCGGTCAGGCTACTAGACTATTTCTGAGGCTTATGAAGATGTGAGTAGTCAAAACAAAAACCTTGAGCAATTCCTTTCTTCTTTTCCTCATCTTCCTGCATCCTCTTCCATGTGGTATATTTTCCAGAGAGCTGCCTTACTTCAGGGACTGTTAGGAATGTGTTTTCATTCCCCTGTCGTAATCTTACATAATATGTTCAGAAAAATGAAATATAATCCTTTAGAAGACTTATTTGGTAGGGATATTCATGGGTCACAGATGTATATAACTCTTGCTATGTCACTAGGAATTTGTCAAGAGGTAAGTGATTAGCAAATGATTAGTCATGTCCCTATTAAAATGTCTTCAGTGCTTTCCAAACACAAAGGAAGTAGGACCTACAATAAAGGTGCTTATCATTCATGTCTCAAGATAAAAAGGGATTAAAGGCTTTTATAAATATTGCTGTTAACACATTTAATATCCTTAAGACCTCTGAAGACCAGCCAGTTACTCTGTCTAGAAAATAATTTGTTGGCCATGTCCTTTGAGATTTTGGATATGACCTTGGACTGTTTCTCATGAGCAACTGAAAAACAGAATTGGGGAATTCATAGGAATGGCAGTTTCCTGGATTAATTCCCTGAAGGGGAAGGGGGTTAATGTTCAGGACCAGGGCTTAGGGAACCCAGGGCAGCTTCTGCTGTCCTATTCATAACACTTTCCCCCTGAGCTGTCCTGTTGGGAGAGGAGGGGCCTGGGAGCAAAGCAAGCCCTGTACAGCACTGCTTTGTGCTTTGACATCCCCCACTGCAGGTGGAGCCCCTCACAGCTCCTTGACTCAGGTAGCAAAATAAATAAAGGTGAAAGAGCAGGATTATTTCCAAAACAGTGAAAGAGACTCTATTGTTACAGAGGGATCTTGCAGAAAATATTCTCCTTTTCTGTTTGCCCATAAAGTGCCTCTTTCTCTTTTATCTGGAAAAGGTAATATTGCATTTCCCATAAAAAAAAAAGAAACAGCACTGATTTTAGGGATGAAGTCCTCCAAGACTCAGCTCCTCATAGCTTGCAGAAAAGTTTCTGTAGGGCCCTGGAAGCTGATTCAGATTCTCAGTATTTCCCTTCTTACACCTCTGCAAGAACTGAAGGGCTAAAATCCCACCGTTTCCTCCCAGTTGCTAGAATCCAAATAGGGCTTTTAGGACATCTTCCATTCACCTTCCCTCTAATGCCAAAGGTAATGCTGCTAAATAAATATCATCCCATATACAGATAAGGAAGCCAAAAGAGGAAGTTACTTGTGCCAGGTGAAAGATAAGAGGAAAGTGAAGTTTTCTCTGGCCAACTCATCTTCCCATTAACCCTCAGCACATTCCTCCTCCTATTATATCACATTAGCAGCACACCTCAGATTTTTCAGAGATATTTTGAGTGTATATGTGTGTCTCTCTACCTTTTCAATCCCCTAGGCATAGTGCCTGGTTAACAAGCAGTTGCAGAGCCAGCAAAACCAACACTGTCTGTTCTACAGGCCTTGAAGGAAGCTCTCCCACGTGCCATCCCTGCCCTCACACAGCTTGGAACTTGTGAAGAGCCTTTCCCCAAGAACAGACTCCTTTTACCACCAGGAATTACCAGGGGATTACAAGGAGCTGGTCTGAAAGAAGACAACTGCAGACTGTATGCATATATGGAGGATACCATACACACACCTACAGCATGACCATGAATGAAAATCCAAGACATTTTAAAAAAACACCCTCCTATACAACAGGTATTGTTTACTGAAATGGGTTCAGGAGATTTTTTGCTGCCTTGAAACCTCTGAGGTCGAGTGTTAGGTTTGAGAGGAGTTGGTTTCCGCTAAGGCAGCGAGAGCCTTGCCTGGGTAAAGTCCCCTTTCCTTAGGAATTGCATTTGGTCTCTGCTGGAGAGAGGATGAGCAACCAGGCATGTCTTGGCCTTAGGGAGCTGCAGAAGGGCCACGGGCTGGGGGCAGCTCCCTGCACCCATTGCAGTCCCGGGTGGCCCCACTGCTGCTCTTGCCTCTGTCACCCCAGTTGCATTCCTGAGCACAGTAAGTACAGAAGTGGCATTGCCACCGAGCAGCATCTCCCTGCAGCTCTCTGCTGGCAGCTCTGGCTTCCCGTTAGTCTCTGTCAGCTATTTAAATTGGCTCAAGGAGGTTTTTTGGCCTTGGCAGGCTGGGATGGGAGCAGCTTCCACAAAATGAGGATGCCAGCCCAAAGCCAGGGTGCAGAGGGGCAGACATTGGAAATAGCGGCACGTTCAGCTGCTGTAGAAAACCCGGCCACATGGGTGTTTTAGACAGATAATTACAAATTAGCTTTCTTGAGCTGAGGCATTAAATCCAGCCACAGCTGCCCACTGCCAGCTCATGACTTTGTTTAAATTTTTATGAGCTGTTCAATGGTTATTAAACTCGGTGTACTTGCTATTCTGCACAAAATTGTCATAATCTGTCTCAAGGAAAGAGTATTTGAGGAAGAATAGACTCTGGTGACAAGTGAGAGGGATGAGATTCCTGAGGTCTCTGCAGAACCTTTCCTGTTGCAGGACCAGAGCGATCTCAAGGACCAAGGTGGCACGAGCCCCTCTGTCTCTGCCTGCTGGGAGCTGGTGATTGCTGTACTGCAGTGGCACGGCTGAGTCAGGATGGCAGAAATCAGGTAAGTTATTTTGCACTGAGTCATTCCAGAAGAAATTTCTCTCAATGAAAAATTGCAAGAGGGTAGGGGAGGTTTTGGAGTAAATAAGCAATGAAGGAAGAAATGGAAAACCACTAAAGCTGGTGGCAGACTTGTTGATGGCTTGGAGCCACGTAGCAAGAGGTAAAGGGCAGCAGGCTGAGAGATCAATACTTGGAAAGAGTAGGTTGGGAGATAAGGATGATGGGTTTGCTTGGTGTTGAATGATAAGTGTCCTGAAAAGAGGCATGAAAGAGGAGACTGTCATTGTTGAGTGAAATGTGCTACTTTCAAAATGTTCACTTCATCTAGGGTTTATTTTTTTTAGTGCTATTACTCCAGCTTTGTCACATGGAATAAATTACTCTTTCATGCACAATGAATCACACTCCAGCATCCCAGGCCACAACCCTAGATGTGAGAGGTATTTTTAGGTACCTAAGCTTGAACAGATGGACTCAGCCTTGCCCTTCCAAATCCTGTGCATGATGAATTTGTTGGATTTTTCTGAAATTCAAAAAGGTCCCAGTGGAAACATTTTTTCTCTTGGAATCTCAGTGTATTTCTCAAGGAATCTCTGCACGGCAGCACACACCTGGCTATTGACTACATTTGGATGAATGACTAACCTTTGCTTTACATTTTCTATGATAATGGCAGCAGTGACAGCAGAAGTTTTTTAAAGTTTCATATTTTGTAGCTGTCTAGAGGGTTATTTAATGAACCATTGAAGTGAAAATATTCTGTGAGTGAGATCAGGGCAAGTAAAAACCAAGCTGCATTTTGTTTTGACCTGACAGCAACGTAGCTAAGTTATGCACATCTTGGTGCAATGTCTTAGCTCTTGCCAGCAAGTCTCTTGAGATTTCTGATGAGTAAGTACAGATGCTAAGCCCCACAGTCCCATTTAAACTACCCCACCTCTGAACCCAGTCCTTTCAATCTGGGATTCTTCAATCTGATTGACTTTAAGTTGTCTGCTTCCTCATGTAACAAGCTTTTTAATGTGTCTTGCAGCTCTGTTGAACACTTGGTCGATGACTTTACATCATAGAATCATAGACTCATAGACTCATAGAATCATTTAGGTTTGAAAAGACCTTTAAAACCATCAAGTCCAAACCTTAACCTAACACTTCCAATTCCACCACTAAACCATGACTCTAAGCACCTCATCTACTTGTCCTTTTAAACATCTCCAGGGGTGGTGACTCCACAGCTTCCCTGGGCAGCCTGTTCCAATGCTTGACAACCCTTTCTGTGATATCCAATCTAAACCACCCTTGGCATAACTTGAGGCAATTTCCTCTCATCCTATCACTTGCTAATTGGGAGAAGAGGTTGACACCTACCTCATTACAGCCTCTTTTCAGGGAGCTGCAGAGAGCAATGAGTTTTCCTCTCAGCCTCCTCTTCTCCAGGCTAAACAGCCCCAGGTCCCTCAGTTGCTCCTCATAACCCCTGGGCTCCAGCCCCTTCCCCAGTTCTGTTCCCCTTCTCTGGACACCCTCCAGCCTTTCAATATCTTTCTTCCAGTGAGGGGCTCAGAACTGAACACAGCATTTGTGGTGCAGCCTCACCAGTGCAGAGTCCAGGAAACACAATCTCTTCCCTACTCCTGCTGGCCACACTATTGCTGATACAAGCTAGGATGCTGTTGGTCTTCTTAGCCACCTGAGCACTCTGTTGGCTCATGTTTAGCTGCTGTGAACCAAGTCTTATTTTTCCAAACAGCTTTCCAGCCATTTGTCTCCAAGCCTGTAGTGTTGCATGGTGTTGTGATGGTCCAAGTGCGGGACCCAACTCAGCCCTGTTGAACCTCGTACTGTTGGCCTTGGCCCATCAATCCATCTGGTCTAGATTCATCTGTATAGCATTTCTGCCCTCAAGCAGGTCAATATTCCTGCCCAACTTGGCGTCATCTGCCAGTTGGCTGAGGGTGCACCTGATCTCTTTGTCTGGGTCATTGATAAAGATACTAAACACAAGCAGCCCCAACAGACCTTCTTCTGCTGCTGAAGTCCATTTTTTTTCCACATCTTTTCTTTTCTTTGAACTTGAGCCACTTGTGCTGTTGAGGCTTCTGTCTGGGTACGGGACCATACTACCTTTACTCCATTTGAAGTTAGTATTTTCAGGGCAATTTGGAAATAGGCTTTCTACATTTCACATTCTCCATGTTATTTTTGTTGCTTTTAAGTTCCTGCGCAGATTTTCTCTGTAAATAATCAGCTCTACCATTAATTTTTACCTGAGCATTGCTTTCTTAGCTCTGTCTTTCTGCCACAGCAGTATTTTCATAGAATCATAGAATCTTCTGGTTGGAAAAGACCTTTGAGATCATCGAGTCCAACCGCACCCATCATCCGCTAAACCATGTCCCTCAAAATCTCATCTACCCTTTTTTAAACACCTCCAGGAACGGTGACTCAGCCACCTCCCTGGGCAGCTGTGCCAGGGCCTGACCACCCTTTCGGTAAAGATATTCTTCCCAATATCCAATCTGAACCTCCCCTGGCACAACTTATTGCCATTTCCTCTTGTCCTATCACCTGTCACTTGGGAGAAGAGACCAACACTCTCTCTGCCACAGCGTCCTTTCAGGCAGCCGTAGACAGCGATGAGCTCTCCCCTCAGCCTCCTCTTACCGTGCCCTCCTTACTGTGTCCTTCCCCAGTTGTTATTCTGCCATGAGAGAATCACCAGCTGGTTCAGGTCTTTGATCTGGAGGAGGGGTGATACCACTTCATATGCTACAGACAGCTGACTTAAATGAAAAGGTGCTTTGTAAGTCTTAACAAATCCATAGAAGTGGCATGGAGAAAGTAAAAACTTTCCACAGAGACAGTTAAATGTCAAGTTTTAAAATCCTACACCCAAGTGATTTCAGCCCCCAAGCCAACATGTTCTTTTGAAAATCCAGTCTCAACATTGCACTGGACACAGCTAGTGAAACTGTTTCCTAATATTGTTTTTGCCTGGGTTGTAAACACTGGAAACAAATACAAGACGAAAGGAAATCAATCCAATACAGAAATATGAGAAGATGAAACCTAACTGCAGTTACTGAAAAGCTGGAGACATATTTGGTCCTCTTGATTGGTCCCACTAAGTACTGTGCTTTATTTATGTCAAATAAACTTCCCACAAACTTAAAACCATGCGTAACAATAGATATTGCAGAGGGATTTCATTCAAATAGTCTCTTCTAGCTATCCTTTGCTCACATCCATCATTATTTAGAAGCGAGAAGATGAAAATTCCCATTAGACCTCTTTGTTTAATTGCTCTGATTGCTTCTGTCACTTGATGAGAGCTATAGTGATACACGTGCTGATCCAAGGATATCCTGTCCGCCAGAGGAGTGTGACATCCATCCAGCTGCACCATGGAGATAGTGTGCCAAAAAAGGTGTATCTATGGGGAGGGGGCATAATATGTAGAGTTGCTCCTTGGTGATTGGTCACTTTAATGCAGAGTACCAACAGGCATTTATTTATAGGGTCAAGAACCTGCTTGTGAGACCACTGATGCAGCAACAAAGCTCACGATTTGTTTGCCATTAAAATTGAATTTGTAATTTGTCATTAGAATGTTCTTCTGTTCCCAAACCAACTGCTCCCAGGAGCTATGTGGAACTACCGGTTCCATACATTAATTTGCGCCCACCTTGGGTGTCTGCGAAGCGTTCGGAGAAGGCAGTACATCAGCAGGGTGCAAGCAGCAGAGTCTGAGCTGCGGGGGCTCAGCTTCCTTCCTGAGAGAGCTGGAGGGGAGCAGAGCCAGAGCATCTCTCCGTGTCCCACCGATGGGAGGATTCCCTTGGGCTGGTCCCCATATGAGCCCTATATGAGGGCTCTTTACAGCTCTCCCTAAGGATAATTCAGTTCAGATAAAAGGATGTCAGATGCTTTTGAACTCACATGCCAGCTTTAGCACAGTGCCACCAAGCCCTGCTGGCTTGGTTATCTATCTACCCCAAGACCAACTGCAGGTTTGATCTGAAGTCCCTTTAGGTTTAGTATAGCCAACCCAGGCCACAACTTATTTTTGTCTTCATTTTTTTGGACATTGACTTCCTGGAAAAACACACATAAGATTGATGTGTCTGACACTCTTCAGGCACACTGAGCTGCATGCTAAGAGCTTCTTTGGGAAGCTTCTGTAAGCACCATGAATGTGGGCAGCACAGCTTTTCCAGCCATCCCTGGTATGTATTTATTTGTTTCAAGCAAAAATGATATTGGGTGTGACAGGCAGTTGGTGTGGTCTGCACTAACATATGTCTCTTCTGCCTTGTGCTCATAGTAGGCAACAGGTCTGGATCAGGCAGACGAAGTACCAAACACTCCATCTTTTGTCCCTCAGGAGTATCTAGGAGTTCAATCTTTCTGCAGGCACAGCCTGCACTGAGAGGTGATGTTTAACCTAGTCATCTACCACTGAAAGCCATCCTGGAGGACACAGATGTCTCCGCTGTGCCCTTCTTTCATGTCTGAGAGGGAAGCTGTGGCTGGAGGAATAGATGCAATCCTTTCTCCTGCTACGTATCAGCAGAAGTCTCCAAGGAAGCCACATTGAATCTGCTGCTTTGATATTCTTTGACCTCGTTCTACCTAATCAGATAAACCAACTGCTGATGAAATGAGAGTGGGCCTGGCAGACAGAAAATGGAGCACTGGCAGTGATTTTTTTGGTATACCTCAGGATTTGCAATATACTGGAACCCAATTACGATATCCGCAAGTAGGTCGGACCTCCTTCCTCTAAGAGGGAAAAGGAGCAAGAGAAACACTGCAAGACTAAAACTCTGCTAGAATTCCCAGAACAGTTAGGGTAAGCGTTTCCGGGGAGTGACAGGGACATAAGTGACTTGGGTAGTTTCAGGAAGTACATGTGGGACAGGCTCTGACAAGAGACAGTTGTCACACGAGGATACAGATGGCACTTCTAATGTCTACAATGACTTCTACATCCGAATGCATCATCAGTCACAGTGTAACCCAACCAACCATATGAGGAGCCAACATATGCCAGCCTACATATTGCAGGGCTTTTGAGGTTTTCCAGCTCTGCTGTTTGTCACTGTGGAGATGTTTTTTCTTAACCATTTCTCTGCTGGTTTCCCATAGGGCTTCTTGGCATCAGGATATCCTGGGGGGCTGAGGTCCAGACCAGAGCACTGCAGGAGTCTTGTCCACCTAAACATGTGTCTTTCCAGGATGAACTGTAGGCATTTCCTGGTTGTAGGCTTTGCAGAGTTTCTGGGGAACACATTGCCACTAGTGCTGGTGAGGAGTTCACCTACAAGTCTTCTAGATAAAAAGGACAATTTGGGTGACAGGAATGGTAATTTGTCTCTGCTGGGAATAAGAAAGGCAGCATTTGGCACCTGAGGATTTGTCCTTGTTTTCTTTTTAAAGGATTCTATCTCTCCAAGTTCCTCTCCTGGTTTGTTTTCTCACTGTCTGAAAAATGGAACCCCATGAAATGATACATAACAGACACCAACCAGAGCAAATCTGCAGGAGAATTGATGCCCTCCAAGCTTAGAACAGATATCACCAGGACTTTCTGAGTGACTGCTGCATTCATGCGAGGAGGCTTCAGCCTGACAAATGTGTTTGAATTCTCTGAGTACATTGGGGCATTGCTAGATAAGTATGTAACAGAGGACATCATCTATCATGATTTCAGGGAAGCGTTTGACAGTGTGCCACAAAGGGAGTGTGATTTACAAAGTAAGACAAAAATGTTATAAGGAAACTATTGATATCACTTACAAATCAGATTGGCAGTTTGAGAGAGAAGATAGGAATGGGACATACAGCAGAAGCAGAAGGTTGGTTAAAGTCTGGATTTCTCTGAGTAATGCTCAAAGTAGCCCTAATCTAATCACCCTGAGTATGTGGGACAAGAAGAAAAGAGAAAGCAAATGTGTAGAAGTCCAGTAAGCTTGCCTGAAATGAAATTGCATTCCAATATTCAGCAAGGCAAGAGAGGAAGCAGAAGTAGTCAAGAACCATACTCCACCAGCTATCAATAAAACCTAATTTGATGGGTGACTTAACACGGCAGCCTCCCATGGGACTGTGCAGCCCCTCCGCATCAGAGACAGGACTGCTGTGACCCCGCGGCGAGCAGGCTGAGCAGTAAATTGGAACAGCGCGAGTGCGTTACCTCTGCAGAATAATCTGGCACTGGATTACTGGAAGGTGCACGTGAAAGCCTCGTTACAAACAGCATGGCCATTTTGGCTGAAGGGTGCCTGGAGCCCCCCTGGGTGCACATTCCCTGTAACGGGCACTATGCAAAAAACATTGCCATGGGCTGGTCCACTCACAAAGTCCATCACAGCAGAGGGAGGTACTGGGTGAATGTAAATCAGTGGGATGTAATCAGGCTGCTGATAGCACTGTTTGGGAAAGAGTTATGTTTTTGTTATCAGACAGAGGGATTTAGACACCTAACCCTCATAACCACTGCGTGACTTGTGCACACTGGGCACGACACGCTCACCGCCACGGGCAAACCTTCCCGAGCCTCTGCCAGGGGCAGGTAGGGAGGAGCATCACCGGGGTTTTGACCTGCACCAGCTGGCAGTTTTGTCCAGCACATTTGACAAAGATCACTTGGAAGAGGGAAGCAGAGATCTGGTGATTTCCTGGGACCTCCAAGACACGCAGCTGGGAAGTTATTTGTGGCTGCAGCTCAGGAAATCTGGATCAGCTCCTCAGCCCTGCCTCCTGCCTGGCCTTTTTCTCCCTTGCCTGTCAGGGCAGGAAGAACTTCAGGAGCAGGACAGTCTCTTTCTACAGAGTTGTGCCACAGTTCTGCAAGTAGACTCCTGGCCCTTGTAGCCACCAAGAGATGCCGTGATGGTCTCTGGAGAGGTCCCTCCTGGCTCCGTTGCAGCTGGCTGGCTGGGAACAATGTCCCCTGTCCCTGTGTCGCCTGGGCGGGTCAGACTGTACCAGCACTGCACAGCCCAAAGTGGCAGAGGGAAAGGCACAACAAGGAATGTCTCATTTTTGCTCCCACAAGGCTGAGGGTACAAAGCCTACAATTTGTGCTTGTTTTCTGTTTTTTTCCACTGCCTGATTATTGCCAAGGATTTCATATAGACACAGCAATTTAGTTAGATTGATGGCCCTTGTCTCCCTAGTGACAAATGCAATGCCTGCCAGACGCTTGGCTCTAAACTGTCTTTACAATCATTTGGCTTTTTTAAAAGTTTAAATGCACACTAGAGAAAAACTTAGTTTGTCATTTAGATTGGCCTTGGCTAAATTAGTTCACTCCTGAGCAGTCGTAAGACACAAAATGAGTACACTAGGCTGGGAGGCAAAGGGGCTTCTCATAAAGAGCAGTTATAGGGTGAATGTAAATTTGCATCAAGGAAAACCATTAGAGAAGAATTTGGGGCAGGAAGATAATGCTGGAAAGCAGATATAAACCCAGTAAGCATATCATGACAGTACAGGCTGCACCACAAGGGCAGTGACAAGCAGAGGATGTTATCAGTGAACACGGGAGGGATGAAACCTTGGTCCCACTGCAGTCACCAGAAGCAGCGTCACAGTGTCTCACCGAGGTGCTGCATCAGCATCAGGATATTGTGAAGCTGTGTAGCTTGCAAAGGAGCCTTCTCCTTGGTTTAAGGGCATCAGCACGTAAACCACTTCTGGGAGCAGGACCAGTCTTTGACCAACCTTGGCTTTATTAGTGATGTACAGGAAAAGGAGATTGTCCTCTCAGAGCATGTAAGATCAATTGGATGTTTAAAGAACTTTCCTGCACACATCAGAAATTCTAATTGCTGGTGCCTTGTAAGCAGTTGTGTTTGAGATCCTTGATTTTACATTTTTGGGAGAGCAAAATCACAGCCAAGGACCTGAGTCCCATTGTGAGAAGCATCCACATACATAGCTAACAGGCTTAGGACTCAGGTGAGGAGCGGAGGCTGCCTACATGGGCAGTGCAAGGAGGTGGGTTTGCACAGGTGCTCTGTGCTCCTCTGTTCCTCTGAGAGCCCAGATGCCTGACACAAACTCCCAGGTGGCTTTGACCTGCAGTTTGCTACCCATGGGGTTCACATAGAGTCATAGAACTATTTGGGTTGGAAGAGACCTCTAAGATCATCAAGTCCAACCCTTAAACCAACACTATCATGATTACTAGATCATGGCACTAAGTGCCACATCCAGTCTTATTTTAAAAACCTCCAGGGATGGTGAATCCACCACCCCCCTGGTTTGGCCATTCCAATGCCTGATTACTCGCTCTGTGAAGAACTTTTTTCTGATATCCAGCCTAAACCTTCCCTGGCAGAGTCTAAGCTCATGCCCTCTTGTTCTGTTGCTGGCTGCCTGGGAGAAGAGTCCGACCCCCACCTGTCCTGTCTACAACCTCCTTTCAGATAGTTGTAGAGAGTGATGAGGTCACCCCTGAGCCTCCTCTTCTCCAGGCTAAACAACCCCAGCTCCCTCAGCCTCTCTTCATAGGACTTGTGCTCAAGTCCTTTCACCAGTTTTGTTGCTCTTCTCTGGACCTGCTCCAGCACCTCAATATCTTTCTTGAACTGAGGGGCCCAGAACTAAACACAATACTCAAGGCCTCACCAACGCCGATTACAGGGGAAGGATCACTTCCCTCATCCTGCTGGCCACACCATTCTTGATATAGGCCAGGATGCCATTGGCTTTCTTGGCCACCTGGGTACACTGCTGGCTCAACATCTCCCTTCTGCCATCGACAGAGGTGGGCGGTATGTAGGGAGCCCTCTGATCCCTGGTGGTTGCCTGGAGCACATTCTGCAAGGGCTTTGTTTGTTAAAAAGATTGATCTAACAGTGCATGTGGAGTGATTCCGTCTTGCAATTTGCCATGGCAGGCCAGTTTCTAACTCCCCAGAATGGCTTGTCTGAAGTGAATGAGCTGGTTTTCCTCAAGCCCTTGAAGAGTGAGAACAAAAACTATGCCTTAAATAAAAACAAAACTAGAAGGTTCCCCAGGGAGCTGAAAAAAAATTATTACTAGGAAAAACATCCCAACCTGTGAACTTCCAATTCCTTTTATTTTCATGCAACTTTAAAAAAAAAACAGTCATACACATTCAAAACTACACCTCAAGAATTAATCTCTTCTTAGCTGACGCTTTAAATGTCGACTTTGAGCCTGGAGTAAATTTTCACAGGCAAGATATAAAACTCTGAAAACAGGATTTAATAACAGTAATGCTGACAAAGCCTCAGCCACAGCAAAGCTGATCCGTGCCTCTGTGTATACCCACCAGACAGCTGGGCTGAAAAACAGATACTGGAGAGCTAATTTATTGTTATTAGCTAGGTTTAGTTCTGAAAGTTTCATAATTTGGAGACCTTCCTTTCCAGACTGCTGAAAGTCTGGATCTAGAGACAGATTAATGATTCTAATTTCTCCACCTGTGTTATTTTATGAGACTCACTCTGGCAGACTGGAGGTGGTGTTGTTAATGGGCCCTGCACACCTATTTCTCTATGCACCGCATACAGACTGTGCTCCACCGTGCCCATCAGAATAACTTTGTTAAAAATACTAAAGCTGAGCCTGCTGTGCCTGTTAGTAGAGCTGAAAAGAAAAATATCTGGCAGGAACTGAGTCTGAAGCAAACAAGAATTTGCTTCAACTAGGGGAGAAAGCATGCTCTGATTTAGTGTTCTGCTCGGGTGCATGTTTTATGCATGTGCGTATAGAAAGGGAAAAGTCATTGATTTGCTTCAGAGCTAGTTTGTGTCTTGACAGAGCAAGGCATGTAAATGCCTGCTTAAGTCTATTCCTGTTCAATAAAGTGTTTAAGCAGCTGCCTGTGTCCCAATGATACTAATATAAGATTAAGTGTCTGCTCAGAGTGAAATGTTCTCACAAGCTTTGCTGTATTCTGGACACGGCTGGTCGCAGACCAAGAAATGAGGACCAGAGCGGTCATTACCTTGCCAGTGCATGATGGCTTGTTCAGACTGCCTCCAGATAAGGCTCTGGGGATGTATTTTGAGCATTATCAGCACATGTATGTAGGGATTTATTTTCAAATCTTTTGCAAGTTCTCACTCATATGAGTGGTTCGTCCCCATGACGGCAGCAGAAGTTTGTAGGCTCCAGACTAGTATGGGAATGCTCCCTATCACAGGGGTGGGAGTGAGAAAGCCAGCACCAGCTCCTCTGAGATTACCCAAACCCCTCCTCTTCTGTTTTTTTTTACTTTTCTTCTGTCATTTGAAGTGGTCTGGGAAGGGATTTTTCTCACAGTTACTTGATATTCAGGATGATTTTTTCAGCATGGTGCTGTACCTCAATCAGGGCCACGCATGGGTGGGAGAGAAGGGCATATGTGGACCCCTCCTTCTTGTGACTGTAGCGCACCATGGTGTGTTGCAACTGAGGGATGATAGCAAGGGAAACCCCAAAAACCCTTGACATGGTATTTGTGAAATTGTCTTCTTTGGGAAGGAGACCATGGCAAGGCCCTGGGACAACCTGGCACCCCTCAACCAACAGTGTTTTTAAAAAGGTAGTGAGTCTGTGGGCAACATACGGGAGTTCATGCAAAATTATCAATCCCCCCACCCTCCAAAAGAGTAAAAAAACACATGGAGTGTTAATTTTGAAGATAAAAGTCACATAAAAAAATTTGCTTGCAATGTTTATGAACAGAAACTGGCCAGTTTTTTCAATGTTGAGTTTCTTTTCCAGCTCCAATGGGACGTTCAGCATTCAGTCACCCTCATTTCTTCATTTATCTCTAGGAACAGGCAGCCCAGCAGAAGCAGCAGCTCTCAGGGTCTGACCCATATGCTGATGGAAGTAGAAAGTCTAGAACTGATGACGAAACCCTGTTGCTTTTCCAAGCTTTGTAACAGCTTTGGGAAGGGTTTTTATTTTTACGTTTTTACTGTTACTGCTATTTCCAGAGAAGAGTTGGGAGCTAAGCTGAGGTTTCCTTTTCTCAAGTGATTTTCAGTGTTGATAGTGTGGAAGAGTCATCTGTGACAATTTTGTTTTTTCTGTCAGTGCAGCTTCCTACATAAGATTTATTTTTACAGACAGGATCTTCAGAATACTTCTTTTTTTTTCAATTCCATTTTAATTTAGCAAAGGAGCTTCTGTGTGTTGTCCCAACACAGACATTTTTATACACTCTTGAAAGCTGAGTTGCTTTACTGATTCCGGAAATGAATTGCCATCTTCTGTGCATTGCAACAGGATTATTTGAAATCCATATTAGTGCTGCAGATTTCAATAAGAATTTTCCCTTGATCATTGCCAAAGTCAATCCGTATAGAGATTTTGAGTCACACACAACAATGAGCTTTTTTCCTGAGGTGATATCAATGGATAACTTGATCATGAAATTAATTTATCAGATAAAACATCAATCGTGTCTTCTTTTTTTTCTGGTCAAATTTCTGCCTCCCTTTTTTTTGCTCACTTTCTATACCTCATCTTATATTAAAATTGTAAATAACTCGGGGCAAGGATCATCATGTCTTAGTAGCAACATTGCAAGCCAATTTTGACTAGAATTTATGTACAAATGTAAATGTTTACATTTTAGGGAAAGGAATAGCTATATAATAGCAACTGTAAGCATTCTGCTGTCCAGAGGCTCATTAATCTTCTGTGCTTCCCTGGAGTCAAATTATCTGTTGAACACCAGTGAGCCTTTACATCACACTACAAAGCTTTCTATTGGGCATGGGATTACACAGACACAGTGCTGTGTATAGCACCAAGCCCTGGTTTTGTTTTTTGCAATGTCTGCCATAATATTTCAGATATCAAGCAAATAAAAACATATTCCCATAGAAACTGCACTGTGTTGATGAATACTGCCCTTAAGTATGAAAATAGCTCTTCTAGGGTAGTCAAGTGAGGCTGTTACTATATTCTAAGGAAGAATTTAGTGCCATACATGGATATATAAATGGCAGTCAGTTACATTTATCCCAATATCTGTATTTTGCCTATGATTTCTAGCTTTGCATGGCACATTATCACTCCTACACAACGTGACTTTGTAAGCACCCATGGCATAGGGCTGGCTGGGCACCAGGACCCAGACTAAGGGACTGCCAGGGAAGGGGCACAGGTCTAATACAGCACCGGCCCCATGGGCACCTTGAGGAACCCAGGGTTCTTAAAATTAAATGCTTACAAAGAGATATCATTGCACAGCCACTAACAGGCAGAGGGTTAAGCTGCTAATATGAGAGAAGTGGAGGAACTAGTAATGTCTGCTGTAATGTAGTCTGTCCTCTCTCTTATTCCCAGGCAGATCTCCAATTTTAAATCATTGTCACATCTTATCTTTTCCCTCAGTGCAATTGCCAACTGCCCTCTTTGAAACTCTTCAGGTGGAAACAGGAGACTAATGCATTGCTCTTTCCAAGGGTAAAGTAATTCAGGTTTAACCAAAATGAGAATAATAACCATTAGATGAAACAATTAAGGAAAAGCATTCCTTGAGTACACCTGAAACTTTTTGTTTGGCTTGGAATGAAAAGCTCTTCTTCACTGTAAACAGTTTAATGATTTTCCTTCATTAAAAATTCAGGTCAAATTTTAAAAGAAAAAAAAAGATCTTCTTTCAAATGAAAAGTCCAATAGGAGTTTGAAATTGTTGAGATAAAACGCTTTACACTTCAAAAAAACTTTATGTTTTTAAAATTGACAAAATGCCTTGTTTTCCTCTATTTTATTTTCGCCCAGGTTTTATTTCACTGGAAGTATAACACATTTTTTTTCCCTCTGAAATACACCTTGTGTAGAGATTTTGATAGTTATTTCAATGAGTAAGATCATTATCCAAAAATAACCTTTACTGCACGCAAAATTCTAAAATGCTAGCAAAACCCAGAAGGACACATGGCAGTGGTTTCCATGTCTCACTCCCAAGAACAAACTCTCCTTAGGCAGGGGCTGCATCACAGTCAATTTAATTCCTCATTTTTATTACATCAGAAGAATCTACCACAGGTAGATGCTGCTCCTCAATGATCATAATGGTATCTCAAGAGCTTTTAATCATCATTCTGGGAAGAAAATGAGGATAGAAGTAAATGGTAGGCTGTCTGTTGGAGATGTGTAGTCTTGGCTTTAAGAATTTGAAAAAGATTTGAGTTAAGTTTACTTACTTATTTCTAAAAAATTACTTCTGTTTTGAACTGATATAGAGGTCAAAAAATTGAATTTTTTGCTATGTTTAAGTTCCAAAATCTCCCATTTCAAGGCAATGTTAATAATTAATGACAGAATACAAACACATTGTGTGAAAGCACTCTCCCAGATTACAGCTTGAAAGTCACTGTCTTTTAATGCACTCCTGTTCACACATCTGCAATACTTCTGGGGTTTCAAAGCCAGAGATTCACCTCCAGAACATGAGCCAACAGAGTGCCTTGGAAGCCAAGAGGGCCAAACATGTCCTGGGATACATCAAGCATGACATTGCCAGCTGATTGAGGGAGGTCATTGTCCCAGTCTGCTCGGCACTGGTGTGGCCCTACCTTGAGTACTCTGTACAGGTTTGGGTGCCGCAGTATCGAAAGGATATAAAGCTGCTGCAGAGTGTCCAGAGGAGACCACAAGGCTGGTGAAGGATTTAGAGGGGAAGTTGTATGAGAAGTGGCTGAAGTCACTTGGTCTGTTCAGCCTGGAGAAGAGTAGACTGAGAGGAGACCTACTCGTGGTCTGCAGTTTCCTCACAAGGGGAGGAGGAGCAGGTGCTGATCTCTACTCTCCGGTGACCAATGACAGGACCCAAGGGAATGGCAGGACGATGTGCCTGGGGGGGGGTTAGGTTGGACATTAGGAAAAGGTTCTTCACCCAGAGGGTAGTAAAGCATTGGAACAGCTCCCCAGGCAAGCAGTCACAGCACCAAGCCTGACAATATTCCAGAAGCATTTGGCCAACACCCTTAGACACACGGTGTGAATGCTGGGGTTGTCCTGTGCAGGGACAGGAGTTCGAATCAGTGACCCTTGTGGGTCCCCTCCAATTTAGGATGTTCTGTAACTCTATAATTCTGTGATTATCTTTCCCTGGAATAATGAAATACTTAATGAATCCTTACGTGAATGCTTAGAACCATCAGTGCACAGACTGGCTGCTGGCTCTTTGCGTGCCATTTTTCATGTTATTCTGGCTTTTATTAACTATTATAAAATTCAGTCCTTCAGGTCCAGTCGTACGGAGTACCTCCTAGGGCAGCTGGGCTTGCTCTCAGATGTAAATACTCCTGCAAGAGGCTCTGCAGCACACTAAACCTGAAAAAATCAATATGTATTCTAATAGACAGGTACAAATTGGGTCTTAAAGTGTAAATAGGGCTGTGTGAAATACAATAAAGTAAATTTAACTAGTGAACTGTATTAACTGCAGTGATTATTCTGCATTCGGAGAGGATAATTTATGTAATGATCGTCAGCGTGGTTGGACTTTCCACCATAGATGTTGAAGGTCACCGGCTGAGCTGGGATCTGAACCTTTCCAAAGGTAAATAAAATCTTTTCAATTAGATTAAACCTCATTATTATTTTCCAAGTCGTCTCACCTCCATTACACAGCCAGCTTCTGGAAACAGTCTGGGATGGTGTCTCGCAGTCTGGAAGCGCGCTCGCTCCCTTGGGCAGCAGCCCCGTCACAGCGCGGGAGCTGCGGCTACTGAATCACCAAACCACGATTTATTGACCTCCTCAGCTCAGGGCTGGTTTTCTCCACGGCAGACATAGGAGAAGAAAGAGTTTGGGAAATGCAGCTCCCTTCCTCTGGGCTGTACTTGCAAAAGAAGGCTGTGATATTAATGCTAATAAATAAAAACAAATGCATTTCCAAAGTAGCTGGGTTTCTGCCTTAGAAAGGCTCTTTTAAAGAAAAGTGGCTTTGGATGAAGTTTTTGAAATCTGCAGTGAATCATTTCACTTACTCATTTCTCTATTGTGTCAAAATTCTGTTTCATAATAGCATGAAGCCATTTCACCTGGACTTTGATATAGTAGAATATTAGCTGTAATAATAGGATAAGTACTAGACTAGAGCTGTTTTCATGTTATAGAAATGAAAGTTAGTGTTGTATCAGAACTACATGATCCAGCACTAGTGAAAATAAACATTCCCATGTTCCCAACACAAACAAAAAAAAACATGTTTATGGGAAAATTCAGGGGTTTGTTGCTGGGTTTTGTTTTTCCCCCCCCATTTAGAATGAAAACAAACCTCAGGAGTTTCTTCAGAGCTGAGACTCTGACTGGTATCCCCAGTGATTGCCACAGGTTCAGCTGCTGAAGGCACACAAGATGAGGTCTTCAAACACAGAGCATCTTGCCAAGACCCAGCACCAGCCTCTATGCTAAAGGCTGCTTTTGGGGGGGCCTTTGCTCCGAATTCAATCTGGTCAGTGCTGTTCATTAATTTATGGTACTCTCATAGCTTCTTGACTACATGAAAGACATATAATATAAGCACGAAGGAATGCTGGTAGAGAAAAACATTACTGGATTAAGAGAAACAAATTTTTATTACTAGTACAGGTAGCATGGGTAGAAAACCCACTGATTTGAAAACAATAAACACCAACAGAGGTAGAGGAACAAGTTGTGCCTTACAAAGCAAAGAAATAAAGAAAACTAGGCGAAGTTAGTTACCCCTAAAAGGAAAAGGCATCTCTACTCTCCCCCAGAATAGAATGAACTCAAACATTTTCAAAATGATGTTTCACTGCTGCAAGTGTAATACAGCCTAAGCAGCTTGTTGATCTTTAAGAAATGATTTTAATAAAACCTGAAGTAATTTCTATATTTAAATCATATATATTGTATGAGTAATACCTTTTATATTTTAATGGTCTTCTAGCATTAATTCTTCACAAAATAAGGCCAACAAAAGGGATTTCTAATGGATAACTGACTGCATTTTAGGCATGGCCATTAGACTAATTAAAATCCAGTGTGACCAATGCCTTTTAGTTGATTTTGATCGTAAGTATACTCTACAAAGCTATTTCCAATGCCAGCCCTATAATACCATCCTGGCAACCAGTCCAGCTGGGTTTCAGTAATTTCCCTTTTTGCATATTCCACTGTTCAATCTTAGTGTATTACAGTGTCATTTAGACGTATTCTGTTAAGAGAGGAAGTGATGCAGGACCATGTTCTTGTCTAGTGGGAGGTGGCATCACTCTGCTGAAAATATTGTTAAGAGTCTGATCCATGGAGGTTTTGTGATGCACTTTGGACATACTGCACTTCTCCCTGCTTGTATCTCAGTGTCTGGTGGGGCCTTTGAAGGGTGGAAACAGGGTCACCTGTCACTAATGAAGAGTGCTGAGAGAGTCAATGAAAACTAAAGAAAACCGAAAGTGGGAGCCGATGGGAGCACAGGAAATTCTGGGGAGAATTACCCACATACTTCCCTTCTGGTAGTCTAAAGGAGGAGTTCTGTTTCTGACTAATGATGGGACAGGAGGAAATGGCCTTAAGTCGAATCAAGAGAGGTTTAGATTAGATATTAGGAAAAAATTCTTTACTGAAAGAGTGATGGAACATTGGAACAGGCTGCCCAGGGGAGTGGTGGAGTCACCATCTCTGGAGCTGTTCAAAAGCTGTGTAGATGTAGCACTTTGTGACTTGATTTAGTAGGCATGGTGGTGTTGGAATGACAGTTGGATCTGATGATTTTGGAGGCCTTTTCCGATCCTTAATGACGCTATGATTCTATTAACAGTGTGCTCCCTGACTCTCCCAAACTCTAACACTCATTACCTAAAGTGTCCTAAAGTGCTGATCTTCTGCTGAAAATTACTTTTGATAGGTCTGTCTGTAATGGTCTTCCTAGATGGGGTGAACCTGGCCTGGCCCACAAAGGTAAAGAATAAGAACAGATTTTCTCAATCTAGGGGTAAAAATTACATGAATATGGTCTATCATGACCTTCCCTCAGGTATTTTATTGCACTGTAACATTGTCAGGCAAGGAGACATCTGACTCAGGGAGATGATTTGACACCTGAGTTCAGAAACAAATATGGGATCTACAGGACCTCGTGGCTTGGGGGTCCTTTTATTCCTTTTAAAACTGATCAAAGGTGAAGAAGAAATATTTATTTTCCAGGTATTTTTTCCAGTTAAAACGTTATCTCAAATGTACTTTTTTAAATCATATTTTGAATTCCCTCAACATCTGAGTGCTCTCAGCTGTGACACAAGATGTACCGTGTTTCAGTGTCCTTGGACAGCAGGACCAACATCCTGGCTTGGTACAAGCTCCTATTATAGCATTTTTTGAATGATCTTGAGCAAACACTGAAGAGTCCAGACAGATTCTAAGCAGGATCCTCGGCACCCTCAAGGAGTGAAAAGCAGCGTTGTGGGGAGACTTCTGCAGATAACTGAAGGATCTTGGAAAACTGAGCTGCTTTAATAACAGATGGTGGGGAAAAGGCTTAGCCAGTTCTCTTTCCATCACTCTTCAGTGCAGAAGAGCCCTCCACAAGACATCCTGCGCTGTCGTCTCAGATCTATTATTAAATGGTGCGTGTGCTCCACTCCCTTGCTCGGGAGACGCTCTCATGGGCTCAGGGTTTGATTTCCATGCTGGAGTGTCTGTATGGGCCATCCCACCTCTGTGTGGTTTGCAGGGTAGAAACATTTAATTTCTCTCCCAACACAGCCGAAGGTCCAATCCAAACCAATACAGAAACACAAGGGCACAGAGGTGTAGCTCTGGTGTATCAGGCTCTACATCTTCTGCTTCTTTATAAGACCAAGGTGCTCCGTCAAGTCAGTTCTGTGGCACTGGGATTCTCTTCCCTTTATCAACATTTTAGTGAAAACAAACACAAAGGAGAAGGGTGATAACAGAAGGATGACAGTGATACTCTTCCTCTGGGCACAAGCTCCAAGCTGCATTGTGATCCTTTATAGCTCACTGAGAGATGGAAAAAGCCTAAACTCATGTTTGAAAAGAGCATTCCTCTAACACCATGCTCATCATCTTCACAAGCAAGGGATAACTGGAGAGAGATACCCTCCTTACACTGGGCATGGGGACCAGTGTCTGGGCCAGGGCACCTCAAGGACTCTCACTTCTGCTCCACACAAGAATTCCCTGAAATCCCAAGACTTTATTAAGACATTTGAGCTTAAAACAGCTTAGGGACATTGAAAATGAGCAGGAACTGGCTCATGGTCACTTAGAGATGCTCTGGGAAGAAAATAGTCTCTATTTAATTTGCAGCAGACTCTCAGCTCTTGCAGTTTTAAACAGGTTTACGAGAAAGTCTAAACTCTACAGTGAAGTATTACACATATTAAAATACTACCATTAAAAAATGCATTTATACATGGGTAATAATGGCAGACAAGCACTGTGGCAACTAAGACCACCCAGGAGACACATCTGCCCTCACAGGCCCACCCGAACCACCAGTGAAGCAGGTTTGAGCCTGAAGTCCCTGGGGCTGATAGTATCCTGCATCCAAACTGAGTGAGTTGAACAATAGCCATGCCCTTGTATGCCAGAGCTAAATCTATATCCAAGTACTTGAACAAATCCAAAGGCTTCATCCCAGCAGTGATTGAAGGAGAATTTTTCCACAGTTCTTAATCTTCACGTTCTGAGCCTTGAAAGGCAATGTACCAGCCTCGAGCTGGAAAGGACTTAATAATGCACTAGCACTGGTGAAAAATAGCCCTTATATTGCTGAGAATGGTAATGTGGCCCTTTCTAAGCATCTGAGCATGAGAAGGTGTTGGAGGAGCTGCTCCACAGCTCTGCTAGGCAGGTGGATGCAGAGAGTGAGTAAAGGTGGGCTGTGGGAGCTGTGAAATTCCACCTCCAGAACAGGTTTAAAAATAAGCAATATCAGGGTGATTTCCTTTGTTAATGATTCAGTGATTCACCCAAGATAACGCATTTCAGCTTTTAAGGGGCCCCACTCCTGGGAGTAGCTTTCTTTGGAATCCATTGTTTTGTATGAAAATGGGAAACACATCTAAAACCAGTAGTGATGAGACTGTGTTCACTGTGTCTAACTTCTTTTCTTCACCTTATTTCCCCTTTTTTCTCCTTCTCAACCACAGAACTACTCAGTCACCAACAGCCCCTGTCAGAGGAAACCAACCTTTTGATTTTGTCTGTCCTTTTAAAACACTGACCACCACTCTCCTACACTCCCTCCTTTAGCTGGGAAATGTAGAGTGCAAGCGGTCCCCCAGTCTCATGCCACACTAAAACGCTGCTGTTATAAATTCTAGTGTTATAAATTGCAGTCAGGGAAGTTTCACTGTGGTTTTTCTCCCACAGCTACAACAGGAATGAGAGGGACCAGAGAGAATGAATGTGCAACACGCTAATTTTCTAGTGAGAGCTACAGTCCATGTGGGGATTATGTGCATAAATCCCAATGGTAGACTCTGGGAAAACACGTTCAATTCCCATCTTTGCCTTAGGCTCAGTGCACAACACTGGGCAAACCTCCTTGCCAGCCTGTGCCTCCTCTCTCCAGCCACAAGCAGGGGGTTCCCACGTGCCTCATATGTGACCCAACTTCCCTTTCACCAGGTATGAATTTCCCATCGAAAGGAGTGGAGTGAGAGATTTTAAACTGATCTCTCCATACATGCAAAACCGTGGTTGGGAGAAAGCCAGTAAGGAGAGGCAAAACTCTTACTGGAGCAACTGGTCCAGCTGGAACAAGCAGGGGTTGCAGGTTCAGATCTGCAACCCCTTCTTCTGGTCGGAATATTCAGCTTCAAAGACAAACTGGACTCAGCAAAGGAACAATGTGGGTATAAAGGCTCATTTGAGGTAGGTTTTGTTTCTGCCTTTCTTTGTTCTCTTTGCAGTGCTCAGCCCACACAGCCCTACATTTGTTAAGATATCAAAGCTGAAAAAAAATCCTGTGTTGCTTCCTTTTCTGGCTGTTAGAGATGAGGTAAACCGAGATGTTGCCTCTCCTTAGGGATCTTGTCCTGTTTATGCCCTTGGAGTACTGTGTTTACAACACAGGAGACACAGGTACTTCACCTTGTTTGTCCTGATAAGCAGATAAAGGAGTAAATGATGAGCTAAACCTCCGTGGATGCTTAACTCCCTAGGCTGGATTTGTTGCACAAAAACCCAGGGAGCCAGCAGCCTCTAGGGCTGATCTCTTCTAAAAGTGTCATATTCTCACACCATTTCCTATTCACTTTTTTGAACCCTCTCCTGACTTTCCGCCCACAGGGATCTCACCCTGTGATAATGGAGGAAATGCAGAGTTTTGCAGAGGAACTGTTGAGGCACTTAAATAACCCCTGCCAATAGCAGGCTAGTTCACTGCCAGCTCCAGATGGGTTTTTTAATCAAGCAGAGCAATATTGATGGTCTCTACTCAAGCTCTTTCACTAATTGCCTTCCAACATGAACTCAGCAAAAGGTATGATAAATCCAAATTTCCACCAAGCATAGGGCTAGGATGAAGATGTGTTTTGCCTGTTTATAGGCAGAAAGCAGCAAACAGGGAAACTTGACACTTAAGTCTTTCTCTTGAAGATGTTTTCACTGACTTGTCTTGAAATGCATAATTTAACATCTTATATTTTACCTTTTTTAAAAGAAGCTGCCAATTTTACCTTTTATAAAAGAAGCTGCCGAGCCCTCAACTCCTTAGATACAGTTTTAAAGCAGTCTTTAACACTTCCAGAGGAGCTGTATTAAGTATTTGATGCTCTCTGCTTGTTTCCATTATGTTTGCAAAGCAGTTAGTATTGTTAGGTTGCTGCTATTTCTTATACTCCAATATGTGCTATGCAAGTTCTCAGATCTTCAGCCCTCATCTACAGAAATATCTAGTAGATTTCAGCTTCAGGACTTCAAATTGGTGTTCAAATTAGTGTTTAAGAGGGATTATTAACACAAATAGGAACATAGCTCTAAACTGGCGAAATATGTTCAAGCATTACAGAAAACTTGGAACCTACCAGAAGACCTTTTCCAACTTACCTGCTGCTTCTAATAGGAAATATGCATTAAACATTGTCCTACGGATGAAAAGGAGGAGACATTTTTACCAGCTGAGTTCACTCTGCTCTGTTCTCTAACTGTGATGAAGATGACACTGTTTTCAATTACACACTTCATTCCATGTTCCTGAGAGTTATCACTAATCCACTGTGTCCTTGGAGAATTTCTGGGCTTGGGCTGTGCTGCCAATTTGGATGAACAAAGCTAGCACTTTCTTTATGTGCATTTATTTGTCTTTATGGTTATTTCCGCTCAGGGGCCTTTTCATGCCCTTTCTCCATTGCCTTCAGCACTTTCAGCCTTCCCAGGAAAGAGCGAGGAAAGTTCTTTTATTTCAGTAGCCAGACTCCACTGCATGATTTCAAAGCTAAAACTGCCAGAAAGCTGAAGAGTTGGAAAGACCCTCACCTGCAGAGAGGGTCAGTGTAAGGTTTGGGTTAGATGATGTTTGCTGCCCATAGGGAGATGAAGGAAGATGAACCTGGCAAAGTGCTAGTGCAAAGTGCTGTCTCGAGTTCAGAAAAGCTCATTCTGCAGCCCTTTCCCTGGAGAGACAGCTCAGGAGAAATTGCACACATTAAACACTGGCCAATCCCTCCAAAACTGCCAGTCTAAGCACCAGAGAGAGGAGCTGATGGTAAAGAAGGTGAGGATGGGCACTGTTGAGGCAGGTTTGCCAGAAGAGAAGCCATCTCAGTTTTAAATGTGTCTGAAGCTTGTCCTCAAGGCTCAGAGACAACCCCGACTGCATCCAGCCTCAGGGAGGGTTGTGGGAGGTGCCAGCTGTGCCCCAGGACAGAGTGTGTGCATCAGGGCCTCCTAGGGCAGTGACTGTCATCTGCTGAAACATCAGCCCTCTCCCACCAGTCTCCTGCATGATACAAGAAGTGGTTGTTTTGCAGAGAATAGAATATTTTGACATAAAGAGAGTTGCTTTTCTGTATTGAGTTAGACAGACACAAACTGTTCTTCTGATATAGTAAGTCTTTTTAAAATATAGTGCACAGACAATGCTGGTTTTTTTACTTATCTACAGAATGCAAAGCCAAACAGATAGCTAGCCCTAGAGCTCTAGTGAGCAGAGACAGACTTGGCTGTCTTGAAGTTCATGATAAAATTAGTGCTTGGAAAGTAATAGAATATGCAGAGAGAATGTATGCGTATGCATGTAAGTTGGATGTATATTCTGACCCCAGCTCTTGTCTCATTGTGCATGATCAACGGAAATCATTCCCTCATTCACCCAGCACTGGAATAAAGGATGCTGCTTTCTAAAACTCCAAAACAAGTCTTAGAGAGTTTGTTTGCTGGCTTTTTCAGTTTCATGCCAATAAATAGAAGGAAGCTTATCTGATGCTTTGGAGGTGCCTGCAGCCTCACCAACTGCGCTTGTTTATGTTGCTCCTTCCAGTGTTTGAACTGAGTATCCTCCTTTGCAAACTTTCTCCTGCCCTGGGTGTCTAAGGCGATCTGCCCAGCTGCCCTGGGGCCTGGCCACTTAACTACATTAAGGGACAGTAATTTCCTGGTGAGACAGCCAACAATCTCTCTTATTTCAAATTTTCTGTTTAATTTCATTTTATGCTTAAATTAATGTTGTTCCCTCTGTGCTTGTCTCAGAGCTATCCCTCTCCCATAGTGGCTCTCTGGATATCTGCCCCAAGCAGGCTAAAGATGGCTCTGCAGCTTTTGATGTCCTTAGTCCCCAGGTCCCTGGGTGATGCTGCCGCAGGAGAGTGTGGATATGATGGGCACCTTTCTCCCTCTCCTTCTTGGTGGACCTGGAGAGCTGGGGCACCGGGCTCTTGGCTTTCACTGTGCAAGGGGAGGTAGGTTTTGACATGGAGCTTGGACACACTTAACTCCTGCTGAGCACTGGGGAGGTACACACTCCCTCCTGGCACGTCTGCGTCATGCTCTGAGAGGATGACAACTCTGCTTTGCCTTTTTGGTTCTGCAAACCCTGGTTTTGAAAGCAGAAAGGCCCCATATCTCTCACACAGCAGAGATTTGGCTCCTTTCCTGCAAATGTGAGCAGGTTTCTTGTCCTGAAAACAAGACCTACTACAGGGACCCCTTGGATTTCCAAAAGTTTCCCAGGTACCACCCAGAGAGGCTGTGGGGCAGATAGTTCCCAACTCAGTTTGGTACAAGCTGTTGTCTGGGTGAATGCCTTAAGGCACATGGCTGTACCATAAAACAAACATTAAACAAACAACTGCTACTTTTAACAGAGTAGAGGGGAGAGCCTGACTTTAGACAGCTTCTCTTCACTCTGACAATTCCTCTGTCAAGGAAAATCTCAGTGTTAACCCATCTTTGTAAATATACTTTGAGATGTTTGGCTGCAATAAAAGCAGCTCCATGCAGGCCCCAGGTGTTTTCATTAAGCCCCGTGGGGTGCTGTAATTTTCATTATGTAGAAACCACTCAAACAACTCTTCAAGGATGAGAATGTAGTGCTAACAGGGCTTTCAAAGAGGTACAATTTACTGATATCACTGGAAGTCTCAGAGGTTAACCTTCCAATGGTCTCAATACTCCATGGCACAACTAAAAATATTTGGTCTCCTGCAGGTATTTTCCATTTTAAGTTACTGGCAGAGCAAAGTGAGGAAAAACTGAATGCACAGACTATTGGAAGGGTTATGCAGTGTCATGTCATTTACTTCAGCCTTGTGAACAGAGAAATAAACTTTCCAGCACACATATTAAGCATTTCTTTGTGGGTTAGGACTAACATTTTTTTACGTAACGAGTCACGGTCCCATGTTCTGTTCTCAAGCACAGTGAGGCATCCAGCGTAGGCCTTTCTGAAGGTATAGCACAGGACCTGCCTGAAGAAACCAGGTTATAGATTAACAGGGTTGGTCACTTATGGCTTGCACAGCCTGCCTGCTCCCTCCAGGCATGGGGGCTCTGCCACACCAAGGGCTGGAGTACGTCCTGTGCCCATGCGAGGGGCAGTGTCCACCTCCAGGGCCATGAGTGGGAATCCTGCAGGGACAGATGTCTTCAAGAAGCCCAACTGCAAAGCACCAGTTTGCCTTCTTTTGAGATAATCTTCCAATTCATGACAAATGCCATGGAGTGAAACAGTCAGTTCTGGAAGTGTGCATGGGCCAAGTTCCCAGAGGCCTGGGCAAGGCGCCCTCACATATGGCCCCTCCTGATTTGTCCACTTATTCGATCTCTTGTTAAATTAATGAGACAAAGACCAGCTAAATCACCTTGGGATTTTTTCAACTGATTAATCAAAACTGAAGCCTCCAGTAAAAGGCTTTTCCAACAAAAATAATGAAAAGATGGGTTTGTAGGTGCTGCAATATTGTGTTTGAACAAAGTGCAACCTTGATTTTCATTTTGAAACAACTTCCATTGTTTACATCCATGTAATTTTTCACCTCACTCTTCTCCATGAAAAGATCTTTTTGAAAAGATTTCTTTTTAGTGAAAATGAATTAACTCAGTTGCCCTGAGCTGACTTCTGTGTTCAGTTTGATAAGCCAAAAATATTCTCATTTGGATGAAAACTCAGAAAACATAATGAGATGGAGAATAACTTCCTGACTTTCCAAACGGGAATCACTTTGTCAATCAGATTCCTTCCCCATAAGAACAACTGAGTCATATTGAAGTCCACCTCTCACAGTGGTTGGTGAGAAAGCATCAGGAGATCAAAAGAATTAAAAAGGGTATGAATTGATTAAGTAAAAGGTAGGAAAATCCCAAATGCATCTGGCTGCTCCTGTGCTGTACTGACCTCTTTGAGAAGCATTTAAAGATGCAATAAAGATTTTTTGTTAGTAAGGAATCATAAAGGTGTCTCTGCTGAGCAAATAGGGAAAAAGCAGTCTGGCCTTCCCGTCACAGCTGCTTCCTGTAGTTGGTCCTGGGAGCCCCATGTGCTCACTGTTGCAGAGAGAAGCTGCACAGTGCTGTGCAGGGCTCTTCACATGAGTATTTTCTTCTCCTACACACGAGCTGTAGTGAATCACAAAGCATATTATTTCTTATCTAAGTTTCACCCCCAGGGAATTCAAATGAAATACAGGCGGGAGGAAAGCCGGCTCCCTGCTGTGGGAGTATGTCAATATCTTAACTTCAGTTTGGAAATTTGAGCTCCCCCAGTTTTAAATCTTTCCTAAGATCAGCCTATGCCCTCAGGCAGGGTATACAGAAAATACACAAAACATAGATTTTTTTCATTGTAATCGAAGCATAAAACCCCTCTTTTGGGTTAATAGGTGACTTGTTGCTTCAAACAGGAGAGCCCAATCAACAAATATCAAGCTCAGGGGAGCTCTTCCTCTCACTTCTTTCCCATTCAGGGACTCCTCCGTGAGGCTCAGGTCCTATGGCTGTTTAAAACGTGCAAATACAATGTCTATTCATATGAATAATTAATTACATATAGAATCACATTTACTTGACATTCAATCCAATCTCTAAGCTAAAACTTATGGTAGCATGTCAAATGCTTTACCATCGTCCAAAAAACGAACAGCAAAGTCATTTCTGGCTGCTTGGGGGATTACTCAGACCTGACTGCAGTGACAGCACAGCAGCAAAATACAGCAGTTGCTTTCCTCTGGATGTTTTCTAACTTGTTCCAAAACAGCATGGAGGCTGGCAAGACCTGGCATTCAGCTCAGAGGTGGCCAGGGAAGGCTGATGTGCAGTGGGTCTGAGTGCATCACGTAAACAAGGAGTGTAGTTTACGTTAGGACTTAGCAAGGGACCCTGGAAAGAACAAGGAGCCAAAGGACAACACTTACATTTTTCACCTGAACTTAGCTACATTCTCAAATATTTTGGAGCCACTGGGATCTTGGATATGCTCTCCTGAGCTTTCAGCTCATTCTCACCTGCTTCATTATGTTCAATTACCCAGAAGAGCCTCTGATAGATTGAAATGCAGAGAATGGTCTTGGTGCCAGTAAAGAGTGAGCAGATGCTTTATGCTTTCTTTAGCTGCTCATACATGAAAGTTTCTCCTGGTAAATGTTGGATGGCCATTACCTCCTTGTCCTCTAATGACCTTATTTTTCCAACAGAATTTAGTATTAGACTTTTAAAAAAAAAAAGAAGCAGAAAACAGACCTAAGAATCAATGATTTTTTGTTGCATCATCTCCACTTTTAAGAGAATGGTCTTAAAATAGCCCAGCAAGCACCTGCCTCTCACCACTACTGTGAAGATTACCTGAAGGTGGAGCAACGCCTTGAAGACAAATAGCATGTAGGAAGGCTAACTATCATTACTGTGTTGCTAATAAGGTTATTTTAAACTCAAAATAGGTTACCGAAGGAGTTTCATGAGAAGCCCCTGCAAAAGACAATACTTAAAACAATGTTAGCTGAGAACAAAGAACTAACAGTCTTAAATGAAAGACTTAGACCAAGAATCAGGCAGTGTCTTTTAATAGGTACCATGCAGCAGCTGCCACAGCCTGGGCGCAGCTTCAGCCAGCCTGTGTGGTATAAGCCCTATCCTGCACCCATGAGGCCCCTGCCCCATTCCATCTCCCTTCCCAGTCCCAACTGCCCCTTCAAAATGCAGAATATCTGAGCACATCCCAAAGGCCATGATGAATTTCATTGGCTTTTTGGCTCTGTGCCCTTCTGGGAAGGAAAGGAAAAGCTGTAAAGCCCACGTTGATGCACTGGGTGCTATTTTTGGTTGATTTCTGGAGGAGACAGAGTGGAGCAGGAGGCTTAGTTGCATTTTATAAGTTTCATGTAGGATTGAGTCCTTAATCATGCCGCAGTCACAGAGCAGGGCTCAGCAGTGCCACCAGAGCCAGCTGGAGCCTGGATTTGCTCCCTTCCCTGTGCGAGGTGGTTTGGGTAACTGCTCCCTGGAGAGAGAAGCACAGGTGTCCCAGTCCTGAGTGACCCCATGGGTTTGAGAGCACCAGCTCCAGGCCTCAGAGCCACACAGCCCAGGAGCTTCTGCAGAACCATTGTCAGAGCCTGCTCCAATTGGGACTTTTGTCTCGGAGAATTGTAGTGGTGACAGTTATTGGTTGCTGAGTGAAGTAGTGTGAAATTGTGCCTGATGGCACCAGGTGCCTGAAACAACGCTGTAGTTTGGTGTCTCCTGATGACAGTGGAACAGGCTGCCCAGGGAAGTTGTGTGTGCTGCCTCCCTGGAAGTGTTAAAGGCCAGGCTGGATGGGGCCTTGAGCAGCCTGGTTTGGTGGGAGGTGCTGGAACTGGATGGGCTTTAAGGTCCCTTCCAAGCCAAATCATGCTGTGATTCTATGACAGCTCCTGGGTGGTGGAGGGTGCTGACACACATGCACCATCCCTTTGCAGGGACTCATCAAAAGCAGGGGGGCTGAGCCACCAAAGGGGCACGTGCAGGCATGGAGGGGTTAAGCTCTGCTCAGCACAAAGTGGAGACGGAGCACACATGGGACCACCGACCCATTCTAGATGCCCCCTGCCCACTGCAACAAGAGAGCATGTGCCAAAGAACTTTCCAGAACAACTCACAACACACATACAGCATACCCTGTATATACCATAGTCCTTTCCCCAGGGGTGGAACGGGATGGAGCCTGGGAGGCCAGGAAGATATAAAAGATAGACCAGTATATGGTTCAGCCCTGGGCAGCAGGTCCGTCCAGAGTACTCACTGAGTTTTGTGTTGTCAGTCTTGTTTCTCAAGCTGGCAGCAAAACATATTTGTCTGTTCTTGGAGGGTGGGTAAGAACACTTTTTCACTTTAAAGAATTGGAGTCCTGACAAATGTAGATGAAGGTTAAGCCTTTTTTGTCTGAAATCCAGTGTATTCAATGCATTAGTAACACAGTCAAGCCACACAGGTGTTCTCTTTTTGTCCACCTGTCTTTCTGAAGTGGGGAAGACTTCATCAGTGGTGACAGGAGAGCAGCAGTGAGAAACAGCCCCCTTGATGTGAGCCCAGCATCATCATGGCCATGTGGCGTGCCAAAACCAGGCCCATAACAGGCTGCCCAGGGACATGTGGAGTCACTATCCCTCGAGGTATTTAAAAGGTGGGTAGATAAGTTGCTCAGGGACATGGTTTAGTAGTGGACAGGTACGGTTGGACTGGATGATCTCAAAGGTCTTTTCCCAACCAAACGAGTCTATGATTCTATAAGCTAACACTCCCTTAACGACAAATTAAGCCAGAAATGTGCATGTGGGGGAAAAGCCCCAACTACATCAAACCCACCCTCCAACACTTCACTAGCTAAATTCATGCTGCAGTTGCACCTACGCTCATCCCCAAGCTTAGACTAGATTTTACATGAGTGCACTTTTACATGCCAACAAGCCCTGATTAGATTTGCTGATGAAGTCACTGTTCCTACCCCACAGGGTGTGGCCACCCTGGGTGTCACAAGCTCCCAAAGGGCTTCTTCCCCTAGAAACCCTATTTTGTCCCAGGCAAGCAGCTTAACCTGGGATGATTGCTGGAGCTACTAGTAAAGAGTATAAACAAGGTACGTCATTGACATAATGATAATAAACAGAGGCTTTCACTAATCCACATGGTACAAAGAGCCACTACCTCTCCATAAACTGATCCACTTGCTGGTGGTATGATTTAAAACTGGGAAAAGAATGAGCATTCTGGTTCATCCTGGGTTTTCAACAGGACACACTTGCAGGAAAAGGGACCTTTTCCCCTAATTCTCCATGCATGAAGCTACAGGACACCTCACAGGCAACCTGGGTTTAGCTTGTAACTAAACAGGACTAGACCAGGGCAGCTGTAGGGAAATTCTGGTGCCAGATGAGCTGCTGGTGTTGCACAAAATCGTGGCTGCAGTGTACAGGCCTGGCTGGAGAGTGGCTGGTCGTGGTGCTTGATTGCAAATGTTTGCCAGGAGGGAGGCTCTCTGGGGTGATCCATAATTAAGTTCAGGTTAAGGACTACAAGGTCCCGTGCAGTGCTCTGTCATCTATTTTAACCAATCTGCGGAAGATAATAAGCCCCCCTTGTCTGGAGTGCAACCTGAGGGGAGAGGGGAGTCATATCTGACAAAAAGACAGAGTGCAGGCTAGTTCTAAGTGACTGATCCACAGCAGCCCCCTCGTGCCACGGGCTGCTTGTGTTTTAACTTGGAAATGGCTCTTGTTGCAACATCTTTCTACCAAAAAGCACAAAAATGGACACCCAGTCCTGGCAGTACCAAGAAAACTTATAGAAAGGAGTGCACGCCAAGGCTTTGTCTGTTCCTGGGATATCAGCACTGGGAGGACTTCCCAGCTGGAAGCTGTGCCCAGATATGATGTTGAGTAGCTGTGGATGAAGTTATCCTCCACAGATGCAGCTGATCCCACTTTAAACCATTTACACTTTTGGCTCCCATAGCTTTGCCCACGGTGAGTTCCCCAGAGCACTGATGGCACTGCTAGTGGAAAGGACCTACCTTGCCATAGGCACCTTGCCCAGTGATTTCCGTGGAAGACCCTGCAAACTCAGTTGAACTGGGTAATCAAGGGCTATTTCCTTATGAAATACCTAAAGTGAAACTCAAACAATTCATTAAATTAAATCTAATTTAACAGCAGACACCTGAGTGCCTGGATCAAATATCCCTGTCCAAGTCAGTGGTAAGAGGGAAGGAGGATAGGTGCATCAACCCAGCAGCACTGGACTTACCTGATTGGATGTGAGCATTAAAAAATGGGCATGGAGGCTCAACTGCAAGGTTATACCTCGGCTAAGAGGTGAGTGTAGGGGTAGGGTTTCTGCAACTGGTTAAAAAGTCAGTTTCTGGAGTTCAGGCTTCCTTACCTGATTTGCTCTGGCCTTCTAATACTTGCCCAAGGGTGCACCTACCTGTAAATATATTAGGCTGAGATATTATACTGCATCTGAGTGGACTGGTTCCTTTGCTGGCAGTGAGATATTCCTTTTCTGCAGCCCAGCACTTCCTGGCCAGTGCAACAATCACTGCATTAAGTTCAGCTGAAGCAGCTTCCTGGAGATCCTTGGTACCCACTCTTACTTTTATTCACTGCAGTTCCCTGTCCCCCAATTTATGTCTTAAATGACAGCTCCAAAACTCTCATCAGTTCCTCTTCCAAGTTCTTATTTACAGCTACCCAGTCAAGCAGGACCTCAGATTATTTATTTCTGTAAATAGGTATTTAAACCATTTTTATTCCTTTATCCATGTACTGTCTGCAAGACAAAGTATCATCACAGGTTGGGACCTCTTTGTTTTATGATTGGCATTAAGGACTAAAAGACGGTCCAGATGATCTTTTGAGGTGCCCTCCAGCTTGGGCTGTTTTATGGTTCTATGAAAGGAATTTACCAAACACTTGTAAAACCAGAAATGAGTAGGATAATTTTCTAGTTTATCCATTCCTACTAGCCTGAAATGTATGTGCAACATAAGTTTATTTTCATACAATATAATTTTAAACCTAATTGTCATTTTAAGGTGATGTAATTAAGAACAAAATCACCACTGATTGGTGCAGCAGCAGCCTGGATTAGGCACCATGAGGATGAAGCGAATGTTAGGGAATCCCCTCTGGATGAGGGGATTGAGTCCATCATCAGCAAGTTTGCAGATGATACCAAGCTGGGAGGAAGGGTTGATCTGTTAGAGGGTAGGATGGCCCTACAGAGGGACCTGGACAGACTGGAGAGCTGGGCTGATTCTAATGGGATGATGTTTAATAAGTCCAAATGCCGGGTACTTCATTTTGGACACAACAATCCCATGCAGAGCTACAGACTGGGGACAGAGTGGCTGGAGAGGAGTCAGGCAGAAAGGGACCTGGGAGTGCTGGTGGACAGGAAGTTCAACATGAGCCAGCAGTGTGCCCAGGTGGCCAAGAAGGCCAATGGCATTCTGGCCTGCATCAGGAATAGTGTAGTGAGCAGGACCACAGAAGTTATTGTCCCCCTGTACTCAGCACTGGTCAGGCCTCATCTGGGCCCCCCAGTTTGGGAAAGATGTCAGGATACTGGAATGTGTTCAGAGGAGGGCAACGAAGATGGTGAAGGGGCTGGAGCACAAGCCCTACGAGGAGCGACTGAGGGAGTTGGGGCTGTTTAGTCTAAAGAAGAGGAGGCTCAGGGGAGACCTCATTGCTCTCTACAACTACCTAAAAGGAGGTTGTAGTCGGGCAGGGGTTGGTCTCCTCTGAGGTGACCAGTGACAGAACTAGAGGTCATGGACTCAAGCTTTGTCAGGGAAAGTTTAGACTTGATGTTAGGAAAAAGTTCTTCACTGAAAGGGTGATTGGTCATTGGAATGGGCTGCCCAGGGAGGGGGTGGAGTCACCGACCCTGGAGGTGTTTAAGGGGAGACTGGATGAGGCACTGAGTGCCATGGTTTAGATGATGGGTTGGTGTTAGTGTTGGTGTTGGGTTATAGGTTGGACTTGATGATCTCAGAGGTCCTTTCCAACCTTATGATACTGTGATACTGTGAATGTCACAGCAGATTGGACCTAAATTACATGAAGCTGCTAAAAATATAAAGCTTTAATTATTAGCTCATAATACGAAGCGAGAAAAGAAAATGCTGCCATAGTGACAAGGTGCAACACCAGCACATCTGTGCTTCGTGATCACATTTGTTAATTATGGTGGAAGTGCTGATAAGGAGTGCTGGGATGGAGACTTCTGGTCCAGCACCCAGAAAGGCACTTTTGCAAGCAGGGAGCTGCCAGAACACAGAGGGAGGATCTGGCAGAGGCAGGGAGAGGGAAACAGCTCCTTGTGAGGCTGGAGGGAGGCAGAATGGGGTATGCAGCCCCCCACTTGCAGGCAGTGCCTGTGGGTTGCCTCGCTCCCACCCACCTGGCTTTGGGATGTCACGGGTCCTGTGCAATGTGCATGTAGGACCTCGTGTTTCTCCAGTCGCCACCCAGCACTCTCCCTGCACGTGCTGGCGTGTGTGCAGGTGGTTGGAGGAGATGGCAGTGCCTGGCAGACCAATGCACCTCAGGGTGCCCCCACCCCTCACTCCTGGCATGGGTGAGGACCCTGCTGCTGAGCCCACCCTGGACACCTCAGGGACGCCTTCTGCAAGTACTTGTGATGTTTATTAGGCAGAATCCTGCCTGATATATACCTGGAGTCTTTCACATTTGCATTTCACACTCCTCCAGACACTCAGATGGACATTTTCCCAATTAGCTTAACTTCTGCTAAAGCTGGCAGAACCAAGACAGCAAGAAATATTATCTTGAATGTCAGGGACTTAAAATATAACCTTTTCAGAGCATGGTCAGACTCTGACCACAGCTGAGGCCCCTAAACGATACTTTAAAGGAGATAAATAATATAATAATAGATAATAACAAATGTCAAGTTTGTCAGAACTTGGAAATGCAATTTACCTTCTCAGCCAGAGGGAATATAAGCTCGTATGCTGTTCTTTGCCATTAATGTTCTGCCAGATAATGTACTGGGTTTCTATAATTATCAGCCCTCCTTTCATTATATTGGTGGTTGATTGAATGTTTGGAGATACACGCTTGCACCTCAGCCCACATCTCGGCCCTTGATTTATCAAATCTCAGCAACCAAAGCTTTGCCTATTTAATAAAGATGGAACGGCTCAAGGAGGCCTTGGAGATTGTTGCTGTTTGCAACAGAAAAAATAAATTGCTACAGCTTTGATCTGAGCAGTTCCCCTGTCCACAGCACACTCATTAATTACATCTAACGATGGGAGGCTGCAGACAGCTTTTAAGAAACTTGTTAATAAAGTTTGGGTGGCAAGTGCTTGTAATTGTGTTATTTCTGCACAGGGCTGAACAAGTGTGGGAAATACTTTGCACGCTCCTTAGCATTGCTGGAATATTGGCAAAGTCCTGGCTCAGGAGTGTGCTGGGGTGGGAGAGGAGGGAGGCAGGAGCTGCACTGCACCCACACACCCCATCCCACACGCTTCTCCTCTCAGCATCTGCTGGTTCTTCATGGGGCAGGAGCCTCCTCCCCAGATAACTTGTTGTTTGGAATATGCAGGTCCAGGTCAGAGCTGTTTGATCCGCAGGAAAAAATCTACTAAGACTTTATCTGAAGTCTCTAATGTCCTCCTTTTTCACAATGTATTTTGTCCATAGGTTACAGAAATCAAATCTGAGGGCAAGTCATTAACAGGATTATAGTGTCTAAATGCAAATATTCTTTTAAAAATGAGGGATTTTGGTGCATTGCGTATTTTCCCGTGCTTTCTTGATATTTTTTTTTGCTGTTGTGCTTGTGTTTTGGGATGGAAATCATGGCCCTTTTCAAAATAGATAGTCCCTCCTCCTCGAATATATTTTAAAACTAAAGATCACTTTAAAAAAACTGTAATTTTTGAAACATATTATCAGTTTCAGCCATGTTAATATCTTCTGCAATGGTGGCTTTTTCTTTCTCCTTAACCTGCCTGCCCTGAAGATCTTTCATATTTCCAAGCCCAAGAAAATGGTGAGAAGGGTGTTTTAGATGAGGCACACTTGATTCTGTGTGGATGAGCAAACCTATCTGCATGCACCAGCTCCTGCACGGCCAAGGCCACTGCTGGTAGCTGCAGTAGGTGTAACACTCAGATGTGGCAGGAAGATGGGCTTTATCCACAGAGCATCATGCCCACTTGTGTCCTTATCTTCAGCATTCCCAAGAAACACTGCCAGAACGAGGACCTCAATTACCATAAGAGCTCGTAAGATAATTAAATGTACAGATAAAACCAGTGAACAAATTGATCCAAAGCGAAAAGAGGGGAGATGTCAATTGTCAATTAGGAAAATATCCTGTTATCTGCAGGCTTGGAGCTGTGCAGCTGCTGCTGCTTTTGAACCACAGGGAAAAGAGACAGGAAACCACCAGAGCACCATCAAGGTGGTTCAGATGTTAACTGCAGCATTAATCGCTGTGTGAGATGTAGAACTTAAAATATGAGATCTTTTACTTCAATTATTAAGTCCTGCAATACATAAAGTAAAATGTAAAGATATTTCTGAAAGCTAGGGGATGTGAAAATTAAGAAAATGAAGTACTTAATAAAAAGGCCTGACAATTGGGTTGTGTCTTTGGAGTATAGAGCTCTGCTTCTCAATTTTTACAAGCAATTTGAAAATTTTTATGCTCAAGAAAGTGCTCTGGCAAAATAAATACATGTACTAACAAAATAGTTTGCAAACCATACATCTAAACAGAAATTAAGGCCGACCACATCACAAAAGCTAAGGCGAGAGCGAAGGGGTTTCCATTTGAATCCAGTGTGCTGCAAAAGTATCACATCTCTTCTTCACAAGTGCTATCTAGAAGATTAAAGAGAATGAAGGTTGCATGTTATAAGGCACAGTGAACCTTACATTTCTCCTGAAATTCAAATGATGTAAGATTCCCCATATGCTCAGATTTGCCCTGCTGTGAGACTTGCTATATTGCCTTGAACAGACAGAAAGGCACGTGGTCCATCAGCCAGGCATCCTGTCGGTGAGACAGGCTGCCTGCTGGGCTTGGGGCACGGATGCCGAGCACTGTCCTGCAGGCTGGTTTTCATGCTGCACTCCCTACCTTTGCACACCCTCCTCCCTCACATTATTTTATTTAAAGACAAAAAAAACAAAATATGAATCATATCAGAGATGGTCTGAACCTCATGCTTCTGGAATAAAAATCCCTGTTTGCAGTGATTATTATACTTAAAGTCCCATCCAAAGATTATAGCCAGAAAAAGCAGGGCTTGCATGGGTTTCAGCAGCCTGCAGCCTGGGTGTTTGCTGCTGGAAAGCATCTGCTGCATCTCCCCAGTTTTCTCATGTCTCTGAGATAATACCCAGTGCAGACAGTTGGTCTGAGTAAGCAGCTTCGATGGGAAGCTGGGGACAGCGGCTGGGAGCCATCTGGGTGCATGGATATTAATAATGCCTCTGATCTTGTAGGGTGATTAAGACAGAGACAATAAGCAGCCAGCATCACTGCTTTTGGGGATGTGGCAGCTGCCGGCGCGGAGATGCAGACTGTGCAAACCAGAGAAGCATCACCACAGCAGCAGCCTCATGCCTGTCCCCCTCAGGGACCCAAATTCTGTCTCCCAGGAAGATGCAAACTTTGACAGAGCTGAGTGGTGAAAATCTGCCCCTGGAAGACATTTTGTCATCTTCTGCAGATTACGAGGCATCTGCTGTATTCTGGTTTTCTGAAATGCTGCTAATATTGGCTGTCACAGCTTGCAAATGAGGGTGAGCCATTCATTAGCATGAGCCAGGGCTGAGGCTGCTCCCAGGGTCTCAGGCTTTCAGATGAAATCGGCTCGTTTTCACCTGCAGACATCGGAAGAGACCGCATAATCTTTCTGTAGGCATTGCAGACCTGTGGTTCTTTCACAGGTTGTGGGAAAACACAAAGCAAGTCTGAGGAGAGGCCCATGCATTTTAAACACCTGATGTAACTGCAGAATTCTTAAAAAACCATGAACCTAAGAGAGATATTTATAACATAATTTGCCAGTACTGCCCGTTCATAAACCAGCAGCTGTCTCTCCTTCCTATTTTCTAGGAACAGGAACTGTGAAAAGAAGCACTTTGAGGAAAAAAATGCACAGAGATGCAAGAAAAAACCCACTCAAATAAGTTAGAATGTTTTTTCTAATATACATCATGATGGATGCTCAGCATGCTGACAAGCAGTCACCAGCATGACCACGGCCTGTGTGCCCCTGGGGCGATGCAGAAGGTGACTATGACACATGTCTGTGCACAGTATTTCTTGTGGGCATCCTCCGAGGACTGCGTCCCAGCAACTGGCAGCAGCATCACATCCTGCTCTGATTCCCAGACTTTAGAAACAGCTCATGCAAGGAAACAACCCCCCTGGCCCAATTCTGTCTCCTGATGGGTGGAAGCTTCAGCTCCCCGAGCAGGTCAGGGGAACACATTGCCTGGAGTCTGGACCATGGATTTTGCACAGAGCGTCCCTACAGAGCCTGCATCTCTCCACTGACTTTAGATCCTGCCTAATGTGGGCTGAGACAAACTTCATCCACCCTGGGAAGATAAGGATTCAGCTTTCTATAGGAAAACTTTACCTGGAATCAAACAAGACACAATCCCAGCTGATGGTCACCTGCTGCAGGGAGGTGTCTGGTGCCTCAGGGATGCTGGGGCTCCATTCCTCACCACCACGGCCTTTCCCCTCAGCTTAGCACCCACTATGCAAAAGATATTAAAACCCACAATTTCCAGCATCCCTTTCCAAGAAGCCTCTGCTTGCCCAGAGTGTCTCCTGCCTGCTCCTGCAGTGCTCCCATTTCTGCCGGTGCTTTCGGTTTCCCAGATTCCAGCAGCATCTGATACCTCCCAGCAGCAGCATCAACACGATGGGTGGCTGTCTCCTGCAGCTCCTGCCACCCAGACCTGCTTGCTGGCCACGGGAAGTGTATCACTGGCACTGAGTCTGCCTCTGACCAGCTGCCTGCAAATGCAGGAGAGAGAGGTGCAATTCATTACAGATTTTTACTATTTCTGGTCCTGTCTTCTGTACTGCTTCTAGGAGAAACACCACCCGTTCCCACCCTGATTCCTTACTAATTTTGCAGAGCTGGGCTGTCTCCTCCCAAAGACCCAGCAGGAGTGATGAAGGGGAGCAAGAGGAGATTGCCCCTCTGTGCTGGCAGTGGCTGCACAGGCAGGGAGAGGAGAAGGTGGCATCCTGGATGTGCACTCCTAACGCTGGAGTGCTCTCAGCTTCATTCACATCTCTCTGTAACTGCTCCCTGGTTAAACCCACAATTTCCATTATCTAAATCCCTCTCCTGAACCTCAACACACCCTGGGCTCCAGGAGCCTTCCTACACTGCTAAATCATAGCTAGAAACAGAGTTCTTTACCTGTTGCCATATTTGACCCTTCCTTCTCCTTGTGGAATTTCCTTGAAGTGGACAGAGAATGTGTAAGAGCAGGAACCCTCTATGTTTGTTAAGTGTAAAACACCAAGATGACTTAATGACACAATTATCTTCTCTCCTTTTCTGCTCAGACACGATCTGAGCTGCACCCATTGTATCAGCCTTTCAAAGACTCAGCCCAGTCGGTGCTATTTCACACATGAAGCTATCACATCCACACCGTGTCAAATGCAATCATCCCATTAAGGGGGAACATTTCTCCCAGACGATGATGACAGGCACCAAAGTCCCCTTAAGGCCTGACAATCGAGACTGTGTGTTCCTTTGTTACATAAACTTCTGCCCTGATCTGCACCCTCGGTCATCAGCTTGTGAAAGCGCCAGGTGCCCGAGCATCAGATGGGTTGGGGAAACACATCATGGTCATCTCACAAGGCAGAAGGGTGCCAGCAGCAGTGGGAAAATTGCTTTTCTCTTCCATCTTTTATTATCATATATTTCCTTTTTTTTCACCCTTTCCAAGTGACTCTCACTATCTCAGACACCCTGATCATTTTTCAGAGCATTTTTAATGCATCTTCCCAAATTTCCCTTTCAGTTGTCTTTCACATGTCACAGCTCATATGGCTGGGGCTTGTTTTAATGCCATGCGTGTCTATCCATTTGTCTTCCTAAATTCCCTGCAGGTTTCAGGGGTGGTATTTCAGCATTTATAAGTTGTCTTCTCTTTGTACTGTGACGTTTCATAGGAAAACTTGCTGGTGTTGAGATCTGTCAAGAGGGAGACAGCGACGAGTTAAACAAACAGCTTCACGTACTTGGGAAGGCACTGACAGCATATGAAGAACCAAGTGTTTGGAGTGCCTTAGGATACAAAAAGCTGAAGAGGCATAGAAATCGAAGACTGGAAGTGGATTCTCTCCTTCCCTTGCCTTGTGGTCTTTTGTAACTTTCTGTATTGCTCTGTGTTGCAGAGCCTGAGTGGACCTGGATGTGGGATGTTGGGTAACAGCTGTTTCCCTGTGAAACTCTCCACTGATGCCTGTTGAACATCTGTATATATCCATAAATACATAAAAAAATAAAATTAATTATAATTCCACAAATAATTTGTGCTCTGAGAGAAGTAAATGTTTTTTCTGGAGTAAATAAAGTCCAAAGCATTTTGTTTTGGCTGAAAGTCTGACTGAAAGCACTGTCTAAGCAGACAACCCCTTCCAGAGGAAGAAAGATTTCTGATTAGGCCTTGGAAGTTCTTCTTTTCCCTTTTGTCTCCCACTGCTCTCCTGCAAGTCTTCAAAACCACAAGGATTTGGTGGTCCCTCACTAATACATCACGGCTTGTATTAGTCTCTTTGCTAAGACTGATGGCAGCAGTAGTTGCTCTGTGATACCTCCTACAGGGTAGTCAGGTGATACCTCTTGCATGATATTGGTCTAATGAGGGGTCATCACTTATTAGATGGGGAGGAAGAGAGCGGAAGGGAGACGGCAGAGTCTTCTAAGCAAAAAGGGTTTTAATTAGTTCTAAGCCAGAGGAGAGCTTTCAAATCAGATACTCCATGCTGTTACTCTGAATTATGCTGGACGCTGTTTCAGCCCCATCACAGCAGAGGGCTTAACAACCAAATATGAATTTCTCAATCCTTCCTTTTGCATTTTCTTTCTGATAAGAAAAAAAAACCCAACACATTAGTTTGAAGACATAAGACAGAGAGACCTTCTCATCTCCCAGCTTCAGACTCTTTCTACTCCTTACTGACAAATCAGTGTTTAAAATCAATGCAGTCTCCTATGGTCAAAGACTTTCAACTTGGTTTCAAATTTTATGAGAGAAATTATCTCAGCCCTTCAAAAGTCCCATGTTCCTTAATTCTCTGTAACAGCTACAGAGAGGTCTTTTTAAAGAGGTTTTAGCCTGTGTTTTCTGTGAAGCAGGCACAAGAAGCTGTTGGGCAGCAATGCTTTCCATGAAGACAGCAATCTCCCGCAAAAAGCTAAGAAGAAGTAAAGAAGTGGCTTTCCCAGGTACATGGTCAGAGCAAACCTCTGCAGTGCCCTGACATGGAGACATTCCTGCATCCCTGACTTGGGCAGCATCACCAGCTGGAGGCATAGGAGTCTGCACTCACTCAGTCGAGGCAAATTAAACATGTGGTCTTGAAACCAAGTTGCCTTCTCTGAACTGAGCCATGAACTTGCCCTGGACAAGAGAATTTTCTGGGCAATTTTGGCAGGCTTCCATGCAAAAAGGGCTTTTTTTTTTTGTTTTTCAGGTAGGATCTCACTGCATTATACTATAAAACATAGAGAGCAAGGAGGGACCTGCTCCAAAGTGCTGACAAGTGCCAAGAGGTGGTTCCTGACAGATAAGGGAGCTGAAGGAAACACAAATCAAAAATACGTCAGGTCATGCTGTAGCCATTTTTGTAAACAAATATCAATGAGCCAACAGTGTCAAGCAGTGCTTAAACGAGGTTTGCTCTCATTTTCCCTTGACTATTTAGTGATGCTTCATTAAAATAGTCAGAAAAAATTTCACACATTCCTGTGTGAAACTCTCAGAGCCTTGAAAGTATGGCCAAGATGAAGCAAGTTTTCTGGGCCCCGGTTCCTGGGTTGGAGACTGGAAAGCTTGTGTGAACTCTTGGAGTATTAGTCTATTAATCACTCATTTTTTAAACTCAGCACAACATTACTAATTTGATAACATGCAGATATTTGAATGGTATTTATATAGAAAGTTCTAAAAATATTCCACTGTTATTTATGCTCGCCTGCTGTTGAAATCAATGGGGTAGAACTATAGGTAGCAGAGTACTTAATAGATATCCAACAGTTTATAGAACAGTCAAAACACACTCACGCCTCAATATCCAAATCATCAGCACAGGCAATTCAAAACAAGAGCCCCATGTCAAGCTGACAATAAACCCCTAACTGGCACCAGCCACGCAGGGATGCTCTGCAGCTCTTGGCACTACGCCTTGCCCAGAGCCTGGCGCAGGCCAGCGCGGGCTCTAGCGTCGCTGGCTGTAATTAATATCTCCTTGAGTGCCGTGCCAAGGCTTTCAAAGCCAAGCTCCACACCATGTCAGGCACTTGGGAATGTGTTCTTTTGTGCTGCCATTTTCTACCCTTTCAGGGCACCCAGCAGAATGATGTGTCCTTCTTGTTAACAAGAAAGGTCTTCTCCAGCTGTGCGTTGGCTTGCCTTGAGGAAGACAGAGGCTATCCCTAACGAGGCATTTGGAGAAACACCTGAGCTTGGTGTCATTTTCTTGCTTCCAGTCCTGCTGAAGACTGCTTCTGTCTGCAATTTCTTGAGCTTTCGGAGCCACACAACCTGTTGAGAATTTCAGGAACATTGTGAAGAAGGGAAAAGGTTTGTGGGCAACTAAGGGAGCCCACCCTCACTGGCAGAGTCAATGATAATGATGCAGAGGATTCTACTAGGCTGATATGATTTTTAGAGGTTTCTACGTATATCTAATTAAGATAGCCTTTTCCATTAAACACTCTGGAAGCTCTGTAAGTCCCCCGATGGAAGTTGCTATGAAGGTTGCTGAGATTTGTTCTTGTTCAAGTCCCTGCCCCTACAATAGGGATGTGATGCCCCCAAACCACTATAAGCCAGTCAGAGACCTGAGACCCACTCAATGACCAGGCACCCAGCTGCCCTTCCCTGGAATAATGTGGTCAAGAAGAATTACCTTTCAAAATATCTTAATTACCAGGTCTGCCTCAGAAATGTTACCAAGCAAAGCAATGCGTATATAAAAATATCTGGGAAAATCTTTTGTTTCTGAAAAAATTTTGAAGGAGGAAATTAAAATGAAAAAAACAGATTAAGTCTTTCTTTCAAAGGGGGACCCCTCTGCCAGCTCTCTCAAACCCAGAGAAAATCAAAATGACTGGGGATGACATGAATGTAGATGGCTGGGTGCTGCGTTGCACTGATAAGAGCCTCTCCGGTTGTGCTGGCAGCAACATCCACCCTTGCTCTCAGGCTCCCTGTGTTCCTCCTGCTTCCTGAGGCAGTGCCTGGCGATGAGAGCCACCCACACCATGAGGAGCAGTGCAAGGAGGAAGGAGCAGAGCCAGCAGCACCATCACAAGCAATTTGGCTTTTGGAACCCCCAGGCACTGCTCTTCTAGGCTGAATGCGAATATGCATCACTGCAGTGACGCTCATCCTTCCAAGGGGGCTCTCCCTGCTCAGCCCCACAACTGGAAGGGAGGGGAGGCACAGAGGGACCAGCAGAACAAAGCAAAGGCCTCAGCTGCAAATGCAATAGACATCTGTGGGCCCTAGAGTGTCCCTGTCACCTGGGGATGGAGACGAGGGGTCTGGAAGAGGCACTTGCTTTGCCCCTTCAGCTGCAGCAATCTTGCTGTCCCAGAAAATTAATCAACCAAATATTGTCTTTTCTACTCAATCTACAACTACTTATTTTCACCAATTATCCTCATTTCCCACTCCACGTTGCTTCCCAGATCTGGCAAACTGCCCAGAGCCTTCCTGTTGGACATGCTGCCCTTGGCTAGCAAAGCTTTCAGGTCTCAGCATCCCTCAGAGACATGCTTGGTGGGACAAAGTGAGGTGACGTGCCATGATGTACCACGCTCTGCCACACTACCTGTCACCTCCTACATCACCTGCTGAGGCAAGGAGCCCTGCTCTGAGCTGAGCAGGTCCCACGAGCACTGCTCTGCTTGTGGTTGGGGCTGCTGGGTGAGGTGCTTCCCTTGAGCACCACGCACAGCCTTGGTGTTGCTTAGCTAAAGCAGGCCAGTTCTCATAGACCACTCCCATATTCCTCCAGCACCCTAATGCCCCCACCAAGCACCTCTTCTGCTGGGATAAAGGCTCCATCTTAAGACTAGGAGAAGCTTTCTGCTGCTGGATCCCATTTTCCTGATCCACACTTCACATCTCTCAGCCTGTGAGCAACAGATATGGAGAGCAATCATTTCCAAATAATAAGCCTTCGACTTACAGCAGAAGTGCTCGTTAAGTGCATTACCTGGTGCTTCAATTCTACTAAATTACATCCCATATTTATTCCCCAGTGGTCAGATCTTCTCTGTGGTGAAAAGGTTCCAGCTTTCTTTCCTTGCTAAACTTTGTTAGTGCACACTATTTGTGCAGACTGTTAATACATGAAACAGGCTCAAGCCTCGGCCGCTCTTTGAACACCCCCTTTAGTACCTCTTTAGCCTGATGCTGTGCTAAAGAGATGCACACCTTTATCCAACTTTTTGAAATCATCACCCTGTTTTCACACAAGTCCTTTCTTAACTATCATAACCAATAACCTCCCCTGGGGATACCATCACCAAGCAATGTGCAGATATTAAACCTGTCACAGGTCTCTTGGTTTACAAATCAGCTATTGTATTTGACTGATGGAGATGATGACCTCTTTAAAGCCTCTTTTCTCAAGATCCTTGAAAACTTCAGTGCAATTCTCTGTTGACTAGTTCAAAGTAATAAACTTTGGTGGAAGTAATTAGAAGTACTTGGCTGCAAGTAGCACTGATCACATAAGGAAGGAGAAAGCCTAAGTTTAGCCCATCCCTAACACACCGTGGTCCCTTGGCCCAACACTGCTGTTGCCATCCTGCCTCATTTCTCCTATGGGCTGGTAATGAGCTATATTTTCCGTGTTCATCACACAAAGATGGCTCTGGTGTTATAAAAAGAGCTCTATGTTTAAGTTCATATTCAGAGTTGATGCAATTTAGCACCACTCCTTTGCCTGCCAGCATACAGCGTGTTTGCACAATATCAGTGAGTTTCTTTACAGACAGGGAAGCATTAAGATACTGATGGTGGCCCAGTTGGGTTATGCACTCCAAAAGCAATGCCAAGTAATGAGTGGGAAGTTTGAAGCCCTTACCCTCAACCAGATCAAGAATGCTGCACAGCATGGTAACTCAGGAGCATGTAAATGTTAAAATAGCACGCAAAATCAGTTCCTCTCCCAAAGCCTGTCCATCCCACCTGCCCACAGACACTGGTCTAATTTATTCTTTTCTTCAAGTCCTCAGGTGGTTATTCTTCATTAAGGAATAGTATGACTTTCATATACTCGACAGTTCAGCCAAGGAGATTCTAGGCTGGAGAACATATAATGAAATATTGGCTTTTTATTGAGTATGTCTGAGCCTCAGAGTGGGCTGCGAGCTCAGACAGAGGTACTTCCAAGCACCATTGTACTTTTTCTGCAGCCTGTTCATCTCCTTCAGCAGAAAGCAAAGGATCAAAGGATCTCAAACTGTTCCCGAATCGACAAAATACTCCCCAGCCCTCTTGCTACTTGTGACTTGGTACTGGAATGGCAGAAGAGCATCCCTAAGGGGGTCATCTCTTAACTCAGAGGGGGAAAACTTATGGCTTTGCTGGGAATGACAAGGGCAGAAGTAGAGCCCTGTTCGCTGGGTGTGGCCACCCAGGATCAGCTGTGCAAAGCCTGGGGTCAGTGCTCTCCTCCTCACTCAGCCTTGACACTCACAGCTGTCTCTGCATTAGTTCTGGCAAACAGAAGGCCACCCAAATGGACAGCTTGTGGTCAGCTCAGCTGATACCCTATGACTCCACAGCTCTTTGATCCAACAAGAAGAGCCCAGAAGCCCCTTCCAGCAGCAGCCCCAGGGCATGTATTTATAAGCTCATTTTCTGGTACCTTGCTCCTTGCCATGTGCCCCAGTCGCTTGACGTCTTTGCAGCCCTCCAGGAGTCCCTTTCCTGTTTTCCAGTCCCATTTTCAACTAGAGGACCCTGAACTGGTTGGTTCACACCAAGTGCGTTGAGTGGAGGTGGAAAATGACTTCCCTTGATCTGCTGGCAAGGCTTTCATGGAAGTTTTTAGACATACTTAGTAAGTAAAGTTAGGAAAACAAATTCCCCTGGCTTCTTCAGGGAAGCTGGCTCAATGGATGAGCATTTTGTGGGGCCTGTTCAAAAGAGCCAAATGCTCCACATGAACTGCGGGATTGCTGCCGTTGCCCTTTTCCAGAGGGGCGGGGGATGCAGAGCGAGCGCAGTGTGGCTCGGGAAGGAGCGGTGGGGATGGAGTCAAAGCCGGGAGCGGCGCTGCAACAGGAGGCGTTCGGCGCCACCCAGTGGCAGTTCCTAGAATTGCAGGGAAGCGCAGCCCCATGGGATGCCCTCCGGTCTTAAACATTTACCTGTTTCCTTTTGTTATTGCTCTGCCACAACCACAGTTACCGATGTTGTGCCGTTTGGCAAATTAAAACGGTTCTGGGCGTTTTTAGCAGCACCCATTTCAATGGTTACACTTCCTAAAAGGGAAGTGTTCAGGGATCTGGTTTAGTAGTGGTCACATACGGTTGGACTCGATGATCGCAAAGGTCTTTTCCAACCTGATGATTCTATGATTCTTTGCAACAATAAGTTAAGTTAATATAAAAGGGACTCATTCCTGTTATTTTCTGAGCACCTATGTACTACTTGTAATAGTTGTTCAAAAGCGTCAGCAAGTTTGTAATGTTCTAGTATAATATATGTTAAATTTAATGTAACGCTTAGAAATGCAGCTCAGATTGCAGTATGTGCCTGTGCCTCACACATGTGAGTGTGTGAGTGTGCAGCTGTCCCATGCATAAGCAGGTTACAAATGATACAGTCCTGGTGAAAGACAACGTGGTTGGGTTTAGCTGCAGTCGAGGCTGCAAACCACCCCAGTCCTCTAAGCTTAATCCAGCACAACCCTAGCAGGGCACAAGGCAACCTTGCAAATATAGTTTCCTACTATTGGAAGCTTATTACAAAATGAATTTTTGATTGTTAAATGGATTACCTGCCTATGAACTACAGGCTTAGAAACTACAAGTGTGTATTTCAGCACCTGAACATTGTCACAGCAGTAAATGGATATGAAATTATGCTATTACTGGCATTGAAGTGTTGTCCAGGGTTACGAATCCTAGGGCTTTTAATGAATCAACAAGTAGTTTAAGTACTTGATGTCCTGATAATGCTGCCTACACAGCTCAGGAAGAGTAGAGAGCAGGCTCTACTGTTAGGAAGTCCCTGCATCCCAGTTCAGCTCCATTTCAAATACACTAATGAAATCTTCATAGGACAGAAAGTCATGAGAAGTCTATGAGACTAATGCACAGGAGAGAAGTTTCCAGTGTCCCTTGCTGTGGTTCACAATCCCTGTTACCTTCTCCATGTGCTGATCTGTCAGCAATGAAATGCTCCTTGGCATCACTGGAAGGGGCCTGTTCAGTCAAAAGAGCAGCTCCATCTTCAGGTCGAGATCCCCGGTTCAAACACAACCAGCCTGAGACCATTTGTGATTACCATCAGCATACTCAAAATCTTCCATCAGTCAGGTACTTCCCTTCTCAAGTACCTCTGAAGAACTTCGAAAGCAATTCTGTGACTGAATCTGTTAATTATTTTCTCTCCTCTTCACCTTCTCTTATGTTCATTTAAGGAAATATCAATCTACAATCTACTTCTTCTGTGCAAAGGAATGCAGACATCTAAAGAAAAAAAAGTGAGCTGATTTGTGTCCACCTCAGCAAGAAGTATCTCACAAGAATACTTCATGCTCAGGGATATGGTTTAGTAGTGGACAGGTATGGTTGGACTTAATAATCTCAAAGGTCTTTCTCAACCAAACGATTCTGTGATTCTGCCACCAAAATCCCAAAACCTCACTTTTGTTGAATATTGATCAAGACAGTCCTACTGCTTTTGGATTCAGAGCACAACTTTTCTAATGGATCCCACACATGGAAAACTACCACTCCAGCCACCCAGCTACAAGGACTGTTCCCATTGCCTCAGCTCCAGCAGCGTCTGTCGGCCAGCTCAGAGATTTAACAGAGGGCAGAGGGCAGGCCTGAAAGTGGTGCAGGCTCCAGCAACCTCCACTGAAATTCAACATAATTCCAATAATCTGCTAAAAGGTCACTGAATAGTAAGTAATTCAGCAGGCAGCCGATAGCAAGATGATAGTGTTCCTGGCACACAGCCTGTGCTCTCACTGATAACTTGCTAAGCGAGGCCATTTTCCCTGAAAGACAAAGCTTGGGTTAGAAACACAGCCCTCTCACTGAGAGCTGGGATTTTTGGTTTAATTTTATATTAGAGGATTTCTAATGCCCCAAAGGCACCCAGCTGGATCCTGGAAAGAGAAAACAAGCGGATGCACACGCCTATCTGCTGCGCTAGTGAGTTACCAGGAGTCCAAAATAGCAGCCACAAAAAACAATAGCATTGCTGGGGAAATCACTTGTGTGGAGGGAAAAGCAGAGCCCTTGTTTCTGGGTGTGTTTGATGAAAGAGGGAAGATGCTCAGAGTGTGCTGCAACCAGGTGCCTCCCTTCTGCACTGCTGCGATGCCTGCAAAGCTCTGCAGACTGCCCCTGGCTGCTCCTGCACCGGATCAGGGCTCCAGCAGGTGCCTGCTGCTCGTGCCATATCCACCCTATCAGAGGTTCTCCGGGTGATTCAAGCTGTCCCCCAGTGTGCCCACCCCTGGGGAGCCTGGTGCTGCCACCAATACTGCCTGAGCACCAGATACGGGCTCTTGCAACACCTGGGGTGATGCATCCTTGGATGCAGAGGAACGTGGGTGCTCTCCAGCCTGGCCACAGCTGACCGGCGCGTGTGTAAGGCATTTGGGGTCAGATTCTCAGCCAGTATTGAGGACTTTCATCCCTGAGGTCAGTTTTTGAACAAGGACCCAGTTCAGTCTGAGAAAACAGCTGAGTTTTGTGTTGAGGCAGGAGAAAATATGCAACTGCTGCTTTGCTCTAACAAACTCACTGTTCTTTACGTTCCCAAGGATCTCAGACAAAACCTCTGATCTACTGTAATAAATAGAGCATGAAAATCAGGTTTGGGCTTGAATTTTATCCATGACGTTAGCTCTGCCTTCTTTCTTTTCTCCTGCAGGGTGAAGTCCTAATGAAAAAGGCAGAAGTCAATGCTAATAATCTGGGTATAATTTTCCCTTCCTTTCTTTCAAACCTGAGTAAGGTGGATTTCAGCAAGAAGAGATTTAGAGTTCAGAGCTCTCCCATAAGCCCTCACCATGCTGCTGGGTACGTCACCATGACATTGGCATCTCCTAACTACAGGGTCTTTCCCAGCATTAGCAAAGAACTGCCCAAGTCCTAACTTCTCACCTCCTCCTGCAGAAAAAAAAATGCCCAGTAAGGTTAAACTAAAATTTTAAAAATCCATTGCTCAACTTCTTTTCTAGCAAGAAGCCCCATTTTCTCAAAATGGAAGGGTGGCATTGGAATGAACCACTTCTGTTAGTTTTTACAATGTATCTGGGGGCTGGGAGAGCACTACCATTAGAGTGCTTAGGTTTGGGTCATTCACCCAGGATGGAGGACACATCTCCTGCCCCTTTCACATTCTCAACAGGTAAGGCTTTTAATAGTCTTTTATATCCAAGACAACATCCACCATGGGCTTCCAAGGTGGGAGGCAGCTTGCCAGAGAACTCCTGGCTTTGGGATGCTCTGCAAGCATCCCTGAACATAACTTCTCAGAAGCAAAGCTGGTATAAAATCATTGTCAGGCTTGTACAAAGCTGTAAAAAGCCTGATGGACTCATCCCGCTGCGTGTTTTGCTCTACTTGCTCATCAAAAGCAAAGCATGGCAGAGAGGCTTCTTGCTCTGGAAGGGAACTGGCAGCGAGTTGGGTGGAAACACTGTCGTGGCTATGATTGGGTTATCAATCATCCCTTTGTAATGTGGCCATTGGTGCTACTCAAGTCACCACTTAAGTGAGCATCCCAAGCAGCTGCTGAGCAGCCAGCCAAGCAAAGGCCAGGGACAGCGAGGGGAAAGGCAAAGCCACTTCTCCTGCTTAAGAGAAGAACAAAATTTAAATTTGATGATAGGCTTGGTTATTACCCCCAGTTTAATTGACTGAGAGGCTTCACCTGGCTTGGATGGCTGCCAAATTCCACCCTAGTGGGAAGGTGCCCTGAGCATTGCTGAGGTGGAGAAGGATGGTTTCCTGAAGTGCAAAGTGCTGAGAACTGTCTGTGCAAACCCAGGCAAGATGCTGGCTTTGTAAAGTGTTCTCTCATAGAGATCACCGAGTCTTCTTCTAATCCCAGGGGTGAGAATTTATGGAGTTACTTAAATAATATTCTATGGCTGGTGAATTAATAATGCCTGGATGGTAAAACACTGCCTGGCTTGGCAGAAGTTCCCCTTTGATACTCATCTAGAGGAAGAAAGATTACATTCCAAAATTTCATAAGCAGCAGTTCCTTTGTATCACAAAAGTCTCCTATTGCTCCAAAAACAATTTCCAGAGGATTATTTTGGAGCAACACGTGGGATCAAGGCCTCTGTGTGGCTGCACGGTCCATTTGCTCACTACAGTCCTATTAGTGCTCCTTTCAGCTCTACTTTCTGTGGGAAACCTTGCCTGTTGCTAACACTACAGACCTCCCAAAAGGCTTTGAGGTCCAGAGATGGCAAACGGTGTATAAAAGCAAGATGCTATTGCAATTAGCCAGAGACATTCAGCTCATCCTGGCAGGTAATGAGTACATGACATATGTCTGTACAATAACTCAGCAGCTTAAGAGTGCTGAAAAAGATCGAGTTCTCTAAATGCCTTAGTTTTTAACGAAGGGAATGAGGCCACAGCTGCTTTTCACAGAGGAGCCACGTGAGGGTGAGGTTGAGAGATGCTAAGGCTGTGGGAAAGGACAGACTTAGGCTAGCACAGCCTCCATCAGCCCTCATTTAACACTTTTTACATTCATCCAAGTGCAGGCTCTCCTGCCATGAGCTTTTGCCCTTGAAGGTAACCTTTAGGCAATAAACCAGCCTCCCTGGGGAGGTTGGGAAATCACTGTGGGAGAAGACCCTGAACATGCAGCCTTGCCCAGCCACCAACAAGCTGAATCTCAGTGTGGGCTCCTAAAAGTTCAAGGATCGAACCACCATGTGAAGTGCCCTTGGCTCCTGCTGCCAACAGGACAGTCCCTGCTGGCTTCCCCTGCCTGGCACGGCGCGCCTCACGCCAGCAGCAGGAAACCCTCCTCTCTTTAGCTGTTGTGTCCAGGTTGATCCGAACAGTAAACGTACAGCTTGAGTGTGAATCAACATCGTGATTCATCCTTCCTGCGATGTATCCTTTCACTGTGATTAAACAGCTATTCTGTAAGACATGAACTGCACTTAAGACTACATGGTTTATTTGGGTTTGGGAATACAGATGAGGTCCTGTTCAAACTGCCATGCCCGGGAGCCAATGACAGAATATAAAAATAGCTTATGCTGTCAGCATGGCTTTTTCTTATTTGTATTCTGAGTATCATCACTTTGGCAGGCACAGGAAGCTCTTCTTGTCTGCATTTTATTTTGCCTGCAGAAAATTTACAGTTCAAATGACTTCTCTATGCTTCATCAGACTAATCGGATGACAAATTGCTTGAGCTACAGAGAAGAGACCTCAGACAACAGAAAATTGTAATGGAAGAAAAAATTAAATGCCTGCTTTTGGTAGGAGCAAAGATTTTGCTTCGTACCCATCTCAGTTTTCATTTTTCCCTTCTATGTTAGTGCAAAGCTTTGTGAAATGGGAATCAGATTATTTAATCTGATTACAAGGATCTACAAGCTTGACATCATCATTTTCTTCAGTGACACACAGCCTCGGAAATGCTTCCCTTCCTTTTCCTGAAAGAAACAGCTCCCTATTCTCTTTATGTTGCATTTTCTACTTCCACTGAGGCCTCATAAAGCATCCTGGGAGAGGCTTGTTTTGTCCTCATCTTATTTATTGGTTTTGATGGTTTGCTGCTACCCAGAAAGAGCAGTTTAACAAACACCCAAAGATTTGTCCCTTTTTTCAGAAGGGAATAGGGAGATGGAATGGGTTTTCTCTTCCTTGTTGTGCTGGCTGACCTTGCCTGGAGTGACAGAGCAAAAGCAACAACGATACACTGCCCTAGTTTTCAAAAAGAGCCTTAGCACAGACTATGCCAGGTTTGGAGCTCTGAACTGCCCTTGAAAATAAGTTTGCTCTTAAATTTCCGTGAAGCATTATTTGCCGTGCAAGGACTCTCTCCACATTCATTTCACAGGCAGAACTGTGGCACCATCTTCTGGATGACTCTTTAGACAATAAAAAATAACCCACCTAAAGAGAAGGTGTTTATCGCCCCTAACAATGACAGCAGCTTGAATATTCATTGACTGTGCACTCCTGATTACAGCAGGCTTTAAATCATTTAATTATGCCATCCATTTTGGAAACACCAAGAACTAGTCAAACTCTTGATTGCTGAATATTATTGCAAGGGAATAGAGATTTTGCTTCTGAAAGGGTATTTCTACCCACAGAGTGCTAACAAGAAGTGTCCCAGATATTAAACACATGGAGATAACTCTCCCTGTTGTGAGGTTACGAGCTCAGGCTTATTCTGTAATGAAACAGGGATGAGTTATTCAGCCTCAGACTGGTATTCATGAAAAGTTTACGTTTGGTAAGAGGAAAATTGAAGATAGAGGTGCAAAAGGAACCTTGAAAAGCAGCCTGGGAATGTCTGTAAATGTAATGTGTAGCCCAGGCTACCTGCTACAGCCTAACACAGGGCTAAGGGATAAGAAAAGTTTACTGACTTCTTAATATGACAACTTTATTGAAGAAGAGTTTTTAGATCAGTAATTACTGTTAAACCCTGAAGGCATCCAGCTACCAAGGGTAGCAAGCAAGTTTTTGGCACTAGAGAATTTTAGGGAGAAGATGCTGACGCATAGCAGCTCTGTTGCCCCTTGGCTGCCAGTTCTCTGCATACCCTCAGTGCATGGAGTTTTGAAAAAGTATTCTTTACTCTGACACTTGTTTATTTTCAGGTGGTTTATTTGGTGGTGACCAGTGAAAACTCTGTAACAGGTGAGATTACTGATAGGATCCCAATTCTCGACTGTGGGTCATCCATCAAGTTATTTTTTCTTTATTTCTTATGATACTGTGTCTAATTTTTTTTTATTCTTTCAGACTAAATTAAAAAGCTCTTTGGATTGTGTTTTGGCTGGAGATAAGGAACCAAGGGCCACAGAGGCTTCCCACTTCTGCTGACTTTTCCTCTGCCAGTTACACATTGAGAAATATGAAGCAGCTGGGCTGCAGCTTTCTCTTCTTCTGCCTCCCCCATGTGCTCCACCCAGGAGACTCTCTGCACCCCCTTTGGATACTCATTGCACCAGGTACCAGAAAAATCTTGTGTAAAAGGCAAACCCAATACCCAAACCCCATACCTGGGGCTGACAGTTGATTGTTTCTCCACAGGCTCAGACAGCACAAGGTGGTGGGCAGAGCTCTCTGCCCCTCCTCCCTCAGGTGAGCATCGATGCTGCTTTTCCTTGCGACGTGGATGTTTCAGGGTATGGTGACTTCCATTGTCAGCCCTCATTCTTAAATCCAGAGTACAAATGCAACACTAAAGGATCCTCTTTACTTTGTGCTTGAAACCACGCTCTGTGCACTGGGAAGCACAAGCAACATTGTAGCTCCCATCCAAATCAAGCCAGAGAGCCTTAACCGCATTTGCCATATTGTACTCTGCCTTTTGATAGCGTTTGTGTGTCATAGGTGATGACTATAATCCTGCCCTTTATCTTGGATGAATGCTAGCTTAGTTGTTTTTCATGGTTCTATATCATGACATACAAAATCATTCCAAAGGAGTGCCATGACTGGCATAACCTGACATTTATGCTGTGTGACTGAGCTGCTCATTCACGTATGGAGACCTGCTATGGTTTCCAGAACTAGCAGCATATTATCACATCAGATGAGATTTCTGGGGGTCATACTACAGTATCTATAAGCACAAGAGACAACTTAGGTCGTCTCCTTCAGTGGCAGCTTGAAGATGCAGTATCTTGCTCGAAACAATGCAGGGGATCTGAGACCTGACCCTGCTCCCAGGAAATTCATGGGATTTGTGTCACCACCAGCATCTCTGGGCTTGCTCTCACCCATTCTAGGTGTAGGTTGCAGGCCTGCAGTTGCTCCTGCAGCTTGCAATGCTCCATCCCTGCAGAAATCAGCAGCTGCAACTGTTCAGCTCACCCTAGTATGGTGAGCAAGACCCCAGGCACCTGGCAGTGACCACACAGCCCAGCTCCTGCTGCAGAACTCAGCTCCAGGAACTGCTCCGAGGTCCCCGCGGGTCATTGCGTGCCACTTGCCCTGCACCACTGCTAATCCTATCAGCAGCAGTTCCTTCACTCAGATGTCCAGTAATTGAAAGCCCTGGGAATTTTGACTTTCATGCTGGGTTATAGAAAAATATTATGGCTGGGCATTAAACTCCAGCTGTGAAATACGATCCATGCCAGAGGAGAATATCAGACATTTCTGCTCCTTCCCACTCGAGGTTACACATGCTTAAGGTATAGCAGTGTTTGGAGAAACATGGGCAGAGATTTCCCTTCAGCTGGCACAATCGCTGTGAATTTTCAGGGAAAATCCATTGCTTAGACTTCTGCTCCCTCTCCCTGAAATTAAACTCCAGCTACATAGTGGAGCGCAGACCTCTGCTCTATTCCTCTCTCCCTGAAATTAAACTCAAGCTATTTAATGGAGCACAGATGTCTTCTCTATTTCTCTCTCCCTCAAATTAAAGTCTATCTGCACAAAGTATCTCCAAAGCGAGCTTTTCATGCCACAGCTATAAAATGTATTAGGGAAAGGATACATCATTAGGGCATCTATATAATGAAAAATGATATATACTTTGGCCACTCATTATCCCTGATGTTGTTTAGATGTCTTTTTGTGTCTGAAACTGAAACAAAAGGGAAATTCATCTGACATACAAGTGCTTTGCTCTTCAAAGCCTCCAAAGAATACAGGTCCAGATGCTCTGCTGTTGCTGAGAGCGGGACCAAGAGTGTGCAAATGACATGCAAATATATTTGCAGTCTCTAAATCTTGATGATCTTTAGCCATGTTTGGATCACCTTCTCTCTTTTGCTTTTCTCACGACAGTGCCTGAATGCACAGATGTTTATGAAGAAGCTTTAATCTGTGCAAATTCAAGGCTCTTTCATGAGTGAGTGTATTCTGATCTGTGCCAGAAGTTCTTACAGAACCATCTTTTCTCCCTCAGCAAGTACCCAATTACCTATGACAGACGCAACAGAAGAAAATCAAACATCAAATCTGCTAAATGTCCAGTATGTTCCTGGCTTTCTTGGCAAAGCTTTCAAACAAATGATTTTTATACTCCATTCCTACAGCTCCCAGTACATGACTAAGACTGCAAATTACTCTCCAATAAAAGCAATAAATCCTATCCCTGGTTCTCACAGAGTTAAACACAGCCAGCCTTGAAACTCATATGCTCATCCAGAGACAGGCAAGGTTTTCTTTTATTCAGGAAGAAAAGATGAATTGTCCAGACAGTGGCTTTGGGCAGCCCAAGGTTCATTCACTTATAACTTCTGGGAGAAGCAAAGTGATGCTCCTGGAAAGAGCCTGGAACCTCAGGGTGGTTTGCTGCTCTTGGAGGGTCTGTTCAATAGGAGAGAACAGCTTTGTGGGTGGCTGGACCGTGGGCAGCACCAGAGCTAGGGATGGTACAGGAAATGCAATGATTATGTTTGGCTGAGAGACTAAAAGGGGTTGCTCCATGTGCTCAGGTGTTGATAGATCTCACTGCTTAATCACAAACCTCACAATGCTTAGGGATTTTCCCAGAGTTGTGGTGGCTGGAGGAAAAATTTCAGGCTTTTGTTTGATGAGCAGGAAGTTTTTAGCCCTCAAGATTGTCAAAAATGTTGATCCCTGTATATCCTAAACTTGCCTGGGAAGAATTTTAACTCCATTTTAGCAAAACATGTTTTAAGATGCCAGGTCTGCGGTTATCAATGAAACTGAGCTCCAGAGAAATAAGGGAGACAAACAAGAAACGAGAGCAAGGTTTCCTGGATCCTGAAGCCATGGTGGATTCCAGAGCTCAACAAAAGCTGAGAAAGGTGCAGATAGTCAGAGCCTCCCTGCACCAGAGCCGACAGTGGCTGCAGAAAGTGACATCTGGTCTGGGATAATCCGCCTTCCCGTACAGCGGCTTTATGTGAGAGAAACGCCACTCATCTCGGAGGACTTGTTCCAGATTTAGCTCTGTGCAGGATCAGAACAAGACCGGCTGCAACTGCTCTGGGCTGCTGGCCCTGAAGCCCCGAGCAGCCCCAGGCAGGTGCAGCAGCTTCCTCAGGACCAGTGGTCCCCCAGGAGAGCCTGCGAGCTTCCAGGCACCGTGGGAGCGGGGCTGCTGGATGACTGCAGTGCTTTGTGCTGCGCTGGAATGGAAGCAAGCAAGAAGAGGCTTTCTGCTGGTTAAATGAACCACCCCAGTCCTTGGGCAGAAATTTGGCTCCTCCCAGCTTCTTGATTCATACCCCAGCCCTGCAGCAGCAAATCATGCTGGAACTGGTTTCAGGAAGAGTGCTGGGGCTGGGGCTTGATTCAAAACCAGGGGTTGCAAATCATTCTCTCTGGAGCTCCCATCACTGATTTAAAGTGTTTGAGTGACAGCTTTCTACCCCTGATCTTTTCTTCAGTGTCTAGGCACTGGTATCTTTATTTGCTCCTCATCACCCCAAACCCACTAAGAAATTGAAAACCAGAGGTGAATAAAAGCCCCTCCTCTGTCCTGCTGAGTGCGGGCACACAGCAGGGCAGGGAGATGATAACCAGTATCTGTTGCCAGGCATGTCAAGGCAGTACAATGGCAATGCAGAGGAAGTTTGACTAAAAATATCCACCATGACAAACAACACAACAACAACAACAACAAATTAATATTTATTAAAATATTTAGGCTTCCCTGATTTTCACTTTGAACATTCGATTTTCTTGCAAGCTCAGATTAACCTGTAAATATGCATATAATGGGGCTGTTACTTGCAAAAATTATTCCTTTCATCATAGAACACAAGCAGTTTTTTCTTTTTGATGCATTTTAGGCAAGGGGTCCGAGTCTCACCCATACTTAATTCCTTATGCTATTAATTTTAGGCCCTTTTTGCTTTACCAAAAAGGTGTAAAAATGTTTTTGTACAAATGAAGATCAGGAATGAACTGTTGATTTGTAAAATGGAATTGTACTTCATTTGACTTATGAAAGGCTGGAAAAATAGCTAAATATTGGAGAAATTTCACATTAAAATGCAAACCTCATTTCTTTACTATTTCACTAAAATGTGTATAGTCTATCAATAGCCCTCAATTCAAGCTTTCCCCCCAAATCTGCACGTTTATTTTTGCAAAAGAAATACATTCATGGATTTCCTCACAACAAACTGAGTTGCTCTAAAAGGAAGAGATGAAAGACAATGCCACAACCCCAAATCCTGCTGTGCTCATACTTGCCCTGAGCAGCAAGAAGCAGACTTTGCACTACGTGTGCTGCTCAAGAGCCATAAAGATCTTCCTAAGAATCTAGTTCCTCCTTTTGTTACACACACACGATTTTCACTACTGTAAGGGTTGTACCAAAAAAATAATATCCTTTAAAAATACAAAGAATGTTCTACTTTTGCTCATTAAATGACTTAATTGTTTTCTTCATTTAGTGGCATGGTTGTTTGTAGCAATAGAGATTTTACTCTAAAAGCAAGCTGTCTCTGCTTCTCACATCAGAGGAAAGGAACGTGTTATAAAATATTTAAGCTGAAAGTGGAGAGATTGAGATGAGATCTTAAAAAGAAATGTTTTCTTGTGAGGGCGGTGACGCCCTGGCACAGGTTGCCCATAGAAGCTGTGGATGTCCCATCCTGGAGGTGTTCAAGGCCAGGTTGGATGGGGCTTTGAGCAACCTGATCCAGTGGGAGGTGTCTCTGCTCATGGCAGAGGGGTTGGAACTGGATGACTTCTGATGTCCTCTCTAACCCAAATACATTTTTGAAATGCTTTCTAATCACCTGACATGTATATTTTTAAATTAATCCAACTATTTATTTTGATAGTGTTTAATACTTCATTGTAAATATATGGCCTTACTTTCAAATCAGTAAATCCCAATAAGATATTTAGTATTAATTTTTTTGCATTAATTACCATGATTTTTGCTTCTGAAATGTAGCAGGTCTGGCGGGCCCTGGGCTCAGAGAGTGAATAATGAATGTGGGAAGATCAGCTTTTCAGCTGCAGGAGTCCTTTCTTTTCCTCCCTCAGTGGATGGATTTTCTTACATCTTCTCCTCCAGCACACCAGAACCAGCTCAGGTACTCATCCACAAATGTATGCTCTCCCACTTTGCTTAAGAGAGACCTCCATAATATTTTAGGATAGAATCTTTTAGGTTGGAAAAGTGTTCAAAATGCATTGATTTTAAGCATGAAGCCTGAAGAATACTTTTTTTATTTCCCATTTTCTCACATTTCACTCATTATTGAGACAAAAATTGACATTGCTTGGCCGTGTCAGTCACTGCTGTCCCAAATCCGAGCCCGTGTTCCCTCCTGGACAGCAACAGAACCAGAGAGCAGGGTACTTGACATATTTGCACATATTTGGTTTTCAGATTTGCAGGCAGTCTGCATTAAACTTGGGTGGAGAGGAAGGATACTGGCTTGGGGAGACTCATGAGAGTTTTGCTTTCTTTATAGAGCATCCAAGCCCAGATTATTAAATACTGCTGAGACACAAGCCTGGGCAAAACAGATTTTGGGATGTGCTCCTCTCCATCATACCAGGAAAAGCTGAAACCATGAAAAAGCCTAAGTTTCAGTAGATGATTTAACACCCTCTCTCTGTCAGACCCTCTGTCAGAACCAATTCAGCCAGTTTCAGGTTTGAACCAAAACCCCAGCACCTAACTCTCACCCCACAACCACTGTCTCTTCAGGCTCATTCCTACATTGGTGATGGCTGCCAGACAGCCAGAAGAAGAGGAGTGTAAGAGAACCATGTGGTGAATTCTGCACCTGGGAAGTACCAAAATTTACCCCTTGAAGCTTTGATTTGCCTATTTTTTTGAAGATTGAGAGCTCCCACACCATGGTACCTATCCAGGGAAGTACAGGGATGTGCTTACACAGGCAAGAGCTACTTTCAAGCCTCTTGGCCAAGGGATCAACAATCATTGTGAAGGAACAGTTAATCCTGGCCAGAGAGGATGAGCTTGAGGCTTGAGCCTTCAGGACACTTAGATAGGAGTAATGTTACTTTTCAGGTCTTGTTTTACTCAGACAAACAGCTAAACCTTTTCACTCTCCTCTCTGCACCTTTCCCTGTGATTGTACCTTTCTTATTCTTGGGTGGCCATAACATCACATATAACATCACACAGCATTCCAAACCGTGCATGGACACACACATTCCTTTATCCCCACTGGGAATGCCACCCTGCAGAGGGTTCATAACTGTGTCTGTCACACAGCCATAGGGCACCATATGCTCATAACTTTCCTCTGACACATGAAGACCAAGACCCTGCCCTTCCAGTCACACTGTTTTAAACCAGAACAGCTGAATTTGGTCCTTTGGTCACACGTGTCCTTAGAGCTTGCACTCCTATGAGGAGACATTGCCAATGAAGCTCCTTTAAAGGCCAGGACTGTCACCCACTAAGGTACGTGTATAAATATACATGTATACACACACATTGGACTTCTCTGCAGATCTCCAGCCTCACCACAAAGTTCTGGTGTGTACAGGTCATTGAAATAAACTGGATGGCCTTCATAAAAATCAGGCTGCTCTAGAAGTTGCTTCTGCCAAGCCAGATTTGGAAAAAAAACCCACAATGTCACTGCACCGCCCTTTGTTGACAGCGGCCTGGGGGAAAGGAGCCTTCTCTATTTTTCTCTCCAGCCTTCTGTCCTTCCTCGGGCCTACCAAATGCTCTCAGACAGCCTGAGTTTATCATTTCTCCCAGATAAGTTATCTCAGAGACTCAAGGTTTTGTTTTCCATCTCCTTGACTGATGCCGTGAGAGCTGCCATAGCCCCCAGCTCCTTCTGCACCTGAAGAGATGTCCTCACAGGACTTCAAATGTTTCTGAAAACTGCAGCAGGAAATACAGCCAAAAGCCAAAGTCTGAGGAAGAGAGACAAGAGGTGATAAAACTCAAGGAGGAGGACAGAAGGAGAAAATGCTACAGAATTCCTTTTTGCAGCTCCTTTTTTTTTAAGGTGTCAAGACTTCTCTCATTTCTAAGAAAAATGACCTTCAGCAAGAAAAGAAAATGCATTTTTCTTAGGAACCACGTAACTACAAAGGAGTGTAAACCAGGAGATGCTCAAGAGATTTAGCCAGCCTTTGGAATGGCTCAGCAGATAACCTCCCACTGCTCTGCTGCCTCATGCAAAGCCTTACCTGCCCTTCACCTCCCCTCCTGCATAAAAGCCAGGGGTGCCCCTCAGGCAGGGCACACAGCCTGCCCACCTCTCACTAACTGACTTGATGATGTCTCTGAGCAGAGCTAATTCAATATAATCCCTTCCTCCTGCAAAGCCCTTTCTCTCTTCCACCCAAATGCAGCTACCTGAGATTTCAGTGCTGGGCTGTTTCTGCTTTCTTTTTAATTGCTCTTTTGGTTATATTTGTGCATTTTTAATGAATTTTCATTCTTTTCCATCTTGTTTTTGTATTTCAGTTTTCAGGCTGTTTTTTGTGTTTGGTAATGCCTTTTCACCATGAGGTTTGTCTTGGTGGGCTCTGCCCCACTCTTTGCTCTGTGGGGTCACCTGCTAGGTCTCTTCCTAGCAAAGAAGTGGGAGAGAGGGGCCGAAGTTCTTCAGAACAAAAGACAGTCGTTGTCTCTGCAATTTCAGGGACTGTGGGTGTTCAGACAACTCTAAAAGGGTATTTTTAAGCAGATGGGAAGTCTAATTTATCCTCAGAGTACTGGGTGTTATTTGGTAAGCAGGAATAACACCTTGGCTGGTTCTTTGTACAGTACAGTGCCTAAATAATAACTTCAGGGGTATTAACTAGATTCCCTCAAATGCAAATTAAGAGGAGGAGCTTTCCCCTTTCATACCATCCCTGGGGCTGAGGACAGCCCGGCCAGGGTCTGACCAGTGTGAGGGGCCAAGCACCTGCGAAGATGCACAGTCAGTTTTATGTGTGGGTGCCCAAGACCTCACTTGGAATGAGGATGCAGTGGGACCTGGAAGTCCTTAGTGGAGAGGGGAGGCTTCAGGGCTGCCCATCTTGGGCTGGGTGACCTGAACCCCTCCCTGCCTGCATCTTGCAAGGTGCAGTGCTGCAAGGGAAAATGAACTCAGCTGCTAGAATGGGCTGCAAGGGTTGCTTTTTTTCATTTTAAACTTTCCACCAAATCTCAAAAAAGTAAAACAAACAACAAACCACAAGAAAATTGGTTATTTTTACTACTTTCAATGTGATGAAACACAAATTTTAAATCCCACAAATTTAAAAATGTAGCGTGGGGAGAATGGAGTGGATTTCAGTGTTCTCAGCAGTGCTATAAATATTGTGTCAGCAACCAGCATGACTGTTGCAAAATCTTTAGCCAGACTGCAGATCTGAAGGAAATTCAGATAAACTTTAAGGATATTACATTAATTGTTATGAAAAGGAATGTCTCCCATTGTTTTTGTTGTTGTTGTTATTATCTATTGTTTTAAATAGTTCTCTTTATAGTAAATAATAAATCTTCTGGTTTGAGGTTCTACTGATAGTCTGACTTCAGCTCATGTTGACAAGCTATTCATATTGTTAGCAAAACTTCCAACTAAATCCAGCTAACAGTTCTTTATCAAAACCTGAAGGTTTACAGCACTATTTCTTGCTCAGCCCCAAAGCCTGAGAAAGCAATTGGGAAAACTGTAGTCAATGTCAGGAAAGCAAAAGTATGAATTGCCTGCAAGCAGAACCAGAGAAGTAGAGGCTGCTGTTCAGGGCTGTTACAGGGGTCTCTGAGATGTGCAGGTTCTTGCTTTCCCATAATTCACACTCATCTAGTCGATTTTCTGCTTCTGAACTCCCAAAAGCAGGATGTAGAGAGCTGCTCATTTCCTCAAAGTTTCTTGAAATGCTGTTACAGGTTGCATGCCTAACTGCTCTACCCACCCCTCGAGTACTAATTAGGTGCCTTTCATAAGAACATCCAAGTCGATCACTGTCTTTAACCCCCAGCACAGCCAGGCTTTCACCAGTCAAACCTGCGGGGTATTTTGACCTTATTTGGAGCATCTCCCTTGCTGTTGTGACCTTGCCTGGGCTGCAGAGCAGATGATGCTTTGCCTCTCAGCCTGCCCTCATCTGCAGCCCTGTGAAAGGATGATGTGAGTTTGAACTTTCCCTGGCTGGAGAAGAGACCGATATTTCCTCCCACGCTTTGTCTGAGAGCTCAGACTAGCGGGGTAAAAGGCAAGCAGCCGTTTTAAGGAGAAGCTCTTGCTGCTCTTTTAAGTGATGAGCGTCAGCTCCTGGCTCCAGGCTGTGGATGCACATGGAGGTGCACTTTGGAGAGCAATGGTGTTTGGGATACTTCCTGTCATTTGGATTTTTATCAGTGTCAAAAAAAGCCTTCCAACTTGCAGGGCTGTGCTGGTGTGAATTTAGGGATTTTAGTGAGTTCGGTTTTTCCACCTTGTGTTTTGGGATATTTGCACCTACTGTGCTGCTGAATTGCAGAACCTTAATCCAGATCGAGGGAGGCAAACAGATGCTCTCCTAGCAAAGACAGGGAGAATGTCTTCTGGGATACAGAGATTTGCATGCAGTGTGTCTACCTCGTCCCTTTCTAAGGATGCAAGTGGGGTGCATCCCCTTCATACCAGTACTCAGGGGCAAAGTTTGTGCTATTTCTCATTCAATCCTGGAGCTGGCAGGGTGAATCCTCTCCAGTGGCTATCCCTGATCCTCTAATCCCTTACCCTGAAAAGAGCTTTTCTCACACAAACCAGCAGCAAGGTGGATTTAGGGCTTTGCTATTGCTCTGGTGCCCTCAATTGGCACCAGGCCAGGGCACAGCAGGGGTGTGCAGACCTGTCCCTCATGAGCCTGGGACAGCTGAGGGCTTCAGCTCCACGCAGGACACCTGGTGCAAGCACCCTTCCTCTGTGGTTTCTGCAAAGGTACCTCAGAGCCGGTGCACTGACATTTTCCCTCTTCCTTTAAGGAAAAAAAAATATAGCACTTAAACATTTACTTTGGTAAAGGATGAAATGGGAAAGTAGGTCGTATTTGAAGGATCCCAGCCCTGACAGTGTCCCTTCTAGATCTCCAGACCCAGGGTTTTGGAGAGAGACAGAATATGACTGCTGCAGTGCTTCTCGTGCTCATCTGTGATCTCTGTGTTCCTGTGTACAAAATCATCCTCAAAATGCCCAGGATAAATTATATCCCCATGCTTTTAAGGCAAGGATTTTGTTGCCAGCAATATGTTTATGAAATGAGGCTACCTCTGTTCAGCTCTTTTGAAAAATAGCTGGGCTTCACCAGGAAGCAAGGGTTTTTTTTACTGTTAAATAGTCTAAGCTAAATTAGCTGGAACCTAATTACAGAATGCTTTTGATTAAAGCCAGACAATGAGCTCTGGAAGCTAGGATCAAACATGACAAGCCTTGATGTCAACGAAGGATTAAGAAGGAAAAGAAAAATGTCTGATTAATTTTTAAAATCAAATCAGGATCCCTCTTTGTACACAGAACCAAGGTTGCAGCCAAGCCAGGCAATCCATTTGGACTCAGGAAAACTTGACTTTCAATATTGTGACTTTTTAATTTCATTTCATGTGCACGTAACTGGAATCCAAAAAGATACACCAAAGATTATTTCTGCAGCTGTTCTTGGAGATCAAGAGAGAAATAATTGCAAGTCTTGTATGAGATCTAGAATCTCGTTAAGATAGAAGTGATACTTTTTGGTCAGCATCAGCTGTGCAGCCAAACAGCTGGCTGCTTGCCTTAATCACTGAACCTTGGGAGAGTGCTCTGTAATTATTTTCATACCATTCTCTGAAAATGACCCTGCTTAAAGAAATCATGCATGTTGCTAGAAAAACAAATGCTGATTCAACAAAGCTCCTTTTAAAAATACTTCCATAACTTTAGTTTAATGAGCAACGGTCTCATTGCTCTGATGACTTTTTATTACCTATATGGCAGCATATTGAGGTGTGTCTTTTTTCCAAACTATTTTGCTCTACAACAAGCACATGTGAACTTCTATATCCAGACTTTTTTTCAGCTTTTGAAGGTGGAATGGTCTGTAGTACTGTGGCACTTCAGTGTGGTGACCTTAACATGTGGCAGAAGGGGTTGATATCCTTGTTTGGCTCTGTCCTCTGCGCATAAGGGAGTTTAGGAAATAAGGTTCCTTGGGAAATTAGGTTTCTTAGAGATTATTTATAGGCAGGGGTGCAAACCTGGAATTTGAAAATGGAACAAGGGGGGAGGCCCATGGGTGCTGCAAAATGGGGTATTAGGAGGGGGCTGAGAACTAAGGAGCAGAGACTGGTCTCTCCCACATAGCCCCATGTGTGGTTTCTGATCATATAGGAGGAAATTCTTGGCTCTCCTAAGGCCTCATATTTTGTTGCTTATCTGTTATTAAATTTTGGAGTGGAGACATCAAACAAATGAAGCCAAGCCATGAAACGACTGGTAATCGGCATTAGGATGGGAGGGTGAATTCCCCTGTGTCAGGAAAAGGTTAAAAGCTCTCTGGTACAGAATACAGCCCCGGGGAAAAATATTGTAACCTAATCAAAATGACTGGTAGCTTTAAAAACAACAGAAAGATTCAAAAGAGGGCCCCAAGCTCTCCCTCTCTGGACTAACAAATATATCATGAACAAATCTGATGGAGACCTCCGGAGGATGAAATGACCCTCAACAGTGTGGCTCTTGAGAAGAGTGACAGGTAGAGTGTGAGACTGAGGCCTGGCTGGAGCTGGGAAATCTGGTGTGCTAAGTGCCATATGGTCCCTCCTAGCACGTGTGCGAGACCTCATTTCCACACCCAACTGCTCACAAAAAAACCAGCACTGGTGCTATCACCAATTGCCTTTGTTTCGCTTCAGACTGGGTGACCCCACCGTCTGGTCCTCACTGCTGCAGCCTGGGTGACCTCTGGGCCATAGGTGCCTTGTCTGCCACGTGCAAGGAGAAGTGCATTTTCAATTAATTATTTTTACAGCTGTATGTGTGTATATTTCTGTACATAGGTATATCTGCCTTACATTTAATGTCCAATCCAGCAGAAAAAAAGAGATCATTACCTATCTTTTCCCCATTAGCAGATGGAAGTAAGACTTAAACCAAAGATGTCCCAAGCAAAGGCAAATCTCCACTGTCCTTTTCAGCCCCTCGAGGCTGGCACATCTCTGCCTGCCACAGCTCTGGGCAGTGGCAGCATCACTATCTTCCCTAAACTTAGTGTCCTCTTGCAATGACCTTTTCTCCATTCCCACAAGGATAACCTGATCCTGAGCCACATGCTCAGGAGTGGGGCTGGCACAGACATGCTTGTATTGATCTGCTGCTTGTATTGATTTGATGCTTTCCAGCACAGCGTGATCTGCAGTCCACGGGTGTGGAGCAAAAGGCTGAACTTAGCTGACTTGGTGCTTGAAGGACACAGCAGGAAATTATTTACCAGAATACAAGTTCAGGCAGTTCAGAAGTCTAACACGGATCTTTTGATAAAGCCCTGGGAAGAAAATGTTTCCAAGGCAAGAGTCAGAAGTAGACACTTCTGGATCTAGTGATGTGGTTCTTACACTTGCCATTAATCAGGGCAGCATGCCACTCTGTGTACCCAAATGAAAAATCAGGGTATGTGTTCCCTAGAAACACGTGCTCCCTAGAAACAGGAAAGAAATCACTGCTTCTAGCTGGACAAGCTTGAGGCTTTTACACTTGCCATTATCAGGATTGGTGCCAATTAAATTTATTGCACTAAAGCTATGGTGTTGGGGTGGGGGGTGGCTTTGGTCCCCAGTAGTGATGCAGGACTGGCATTGCCACTTCCCCTGGCGGACTCTCTCCAAGGAAAGGAAAGGCCACGAGGTTCTTGTCTTTAGGGAGCATATGCATGGTGTGAGGTCCTCCTGGTATCCCCAGACTATTCTTCACGTGTTGTGGAGATTTATAACTGCACCTCTGTGGCATTTTTTTGATTAATTTCTGACAAACACAGTCATCTGGATGTGAGAAGAGTGACTATAATTTAGTATTATCATAAAATCATAGAATCATAGAATTATCCGGGTTGGAAGAGACCTCCAAGATCATCAAGTCCAACACTTAATCCAACACTATCATGATTACTAGATCATGGCACTAAGTGCCACATCCAGTCTTATTTTAAAAACCTCCAGGGATAGTGAATCCACCACCCCCCTGGTTTGGCCATTCCAATGCCTGATTACTCGCTCTGCGAAGAACTTTTTTCTGATATCCAGCCTAAACCTTCCCTGGCAGAGTCTGAGCTCGTGCCCTCTTGTTCTGTTGCTGGCTGCCTGGGAGAAGAGTCCGACCCCCCCCCTGTCTACAGCCTCCTTTCAGATAGTTGTAGAGAGCAATGAGGTCACCCCTGAGCCTCCTCTTCTCCAGGCTAAACAACCCCAGCTCCCTCAGCCTCTCTTCATAGGACTTGTGCTCAAGTCCCTTCACCAGTTTTGTTGCTCTTCTCTGGACCTTCTCCAGCACCTCAATATCTTTCTTGAACTGAGGGGCCCAGAACTGAACACAATGTAGGTGTGGCCTCACCTACATTATGGTGTGTAGGTTCTTGCTGTAGCTCCAGTAATTGCACATACATCATCTCTGCCAGTTTGAACATATGTTACAGAGTGTGTTCTATTATTATTAAAAATAGTGTGGATCTCCAATGTCACTTGTGGAGTAAGGCTTGTGCTAGGAGGCTCAAGAACTGGGAAGGAGATGCTCTTACTTTTAACTGAGACCATGTATAAAGAGAGCAGCTGTGAAATCCAAAAAGAGCCACTCTGGAACACTGAAGTGCAAATGCTAATAGCCATCTGGAAGATTTAATAATGGCTAGCGGAGGCACTCAGCACTGACTGTAAAATCAGGGTGCTGCCAAGGTTCTGTGAGGGTTTCTAGGCAGAGGGGAAGCTGAGGTGGGGATAGCTGAGCACTGAAAAGGACCAAGTTGAAACACAGCTGGGACAGTAGAAAGGGAATGGAAAATGCACCACGAGGGAGCTCCTGTAGCCACTGCAAACCCAAGCCTGTCGAGCTGGAGAGCAGTGGGGAAACCATCCCCCCTCAAGAGGGTTCAACTTGTCAGTCCCGAGTGTCTGAAGAATATTTGGTTCTGTTTTTCTGCCTTTGACAATTGAAAACTGAAAACTGAAGTTCAAATGCTATTAACAATCTCAGAATTGTAATAGGAAGAAACTAATAACAGGGCATATATTTTTCCAGAATACACTACCAATAAAATTAAGGGAAAAGTTCTCCACATCTCCCCATTCTGCTGCTCATTTATGCCTTTCCTGAATGTTTCAGTATTTTTTTCAGTCTCTCAGGATGCTTCTAACTGCTTCAATACATCCACAACTTTAAGTTGTTCCATGAAAGAAACCTACTAAAGAAAAAAAGAGGATCATGGTAAACAGCACACGACAGAACGTCCCACAGCCAGGAATTTTGGTGGTTGCTAACTATAGCTGATATGAGACATCAGAGCTGGAAATCCCTGCAGGACCGAGCATGGTCACCCTGCTCTTCTTAGGGACTGAACACATTCCTTCTTCAGGTATGAGAGCTGAAGGTGAGTGGCTTTACCTGGCCCTGCATCCCTGCACCAGTGGGGAAAGCTCTGGCTGAGAGTCAGAGGGCAATTTTTGTTTCATTACCTGCTTGTGCCTTTCAGAGACTTAGGGATGCTCTGTCCCTATGCATGAGTGAAGGGACTCTGTGTCCCATAGGAGGAGGCCACAGGCAGGCAGTTATTAGAACTGTTGAGGAGCGGTTTGTATTTCCTAGAGGTTGTTCTTTAAATAAAAAAGCTTATTTAATAACATTTTGTGAGGAAAAGTTTTCCATTTCTTTCCTGTTTTTTTTCTCCTTGGGCAGAAAGAAGGGAGGGCACAAAACACAACTGTTATGTTTATTTTTTCTTGAAAAATATGAAACGTAATTGTAATTCTGTCCTCAAATCTGGTTCTGATTCATTAAAAAATTAGAACTGGACCCAGTCCCATTGCTACCACAGACTTCAGGTGGGTTTGTTACAGATCCATGACTTTGACACAAAATCCTATGCCTCAAGTTTCAATGAAAACTTCAAGAATTCATTCCCCTCACACGCCTCTTTTTTATTCCAAGAATATGTTTGGATTTCTTTTTTCTTTTAAATAGAGCTTTAGTCTTAGCAAAACTAATTGTCTTATTAAAATTTTGCAGATGGCTGATTCCTTACAGGGCATAAAATCTTCAGGTATTTTTTAGGCAGAAATCACGGTCTCTGACCTACTTAGGGCCCAAATCCTATTTGAGCATGGATGCTCTTCTGGTGCCACAACTGGTGGTCAGGATGGCAGTTAAGTGAATATGAAAATGTTTGTGGAATTGGGGCCTGGATCTGATTGCTGTTAAACACAGTGATGGGTTTGTGCCCTTGGCATTTTCTTGAGCCTTTGCTGGGGCAGAACTTGGCTCTATCCCTGCACCCTCATGATGATCTTTTGTTGCGACATGGGATGGGAAATGCTGTTGGTGAGCAAGGGATGGAAGATGCTCAGGAGGCTTGAGCACCTCTGCTATGAGGACAGGCTGAGAGAGCTGGGGTTGTTCAGCCTGGAGAAGGCTGAAGGGAGACCTTATAGTGGCCTTCCAGTGCCCAAAGGGGGCTCCAGGAAAGCTGGGGAGGGACTTTTTACAAGGGCAAGTAGAGATAGGACAAGGGGGAAGGGCTTTACATTGAAAGGGATTAGACATTAAGGAATAAATTCTTCATGATGAGAGTGGTGAGGCACTGGCACAGGTTGCCCAGGGAAGCTGTGGATGCCCCATCCCTGGAGGTGTTCAAGTTCAGGTTGGATGGAGCCTTGAGCAGCCTGGTCTGGTGGGAGGTGTCCCTGCCCATAGCAGGGATCTGGGACAGGATGGGCTTTAAGGTCCTTTCCAATCCAAACCATTCCATGATTCTATAACACAGGGAACTGCTGCTCCTACCATGCTGTGCCACCTAGGATAGGTTATGATTATTAAGGCCCTGATGGGAAATGAGGCCAGAGCGATGACAGCGAAAGCTGTTCTGCTGTCAAGGAAATGCCAGGAGAGGAGGAGGGAGAGCGCTCGAGGCACGGGCTGGTGGCTGCATCCCTGTGCCGGGAGGGAACAGGAGGTCGCGGTGCCACCCCCGGGAATAATGACAGTGCTTCGCAGAAAAAGGGGGAGGCAGTTTTGTTTTCTTCTGCTTTTTCATCTTTCCCGTTCCTGCCCTGAAATAAAAATGTTTTTTAACGACTTGCCAGGTTGGATGAGGCTTTGAGCAGCCCGGTCTGGCGGGAGCTGTCCCTGCCTGTGGCAGGGGGGCTGGAACTGGATGGGCTTTGAGGTCCCTTCCAACCCGAACCATTCTCTGAGTCTGTGAAGCGGTAACGGGGTGCGGGGTGGGGTGCGGTGCGGTGGGTGCAGGGGGCGCAGTGTGCGGAGGGGCGCGGGACGCAGTGCGGGGCGAGGCTGCTCCGCGGGGGGTGTGGGGGGGTTGCAGGGGGTGCTTGGCGGTGCGGTTGCTGTGGGGCAGTGCGGGGGGCGCGGTGCGGGGGCCTCTAGGCAGTGCGGGACAACTCCGCGGTGCGGAGCAGAGCGTCGCGGAGGGCGCAAAGCGGCGGCGCGGTGCGGGGCTCGCGGTGCGGAGCGGGGCGGGGCGGCTCCCGGTGGCTCCGCGGGGCGGTGCGGGGCGGCTCCGCGGGGCGGTGCGGGGGGCGCGGGGCCCCGCCCGGCTGCTCCGCCCGGCGTGCGCGGGGGTAGCGCCGCGCGTCCCCGGCTGCGGGCGGCTCCGCTCAGCTCCGCGGGGCTGTGGCGCCATGGAGGCGGTGGACCAGGTACGCGGTGCGGGATGCGGAGGGGGGTTGTGCGCGGAGCGGCCGCCGGGCTGACTCCCTGCCTGTGTCTCTCTCTGCCCGCAGCTCGCCTCCGCGGGCACTTTCCGCGTGGTGAAGGAGCCGCTCGCCTTCCTCAGGGTGCTCGAGTGGGTGAGTCCGGGGGTGCGGAGGGGTGCGGGGGGTGCGGGTCCCGAAGTGCGCTGCGCCCCGGGGAACAGGTGGGAGTGGGGATGGGACATGGAGGGGATGGGGGCGAGGATGGGGACTCCTCCTGCGATGATGTGTCCTGGGTTTGTGGGTACTCCCCTCATCCTTGTGCTGGATGTAAAGGAATTTGTTGTTTTGTTTTTTTTTTTTTAAAAAAAAACAAACCGAGATTTTTTTTAAAAAAACAAACCTCATTATGCATTTAGCAAACTTGTCTCTGGGCCGAGCGGGGAAGGAGGCGGATAATTGGTTTGCGGAGCAATGTCACTGTTTGTTGCTCTGATGCTCATTCGTAGTGAAGTCTGCAGGTCAAATGACATTCATCGCCAGTAGGTCTGCGGGAGCAGAGAGCCGCTCTGAACGGAAAGTTCAGAACATGTCATGGAGGATTAATCACATTCCCCTAACGCCGACTGGCTGGGGAATTATGTAAGCCGTGTATTTTGGGGGGCACATCCCCGTGCGGGTGCATTTATGCACATGTTTGCACCCACCGCGCACGGCCTTGGCTGTGGGGTGTTTGTGAGGGGCTGTTTTGGCGTGCTGGGGGCAGCTGATCACCCCAGAGCCACTCCCTGCTGCTGGTCAGCTGCTCTTCTCCTCCGCTGGGCACCTCAAAGCACCAAGTCCCATGGAGCTGGGTGATGGATATGTGGTGGTACCATGGGCATGGGACATTATGGCCCTGCAGCAGGGTGACCTGCTTGAAGAGGATGGACAAAGTTCCTTGTGTTCCTCACCCAGAGTTCCTGCAAACCCACCTGGCACTGCCGGTCCTGCCTCAAGGAGAAGCCAGAATGTCCAGGGGCTGAGCCCCAGACACGGGTCTGGGGGTGCTTCAGCCACTCTGCCATTTCTTGCCACAAAGCAGAAGAATGGGGAGGAAAGCCATTTCCATGGCAAGTAGCTGCTGGGATTGTTGTCTCTTGACTGTCCACCCAGTGAAGCTGTGTCTGGGGGTGGCTGGGAAGCAAGATTCTCTGGAAGGGCTCTGGGCCAGGGCGCAGGCTGTGCCCTTTGAGGGAACTGTTCCTCCCAGCGCGTCAGCATCCTTGGGACAGACAGTAGGAACTCTTTTCTCTTGTGAGTTTCCTAAGTCTATAACTTCTTCCAAGAGCTGAATATAGAAGCTGCCTTTGTCCTGGTTGAAAGCCACATGTGGAACTCTTCTGTCTGCTCTCTGCCCATTGCCTGTTTGTGTATCTATAAGTGCACACACAGTGCTTGCAAACAGTGCTCTGAAACAGCTAAGGTGTGTCAGGCCTTGGCAATAAGGGAATGGGGGAGAAGGATGCAGAGCACGTTAACATTTAAGATTGTATGAGAAATTACTTTCCCCCTTTTGATGTGTATGTGTGAGTAGAATTAAGCCCCTTTTAGTGTATGGTAATGCAGAGTGTGGAGGACCTTTTTTTTTTTAATATACTTGAAAGGCTTTTTGGATTACCCAAATTCCAGCTCTCTTTCCTTCATCTTGTTGCTCCTTATCCTCTCACCATGCCTACCAACTGCTGTCCACCCCTCCCTGGTCTCAACTAAGGCTCCATGTCTCCCTCAGACTCCTTTTTTCAGCCTAATCATAATTTTTAACTTTAGAAAAAGACCAAATGCTCCAGCTTCTTCTGTGGCTGCTTCCACATTCCCCTGCAGCCGTGGTGTGCTTGATCAGAATGGGCAAATTACACTGCTAATTGCTGGATTTACAGCTGTTTCATTTTGGGTGTTAAATGATGTGTGAGTGGGTTTTTTATGGAAAAAAGTGCTGGTGACAGTGGAATTTATTAAACTTGCTCTTATTAGCACTGGAGATTTTTTCAGAGCTTTACAGGGATCACCTGTCGAAGGGTGTGACCAGCAAGGTGTGAGTGACATGGCTGCTGAATCGGAACACCTGGTTTTACACAGTTTTAGGATTTTGGAAAGGAAGCACAAATAATTTGAATGTTGCCTTCTTTTGGCCTATTTATCATTTAAAAAGGAGGTGTTAACTACTTCTTTTGTAGAAGTTACACTTTTTTTTAATGCATATTTCCCAGAAAGCCAAGTTTTGGATTCCTGGTGTGAAATGCAAGCAGGTAGGGCACAGAGGTGGGGAAAGCCCTTTTGGCAATCTAAGAAGGGGAAAACTGGCGGGTTTGACCTGTTGTTTGTGTACTGTAGCCCGCATTCTACTCACCTTAACACCTCCCACTTGAGACCTAGATTGCATCTGCAAAGAAATAAAAGTTCATAGCCCAGCTAGTGATGCAGTGATTCAGGGAGCTGGGGGAGGCTTTGTGGTGCTGCAGCACAGGTGGCGGAGGTGGGGGATTCCTCAGAAGGGCTGGTAGGGTTGAGAAGATGTAGATCAAAAATGTCCTTAGCTGGTCCAGGCAGTTCAGCCTTGAATTTACTCTGTCATCTTTAGGGCAATTCAGGTGCGCCCATGGTGCTTCAGTGGTCAGCATGTCCTGATTAATAAACAACTTGTACAATGGTGCTGCTGAAATTTGTGTATAAACAAGGGTAAATATTTGCAAGTCTGGAGACCACTGGGGTGGCTGTAGGTTTCTCAGGTGTGAAACCACAACTCTTTGCAGAAGTCATCTATAGGTGTGCAGATCCCAGCTTACTTGGCTCAGATGTGGATCTCTATCTTGAGGAGCGGGGACTTCAACCTTCTTCAGTCTTCTACTTTGACTATCACCAAACACCCAGAGAGGAGGTGCTGAGATAAGACTGATGGTTCTGAATATACACAGCGCTGTAATATGTTTTCATTTGTATTTCTCATGTACTTAGTAATCTTATTTTCAGCCAAGAAATTGCATTAAGTGCCGTTAAGAGACAAGATTGACTCAGACCCAGGAAAGGTTAAGAGGAAGAAAATGTTACGTATAGCAACTACGCAAGAGTTGTATTTTTTGAGCTCTACTTTGGTAATAGATTGTGTACTTAATTTAAGTGGATCACAAATCTGGGCTTGGAAAACTGCTCTGTAAGATAGGCCCTGGCTGTTTCCAGCTTTGAGTCAACTCTTGCTTCGTGGTGTGTGATACAGGCAGGGAAAATCTGTTTAAAAGTTGTATTTATCCTTGCTCCTCTTGATTCTCTTCGCTGAAACTCCACAGATCTTTGCATGGGTATGTTTCTGAAGGTTATTTCTCATGATTATTTACTGTGGTACTGCAATCAGTTGCAATGTCACAAACACTGTTAACAACTTCACGTGAGAAATTATTCTCCTATGCACACACCTGACAATAATGAATTAGGAAAGATGAAAGAAAAAATATGTTTGTTTGTCTCTGTGGATTTATTTCAGCCCCATGGATCTCTGGATATGTTTAGGCTGTTTTTATTGGGATCCACAAGACAAGTGAGTCTGTCAGTTGTGGTGTATTTGTTGGGCGCTTGTTCTCTCTCTGGAGCCCGACAAAAGCAAATGAAGTGAAACAGGGGGCTCTGTGCATCCCAAGTGTGTTGTGTGTATGAACTATCCTGCATACCATCAGGTGGTTACCTGCAAAAATATTTCTGTAAAACTGGAAAATTTGTATCACTAGGGGGAGGTTTTTAATTGCTTCTGCTGCTTCCTGGCAGTGATTTGCCACGACTTTCCTCCTACAGACCCAAAGCAACTGGGCACGTGTCCAGTTTCTGTGTAAAAGAACAGGAGCTGCAGTGCTGTCCATAGCACTTTTCCCTGTAATCCTTGATAAATAGCAGAGATGCAGAACCTCCAGTGCTTTGCAGATTGGGAGGCACTGTGATCAAGTTGCTGTTTATCTGCAGGTTGTTGTTTTAAATGCTTCCTGATCCATCAGCTTCCAGCCTTGTCTAGGCTGGTGTGGGCACAGCAGAGGGGGTATTTAGGGCACAAAGACTGTACAAAGTGCCTCTGCCTAAGCCAGTGCCGCTTCTATCAGGGCAGATGTGAGTCGCGTATGTTGTAGAACAAATCTTGTGGATGCTGAGGCTTCTCTTGATAGGACAACTTGGAACTGGGTGTTAGGATGTTCAGTGAACCCAAATGTGTCCGATGAGTTGTGTTAAATCTTGCTGTTGTGCAGAAATATATTCCAGGCCTTGCATGAGTGCAGATCATCACTGCTCATGAGAGTCTTCGTGGGATGTGCCAAAGATTTCCAAAGCAGCTCAAGGCATTTAGACAACGAATCCCCATTCACCTCTGGTGGAAATTGGACAAAGGAATTGCTAGGCGGTTTCAAAACTCTGTGTGTACATGAACCAAGCTAACTTTGCTTTGCTTCCTTGTCTTCACAGTGTGATCGTTTGACTTGTGAGCCAGGAAAAAGGCCAGGCTGTTGCCAACCTGCCAAGAGTCAAGCTTGCTTAGATTGTGTAGCTTCTGAAAGGGATAGCAACCCTTGCCTTGCAAACAGATGTATAATTGGAAGGCAAAGGGAATCTAAATCTTGAAAGACTGATAACAAGTCTTGTCTTTTGTCGTAATGCTGATTGCTCATCTGGCCGTGGAGCGCTTTTGTTGGATTATGTTTACATGCAGATGAATGGACATAAGTAGCTGCACGCTTTCAAGTGGTCCTAGAAAAGCCTGGATATCTTGAGATGCTGAAAATAAATGAGAAAAAATTAAGAAGGTAATGCTTGCATGGGGCATGTGGGGTTAGTAGTTTGCTCTGTGTAGTGTATTATGGGCCTGAGATATTTTATAGTTACTTGAGACTCTTCATCACAGTTGCTTGTACTTGTTTGGTTTTTGCTTAACCAGAAGGCTGCTGCCTATGCTGGCATGGGCAGAGACTTCAGGTGATGGAGCAGAGTAACCTTGCTGAAGCTTAATGCTCCTGGTGGATGCAGGGCTGGAGGAGTTCAGTGTTTAGTCTTCTCTACCTTCATATTAAAAGAAAAGCCTTAATAAAAAGAATATTCCTTTGTGCCTGTTGATGTTGCTTATGCAGTGCCAGGATCAGATGCTGCATTTAGTGCTGGGTCCATCCATCTTGATGTGTGAGATACACAAACACGTGTCAAAAAATGTATTGTCTATTTTCTGCCTTGGAATGTAGGTACCTGTCTGTTCTTGAGAACGTGGTCCCAGTTACTGCCTCAGAGGTCTTGTATGTGTAGTGTCAGGTCTATAAAACATGTGCCACTTAATCAAAAAATGTAAATCCATTTCTGTGGTATTTCAATATTGGGAAGGTAATTACTGTGTAAGTATCCCTTCTCTGTAAGCTGTCATTAATTGGGTGATTTTTTTATAGGGAGCTTAGCATAATGCATGCAAAATACATTGCAGCTCTGACAGACAAAAATTGCCACAGTGGAACAACGGGCATGGTCCTTGTCACTGGGCATAGACTTCTGAACACATACTGGGGGATATGTAATTGGCAGGCAGGGAACTCTGTTGGACAAGTTACTTTAATTAGTAAGAACTGGGGGGTAGATTCACCATCAGACATCAGGCTCTGTTCTGTGCAATAGGGAAGCTCTGAAAAGTTTTTGTAGTCTTGCTGAAGACAGATGTGAAAGCCTTATGTCCCTCCATCAGTGGGACTGGGATAAAGGCAGCAGAAGCAGTAATGGTGCCTACATAGTGTTTTACCTCATGGTCTTAAAGTCTCAGCTTCTGGGAGTCTTGTGATTAGGAAAGCTTTGGCTTTGATAAAACATGTGTTTTTAGATCAGGGTAGCATAAGACGGGCGGAAGGCCTAAAGGCTGAAAAGCCAGAACACAAGTGAAAGAGCAGGAAATCTGTCTTGTGATCCCATGTTTTTTTCCAGACTGCAGAGCACTGGCTGTTCTGCTCTCTGTTCACATGCCTGTTTATCTGTGTGCATATCTCATTGCAAACTGAGAACTGTGCTAATCTTGACCCATCAAAAAGTTGCTGTTAAAATGGTACAAATAGTGGTACAGGCAAGGAAGGAAGGAGAAAAGGTCAGCAATGCCTGACATTGTGAATAAATGACATTTTTCATCTGGAAAGTGCCTACCATTTTCCACTTGGGCTCATGTTGTGATCATGAAAGAGTTGATTTTAAAAGGTCAGCTAACAATTCCTTTAAATTCTGATGATTCTCAGGCAGCCCAGAGTGGGCCCTGGTTTAAACAAGTTGTGTAGGATTAGGATGTATGGTTGAGTTACAGTGCTCCAAGAGGCTGGAGTTCTGGGAGTTATGTACTGCTTCAATGGAAATCCCTGGGTGAAACTGTGAAAAGCTCCCCATGGTAAGCCACCTTCTTGATGGCAGAATCTGCTGGTGTTATCCAAATGTGCCTGTTTGAAGCACTCGGAATAGGAGATGAGGAGAGAGACTCATTAATGCTAAATTTGATTATATATGCAAACCAGGTTTCTGTGAAAGGAAGAACAAAAATGATCTGACTTTCAAACTAGCAAGAAGATGCATGGAGACAGAGGGTTCTGCCATTAGACATACACCGTTAATATCTCCTTGGCAGTTTTTATGAAGGAGATGTTTCAGTCATCACTCCTGTAAATTAGCATCTGCATAATTAGAGCCCTGGGTAAAAGCCCTGCATGTTGACATCTCTGGATTCAAATGTTGCAGTCGGGGGAGGACAGACTCAGAGGTGCTTTTGATAAAACCCTTTCATCAATTGAATCCTGTGGTCCCAATGTTAACCTGGATTCATGGCACTATGTGTGATCTCAAGGGGCAGGAGACGACCTGGTCACTGACTGAAGTCTCCACTCTGCTCTAGGAGAGAGGATCTCCTCTGGATGCAGGAGAAGGGGAGAGGCAGAAAGCAGGTAATGCTGGGCTCTGCACAGGACTGGTGGTGGAAGGCAGAGTGCTCATGCCACACCTCTGCAAGTGCAGCTTTATCTTCTCACACTGAATGAAGGTGGTTAAATAATATTATAGTCCTGGGGTGCAGGGTGGAAAACAGCACTTGGCCATCTCGCTGGCTGTCCAGCCCCACAAGTGGACAAAGGGGTCTATTAAGAGGAAGCTTTTATTCTCAGGAGGGATCTGCAAAGTGCTGTAAAGAACATTATGGAAAGGAACATACAGTGTGGAGGTGCCGCTTTTAAGGTGTTTGTTCAAAGTGGCATATGTATTGCAAAGCGTGACATAGTTGCTAAGGTTACGGCTTGCTTTCTTTTTGGCAAAAGCATACTGAATATAGACAAACTGTAAGCTTTTGCTTTGTTTAATTTGCACAGTTTATGTTCTGGCCATGGTAGAGACTGCTCAGGTTTCTCTTTGGAAGCAGGTTTTTCCCATTGAGAATGCTTCACTCAATGAGAAAAGTGAGTATTTCCTTAAGGAAGTGCTTAAATCACATAAAATTGATGGGGGTTTCAATGTTTAGGTACAAATTATGGCATTAAAAGGGTTTGGTTATGGTGTTCAGTCAAATAAGGAGGTGTTTTCTATGAACCTTTATATAAACAAAAAATATTAGGTGCTGCCCCATTGGCAGCCTTTGGACCTGGACACATCCATGAGCACACAAGCCAGGTTTTTGCATGTAGTGTTTTGCATGCGTTTGCAAACTGCTCAGACTCAGGCTGAAATGCATGGTGAGGTGAGAACTGCTGTCAGTCAGGCTCAGGGGTTGGTTGTAGTGAGAGGGAGTGAAGGCTGGGCAGGGAGCTTTGCACTGAGCCACTCGGGTACTGCCATGGTTGAGTATTTTCATAATGCTGGTCGTGGACAAGGATCAGCAGAGGATTAGACTGACGTGGCCCCTCGAGAGGGAGTTTTCCAGATGAGCAGCCATCTGTGGCATGAAGCAATGTTATGGTCCTCAGTGTGGCGAGGGAAAGCGGAAAGGTGTAAAGAGCCTAATGCCAACCTTGGTCCTTGAAGCAGTGTATGTGCACGATCTTTGAACACTGGTCAGGAAAAGCTGAAGTTTGCTTTTTTGTTTTGTTTGCCCTTTATTGTTTTACCTTTCCTTGCTTAGTGATGTTCTAATGGGTAGATAAATGTGTTTTTCTGAACAAACTGTTCTGTCTGTGCCTTTTCTGAAATGCCTTAGCATCTGGGGAGAAGGCTGTGTTAGAGGCAGAGCCTGCGGGAGCTGCTGAGCTAATGCTGTGCGGAGTCGAAAGTGCTACAGCCTGGAGCTTGGAGGGCTCCTGTTCCCAGATCAGTGCTGGAATGACCCCAGTTTGGTGGTGCCATCACAAGGCAGAAGTTGGCATGGGTATTTTCAGAGAGGTCAGAAATCATGACAGCCTACCCAGGGGCTTTCACTGAAGGACTGAGGGAGGTCTCTGCTAAGAAGCCCCCTCAAGAGGCATCCTAGGCACTGAGGTCTGCCAGCCAGCAGTGGGGAGGAGGTCTCCTGTTTCTCAGTGTTAAAGAAGCAGGAGGAAGGCCATGGAGCAGGAAGACTTCAATCAAGTGGTATAAATTTTCAGAGGGAGGTGTAGAGTCCCAGACCAACAGCCAGAAATAAATCTGATTTGACTGTCTTGCAAAACTCCCAACCTGTCAACTTGATCTGTGTTGCGTGAGAAATATCAGAGCCTGCTGCGAACAGCCTGACTGAATATTCACTAGAAGTGCTCAAAAACCTGAAGTACTGAGGGTCAATTTCTGCCCAGACCTCTGAAGGAAATGCTACCTAACATCAGCAAGATCACTGATATTTCAGGAAGTAATTTATAGTAACATCTCTTCAGTAGCTCTTTGAGTTTCCAAAAGAAGTTTATTAGGTCTGTCCTGGGCCTTGGCGTCTCCCGATATCAATGCTCTGCCTTCCTGTGTTATTCCTCATGTGATGCAAATCCATAGTATCTTTGGCTTGAGATGATAAGCCAAACTTCAAATCCTTTGGCATGTGCATGTTGGGTGCTTGTATGGGGGCCTCATGTTTGACATGGGAGCCTCTGTGGCTCCCCAGATATAGAAGTGGCAATATCTTCCTTGCCAGGTTCTCAAAAAACAAGGAGACACCTGGCTTTTGGTTCAGCCTCCCTGATGTGGGCCATATTATGATGTATGGCTGCCTTCAGCATCCAAGTCAAAACACCCCAGGATGCCAGGAAATACATTACAATTATCTAACAAGCAGACTTGAGCCTTGCTTGAAGTATTTTCAGGCTAGTCCTCTCCCTGGCTGTGCACAGGAGGTGTGCTTGAAGCAAAGCAAAACAAGAGAAGCCCCTCATCTGTGTTTAACACCACATAGTTGCTTCCCTCTGCTACTCATCACACAAAGGCTGTGCTACACATAGAAAAGCTCTGCTCTGCATTGTTTTTTTTACCCCATTTAAAACACTCTTCATATGGAGAGAGTCGTGGCTGGGAGTGGACATGGCAAGGTCTGAGCTCCCTGTTGGGGCTGGAATGATGCCTGTGGGTGTATATTGTGCCCAGCCCTACGGGCTTAGGTTTGATACTGGAAGCTGGTTTATTACTGTATTACTGCAGAATACGTGTATTGCAATAATTATCCTTTGGAGTTGAGCAGTTTCTCCAAGTACTTTTTTAGAGAATGTGCTTCAAAACCAAAGCAAGTGTGGGATTTCCCCCACTGCCAAATGCAGCAGCCGATAAATCCGGCAGAGCTCCCCTGATTGCCATCTCCAAGGGCAGTCAGTGTGCTGGAGTGGAATTAGGTCCTGCTTTGAAAGAGAACAGCTGCCAAAAAATTAAACAATGGATGCCTTCCTGTTTAATTTTAACATTTTAATTAAATTCTTTGCTGCTGTGTGCCTTTGATCTCAGCAAACTCGTGTACATGGTATCTGCTCTTGTGTCTTAGCAGCGTTTTGTTCTAGCCTTGCACACAGAGACAAGGATGCGTTTGAGTATGGTTAAGAGTGCAGAAGCTGCACGCTGCCAAGAACCAAGTGCATCACAAGCTGACTTTTCCAACTGGTGACCAAAGGCATGCGAACAGAGAGATTATTCATGAGTATGGGTCAATAGAACTTCTTTCTGAACGTATTCCCTCCCCATATTTAATCTCCTTCTGTGAATGGTGCTGCAAGAATAGTTTCCTTGATGGAATTACTCACTGAGAGGCATGAGGCCAGGAGCGGAGATTTTATTGCAAAACAGAATCAGTTTCAAGTGGGATAATTAATAAAATTTGATCTCTCAGTCAGTCAGCAGAAGCAACACTGTATGGCTTTGACTGGTCACATCTAGTGAATTGTCCAAGCCAAGTGCCTGGGTTGAGGGCATTTGGCAGGCTGCTGGCTTTCTGTGCAGCCGTGTAAAAGGAGTGAGTGGCACGTAACCACGCAGCTCCACCACCACTGATTTCTAAATGTATGGGAAAGTCTTCCAATGAAGACGTGATTAAACACTGGGCTTTGAGGATGACAGGGAGGAGGTAAGTGAGCTGGGAGCTTGCAGTATTTCCATGGCAAGGAGAGGTGTTAGAGTGATCTCTCTTGCGTTTTATAGCCTGGAGCAGGTGATTGAAGAGTGTGTGGATGTTTGTCCATTGCAGTTTGAGCTGTAGCTAAATGGCAGGGAAGGAACCATCATTGTTGTCTCAAAAAGTCGTTGCTAGATTTGGAAAAAATAATTTCATTTCTTTGGGGGTAAAATATTTTTTTATCTAGATTTCCATTGGGAACTTTGTTATTCTAGTGAAGTTGTGAATGAAGAAATACTTTTGCCAGAAATTACAGTATTTCAGCTAAAAGAGAGAGTTGGGGTTGTTCAGCCTGGAGGAGAAGGCTCCAGGGGAGACCTTAGGGCAGCCTTCCAGTACTGAAAAGGGGCCTGAAGGAAAGCTGGGATGGGACTCTTTATCAGGGAGTACAGGGATAGGACAGAAGGCAGAATGGCTTTAAGCTGAAAAAGAGGAGATTCAGAGTAGATATTGGGAAGATAAAAAGTAGATATTAAAAGTAGATATTGGGAAGGAATGTTTTCCTGTGAGGTGGTCAAGCACAGGCAAAGGTTGTCCAGAGAAGTCATGGCTGCCCCATCCCTGGAGATATTCAAGGCCAGGCTGGATGAGGCTTTGAGCAACCTGATCCTGTGGAAAGTTTCCATGCCCATGGCAGGGGGATTGGAACTGAAAGATCTTTAAGGTCCCTTCCAACCCAAACCGTTCTATGATTCTAAAAATATTTTTATATTTCTGTAAAGGAGCAGTGGTCGGGTTGTGTTCTCTCTGCCGCCTAGAGCATGGCCTTGCAATGCCCCAGGCTTGACCCTGGTGGAAGAGTCAGTGATCGATCACGTCAAGCGTGACCCTCATGTGCATCAGGGCAGTGTAGTTTGGCTGTGGAGCCTGATTTACAGAGTAGGGGCAGCACGAGGACCCAACCCAAACTCCTTGGAGGTGCAGCAGTAGTGTTCCCAGGGCACATATTGCAAGTTTTCACTCTGGGACTTGCAGCCAATGTTTTTTTGAGAGAAGATGACAACTTTTTTTTTTTTAAAAAAGAAGAGCAAGTCTGAGATGCAGAAAATGCGTTTCGTGGAAAATTTTCAGCTGACTTTTAAAGCAGTGTGTACATATTAGTGTTGTAGTCTGTGCTCATGTTGTGTGCCCATCTTTTTTTTGGTACAAAGTGGGGTTTTTCAGAGCTGCACCAAGGCAGCACAGCCCACTTAGCAGCGAATCAGCGAGCTGTGTCCATCAGCCTCCTTGTTTTGCTGTGTTGGCTCTGTGGGCCGTGCGCACTCCCGCTCTGCCGTTGCAGCTCTGTGGAGAGGGCGCCTGTTCCAGCACCGAATCTGTGCCTGGGCAGATTGCAAGGCCCTAGTAGGCAGCAGGAGCTGGCTCCGTGGTGGGGTGACATATGCAGGGGACACTGGGTGAGCCACATGGCAGAAAGCCTCCAGCCATCTCCAAGCCCATTATGGCACATCCTGGGGAGAGACAGTGCCGTGAAAATGAGCTCTTTGCCTGCGGTCCTCCATGGCCTGGCATCACTCTCCGCTGCAAGGACCAAATGCTCTCATTGCTTTTTTGTTTCTTGTTTTCCTTTTCTCATCCCCTCCATCATGTTTTCGTAGCAGAATGACAGCAACTGGAGCTTGAGACAGGGCTTGGGTCTCATGACAGAACTGATCCTGCACAGCTTGTGGTGCTGAGCCGTGACATTCTGCTTGCCGTGGTGTAGTTCACTCATTTTTAAAAACAGTTTTCCATCTCTTTGTTTATGTGCTTATTAGCTCTGGCCACCCATGGGTGCAGTGTTGGTTGTTAAAGCAGCTGAAGAGGCTTTGAGAAACCTAATAAATGCAGGTTTTTTGTTAGTCCCTAAAAGTAGTGACTCAGCAGTGATGAAACATCTCTCATGGGACAAACAGTTCCCAGCTATTCCCAACTTGCAATAAAACCTTTGTGTCACTGGGCTGCCAGGAGGCAGGACTGGAGCACCCCACATCTGTATTACTCCTGCACAGAAAGATTGCTAAGCATGTCCTGGGTGTTAGGACAAGAGTACTTTTCCTAAAAGAGATTTTTTTTCTCTGGGGATTTTTTACGCTCCACCTCGTGATGCGCTTTGGGATGCATTCAGCTTTCCTTTCTGAATAGGGCTCCAGATGATGGAAATAAATTATCATAAATTAGAATAGATTGCACTCTTCAGCATCTCTACATCTGTCATTATGTTTCTTTAACAGTTCAGTTTAACATTTATACACACTCTGACAGCAGCTACTGGTGTGTATGCTATAAATATTGGCTTGGAGAAGACATTAATGGAGTTTAGGTAAACGTTTGATGCCGCTGAGATTCTGTTCCATATGGTGGTACACAGCAAAATCCGATTCAATGTGCCACGTATATTGCTTTTCTGTTCCTTATAGATCAGTCTCCTGGCATTTCCTCAGCTGACCATGCTACCAAGAAAGTGCAGGTGCCTTCAAAGAGGGAAGTGAGCTTCTTGCAGCCTATTGTGGTTATTACCACCTGTATTGTTTGCGGTGTTTAAAGCCAGTACGTAGCATATATGGATGGGAAGGGCCAGGGAAAAGAGACATCTCACAGAAGCAACAGTCAGGAATTAGGCGACGAGCTGTGGGAGTGCTCTGCTTTGAACATGTGTGAAGAAAACCCGTGGGATTTTCTGGCCAAGATGCCATTTCGTTAGACACTAACTGAGTAACAGGGCGAATGCTTCGCGTGTTGGTTGGTCACGGTTGCTAAACCTGAAATTTGTGAGTCTCAGCCCCTGACGAGACTGTCACCAAATCCATGCGTGGAGAGCATTACTGCAGGGTTTGAGGAGTCTGGCTCGCATCCCACAGACTTCCAGGAGGACAAATGGCCGAGATCGTCACAGTAAGCGGTAGGAAGAAATATTTTGTGGTCCCTCTGGTCTTCCTTCCATCATTGAACAGAATTTGGATGTCTCCCACAAGTCTTATTTTGCTGTTTTGTTGGATTGGGTATTGAGGTTGTTTTTTTTTATTGGTTTTGCTAATTGCAACACCTTGATTAGCGTAGCCTGATGATGCGGCTGCCTCCTCTGCAGTACTCCTCTTATTTACTCTGTGTTCAAACTACTACTAGGGTAGAAGTGTGTTTGGCTCAGCACTGTGGAGAGGCAGTTGGGGTAAAGCAGCTGGGCAGCCCGGCCTCTGCCCTGATGTGGGGCCTGGGCAACATCTGGCTCGTGCTGGCCCTGGGGCACGTCTGTTGCCGAGAGGAGCGCGGCTGCCTTGTTTGCCCCTGTGTAATGCAATGTAAGTAATGAACTAACCGTAATGTACAAACTGGCTCAAAGCAGGGCAATTCAAAGAGAAAGTGCTCTTCACACTGTAAATTGCTGAAGGTCTTTATGATGCCAGTGAATTAAAAATCTGAGAAGAAAAAACCCTCCAGTGCCGTTAGTTCAAGATGCAGCTTTTAAAAGTGGCTGGTGGGGAGGAGAAGAGATAGCTTATCTAAATGGAAATGGATTTAAACTCTGTATCTTGCACATTTCTGGGTTCCTGCAAAGAGAACAGTGTTCCTTGTCATATGGAGAGCTGAAGGAATTTTTGTGTAGACTGAATTGGTTCCTGTGATAATGTTAGCCCTTTTGGTCTGAATTGTTAGCCAAACTTTGACCTTTGCAGGTTATTTCTTTTAAAAGAAGTAGTTTCAGGTGTCTCAGCAATGCACCTGTGTTTATTCGCACTGGCAGTATGGAGGATCCTGGTGGACTCCTGTGTCCAGTGGGGACACTGTATCCACAACCTTCTTTCCCCCCAGTTGGCAAAAAGCCCTCTTACCTTTTCTCAAGTTTCGAGCTTTTATCGTTGTCCTGTCTACTAGTGTGGTTCTTCTATCTCAGCTTTCCTCTTCTTTCTGGCTCCTGCCTGAAAAAACATTTTGCAAAACCATTAACAAAATCCTTCTGCCCAGAGCAAAATCTTGCCCATGATTTTCTTTTGAACAGTTAGTTGTGGCTCTCTGAGCTTGAGGCTGGCATTTATGTCTCTTGAATGTTGTTATAAACGAACTAAACTGTATTTAAAGAAAGGCAGCACTTATATTTGCTTGATGTTAAAGACATTTTAGCCCAGTCAACAAGATTTCATGGTGAGCCTTGCTCCAGCAAGGAACCCTTCAGACCTTCTCTGAGCTGAAAGAGAAGCTGGACTCCAGGGAGCAGTTTCAAAGCACTGGAACTCTTATTTCATTATTCATTGCATTTCTTTTCTACATCTTTTGGCTCTTTGAGGCTTGGATATTTCAGACCAGGTTTCTCCAAGATGCCCTTGTATGAGCAGGCTGAATTTGAGAAGGAATGTGCAGCGGGAGGGACTTCATGTAAGCAATCTGCAATGGGTCACTTGTCGTGACAATATCTCCTTGAATTGTTTATTTAACTAATTGCATTTTTTAATTTAGCTCTGATCTAGACTTTAAAGATACGCTTGGGTGCAGGGGAGAGAAAGGAACCCTTGTTCAATGTGGGGTTTTGTGTTTATTTTCAAATATAGGAAATGTCTTAGGAAATGGGTCTATCAACCTCTTTTTCATTAAACCTGCCAGGTTTTAGCTTCCACGTATGACTGATGCTCATAAATCCTAAAGCTTTCTTTTTCAGACTTTCTGTCCTCCCAGTAATCCTGGAGATGAGCCGTTCCCAGTTCCTACTGTCACCTGTACTGGGCTGAAAAGACCCTTCAGGGTAGGACGGGAGAAAAGTCACACTTCTTGCACTCCAATCAGTGTTGGATCTGAGAGTTTAAAAATATCACAAGTGAAAAACATGGATGTGAGTCATGCAGAAAGCACCCTTCACTTCTAAGGAAATGTAAATATTGGAAAAACACATTCTACAGATGTTCCTCCTCCTGAGAGGACGCCACATGTAAGATTTCTTTTTGAAGTCTTCAGTCATCAACATTGGTCCCCTGCTGTCAGAGTGACCACTGCATACAGGAGATGCCTTTAAATGTTCATAGCTAATACTGAGCCAGAGCTACATCAGTCAGAAGGGCCTGAGTGAGCTTGGCACAAAGGGAAAAGGTGGAAAAGGTTGTGACTTCATGTCTTGAGACAAGACGCTTGAGCAATCACAGTCTGCAGTAAATGCCTTCCTTCTGGAGTGTTTGGTGCACACTTTGGACCTGAATGCTTCCCCACATCTAACACATCTGGTGTCATATTCCAGGATGGTATAGCCACATGCTTTTGGGGGAGTAAGCTCATCCTTTCCACTAATCCCCTTTACCTTAGTGGTACTTTTGAAGCAAGCATATATTAAAATGTATTTGCGTTTCCCTGTGTTTTTACAAGATTAATATTTTAAAAGCTATTTAGTACAAAATTGCTGAGAATTATTTAAATCTGAAACATGCTGGAGAGATCAGAGAACTCTTATCAACTGTTGAATTACTAATGTTGAATTAGACATGAAAAATTATTTTCAATTTAAGTGGCTTTTCTCAGAACTTTTTACATGTTTAATGTCTTCATTCATCCTTCTAATAATTGTTCCTATTCTGGCTTTCCCTGAGCTTTCATGTGGATATGTGCAATGCATCCATTCAGCCAAGCTGTACGTCCCTGGGGGCCATCAGGAAGCCCCAAACTTGCTTGTCTCAGGGGTGCTTTTTCCTCCTGTGGATGCAGTGCAAAGACTCTGAGCCCTTCATGGATGATTTTGTACCTGTGTTTGAAAAACCTGGTTGTGCTGCTGTCTGAGATAATGAAGATATGATGAGTGCTTTTCAGTTTAGACACTTCCGCATTATCTTCCAAGAATCTTAAACTTAAAGATTTGAACTAGAAATAATATTTTGGTAATATTTTGCAAGAATGCTACGGTGAGGCTCTGCAAGGGGAATGACAAATAGAGCTTTTTTTTCCTTCATAACTCTCAGAGGGGGTCAGCCTCTCTCTTGCCAGTCCCCCTTGATAACAAACTGCTGTGAGAGCTTAGCAGAGCAATGTGTGTCCTGGTCGCACCAGATGGATCTCATTTGTGTAGCTGTTCATAGTCATGATAGGCAGCAAATGGAGTGGAGCCTGAGGCAGCACTTTGCTGCCTGAAGTTGGTGCCTGATGAATTACGGAGATAAATAAGGCGAGAGTCTGCCTTTGCTTTTCCCTTTGAGTGTGCACATAAGTGTTAGGTGGCTGATGTTTGAAGAGACAATGTGAAATGAGCTTTCAAATATTTTCTTGAAGTTGTCTTAATTATTTCGTTATAATAGTAAAGGAACAAAGCAGAAGAATCAATATGCCTAATTATTGCATCTAAATGCAAGAGAAATTAGCCAGTGAACTCTCCCTTCTCTAGGGAGGATTAATCTTCCTATGCTCTATTTCAAATGTCTTCCAGAAAAATGAAAGGCTTATCACCTAGGAAACACGCGGTTCTAATCACCCAGGTCTTGCTCTTGGATTTACAGGCGGTGAGGGGACTCTTGGTCTTCTGAAGTACAAAATTAGATTGTTTTGCTTGGGTTTAACCGTTGTAGTTGGAGTTTTGTAGCTGGGTGATTTGAATGGCAAATGCTGGCGGGGCATGCAGTACGTGTCATCCAGATGTGCCCTGGTAGGGGCTGGATGAGCTGATGGACCTGCTCAACACCAAGCAGTGCCATGTGAAAGGGATAGACTAGGTCCTAATGCAATGTTGTTAATGGGACAATGCTAATTAACTCAGCTTCTCAGCAATAAAGTGCTGCTTTGATGAGTCTGCAGTGCTTATAGAGCTATCTTGTTTACCTTTGCACTTTGTTTACCTGCTTTTTTGATACCTGTATGAAAGTCCAAGGAGATATCTTTTGGCTGTGGCTTTATGGCAGATAGCTATGAGATGTTTACAGGTGATCCTGGTGGGACTTGATTCTTCACCCTTGAATTAGCCACTGAATTGAAATGACAAAAATATTTCCTCCCTACTAGATTCTGATTCTAGCTCCTTGCTCTTGACTTGCACCAAGCCGATGATGCTTTTTACCAGGTTACTTATAACAATTCCAAGCTATGGTACAGATGCAAGATGGTTTCAGATGAAGTGTTAAATGAATAAATTCATCCTCATGTAAATATCTTTAACCCCTACCCCTGATAAGGTCTGACTTTCTTTAGATTTTGTCATTTGTTGTCATATGTTGTCCTGGTGGAAATCGCTAAGTCTGGAAGTACTAAGATGTGCTTCCCCAGAATATTACCATATTTTTGCACAGGCAAATCATGCCTAGGAAGAGAAGGGTTAGGTTTTTTCGTTGTCTGAAAACTCACCTCAGTGTAAAGAAGACTCAAAAGCTAAAATATGAAGTCTATATAAAAGAAAAAAGGCCATTTCTTTGCATAACACTGGGGAAATCAGCCTTACAGTTCACAAATGGAAATGACAGCTCGCTGTAGGGAAAACTTCAGTCCATCATTATTTTGCATTTTTGGGTTGCATTACTCATGGCAGTTTATTAATTAGTTTCTATTTTGCACTCTTCCTTAAAAGAAAAAGATTTCAACTCATTATGTATCACCCTTGTACCTTTCTTCCTTCCCAAATTACTCTTTGCATCATGGTCAGTTCCCTCTTTCCTGGCTGTCGAGTTGATTAACTGGGTGATGCTGACTGGAGGGCATGGGATGGGCCACTGATGCACCACCTGATTATGTGGTCATGGAAACCCCTGGAGGTAAGACCTCTGTTATCAGAATAAATTGGGATTTTCTGCCAACTAATGGTTGGCAAAGCTTGCACTAATGCTGGATCCTGCTGGATGAGGCACTATGGAAGCCAATTAGCCTTTGCTGATAAGCTAGGCTTTGATTAAGCTTTTCCAGGCATTCTCATCACAAGAAACATGTATTACTCATTGAACATGCAAATGCATTTGCAGTGTATAATTACAAAATTTTCTAAAGGAGCGACCTATTTTAAACAGGGCTTTTGTTTCACTCTGATTCCTTCGTTGCGCTCACCAACTCAGTCACACAGTCAAATTCAGCAAACATAATTGACTGGTTTTAGGAGTTAAAATATCCTGTTGTTGAATGTTTTATGCTTCAAATACTGAATATAATGAAGACCACTGTGGTGGGTACATAAGCTGTCCGCAGCCGCTCTGGAAGCCTTGCCCTGTGCAGCGAGCCTTTGGGAAGCAGAGGGAGCTGGCAATGCTGTGAGCCACAGCTTGAGCCAATTTAAAGGTGATCTTGTCCCAATAATGCTGAACACAAACTGCAGCCATAGGCAGGGATAACACCCTGCTGAATGTGCAGCTCGTTGCACTTGATGGGAATTCATTTATTGATCCAGCTAGCTCCCGACCGGTTTACAGGGTGGTTGTGGATACAACAATGTAATTAAAATTTATTATAGCTGTGTATCATGTCTTTTATCTTTGACACTCAGGATTTGGATATTATGACATGTCTTCTGATAATGGTGTGTGAAGAGCATCAAGGAGTTAAGGTATTTTCATGCTCCTTGGGGGTACATTTTCAGTGTTGCATTCTCCTATGCTGTTGTTAAATGGGTGACTATCACGTTTCTTACCTGGTCATACAGGTTATCATAGCTTTAGTCATTCATCTAAGAGATTGCATATTCAGCTGTGTCTATACCCATATGATGCTGATTTTGAGAAAAGTCTAAGAAATGGGAATTTTGTTTCCAGGTCTAATTCACAGATATAGTTTTCAAGTGTAACAAAGGTATTCCCATACCTAGATGGAATAAATACTTCCTGTCTGTGGTGTCTTCAGTTTATTGCATGCCTAAGAACATGGAAATCAGTTTTCCTGTTTAGAGTTGTATGCTGTGGTACATGGATGTGATCTAGGTTTGGCCTAGTTACCATTTTTCGGTTGAAGTGTCCTCCAAAATTCTCAAATAAGAGCAGAAGGAAGAAACACAGAGGTGGGCAGTGTGATGCCCCATCTATGCTTTCCCCATTGTACATCCCATCTGTGGCATGGCTGCAGCTTCACACGTGATTGTCTTCTGGGCCCATGTGTACAGTTTGTGCCCTTTCTCCTCAAAGATCTAAGTGCTGCACCAACACCTGCAGTGGAAGGGTCATGGTCTGGCAGCAGCTCTCCCTGCATCAGGGGGACCAAATCCACTGCTGCTTCTACAGAGCCTCTAAGATGCTCTTTGGAGTCCATCAGCATACACTTTCACGGATGCTTTGGGTTTTTTGGGGGTGAGAGGGAACCAAGGACTTGACCCCTGCAGAAATGTGTGGCTGAGAGTCATTATAAGCCTGTCTCGCAGGAGCAATCTTATGTGTGATACAGGTTTTATCCCTTTTGAAGGTTGTGATTGGTGACTTTAGCTTCCCATATATTACCACAAAGGCTGTTGGGTTCAAGAAATGCTTGATATGAAGGTGTGGGCATCCTTCACTGGTGGGGCTTTGCTCTCGCAGCCTGTGCCAAGCCGGCTCTCCTCAGTGAGTGGATTTTCAGCCAATGATCACAGAGCAGACTTCTTGCTCTGAAGTCATGTGTCTGTCTTCTTTCAAATTAGCAGTTTTCAAGTGTCCCACTGGACATTTGGCCTGAAATAGTCTTGGTCTGGACAGTTATACTGTTTTATTGTTATCACCAGCTTTGGTGCTTGTACACAGGCTCTGGTGAGGTCACAATGTAAACACATGCACCATTGTAGCCTTTATTTAAATTAAATTCCATCTATGGTAGGAATTTTGCCAGGGAAGGTTCCAGGACTGATGTTTGAGTGTGAATATGTGAATTGTAATTTAAATTCTACAGCATTTAGTCTTGAAAAGGGTTTTTATAAAAATCTTAAGAATTGTAATTCTTCCCCATTCTATCAATAGCAACTGCAAACTTGAGCATATGCTGCAAAACGCATGGAAGCAAAGCATTCAGTTAGAGAGAGAACACAAGTGCCTCCTTCATCTGAGAAAAATTAGCAAAAAGAAGACAACTTACAGCAAACTGTGGCTTCCGATCCACAAGCTGATAAAATCTGCATATTAGTCAGAAGTTATTTTTCCAGCTTTATAGTTCATTCTGTTTTCTTGATTAAACATGCTGAAATTCTCTTTCAGTCCTTTTCTGTCTCTGTTTCATAACTAGTATGCTGGGGAGGGCAGACAGACCCAATGTCTTCAACACCACCATTATTATGGCTCATATCTAGCAAGTTGTGATTTGTTTTTATTTTCAACCAAGAAAGATACCAAGCAGTATCTTTATTCAGGAGCAAATCTAAGGAGGAATGCATTGTTTTGTTGGGAACGTGTTCTGTGAAAATGAGATTTTTCCCAAAGAGGTGTTATTTTATGCGAACAAAACCCTCTCAGAAGATTAAATTTTTAAATCCAAACCCTTCATTGCATGGATTTTTGGGCTCAGCAGTCCAGCACAGCCAGTATTTGCACACTGGACTTTTTAAAATCTGAAGTAGAGCTGCGCATTTTATGCCAGCATGGAAGCACGTAGCTGTTCTGAGTCTTTGCAGCAGTAGATGTGTGTCTGTCCAGGGCTTGCTCCACACTGAATTAATTCATATGGGGTAAATGGTATTCACTGATTCCACTTGCCTATCAAGGGGTTTAAGTGCCATAAGCTTTTTCTAATTATAGGAGACGTCCTTGGATTGGGGAAGGGGTAACATCACTTGCCTTGCCTTGTAACAGTGCAATCAAAGGCTCAGGGAAACGGTTCCTTATCGGAAAAGATGCTCCCTCTTGCTGTAGCAGTGGTGTCATCAGAGAATCAGCTTTTCTGCCAGAAATAGCAACTGCTGGCTACAGCACGGGCATTGCTGCTTAGGGTAATACGTAACAGTATTTGGGCTGCAAAGCTTAGAATTTACAACTTTGTATTGTTACAGGGGCTGAGGAAATCTTTTACTCTTCACTTCAGCCACAGAAGGCATTTTGTGCACCTTTTTGGCATGTGGTATTTTGCGTAGAGGTTGTTCAGGTGGTGTTGCTGAGCCTGAATTGCTGCCACATCGTTACCTCTGGAAAAGCATTGGCATGCTCAGAGCTGTCTGTAGAGTGGGTAGAGCAGCTGGCGAAATTGGAACAACAACCATAAAATCTGTTGGCTCTCATGGTTTCCTAATACTCCTCTAGTTTGGTGTTGCCTGTTCTTAGTGTGTGTAAATTTTTGGTTGGCTTTTACAGTGTTTTCTATCCTAAATTTAGGATTTATTCCTTCCACAACATGGAGGGATGCACAGCAGGGAGGGCACATCAGAGGCTGTCAGAGAATATACGAAGAATTTGCAGACTGGGGATATTGGCCTGCAAGCAGAAGACAGCCATCATCAAGGGCCAGTTTAATATGTGCAGCACATAATTCCAGTCCAGTTTAGTTAGTTTGTGGCAGAAAACTGTTCCTTTGTACTAGGCATTATTTTTCCTGCCAAAGAATCATCCATATTTGAGCTTTTCACTGGTCGTTTTCATCCCAGCACTCCTCTCTTGCCCCATTTTCACTGCTGTCAGCCTGCTCGTTGCCTAGAGAACTGCATGTGCTGGTCCTTCACTGATGAGGAGTTTAGTTGAAACATGACTTCCCAAAAGGGCTGACATCGGGATCATATTTTGTTCTTCTTTGTAACAGAGAAACTTAGAGATTTCCAATCCACTCTGACTGATTTAAGAGTTGAAGTGAATCTGTGCGTTTAGATACAGTGGTGAAGGCTTTTTATCCCCTATGAAATGCCATTAAAGCAGAATGTTTGTGGTAATTTTATGTATGTGTATGTAGAAGGACCGTAAAGAGAACTGAGCCTTATCGATTTGATGGCACTCGTTATCCTAGAGCTACTTTTTAAGAAGGTCCTTCTACCACATTTATAGATCTTTTTATTTTCTATTAAAATTTGCTCTGATGTATTCTGTGCTGTGGAGGAATTTTCCCTCCATAAGGTGAAACACTACCCTGTCGTCTAATTTATGTCTTTATTTTTTAACTTGTAGCACACTCTTAGCAGTTAAATGATGAATTCCTGGTGGGCTAGGAGGAATATATGGTTACATTAACCTTTATGAGTTGTTCTGTACTGAAAATGTCCTCTATATACTTTCTGTTAAAGCAAACAAATTGATTTACCCATGCAAGGTTTTTCCTGCCGAGTGACGTGGCATGAATAAAGGCAGTGTTTTCTAATGGCTATAGCATTGTCTTTTTTTATTATTATTATTTACAGTGTGGATTTATTGGATTGTGTTGGATTTGGCTGCTTTTAGGTTGAGCAAATAACAATGTTCTGCAGTTATCACACTATCTATAACAATAGCATTGGGGTGTAAATTGTTCTGTTGTTGCATGGTGTTTGGAGGTGATGGGGGATTTCCCAAGACACCACTCTTCTGAAGAGGCTGATGTAAGTATTGCATCTCTTGGCTGAATGAAGATTTCAGGAAAAAACAAGTGTAAAGAAAGGTTTTACAGACCCCACCTATGCTAGAGGAGTTGGCCTGAACAAATAGGCTCAACTAACACCTCAATGTCTGCACCTGTGGAATCTGGGTGGAAATGATGCTGGGTTGGGTATGGATTCCCTCTGAGTCTTTTCTACAAGGAGGTTTCACTGTGGCTTACCATGGCCAACTTCTTGACTTTGCAGCAAATCTTGTCATTGGCGATGGATAGAAGTTGGGTTTTTTTCATGTTATTGTGGTAAAACATTACTGTCACCACTCCGGATGCACGCAAGAGAGTGAGTGAGGGCCTGTGGATGTGGGCCTGGTGTGGAGCTGGAATGGTATCTGTCACCTAAGCAGCATACTGCTGCTTCCAGAGCAGTTGCAGCTGGGATACTGCTGTGCTGATACCGTAATGTTTAGAGCTCTGGAAAAGATGATCGGTTGCTATAAACAGTGAACCTCCTACAAAAGTAAACCCAAAGTTTTTTGGATCATGGGAGAAGCTTAAGACTTGGTTCACAGGGGAGCAACTCCTCTGGGTCTAAGCAAAGTAGGTGAGACGGCCTGGTTTGGTGGTCATTTGGCATAACGAGCCTTTGCCGTGTGCCCTTTCCCTGCACCAGAGAGGCCTCTGCTTGGGGACTGGGATAAAGAAAAGCCTGCAGGAAACACTCCCTGCAGGCTAGAGAAATTACTGTGCCCATTTAAAAAATGAATTCCTTTATTCATTATTTAAATATATCGTACCTCAGGCATGCTTGAAACTTCTCTACCTGAAGTGTGCAACGATGAGCTGTCTTGTGGGGCTCTGTCAGTAAGAAAACATATTTCCATAGATGCACTGATTTTTACTTTCTAAAGGTAGAAACAGTGTTTGCAGTCTGTGTCCCCCAGGAGCTTGTTTAGAGCAGATCTGCCCTCTAAAGACTTAACTATCAGAAGCATTTTCCTCTTTTTTTTATTCACTGTTACTTTTTTTTCAAGTGAAAGCTTGTAAAACATGGGCAAAATGTAAAGCTGAAAGGAAGAGAAGCCAGGAATACTAAAGAGAGAGAGAGAGCTTGTTGAAAGTGTTGGCCAAGCAGCTGTTCATGCCTCCTATTTAGCATGAATGGAAGACATAGCCCTGATTAAAAATGGTAGGTAGCAGCTGCACAGCCTGGGCTAAGGATTACCAGATGGTTAACTGTGATTGACTTGTCTCCATGGAGCTCAGTGGGGAGGGAGGAATGGAGTATCTGAAATGTGATGAACATGCTAGGTACACAATTTTTTTTATAATGAATGTGCCAGATTTGTTTACATGCTTTTTGAATAAAATATGGCTGCTAGTTTGACTTAAGACAGACATCTTTAGTACATGCTATGTTGCAAAACCTTGCTCTTTTGATTGTAGGTGTGATGATTCCCCCTCATCTCCCCCCCGGCCCCTCCCTGGTGCTGAGATGCAGCATAAAATAATTGGTTGACAGAATGTTGATTCTGCAGCACAGGGTGGATTTGCACAGATGGGAGTCAAAATATGTCTCCTTGCCTTATGCTAATGCCACCACAAAGGTTAGGGAGAAGTTCAGAACTGAATGTGGAATCCTTGTGCTGCTTTAACTGTTGCAACGTGTTTAAAGTCGGTACCTGAAGGAAGAAGATCTGGATCCAAATGCTCCAGTTGTCTGCTCCCTCTTTTTTGCAGCAAAAGGGTACCAGCACTTGCTACATATTCATAGTACAATGATGCTTACGTGGCTGCTTTTCCTTGGCATGTACCCATCATGGACAAAGTGGGATTTTTTTCCTAGCTGAGAAAGGGCTAGAAATCACAGATATCTCTAAAAATACCGTGGCAAGAGGATGACACATCAACAGGATTCCAAACAGCATCTTCTAACAGGGCTTGGCCAAATTTCTCACAAGTGCCAAACAATTGGCACTTGTTTAAGCAATATGTTCTGTAGAGGCTGTAGCCATGTGCGAGGTGATGTGTTCATCGCGCACGCTGCTCCTTAGGGCCATGGAACAAAGCAGGCATCGGTCAGGTTGGTGGCCAGAGCACCTTGCCCACTTCTCCTGGGTCATACCTAGGAAGTGATTACTCCGTGACTCAGTTTCTCTTCCCCTCCCTCATATCTTGACCCCTTTGCTATGGGCAGCAGCTCTTATGATGCGTTTTTGGAGGAGTCCCAGAGTTCTGGCGTCCTGAAAGACGTGGGCTTCATGGGAAAACAGTGCCTCATGCTTCCAGCCTTTTGCTCTGTGCATCAACTATTGACTTCCGTGGGAGAAGGAAATTGCAGGTAACTAAGAATAGAGGTTAGTAATTTGGAAAGCAATACCTTGACATGTCTTTAGGAAATGAAACAGTAATAACAGCGAATAATTTAGAAATGCCAAGATAAATACTATGTTTGAGGGAATGTGTCACCTCCAGCTGAGGGGAGTGGGAGACATTGATCTTGTGCTTCTTTATGCTCTATGTTGAACATTTTTGCTTTGTGTTTGCATTAGTTTTTTAAAACCAACTACAAATATATCAAAAAGATGGAGCTGTCAGTTATGACAACTCGTGCCCTTGAATTTGAGTGTGAATGAAATTGTGAAATTTGTCTTCATAAATGCTTTGTTACCTAGAAAACATTATTTTTGAGCCTGTGACACTTGGTACTTCATTATTTGTCTCACCGAAATATTGTCAGTGTATATAAAACCAAATAAAACGCTGGTTCAAGCTTTTGATATCAATGAGAAAATAGTTTATTTTGACATTGTTGTATTTATTTTGTATTTTGGGAATATGAGAGCCCCCCTTCTCCTTTTTAAAGTATAAAGCCAAACCAAGACCCCATCTGATTTTGATTTATTGAAAGTGGCAGAGTCTTAAAAGCAATGATTTAAAGGTTCATTATCCACAAACAGTATATGACAGTGCCAAGGAGGGGAGGTTGGGCTGGGGATGGCGGCCACAACCTCTGCCTCTATGGTGGATAAAATGTTTGGCTCTGGGTTTTATCATCCAGGTGTAACAAGTGTCCTGGCTACAGCAGCACAACAGCATTTCCTACATTTAAAATGCAGAATGAGAAGCTCATGAGTGAAACAAACCCATGTTTGCCAGGCTGAGTGTGAAACCTTTGAGTTTTGTGGTGCCCCCATAAGGTCTCCCCTTGGGCATTGAGCTGTTTGGATGCTGGGGTGTGATGTATGCCCGTGGTTGGCTCACTGGAGCAGATAGTGGGGTGCATCTCAGGGATCCTCGTATCTCCGTTTCTTCTGCACACTGCTGGAAGTCTGATTTGTGGGAAAAACTCATCCTAAGCATGGTCTGCTTCTCAAAGTGCTAGAAACTGAATTAACCTTAACGGTTTTGTGGGCCAGGTAATAGATGGAGGTGATAAATCTGTTAGCAGTCAGACAGAAAACGCTGAAGTATTTAGTATTTGTGGAGGTTAGGCACTATTTGTGGAAGATAAACATTTACTGTTGGACCACACCTTCAAAAAAGAGAAAAAGAGATGGTCAAGAAGAGCCTTCCTTTCTGGAGTTTGATTTTTAAATTGTTTTCTGGTGGCAGAGAAAGGTGTGAGAAGTGCAATGAGAAACAGACTGCTGTGCAAGAGGGAGGACAAAAGAGGGATTGGCTTGGTTTCTGTGGTGTAATGGGCACACTTAAAAATACCTTTACTGTTTGAACACATGAAGAGGAGAACAGCTGTTTGAGCTAATGAGCCAACTTTATGTGGCTGTGGGCACACCATAGATTAGAGAAGCACTGCAGCCCTTGGGAGGAGTCCTCTGCCAGCATGGTGGGAGGAAAGGAAGCAAGGTTAGTTTTGTGAGAAAACTTGAGGAAACGATGAGTGGTGTTGTGGCACTTCCTCAGTAGCAGGAGATGACTTTCACGATTGCTTCCAGCCCTTTGAGAGCCAGGAGAGCACAGTGGTTGTGATGTCCTCGGGACAGGATGGGTCAGAAGGTGGCCCTGCTTGCCACAGCTGGGCATTTCCTTCTGTGGCCACCACCACAGTCAAGTGTTTGTCACAGAGTGTGGGGCATGGGAGGAGAATTCTGCCCTTATTCCCAACACGTGGGGGTAAGTTCTTCCTCAGTGATGCTTGGCAAAGCCTCGTGTGAAACGGCCATCACCTCTCACCGAAAAAAGGCAAAACTGCCAGAATTGTGTCTGTTTTGACTCAGGAAGAAATGTTGAAATCATGAAAGCTTGTTTGTCTTGAAAAAGATAGCAACGCCCCAAAACTCAGGTCTGGTTAACTGAAGTGTTTAAATTTTGATCCATTATACTTTCTTTTTTTTTTAATACATGTTAAAATTTTGTAGCACAGTGTTTTTCAACTAAAACTGTTCATTTTGAAAACTTCAGAACAAGATTTTGACAATGTCAAAGATTTCTGTACAGAACATGTCATCCTTCCTGTCTGCAATTATTTATGACAAAGCAAAGTTTTAAAGGGGAAAATACGTGCACAATAATAGTTCATTGGGAAGTTCCTTTCCAGCTGCATTGCTTGATAGATTATTTCCATTTTAATGGAAAATAAAATGGTTAGTGTGGACCTGTAGCGTATTTTGAGAATCAATGGCAGTTCCTCTTGGGGCTCAGTCAGCCAATATCTTGTTGGTGGTGGGAAAGAAAGATGGATCTTCTGTCCTGACAGTGCTTGGAGGAGACCTAAGGAAGTCAGCTCCTGCTCTTGCCCCTGATTAGCAGAAGCCAGGAGGCTTCAGAAGGATGTTGCTGATGGCACTCTGTCTCAGTCATGGTGGGCCATGTGGGTTTATCTGCTGAGCAGCAAACAACTGTTGAGGCGTTTGGAAATGGGAAGACGAAACCGAGGATCCAGCAGCTCTGCAACCTTGGCTCTGGGCAGGTGGCTGATTGCAGATGGAAGGTAAGGAGGAGCAAAGGCTGGGATGGCACCTTTGGGAAGAAATATGCTTCAGAGTGATCTTGAGAGAAATCCCAAGGTTTGGAGGGTACAGATTTGCACGGTATCTCCTCATGGGTCCATCTCTTCTCCTCCAAAAGAAGCAAACACCTATATATGAGCTGTGGGGGCAGAGAGGTCGGGAGCAAGTGCACTCTGCCAAAGGTGCGGTCCCGAATGGAGAGGAGCCTCCTGCCTGGGGTGGCAGCTGGTATTAACAAGAAAACATGCGTGACCATCAGAAAGCAGTGAAAGTGAGAGGAGGTAGACTTGCATTGTTGAGCAGTTTGGCAGCAAGAGCTGCTTTCCTGTTTGCTTTCAAAATGGTCAGCAATTACATGTTAATGAGGTGTTGCTGAAGGTAGCCTTGAAGGTAAGTGCCTGTGGCCATGGTTTTTATGTGTTGCTTACTGCTGTGTGTTGTAAATACAAATATATGTGAGGAGAGGTGTTTATACCAAATTGCTTTGGCACAGTGCTGTGTTCTGCTGGTGCAAGGGTGCTCGTCGATGTCTTTGCCATAAAATATTTCATCTTAGTGAGCTGCACATCAGTAAGTGCTCAATAGCAAACAAAAGATATCTGACCGCTCTTTATGGCTTCATCATAAACAAAACAGATGCAAGTGATTTTTCTTTTTAGTGTTGTGTGCTGTGCTCCAGGCTTTGGAATAAACACTGCCATCCAAACCTATTCACATTCTGTATTTTGCCAGTTTACTTTCAGCACAAAACCCATCGTCTCCATGTCATGCCGTCACATATAGCTCATTGCCTGACATTTTCTCAGCAGTATTTCTGAGCAGACTTTTTCTCCCCAGTAGCATAGATGTTCTGGGCCAGGATTTATGCTTTGTAAGTCAAGGCCTGGTACTCTGTACTGACAATAACATCTTGCTGTGAATAAAAGCTCGGTGTCCATGTCAGGTGACTACAGCATCCTGGCTTCTGCTCTGCAGGAGTTGTCTCTGAAAGGGTATGATGAATTAGCTCTTTGGCACTTCTACACGTGTAGTGTGCTTTGGGTGACTCACTAATGCTCATGCAATGTAAATCAAACCTCTCTGTTGCTGACTGAATGATGCCTTTAACATAGACAGTAACATCAGAAAATGTCTTGTTAGAGACTGCATTATTTATCAGCTTAAATTAACTGTCATAATTAATTGTTTGTAGAAAAATGCGGACAGTTGATCTGTATGCATTGATTTTTGTCTAAACTTATTCTGTTTTGTGACTATAAAGCAATATAAAATAGGTTTAACAGAGATTGCATCTATAATGCATGACTTTGCCTTACACAGATTAGCTAAAGAAGTGAAATCTTGCCATCGCTGTGCTGCAGTATAGAATACATCTATGCATAGATTATAGAAAACATGTATATGTAGGGAGAGTATATATTTACAACACACATCTATAGAAAGAAATTAAGTAGAGAGTGCATGTGTGGGTGGCTGTTGGAATCTGAATTTGAAGCATCACCTCTTCACATCTGAGTTGCAAATCTGTACCAAACCTTAAAATGGCAGGATGTCACTCTGCTGCAGGTTGTGTTGGACGTGCCCCGAGTACACTGCACTAAACGAGGCTGCATTAAATCTCATCAGTGCTGTACAGTCATTAGCAATATGGGTTGGTCCTTGGCCCCCCTCCTTGCTCTGGTATTCACAGCTTCTTTCAGTTGGATGCTTCCATGTTGTCATCCTTAAGAATAATCTATGGATGGAAAATAAAGACCCTTTCTGAGCTGACTCTCAAAGACTGCTCAAGTGCATCCGTGCATTTGGGATCATTCATGATGAGCATATGCAAACATCCCAGCTCTGCTCTCATGATGTGATCCCTAAAGCCCTGTGTTTAAAGCTTGGGTAGCATGGGGAAGCTGGGCAGCAGGTTTTACATGCATTGGTGCTGTGCATGCCTTCGTTTTTGATCTCCAAAAGCAGAATTCCCTTTGTTGCCTGTGCCTGCGGCAGAAGGCGGTGCTGAGCTCTGATACTGGTCCTGGGGGTGTGTTGAGCCCCACGGGGCTCAGAGCCACTTGCACGTGTGGAGAGGTGCCTCAGGACCTTGCTGCCGAGATATATTCTCCTCTTGAGTTACCCTCTGTGTTCGTACAGCACAAAAATCTCATCACAGGGGATTAGAGGGTTTAGTTCTGCATTGTGTGGTTGAACCAGTTAAGCTGCACTCGGTTTATCCACGTGCCCAGATATCTTGATGCATTCATCCTGCCCTGCAGCATGTGCATGTTCTGCTGGGAATTAGATTTATGTTTTTAAATTCCTGAAAAAAAAAACCCTAAATAAACTAATGAAGTTGAGCAATTGATCTGGATTAATGGGGACCAACTCTATTAGCCTAATACAACACTAATCTGATTCCAAACTGTTAACATATTAAAGCTGCTTAATTATATGTTTGTTTGACACAATGTAGTAATCCTGTATGATTTAGGGTATATTGTCACAGCTCTTGACTTGCAGTGCTTCACCATTGATAAAAACCACTATTAAAACCCTTCAGTAAGGGTTAGGCATTCACCTCCCCCTTTACTGTATTGAAATGTGGCTTGTTATAAGTGCTGCCAAACATCCTCCCCACTTTTATAGCTGGAGAAACGGTCACCACCTCTGTTTTATGCACAGAAAAACAAGGAGCAGGAAAGTGGACTTTGTTTATACTGGGAATGGGTGTCTGAGCTGGGAATTTAATTCAGGTTTCACGAGTCCCCATCATTGATTTAATGATGTGACAACCTTCTTTCCCTACTGATGCTGCTAACAAAGCTGAGTTTTGTCATCTGAAACTGAACAGGGGAGGAGATCTGGAATTACTTCTAGATTAACCAATAGGTTAAAGGATAGAGGATGCAGCACTTTAATGTCTTTGGACATTTTTCTGATGTCATGCAGTATTTTCTACCGAGTCTGGATACAGCAATTCTTCAGAAAAGTGAAAAGCCTCCTCACATCTGTTCACTGTGAAGAGTGGGATAACGAGATGCAAAATCAAAGCAGAACACGAGCCCTTTTTGCTTGTTTAAGCCAGGCGCTGTCAGAGGAGAAGATACCTTGACTGAGAAAACTGCTCAGCTGTTTCTGAGTGCTGTCTATGCAGAGGGCCTGATCCTGGGCTTGTGAGGAAGATGCTGCTCTGATCCATTGTGGGAGCAGGGCCAAACCTGGGGCATTTCTGCTTCACTCACTGCACGTCACCATAGTGCGTTATGTTTTTTGCAACAGAATATGCAGTATGAAATGTAACATGGGCCCGAAGGTACAATGTGCATTTCCTTGTGCAGCATACAGCATCATTGTGGCTCTGCAGAGAACTGGAGAGAGGTGCAAGACTTGTTAAGTCCTGGTGACAAGTGAACTGAGCATGCTGAGGTCACTCACCATTGAAGGTCTTACCAGAACAATTCAGGCAACGGCTGTCCTAAAAGAGCAGTTAGTACCTCTGCTTTTCAAACTGACAAAATCTCTGCTGTCCTACATTACAAGGGGTTTTTTTTTGCACCTTGTACAATACCCTTCAGATTTTGCATTGCCATCAGGCAGAGCTTGGCTGCAGATTTTACCCATCATCTTTGGAATCAGTACAGGTCAAAGGCGTTTTTACTTACAGCTTTGCATCGAATGGAAAACGTTCATATTTTTAAATACAATTAAAAATCTTGAATGGTTTCTGGCAGTTTAGGTATGAAGATCTTAGCTTAAACGATGTAGAGGATGTAGGGCTTTGGTGGCCATCCAAAGTGAAAATATTCATGGAATGGGTGCTGTATAAAATGATGCCTTGAAAGCAAAGTAAAACATTTCTGGTTTGTGTCTGTTTCTCAGATTCAGTATTTGCATAGCCTAATGAAGCATCTGCAACAAATTCAGATTCCAGGGGTTTGTCTTACATGAAGATATGGTCAACACCCTCCTTGAACTTAATAGATAGGGTCTTCAGAGATGGTGCCTTCAGTGGCCATAATTTCAAGGTCAAAGAATTTGGTGAGATAAGGACCTGCCAGATGGATGCTGTGAGTTCTGGGGTGTTTGAAAAGGCTCCAGCACTGGGATGGAGAGAGGAAGAACAGAAAGTCCTAATGTTCATATGATTCCGAAGGTTTCAAGGCAGCTGTTTTGTCACTTTGCAAGGATTTGCTTGCTTCAACCAAAGGACCTGGGGCTAATGACCAGTAAGGAAGGTTTGTTCCCTGTTAGAGACATTTGTATCCATGGCAGCTCAAATCAGGCTAAAAAGAGGGTTTTGAGCCCCTGCGGGAGTGTCTTTCGCATGATGAGGCAGTGTCAAGATGCTGCAAGAATATTTCCTCGTTGATCATCCTCAAAGTGTGGCAATGTCTGTAGGCACCAAGTGTGGTGGCAGCATTCCTGGAGTTAGTGTTGGGTGCAGCTTTTGTGTATCCCTGCCTCCACATGTGGCATTGCACTGTGAGCCTGGGATACATTATCTCCTGTGATAACTTTGTATTTTCATGTAGTCTTGTAACTGATGCAGGAGCATTAGTAACTCACGTTTTCTCTCTGGTTCTGGTGTTGTGTGGTTGTAGAGATGCCATGCATGTACATGAAGGTATGAGACTGTTCAGATTTTCCCCATCTGAGCAGTTTTTCCTCGCATCAATGCCACTTTTGTGTTATTTTGGATTGACATAGGGTGTCTCTGTCTCAGCACCATTTGCTCCAGCACCAGGATAGATAACTGTGGTTTTTACAGTTATCACTTACCTTTTTCCAAAGTACTGTTAAACTCTCATGTCTTATTCCTTGCTTTACACGTCTGCAGGCTAACTCTTCCTCTTCAGGTAAAGTCGTGGGATTGATCCAAACCAGTTCCCCTTCTGGCAGTCTGGATCATAATTGCACAGTGGATTATTTTTTGACAGTAAAATGAAGGCTGGAATACTGGGTTTCCTCAAAGACTGTGTCAGGCTTCAGTCTGCCTTGTTCAAAGGTAGCACATGACACCCCCAAGCCCCCACACCCTTTTTGGAGATGAGAGTTAAACTCAGTGGTCAGGTTAGGTTTTCCTTTTCTGTAAGGTGGCAGTGACTGCAAACATAAGGCAACTGTATTGAAAGCTGCTGTACAAGAATGGAGACAAACTGCATCCAATTTTGGAGGGGAAGGTGGCCATCTTTATGGTGATACTGGCGATATATGTGAAAATCATCCCGGTGAGTGATAATCAGCCTGATGAAGGATGCTGGGATCTGCGCTGCGTTGATCGGGAGGTTGGTGACACCTGGTGGCAGTTGCCTCACTGCCTGACCCAGATTCAGCGACTGCACTTAAAACATGCTTCTGTGGAGCTTGCTGCTGGTTTCTGACGAGGGCAAAATGCTCCACATTATAGTTGTTGTTTTCTAGGGCTTTGCTGGCATGAAACCTTGTAGGTAATTGTGCGCAGTGACCGGAGCATCCCGACCCTGATGTGGTTCCTGGCTGCATAGGCAGGATGGTGTCCCCGACACTGTCCATTCATTTTTCATTTAGCTGCTTGGATTCAGCTGATCCCCTCCTCTCAGATCACTTGGAGTGTGTTTTCTGTAAAGGATGAGAAATTTGAGGAAGAGTAGACTGTAGCAGAGGTTAAGATCAACTGACTTCTTATCTAGTATATTTTAGAGTGGCTAAATGCCATTTCTGCTTATCAGGATGTGTAAGTTTTGTATTGGTTGTGAATATCTGGCTTATCTAATAGAGATGTAGGGAATCAGTTGAAAATAAGATAACAGCGTGCTTGCATCTATCCATACCTGCTGTACTTGCCAGTGTCTAACTCAGCAGAATACATCTGCCTAGAGAGGGGAGGTCCAGAATCACTGACCCTTTTTGATGCAAGCACCCCTCCTGTGTGCCCCTGGAGCCTGCTGGACTGGTGCACTATGGAGCAGCTGTTTGGGATGAGCAACAGCCACTGTTCAGGGTGGTGTTTGCCACTGCGGAGCCAAAGGGAGAGCCTCAGCGAGGTTGCACTTGGTATCCTTGCTCTGTCTCAAAGAGTAAAATGGTTCCAGTCCCAAAACCCTGTAAAAAGAAAACCAACTGAAATATTTATGAAGACTTCTTGAAAGTGACTTTTCATCCTTTACAATCACATCCTGTGGTCGATAGCAGTGTAACATCATTATATCAGAGGGTGACATGAAAGGGTGATTCAGAAAGTATTGCTGCTGATGTCCTTCTCCAATGATGGCTTTATTGCAAGAGATTAACTATGAAAGATGTTTCTTGGATGGCCTAAAAACCTGTGTTTGAAGATCAGAGAGAGACTTTTCAAAAATCCAGTCAGTTCAGTTGTACTAAGGTGTCTTTTCAGACGTTATTTAACGTTTTGTAAGTCTTTCATACTCTCAGTTTAATTAGTTTCCTCCAGTTGAAATTGGATTTTGCATGTTGACTAAGCGCTTCTTCCCCTAACTGCCTGAGGCATCAAGTTGATCTCGACAGAAATGCTGAAGTAAACATTATTATTTGGTAGCTGTGACCGTTCGGAGCCGCATCGCTGGTGCCGAGCTGTTACTGGCTCTGACAGCTCATTATCTCCCTGTTTTCCCGGGCACAGTAATATCCAAATCACTCTATATGTGTTCTTAGTAGATCTTTTAGTTTCTCCTGATGGGCTGAAAATAGATTTGTGTACATTTTTGTGTGTCTTGCTGTTTTCTGGACAGTGGTGTAACCATGTTTATTAAGTGTCTTACATCTACTTGTGTGGTTCTGTGGTGCAGAGGCCAAGGAGGAGGCATACACTGGTGTAAGCTTGTTTTATGAAGTCCAGGGTATTATTCATATGTGTAATATACTATAGCATATACTATACTTTTACATATATACACATTTATAATAGTGTGTGAGCAGCTCACCCTGGGCATGGATGAAGCGAACTGTTTCCAGTCAATGTCCAGTCTGGATATACCTCCCAGAAACAGTTAATAAAGAGCTTTCCTGGTCTAAAATACTTAAAGATGTCTTTCTGAGCTCATCTGGTTTACCAAGACAGTAACATTGTTCACTCTAGGTGACTTTTTAATAATACACCAGCCAAGTGTATCTGTTGTGATCCATCAGGTGTTTGTTGGAATTGCTGTATAGTTTTGGAACTGTTCTGAGTGTGCATTAGATTTTTTTTGTGATGCTCTGTCTCAATAAAGGTGAAAATATTAAGCATTGAAACTCACTTCTATACTGTGTTATTCAGGTGGAATAGGAAGTTATAAAAGCCCATGTTTAACTGACAGTTTGTCCCTCTCTTGCTTTGGAAGATTGCCTTTCATTTAGATGTCTTGGCAATCAAGCTTGTTTTGAATGGGAGGTATAGGTGACTATACAATGATGTTAAAAGCAAACCAAAAAGAGTTATTTCTGTGTTCTTATGTACTGGGGGGCTGAGTAACAGGATCATAACTGCAGAGACTTTTTCAGGTTGAAAATGCTGTGATAGGGGGGTTATGCCACATGGATGGAGGACCTCAGAGCTGCTGTTTCAGACTCGAAATACAGAATGTTTGATAAAACATCTCTCAGCTCGAACAGCTGGTGCAGCATCATCAGGTTGATGAAAGTCACTAATTTTAATTACTTTTTTTAAATTTAAGGGAAAATGTTGGCATTTTGTTCATGACCTGGGACAACCTTGTGATTCTGGCCTTTCGACTAAGCAAGTAACCATTTTCACATGTACACAGAGTCTGTAATCTGCATTACATATATCAGTAGATCATGGCATATTTGGAAAATAACAAACCCAAACCCCATATACCTGGCTTATCTATGAAACAGACTGCTTTGCAGAAATAGGGATGGAGCCATCTTGAAGGCCACAGGTCTGTCTGCAGTTGTGGTTTAGAAACCACTTTAGAAAGCCACGAGTTGTGGCTCATGCTGGGAGATGCCTCTGCAGGGAAGGGATTTCCTGTGCCCAGGGCATCCAAACTTCTGTGCCCTAAGCAGATCCCAGGTGTGACAGGCTGAACTTTGCTGGCAGCGTGGTCTTTCAGAGCTTGACTAAATGGATTATGCTTTTGCAAGGCGCTGGACTGAGGAGCTCCACTAATACAATCTGCGTGGTCATCGAGCCCGTACGGTGATATCTCTTGAAGCAGTAATGTGACTTTATTTAGTCAGATAGGGGACTGTATTCTCAGAGCTCAGAGATAACAACTACACAGCTTAATGTGCCACAGACGTGTGTGATGGTGAATCAGGGCCTTGGAAAGCTTCCAAAGAGGGAGGCTTTGCTGCTGAGGGTCATGTGTTCCACCAGCTTGCATCAGAAACCAGCCCTGTCATCCTTGCACATTCAGCGTGGTGTGATTGGCAAGCAAGCTCCCAGGGGTGGTCTGCAGAGGGTGGTCATTAAGAGACTTCTCTGCTTCTCCTGAACTGTGTTTTCTTTTCCTTCATTTGCAATAAATTCCACCAGGAGAGGAACCAATAAATGATTTTATGGAGATACTGACAGTCATTCCGAACCAGAATATTTTTTCCCTAAATCTCTCTAATTTTATCAGAAATGCTTGCCTGTTTCTTCAGCAGGGTGGATTCATTTCATTATGATTATGTATGTATCCATTCTCAAAAAAATGCTGACAAAAGAATTTGCCAAAATAGCATTTGTTTGCATAAATCTAGCTTGTAAGAACTTGCTTGTGATGAAGTTGAATACAGGAAAAAGCTATTTGATATGAAGAGCAATGGTCCCCATTTGCTTTGTCATCGGTTATAATTTCAGTATCAGAGACAGCCAAAGTATTCTGTGGATGGATTAGTGCATAGTTATGTGTTTTGTATGACAAGAGTGTTTAAACTAGCGTGGAAGGATCCCGTGTTGCTGCATTGAGATGCTGAGGGTGGAGGTTTGCATGCAGTCCATCTCTTCTCTGGGCCGAGCTCCTATTCCCCACGCTGTGATCGAGCTCCTGTGCTTGGCAGGAGCTGTAGAGTTGTAAAGATTTGAGAAAACATCTAAATTGTGAGAAGCACCTCAGTCCCCACTTACCTGTTTACCTACTGTCATCCCCAATGCACCTGTAAGCAGTGATGTAAGGTTATGGGGAAAAGAAATGACACCAAAAAACCCCAATAAAACCCAAACCAAACCGAAAACCAGAGAAGGAATCTGGGGCAGTTTGAAGTGTCAGCCATATATTGAATGTACACAGCTGTCAGCCACATTTAAATCCTATTGCTCTTTCACAACTAAACCTGTGCCATGGGGGATAATTCCATATGAGCAGAATCTATGTTTATCTGGGGAACTACAACCACCCTGGTAGTAAAGGCAAGGACGAGGATGCTTTTGCATGGTGCTCAGTGCAGAAGCTTGGAGGCAAGAAAAAAAGGCAGCCTGACCTTCTCTAGCAGCAAGGACTGATGACAAATAAGCAGCTGTGTGTAAAAGACAGGATCATATCCAGCTGTTCCTCGACAGATATGTGCAGGTTATATTTGGAGTGGTCATGCTGGAAGCCTGGCCCCGAGGGAGCTGTCTTGGTGGATGGAGAATACAAAAAGAACAAACATGTCTTTCCCTCATGCAGCCCAAATCCAATGCTATTTTCTCAGAAAAATGCTAACAGGCTGATCTCAGCTGCTGTAATTCTGAAGGGGCAGGTTAGAGGAAAATGAAACTCTTCTAAATGGGCTTTACCCAGCAAGATTCACAACCTTGAGGGTGCTGATGTCCTGGGCAGAGAAGAGAGGCAAAGCATTATCCTGAAAGCTGCTCATCTCTGAGAGACCCCAAAGGAACCAGGTATGCAGCCATCAGTGGAGGCTGGGGAATAACTCTAGAATGGGAGTGACATAAGGAATGTTTGCCGTGAGCTTTTTAATGCACTTCAGTGTTTGTCCTTCATGGGGTCTGCGGTGACCGCAGCTTTCCCTGGCGGGAGTGGCAGTCACGCAGGAGTCTTCCCTTGCTTTCTGGGTGTTTTTAATTGACTTCCTGTGCTTCTGAGTGCTCTGAGCTATTATATTACCCAGTAGTCTGCAGTGCCAAAGGGACGGTGCAAAAAAGGCTGCCCTGTCAAGGGGTGAACACCAGCATTTCTTGATGTAGCAAGGTCTACACTTTAGACACAACAACCCCATGCAGAGCTATAGGCTGGGGACAGAGTGGCTGGAGAGTAGTCAAGTGGAAAGAGGCTTGGGAGTGATGGTAGACAGGAAACTCAACATGAGCCAGCAGTGTGCTCAAGTGGCCAAGAAGGTCAGTGGTATCCTGGCCTGCATCAGGAATGATGTGGCCAGCAGGACTAGAGAAGTTATCATCCCCTTATACTCAGCACTGGTCAGGCTGCACCTTGAGTACTGTGTCCAGTTCTGGGCCTCTCAGTTTAAGAGAGATGTTGAGATGCTGGAGAGTGTCCAGAGGAGAGCAATGAAGATGGGGAGCAGAAGATGGAGCACAAGCCCTATGAAGAATGACTGAGGGAGCTGGGGTTGTTTGGCCTGGAGAAGAGGAGGCTCAGGGGAGACGTTATTGCTCTCTATAACTACCTAAAAGTAGGTTGTAGACAGGTAGGGGTTGGTCTCTTCTCTCAGGCGACCAGTGACAGACAAAAGGACATAGTCTCAAGCTTGATCAGGGGAGGTTTAGGCTTGGCATTAGGAAAAACTTTTTCACTGAAAGGGTGATTGGCCATTGGAATGCACTGCCCAGGGAGGTGGTGGAGGTGTTTAAAAACAGATTGGATGAGGCATTTAGTGCCATGGTTTAGACGACGAGTAGGTGTTGGTATTGGGTCATAGGTTGGACTCGATGATCTCAAAGGTCTTTTCCAACCTTGCAATACTGTGAAATTATCCCGTGCTGAGCTCCTGTGTGTGCCAAAAGCATCTCTCTCCATGTGCCACCAGAGGGTCAAGTTAGAAATAAGTTGAAGAAGCTGCTTTAAAAGCTTTGTCTGAAGTTCATCTCAAGGTGGGCATCACTTTGGCTGTTCCTTGCTGCCACTTCTTTTTCCAGCAAGTAAAAGGGGTGCAGGTAGGGCCATCCCCAGCCCTAAGAGTGCATCTCCCACCGGTGGTGGTGCAGGATGTCATGGTCTGATGGGTGGCATGGCCAGCCCTCCAGTGGCACTGCCCTCATCCCATTACAGGTTTGCCCTGTAAAACTCTCTGCTGTCTCCATGGGCTTTCTGCAGTAGTAGGTGCCTCACTGCATTGCCAGCTTTGCATGGCTCAGGTGTCAAAGTGGCACCCGGGGAGGCGCTGATCTTCTAGTGCTGCAGAAGTCCTGTGGGTAATCAAACACTCATACCCTGGGAAGCTTGCCTCTGGGTATTATATATTGCTTCAGGTTAAGGGAATAGTAATTGAAGATATTTATCCTGGTTACCAGTGTTTTGACATCAGACTGCATAGTTTCATGTTGGTAGTCTCCAGAGTTATTACAAGTACTTTAGTGTGTTTTTTCAGTTGGGTGCACAAGTGGTGCTCCCTTACAATAGAATTCAAAGCAAAGCATCTGTTTTCTGTTCTGTGTGTGTTTAAGCAACTGTGATAAACTCCCTGGCTTTACAGACACACTCATGGCTTTCCTGTGGTTTGTCAGTTGAGTTTCCTTCTTGTTGCTGATCATCAGAAAATTCCTGTTTCCCTCCTAAGTGCTGCTCTCCTTACCTTGCCTGTGAATCCTGCTGGGAGGCTCATGCTGTTGCTGTCTGGCACGTATGGGGTGGTGTGGGCAGTTGTTCAGCTGAGAAGCCACCCCTGCAGGTGAGGTATGGCTCAGTGACACATTACAGCCTTCAAACTCATAGATCACCCAGACAGACACATAAAATAATGTGTTTGGTTGCAAAATCAGATTTATGAAAGTAGAACAGAACTGCAAACTGGTAAGTGGGCAAAAGCAGTGTGGTGATTGGATAGGATATTTTGTTCAGCATCTTAACAAACCATCAGTTCTTCCCTTCAGGTCCAGCTGGGATCTCTCTCCATTGGTTTAATGTGGCATTTCTTGGTTATATTTTCAAGAGGTTGCAGCTGAACCACCTTCTTCCATATGGAGAAGGAAATGACCTGGCTGGGAAACAAGAGCTATGAGTCCTGCACCATCCCAAGCAAGAACACAGTACTTGTTCCTATTTCAGAGTATTTCCTGCAGCTGAATTTTGAACCAACCTGGCATGTGGGGAAGATGTTTTTTTCTTCCTCCCTCTTAAGGTTTTGAATGGTTATTCCTTAATTAACGTGTTGCTTGAACTTAACAACTGGCCCAGTTCTGTTTTCTGGCTGCTGTAGTCTTCCACAGCCTTCTGAGGATGCACTGTAGATCATATCATCATAGATACTAAATGAATCATTTTTCTAACAGGCTTGTAACTACTTTTCATCTGTGAGCATTACATAGGAGCAGGTGGTGAATTTGGGACTAGGATGATTGATATGAGCAGTTCTTTCCACAGCAGTGTGACCACACTTGGCTTTCCAGGATCTCTTCTCGTTTAGAGAAATACAAAGGTAATCAAGTAGTTGCTCAGTTTTGTCCATACAATAAGAAATAATTTTTCCATGTGGTTCAGTTGTTTCTCACTCTTTTCAGTCTCAAGAGTTCATCTGTCCTTCTGCCCCAAGACAAGGATCATTCCTGACAGGGCCTTATCTAAACTATTCCTACTATGTCCCCTGATGGAGCCCCATTACCTCCCTAGAAAGAAAAGAGAGTTTCAGTACCCCTGGCTATTTATTTCTGTTTATTTCATGGGAATAACATGCTATGAAGCAGGTAGATTTTAAAGTAGATGACCATAAGTCTTAGGATAGTGTGCTTTGACATAAATGAAACTGAGTAGCTTTTATATTGTACAAAAAAGGTGTGTGATAGAGCATGTGAAAAAAAATTAAAACTATGTTGTTACAGCTATAACCACATAACAATGCTGCTGCCCCTATTGCTGTAGGATTTCAAATGGCACAGAAGACAAAACGCTTCAATTTCTAAACTCAGATGTGTGATGGGTAAAACTAGATCTAAAATAGCAGGCAATAGTGAACAGTCTTTTAGAAAGCAGAGTCCTGAATAAAAGAATAGCTCTTTATTTGAGAGAACTTGAGTGAAGTTGTAGGAGTCATTGTCTGATAATGGCATGAAAGGGAAAAGCAAAAGGAGCAGGCAGATTTAAGGAAGAGAGGGGAGGGAAGGGGAGGGGAGAGTGCCTTCTTAAGAAGATGGTTTTCCACTCAGCAAGTCTTTGATAGAAGTGGGAAAAATAAGAATTGGTCTATGCATCCCCTGCTTCTCTCCTTCTCCTTCTTCTTCCCTTTTCCTGTCTTATCTGGCTTTGGTCATTTCTCAGCTGTGCAACGTGAGGAAAGTACACTGAGCTAGGTGGGCTTGTGGGCTGACACGTGTTTGCCTGATGGAGGGTGCCATGGAGCAACTGTTTGGCCCTGTGCCACTATTGCCATATTTCTTTCCACATCCCTTTGGACCTCCACAACACGTTGCTGAGGTAGCACAGAGCGGCGTGAGGCATGCGTGATGCTTATGAGGCAATGAGACAAATTCTTCTTGACCTGTAGCAATAGACACGGAGAATATTTTCTTCATTAGGCAGGTTTCATTATCTTGTATGGATTTCCACTGCCAGGGCATTTCTTCCAGTTTCCTTTGATAGGAAGGATGTGTTCATAATGCTGGGCTACCACTGAGAAATCTGGGCTCTCTTGGCGGGTTCACAGACTTTCTGTGAGATACTGGCAAGCAGTTCCTTCTTGTGCCTCAGCTGTAATTGAAATCTTCTTTTCTTCTATCAGGATCTCAAAGCTGTTCCTCTTAATAATGCACCAGCTTCATACTGTGATGTAAATAAGGCTTTCTCATGCGTATTTCTGTGCAGTAGTTTTGATTCATCACTTCAGAGGTATCTCTGGATTTTTCATTCTTTCTTTATTGAGTGGTCTTATCCTGTCTCTCTTTTTCATTTGCCTTTGCCTAACACTGATGAAGAGGAGATACACGCAGCCATAAAGTACAGCTGCTGGTGTTTGCCTTGCAGGGAGGGCTAAGGTGAGGAGCTTATCTGTTGCAAGGCTCCTCTCTTGTAATCCTGACATGCTGTTGGAGCGCAAAAAGGACTCTTTGTGAATGATATTGGAGGCAGCGTTCAGCTCATAAATATTTGTGTTTCATCACCGCATCAATGGAAATCTGGAATCCTGTTATACCCAGTCGGTTCTGTCTTCAGTGACAGCAAAATTTTAATTGGTTTTATTTCTGGTGCTTGTTAACCCAAATGTAATGCCTGCTTTCATGTTGAGTTCAAGGGGAAATGAAATCCCTTCCAAAATTTTGGAAAGAAATTGATTAAATAGAGCCTTGGTTTTGTGATTAAATATTTTGAAGACAAACTGTTTTCTGCTCATTGTAGAGGAAAAGCCTCCCACTGCCTTTATCGATATCCTTAGTTCAGCCAACTTGTTTACAAGGATTGAGCTTTCAAATCAAAGCACCATAAGGACTCAGCTTTGACTTTGCCTGGATTATAGCAATGCCAAGGTTGCTGAATACCTGCCTTGTGTTATTGCTTGCTGTAAGCTGTGTGGAAGAGGCAGACTTGGCTCTTCTATTTTTGTGTACCACCCCCTCCAAAACACTCTGGCCTGTACCCTGTGCCCTGGGTGACACATCCACTCTGACATTATCTCTGTACACACTAAACTGGGACCAGGATTGACGGGGCAGTGGTTTGCCCTAATGGCAACTGGAACTGCCAACCTGCTTGAGGTGAAACCTGGGAAAAGGAGGCAGCTCTGCAGAAGAGGAGAGTGATGGACAAACTGGGATCTGGAAGAGGCCATCGCTCACTGCTGGCTCAGTGTCATCTCTGTAGGTGGAGCTGGATCTCCTCACCATAAACTGCTCTGCACCCGACTGACTCTAGCCTGGATTTAGGGAGTCCCTGCAGCAGAGCCAGCCCTGGCGTGTTGCCTGGGGGCATCTGGCAGGTTGGGAGGCTGCCAGATACCCAGGGGGAGATCTGGAGAACAAATACATTTGGGTTTTTTAACAAAATTTCTCTTCAAATAGAGTTGGTGTGTTTGAGAACTGCATGTTTTTTATAGCATGGGAGATTTCTGAACAACTTCCTCTGCCCAAAGTGCCTCTAGAGATGCTTCCCTGTGGTGGTGAGCTCTGGCCATGGCTCAAGCCAGTCCTGCGGTATGCTCCTGGGGAGTTCTCATGCCAGAGTGGGCTGGCACCAGCAAAAACCCCACTGCCAACAAAGCCCAGCCTTCCCAGGAGTCCTGCATGTGGGAGCTTCTAAGCTTCTGTGCCTTTCCTAGGTCCAAACCTCAAGGAAGTGGGGAGAGCAAAAATGCTATGCTCTCTTTCTTTAATTAGCCAAAATACTGAAGATTCAGAAGCCACCCTGGTTTGGAGTGGCTGGTGACTAAACACTGCCCTTCCAAGCTCTGGAGAAACAAGGACAACCATTGCAGAAGAAGCCAGAGATTTCTTCCAGCATGTTACTGCGTGGCCCCAGGTTGGGCTGTGCATGGCATCCCTTGTGGGAACTGCATTTTGCTCCTCAGCATTAATGTGGGAACATGCTGGCAGCAGCAAGCCTTAGCCGTGGGCTTGGGAAATGATACTCAGTTTTCAGAGAGCATTTCTTTCTTTGATGGTGGTTTAAAGAAGAAATAACTGTAGTTAATTTTGTAGTGCTGTGGTTATTTCAGAGGGCTGGCTGAAATCCTATGGTGTATGAATAATGGCTTGTTTCCTCCATTACCTTCCAGCACTTAATGGATGTAAAAGTGAGGATGGAGTCTGACTTCTATTTGGTTTTGATGTGACTAGTTTTAGTCACAAACAGTGAATTCTGCCAAAGCTGAGTGACTGCACTCATTTTGACACCCCTTAGTATCCCTGCCTACAAAGCCTGATTTAAGCCTGTACATGCTTGAAGTCAGGTCCTGCAGAATATTATTGAATTTTGTCACTGCCGATGCTTATATGGAGAAGCCAGCAAACTCTAGTTAGAAACAATGAAAAGAAAATCTAATAAAATGGTGTAATATTGCAATACTGGCTGAAATAAACATGAGACGAGATTTTTTTTCTTACTTCCCACTCTTTCATTGTCAAGGTACATTGAAGTATTTGCAGCTTGAGTTAATCCAGAAGATGAGCCCTGGTGTCACCTGCTGTAAGTGACCTGGCTGATACAAACATTTCTAACTCTGCCCCAAATTGCCCAGTGCAAATAATAAGGTATTGCCTCCAAACTAGGTATTAAAATCACAGTTCAGGTAAGAGCCAGCAGCCCACTTACAACTGTAATTATTAGTCTTAACTGAGGCTGGCAGGCTGGAAATGTAAAGATCTTTCCTGTATTAAAACATCTTCAGGCAATGGTGGAGCTTCACAGAGCTCTATAAAACCTATCGTCTCTAGTGAAATCAGTCTCTTTGATCTCAGTCTCCATTTTGGGTTTCTACAAAATTAAACAAAACTTTGCAAATATTTGAGAAGAGAATCAAATAGTTACATTACAATAAAGCTACTTTTTTTTTTTTATTTCCTATGGAACATGTTTTTGTTAAAGCTGGTATTCCTGAATTTAAAAATGCTTACACTGTCGTGCAAAGGAGAAATTGGGCTTGTTAATTATGTGGATTTGCATCTACAAGGTGGCTCTCAGTTTTTAAATGTCACATCCAATGTTCTTTAATCCTTTTCTTTTCCCTAACCGATGGCATAACTCTTAAAGGCAACTTGCCAGCCATATGAGGCAGAAGAAGTGAGCTGCAGGTGGGAGGCAGAGGGATGACAGAGGCAGCCACCCAGGGGCACGAGGAGAGCAGTCCAGTGCCTGCTGGCACACAGGGAATGTGGCTGCAGCTCCCACCACCCGTGCATGGTGCCATGGCTTGTCCCACCCCATCCGTGCTGCACAGCTGCCTCCCAGCACTGCCTGCCTGGTGGAGCTGCGTAGGAAGGGCACGTTCCCCAGCCCACAGGCCCTGGTCCTCTGAGTCAGAGCCCTCGAGCTGGGTCTGCTTCCTCTCTGCCGCGGGATCACAGACTCACGGAATGGTGTGGGTTGGAAGGGACCTCCGGAGCTCATCTAGTCCAACCTCCCTGTTAAAGTAGTGTCACCTTGAGCAGGTTGCACAGGTGTCCAGGTGGGGTTTGAGTATCTCCAGAGAAGGAGACTCCACACGCTCCCTGAGCAGCCCTTGTTCCAGTGCTCCAACAACCTCACAGGAAAGAAGTTTTTCCTCATGTTCAGGTAGAACTTCCTGTGCTCCAGTTTGTGCCCATTGTCCCTTGTCCTGTCACTGGGCACCACTGAAAAGAGGTTGGCCCTGTCCTGACCCCTGCCCTTTATATATATATTACCATTAATGAGATTCCCTCTCTGTCTTCTCTTCCCCAGACTAGACAGACCTAGGCCTCTTAGCCCTTCCTCCTAAGAGAGATGCTGCAGTCCCCTCATCATCTCCATGACCCTCCACTGGACCCTCTCCAGCTGTTCCTTGTCTTTCCTGAGCTGGGGAGCCCAGAACTGAATGCAGTATTGCAGATGGGGCCTCACTAGGACAGAGTAGTAGAGGGAGAGGAGAACCTCCCTCACCCTGTTGGCCGCACTCTTCTCCGTGCACCCCAGGACAACATTGGGCTTCTTGGCCACGAGGGCACGTGTCTGGCTCGTAGTTAGCTTGTTGCCCACCAGGACTCCCAGGTCCTTTTCTGCAGAGCTACTTTCAGCCAGTCCACCCCTAAGCTGTACTGGCACAGAGTTGTTCCTCCTGAGGTGCAGAACCCTGCGCTTACTTTTGTTAACTTTGTGAGGTTCCTCTCTGCCCAGCTATCTGGCCTGTCCAGGTCTTGCTGAATGACAGCACAGCCTTCCAGTGTATCCTATCCACTAATTCTCCCAGTTTTGTGTCACCAGCAGGCTTGCACACTCCCTCCACAAGCTCCTCCTGGATGGCAGCTATGCCTAAATATTGCATAAACATGTATTATACATGTCACGTTTAGTCTGATAATACGTATAGCCAAATGCACACACATAGAAATTCATGCATTAAATTGTTTGAAGACTCTTGTTTACGGCTGTTGAGTCATCCAGCTCTGCTCTGATTTTAAATCCATCCAGGCCTTGGTATTCTTTGCTTTAATGGTTCACACGCCTCAGACAGCAACTTGTATGTGTTCTATTTATAACCTCATGACAGGCCACAGCTTTGCAGTAACAAAAAGGGTATTTTACACTTAAAATTATTAAATTGTCAAGCAGCTTCTGAGCAGACACTGAAAAATTGTCTAAGTTAGTTGTGTGTTTATGATTTTCAGGAAAATTTGCATGTGCACATCAGATATTTTGTTGCACAACCACCACATGCACAGCTGCAAGTGCGTAAGGGCAGGTTTGGCAGGAATGTTTGGGCTAGAGTTGAGAATTGCTGGATGCTAAAACCTAGAGGGTGGCTTGGCCCATACTCAGTCCTGGTCATTAGCATTAGAGGGATATTATCTTTGTAATGCTGCTTAAACCTTGTCTGGCTTAGTTTCACTTCATGCAGGGTGCTGGCTTGGGAGGGAGCCAGTCCTTTTGTATTGCTTTTGAGTTTATTACTCATATGCATATATAGTTTATGGCTTTGATTTTCCTCAGCAGTTTTTCCCTGAATGATCTGTAATTCAGAATCAGCTTCTATGAAAAAAAGGAAGGTTTGTGGGTTTTTTCAGACTTGTTGTGAGACTTTTCAGCAGACTGGAAGTTAATATGTGAGTGAAGTGAGCCCAGCATAGCGCCCCAACACCACTGTGCATGATAACCACAGGCAGAGTTAGAGGGATGACGATACAGCTGGTGAAAGAAACGTGCCTAGTATTGGTATATTGCTGCTGCTTTCCAGGAGTAATTTATTAGTAATTGTTTGGGGAAAATGGACAGTATTCATCTTAACGCTCTGCTCGACTCAGAAGAAGATAACTGCATGCCAAACTGCTCAGTGCACAGTAAGGAGTGAAGGAAGTTTATCTGCAAATCTAGATGTTGCTCAAGTTTTGCACAAACCCAAAGCTGCCTGAGCTGTGCAGAGCCCATCATGACCTGGGCTGAAGGGGAGGAGGGAGCAGTAATTAAGATGCTGAGGAGGAGCCTGGCCACAGCTGCAGTGAGTTTGGGATTTGTGAGCATGAAATAAACCCACCAGACCCTGAATGCCTATCAGTGCAAGTGAGCTCAGGTCAACTGGGCTGAAAGATCAAGAGATCTTCATTAATAACATCGGCAGAATCTGGTTCAGCCATTGCTTTGAAGGAAGGAAGGAAAGAAAGAAGAGAAAGCAAGCAGCAAATTTGCCCGTGTGGCTGGTACAGATGCAAGGAGAACAGGTGGTGTGCTCATGTGAGTCAGATCTGCCTGGTCTATGCTAGTGGTTTCTTCTGCAGCATGCAAGCAAACAAAGTCTATGCAGAAGTACATGGGGTAGAACTGAAACAGTGCATAAGAGAAGCCAAAGTGACCAGTGAGTAAGGGGATTAAGAGACTTTAGGATAATTAAATTGTGCAGTGTAGTCTGATGGTTTTTTATGTAGCCAGTGGAAAGGGATAAGCTGCTCCTTAAGGTTATTTTTAGGGTTGACTTTGCTGCTGAGAAAATATCTGGAGCTATCAGACTTTGTGTAAGCATCCTTTGGGGAAGTGCAAGAACAGCTTCCCAAGTGCAGCCTGGGGTGGGAGTCTGCAGGGAGGAGAATTCTGAGGAAAGACTCTGGTTATGATGTGATGCTTCCTTGACTGGAGGTAACAAATATGCTATTGCAAAGCAGCCAAATGGGTATGGGGCCACAGCAAGCCAGATGGTCTGTCTAATGGGGAGGTGAGGAAATCCTTCCTGCTTTGTGTTCTGAGCTGGTTAGACCGTGGGAGAGCATCCCACTTCAGGCTTCATCAGCAAAGGAAGAGGTGATTGAGGAAACAAAATCAAGAAAGATACGGCAAAAAGGAGAGTAAAAGCTCTGAGGAGAAAAATCGTGGGGCTAAGGCTGTTTACTCTCAAGAAAAACTTCAAGGAGATGAGGTCACTGTATTTTGAGTTCTGCTGGGCTGCTGCAGAAAGGAAGGGAATGGGCAGTTCTCTGTCCGTTGTGGCTGGGATGAGAAAAAGCAATATTAACTGATATATAGTTTTAAGATGAGGATGGAGAAGCACTGGAATAGATTTGCCTTGAGAGGTTGTGGAGTTGCAGTCACTGGGGCTCAGGAGTTGGACAAACATCTGCCAGAAGAGACAACTGACCCTGCCTCAGGCGGGGCGATGAGCGGCCTGGCCTCTGCTCTGAGGCTCCTTCCAACCCTCTTTGCTGTGATGACATGGAAAGCAAATTCTACACAAGAGTTAAGTCAATGTGTTGTCTTTCCTCTGCAAGGAAGGAGATGCAGGGTGTGCCCAGGAGGAAGAGATGTGGCATAAAGTAGCTGTTGCAAGTGGCAAAATGTGACTGAGACCTGAAACCAATATAATTATTTCCTTCCTTCTCTTTAAGTATTAATAATAGATTTTTTTTTAAATGTTATCAAGATAGCCAGGATTATTCTGTGCTGTTCCCTAAGCCATTAATGCACTGTGCTCTGAGTTACATTTTGCAGACCTTTTCCTTTCCCTCTCAGGAGATATTTTCTTCTAAAAGCCATTGTAGTCAGCAGAGCCAGGTGCTCGGGTTCAATGCAGTGTGGTTCTTTATGAGCGAGTTCCTCAGGTCCAGGAACAAACAGTGACTTTCTGACACAAAACTCCTTTGCTTCCCTACTCAACAGCAGGCGGCCCTGCAGGATGACTGATTTTGATAATAATAAAGAAAAGCACACTGTGTGCACTGGGGAAATAAGAAGAAAAGGATTTGTGAGTAGTTTGGAGTGGGGTTCTTGGGGCTGGCGTCCTCATTTTTGGGGAGCTGTTGGTACCAGGAATGCTGCAGCTAAGAGCCATAAAAAAGTTACCAAGTGTATACAGTCCAAGCACCTTTGCATTTCATAGCACAAGTGTGCCACGTTTGGGAATTATGATCCCTCCCAGCTCTCCTGAGTGAGGCACGGTAACGTGGCTGGTGGATTTGCTCCCTGAAACATAGATCCCACTATAGGCTGGGTGGATGTGTCCTCAAACAGTGCTGCTTGCCCGGCTACAGGGATTCCTGTGAGCTGTGGTCATCTACTCAAAACCAAAGCTAAATAAGGCCTGGAAGGCTGTGTCTGTTTGGAAGCAACTTTTCATCTGGTGTGACACTTGGCAGAAAGCCTGGGCAACACAGTATCAGTGTGGTCTGTAATTTCAGGTCTCTGATGAAGGATTCCCAGTAAGTAAAGCCCTTTTATCAACATCAGCAATGGGAAGCAAACATGCTTTGTTATCTCTCTGCTTCGGTGGTTATTCATATTGCCCTGTGCACCCTGGATTGCAAGGAGCTGGGGCTGACCCTGGTTGGCAGTGCTGCTGCCGCCTTGGCAAGGGGTCGTCCCACACCTGGAGGTCTTCCAATCTTAGTAAAGACCATTAAAGGAAGGAAGTGCAGGCTCTCAGGTGGCTCGTAAATGCCTGTGCTTGTCCCTTCTAAGTGGAAATATGTTGGGTGGCTTTTGCACGTTAGCAGGCTTTGGATACTAGACAGGATTGTGGAGAATTCGGATGCTTCTTGCAAGACGTGGGGTTTTGCCTTGTCTCAGATACGCTGAGGGTAAACAGCTCTGCCCTCTAGTGCCGTTTGCCAAATCTGTTAAAACCTAACGCGTCAGTGATCCCGGGAACATCCTTTTGGAGCACGCTGATCTGTGCCACTCTGGGGCTGCTCTGGGCATCGTGCTGGGGGCATGGGAAGGGCTGAAACCTGGCAGCTTCCAGGTGGGAGGGTTTTAGCCCCATGCTGAGCAGGGAAGCATAGTGGGCGTTGGCATACCCTCTGCACAGCATCTGCAAGTTTATCTCTGTATCACTGAAGCAACCCCATCGGGTCTGATATTTGCTTTTCCGTAATGTTTATTATGCCTTTGAGAGATGTAGAAGAGCTAAATGATGAACATCCATTTCAGCAGCTTTGCTCTTTCAGCCCCATAAATAATGAATTCATCAGGGTGAGAAAACACATGCCCAGACACAAACACATGCAAAGCCTTGTGGAGGAAAGGGAATATGCACAGAAGCTTGGGATCCAAATGCAGAGCTGTGCACCAGTAAAATGGGAACCACTTTTTGGAGTGAAGAAGTGTCAGAGGGCGGCTGTGGAGTTATTTGCATCCAGAGGAGAAAAAAAGCCATTAGGAATGCAGGCAAGTGCTAACCTGAGGTTTGAAGTGGTAGGTTGCTCCCTGCTTGGCTTTTGGAGAGGACCAATACTTCAAATGGGAAGTTTGTTTTATTGTTTGTAAGCATCAGCTGAACTAATTTGATTATGACTCGGCTTACGTGGTCGCTGGTTCCTTGCAGCCTGACACAGACAAATCTATTTTGAATCTGCTGGCCATCTTCAACTCAACTGGAGGGGGTGGTGTGGTCTCGGAGAGTCTGCATTTCTGGGAGTGTTGTAAAAGTAAACAATAATAAAACCCCATCATTCTCACAGTGCCCTTGCTGGAAGTACTTGCAGGGGCGGAGTATGTGCAATGTTTTATAGATGCCAGAAAATCCACAGTAGAGAGTCATGGACAGGCAGCTCCGTGGGGCTTCCTTAGCCCCAGTGCTCACAAATAAGTTGCTGCTATCCAGAGAGGCGAGGGTTGTGTTGGAAAGGCATTGCATCACAGAGCATGCTGCATCCAGGGCTAATGTGAGAGGAAGGGAAGAGCTGCTTTCTTCCGCTTGGTCGGCAATTAAAACAGGCAGGCGCAGCAGGGCGAGGCCTGGTGTGTGCTGGCAGAGTGTGTCAATGGAGCCCTGCAGAACTGAGTCTAATCAGCTGAAATGCAGAGCTGCTGGTTCTGGCCAGAGGCTGGGGTGGCCTTCGGGGTTAAATACTTCATGGTCTTGCTTTGCTCTGAAGTATTTTCCCCGATTTCTTAGCCCCGCCAGCTCCTGCCTTCAAAAAAAAAGCACCTGTCTGCTCTTTCCATCAACAAATTGCACGTGGCATGGCAGCAGCAGCCTCTGTCAGAGGCCACGTCTCCTCTTTGGCTGTGGGAGCATGGGTGCAGGACCCAAGGCTGCTGAGCACAGGAGGTACAGACTGGTGGCCAGCACTGCTGAATCCTTGCAGTGGTGGGGGAGCTGCAAGGTGGATGCACTGAGCCAGACACCTTCCCTCCTCCTCTTCTGCCCAGGCTGGTCACGGACCTCTGGGGTTTGCAAGGCCTCTTTCTCTGCTGCTGCTCTGGAGTGCCTTTCCCAGGAGAATCAATATGCAGCAGGGAATTTGAGCCCAGCCGGAGGCTGGAGCCACTGGTGGGATACTGGGCAGGGCAGTGTGCAGGGTAGGCTGCCAGTGCCTGCAGGGCTGCCCAGAGCCCAGGTGGTCTGCAAGCTGGTGCTGCATTGGGAAGGTAAACGAGATGTAAATGGCTCACCTGGGCAACCTTAGCAGTATTTGCTGTCTTTGTGATAACTTTGTTCTTTTCTGAATAAAAAGCAAAGAAATAATACTGGTTTGCAATTAGTCCTTCAATAACAAGAGCTCATGAACAGGCAGCAGAGTACATGGGCAGCTCTGGGGTTTATGGAGTACTGAGACTTCAGTTCTCTGATCCGTCTTAGCTTGATTGGCCCTGATAAGAGCTAGGACATTTTCATATAGTTTGATCCGTCTGCTTATAGCCTTGTCTAAAATGTTTCACAAGTCAGCTCCTAATATGAGATTATCTTTTGTGGAGTTGGAAATTTGTTTGGGGAGGGCTGGCCAACTCAATTTGGAGGCACTTTACCGTTCAGTAGGCGATGACGGGGGGAAAGGGGAATTTGTGCAGTTTAGATACTGAATTTCTGATCTTAACTTCTTGCAGTTCTTATGTTGGCATCAAAACCACAACTACTGGACTATGACATGAACAGCCCATCAACCTGTGTGCACTTCTTTTTTCTCTTGAAACTCAGGCCATCTAGGTAACTCTCCATCTGTATTTTTCTCATTGATCTCTGAAGCAAATTGAGTCTATAAGTTCATGGTGTCTGAGCTCCTTCCTCCTCCCCACAGATTTTGAACTTCCTTAGCCTGTCTTAACCAAATTTGTCTGGAGGTAACTGCTGTGTCACTGCGGGTTTTGTGGCTGTAGGTGGCTGGGGTGAGCAGAGATCTGTCAGTGCCTGCAGGGGTTTGCACCAAAGATGACAAATGGAAGTGGGAGAGAAGGGAAAGGGAGTTATTAATAATTCCCAAGTTTAGAAGAAGCACAGCCAGTATTTCCCCCTGTAACTGTCAGTTCCCTTCTCTCCTTCCCCCCGCCTTTATATATCTAGTTGGTGTAATGTTGAAAGCTCAAATGTAAATGCAAATCCAAGGTAATTTTGCAGAGTGTCATTCCTAGCAGTGCTACAATCATCACAAGGTGAAATAATATAATTAGAGAGATAATAGCAAAGAGAGAGGGAAATGGAGAGGCATGAGCAATAGAGAAAATAAGTTTTCAGCTGAAAACTTTCATTTTTGGAAAGAAACAGAGAGCTAACAAATTAGAGCTCGTCTAGATGGCAGCAGCAGGCATTGCTTCTCCTACTTCCTACTTCTGTGAGTCTGGAAGATAAAAGAGAATTAGAAAGTTGCCTGATTAGTGGATGTGGCTACAGAAAAGAATGAGGAGTAGACTGAAACACCAAACTATTGTGTATTTATATGCACTTCAATTTGTTCAGAATGAGTACTTCATAAAACCAGGCTATTTTATGTCTTTGTATTAAAAATCACATTTAGCTTGAGCAATTTTGATCTTGTTGCTGCTACAGAGTCCTGGTGAAGGAGAGCAAAGGAAATAGCAGAGGGTTTGCCACAGCCCAGAGACCAGCACCAGGACATGCCAGGGTTTGGGGCTATCGGCATGCCCTGATCCCATGCCTCCTGGCTGACCAGAGGATGCTTTGGCAGCTGGCAGAGTGCCAGGGCCTTGGTGTGAGGGCAGGGCAGTGCCCCAGCTAAAGGCAGAGCCTCCTGTTCAGCTGCGCTACAGGGTGGACTGTGGAGAAATAGCCCCAGCAGCCTCAGCAACAAGAAGCATTTGTGCTTTATGGGCTTATTTATCCCCTGCCTGCTCCCATAAGGGCAAACCCAGAGCACAGGGTGCCTTGGGGTGGCTGCAGCATCTTGCCCCAGCCAAGCAGGGGTATTTTGCATACTACCAGATCAGATGTGGTGTACCTAGACTTTTGTAAAGCCTTTGACGCCGCTTCTCGCAGCATTCTGATTGAGAAATTGGCTGTCCTTGGCTTGGATGGGCACATCCCCTGCTGAGTAAAAAACTGACTGCATGGCCAGGCCCAGAGGGTGGTGGTAAATGGAGTTAAATCCAGTTGGAAACCAGTCACGAGTGGTGCTCCCCAGGGTTCAGTGCTGGGTCCAGTCCTGTTCAATATCCTTATTAATGATCTGGATGAAGGAATCGAGTGCACCCTTAGCAAGTTTGCAGATGACACCCAGCTGGGTGGCAGTGTTGATCTGCTTGAAGGAAGGGAAGCTCTGCAGAGAGATCTGGACAGGCTGGATCCATGGGATGAGACCAACGGGATGAGGTTCAACAAGACCAAATGCTGAGTCCTGCACCTGGGACACAACAACCACATGTAGTGTTACAGGCTTGGGGAAGAGTGGCTGGAGAGCTGTGTGGTAAAGAAGGATCTTGGGGTGTTGGTTGACAGGGGCTGGACATGAGCCAGCAGTCCAGCCCAGGTGGTCAAGAAGGCCAATGGCGTCTTGGCCTGTATCAGAAACAGTGTGGGCAGCAGGACCAGGGCAGTGATTGTGCCCCTGGACTCAGCACTGGTGAGGCCACACCTCGAGTGCTGTGTTCAGTTCTGGGCCCCTCACTACAGGACATTGAGGGGCTGGAGAGCATCCAGAGAAGAGGAACGAGGCTGGTGAAGGGGCTGGAGAACAAGTCTTACAAGGAACGGCTGAGGGAACTGGGGTTGTTTAGCCTGGAGAAGAGGAGGCTGAGGGGAGACCTCATCACTGTCTACGGCTGCCTGAAAGGAGGCTGTTGCAGAGTGAGTGTTGATCTCTTCTCTCAAGTGACAGGTGACAGGACAAGGGGAAAAGGCTTTAAATTGCACCAGGAGAGGTTCAGACTGGATATTGGGAAGAATTTCTTTACCAAAAGTCTGGTCAGGCACTGGCACAGCTGCCCAGGGAGGTGGTTGAGTCACCATCCCTGGAGGTGTTTAAAAAACGGGTAGATGAGTTTTTGAGGGACTGGTTTAGTGGATGATGGGTGTGGTTGGACTCGATCTCAAAGGTCTTTTCCGACCAGAATATTCTGTGATTCTATGATCTGGTGCTTGATGTAGGCAGCTCTTCTTTCCTATTTTGTGAATCCTGGCCGAGGAAGGTAACTGAGCCAGCAGCTGGGTAATCAGTGGGAGCAGGTCCCCATGTTTGCACGGGGCATTTGTTGTAAGCCTGTTGCAGGCTGAGCACGCGTGGTGCGTGCGTAGGTGCTCGCTTGGCTGGCGCTGCCCTCTTACGCCGTGCCAGACGCAGACATCGGTGGAGACAGACACAGGTGGGCTGCTCAGTGTGAGGGAAAATAATTAGGAGAGTGTTAGTTTTAGGTTGAAATAAATGGGTTGTCCAGCTGTAACTGCTGTAGAGAGGAAGCTGAATGTTAATTAGGTTCCACCAGTAATTATGGTGATTATGTATTTTTTGAGTGGCTGTTGGGAATAGCTCAATTCAAATCCAGCAGGGAATATGAATGACATTTCTTATTGCTTTAAGGAAGAGGGAACGTACTTTTTTTAAACAAGAACACTTACAGTAAAACAAAGCTACAATAGGATGTAAGTGGTTTGATGTGACTGCCCGGGAAAAATGAGTGTTGGGTGAAGTGACTTTGAGAGGCTTTGTGTCTGGTGTAAGAAATTCATCCTGGGAAAAATAGACAGTGGCAGAGACGAGATCTACACCTGTTCTTCCATCTCCTCATGCTTTTTCTTAACTGAGACAAGCAGTGCTCTTGAAAACAACTCTGAATTTGTTTTTCTGGCTTTCTCCCCCCACATTACAGAGATAAACAAAGGTCATGGCAGTAAAATTAATAGAACCAGTGATTTTGCAAGAGGCTATTACCAGATATTATTTGCAGACAGGCAATTTTAATATTTAGACCAGAACCATAATTTTACAGGCTTGTCCATACACAGGGCTACTCTGAAACTGTTGCTCCATGCAGATTTATGTAGGCATTTTGATAAAATAAGTACCCACATGCAAATATACTCAGGAATAGCTGTTATGCTCTAAATTCAATTTTCTTTCAATTTTTTCTTTCAGTTGTAGATCAAACTTCTCACTTATACCCACTAGTTAAGAAGTGAACTCATTAACATTCCCACCCACTGTGTCTGATAACCTAACACCTTCGATCTCAGACAGTCTCAGCTCAAATTCACTCTTAGCATTATTTGTCAAGATTATTTGTAGAATAAATTTGCATAGATTCCCAGCAAGCACGTACTGAACCCCCAGAATTTTGTGGAATGCTTGACTGGAAATGACTGGTGTGCAAGAATGTTGTCTTCCATGCAAACTCAGTTAGTGCTGCTGGTGGTTCTTCACTTCAATAAATAATAACAAACACTTGAGTCTTACATGCACAAAGATGTGCAAAAGCCCCTGGACAATGAGCTGATTTGTACAGAAACCCTCTGGTGGTTGGACATGGACAGTCTCCTGCCATCCAGGGAAAGTCCACCTGAAGCACTCGTGTGGCTGCCTAGCGTGAAATTTAAAAACTACACCATTCCCCTTCGTTCACAGGGGAAATACAGTACTTCAGCACCTGACCTTCATGAAGCTGATGTTTGGAAGACCCTTGCTGCTGATAATTTGGGTAAGATATTGCCTGGTTTCTGCATTGGCTGTATTATTCGCTGTTAGGGGCATGACTGATCTTTCTGGGCACTGGGACCACACAAGATACCCTCAGCATATCTCAGATAAAACTAAACAGATCCTAGCATGGTGGCATAACCACCTTCTTTGTCTTGTGCTGCCCTGTGTGCCTGGACATCAACAGGGGTGGTGTAATCTTTCACCAGATGGCCCACACCTTACCTTTCTCCAGCTTCTTTCTCAATGTTGAGGTTTTTCAGTGGTCCCTGGGGCCACCTGCTCCTTTGGGTATGACTAGAAGTGAATCCATCACAGAGCCAAAGTGCTGCATCATGAGATGGCCATGTGCAGACAGCTCCTCTCCCCTGCACCTTGGCACGTGGGTATGTTGGTTGCTTGGAGTGCACTTGTCAGAAGCAGCTGTGTTTTGTTCCCATAATGGATGTAGTCACGTGGCAGGGGAAGGATTGCAGGTCTGAGGGAGCTGGAGCAGTGGGATGTCCCACCTTGGGGAAGCCAAGGTGCCCCACCCTTGGCTTAACAGCAGGCTGAAAACTTTTCAATCATGGAATCTTCCAGTTGGAAAAGACCTTTGAGATCATCAAGTCCATCTGCACCCATCATCCACTAAACCAGTCCCTCAAAAACTTATCTATCCATTTTTTAAACAGGGTGACTCAACCCTGGGCAGCTGTGCCAGTGCCTGACCTTTCGGTAAAGAAATTCTTCCTAATATCCAGTCTGAACCTCCCCTGGTGCAATTTAAAACCTTTTCCCCTTGTCCTGTCACCTGTCACTTGAGAGAAGAGATCAACACTCACTCTGCCAAGTGTTTGTTGGGTTGGGTGCAACCAAAGGCACAAGATTTGTCAAGGAAAGGCTCCTCTCAACTGCAAACACAAAAGCACTTGCACTCCTTAATTACTTCCATCTAGGAATGTTGATGGCATCTTTAATTGAACTCATAGTGAAAAGTAGGTGGCAAGTTGAATGCTTTGCTTTTGCATCTGGAATCCCACTGCTAATTAGATCTTCTCAAATCAGGAATGCATTTTCATTTTTTCTGTTTTCCCTGCCCAACTAGCCATCTGAAATACTTTTTTCACCCTTTTATCCATAGTACTTTGATTTGGGGAATAGTGAGACCCTGTGCACATTTTCTTGCATGCTTAGACCAATATACACTTTTTAAAGTTGGAGTGGCCTTCTTTTACCCAGCGCTTATGCAGCCTGTGCTCTCCTCTTCCAGATTCCTCCTGAAGGATCCACTGCTGAGTGATGAGAAATTGCTGAAATGCATTGTGCCACATCAGGAAGAGCACAGAATAGCTTAGGACTTTAATTCCTCTTCTTCTTTCGAGGTGAAGAATTGACAAATCTTATGGACACACCGCAAGTAATAGAGTCTGGGGGAGATGGAAGAAGATCAGGAGCCCCCAGCAGTGATTGAGACTCTGGAGAATTGGTCCCCAGGGATGTACATGTAGATACTAAGGCCTGTGTTTATACAAGTGATTGCTTTGCCATGCTCTCCTTCAGGACCTGACTGAGAGCATCTGGAGGGGAAATATATACTGTCACCTCCAGCAGAGGCAAGATGGTCCATGCCACCCTGTCCTTATGCTCTGAGCTTCTCTACATGCTGTGCCATCACCAGCATTTGTTCCCATAGGAGATTTTACTGTGTCTGGCAGCTACAATTTTCCTTGTTTGCCCTTTACTCTTCTCCTTTCATCCTGTGCTTGCCCACACGGATAGCTCTCTATCACACTAATGGGTTTGCTTCATCACTTCCCTCCTTCATCCTTTCTGTGTCCAGCAGAGATGTGGAGGCTGTGGGCTCTGCTTGCTGGCCAGTTCAGTGACAGAGCCATCACCAGGAGTCACTTTGGCCTATAAGACAGTTTCTCTGGGTCTCTATGGCATTCAGAGTTCAGGTTCATTTGCACAAACACAGGGTGAGAAAATGAGTGCTGCAGGAGCACCTCCTGGGAGTCAGGCATACACAGTGTTGAGGCTCGTGGGGAGCCCCAGCCCCTGGGAACACTGTGGCTCTCCAGGCTGGGCACGCTGAGAGCTCTCCTGGCTGCTGTGACCAGCGCTCTGGTGCCACTTGGCAGCCCAGGCAATGGCACAAATGATTTTCTACCCTTGTCTCAAACTGTAAAGCGAATACAGTGATGGAGGGAGAAAGGATTAATGCGGCTCAGGGAAGAGCTGTGTTCCCACAGAGGATTGTACTGAGCACACTTGTGCTATCACAATGCACATGGGGAATTTTTAACCCTGGGATTCCTCTTGAGTGCTGGTAAGGGCTTGCGTGGGAAGCAATGGTTTCCATGTGGCTGCGAAGCATTGTGGTGGGGCTGCTCCCTCCTTGCACTGGGCTCAGGGAGTGGGTCAGCAATTTTTTCTCTGTGGAGATTTTTAAACTGCTTCTCTGTTTTTCTCACTCCTGGGTTGATGGACGCTGCAGACTGTGAGTAAAGGTTGCAATATTACAGCTCAATGTGTGTCACCTACCTGTGGCTGTAGTAGGCAGGGTCATGGCTCTTCCAGAAGGAAAAATGCCTCAGCTGATGCTGTCTCCTGTGAATCCCCCGGGAACTGGTGGTGCAGTGAGTGCACTGCTGTGTTTTGTGCCATCAGGCTGTGTGCATCTGATGCAGCAAAGCAGTGGCTGAGTAAGGTAGAGGCAAGTGCAGTGGCTCCAGAGCTGGTCCAGGTGCGTGCAGAGCCCTGGTGCTGGCTCCCTCCTGGCATGAACACCCCAGGCCCTCGCTTTGGGACATCACTTTGGGAAATGCAATGTTTCCCATCTGTTCCTCCCCAGCTCTCCGTCGTTTCTGTGTGTGCCCACCAGAGAGCAACCCCAGCACAGGGCTGTTGTCTCCAGAGAGACAGAGACAGGGATGGTGGGTCTTGATATGAGGTCAGATCCATCTTCCCTCACCCCTTCCAGCCCTATCACCTAGTCCCAAACTTGAGCTGAATGTGGGTTTGGCCCTACCGTGCACGCTGTGTCCTGGGCAAGAGGAGCATCTCACTGGGCAGGGGTGCCAGCCAAGAGACTCTGCCTGGCTCTTCTGCAGCAAATCCACTGCCATCACCAGGGAAGAGCCATACCTGGAGACAGCAAGGAGCATCAGTCCAACACACAGGGAGAAAGCAGGGGTTCATACAGAGCTTGCAAAACTCGGATGGATAAAAATCTGGTGCTTTATGGAGTCTATTCAGTAAGTGCACAAATTGTGCTTGTCTCAGAGAAGCATTGAGTCATTTAGGTGAGAAAATACCCTTAGGATTGAGTCCAACAGGTGTCTCAGTGGATGTCCTCAGTGCTTGAACATGTAGTTGGGTGTCTCGGTGTGGTTTTGTACGTGCAATACTATCCTAGCAGTCGGAGTTCAGGGAAGGAAGTAACCTGTGCTTTGCATGCATCCACAGACTTTGCAAGTGTCAGCTGACCTCCAGTGGTGGCACAAAGTCCCAGGGCAGGCAGGCACATCTGGGCATGGAGGTGGAGCTCAGCTATGCAAGAGCAAACATCTTAACCTGAGCTGCTTGTGTCAGGAGGGAGAAACAGACAGGATTTATCTTGTCTGGAACACACACACATTGCAGGGGGGATGAGTTGCCTGCTGCAGGAGCCATCCCTCTCCTGGGATTTGCCTGAGCCCAAGGATCAGTGTTCATGTGTCACTGGGTGTAACAGCCCATAGCAATGCTGAGCTGTAGCTCAGTACTTGCAGAAATGGGCTTTCAAAGAAAGCCAAGGGAAGGAACAACTCTGTGCTATTTTTATCCTTGCACCAGCCCCCCGGGATTTCGATTGACAGTATTAGTTATGAAGGCAATATTATGAGTTTAACTATGAGTGAAATAACACAACTTCTGTGGGAAGGAGAGTAAAAGAGGCAATTATGCAGTAGTTTAATAACAGTGCTCTGCTGGCTGGGTAGCCAGAAACTTACAGTTGACAGTAATTAGATTTTTTCATTCTTCCTGTTAAATAGCTATAAAAATTACAATAGAAATTTATCTGATTCTCTTTTATTCCACGCTGTTTTCATCATCCAGCCAGTGCCCATTTGGCCTTCAGGTTATTATTTTATGTTTTTAGTGTCTGGTATTTAAGACATGCAGAAACGGGACTTAATGTTGAAAAATGTGGAAAGCACTATGAATAAGGAGATGGCAGTAACACTCTTCTGAGCATTAGGAATCCAAGGGATGCTTGGATAGGCAGTGAGAGCTTTCCAAATTGACTCATCCTGAATAACAGCTGGAATTCTAAGCATCTTTGCCACAGGAGTTATTCCAAATAATTTAAAATGACAATGAAAATGAGATGTTAGAAATGAAGCGTTCTTTGGCCTGCCTGTTACTGTAATGTGCCACGCGTAGATAAGCTGCCAGGAGGGAGGGAGGGAGGGAAGTTGGTTCTGTGCTGCATCAGTCTGCACACTGGTTGGTTGTTGCCCTCATCTCCCTTGTGGGGTGGGATAGGATGGGAATTGATGTGTTGATCTGGTTTTAGGCTTCACTCCCATTTTGGCCTCCGCGCTAGGGTAGCAGGGAGAGTGGGGGGTGTTTGGCAGCAGGCAGAGAGCTGGGCTTGTACTTGTTGAGGCAAGAACCTGTGTGGTCATTCAGGTCTGAGGAGCACCTTCTCTTCCCAATCTTGGCTGCTGTGTGCAGCCCTGCAGTGCTGCTGTGTGCACCAATGTGCTGGCAGGCTGGTGCTGCACAGGCATCTCATCTCCCTGTCCTTTACATCCCAAGTGATGCTTGCTTGTCCCCTGCCCTCTTTCCAAGCGCTGTCCTTTTCTTTTTTGTGTGTGTCTAGACAGCATGAAGTTTTCTCTTCTGCCATAAAAAAACGAATTACTTTAGCAACTGTGTATTTCCAGACTTGCAGGGTAGAACTTGATGAGCCAGCAAATGTGTGGCATTTCGGCTGCTTATGATCATAGCTTGAAAGGGCTACACAGCACAGAGGAGAGAGCTCTCAGGTTTGCTCTCATCATTGAAAGCTCAGGCTGAGGTATTTGCTTGGAGGCTAAAAGTATTCTTCCTTTTGCTCTCCTTTACTTTATAATGTCAAAGAGCCAGGTATGATAAATGATTTTCTGGTGCTGATGTTGTGAAGGGGATTGAGTGTGAGGTGGTGTTTTGCAGCTCCAGTGGGATCTCTGACATGTGCAATAAATATGCTCTGCCGCAGCAGCGCACCCGACCTCACAGCAGAGCAGGTCTCTTATTTCATTTCTTTTGCCTGCCATGGCAGGAACATCACAGCTCAACTTCACACTCGTGTTATCGTTTTAAAACACTCTGGAGCTGCCCAGAGCCATTAGCAGGGCAGAGGCCACCTCCAGGTACGCTGCTACCCTCTTTGCTTCCTCTTGTCGACAGAGATATGCTGTGCTTTTGGCAGATGCAAATGCTCCAGATGGTACTGGGAAAAGTGCAAATGAGAGATTTTATTCCAGCCCTTCCTCACTTTAATAAAACTTGTTCATCTGACTGGTAGATCTTTTTTTTTTCTTTCCAAAGGGCCTGTAGAATGCATCCCTCCTCCTTTCTTCTACCCCTAACTCTCAGCTTGTGACCTTCAGCTCATTCTGGTGTCATTGGAAGGCATGCTGCTGGTCACTACACTCTGCTGTCCAACCTGCCTTCCAGCATGTCTTTCTGGTACTCGGATCATAGTCTGTGAAAACTGGATATAAGCCATTACTCAAGGTGTCCAACTGTCTCAGTGCCAGGGCCAATTGCCAGTGTGGAGCCAGGTGGACAAGATAGCGAGAGATTTGTGGGGTTTTGGCACCAGGCTGTGCACTGGGGTGCTGCAGACCTTCAGTGTGTGCTGAGAGAAATATTCCCTCACGCCCTGAGCAGCAGGGGCAGCCTGGGGTTTGAAGCACCAGGTACTGCTGCTGGGCTATGCCTGCTGCCCAGGCAGGCAACAGCCTTCTCATGCAAAGCCATGGTGGAAGAGCAGGGAGGCTGAAAGGACTCACCTCTGGGGTTGATCCAGCCCGTGGGGCACTACCTGGACCTAAATTTGGATTGGGAGGATGAAAGAGAGGAGAGCTTTCATCTCCCCCATTAGCTCAGTCTGGAATGGCAAGTGTGCTCCCAGTCATATGCTGTGCTGATGCTCATACAGTGCCCGAGTCACCATCCTGCATTAGCTTGTTCCAGCACATTTCTGTGTTACAGAATTAGATCCATTTTGCAAATTGCTGCTGTACTAATAATTAAATTGAAGGGTGGGGTTTTTGTTGTTCTTTTTTTTCTTTTTTTTTTTCTTTTGCACTGGAGTAAATCAGGAAGAAGTCAACAGAATCAAGCCCTTAGTGCTTTCAGCAACATGCTCATTTAAATTGGATGCAAGAGGGTGTCTGTGTTTACATTTGGCCTGCCAAGAATCTCTGTTTCAGAAACTGGCTTACATAATATGTCAAAATTGGTTTACTCATTAGCATTGCAAACTGTGTGAAACAAGCCACAGATTGATAAACTCGCAGCAATATTTGCATCCAGAGCCGAACGGCACATGGGGAGGGGAGGTTCATTAGGAAACATTCCATTTCCATGAGAATAACAAATGGTTTCCAGTTATGTATCTCAAACTTTGTTAATTTTCTGTCTTCCCAAATTTAAATAAAGATTGAGAGGGAAATGTGAAAATCTCTGTTGGCAAGCAGGAAGCCCATCTTAATATTTCCTAGGCTGGTGGGTTATTTGCAGCAGCAGCAACTCCAAGTTGTCAATTCCCCTTTCTCTGGCCAGGGCTGCAGCCCTGAGCCAGGTTCCAGCTGGCTCACACAGCCCCTGCTGCCTGGATTGATGGTTTCTCTACAGCACAGGTGGGATGTAGGCTCTGATGTTATTAAACATGGAGTGGGCAGGGTGCAAAGGGCCCATGGTGATGCTGCCTGCTCCTGCCGTAGCCTGGCCAGGGCGAGCGTGGGTGCAGTGCAGCCTCGGGCAGAGCCAAGGACCGTGGTGCTAAAAACTGCCGGGTCGGCTCCTCTGTGGTGGGACCAGTAAAGCTCTTCTGTCTCCACCACACGGTGTGTGATTTTCTAGGCATCTGTAAAACTGGGTCCACACGTGTAAGCATGAACAGGGCTCCTGGGGTAACATGAGCAAATGTGTTAAGAGTAAAGCAATGCGGCAGAGAGGGTCTAAGTGTGACCGGTGCATTTGGGCTCCCACTATGTGCGCTTTAAGTACCCTGCGGTGGGATGAGGGCAGTGGGAAGAGATGGCAAAGTGCTGTGGGGAGCCAGGAAAAGAGCAGCCCTCTCTCATGCTGTCCTCGTGCAGGTGCCTCCTGGGAGTACTCTGTGCCTGGGGAGGAGGAGTTTCTCCCTAGGCTGCAGATCTTGCTGTTACTGCATCGCTTACGGCTACGTTGGCCATTGACCTCGTACAGGCAGGGATTAATTCTCTTCAGAACCTTAAGCAATGAGGCAAAGCTGGCAGAAATCCGTAGATGTGTACAGCTTTTCAGTAGTATCTAAAGGAGTTCAGGGCTTAAATCCCATGGAGGTTTCTAGTTTGCTTTGAAACTCCCAACTGAAAAATCTTAAGTGGAAAGCTGTGATGCAGATGGAGACGTGGCATAACAGTGCAGGCGTTGGCGGTGGCTGGTTTTATGCTTGGTGATGCTGAGTGCCCTGTCCAGTATTTCATATGCATTTTTGCAAAGGATTCTAATGAAGCTGAAGAAAGCACCAGCCTGCAGTGCTGCAGGCTCCACCACAGCCCAACAAGTGTTTTGCCTTGTCAGCAAGCACAGACACATCTGCTTTTCAGCAATATTAGACCTGATCTGCAGAATTCACGGTGGAAAAAAGGCAGGCTTTGATCTCCTTATGCTTTGGAGTCTGTGTTGCAGCGTGGTTTGAAGGAACTGTGCAACAGGACAGGTCATCACCTGCTGCAGCCCATTGTGCTCTGGCTAAAACTGTGTCCTGCAGCCTCATGTCCCACACAGGTGCCCAAGTGGGCATGTATTTTTAAGAGGGCTGAGACACAGTATTGCCTAGGGATGCATCTGCAAAAGTGTTTTAATGGAAGTTTTTCAAAGTATTCACAAGTCTTTAGTGAGTTTAAGTAATAGCAGTTGTGTAGCTGTGGGAAGGGAAAATAAAATTATCTCACTGGAAAATGAGAGGTGTTTGCATTTCACTTACTGTCACACCTTGCAGCAAGAGGCTGGTCACCATGAGATACAGCAAGTTTCAGTGCCAGCTGGAGAGCTGAGTGCAATGAAGAAGGCCAGGAGCAGTGAGATGTCTCAGTTGGGAAGCTCAGTCAGACTGAGCATCCTCCTGCCATCCTCTGCCAACGTGTGGGAGCAGCCCAGGTGCCCACAGGCTGGAGAGGAGTTCTTGCAGGATTGTGGAAGAGCCAGCATCACCCTTCTTGCTGATGTAGTGGGTGCTAGGTTTTGTGTGGCCCTCAGTCACCGTTGCCTACTGCTGACTTTTGATCCATGTTCCTCCTTGGATCTGTGTTATTGCTACAAAACCTCCTCCATGCCTTGTCTGGGCTGTGCTGTCTTTTCTGTAGAGGGCGAGGAAGGAGTGAGGTGTGTGAGCCCTCTCCCTGGGGAGGAAGGAGTGAGGTGTGTGAACCCTGTCCCTGAGGGGGAAGATGTGTTGGCCAACACTATGCAGGCAAATGCTGAGACACGACTGTGGCTTGTGTGATATGAGCGTGGCTGCAGAGTGCAGTTTTTGCATGGATAAGGCATCAAAGGGCTGCTCATGGCACAGTGGGAGGCAAATGCTGCCCAGCTCTGTGGAGCATGGACCCTGAGTCCTTTAATCTTTGTGGCTGGGATGCAGGTAGTGTGCGTGGTAACTGGCAAATGCGTTCACATACGTTAAAATCTGCCAAGAAGTAGAGCAGTGCTTCAGCCTGGAGAACTCTCAGCACCACGATGTCTGCTCATTACAGTACCCACTGGCATCAGGCTGTATCTGTTGGAAACGTGGGGCCACATCAGCAGCAGTGACATCTGTCAGTGTGGCAATGCCATTCCCACTCGTGGGAAAGGGGCTTGGAGTTTCTGCTCTCGTAAAGGGCTTTTGGAGTCTCCTCTGTGCCTGGATTGTGCTGGAAGTGCAAGCCTTGAACAGATAAATTGAATTATCAGCTGAATTCAGCTTCCTTGGGTTTGTCTTCAGGATTTTCTGTTTGAATTCCAGTTGTTCTTGCACAGTTTATATCCTAAGCTGCTGGGGAAAAGCAATTGTGCTCCTATTTTGCTGCATAGTGAACTGTTGTCACCCAGCAGGTATTTCAGTATCCCAGCATGTAACTTCCGTTTCCAAATAAAAGAGAAAGTTCGCCGTGTGCCTCATCCATTAAGTCAGATCTGTTTGAATGTATTTGATGCAGTGTGTAGAAAGAAGTAAAACAGTGGTAAGCCCAGGGCTGGTAATTAAATAACGTAGAACATGATTTGCAGTCTCTGTTGCACCCAGTGGTGCTGGGGCGAAGGGCTGGTTGATGGAGGATGCTCAAGGGGTAAGCGCAGAGCTTTGTGAGAGGGATCTGTGGATCTGTTTTGTCCTCTTAACATCCCTAAATACAGAGCATAGACAGGGGACCAGGCTGCAAACCCTCTCGTGAGGAGGTTTGTGGTGATAGGGCATGGGGTTTGTGTCTTGATGCAGCTGGTGGGGGGAAAGAAACGTAGCATCTTCCCAAGGAAGCGGCGTGCGTTTGCCACTGGTGCATCCGGTTGGCAAGCAGGTGCCTGTATGTCGGAGGCAATGAGCTCACCCCTGCTACTTTCTTCTCCTTCCAACACACGAGGGCAGAGCAAAGGTTGCATTAACAGTGTGGAAATTTTCCCTTTTGGCACAAGGGAACTCCTGGGTTTCCCATAGGTTTTCCCTGATACGCAAATAGGGACGAAAGCTCAAGTTCCAGCTTTGGAGGTCTGGTGCTGTGTGAGCACAGGAGAAGCTTGGTGCACACTGAAGTATGGGACATCTGAGAGGTCTTTTCCACTCTCTGGAGAGGCTCCTTGCTGTAGCGGTGGGGCAGCTTTCTGAGATGCAATGAAGACATCTCGAATATAACAGAGAGTCCAAAAAGCCCCCAAACCCAGCAGTGAAGAAGCACTGCTCGGATGACAGTCTATAAGTGTCAGAGGAGGCTCTTTTAGCTTAGAGCAACTTTAGCCCAGAGTTGTGAGCTGCTCCTTTCCTGTAGAGCACACAGGAGGACTGAGGCGATGCTGCATTAGCAGTGGGGAGGAAGGAGCTGCATCCCCCAGCCCTCTGTGGTGGTACCTGCACCACAGCACAGCCGGCAGCCTCGCACCGCGGGGAAGGCGTTTGCTTTCTCTGCTTGGGCTGTATGTAGTTGTTGTCTAATAATGTGAGCATTTTGCCATCCCTCTGCAAATAAGGCTGAGGCTGCTGCTGATTGGTATATCATCTCACTTTCTCTCAGCATTGATTTTCTTGCTCTCCTTATTTGCTTCATAAAAAGCGAGGCAAGGAGCTGGTGCTCGCTCGCTCCCTCTCCCTCCCTCCCTCCCTCCCTCCCTCTCTCTCTCTCTCTCTCTCTCTCTACTGTGAGAAGCTTTTGGGAGCCTTTATTTTTAGTATGAGACAAACCTTGCTTTATTTCCGGAGACGCAAGTTGGATTATAAATCCTTTTGTAAATGTGTATGGTGATATTTGCTCCGGTAAGTTCTATACGTTTCTGTTTATTTGTGTAACTGTAAGGTTTGAGGGAGAAGTGGGGTTTTACTGGAATCATGAAGCCCACAAAATTGTTTTTAGGTTTGGTTTCTCTGTACTCTTGTGCTAAGCCCAACTGTTCTGTGGTTTTCAGATAGGTTGAAATATTTTAGGTTTGGTTTTTGCTTTGCAGAGGGGGATGCCTGCTTTGAAAACTTGGTTTGCACTTAATTTTACAGCAGAAACGTGGACAGTGAAGATTAAAGGGAAAAGGAATTCTGTTTTATTGTGTTCTTCCTGGAATTTTAAGTCAAAGATGCCTCAAAAACAATGCAGCAATATTTTATATTAAAAAAAACCCAGTAAGAGCTATTTAATATCTATCATCTGAAGTATGAATACCTGACTGCATACTACTTGAGAAGGATCAGTCTGAAGTGTGGCAGGTTGGCAGCAACATGCTCCTCATCAAAACGCATTAATGAAATAAAGAAAATCTTTAATGCAATTAAGAAAACAGGTTGTTTTTCAGAGTGTAACATCATTAATACAGGTCAATAGACTGTTGCTCTGACTTGCTGCTCCCTGCCTCTGCTTTGTACGGCTCAGCAGCCTCATTCCTCAGTGCTCTCGGTAACTTGGAAACCTCTTTGTTACCTGTAGATAATAGCGAGGTGCAGTTATTTATCTCTCCCCATCATAGCTCTTGGTGCACTTCCCAGGCAGTGCAAGAGAGTGATTGTAATAGTATGCCTGGGGAAAACCAGTTGTATGGCTGTGATGCTTTTGGAATATGTAATAAATACTTGAATTTGCAGCAATATATTGATTAATTTATTGGCACTTCAGTTCTTTCATACTGGAATCACATTGGTGGGAGTCATTTGTTTCAGTGTTTCGGAAGTGTAAAAACTCCAGCTGTAGCACAAGCTGGAGCTGCTGTGAGAACATGCCTGAGTATATACCTGCTCAGAAAATCAACATATTAGACCCAGAATAACCTGCTTACTCTTATGATAGCAGAGTGTGTTAATACATATATGAAGTGTAGTTCAGTAAGATCTTAGAAAACTGTAACTGGCTTTATTAAACCCACAGGGGAAGGTGAGTATGTTGTGTCTGGCAGTCCAAGTTAAACTCTTCCAGAGAGAAATTTCTCATTGTCAATAACTGCTTAGTCATTTTAAGCTGCTTTTGGACCAATTTAATTGTTCCCATTTTTAAAAAATATATATATTTTGAATATGTATTTTCAAAAAAAAATATATTTCAAAAGAATAGTTGCCCTGGCCTTCTCACCTGCCTAAGAGCAGCCGGTGGGAGCGTTTCTTGGTGTGCTCCTCCTCAGTGGGCTCAGGAGCTCTGCTGGGGTCTGTGCCCGGGCTGGGCAGGGTGCGGTGCGGGCGTGCAGCACCCCACGGGCAGCCAGCTGGGCACAGGGTGCCAGACAGCCGAGCCCACGCACTGTGTTCCTGAAAATGTAGTGGATAGGCACTCAGTTCAGTGCCTCCTTGGGTTTTGTGTGCTTCCTATTTCATAAGGACCATATATATTTGTACCAGCTGCGTACCTTGACTGGATGTGCTCAGCACGCTGTTGGAAAACATGGTACATAAAATGTGTTCTGTACCTCAGTGTTAGAGAACAAGGTACATCACAATAATTGCCTTTTTCAGAGCTGTTTAACTCCTCAGGTATGTGGAAGGCATGGGTGCTGAGCAGTGCACACCTCACATACCTTCTAAGCATAATCCAACTTGCCTGAGGACAGCATTAAGCATTTCTAACTTTGCTGAGCCTTGGTGTCTGGCTCAGTGCAGTGTCCTGCAGGTGAGCAGAAGGACGGTGGTCAAAGAGCACATTTGGGTGACCCTGAGGGGAAGGAGCTGGGCAGCATGAACTGAGGAGCACAGCTCCTGCTGCCAGCACTGCAGAACTAAAGGCCTGGAGTTTCTGTGCCGTGTAACTTATCGGAGCAGGGTTGCCTAACTACCCTGAAAGCTGGGTTGTGGTTCACCTAGAAGCCAGCTGAGCTCATCTTCATAGCTTTGAAGCAGGAATGACTGCAGGCAGGAGGAAGTCTTCCCCCTTTCCCCAAAGGCAGATTGCCAGCGGCGGAGGGAGTGTAAGGCACAAAGTGAAGAATGTGGTTAGGCCATTGCTGCAAGACTTTTCCTTGGCAGAGGAGCTTGTGGCTGAGCAGAAATGATCCCTTCAGCCGTGCATGCTGCCTGTACGTGATACAGCTGAGATGAACTTGGGGGGACAGGAGAGCTTACCCTGCTCCTCGTGTTGTGTATACAGATGTCTTCAATGTTCATGGTTTTCCATCTGTCACCTTTTGCCCATCCTAGTGTTGCAATATGTGATCCTCCTTCATCTCCAGTTGCTTGGTGGTAGCAGGTCTGGGGGTAGCTTCTCTCCGGTCTGTCATGCCCAACCATCACTTGGCTCTCGGACCTTGGAGCAGCCTCCATCACCTCCATCCTCTTCTGCAAGATGACCTCAGGCTGATGTGCAAACCAGGATTGGTGTGGCCACAGGGACAGCTTCACAGCACAGTTCTTTGCAAGCTGACAGGGCTGAAAATGTGAGCTTTGTGCCAATGGGAGAGTTTCTGCCCCTTTCTAGTCAATGCATCAGGGTTTGAAAAGAATTTGAAGCATTACTTTAGGAGTGCCTGGATCCTGGAGAACTTCTTTTCCTTTGAGACCTGTTTCCTTCGCTGCTCTTCTAGGAACTCAAACAATTCCTAGAGAAATTCTTTACACTCCTAAAAAAATGATTTCTTAAATATCTGGCTCCTCCTGAATGCCAGAGAGTCTTTTTTTTAGCCAAGTCCTTGGAAGACTTAATGAATACTCTCCTCACCTCTGTTGATCCTGTTCAGATCAATAGGCACTCTACAGGGGAAAGGTATTCGAGTTGATATTGGATAGCAGCTGCCTGTCACTGCTGGTGATGGCAGGTGGTGTTTTATTCATGTCACTCTTTTTTAAGAGTTCCTGTACAATTATGTGACCTTTTATTTCCAGGGAATATTTCCCTGTATGTAGGATGGCAGATGGCAACTTGACCTAGAGGGTGGTCTTTCTGTTTTTGCCTTTGGGCTCTCTGTCCCTCAGCAAGCTGAGCACGAGTCGTTTCAAATAGTATCGTGGTACACCCTTGTAATTACAACACTTTTGTGTGTGTTGGGCTGGAGGTTCAGTCCAAGCTGGTCTGAGCAGCACTGGGGTTCCTGGGTCCCTGCCTGAGCTGTGCCTGCGCGGGTGCCACCGTGGGATGAAGGCATGTGGAGGGGTGGGAGGAGAGCTGAGGATGGGGTACAAGCAAGAACCACGTCGCCATTCAGCACATCCCTGCTCCTTCATCTAGAGCTGGTGGTGGAAGTGAAGAGATGAAAGTGTTGTCTGCCAGAGCAGCACATGTGTGTCTGTACACAGGATGCTGGGTGGCTAGAGAGCCCAGGCAGGCCCAAAGGAGGGCCTTAGCTCCTCGCCAGGTGTGCAGTGCCATGGCACCAGCCCTGAAGAAGTTGGAGGGGGCCCGTCAGAGTGTCTGGGCTGCAGGCGAGGTTGGAGCTGGGGGCACACGCTCCTGCCCGGGCTCACAGAGCCAGCAGGGGCAGAACTGTGGAGTGCTTGCACAGTTTTTATTTAATTCAGTGTCTGATGCAGTTGGAGGGAGACTGTGTGTCCTTGGTTTTGCAAATGTGATTGCTGCCCTGCACCTGAGGGGATGCTCAGAGCCCTTGAACCTTCAATGAAGCACCTTGGTAAGCCAGCTCTGGGGACAGAGATGTGATGATGCTGTGAAACTCCTCAGCCTTCCTCTCCTGTCTCATACAACCTCTGCTTTGGAGAAAAAAAGAAAAGAAAAATGAGAAAGCTGTGCTGAGCCCTTCTGTAGACACAGGGGAAGAAGAACCAGGTGATCAGCATGGGGTGCTGTACCTGCAGTGCTGTGCCTTTCCTTCCTCTCCAAATGTCTGGGTGCCGGGGCTGTCTGTCTGTCTGTCTGTCCATCCAAGCACAGGCTGTCTGGGTGGACAGGCTCTGTACCACCTCAGTGGCTGTGCAGCAGCTCATCTGTCACTAAATGTCCCCGGTGCCACGGCAAAGCAAATATGCTGCAGCAGGCTGGAAAGCTGTAAACATATGGGCACTAACAACAGATTAACTGAGTGATTTAGTCTAAGGGGCTTGGTAGATTACCATAAAATGTATCTTAATTAGAAAAGCAATCAAACTTGCGCAGAGTCAATGAAGATGGAACTTCCCCGTTGGCAGTAGCGTGCGCTGGGTCTCTCCCACCCGGGGCTGGCGATGGCAATGGATGTATCTCATGTCTGCTTTGAGGGGTTTTCTGTGGTTTCCCAATCCAGCTATGGGTGGAGGGGGTCCTTGTGCTGAATTATTTATTCTTTGACCCATGAGACCATCCTGCGAACTGCTTGGAATGGGACTGGTGGTGAACTTGTAACTCTTTTAATAGCATTAACAAACCAGAAATTGCTGAAGGTGGAAGAACAGAGCATGTGCACATTATCCTTAAAACTGTGTGCAATTACCCAAAGATATGTCTGAGTGTTTGCCATGTATAGCACAGCTAGTCCCAGATAAACGATTGGGGCTTCTAAGTGCTACCATAACACAAATAATTAATAAGTCTGTCTCACTCACTGTGTCCTCATCTTTTTAGTGAGCATGGCCATAATTAGCTTTGACTTAATCCTGAATTTATAGCATGTTCAATTGCTTTTTTAAATTCTGCTTGTGTTTTCTTTGCTTCCTTACTTTATCGGCCCTGGGTTTATTCCACAGACCTGAATCTACAGATAGAAAAAGCTAAGTAATCATCTCCAGCAGTGCAGATATAAAGATTGCAAGAGTCAAAACCATACTGACGGTTGGTTTTGTACAAGTCCTGGCTTTTTTTCCAGGGTCTTGAAGGATTTGAAGTACATTGAGCAGTGGTACAGAAGATGCACAGCAGCTGTTGGCAGTTGAGGGAAAGGAAAGGGCACCTGGTTGTTTAAGAATTAAGTATTTTGAACACGAAGGAAATGGAGAACATTCAGGCAGGGGTTTTGCCAAGTTTTTTATTCTCTTTTATTGTATTTAGAAGCAGATATGGCTGCAGAATTCAGGGAACTTGAATGGAAGGGCATGAAAAGGAAAAGAGAGAGACAAGAGGTGTGGAGGAGCACAGAAAGGGGAGGATGTAGAGGAAACGGGACAACCTAAGCTGTCCAGATGAAGTGTGTGAAGAGCTAGTGAGATAAGGAGGCAACAATTATTTTATTTCAATTATAAGGACATTACTAAAAATGTTTGTCTTTGGGTGTTGCTTTTTATGATGAAGTGTGGGGAAGGACAGCAATGCCATTTCTGGAGACAGAGTATAAGAGGAGTGGCTGAAAAGAAGGGAAAAATGAGGTTTTAACTTTAAAAATATTTCTTGCTCAAAGTGTTCCCTGTGAATTCCCAGAGCTCAGCAAAGCAAACTTTCATTTATAGCCCATCATTTTAATTATTACAAAATAAATTATTTTTACCACGTGGGCTGATAGTTAGCCAGGAGCAAATTCTTCTTCCAGCTTTTTGCACAGAGGCGGGTGCGGAGGTCAGAGCCAGCTACAGCGGAATTTTCCATCCCAAACTGGTTTGAGATGAGCTGGCGGGTCCAGTGTTTGGGTCCCACCTCCATGAAGCTCTGGTATGGAGGGCTCAAGCCATCCTCCACTGTAAAAGGTGCCAAGGTGAGGCTGGGCCTGGAGCAAGAAGAGGACATCTGCGATGGTCAGATTAATGGACACCACGAATGGGCCTTGGTGGCCAAGCTGGGGGTCCCTGGAGGGCTTTGCAGACATACGGCCTACAAAAGAAGCCATAATTTTCTGAAAGCAGAGCCTTAGTTCCAGCAGTCCTGCTTATACAAGTGTTGTGGGACTGAAAAAAAAAGGAAAAAATGGTCAGACATCATCTGAAAGGATGCTGCTGAAAGGAGGATTGGAAGGCCCATTGCTTAGCAATTTGAAAGCACTCTCAAATCCTCATGGGAAAAAGCTGTTGCACCAGATTATTAATCCCAAGGGGTTTGTGGCTTCTTTCCCAAACTAAGTAATTTTCACCCGTTTCCTTGAATCTGCTTGAGAAAGGAGACAGAGCAGAATGCAGGCGTGTGGAGAGGCAGCAGATGAGACCAAATAGCTGCACAGCAGCACGGGGCGGGGGGGCTGGGAGGAACCTGCTAATGGCCTCTGATGAGTATGGTCATGATAATAATGAGGTTGATGCCCTTTCATTCACCCAGAAACATCTTAGCGAACGTATAATCCGTGCTAGTCAATGGGCAATCATTAGCTCATAAATAATAAAGTGTGACTGAAGGACAGGAGCCTTTCCTGTAATAATCATTTTCAGTCAGTGTTGTCCCAGGCAGGGTTTCGTGGCAGCCCCACACTGGGCCACGCTGCGGGGACCAAGCTGTCAGGGCATCTTTTTCTCTGAGGAGCACTCCCACCTCTCACTTCTGCTGTGTGCATCTGGCAGGAGAGCAGGAAAATACTCCTCAGGAGCCCAAGTCTAGCAGGTCGTGCTGGGAAAGAGGAGCTGAAGCTAATGGAATGAACAAAGACGCAAATTAAGTAACAAAACAGTCATCTGAGGTGCTGCCAAGGGCCTTGACCTCTCCAGCCATGCCTAGTGGTGATGCTGGCAGAGCTGGCAATGGGGCTGGACACCCCAGTTGGGAGAGTTGCCTTGTCCTAGCCCAAGTCTGGGGCAAACGGGGTGTGCATTGTGTGCAACACTGCTTTGGCAAGCTGGGTTTGCAGTCCCCTGCCATCCAGTGCCACAGCGGAGTAGGCTTGGTGCATTCTTGGTTGTTGTTGAGCCCCTCAGGCTGCATTCAGAGAATCATAGAATCATGAAATGGTTTGGTTTGGAAGGGACCTTAAAGTTCATCCAGTTCCAACATCCCTGCCATGAGCAGGGACACCTTCCACTGGATCAGGGTGCTCAAATCCCCATTGACCATCAAGGTTTTAGTGACATTAAGTTTGGAGGCACTTTACTTTCACAGAATGTGTGGATGTCACTCAGCCATAATGTGTTTATTAGAGGGAATAAGTCCTATTTAGTAATAACTCGGATCATGCTCTGTGTGCATTTGTGTTAGATTGTGGGCCATTTTAAACCCAGATGCTTTTAAACCCACCAAGTGAGCAAGGAAATGAGCAACCATCCAACCTTTTTTATTTTATAATTAAATGTTTACACTTGTTACACAATAAATCCCATATAATCAGCTTGTAAAACCTGAGCAAGATCTATGTTTCCAAGAGGGAGCAGGAACAGAGTTACATTTATGCAAGAACCTGAGTGTTTTCTGGGTTGCCAGACCTTACCTGTTAATAAAAAAAAAGGTCACTTGTTAGAAAACATCTCCTTTACCTGACCATGGCTTTCCTTGTTTTCTGCCTGTGATGGTCACAGGTGACTGATTTCAAAGCAGCTCATGAGGTGATGTGTGCACATGAGGAGACTAGCAGGCACGGGCAAGAGGAAGAGGACACAGCCCAGGGGTGGCTGTTCTACTGGGCTGGCACTTGGGATGCTCTGGGAGCTGTTGCAATGTGGATTCTGGGAGAGACCATCAGAGTTGTCTTTTTTTCTGAGCAGTCTAGGACTGCCCAAAAAGGAGTGCATGACTGCTGAAGTGATGTATGTCACAACATGAGCTATTCAGGGATCATATGTACAAATTGAAACAAATCTGTCCACCTTGAGCTCCCACCTCCTTAAAAGAAGAGGATACAAATGTGGAGTTGTGGAGACTGCAGAGGAAGAGCTATAGCTTCCAGGTCTTTGTAAATGTCTTCAGTTATCTCAAACCTTTGACAAATGGCTAGTGGCTTGGAGCTTGGCATCTCTGCCCCACTTCTGTAAGTCACTTTGTCCTCCAACAACTTTTCATTTCAATGTGTCCAAGAAGAGATGCTCCAAATGTGTCTTTATTTTCTGCCTGTTAACTCTTCCGTGCCTGCTGCCAGCCTTAGCATTAGCTCTCAGCTTTACTAACCCATTAAATACTGGATGAAACACATCTCATCAGCTTGCATTGCATTTTGAACTTAATAAATAGGAAAGGCATTACAGAGATTCTGTCTGGCCATCTGGAGGAACAATGTTCTTTACCTCAACGAATGGCTATCTAATCCTCTCATATATAGTTGAGTTTTATTCTATTAAAATATAATGAGAAAAGACTACCATACCATTATGTGGTGGAGCTAAATGGGTTTTTTAGAATAATCAATGAAAAATGAATAAAAAAGATAAAGATTTTCCTCAAAGAAAAAGAGAGAAAATTGTCTCCTTGGGATTAAAGTATTGTAGGATCGAATTATTATAACATGATCTTTACTCACTAAAAATACCCCAATTTCATTTCCATAAATCTTTCCATTAAGAATCAAATTAACTATTTTTTTTCATTTTAAAATGTGAAGTATTAACTGAAATTCTGTGCTTTAAACAGAGGATGCTGCAGGGTTCCTGCCTGCCGTGGGGTCAGGTCTCTCCATCCAGTCAGTGCCATTGAGGGCTGCTCTCTGCAGGGTGCCATAAAATCCAAACCAGAGGTTTGCTGCTGCAAATGCCCCAGCAAAGACCCTGGCCAAGTGGGGAGATCTTGGATTGGATTGGTCTCCTCTCAGTGGGTGGCAGTTGCTGAGGCATGGCAGCTTGTGCTCTGTGGGTCTGTTGGCCTTAGGGGCTGGAGGACATGATGTTTTCCAGTGGTGGCTCTCCTCATCATTCACTTAGCTCTATGTAAAGCCATACAAAATAATCGATGCAAGTATTTTCCTGCAAAACAACTGTAGTTGCATTTATATTCCCTTTAAAAAGATGCTGGAAACGTTAAGTCTGATAACCAAGTTAAAGCTCTGAGGAGCTTTGCATGAGATCTAGACAGTTATTATACCCTTAGCTCCAGCATGGGGATCCAAAAGGCCCTTTCCCATCTGCCACCACATCCTGGAGGCACCCGTGGTCTGCAAGTGCCTCCTTGTGTGGGACAGTTTCCTAAGTGGTCTTTCAGTGATGAGCTGAAACTTAGGTATTGCTGCAGTCAATGTTTGAGCAGGGTTCAACGTTCCCCAGATGGGGCATATGTGATTCTTCAAACCCCAAACTCTGAGATGTTACCTCATCCCTGGGCTTTCCCCTACATTCGAACCAGGTCTGGGCAAACACAGGATCATTCTTTACAATGCTGCTATTTATTTTTAAGAGGGCACACTAAATCCCGGCAATTAGTGGGCAGTTGCTTCAGAGTTTATTTCTCAGAAGGAGCAGAGTATAATTCAGCCTTCTCCCTGTATAGTTGTTGGAGAAAAATGACTCCTGCTCGTCATTGCCTCCCCTTCCAGCACTGCGTTGGATGCGATGCCATCCACCTCCAATTCATCAACCAGTCAAGCTGATATAATTAGGAATCCCGAAGTCAATAATCTGATAATCTCCAGTGCACAAAGGCTTGTATGTAGGAGAAGTGATTTTAGGAAGTCTGCAGCTCAGATCCACACAGGAAAGATGCCAAATTTTAAAAAAGAAACAGGCAGAGACCTGGAGGAGAGAGTGCTTCCTAATCCTTCACTGGTGACACATTTTGGGCCATCAGCTCTGCAGTAAATGTTTTCCCGTACAGACATTTAGTGCCTTCAAACCTTCCCTTTATGGTCTTAATAATAATGTTCAATTACTGGTTCTGCTCTATAAATAAATAATCTCAGTTTAACGAGATGCTCTGCTGGGTGAGTGATGCTGGCTGCGAGGGGATGTCTCCAGGGCCCTCGAAGTAGTGCACTCTCTCCCAGCTCGCACACACGCTGTTGGCCACAGTGAGCACAGAAAGTGTAAAGCAGTATAACATTTGGCAAACATTTTGCAGTCTATTATGGCAATCTGGAGAAAGGGAAGTCTTACATCCAGAAATGATGCCAGAAAAAAAAGGTCTTTGTAAAACACTTTGAACATGTAAAATGACTAATAAAAGTGTAGGCGTTTCAAATATCTCAGGTTGTCTTCTAACAGCGTCAGGAGTTCCTATCGGCTTTGTAGTGTTAGGGCAGGAGTCAGGGCTGGGAGGAGACCTCTCTGGGAAAGCATCCAGCCAGTTCATTACCATTTTCCTCCCTCAACCCCAAGTGAAAGCATTGAAGACCAAACCACGTAGTGAGCTGTGTATCTCTCGCAGCCTGTCTTCGGCCAGCACAGCTCCAGGTGAGACCGATGCAGTTTCTTTTTAATATCTCCCTATCCTTGAGGAGTCACCAAGGAGCACTGAGGCAGAGTGAGGATCTCCCCTTTGCATGAGGGTGATTCGGGGTGCATCCCCAGGGCGGCTCCTCATCTGCCAGCGAGCTGCCAAAGGCTCTTGCACGGAGCAGAACTGCTCCTGGGAAAAGCAAGTGGCTTATATAAAAGTTTCATCAATTTTAAATGACAGTGTTATCTTCCTAACAGGATGTTTTAGCTGTAACACGCTCTACATAAGCCTTTTAACTCGCCTTGTCAGGAACCGTTCTGCCTTCTTCTGGTGTGTGCAGCGAGCCTGTCGCTCAGCAGGCATTGAGGGGAATTGTCGGGAAGCCAAACGCGGAGAAGCGATGGGAAATCATCCCATTTTTCCTTTCCACAGTGGGATGAGTGATGTCCGGGGTCATGTGCTGAGGCACTGCCAACTGTCTAATGCCCAGCTGGGAATTCCACTCCCCCAGGGCATTGCACACCCCAAGCCCTCGGCCACCGAGGAACGGCTGGGCTAGGAAACGAGGGGACCAGCCTTGAATCTGGAGTTTGGTTAAATAACAGCTCCTGAATACTGAATTAGAGGATCCATTGCTGTCGCATTGAAGCCTGTCATCAGCAGAAGGAGAGCTTCCTGCTGATCCCATAAATCAGCAGATGAACCTTTGTCTGCCTGAGCTGGTGTGAGGAGCATGTCCTCTGCTGGAAATTATTTTGCTATTTTTTCTCAGAGTGCTAAGGAGCCAACTGATCTTTAAAACACGCTAATCTGATTAGACAGGGAAGGCTGTTTATTGTTGCACAGTACCATAATATATTTCTGGTGATTAAATTGGACCAGAGGTGTCAAACTCAGGGCCCATGGGCTGAATCCATCCCTCCACCTTACTTATCCAGCCCAGCACCTTGTTCCTCTCCGGAGGCAGTGCCGAGCTCCTTGCCCCTACACTGCTGCCAGTGCTGGGCACGTGTGCAGTGTGTGACGCGCGTTACGCTGCAGGAGCAGGAGAACAGCGGGAGCCGTGAGCTCAACACCCCTGAGTTAGACTATGGGATTTACCTGGCTTCCTTCAAAAAGGTACCAACAGCGTAGGCCATGGCTGCAAGGTCAGAGAGGGGCTATCACCATAACGGGAGCAGGGGATGGGGTGTTAATCACCACAGGAAAGGCATTCCAAGCTTCAGAGATGTGCTGCCTTATTAGGGATGCATCTGAAGTGATGTGGAAGAAGGGTGATCTTCCAGCTCGGCTGGACTGTACTCAGGAGATGTGCATTGCTCTGGTCTGTGCTGGGAATCACAGAATCATAGAATCTTCTGGTTGGAAAAGACCTTTGAGATCGTTGAGTCCAACTGTACCCGTCCTCTGCTAAACCAGGTCCTTCAAAAACTCATCTACACCTTTTTTAAACACCTCCAGGGATGGTGACTCAGCCACCTCCCTGGACAGCCTGTTCCAGTGCCTGACCCCCCCTATCAGTAAAGAAATTCTTCCTAATACCTAGGGAAGCTCCAATAATGTCTCTTCCTCCTGCTCCCTTCAGTCTATGGCCTCATGGGGTGGGCTGGTAGCTGCTTCAATAGCAAACATTGAATGGGTGGGATGCTTGCATTGGTCCAGGCTGGGGACAGGCATTTTCCATTTCTCTTGAGGATCCACCTTTCCCTTGCACTGCTGTTGCAGGAAGGATGGGGTGCACAAGGGATGGGGGCACTAGGGATGGTTGGGCTTTGCCCTGCTCCTGTGCCAGTGGGCAGGAGCAGCCCAGCACAGCCACAGCAGCAAAGATTTGCTGCCCCATGGGCACCGTGGTTCTGCTGGCTGCTGCTCCTCAAGGGAAGGCAGGAGCAGCACTGGCCGTCGGGGCTGAGCCTTGAGAGGCAGCAGCCCTGTGATAACCAGATGTAACTCTGTGCTGGAGATTTATCAAACATGAAGGGGAAAAGCAATATGCGTGCACACTGCAGATGGGCCTAGCCTGGATTTATAGGCAAAGAATAAATAGGAACATAGGGAAATGCTTTCCCTTTCTCCATAAACTTTTCAATTTCAGAGAGGCCAGATTCAATAAAATTATCTCGCAGATGGAGGTTTTATTGAATCTGGCCCATAAAGCTCCCATTATGGGGTTTACAACTGTCATTTACACAAATCCTGCTATAATAAAATACAGTGGTGTTTACAGCATTCCTGCAACCGCCACAGAATTACAGTGTGCACAAAAGCCAACGAGTAAATCTCAGCTTAATGCACCAGGCACTCCACTGACAGCATAAAGCAGCAAAATTTGGAGGGGGGGAAAGGGAAAAATGCAGAACTAGGAGGAGAAGGTTGCTTGGTTAAGAGGGAAGTTTTGCCTAGTGCTTGGCTGAGATACTCCAGGGAAATGCCATTGATTTACAGCCCTCACCGTGCTCTCCTTCAATGCAAAACATAAATATGCATCCCAAAGGTGCTGCATGGCCTCAGCACACAGCTGTGGGGCCAGCTGGGTGTTACTGGCAGCTGGATGGTCCCAGCCGTTAGCAGCACCTGATCCAGCCAGGGCAGAGAGCCAAGCTCAGGTTGGCTGAAGTCCTGATGAAGTTAGGTATAGAAGTCTCCAGCTGGCTCCTTCTTCCTTTCCCAGCTGCCTTGTGGGTGCTGCCTGTGTGCTTGCTGAGTAAGGGTGGAAACTGGTGGGCAGCCCTGGTGGGTTGAGGCTGAAGGGTTTGCTGAACGCGTTGAAAGCATCTGAAAAGCTTCTGACTAAGAGCTAAACATGGGGCCGAAGGGTGAGTAAAGGCTGGGTCTGAACTGTCTGATGGACTAAGCTTCCGGTGCCTGAGTCTGCTGTCAAAGATAATCTCGATAGAGAAGAGGAAGAGAACTCTGGAGGAGATCCTCTCTGAGAAAGAATAGTCTGAGCTGTGGTTTTGGGCATTGCTCTGTGGCTTTGGTGAATAAACATGATGGTGCATGTTGATGCTGGTTTCCAATATTTTATTAAAGGAGATGCATTTCAGTTGTGTATCTTTCCTCTGCTTGTCACCATGCTGAGAGCTGTAGATAAGAGGTGATGGCTCTTCCTTTGTGTCAGCTCTGTCTCACACCACAACCCTTCAGTTCCCACTTTATATATCACTGCATTAATCTTTGGGCCTCTGTATGTATCTGCAAAACACTTGCATTTGCAACTCCCTTAATTAGGCCAGAAAGCAGGTCAGCACTAATCTCTCCTGTTCTCCTTAATATATTGTTTTCTGACATTGCCTCCCAAATTAAAGTGAGATGATTAATACTGATTTTTCAGTGCTGTGCTACATCTAAGGGCACAAACTTCTTGTGTTTGCAGAGGAGGTGTCTCGTTTAGGATGAAGGAACTCTATTCAAATTGTAGTAGAAACATTTATTTCATGGCACGTATTTAACAAGTCAATCACAATAAAATTCAACTTTTCTTGTTTTTGGTGAGCTTGGCATGAAGAATTGATTCAGTCAAAGTTTTTGTTAACTTTCCCTATCATTGGGTACCTAAATACCTTTAAATACCTGTCTGTCCTTGGTGATATGCCCTGGTCACATTGGAAGTCAGTCGCAGGGTGGGGACTTGAATTGTTCTCTTGCTGTTCTCTGTGCTCCATCATGCTCAGCCCATCCCCTTGCAGCTGGGGAGATTCTCCCTGCCCTGGTGCTTTGGAGTCACCCTGGTAACCTGGCAGTGTCTGGAGGAAAGATGCACAGGCAAAGCTGAAGTCCAAGGAGGCTGCTGAACCTCCTGGCTTTGCTGATGCTGGGAGGACTAAGGAGGCTGCTGAACCTCCTGGCTTTGCTCATGCTGGGAGGACTAAGATGAACAGTGTGTTCTGCAGAGCCTTGTGCAGCAAGGATAGATCTACTTGTATGTTTTCTATTTATTGTATTTCCGTATTGCTTTTACTGAATCAGTCTTTTATTTGCCATTACATCTGCTTGCTGTATAATTTTTCAGTGTCAAAGAACATCTTTTCTTTTCCAGATGTGCGCATTGCTTTTTTCCTCTGGGTTGCTGTGACTGGAGTCAGATGTTTACTTGTCATTTCCTATCTCTGCCCTACTGTACATCTGTAACTCTGTTAAAGCTGGTGGCGTTACTTCAGAGCTATAGTGCTACAACAAACAAAATCTAACCTGTCCTTTAATTTAAATTACAGCTGCATAAATAAGCTGTCCCCACTTCTGCTCATGGCCTTCCAAGGGATTCTACATCAGTGATGTTTTAAGACACCCATGCCTGCCTCCAATTCCTCTCTTTGAACCCTTGATGCAAATATAAATTCTTGCGCATCTCTGTCCTGAAGACTCTCTCCTTTACCTTTTTCTCCTGGAAGATTAAGATGTGATACAGTTTTGCATCAGAAGCACCTAAGCTCTTTGTTCCCTCTGGTTTGCCTCAGATTATCCCAAGTCTTGATTTTTTTCCTGTTTTGCTTAGTGTCAAGTAATTTAGAAAACATAATCAAAAACTGTTTGTGGTTTTTTTTCCCCAAGTGATATGTGAAACAGCAGCACGGCAGCATGGATCTGTGTTTTTCTATGGAATGGGATGGCAGCCACATGCACTGTCTTGATTTACTGTTGCTATTCCTGGTTGCTCCTTATAAATTCTTCTGCCAGTGTTTTATCTGGGTTAAGACCGACTCACAGTATCATAAGGTTGGAAAGGATCTCCGAGATCGAGTCCAACCTATAACCCAAAACTAACACCAACACCATCATCTCATTATTCATTATTCATCAACTAATTATTCTCAGTCCAAATTCACCCCTCTCCTCTTGTCCAAGCTTGCCTGTCAGTGGGATGACTTAAATAGCTACCTGGGTTGTGCATCCTAAATGGGGTTTGGGAGGGGGGTGCTGAGGTGCCTGGCACAGCCAAATGGTTTCTGTCTACCCAATTTTGTGGTTCTTTTATTGAAGGGCACAGAGGTAATGCATGGCCATGCCTTGAGGGCACAGAGTGGTGGCTAACCCACCCCAAGGGGGCTGGGGATCTGCTTCTGGTGGTTGCTGAAATGAAATAAAATAAAAATGTTGTTTGTTTTTGACAGCTTTTTGCAATCTTTGCGTTTGCAACATGCGGTGGGTACTCTGGAGGACTGCGCCTCAGTGTGGACTGTGCAAACAAGTCAGAGAGTGACCTCAGCATTGACATAGCCTTTGCCTACCCCTTCAGGTAACCCGGCTCGCTTCGTGGTGGTTTGGTTGCAGGGAGATAGTGCTCGGGGGCTGGTGCTGAGCCCGTGCTTAGTGGGGCTTCCCATCACTTACAGCAGCTTTTGATTAAGCACTGATACCGGGCTCCTCGACCCTCCTCATGATGTTGTTTAGGCTCTGGGTGCACAGGAGGAATGAATTTGGCTAGAGCTGGTGTGGATGGGGTGACAGGAACTGCTGGGGAGTGGGAGCTCAGCAGAAGGGAAGTGGAGTCGTGAGTATGCAGAGCCCCTTACAAGGCCAGGACAGCTAAGAGAGTGGAGTACTGCAGGCAAGGAAAAAAGAACAAAAACACATCAGCCCAAGTTGAAAAATGGAGATAAAGTAGCCATTATGTAAGCTGAAAATGAGGGAAGGTTCCCTACCATTGGAGCAGCAAAGACCTGGAAGAGCCAATTGATGGGAAAGAGATAGCAAGAGACAAAACAAGTTTGAACCATCATTTTGAAATGTTTTAGAAAATTCTACTAATTGCCTGTCTGCATCTCCCAGTGTGCCTGAATACTTTAAAACTTGGAACCTAGAGACTTAGGAAAAGGGATTTTATCTTAAGTATGTCTGAGAGCTGTAGTGTCGTTAAAAAAAAGAAAAGAATTGTATATATAAAAAAAATTCATGCCATTTAGGATCCACTTCAAAAGAACATCAACAGACTTCTGTTTTTAAAGATGTCAAGTCCACTCTAGAAACCTTTCACTTCTGTGTAAGTGATTTCTTTAAGGAATTGAGATGATTAAGAAGACAATGCATAATCCAATCTCAAGCCTAGTATACTATGATTCTCAAATTATTTTGCTTCCTTGGGAAATCACATGCTGTTTTGCTTATGATTGCTATGCACAGACCAGATGTAATAGCATCTACTTCTTTAACATGTTCTAAAATACAGCAACTTCTGAACAGTGGAAACTGAATTTGATTACTTGAAATGTTGTTCTTCCTTTACAAACACTTATTACTCTGAAGAGACACGTTTCCTGGTATTACAAATGTTTATTTTTTGTCTTGAACTTGTCTGCATTTTCTTTCATTTCTGCTTAGTATGCATGAGATAGATCTGGAAAATTGAGTTATGTGAATTTCTAATGTGTTTCAGTTCCAAATAGGTCATTTCCCCAGCATTCATTACAGAATACACCCTACAGTAAAGTGCTTTTAATTTGCATGATTATAGAGTAGCACTTTTTACATAAAGTTAAAATGGAGAGAAGTAGCCAGCAAGTATCTCCTGCTGTTTTATCAGTCATGTTGACCACTGCTTCTGGAAGGAAGTGGCTAGATCTGCAATCTTCAGTGATTATTTTCAGTAGGGTAATTGTAATATTCCAGCATGATGGATAGATGATGTAAAATAGGGTTTATTTGCAGGAGGGGTACAGCTGAGACTGTAGCTGCCCCTTGAACTGTCTGTGTGGCTCCCAGCTGTGGTTGAGGGTGCTCAGTGTGCTCAGGATTCAGTGGGATGGCTGGCAACATGGTACAGATATACCTGTAATTTGCAGAAAAGGGAGGTGATGCTTAGCCAGCTGGTGTTTTTGAAGGAGCATGAAGGCACTCAGGTTTGGTGCAATTTGGAGCTTTGCATGCAAACCTAAAGCACCTGCAAAAAGAACCAAAGATGTGCAGACTGGGTGGGGTAGCAGATGTGTGTAAAATCTGGCCTGGTGCTGCCTGTGGAATTTGGTGTTATTTTACTGTTTTATCTAAATATTCCTGTGACTTCCTCATGAGTTTGTTCTTTCTGCTTTTCTCCAGTGCTTCTTCCACAGAATGGAGAGGGGTTGCTCTAAAACCAGAAGTGGGCTTAGTTGAGAAAGTACAATCTCATAATAGAGCAGTTGATACCCTTGGAAAAAGCAGACATGTTGTAGGTTCAGGCTCCTTCATCAGGATACTGATCTTGAAGCTCATCTGCCTGCATGGGCATGTAGGCTTTGTGTAGGTAGGATGAATTTCTTACCAATTGTCTTGTATCCACGTCTGAATAAGTCCGTATTCTTGTGGCATTTTCTTTTCAAATGCCTTCAATGTTCTGATTATTGGCTGGCAGCTGGGGGAGGTGTAGGTGGAAGGAGAGATGCTGCTGAGCATCTGACACCTCAGTACTGTCGTGGCTGTCGGTGATGACACTGAAGCAGCTGAGTACCTGAGCACTGCTTCTGATAAGCTGTACCTTCCAGCATGACTTGAAATGAAGAAATCCATGCAGCTGCTTTCATTCCTGTTGTTGTGACTTTGAGGGTTTGTTTCCTTCTAGAATTTGAACTGCTGGACCTTGGCTAGTTGATGAGTGAGTGTCGAGAGCTTTAAGCAAGTAAACAAAAATGTAAGCCTCTGCAGGACAGCTTAGCAAAGCAAGAGGACTTGGATGTTTGGGAAATGAGATTGAAGGAGGCTGAAAAAGTTCCCATTAAAGCAAGATCAGAAAGGGGAGGGAGTTTTCCAGACTTGAAAGGAGGGGCATCACCACGTGCTTCTGGGGCTCATCGCCTTAGGTAAAGAAAGGCAGATGCAGGAGGGCAAAACCTGATGTGGTCTGGGGATGTATAATTAAAACATAAGGATTGCCAAGGTAACTTCAAACCAGTGATTCATGTAGCCCCAGGCCAGCCCTGACTGTACTGAAGAAGCACTGTACTCCACAGCAGGTATCTCCAGATGCTCCTGCAAACCAAGGAGCATCTCCATACCCTCTTACTGAGACTTTTCTCACTCCCAGCTTACAAGTTGTAAAAGTCTCAAGCAAATGTTGTAAATTAATTCAAGGAATCACTAGTTCCAGCAGACAGGGAGTTTTGAAGGGTCCAGCTAAAACAATCAAAGAATATTAGTTTAAAGTTCTATTAATATGATAGTTGTGCTTGGCTCCTGCATTATCTTACTGCTAATATAACTCTGGCAGCAGGAATCTGTGGAGCACCAAAAAAAAAACAAAACCCCAAAGAAACCTCCTACACAAGATGATTGCTTCTTATTTGTGCCAGAATTGGCTTCTCTTCCCAATTTAATTCTGCACCTGGATTCATTTGCCCTTTTAAAATGGAGAAGTGAGGAAATACAGATAATCACTAGAGAAGACCATCAGAGTAATCTGACAAAAGTGGTGCTTGTGCATGTCTGGGAGAAGTGATCCCTTCAGAGAAGAGCCCATGGAGTGGGGACCTGCACAGGGCTGTCGTGTGGCCAGAGCATGGGAAGGCAGAGCTGTTCCCTTTCTGAGGGTCCTCCCATGCTGAGGCTCCTGCTCTGAGCTTGTGCTGCTGAGGTGCAGTAACCACAGAGGAGTCTCTCCAGCATCACTGCTGAGTAACTGAACCCCAATCTGGCTCCACCATCTCTCCTGGAATAGGCAGCGAGGTGGATGCTTTTCCATCTACAGCTACACCGACTCATTTAAGCTTCCTGCAGCCCACTTCCAAGACCCTGTAGTCACCCTGTAATGTGTAAAGGAACCTGCAGTCCAAACCAGTCTCCTGGAGCTCTGCCACATTTTGCAATGTGTCCTGCCAGACTCTCCCATGTCCAAGCTGATCTTCATAAGACGGTTTCAAATACTCACCTGCAGTTTTCTCTCATTTCTTCTGCCTGATTCTGGTTTTATCCCTAAGGACTTCTTTACTTCTACATGTTTTAAAGTGCAAATCAGCCTTTCTTCTATACTACCTGTATATGTATTTCAAAAGTTTTATATCTTGAAGTATGGAAAAAACTTCTGTGGTCCCACAGTCTTTCCCAGCGTTAGGATCTCTGCTTGGTACAGTATCTGGTGCAATTTGGCACATGTTAGGATGTTCATCAGCTTGAACCTCACCCTAGCAATAGTTCTTTGAGTGGGGAGAAAAAATAAGCATCTTGGAAGTATTTGTTACTCTTGCAGTCCATCGCCCTATCAGATTGCCTTTGTTGCTCATCCAAGTGCCCTGAAGCAGTATTTTCTTCTGTAGTAAGGGCCCTGGTAAAGGTCCTGTTCGTTTATTTTTCTTATTTTCTGATCCCAGCAACATTTTTATCATGTACTTTGCTAGTCATTTGTTTGACAGTAAGTGGTTCAGTTCTGCACCTACTGTGCACATATTTGTTGCTGGTAGTCATCATTTTAAGGTGTTTTTTTAACCAGTTGTCTTAAAAGCAATTTTTTTGGTTGTCAGCTGAGTTGTCAGGCTTGACTTACTGAGTCTGTGCTGAAGATTTTTGCTACATAATTGTTGATGTCACAAACTTAATGTTTTTCTTGCAACTACTGGAGTTGCACTGAAATGTTTGAGCTTTTTCAGCTACTGATTCAAATGCGACTTTGCACAGCAGAAGTGCTCTTGTGATGCTGTGCTGCACGGACAGGCAGCACACTGCCAGCCAGAGACATTGTCTGCTAATGCCATCCCCTGCTGCCCTGTGGCTACCTCACTCCTGCAAATCCCTGTCCTGCCCAAGGAGTGAGCACCCTGCTCAGACCCTGGCTGTAGGCGATGCCGCACAGGACTCATGGCAGGGCTGAGCCCCAGGAGCTTGGGCTGCAGTGCAATGGGAATGGGGGAACATTTCAGTACAATCCCGTATGGGTGCTGTCTGTTAAGTCTTGAGACAGAGCCTGACCTAAAATCTCTTTGCCTTTGGCTTTTGGAGGTGCTTCAGCCCTGCCTACATACACAGGGTATCCCCAAGTTAAATGCTGCGTGGGAATTCATTTGGAATATATCTCACCTTTTCATGTGGCTTTCATCCTGCAAGCTACTTGGAAGACATTGTCCCAGAGAATCACAGGATTAAATTTTAAACACAGTCTCACCTAAGGCAGTGGTTAGAGTAAGTATCTGCATAGGTGTTAGGAGAATTGAGCCAAAGTTAGTAGTGGGACAGAACGGGTTTCCCTGGTGGTGCTAATGTGAAAGCCTTGGTGAAAGAATATGTCTGTGCATTTCTCTGTAGCACAGCAGTCAGCAACACAAATGTTGTTTTCAATTTTAAATTACTTATTAGTATCTTTCCAGTGTGCTAGTAAATCTGTCTCTTGAAGTAATCCTTGCTTCTGATGGAAAAGGAAATTGTATTTTATGGGAGCATTTCATTCACTCTCTAAGCATTTCATTTGAATAAAGGCATTCCCGTTGAGCACCCTTTAAAGTGTCCGCCTCATCTGCATGTGATGGGTAGGCTAGTCCTTCATTTGGAATATGACAGCCAGATCTAAATTGCCTACTTAGAAGCTACAGATGATAATTAGGGAGAAAGTAGCTAACTCGTTGTGCTTTGCAACGGTCTTTGAAAAAAGCCTCTTGTTAATATTAGCACATTTCTGTGCCAGACTGTCCTAGCCTTCTTTTTTATTATTTATTATCCATTTGTAGTAAATCTTGCTTCAGAATTCAGCAGGAAACATTTTGGCCAAAAGATTATAAATGCCTATTATGGCTGGGAGAGCAGGAGCTGCTGATAAGCAGGAGGTCTTTAAACTTTAGTGCTAAGTAGTTATCTGCAGTGTTGATTTTGAGGCTGAGGGTGAGAGGTAGGAAGGAATAAAGTCAAACTCCTGATGCTTCGCATTTGATTTTTCACTCGTTCATCACATGGAAGTTGCCCCTTCTGCAAAGGCAAATCGTGGCCTTGTAACACTTCTGCAGGCAGAGGGAAGCAGAGGCAGGCCAGCAGAAGTTGACAAGCTTCAGGTGTGTGCTGTGCCAAACGGTAGATGCCCCAGTTCCCAGGTGGATTTGGCAGAGCTCCTGGGAAGGTGAGAGGCACTGGTTAAACTCTTCATGACCTATTCCAGCTTTATGAAAGGAGAAATCTCCATCCCTGGAACTCCTTAGATCAAAACTTCATGCCTTTTGGAAAGCTGTGCTTCTGCACAAACAGGAGTTGCAGGGATGGTTGGGTGAGGTTCAGTGATGAAGTGCAGAAGCTGCATGGTCACTGTGGTCCCTTCGGGCCCTGCAATTGGTCAGTTCATGAAGCTGCATCAATTTAGTCCTCTTTCTTTCCAAACTGTGGCCACCTCACCTGGCACTACAGATCTGAAATTAACATGTAAACAGACAAGGAAGGCACTCAATAATATTTATACACCAGCAAAGCTGGGGATTTTCATCACTACCCCAATTATATAAACTGGCTCTTTAGAATGGGCAATAAGGGCTTGGTCATGGCTTTCATTATCATCTTCTAATGGTTTCAAACCTTAATCTCTGCAGGGCTTTTTATACCTAATTTTGGCCTTTTGTTGAATAGATTTGCCCAACAAGGACTTCTAGGTTTTAACTGCTGTTAGTGGAAGCTGGAAATTATGTGAGTGGGGAGCCTAATGTTGCATCCTGCTGAGCAAAATTCAGGAGATAAATACTTCAGGCTACAGACATCTCCATTTCCTTCACAAAAGTGTCTTCGTGTCTAATGTGACTTAATGATGCAAAGCAGACCAAAGCATTAAGATGTATTTTTAACAAGGGAATACAGATATTTTTTTTTTCCTTTTTCTTAGTTGTGATTCATACATTTTGGTAATTTATAAAGCTATCCAGGAAACTGCACGTCCATTTTTTTCAAAATGCTTTTTTTTTTTTTCCAATGGAAACTCAGTAAAAAGACTTTATTCCACAGTGACATGAATGCAAGAACTTTCTGAGCTATTTAAAGTATGGCCCTGACACGTGGCTTCCCTAGTGGTGAAGGCATCAGAGACCTTGGTCAAGTCTCTGTACTGAAATAAGTCCATAAGTAACCTGAATGTGGAGCTCGTGTAGCCAAGCTGAGTGCTCTAAATCAATGAACTATTGGCTTTGTTAGAGCTGTTTACTCTTACATTGTCTCCTGGGCCAGGGAAAAGGTGATCCAGGTCTGCGGACTGAATATATTTCTTCTCAGCTTGGAATGAAGATGGTTTTTAGTACGAAATAATATTTTGTGGTTTTGTAATCCACTTCAGTTATTATTAGAGAGTGAATATTTCATAATTCAGAGCCATAATCCATAATTCAGGACCCTGATATGATTTTTATTTACTTGTACAAGGCTAGAGACTACTGAAGTAATTAAAATCTGCAAATTGGTGTTCTCCAGTGTCCATGGGTCTTAAAGAACCATATTGGCTCTGGGAATACCGTCTTTGGTTTTTCTTTCTGCTGCTGCTTGTCCTGTGGGATGTTTTTTTTTTTTTCAGACCAGGAGAGTGATGGAATAGGAGAAAATATCTCTGCTTTTTACTTGGAGAGCCATGGTCTGCAGCAGTGGCTGTCTGTGAGCACAACATGCAATTTAATTGCTGGTGTCAAGGAGTTTGACATCATTTTCTGATTAAAACAGATAAAAATAAGGATGACTTTGTGGGTTTTCTAGTTTTGAGTTCCTCTTCCTGACCCCAATTACAACCTTCAAAACTCACTTTGTGGAAATCTTCAAGATTGGCAACTTGGCCAAAGAATGGTTATTACTGCCAGTTTTCACTTCTGTTTGAACTGTGGATAATCCAAGTACCCATTTCCCGGCGGTGAGGGACTGGGAGATGCTTCCAGTCACGGGACACTTTGTTTCTGCATGAGATCTATAGGAAAACACCAGAAATCTGATGCAGCCACATCTTCACCTTGAGACTGACGCTGTGCACGTGGTCCTCAGCACAACCAATGCACTGTGTCGGGTGAAAGAAGAGATCATCCACCACCCCATAATTTGGAAGCTGATCTGAATGGCTTCGCTTCTGTGCCAAACTATTTTGTACACAGCCAAGAAGCCAAAGCCCAAGGGTGGCTATGTAAGTGGCAAAGTCTTTGCTTATTCACTCTGCAGGTGTGTTGGGCTGTGCACAATGGATGCACTGTTTGAGTAGGTCAGGGAAGGAGGTCTGGCTGCTGGTACTTGTGACTTGTCACAGGCAGCAGCTCTGCACGAGTTGCCTTTTCCATTTTTTGAGGTCTTCTCATTTGCTGCCATCTTCAGTGTTCTCCACCTTCTACTTTGTAGTTTTCAATCACTTAAAACTTGAAGTAAACATCCTTGAGTGCTGAACTGAGACCATAGGAGAACATTGTTTTGCTTTGCAACTCTTCAGACTGATCAGCTTTTGTCACCTTTTATGAACATCCCCGCAGAAACATTGCATGAACACAGCTCATGGGCACACAGTGGCTGGGAAGTAAATGGGGAAGAAAAGTGGAGGCAACATTCTGGAGGAAGTGTCTGATGCAGAGAAGGGAGAATGCTGCTGCTTGCATCTCTGATAAATTGTAGAAGCTTTTCTTTTGGATTGGATTCTTGATTAGTTTGGATAGTATTGATCCATACTGGCTTATCTCGCTTCATAGAGGAAATATTTTATGCTTAACATTGCTCTGGTGCCAGAAAAATTCTTTGTTAATACTATAGCGAGAATTTTTTCCTAAAGTGGAAGTCACTTTTGGATTTGTTAATATATATAGCTTTTTCATAATTTGAATTTTTAATATATATTCATGGATAGTCTCTGCAGTATTGTGCAGCGATGGTGTTTTATCTGTGCCTGCCACAAAGGCTTTTTCTGAAAGTAAGGCTTTTCACAACTTCCCTTGCAAATTTCTTTTTACATGTCTTCATGCTGCCAGTACAGAAGCAACCAAAGCAGAAACCCTTTGGCTTTGCTTTGTTTGGCATTTGGTCATTTACCCCAGATAGTGTGTGGTGACCCAGCCAGGGGACAATCAAACACTCATCCTTCCCATTTTCCAGCTTCCAAGTGTGCATTCCCTGTGCAGCAGCCCTGAAGGTTTCCCCAGGACTGTAGGGAACAGGATACCTGGGATGTCTTCAGTCTCCTCCTACACCTGACTTCCACGTGAATTTATTTGCCAAGAGTTTAATGCAATATTTCTTCTTATTTAATAGACTCTGGAGAGGGTGGGCATCCAACTCCATCCAGCATAGCCCCACTTGATGAGTTGCCTCCCATTGTCCTGTCTGGATTCTCAGACGCAACACTTCATGGGTTATTTGGTGTGAAGGTGCTGGCAATTTGTCCACAGGTCCATCAGCAGACCCACGGGGCTGCCTTGGCTCATGTCCTGTGTGCTGCTCAGCCTGTGACTGAGCCCAGGCTCCCTGAGAAAAGGATTTGATGTGTGCTTCAAATGAAAATATTTTGTCTCAGGGTTTTGTTGGAGCCATGCCATAAAACTCTACGGAAGACTTAATTCGATTGCTTTAAGTACCTTAGGACAATATACTTGGGGAAATTACAGTTAAAATACAAAGTTAAGGTTAAAATACAATACAAAGGAATAAAGGTTGCTGCTTCTTCCTAAATTGCTCCTGCATTTATCACAGCTGGTCTTGGAGGCGAAATTGCTGCTTTCATGGTTTATAGACCTAGGTTAAACTGTATGTGAACCCTGCTTCTCACAGGGCAAAGGATTTATGCTTTCAGGTGGTTCTGGCTGAACATCAGGTGATGCCCAAGAATTTGGATTGGTTTCACATGGAGTTCATAACCTATTTGATGGTGGAAGGCAAGGTAGATTGGAGGTGGAGCAACATGTTGTGAACTGATGCCAGCAGCAGCAGAGCATGTTGGGGTGCAGGAAGGGAGGCTCAACAGTCCACATCTCTGCATGCACAAGCACTGCCCAGGGATTTGATACACTCACTTATCAGAAATGATCTTGCTAGAGTCAATGCTTGTTAGGTCTTTAGGTCTTTGCTTTATGCTTTCTATTACTGGTGTTATGTCTCTGGAGGTTTGGATTTTTGTAGATTTTTCTCCAAATGGAAGCTTTTGTTGTGCTCTGGCAGAGGCTTGATAGTTTGGAACCTGATCCCTGGGCCTGTCCAGAGGAGAAGGCAGCAGGAGGGACACCAGAGCTGTGATTCAGTCAGGATCTTGTGGTGGGACTGGGTAGTGTTGGACAGTTGTGTATGTGGCTATGCCGATGGCATTTCCAGGCCTCTTAATTTGCACTGTTACACAGACAGTAATTTTTTTTAAGCTAATCAAGGGTTACCTTCCTTCAGAGATAGTAGCTAAGTTTCCCAGTGACTAGGAAGTGGTTCAGCCCAAGAAAATAGCTCAGTGAAGGGAAATCCGAAAGCAATGCTACCAATCTGTACCATGAAAAATGTAAGTGCCCAATCTGGGAAGGTGTTTGGGTTTGTAAAACTAGTGGAGCATGTCTTTGAGTGCTATGCTCTGCTTGCACAGCAAGGAAGTGTATGTGTTTCTGAGAAGAGCTGTGAAAATATCTTGGGAGATAAATCTGGGTCTGGATGTAGGCTTGGAATTGGGGTTGGGATCACCCACTCAGCTTTCCCAGCAACGCATGTTCTATAATGAGCCATTTTATTTCCTTTTTGGTGCTACGGTGGAGTACAAGGGTTTGCATTACTGTTACGTGCACAGTCTGGGGAGGTTCATTGCTATGGCTGGCACATGTCTGGGACATTTCTTACTCTAGGAGTGTGACGAAGCTGTTGTGCAGGCTGTTTTCCAAGAGCTTTGTGAACACAGTCCCTAGGAGCGGGTCCTGCGAGAGGGATCCTGAGCTGTGGGTGCAGCACCGGTGCCCTCTCTCCATTACCACTGAGGTTCTCACTATTCCAACATCTTCAGATCCTGTCCTCAGAAGGGCTTTGTAGCTTCTCTTTCTGGAGCACCTTGGAGGGTCTCTGACTCACTGTGTTAATGGGAGATGTGAGGTGGAGAGGGATGGAACAGAGGACGTGCGTGTTGCGGTGCTTTGGGCAGGCATCGCGGCGTGCCCGCTCCGAACTGCCTGCACTGGGGGAGTTACCACCTGTCCCAGCGTGGTGCAGGCAGTGTGGTCTGTTGAGACAGCAACTGTGGCTGACAGCTTGTCCTGTTAAAAACAGTGCTGTAGGAAAATAGTACTGGCCAAATGTTTGCACAACAGCTATGTACAAGTGAGGGCTGGGAACCTGACAAGTTAAGAAAATGAAAATATGAGGGAGGAATATTTTCCATTATCTTGACTGGACATAAACAAGAAGAGAATATAGGTTTGCTAGAGCTTTCTTGTTCAGTTTGCCAGCAGCATCTTCTGGGGGTTTTAGTGATGCTACTCTGGTCGTGTGTTTGGAGGGGTATAAGCCACTGAAGACAGCTGTGACAAAGTGGAGATCTTTAGGATGCTCAAATGTCCAGGACGGGAGTCAGGAATAAATGTTTACAAGATGAAGTATGTATTTGTGTGAAGCTGCTGGTACTGTTGAATAATTCTAGAGACGTGGGCTTTGAGATATTTTTTTGGAAGAAATTGAGAGATTTCATTGAGAGGACAGAAGTTCAAAGTGAAATACTTTCAAAAATTCTTTGATCAGCAAACTGTATTCTTTCTCCCTCTAGAAAGCAATGAAACAAAAGACCATGCTTGGATTGCTGATTCAGCTGAAAAACTTTATTTTTCTTTCTCATCTCCAGAGAAAAACAAACTGATTTAATAGGGATAGGTATGTGGTTCAAACTAATGTACTGCTGTTCTGGAAGGGGGGAAGACCAAGGAGAGGGGGGTACCAAGCGTGCCTTTGGACACTGGGGAGTCTGGAGGGGTGTTGCCTTTGTGGGCTAATGGAGTGAGGTATGGAAAATTGCTGGGATGGTTAGGGAATATCAATAAACACCTCAGTTCTGAATGGCTGTGGCATCCACAGGCAGCACTGGGATGTGCATTGTGGCAGATGAGCAGTGGGAAAAGTAAGGAATGGGAATGCTTGAGTAGATGGTAATTTCTTCATCTTGGGAAAAGAGCTCTTAGAGAGCAAGTTTGGGGTGAGAAACAGTCTTATTGCTATTAGCAAAAAGGTGAAAAATGCTGGATTTGCCAGAACATCATATGTGCATAAGAGCCAGGGGGCAATTGTCTCCTGTACCTGCTGTCCCTCTGCTGAGCTAAGCCCATCGCATCCCCACAGCTGTCCAGGGCTCTGGACGCTTCAGCTCTCGAACTTTGAAGAACTGGGAAGAACTTTGGCATGAATGGCTTCAAGCAGTTCAAATGTAGTATTAGCAGGCTGGCTGCCACAAAAAGAGACCAACAGCAACAGCTCTGGGATTCCTGGGTGCAAAGATTCAGGTCCTATGGGAAGTACTGGATAATGGCTATAATTAGAAAAAAATATAGACTGAGGGCAACTGCTTAGCAGTGGCTCCATCTGCAAGAATTTGTGGTGTGTTTGAGAGCTTGTGGCATGGCTCCATTACTGCAAGGTTCCCTGTGTCAAGAGTCTGTCCATGGAGAGTGGGTCTGGGGGGAGGAGGAGAAAGTCACAGAGCTCAACTCCATCCACCCTCTCAAAGGCTGGAAGGAAGCCTGTTCCTTGCTCTATGCCTTTCTGAGAGCCAGGATTTTGCACTGAGCCTGGGGGGATGGCCAGTGCTGGGTAAAATGCTGTTTGCGGTGAGGAGCATTGTGTGCATTGCTTCCTCCTGGAGAACAGGCTGTGGAGAGTGTCAGAGTCAGTGGACCTTGATTTCATTAAAGAAAAGACCTTTTCTTCTCAGGCACATTTCTACTTTTACCTGAGTATTAAAGGTCACTTTTGAAGCTTTCTTCTTCATGCAAGTAATATCTCTAGGGAAGTCTTATGGAAAGGATGAGCTCTGCTGTGAGGTGAAAGGCTCACATTTATTAGTGTATTTCCAGTAAACCTACAGAAAATCCATATTTGGCACCTCGAGAAGGGCCATTTGCCCAGGGAGTGGCTGGCTGGAGGCACTGGTGTGCAAGCACATGAGCCCTTTGGAACGAGGGAGCCACAGTGTTTCCAGAGCTAAATGAAAGAAATGCCTTTATTTTGTATCCCAGAGAAAGGAAGGCAAATACCCCTGTTCTATTCTTGTGCTTCACCAAAGCAGTTTGACTTACAAAAGGGACCTGTGTATTTCAACATTTCACTACTGTATTTTGAATTTCATTGCTCCTTTGTTTTGGAGTTTATCAGCCAAGACAAACATTTCGCAACAAGTTCTTCTGTGAGTGCTACCTGTAGTAACTGATTTCCAGTGCTTTATTTCTCTCATTGCTTTTCAGGCAATAAACACAATTGACAGTTTGACTGCCAGAAACAAGTGAGGGGGAAATAAAGCCCAGTGAAAGGATAATAGATCTCTGGGTTTTTGCAAGCACGTGTGTGGGTGTTGCAGATTTTGCTCAAGCATGTTGTAGATGGGTTAGGGGGTGGATTACAAGATGCTATTTTCAGAAAATAGGACACCCTGCCAAAACAGTTTGCTTTTTCTTTGCCTGTTTTTCACCACGTCCTAGTAAAGGAATGGAGAACCACTAACCCTCATTGAGAATCTCTGGAGGCAGGACTTTATCTTTTATTTATTAATCCAGGTACTGATCGAAGCCCAGGAGAAGGAAATCTGTGCTGGATCGTCAATAATACTTGAGTGCATACTTGCTGCTAATTGCATGTTGTGTTGGTTTCAAGTCTAAGCCCAGTGTGAATTGCTAAAGGGGGAGGTTTTGTGAGTCAGACAAGATTAGATCACTTGGTGCACAGTATAGTGCTTGGGCTCTTCTGTGTCTGCTGGTAGAGCGGGACGTGGGGCAAGCTGGGTCTTTGAGGCAGTTGTCTCTGCCCATTTTTGTGCTCAAGGATCATCAGATGGACTGGGCTGTTTGAAAAAAAAAAAAGAAGGCCTATAATAAAAAAGGAAATATTGTACTAAGGAAGTTCAGGAAAGAAAGGCAGCTTCACATTGACACGGAGAGTGTGCAGCTTCTGCTCCTCCACGCACTGATAACAGCTGTAGCTTTGTTCGCTGTGTCTGGCTTCATGTATTGTTTTGAGAGCAGGGGTAATTAGTGTCTGAAAATGTAACTGCTCTTTGCTATGGTGGAACAATGTAAAAATCCTTTTTTTTTCCACTGTAAAACATTCCTGCCCTCTTTTGATCTTGTCAAGCTAGACAATACAGCTGTCTTGTCATCATATTTCCCACGGCAACGGAAAGTTTGCCAAATGGTAGAAGAAGCCTCAGAAGCCCTTTAATTACTGTGACTTCATCAGTGAAACTTGACTGCCTTTAGTGGACTTTCTTCAGATTCAAGTGAATTTAAGGGAATTCAGACCTGGATGGCTTGGCAATGGAGGCTGTTGTTAACAAACAGACCCAACAGGTGAAGGGGATGGTATTGGTAGTGATAAGCAGCGAGGGTGCCCTTAGCATTGCTCTGCCAAGTGTGGCGTGCAAGGTCACATTCTAGAATCATCTGCTTTATTTCAGAATTACTTACAATACTTAACATAACACAAGGCAAAGAAGCACTATCAAGCTCATTTTTAGAGGAGCCTGGTGAGGAGGAAGGTTATTTTATTACTTTTTTCCCTAATTAGGTAAATTTATTACTGAAGTATTCCTTATTTGCGTTGTCCATCAATCAGTGAAAATCACTTCTGCTAAGGCAGCCCAACAGTATTGCTCAGATAGTAACAAAGGGCTTGATTGCAAAAAGTCACTCTTGGGGCTTCTGGTTTTCTTTAGGAAATGGAGAGGCAAAGATGAAATCGCAGGGTGGGGGGGGTTGCTGTAGGTAGAGAAGCAGCAGAAGGCAGGCACCAGCCAAGAATGACTTGAAGAAAAAAAGATGGAGTGTAAAGAATGAGAGATAAGAGAAAATGAAAGAAGAGTAAGTCAGAGGAAGTAAGAGGCAGAAGAGGTAGAATTACATCAAAAGTGGGAGGCAGAGGTAGAGGCAATTAATTCTTGGTGAGTCATCACAAACCATCCTGCCCCCAGACAGGCTGACTCAGCAGCATCGATGGAAAAATCGGAGCTTTCTCTCAGAGATGCCACTCCAGATCAAAGAGGTTTCGATTAGTAAAACTGGATTTGCTGTCACTGATCCTCCCCTGCTTAAAGAAACTTTTCAAACACGTCTTGTGGTGTCAGCATCTGCGCAAGCCACCCCAGGGATTGGTTCACTCCACTCTCTTCCCTGCCATGTCCCAGGTCTGAGCCATGGTCTATTTTGGGGCTCTTTGCACAACTGGGATCTGGGTTGTTTGGGCAGAGGTGAGGTGGCCACCAGAGGCAGCAATTACTGCCAGGGAATCTAAAAAGGAAAGTGAATGAATAAAAATAACTTGATGGAAGAAGGCTTCTGGGATCTGGTATCCCTGACAGATGCTTGGCCACAAAAGCACTGCTGGGAAGATACAAGTGAGATGTTAGTAAGAAATATGAGCCTGTTCTTTGGCTTATCATGACTCAGAACTAAGGTACTGTCAGGAAAACAGGGAATAGAAAAGGAAAGCAGTCTCACTTTGCCTTGTTTCAGAAAGGCTGGTGGGTTTTGGATGATTAAACTGGATGGGGCTGTGGTGACTCAGGCCAGTCAGAGCCATAGGGGGTGGGCAGCAGCTCCTGGTCTAAATCTTGATAGAAACATTCCTTAAATTATTTCATCTTTGATATGTGCAGGAGTTTGAACTGCTACTTGCAACACCATCCATTGACTGGTGTGGTGTTTCAGAACTCCAGAGGAGGAAAAAACCAGCAACCCTAATGTCCTTTACATGATAAAATGCCTGCAGAATTGCCTTGCTCTTCCTTTTTGTTCCAGAGCAATCAGCTTGCATTTAATGTATCTCACCCCAGTTCCATAGTGCTTATGAAAGCAGTGTGAAGGCCAGAATGATATTCTAAAGTGTATTTGCAGCGTGAGGTGTTAACACAAAACTGTAGAGCTCCAGCCATCACAGCAAAGCCTGGCTTTCCCATGCAGGGCTGGAGCCTTCTGACCGTGCTCAGCTGGAAAAGCAAATACCACACCCAGCAGTGGGGCCCCTAAAAATGTGAGAGTCTGTTCAAACACAGCAAACGTGGTTAATTATTTAAGAACCAGAAAATGCTACTTAAACATTTAGTGGTTTGAGAGGAGAGTAAATAAATAAATAGAAGTCCAGTACTTGAATGCTTTTGTGTTGATTTTGCAGTCTGGGCTGATGGGAAGAGCCTGGGTTTGCCAGTGAAGAGGAGTGCAGGGTGGTCCCCAGTTCTGGCTCTGCCCACCATTACCGGTGTCCTGGGCTGCAGGGAACCCTGGCTTGACCACAGCCTCGAGCTCTGGAGATGAGACCTGAGGGGAAACTGGGCACATCCTCTGGCTACACAGCATTGCATTCTCCTTGTGAAGGAGTGATAGGGCCAAGTTTCTTCCTGACCCAAAACCCCACAGAAGATGCCACTGGTTTCAAGGGATCTTGAACCAGGTTCCCAGTTTCATTCTGTGTCAACACAGCACCCAAGGAGCTGTGCATGAGGAAGGCAGAGAAAGCTTTCTTTTCAGACCATGCAAATCATGCATTTCAAATATTCCATAATCCTAGGGATGGTTAAAACAAAGCCACTTTCTCTCCAGGCTGCAAAATTGGCATGACAGGCACTCGGAAATCTTCCTTCCCCATTTTTTTTACCCCCTTTAGGAAAGAACAATAAGCTCTGACAAAAAGTCTGCATGCCCTGATGCGAGGAAGCTTTGAAACCAAGTGAGGAGACTGTCTGATCATGAGCATTAGAGTCTCTCCTGTGTTCAGTTTTCATCAGGCTTTGCTGTGTTTGCATGGGGGGGCGAGTCAGCCACTGCTCGTCTCCGCAATCTAGGCAGACGCCTCTCTTGTTTTCATCCCACCACTACTAGAGCGACAGAAGCTCAGGGGAAAAAAAAAACCTGAGGCAAATAACTGGTGTTACAAATCAACCTCTGATGAAAAGGTTCTGCCTACTTGTTTGGGTACGTTTAGTTTGGACCAGGAAAAGCAAAAAGTCATGCAATCCTCCAACGTCCATTAATCCATCTTCTGTGATTTCTGCTGCGGGTACTTCGTTTTCCTCTGGAGACCTAACTTTTTATTTAGTCATATATTCATGGCTGCTGCTGCTGTTGGCTCGCTGTTGCATGCATTAATTGCCCTCGAGCAGAGGAATGTCTCCCAGAAGGCCTCATCCTTTCTCTGCACCAGATCATAACTTCTTTAATTGCTGCTGTGAACTTGCTGCTGGCTTCCACCCTTCCTGAGCAGAGCAGAACAGTGTGACCCCTCATCAAACCCCGTGTCCCCACTGATGCTAATCTAGACCAAGCAACAGGACCGATCAAAGTACCCCCTCCAAGGATCTCCTTTCTCTTTCTGAGTCAGAAATAAAAATTATTAGAGTACAGAAGTGTTTAGCAGGAGCTGCCAGACAGAAACACAAATCTCTTGGCTCACTCGCTGATTGCAAATAGTGTTTGAGTACCAAGTTAGGACTTTGAGTGCTTAAACCCAGGGCATGAGGGTTGTTTCTTTAACCCAAGTTGTGTATTTCTTCTGCAGCTTGGTTTTAAGAGCTCTTAATGTAGAGGCACTATATGCTAACAGCCACAGGTAGCTACGCACTAAGCTGTTTTACAGAAGCAAGTTGTGAGTTTCCAAATACAGGTATCCCATGGCCTTAATATAGAAGATAAGACCTGTTTTCTGCCACCTTGATTGTAAGAATTCAAGAATCAAATTGTTTCTCGTGTTATCCTTTTTCAGGTGTTGCCATGGCAAAATCCCAGAGAAGAAGGGGGGGTTTGTACCAAACCATTGGAACATCAGTTTTGCTCTGAGATTGATTAAAAGATCCGTTCAGGTCCTCAGTCTCACCTAGATGCTCACATGCAAGTAACCTCATATGTGCTATCAGCTCTAAAGAGCACAACCCATGAGATGGCTCATAGGGCCAGTTATTCAAGTAGGCGTTCACTGAGCATCAGGAATGAGATAAGGAGACAGGGAAAATGTATTTGTCTTTCTTTTGGGTAATTGTTTGCCTTTTCTGTACTTCACCCGCCACTCTTGGGATGTTTTCCAGGTTGCACCAAGTGAATTTCGATGCTCCCACTTGTGAAGGCAAGCGCCGAGAAAAGCTCTCCTTGATAGGGGACTTCTCATCGTCAGCAGAGTTCTTTGTCACCATTGCAGTCTTTGCCTTCCTCTACTCACTGGCTGCCACCGTGGTTTATATCTTCTTCCAGAACAAGTACCGTGAAAACAACAGAGGGCCTCTAATTGTAAGTGTGCATTTGAAGCATTTTCAGGTGTAGGTCTTAACCTTTTGCTTTTTTGGAGGTTGATGCTGTGGCATGGTGTGGGAGAACCAAGTGGACCAGTACCCAAAGCATCTCTGCATTCATTTGTTTCAGGTTTTTTTTATCTCAATGGTGATTTAGACTTTCAATATCAAGGGTAATAGAGCCTACATGTGGGCAGAGTTTAGTCCTGATCTTGTATGTGCCTGTGGGGTTTCCCACATCTCTCCCACTGCCTGCGGTGATGATGGTCAGTAAACAATGGGTGTGTAGCTGGGTGGCTGCAGGACTGGGGTCCCAGCCATATATCTGCCACAGCAGACCTTCATTGGTAGGGAAAAAAGGGAAGAGGAGATCTTAGGTATCATCCTAGCAGATAAATGAAACCATGCCCCTGAGCAAAGCCTAGACCGGGAGATGGCTTATTGCTAATTACTGCTGGGTTCAGCCAGATTATTTTGCTTTGGAGAATTATGTGACTGGTTTTCCAGTGTTACCCTGAGCTCCCAGGACATTTATGTCTCTGCTGGTTTATGAGGCTCCTATCTCTCCAGTTATTCTGTGTACCCATCAAGCTGTGGCTGTTTGTGCTTTTATTTTTCTTTTTACTGGCTCCTGAAAGCTTGTGGTAAAAAGCAAATGCTGCTGTGCATTCCTTTTCTTATAAATCAAGAGTGTAAAGCCAGTGAGACTGATGTTGTTCTGGGTGTCCATTCCCTGTTAGTGCCTCACACCCTGTGATACACCCCTTAGTTTTTCTGATCCTTTGCTGTGCTGGAGCTAGGTCAGGTCTCTGCATCTCTGGCACCTATAGGAGAGCTGGGGAGGGGCTTTTTATCAGGGAGTGTGGGGGTAGGACAAGGGGTAATGTTTTTAAGCTGTGAGAGAGAAGATTTAAATTGAATATTGGGAAGAATTTTTTTTCCTGTGAGGATGGTGAGGCCCTGGCACAGGTTGCCCAGAGGAGTGGTGGCTGCCTCATCCCTGAAGGTGTTCAAGGCCAGGCTGGATGGGGCTTTGAGCACCCTGATCCAATGGGAGGTGTTCTTAAAGCCCTTCCAACCCAAACCATTCTATGATTCACGGGCTGTAGGGCTGCCTCACCCTTTCCCTTCCACAGGGAAGAGTCTTCTCCATGGCTGCAAGGATAAGGTTACACTAAGGTGGAGGAAATATTCTCCAAAGTCTTGGTGTGAAGAGCAGTTCAAGGGGAAGATGGTGGGAGTTCAGTCACCACATATGTAAGAAATGAGTTAGTTCAGTCTTTAAGAAAAAGCTAAAGTTTACAGTTGACAGAAACCAGGTATTTGGCTGTCTTGTGCCTTAAATGACTGAAAGCAATCAATAAAGAGCATCAGAGAAATACAGCAGAAAGGAAAACAAATCACCAGCACTGAAAAGCTGTACCTGCTAAAGGAAGGAACTACAGTAGCAGAAAGCAAAAGATTAAACCGTAGGAGGGTAATCTTAGCGTCACGGGGGGACTGGGGGAAAGATTTTCCTGCTGCAAGATGAGGATTTTTTACTTAAGTTTGCCTGATTCAAAACTGGTGAATTGATACAGAAGGAAAAAATCTCATTCCATATCAAAGGAAATGAATTATTTTCGTTTGGGTGTTGTTGACACCTTTCCTCACAGAGGAGAGGTAGAACAGGCAAGATAAAGGGGTCCCTACAGAAACATTAAGTAAATAAAATGCCTTGCTTCTGCTTGATTCAGCTAATATCAAGCAATATCTCATTTCAAACTGTCTCATCAAAGGATTAGCTGCAAAGATTTGCCATTTTAATTTCTTTGTGGAAAACATTTTTTTCTTCTGACCAATCACATTATCCTGTGTAGCAATAAAAAAAAAATTATACTAATATGTCAGATTGTGATGTGGCCATTTGCCATTGTCCAGGACTTTCCTGATACAGCCACTGCAATCCTGTTTGTCACGGGGTGCGTGGTGCAATCTGCTACAGCATTAATATGGCACTGATTTAATTTATTCTGTGTAATGCGTTGCAATTGAATATACAGGTTAAATTTAACCAGTGTCCATTTCCAAAGCCACAGTTAGCAATTTCCCAGTCTTTAAACCAAGCCTCAATGACCCTATTTGTTCAGGATATCAAGATGTTTCTATGTGTCCTAGAGCAGAAACAGCTCCTGCCAGTGAGTGGTGTTGGGAAGTGGCTGGGGATTACACTCAGTTTACGCCTGCCAGGAAGGCTTCCAGGAGTCCCACATGCCCCAGCCACACATTCCAGCACCTCCTTCACACTGCAAGCTCTTTGTGTTGGGTATTTTTTTAAAAATAGACCCCTTTTCACCTGGACCACATCCTTTCTGGTCTCCCCAGAGGCTGCCCAGTGCAATGATTGCAGCGTCACAGCCTCTCTGGGACAGAGTGTGAGTCCTAGAGTGCAGTGGAGAGGGAGGGAAAATGCAGAGCTCCAGGTAGAGAAAAAGCAAGCAGCTGTAGGCAGGAGGAATTCAGGGGTGAAGAGAAACTCAGAGTGAAAACCAGCTTCCCACAGCTGCAGGATTCACCCAAGGGATGTAAGGCATTGTGCAAAGGAGGCAGGCGATGCCTCCTCCAGCTCCAGGCAGCTGCTGCACTGAACTGACGTACCCAGCAAGATCTCACGTACGTCAGATCAGATGTGTGAGTGTGGCTCATCCCTGTGATTGTTCCTTCCAAAGAAAAGTGCTGCAGAAATTTGGAGAGCTTTGTGCATGCCTGAGTCCAGCCCACAGTCCCCAGCACGTGTCAGCCCTTGCTCCTTCCCCATCGCCAGGTGGGATCCTTGTGTCAGGCAGCGATTCCAGACTGCCAGCTTTTTACCTCTTAGTGAAGAGTTAGGAGATGATAGTTTCATCTGTCCTTGCTTCTGCTGCAGTGCCCAATCCCAATTTGATTTTAAAACTATTCCCATTTTAAACCTCTTGGCTTGATATTTGCTCAGTCTGGGATGACATCTGCCTTTAAGTTGCACCCTCTCGGAGCTGGCTGCCTTTCCTCCTGACAAACTCTCAGGATCTGAAAAATGAGTATGGCAGGAAAAAAGGAGGGAGAGAAAAAATCTTTCACTTGAAATCTTAGAATATTTTTTCAAGAAGCCCTTGCACAGGCAGTCAGAGCACCATTAATTCATTACCAACTTGCAGTGGCCTGACTGGATGCAGAATATATGATTATAAAGAGCTTAACGATGACTAAGTCATGAGAAACAGAGAAAATTTCAGTCACAAATGTTTCAAGTTTACCTTGTTCATATGAATATGGGGAAACCCAGCTGCATGTGCTGAGATCTCAGCAAAGCATCATTACTTTAACTGTGGAAAAATATTTTAATGTTCAATGTGAAGTGAGACATCATGGCAAGGAAATATTTGCAGTAGAAGCTGTTAACTCCTTCCGCGGCTGTTCGGATGGCAGTGATGTGTTTTATTCACTGTGCAGTGAGCTGTATCTGTTGCTAAAGGAACAAGAAGCAGTTTTCCAGGGATTAAATACCTAATAGATATGTGCTCTGGAAATCACAGCTGTGATTTTGGTTTCATTGCCAGCTCCCACCTGATGCACGTGTCCAGTGAGGAGTTAGGGGCTCACCTCGGCACTTAGAAGTGCAAGCGAGTTTCTCAAATGACTGATCAGTGCTCAAGAGCCAGGTAAATTTTAAAGGAATTAATTAGAGATGGTGAGTTGGATTTTAATGAATGCAATTGTACAAAATCTCACCGGTTTTCAGTACATCTGTGTCTCTCAGACCAGCCTCAGGTGCTTTCCATGTACCCTGGGGAGGCACTGCTGGTTTGTATGAGCACAGAGATGAGATGAGCCCTGGGACCCCAAGCACCTCTGTCTCAGTTCCCTGCTTCAGAGCTCTGGGTTTGCAGCTGCTTTGCAAGCAGAGATTAACAGACCCAACAGTTAGTTATGTGCTGAAGTTTTAGGGATAGGTACTTCCGTATATCTCTGGAGTGGGAAAATAACCGAGACAACAGTCACAGTCAGGTGTATCAGTACCCAGCACTCAGACTTCTTTCTTTTTCTTTAGTTTCTATGCCCTGTACTTACTTTATTTAAAATGCACGCTCTGACAACTCTGTCTCTATCTGCCTTCAGGTTTGTCTTTGGGAATATATGTCATCTATGAAAATACACTTGCACTCATGTATAAATGTCAATCATTTTATCAGTATTCCTATCAATTAGCATAAAACCCATAAAACTAATTTAGCAAAAAAAAGTGACTGGCATAGCCCTGAAAAGAGAGATCTCATTTTTATAGTGATTACTTGATAATCTCATTCTTACAGTGCGTAAAGATACTTACACTTAAGAAGATGAGATCTTCCTTTGCATCTGGAGTCCTGTGAATAATCACATTAAGCAGAAAGGTATTTGGTTCTTCCCATGTGTTGCAGACCCAAGTGAGTTAAGTACACTTCTAGTCTGTTCTTTGGAGATATCTTTGATTAAACAAGTTTTATTTCCTCCCCTTTTTCTGGCTTTCTAGAAAATAGATGAGAAAAGAATGAAGAGCCATCTGTAAAAACAAATACTGAATCCTTTTCAGTTAAAAAATGAATAAATTGAATAATTCTTTGAATTTCAAGGAGCTGTTTTGGCCCCCTGTTGTCCTCTCCTTTTGAAACACAAGGCACGGTGCCTTTGCTGTACACACAGTTGCCTCCCAAAGGGCTCTGCACGTCCCTGCCTTGCAAGCTCACAAGGCCATACAGTGTTGCAAGAAGCGTGTAATTCTTTGAAAGCTTCATTTGGCAGAAAATCTCGGGTGGGACCTTGTTCAAGTCAAAAAAGAGCTAAAATGCCACTGTAGGAAGGCGTTTGCTGCCTGCAGCAACCTGTTATTGGCCACTTTCCCAGGCTGGGACTGGGGCTGTGGCTCTCCCTGGGGTGGTTCTTGAATTTTTAGGTCGGTTGTGACTGTGAAAGCAAATCCTCTGAGCAGTTTGCCCCTGCCCTGCTGGGGTAAAGAAGGCTCTGCATCCGTGTGCCTGTCCGTGTAACCTGTTGGCAGTGCTGCCAGGCGAGACAGGCTCTTGACTGGGAGGGTTCGTAGGCTTTGGCACTGGGGGAGTTGCTCCCTCCTATGCTGTAAATGCACAAGAGGGTTTTGTCAAATGGAAAGGTTTTGTAGCAGGAGTGTCAGCAGATGGAAACACTTGGAGAGAGGCACTGGGAGCCCTGTGTGGAAGCCAGTTACAGGGCCAGCAGCTGTGGTTCAGCGAGAGAGGAGGCAGCGCAAGTGCAGCAGGGCTGAGGTTTTCCATGTTTTCACACCTCACAGCCCAGCGCCGTCGTGCTGAGCTTGGGCCACGTTGGCCTGGAGGGAGAGCAGGGCCAGAGTGCACCTGGGGCCATGAGTTTTACAGCACTCCAGGGCTGCTGAAGCCACCGACCAGCTCAGCGCAGATAAAATGCGTCCCATTTTTTGAGCGAACAAGCAGCTGCTTTTGGCTGGGTGAGACACTGGAGACTGAGGGCTCCAAAACTGCACTCAGGAGACTGAAGTGACTGCATTTTGCAAAAGCTGGTAGCTTGATAGCAAGGAGAAATATTTCAGTTACCATGAAAAGAAAAGGCACTCACAGTTTGATTCTAAAACATATAATATATAAAATTGTTCCAAGTAAGCATTTTTGGCAAACTCAGTAATACCAAGACTTGAAAAAGGCAGCAAGAATATTTTTTTCTGTTACACATATTTCAGGCTCTTAAAAACTCCCTCCTTGGATATTCAGCATATTTTAAATCTTGTTTTCTGCTTTCTCCTACACATTCTGACTTTGCCTCCTTCCCAAAGGCACCTGTAGGCAGACCAAAGTAACTCAGCTGAGATCTGAGAAAGAAACTTTGTAATTAGGAGTATAGCAGAACCGTACAACAATATGCACTGAAGAGGTCTGTAGGCACAATTTCAAGAGAGCAACTACAGAAATTACTTTGTTCTACTGGAAAAAAAAAAATCACCCATGCTACGGGGATATTAAACATTCAGTTGCAAGATTTGTTTTAGTGTACAGACACTCTGGATTTAATTACCAAGGAGAAATTCCCCGGATAGACATTAAGCCACAGAACAGCTTAGCTTGAAATTCACTTTTATTTTCAGCATGTCATTATCTTGTAACTCTGTTCCACCCAGAGCTGTGAAAATGTTCAGCCAGAAATCCAAACCCACTTGAAAACAAGAGAGGTTCGAGTTCCAGCCAAAGCTGAAGGTTAGCAAAGATTCAAAATAAATAGGAAGACACAAGTTTTCTCTAGTTATTTATTTTGCTCCTTGCACAATGCAGAGGAGATGGAGCAAATCTTCTGAGAGCCAGCGTCTGGCCATGTAGGCTTGGTGAATGCACCTGCTGAAAAACCTCCTGTTTCACTAGCCTTTCTGGCCTGTCTTCTTGAGAAGCTGTTGGCCTTGTAACGTGTTTCTGGGAGTGATGTTGTCCTCTGGCTGTGGAAGGATTTGGGTGGGTCCTTCTCAGAGTCTCACTGTGCAATATTTCCCTTTTGACTTGATGTGTTTCTTGCACCCAGACAGACTTCACAGTTTGAGAAGTTCCTGTATAAAAGGGCTGATCTCAGCCCTAAGGAGCAGGAACCCTTTCCCCAAGGCTCTGATCTGCTCTCAGACAGAGACACGTGCAGTAGAGAGGGCAGAATGAGGCAGGGTTAAGCTTGTGTGGATGCCCTGGTGCAGGGAAGCAGAGGGCCACAAAGATGCTCAGAGGGCTGGAGCACCTCTGCTGTGAGGACAGGCTGAGAGAGTTGGGTTTGTTCAGCCTTGGGAACTCATAGTGGCCTTCCAGTGCCTGAAGGGGGGCCTATAGTAAAGCTGAGGAGGGACTTTTTACACGAGCAGGTAGTGACAGGACAAGGGGGAACAGCTTTAAATTGGAAGGGGGAAGATTTAGATTAGACATTAGGAAGAAATTCCTCTTGATGAGGGTGGTGAGACACTGGCACAGGTTGCCCAGGGAAGTTGTGGAAGCGTTCAAGTCTAGATTGGGTGGGGTCTTGAGGCAGCCTGATCTGGTGGGAGGTGTCCCTGCCCACGGCAGGGGTGTTGGAACTGGATGATCTTTAAGATCCTTTCCAACCTAAACCATTCTATGAAGTCAGCAGAAGGCTGGAGGATGGAGTGAGATGGAGAAGGCAAGATATGAAATACTTAGTCCCTTTAGGACCAACCCCTCAGCTGCACCTTGCTGTTGGGTGTTCCCAGCAGAACCTTACAGCCCAAGACATGAGGTATTAGCAGTTAGAGTGACTGCAAATTGCAGACATTTGTGTCACAAGTTGTGCAATTGCCTCACCAAGATGGAGTGAGCTCGACAGTAGTCCGAACCCCTGCTGCTGTCACTTGCTTGAAGAACTTTGCTGACTTTAAAAATTCCTTCTTTTTTAGCAAGTTTCCGTGCTTACATTTTATTAGTTTTGGTCAATTTGTCTCTGTTTGATTCAAATTTCAACCTGCTGTTTTGCATTTATTTTATTGTTACTGGAAATGCACTGATTGCAGAGCTTGATGTAGCTTGCAGAGCCTGATGGTGTGCTGACGTTGAGAGAGAATAAACTGACATTTAAAACATGCATTGCCCAAAACTCTGGTGTGTCCCCAGCTATTGTGTTAATCAAAACCAATATGGGAGCTTGCCATCCAGGTAGATAATACGTCAGGCCTCATAGCAAACAAAGAGCATATCCATCATAATCCACAGGTTGGTGAATGTCTGGTGTTTCTACTAGCTTGAATTTTTAGGAAATGTTTGCAATTCAACTGTTGCCTCTAGGAGTCTGTTTCTCATTCAGTTGCTTCTAGGATATATGAAATACAATAATTTCTTTTGCTGGAAATCTCCTTGAGAAAAATTATTGTGGGCTATGTGCCTCTGCCTGCCCAGCATCTCTTTGGGTGTTAAGATAGTTGTCAGCTCCAGGGCTTTGTGCTCTTCATGAGAGCCCATTTGGGCAGAGGAACTTAAACTTCAGCAGCAGACACAGGCCTGCAGAAAACAAATTGTGACACCATTAAAAGAAAAGGCTGTATCCTTTGGGAAAGCATCCAAGCACAGTTGATTTAATCCCATCTGTGTGAGTGGAGAAGTCCTTTGTTCATGGCTCTCTTGTGCCACTGGTTTATTGACTGGTGCCTCTTCCATCATGGAAGATCACGTCCTCCGCGGAGATCTCCTTTCCCAAATGTCAGGTGTGTTGCAGAAGAGGAGAATGACATTTCCAAGGGATCACTTATTTCTTTAGACAGCAACCCAAAATGCTATGTTCTTAATGAGCAGTTTCTCTCCCTTCCACGTACACCTTTACTTTGTAAGGGGGAAGGAGAAGCAGCCCCACGGGAGGTGGGATATCAAGACGCAGCGATGCAGTTAGTGGTATGTTAGACTTTGGCACCTCTACCATCTGTTGTGGGCTGACAGATGGGATGAAATATGACAGCAGAAAGGCTCTTCTGTTTTAGCAAGACACAAGAAAGCTTGAAAAATCACACCTCTTCCCTCTTTTACCCCCAAACCCACACAACAACAGTGTCACTTGGCCACTTGTTCTGGCTAAGACAAGGAGAAGTTTATGCCTGTGTGTGCTCCTGAGAGTCTTTCAAGGGAAAAGTGAGCAGAGTGGTTCAGAGAAGAGCTGCTCAAAGGTACTGGATCCTGGAGGGACCAGCACCCCTTCTCCTTCCCTTTCATGTGGATGGGAATTAGGAGCAAGTGCTTTACCGGGACAGAGAGGAGCTAAGAAGTCTCTGTGCTTGGCAAGTCTTGCCATGTATTTGTTTGCACATGATAATCAGCAACTGCACAGCTCATGCAGCAGAGACATTTGGCCTTACCTGTAGCTGGTGAGAAAAATCCTCATCTGGTAGCTGAGGATTAGCCAGTTTCAGGTTCCCCCTGAGACGCTGCCAGGGATGGAAACGCTTCCTATCAGAAACCCACCCTGGCTGTCTGTAGGAGCACCTGGGGTGAGAGCCAGCTCTCAGGGTCTAGCTCCTTTCCAGGCAGCTATATCTTTTTTAATTGATCTCAGTTCATCAGTCAGGTGCCAGGAACTGCCACATTTCCAAGGCAGCTTAGCATCCTGGGTACCAGGCACACACTTGTGGGAATCTACCCTCAGGGTCAGAGTTGGAGCAGCTGCAGGGCTCTGCCCCGTTAGTGCTTCACAAAATTAGTTTTGTAGGTGATGACAGTAATCACAGCTTTCCATACAATAATATCTCATTTTCTCTCTCCTCTGGTGCAAGCTTTCAGTTTTCTGGTGATTTTTACTATTTTTCTTCGCAATGGACACACCAGTATAATGCTCCTTAACTAATTTGTCTTTTAGGATTTCATTGTGACAGTGGTCTTCTCCTTCTTGTGGCTAGTGAGCTCATCTGCTTGGGCTAAAGGACTGTCAGATGTAAAGGTTGCGACCGACCCAGACGAAGTGCTGTTACTGATGTCTGCCTGCAAACAGCAGTCCAACAAATGCTTGCCTGTTCGCAGTCCTGTTATGTCAAGCCTCAACACTTCGGTTGTAAGTGACTTTCACCCTTACTTTGCAAACATATTTTCATCTCTTTTATCCATATATTGACCTAAATTGGCTGGCATAAACCAGGTGGCTGGAATGATTTAATTGGAAGCACAGTCTCCCTGTGGGGGGAGGCAGAATGTGATTCGCCATAGCTGTGGTGGGATGAGCGTGTGGGGTTGGGATGGGGACAAACAGAGTGTCTGTCCAGGTGCAGTGCTTGGCCTGTCTGCTTTAAACTTCCTCGCTGCCACACTTTTGAAAAGTGGTCTGTGCAATCATTTAGGAAGAAAAGGTTTTGTGCCTTACAGATTCCTTTAAAAATCCTCAGGAAACCAACCTAAAATTGGTCTTCGGTTTTTTTTAAAAATGGAACAAAACCCTTACAGGCCACTGACCAATTAATCTCTCTTTTTAATTACTTTCTTTTGATTGTAATTTTCCACAGTTTCTTTAAACGAGGTTATGATTTCAAACAAAATATTTTGGCTTAAAAAATCAACCTTGTTTTGGAAACAAAAAAGGAAAACAGACACCTTGCGAGCTACAGCTAAAGGAGGTGAATTTGGGAATTTGCTCCAAAGCTGAGAAGTTTTTCCAGTAGGTTTTGGGAGAAGGATGAACTGGGAGCAGCTTTGACTTCTCCCAGGGCCATACAGGGTCCATGATGTTAGGCTGGGCTTGTGAAACCATGGCTGCTGGGTGATGAGCTCCTCTTCTCCCCACCTAGGTCTTTGGCTACTTGAACTTTATCCTCTGGGCAGGCAACATTTGGTTTGTGTTTAAGGAGACGGGCTGGCATTCCTCGGGCCAGCGGCACGCTCCAGACACCATGGAGAAGCAGTCCAGCAGCTACAACCAAGGTGGCTACAACCAAGACAGCTATGGGCCAGCTGGTGGCTACAACCAGCAGGGCTCCTACGGTCAGGTGGATGAATATGGCCAGTCCCAGAGCTATGGCCAGAGCGGGCCAACCTCCTTCTCTAATCAAATTTAGGGTTCATGAAGCACGAGCTCTTGCGTTCCTCACCTGTAGAGGGTTTAAAAGGTCTCAAGTTTCAGTGGCACCAGATTTTTAAGGGTTATACATAAATTAATACTACAACATGGTGTTTAATGTCGATTAAAGATCTATGCCTACCTCCTGAGGCAGATGGGAGATGGCTGGTGGGCTGGAGTTGGCCTTTTTTTCCCTGACTAGCCAGGTACAGGGAATGTGCTCATCACGGGTGGTGCCCTGGAGTCGGTGTTATAGTATGTACTGTAGAGATAACTTTATGGTAGTTTTGTACGTGTTAAGATGGTAGAAGCATTTTGTAGCCTCAAGTCTGTAGTATTTAACATGCATAATATAATTGGATTTCCTTCTGCATTTTGGTGAAAAACGAAAGTGGTTTACTATTATTTCTACAGATTATTCTGTATATCCACGCATGTAACATTGCACCTAAATTTTCAAAACTGCCTGTCTGTGACTCTTCAGAGCGCTTGTTTTGGTTATACCTTTTTGTTTCAGAAGATTTTACTATCATTTTAGTTAACTGAGTCATCTGTAATTTAGTGCATGGATAAGCAGTTTCACACTACCAAGTGTCTGGACTGTGTAAACGGAACTTCTCAACTTCTGCCACTACATTTTGTTACATGTATGTTTAAAAGAAGTATGCATCTTTTATATATTTTGCAGAGTTGAATATATGGCTTACCCAAGTTCTGAATGCTTTGTAACTAAACTGTTTTTCCTTGAAATGGCATTCAGTAGTATATATGGTATCTGACCAATGTTTATTCCATTTAACTCAGCTAAGTATTCATTCTATAAATCACTATTTCTATGGATGTTTTGTGAATCTTTTAACGTGAGCTGTGGAAAATAAGGACCAAGTAACTGTGTTATATGTTTACAGAAGTATTTATTTAACTAAGATAACAGAGGTGCAGATATCAGTATACAAAACCATGTGAAAATGCCCTGTTGCTTAATACGGCAAAACATGAAAACCGCATGTATTGTTGTGACCTTACGAAGCAGCAATATTCCTTTATACCCTCTCGTAATAAGGAAACCTTTCTGTCTGTGCTGTGTAAAGATTCTTAGATATCCCTGTGTTGTGTTGCTGCTCTGAGCATTAGCTTGGTGCTACTGGAGAATGTAACTGGATTGACCAAATAACCCAGGCTCAGAGGAACTCACCCTAAAACAGCCAGAGCCCGTTTGGATTCCGCCCTGGGAAATTCAGCCCTTCCTCACTACAGAATATGGGAGAGATTAACACAAATGAAAGCCTGAAGCACAATGTACTAATCAAAACTGATCATCTGCATTTCTAAATCAAAGTGTATCAGTATATAATCATTGTACAAGCTGTAATGTTGAAAGCATCTTAGCTTAAAACAGCTTAGTCTCTTCTCTGATTGTTGTAACCAATTTATGGCTACTTGGTGGATGAATCTATATTGTGATATCTATTTGACCCTAATAAAGTTATTGCATACAATGCATGTTTTCAGAGTATGTTAATATTAAAATGTCACTGCAAAATAACTAAGATAGCTATTAGAGATAAATAACTACTCCTGTGCATGACCTTATTGGTCAGATTCTTCCTGTTTTCCAGCACTTTTATGAGGATTGTTTTAATGTACAGTGGACGTGACACCTCTCCACGCACTTGTCATTAAAGGTCTGTATCACAAGTTTAAAAAAAAAATAAGATTGTGCAATTTAATTCCTGTCTACCTCTTTACCTCTCTTTTCCCATGTCAGTAGGATCAGCCCAGTACTGTGCTGACTGTCCCAGATCTGTTGATTTCTGGAAAACCATGTTTAAGCTATACAGAGGACAAACCCAAATATCTACATGTCCTGGTATTCCAGGTAGGAGCAAAATACAATTTTCTATGTTAATGAAGAATTTTATTTTGGTTTTCAGTTCTTTTTTTCCTTTTTTTTTTTGTTTTAACTTCAGAAAAAGTTAGATATGGACAAGCCAGGAGAAAGTGAAATCTGTGTGTTTGGCAAGGCAGGGCGATGGGATGTAGGCTCTCCATGCCCCTCCCACATAGTCCTGCTTCTCCTCTTTTTTTTTTGTTTAATAAGAAAAAAATGCACTTTTTATTAGTGGACCAGGAATATCCCAAGTTGGGTCATCTAAGCCTCTCCACTGGAAATAGATAAGAGGGGTTTTGTGTCAACTAGCTTTACCTGCATCAGCTCTTCCACCCAGGTCAGCAGAGTTCCATTTCCAAACCTTTTTATCTAATGCTGGAGGTTAGAGACTTGAGTTTTGCTTAGGTTTATTCCTGCATTTCAAACAAGCTAAAAATCTTGTGTAACTGTGTGAGTACAGGAGCTGCATCATTCAGACCCTCAAGGGCTGAGATCTCTGGAGAAAGGGCAGTTTCTGATGCAAAACTGGGGACAGAATTAAGATCATGATGGGTATTATTTATGTAACTTCAAATCTAAGATTTCCTCATGAGGGACAGGGCTTGTGGAGGAGTTGGCAAAGCAGTGGAAGAGGCACATGTTTTCATGAAAAACTTGCTCTTTACTTTACCCAGTTGGCCAGACATTAACAGGTACATTTTCTCCTTGCTGCCACACAGAACAGCTGAGCTGGTTGTTATCCTTTAGGCTCTACAGTCTTCACTGTGAATTAGGAGGGATGAAAAATCTCTTCATCTGTAGCTTCTCATATTGATAAAGGTATGGAAGCAGCTAGAGTGAAAACAAAAGTGACGCGTGCAATTGACTGTGTTACATAAGAAAATGTATCTGAATGTTTTGTCTATGTTCCTCTGGATTTGAGTCATCATATCCTTTGGCAATCATTGAGAAACTGGAAATTTCTTTGAACTGGGAATAGTGACTGTACAGCAAACTGTTGAACAGCAAGATGGAAAAGACTATTTGATGTTTTAGGACAAATAGCAAAGTAAACTTGAACATCCTCTGTGAAACTGCTGCTGGCAGACTGATTGCTTTCCTTCTCCATCATTAGTAAGTATTTCTGCCAGTTAGTTAAATAACTAGGTCAGCCTGGGAAAAAATATGTTCCTTGATCTTCTGTGCTGTCCCTCCTGTTTTCCCACGTGTTTCTCTTTTTAGCCTTTTTCTCAACTACTGGAGATGGGATCATATTTGCATTATCAAGTGTAGAGCTGTGGGGGACAGGCAGGTGCCTCAGGGAGGTGGGAGCACAGCACTTTCTCTCCAGGTGCCTCTGGAACCAAGGAAGGGTCATTCCCACACTCGTTTAGGATTTCCCATTGTTCTTGACTGGGGAGAAGATGCTTTTTGCAAAGTTGCAGTGCCCATGGGCTGCGTGGAGAGGGCAAGGATTGTGGCTCCAGGTACCCAGTGGCTCTGCAGCCTGCTTTGCTCTCTGCACAGCTCATCAAGGAAATAAGGATGAATTTAGATGCAAATCCAGCCCAGAGAGATGAGCCCTCATGTGATAGGGTATTTATTTTTTATTGTGCAATGCTTTCCCAATGACTGATCAAATCTCCTTCAGTGTGGCCATCAAGCTCCCCATCACAGAGCCTTAAGTGATGGCCAGGACTTGAAGAAAGTTTGTGCTCCTGTTGCATCAATTCATATTGCAATTGCCTGACCTGCTTAGGTTAATTATTTCCAATCTGTGCATGTTCTCAGTTTGAATGAGACGTTTGGGTTCTAACCCTGAATTATTCTTGTCTGAAACTGTGATGGAAGAGGCAAGCGCGTGCAGCACGCATTGCCCATGTCTGTCATCTGCTCCTGACAATATCTCCAGGGTTTCACAGTTAATATTACAGACAGATAAAGAACTATAAAGTAAAAACTGCCACGTATTGTTTCATCTCTTTCTGAAAAAATTTCTTCATATTATGCTGTTGTGTCATAAAGGATTTGGTCCTCTGTCTGCTCGTTTTAAGCCAGATTGGAGTCAAAATCTTTATATATGTGAATGGATGGGCTAGTTGGCTTATGCTCTCTCTGGCTTAACTATTCTTTTTCAGGATTTCTTTTAATTCCCTCATTCTACTAAACCCAAGAGCTTTTCTCCTGGAATTTTCTAACAGTAGCAATAACATATATTTTAGTATTAATATCTGGTGCTGATTATCCCATCATTTGTCAATGTGATACATCCTTAGTATGAAAATCTTAGCATTTTGATCTGAAATTTTAATAGTTCAGCAGGGAGGCATCTCATTTGTTTCACTTAGCTACTGGTTTCTTTACTTACATTTTTATTGCTGTGTCCTTCTTTAATAAGACTTGCATTTTTTTTATGAATATAGCTGCCTTTTTAAAGTCTAAATATCCTATAATAGAACATTTCTCAGAGGAAAAATTATCTGGTAATACTATTTTCAGGCTTCCTTCTGAAAATGAATATCATACCAAAGATGTTGAGCTCATCCCTCATCCATTAGATTGTCAAAGAAGCAGGGGAGCTGGATGTCTGTGTGCAGGGTATCCCTGAAGCCACTGTGCTCCCTGACAGCCCCCATGTGGGACACAAATGTATTTTGGTCAAAATGCTGTACTATGTCTGAAAAATTCCTGGACATGAGATGACAAATGATGTTTCCCTGCGGACAGATCAGTTCTTATGCCTTTTCTTAAATGGCATTTTACCTGCTCTGTCTCTTCTCAAATATTTTCAAAAGAAAAGGTGATGACCAAGAGACAAATGTTCTTGGGACCTGCAGACCATTGCTTCCATCATCCCAGCACAGATGGGAGAGGTAGCAAGAACTCCAAAAGGGATGGTGATGGAGAAACAAATGAGTAGGAAACACTCCCTCTTGATTTTATTTATCCTCCTGGAAGAATTTCAGGGGTTCAGGTTTCAGGTTGGTTGGCAAAAGGCTGGCATGGGTAAACAGCTATGGATGAGCAGGAGCCAGTTGGGCTGTGACCAGAGGGCTACAGTGCAGAGCAGACTGCTTGTTGCAGCAGCACGGCCACCCATCCTGGAGCTGGTTAAATGCCCCATTCAGCTGCTCTGAGTTGTGCCTCCTCTTTGCCTACCACTGTGCAAAAGAGGAGGAGAAGGTCCCTCCCTGGTGGGGCTGAGCCTGCTTGCCCATGGTGGCTGATGTGGAGAGACCAGCTGTGGTGAGCACATTGGACCTGCTCCTCCTGCTAGATTTGCTGGTGATAAGTAATTGATTTCAAAGAGATGGAACAAGAAGAAAATAGTGTAAGGCCCAGTTTTGCTTTGGGCTAAGATGGTGGAATGGGGAGGGTTTCTCAGTCTTGGCTCTTGGAAAAAAAATTGACATCACATGTAAGATCAAAAAGATCATATTCTGGTCACAAAGAAATTAAGCTGTTACCTGGCTGGGTTCAAACTGGCAGCTCTTCTGCAGCTGCTGGAGGGCTCACTGAAGAAATGAAGTGGTAGTGGCAAAGGGTGTGAATGCAGCTCCTGGTGCAGGTTATTCCTGTGTACCTGCCCTCTACCTGCCCCTGCCATGCCTGTAACTGCCCCTGCCATGCCTGTAACTGCCCCTGCCATGCCCCTACCTGCCCTGCCATGCCCCTACCTGCCCCTGCCATGCCCCTACCTGCCCCTGCCATGCCCCTACCTGCCCCTGCCATGCCCGTACCTGCAATGCCATGCCTGTGCCTGCCGCTGCCATGCCTGTACCTTCCCCTGCCCAGCGCCCTGGAGTCATCACTAAGGTAGCCATCACACACAAATGTTTCACAAGGTAAATCCTCTTGAATTCCAGAAAGTACTTAAAAAAGGATGGAAGAACTCTGGGAGAATACCAAAAGGGAAGGAGCCTGTGGCTTTTTGCAGTGGCAATTATTTTGAGAGAGGTGTCTGTAAAGATTTTGCAGTTTTAAGTGTTGGGTTGTGTGTTCTGTGCAGACAATGTTGTAAACGTGTGAAACATGCTCAGAAAGTGGCCGCTAAAAGCACCTGGATGTTTCAAACATAAATAGTGTGTATTAAAATAGATGCAGAGCAGATGGCCTGGCTCCCTGCACACCTTGCTGACCAGAATACTCGAGCAACAGACACAGCCAAAATCTTGCTGTCTTCAAAGCTGATCATCTGCAAAGGCAAGGGTTATCCTCATGCTACCCTTTATCTGTCAGGCACTGACGCTTGTGCATGTGCTAATTAGTGTATCCTAAAGGGATAATGTACCCAAGGCTTGCTTGCACTTGTTCCTACCCCAGCAAAGCAAATCACCTGTTCAAGAGCTCAGGCTTTTCAAAGTCTGTTAGATTAAAAAAGCAGCAAGCTGAAATCTGATCTACAGTGGAAAGAGCCCAGAACAGAGAGGGCTGGGTTTGCCAGCCAGTCTAGAGCACTGTCGTAGCTGATGGACACGGAGGAGAGTCTGTTTCTCACTCTCATTTTTACCTTGGATGCTAAGACCAAACATTACTGTTCCGCAGATTAAGTGGGATGTAAGGCTTTTCATGCCTCCTTGTATGGTTCAACAGATGTGAAAGGGAATTATCACTTCAACATGATATCAAGACCTTCTTTTTTAGCTGATGGCAGATTACTAAGCCTGAATTCTTGTTTAATTTTAGTGTGTTAATTGATGGGATAATGAGCATTGATTATATGTGTTTTGGCTGCGTCATTGCAATTACAGGCTCTGTTTTATTCATGAGCCAGTCCTAAAGAGTGCACTAGAGATCTAAGACAGCTTAAACCTCTCAGAAAAAGACTCTGAATTGTTTGAGTAATGACACTCTTAGATGGAAAATTAAAGGTTCTCTTTTCCCATGCTTTTTAAGATAATTAAAATCCAGGAACAGTAAGGTGGTGAACATCCTTATTCATTAGCCTTCAGTAATTTAGCTTCCACTAAATGAGGAAAACATTTTAATTCTCTAGGCCATCTGTTGCAGTCTCCTTTGCGTGTCCTGTTACATAAAGTCTCATCCTGGGTAGTTTTAACATCAGTATTGTATCCTTTCACCATAAGTGATGAGCTGGATGAGGTAGTTGAAGTCACTACCTATTAACAGACCACCTTGGGATTAAAACTGCAGCTTGGTCTTTGAAGTCCAAGTTGTCCTGTCTAGACACCTCGAGGCACAGGATCAGCAGAAAGGAGCCCATGCACAGAGACAGGCAGTGAGACGAGCTGTGTGTTTTCTAATAGCGATATCCATGCCAATAAATAACAAAGTTCATCAGAGCCCTTCCAGTTCCTCTAATGTGCGACTGCTCTGCCATATGGCTCCGTGCTGCTTTTGGAAGCAGGCAGCATCCATTCGGGTAGAAACCGAAGCAGAGGCTCTGTGCTGGATGCAGCTTTGCAAGTGGTTCAGAGGAAGAACTGATCTCCTCTTTGCACTGCGCCAGTGGAATAAACATTAGAACAGGAGGGTGCTCACCTTAGGATAAATGCTGGGTGAGGAGTTCAAAACACTTGGTTTCTGACTCTGTCTGTAAGAACAACTCCTGGCTGACTGGGGAAGTGCTGTTCACAAGAGACTGGCAAAAGTAACTCCCATTTACAAGAAGGGTTGGAAGGAGGATCCAGGGAACTATAAGCCTGTCAGCTTGACCTTGATACCAAGGAAGGTCATGGAGCAGATCATATTGAGTGCCATCACACAGCACATGCAGGACAGCCAGGTGATCAGACCCAGTCAACATGGGTTTATGAAAGGCAGGTCCTGCCAGACCAACCTGAGCTCCTTCTATGACAAGGTTACCCGGTTAATGGACGAGGGAAAGGCTGTGGATGTGGGGTACCTGAACTTTTGTAAAGCCTTTGACACTGTTTCTCACAGTATTCTGCTTGAGAAACTGGCTGCTGTTGGCCTGGACAGGCACAGCCCCTGCTGGGTGAAAAACTGGCTGGATGGCCGGGCCCAGAGGGTGGTGGGGAATGGAGTTAAATCCAGTTGGAAACCAGTCAAGAATGGTGCTCCCCAGGGCTCAGTGCTGGGTCCAGTCCTGTCCGATATCTTTATCAATGATCTGGATGAAGGAATCGAGTGCACCCTTAGCAACTTTGCAGATGACACCAAGCTGGGTGGCAGTGTTGATCTGCTTGAAGGAAGGGAAGCTCTGCAAAGAGATCTGGACAGGCTGGATCCATGGGCTGAGACCAACGGGATGAGGTTTAACAACACCAAATGCCAAGTCCTGCACTTGGGACACAACAACCCCATGGAGCATTACAGGCTTGGGGAAGAGTGGCTGGAGAGCTGCCTGGGGGAGAAGGACCTGGGGGTGTTGGTCAACAACCGGATGAATATGAGCCAGCAGTGGCCCAGGTGGTCAAGAAGGCCAATGGCACCTTGGCCTGTATCAGAAACAGTGTGGGCAGCAGGACCAGAGCAGTGATTGTGCCCCTGTACTCAGCACTGGTGAGGCCACACCTCGAGTGCTGTGTTCAGTTCTGGGCCCCTCACTAGAAGAAGGACATTGAGGTGTTGGAGTGTGTCCAGAGAAGGGTGACAAGGCTGGTGAAGGGGCTGGAGAACAAGTCGTACAAGGAATGGCTGAGGGAACTGGGGTTGTTTAGCCTGGAGAAGAGAAGGCTGAGGGGAGACCTCATTGCTGTCTACGGCTGCCTGAAAGGAGGCTGTGGCAGAGCGAGTGTTGATCTCTTCTCTCAAGTGACAGGTGATAGGACAAGGGGAAATGGCCATAAGTTGCACCAAGGAAGGTTCAGACTGGATATTAGGAAGAATTTCTTTACCAAAAGTCTGGTCAGGCACTGGCACAGCTGCCCAGGGAGGTGGTTGAGTCACCATCCCTGGAGGTGTTTAAAAAACAGGTAGATGAGTTTTTGAGGGACCTGGTTTAGCAGATGATGGGTGCGGTTGGACTGGATGATCCCAAATGTCTTTTCCAACCAGAAGATTCTATGATTCTATGATCTATAGCTTGAGGCCCAAGCCAGGAAGATTTCCCATTAAAATATTGTGTATAACTGAATAGATTCAGTGTCTTAATTATTCCTGATGCAAAGTTACATCCCTACAGATCTAAGAGAGTGCAGGCTCCATTACTTTGGTTTGTTTCTGTCAAAAAATCTCATAAAATAAAAGCCACACTACTTGCCAAGCCAGCAGTGCTGCCTTACAGGGGCTACTTTGCACTGATGTATTTAACTGGCTCTGTGATCACCGGGTAGTGTTTACATTATTGATAGGGCATGGCTGCAAGCAGGCTGCTTTTGCAGGGCAGAGCTTGAATTCACCTGTTTGTTATTGCTCGAGTTGCTTAGAGATCACAAACACCCTGGCCTCAGAGATGTGTGGCTGCAGAGCAAGCATTCCCAGCACAAAGAAGTCCTTGGTCAAACAGCCAGCTCCTGCTTCCACCAAAAAAAGCCCTTTGGCTACGGCAGGAATGCCCAAGCAGTAAGTCATCGCTTTGTTCTTTGTATCTCTGGTGATCTGCCCTTTGTCTTAAAATTCACTGTCTGGATGTATTTGTCTCTATCAAAAGCACTCTTCTGCTGTGGGTCGGCTGCTTTGTAATTAGTTTCTAGCACTTTAGCTAAAGTAAGCAGACTTTAATAGAAAGCAGGTAGGTTTTTCTCACAGATGTCAGTCCTGCTGGGAATAAAACATATAGATCTGCTCCAGACTGGTGAGTGAGGGATGACAGACCCTTCTGCACTTCCCTGGGGATGGGCTTAAACTGAGAAGCTTCCCCAAGCTCTTCCATGTTCTGAAGACATGACTTGAAGGATACTGCAATACGCCTCTCTTAAAACATTTTAATAAGTACCTTTAGTAACAACTCCAGGCTACTTGCTTAGGTGAAGAATTAGGAGCTGTGTGATGTTGTGTGTTACTTGTAAAGGCCATTTTCCTTTCCACTGTGAAGGAGAGCCAGTATCCCTTGGGAAGTTCCTGGGGATTAAACGAAATAGAAAAGAGCAAGCTCACTCATGGAGAAACTACATATACACACTCAATTCACCAGGTGATAACTGTGCCTCTCTTCTCTCCCACTACCAGCATTCCTATAGCCAAGCAGCTGGCAGCAATAAAAGGTAAGTGGACCCATTCATTGCCCCATGGGGATTCAGGTCTTGGAAAACCAGAGCACAAGTGCAATAAATCCGGGTGATTTAGCAGAGCTGCTGAGGCCATGCAGACCCTTGGCCGGTGCGAGATGTGAGGATCTCCTGGGTCTCTGTGCAATGTGCTCCTGTGTTCATTCCAGTTTCTTCTTCTGTTTGCCTTTCCCTGCAAAATCACCACCCAGATCATCTGTGGTACCTGCTGCTAACTGAGGGCTGTGAACACACAGACTTCAGGATGTAGCTCAGGAATGGGAAGGGGATGAATCCAGCCAAGTGTTGCAGCCAAAATCCCGAGTACACTGTAGTGCAGCGCTGATGCATTTCTGTTCAGCCAGGCTTTCCCAGGTGGGCCATGTTTCCCCTGCCAAAGGATCCTGGGAGTCCAAATGCATCCAAAAGATGGCCAGCGTGACCTGGCCCCATGGCGTGGCAGATCCTTGCTGGATGCTCAGGCTGGGGGCAGACCAAGCTGATCTCACACATCACCTTGAGTTACCACTGCTGCGTGCCCCAGCTCCCATCAAAAACTTCCTCTCAGGGTGTTTTTTGAAGGGATGTTGATGGCCCACTCCAAATAAAATCTGGGTCAGGCCCTCTGTGGGTATAAACAGTTTCAGTCTCATTAACTTTAATGAAACTATGCAGACTTCCACCCACTCAGGATGGCTCTGACAGATTCCTTTCAATTATGTCTCAAATGCCACTTTTTCTGATAGGCTGATAACTTTTTTCCCCCCTCTAGCTCTAGGAAAAGGCTCAGAGCTTGAAAAAGCTTTTGCTACCATGGCTTTGGTGTACAACAACTCTGCTGACCCTGAGGGCAAGCTCAGCAAAGCTGAGACCAAAAACCTGCTGCAAACCCAGTTTGGGAGTTTCATACAGGTGAGGGGGTTTGGGTGGGTGAGTGGCACCAGCTGGGTGCAGGAATGGCCCCACGGCTCTGTCCTGCAGCTGAGTGGGCATCAGGCCATGGGGGAATTCTAAGGGACTTCAGTGATTTGGTTCAGATGCCTTCAGGGAATTAATTGCTTTATGTTGAGCCTGTGTCTAACAGAGCTAAAGGGGGAGGGACAGCATAAAGCACTGCGAACCTGCCTGCTTGTGTTTTTGTTAACAAAGTAGGGCAATTGCAAAACAAACAAACAAACAAAGGACCCTCAGACAATGACAAGAGACAGCATTTATGGAGAGAAGAAACCCATTGCACTTAATTAGGCCTTTGGTAGTTTGAGCCAGCCTTGTGCTGCAAGAGCTGCCTGTGCTGGGCTCACTGGTGGGGCTGCTGGGAGAAAGGGAGCAGGAAGGACCTCGCCTTCCATCGCCCACCCAGGGTGTCGGTGGCAGCTGGTTATGGGTAAAAATAGCTACATTGGCCCTTGTGGCTGTAAACTTCTTGTAGATTTTATTTTCCCTCCCTAAATGAAAAATAAAATAAGATAAAATAAATAATTTGATCAAGCTGTAAAATTCTATGTAGGATTAGTAAAAAGACCTCAACTAAGTAAATGAGAGAGATGTTTAGGAGTAAAAACATACTTGATGATGCTTTTACTCCCAGGAAGAACAAAATCACATGCGTGGTTGGAGAAAGGGTACCAAATTCAAAAGTAGGTCCCTTCTGGAAAACTACTTGCAAATATCAATAACCAATCAAATTTGGAATCATGAGATGTTTTGAAGATTGTTAAGTTAAAAAAAATATCCTGGCACCTCTTTTTTTCATAAGGAAATAGGAATAACAGACATAATACATAATTTTAATATTCCCTTCCATTCCAACTGTAATGTCCAACAGGACAGAGAACAGTGGCTACTGAAGTTATGTCTGTAAAAAAAACATCTCTGATACCTTCACAGTATGTATTTGGGGGCCTGTCTTGAGTATCAAGTTTAAGAGGACTGGTTGGTTCCTCTCCACAGTTTAATCAAGACACAGGGCTCCCCTTTTCCCAGCAGTTACCAGATACATCCTCACCACTACCAGATTTTCAGTCACAACGAGGCATCTTTTAAAAGGTGTATTCTGGATTGAGGTGGAAACCTTGGGGATTGATTGTTCTCCTGTCTGATTGCAATAATATTTCTGTTTGAGTTTCTTGGGATACCTTTAGAAAAACTAATATGAATGTGGACATAAAAAACAGAATAGGAAGATAGAAAAATACAGGAGTTTTTAAACAGGTACCTTTCTTTGTTTTGTTTTTATTTTGCAGTAAAAAAAAGAATGTCATGCTTAATCTTTTTTTTTTTTTCATTTAAAATAGGGCCAAGAAAACAAACCAAAATACCAGGAAATCATTTCTGCCCTGGATGAGGAGTCAGAGAACAAAATTGATTTTGAAGATTTTGTGATCTTGTTAGTCAGTCTCACTCTAATGTCTGACCTGCTGCAGGAGATCAGAAATGTGAAAACCACAAAATGATCAGTGCTTCAGAAGAAGAAACGGTTCGGTGCTTTACAAGGAAAGCAGGAGTGAACCACACACAGAGATAACACTGAGAGCCTGGAGACCCTATGCTAGTGCCTTTTAAGTGGAATAAAGCCTTGTTCAAACCTGGCTGAACTCACTCCTCTTGTAGAAATGGGCTACGGAGTGAAATGCTGGTGCTCAGGGCTCCGTGCCCGCTACATGTGCTGTGGGAGGGTGTTCTGAGCAGCTCTCGCAAGGCCCCAGCACCACTTCAGCAGCTGAGAGCCAGGCTTAATGCCAGGGAAAGGCAGCCCATGCTCTCCCAGACCTCCCTATCACCTCCTGCACCTTTACAGGGAGATATGCAGCTCCATCTCCCTGCGAGGCAGCAGCACGCATGGCACAGCCCGTGAGCTCCTCAGGGCCCTCCCAGTTGCCCCAAGGTGCCTCAGCCCTTGACACCAGTTTCACAATCAGCAGCAACCATAAAATCTGTTGCAGCCTTTGGTAAACACTGACTTCAGTCTGCATGGTTTCCAACTTAGCATTAACCCTTCTGAAAAGAGCATTGGTTTGTTTGTATTTCCTCCTCCAGCTGACCTCTTCATTGAGGGATCACTATAGAAGGAATTTCAAGTCCATGAAACCCAGTTTGGGGGTTTCATACAGGTGAGGGGGTTTGGGTGAGCGGCACCAGCACCAGTTGGGTGCAGGGACAGCCCCATGGGCTCTGTCTTACAGCTGGGTGTAAAAATGAAAAGATGTATTTGCAATGCATCTCTGGCAGTGCTGTGCTGGTGTGACCAAGGGGGTGGCTTAGTTGAACATGTCAGTCATGTTTAACTGTTGTTTCATGAGACTGAGGAGAAGTCAGCTAACCTAAGGGGTGGTCCAGACTAGGGATGATGGGGAAAAATGGTGACCAATAAAGGGTTTGGGCTGGAGTTGGGTGATATTGGTGACCCAGTCATTGGCTTGGTTAGAGCCAGAGCCTCAGTATTAAATGCTCATCATCTTTATCTCTGTTTTGATTCTTACATATGAGGTCCTGGCTCAGAACCAACATTTAGCCCACTGTGACATCCCTTTGGAGCACAAAAAGCAGCCTCCCACCCCAGGAACAGATTATCCTCTGTAAGAATTTAATAAGTCTCTACCAAGACAGTCAAGATGAGCATGCCAGCAAAACATTGCAGCCCTTTTCATTTTCTCTTCTTCCTTGTCTGGAAAGGAGAAGATGAGAATGATTTAGCTTTGGCGCATAATTTTTTAAACAAAAAGGGATCGAAACCTTTGGTGTTAAAAGAGGGAGATTAATGCCAGCTGAGTAACGAGATTTAACTCCTTGACATAAAAAGGCTCTTAGTGTTTCCAGAAGCTAGGAGGATGCTTTGTAATGGATTTTAGTGCAAAGGAAAGGCATATTGCAGTAGGAGGCTGGCAGCCAGTTGTTTTGAGAGGGAAGGTCTGTGACTTTGTGCAGTATGGGATGAAGCTGAAAGAAAAATTGCAAATGGATATGGTGGATTCTGAAATGAAGCTCAGCAAGTAAGGTGCTGCTCCGTGGAGGGTGAACCTCAGCCAAGACATGGCCTGGAGGCTGAATGTTTACAAATGGTCTTCCTACAAATAAACACATCAGCCAAGGCCCTTGCTCTGGTGGTGGGTTGCAAGAACAGGCAGCACCAAGAAGTGATAAATCTAGCAGCCATTTCTGTCTGTTTGCTTGTTCATGGAGATGTCCCTCCTGTACACCACCCCCTGAGGTGCCTTTGTGCTGCACACATGGTGTGCATGTCAAATCTCCCAGAGAGGGGATATGGGAGCAACAGGGATGGATGAGGTCAAACCTCTCCTGGAGACCATCACCTTGTATCCTCCGAGGAAGTGAACCCTGACCAAGGACCCCAAATCAAAATTGTAACTTAATCTGGTAACCTCATCTACAAGGGTATCACAGCTCCACATTGATAATGTGTTCCTAGTGTCTCTTCCCCATCCCTTTGGTTTTAGGCCAGGTAGAAAATCTGTAGAAACTTAACTGTAAAAAAAAAAAAAGTCTGCTGATATTCCTTTTCTGGGGTAGAAAGATGAATTGAATGTGAGACTCCCTAGAAGGCTTCCCGATTCCTAAAGTAAAGAAAACACTGCACAGCCTGAAAAGCTTGTTTGGGAGCCACTGGTGACTCTGAAAGCATAAATTTCTTAATATCCCTCTGCTACAACAAAAACCTGAAAGGAACAATATTGTGAAGCCAATTAAGCTTTCTTTGAAATTGCTAAGGCTCTAACACAGTTTCTGTTATTGCTGGAATGTTTCTCAAGCTTGCATGACTTGAATTAATGACTTAAGAGCCTTTTATCAGATCAATTCACTCTGTCACCTCACTGTATGCAGACCCTTTTTATTCTAATGTGGTGGGTTGTGAGCTAGCATCCCAAATCCCTGGCTTCAATTGAAAGCCTCTTGTGCTAAGCACAGTGAAAATCCCAAGAAGCAGTTCCTGAATAACTCAATAGCAAAAAATATTCGAATGGGACGGAAGGAATCAGAGGCACAGAAAAATCAAGTGCCTTGTTCAGTATTGGTAGCAGAGCTGGAAGTGGATGCCAGTCTGCACTGGGCTTCTTGCACAGTGGACCATGGCCTTACTAGAGGCACTGTGAAGGTTTCTGCGAGAGTTTCTGACAAAGTGAATGGAATGTGCAAGGCTTGATCTGCATCAGTCCTTGAAAGTCCCAACTGATGCTCAAAAGCAGAAGGACACACTTGGAAGAGCCCCAGCATCTTCTTACTGTTAGGAGTAGGCAGAAGTTTGCAGTTTGGCTGCGGAAGATGCTCTTTTATTAGCTCAGACTATTTGTGGCTGCCCTGAGCACTCTCAGCTAACGGCTTTGAAGCTGATCTCCTGTAGACAGCATGTCTGGCTGCATCCTCAGGGAGCTGGCTAAAAGCTTGCTTAAAAGGCTACTGTTGTGCTTTATTTTGTTCCTAGCTTGCTCCTCTTGGAAGCAATGGGAGTTCATAATCAATTTCTCACAGCAGAGCCCACGTAGGCAGCTAAACTGATGAAATCCGCAGCCTCCTCTGCCTCACTAAGTGTGAACATCCTATCAATCTCTGACACCCCCTAAAGCAGCTGGTCAAAACCTGGCCTTTCTGGGCTTGGAGTTGGGTTGGGATTTGTGTGGCAACAATGTCCAGGTGTGAACAGCCACCTTGGAAGGCTCTGCAGCCTTTGGCTCTAAGTTGGAAGTCCTGTTCTGGAAAGTCTGAGTCATCTCTGCAGTTGCTTGAACTTTCAAATGACTGCCAGAGGAGAAGTGGGGGTCAGGGAGAGCTTCAGGCTCAGATCTTCAGCTTCCATTTCCAATTACCAGCTCAGGATACTTCTAATACTCCTCATACTTCAATTAGCACACCTACAGCTTCTCCCTATGACTTCTTACTTCATAATCTGGCTTTAACTCTATGGTCTGGACTTGGGAGTTTTGAAAATCTGGCTTTATTCTAATCTCTCAGATGTAGTCCCAGATCTCAGGGAGTTTGCCCACCCAGTCTGCTGTAGATTTTCAGGGGGAGAGGCACGGCAGAGTTTAGCATGTTGAGCTTTTTGCTGGGAGCCTGGGGCCATACACACTGTGTGTGCAATTTTCCAGAAAGATTTCAGGAAGGAGAAATACTCTCCCAACTGTCCAGCTGTTAATGCACCTTCAGCAAGACGTCCTGTCTGGGGCACTGGAGCCTGGATGCTGAGGAAACCTTGCAGTCTGAGAGATGTTTTGCCTGTCTCCTCCTCCCTCAAAGTCAATGTTGTGTGGCTTTTTCACATAAAACAAAACTTGCCTTGATTGCACACCTTTTGCCAGTACGTGTGTGATGGCACACCCTCACCTTGGCACTTCCACCTGTCGTGGCCCATGAAAGCTTCTCAGCAGCTGCTTGCTACATCCACTCTAGAGGTTATTGCAGCAGGTCACTTTGCAGAGAGAGGTCAGAGGTTTACATCACAGCTCACCAAACCAGCAGTTAAATTGTGGCTGCATGGTAGAAAAACCTTCTGCAGGAGTGCTGGAATGACTCGGAAAGGTGCTACACAGTGCATTCCCTTAGGAACTCACTACAGAGCAGATGAAAAGCTTTGTCACAGAATTATATTCTCTCCTAAGTGTGATAGTTTGTGAGCCACAAAGGAGCACTCTGCAATGCCTCCTGGAAAAAAAAGAATATCTCTATGCTTCCAGCTCAGACAGGGAATCCAGATAAAGAAGAGATGGTGTTTTTTTATGGCTTTCTGAACTGACAGCTTTTAATTATTGCATTGACATTTACTGCAGTCGGTGGTTTACAAGGTTTGCAGTGAGGCTGTCTCTTCTCTCACTTTGTTCATCTGCTGTTCCCTCACTGTGCAACTGTTTATAGCCCTAGTTCTGAGTCCTCCTCCAGCAAAGGTAAACAGCAAATGATGTGCAGCAGCCAGATATATCAGGCTGTCTCTCTAATCCCCTACCACACAAAACAGCCATTAAACGTGGAGTCAGAGCCATGGGACTGATCTTTCATTCATTGTTATTGTAGGAGTTTATGCTATGCATAGCCTTAACAAGAGTCAGTCCCAGCACATACAAAGAAGGTGAAACTGTAATCTCCCAACCAAACATAAAGAAACTCATGGGATTGGCCATGGGACAGCTCTGGTTGTCCTTAGCAGAGGCTGGTTGTGCATATCTGCTGTAGTGCCTCTGTCATCATCCTTCCCATTCAAAGGGCCTCAAAAGGCCAACCTGGAAAGGATGCACAGAGAACCACAGCTGCAGCCCCTCACAGAGAAGGGTGGCACCTGCACATTTCTAACAGCCACACTGCAACCCCTTGAGCCAAGGGACCAATTTGCATTTGTGATTTCCTCCTTGTTTCATTCCCCTTGCCATGATGCAGCTTTTTCAGTTGCTGCCTGCAGGCTCTTGGTGTCTAGAGAAACACAAGCCATAGCACGTGCCACTGTGAAGCTGCTCCTGAAATCAATGAGAAGCCAGGACTTCTGGGGTGGAGGGAAGCAGCTCCTCAAGGGGGCACATTTTGAACCCTCCGGTAAAACCAGCAGCCCAAATGGATGCAGAAGTTCATCCGTGGGCAAAATCAAGTCCCTGCTTGTCCAGAGATGCTCAATAAGTGATGTACAGGGTAGCAAGAGCTCTTCCACCCTTGCAACCTCCTGCAGACAGCAGCTAGCTGGCCTGTGGGCACCCTGACATCACCAGAGCAAAGGAGAACAAGCACCACAAGATAAATGATCGTTGGGGGAATCTTGCCTTCCTGAATGTGATTATCGTGTGGCTTGTTTAGTACTAGACACTGTTACAGAATGAAATACAAGCTTTCTGGAAATGCAGCTAAAGCTAGAACAACTCTTTGGTTGGATAAACTGATGTATGCTAGATCTCTGCTTCAGTTTGATGCTGGCTACTGCTGGAAGTAGTCCAAGTATTCTTACAGTGGGGACAAGTAGGAAGATCTCCAACCCAGCTCTGAGAGTTTGCTTTCTCCTTCCATTGTGCCCCAGAGAGTCCTCCCACCATTCCTTTGGTTCTTTTTCCCAGGAGTGTGAGATTGGTTTACTTTGACACCTGGGGCTGTTGGAGGAACCCAGTGCACAATTGTTGACCCACTTCCCACATCCACTAGTGGATTTTTCTTGATGTAATTTTCTTGGCTCCATCTCCACATAATGCTATTTTGGAGTTTGTTTGGAGACAGCATGCAATAGGAGAGACACCCAACTTAAGAATTATAACAGAAGAGTTTTCTTGTGTGAATCTAGCAGGGGCAAAAAACCACACCAAGAACAGACTGCCAACAGCTGAATGTCCTTTTTCCTCAGGCACCATAGCTGATATCACAGCTTCCCTAGGTTTATACCCCACTGTGTGGATGTTATAGAGATTAATTAATTAATGAAAATGAATTGCAAAATTACCTTCTTATTAAACTGATCTCACTACGGAAATAAGGCTGATTAGTTCCCCAACAAACTTTAATTAGGCAGCTAAAACAAACTGTAATGAAGAGCACAAATTAAAACTAGATCATAGTAGACATGGCTTTGTCAAATGCTGTGTTAATACCAGACAATGTATACAATGATTAAATGATATGGAAAAACTCTTATATTTTTCTCCTCTGGTAGAAGTCCATCATATTCCTAGAGGGGGAATAGTTTATATAAAAACATCACATTAATAACCATAACATCAGTGAGCATTTATCAGCAGTTTCTTTCCAACAGCAGCTCTTAATTTGCACGTTCTGCAGGACTCAGCCATTACAGAGCTCTTTATCTCTTCTCCAAATTTATGCTGTATTGCACATGAACCAAGGTTATTGCAAAACCTCTGAGGAAGAGAAAAGCTTTATTACCTGCACATACACTCCTCAATTTGTCTTTCCTCTCCTGGCTTTTTAGTGCTTGGATTCAGCTCAGCTGAAAACAGAACACAATTTGAGAGCAATCTGCATAAGAATTGTAAGCAGAGGCCCACACAAATTAGGTGTTAATTAATGAGCAACTAAAGCCTTCTGCTGAGCGCATCCTGAGGCCAGGCAACGCTGGGAGTGCTCAAGAATACCTGAGGGAAAGAATGGGTAAGCATATCAAATAAAAGAGCAATGTTTAACTCTTTTGCAATGTTTATTAGAGCCCTTGAGATGGCAGGGGAACTGCAGAATTTTTGTCTCTTTTAGAGGAGAATGATTAGAGCTGCCCCTGGGTTGGGTTAAAAGGAAGGCTTTTCCACATGTGCCTGTTTTGGCTCAGTACATCCCTGGCTAAGTTGAGCTTGGGATGCTGGGTTTTGGTTGAGGAGCTGCAGCCTAACTGTTCCCTGAGGAGGGAGAGACTGCCCTAGTGCCACAGCCTGGGCAACCCATGGGTGCAAAGTGGGGCTAGTGTGGGTGTTTGGGGTGTAAACGATGTGCTGATGCTCCAGAGAGGCAGGCAGCACCTCAGGGTGGGATGGAGCAGGCAGTTCTGTGTCTCTCAGTGCAGGGTCTGGGGGAATTTACTCCTCTGGAAGAGTAAAGAGATTGCTGGTGTAAGAGAAGAGTGACCTTTAGAGATCAAGGAAGCTCTAGACTGAGTCTTGAAGACCTTTGAAAACAGAAATGACTTTTTCTTAGGATGTGGGCATCTAGCATGATAGAAAATCTCTCCTAAGGAAAGGGGGGTTTGGCTTTACTCTGTGATACCTGTGTTCTGGCCAGGGAATGACTGCAGCAAAGAAGGTGGCCATTAGCCTATATATACTTATGTGTGTGTACATAAAAATGTTTAAAATAATATATATTTTGGATTATATATACACAAGCTATGATTCAGTACATGTGTAATATGTATAATATATAGCTATTGATATCTAAGCAATATGTAAGATATCTCTCTGTGCATATACATATCTTCTCCAATTTTCACTCTCCTGACTTATCTCACCTACAAACTTTATCTTGCTTCCAAATGACTTTCTAGGCCACTTATGATTACTATGAGCTGTACAGATCTCTGGGAACATCCCTCCTCTGCAGAAAAACTGAGGCTTATTCCTACCTCTGAGAGGGTGTTTTTTTTTTTAATCTTTCTAGTTATTAATGCATTAAAGGATCCTCCTTTTTATCCTATGACATCCTAGCAGCTTTAAGTGCCTTGAAGAGGGATTTTGTCTAAAGCCTTTTGGCATTAAAACACTGTTAGATAGAATAAGCAATCACTCTGCTGGTTGTGGCTCCTCTTGTGTGCTGGGGTGATGGGGTCTTCCTTAGCCAAGAACCATCCTCATCCCTCCCTGCTGCTGTCACTGCTCTTGACAAAGCTTTCCCCCTGTATTTGCAAGACACTGAAGCCGCCAGGTCTCCATAGCCCAACCCATTCCCAGGGTGCTGTCTTAAAACCTGGCATCAGGTTTGTCATTTCTCATGTCTCTGGTACTGATGTTAAGGAAAGAGGGGTTGTCAGTCAATCACAGGGAGTTGTGAGCATTTGTAGCAGAAGATCTTTGAAAAATACATTTTTGATCTGTGAGCTGAGTGCTGGTTTGCCAGCAGTAAGAGTGGAAAGAGTACAAAGCTATTCTTCTCATAGTTCAGTATTTCTCTTCTGTCCTGCTAGGTAGAATGCAAAAGGTGCCAAATATTTCATGAAAGTTTGGGGGTTTTCTTGGCATAGGCCACTTTTTTTAATCCAATTGTTCAACAGCTCCTCCAGTTCAGTATAGCCCATTAGGCTACAGAGAGATGGCAGAGGAAAGAGGGTCTGTGACAAGAATGGAGATTTGCTGGTTTGCAGGGTCACCTGTAACACTGCTGTGTTGTAACTGCATCCTGCTGGGGGTATTTATCATGGAAAAGCCATCAGCTCTTTCTGGAGAGACCTCCTTTTGCCAGAGCCAAATGCCAGGTCCCGCGTGATGTGTGCTCCAGTGAGCTCTGAGACACTGCTCCAAAAGCAGGTGTCTCAATTATTCATCAGTTAATGGTTCCTTGGGGATGTAAGGAAGGCTGGGACTTGGGAGCTTGTCTAGAAACACAAGACCAAACCCACAAGGGGTTTATATTATTTACAGTAACAGGTTCTGGAGATGTTCTGTGTGAACCTGGTTTCAAGCCGGGGCACACTTTTAAATACTCCCCACTGTGAGTGGACAGACCTGAGAAGCAGCCAACAAACCTCCAGCCAGCTGAACCCCCAAAGCTGTGGCATGGGGTGAGCGGGGACTCCCTGCAGAGCAGCCTTCCCTGGGCTGCCCTGCTGCTGGAGACAAACAGTGCCTATACTGGGGTAACTGGAGTTAACCCACACACTGAGATATAGAGCATGATACCTTGTGCTTTCCATACAGGTGTGTTAGCCCAGTCAAGTCCTTGCTCCCAGTGCTCTCCTCATAGTTGTTTCCCTGTGTTATTAGTGCAAGCTGCAAAATTGCCCCGACTCCTGTTCTTTGGAACAAGTATCTTGCATTAAGTAATCATTGCATCTCCTTTCTCTGCTGCTTTGAACACTCTCCTTCCACACACTTCAGGATGTACAAGCCCAGCTTCTGGCTGGTTGTGCAAAGGGGGCCTTCCTGACTCCCTCCAGCCCAGGGTTTGGCCTGGGGACTGTGGTTTGCCTGCTGTGCCACAGGGTGTGGGCAGTCTTGGCCAAAGTCACTGAAAACCAAAGTGTGTGAAATACTTAACAAGCTTTTTCTCCAGCAAATTTTCTCTGCTTTACTGCAGGGCTCTTAATTTGTTCAATTAATGTAAGACTTGCTAATATACCAGTAAAAATCTGTCTGCTGATCCCAAACACAACAGTTCTCAACTGTTCTGCTGATGCCATGAAAATTGCCGTAAAGATAACAGCAGTATCTGTGCTTGAAAGATGCTTGTGGCTTTTCATCTGTCTTCTCCCCCTGAGACAGGACTGTGAGCAATTGTCTTTGTGAGCCAGGAGGAAGCTGGTGGGAATCTCCTCCACAGGTTGCAGGACAGAGGTGCCTCCAAGCAGTAGGAACAGCCTGAGACCCCAATGTGGGCCTCTGGCTCTCTGTAGAGGTCTTTCCTTCCTGATAGACCATGGGGGTGGTTTTGTGTGTTGGGAGCTCAGGGCAATATAGGCTTTGCAGTGTTTTTTCTGTTAAAAGTGTAGCCAAAAAGGCTCAGAGCATCTCTGCCCACCACAGATTGGATGTTAGGTCAGAGGTGACAGGTGCAGAGCTATTTTGCTCCAGCTGTGCCCTTTTTGGTCTGATTGGTTTTTATCAGTGTGTTACCAGTCTTTGAGCAGGGACAGTTTTCATTTCAAGATGTGGAGGGTGAACCCCATCCTGGAGCCTGCTGCATGGTGTGATCCTCCTGCACTGATCACCCAAAAGTGCATCCTCCCTCCTGCGAGGGCTCTGGTCCTGCAGCGAGCAGCAGGGACTCACCACTGCTGGAGCTTGAGGGAAGAAGCTCCCAGCTCCCACAGCTGCAACTCAACCCCAGGGAAAGATCTAAATTTGAAGACAAGTCAGGGAGCCTCATGTTCCTGTTACTGGGTCCGGAATCATAGAATATTCCGGTTGGAAAAGATCTTAGAGATAATCAAGACCAATCACACCCATCATCTGCCAAACCATGTCCCTCAAAAACTCATCTACCCATTCTTTAAACACCTCCAGGGATGGTGACTCAGCCACCTCCCTGGGCAGCTGTGCCAGTGCCTGACCACACATTTGGTAAAGAAATTCTTCCTAATATCCAGTCTGAACCTCCCCTGGCACTTATGGCCATTTCCCCTTGTCCTGTCACTTGAGAGAAGAGATCAACACTTGCTCTGCCACAGCCCCTTTCAGGCAGTTGTAGACAGCGATGAGGTCTCCCCTCAGCCTCCTCTTCTCTAAGCTAAACAACCCCAAGAGACCAAGTTAAAGCAGCTGGAGGGGAGATACTGCCTTCCTCTTGATGTATCTGAAGAGGTAACTCATTGGCTCAGGCTTTCTGCTCATATCCTTTACAAACAGAAGTCTGTTGCTGGGATGAACTCTCATTGTGTTTCCAGAAGTAGCTGTGCTGTGGTCACTGTGCACGGCGATGTGTTGGTACTTTCCCAGCATACAATGATCACAGTTTCCATATTGAAAAGCAACTTCACAACTTTGCTGTCTGCACAAACTTGCCCACGGCAGGTTCTAAATCGATGCATATTGAAATGGAGCCACCTTGAGATGCCTGTGCCTAGAGGGACACCTCCAACCAGAGAGGATAAGATTGCTCTGCTGCTGTTTTGAAAGATAAATGACCAGACTGCAAGGGGCTGTCTGCTTACACAAAGAGCATTTAGTCTCTTGGCATAAAGCAAGATATCTAAATCATTAAGGTGTGTGGGCTTTGCAGTGCATAAATAAGTTACAAATTAGAGATTCTGAGTGGCTTCTTGCCCCTTGTGTGCGGTGCTCCAGGTGATTACCATTCTCCTCTTTGTCTAATCAAAGATCCTCAGCTCAGAGCAGGTTTCTAATTTAAACACTTCAGTACAACATATCTCACTGAATTAAATAACCTTTCCCAGACAAATCATTGCAGCATTCTGTGTCTCATGCACAACAGATTCTACCCTCACCTTGTAAATGTTTCTTTTCTCTTCTGTCTGTAATACAATGTCTTCTGAAGGGTAAACAATTCCTAATATAAACATGGATAACCTAGGCTTTACAGTATTGTATCTTCAAGCAACTCATTTTAAGACATTTACTGTATAATGCAGAAAGCACCCTGTAACTTTAGATGTGATGTCTTCGTTTATGGGTCCTCAGGCTCCTGAGGCTAAAATTGGAGTTACTTTGGGACAGGATTTGCATAGGACATCTCTCCTTGGGGGCCTCAAATGCCTGGCACCCCTGGTGTGCCTTGCAGCTTCTGGCTGTGTTGCAGTGCTGGAGTGGCTGTCTAAAGAAAGCAGGTGAGCATGAATATCTTAGCACTGCTCCACAAGCTTGTGCTTCCATGAGAGTGGAAACTCACTTTCATGTAAATAATTGATAAGCAAAGTCAGTAGGTGGTCATAGGCACAGGCAGTACCTCCAGCAACTTAACAGCATGTATCTCTCTCCTGCTCTGCTGCTGGGTCTCAGCTTTTGGCAGTGCTGTCTGCAGGGTTGAATGCAGACTTTAAGCCCATCTGATGAAGAAGCTGTGCTGCAGCTGGCTCTGTTCCAAATAGGAAATGACTTTGGTTTATAGTAACAGAAATAAACTTCAGGTATCTGAGGCCCATGAAAGCCTGTAAATACCTGCTCCTGTGCCCGATGCTGTGAAAGAGGGGGTGTGCCATGCTTGAGAAATGGTGTTACCCAGCAAAAGGTACATCCTGGGGGGTGAGGGATGGAAACGGAGTGCCCTTGTAAGTAGAGGGAGGCACATAATACAGCTACGTGTGTGCAAGGGGAGGAGATCACCCTTCCCTACGTAGAGGATGAGGTGAATCAACTTAGAGTCTGACATAAGCATGTATTTGGGCCCTAACTCACAAAAGGGGGCTTTGTGTGGCTGCTTCTTCCTCTGCCAGAGGCAGACATCTCAATGGGCTGCAGAGCAGCTGCTGCAGTGCGCAGGGGAGCGCAATAAAGCACAGCCGGGGCGCATCGGCTGCGTGTGCTGAGCTGGGAGCTGTGGCCACGCGATGGGTGCCCGAGGTGTACTGTGGCCATGGGAATGGGTGCAGGGAGCAGCCCACGAGCACTGCGTTGGCTCTCAAATGAGCTGTTTCCAGGGGTAAATCAGAGCTAGAGGTGTGTGTGTGCACAAACATTTAGAGTTACAAACGCGGGGTTTTGGCTCGAGTTTGAAGATGTGCAGGTGCACCCTCATGCTGCCTCGATTCTGTTCCTGTCTTGGTTGCCAAGAAAATAGATTCCATAGGTGGAGGTTATCAGTTAACTGGCTTATCCTAAAAGGATAGTGAAGAAGACCTTTATATGCGTGAAAATATTCAAATATATGGTCTTAAAATATCTGTGAAGTCGTGACTTTAAAGGGATTTTGGGAATAGGGTTATGGCAAATGGGCCCTTCTGGGACCCTGCGTGGAAGGGGTCAGCCCTGTGCTTTGCTCTTGGTGGGTGTTTCATTCCTTTTTCTTAATCAGTTCTGACTTTGATGGAGCTCAACTGCTTCTCATCTTGGGAAGAGTTACATAGTGCTGGGTTTTGGCCAAGCTTCTCTATGGAGAGAGGTGCTGTCTTGCCAGTTCTGCCAGGCATGGGGAGGGTGGTTGGGCAAAATCTCTGTGCCCACCCAGCTATGGGTAAAACACTGTGGGCAGCCAGGGGCCTGTGTGCAGAGGAGGTGTGCTGTGATGGAAGAGCTTGAAGGCTACTGTGTTAAAAAACAACCGTATTTCAAGTACTGTTCATCAGAGACCAGGGCTCTAATTAGCTGGAGCGTGTCCAGAGAAGGGCGACGAGGCTGGTGGAGGGACTGGAGAACAAGTCCTATGAGGAATGGCTGAGGGAGCTGGGTTTGTTTAGCCTGGAGAAGAGGAGGCTGAGGGGAGACCTCGTCGCTGTCCATGGCTGCCTGAAAGGAGGCTGTGGCAGAGCGAGTGTTGATCTCTTCTCTCAAGTGACAGGTGATAGGACAAGAGGAAATGGCCTTAGGCTGTGCCAGGGGAGGTTCAGACTGGATATTGGGAAGAATTTCTTTACCAAAAGTCTGGTCAGGCACTGGCACAGCTGCCCAGGGAGGTGGCTGAGTCACCATCCCTGGAGGTGTTTAAAAACAGGTAGATGAGTTTTTGAGGGACATGGTCTAGCGGATGATGGGTGCGGTTGGACTCAATGATCTCAAAGGTCCTTTCCAACCAGAAGATTCTATGATTCTCAATAAGCAGTTTGTTTACAGAGCATTTGCTCGTTGTTTATTTTTTTTTGTCTAAGTGATGCACAGCTCATCACTTCTGGATGTGTATCCATCACACTGGAATTGTTCCTACCTTCTGGTTTTGATCTAAACCATGCACTGATGAATGAGAGAAATGCTTTGAAGGACAAGAGGATGGTGGTTACCATATTTCTGGTGTAAACTTTGAGTAAGTAGGCATGTGCTACAGCTCAGGGAAACTTTGTGTACATCTCTTAGAAATGCCAATCCTTCCTTGCCATGTGAATAATCCTTAATAACGAATAAAGCTGTTGATGTCCCAAAACAAATGTGAGGCAGAGGTCTGCCAAAGGAGTAGATGCTGTGTTGCTGCCCATTGTATGGTTAAAACTCCCAGAAATTACTTCTCAGCAAAAAATGTTACTATTCCACTAATTGATAGTTCTCAGAATTGTTTCATTCTGTAAACTTTATGCTCCTCAGTAAAAAAACAGAGAGCACTAGAAGTAAGATGATACTTTCTGGCTGCGATATGAAAATATTGCAATATCTTGTTTTTACAGGGGAAAACTATTCTCATTACCATCCTTTAATCATTAAATACATTTCAATTGAAACTTAGGGGTTCTTTTCCCCTTCACTTTTTCATTGCACCCAGGTCCCTAACCCCCCACCAACACTGTTGTAGAAGATGCCTGCATTTTAGTGCAAAATTGGGAGACTCCACATGCCATTCCCTCTGGGATCAGAAGGTGAAATCCCTCGGGGTCTGTTGTGTAGTTGCAGATCAGACTTTCAGCCTGCTGGCCATGCCAAACTGTGAGCCTGGTCATGGTTTAACCTTCAGACCTGTTGTCTTCCCTGGGCAATTCCAGCACCACCACTGCTGCTGTCACCTTCACAAGCAGAGATGTAACCTGCTTTGTTTGCTGTCACAGCAGGAGAAGGGCTGCTCTTCTAGTGTGGCAACATATTATTTTCACTTTGCAATGGCATAAATGAAATTTAAAAGCTCCCCTGACAGCTGATTGTGTATGCAAATCAGCATCACAGGGAAATAACTATCCATTTTTTTCTCTGGGTAATATTTTTTCACTGCTGCTTTGCACGTTTGCATTGGTCAGTCTGCATTCCAATGTTGCCTCAGTTTTGCATGCAAACACTACAGCCCACGGGCAAAGACTGCAGTGTGGGGACACAATACCATTGTAGCATAATGGGGTGTTTGAGATGCCTGCATCAGCCTGGTCCATACACAGTGCTGGCAGCTTGGCTGTGACGCCCTTGAAATCCAACCAGGTTGTTTGGGATCTGTGTGCCACAGAAAGATGGGGTTTCATTTCTTGTGAGAGACACGGGGAGCACCTGCATCACCCAGCTGGTGTGCCCTGATCAGCAGCCCAGCTTTTTGCTGTGATCTGATTCACTCTTGCTGTTTCTCACATTGAATTGTACCCGTGGGCTTGGCAATAACTGTATGGGTTTTAACCCTAGTAATGTAAGTGAAATTAGTACTGTAAAGGCTCATTATCTAGTCCTTTTTAATACATTTTGCTTTCTAAATGGCAAGTAGGACTCTATTGTGTTACATAGACATGGTATAAGTTCATCCAAGCCAAATGACTGATAGCTCATCTCCAATTGCAGTGAGCTCAGGAGAGCACAAAGCATGGTTCCAGGTATTATCTGAAGCCACATTGCAGAGCTGCTCAAGTCCCTGTCATAACAGTTTACCTGAAAACTGTGGAGATTTGTCCCACCACTACCACTCTCATGTACTATTGCCTTTTACAGAGTGGGCTTATAAGTGGCTGCTCGTCACTATTCTCTTCAAAGTCAGTTGGAACCTGTCAGGCATTGAAATAAAACAAGCTGTTGGCACTGTGATATATTTTTATGCCACCTTTCGAGCATAGCACGTATTCTGTCGACCACATGAATCTACATAATCAATTTACTCACTGCAAAAAGCTGTAGCTCACAGGCTTGACATGGCTCAAATATTAAAATTCCCTGGAGAGACATTCACTACCATCTAGACAGCCAGATAGCTCCAGATTTCACCCATTATTTGTCAAAATGATGGGTTCCCTTTGATGTTGCAGGTACAGCCTAGGGCTGTGGCATTCAAACACTTTACATCTCTTTTTGCAGTGTGAAAACCAGTGCATTAGATCATTTTCTTAGGAATTGAATGAGAGGGGGAAATTGTATAAACACGTTGGCCAGAGATACTATACGGGGAGTTGAAATCCTCTGTTTGCTGGTAGTTGACAGGCAGGAGTCTGTTGTCCATCATTTTAAATACAAAAATCCCCTAAGAAAGCAATCGGAGATGCCTTGCTGGAACTTCTGAAATTTAAGGGGGGCTGTGTGTGTGTTTGTGTTCCCAACCTATTAAATGGGCAGCAGAGCTTTGTTGTCTCATGATGCTAAAACGCAATTGTATCACCACAACCTCAGAAATCCCTGTGTCTTGAGGTCCCCTGGAGCTCTGGGAAGCTCCTCATCTGACTGTAGCAAGAAGGGCTCCCCAGACCATGCCTTCTCTGGTGTGTGCAGGCTGGACTGAACGGCTCTGTGGGCTGGGAGAAAGGTGTTGCAGCTGAAGCAGTGAGGCAACAAAACTTGATGGCTTTGTGTGTATTTGGGAAAGCTTTTCAATCCCACTGATCAGTTTGTAGTTTTCTTAAAGGACTGGTGTAGTTCAATGTCTCCTAAAAGATAAAATACTCCTGGTAGTCCATCCTAATACCCACTCCTTCCAAATGAGTATCATTTATGATGGAAATTGGGATAGGAAAATGACAGCAACTGTATGCTTGAGAATGAGTGATTAGAAGAGTGTAACTGAGCCATACCAGAAAAGCTGCACAAGGATCTTGGAGACTGGTGGCAAAGAAATCATTGGTTGTTCATAGGAACTTCTTTATCAAAGATTAATGACAGGAGGTTAGTGGCACCTTGCTCCAGACCCTTTTTTGGCTCTGGGACCCTTGCCAAAGTTTAGACTCCCATCCTGAGTGTTGACAGGCAGAGAGAGCGCTTCAAAATGTGTTATGGACATAATTAGTTACTGTTATCACAGTTTTCTTAATTAGAATATCATAAAAAGGAGAAGTGTGATGATTTACACAGGGAAAATTGGAAGAGCAGTGATTTTTAAAGGCCAGAGACTGAATGCCGGAGAGCAGGATAAAGGTTATCTGCCTTTTGGGTGAGGGATGATGCTCACCTGGGACATTCCAAGGGATGCCTGGAGGTGGTCTCACTGATGACTGAACTTTTTTTTTTTCTTCAACTTTCCACTCAACTTTAACTCAGCCAAATTGCCTTTATTCAGCAATTGCCCATCCATCTCCTGCAGGATAGCTCACCCGCCGCCGGGTTCCTTGCAATGCTGATAACTTGCAAATGTTAAAAGGAAGCTTGTTTTCAAAAAGACAGCAGCTTCCTTCATAAGCTACACTTTTCCTGCTGTTTCTAGACAAGAGAATCTGAGATGTTCAAGTTATTTATTTTTTTATGATTCTTGGGAGAAAATAGCTGCTCGCTTTTTTTTTTAATAGTTTTCTAAAGAAAACCCAGTTATTTCACTGATGCCTTCTCTGGCAGCTCCTTAGCAGGGCTGTGCCTCACTTCAGACATAGCAACCGTACCAAGCCAGATTGTAGCCTCACTTGGAGCACACCTTAGGAAGCTCTGCTTCAGCCCTGGCTGCTCCCAGCATCTACACTTGGCTGGGGGCTGCTTTTCTAAGCTGTTTTCCAAACCTCTGCCCAGTGAGGAGTCCAGACCGAGGTGTTTGCAGGGCTGGCTGTCTCTGCTGTGTACAAAGTCTGCTTTGCTGTTGCAGGGAGGAGCATTTGACTGGCTTTGAGGCCAGCACCCTGAAGTGAGAGATCCCTCCAGTTATTCACTGGTAGCTGCAGTAGATCCACAAAAACTGCCACTGATTACTGAAAGGACCACAAACCCCAGAGCTCTTCCCGAATGTGAACTGTGTACTTTGAAGAGGAAGGTGTTTTGAGGCTCACAGCTGAGCTGTGCTGCGTTGCCTCCCTCCGTGGGCCCTGCTCTGGCAGAGAGAAGCAATCACACAGGGGATTTAACTCACAATCAATAAACCTGGTTCTTCTGTTGCATTAATCCTTTGTCTGCAAGCAGTGACTAAATTGTTCCTGAGGACCCAGGCATGTGCTATAACCCTGGCTGAGCTGCAGCCCAGCATGCCAGTGACCATGACCTGCACCTCACTTGGGCTGAAGGGACACAGCTGCTTTACACATCCCCCTACACCCCAGGAGGATTCCTCAGCCCCAGGGAAGAACCCTTCTCCAGCAGGAGCCCCTTGTAATGATGGGGCCACATTTCACACTCCAGGGAGCACCGTGCAATCATAAATATACCTTGCACAGAGCCATGGTACCAGGATTTGTTGGGATTAATTAACCCTCTTCCCTCGATAGTTTCTGGTGAGATTGAACTTAAAATACCTAAATGAAATTCAGTGTGACTTTTTTTTTTTCTGTAAAGTAGTGACTGAATCATAGTTTTCTTGAAGGGAAAAAGCTATATTTTTTCCTAATGGCATTCCTTGTGCATAAGGCTGCATGAACTCACTCCACTGGATCTGCCTCCCTCCGCCCCCTCCCTCAGCTTTCATGCTCGCGCTCACACACACTTGTTGCTTGGAGGAAGGATGGTTTTGGGAGCCATGAAGTGTCTGTATCCATCAGGGGAAGCAACTGGTACAAGTGCTATCCGTGTTTAATCCCTGGGAAATACTGAGCTGAGATGTGGGGGAAGTGCTGATTTGGGGGAAGTAAAAGTTGTAAAACACAGATCATAAAGGCACTGTGTTTGCAGGGGCTTTATCAAACCCTAGCACGAGGCATGGGAGGCTAAAGTTCAGCTCTGTGTCACAGAATAATTACAGCAAGATGTTTAGCCCTAGGTAGTTAGAATTGTCCTCCTGGGGCTCCTCCAGCTGTTCAGGAATGGCTCTGGGAAACACATTCCCTCACCCCAAATAACTGGTGGGCTTGGTGCACCTTGGTGGGATGGGATGTTGCACCAAGTGTGCAGGTCACCAGACAGATTTTATTGTCTTTTTGCCTAATTCCACACCATAATTTGACCCCTCCAGTAGGAGAGAGACTGTGCTTACCTGGTCATGGGAAAGAGGCCACAGGAGCAGGTCAGCCCCCAGGGACATATCTCACCCCAACAGAAAATTCAGCCGATGGGATGGGAATGGAAACAGGCAAATTTCTTGTTTGCCTACCCCTTGTTTGCATTGTTCTAACAGGAGCCCAGAGAGATAATGGTGTTTTGTGAGACACCTTGATATAAACCTGTGAAGAATTAGTATTTTGGTTCTACACTTGTCCTAGGGAAGTGTCCCCATGTGCCTTCCATGCTGGGTGTTCAAGTGCAGGCTGCTAAGGCCTTAGCTTGCAGCATCCCACTGGCCTTGGCTTGCAGCCCTCGCCCAGGAATAACAGGCAAGTCCGTGCAGTTGGAGAGGGCACCGCAGGCAGGAACCATTCCCACTGAGGCAATACACCCACCCAGTGTGCCTGGGCTTCACTGGGGAAGAATGGGAAAGCAAGATGGGTTAAAAATACAACAAACTCTGCACATGTATATGAAGGGACCATAATTTTCACATTTAACACTCCGTTAGATCTAATGGGAAGCTGATATTTTTCTGTAGGTGTGAAATTAACCTTTCAATAAAACTAAAAGCTATCTTGAACATTTTCAAGCTGAAGTTTAAAATAGAGCAATTATGAAACTTGCTGAAAGACTGCCAAGTTTTCTTGTTGAAAACTGCTGCAAATGAATTATGTTCCCCTTGTGATTTACAGCATGGTGTGAGGGAACTTTAGTTTGTATTTAAATGTTTCCATTAAAGACTATTTGCAGCTTAATGTAATTTTTATTTTTTTTTTTGGACAAAGTTGTCAAACTATCAGAGAAAATTCCTTTCAATGTTTAATGCTACAAATTGCTAAACATGGCATTGTTTCTATGAATGCCACGTGTAGTAATTGGACTTCTCAATGAAAGAAGATTGTCTTTCTGAGCAAGGACAGCTGATGCTAAACAACTTGTTCCCCTTCTTGTGGAGACTGCTGGAGACAGGCAGGGAGGTGAGGGGAGCTTTGACCTTCCTTAAATCCCAGCAAAGCTGGGATCTTCCCTGTGATGCTCCATTATCCTCACTGAGGTTAAAAAAGAGAATCGGAGAATCATAGAATTACCTGAGTTAAAAGGGACCCAAAAGGATCATCAAGTCCAACTCCTATCCCTACATAGCTGAAACACATAGAGGTTTTGCACTCACACATACATGCACACCCAGGGTGTCTGTGGGGAGGGTGATATACGCCAACGGGATTGCTATGGGACACTGGAAAACCAAGTCAGCATTCATCCTGGAAATCCAGCCAATTTTGCATTCTCCCCCTAGAAACAAGGGATTAAACACCAGTTCACAGCTCGCTGCTGTCTTACACAGTTACATTCACTGCAGACTGCAAGGAAGATATTTCTGGGGAAAGGGAGTGTGGGGAAGGCAGCTGGTCACAGCATCACAGCTGTAGTGGGTGGAGAGAGAAGTGAAAACTGCTTTCCTGGCCAGTTTTCTAGGAAGTGGATTGAACTTTCTGTGAAATAGTTTATGGATATGAAGAACAGGAAAACAAAATGGGTCTCCTGAAAGGATTTCTAAATAAGGAGCTAATATTAAACATTGCTGTAAGTAAAGGCATTGTCCCCATGTACAGCTACATTGACACCGGTGCCTTCAGCTGGATTGTCATTAACCAACTCCTAAGTGACCTTGAAAGCCTGACAAAGCAAAGCATACTGCTAGTGCTAGGTAGTTATTAAAAATACACATGGTTGGAATCATGCATTCCACATAATGACAAAGTAATTATTCGAGGTGCTCCTATCTGAGCTTAAAAGCAAAAGAACATTTATCTATTTATTTTTCTTATTGCATTCTAAAAATAGTAAGAAAGAAGGCATAATCTGCTCTCCAAAGCCACCTCCACCCTCAGCAGTCTTGAGGCAGAGCAGCAGGTCTGAGGATGGAGGCTCACCTGCCTCACCGGCTCTGCGGCCAGGCAAGCACCAGCTCCTGTGGAGGCACAGGTGCCCACTGGTGCTCTTCCCTGGCTGGGGACCTGTACCCCATCCCCTCAGAGGTGAGGGGGTGCCAACAAGCTCCCTGCAGGCATCTGTGCCTGGCAGCTGGCTCCAGCCCTGCCCAATGCTGACAAGTATCCCCCTGCTTCACAAAACCAAAGTGTGTTGCTATTTATTATGGTTTAAATAATTAAAGGCTTGACAGCTGCTTCCAGACCCACAGCACACCATGCACAACTGTAGCTTCCTTGTTTGGGGGATTAATTGGCTCACTGTGACCTGCTGAGAACCCACCCCCTCAAAGAAATATTTCTTCCTTTCCCTGCTGCAGCCTGTGTGCACCCAAAACCTGCAGCACCTGCTACTTTGTGCCAGTTCATCTTGCTCCCAGCTGGGGAGGGGGGGCTTGAATCAGGCTAGACACCATCATAAATGGAGTGGTTTGTGGCAAACAAGGCTCTTGGGCTCCGTTTTACTTCACAGATGGTGTTCCCAGCCTTGGTCTTGCTCGGAGAGCTTCCCCATATGTGATGGACTGCTCTTTGGCGCACAGCAAAGTACAGCTGGGAACCTGTCCTGGTGAAGACATGTTAGCTCAGCAACAACTGAATTATTTGCAATCACCTCTGTGCCCGTGTATCTAATTAAAAAAGAAACTATTAACATGTCAAAGTAACTGATATTCTTGCAGTTTCCATAATTATCCACTGTAAATGCCTGTCAGCTGTCCAAGGTTCATAAATTGTCATCCATCCTAATGGGAGGGAGACTCTCTACAATTGCCTAAAAGGAGGTTGTAGTCGGGCAGGGGTTGGTCTCTTCTCTCAGGTGACCAGTGACAGAACCAGAGGGCATGGACTCAAGCTTCATCAGGGAAAGTTTAGGTTTGATGTTAGGAAGTTGTTCTTCACTGAAAGGGTGATTGGTCATTGGAATGGGCTGCCCAGGGAGGGGGTGGAGTCGCCGACCCTGGAGGTGTTTAAGGGGAGACTGGATGAGGCACTGAGTGCCATGGTTTAGATGATGGTGTTAGTGTTGGGTTATAGGTTGGGCTCGATGATCTCAGAGGTCCTTTCCAAACTTATGATACTGTGATGCTACTTGCACTGCTCGTGCAGGCAGGCTTGGTGCTACTAGCTTCAGCAAGGTGATGATGTTTTACCTCACTGGAAGCCTGCTTTGATAAATGTAATAGGTAGTAGATAATTGATTTCTTGGTAAAACTCAGCTGTGAGTGTGTCATGAGTCTTGAAAAACACAGCAAAGTGGCATCTAAAAGCGATGAATCACATTTCTGATCTTATTTCTGTCAGCCTCGTGTCAATATAGTGGGATTTGCTGGGGTCGGCTCAGCTGTACTGGTGCTGAATTCAGCATTGCTTTAAAGGCTGCTGAGCCTGGCTCTGCTGCCCCAGAGCCATCTGTGCGTGAGGGGCCAGCTGCTAAAAACATAAAGGACCTGTTCTGCTGTCAAGAATGTTCGTATTGTTTCTGGAGTGAACCAAGCACCCAGCACGGGTACTGAAGCAAGACAGCACCTGAAAGAGTTAGAAAAGGACTTTTGTCCTGGTCACGTTGTGTGTTAAGTCAGTGTAAAAGAGGTGGAGGTCACTTAGAGTGCAACATTAAACGCTGAAGCACAGCGTTCACCACTGGGGTTCCAGCACACAGGGACTTCAGATTTCACAGTCAGAGCAGCACTCTGCAGGAGCACTGCTCAAGAGCCAGGGCTGCTGGTGTGTTCTTGGTGCACAGGAAATCACTAGAGATTGTAAAGTATAGAAGAATGGAAGGTCTCTTGGTTTTTTATTAGAGGAAAATCAAGTGCTTTTTCCCCTCTGCAGGAACTGGAACGGTGGGAACTCTCCTCTCAATGGGTGTTTGGATGGGGAGGGTGCTGCCCAGTGGCTGACTCGGGGAAATGACTTGCTCTCCCGTCTGTAGCTCCAACTGCGATGAGTTGTCGAAAGGTGTAACAGATAACTGGCTTTGTGCCTGTCACTCTCAGAGAATGAGCTGTACCTGGGCTCATGCTGCGTACAGCACCGAGCGCTCGGGGAATCTCCCCATGGTGAATATTGAAACTGCCGCTGCACCGTCAGCTGGGAGCTCAGCAGCACCCGTGGGGCTGAGCTGCTCGCTCTTTATGGTGCCTTGCCAGTACCAGGGGGAGGGTTTGGCTGCCACTTAATATCTGAGAGCTCCTCTGTAATTCTTCTGTCTCTGATTCTTTTCCTCCAGCCTTGTAAGAATGAGCAAATTAGCTCAAATTAGTTGCTGGGGTTTTGCGCATCCCCTTTGGCTGAATAGTTTGCTATTGCGAGATGCAAGAGGGAAATGTTTGTGCTGGATTTCTGAAAGCATTAGATTCTTAACGCTTTTACTCTTGGAAGGTGATAAAAAGATGGAAAATCCCATTTCCTGTTTCAAGTTACAACACTGTTCCTTATGTAGCTGACAACACAAGAGGCCTCATTTGCATGGAAATCTCCAAATTTTCAAGTTTTCTGTTGCCAAGAAAGCGACATTTTCTCAAATACACTTCCTCTCCTCAAGGTCCTTCAAAATTTCAGTGTACATGAAAAAAACTTATATAATAAAACACAGTTAAGAAAATTCAACCAGTTCTCATTTTAGTCAAATAAATTTACAGAACTCTTTATCCTGTAAAATTAAGATTTCTTTGATAGGAATTTATTGGCTGCTGCCAAGTCTTTCTGTGTTTGAATCACTTGAGCATATGAGTGGTGTCTGGTTGGGTATTGCCATAGAGAGGATGCGGAGTTGCTGCAAGGTCCCTCACACCTACTGCTTCCACCATTTTTGGTTATTATTTCTTAGTCCCATCACTGAACTCTGCTTATAAATAAAGGTGAAAGAGAGAATTTTTCTGCTTATTAAATCACGTCTCTACATCGTGGAGAAGAGAGTTTGCAGTGCATAAGTTTTTAAATTTGCCATCAAAACAGGTAGGAACACAGTATTTGCAGAGCTGACTGGCCTGTCCCAGCTCCCCAGCAACAACAGGAGGCAGCTCGGGGAATGTCACAAACTTTTCAGAGGTGAGATAACTCATTATCAACTATTTTGTGGCTACCCCTAGGAAAAAAATGCATATTAAAAACAGATTAAAAGAGAACAGGTTTCTATATTTAACAAGGCCTAACAATATTAATATGCAAGTTCAGGGAAATGGCTAATGAATAGGATTTGTTCTTGCTAAGGCAATCTATAACCTCTTTGAGTACCACAAGTGGTGAAGATGCTGCTGAAGTGACTAGAATTAATGAATGAGCTGTCTCAGGAATTTTATCAAGTTCTCTATGAAAGTCTTTCACTTTCTCCTAAGGAGATGGATATATTCAGAGAGAGGCAGAGGGAATTTTTTTTTGTATCTACTTAAAGGTTGAATGATCATGAAGACTGTAAAACCCCTGAGCTTAGGAAGCTCTTCATGCTGAATTTTTACGGGAGCTTTGAACAATGTCAGTCCCATTAGTAAAGAAATACATGTAACCTCTTCAATCTGCTGGTTTACCTCCTACAGCTCCAATCCATCAGGATTCTTTGGTGTGTGAGCACGTTTAAAATGAACATGTATAGACTGGACTAGGCATGGGTTTGATGTAGGTGCTTAATAAAGACACTAGTCTGCAGCTTGCACAAAACTGTTCTTACAGGGACCAGACTGATAGAACCATCCTAAGCTAAGCTGATTATTTATGTAGCAATTATAGAAGTTTCAGAGGAAAACAAAAGCTCAAGGGTATTTTGTCAGTGACTGGATCTCAAGTGGTGCTGCTTCAGTCTTTGTTGGCTACAGTTAGGATGGAGTAGGAATTAAACCCTCTCTTCCCTTCTATAAAGGAAAGCTATTGCCCTGTGAAGTGATTGCCCCTCTGTACATCCTACCCTGCAGTAACTGGAGGGTAAGTGCATATTTACCAGAGTAGCTGTGCTGTGGCTTACTCAAAGACAACTTATTCACATGCCCACGTCACCAAATGACGTGTTCTCTTAGCTCAGAACTTGTGAAGAGGGTCGGGTGCATACTCAACCCTTCCTTCATTCCTGATCTCCAAGCTAACAGAGGGGCAACACTCTTCTTTAAAAGCATTTCATTAAAGGAATTGAAAGGTCTCAAAGGCTCAGTGTATGTGTTGGAGCATGTGTATGCATGCATTCATGCATTCATAATTTCCTGTGGCAACTGTCATCCTCTTTATTAAAAATCTCTCACACTTATCTACAGATATATATAAATTCCATGTAGGAGTTGCTCTCTCCTGTATCCTGAGAAGGGTGCAGCATAAGTAAAGGAAGATTCGGGATAGAAATGTGCTTCCCTGGCATTGATGTTTTGTGCCTGTGTGTAAAAGTACTACCTATAACTAGGCAGTGCACGCAAAGAACAACAACCCCTCTCCTGCTTTTGCTCTTCTTTCACACTCAGGACTGTGGGTCACTTCCCAGCAGTACTTGGACTGCAGCAAGGGAGGTAGCTGAGGACTAGACCTGGAGTGATGCTAGAGGAGCTCTGCTCCAAATGCTGCTGAGATGTGACTGGAGGCCGAGGACAGGATGTTTGCAAGGCATCCCTGTGCAAACAGCAGAGACACAAGCAGAGGGGAAAAGAAGTCCTTTCACAGGGTTGGTTCTTGATTATTTTTGTTTTTAAAATATGAAATAGAAAACTTGGGCATAGAGGTGAAAACAAGTAGACAAGAACCATGTGATGCCTGAAGAGCTGTATGTACAGAAAAAATGAATTAATTCAATTTGCTGTCAGTCTTTTAAAGATGCAGCTTCAGGGTTCAAGAATTTTTATTTCCAGTTGGAGAAAAATGGGAAGAAACTGCCTTCAACAGTTACCTGTGGTTTCAGAAGGGAAATGCAACATATCCAGGGAGGACTCTCTGAAGAGTGATAACCGCTTCTGTGGATCTATCTCTATAAAGAGAGAAACACTTTAAGCTAGGGTTAAAATAATTACATTCTAGACTGACAGAAGGTGTCATAGAATTGGTTCCAGTATCATCAACAGTAAATGTCCTGCTCCTCCATAAAAGCTCTAGGCAATTCTGTCATATACATGGAAAGAAATCCTGTGCATGTAACCCCAGTGTTTCTTAGTGTCTTATGCTGTGAAGTTAAGACCAAGCACAGGACACTTAACAGCAATAATATTCCTCCCTTTACCCTCTGCAGTGAGTGTATTCTCTACATCACTGCAGCAAAGTTGAAGCAAGATCTGCACTAGAAAATTTCATTATAAGGTTTTAGTAATATGAAAACTAAATTCCATGGGAAATGTTGGAGCTGACTGGTGTTCCGAGATATCTTTATGCAAAATCTGCTGCCAGTTCAAATCAACATCTCTCATTACTAGCCCTGGAATGAGAAGTGATCATCTGAGTGATGAACAAGCCCCATTTTCTGTCCTTGCTCATGCCCTGCCCGGAGGCTAATCCTCCCTCCTTCAGCACAGCTCTTCAAAAGCATATGGAAAAGGTGTCAAATCATGGTTCATAAGGTTTAAGCAGGAAGCAAAAGTATTTTATCACAACTGAAGTATCACTAGTGCCTGCTAGAAGCTTGTGTTTGTAGTGCATTTGGTGCCTGCATCCTTCTGCATGTGGGAGATGGATTCTGATCTCTCCTGGAGGAGTGTAGCTCCCAGTCCTGGGGTTAGCTTGGTCCATGGACACAGGTAGCTGCACACGTGTGTGTCATCCCTGTGCAGAGCACAGCACTAACAGCAGTTATTCAGCTGTATCTGGAATAAGCTGGGGTATTTGTGTGGTAATGAGTGCTATGGCTACCCTGCCTGTTTTTTTGAGCTCTCTAGCACAGAAAATTGTGCTTAACAATCCGAGGTTTAGAAAAATATGTAAATATGTAAAATGTAATGGAAACAAGTACATTGGTGGCATTTAAAATCGCACAAGGCCAGGCATCAATATCTCCCTCTGCAAAAGGCCACTCCCTCTTTCTGAGGTATGCTCCTCCCTAGCTGCTGTAGGTGATGTGGGTGTAAGGATGTTGATTCCATCCCGTGACAGATCATGGGCCAAAGTGCAGAAGGATCCCTGGGTGGGATCTTCAGCATGGTCAGAGATGGAGAGAGGACTCACGCTGTTCTCAAGACATTAGTAAAATCCTGGTAGATGCTGCTTCTCTGCTCATGAGCATCTAAAGCTTTGAACAACTGCCCTGGGAGCCTATGGAGGCAAACAGCACAGGGCTTTCTACTTCTGTTTCACGAGTGAGGTACTGGAGGGGAAGGGAGCACTGTGCCCAGGGAGGTCCAGCACACCCAGCCTGGGAAGCAGCGACAGGTGGAGGAGAGGGAATGAGTTGGGCAAGTGAACTTGCAGCCTCAGAAGGTCTCATAGCTGGAGTTGATGCCTTGCCCTTGCCTGCTAAGTCAATGGCTCTTCCCTTGCCACCCAGCCTGATGTGTTGGATCCCTCGGGGCTGTGATGCTCCTAGGGCAACAGGTGAGCATCACCTGCTGGAGGGGTCAACAGTATTGTGGGAAGTTCTGACAGTCTCCATGTCTTATCTGCCAGTGCAAGTGTCGGTGATGCTGAGAGCACCAGCTCTCAGTAATTAAGACACAGTGCATCTCTTCAGCAGGTTTTTATTCCCAAGTGTTGCTTCTGTCGAGCTCTGTGGGGACTTTTCCCTCGAGCCAGGCCTGAAGGGTGGAAATATGTTCTCAGAAATGCATGCCAGTGCGGGTGATTTTCCAGGCAGTGAATGTCTCTGTGCAAAGCCTGAGCACCCCTGTGTGTCCCCAGGCAGGGGGGTGAGTGAAAACCTTGTATGTTTGTCCTCACAAGAGACCTGTGCTGGAAAAGGAGGGGGATGAGGAGGATCCATGCCTTGGCTGGGGGTTTGTCCCCACTCCAGCGAGGGCAATGCTAGCTGTGTAAGCCAAGCAGCACAGCTTGTAATTCCTGTCTCTTGGGAGATCACCAAGAGCTGCAAACTCTTGCCTTGCAGGCAGGTGACGTCAACTGTCCTGAGCATCATGTGCTGCAGCCTGTCTGTCCCAGGACCAGCTGGCAAAATACAAGTGGGAAGGGGCATGGCTGGGTGATCACTGCTTTGCCAACAGAATGCCGACCGTCTGTGCAGTCTTCCCTGCATCCAAGTGTCATTTTTGTTACCCCTTTTTCCAGCCTGAGCTTGGCTTGAAGCAGCTTGACCTAAGAGCATTGCTTACCTGGGGATATTTCCCTCGTAGTCCTGGGATGTGCAGTGGCTGCTGCAGGACAAGAAAGTTTTGAACAGAAAACTTGCTGAGTACGTGACACTGGTGTGTTCAGAACCCATGTGCTCAGGGCCTGTTGCTGGTGGCCCCTTGGCTGTGTGCTATTGACTGCTTGGCTCCCCCTGACCTGCTCCACTACTGGGTCAAACAAGGACTTGGAGCATGCGAGCCCTTCCAGGGACAGGCAGTCCAGAGGGGTTCCATGTCTGAATGCTTTGTCTGTATTCCTGAATGAAAGAAAAATAAAGTGAACCACAGTTTGGTTCTGCAATGACTCAGAAGGAAAATGTGGAAAAGGGACAAGCTTCATCTTGGTTTTAATATTTTTGATATTGCAAACTGGTGAGTTTTATTATTTAAAATGTATTTTTAAACTTTAGGTAATAACTAAATAAATCCCTACTGGTACTTAGGGTATTTTCTAAGCAGAGTTCAGCAAAGCTTCTCAGTGGCACAGAGCAATAACTGGCCCCATGTTTTGAAGTTGCAAAATGTTAAAGCAGCACTATGTCAGCTTCAGTGTAATGGGAGAAAGCCTAGCAAGACACTTGCTGGCCTCAGGATGTTCCTACCCCACTCTGTGATGTAAGAATCATTGAAAGTTAAAGGAAAGCCCTCTACTCATTAACATAAGGACTTTACTGAATTTTCACCAAAGCATTTAATAAGCATAATAAACACTTCTTAATAAGCAAGAAGTACAGAAAAACTCCCTAAAACTTTAATTGCTGGTCTATAACTATGGAACTGGCAATCTTGCTTGTAACAGGTCTGCTGTACAGCTGGATTGTCAGTCACTGAAGATATTAGTTTATAATTAAAATGCTGGCAGTTCTTTAATTATAGGCACTGCTACAACAATATCATTCACCACTGTAATTGTTTGGCTTTCTGATGAGGCGCATGAGTAATTAGTTTTCCTCAGGAGCTTCAAATAAAATATTATTGGAAAGGATGCAGTCGTTGTGTCAGCCTGTCAGGGGAGGAATGTACCCTGCTGGTGTGACACGTGGTGTGAGCACCCAGCAGGTGACTCTGCAGGCAAACCCTCTTCTTGAAAGGCACATTTCAGCAGGAGGTTTTCAGCCACCCAGGCTGACAGCAGGGTAGGAGCTGACATGGTGAACACTGGGGATGCTCTCTCCCCTTGGCTGCTGGAAAGCCAAGGTGCTTGTGCTGATGACAGGGAGGTAATAGTGCTGCCCAAGAACTTGGTTCCCATCTTATGTGAAATCCTGCCCCTTTGTCTCCTGTTTTGCTGCGTGATAATTGGAGTGCATCAGTGGAGGAGCTTTTTTTTAACCTGTTTAATGCTTTGTGTAATTAGCAGTATGGCATGCTAACTTTGGTGGCCAGATCCTGGTACATGAAACCCCAGAGAGCATGGCTGGGCTGTGGAGGGAGTGCAGAGGGAAGGTCACATCCAGGTGATGCTGCTTAGCTGTGGGACAGAGCCCAGCTTGTCCCGCCACCATAAGGCAGTGGCACAGTGGCCAGGAAGGGAATGTCAATCAGAGAGCAAAAAGTGAAAGCTTCCCAATGAGAATGATCAAGCATTGGAGCCAGGACCCAGAGAGGCTGTGGGATTTCCATCCCTGGGAGCACTCAAATACCCAGATCCAGGCTCTGAGCAAGATGGCCCTACTCTGAGCAGGAGGCTGGACTAGAGACCTCCAAAAGTCCCTTGCAGCCTATATCATCGAATGATCTTGTATGGCCAGTTCAGGCACCTTACTTTTACCTGCAAGCTAAGAAAAGGCAAAGAGGAGCAGTCACTGGGTGTGCAGGAGAGGCCAGGAGGGACACACAGCACCCATGCAGTGTGCCCAGTAACGCCAAGTCCCTTGCACACTCAGAGCTGCTCTGCCAGGGAGCCCCAGGAACAGGTACCTCAGGGAAATTCAATGTCTTTCTGGCTTGAGCACACCATCCAAGGAGCTTCACAGTATTTTAGTGAATGCACACAATCTGCTCCTGTTTTGCTCACTGGGAATCACTGCTGAAATGAATGAGCAGGAGAAGGACTGACTGCTGAATCCAACCTACTGCAGCTGAGACAGCTAATCACAGCCACAGCAACAGGCAGGTAGCAATTTGGATATAACACAACTGGGAATCTTTCTTGTCTCATTTGCACTGATGTATCCACGTAGTCAGTTCATTTTCACTCACTATTATTTCTCAGTGAAATTGCTGCTCTGCTCTGCACGCCCGGTCTCACCCCCTGCTGCTCCCCTGGGAGATGAGTAATTGTAAAGCAAACAAGTGGAGGAAGTTTGACAATGGGTAATAACAGGACAATGTGAAATAGCAAGGTAGCTGAACTTCCCAATGCTTCCCCAAGTGTCAAGATAAATAATAACAAGTATTTACTCCTCCACTGTGGCTCTGTGTTTTTATCACTGACAGAGGCGTGGGAGTGGAAAAAGCAGAGGTGGCTCTGGGCTGGCTCGATTGAAGAAGCCCTGGTATCGATGGGCGGGAGGCTTTGAGCCACAGTCAAAAAACATGGGAGCCACTGAGATGTATGCATTGATTTAATCACTTTAAGTTTCCAGAAGTCTTTTTGTGCAGTGCACCTGTCAGGCTGCAAAGTTTCCAATGGCAGGGATGTGTGTGTGTGTGTATCTACACGCACATACAGAGGCTGATGGTCTAGCCCTGGAGAACGGGAATAAGGCAGGAAAAATCAGCTCACAGTCAATTTTCTTTGCTCTTCCTTTCTTTTTTGATTCTTTTTTTTTTATTAGCTCTTCTAAGAAAATAAATCCACTAGCTCACATCTCTTACACGGTCAGTCCCTGCAGATAATGAAGTGGTTTAATGCTACAGCCTGTCTGCGAGCACTCTGCCTTGAGGATTTGTTATGTTTTAGCTGGTTATCCCTACGGAGCTGTGTCCTGCAGTTTCTTTTGCCCCTAGCCAGGCTTGGTCTGCAGATGGCTGCATCCAGGTTACAAGATTTTTGAATTCCTCTGCTTGCTACTTGCATTAGCAGGAGAAAGTAAATATTCCCACTGCTCTTTAGCAATTCTTGTCCTGAGGCGCTGTTAATGGCATAAACCATCAATCAGCTGGCAGCAGGCTACAGCGAGAACTGGCACACTTGAAAAACTCATGGCATCGGATTAAAAGGCATCCACAGGCCAAGTAAACACTGGCAAAGCCCCAGCCTGTGGGAGCAGGGAGCTCTCAGCAAACTTTGCTGCCATGCTGGGCATGCAGTGTCCCCGTGGTCCCCCACTGTGTTGCCCAGGCAGGGCTTGCACAGCACAGCCATTCTGCTGCTCTCCGCTGAAGTGCTCTGCTGCTAAACAACTCTTGTGCTTTCCTTAGGATTTTGCTCTCAAATCACACTATATTTCTGCTTTCTCACTTCAGAAAGTGGTTTTGAACCTTCCTGCATTGTTTTCAGCACAGCCTCTTAGCCAGATCATAGCGTTGCTTTGTTCTTTATACTTGCCACCACTCTGCCCCCGAAGAGAAGGGTTTGTTAGTTGCTAGCTGCAGCCCTTACACGATGTCCAGCAAATCAGCACCATGTTAAAGGCCTGAAACACAGGTGAACCAGTTTGGTTTACTGTGTGTTGCATTCTTTGGTGCAGGATAACATAGTCACACCAGGATTAGCTTATACGTTTGTAGGAATGGGATCTGAGTTCAGTCCTACCAAGCTCAGGGTATGTCTCTATCTGCATCTTTAGAGATGCTGCAGTGGAACACAAATCCCTCCTCTTAAATCTCTTTATGTCCACTAAATATGCTGGTTACTCACTATTTTGGAGCAAGGAGATTACACGAGGTTTTTTTCCTTGTGTGCCTTGAGATCCTTTGTCATTTCTTGGTGTGCTCAGTGAAGCAGCGGGCAGGTTTGATGGGTTGGGCAGTAAGGAGGAGAAAGTCAAGCACGAGTTAAATACTATTATGATCTGTCTATTCAAAGAGGGATTTGCCGTTTCATACAGCATCCTCCTGAACGAGTAGTACTGAGAAACCAAACTCAAACACACCCTGAATACACCACTCTGCTTCCTCAGCTCTCTGGCACCGTCCTTATGCCCAGGCAGATCCTGCAGAGAGCTGCCTGCAGGGCTGGTCTGGCTACCCACCCACCCCTTGCACCCACCCTCTGCCCCGTGTACACAAGCAAAAGGACCCAGCACATTGCCAGAGACCACACAATGTATGGGAAGACATCTTCCCTCAGCTTTGTTGGGTTTTATATGTGAGAAACTGAGTGAGTGTGTGCCCCTGTCAGGATGAGTCCTCAGATGCTGGGGACACCAGTGACACGGATGGCAGGGGTGGTGTCCCTAGTGCTCTGTGTCCCTTCCCATCTCCAAAAGTTGCAACAACAGAGTGAAGCAGGGTCAGTCCGAAAGTTTTCTGTGAGTTCATGCAGAATAAGCAAAAATATTCCAATGCTAATTGCACTAAGAAAATGAAGACATTACTTTTTTTTTCTGCATTTCCTGTTAAATAGCTTAAAACACCACCTTTGAATTCCCACCGTGTTGTAGAATTTTTCTGAATGTAACTGGGAGAAGCTGCTCTGGACAGTGGTGGTGGTGGTTCCTATGTGTTGTATCTCAACATGTCTCATGCTTGGTAAGCAACCAGAGGCTTTTGGTTTCAGCTTTGAAGCTTCATGTTGTTTGGGAGGTTTTTCAGCAACAATACAATGATTTGGGGAAAATATTTCATGTGGAATAGGAGCTAATGCACAGGGATCTGGGTGCAGCAAGTTCAATGAGAAGATGAATTTCACAGGTTCATAGCAGGAGATTTAAGTGTAATAATGCTTTGTGTAAGAGTCATTGTATGAGGTGGCTGCGGACAGCTTGCTCTACCAACTCATAAATTATAGGTTGTTTTTTTGTTCCAAAAGGGCTACTAGTGGGGCTTATTTGTTACAGGCTGTACACGCTGTTATTTCCAGCATGCACATGTGATGAAACTGTTTTTTCTTGAGCACGTTCTTTTCCTCCTTGGAGATAAACCATCATTTTAAATTCTCTCAGTGGTGAATTTTTCATTGCAAGCAAACTGGCAAAGCATGAAAGAGTTGTTTATTTGTTTGATTTTTATTTTTCCTTAATGTACAAGCAATTTAAAAGCACATATGCCTGGGCTGTTGACTATTTGAGGAATTTTCATGCACTATAATGCCTTCAGCAAACTTTTCTTACCATGATGCTGCAAATTCTGAGTATCCCTGTGTCAAATGATCCCAGAACAGCTCTTGCCTTTGCCCTGGGCTTGGGCTGTGGGAGCTGGGTGCGCTGGAGGCAGGGGAGCCTTGCAGGCTGGAGGGTGCTCAAGCCCTGCTGGGGTCGTGTGTGGCAGAAGCAGCTCAAGGGTTTGGTATCGTCTGCTCTTTAACCCCAGCAGGAAAATTAAGTATTGGTTACTGTCTCCTTGTGCCGTGTCACGGGTGTTATGGAGAGCAAAAATTTCAGTGCTGCATCTTTTGTTCACTAAAACACTTTTGCATCGGTGTTTTATGTTTTAGGGTGAGGCTGTACCTTGAAGTCTGCACTCAGTTTTGGGCTCCTCAAAACACTGAGGGGCTGGAGAATGTCCAGAGAAGGGCAATGGAGCTGGGGAAGGGTCTGGAACACAGGGATTATGGGGAGCAGCTGAAAGACCTGGGGCTGTTTAGCCTGGAGAAGAGGAGGCTGAGAGGAGACCTCATTGCCCTTTGCAACTCCCTGAAAGGAGGTTGTGGTGAGGTGGGTGTTGGTCTCTCCTCACAAGTGATAGGATGAGAGGACGTGGCCTCAAGTTGTGCCAGGGGAGGTTTGGACTGGATATTAGGAAATACTACTCCAAGAAAGGGTTGTCAAGCACTGCAATGGGCTTCCCAGGGAAGCGCTGGAGTCCCCATCTCTGGAGGTGTTAAAAAGATGGGTAGATGTGGCATGATGGGATAGGGTTTAGCGGTGGACTTGGCAGTGTGAGGTTAACAGTTGGACTCGATGATCCTGAAGATCTGTTCCAACTTGTGTCCAATCCTGTGACTCTGTTTTAGGCGACACTTCGAGAGTCAGGGCGATTCCGGGGAGATGCTGACAGCCAGGCCCGGGGATGCGCAGGGAAAGCCCCTCCAGATCCCGGCGGGGCTGTCTGGGCACGGCAACCGGACACCTCGAGCAGAGGCTGTGGTGGGAAACCAACGCCAAGGCCGGGGAGGGCAGGAAACGCCGACCCCGCGGGGCGTTAACCGGGAGCATCGCCCGCCGCGCCGCCAGCCCGGCCTCTGCCGCCCCCTGGCGGCCGCCCCCGGCAGCGCCGGGCCCGGCGGGCTCGAGCCCCGCGTTCTCCCGGGCATCTGGGATACAGGGGACGGGTGTTAAAATCAAAGGAGGCTCTGCAGCTGCTCTGTGCCGATGGAAATGTGGAGCCGGTTCAGTGCCACCGGTTGGGATCCGAGTGCTCCCGGGTTCGTCCTGCCCCGGCTGCTGAGGGAGCATCCCGGCCGCCTGGCGCTGTGTACGCGTCTTTGAAGCACAGATACTAAACCAAACCCACACAGGTTCCCAGAGCAAAGCTCACAGTACTTGGCTGGACTTCTGAATTCCCTTATTTTCTTTCTAAACTCCCCCAAAAAGGAGAACCTGCCAATTCCTGAGAAAAGAAGTGGGAGAAAGGAGGGTACTAGTCAGCTGAGACAGCTGGAAAATGTACATGACAAGTACCTAAAGTAATTAATAATTTCTATCTCGTAAATCTTTGGAATATAGTTTTTGCTTTCAGAACCTGTCTTCAAATTACCATGGCTTCAGAGATAGCCATCAATTGGCAGTGTGTCACTATGACCTCCTTTCTCCTCCTCTTTCCATCCCTCCACAGAGCTCACTGAATCTCTTTTAAAACTCTGCCCAAGTTACCAATTCTGTCCAATGTCTCACCTTCCCTCTGCTACTCTCGTTTGGGGAATACAGAAAACCAAGTCCTGGCATAGAAAATATCTGCTTGCCACTTCAGCACCTCTCTTTCTCCTTGTATGTTTGCATCCACATGGCAATGGCATTAAGACAAAACATTTAGGCATGTAATAATTTTTCAGCTCAGATACGGGACAAGGGGAGTTCTAAGAGTGGGAAAGATTTTTTATTTAAATAGTATGGTGGTTGAGATCCTGAGTTTATGTATGTGCAAATGTTGACACATACACATTTAGAGTCAATGCAGGTGAGTTGCATCACAGAAGGACAGCTATCCAGACAGGGATGAAAGATAAGGCTATCATCTGTGCCTTGGAAATAGGATACAACAAAAACTGCAACAGAAGAGTAAAAGAGATGCATTTATCTATCTTCAACTTAGAGCAGATCTGAAGATGGAACTTGGGGCTTAACGTCAGAGCAGGTTAAACGTTGCCTGGTATTAGAGGTTCACTGGGTTTGTTTCTCTTTTGATTCAAATGTAATGACCAAGAGGTTAGAGGTATAAACACTGAAAAAGATAGGAGCAGAGATTTCAGCTGTCCCACCAAGGCTGCATTTGCAATGAACTGATGTCACTTTTCCAAGGCAGCATGGTGACATCACACTCTTCCTGCCACGCTCTGTAGGGCCACTTGGTTTTCTACAGCAGCAATTGCCTTTCAAGGGGGCATCACTGCAGTCCGAACTCGAACACACTCATTTGTATGGCTGCTCTTCTGTGTGAGTTCTGTTTCTGTGTATGTGCCCCTTACCAAGGGGACAGACTCACACACTGGTGTGTTTCTGGTCAGGCTCTACATGGAGCAGCATGAGGTCTGAGATAAGATACCTTAGTGATCCAAGTAAAATGCCAAAGTACTGGGTAAAACAAAGAACAGAAAATTTTGACATCTTGCTGACAATGCTGGTACAGAGACCATTTTCAGCTGGTAAATGTCATCCACCTCTGCATCAAAATACAATCCAGTGAGCTCATGGACGGCCTTTCAAACATACAAAAATGTTAATATGCTTTGAAAGTGTCTTGAGACTTTGTCATTTATGATCTTCATAACTGATACACTCAAAGTGACTCCTCCCTGATCTGGCAATAATTTAGTATTGCTGCTTTAAAAAATATTTTACTATTCAATGTTGTTAAGAGGGGAGAAACATAGAACAGTAAACACTTTTTTATCATACTTTTCATACTAAATCCCTTGTTTGCTTACCCCACCCCCAACCTACAGAATTTTAAGTGCACAAGAAGCACTACATGTCTACACAGGCTCTATCAGGCAAACCCAAGCTTCCCATGTTTGGAGTTGACCAGCTGTGAACTAGAAGATTTCTAACAGCTTATTAGTCCAGGGCTGCACTGTGCTTCTGAAGCTGTGGACTTCTCGTTCAGCTGGCTTGCCTTTAGCAAACTTGGACTGTGAGCACAAGCTCAGATATGTCTGCTCAGCCCAATGCACATAGATCCACAGCCACTGAGTGGGAATTATACGGTATTTAGACTATGGAAGTCTAAAGCCACAATCCTGGAAATCCCCCTCAGCTGTCACCTACTTTGAGGAGGTTTGACTCTGCGTAACATCGTTATTCCACTGCAACCACTTATGACTCAGTCTAAGCGAGATCCAACATGTGTTCCTTTACCCAGACCCCGGGAAGGCTGGATATAGCAGGTGTTTTAGAAGGTGGCTAACTGGTAGTGACATGACCTACTACCACCCTTTTAGCTCCTTCCTCTCTTCTTTTGTTAGGAAGGCCGAAACCTGTATTTCCTACCTCCCAAAAGACTGCTCAGTCTGCAGAATGATCCAGGTGGATTGATTTCACCCTCCCTGTTAGTAATAAAAAGAATCTGAGATTTTTTAACATTACAATTCTTGCTCTACTGCTTTGGTTTCTCATTATGAAAAAGTAAGGGTTCCACCATCTATTTGAAAAATCATGACGTATTTCACAAAGGTCAATTGACAGATAAAATCAAGAGGCAGATTATAAATGGTATCAGGATTAGATTCTTGGTTCTACAAAAGTAAGGCTTTTAAATTGCAATTTTAAATGTGTCATTTCAAAATGGGACTTTTGTTGTTGTTGCACAGAACACAGCACAGTGAGGCTCAGATCACTGCAGTTCTTTGCATCACCTTAAGGAAAAAACATAAAGCTAGTACAGTATGATTTTTGTTGGTTTACAACCCTTGACAAACATTAATTCTATAAAAGTAATTTGTTTTACATGAAACTAGCAAATTCTAGTCTAATTACAGCTAAGTTCTAAAATGGCAACTACTTTGAAAAATTAAGACCCTATGCAGTTCAGCTTTAGGTCCCATTTAGAGCAGGGTATGGAAGCTGGGACTCACACAAGGTGCACTGCACTAAGTCCAACGTCAAGTCCAAAACGAGCCCTCAGTATTAGGCTCAGTGCCTACTAGGAACAGGAAACTCATTGTAAATGCCTTTTATTGACAATGTTTTTGCAAATACCTTAGTTCACAATTACTAAGTGTGCAGAAGCTTCAATCTCTGTAAAACAAAATATATTTCTTGTCCCAAATTACAAAGTTTGTGGATTAACACAAATTGCTTGTCTGCACAAATCTGTAACTATTTTCCCCTGAAGCACAACCAAAACAAGTATTTCTGTATAAACATTCACAGAACCAGTAGAAAACTGTTTATCAGCTCTGTCTCTCTTACTGTTGGTTTCAATGCAAAGTGAAGACATTTGGATATTCTTCAATGGTATAATCAGTAGTCTTCACATTCCATCTACTGTTTGGTCTCTGATTCCATCTGAGTTTCTTGAGATTCTTCAGCTTCTGAAAGCTTTTCATCATCTAAAATTCAATATTACTGTTAGAAAAACATGCCTGGTTATACTGACAGACTGTATTTATTGTAGAAATGTCCCACTTCAGTATTTACGTTGGTTGCCTTAAATGTGTAGTTGACTATCTCATTATGTAACGTGCTACGTTCAAACAAAACAAACCAAATTCTTCAAAGTATTTAAGGCTGTTATCTATAACAGCTATTACAGGACACATGGGGTAACGCTATAGGATCAATTCAAACATACAGTACCAGATTGCTTTAAATGACGTGCCCTCCCTTTGCCTATTAATGGTTTATCTCAAAGAGAAGCTGTGCCTTCTCCTAAAATGTTACTTCCCTCACAAAATCCTATAAGCTAAGACGTAATCTGTAAATTCACATGGAAATGCATTTTAGAGACTAATATATAAGCAAGTGTTAGTAACACATAGCAACAATAACCTTCTGCTAAACTGCACCTAGGATTAACAGTTCACTCTGCTTAAGAAGATCTAGAGAGCCTTAGAGAATGAAAGTCTGCTCTTACAGCCATCTCTGTTTGTTAATCAGGTCATGCTCAAAGGCTATACCAATTATTCCGTTTGGGAAACACACGGCAAAAATCCAGCAAATAATATTTTAAACAGTATTATCCATATTAGAGCATGAAAAGTAAGCGCTGATTTGAAAATACTGTGTATTTGTATGACAAAAGAAGAGCATGACTGAATTTCTGAATTTAGCTCGTGTATGACAGTTTTAGTCCCCACTGTTACACACTCCCTGTCACTTAGCTGTCCTACATTCCAGTTTCTTTTTAGTAAAGCCTCAAACGATACCATGGTGGCATCGACATGTTCAGAACTACCAAAACAGGAATGATACAAATAAGTTTGGAAACTACCCACAAGAATACTTTCCTGTAAGAAATACTTTTTCTGTTTAAAAAAAATCACCTCCAGTTGCTCTTCTCCATCCCCACATTTTAAGGGTGTCTGTTGCCTATAGAGGAATCTGAAGCCAGTCAGGAAATGCCACAGTGGCTAACTTGTAGAAAGAAAAAATTCTGAGCAGTCTCAGGCTCTGGACTGCTCCTGGGAAAAAAATGCTTCCAATGCAAGAGGTCCCCAACCTCAATTGCGCAGGGCTAGCCCAGTGCTGAAAGAGGGGATTCCCTTTGATCCACTCAATCCCAACCCAGTTACAAAGACAGTACCTAAGAACAGCACTTACTTTCCAGAGTCTGCTGAAGCTCATGGATGGTGCTCAGCAGAACATGAAACTGCTTTCTTCTCAGCTCCAACTGGAATGATAAAACACATATTTCAGGAAACAGAGAGCACATACAGCCGAACAACCCCTAGCAGATACTCCACTAATTATATAGTGATTTATTAGGAACATAACAATCTCTATGAAAAACGTACCTTATCTTCAACATTTTCTTTAATGTGAGAAAGATGCTGAAGTTCTTTTCCCAAAGCTTCCAGCTGCCTGAAAAGAAATCGTCATCGTAAAATGTTCCGTAAACTTTGGAAAAATAGATTTTAACTAAGTAGAAGAAAAAGAATCATTAGATCAACAGCACAAGTAAACAAAGCATAGCAAATGAAACAAGAGTAAGACACAAATGCTAAGCTATTACATGATAAACTTGCAATTGCAGCATTTTTGCAGGAAACAAGGCCTACAAACCTGAATACAGTTATAGACTGGGCATTTGGGCTGTAACAGCATTTGGGCTGTCCTGCCACAAACATGTTATTTACTTGACCATACAATGACAGTTGAAGTAGGTTACATTAAACACTCATGGCATTTTCATAGGCTTCACTACTTCACAGATTTCTTTATGCTGACATGGAGTGGATTAAATAAAAACATAGCATCAGCATGGAGAGCATATTTGATAAACCTACACCCCCAACACACAAACACAGCAATTCTCCAACACAACCGCTGACGAAACACACAGTCAAGGACCTTCTCCCTGACAACGCCCTGCCCAGACAGAGTATTGGGATAACAGGCAGACTTTAGAGTAGGCCTAGGTAGAATAATCCACAGTTTTGATCAAACTACATGACATAGCTTATGCCCCAGCACACCAAATTTAACACTGTGAGCCATCTAAATGCTCAACTCCTTCTCAAATTCCAGTTTTTAATTGACTGCCTCTGGCATTAAGAGATAAAAGAAACACGGAACACCTCTAATCTTATTCACATCCTTTTGAAATACACCATCTTTCAACACCTCTTTGGGATCTTTCTGCAAGCATCTGACTGTTTTCTTGGACCCACCATGGACCACCACAACCCTTCTGAGGCAGGGCAATAACAGGTATCACAAGGTATGCTGGCTTTCAAGTGAGGATGGAACATCAAACTGCCGCTTTGGCCCTTTTTAATGCCCACCATAATTTATGCTCCATGTAATGAGAACAATCTGCTTCTTTAAAGGTGAAGTTGACTGAGGCCAACCATCCCTGATTACTAAGCAGGCATAGCCATATCAGCAAGGGAATAGCAGGCTTTTTCTGGAGCACTGATAGTTGCTGTACCTTGCCTGAGCAATGAACAACAAAAAGGCCCCCAGACCCAGGTAAGTCACGACGGCTGGAAAAAGGTCTCATTTAGTGCTACCCGAGGGTGCCTATTTTGAGTCAGAACACTTGGTACCTTGAAAGGAACACCTGAAAAAGGGCTGAGTGTGATGTTATCCCTTCCTCTAATGGAAACTGGCTAACAGTCTGTAGGATCATACAGCGATTGTGGTAGGTTTTGGTTATCCAAATCTCACTGTTTCCACCATGCTACTGTGTTTCTACTGTCAGGTACAAGCAGACCGTGAGAAGGTGTGCAGTTTTTTTCTAGCAACATCCAAGCTACATTTGGAATTTTAGTTCTTTTACTTTGTGCTCCACAGAATCTTTAACTAGCCTTCTTGTTCTCATATCTCCTTTTCTAAGACTTAGTGTCATTTCTTAGTCCTCTTAACAGCTCTTCCGCTGCAGCACCTAATTACACTGTGGGCACTGCCATTTGGTAGCTCAGCTCCTGTCGCTTCCTGAAGTGGCTCATGTGCATTACTTCTGACTAAGCCGATAACAGCTTTTCTTCTTTGTGCTGTATGACTAGTTGTTCTGAGAAACAGTCTCTTAAAAGCTTAAAGAAAGTATTTTTCTGAACTTTGCCCTATTGTGCCATACAATCCACAAAAGGTATAACTGTAACTCTCTCAATAAACCATGACATTTCTCCTCACAAGAAGTTTTCTCAAGTGTTTTTAGTGATTTGAGTTCCACGAATAATTGACATTGCTAGCAAGGCCTCATCCATTTTGGTTTAAGGGTGGTACCTCTAGGTTCAAAGTAGGATTTTCTGTGTACTTTCCTCAAACTGGAGAGGAAAGGAAGCTTTGTAATTAAAACATTGGATGAAAACTTCATCTAATGCACATATTTGAAATCTATTCACTTGGAGAGGTCAGTTAAAGCTATGAACCAAGCTCCCTTTAAAATGTTTCTTCTGATTCTATGTCCCATTTCCCCTCTCTGTAAAATGAGGGCTCATACTCTGCTATACTTAAAGTCTCTGTCTTTGATTGCATACAAGAAGGACTAAGGACCAAAGGGCACACACTGCAGCCATTCTCCCAGCAGATGAACACACAAGTATTTCTAACTGTAACATGCCTCTAAAGAGATGATAAAATGAAGACAAGACAAAATGCTGAGTTTACCAGCTGTAACTTACCACCATTTCTACTTTGTGTAAGAAACTTACGCTTGGATGTGTTAGGCAAAATTCATACAACCCCTCCAAACCTAAACAACCTGGCATCCTCTAAGAAAAAAAGGCATTATCATTTCGTAGCTCCCATCTTAATCTGAAAAACTTCACTTTTGATAATTCTTTGTTAGAGTCTCACTTGACAAATAGCACATGCTGACTAATGAAGTAAGAAGTAGCTAAGCCTCGTGAGAATTGCCTGCTAATAATCAAAGCTGTGGTAATGAAACCAAGGCACAGAAAAAAAAAAATGCAAGAATTGTGTGAAATATTCTCAGCGGCTCATAACTATAAAAATACTATTATTAGGGCAAAAATATAGCCAAAAATCCTCCTACCCCAAGTGACCCAAAAGCAGATAGTGACCCATGTACGGCGATACAAGCCATACTGTAAGTTACACATGAGATGAGCTGGACAGCAGGTCCAGCATGGGTCTATCCTGCATGCCAGGGTGAGTTATAGTGGGGTACCCAACACAGGCATTTATAACTGGGTGTGCAGGAACAACTACCACAAGGAAAACATAAAAAACCCCTAGGAGCTTTCTCCTACTTCCTCTCATTCCACCTGCCTGGCTTGTGTGTTCTGTCTGTTGTGTGACTCCAGGATCCCCTGCTGGCACACTTTACAACACTTCCCCACTGCCTCTCTTTACTCGTCCCTGGTAAACTGACATTAGATGTGTATTTCCATCAGATTTTACTTAACAATGGAAACATTTCAAGCACAAAATTATTAGCATTGCTTCTGAACCCAAACAGATAGAGACGGATTAAAGCAAGCTGATAAAGGTACAACTTTAAAATGAAACCCAAGCTTTTCTATTATATACAAGTAAAGAAAAGTTAAACTGTAAGCAAGGAAATGTCAAATTTGGTGACTTCCTGCTTACTGGTTTATTATAATTTAATGTAGCCTCATACTTACTTCAAAGTTTCATGTCTGTCTGGATGGTGTTGTATGACTTTGGCCAATGCATCATATTCTGAAAGAAATTTGAGCACTTAAGTCTAAATAATTCTGAAAGTACAGATTCAAGAATCAAAGATCAGGTACTATAGCATGGTACAGATTCTTTCTGTTTCTTGAAAAACTATTCAGTATTTTTCAAATTTATACATAACACCTTACATATGTAAAAAAGACTAGAAAATATACATATATAAAAAAATGTATATAATTTATACCATGCTATAACATTTCAAAGTAGATGATTTCATCAAAAGAGATTTTAAATAAACTTCAGATATGACTGTAGGCCATTATCCACTCACTCAAACTTACCCAGTGCTAGTCATTTGTAAAGGATGAGGCCAGAAAATACAACCTTTAGATAGCTTTCATTGCTGCACAGTTGGCCTTTTGTGTGTAATTCATAAGCACTGGTTTTAGATACAATCTAATGTATACGTACAGCAAATGGTGCTGATGTTACACACAAACATTTAAGATTTTTAGAAAAGATACAGAATGCTGCATGAGGAACAACACGATTTTTTAAAACTGTATTACACAGGAAGAACAATAATGTGGTTAAACAGGTAGCTAACATAGACATTTCCTGACAGTAAGACTGTACATATACCAACTACCTCATTCCCATACAAAAATCCATGCTGCAAGGTTCATCAGTTCAGACCTATGTTTGTGAAGACCTAAGAACTCTACATTCCTACTGGTTAAGATTCTTTTGACTTCTAGCTGAATCTAAAATGATCCACAAAATCGATCACAGTTGTACATAAAAGCTTTCATCTGTTGTACTTTCAAACATTTTCTTTCTGCATTTAATTTTTGAAGAAAAAACAAATCCTTGCTTCTCCTCAATGGCTAATCTTTTGGTAAGACTGCATTACAGAGAAGTTCTTTGAGGTTCGATTGACATCACCAGCACTACTTTTAAGAGTAGGGAAACATACACCTCCTGTAACAGGTATTCAGTAAGGGTACACACAGAGCTGTTGTTTGTGTAAAGGCACTGCTGTCTTTGTGTATGCCATAAGAGCCACACGAACATACTTGCCTGACCTTCAGTGCTGGGTGTTATCCTATTCAACTCTTGTCTTGCTGTCAATAATGGGATTTAGTTCTTCTCAGGTCACCTGAATTGTGCTAGGATGCTTTTGGGGTTTCTCTTTGGCCTGAAAACACCTCTCTGAACTACTGTTTCAGATCTGCCTGATCTTTCAGGTCACTAAGATTGAATCTTGCCTGCCTCATCCAGAAAAACTTTCAGTAGTGGGTGTGGAACCCATCAGACTACATACAGTATTCATGATACCAGTACATACCCTTGCATGCACTTGGAATCTATTTTCTGATACAATGTATTTTAAAAGATAACGAAATAATGAAACCAAGCAGTGTAAGCACAGATATTTCTCCTTACCCTGGCGATTTTTTCGAATTCTTTTTGCTTGCAGGATTTGTTTTTTGCATTCAGAAATCTTCTCATGTGCTGCAGCTATACTATTTTCTTTTTTTAAAAAAAGAAAGATACATCCAGTTATATTGAAATCAAACAGTACATGTAAACAAGCCATGCTGCTAAATCACAAACAGATAAAGAGCCGTGAACCAGTGGCCTGCAAATTCCACCAGCTTCAGAACTACATATGCTTAAATAGGTTAAAAAGGCTTTTATTTTTATGTATTTTATGTACTGATAAGATTGTTCAGCTTAAGTAAGAGTGCTACCTATTAAGAAAGAGAAAATAAAAACCCAAACCACTCATCATATGTGTATCTTACGTTCACCAAACTAGCTCAAGCGTGTTCATAAAAGAAAAGTTGTCAAACAGAAAGCAGGAATATTTTCTCATCTTTACCTATATCCTTATAGATCTTTTCATAATTTTCCATTTCTCTCAGGTTCATGTCATACACCAGAAGAGTTTTTCCCATTGAAAATTCACACTGTGATAAAGTACTCAGCATTCGTTGGTACTGGGTGTAACTGAAAATAGACAAGATATTTATTCCTAAACAGCACACAAAATACCCCTACCTTCACAAACAGGAAAACAAAGCCTCCTGCAGCATAAGGAACAGTTAAATAACAACTATCAAAGATATAAGAAATCACAAAGATTCAATGTGTAAGTTTTCAAAAGTGCAGTCAGAAACACTGTGCTCATTAATTCTACCAAGTCCTTGAAGGTGAGAAGGGAACATTAAAGCAACGGGGCAGACAGATCCAGGGCTCACGAACTTCCCCACTAAGGCTGGCTCTGTGTCCATCGGGATTAGCATTGTAGCGCTGCCCTGCTCGTCTGTACACACAACCATAAAATTGTGCCCTCCAGGAATTCATATCCGGTACCAGTACGTACCCTACCTGGAATACGACGTTGTCACCCATCCCTTACTCCTTTGGCCTGTTTTTTTTTTAAAAAAAGAAACCCACAGCAGCAGAAATACCAGCAGGGTTGCCCTCCCGTAACAGAATAAACACAGAACTGATAACTACATTATTGGAGTCGTGACCCTGTCCTAAGAGTGGGCCTCCAGGACAGACCACGCAGGCCTCCTGGAACAGTCTGGAAGGCACTCGAGCGGCGCTGACAGATTTCACAAGGCAGCCCACAGTCTCCAGCAGTTTCTGCCCATTTCTGGCCCCTCAGCTCCCACCTTTGGAGGAGGTGAGGGACCTTTGAGGGCTCGGCAGTTGTGCCGGAACCAGAACGGAGCCACACTTAAAAGCGGACCTACATATTTTGACAGGCATCAAGTCCTGTTTTCCACTGAAATGTGAACTAATCAATTCCAAGAATAAAAATAAATAAAGAAAAGAGGCAACAAATACCCTTCCTCTTGCGATCCAGAATTACACCACTTAATGAAGCTCTTCACCAACAGGTTGATCCGGCGGTCGTCGCCAGCGCCGTCACCGTCGATCAGGAGCCGCTTGCGGATAACTTCATCTGGGGAAAAAACCCAGTGTAATGCCCGGGTTGTGGCAGCTGCGCCCAGGGCCTGGCACGGGGCTCGCCCAGGCCTGCCAGGGGCTGTTCCCGGGGATACCCCGAGAGGGATCTGGGATCCCGGGAGCCGTTCCCGGAGATACACCTGGAGGGATCTGGGATCCTGGGAGCCGTTCCCGGAGATACACCTGGAGGGATCTGGGATCCCGGGAGTCGTTCCCGGGGATACACCGAGAGGGATCTGGGATCCCGAGAGCCGTTCCCGGAGATACACCTGGAGGGATCTGGGATCCCGAGACCCGTTCCCGGGGATACCCCGGGAGGGATCTGGGATCCCGAGACCCGTTCCCGGGGATACACCGGGAGGATCAGGGATCCCGGGAGTCGTTCCCGGGGATACACCGAGAGGGATCTGGGATCCCGAGAGCCGTTCTCAGAGATACCCCGGGAGGATCTGGGATCCCGGGAGTCGTTCCCGGGGATACACCGAGAGGGATCTGGGATCCCGAGAGCCGTTCCCGGGGATACCCCGGGAGGATCTGGGATCCCGGGAGTCGTTCCCGGGGATACACCGAGAGGGATCTGGGATCCCGAGAGCCGTTCTCAGAGATACCCCGGGAGGATCTGGGATCCCGGGAGTCGTTCCCGGGGACACACCGACAGGGATCTGGGATCCTGGGAGTCGTTCCCGGGGATACACCGAGAGGGATCTGGTATCCCGAGAGCCGTTCCCGGAGATACACCGGGAGGGATGCGATCCCGGGAGTCGTTCCCGGAGATACCCCGGGAGCCGTTCCCGCGAATACACCGGGACGGATGTGGGATCCCGGGAGCCGTTCCCAGGGATACCCTGGGAGGATCTGGGAACCCGGAGTCGTTGCCCGGACCGGTGCCGGGAGTCAGAGGGCCCCCGGGGCCGGACTCGGGGGCCCGGAGGCGGGGGAGAGGCCGGGATAAGGCCCGGGCTCGGGGCCGGGCAGAGGCCCACGTGCGGGGGGGCGGCCGCGGCCGCGCTCGGTGCCCCGCTCGGTCCCCGGGAAGGCCGCTGCTCCCGCGGGCCCGGGGCGGGCGGAGGAGCAGCAGCAGCAGCAGGAGGAGGAGGAGGAGGAGGAGGAGGGAGGTCTCACCGTCGGTCACGGCCCCCATGGCGGCGAGCGGCGGAGCCGGCGGGGCGGCGGCAGCGGCGCGTGAGGTCAGCTTCCCACAATGCAGCCGGCGGCGGCGGCGGCCATGGAGGGGGCGGCGGCGGCGGCCGGGCCGTGAGCCGGGCGGGGAGGGAGGGAGCGCCCCGCGCCGAACCGGCCCCGCCGGAGGGGCGGCCCCGCCAGGTGAGCGGCGGCGGGGGAAGGGGGAGGGGGTGGAGTGGGGGGGGGGGGGGGGAGCGGCGGGGCCCGCGGGCAGGCTCCGCCCCCCCGCGCGCGCGCCCCCGCCCCCGGCCCCGCGCGCGCCCCCGGCCCCGCGCGCGCGAACCCCCCCCCCCCGCCCCCCGCCGCGTGGCCCCGCGCCCTCGACGCCCGGAGCCCCCGCAGGGGGACATCGCCTCACGGGGCGGCGAGGGGACGGCGGCGCCGCGGCCCCCAGCGCCCAGGCGGTGGCACCCAGGTGGCCGTCCCCGTGGCGGGGGGGGAGAGCGAGCGGCAGCCCCGCGGTGTCCTCACCCTGGCCAGGGAGCAGGGGCACGGTGACACCAGGGCACCCGGCGAGCGGGCGGTGGCACCCACTGACGGGCCCGGTGGTGGAAGGAAGCGACAGCAGAGGAGAGCAGGGGGATGGCCCCTGCTTGGCACCCACTGGGCAGCCCTTGCGGCAGCAGGGAGTGACTTGGGTTGAGTCCCTGTGCTGAGACAATGGCACCCCTCGGCTGGTCCCTGTGGCAGGAGGGAGCATGGGGACAGTCCCACAGTGGCACCCACTGGCCACCCCTGTGGCCGGAGGGAGTGCAGGCAGCAGCCCCACAGTGCCCTCGTCCTGGCCAGGGAGTGGAGGATGTGCTCATGGCACAGGTTTCAGGGAGCTGAGCCAGCCTCCCTGGACCACCCTTGGCTCATCCGCACTCGGTGCCAGAAGACAAGGAGCAGGACACGAGTGGGTGACATGGCATTGTCCTGGAACGTTTCCTTGGGGAACTTGTGATTGCAAGTGGAGAGGAGCAAAAGTTGTTTCTCCTTACCCTGCAAAACTAAGCTGGCACTGGAAAAAAAAAGCTTAGAGGCGTCTGGAGAAAAGAGATATCGAGGTGTTACTGACACTAAGTGTTGAGTTTTAGGCCTTTGGTCCACAGACTCCAACACTTGGGCAGAGCTAAAGCTGTTATTGCAGTGTGTAGCGTGGTACACCAGACCTGGGTCCAGAGCTTGACACCCTCCTGTCCCCTCTTCAGCTCAGTTTGGACCCTTAAGAGGCTTATGGACTTATTCTGCATATTGATAGAGTTAGAGTCGTGGAGAAAATCAGGGCAAGAAAAGGACAAAATGAACATGTTCTTTAGCCTGTGCTTTCCTGGTCATAGAGATGTGAGTACAGGCACTTGTTTGTTCTGGATAGTGGCATTTGACAGCTATTTACAGATTTGTAGATTGTCTCAAGCCAGGACTTTGCCTTCAGTAGGTCAGATTCCTTGAAAGGTGCTGTTGGGAAAGCCTTATAGGGAGCAGTCGTTAAAGCTCTGCCTGAACTTTTGGGAATGAAGAGTTTCCAACATAGAAAAAAAAAACTGGATAAGTGATTTTTGTTCTTGAAATGTTTGTGTATTATTGTGTGATTTGTGAGTGATCTAATTTTATGTGAAAACCTAACTCTCTATTCACTTATACAAAGTTTCGGCAAAAAAATGGGCCATGAATTCATGAGCTATGTAAGTGCTATTAAAAACACTCACTTTTATGAGCTCTGAATTTGTTGCTTTGTCAAAGACCTTCGTTTTTCCTAAGGCTTTGGTCACTATGACTTAGCCCTAGTATTTTGCCAAAGGATGAGAAGAAGACCTCTTTACTCACTCATTACAACCTAGGTCTTAAGCATCTCAAAGCATTCAGTCTTATCAAGACTTAATATTTTTCTTGCCCTTCTCTGGGTTCTTTCCATTCTCAGAGCCCTTTCCATTTCTAACAGAGAGAACTTGATATGAAGACCATTGCATGTGAAAACCTACAACAATGTATTAATCGTGTTAGAATAACTTTGTGTTGTTTAACTTTGTGTTGTTTTCTGCCATTTAATGCAATACAATCTTTTCTCACTCTTTGTTCATCATTCCAGGATTGGTCAGATAGTCTTATTAAACTCTCCACAGTGACAAATACATGGTCCTTGAGTAATTAATTTAGAATACAGCAGTCCATGCAATTAGTTAATAGTATTTAATGACTTTTGTGCCATTCTTGTCTTCATGTTACTAATTACAAGATTCTTACAAATTCTCTGTACTAGGTCTTAGGCTCGTAAGAACAGTTCAGGGAATGAAGCCATTCTTTTTCTTTTTAAGACAGGGCTTTCAGGCATCATCAATATTGATTAACTTTTCTCTTTTAGAATTGGAAGTAGAATTTGCTAAATACATCATCAAGACTCTCACTAAGGCTACTTATTGACGTAATAGCGTATTCTCTTTCCTGTTCTCTTTTCCTGTTTTAAACATACACGAGATGTTTTTTCTTCAGAAGCTGGTTCCAACTTGCTGTGTTTCTATTCACACTTGAGTATTCACAGTATCTTCGGAGTCTTCTTTCGATTTGCTCCGTTTCCAAGTAGAGTTCCTCATCCTGTGTATATGAAATGGCCCTTGTTTCCTGTGTGTGTGCTGTATACGGGCATGGGTTTTTTTGGTTAATTCAGTGTCATATACAATGTCGATCCCTGGAGCCAGGTTTACCTCCATTTGTCCTTCACCAGCTGGTGTATCCCATGCAGGTTCTATCAGCTGCAGTCTTTTATACAACCCCTCAGCTTGCTGGCAGCAATACTGAGTAGTGTTGGACCTTCTTTAAAGCACCACTACTATCCGTGCAATAGGAAAATATGTCTTGCACAGGGCATAGCACCTTTCTCCATGCCAGCTTCTTGGAATAAGTACCCTGTGCGTGCGAGCTTTCAGCCAATGTAACTGTGATGTAGTTTTCCCTCTTTCCTGGAGTTCCTTTATGTGTGCCATATGGTAAGAACCTGAAGCAGCTTATACATAATAATTGTTGCACACCTGTCCTTGTCAAAAGTTTTAAATGATCAGCTGTAATGTTTCCAAGGGACTCTGGATACAAGGAGTATAAGCCTGGTGAGTTTAGTACTGCAAGATGCTACACGTGCGTGGAACTGACTCACGTTTTTCATTAGCATACATTTTTTTCTGAAAAAAAAAATTACTTTTAAGTACACTGGATTTTTTTTCATTGAGGAAATCTGTTAATGTTGGAGATTTTTTCCTGAAAAAAAGTCTATAAGAGTCAAAGTTTAAAGTGACTTTATACTTCCTCCCTTTTTCTTTGACTGTGTACATATATTTTTTTTCCAACTACAGAAAAAGTTAAAGGGCAAGAAGCTTTTTATAGTATTCCAGGCTATAATGAGCTATGATTTTAGAGCTAAGAAAACAGCTTTAACTATTGATGAGGTGGATTTAAAATATTTTTCCTAGACTTCCCTAATAATTTATGAGGTGGTTTAAGTTTCCAGGTTTTCTTCGTGTTGAATAACTTCTAAATCAGACTGCTGCGTGGCACTAAATCTTACTGAGATCTAAGTATAGTAGGTCAGAAACTACAAGGTATTTTTATCCAGACCAACCTATATTCTTGTCAGAAAGCCGTGCCAAATTTATTTAGCGAGACCTATTTTCTATAAGCCTGTGTTCAGCATTACTTTTTACCACGATCCTTTATTTCTCTGTTGCTTGTATACTATGATTTTGTGCAAGACTGGTATCAAGCCAACCTATTGGTGTCACCTCATTTTCTCATTTTCAGTTATGATATTGTGTTGTTTTTTCTCTCTGGTCTTCTTTAGCCTCAACTGAAAACTGGCATCAGTATTTTAAGAGCTTGTCATCTCATTCTATAAAAACACTTAGACACTGGCTGTCTAGTTCTGCAGATATTAAAATATTCACTTTTGGCAGATAAACCTGAAATTTTTCAATCCATCGATTGATGTAAAAAAAGAAGTAGGGTTTCTTTTTTGTACTGAAAATACTAAGCAATTAGCCTTGTAATAAGCTTTCCTATCACGGAGCCTTGTGTTTCTGCAGAGCAAGCACATTTTCATAGAATTACAACATAACAAGAGAAGGAAAAGTGAAAAAACTTGTTGTGATTGTAGTGACAGTAACAATAATTAAAAACTGTGACAATTATCCAAACAGTAATCAATTTTGCTGTCAGATGCCTGTGTTACTCGGACTGATTAAATGTACTGTTAATACCACACTTTAAAAACCAGGCTATTGCCTGTCAGGTAATGTAGCCACAAGTTGTGGGCTACAGGCTTGTTTTTCTTTCTTATTTTCCACTTTGTAACTGAGAGAAGCACATAAAATTCCAGATTTTTTTTTTTTTTACCAGCAGTTTGAGAAATACAACTACTGGAAATAGGATGTTTGTTGTAAAGACATTTCATTGCTGTTTTTCTCATTAAGGGAGACAAAAGCTTATATTACTACATGGTCCTTTTAAATAACTTTTTCCTGAGGAAGGGCTCTGTCTCTTGGTTAACCTAGATGACACAGATGGCGTTCTGATATTGCCCTTGCACAGGTATCTTCACAGGAATTATACAACTGCTTTCAGCCTTTCTTAGCTTGATCCTACTGAAGACCAATTATTGCACATTTTAAGGTGATATATCACTAATTTCTTAAAGCTTGTCAAACTCAATTTGAAACTGCATGATACTAATATTTAGGTATTTGGTGTAGAAAACTGAGCTTACAGGTACGTGGTTGCTCCCAGCAGAGGAAAGCATGCCTTGCGTACTGTCAAAAGGTGCTCTAATTGAGACAGTGGAGTTACTAAAACTTAGAGGTGGTAGTGGGTTACCAGTGACTTGGGAGGTTCCCGCTTGGCAAGAAAGTCAAAGGCTTTTTAGCAAGTATCTCATGAAACTCAGTGTTGTGAAGCCGCTGCAAGACAGATTTAGTGGTTAGATTCTTCTTTTAATCTAAAAATTCTTAGCACCATGGACTCCAGCTGCCTGTGAGATGCCTCGGACAACCTGCACGGTGTCTGCATTCTGTGGTTTAAAATGACCACACCAATGGGTAATTTTAGGAACACTTTGTGTACCGTGTGTCTTGTAAGGAAGCGGCCGTTTATTCTTTTGGAATTATTCTTGGCAGGATGTGTCAGTTATCTAGTCACCTCTTGGTTTGCTGGCAGGGTGTTTTCAGGCTGGCTTTCTTTATTTTGTTTTTCCAGTAAAAAAGAGCATATTTTTATTTTTCCTCCCCAATTCTTCACTTAATGGATTTGGTAGGATTTACATTGTGCCCTGAAGAGCATCAGTGGCATTGCAGAGCTCTCCGAGGAAGAGGTGCACGTTGGATGAGATTGGACTGACTAAGAAGAATTTGTCTTTGTTGGCCCCAGCCCAAATAGTAAATGTGTATTTTACTGTGACTTGAAAAGTTGGATGAACAATAAGAGTTAAGAATATCATATTTGCTGGTATCATGTTTAAATAAATAACTGTTAGTGCTACTGAGGAAGTTTTGCATGGAGGTTACAAGGGAAAGCAGGCATTTCCTCCTTTGGAAAGTGGCTCTTGCCTGACTTCAGAGCGACGTTTTCTGCATCACGTGGCCAGCTGCTTTGACTCGACTAAGAAAGCTGAATCAGAGCTATTGCGCAGCTTCTGAATCAGCTTTTCAAGGTTTAGTAAAAGTTGATTGGTTGAGTTTGTTTTGGTTTGGTTTGTTTTTTTAAAGCAGTCCAAATCTGTAAAAGAAGGCCTAGAAATTTTACGAGTCTGAGCTTTGCTGCACCATGGTGAGATGTTGGAAGAAACGCTTCTGTCTCAGAAGGTGAAGAGAGAGACTATCAGGTCTATATCAATAAACATATGTTTCTTCTTCTAAATTGGTTTATATTTTGCATTGGATTATTTTATGGTGTATTTTCTTTTAATAGAGTAACTCTGTCAGTGGGTAGTGTTTAAGCACAGCTACAATTTACAGTTCCTGTAAAACATGATACACTAAAGGGTGTTCTCATACCCTGATAAAGTGCAAACCTGGGCTGTGTGCGAGAAATCATCAGAGGCATGGACACAGGCTATGGTGATGCCAGCTTGGTTTTAGGTTTTAGTAGGTCACGAAAACACTGAGCTTTATTTCTGACCATCTTTATTCTACCAATAGTGACTGGAGGCAGGGTGAAACCCCAAAGAAGTCGTGGCCTCCTTAGGAACAAGGCATGGTCTCCTCAGTTTCTTCCTCTTTCTGGAGTGGGCCGTATGTAGCTTCTAACCTATTGCTTCAGTTACCATCAGAGCATACGGTTTAAACAAATATTTCAGGAGCTGTATGATGAGAAAATAACTTTTTTTTCCAGCAGAGACTGTCAGATTCAAAAGGAGGAGACCCAGGTTGTGCTGTTTCCTTGTCTTTCTCAGGCTGTTTGTACCAAAGGGAAGGCTGGTCCAGCTGAGGCCAGATGGGAGGTGTTTCCATGAAGGTGGAGGGGATCGAATGGTTTAGTGTTTGCTGATGTTTCATTAAGATTATACCAGCTGGACCAGCTTGGAGGTGATGAATCTGCTCATTTTCTATGCAGTAGCCGAGATAGGAATGTGCTTAAATCCTGCCTATATCCACAGCTAAGCACCTTTCTCTAGGGAGCATTTTAGATTCATGCTCTCTTGAAATTAGGATCATAAGCCCTTTCTTTCAAAAAGGGAGCAAAGGTCAATCTTTGCTTTCAAAACCCAGGAGGTGGCAATGGTTCTGGTTCCCTTTTCGTCATTAGCAGAGCTGTTATCCGCTCGACTGCTCACCACACGTGGGAGACTCCAGCCCAGCTATCCTCCTTCCGGAGGGAATTAATGCCCATGATTCTTTCCATCAGAGCGAATTTTGTAATCACCAGGCTGTTGGCTAGCATGAGATGGTGTTGCTGTCTGAAAGGTAGACTGAGCACAACGGTACAGCCCAACACAGAATGCATCAGAAGACTGAAGACTAAGGTGTTTAAGGAAATAATCCATAAAAGCAAACTAGTTGTTTCAGAAGTGCAGGAGAAGAACATGTGAGCATGGCAAACGTAATTTTTGCACTGCAGATCAGATTATGTTCAAAGATGCATTAATGCCTTCCTGGTGACTTCCAAATTTTATGTGTGAGCAGGGATAGCATTTGTATTTTAAAAGTGTAGGCGAACAGAAAAAGAATTGGAATAAAATAATCTGCTTCCTAAATGGTTTTGGTGAGTTGCAAAGGGTAAGTAGAAAAATTGATGTCAAACATTAGCAAAAAATGAAATCAGTCACAAAATATGTCATTTATAAACTGTGTGCATATACAGATGTATTTATAATATACCTGTAAATTTTCATTTGAGACGTGGAAGTGGTTATGTGTGTGCCCAAAAACCATTTGGCCCAAAATGTTATTTCTCTTCATAGTTTTTACAAAAATCCAACGTAACTTTTCTTACAGTAATTTTTAGTAGAGACTTGGTATAAACAAGCATTCAGGTTTGCTGCTTGTTTTTGTTTTTTTGGAAAATGTTAGTGCAGAATGTTTGAAAACCACAAGGAGTTCTTTCTGTTCCTCGGCTCTTTGCCTTTATTCTACTAAAAATGTCAATGTTGATTACGCATGGAGAGAATTGAACTAATAAAAGAGGCAAAGCAGAAAAATTGGATTTTATAACTTAAATGAATAAAGATTGGCTTGTAAGAGGCGAGAGTAGAAGAAAGCCTTGCTAATAATAACTGCGTGTATGCACCTGTGATTTTGTGGCTCGTTGTAAGTATTTTCACTTCAGTTTCATTCCTGTGTGACTTTGGCAGTTATGGGTTGGGGTTTTTTTAATTTTTGAGATCTGCTTGTGGTTTTTGATGTGTGTGTGTGTGTGTAAAGTTAGGGTGGTGTTGAATGTATCCTGAAATCAAATTGTGCACACATATATTAAAATAAAACATACGGGAATTTTTTAAAATGTCATTAATTTGAAATTTAATTTCAAAAGTACCCACATTGCACTTGAGCTGCAGCCACTTTGCCAGGATTGGAATAGGAGGATATTTACAGTCAGGTTTTCTGGTAAAGCTTTCTTTTCCTGTTGTTACATGAAAGACTCACACAAACAAGAGCAACTGACTGTAACTGTAGTTTATGTCATCAAACAAGTGGAAGGAAATAGCTCCAGAGCTGTAAGTAAAGACATCTGTCCTGAACTCTACCAGTCCTCTCAAATGCTGGCGTAGACATGTAACACAGTGATAACAGAGGTAATGAGTTTCCTAGTGACTGGATTATTCTTATTGAATCTTCTTTATTTGTAATTGCCTCTTTATAGAGTCTGTTCCCCATCGTGTCTTTCCAGGACTGGCCTACTAACTTTGCCACAGAGAGTTACAACTCTAAGACAGCCGTTTTGCAACCTGCATTTTCCTCTCTTTCTGCTTGTGTCAGTGAGTATCATTGCTGCTCCGTGTCTTTGCCCTGGTAGGGACTCTCTGTATTGATGGATGCTGTCAGAAGGTGCTGCTGCCTCAAAGAGGCCTCATAAAATTATTCAGCAAGTACCATCCTCTATACATAAGGAGTTGTTTTCTGTTGGCTTCTGTGCAAGAGATGGCTTTTAGGCAGCTGCAATACTGCCATTACTTGGGGAAAAGAAACGAACGGGTAAGCCCTGGAACAAGATAGCTCCTGGTAGGTGTGGGCAAGGTACAGGGCTGTTTGTTGTGGCTGAGGAAAGTGTTACAGTAATTCACATCAAAATGGGATTTTTTTTGACAAAGCCATAGAAATAGGAAAACATTACCTGAACTGTATGTTGCCAGTTGAAGAGGAATGATTTCTGCTAATCCTGTTGTTAGCAAGGCCAATCTTTGCTAGGCACTAGGCACTTGTTGAGAAAATAGGAGTCACTGGAAATCCCATGATCTCTTTTCGCAAAAATCATCTGATGTCAAGTCAAACATCTTCCTGGACAATTGTCTTCTTCAAGAGGAACGCTGAGACTGTGATATAGGTGTTGTTATCAGAGATTTTGAAGTTTAAAGGTAAAATTTATTATAGATTATAAATACTTGAAAAAATAGAAAATGTAACTGCTGAGAGTTTATGCACATAGATGTAGTGTTGGAGGATATGTAAAAGAAAAAAGTCCCTTTATATTTTGTGGAGTTTTACTTCAGTGCTTTCATATTATTTTTTTACTTTCTTTTACCACTTGGCAAGCAGCTTTCTATGTTTTGAGTGCTTCACCAGCTCCTCTTTGTGCACCATCTCCGATATCCACAGGAACGTGCATAGTTCTGCTGCAAAGCAATGGGACCAACTTTCTTTTTATATTTGGGCTCACACCATAATAATGACATTTAATTATCTTAGGAACATGACGAATTTTTAAAGTGGTAGGAATATCACATATAGTTTTGCTTGGTTTTATTTGTAAGTACAAAACATTACATAGGGAAGGAGTGCCTACTGTGTTCTAGCTGAGCTTCCTAAACTTTCTTAGACAAAAAGAACACCTACATTATTAAGGATCCCAAGTTTGTGAAAAAGAGACTACTTGGTCTGCGTTAGTTTTGGAATAAAATGTCAATTAACTGCACACATGGAGTATAGCAGGGTCTATGTTGAATGAAATTGGGGAAGAGGAAGCATGGAGACACCAGTGAAATTGCTTAAAGATCTGAAAAACGTGATGCACGAGCAAGTGCCAAAAGAGTGGAATTCCTTGGCTTAAATAAGAGGGGATGGAGAAAGTGAGCAGCCGGATCTATTGGCGAGGGATGCAGAGCAGGCAGGGGCTGTGGCAGTTAGGGAAAGGAACAGGTCAGATTGTTACTGTGAAGGTTCAGAATGGACAAACAGTTTTCTAGTGGAAGTACTGAAATGTTGGAATAATCACCTGTGGGGACAGCAGCCTTTCATTGCCTCCGGTCTTTGAAAACAGATTCAATCAGTAGTGTTGTCCCCACCCGATGGTTTAGTTATCTGTGCCCTGGGGCTGAGTGACCGCTGTCAGACCTCTGGAGGTTCCTCCCATCCTGCCTCTAGGTAACAGACCAACAGACCTCTTACTACACATTGCAAAGATTTTAATAGGATCAGACCACAGGACTGATACACGCCGGAACCTATTTTCCACCTCTGTGGCCTGCTCAGCAGTTCTGTTTCAACTGGAATTTGTTATCTCTGGAAGAAAGGCCGTGGTAGCTGTCAAGTGAAGGTTATGTTTTTCAGTGGGTTTGGATTTTTTGGGGTGTGTTTCTTCCATGTCATCCTCCAGGACGATGCTATAGTGAGTTTAAATAATAACTCTTCTCTGCTGTAATGTTGCATCCAAGCCAGTTATAGAATTGTTATTCTACTTGGAAAAACTAAGAGTATTCCTGGAGTGGCTTGTGGGGAAGAAATGTGGCCTGAGTGTGGATTTGAATGAACAGTTGCTCCAGCTGGCTGCATGCATGCACTAAGGAGAAGTTGTTGATTTCAATAGACTAGAACTTGATGTTTGGTTCAAACACAGGTAGCCATGCTCAACAATGGGCTTTGTAATCCCACTTAACTTCTTTTCATTTGTGAATGTGTCTCTCCTTGGGGAAAAAAACTAATTTCTTAGTGGGACTAGCAGTAAGAGGAGGTGTAACATGTGGCCTGGAGGTTGTGCATCCATTGCAACAATAGATGTGAAAAGTCTTGTGTTTTTATTACGCTTCATTACCAGTCATCTTGGTCAGGAACAGAAGAGTGAGGGAAGCAGAGAACTGAGTTCTTGACAGGACATTATTAGCTGTAGCTAATAAATTAATTTAATAGCTAGCAGTGTGCTAGCACGCACTTACACAGCTGTGGCTTCATATGTCTGTAGTGTTTGCAGAGAAGGTAACTGCTACTGGGAATATGTTAAAATGCAAATTATTATATTCTCCAGGTAAATGTAAATAATAACCAAAAAAATCCTTCCTTTTATTCAGTCAGAGAGTAATCTAATGGTTGTTTGATTATTGTTGGAGTATTGAGTACCCTATTAATAGCTACATAAGCAGTAGTAGTTAGAAAGAGATATGATTTTTATATAGTATCGTAAACCACCGTGAATGAATATAGCATGTAAATATGTGCCAGATTTACAGTGAGTAAGAAGTGGTGTTGGCTTGGGTAGGCTTTTGTAGGCATTTCCGCCACCAGTATATTTGGGTCAGTGTGGAGCTATATCTTAAAACGAAAATGCAAATGTTTTCAAATTAAGTTTCATGCCTCTAGAAAGACATTTTTAATCTCATTAGTATCACTAATGTCATTAATGCTTTATCAGCAGTATTACACAGGCAGAATCTGAGGTGACTGTTGTGGCTCCAATGACAATGACATTTTGTGTTCCAATTCTTAGCACGGCCAAGCATGTTTCTCAGTGGACAATCTGAAACACAGGATTTTCTTGAAAAGTACAGTGCTATTTCGTACACATTTTCCCCACCTGTACAGCTGAAGTGTTTTGTAGCAACTGCGGTTTTTAGAGAAAAGCTTGTTAGTCTGAAGGTGTGTTAAGAGGAGAATGCCAAATAATTTCATTTTTTAAGCAGGTTGTAACTTTCTAGAGCGTGAGTGCTTGTGCATTTCTCACATTGCTCTCCCATTTTCTCCTCGTTGTTGTGTTTCATGTGAGGCGATGATCTCTGACTCTAGATGGCAGTCACTGGTAGGCAAAGAGAGGGATCGCCTGGGCTGCTCGACTGGGACTCGGTCAGTCCTCTGCACCGGTTGGTTCTCTGGTTGGAATTTTTATGGGGTTGTAGAGCAATAAAAATGTCACCTCACCTTCTCTCCCTTCCGAGCTGCAATAGTGATTCTGCGGAGAAAAGAAAAAAATGGGGCAAAAAATAAGAGAAAATGAGAAAATGTTTCAGTGAAACATTGACAAAAGAGAGCTTTGGTATTGCTGATGACAGTGAAGAGGTCTCTTTTATATCAGCAAGGCTTTGTCCTAGATTAAGAAAAATAAATTTGTTTATAATGGGAGAAATACTGGTTTCCCACTAAATTCAGTTTCAAGGAGTAAAATAGACTGACCAAGGTGCAAACTGGGGTAACAAGAGTGGAGGAATATGTGACTGTCATCTCATTTTAAAAAGTGAGGATTTCCTCACAGTCCCATGGGCACATGTTGTTGGAGAAACTGTTCTTTTTGCTTAAGTTGTTGTGTCTTCTACCTGCCCTGGTCCCGTCCTCCCCTCCCTTTGCAGTTTCCATCCTCTCTTCTTAATTTCTTAACTCCTTTCTGTCATTTTCCAGCTGATTCCCTCATACCTTTTAGCAACCTGTCTCCTAACTCTCCACTCTCTTCTCTTCAAAGCAGGACAAGCTTTGATTTTTTTTTTTCTCTCTCTTTCTACTTTTAGGTGCTGTTTGCCTACCTAATAGGTCACTTCTAAATGATTTGCTGTACCATTGCAGTTAGAAAGGGCAGCAGCGCTGAAGCAAAGGAACAACAGTTTCTCAGCAGTTACTGTGCAGGGTTGATTGCACTTCACGATATGAACACTGCTTGATAAGAAAACTATAGTTTTAATAAATAACAGCTCAAAACCAGGAATCAGACCTTGCATTTTATTGATCTCTCGTTTCAGGGCCAAATTGTAGTCTTGTTTAAGTGTGTGCAAATCCCAGGATACTCTTCGTAAAGTGCTGGAGTCATTCCGGGTTAAGATCAAGTTTTGGCCTTCAGTTTCAATAATAAGAACATGATTTACTTATTGCTTATTGTGTTAACTACCAGCATAAGTAAATGGGCTGTGATCCTGTAAGTGCTCTGTAAGTCTTCTGTGGGACAGTTCTTGCACTAAAAAAGAGGAACTGAAAATCACATTGTCTTGGTTTTTGCTTAGTACGCTCCTTGCAGCAAGTTTTTATTTTTTTAATGTACCAGTTTAACCATGGAAAAACTGAGTTTTGAAAGGAAAGGTGCTTTAGCTGCAGAAGGAAGGAAAATCAATGAAAACTTTAATTCAATCTTTGTTTTTACATGCTTATAGTGAAAAATACCATTGGCATTTTATGCCAAGTTTTACTGTTCACAGTCAGGCGCGTTGCCAGAGCCCATCTGAGAAATGCAGTGTATTGTTTGGGGAGGGGGAGCTTTCTGAGGGTTAGCAGTAATCGAGTGCAGTTTTGTGTGTGAAGCATGTACATGTGCAAGAAAACCAGATAATTTTGGTATTATGTCAAGATTCTCTATAAGGATGATGGATATCACAGTCCCTAATAGAGTGCACGGTGCAGTTAATGAAGAGTGATGTTCCCAACCCTGCCTACGGCCTGGCAGGTGACTGTGGGCAAATCACTCCTCCTTCCTCAGTTTCCCTGTCTGTAAAAAAAATGTTAATGATGAGGATTGTTTTGTGTTTTGATTTGAGATCTAAATGGAATGCAAAGAAACGATGTGGTAGGAACGTGGTGGGAAGTACAAGGTGGTAAAACAAGGATCTGTATCACAGACAACTTTGTATTGCAGCTGATTATAAAATTATTGATTCTATGGTTTTGTCCTGTTGAGGATATTACTGTAGACTTGTTCACAGGACTGTAGAAAAAGAATCCTATTTCTTATGCTGTCCTATCTTTCAGCTTCTCATTCAGAATTTACCATAGGGCTATTCAGGTTTTATCCTTGCCCATTGCCATCTCCGTGAGGGACAGCTAAAGCAGTAGTTAATGGAGGGTTAGGACAGCAAAGGTCTGTCTGTCTTTTCTCTATCTCCTCCCTTCCTATCTCTCTGTTTCTCTTTGGCCATTGAAAATGTAGGTCACATTGCATCACCATAAGATGGAACAGTCAGAAAGGTGTTTGGAAAATGCTGACATCCTTAGCCTGGGGTGCATGCCAGAGTCCTTTGTTTACATTGAGAATAGTGCTGTACCTGGGTACGAACCAGCATCGTGGTTAAGGTTAGTGTACGGTACTGAAATTAGGAGTCAGATTTTAAGATGACTTTCATCTGCCTGCAGTAATTTAAAATTAGACAGATAAAATGCAGCCACTCACAATAATGATATACATGAGGAGCTAATTTGAAATCTGTAATCTGCACTAACCGTGACAGTGTAGTTTGAATGATATCACCTCTAACAGAGGAGCTCAGTAATAAATTGTGCAAATCATGTTAATCATGTACTCTGCATTGTCTTGATTAGCTGTGCCTTTCTGTCTTGAAGAGTGTGTTTATATTATACCTTTGTGTATTCTTTTTAGCATTACTGTTTTACTCTGTGCGCCCTTTTAAATGAGCCAATCATGATTTTATTTATTTAAAAACACAGAAAATCCCGATGTCCAGTGTCTGTTGCTTGCTACCAGTCTTTTGTTGTTTGTGTTTCTGATGTAATACAAGTTGTAGTTGGTATGAAATATTCCTGTGACATAAAATGCAGAACATATCTTTTGCTTCTCTACAGTTGTACAGAGATACCACTTTTAAAGAAATGTATAAATATAATTTCAACTGTCCTTATTTACCTTAGATGCAATAAACTAATGTGTTTTATGGATTGAGCTTTCCAATGGTAGTATGAATTGTACTGCAAGATGCAGGTGTTTTGAAATATAAGACAAGATACTCCCTTATGCAATATCTTTTATTATTTCTGAAACCAAGTATTTTTTTAACTGATCTGTTCTGTGCTTTGTGTGTTAGACTTGAACAGCTGAAGTGCAATATGCAAAGGCTCCTTATGGCTTTGTTAATCTTACTGCAGGAGACTTCTGAGTTAAAAGAGAAATTGTTGGAAGATAAAACTAAAAGTAGTGATAACATGATTTGTTGAGCAAAATGGTAAATGCAAATCTTTGCTGTTGCCATCAGACAAAGGACAAAGCTGTGGAAGTTCTGTGTGTAATTATTTTGCAATTGTTATTGATTTATTTAGAATTATCTGAAAGGTGTTGTTGCTTCTTCATTGACTAAGATATTAATTATTTAGTAAATAAGATATTAGTTACTTAAGTTTGATCCCTCTCATTATCTGTGAAGATACCTCTACATGTTGGAAATAGTTTCTGAATAATTTGTATCATTATGGTACTTTGCACCAAATATTTTCTTGCATTTGTGTTTGCACAAATAATAGTAAATAGCTAGGTGACTCTGACAGGTATTTATATTGCTATAAATAGGAACTTTATGAAATCCTGAGAGGATGCAGTTCTGTAATTAGTATTTACAGAAATTTGCTGTCTAATCTCAGTTTGAAGCATGTGGTACTTATTTTTTAATCTGTGTAGATGTGAAACTTCTATCTCCTGAAGGGAATAGGAGGGCCTGTTGTGGACTGGGTAGAGCTTACAGTTCCTACCCATCTTTGACTCCTAGGATGCTGTAGTTGATGGGTCCCGAGTCCTCCAGCACAGGTGAGCTCAGCCTGAGCAGTGCTGAGGCTTTGCTCGGGGCTGTGAGCCAGCCCAAACAGCAGCCCCTGGCCGCCTCCTTGCCAGCTCCTCTTCTTGTCACACATGCCTCCTGCACCCACTTTTCCAAGGGCAGAATGAGCCCTCATTAGGTTATCATCTTAATTATGCAATGGCTAAATGAAGCCCGGTATTGCAGTGATCATACCTAGCATGCCCAAATCTTTGTTTCTATAAATGTACACATTATGTTTTATCTTGAATGTGGATAGTTTGTAGCCAACAAAGGAGAATGCATGTTCCAAAATGTAGGCACATTCTTTGGTGCCTACTTCTGACAGATGAAAAGAAAAGCAGTTAAAGGACTCTGGGTGGAGGAGGCTTTAGTTTTGATACTTTCAAAAGGTAGGGATGCTTTGACACATATAGTTACATTTCCTTTATTTTACTGAGTTGTTTTGCAATTACAATTTTCATTTGTGTGTTTGCCTTATATGAGTAATACACATTAGTCATCATACCTGTGCCTTCATTACATATGTTTGCACAGGTACCCTTTGGACTGGGATACAGCTTGTGCTCTGCTAGGCTGCGGTTTCCTGTCTTGCGTATCAGTAACTCTTCCAAGTACTGAACAGTGATTGTAACCAAGTCTCTTTGATATTCAGGCCTTGAGAGGGACACAGCACTAAGTCTGCTTTACTGGTTTGGAAATGCAGGCCTTTCACCATTTTCTTGGATTGGTGCTTTGACCATTTTTTGTCTTCTTGCCATCTTTCAACTATCTCTGTCTTTTCCGGGGTAGGGTGGTGCTCACCCTCTGGAGAGAGGCTTCTCATGACATATTCTCAATCCTCCCACAGCTTCCTTGCTTACTCTGGCTGACAGTTGTGGTGGTAATTGACCTGCTGTAAATTCTCGACAAGAATCACTCCTGTTCTTTGCCACCCATTATTCAGGGAACTAGCTCTCTTTAAAGGGTCGTTAAACTGTCACTTTACTCTTTTGAAACTTACCTTTGTAGCTTCCCTCAAGCTCATCTCCAGATGTAATCTGTAGGGAAAATTCACAGGTGGTGACATGTAAGCTCTTATCTCTCCTATATAGGAATAAATTTTTTCCTGCTCCTCCTTCACCCTCATCTGGTCCGTGTTTTGTACTTCCTACTTACTTATTGCCCTGTTCCTACATTTTTAAATCTTTGGATAAGTCTTCTATTTCATAGGTAGGTTTTTGGTTTGTTTTTACATGAAGCAATGGAAAATGATTTTTATGTAACTAATAACTTTCACATCTGGTTTAAAAATGGTGTTTTGCCTTCAGAGTTCCCTTATCCCCTGAAGAAATTGGGGAAGAGATGGAGAAGTTGCTTCCACAGCAGGGAGGTTACATGCTCGAAGGGATTAGGACTTGGGGGCTAAACCCTGAATGATCTTCTGTGAAAAGGATGGTCCCAGTGAATTCAGAGTCTCCTGTCCCAAACAAACAAAGGAGAAATAGGATTTTTGATAAAGGCTTTCCCAGTGAGAAGCAGCAAGAGTTGAAGAGGAAGTTTTATACTGTAATATGCAGCGAGATTTGTATGTGTAACATGGAAAAGCAGTATTTTCTGGGAGTTCTACTAGTGTAGAAATTTGTTAACAATTCGTTTTATTAACCATAAATCAGAACAATGACTGCAGGGGAAGACAGAGAAAGTAATAGGGTACTTGCTCTGAAGTGTTGTCCACTGCAGACAAGGAGATTTGGGATTTTACTGGGTAACTAGAATATAATTAATCTCAGATGTGCTTCTAAGGATCAAGTATGCCACTGAGCAGGGTAAAGCTTAGAAATAGTAAACATATCTGCAGGTGATCTCAGTCAAGATAGTGTCAGCTGCTAAGCTGCAGCTTAAAAGAAAAGAATAAAAAGGGTTTTATCCTTGGTGTGTTGAGAAGAATTTAATGACATGAACTCAGTTTGCAGACAGCTTCCCAGAGGAGCAGCAGAAACCAGGAAAAACTTCCTTCTGTGCCTTCTGCTGGGGCAGAGCCCTACAATCTGTGGGATGGCTTGGATGCCCTCTTGGACTCTATTCCTCTTGTCTGGACTTTAATCCTTGGCAAGGGGGTGGGTGTCAGGGGAGAATAGTTTTCTCTGAAGTGTCATTTGGTCCCAGTGCTGATTGGCTTCTTGACATCTATCTTCTGTCTTTTAATAGATGTAAAAAATCTCCAGCATAATTTCAAAGCACTTAAAAAAATCAATGATTAGAACTCTAATGTAACCTGTGCACAAGGAGGGTGGAAATTTTTTTAAGTTTTATCAATCAGAGCCTTGGTTTAAGTTTGACTGATTAGGCTCTGATTTATGGTAGCCCAAAGCAAACCAGGCTTAAATTTAGGTTGTATAAACAGTAAGTTCATAAGCATTGGATGACGGGCTTTTAAAAATCTGAGCTTGAGGTGACAGCAGTTGCTTTTGTGGGAAAGGCCTTGATCCACACCTCTCCAAGTTTTACTATGTTCTTCATCAGCAATACAGTAATAGGCCCTAATGACTGTTACATGAGGGTCATTTTTAGCCATACGCACTCTATGACGAGATGGTAAAACTGTCAATGCCAGTGACCCGCGAGCCCCCGGTGCTGGAGTTGTGAGATCTTCTAGAAAAATCCTGTGTAGAAAATCCAGCACTGTTGTGTTTTCTGCTGTGATACAGGCACAATGCTCTGTGTGGAAATCTGCTCCGTAAGAGTCGATGTAAGTGCAGTAACGGGGCTGAAGATTGAGATTTCATCCAATGCATACCTTTCTGGTAATGTCAGGCTGCCATTTAGAGCTGCTCTGCACGTAAGGGTGCACAACAGCTCCCTGCTTACTTTTCAGTTTGAAATCTCTTGCAGAAACTGTATTTATAAAATTGATGAAGTGATTCGTTTTTGTTTTTAAACAGATACATTTATAGTTAGGAAACAGAGATAAGGTTTCAAATGTCTTATTGCTATACTCTTTCTGTTTTCTTTTAGAATTAATCAGGTACAAGTTAGAAAAAGCTTCCAAAATCTGAACAGATGAAGATCAATTGATAAATCAACTCGGCGATTCACCATACTTTCAAGGTACTGTGACATACTTAGCCAAATATTTTCCTTGAGCATAATATTCACATACTTGAGATGCGAGAAGCGTGGAGAACAGGATATTAGCAGGGTTGCAAAGCCAGTCTGAAGCATTACCAGATGCAGTGGGGAGACTTTTTTTTTTATATGCAGGTGTTTAATATATGTTTCATTGGGAAATAAAGTGACCTTACCATCAACCTAAAGGGAGTTCAGTGCATAGAACAGTCAAACTTTAAAAGATAAAAGTAATTTGGGTTGCGTGTCTCAGTTACTTAGATGGAGTGATTTGGAGAAGTAAGATGTGGCAGACTGGCAACATTTTAGATTTCTTTATTATATTTTAGAAGTAAACTTCTTTTTCTGAATAATTATTTTTGTCTATTTCCACACTTCCGTGGCAAAAGCATTTAAAGGCTATTAGACTCTGGTATGTACCATAGCCTACCAACTGCATCAGTTGTTATCTTACAAGTTCAGAAAGTAGAGTTGCAAACTGAGGCAAGGACTGTACAGTTGCCCACCATAATGGAATTATTCTCCATGACTAGTGTTCCTGGCAGAACATTAGGAAAAAGAGAAAATTCTGATAATAAATTGAAACTTTGGCTAAAAAGCTGCTAGTGCAGATTATTTTTTTATTCTAATCCACTGAAACAATATCTGTTTCTTTCTCCATTTCCCTTACATTTTTCTCTACTCCTTATCTTGCATGCATTTTAGCATTTTGTACATGTTTCCTTAATATCATGAAAGAAAAGATTTCACTCTTATGTTTGCATTTTTCTTATGCACAGACTTGAAAAACCCAGTCTGTTACAGCTGCCTGGTATTTGCTGTGCATATCATCTTTTAATATATTTTTAAAAAGATTGCAGCAGCAAAAGGCATTGCAGTTAGCACAGAGCGGGTCTGCAGAACTTAAATTTTAAGTGGCAGACTTAATCTGGGCTCAAGAGGAGCGAGGAATGTTTGTCATGGTGTGGCTGCTGCAATATGTAACAGTGGAAGCTGCAATATATGAAGTTTCTGTAACAAAATGCTTGCCTGGATTTCCCAGCAGCCTGAGAAGTGGCTACATTTAGTGAACCCAGACGGCCTGTGTTTGCAAACACTGTCCTGTCTCTTATCTGCTTCCTCACTCCTCAGGGCCACCACGTCTATCAGATTTTCATATAATCATAGGAAGGTTTAGATTGGAGGAATCCTCTGGACATCATCCGATCCAGCCTTCTGTTGAAAGCAGGTTATCTGAGGTCTGGTCAAGCCAGGTGTGGAGTATGCCCAGCAAGAGAAGTCCCCCACTTCTCTGGGCATCCTGTTCTAGTATTTGCTTGATCTCACAGTGAATATTTTTTCTTGTATCCAGACAGAGCTTCTAAAGCAAATGTTGCCTGAGGCCCTGTCACTGTGTTTCTTGTGAAGAGAGCACCTCCCTCTTTTCTGTAATGACTTACTGGAGTGATTGTGATTACATCCCACCTGAGCTTTCTCTTCTTTAAGCCAATAGAATCCAGTTCCTTCTCCTTTCCCCAGTAGGTTTTCCAGCCTTATAATCCCTTTGCCGGCCCTCTGCTGGACCCTGTCCAGATTTGTAATGTGATTCTTGAGCTGGCTCAGTCTACCAGCCTGTCACAGTCTCTGTCCATAGTGACACTTCCTTTGGGTGTACCTACCTGTCTTCCAAGTTTTGTGTCATCTGCAGACTTAGTGAGGATGCATTTACTCCCATCATTCAGATTATTTTAAAAGATGTTGAATAGGTTTGAGCCCAGTATTGATCCCCGAGGAACTGTTTGTCACTGATCTCCAGGTTGATTTTGAGCCATTACCATCCTGTGAGCACAGTAGTTTAGCCAGTTTGCTGTCATGGTCCACATCCATGACCTTTCAAACTAACTCTCTTAGCACCCTTCCATGCATCCTGTCAGGTCCCATAGCCTTGTCCATGCCCAGTTTGTATGATATTTTGTTGCTAGCTTGCTATGCGTGTTTCCAGTGCAGGTAGCATCAGCAAGCAGCAATCAAATGGGAGAAGAGTGTCAAGGTTCTCAGGATCCTTAATTTTGTGTTACTCACATGTCACAATCCTGAGGGTGTGAGGACTCAGGCAACTTCACATTATAAGTAGGCATATTGAGTCCTGAGGACCCAGAGTCTTCTGCCTTCATGAATTGCCAAGGAGCCATGTAGACAAGCTGGCAGGAAACCAGGCAGGGTTACGAAACCTTGCGTGGTAGTTAGGTTCCATTGAAGATCATTGATATCAAACTGCTTTGATTTCAACAAATGGAAATTCAGCACTGATGTTTTGTTGCAATTAGCCTGAATGGCTGTGTATTTTAATCATTCTATATTAATCATTCTAAATTGCAATACAGTATTCTCTGTGTATAAGCAAGAATTTAAAAGGTCATACCCATTTCTGATTCCTCTGATTAAAATGATTCATCTTCATAGTTAGGTTGCCAAAATTGTTTTAACATTTCCAAATTCAGAAGGTGATTTCAATACCTTGTGTAAAATAAATAAGGATTAGTTTGATTTCCTAATCACTACCTGGCTGTATTTTGTATAGTTATACCTATTTATCTTTCACACTTGAAAACCTTGTGGCACTCTGTTTTCTCTGTAAAAGTCTCTTCAAGAATTGACAGTATTTAGTGACATCCAAGCTGGACAAGGATGTGTATTCCTCCATTCCTTATGCTCCCTATTCTGCTTTAGAATGCTATGTCATCAACTTTGGCAGAAATTTGACTTGCATTTGAGACCTGTTTGGTAGTTAAGTTACGAAGGAAGTTGTTGCAACGTTTTGTTAGGTATTGTATGTTGTATTAATATGTGGCAATGACATAGGTTTATAATTAGGGTGTAAAAATGTTATCTTTGGGATAGTTGTGAAGTTTGGGGTTGTCTGCTTCATTCTCATCCTAATGCAGAATTCTTCTCAGATTTACTTATAGTTATTGTCTTCCATTCACCCATTCCTTCTTGTGAGGAAAAATTACTTCAAATTTGTCTTCTAATCCTAACAGTATTGTTTTTTCCCCTGGTACAGGTGGCTTATAGTGGGTACCCTCAGGAATTTCATATTCCAGTACTTAAAGTAGCTGTATTCCAGCACTTCTGAGCATCTTCAGCTTCCCCTTTCAAGTGTTACTCATAAATAGAATTATATACATCAATACCTGTTCCCAGGTTCTGTGAGAAGAGGATAATAGACTGGCATGACTTGTGTGTAAGTTTTCATTGTGTTCTGCTCATGGTTATTATTCTGGGGGATCATGGTCCTGTGTGTAGGTGTAAAGGGAGAAGCTGTTTGATTTCACTGGAGGTGAGAGTAAGGTACAGGTTACTATAATGTGTTTATCATAATATATTAATGTTTTTCTACAGTGGGGCTTAAACAAAATAGTCTGTTTTGTTTTGGCTGGATATTTCTCTCATCATCTAGAGATGCTGATCTATATGAACTTTTAACCTCTTGCTTCCCTGCTTGCCCAGTCCTGTTCTTCTCTACTGGAGATGTCTTTTAAAATGCAAAAAAATGTACTTCTGCTGCTGTCAATGGGAGCTGATGGGAGGGTCAGGACTTCACTTCAGCTACTTGAGTTGTCATTTCATCCTTAATCTCATCCACCAACAAGTCTTCACTAATGATATTTGTTCTTAGTTTTTAAGCCCTCCTTGATAATTTTGTACCTTTTGCCTGGAATTAATTTATTTGAGTTCCTTTAATGCTGTAGTGCCCCTCAGATCTTTTCCTTGACAGAATTTTCTGTGAATTCACTATTTTTCTTTCTTCTGAGTACTGATAAAGTGACAGTCATAGGTTCTCCTTGACTCTCCCTTCATACTTCGATTCATGCATCCTTTCAATTCCATTGTGGAAAATCATCAGTGAATTATATCGTTATGCTTTCGTACTTGAAGGAGTTTTCCTGCAGATCCATCCTTCCTTTCTCATTCCAGTTAAGAATTAGATATCTCAGATGCTATATGGAGGCTGTCTCTCAGATTCCAGCTGAACAGCTGAGGTAGGTGTTCCCTGTTAGAACAGCTTTCCTGGACCACCTGGCAGAGGAATGAAACCTGCCAGTACAGGTGAAAAAATGCTTGCGGTGTCATGCCACAGGATACCCAACCTCTGCAGGTTTAAGCAGTTGCAAGCTGTTTGTAGGCATACATTTAATCATAGTATCTCCAGCCATGTTTAATATGTTGTTAAATCTGTTTAGTGAGCTTTAGAAATCTGGGGTTTCCTTTTATGTGTGTTGTGTTTCCTCCTCTTGACGCCATCCTTTCTTTCCTTTTGTAGCCTGTGTTATATTTTGTGTTTGCTTATACTTTCTTCATCTCATTATTTGGCTGTTTTCTGTGCCTCATCCACTGTTTTCTACTGGTTTCGTGCCTCACAATTTTCCTTCTTCACTTTCTGTTTATGTTTACCTTACTCCTCCACGTTTTTCCTTTCCTTTTTCTGAATACCCATTCTCATTCACACATACAAGCAGTCTGGGGTTATTCACACACCATCTCTGTCCCAGTGCTTCTTCTTTGGGCTGTTTTGCATCCTCAGTTAAGCCCTTTGAATTGCAACATTTCTGGACCACTTCTTGTTCTCTTACAGGAGTGTTGGCTTCTGGGCAGTGCTTTCCACGCTGGAGTGTTCTGCCCACTCCTGAGCATATTTGTCCCACTTAATTCTGGGTGCCTGATGGAGGTGCCTCATTTCTGTGCGTGGTCATCCTTGCCTCCTTCTGTGGCCAGTGGGAAGAGAAGGGCTTCTTCAAGTAATGCTTTGGTCCAGGAGGGGCCAAACTGTTTCCCAAAGTATCCCTGTCTCTCTGCTAATTCCCAAGGGAGTTTTGGAAGACCATATGTACTCCTGGCCTGGATGCCTAAGATCCGTAATAACCAAGATGACAGCTTGCACATGTGTCTTCAATTCTGATCTCCTTCTAACTTGATGGAGTTCCAGGGTTTTCCATGCTTTACCCTAAAATCATCAATGCATCCTTGTATAGAACTACAGAAACAATTGAACACGTGCTTAAAAAAACCCAAACACATATTCAGCATAGTGGGAAAAGAAAATTCTCTCCACCTCCAGTCCTTGTAAAATTAGGTTTTCATCTGCCCGTGTTGCTGCTCTCTGACTAATCACTCTTGTGCATCGAACCAATGATCCGATCTTTCTGCTGCCACTTTCCTCCCTCTGCTGGAATTCTGATGTATTCACGACGCAGTGGGAAAATACTTCACTAATGGAAGAAGGTTTGCTAAAGGACAACCTGAGGCCCAGGCTGCAGAATTAGATCTTGAGTGGGTTATGCAGGAAAGAAAGAAAAGCTGTGAGAAAGGGAGGGGAAAACATTCAACAACCAGTTTGAAAGAGAAAAAAAAAAGGAGGAAGAAAGGTGATAAGCAAAGTTGTATGAAATAGTGATGGTGTGTGCTTTACCTGTTTGGCTGGCACTTTTAAAGCAAGAGATGCTTTTGAGTGGCTCGATGAGTTTCAAAATTTGAAACCAAAAAGCTAATAGCTAAAGTTGGCTTGTTGAAGTAGTTAGTTAATCAATGTAATTTTACCAAATTGAGCCATTTTACTTTAGCATAATTTGACATGCGTATACTGGTAATGTTTAAGGAACAGAATTGGGCTGTGTGTATGCCCTGGTAAGAACTGTCACTATTGACAGGTAGGCATTTGTGTCCCATGACTTGGTGTGGTCACCATCACTATATTTGCTTTATGACCTGTGAAAAATAAACAGTAGCGAAGGCCTTTATGAATCTGACGGACACTCGGATATGTTGAGGATTCTTTTCCAGCTTGCTGCTGAGGCAGCTTTCTGACAGCTTCTTCCAGAACAAAGGAGAGCTGTACGGATGAAGTTTGTAATATAAACCAGAATATTTGACACAGAGATCATGGTTCTGTCTGTAAGCTGCCTGGTCCTGTGGCTGAAGTCTGAATCCAGCTACAATGTTGTATTAGACCCCATTTGTGGAGCACTTAGAGAACTGTGCTTGAGAGAAATATGAGGTCCCACACAAAAAAACCCTGTAGCTCATGAACCAAGAGTGGGAGAGACAGAGACTGTTATAGAACAAGTTCTAACCTGTCACAGTGAGACAAGGCTCACCTTGATCACTTCACTCCGTACGAGTGGACATGTGTTCAAACAGAGATGTTTTCTTACCGTTGGTTGGAAAATGTCAGTGCTCAAGAGTGAACAGAGAGTTAACATCAGGGTTCTTGTGAAACTGAAGAAATCTGTGACAGAAACCTTTCAATTATTGACTGAGACTTACAGTGAAGAGTGCGTGTCTTGTGCACATGTTTTTGAATGGCATGAATGATTGTTGGAATGCAGAGTGTGAAGATCACCCACTGCCCACTCACAGCAGTGGATTTTGCAGCCCACAATGTTTTGTCTGTGGAGGTTTTTAGCTAATAACAACATCACTGTGCTTGAGCACCCACCCTGTTCTCCAGACCTGGCTCCCTGTCCCCAAAGATCCAGTCAGTGCTCAAAGGAACTAATTTTTTATTGGTAGAAAATGTGAAAACAAAAATGAAGTTCCTCACCAGCCTCTCAGAAAATTGTTGATCTCTTCTTAGCAACAAGCAATAGGGTGAGAGGAAATAGGCTCAAGTTCCACCAGGGGAGGTTTAGGTTGGATATTGGGAAAAATTTCTTTACTGAAAGAGTTGTGAAGCATTGGAACAGGCTACCCAGGGAAGCAATGGAGTCTCCATCCCTGGAGGTGACCAAAACCACCACTGTGACACTTCAGGACAGTGGTGCTGGACTGACAGTTGGACTTGGTCTTAGAAGTCTTTTCCAACTTTAATAATTCCAAGATTCTATCAAAATGATCTGCAGAATTGCTTTGACTGTTTGCAGCATTATATGCAGTCGTGTGTCAGCTCAGAAGGGAACTATTTTGGAAGTGATTGCAGGTGATTTTCTTCATAGACTCATAGAATGGTTTGGGTTGGGAGGGACCTCAGAGCCCATCCAGTTCCACCCCACTGCCATGGGCAGGGACACCTCCCACTGGGTCAGGATGCTCAAAGCCCCATCCAACCTGGCCTTGAACACCTCTAGGGATGGGCCATCCACGACTTCTCTGGACAATCAGTGCCAGTGCCTCACCACCGTCGTCCTGAGGAATTTCTTCCTGACTCATCTCAATCTCCCCTCTTTCAGTTTAAAACCCTTCATTCCCCCTCATCCTGTCCCTTCACTCCCTGATCATGAGCCCATCCCTGGCTTTCCTGTAGCCCCTTTAAGTATTGAAAGGCCACTCTAAGGTCTCCCCAGAGCCTTCTCCTCTCCAAGCTGAACAACCTCAACTCTCTCACCTTGAATTTGTTAAATAAAAACAGTTTCAGGCACAACCTCGTTCTTTTTGGGTCAGACCTTATAGATTTTTTTCGTGTTGGTCTCCTACACCACAACAAATTGTTTTTAGTTCTGTTCAGAAATAGTTTAGCACCTAACTGACATTTTGCCCTTGCCTTTAATTGCGAGTAGTTTATTATAAAATGATTATTTGATAATTAATCGAGCATCCATGCCCTCCCTTCATCGTTTGGACTCCGTGCACACCTTTACTCGCGCTCGCGAGTTGTTTCATCGCTTGGGAAAGCTTAGGCAGAACTATCTGAAACATGAGGGATCAGGTGTGTTTGAGAAGAAATAAGGAATAAAATCGGTCCAGGCGGTGTCTCCTCCCCCCCTCGCCCGGGGACTCCTTGGGAGGGGGCGGGGGGTGTGTGCGAGACGCCGCCCGCCCGGCGCGCGTTTCCTGCTCGCCGCTGCCTTTAAGGACGCACCGGGTTTAAGGTGGACCGGGCGAGGATGGGCGTGACAAGCCCTGCTCCGCCCCTCCGCGTCGCTGCTCCACCCCCTTCCCCCCCCTCCCCGTTTTTCCCCATTTTCCTGGGGCGGCCGTTGTTTTTACGCAGGGTTATGGAGCTGGGGAGCGCGTAAGCCTTTCTCTCCACTTTTTGTTAGAAGAGGAAGGGAGCGCTCCTTCCCTTCCCTCTCCGCGTGCAATAATGGGAACGCAGAGGTGAGTAGTGAGGGGGGCAGAAGGGGCATGAGGAGTGGGAGGAAGGAGGAGGGGGGGAGAAGGAGGAGATGGAGGAGGGAGAAGAGCGACGCGCTGGAGGTGTCTCCTTAAGAAACCCCGGAGCCACCTTAAGCGCCCGCTGACTGCTGTCTCGTTACATTGTAGCAGCGGAAAGAATGTCGGCGCGGGCCGCGGGTGACGTCAGAGGGGCGCAGCGCAGCGCCAGGCAGCGCCGGCCCCGCCACGGACAGGGAGGCGGCAGCGGCGCCGCCGCCACCACCACCGCCACCACCGCCACGGCAATGGCGGCCGTCGGGGAGCGCAGGTCCCTGCCCAGCCCCGAGGCCATGCTGGGGCAGCCCTGGAGCCATTGGGTCGATGCTGCTAAACTTCACGGGAACGACGGTGAGCGGCCCGCAGCGCCCCCCTTTACTCCCCCCCCCCCCCCCATCCGGGCGGGTTCGGTGTCCGGTAGCGGCTGCCCCAGTTCCTGCAATCCGGGGCGAGCGGCGCCGGGGCCGGCACCGGGGCTTGGCCCGGGCTCGGGGCGGAAGGAGGCGCCCTGACAGCGCCGAGGCGGCGGGGCTCGGGGCTCCCCGGGGCGGCGGGAGCTGGGGGGTCTGGGGTTTGGGGGCTCCCCGGGGCGGCGGGGTTCGGGAGGTCTGGGGCACTGGGGTCCAGGGGCTCTCCCAGAGCCAGGATGTCGGGGTTCGTGGGGTCTGGGTCGCTATTATCCAGGGGCTCCCTGAGGTTGTGGTGGTGGGAGACTGGGGGACCTGGGACGCTGTGGTCCAGGGATGCTCCCAGGGCCGGGATGGTGGTGTTTGGGGCTCCCCGGGGCCAGGATGTTGGGGTCCAGAGGCTCTCCTGGGGCCGGGATGGTGAGTTTCAGGACTTCCCTATGGCCAGGACCAGGACAGCAGGGTCTTGGGGCCTCCTGGGGCCAGGACAGTGGTGTTTGGGGGCTCTGGGACACTAGGGTCCAGGGGCTCTTCGAGGCCAGGACAGTGGAGTTTGGGGGCTCTGATGTCCCGGGATCTGGGGGATTTCCTGGGGTTGGGATAGCGGGGTCTGGAGTTCTGCAAGGTCCCAGGCTCTCTCCAGGGCTGTGTTCACAACCATAGCCATGCGAGTGAGCATCCCTCGGAATGGGTGACAGTTGGGATCAGCCCTATGCTGTGATTTCTGCGTGGATTGAGACCTTGTGGCTTTTCTGTTTTAGGAATAGCATTAGAAGAAAGTTTGAAGGAATATGGAAGAAATCGAGAAGCAATGCGACTTTGCCGAGAAGGTGAGTGCCATTTGTTCTTGAAGGAAAGCGCGCAGAGAAGCTTTTTTGCTTGTAACTAGTTACAAGAGGACACGTGTGAGAAAGAGAAAGGAGAGAGAAAATCCTGTTGCTTTGGATTTGGGACTTGCAGCCTGTCAGTGAATGGCGTTATTAACCATGTTATTAAATTAATGTATAATCCCCAAACTTCAAGGTAGGGAAGAGCTTATTTATGGTCTTTACTGCGTTTCCAGTTGGATTTTTATTTTTTTAGACTATAAATAGTCCTAAGGAAGCTGTGTGACCAACACTGATATCTTTTCTTGAGCTAAAATGTTTTGATTCTTAGAGTAATCATGTCAGTGTTTGAGCCCTGATCCCTTTCTTTGCCATGTCGATGTGTTATGTCTATTTCTCAGTGTCCCACTGAAGGCCCACGACCTTTTAACTGTGATTAGCAAAAGCTCATTAAGGTCTGGTACATTTCAAGGGTAGCAATGCTACTTGAAGTTGTAACCAAATGATGAATGAAAGCCATTATTGGTAACTTTGTAACAAGGAGTGGAAAAAACCAAACAAAACAGTGATGAGTCTGAGTTGTGATTTCAATTGTTTGTTTTTCCAGTTTACCAATTGTTTTATAGCAGAGAAATGGTCTAAAACTTTCTTAATATTGTTGGTGCTAGCTTGGTTCCATTGGACTTGCTGTTTGAGGCGTATGCCATAGAACAGGCCAAGTTGTTTTAAATACGGGATCAATTAGACCCGAGTGATTTGTTCAACACTGTTAGAAATGGAAGACTGAGTTTGCAAACTTGATTTGCGATCGCAGAACGCAGGGCTTGCCAGGGACCTTCAGAGATGTTCTGTTTCAGCAATTCTCTACTTGGGATCTACAATCAGCAAATGAAAACCATAGCAAGGTGGCACGAGCGATTAAGATTGGGAGGCAGTGATCTGAGCTGAGGCTGAATCAAAAAGTGTTTATTGTAGAATTCTTAGCATTGCTAAAGTTTGGAACAAATCAGTTTCTATAACCATAGTCAGTGGCCACTGCTCTGTGAGAGAGGTGCAGTGGACAGTGATGCTGCAGCATTCAGAAACCCTTGTGCCATTTTGCCATCTTCTGAGTGTATTTATGAGTTCTTGGGCATTTTGAAAAATCACTTAATTGCTTCACTGCCAAGTTCCAGTCTAATAGTTGTGTGGATATTTAATTTATTCTTCTGAATAGGCAAATCATTCAAGTGCTAAAACAGCATTTGTAACAACAAGTATACACATTATCCTAGTAAAGATTTTACTAATGAGGATTTTCAAACATTCTTTCTTATTTCTACCTCTTAAAACACAAGCTTCTAAGGTTTCCCGATTTTAAAGATTAGCTGGCAGGGTGAAGAATAATCTTTTTTTTTTCCCTCTGGAGAGAGATGGTGAAACTGTTTTTGCATAGACTGGCCGCTGAGAGACAGCTTCTCTGCGCCAACTCCAACCGTGTGAATGATATTTGGGGTTATGAGTTGAGGGAAGTTCATAAAACACTTTGAGAATTGAAAGTGAAACTCTGTAGCTCTGCCAGTCTTCCAGAAGTCAGTGTGTTTTGGTTGCTTTATGACGTATGGATGAGACACCAGCTTGGTATATGTATGTAGCTGGTCTGTAGGGAGCTTGGCCTCCTGTGAAGTAAAGCAAAAGAAAAAGTAGTATTAATTAAGTTTGCACTTAAGGAATAAGGGGAGCAGCAAAGCACACCAGCGTATATATGGCTTGTGTTATCAAATAACATTTTAAGAATACTATGACTAATTCCTTTTCCCAGGAGGAATTTTGTGTTCAAAGTTAACGAACAAAAATTCATTAAATAACGGGATTGTCTCAGCCATGGATCTTAATCCAGAAAGGTGAACCAGAGGTATTATCTTTGTCAAAGCAACTCTAACCTCAAGGTTTTTGCCATGGTACCACATAGTGTTTTAAACGCGGCTGATGACAGAACCTGCTGTGTAAGAAAGTTCTTTCTCTGCAGATTGGGAGTTGACTCAGAGGCCCAACTTCACAAAAGGATTTCAAGGTTATTTAGGCTAATTTAACCTTGCATTGCAACTCTTCCAGTTTGCATAAAAGAATTAAATATTCATGGCCTCGAGAGGGAGTGAAGGAGGGAACATTTCTTTACAGCCCACTTATCAGAATTGGGTTCAAATCTAGGAACTGTTTTCTTTGTTTAACAGTTGTCAGCTTTCAGGTCAGGCTCCCACTGGCCTGTGTACCCTCTGGGGTATAGGCTGGTTCCTTTCCCACATGCTATTTCTCTGCATCTTCTGGTGGGAATAACTGTCAACAGCCTGCCTGATGGCAAGAGGTAGATTTCAGGCTCCCAGGCAGTAGAGTCTGTGACTCTGGAATGAAGACTGAGTGTACCCATTGTCCTAACACTGTATTAAAAAGGACCTTAACATTACCAGCTTTTCCTTTTGTCATAGTTTAAAAGAAAGGAATGATGCCTGTTATTCCTTTAAAGGAATGAAGGACATGAATGTGTAATTCCAGGACAGCATTTGCAAGCTGTAGATAGAGGCAGAATTTCAGACACACCTTTGTCACTGGCATTTCCTATTTGCTGATCAGGCAGCTCCTCTCTCAGTGCACCAGTGGTTGTGTAGCCTGATGAGTCCTTAATACCTGTCAGTGATGCTAGTTCCGTGGAGGGATGAGGAAACTAAAATTAGTTCTTGGTCTCAAACACTTTTTTTCAGGATCTAACCCTCATTGACGTAACCAAGCTCATGTTGAAGGTGAACTAGATATTGAATTTTGGCTTCCCAAACTTGGTGTTTGTATCTTATATTTCCATGTTCCTTTTTAACTGTTCTTATGGATTCACATAATAGAAAGCATCTAATATGCAGTCACTCCTCACAGACCTTAACTAACATGAGAACTCACTGGATGCTTTCCTATGTGTTGCTTTTTGATGCAGTAACAGTCCACACTGAGCTTTGATGTAGAAATTAGAGCTGCAGGAGTAAGGTACAGCCTCAGTGGCCTTGTCTGTCTTTTGGTACAGAAAATCACCAACGAATGAGAACAAGAAAGGGATATCTTTTATCCTTGGAAAGTTTTATTTTGAAGTACCCTTTAAAATTTACTTTGACTTTTGTACACTGAAATCTTCCCGTGGTAGTAGTGTCAGTGTAAGAGCGTGTCAGAAACCATCATATGTCAATTATTTTCATATGTACTTCATGTGACAAAGTATTTTAGCTCCTACAGTCACTTAATTACTTGCTGCTTGTGAACCAGCCAAAGGTGTGATTCTCCCACCACACAGCTTTGGCTGCGATGAAGCAAGTGTCGCATGTTGCATTATAACCTGTGAATGCATTCTGAAACAGCAAGGCTGTTTCAGGGGCAGAAAATCTGCTCCCCTTCATCCATTATTCTTAGATTTTAAAATGAAACTTTTCTGAAGTTCATCCTTCAGACTTGTGTGCATGAGACTGGGAGCGTGTGACAATGTGCCAGCGTGCTCACAGAGGCTTGGCTCGTCTTGGGGATGCTTCAGGTCCCAAAAGGAGGTTGATGTTGCAATCTGATACGTTTTCATTTGAAGAAAATGATTCTTAGTGTCAAACTGTAATCAGTGCTTGTAACGTTGGCAAACAAGTTCATTTTTGAGGAGATTCTTGCTAACCTGTGTTTTCTTGTGTTTAACACAAGAAATTCTAGCCATTATTGTGAAGATGACCTCTAAATAGAACTCTGTGTGTAAGCGTGCAGTTCATTTGTGGTAACTTTAACAGGCTTCAGCAGAGCGAACTTCTGCTTCTTGCAAAATCTGACAACAAGTTGGCTGTTTTCATCCTGTGGAAGAGTAGAGAGGCTCTGAGCAGAAACAAAAGGGCCTGAAGCTGTTCATTGGGACTGGGGACTTAACCTTCCCTCATTCCTGAGAAACTCTGACTCCCTCTGCAGTAAACTTCCAGTTGCTGTGGGTTATCTTGTGTGTTGTTTTAAATACAACAAAACAAAGCCACCACCTCCCCCAAGACAAAGAACCCATCTGCTTTTAACAGACTTGAAGTAATGTTTGTTCATGTGTGCAACCCTTCTGAAGTGGTTGGGGTGAAAGTCTGTTTGATCCTTATATTGGCTCATAAATAATTTTGGAATGTGTATAATAATAAAAATGCATCTCTGAATGGAGAAGAAAAGTGTGGAGAGAGGAGATATTTGGTTAGACAGTTTAAAATTGTTTGGGTATTTGGTTTTGATAGCTTAGTGTGTGCTGAAACCGCAGGGTGTCTTGGCAGGATTTTCAGCACCTCCTCCTTTCAGTTACACATGAACCCCCTCTTTTTTTGTGTGTGTGTTATATCCTTTGAGAGGTGAATCCCTTGGTGCTGCCTATTTCCAGTGGTTCCCTAGTACTGTGACCACCATTTAAAGCTAACTGGCAACACAGTAGAGGAGGAGGATGACAGAACATTTGTAATGTGGGTCTTGAGCTTGATTTAATCAATTGTCATCAATCAAGATTGTTAAATCTTGACTGAAAGGAGCTCTTTGCCGCCCTTACAACACCCTTGCAGCCTGCAGTGATTTGCTCTGCCTATGCTTAATGCTTTGAGAATCCAGTGGGAGTTTTCTGTGTGCTCTGTCTGTGTAGCTGAGCTGTTTTGGCTGAGGTGGTCCCCTCTGGTCACGGAAGGAGATGCAGCAGAGACAATTACTCTGTGGCAGGTTGAGGTTTGTGGGCTCGGGTGTGTGAGATGTGCTCAGAGGTGTCGTTGATGCTGGCTATGTGGTGGTGTATCATGGTACCATCCTTACAGTTTTTAGACCATACTGGTCTCAGTAAAGATGAGTTGAGTTTTCCGTGGGAATGCAGACTGTCAGTTCTTGGTAAGCATCTTTAGAAGACACTCCAGAAGACTTCATGATGGTAGGAATTTGAGGAGCGCAGGTGGGAGCAAATTCCATTCAGCATCGGATCATCCCATAGCAGTTTAACTCCTGGTCTGGGACAGGTAGTATGGTTGGGGGCAAGGGGAGAGGCTTCGTAAGCCTCTAGGGCCTTCAACAGAGCCTTTGAGGTTTGATTATTTTAATATTGTTAACAGAAGTGAGTGGCCAGAACTGTGAGCATACAGAGAACTGTGTCATGAACCCTTGTTCTTTCTTAGCCCAGGAGGGCTCACTAGAAGCATATTTTATCACATAGACACAAGGTTTAGAATTTTCCCAGCAGCAGGTTCAATAAATAATTAAGGCATTGCTGGAACTTTTGTTCCAATATTAAGTTGTAAATACAAGTAAGAGACGGCATCTTATTTCAAATTTAAATTTGTTTTTATTCAGCCTTGGAAGGTGCTCAATTGAGTTGATTTTTACCGTGTTAAATCAAGTCAAAGATGCTTGGAGGGCTCTGTAGTCCTTGACGGCCTGCAAACACACCTTGAGAATTTTTAATAGATGGAAATAAATATTTTAAGGTAGCAGCACAAAGTGCCATTCTTCTTTTTTGATGTTCTGCATAGCTATTCTCAGTCTGTAATCAGATAAATCTCCATTTCATTGCATTTTAATTGACTATTTACACAAAACGTTCTAAGGATTTGTGGGCTGGTTATCGGGGAAACAATTACAAGGAGACTTTAAAAGTGCATTGAACTGTTTAAGAAAATTGTGGAGATTTTATGAGATTGCATCATTTCAAATTGCATGTTTTTTGAGCTGCTTTTGAGATTATCTGCAGTGACTGGCCCTCCTTTTCTTCTTGTTATTTTTTCCCCTTAAATCCAAGTTCTGTTTACGATATTTCATTATTTCTGGCAAGATGAGTCACATGTTATAAATAGAATATTGTGATGTTAGACTGCGAGTTAGAACTGTGTCAGCTTTTAAGCTTTAAAGATACTTTGCAGGTTTTGGATATTCCCACAGTATTAGTGTGGTATTGCAAGGCCTTGAGGACTTTCACTGGAATGACAGCCACAAAACAGCCTCAATCTATCTGTAGTGTGTGAGGAAGCAGGATTTTTTTTTTCATATAAGAACCTTTGAAATAGTTGCCTATCCACGTACTTAATAGTCAGGAATTCAGTGTTATCTAATGTTTCCCAAGTGGTATGTATGATTAGCTAGGTTATCCCTATGCAGAAGAGGTGATGTCTTGATAATACTTGATTAAATATTGCTTTTTTTATAGTTTCTATTCTATATTTAACAACAAATGCTCAGTATGAGACGAACAGTACAATAAATATTGTGTTGAAATGACTTTCACAGGAGTTGATAATGCTATCATCTAGGCAGAGCAGGAAAGACAAAAAGGTTTAGTGAAGGGTACTTTTAAATAAATTGGGTTAAGAGGGTGCAGATTGCTCTCTCTAAGGTAAGTATTTCAAAAGCTATTTCTTCCATTGCAGTGAACCTATAAAAGGAAATGCAAACGGTTCTTACACCTCTTCTGACTGTGCCTGGCCTGTGGCTGTAACTGCCCGAGGCAACTGGGGATAAGCGTGATCTCTTATCACTCTCAAGGCAGAAAAGATTTCATCTTTTACAAATCATGATAATATTTGATATGTAATTCAGTACTGTAGTCTATAAGGTGCTTAAATTGTTTCTCTTCCCTTTTAATGAAGAGAAACCCCACGGCTGTGCAAGTTGCAGGTGTGTATGATGCTCTGCATTATTTCCTAGACATTCTTAACAGCGTAGGTGACAGCACAGGTGAATACAACCTGAAGTTTTTAGCAGCAAGTGTTAAAATCTAGTAAAGGTAATTCAAAGTATAATGGAGTGGGGTAGCATGACCGTAAAAGCAGTTGTCATGGAAGGCAATGAATTTATTGTAGTTGCTGTTCCTGTTGTTATAAGGCTTTGCACAGGCAAAAGCCTAGTGCGGGTCGTGTGCAGCTCTGAGTTGGGACCAGGGTTGCAGTGGCTTTCAAACCACTTCTCCTGGTAAGTCAGACACCCACGGTTACCCCACATACTACGGGGTATGACTTCATCACAGTAAGCTGCGTGCAGAGCGGCTCCCAGATCACGTGGAGTCATGATCACTGGCTTTGGAAACAGTCACTGTGATGGTAAATATTGTAGGTTATTGGCTCAAGTGGATTATAAGTACATAAATGCTCAGTTATTTGTGTGTCAGCCCTTGTGAAAGAAGCTGTTTTCCCGTGATTGTTTATTTACAAGCTCACTCCCACCCTAATTTTGACTTTCGATAACTTCAGCACAGTCCGGAAGTAAACTTCATTGCTAATTAAAGGTGAAAGGGATAATTGGTTATGCCTTTTCTTCTGGAGGGATTGTAACAGCCAGAAAACTTAGGCAGTCTTCTTGATCTGCTTTTCCAAGGCTAAGCAGGACCTGCATCTTTCATCAGCTGTTTGTAGTGTCATAGAAAATGCAGTATTCTCTACTGGCACTGAAAGAAAGTATACAAAGCAGCTGAAGGGCTAAAATCCAGAAGGGAGCAGCTTTGAGGCTGTAAGTCCGTGATGTGTGCTTTTGTTCTGAAATCCAGTGCTCTCACAGTTTTATGTGCAAGAAAGTGTTTTGGACAATTTCATGCTGATAGAGTTGCCTGAAAGACCTATAGCAGCTTGCATTGAAAGGAAGTGTAGAAACTTTAATAAGTTACATGTGAAAAGCAAATAATATGCTGAAAACACAGTAAATTGGATGTTTGTTTTCCTTTAATGTCAGATTCTGTTGTATTTTGCATTGACTGCATAAATGACATAGTAGATGTTGTCAGTGGGAAACTAGAGTTCCTCTCCTGTCTTAAGTGGTATCTGGGAATGTGAGGTCTTGTTGGCAGCCCCTAAAGTCAACAAGGGGTTTTGCTTGTGTGCAGGACCAGGTTATGGGGCTCTGAGGGCGAGAGTTTGCAGTGTGAGATAGCCACAGTCACCACAGTCTTGTGATCTGACAGCAGCAGAGAACTTCACTGTGCAAACATTTCAATTGTCAGTCCCTAGGTATTGTAGCCCTTGCTTTGTCAAGGTGTCTGTAGCCTAAATGACACCCTCTGGCTATTGTTCCAGGCTAAAATACAGAAGAAAATCTCTATCAGTTTACCCCGAGGGTGTGGTGCCACAAGCCTGTTTTTTTTTTTTTCCTCCCAGTAGCGCTGGATTAAGCAGCTCCTTTATCACTGTGGAGTGAAACATTGGCAAAATAATGCTTGGATTCTAACTTTAAAGCTGTTTCCAAAACAAGGTGATGATTGCTTAAAGAAAATATTCAATTTTCCAGCACATATTTGGTTTGGTGGTCCTAGAATTCATTTGACCATACTTGATTATGTATCTCTTTGGAGTTAATCTGATCCGATTTTTATATGGCTCCCTACAGGATTGTGTAGCACAGTAGATCTTGTGTCTTGATTATCTTTGAGTATTAGGGATCTATCAGTAAATAACTGCAGTGTAAGTCAAGCTCGGTTCCAAGTAGTGTATTGTGAAAACCAAGCAACAGGTATGAGCTCATTTATATTAATTACTTAACGTATTAAATGGTATTTTTAAAAAAATTATTTTCAGTAATGAAAATAATGAAAATTATTTTCAGTAATGAAATTTTCAGTGTGAAAGGCAGGTAATAGAAGTCAAAATTTTCATTGACTGAAATACCTGAGGCTGTTCCCAATAACTCTGTGAACTGGAGGAAGTACCATTCAGATCTGGGTTACTCTGCTGAGGAAGAGTTACGGAGTGGTTTATTTTTATCTCCCGTTGGATGGCTGTTGGCAAATGATGCCAGAAGGAGAAAGAGACATCATCTCTCATCATCTCTACAGTATACGTAAATGTGAGCTGTACCAAATACTGCTCTTATCCCTTCAGAACATATCTATAGCAGTGTGGAATATCCAGAGGCTTCCAACTCTGCAGAGTTTTGGGTGAACTGGCTGTATTTTTGATGGATATATCAAAGGAACAAAAAGCTTTCTCAAGAATCAGGTAGTGTGGGTGTTGGATTATTGAGGCAGCCGTGTAAAATAACTTGCAAAGCAGCTTTCAAAATAATAATTTTTCCCAGGAGCTTTCCCACTTTACCCAGGAAATGTTAAAATTGTCTGTTTCATTCCTGCTCAATTAGAATGAGTATAGACAGGTATTAAAGGAAAAAACTTACCTATAACAACTAGAAGGCTTTACTGGGCTTTGGTTTATAAGGAATATAATTTTTGCTCTTAGGATGTTTCTTCAGCTGGTTTATTTTCTAAAATGTAGATTTTGTGTATGAATGTGTCTGTTCTGCTCTGCTCAGAGAGAGGGAAGTCATCCTTCTTTCGCTTGTACAAACGGAAGTGTTTGGGAGGAAAGGTTTCAATGAATTTCCTGGTAGGCAGCATTTACTTCATAAAAGTACTTAAAGATGAATTTAGGAAAGCAATTTTGGTTTTCATTTCTGTGTGAGTTGTTATTCAAAGCAACTGTCTAAAAATGATCTTTGGAAATGAGCTTCTGTTCCATCTTGTAGTTTGTGATTTATAGAGGGGGAATTTTTGAGCTAAATTAAAATATATCTGTGTTCCACTAGCCTCCCAGTGCTAGTGTACTGTGTGCTTATACAATAGATGGCAAATCTTTGTCTAAAAGTCTTGGGTTTTCTTCTGTGGCTAAGAGATTGAAGGAACACTTCTGCTCCCAATTGTGTTATGAGACTAGGGGAAATACCGCTCTCTGAGCTCTACCTGATATGGTTTGATCCTGTTTTGCTTCGGCTGGGCAGAGCCCTCTTCCCTGTTGTTCCTCTGCAGGACCTGCTTTAATGGGCAGCTGACCTGCTTTGCATTGCCTGGCTATTTCAACACTGCTGTTTCCATGGGGTGTTTGGAGAAGTCCAGACTGCTTCAGCCCTGGTTTGGGAAGTTTCCTTTGGCTCTGCCTGACTGCTTATGCCTTGAAATTTGGGGGCATAGACTGGAATAGCACTTGAAAGTTTCTTTTGTTTTTGTGGCCTGAATTTAATGATCTGAAGTGTTGGCTTGATAGCCTTGATAAGAATGCTATTTTTATCCATGGAGTAGGTAGAGCACAGGAGTTAAACCTTCACTGAGCTGTCAGCATGTCTGGCCTGAGGCTTCTTTACAGCTACATGGGATGCAAAAGGGGTTTCTGTGTGCAAGGCTGCAGTTCCCTGTCTTCCTGCTTATACTATCAAGAGTCATTCTGGATAGTCACGACAATGTGAAGGAAGACCTCTGTCCTGAGAAAGGACCAGAATTAGTCTGGATAGATGCCACTCTGTATTGTCAGATGGAAAAACATGATGGTAAGGTGCAGCATCAGCAGTTTTATTTAGATTTACACTGACAGTTTTCCTGCAGGCCTGTGAGCAGTGTTGGGAGATAAGGCTTCACAGGAACCACTGCAGTGTTCGTCATCACAGTGGTTCAGGGTGATGTCGCCAACTGCTGGGAGCATTTGGAGTGTCCGTACTGTCGTGGCGGCTCTGCGATACCCATTCTTGGGCTCCTTTGGCATCTTTCCCCAAGTGCTCTGCACTGTTGCTGGAAGCAAAAGCTTTTGAGCAATTCCCCAACACAAAGTGGTGCATTGTGGGCCAGGGCTGGGAGGACTGGCTCAACAAGTTTGGCAGCAGTGGCTTTGGCTTCCTGCCTACCCTGGATAGGCACCAGTAGAGATTGCCGGAGTCTCCAAGCTGGTTTGAGCTGAAGACTTCTGCCTACGTCCTGAAATTCATGAAATTCATCCGCGTGCAACTGCTGTGTCTGGCAAAGGCTCCACTTCTGTTGTGGACCAGGGTTTTTTACCCAAGGTATGTTTGCAGTAGTTATCTTTTGACGGCTTTAGGAAGGTGGATGTGTTATTTGTTTTCAGTGTTCTGGAGGATGGTAAACTCTACAAACTTGTTACAGTATCAAAGGGTCCCGTTTACCTTTCAGTTTCCTGTTATCTATTTAATCTTGCTGTTGCCATCCTGAGTCATCTAGGGGCAGTTAACAGTGCTCTGAAACGTTCTTTTCCATGCCTTTTTTTAAATGCCAGCTCAATATGTTCTTTGCTGTGGCTCTTACCTAACACTGACTCCATATGGCTTCTGTGACATCTCTGCAGAGCCTCGCCAGCAGGCCTAGTGCTGTAACACAATGTGCTGCGACCACCGCTTGAGGCCTGTGGGGGTCTCGGGGCTGCAAGGCACTGCTTCCCTGTGTCTTCTTACACAGCCATACACTGAGCATCCTGAGCTTCCTGTATCTGCATCAGGATGGCTTTTTCTCTCTTGCTGCTTGTATAATCAGGTTTATTCTTATGTCCTTTTTGACATGAGATGTCTAAAAATTAAAATTTTTGCCCAATTCAGTACTTTTTTCCCCAAGAGCAGAGCATTCTGTTTCCTAGCTGGCCTACAAAAGGGAGAAAAATTCATTTTTTACCCTCCCACTGTGTATTTAGATCTATCTTATGTATCCATTGATTTTGTTCCCAAGTGTGATGAGCACTGTTAGCTGTGGAAGGACCAGAGAAGGGAGGCAGTCTTAGAAGTATCTGTCAAAAATGTGCGTTAGACCAAGCCAATCACATCAGCTCATTAAGCAGCCTGAGCAAATTCTTCTCTCCTTCCTTTTGTTTTGTTTTGTTGTGGATATCGCCTTCTACATCACAAGTGGGCTGGTGTACTGGTTATATTATAGAGGCACAGACCGTGAAAGAGCAGAAAAAATACTTTAAAGCATGTCAGACCTTTCAGATCTTCTGCATGTACAATGCAATCTAAGTGATCTTCATTTTTTTTAATACATCTAAATATAAAAATATTAAAAGTTGAAGTCCTTCCCAGCCTGTGTGCATGTGAGTGTGAAATGGGTGATTTCATTAGCGGAGAATTAGTGACAGATATGGAAGAATAATACCTGGTACAAGTGTTTTCAAAGTCTTGTGTTCTGTAACAGGTATTGTATATTCTATGTATAATGTTTGGAAATGGAATTCTGGAAAAGTTTGTGAAAGCGGGCTTCTAAAATAAGGTGGATCACATTTGACAGTGGAGAAATACATCTCAAGATTAGGATAGCGATGGGCTTATTCTCAAAGAGAAATAATGAACAAAGGCAAAAACTTAAATTTCTTCTTTACAAAAATTTAACATTCCATAACAATAATAAAAACAATCACTTTTATAAAGAATTTTTAAGCTGAACAGGGTTTGTGTTGTATAACAGAGAGCCAGTGGTGGAATTATTGACCTTGCACTGTGAACAGGTAGCCTGACTTTCTTAAGACCTTGCTTATTTAGTTGATCTAACTGTGTGTCAGAGGACAGCTAGCATTGGTTTAAAGCCTGACACTTGGGAATGGGTGGATGCCCTCGTGGAAGAAGAGCCCTGACAACTGTAGCTCTGTGTGTGCTGGAATATATCAGTCTCGAGAAGTAAAGAGTGACAGTTTAGCAGTTCCTCATCTGGATAATTGAAATAGTCCTATTTCTTTGTCTAAAGGTATGCAATGGCCAAGTTTAAAATACTTTGTGTTGATACATGTGTGTTCAAATACATAAGAAGTAGGTTAGGTCTTTCACTGCACTGCAACAACAAAAACATTGTTTATTTTCCACTTTATCTTTTAATCTTATTAAATATCACAGTACTGTTGGGGTTTTCTTCACTATGGTACATTTATGTGCCTGTTGCTGTGCAAGTGGCTTTTTTTTTTTTAATTGTACCGAATCAACTACTAGTAAATCTGTAAAGCAAAGGAGGTAGATTTTAATGGGAAAATTAATAGTGCCTGCCAAATTGAGAGGGGTGCAGAAACGTGGATTGGTATGTGAACATTGACAGGCATTGGTTTCCTTATAGCTGTATTAGACGTGATTGGAACAGTCTTATTTGTGAAGTGGATGTTCCAGTGCGTGGAGTATGGGAGTGGTGGGATGGGGTGGTTGTAGGGAGTTGGGTTGCCTAATAAAAGGAAATACTGAAGCAGGATTAGTGGACAGGGCCTCTCAAGTATTTTCCTTTGTTTTTTCTTTTTGGAATATGCTGGTTTGCTCCCTCGGGTGTCAGGTGCACGGTGTGAAGTATTTGCAGAGTGTTCTTCATTGCTGGAGGTGTTCAAGGCCAGATTGGATGAGGTTTTGAGCAACCTTATCCAGTGGAAGGTGTCCCTATGCATGGCAGGGGGCTTGGAACTGGATGATCTTTAAGGCCTCTTCCAACCAAACCATTCCACGATTCTATTCTTTGTGCCAGCATGCATTGTCTTTGCCCAATTAAAGTAAAAAGCACTGCTTTTAGAGCAGAGTCACAGTATCACAGTATCATAAGGTTGGAAAGGACCTCTGAGATCATCAAGTCCAACCTATAACCCAACAGTAACACTAATACCAACCATCATCTAAACCATGGCACTCAGTGCCTCACCCAGTCTCCCCTTAAACACCTCCAGGGTCTGCGACTCCACCCCCTCCCTGGGCAGCCCATTCCAATGGCCAATCACCCTTTCATTGAAGAACTTTTTCCTAACATCAAGTCTAACATCAAGTTGAGGCCACGGTCAGCCAGGGAGAGGGTAGAAGAGGTAGGAAGATGAGCACTACCTGTGTCCTGAGTAGCAGGGAAAGTAAGGTGTTAACTGGTGATGTGTGTAATATGCAGGTTGCAGTAATGCCATCACGTAAGGGGTGCCTGAGAGCCTCTAGTTCTTATGTGATTGGTTTGAAAAAGTTGATATTTTTTAAGACTGTATTGACTCTGGTGTTTCTGATGTCTTTTTTTGTTTGTTTGTTTTTATTATGACTAAATTTTGTTGTTTCCTCCTCTCCCTGGATTCCTCTGGTTCTCAGTTAGCAAAAAAAAACCAAACAGGTAAATGTGTGAGTGAGTGGTTGTTACTGCTCTGCTCCCTCATTTACTGGGTGCTGAGATACAGCCAGCACCCAGTTGTGTTGCTGTGTTAGGGGCTGTTACACAGGGAAGGTTGGCAAAAACCATACGTGACATGTTTTTTCTTCAAAAGTATGCCTAGATGAGAGGTGGGAGAGGGTGAGGAGCTTGAAAGAGGAGCTTGAAAGAGGTTCACCGTTTGCAGTCACAATGTATCAAAATACTTCTGCTGCAGTGAGCACTATTCTGTCGGCCATGAGTTTAGGTTTACATAAAATAAACTTCCTTTTTCCTACTACAAAAGTACAGCTGCTGCGGGGTACACAGAGTGCTGCCTGTGGAAGAGGAGGAAACACCAAACCTGTGGATATTAAAATGCTTCAGAATAGCTTTAGGGTATGCGACTTAAGATACAGTTTAGACGATTCTATGGCTGATTTATTTAATTGTAGTTGAGGCTATGTTCGTGACGAGTTGCTCATCCAGAATTCCTCCCCCCACAGCCCCCGTAATAGATCCTGGGTTTCCTGCATAAGTCAGGAGTTTCTGGGTACATTTTCATGTTGAATTAGGCCAGATTTTAATTTTACTCTGTAAACTCCAGGGGTTTTATTTCTTGAATTCTATTTCACTTTGTGTTATAATCGCAAAACTAAACTCAACTTTCAGGGTTTCTTAAGGTATTTTAGCATTGGATATGTGGCAAATAGAACCATAGAATCGTTTACATTGGAAAAGACCTTTAAACCCCATAAATAATAATTTGTTGGCTTCCTTAAAATACAGCAGTGGCCCAGTGAGATCATGTCACTGAAAAATAATGCGTGACTAAAGGAAGATTTGTTATGTGACAAACTGTGTTCAGCATTTGCATAATATACAAATTGGCTGGAGAAATTTAACATATATTCAACGCTGAAAACTCATTAGTAGGTAAATGGGAGTAGGTTTTGCAGATGACTGACCATTCAGATTGCTGGTGAAAACCTAATGTAACAGAATACAGTGTGTGAGGGGAGAGTTTCATCTACTGAAAAGCTTTAGATACACTGCTTGTGTTTCATTGAGAAATTTATTAATCAGTCTCTCTAACCATCCTCTCTAACCTTGCTCACCAAAACCTCGTATTCTTCTGTATAATAAACTTCAAAAACCTCTTCAATAGCTTTGAATGAACAATTTGACATATGTTTTCTGTTAGATTTTCCAGAGGATTGTGAGTAGATGAATTTGTTTATGGTGACCTTAACTAAATACATAGATGTCGTCTTCACTGTGTGTTTTATATACAATTATAGGAACTTTCAAATCTTGGGAGCCTAAAATAAGAACTCACAGTTCCACGTGAGGCTGCAGGGGGGTGGGGGTGTGAGACACATTTCTCTCTGGGATCTGCAGCTCTGCTTTTATTGGTGTACACAATACAGACATCTCCCAAGACCATTAAATTTAAGAGAACAGGAGACGTAACCACTGTCAGCGTTGCTTTCCGCATCCTTACAGAGAGTGGGAGGAAAGGCTACGGAGAATTGCAAAAGGGCTGGTGTTGGGATCTACCACTTGGGTGTGCGGGGAGGAGTGTTACTGCCTGCAGCAGGTGGCAAACCTTTTGGCTGGAGGTGAAACTGGAGGAGATGGTGCAGGAGATGAGATTTCAGAAATGCAGCGTGGCTGAACCCATGACAGATGTGAGCCGGGAGTGGTAGGTCCTTCTGCAGCCTTCCCTCGTTCACTGGACAGGAAGCTGCCTTGAGTTTGGGAAAGCAAAATAAAAGCTATGAAAGCATAGCTTTGGAAAATAGACTCTCCTGAGTTTCAGAAGGAGACTGGAGAGAGAGGACTCTGCTCTTGGAGATACAGCTTTCTGGTGCTAGTAAAGATTTATTGCTGATCAAACCTCATCCTGCAGCTCCTATGCCTGGTTAAATGAGATCATGGGGTTTTTTGGTCTTGAAGTGAAAGTCATTCCCTGAACCAAAATTCTGAGGTTTGGGTATTCTTAGGACTTGAATAAAATGCTGTGTAATTGATAGATTTGCCAAAGTGGAAAACGCAGTAAAAACATTTAACCAAGTCTTCAGCTGTTCCTTCCTTCAGCCGATCAGTCAACAACTGCACGGTGAAACAAAGTTCACGCACTTGTGCTCGGAGCCCAAGGAGAGCTGGGCCTTTCCAACAGCTCCACAAATAGCTGGGCGCTCAAAGCTGGGTGCAAAAAATGTAAGTTTCTTAGTGGACAGAGCAGAGTTGGTAAGGAATTTTTAAAATAGACAGTCTTGCAGAAAATACTTCAGCAGTGCTTCCCTCTGAGCATAAATGAACCACCTTGGGTATGGGAATGTCCATGGATTTTGCTCTATTTTGCATTAAAAGGTTCTTTTTTTATCTGAGGCAATAAGAGCATGACCCTTATGGGACACACTTCTTAAAAGCAGTGTTTCTGTATGTAAATGTGATTTGTTTATGTTCTGTTTGTTTGATTATACATATGTTCTTTGCAAGCATAGATTTATGCCTGTGCACGTGGTTCATAAAATACTTGGGTACTATTAATACGTAAGTGTTCATTACTTGAAATTTTGCAGAAAACCCTTAAGTATGTTTATTTTAATAGGATCTCTTATTTTGGTTTAAATCCTGTGTAAACCAGAGCACTCTGTTACGTGGTTTTAGTTATTACATTCACAGTATCGGGTTAGTAATATTCTTTATTATCGTATTGCGTAGTACACAGTGAAAGATTTGCCAGTAGTTTAATTTCACTTCAGTGTTGATGAGTGCACAAAACCACATGTGTTCGTGGTTGATAAGTACTTGAGTGTTCCTGGAAAACAGTTTGGAAAAATATTGTGTGGAATATTTTGGTTGCAGAAAGTGAGATATTTGTGTATGAGAGGTAAGTTTTGACATGCTGACATAGGTAATTTCTTTTAAAACATTCAGATCAGTTAAAATAAGGGACTATAGGACTCGGAATCAATGGGAGCTTTCCTTAGCATAAGCCTTTGGTCTGGCCGTGACCAGGCTCGGCTTTCTGTCAGAGATCTGCTCAACTTTTGTGCAGGCTGTTCCAGAGGGTCCCGAATGCTGCTCAGGCACCTTCCTGCTCCCTCCTCACACCTCTATTAAAAATAATAGTGTGGGAGGGTTTTCTTCTGCTTTCAGATTTTAGAATTACTTTCATATTCTCCGTAGCCATAAAGGATAAAACAATAGGAATATGTTCATCACTTTGATGGGGTCTGACAGTAGCTGGGGCAAGTGTTATAAACGGATTATGGGAGGTGTCACAAAACTTCTTTTCCTTCAAGTTGTCAGTGAGTTTTAAGTTCGTGCAGCTGGTTTTTTCTCTGCTTTTAAAGATAATTTTTTTCTTTTCAGATGTTACTGAGGAGTTGTGTTATCTTAAAGAAAAGTTTTAATAAAACTTGCCTTTGGAGAAGGAGACCTGCCAGTTAGGTCATGTGAATACAAGATGTACTCACATAGTTTTTTAACTCAATATGGTCAAGACTAATTCTCTTCTAACGAGAAGGGAAAGCACAGCCAGGACGGAGCAAATGCGTTCAAGATAGCTTTTGTGGATGTTATTTGAACTTCTTTGGTCCATGAAGTGAAATCAAACAATTCAAATTTGGCAACATTTCAAAATAATGGGATATATTTACAGTTCCCTTATGTAGTACCTCAAAAACAATTCCCTGGTGTCTTAATGGAAAGCCTAGTGAACTGATAAAAGCTGGTACATTTACTTAGGGTGGGTTTAGACTAGGCCTCAGTAAAAAGAAAAAATAAACTCTGTGTTTGGGGAGTTGTAGAGGTGAATAGGGAGTTGTATTTGTTGTGAGTGCAAAGTTAGTCTAGGACATCGTATATTAATGCATCTAGTGTTAACTGGAGTGATTACAAATAATATGGAAGTGTGATAAGGTCAGTGTGCTGAAGGCACGTTGTGCTCTGACGTAGTCAAGACGTTTTACTGTTCACATCAGGCATCAGTGTGAAATGTCTGTCCACTTCCACTAAATAGCAAGCAGCACATGCATGTTGGTGAAAAATCACATTCAGGCTTCAAAAAGTAATCTTTATAAGCAGGTGCTAGGAATGGACAGGGAGGAAGCGAGCGTTAGAGTGTTCTGGCTTTAAAAATATTTCTGCAGTAGTATTATGTATTCTTGTCACTTTCTTCATCAAGGTTTTTATTTTTTTTGTCCTAACTCTGCTGGAGTTTGTTCTTTGCCCTTTCACTTCTGCCCTTGCTGAATTTGCTTTCTCTTCTGTTTCAGTTTGTACTCTCCTCCTGTGGTGAGCAAACTTCTGCAAAATAGGATACTTGTGTTCTGGTCTTTGCACACTGTCAGGATGAGGGCTCCTTTACCCTCTTCCTCTGGACTTTGCTATCCTGGAAAAGTTCCTGACCTCGCATTTTTGGTGATGCTTCATTTAATCTCTAGAAGGGATGTAGTCTTTTCAGGTGCTAGGATAGATGGACTGGATCTAGGATCTAGGGACTCAGTAACCACAAACTGCCAGCTGTCTGTAGCTGCATGATTGAACCTGTTTTATTTGTTCTCGTCTGTGATGTTAAGTAATAGAATTGAGAGTACACAGATGCAGTTACCATTAAAGAGCACAAGCATCAGTTTCTGTAGTGTAACTGTCTTGTAAGCAAACGCTGAAAATGCCAAAAAATTACTAGGTGACTTATGTGCTTCTGCATCCCTTAGGAGAAAAGGAGATGGCAACTCAGATTAAGGAATGTTTTTCAGAGTAGACCTGCTGAGCTCCATTTCACTTGATGTGTGGTGTGCCAGCTTGTCCGTTATTTGGTTTCCTCTTTTATTAGAAAAGACGTATTGGCCTTTTCCAAATAAAAAGTGTTTTCCTTGTTACACACCCACCAAATATGCAGTTATCTCCAAACTGCCTGTGGCACGGGCTTGTTCCAGTCTCACTGAAGAGCACAGCATATATAAAGTTACCTTTTAAAAACACTGTAAGACATTTGAAAGGAGAAATGAGGTCTGGAGGTCAATATTGTTCAAAGGTTTCATGTTATAGAGGTAAATGAAGTTAGTCTTCTTTATGTAGGTAATAGAATTAATGTAACTAGCGGCTCCTATAAAAGTATTTGTATGTTGGTACAGTCTAAATACTACATCTATGGAAAAAGTGGAAGTTTGAGATCTTGGTTTAAATTTTTTTCACTTGGCCTTGAAAAACATTCCCAGATGGAGAGGGTTAAATGAACCCAGCCTTGGAAGAGGAACATGTGAATCATGGTTGCTTCCTTGAGAGCCACAGGCTTTACATGTACAGTGGAGTATTTAAAAAAAGTGACTCGGAGGAACCGTGTGTCTGAAATAACACTGGTGAAATACTGTAAACTTCATTAGACTTTTAAATAGAGGATTTGCATGCTATTACATGAGATGGGTATAAAGTATTAGATGTTAGAATATCGACTGCAAGACTTGAATAAGTGGTTGTGCACAACAAAAGGATTGGGTGTCTGTCTCCTACTCTGTGGTATGTACTTCTTGACTTTATTTTGTTAAACTGTTCTGTATGTTACTCCTTGGCATTTGTGTGGTCTGACTGTTCCTGCTCATAACAGCACCGCAGAGGTGTTTCCCTGGCAGGAACACAGAAACAGAAATAAACTTTCCCTGAAATCACTTGTTCTGGGTCTGCTCTGAAACGGCGGCGAAGCCTGTTAAACACGTGGGCACTTACCTGCCCAGCACTGAGGCTGGGCTGGAAAGCGTGGATGCAAGAGCCTTCCAGTTGCCTGAGCTGGTGTTGGCTGGGTCTGCAACTGATGTCAGGTCTCTGAAGTACCAACATGACTTCATGCCCCTGGTGCCTGGTCCGTGGTGGTTTCAGTGCTCAGCACAGGAAGGCTCCAGGGTTGTTTGGGGCCCTGTGGGTTTCTCTGACAAAAGGACTTGATTGTATCTATTTTAAATACATGCTTTGATAATAAAAAACTCTAGTTTATTTTACCTCGTATGAGAAAACAGACAGAATTGCAATTAGTACTGTCTCCTTCCTGCTTCCTCGCTCGCTGGTTGGGTTTCGATGCTGCTCTGGAGAGGCTGGGGTTTAGGAGATCTCTTATGTGGATTTGGGTGATGTGGCTGCAGGCGTGTGCAGAACTTCCTTTGCAATCACAGCTGAGGTTTTGGGTGTGCAGCAAATCCCTTTTTCTGTGTCAGCTGCTGTTACTCTTAGAATGGTTCTCTGAGGTGGTGTATGTCCTAGTGGTGGGGCATTGCTTCCTGTCCCTTGGAGCTTTGCTTTTTAAAACTGTGAAGATGGGCTTCACAGCGTCAAGGGATCTTGTCAGTTTTTTGGACTTCGGGACCCCCAAACTGAAGTATAATAAATATATAACATTTATATATGATTTATGTAAGATACTATATGTATTGTGTATAATTTTTTTTTTGTTTACATCACTTTCTGCCACTTTGTTTCACTTGTAGTTTGAAATTGCAGCTCTGTATTGCCAGCAAATATTCATAACAGGGTACTTAAACAGAGCAAGTGTGATGGCTCAGCCTGGTGTCCCGGAGAACTTTAGCTTGCAAGAGAGGCAGGAGTGGGCAATGCTTCCCTTGCCTCTGGGCTGTGTGATGCCCGCGATGACCGTGCTGGCACCCATCCGACGTGGTCTGTCAGCAGTCCCATGGCAGGGACCCTCCAGTACTTGCTTGCCACGTGGAAACTTTCTTATGCAGGCATATCCAGAGAGCTCCTGCATGGAATGATAGCCATGACGTTTTATACTGCTTTTATACTTCTTTTTCTGTTAACTGGCTTAATATCATCACAGAAAGTAGATACTGAAAACCAGAAGTTAGTTATTTCTGTCCGATTCCCACACCCCCAGCACATATTTACTCAGTTTTGCCTAGTTTGCAGTAGGCTACGTGTGCCTCAGGTCTTCATCCTTTCTTTTATAAGTATCATATAAATAAATAAGCAAGAGTCACTACTTAATGAAGTGCAAATCAGGTTATAATTAATTTATTTAATGTAAGCTCATTTGCTAAAAGGTGCCTGTGATTTAGATAAGTGTAGCTCTGATCTATCACAGCCGTGTCAGATGCCCATGGTTGCTGGATTTGTGTCCAAAATCCAGTTGCAGCTGTTATTGTAGGTATCGCGCTTAGTTTTAATGCAGCACTAATAAGGTTTTTTTGAAAACCTGGGATAGACCTTATTTTTTAAAGCAAAGCAGTGAAATGTTTATGATGAAGGTACTGATGGGAGCGTTTCGTCCTGGAAACTGTTTGGTCTGGGTCTGTTCTTTTGCCTGCAAGAAGCAAAGTGAAGGTGGTGGGACTGTCCAGGGCTGGCAGTGGTGATTGCTGGCGGCATCTCGGGCTGTGCCACAGTCACGCCTCAGATCCACTCCATCTATGCCGTAACGGGTGTTCCAGTCACGAGCACAAATATGGATGTTGGTAAAAATGCACACAGGCAAGTTAGTGGCTTTAAAACAAAACTCTGGGTCAGTTCTGGCACAGAGATAACCAAGTTTAACTGAACTTCTAAGTTACTGTTATCGTAAGTAAATCTGTTACTTGGGTATTTTTTTAAAGAAAAGAAGTTTTCTGAATTCGGTTTTAAATCTTTAAATAGTGTTATAAATCCCTTAGACACGTACTTTGGCAGTGATGAATTTATGCTATTATACTTGTTATTATGAGTTATACTGTTTCCAGTTTCCTGGGTTTTGTCTTCTAATGACTAACATTTTCAGTTAAATAAATGTAATCTACCTTTTAAGTTGTGTAGCAAATGTGTTTAGTGCTCCAGTAGTCTCTGAATGCAGTTTTAAAGTTAAACAGTACTCTTAGGAGACTGTATCCTTCAATAGAAACTAATTTCATTAGTAAAAGTCTGTGAGTATGTGTGTTATCTCCAAAATCCACACACGCTCCAACACACTGTTATCTCTCTTTCTCTCTCTTACGTAGCTGTTACACCGATCTCTGGCAGCAGATGGCTGGACTATAATGCACTGTTAAACAAATAAAACCATTAGGGCAGTGTAATACTGCCTGGTAAATGACTGCTTGTTTAAAAGGGTTTGAAAATTAAATAGAAAATAAAGTTCATTTTTAAATTCATTTAAATAACATTGGAATAAAATCCAAACCCCTTTCAGAATACATAAAACATCCTCTTTTATGTTGCATTTGTCATTTGAAGTCAGTCTTTTTTTTTATTACATTCTTGCATCTGGTATAAGATAATCAGTCCTAAATCAGTTCTCTAATAGATGTTTTCTACAAGTAATCACTCATTTTACATTTATCTTTGTAGGAAGATTTTTGCTTTTGTAATAATCCAGCACAAAATTATCTATTACATTATATGCTCTTTTTTCCTCATTTTCAAATTTGATACAAATGTGTTAAAATGATGATTCAACACTAGTGTCGTGGCTCTGTAATTAAACTGTTTTTCAATAATTGTCAGCAGCTGAGAGATGCCATTTTGTCTTTTTGTTTTTAGATATGCCAATATTTGGTCTTTGCCCGGCTCATGATGATTTCTATTTGGTGATGTGTAACCACTGTAATCAGGTCGTAAAACCACAGGCATTTCAATCACATTATGGTAAGTGCTTAACTATTTTTAATAATTAAGGGTGAGGTTAAATCAGGATTAAGCCTGGCAATTTTTTTTTCAATTGATGGTACATAGATCATTACATTATAAATAATGTCAAAGAACATAACCTGTGTTTAATCATTTTATACACATTGTAATGCAGATGCCTAAAGATCTTGTTCCTTTTAATTTTTTAATGCCTTCTTGAAATGCTGCATACATACAGCTCAGTTTTGAAATGACATATATGTACAGTGTTTTTCACAGCCAGTATTGGAGTCTGTGTCTGCCATTTGTCCTTGTGTATTTATACAGATTATTTTTATGCAGGTTCTGTTACAGTGTGAACAGCAAACTTGAGTGAAAAGTTAACCTTACAAATTTTGTTGTAAAACAGACTGTGTTTCCAGTGGCCAGTAAGCTTATTTATTTAGTTTTATAAGTATCAATTTGTATTTATTTTACTGGTTGGATGGCTTTGTGTATAAATGATGTTGGGAAGCTCTTGTGTGTTGGTTGGTGTTAGCCAGTGTTTACAGAGGACTGAAAAGATATGACGTGCTGCACAAGTTCAAGTGCTCAGCTACTTCCTACAAACTGAACTGGGGGAGGCAGGCAGTTCTTTTCCACACTCCTCAAGACTGGAAATGAATCTCAAACAATTTCATGACAATATTTGGGTAGGAGGTTTTGGGTACTTGGCTTTCGTTTCTTGAGGAATTCAGGAGATGTTTTCTAACAAAGTGCTAATAAAAAATATGGGTAAAGCATCTTCTGAACTGCTTCTTTCGCCTGCTGTGTGTCTCTATTTGTATGTGTTCCCTTTTTTCCTAGCCTGGTGCACCTACTGATTATCTCAGTGTTTAGAAGGATAGAAAATTCTGGATATGGGTGGGGAAGCTCTTCTGGTGTTGATAACAAGGGATAAGTTTTCTTGCATCCTAAATACTCCAGCCCTTTGGCAAGAAAAGACATACTCCCTTCTGCTGCTTCCTAGAGCCTGGGAAGGGATCTTATCCTTCTTATCCTTTTCACCTCTCACTCAGGGTTTCTGTGTTATGGTGCCTTATGGATCATACCCTGACCCTTGCTACTGGTTTTCTGCAGTCGTATCACACAGGGTGTCTTGGAGAAGGATCTGACAGGTCTTGTGACGTAATTCCTACTAGTTCTGTTGTTATTCTGTGAATGGCAATAGTAATATAGTTAAAAAAAAAAAACATTTTTGTGGACCTAAGCCTCCAGAGCTGTAGGGAGCCGGAAGGACACCAGCTTTTCTTATTCTTGTTGCTAAAAGCCTGTGTATCACCTTAGAACAAGTCCGTCCCTTGCCAGCATGATTCTTCCCCTATCAATGAATATCAGTTTGAGACATCTAATAACTCCTAGAATATCATATTGATTCTGACAGTTAAAAATAAATCTACTGGGGAGGACTGGGTAGTACCCAGTTCTGAATGGTGGCATGTTGGAACTTCGGTCTGGAGGTCAGTAGTGTAGAACCAGTTCGAGCTGGTAGTGATGGAGAGCTGTGGATACCTCCAGGTGCTTTGGGTTGTCTTCCTGAAAAGAGCAAGGGGTCTCCAAATGCTCTTTGACAAATGGGTATCTGTACTGTAGGAACCAGTGCTGGCACAACAGCATTTTGGGCCGATTGAAGAAGCAGTTCAAGGACTAAATAGGTACGGCCTTGCTTTTTGACCGCAGGCATGGAAACACGAGGCGTTGAAATGCTGCTTGTACCAGTGTTCAGCTTGTTCTATGAAGTTATTCTAACTCTTCTGTAAGCACTAATTTCCATTTAAAAGTGACAGAGTGAGGAGGGAACTAGAAAATAAAGGTGTGGAAAATATTGTTTTAAAAAGAATAAATACTAATGTAGTGTTCTCATTCTGTATTGCATTGTAGGAGCCTGATCTCTAAACATGAAACTTTATAATAAACCTTACATCAGTGGCAGATTCATGCTTTGAGAGAAGTGTGGAGGGAGGGAATGGAAATGGTGAGGTTATTATTAGTATTTCTTAAGCCCATTCTGAACAATGAAGACGCTCAGCAAGGGTTGCAGCACAGAGGAAACAGGCGGGGTCATTCTGCTGAGAAAAACAGGCTTGGGTGGGGTGAATGGCTTTGAAGGTCCTCAGTTTGCCAAACTAGTAGCCTCTGAAAGGTGAGAAGGCTGAGTCAGTGATTTGGGGTAGAGCTAGTGCTCTCCTCACTTTTTATCAGCCTCTACATTCTTGAAATCCTTACAGAGCTGTCCCCGGTTTTAGCAAATTGAAAATGAAAGCTGATAAATTCAGCAGGTGATTGATCACCAGGCAAGGGTGTTGTTTTTTTCACACAATGTACTTCAAAATAAGGAATTGCTGAAGTTCTTAAAACACACTGTTCATTTAAAACAAAAAGTATGCTATCGTGATAGCAAGAAAATAAAACACACTCTGGATTCATCACAGTCAGTTTTCCCTGAGTTAGGCCTTTTATTTGTGGCATTGTTTCAGAGATTGATAAAGGAGATATTACTTCAAGTTCTGAAAAATTCCAGTGCATCAGTGAAGCTGTACCCCTGTGATGTTCTTGGGGTCTTTTAAAGTTATTTTGAATTGTTACCAGAGAAGAGAGTAATCTCTTAGAATATTCTGCAGCTCCTGGTGGTACGGGTCACTTGTACTTGGTGTTCTGTGAAACTGATCACGTGGGGATTTGTTTGCTGAAGTAGAATATGCTCTTTTAAAATGTCACTTTTGTCAAAGGAAGTCTCAACAATCTATTAGCTAAATGTAATGAGCTAATTAATTTCTTCCAGAGCATATTTGTGGTAAAACTACTTAACTAGATAGGTTAAAAATGCAATGCAGGGCATATACTGGCTTTTTTCCCTAGACCACAAGTAACCAGAAATAATTTAAATGTAACCTTGTTCATCAGAATATTTGACCTTTTTATTAAAATACTTTATGATACAAATCAGACTTTTATGTGTAACTGATACTTTTATGTTTCATGGGTTTGATAAGAGATTAAATTAAAATTAAACTCCACATTTTGAAACAATCTAAGCATGCATTTGGAGTAGAAAATCATAGAATCATGGAACAGTTTGGGTTGCAAAGGACCTTAACAATCGTTCAGTTCCACCTCTCCTGCCATGGGCAGGGACACCTCCCACCAGACCAGGATGCTCAGGCCCTGTCCAACCTGAACTTGAACACTTCCAGGGATGAGGCAGCCACAACTTTCCTGGGCAACCTGTTCCAGTGCCTCACCACCCTCATCGTGAAGAATTTCTTCCTAATATCTAATCTAAATCCTCTCCATTCCAATTTAAAGCCTTTCCCCCTTGTCCTATCACAATGTAAAAAGTCCCTCCCCAGCTTTCCTGGAGCCCCGTCAGGTACTGGAAGGGCCACTATAAGGTCCTCTGGAGCCTTCTCTTCTCCAGGCTGAACAACCCCAACTCTTTCAGCCTGTCCTTATAGCAGAGGTGCTCCAGCCCTCTGAGCATCTTTGTGTCCTCTGGACCTGTTCAAACATTTCCATCTCCTTACATTTTGGCATCATTGCAATTTTAATAGTTAATTCTACACTGTCGGTGTATATGTATACTGTCACGGATTTGTAAAATTCAGTGATGTATTCCGTATGCAGAACACCATGTGTAGGGTAGTTTTTAAAAGCAATCTTACAAAATGAGTTATCTGAAGTCTGCTGGTGGTGTTCCCTCCAGCCTGTGCTGAGCAGCTGACCATTGGGCTGCTGGCATGAGTTTACCACCTCGGCCCTGGGTGGGTGCGATGCTGGGGCTCAGCAGGAGCTGTCCGGCTGAGGAGGAGCTGTTTCAGGACAAATCCTTTGTTTTGTCACATCTCAGCTGTTTCAATATGGGGCTGGACGAGTGGACAGTCTCGTTGCTGGTGGTTTTGCTTCTGCTTTTTGAACAGTTATGCTTTCGTGGTATCAGCATCTTCCTTGGATGGCGCAAGATCATTTGAGAGGTGAAGGATGAGAGAAAACTGTAACATTCAAGTGTTTGGTCTCGTGAGTGAGGCGCCTGAGATTGTTTTTCATGGTGACCTCTTCTGAGAAAACACAGTATTTTTCTCCAGCTGGAGTATTTCTCTGTGCTCTGAATGATCATATGCCAGCCTCTCTAACATCCCTGTCACATAGACTCTGATTGGGAGGATTGTTTCCTCTTTTAATATGCAAATTCTGACAATAAAAATGACTTTGCTGTCTGTCGAATTGCTAATTGTTACGTTCCTCAAGAATACCCCCTCAGCAGAAAGCAGGATGTGCCTGTGTCCCTTTTGTCTCCTCTCTCCTTCCCACAAGAGAAGTGCTAGATATGGTTCCCATGCTGCACCGAAAGGTTGCTCTTTGAGATACACCAGTTATTCTGGGTCATCCATGAAACCCTGAAGGGCTGTTGTCCTTGGGCCGTATGACCGTTCTTTGGTATTTGAGCCGTTCCACAGGTTTACCCATCTGCCTGTGGTTATCAGCCTCCTGTCCAAGGGGAGCTGCTTCTCTGCACCGCCTGGGCGGCTTGGAGAGAGGAGAGAGCATGGCTGAGGGGAAGTAGCATCACCACAGATATGTGGGGTTTCTGCCTTCTGTTTTTCCCTAGGTTTTTGCAGAGTTGATTGTTCCCTCTGTGCTGTGGTTTCTGTAAATACAAAGTAGGGTTAAACTCTCTACAATATTAATGAAGGCTACCTGTAAAACTTAAACCAAGAGTACCTGTGAGTCATGTAGTGATTGTGAAAACCATTAATACCATGTGTATTGGAAAGAGGTGATGACGGTTTGCTGGGCGGCTGAGTCACTACAAAGCTATGTCTCAGGGTTTGATTATCTTCCATGGGTTTGGCCTTCAGTGGCAAAGGTGAGCAGTGCAGGATTCAGAAATGTTATAATAATGTAGATTTACACACCTTTAGTGGTTTGTAGGAGATTGTGAGGCTGGAATAGAGGAGGTCATACTCAACCTAGAGAGATTTGGAGGGTGGATCCTGGCAGTAGAGAGTTCACCTCTGTTAGTCGTTTGGGTCCATCCTGCAAGTCAGGTCTCTTGGAGCCTCCCTTATCTGATTGTGTGACCCTGCACCTCCCTCAGCCAGTCCTCCCTTAATGAGGGAGTTTGCCACTTTGTTGAGTCACGAGGGGTTTTTGGTGTTAAGTGCTTGGATTCAGAGAGAACAAGTGATATTTGTTATGATTTCAATTGGTATAAATGATCCATTAACTATTCCTGATAATATGCTGTTGTATTTCAGATGTTTTATCGCATGTAATTTAGATATTACAGTCTCTGCAGCATTATGGATTTGCTTTCTTCTGACAAACTGTAAATTGAACATAAATTTTTCCCACCCTCTTTTTGTTACCTCCAATTTGGCATCAACTAATTGTTCTGAAATATCTAATAGTGGTATTGATTATTTTTAAGTTTTATATTTTGAGATTCTGCAGATGTTGCTTGTTTAGAATAGAGTGTGTTTAGCAGGGGTTACCAAGTCAAAGATAAAGGGTCTGTACAAGGCAGCAATTGAAGCAGATAAGAAAAAAAGGAATGTACTGAATCATTTTCCTAAGCCATTGGACCTGAGGATTGGGGGGGTGCTGTTTGGTGGAGCTTTTTGTTTTGTTTATGGTATATTGCCTGAGCTCTTCTGCCTTCATTAAGGATAAGCCTTCATTATGGCTTGCATTCTTTTGGCAGCAAGCAATTTGTGTCAGAAATTAAGTGTCCACTGTTCTCTAACATCTCTTTAAAGTAGCATGAAAATGTTTTATATGAATCATAGGAATTTTCTTGGGTGTTGGTAGTCTAATAACCAAAATAAAACTTGACTGTTACGTTGTGTCACAGATGTGCTGGAGTGATCTGCCAAGCGTGTTGCCAGACGTGCACAGGTGGCATTTGGCATATTATAGCTCAAGTTAATGTATATGATTTAACAAATTATCATTGGCAGCTGCAGCAGCTTCTGCTTACACACACATTCAGTCGTTCGCACAGCCCAGATTCCAGCAGTTGGATCTCAGTCTCCGGGTCCAGCAACAGCTAGTTTCATTTCTTCTTGGCAGAGATTTGAGGAATTCTGTGGCTGTTGCAAGAATCACCTTGGCATATTTCCAGAAGGGAATGGGCTCAGAGTTCAGCACAGGATTCATTTCAGAAAAAAAAAAGTTTCAGCTGATTATTTAGTTATTTTTGAACACCGCATCGCTAAATAGGAAAGAATTGCCATCTGCAAGCAAGCCCTGTGAATATGGGGCTTTGAAATGTGTACCCCAAAGCTGTTAGCTGAATACCAAATGTGCTAGTTGGGATTCAAGGTCACAGACAAGTTCTGCCATTCAGATTTTAAGGAGCAATGAAGTGGACACTATGGTTAACCGTAACATTGCAAATGGTTCAGGTGCAGAAGGGTATTTTTGTAAGCATAATGGCTGTGGCCTCGGTTTATTACATGAAAGCCTAGAGAGTCTGTTTGAGAAACTGATTGCAGTTTTCTAGTAAAAGGTGCTCCTTTTTTGTGCATACAAGGATTTGTCAAGTTCTGGTTGGAGACAAAACGATTTTAAGTGTCTGCTAACAAGAGAAGGTTTTGTGCAGCTTCAGATTTCAAAAGAAATCAATTGTTTGCCACTTACCACATAATTCATGTTACTCTGCCTACAGCACCGTGTGCTTAAATATTACAAGCTGTGAAAATGCTTTGGTGTGCTTTTGGCTTTTCTTACCCTTGGTTAGCACGCTGGAATTTCATGCAGTTTTGCCATAGCAGAAGACCTACCTGTAGAAACCTTTAGTTTTTATCACTGGCTGGATGGAGAATATCTTCTTTTATTCTGCTTTTACTAAAATATTGAAGTGTTCTGAAGCAAGGCTAATGTACAGAATTATACGAGGGTTCCATGAAAACCCTGTTCTCTCCTTGCTTAGGTGTCTGAAGACTGGGACCAACGGCTCCTTTTTTGAGGTAAACAGGGATGGGGGAAGAACAAGCAGAAAGAAATAAACAGTTTTATGTTTTGTGGATCAAGAGGAGTCACTGCCACATTTGCTGTCACTTACAGCAATAGTTGTTCAGCAAGAGGGAGAAAATTAGTGTATTGATCAACAGATTTGAGTAAGATCTATAGAGAACAAATAGTTCTGATAAAAGGTACTGTTGAGTGTATTTGACATAGCTTCACTTTGGAAGAAGTCGGCTGGAATAGTGGTACCAGGTCTACAATTTAAAATAATAATAAGTGTTATTATTAGTTTACAGTGATGGGAGAGCTAACCAAACTAAAAGTCAGTGTTAGGTGTTGCCATTCAAAATCCATTTTGGGTGGTGAAATGGCACATGGAGCAGGACACAGTGCTCTCCTCATCTTTGGAAGGCTTCCTTCACAGTTAAAAGGGCCCTTTCTAAGGGCTGAGCTGCTCCCTCAGGCTGGAGCCCGGCCAGAGGAGATGGCACGTGGTGCGAGCGCAGGCCGTGGGCACGCAGGGCTTGGCACGCAGCCCTGAGTGGAGCGAGTGCACAAGAGTGGAGCTGCAACCTGTTCAGGAGCTGGGGAGGTGGAGGAAACCTGAATTGGGATAAAAAAGAACAGGATTCCTGCTGGTGTGGAGGAGAGCTGGGAATGTATGAGAGCCATCGAGATGTGAACTTGGTGTTGGAGGGTGGAGTTAAAGTAGCTTAATTTCAAAAGCTAACTGCACGCAGTTCGATTATTTATAAGGACTTCTTCCTTTATTTTGGGCAGAAGTATGTGTTCTCACGAGCTGTGTTGATTATTCCAAGAACTGCAAACCTCAGATGAACACCACAGTGCTCCAATTCCAGGGAGAAACATTCTGGGAAGCTTGTAAAACAATGCTGAGTATTGAACTGTCACGGAGAAAATAGTTTGGGTTGGTTTTTTGCCTTTTTTTTTAATGGAAGCACATAGTTTCAAGCTGCACAGACTGTGCCCTCTCATCCCGGCAGCTGATTCTCAAACAACTGCTGCATTTGGGAGGGAGAGGATGTGCACGTCGCCTCTTTTTCTCTGCAAGCACAACTAGGAGTGATAGGTAGGAAATCTCATCAGTAACCATGAATTACATTTCACTTTTTGCCTCCTCCCGGTACAGAGCTGGGCAGCACCTGGCTGGGGCAGCAGTGCCCAGCCGTGCAGGCAGGGCTGGGGCAGGACAGGCAGGGTAGAGCTACCGAGTAGCCTGTGGGCTGAGTGGGTGGTGCGAGCCCAAGGAGGGGAAGGAGAGGAGGGGAATAGCTGAAAAGGGAAATGTGAAACAAAGAACTGAGTAAAATGCATATTAAAAGAAATAGATGAAGACAATAGGGAGGAAGTGCAGTAAGGACGGTAGGAGAAAATGACCTTGCAGGAGGGAGGATGGAGTAGGCATGGTGTTTGTTTTATTACTTTTCTCTATGTTGATGGAGAAAAGTGGAGGATTGGAGGAGAGGATTAACAGGGCAGAACAAGCAGAAGCTTTTTTGCTAGGTTTTCCTCGATGGTTTGTCAGCTGTGCTGTTGGTGTGCTTTGTGCAGCAGTCGTGGTGTTGTGGGATTTTGCATCTTTTGGGGCTGTGTCCTGCTTGGGACACGGATCCTGGCTTAACAAGCAGTGGCCATCAAGGGAAGAGATGGATACATGCCTGCTTGTCCACTGATAAATAGGTCCTCATGTTTGTTTTCTTAAATATCCCTTTTACTGTTTCTTGCTAGACTTCTTAATTTTCTTTTTAAAAGTCTCATTTTCTGTACTCTAATATTTTTGGAGAGGAGGAGGTGCATGGGGTGTACGTGTAGCTTTCATACCACTATTACAGTAAGGGGAGTGCTCACTAGACAGAAGAAAGTTGCCCATGCTGAACCTCCCTCAAAGCAACGTTCTGCAGGACCATCTTCACCCACTGCCTTAGGAGAAGCAGGCAGTGTCTGAAGGCTGTGTTCACCCCTGCAGCAATCGGACACCACATGGAAACCAGGGCTGTGCACCAGTGTCCGCTTTGGGAAACGCTTGGGACAGTGTTATTCTGATCAAATTTAAGGGAATCAGTAACACTTTGATTTTAGGCACAGCTACAAAGTACATAGGCTGCTTAATTTACCTAGGCATTATGTCAAGTAATTTTCACCTTTTATTTATTTTAGTTTGCTGGGGAAACAAACTTCCAGGTATTGACATGATACTATTTTGTTTTTCCAGGCAATATGATACATTTAAAATCTAACATTTGTTACACAGAAGTCTAGAAGCTGTGGTTTTTAAGATATTACCAGAAGAGGGAGTGTATAACACTTTGTATACACTGAAACCTGTAAGTTTATTGATGAATAGTGATCAATAACCACATAATTAAAATAAGTTCAAAAAAACGCAGTCTAAAATTTGCTTTAGAAGAGCACAGTTCATGCCAGCTCTTTGAGCTTTTCATTGGGCTTTGTTCTGTTTAATACTAAATAATTACATCGAATGTAAATGGCCTTGAAGTCCATTCAGATTCCTGTATATTATGTTGTGTGTGCCCGTAACAGAGATTCAAGCAGCTTTTCAGTAGCAGTCTTGGATTAGCTCTTACAGCACCCAACTCTGTAAGAGCTCCATAACAATGTGAAGTTTGAAAACTGTTACAAATATCTTTTTCAAGTAGCAAACAGGAAAATAAGGTATGAAATTTTACATAGGCCATCATTAGCCATCTTGGGCAGTAAGAGACAAAATATTCCCATACTCTATTTTCTGCTACTCATGAAACAAAACCATAATGTAGTGCTTGTATAGAAAAAAACAATGCTTTTACTCTCTAATTTCTGTGAGTGTTCCTCCAGTTGTGCAGCAGGGCAAGAGGTTGGTCCTTTGAACAACAGCAAAATGATGTAGGAGAAAAACCATTAGCATGTTTAACATGTAAGCTCCTAATAAACTTTGTCTGTTCTGCCTCATATGACTTCTGCAATATTGGAGAGAGCTGCTGGCCCTAAGGGTTGCAATTACGTTTTAACTTGTTTGTCTGGGTTGTATTAAAGAAAGAGCAGCCATCGGAAAGAGATTCTTGTCCGCTCTTCTGTTCCCCGAATAATGAGTTGCCTATGTTGGTCTGAGCCTCACAATCTTTACCCTGGTTTGTTAGGGATTCAATTAGACCAGGCTCCTGGAGAGTTGAAGCAGTTGCTGTATAACGGAGTTTTTCCTTGTTATTTGGCAGGATTGTCAGGAAATCTTTAACTCACGGTTCTATAGAGAATAGCTTTTCAAAAGGAAGCCTTCCCTTTTAGCCAGGTCACCTTGGTACATTTTTACCCCATGGGATTTTCTCGCCCCGCCAGGCAGAAGCTGTATTGTGCCGTGTCCTCCCTGTGCGACCCCGTGGGTTGCAAAGAACCCGTTTGTCGTGTCTGGCGGTGGGAAAAGCCCCGGTTTCTGTGGAACACTGCGGCTCGTTCTGTGGGTTAGGTGGAAGGTGTCCCCCTTCCAGTGTGCCCTTCCACCTGTGAGCCTGAAACTTGCAGGAGTTTGTGAATTATTTGTAGGGCTGGATTTGAGCCACTCAGAAGTTGTGTGATGTACGTCGGTAGTTTTAAGAGCTGTTCGTTATTGTCCATGGATAGATACATGGAATTCATGGCTCCTTTTTTTTCTACAAAAAAATTGGCTGTCTTCTTTTGTTACTATGTGGCTGAAGTTATCATTTGAGTTTGTAGGCTAGGGATTTTGATGTTCTACTGTGTTTGGGTGGACATAGTGAAGTAATTGTTCGTTTCTTTCACTTTTCTAGATCATAATGAGAAGCCTTACAGTACTCTGTAAAGCTCTGGCCCTTCTCATCGTTGGCATGGGACTAGCTAACACTCATTTTCTTCAGTTTCATTTTGGCTTGCAGCCTCTGACAAGCCACATGTAACCATGTATATGCCTGGAAGCATGCCACCTTGGCCCTCTCATGGTCTCTAAGGTCAAAGGAAAGGTTTTTAAACCGCCACAGTTGAGTCCCCATCCCATCATAGTGCCATGTACCCTTTGACCAAAGGTCATCATGTGGGTCACAAAGCTATGAACCAGCTAGCTTCTAAAAATACTCAGGAGTGCTTTGATAGCTGCAGAAACGGTATAAACTTATATGTGTCCATCATGTTGTAAGGCTTGATGCTCCCATCTCACTTGTCACTGCTGAGAACAAGAAGCTGGAGTCACTAGCATCACTCGCTTTAGTAGTGCCCAGTTCTTTTCTCTATCCAGCATGCTTTACATGGGATTGATCTGTGTTCAGAATGAGAATGGGTACTGACCTTTAGGACCGTACCCGTCACCTCCTTTGGTGGTCACAAGAATGTACCCAAGGAGGTTGGAGGCTTGGCAACAGCACAGGAGGTGCAGAAAGTCCTGCTGAACTCCTGGGCTGCTTGCTGTCTCCTCTGCCTTGTCTCAGTTGTCTAGGTGGCAGTGATCCCTGACAGCTGTGTCTGTATCCTTGCAATCTAACGTACTGAATGTCCTTTTCTGGGTTTTATCCCTAAAAATGGCATAAGCCTAGAATGCATTTTCAGCCTTCCCTGTCTGTATGTACTGTATGGGTAGCAGTTCCATTTTGTATTTCTGGTATAAACAAGCATGTTATGTAAATGGAGTTGATTCTGAGCCATAAAATGCTGTCACTTGAGTTTGCACCAACAAGCCCATCAAGTTGTTCCTCTATGTTCAATTATGCATTTTATTTTGGACTCTCTACTTTTCTGAAACCTGAGGAACTCTAAAGTATGCCCACTCGGGAAAGAAAACACCAAAACCAGGAATCTTGCCGGCATATTTGTGTTTCCTGTAGGATGCAAGACGCTTTCTAAAGTGAATACAAGTCAGTAGTACTATTTTTTTTATTATTTTGCTGCTGCAATCTCTAAGCCAGGTCCTTGTTGTGCCTCCCTGTGGCAGCAGAGTCAGTTCTCTAAGTATCCATGCTGTAACTCTCGATTGATCGACTCGAAGTTCGGTGTTGGCCCAAGGCCCATCATTCTCTTCCTTCCAGGAAGAGTAATTATAGTAGCCAGTAACCAAACAATCTCTTTAGAGCAAAATATTTACAACAGAATCAGTTTAGACAGTACGTGATGTAAACATCAGCAGGCTGCAATGTAAGCGAGCCCAGCTTATGCGGTGTTGACATCAATCAGATGAAATTCCTTGGAAGGCTCAATTTTGTATGTACCCCTCAAAACTTCCAGGAACTGGCACACAACGCAGTTCTGTCATCCCCAGTTGCTTAGGCCTCCAGCCTGTTCCCTGGGATCAAGTCACGCTTTAATCCTTGCTGGTCCTCTCTCTGTTAATTGCAGGCTTTGGCACAGGAGGGCCTGTGGTCTGTGAGGCTGTCAGGTCTTTCAGCGGATGGGTTTGCTCTTTGTTACAGAGGGAGCAGATGGTGCAAAGGCCTGAACTGAACGCTTGGGATTGGGGGAGAGGGCAGGGACGCTGTTAGCACCGGCCAGTCTAGAGAGATTGTGAAATGGGTGCCTGAGATTGCTGAATTTAGAGAAAGGATAAATGAGTTGTTTTACGTGCGGCGGAGATAACGAAGCCTGGGCGGCTGTGCCTGTCCTGTGTGTTTTGCCATTGCAACACCTCCTGCTCCGTGTGGCATCAAGTTTCAGGTCATATTTTGCCTTTTTTTTTTTTTTTTTGCCTGCCAGTTTAATAATTTGTACACGTGCCACAGCCAGGCTGGAGTGTGCACGTGATGACTGTGCAGTGGAGATCTTCCTGCCTTCCTTCCGTAAGAGCACTGGGAGGTCCTGCCTTTGCTGTCTGAATGCTGATTTCGGTGCTAATGTTAAAACCCCGCATCTGTAGGACCTCTGCTGGTGAAGGGGACAGGAGGAGACATCAGCTCAAATCCAGGGGATTGATGGAGCTAAGAAGGAAGCTCCTCCCATCACTAACTTTCTCCTTACCTGTTTATTTAAAATTAACCTAGCATTTCCAAATACAGAACAATAAAATGTGGACAAGTGGAAGGAAACACAGTAGAGCTGTGTTTATCTCACTTCACAAAACGAGGCAAGAAATTATAATGTAAACAAAAGATTAAAAACTCTAGTCAATCTTAAAAAAAAAGTTTCTTGACAATGCAAGATGAGTAGGATACTTCAGGTTGTAGAAATTTCTATTTTTCTTAACGTTCTGCAGTACTCATTTGTACTAGGGAGCTGCTGTCTGTGTGTGCAAACATCTTATGGTACACGTGTTCAGTTAGGAATCAAAGAAAGGAGGAGGTTGATGCTGTTCTTTACATTATTTGGAGTAGCATTAAGCAAACTTCCATTGCTGTGGTTTCAATACAATTCAGATTGTCCTTCTTGGATGATCTTGCAACAGCAAAGACCTGGAAGTTAGGTTCTCCACAGTGGCACCTACTGAACCGCTTCTCTTCCTTCTGCCCTGCCTTGTGCTGCTCAGAGCTGGCCTTCAGGCAGGAGCCTCATCCCTCACCAGCCAGGTTCCCTGGGAGTGAGCAGTGTGTCAGATGTGTGTTCCTTTGTGTGTGTATCCCCACAAAGCATTATCGCAGCTTACAGCTTAGGCCTCTGAACTCTGGTATTAACTGATGATAGATGTGTTCATATTAAATATAACATTGTTGATCTTATGGGGGTATTTTTAATTTAGGTAGTTTTGATAGAAAGTAAAACCTAAAAACCTCCTGCGATATTTATTACCAGAAGAACTTCATAATTTCATTGCCTTATACAATAGATTGGTTTTACTGCATTGAGTAAAATTACTTTTGTTTGTCAGAGTATACATGCAGCATGTGATTTGACTGTGGCAAGGACATCAATCCTTTTCAAGGTGGAAGCCCATGAATATTCACTGTATAAAGTTACTTAGAAGCCTTCAGTCATTGGAAAATAGTGAAAAAAAAAATAAGTGCATAGATTGAGGCACTTGGCATATATGCTGCCACTATAACATAAGCAAGCATAAAATCCCGTTGCGTTCTCTCTGGGCGGTTGTGTGCCTTTCCATGAGCCACTGCTGTTTTCTCCCCATGGGAATGTACCGTCATGCCTCTCCCTTCCATTCCAGCTCCTGCCTTGATGCCCAGCTGCTGGGGTTGCTTAGTGCTTGGGCTCTTTGTCCTCACTGTTACTCAGAAGGAAGACAGCTTTCTATATTGTTCCATGTGGGAATTAAATTGCCTGATCTCGGTCATTTTATTTGTGGAACAAAACAGCAATATAGTTACTCACCCTCTTCATCCTAACACGAGCGTAGGCCGAATCAAAGACTAAAGAAGGATAAATACTACTTCATAAGACAACAAATACATCAGTGCTGGCTTCCCACATAGTAGTTTAAAGTCAAGAATTTTGTGAACCACTCAAATCTGAGGCGTAACAAGTTTTAATTACGGGTGTCAAGTAGGAGAGTGTACAACAGAAAAAAAATCCTCCACAAACATGTATGCCCCGGTACTAATTTTAGCTAAGAAGGAGACCTCTTTTAAAAACAGAGTAATCCAAGGAAATGTCTTTATATTCCTGAGTTGTCTTTAACAATTAACGGGTAGGTGGCATGAAGTGTCAGCTTCTGAAATTCAGAGCAAAAGAGGAGCTCGTTGCTGTTGTGTTCTGTGTGCATAGGCATGGGAAAGACAGTCTTTAGTATTTGTGGTTTAAGATTTAGTATTAATTTCTAAGCTTGTTAATGGGAGAAGGAGAAAGGGAAAAACAACCCAGACAAAACCCCACTTTGCTGAAGTGATGCTCCCTGCTTCTGTTTAACCCTTAATGAAAAGAGAGTAGTATGCTACCGTGCTGGTGCTCATACACAAAGGCACCTGTACAAGCCAATTGCCTTTCCTCCTGGCAACCTTTTTGTTTTAGTGAAAAAGTGATTTGCTTGGTCTTAAAAATAAATTTGGGTGTAATTCAATACACGAGGAAAGACTAGAAATTACAGCTTAGATTGTGGCAACTTAAAACAAGAGCAAAAGCCATAAGATGTTTCTTCCTATTTTTTTTTGTCAGCATATGCACTGCAATTTTTATGAGTCGTTACTTAGGAAGTGGTCCAGAAATTATTAATTTGATAGAAGTGAGATTTTTAGTATCTGTGCATTGACTTTGGGCAGAAGTTGGACTTTGATGTTCAACCCTCAGAGTGGAGATTTAGGATGTCAGGACTTGTCTGGAAGATGAGGACTATAGGACACTAGGTACTGGTGTGGGTTTGTGCTGCTGGAGAAGCACACCAGGAATGTCCTGTGGCATTCCACTGGGGTTGTGCTCCTTCTCCCTGGGCCACCAGTAGCTCCAGGGGTGCTGTGGATGGCAACCACATTTGCCAGAAGAACCATCTTAGGTGCTGCTGGCATGAGACTGGGGATGAGCCACCATGGCCATATCTGACCGGTGCTGATGCCATCTCTGTGGCTCCAGTGTCCATCGTTGGTAGTGCGTTTGTAGGTAAAGCTGAGGCTGGCCAGAGGCCCAGGGGCAACCGTTTGCCGCAGGGTGCCCGAGACCAGCCTGGAGCCCTGGCATTGGTGACGAGGTGGCCCAGTGTGGACGCCGGCATTGCCCATGGGTGCTGTTGCACCTTGGCAGTATTGGAGTGACATGGATAACTCAGCAAGGAAATAAGCACCCCAAGCAGCCCTGTGTGAACCTTCGAAACGCCACCGGCACAGCCTGGCCTGGCTCCAGCAGCGGGCGGGCGGCAGATCCGCACTGGTGAGCTCTGCTCTGGGCCTCACAGCCAGCTGGGCGAGCCCTGTGCTGGGCACCACCGCCCCGAGCTCTGCTCCTGAGCTGTTCCCACTTGGAAATCCCCAAAACACGCTCCGATGGGGAGGTTGCCAGGGAGAAAACAGCAATGAAACTATAGGCAGGTGATTGCAGTCCTGTCGGGCTGCTAGAAGAAATGGCAGCTGTTAATCAAAGTGTTAATTTGAAGAAAGAAACTATTAAGAGCACGTTCATTTTAGCTTGTTTTCCTGAGTGTGCTGATCCGTGTAATTTATAAATCAGAGGGCAAATGCATTCCTTGTTAGGGCTGTGTGGCTGACTGGCTGCGCGCAGCGTGGTCTGTGCTGCTGCAGCTCTGTTTCAGAGGCAATAGGAAATGCAGGGACAGCCTGGATGTGTCAAGTGCAGTTGTGCTTTCATTTAAAAGGTTGAACTTGCTCTAACATCTTAGCACATCCTAATTACAGCGTTGCTTGGTTCTTGCAAAGTGAAATGTGAAAAAGCTGGTTTATTTAATTTGAAGGACATCATTGTGCAAGCACAGTAGGCGAGTGCCCTTGGTTGACTGTATTTGTGATTTCTGTAAGACTTTGCTGTGCTAATACTGCTGTAAAATTTTAATTAGTGTATAGTTTACATGGTCAGTGTTTTTAAACATGAAAACAGTTGTTTCACGCCAGTTGTGATTGACCAGTGCTAATGAAATAAGCTATAATGATCCATTTTTATAGATGAAAAATGACTAATGCCCCAAAACCTTAAATTAGTGTCAAATAATGTAAGGATCTGATTTAAAACAAGAAACCAAAATATTTATTCTCTGTTTTCCATTGATTATTTATGTTCCAATTTTGGAGAGTTATTTGACTCTTGAAATATCTTTTAAAAATATTGTGATTTACCCAACCACAAGTTTGCTTCCCATCTTCATTTTTTCATCCTGAGAAAGTTGAACGTTTCTTACGTCTAGAGGCTTGGACAGGGAGTGGGGAGTGATCCGCACAGCCAGAGCCCAGGCTGCTCTCATTTCTCCTTGAGGTTTTCCTACAGATGGGCACTGCCCATCTCTGTAGAGCCTTGGTAATGCTTTTGTCCTGTTTGCTGTAGGGAAGTGTGGGCTGTTCCATCCACAGGGTGTGCACGGTCAGTGCTGTAGGTAAGGGCAATAGGCGTGAGAGAGGTGAGTAAAGTGAGAGGGAGTGAGGGGAGCTTCCTTCTCAGCTGCATCGATCAGCGCTCCCTTGGCTCTGCTGTGAGCAGTGACCCCTTGAGGGAGTGGTGTGGCTCTTGGAGTCGTTGCTGCTGAGTAGCCATGTGCATGTTTATCTTTCGTTTAGCCATGTGCATGTTTATGTATTTTTACCAAGTTGTGTGGCAGTGGATGTCATGGTCAGTTGTGCAGCGCATAAGAAAATTATATGTACTCGATGTCACTTTATCCCGTTGTTTCTTATTGACAAAACCAAAGAATGTAATTTACTTAGTTGCCACTACTATTTTTATGTATCCTGTGATATTTCCTCTTATTCTCCTGCTCAAAAGAAAGTCAATTCACTCTTCTTGATCTCTTTCATATAGAGAACTTTCTATTTCAAGGCCTTTTTTTTAACATCTATCTCCAGAGCTTTATCAGTTAGCCCTTAACCCCCTTTGTATTTTGGTTCACTAACAGCTTATAAGCAAGTTTTCAATGTCAGCATATTTTTTTGTAGTGGAGCCGAGTACTACAGCCCATATACAATGATTAAAGTTTACTGCACGTAAGGAAATAGCTACAGGGGGAAATATTAAAATTCCTGATTGTGGCGTGAATAGAAACGTTAGCGAGATGAAAGCTAGACAGGCATTTGGGTACATGAACTCATCTGAATGCATTACACAATATTATAACACTGTGTGATAAGGTCTTGTAAGGAGCACTGTTGATGCTGAAGGGGAAGAACATGGTGTTAAAAATGTAAACCTGACTTCTGGATTGAAAATGAGCAGAGAGGGAGAGAAAATCAGGTGGTGGTTCTTCGCTTAATTCATTATTCCCATGCTTTCAACACACAGTTCTCCATTAAACTTCTCTTTATTCAACTTCTAATAAAAAGTTTGGAATAATGCTTTTTATTTTTAATTTGCTTTATGCTTTTTTTTTAAAAAAATGAAGCTTTTCTTTACTGTCATTCAGGGTAAGCATATAAAAGACATATTTTTTTTAACTGTATTTTTGAGGTGTCTGACCAATCCTACATCTTGGTACAATGCTAATCTGTACTGGTTACCTTTGATGTTTTTGTTTATCATCACTGTGGCTTCTTCAAAGTTTTTTCCAAATAACAGTTTTTTAATAGTAAAAAATATTTATTTGATATCTGCTTTTATTTAGATGGTGCAGGTATTGTCATGTCATCAACAGGCTACACAGAGATTAGTCTTTGTAATGTGGATGTTATAATCTCTCCATGGCCCGATTACCATCTAAGACACTCTGCTGTCTGCCTGTAATAATTGCAATATTTATATTCCAGCCCTGACAACTGCCGACCGAAAGGTCCAGGGCCAGTTCCCTGGTGAGAAATCTGTCCTTTTCTTCCCCACCTCTTGGCAAGCTGCTTAGGAAAGGGTACTAGAGTTTTCATCTTGGATATTGTGCTGGAATCTTTTTGAGATGTTAAAGCCCTTGTGTTTGAGTTTACCTCAGCAAAGAAAGGGATGGAGAAAGATGAGAAAACATCCTCCTCTGGGTGCCAAAGGAGGACCTCCCAGTGCTTGGTCTCCCTGGCTCTACTTTGCTTGAATAATTCCGTGTCCTGCTTCTATAAATTTTGCCATATTGCTATTGAGAGTTTTGCTGATCTCCAGGAGGCTCTGAATAGCTGAAACAAACCTAATGAGAGTGTCCCTGATGCCTGTTTGCCGCTGCACTGAGGGAGCTGCACGGCACAGCAAAGCCCGAGTCTGTCTGCAGATTGAGGTGACAGAGTATGTGTTGGGTTGATGTCTCTCGGGGCAAACCCCGTGTATTTTAAAGAGGAATTTGAAATCCTGTGGGAATTGGTGACAGAACTAATGTAGTCTGAAAACAAGGCATTTTGAAAGGATTAATAACAAATATGGAAAAATGGGAAAACTGGCTTTGGTAATGTACAACGAGAGGCGGCAGTGGAGAAAGGGATGTGCTTCAAGATTAGTTATTTAAATACATTTTTGTGTTGCTATTTTTTGTTACATTCTGAACAGCTCTGTCTGCAGTATGTTGCTCGCTCTGCTTTCTGCGGTGGTGATCAGGGGAAGTGTACTGGGTTTGGGGCCATTTTGCAGCAGTTACCAAAGTGTTGAACTTGGCATTCAGAATCTAAGTAGTGAAAATAATCTTTTCCATTCCTCCCTTTATTTTCTTCAATGGCAGCAGCAAAACTGTGACTCTGCTTGTGCAGAATTTCACACTCATTTTGCACAGCGATTGCTTGTGAGTGGATTTCAGCTCTTGAAAGTAAACTCTAGGGAAACTATGGACACATGTACTTAGAAATCAGAGGCTGAGTAATTTGTTTTACAGTTTTAAAAGTAGCCACTGCTTCTCTAACTATTGTGATGGAGAGAACAAAATAATAATAATAATAATAGCAGCTAACATTGCATTCTGTTTCTGTTGAAAGGGATATGGGTAGCTAGCTAACGATCATAACACCTCTTGGGAGCTGAGTAAATAATTTGCAAATATTCAAATGTAGATGTTGGGACACTTCCAGGGCTTGAAGCAGCACAGCTAAGGGAAAGCAAAAACCAAAATACTTTCAAGAGGGTGTTTTCCAGTTTCCAGCTTTGCTCACGATTCCTGTGTGAAGTGCTTTGGTAAACCTGCTTTTGAAAACAAACCAAAGGGGAAGCTGAGGTAAAATCTGTCAGTCCAGGACTTCTGGGCTGATAGGAAGTAGGCAATGTGAAACTCAAGTATTTAGCACAAACACATCTGTCAAAATTATCAGTGACTTCTGGATGCTTTGAAGTTTGCATTTCATGAGAAAGATTAGTTAAGTATGCTGGACCATCATAAACATCCAGCTATGTTTCGTTTACGTGTCTTAAATTTGTGTGAAGTATTGTGAAAGGAGTGTAAAACTGAGATGTATACATGTATACATGAGAGCTTTGGGTTCTGAATTGACCAAAGCATATCTTGGAAAAAAAACCCTTGTTCTCTGTAATGCTGAGTTTTTAATAAATTGGAACTAGATTGAAAGTGGAGCTAGATTATTTACCTTTTTTTAGGGAAACCTTTCAGTCACTTCCAGAACACACACTACAAGGGAATGGTGCAGGAATTCATACCTGGAACAGTGGGACCTCCTCCGTCTTTGAGGAGCGATGGGCAGTGGAGTTATATGAAGAGAAGGGACTGGAGTGCTAATTTTTGAAGTCTGAAAACTGAACACCTGGAGATAATTATATTTTGAAATGTTTTCAGGCTGACTCAGAGCTAATGGCAAATGAGAACTGGTTTAGATTGACAGATGATTAGTTGAATTTATCGTTATAATATGCTTAGCATAATAAGCATGGTGGTCTTGATTATTCAGTGACAGTTTGTGTAGTAGTTTTTCCATTAAAAGACTGTGTCAGTCTGTCAATAAATGCATTCATTAAATCAAGAATGCCATGCTTAAAACATGCCTGGCTTCAAAGATAGTATCAGCTTTCTCCAAGAAGACAAGACATCAGTAGTATCCAGATGATTTACAAAACAAACCTTAAGCAGATTTTGCTTAAAAACATGAATTTTATAACAAGGGTGAAACATTTAAATGTAAGCAAATCCTGTTAGCAGCCCTACCTCTATGAGTCAACGTGAAACAGGTCCAGGCAGGTTACAAAAAAATTAGCTGAAAAGTCTTTTCATTTTGTTGATAAAACTACACATGTGGTTACACACAGGAGCGATTGAAGGTTTCACAGACTGACAGTGGTATCATATCTCTTTCAGAAATTGTCCCAAAGTTCTAGAAAAAGCTCATTTGTGTTTTTGCGTGTGTGTGTTCCAAATACTATGTCTGTCTATAGAATGGAAATTCTGTCTGACAGGTAGACTGGGACCAGGAGCCTTTGTTCTCATAGGCAATCAGCAGCAGTTTAAACCACTTTCTTCATTATTCACTCACTTGTATTGAGGCTGATGCTATGAAACCTTCATGCCAGTAATAGCCAGACCCACCTCCATTTAGGGCAAAGACCGTAACTGGTTAAAGTTGCCAGAAAATAAGTGTTCATTGAATTAATAGTTGAGATTGATATTTTGCCTAGTTTATTCCTAATGATGGGATGAAAGGAAGCATTTAGTCCCTTTCTCTTCTCATCAGCCAATTTTTCTCAGAGGAATTAACACCCTCTCTTCCTTCAAAAAAGCACATTAATCAAAACAAACTCCCAGAGATTGCATTAGTCATCTCCTGGATTATTATCATGTAGCCATGATAAGAAGTTGGATTTTGGATTTTCTAAATATACAGAAGGTGGAAGAGTATTGAGCAGTTTTTCTCATTATCTCGCAGAGCAATCTCGCAAGGTGTAGCATCGCTGAACTAACGGCCCTCAAATAGTAACTTATCAAGGCTGCTCAGGGATTCTTGCTGTTGCTATAAAAAGACATTTGGCAATAAGCAGTGTGTCAGATTAGAAGCACAGCCATTACTAGAACGTAAATATGCTAAGGTACTTACGAACTCTTCAATGGCATCTAGCTCTAGAAAACTGAGTGGATGATTTTGAACATCACAGATAATGAGTTGTTCTAAATACCATAATCCTAAAGCGGTTGTTTCTCGAGATGGATGAGAAATTGCTGCATTTTTTATGTATTTCTGTTGGGCATTTCACCTGACCTCTCAGAGCTTTTTGGAAAAGACTAATTAAGCAGTGAGGACTCTTTTGTTGAAGACTCCTTAGGTATTTGCACCCATTTTGCAGCAAAACAGAGAAACACCGAAAACTTGGATCAGTCTCAAAGATAATTTCTTGACTGGAGTTCCCTATTCCAAGCTCTGTGCTTTTCCATTTTTTTCCCCAGGCTAATAAACATATTTCAAATACTGCTTGCCTGCCTTCATAAGAAATCAGCTTCCAGGTGTTAGGCTCCTGTGTCTTCCTCTTGCACTGCTGGAGCTACTTGACTTTCCTGCTCACCCTGGCACTCTGTTGCAGCTGGAGTGATGCTGGAACTGTGTAGCAGGTGATGTGCTGTATTTAGGACTGGGGGGAATAGGTCATGTGAGCAGGACACAGAGGTACTGATTTTCATTTTCAGGAACATTACAGACTTCCATACAGGTTACACTGGACTTGACTTTTCCTCTTGGCTGTAGTTGTTGTACCATCAGGAGTAGCCTGCTGCTTTCACAGTTTAAATAAGCTTAGGTCAAAATCTGTAAGCTGATCCTGGGATTGATCTGTGCTGGGTTTGGGCACCTTTAACAATACCTGGCTGAGAAAGAGGTGTTATGGCTGTTGAGGAGAAAGGTGGCTTTCCACTCCCCTGATGGACCTGCCAACTCTTGATTTCCTCTTGGACCTGTGGTTCACATGTACTTATGCCAGCTGTGTCCCTTGAGCAGGTGTTGATTACACAGATCCTCGAGGAATCACAGGTGTCTGAGTACCAGCAAAGCAAACAGTCAATTAACATGTCCCTGTGTAGACAGAGCTGGGAGTGCCCCATAGCTCTCTGGTGTTTTGTGACTGAGAATTCGTTGTTCCAAAGAACTACCTTTATAATATACACTATTTTAACTGAAATGGTACTAGCAATATATTGATGTTAATTAAATAATTGCTTTTCCAGCACATTCATTGATAGAACCTGACCAATTTTAATGCAAATGTTCCCAAGTAGAAATCCTCCTTAAACTGCTCATACTATGAAAAAAAACTGTAGAATTAATAAGAGAAAAGCAAAATTAAAAAAAAAAAAAAAAACAACAACACCCTGAAACACAGTGCAGGTCAGTACATGAGCTGCTGTTCCCAGGGGTGTTCCACACTGAAGGTCTGGTAGACCATACCAAAAGGCTGTCATGAAGTGAAAGTTAAAATGTTGGCTCCAATGTGCTTTTGACCATTAGGAGACATACATACAGATAATCATTATCCTTTGAGGGAATCTGATATTTAAGCTTGCTTAGCCTGAGGATGGAGGAACTCTACCTTGTGTATCTGAGGCCTAGGTATGACTCTCACTGTCTTGTTCTTTAAGGTGGAGAGAGACCGGGGACTGTTACTGAAAGCTAAGTTTTAGTGGCTGAGGAACGTAGCTCCCAAAGAGACTCCCGTAACCAAATGGGACCAGCAAAGAATGGAGCCTCATGGATTACAGCGTGGCCTCAGTCCTCTGCTCTGTGTGTGACAGGGGACCTCCCAAGCCAAAAAAGGACAAACGTTAATGGAGTAAACGATGGCATGAAGTATTTGAGAATTGTTTCTGTATGGGAGCTTAAAACCCCATTTTTTCCCTCCTTTTCAGAAAGAAGACACAGCTCCTCCAGCAAGCCACCTTTGACTCCTCCCTCCTCTTCAGTATTTTCCCTCATTTCATCTTTCCCTTCAAAAAACAAAGGTAGCAGTGGAAGTGGGAGCAATCGTTCATCCAGTGGAGGTACTAATGCATCATCATCAAATTCCAAGTTGTTGAAATCGCCCAAAGACAAGCTGCAGATCAGCGGAAACAACAGGTTAATGCATCCGGTACAGCATAGCAAAGTTCCCCATGATAAAATGTGAGTATGTGTTTTGACAAAGAATTAAATGTCATTCCTTGCATAGACACTGCTGTATCAGCAGATTATCATTTTGTTTCAGAGGGGTTTTTAGTTTAAGAGAGAATCACTTTAAACTCCTCCAGATCTTTTCCAGGAGCCCAGTCTAAGATTATAGGTAATACCGATGACTGTGTTGAACAAGAACTCTTGCAAAGCTGCATCCTGAATCACTATAAATAAAGGTCATTTTACTAAAGGCTCTTAATTCTTTGATCTAATCTGCGTGTAAGGGAGTTTTAGCTTTGATTCAGGTGTTTTTTCACCTGCACAGGTGGGATTGCAGAGCTGACAATATAATTTGCTGTCACGGAACGGGGTGCTTCTCACTGGATATAACAGACCCATTCCCATTGCTTTAGTGATTCGCTGTATCTGTGAATCAAATTAAGTTTCTCAAGTCCTTGATGACTCTGAAATACTTACAAGGAAATGGGAAAAGAGGAAAGAAGAGGTTCTAGACATCGTTAAAATATGAAAATAAAAAAGACAAGAATAAGGAAAGAAAAACTAAAAGAGAAAGGTCTACATTTGCATTGTGGCTAGATCAGAGTATTGATATGTTTTAAGTACTTTTGCTAATTTATGACTATAATTTTCAATTTAAACCCCTTTTGTTTTTCATAAATAATAGAATGACTCCATCTGTCAAAGTGGAAAAGATTCATCCAAAGATAGATGGTGCCCAACTGAAAGCTGCTGTTGGTCCAACTTGTTCTACTACTGTGAGTTCCTCAATAAAGACTGGCCTTAATTGTCCCTCAATACCAAAGCCACCCTTGCCTTCCCCTGGACAGATACTGAATGGTAAAGGTCTTCTCTCTGTGCCTCCATTTTTGGAAAAGAAACCTGAAGAAAATACAAATAATAGGAAATTTTTACATAAAAGATTGTCAGGTAATTATTTAAAATTATTATTTGCTGTATGCCTCTCAGTAATAGAAATATAGAAATGCATATATTGAATATATAGAAATAAGTTTCAGAAGTAAATTAAATACTTTGTAACACTAACTTGTAATTAGGTATGTTTTACATATTAGAATTTAGATCTATAACTGGACATGCTCTTAAAGGATGCAGAGATCTTTAAATGTGGCTATTGCTTTCAGAAACCATGCAGACCTCAAAGTCCTGTTAGTTCTTATAGTTTAAAATTACATTCTTCTACTGTCTTTAGGTTTTCTTTTCCTTCTTTCTATATGGAAGGTCCAAATGTCCATAGAAAACAGCACAACTACCACCTCAAACTCAACAATGTAAACCCAGTCTGCTCTTTGAACACAGTGACGTTGAGTGGTACCAGGATGGTAGAGAAGTTCTCAAAATCAAAACCAACAAAATCCCACCTTCTGCTTGTGACAGTTCATGTTGATGTGACCTCTCATCCCAACACACAGCACCTGCTTCTCCTTTGGGGTCCCATACAGCTGTAAATTTCTCTCTTCTGTTTGTAGACTGGAGATCTGTATTTCAGCACACCATGAACTTGCAGAGAGTGGAGAAAATTGTATTTGTACAATCTTATTGTGTATATTTTTATTTTTACATTTGCCTGTGTTACATTTGGTTAATTTTTATAATGAATATAAACATCTGTGTTTCAAAATGTCTTTTGATAACTTTTCAATATTGTGTACCTTTGACAGAGAGAGAATTTGATCCTGATATATACTGTGGTGTCATTGATGTGGAAACCAGGAAACCTTGTACTAGGTCTTTGACATGCAAGGTAGGATATCTTAATCAGAATAATACTGTGTAAAGTTTTAATTAAACTTCCTGAGGAATGTGACAGAAAACACAAAACTGCAAGTGTTTGCTGTCACTGATGACCACTGTATATAGTACCTCTGAAAACGTGTCACAGACCCAAAAAGGAATTGGTTTTGAAGTTCAGTTAATTATTTATTCAAAAACATATTTCTCAAAGTGGCCTGGAGATTTATGTTTTTGTATAAACCCTGTGAACGTGGATGTTGGCATGGGACAGGTTTTATTACTCCACATGTAGGAGGTCAGCACCTTGGTTTTGGAAATAACCTTTGGATCATATATAATGAATTTCAGAATTCCTCGTGAGCATTAAAAGTAATATTTGTTTATAAAGGATTTAAATAGATCAGGCTCTTGCAGCCCCCTTTGCTCCCAACAGTGTCTGCAACAGATACTTGGGGGATGGAGGTGTTTGTGGAAGTGCCTGTTGCTGCTTGATGTACAGCCAGCTCGGAGTCTTCAGAAAAAGCCACAGAAGATATCTAGAGGTCAAACCCTAAATTAAACAACCTGTAAAAACTTTCAATCAGATGAAATGTGTCCTCTGGCTGAAAAATCTTGGGATCAGAGGTGTATCACTTAGTCCAGAGGATCCAACAATCCAGATCCCCTGCAGTTGTGTAACAGGTAGCTACTTCCCTGCAAAGCAGCTAAACTGTGAGCAGGGGAAGTCTCTGGTAAATCAACCACCTGTGGAGCAAAGGTGGATGGAGCTGGTGCTGATGACCCGGAGGAACTGAACTGGAGCACATTGCCCTTTTGGAATTACAGGGGGAGGCAATTGTTTTGCTAATAGAGGAAGGAAAAGCTTGAAGATTCTAGGCAAATCAAAAGTGTAAAAGAGAAAAAAAGAAAAGGTTAAAAAGTTTCTTGGCAGTTCCTTGTATTCTTACCTACTCATAAAATATGTTTTGAAATTGCTGTTTGTGTCTGAATTACGTGATAATAGTTTTTACCTACCAAAACAAATCCAAATCTTTTATGTCGTAAGAAAAAAGGTATTGTTAGTGACTCAACAATTCAGAAAAATAACTTCCATCTATTTCAGTTTACCTAGAATTTGTGCCATAGATACACATGTACATCTTACTATGCATAGCATTCTGGATGCTCAGAGGACTTTGAGTTCTGTCTGACTGGATCCTGCTGTATGTTTTTGCATTCCTTCATATCTATTTGATTACGTTAGTTTTCAAGGGATACGTTAGTATGTAGAAGGAAGCAAAGTACTTTTCTAAATATTTTCATGTCTCCCATTAAAAGCCTGATTTTAAACATAATTGTGTTAAATATTTTCAGAAGTGAAAGTAAATATTTAGTGTTTTTGGTTGAGCACTAGGTGGCAATTAAAGAATCAATGTAAAAGCTTTTTCAATTCTAGTCTTAACCTCATGAGAACCTGGATAGTTTCTTTTTTAAGAATAAATTTGAAAGCAGCCTTTTACTGGATTGCTGAGTTCTGTTATTTTGTGTCAGACAGGGATATAAGAATCCCACAAAGCAATTTTACAGGTTGTTTTCTAAGTCATTCTTCCATTTGATTACCAAACCGTGAGTGAGATAATCTTCTCTGTTCTGGAGCTCTAGACACATGTTTTGCGTGTTTAATTTCCACAAACCTCCTGCTGGGATTAATGATTTATTCATGGTTTTGCAGACACATTCCTTAACCCAGCGGAGGGCAGTACAGGGTCGAAGAAAACGATTTGATGTGTTATTAGCTGAGCACAAGAGCAAAACCAGGGAAAAGGAACTTCTTCGACATTCGGATCATCATCAGCAGATGCCCCCTCTCAGGGAACCACATCCCTCACCTACTAAAACTTCCCAGGAGCTGCACCAAAATTCTCATGGAGTTACTCTTACAGAATCAAAGCCTTTATTACCTAATAAACCCAAACCTCACCCCCCCAGTCTTCCAAGGTAAGGGAATTCTGCCAATCCAAAGGTATGAAATTAATTCTTGTAGTTTCATCAGGTGGATTTGAGAAGAGCAATGCGGATCTGTTGGATAGGGCAGCGTTTTTGCTCTGGGCCTGGTGACTGCAATTAGCAATTCCATGCTGAGCTGGAGGCTGTAGCAAGGATGGTGTGGTGATTGACAGAGGAAGAGCTGACTTGCATCAATGAAAGCAGCTCAGCATCAATCAGGCAATGCTGCATTTCCAGGGGTACCTGCCTTCTGTTCTTCCTCTCGGTAGATGTGTGGTGAGACAGTGGAAAATATCAGGAATCTGTTAGTGTAACTTTCCTTCTGTCAATAATAAGAAGCACATGAGCTTGGATTTGTCACTAGGCTTGGTTCAGTGACCCCTTTACTGCTTGCCTTGCCCAGGCCTCCAGGCTGTCCAGCCCAGCACAGTGGAAATGCCCCGAGCGAGTCTCCTTCTGTCCACGAGTCCCCGCACCCTCCCTTGCCTGCAGCTGAGCCAGCATCTCGGTTATCCAGCGATGAGGGAGAATGTGATGAGAAAGAAGAGCCTGTTGAAAAACTGGATTGTCATTATTCAGGTCATCATCCTCAACCAGCCGCGGTATGTTTTCAGTAAAAGTTAACTGTGGTCTCTTGCTGGCTCTGAAATTGTGAACGGATTACTTGGGGGTTTTGAGGGTGGTTTTCTACTGGGTATGTGATTTGGTTTTTCCTACATTTTAAGAAAACTATTTTGTTGCCTAGTAGGCAGTGAAGATGTAACTGTAGTTGCAAAGTTAAAGTACTAAAGAAACATGTTTGGATCTCACTTCTCCAATCCAAAAGAAGTCAAAATATCAAAATACTGAAGATGAAATTGGTAACAGCGCTAAAAGGGCTGTCGTTTCGGAATAAGTAAGCAAGTGCCTTTTTTTGTGAGATTTTGTTATTAGGCTTTCCTACAGACATAGCCTTTTTTTTACTCAAGGTGCCAGTCATCACAGTAAAGGTAGCAGGAATGTGCTCTTTTAATGTTCTCTGCTCAGAACTTGTGGATGCCCCATCCCTGGAGGTGTTCCAGGCCAGCTTGGATGAGGCTTTGAGCAACCTGATCCAGTGGAAGGTGTCACTGCCCATAGAACTGGATCATCTTTAGGGTCCCTTTCAACCCAAACCATTCTGTGATTCTATGAATATTTAAATTTTGACAAGAGCTAGTCAGTCTAAGGAAAAGCCCAAACGTTATTGCCTAGCCTGTATATCAAAATACCTCAATTACCTCTTTTTTTTTAAAAAAACAGCCTATGAGCTGATAGCTGATAGCCTCTCAGGAGTAGATGTCACAAATATATATTATATTTTTACACACACAGAACAGTCCTCCCCTGTTTAATAAGAGGGATTCAAATTTGACTGCTGCTTTTGGTTGTAAGTATGGGAGTATCAGATGGGAAGAAAATGATCCCAATATACCAATACCATACATTTAAAATAGTTGTTATACCATAGAAATGAAAATTGTAATTTATGGGGTTTTATCCTTGATTTAATTATCTAAAAGCATATTCATTTTGCGATACGTATTCATAAACACATGCATTGTTATTCAGAGAGTTGTTACTGAAAGTAGAAAGCATCAATAAAAATCTGTCTTTTCAGTTTTGCACATTTGGTAGTCGGCAAATTGGAAGAGGTTATTACGTGTTTGACAAGCGGTGGAACCATATTCGATGTGCACTTGACTTCATGTTGGAGAAGCATCTTAATTCACAGATGTGGAAGTGAGTAGAAGTGAAAGAGTTCTTATCCTTCTTGGTATTTGTAGAAATACATGAAGCCCACGATTCTAGTTAAAGAGCAGTAATCTTGTGTTCAGATTAGTTGGATCAAATTAATAGTAGGTAGTCTGTGCTTTATATTTTTGCAACAATTAACTGTTAATTTAATTAATCAACCTCAAGATCAAGCCAAGTCATTATAATGTAGCATTACTAGCCTGGGTGGTATTCTGAAGAATAGCTGTTACGTAGGTTTTTGCTTGTTTATCTGTTCACCTGCAGGAAAATCCCTCCAGCCTCTACTAACACAGCGTCAGTTCGTGCACCACACCGGACAAACGCGACGCCCGCCTCGCAGTACGGTGTCAACGCAGCAGGTTTCCCCTTGCCCACCACGGTTATGTCGTCGCCAGCATTGGTATCTCCTTCCTGTGTGTCTCTCAATAATAAATCGGTACCATCACATGGAACGACACTAAATGCCAACCCTGCTGCTTTGGGTGCAGTGGATCCTGTCTGCAGTATGCAATCAAGACAAGTGTCTTCATCCCCTTCAACACCTACAGTGCTTTCCTCTGTACCTTCACCTATGCCCAGCAAACCTCAGAAAATGAAATCCAGCAAATCTTTTAAACCTAAGGAATCTTCTGCTGGCAGCGGCACCTGTAACAGTCCCGGCAGCGTCAGTAGCAGCAGCGGCTCAGGAAAGAAGCGTAAAAACAGTTCCGCACTGCCAGCACCTTCCCATTCCACAGAGTCCTTCAGAAAGAACTGCGTGGTTAACTCTGGGAACTCGGGGACCTCCTATCATCCCTCGGTGACAGCTTCGTCCCACAGCGTTGGCCTCAACTGTATGACTAGCAAAGCTAACTCTGTTAGCCTCAAACATGACCAATCAGGGAGGGGCCCTCCGACTGGAAGCCCTGCAGAGTCCATAAAGAGGATGAGCGTGATGATGAACAGCAGTGACTCCACGCTCTCCTTAGGGCCGTTTGTTCATCAGCCCAGCGAGCTGACTGTGAATTCACACAGCGGTTTTTCACATTCGCATCCTTCCCTCGACAAATTGATAGGAAAGAAAAGAAAGTGCTCCCCTGGTTCGAGCAGCATAAACAGCAGCAGCAGCAGCAAATCAAACAAAGTTGCCAAATTGACGTCGGTGAACAATGTTCATGCGAAACACACTGGTGCAATCCCAGGGACACAAGGACTGATGAACAATTCTCTCTTTCATCAGGTAGGAAATTTTGTCTTGACCTAAGCTGGTATGAATGTGCCTCTTCACAGTATCACAGTATCATAACGTTGGAAAGGACCTCTGAGATCATTGAGTCCAACCTATAACCCAACACTAACACCATCATCTAAACCATGGCACTCAGTGCCTCATCCAGTCTCCCCTTAAACACCTCCAGGGTCGGTGACTCCACCCCCTCCCTGGGCAGCCCATTCCAATGGCCAATCACCCTTTCAGTGAAGAACTTTTTCCTCACATCAAGCCTAAACTTTCCCTGACAAAGCTTGAGTCCATGCCCTCTAGTTCTGTCACTGGTCACCTGAGAGAAGAGACCAACCCCTGCCCAACTACAACCTCCTTTTAGGGAGTTGTAGAGAGCAATGAGGTCTCCCCTGAGCCTCCTCTTCTCCAGACTAAACAGCCCCAACTCCCTCAGTCGCTCCTCATAGGGCTTGTGCTCCAGCCCCTTCACCATCTTCGTTGCCCATCTTCACATGCTTGTATTGCGTGTGGTCTCTCGATCATTAGCTAGCTGGTTCCAGATCCTATTTGATTAACAGGCAGTGCTCTTATTTGTCCACTGCTCATTTAGAGTGGTTTTGTAGTACATTTACACAAGATTTTTATAAACACTCATAAAGTGTAGCTTTCTTTTTCAAAGTAACTGTAAATATTACAGTCTAGTTCCTTAGGCATTGCCTGTGAGGTGCTCTAAGATGAAATTCAGTCTCACAGTTTTAAAAGTCAGTCTTGCCAGGCAGCCGTGGAGCTGAGCTTCGTGTCTCAGCCCAGCTGCTTCTTTCTGCGTCAGCAATAAACATTCTACAAAGTGGAACACAATGATGCTGATAACAGAACTGTGATACTGAGATAAAATAAGCCTATTATCCCAAGGTGTCATTGACTCACTTCTTAGTAATAACGGGATTAAATGTTATAAATAAGGTAGAAACCTTTTTAGTCAGTACAGCAAATAGATTTACTATAAAGGAAACAGATCTCACGAATATGTAAGATCCTATTTTAAAAATTAGTTTGAGGTTTTTTTTTTTTAAACAAATTGCACTGTGAAAGTAGTGTATTGGGAGAGAAAGCTCTTGATAAGTGAGGATGAGAGATAATTTAAAAACCGGTAGCTCAGACTTCTTGTTAACAGTATTCAAACTGACTTCAAGGGGATCACTTGGAGGGCTAAAATTAAATTGATTGTAGCTTGAGGACAGTGTAGAGGGTGGAATTTTAGAGATTAGCCTTAGAACTAGATTTTTAGAGATTGAAAACCCAAGAAACTTTCTTTCCTCTGGTGCCAATTACCTGAAATCTATGTAACCAGAGAGCTAGGAGGTCAGCAAAAGCTTTTTTCACCAGGGGAGGTTCAGATTAGACATCAGGAAAAATTTCTTCACCAAAAGGGTTCTCAGGCACTGGAACAGCTGCCCAGGGAGGTGGTTGAGTCCCCACCCCTGGAGGTGTTTAGAAGATGGGTAGATAAGGTGCTCAGGGGTCTGGTTTAGTAGTGGACAGGTACAGTTGGACTTGATGATCTCAAAGGTCTTTTCCAAACGATTCTACAATTCTATGATTTTTCAGAATGGTTTCTTAGTTTTCAGTTCCAGCCATTGAGGAAGATTTTTCTGTGTTTACTGTGACAAAAAACAACAAACTTCATTCTGAATGAAGTGGCTGAATTCGGGTTTGGATTTAGTGTTTCAACTGCACAATATAAGTAAAGGAGAAATATAATTTGAGTGAATTAGGGAAGGAAATCGTGTCTGAAACCATTACAACTTTCAAAGAGCTTTATCTTGGCAGTTGTCAATTCTCAGAGGAACTGACCACCTGCTAGTGAGGTTGGGTTGTGCCTGCTGGTTCTCCCCAAAATATGCTCTCGTTATCCAGAAAGTGCCGTGGAAGGGCGGCTGCTCTAACTGCCTGGCTCACTCATCCCTCTTTCTTTTCCTTGCTCCAAAGCCAAAGGCTCGTCCCTGAGAGCCGAACGCACCGTGGTGAGAAACGAACTGGACAGCTTTCACTACAAGCAAAACCTCCATCTGGATTTCTGGACTCCAAGATGCCTTGAGTTTTCCCAACTTCCCATGGTCCTCAGGTGTGGAAATCTACTGGACTGTCACTTAAGCAAGGAATTTCCCTGAAGCCATGTCTGTAGCAGCGAATATACTAGAAATGGACACTGGATGAAGTCCAGCCACATCATTGCTTGTATCAGTGTTAACAGTGGTCTGGACAGTTGGCTACAAACCTGTGAGATTCTACTTACAGGAGTCCATCCTCTTGCCACTATTTGACAAGATGGGCTGGGCAAGTGAATGTTTTCTGGGGGGAAATAAACTTTACTGTGGACTTATTTTTATACTGATGGTGTCTTTTGTAGGTGATAGCTAACCAGACAGACACCCTCAACGGAGAGGACCCCGCGACAAGGGGAAAAATGTGTGAGGCACAACGGAAAGAAGCCCTCAAGAAGGGAATATGGCTTTAGTGTTTTTATAGCAATGTTCCTGTAATGGAATATAAAAATAGCACAATTCAGAAAATAGTCTGTGTTTTGCCCAGCCTTTTGCAAGTAATTTGGGATAAGAAGCTATCAGGAGTTTTAAAAAAACAAGACAAAATCCAACAGAAGAAAACAGGAAAACTTGTTTGAGACCATCACTCAGAAAACAAGTATAAAAATGTTGTATTTGCGTGATACAAAACTTATTTTCTATTCTTTTGAATAAGATTTGTTTGCAGAAAAAGATAGAAATTAATTTTGTTTTCTAAAAAATCCAAAAAACAGACAAAGGCAAATAACCTCTAAAACTGTATGCCCAAAGAACGTATTTATTGACCTATGCTGTATACCGTAGGCCTTTGCTATTTAAAAAAAAGCAACTGTATTGGTTAAATTAGGCTGGGTTTGCCTTCCAGCCGGTAAAAAGAGCCCTTTTAAAGTGAACTATTTAAAGTATTTAACTATTTTCTAAACCCCATAGAAGTTAGTTTCTTTACGCCATCGTTGTATAATGGAATAGTTAACTGTTACACTTCCAACCACTCGGTGAGATTTTGGTTTTAAATTCTGGACTGAAGGCCAGTTGGACAGCAGAGTTCGCCCTAAGGCGTGTTGTGGGTAAAGGGACTTGACACCAGTCTATACAGTCCAGTCAGTTTTTAGGAAATACTTTGTCTTGCTTCAAAACACCTCAAAAATGAATTCCACTAAAGGGCTTATTGTGTTATGATTTGATTCGTCTGGGTGTTTTGGTTCAGTTTTTAAACATCAGGTAAAGTCTCAAAACTGACTAAATTTTTATTAAGGGGGCAAAGCAAAGGAAACAGAGTTCCTAACCCAGAAGGTATTTTTTTTCTGCCTTAAAGGGGCACCAGCTATAGCTGAGATGAGACAATCTGAGCCTGTCCGGTGGTTGGCGCAGCCCAGCCTCTCCCCGCTTCTGGAGGCAAAGCAGTACATCAGGGAATCCGAAGCCACTCGCAGTAGCAGTTGCTGAGTTGTTTACCTAACAATGCTTTCAGTTGAACCTGAACTTGCTAGGAAGTTATTGTTGTACAGCAAAACAACAAGAAGCCTCTATGCAGACACTTTAGCTTTGAATCGATAGAGAAGATCACGCTGAGAAAGCAACACGCATTATGCAAACTTTTTAAAAAAAACAAACAAACCCAGACAACTTTTCAGGAACAAAAGGGTTCATATTTTGTAAGATGTGAAAGGATTGTTAGCACTGCAGTTGACTTAAGGTAACAGGAACCCACTGAGAAATCAAAGCGTCTGGAAATCAAACCCGGCACGTTTGGAGTGAGACCCAGGCTGTGACGCAGTCCCTGGGGCAGAGCTGCCACTCCAGGGCAGCACCAGCCGTGGGTGCAGTTTGGCTCTCGGTAGGCACAAAGGCAAAGGAGACAGAGATTTGGCAAGACGAGTGCTGGTGAGTTTGTGATCAAACTCTCCTCTGTTCTTTTAAGGTTCTGTTGATCTGAAAGCATAAATGGCAAATTCGTGCTCCTTCGACAGCACGGAGATGTGTTAAAAAGAATTCCTGATGGCTGCTCGTAGAGAGCCGGGATCTACAGTCGCCTGGGTTGAAGCCATTGGGAGTCAAGAGTTAGAACGTGGTAAATTCTGTCTGCCCTTGAGCATTGACCTGCTTAGATACTGCTTGTAACCAAGATCTAAAATGTAGAGCATCGTTCCTGAAGCTTTTATTGTCACATAGGTCTTACTGTAAATAATTAGGAAGCTTAAATTTAATTTTCCTTGCAAAATTGAATTTGCAGTGGCTGGGTTGTTTCTAGACAGATTTTGGTATTAATTTAAGAAATACAGTTTTTATAGTCTTTCCAACTTCTCGTTACGACTCCTGCAGTTTTCTTAACCTAAAAAATTGCTGCAATGATGAACAAAGAATTATACAAGGAAAAAAAAAAAACATACTTTTGTATCTTTATTTTGGAATTTCTTGTTCTATTATAAATATTGAAGTATCCCTATTTCAGAAGACATATTTTGTTAATTGATTGTACATATTTAAATATGTATTTTTGCACAGGTCTTTTTTTCTTATATCCAGTTTTGGTACAATTGAGATCATCTAGTATTTATTTATTAATTAATTAAAAAAAAAAAAAGCAAATACCTTTTTATAATTTGAAGTGGTTCACTGCCAAGCCAATAGTTAACATGCCTACTCTGCGCCGCAAGGGATGCCTCCCTCTTGTGAAAGCTGTGTCCCTTTTTTTCCTGTCTCGGGAGCGGATCCGTGCGAAGGATCGGCCGGGTCCTGCGGCGGGAGCGCGCGGGCCGGGGCCGCGGCGGGCGACACGGCATTGCTTCTGGGTTGCCTGAGTCCCAGCAGAGCACGTTCAGTGAGGTGACACACTGCTTCTCTTTTTATTAGTGTCGGTGTGCGTGTGTGTGCGTGCGCATTCGTGTGGGTCTCACGTGGTTTAAAACTAACGGAAAACTGAAAGTGCCTGATATAACTCGTTTTAAGCTTGGACTGTTTAGACAGCTTCTCCTTAAAAGACTTGAATGTTCAGTTGAAATTCTGGAGCTTGCTTTTTCCACCTCTGTGCACTCTACGTGTGCGTATGTATATGTGTGGGTGCGTGCAGAGATACAGACGCACGCACATATATATGTTATTTTCTGAAATCAGTGAGATGGGTTGACAAAAAGCGAATGATGCTGGCAACTTTTGTAAAATCCTTTAATTCGAATACCTTGTGTTGGAACAATCCCATTGATGGCTCATATTTAATACGCCAAGGGTTTGAAATCTGGTTTGAACCTGCAGTCTGTTTAACTCTCCCATTTTGGGGGGAGGGAGAGGGAGAGGGGGTTATTCATTCATGGATGAAATGATTTAGAAAATGGTCAAAATAGTTGGTATTCCAGGAAAACTAAACGTACAAAACCCACAAGTAAGTACCTCTTAAAACCAATAAAAAACAAAGATGTGGTTCCCAAATGGCATTTCTAAGGCAGTTGTCTTCCTGTAAGAGTTCTCTTGCCAAGGAATCTCTCTCTCTCTCTCATCTTTCACTCGTTCTGTCCTGGGAGGAGGAAACTGGGCTTAGAAAGATTCTCAGATGTTTCACTGCTCAGCAGAAAAGAATAATTTTTACCTTTTGTGCGAGATATTCTGTGTTTTAAAGATAATTTTAAAACGAGCACTACACAATGTCAATGTGAATGTAGGCCTTGACAGCATCTTGCTCGGTGTTGAGCCTGGTTCTAAAAGCAATCTCCTGTGTAAAATGTGTGAATAGTTTGATAATTTGTATACATAATCAAGAGCATCTGATCAGCTGAACTCGGTGTTGGCTGCTGTACAGTACATGAACAAATGTCATGGGATAGAAAAATTACTTTGGATATTTAAAAGAAAAATAAATATATAGTCTATTTGTTTTGTAACAAGTTTCTGTAAATAAAATAATTTATACTATTTATAAGAAAAAGTTGTGCTTTGCTTCATGAAAAAGATTAGTTTGTTGAACAAACATGTTACTAAACAAGGCAATAAAATTAGGACTTTTCAATAAATGAGGTTGGTTGCATGGAAAACATTATATGTTTCTGCTTCATTATAAAATCATTCACCATTAAAGGACAACATGATCTGTGTCGGTGCCTATGTGAACTGATTTCAGAGAATTGGATGTGGTTAAATTCCGGCCCCGTACCCGAGCGCTGTGTGAGCGGCTGCGGAGGCAGCACAGTGCGGCTCTGGCACCTGGATGGAGAGGTGCTGGGGTCAGCGCCGCAGCGCGGTCCCCGGGCAGAGGCGTTTCCTTGCTTACAGTTCACAACTTCTGTGGTTGTCCAAGTAGAATGATGAGAAACAGCTTTCACAACCCCACTCGTGGGGGCTGAATGATCCAGCTTGCTTTGGTTTTCCTTCCCAAATAGCACCCTCTCTGTTTTTGCCAGCATGAGGAGCCGGTGTGTGCGTTCTGCAGGCTTGGATGCTCCTGCAGGCTTTTCTCTGCCTGAGACTCAGCGTGGGCTGGGTGGCTTCTGAGGAGCCACTGGCAAATCTGGTAACGCTCCTGTTGGTGGGATAGGACCTCTCAGCTACATCCATGGTGATGCTTCCATTATTTTCTTGCTCTCTCCTTTTTCTCCTCTCCTTTTTCTCCTCTCCTCTTAGCAAGAACAACTTTTCCCTAGTATTTGGAGTAAACCCTACAAGTTATAAATGGGTGGCTGGGCAGCAAGCAGCTTCTGCTTTGCCTTTTTATAATGAGCGCTTCTGATATTTCTATATTTAACTTGCATCTTGTGTTGACTGAAGATGTTAATTTTTGTCTTGCCTTCTGGCAAATATCTTTCTTTTCTAGTAGTGGTTTCTAATTTCTGCCTTCCTTGTGAGCTGTTGGCACCGAGGCTGGTTGTGCTGGGTGGTACAGGTGGCGCGGCACGGACCATCCAGGGCTGGGATCGCAGAGCGGAGCAGAGCTCTCTTCTTCTCATCGCATTCAGGCAAGTTTGTGGTTCTGAGCTGGCTGTGTCTGCTTCAGAATTGAAGGATTGACTCTTGTTTTAACTGCATTTAAAATCGGGCTCTGTATCCCATAAAACCAGTAAAGCGACGACAGGAGGAAAGGTGTTTGTATCCCAAATAACCCTAAGCTCTGTGGGTATCTGAGAGCTCAGCACATCTGGAGTGTCCCCCCTCTGCCCCCTCTTTGCTGTGTTGGGCATCACTGCCAGCCCCGCAGCCCAGTGCTGGGAGACCAGGGCAGGGAGGTGGGCAAGAGATTCTCTCCTCTCTCGATTGTCTCGTGGGAAAACACTCCAGCTTCCATCCAGGAAGAGTTACCTGGTCATGCAGATTAGGCCTGGCAGCGCATGCAATGCAAATCCAAGTGTCACAGCTTCTCTCTGTGCACATATTGTTGATGTCCTTTGCATTGCAAATAGAAACTTGATGTGTCCTTCGGACCCGAAGCTGTCAGCCTTCTCCTGGAGGGGACCTGTTGGGCTCAAAGGCTACAATCTGCCTCTGGTTAGGAAAAACCCTCCTAAATCCTGGTCCTGCGCCCACAGCACGTGCAGCTCTGGGGGCACCTCTGGCAGCCAGTGGCCCCAGCACCCTTTGCCTCCATCCACTGAAGTGCTCTGTGGCTGCCTTTGCTACTGAAACAACCAATAAAAGGGCTCGCTATTGGCTTTATTTAAATGCAAATTCTTGTTGGTTCATGATTATCACGTTCTGCTGCAATAAATAATCAACCGCACATGGCTTGTAGGATCCACCATGGGGCTCTGACTGAGCACTTTCCTCAGGGCTTTGGCTCAGAACTGCATTAGCTGCTGGATTTGTTCCTAAAAAGCAGCATGGGATCTTTGTCGAGGAAAACGTGACCCACCCTGATTTCAGAGGGATCTCAAAAGCCTTTTCTGTTCAAACTAACCTGGAGTCAGACTTGATGGCAAAGGATAAAAACTGTCCTGAGTGATGCAGTCAGTGGAAAAGCCTTGTCCAAGCCCATGGTTGATGTCTGCAGCCAAATGGATACAAAAGCTTTTTCCAGCACCCACGGGGCCAGCACGCTGCTGCTCTCCAACACAGCACTGGAAATCTTTGTCCTCTGTGCAATTGAACTCCCTCCGTTTGTGTCCCTTCCCATCCCCAGTGGGTGCCTTTTTCAAGAGTGAGCACCTTGTCTCCTGTCTGCAGGGCTGGACCTCCAACCCTGCCACGCTCCGTGAGCTGGACTGGAGCTGTCAGAGGCCCAGTGAGCAGAGGGATGGTCACACAAACCAGATCTCAGCTGTTCTGTAGCAGAGCTTTACTGACAAACCAACCCTCTAAATGCTGTCTCCCATCCTTCCCACAGCCTGATGGCAGCGTCAGAGTTGCAGAGTGTGGTGGAAAGCAGCCCCTGTGGTGTGACTGTATCTGGAAATCTCTGACTGATTCTGGCTCCCCTGGTGCTAGGATGAAGTCAGCATTCCAGAGTGGAACTGGAGAATGGCATTAGTTTAAGAACTGCACGAATTTAAACTACAAGAACAAACGTACAGCTTCAGCAAGGGAACTCTAAATCCAGGGAAAGGTGGCACAACACGTCTGGCTGCAGTGGCACTGGCAATCAGTTACACAAATGGAACTCAAGGGGTCATAAACCAACGGCAAAACTGATGTGATTGTGGGACAGGGGACAGTAACCTGAGGTTACTGTAGGGCTTAAAGGAAGCAGAAAGCCTTTTGCTTCTCTTTGGATGTGGAATTGAAGTGGGTGTTTAAATACAATAGAACAGACAAAATGGTCAGCTCAAGGCCTGGCTGCCCTGGACCCCCTGGACCCCTCAGCATTCCTGCTCTTTGGAAAGGACCGTGTTCCACACTGCTGCTTCTGTTTCCAGGAGAGCCTTCAATAGCTGCTCTGGCTGTGCTGCGCACATCCAGCTGTGGGTGTTGGGAAGTGTTGCCTTTCCCTACAGCTGCCCAGCATCTGATCCCACTTCTGTTCAGTGCAGTTGAGGCCAAGCTGCTGCTGCTGAAATTGTTCAGGTAAAACTGCTGTGACTTTCTTGCCAGGCTTTGGCCTCAAACACTTTATCAAGAAGCTCTGCCTGAATCCCCCTTCGAAAGACACAGGCCAGGATCAGGAAATGAGCAAGGCAAGTCAGGATCTTTAAAGGTCTTCAGAATTTGTCTCTAGTGCAATTCGTGTTTTCTAGGTAACATCTCAACAAAGATTTGTACTCAAATCAATCTGATGGCAGCGCAGTGAACGCACACTTTGCCCTGGTAGGACTCGTGTGCTTCAGTTTAGAAGATCCTGATTTTTTCACCTACTGGAGCAGAGGACACCAGGATGTGAAGTGCTGGGCTCCCTCAGGCTGACAGTGGTGGTCAGAGTAAAACAAGAAGTGAAAGCTCTGCACATACCTTGCAGCACACTCTGAATCTTTAGGAAAACTTATATTTTCCTCACAAAGATTTCATTTCAGATTTTTTGTTGCTCTTACAAGCAAGAACAGCAAGATTTCTCTTGAGTGATCGAAGGCAACGCTAACCTCGTTCTCCTGGGTAAGTTTCTGTTCCCTTCAATTTACCCTTACAATGACACATGGGGATAACATAAGCTGAGTGGGGATCCTGAGATCTATTTCACCAAGCTTTGACACAGTTAATTAAGGCCAGTTTGAGCCAGAGCTGAAGTCTTCCAGGCTCCCTGTACTGTATCTGGTATGGAACAGATCTGAACATCTGAGACATCAGTGCAGCACTGAAAAAATCTGATTGGTGGCCTTAAATTAATTAAAACTTTGTCAGAAGTGATATGTGTGTAAAGACACAAAATACCGAATCAACAGCTGACCAGATGGTAACCACACTAGGGTTCTCCTTTATTACTCTCACTGTTCTAAAGAAGCACTGTCTGAAATTTGAATTTTACACTCAAGCTAAATAGCTGCTACCTGGAAATAGAACACGAACCCAAACCAGCTTCCTGTAAGTAGTGGCAGAATCCCACCGCTCACTAGGTCGTACGCTGGCTTTTGGAGCAGCGCAATGGGGAACATCAACTTACCCTCAGGACCATGGCTGAGGAGCCTGACCTGGGGCAGGTGGCAGCCACTCAGACAGGAGAACCTCTACGACCCAGCAATGAGGAGGGAGCAGATGAAATTCCACCCTGTCCCAGCTGCTGCAAGAGAGCTTCCCAACACTGTGATCACTCTGTGGGTGCATCGACTGTCGAGGTTACTTCAGGTGCAGCAGTCACAATGCACACAGGCAGTAAACGGGTCCTGTTCTCACGTGCTGTGACATCCCACAGCACTAAGTCATGGACTTTCTCCTGGAGGAATAAAGGAACCCCAAGCCCAGCCAATCAGCAGGGTAAGCAGCAGCTGCCATGGCTCTGCTGTGGCCAGAAACCACGTGTCAGCAGTACAGCCACAGCCTACCTGAAGCTTTTATTCCTCAGCAGCTGTGAAGAAAGAAATCGTAACCGCACAGCTCCGGAGGCTTAGGTCCACAAAAATATACTGACCAAGCCACGAACCCCCAGCCTGCCACTTGTGCTCCTACCCCTGCCTGTTCAGCCAGCATGGGCACCACAGCCTTCACACAGCCTGGACACAAGGGATGCAACAGCCCCTCACTGACATCTGCAGCCTCACAGAGGAAGTAATTCCAAGTGTGACACTTCACTAACATTGTGGCTTTCTTTTAAACAGCCAGCAAAGATATCATTTTATGGGAGAGGCTGCTTCAGTTCAGGACATTCCCAAAGCTACAGCCCTCACGGTTTTTGTGGTTATATTATTGATTCTCAACAGTCATTGTCATCCTTGTTCCTTCTCCCTTAAACTGTAATCCCCTCATAACCAGAGCTTGTCCTGTCTGGAAGTGCACAATCTCAACTAAAACTACTCGTGCAACCGACTCTTTTCACCTTTGATTCAAATACAAAGTCTTAAAAACAGCAAGCACTGAAACGCCATCAGCTCTCCCTGCTCACAGATCTTGACCCTGCTTTGCTCTTCAATACTGAACACACAGGTAAGTAAAGGAAGAAAGTATATTGCACGAGATCACCAACTTTATCATACATTTAATAAATGAACTGGGATCCATACACCAAAGAGAAGATTGTTTACATAATGAAGTGGTAAGTAAAAACACTACCTCTCTCCCTAGTAATTTTTTACCTACAGTATACCAAGTTATACAATATATTTATAGGTTGCTTCCAAAATGTTTTAAACATCTAAATTTTGCATTCCCTTGCATTAAAAAATTACATATTAATTACTCTGGAAAGTTTCTGAACTCTGTTTAGCAGCAAATCTCCTTTCTTGATGGTTTCTTGGTACTGCCAATTCTTGCTATCAGGCCTAGGAATTGTAGGGAAAAAAAAAGAGGTTTAGAAGTGAGAATATACTTTACACTGAGCCACTTACATTTCTGTAGCAAGTGTCATCAAAATGCATAGAATTTGACTGGGCTGTCAAAAACAGTTTCTAGAAGTGTGAGCGTACCTGTTAGTCTCTACGATCTCATTTACTTTGTCTATTTTGCAGTGTAATCGTCCAGCTGCAATAAATCTTGAAAGTTCCCTAGAAAGAGTAAAGAAAAAACGTGGTTAAACCCTGTTTCACCAAGGACTTGAGGACTCAGCAGCACTGAACCTGCAACTGCAGAACAGCACCGTCACCAGACCATAGGTGTGAAACAGCAGCCTTTTCATAAAGTAACTTATGTATCCTCATCTTCATAAAGCTTGGACCTTACACACAAGAAGAATCACTCTGACCTCTTGAACACAAAACGCTTCAGCATTTCCTTCTCAGGCCAAAGTGTCCTACTGGAGTTGGTAAAATCCATCACTGGGCTTAGCACCACATGCTCTTCAAATTCTAAGGCAGCAGTCGCGTACTGTGCCTACTCAGAATTTACTGATGTGTAAATATTGTCATGTCAGTCAATTCAGTAGAAAAGTCTCTTAGTAGTTCCCTACTCTCTCGTAGCTCTAAAAAATGCTGCTTTTTTTTAATTCTTATTTTGCTAAATCAGCTGGTGGTCTGCAGCATATTACTGATGGCAGGAAAAAATATTCCTGTGATCAACAGTAAGATGAGTTACAACTAGTGGACAAGTTACTGGGACGTGTAAGAACTAGTGTGACTTTAAAACATTTACCTTTGAATTGAACTGTTTCTGGTTTCTCTCAAAACACTTATTAATTAATTTCTGAACATTTCAAGCCATTCATATTTCTGTTACACTTTTCTATGTTGAAAAACCTGAAACTTCTCTTGAAAGAATGAACTAAAAAATGCCAAATAACTTACTGATCTATGAATTCTACACTGACTCCAAATGCTTCTGCCATGTATCCGAGTGTCAGTGACCGGTAAGACTCCAGGAGCTGGCTATAGGCATGAATTCTCATCTCCCGTACATAATATCGATAGTGAGGTGCAAACAGCCAATCTTTTTTCATCTCTTGCTCTACAATAGCTGAAAAGATAAAAAAAAAAAGTCAGTAATCTCTAAGAAATGTAAAATATCAGCTATGTAAATAAAACATGGAACACCAATTAATAAGCAATCAGTGTGAACATCACTATATCACATTGTTGCGTTCTTCAGGGTAGGAAAGGCCTTCTCCATGGAACAGAAGTCAATTCCCACAGTCTGGATCGGTTCTGGAACTAGAAGCAGCAGTAACAGGCAAACAATATTGTATCAAGGCCAAGGATCCCATTTGTTGGCACAGCCCTCCTCTCAGGCTATGAACCAGTCTCCCCTCTGCCGCAGGAGGCCCCTCGCTGAGGGCAGGGGCTGGAATCTGCTGTCACCCAGGAGCAGCACGGTGCTGGGAAACAAGTGGTGCTCAGTGTGTGACTGCCTGAAGGACTGTGCTTAGATGTGGGAGAAAAATGCTGCCCTTAGCTCTTTATCTTATCAGGCCTAGTCATCCTAAAAGGAAAGGTTCTTTTTTGCTCTTTCTAAATATCTTTATTTTCTTGTATTCTAAATCTCACAGAAGGAAAAAATGTAGACTCTGAGAACCCATCTTTCAGTTTTCTGAAAAGCTTTTCCCCAGCGACAGCCAGTGACACAGGAACCAGAGCAGAGAGCCAATGGTAACTCACCAACAAAAACTTGCTGTACAATTTCTTTGACAGGTGGAGATTACAGGGCCTTTGGACTACACGTCCTACAACTTCTTTTGGAGATAAAACCTTTCAAAGCTTTCCCATCTGAACCGGCTGTGCTCCACAGCCATTTTCACAACACCTTCCCACCTCATTGATGGGAATTTCAAAAAGCTCACTGTATGCAAAGGCTGGTCGGTTGGTTTGTTTGAAAAATCAAACACCAGCAAATATTAGGTCAATGGTTAAAGAAAAACAAATTACCTCTTTTTTTTTTTTTCTGCACAAAGTAGCTCTAGTTCTAGACAGCAGCTACTCTATAAAAGCTGTTCTGAAACAAGGAACTGAGGCACCTGAAACAGCATTGTAGGGAAACACAGCCTTACCTAATGACTGGAAAAAGGCTGAATAACGGCATTCATAAAGAGAAAAGAGATACTGTCGTACAGCTGGCAAACTGTGCAACACTTCCAGAATCTCTGCTCCTTTGATAACCTGAAAGCAAACAAACAGGACTAAATACAGAAACTTTCAGCTTGGAGATAAACAGGTTAGAGAAAGGCTGTGCCCGCTGGAAGCAGCACTTCCATCTGCTTTCCTTACCTTTTCCCTAAGGTCAGGCCTGTCCAAGGCAATCATGCTGACATAGACTGTGTATGTTACAAATGTTTTGTAATCCATAAGTTCATAAGATGTAAATGTTGAAACTGTATCGAGGAAGAGCTCTGCTGCTTGTTTGAAATCTCGGATAGCTACGCAGTAAAGGCCCTGGTACACTTTGAGACGATTTCTCCTGTCCCAGTCTCCTCCTTCTTCTATTAGACTTGGAACAGAACAAAAAGAAATATTGACTTCTGTAAATGTGTTACAGAATAAGCTACATGAAATGAGTACAGCAGATTGATGATACCATGTGATCAGAGACAGAATGATCTGTTTTATGTTATTGAGAACAGTCCAGGCCTTGTACACCTGCTGGGATAGGGAAGTGGCTCCCTTGGGACAGGAGCAACCAGCACTATTGCACAGGGCAATTTTCAACTGAAAGAAAATGCTGACAGCCCCTTCAGTTGTGACAACATCCTCTGAGATTGTACACACAAACATTATGGCCAGTCTCAGCTGTGCCAATGTATTTCATGGCCTTTGCTGCTAAAATCAGAACTGTCCAACTAGGAAAAATGTAAAAGTTGCCACTTTTCAAGAATTACATTAACACAAAATTGATGTGGCCATAAGCAGGAGCCAAGATAAAACCTGCTAAGAGGGCAACGCACAGAAAATCTCTGCCCAAGGAACATGGTAACTGGGAAGATCCCCTCTTCTTTGGTCTCTTGTGGTACCCAAAGAGATTCTAAACTTCAGCTTGCTACTGAAACCACTGAAGTTCAAAATTTTGGGAGCACAGAGACGTGCAAGCTAGCAGTGGAAATGAGGGAAGGACAGCTGCACCAAAGGCCACTGCACTGACACTGGGCTTCTGCTTTTAGAAGCAAAGCTGACACCTGACAGAGCCAGTAGGGTGGCACAGGCAGCAGGATTCAGCTGGCAATCCTGCATTGCACTTCATCGTACAACCTCATTGCACCCAACATTATTTGTCTTCTAAGAGCTACAAAACAGAAAAGTGAGAGCACAGCATGAGCTGTAAGTTAGAATCAAGCCAGCTGCGAGAAAACAGCCAAAATAAAACATTAACGATGCTTTTCTCTTCCCTCCATAAAAGCCCCAGGCATAGGAAACTCTCTGGTATAAGGCAGCACCCACCCACCACTCTGAGATTCTGTCTCACCATCGGCCTCAGTAATTTCTCAACAGCGAGGGGTTTCTCTTCCATCTCTTAGCTACAGTTTGTCCCAAAGCACACTGGTGCACTCACACCTCACAAGCAGTACCTTTTTGCCTTTTCAATGTTCCGTGTGATGAGGTCATTATCCATATAAAACAGGCCAATCCTTAGGAGATAGAACACGATATCCAGGCGGTGCCCCAGAGCCACTGTTTTGTCATAAGTCTTGCGGAAGGCAGTCAGAGCTCCCTCCTAACAAGACAGTATTTTCTACTGTGAGAATGTTAAAAGCATCTAAAGTATTTGCTAAACATCTGTCCTAAGTTCACGCCTCTTGTCTTCTGGTGACAGATGTGACCTTGTCAGCCTCCCATAAAACTTTAGCATTACATATCCTGAATAATCTTAAAGAATCAAAGTTTAAATCAAGTTAAAAGAGCAATTCTTCACGTACCTTGTAAATCTAGGACTATGGAAATGAACGCTAGAACTTGAAATGAAGTTGCATTATGTAAATAATGCAAAAAAAGTCCAAAGACAGAAGGAAAGTGAAAAATTACATCCATGAATGGAAAACAACTTTCTCCTTTTTCTTTCAAGGGCTACTTGCTTTTTTCTAGATAATTTAAATTTCAGTAATGTCCTCCCCTGTCTCCCACCCATGTCTGGGTTGCACCACAGAGAAAGCGCACTGTAAGTCACCCAGTGCTTCCTGGAGCCTGCCTGGCCAAGAGGGTTACAATGCAGTTTTGTGAGTCCTCAAAGCCTCTGCCATGAACCAACCTTGTCCCCAATCCTGCACAGGTACTCGGCTTTGGCCATCATTGCATCTCGGATTTCGCTCTCCCCCAAGATCTTTTCTGCATCCTCTAATTCGTTGTCCAGACGTTTCAGTTCTTCCTCGTTGGCTTTCTTCATTTTGTTCAACAGATCCGTGTCCATCTGCCATTCCAGAGACTTGCAGAGCGCCTCGTAATACGGAGCCATGTCTGAAAAGAAAGCAGCAAGGCTTCTGGCATTAACTGCTACAACAAACACGTACCTGTTTCCAGAGCAGAGCACTGACAGACAACACAGCTGATGATCTGTGCTCAGGTACCTGTTCAATCCCGATGTGAGGGAGCTGGTATTTCAACAAGTCTGCCCTGTCCTGCTTCTTTGTGCCAACTTTTTCTTACCATCACTCCCTTTACATCTCTTCTGCCACTATTTACCTGATTTCAACCTCAGGACAACCTAGGGCTCAACTCCTGCCTTTTCAAACACCAGCAGAATGCCAACAGAGGGCAGAGCTGGGGACAGGGCACCACACTGACCTGTCCCAGCCCCTCCCAACCCAGCTGACACACAGCCACCCATGTCCCTAGGGTGGGCTGATGCTCTCTAGATGGGAAGAGTTTACCAGCCCCATGCTCACACCCCACCCCCCTCCCACCATTTATCCCAGGGGACAAATTAACACAGCCAGACCACCTCTGGATGGATGGACAGACTGCCAAAGGCAATAAGAGGCTCCCCCTCCTGTGCAGGTCAGACATGACCCCCCCACCCCTGTTCTCCTAGCAGGTTGGACAGGGCATCCCCCCCTTTTGCCCCCACAGGGCAGACTGAATCCCTCCCTCTGCAGGTCGGACACGAACTCCCTGCTCCCTCCCCACACAGGCTTCACAGAGCGAGTGCTCAGGCATTGGAATGGCCTGCCCAGAGAGGGGGTGCATTCACCATCCCTGGGGGGGTTAAAATAAGACTGGATGTGGCACTCGGTGCCAGGACCATGAGAGCGTTGGATTAAGGGTTGGACTCGATGATCTTGGAGGTCTCTTCCAACCCAGATAATTCTGTGGTTCTATGAAGGCATCTCCCTCTCGCAAGGACAGACAGAACTCCTCCTCCCGAAGGACCAACAGCCCCCCCCCCCCCGCAAAGGGAGAGCAACCTCCCGCCCCGCTTAGGGTCGGGATCCACCCCGCGGCCCTTCCCGCGCACAGAGCCCCTCTCCCCGAAGGCGAGCGCTGCCCCGCAGCTGCCCCCGCTCACTGTGCAGCCGCACGGCCGCCATCAGCTCGTCGCGCGCGGCGGGGTCGGGCGCGCGGGGCCGGAGGCTGAGCAGGAAGCGCAGCTGCGCGATGCGGAGGTCGGGGTTCTTGGGCAGCCCCTCCTCCTCCAGGTTCTCCAGCGGCATCGCGGCGGCGGCGGCGCGGGACGGGAGCGGGAGCGGGCGGGACGCGGCTGCTCGGCTCCCGGCGGCGGCGGCGGCGGCGGCGCGGCCCAGTGACTCAGCCGCGACCGGCGGAAACGGCGCCGCCGCTCCGCCTCCATCCGGCTGCGGCGCCCCCTGCCGGCGCGGGGGACTGCGGGGGCGGCCGGCGGCCTCGAGGGGGCGCCAGAGGCGGGGGCGGGGGGGACCCGGCAGGGGGCGGGGCGGCGGGGGGGCGGGGGGCTGCGGGGGGCCAGGGCCGAGGTGTGGGGGCTGCGGGGGTGTGGGGGCTGCGGGGGGCCGCAGGCGAGGTGCGGGGGCTGCGGGGGCTGCAGGATAGTGGCGGCTGCGGGGGGCCAGGGGCTGCAGGGTAGTGGAGGGTGCGGGAGCTGCGGGGGGTTAGGGGCGAGGTGCGGGGGTGTGGGAGCTGCGGGGGGCCGCAGGCGAGGTGCGGGGGCTGCGGGGGCTGCAGGATAGTGGCGGCTGCGGGGGCTGCGGGGGGCCAGGGGCTGCAGGGTAGTGGAGGGTGCGGGGGCTGCGGGGGGGTTGGGGCGAGGTGCGGGGATGTGGGAGCTGCGGGGGGCCGCAGGCAAGGTGCGGGGGGCTGCGAGGGCTGCAGAGTAGTGGGGGGTGCGGGGGCTGCAGGGGGCCGCGGGCGAGGTGCGGGGGCTGCAGGGGTGTGGGGGCTGCGGGGGGCCGCAGGCGAGGTGCGGGGGCTGCGGGGGCTGCAGGATAGTGGCGGCTGCGGGGGGCCAGGGGCTGCAGGGTAGTGGAGGGTGCGGGGGCTGCGGGGGGTTAGGGGCGAGGTGCGGGGATGTGGGAGCTGCGGGGGGCCGCAGGCGAGGTGCGGGGGTGTGGGGGCTGCGGGGGGCCGCAGGCGAGGTGCGGGGGCTGCAGGATAGTGGCGGCTGCGGGGGGCCAGGGGCTGCAGGGTACTGGAGGGTGCGGGGGCTGCGGGGGGGTTAGGGGCTGCAGGGTAGTGGAGGGTGCGGGGGCTGCGGGGGGGTTAGGGGCGAGGTGCGGGGATGTGGGAGCTGCGGGGGGCCGCAGGCAAGGTGCGGGGGGCTGCGAGGGCTGCAGAGTAGTGGTGGCTGCGGGGGCTGCAGGGGGCCGCGGGCGAGGAGCGGGGGCTGCGGGAGCTGCAGGGTAGTGGAGGGTGCGGGGGCTGCGGGGGGCCAGGGGTGAGGTGCGGGGGATGCAGGGGCTGCAGGGTAGTGGAGGGTGCGGGGGCTGCAGGGGTGTGGGGACTACAGGGGCTGCAGGGGCTCTGGGGGGCCGCGGGCGAGGTGCAGGGGCTGTAGGGGTTGCGGGGGGCTGCGGGGCACAGGTGACGCTGTCGGGAGCGGGCACAGGCGAAGCAGGGCTGTAGGGTCCCTCGTTTGGCTCTGTCTCGTGCCGTGGGTGCCCCCATTGCCGTGCACTCGTTTCCCTTTCCTTGTCTCTCCCGATACCGAAAATGAGATGTTACCCTTTCTTTTTGAACAGACAACACGCTAGCAAGAAAACCCACTATCAGTCTAAGCTCCACAAAAAATACAGCTGAAGCTTAACTCTGCTTTAGCTTAAATCAAAATATTCCATCTTTTGTAATAGTAACTACTTCTTGTATCAAGTCATCTCTTCATTAAATCCCTGTCTCCTTGCTTCCCGCAGCACACACCACCGGCACTGGGGCTGGAGCCTGCCGATGGCCGGTGTTCCCTGCCTCCATGAAGCTGGGGGTGATGGCAGCAGGGCCGGTGGCCCCCAGCCCATCGACTGTGGCCACTGTCCTGCCCGGCCTGCTGACCACAGCCTGCACTTCGTGCCAGATCTTATGGATGAGGTGCATGGGTGCAGTATCAGGTGTGTCCCCACAGATTTCCAGGTGTAGTGTTTTGAAGGTCCAGCCCTGCACGCCTTCTGAAGTCAAAGTCCTTGTTCATCCTTCATCCTGGACTGGCCCTTGTTCCCCTTCCTGTAGTTGCTCCTTCCTTCCTTGTTCCCCTCATCTGTAATAAGGTGAAAAGGTGGTTGGTGCCTTTGAAGCAACCAGGGCCAGCATTGACATCGCAGTTCCAGCTCTCGAGGTGTCCCCTGGCTCAGGCAGTGCTGAAGCAGCAGGGACAGCCAAGGAAATCTCCTGCAAAAGGCATCTTTGGGTGCCCAGGGCCATCCCTTGGGGTGCAGGATCCCACCTGCCCAGCCTAGAACATGCTTACTTGCCCAGTTGGGCTCCTCCAGACCCTTTTTGGTTTTAAATGATGTCTTTTGCTGGAATTGCTCTTTAAACACAACACTTTTTACTGGTGCCTCAGTTTTGGGGTTGGGTCTTTCAACAAGGGGAGCATGGGAGCATGGGATCAACTGTTCCCTTGACAATTTTGGCCTAGTGTATTCCTAAGATGAGTTGCCTTATTTTGGGCACTATTTATTTAGAAGTTTGCTGGAAGGAACCCTTGTCTGCTACATTTTTGATAAGTGCTAATGTTTGTTATGTTGATTCTGATTTTTTTTCTCCTTCAAGTCATTTGCTTGTCGTTGTAATGTTCTAGAATAAAATAAAGGAAAATCTGTGGGTTAGGTTGGGCAGCTCATTTGTTTCTTTAGGAGCAGTCTTTGTGTGTTTTCTTGTTCCTTTTTTTTGAGTTGCAATCTCTTCTGTATTGATTACGCTATAAGGAATTGCTTTGGTGCTTTGCAGAGAGCTGCATGTATATCTTTTGCAGCAGTGTTTATGTTATTTATGTTATTTGCCTGTTGACCTTTGCATTTGCTCAGAGACACATTAATTAATTTTTTTTTATGACAGACACTTTCAAACCTCTTTCCTATTTTTGCTTTTGAGTCTTGTCCCCAGCTGTGTTTCCTGGGCAGCCTACTCCAGCGTGCTGTTTGTTCTTAGTGTGATTTGTTTAGGAAGCAAAGGAGGGTTGGTTTTTTTTCTGCTAATAAGGCTGATACTTTGCATGCTCAGGCACTGCACATGCAGGTGAGTGTTACTCGTGTGAACAGCTGAGCTGGGATTAGGTCCCAAAAATTGAAGAAGTAGGAAAAATGGAATTGGCTCCAACATCCAGTTATTGCAGCTCGTCTCTCCAGCACTGGGTGGAAGGTGGAAAGCATGTGAAGCTCCCTTGTAAGCAGATAACCTGGCTGTCACCTGAACACTGTTCCTAATCCCTAATAAAGATTGTTTTTTAAGTTGAACTGGAGGTCTGCCTCTCTTCCAAAATCCCCATAATTCTTAACTATTTCAGCTCTGGCCGTTTTTCCTGTCCATAGAAATATCCACACCCTGTCAATGCCACTGCATTTTTGATATCCACAGTCCATGTGGCAGTGAAAGCCACAGTTCCATTGGGTGCTGTGGGAGAAGAAGTTTTCCATTCTTCTCTTTCTGGATTTGCCGCCTTCTAATTGGTCCCCAAATAAGTTGCTAGGTGTGAGAAGAGTGAGATAGCCAAGTTTTCATTTTCATGGGTTTATTTATTGCTAAAATGTGTTTTATTTTGTAACCAGATGAAATACTAGTTAAAAAAACCCTACCAGCATTTATTGTCTGTAAATATTTGCCCACATCTTCATGTTTATGTATATTTAAGCAATTATTGGGAGTTGAAGCTGACTACAAGTACGAGATTTTTCACTGCTAAACATGAAAGGAAATTTAGAGAGAATATTTATATCTCCCATATTTATTTGAAGAAATAAGTCCTTGTGGTGACCCAAATTCTCACATACTCCTATGGCACTCAAAAAGATCCAAAGGAATCTTTTTTTTTTGTTTTTCCAAGTGGCCCTCAAATGGTTTCTTCCTTCCCTACAAGATAAGGTAGGGCTGAGAGAAGCCCTGTGCTGGCTCCTTGTGCCTCTAATGATGCTGCATGGCATCAGAAGAGTGACAGTATGGATGTGCCATGGGTTAATTTAATGGTGTAGGACAGCCTGAAAGTGGGTGCCAGCCCCATTATCAACTGGCAGGAGCTGCTCAGCACCTCACCACAACCCTGCTCTGCCTGGTGCTGATTTTGGAGGAGTCCAGATTTGTCAACCCCTGTAGCCATGTGGTCATATTTAAAAAATGCAAAATAGTGATACCACAGTGAACGGAGCAGACAGATTGGTTCCCCCCTGTAGCAGAGGGCTGCCTTGCCTGGGGTGTTGTGGAGGACGAAGCAGACCCCACACTCCTGCAGTGAAGCTTGTGCACACCGGGAGGGTTGGGTGCTCCTTGCAGTGCCTGGGTCAGTACCCCTGACAGGCTCTGGTCATCGCAGGCACCCCAGGTAATGCCACCCTCCCTGTTAGCATTTTTGTGGATGTGTGAGGCCACAGACAGAGCTGGAAGTGCAAACAGATATTTCTGGACCTCCTCCTTCCCTGTACAAGCTGTTGGGAAATGCTACCCAGAAAAAGGAGGCTTTCCATGCCCCTGTGTGAGGTTGCTCCTTGTGTCCCAGCCAGTCTTTTGCCCTCGGATCTGTGCCCAGGCCATCCCGATGCCCGGCCGGGCGTGCTGGCTGCAGCATGTCCAACTGCAGCTGAGTGCCACAAGGTGACAGTGTTTCAGAGCAATAACTGCACTGCATCTGTGTCTGCTGGGTGTTTGGTTTGCTGGGCTTGTTTTTCCTCCAGCGTGCAAAGTGAAGCCGCGATCTCACTAAATGCTAAATGAAAGCTTGAGGGACCACAGCTGGGACAGACCACATGAAACCTGCCGTGTCCCCTCCCCTGCCCCTGCCCGGAGCCCATGCTCCTGTGCCCGGTCAGATGCTGGCTTGCTGCTGACAGGGAGCTGTTACAGCAGTGTCAGGATACGAGCATTTTCCTTGCAGATGCTATCGATGGAGCCAGGGATGCTGGCTGTCACTGCTCCCTCTGCTCATCCATCCCTGCTGGGTGTGAGGTGCCCCTCTCCCAGCTGGCAAAGAGAAAAGCTCACATCAGCTCAGGGTCCATGGCACTTGCCAGCAGCAGGTCACAGAAGTGCTCTGCTTTCTTTTCCAAGGAGGTCCTGTAACATGACACAGCTCTTCTGGGCTTCAGAGACAGCACTGTGAGCATCCTCCACCAGTGGATCAGGGTCTGAGCAGAGCCTGGGATTGAACCCAAGTTGCTGAATGCCTTTGATTCCTGTTGCCATGAAGGGTCCTGGGAGCTGGTTGATGTGTTTGTGCTCTAAGGAAGAGCTCTTTGTGCACAACCACCACATCGTGAGCTGTGGGCTCAGCTCAGTAATGCCAATTAGGCTTTCTTACCTTGCTGTGATCCTCAGGCATCTCCAAGGCCGATGCATTTGTTTCATTTGCAGGGCTGTTTTAACTTTGCAAAGTATGGCACTTCAGTCACGTCTGGCTTCATTCTTCATCCTTCAACAGTGCAACTGTTGCTAGTGATGCTCACATCTGCCCTAGAGCTGCACTAGATAAACCTGCAGGCATTAAGCATTGATTTCTTCCAAAAAAATCCTGAGGAGTGATCTGTTTTCATAAATAATTGTTATTGGCATAGATATGGATCTCTTCTGTGTAAGTCTGGAGCTCAGATATTATGGTCTGCACTAGCAAGGAGTGAAAGGCACAGGGTCAAGCCCTCTGCCCACACAGCTCCCCTGCTGGCTGGCATCAGACAAGCCCTGGCACAAGAGCAAGGGCAGGTAGGAAATGCCCTTGAAGTGGGATTTCTGCGTTGCTTGACCTCTCTGATGTTCTTCTGTCACCCTGTCTGTATTTGTAATTGCATCTGATCAGCCAGGTTTCTGTTTCGCAGCAATTAGTGTCTTTTATTTATTTACCTGCCTGTTTTCAAATCAATAAATCCTTCCCCACTAATGCATCAGGATGCTCTGAAGGACATTTTGCGTAGTCCCCAAATTAAGTCTTTTACAGCACTGAAGTCTGTTAATTGGGGTGTTTCAACAAACAGCCATATTAGGGGCAGTTTATTACCCTGGGAAGATAAGATGAAACTGCATCATTAATTAGAGATCTGCAAAGCTATTAATATCTACTGGCCATGAGAAATCAAACTGGCAGGTGAGGATGGGACAGCAGGGAGCCTCCTCCTTCACCTGCACCTGTGGCAGCCGGAGCGTAGGGGATGGTGACTGCACGCTGCTGCCTGAGGCTGCATTGATGTGACACCACTGCTTTGGGAACTCTTGGGGGAAAAGCTCTTTCTGAATAGGGGAGAACCCACTTTGGTGGGAAGGAACAACTCCTGGTGAAATGGCTGCAATGTGGGAGAGATCACTGCTGGCACGGGGAAGTGTGTCTGTCCCATCATCAAACCAAGAGACATTGAAAGGATGTTTGTAGAGATGCATAAATATACACACACGCAAATGATTTATGCTTGAACCTTTTATTTTGGGCCTGTGTTCCAGCCCCCCTGCTTTTAATCCAAACTGATGGATGGAGGCATTGATTGCCTATAAAAAATGGCAGCCTGCAAGCCTGAATTTCAATGTCAGGTTTATTAACTGTGTCTTTTCTCCTAAGTACAGATTTACTTTCAAAAAATTGTTACTCTAGTCCAACCTGCTGGTGCATTTGTTTCATACACAGCAGCAGCACCTGGGATGTAGCCAGTGTTTCTCATGACAAACAGTGGGACTGTTGTCACAGGCTGCTGCTGATTCTGGCCCTCGCTTCCCCACATGGAGCACGCATATAGGTGCCTCCTCCAGACTGATGTGACAACTTCAGGGGTACCATCCATGGGTTAAGGTCTGCTGCTTTTTATGGTTTCCTATTGCACGTAGAAATCCACAAATCTTTATTAAGATCTGTCAGCTCCAGCTGTTTGTCTGTATCTGCCTTTGGTTTTTAGGTAATTTGTGCTGTACACTTGGCCCACATGATTGCTTTTATTGTATGCGGTTCCTTCTGTTTGGTGCTTCTCTGTTGACTATGATTGCTACCACATCGACTGAAAATACCCTGTACTGTGTAATTAACTTTATCTGCTTTGCTACAATGCCTCTCGCTGGTAATTACACACACTTCAGCTCTTTCACTACTCTAAGACTTTAGGAAGTGCTGAATACTCTTGCCCATTCTCTGTCTAAACCAGAAGGTTTTTTTACATGTCTACAATTATATCTTTTTCCTTGCAACAATCCTACTATAATCTGGATATTGATTATAGTACTTGCAATGCGATTCTGTTTGGAATTCATTGGGGTTTACATGTCCTGGTAGCAAAAAGCTTATTTCAGTCCTCAGGTTGCAGGCTAGTTGATGTGATAGTTATCCATTTATGAGATAATTTGAAATGGAGAGCAAGGATTTTGAAATCTTTCAGTCCTCTGGGGAGTTATTCCACCTTCCTCCTCCTCAACTTTGTCAGCCTTCCCTGCAGTGCCTCAGTAACTTTTGTCCTTTGATAATTTCTTTAAGCCTCTTTTTCTACAGCAGTAGTCTCATGCAATTATACCCTCTGCCCATCAGCTTGTGTTTTTGTGCTCTAATGTGTTTGAACCCCTTGGTCAACTTGAACCAAATCTGACAGATGTCACGAGCTCTCAATAGCATCCAATTCCTTGAAGTTATATGCAGGTCAGATAGGGCAGAATCCCAACTAGAAAGGATCAACCATTCTGGCTCACCCCCCCCCCCCATCCTGCCCTGCAGTGCCCATATCCCAGCACCCTGTGCTATGAAGATGCTCAGAGGGCTGGAGCACCTCTGCTACGAGGACAAGCTGAGAGAGTTGAGGTTGTTCAACCTGAAAAAGAGAAGGGTCTGGGGAGACTTAGAGCTGCCTTCCAGTACTGAAAGGGGCTCCAGGAAAGCTGAGGAGAGGCTTTTTACAAGGGCAAGTAGTGACAGGATGAGGGGGAATGACTTTAAATTGGAAGGGGAAGATTTAGATTGGACATCAGGAAGAAATGCTTCATGATGAAGGTGGTGAGGCACTGGCACAGGTTGCCAGGGAAGTTGTGGCTGCCCCATCCCTGGAGGTGTTCAAGGCCAGGTTGCATGAGCAGACTGGTCTGGTGGGAGGTGTCCCTGCCCATGGCAGGGGACTGGGACAGGATGATCTTTAAGGTCCTTTCCAACCTAAACCATTCTGTGATTCTATGAAATACATACGTATGATGCACTTAGGAAGAAAGAGACAGGAGTATTTCTGGGGAGGGGTGGGTATGGGATCTGAGGGAAAGCAGCCTTCATCCATGACTGCTCACAGAGCAGCAGCTGCCACTATAATTACAAATATTGATGTATTTCCCACAGCTTCTTTTCAAACACACAGCCAGGTTGATTTTTTTTCGCTCTTTACAACTACAAGTCATTTTCACATCATGGAGAGAAAAGCACTTGGCTGAAAAGCATTGTACAACTTCTGTTGAGATCTGGTAGCAAACCAGGCACAGATCTATTAATTGAGGGGAGTGGAGTTTGATGCAAACAGCAGCAAGATGTTTTAACATCGTGTTGTCTTTTAAAATAACCCCAGTGGTGGAGTAAATGCAGCCTGAATGTCCTGTTCACAGGGCAAGGCACTTCTCCGAAACCTATGAGAATGTAGCTCTTGCTGCAGACTGTTGGTGTACCTGGACAGCATTGACCAAATGCCCATTGACTTAAACATCAATTTAATGGAAGAAACTGCTCTTGCTGTCTCCTTCTGAGTGCACTACGAGTCCCAGAGTGAGTGGGATTTGAGGGTATGAACTCACAGTGCTGTGCTGTCCCAGCAACCATCTCCTCAGGTGTTGCACTTTTACTAAGAGGCAAGTTGCTAGCCTGAGAAACTTCAGTCTGGGTGGAAAATAGCTGGATTATTACTTTAGGGAGATTCATGTCAGATTTATAAGTGTGCAGAAGAACCATACTGTCTGGAATTGGGAGCTTTGTGTGTGCAGTTCCTCAGCTGATGGAAACTGCTCTGCCATTGCACAGAGGTATCCGAGAGACTGGGAAATGGAGGACATGGATGCCCAAGTACCTCCAGTGTCTTTCTTTTGTTTGGAAGACTAATGCTGCTTTCCCAGAGGAGGAATATCCTTCATATGTTAGAGGTGAAGAGAACTCTCAGGGTGATTTACATCGTGTCTCAAGATCAGACCTTCAAAGGTCAGAGAGAAGGGCCTTAAGCAAGGAAAGCATGGTTTAGCCCTCTACAAATGCTAGTGTTATTAGTGGCATTATGGCAGCATAGGTAACTTTTGGTTGCATATTTAATCTTCTTCAGCTGTGATTTGACATTATTGAGTAAAAACCCCTGTGTCACTAGTTTATTTTAGTGTCTTTCTATGTTGTAACCACTCAGAAGCGTCGAATCCTGTGCCTCAATAGTATTTCATAGCTATCTGGTTGGTGCCCTCTAACTCCCTGTGTGGCTGCAGCCTTCAGCCTTTCCTGCCAAGGCGGTTGCTGCTCTGTGACTGGTGCTGTGTTTAACTCTGCTTTTGAAGCTGATTAAGACTTGCCTCTTAGGTGGGGTTATTTTCTCATGAATTCCATTTTCCTTTCCCATCTCCCAAGATGGTTCTCTTGTTTGTTGCTTCCTTTTGGTGTGCAGCTTGAGTTTCTGATCATTTTATGTTACATGGTGTGGATATGACTTGCTTCTAAAATCCTCCCCCCAACTGACATGAACCCGGTGCGATGCCAGAGCTCTTCTCAGGTACTTGCCCTTGAACCAACCTCATTTTATCTTGCTTGCTGAGAGACACTGCTTGGCACTTTCTGGTGCCTGGACACCATTCACTGTCACAGGATTATTCTTGTTTATTCAGTGGTTATTCCACTGTGGCATAAAAAAATGGAAGGGGATTATCCTGGCCCCAGCCAGCAGTGTGTACTGGTGAGAGATGTAATATCTATTCTGATGCTTCTTGCATCTTCTAGCTAATATTTTTCACTGTTTCAACTCAATTCTTTCTTCTCCAAGTGCATAAATTGCATTTTAGTATTTTCCTGGAGTGATCTCTATGACAGTACCTCCACATCTCATCTGCTTTCCTCCGTGCCCATGCTGAATCCTGCCCTGCTGTTCCCAGCACTGTCCCATGGAGGTTGTACCTGCTGCTCTGCTTTCTGGATAGGCACCCCTGATCCTTCCCCTGTCCTTGCAGCTCACGTGCACCACCCCACTGGCAATTTTGGCTGGAGGAATCACCCTGGACACACCACTGTCTGTCTGGCACAGGGAGGCGTTCCTCACAGCAAAGAAAATGCACTTTGTGAAATGTGCTTTGCTGCTTTTTTTTTTGTGGCCATCGAATGTTGCTGTTAATTGCAGAATACTTCCCGGCTGGCTGGAGGCTGTACTCCCCTTTTCCATGCACCAGTCATGCTGAGCTCCCTGTTTCATGCTTTTTCTGGTTATTTGCATTCTGCTGGATCTCACCCTCAATATGGATTTTCTGATCATTGCCATCCTTGGTCGGATGCCATTTAGACATCAGTCCAACTTATCAAGCAATTTGCTTTTCTGCTCAAAGCCTTGAACTCAACATAGTTGACCTCTGAGGAACCCTGTCATCTTCGGTTTGATGCAGGAAGTATTTGTTTTATGCTGGCTTCTTTTTTTCAGTATTATTTTTTTCAGTAGTGTGTGTATTGTGTGCATAGATATGTACATTATACTATATACATGCAACCACACACCCTCATGAGTTTATCTATCTGTACAGATGAAAGACTGTATATAATAAAGCTCTCAGAAATCTTACTTGCATTCATTTTCCTCAGAGCTTTTTTTCTCCTGGAGTTTTTGCCGAGCCATGATTTTCTGGTTTTGCCCCTTTTTGCCTATTAAAACCCATTTTCTGACAACATCTAAAATTACTAAACTGTTTATTCAATTGACTTTTAATGTCCAGAACTTTTGCAAAGAAACATTCCTGGAGCAGCTATTTTCAGCTACCTTTTTCATACCTACTTATGTTTTGTGCTACTTTACTGGTAGTTTCCATGGCAATTATCCCCGGAGTTAGAGGCAGCCTTGCCCTTGGTTGCTGTTTTGCAAAGGTGCCCTTGCTCTTGCCCATCTGAGAATCTGACTGCAGAAGTTTGTACTCAGTTCAATTTTTTTTTTGTCATACCCCTTCCATAGGTATTTTCATTTCTGTATCTCACTAGCACTGTAGGGATGCTGCAGGCTCCCATAATTTATGTTGTGTTCTGCATATCATCATAGAAATGGTTTGGAGGGCAGAGCCATCTCCTCCTCGACAGGAGCAGCATGTTCTGTCTAATGGAAGAAGACACATTGCTTACAGAAGGACTTGGATGAAGAATTAACTCTGTCTGGTGCAAGCTAACCAACTGCCCAACATGAATTCCCAACAGTCCAGTGGAGCTGGATTTGGTACCCACTGGAATAGAAGAGGAGGGTGGCAAGAGGGGGGTTGTGCTGTGTGTGGGTGTTGGTCTGCACAGAGCCTGAGCCCTGGCTTGTTCCTGCCCGTGCTGCCCCCCTGCACCAGCTCCCTGCTGGGCACAGGCTCTGCTGGCCCCACCCTCCCTCCTTTGCTCCACCACCTCTCTCCTGCTGCAGTGCTGGGCAAATATTAAAAAAATTATTTTGAATATTTGAACTGTATATTTAATATTTTCAACAATATATTGACTATTTTGACACCTTTTAACAGTTTCAGCATCTTCTTGGTGTTTTCCTCTCTCTCATTCCTTTTTTCCTGTTTTCTTCACCCCAGCTCTAGTGACTCACAGCCATTCCTGAAGTGCCAAGCAGTCACAGAATCCTAGAACAGTTTGGGCTGGAAGTGGACATTAAAAATCATCCAGTCCACCCCTCTGCCATGAGTAGCGACATCCTCAACCAGATCAGGTTGCTCAGAGCCTCGTCCAACCTGGCTTTGAATGTTTCCAGAGACGGGGCATTTCCCACCACTCTGACCAACCTGTGCCAGGGTTTCACCACCCTCATCATAAAAAATGTCTTTTTCTATCTAGTCTGAACCTACCCTCTTTTAGTTTAAAACCATTACCCCTTATTCTACCCCTTACACATCTTTATATATTTCCTTATTATCCTTATCTACTCAGCCTGGTACACAAAACTGAGCTTTTTGTATAATCTGCTCTCAATCCTGTCACTACATCCTTACCCCTTCTGTGCATTGTTTTTTTCTTTAGTTGAACATTTCCTTCCATTTTTCTCTGTGCTGCCTCCGTTCATTCTTACCTACTCGTGTCCTTCCCTCTCACCACCTCCAGCTTCCTCTCCTGAATCCACTTCAGTGTAATCCAAAACATACTGTATGGAAGCAGAAGCCCAGAGAAATATTTGCTCTGGCTCTCGCTAGTACCTCGCAATGCCAGTGAGCTCTGAGACAGTGGATTCTCAACCCTGCAGTAAATTGAGCCTTCCCGTAAGTTTAAAATTTGAGCCTTTCTCACAGACTGCAGTCAGAATGATTGTCAGCTCAAAAAGTATCTTTTAACTAAATTCAAAGGAATGCATTCTGAGCCAATTTTTGAATTTCCAGCATGATAAAACTAATTACAATTACCAGTTTGTTACTGAAGTAGAAAACACCCAGAATGCCACAATATTTGAAGCTTTGTTTTAAGGAATAAACATACGAGATCAGAGAAAAATCTTCAAAGTCCAAAGCGACCGTTCTCTTAAACAGCCTTAATTGCCTGTAAAATAAATGGGAATGAAGAGCTAGGGGAAGGAGAGAGTCTTGCAGATAATCCACATGGAGATTGTGAACTGCCATAGCAAATGAGCCTTGCGAGATCCAGTACTGAATCATCCCAAGGCCAAGGATCATCACTTTCCAACTGGCTGACTTGGCCCATAGTGTGTGAGGGAAACCAAGAGGTCACAGTTCAGGTGGTTATGGGATGATGAAAGCTCCTGCTGGCTACCAAGAGCAGCTCTTCAAAGCTCCTCATGTGTTTATTCATCCTTGTAGTTACTCTTGGTCATCTCATCCTTGGTCAGATGAAAGGCAGAGTTTAGCAGCCATGATGGGTGAATCGCTTTACCCTGTGGGGACAAATTATCCCAGTTCTGGGATAGCCTTTGCGTGCTTGCCAGTGGTGTGTGACTCTCCTTGGGTGGGGAGGGAGATCTCAGGGACATGTGAGCTTGAGCAGCTCTGTGCAGTTTTTTTCCATTTAGTTTGAAAAATATTCTTCTCCCTCTGGAAGGATTTTTTTCTGGAAATAAGTTATTATAAATAACTGACTGATTAGAGCCTTGGCTTGTTCCACTGCCTGCTGGAGGTGGTCTCCATGGGTGCAGTTTGCTAGTCTGATTCTTGCTGTATATGTTGTCCACTGTCAGGTCCAGCCCAGCCACAGCAAAGTCTGGGGGATACTCCTTAACCAATGTGTCTCACCAGGACCCAGAGACTCCCCGTTGAGGGTAGCTGCAGTGGTGAGGGGTTAACTTCATTTTCCTGAGGGTTGATAATGTTTGATGCTCTCCAGTCCTCATGCTCCTATGTGTATCCAACACCAGCACCTCGGGACAAACCTCAGTAAGAGCTGCATTTCCAAAATGCCACGTGCTTAGGGCTGTACATGTGCTGAGATGCCCAGCTGGGCTCCTCCGTGCCCAGTTGCCTGGTTGGCAGATGCCTATCTGCACGTCTTCCCAGACCAGCATCAGTGGTGGAATGGGCTATGGAGAAGTCCAAGGGGTGGCAGGAGATATTAGAGCAAAGGAGGCAGTGGAGGTCCAACCCCTACATTCACCACCCCACCATGCACCGCAGCTTTATCTCAAAGCGTTAGCCAGGAGTGGACCTTGGGGGTGGGACCCCTAAAAACAGGGGTGGTGTGAGTGATGGGGAGCAAGGAAGAGAAGTGGAAAGCGGCAGGACTGCTGAGATAGGCCTGGGAACCACTACTGGAGCTGGAGCTCCCAAGCCACATCTTTCCATGTGCGGTTGGACTTGCTGCGGTGCCCTGGGGATGTGAATTTTGGAAGTGGTCACAGCTCACTTCTTCTCGAGCTCTGGTGTTTATGGCCAGCTGTGGTTTTTCGCTCACGGTTCCTGTTTCAGCTTCTCCCCAGATGAATGGTTTGGGTATGACCGTTCCCTGCAGCACAGGGGTTTGCCCCCATGTTCCCAGGGCTATGAGGGCATTGTTGAAGGTGGCTTCTTCAGGACCCCTTTCCAGTGATGATGGAGCTGAGGTGTGGCTGCTCTGCGGTCCCCATCTATCGTGACAAGGCAGCTGATATTTTATTCCAAGTTAGACTAACCATGAAAATGTGCTGGACACTGGAAAGAGATGTCTTGAGCACACAAAGCAGCTTACAAGCCTGAGAAAAGAGGAGGGAATTTTTCCTTTGGCAGAAAGACACGCACAGCGAGCGCTCTTGTTTTTAATAAGCTCACAAAGCTTTCTTGAAAGCCAGGGATTTTTTTTTCCAGCCTGAACACATGAGGTATTTTCATTTCATAATGAATGTGTGTTATGTCCAACTTCCAGAAAGCCTTTCAAATGAAAAAAATCAGCAAAGACTTTTTCATGGTGCTGAAGCAAACAGGGTGGAAGTAATCATGAAACAAGATGCTGGGATATTTGCTCTGTGCTCAGAGATTGTGCAGCATCTTGTATTGTCTGAAGCAGCGTAATAACCATACGTGCAAATCTCTCAGGCTGGGGCAACAGGGAGAGGAGCCAAACTCTGTGTCTCCATAGAGCTGGAAGAAACCTCAGATATTTCTGTTTGTCTGCAGAACAGCTGGGGACTTCTCAGACATGAATCTAATTAAGCATATTCCTCACCACAAACACTTCAAGTCCTATTTCTGAGATCTGAATGCCTTTCCAAAATGAAGCCTTAGGAATATTGCTTTCATGCAGTGTGTTTTTTTATTTCTTTTGGTCTGGGCAAAATTAAATTACAGTTATAGGCTCAGAGCAGAATTTACTGGAGTCAATAATACTGATTGATATTTGGGTATCAGCAGACTCTCATGCATAGCTGAATTTAATCCAGAGGTCCAAGAGGTCTCCCAGTGGCGATGTGGATATTGGAATTGCCCAGGCTGGAGTGACTGTCTCCCTGTATTCGGCACTGGTGAGGCTGCACCTCAAATCCTGTGTTTAGTTCTGGGCCCCTCACTACAAGAAAGACACTGAGCTGCTGGAGTGCATCCAGCCAAGGGCAATGGAGCTGGGAAAGGGTCTGGAGCACAGGGGTTATGAGGAGCAGGGGAGACCTCCTCGCTCATTGCAGCTCCCGGAAAGGAGGCTGGCGCCAGGTGAGTGTTGGTCTCTTCTCCCAAGTAACAAGTGATAGGATGAGAGGAAATGGCTTCAAGTTGTGCCAGGGGAGGTTTAGACTGGATATTAGGAGAAATTTCTTTACTGAAATAGTGATGAAGCATTGAAACAGGCTGCCCTGCATTTTTTGCAGATTTGGAGGAATCTTTTCCTGCTGATATTCCAGAGAATAAATTAATCTGAGGAAAATCCCAGTATTGATGCACTGCAGTTTTCATCCATCTACTTTTTTCTCTACTTTCTAGAGTTCCACTCTTATTTCAGTTGATGGCAAGCATAAGGCTCACTGGAGGCTCGTCCTAGGCTTCAGGTCCTGCTCTCTGATGCAGTGAAGATACAGCTCTGGCATGGCTTGTTGGCAAAGCCACATACCCTAAGACCATCTAATACAACTGGAAAAAACAGATAAGCTTTTGGTCATGTAAGCTCTTCCTTGAGTCTATTATTTGTCTGTTCTTCTCAGATTGATTTAGGTGCATTTGCATATAGCAAGTGTAGCGAGATCCAGTGAATTCTCCCGATATGTTTTCACTCTTGTGAGAAACGTGATGGGAAGTGGAAGATATGATCATCTCTCTCCCTAGTGGCATCAGTAAATATCACACATATCAGATTAAACCCTTGACATTTTTCCAGCAGTGTGAAATTTGCTTGAAGATGTTGGAAAATGAGTTATAGATGTGAAAGCAAGTCTTGGAATATGAATGCAAACACATTAACCCTAGAACCAGTGTTGTCTTCTTTCCCTGATATCTTGGCACATGGAGCTGGAGGGGCTGTGGGGGAGAGTTTCCACCCCAGGAGCAGAGACTAGTAGGATGTGAGATGTGGGACAGACTTTTGGACCTTAAATAGTGATGGACAGCTAAATCCTGCTTAGTGATCCTCCAGGATGCACCCCAGCAGTGAAGTGGAACATCGCTGGCTCTAGCTGGTGCCTGGGTGGTATCAGAGGTATTCTTGCCCCAAGGGCAGATTGTAAACCTTCCCCCCATGACAGTGAGGCCCTGGAGAGAGCTGCTCTGCACCTTGTGCATGAAAAATACACTTTTCACTTAACTGGAAAAGAAAAAAATCCCTGAGGAGTTACCACAGCATGGCCACCCACCTGCAAAATATTGGGGATTTGAGGTGGCATTCCAGGAGGGATGAGTCTTCGACCTAGAGGTTAAGGTCAAGACTCTCATATCTCTTACAATGAAGCTGGGTTTAGTTTTTTACTGCAAAAATCCTCCAGCAGGTTTTCAGACGCTTCTCCTCTGGCATGACACAGCTGAAAGGTGCACTAGGTTAACAGCATTGCATTTTCCATTTTCCACTTCCACATCCTGCCAGCAAAACCCAGTCCTGGTACAGTGAACCTGTCTGAGGGCAGCACGTCCATCTCAGTCGCCTTCAGCCTCCATGGACGTGTGTAGGGCATCAGTGAGCAGCAGTAGCAGAGCAAAAACTGAGAGACAGGAGGAATAGTATGCATTTTAAGGAACAGACTGATTTTAATGCAGAGGAATTGTTATGACAATTACAGTATTCAAAGCAGCTTTAATGTCTCTTATTAATTTCTTCTGCATTATCCACTTGCCCCCTTGGAGATGACCCAGACAGAACTTGATTGCAACTGCTGCTTGTGAGTGCAGTGGTTCCTTATAAACCATTAGGAGTGCAGCATCTGCTGGGGTTGCCATGGAGATGCCAAGGCTGATTGTAAGCCAGGTGATCCACTCCTGCAGTTGCTGAGCACTGCTCTTCCCTCCTCAGGGACAGAGGCTGCTAGGAGAGATCAGACTGTGGACCAGGTGCTGGGTGTCCTGAGAGGGACCCACACATCACGGGGGTGAAGCTATTGGGAGCAAAAAGAATGAGCCTGAGACCTACATGTGCAAAAGGAGGTGGGCTAACAGGAGGAATTTGCCATCTCTGTGAACCAAATACCCCAAATCTCTGACCCAAATCTCCTGGATCCAGGCTATGGCGGATGCTCTAATGTTGGCCTCGCTGACCTGGCCAAGAGCATCTCCGAGGGAGTTATGGCTCTTTCTGGGTGTTTATTCCCCTGTCAGAGGAGGGGGAAGCTCCTTCTGGGGTTGTGTTTTAGCACTGAGATATCTGGTCTTTCAAAATTTGGCAAGCACGGTGTAGTTTACGGCACGGTATTAACATGAATTAGCTGGGAATCATTTATCTGTGGCAGAGTGAAGGTTGCTGTTTGGCAGCAGGTGGCTTGTTTTCATGCGACAGATATTCTGTCCTCACTTCATAAACATCTATCAGATAAAAAGGTGAGGTAGTTGACACACAGCTCATCTATTCTTAGATTTGGCATTTGGGAATGTGGTTTCACTGCTCGGATCTGCTGGAAGCAAGTACCATTTCACAGGCAGGAAGGTTCTTCACTGGTAATAAATTTTGCCTCTGGTTTAAATGCTAGATGAGCAGACGTCCTCTCTGTCCTGGCTGAGGGCTGCAGCGTGCACTCAGCCACTGCCTGCCTTTTGTATGCTTAGCTTTGCCCCCAAAAATCAGACTTTGGATACTCAGTGCTGCTCTTGGGTGTGGAGCGGCCGCTCCTCTTGGACTCCAACTTCAGGAAGGCCATCAGCAACTGGGACATATATGCTCTATTATTACTTTATATATATCTTACTTTATAGACATATGTAAAATGCATATGTGTTTCCTATTTTATAGATATCCTACTCTGAAACCATGTCCGTCTCTCTTGAAATACAAAGTTAAAATAGTTCTTACAGATCTTAGTCATCTAAGTGAAGGTCAAGAATCCTTTTTTTTCATTCTTTCGAGAACAGTAACAGAAAAACATTACCAGATAAGGAAACAGGGTCAGAAGGGTGTGGATAAATGGGGCAGAACATGGAATGAAGTGACAGGAGACCTAATTATGGGATTGAAGCTACGAGATGAAATAGGTAAGAATCTCACAGGAACTTGAATCTCCTTGTATTTTTTGCAACGCTCTTTCCTCTTCTCACCTGAGCCTTTTAGAAACCAGTACATTTTTAGCTGAAAATTGGAGACAAGGACTAAATGGCCTTGTCATTAAAGAGTGCTTTTGAGTTGTCCAAGATCAGCTGGAGAGTTCTTCATGTTTTCTTCCTTGTGTTCAGGCCTGGGTGGCTGACCTTGGAAATGTGGGTGAAGTCAAGGGAAACAGCAGGGCTTTTTCCCCACCTTTTTCAACTTGGAGTCTGTGATCACCACCACACGTCCAATTGTACTTTCTACAGTAGAATCTACCCACTTCATTTGCTTAATTTAGAAGGACCAAATTATATAACACTGAGATATTGTATCAGGATTGCCAAAGTCAGTTCTGCTTGCCCTGCCTGGGTGGGATGGGCCCTGTTCACAGAGTCACATTTGCACCTCAGAGCATTCATGTTTCTGCTCAAGTGAATGCCCATCCCATAGTTCAAACTTGTTGTGCAAATGGCCTTTGGCAGGATGGATGGGGTGAGCCAGCCATCAACTTCAGAAATTCAGGCTTTTCAACCTGGCACCTAAAATCTGAGGGAGGAAATAAGGCATCAGGTTAAGGTTGTGTTGAGAAGATGTCCCCATGCCTTATGCTGTGCTCCAGGAGAAGAACAAGGAATGTGTTTGCTGCAAGTGGGCAGAGGGTTTGGGATGCTGCTGGGCAGAGTGCTGCTGCTGGCTGGTGATGCGTTTGCTCAGTCCTTTGCTGGGAAAGTAATGGCAATGCATCAGTGACAGGAAAATGCCTGCTCTTCATGAGGCTCTTCCTTTCCCAAGGCTCTGTGAAGAAATAACATGGTATGAAAATGAAGGCAATGTGGTTATCGGGGTTATTAGACCAAAGCACATTGGGAACTGATTTAGATCTGGATATTCTGCCTATAGTTTAATGTAGTGGCTATTGGAGAAATCACTTCTCTGGAAGACCACATGTGCCTGTGGGGAGAGGGTATCTCACCAGTTCTGGAATGTGCTTATCTTTAGGAAAGAGTGTTGTGGAATCTTGCTCCACGTAGGTGAAACTTGATTACTGCCTTATCATTCAGAGCTCAAGGGATATATTCATGCTGTTATTATAATATGTTATTTCCCCACAGTTCCTCACATAAATGATGGAGGCTGTGATGCAGAACTCCATGTGTGTGTGAATGCAGGAGAGAGAGGGGGAGCCTTGTGCCTCTCTAAATGAAAATCCATCTGCTTTCCATGCTGGAGGTGGATGCTCAGTGCAGAGCGAGGGATGCTTGCTTTGGCTGTCCCAGTGAGCAGTGCTCAATGAAGGTGTTCAAGCTCCATGCATTGGTGTTGGGAAACTCACAGTAGCTGTTTGGGAACAGAGTTGTGGCTCCTCTGGAAACAACCCTGATCAAAAAGGTGCCCAAAGAAGCTGCTCACAGTTCCTGGGAGATTCCCTCCATTCCTGCAGCAGCGTTCATTGCTGGTTCTGTGGGGAGGGAGTAAAGGTGGGAGCAAAGCAGAGCCGTGCTGGGGTGCTCACACCCCTGACTATTGCTGGCCCACAAGCCTGGCAGCCTGATCCCACCAGCTCGTGGAGGGACACTAGTCCCAGGCCTGACCCTTAAATCAAGTTCTTTATTCCCACCAAAGCCTGCAACTTGACCCCTGTTTTGATGCAAACTGGCAGGGAACTTGGTGGTGGTGCTGAGGGAGATGTCAGATGATGCCATCACTTCCTGGCCGTGTGTGGAGCAGGGGCAGAGCTGGAGGTGCTGTTTCAATTGGTGGTTGTGCTAAAGCTATCTGACCTTTAGCTACTTTATTGGTGAGAAATGGGTGAGGGGGCAATTACTGGGAGAACTTTTTGCCTTCTCTGCCAAGAGCAGAGCAGCAGACGCCCTCACAGGGACTTGGCAACATTGTGAGCTCTCCAGCAGGTTGTTAAAAAATCATTTTCATTATGAAGCAGAAATCCCACTGCTGAGATAGATTGCTTCATGCGAGCTGATTTGGGCTTGGTGACCAGCGTTTTCCATTTCCAGCCAACTCAATTCACATGGAAGATGCTCTGGTTGTCTTGCCAAACAACCCAGAATCCATGTGTGGAGGGACCAGATCATGGTTTTCTCTCTGGAGAGGGGAATTACCTTCTGGAGAGGACCCTGTGCCTGAGCACTTGGCACTTTTACAGCATCCCTGCAAGAATTTGATCTCGATGCCTTGCTTGCTGCCTCTGAGCCTTGGCACAAGCTGCTGCCTAATTTTACATTATTTTTGCCTATTCCTTAGCTTGCTTCTTTTCTCATCCCAGTTTCCTCCTGGAACCCAGTAGTACTCGCCCGGCTGCGGAGCACTGGAGCATTGCATTAAGGTGTTTGATTTTAGACCTTTATCACCTGTGACAAAATTTACATTATGAGTGGAATGAAACTTCATTGAAGAATGGTTTTGAACAATTTTCATTTTACTCTTCATGTCTTAAAACTGCCTCAATATTCTAGCAATAATTTTAGGTTGTTTTGCCCTGAAAGAATCAGAGTATGTCTTTTCTGACAAGGCTGACAGATGCTTTGACTGATGCTAGCTAAAATCAGGTCTTTCAGTCTAAGAAATGTTCAACATGATTTGCATACAAACAGGGACCTAGACAAGCACTGGAAAATTTCTTGCATTTGCAAATCCTGACACTTGAGACAAATAAAAGGAATTTTACTCCTTGAGCCCAGCAGATGCTCAGCAATAATGACATTCTCATCAACATTAGTTTGAAACTCCAAATTATGAAAGTGATGCTGGGAGATTTTTGCTTTTTTCCCCTCTATAGGCAGGCTCTGCTGACACTCTCTTGGCTGTTAACAAGCAAGAACCATTAAAGGCAACAGCCTCTGGGGCTGCAATAAAGCCTCCATGGGGAGCGATGCTTGTTCGCTCCAGTTCTCTGTGCATCCCAAATCAATGTCCTCTCTCTGTATCTTTGGCCATAAACGATTATGTTCATAAATATGCAAAGATTTGCTTCCTCTGAGCAAATCCTTCCACCACCACCACTCAGCCAGGTGAAGTCAGGCAGGCCCAAACTGGGACATGAACTGCTGGGAGCCCTCGAGGCAGGAGGGGAGGCTGTGGAGCGTGGCCTGTGCTTCTGGCAGGAGATGCCCTGCTGCCCTTTCCCAGGGCTGCCCGCCGTGCTGCTCGGAACCTTTCCCCTTTCCCCTTTCCCCTTTCCCCTTTCCCCTTTCCCCTTTCCCCTTTCCCCTTTCCCCTTTCCCCTTTCCCCTTTCCCCTGTCCTTTTTTCCCCCTTCCTTTCCCCTTTCCCCTTTTCCCCTCTTCCTTTCCCTTTTCCTTTCCTTTTTTCCTTTCCCTTTCCCTTTTCCCTTTTCCCTTTCCCTTTCCCTTTCCCTTTCCCTTTCCCTTTCCCTTTCCCTTTCCCTTTCCCTTTCCCTTTCCCTTTCCCTTTCCCTTTCCCTTTCCCTTTCCCTTTCCCTTTCCCTTTCCCTTTCCCTTTCCCCTTTCCCCTTTCCCCTTCCTCCTTTCCTTTTTTCCTTTCCCTTTCCCCTTTCCCCTTTCCCCTTTCCCCTTTCCCCTTTCCTCCTCCTTTCCTTTTTTCCTTTTTCTCTTTCCCTTTTCCTTTTTCCCTTTTCCCTTTCCTCCATTCCTTTTTTTTTTTTTTTTCCTTTTTCTCTTTTTCGCTTTTCTTCCTCCTTCTTCTTTCTTCTCTTTTCCCTTTCCCTTCCGTGCTGGTAGCACCCACTAGGGCTGCCAGTGAGCACCCAGGCTGTGCCCATGCCAGCACCTCTGGAGGGGCTCACTGAGGGCACCCCCGATTGCAGATGCTGCCACACCGAGTTCTGGACTCCCAGGCATATGCATACAAAAGCTTTCACCCATATCTTACCCAACAATGAGGTTTTATTTAGCTGCTCTGTGGTGGGTGCAGAGCCAGGGAGGGGGGAGTTCAGAGGGGGAGCACAGGGCAACATTGCAGCCACTGGCCCAAAATCTTGCAAATTTGAGGTCAAACTGTGATGACTTTGCAGCAGCTCTGCCAGCTCCCCGCCCCGCAGCTGTGTGAGCAGGGCACAGTGTGCTGTGCAAACATGTTACTTGGCATTTTTATACTGTTTTTTTTACACAAATTTAGTAAAACTTCCTAAGTATTCATAAACTGCTCACCAGCCACAGGAGCTGACGCAGGATGGAGCAGGCTGAGGGCTGGATTTACTATTTTGAAGAGTCATCACGTAAATTATTCAACAGCCCTAATCCGACCGGCTGTGTTTGCTGCTGTGGGCCAAGAGCTCCAGAGGCTGCTGCCTCCCAACACTGACCAGGAATTTTGCTGTTTCGGCTTTTGGCAGTGAATCAAGGCAAGACCTGGCCCAGGCAGATGGGTTGGAGGATGGGGGAACTCATCTGGAAGCACCCAGCCTGAAAGCAAAAATCTCCATTAGGAAAAAATATTAATGTCCTTTGCAATAAGGACTCCGTGGAGCTCTTGTGCCTTATGAATGAGCAGTAATAATGGCAGAATTGCAGCATCTCCAGATGCTTTGTACATGTTTCAGTCTTCATTTATTTGTTTTCTGTGCCGAGTTACTTGGGATACTGAAAAATGTAAATAATGAATATGTGATGAGCAGCAAGAATGGATCTCTGCCCTGCCTTGCTCTTCTGAAAAAGTTAATTAAACCAAGTACCAGAACAAAAACTGCTTGAGTCTGCTCCAGCATCAGCCATAAAGGAATTCTCAGGAGCAAGTAATTGACAATTAAAGCTCGACTTACAGAAAAGAATTAAAAAAAATAATCTTGTACATGGCTGAAGTGAGCTCTTCCCTGCAGCAAGGATCTAAGGGAGGGTTGTGTTGATGGGAAGTGAGCTGTGGCTGGAGTTAGGACACAAGTCTGCTTGCACCCAGGTGTCAACAGAACTGGTTCAAACACTTTGGCAGTGCCACTGGTTTAGATTAGAGGCATTTTGGCATCTCCTTCATCCAAGTTTTTAAGCTATTTGTGAGATGTGAGAACATCACTGCAGTGGAAGTTTGGAGAAGGGGCAGCTGAGGCCCGAGCAGGGCCAGCAGCCCAGGGGTCGCAGCAGCTGGGGTGGGAGCAGATTGCTGGGCTGCTGTCATGAAAGGTCAGGGCATGTGCTGGAGTACCCATTGCCTGAAACACACACAGCCTGGTCAGGGCCAGCCTTCCCCTGGGGGTGATGTTGATGTGGGATCCCAGACCAGAGGACTGCATATTTGATTGTATGAATTGTATATGTGTGTATGTGTGTATATACACATTTTTATGTGTGTGTGTATGTATATGCTGTGATTTGATGTGTGTTCTTCAGAGTTTAATGCTTTATTTAGACTGAATTCACTAGCTTCACAGGGCTTTGTTTATCCATTTTAATAAATCAGCTCTTTCAGCTAATTCTTGCCTTAAGAGCTGATCATATCCAGAGCCTCTAAGAGAGCAGCAGATATAAATATTTGCTTTTACAACTGGAAAGCTCTCCTGAGAATGCTTTAGCAAATGACTGGGTTTGCTTAAAACAAGGAAGCTGGTAATTTGTGGAGTTATTATTTGAATAAGAAGCAGAAAGGTGGAGCTGCAGAGGAGTTGTTGGTCACCAAGCTAAGGGACAGTTGTGCCATCAGCTGAGTTCAGCCAGCTTGCAGGTGAGGATGAAGCCTGGGGGCAGATGAAGCTGATGCTGTTACATGGAGGGGAAGCACTGGAGTCAGTGTCAATGGACTGAGGCAGCAGACTCACATAAATAATTTAAACATTCTCATTCTTTTCCTGCTCAGAGGTCCAGACAGACATTCCTGGCATGAGAAGTGACCGTGTCTTGCTGTCTACCAAATGAAAGGTCAGCATGTAGCAGAACCCACCTGGTAATAAAAGGCCTTTTTTTTTTTTCCTTTCAATGTTGTAAAATACTGAAACAGCTCTGGAAATGGAAATGTCTTTCCTAAAGGAGTCTCAGGTAGATCTGGTAGGACTTTCCAAAGCAAAACTACCTGTATGGAGAGCCCTGTGGCTGCAGAGCTGCCAGCCTTCGGCCAGTCCGTGTTTGTCTGCTGCCAATTTAAAGAGGAAGGGAAAGGGGCAATCTCACACTCAGAAATGTGAAGGGAGCTCATCAAACCATTTTCTCTAACTCAGAAAATGAATACCTACAGTGTCTGGGTTGGTGAACCCTGTGTGGCGATGACAGAGTGGGAAAGGGTCAGCTCTTGGCTGCGGTTGCTCTGACTCCCACTTTGGAGGCTGCATTAAGATCCAGTCCTCACAAGAGAAAAACAACATTATTATTTGGTACAGTTTATAAATGCAGTGATAGCTCATGACTTGTGGATGCTTTTGGAAATGGGATCCAGCTCTTTACTAACTTGTTCACGGCCCTGAGCATCCTTAGCCACCGTGTACTCAAATGGGAGCTGAATTCCTAAATAGTTCCAAGGATCTAGGTTGAAAATGTTTTACATTAAAAAAATATTTAAAATAAAGTTCTCTGAAATTGCTCTTAGCTAATGAGCTTTCCCTGGCCATGGAGGACAGTCAGCTAATATGTGGCAGATAATCTCTGGGAGAATGAGGACAGCCTAGATTTCAAGAATAGTATAATTGTGTGTAAATGCAAGGAACAGGGATCTTTTTTTAAGCCAGAAAGTGCAAAGTTCATCAGATGATAACATGGCAGCTCCCAGCCCAGGGGTCTGGATTAACTGGAAGCCAGGGAGGAGGCTGGGGAAGGAGGGCAGCATCAGCAGAGCACTGCCAGGTTTGGGGCTGCCAGCCCCACACTGCACAGGCAGCAATTTGGGGAGGGGAATATTAAATTGTGACACGAGACACATGCCCACTTCTCAGGAGCCCTCAGCCTTGGTTGAACTGCTCCCATTAATTAAACTGCCTCCCAGTGCTGCTGTCTTGAAGCTGCACACAGGCACCTTTTCATGAGCAACTGGGCTTTCAAAGCCAGTGGGCACCCTGGGCTCATGTGTACCCCAGCAGCACAGGCTCCCATGGACTTGGTGGCTGTTATGGAGCCAGAACCACTCAGGCCATTTGCAAATACAGGATTATCTGTGTGTAACAATTCCCAGATCAAGGGGCTGCTGATTATTTCTAACTTCCTATCTCTGCACCTTTCTGCAGGGTATCTACTCATCTGATTATAATTTATCTGCATGGGTTCAAGGTTGTGTGGCTTTTGGCTTCCCAAAAAGAACAAACCTCAGCGTGCTGGAAGCTTCCCTGCACAGCTCCAGTGGCTTTTGGGCCAAGGTGCTGCCCCACACCAAGGTGTTCTGGGTGTTGCAGGAGCCTAGCCAAGCCCCACAACCTGCCAGGGAGAGTGGACACGAAGGATGCTGCGCTCCTGCTGTGGGCAAGTGTGTGATGTGGATGTTGGCTTTGCAATGGAGGTAACAGCTCTGCAGGGCTTTGTGTGTGTGTGATCAGGGCGAGCTCACGGGAGGCAATGCATGCTCCGAGCTGGATGCCAGAGGCAGCTGTGTCCCCTGTGCCTTGCAAAGCCTTGGTCAGTGCTGGGTACCACCAGGGTGACACCAGGTGGGCCTTTCCAAAGATTTCTTGGGGAAAAGAAGGAATAAAAAAAAAATTAAAAATCATCTTTTGTGGAAGAAAATAGTGGCAGCAGTATCAGAGCAGATTTTATTGATTTTTTTTAGCAACATCAATACTGTGCCAGGCTGGCTCTGGCTACACAGCTGTCTGGGGCAAATGGCCCGCGGCCAAACAGTGACCTCAGATCCGCCAGGAAACAGGACTCGCTGACATTCACCTTGAGCTTCAGGGGGAGGAGGAGGTGGGATGAGATCTCACTTCCAGGAGATCTGAAAGGAAAGGGTTGTGTGTGCCCCCCGCTGCCACGGGGCGCTGGCATCGCGCGCAGCCTGCGGAGAGAGGTGAACCAGCAGGGCCAGATGGCGAGGGAGCAAAATTTTACAGACTTCTAGCTCCATCCCTCAGGCTCAGTGGGTTTGTCAGAAATGGTTAATCATACCTCAAACGGGCTAAAAAAAAGGCTTCTTTTTTTTTTTTAAACCACGTGCCTCAAAATATATGGGACTTCTGGAGCCCAGATGAAAAATTAAAAAGGTTTGGAAGCTGCATTTGCACTTTTATTGCTGAAATTTGTGTTGAATTTTTGTTTTGCCAGCACTGTCTGTCTTATGAAATGTGACCTGAGACCTTTCTAGTGCTGGGGAAGGGCCTGGTGGCAGAAAGCATCGCCCAAGATGCTCATCTCCCCGATTTATTTCCTGCCTGTTCTGGTTCCAGCATGACATTAAAGCTGGGGGGCACAGCAGGGGGCTGCAAAGATGCTCTCTGTCAAGAAAATTCTAAAGAACTGCTTCCAGCAACAAAACCATCCCAAGCACAGGGGCACCATGCCAATTTTGGTACCAAATTGCACAGGAAATGGTGCAGCAATTTTTCTGCAAGGAGAGGCAGCAAGCAGTTAAAGGGAGAAAGTTCTCTGCCAAGAGATTCCAGCTCCTGCCATACAAAATGCAGCTCAGCTGTACCAGGGCTGACAGACAGCATTCACTGTGCTTTCAATCACTGACAATAAATTAAATTGCACATATTAAATGCCAATTATATAATAACCTGTAGTTAGTGTCATACTTGTCGCTGAAAGCAATACCCCCACCCGACTTACCAGGTCTGTTTTGGAAAACATGGAAAGATCTGTGATCTTTCTAAGAAAAAAGGCTGTTATTTATAAATTACAAGTTGAGGTCTCCCTCAGTGTAAGCCAGAGGCCCTTGAGGGGTTTCAGCTGAGCTGCACTGACACACGAGCTGAAGATTTGGCTTTTTTAACACCAAAAAGTGGGACTGGGTCACCAAGACACACGGTGCACGGGAGATGCCTTTCCCTGCCCACTGAAAGCACGTCAGGGATGGGGCTGAGCTGGATCTTGTGCTTTCATTGCAAGACCTACTAAATGAAAATCCAGTTTTCTACTGGCAATTAACCAACCCTCCTTAAGAGCAAAAACATACACAGAGACTCTGCTCTTTGGATGAATACTTCCATTTATTCCAACTGGAAAAAACATTTTTTTTTAAATATACTGAAGTGTAACTTCTTTTTTTTTTTTTGCTTTTCTTTTTAAAGGAATAATAATTATCACATCGTCCTTTACAAACAACAAAAGAATTCCTAGCAATAGTCTGTGGTATGGAGACATCCATCTTCAAGATTTCTCTGTATCTGCTGCTTTGAGTGGCAATGGGGCAGCTCCACGTGTGCCCAGGGTGCCGGTGCCAGCCCTGCCACCAGACCCCCCTCCCCGGGGTGCAGGGCAGGGCTGGCTTGGCAGAGGTGCAGGGGCACCCCGAGATGCGGGCAGCGCGCGGGGCGAGGGGGATGCAGCAGGTTAAGCCTCTCATCCCTCCTGCAGCTCAAAGCTCAGCTTTACCTTAACACCCTCAGGCGCCAACCTGCATCTTTGGGTGCCAAGAGCCCCTGTGGCAAACCTGCTCCTTCCTGGGAAGCACCGGATGAACTGGCACCGGTTTGCAACCCTCCAGTACATCCAGGACGTGTCGTGATGGCAGCACCCTGATGTTTACAGCACACAGAGAGCAAACTCACAGCCACCACAACACGACACAGCTGAGCCCTATCGATCGGGCGCTCCACTGCGGGGAGGCTGCCACGGGGCTGAGCCCACCCTGGCACCGAGCGGCCTCGGAGGGGCGAGGCCATCTCCCCAGGGCAGGATCAGGCCCGTGGGGAGCAGCTTGCAGTTGTTCTCTTATGTGTTATGCAGTAGGCAATAGTGAGACTTCCACTTGGTAATGAACAGCAGTTAACATAACCCAGGAGACTAGAGCACCATAAGACAAGTCTATATTCAAAACAACGTCATGCTGACATCACACAATTGCACCATTTACACTTTTATTTACTCCAAATAATAGTTCAGCGTTTAAGTAACTTCAGCGTTCTCTACAGAGGTGTAAAATTCCTTCTCTGGCTTTGGTCATTTACAACGTTGCAGACATTTGGTAGTTCTGTTCTTTCCTATTTAATAATAATTAAAAAAAAAAGAGTCTCTTTTGCAGCTGTCAGAATTCCTGGATCTGACTGATGGAGCATAGCTGAAAATCACAGACGTGAGGAGACTTCAAAATGCCACTGAGGCCTCTTCAAGGTTTAATGAACCACAAAATGTTCTCTTTTATTTACCAGGAAGAAAATAAATCAACAGAAAAAAGAGTTAAAACCAAACGAACCTCAAAACAAATGACAACTCAAACTGTCACTGATATGCTTAAGAAATTTGATGATGAAATGGAAAAGAGGGGATCCAAAGTACTGTTTGGTTAGCTCTCGCTGTGCATGCAATATCCCAGTGACTCCTAAGATATAGAAATTCCTCTGATATTACAAAATACAAAAATATTTTCTCCAAACTCTCATTTACATTGCATTTACAACAATCACGGAAATAACTTAGGCTCCCACACTGTCCGAGAGACAAATTACCTACCCACGTGGCTAATGGGGAACAAAAACGTGGTGGAAAACAAAAGTTACTGGCAAACTAGTGCTGAGAGTCAACAGTGGTAACCAAAACATACGGACAAAAGGAACTCAAAAGGGTGGCAGTATTTGGGAGAAAGAGAAAAAAACTACTGGGTAAATATTACAGGCTGAAGTGAACTTTGTTTATTTTTTCTCCAAAGATGTGCAAAATATATTCACCGTGCCCAGGATTATGACTATTTATAGAAGCCAGTCTACAACCTTCGTACAAATCCCTACCCTTCAGGTCTTTTTTGTTACAATAAAAGCGCTTACATGATCTAAAACAGTGCAAGTTTGTGAGTTGATTTACATTCTCCCAAGGTGCGTGGCAAGGATGCCATTAGGATATGATACAGTTTTTGCTCTTCTGTCTTTTCCGGCTGTGCAACTGTCCCCTGCCACCCAGCGTGGAAGACTTGGGCATGCTGTACGAGCCGTACTTGTGCAGGAGCTCCTCGCTGGTCACGTACCGGAGACGGGTGGGCTGGGGAATCGGCTCCCCGAGGAAATAGCCCTCGTTGTCAGACTCCGAAGAGGAGGAGCAGGTCGAGCACCAGTCGTATTCGGCGAAGTAGGGCCCCCATCTCTCACCCAAGTGGTTCTGCAAGGCGAGATCCGACACCGTCCGGGGACAGTGGCCGTAGACGTCCCTGCGGGGACCCTGCTCCACTGTCTCCCTGCAGCTCCTCTGGTGCATGAACCGGTCGTAGTCCTCCCTGGCTTGCAGCGAGGGCCTCTCCTTCAGCCGGTAGCACTGCTCGCTGGCCAGGTGCAGGGCATTATCCGACCGGGAGCGTCGGGACCGCCGGGGCCGGTGCGGGCGGTAATGGCGGTCATCATCCCGGAGGTTAGTTCGCCGTCGCGTGCGCTCACTCATGGGAGCGTGCCTTGAGCTCTCCTGCACCCCCAGCTTGCCCCCAGGCACCCCGCTGCCGTAGTCGAAGCTCTGGTGCATCCGCCCGTGCGCTGGCCGCTCTCGGTAGCCGAGGGGGCTGGCGAGGCCGTGCAGGTTTGGCTCCATGTCCTGGTACTGCTGCACCGACAGCAGGCTGCGGACAGACTCAGCGCTTCGAAACTGCATGGAGGAGTTCAGGGTCCCCATGTTGCTCATCTTCTCTGAGACGTTCATGCCCGAGTCTTTGCTCAGGTCAGGCATCGAGAACCTGGAGAGATGCTCCTGGCGCTTGGCTCCACCGTCCGCAGAGAGGCCTTCGCAGGCAAAGGGAAAGGGAAGGAAAAAAAGAGAGTTAAAAAGGAGAATTTTCTGTCAGCAGAGATGCAGGGAGAAGGCTGGCTTGGCCCAAGACTTTTGCTTCAAAAAAAGAACTCAATGGCTTAGAAGCTGTCCTGAAAAGCCCTTCAAGAGGAAGACTTTTTTTTTGTTTTTTAAAGAGCAGGCAGTTCCTCCTTTGGGGAAATCACACCAATTTAAGGTGTTCTGAGTTGGACTCCAAGATGCTTTTCACGACTTCCTTCCCCATATGTCTACACTGTCTGTGACTTGATAGGAATAACCAGCGATGCCAGTGAGAAATTATGCGTCAGAGGTAAGCTGAGGCCTCCTGCACGCTGAGATAACTAGGGTGCCATGATCCAGCACCCACACCTTGTGCAACAACGACATGTTTTGAAGGACTGAACAATGTCAGGGGCAGCTGAAAACAGGGCTATTACCTAATTCAAGTTTGTCACCACACAAGTTCCCTCTATGACACCTGCAGGGGGACCGAAGGCACAGCCTTGGTCATGTGCGTGCAGCCAGGTTTCCCAGAAGGTGAGATAACACCAGAGCCCCAGAGGGTCTGCTGGAGCTTCCTGTAAGCAGTGGGACAGCAGAGGGGTCAGGCACTCACTGGGCTGCACGTGGGCAGGAACCTGGAACATCAGCTCCATCTTGATGGGCTGCCCTGCTCGGGAAGGTGGCCTATTTGGGTCTCTCCCCTGCGCCAGTCAGCCTGGAGCTCCTGTAAGATGCTTTCCTCCAGCCCAGAAAGCCTTCGCCCAACAGCAAAAAAGTGGGGTGCCTGCTCACCACCTGCCCATCAATGAGAAATCCAAGGCACCCCACGTTGCCTTAATCCTTGACCTGTTTCTGGGCATTTTCTATCTGTATTCTGACCATCTCCACGTTGGCCTGACAACTGGCAGCACCCAGCGCTCGTAACTCAAGCTCAGGACAACGTGTTTCGCAAGTTGTTTCAAAGGAAATCCACTTCATCCCAAATCAAATGCAGAGTGTTTGCTTTGGCACTCTTCTTCTCATCCCTCTCCTCCAACTTCCCCGTGCAGACCAAACGTGGAGAGCTGTGCACCATCAGCAGGATTTCCAACATGACGCACAGCCCTTATGCAATCACCAAGAATTTATGACTTCGTAAATTAATTAAAAAAAAACCAACAACCCAGCCCATAATACAAGAATATAATTCTTTTTCCCTTAACAAAAGCTGCTTACATTTCATCCAGAGCTCAGCTCCTTCGGCTTTAGCTGCTGCCTGCCAAACCTGAGCAAGAACAAGGAACTGCTGTCACTAAGCCCGCTCAAGAGCTGCTTCAGGGTTCCTTTGGACTCAGCCTTGAAAAGATCAACAGATCCTGCAAAGATCTGTCGTCTGAGGTTTTCCAAATCCTCCCCTCAGTGGCACCAGGGAGAGTGCTGGCACTTGAGCACAAGCTGCCTCTGGGTCTTGGCGTGATCTGGTTTTGCTCCCTGAGTCCCTGTCACCGCAGCCGTTTCTCTCTGCTCATTTGCTTTTCTGCTGTTAATGGGAAAGTTTATGGAGTTTTTGATTACAGAGGAAGGTAAAGCAAAAGCAATCCCTGAATTTTGCAGGAAAAGGGAGAGGCTGGGTTAGAAAAAAAATGAAAGCCATGTTTTGTTCCAAAAAGGATGCATTTTTCAAGCCAGCTTCATGCCTTTTTTCCCCTAAGGTACACTGATCTCCAGCGAGCTGACCCAATCCTGCTGAGCACTCTTTGAATTGGGTCTGCCTGGGTTCCCCACCCCTTCAGGAGTGAGTGATTTCCAGCACACACCAGCTCCCCACTGGAGCCATGTTGCCTTTGATCCTAGTGATGCTGTTTGATGCGTGTGGCACTGCTTCCTATGTCCCTTCTGTGCCCCAGCGGTGGAGCCCAGCACCTTCTCGGGGCCAAAAGCAATTCAGGAAGGTGTACAAAGGCCAGAATAACAGTTGACTTGCTGGTGGAGCTGATCTGAATGTGAATCAGAGCCGCTGACAGCCGAATCTGGCCTTAATCAGATCTGTCAGACAATAGCTGATGCCAAAGAAAATGAGCCCTCGGTGACATTTCCGCAAGCGTCACGATAAGGGAGTGCAACGGCAGCGCCGGGCAGGAACACGGCTCCTACCACTGCAGGATGCTTCTGTGGTGTCAGCAGATTGATTCTGGCAGCACTGTTGGAAAGGGGTTGACCTTGTCCTGCCTCATGGGGACATGGGGTGAGCGGGTCCTTCCCCCCAGTGCACAGCCAGCCACACCGGAGAGCACCCACGGGCCGCGGCTCCCCTGCCGCAGCCGTCTTGCTCCTGTGGTCCTGTGCCCAGGGAGAACAAACCAAGCACTTGGGGAGAGGATCCTGAGATGTGGGTAAAGCAGAATGATATTTTCAAATTAAGTGGGACACATTTGCATCCTCCACATCACTGGCAGGAGCGACGCACGCAGCCACAGTGGCGGAGTGGGATGACCTGCGGTGAAACTTGCTTTCCATTCTGCTGGGACTAAAGCAAGCTAGGATGCACGGGGGGCTCCAGCTCTGGGACTTGCTGAGCCACTGCCCCACAAGTCTGGCTTATGGAGGATGGGGTCTCCAGGCCCACCTCCACACATACCTCCAGCAGACACTGCCAGGGCTTTTCCCTTTCCTCTTCAAAGCTCTGGTCAGCACAGGAGGAAGCAATTTCAGACAAGGAGCCTGAGATACCTGTAGGGCTCATGCTCAGAGCACAAGGTTTAATCAGTGATTATTAGGTCCAGGGGGTATTTCTGGCTGCTCATTCAGCCAACCTCATTATAATTAAGGACACACTTTTTAAGACTGAATCACTGAGAAAATGTGGATGGTAAGAGGAATCCAGCATGGAGCAGGCAGACCACTATTACCAGCACAAGGAGCTCAGGGCAAGATGCTCAGAAGACTGCAGCAAAGCCACTCCAAGACCCAACAGCTTCATTTCTCCATATGACAGAGTGGGACATGCTCCTTGCTGAGGGCCAAAGGTATCTTCCCAGGCAGACCTGCCAGGCTGCACAAGAACAAGCCTTTTATTTGGGAGCCACACTAGCACATGACCCAGAGTGATCAGGGGCCAGGGAAAGTTTGTTTTATCTGCTAACGGTGGCAATGAAGGATTTCTTCTGCTCACTCAGGAGTAAAGCTGTGCTTTTACAGCATCACTGAAGACATCAAGAGCTCTGCACAGCTCTTACTATGCTGGAGCAGGCACAAGGTCAAGGATGCAACTTCTAACCAATGACATGCAGAGCTACCTCCAGGCTCAACTTTATGTTTACACCGGTGCAAGGTGTAAATCATCATGAGGTGGGTTAGATCCACATGAGTCTTCTAAAGCTCACAAAATGATCCTGTCCCTATCTGTGGAGCTGCAAAGCCTCAGCAAGACACAGCAGGAGCAAGCCAGGAGTGGTTCAGCCTGACCGCAGAGAGTTCAGAGGACAGCAATAACCATTTGTCTAAAAAAATCTCATCTAGAAAACATGACCTAGGAATAAAGTTTGAAGGAGCACGAGTTGTTTAGTCTAGAGAAGAGAAGGCTGAAGGGATTATAATAACAGCCTTCAAATACAGAAAAAAATGCTTGCAAAGAGGAGGGGAATACATAATCCTTCAGGTCTGCTGCACTCCTGCAAGGAAAATTTAGCTTGGAGAAGAAAACCCTTCCTGTGCAATCACAGCAGAGGATGGGTGGGGAGGCTCTGGCACCAGAGGGTTTCCAGTGGATGCCCAGGCACAGGCAGGGCGGCTCTGGCTCTCTGGTCCTGCACTGCTCTGGCTGGGGTGAAGGTGGCACCAACCCTCCTTTCCTGTGGTCATTTGCCATTCAGAGCTACACCAGTGCACTGAGGCCTGACCTTCTTGAATTACCAGTATTTATTTACAGCCGCTGCAGCTCCCTCTTAATGAAGTGTTTTATCTGGTAACACACTAATAACCTGATCGAGCCCTAACCTGGAAGAAAGAGCACGTGAAGGGAGACCCTACCAGGCAGTGGTGATTTTTTTCCTAATGAGGAAACCTGAGAATCTGTTTCCTGAGGTCGTCCAGGGGAGCGGGAGCCCTGCTTTGAGCCACGGTGCAAGATGGTTGTTACCACATCACCGAGCCCTTTCCAAGGCTGCAAACCCAGCGATGACACGCTGACCCCACGAGATTTTCCTTCTGCAAAACGATGCTCCAAGAGACATCGACTGCATCCATTGGTGGCTGCCCAGAGGCTCTTGCACCGGAGGAGGAGAAATGGCACCTGCTGCCAGCTCTGTGGTGCCCATCCTGCGGCCAGACTGGAGCCAGCACTGTGGTGCACGTGCACCCAGCAGGTTATTTTGCTGCTGTTCTCCACTGCGTTGGGGCTGCCAGGCTCAATATTTCACCCCGAAGCCATGGAAACGCACGCCTTTCGGATGAACACAAGTGAAACCTGGAGCTTGTCTGCAGGCATTCAATGCAAAACTCGAGCAGGATACAGTGCCAGGAACACAAAACAGGTTTCTGGTTAACATTAAAGTTTGCTAAGAACATGCTGTACAATCCTCTCTGAAGTCCTTCCCCACCACCCCTCTTAAGAACCATGTGTTTATCCCATAAAACATTGCCAAGGGAAATAACAACAGAGCAAGCAAAGTGATGGCACAAAGATATTCCTTGTGAGCATCACCTCTACAGCCTCGCCACAACAAAGCACTCGGGGGTGCTTAAATCTCACAATGTGCTTTGCTGACTGCAAGTTGCACTAATTATGAATTATTAAACCACTCAGCAAATGACAGCAGAGGGGCCGCAGAGAGCACATTCGCTGGGTGTGTGAGGCTGGGAATGAAACCTGTTATGAGGGGAGTCAGCTCCCAGCCCCCATTAAATTAAACTCCCTGTGAAGCTGGGTGAGGTCCCACCACAGAAAGCATCCCAGGGCAGAGATAGCATCGTCTGCCTCACCCTGACAGGGATATTGCAAGCAAACAGGGCTATGCTGATGCTTGCTTCTTGCCTTTACATTTATCACAGTGTACACACACACCTGTGCATTGCAGTCCTCACCACCTGAGCCCCATCCTGGCACCTGCCTGCACCAAACCCCTGTGCCCAGCCCAGCCAGTGTCTCTTTCAATGCAGCTACAGAAGCACAGGAGGGGACAGTGCAGCATCCCTCACGTCCAGTCCCCCATGCCAAAGCCTTCTCTCTCCCACAGCACCAGGCAGACACATCCTCAACACCCCTAAAACAGGGTTTATTTCAAGTTCAACCTCAAGTACTGAAAAGGAACGTAAGGAGAAACAGCCTGCCCAGGGCTTTGTTTATAGCTGAGCCTCGTCTCACATTTGAGTGACCTCAGGCTGTGCAGAAATAAAGCAGAACCCTTATGCAACTGGAAATCACAGAACATAAACAATTGGGTGAAAGCAAAGTGCTTGCCAAGTGGGCTGCGGTGCCGACAGGCTCCCCCGCTGTGCCCCCGCCTGCCATCCCAAGGGTGTCAGGGCACGTTTCCCACCAGACCAGTTCCTCTGTCTGGCTCACTGAAAGAAGTCCCTACATAGGTGCTGCTTGGGAAAGGCACTGGATTTTAACCTAGAAGCATCCCTGTAACCCTCCTCGTCCGCTGCCCTCCCCAGACAAGGCAGGGTGGGCAGCACCCTGGGGTGGATGATGTGCTACGCCTCCCCCCAACAACATCTCCTTCCAGAAGCTCCTTTTGGTTCTCCTGGTTTGGTCATTACCCCATGTACTCTGGCACATCCATGTGTGACACCAAAGGCCTCCCACTGCTGAGCAGGAAAAGGCAGGTGAAGGGGAGAAGAAATGTTCCTGGCAATTTTACAATATTGCAGCATTTGGGATAGAAAACCTCTGTCTTCACATCTTGGGCTTTGAAATGATCTTTGAAATGGCTTTGGATTTGGGAATGTTATACTTGGGTCTCAAAATTGCAAGAAATCACAGAAATCCTCCCAGGAATTCCATCTTCTGACTTGTAAGCAGTTTTACGACACCCATGCCCAGGGGAAAGAGGGTGGCAGGAGCGTGCTGGAGAGCTGGGAGCCTCCTTTGTCTTAGAAAAAGTCAAGAATAGCCAATGTGTCATTTTCTGGCTTGTGTAACTCAGCTGAAGCACCCGGGGCAGCCATTGTCTCCAGCCAAGGGGACAGCAGGACCCAAGGGAAGCAGTGCCATTGAGGACACAGGGATGGGGACCAGTGCTCAGGAACAGCTCCCAAGCCCTCGGTGCAGGAGGCTGGGTCACTGAACACTTCTCAGAAAATACAACCCAACCCTGAGAAAGAGGTTTTTTTCTTCCTCCATCCCAGCTTTCAGCCCCTCCTCAGGAAATGGAAGAAGAGGGGAATGGAGATAGAAGATGCCATCAGGTCACTATGACAGGTAGACACGAAGGGATCAGTGCTGACCCACGTGCATATTCATACATTCCTTCTCTCTGCTTTCTGGGTACATCACAGCTGTTGTTTGGTACTGGAAAAAGCTGTCTGGGGTCTTTGGGCATCTCCCAACTCAGACAACAGGAGAAATGTGTGCCATACATGTGAAATCACTTTCCACCCTGTAACGGCACCAGTTTAACATTTTTTTCCCTGCATTTATGCCTATGACAGAGGAGGCTGTTACCCTCACCCTAACTCATGTCCCAAGGAATACTTAAAATCTGTTTCTCCTTTTTTCTTACAACAGAGTCACTGTTCAACACGACTTCTGCCTCTGAAGCACTCCTGCTCTCTTCAAGCTGCACACAAAGAGACTGCTCCCACAGAATAACATTTAGCCCGCAGGTACTTTCTTAAGTGGACTATTTGTGACCAGCTGGCCTTTCGTAGAAATGACTGCTTCGCATCACTGGAGCTCTTGATTTCTAATTCAGCTGCTTGCACATTCAGTGCCAGTAAAATCTTTTTTAGAAGGCAACGCAAGCCCAAGCAGAGCAAGGCAGAGCACAAGCACTTGGATCAGGGCAAGGATGGACAAAGCATCTTCTGGGGAGTGATTGACTTCTGGTAGGATCAGACTCCTCATAAGAAAAGCTTCCTGGACAAGCTCCATCGTCCTGATTGCTTAATGAAGGAGTAATAGGGTAACCATTGCTACAGCACCCGCTGTTTTGTATTGTTGCTAATGCCATTAAAAAAAACCAAAAAACAAAAAACACCCAAAGGAACTCAAATATAAAAGATAATATAAAATCTTGGAAAATGTGCTAGGAAATATTTTATGCTCTTTGTCTGTGTTGGGCAGAATGAGGACCCAGTATTCAAGACGTAGCAGACTGGAGTCTGTCACAGCCTTTGGTTGATGGCAGAAAAGGGATTTTCAAACACAAACATGGAATGAGAGGAGCAATGTCTCCCACCAGCAGGTGAAGGGTCTGAAGCATAAGTGTTATAAAGAGTGGCTGAGGGACCTGGGACTTTTTGGTCTGGAGAAAAGGAGGCTGAGGGGAGACCTCATCACTCTCTACAACTACCTGAAAGGTGGCTGTAGTGAGGTGGGTGTTGGTCTCTTCTCCTGTGTAACAAGTGACAGGATGAGAGGAAACGTCCTCAAATTGTGCCAGGGGAGGTTCAGAGTGGATATTAGAAAAAAACTCTTCACAGAAAGGGTTGTCAAGCATTGGAACAGCTGCCCAGGGAGGTGGTGGAGTCACCATCCCTGGAGGGATTTAAAAGACATGTAGATGTGGTGCTTAGGGACATGGTTTAGTGGTGGAGTTGGCAGTGTCAGGTTAAGGGTTGGACTCGATGGCCTTAAAAGGTCTTTTCCAACCTAAATGATTCTGTGAAACTCTGCCCTTTGCTAGTGGACGTGGTTAAACCACATCAGCATTTGTGGCAAACACACAGGCACAGATCAGAGGAATGCACAGATGCTCCCATCTAATTCACACCTCAAAATAAACCTACAAGGAGGGCCTCTTCCACTCTGGCATCTGCTGGTGCACTGCTCCCCATGGGGGGACAGCAGAGCACACGAGCACTTTAAGGGCAAATACCCAGTGTCACACCTCTTAACCAGCCCACGAGCAACTGGCTTTGAAGCAATTAAATAGAGTCTGGTTGGTAAAATGAAAGCCTGGGGTCTTGCAGCAGACATGGGGTCACACAGGTCTTGACCAGCCCAGTGGGTGACCCCTCGTCCTGCACTGAATGCATTTTAAATATTACAGGGACAAGACCTGTTCAGCAGAGGCAGCTTTCAGGCCAGAGGACAATGACTACTGCTGCACACCCCAGGTATTATCTGCTCTTACTGACGTCTCTAGCTAATTAGTTGTTAAGGTGTAATAGAAACACCACAGCAAAATCTGCTGCCAGGGAGGGACCAGCTTTTAACATGTGCTCTGCAGGTCAGGGACTGTTTGCCCTTCAGCATCCTATAAAAAAAGAACGTTTTCAGCAATGCCATAAAATTTCAGGTGGATGTGATATTAACTGCTTCACTTTATAAGATGGAGCAACTGTGCAGCATGAGTAGTTCAAAGGGATCTCGTATCTGGATGCCTGGGAATTTCTTGCAAAGCAGAGCTGAGGCATGTGGAGTGAAAGGCATGGAGAGAACTGGACCCCCAGGCTGCATTGTGGGGAGCTTTGGTGGGGGCAGGTGCTTGCTGGGCAGCTGGCTTGGCTGTGGTGGGGAGCATGGGCATGGGAGGCACTGCACCCTGACACTCCTTGCCCAAAAACCTACTCCCCTGCAGACCTCAGCCAGGTCACGGAATCTCTCTGTCCTGAAAACGCTGCCGATTAAGTGGGATGATAACTGTGTCCTCTGTAATTGCACACACAGCCCTGGGGGAGCTGCCTGTTACAATCACAGTGCCCCCAGCTCATGCTGAGCCAGGTCCCAAATCAAGGAAAATTATTAGATCTTACACATTAATAAAAATGTTATCACCTCACTCTGCAGAGGAACTGCTTAAACTCATTGCAAGCCCCATCATGCTGAGCATCTGCTCCAGAAGGCAGGGAAGCAGCAAGTTATGAAGGCAGGCACTGCCCGTAAGGAAATTCATACATAGGATGGGTATCTTTGAAAAAACCTCCCTCCCAGCATTAGAAGAAAGCATTTCTAGAACGAAAGAAGGATTTTTACTCTAATATGAAGGCTTTGCCACGTTTCTCATCTCTTGACCTGTATCCCGGATAACTTGCTACACTTCAGCTCCAAAGCACGCAACAAACCCTTCAATACCCAGGGATTGCTCATCCGGTTGCTCAAGACTCTTTGTACTGATGGGGTTTACACAATACGAGTTTTCAGGAACATGAGTAGCTTTGGGGAGCCTTGTTTTGGAGAGCAATTCCCAGCTCCCTCATTGTTTCATAGCTCTCTTCCCTCCCCTTATACCCTAAGCAGCTCAGACTCTCTCCAGCTCATTATCTTCTCCTCCAATGCTTTTACCACTGGCCGGTTATGGAAAAACTGGCTGAACACAGAGATCATTTTACCTGTTGGCACGAGGCTGGCAACTCCCCTAAACAAACACAGAACTGGGGTGAGGAGGCACGGGCACAGCAGAGCAAACCTGTCTGTCCAGGCAGGGCAGAGGCACAGAGCTTGTGTTCAGCGGCGCTCAGCTCCGCAGGACCTGGGAACGCTCGCCAGCACATCCCAGCACCCAGTGCCAGCATCCCACAGGAGGGTCTGGGCACCATGTACCAAACTCGCAGCTGGTGGCAGCAAGACAGACTGCATTTTGCAAGGGCCACACACAGGACCTGCCCAAATCCAAGGAATGTTTGGCTGGAACGGAAAAAAAGCTGGGAAGTGGTCAAAAAAAAGCAAGGTAGTATCCCTGGCAAGGAATCCAGGCTCAGTGTTTTCTTTTCTGAGAAACTTTCTGCTGAGGGCCTTAGAAGCCAGCAATGGCTGTGCCAGATGAGCACAGCCATCTGAAAATGCAACTGCAGCCGGCGTGCGCAGGGGTCTGAGCCGCCCCAGCGCCGGCTGAGGACCACAGCCCTGCTGCAGACACGTCCCTGCACGCAGCCACATTGCTGCAGCCACAAATGAAACCCAAACACGTTTGGGGTGAGAGACCTGAGAACTAATACCCTGGGATGAACTCAGGCAAAACGAGCATCTCGCTTGGCTTCTCCCTGCAGTCTCTACCAGAGGACTGGGGAAGAGGAGAAAATGAGCCATGCAGAGAAGGGGAAGAATGTCTTTTAACTAGTCATGTGCTCAAGCACTGCATAACATGCAAAAGGGGTTAACTGGGCTGATTTTAAAGCATTTAGAAATATTTTTAGTCCCCAAGGGCAGCTGACAGCAGTCATTTAAGTGTTGAATGCTGGAATTTGACTCTGCATTAGCAGCTGGCCTTGATTTCCCCCCCCCCAGTTCATAAAAGGAAGGATTAAAGAACTTGAAAACATTTGTTTTGAGCTACATGGAAAGGCCAGCCATCTATAAAGCCCTGCATTTGGTAAACAAGCAAGCAGAGCAAGAGGGGCCTGCCAGGCACACCAGGGCCAGGCAGGCAAGCTGTGGCACCAAGCGAGGTCTCCAAGCTGCTGGTTATCCTTGTAATGGTAAGAAACTTGCCATGGCAACTGACTTGGAGCACAAGGGACCCCATCACACAGAGAAGGTCCTGAGGCAACCACAGGGTGACAAGAGGAGGTGTGACTCACCTGTTGCATTGGAGAGCGCGAGGGACTCCATGGAGCCACGGGGAGTCTGCTCGGTGGGTGTCAGGTCCTCTGTGAACTTAAGGGTGTTGATGGGGTGCCGGGTGCGGCACTGTGGTGTTGGCATCCCACCTTCCCCTTCTTCTTCATACTTGGGCACTTTGAGACTCCCTCTGGTCTCGGGGAAGCTCTGGTTGGACATGTCACTGTAGCTCTCCTGCGAACGAAGCCTCCCCGAGTAGTAGTCCTCTCTGCAGTCCTGGATGAAGCTGCCACTGTGGCCCTTCATCGCCAGCGAGGAGCTCCTCTTTGGGTTGCTGAAATGTTTTGCCCATAAATCCGGCTGCGAGCCCGGGACCTGGCTGGGGTTATAGGAGGTCCTTACGTTGCACTGGCTGAGAAGCTGCAATGGGTTTTGGGACTGACTTTGCTCCATTTTGCTCCCATAGTGATAGAGCTCATCCCGGCTCCTCCACACGTGCTCCCTGTTGAGGCTTGGCGTCTGGCTGGCCAGGCTCAGCAAATCCATCTGCAGTGAGAGGGGGTCCACATCGGTGGAGAGGCGGTTGGAGGTGACCTGCAACTGGTTGCAGGGGCTGCGTGCTCCCTCCTCGCCTTTCCCCTTGTTCTTGCCGATCTTGGCGCTGCGGCGGGACTCCTTGGCTCGCGCGCTCTGGAAGGCCGAGTCGGAGGAGTCGGAGCCGTTGGGGTCATCGCCGATGCTGCAGGCTCTGGAGCAGAAGATCTGCCCCTGCTTGGGCAGGAAGGGCCGTCCCAGCAGGGACTTCTTGCACTGGGCACAGCAGAAGCAGGTCTCGGTGGCGTGCCAGTGCTGGCCATCGTACGTCATCTGGCCCTGGTCGATACCTTGAGAGGGAAACACTGTGTCAGAGTCAGCCCACGTACGTCACTTCACACTGCACTTAACACATGTGTCCCCAACGAGTGACACCTCCCCAGGCTTGCACTGCAGGGTTTCTCCAACACATGAAGTCAAGTGCATTCCTAATTCCTTACAGGCTGCAGGCCTTTGCTTGGGAGTTACTCAACACTGGGAAGGGCAGCAGAACCGAGCCTCAAGCTATTTCATAGTAAATGGGGATATTTCCGATCATAAAGCAAAGGAATGCAAGAAATTCTCCATAAAGTCCTTGAAGTCAAAGAAATAATATGCTGCCTCTCTGAGAAAACCAAAAGCCTTCAACTGTACCATAATTAGGAATTTGTGCTGCCTTGGTTGAGTATGTAACAACAGATCACATCCCTGTCCCCCACTGCTACTGTGGCCCCACCCTGACTTTATTTTGGCTATTTTATTTGGGGCCTCTTCTCCAGAAGAGAGCGGAAAGAGCTGGGCCCAGGGATCTGAGTACACCCTGTTGCCCTGCACCCAGCCACACTTCCCTGGTTACCCCTTGGGTAAAGTAAAGCAATGGATACAGAGAACCTGTCCTCTGCCAGTGAAACCCTGGGGCTGCTCGCAGGCACTGGCCGTGCCGGCTGCGTGCACATCGCTCTCGGTCAGAGCCACGAGCAATGCTCCAGAAGTTTCAGTTAGAACATTTATTTGCCTGTTAAAGCTGCTGTTCATGGCAAAAGCCCCTGTCACCTGAGAGACTGCCAGGTATGGCATGGTGCTGCACCACACGTGTGTGTGGCACGTGTTCGCACCCCGCCGCAGCCGTGTCGCTGGGGGGGCCGCCCGCCACTGGGTAATTTACAAATCAACAGTATGTTAATTGTCTATTTTATTTCAAGCTAAATTTGCTTTAGTGCAAGTGGTTTTTTTTTTGGCTTCCCTTATAATAAGCAGAATGTTTGTATGTATAGATTGGAGTGCTTCACTTGTGGACAAAAGAGAGATAAGACACTGGGTGGGATTTTATCTGCTCCTTTTCCAACGTACCAAAGCTATTCAGCAGAGGAAGAGACCAGCTTCCTTACTCCATCCTCAGCTACCCAACCTAAGCTTTCCAAGTCTGAAGCACACGTTTATCTCTGATTTATGTGGCTCTTAAGCACAATGCTCAGCAACTACTATGAGCAACTTGCAGCAAAATGGCTGCAGTCCCTCCTTTGCTAGAAATGTGCAGATATGCACCAAAACGGGCACTTTGCCCCCAAAATCTGACAGTCAGCAGGCTCCGGATGGATGGACAGGGGAGAGGACAGCAGATGGGAGAAACAGCAGAGAAGGGAGCACGTGAGAAGCGTTAACAGCTGCTTCTTCATCGCTCTGCAGCTGAGCTTTCAGGAAGGATGTGCTGCAGGTCACAGCAAACACGTCCTCCAAGTGATTCCCTGAAGCCCCCAGTCTTCCTCCCCATGCCATCTGGCTGCTGCACAAGAGCAAATGGTTTGGGTTTTTTCTTTCCCTGCAGCCTATGAATTATTTGAACATGTGAGCTCACCTCCACGGACAAAGAAAGGGCTGCCTGTGTGCCTGCAGATGCTCAGTCAAGTAGCAAACAGGCTCAGGAAGAACAGCGAGGTGGCTTTTCAGCCCGCCCAGCTTCCCACCCCCCAAGTGCTGGGGGCAGAGTCAGCCCCCAGAATAAAGTATATTTTAAATCACTGCTCTAGAAACATAGATTGACTCTGATGTATTATTTCTTTCTAACTGAGAACATCTATTGGCAAGTTGATTAAAAAAGGTAAACAGAAACAATAATGATGCCTAATGAACAAACACCTTTCCTGTCAGTAGCTAATTCACTCATGTGATCCTTCAGTAAGATTGGCTGCAAAAAATCTGAGAGTCCAAGAGCCAGGCTGTTTACAGGAAAATGAGACTTAAAGGAAAAAAAAGGATTCATTATATTTGACCAGATAAATCTTTCACTAGTCATAGCAGCTCCCGAGGCTGCTCTCTGATAGTCCTCCCCTCTCCAACCATGGAAAGGGATAAGCTATGGTTTAACTAAACAAACCACTGTGCCTGCCCCTTGGTGGGTTGTGAGAGGGGCACGAGCCTCTTTGGATGCCACAGGGCTGGGGCAGACCCCAGCTGCAAGCAATCCTGCTCACAGCCCAGTGTTGGTGTCAAAGGCTTTAATGCAACAGCTCTTTTTGCAAGCAGAGGTTTGCCCCACTCCCCTCCCGGCACCGCGCTCGCCCCGGGGCCAAGGGCAGGGGCCTGTACCGATGTGCTGGGCGCAGGTGTCGCAGTACTCGGCGTAGAGGGACTCGAAGCAGCTGCAGCAGTAGGGCCTGCCATCCTTCATGATGTACCTCTGCCCTCCCAGCACCGTCTCGCATTCGAAGCAGCAGAAGTGCTTCATGTGCCAGTGCCGCCCTTCGGCCTCGGTGCATTCATCGGCAAAAATGATCTGGAAGGGGGGGAAACACAAACAAGGCGCAGAGTCGGTCAGGGAGGGGAACCTGGGATGCAGGCACCAACCTCTGTGTCTCTTGCCTGTTCACAGCAGCTGTGTCCCTTGGCTTGTACAGCCTCTAAATTCTACCGCTAACCCTCCCGTCCTGCATGGGAAACTCCCATGGTCTCGCTTGTGGCAGGGGCATCCATCACTCCTTAAGGAAATCCATTAAAATGCAAATGCCTCAGGACCCCGTTAGCGTGTGGACTACAAAGAGTTAAGGCAGAGCTAACAGTAAGGTGCTCCTAAGCACATCCATCAGCAGGAGGGGTCGATCAGGGTAATAAACACGCTTATACACAACCTATCGATCTGGTGGACTTCTGAAGAACAGAGCAGCCACTTACTGAAACACACCTACCCGTCACTGAAACAGGGACCCGAGTACAGAGGAGGAGTGAAAACACAAGGAGAAGTGGCAGCTCTCTGGAGGGGAGAGCAGATGGAGCTACCTGGCTCCTCACCATCGCCTCTGCCCCAGCCTGTCTGCTTCCAAAGATGAACACAATCATCATACCAGTGGGGAAACTGAGGCACAGGCATAGTTGGCTGTTAAGGCTGGGCTGGTAAAGCAGCCATCTGAAATGTTTTCAGCAGATGCTTTCTTGCTGCCTCTGTTTCCCATCCCCACACCACCTCCACTCCCAAAGCCAAGCTGGGGGAGCAAGCAGCAGCCCAGCTCTGTTCCCTGGCTCCCTGCCCCGGCACAGGTCACACCAAAAGCTTTTCCCCTGCAGTTCCCCTTACCCCTGAGTTACTCTTTCTCACAATTAAGTGCCGGATGTTCTAGGGGAAGAAGTCTATGTTACAGGAGGAGCTGAATGAAAGACTTGTAGGAAAATTTGTAACGATAAAAAGTACATAAAAAAAATCACCCAGCCTAAGCCACAAGGAAACAGGGCCAGTCAAATAGTTAGGAGTTGTTTTTTTACTGGTAACATTACAAATTTAATTGGATACATACGCCAATGTTCTTTATTTTTGAAGTGCATATAGCCTTGGATTTTTACTATTACATGGTTGCATAGATGGGATGTGGTATTTTATAGCACATATGGTTTTCCACACTACGGTTTTCATAACTTTAAAAGCCAGAACAATTTCTTTCACCAGCCTTTTAAACAGAGATTGACACTTGAGAAATGCTCAGAGGCGACTCTGTATGGTTTTCTATATTCATTTTGTATTCCATTTGTTCACCTTCCCGTTAATCTTCTCTCTCAAAGCCTATTTCAGCTCAGCATGTTCTCAGACACTACTGTCTTGTAGGAAATACAGCACTCATCCTACCATAGGCTTCTTCTGGGGAAACAGAGGACAAGGCAGAACCACCAGACACAGCTAGGGGAAAAAATGCTCGTGGAAAGCCTCCCTGGCTCCCTACACACAGATGAGGACATCTCTCAGAACAGCCCTAGGCAGACTGCAGCTAAAAATCTCCGAGATGCTCAGCTGAAACCCCAGGAAAAGCTTGCATGAACCCTCGGCAAAGCCAAACCATATTTCATGTGGACACCTCTGTGGTGAAGCTCCCCCTGTACTAACGCACCCAACACTGCCAGGGTGGATGGAAGGGAAATACCCTCCAGCTGGCAAGGGGAACCCTCTCATGCCATCACTGCAGGTAGCATCCATGGCAGGACATATCTTTCAAGCGGACAGAAGCTGGATCAAGCTGGTTCTTACCTCGTCGCACGCTGCACAGCGGGGCTTGAGGCACTCGGCGTGGTGCCTCCCGCAGTAGATCTTCCCATCTTGGTAGAAGTAGATCAGGTCGACGAGCAGCTCATTGCAGACGCTGCAGATGAAGCAGGGAGGGTGCCAGCAAACACCATGTCCTGCTCGCGAGGCGAAGACAGCCATGTCCCCTCCGTTGATCTGGCCACCACACTGTCAGAAAAGCCAGTGTTTAACGGGGAACCAGCGCACCCACTGCTGCCCATCGCCAACCGGCTGCTTTTGCACCCACTGCAGAAGAAGGTGCTAATTCACAGCTCCTTTCTGCTGTCTCAACCTCTCTTCATCCCCATTTTATGGTCAGGATACCAACAGCTTCCCTCTCTGCATGAGGTCAGGAGCTGAAGGGACCGTTCCACACCAATTATTTTAGCATGTGCCCTGACCGACCTCAGTGCTCGTAGCTCACAGAGGGCACGTGGAGGGTGCTGCTCCTGCAAGCTCTACTTAATTTTGGTGATTCAAAAGCCACCCCACTTGCACCATTTCATCAGCCTCCACCCACCTGCTCGCAGATGGCTCCAGTCATGGTTACAGGGAATGGTCGGACATTGCCTCTCCCTAAATTCTCCCTCTTCCTTTGGTTGCTGAAGAGTTTGAGCTCCCTCTTCTCCTCCTCATCCAATGAATTGCAATAGCGGACCTAAAAAACAAGCGATGCTCAGCTTTGTGGGTGTCCCTGGCTGCCCATGGGCTCTGCAGACCTCTGCAAGGGGGTTACAACAACGACCTCCGTCTTCAGCTTCAGGGAGGCTGGAAAGACACTGCTGTTGGGTCGGGGTTTGACCAAAATTTCAAGAGGTAGAGATGAGAAGAAAAGGCAGGAGGAAGGTTGCTCTCCAAGCTCTAGGAAACTCTTAAAAGTTGGGTCCTCTGAGTCTCACTCAGACCCAGCAATCAGACTGATTGTTTTCCTGCTTTCCCCTTATGGCAGAGGTCTTACAGTAGCTTCAAAATGTTTTACCTGCACTTCTAGAGCGCAGCCAGTTTTCCCTATGCAAATAAGGGAATTCCATCTTTTTGGGAACTCCATTTATTCTTCCAGCATAGGTTCAAGTTTGCCTATCTGCAAAACCCCTGTGTTGGATGGCAATAAGGAAATAAGTAAAATAAAAGGATATAAACAATAAATGATACAATGTCCCTAAAGCTTATGAAACTCTGAGGTTTTCCTGGCTGTTTTCACGCTGCAGGCTTAGCACCTGGCTGGTTGTATCTCAATGGAGAACACGACTGAAGAGCCAAGGTGGCCATATGTAGCGCCAGCGCCTAATCCAGCCTCTGTTACTTTGGAGAGCACACTCATGAAGCTGACTAGGATTGTTCATGTGAGCAACCCACACAACTTGAGTTTTCAAAGCAGCAAAACTGAGCATGAGGGGAAACTGGATGCGAAATCTACCAATTTGCAGAAAATGCATGCTGACTTGTGCCTCGAGCTTGCAGCAGCACAGGCTGGAGTAGCAGCCTTCATGTGCATTTATTCCTATGTTTTTCAGCTGTTGGAGGCTGTGGGTTTTCAGTGGCTGCCAGGGAAGGCAGGCTGAGTCCGGAGGGTATATGGGCAGAAGCCCCTGCCTGGTGCCTGGAGCTCCCCCAGCACTGGCAGCACCATGCAGTGCCTGTGGCACCCAGCCACGCACAGGCAAACTTGTTAAAATCTGACCTAGATCAAACAAGTTACCTGCACGTACTTTCTAGAGCGGCTTCTTCAGAAAGAAGCATGAAAATAATTCCTTTTGTTTACAAAGGGAAATTTTGCGGGCTGGCAGAAGCCAATGTTCTCACTGGTGAGAACAAGACGTCAAAACCCAGACCCTTTTTGCTGCCTCACGTCTTTCTTGGGAGATGTAAGAACATTTATTTGGTCTTGACTCAACCTCCGGCATGTCAGGCTCTTCCAGCTCCCGAGGTTCAGCCTGAGTGAAACCCCTCCTCGGCACACGTGCTCCCATTCCCAAGGTGAGTCGGAAGCAGCACTTGGGAAAAGGCTTTTGCCACTTCGGATCTGGCTCTAAATGATCTCAACAGCACTTCAAGCCAGTTTTAACGTGGCTTTGACCTCTGAGGGCTGAGAAAATGCTTTTATTTCAGAGATCTGAAGAAGGCTGATTTAAAAATTTTAACTTTAGAAACAAACAGCTCCCTCCTCATCTACAACACAATCCAAGCATGAAGCAAAAATGGCACTTAGATAGCAATATGACCCAACCCCAAGTAAACCCCCCCCAAAAAAGCAGGAAGGACTTAGAAAGGACCAGCCACGCTTCCCACGAGGCACCCCAGGAGGTGCGTCCCTTCCCCACCCGCAGCACGACCGATATCCGAGGACACTTTCTGGTTACCAACCTCATTGTCGTGTGGTGGCAGCTGGTGCAAAAGCTGCTTTATGCGCAGTTTTTCTCCCGGGCTGTTGACGTAGGGGACCTTGTCCTCGGGCAGGCAGCTGTAGTACTGGTGCACCTACGGAGCAAGAGAGGGGCTGCAGCGGTGCTCCTTGGCCAAACCCATGCCCCCATGCCCACCAGCAGCCACCCCCCAAGCCAATGGGCGCCGGGTCTTCCCACAGATTTCGAGCAGGGAAATGCAGCCAGTTTGATTGCCTTTTCCCCACTGAGGAGGACTGGTGGCAGCCCCAGTGAGGCTGGGAGCTCGTTACCGTTTGCTCGGTCAGCCTCCATAGCGTTAGCATGTTTCGCCGGCTGCGGGGATGTGTCGGCACCTGCCTCAGCAGGGGAGGTTAAAAAGGCTGCGCCCCGGCAGCCTCCGTGTTGCCGGCTATCTCAGCCTCCACCTCCATCAAAACCCTCCAAGCTTTTTTTTCTGCAGCAATTTGTGGAAATAAACAGCAGATAAAAATCTGTTGGAAGGCCTGTTTTTTTCTCTTTTGTCTCGGAGCGCCTAATTAAAACCAGCCCTTAAAAAGGCAGCGTGGTGGGGCACGGCGTGCCCTGGCGCTCTAGTGCCGGAGCCTCGTGCAGCCTGGAGAGGAAGCACGCCCTGAACCCCAGCGTCTCTCCTCCGACTGCCACACCTGGGATGTGTACTCAAGGGCCGGGCCAGGCACTGGGATGGGGCTTGCTGGCTGAGGACCAGCTCCCAAGTGGCCACGGTGATGATCAGTGGCTTGGGAAGAACCACAGGACATGGGAAAGGTAAGGCAAAGCTTTTGCTGCTCAGCTGCGATTGGGAGTCTGGGCTATGCCATATGCCTTCAGATGCTTGGACAGGAGCAGAGGGCTGGCTGGCTTCCTTAAATCCGTGCTTGGCTAGAGAGATGCAAACTGTTTTCCTGGTGCATACAGCTTTCTGCCTTTTCTGTGTTGGGATTAACCCCCCGAGATGATCCCTCGGCGCTAAGACACAGCAGCAATTCGTTTCAGAGTGGCTGCACTGCCTGCAGCTTTCACAGGGCTTTTCCCAATGGCTTCTGATCAGTTTTTTCTCCAGCTGTACGTTCTGGCTTTGGCCTGGAAAGCATCACCTGAACTGCCTTTCCCCAGAGAAACCTTCTCTTGCCTGCACAACCCCGCAGCATTTGCAGGATGACAAGCTACCATGGGTCACCACGAGAGACGGGGACAGAAAGGCAGGTTATGGGGCTGGCTGGCAGGAGGGCTCGCTGCCAGGCTCGCAGGCTGTGGCGGTGGCTCATACAGGGAATTACCTTCAATAGGAAGAAATCACACTTTATTCCAGAATAAATATCCAAAACTGGTATTATCCAGGAATAATTACTCTGCAACAGCTCACGCCCTGGTCTCATTCAGTTACCTGGGAGCAGAGCTGCTCCAGAATCGCTTTTCTTCTCAATTTATGATTCCTCCCCAAACCGACCCTAACATCCACCTTTCCCCATCATCAGGTTTTGCAGAAAGAGAGATTTTTTAGCAGATTACTGCCCGTAACTCCGCAGTGCTGACAACAGGGGAACTGTTCAGGTCATGAAGCTGAGGAACACGCTGAACATATGCCACTGCAAAACCCTAAATTTGTTTTGCTAAGGCACAGCAGAAACAGACCCACCAGCTATGGAAACTGTCAAAGAAGGAAAGGCTGCTAAGGATTTTGTTATGTTAAAAAGAAAACAAACTACACACATTAGAATACTCACTTTGCATTTATAGAGCATCCTTCATCCAGGGACATCAAAGCACAATAAAAACACTTAAATTCTTACGACATGCTACATGAGGTAGCAAATATATGCACCAGAAAGGACTATTTGCAGTATAATGACATTAAATGAGTTCCCTGAGTTCATGCAGCTAGTCCTTAGCAGAGCTTGTAGCTGAAAATCTCCCAGCACTGCCCCAGCTGCTACACTTTTTACCAAGCTGCCACGCTGCCATGCTGCACCTTCCCGGCCCGTACAGATGCCTGATGACTTCTCTTGCCGAATTCCCCCAGTGCAGACATGCTGCTCGCTTTCCCTTGTGCTCAGGTTGTGAGGCATTTTTTCTTGCAATGAAGTCCTTTTGCCCATTGAATTGTTGAAGTTGATGGAGACTAGAAATGACTTTTTTTTTTTTTTCTTAAGAGCTGCCAAATTCCATCAGGCTGTTCCGGTCCCTAAAGGAACGAGCTGAGAGATGCTCTCTCTGGGCAAAAAGCAGAGACGTGAGTTTTTCTTCGGCAGCCCAAGCGCCGTCTTCCTGGAGCCTGACGTAGAGGGAAATACATGCCCAGTTCTGCTCCTGCTTCTGTTGGGAGGTCTTCCATTTAGTCTCAGCAGGTCTGCAGGAACTGGTTCCCATGGCACCAGCAACATAGCTCAGCAGGGATGGGCAATTTGGTTTGAAAAGCGAAACAAAATAAACATAACAAGCTCTAACCTGTGTTCTGTTGCCTGAAACAACCAAAAAGGTTGGATCTGCATCAGGCAAGGGTACTTTCTGCAGGTGTGCTGATGGAGGGGATGGAGCAGAGGCAGCTGACAGTCCTTGCTCAGCACCCATGGCACATCTCTTGATGAGAAAACCCTTTCCTTATGCCTGTTGATGGCTTCCTCCACTGTTGCCCTTTCACCCACTGTCCCTCCTGGAGACACAGCCGAACCAGGAGGATGCACAGGTCCTTTCACTTGGGGCATCACTCTTATCCTGAGAGGTCCAGCCAGAGTGCAGGTGAAGAGCAGGATGGGCATCCTCTCCTAGGCTCACTGATTCCCTATGGGATGAACACAACTTCCTAGCCAGGAGAGACAAGCCCAGAAGGGATTGGGCAGCAGGCAGCCAGCATCCCCTGTCTCCTCAGCTGGCCACTGACAGCATTCCCCACCCCATGAGTGAGGGGCTGGTGGTTGGGCTGGCACAGCTCAGTTGGGATGCTCAGTAAGGAAAAGAAGGAAAGCAGGATTTTGAGATAAATTGTCTTTTTCAGGGAAAAGACCTAAAGAAAATGTAAACTCACTGGAGAACTAAAACCGCTCAGTCTGCACTTTGCTTTTGTACAAAAGGTCACTGTTTTCCAACTCCTCCTCCATCCAGCTCTGGTTCAGAGTGCACACAAACCTTTGTAGCTAGCAAGTCTTGTAGGGCCTCTGCGGCCAAAGGGTCTGATCCAGACCCCCCAAGCACCAGTGCACAGCTCCTCATTGACCTCATGGGCCCTGCAACATGAGCTACATCCAGATAAGGAAAACAGCATGGGGCAACGACCCAGGGTGGATAACATATCCCTTTAAATCATGTGCTATCTTCAACTGTTTAATTATTAAATACTTTGGCTCTACAACACAGCAGCTCCACATCCTGCTATTTCCCCTTGCAACAGAACCGCTCTGCCCACAATTATCCTAACAAGCATCATTAACACACACGAGCCATGTGTGGGGGCAGGTTAGGTTTCATCCTCAGTTTCCCAACTTGCTCCTCTTCACTCTGACCTCTGCTCACATCTGGAGGGGAGATAAACCAGAGGAATACAGAAAACATCAGGCTGAGTTAAAATTAGTCTTTAGACAATGTCAGGGGATGGGCTGGCCAGTGTGCTGGAAGCCAGGCTGGCTGTGGGTGCTGGGTGCCATGGCACACTGGCCAGCTGGGCAAGCCCGGTCCTGCCTTGGGGAGGTCACCAGGTGCTCAGACAGGCTCCGCACCACGAGAACACAGTGCAGCAGATATCCATCTTCCCAGGGTGTTATTCTCACCTTCAAAAGGAAATTCCAAGTTTTGCTAATGAAAACTGATACATACTTTGGAAATTATCAGCTGCTTGGAGCTAAAAGGGGAAGGCACAGAGAAGAAGATAAAAATTAATAAAGAAAGAAACCAGGAGAAAGGAAAGAACATAACGTGGAAGAAGGGTAGGAAAAAAGCCTTTAAAGTGGAGCCAACTTTATTCAAAGGCACTGAGGAAAGTAATTACATTAGTTTACAAATGCCTTTGTGTTCTGCAGTCTTCCTGGGCTTGGGGTGTATTTCCATTTTAACTTTGACAGTTTACAAACCTCCCCATCTCAGCTAAACAAAGGCAGGACTGCAGCTTCTCCTGGAGGTCCCAGGGGTGACCAAAGACAAAAGCCATGTCAGCTGTCTTTGTGGCCAAAGTCTTACACCTTCTCCTAGAAGGAAATGTTTGCAAACAAGCTGGGAACTTAAGTCATTGATGAAGGATCTCTTTGATCAGTGAATTAAAGGAGGCGGAGGGCAAATACCATGTTTCTTATGTCATGAATTGCTGTTGGGAAGGAGAATTCAGATGTACTCGCTGTGAGTACAACAGCCCTACTGAAAGCACCCACCAAACCGGGCAGTTTGGAATGACTGTACTACAAAGCAGCATGCCGTGTCCTGGCACAGCTCAGCTGATGGGTGCTGACTTGCTCAGCCATAACAGCTCCAGCCTAACCAGCTGGGCAATCCCACATGGCTTTCATGACACCAATCAAAGCGCAAAACCGGTGTAAGGGTTTTACAAGGAGCCTTGTGAGGGCAGTACGTGCTGGTCTGTGTGCAGCAGAACACAGATGTTCCCCAAAAAGGAGACCTCGGTGGATCAGCCACTGCTCAGGCACAGCACAGTAAATCATCACACATGCAGTGGAGTATGTTCAAAATCCAGGCACGCTGACATTCTCTGACATCCCCCCCCATTCCCAGGAGATCATAATTTTCCCTGGCACGGTCTCATAGCCCCAGCAGTCCACTCAGTGCTGCCTAGGGAGGTACCACACCGGCACAGGGAACTGCCTGTGCAACAATGTGTGAAGCAGTGGCTGCTGGTGCACGTGTGTGTGGCCACTTGCTCATGGCCCTGTCCCCCAGCTCACTGTGTGTGAGCTCCAGGAACTTTGGCTGCAGCTGGAGGAAGGCGGCCAGCAGCTCCAACAAGCCTGTGCTGGCCTGGGCAAGCGGTGCAGCTCGCCCGCTCCTCCCCAGTGCTGGCTTTTAACCACACGTCATGCATTAAATGATCTTTTAAAATCAACAGGGAAACAAATCTGGTGTCTTCATTATTTCTCTCATTCCTGCTGGCCTCCCTTGAAAAAGTAAAGGGGGAAAAAAAACAGACAAGCTACACGCAAATAACCCTCTCAATGTGTCTGTAGAACGTTGCAAGTACTTGGACATGTAGGCTGATACACGAGCTCCACACTCCACAGATGATAGCACGTGTGAAACTGGAGAACTGGCTCACTGTGCTCTGGCCCAAGTCTGGCACACTCTCCTTTTCAATGGCCATTAGGATGCAATGCACTTACTTATTTCTTTAAGCAAAACAAACCTTGCAGCAAGGCCAGATGCTCTGAAACAGAGAGGAGAAGGGGAACTGCTGGCTGGGTCTGCCAAGTGCAAGGAAGCAGCCTGAGACAGAGCTGGGGTCCCCTGGAGCCCCCGCAGCCCTGGCTGGGAGGAGCCATTATCACCCCAGATCCGTGCAGGCGCTCTGTGTGCCGGCACGCGGCAGGGGGAGGCAGATGCGATCCCTGGCGCCGCGCGGTCCGGCATCCCGCAATGCTGAGTTTTGCTCTTGGGAACCCACTCCCGAGTTGCAGGGACAAAGGCAGGGAACAAAGGCAAAATAATTTTCCTAAGTGCTATTTGTTCTGGCACGCTCTGGGGCTCTCCGTGCGCTCCTCTCCCACGGCTAACGGCAGCCGAGTCGTTTGAGCGTTGCTGCTCACCAGTTGAGAATGACATCCATTCCAGCCAAGCCTTTGGAGCAGTTCTTCTCTGTAAGAGATCCCGCGGAAACATTGCTTCCTGCTGGCATCAAAGAAGAGCATTTGAATGAAGGCCGTACATCCACGAGTTTTAGACTTGTGAAAGCACATGCCATGATTTTTCTTTTTTAAGCAGAAACAAGTTTGGATTAAAAGGAGCCAGAAACCGGGCTTTCAAAAGCATCTGTGAGGTACTGACCAGCAGAGCCACTCTCGCAACGCTCAGAGTCCCCAGGAGCACCAGCAATTATGATGATCATCTGCTGCACTGATCATAGCTGATAATTTCCCTCGATCTGCCACTTTATCAGACATGGGGCAGCATACTAGAAAAATGCTGCAACAAAGAAAAGCTGTAACTGTACGTTGGAATAAAGCTCCAGGACAAGTTCATGTCGTGTAGTCTGGATTTCTCTGTTTCCATTCCCACTCCCTGCTCTTCCCCTGCCTCTTACCTCTGCTGTTCACCACACGGCTACTTCAAATTCAGGAACTGAGCAAAGCCAATCACGTGAGTGGTGCTGTTTCTGCAGACCACCAAAAGCAGCTGATTTCCTCCCTGATAACCAAATTGTTCAAGCATTAAATAATTTTAACAGCTTCCATCAGCTCTCAGTGGCAAACACCCCAGGACAGAGAAACAGAGCAAAAGCGTAGACACATGGGTTTTTGGGTTTTTTTTCAGCACAGGATGCATTCACACCTCCTCCATCCGCTCTGCTCTGGGGCAGAAGGAATAGCTCCAGGACCTCCTAACCCACCCCAGCTGCCCGCAAGTCACGAAGCACAGGCATTGCACATGGAAAAAGCATTTTGCGTGGGGGGATTGCTGCTCCATCCGGCTGGCAAGCATTCGGCACGGTTCGATGCCTGGAGGCTGGATTTACACAGCTCTAGCCTTGAAATAAGAGCCTCTAACTGCCAGGCTATTTAGATACTGAGAGTTCACTGGGGAGGTGATGGACTTACTGCTACCTCAAAGAGAAACTAAAGAGCTTTAAAAAATGTGCTGAAATGCAGGTTTTGGATAAAATACTACAGCATGCACATGTTAGAAGTGGCTGCAGCTTCTGGCACCAGTGTGCATGAGTTACAGCTCCTCTTTGGTGTCCTCAGCTCCAGCATGCTCTGCCCTCAGGATTGGAATCTACCAAGAAAAGCAGAGCTCTTCATGGGGCTTTTCCTTCCTCTACCTGGCCAGAAAATTAACTTATCCACTCCTTGTTACCATGCAGGCCTGGGTTGCTTTGGTCCGTTTTGTTCCTTCCTTGCTGCATGCAAGACTTCAGTCTCCCGAGGAGTGAAACAGTTTGTCGAACTCATTTGGCTCAAGAAAGCAGAAGGTAAAAGGCACTCTATTGTGACACAAAGGCAGAAGTGAGGCACACTTGCCCCAGAGACAACTGGCCCAGATAATGTACTTTCCACCACACCAAGCTGGTGAAAGTGGGTCTCTTTTGGTAAGGTGTAAATGCATGTTCGGTGGAGGTTCATCTCTGCTCTCCTTTCCTCACTTTGTGACCTCAACAGCAACTGATGAGGCTTGGAGGTTTTATAACTCAAGCCCTTCCTGTGTGTCTTGTAAAAGATCCAGAACAGGAATCAACACCTATGTTCACCCCTGAATAAATTCCTCATGACAGCTACGAGATTCACACCACACTGCAAAGCTGTTGAGGTCCAAGCTCTAATGACTGCCTTAGAGGGAAATGATCCCCTGAACCTTCATGCTACTAAGTTTAGCTCAGATGAGATTTTCATAACTTTTTAAAGGACTCAATCACTGCAACTGTGGTGACAGCAAGAGGGAATTAAGTTCTTATAGCATATACAAGGCATGCCAGAGCCATGCAGAAAGCCAGATTACAGCTGAAGTAAGAGCCCCACTTTTGTTTTAATTGGAAATTTGGGCCTATAACCAGTTGCTCCTATTATTGAGACACAATAAAGACAGAAGTCCTCAAAATTCCCTTGTATTCAGATATTCAAGCTGGCAAGTTATAACCTCTTTGGATTTCTCCAGACCACAGGACCAATGAATTCAAGTCTGTGCACTCACATGTATTTACACATGCCTTGCCTAAAAATGTGAAAAACACATCATGAAATTACTTATTTTTAAGCATCTGCCCTCAAACTTAAGTCAGTGCAAGGAGGATCATCTGTCGGACTGCCAACCCCAGCAGACAAACTGGCTCCTGAAATTGCCTTTCCCTGTCTTCGCAGCCAGGCCCAGCCTGGGATTTTGCTCTGCTGAGGACACATTTCTACTGGTGTCTGCCCATTTCAAGACTTTCCCACTTATTTTTTTATCCAACCATCAAACAGCAGGCAGGAAAAAGGAGTATTTCTCAAAGACCACATCTTGAGCTTCTGTCTCACCTCCCACACAGCCACATCTCCCATTCCCATTTGCACCCACATCTTCCAGAAGAGAAATCCCTCTTCTGCCATATGACAACTTTTCATAGAGGTCCAACCCAAGCAGGATTAGAGCCCACAGGAGCCTCTTGGCCATGCCGTGTAGCTGACTGGCATTGCAAGAAACCACATTTCCTAATCACCTTGTAATTTATGGAGCTCAGTCTTGGGTTTTTACCCGTCACTCTCCCTTGTTGGCAGGTTGCTGCTGAGCCTTACACCTCTGATGGTTTGAAACCTCTTCCAATTTCCTGCCTGAATGCATTCAGAGCCAGGTTATATCTATGTCCTTGTGCCAAAGTTGAAGCTTGAATAACTGCTCTTCCTCTTCTAATGCATAGGGAGTGATCATGTTCCTTCGATTTGCTAGCTTGAACAAACCGAGCTTTTCTAGGCTCCTCAACAAAATAATGTTTCCAGTCCCCTTCCAGTTTACAACCTTCTTCCTTGAGCAGAGGTGTCATAAATTTTAGACAATTTTCCATACTTTATGCAGTGGTATTATATTTTTGCTATTACCATCTTCATCCTTGCGTTACAAACATATTTAGAAATATGTAAGATTTAGGGCTGCTGTGTAAAGCACTTGTAGTCCTGCACACTGATGATCCATAATACAAGGTATAAGTTTCAGCTTTGCTCTTCAATGGAATGGATAATTATCTGTGAACACTGGAACAATGTTCTTTTTCTATTCAGTAGTGAGCATTAAGCAATCAACATGATTTCACCTAATTGAAATGTATCACAGACCAGCTGATGCTTGAATTATTGTCCAGGAATCCAGCGAGACCTTGTAGGTTTGGGTCAGTTCCCCTTTAGATCTTACTTAATATTTAAGCTATGGATTGAAAGCTTAATTCTGAATATGACCTATGGAAACTGCCAAAAAAATGATGTCATGTGTGTTGGCCAATTTCCCTCCCTGAAATCCTGTAAATGGCTGCGTTGAGTGAGACATGAACATTGTCTCCCAAGAATAGCGAGGTAGGAAGGCTGTCGTCCAAGTATAATAACAGAACTGCATTTGTCTTTCATGGGACCACTTACCTCCCCAGCTCATACACTGCACAGAGATTTTAATAAAGTAGAATATTGCAGAAGAAGTTGTTTCATTTCATCTGTTTCATGTCAAAGAAATATGACAGTGAAACAGCAGAAAGCGAAGAAAAAATCACCACCACCAAACCTGTATTTTTAGCCCAGCCTGATGGCATTGTCCACAGGCAGAGCAGAGCCCATCAGCTGCTCTGTGGCAGACATCAGCCTTCCAGAGCTCCACATCACGTACACACACCTGACTCATCGACCAGAAAGCCACCAGAACGCCACCCGTCTGTCTGCAGCCTTGCAAGGCTCCTGCAAGTTGCTGCAGAGGTACCTCCCGCCCCCGAGGGAGGGCAAAGGGCACCCTGCTGCACCTCAGGGGACTTCACAGCCCTGCAACACCCTGGGCACATAGTAATGCCCACAGAAATTCACTCGGGGACAACTTCAGCACTGCCTGTGGCTCTTCCACAGCTTTGGTAAGTCACACCTTGCTTTTGTCTCCTTAGTGGCTCATCTGACACATGAAAAGGTCCCAAAAGGGCTGATGTGTGTGCTATGCTGGAAGGATTTCAGTGTCTGTCTTGGGCTCTGCTTAGGCTGCTCTTCATCTCCATGGTGATTAGAGACAGGTCTGAAGTAGCAAACCTGCTAAAAGACCCAGCTACGCAGACAGAGGAGCGTAATTGGAAAGCGGGTGTTCGCATCGACGAGCACCATGACCTCTGCAAGAAACAGATGCCAGAAGAACCTAAAAATACATTAACCTGAGCAATGCACAAGACATCAGCACTTACTGCTAGAACTAATGGGTGTCTTCTTTTCTCCTGAGCATCCTAAACTCCCTGTCTACATGCTATTTCTTAAAGAGCACCTTAGGGGATCAAGAAAGCATCCAGATCTTCTGGAATATGTCACCATCACGCTGGAAGTGGGTTTCAATTGCTGTTCACACCATGCTGCATTCATCACAGAGCACATTTACCTTACCAGGAGCTGCCTGTCACTAAATATCTGTATTTCCACCCAAAGCTACAGGGCACAGGCCAGCTTGGGCTCCAGAAGCTACTGACACGCCTGGACAGAAGGCAGTGCTGAGAGCAGGTGGCACCAGCTCAGGTATAACCCTCCACAGGACTCCCAGAACCCAACTGGTCTGTGACACTGCAGTGGCAGGATTGGCACAGCTATTTCAGGACCATTTGCATCAATCCATGCACTGTGTCTGGTACCTCCTGAGTGGCACAAAGGGAGCCTCTGACATAAGGAAGGTGACAGAAAACAAGGATGCTGCCTGATTTACAATGGTTGGATGGCACCAAATGAAACATGCAGTGCTGCAGAGTTCCAAGCCAGTACTGAACCAGGTTTGTGAAGACAAGGCAAAAAAAACCCCCAAACAACTGGATTTTCTCTAATCAGATAATATTTACAGCTATGGATGGTGCCAAAATATTTCAGGAAATGCCTAAACCCTTCTGAATAAAAGCTCAGGAAAACACAGTATTTAAGGACAGCAACTACTTACTACAGCAAGAATGGAAGCTTTCCACTCTCTCCCAGCTTCCTTACACGGTTTAAAAAGATTTTCATACCAATTATCAAGGCTAAGCTCGTTCTGCAATCTCTTCTGCAAATTAGGTTCCGAGTTGAACATGTAAAAGCTCAGCATAAAACCCAAACAAATTATATTAACTCCAAGAAGCAGAAATCTATGTGCGCTCCACACAAAAAGAGTGCTGAGGTCTAATCTATTCCATTCAACTCCTGTATAGAGAGACTTGAACTTCATTGGAGCAATTCCTTCCAGTAAAGCACGAACATCATGCTTGAACCCAACCCCAAAGGTTTTGGCCCATTTTTTAGATTCATCTACCAGCTTTGAGTGCCTGCCCTGGACTCACTGCAAAGTAGACTGGTCCAGGGGAACAGAAGATGAGCACGGAGTCCTGTGGGCACATTGGAGCCCCATGGAACAGCAGTAGATATGTCTCTATCCACTCCCTTGCACAACCACAACAAACACTACACCCTGCAAATATTTTGTTTCCTCCCCCTCAATTACCAATTAAATCTACAGACACCAGACACAGAAAAATACAAGTCCTGCAAGGGTCACATCTCTATTTTATTTCATTAGTGCATTCAGACTAGACCTGTCTCTGAAAGTCTCTATAGTGGCTGCATGCAACGAGTGCTATAAGAAAAGTCAGGGTAACTATTTCCAAAAAGTATATTAAAATTTCTGGTAACTTGGTGCTATCATCATTACCTGCTCGGGCTTCAGGCCCGGGGGGACCCACGCATACTCTTCCAAAGCACAGCCCGAGTCGTCATCAGAAGTCGAATTCCTCTGGAAGTCAAACATGAGCTTTGTGACAGTCTTCTCCATCTCCAGAGGCATAACTGTTACGATGTGCTCTTCTTGGGAGCACTTACAGTGAAGGCAAATCTTCCTGCAAGGAAAGAGAACGGAAAAAAAAGAGATGCCCCAGTGAGTTGCACTCTAAATAAGAAAGCAAAGCAATTCCTGCCAGTTGCTGGCCTGCAGATACTAAACTCAACTCTTTTTACGTTCAGGCATTTTCTAATGCATGATTTGTCTCTCACACAAGGAAGAAATAAAAGTCCATATTTGCTGCAATAACACTTGGCAATGAAGCTGAGTCTCACTGCCCAACGTTTGGGGATATATCCTGTTACTGCACTGCCAAGATTATTTCCGGGGGCCAGCACAGGCCACGTGCCCGCCCGCTGCAGATCGGCGTGCCAGCGGTCACTGCGGAGCAGTGCCTGAACTTGGGACAGCTGAATGCTTGGCTGAGACAGAAAATGGTGGATTGACTGGGAAGCTGTGAATGACAAGTCTCTTTAGCACGCCGATAGCATAAATTTGCTTATTAAAGTAGCATAAAAATTGATTATAGACTGAACATATAAAGCTAAATTAAATTAAGGGAGGCTACAAAAACCACAGTCACACTACAACAGCAACTTAACCGCCTGGCTCGATGGCACATGCTGTGATTCAGCAGCAAAACGACTCTCACGCTGCCCAAGAGCCAGATGGGGTGGCGGGTGGAAACCAATAAGAACTGAAAATGCCAGGCCAAAGGTTGCAATTTAACAGCCATTAGCTGAATTCACTGCAAATTATCACTTCTTAGCATTTCTTTTAAGGGTCATTCCTGCAGCTGGTGGTCCCAGGGAGATTTTCTTCATGGGCTTGAACCTGAGCATTGATCTACAGAGCTGCTAGGACATCACACTCCTTCACAAGCAGTAAGAGGGAAGGACTAACCTGGCTGAAAACATCCCCCACCCCACAAAAAAGCTTAAAGGGAATGCTGATAAATTGGTTTCTGTTTCTAAAAATGCAATGCTCTTCCACGATGTGGGTCAATGGTACCTATTTTAAAGCAACCATGCAGGACTCAATTAATTTGTGTTAACGAAAACACCGCTGAGTTCTGAGGAATGAGAGATGGTTTCACTTGGGTAGCAGAAGGGAGACATTTCAGAAATAGTAAGGTACCACACCAGGGAAAAGTTACCCTTGCCACTGCAGGTTTCTCTGCTATAACGTAAAGCAAAGAAATTCAGAGGGTGGCAACAGTTAAACATCAGAGGCTTTAATTTTCAAACACCCTTCCTTCTTCTTCACCACTGCGCACAAGCCAGCTAAGCATACCAGTGCTCGGATCCAGATTCAAGTCTAAATTTCCACTTGGCCATTACAGCATAAAAAATGCACTCTAGCAAAAGTCAAGAGGCTCCGTTAAGTCAAGTCAGGGAGATGTGCCAGATTTTCCCATTTCCTGCCTTTCATCAGATCTAAACCACACAGCGACCCCCACACACCCCCAGTGTCTGGTTTGCGTCCAGTCAGAGAGTCTCGGCATCGCCTCCAGATGTTACCTTAAAAAATAATCAAGGCTCCATTTCATGTGAATACTTTAATGAATCGGCTACTGTGGAAGGGTGCTCTGTCTCAGCAAAGTCCCTGGTTTCTTTGCTGCTTCCACCTCATTTCATGATACGATTAGAAGCAGTTCAACATAAAACAAGATGCTAAGAACAATGAACAGCTCCAGAGTGTCGGATTCGGCACTGGAGATGGTTATTCTAATGGAGTTCAGGACTTCTTAGCCAACTTTTAATTTTCAGGATCTCAAGTCACAAGCTTCAAAGAGAGACAAACTCAACAGTCCAAGTCTGTATAGCAGCAATGCTGGGAGCATGAGTGCTGCAAGGGGAAAATAAAATGATGGCTTACACTTTTCTGCCCTCCTCCCCATTCCAGACAACTCTTCCTTGGCTTTTAATACATAAGATAAATCAGGTCATTGTTAGGACTTCAAACCATGATGTTGAAGAGCTAACAGGCAAGAGGTATGATCAATTAGATCCCACAGGTCTCGCAGTGTGACAGACATCCTGCAGTTCACACTCCGTACAGCCTGGAGTGTGAGGACCAGGTCACAAAGCCATTTCCCCCACCCTCACTCCCACCTCTTCCCAGGCAAGCGGGTACCACCAGTGCAGGTTTCTCCTGGTCAGAAAAGCAAAGGATGAAAAAGACATAGGTAGTCCATTCATTCATTGGTCACGTCCCCAGGCCAGGACTATGGGCTCTGTAAAAACTTTGCACCATCATAAACTGAGCATCTCCAGGCATGAGATTTCTGCCACCTCCCTGGGCAAACTGTACAAATGTCAAGATCTTGCCCTTGAGGTATTCAGTTCTCCTCCTTTCCCCTCATTAAAAGCAGAAGATTAACAGTTTTAATTACAGTTATTTTCTTTACATTGGGATATGTTATTTCATGGGAACAATACTGGGTGTCCTAGGAGTGTCTTTCCACTCCTATGACATGGTTTCCATGACTTCTTCACATAGGTCTCACTTACTCAACTTTGTTTTATCATCTTCCAGCTTCCTATAATTAAAAATAATTCCCTATAGTAAAAACTTAATATAAAAATGTATATTTCAAATGTGAGATGAAATTGCAAATGCAATATCTCCCCACTGCACTGAAAGCAGAGTGGCATGAAATGAGACGACGCACGCGCAAGCGCTTGACCGCGTGCACAACGATCAGTGGCGATGTGCCATGGGTGCCGATGCTACGGCCAAGAGCTGGTGGGTGCTGGAGAGAGCAGGACCACGGCTGGCAGCCCACCTGGCTGCTCTCGCCAGCAACAGCTCATTAGTCACTAAGGTGGGAAGAGTAGCAGAGCCTGGAGATGCTCAGCACGTTGGCGTGCCGCATACCTCACCACAGAAAAAGTGCCACAGCCCAGGTGGAGCAGCATGTCCTGCAAAGGGAAACCTGGGCTCTGGCCAGACACTAGCCTCACCTAACCACCACCAAAGCTTCATCCATGACTTCTGCTGACTGTGCAGCCAAAGAGCTCCACACAACTGGAGAAGAGCACAGGCAGGTTGTTTTTTTTTTTTATGCAAGAAGAGACTAATGCCAGTCTCCGGAAATCCCAACTTCGTTCCTGAGCATCCTACTCTTGCTCTCATCCCAGTAAAGGGTTTGCAAGCTTGTCTCAGGGAAGTATCTGCCCTGGTGATTAAGTGAGGTCTCCAGCATCAGGGAGGCCACAGGGTTGGAGATATTTTGGTGAGGACATACCGGAGCATCACTTGACTCCAGAAACTGAGGGCTGGTGAGGAGAAACCCAGTAACGTTGTGTTTCTCAGCAAAGAAAGGAGAGCTGACAGCACGGCCAGTTTCGGGCAGAGAGGGTAAATAAAGGAGCTGTTAAGCCACTGTAGCTTGTGGACAGGGAAGAAAGAAGAGATGGAGCCAGCCAGCAGCCATGCTGCTGCAGGAGGCACAGGCTGGGGAGCACCCAGCAGGGTGCTTGACATGGAGCAGCGCACAGAGCTGTCCTATAGCAGGGCCAGGATGACAGGAAGCAAACAGGGAGAAGAAGAACATTTCCTGGTGTCAGATTTAGCTGGGAAGGAGTCTGCCTTGAATTGATTACACATGGTACAAAGCAGCAACAGCCCAAAAACAGATTGAAAAATTTGTTCTGCTCAAGGCCAGCGCTTGATGTGATGAAGTTACAAGATGGATGTATTTTATTTTGCAATGGCTGCTTTTACGTGGTGCTCTTGGCACAGTGGCCTGTTGAGAGGAGGCTCCAACCCCCCCCATTCCCAGTTACATCGCCACACATTGCCTGGCACAGGGGGATGATGCAAACTGGTTCCACCACCCCACACCAGCCTTCTCTCCATAGACAACAAAAGGCACACACAAGGGGAATGTGAAGCAAACAGGGCCCAAGCGGAGAACCTGGCTCCCAAGTCCCTGTCGTTGGGGCTGCAGAAGCACACTTCCAGGCCAGGTCCACACACACAGAGCTCCACATGAGCCAGGCTGACCTGTGAGGTCTGTGATGAGGCAGTCTCTTGTTGTACGTCACAGCTACCAAAGCACAGCCTCTGCCATCGCTGGAGCCTCCCGCAGCCCTTTCATCACAGCATTGGCACCAACAATAAGTCAAATCACACTGAAAACACTAATGCTCTGCGAGAGGCTCTGGAGAGAGCTGCAAGTGTACCCTCAGCTTTCTGAGGAGAGCCAAGGTCTCCCTGCTGTGAAAAACCAGCAACCACTCCAAACTGGGAAAGCGCAAGCAGAGCTAAAAACCAGGGAAGAGGGACCAGGGACAGCCTGAAGCCTGAAAGTGGGTCCTTGCTGCATTTGGTCTGTAGCTGCAATGAAGGAGCTGGCTGAGCTCGCCTGTCCTGGTGAACAGCCTGCGTGGGCTGGGGTCTGGGGCAGTGCAAGAGGACTGGAGACCCTGCCTGCAGGAAAAGCTCCTGGCCACAAGAATCTTCTCTTCCAGCCGTGGCTGGGTGGGCACACAGGACCCAACACACCAAACACCACCAAACCAAAGCCTGCCCACGGCTGGGCAACACAGCTGTTTTGAAAAAGGGCAGCACAAGATCCCGAACCCTCCTGACAGCAACTGAGAATGAAGACAGAGTTTAAAATCGTGCCAGAAATGTTAAAATTCCTCTCGAACAAAGAAAGAACTCTGCAAACAGCCCTTATCACCCCCTGGCGCTGCTTATCTCTGCTTCTCACTTGTTTCTTCTGGCATGGAAATAAATGGGCTAGATGAGGGAGCAGCTCTGTCTCCAGACAATGTGAGGAGCAGGAACGCCACGGCCCGCGCAGGGCCACGAGATGCCTCTGCTGAGCTCCGTAATAACGGATTTGCATGCATTTGTGCACACATTAACATGCAAGATTGGGAATCCCTCAAAAAGCCATTGTCTGCTCGGCTAGGACGGGATGCGTAAAAGCAAAGGGGCAACTCCCTTCCCACTCGGCTTAAGACTATCCAGCAGCCCGATTTTCTTTCCAGCATTGTGCCATCATTGTGATTGCAATGAGGCTTTTGGGTCAGTTGTCAGCCAAGTAAATCACAAGACTTCTCGGAAATGGGAGAGGCTGAGGATTTGGGGCAGCTCATATGACCCCTGAGCCTCTTAACAAGGGCGTCTTAATATCCCTGCCTGTTATCTCCTCCCCTCATTTGAGAGCTAATGAGGCATCTTCCCACCCTGAGTGAGCTCCAGCTACACAAACTCATTTCTCCAGAATCCACAGGCAAGGCAAACATTTATCTAAACTGAAAAATTAAATATAGTCCTTCACGGCCATAAGGAGAGCCTGGTGACTCTTCTCCAGGATGGACACCACCCATTTCACAGATGGGGAAGCTGAGGCACAGGAGGACCTACAGGCAGCACACAGCTGTGGCTTCCCCATCAACTCCCTGGAACACCAGCTTCATCAGAGGAGCCCCAAGCTTTTGTGCTCAAAACAGACAGTTGGAGCTGAAGCTCTGCCTCCATCTTCAATTTATCTAACAGCGTCTTTTGAAAAAAAACCTCCCAGCAGTCCAGCTGGCTGCTGCCCATGGCCTTGGGTCCCATGGATCTCATGAACAAAGTGGTATCTCTCTGATAAAAAACATTTCTGTGACCTCACAGCTCTTCCAGAGTCACTCGGACTGGGAAAAAAAACAATCAGTGGGAACGAATTGCAAAGACCTTGTGTGACCTAGGTTGAAAAGAAAGCTTAGTGAAAGCTCTTCTCTGTCAAACCGGGGCGCAGGAGGCTGAAGGAGGTAAAATGGACACAGACATTTACGATAGCAGCAATTCAAAGTCTAAGGACAAGGTGCCTTTGGTGGTCTACAAGGATGGCCAAGGGAAGACAACGCTCACTTGACCCAATAAGCTGTAGGAACAGTTGGCTTAAAAGATCAACATCAGATGGCAGCAGTAGAGCAGGCAGCACATCAATGCCAAGAAGCTAAGGAAGAGAGAAATTATCCAGTAACCCAACTACTCCTATATATGCAACTCCCTCCTGTCTCAGTGGCCATGAGAACACGTGTAGATACACATGTCTGGAAAGGTCTGCAGTAGGTAGGGAAGCACTGAGAGGATGGAGAGTTGCAAGTCAGACTCTCCTCCATCTTCTCCATCCATCTTCTCTTCTCTACCCACTTGATTTGCCCAAGGCAGGTTAGAATTTCAGTATTGCTGTATTTTTAATCCCCTCTGACCTCTACAGTGCAACACCAGCAATTGCAAAGTTATCCAGGGTGGTGTTGAAGCCTTTATTACAAACCCCATTTCCACTCCTGGAAAAATTCTCCTCTCTGGCTGAAGTTGTCCATGCTCAGTCTCAGGCTGGAAATAATTTATTTTTAAGACTCTGTGAAAATGCTTTACTATTGCAAGAGTTTTTCTTGCTTAATTAAGAAAAAGAAGAATAAACAACACTATCCTCCATATTGCCAGCTGCAGCTGAATACGAGCAAAAGCATTCTCTGAGGATTTTCCAGTTGATCTGCCTTTACAGTGCATCAGGACCAGCGATTCAAGAAGCAGCAGAACATCTGCCTGTGGGTCTCCACTGCCCTGTCCCCAAAACTCTGCTTCCCTGTGGCACAACTTGGGGCAGATCCCAGGCTTCCAATCTTGCTGTCTGTGGTCTTAGGCATCACGTGGCAGACCACAACCAAGGCTGTGCTCCTCCCAGATGAGACCAAGAAATTAGGACAAAACACAACACAACGTACCAACCTCCAGATCCCTCAACTGAGCTCTCCTGGTGCCCTCTCATCCCAACAAGGAACCATGACCACAGCCCAAAACCATGGCCAGACCTCCCAGCATCACTGCAGGATGAATTAAAACACAGCCAATCTTTCTAGGCTAAATCACATCAGGGCACCTGGGGTTCATCACAGATGATTTTGGGGAGCTCAGGTGCACCTCAGTGCTCTGAAGTGAACACAGGTCCTGGCTTAGGATCCAGTTTCTCCTCAGGAGCTGGGTAAGAGCTCCAGGGTCCTTAAACACTCTCCTGACCTGAACCACACTGCCAGGCTGCTCCCGTGACACAACCACTGACACAAACCATGACTAATCTGATCTGTAAAAATGAGATGTTCAAATTAAGGCACATTAATAACTTGGTAGATCTCAGAAATCTGTTTGGAGCTCTCAAGATGTTTTGCAGAAGATGCAATACATGTTTTTGTAACAGAGGTCAGATAGAAATGGGCGAAGTGCTACTACACCCCTGTGAGCTGCAGATAAAGCAAGGGGGAGAGAGAGAAGAGGAAAAATAAGGTGCAGTAAGCCCCAGCCTGTTGCCCAGCCATGCCACCAGGAGAAAAGGTGTCCACAGGCTGCTCTGTCACATCCAAGATGACAGAGGCAGCCTGCCAGCTCATAGGCTTACCTCAACATATTTATGTCAGAGAGTTTTTTGTTGCCACATGAAGGTCCAGCTCTTAGCAGACAGAAATGACAACAACCACACATTTTCCTCTGATCATGAAGAAGAAACGCAGACCACTAGTTTTTAAGTTGAAGAGAAGAAAAGGTTCAATAACAGTGATAACAACTTCAAAGCTGCTGAGCAAATAATGCTAAAGACAATCTCACAATTTTCGAAGGCAGGGAGAGCCATGGCATGGGTAGATCCAGGAGCTATGGACACCCAAGAAGGGTTTGGTGTTGCCCATGGCAGGACAACCCCAAGGCCCTGAGAGCCCAGTGGGGATGGAGCAGGGCAGCAGCAGAGGGTGTGGACCTTTGCCAAAGTCCATGTCCTGCCCCACGGGTTATCTTGGCAGATTTTAATTATACCATTCGGTGCCTTTTCAGCCTAATGAGATGCAGAGCTGTATCAAAGGGGTTTTCCTTCTGCTGCTTAACTGAAGGAAGAAAATAGCCTCCAAGCCTAGCAAGGTTTAGGCTCTGCCTTTAGATCGAAACCCTGCTCTCCATGAAGAAGCCTGTCTCCATTCAGCAAGTGGGTCCTCACTGTGTTCTCCAGTTTGCATAACCCTGGTCTCTTCACAGGGCAGTATTCATCTTCCTGCCCCTATTCCAGGCATGCAGCCCATCTCTCCAGCCCAGTCTGGGACAGACAGGAAAAGTCAAGCACGTTCCCAGTGATCTGCCCTGAGGCTCTAAGTGCTATTTTAAGGGACTTAACCAGTTTGCATTCGCAGCATGACAAGCAGAAACCACCAGAAGCAGTAAACATGCTGCAATCCGAACACCTCCCAGGCTGTATGTTCTAAAGGGAAAAACCTGGCAAAAATACTCAGAAGCAGGATGAGCTAGGCTGAAAATTCTAATTATTTCAAAAGTTGAGGCTTAGACGGTGTCCCCCGAGACAGGCAATACTGACTTTGCTTGTGAAAGCAATCACTGCCAGCCTGATCTGTGTCTGCGCCAGCTAAGCCCCAGCAAGTCTGCCAACAGCAAGTGCACAAGGCTGGGTCATTTTATTAAGCTGAATCTGGCTGGTAGAAAACACGCGACGGGGGAAGATTAAAAAAGGAAGCAAAATATAATCTTGTTAGCTGCAGAGAGTTTTACTTTACAAATCTTTATCGCAGGCTCAAGCCAGCATCCTTATAAATACAACGCAATGATGGGAGATAGGTAAGTGCTCCCACAGTAGGTGAAATAATTGCTGAATAAAAATAAGTCAGATAAGTTACAAGATAAGAGAGCTATAACTGAAAGGATGACACTGCATCTGGTGTGAATAATTATTTTGGTATTATTCTGCCCAGTGCTAATCCTCAACGGCTCAAAAAGATTCTATCAGTGTTTAGCACCACCAAAGAATCATGACTACAAAACAAAGAGTAAATGGATTAAAATCTTTCCACGGTCACAGGTCATGTCTGTGTCACATCTGCTTAAAATATTCCTTCAAGGAACAGACAAAAAAAGGAAATTTGACTTGAAATGATTGTACTGAAAATCATAAACCTCAAATTTTAGTTCTAGGTTGGTTTACAGTTAGGCATTCTGGCATGAAAATGAAGGAGGTAGAAAGATTTTTACTTTAAAACTGTGAATCCTCTGGAAGGCAGAACCACCACAATAAACATCTGACCAGAAATGTCCTCATCTACAACAGCAGCCTGCACGCAGTCTGCTCAGAAACTGCCCAGAGCTTTTCTGGAAGCTGCATTTACCAGAGCAATAAAATTAACACTGAGAGAGGAGGATTTTTTAACACTTATTCCTATTTAGAGCCAGCTGAGCCTTCCTGATTATTTTAAAAATAAAAAATCCATTACCGTGGCATCAGCATTTCTCCCCGACATCCTGCAGCTGCAGAAACGCAATTTAACAATTAACCTTTTAAATCTATGAACAAGAACAGCAAAGGCTGGGAAGAAAGCACACTGAGTAAAGTTAGCCCGCAGCTCCATGCATCCACAGAACGCTGCTTATTCCTCCTCCTTTGCTCTTCTACTTTCTAACCCTCCCAAAAATTCACGACAACTTTAAAGTCGCTGGCAAAATGCAGTTTCTTACCTGTTCCCACCGACGACAGCAGTGCAGGAGGAAAAAGTCCAGCAGGTTGCTGAGCTGCCCTAGCTGTGCCAGTTGACTTTGGGCTGGTGGGCTGCTCGTGGGACCAGCCCGAGCACCGCAGTGCCATAAAGCATCCCGTGCTCCTCACCACTGCCCCAGCCACGGGCTTTTGTCAGAGCCTTTCAGACGAGGCACTCACTGACCACGGTGCATCCCTGAAGGAAACTCACAGTGGAAAAACGTGCCATTCCTGCCCCACGTCTTAAGCTTCCACTTAAATTGCCTCGCTCTGAAATCCAGCTCCAGAGGGTGCCCTGCTCGCTGCTGCCGATCCAAACGAATCCAACAGCTTCTCCCTCAACCTGCCTTTCACTAAATGACCCTTCGAGGTGGCAAGAGGATGTCCAATTTGCTCTCCGAGCGCAAGGCATTAATGAGGAGAGATGCAGCCCGTGGAGAATAACTGCCGGCGCGGGAGCGACGCGGGGCTCTGCTGTTGCATTGCTCTCCTCTCCTGCATGCTAATGAGCAATGATGTCAGCAAGCCAAAGTCACCGCATCCAGACCGTGCGCCACGGCTCGGCCACCCTCCCATTTATTTACATGGAAATCAGCCCGCTCTTAGAAATCAATAAATCCTGTTGGCTGCTTAGGGAAAGGGAGAGAAAAAAAAAAATCCTTCTCGCTGGCTCGCATGTGCGCGTTTCAAAGAGTTGGATCCGCACCAACCGCCCAAACTGAATGGTGTGAAGACACTAATTATCCTCCCCCAACAATCATCTCATTTGATGCTGACCGAATCTCAACTTGCTGTCAAACTTACTTCTTAGGTAAGCGGGCTATTAAAGCAACAATCTGCTGGCTCCGAGCAACGTATCATTTTTCTTTTGGCTTTCAATGCCCTCTTAATTATTTTCTGCAGTCATTTGCTATGATTCCCCACTGGTTTTTAGATGCAGCATGTTTGTGAACCAGCAGGGCTAAACATTCTGGGAAATACATTATTAGTGCAGCATTTTGGCTACCGCATATTTTAATACATTTTCTTTCATACAGCTCTGAGAGATGCAGGATTCCCACCTTTTATGTGTATCTCGGGTGAGCACTGTGAGCCCCAGGAACACAACACCCCAACGGCGATGCTAAAGCCTCCTTCCTCCACCTTCCCCTCCCCTCAGAAAAGAAAAGAAAACGCAGAGAAGGAGTTGTGCTGCCAAATCTCTTCTGCTGCTCTTAAAGCCTGTTGCTTGGGAATTAGGTGGTCACAAATGAATCTCTAATTCAAGTCAACTGGAGGAGTGTGTACTTCCTCGCTTTTGCATTTGCAAAAAGTGAGTGACATTCCAAAACTACTTTGCTGTGAATTGAAGAAAATACAAGAAAGCAAATAAAACTTGCCCAACATGTAGTGCTTTCATAGCACGCTCCTGACTTTTGGGGCCTGGCTCTGGATTTCAGAGTCCTTGATTTTGGCAATATTAGCTATGTTTACAGAACACAGACGGATGCAGAAACCACAGCTGCGAGTCTTTCTGCAGTCTCAAATGCCTTAAATTATTATTATTATTAAGGCTCATAAATTAAGTTTCATTATATGGAATTACACCCAAAATCTCAAGGGCGAGATCTTCAGCTGGGACAAACCGGCCCAGTTTCCCCTCGGAGCTGCCCCTACCTACCCCGGCCAAGCAGGACAGACTGAGAACGTGCAGAGTCTCATCTGGCACAGAAAACTTCAGACAAAAGAAAATATTCAGGGCCATTGACGAAATACTTGAGCATTCACAGTTCAATTTTTTTAGCTTTTTTTTTCAATTTTTTTTTTAAATTAAATGTGCAGCTGCAAGTCCAAGAGTTGAGCACTGACCCTGTTACCACATCCAGTTGGCTTAGGCTTTCATGAACAAAGGAGAAGCATCACCTCTACTCCAGCTGGGGATGGCTGCAGCACTAAGGAGGGGCCCTTCCAACTCTTTCCACTACACAGAGCAGCAGAACTTGTAGGAAAAAACCTCCCCTGATCCTTCAGGTTCCTAAACTGGAACATTTTGCCCTTTCCAGCTTGCAGGCTGCCAGCTCGCGTCTGGTTAACATGCCACAGCCTCAAGATGATGTATTTTTCCTCTTAAATTCAGAACATGCTAATTGCAATACAAAGGAAATTAGACAAAACTGAATTGGACAAAAGCAAAGAGAGAAGCCTGCTTATAAAATGACAATGTTGAGTAGAAATGCTGTAGAGCAGAAATTACTCATGTTTCCTGTAACAATCTTCCCTGGAAATCGCTAAAAGCACGCAGCAGTGACTGGGGGCTCCAATCAGCTCAAAGAACATGTACTGCTCCACGCAGCAGGTCCTGTAGGTGCCAATTTTCACCCAACACATGAGTAAAATGCCTGAGTCTATCTACATTAACTTTCAAGAAGTAAAAGCCCTTCAGCTATTAACACTTGAGAGCAAAGTGTCTATCAGTGCTCCAAGTGCCACCTGCCAGCTGGTCCCACACTTGGAGGAAAGACTGGCAAGATATAAGCCTGAGTGTCCAACCCCACTTCTTGTACGTGCTCCACGTAACTCCACCTACCGCAGCTTCCATCATCCAGAACTAGCCTGATGTGATCCCAGCATGGGGTGGATGGCAGTGTCATCCCCACACAACCAAGCGCAGTACAGCAACAGCGAGTTCTTCTTGGCTGCCTTGGCCAACTGGATCATCCCCAAGAAAGGGATCACACCAGAAACTGTAAATTTTTAAGTAGAAGTCCATCCACAAAAGAAAATAATGGAAGTGAGAATCATGAACTGACGTAAAAGATGAGTAAGACCAATGCTTATAATGTTTCAGCTGCATGGCTAGCTATGAGCAGAAGAGCTTTGCGTCTCCAAACAGCACGTACAATCATAATCGCTCCTGGCAGACCTCTTGTTCCAACACTTGCAAACCCAAATATCCACAAAATCCAATGAACAGGCTCTTCTGAGACAAGAAATCAGATTAGAAGCTGCCACATTTGGACACACAACTGTCTTACGAAAGTGGAAATGAGCTTTCCTGCTTTGAAAGCTGCCAGATCGTTAGCAACTGCTCCATATTACTGTTACCTACTGCAAGGCTTGTGAAAAGGTCATGTGCTGGAATAACTCCAGAAGGCACACAAGATTTCTTGACGGATTCTGCACATTACGCAGGTGAAATGAGTGTTTCATTAAGCAGCAAGAAGAACACCGAGCTGATGGAGCACATTACCAAAGGTCATGTGAAGGACTTGCACCATTACAAGGACGGATGCTGACAACTGTCAGCAATGAGGCAAATGACCAGATGTAAAACCTTAGCTACTGATATAAAGAAACATCAGGAGCAGGAAGCCCCGGCTTGGGTGCAGAGGAGTGAGACAGACAGCTCTGGTTGTTAATGCAGCCCCATCTTTCTGCCCTTTGCTATTAGTTCTAAAGACAAAGACTCAATCCCCGTCAACTTTAAACTTTCAGTCATTTACAAACTCATCCCTATGGCTAATTTAACAAATCATTGGAAGGGCCCACGTTTCATAAAAGCTGCATTTTATCATCTTGGTGAATTGATCAGCCATCAATCAACAGGGCTCCACGTGACGCTGTTGACTCTCCCAACGACAACATGCTACACGGCACAGCCCCGCGCAGCGACAACAGACTGATGTCCTGAATGTCACTGGGCTGCTGACCTGAAGAATGTCAGATCAACTTGTCTTTTTGAATTATTTAGTGAGCATCCTCTGCTGCAGCTTGCCAGGGCTATTTACAGCACTGTTTACCTTGGGATGTCACAGAGGCTCCAGCCTCCTCTGCCTTGCAATGCTGCTCACGGGGATGAAGGCTGTCCACTGTGCTGTGCACACCACAAGCCTGTTTGGGATCAGTGGGAAGGCAGATCCTCCCATCACTGAGTCCTTCCTGGCTCACAGTGACAGCCACAATAACAGATTACTTTCCCATCGCTCTTTCTACCCACAGAAATACAGAATTGGATACTCAGTGGTTTTTTTTCCCCTCAATTCCCACGCTCACCCCCGTAATTTGTAGAGAAATCTCCGCTTGCTGAGCCAGTGCTCTGGCTCCAGTGCCAGAACATGCCCAGCACAGACCCTGAGCTGAGGACAGCCAGAGCTGTGCTCCCATGGCCATGGGGTAGCAATAAGCAGTGGAATAAGAGGCTGAGGAGGGCATGGCTTTGCAAACACAGGAGGCGAAAGGCAAGGGAATTGCAAAAAGCTGTAAGCAGGGAAGAGAGAAGATCTTATGTGGCAGGGTTCAGCCTCACTCCTCCTGGCCAAATGCCTGGCTCCTTGGGAGACACACATGTGCCCAAGGTATCGAGAAAACTCCTTGGAGAACTTCACTCACAAAATACAGGTCAGGACGTTAAATAAGGTTTAGCTCTCTATTTAAATTCTTTTTTTCTTCTTTCTTTAGTCTTTTTAAGCAAGGTGGCAGACCCTTCCCATACCTCTCAGTACCAGAAGCACGGATGCCTTATCTCAAAGAAAACCGGGAGGGAGGGAGGAGCAGAGAGACCACTATCAGATGCAGATCACTAATCCTGAAAACTTGGCCTCCTCTGCTTTTTCTCAAGGCTGCCATTTGTACCTTCACAGGGCAGCTGCCTGCGCCTGTGTGAGACAGACCCACTCCTGCTGTCACCACTGCTGCCTTCCACTCATTTTCAGCAGAACCACGGATAATGGTCTGTGCTGTAGGTCTGCAAGGAGGAATGCAGTGTTTAAAACACCAGTGAGCCCAGAAGCAGCTGATACAGAAGGGGAAGTACGGCCCATACGCATTGTTTTAGAGACAATTTTCTGTATTTCTTAGCAATTCACCCAGTGAGACAGGCCTGGCCCTCGATGGCATCCTTGGGTACACGGTCATACCCTGTGTTATCCATGGCCTTTGGCATCACTGAACCAGGCAAACACAGCAGTGATGCCATGGGAGGAGCCAGCACATTGTGCTGGTGCTCCAAAGCATTGCTAATCTGCACCCTGATCACCCCATGACAAGACACCCCAAAAGGACCCTCACCCACAGAATGCTGACCTCCCACACTCCCAGCTCGCAGACCGGCACCACAAGCATTCCAATCAATCACACTACCTCTTTCTGTCTTTTTTTTTTAAAATCACCTTAATGCAAGAAGCTTTAGAGAGCTTAACAACAATAAGACTTTCCATAGCCCCCGGCTTTAACTCAATGCCAATGTGTTTTTCACTTTTGTATGTTGAAATCAAATTTGTAACCAAATGTGAACAGCAATCTGGATGCTCAAGGGTTTTTCTCCCCTTTGCTACTCTGATAACTTCTCATCTGAAGACTTCTTAATAGTGTCCTTTAATGATGTCTACAAAAGCCTCATTAAAGCACTGTATCATAATTTAAGATAAATAAACTCAACACAGTTATTTTTTTAATGATATATTTTTCTTGGGGCCTTACCATGAACAATAAAGCATTCGCTTAAAATATGCTATGAAGGGAATTCATAAATCTTCAGCTTATCTAGTGGTATATTTTCCAAAGATCACAATCTTTGATCAGCAACAAATTAATTTTCCATTTACACAAAACAGAAGATGTATTTCGAGGATAACCAACTAAGCCTGTGAGTCTGCATTAACATGTGCCTTGGCAGCAGCTCAGGACTCCCTTGCTGCCGCCCTTCTCGCTGCCTGATGCCGTCAGGGTCGCTGTCACATTAGATGATTTTTATTTCATATTTTGGCTTCAAACCTGTCTAATAGGGTCTTTCGGGTCAGTGATTATGCCCTGAGGATTTCATACTCACCGAGCTCTTTGCAGCCATCCACAACCCAGCGTTCCCCTTGAAAGCTGTGCATCCCTCAGGATCGGGATACGCTGTTCAACTATCTGCGTGCTCAGAGGTGAGCCCTAGGCCAGCCCAGCGTCCTGGCCAGGTGACACAGATTTGGCTTTTACCTCCCTAAACCAGACCGTGCACATCCTCTCTGGCTACCAGTGGGATTTTGGCACACCTCTCACTCTGGCCAGGCACCATGCAGATGCCCACTCCATGGACTGCACAAACCTCTGTCCAAGCTCCTCAGAAGGTACCGATGGTGCTATGTTTCTGCTCCCAACCAGGAGAGACATGGCTGGTCCCTCTTCCCCAACTAAGAGAAAAGACTTATGTGCCACTAGTTCCCAAACCAAGTTTTATGCCAGGTGGCAACGCCAGGGCATGATCGGATCCCCCCCGATGCTCCTGTGACATGCTGCACTCATCTAGGAGGAAACCATGCACCTTGGTCATGAGTAGGAATGGGCTTTCACAATGCCATCAAGGCTTTTAGATTTCCCAGTGCATCTGCAAAGGCAGGGAGAAGGGCTGCAGTCAAGGAACACACCTGGGTCCTCACACAGTGCTACCCAGTGTCTCCGTGGGAAGAAAGGTGCTGAAACAGGTTTTTATTTCATACTTGAGAGCATGAAGTAGACCTGGGTGATACAAAACCAGGCAGTGTAAGCAGATTGACTGGCATGCATTGTTTTGGTCCACCAGAAACACCACCCATTACAAGATTTCTACAGTCCAGTTAACCTTGATTTTAAAATACAAAAAAAAAAAGAAACAACAATACAATTATAAAAAGCAGCATCTCAATTTAAGCTTGGGTGCTTCCTCTGCCCGAGCCCTCTTAGGACCATGGCCTCGTGCCCTGCCTGGGTGCACACAGCAGCTCAACGTGTCCCAGGCTGTGGCGAGGTCTGCAGCCTGGCTGTCCCACCAGCTGAAGCTGGATGGAGCGCCACTGTCCCCAAAATAGCCTGGCACTGTACACAAATGACAGGACATGCTTGCTATTTTTCCCTTTGTTTTAATTAGTAATAACAGTTTGTTAGCGTTGCTTGACATTTGTTCATTCTTAGGAATAAATTGCATCCTTGAATGATACGCTGAGATTACCACGGGCTTTCTGTATTTGTGTTGGTTTTAGTAGCTCATAACAAACCATGAAATTCATTACTCTTGCCACAAGCACCCATGAGATGTGCCAACCAGGGCTTGATTTACACATAGCTTGACTCATGGAAATTAAAAGGTTTTAAATGTTGCCTGCAAGAAATCAAGGGTTTGAAATTTTATACAGTTGAACTACAAAAAAGAAAACCATCTCAGACGCAAGCTGCTCCCTTGTTTTATCTGTCTAAGGAGCCTGAACTCCTTACTTTTCACCTAAGGTAAAATAATTCCCTAAATATTAATTAATTCCAGTGTATAATTTGAATAATCTTTTTAATGATAAGCCTTCCAGCCTGCAAGTCACTTCATTCTCATCTTTTTTTAACTGCTTGGGAGCTACATAAAAGAAGATATTTACGAGTAAAACTTCTCTCCTACAATATAATGCAGCAAAACATTCCCACTGAAAGAAATCACTGGAAAATAGCCTGTGCCTCACTACCCTTAATGGGAAAGGGCTGTCAGTCATACCCCAGTCCCATTTCTCCACACAGCGTCAAGCCTCGTCCATCAAACCCAACACACAAATCGCCAGCCCCATCAAGATCATTAGAGCTGCTCAGCTCGTCAGAGAAAGGTCAGCGCGTTGCTGGTTGCCTGCTCCAACCCAGAATCCATCACAGCCCTCATCAAAGGCAGCTGTGACGGCAAAGGCGTGCAGCTGGAAACCCACATCCCTTTCTCCTGTAACCTGTCATCTTCTAAACCTGCTCTTCGACTGTAAAACATGGCCATGCTTTTATCTGATTGCAATCTACAGGGAAATGCAACCAAACTGGCTGCCATAGGAACAGAAGGGGTGAAGGATTAAGATGGTATCAGGAGAGGGTCAGCCAGAAGCATGGCCCCTAAAACTCCAGCACTGGCTCCCTCTTCTGCAGCGTTCCAACCTGCCCCTGCTCTTCTGGAGGAGTCCCGTGATGGCAGTGTCCCTGGAGCATCCCTCCTGCTGTACAAGCCTCAGCCCTGCACACCTGGTAATGGGCTCCAGTGGCCAAAGCCACTCTGCAAGGAGATGCTGGTTGGTGCCACCGTAGTCATGCTGAGGCACAACTTGCAAATGTCCCCAGCCAGGGGACCTCAGGGGTGCCCAGTGCCTATGGAAACACCTGCATCACCATGCCAGGCTGCTGCTGCCCTCCACCAGCGCACTGCTCCCAGCTTGTGCAAACCCACGAGGGCAACCTGCCCACAGCCTGAGCACTGGGAAGGGTGGAGAAACCCAACTGCTCATGATTAACGGGAGGACACTGGCATTATTAAATGTTATTGCTTCCGTCAGTCATTGCTCATTAAACACGCTGAAAACCACAGGCCATTTCTTCCTCTTTTTTCCCTTCCATGCTGTGCTGCACGCAGCATTACCTTCAAAGGGTGAAGCAAACATGTTTGCTAAACACCAGCAGACTAAATATATCAGCCTTTTAGAAGCAATTATTGCTGCTAGAAATTTAGTGTGCCTCACTGTTTCCTGGTTCAGAAAGCATTTTGCTGGCTGCTCTGGAGCAGGCTACTCCTTCAAAACGAGCACCCTGTGACAACATGTAATCCTTCCCCAGTGAAAGAAAAACCAGGTGGGCATCCAACAGAGCACTGTTTCCTTTTGCTGAGCACTGAACTGACAGTATCTCCTTGCAACAAATAAACAGCAACCTGGGGGTCAGCTCAGCTGCTGCCAGCAGGTGTACTGAGAGCAAGGTTGGCCAGGCTTCCATGGCAGAGGGGTAAGGGGATTCCTGGAAAACAGTGGATGTTCTGTGGGCCAGAGCGGGGAAACTTCCTGCAGCATGCTTGCACTGGAGAGGATTGCTCTGACCAATATTTAGACTGGTTGTACTGGTACAGGGCAACACCCAAAATATAGAGGAAAAAGGCAATGAAGAGGCGCTGGACATCATCCTTTCCCCTCTATCCCAAATAGGTCAGGGTGCTCCAGATCAGGGGGTCTCACCTGGCTGAGATTCTTGGAAATGCGAAGCTGTAGACCAGGGCAACACCTCAGCTTTTGTGGCCTTATCTCAGGGCAAAACCAGCTCAATCCCCAAAAGTCCTTCTCTGCGCAATCCCCACTTAGTCCCTTGTATCAGTGTGGGGAAGCAGAAAGGGAATGCAGTCAGGCTCCCTGCAGAACTAAGCCCTTCAAATATACCTCAAAAAGATGAGCAACCATGGATGGCCAAACAGACTGATGGGGGAAGGAGAAGGGAAGCTCATGATACCGGTGAGACTATTTTAATTAGTGTAATAAGCAGCAATCACAGCACAACAGCTGCCTCCCCCTCCCTACGCGTCTGCTACACGCACCGGCACAGCCCCATGGCTCAGAAGGATTTTGACACTTCTTGTACTCCAAACATCTCTGTTTTGACTTTGGTAAAGTTTTCATTCCCAATAAGTAACAGAGGAGAGCTCTCTTCCTGCTTTCCCAGCTTCTGCCTGAGCAAGCAGCACCCTGTGCTCACAGAAGTGTCATGAAACTGGGTTTAGTTTTGGTGTAAACTATGCTTTTGCGTGTGGTTTTGAATAAAACCTCGTCACTTCTTTGTTGAGGCAAACCTGACACACTCAACTTTCTGAAGTCCCCGAAGCCTCAGAGATGAGCCGTTCTACATGGCAAACGTGACAAAAATCATTTACCATGGGCATATATCCATCCTCTTCTGAATGGCAATGGGTCCAACATCCTTCTCTGAAGCATCTCTAAGATAAATTTCCTTTGAAACACACTGGTCCCCATTCACTCCAGGTTTGCAGAAAGTTGGTTTGTGAGCATATAGCATGGAAAACCTGCTCTGCAGCTCACCAAAAATCAAACCAGCCCTGGTTTAGCAGAGGAGACTTCTCAGTATAGAATATTTCAGAGGATTAGAAAACAGATACAGCGACATAACTGAAATGCAGTAATTTTTTATACCAATGGTTAATTGGTTTTGTAAATATTTTAAATGGTGAAGCTACGAGGTAGACGCTAATTTGAAATCAGTTGGGGATTTAGGTGAAAAAGCAGCTTAACAGTGGCTCATCGGTGTGGCCCATGCCACCTGCACAGGATCCAGGCACATCCCTGTGCCACGGTGCTGCCCTGCACTGCTCCTGGCTGCGGCCACAGCTCGGAATAGTCAACGTCAGATGCGCTTGCTGCTTGGCTTCAGATTTGTGCCATGTGCTACACAATTCAAGTGAGGCTTCTCCAAGAACTAAGGTGTCCAAATCATTTTGTGGTAGCTCAAACGACTGCTTGCTGCTGCTTTTCTCATTTTGAGGAGCCCACTGCAAGGGGAAAGAATCACCCACTTTACCTGTGTTGCTCCATCACCCTCACTCCTAACCACCCATTTCAGGGGTTGGATCATCATCCACAGGCAGCTGAGATGTTGCAAAGTCTCTGGGCCCTAAATTGCAAAATACCCTTTGGCTTAGACCCAGACTAATTCTGAATCAGCCCTGGTGCTCAAGCTCCAGGAGGGATTATTTTTCTTGCATCCATTCTGCCAGCACTTGGTCTAACAGGGCTCGTCAAGGGAAGCAGTCAGACACTCAAGATATCTGGATATTTTGGCAGTAATTAAGGATTCCACTCCCACTGATCTTTCGTGGGTGTTAGACACTGAAAACATGTCTACTGTGAAGATGTTTGGAGGTGTGAGGTCTAGGCTCTTCATGCAAGAGATATTGTTTCCTACAGTGCTTAAGAAAATGAGAGTGTGGAGACAAAAAAATAACTACAAGCTTGGAAAGCAGAAAATGCTTACATGGAGGAAATTTAACCCCTCAATGGAAGAAGCCCGATCCAGCCTGGGCAGGAGAGCTCAGGAGGAACTGCTGCTAGAACTAGGACGTCAACAAATGTCACAGTAAAAGGTTAAAAACCATGACAGGTGATGCCAGAACAAAGATTTCTTTAATTTCCCAGTGCAAAGAAAGGCATTTGTACTTTCCTGACCTGCAGCACGTCAAACAAACGAGAGAAGCAAAAGCCATTTGTGGTGATTCTGACCGTCCCCAGCTCCCTGGCCAGGACCCGGCTCACCAGAGGGACCAGCAGTGGCAGCTCCTGCGCAGTCCCCTTCTCCAAAAGATAAGCAGCAAGTTAATCAAAGTCAGTGTGCTACCAGGCATCACGTTATGCCAAGTGCCACAACATGACACAACAGAGGCTGAGGTGCACACGGCTCTCGCGACTGTCCTTGAGAGCACCAGGGCTCCTTCCTCATGCAAAGGGGGAAAAAGGAATCAGAAAGCAAAGGGCACGGGTTTGTTGTTGCCGCTCTGCTGTAAGGCACCAGTGGAAATTAATGGGGCTTTCAAGTACATAAATGGATTGCAGAGACATCCACGGTGAGTCTATTAGCTAATTAGTCGAGAGTAGCATTATTTTATGCAACAAGCATCCAGGTAAAGGAGCTGGTTCTCTTATGTCTGCAGATGTCCCTTGCACGCTTGTTAAAGAGTAGGACAAAGCTGTCTCCCAGTGGCAGTAACACCAAGACCCTCCCCAAAGAGAGGTGCCTGAGGGCACAGCCTGAGCTGGGCACGTGGCTTGTGGTACAGGGACCCATCATGGACCTTCAGCCCCACAGCCCAAATCTGACAGACCTGTGCAACCAGTACAGCCCTTGGCATGACCCTGAGGCTACTCATCTAGAACAAGGGATCCTAAAACCTGACACAAGACCTTGTCTCATCTCAAAAAATATTTAATCCATCAGGCTACTACTGCTGTGGGAAGTCTAACATCCTGTGCTATGCTCCTCCCTCTCTACCTGAGGATGCAACAGGGGACAAATAAACATACTTCAAACATTTAAGAAGTTCCACATAACAGATGTAGGAAACACACTAGATTTATAGCACCAGGGTAATTTGATACCTTCCAAGCAACCATTAATAATATTTCATCATCAGTTCTAATTTTCCTGGCATCATTTCATGCCCACAGATAATTCACTCCATAACTCAGTACCTACAGGCCCCCAGCCGCAGCTGATTCCCAGTGGCCAATCTCTGCTAATTCCAGTCTTTTACAGCAACTCAGACTTGAACAATCCAAAAAGGAGACACATTAAGTCACTCAGGCTTCTCTAATTGCCTGCTTGGGAATCAGGGATTTGGTGTCAGCCACTTGCACTCACAGCAGACATGGCAGTCAGAAAAAACAACTCTAAAATAGTTACTGTGAGCATTTTCAGAACTATAAGTGAAACTATTGAAACCCTGCTTACTCCTGCAACTCCACATGCAATGCCAGCTACAAGGACTACACAGGGGTAACAAAGCAAGCGTTCATGCCTTTCCTCTGCTGAGCAGCTCTTTCCAGGTCTATGTCTGTGTAACACAGACACCAATTCTTTCTGCAGCTTTCCTGCACTGCCCAGTGCCAACACAGTGAAAATGTTAATGAATACCATCCCATACATATTTAATGTTCATTTTCCTGTGAGTCCTGCTGTGATTCAATAGCCACCTCATTATCCTGGCACATCTTTCTTTCATTTTTATCTTTGCACAAAATACCAGGAGTTGGAACTATACCCATGTAATTGAACTCCTTGAAACATCACTGCATAAACCAACACAAACAGCACAAAATCCAAACACAAACTTCCAAAGAATGTAAAGAGAAATCTAACCCTGTCAGAGCAAATACTTCATCTCAGCTACCTCCTCCCAGGATTTGCAGAGAAAGAAAAGCAGAGGGGACAAGACAGCAATATACTTTCTATTTGAGTGCAGTTATTTGTCTGGGTTTATTGTCTTTTTCTGTAGCATTTGGAGGTCCTGCCCACAATGAGTGTCCACTGCAAAAAACTTCTGGGCACCCCTGTGTGCCACTCCTGGGCTGACTTTGCTGTAGCACTGAGCCCTGAGCAGCTTCAGCAGGACTTCTGCTGTTCTTCCCCATTCTAAAACTTGGACGTTGATTACCATTTGTCCAGGTTTACACAAGGAATCCAGAACAGACATGGAAGGAAACATGGATCACCCAGAGGCGTCATCATTGCTGCTGTGGTATTGCAACATCTGTGACGCTCATCTCTGGTGTCCATAGCACAGCTGACCACAAAATCCACCACGTCTGCATCTGTAATGTCATGACAACCATTTAGAAATCATGATACAAAAAAATCCAGGATATTGTTTCCTGGACCATTAGAATGATATATCTGAGTCCTTCCAACCAACACTCAGCTCAGAAGTTATTTTGCAAACCAACTCAAAAGCTGCAATTCTTCTGGGAACACTTGAGACCACAAGAGTAACGTCGAGTGCCCCAAGTCATCCAAGGCTGCCAGCAGGGCTGGCAGTACTGGGTCCAGGTTTTGTGCAATCTGCCAGATGTGGCACATGGGAATTCAAGCACTGGATCTAAGCACTGGATCCAAGCACATCCCAGCCAGAGCAAGTGCTGGTGCTGGAGACACACTCATGCTGCTCCCCACAGCTCTGCATCATGGGATGATGCTCTGGCTTTCCCAATGGCCATGGGAAAGATTTCTGCTGAGAGAGGAAAGTCGTAGAGTCCAAATTCATGCCAAACTGTTAAATACATAAAAGACTCAAAGGAATAAAGCTTGCGTATGTCAGAACTTTTGGTAATTCCTCCCAAGTACATAATTTTTTGGCACAGATGCTAAAATGTAACTGGAGGGCAAGCATTTAGTTCTGTTTTAGCTGGGAGAGTCCCAACTTCTTTCTCTCCAACTTATATATGGAAACAGGCTCATTCCGCAACACATGTTTCAGTGAGTTCTGCATCAGGGAGAGTGTGAAGTTAAGGTTAACAAGGGGAATATCATTAAGGGTAATAAATAGTACAAAAGCAGGAACAAATAGGCTCCTCTGAAGTGCAGATCGCTGTAATATGCATCACAAGGAGTATCCAAAGTGAAGAATTCAAGTCTCTACACTGAGATACAGGAAAAAGGGCAACAAATGGTGGTGCATTGGCAATACTGGTGAAGAACTGGTACCAGCTGGTGAGGCTGCTTTTGTAGGGCTATACAGAGACACTGAGTGGTTAAGGCAGCACCATGTGCTACTGTATGGGAAATTTAAAGGCATCTGGAGATTAAAAGATGCATTTTTTCCTCCAGAACTGGCCCCAAAACAACAACCCATCCCCATTTTGGTTAATACACACAAACACAGAAGACCACTTTGACAGATTTTGTTTGTCTGCACAACACTGATGGCTGGGAAAAGATGTATATCTAGACTTTAACATTTAAAATCCGCTGCTGCCAGAAGAGCCAGGAAGGAAGCACCAATGCCCATCTCTCAGCATCACATCTGCAAACATCGGCACTATTTGCATGGCCAGTCTGAAACAGCGAGCTGGATTTATCAGGCACCACGTCCACGAACAAAGCCCTGGTGCCATTTTGCTCAGCCTCTGGAAGCAGCCTGTTTCCAGCTCCCCAAGGCATCTCTATGGGAAGGACCTGGCAGGAGCAGGCAGGATGCTCCAGCACCATTGGCATGGTCCCCCTGTGGGTCACTCTAACACCGTGATTGCCCCACGGACCCCTGATGCAGCAGCACCGTGGAAGCCAGCTCATCTAAGCTCCCTTATTGACATAAGATGACAGCTGACTTTGGGAGAGGAAAAAAACCTTTAAAAGGGAAAAAACAGGACAGCTTTTTTTTTCTCCTCCTCTGGGTGAACAAATAGACTCATTTAAGGTGTAAGTAGATCAAGTAGCTAATTAAGAAAATAACCGATAACTTAATCAAGAACATTAGAGGAACCAGCATGTCACTGCCATTATTTAAATGGTAGCAGAACAAAAATATCCTCATGCAACTGGAGCCTTCCAAACCTCCAGGCAACCCAATCTGCGTGCGAGGAGGCTCCCACGTCACTCCAGTGCTGTGCCAAAGCCACTGAGGAAAATACTCAAATCTCCCGGTAATTTCCCACAGACAGAACATTCAATCAGCCCTGGTTCCACTGCAAAAAAACCCAACTGAATGGTTTGCACGTTGAGAGATATTTGCCCTAAGAAGCAGCACAGTGCTCTGCTCTGGGATGCAGCCTCGGTGCGTTCTCAGCAGCGGGCAGGAGAAGCAACCCCTTTATAGAATAAAAGTCAAATGCATTTAGTCATATGCATTTCACTTTTGGCAAGTTTTGCTAACTTTGCTCCTCAGCTGGCTGTTCCCAGGACAGATTCTGCGACTTCTCAAACCTCCCCCAAAGTGGTGTTTGCACACCAGCATCGTGTCTCTCTCTCTAATTACTCCACCAGTCGCACAGATAAAACATCTGCTAGAAGAGAGAAGGAATCCTAAAACACACAAATAATTTGTGCTGCCTAAAGAAAGGTAAACAGAGGATTCTGCTCAACACCCCCACCCAGCAACCAGTCCCCGGACTTCTGCTGCACGCTCCTCTGCCTCTTCCAGCAGGAATGAATCCCTTTTTCTAACCAACTCTGTCACTAACACAGCCTCCTATCTGCTTAATTCCTAAAGTATCCAAAACCAATTGAATTCAGCAAGTTTGATTAAGTACTTAAAAGTTTTTGCTTCCCTTAAAAGCAGCCTTTGTTTTGCCTCAAAGAAAAATGGACATTTTCTCCTAAATTCATGTTAACAAAGACAAAAATAATCCAACATCCCAAGGTTAAAAATAACCCTTTATCCTGTATTAAACACAGCTGCCAAAGGTTCAAAATTCACATTTTGTCATTCCACACAAATCCTTCCAACAGCTGAGAAGACATACAGTATGTTTGGAAGGCCAGAGCTGAGGATAAGCTCCAACCTCCCACGGGGTTTCACCCTTCAGGGTTTTTTCAACAGAGTAAAAACGCAGGAGGGGCTCAGGGGCCAGTGAGAGAAGTCACGTTTGCATGAAGGAGAAGTTTTACCGTGTTTGCTGGGTGGGGTACCAGCAGGGAACACTGCTCATCCCTGCTGCAGGGCCATGCCTGGCCCCCAGGCGCTGCCCGCAGCAAGAGCCATCGCTTGCAGAGGCAGGAACGAGAGCTGCAAGAGAAAATCATCTCCCAATGCAAACGTTTGTAGAGCATCAAAGCAGCTTAGATTTGCACAGGCTATAAATCAGACGCGATTACTTACCGAGGCTGAACAAGGCATTCACTTCAGTGGCTGGAAAACCCCCAGGTAACAGGTACGGGCAGCGGGACGGGTGGGCAGCAGCAAGGCGGGTGCCTTGGGTGCTGGGACCGTGGTGCATCCCCCCAGCAGCAGCAGTCCCGGAGCTGGAAGGCTCCTCCGTGCCGGTGAGCAGCTGCGGCCACTTGGGGAGGGAGCGAAGGGGAGGAAGGCTCCCGGCTGCTCCCCAGCTGGCCGAGTGACGCCCACCGCACTTCTAGCTTATTGGTGAAAATCGTAAGCCCTAATCCAATCCTGTCCCTTTACCCAAATTTAGCTCTCCACGGAGCCAACATCCCTTCCAGTTTTGACTAGCGGTATGAAAGCAAAGTTACCTCGCCAATATATAAATCACGGAAAGAGAAGCAATAAACCCCCCCCGCTCAATTTGCTTCATCTCTTTCTCCCAGAAGAGTTTCTAGTTTGAGGGGACCAGAGCCTTGCCAGTGCAGTGAAGGCAGCCAGCAGCTCCCAGTGTGCATCACTGGATCGAAAGTCACTAAGGTAAATACCAGGATGGCAATAAACTCAGTATTTATTGGAATGCCCAACGATACCACTGACACATTTGGGTAAGAACTGCATCCCAGATGGAGGAGGTTTATAGAAACAGTTAGCATGTGGTTCCTGAAGTTATACCGAGTTTCACAAAGGTAACTACTGAATCATAAAGCGCTGCTGGCAAACAGCCTGGCCACCCTTTTTTCACAGCCTGGCACAGATATTGGCTGTAGAGACATGCCTACCTCTGCTGCACTCAAATCTAGACGCTTGACCATGGCATTTGCTTCTGATGTTGGGACAAGGTGGGAGCTGTTGGTAGAAACAACTGAGCTGCACCATGGGCAGCTTCCTATGGCAGGCAGAGACTCTGCCTTCCTTTGCAAGCAATGCATGGCCAGGGATAAAAGCCTCTCATGTAACTGCACATTTCTGCACTTGGTTGCAGATGTGCAACCCTGGAGCAGCTCCAGAACACGAGTTGGTAGTTGGGCAAGCCTTGAAGGCAGATACACAGCTAGCTCTGAGCGAGGGGGCTGGGCCGGGCCGTATGCACTCCAGGTGTCCCAGAGGACCGGTGGCAGGATCCAGATGTGGGCAAGCTGCTCCAGCCTTCACAGAAGCTTGCAATTCAATGACGTCTATTCATGGAGGAGCGAGCTTCCAGAAACGCAGAGAAAGCATTTCTGAGGGGTATTCCCATTTTAAGTCCAGTAACTGCCTTTCCATTTTACTACCCCCCACCCTGCCGTTGCAAGCTTTAAATATAGAAATAATCAAAACATACATGAAAAGAAGAATTTATTTTGAACTTGGCAGTGTTGACCTAAGACCCATACCACTTGGAAGCAGGGCTTGAAGAGTGTGGGCAGCCTCTGGGAGGGCTGAGCCTGGATTTCTGGGAACAAAAGCTGCTTACAAACCAGGTTGGCCACGTGAGAGCCTAATTAGAGACCGAAGCCCACACAGCAAACAGACTGACTACAGAGGAAATTGGAGTCTAATTTACATGGAGAACGATTACTTATTGCAACCAATTAGTGTCAAGCTGACTGACAGACTACCCAAAATACCTTCTCCGCATCCTCCTCTGCAAGCCTGAGCTTTCCTTGCTGCTGTATTTTCCCTGAGTTGTTTGGAAGGTGAGCAACAGGACCTCACCACTAGACATCAGATGTCAAACTGAGACCTTCTGAACTTCCCCAAAACAAACACAGGGTTAGAGCCACCCATGTGCTACCCAGCGTGAGCGTGAACCGAGCCAGAGATAGCAACAGTGGAGAGCAGCATGATGTACTTTCTTTCCCAGTCTTAAATTCTTAACTGGCATCCTGAGGGTCCCAACAAGAAATTAATCATTTACAAGAAGTGCTCCCTCTCTTCTGGACAGGCATCCTGCATGGGGACTTTCACTCCTGGTTTGCAATCACATAGGAGACCCACAGGTAAGGGCTGTGTCCACGTAGCAGTAGCCTTTGCAACACACTCAGGCTGCAGGTTTCAGGTCCCAGCTATGCTGCTGGTCTCTGTCATGGAAGGAAACGACCATCCCACAGTAGCCTGTCAGCCAGGATGCCCAGCTCCAGGCACCTCGTCAGATGCTCACAGAACAACCCTTTATTTGCAGACTGGTACCCCTCCTCCTGCTGTGCTGCTCCCTGTGCACTTGAGGAACTATCGCTGCTCATGTGAAATGAGGAATCCCATTGCTGCCAGAGGGAGCTGAATGGACAGAAAATCTCATCCTTGGCTGGCAGAGCACGAGGCACCCACAGTCCCACCAGTGGCAAGGATATCCCCTTCACTCAGGTCTTTCCTCTCCAGGGAAGAGGACAACTTCATTGTGCTTCCCAAAGTACAAACCATTTGTTAATAGTGCAGAAAACCTGCCCCCCACTCTGTATCAGATTAGCCCAGAAGTCAGCTGAACACATTTTAAAGACTCTTGAAGTGCACACAAGGAACCAACCAAATGCCATTTATCTTCCTTTGCTTGTTAAAGAAGTAATGATTCACTCTATCATCGTTCTCCCCTTCCAAGAACATGTTCCTTATTAATAGGACGGTCTAATTGCTGTCCATTGCTCCAATCCCCAGACTGCACGTGCATTTTGAATCAGACAGCTCTTGTATATGTCTGTTCAGGCACGTAGGGACCACATTTCACATATTTAAGACCAGGCCATCAGTCCTTCCTTTGAGAAGCACCCATATTAAGTGTATTTAAGGGCTTTACAGGTCTTCTGTACAGATGAGATCAGCTATTCTTTGAATCTCTGCAGGTTACATGGATATATGGCATTTTAAAAGGAAATTTATCCTAAAAAGAAAACTTGGAGGAAATGCTTTGTGAAGTATCTAATAGCTGTTTGGCAATGTCTGGAGACAGCCAGGGCCTTAGGTGGTGTAAAACATCAGCAGAGATCCTCTGATTTCAGTTCACTTCAAGTCAATGGTCCTAAATCAATTGCCACCTCAAGAGCACCATCGAGAGAAGGTAACGCAGGACAGTCTCCCCTGAGTCCGCTTCGACTACGGCCACCATGAAGGCTGCAAATCCGGGTGGCCCTGCTCTCTCTCTGCTCCCTTGTCCCCCACTGTTAAATTAAAAATCTCCTTTAATTACTGAGTGGATGCAATGAAAATGCATGGGAGCTCACGCTTCTCTGAATTAGGCTGTTAATCTGGTGTTTATACTCCTGGAGTTTATCTCCTCCACACTCCCTTTTCCCCGGGGAACTGTCTCGCTGCCACTTTATCTACAGCTCTAAGGACAACACACACAGCTTCGTTTTTAAATTCCCCTCCAGTGCTGTGCCCTGAACCAGCTCTTCAGAGCGGGGCCTCCACCAGCTGTAATTCCCATTAATTCCCCTTACGATTAACAGGTCAGCTCACACCACGCAGATGACAGTGGGCTTCGGAAGTGCAACTCTATCAAAATTATCTATGCATAAAAGACATTCATTATGGGAGCAAATGCCTCGCCGAGACTTTTATCAGCCGTGTGCCTGCTGCTCGCTTCTGTGCCACTAACGACTACAGAGAGCAGGGAAGGCTTCAGCCTGGTCGTGCTGCCCTGCGGTGTCTCCAGGCAGAGGAGCCTCTTCTCTGCGGTGGGTGAGATGTTGATTATAAAGCTGTGGAGGCAATCACTGCTGGAGGGGGGTAGGGGCAGGCGGGAGCTTGAGGAAATTAGAGGAACCCTCTGAGAGCATCCCATTAGTGCTGGTGGCAATCACGCTTGCTGATCAAGGAGGTGGGCTTTCCAGAGCCCCCTCTGAAATTCCTGGGCAGGGAGGGAAGGTGAGAAAAGGGAGAAAAACAGAGAAAAGGCAAAATAAGCCTCACCAATGGTGCCAGACATCACCCCAGCTGCTTGGGAGCAGGGCATGGAGGAGCAGCCTCCTCCCCATGGGCATCCCATGCTGGTGGTCACTCAGGGGAGACCCAGGGAGATAAAAGGCAGCAAGATCAGTTATAAAAGAGTTGTAAAAATGCTAATGGTCTCATGTCCTTTGAAGCCATCTTGAGTGCTGCTAAATCACTTCTTTTATTTGTTTTCTGATGGGATTTGCTTAGGTTTGAGCTCATCATGTTTATGATTATACGCTGCACATCCTGGTGTGCAGGTCAAAGCCAGCGTGGACCCGCAAGCCAATCTGTGCCACAGCAATTGTTGCCAAGCTCTGCAGACTATCTTTTCCCTTGTACAGGAATAAAAGAAGAAACCAATTTAACACCACCTTCCTTTGAATATTCACTAATGGGAACTACTGTGACAATAAGAAACAGAAGGAAAGGCGAGAACTTCAGTTGCAAGCACCACGCAGGCTTGCAGCCCTGACCCTGAAACTCCTGACAAGGTGACACATTATTAAGAAATATCCATATTAATCCCAACTATGAAGCACTCTGTTCAGCCAATTAAATTGGCTGAGAGCTCCCAGAGACCTTTGTACTCCTCCTTTATTCTTTTTTTTTAATGCCCTCTTAGGGAAAGGAATGGCTTCTGCCGAGCTGAACCTCCCTGTTCCTTCCAGCCTTGCTCTGTCTGTGTATAAAATGTTCTTGGCTGCTTTCAAACACTGCACATTAATCTGCGCAATGGAGCCTGTCTCCTTCAGCGTTCGGATGATTTCTCTTCAAGGCGGGTAAGGCAGAGCTGTTCCACTTGGCATCACATCCCCTCCCTGCCCCTTTCCAAGCCTTTTTTTTTTCCCTTTTCCTTTTTTTTTCCGGTAGTGCCAGAATAGCTCATGAACCAGAACCCCAGGCATGTGTGAACCTGGAGAATGATATATTGCTGTAGGACCACAGATATATGGGACAGCCAGGATGCTCGGAAACAGAACTGAAAGATTATGGTTTTAATGCATCAAATTATGAAAAATACCACCGCTCCCTTCCTGCAGCTTAGGACACATCAGTCACTTCTCCCTCAGCCGTTTCTTTGCCTGTGGCTGAACCCAGAGTGTCAGAAACTGTTTCGTGAATTAAGGGCCGCTGGAAATGAAACTCTGGAGAGGTCTATGGGTGACAATTACTGGAATTTGTTCCTGAGCAACATGAGCTCTACCATCCCATCTCAAAGAGCCCCATGCACCAATAAACCAGAGCATCCCCACCTTGCCAAGAGCTGCCCAGTACAAAGAAGGCATTTTTATTAACATCACTCTCAGGGCTGGGATTTTCATACCTGTCTCCCCAAAATTTATGCAAGTGAGGATCCCTGTTGCTCAGGCTCCTGCCAGTATGGTACCTCGCTGCCTGCTTCACACATGCAACCACTGCAGTGGCTGAAGCACCCTCTAAACTACCCACGTGCTACCAAGGCCCAGACCAGTGAACCACAATGTTCCTTCTATTCTTCGTTGAATAGGAGAATGTTCTGTAGCTGCAGTTAACTAATTCACTCACAGAGGAAACTCCAGCTGCACCTTTGTCCACTGGGAAGCACAACCTGGGGTGGGCCCCATGAAAAGCAGAGATGCTCATTGCTGCATTGAGTGGTCTCTTGCCACAAGTTATGGTGGACATATCTCTTCTTCACCCTGCTCTCATCACCTCAGGCATTACGCTCCACAGAAATGCCCAGAGCCTGAGCAATAGAGTGGGACCACAGACCTCCTCCATGCCTGGTATCAACAACTGCTTAATTACACCCAGGTTCACCACAAAAGGCATGAGAACCTCTCGCCTCCACCATGGATGGTTCTTCTCATAAGGGTGGATGAATGAGAAGAATAAAAGCTGCCTAAGGATGTATGAGAACCCTAAACTTTGCCATTCACTGGAATCCCGGCAGCCTCAGGCTTCTGTTTAGGAAGCCGCAACTGGAATGCCGTGCACTTTCCCTTATTTCCAAGCATCCCCAAATCCCCATTTCCTGGTATTTCTACAACAATTAAACACACAGTTTTCAACACTGAAAACCCATAAAAATCCATATGGGGAATGCCACTGCAAACCAGCCAATACCTGCCAGCAGCTGTAATATTGCTGCCACTAGATCTGCACAATAAACAAGGCCATTTTACTGGGGCCAGGTTTTACTACAACTAAAATGGAAACAAAAATTGCCTTGTGAAGATGAAGGATGCCTGTAACAGTTTTTTTGCTGCACTTGATTAAATACAGCATACAACAAGCCCATATTTTATCTCCTTGAATGATAAACTCAATAGTCTAAAATTAAGCCCAGCAAGGTTAGTAAGATCCTGCATAGATGTCAAAAGATACCATGACTTTTTTGGAAAGCTTAAGTGCACTGTATATACACTTTTCAAAATCACTCAAGTATCTCTGGCACCAAATATAAACACAGAGAAAGCTAAAAATCATGTAGTGTTTTTATCTTGATACAGCTGATACCACAGAGCACAGCCGCGGGCTGATATTTCACGATAAACATACTCTTTGCTTTTGATCATTTCAGTGTGTAACTGTGGATGTGAATGTATGATAGGATTATAAAAAGAAAATGGGAAGAAAAAGCCCAGTTTAAGTAATACATCAACTTGAACCGCAGACTCCCCAACCAAGTAGTATTTGGAGATACCAGAATTACCATTTGTCTTCAAGAAAACCAATCATTTTCACGAAAATATAAGAAGCCCTAGAGAAATTCTGATTGGTTATTGTTAAATGGACAGGCCTCATGCATTTTTTTCCAGGAAAAGGACAGAAGCTTCCCTTTAGCATAATCCTGGATATTATTTACATCGTCTGCAGTTTTTTTCCACTGCTGCTGAATAATCAGTGCTCCTCAGAAAATCACTGCTAGAGAAACATAAATCCCTTTTTCCGTCCTTTCCTTTCCCTTTTACCCGTTTTTATACATTCTTCCTGGCACAGGAGTAGTAAAGAGGCTAAAAAGACTTGAGGCAAGCAGGCACAGAAGAAATCCCAGGCAGTGGTTGGAAGGGTCAGCATCTTCCCACCACTGGGGCAAACCTCTTACCCCTCCTCTGTGCCTGGCTTCCAGCAGCACCTGATGAAGTGGGATCTTGGGCAGCCTTTCAATTGGCTCCTTGGAAGGCGCTGGAAGGAGGAGCTGCTTCTCCTCTCTAGAGGAAAGGGCTGAAAACACTGCAGATTTCTTGCCTTATTGGGATGCTTTGGGGTAGAAATCTTACAGGGATGGCTCAAGAGAAGCACTTTGCTTTCTGCTTCAGCACCCTTATTGTTTCCAGCTACAGAAAATCCCCTCCTCACCTGCTTTTCCCCATCTACTAGAACATGCACAGGGAATGAAAGCAATTAAATATTCTCAAACAGTCGGTAATAGGATCATTATGCTCCTTAACGTGCTTTCTAAAAATAAAATTACATCCAGGTATACAGATCTCCTGGCTGCACAGTGCCCAGGTTTCATTTTGTTGTTTCAAAGCAAACCTGGCCCCATCAGGACAACAGCAAGGGCTTGGCTGATGTGCACGGTCCTAAGTTTCAGATCCCCTCAAGTCAAAGGGAAGCCAAAAGACCTGGAGCTCTGCATGGCCAGATACTGTGTCACAGGTAAGGGTCCCCTCTCAACACACAGGGCCCAGCCAGGTGAAAGGACCTCTGGACCAGAACCAGGTGCCATTATCTCATGAACTAACATCTCATTCCACTTGTGTGGGTGCTCTCTGTCACTGTCATGCGGACAGACACTGCCAAGGTCTAGCACAGGAGGGATCCCATCTGGTGAGCAGCGTTGGTTCAAATTACACAGCAGCCTGTGCTGCAGAAGGCTTGTTTGCAGTAATTATAAGCATCTTGTGGGCACATGGGAGGACTTCAAAGGACACCAGTAGCCTTGACAGCACAAGTCTCTTTTTTTAGTGGTCAAAAATTCCCCCATGTCCTTCAGCATCTCTTAACAAACAAAAACTATACAGAATTATTTTGGAGAGGAACCACACAGGTCACTCAAAACTCACCCTGGTGAAAGTTAAAAGGTTATATTTTTAACATGTGTAAGTCACACATGCACACACGTTCCCCGCCCAGACACACAGCCATACGCTCTGCCGTGCTTCCACCAGTCTCCCAAACTGAACACAAAAAAGGGTTCATGTATACTGAAATCTGTAGGAAGCTTAACATTTACTTGGCTTTTGTGTAAACACTTACGTGAATTACACGAGTTTCAGCCAAGAAGCTCAGCACCCCGCCGTGCCGAGCCATATAATTCATTACAATTAGAAGCAGAGAGCGAGGCAATCAGGCTCGCCCGACACTGTGCTGGTATGGATTTGCTCTTCCAAATGGTTTCCAATTTGTCTTCACAGCAGCTCAGCCTCTCCGGCAGAAACCCCGCCAGCATTCGCTCCACGCTGCCCAGGGCTGGTGCTCGGGCGCCGGTGCCCGTGGGCTGTGTGGGCCACCTGGCACCCCCACTGCTGAGAGACCCTCAGCAACAAACTGGAATAGAATCATAGAACTATCTGGGTTGGAAGAGACCTCCAAGATCATCAAGTCCAACCCTTAATCCAACACTATCATGATTACTAGATCATGGCACTAAGTGCCACATCCAGTCTTATTTTAAAAACCTCCAGGGATGGTGAATCCACCACCCCCCTGGTTTGGCCATTCCAACGCCTGATTACTCGTTCCGTGAAGAACTTTTTTCTGATATCCAGCCTAAACCTTCCCTGGCAGAGTCTAAGCTCGTGCCCTCTTGTTCTGTTGCTGGCTGCCTGGGAGAAGAGTCCGACCCCCACCTGTCTACAACCTCCTTTCAGATAGTTGTAGAGAGTGATGAGGTCACCCCTGAGCCTCCTCTTCTCCAGGCTAAACAACCCCAGCTCCCTCAGCCTCTCTTCATAGGACTTGTGCTCCAGTCCCTTCACCAGTTTTGTTGCTCTTCTCTGGACCCATCTCAATATCTCTCTTGAACTGAGGGGCCCAGCACTGAACACAATACTCAAGGTGTGGCCTCACCAAGGCCGAGTACAGGGGAAGGATCACTTCCCTCGTCCTGCTGGCCACACTATTCTTGATACAGATACAGAATAACTCAACTACAGCCAAGCTATTGGCACTGGAGGGGATGGGTGGGTCCAGGACACGCTGGTGTCCCAGTTGCAGCCTCACCATGCCCAACACCACATCCTTCAACAACAATACCAAGCCAGGACGTTTTGGGCCATACGTTGCTTGCACCATCAAGGTGAGCCCAGTTCTCGCTGCAGCCCACTTTGCAGGCAGGCGAGCACTGCCCGGAGCGCAATTTTTGTTCATCATACCCTGACAAAAACACTTGAATAACAAAAATCAACAAAACAAACCCCCACATAAGCACGTGCATCAGCCCAAACAGCAAGACAGCATCTACTTGCCAAGCCTCTGCCTTTCCTATTCAGTATTCATAATATGCTAAGCTATTAAACTATCCTACGGAAAGCGCTGCGGCTTACAGTGCTGCAGACAAGTGGTGTTATCACTTGGTATTTCTTCTTTTGTTATTACAGTGAATCTTCCTACATCTCTGAAAATAATCCAATTATTGCTTACCATTGGTAAGGTCACTGTTGCTTTGAACAGAGATTTGGGTAATGCTCTGATTACTCTTGAGCAAATATTGCTGAGACTTGGGCAGAAATTTCAGAGAGATTGAAAATCCATTTTACTGGAAACCACAGATGGAAAAATATTCACACTCTAGAGGATATAAACAAAAAAAAAAGGGATCAATTTTTTCTGCCATATTAGAAAAATATTGGTTTATCTGAAATCAACAGCATATATATAGTCTGCTATTAAAACAATATATAATTTCTTATATCATATAACCTTCAAAGTATGACAATCACTGGGTCTTTATTAAATGTTCCCATACAGGCTCCAAAAGATATTGAACTACTTAAGTGCAATATATGGAAAACAGCAGAAGGTTTGTATCACTTGTGGGAACAAAAGAGCTCCCAGAGAAAAGCAGATATCAAAGATCAATCTGTAATAGGGAAAAGGAAGTTAACATCCCTTATAGAGGCCTCAGAGATAATTTTTCAGCATTGAGCCAACAAGATAACAGCAAAATCACACAAAATACAGATGATGCCAAGAAAAGGTGTCTATTATATTTCTTCTCGTGCAATTAATCAAGAGTTCTTTACTGTCAGACCATCTTTAGGGAATGGCAAAAAAGGGTAAAAAAATACCTAGTCCTTTTTTTTTCCCCTTTAAGAAGGAATTAATCATATTGTCACTGCAAGATGGTTTTTCTGACATCACTTTTCTTGTACTGGCCAACTGATATTAAAAACAAAACTCTGCTAAGGTTTGCTATCCTTCTGCTGACAGAGAGGAAGGATGCTCAGAGTTAACCCCATAGTGTCCTGCCAGTTGGGAATGAGCGTCTCAGTGACACCACCACAAAACCCAAACTGGTGTCTCTAGGACAGGGCAAGGATGACAAATGCCAGCAGCTCCGGGGATGGCTGGACCCATGGATTGCTTCAGCTTCTCCATCTCTCCTCCCTGCAACTGCATTGCTTGCTGGTGAATCTCCTCCCAGTACCCCCACCATACACCTTTATCCCAGGGCTGGGATCTGTACCAGGATCTTGGCTGCAGGCTTGCTTAGCCTCGGTGGGTTTGGCACAGTGACACCCCTATGCCCTTTCCACAGGTGCATTTTTTTCCACCCCACCACGAGGGTTTTCCAGCACTGTGGGCTGTAATGGTGGGATGTCAGCACTGTCAGTGTGGTGATGCCGCGTGAGTAAGCCCCACGGGGGAGCCAATACAGCCGGTGACATGCCACCCGGGGCAGGAGCAGCCCTGTGCTCTTTCTCTCCTAGGAAACCTGCTCTGTCTGTCTCAGACATGCCAAAATCCCGAGGGGATAGGGAAGAGCAGAAATCACAGCAAGAAAACCTATTTAAAGTGATATCCCACCATTACACTGCCAACATAAATAGTGAGTGCACCTCAGCCCTCCTGATGACTTTATCACTCCAGCCCAGCGCAGGGCACGCCGCAGGGCTGGGGGAGATGCCCAGCACCAGCAACATGGCAGCACCATCCCAAAGCCTAACTCTGCCTTGCCAGGCCTGTCTTTGACTCTGCCCTCCCATCTCAGACCAAGCATGGGACCAAGAAAGCTTGGAGAGAGGAGACCACTGCCGGGGCCACCACTGTCTGGAAAGGTAGCCCATGGGATGAGGATCCCAGGGGATGAGTGAGACTCTGGCCAAGGCTCATTCCCTGCTGACAGCTAACAAGGCACTGCAGGGTGCTTGCGCATCTCCCATCTCACACCCCTCTCCCTCAGCCAGGATGCTGGAGTAGCTGCAGCTGCACAGGGCTTTGAGCACATTTGGCAGCGGGAGGTGATGTTCTCACCTATGTGTTTAAGATGTTTCTTATTTTGAATTCCAGTCCTGGTGCCATTCTCCTGTTTGCTTCTTAATGCTTTACTCATTAATGGCCAAAACCCGCCCCGCATCACAGACACCGCACGCTTTTAATTCCTCCTGGATTGCCTTGATGAGATGGTTTTCAGGGACCTTTGACCCTTCTCTCAAGAGGTATCCAGGAGTGGCAAGGAGAGGAGTGGTAAGCTAACAGTGCCAATCCAGATTGCTGAGCTTCATTTCTGCCTGTATATACACAACAGTCAGGGCTTGGGCTCTGATTACACCTTCCCTGGGCATCTACGCTGCTACAGAATCCCAGTGCAAAGGGTACAAAATACTCTCTAACAGCAACTGCACTTCCACTGAGCCAAAGACTCTTGTCCTGTGTGATTATTCCTACAAAAACATAAGTAAGTTGTTATAGAATCACAGAACGGTTTGGGTTGGAAGGAACCTTAAAGCCAATCCAGTTCCAACTCCCCTGCCATGTGCAGGGACACCTCCCACCAGACCAGGCTGCTCAAAGCCCCATCCAACCTGAACTTGAACACCTCCAGGGATGGGGCATCCAAATCTTACCTGAGCAACCTGTGCCAGTGCCTCATCACCCTCAATGTGAATAATTTCTTCCTAATGTATAATTTAAATCTTCCCCCTTCCAATTTAAAGCCATTCCCCCTCATCCTATCACTACTTTCCCTTGTAAAAAGTCCCCTCTTGGCTTTCTTGTAGGCCCTTTTCAGGTACTGGAAGCCCGCTAAAAAGTCTCCCTGGAGCCTTCGCTTTTTCAGGCTGAACAATCCCAACTCTCTCAGTCTGTCCTTACAGCAGAGTGCTCCAGCCTTCTGATCCTCACTTTTCTGAGAAATAACTATATCTGCATTTTTTTTTTTTTGCAGGACGAGGCCTCTTTCTTAGACAAGAAGCAGCAGCTTGAACAACTGAATATTCAACAAATAAACAGTATTTGTGCCTTAGGAAGATCATGAGCTATTTTAGGCATGTTAGACTGTTAGGTTAAATATCAGGAAACACAGAAAGAAAAATACACACAGTTTTGTGCTCCCTGTTACCGGTACTAAAACCCAGCACACAGGAAACCTGTGGAATAGGTTTTTTAAAACCATCCTGTGAGCTGCAAAATAACCTCCAGGTTAAAAATGCATTAAGGTAACTATATTCAAAGCATCCCTGTCACCTGGCTGTGTCTGGTACAGTGAGCGAACTCCTGAGGCCAGGATAGCACGAAAGGCATCCACCTTGCCAGATCCACATCCACCATGCCCAAGTCCATGGGTTTAGCTCCTCAGCAAACGAACAAAACCAATCTGCACCATGGTTTTGCTGCCATGTGCAGGAAAATGTTATCCCAGCCACCTCGCCGGGGCCAGCGTCGGCACAGGGACCCGGAATCTGTGGCTGTGGGACGCAGGATGCAGGTGCTGCAGGGGAGCCCAGCTCTTCAAAACACCCATGTGAATCCTCACAGCAAAACTCTTCCAAAAACCACCTTGAGTGAGACAGGCTGAGACCTAATGAGTGATGGATGGGTCTGAGATAAATGAACAGATGCACCATCTGAGGAGAGGCAGGGCAAAATGCAGAGCCAGGAGGCAAGCAGTGCCTGTGATTATCCTGGCACAGCGTGGCCTCGATGCTGGCAGGGTTTTCAAGGAAAAAGAGAAAAAAAAGAAAAAACGTAAAATTAAAAAAACAAACTCAACTGGCAAAGCCCTTTCTAATGAAGTTTTCATAGATTCTGGAGGAATCAAAAGTACAGTTGTCTTTAATAGTTTACAAACAGCACCTGATAGTACTGACTGGGAACAACACCACTCAAATACACTTCAGGATCAGGAGGACGCAGAGAGATTCATCAGACTTGCACTTGCACTGCTACTTTTAACCAGGGTGACTTAAACGAGAGGAGCCTGGACAGGTCGGTTACACAAAGAGAAAGCAGCACGGTGGATTTAACGCAGAAACCCAAGATGGCTCATTAGTGCGGAAGCAAGTGTTGTCAAGGAGCTCATGTCTGCACCAAAGCACCAATCTGGTGTAATTGAGCCCAGCTATTTAACCAAGTGGGAATGAGACTTTACTGATGGCAGTGAGACGTGTGCCAGACACAGACCCCACTCTGAAGGTACCACTGGGAGGGCATGGTGGCCCTTGGCACAGCATCACCATGCAGACCTAACACGGCCTGCAAACACCACATTTGGTGGGTTTTCATAAACCGAGTCAAATAATCAATTGCATAGAGCACGTGCTCACTGAGGAAACTCCACTTGTACTACTGAGGTTCTCATCAGGGAGAACTATGTCATGAATCAAAGCTGAAGCCAACATTAAAATGATATTGATGTTAGGAATCCCAGGCGTTCCATTTGGTGCTCATATAACATATGGCACATGTGAATTTTATAGCTTTTGTATTAATCTGCCCAGAATGCCATCACTTTGCAAGATTTCATGAAATATTAAAATTACCGAGGATAATTTATTTTACAACCCTAGGCAAAGGCCCTGGGAATGATGAGAACCTCCCTGTTAAACTCACACAGGTCTGTGACTCGCAGCCCTAATATCTCACATCTGTTTGCCGACTGAGAAAAAAGACACGATGTCTTTCAACTTGGTTATTTGATGGATCAGCCTGAATTTGCTTATTAAGGTTTCTACAATCCATTATCACTGCAGGAAACAGAGGGAGGGATGGCAGACTAAGCATGTTTATCAAACCATGTGAAATCCAGAGAGACACTCAAAACAAATCTCTACAGCCACTGCAGGAAAGCGCTGGGCATCTTTATCGACAGCCCAACTGTGAATTGCACAGCTGGCTTTTAAAAACCCAACAGAAGACTTTGACGTGCAAGAACAGCATAGAAAAAAACTGAATTTTCATCTGTCATGATAAATATAGCACTGCTAGAAGCTTTTCTAAAGGACTCTGGTTACCTGCACGCAAAACAATATTTAAGATATCAGCAGGTGGCCAACACACAAACCCAAGCAGTAATGGATGGCGTTAGAAAGCAGCCGGGGCCAAGATATTCCCTGCTATAATGATTACTTTAGAAGAGAGTGATTTCTGCAATACGCATCCGGAAAATTCGAAGCCAACAGCTGATGGGAACTTGGAATAACCACAGAATTCAATAGTAAATCTCCCATGAATGGTTAACACCTTGCAAATCTCTTTTCAAGAGCAGAGAATGGTAAAGAAATGGTAGACTGTTCCAAAACTACATGCACACAAGATAGAAAATCAATATTTCAATCAACTAATCACAGAAAAAAAGAGCTCACGCAAGGTATCTTAGTCCAGCCTCATACCCCAAGGGAAAGGTGCACTGACTGTGCAGGCAATCACACACATCTTGGACCTTGGCTATGTCCGTGCATGCAAGAAAAGGCAGCAGAAGACATCAACTCCAGCATCCTATTGTTGTTGCCCAGTGTGTAACAGCCCAGCTGTGCTGTCTCAAAAAACAGTTAGCAATTCCCGTACCTTAAACACAGCACTCACAAACTTCTTCAAAATTCACTATTCCCTTATTTCTTATTGCAAATTGGGCTTATTCAGTTCCTTGCAGACCGCATGACCAGACAAAATAATCTTATTAAACATGAACTCCCTGGAATTGTTCAAGGCCCAGTTGGATGGGTCCTTGAGCAGCCTGGTCTACTGCAAGGTGTCCCTGCCCATGGCAGAGGGTTGGAATTCGATGGTCTTCAAGGTTCCTTCCAACCCAAACCATTCTATGATTCTATGAACTTAAGTGAATGGGTAGAGATACATCTGCTTAAATGAGTACACAATTGGTAGTTACTGAGCATGCAATCATGAAAATTTTGAGTCTGTATCTATTGAGATGTTTCCCATTAAAAAAACATCTTGCTAATACCAAACAGTCTTGGACCACTTCTCTACAGTGTGAAAAATCATGTGCAAAAGTACATTTGACTTCCAAGATGCAATAAACATGAGCAGCAGAAAAACAATATTAGAAAAAAGGAATTTCAAAGTTCATGTTATTGCCTCAAAAGGCTGCACTACAACCAAATGCACTAACACACAAAACAGTCATAACCTGCCCAAAAGCAGCCCACAGCCAAAATGGCAAATGATAAGGACAATGATGATGATAAACGAAGTTGGATCAACAATGACCATGCTCTATAGTACACTTTGATTCTGCTATTTCCAGCCCCCACGGCACACATGTTAAATACATTGAGAACGTATCATGGCAACGTGTGGATTTGCACATTGATTTCAAAGGTATGTGGATCCCCATAAACAGAGCACAAGCATGTGCTCACTCCAGCCAAGACACTCATTTATTCTTCCTATGTATTTATGGGTGGGAACAGTCTCGTCAGCATTGCTGCTCAGTTGATCTGTAATTAACATCTGGATGCCAAAAGAGAAAGAAAGCTGACACAAGACCAGAGTCTTCCAAAACTCTGTAAGCTCTCTAAATCCTTGAAAACTAAACACAGAATTAAATAAGATCTCTCTCCACCTGTAAAGGAGAATTTTCATTTCCAGTTTAAACACGTGCTAAATTGTAAGATGTGTCAGTCCAGGGTGTTGACACAACATCTCAGTTGATGAGGGATGACCTAGCAGATGGAATGATCACACAGCAGTGCAGAAACAAGGAGAGATTTTTTTTAACAACTGTTTTCTGGAAAATGACCAAGTGAAAACTGTCCCATTAAATTAAGGGGGGCTGCAGAATAACAAAATGGGGGCGGGGGGGAAGAAAGCTTTCATGTACCACCAAAACCTGACAAGGATGCTGATGGCCATCGCAGTTCCATTGCCTTTCTCCTACTGGTGCTGCCATGTGGGATGCTCATTGGAGAACCATCCTCCAAGGAATAAGTCAAGTCTCTGCTCATCACACCCCAGCCTGGGGCCCTGCTCTCTCTCCAGGGTGATCACAGCGCTCAACAGGCTGGGATGCAAAATTTGAACTGGAACCAAAGAATCCTGAATTGGCTTCACAATCTTGTTTCTGGAAACCTCAGAGCAGCTCTGTGTTTCCCCATTAGACAGCCCCATGCTGCTCGTGTATGGTTTCATTGAGTCTCCTTGCTTTTACAGGTCCATCAGACATAACTAAAAGCAGGAAATGGACAAACGCACCTGGGAAAAGTCATTAAAATACTTGTAACACACCCTTAAACATTCATTGTTGTGCTTTATTAGAGGACACTATGTGCTTTCCCCATGCTGTCCTCTCTGGCAACGGAAATAATCATGTTTTTTCCACTCTTTAACCCACAGCAAACTGACCTGGAGCACTGTGCTATACTTCTGAGAAATAAGGAGGCATTTCTCCAAGGCACTACCCTCTTCCCAGCTCAGTTCCTCTGGGAAGCCTCTTGGCAGGGCTGGCTGTCCCAAGCACAAGCAAAACCCCATTGATCACCCTTTCTGGAAGCTTTCTTCAAGCCTTCAAGCACTAGAGGCCCAGCTGCTACGACCTACTCCAGATGTGGCTCCCTCCTCACAGCATTGCTTCTTCACTGCACCTCCATCAGCAACGTATCGTGCTGCCACGACTCTGCTTATGGTGCTCCAAAATGATAGGGTTTTTTTCAGAGTTACTGGCTGAAAGGTTTATTGACCTGATGTCAAAGCTTCAGCCATCACCTTTGCAGCACAAGCACTCTCAAATCTCACTGCAGCAGTGAGGTGTGATTATCCCTTGGTGTAACCGACACGCAAGCCGGCATGATCCCTGCTAACGCTGTGAGGAGATGTGAGGTTGGAGCTGGCAGTTTGCTTTTGTGTAGCTGTTGGAGGTGAAATGGTTGTGAAGCAGTGAGAGGTGTGACCGGCAGCACTGCGGTAACTGCAAGGTGAGAGGCAGGCACACACCTCCCCAGTGAGGCCACAGCCACGATTTAATGCCAGGCAATTAGGGATAGACTCCATCCACCATAAGCACGCCTTTTGTTTGCAATCTGAACTAGTGCTGCAGCAGACTCTGTTTTCACCAATGCTTCTTAAAAGCAGGTCTGAAAGAGCATTTCAGCTTACCCTGGATCGATCTGTGCTTCCTGTGCTAGACAGAAAGTCAACACGGGTCTTTGAGATACATTTTCTCCCTCTCCCTCCCCTCCAAAAAAAAGATTAACCATAGTACCTTTGGTGACTTATATTTCAATTAGGAAGAGTTCCATTCTATGAATAAACCAAATTATCATCTGTCAAAATCCAAAGTTTCCCACCAGAGGGTTTTCAGCAAATGAGGAAAACAAAGCCTCACCTGCTGTTAGCAGAAGGATGCTCCATCATTACCTTCCCAGATACTGTGGGCGTTTGACATCACAATCGCAATGCAATACATCAATATAAACATATTAATTATATTTATATACATACACACACATATTTTCTATATAAATCTCAATACACTGTGTGTCCAAAGGGACAGGACTACAAACCACTCACTAACAGGAAAGCTTGTGCGTGCCATTTTCCACACAGTTCACGCTTTCAACTTGCCTATCCCAACTGTCCTGGGTGATTTAAATAAGAACTGAAAATCTTCCCAACAGACCGAAGCAGCAACATCGAATTTGTAAACACCTTGGGCTCCAGGGAAGGCTGTTAATATTAATACAGGGAATCTGTTTGATGAGAGAAAAAAAAAAAAATGAAAAAAGTACTCATTACAGAGTCTCTTGTAATAACAGTGCTCAAATATAACCACAACTGTCTGCTTTTGATTAGAGCAAACCATTTAGTGCTGTAGTTATTATTTGTTGCTTCTATGGTTCCTTGGGTGCACATCACCCTTCCCAGACAAATACGGAGCAAAGCTCAAACACTTCTTCACTGAAGTAACAAATCCTGCTGGATTTCAGTGAGGTCGCACCCAGGCACCTCTTCGTCCTCCTCCCAGCTCCAATAGAGCTTTCTGTATGGGATTCTCTTCTTTTCCTTTTCAGAGCAGGAGTGACATTCCCTTTCACATTAATCCACTGGGAGCATCCCATGCTCTCCTATCAACTTTCAGTGTAAAATGTTTCTGTTTTTATTATGTCTGGAAAAAAGTCATTCCCACTTTCAAAAGAACTGTCTGGGATTCATTTAAATCAGTGTAGTGCCATGGATGCCAAAAAAAAAGGGCTCAGGTGAGCCCTTCAGACTAAGCATACAGTCTCCATCCAGCTGTGTTCCAAGGACATCTTCTACAGGGACACCACACAGCAATGCTACAGGCTGGCAAAGCCATCTTCAGCCATCACAGAAGGACTCTTTTCTTCAGACTTCTAAACCCGAGGCTTATTTTGTTCTTTTTTTAAAGAAAAAACCCAACAAAACAAAAACCTCCAGCAATCTGTCAGGTCAGAGGGTCAGAAAATGGGAATCCAACTTTAATTAGCTGATGGTGGTGAACAGCCCCATAAGCATGTTGCATGGCCAGATTTACAATCTCAGTTCCTTGGCACCTGCTTCACTTGGCTGCAAGAGATGACACCAACCACAGAAAAGTGGCTGCACAGCTACAGGGTCAGTTTGTGCAGTATTAACGAAGCAATATAGATGATAAGAAATACATCCAGTGCCTGGATATACTGTATTCTCGGGAGAACTGGACTCATATTGAAGAGCAAAATAGTGATCTGTTGTGTAGGATGCACATCTGAAAGAATGGTTTCCAGATGGGACCACACCACTCGTAAAGAGAGATTGAGAAAGCTCTTTTTAAAGAAAATATAATAAAAAGAATGCAATAAATACATAATAGTGGATCTATAGTACACATATATATCAATTACATTTTTCCAAGGAGTCTATCTAGAGCTCCCCTCTAATTTGTGCCTTTTTTGTATCTAGATTCCTTTTTTGAGTGAAAAGTGTTTCATTGAAACACAATGGGGCTTTTTACTTTAGAAGAGGTGAATTTAAATGAGAATTGCCACATCTTACTTTTTCCCTACCAGATTCTTCTCCCAGCTCTGGATGGCTGGGACGGATTGCAAGGCTGGAGCTCAGACAGCAAGGAAAATAAATGTAAAGCTGCTTTAATTTTAATAGTACTTCCATGCACAGTACATAAACCCCTCTTCAGAGTAAATAAACTCATTGCAGAGCTGGAGGGGGTGATAAGCAGAGTACGCAGACCTCAATAAATATGTCAAAATATCAAACTGTCAGACTTGGCTCTTGCCTTTGCTATTTGAAAGGGACCAAACAAATGCTTGGGATTAATAAAAAATCATTTAGAAAGGCCATATAATAATGAGGCCGGTAATAAATCACCAGAGCAAAGCATCCTCATAAAAACTGGCACTTGTGTGTTGGAGGAACTGATTTTGGGAGAAAAATGCAGTTCTCCACCCCTCTGTAAACGTTCTTAACAACTTGTTTAGTTGCCACTGACATATTGTTCCCAAAGCTGTTGAAAAAAATCCTGCTCGCCAGCAATTTAAAGAAATATTAATCATGGGTTGAAATTCCCACAGCAGACCCTTTGTATTCCCATGGGACAGTTGCCAAGTCCCTGCTCCTTCCACACCTGGATGCCAGGTCAGAGGTAGAGGTTTTACTTATTATTGCAACTCCAGGATTTGAATTCTACTCCGTTTCTCGCATCTGTTTGCCAAACCCAGCTATTTGCTTATCCGTTTCATTTAAACATTATTTTCCCCCTCGATATAAACAGTTTATCGCTGGAGAGCTACTCCACACAAAACGAGGGCTGTAAGCAATATTCCACCCTCTTACTTATGTAAATACTGTCTATGAATGGCAAACACAAAATGCAATGCCTGAACCGAGGCCTGTGAAGCTTTGCACCCACATTTTGGCAGAAAATCCTACAAATGGGGGAAGGTTTGCTGGGGTGTAAATCAGAGGGCACCCCAACCTGCTACCAGGGAGTTGCTGGAACTCGAAGCACCTCACTGTGCCAGCCAAGGCTCACCATTCACCACAAGCCACCCAAAAATACAGAGCCATTTTCTGCATGCCCCAACTGGTTCTAAAAAAGCACATTTTTCCTAGTGGAAAGGTCAGATTGTGGCAAAGCCAGGACCATTTTTTGCTTTGTGTCTGATGGAAACTTGCAAGAGGAGTCGACTGAAATGACAGCTAAAATATCATGGCAACAGATTTGTACCATGGATCAGAGATGATGAAAAAGAATACTCCCCAGTAAAATGGTATTCCCTAAATGATTGACTGGGCAATCAATACATGTTTGGTACCAAAAAGAATCCATAGAAAAAACGTTTTCAAATCCTTTGTAATCCCTGCTTACTTCACTAATGACTCCAAACTCTTTCACTATTCATCTGTGTTACTATTTCAGTTTACCAAATATTCCAATACAGAGCTTTTGTGTGTGTGTTTTTCCTGTTTCTTTCTATTTCCTACTTAGAGATTTCAAATTTCAGCTTTGAACACTGGCTCCAGTTTGCTGCTTTTCCCTTTCCAGGCAAGCTGATTTGCAGTGGATGAAAATATGGTGACCTCTCCTACCTGCCCCTGGGCAGAGCCCAGCCTAGGGTGCAACTCCCTGGATAAACACCCTGTGAGTCACTTCATTACTGAGGCTGGGTGCAAGCCAATTAATTGAGTGTATCTGTTCCTCTGTAATGTATTTATTCAATGCAGTCTCCCCAGAAAGGCTGGCTGCCTTGCAGTTACAATACTCAGATGTTATAAGTTCACGAGCCAGAATCAGTAAACACGATGCAATTATAAAAATAAGTTGATGTGGAAAATCAACTTAAAGAGTACTTGAGAGAAAAAGCACTTCTAGATAAAACGCCTCATAAAAAATTCACATAATAGCATCCTGGCTGCAGCACCAACAATAACCTGGGATTACATTTTATTTCACACTTGGCAAATTACACCCCAAGACGTCTCACTCTGTCTTTCCCATTACAGCCACTTACAGAAGAGCACAGCCCTGGACCTGCTCTCACTTCTCAAGCCACTTTGACTAGACCAGAGCAAGCACTCACAAGAGCACAGCCATCAGAAAGATGGACAGGACAGGTCTTCTCCTGTCTTGCTTCTTAGTGCTTCCCAGGGTTTCTTTTTGATTTTGCTGCCATGTTAATTCTGCTAAAATCCTGCGATAATCACCCTTAATCCAGCTGCCAGGATCCCAGCATTTGTAACCTTCCCATTTACTCTAAGTAAGGTGTGAAGCTTCTTTATCCTACCACAGTCACAGACAGATGAGTTTCTAATTGCAGAACCATCCCCTGGTTCCTTGTTCCTACTTGCAAACCAATTTCCACACGGGAGATGAGAAAGCTTTTGCACAAACCCTGTGCTTTCACATGGTCAGCACATTTTATTGGCTCTCCTGGCAGCGCACAAAACCACTGACCACCAGGTTTACTGCCCGCCGGCAGGAATGGACAAGAGAAGACAGGTCTGTTCATCAGTGGTGTCTTCTTTTTTCAGAAGTCTCAAGAGATCTGGGTGGGCAAATCTCTAATCTCATCAGAGGGCTCCTGAGAATCACAGCCTCTCGCTCACAGTCTGAGGTCACCAAGCCGCGTTTCTGGTTGCAAGACCATCTCTTCAGGATGCTCTGTCCTACATCTCCTACACAGCTGGTGCACAGGCTGAAAGGGGAGCATCTACATCTCAGGAGCAAGCCCAGCTGCGAAGAGACACCACACAAACATGAGCCCACGGTGATATCTCTACCCTTAATCCTCTTCAGCAGGGAAGAGGTTTATTATATTTGATTGCAAGGCAGAACCCAAAAAAACAAAAGCAGTAAGGAGCATTTCTGCCTCTCCCTTGTACCAGTATCTTCCAAAAGAGTTCTGTGAGCACCAGGATTACCCCCTCTTTGCCCACAGTCCACCCCCAGGAAGAGTTGGCAGAGGGCTTGCAGGGAGACCTGCAGATACAATGAGCATCCAGGCCCTGGTGCATCCATGTAGGCTGGGTTGAAGTGTGGCCCCTGTAGGGTCCTGGGGCAGATGCTGTGGCACAGCATAAGGCTTGGAGTCACCTCATGAAGAATTGCCCCTTGCTCCCTCCCTTGGCTCCCCACCCACCTCAGCTCCCAGTGCCCTCCTCCTCCTCACGTCAAGGAGCCATGGACTCTTTAGTGATCAGGGCTGGGGGCATCTCCTTTCTCCTGGCACCAAGCAATGAAACACACTGGCTGAGCATTTGGGCAGAGAGCTGACCCCACACTCAGGTCAATGTGTGCCAGACGCCATGGCAACTGGTGTGCTAAGCTAATTATGTCCAGCCATCATGCTTAATAATGAGGCATTATAACACCTCATTAGGAAGCCTTTGCCTGGCTCCATCCTCACTCCAAAGGGGTTTTTTTTTGGGGACAGGAACCCAATCATGGTGATGGAGGTGGGCCTGGGAAAGACTCCACTGCTCCTCTAGGAAAAACTCCATGCCATAAGAGGAAGATGAGTGAGCTGGAGGGGTGATGCTTCTTCTGGCATCCAGTGTGGCCCTTTTGCCTCTCCCCACCTCATGCTTCAGGCAGCTCGGCAACGCATCCCAGACTTGGCATTGGCTCCCACCCACCGGTATCCGTGCAGAACCCTGCTTGGCCAGCCTGGCCAGCACTATTGCTGTGGTCTCTGTGTGTGGTCCCTGTTTAAGCACCATCTGTCTCGAGTTTAGCACAACAACACTGCAGCCCCACCAATTAGAACAGGCTGCTGGGGTTAAATCCTGAATAAATGCAAAGTTAAGTAAATGATCAGCAGTGAAGATAAATAGCACAAGGACGGATCTGACAGCAGGGTGGGAGCTGGCGGAGCCCAGAGGGGCCAAGGCAGCATGGGAGGTGATGGTACGCACCCCAATAAGACCCCATTAGAGTCAGTCCCCTTCCTGGCCCTTAGGCTGATGACAGCAACATCAGGAAAGGGTGGCAGTGACATCAGGACATCACTCACTGCCTGTCTTTATCGCAGACTTAGCTGTTCATTGACTGCCGTGTAGCACCTCACTACACCACTATCCTGACAGGCACCAGAACATTAGAGGTGCAAATGCAATTTACTGCAGATCCCCCAGTTCAGGGAAAAGCCCTGTCAAAATGCAAATCCCTGCTCATTCAAGGGCAGAACAAGTTGAAAGGCTGAAATACCAGACCCAAGAGGGATCCCCCGTGCACATTCTCCTCTCTTCACTGCTCACTGACAAGAAGGCCAGCAGTGACTCAAGGCAATTCAAAAACAACACAACTACGCGCTGGTAGACCATGAAAGCACAGCCCTGGCCTTCACCGTGTTAGCAGAAGTGACCAGAGAAATACAACATGAAATGATGCCCTCAAAATGTAAATAGGGAGCAGGCTATCTGCATCAGGTTGGGAGACAACCTCCCCAGTGTTCATTATCACACCTGTGTTACAATTTGATGTGCTTAATAAAATCCAATGGGCAGCTGACCTCAATTATTTTCTTTTGCTTAAAATATAAAACAAAATCCAGAAACAACAGTTTCCTCCATGGCTGTATGGAGTCTTGAACAGAAAAGTAAGAGATTATGAAAACAGGCAGAAGATGGCCCCTGGGTCAGAGATAAACAGAGAATGTCACGCAGCAATGGCAAAGTGCTACGTGCCAGGCTGACCTGCCAGCACCCCACTGTTACCCAACCCCTGCAAATTAAGCATCATCTGAAAAATACCAACTGCCACGTGCTAAAAAGTCTGCAGAAGAGCACGCTGCAGTCTGTGGGGAATGCTGAGCCAGCCCCCTGCCTGCTTGCAGGCATTCCAGAACACAGGGACTGTTGGATCGGTCAGCAGAGGAACTGGGTCTGATCTGGGGTTTCTTGGGAGTACATGGAAAGCAAATTAGGCCTTGCCTTTCTTGTCCTGTCATTATTCCTTCACCACCCACTGCCATTCCTGGGATTTGGAGCACATAAAGCTCCTATGGTGCCCACCATCCACACCACAGGGCTGTGTGTCCATGGATAGGAGGCACTTTGCGTGGCTGTCTCCACCAGAACAAACCCAGGATGCCAAGCCAGCGGGTGGAAAAAAGCCTAAAGCACGCAGCCTGCCTGGATCCTCCCCATCCCAGCCCTGTGCCACGTCACACCAGAGAACAGGGACAGATGCTCCCAGTGCCTGCATCCAGCCCTGGCTGTGTGCAACAGCCTGCTCCATGCACTGTTCCCTGCAGGACCCGCCTGCTCTCCCAGTACTCCATCTATGAAGGATTTTAGAAGATGCAGGAGCCCTACAGATGCTTTCAGAGGAGTTGTCCCACTAGCTCACCCCATGGGCAGGACAGGACATGCATCCTTGCAGCGATGCAGCCCATTGACCCCACTGGAGACATCCCACTGGCTCCAGTGGGAATGCAGCCACTTCCTAATCCAGTGGATGCAGGTAGAGGTTGCTCAGTGGGGATGGTTTAGATAAACATCATATAAAATAGCTGAATCCCAATTCCTGCTTGTATTTACCACCCACATACTATTTTATTAAGACATAATCTCAAACAAGAATTGTTGCCATTGCTGAAGTTTATTTTAACATATGGCTAAGTGAGCCTAAGAAAAACATGTAAAATACATTTTAACATGCTATTTTTGCCTAATGGTTTTCATAATTTTTTTAATGCTCAAAATATATTTATACATTCCAAACATCAGGGGGTGGGGGTACATATGTTAAAAAATTATATCAGTCACATGCTGACTGCTATGTGAAAAAAATACTGTGGTTCCTTTGTATTAGCTCAAAACCTCTAGCCCTGTTTTAATTTTCAATAGGCAAAAGGTAATTTGTGGTTTCATAAATTCTGTTCAAGGCTTCGTAATTCCTACCTGGTCACAGCTGTCAGAGGTTGATATGCTACACCATGGTGACGGGTTTTTAAAACCAGAGATGGATGTCTTGTAAAAAGCCCGAGGCATTTAAAAGGCAGAAAAATTCTTTCAGTCAAGGATAAGGCCAGCTGAAGTCCTGGCTGGAGTTACCTGCTTTTGCTATAGTTCAATAAGTTACTTAAACACACACCTAATATTAAGCACAGGAGTAGGTTCTGCTGCCACTGATAAACCACCCATGTAGGCAACTTTAAGCACGTGATTTGCTACATAATCATGGATATCACAACACCATTAACTGGAAATCATTTGCAGCATGAACATCCCTGGGTCTCCAGCTCCCTCATGCCACTTGCACACAGGTGCCTATCCCACTCCTGTAAACGGGAACGTTTTTTGCCTCCCAGATTACTCTGCCAGGACTCAGAAAAATATCTGACGGCGCTGACCACCTCTGCAAGAGTGAAGTGCAGTAATGTCAGATCAGCACTGAAAACCAAGACTGACCACCCCTGGCCAGGTGCAGATGGAAAGGCATTTCCACATGAAATGCCTGGGTAGTTAAGAGCCTCTTGACCCACCAGAGGAGCATCCTCATGAGGGACCAGGGTGTCCCACCCAGCTGGATTGGTGTCTGTGCCTTGGGAAGGTGCAGCCCATGGACACAGACTGCAGAGCAGCCCAAGCTTCCCCTACGAAGCTGCTGATCTGCTGGGACCCTTCAACCCTTCACAATTTGGTTTCTCATCCAAATACTGACTGAACCAAGGGCGGCAATCATAGAATCATTTAGGTTAGAAAGGACGCTTCGTATCATTGGGTCCAACTGTCAACCCAACACTTGCTCATTCCATGAAGCTATATAACAACAATATGCCAGCTGTTCCCAGGTGGAAGACAAGGTTTCAACTCATGAACAATGATACCCAGGTTTGAAAAAAGCCCATGTCACATGCATTGATGAAGTTACACCAACTGCCCCCCTTAGACAGTCCCTACTTTTCATGTTCCAAAGGACATGGCCCTAAATGTATTTATCCTCAAGAGAAAGCCCATTCTGCAGAATTTAATTGGATATATTCTAAAACATCAGCTTTGTTTCCTCACCACTAAACCAGAAAGCCACTCTCTCACGTGTTTATTTGAAATAGGGATTTAGCAAGTATTAAATGCTTTGCTCTCAGTTACGGTTCCAGGCCAGGATTTAAGTATCTGTGTTACAAGACAAATTTGAGTTTTAAACCACAGTAAGCACATTCTAAAAATGGAATAAAATAATCAATTCCATGTGCAAATCTCACCCTCTGGTAACCCTCCTGACCCAGATACAACCAATGCTCTGACCCGCACAGGACAGTCCCCTCGCCGTCTGCTTAAAGAAAAAGCGGCCAGAAAGCCAATACAGAGAACACTCCCCAATTGTTGCAGCTTTCAGCTGATTTCCCTCAAAGGACAGAGTGATGGGGTGTGTGAACTCCGAGACCACTTGCGAAGGCCACTTTGCACACACACAGCATTCTTTCTACAGTATCAACATATTGACTTGCATCCTGTTTTGATGTAAACTGCCACGCTGCTTCACCGCTGTCTGCAAAATGAGCAAATTCCAGCAGATCTGGCTAAACACTTAAGCCACTGCTTAACTTCCAGCCCAGCAGCTGCTCAATGGGGCTATTCATGGGTCCTGCACAGGCTTTAGTCCTTCCGCACCAAGTGGTGCTGAGCTCTTTTCCTGGCTGCAATCCGGAGTTCCTGGCAGGAAACATTTTCACCTCTGTCCTCTGGCTTTATCTCTTCTCTTTGTGCTGCACACGATGCAACAGTAAAAAAATAAAAAAGGAAAATCATACAGAATGTAATGACTTTGATTTGTTTTCAGTGTTAGCCTGAAGGCAGCCATGGTTCAGCACAAGTGATGGGCAGCAAAGGATGGTATTGCTGATCCCAGCCTGGCTCACCGTTACAGACATAGCAGAACTAGTATTTTGTATATTACTGGGACACCATTCATACAAAACCCACTTAAGATTAACCTCACGACAGGTATGGGGTTATCAGTTTATGATATGTCTTTTTTGTTTCTGTTTTTTAAGAGAAAAAGAAGAACAACAGCTTTTTACCTCCAGTGAATCAAACTCCTTATAATTAGGGCTGCTTGTTTCCATGGTAACAAGGCTCCAACTCTGTTTTATGTGAAATGAAAAAAACCCGAGTAGCTCCACTCCAGCTGCCGGTGTGGTCTGGGCACTGCAAGCCAGCAAAGGGATGGTGCCGCAGGCATCGTGGAACTTGGCAGTGCTTGGGGCAGATCTGCTCTGTTCCCAGTGCCACCATGCCAGAGGAGGGATGCACACTGCAACACCCCATCTTCGTCTGGCCAAAATCATGGACATGGGCAACAGGTAGATGAGGACTTCCCTGTTCACGCTGGCACCCGCATACCCTTGCCCTGCGACACAACCACCACTGCTCTTTCTGCAAAAGCAGCATTGCCCACACCCTTCCCCAGAGATAATGCAGCCTCCTCTGTGATGACTTCACCTCTAATAATAACTTCCAGGGCTCTGTGGAATCCAGAGGAAAATAAACTCAAGTTATTTTTTCCTTTTACACTGCTCTTATTTTAAGAATTTAATGTGGGTGTAAAAGTAAAAAAGACACACCTATCGTAGCTGGAAAAAAGCGCTGTGGGTACGATGTGACTGTGGCAAGAATGAAAGTGAATCACACGAGTATCTGCGCCGACTCTCTAAAGCAGCAATTTGTCTGGGTCAGACTTCTGTAACAGATGTTGCCGCTTATATATGTAATTTTGTGTTGCTTTTTCAAGTGTATAAGGAAAAAAATAACCCAGGAATATAATAATCCTCATTGACACGCCAGCGTGGTTCTGCACATACGACTAATACTGAAGAGGAACACGCGCGAAACATAAAATGCACAACAAATGTCTGCAGGCGCTCAGCAGCACCACTGCCCATCTGCAGAGGCTGCAGCTCTCCATATCGCTGCACACCGCAGTCTGGGGAAAAGAAGGAGGATTTTGCCAGAAGCCAGTGATAACTGACCACACAGATACAGTCTCGGCACCACAGTGCTTGCAGCCTGCCATGAACTCCATGAAAGCCACGTGCAGTGGGAAATCGATGTCGGCATTGACTTTCTCCATCAGCGTGTGGCAGATAACGACGACGTCGCCAGAGCCCGATTTGATTTCACAGATCAATAGTGAGTGCTTAAGAAGGGAGCTGGCTGGAAAAGGCTTTGTGTGTGGATTTCCAAAGCAAAAAAAGGGAATTTTCTGTTATAATTTCAGCATTGACATTTCAAACAAACAAGCCCTCTTCTGTTGTCCTCTGGTCTCACAGACGCTGTGGCATGCACATGGAACACTGGGCTCAAGGCTTCTCTGGGCATCTCTTGCAGAGCAGAGACTGAACCCCTCACAGAGGAACAGGGAAGAAGGCAAAGAATTAAAATAGAAACTTGTTACAAAAAAACACCACCTTGGAACCAGGATCTGGGCACCTGGAAAACTGAGATGACCAAAAGCCCTGAAGTTGAAAATGTGGACCCTGTCCTCCAGTTTTTGGCAATGCAGTGCCAGAGCCTGCCTAGATAGCTGCTAAGGGGACACTGGCTGACAGGATGGCCCCTCTGTTCTACAGCTAGACTTCACGCACCCCGTGTCACCTGGAGGAAGCTCCTGGCCTCCATCTATCCTCAAGTTTGGGAGATCATTTCCAACCAAAGCACCATGGATTCAGCCCCCGTTGTGTCAGATTCAGGCCAAATTTGTTTACACAGGCAAAAAAGCCTGGTTATACCCACAAACCATCCCTGCTCACAGGATATCTCTTGAAAAAAACAAACCCAATTATTTTCAAAATGCTGGGCAGGGGGGAGTCATTTCTGCTGAAGAATATCGTGAGTTTCAAACACTTTTTGAGAAAAACTTTTCCTTTTTTTCACTTTGCCTTCAAACAAAAAGCTTTTTTCCCTTTTAGGAATCTTAACTACAGACAAACTGATGAGAGTCAGTTTGGCTGTAGTATATCTGCTAACACTACCATACTGTAAGTCAAAAGGGACACAGATATGACTTGCTCAAGCTCCCATGTGCTGCTTTGAGTAGAAACGTGGCCATCACTGTGGTCCTAGGGCTAGCATGGACTTGTGAGCAGCCCAGGGAGGTTTTACCCTCTTACTCCTCAATTTCAGGCCAAGGATGGTTTGACCTCACTGAAGGAAGCTAACTGGGTGCAATGCAATCCAAGTAAGGTGCTCCCCCATGCAGGGGCACCAAGCCACAGCAAATGATGCTGCGGATGCCAAATGTTTGTGTGGGCTCAAAGGGAAAAGAGACAACTCAGGACAGAAAGGCACCTGGGGACACCAAAGACCTATAAATCATGCCTGGCATAGAAAGTCGCCAAGCTGTAAATATTTCGGGTGTGGAAAAGCATTGGAGAGATATTCAAGCAGCTCTCCTCTTCCCAGTGCTGCTGTTTACCTGACTCACCTCCTCTTCTCAGCTCTCAGGTTATGCTCAGCTTCATAGTCCAAGAACCAGAGCATCTTGTAAACCACCAAATTACTGTTTGTTTGCCTGGTTTTCTAGTAGAGAGACTAGAAATGCCCCATCTGAGGAGTCATCCCTCTTGCTTCCAGACACTAGTCCAACCTGTTTCTTCCCCCAAGCTTTAGCAGGTTACAAGTGCCAAGGAAGTTTTGCAAAGGAACTTTTTCAATCTAAGCCTAACATTAAATAAAGCTCAAATTCATGGGATACTCCACACAAACCCAGAAGGGACATAACGCGGCACGAATCATTTGCAAACTCCACTTCAGAAACCCACAGAGGTGCTTACAGAGATATCTACCCTGATCAAAGTGATTTATATTTTTCACGAGTGAGCAATTCGCTTACTAGGAAAGAGACAAAAGTTAATTTTTAATTTGATCTCCATCAAAACAATATTTTCTCGTTGCTATGACAGCTGAACGGAAACCCTCTTACCTCCTCAACAGCCAGCTAGCGGCATTGCCGCACGTCCCCCAGCAGCAGTAGCCTGGGGAGGGAATGCAGCCATGTGCATCATTTTTGGCTCTCAGAGTCTTTGATTTGATGGGGATTTCTGAAAAGAACATACTGAAGGCAAGGACCAGAAAGGCTCTTCGGAGAGGTTGAGGGCAAAGAGCTATGAAACATGGGAGTCTCGTAGTGCCCATGGGAGCAGGGATCCGCTGCAGCCCCGAGGATCCTTCCAAGGATGCCCTGGGGATCGTTCCAAGGACGCCCTGGTTTCATAGCAGGCTCTGGGGACCAGCTGTCCTGCACCACAGCCCAGGCTGCACCTCTAATCCAAGATGTACAGTGCTGGGAAGGGGAAAAAAAGACATCTGCTGACCATCAGTAGATATGGCAAGAGCCCAACAACAATAACAGAAACGGCTTAAATGCATAACCGTTTCTTTTCCTTACACTCCTCCTCCATGGCTACCAGCCTCGCAGCGCTGAAGAAGTGCCCTGATGAATAAATATCTTCTTTCCCTTAGCAACAGTTAGCAACAGAGTCAAGTTTTTTTTCCTTGCTTAAAAGAAACACATCTCAAGCTAACACAGACGATTTAAACGGCAATAAATATAGGACGTGGGTGTAATCAAAAAAATCGCTGAAACGCAAATCACACTTTTTAGCCTGGGTTATTTTAAAGTACGAGCAGAGCTGCCAATGATCTGCAGAAAGAGAGGGGAGAGGGCTACAGGGGAAAGGAAAAATGGAGCAAGGTTTTGGGGGAGGACAGAAAGATACTGTCCATTCCTCCTGAGCATAGCCCAGCCTTGGAACAGCGATGATACTCCGACATTTGCCTTTCAGCCTTTAGTACAACTTGAGTTTCTGCAGCAGATTTCTCTGTCTACAAACTGCAAAGGTCACGTAGAGTAAAAAATCTGTTAAATACGTAGCCCCGGCGCACAGCAAACGTATTCTTTTCACAGCTCTATTCCTTTAACAGTTCATTTAAGACGTCTGCCTTGCATTTTTCCATTTGGTGTTGGGAAAATGTTTTCTTTCACCTGGCATAGAGCCCAATTCAACAGAAAAAGAAAGCTTTCCCATTTCCATGGGGCCCTGCAGTACAAGACATGGGACTAATTTTACCCTTAAGTGAGCATCTTTCGGCTCTGTCACCAGGTCTTTCATCCCCTTCCCTTTTGCCCAGGCTCTTTTCCTCCCCTCACCATGTAGAGGATGACTTAATCTTATGCTGGTTCACATCAGCCTTTCCCTGATGCTACCAGCAAGGGTAATCCCCTACCATCACCCCTGTTTCTCCTAGCACTGTTACCGTCACCATCACCACCACCTCCAGAACCACCACCTCTTGCCTATGCAAATCCTCTCCTGGCAGCCCTTCCCCATCCCTTCTCTCCAAGCCTTGGCCCCAAAGAAGGCAAAATCTTCAGCCACATCCCAGCAAAGCCCCAAGAGATGCGAGCCAAGATGGGTTTTTCAGTGACATCTTGCTGCTCCTTCTGCACCAAGAGAAGCATTCCCAATTTCACCAATTGCAATGCCTTAAAAAACCAACAGGAATCACAGTCAGACCACAGAACGCAGCCTGGTTTCTACCCAATGACAAACAAAACCAAATATCACTAACTGCAGACCAAAATCATGGCATGCTCCTGCTGATAAAGCACTGCTGGAGGCTAGCGGAGGGCCCCGTGGATAACTGGGGAAAACTGGCTCTTCAGGATGCCTGGCTCCCAGGGATACATGGGGGATGGCGAAGCCAGCTCCAAGGCACCCAGATTTTATTTCTCTAGAGGCCCAGAGAGATAATAGCATCTGGTTCCTGCTGTCTGAGTTTTTCAGGATAAAAGATTATTTCAATTTTATCTTTTTTTTTTCCAAATTAAAGCTGGAGATGGCAAAAGGCAGCTGAGGAAGCCCAGCTCCCTGGCTGACGCTGCATGTTGCTGCGTAATGCCACATCCTTTCTTCACACTGTTCTATGTCAAGAACGGAACAGTCTCAGGTGCTTTTGTATAAACAGCTATCCAGAGAAGGAGAAATCCTCAACTGATTCCCATCCCATCCACCATTAGGACAAGACACCATGGTGTAATGCATGTACAGATCTGTAGCTAAAATGACCAGTTAGAATGACATTAGCTGTGCCAGCTGAGAATTGGGCTGCTTCGTGTTTATCTATACCATGTAGACATTTAAATCCCTAAGCCTGAAGTAAAATAATTTAGAAGCCTCAGCTATAAAAGACCTACTCCCAAATCCTCATCACTTTTCAATCCTAGCCTGCAACACATTATATCCTTTCTACATTTAATGTGCCCTTAAGGTGGGGATTAGGTAGGTATTTGATTATGTCTTTTATGTTTATAGCAATTCATTTCCAAACCTTTACAAACTTCAATTAAAAGCTACATTTTTACCGCCTTGTCCTGAATTGAGAGAGAGCAACAGAGAAAAATCTGTCCTCAGACAAAATTTACATTTCTAAAGCACCTTTCTCTGTGCAAGCACCTCAGGGCTACTGCATAAAATCATCCTGAGCTGCCTTAAGATGTATCAGTGCAGACATCAAAGCAGCTCTAATACTAAGCCGCACACAGACCCGCAGACAGCTGAGTTCACTACATTCGCAAGCAAGAAATAAAACAGCTCCTGCCAAAACCAACCATCGATCCCCTCGAAAGGTGGTTGTGGGGAAAGTGAGAGCAGCAGCCAAAATCCAACAGTAAAAACCAGCCCCGGAGAAATCTCACAGGAAGGGGGCTGGTAGCCAAAAGTGTGGTGGTTTGCACAGCACTTCATCCAGCCTCACCGCCTGTTTTTTGAGCATTGCTATCCATGAGAGGAGATTCCATTCCACTCCCACGAAGCCAAAGGGCAGCTGAGCATCCCTAGTGAGAAGGAGGGCTCAGCAAAGACATCTCAACCCTGGCTCAGTGAAGGGCCACGCACCGACACGCACCATCATTTTGCAGAGAGAACACAATCCAGAATTTGTCTTTGTTCAGCATTTAGGAGCTGAGAAATTGGATTTCAAGCTAAAATTTGATTGCAGGTTGGAAATGTGGATTTTGCCCCATTTTATAATCTAGGCGCAGCAGAAATCACTCCCACGAACTGTCAGATCAAAAAGACAAGGATCTCATAAGATTAGCTGAGCTCTGCAGCTTTGCCCTTTGGGGCCAAGACAGAGAATGATATCAAATTTTTATCAGCTAAGAAATTCAAGCCTAGCTTGAACACCACCACATCTCTGCAGTCCATCAGAAAAAATTCAAACTGCACAAGGAGAATACTAAAAAGATTTAGTTAAAAATCTTACAGGTCCAGAAGCATCAAGGTCAAAGCTATGGATAATCCTTTGAACTGACACAGAAAATGTTGAATTGGTAGCAAGATCTCTGTTTTCTGCTTTCTTCCCTTCAGTGACACAAAGGGGTTCAGCCACCAAGGATGCTGAGCCTTGTTTGCTGCCTCCCCATCCAACAAGGTTCAGGGCAGCCCAGGGAGACAAGATCTCCGCAGCCAGGGACGGTGTATGAAATCCACCCAAGCTCAGCCAGCTTCAGGCCCTTTAAACAGCTTGGGGGACATATAAATCATTGATCAGCCCCACGCTTGCCCTCTGTGCTGGGCTGAAATTTCACTCGTTGTGTTACCATGGTTAGAAATGCTGCATATGTGTGCACCACCCTGCTGCTGCAAACTCATCCATCACTGAAATCCAAACAGCTTTACTTTTTACTTTTCCTGGATCGCACAGAGGCATTTCCCGGCGAGAACCATGGTGAAGCCAAATTTTGGCCTTTGAGCTGCAGTTATTCCTATTGAAGAGCATTAAGAAGAGGTAAAGTTGCATTTTTACATTGCCTAAAATACCCCAAAAAGGCCAGACAGTTTGTATTTGAAGGCTGTCATCACAGGTCTCGCACTGAAGATCCCTTTCCAGGTCCCTGGGAAATTCATGGCATGCCTCCCAATGACTTCCCCAGGGCCAGGATTTTACCCCAAAATTGGAAGACCTCTGGCCAACAAGAAAAGTAGTTACTATGTCACTCGAACAGAGCAGCTGGAGCAGAAAGCCAGCGTTTAACAGCACAAGCAGCCCTGCAAAACTTTACAAGACACAGCCCTCACGTTAGAGGATCCATTTGTTTCTTCATAAAATATATTGGGCTTTTCCACAAGCTCCTTTTATTGGTCCATTTGGCTACTCACTCCTTTTATGAACTACTCAAGTTCCTGAATCACCTGGAAGAGCCCAGGAGGACGGCCAATCGGAACCGCAACGATGTGCGGTAACAGCGTTCTCTGCTACCGTGGCGCGGGCACCGTGCATGAGAGCACGGAGGAGGGATGCCAGCAGACAGGGCAGCTGGATTTCATCATCTGCAAGGAAACATGCAGCATCTTTTTAACCCATTTCTTCCTACTGCCTACAAGGCTTTGGATAGAAATACCCCTAAACTAGGCAACTTTCACCTCAGCCCAAAATCCACTTGGCAGCAAACAAGCAGTTAAGAGTGGGAATTTTTTTTTACCAGCCTCCTATAGCTCTTCCTTGGGGGTCCTTTAATGGCTACAGTTAAAGTGCAATCTTGCACGGAGGTCCATATGCTAACATAACAACATATTTTAACTGTGTACTTTAGCAGTTTAATTTCTATTGATATTGGCTAAGGTGAGTCCTAAGGCTCGCCAGTCTCCAGCACAACGCTGGGCTGCCCATGAGCACAGCCTTTCAAGCCACACATTGCCAAATCTTCATTAAGAACAGCAAGCTCCTGCAAAACATTTCATAACCATCACTTCCCAAGGAGCTGGGTACCTGAAGCACTCGGTAGGCTAAATTCAGTGCTTCATGGCATGGTCAGTGCTGAAAAAAAGCTTTGAAGAGAAGAAAAGCCAAGCAGCGTGACTAGAAATGTGCCTGGATCCATACGTTTGCTCCTCAAAAAAACTGGAGCTGGTGGGGCAAAGGCCTGCAGTCCAGACTGTGGTGTTGCATTTTGCTTTTGGTTCCAATCCCAGAGCTGTAAAGAGCTCATTCCCAAGTAGCCCTCTCCCAGTACCTCCCACCGCACCTGTCCAGGCAGGAACATCCATAGTAACTGGTGGCGGCAGAACCAGGCTTCTCAAAACTCCAAAATGTGCAATGCAGGAATCACTGTAACAGGAAAAAACACATTTCCCAGCTCCAACTAGATCTTCAGAAAAACTATTATCCTGGCACATCCATAAACCAGCAGTTTTATCCTAGTGAGAATGTGCTTTGCAGCACACAAGCCAACTTATAGCCTTGAAATTATTCACATATTTCATGTCTTAGCTGTACCAAGCTCCTGTGAAATAACTAGGCAAAGGTGAAAGCTGCTTGTGGGCAATCCCATGGAGATGCTGTTTTAAGCTCTCTAACAAGGAGCTCTGCAGCCCTCCCAAACAGCAGAGGTTACCTAAAAAAAAAAAACCTTAGTATTGTAATCTTGGATTATTCCCTACCCCCAAATCCATTTCATCTTAATTAGTGTCCATTATTATAAAGCCCCTCCAACATTTCCATATTTCTCTGATCATTACAGCACACAGATACTCAGCAACAAAATCCACCCAACAGTGTATTTTGCATAAACTGGTTATCTTGAACCACATGCCCTCTCACTCTTGTTACCGGCCCCGTATTTCATACAAGTGTTGACACTTCAGCCTCTTGCAGAAGCATTGCTTTGAGAGATTTACATTAAGCCAAATCAAAGCAGCTTGCTGGGGGAGACAGAGGAAATTTGAATTCCTCTTGAATTGATGGCTAAAATCTAAAAATCCAGCGTGGCATCTTTATTGGGAAACACATTGCCCAAAGTACGACACAAAATCCAGCTGCCCTGACCAATTTAGCAGTGCCACAGTGAAGCCAAAAGCCAAGCATGGAGATGGCACCGGAGTTAAATGAAACACAGGGTGCATTATGAGTTCAATGAGAAACACGTCTTGGTAGCATCTGTGCCATTAACTACACGAAAAAAAAAAAGAAAAATTTCCATTTCTGTTGGAAAAAAATCTTATTACACAAGGTGAAGCCCCAATCTCCATGACTGGCTCTGGACAATTAAACACATACCTCCTTACCTGGAGGACAGAGTCCCTCACTAACAAGCAGGGGTTACTTCTACTAACTAATGATGCTCCAGCCAGCATCCAGCCCTGCTGCCTCACCCCCGGGGCCAGGGCTGCTTCCTGCTCCATCTGCCAAACTCAATATTTTAGGTTTCCTTAAGCAGCTGATAACTTCTAGGGTGGAGAGAAGAATCACCTCAAGGACTTTTACAAAAGCCCTGAAGCTCCACCAGTTTTGGTGTTGCTGGGAATGAGACCACAGCACTGCAAACTCCAGCACAACCACCCCGGCCCCGAGATGTGCTGCTTCTTTTCTAGAAGGAAGGACTCATAATTCTGTATACCCCATATTATCCATCTTTCTAGACCCTTCCTTGACTTGGGGTGGTTCCTAATGTCCTAAGATGTCTCCAGGCTCTAGGTCTTTGCACGGAAGATGAAGATTGCAACCCTTCACTAGCCAGGGTCTCTTTGTTTTCCCCTCTCAGCATGCTTCAGTCCCCTCCGAAGCCCAGTGTAACACCAGGCTGAGCATTAATCAACATGCACTACATCCAACTTCAGCAACCACTACGAATATTTAAGTTTTACATTATGTGCTGGGCTTATTTTTATACATATGCCACCCTGTGTCTTTTTATATACACACTTACACGCATATATAAGCAAACACACACACAGAGTATTTAATTTCTCAAAATATAATTTCAGCACAGGGATTGTTTTCCTTTGGGCAGCCCCAAGCAGCAGCCTTGCCACACAGCGATGCCGAGTGCCCTCTGCTGTACACTGAGACAAATGCTGCCTTGTTTAAAGATTTATTAATTATTTTTGAATACTTACAACTCAGTAGAGTATCAGACAAAATATTTATTAAAATTACATTTGACCATTTTGAGTGCAACATGCAATACTAATGCCATAAGATTTCACCTGCAAGACTGAAAGACTCAGTCTGCTACAGGTTGCATCAGCAGAAAGTAAATAGTCTGGACTGGAAGTACACGAGGTATGTTTTATTTATACATGTGAAAATATAGCAAAGGGGAATCAGAAAAAAACAATATAGCTTATTATTCAGGCATTTATCAGATAGCCTTCACACTTCAGCAGATCGCACATCTATTAGAGGTACACGCTGAAACTATCACATGGCAACATGAAATCATTTTTCTTTTGAAAAGCAGCATTGTTCCTGCTACTGGAAGGAAAGATAATATTAAAACATTCAAATATAAGTATTTGAAAGCTCTACATCTTGTAATAAACTATGCAGTTCATATTAAAAATCTGAGCTACACTGCATAAACCCGACTTAAGAATATTAACTTTTATTGTCTTCTCAAGTCCCAGCTCTCCTCAAATCTGACATTTAAAGGGGCTGCATTTCCAGCACGTGGCCTTTATGGCACCAAACACAGATTTAATAAGGCACGGGCGCAGCTCCCTGATGAGCATTCCCATTTGTTTGGCAGGCGAGAAGAGAAATGGAATCAGCCTTGTCCCTGCCCCACTGCCACTTCTTCAAGCGTTGCATAATCTGAAACAAAAGGCTCAGTTCTGAGTTGTGGGTTTTGCCAAAAGAAGCATTAAATCATCTGCAAAGAGTCAGGGCAGGATGCGAGAGCAAGCCCAGCAGCATCTCTGCAAAGGGGCGCAACCTCCACCCAAAGCAGTTGGGTCAAAGACCGACCAGGAATGTTCCCCACGGAGCAAACCCCTTCACGATGAGCACCTGGGAGGATGGAGCAGTGCTGCATGCTATGCTAACATCAAACCCCAGTTATTTAGCATCATGATGTATTTTTTCCCCCTCTGCTTCACGCTCCCACAGAAGGAGATGCCTTTTTTTAACCTGTCTCTGTGCGACACCTCAGCTCTGCAAGCGGGGCCCATCTGCGCCGCAAGGCTCTGTGGGCACACCTCCTCAGCGCTCTCGGAGGGTGGGAGAGGGGCAGTAGGATCAGAACACCCATGGGTGCAGTCCCCAGTGTTGTCCAGACCCCCAGGTGCCATCCCGTCGGCCGGTGAGCTGGTTCCTAACCAGCACAACCACACCAGCACAACTGGTTCCCCATCCTTTCCAGTGACTCACAGTAAAACCTCTCCATTTCCAGCATCTGTAGTCACTTCACGGCTTGGATTTCCTCAATGAGGCAGTACCCAGGAAAACAAGCCTCCTCTTACACCCTCCTGTAAATGTGTCCACATGAAGCTGATCAAAAACATTCTGGTTTATTTTTTTAAATGAAATCTTTTACCAGCATTTTTCCTCAACAAAACATTGATATTTTTAACAACTTTTCATTCTGCTATTCTCAGAGATTCTTGTCCTAGATTCCCTGTCTTGGTTGAAGGCCAAGCATCACTTGCTGAGCCAGAGGGAATATAAAAGCATCTTTCTAAGACTCTATAGAAAAGGAAGAAGAATTGGACCCTGGGAGCCAATTCACTTTTATGCCTTGTGTATTTAAGAATCAAACACGCATTTGTGAGCTGACACAAGGTAAACCAGTGGCATTGAGACCTTATTTAGGTCTCAAAGAGGTCTGAAGAATCCCCAGAAAGCATCTTTTTACCATCTAGAGTACAAGGCAAAACCAGGAGCACTGATGGATCCTGGAGTGCGGCTGCCAGGCCCCTGGGGAGGGACAGTCAGGCTCACTGGCCATTCCCGGTGGCACCACAGGCATGGAGCGCTTGACCCCACTGCTCTGCTTGAAAAGCAAACAGCTGAAGGCAAGGAAACAGGAACCACCAAAGACACGCTGGGGAGGTTTCCTATGGTTACTGCTGCCATGGAAATATTTTTTTTTGTTGGCTTGATCTAAATAATATCTGGCTCCTCGGCTGCATTACACTTCCCATAAGGCACAAGGCTGGGTTGGCTCCTTAGACCTGCACCTTGCTATGGGAGCATGACCACATCACCTCCAAGCTGGCCCAGCAGCATCTCACACCCAAGCTGCTCAGGGCTTTCCTCCTGGTTGCCCAGAGCCCGTGGCTTGGTTTCAAGGAGAAGAGGAGGAAGAAAGAAAGTGGGAGGGAGGGGGAAAAGACATCTTTTTCTAATTGCTCACAGCTGTGGCCAAGCAGCTCCTATTCCAGCTGCCAGGAGCTGCAGCCGGTGGGGAGCGCACTGGGGCGAGTGGTGCTGCTCTCCCCAACGGGCTCAGAAGCAAGAAACCCCTCGCAGGGAGAGAGCCTCTCCTCCATCCATCCACAGGCTCTGCGTAGGGATTTCAATAATTATATTTATACACTCTCCTTATCAGCGACAGCAGCCATTATGGCTTTTATCACCACGGCAGCAGCATCTGCACGAGGGCAATTGATAGGGGCTGAAATATTTGCTGCAATGGCTGAGTACAAAGTGCCTCCCTCTGCGGTAAGAATAATAATTGTAATACTTAGCTCTCAAAGTGTTAAGCTCTGGCATCATGACCCTGTGGAGAGCCACACAAAGGGGAAGAAACAGCTCCTCCAGCAGCAGAGAGGAACACCCCAAATTTTATATACGCCTCTTGGCCGCAGCATTGGTGACCCTGAGAAAAGCTCTGGCCATCAGCTGCCTCAGGGCTGCACTGATGTGAGCCCAGAGCCCGCGAGGACACGACAGCCCATGAGAAAAAAAAAGCTCTTTATAGCCATGCTCGCAAGGCTTACCCTGAAATTAGTTTTCCTCACATCAGACAATTCTGCTAACATTACAAATTCCTCCAACATTAGATAGTGACCACAGAGATGCTGTGTGCACAGGGAAGAGTCCCCAGCCTGCCCTGGCTGGGAGATTATTCACTGGAGGAAAAAGCAAATATCCAAATGAGCATCGCAAATTGCAAAACCATCTGCCAAAGGTCTCAGCTGATACTATCGGAGTTCTTAAGCTCAGTGATATACTTACAAGCCAGACAATGAAAATGCAATTGATTATTTGAAGAGTGACTCACTGGTGTTATAAGGATGGATTACTGGGTGGGGGGAGAAGAATGTCTTTGAAAAAAATAAAAGACTGCAGATTGACTTTCTAAAGGCAAACAGAAAGGGAACAAAACCCAAGAAAAACTCTTGAAAGCACTCAACAGCTCTTTACAGCAGAAGAGCAACAAGGAGGGCAGCGCTCTGCCTGGCGCAGCTGTGCCTCAGCCCCTCCAGCCAAGGCTCTTGGGTACCAGCCTTTAGCCACCCAAGTTTGGCTCCTTCTCCAAACTAGGGGCCGAGGGCTTTTTCTTTCCTGCTGCACCATGCTAGTGATGAAGTCCTGTTGCTCCATTAAAGGGAAAGGAGTTTTCCCTTCCAGCCAAACACGTGCCAAGTAGGTGACCGCAGTCAAAGGCGGAATCACCAGGGCTCCTCACTCACCAGGGGATGCATCCTGCAAGGAAAATGGACTCTGCCTGTTCCCGTGGGGCAAGCGAGGAGGGCTGAGAGGGCTGAGGCAGGGCAGCAAGACCCAGTAAGAAGGGGGGAAGCTGAGGGCACGGATGAGAGCCCAGTTTTGCATGTCATGGAACCCATGCAAGCCTTTAATCCCTCACTTGGTCCCTTTACCTTTCTCATTGCACCAGATCAGCAGAGGCTCCAATGACCAATTTAACCCATTAACCTGGGACTGGTGAGAACACACAGGGAGCTCAGGACCTTCTGCACCCAGCAGAACCAAGCTGTTAAATCAGTTCATTCTCTCCCACTAAATCACACTCTACGTGGCACTCCAGTCCGTCACCACAGCCTCCAGCACCGACAGCTGCCTGCTTGAAGAAGATCCCCACTGCAAAGCAATCCAGCCCACTTCCAAGATTTGTGGGTCTGTCTTGGGCAACTCCGTCCCAAAAGGCTTCATAAGGGAGCAGTGCTTTGCCGATGCACAGTAGCAGAGTCCCATGGCTGAGGAGCCAATCCGGCATCAGGAAAGTGCTCACGGCTGTCGTTCTGCCTTCAGGATGGCAAACCCCACTCACTCACTCCAGGCAGATAACATTTCACTCCTTGCATACCAACAGCAGCTGTAGTCATTTTTCCAAAATCTTAGTGCAATAAAAACCCACCAACTTTTAAAAAGATTTGTTTAGTCTAGGAGTAAAATATCAGGTAAAAGTCAGAATTCGGTGTTTGTCTGCCCTGCCTCCTCCAGCATCCGTGTTCGTTACAGTCCCTCCAGAAATGAAACAAACTCCCCAAAGCTGTCCTAAACCCACACTGGCGTGTTAGTATTTTTCCACCCCATTCATAAAACTCGAATTGCACCAGTCTGCTTCTAAACAGACAGAAAATGCACCCATGCTGCCCTTTCCCTCAGACAAAAATCTCCTTTTCTTGGCTTTTGCCAGCAGCTCAGCTGCAATGGAGCTGAGATGGGCAGCAGAGCAACTCCAGTTACAGCAGCTGCAGAGTAGGACTCTGTGCTCAGCTGAAATTTAATCAAGAACTGACTCAAAATCCTTTGAGTGCCTGCAATACAATCCTGAGTGACTTGTAAAGGACTTCAAACAGGCTCCCTGGGCTTGGTCGGATACAAGTACACACCTCACCTGCTCTTTTGTACGCATACAAAAAATTAAAGAATTTATTTTAGGCTTTTCGCCAGGGACAACACTGCCTCCAATATTGTAATACTCTGTTAAAGTGGATATTGTGTCTCCCAGCCAACATAAACAGGATACCTTATCAGTCTCGGCTGTTTTAAGTGCTGTTTCAGCAGCAAGGCATGAAGACGTGGAAAGGACAGGCTAAAAAATTGGAGTTTCTTACATGCAACTATGTACTCGACACATATAAAGACTAACAGACCCAGGGCAGGACAGCTGAAAACTTCATGGAGATCCCCACTCTCAACCCCACCCAAACTCCTGTACTGCTGACCTGGCTACCCCTCGGCAGAAGAATGGCGACAGCAGAATAAGCCATCACTAGTCACCCCGCTCTTTCCCAACTGATAAAGAAAAAGTAGACCCTGATTTTTCCAACACTTACTAAAGTATTTAATCTCACATGTGCCAGTAAGTATGACAGCTGAAGTCGTTTATGCCAAGCAAAGTGCATGCTTCAGCATCCCCCTGAGCTGAGCTTCAGTGCGCACAGCAGCCACCCATTCTAACTTACCCTGAACGGAGGCTGAAGGACACTGACTTTGTCAATGACTAACCCACCCCTGGGGACACACACAGGCATGGGGACAGCAGCCTGCTTGTACCCTGCTTGCCCATGGTCCCTCACAGACTCACCTCTGGAGTAGGAGGATGGAAGTCAGCGGCTGATTTTTGCCCATTTGAGAAAGTCCCCCATTCCAAAATGAAAAACCCACTAAACCCCCCAGGCCCAGCACAGTTCACCAGGGCAGCAATGCAAGCATCAGCCCGTTCAAGATAAGGTATTGCTATTTTTACATCTCCAAAGTCTTTCAAATAAAAATACAAGGAAGTGTGGAATATCTGAATCCTAAAGGAGAGGCAGGCACAAAGCAGGTTATTCATGAAAGGGAAAAGCTGGGAGCGCGTACGTGAAAGATACATAACCTTCAAAAAATGCTGAAAACATATGGAAGCAATAATCTGTACTTTTTTTTTTTTTGGAAAGTAGAAACAAATGCTTCAGGATTCTGTGTTATTCGTTCACGTGCTGCATTACAAATATTATTGTTTCTGCTCTCTGGATGAGGTATGAGGCATCAAACCGGAGACCCACAGGCGCCCCGGGATGCGTACGTGTGCCTGCTGGGATGTCGCTGCTGCAGGCAATGCCAGTGCCAAGTGAACACAGACTGAGCCTGCAAACATACAGAGAGTTTCTCATTGCACGGACAGTCCTGTCTACTGCTCACCACACATGAGCAGACAATGTCCAGAGCACTGGGAACTGGACAAACACACAAAGAAAATAAACACCCACTGCCACTAGCAACTCCCTGTCTACAGTCAACAAGGCAGAGACGGGAGTTGCAAAGCGTCCTATCCACCATCACCCAGCAACCTCAAACATCTCTGGGCTTCTGGTCAGCCAACTCATTTACCAGGTCACCATCTCACTACACACATCTCCTCTCTTGTCCATAGGTTTTTGTGATCCAGTGGTTAATCATGACCCTTTGGGCTAATTCTGTATCATCTGGGATCTCCAGGTAATCTCTCCTGAGCAGCTGAAAAGTTTATCCTTGCAGACGCTCCCACATCCGAGGAGGCCAGATGAGATCAGGCTTCTGTGGGACTGGTCACAGTACATTATAGCAAGATGCTGAGTTATGGAAACAAAAAAATGCTTGAAATAACTGTATGCACCAGAACTTCACTTGTTAATATGGAATATTACTAAACATTAAGTCAACAGCCACGTGAATAGTTACCCCGGAAGGTAAGGGCCACTCAAACACACACCACTGATATTCAGATCATGCTGCGACAGCAATGCACGAAGAGAAGCAGATCTCCACCAAAACATGATTTCAAGAGACAAAGATTACACGGCACATGCAAGAAAAAAGAGACTCCAAGAAAAGATGTAAAACACAATCTCACACAGGAATGAAAAACCCAGTGAACCAGTCTTTGTCTTTATGGCATGTTTATCACCGTTATTTAAATGCTTCTGCAAATGAGAAGAATAACTATGGCAACAAAGACTTCTCCAAAGGTTTTCAGACACTATTTCTAAAATTATCTTATCTGTCACAGCATCCAAGTGCCTTCCTTCTGAAATCATCTGCAAGTCACTGCCTCTGCAGGCTCTGCAAACCAGGCAGAACATCTCCCCTGCTCAAACCAGAGCACCAACGTGGTCTTGAACTTAGGTGTCTTGCATCTATGGTTTCAGCTGGTGGCTTTGGAGGAGAAGGTGAAGCGTAGGAACAACAAGGTCTGATGAATTGCAAGAGTATCATTTTTTGCAAGGCTTTCTCAAGGAGCAAACCAACCATGCTTCTGTGTGCTAAACACATGCCAATCTCCCAACACGAAGGATCCGCTATTTTAAATACACTACTAAGGCTGTCATTTTACTTCGCCCAATGTAAATCTGAAATTAGTTCTTCACAGTAGGCTTAACAGCAGCAAAAGCCACTTGCTCCCTTCCTGGAGCTGCCAAGTATTTGTCACCTTTAAGGTTTGCATATTTACACTAATTGCACCAGCACTAGGTTATAAATTCCTTTCCCTCCCTCTGGACCACCTCCCTCGCAGGCTTTTCTCCGCAAGACATTATGCAAAAGACACTCCTAATGGCTATTCATTCACCAAACTCCAGTGACAGCTTTATTTAATGCCAAAGCTTGTTAACAAGCCGAATGGCACACAGTTAAATGTAATGCAGATCTGATTAGAAAACAGCAACCGGGCTCCTAAGGAGTCAGGAGATTTTTATTGAATTTGATTTTGCTTTTTCCACACAAAGCCACCTTTCAAGTATCGACCTATATTAACGAGGATTTGGTTATGTATACCCAACTTCCACCCTCCAGACTGCAGCCCACACATGAACTTTTCAGTCCTTATGTACTTCACTGACAACCTACCATAAAACAAAGTGATGTGATTAAACGAAGGAGTCATTTTGCTGCTCAGGCAATGAGAAACTGGAGGTGACACTGATTATAGTTTGATAGCTGTGTCCTCGCAGACTTCACACCCAAGGATGATGGAATTCAATCTTTAGCCTTTTCAGACAAGCCACTGACTTTCTCTTCTTTGGGGCTAAATGATTTAAAACAGAAAAATGGATTTCTGCTTTCCAGCAAGAGGTACAGGCCTGTGGCATGCAGGAGGGCTGAGAGATTCAGGGGGTAAGGCCCAGACAATGGGCTCCAGTTTAACAGTCTCTCTGACGTGGGGTGTTTTCCATTCCTTCCTTCCACCAAAATAGCATTAAATACGCCGACAATTTTACAGAATAAATTCACCCACTATTTTGAATTTGAGATTGTAATTTCAGAGAAAAACCAAGAAGATTCAAAACCAAACTCTAAAATCAGGGATATTTTTTAATTACTTAGCAATCCTCTTTCATCTTTTTTGCACATTACTTACAGTATAGAGATCAGTTTTTTTTCTGAAAAGAAAACAATTCTGCAGCACACAATTTATTTTCAAGTGGTTTCCCTGGCTCAGGAAGTGTGCATATGCTTCCAGGAATGATGATAAATTCAACCAACACTCAAAGTCATCTCCTCATCTGAGAAAAGTGGCTTTTAAGGGAATGTACAGGCACAGAAATCTTTGGCGTCTTAAAAAGCAATCTGCCTGCTTGATGAAGTAGCTGCACAGATCACACCTAAATCACAGGTAACTAGAAAATACAGTCCTGCAAAATTACATATACTACAATGCCTGCTGCAGCAATGGTTTCAGTGCCTGCAAGTTTATCAATCCTTTTCCTTCTCACTAAAGCATATCACCAGTTCTCATCTCTGAAGCAAAACATTTATCAGCAAAACTCTGCTACTAAAGGATTAGTAGCAAATCTCTAGTGGTTAATTTATCTGGGTTTGTATCCTCAATTTGTGGATCTGCTTGCAAACCCTTGTATTCTTGCAATTTCATTCTGCATGTTAAGGTGTTGGTGAGCATCCCCAGCAGGAGCTGGTTACACCACTCGCCCGCAGAGGGCACAGGCTCCTGAGCATGCTTTGATCCACAAAACTATTAATAATTTGCCTGCTTACATGTCCCTAGCATTAACAGATCACTGGCTAGCAAAAAAAAATAATATGCCTCCCCTCTATTGTGCTCTGGGAAATACATTGCTGTTATTTGTTTTAATTGTCTAATCACTCTTACAGCAAGGCAATTAAAATAAAGTGCCCATGCAGCAGGGCTCTCTGCTTAATCCCTGGTTTAAGGAAATAGCGTAACTGCAAAACCCTGGGGGATGATCCTCACCCCTATTCTCTGGGACACCATCCCTCGCCTGCCCCACAGGAGGTAACGCCTTCCTTCCCAAGAAAATGCTGCTGGAACAATCCAAAATCCAGTTTTAGCCAAAATCTGTGTCTAGGATGCCTCAGAAAAAGGCACCAGGAGACAGCTACGGGTGGTTGTGGCAGGCTGGAGCCTCCTGCTCCATCTCCTCCTGCACACAGCGTTTTGCAAGAGCTGGCACAACGGGCAGAGTGTGCAGGTGCAGAGGGCACAACCTGGACAGAGCCACGACACCACTCTCATCTGACCCTGTCCAAGCAGCTGGGTGCCTCTTCTGCTGGGCTACTTGGCCTTTGATGGGACACTATGAAAATTTGCTTAATTCTTCAAAAGCCACTGGACAGCTGCATTCACTGACATAATAAATCACAAACCACTGCACCTCATAAGTTCTTGGAACAGAAGAGAAATAGTTTTGGTGACCACTTCTTTTCTTCTTATCCTGTACTTGAAAATTCTCCTTGACACATTTAAGCATTATAAAGTGGCTCTGTAATGCCTGCTGCCCCAAACTTGCCATGTGGAAACCTGAGACAGCTTGATAAGGCCTTTATATGCCCTGAAAAGTAGACAACTTAGGGGTGACCTTATAAACCTATTAACACATACACACGTGGCGTATTCAGATCACAGGGAGGGTGTCAGGAGACTACAGCTCCTGCAGCCTGAGAGGAATAGAAACCTTGACCTTCTTAATGTCTGACGCGTGACACACTGGCACCTACAGAGGACCACACTGGAGGACTATGATGGAGGACTAGGGTGGGCTCCATCTGCCCCTGCACATCCCTCAGGCACATCTCAGCCCACAGACCCCGTCCCACCACAGAGCAGAGAAAATGCGACCAGGAACAATGATTTGCAATGCTGAAGCTTAAGATGCAACTCAATATGAATGAATCAATCCCTCTCTTTACTCTGAAGCTGTGCTTTAATCTGCTGAGATGCAGCTCTCAGAAGTAGGGCAGAAGCCCGGAGGATCGCTGAGAGCGGCATATGCTGGAGAAAAGGGGATACCCCACAAAATAAGGTTAAAAGGTCACCAATGGTTCCCTAGCCTACTATGTCCTGCATGAGCTCCCAGAGCCTACAGCCCAGATTTAATATTACCAAATCCCAGATCTCCCATGAGCTGGAAATCATTTCTAGACAGCACAACACAGGAAAGGGAGCAGTGGATGACCCAGCACGAGGCCAGGGCTTGCGGTGCCTCATAGGCACCGGTACTGTTGGTTTAGTAAAGCAACACAACAGAAGTAACAAAAAATACTTGTTTGTTCTTACACACACCCATCCATTTTAACAGCCAAATGTCTGCTTGGTAGCACTGTGAGGGGAAAAACCCCATTGTGGGGTCACGGGGAGAAGCAGGAGTTTCAAGCAGATTCCCTTCTGCCCAGATTTCCGCTTCCCAGCCCAGCCTGTCTGCACCGGGCAAGGGCGGCTTCAGCTCCCGGCACGACCCGGGGCAGCAGGGAACCTCTGCCTGTGGCTGGGAGAGGCTGAGAGGTGGTAATTAGCAAACCAGTTACCCCAGTCCTGGCTCCGGATCCTGCTGTACTTTGCACCAAGCACAGGGGCTGGCAAACCCTCCCATGTCCTCAGAATGACCAACCAAGGTGGGCAATGCTTTCAGACCAACACGAGTGATCGCCCAAAAACCCCATTTCCACCCTGAACGTGCACAGAGCTGGCAGGAAGATGCACAATCCTGCCAAGGGAGAGCTGGGAGGAGATCCAGTGGGGTCTCGTGCAGGATGGGGTCAGGAAAAGGGGGTCTCGCCAGGCCTTACCTCCACTTGTGCAGGGCGAAGCCAGGACACTGGTCCCCACAGGTGTTGCAGGGCTGGCCCCGCTCCGGCTCCCCTGATGCCGTCAGCTGCAACAAATCACAAGGTTCAGGGATGGGGGCACAGGGGCACAAACCACAGGGTCAGGGATGGAGGCACAGGGGCACACACCGCCAGGGTCAGGGATGGTGGGGGGACAGGGGGAGACCGAGGCACACACTGGGTCATAGATAAGGGTACAGGGATGGGGGAAAGGGGTCAGGGAGGGGGGCAACAGGGACAAGGGGGCACAGACGGGGGAGACACAGAAGGGGTGGGCAGGGGCACCCACTGCCAGGGTAAGGGATGGTGGTGGGACAGGGGCACGTGCTGCTGAGGTCAGGGATGGGGGCACACGGATGGAGGGAGCAGGTATCAGGGATGTTGGGGGACAGGGGCACGCACTGCCAGGGTCATGGCCGGTGCGGCGAGAGGGGCCAGGGATGTGGGGATGGGGGCACTCACTGCGGGGTTCAGGGAAGGGGTCGGGGTGGGCAGGGACATGCGCCGCCGGGGACAGGGATGGGGGGGGGACAGGGATTGGGGGGGGGGACAGGGATTGGGGGGGGGGACAGGGATTGGGGGGGGACACAGGGATTGGGGGGGGACACAGGGATTGGGGGGGGACACAGGGATTGGGGGGGGACACAGGGATTGGGGGGGGACACAGGGATTGGGGGGGGACAGGGATGGGGGGGGGGACAGGGATGGGGGGGGGGACAGGGATGGGGGGGGGGACAGGGATGGGGGGGGGACAGGGATGGGGGGGGGGACAGGGATGGGGGGGGGACAGGGATGGGGGGGGGACAGGGATGGGGGGGGGACAGGGATGGGGGGGGGACAGGGATGGGGGGGGGACAGGGATGGGGGGGGACAGGGATGGGGGGGGACAGGGATGGGGGGGGACAGGGATGGGGGGGACAGGGATGGGGGGGGACAGGGATGGGGGGGGACAGGGATGGGGGGGGACAGGGATGGGGGGGACAGGGATGGGGGGGACAGGGATGGGGGGGGACAGGGATGGGGGGGGACAGGGATGGGGGGGGACAGGGATGGGGGGGGACAGGGATGGGGGGGGACAGGGATGGGGGGGGACAGGGATGGGGGGGGACAGGGATGGGGGGGACAGGGATGGGGGGGGACAGGGATGGGGGGGGACAGGGATGGGGGGGGACAGGGATGGGGGGGACAGGGATGGGGGGGACAGGGATGGGGGGGACAGGGATGGGGGGGACAGGGGCGCGCACCGTCAAGCTCAGGGATCGGGGGGGAGACGGACACTGGGATGGGTGGAAAGGGGTCAGGAACGCGCGGGACGGGGCACGCACTGGGGATGGAGTCGGGGATGGAGTCAGGGATGGAGGGGACAGAGATAGGACAGAAAGGGGTCAGGGATGGGGGTTCATGGATGGGGGGGCCAGGGTCACGCACCCCGATGTGGGGAGAAGGAGGGGCCCCCGCCCGGGTGGGAGAGGGCCACGGAGGGTCACAGCGGCGCTGCGGGGGGACACACCCGGCCAAAGTGTCGCTCGGGGGTTGCGGGGGGCCGGAGCCACAGGTGGGAGCGGAGCGCGCCCCGACGGGACGGGACAGGGCGAGGGGCGGGGGGGGGGGACGGGGGGGGACAGGGGACACCCCAGCACCCCCGGCACTCACCGAGCGGCCCGAGAGCCGCTTGCGGGAGCCGCGGCCGAACATGGCAGCGCCGCGGAACCCCGCGCAGCACAGCCGAGTGCGCGGAGCGGCCGCCCCGGCCCGGCCCCCCCCGCCGAGCCCCCGCCCCCCCGCCGCGCCCCCGGCCCCGCCCCCGAGCCCCCGGCCCCGCCCCCGAGCCCCAGGCCCCGAGCCCAGGCCCCGCCCCCGAACCCCCGGCCCCGCCCCCGAGCCCCGCCCCCGAGCCCCCGCCCCCGCCCCCGAGCCCCAGGCCCCGAGCCCCAGGCCCCGCCCCCGAACCCCCGGCCCCGCCCCGAGCCCCGCCCCCGAGCCCCAGGCCCCGCCCCCGAGCCCCAGGCCCCGCCCCCGAGCCCCAGGCCCCGCCCCCGAGCCCCCGGCCCCGCCCCGCTGCCATCGTTCCGCTCCAGAGTGAACGGCGCTGCCTTGTCCTGCGGGACGAGGAACCCCTTGGATGGAAAATACCTGTGAGATCATCGAGTCCAACCGTACCTGTCCACTACTGAACCAGATCCCTGAGTGCTTCGTCTACCCGTCCTTTAAACACCGCCACGGATGGGGACTCCAGCACCTCCCGTGCCTCACCACCCTTTCAGTGGAGAAGTTTTTCCTGTTGTCTAATCTGAACCTCCCCAGGCACAACTTGAAGCCGTTTGCTCTTGACCTGTCGCCTGTCACTTGGGAGAAGAGACCAGCACCCACCTCACTACAACCTCCTCTCAGGCAGTTGTAGACAGTGATGAGTTCTCCCCTCAGCCTCCTCTTCTCCAGGCTAAACAACCCCAGTTCCCTCAGGTGCTCCTCGTAAGACTGGACTCAAAACGCTCCAAAGCACAGGTGTTTGTTAATAAAAGCCCTGAACTCCAGAATAGCAGAGATAGGATTCTGCAGCACTGAAGTATTGCAGCCTGCACTGCACAGGGAGCTTTTATTAGCATAGGGAAAAGCAGGCAGCAAACAGCTCAGATTCCTGCTGGGTTTCTGCTCCCCTCCTCATGGAGCATGGATTTCATAGAATCATTGAATGGATTGGGTTGGAAGGGACCTTAAAGCCCATCCAGTTCCAACCCCTCTGCCATGGGCAGGGACACTTCCCACCAGACCAGGATGCTCAAAGCCTCATCTAACCTGGCCTTGAACACCTCCAGGGAAGGGGCATCCACATCTTCCCTTAGCAACCTGTGCTGGTGTCTCAGCACCCTCACAAACACGATTTAGTCCACAAATATGAGCATGATGTGGGAGAAATAGAGTCACACCAAGTGTATTTGCAGTCTGAGGTGCCAGGCTGGGATACAAAGCACCGGTTACAGCCTTGGAGTTCACAGTCCTCCCAGAACTCCATGTGGGCCAGCGGGGCTGGGGGCCATGAGGCCAGGAGCTGTGGAGCTGGGAACTGTGGGGCAGCCTGCGTGTCGGCTCCTCTTGTTGTTTGTACAATGTGCTACAAAGGGATCCCCATGGCCAGCAACCAGCCTGTACCCCTGGGGTCTGCAATCAAACGGCACATCTGGCGTGAGGCAGAACACAGTGGAACACAGGGAGAAGGGGGAGCAGCAAACATGCTTTGCATGGCACAGGGTCCTCAGGAATTTGTCCCCAGTGGGGAAGCAGCAGCTTCATCATTAGCATTTCACAGCCTCACCCCACTGTTGTTTGCTGATCCTGTCATCTCCTTCCCCTCCTTCCCTGACTCTTGGTTCCTTTGCCTTGCTGCCGCCCAGCTGGTTAACACTGTAATGCTTTGATAATTTCTTTTCATTTAATCAAGTCTTGTTTTTGTCAATTTTTCACTTGTATCTTCCTCTCTAGGAGAACAAAATGAGGCAGGGAGCTGTGGGGCTGACTTTTGAAGTGTCTCAAGGAAGAAGTCTCGGGGAGATTTTCACTCTTTCCTCCCATAAATATTGGACTTTCTTAAAAAAAAACAAAAACAAACCACCAAAAAACCTCAAACAAAACCAAAACAAAACAGAAAAACCTCAAGCAAATCTTCAAACAAACAAGGGAATTTTATCATATTTTGTTTTTCACTGACTTTCTTCATGTCAATGGGAAAATATTGATATCCCTCCCTGCTCTGTTTTTCTGTGGTTGCTATTTTTACCCTTCCAAAACCCTCCAGCTTCCCTCCATTGCTCCCTTCTGCTAAATTTCTTCGTCATTTTCCTTCTCAGTTTCTCTCCCAGTTTCCAGCTCATACAGCTGTGCAGGAATATGTTATAAACTCGCAAGGGAGGAGGTGATCTCTTCAGATATACACATTTCATCACAAGGTGGGCAAGTGGTTGCAGTCAGGGGTTTGACCTGGTATTAAAACATCTCTACCTATAAGCTGTATCTAATATCAGATACAATCATATCAAGGATGCTGAGTTATTGTTATCTCTGTTGAAGGTCAACAGGATTTCAGGGAATGAGCGTTGTGCAAAAGAGGGCCTGAAAATCTCCAGCACTTTGAGTGTCTTGCATAAGACTCAAAATATTTAAAGCTCCAATTAAAACTGCTGAAATAAAAGCATTATTGGATACAGGACTTATAACAAGATTCAACGTGCTGTGGGGAATGCTTTAAAGGTGACCTGCAAATCCTTTTTAATTGCTTTGCTGTTGCAAGAGATGCTGTGTGCCCTCAGTAACAAGGCCAGTGAGGACGTCTGCTATAAGTTTAAAACAGCAAAAGTAAGTCAAAGTTGGAGGATAAATTCCTTTGAGGTGTGGCCATGCTGAATCACAGCTCTAGTCTTCTGATGAAGAGGCAGGTCCTTAATTGCTCCTTAAAACAAAGCAGGCTACTCCCCTCCCTCCATCCCATGCTGTCCATGGGGCCACCAAACTTGCCTGCCATGCTGAAGGGTTTATATCCTTCAGTTTCCTTTCAGCAGATACTGCAGACACTGGTGGGTGACTCCTCTATAACACACAGGCAAAAGACAGAGAAGGCTCTAAGCATCAAGACTTGCACCAACGTGTTCAAAAAGAGAGGGGAGATGAAGACTCAGCCTGGGAGTGCAGAAGATGCAGATAAGAGGGGCTGCTCACTGCTGCTGCCCCTGGGGTGCCTGGAGGGCAGAACACATACCCAGAGCCATAAAAATATTCAGCTACCAATGACCTCAAGAGAGTCAAGTCCTTAGTGACCCCTAGGCATCTGAATATCTCACGAGGACAGCAGTTTTATCAGTCCCAAGACACCAAGGAAAAATGGGAGGTTAACCAGGAGGACTCACTCCACGTTTTAGTGATGCTCAGATGCTGCATCTACACAAGGAAGCAGCCAAACCAGAACATCATCTCTGGGATGTGTTTGAGAAAGGGAGAGAAGGCATTATCTCACTGGCCTGAATGTTCCTCTTCTCTTTCCTCCCCCAGAAAAGCTGCCAAGAGTAAAGATCTCTCAGGAAACAAACTCCCACTCCCTTGTTCTAACAGTGCTCAAAGGGGATGATGCACACATCCTGGCATGGCTGGGCAGGCAGCGGACAGCAACGCAGCTCCAGCCCTACCTGTGCTACCACGAGAGGTGCTTTCAAAAGGACTTTTAATATTTTGCTTTTTATAAACCTGTAGGTCTTCCTTTTGAGAGGAGGCAGCCTCAGCTTGGAGGTGGGGGATGTCAGATACTGCTGTCAAATAGGCTCAGAAGCAGAGACACATGGATAATATATGCCAGACAGTTTGTCTGACAAATTATTGTTTCTGCTGTCACTTAAATTGTTCCGTACATCATCTTCCCCTCCCATTTCTGTTTCAACCAAACCTGCCTAGAGATGACACTTCTTCCACCCCTTCTCATGACTAAACCAGTTTAAAACCCAGTTTGCTCCATTCATGCACTGTGAGATGGAGCCCTTTCCCTCCTGAAGTTACGATGAATGGGAGGACTAAATTGACAGAGATGCTCTTCTTTTCTTACTCACTGTTTTACCTGATGTTACAGAAATAATAATGATTAAAATCAAAGAGCTCAGGGAAATGCAAAATTATGCTCCTGAGTTAACTTTTGGTCACAGGGTGGGTGGTGCAACGACTGATGAGGCATCCACGCAGGAAAGCAGCCCTGGATGTAGGGCAGGCATGGCAGTGGCTGCAGTGTGCCTGGCTGTGTTAGCCCTCGTGGCCCAGCAGGTCTGGTCACAAGCCCTGCAGAGCATCTTAGCCCAATATGTACATTGGGCTATGTCTCCTGCTCAGATAAATACACCTCAAGAAAAATTCAGCCTCTGGTAGCAGATAGTGGAAAGAAGAAACTCGTGCTGCTGCAGAGCTGTTCTTCTTGCCCAGTCTCAGGGTATGTGCCCAACCTCACAGCTCTGCTAAGTCTCACCTTGTAGTGTGTCCTAGTGCTGTATGTCAGCAAGGAAGAGATGCTGTTACAGCTCTGCTCACCCAGCTACCTCCAGCCTCTTTGGGACATCAGCCTGAAGAAACAGCAGGAGGAAAGTCACAACATCTTAGCCCAGTGAGCAGCTCTTACCATCTGGGAAGAGGAGCTGCAGGTCCTACAGCAGCAGCTGCAACCAGGAGATGGCAAATACGGGGTCAACATGTGCCGCCAAAGACCGTGGAGTCTGTCTCCAGCTCTGGCCCAGCTTTTCTGGGTGGAAGTTATCTGACAGACACAACACTTCTGTGTAAGGAGCCAGGAAAATCTGCTAGTCCTACCAGGAAGTGCCCAAAGCTCTTCTGCAAACCATACCTTGTGTTAGAACCTCTCCAAAATATCTGCGGAAAGCTCTTAGCATCCCTCCATCAGCTCTGATAACCCTGCACCTCCTGTGGTCCAGCCCTGACCATCAGCACCAAAGCAGCAGCACCACCAAGAGAAAACACTGGAATAAGGCAGAAAGCAACTCTAATTTTGTCAGCTAGACAGATGCATTTCTCCCCTCTGCCATTTCGAGGTGGGTTTGGCTGTTATGGACCAAATCCCCTCGTGGCTTTGCCTGCCAGCAACCTGTACAGGTGAGTTAACACTCCATGTGAATCCAGTCACCATCTAATACCCTGAAGGTAATGATGTCTAATTGTTATTAGGCAGTTATTGTCTGAAGCCTTTCAACAACAAAATGAGTGCTTAAGAAATGCCTATAAGTGCCACAGCTGCTGAAGGAATGTGCTCAGGACCAGGCATTTATTTTACAGAAAAGGTCTTCCACCAAGCCTCCTCCTTCCTAAGTAAATGTGCCCTCATGAGGGTCTTTTAGGAGGGAAGCAATTCAGTGTTTCCGCTCATTCCAGCTTTGAGATTTGCAATTACTGCAGGCAGAAAAGCCTGTGCACAAGCCCCAGTTTGAGGTGGGGATATGGAATTTCAATCTGTGCATAACAGGAACCCAGGCTGGGATGAATCATGCTATGTTACTTCAGTCTGAAATTTTTTTTCTGCTGCGTAGGTTTTTCTAGGGCATATTCCATCAGGCACATACTGGTCAGATTCATTTTGAACATCTATTACACTGTTAGTCTGCGGTACACACACTTCAGATGTCAGAAACCATAACAAAATGGGCTTTAGCAACTTAACAAAACCCTTCCATCATTTCTGTAGATCGCCGTACATGTTCCGAGTGCTCTTCATCACAGCCATTTGACTACTATTTTTTCTGTTAGATTTGTCAGTTCTGAGGTATTTTGATTAAAACTGCACTGAGTAATTTCACCTTTTTTCTTTCATCAATACAGTAATTTGTAAATATCCCAGCAATTTTGTTTTTGTCCTCCCACCCAGGAATGCAAATGGCCATTATGTTCTCCCCAAGGTATCTCCAAATAACCCTTCTCCTTTTAACCTTAGGAGTTTATTGTGTTAGTTGCTAGGTAACTGAGTAAGATTTATAGCCATCTATTGTTAATTTTGAAGGCAGTCTTCAATTTCCCCGTAAATAGCATTTGGGAGTTGGAGTCCACACCAATAAAAACTTGCAGCCCAGTCCCACTCTGTGGAGAGGAGCACCTGCTATGAAACTCAGAGCCAAGTGGATGCATAAACTTTCCCCTCTGCGAAAAGAAAGGGCTCAGTCCGTCTCAAAGCAGGCAGGCTAAGCACCACTGGGTCCTGGAGGGACTCTGAGCTCTCTGGTGCCAGCACAGTGGTGTCAGCACTGGGGCATGTGCTGTGCTGGGCATCAAGTGGATCCTGGCTGCCAACATGTTCCTATCCTTCCAGCCCCATCTTCATCCTGGCTGGCTGCTGCTCCCTCCCCCAAATGACAGTGCAGCAGCTTTCCCCCACAATTAGATTTCTTTGCTGTCAGGCTCAAGACTCCCCAGGCACAGCTCTATCTCACCAGTCTTGGAGGAGGGGCGGGTGGTAGATGACCCTGGTTCATGCAGTTCTTTAATGCTTCTCAATTTGAGGCTAAACAAAGCAATCAATTGGGGCTCTGCCAATTTGCACGAAGCCTCCTTGCGCTATAGCAACAAGTAATTTTCTACTACACCCCCCCCCCCCCCCCCCCCCCCCAATCCCTGGAGCTCTCTTGCGAGCCAGCAGGATTATTTGCTTTACACTGTAAATTCACACTCCTTCCATTCTAATTTTACTTTTCAGGACTGTTCCTGGAGATGAGAAAAAAACAAACCCATTTGGGGTAACTTGCAGAGAGGCAAGTGTCAGCAGCTGAGGCAGAGCTGTTGGGAGCAAAACCATCCTGCCCTTTGCTTGCAGCAGGCCTGGAAACACCACAGGTGTTGTTCAGTCCCTCACATTATCATGCCTTTGCCATCCCACAGGGGGAAAGGTCCTTGCATTCATTTTTTTAAAACTGCTTTATTGTCTCTTCTCTTTAGGGGAAGAGAAAAATAGCCTGTTTCTTACCGTTTCAGCAGATTGAAATCTGCTGATAAATAGGGGAGTGAGACACCTGATAAACCCAGACTGACAGTGATAGTGGTGGGTTGGTAGCTCAAATGAGGCAGAAGTTAAATACCTGCTCTAAGGAAAAAGTCAGACAATTATGTCTATGGTCCCTGAGGTACCAGAAGTGGTTTATCTTCTGGCCAGCAATGTTATCAGGTTTTAAATTTGTGGTATTTTTACCTGCTGGAGACACCAGTTCTTCAGCCAAGGCAAACAGCCCAGGTCTAAAGCTTCCATTTAGGCTCTTGGAAGGCCCAGGCTGTCAGGAATGATCAAATGGGAAAATGCCATTAGTGAAATCTGGATGCAAGTTGTATCTGGACAGCTTCACATACCACTTGCACAACGTGGAGGAAAGCTGATGAAGAGGAGGATATTATCAGATTATCTTGGGCACCTAAGGAAGGCAGCCTCTCCCGGGGCAGGCTTGCAGGTCTCAGGGGTTATTCCAGGTGAGCAACACAGCAGCACAAGGCACACCCGCTGGGTTTTCCTCATAGAGGCTGTAGATGTTGACAAGAGCTGTTAGAAGGACTTTAAGCCGCCCAAGTTTATGAAATTCAGTCAGCAGAATTAAGGAATGTCTCTAATAACTGTCCCTAAAGGGCAGCATCTCTCCATTTGCCCTGCCTGGATGGGGACAGCAGCTCAAGCAAGAGACAGCTGAACACTCTGCTGGAATGCCCTTGGCTGAGGTGTCCTTAGGTCATGTGTGCCACTGGTCTGGATGGATTGTCCCCTGAGACACCTGGGTTTGAAGTGACCTGGTGTGCTCAGAGATCCCCTGGGAAAAGTGCAGTTGAAGAAGCGAGGAAGACAGCACAATCTTTCAGCAGCTGAGCCTCAGCACAGACAGGAGGAAAGGTCACCGGCTTCTGCTCTCGTGAGGCAAGGCTTAGACTCACCATGTCATTCCCTGCCGCTGCCAGGAAGCGAAACTCCGTGGCAACTGCTGATCAACGCCTCCTTTCAGCAGCTCGGCCCGTGCCATATGTGGTTTATTTTTTCAGAGCTCAGTTATTTGCTGGTTTGGCTACCGTGGGTACATTTTCTCTGTAGCTGCATTTTCTCAAGCAGGGTTAGATTGCCACCGGGGGGTAGGTGTTTGCCCTAGCCAAGCTCTGGCGAGGCACCAGCCTCAAGGGCAAGCGCACAAGTCCATGCTCTCAACACCACAAATCCAGCCCTTGCTCCAAACTGCTGGTCAAGCCTGAGACTTACAGTTGAGACAGCTTTATCCAGAGAGCCCAATCCATGCATGAGGCCAGAGCTCCAGCCTCTGGCAGCATCTGGTACCTGCTCGCATCCTTTGCTGCAGGCAGCTTCTCTCACGCCTGCTGGGGGATTACAGAGGCAGAGAGCAAATCAGCCCTCGCCTGTATTTACCAGCCACAGCGGCTAACCTGGACACGTTTGTTCTTGCCAGTTTGCAGGGAGCCATCCCCGTTTCCCTGCTACCGTGAGCAGGAGCAATTAAAGCATTTCACAGCAAATACGCCTTTCTGCGTGAGGGTGGGGGAAGGCAGGTGGTGAGGAGTGAAGAGCTTCAAAGAGAAAGGTCAGCGAGCCAGCGAGGATGGATTAGTAAAGGACAATGTAGCAAAGACCTGATTAATTTAATTGCTCATGTGAAATGTAGTTGCAGATTAAAGAAGGGTGAAGAAATGTTAAGCATATGAATAGAGCCAAGTAGTGATTTTAAGGGAGAAAATAGACACAGCCCTGCCTCCCCCCTGCACCCTCTGCCCTGCATATAAAGGGGATTTTATTCAGCGATTGCTCCAGACCTCTGGCTCTTCTCACGCTGTCTTCTCAGAGATGGAAATGCTGAGTACCAACAAACCTTTCAGAAGCTGCAGCACGAGATCGCTGCTGGCAGCTCAGATTGAGCAGGAGCATTAAATCTTGGCGTATGCCAGAGCCTGCAAGGAGATGTAGTGTGGAAACAGTTAGGGCTCTTATACTTCCAGCAGAACTGAGCTTTTCCTGGTGGAAATGAATTGGTGTGCACGGTCTCAGCCTCTTCACTTCATGTGCAGCCACTGCCTTGAAGGACCTGAATCAGCTTCACAAAGAAGAAAAGTATTTCTACCTTCCCTTGGCTTAAAATGGTACTTGTATCAGATCTCCCTGTACTTACAGTCAACACATCATGTCTCCAAACACTTCAGAATTATAACTAGAGACAGAAGTCATTTCATGAGAAATTTCACAGGTTTGTTGGTAATGCTTTTTTTTTCTTTTTTTAATTGGAACAAACAAACTTAAACCCCCCCAGGCAATAAAGTATAAACAGCATATGGGTTAGGTCAAACCAGTACTCTCTTCTCATTTTGATTTTTCAAAAATTGTGCCTTATGTTTAGTAATATAAAATAGCTGACAATTAAGCCAACTTTGAAGTAGAAATACAGACTTTTTTTGTGAAGACCAAAAATAACCTCTTAGCATTCTTCCTCTCACTTGCAAAGAAAGGTCAGAAACTTGTCAACTCAACCTGCTTCTGGAAGGCTACAATTCTGATTGCCTGGATTACTCCAGCACAGACAAGAATTTTTGGAAAATACTGGAGTGAGACCAACAGGCACCGCTTTGGGCCATCAGCTCTTTCCTCCTGCAGAATGCAAGCTGGAGAGCTGCCTCCAGGAATCTGTGCTGCAAAAGGACTCATCCCCTCCCACTAAATGACCAACAGCTGCTAAGGTTAGCGACTGCTGGATGAACTCAAACATATTTCTTAAAAAGAGGTGATTTGAAGAGTTCTTTATATTGAAGAGTTCAAGTGATGAGAGAACTTACCACTGCTAAAGGCTGAGCTGCTTCAACAGTTACTGACTCATAGGGGTGGTTCAACTTGTGTACCTTTGCCTCATAGATGGAAGAATTGTCTCAGCTCAATGCTTTTTTGTTAAGTCAGCCCTTAATTGCCTGTTTGGGCAAAGGAGTCGTGTTGGAAAGAGCCACCAGACCAGGTCCGGAAGTGCCTCAGTGGAAAATCATCTTTCAAGCCCTGACTGCCCTCCTTGGTCTTTTCTGCTTCTCTTCATTTAATATGATTTTCAAAGCCCGGCTATACAAGAGAGGAGGTTTTCTAGCAAATATCCTGATTTAAAACTAGAAAATTGAGATGGTTGTTTATAAAAACCTTCAACAAAGTACATTTTATTTTTCCATAAAGGAAAAACATTCCTGTTATTGGGACAGAAAAGGAGACTGAAGCGATGAAGCAATCACCTCTGTCTCTGGAGCAATTAGTCCTGATAGGCTGTACAACGCTGTAATTTTCATGGAATAACTGGACCTAAGCTTCAAAAGTGTTAAAATGACCTTTTTTCATTATACAGGGCTGGAAGGTTAAATTCAGGGGTAGTGCTCAGACCTCCTGTTGGCTTAATTGCACAGCAGCCTGTGTTTGAAGCCCTGGTAGTCATTTTTTAAAGATAAGTGGTGGAAAAGGACACCCTTAAGGTATTGGTCATATAAACTATGAGTCAAACTTTAGAAATCCTGCATGTTCTCTTTTCTGCATCTGACAGTGTTGCATGAAAAAGGTATTCTCTTTCCTTTTGGATTAAAGACGTAGAAGCTGATAAAGGCCGGATCTGCCAGCACTGAGGTGTGCGGCATTTTCTGAGACACAGCAAGATATAAGGGAGGATGGAAAAACACAACTTCTTTGCTCTTACCTGCAGCCTCCGGTGCAGAGGGGTTGTAAGACTCTGGCTGCAGTTTGTCTCTTGGTTGCCCACGTTTGCATCCTTTGAACCCATATTTCTTCTATCTGTATTTTCTTGTATATTTGATACTATTTTTTCAGACTTAGAAAAGTTGTGGGTTTTTTGACAGATTTCCTTAAATAGCACTGCTAGCAGTGTGGACCAGGTCCACTATCTTAGCTCATCATTCCAAAAGATTTGCAAAATGAACTGTTCGATTCTCTTCTCCTCCCATGGCAGGGGATGTCACTGGGACATGGGTGGCAGCACCAGCTGGTCACCAGGCACTTCTGAGCAGAGCATAGGACACCTCTGAGATCTGCTGGTGCATTTTTCATACCCTGGGACACTCCTCTCCTGGACAGAAATTGGGGAGCATCAGACTATCTTACCAGCAAGACACGAGTGGATGAACGTGGTCAGTCTCCAAGATGCTCCCTGGTCCACAGACTCCAATGTGGGCTTGGGGCAGGGCTCCACACAAACAACATTATTACCCTTCCACATTCCTTTTGCATGGGCTGATCAAACAAGGAACCCAAAGCTTGGAAATAAAAACCATCACAGAAAGGATTGTTTACCATTCAATGTATTATTCCCTTGTGTACAAAGTATTTTGCTTCTATAATAGCAAACAGGTATTGAAACGCGATGGCAAATGCAGAAAGGCCATACAGACATGTCTTATGGGTCTTTTCATTTCCTTTTGAGTATAAACAGAAAGAAAAGAAACACTGTACAGGAAAGTGCTTGCAACAAAACCCCAGTTTGTAGAAAAATAATGGCATAGGTATACAAACCCCAGAGCTGTTTCCTGAACAAGAAATGTCTAATGCCTCTGGTCCTTGAAGTCTGTTCCTATTTAATGAAGCCCGTTAATGAACCATGGGATCAATGCTCCATCATTTTTTTCCCTTATAGTTTATTTCTTTGTTTTGTTTTTTTTTTTTCAGGTTTCTCTTGCTTTGTTAATAGCTGCTATGAAACTGTCCGGTAGAAATGAATGTGTACAGGTCAAAATAATATCTCTTTTTATAAATAGCCATTCACATAATTAGAGAAAATATAATAAGCCTGTACTTTCTAAGCACCACTGTTTCTTTCTAAAGTTCATAGTGCAATTTTCCCTTTTCCCCTACAGAAGTTATACATAAGCAATTATCATTAAAAGAATCACTATTCCATTACTACTCCTTTTCCCTTTCCCTTTTTCATCTTTCTCTTTCCCTTTTCCCCTTTCCCATTTCCTTCCTTTCATCTTTGAAATGGTATTTTTGGCATTTTTCTCAGAAAGGTAGATTTTATTGTTGCTATGCATAGACACACAATGCAGGTGAAAAAATCTGCCTAAGATATGATCTACTTATGTGCTATTAAGCCAAAACCCCCAAATTATGGGTAGGTCCCCTTCTTTGCTCTGAGTATTAATCAGAGCAGCAGAGGCACACACAGACTGAGTGTAGAGCACCAGTTCTTTAGCTGTTGGACTGTAACAGAGCCCTTCTTGCCTGAGAGATGCTTCCTCACTGACGTGGACACGTCGATGCCCAACTGTGGGGCTGGCGGGTTGAACAAAGCCCAGTGCACACATGGGTTATGAATCCAGGGATTGGATCATTTATCCCTGTTGATCTGGCTGGTTTGCTCTGCAAAAGGCTCACTCAAGATCCTGAGGCTGGGTTTGTTAACTGTTTGTGTCCAAAATTGCAAGACTTATCCCAAGCAGCAGAGAAGCCTCTTCGGTTTTCCAAACTGCTGGCAATTTTGTGCTGAAAAGCTTCCTTTCCTTGTACTTTGTGCTCCTGGCTGCCCTCATGTATAATGTGACAGGGCAGCACCTTCCTATCGCTAAGTAAGTTTGTGGAGAAAGAGATAAGGGACATATAGTCATAGACTACAAAAATAATCCAGTCACATCACCCCCGTTCAATGTGCTACGAAGCTCTGTGAAAACATGGCCAGCTATGTACAGGTGGGAGCCATGGCACAGCCGTGTTTGGTGCCTATGGGAGCTGTCTCCTCGATGTCAAATAAAAGAAAGCTAACACTAAAGGTCTACTTGGACACGGGAAGGCAGATTTAGGCAAGGAGCACAGATGCCTTACCAGGAAGATCTGAAGCAACACAGAAGTAGGCGTTAGCAGCCTGTTTTTGGAGGGGGGGCAGAGTTATCTGTAAGTACAGAGTGATCTTGTTGAAAGGAGGCAGAGCCAGCGCTGAAGCCTCCCTTTGCAGATGGTCTGTGAGTGAGTAGGAAGCTGAGGAAATGCTGCAGGTGCCTGCAATGGAGTCCCCTGGCCATGAGGATGGGGCGGGCTTGATGGGGTGTGCTGGTGGTGGCCCCTGTCCCCTACCACTGACCTTGCTGTCCACACTGGTCCTGTGGGGAGATAACACGGCAGGGATGCCTTCAGCTCCACGTTAGGGTTTTGTGACAGTGTCCATAAGAAACTGCATCACATCTCAGTGCACAGCCCAGGGAAACATATGGCCTGATCAGGCTGTCGGGGATGAGTTAATACCCTGCTTCCAGATGGAGCCAGGAAGCACAGTGGCACATGCAATTAGGAGATAAATACATGTTTTTCTAAAAAGCAAGTTTACTTCGGAGCCTGATGAAAACAGGGGCTCGAGCTGAAGATCCATCTGCAGGAATTTTCCTAAACCTGGGGTATATCTTAAATTCATTTGAATGCCTGACCGTTTCTTCTGCTTTCTTCCCTTTTTCACTGATAGAGGCACTGGATTAACTAAAACTACAGAGCATTAATAAATATCACGTTAGCACCAAACCAGTGCTTTTAGCACTGGCCACAGAGGTCATGTGAAATTCAAAACATACCTAAAAGATAAAGATTGCTAATGCAACTAGCACTGTATTCATTGTCATGTTTTCCTTGAGTGCTGTCGGTCTAATCCCTAAAATAAAATTTAAGCACATCTTGCCTATTTTCCTTACATAAAGACAGATTGAAATGCCAAAAATACCCCTATGCAGATTGTGTAGCACCGTGGAGGGCCAAAGCAGCCCATAACTGAAGGAAAATTACTGATTGAAAGTAAACAACTGAATACAGTGACAATAAAGTATCACTTGTCATAATGCTACATATAATGTAGAGTACGCAAAATGCAGTGGTTTGACTGCAGGTTTTAACAATAAAAAATAAAAATAGTAAAAGCAGCCTTAATATAATGATTTTACGTACAAAAATATTAAATCAAAATAAATAATTCCAAACATAAATATTATACTGTACATTAAGAATATGCGATCTATATACACACATAAACAGATAAAAAAGTGGAAGGCAGAGGTATTGCATCGCTATCCTTCATCCATCTCATCTCCGCTGGCTGCTCTCAGAGAACCTGGAAAACACAGACAAAGTGCACTTTAGAATCAGATCATCTTCTGTGCTGCTGAAACCTGTAACCAGAGCAATTGGCACAAGAGCAGAGCCAAAGTGGGTGCCAGCAAGGCACGAAGTGCCTTTCCAGTTGATGGTGTTATACCTGTATGGATTACTGGGGGAAGCAGGGATGGGAAGCATGGGATCCCATCACCCCCTGGATGCTGCATGGGGTGAGTGGCTGCCAAGTCCTTTTGCAAGTGTGGCCTGATTTGCTCCTTCAGGATCATAGAATCATAAGGTTGGAAAAGACCTCTGAGATCATCAAGTCCAGCTGTACCTGTTCCCTTACTAAATCATATCCCTAAGAAACCCATCTACTTGCCTTTTAAACACCTCCAGGGATGGTGACTCAACCACCTCCCTGGGCAGCTGTTACAATACCTGACAACCCTTTCAGTGAAAAATTTTTTCCTGATGTCCAGAATAAACCTCCCTGGCACAATTTATGGCCAATTCCTCTCGTCCTATCACTTGTCACTTGAGAGAAGAGATCAACACTCGCTCTGCCACAGCCTCCTTTCAGGCAGCCGTAGACAGTGATGAGGTCTCCCCTCAGCCTCCTCTTCTCTAGGCCAAACAACCCCAGTTCCCTCAACCACTTGTTCTCCAGCCTCGTCACCCTTCTCTGGACACGCTTCAACCCCTCAATGTCCTTCTTGTAGTGAGGGGCCCAGAACTGGACACAGCACTCGAGGTGTGGCCTCACCAGTGCCGAGTACAGGGGCACAATCACCTCTCTTGATCTGTTGGCCACACTGGTTTTGATACAGGCCAAGATGTCATTGGCCTTCTTGGTCACCTGGGCCACTATTGGCTCACGTTCAGCCGGTTGTCAACCAACACCCCCAGGTCCTTCCCCTCCAGGCAGCTCTCCAGCCACTCTTCCCCAAGCCTGTAACACTGCTTGGGGTTGTTGTGTCCCAGGTGCAGGACTCAGCACTCGATCCCTTCATCTAGATCATTAATGAAGATATTGGACAGGACTGGACCCAGCACTGAAGTCTGGGGAACACCACTCGTGACTGGTCTCCAACTGGATTTAACTCCATTTACCACCACCCTCTGGGCCTGGCCATCCAGCCAGTTTTTTACTCAAAATGTTTTTGGGAAGACTTCCCTTCATGAGAAGCAGCTGGGAACTCACCATCGCTATAACACCTGAACGTCGAGGCCTGTTCCAGATGATGGTGTACATTTCCCACAGTAACCGCCGCATTTTCCTACTACTTTGGTACCATCCTGCAGGCAAAATCAGAAATAACATCTTGTGTAAGGGCTCAGGAACTGCATTCTGTGGAAGGGCCAGATCTGGGTTACTCTAGTGAGGGTTTTTAAAAGAACATGTTTGGAATGAAAACAAATCATGTTTAAATCAATCAAAAAAAACTATCCCCATTATATTTAAATGTATGCAAATGTAATTCCCTTCTACCATTCCATCTACCAAGTCAGATGGTGAACACAAAGAAGAAAAGCTAGTTTTGATATATTACAGTGAAAAACGCCCAAGGAGAAGGCCATATCTCAAGGGTATCTGCTTTCTCCAATTTTCCCCAGAGTGAATAATGAGTGGAAAACTTGTATCATGCAAGAGTAAAAACACATCCAGGCACTAATGGCTCTTAAGTTGTGCCAAAGGAAGGATATTTGCAGGCAGCATTGGGGAACCTCCATTTAGAAGGGAAAGTCCTGGAGTGGCTTCAGAGCCAAGATGAGAGGGAAAGCAATGAGATGAAGTTACGCCACTTTCTAAAGTGCATTCAGCTCTCAGCTCTGCATTTCCACAACCAGAAGAGACAAAGGAAGATGTGGGGTAGTCCTGGGCTTATCCCGGTCTTCAGGAGAGCCCAGCAAGCGTGGTGCAGCTCTGGTCCCACGTCAGTAGAATAATACTGTGATCTGGCCTTCCTTATCCCACCTCTGCAAAGTCTTTCTCCTCTCGGTCATTACAGCGGACAGACAGTCCTCGAGAGGAATTCAACCCTCAATTACCAGAAAATTGGACTTAACTACAGGACAAGCTTGCAGAAAGCATTTATTTTTAAACGAGCTCTATCCTGCCCTTGACACTATTGATCTGTGATTGCAGCAGGCTGCTATCACCTCTCCTCACTATGCCTTTCTTCTGCTCCTCTGGGCAATTACACCCCTGGAATAGTGTTTGACAGATGCCACTGGGTGATGGAGGTAAGAGTGGCCTCTTAGACCCCTTATCCCTTAAAGTTTGTTTTAATTCTGCAAGCCGTGATGGTGGCTGCTCTCTGCAACCCTGAAGTAGGCTGGGCTTCTTCTGAAAGGGAGAGGAAGAACAAGGCATCCACCAGAACTAAAACATAGAGTCTGTGCTGGTCCTCTTTTACCTGTGCTGGAGGATGCTTTGCCACCACACAGTTGGACCGGTAGCATTTAATTCTGCTGTAAGAGTCCCAGCACTGATGAAGCTCTCTGGCCCGAGGAGCTTCCCAGAGCCATGGAGATTGAAAGCAGTTACAGGACAGGGTATTTTGCAAATAGGTTTTTGTTAAATTGTTACAGTGGCCTCTTTAGGGGAGTTTTAAGAGGGGCAATCAGGATGACTCACATGAAGTAACAGCCAAAAATGCAATCCTGGGTTTCTCCAGTTTCAGAACACCACACAGAAGCAACCATGCAAAGGCACACAGTGATGGAGGTGTTAATGGGCAGGAAAATTAAGATGTATAAATTCAAATTGGGCTGTGGAATGATTTTTGTCTGGCTTACCTGGAGGCTTCAGGTCAGCAGTCTTAGGGGTTGAAGCCCTGAGGTGAAGCACACTGTGGGGCAGCCCCATCCCACTGCAGCTCAGCTGACTCAAGGCTCTCCCAAGGAGATAAGTCCAGACCAGCCCACTGGGAAAGCCTGCGTCCTCCATGCTTTATCAGCCACACTTTGGGAACAACTCCTACTCAGGACCCTCACCTGGCACCCAGGCTCTCTCGAGCAGGTCGAACCCCACTCTGCAGCCCTGACCCTGCACACACCGGTCCTGCCTGATGCGTGATGCATACTCTGTGCTGGACATCTCAGACAACTGATTAAGGATATGTCTGCCCCACAGTACACAGAATTTTCACTTTCATGGTTAAGCAAGCTCACTAATTAATTGCAATAACTCAAATCAAGTTGAACCCAAAAGGATTCTCCCATCTCACATACAATCACAGGCAACACTTAATTTCTGTTGTCAGATGTTAGACTTTTATTAGTTTCCAACTAGAAGATGTTGCCACGAAAGACAACAATTAGAAACCTCTCATGAGCAGATATAACCGTAATTAAAATTACAACTTACTGGGGATTTTTGGATTTCCGACACTGCATAATTCCCTTGTGAGAGCCACTTTGCTGTTGCCATTAAGGACAGGCCTGTCCCATAGAGGTCTATGCTGAAGCGACCCTAAAAAACAAGCAGACGAGCCTGGTTATCCTGAAAAGCTCTGCTTTTGCATGGTGTCATTTTCTAACACGATCTTGCCAGCAATGTTTTCAATTTTTTCCCCCCTCTCTCATAGCGTAGGCACGTATTGTACGAATCAAGCACATCTTGGGTTAGGAATATCTTTCCTGTTGGTGGCTGTATGGAAGGAGGGGCTTTTTCTCGGCTTTGCACTGCTTTATCGTGGGTTGCCAGCTGAGGGCATTCTTGGCTTTTCCATGACAAACTGCAGAGCCTAACGTGCTTCAGAAGCTGATGGGAAAGGGAGCCCAGGGATGTGCTGCAGCTGCTCCCACTGCTCCCTCCTCAGCTGGAGAGGGCACACTTGGCCTTGTTTTCCTCATTTTCCACTGAGCTTTCCCCTGACTTCAGTAAAATCAATACTCTCTCATCTGTTTATTTCTTTAAAAAGTCCTTAATTTCACTCCACCCTGTCTAAAATGCAGAAAACGGACAGAGAATGAAAGGCTTTGTCTGCATGGAATCATAAAATCACCTGGTTGAAAAAGACCTTTGAGACCACAGAGTCCAACGGTACTGTCCACTACTAAACCACACCCCTGCGAAACTTGTCTACAAGTCTTTTAAACACTTCCAGGGATGGAGATCCAACCACCTCCCTGGGCAGCTGAGTCAGTGCCTGAGAATCCTTTCAGCGAAGAACTTTTTCCTGATGTCCAATCTGAATCTCCCCTGGTGTAACCTCAGGCCATTTCCTCTCATTCAATCGCCTGTCACTTGGGAGAAGAGAAGAACACCCACCTCTCTACAACCTCCTTTCAGGCAGTTGTAGACAGTGATGAGCTCTCCCCTCAGCCTCCTCTTCTCCAGGCTAAACAACCCCAGTTCCCTCAGCCACTCCTTATACGACTTGTTCTCCAGCCCCTTCACCAGCTTTGTTGCCCTTCTCTGGACATGCTCCAGCACCTCAATGTCTTTCTTGTAGTGAGGGGTCCAAAACTGAACATCCCCCCAGCCTTCCCCTTTCCTCATGGGAGAGCCCAGCCCTACCTGTTTCCGGGCCCAAGGAAGGATGCTGTGGCCACATCCCCGGGCTGACCCACAGCCCAGCACCGCCGTGTGGTACCAGACGGCTGTTTGCTTTGCCTCCTGCACTTACTGCCTTGGGATGTTGATTTTCTGCAAGGATCAGACTGTCTGGGTCAGGTGGATGGATATTAACATTCATGAGCCTTTCCAAGGTAAGAAGTCAATCCCTAAGCCGCTGAGCTGTGCAGAAAACTGTCAGCTCTGAAAGTAAGGAGGGAAGGAGAGGTTTCCCCTCTTGCCGCCTGCTGCTGCTGCTCCCTTCTTAATGCCCTTTGCGAATACGGTCTATCCAATGCCTTGGACTATCCAAACATACCATTCATCATCCCCCAGCTCCACAGAAATGAGATGTGCTGGGGACACAGAGCAAGCCACCTGTGGCACAGTGTTAATTACTCTCCTGAAGGCTGTCAAGAAAGCATATTTATTCTGAGTGACCAGGCTAGATGTCCTGCATTGCCTCCTGAAACTACTGAGGGTGCAACGCAGCCTGTGTCCAACTCTGTGCTTTGTGGCCAGGCTCACTGCAGTGCTGGGACAGGCTGGATCTGCCCTGAAGTGCAGGCACTGCCTTTGTTTTGTCAGTGTTTTCACATCCCCAGAGTGGAGTGAGTGATGGTCCCACCAGGCTGCTATGAAAATAAGCAGCAGGGTGTGGGTATGGTGGGACGGCAGCTGCTGGGTACCAGTGCAGTCTGACTGTTGGAGTCCATTGGTCCAGCAGCAGAAACCTGACCTGTTTCTGCCCTGCAAATGCCCTCTCCTTCTTGGGCATCTTCTCCCTGAGCTGTTTGGCAGGAGTCTTGCTGTCTGTCTGTTGCCTTCTCCATCCAGAAGGGTTATCTCACTACTCCTCCCATACCCCTAAAAGCAGCAGTTGCAGCAGATATGAGGCTGTGGGGCACAGAGGAAGGGTCTCAGGTTATCCCAATGGCCTGATTCACTACTGCTCTCCCTGCCCAGCATTTCCACCAACCCCTGCCACAGACTGATATCCTTTCTTCAGCTACACAGACAACCCTTCTCCCTCAGTTTATTCCTCTTTCCTTTTCTACTTTACTGATGACTGCCTGAGGCCCTGGGGAATATCCCTCAGCCAGTCCCCACGCTGGTCTGATAACAACCTGCCATTTTCCCATATGGAAAATGCTTTCTGCACAGACAAAAGGAACACTGAGATGGGACATTCGTTTGGCTGAAGCGGTCAGCAATAATTAATAGAGGGCCTGATCATAACACATGGCACAGATTCCTGTGAAATGCTGTTGTCAAATACCTGGGGGCATTTGGCTGCGCTGTAGCAGTCCCCAGCAGTGGCATAAGGAACAGGACGTCCATCGTGTGTCCGTGCAAACTGTAAATCAGTTGCTGTGGAGAAGAGTTAGTGAATAACACAGAAAACATGATGCAGGGAGAGAGACAAAATAAATGTAAACATGCTTCTTGCTAACATTTAATTCACTAAAGCTGGTTTCCTACATTAATCTTGAGTTAAGACCTCATCTGGTGGATTTTTAATATTAAATCTCCCAAATCATCCCACATGCAACTCCCACTATGTGAGCCCTGAATTTAGCAGGATGCTCAATGCTTACAGCTAGGTTTAAGTACGTTGGTAATTTCGGGCCTCTGTATAAATAACAACAAACCATTGGCTTGGGTTATATTTCTCTATCAGAAAATTCCCCACTTTCAAGAAGGCCATAGGACCTCCTAAATCTCCTTTTTAAACAAAGGCAAACAACCATCTCGGTGCTCTCCCGGCTGCCCCAGCAGAAGGGCTGGGGTTTCAAAGGAAATTGGGGTATTTTGCTCCAGAGGGATTTGAAGTAACCGAGACTCATTTAGATGGAGATGTGAGATAGCTCCTGCCTGACAGAGGTACGTGCCCAAGCTCCTTTTGAAATGGAAAGGGAGCTGGTATCAAATTCCCCGAGGGTGGTTCCTTTGAGATCTTTACCTAGGCGCTTTTGCAGACTATTAGTAGCTTTTTACAGACTGATAGACTGGGAGGTCTCCTGACTTGAAAATTAAGTGATAAAACCCCCTATCAGATAAAGTGTCATTTTACAAGGAAGGATTTTGATTTGCTAAAAAAAATCTCTGCTATTTACTGAATGAACACCCAACAATGTTGTATTTTTAAAACATTTGCTGGAAACTGATATCATCCTTGGAGTCAAGGGGACTGAAACCATAACCCTATAGGATGCTGCAGGCTCTCAGGTGGCAGGATGGCTCCCAGCTCTCATGAATGACAAGAAAGACAGGATATCACTTACACTGCACAGCTACAGCTCCCTCCTCCCCTGCAAATCCACAGCCCCAGCTCCATCACTCTCAATTCAAGTTATTTCCCCATGGTCTGACTCTGCCAAGAGCCTCCAGTCCAGAGCGAGCAGCAGCCCTGATCCCAGCAGAGCACTGGGATCTCCTGACACCTTTGTGTGTAAAATAGGGTCCAGCTCCTCCCCGGTTAAGCTTTGTGCCAGAGTCCAGTCTGAAAATAGGAGACCAAATAGAATAAAATCTTTCAAAAAAACACCCTGGCCTGCTGGAAGCATGCAAATACTCATTCTGCATAGCAGATGCACCAAAGACCACCTTAATACTTTCTCATCTTACAAAGAAATAGTACAAACATCTCTGATGTACCCAAGTTGCAATCTCTAAATCTGAGAGTTCAGGAATATTGCTCACTAGAGAACTACTGCTTGCTTGTAGTTACAGCTATATTTCTGTAAAATAAACATTTTTTTTTAATGGTAAGGCCCTGTTTTTACTCACTTATTATTTGCATAGTGTTCAGGTCCAGCCTTACTTTGCTGAAGGTGGAAAACCCAGCTGCTGTGTAATCTTTCCTACACTGGCAGTCTTCTCGTCTGCTCCCGTTATACGGACATTCAGTCGGGTTATGCAATCTAAATCAAAAGAGAACCCTTTCTACTCATGACTGGAAAATATTGCCGTGGAAAACAAAAATATTGCAAAGCTTGGAATTAAAGGATTTCTTACCTGTACCCATACACTTCTGAAAAATTCTCTGCATCCCCATTTACAAGGGTCACGTACTCCTTCGGGCTGTCCGTCTGCATCCCAGAGCAATACACCTGAGGGGGAACCAGAATTCTGTCAAGGGATGGCTGAGAAAACCAAAGGTAGAAAATGTAAGAGTGGGAGTGAAAAGCACACGCAGCGCCCTCTTAAACCTTAGGGAAATGCATTAACCATCAATCTGTTGTTGAAATGCACCTTTAACATCTTTCCTTTGACTTGAAGGAAATATTCACCATCTTCAGCGACACCTTTGAGATTTTTGACGTCTTTGCAACTCCTAGGTAATTCACCTGAAACAAAACAGAAATGCTGGTAGTCACTTGAGCAACTGTACATCAAAATGTATTTTGCAACACTGTGAAGCATCTAAAGCATCAAAACACCTTGTTTATTTTTAAGCTGCCTCCCTGAAGTGCCTTAGTGCTTAGGTGGATGGGTCCCAGTGCTTGGCAATACTGCACATCTCCAGGAGTTTGATGGGAATTGATGCTGAAGCCATGACAGAGGCAAAGAAAGGTGCAAATCTGCAAACTTACAGTCATGGACATTGTGACATGTCCTCCTCTCTTCAGGTTTCAGATCCACATGGCACAAGCTGCTGACCTGGTCATCATTTGTCAAACACTGCACTGACCGGTGCATGACTCCAACTCCGCAGGTGACAGAGCACTGCAAGCCAGAAGACAGAGATTTGTACTCTATCTCAAGGGTTTCTGGGCCCCAGAGGACTAGAGACAGCCCATTCCCCTTGGATCTCAGACAGCAGCAGGCCCCAGTCCTACAAAGCGTTCAAACACAGGCTTTATTTTAATTAAGCAAGTAAATTATTTGATTATTTTTCCCTTTTTTATTATAATTGTCACTATTTATTTCAAGAAGACCACTACAAACTACCATGTGCTCACGTGAAATTGTTTGTTTTTCACATTAGGAAGGTTGTACAAGAGATAAATGTTCACCAGAAGGCCTGAATGGTAGAAATCCTCTCCTGGTGGCTGGGAGACATTGCTTGGGTCACTTTGAAAAAAACACAACACGAGTTGTTGTTTTCTATCCAAATTGCACCAAAAAACCCACAGCCTCCAAACCCTCTCTCCCAAAGTCCTCTGGCTGCATCTTTGCAAGTACTGGGTCATCCTCAAAGAGCCCAAATCGTGGGCAATCTTAAAGCTGAAATGGCAGAAGTTACTGAACATCAGCTTGTCTGGTTTGGCTGCTGCTGAGCCTGGGCTATGGGAGGTGGAAGCATCTTGCTCCCTCTCCACAACTTGTTCTTTCAGTACTTGGAAATTAAATTCAGCTCTTTCTAGAGGTATCAGGTTAGAGAAAATGATACTACTCATTTCTTTAGAGATTATTAGTCTAAAGGAACACATGAAGGAAATGGTCTTCAACAGCTCATGGCACTTGCAATTAGGCATTTATGCTTTATCAGGTCCAAATCCATAAAACTAAACTAAGGAGCTGAGCAGGACTCTCTTTGTCTGCCATAGGTGATGGTATTTTACACTAAATCCCTTTGAAACTCAGAGATGAGAAAGGTCATGGCACTTGGTAGTCACTGGGACGTTCAGCAGCCCAAAGCGAGGAGAAAGGTCTTGCCCTCTGAAACGGATACTCTGCTCAGTGAAGTTGTATTAACGAGTTGGAAATTTTGCACTGAAATTCTGGGGCAAAATGCCAATTAATTGAGACTGAGCTCTTTGCTGTAACTCCTCTGCCCTGACTCACAGGGAGGATCTGATGTTTCCAATGGGGCAGGAGGAACTTACTTTTCAAATAGCTTCGCCATTCACTGTGACATCTTCCACTACATTTTGCTTAACTTTGACCCTCATTGCCTTGTAAAGGTTTGACAAATTCCTGAGCTGGGTTAATAAATCAAATTTATGGGAGAAACGGCACATTTCAAAGAATGCCAGAAGCTCAAAGAAGTGAAATGTTATCACCTTCTCTAAAATTTGATCAGGTCCCAGAAGAGGCTTGACACAATTTTAGCAGAAAGGCAAAGTTATTTACCCTGCCCTGTCCCAGCATTTGTAAGGATGAAGAGGGATGGGGGAGGGAGAAAAAAGAAAAAAAATATTTTTAAGGCTAAAATTACCAGTGTTTTGGCCTATTGGTGGTTCTCAAGTCTTGCTTACACACATGGGCAAGAGGAATCAACCCCACCTATCAAATATCCATCACTCCCTCTACTCTAGCACAGGGTTTTCTGGCAATGACCCCACTTCCTAACTAAGCACGAGGCTTTGAGCAACCTGATCCCGTAGAAGGTGCCCCTGACCATGGCAGAGGGGCTGGAACTAGGAAATCTTTAAGGTCCCTTCCAACCCAAACCATTCTATCATTCTACAATCCTCAACAACGCCACAAATTTTGGCTACAACCAAATTTTCATGGAGACCATGACTCTACTCATTGCTTCTAGGAATTCCCCAATCCATGGGGCTCAGTGTGGAGCAGGAGCCCTACACACACCAGGGCTGCTGCTGCATGACGTATTAATTTGCATTAATTTTAACGTTTCCCTGCCAAAATTTAGGACTGCATCCCCTATTAGAAAAAGAATTGTTCCAATTTTTCAGTTAAAAAAGAAGAAGTTTGCCAAACTTACGCTTCCCCAGTTGCCGACGCGCCAGGATGCTGAGACAGGGCACTCCCCAAGGTAGCAGGGCTGGATGTTGGGTGGCTGCGTGCCAGGACAGTTGACTGTGTTCTGGTACCCGTACTCGTAGTGGTCCTTCCCGGTGTAAATCTCGCTGCAGGACACCAGGCGCTGCCTGTATCCCTTCCCGCACGTAACAGAGCACTGGGAGCAGAGGAAGAGCCCGTTAGCACTGTGTGCTTCAGGAAGGCTGCCCCAAATGGGGAGGAAAAAGCAGGTTTGCCAGCTTTGAACACAGCAAGCTGCTCCGAGGGATCACTAGCAACTATTTAAAGCCATCCATGGTATTGCGAGTAGCTACACATGGGTGGGCACCCAACACTGTCTTTAAGGACCCATTTCCTCCCTGTGATATCCCAAAAACTGCTCCAGGAGCCCCTGCTCCACGTTGGCTCCTGGGCATGTTATCTGTTCCCAGGAACAGGAGCAGAAGACTCTTGGCAACTCAGAAATGTCTCTATTATTTGGATTTTATGGGTTCTTTTCCTCTTTTTTTTTTTTTTTTTGTTGTTGTTGCCATGGGATGCACAGAGAAACAAAGTGGTCAGAATTGACCCTGACTGCAGGTATTTGGCAGCAACTGGAAGAAAGAGAAGGTCTTCCTTGTAATTGGAGGACAAATGGTGCTTCTGCCCTCCTCACCAAAAGACTGAATGGGAGCTGGGGTGAGATGACCTCCAGCTCCACAAGCCTTCACCCACCGCCTCATCTTCATGGGTCCAAGTGCTGCTGGGGGTCACAGGTGGTGGGAACAGGTAAAAGGGGTCTGGGCAAGGGGGAGCCAAGGCTTCAGCTTCATAGGCACACTCATATTTCTCTTAGGAGACTACTCAGGAGACCAGGCTCCTGGGAGAAATTCTCATCTTTACACATTGGTCCCTCCTGCACTATCTTGGGTGATTTGTCTCTCCTCCCCCTTAGCCCTGGCATGTTTTCCTTTTTCCCTCTTCTTGTTCTTTCTTTTTAATCAGTGCTGTGTCAGCAGCTGCCTTGTCATTTCCCTCTGCTGTTCTTCCAAGTGGAAAGTAATCCTTCACTCGCTGAAGAAGGAAACAGGCTGAGATTAGCCCAGATCCTCCCGCATGCAGCGACTGCTGCAAAGAAAACTCATCTATTTTCCTTGCTGAACCCTCTCCCAGCTGCAGGGTGAACCTGCTGCCTTCACTAAAGCCAGGTCCTCCTCCTGCCAAAGATGGCACTGAGGAAGGACACATCCCCAGGGTCACATGCAGGCTCACTTTTCCCCCAGGATGCTCACCTAGACCCTTGCACAACTCATCAGGTTCTGGAGCTCCCTGGGAGGGGATGGGAATAAAACAAATACATCAAAAAAAGAAATAAAATGGCACAGAACCAAAGAGAGTGTCTGCTGGATACGATGTGCTTTGGAAGAAAATTGCCTCTAGGTATTAGTGGGGACTCTGAGCATGCTGGTGATCACTCTTTAATAACCTGGTCTTCTCCCACAGCCCTGCTCCTTTCAGCAAAATAATTGAACACAGAAACAACCCAAAAAATAATAATTAAACCATGTGGCACTGCCCTGCCACTGTTGATTTGGGTTGTAATATCTCAGAGAGGCTGGCAGCGAGAGCAGGGAAACACAGCCCGGTGCTGAGCAGCGTGGTCCAGCGCGGGGATGGAGCCGGGGATGGGCCCTCACCTCTGACCACTCCCCGGTGATCCAGATGTACTCGCAAGGTGGCAGCAGGCAGCTCTCGACTTCGGGGGGCCGTTTGCTGGCGTCGCAGTAGCCGCTGTTCTGCACCGCCTTGTTCTCATCCACGCAGACCACCTTGCGGTAGCGGGATGCCTCCCCGCACGTCTTCATGCACTGTTTCAAAGAAACAACAGCTCAGCAAATTAATTAATCTGCATCTGGAATGAGTGAGCCCTCCTCCCAGCAGCCCGAGTGGGTGGATGGTTCTGTGCCTAAGCATTGGCATCTCTGGTAGGTATCACTTGGGGTCAAATTTGAGACCAACATCCTGCTGTGCCAGGAGCTGCAGGAGCATCCAGTGACAAATTGTTCCCATCCTCTGGAGGTAAGAAACCAAGCTGCAGATGTAGGGAGAGAGGAGAAGCTGAGGCAGTAGGTATTGGGATGGGACAGATGCAGGGGCCAGCTGTGATGGGACTTTGAGATGCAAGGGTGGGTGTGCCGGGTCAGGAGATGGGGCAAGGGGAAAGAAAGGGGCCAACCCCTGTCATGCCAGCCTCTAGTAAATACAGCAACGTGGAGAACTACAACCCAGCCGTTCCCCTTCCAAAATCCACACTTGGGCTGTGGCTGCTGGGGGAGGAGCCCCTTTTCCAGTGTCCACCAGCGCTCTGCCCTGGCATGGTGTAGGGGCACATCTCTGTCACCACTGCAGCCGAGGCAGCCCCATGGCTTTATTCTCTTACAAACGTTGCCCTACCTAATATTAAGAGCAACCCATGCTAGCTGAGCACAACTGCTCCCCAGGGGCTTCTGGACACTTTAAGGACTCAGTTCTTTCCCTGCTTGTCTTGGAAAAACCAGGCCAGCTGTGAAGCTGCACTCCTGGGAGCGAGTTTGTGCTCTGAGCACGTCTTACAAAACACACACATAAAACAAAATAAATCAGTGTAAGAGCAGCTGTCTGGATAAAACCCTATTTTCTTAAAGTTATCGTCGGTAATGGACTTCTAACACTTTCAACTAACTGGATTAACAAGGAGAAAAATGCATGAAAATAATCATTTTATATAACGTGCAGGAAATATCTTCCCCTAAGGAAAAGGATAAAACATTCAATCAGACCATCCCTATCTGTACAGAAACACCTTTTGAAGTCACCTAGACTTTGAGGACCGTGCCAGTTTAATCTAGTTAGAGTCTCACCCTCCAAACATCATTTCCAGCCTTCCTGAAGCAGCTCCTGCTCTCCTGGCTGGCCCACAATTAGCGAGATCTTGGTGGGTTCAGATAGTTGTGAAACGCAGGCACTGTCAGGCCCTTGTTTCTGTAATTAGCTGTCAGAATCAAGACTACAAATTATGTGAGAACTTTGAAAAAATCAGATGAATCCATGGCAGGAGCAGCAAACCAGCAGAGCCACAGCGAGCCCAACATCGTGTTGGTCATAAATACTTAGCAACCAAGTGAAGTGGAGTGGGACAGGGAAGGAGAGGCAGCCACAAAGTAGCATTCATTCCGAAGGAATAACTTAGGAGCTCTTAGGCAACAGTCAACATTGCAAAATCCACAGTCTGCCAAAAGAGCCCAAGGGCTTTGTGTGCTTTCAGTCTTATTTACTCTCTTGCTGTAAGTCCTTGGAGTGCAAGCTCCTTCCAGGTCTGTTCTGAAGCACAGCAATCCTAGGGGGCTGGAGGAATTAGCTGGAGTGTGGTTTCCCCAGAGAGCAAACAAACTGTCCTATATTTACCCATCCGATATCTCCCTGTTATAGAAATAAAATCTGAAAGGGGGTTATTGGATTTCAATAAGGCACCACTATGGGCTCCATCATCTTGTAGCTTCTCTCTTTCAGAGGCAGTGTGAACCTCAACCTTCATACTCCCCGTCTAATGGAGGACCCTCCAGCACAGTGGGGCTACAAGATGCTCAAAGCCCCCTTGTCCTGGGCTGCCCAGCACGTGGTCTCCAGCACAGGGTGAATCACTCCAGTCCTCTGCCGCTCACATCCAAAGAAGGCACCTTGCAATGAGTGGGGAGAAACAAGGCTGATTTTTTCTCTTCCCCTTAATTTATATTTAAACCTAAATTTAAAAAGTATATTGGCTCCCACTTAACTTTAGGAGGGTGAATAATTTCCATGGCATCAATGGGTCTTGCACCGGCCACAAAGAGCTATCACATCAAAACCCACCCTCAGTTAAAATCGTTAGCTGCTGCTGAGAGATTGTCACTCTCGAACACATGGCAGCCTGCTTTGGGGTTCTCTGCAAGTAACAGTCCTGTGGCCAATTAAACCTGAGCCAGCTCTGTGCCTTTTGTCATCATGAGTACATGAAAGTTTGATTATTTGTATTTTAAGGATAACTGGCAATTAAAATAATCCCGCTGCGATATTAAATATGGCTCATAGACAGTGAGACCATCATAAAACAAATCAAAGACACACACTGCAGAGGTTCCAATCAGCCACCCCAAGGTTATAAACCATTACTCACATAGAAAGCAGACAGTTCAGCTAGCATGAAAAGGTTATTTTTCCTTTTAATACAGTAATAGATTTTCTATGAAATCTCATGTTCATGACTGATCTAAACCTCACATAAACCAGCAAGGCCAGGGGATAACAGCATTGACAGTAAGAGATGAGAAACAGGTCAGGCATTTGACAATATTTGTTTCTTTTGCCTCATTTCTCAAATTTTGAACTATTTTCCTGGCAGTTCAAATTAAGGACCATTTCAAGCAATTCTGCAAATGTCCTAATAAGAACGAAAAAAAACCCCAAAGGCATTGCTTTGTGAAAGAACTAATTGTTTTCTTCTTTTTTTTAGGAAAAAAAAAAATCTGACACAGGATGAAATTAAATCCCACGCCACAAACACTTCAAACACCCTGGGTAACTGCAGTGCAAATCAGCAAGGACGGCACAATTTTCCTCCAAATGGCAAATGTTGAAGATTCAAGAATCACATTGCAGCTTCCAGAGATGTTCATTATCCTTCCACAGGGGTTCATATCGGAAAAAACCCTTCTCTCACCCAATTTTCCCTTTTCCTTTTTAACCCTGGTCTAGGTTTTACTTTGACGTTAGCAAAGCTGTTTCTATTGACTTCTCCCTGGTGTGGGCACTGAGAACAGCTAATTAATGGAGAAACACCAACAGAGCAATAAATGGTTTCCAGTAAGTTCCCTTTTCCTTTTCATCAGCTTGGCAAGACCAATGCTCTTCTAAACACCAGCAAAAAGGAACTTCAAAACAAAAAAAAACCCTCTCAACAGATTCCCTTCAAAGATAAGAAATCAAGAACAGGACACTGGGACATTATTTTACATAGAATCATAGAATAGTCTGGGTTGGAAAAACGGACCATGAAGGTCATCTAGTCCAACCTCCCTGCAGTGAGCAGGGACATTGTCAACTAGATCAGGTCGCTCAGAGCCCCATCCATCCTGCCTTTCCTGCCAATTAGAATCCATTGCCATTCCCTGCTCAGAGAATACTAATGCCATCTGTGCCTCCTCACTATAAATGATGTGCAGCCAGTACTTTCGGCAGGGGAGAAGGTGCTATTACTTTTTCTCGATGGGTAAATCAGAACAAAATAAGAAGTGCACACAAGAACTGCTTGGAGTCAGTCACAGGGTGAGTTCACATTCAGCATCTCCTGCACGTTTCTATTAATGGTTATTTATGAGTGAGGAAACTTTCAGCGCGCACCCCTAGCAAAGCTCCCCTGGAATAAAAATAAATCTCCATAACATGTTAAAAATGTCCACAGTGCAATGGGGAGCCCTGGAGAGCTTAGGAAACATCAGAATGCACTTCCTACCATGGGCTTTGCAGGCTGGGGGCAGGCAGGGTCCTCTTGCTGCTGGTTTGAAAAGCTGCAAGAATAAGGGGAAGAGGGCAAGAAGATGGGGCAAAAGCTGTGGCTTTTGAGGGCTGATTACACCGTTGGGTAAGGACAGTAACTGCATGCTCTTTGGTGACCTACTTTGCCACCTGTAAATTTATTAGCTGAAGAAATGTAATGGGCTCTGTAAAAGCAAAAGTTCATTTCAAGGAACTTGCTGGAGACCCCTCAGACGTTCCTATGTTTCTTTTCCAGGCTGGGATGTTTCCGTTGGGTGCCACTTGTGTGGTCAGATCAGCTTTGCCTCCTGCTGCATCCCTGTACACCCCAGCTCCCTGGCAGGTGAGAATGGGGCAAGGTCCCCTCCGGCCTCTTGTAGCCGTGGATGTGTTAATAGGATTAGAAACCCATTACAACTTCCCAGCACTGCCGAGACTGGGAAAATGAAGCTAAGGTCATTTGCACTGTCCCTGTGAGGCAGAGGAACCAGGGGCAGGATATATTAGATATGTCACAGAGGTGGCTGTCTGCAGTCTGGGGTGCTCCGTGCAGTCATGAGCCAAGGATGAGTTTGTGGAGAAAGAAAGAATGAGAGGAAGGCACATGCTGCCTTAACCTTGAATTTTTCCTTGCTGAAGCAGAACAGTTGCACAGCCTTTGCATGCATGAAATGCTTTTTCTCTTCTCAGTAAATTTGCTTTTTCATCCTCCCCCTCTTTTTCTTTCCCTTTTTTTAGTGACACAATAAAGGCAGGCTCTGGAAGTGCCTGCCAGCACCAAGACTTTGAACAGGAAGCTGGTGGTGCCTCCCCATCTATTGTTACCAGAGTAGGAGGCTTTGTTTTCATAGAACGTTTGGTTGGAAAAGACCTTTGAGATCATTAAGTCCAACCATACGTGTCCACTGCTAAACCAGATCTCTGACTGTTGCATTTGCACTGCAGCCCATTCACACTGTCACAGCAGGGGAAGGGACCTCGACCAACTTTGTCCCACTTCAAGATCTCCTGGGCCTTGCAGGAACAATATAAAACCAGCCTGATTGCCAATGAAAGCTGAGTCCTCCTTTGATTAATAGTTCTCCTAACTGCTGGACTCAGGCAGATCAGGACCAGGCTCCAACCATGCACCTCCAAAGTCAGTGGAATCTCTGCTTTTCGAAGGGTCAAACCCCTGCTGTCTTGCCACCAGGGCCAGAAATGGTTTTGCAGGGGATATTTTGTACCACTCTCTATCCCCTGTATACTCATGAAGCGCCCTTGATAGGCGATCCGCTTCTCCCTAAGTGATGAAGACATCTTCCTCATGGGAGTGGTGGCCTCTCCCATGGGCTGTGCACTGCTGGAGTCAGCTCCTCTGAGCTGACAGCTCCATCACCTTTCCCATTTCCAAGGCTGGCAGACTCGGTGCCACAGGGAGAACCCTGAGACAGCAGGATAGGGATAGAGTAGAACTAGGACAGGACTCTCTCACCCAGGGATGGCTGGAAACAGAATAAAACCAGGAGGAAAATACTAATTTTGGTGGCTGGTCTGACCCCTTCCTGCCATAACCTGTTATGCACTCAAAGCCTGGCACAGCAGCCTCCAGGCAGCTGATGAGAGGGCCTCCCCTGGATCCTCCTCCTGCCACCCACAAGCCTGAGACCCACACATTGTAGCCAACACTGCAGGTGAGTTGGAGTTGCTCCCTGAACGACTGCAGCAGTGGCTTTATCCCCAACTCCAGCCTAAGGGGCTGGTATTGCTGGGGACCAATCCCTGTCACTCCGAAAAGCTCTGTCTGCCATGGGAGATCTCATCTTAGCACTGCTCATGGCTTGGCCAAAAGAATGGACTGGGAGCTCGGTGAAAGAGCGCAGTCAGCAGGAATAAGGGTGATGGGGAAGGCAAGTGGGAATTACCAATGTTCCCCACTTCTTTCAAAGCCACAGGCACGGCGCTCACTGCCGGAGCACCGCGGCAGGGCTTGATCCAAGGGGGGTTTCAGCTCAGCCTCTGGGAACAGACCCAAACCCGCCCTACCAAAAACCTGCTCAACATTTGCATAGGTCCCAGCCAAACACAGGGCAGCACAAAGCAATAAATTAACCCCACAGAGGTATTTCTCAGCTCCCTCTTCCAGCCAGCACGCGTGTTCCCTTCGCTGGTTTTGGCCAGCCCAGGTTGCGACCCCAATCCCAGCCTCCGTGGCAGCGACAGCCCCTGTCTCCAGCACCATCCCACGCTCCATGCTCGAGAGCGCAAGTGACGTGACCCCGGGGATGGGCGGAGGGGGAGACCCCGCTTACCGGTTGCCATTCGCCGGCTGCCCAGCGATGCGTGGGGCACTCGGGGAGGTGGCAGTCCCGCTGCGGAGGGGGCCGGCTGGAGGGGTCGCATTCTGCCTCCTCGGCTGCCTTCGGGGTGCCGCTGTGGCAGTGCACGGCGCGGCGCTGGATGCCCTGGCCGCAGGACACCGAGCACTGGAGGAAGGGATAAAAGGTGAGTGACAGTCCCCGTCGCATCTGTGCGGGGAGTCTCCAGGGTTCCCCCCCTGCTCTGGGCTCAACGCAGCGATAGCAATGCTCTAACGCCAGCTTTTAAACTTCCAGAGGATGCTTTTCATTGCAAAAGGGGAAAATTTTGTGAAGGGCAGACAGGCTGAAATCCCTGCTCCACTGAAGCCAGTGAGAATTTTTGCTGTTGGTTTCAGTAGAGTCAGGATTTCCTGGACAGAATTTTTGCTGTTGGTTTCAGTGGAGTCAGGATTTCCTGGACAGGATTTATATTGCAAAAACCTCTGGAGACAGCAGCACTGCTAAACCATCGCAACACAAGGCTCTGCTTATTGCTTCTCAGGCATTCAGCTCAAAAAACTAATAGTTCAAAATGTGTTAAATGCCAGAAGTGTCACTGACTTTAATGAAAAGCAAACTTGAAGAAAGTCTGTAGCAGTAGAAAGGTAAAAGTATGACACAGCTGGGATTTCTTTAAGTAGGCATCTAAACATGCACATGCATACTGTTATTTTGTGTAAATAAATGTCTTTTTAAAATGAACTGCATTTCACATTTCCCTCATCACACTGTGGGCACATTTCTGCCCATTGCCAGGAACAGCAAGAAAAGCCCGAATCTCTCTGTTTCTCAGACATCCTCAAATTAATATCCACACTACAATGCTTTTAACAGCTTGTTTTTTTCTTTCATGCAACGTTTCTTATTGTTGCGATTGCACACTGCAATATGTTTAGCAGTACTTCTGGCTGGTATGGATTCTTCCAAGCTAGATCTTAAAGTATTATGGTATGCATTTGGAATAAAAGGAATTTGCATTTATAGAAGAAAGTGTGTAAAAATCGAAGGTATGCATTTAAAACACAGCTATTAGGATTAACCGGTTGCTGAATTAACAGTTAATATGAGCAATCTTATTAATACATCAGGAACTAAGAAAACAAGTTTATAGCCCATTATTGCAATACCCATAAAAGCAAACCTTCTTAAAGCAGGGAATTAAGCAGTGCCTAACGGGGAAGCAATTCTCTCTTCTGCTCTGCTTGCTTTACTATCCAAAAGCCCCATGAAGCCAGGAGGACCAAAGAAAAGCTGACTGTGAATATTTGCCTGGCTTCAGATATTTTTAAGTGGGTGAAATGGTTGTTTTGTGTAACTTTTGAAAGTGGCAGTGAGATTTCCATCACTGGTGCTGCAAGTGCTTCCCATATGTTGCGTTGTGATTGATAGTGCTGCTTGTCCTGTGCATTCTATAGGGGACAGTTAAGCTGAAAAAGGGCAACAAACCTGGAGGAACAAATACACCAGGATTCATACCATGTTCTACACTGCCCAAACAGAAAAAAACAACCTCCAAAGCTGCCAAACCAAAAGGTTTGCATTTATCATCCACCTAAAGAGCAAACACCCAGGTATTTTGTGATACAGGAGTACAAGTCTGGCTGTGGCTCTTTCACAGGGGAGCTGTGCCAAGCTGTGTGTGACACCTGGGCAGAGCGAGGTCAGGAGGGGGCAGATGGTCCCTGGCCATACCGGGCACTGGGGAAAGCCACAGGCTCATTTCACTGTGTGCCAGGGGCAAATGCTGCACCCCGACTGAAGGGGTGGGAGGATTTAGAGCAGGGGACTGAGCCAGGTTGCCATGTCCCAGATTGTCCCTTGGAAGAGATCTGAACTCCTGTTGTGTGAGTGAGCAAGCAAAGAGCTTTCCTTGGCCAAACTGTAATTGTTTAAGAAGGAGAGGCTTCTCCTAGGCTTTCTCAGAGCACTTGGAGGGTCAGACAGCCAGGGCAGCCACAACGCCATCCCCCCGCAGCATGAGAAGGGAACACCAGCTCAGCACTGGCTGGGGAGGATGAACTTGCTGGGAAGCCCAGTCTCAGGTGGGCTGTGGTGGGGCTGATGCACGGAGCCCTGCAGAGGAAAGGGTAACAGCTGCACCCAGTTTGGCTAAAGCTGGCTAGGGGAGGCCACAGGAGTTTCTCCAGCAGATCAAGGCTTCTGTGGGGTGCTTCCTCCTGCTGCCCACGCTGCAGCATCAGCATTGCTGTGGCTCTGGCTGGATGGTTATTTTTTGGCTTTATTACAGAAGCAAGAAAAGGTGGGTTTTAACACCGTCTTCATCTGGCTATTTTAATTCAGAACACTGGTCAGCCAGCCTGTGTCTATCTTGGGGAACAGAGGCCGCTGACACTGCCAGAAGATAGTCACATTGGGGGCAGGCAGCTTGTGCTGTACTTATGTATTTCCCTATGGGATGTCATGAGCCAGGCAGCCTGTTTGTCCCTTCTATAGATTTTATATGTTTTCCCAGAATCACTCCTTTCTCCAGGACTGAGCAAGTCGATCACCCTGCCGGGAGCTGGCTCGGCTCTGGAAAAGCTCTGCTTGTGCTTTTAGATAGGGCTGGATTTCAGCCTGTAGCTGAAAGATGTAAATACCAGGCAGAAAAATAAATATTGGTATTTTTGCTAAGTGAAAGGTAAATGGCCATAATTGATGCTACTTAGGAAATACAAACACATTAAATATGATATTTCAGTACAGACACAAGCACATCTAAAACTTGGAGAAAAAGCCTTTTTACTCCCCTTCTGATTATTACAGATATATTAAAAATGCTGGGCTGCAGGAAAGTGGGTTCATAATTACCTAGAAGAAAAATACCTGACTTTTGAATACAAAATATCCAGAGAGAAAAAAAATGGGAGTGGATTCATTTTTAACTATTCCTAGATTTTTTTTTACTCCTATTTTTTAATTATTTCCTTTCCCAATAGGAAAAGCAAAAAGCTACAGGCACATGCAACAGGTCCTGTGCACATATGGGGACAAGGAGAATGCACTGATATGGGAAAACCTTGCCTTAGTTCTCATGCAGGCTCTTGGGTGGTTTACCCAGGACAAAAGGCAGCCAGCTCACAGGATTTCAGAGTTGGGATTATCTTTCAGAGGCAATTAGTCCTTCAGAAAGCTTTTTTGATTGTATCTAAGAGCAAACTGATCATGGCTCCTATTTTCAGCAGTGTCACCAGTGATGGGGAAGGTGACACGGAGTTTCCGTGCCCACTGAGATCCTGATCTATCGGGCACTCGGGGCACCAAACTCCTGACTGTTTCACAGTCCTAATGAGAAGTTCTGTACCCAAATTCACCTCAGCTCTGAGACGTTAAATCTTCTGCAAAGTGGCGTGAGCCCTGTGCACCTCTCGCAGGGACAGCCACAGCCAGTGCTCCAAACTTCTGATAGCCCCACTTTTCATCTGTTGCAGGCAAGGAAACGCTGCCAGCATAAGTGAGGATCAGGATGCAAGGAAGCCATAAAAAGCCCAGTTTGATATTGTGGAATGGGTGTTTCCACCCTTTTATTTTTTCCCTAAGCAAGATCCTGGCTGCCTGAGCACATAAAGCATCAGTGACCTGTGCTGAAGAGCTACCTTGCATGCTGGAAATGTGCTGCCTATTCTTAGTCTTATCATTAGCATACAAATATTCCTTAATTGCCTAGTCACAAGAGATTACCTAAGGCCATAAATCACCTCATCCTCCTATTAACTTGGGTTTCTTTCTCCACTTGCATAAAATCAACTCCAGTCATACAGTGGAATGTTGGGAATTTTAAAACACTTACTTTTAGCCATTAACATTTGTGTATTTTAACGCAATCGACAGAGCATTACATTATTATGTTTACAATTATTAGCTGCAAAAAACTGCTTTCAGGAGCAGTCCTTTTAAATCAAGTGCAAATCGGATGTGACAAGACCATCTAATGGCCTCACAGATCTTTTCAGTCTAGCTTCCTGTATAAATCCAAGGTTTCAGTCCTGCAGGTCATAAAGGTAATAATACTGACTGCATTTCCAGTATGGGAGCTGTACTGAGCATTTCATAGGGCTGTGCAGGGCTACCTGGGTGTTCCCAGCTGTAGCTTGAATAAAGAACCCAGACCTCAGACCTCAGAAACTGAACCTCCATGGAGAATGCACATTTCTCCATATATATATGCATATTTCTCCATTTATCCAGTAATGGCAAATATTCCTATCCTACAGATTCAAAAATAAGCATTAAAAACCCAAAAATACAAGCCTGGAAACAATCATATAGACCATCAATGGGTTTATTGTCTTTTTTAATAGACAACATAAAGCAAGAGCACCCTGTCCTAGTCCTAATGTTTGCATGGGTGGCTGTAGACATGTTAATGGTTTATCTTTCAGGATATACAGGGAGAATTGGTGTTTTGTACCTTAATTTGGAATACAGACAGCAAGCGAACATGATGTTTCACAAGTTAACAGTTCATTTAGCCTGGGACTTTCAATAATTCTGCCGATTAGCAAACTAATGAGGTAGAGGAAAAAGCAAAATTCACAGATAAAAATGTGATGAGGCAGATTCAAGTTGATGACAAAGATATTATTTTCAGGAAAACAAGGATTCAATATTTGTTTTCAGCAAACAAGATGTTTAATAACTCCAAGCACTTTCACATTTCCAACAGCCTTTGCTTTAGGCATCAGTGTCTGACTTTTTCGTCATTGTCTGACTTTTTAATTAAGCAAAATCAAGTGATGAGCTTGTTAAGAAATAAAAAGTAGTGAAAAGCACTTGTAATGAGCAGCTCTGATTGTTCTTTAGGCTTTCCCAGGAAGCTGATAATAAAATTAATGTCAAATTTCTCAAAACTGAGAAAGATTTTGCTTAGGATTTGACATAGTTAAATAACACCAATATAAAAAATATTAATAAATGGTAGATCCTCTTTAATATTACATACTAATGCCTTTTCTAGCAGAAACCTAAAACATACAACAACAAATTTGCTTTCAGATGGGCACTAAAAGCAAGTTGCAAGGTTTCAGCTGGTACAAATCAGCACTGCTCTATTGCTATCCATGAAGCTGCACTGATTTACACCACCTGAGGATGCGGCCCAAAACTTTCACCCTTGAAAAATTCAAGAGGACAGAAGTGATGGGAAAACCAGCTTCTAACCAATTTGATGGAGAAAGAATATTAAAGGGTACAAAAGGGTATAGAAGGTGTCTCACCTCTCCCCAATCTCCTGCTTTCCACTTCGGACATCTGCCCCCTCTGCATTTCTTTTGCACATTTGGCTTAGAAAGGTGCTTGCAATAATCTTCTTCTACATGCCTGCCTTCCTTTGTCAAACAGTACACATTGCGGTGCTTTTGGCCCCTTCCACAGGAGACAGAACACTGTAAATATAAAGTAACAACAGATCAGCTTTCACACAGGGCCATCTACGTGGTTATACGTGGGCCATTGCTACCCAGGCAATTTTCTTTTAACCGGACCGAAAAGCACATCCCTCAGATCCCCAACAGACTACGCAAAGCTTAAGGGTGACATGGAAGGGCAGAATTTAACTGCTAGAAACGCTCCCATTTGCACTTAATATTATACAATATTCTTGCTGAAAGCTCCCCAAAATGCCAATATCAAAATAAGAGAAAGCAGCTGACATTCAGCAGGGATAACAAGCTGGATTCCTGGCATCGCTCCAGCAGTTTCAAAGGAGCAGAGTCATCTTACAGGGATCAAGGCAGGAGTCCTCAGTATCTACTTAGAAGAACTTGAAAGGAACCATTTCCATTTACCTTGGTAAAAAGGGAGGTCAAATGTTGGTAAATCAGAAGAGTAAAGTGTGCTATGCACCTTCACAGAGCAAAATAACTGCACAAAGGACAAGGCAGAGGAGAAAAACTCAGCCCTTCCACGTCCTCGGTATTCAAGCTCAGGTTTGTTTTACCAGAGCAGACTGGTTTACTTTTTTTTTTTTTCACTAAACAGACTGAACCCAGGACATGCTCATCCTTAAGATTTATGCATTTTGAAAACAGCACAGAAGATGGCAAGAAGGCAGAGCCTGAAGAATCAAAGCAAAAAGCAAATCAGCAGGTATGTTAGCTGCAAGCTTTGTAGTGAAGCAACTAATTTCAACCTCCCTCTGCAGGTTCACTGAACTTTTTCAAATGTGACCACTTCTGGCATGCAAACCCCAAGCAACTTCACTTTGATTTCAGATTAGTCTCCTCCAAAAGATTTAGGAATCAAAGGGGTCTGCAATCACGACAAGAATTTAATATGACAGTTTTGTGTAGAACAAGCCTGTTACTCAGCATGATGCACCCAGAGACTCAGCTTCTATTTCTTCATTATGTTATGCAAGCCATTACATGCCATGCCATAAGCATCCTGGTTTAATCCCTGAGCACAAATGCATTGTTTCAAACATCTCTCAATATAAAATGTTCTGCTTTCTTTTCAGAACAGAGCAAACATGAAGAGATGAGTCTTCTACCTTCATTTTTGAGCCACTCCATCCTTGTACTTCCTCAGAGATAAATTACAGCCCAAGCTCTTCCCAGCTTATGGATACATTTGAAACCTAAAACCCTACAATTTATATATATGTAGCACCTCTGGAAGATCCATTAGAATAGAATTTGGCATATATATTGACAGCTGTGATTATTTTAAATTACAGCCCTACTTCCAAACCATTCAGCCCCTATTGTGTTAAGAGGTACACAAAGAACCAGCAAGAAAGCAGTAACTTCTGCTGAAATGGAAAAGTTCAGACCAACATGGAGAGAAATGGACATAACTCGTAAGATCAGACATTGCTGCTTAAAATCTTGGATAAGCAATGTCCTGAAAAACGCTGTTTTCCTGTTGCAAGATCGTTACAGATGGACAGGAGGGAGCTGAGGTCCCTTGCAATCATTAGGGTTTCAGGGCCATTAATGATGCTCCTCCCTGAGGTGAGGAAGCCATGTGAGTGTAGGGCAGGGACAGCAGCCTCTGAGTTTTCCTGAGCCTGGCTCCAGTTTCAAGACAGACCAAAAAGCCTGAAGAGCAACATTCAGCCTTTCACTGAGAAACAGAAGAGATGCTGTCCCTTGTTATAAAATAAGACTTTCATGAGTTACCCAGATTCATAAACTTCACTTTTTTTCTTCATATCAACAGAAAAATAGATTCAGTTAATGTTATTCTATTTTTATAAAACTTCAAATCTCATCAGAAGTTCATTTTTTTATTCTTTCTACATCTCTCCTCAGGCAATAAATGTCAGCAGCAAGAAAGAAATGTCAAATCTTACCAAACCCAGTTTCAAACAACTAATACTTTCATCCATTTACTATCTTTGTACTAAACACCAACACTGATACTTGAACAAAAATTCAAGTGCTCCTCAGTAAACGCTGCTCTCGCAGGCTGATGCCACTTTACTGTGACAAGCAAAGCTAAAGAATAAATTCACACACTTGATTAGGACCCTCTCTTGCCCCACATCCTGAGTCAGCAGAGCCAAGTGCATCTTTAATTTAAAAAATAACTTTAAATCAACTACATATTCTAAAAGAAGAATAACCAAATTGTGTAACAATGCAAGGATGTTTCTGGGGACCTGAAGGTGGTTGATAAATATTTGATCTCACACTTAATACAGTGCTAGTCATTTCCAAAATTGTTATCCTCCTTCTACAAATTGCTTAACTTTGGCGTGGAGCCCAATTCTGATATTTATCTCACCACCCCACCATCAAACAGGACTGCATCTGTACCCTGGTGCACTCAGAGGTCGAAATATAATCTGCCTAATTTTGTTAATACTTAAGTCCAATTCCCAAGACGCTGGAATTAATCATTTCTATGTCTGTCTTTAATATAAATCAAAGTTGGGCAGCTGTGCATTTTTAGATCTAACCCACTAATTTGCTTTCATGCACATGTGAGTTATGATCTCATTTGCACTGACAGAAAAGAGAAGTCGAATAATCTAATGTAACCAAGTATCAGAGACTGAAAATTCCTTTGCAAAGAGTCTACTTCATAACTGCCTTCTAATTCACCTCAGATATTTCCAAGTTTTATTTGGCACACAGATTTTAAACATATGTGAGCCATATGCAAAAAATAACTCAGTAGTGGGCTTCCTCTCAAGGCCATGTAACTTAGGGAAGTCGTACACTGAGCTACTGCCATCAGCCTCATCATTTATGGCAGACCCTGGAGAAACTTTGCATTTCATTGTCAATACTCTTCATGGCTGCAAATGCTGCCGCCTACTTACAGTATCTATCAATAACAGTGCCATCATGAGGTAAGCTTTGACCTTGCCTTCTTTAAAACATTTGAATAGCACAGACAAAACCATTCCTTTTGTAATTCTCTTTTTCTTGATTTCTTCCATATCCCCCACCCCCCCCATAGAAACTACCTCAAAGTACTGGGGATGGACAGGAGGCTCTCTGTGGAACAGCCACCTCATCCAAGCTCTTTGAAGTCAACAGATAGACTTCTGCTGGTTTTAGTTGTCTCTGGATTCAGCTCTGAAGGAGTAGCCAAGGTATTGTATTGACTTTTTTCACTCAGCAACTTCCTAGGGTCAAGAATCAAAGCACTGGGCATGCCCATGGTCAACCTGCCTCTGCCTCATGGGAAGTGCTTGAACATGTCTCTGTGAAATGTTGTTTCCAGCCTGGGGCACAGGCATAGCAACAAACAGCACCCTGGGGTGAACCTGGGAGGACAGCCAGGCATTGGGAATGCTGTGAAAGACCAATTTGTGTTGTTTCTTAAAAACCCAAGATGACTGTGGCACATAAAATAATAGAGAAATACTGTTTCAAAGGATCAGCTATGGCCATTACACTGAAGACTCCAGTAAACTTTCCTCTTGTTATCTTTATTATCTCCTGAAATCACTGCAGTCACACCTGGTGCTTTACATGGAGAATAAGAACGAAAGGACTTTCTTAATAGCATTAGGATCAAAGCATTCAAGAACAGATTTAAGGGTATTAGGTTTAGTGCACGATTAGTTTTGTTAACATTGCCAAGAACTGAGAACTGGCATGCTGAGTTTTTTTCAAATAAATATACTGCCTAGTTTAAATAAATGCAAGAAAAAAGTTTAAATAAATATGACAAAAATATTTCCCTATCAACTGTTTCCAGAAAGGTCAGAACATGATATTAAATCTCTCCTGCAATACATTGCTCTGCTCCAGCACCGCAGCAAACCTGTGTTTTTGTTTCCACAGAAATTTGTTTTCTGGTTCAGAGTGCAGGAATGACAAAGATTATTCTATCTTACCAAGTACATGCAATTTGCTTTAAACTAACCTTTGCTGCATTTCCTATTCTGACATTCTGGAAGGTGCAGGTACATCTTTTTCGTTAAGACTTCTCCAACATAGGAAGGTTGCTACATGATTTCACTGGGCTGAGAGAAGTTAAAAACAGAGTATGTACCCCAGAAAACATGGACCCCAGAGTGTCCAGAGAAAAACAAGCTGGGGAAAGGTCTGGAGCACAGGGGTTATGAGGAGTGGCTGAAGGACTCGGGGCTGTTTAGGTCGGAAAAAAAGGAGGTTGAAGGGAGATCTTATCCTTCTCTACAGCTCCCAGAAAGGAGGTTGTAGTGAGGTGGGTGCTGGTCTCTTCTCTCAAGTGACAAGTGATAGGACGAGAGGAAATGGCCTCAAGTTGTGTCAGAGGCGGTTCAGACTGGATATTAAGAAATATTACTTCACCAAAAGGGTTGTGAAGGATTGGAACAGGTTGCCCAGGGAAGTGGTGGAGTGCCTATCCCTGGAGGGATTTAGAAGATATGTAGATGTGGTGCTTAGGGACATGATCAGTGGTGGAGATGGCAGTGTTAGGTTAAGGGTTGGACTTGATCTTGAAGGTCTTTTTCAACCTAAATAATTCTGTGATTCAAAGGCTTTTAAAAATTTGTACCAAATTTCTAGCTGGTTGGGCCCACGTTGTGACCCTTCTGCAGGAGACCATGACCTCCTTTGCACAGGGAGCTCGTGCTGCAGCCGTGCTGCTGCCAGGGTAAGGGCTGGGACTGAGGACAGTCTGGCACCAAAAGCCCTCAACAACTCTGGGCATAAATAAGCAAATCTCGGTAAAAAGAAAAAGGCAGAAGAGAACCAGAGCAGCTTGACTTCTCGTTGACTTTGTGCACTAAATGGGCGAGCTCAGTGCAAGGGCAGAAAAGCAAACCACCAGCAAGAATCTGGGGACATCCTCCCCTAGAAGTGAAAAGTTTCACAAAATGCTGTCAGACCACTTTTTCTCCCAGGCCCCCACACATCAGCCAAGGATTTGGGAGGTATTTGAGATAATGAATGCAAGCTGCAGTGATCACTAAATTAATTCCAAAGACAGGTATGCTCTGATAGCTCACCAAGGGCAGGGCTGGGAAGAATTAGACTAAAAATGGCTTTATCAGATTCTGCCAGGAGCAACTTTTTAGAGGAAATTAAAATCAATCCTTGTAGGTTTAGATTTCCACACATTAAGGATTATATGGAAAGTAAGCGCTCATAAGTAAGCCCTTGGTCATCCTTTCCAACAGTCTGAGCTGAAACATGTGCTGGATGAAATAAAGCAGAAAAATGATGGATCCCTACAATGCTTTACACTCCCTTTCTGTGAGGGGCTGTGCTCCTGGATGTCAGCAAACTTCTCCAGCTGCACACAGAGCCCAAACACGCACCCTCTTACTTACATTTCAGCACCCTGTTAGGATACATGAACTTTTACTATAACTTACACTGCTGCTTCAGACACTGATATAACAGTCCTGTGACATTGGTCCCTCTGAAGTTTCTCAAGCAGGAAGGACACAAGAAGGAATACCACTAAGAAAAGCCTGGATCATTCCTCATCAGCCAAGCCTTTACTGGAAGTCTGAAAATCCGTGCATTAAGCAGCAACAGAGGCTCTGTGGCATCCAAAGTAACTTATTTAGCTTCACAACACCAAGGTATTTTAGCAGGTAACTCCCTTGGCTTCAGTGAACCAAGTTAAAACAAGGGTGCAGTCCCATGTTATGGTTTCTCCAATGGCTGCAGCACTTCAGGAGATGTTTAGGCACTATTTGTTCTTATCTGCTTGGAAATTTGGTCTGTTTTAGTGTAGTTTCATGTCCAGCTGCACCAGCACAGTGAGAAGACCGTGGCCATGGGGTGGGAGTGTGATACACAGGGCAGGATTCACCCAGCCAGGCTTTCCTTCCCTACAAAACTATAAGGGGGAGCCATGCCTTTACACACACAGCTGCCAAAAGCACCTGGTTGTCGCAATTTTAGCCGGTACAAGGCCAGAAAATACATCTGCTTTTTGTGCATTTAAATGGGAAGGGTAATCTCTACATTCAAGAGAGGACAACTGGACTAGAGACCTGAGCAAAACACACCAAAACATTGCACTGCAGTTTGAAAGGAATGCTTAATCTGTGCTGACTCCTCTGAGAAATGGGAGGGCTGAAAAAAAAGACATGCACCTTAGGGATTTTGGAGCGTGCAGTCCAAGAATGTTTGTGAGAATTGTCCACAAACCCCTGTGGCAACGCCCTGAGCTGCCCTCTGGAGCCAAAGGGTGGCCCTGGGTGTGCCCAAGAGCAGGCTGAGCCCCAGCCTCGAGCACGGATGAGAAGGAACATCCAGAGTGGCTCTGCCCTGGCTCTGTGTGCTGCTCATGGGGCAGGGCAGCGCTCGCCGGGTCTCTGTCCTCTGGCTGCTCTTTTCTCAGCTCTGCAGCAAAGCTCCCCAAGTGATTGTTTGCAAAAGGAAGAAAAAACCCCAATCCATAAAACTTCCACCTTCTGCTGTCAAACCAAACTGCAGAGACTGGCAAGTGACCTCAGATGATGCCTCACAATAGGTTAAGAAGAAAAAAGAAGGGGAAAGTTTCTCAAAGAAAAGGGTCCGACTTGATGTGTTGTTGCAGCAGAGAGAAGAATCTGGTGTGTCTGGAGCCTGTTCCTCCAGCAGCACAGACTGCCTTGGGGGGAAGGATGCTCTTGGGTGGAGGCTCTTAAATGTCTCCAAGATTTAAAGCCTTGAGCACTGAAGTCAACGCAGTAATTTCCCTGAGCTGAGAAACCTCACAGGATAACTACTGGTTAATCCACACGACAACTACAGCAGGTAACTGCAGCAGGAGAAGCCATACATCTCTTTCATGTTGTCCACCCACTCAGTAGCACCTTCTCCTTCTCTGGCACCCACCCTGTTACAGCCCACACAACGACTCCACCGGCTGCACAAATCTGCAGGACTCTGAACGCACAAAACTGCCTTAAAAGGTGCATCCCTGCCCTACTCCAAGGTATTCAACTTGAACAGCAAACAAGCAAAAACCCCAAACACCCACTGCAGGTCTCTCCAGGGAGGGAGGCATTAGATGGCATTTCCTTAAATTAGGAGGAGATGTGTGAGCTGAGCTACCCAAGAACGCCAGCATAACGGGATGTGGAAAGCACTGACAAAGCCTATTTTCCATGCTGTGGCACTTTCAAGAGAGTAGCAATTGAAGCAGCAAGTAGCCTAGGTTAATGATACCTCATATTTTTAGTGAACTGTTGTATTGCAATGCCATTTAGAAATCCCATTCAAGAACAGGATTTCTCTGTGTCAAACAGAGTGAAACACAAAGTAAAGAGCTCCCCAAGGAACCTCAGCCCTCTTTCACAGGTGTGCATCACACCAGGGGTTTATAGGAGCACCAGGCTGCTTCTCGCTCCCTGTTTTATAAAGAAAATCTTGGTTTAATGCACTAGGGATCAAACATTCTCAGCCTGCATGCAGTCTTGAGCATCAGAGAGATTTTCAGCCGTGCTGCTGCCTTGCTCACCTCCCCCGTGAGCTAGTAAAAAATAAAACATGAATAGAGCATTAAGTGCCTTTGGAACAAGATGGGCTACATAATTTTTCCTTAATGACTGCACAAACCAGCCACCAGGAAAGGCAGAAACACAATAAATGTCTTTGAGCTTAGTGTCCCTCATCATCACGCTTCCTTGTTTCTAAATGCTACAGTCCCTAGGATCTGAGTAACAGCAGTTATGGCAGTTTTGAGTATACAGTGTGAACGTGGAATGTGAGCAAACACGCACGCAGACCTCCCAATGCCCAGCTCAGGGATCTGCTTGAAGATGCTGAACTTCACAGCTCATCCTTGAAAGCCTTTTACTGCTTTAACGTGCCTCCTGCAGCTTAGCACGTATTTCAATTACTGCACTCAAAGCCATTGCTTTGGGAGACAAATGTTCCCAGCAATTGTCCTTTAATTTATTGCTTTATTTCTCCTGTATTCATGAGCCTGTGCACATGTGTGTGCACAGGAGCTCTGCAGGCTTTACAAAGCCAGCAGCCCTGGGTGGGCCAACTATGACATGAAGACTAAAGCCAGTCATCACTGAACAGCAGTGCCACTGCTTGTCTGAGTTCAGGCCAGCTGTGTGTGCAGCCTGGACAAAGACCATCTCCTTGAGAAAATGTGTGAAGGGGAGGTGTAAAAAGGCAACCCACGGAGGCACAGCAAAAGCAGCCAAACAGCCACGGTACGTATTCGAGAGGAGAAAGGAAAATATTTTACAGTAAGTTAGGACAGAATTATGAGTTGGACTACACGTGCTAAGAAACATCAGGGAATACCAATGGAGTTACCTGCTCTGGCTGGGACAGTGCACTGAGGAACCCGGGAAAAGATGCAGCATCTAGGGGAGGCGGAAAGACAAAGGTTTCAAGATGGCCTCAAGGAAAATGGCCTCAAGTTGCACCAGGGGAGGTTCAGAGTAGACATCAGGAAAAATTTCTTCATCAAAAGGGTTCTCAGGCACTGGAACATCTGCCCAGGGAGGTGGTGGAGTCACCATCACTGGAGGTTTTTAAAAGACAGGCAGATAACGTGCTCAGGGATCTGGTTTAGTAGTGGACAGGTACAGTTGGACTTGAGGATCTCAAAGGTCTTTTCCAAGCAAGCAATTCTATGATTCTAAGATACAAGAAAATAACCTTCCTGAGAGCCACCACTGGTCCAGCTTGCTTCTGTCCTGGCAGCAGCAACAGGACAAGCTACTGAAGGAGAGCAGACAAAACTGGCCCTTTGCTGCAGCTCCTGACCCTGGCACATCCCCAGCATTCAGGCACTGGATTAGGGAGATTAGAGGAGATGCTCCTACCTGGTCCTTTTACTTTTCTATCAGACTGAGACTCGCTAAATTTAACCATGAGGTCAGATCACAATGGCTGCAAGGACTGAGGGTGCCCTGAAGGGAGGAGAGTGGATTGTGACAGCTGCACACTAAGTTGCAGGAAATTAGTCCTGCAAATAGCTGATCCAGCAAAGCACTTAAATGCAGGTTCAGTGTTAAGCACACCGTGCAGCAGAGTAGTCCCTCACCTGCAGTGGAGCAGGTGGGCTTTGATGGCTGTTTCCCTGCTCATGGGAGCATCAACACTAGCAGCCAGGAGAGAGCAGAATCAATGGCCATAGCAGACCTACATAGTTCTCCTTATTTAAGGAGTAGCAATGAAAGATACCCGGTGATGATAGACAAACAACAAGGAGAGAAAATAAAAATTGAAGATTTTAGAGTAGCAAGCGAGGAGCAAAGTGATTTTCCTCTACCAGGCAACTGAACACCACTGGCTTCACCCACCATCCTCCTGGAGGAGCAATGGGCTGAAGCTCTACAAAAAAAACAAACCCAAACTGCATTTACCAAGTCGGACGAGCTCCCAGAAGGCCATCAGTCTGGGAATTAGGTGGATGGTAGGATAGCTGACACAGCTCTGCCCATCCCAGCTGTCACCCAGGGATGTGCAGCTTTGGAGTGTGGCTGAAGCTGGACACTGGTGGTGGGATGCTCTAGATGGGTTTCACATAGCAGGGAGTAAAGGAAAGGGCAGAAACTGGACTGGTGTGCTTTTTTAAACAAAAGCAAAGAGGTCTGTGCTGTCAAAGGCCTTTTTCCAACTGGGAAACCAATGCAGATGACTTCTTGCCTCTCATCAGCACAGCAAACTGGCAGCCCCCGGAGTCAGTCGGTCTGACTGACCCTAGAGGGGAGACAGCCAGGAGCCCAAGAGGGACAGCAGCATGAGTGTGCCAGCCTAAGGGTACAGCAAACAGCTCCCAGACAGAGCCAGCTTCAGACAGACTGCTGGGTTGCATAGGCTACCAAGTTCTCATTTTGGTTTAGATCAGCCTTGTTCAATCTTTGCTAATGCAGCTATTTCTATCTGGTTTTCCATGGACATGTCAGCCTCCCAGTGAGTCCCTCTGCCTGGCTTACAGGTGCTGGGACTGTACCTTCAGCCACCTTCTGCTGCAGCAACCTCTGTCCTTCCCCCATAGGCTCTGGGGGGAGGATTGGGTTTATTAGTTTTCTGATAATACCTGGCACCACAGAGAAACACAGACTTGCTGCTGCAGTCTCGGAGCCTGAACCAACATCATATGAATGAAGGACAGAAAAAGCAACGTGAATCACTGAGTGACTGAAGAGTTCAGCGTGCCTATCACGTCATTTCCAAGGATGGCTTTGTTATTGCAAAAACACTTGTAAAGAATCACACAGCAGCTCAGCAATGCTGCTGTCACAGCAAATTCACTTTCTGCAGAAGAGAGGAAGGGAACAGCAGAGTTATAAACAGTTGCAACCAAATCTGCCCCTGGTTATCACTTCTGCCTTAGCAAGAGGTGACATCCTGCCTGGCAAGAATATTATCAGAATGACGACACGGAGAATATTGCTGTTGAACAGCTTATTTTCAGCCAGCTTCATGGGGAGGGCATTTCACAAACAACGTGTTGGGGCTTTGACTGAATTAAATACAAACAACCAGAACTTTCCATTGACACCAAATTCAAAATCACAATTCCTGAACACTAACTCCCTGACAGGGATATTTGCCAGGCAGTCCTCCTGCTTCCCACCAAGTCCTAAGCCCCTTCGCTGCCACCTGCGTCGCTGCGCGCAGCCAAAGAGCCCTGCAAAGCCATCAATGCCAGCAGCTTCCAGCTCTGGCTAAGGGGATATGGCATCATTATCCTAACTCAAACTCGAATTCACATTGACAGTAGCAGAGCTTGATGTTTAGCCAGCTAATATTCTAATTATTTTACGCTAAGCTTCCAATTCTTCATTATTAGATCAAAAAGGCCCTCAAAGACTAAGACACCAGGCTTTCTGCCCATTTGATTAGGAGCTGGGAAGAACACACTGCTGTTTTGCAGGCACGAAGAGCTACACAACCATTGCATTAGCAGCTAGAACTTTTGATACCCAAGAACGATAAGGATTTGGCAACACAGAAGTCTCTTAAAATTGTAATATTTTTTAGGAAAAAACCCCCAACAATCCAAATACAAAACCCACCCACCCATTTTCCACAGGTCAAATTCAAACAATTACTGTCCCACTGTAATGAAACCCAGTGACTCACCCAACTGAACCAGGACGTGGTGCTGTGAGATATAATTGTTTTCACCTTATCTGTGCCCATTTCGTAACTTGGAAAGAATGAGAAGCCCGTGACTATAAATTCAGCATTATCCGTAAACGGCATCAGGATACAGCAGTACGTTATGGTAAACCACAGCACCAAAATTTCAGAGAGATTATGGTAAGGAGCAAATCTACTCCAAGAGAAGTTGGGTCAGCCTTGGGGTTTAAGTGAGCAATGGTTAATACTCTCTGGGAGCACCTTCCTCGTTCTGGAGAACATGGTGAGAATTCCTCTCGGTATTCGAGAGAGCGTATGGAGATCTGCATTCATACCACAAGGAATTCAGAGGAGAACAAACACTCTCTGTATCCCAGTGACAGTCTCTGCATGTTTTCTAAAGCATTATTTTAATAAAAGGATGAGGTCTATCACATGGCGTACAGTTCTGCAGTGCTTAAGTACATGTTCTTAAATAAGTAAGGAAATAAGTGCCACCTCCACTTAGTCCTTGTTGAACATACATTATAATGACAAGGTGTCTCACCAGTCTCCTGGTATAAAGTTGTCATTTACATACAGAATCTGTTTAACCATTTAATTATCTCTTTAAAACCTGGATTTAACCAGGCATATAAAAATAACTTATTTACTGTAGAAAATCCAGTGGAATTTAGCCTGAGGACTGAGGGTTGGACTCTCCAGATCCTCTCTGCTTCAGTTTGTATGTATTTTGTGCACTAATTTCACTGAAACTTGAGTGAAGCTAAGCCAATCAGAGGCTTGCAAGAAATTAGTTATCCAAACTTCAGAGTTCATAAATTTTTCAACTATGTTTGTTTAATTATTGAGAATGACAGTTTCTGTTGTAGAACAAAGCAAGTAAAATAAAAGCAAGTCAAAAATGGAACATTGCAGTACCATTTCAGAAAACTTAGCAGAAGTTACCAAAAGTAAGTATATGATCTTAATTTAGCAAAAGACTCAAGAAATCATTATACAAATTCATTTATGATTACATTCTACTTGTCTTTAATTTTCACTGTTCAACATTAACATTAAACATCGTAAATGTATGCAATATTTATATAAAATTAAATAACAATATTGGAAAAATAAATACACTTTTACATAAATACATAAATCCATACTGCTGAAAAGTTTCAGCTAATACTATACTCTTGTTTCAAAAGTGACCAAAAAATATGGTAGTGACACTCCATCCCACCAGATGAAGTATGGGCAGCTACAGAATGATGTTCACAACCGATGACAGAGCTAAAGCAAATCCAGGTGATAACACACTAAAGAAAAGAATTTGGACAGTACTACCTACAGTAGTAGCACGAGGTAGACATATATGGGGAGCATTTTGTAGGAGGGACATGAAACCCTTTTGACCCCACAAATACAATTCAGTATTGAAACAGCTCTGGGGTCCCCTACGTCAGAACCAAAGGGCACCTTGGTAATAAGACCTGAAAAATCAAGTCACTGTGTGGCAACGGCTGGCGCTCAGCTCTGCAGCCCCTTCCCCGTGGGCAGCTGGGAGGAGATGCTGCAGGCAGGAGAGGATGTCCCTGCCCTCTCATTGCTTGACATCCCACCTGCTCCCTGGAGACTGAAGGACAGCCCTCCAAGATTAATACAACCTAGTAGAGTCAAGGGATTCTTTTTTTTCCTGGTGAAAAAAAAACAACCCCAAATCAAAATACAGGACCGCAAGCTGCATTTCCAACACAGAGGAGCGGACACAGCCATGGAGCTGCTCCTGAACAGCTGTGAAGAGGCTGAATGCTGAGCGACACCAAAATGCAACACAACTCTGTCCAAACCTTGGGTTCTTGCAAACGGTGCAGCACGGGTGGCAAAGGCTGGCACAGCAGCTCCCAGGTGGCAGTTCTGCAGGGAAGGCACTGCGCGTGTCGCCAGCTCCGCTCAGCTCACCTCGCTCATTTTTAGCACCAACTGTATCAGCGTACAAGTGATACATTAGCACCCCGAATGAAATATTTCATATCACTGTCCCCTGTACTGGTGAAGCACCGTATAAACACCAGTTCAGCAGTTTTATGGCTATTGTGTAACTCACTGAGGTACAGTAAAAATTGAGGAGCGTTGCTGAAGGTATCTGCGTTATTGAAAGCACCCGCAGAAACAAAGGCATGGTTATGTTTTAGCAAGATGACTTTTCAAACCATGACAATTAAAGAAGTCTAATACATTACAAACAGGCCTTATTGTTTTTCCTATAAAGTGCTTTTGAGTCGAATTAAATCTTTTAAAAAATCATCTTCAAATGCTTTTTATAACAAAATACTCAATAAAGGTTGATGTTTGTTTGAAGGCCACTCCAAAACCAGCAGGTCCGTAGTTTCCAGCATGCCAGAAGCCCCTCGGGTGGCACACGCCTTGGCACAACAGGGCTCCTCGCTGAGCAGAAGCTGCTGCTCGGGACAGGGAGAATTTCAAAGCTGTGGGACTCAAAATAGCATCTAGCCCTGCACTTCAGGGCTGCTCTGCCCTCACAAAAGCATCTCTGTAGCAGACTCCTCCAGCGACAAAGGAGCAGTGTAAGATACCTCTGCTCCAAACACTATTTTGTTATTAGGAAACTTGCAGGGTTTTAAGCCTTCCACCACGTTACTGATCCCTTCCTGACTTAATGATATCAAGAACAGCAGCTGGAGAAGATCAGGCCAGACAATAACACTCCAGAACCAGAGAGATGCATGAGAATAGCCTAGAGGTGCCTTTGCACAGTACATCACGCTCATATTATATATACATGGGAACAAATGCACTCATATTTCTATATAGCTGTGTGTGGGGGCAGGTAGGGACATACACACACACACAACTACACACACTTGTACGTGCTTGGGAGTTGTTGCAGTTTAGTACACATTTTCCCCTGTCATCTTGCTTTTGGCTGAGAACACAACTGGAAAACCAGTAGGTGCACAGCGCAGTATTACCATTAAATATCAGAACAATTTAACCTCAATGGAAATGTACTGCTTAAATGCCAGGTTTAAAAGCATATGCAAAGAACTCCGTCAGAACCAAGATTCATAATGCACAGCGCTTGCACACTGTAATAAAACGGACAAAGGTGGCTACTTAGCAGAAAGTGCCTTTTAAAAGACTTGAGCTCTCCTAATGTAAGCCCTTCCTGAACAGGTGTTATTCTGAATACATCGTCAATAATCCTCTTTAAGTGCAGTTTTAAGACACAAAGCATTAGCACCTTGGTTTGAAGCAAATTAAATCTGTTGTTAAGGGATATCCACAAACGGTTCACAAAGAGAAAGAGTTTATGGTCGTACCGAGCTCCAAGGACCAGCGCTCCAGGCAGCATCTCTAGGACAGTCCTGCACATTGCACTGCTCTCTGTCCGGTGGCTTGTCAAGGATTTCACAGCTCAGATCTGTAAACCTTTCTCCATTAGGGCGCTGGCACACCACCAGCCGCGTTCTTGTCCCTGCCCCGCATGGCTTTGTGCACTGGAAGTCAGCAGAGGACAGAGGAATCACTGTCTGGGCAGCAAAAGCACTGCTGACCAGTTACTCAAAGCTCTAGCACCTCTTGAGACCCGACAGTTGTTTTTGTTCCCAACCAACCCACTCCAGCCAGATCCCCCCAAACTTCATGAGCTTCAGATGGGGCATCAGCTGCTTCAGTTTCTTTCTTCTTAGAGGTGTTTGTGCTGCTCCACAATGATAGTGCCAGACCCAACATGATACTGGAGGTTAATACCTCTAATTGCTTATCTCAGTCAATTTTTCAGAAGGGAGCAGTGGTGTTCTTAAGAAAAAAAGCCTTCAGTTAAATTAGACTTCTCTTAAAAAGGAAAAAAAAACACCTCAATTTTTATAGAATTTGCTTTTGCCTGGGATGAAAATTTACCCATGACAAATGGAATGGAAAACACCACCAAGCAGTTGCTAGGGTTCAATCATTTATCAGAGGCTGCCTTTCACGCTCAAATCTTTCTAATAAATGTCACTGCAGTACCCCCTCTTCTCCCATTTTTCAGCCCACCCACTAATGAAAGCCTTCCCTTGCGCAGGGAGCCAGGATGAATGGTGCACTCACCTCTCCCCAGTTGCCATAAGCCCACTGTGGACAGGGGCCAGATTCACACGATCTCTGCTCCATGGGTTTGCTTTTCTCATCGCAGTTATTTGCAGTGTATCCATTTTCATCCTGGCACACCACGACCCGCCGCTGGAACCCCCCCGCACACGTGCTAGAGCACTGGAAGACACAATTGTCCATGGCTTCTTTGAATCCAGGAATAATTCTACATTCCCAGCTCCTTCCCAGTGCCTTGCACCGTGGGAATGTGCAAGCTAAGAAATTTAATATAGCTAACAGGCATTATTAACTTCAAACTGCAGCTATTACTAATGGCACTGCAATGGCTTAGGTGCTGACTAAGGAAAGAAAATAAACATGAGCCTAGTTTTAAGCAGGTGAGTAATCCCCACAGCTTTTAACGCAGTGTTTGACATCCCATTTGTGCTTAATTCTCTTTAGGGACTCCTGTGATGAAGTGCTGCAAACTGGTTGGGGTGAGAGGGCCTGGCATTAAGGCTCTGCTGTGCTTTGGCAACAGCTCTGCACAGCTGTAAATGTCCCAGGAGACAGCCAAGACACAGAGGTTAGCCTCTGCCTCATGGAACACGATGCCATCAGCTTTCTGCCTTGGAGATACGAAGTGGGAGAGGCTGAGAAGCGATGACTGAACCCTCCTGCAACAGTTGCTCGTGTGAGCAGAGAGAAGAATGTGGCGAGAAGGGTCCCTTCTTTTCCGTGTGTGGTGGCATTAAGAAAAGGCTGGATTAGCCCAGGCAAACAAAACCAAACCAGAAACAGGAAAATCAGGGCACTTACAGCACCCCAGGGTCCAATCCTCCACTGATTGCCGCCCGGTATATGCACACTGTTTCGGTTTGGGCTCCCTCCGGGGTGCAGTTTCAGGCGATGATCCGGATAGAGGAAAGGGTGAATGGGCCTGCCGTAGTCATGGCTGTTTGGATGACAAGGAGACATGGAGCAGTCTTGCTCGGTGGCAGGGAGGTCGTCTGGATCACACTCACTCCTATCCACCAGCTGGTCACTGTAATTGACGCAGATCACTTGTCGCGTTGCCTTACCTTGACCACAAGTCACCGAGCACTGCGTTACAGTGGGAAAAGGAGACACAGTCACGTTTCTGGCTTTGAAAATCAGGCAGACAGTTATTGCTAATAACAAACAGCAGAAAACCTTAATCTCCCCACTTATGAAAGGGCAAGAGTGACAAATTAATGAAAAACGTTTCCAGCAACAAGGTCTATAAGGCTGTCCTACAAGAGGCAGTGTGATGCTTACAGAGCTCCACTCCAAGGCCTTCCACTGCCCACATGGTGTCACGGTGCACATTTCCGTGGCTGATGGCTTCGGGAGGTGGAAACAAGCTGACTCATCGGCCACCGAGCCCTGGTCATCCCGGCAGCTGACGTACCTCATCCGGGTACCCTTTCCACATGTTGCAGAGCACTAGGGAAGAGCAAGAAGCACTCCACTAGAAAGCCTCCTGTTACACATTACAAGGGCTTTGCAACAAAGAGTTGGTCAACTGCACTTAAAAAGAACACATTGTCTACTGTAAAACAATCTCAAAAGACACATGCTTACCGGTGTCCAGGATCCAAATCTCCACTGTGTCCTATGAATGCCTGATATGGATCTCTTGGCTTCAGGACTATTTGGATGAGGAGGACATGTTGCTATTTCACAGTCCTATACAAGAGGGAAAAGAGGGAAATAAAGAATTTGCAGATGTTTCAGTTAAACTACCAATTCTCCAATGCTGTTAACAACACACAATGTCTTGAAAAATCTGTGACCTGCATGCTTGTGTGCTGGCAAGTTTTCTCCTTGCATCCTCTTGGTGGTCAGCAAAATGTGGTCTCAATACCCCAAGGGCTTCACATGCAGAACCTCAGTGGACTTTTGACTTCTTAGGAACTCTACAATAGGCATCCCCATAACCATGTGCCACCTCCAAGCATTAAAACCAGATGTTTTGAGGCAAAAGGTGAAAGTTCATTAAGAAAGTTCTGGTACGAACACATCTGCAAAGCAGCAACTTTATCTCCCATCAAAGCTTCCTTCCTCCAGCGTGAGACCTGCCGGACACTTAATGAAGGTTACACTGCTGAGCTGATTGCAGCCTTTTCATTCCCTGCAGCCCACCACCACCTGTAACCATGTGCTGATCTTCACCACACACTAAGCATGCAAGGTTCTGGGGACAGGCATGCCCATTCTGCTCAGTCTTGGTGCTTAACAGGAGGGCTCGGTCCTGTCTGGACCTCCTGGGAGGTCTGGCAGGAGAAATGATAAATAGCCATGACTATTCTATGAGCTTCTGAGTAGTCATTGCCAAAAAGGAAATTAATACTGATTGTCAACGCTAGAGAGAGAGAGGGGCTCAAATGGCATGAATGGTTTCTGCATTTTACTTACACTGGAGATGTGCACGCCAAGCAATGGTTGACAACAAGCAGGTTTGCTACCCCTTGACTACAGCACAATTGGTCTCCATACATGGGAAAAACAGCCCTTTCCTTAATGTTGTGACCTCAGTTAAACTCTGTGAAGTCATGCAGGACTGTAGCTGGGCCGGGTGTCAGCACTACGACTTCACTAGATGACAGAGTGATGGTAACGTTCTGCTTTATTCAGCTCCTTCAGACACCACAGGCACATCCTCTGCTTGGAATGGGAATTTACATATTTGCTTCCAAGTACCAGTTAACACAGCACGGAAAACCTCTTCAGCAAATTTGCAAAGGGCATGCAACCTTTCTCAGTTTATCCAGCCAGGGGGATGTATCTGGAATTGTAGCTGGCACATACGCTGTAGTGTCACGTGCAGTGGACAAGTGATGGTCCCTGCTCATCACCAGCACCACACAGCAATGGTCCTGCAGCCAGGGATCGCAGACTCTGTGCAAGCCAAAGGATGTGTAACCTTCTACTCTCCAGTTGCCTTTCCATAACCTGCCACTTCTTTAGCTCACGAGCTCATAGAGATCAACTTTGACTCCCAATCTGCACAGTCCCTCACACACCCCACCCTATGATTAGACTCCATGGATATAAATAATAAGCAAAGGCAATCTTTACCCCATAAAGTCTTGATGCCCTCATAATGAGTTGTCTCTTGCATTTTTGGCAATTCAGTGCTTCAGAGTGCAAGGTTAACCATGTGGGCAGGTCTGGATGGGAACTCCCCAAATAAAGCTTCTCTATCCCACCTCTACCAAAATGGGATGTTCTGCTACACCTCTCTAAGAGCCACATAGCAGACCAAGACATTACAAAGGCTGACATTCAGGACAAGACATCCCCCAAAGCTGCAGCTCGGATGCCTCCCATGTGCAGGCTGGCAAAAGATGGGCACTGGAAAGGAAGATTTACCTGGGTATCTGTTGGCCTGGTTGCAGCATTACACTCGTTATCATCCACCACTGACACATAGGTGCCCACGACACATTTCACTGCTCTCATCTGGTAGCCTTGGCCACAGGTCATTGTGCACTGGGGGAGGACAGATGGGAGAAAGAGTGCTGAGTCTGAGTAGCTGCTTCAGTTAGAAAGTATTAATCAGCCCACCCTGTGTTTAGACACGTAGTATCAGCAGCAAAAATAAAACTCAGCTCCCCTTCTGGTTTCTCTCCACTTCATGCATTTCAGCTTTAAATTAGGCCAAAGTTTTAATTCACTCTGCCCACCAGAGCCTTTCATGCTTCACCTGCTTCCTTGGGAATGAAGGTGCAAGCATTTAAATGATTTACTTTGCTGCACACATTAAATCACAGTCTGATGGAAGCTGCATCATATCCTTCTCTAAAACTGGTTGTTCAGCCCTATGGTAGCACAAGCAGCTAATGAATAATTTTGCTGATGGGAAATAAGTCTGACTGGGACAGCTAGTCTGGGTTTGTTGCTGTTTTTTAAGTCAAGAGCTAACAGGTCTCTGGAAAAGTAGATGCCAGAACACTCTAGGAGAAATGAGCAACTTGTATTTTAGCAGAAAAAAACCAAACTCACCAACCCAGAAACTGGAAAACACTAAAAGCAACAATAGCTTTTCAATGGGAGCAGCTTTCCTGTGAAAATTAGGCCATGTATTTATGTGTCTAAATATGGATTTAGAAGCGTAACCTTGGAAACCCTTTTTCTTGAAAGTCATGGCCAATTTAATATGACACAGATTAAATTTAGCACAATGGGCAGGTACTGTTATTGTTGCCCATCCGCTGAACCCAAGCGAACAGAGGGCTGCTTTGGTGTGCAAATCAATTAACACAGCTATGTTGCTGAACTTGGATGAAAGGGTAGCACCCAGCCTAGGCCAGGAGCACCCCAGTCCCACCGACTGGGAGCCCCGTGGTACCTGGCCCCACGGCCCCACTTGCCACGAAGCACATTCCTGCTGCTGGCACGTCTGCACCGACTCTGGCTTTGTTTCAGGATCACAAAACCTGTCATTTAATCGATCTTCTCCAAACTGGCACCAGGTCTGGCGGTGTTTGTGCCCTTTTCCACAGGTGACCAGGCACTGCAAGGAGTAAAGCGCGAGCTCAGGCAGTGCTGGGGATGTGCTGCCAGCTCAGCACCCGCCCCAGCACTGAAAAATAAATCTGGAGACCTGCTGCAACCACTGCTTAAAAACTGGTGCTGAGAAGTAGCTACTTAGCTAATGACTACATGCGCTGGAGTAAAGATGAGCATCTTGCAATGAGCGAGGATTGCTGCAGGGAGCTGGTCCAGAGCAGAGGCTGGAGTGTGGAAAGCAAAGTAGAGCTGGGACCCTTCAGCACGGACAAAGTGAGACTCTGCAGGTTCTTTACATCCAGCAGCTGTAAGAGAGAGCAAAGCCACAGCACTGCCCAGTGGGACTTTAGCTGTGCACAGTGGGATGCCAAAGGCTTTTAAAAAACTTGCTCAGCTCCAACTCTGCATGTTAAGGGTCTCAGCTCCTGCTGCAAGCACCTCTTCCACAACCCCAGTGTGACTTGGGCTGCCAGCAGCTCGATCCAGAAGACAGATATTTTGCAGAGAACAATCCCTGTTGCCACTTAATTGCTTTCTTTGTTTCCTAAAAGGAGGCAATTCACAGAAACTAGAGCTATTTGGCCACAAAGGTGACAAGCAGCCTTTGAAGACGAGCCTGCTGCAGGGAAAAGTCTATCATGATCTGGTTTTGTTGCATTGCAAAGGACACCAGCAGCAGTGGAGGAGTTAAGGTAATAAATAGCAGGAAGAGGGCTGAGGAGGATGTTAGTAGGGTGAAAACCTGCCCTCCAGCGACAGCCAGGGCTCATGATGACAATCTCAAGGGAAAACGAGGGCAGAAGGTATTTTTCCTCCCAAAGCTACAGAGCAACTGTGGAAAAACTGGGGAGAAATTACTGCAGGACTAGAGAGCAATTAAACCCCTGTGGCTTAGCAGGCATGGAAAAGGCCACTTGCCCAGTGGTGACAAGGCCAGCGATTTCTCTGCCTATCTCAAGCCTCTCTGTGCACAGGCCTGTGGCCATCTGGAGGAGGCACGGTGCCACATCGAGGGGCACAAAGTAAACCTGAGGGATGAGCAGGGACAAAGCTCTCTCCTTGCAGGTACTGGGCCCTCAGGGTGGGGAAAAGCAGGGCGAGCCTGGTGCACTGACCAGCACCTACCTCGGACCAGTCACCAGTTTTCCACTGGGGGCACGAGAAGTCGCTGCATCGCTGCACCGTCAGCTTCTCCTGCTGACTGCACTTGCTGTCATCCAGGATGTCGTTGTAGGTGTTGACACACATGGCTCGCCGCCGCCGCGTGCCCCCGCCACAGCTCTTGGAGCACTGGGAAGGACAGACACCGAGTAAATACTTTCTGCCACCACACTACAGGCTGAGAGCCCATTTGTTTCCTTCTCTCCCCTTGCAGCCAAGACTGTGAAGAAACAGCAAAAAACCTCCGGAAGAACAACAGGGCATTACTTTGTATATTCCTTTAAAAATCCAGTCTTGCTAAGCTTAATAACAACTTGCATCAATGAGTTTCACAGATTCATTCTGGGTTACCACCCCATTATTTCTTTCACAAAATTGCCTTTCAGTTCTCCCAAATGGTTATTGCTTGTTCTCATTTTAGGAGAGACTAATTCCTTCTAACCAGCCTGCCCCCCTCCCGTGCCATCACTGGAAAGCCCCAAGCTCGTCATTCTCATGGTGCTAGATCTGCATTCGGGAATATTTTCATTCCTGGAAAAGCTAAACAGTGTAAAGCAAACAAATTTCAGAAGTTTTGTGCTGATGATCCTGGCTGTGATGAGAGAAGACAGCCAGCAGGTCTCAGCCTAATGAAGACAGACCTCGGGATGCTTAGAAGTGTAGATTCACTACGGTGGAAAATAAGGAGTACCAGGCTGATCTAGACTGTGGTGTGCTCCAGAAAAAGTAAAGGAAGGAGAATCACTGCGGTCAACTTTTATAGGTTGTTTGCAACCTGAACAGCCTGACAGTCCTGTGTGAGGGGGAGACAGTGTCTGCTGCACTGCTGAGCCTCTCCTCACCTCCGTCCAGGCCGAGTACCGCCACCCTCCCACATTGCAGTCTCCAGTGCACTTCTCCCTCGTGCTTGGCTTGGGCTGGCTGCTGCAGAAGCGGTCGTCGACCTTCTCTACCTTCCCCTCCAGCCTGCTGTACTTGGCACAGTAGATCTCCAGGGTGCGGTAGCCCAGCCCACACTGGGCCGTGCACTCGCTCTTCCTCACGATGTGCCACCTGAGCCAAGGAAAGCAAACGTCAGCCCCGGTGCAGCAAACCCCCACGACCCCCCCCGTGAAAGCACCTGCCTTGGAGAGCATCAGAAGAGGTTGAAGGAGCTGTGAGGCTCTGGGATTCTGCAGGTAACACTGCTGGGGGTGTTTGACATAAATAAGGAATATACACTTGAACTGAAAGTTTTGGTTCTTTACAATATTTCCCAATGTTTTATGGCTTCAAAAAACCTGAAGCAATTAATTCTGGAATTGCTCCTTGTGGGGCAGGAGCTGTCACCAGGTCCCTCTTACAGGCAAGGCAAGCCACGCTGCCACCATGCGGGACCATGCAATGAGGCAAGGGGAGCCCATGACCAAGCAAGGAGCTGTGCTTTGAAGACTTTCTACCCCACCTTCCCCTGCACAAGTGCCACCTCAGCCTCTAAAAACAATTGAAAAATACAGCACCAGAAAAGGATCCGCAAAGGCTTGAAAGGTGTGACAAGGCACTCCACAAGGCAGGATGCCTGCAAAACCATTTTAGCTCTCTGAAGTGCGAGCAAATTACTTGCTTCAAGACACATGAGCCCCAGAGGTGTCAGCAGGGTTTGGAGCTTCTCATTCTGGATGGAGGGACTCCCACTCTGGTGCTTCCTTCCTGGGATGGGCAGAAAAGGCTGCCATTGGTGGCCCTCAAGGACCCACCTGGAGATACAGCCTTGCTTTCCATCAGCCCTGGCCTCATCCCTGTCAAGAGATTCTGGACATGGGCCTTGATCCAGGAAGACATCAGAGACCCTGGAGTCAACAGGAGCCGACTGCCTCAGCACCCAGCAGGGGCAGCTCCTGGGGAAGGGGGCAGTGATGCTCCCATAGGTCCTCAGGCTATTGCCAGTGTAGGGAAAGTAGAGCCCTGCTCCTAAGGAGAGGGAGCAAATTTCAGCACAGTTAGGAGAAGAATAAGATCAAGGGGATTTGGAGTCAATAGCTCCTGAATAGCGGGAGCCCTCACATCCCCTCCTGCTTTTCAAGCTGCTCCATTTGCCCTTCTCAAGTTTCCAACCTGTTGCAATGGCAACCGCTGTTACCGCGACAACCCGACCTACAGCCCCTATACAGCCTCGGGTTTATACAGCCAGAGAAACCCCTTGGGAAACACGGCCATCTGAATTGCTTCACCAGCAGCCCTTTAATGCCACCATATTTAAGCTCCAGAAAGGAAAACAGATTGCTTTTTAAAGGAAAATAGGTTGTAATGATTTAGGCCATGCTCCATCAATTCCAGCTCGCCAGGAGTTGTCTGGGGACAGCCCCAAACCCGCTCTGCGCTTAAGCCTATTCTTCGCTTTAAGCAAATGACGATAAATCCAAGTCTTAGCTACTCTTTTGCTTTGAGCACATGTTTTTCCCTCTTTGTAGGCTGTTTATACGATGAAACTGAGCATTTCTGATCCAGGCAGATGCAAATTTCAGGCATTGTATTGCACAGGGAGATTTTTCAACATTAAGCGATTTTTTTTTTTCTAGTTTGCACTGATTTAATACAACAAGAGAAAAATGAAAATGTACAAAAGTGCCTCTCAAAACGCAGCTGGTGGATGCCAGTCCCTCTGGGTTGACAAATAGGCAACTGCTAATCCTTTTTTTAAATCTAATACAGGTTGGAGAGAAAAGGAATTGGAGTGAGAAGTGAAAGAGGAGTAAGCAATAAATATACAACTTAATGTATACACACGGCTGAGTAGAGTGCACCTTAATTCACATTCTGTGCCACAAGGCTCAGTGATGGGGTCAGGCTGGGGAATTCGATCACATCGCTGGTCCGACACTGTGAGCTGATCCGACTCCCTCGTACACACGGGTTTCCTTTTTCGTTCTCCTGTACAGAAAAACCCCACACGTTGTTTAAGTCATACTGGAAAGCAATCAAATCAGTTATTTCTCTTACTCACAGTATCACAGTATCACAAGGTTGGAAAGGACCTCTGAGATCATCAAGTCCAACCTATAACCTAACACTAACACCAACACTAACACCAACCATCATCTAAACCATGGCACTCAGTGCCTCATCCAGTCTTCCTTTAAACACCTCCAGGGTCGGTGACTCCACCACCTCCCTGGGCAGCCCATTCCAATGGCCAATCACCCTTTCAGTGAAGAATTTTTTCCTCATATCAAGTCTAAACTTTCCCTGACGAAGCTTAAGTCCTTTTATAATAGCAATTAAAAGACATTTAATCACGCTTTTAAATCTCTTTCACAAACAGAGAGGGGGTTAAGAATCTCTAAGAAGAGAAGAAGGGGTTTTAAGGTGGATGAGATGGACACAGGAGAGTGAGAGCAAGCCTGCAAGGATGGGCTCTGTGCATTTAGCATGGCCAGGTGGGAACAACTGAGTGTCAGACCCAAAACCAGACACAGATGCCTTTTGCAGCCTAAGGAAATGTCACATAACCTTTTCTGTGCTTGAACTTCTTCACCTGAAAACCAAGTTGCAAGGCTCACCTAGCAACCAGGTTGCAAGGCTCACCTAGCTCTGAGAGGGCTTTAAAGATGTCCTGCACTGAAACTGAGAAGCAGCAGAGCCACACTACACCTCATGTGACATCATCTCCCACTACAGCCCAGGGAAACGATCCTGCCCATAATGGGCAAATCTCAAAACAAGGAAACGGAGAGCAGTTTCACAAGAGTTGCCCAGCCCCTAGATGAATCCAGGACAAAACTGTTGTCGTCTTTAAAGCCTCCCCAAGCACCCACCTTGGCAGAGCTTACTGCAGGGCTGCCACGGGCCATACGCATTCCAGTAAAACTGCTGAGGTTTGTCCTCGATGGGGATATTAAAAGTATAACGAACGTCAGGATTGTACAAATTACCCACTGATAAAACCTGAGGGGGAAAAAAGATGAAGCAGAGTGAACCAATAGACCTCACTGCCCACTGTTTTTAGTCTAATAACGCCAGGCAAACTTTCCAACACACGCAACATATACTTCACCTGAAGCGTTATTTCTTGCTCAATCCGATCTGTAGAATTAATCCTTTCAATAGTATTATCCGATCCGCTGTATTCGATCACAGCATTCCCAACTTTGATTTCCCTTTTAAACATACTGACGACAAAGTCTCCATTTAATATAAAGTCTCCTTGACTGTTAGATAAGGCTGCATAGGTGCAAAAAACAAGAACTAAAGACGCAGAATTAACTCAAACGTACATAGCAACGTGGGTCATGCGCTCTCAGGGCTCCTTTTCTTTGGGGTGGGAGGAAAAGCCCGCTGGCACTCTCAAACAGAAAGGACATAAAGAGAGCAGCAGAGTTCTTACAGACATTGTGTTTTCTCCTTTTTCCAATGGAGAGCTTCAGTAAAATGAAGGCTGAATGCCTGAAGCTGTTGATAAATAGTTCACCCCTAACCTAAGGCAGAGTTCCTCAAAGGCATGCTGGGTTGAGTGCTGGATGCAGAACACAGCCTGCATCCCCTTGTATACAACAGAAATAACCCTGCCCAAAGATTTCTGATAGCCGTGCAGAGTGGCTTCCTCCTTCTTTTCAGGTGTGTTCTTAGGATAAATGCACATGCCCTAATTGCCCAAATGTTTTATAGCAGATAATTACAGGGAGTTTGGTCAGTATCTCTCCCTGTCTCTCCTCCCCCCTGTACTTTTATTATTCCAAATCTTAAGGTATGTGAAAGCACTGAAGGCTTAAAGCCTAAATGCTTTATAAAAGGCACAGTTTCCTGAAAACAGCAGTCTGCTGCACAACTTCACACTAATGCGATTATGGAGCTAATTTCCTAAGTTAGTTTCCCCACCATTTCACCCATCACAGCTACATTACTACAAAGCCTCTGTACTGAAAAATCTAAACTTAACACCAAAACACCAAAGGGAAAGTTTTTATCATGAACGAGGAGAGGTAACGAAGCAATATAATACTGCTCAGTAGCAAAAAGATATAGATGGAGCTAAAACTTACAAAGCAGACCCTACACTTAACCAAATTCCACACTTTGGAGGCTTTAATGTCATTAGACAGTAGTAAAACTCATTAAAGGATTCCTTCCCGTTTACTGCATCTCCTACAACAGTAGGTGCACGTCTTGGACTTGATGACAACATCAAATTCCTCCTAAATTGTTAAGCAACTACAAGGTTCACAGTACCGAGGGCCCAAGATTTCACACTCAGTGAGCTGCAAAATAAGTGGACACATGCACACTTCTCATTTGCTTCTAGTCAGGCCTAATGTGAAGAGATGCTTTCCCAGCAATATTAAAGCAACATTAAAGAAGATTTGACTTCATTGCTTCCCATGAAGATTAAAGGCCCTCCAAGAAGAGCTGAGAAGTTCTTTGGGGCTCCTTCTGGGGTGAACCAGTTTGAATAGGCACAACACAGTGAAGACTGTTTCTCTAGAAAGGATGAATAATGAAATGTATCCCTCTCCCAGGATGGAAAACCACCATATCTCAGTAAGGTTTTCTTGTTGTTTATACACATTCATGCTGGGCCATCTAATTTCGTTGCTGTGAATGTGCAGAAATGATGCAAGAGGGCTGTAAGTGAATGGCCATGTGCACACAGAGACAGACAGCCCTGTGTGACTCCAGTCTGGGAGGGAGGACAGGGAGGACCCACTCAGCTTTTTGCCTGAATGAAGGGTCCAGACTCATGGATGGCATTTCAGAGCAACAGCCAAAGCTGTCAGCATTGTTTCCCTTTGGGGCACAATAGTCTCCTCCATTTGTTTCTCAAGCAACTTCCTTTATCTTCAAAGGGCTAGGAATCTCATTTTCAGTGTACCCAGTTATGGGCTAAGCCCTACATTTTTTAAAAAAAAGCTCAACAACACAGGGATTTTGTGAGATGAAACGAGATGAATTGCCCTGGCCAGAGATGTAAACACGAGACACTGTGCTACTGGAGTGCAGCTGGCAGTGTCAGGCATGGGCCATGCAAAAGAGGAGGAACATAGGCAGAAGAGCAACCACCACCCTGGGACTTCACAGAGTCACAGCCTGACTCCCTGCTTCATCAGCAGCTTGAACAGACTGAGGGACACAAACAGGACTTAATGGCAAAACCAGCTTTCAAATTGCAGTAGAGACGCTTTAAGTTGTGATGAGGAGACTCCAGCAGAATGGAGAAGTCTGTTTGGTTCCCAGCTTTGTGCCTCAGCTCACACCCGCAGCCTGGGCTTGATGGCCTTTCCCAGCCCTACGGACTCTCTGGGGGGACATTATAATCCATGAGCTTCCCAAACTTTGCATCAAAGACAGCATAAATGAAAAGAAGGAGCAAGATAAGACTGAATTTTGGTAGACATATGAACTACATTCTCGGGAAGAAAACACCTCTCTTAAATTAATTCCTCATCCTCCCTAGCAGAGAGCAGCCAGTAGATATCTCACCATGACCAGGCAATAAAGCAGAGTTCTGGACTGAAACAAGGACTGCACTCACCCAGGTAGTTGTCATCCTCTGGTTTCCCTGAGTAACTGTGCTGACGCACATCAATATTTGTTGCACCAGCTGGGATGCGGACCACAACGTTATAGCCTAGAAGAGATTTAGCAGAAAGTCAAGGATATTACACAGACATTTCATTTGCTTTCTACAGGAGGAAGGGAAATGAGCAAAATTACCTCACATTACACAAGCCGATACTTTTCATTTAGGGGTAGCATAAATAGTCATAAAATGGAGCATGCTATAGCTAGAAGGATTTTGCATTCTACATCAGTGTTTTCATAGATTAAGTGAGGTAATGGCTTTTATAGACCCACATTTTTCACTATAAAGTTTTTAGCAACAGATTCTTACCATAATGCACCGTGTTAAATGTGCCCGCAACAGTTTTGCATGAAGAATTATCCCCACCACAAACACCACATTTATCTCTTCTTGCTTTTGAATTCAGCACATGATCACATCCAGCTTGCTTTAAGAGAGAAATTGAAAAAACTAGATTGAGCAACACAGACTGGAACAGCATTTACAAACCTCCCAATTAAGGCACACAAAAGCTTTGTATGCAAAAGGCTGCCATGAGACAGATTGTTTTGCTTCCCCACATTTTTTCTGCTGCTTTACAGTGTGGCTATCCCACAAGACTTCCAAAAAAAGGCCTTTTTTACAAAGCAAGAATCAAACCTGCCATATGCATCAGGTGATGCCTTCACTAGAGAAAACTCCTCGCATCGTTGTTCCCATAGAGAAGATTGTGAAAAATAATTGTGAGTGGTAATGTATCACAGTATCACAAGGTTGGAAAGGACCTCTGAGATCATCAAGTCCAACCTATAACCCAACACTAACACCCACACTAACACCAACCCATCATCTAAACCATGGCACTCAGTGCCTCATCCAGTCTCCCCATAAACACCTCCAGGGTCGGCGACTCCACCCCCTCCCTGGGCAGCCCATTCCAATGGCCAATCACCCTTTCAGTGAAGAACTTTTTCCCTCACACCAAGCCTAAACTTCCCCTGATGAAGCTTGAGTCCATGCCCTCCAGTTCTGTCACTGGTCACCTGAGAGAAGAGACCAACCCCTGCCCGACTACAACCTCCTTTTAGGTAGTTGTAGAGAGCAATGAGGTCTCCCCTGAGCCTCCTCTTCTCCAGACTAAACAGCCCCAACTCCCTCAGTCGCTCCTCATAGGACTTGTGCTCCAGCCCCCTCACCATCTTCGTTGCCCTCCTCTGAACACATTCCAGTATCCTGACATCCTTCCCAAACTGGGGGGCCCAGAACTGTACACAGTATTCAAGGTGAGGCCTGACCAGTGCCAAGTACAGGGGGACGATAACTTCTCTGGTCCTGCTGGCCACACTATTCCTGATGCAGGCCAGGATGCCATTGGCCTTCTTGGCCACCTGGGCACATTGCTGGCTCATGTTGAGCTTCCTGTCCACCAGCACTCCCAGGTCCTTTTCTGCCTGACTACTGTCCAGCCACTCTGTCCCCAGTCTGTAGCTCTGCAATGTGAAGTGCTCTGGGGGCTGACTGGGAAGAACCAGGGCAGAGCACAGAAAGAAGCATCACATGTATTCAGGCTTGGACCATCACAGCCCTCCGTAACTTAGGGCAGATGTGCAGGCATCCTTCATGCACAGCTCTTCTGCAAATCAGGAGGTTGTCTCAAGCTTCAGCCCAGCTGGGGCTGGCGGAGCCTGCGGATGCTGCTGGCAGCCCCTGCGTGAAGAGGGCACTCCAACAACCAGGTGGGCAAGGAGTGGAAGCACCATCCTGACACAAAACACTGCAGTCACCCTTGCTCAAAAGAAGGGAAACTACTCACCCGGCAAAGGCCCTGCACACAGATGTCATTTGTGTCGGGGCCACAGGGCGTCCCGTCGATGACGCGATCCCGCAGCTGATAATACGCAGTGTTCCCCGCCACTCGGCAGAACAACTTGCACCGGTCCTTCATCAGGACTGGGGATGGGAAGGAAGAAAACCAGAAGCACGTTATCCAAATGCCACCACCCTGATGCAACGATGCGGGAAGCGAGACCTGCATTCCCCCCCAACTTACTGCCGCTGTATTTGGGAACCCAGCGCACGTTGGTGGGCAGCCCGTTGATGTTGAAGTGCTTCCCGTCGAAGTCGGCACATTGCTCGTCCCGGAAATCTTTCTTCAGCTTCGAGCATGGTTCAGTGTTGCAGGATTTAAACTTCATGCGACGACCCACACAGTACTTCCCACCATTTTTAGGTCTGCAGAAACAAGATGAGATTACGGTTCCAAAACCCAACCTGTTTGGCAGAGTCAGGACGTGCAACACCAGTTTGTGGGCTCTGTCTTTGTGCATGTCTTTAATTAATATCCCAGTACAAAAGGCTATGCAAGTGAACGATAAAAATGATGATACATATCATGCTAAAGAGGGATGAAAAAGGGAACATTTGCTCTCTGATGAATGCAGCAGTAGTGAGAGAAGACAGAGAGGAAAAGCAACGTCTTCCTCCCTAACCAGGGATTTAGTTTCACACTCAGGGACCGCGTACAGGACCATCCCTCCAGAACCTCATCATTCCTACAGCCTTTGATGGCTGAGAGTTTGCATCTGATCTCCTGGATTGCAAATAACTAAACATCAGCAGAAGGGAGAAAGGGCTTCCCTGCAGAGGCTGAAAGGCCAGGCAGCACTTAGTCCTTTGGGACTTATAGCCCAGAATGGTAGAAGTGGTAATGCTAGGCACCTTTAAGCAAGAGTATCTCCACATACTCCAGAAAGCACCAAAGATGGCCAATAAATACCCCCATTTTATAGTAGCGTGACTCTGGTACAAACTGGGGAGAGCAATATCATCCAAGTCAAATAAAAGCCAGAGTATAAGCCTGGCAGAAATTCTAATTTCGAATTTCCCAATTTCCCGATTCAGGGCTGTAGTCATAAAACTATTCCTGTCCTTGTACACAGACAGAGTCTCTGCCAGATAATAGCTCACTCTGGGGACTGAAAAAGCCTCTCCCACTCCAGCCCCTGTCAGCAGCAGTGCGGGAGCGAGCTGCACGCAGACACTGGAGAAGCCCAGCAGAAAGCACTTTTCTGGTGAGGACTGATTTTCAGCTACAGTATTGCTGCAAGGAAAGTACCCATGGGACAGAAGCTATCCCATTTACTGTCTGTTGAAAGGACATCTCTTCTAAGAATTCAGGTAAGATTTCATATGCCCATTTATGTGCAGTTTTCTATGTGTATAATGAATTGTAATAAGAAAACAAAAAAAGGATGGACTAGTGTTTAAATACAACCTGCAGTCTCTCCATCTCTGCTGCTCTTTCCTGAAACTTCAAATGAAACAGGGAGTGCATGATGAAGGCTTCTAGAACCTACCACCATTAATATGCAGAATAAAAAGTGTGGTACCACCGAAGCTGCTTTCCTTCTGTAACATCAGGGAAAAGCAAAGATATTGCAATTTGGTTGCAATGTTAGCAGGGTCAACTTGGGCAAAGTTGCAATTATCTGAATTATCTGTGCTGAGGGGAGATGAAGCTATAACATCCACTCCAGCCATCAGCATGAGAAGGCTTCACTGTCCGAGGCAGCCCTAGTTTCTCCCCTTAAGAGCATCCTGAGCAGCCAGAGCCACCTCATCCTGACAGCATTGTGCCAGGGCATGTGTACAGAGGTAGAGAATGGCCCTGAAAGCTCAAGATGTCATCTGTGCCCAGCTCCAGCCTCTGCTGCAAAATAAAAGCTAAACTTACATCTTCCACCCAATCCAAGAAGTGCAGATCAGAAAAGCGACACACTGGTCTCAGAAATCCTGGCACCTGCACCTCCTGCTTTCAGGGCTTTCCTTTGGGATTGGCTTTGCCTTGCCCCAGGACCACAGGCCCCTTGGTGACCCAGGGTGCTGGCAGAGTGCACCCTTCTCAGGAAGGAAGTCAGTTGGCACGCTTGGAAGCCCTCCAAAGTATGAATGAAGAAGTGATAAACAGGAACCACCCCTGCCATTAGCACGGAGATGCCCATCATAAGCTCTCCAAACTGTTGCCAGCATCTCCTAACATAACAGAGCCACAAACCCCTTGCTTACGTATGAAGGTCTCTACACACAGTGAGTCAAAAGTTTCTGCAGCTGAACACAATTTTTTAGCATCTCTTGAAGTACAGGCACATCAATAACCTGTAAAGCCCAGCAGCACTTCTTCTCCCACCGACAGCAATTCTTTGCTCTTACATTTGAAAACTACTTGAGATTTAATAGCACAGTTCCTGTGAGATAAATGAGGAGACAGAGGTATGCAGAGGGCCTTGTACTTGCCTAAAGACTGCCTGCAAGGTAGGGAAAGGCAGGCAAACTTGCCACCACCCCATCAGCACCATGTGAGGGATACTCATAGGTTTGGTAGGAGTTGCCTCTCCCAGGTTGTTGGCTGCCTCCAGCAGCTGCAGGCAAGACGCAGAGCACCACCACAAACACACACAGGATTTTTCCTGCCAGCATCCTCTTCTTGCTGAGATGTGCATTGCTGCAGTGCAGACCCCTCAAGTCCTATCCTAAATGCTGAGGGGAGTGATTTGTCTTTAGGCACAGCCCGGAGCCATATCTAGTAACATCAGCTCAACTGCTCCAAGGGAGACTCTCACATGCTATCTGGAAACTAAATCTGTGTCATTAGCAAAGGTTTCTGGTGTTTGCAATTAGACAAGCAACCACCCAGTGCTTGGTGCAGGTTTCAATTTACAGATTGATTTCACACCACCAGTTCTTGGTGGAGCAAGTCTAAACCCAGTTCCTACCCATTTAGTCTATTCTCAACCTCAGTATGACAAAGAACTTGAATTAATTTAACTGATTACACTTGGGACTGCTCCAGACTAACCCAGAGCAGCAGCCCCTGTGGATGCATCCTGGACTCCTCCTGCCTTGCACGCACAATGCTGATTTCTGGGGGTTTCCCACCACCAGAGCCCTTCCTGCAGACAATCCCCATGCAGGGACATTATCTACCTCCAGCTACAAAGGGACATCTCAACCATCTCACTACACAGCACATGGGGAAGCTTCACAGCTGTGGCTGCAGCACATTCCAGACCTTGGCAAGTCTGCATTATTCACAACAGAGTTAACAGGATTCATCAGTTTCACTTTGAAATCATTTATATCACAGCAGGACTGTTCCAGTTTGACAAAGGTTCTAAAGTATGCGAACCTCTAGCAGGGCATTTCTTTAAAAAGATTGCAATTACAACATTTTTATCACATTGCTTCCAATATAAATCAATTCAATTACAATAAGGCTTTTAAATACTGGTAGTTAAGAAGAACATGCACGAGCATTTTTTTTAAGAGCATGTCTAAACAAATTCAAAGATCCCAAGCTACGGATGGTTTCCTTTTCTCTAGACATCACTTGCAAGACTGAGACAACATTGAACATCTGGACACACCACAATCTGAATGAAACTAAAACTTGCCATTGTGTTGCAAACTGCCAGCTTATTAACTGTGGCAGTGCATTTCCCCACAGCCAGCATTTGGTGCTGAGGCACTCTCACACTTCTGACATTTCAAACCAACCCTAAACCACCCTGACAGTTTTAGGGTGTTTTTAAACCAGCATTGCTTTTCACCGAGTCTGAGTAAACAGAAAGAGTTGACCCTGAAAAGTAAGTCGGCCTCATGTAACATCCTGTCCTATGCAGGGACAGGAGTTGGACTCGATCCTTGTGGGTCCTTTCCAGCTCAGGACATTCTATGATTCTATGAACATCTACTTTCAGTGTCACAAAGAAATACAGGATATTTTAGGGTGTGCAATATTTTTATGGATAATCATCAATGATGTACCACAGTGATGGAAGGGAAAAGCAGTGCATGCATAGAAACCTCCTTGCTTTCTCTTAACGTCCTTTCTCTCTGAATCATCTCTAGGTGACCGAGTAATGGCTGCTGCGGACCTGCTTTCAATCTAGAAATCCCCTTACACACTGGTTTTGCTGAGTTCCTCCCAGCACATCAGAAACTCTCAGGACACAGCAGACAGCCCTGAGGGACACTGGGGTCTTATCCCACTCCCACCCGACAGGTCTTAAATGCATCATCCGCAATTACTAACCTTGAACGTTTTCATTTGCAGACCTGAAGGCAGTGCCCAGCTCTCCAGGAGCACCAGGTACAGGCACTTCACCAGGAAGAACTGCTTTGAGGGGTGCTTTGCGGGTGCTCAGCCTCATACTGCTGTGCCCAGGGGCACTCAGGCTGCCACAATGAAAGGACCCTGGACACCAGCTGCAGGCTATGTGTGTTCACCTCCACGTCTCCCTCTGTGACTGCGCTCACGCAGAGACTGCAGAAAAAAATGTGAAGCTCCAGTGTGCAGAGATCAGTTTGGGATCTCTTTTGCAGCGCTCCAGAAAGCCCTGGGCCTGGGAATTGGTAGATGTGCTGCCAACAGCCAGCAGAGTTATCTATAGATGTGTTTACATGTCAAGATCAGAGAGCCTCCAGCACAGGTGGATACTTCTGTGATGGACTAAAATGCAGACTCAATTAGATTCATACCCAGAGATAACACTACTCCATCCAGAAAGTTGTTCCAGAAAAAGGGCTCCTGGTATCGACATCTTATGGAATGTGCCTTTTTCCCACCATTCTGCAGCTATGGCCTGCTTTGAAATCCAGGGCTTGCACCAAAACCCCTCTATGTGATGCACTGCAGCCATGGGCTTTGTCTGTACCAGGCAGCCTCAAATTCCCAAGTGGGCAATCTTGGTGGGAAGGGTCTGGTCTGGTTAGCTAATGCATTCCTTCAGCGTATGTCAAAACACAGCCTGCTGCCACTTCAGAGGCTTACAGCTTCCTACAGCCCTGCAAGGTACTCATCCATGTAGGTGTCAGAATATGTTACACACAGAGGCAGGAGCTGCAGCCTTATTTTCTGCTATCTTTATGCAAGATAGCACCCCAGATGCTCCGGCACGGAAAAGGCTTTACAAAGCTAAACTATCCTTGAATATAAATACTTCCTGGAAACTATTCTAGACCTTGCTCAAAGTATCTGGGTTGATTTTTCTGCCTTCTACAACAGAGGAGAAAGAGGCCACACCTTCTCTGTAGATTCTTGAAGTACTTGGAAAAGAGGGAGAGGCAGGACAGTACCCAGCAGTGCCTCCTCCTCTTACATTGGTCTCAGCAGCCCCACAATAACAGGGACACAGATGGCAGGAGCCCACACTACAATGTCAAATAACAGGGACAAAACAACAGAGTCGGTGTAAAGCTCTGTGAAGGGTGCTAGGACAGATGCCCCGTGAAGACTTCATGAGGGGCTGGAGAAGAGGCCAGTGCCAGCTATATGGTTCTCAAAAGGGGCCTGGAAAATAACCACTATTAATGGAAAGCACAGGGGGTGTCACAGGCAGTTTGGTGCCCACTGCCTTTAGGTACTTTTGCAAATCGCAGCCAAAGCAGAAGGCCTCATGAAACACCAAGATACAAAACACAAACTGTAAGAGAAGATGGAATTTAAAATCCCTTTACTAGCCTTTAGGATAAAGGAGATTTTCTACCACACACAACTAGCAGTCCAAGCAGACGCCTCTCCAGAAATAAGGAATACATCTCCCTGACAGTATCCAAAGGTTTGACAGCATAGCTATTTTTGCATGTGGAAAAAGATTTTATCTTTGCATCTCCATGGCTACTGGAAGACCACATGGCATGTGCTGACTCAGCACAGTGAGATGACAACTCCTTTGTGCCTGTGTGTTTCTCAGGATTACTTTAATTAATGCCCTGGCGCCCAGTGCCCTCAGCCTCAACCCCTCTCTCCGGTCTCAACACTTGCCCAGCGTGCTCAGCCAGCCTCTCCTGTCACTTCACCACCGGTGCCACAGGTACCACCTCTCCCTTCTCCCATTAGCAGTGATGAAACTGTCACTGGTGCATCACTAATGGCAATACTTTGACAATAAGCTGTCCAACAGCAATGATAAGAAAGTGGAAAGAGCCTGCTCCACCTTCTTAAGACCCTTTGGTTCAACCAGCTCTGCAGACCCTTCTCCTCTCCATGTCTCAGTCCCAAATGAGAGCCTGGAAAGAACCCTGTCCACCCCTTTTTGCTCTTGTAGGCTGAAAGGAGGCAGTTAAACAGAAACTAGTACAGTTCACAATTTATGTAAACAGGCTGTTTTCATACCAGTTGCTCAATCTATTTCTAATATTTCACCAGCCACACATTCATTTTCTTGAAGCCCACAGCAAAACTCCCTGCCATTTCAAAGGGTACAGGATTTTGCATTCCAGACTGAGAGCAAACATTTCTGAATGCCACTTCTTAATGGGGCACAGATTTCTGCTGAGGTTTGGCTAGTCTACACCAGCTGACATGTAACTGTATAAAGGTTCAGCTGCAAAAGCAGCCAGATGCTGCAAAACCAGCCAAAGCAGGAATAAAACACTAGAAAATTGTATAAAGGATATGACTTGTATCAACAGCTGCAAAAGTAGCCAAAGCAGGGGTAAAATAGTGAAAAATGGATAAAAAATATGGCTCCTTCCCTTCTTTCTCCTTTCTGATCCACAGATTTGGAGGAAGAATGACACCAAAGGAAGCAGGACCCACAGAGATGTGCTTCCCTAGTAAAACAGAAGGCAACAAACCCTCGCAGATACTAGTTTTTTCCTTATCTCTATGTGGAATGAATCCCTTTTTAGTGCTCTTTACCCACAAACCCAACCTGCAAACAGCTCCTCCCGCGTTCCAGTGCCAGCCAACACCACCTGTCCCTGGGGCACATTTAAGTGGGGACAGCCAAAGGGGACTTCAGCCCATTTGGGCAACCCAGCTGCTCTCCCAGTTTCAGCCAGCGGCGCTTCCCGCCCGCGCACTTACTCGGGCCTGTTGCACTCCCGCATCGCCGTCTTTATGCCACCGCCGCAGGTCCTCGAGCAGCTCCCGAAAGGGCTCCACGTCCCCCACGCTCCATCGATCACCGGTGCCTCTCGCTCTTTGGGCACACACATCCCAAACCGGCAGTGCTGTGTGAAGGAGAGAGATGGGAAAGGTGGGTTTGCATTGCATTTGCATGACAAAGGAGGTTGAAGTCGGGCAGGGGTTGGTTTCTTCTCTCAGGTGCCCAGTGACAGAACCAGAGGGCATGGACTCAAGCTTCGTCAGGGAAAGTTTAGACTTGATGTGAGGAAAAAGTTCCTCACTGAACAGGTGATTGGCCATTGGAATGGGCTGCCCAGGGAGGTGGTTGAGTCGCCGAACCTCAAGGTGTTTAAGGGGAGACTGGATGAGGTACTGAAAGCCATGGTTTGGATGATGGGTTGGTGTTAGTGTTGGTTTATAGGTTGGACTTGATGATCTCAGAGGTCCTTTCCAACCTTATGATACTGTGATACTGTGACAAGCCAAGTGCCAGGGACCAGCCTGGATGCTAAGGCTCACGCTTTCTTATTTCTCAACCACTAAAAAACACAGCACAGGTTTTGTAGTGAAATAAAATGTAAACTTCTTTAATTTTTGTCTGTCACCTCCATATTTTTTTCCTCTCTGCATCCTTAAATGAATAAGCAAAGACAAGCTGCAGAGTCCATGGGAGTGATTTATGGGAACAAGACTGTGGACAACAGCAACCAGTGAATATTCCCTGTTTCCTGGTATCGAACAGCGTGGTAATGCTCATGGCACTGGCTTTTCAAAAAGCCGCTTATCTGATTTCCTGGAGAGCAGCAGGAACCACACCATGTCAGAGGAGGAGACAGACAGCAGGGAAAACAACAGGGAAAACTCAATCCTCCTCCTCACAGCTGTACAAAGCCTAGAATAGAAGAGGGAAAGGAAACGTCCAAAACCAAAGGGCAAATAAAGTAGAAAAATGAACTCCTCAATCCAAAAAATTTTTTTCACTCAGCCATAACATGGGACTTGCCAAAGCCTGGCCCACACTTTTGTTTTCCAGCTATAATGCCTGTTTTCAAAACTGGTTTAAATTATATGGGTAAGCTCCTGTTCCCCATTTTTAATGACATAAATTGTGTCCCTTTGGGGTATGTGTGCTAGTTTGACTACACAGACTTCTGGAGAGGTGAGATCTAGAACAAAGTCACCTTCTGGTCCCACCAGAGTGGACAGGAACATATCTCCAAGGCTCGTGAGAGCAGGGCTTCCCTCGCACTGAACAGTGCTTGCTACAGGTTTAAACTCCAAGATAGATGCCTAAATCTTTGCAATTATATGAAGTCCAAGCATTGTTGATTGCTCACAGATTCAAAGAGGTTACAGATTTAAAGAAGAAAGCATGTAGTGCATTAAAGTATTCACTTCCAATATTTGTCTACAGCAGATGCTGTTCGATCAAGGAACAACTGATGGTCTGATGGTCTTTATGGCAATGGAGTCAAATTTACTGATGTGTTATGTTTTCCCAGCCTTTTCACTAATACCAGAACTAGGTCATATCGAGACACACGATAAGCTCACCCTTCTTTTTAGACATCCTTATGAACCACCTTAGAGAAAACTACCTAAGAAAACAGAGCACAACCAAGCTGCAATGGGGGTTCTGCATCCAGCCCATAGGACACTGGTTCCACAGCATGTTTGACACATTTTTCCCACGATGGCCAGCTTGCCACATTGCTTTGCTGATGAAGAAAGCTGATCTCAGGTATGTTTGCCTGCAGGCTGTTTTGTAGGATGGCTGAACAACTCATAGCTTGGGCCCTAAACATGGTGTTCGCTCAGAGATGAGCACGGTTTCTAGGTTGCAATGTGCCCTGGATTTGCTTTCATCTGAAGATCTGATTCCCCAGATGGAATCTGGCTGAAAAATGTCTGCTACAGTAAAGGAGAGGAATAAAATAAGCTGAAATGCCTGTTTCTTCGCTGCAGGACAAACCCTTACAATGCATAACTCCTGGCATTTAGAAGGTTGAAAAACTGCAGGATGGGGTTCCCTACGCCAGTCCTGAAGAGGGACAAATAGGTCTGACAGCTATTGTCAAAGCAAAAAAACACATGACACCAATTCAACAGTGCTGTCCCAGTGCAGAACTTCTCACAGCAACATTGATGCTCACAGCTAAATATATAACCACAGTCCTGCTTGGCACCACTGACCCAGAGAAGACGACTGAATAGCTAACTAGTGAATGTACACAGCTAACAGACCGTGACATGACCTATATGTCTCCCATCTGATGGTTGAGAATTAACCAGGAAATCACCTACACCCCTTGATTTTTATTAAAAATTGGGGGGTTGAAGTTGATGGTAAATGAAAGAGGGGGGGAAAAAAAAAAGAGCAGCTGTTTTACATAAACACTAAGATTATTTTATGGAAACGCAATGGTGTTTCTCAGAACCACACTGTGAATAGTCTGGCTGTGCAACCTTCATGCCTTTTGTATTTTAAAAATAATTTCTATGTGGAGTTACAACAGAAAACCCAAAAAGCTTGCCAGGGTTCTCTTTCCTATGAGCTTACAGATCAGAGAACGAAGAGAATAAAAGAGTTTTTGTCTGGAGCAAGTTCAAAATAAAACTTAGGCACAGAGCTGAGCAGGAGAGCAATGGCAGGGACGGGAGACACTACAACAGACTTTCCTTTCCTTTGTCTTGCCACTGGAGTCCCTGATAATTCACCACATCCAGCTCCCATCCTCGGGCTGACTTTGGCTGAATGGATTAGCAGGGGGCAGACAAGCGCTGTGAAGCTCCATGCATGCATAACATATACGCTACCTGCTGCCATACGGCAGGAGACAGAAACGATTACCATTCATCTACTCTTCTTTTGCCATTCTTTAAACAACCCTGAAAACCACAAGAGATAGAGGCCCAAGTTTATGACCCTCTTTATACTCTTTCCGTGATTTATTTCCACCTGACAACGCACTGGTGTGGCGAAACACTGCAAATCATTGTGACTGGTGCTCACCCAGGAAAGGCCAAACTCTGGGCTGGGCTTATTACTTGATTTAGCAGTGACAAATTCAGTATCCTAATATGCATAAGCTAACACTCCCCTGTTTTTTTAGTATCCTTGATTTAAGAATATATTTAGAGCCTGGTTAAATCTACATCCCCGTAGTTTTATCTAGATTTTTTTTTTTTTTTAGCTATTCAGGCTCCCTCATTTCCAAAGACATCTCCATAAAAACAGCATGGTATTTTCTCCATCTGCCAATCCTTGTATCACAGGCTTTACACATGCAAACTGGAGACAAGGCATTAGTCAGCAAGCAGCAGTCTGATGGGGCTACCGACCACAGCAGAGTACCAAACCAGCGATCTATTCCAATTGAAAAGCACTCCAAACTCACACCTCAACACTTTACAAGCCCAAGTAAACACTGAGGAGGAGAGAGTTTACAACAATCCAAGCCTTAAGCTTGAATTAGACCAACACACAAACAAAGAATTACTCCACAAAGCCTTTTCATGAAAATACATTCAAATGCCTGAACATGAGTGGAACTGCATCAGCTTTTCTTAAAAGCCCATCTGCTCTCAGCTGAGAAGTTCAGGTCACACTTGTCTACTTTGTCTAAACTCGTCAAATTGTCCAAATTTGTGGACTGAAATGTTTTTGCTTATATGGTCTTTATTAAGAGCCATGCAGGTGGACACTTCCTCTTGCATGACATAGGGTGACTCTGAGGAGGTGCTAATCTGCTCCACTACAGTTGTTTGCACATCGCTCTGGTCATATACAAGCGCAATTGCACGTTTATCAGAACAAAATTGCAGCCCAGGTTTCCAGAATTTCTGAGCTTCCAGAGGTGAGCAGACTCCAAGGGTCTCAAGATAAGGTCACAAAGTCCCAAGTCACAGCAACTCTACAGGTGACTAAACTTTATCCTGAGTTTCAAAAGAGAAAAACATTAGATATTGGTGTACCCCTGTTCCCAAGGAATAGGACAGGAATAGGATTTCCAGCCACTTCTCTAAAGCACATTCTCAACAATGAAAACAAATGTATTGACTGTGCTTTTCCCTAAGAAAGGAAGGCAAATTGATACATAATGCCTATTATCTTGAAGGAAATCAATCCAGTGTCATTGAATGACTTTTCAGACACATGCAACCGAAAACTAACTGTCAAGGAGATCCACAGCCTGTTTGGAAAATTCAGATATTTTTATTAAAATGCATTTGAAAGAGTATGAATTAAAAAGTTGACTCCTTCTACAGAAAACTTTAACTGTTGATCATCAACAGACAGAAAAGCAAAGTGTAAGCTATTCCTTGTAGAATAACATCACACTTTTTTTACTAGACACAGATGGAGAATATTTTTGTTCAGACACAGATGCATTTTTCTTCAAAAATTTCAGTATCCTAATAAAAGAAAAATCCTTATAAGTGTTTCTCCAGATCTGGACAACTAAAATCTAAATACTTATTCTAGAAACCACAACGCTAGCTGGAAACTAACATTCCACATGGAAACTGAATATTTCTATGAATTACTTCCAAAAATGTTCCCTACAGAAAATGTCAACCAGTTCTATATTTTACTCTGAAGTTGTCAAGATGAGAAGCCAGATGGCAAGTCTATGTTATGCAAAATTACTAATTGCTCACATCACACAGGAAATTTCTAATAAAAGACTAGAGAAGCTTTGCGAAGTTTTGCTCGAGTTCACTTGAGGGCATTAATTTCAAAAGATAAGCACTCCAGAAACAATACCTACTTAAAAAAATGTTATGCCAAACATTCAATTTTTAATCACATTATCTGGGGCAGAGCTGACCCAAGCAGACCAGGTTTAAAACACACAGAGCCTGCTTTGGGCTTCCCCCTTTGCAGTCAGAGGTTGTGCATCACGCAGTCAGTTACTGGGACAGGTATGCTTAGCCTGAGCCCTAGGAAATCTAGCAATGATGTATGGAGTATTACAAACCTTTCCAGGCTCACATTCTGTCCCATCAGCCCAAGGTGTGTGTTGTGTACGACATCCCTTGTGTGCACCATCAATGTTAATACACCAAAGTCGCCGACACTGCATCTGCTTAAGTTATTAAAAAGATGAAGAAATTAAATAAATGTACGACACATGTCTTATCAGACCAGATCTGTTATGAAATTATCCCCCTAGGATTTAACATTGACTACCAAGCCTGACAATAATTTGACAGGTCGTGAGCCTCCCATTCGTCCAACCCCAGGAGGCTCCATTTTGCCCTAACAACACCAGGAAAACCAAAGTATGGAATTTCTCTTACCATATATGGGCACACCTGAGAGCCGGGTCCAAAAATTAACTCACATTGTTTGTTGACATCGTAAATCAGCCCCGGGAGCTGCTGAGGCAAAGTGTAAGTTCTTGATGAAGGTTCATCAAGCAAACACTCTCCATAACCAGTGCTACAACACAAAGCAGAGAAATGGTGTTAAAACAGGAGGTGATGCAACTACAACCCATTAGTTTTTACTTGAGCCAGCCTCAGGTGCACCACATTTGCCATATTTAACATGTAATACAGCAGCTACTGCAGACTCCAGCACACAAGGGCAGGAGGGTCCATTACCCACTCACCACCACCCCCCCATGCTATGCTAATGACCATCCACCACCGTGCAGTCAAACATCCTGGCCAAAGCATTTTTGAGTGAGCACAATCTGCATTTAGCTGCAGAGCAATGCTGCTACATATTTAGATTAGCAGAAGAACTGCCCGAGGGACCAAGCTCCTGGATTTGCCAGAACACCATTGCGGCTCTCATTCTGTTCCCCATTGCGACACAAGGGAAGGTGTCACAGCAAAATGGGTGATCACTGTGCATCAAACTGACCCATGGGCTCCTGGAACAGTGTTCCCACCGTGGACTTGTGCCAGGACTTTATTCTTGACCCGTGGAGCAAAAAGGCAGATTCAATCTGCCTCCTAAAACAGTGCTCCGTATCTGGGCCACAGGGCTTGGAAAACTCACTCTTCTGGTTTGAGGAGAACGCGCATTCCTTAAAAGCAATATCCATGGGGAAAGACTTATTCTTCCCCATAGAGAGGCCAGTCCTTGCCAGCTTATCATGAGGCTGAACTGGCAAGGACTGGATGCCAGGGGTGAATTCCTGCTCTATGTAAAGGATGCGTGCACACACAAATCCCTCTGATCTCCTCCAAACGCTGCACACTAGAACTTCAGATTAACTGAGGGACCCCATGGAACACATGCACATGTGAAAACAGCCCAACACGTGTATGCAAGACCTTACTCTAGAAATTCAGTGATGTATTTCCTACTGCATTTTGACCACATCCAGGGATTGGTGTAGAAGTTCAGTGTTGGTGCCATGACATGCTGTTGATTTTTACCTCCGTCTTCTTTGCACTTATGATTGTCATCATGTGGCATGTTAAATCTAAGAGAAGAACAGCAGCAAAAGAGTACAGTCAGTTAAGTGGCAAAAGTATATATAGGATAGCAAAAGCAACAACATGAATTGTTCCTGGACGTGCTACTGACAGCTACTACAGAATAAAAGTATTAATATGCACATAGTCGTAAGTGCCAACAAGCATTGCTCAAATTGGGTTCCTAGCACTTTTCTGCAAAAAGCTATGCAGCACCCTGGTAAGCTCTCCACACCGTGACTACATATATTTAGCCAGACATGTCCTTAAGGGAGCCTGGAAAAACATCCAATTTCAGTTACAGTTTCCTTTTCAGCCGATGGATGCGATCCTGCAGGCATGCCAGAGTCCATCCCCACCTTCATAGAAATGGCAGGTTCTCTGGAATTGAGCCAAAGAGCCAAGTTTCTGAAGGAGATGAAGGACTTGAACTCACTGACCAAAGTCCCTCGTGTACGTTGGCAGCACCCTACGGTGGCTTCAAAACATTTAACACAGCTGAATACCTTGGGCCCAAAACTGATCTTTCATGCTGTTGCCTAAATAGAACTATGCCAGGGATAGACTTGGCTTTTCTACTTTATGTGGTAGGTTTACAAAATGCCATCAAGCATCAATATCAGCAGAAACCCACGCGAAGTTTGCAGCACATGACATATTGAAGAATGCGGCAAATACGCTCACGGAGACAGGACGGCTTAAAGGCCTTTGCTGTTTGAAGTGGAGAAGGGGAAATGACCCAGTGTGATCCTGCATTCGAAGGCTGGGGAGTTTGTATCCCATTAAGATGACCTCCAATGAACCACCTTTTACTCTATTCCTTGTAAAAGAGCAAAGAGGCATTTCCTGCTTGGGAGCACCGCTAAGGCCTCCGGCAGCTCTGGGGCAGCATTAGTGAAGGAATTAGCCACAGGTTAGGTGTGGGGAACACCAAACCTTCAGGGACTTTCTCTCAGGAAATCTTATTTAAACAAATACTACTGTGGTTAAAAATAGACTGTCTCATACAGCTCTCTGAGCAGAAAAAGGGAGCTTAAAACAAAGAAAGATCTGTTCACAAGCACCCATCCACCCCACACCTACAGACCTCCACTGTAAAACCAGCATGAGGTGGTTTGGGACTGAGTTGTAACCAGTGGGTTAAGAATTATGTGATCCAAGATGACTTTTTTCACTCACTCTCAAAAAGTTCAAAATCAGTTAAAAGAACTTTCCGGTGGAGGAGGTGCATCTTGAATAACAGCATCTCTTCTGGGGATGTCCAGCAGCATGACATTTTCCTCTGGTTCAGGAGGTGGGTCAGGCTCACTTACACATCCCCATCACCTGCCAGGCACCATGGGTAAATTCTTTCCTTCAGTAGCACCACATGTGGTGATGGGACAAACTGAGGACATACTCTTGGAGGAGACATCAGTCCCAGAATCCTGGTAAGATGTGACCATGCACCTTTGCCCCGGTCCTTTCCAAGGCACCCTGCACCTCCCAACCCCAGCTAAAATCCTGGCTACTCCCAGAGGCCTGGCTGGGACTGATCCTGCTGACATCCGTGTGCAGCTGTGAGAAGATGCAATAATAAAGCAGATTTTGTTAGCTCTCCTCCCTTTCTAAGGGGCTGCTTGGGGTACTACATCATTCATCCTCCCCAAAATGTGGGTCTGATGGTTTTGCTGCCCTCAAATATGCTTTGAAGCACCCCACCAGGTCCCAGAGTCACACCACAGTTTAATCTTCCTTGGCGGTGCATCTTCTACCCAAGTATATCTACTCTCAAATAATTAAGCTCAGCTGGTACCAAGCTCTAGCCTGGCTGACTAGCATAAATCTTAGGCTATTTAAATGTAAATGTATTTACATAAAACATACACATGGCCAAGTTCATGTGCTATTGTGAAAGCAGTGCTCAGTCCATTATCTTCACTAATTGAACAGCTCCTGTATGGGTCACAGACAGTGCCCAGCTCTGCCAGACCTAGGAGAAAACAAAGAGGTTTATGATAGAAAAAGAAACATTGCCCATGGTTCAGCACAGGCAACTAATATTGTCACTACAAAAAAAAAGTTATTAAAAGACAAAGAAAAGGTTTTCTTACCCAAAGTATCACATTTGTCGTGTGCTCTACAAATATCCTGTCTGAAAGCAGAACAGACCTGACACATTAATTTTCAATGCAGCAGTGAGTTAAGGCACAAGCACAACAATAACAACATCCAAAAGCAATTCCTGGTGCTCCACAGGATGTTCTTATGCTGGCTGCATACATCATCCAGTCAGAGCCTGAACCAACTCCCTACCACAGCCAGAGTTTTTCATCTTACGCTGCTGAACCCATGGGCAGACCTTGGCCAGTCATGAACCTCTCAATGTCTGGTATGGTGGAAGCAATATCCCAGTTCTGCTCACAGTTACACTGCTCCCACAGTTGCAAATATTACACCCACATCAAACCCCAAACATTCCCCATAGCTGAACATATTGCACACTCACAGCCTTTGACACATGCCTGGCTACAGATTTCATGTGAATATTCACCATACCTGGTAACAAGCACGGCTGTATCATGTTGAAGGTGACTTCCTTCAGGGTGGTTCTGGGATTGCTGCCATTGGCAGAAGTTTTTTAATGTTGTCTGGGCATTGTAAGATATTGCAGGACCATCCTAATAAGCAACACACGCAAAGCAGTTGTTTTAATTATTCAACGCAGTGCCCTTTACAAATGCCAGTGTCAAACACAAAGAGAAGAAAACCACTTTTGTTACCTGTTCATTATGTATCACAACCAATTTCACAATAACAATATTGATTAAATTTCCAATGCTTGGGTCTTTGTAGATAGAAGCCACCTGTTTCAGAAAGAAATACTGAGAGTTATTGCTAACATTGAAGGAAGAAACAATTAAGACAACACACAGACTTTTCATTTTGCAGCTGTCTCTTCTGAGCTGCTTTTTTGCCCCACTCCATGCTCTGATGGTACTTGGAGAGATCTCCCTCCCGCCAGAAGCACAATTTTAGAATAAAACAAACCTGCTGGTATCACAGAAAACCAACATCTCCTTTTGATTTAACGCACATTTCACCAAATTACAGGATCATTCTGCTCTGAGATGCAATGACCACCAACCAAGACTGTCAAAAGCAACTTATACTCAAGTGCCTCATTTTCACACAGATGTTTTCAGACCACATGAAAAATGAAAATCCCTCCAAGGACACAATTGTGTTGGACACTCATTTCCAGTCATGGGGCATCTACAAGGCTGGCTGTTTGGGAAATGCACTACTGCATCCTAACACCAGTAGCTACTAAAATGCTTGTCCTCAGTCTGCAAAGGCAATCCTAGTAGTACACTAAGGATTAAGGTGACCACAGGCTCCTTCTGCACATAACAGCAAGGGGAGTTAGGCAGCCCCATAATCTACTGGGATCAGTCCTTTGGGAAGGCACAGTCCCCAAAGCACCTTTTTAATTCAGCTGCTATTTCACACTGACCTAAATAAGGAGAAGAGTACAGTGTGTGGACTAAAGGGTCAGTGAAACTTCTTATGCTACCTGGGGTTTGGAAAGCTGGAAAGGATATATGTGGGAAGGGTTAGAAAACAGGATGGGTTTAGGCAGGAAGAAGACTTGAAGCAGTGTTCCTCAGCCACATTTTACCAGGCTTTACTTTAATCCTAGCATTATCCCCACGCCTCGCTGAGGCAAACTGATGGTATTGCATAAGACCACAGCAGAAAAGAGACTCTGTGACCACCAGAAAACGAATCTACTCCCTCTAGTTGAATACTCACTATTGACATTAATGTTAAGACATAGTGCTGCAGATTAGCACCATGGTAGGCGACCATCCTGCTGTCAGCCACCACCATCACTTCCACAAACCGAGGGTAGGACAGAAACCGCTTCGTTCTTCTGTGGCTCTTCTTCTCACTGACATTCCCAGTCTTGTTGCTATCCGCAGAAAACGAATTCACTTCCAGGCTGTGTTTTAACATCTCCATGTCAGATAATATGCTGCTTTCTGCCCACTGTCTTCTCCAGAGTTTCCGCTTGCTCTTTTTGTGACTGTGCTCATGATCTATGATTAAAAAGCAGACAAAAATACAAAGTACATCCTGGAGTGAACAGAATTAATACTACATGCATATTATGTGAAAATACCTATTTACTTCAACCAAGAGTTATCAGTCTTGCTGCCTGTGCAGGAGGGACAGAGCCTGGGCTGCAGTTCAGTTGAACATGACGTGAGCCTGGCGATGGTAATTAGCCACCACAGCGGCAGCGTGAGGATTCTGGGCACGTCCAAGGTGGCCAGGAAACCACAGGAAACAAAGGTTCCAATCCTGTATTTCTAACTCAGGCATGAAGGACGGCAGGATTTGGCCTTCATAGCAAAGCAATTATATATGATTTATTTCTGTCTCAAACAATAACATGGCTGGGCTTCAATTCCCCCCCTCCCTTTATTATTCTGTGCTACGGGAATGGTAAAGGTCATCTAATAGCACAGCTGCCACTGGCTAAAGAATAGAATTCAGGAAGTTTCACATATACAGCTTTTGATATTCAATTAGGCCAAACATAAAAGCAGCCTGAAAATATACTCCATGCTGATACAAAGACGACAAAGCGAAGATGGAGAACAGGCAAATAAAACATATGGAACGTGTACAATTAAGATTTACCATCTGATTACTATGTAATTATAGCATTATTTAAATGTAAGAGCAAAATCAGTCTTATTTGATGCCACTTAATTTTTAATCAGTTCATCGTAGGAAGTAGCTAATTGAATGTGATTCATCCATGAGAGACTGTTCCCTTCTGCATTTAATACAAGGCCAGATCTGAACTACTCATCTAAGACTCCAGGCTACAACCCTTACTCTCTTTGTAGCTTTAGTTTAAGTTCATCATGGTGGTGAAAATATCACGTTTCCTTATCGGACCCACTGAGTAGGTTAGAGGAAGCATAATATTAGGGAACAAAGGAATATTCAATGCTCAAGCAAGATTGAAATGATAGGAAACTTCTTAGCTATTTTTCCTGTGTAGCTTCCTTTTAGGATATTTTGTAATAATTTAAAAAAAAAAGGAAATATAAACTATACTCTCCAAAATCAAGGCAGGCAAAAAGGGTTGGTCAGCTTCTACCCATCTGAAAAATACTATCTTTTTGCCCTATGTGTAATTAGGCAACAGATTATTTAAGAACTAAACCTTGTTTACTCTGCACTACCTTTCTCAATACAGTCCAGACCACCTTAATAGAGCAGAGAGTCCACAGTTATTTGAGGAAGAATTTGAGAAAGCCAATGGCATTTGCAGTTATAATTGGATTGCCCTAGTTCCTCTGCACTAATCAATGCCCTCGTGTTGGCAAGGTTGTGCTCTCATGCTGGCACAGCTTTGTGGGCAACCATGACATTATCCCAGCTCGCTCGGTGTCAATCAGCATGGGAAGCCAACTATGCGTACGAATAACTTCAAGGTGAGAAGACAACCAGACTGAAGGGAAAGTACTAACCTCAGCCCTTCAGCCAGTTCCCCTCCTCTCTGTACCCTCAGCCAGTCACTTACATTTCCCTTTTAAATAACGAAGTTCCAAAAGAAGCAAATGCCTAAGGAAAAATGTGTTAAGGATAGGGAGATGCTCAGCAGGGCTTGAGCAAGGCTGAAGGCAAGGTTGTAGTGCAAAGGCAGAGCTCTGCACCATCCACTGCTGCGGCTCCACAGAGCCCCAAACAGGACCATGGGGATGAGGTGCCTTAGTGAGAACAGACAGCAAAGAAGGAAATACAAAGGATCCTTTGAAGAAACATCTGTACACAAGAGGTGTTCAAAAGAAATTAATTGACAATCACCAGGCTTGCACTGCAACCCTGCAGCTACTGTTGTCAAAAAGAGTACCATCCAAAAACCAGAGGGGTCTACGTGAAATGTCAGGTCTGGTCTCGAGAGTCCTGAGCACCACACACAGGAGAACCTGAGTCCAACGCAACCAGCTACACCCACACCACAGAGGGAAAATGACCTTTCTTTCTTCTGCAGAGACCTGGCACAGTGTTACAGAATCATAGCTTCATTTAGGTTGGAAAAGACCCTTAAAATCATCAAGTCCAGTCATTAACCTAGCACTGCCAAGGGTCGGTAGGTTATCAGTGCCCTTCCCTCATCCAGCGCACAAACCAAGTCAGGCACATCATCCCTTCAAAAACCAACACATATTTTGGCAGGTATGAAGTCACTCCAACACCCTCCGCACACTATTTGGACAAGTCATGTACAGGCTGTTTGCCAGCCTAGTTACTGTAAAACCAAGCACAAGCAAGCGGGGATGCCTTGTATGTAAAGTCACTCGTGGACTTTGATAGTAGTGAACTGTTATCTTCGCCCATCTTTCTTGCACATGACTACACTGAGAGATGGTGCACATTCACCTGTAAAAAATTAAACACTAATGGCAGTGCAGTGCTCTCAGTCCATCCATAAAACTCCCACCAGCACTAATAGGAGGTGCACACAGGGACTGCCAGTACTCCATGTGCCTGATGCTGTTGATATCCCACTTGCTCCGTTATGACGGACACAACAGAATGGTGTTGCATGCTGGGGTTTGGTCAGGCAGAAGTGGAAAATCTCTCACATTACACAAGAAAACTGCAATTTTACAGTGACAGCTTCCTACTGCCCCACACAAGTCCAAAAAAAGGTGTGATATTTTTCCACCTGATTTTGCCTTTTTTTTTCCTATTGTGTTAATATATTAAGAGAAATCAGGAAGGAAAATGGTTTGCTTGGCAAGCTCTCAATCTTTGCAAATGACCTGAAAAACATCTACTTACACATGGCAGTAACTGGATGGGTTTCAGTAACAAAACGTTGTCTTTAATTTGCAGAAAACCCAAAATCTGTGAGTAGACAAGCACTTTAAAACCATGCAAACTATAGATCAATAATATACCAAGTACTATGCGAGTCTATGCACTGATTCAACAGTTAATATTCATTTAAGAGGTGGCTAAAAGGCTGCTAGAATAATGTCCATATTAGTGCTTGCTTTACTAAGACAGCCTATGGTATTTGCACTGTTCTTTGGACAGAACTAGAGTTGTACATTAATTTTTTTTCGCTTAGTTTCTTCCTTGTTATGTGGGACTTAAAAGGAGACCCAGTCCTGTGACAGGGGTATTCCTTCCTGATGGCATCTTCCCATCCCTGCCATTTTTCTTGTGCAAGAAGCCTCAGCCCAGAGCCCATTGAGCTGATTTATGGGTGGTTCCTGCTGATTAATGGACTTGGGGCTGTTTTCTATCCCAAGGGATATGGCAGGGGAGACTCGGGACCTACCGAATACTTTGCCTGCATGACAGGGTGACAGGGCAGAGCCAGGGGCTGCTTTTGAAATGGTACCTATAGTTATGCTAAAACCAAAAATTAAAAGAAAGACTGATCACTTATCCCAACACTTCTAATCCTTTCCATTTCTACATTAACTTGTCCTTGGAATAGAAAGCAATTTGCACAATTAAATAAGATGTGTGACACTGCAAGCATTTCCAGTTCAGTTCCAAGTTCACGAGAGCTGCACATAGCAGGGGAAAACAAAAAAAGAAGACATAAAAGAGCAAGAGAGGGAAAAATAAACTATTTCTTGAGCTAATAACATTAACAACCTCTCCCTGTTAGAAAAGGAACATGGTCCTTTCAAACCAACCCACTATCACATCTTTTCTGAATGGGTGACCTAGGACTTTTAACACAAAGTTTGCTCCTCAGTGGTTGGCCCATCACACTCCTATGTCTGCTCTGATCTGGTTGCACAGATAAAACTATTGTTTGGAAATTGATTATTTATTGCAGATCTCCATAAAGCAGATCAAAATGCAGGTGAGCTCCCCTCAGGCAGGTAGTCGGTGTGTGACCTGCCTCTCTCTACTCCAGCAAACCCTGCCCAAAGTCCAGTACAAGTTCTGGTTACATCCATCTGGCCCGAATTTGCTGTCTGTAGCTGGTACAACAGCAGCCACTGAAGCAACTGCCATCATCTGGAAAACAGAGGCAAGAGGCACAATGGATTTTCTTCATGCAGAAGTCAGATGAGATGAAATCAAACCATATTCTTACACTTTTCATACCAAGATATGGGATGGAAATTGCCTCCTCTTTAGCACCTAAACAGGTCCTAAGCTGGACCAAAAGATTTTTCTAGTCTTGAGTCTGTTTTAATTCTATGCTGGTAAGTTCTGTATCTCTATCTTTTAGTGTATCTACAGATGTATCTCAGATGAATTTCAAGGCCAGGCTTTCAGCAACTTCATCTAGTGGGAGGTGTTCCTGTCCCTGGCAGCGCGCGTAGAACTGAATGATGTTTAAGGTCCCTTCCAACGCAAACCATTCTCTGATTCTATGAAATTCTCAGCTCTGATCCTGTGCTGTTGTGGCTAGCACAGCCTGGAGCCAAACACCACTTCATGGCTGGCAGCTTCTAACCCTGCTCGGACAACAGCCAGGGATGCTAATGTAAGAGGGGAGCAGCATCTGCCTTGTTCTGTGCCCCACTGAGATGAGCAGCCCTATGAGCAGGACCAATCCTGCCTTCCCTCTGGAGAGCACCCTGACTCAACAATCAGAGCTGTTGCTATTGTTAGAAAGGAAAAACTGTCTTTAGGAGTTGACCTACATGAGAAAGGAAATGAAGATCTAGGCCAACTGGGATCCAAAATGAAAGGAATTCTACAGGAAGAGTGAAAACGAAAGTTTGCTTGATTTATCTAATCTTCAAACTGGAATGCATTCAAATGGAAATCAATCTGACTCCACTTAACAGAGAGACCAAGTGGAGTTTCAACCTTCATTGGCAAGAGCTGGAAAACACTGTGTAGATCAAACTTTCATGGCTGGAATCACTGAAAACATAGTAAAATATCAGATTCACAGGTATCACTATTAGAGCAATACAAAGGAGGGAAACCTTTGAATTAGGAAACATCTAGGATCAAGAGTTCCTTCCCAAACTGTTCCAGGAAAATCAAAATACTGGGCTTCTGAAAAAAAGTTGTATTTGCTGCTAAGAGAAAGTTTGCACAAATGGACCGTAAGCCCTCATGACCCAGGCACACTTGCTTCTAATTTTTTTTGCCTTCCTCCACTTGAATTTTCACATGTATGCCCTACGAAATGTCCAACTGGAGCAGTGCTCAGATCCTCAGAATGGTCCATGTCCAGGAGCACCTGCTGCTGAAGTCATTCCCCTGAACCAAGCCTAGAGCCTGGAACTTGTGTTTGTAATATATGGAAATATTCTGAGGCCAGAAAGCCACACTATAGAACCATGAGCAGTTTAGACTGACACGAAACATCAAAAAACAGCAGTCCCACTACAGCTTGCATTGGTTTTGGCTATGGAGACTTCAGCCTTGGAGACACCAAAGCTCAGGGTGAGTCTGAACCCACCATATCTTTTGGGGTGATCCTGCCTTTCCTCCAGCTGCTGGAACCAGAACTCTTGAGAGCCACAGACTTGCAGTTAGCATCAATCAGCTTCTCTTAGTAAGAAAACATTCTCTGGTTTTATACCACGCAAACACAAAGACCACACATACTCCAGACGTTTCGCTTCCTGATGATGCATGTGAGAATGCATTCCAGCTTTAAAGAACATTTTTTTTTGCCTAAGGTAAAAAGTTGTACGTGAAAGCTATCAATTTTGCACAGTAGACAGAAACTAGATTAATTAACAAAATAATAAATTGCAGATAGTAACGTGTGAGCTGAGCATGTGGCAAAAAAATGACTCAAGATCATCTTACAGAGAAAATAACAAAATAGCTGCACCCCACAACAAAAAGGTACAAAAGCACCATTGAGTTGGTAGAAAATTGTTTTAAGGTATAATTGACAGAAAGTCACAGTGCTGAAAATCCCTGACACTAGTTCCATAATCCACCGGTTCAGGAAGAAAAATAAACTAGCCCTGTAGAATGACTGAAAAAAACATGGCAAAATACCCTTGAAATCCACCCTGACACTGCAAGGGGCTGGGCAGTTTGCTGAAGCACATCCCAGTGTTTCACCCACGAGCAGATGCTCAGCTGAGCCAGGTTGTGGGGCAAAATGGTAGGAACACACCACAGCCACACTGGCACGTGCTGGTGGCATTTCAGCTCGCAGCGAAAACAGACAGGGCTGCTGCATTCAGCGCTGCCTGCACTAACTGAAGCTGTTGGCCTGCAGAACTCCAGAGGCTGCACTGGCTGAATCTGGCTTCTGCCTTGCAAGCCACCTAAACACCTGAACACCCACATTTGTTTGCTTGCTCTTAACACAAGTTTCAATAACTGAGAGTTGCAAGTATGCCAACACGTTATCTGCGCCGTTTAGTGCTGCCTATGAGGTACCACGCCAACATGAACACCATGATCACCACAACTTTGTATTGATGCTCACTAAAAGATGAGAAAAAAATCCCATTAGAAAGAACAAAACTTCTCGTAGCGGTTGGCCACAGGGAAGTTGGTAATGGCAATACAAACACATGAGAGGAGAAGCCACAGAGTAGTCAGCTTGCTTATTTTCATTAGGATATATCATGAGGTAGAGATGGAGAGTACCAAAGTACTACTTTCCTGCTTCTCCCACTTGTTCTGCTTCAGCAGATGTTCACACAAAGTAGATGCAAAACTGCAAGAACCCCCACCTCGATTCCAGGAGAACAATTAAGATCCATTCACTTATGTTCAAGTTGCATAAAAAGAAGCAAATCGATAACAATTTGTTTAGTCACAATCTTTGTCTTCCACTGTTAAGGAATTAAACTGCATTGCCAGATAGTGTTGAAAATGTATCAAATATCTAACAACAAAATCTCTCTACCTTGCTTATAACTCACATGGAGAAATTCCCATACTAAACCACAGTTATGGGATCTCTGTCATTTGCTGTGATAATTTTTTTTAACTGGAGTCAGTCTAATGCCTTGTTTCAATTGCCAGTGCCACAGGAGATAGCAGAAACATTACAGACTGATCCTTGTCCCAACTCAGTATGGGAAAAGCTTGTGTCCCAGGCCCATTTGACCAAGTACTAGTTGGCTGTTACTGGACTGTTACCTCAATACGAAGCCAGAAATAGAATTAATTATATTAGCAAATGGGACTTGTGACGTAACTCTCTCATTTGCTGTTTTTAGGAGGGAAGGAAACCTGAAAAAATTACTATTTGACTACAAATTACAATTCACTTCCTTCAAATGAGAAAGTTTTCTGAGGGAAAGAAGGAAGTCCATGTTTTACCCTGAAGCCAAAAGCAAAGCTGACAGCTTAAACAGACTTTTGAAAGAGCTCAAGGATTGCTCAACCTGGAAGGAAAGGCTTAGGAAAACCTCCCTGTAGATCTTCTGCAACACCCTGGTTACGTGAGACCGAACAGTACAGAATTTGCCTGAAGAACTGCCTGGAAGCCAGACACCTAGAACGTGAAATACTGCTGAATGATGGACTTGAAAACCAAAATAAGGTCACAGTTGGAAGCAACACAAACAGTTTAGAAAAAGTTCTGCCTCAAAACTGCTGAAAAATAATAAGGCAACATGTATAAATGGTCTGCAGAATGAGTATGACATTTCTCACCTCTGGCCTGTTTGCCCCATTCCCCACCACTCCCACATCCAGCACTGGACATAACACCTCAAAACACAGCTTAGGCAGGAGTAAGAGCTTGTCACCCACCTTGTGCCAACAAGAGGCCATGTTACATGGAAAGGGACAAATTCAAGCTTTAACTATGGTGCCAGACTCTCATCTCCCTGGTCACAACACTGATGCCACATTAACAAACCCACACCCTGACAGCCTCAACCTGGCCACACCTTCCCAAGCACATGGGAATACAGTGGCAGAACCATCTCCTGCTTGTGCCATGGGTTCACCAATGACTTCCCATGCAGCTGGGTGGCATTGGGAGACAGATGACAACCCTCTGTGAAGGCTGTGCAAGGACAGGATTGCAACCATCCAGGTGGCAGAACCAGGCATTTACTTGCTGAAGACACAGGGCAGCACTCCTCTGCTCTGGTGGCTCCCCAGTGTCCCGTTCAGTGGGAAAGGTTGTTAACATTACTCTGAAAGGGTAATCTATTACAAATTACTCATTAATGCAAGCGAAAAATCAGTGACATATTACTGATTATGCCTGTGTCACGCTAGCTTGGCAGCGAGACTCGATTCATGGTGTCGATTGGTTTGTGCTTATTATAGCACCTTTCTCAACACAACTTACACATACACGACTTCTTTCCTCCTCCTTGCCTGATGAGTATTGGGGCCTTGCCTTTCCTGTGCCTGGGGGCATGCACGCTCGCTCCTGAGTAGTGAGACTACTTTAACATCTGGCAACTAAATGCCCAGTTGCAAATTTGAGACCATTTTGCACCTGTTTCTGGCAGGTCCTGGGACATGCTAAGCCTTCAGGCTGTGCCCAGTGGCCATCTGTGCTGGTAGTTTTTGGAAAACAACCTCGGTGGCCAAGTCACTGCGCTTTTCCACCTCTGACAGCAGCAGGTGAGGGCACAGCCAACTCTGTGCAGGTAAAATCTGCTTTGTCCTGCACTCATCTGAGCCTGCTTCCAAAACCTCCACCACCGGAGCGTGAATTGCTGGAAGGCCTCTTTGCTGGCTACAGCTCCTTGGCTCTCCTCCAAAAACAGAAAAAGCTCTAATCATCTTCCTACTAGTTTGGCACCATCAGAGTGTTATTGCTGCTTCTGCATGAGGAGTTTTGCCTGTGGTGGATATTCCCACTTTAAGCACTCTCATTAAAGAGCCAGGACTTTGTGCAAGATCCTCTCACACACAGCTCCAGAGCCCATGTCGAACACCAGCCTCAGGATGGGCATGGTTGGTTGGCAAGAGTTAGCACTGACTGTATACTCTCTCCTTGATTTACTCTTCTCAGCCACGGGTGGGTCTTGAATGTAAAAGAATTATGAAAAATGAGGTAAGAACAGGGAGTTATCTAACTAATTAAGCTGGGAAGGAAATGGAAGACAGATCAGGAGAGCAAAGTGAATGCAGTGGGAACAAAGAAGGAGCTGCCCAAAAGAGTTCATTCGGGAGCCCTGCACCAGGGTCACAGTAAAAGCTGCAAGGAATTTGCAAAGTTTGAAGCAATGAAATAGCTGAGCATGCAGCAGAAGTGGAGAGATGAGAAAGTCCAACTCTTCCATTTATTAAAGCACAATTGTGGCTTTATGCCACCAGGCGGGTGGAGGTCACATCTGCCCTAGAACAAGGGGTGGCCAACAGGTAGAATGATTGTATAAGACCCAGTGAAAGGCTAAAGCTACAGCAAAACCCAACAAAACTGTAAGAGAAGAGCTCCAGAGAAGCCAAAACCAATGACAAAAAACGTGGGAAACATGAGAAAAAGGCAAGGGAGCAGAAAGGGACATGAGATGCAGAGCAAGAGGTGGCCCAAAGTAGTTTATTTAGGTGACAACCAGAAGCAGTGCCCTCACAGAAGCTTGAGATGGACAACTCTCTGCAAGACCAAACTTTCGGGGTTTCACATGGAAACCAGTGGGTAGGGGTCTGCCAGTCTGCTCCTGGTGGGAGATCACACTGGACACGGGGTCATAGAGCTGCTGCAAACCCCCTCAAAGGCAGCCAGCACGGCAGGCACTGCTTCCCGCGACACTGCAGGATGCAGCTATGCACCTTTTATCATCAGAGTCAGATTGTTCCTCCGCTGGGCGCAGGAAAGCTCCGCTCTCCAGCTTTGCTATGAGCCACTTCCTTTTTGTCTTTTTATAGGATCAGAATTTCTTTTCTCTTCCTCCTCCACCTCAAAAAAGCGGATATTTAATAATTTGGATCGGAAGAGCTTGCTATCCTGAAGCGATGGGTGGTAGCGGCGCAGTACCTAGTGACATCACGCCATCGGCCTGGCCAAGTCTTCATCCCATCAGGGCTATTCAGTAAAACACAACTAATTATTCTGCCAGATCCTCGACCAGATGACAAATTGATTCACGGTAATAACTAAAAGAAGGGAAGGAGGAGAAATTGCACCATTTCCTATGACTGAAACTACATTAACCCGTTACCCCAAGGAAAACTCTGTCAGAAGTTTTATTGCGGCGGCTGAGCTAAACGCCAGACGGCTGAAGTGCATTGCCAGGAGACCCCAGTGTTGTGCTAGGAAAGTTCATATGCAGAGCACAGTTTGTATTTGATATCCATCAGCGTTCAGAGAAGAAAGATCTTTTTGCAGAACATCTGCAGAGTATCTCGTATGTCAGAGGATCCAAAACTTGTATCAGACACTGCTAATTAAAACTTAACAAAACCAAATACTTGCTTTTCTAAGCTGACCTGAGGATGCTGAAAACTAAAAGTAACACCAGAGAAACTGCTGGAAACAAAAGCTTTTACTCAATCTGCCACTCTACTCACAAGGGAAATCTTTCCTGGATTCCACAATAAGTCTATAATTACATCATCATGGCAAGGGCACACCAGTACGTTGCTTATTAATCATTTCCAGGAAGAAGACTATCAGAAAGCCATTCTTAATAGCACCACAGCCTGGCAACATGGGTTGCCTTGCTCACTGCAGGGTGGGAACTCCAGATTTCCCTTGCATGAATTTCCTCCCTGAGCAAATTTCAATCTCTGCCAGAAGCCTGCAAAGCAAACGCACCTTTTCACACGTTCTTCTGACAAGAGGCTGGATTCACACAGCACCCTACAGCTGTAACAAACTCCCAAACTCTCATAAAACCATCCTTCTCTGGCAGGAGCGACACGTGTGCCCAATCTAAAACAGTGGGAGCTGTTAGGTTTCCCCTCTGCTCCAAAGACCCGTGGGGTTACCTTCCCTACACCAGATGTAATCCCAAGGTTCAGCATCATGCAGGCTGCCCTGCACTTGCTCCTTAAATGAAGTTACCAAGACTCATTCACCAAACAGGTACGATCAAAGCACCATTTCCTTTCAAAAATTTGGACAACGGTAAAAGTGAGAGGGAGAGATGGAGGGGAAGAGGACAGGAGGACAAGTAAGACTGTCACACCTATCTGGAACTCTTAAGCCTGTATTTGAGACGTGAAACCTCCTATCTCCACTACGTGAAGCAGCTGAGAAGAACAAGGAAACAAAGATGAGCAAGAGGCAAAGCATATTGGAAGAGAGAAGAGATACACACCACGTAGGTAATATCACGGATGAAGTATTATTCTTGTGAACAGTGATCCGGAAGAATAATACCCTAAATGGAAGCTATGGTACAGCAGGGTGAAATACAGCAGACTGTTACAACTGCACAGAGTAAAGTCCACAAGCCAATTTCAGAGCCCTCCCAGCTACCTTTGATTCAATGAGTCCTGTGATCTGCTGCTCCATTCCTCCAAGGGTTACTGATGCAATGTGCCAGATTCCGTGTTTCTTTCCAACTGTTCTGAGTCTCCTGCATCTGATCTCAAAGAAGGGAGCAGAAACAGCTGGAAGAGAGAAACCAGAATGGCATAGTCCAGCAGCAACCCTTGGAAGAACAAACAACGACAGCTTTGTCAGAGGTACTATTGTCCCTCAGTAAGTATGTTTACATGTGGACATTTATCCACACGTCTTCTAGAAGAAACACGTTGCTAGAGCATCAGCTCTGGCTGGTCACAAAGCACCAGAGCATCTTCTGACTTGGAGCAATAAGTGCAAGCTGAACAGACTGACAGCTCAACAGCACGGCCACGATTCACAGTGAGGGCTGCCAAACGAGTCACGTGTGCTAAATGCAGTCTAAGCTTGGCACCACACTTCTCCTCCAGTGGTACCTTCACTCCCTGAGCAACTTCACCTGCTTTGCAGCACATAAGCAGCTTGCAGCCCATGCAAGGGAAGCCAGTCAGGGTCTACTCTGTTTAGGCTTTTAAAGCTCCTGTAGATCTAGCTGCAGACCAAAGGAGAAGGGTAAAACAGCAGGTGAAACAGGAGACCGGAGGAATGAGCTTCTTCAGAGAGAACTTAGGTATTTGCTGCCAAAGGAGAGGATTAGTTGTGAAAATCAGGAAGTCGGGGAAGCAGAGAGCAGCAGGAGGCCACTGCAGATAATAGGGACAGTATGAGCAAGGCTATTGCTCACCAAGGCACGTGAAGGGGAGATAAAAAGGCTTGTGGTCTTTCATATGTGTAAAACTAGAAAGAGGGAGCAGAGGAGGTCAGGTTGATGGTGCTGGTGGAGGAAGGGCCACAAGGGAAAAAAAAAGTCTTTGATAATGAACCATGGAAAAGTGATTAATAAGAGCAGAACTGTCAGGGTTGGTGTTAGGACCTTCTCATTTCCACTAGAAAGAAATAAGACATTACAACTCTTGATGAGATTTGGGGCAGGAAGACCAGGAGCACAGCAAGACCGAGACAGAAGGATGTCACTTAAAGGACAGAAACAGAATTTCAGACAAAGAACAAATCAGATTAGGACGGTTAGAAATCACACATAGAAGAAGACAGAATGTAAGTTTAAAGGCTCATGGGATACTTAAGGCCAGACAGCCCAAAGGATCTCTTGCCAGCCTTACAGCTGGGACGAAATGGAAACTGTGACATTTTTCCTAACCGCAATTTCCTTATAACTGATTACTAGAAAGCAGAGGCACACCACATCTCTCCAGGACAGCAGTATCACCAGAAGCCCTGTCCTAACACACATGGTACCATTTCTAGAGAGGCCCCTCAGCTCCACATCCTTTCTGCCCCTCACAAACCTTCTACTGGCTTTTTACCACAGATCAGTTCCCTTTCATAAGTGCCAAGTCATCAAGGGCAATAACAAAATGAGTACCTGGAGTATCGCAAGTCTGCCTGTCCCCTGAAGAGTTGGTTGGAGGTGTCCGGTGTCGGTAGACTAGATGCGGTTTATTGTGCTCCTCTTCATATTCCTGTTCTTCGAGTGACAGCAGCGGCTCTACAAAATAGTCCCCATCGTCAGACTTGAATGTGCCTAGCTGAGAGGGAGCAGAGAGGAACAGGCGGTCAGCTACAGGTGATGACAAACCACGGAGCAGGACTACCCAGCAGAATGAGTAGTTAACAAAAGGGAGGCGTGTGAGCGCCCAGTTCTGCAGTGATCCCTCCGAAAGCCTGGGCTGGAGCTCCAGCTCCCATCACGTCCATGCCAGGCTGCACTGCTCCCTGCAGCCATCCCACTGGAAATTACAGGAAGTAAATTACTAATCTGTAGGCAGGGAGCATGAGAGTGGGGCAGCTACCAACACCCCTCCTTATGCTCATGACATTTACCAAGGCACCCCTGCTCACGGGGAGATGATGCTGCCGTGTGCTGGTGACCTCAGTGCAACCCCGTAACATTGCGCTGGTTTTCATACTGCAGCTCTCCCTGGGACAACCTTTAAACCTAAGCAGAAGGACCAGAGGGAGGTGGCCAGCCTCTGTGAAACCCCTGCTTATGAGAAGACATCAATGCTCCTACCTGCACGTGACTATGACTTGGGGATTTGGCAGGTAAATAAAACATAACCAAGACAAAAAACATCCTGCAGCCATCCTAGCCTGAGAAGCATAACCAGCAACTGTGAGGAAGGTCTGCCCAGCCACGGTCACATGCACTAGTCTGGGTGAACACGCTCATCCAGGGGAGTTCCTGGACCAAAAGGAGCCCAGCAGAGACCTCCTGGGGAGCATGTGGGACAGGCACCCCTGGATGCTGGAAGGCACCAGGGCAGCTGAAGGGTCAGTGTTGCTGGGAGGTCCTGCACACTCCTTTGCCTATACTCTGCTGCACAGGAAGGCACCGGGCTGGCAGGAGGAGCTGCCAGGAAGCCCACCTTCAGATCTCCAGGATGGGCAGCTGGAGGGTGCCCGTGCCCACTGGCCTCCCTGCTCGGGTGCTGCTGGATGGCAGAAGAGGTTCACCCGAGTGCTGGAACCCAACGGAATAATCAAAGCAGGGTGGGAGTGATATAAAAAGTATTACTATTACAAAAGGTGGACTATCTTTTAAAGTCAGACAGAATGTCCCCATCCATGTTTTCTCTATAGCAGTTTTTTTCAAAGTGTTTTTCCAGACACTGTTCAGAGAGAAATGATAACACCGTGTATTATGTATGATATGTGCTGAACATATCTTCTTCTATAATCACCTCTGTTTCCAGTCTTTCCCTACCTAAAACACAAAGTCAGCCAGAGAGCTGGCTCCAAAGCTCCAATTAGCAAGAGATTTGGCTGTCGTGAAGTTTGTAACAACATTAAAATTAGTCATTGGAAATTAAAAGAATATGCATAAGATTTCTGGGAAAATTTATATATATGCATGTGAGTAGGAAATATATGCCATATCCAGCTCTTGTCTCACTATGCACAACTGATGGAAATCACAGAATGGTTTGGGTTGGAAGGGACCTCAAAGCCCATCCAGTTCCAACCCCCCAGCCATGGGCAGGGACACCTCCCACCAGACCAGGTTGCTCAAGGTCCCATCCAACCTGGCCTTGAACACCTCCAGGGAGGGGACAGCCACAACTTCCCTGGGCAACCTGCGCCAGTGCCTCACTGCACTCATTGTGAAGAGTTTCTTCCTAATGTCTAGTCTAAGTCTTCCCCCTTCCAATTCAAAGCTATTCCCCCTCATCCCATCACCCCATGCCCTTGTAAAAAAGTCCCTCCCCAGCTTTCCTGCAGCCCCTTAGGTGCTGGAATGCTGCTTATATGGTCTCCTTCATGCACCCAGCATTGAAATCACAGAATCATAGAACGGTTTGAGTTGGAAGGGACCTTAGAGCCCATCCAGTTCCAAACTCCCTGCCACAGGCAGGGCAGAGAATCTAGAACGATTTGGGTTGGAGGAAACCTTCAAGATCGCTTCCTAAAACTCCCAAACGACTCTTAGAAGGGTTTATTTGCCAGCATTTTCGCTCTCAGCGCCCGGTCCGCGGCGCGCCAGAGCCCCAGCCGGGGGGGCGGGGATGGGACCGTCCCGCCCCTCTGCCCGCCCACCCTCCTCCTCCTGCTCCTGGCCGCGGCCGGGGGTCTCACCATGCCGGAGCAGAGGCTGATGACGGCCGTGTGCCGCGGGCGGGCGTTGACGTGGCCCCGGTAGAAGCAGTGCTTCACGTCGCTGTCAGCAGCCTCGGCGTAGAGGCGCCTCTGCTCGGCGCCGGGCTCGCCCAGGAGGCTGACGGTGAAGAGCGGCGCGATGAACGCCGAGCTGGCCGTCAGGTTGAAGAGGAACTGCTGCCCGAAGGCGGAGAGCCGGTAGTGAGCCTCGGGGGAGGCGGCGGCCGCCCAGGCATCGGGGGCAGCGCCCGCGCTCCGCCGCCGCCGCCTGAAGTGGACATCGGCGGGGAAGGGCTCGCCCAGCTCGTTCACCCGGGTAGGAGTCACGATCTCGTACTCGCTGAGCTTCTCCAGCAACTGGGCTGCAAGGGGGGAGAGAGACACACGCAGGGAATCGTAGGATCATGGGATGGTTTGGGTTCGAAGGGACCTCAAAGCCCATCCGGTTCGGACGCCTCTGCTGTGGGCAGGGTAGGGAATCATTGGAAGGTCCCTTCCAACCCAAACCAGCCCATCCAGTTCCAGTCCCCCTGTCAGGGCAGGGTATGGAATCACAGAATGGTTTGGGTAGGAAGGGACCTTCAAGTCCATTCAGGTCCAGTCCGCCCTGCCATGGGCAGGGTAGGGAATCATAGAATGGTTTGGGTTGCAAGGAACCTCAAAGCCAATCCAGTTCCACCCCCTTGCCATTGGCAGGGACATCTCCCGAGTACATAGTGAATTTCAGGAATTTGCTACTACAGGAGGTTGTAGAAGCAAACAGTATTGAGAGTCACAGAATGGGTTGAGTTGGAAGGGACCTTAATGCCCATCCAGTTCAACTCCCCCTGACACGAGCAGGGTAAGCAATCACAGAATGGTTCGGGTTAGAAGGGTCTTCAAAGCCCATCCAGTTCCAACCCCCCTGCTATGGGCAGGGACACCTCCCACCAGACCAGGCTGCTCAAAGCCCCATCCAACCTGGCCTTGAACACCTCCAGGGACAAGGCATCCACAACTTCCCAGTGTCTCACCACCCTCATCGTAAAGAATTTCCTCCTCGTGTAAAGTTTAAATTTCCCCCCTTCCAATTTAAAGCCATCCTCCCTCGTCCCATCAGCCTGGCTCCCTCCCCCTCCCCTCTTGCACCCCCTTACCTTGCCTGGGGTGCAGCCTCTGCCTCCTCGCTCCGGTCCTGCAGCCGTCGATGAAGAGCGTGCTCAGTGCCAGCGCCAGCAGCGCCAGCTGCATGGTGCTGCGGGCTGTCCTCAGAGGAGAGCAGCTCTTTTCCTCCTCCTTTTTCCTCCCGCTCTCTTTTTTTTTTTGGGGGGGGGTTGTGGTTTTTTTTTTTTTTTTTTTTTTGTTGTTGTTTCTGCCCGCCCCCCGGTGCGGCGTTAGGGGCGGGCGGGGCACCGGGGGCCGCTCATGGTGGGGGTTTGGGGGGGCGGGGGGGGGGGGGACGGGACCCACGGGCCGGGCCGGGGGAGCCACCCGCCTGCCTGGGCTCCTTCCTCTCCCTCGCTTTCCGCCTCTCCCCCCGTCGGGCTGGTGGACGGGGCGCTCTCCGGAGCCAATTTAAGGGGGCGGGCTCCATCGAGCGAACGGGGGAAAAGAGCCCGCCCTGCTGGAGCAGGGACAGCCCTTCCTCCACCTCCCCTCCCCTCTCCCAACATGTCACTTTTCTTTCATTCCCGAGGAACGCCGGAATCGCAACGTCTTCGCCAAGAAAAACCCTGGCTGGGGCTGGACGGGGCGAGCGACTGTTCGTGGGGAAAGCTCGAAGTGGCCCGGGGGGAAGAGCCGCTTTGTCACTCATTAGGAGCACAGTCGAGTTTTCTCACAGAATTAGCATTTTCCCTTCATTTTATTTTTAAAGACAGCACACTGCATCAAAGAACCCCCCGTGTGACCCCTCTTCTATAATTTTTTTTCCTGCATTTCTCATACGAAGCACTTAAGTTACTTTTTGTGGGGGGTTATTTTTATATTGTGCCATTTTCACACATCCTGAGAGGGAAAAGAAAGGTTATTTCCTCATTTGAGTTTGTTTTGTTTTACAATTTGGAAGTTTTCTATAAAAAAATTAAGATATCCTTTAAAGCGAAATATCAAGCATCATGTTCTACCCTTCTTCAAACCAAAACACCAAACCTTGGTTTCGTTTTCTTCAAAAATGGGGAAAGATGCAATGAAATGTAAAGCCTGTAAGCAAGGCAAAAGCAAAAGTATGGCTGGAAGTTCAGATTTGCACTTTCATAGAAAATTTCAAAGTTCTGCACTTTGGGACAAAGAGCAGAAGTATCAGTATATCTTTAAAAAAGAAAATCAATTCCACTTCTGAGCAAAATAGCACCTCCCGACTCTTCCAGACCGAGTGGTGAAGCCCTACAAACCTCAGCCATTAGCAGTAAATTATTACTTTTGTACAATGAATAGAAAGGTCAAAATAAGCAAAGCATCACCTTGAGGTAACTCTGTGACCAGGCCCTCAGCAGCAGCTCTGCACAGTGCAGGAATCTCCATGCTGGTGGAGACTCAAGTCAGCACAACCCCTAGGGCAAGTCATAATGGTACATAACTGCCAGCATGGCATTATGCCCACGCTTATAAACCATGTTTAATTTACGTCTTGGATGCTTACAATGAGAGATAACTCGCCCAGATTGGCTTTGAGGGCTTGGCAAAGCTGAGATGCGTCCAGACAAGGTGGTTCACGTGCAGTCATCTCCAGCAATGGCACTGGGCCTTCTCACTGCTTCCAGCCTTAGTGCTGGCGTGGGCACAGCCTTGGCTGTCTTTTGGTCTCCTGGTTCTGGGGAGCAGAGGTGTGTCCCTGTTTTCAGTGTGGGGTGCAGGAGCAGTGACATGCCCATTCCGGTCAGTGTCATCTACTGCCAGGAGCAGCTCTTCCCAGTAACCAAATGTGGTTATATTTCCATGTACTCGCCTGTTCATGAGCAAACCTGAATCAGATTTGCTTTTAATGCTGCAAAGGGCCTGCACAATAACATCTCCTGTACTAGCAACTAATTGCTTGCTCATGCACTCATTAAGAAAGAAATCCTCAGAAAAAGGAGAAAGACCAAGCTATTCTAAAATAGCTTCAATCTGCAGTGCCTGCCGGGGCTGCCATGCAAACCTCTGGCTTGCACGGCCTTCCCTGGCTCACCATGAAAGAGTGTGGCATCCCCACCCGTCCCACACTGAATTGTGTAGTAATTGAATTGGGAAAACCACCAAGGTTCTTGGGCTGCTGGATAGATGGAAAAAGGAATCTCATAACACTATTGCGTAGCAGTCCAGGCTTCCCTCAAGGCGTGTTTTCTTGCTCAGATTCTTTTCTTTGGGCTTTCTCTGTCAAATGAATGATTTAAATTTTATCGAGAGTAGTAACTGCTCCCCAGGCCGCTGTGCTGCTCCATCAGGCCAGGAGCACCTTGTACATTATTGAACACCTGCTAGTCTTCCAACACCTTCCCACAACATCCACGCGTGCCCCAAACTTTGAGACTTCATGGGGAGAGGGATACAGGGTGCTTGACCTTGGAATATGGTCCCAGAAGTGGTGGCTGGGGAAGAGAAGGCTGGATCCTGCGTTCAGGTGGGTGCAGACACGTATCTCGGGAGTGCCTAGGCAAGCCGGCGCTGCCAGTTGGGAGTGTTAAGTGATATCAAGCTCTGGTCAGCAAAGAGGGAGTGAAGAAAAGCGAACAGAGTTGCCTGAGGAAGGAGAGAGTGAAAAGCTGAGCATAGCATTAGAGCTGAGTCAGAGGGGAGGGGAGGATGCTTACGTGGAGCTCGTCCTACCCGGTATCCTGGGGGAGAGGGGTGCAGCCTTTGTTTGTCTCCTTGTCCTTGGATCAGGATGGTGTTGGGAAACAGGTCTGCTGCTGGGTTGCAGAGTGCCTCAGGGCAGCCGCCGTCCCAGTTTCACAAGCATCCTGCATCCCACTCCCAGCCTCAACATCCCCTTGTGCCAGGTCCACTGCTGGCATGAGCTGCCTTCCTCGGGTTCAGCTCACGGACACAGAGAAATCTATCAAAGCTTTGGTATTTTCCTTAGTTTTCTACAAGTTAACCAGTTAATTTGGTTTTGGGGTAGGTCCATAGGAACTTGGGAGCTGGCATGGGGTGAGAAATAGCACATAACTGTGACTTGGATGGGCTGGACTCTTCCTTTTGGCACTGAGCTGAATGGAGCAGGGCATCTTGTAGAGGAGCATCCTTACGGGCTCACTCCTTGATCTGAAATCTTGGCCTGCACCATCAGGAAAGTAGGAAAGAAAGAAGACACCTCCATCTTTCAGAAGAGAGGAGCTGCCCCGTGGAAGGTCTAATTAGGTCTCAGTCGTGAGGCAAAGTTTGGAGTGGACTGAAGTGCTTCTAGGACCAAATCCTGGCTTTACATGGCACCAAATATGTTCTAGGAGCATGGTGTTACCTACCTCTATTGATATACATAAAAGTTGTATGCTGTGCAGCACTTTGAATCTTTACAGCTGGAGATTAGGAAGTCCAGCAGGAAAGCTCTAGCATAAGTAAATAGATTATGTGGAGTTTAGAGCAACCAAGCTTCAATCTTAAATTCAAATAACTTTCCTATTAGAAAGGATCTATTAATACTTACGGTATGGTAATTGTGCAGACTCCAAGTCCTCAGCCGGTCAAAAGCAACTGCTAAGAGCCCATACCTACCCATGGAAAAATCCCCTTAAAACACTGGGAATTTTGCCTACGTAAATACTGCAAAAGTTGAGCTGAAAATGCCTCTGCTATAAACTACAAAATGAGAACTTGAGCACAACAGCAAAATCTCAGTGGGAAATTTAAGGCACTGCACGCTGCTGCAAGAACTCTCAAATGTAACTCGAATTTCCTGTGGTTTTTGCACTGCTTTTCACCCTCGTTACCATTTCCTTTTCCCTAGAGGTGAGGGCAATCCCTAGTTAAAATGCTTTGTTCTTTGCCGCTTCGCCTCTCTGGGTAACCGTCACCTTTCTTTATCTGCTGCATCCACTTGCTTGCCCAACGATTATCCCAGAAGGCAGACTGTTTCCCTTTGATGGTTGCTTTTCAATACCACAAGATAACCGAAGACAGCAAAGATTTTCTCCTCGTGTTTAATCTGTGTGGTCAGAAAGTGAAAGATTTAATTCCCTTCAAATAGTCGGCTGCTTGCTGTCTGGATTTCAGCCTCTCTTGCTCATCTGCCTGTGCTGATAGCAAGGATACCATTCTGTGCTGCCTTTCTCTCAGTTTAGGAGGCTGTTCTGCTCACATAAAGGCTTCTTTTTAAAGGACATTTTCAGCAAGTTGTTTTAGGCCTTTTCCATTTGTTTGGAGGAGCTGAGACTTGCAAATTCTTGGTATATACTTAATTTTCAAACTTGTTAACTGTGCCAAGCCAACTCTTTATGATCCTGGTTAAAAAGATTTACATACACAGTTTAACTCATCTGCAGTAGCTGTTTAAGCTCCTGCTTCCTCCATTGGGCTCCTCTGTTCTTACCCTAAGCCGTGCCTCTGTAGAGTGCTGAATCACTTGGTTATTTTGGGTTTTGCACCTCTGACCCATAGAGGTCTGGAAAGTGGTACCTGCCATTCACAGCAACACCAGCACAGCACTTCTGTCACTGTTGTCACAGCTTGCCCTCTGCAGCCCTATATGCTGGTCCCCATTTTAGGGCCGGTGACAGAGAGAGGTGTGAAATGATGCACTAGGATGCTGCAGAGCAGGATTCAAGTCTTGGTCCCATACGGGTCTCCTGAATGCCAAGATGTGCACCTGGAAGTGACTAGTCCAGGTCACCCAGGCAAATAAGTCCCTAATGACCTTCAGCTTGTTTCTGGTGCAACTTGAGTGTCTTCCTACTGGGTGCATTGCAGCAGGAGCCCTGTGCTGTGAGAGCCATCCCTCCCCACAGAGGCAGAAAATTGGTGCAGTGGAAGTTCAAGTATAACCCTGTCCGTGCAGACATCATCCCTGCTCCTTGTCTGGGTGGAGAACCACCATTTGGAAATAAAAGACGAAGGAGGAAAAGCAAACACGTCCCCTAGCATGCAAGGAAATTGGCTCTCAGTTTGCCTCAGAAACAACTTTGACCCTGGAGAAGATACATGAGTAGGAACTAGGGACTGGGTGGGAAGAACACCAAAGCCCACGTAGGTGCTGCAAATATGTGGGATTTTCAGCTTCAGGTCAGCATGGATGGACACAATGATCCCTTGAGGCTTTCCACTTAAAACTGATGGTTCCAGCTCACCCCTCCCCTGCTCCCAGCATTGCCATAAGCATTCACACACTGCTCCTTTTGCTTATACCTCTTATCTGCCTTGTGGAACAGGCATGCTCAGAGTAACCCAACTGCTGGGTTTCACTGCAACCTGGCAGTTCCTCTGCTCTAAAAATATTTATAGATCCCATCCCCTTTGCTTTCTTTGGGGGCAGGTTCTAAAGCAGCTGGGAAACAATTCTGGGTCTTCCCATTTTTGTGCAAATTAAGCCGTCAAACTAAACATTAGACTGGTTTATCTTTTGTGTTTGACGCGTTATAAATCAAACAGGATCTGAATACACTCCTTTTGACTTGTGTTATTATGTACATGTGCATCTATGCTGTGTTCCAGGTGCATTTGCCAAAACGTTAACAGTAATACTAGGAGGACTAAACAGAGCAGATGTTCTGTAATCCCACACCAAAAGACAACCTGGGAATGTTGGAAGTTCTACAGGTACAAAGAGCTTTATCCCTCAAGCAATGTAATTTTATTAATATAAACTAATTATCATAATAGCTCTGCAAGGTATCACTGTCACCTTATGAAGTGGAGACTGAGATGGTTGATTTGGCAAAGGACACCGAGTCATGGAGTTCTAACCCTGACCCTGTGATCAGTTCCACCCTCCCACTCAAGTCTGAATACAGCGTAAATGTACAATGTAATACTTCAATGCAGGGATCATTAAACTGTAAAACTCTGTTTTAGGAGGGTTGTTTTCATTCTTTCCCCAAATAGTAGATTGTCTCCAGAGATAATAAAATACAAAGATCCATTAGAGTAGGAAAAAAGCTAAACAGCTTTACAGATACCAAGTTTGATTTCCCTAGGGGTGTCACAAGGTAGCCAACTAAAAGCAACGACATCTCTCTGGGGGAAGTCTTTGTAACATTGTTGTGTTTGTAAAGTAGTAGGAAGTCTGTACTGCTTATAAACTCAGCCAAAAAAATGTCAATGGCTAAAATATGTGAATGTTTTAGGTCTAATCCAGCTCCTGTCAAAATTCATCAAGACTTCCACTGACTTGGAGAAGTGCAGAATTGGGGCCTCTGTGTCGTTTGCAGGAGCTATTTCACAGCATCATGTTATGCTCATTACTATCCATCTGACAAGTGTATATACTACTCAGTACTTTATTACCAAGATGCAACAGCTTAAAGAAACATTTCTCTCTACATTTGAAAAGTGGCTCTGCTCCCTAAAGCACATCACTCAAACCCAGAGTGTTTTAAGATACTGCCCAGGTAGTTGAGGGTTGCCAGCTCAAGGTATAGGGAGGGAGAAGGTAATCTAACAGTAGCTCCATTACTCAGCACAATTGTGGAAATCACATCATGCCTGCATGATGCACACTAGACCAGAGCAGCAATGTGGGGTTGCCCCCCTCAGATGCTAAAGAAGCAAGAGACACTGCTTAAATGTGATGGTGCATGTGCAACTTACAGCAAGTCTCCAACTTGCAAAGTACAGGATATGCTGAGCTCTCCTCCTACAGATGCTCCCACACTCTTACACCCAGTTTCCTCATTTCCTCTGATAGCAGCATTGATAAGGATTAGACTAGGAATGCTAAGGTGGTAGAGAATCAGTTATAATGTGATAAAAATCTAAAAGGGATTTGGTCTCTCCCTGTGTCACGTTTGCCCTAGGTGAGCATGTTCTATTTCAGCCGCACACTTTGCAACAACCTGCTGGTTTCCTATGATATCTATCACCTCACCTGAGCAGCTGGACACAGCCAACATATGATCCCACCTCTCGCTCCAAGTTTGTACCTTGATGATTGCTTTGCTTGCCAGGTGCCTGCAGCCTTGGCTTTGTTAGCTAGCTTCACTCTTGGGCTCTGCTTGTGCAACCAAAATAGGGTGCTTAACAGCAGGGATTCAGCGTTTCTGAAATGATGGGGTTTAGGCGAGACATTAAGCAACAGACTTAGAACTAGTGGGATGCGACCAAAGGAAGAGAAAACTCTTGATAGTTTGCAAAGCTGCAAAACAAAATTGTCCTTTCCTTCTCAGCTGTTTCCAGCAGCCATCTCTGTTCCATGCCTTCCTGCCTTCTCACTCGCTAAATACCCTTTTGATGGCAAAGGCCGTGCAGAAGCAAACCTGGAATCTGCACGTTCCCCTTGCAGGTGTGGGGAAAGCTACACAAATGATGTGAATTGGCTGCAGCCTTCATAACCACATTCATGCCATGCCACTCAGGCTGGGCCGCTGTAGAGAGAATTAATGGAGTGTAAATCCCTGTTTGGAAGCACACGGCGTCTCCAGCTTCTCCCTGTAACTCCTTCACTCCCTTTGCAAACCACATGAAAAAGGGATCTCCTCAAAGAAGCACAGCTGGACATTTTGGGTCGTGATAGAAGTGGAGTATTCACACAGCAAGAGCTGTGGGGTTGAGGGGCTCAGCATTAGCTGTGATACTTCCATGGGAATCTGTAGTCCTGAGACTAAAGCCTGCTAGCAACAATCTTCTTTTAAAGTTATTGTATGGCTTGGCTACAAAGATAAGGCACCAGATGGCTTGGGAAGAATTTTTAGGAGACAGTTGTGCTGGTGTGCCTGGAAGTATCTGCAGAGTTTACATTTACAATAGACTATTTCTATGGAGGTGAATGTTTTTCAGGATCATCAGTTTTAATTGCTCAAAATACAGGCTGTTTCTAAATGCAGGCAAAGTTAAGAGGAGGATTTTTTCTGTCTTCATTTTTTTTTCTAAAGAGAAGAGAGCAAACAAGAATCCTTTCTTTGACTTTATAGGTAGCAGACTAACTCAGAAGACTCACATTAACCAGTTTTCATCCCAAATAGTATCCTGCAGCACTTTCTTTCACTGATTAATTATTCATTACACAAGCAGGTATTTATTTTTACCTGTTTGCAGTCAATGAAGTAAGCAACTAATTTAATCAACCCAAGCACACAAAAGAGTAGATTAGTCATCAAAATTCTCTGAGATGTTTAAAACAAGCCTTATTTTCTCTTTTGTTTGCAAGAAAGGATGGGATAGGATTGCTTTCCATAAGATGCCAGGACAGATAAGCAATACAGCTGAAAGAATTAGCTAGCAACTTGCCAGTAGTAGAAACATAGCTTTTACACACCCAACTAAAACAAGGAGTGACCAGGTTATAATACAGATGATAGCACTGCCACCTACAATAGCAGAATTTGATGGCACCAGGAATAGAGCTCCCATATCCTCAGTTTGAGGCAGTGACATTTTTTCCAACCAGAAGCGTTACCCAGTAATAGTTAAGGGATTTAGACTGTTTGAGCCTCCTGAGAACCATGATCCGACTGGAGCTCCTCATTGCCTGCAGATGCATAGCAGACCTGAGGTGATGAGCATGTTGTGGGCACATCTTCTATACCTAGAGATACAGAAGCTCTCTAAGGAGGCAGCATTCTGTCCTACAATGCAATATATTGGGATAGACGTGTCCTATTTTTCAGGCCTCTCTACTTTCAGTAATGTTATTCTAGTGTACGTAGAATGTTGGTGATGGGAATCAGGCTCATGTTTGTAAGCCAGCTGTTTCCACATTTTTTTCCCCATATTTTATCAGCTTAATTCTTAAATATCCTTAACATCTCCATCCAGAATTTTAAAGGGAGGAGGCATGACTTGGAAATGACTGTAACGTGAATGAATTTGTTGACTTAACTGACATTGTTTTGACATGACAAGGCCTACCAAGGAACCAAGACCCCTTTGTGCTAACTGCAGAACAAACACGAGACTGAAAATGGAGCTGATATTGGAGTTCCCCTGCCTTATCACACTCAGTTAATGCGTTACTCCATGCTACCCAGCCAGCTAAGAGTGGCATTTTTTACATGGAGAGGGAAAATGCGTACATAGCAGCAGCATTGTTTCTCTATACTGTTTTCATAGGAGGTTCCTGCCCACGGCTCTTTGTACCTCAAAGCCTATATTCAAAACAGAGAATTGTCCAAATCCAAGCCATTTCATCTACCAACAAGGCTAGTATTTGTGTTCATGCAACACCAGGACAGGGAGATGCTGGCCTATGGCTGAGAGCTCTTGACCCACCATAGCCTGTGAGCTATGCTGGCATCTCCCAGTACCCATAGGTCAACCAAACATCCCAAGAGCCAAAAGGACACCCCTCCACAGAAGAGATTTGTAGTACTGGGCTCAGTAAAACAAACACATGCTTATCCTGTTTTATTCTATGAATTGATTAATCCCTCTAAACAGTGAGAATGTAATTTTATAGCCCTGGTTATGTGTATGCAAAACCATCTGGTTTAGAGCAGCAGTATCTAATTGACCGCATGAAATTTTTTTGAATACCACTATGAACAGAAAAAAGGCCTCTGGGCCTGGAGTCAACAGTTTTCAAGATCTGACATGCTTCTACCAAAAGCATCAGGAGGGATCCAGTCATCACCTCTGCTGGTTTCACAGCCTCATAACAGCTCTAACCAAGAATTATCCCCATGGCCCTTCTGTCTTGCAACTGTCCCCAAGCCACTCTCCTGCAACCCCCTGCACAGCACAAGGAACAAAAGAGAAGCTTCTGCATTGCTCAAACACAGATCATCTGTGGCCTGTTAGGGCCATTTCAGGCCATTTCCAGGCTGTGCCAATGGTTCAACGTTGTCAGGATAAGAACAAAGTAAGCTTACAGCAGTGCTGCACCTGAGCATCAGTCCTCCTTCTGGGGATCTGCTGTTGGGTCGCCTGTGCCAGGAGAAATATCCTTGTGCCCTTCTGCTGAGCTGCTGCGGTGGGAGAGGGACTCGAGTCCTGCCTGGGGAGACACAAACATCGTTGTGATTCTCATCCTTCTGCAAATGCATCTGGCACTGCCCTACAGTCTGATGTTGATATCACACGTGATAGCTTAGCTTCCACTGAGCACCTGGAACAGGGCTGTGGAAATCCCACTCTAACAAATCCTGATTAAAAACCTCACCATACTCTCAATGGCATTCATGTGCAGCCAGACAAGGATTGCAATGGCTGTGAGCTTTTAGCAAAAAGGGCTGTGAGATGTCTCAGTGCACGGAGCTATAATTACAGCTGTCAAGGACAGAAGTCCCTTTCGCTTTTTTCACCCCTTTCCCTAAGATTTTTCTCATGCCTCAGCCTTCTCCTTGAGTCCTTCCTTCAGGCCACATCATCTGTCCAAGACACCGAGGAGTCAGGTTCCCATGCCTAGAAACCAGCTCTTGTCTTGTTGGCAGATCTTTTTCTTTCTGCTTCCATTGAAAACTATTAAAAAAAGACAATGCATGAGTAGCTTTTTAATCTCATTATACTTGTGTTTCCTTGCCAGAATCTTAGACATTTTGCAACTAATTTATTTGACCCAGCAAAGAGCTTCCAGGAGAAGACAAGAGTATGTGATACAGTGACACAAATGCCTGCTGTCAGTCTGAAATGTGGTATAAGTATGTTTCTCTATCCAAGCCCTTCGGCAAAAGTACAGGTATTAACAGCTCGTTTCCTGATTTCAGGAAACACGTGCAAATGGAGCCATGGAGCCATCCTCACCCTGCCATCCAAGGTGTCTGGAGGACCCTGCAAGTGTGAGTACAGCAGTGTCTGGCCCTCGTGCCACGGCTGTGAGCGATGTATGAATAGCACAGCAGTTGGAAAAATTCACACAGAAGACTTTGCAAGTGCATTTGCAACTCTGCCCTAGAGAATGGAGTCTCCTGCAACTGTGAGAAAGGCTCCTTGTCCTTTATAGCTGAGGTCAGTGGAGGGCCAGAGCAAGGAAGTTTGTATTGCAGCAATTTGTACCTTATCTTGCTTATAGATGTAAACAGAAGGTTTACACTTCCGCTACTGAGCTCTCCTACAGTAAAAATGCAGAGAGGAGGGGAGAGACAGGCAATGTGTGCACGTTTATTTCTTGAACATATTTCAACAAGTTAAAGAGTCCAGTGTCTCTGAAGTGTTTGAAAATTAGGACTCCCTTGCAGTGGTTGAAAACTCAAACTCTCTACAGACAGTGGGGGTCATTCCAGGATCTCCATAAGGTCTAGATGTAACTCTTCAGTCTTGTGGACTTAGGTCAACACCATTGAAGCCAAGAGTCCTTTTATGAGCTTTAAGTCACTCCCAATTGCTTCTGAAGTCATTGCTCAGGCTTTTCTCATTTTAGTCACAGTACCAGAGTTTTGTATCGTTTGAAAAGCTCGAAGGCAAGGGACATATGGAGCCTACAAAAGCATGGTTATTGTGCTAGTTAGCTCCAGTCCCATGCCAAGCAAATTATTCATGCACACTCTGTGGATAGGAGGCACAAGCTTTCATGTGGTTATATGGATAAAAGGAGGAGAATTTGGGCCACTGACTCAGCCTGTCAGCAATGTTTCCCCCTAAATACAGCCATGGAGCTGCAAAGCAGATTTCTCACAGCACTGACGGTGGGGCAGTACTCCCTTTGGAAAATGTGACCCCTTATTTACATGCCGCTAGGAAACCAGTATCATGCAGGGGAGCCAAACTCTTCCAAAAGTCTGGCCTTTTGATTATAACCTTTCACGAAAGTAAGCAATTGAACAAAAGCAGCTTAGAGATAGCATTTCAAACGAAAATCAGACAGCTTGTCTGGAACAGGAGCAATAGGGAACTGCCCAGCCTGTTAGAGACATGACCATGCTATACGATGCTGCGCTCCTGCCTCCAAAAGGAAACCTGACATTCCACAGGTGTTCTGCTTTTTGGGTAGTCTCATGGAAGGAGAAAGAGTTTGAAGAGACACACTACAAAAAGGTTCTTTAAAGGCACCTACTTTTCCACTTCAGCTCCATGACCAAAGGGCTTTTTTTTTTTTGTTCCTCTCTCAGTGGATTTTATTCAATTACCACTGCAGTGGCCACTGCAGAGTGCGGGGTACATTCCTGCTTCAGTCGTCTTTGTGTCCACTTGGCAGCAATCCTGAACACCCAGAAAAGCAGACAGTTGCTATTTTCCTCCATTTTTACTTTCCCTGTAGAAATACTTCTTATTTGGCCTTGCTACACTGCAAAGAAAAAAAAATCTTATCCTTTTATAAAGGAATTAAATTTACTCTATTATTTTTAGTTAGTGGAAATAGAAAAGCCAATCAGCTGACTGACTGTAATTGTACAGTAAAGCCAAAAGTAGTTCATTTCAATCCTTGTTCCATAATACTTATATAATTCAGACCTGGAGACAAAAGCAGTAAGGTCATGGATTAACAGTGGCTTAAAGTTGAAAATACCCTGAGGAAGTAAGGATGACAAAGTAATTACTAGTGGGCAAATCATATGTTAATGGGTATGGGAATTATTTAGTGTATGACATTTAATCAATGTAAATGGAGGAAATATAAAAGCAAATTCAACTTCTAAGGTCTCCATGAATAAATATATATATGGCTAGTCTCTATAGTTGAAGTAGATCTACAAAAAAATTAATTTGAAATGGCAATATGTGGAAATAATTGATTTTGTAATAATTAAAATAGCTGCTGAAAAACAGAGATCGTTCTCATGATTACTGCTTTATAAGTTTGCCTTTTCCAGTGATGTATAAAAATAAAACCTGTGCCATCCAATTGAGGCGCCAAGCGATTGAAAAACGTATTGTGCTGAAACCCATCCCTAAACACCTACCATAAAGTGCACTTTTTGAGATATAAGATCACAGCTCAGAGGTAAATAATTTTGTCAATTCACTTTGCTATAGCATGTGAGGTGAATCATATCAAAGCCTTCATGTGAATACCCAAACAAATTACCGGAAGTCAACAGCAATCCATAAAAGTCCATCTCTGGTCGGGTCCATACCAGTGCTGGAATTCCAAAAGACACCTAGCAATGTTTCATTAGGATCACTTATTAGAATAGTTACAGCTGGCACAATAACAATTGCTGTGCCAAAGATAATTGCAGAGATTGTGAGAATGTAAAATACAAGAAAACTAGAAAAGGAATTCTGTGAGCAGAATACCATGTAATTTTTCCCCGCAACAAATCAGGGAGGAAAATTAGATTCCTAAATTGTGGGTGAACACTTATTTACCAGGGTAACAGCTACTGCCTGCACAGAAAGCATCTCTCAGAGCCTGTGGGATGTTCAGAACAAGGAACAGCTGAATACATCCAAGGAGAACAGCCATAATTAACTTTGTAGTGCTTCTGTGCTAAAAGAAATTATATCTGCACACATTATTGTTAGATGAAAAAACCCCATATATCAGCAAAAATATGAATGAAGCAGCTCTGTTCTTGACCGGACCAACTCTAGCCTTGCTAACCAGGCCACCTCTTTGAGGGCAAGTGCATTGTCTCAGTGAGGGGGACTTACTGGGAGAAGTTCATCTTGGCCTTAACTCATAGCGCAGTCAGAGCAGAGTTTACAGAGACTTTTTGGGTCTTTGTAACACTACATTAGTAATAGCAGAAATAAAACCACTATCTTCGGATAATGCACCTTCTCTTATACAAACATTTCATCTCCAGGTCTTAAATAGGCAATAAAACAATATTTATTCTCATAGGTCTTCTTTGTTTAGTTTCATAGCGTACCAACCTTCTCACATTCAGAACACCTAAAAGCCTCTATTTATTAGTAACCCATCCCAAAATGAATGAGTCAAAGACAATCTGTTCTGAAGGAGGCTGCTGGAAGGCCTTGTAGATACAGGAGGATAAGGTGCTCATATTTAACAAAAAAGAAGAAAAAAGGTGTTTTACATTTCAGAAGTGAAGTTTTGCACACTCTTATTCAAAGCCGTGTTTTTTTCATTCAGCTATAAGTCGTGACCTCAAGAAAACATCCATTGAGACCTTTCTTACTCCCAGCCTTTGGATGCCAACGTCAGGAAGACAATGAGGCATCGCATCCTGTGCCTCTCCATACAATGCAGTTTCTCAGGCTGTTTTGCAGGGTTTTACCTGTCTTTCAACTGCCCATTGCAGAAGCAAAATGATTGTTACATATATGTAGAATGACTTAGACTAAGACTGCTTAACAGGCTGGTTCTGATTCTCTGTCTTATGAGTCATGTAATTCTATTTAGTGTTTTAGTTGTTTCCTACATGAATTGGTGGCTCTGTGTTGTTCTTTGTGCAGTGATGGTCAATAAGAACACCTTTGGCATGCAGCACTTTTCCGAGGCAAGCACTGAAAGCGTTAACTCAAAGGCAGGATAATGTCCTATTTGGTTGAAGTAAAAAGTAAATAAATACAGGATTTGCTGCAATTTAAGTCTTAAGATGAGATCAGTTGCCTGTCATCTCCAAATACCTCTCCATCAGCAAAAGGTAATCCTTCACAAAATAGATTGTTGGTTTTGGTGCAAGTTTTTCTGGAGAAAATGGAGCCATATATTATTCCTCTGTAAAGTGGAGGGAGGTGAAGCATAAACTCAGCTGGAAACTTATCCAGGGCTTCTGGCAAGTGCTGGCCAGAAGCTGTGATTTGTGCTGCTCACCAAATCTCTGCATTTCCTGAATCCCAGATGATGTGCAGGGGGAACTCTTTAAAAGGATGCAGGAAGTTAAAACTATCATCAAGTAATGAAAAGTGCAGGGAAATGGAAACTGAGCAAAAAGGGAGAGTGGGCTGAGAGCTCTGCCCCTGCTGCACACGAAAGGACTCGCTCCTGTTCCTGCAAACTGCCACCTGCCTACAGGGTTAACTTTCTTTCCCTCTTTATTTCAAATGAGGGGAGTCAACCCGACCTTTACTTTCAGATCCCAGAGAAGCCTTGAAAATGAGATCAGCGAAGCCGTCCAAATGCAAACACTGGCTACAGCAGACCTATTTATAAATAGTTTAGTAGAACACCACGAACTGCAGAAGGAGGGAAATTTTCTTTCCCCCTCCAAGTTTGCTGCCTCAGTGAACACAGTGGCATGCTTGAATTTGCTTTCTTACATACCAGGAGGCCCCAGCAGAAAATGAAGTTAAATTCACAAACACAGTACCCGACTCAGTCAAATGGCACCAGCTCTGGTTTTGCTGCAGTAGAGAAAGGGGCTGTTCTGCAGAGCAAGTCCCTGATTCTGACACAGTTCTTCAGGATTTTGTTAGGGATCCAGCCTCATGGGAACAGCCTCTGGACAGGGCTGTTGTGGAGATACATCCCAAACTAGGTCAAGTAGCAGGGAGGAAATCTGCCTCTGAGGATGGAGGGGCTGGGGACAGCATCCCAGGCTGCCTTCGTCCTTCTCTTCCAGCTCTCCCCAAACTATAAAGGTTTTCTTTTATAGAATTCATAAAGAATAAATGAACAAACCACTCAACTGGACTGACAGCAATAGTGAGCAGCGTTAAAAATTCAGAAAGTGAGAAAATAACCAAAAATAGCCAACATCCAAGCCTTCACCATTCTCCTAACAATTCAGAATTATCATAGCCTCCAACTTGCCACACCAGCCTCTCTCACATCTACTGTTAGCACACTTTCAGTTTTGAACCTTAGCCCCACAGGGCTTGTCTGACCAGATGGTTAACCTCTGTTTTAAAGGACGTCACAAGTGAAAACAAACTCGGCCTTGCAAACCTTCCCTGTTTGTATTTTTTCCCACAAATGCTTGGAAAAGTAATCCGATAGATAAAGTTTCCCTTTCTGAGAAGTGTTATCTAATGGCAAACCACTGCTGATGTCACCATGCAGATGATACAGTTGCTAAAGTGCAGCTTCTTGGTCAGCAGCGATGGCTCAGATACTTGAAAAAACATCGCAGAAGGAGCATTTAATCCCTTTTCTGTCTGCTCCATACACAAAAACACAAGACCAAGCCAGCTCTCTGGTGCCTGGCAAAGCTAGAGCAGAACACAAAGAGAGTCATTCTCCATTATTTCAGAGTAATATCCAGCTACCTGTAATTATTAAGATGTCTTGGCTTCTCCTATCTGCAGACATTACAGTCTCTCTCTTACCCCATTTGAATCACGTCACAGATGCCACTGGAGCATATGAGGATGGGGACAGAAGTCAGTTAAAGGTGAGATGCAGAGTAGAAAAACGCACATATTTGGCACGTCACTATACATACAGGTTAAACCACTTTCTCCTCTTCCACAAGTCACTGGAAGTGGGGTGTCTTTTACCAACTCAGCCATTTCTAGCTACCTTTATCTTCTGTTTCCATCTCATTTCTCCTGAAGCTTCTCTAACAAAGTTCATAGGTGATTTCTGGAATCAGGGTGGTGTCTTTGAATTTGTATTTCACAGCTCTCAGTAAAATTATTTTCCGTGACCTCATTTGGTTACTTCTGAACTCCAAAGGCTTACACAGAGAGCTGGCTGTAGAAAGGACTCAAAATGAGATTGTTTTTCTTTTTGATAAGTGTAATAGTCACAGACAGGCTTCACTCTCCAACAAGCTGCCTGAAAAATCCCCCTCCATTTCATAGGAAATTATCTTCTATATGGGTTAGCTGGCAGGGTCATTGAGCAAGCTGCTGGCTACATCAACAGCAGGCTCGCCCTTCTAGAATAGCTGTGGCTAAGTGACTTTAATTTCTCACGGGTCCACTTTTGAATTCAAAGAGAATAAGAACAAAGTAAACAGGAGAGAAAGTGCTCACTGTGTTGGCCGGACATCTTAGCCTCCACTTTGGACAACTTGCTGGTGAAGAGGCAGAGTCTTCCAAAGCTCAAGCATGTTTTAGAGCAAATCAGCTCCATCAAGAACCAGTAGCATCCCAGTTCCCATCCAGGAATGGGCCCTGAAAGTGCTCGTGCTTGCACTAAACTCCCTGATATTACTGGCAAAGCACTCATTGAATTTATTGGCTTTGGATTAAACTGATTAAAGAAACAGCTGGAAAGGTGAGGGTCTTGAATTAAATAGACAATAATTTATGAATTACATTGGATGCCTCACAGTAAAAAATAAACTGTTTATTAATAATGGTTTTAAGTCTCAGTTCCTGTTTTAAGCCAAATAAATTTAAGAAAGCAGTCCCAGTTGAGCTCCTGGTGAGAAGGAGTTTACTGGAAAAATAAGTAAAACAAAAAACCCTACTCAGAATTTGCCAGTGTTCATTTGCCACTGTTAAGTTTTAGAAGGACTGCGATGCAACCTAGCACCTTGGCACTTGCACTTCAAGTGTTTCCATGAGCCACTACCAAAAGGCATCATCCTCTTTTGGAGGAGAATTGGGAATCTCAGAAGCTCTAATTTCTTGTTTTCTCAATACTGTAAATGTATTTTGTATGTACACGTATACATATACACACTATGTATATTTTTATATATACACTTATTACTGATGCAGAGCAGTTTGGAAGTTTCCTTCAACAAAGAATTTGGCAGCCAAAACGCACGCAATTCAAGCTGGCAGGCTCTCTAGACTGCATCACACGAGATGGAAAGGGCAGCAATTAAACACCATTTTTGTTGTTGAAGAAGGATCGGGTCCCTGTGATGCTTCAAATTCCTTCTGTAACCACGGGTAGATGATTTAGTGCCAGACCTTCAGAGGGATTTAGGTTTGCAAAGATGCAGATAGAAAACTTATAGGAATTTCTTTAATGCCTGGTGCCAAGGGGAGCTGGACATCTGGGGAGAATTTTGAGAATTGCTGTGTGAGCCTCTTTCTCTCCTAATTCACTTCAACAGATGTATTTTTCCCTGCCTTGGCTCTTCTTATTAGAAAAAGGCAAAACCAGTGACTTCCTCCCTATCATCAAGAAGGATCAGGAGAGTGAGGTGCTCCAACAAGTAAGCTGAAAAAAAGGAGATGGAAGAAGGAATAGGCAAAGTTGATTGTATCGATCTCACCTCTACCAGACATGAATGACCAATGAAGTATTTATCATCAGAACTGTTGTTTTCATGTTAGGCAATGCGACCTAGAGCCTATACAGCACCAGTGTGCCCCATATATTGATTTCCTTCTTTTACAAATAGCAACAAATGCTTGTGCAGACTGAGAGGAAAGCTTCAGACCTAAGGTGGGATTCTGCTCCAACATCTTTTCTCAGCGATAGGCTGTGTAGTTGGTCGTAAGTGTCTACCAAAAACACAGAGTGGGAAACCAGCCCCAGCTGTTCCCCATCATGCAACATCTTACCAGTATTCATCAGAAGAGCATTTCAGTCCATACATCAGTGTCCCAGACAGACTTCTAGGATCACAGAGACATTGCACCATGTCATATGAATCTGGTATGTTTGCATTTAGATCTTACATGAGTGTCTGTCCCGCACCAGAGATGTTCTCGGGTTGTCGTTCTATCTAATGCAATAAAGCTTTCTGTGCTCTCTGCTCTCAGGTTGTTTCCCTTCTCAAGAATTATAAGTAAATAATTAGTTCTCAAGAATTACCAGCAAAGAAAGTACTGGAAACGTACCTCCCAAGACAGCTGCACAATATTTAATGGAAAAACCTTCTTTGTATATTGAAAACAAAACCCCCAAAGCTGACACATATCTCTGACAGTGAAGTTAGGAAAACATTTAACAAGAAACCAATCTGTAAGCAACAGAAGCTGCAAAGCTGTGTTTCCTTTGGCTCCCTGGCTCAGGGTTGGGCCAGTCTCTAGGCAGTAACACACAAAATTAAATCAGATCATCTCCTATAGAGGGAATATTTTTCCTATGAGTAGTTTGTGCCATTTGGAGATTTACTTGAGATTACAGGGCAACTTCTGTTCCTGATTGGGGGAACGGGAATTTTATCTTTCCTCAGTTGCTTATCTTGATGACGTAGGTAGCTCTGTCAAATTTGGTTGAAACTTAGCAACATCTTCAGAAGTAGAGTCTGACTTACAGCACGATGGCAGAGATCTCTTTAGGAAACCAGGCTTAAAAAAAACCCAACAAAACTACATAATTTCCTATAGGAAACATCAGCAACTTTTGATACAAGACCAGTGATGGTAGAACAACTTTCCTTGTGGATGTAGTGCATATAAAGGAGCTATCTTTGTTCCATCAGAATTACATCTTACTGAGTAACATTTCCAAGTGAGGGACCATTCAGAAATGGAGTCCATTTTCTCCCCAGGATGCATCCTGCTGGGTTTTCTTACAGGCCCTTAATATGTTATCTGCTGAGCCATAAGACAACAAGCAAAGCCAGAGAAATGCAGTCTCCTGAGAAGGGGATGCATTGGTTTGCTACTTAAATAAATACATGTTTAAATATTTAAACAAAAATTTTGGTTTATAATGAAAAGCTCCTTGCAAGGAAGAGGACAGATGAAAGCTGACATTTCTGGACCAACAACAGATATAACTACTGATCAAAAAAACCTGAACACAGAAAGCACTGCCAGGTTCCATTTGGATAGATAATGAGTAGCTGAGTAGTTAAGTGAAAAGAGATGTTATGCGATGCTAATATGTAAAGTTCCAAAAGGATATAATTTGACTGCTTTGATCAAGTGAAGAAAGAAGAAAGTCCCACCTTGGCCCTTCCCAGCAGAGAAGGCTATCTTGGCAAAACTGAGGAGGAGAAATGGTTAGGCTTGCTCTGAATTAGTGTCAGCAGTCTCTTGATGGCTCTTCCTCTGGCCTTGCTGTACAGGAAAGCCACAAAGCAGAGGGGAGCAGGTGCCTGAGTAGGAGTAACTTGGTAAAGGCATCCAGGCAGCAGTATTGCCCTGCACTCTTGGGACAAGTTTCAGTGGTTTATAGGGCAATGGCAAGGGGAGCCCCTATTCACCACACCCTACAGGGAACCTTTGTCCATAAAACGGTCCCAGGGATGTCCTCTGAAGGTGAGTGTCAAACAGGACTGTCCTGCTTTCGAGACTTCAGTAAGAAAGCCTCTTCTGCTAGAAAAAACAACCTTATAACTGGGATGTGATTCTGCTATGAAAGTTAGCAACCATCTGATCAAAATACACATTATTTCACAATCCTCTCACAAGGAGGGTGATGCCCAGAGCTCCCTGTGGTATCTTTCCTTTCTTCATATACTCACCAGGAGAACATCTCACCTACCTCACATTTTACAGTGTTTCACCTCCCATCCCTTTCACTCCAGCTATTTACCAGACTCCAGCCATTTACCAGACTCCAGGCACTTTATTAGGCAGAATGAAGAATAAGAGACTATCTTGAAGGAGTGTAATCAGTGGCTGCAAATACTAAATAAAAGTTATTCACCTGTTGTTCATTCAGCACCATGCTGGAGAGAAAATGAAGTTCTGACATTTGGCTATTTTGCAACCTAAAAAATACTGCTAGCACGAAGACAAACATTTTCTTACATACTCGTGGGAGACATCTGCTGAAGTCAAGGGAAAGATTCCCACCACTTTAGAGTTGAGTACTTCAGAGCAACCAGACTTTTCAGAATGCCTTGCAGGTGTCCAGTGCGCTACCATGAGATGAGAGTGCAACTTTTAATGGAGCTGTGCACTCAGTGCTTGCCAAAATCAGGCATCTTTGGCTTGAGCAGAAGATGTGTGGTCAGCGGAGCGGGCCAGAGGGGTCTGAGGCACAATGGATATGACCCTTGCCCCTTCCCTTGGAGAGGTCTGTACACACAAATTCACTTTCTGGTGTTGATTCAGCACCGTTACCAGCAAGAGCCCTGGCCCACACCCCTAGCTTCACGTTGAACAACTCGATGCCTGACTACAGACCTGAGTTGGCACAATCATTTGTAGCTATGTCTTATCTTCACAAATCCAAACATCAAAATTTTCAAGTCTGTAGGACATCTTTGAACTAAGCAGATTGTAAAATCTACAGTTTCAGAATATCTCACTGCTGGCACATCCGAATATTAAGCTGGAATATTAACGCAATAACAGCCCTAGACAAATTCTGACACCTGCTTAAGCCTAGCAGCTTTCTAAAACCAAGCACTTCTCAGAAGGTCCTTGTTCCTTTGCAACAATATGTGCTTCCTTAAATAGCATAGTACTCAAAATCCCAATATATTTTTAAATTATATAAAGTGTTTCACATGTCAAATTGGAAGTTACACAGAAGACTGCATATGGACCATCTGTGTTTGACCACTCAGATAATATTAATTTCTGGAGTTCTCTGTCACAAAAATACCTTCATTTCAAAAGCTGGCTAAAAGATCACTTGGATTTTATCCTGTTGGCTTGAATCTTGTGTATCTTGTACAACTTCCTGGCTGTGTAGATGACATGTTGCAGCAGTAAGCACAGAACACTCAGAGGAATAAAACTGAGTAGGCTTTGGACACTGGGACAGTTTTCAAAGGCCATTGCAAATACACCCAATCCATCATTTGTTTTGCGTTACTTTACTTATATTTCCCAGGAAATATATGTGGTTTAAATTTTGGTGGGGGAAGGGAAATGGGAGAGGGCAGGGGAGGGAAAGCAAGCAAATGTAAATACTGAAAATTAATATTGAAGAAATAGTCATTTGTGCTAAACAGCTATTCCCTGGCTGAATATTAAACATTTTCTATTTAAATATAAACGAAACTATCTGTGTAACGTAAGAATAGTTGAGAAATAGAAGCTTGTTTCAAGTAAATATATATATTTTTCAATGAAAATAGTTACTCAAGCTAGCAAAATACCTCAATCAATTTTACGATGATTTAATCAAGGCTCTGTTTAACTGCTAGGATTTTGCACAGTTACCAACCCTTTGCTACACATTGGAATATCAGAGGATAAAGACTGTCCTAGTGGCCAAGGCTTCTCCTAGAAGCTTTCTCGAGCCAGCCTCTGAAGCCCTGCACATGCTTTCTTCTCCAGCATCTCCTTCTTGCAAAAGAGACAAATATGACAAACAAAGCTTTGGAAACCTAAGCTTTGCCTCATGTTGTGACCTTGCCCAATATCAATGGATAGGAAAAAGAGCACTCAAGTTCAATTTTCTGCTTCTTTCTTGGCAAGGAAGACCTCCCCAGCTCCTTTTTGCTTTCCCTTCCCAAATTCATGTATCCTATAGCTTGTTTCATACAGTTGTCTTCTTTTTTTAACCCTTTGTCTATTTGGAAATCTTTTAAAGTTCTGCTTGGCCCAAAAATGAAATTGAGTGGAAACAGTAAGCGGTACCCAGCTTACAGGAAGAACATTGACAAGAGGAAAAGCATGGCCTATTCCGCCTGCTATTCTCCCCATTTCTAGAAATCTTGGTCCTGATGCTGTGTTTGAGCCATTAATTAGCCATTTTTCATGGATTTGTGTAATTCCTTTTCATCCCATTCTTGCTTTGTCTTCCTCACTTCCAGTGGCAAGGAGCTCCATGACCAAATCGTGCTTTTTCTGGACAACAGAGCAATAAACCAGACAATGCCAGGGACAGATGGCATTTTGGCTTTCCTCCCTGCTCCCCTCAGTTCACCCAAAACTGCAGACATTCACAGAAGAACTGCAAATCCAACCCGTGCAAGCGCAGACGCACTGAGTAGAGCATGTGCACAGAGAACACGTCAAGACCCTCGATCCAAGCAGCTCCTTTATGTTAGTTCTGTTCACAGCTCTCTCCTCTTTCACTGCAAACATCAATCTCGGAGAACCAAGCAGGAAGGTCATCCAGTTCACGCTTTGATCTGCAGTGGAGCATGTTATTGTGAAGACCTTCCCAGCAGATCTTTTACCTGCTCTCAGTCACCAACAGTGACAGAAGCTCGTGTCCTCCTAAGGCAAACCATTTCCATTCTCAAATACCATTGCAACTACAAAACTTACCCCAAAGCCATCTCCGAGTCTCCCTCACCACACTTTAATCCCAACCCTTCTCACAACATATTCTCTACTGACTTCTGATTCCTTTCCCTGCTTCTGGAACAAAAGAGGATAAAAGAAGAACGTGCAAACTGCAAGAGGTTTGGGCAGGGAGAAACTCTCCCTGGTGAGCTTTCAGAGCAGGCTGGTTGTCGTTTCAACTGTGGTTGTGTTCAAGTCTCACTGTGCTTCTCTATACCCACAAATTCCTCACATCTGTTTGTGTTTCATGGTGGTTGAGAAGTGGAGATGAGCTCACTCAGTTCCTTTGAGGTGATGCTCAGATGAAAGAGGGCGTTTCTTCAAGTGTTGCTAGTGCAAGTCCAAGGTTTCACTCCTTAGTCCTTTTCTAACACAACATGCATTCATCTTACGAGCACTGTAAAACGTCCCATGAACCTAATGATGCAGAGCATCAAATGCTTGCAAGACAAAACAGCAACAGTGGGTGCAAATCAAGTGCTACCAAGAAAAGCCTTACTAGAACAAAATAGTTTCCAGACTGGAGAGCACAGAGAGCATTATCTTCAGTAGGTTTCTGAGTTGCTTTGATCAAATGAGTTTCGAAGGTGATTATAGGCCCATAAACGTTTCTCTGAGCAGTATCCTGTAGGATGAGGAAGACCAGAATTCAGGCAGAAGCTTTCTCCTGTACTAAAGCTTTACCACTGACATTGTCAAGGGATCTGTTGCACTCCATTGTGTCCATAATCTTCAAATTAAAGCTCCCTAAATCCACAATAGTCTAATAAACCACAAGCCTGTAACAGCCTCTTCAATTTTCCACGTTAATAATCCATGGATTAAGAGTCCCTCTGCTGCTACAATAGAGAGAACTGATCTTCTCTACCGTGTCAATGACCCATGAATTATCGGGCTGTGTCTCAGATGGTTAGATAATACTTCACTCAAGTCCCCGCGATAGATTTTTCTAACAGGACAAATTCGGGGTTGATTTGGAGTAAAAGTACAATGTGGTATTCTCATTTGTGGGACTGTTCTTCCTGTTCCTCCTGGCAGTATCTCCATGCAAAAGCAGTACCCTCTTTTTATCATACCAATCCATTTGTTTTGCAATATATGGCCTAATCACCTTTCATTTACATCTGTACATTTAATATGTGATATGGAAGTTTTATATGAGGCACGGTTTCATAACTCCTTAATCAACTGATGCAAACTCCTTCAATTTTCTTCTAATAGAGCCTGATAATAACCTGGAATATTTTACACTGATTTTTGGATAGCACTTCTTAACACACTTATCACTTAACAACCCTTTATTACATCATTTACTACGAAGCGCGTACAGCACCTACTGCAGTCATATCAGAGGCTGAAAGGAAGCAGAGTGGAGTCACTTCAGGAGAACTGCCCAAACCTATAATCCATAAAATGCTCATCAACTTTCTCTGATCAGGAGCAAGCAAGCTTCTGTAACAGCTGCATGATTTCACCTTTGCAAATACCACTGCAGTCGGCAGCTTGGATTGTGCATACAGGTGGCAGCGCCCTGCCAGCCACTGGCATGGACAGAGATGTGATTGGTATGAACGAGCAGACAGGTTGTCTCTATGGCATTTTCACTGGGCAACACGGTCCCAGTGGCAGGTTGTCTGCTGGAATAGAATGCCAACACAATCTTTTTTCCCCTTTGCTTTTTAAAGTGGAAACCGTCATATTGAACTCAAAGCCACACAAATCACTACACACTGTAGCAGGGCTGTTAAAGCCCAGGAATGTCTGTTAGATTAGCCAGCCATGTCTCCATCAAAGCCTAGCTGTTCCATACCATATCTTTTACAGTGCTTGGTCCAGACTCTTATTACTTGGGACATTTAAAACTACTCTGTCAGCTCAGCTAGACATGGGAAGAGGCTGCAAGTAATCAACTACTTCATCTCTGCTTCTGCATCTTAAAGTGTATTGAACAAGAAGTTTGATTTTATTTTGCCCTTCACAAGGAAAGAGATTGTCTAGTTAAAAGTTAGAACAGATAATGCTGCGATCATGACTTAGGAGCCAGTGTGATTTCCAATAAAGAAGAATCTTCTACTTGCTAAAGAAAGGTATTTGCCAACTCTTTGGCTTTCCAGAGAAGGTCAGTTTTGTAAATCATCCCTTGTAGCTATCGGAGTCTATTAAATAAAATAGTCCCAAATACAGACTTGTTAAAATTGATTCTGGAGCTTAATTCCACCGTTAAATCTTTCAGTGTCAGAAAGATCAGTGCAGCATCTACAGCCAATTAAAATTATAGTCTAAGCAATAGTGGCAGCAACCACTGCGGTGGCTGATAGAGGGTGAAGATAAATCTCTGATGCAATGAAGGGAGTCATAGAAAGGTGGAACAGATGATGCACTTTTATTGTCTGTAGAGCAATTGCGAAAGCAAGTGTCAGGCCAAAGAGAAGTAAGTTTTGTGCTGCTGGTTACCGTGTGTGACACGTTCCTGCAGGAAAAACCTGCAATGCCATAAATAATTGGATTCACCTTAGCTGGCTGCCTGGCTCACAACTGTCAGAATCTCACCTCTTATTTCACTGCGGTGGAGATTTTCATGACTTACTTGATCGTCCTTTCAAAGATGATAAAACAAGGCTCTGAGTTACCCGTACATACCCTGGTCCGCATCTCAGATCTGTGAGACCAGATGTACTACACTAATGGCAAAAAAAAAAAAAGAAACCTGACCCATTTGCCTCATGGAGAGGCACTAAAACTCTGTCATCAGTTCATTTCCCTTTGCAAATAGGTGTAAGAACAGTAACTGTATTGTCATCAGCCAGCCTATAGAATAAATAAAGAGAACAAGCCCATGCTGGCTGACCCACGTGCAGTAGAAAGTGCTGCTTTATCTCTCACAACTGCCAGGACCTGTGCAATGAGTTTCCCCCAACTTTGACACAAAGTCACCGTTGTCTTCTGAACCCATCTCAGCCTGTAAGTCGACCTCGGTTGCCATGCTGAGTGCAATGTTTATCCTGTTACAGGATTTATACAGAGCAGACTATTTTTCCATAAGGGAAATATCAAGTGTCAAGCATCTGAAACTCCAGAGGGCTGTATGCTTGGGCCAGGCTCTCTGCTTCAGAGATGGGGTGACCCTGCTGCGACCACCAGGCCAGTGCTGAGCTCCTGGTGCCCAGCATGATGGTCCTTGCATCTTCCTGTGATGCAAACATTAGTGGCATGTAATACATTCACTCCTTCAGGTCACACTAGAGGGGCAGTTGCTACTGAGACACCTAAGGTAGCATTTTGCGGGGGTTAATGCTTTATTTCCATTTAATAATGAAACACTAAGCTCAGAGAGTTAGAGATAGTGCAACAAATGCAATTGCCATGCAAATAGCAGATCTGCCCCTCCTCTCACACAGGAGTGGTCAACTTCCCAGAGTGGACTGGACCAGGAGAAGCATCTCTTGTGTGCTCTCCAGCCAGGCACAGGATGCTGGCGATGAGGGCAGGAGGGACACCCACAGGACAGCTCAGGGTAACCCCAAGCCCACTGCACCAGAAGGCGCTGCGCATGCTTCGGGTTACAAGAGCTTGCACACCCCTCTGTCCCCCCTCAGCCTCCAACATATTGCAACAAGCTCTCAATACTCACACAGCTTGTTAGCAGCTCCACAGGGTTCCTAGGAGCAGTGAAAGAACAGAAACGGGGATTGTATGATCATAACAACTGGCTCAATTTCTTTTGCCTTCTAAGCTGCCCTCCCTCAGCACAAGAGGAGTGGCTCCTGAGGAAAGGCCATGAATTTTTTATTTTCCTGACCAGAGGGTGGATTTTGTCCAGTGAGAGCTATGTAAATTGTTCCTTGTTACTAAGGCAACAGGTACCTTACAAATGCTGATAACACATAAACTAATACAACTCTGTGGTTTGCTTTCTTTCCAGTGCAGCTTAATAACCCATGTGGATACCGTGAGCCTCCACTCTCCTGCTGGGCTAAATGAGCACTTCAGGAAGCATCATCTCTCTTCCAGCCAACTCCATGGTGCCCACACTAAGATGAGGCACTGAACTGGGGAGCTGGGCCACTATCAAAAAGGGCTTCAGAAATCTCCAGTGAGGAGTGGGAATGCCACACGAGTCTGCAGCAGCACTGCTGCTTTCCTAAAAGCAGCAAAGGGTCCTTAATGCTGACCAGAGGGAACACATTTTTATAGTCCAGTAAAGGAAATCCTGGAGCACAAACTCTTTTATTCCCAGTTGTGCCCCGTCATCAGCATCAAGAGCTAACTGGATTAAGGGCTGTTTGTGAAACTCCTCCTCGCTCTCCCTCTCATATCCCAGCCTCTTTGATATACATGCCCAGTTGTTAGCTGAACACACAAGGTCCCCACGGCTCTTGCAGTGAGAAGAGGGTTAAAATGCTTCACTGGTCTCCCTTAATCCCTCTCACATGATTTAATCAACACCACTGGGGGAGAAGGACCTGAAGGTTTTGCCTCTGTGGCTCCTTCTCATCAGAGGTCAGGGGGAAGAGGTCAATTCAGTGCTGCACTTGGGCTGGATGCAGTGGGAGCTGCTGAAAGTCATAGAAACTATGAGCATTGACTGCACTCAACTGGGGACTGCATCTACAGAGCTCCTCTGGGATGGCCTCCAAGCTTGCTTTTTCTACTACTCAGCACCATTTAAATCTTGAAATGGAAAGAGGCAAATAGAAATTTAAAATGCAGATTTCTGCTCCTGTCCAGAGCTGCTGTAGCATTAGTTCAGTGATGGGGAGATGATCCCTGTACAGCAACACAAGGTTAAGCCATAAGGAAAGAGGAGCAATTGTGCACTTCTATGCCAGATGCAATCCTCCACAGTGAATTTGATATATCAATTGTCTACCTGCAGAATCTCCTTTTTGAGAACAAGTGTTCTATTAGAGAAATCGAATAAGTGACCTTATTTCTGGGGATCTGAGACAGTCTGAGACGCAATAAACTAATAGGAGCGCAGAAGAAAAAAGACAACACAAAACCCAAAGCAGCCCAAAATCTAACAATTGATCACTTTTCTTTTTCCTGTTTTAAGGGTTTGTTTTGTTTGAAAAAGGATCACAGAAGTATATATTTCCACTATTTTATGCTTGCTACCAGTCAGCCCCTTTGTCCTGATGATCTAACAATAATACAAATAACTTAAATAACGTATGTTTGACTTCCTTCCAAAAGCAAAACAAAGGATGGGCAGAGCACTCTCTCTCAAGGAGCTTTACAAGCACAAAACGAGAACAGTTTTACAGACCCCACTCTTGTGCTGGATGACTTGCTGCTGCAAGACAAGGGCCTTTTATTGAAACCCCAGCAGAAAAGTAAACATTTGAAATAAAGCTAAACAAGAGTTGGGTTGTTGAGGAAAAGACAGTCATCTGTCAGCATTTGGCCTCTTCTTAAGAGGGGCCTTTCGCAGTGCTGGACTGGGACTCCAGCACTTGGATTTAACCACTGTGGTCTGAGTCCCTTCCACCTAATGAGGAGGCTCCCTGCTGTACCAGGTTTGCACCACTGTTGGCTGCTGGAAGCATTATTCATTTGCCAAATAGATCTTAAGAAAACAAACCTGTGTTCCAAGTTTCAGGAACACTAAAATATGCTACTGGAGGAGATTTCCCAAAGCGAAAACACTCTGAGCTCACCACCACTGACTGAAAGTCATTATCACCACCACTGACTGAAAGTCATTAGCAAACAGTGTCTGTCCTCTAGTTGTGAACTCACTGCCTTCCCATTTTGTCTCCCAAGACCTTAGCTGCACTATTCTCCAACCCAAGCCCTCCTTTCAGGGCACACATGGAGACATACGGAACAAACTCAGGCTCAGAGAGGGGTGGTTGGTGACTCAGTGTTCAACTGGTGAGCGACCATCAGTGGGGCTCCTTGTAGTTTGGTTCTGGGGCTCACTGCCACATTAACCTAGCCAAGAGGATGGAGAACACCTTCAACGTGTTCACATAAGATACCAAATCAGTGGGAATGGCTGATATGCCTGAGAGCAGGGCTCTGTTCAGCTACATCTTGACCAGCAGGTGAAGTCAACTGTTGAATTTCATGAGCCTTCTGTCAAAGTCCAGTACAAACTCCTACACCTGAAGAAATAATCCCCACCCATGCTGCAGATTATCTAAATAGGAAGCAGCTTTGTAGAGAAGGAGGTGGGGACCAGGTGGTCAGGAATTGAGTAAGAACCAGCAGTGCACCAAAGAAGGTCAACCACCTACTGTTCTGAACTCACGAGAACTTAGCCAACAGGTCAGGGGAAGCAATTGTTACCCTGTATTCCCATTGGAAGGCTCCCTCTGAAGTACTGCAGTCTAGACAGACAAGGGCTGGAGCACAAGACAGACTGAGAATGGCGTTTGTTTAGCCTGGAAAAGGAAGAGATGAGGATAGGTACATCTGTGTGCTTTCTCCAGCTACCTCATGGGTGGTATATGATGAAGACAAAGGCAGATGATCTTGCTTTGTCTAGGTGACCTGTAATTTTTCTTTCTAATCGTGATTGTTCCATGATTCTGTGAAACCATTCCAGTGAGAATTGTTTGCAGAATACGACATTTGAAGTAATTGACTCCTGGAGAACATGCAAAGCTCATTTTCACCATAAACTCAAAGGAAAAAGTCACAGGGCTGCTTCTCATCTTCCAAGTTCTTCTCTTGCCTCTGGGTGACTTGCCAACCCAAACACCTGTTTCATATGTGTAGAACGCAACAAATAGCTGACCCCTATCTGTACTTAATCTTGAGGGCGTTTTGATATTTCAGAGGATTAATGCACCCAAAGTCCTTAATAGAAAACAAAAAGCCAAAACAATTCAACCCTCCTTGAAATCAAGAAAAACCTTAAAGCAGATGGGTAGGCAACAGCTTCAAACCAAACAAGTATTCCACGGTTCATCTCAACTTCACATAAGTTCAGTGCTGAAAACCTGAGTCAGCACAGATAGTGTGTTACCTTTGGCAATCTGCATGGCTTCAGCTTTGCATTATCATTTCTGATGTATGCAGTCTGCTAATCAAAAAGGACTGTTTAGGTTCTAATCAAAATAAACCTCCAAATTAGTTCAGATGTAAATCATGGCTGAGGCTGACATGTCAAGGCCTCAAGTATTCAAAAAAGTCATTTTTCTGTACACCTTGTTTAGGTCAAGCTTGTGCCAGCAGATTACACTTCAGTCCTTGGTTTACATGGAGTGTACGAGAACTAAACAAGGAGGGAAGTGGCCCACCAGCCCCGGCTGCCTCTTTGCTCTTCAGAACGACACCACCTGACCTTGGCGATAGCAAGGCAGAATCCAACATGACCGGGAAACAGCAAGACCAGGACATTCTTATAATCATGAGATATTTTTTCTTCACAAGGCATTTCTCATAAACAACACTGATTCAGGACTTGAAATGTGATCCTTCACAGCAAAGTCTCAAAGCAACTGGAATTTGCAATATGCATTGCCTTAGCATGAACCTCCCATCTCCTCAAGACATACTATTTACTCACTTGTTTTACAGTTCTTAGTTTAGAAATAATTTCTCATTTAGCAAGAAATAATTATTTTCTTTCCCTTCAGATTTTCAGGTGTTACCCAGTTCCCTTGCAGATGAACAAGACTGACAGCATGTCTTATGAGTAGGACAGAAGTGCTCTGGGAAATCCATTGCTGGGATATATGGAAGAGAAAGGGGAGAGGTGGGGGCAGAAAGACAATACTTTTCACCTTGGGTGAGACTGTGATCACTGTACAGACCCTTTACACCGTTATTGCTGGAGGTGTTGACAGGCACAGATGATTTTGCCTGGAATGAAGCATGTGGGAAGGAAGGATTAGTTACAGCCCATGTTAGTGCATCTGACCTGCTTTGGACTGGAAAAATCTCTTCTGTGGTTGCTCTTGGGGTGGCTCTGGGGGAAATCCCTGGAGCCAGAGATTCTATTTACCCTTTTTTTCTCAATGGTTTTCAATATCTACCAGCAACAAAATGTCTGGCCCACAGAGATGCACAAGAAAGCAAGTTTCTCTTCGCTGTCCCATAGCCAATGTGAGACGATATACAGCATTTCTCAAATGTGTATCTTGTCGTAATCTTTTGGTGATATTTTGGTACTGGCCACCAGCAGACACAGCTTAAGTTTCAGCATATTAATCAAACTCCTCTACACACCATCAACAGTGATCTTAGCACACAGTTACTTTTGTCCGAGGGACTCCTTGAACTCTGTGCCCTGGAACCTACAAAATGTTTCCCTTGTCATCCAAACCTCAGGAGACAGAAAGGGTAAGGAAAGCTGAGAACACATCTTCTGAGAGTTCCTAGTAATTTATTTGTATTAGTACACAAGAAAGTACATTAGTACTAGGACAAAACCTGAAGAATGCAACACAAATAACACTGAAAATATAAGGATGAGAGATGTCTTGGCTGGTTAAGATTTTTTTCCCTGGTTCTTGGCCATGTCTGCAATGGAAAATGAGAAGCAAGAGGGGAAGGTAAAGCTTCCCTTTTTCTCTAAAAGTCAGGACTTTTTTTACAGCAAAATATTTCTGACAGTTCTGTTATCCCTCCTAGGTCTCTCCAGTTTTCTGAAAACTCAGTTTGGAAGAGGAACTCGAGGTATCCTGGCTGCAATAATGTGTTTTTTACTCCTAGTTCTTGGTGAGAGTGCCCAAGGCTAGAGAAGAGTGTTGAAGCCCCATCTGTACATCCCAGGCACCCCTGTTTGTTTCTCAGTTGTATTTGCTGCTCCAAAACACTGCTAGACCATTGCTTGTAATCAGATATGCTGTACACATCCACATGAATAACAGTTCCTTTGATCTTCAAAAGGGTTTTACTTTTTTGATTACAAGTTTATCAGCAGTGCATAATCAGGCTGCAGGCACACAGAGTTCATTCTTAACCCATTCAGATTGCAGGTACACAGCCAGCAAGCGTCCTTTATGCTGTATCCAAGTATTTATTGAGATAAACTGCCTTAGCTTTTCTAGGAGACAGTCTCTGCTGTTAGGTGTACTGGGTGAGTTTCTCAAGATATAAAGAGCCAACACAGCTAATGAACTACCTGCACTGAGACTTCTCCCTCAGGATGAACTTTCAAATACTCTGTATCCCATGTCGATTCCAACAGCAGTGTATTAAACATAGAACCTCTTTGCACATGGCTCGAATCTCTGGTCACGTCTAAGCAAAGGGTCATGTCTAAGCAAAGGAAAAAAAACACCATGAACACCCACAACAGACTAGAAAATTTAGAATTAAGGATAGGAAAGCATGGTCTTCTCTTTTTGCTCACACCAAGTTGAGAACAGAAAGATACAGACACTAACCTGGAAACCGTCCCACAGACAGGTACCGGGAATTAAGAGAAATGTGATACCTGCAGAAAGAGAGCTGAGGAGTACTGCAGAAGTAATTGATTCATATCAGTATTTGGTAGCTGATTTGGTTTCTGAACCATATGGCTGTGCTGAGAGGGCAGACCAGAACACATGCTGCTGTTCAGGTAAAAAACAAACGAGCAAAAAAAAAGAAGCAGTTGGCTCTTCAGTGTTTGCAAGCCTACTGCTAATAAAATCAATCAGATTTTATAGCATTAGCTATCTGCTCAGCTCTTCATTCATGGATTCCTGATTGAGGCTCATGTGATGAAGCTGTGTTTTCCAAGAGTATGTGGGAAGAGCAACTTGCTAAGTAAGCACCTCTGGCCCTGCCCTGCATTCTGATCCCCTCCCCACTCTTCTCTCCACTACCTCACTAGTTTCTCCAGCTTTCTGCTGCTAGTCCAGACTAATGAGCATTTTGCATTTCTTTCCTGTGGGCAGCATCAAACCAAATGCAAAGGTCCTGTCAGAAAATGGACTTCCTAAAAATATTCAGAATCAGAAAAAAAAAAGGTCAAATTTTTTTGGAAAGAGTATGAATCCTTTCCAAAGCAGCCAAGAGAGGACCAGATTTTTCAGAAGAGTTCCAACTTGATGTTTAATGTATCCAGATGTCTCAAAAAACCCTGGCCCCCATTACAGCATTGAACACCTGGAACTGGCCATGCTTGGTTTTGGATGTCTGCTCTTAAAAGCAACAATAGCTTATGCTGTTGTGGGTAATTCAGTTTTGGAAGCAGAAGCCTTGATTTATATGAACTTCATGCTAATGGAGAATTACTTCCAGTTTGTTACAGATCTCAGCGCTGAAATTAGGTGATTTTCTTGCCAAATCTGGGCCTAATGTGATTACAATGGAACAGGTTTTGAAGAGCTCCAGTCCTTTTTATAATACTGCAGCATGTCTCCCAAACCAGTTTTCACGTGTTTGGGGTTACCCAGCACTACAAATTGGTGTTTTATCAGATGCAGCTGACTGAAAAATGAAAAAAAAAACACTCCCTTTTTCCTCCCACTCTAAAAGCATTTAAAATGCAGTGTTTCCGGGAACCTGGCTGGCTGGAGGGAGTTGGCAGACTGGATTGTACTGTATAAAATATGGAGGGACAGATGTTCAGCTGATTGCTTTATCAGATAGAACAGTGACATGAGGATGACAGCTCTATTAGATTTCAGGAGGTGATGTGTCACTCGTGCAGTAGGCTACTCCACATCTTCATAAAAAGCACTTTTTATGGGGTGAGACAAGAGAGATCCAGATAAAAGCGACATAAGAATGCTAGTCAGCCATAGCCATGAACTCAATTAAAGATATGCTGGAAATCACATTAAATAGGAGCTCAAATCTGCAAATCAGCTCTGTGGCATTCCCAGTTGGCAGCAGAGCCTTTCTCCTTGCAGGCCACTGCTCCCTGGTGCACCGCTTCTCCCGGCACTTGCACCCAGATGTAGATGGGACTCTTTCCAGGTACGGGGGACTGCATGTTCCCCAGAGCATTGCTACATGATGGGCATTTAGAGAAGATCCACTCCTGGAACCAGAAATACTGCCATAGCCTGGTATGGCTGCTGACAAAACCCAGGCTGGAAACCCACGTAATCCACAAAGCAGGAGCAGCCTCAGCTCCAAGGATGTCTGCTCCTCCGTGCTATTACTTTTAGCTACCCCAGTCACTGCTCTTTGCCTGTGACCTTCTCCCACTTCAGCTTATATTTCCTTTTAAAATGCCTTTTTCAGTTCTTGAATCCCAGGTGTTTCTCTTTCTTCAGCTGACACTCAGACAACCATCACAACTTGGCAAAGTATTACTGGGTCAGTGGAAGAAGACCCTCAGTTCCAGATTTTTGTTATTAGACTTGTCAATCATATGAGCCCTTAGAGATTGCAAGACCACGAAAATTAAATCTACAGATTGAATTATCCTGCTTTTTTCCCCTCCCTTAAGTGCACATGTAGTGTTGTCATTGTGTCAATTTTATCATTGTTAATGACAGCCCTCAACAAAATAATGGACTATATAATAAAATTTCTTATTCCTGCTGCAAGCTGAATATCAAATATAAGCTCCCCAAATTGCAAGAACTTATTCTACATCGTCTGTCACCTCATTATACAGAATCTTTGTGTAGCATTTGTAGTCAAAGTTGTTTCGGGAGGATTTTTTTTTAAATATGAAGGAAAAGATAGGGTTCACCCCTCCCCCCAGCAAAACAAGGAAGTTTACCAATTTACTGATTTCAACTACACTAAGCTTCCTAAAAAATTAGACCTCTGACTTGGAGCACACAAGGCAATAATGTTCAAAATGGCGTCCAGGTACCAACAAGTTGGGTTACCCAAAAATACCTGCACACTCCCTGGCAATCAGTCGAGTTGAAGGAGAAGGTAAAATAGGTTACTAATACCTTTAATAGTGACTCTGACCAGTAGATCTCAGTCCTTGGCCAGTCACATTTGGTGACTGGGAATCAAGGCACTCGCAAGAGTTCCTGAAGATCCAAGGCCGAAGTGTTGACAGCTATGGAAAAGCCATGCCGTTAATTTTAAAGGTAATGTTCCTTTCTATCAATCTGCCAGTCCAAAATGTCTTACCAACTAGGATAAAACCCAAACACATGAAAACCTTTGCTTCACATTCATGAGCATTCATCAGCAACCTCCTTTTTGCTAATATTAACATGGCACCCTACTAAAACAGGCAGAGAGAGGTTTACAATTTTGTCTTAGGAAAGGGAGGAAGCAGATAAATAACCACCTGCATGCAAAAGCTGTACAAACATATTGAAATATGTGGACCCAGAAGATATGCTGAGGATGACTGTACAGGAGTACAGATAGAGATCCAGTACCTCTGCTGTAGATGTGCATGGTCTGAAGAGACCATGTCCATGGTCTCTTGCCATGGTTTAGATGATGGTTGGTGTTAGTGTTAGGTTATAGGTTGGACTTGATGATCTCAGAGGTCCTTTCCAACCTTGTGATACTGTGAAAGAAGAAATTGGTGATATTTTAAATGACTAATGAGCAGGCCGGAGTTTCAGGTAGGATGTGTAAGTTGCTTACATGATTTTTGATTGTCTAATTCAAGTCTTATTAAAGGACCTAAGCAGCTGGAGCCCTCCAGCCTTCCCAAAAATTCTCCTTCAAGGAATTCTTAAATACTGTAAATAACTCAGAGACACTAACTGAGAAAGAAGTTGGTGTGTTGCAAGGCTGGGTTTCCTGGGAAACTCTAATAGCAGAGAACAGGATATTGGAGCTTGAAGTTGGAAAAAACAGTGGGATGAGGACCTTTGTGGGTCACCTGTCTTCCTCTGAATGTCAAATCATGTTTGGTTTGTCTGGTTAAAAGTTGACATGAAGTGGCTCTTCACAATTCAGAGCAACAGATTTGAGCACCCTACACAGGTGCATCAGTGGCTTAAAATAATTAAAAATATAACACGTTTAATCTTGTGACTGGCTGTCACTGTCATCAATCTCAAGAAGCAGGACAAATGTCTTCTGCTGTTAAATTAATACATCAAGTTAGAGCCAACAGCAAACGCAGTTGTATCTCTAGAGCTAAGCAATCAACCCAACACTCTGTGCCAGTACTAAGTATTCATGAAAAATTGAAAAGGAAATCTTTGAAGGAGTTGGGTCTGAGAAGCAAGGTAAGTAGTTCCACAAGTCATTTGCTATACAACATCATACAGCATAAACTGATTTCTCCAATACACAGCAGGCTTTAGGCCTCTTCTCCACACAAAGCATCCCTGAATGCGGATTTATCAAGGAAAGTCATATATCTATCTCCCCCAGACACATCCTGCTACCACCTTGTGAGCTGAGTCAGCTCTTGGCCTCACCCACCCTTTCCAGCATTTGCTGAACCCTGCTACTGCAAGGTGTAAGCTTTCCAGCAGGCAATGCCGACCTAAGAGTGCCCCATCTGTTCTGAAGACATAAACACTAGGTCCCATAACAACCTCTGGTGACAGATACATTCTGGCAGGTAAGGGACATCCAGCTCCACAGCCTGGTCACAGCTACTCAACTAGTGAGGGCATAGGACAAGCAGGCAGCTGACAGAAGTGCCTCAGTTGAGTTTCCCAACTTTTGACGCTCTGTGATTAGAAATTTGTGTCCAAGTTTCTAAAGCTTAGACCAGCAGATGGTATCAATGCTAGCAGTAAAGCTTTCTGCACACCAACTCAGTTGCTAACCAGTTCTATTCCATCTCCTGGCACACATCCACCACTCACGTTTGCTTAAATTGTGACTTTCATAAAGAACTGTACAACTGTAAAGTTGCATTTGACTTGCAGTTTTGTACAACTGCCCCACTGGTGCTGGTTTCCCGAAGAACCCAAGTGTGTAAGTACAGGAAACGTTGTGCAAAGTATCAAGGTCGTTTCTTTTCCAGGCTGGATTACAGGAGAAAGGTAATCCCACGGGAAAAGAAATGAACATATGTACTCAGTAAATTCTTGATGCTTCATGAAAAAGCTTGGCCACAGTACAGCTATGGCCAATATCTCAAAGTAAAGCTAGTGGGGAAAAAAGTCCCATACACAAACTAAACAGTTTAAGAGGTTGAATTATAAACCTTCTCCTGAATACACGTCCAAACCACATGAATTATTTCATGTGCCAAGTAACTAGATAAAGAACTGAGTAATAAAGTCAGGCTGAAACCCCTGAAACCCCACAAAACCTCTGTATTCAAACATTATAAAAGTATCTCACCACTCTCACACTGAGATTCATACTAGGGTGCATTGGTAAATAGGTGTGCAAAGGGATGTATACCTATGCTCTTTGCATGCTGCTGTTCCCATAAAGCCTCTCCAACATGCAATAAATGACACTGAAGAAGGTTTGTGGAGATATTTTGAAAGATCATGGAAGCAGTCCTGGGTACCACCCTTCCCTCAAAGCCAAAACGATTGCTGAGTAAGACCTGGCTGTGGACATTGACAGAAAGTGCATCAGAGCTAGAAGTAGCCAAACCAAAATATTTTCTTCCTAAAAAAACAACACAAAAACATCAAAACCTCCCAACCTTAACCCCAAAAACCTCCCAACCCTAAACCTCATAATTTGAAAGCAGGCAGAGAAAGAGTTTATGTGCCTCCCCATACTGGATGCCTTAGCCCACTGTGAAGGATCAGGGCACAAATCCTTCAAACTCCCAGTAAGGACTAGTGGCATCATTTTGAATGAAAAACTTTAGGTTGTTAAGGAAATATTATTGTGCCTATAGGAAACAAACTTGAGCAAAGCAAAAGAATACATTTCACTAGAACATTGGAGCTTTTTATTAAGGAAATTGGGCTTTTTACCAGTCACAGCAGAGCATCATTGTGTGTATTCTACTTGTAGTTTGACTCTATCTCCACAAGGAAAAAACCAAAATCCACCAAAAATGAACCCATCCAAAGACTTCTCCTCACAAAAAAATCTTTTCTTTGGCTTGATATTTCCAGCAAAGTTTTCTCTAAGAAAACAAGGGAGACCAGCTATAGACATTACAACAACTGAGACTTGGCCCTCAGATATTCAGAAATCAGAAACACACAGCAGATGCAATTTTGTCTCACAAAAATAAATATTCAACTTACTACAACAATGTCCCAATGGACAACTATTCTAGAAATAAATTTCAACCCGAATTCATTTAGTTTTGCAACAGATGCTTTGCATTTAAGCCTGCTTCCTCTCAAAAGCATGAGACAACGAGCTGACCGTAGGCCAAATTTTCCTATCACTCCCGTTCGCATATCAATTTATAAACTGCTGAATGAAGTTAAGAATAGAATTGATCCTGTGTTTAGGATTTACAAACCATTTGGAAGAGTTCAGCCTGCCCTGACTTTATTTTGTTTTCATCACTAGGACGTATTCATTAACTACTGCTAAAGAATCCCCAAGTATTTTCTAGGGATTGTAACACAACTATTAAAAGCCCTTTGCATCCAAACAGGAGTTATTCGACACCAATCCATCTTTCCAACTCTTGACAGGCACCACATAGGCAGACATCAAAAAGAGCTATTTGATGAAATTTTTACCAGTGTTTGCTCAGGGTTTGCCTTGGGGGCCACAAATGAGAGGTGCCTCTGTTGTACCACCACGAGATTAACGGTCGGTATCTTTAATTATTCCCTACAGTATTTGAAACATGACAAATTTAAAGCCTCTCTTAATACACATTGTTTAAAATTTTGGACAGAAAACAACGTGGGAGTTAACATGCACACAGAATACGTTTTAAAGTCTCCTTTCCTATTTCCCTGTTTCTTTGAATGTTCTAAGTGAAGATAGCCCAGTTCTCTGCTCTTTGACTTATCTGTCAAAAGGAAATGTTTCTCTGAATACCACCAGCTGTTTTATATCCTAATTAGGGGGTTGGTTTGTTATTGGTACTTGCAGAAAAATATATTTTACTGATATCTACATAGTAAATATTTATGCCTATTAGTAAAAGCAAAAGAAATAGCTCAGCAATGGCTTAAATCAATTGTTACTCAAGCACTTGCACTGCTAACAGTAACAGGTAGAAATATCAGGAACTTTAATTAGAAAATCAATAATGAGAGCAAGGGAGTCTTCATACTTGCTCTCTCCCCAAGATAAAGGAAGACCCTACCCTAGCCTACGTTTTACTGCTCTCTGATTTTTCTTTTTTAACCATAAATGTGTGGAAACGAGAATGCTGTCAGTGAAAACTGGATGGCTGCTGTCTGTAGTACTTTGTGTGCGTTGATTCTACCCCACAAATGTATTTGCTTCAGTTTTGCTGTGAGTATAATTCATTAGCAGATCTCTCTGCTAGGAATTTCACACAAATATGTTTTAAGCAAACATTGGAGCATACTAATGAGAGACAGTGTTTGCATTTGCAAAATACATTCTTGAAACCAAAGTCCAGACGCCACAGCCACTTATCCAAGGTTATCTTCACGTGCACAGGTTTCACAGACCTCAGGACCACTGTCATGCTTGAATAAAGTGAGTCACACATGACCCTTCAGAAAATAATAGTGTCAGCTTAGCCCTTCATATCTGAGAAAAACTATTACTTACACCCTTAATTTTAAAAATTTATTTAGCCTTAGTAAAGTGTGCTTAAATTCTGTAATTCTGCAAAGGGGTGAAATCTGATTCAGATACCCCCTGAGATAAGAACAGACTAACAAGAAATTATTCCCTCATAATTGGAAAGTTGTTAAAAACTAGTGGTATACAAAGCTCATTTGCTGAAAATGCTGAGTAAACCCATGGCCTGTTGATCTTGTTTCTTGTAAAAAAAGAGAAAGCAAAATTCAACCAAAATCTGTGACATGCATGGATTATTCAAACCATGAGTGAAAACACATACTCGGAGGATTTCTGAAAGCAGAAATTGTGTGTGGGAAGCAATAGAAATCATTAAAGTAACCCTGAAGCTTTTCTGTAGAGTAATTATTTCCCCACCGCCTGCAAATCTCCGCATAGGGAGGACGTATTTCTGTCAGAAACTCTACGTGCCCCACCAGCTCCACTTCTTGATTGGCTACAAATACAGAGAAGGAAACAAATGCAAATAAACTCAGTCTGAGAGAGACAACCTACTTTTACCGTCCCCATCACTACAGTACAGATCAGCTCAATGAGTCTGAAAACCAAAATTTTCATGGAAAACAACATGCCTTGGAAACAATTCTTGACCCACTACTTGGAGACTGAGATTACTTCAGTATTTACGTTCTAGTAAAGCTTTGCAATTGTATTATTCATTGTATAACGGTGCCTGTGTAGTACATAGGTTTAGGTACCCTAAAGGATCAATGCTCTTTGAAAACCAGCTTATACTCCTCAGCCATGCATTTGAGAGCAAAACCACTTAATGTAAGGATGAACTAGTTCGTGCTGGAGACAATGCTGATATGAGGTGTTCAAAACCATCTCTTTGCCGTTCCCCAAAAGATGTTTTGCTCTTTTGAGAGCTGCAGGTTTTGCTCCAATGCTAACAAACACGCAGAGGCACATAGTAGGAAGTTATTTTCAAAATTCCTATCCAGAAAAAACACTTGGTAGCCAATTAACATGCATGATGTGCTTGAATCAGGAGTAAATCTTGCACATCTGACCAGATAGCTGATCAGGCAGGAGTGACTAACAAGAACGGATTTTCTGTCCACAGCTGCAACCACAGGCCCATCCAGCAGGTCTGATTGAGAACAACAAACAGAAAACCTGCTTGGAAGACCCATACATATAAAAGTAAATAATTTTAGTAAAATCAACTGTTGTCATTGGGAGCTTCCTTGTGTGGAGTCTGATGGTTGTGTTAAGCCCAGCTGGGACAAGGAGGAGCACATGCAGGACAAGATGCTGCTTACAGGTGCTGCCAAAGCAGATCTTTCAGCTCGAGTTGCTGTTGTACCTACAGTCAGACAGATGCTGGGTCATAGAAACACCCACATTTAGACAGCACAGGCAAAAGCCCAGTTAAACCATCTGCTGGGAATCATAGAATCACAGAATCTTCTGGTTGGAAAAGACCTTTGGGATCGAGTCCAACTACACCCATCAAAAACTCATCTACCCGTCTTTTAAATACCTTCAGAGACAGTGACTCAACCACCTCCCTAGGCAGCTGTGCCAGTGCCTGACCACCCTTTCAGTAAAGAAATTCTTCCCAATATCCAGTCTGAACCTCCCCTGGAACAGTTTATGGCCATTTCCCCTTGTCCTGTCACCTGTCACTTGAGAGAAGAGATCAACACTCGCTCTGCCACAGCCTCCTTTCAGGCAGCCATGGACAGCGATGAGGTCTCCCCTCAGCCTCCTCTTCTCCAGGCTAAACAACCCCAGTTCCCTCAGCCATTCCTCACAGGACTTGTTCTCCAGCCCCTTCACCAGCCTGGTCGTCCTTCTCTGGACGCGCTCCAACACCTCAATGTCCTTCTTGTACTGAGGGGCCCAGAATTCCTTGTTTCTGTGGTAGAAGCTTATCCCAAGGAGAAAATTTGCAGTGGATGCATATGAAGCCTGTGCTGGCTCCTGGGGTTACCAGCTGCTGGGGCTGTGGACAATGGGTTTCCACTTTCCTCCAGATGCTATAAGCACCTGAAATCCTACCATGATTTTTGCCCATCCCAAGTTCTACAGGTTTCCAAGGAGCACAACACTGGTGATTGAAGATGAAATTGCTTTGCACTGCTGGAAAAACAGCCAAGCAGTTCAAAAGGAAAAACAGATGGAAAAGGTGTAGCCTCCTGACTGCTGTTCACCAACAATCACCACCCAAAGCTTTTTCCAAGAATATTCCCATACCCATAGGGCAAAATCAGGACTTTCAAACAGCACCTGTTTTTTATTGGAGGCTTTCACTTAGAAACTTAGGCTAATAGATTTGGGTCAGAAACAATCCAAGTCTTTGGATTCTGGGAGAAAAGGAGGAAAGGCTTTTAGTGCCCAGATATCTACTCTGTGTGATCGCTTCTGTGCTCTATGGAGCAATTGGAAAGGATTATCCCTTTTATTCTCCTCAAGTACCTGGCTGTGCCAGGTATCAGAAGATAGACAAGTTTCTGCCAGGTACCTCCAGTTCTCTCTGTAAATGATCTCACCCTTTTTATACCGATCAGAAGTGTGCTTGGCAAACACTAAGATTAATTCCCTCTCCTCCAATCTCCTCTCCATGCCTCCTTGCTCTCCCCTTTTCCCACTGCTGTGTTCTTTTCCAGCACACAAAAGTGGCAAGGCTGAATGTTAGCACAGATCCCCTTCCCTTATCTGATGGTTTCTTCTGTACCAAACCTCCAATGCAGATTTACAAGTTGCCAAATTAAGTTGGTTCCACAGAGAACTTTGGGGATTCTGAATGCATTAAGCAGGGAGAGGTAAATGGTGACATAAACTTGGTATTCAGCACTGCCTGTGAGCAATCTCTCACAAGAAGAATTCATCATCTATCAATCTATACTTTCCGTAACAAATGTCTGAACAACGTTTCTTACTCTAATTTAAGTCAGTTTTCATTAAGCCCTTTGTTTCTGCCATCTGAAGCAACAAGCTTTGAGCAGGGCATCAGAAATGAAGAACATTTTACCTTCACCCCTCACAGAATAGACTGCTGATTTCATTAAAAAAACAATAATTAAAAAATGAAATCATACAATGGTGCTATTGGAGAGTTCCATGTCATTGTAATTTGAAGTCATTTTCTAAATGGATTGAGAAAGCATAACACAAGTGGCTGAATAATACCTCAGACTGTCTAAACAAGAAATAGTTTTCTCATTTTCATCTATGTGATGCATACACAGGCAGTGATAACGATAGCAAGGAAATAATTTCTTTAATTACTGAATGATAGAGTATAACAGAATAAAACAGCTATTGTTGGCTGGGATTAGGATCAGATGGATGCCTCAGAGGGAAATCCCCAAGATGTGGCTGGACAAACACCAGGCACAAATACATGCAGAAATTCCATGAAGCACTTTATTAGTGGGGCCATTCACTGAATGGCAGCTGATAAGGTTTTCAATAACATGGAGCCTGTTTAGTTGTATAATGCTCTGTAATCTAAACATAATTAAAAGCGTTAACAATTTTGTAGCCTTTATCTGAAGGCATTTTTCCCACATGCTTTAGGTGTCCGGGTCATAATCCAAAGACAAGCAACTCTCTTGTTTTACACTATTAGTCTAGCGAGTGGCAATTTTTTCCTGTGCACAAAGGTCATTGTACCCCAGGCAACGTCTCTTGTCCGTATCTTCCACCAACCCAGGATGCACCAAAACAAACACAGATGGATTACACGTTGTTCTATTAACTCAGCAGTTCTCTGCCTTTCCTTAGATGCCAAAAAATAATTAAAGAGCATTTGTGTGCAAGTGGTGGTAATGCATTCATATAATTTGGCAATTATCTTGTCAGCTACCTTTATTAGATTCCCAGTACTGTAAATTACTTTAAAGTATGTGCTGTATGGCTCTACCATGCTCACTACATCAGCTTCTGCAATTGCCAGCTCAGAGAGAAGTTTTTAAATGAAAAACAAGTTTTGGTGAAGTTCAGGATACATTTATGTCAAAGCTTTTAATTCTTTTCTTTTTAAAGTCAAGGAGCTGAATCTTTCCTAGGATGTCAAGTAGGATTTTGTGCTTTCCTTTTTCCCCAGAGGAATTCCGTTCCCTTTCCTATTGAAAGATGTGCAGCACCCCCAAAACTCCCTTTTTGGCACCAATAGGCACAACAGATTTTTCAGTGGATTTTAAAATTTAGCCAGAAAAACATCACCCCAAAGCAAAGCAGAGGGAAAGGAGACGTAGATGTCTGGGCTCCACGAGAGCCCAACATAACAGAGAAGCCTTCACACCAAAACAGAATGCAGTGGTGGAAGACCCGGGCCTTTATCAGGGATGGGTACAGAGCCAAAGCTGGTATCCCTGTGTTGGTAAAGTGTCAAAATAGGAAATAAAAAAATTTCACTTATTGACCCCTGTGTAAGAACAGCATTCCTTAATACACCAGAATTAACTGATGGCCTAGAGTGTAATCATGATCTTAGCATAACTCAAAACACCCCCCTCCCCCCCAACACAATGAATATGAAAACTTATAATGACTGCTTACAAAGTGCTCGGCTGGCTCTGTTTCTCTCATGTTAGCTGTATATTTAAAGGAAGGATTTATCTATCTCCATTTTCCAATACTTACTACCACGCTGAGATGGAGTGTAATAACAGCAAAGCCAAACTCTTGCTGTCACACAGAGGCACAGAGTGCACAGGAGCCGTGGAAGCCTGCTTCAGTGATGCTCGGAGCACTGATGGATACTTGGAGGGTAATTACTAGCTCACTTCAATTTGCAAAAGTTGCTCATGAGCAAGATAATTAAATGCACAATAAAACTATCTCAATTGTTTGAATATTACAGTCATACTGTAACGTGCACCTAACGTGCAGATGCTTTTTAGGGTGTATACTCCCTTACCCTCTTCCTAACATCTAGAAATATGCAAAGTTTTTCTGTTCTGTAGCTTTCTGGTTTTACATTTTAGTTACAGGTAACATGGAACATACTATCTGTAGAAAACTTTCCTTCCTGGATTACACACAACTACATAATCTGGATGCAAGAAAAATAGATGTGTGAAGAGTAAGAAAAGCTTCTGTGTACTGCATATAAAGCCAGGCAATTTCAAATATATTGTTTAGGGCCTTTTCCATAACAATACAAAGCACGAATGTGGGCATATTATGCTTGATTTCACAATGAGGCACAATTACAGCATTCAATTTGCAGGGCTTGATTTCACAATGCTGGCAAAAATCAAACATAGCAGAGGGTAACACCCTCCTTGCAGAGCTGCGTCTCCATCAGTTCCTTGCCTGTGTGAAGCTACAGACACATGGACCGCTTCAGAGATGGACTGAGGCAGCTTTGCACTGTCAATAACACACCTAAGCACAGGATCTTCAGTTTCCTACAATCCCAGAAGCTGGAATGGGTGCTTGGGTACCCGGTGCTGGTCAGGTGACCAGACTGGATGGGACACAGAGGACCATGTGCAGACACTGGGGGTCACCAAGCATGTGAGAAAATGATAATTTATCCATACCAGTGTAAAATGGTAAAGATGGCAGAAATTACACTTGGAGTCATTAGTGCAATGGGAAGCTAAAGCTGAAAGTCCCTCAAGTTGGACATATTTGACCAGCTATGAGGGCAATAGGGGTAAATTGAATTAAATCAACACGTGGATTCAAACAGTCTCTTCTCTAAACACTATGACCAAAGAAACTTAAAACATGAAAATTTGCAGCAGAAAGACACTGAAGTTACTTAAGCACTGAAACAACTTATTTTCAAAGTTTATAGTTAAAATTCTAAGTTAACAAGAATTCATTTCAGATATGAAGAAACAGCATTGTTTGAATATTTAAAGGATATTCATGGAAATTTTGTAACAATACCGCAGAGTTTCTCAATTAACAAATTATGTGGTCTAACATTTTTTAGATGGGCTAAATTATAATCTTTTTGTAAAATTTACTAGTGACTTCTATGGATTGTCTGTATCTGGAAGATTTAAGGGGAAAAAAAATAAAAAGGACTATTACCAAATTGGACAAAAGGTTTCCTTTCCTTCCCCTTCCCCTTTCAAATGTTTTTCCATCTTCCCTTTCCCCTTTCTCCTTTAGGAAGCTATCTCTGCAGAGAAGTTTTTCATTCCTAGTGAGAATTCTATTACCTTGATATTTAGAAACTTTTGCTTAGAATTCCAGGACGAGTGACATTCAAGTGGCTTATAAGTGAGCGAAGTGCCTCAAAGTCTGAAGTCTGCTATCATAAATGGCTTAGGAAGACAAACTATAAAAAATGTTATCTAAAAATGCTGACATCCACCTGAACTCTTCTGACAACTGGAATGCTTTAGAGAAAGTCTCATTAAAAGTCTCAAATTTAGATAGATAGATAATTAGATAGCTAAACATGCCGAAGTACTTGAGTATCTCTTGCCATGACGACAGGATCTGACCCTCTAACCAAAGTATTTCTTCTGTATATTAACAATATCACTTCATTCCCAGGGCCTGGGTCCCCAGTTTCTCCACTTCCAGGTGAGCATCCTAACCCGTACACTCCAGACTCACTTTCATTCCATTTTAAATTCTTCAATGAAAATCAGAGCAATTTTAGCCAAAGAGATCTCTACCCTGCTTACTTCATAGTCAGATGGTTTGGGACCAAATGACAGGAACACAAGCCCACTGTGGGCAAGGACAAAACCCATCAACTAGAGGGAGGACCTCCTCAGTCCCAGAGCTGGTAGGTTTAATGGGATCTGGCTCAAGGTTTCCTTCTCTGCTCTGTTATACAGACACACCAATTTCAGGGAAATTCAGCAAAAGACTATTTTCCTTACAATATTTTGACCAGCTGAAAACAGACAGTATTGTTCTAGTACTGTGTCAAGTGTTGCTAACCCCGATGTCGCCTTTTCCTCTGTTTGTAAGGAGAAGAAATATTGAGCAAAACAGTTACTTGGTGTTACTTATTTGTGTAAGCAACCATTATTTGGCATTGCAGTCAGCACCTTTCATGACACTAACAGTTGCAGATATTTCACAACTAGAACTGATCTCTGCCAGCTTAATTCCAGAATTTTCATTAAGTCCAAACTTGAGCCAGATTGTGCATAATCCTTAAAGTGTCATTAGTAGTCGTAACTCCATTAATACAACACTTAAGCCATTGCTTTTTGGCTATAACCTAGTGCATCCCTCCAGAGTGTTGATGCCACTTACACCAGGCAAACAAACTGGCCAAAAATATCTTTCCCCAGGATAAAACACACCCTAGTGTGACTGCCCTCTCTGTCCAGCTGAGATAGCTCAGGTGGTGAACTTAGCCTTCATGATATCACTGCTTGGAAATGGGATTAAGGGTAAAGAAACCACAATTGCAGAGCCTCTGCTAGAGGTCAGCTCACACATGCTTCTTTGTGTGTATCTGGCAGCCTCAGAGAGGCAAATACATAATCACAGCAGTATGCAAACCGTATGGTAAGGCCAGGCCAGATACGATTACACCATCAGGAAGCAAATAATCAGCACTTATTTGCAAAGAGCCGCATTAGGAGGGGACAGTCCTGTACCTCCCCAGTGATTTATCAGCTACAATTGTAATTACCTCTTTGAAAGAGCAAAGAGAATGGCCTCTCACCAAATACACGTACAACACCCAGACACCCCTTCAACCCTTTTCTTGAAAGAGAGAAAAACCAAATGAAAGCGATTATTTCATTCTAACAACCAAGATTTGCACAGAGGGAAAATGATTCACATTAAGGAATTTCCAAATGGTGAGTGGCTCTGAAGGTAATAGCTCTGCCTTTGAACCCGAGAGGAACAACCTAGGATCCTGTCCAGGAGACAAAAAAATCTGCCCCAGTGCCAAAGGCATCTCAAGGTGGTCATGACTAGGAGCAATGCGTCCAGAGAGCTGAAGCCTTTGAAGATGAAGGCATTAGCTGAGCTCTGACCTGGACTTGTACCTCTTTTCAACTGTTTGTTTATGTTTGTACATGAAGAATAGATGAACAGTAGCCAGAAGACTGAAGCAGAAGAGGAGGCAGAATCAATTAAAACACACTCATGAAATTGCCAAAGAGAATAAAACAAGCTAGACAGGTAAAGATGGGACAGAGGTGAAGGTCAGGGTGAGGTACGTAGTGCAAAATTTGGGCAGAGGAAGCAAAGATGACTACACAGCATCTTTGTTTAACACAACTCCCTGGGGCAGCAGGTGCAGAGGATCTGTATGCTGCAAGCTGATCCTGCTGCATACATGGCGCACCCCTAAAATTCCCCTTTCCAGCAAAGGAGAGGAGGGGACAGGAGCAGAGCCAGCATCTTCCGGCCATTGCGCTACAGCTCAGGGCTCCAGAGGGCAGCTTGCCCTAGGGTCACCTTCAACCAGCAACCTTACTCACCAACTTATGCAAGTTTTTCCGATGGGGGTTTCATTGCCATATTCCCAGGAGAAACAGAGAAATACCAGAGTTTTCAAGCATTGATTCATCAGTTGAGAGCAGGTTACAGGGCATTCCTTGGCTGTATGATGCCTATCATAGAATGGTTTGTCTTGGAAAGGACCTTAAAGATTACCTACTTTATGTTATTTACCTCAGTTAAGATAATAGCAAGGAAGGAAATCATACCCAGAATCTCTGCTTTAAAACAAACATTCACTACCACTGCTTCCCCATTTCCCTGTCTGTCTCAGAAGGAAACAAGCATTGCTTCCTGAAGTCACCCACACTGCATGTTCCAATGTTGGAACAAGACCTTTTCTTTTGGGCAATTTAACAGTTTGGGAGTTGAAAGAAGTTGAGGAAGAAGGGGAGAAGGAAAAGGCTCAGCTACAAGTCACTTCACATCCTCATCCTGAGGGCTCACTAAACTCCTACATGTTTGAAGTCAGACCCACCTTCATTAAACAGAGATAAGAACAATATCCCCCTGCCCGAGGGACCAGCTTCCCTCTTCTGCCGTACCATCTCCCAGATCAGCCACTCAGCAGCCAAAATCTGATATCCTCTGATGTGCTACAAGAGACAACCTCATCAGAAGACCTACATGAACGTTCCCAGAATTCATGCAGTGTCTGTGCAAGAAGAAGGGACTTGACATAAGAATCCTAGTGTCAGATTGGGGTGTAATGTAGCAATCATATTCCCAGCAACATATGGCAGGAAATTTTTCTTTCCAGGAAACAGATGAGAAGGAATGAGACGGTAATGAATGAATAGAATGTCTCATTGATAAGAAATAAGGTGGGAAAAAAACTAATTCTAGTCTAAAAGGACAAAAAATAGGAGATATTTCTCTTCTGCAATATTTCAGAGGCATATAAGTGGAATTGGATAGTGGGAAGGATATCTACCATGTTGTTGCCAGGGAATAGATGTGTTCTCATCTGAAAACCAGGGATAGAGCTAGCACCAAAGCACAAATAAAACCTTTGACATGTACAATACCAAGAGCAGAGTTACTGCCCATGACAGATAAGAGAGGATGAAGCAGCGAGTTTTGTGAGCCCTGTATTCCAAACCCATAGCAGAGAACCAAACTTGGCTTCTGGCTCATCACATGTGACAGAGGGAATTTTATGTAAACAGAGGCTTGGAATTTTTACAGCACAGAGGAGGGTGCAACACATCACTCAAAATTTACACAGCACCATTTCTTGGTGGACTAAGAACCGAAATACAGGAAACAATACAGAAAAAGATGATGGGTCTCCCCAACACGCTGAAAAGAAGCAAGTCCCCCTCAAACACCAGAATGGGAATCCCAGTCCTGAGCCCACACCAAAAATCACCATTACTATTTCTGGCCATCTTCCCCCATTCTTTGCAGCAGTAGTTTCCCCATCCAAATTGTTCCAGTTACTGCAGTGTGGTTGCTCGTGGTAGGTAGTGGGAAGGCTGAGCTGATGCCACAAGCAGTAGCTGCATTTTAGCACATTTCAGCTGAGCACAACACCCCATGCGCAGACTCTGTACTCTCACTTCTTTTGCTCACCATGAATCGGGGAGAAACACGGCATCCCTTGGTTTCAACTAAAACAAAAGTTCAGGCAACCCAGGAAGGGCTCAAATGAGCAAAGCTATTAAAAAATACAACTGAATTGGTAGCTGTTTGCCCAAAGACCACACAATAAGATTTTATTTAAAATACCCAACAAAGCTGCCACTCAAGCTGATTCAGGACCTGTTCCCACTGCCAGTGACTTCAGCAACTGAAGGGCTGGGATGTACACTAACAGAAACTTCTATTTATAACTTGCCTAAGGTTACATCGTTTTCTACAGACACCACTGAATGTGTCCTGCTTACGAGTGATGGCTGCAGGCACAAAAAAAAAAAAATAACCCTCAACCCTGACACCTTTCTCTAAGAGCACGTTGTAGGATGCAGAAGACAGATGCATCCCAGGTTCTGGATTTCTCTCTGGCCACTGACTGTACTCTGGGCATAAGGTGACCCTGTATAACCTTGTGCCAACTTCGATCCTTGAAGACCAGATGTCACTCATATGCCAAAAAATACTTTGTCATCAACAGGACAAAAACGACCAACAGAAGGAAGGTGACTGCTCTAGCTCTGAGCTCTCTGCTGCCTTTCTGTCCCTGGGGAACTAGTCTGAAGTTAGATACAAGATTTAACAGTCAGCTCGCCACAGATATTTTGCTTCACTTGCTTGTGTGTGCAGGAGTCAAGCTTTGAAAGCCCACTGCAAGGCACTGTAAACATTATTCAGGGGTGCTATTGAATAAAGTAATGTAAAAATGCATAAGGCTTACAAATCACAGCTGGACTGCAGCTTGTTTCTCCTAACCCTTGCAAATCAGAAACAAACCCTCTGTGCAATTAGAAAGTATGAAAAAATTCCAAGATTTATACCGGCATCCAGAGGCTTGTGGACACAGTTCAAGAATATGAAAAATTAAGTGTAAAATTCACACGGGGGCATAAGGGGCTTCACCTTCACCAGAAAACACATCCACAAGTGCAATTCCACAACTGCAATGCATGCAGAGTAAGCAGAATGAAGGGCACCTTCTGGAGCAGGGAAATGAAAGCCACAGCCAGGACTGAGGGGAAGGGTGGGTGGGTGTGGGATTGGCTTGAGCACACATCTAAAATTAATACAGCTGATGAGAGGGGAATCTTCAGCACTTTCCTTTATCTGCTTATCCATCTTGCCTCTTCTTAGCTCTACAGGGGCACTCAGCAAAATCACCCAGAGTTCATAGTGGATGAGTACACCAAACCTCTGGGCAGATAGCTTCAGTACTGGATAAAGGTGTCTTACTGCAACTACCAGGCAGTGCAGCCCAATAACCTGTTAAATTCATACTTTAATTGCCCCGGATTATGTTGCCTGAATGCCTTTGTGCAGCAATCTGACTTCTAGACAGGTACACCAGACTCAAGGGTTTTCACAGTAACCATCAATCTCAGGGCTTTCTTCTCTGCTTCTAAATAGTCACAGGCAAAGAAGAGGAGTCTTGTTTCCAGCATCCAAAAGGTGGTGAGCCATTTATTCACTATTCTCTGCCTTGCTGGAAAGTCACAGAAAACCCCTGAACTTGTCCCTCTTCAGTGAGGCTGCTCTCCCTGTCTGGGAGCCACTGAATGAAGCAATGAGGCCCCAAGGCAGCATGGCCTGGACAAGGGATAAATAAGGCAAAATAAGCTCAAAGCAAGAATCCTTGACCGCGGGACATTTCCAGACTGACTGCTAATGCATGCGTCTCCAGAAAGGTGCAAATGAGTGAATGGCCCATTCGTTGCTACATTTTAAGTGCTTCTGCCTTTGAAGACAAGTACTAGCAGGAGACAGTGCACCACATTATCTATTGCTTATTTAAGATGGATGTTTCAAACTACTTTTGGAAATTCTTTGCTTTCAAACAGGAAAAATATGTTTTTGATATAAAACAAGTCTTCCAAACCAAAATTTTACCCTGGACAGAGCAAATTCGAGTGCTTTCTGGTCATGAATTCACAGTGGGAGAAAGAAAACTTTTGAGTGTAAAACTGCAAGCACTGTTTAGCTGGGACCTCTTTAGATAGCTAAGAAGTGAGTCAGAGACAACACCGCTAAGCTGATCATTCATCAAAACCGATCTGGCCACAGACACCACAAGTCCTGTTATCTCACTGCCAGACACTACATTTTCCCATATCAGTCTGCCCTGCAGCCTGGTCTCCTCATGGCCTAAGAGTCTTCATAATTTTGGTCTCCTATGGATTTTATTCCTCCTTGCAAGGATTTTCACTTCATCAGAGAGAGAAATAAGGCATCTTTTAATCATGTCTCTTGTCTGCAAGAGACAGAGCAGCAAACAAATTTGGGAGTGGGGTGGGAATCCCTCTCTCAAATCAAAATAGTAAACAGATATTTGCTCCTGGATGAGAAACACACGAGGTATGTATTAGCCATGTCACTTAAGTGCATGATTAGTGAGCTGTTAGATATATCACAGCAACTACACAATTGTAATAGCATACGCAGAACAACCCAGAAGGGAGGTTTTTCCTAACACAGATCTAAATTACACAACTGGCTCTCAAAAGAGAGCACTCTGCACCTCTGCAAAGCATCCTGGAGTTTTAGATGGCTGGTGACACATGGGCAAGCCATTATTGGCTTGCACAGTTAAAAATCAGACATCCTGAATGACAGCTCTTTGGTTCTTCATTTTCAGACTTGGACAGTTGCTTCTTGTCTATGGCAAAGCCAGGAGTTGCTCTGTGCGCAGATCAGAATTGTCCAAGATGGCTCGACACGCACGCCCATGATGCACCAGACAATAGGCTGCTCATGTGTTCAAGCCTCTCACTTGGAAAGATTTCCCCTACAACATCTTCCAAACATTGGTTTTGCTGACAGCAAGAGAAATAAAATAACTCCTGAAACGTTTATACCAGTGTTGCTGGTTGATTTGTCTCAAGTATGTGAGCAACTGTAACACAAACACGCTATCTTCAGCTGGGGAAAGGGGATACGGCTCCAGTGACCAGCCCTGTGCTTAAACCATCTTACACCCACTGACTCCTGGATCCAACACATTTTCCATTATGTTACAACAACTGATACAACTTCCATCCGCCTTTATAGTGTCTGGGCATATCTGATTAATTCTTCTTTTTCACAGGAAGTCCAGCAGCCATAGACTACCGTTTTATTAGGTGGAGTGTATCCAGATGATTCCAATAAAGCACTTTAAAAAAATAAAAAAGATTGGTTTCCTGGTATTACAATAAAAAAAATACTTGGAGGGAATAATTTCAGATGATAAATCTGCTGCCATTCACCAACATTTGTATAGCTGATTAGAAACAGGGCAAGCATGCCCATTTGGCTTCCCCCTGGTAACACTGCAACAGTGCAGATACGAAACATATTCCCCCACAGAGGTACTAATATTGGTGAGAAATTGGTAATGTTTAAGAGCTATTTTGCTAGATTTCTTGACAGACTGCACACATCTTTTTATACAAATCTTCATAAGATTCAGTTTGAAATCCACTGAGTATTCTCCTACCATTTTTTATTTAAACTATCAAATCTGGAGAAATTACAACAATTTCCTGCCAACACCAAACCCATCAAAGCTGAAGCGTGTTGAGGACAGTGGCAACAGTGTTACTGATGCACTCAACAGAATCCAACCACATCCATTATATATAGCAACTTATCCATTATATATAGCAACTTATTCTTGCGTGGGTCTAACGCTGGATTTTCATTATGCAGCATGCTAATATCTCATCACAGCAGTACACAAGGAAGCACACAGGCAATGGAAAGAGAGTGCGAGAGAAATAAAGATCACCTGCGAGCATTATGATTGCATTTGAAATGAGTTTGTTCCAGCCAGACATTTTCACCAGAGTTTGCTGCATCAGTGCTTGCAGTGAGATTTTTAAGCTTGTAGGCTCAAGCATTGCCCCCAGAAGTCATTCAGAGGATGCAGCACTGCTCCAGTGTGGTACAAGATACTGCTCCCAAAACCATTTGGGATTCAAAAGGGAAATTAAATGAGCAACCCAAAGTAAGATCACAGATTTTCATGGGAGGACTGTGCAAACATGTGCTTTCATCTGGTAGCAGGAGAAAAAACAAGGTCTGTGGGCCATAAAGGGATGGTTTTGAGAGTTTTGGATGCCTTTTACTAAATATATTTGTAATTTATTTTTACTCATGCAATGCTGCCCCCAGATCTCCATATATAATTTCCAATTTCAATCCCTTTACAATACAGCTGACTTCTGTCCCACTGCACGTTCAAGTCCCAGACCTGAAATTTGAATGTAACTGAGAAAGGCTTGGTTTAAACTGTACTTAAAGACTGATAAGAAAATAAGTGGAGTCAACAGTCTGTGATTAAGTCCAAATAGCCTTTAAAATTATTTTTGCAGAAGTTTATTTGTATGACAACAGAAAGACATCCTCCCTCCTCACAGATACTCCAAGAATGGAAAGCACAATAAATTGTGAAATAGGAGTATCTGTCTAGCTAATAAAATAATGGTTACGTTCATGGGCAAGCAACTGACATGTGTTATCCAAAAATCTGCAACTTTTCAAAAAGCACCGAGATATCACAACTTATTGCATACAGACAGACTGCAATAAATGCATCCCTCTCTAGGCAGGTACCTGCAACTTGACTGCTGGCCCCAATTCTAACTTTAAGCATCAATAACCACAGCTAAATATCAGAGTCCAAGTGCAGCACCAATTTCCTATCATATTTTGGAAAACACTGCTTTAATTAAGAATGGAGACAGCTCATTGTGTTTGTGTAGGTTGCAGCTCCGGGCCATCCCTGTAGTGTTGGATGTTTGTGGTCTACTCAATTTCCTGCCGTTCTGTCACTTCTTGCGTGGTGCTTGCCATGAGAGATGTCAGCTACAACATCTGTGCATGTAACATCAAAGATTCACTTTAGTTTACATTCTGGTGAGATGAAGTAAATGCAAGTTGCTTGGGTCTTTTTTAAATTTATGTTTTCTCCTCTCTGCTCTTTAGAAAAAGAGTTGCAACTGATGGGTCTCGGTTCAGTGCCAAATTAGCATAACAAAGTGCAAAGGTTGCCCTACCAAGGTTGTTTCTCTCAAGAGAGGAGGGAAAAAGTATTAAAAAAAATTATCACATGCTCAGGTGTAGGGGGTCTTTCCAAGAGGAGACCAGCTATTCAAACCCAGCCACTTTCATAACTACAGATGGCATGAGTTTACCAGGGGAAATAAATTAATTTAGATAAATGACTGAATTAAGGAAGAGAAGCCTCACTGCAATCTTTACAGGATGAGAAAATCACCTATGAACTGTTTTAAAGAAAGAAATCTGCCTGGCAGGTAGGATGCTAGTCTCAGATTTAGACTGCTTTATCCATTGTCCTGTCCTTAATTAGGCACAGAAATATTTTGATGAATCTGCATGTGACTCCCACTGTTTTATTGCCACATTATTAGAATGGGAACAGTACAATTTCTCTGCCTTCTGCATTAGGAGAATAACTACATCGAAACCACAGATACTCAGATATGGTGATGGGAGACACAATGGCACCAGCGTCTGCCCTCTATTCTTGGAAGCCCAATGCGAAGCTGCCTGTTTTCAGTCTCTCTGTAGATGTTATTACCAGTATAAGGCTCTTTGGGACATCAATTATGATTAGAGAGGCCAGCAGAAAATGAACAGAATTGAGCCACTTAAGGCTTTAACACACAACCTGTATGAGGTGGTTCAGAGAAGCAGGAAAACTTGTGCTGCAGGCAGAGTAAACAGTGAGCTACTGCCAGTGGCCTCAGTCCATCCCAGAGAACAAATGGTGTGAATCCTGCCAGACATTCACAGGTACAGGCACTCCCCAAACGCACCATCTTCTGGAAAGTGTGCCTGGATTAAGAGTTCTGCATTTCTCTCTTTGTCCACAGCCACTCGCACATAGCAAAGATGTTGGCGTCAGGTCAGGTGGTTTAAGGGTAATTTCTGACTCTTCATTTATTGGGTACTGTAAATAAGAATTGCAATTGCTCACTTGTGTAAGACCCTTCATATGGGCAAAACACTTGTTTCATTTAAAAAAAGCCACAATGCTCCCGAAGTCAAATTTTGTTCAAAAAGGGAAAACTAATATATTTCAGTGTAAATTCCGTACTTCTTCCTCATACGTACACACATGCAGTTATTTCTATGTCCAATTATAACCATATTGTCTCTGAAATGCTCTTTTGAAACCTATAGCAGGAAAAAGCCACTGATTCAACAAAGAATATTGACTTTTTTTTCCTTACTGGCCTGGATATCTGCCCAAACAAAGAGCTGGTTAAAGAAAAAATACAAAGAACCCTTTTGTGAGGGGCTAAGTTCACCTGGGAGAAGTATTAATGAAGTCCCACAGGGGTGGGGACTCAAACGTCCCTGCTTTCAAAGATTAAAGAAGGCAGGCTGAGAACACCAAGTACCCTGCTATCCTCACCCCTTTCTCTTCAAACTGCCAGAAGGAATGCTAGGGTAATTGAGAATTAGGGACCTTACTGCCATTAGTCTATAGGGCCTGTGAAGGAAGAAAGGAGATTTTCAGATGGCACATCAACTGCTGCATAGCTGCTGAAAGTCTGAAACAAAGTTTATAAGTAGGTCAAATGCAAGGGAGCCGTTAATTCTGACTGAAAGGCCTTTAAAAAATCAATACCATAAGCAATAATTACATGTGATAGCAATACAAATGACTGAACTGGAAATATGGACTCGCTAGTGTATATTAAGCCATTTGATCAATTTTCTTGCTACTGCAGAAGACAGGGAACAAGAGCATTGCTCTACCAGGAGATTAATATCCACGCTAGATAAATATCCTCCCTGGCATTACTATGTAAATTATAACACCCTTAATCGATAATTACCTACCAGATGTGCTGGGGAACATTTTTCTCTGACCTCATGTTCGCTTATTAGTTTATAGTCTAAAGCTGGAATATTCAAGTATCTTTATTTGGTTTTGCTCCTTTTTAACTTTTCTTTGACTTCTACTGAGCTCTGTGCCTTAACCGTGACATCAAAGCACGCTTCTGACTTGAATTGCACATTACAGAATATAAGTTTAATTTCAGCACTTTTCACACATTGAAAAATAAGACAGTAGACTACTCCTTGATAGTGTGCTCTCAATAGAGCTTAAAATTTTGGATAGATGTGCAAGAACAAGGGGGCGGCCTACTAAAAATAAGAGTTGTGTGTGCAAAACGTGATACAAGTTAGCTTATTCCAAGCTCTATATGCCTCTTGGACTAGAGAAAGGAGCGGTTTTAAGCACAATCATTCTTGTCATCTTCACTCCACTTCCAGGGATGTGGACACCATACTGAAAACAGAGCCTTGCCAAGCTGCCATCAGGGTTGTAAAGATAACATGTGGGCTTCAAGACAGGTTGGCAGCACAAACACTCACTCGGGGTTGTCCACCAAACCCCAGATTGCTGTCTTCCTCACCCTCACAAGCAGATTAGAGGGGCACCTCCAGAGCCAGCCTTCTACCTGAGAAGAGCAGGTGGCTGCAGGAGCAGAAAAGCCATCCAGACAAGAGGGGATGGAACACATCTGTCTGCTTTGCCAATGCCACAGCCTTGCTGAACAAGGCTTTCAGCTCTTTGCCTGTCTGCAGGAAGAAGCCACTACTTCAGAAGAGAAGGGCTTCCCTCCTTCCCCTCCTCCCCCCCCCCCCACGTTGCCACCCCAGTAACTGCAAGAGAAGGGAGTCCAAAGAGCCAGGATAGTGACTTCTTCCTTCGGACAAAGTAATTGCGCAACACCTGAACTACTGAAAAGCCCTGAACCAGCTTCAGCCACTTTCAGGACAACTGTGCTGCCCATTGAGATACGACCACAGCCCTACTCACATTTCCAGGGACCTATTGTGTCCTGTCTTTTGCAGCACAAATTCTGCTGCTTCTTTTGGGAGCATCACAACAGTGCTTTTCCTGTCCAAAGCACAAAGAAATCTGCACAAAGCACAGGGATTCCCCTGCTTTTTTTTCCAGATCAACTCATTCATTTTGAAGTCCACCTCTTCAAACTGCCCCACAAATCTCCATCTCCAATACTTGCTTACTCCCAATAGCAGTTTACATCATCACAGCTTGCTGAGGAGGGCTATAGAACAGCCCTGGGTTTGTGAATCATAGCTACTACAGAAGTTATAACATATGCATCTCTGCTGAGCACAGGCTACTAACACAACTGTACAGCTCTTGCTCGTGAAGGCTAAAAATCACAACTGAACGTTATTAAGAGCACAGATTTTGAATGAATAATTCAGAGCTAGGAACAATTAAGACAGGCTGCCAAAGCAGAAAGATTTATGGCATTCAGGAAACCATTATTTTACAGGAGAAATTTTTCAGATTTACATTAAAAAATAAAGTAAAATACTTTTGAAGAGGCAATTTCATTTCCTGTTTTCACACTTCCCCAACATACATGCACTGCATAGATTTTCTATTCCTTCATTTCCAAAAGACATAGAAATGCTGAGAGCATACCAGCACTTGACACTGATGCACAGTCAATTCAAGTAATACTCATCATTCAAGAGAAATATTGCGACAATAACCCCATAATATACTTTTAAACAGGGGTCTCATAGAATAAGCATTGTAAAGGCCTTTAGGCCGGACTCTAAAAAGCAAAAATTCCACTGGTCAAATGCTTTTGCTCTGAGTAGCTTAGCTCTTTTTGATTGTAGAACTAAATCAAAATGAATCTGGTTAGTGTTCTTAGATAAATTATTCTGTCATTTGAAAAATAAGTCTCTGTAGACATAATTGAAGGTTACTGCTTTCTGAAACTTGATAGAGGGTGTAATGACTCCATTCTAGCTACACTTAACAGGCAGTCTGTTATGGTAAGTCAATATAACATTAAACAGGATATATTATACTGCTTTTGTTATGAAAAGCCTAAAGCAAAAAAACAGAAACACATTTTTTTCAGGAAGTATAACCCAAGAATTTCTGCAAAGACTCCTTAAAAGAACGAAATAGGGCAGAGTTTTCCAATTCCAACATTTCAGATTAAAATACATACACTAATTCATTACCTGGGTTGAACACACATGTGTAGATCTCCTGTCTTTGTGCAAGAAAGGGCTTAGGTGCTGAGCTTTCTCCTGAGGACACAGGAGCACCTCTTTGACCCCCAACCTCACTTACTTCAGGTCACCTCACAAGGAAAAGGAACCACCACAGAAGACAACTACTTCCCTTTAACCTCTCCTCTCAAAGGAAAAAGCTGGGCTCTTGACAGAGTGGAAGCACCTTGATCTCCCTTCCAACCAGAAAAGATCCCACTTGCTCTGTTGGAGCTGGTTGGCAAAGGGCCACTGAGGGGCTACAGGTGGCCAATGTTGCCTACTACCTGATGGCCAAGCTACACCCTCTCCACCACTGCTCAGCACACCTGCAACTGTGGCCAAAAAAGACAGTGGCTCTTTTGCAAGAGCAGGGACAGTGCAGGTTTGAGATGCAGGCTTATAGAGTCAGCGTGTGTGTAGATAGATACATAAAAATATATAGAAGATCTGAATCCAGAGTAACTATAAGACACTGCTTCAGCCTGGTCATATTCTGCAAAGTAGAAAGCACAGCAGTGAATTCAAGTGCACGTTGGAGCCACTTTGGTTGAAATATTTAAGTGATTCAGAGACTAATGATCACCTTACCTGCCAGACACAATGCTACTCTGTAATTCCTACAAAAGGTACCTGTGTCCGTACGTGTGCATATATAAAATATATAAACCTACCCCCTTTTTGGCCAGATTGTAGACATGTGAGTAAGAAGCTCCACACAGCCTGAGTTCAATAGGCATCTTGCTTGTATTATGTGATAAGATTTGTCCCATGACCACTTCATTAAAATTTCAGCACGTAACTGTTAAAATAGTAAAGTATCAGCACAAGCTCAGCTTTTTTGGTTTAACCCAAAGACTGATGGATATTCTCCCCACGCTTGTTGAAAGATTTTGTTTTATTAGGTCACATTACAGAACTGTCTTCCTGAAGAATGAAATAAAGTCATCTCCTTGGTGATAGCATGCTTGACTGACACGGTGCACTCACCAACATCTTGTAGACAGCTGTGAACATTTGCAGTGGTGCCAATTAATCTACGATAGCATCAATGCAGACAGAGAAACAAAAGAGGCAACACAAAAAGCTCTATTGAATAACATAATAAATGAGTGATGCAGGTGTTCTGTGACTTGGTTTAATTTTTTCAACCTTGCAGAAAGGTGACACTTAAAAGCAGTCAAGGTATATCCCAGTCATTGTGACTTTGCTGTCTCCTCTCAAATGGCAACACACAGCCCACACCATGAGTTTCACTCACAAGCATAAAGCTTGTGCATGTGAACACAGCTTTCTCGTGGTACAGCTGGATGGACACTGATTTCTAAAATGGCCTTTGATGCTCTGACTTTAAGGATATTTTTCATGATTTTTTTTTTTTTGCGGCATCAGAAAAGATATAATTTAAAAGAACCACTAAAACCAACTGCAATGTCCAATGAACAAAATAGCAAAAGTCGAAAGGATGAGCCTAAAACTCACTGAATTTAATGGGATGGAAGCTTGTGCCAGTTGTTTTGCTGAATGGGGGGCCTTGGAGTCTTAGCTTAATGAGTTGCTTTGTAAGCTCTGAGCTAAATGAAGCTTGGAATCTTTAATGACCAATCTGTGTAAACAGCAACTACTAAATAACATTTTAATGCTCTGATGATCTTTTAATTCAATTGACAAATGATGAGGCAATTTTAGCTGGCATCATAGCATTAATGCAGCAGGGAATGCACACTGGAAAGAGCAAACTGTAACTAAGGAAGGGTACAATGGATTAACAGTACCTGGTACAACTCAGATCTGCTTCCCAGAAGTGAGATATCCAACATTTGTCCTGTTCAGAATGTACCTATTTTAGCAGACTAGCAGTCAGGTGGTACTTCAATCATGATGTATGATGGCTTTAGACCCATGTTTCCACTAATGCTAAAGGATACAACATGATTAGAGCACAGTATTGAAAAACCATCTTGGCACACTCACAATGAAAGCTGAGATACGAAGTCCCAGCCTGGTAATATCACAGCTGTGTCAGGAAGGGCTGTGCAAGTGAGGGGTAACGGAGCAAGGTCTCTGTGATTGGTTACAACTTGTACTCTGCCACGAGGACTGGGTTAGGTGTCAGTCAGGTAGTGAAACAAACCCTGTATGAAAAAGATGTGGCTGAAGGCATGATGAAAGCAAGGCTATATTCTTACAACCCATTGCAATGTCTTTAAAGAGGTGCCGACCATTTACCTGGCAGCGTGCGAGCCAAGAGTACACCTAAGGTCTGCATTTAATCTGCTTATAGTGAGTGCATGTGTAACAGAGCAGACTGCAGGTGCAAGCACTCCGTGAACCCACACTTCTGAAACTTGGCCACAGCTCTTTTCTCTTTAAATGACATTATCACTGGATCCTACTAGAGGAGCCAGCTGCCTATAGGGTCACTGGGTCTGGATCAGACATTTGAAAACACTTCCAATATGTGTTGAGCTCTCCCCAAAGCTCTCCTGTTACCCACTCTTGGTTCAGGCTGCTCCTTTCCTTTCTCACAGCCCTGTACTTTCATTACTCACCTCCTTTACTCCCTCCCCAAACTCTTTGTTCCCTATCAGACACCTTGGTGCCTGGCAGTGCTGTTTCATGGGGTGATGCTGCACTTGGCAATCTTGTCAGGTCTAGTACTTTCTCTGCAGGGCTGGACCAAAACAGAGATTCTTCCTTTCTCAGGGAACACATATGCAATTTCACAAAAAAAAAAAAAAAAAAGTCATATCTATAACTTCTCTCACCTGGAAATGAAGCTGTAGCCTATGCCATGCTTTTGTAGGTCTCCACCATAAAGACATCAGGTTTTGGCCTGGCTAACATCTGAGACAGGTTGTACCATCACACAGAGGATAAAAACTTTTGTTTACCTGCTGGAGGGCAAATGCAGGACTGTTTTTTTCCTCCAGTTGCATTTGGAGGCAGCGTGAGAGAAAAAGGGGCTGTTTGAAAGTGTAAATGTTATGACTCAATCTTAAGCTGGCAGCAAAGGGGTCCAAAGAGATGCATTTCATATTCCTCAGAAGTGGTAGGCTCTTCTTGAGGGCATGGCTGAGGAGGAAATGTGGGGTGTGTCAGCACCTTCAATAGATCTGCGGGAGAGACCTGGATCCCAAAGGGAGGCTGGGAGACACAGTGGCAGCCAGGGTGAGGGCAAATACATGACTGAGTCATTAATCTTTGAATTGTCAGTGCAGTAGTCTGTGTTACACATAGCAGCCCCCTGCTTTGATCCATTTTGATTTGTTATTGGCTTAATACCCTAAGATACTTTATGTGTCTCTCAGCCTCTATTCATTTGAGGCTGATTTATACCATCCATCCCAAGATTTAAAGCAGGAAGCTGAAGGAGGGTTCTGAATCTGTGGAAAATTTATCCTAAGGCTTTTGGGCACAGCTCTTTTCCTGCTCGTCTTTCAGAAAGCCAACTCCCCCAAACTGGCTGGTGACGCTGCTCCTGTCTGGCTCAGGGTGCCAGCAGCTGCTCTTGATCTCCCAGCCACAGGATGCTTTGCCCTGGGTAGATGAGCTGCCTGTCCCAAAACAGTGATAGTGGTGAGAAACTTCTTTTGTACGTTTGACTAAGTGGTTCTTCCACTCAGATAAGCCATTCTTTAATTTTCCTGGAGGTTTTTTCTTCCCTTTATGTGGCTGCTGATCCAGCCTATGTTGATTTTTATGGGAGCATTACTGTCTCTTCTTTGAAGGTTTGCCAGTTCATTATTTAATGGCTCCATCAAGGCTAAACAGAATTCCCCATGAATCCATCCACCTCAGTGGAATAAGTCCTGGCAAACCCTTGTGTCCAAGATAAGGTGCAGTTGTTCTGCACTTAAGCTGAATGTATCGTGGTGTTGGGCTGCAGCCACGTCCATGCCCTCTCCTGCACTGTTGGATGTGGCAACCCTCTGTGCCAGCAGCTCTCATAATGCTCAAGTGGTACCATCACCCATTCTGGAGTTTTTTTATCACCAGCCTGTGTTTCCCCACTGCCCTCAAAATGGTTTTGTTATATTTCTGCAGCCTGATTTTTTTCTGCTAATCAGATGGCATTCCAGCTGGCAGAGGAGAGGTTGTTGATTCAATAATGGAAGTGTGAATGTGGCCGAATGGTTGGCAGTCCTCTCCTGCCTCATGGGTTTATTGAGTCTGGATCTGACAAATCCACATGGCAAGCCTCCTCCTTTGCACTGTTATCTTTTTCTTCTTCTGCTGCTTCTTTTAGTTCTTGCGGTCACTGAAGCTTTGGGACAAAGCAAAGCCCCTCTCCACTCTCTTTACACCATAGCTCAGAGATGGACCATTTTTACCATGGTGTCTCCACAGGATGTTCTGTGACCCAGGATGCTCACCAATGTCTCCAGACAGTTTCTGTTTGCCTTTACTTTCTCTGTTTGACTCATGTTCTTCCTTTCTTGGGATCTCTTTCTGTTTATCTTCCTGGCTGCTGGCATTTAGGAGGCATTTCTCTAGGGTCAGAGCAGCTTGTCTCACCACTGGCTCCTGCAAGATGGAGCCCCACACTTCATAAATAACTTGATCTGTAATTAGCAAGATTTTCTGTCTCCAGACTTGTTCTAGTCCTGCATGCTCCAGTAAATCCCTCGTTTCTTCTTCACTGAAGCTGAAAACATTATTCACCTCCTCTTTGAGACTGATGCGCCTGTGTGACCCTTGGGCAGCAGATCCAGAAAATGGGGCCCTCATCCTGAAAATAGCAGCTTGCTGGCTTTGTCCTTATCTCCTTGTTATGAAATAGAAAGAAGATGTTGTTTCATCTTTATCTTCTCCATTCACATTTTATCCAGTTTTCCTGGGAGGCTGAATCCTTCCAGTCTGCCCCCTTTTCCTTCCCATGCTGTCTTTTACTCTTCCCAGCCTTCCAGATGCTGCTTGTGTTTTGACAACTGCACTTTTCTCTTTAGCAGGGGATGTGCTGACTGCAGCCCATGTTGTGTGAGCAGAGGGCTCTGGGACTGTTACCCTAAATCAGCCCTTCATGAAGGAAGCCACCTACACACTTTCTTCAGCCACCATACAGCACCCATCTGGGCCATCCAGAGGCTGAATCCTGCAAGCACGGTCTCCTCACCACCTTCCCTGCAGATTTGTTGCCCCCTCATAGTGTCTAAGCACAAGATGAATGATGCTATAGAGCTGGGAAGGCTTTGGAGGGCTGTGCTGTACGAAGCAGCACGCAGAGTTGCATAGAAGGAGCATCAGTTCACCCACCATCTCAAACTCTGATGGGCAACATTAATGACTTTCTCTCTTTTTTTAACTCTACTGTATTAATCCACATGTGCATAAATGTGTTATTACTTACCTCCTGGCCTCTGGAAAGATTTACTTTCTAAAGCTATTCAGTCTGCCAAAACTCCTTCCCCAATTTAAGGGCTGCTGCTTATATTGTTTTGTTAATCTTCAAAGGCTACTTACGACATCCTATGATAGAGGAAAATTATGCTCTGTGTTCAAAATTATTTTATAAAACTCTCAGTAAAACATCATTTGTGTGTTTTTTAAACTGCTGACAGATTCCACAAGAACAGCTGTTTATAGGCAAATTCCCCACCAGAAAAGCAATTCTTGGGGGCTACCACGTCACATGTCCTTTTGAACCATGATACTGTAAAAAGAGATGACTCCAAACCTGGAATTTCAGATGAAAATAGCACAGAAGCACTAGAAATGTCCAAAATCTTAACTAAACCTGGATGAAAATGTTTCAGGTTAGAATTTTTCTGGCCACCAGAGATGAATGAGACATCTTTAGATTTAGACATGTATTTCCATCTGACCTCTCCAGCTTATCTCAGAAATCCACGACCCCATAGTAGCATCTCTGTAAATGTGACCCTAGGTCTGTGACTTGTGTCTGTGCAGAAAACAGCAGAAAAAGAACTCTACCGGCGCGTGACACAGTTGTAAATACACATATAAATACAAAACCCCCCATACTTAAGCTGCTTTCACCTGGCCACAGGTACACATAACCATTATGAACAATTTTATTTTGTCAGGGCTCTCCAGTCTGCTGAGTGCAATAAGAGAGCTGGGAGCTTTCCAGTACTTTGCCTGTAACAGAATTACCAAAAAGCAGATCAGCTCTGAAAGTGAAATACTTGGAGACTGGCCAAACCAAAAGCAAAACTGGCATCCATCTCTTCATTGCCATCAGTAGCTGAATTGAATATTTAGTTAAGTGATGCTTTAAATACTTTGAAACAAATACTCCATACATGTTCATTTCACAGATATATACAAAATTCATAAAGTACAGCAATAGTTTTATGGCTCTGTAAACAACCTTTAGTCAGAAATCTCAGGTATAACCAGAAATGAGTGTATTAGGTGAAAATACACTGATAAATCAGGATGATAAAGGTCAACTTGTTACAAAGGACTAAAGATTTTTCATGCAATGCCCTAATGGTCTTTCTATTCCTACTGAAATCCGTGGCAGATGGGGATGCAATATCTGGCCTTACATGTATATCATGAGGATGCTGAGCATCACAGCTCCCACTGCAGCATATCCCAAGGTCCAAGTGTCTCCTGGGAATACAGGCAGAAGCAGCAAGTTCCCCTCCTTAACCAAGGCAGGTTCATCTCTGACATTACAGGAGTTAGAGAAAAAGCACTCTTATTTTTGACGACTGCACACAGCCAGAGATTTTTTTATTTCGGAACTTGGTTCTCATTTTCCAGAAAACCATATGGGCTTTTTTGCACTCTAAGCAGCTTTATTTAATATGGAAAGTAGAATATCTTTTAAAACATAAACCAGCTGCGTAGTTTATGGGTATCATCATATGGCTCTGCTTTTTGTTTCCTTTCTTAACTGGAGTTTGGGGTTTCCAAGTTGCCAAGCTGCTAACACTAGTAAATGCAGTTTATTGTAGACAGTGTTTGTTGAACAGTAACATTTTATATAGTCTGTCACTGTCTAGTAACTTAGATGAGTTACACATTTTTGTTCTCTATTTTTGCCCTGATTTTTTTGGCACCTTAGATCCTGTTTCCAACTGTGCATAGCAAAGAGCAAAATCAAAGATATGATCTTGTGCATTCTTACGCCTAAAATATGCAAAGCTGTTCCTAACCAAAGTCACCCAAAGGTCTGAAGAGAATCAGGCCTCCAAGGGTTAATCCTACAGTGCCTTTTGACTGATCTTTGCCAGCAGGAAGGGTTGGGATGGTATAGCAGATGAAATATCTCTGCAAGAGATCTCTTCCAGGAGAGGGGCCCCTTTGCTCAGTTGTAAAAGATAATGTGTCCATCAAAGAGCTGTCCCACAGCAGTAACATAGACTGAGGTGGATGTGAAGAGGGGTAGACATAGAAACCCTCCTGCAGTGATGATGCCCCCTCCCCAAAGCCCTGCTCAGCCTCTCCCTGGAGCTTTGGACCATCAGAACATCAGGAGGAAACCAAGAAGTTTTTGTCTCTTATGAGCAGCAAATTCAAAACCCGTTGGACAGCCAGAAGGAAGCACAGCATCTGCTTGGCCCTTCAGTGGTTAAACCACATGTGTGAAGGGTGGGCACGACTCAAAGAAACTGAAATGTTAGAGGACAGATGAAGTGAGAGTTGTCCATAGCACAGTTCCCTATTTCTGCTTTGTGGAAATACTGTGAGTCAGCTCTGGTAGATATCTTTATCTTGTTATCTGTTGCTCTTCTTCCTCTAATCGCAAAAGATTCATGCACTGCCAACTTTAAACAGCAGGCTTGCTTTTAATAGTAACTTCAGATGTCATTAGTGCTCCCTTTCACCACGATTCCCCTAGGTATGGGAGGAACTAAGCCTTTAAACAAGCGCACTGCGGGTGCAGCGTATGGAACAGGGGTTACACCGAGTTCCTTCCCTGCTCAGGAATTACAGCTTCTTTGACTACTGCTAACTCAGCTCTGAAAGTGGTGATTTATCTTCATGGTTCATAAAAATACTTCTTGAGAAATTTCCCTTTTCCTGTTCCCCTTTGGAATAACCAGATTGCAGCATGTCTTGGATTTAAAAACAAATACGGCCTGGAAAAGAAGATCTCTGGATTCCCCCCACTCCTATATTGTACTATACACAATGGCCTCACGCCCAGCTCTAAATGAGTGCAATATACTACACATACAGACTGAGAGCAAGGTATAAATTCCAGCAGGCAGGCTCAGTAGACATTTGTTTGCCAAGTATTAGCTGTTGCTAGAAGGTAATTTTGATTCCCAGTTTTAAGAGACCCTTGACAATAGAAAAGGTTTTGGTGGTTTTTTTTCTTTATTTTTAAAAATGAGAAGAACTACTTGCACTACAAGGAACTATGAAATTGGTCAATGTTTATCAAATATTTCCATGTATGAATTTCAGTTTAACAGTGATGTGTGACTCCACTGCAGTGAGCATTGTCATTCATCTATAAGAGCTCTTAATTTGTACCATCCTGCAGGAGGGTGAAAGGTGTTCCTGGGTGCTTGACTGCCACTGTAGGCATCTATTTTGTACTTGTTCTTAAATCATTGCAGCACACAGGTACAGGATTCATGGCTGAGGAATCCATGACCACACACTGTAGGGACACAGAACAAAAGAATTGCATTTGTCCCAAAGTTACGACAGCTTTTTTTTTTCTTTCCCAAAAGATCGGAATAAGGTTCTGATGCTTCCAAAACACGCATATGCCTAATGCAATGTTGTGAATGGTCTAGTGAAGCCAATAAAGACAGTAACTACGCAAAAATTGGAACATATGAGTGTACTTTTGCAAGTCTGAAGGATGAGAAAAAGCAAATGTATCCCCCTGGGTTTTAGCAATCAGATAGCATACGTATTAATAGCGTGCAATACCCAGTGCGGTGCATGGAAAGCCATAAAAACGTGACCCATTAGAGATGAGTTCCTATGCACAGAATTCCCTCGCTCTCAGAGGTATATCTGTTGATATCTACACACAAATCAACCATAACAATAAGAATTTGTTTGGCACAAGCTTGCAGCAACTAATGAATAACACAGACCAAAAATGCTTCTCTTGCCTTTTGTTAACTCTGGAATGCTGTTCCTCACTGGAGACATCCACAGCAGAAACGTACCCTGGGGCTAAACTGGGAGGGCAGCTAGAGCTAACCATCTTTGTCTACAGAAATCTTCTAGACACATAAATGTGTTTTACAGATGTCCAGTGGTAATTTACTCAGCCCAGAAGAATACACTTAATAGCGCAGAGAGTGGTGCTGGGTTTAATGTACAGCCAGGGAGCTGCTTGTCACCACCACCTGCAGCTAGAGCAGACACTGAAGAGGGTTTTACAGCCAAGGGGCCTGGTCCACCCTTGCTGGCATCAGGTGGTGCCAGCTCTCCCTTTCCCATGGAATCAGGCATTGGCCAGGATGAAGGGTTGATCCTGTCTTTGCTCCCAGGGTTCGAGGGTTGCTGCGGGAGCTACTGCCCCTTGCATTCCACTTTTGGAGCAAGTGGAGCCTGGGACTATAATGCTCTAAGCAAAAAATACAGCAAAATTTTAAATAGAACTCCATTGGTAGCTAGGGAAACAGAAACATCCCTCCCTGCGTGTCTGTCTCACAGTGCAGCTCTAGCTGACAGACAGGTTTGAGCCTTGCTTTCCTTCCAGTGCAGGCATTTGTATCCTGTCAGAATCTGGCACTCAGCTTGGAAAGGGAAATTACTAGTCCTTTCCTGAAAGTCAATTACTGCTGGTTCCATCCCAGATAAAGTGGAAAAGGCCTGCCAAGAGGCCATGAGTACATTCAAGGCCAAGTTTCTACAGGTGTCCATGCAGTTACAGTTGGATTCAAGTTGTCACGCTGTACAAAATGTTGAGGAACATGTGCACCAGCTAGAGGGAGTAAAAAAGCAGTATTAAGGAAGCTATTAAATTCATGTCCATTTCCTAAAACATGGAGTGCAATTTGTGAAGACATCCTTGATATCAGTTGGAGCAAAAGAGGTATTTCAGATACATGCTGAGAAGTTGGATGAGTGTCTGAACTTCCTTCCCTCCAATTTCCGGAGTGATTTACAACATCCTTCTAGTAAAGGATCCAGAATCATCTGGAAGGGGAAAAAAGACTTAGTGGAAGATTAAAGAAATTACCAAGTTTGCCAAAGCTAACAAATGAACTCAAAGCTCAGCTACTCCTCACTGGAAAGAGAGATCAGAATTCTGGTGAGCAAGAGACCTGGTACCAGTTTGTGCAGGACCTTGACAGTGACAGCTGAGAGGTCCCATGTTCTGCTTAAAGCAATCAACTTACAAACCCACCCTTCACCAGCTGAACCAATGTCTGGGGACTTTGCAAGGAGGAGATACTAACCAACGATAGTTTAGAAAGGAAAAAGGAACAGTTCAATGGGCAAAATTTGCTGTGCCAGGGCATGACTCTGCTCCCACCCACGGAGAGGTCTGCCCATTGTCCCCTGTGGGGCAGCTCCCTTGCTCGTGGTCCCAGGGCGAGACACACCAACAATGGCAGCCTTAACAGCTCCTAAGGATACTCCAGCATTGACAATTCCTATTTCCTCTGCCCACACTTATTCAAAGCACTATTGAGAAAGGTTTTCCATTCTTAGGTTCTCATGCATTGTCCCTGAAGAACGTGCTCAAAATTATCAGCTGCATTTTAGCCTGAAGAGTTTTTCTGCATCCGCAGTCTAATGATCTGCACTTCCCATATTACTCATTCCATTATCAACCTGTGCAGCAATCAGATGGGAGATTTCCATTATTTGGTAATTTTCTTGGTGAGCAGTACTTGCAATAATGCTTCTCTTTCTATTTTCCATTTTTCCATAGTAATAATATTACATTTAATTTTAAACAATATGGTTTTTAACGTTGAAGATGTTTCTTTGATACAAAGAACTCAACCTTGGTAACTGTTAGTCTTTCACAACAGTCAGGCATATAGGATCAACAGATTTTCTTAAAAAAAAAATCAAGAGAATGAACAATATATATCAGGGATTTTTCTATTTAGCTTTTCAGATGTAGAGCCTTGGAGGTCATGTTTAAACCCAAGAGGAATCCAACCATGAAGATTAAAAATTATATATCGAATAGGAGAAGCCAGAGGTTTCAGGCAATATAAACACTTTAAGAAGCTTGAAGTTATGGGCAGAACAACAATGAAGTGGCATGTTACCAACACTGTTTTGATAAAAGTGCAGGAACCATTAGTTATAGTAGAGTTTTTTCAACCTTATTTGAAAATGTTCAGTGACAGAGTACCTATAGCTATGCATTTCTGAAAGAGTTACAGAAGTTTCTCCAAGAAACTTACCTGCAGGGAAGTGTCCCCTGTATAGCTGTTATCAGGCAAACCAAATTTATCATCTCATTCACTGTGCATGGTACAGGCAAACGAGGCTGAGGTGAATGAGTATTAAAGCTATCAGAGGGCTCCTGTCCTGATGCATCTCTTAATTTACTACAAACCTCAATGCACTGTTGTTGGCAGCCTTACACAATGGAAAGCCTGAGCAGTCTAGCAGGAAACTGCAGTATTGTTTTACAGGTTGGTACCATGAAAGCACTGTTAAAGTCTGAGAGAAAATATTAGAATATTTATTCAAAAGTTTTTCATCAAAGTAAGCATTTATATTGCTGCTAAGCCTGTGGGAGCACTGTGTTTAGAAGAGGCTGGGACATCATCACCTGGATGTCTATGCTGTAAGACGTCAGCTCACCAAAAGACTTTGTAAGAATGTATTGATGCTGATGAACGTTTCACTGGGAAAGATTCCTCAGCTCCTGGCCAGTATTCCTTGCCAAAGGCCAAAAGAATCTTGGAGGAAGAAAAGAATTGCCTATCTCTTGAGCAGCTCATCAGGAACATGAAAGAAACAAATTTAAGAGCTGCACCATGACTCAGAGCAAGCTGCACCTCCCAAAGCCCACACAACTGGCCTTGCCCTTGGGCACTCTGTTATTCCTGAATATGCCTCCTTCAATCCCTTTTCTGCAAAACTTTTTGGGAGGCCTTGAGTTTGTGTTGATGGAGAACAGAAAACCCTCTAAAATCTAGAAAATCTTTGAGCACCAAAAGCCTGTTTCTCTTCCAGCTCTTCATATTGGCTTCCTTTTCCATGAGACATTGATTCAACAAGAATTGGAGATTCCAGAGGGAAAGTCGGCAAATCCTCCTTTTCACAATTCCAATTCACTTGAGAACTTCAGTCAACGCCAGTGTCATGACTAGATAGAAAGACAGATAGAAAGGACAGGAGCTACTGCTCTGTTGTCAGCTGTGTGGTTACCCACCATCGATATCAGGTGATCTTGTCTTTTAGTTTAGTCTGCGCAGAGAAATGGCTTGAAATTGCTCATAAAATGCTGCTTGTTGCCTTCAGTCCTCTCATTAACAAGGGACCTGTCAGTTTGCACATTTGCAGCCCCTGATTTGGTACACTTTCAGCAGCTAATAGCTTGGCACATGGACCTTATGAGCCTCCTTCTGTATCTTGGCAACGACAGCTATAAACATTTCAGACATGCCTGGCTTCTTCTCTGTGGAGCAGGGCATGACCAGACGGTGCAGCCATAGAAAAAAAGGCAGGCGTGGGGGAGGCAGGAGAGGGCTTGTTGCATGTCAATGGAGGGAAAAAACTTTCCAATTCACTAAAAATCTCTTTGGAAGGCTGTGTTTAGATTCAGGTGATTTCCCTTGGCACAAAACCAGCATCAGACCCTGTCATTTCTCACCAGCTGAGGAGATCAAGAAAGGATAAAACGTAACTGAGAAGTGGAATCAGATGCCCTCTTTCACTTGATTTTCCACTTGATGTTTAACAATAAAATAATAGTGTGCACAGGAAATGTATCTTTCCAGCTGCTGTGTCTGCAGGTATGTGATGTCTAGACCTGTAAAAGCATCTCAGGCTTGTGGATGTCCATGGCAGCTGAAGCACTACAGAGCCTCCAAAAAATCCACTCATGTTGTTTTTCCCCTCAGCAAGATGCTCTCAAGTGGATTCTGAGTTCTAGAAGGGTTTATCCATTTTCAGAGGATCTCTCCTTGGCTACATTCATGCCTTATTGGCACGTGCAGACATGATTGATTGAACTCCCCATTAACTCGCTTCCACGTGGAGAGCACTTCCTCAGTATTGGACCAGGTATTAGCTCAGATACTCAACCCATACGTCTACCACATAAATCTGGTGTTTAGTTGCCATTTGGGCCTACTTCAGTACAATATTTTGGCACCACATCACTGTACTCACTCCAGCTCAACTCCTACTCCCAACTCTTAGAACTACTGAGATTTTCTTCAGTGTGGCTCTTGGGTCAGCAGCATCAAACCAGCCTTGGTGGTACAAAGTAAGTCCCCTTCTACCCCTCTCACCCCAAGCCCGATTCCAGCTCCCCATCTATCCCCATTTCACATGACAAAGAATTAATCATACACTTTGTGACTTCTGCAAGGAATGGCTTATGTGGATGGGCAAAAACCAGCCTCCAGTGAGACCAGAGCTGCCTGATGTCCAAGCACTGCATGGGCAGAGCACCCATGGCTACATCTATCCACGGAGCATTTCACAGTAAGGGCCAATCCAAGCAACTTGTGACCACTGTGCTGATGGATAGGATCCTGCTTTGCACAGCTCACCTTTCCACAGGCACGAAATCTCCCTTATTCGGCAAGTTTTTATTTCTGGAAACACCACAAGAGTGTTTTTTTTTCCCCACAATGCAAAGCTCAGTGTTTCTCCTCTAAAAGCCACAAAAACTTCCTCAGTAACTCCCCATGTCCCAACATCAATTTTATTGCATTCTTCCTGGCAAGGGGAAGGAATGAAAATGGGTGATGGTAAGATATCTGCATGTTTTCTCCTTGCTGCTTTTGCTGACTCAGAAATTTGAGAACAACAAGAAGCAGCAGCAGACGGCATAACCTAACCTTATCACGCTGGAATCCAATTGTGCTTGCACAGAGCATTTGCAAGGCAGGGTAATGCTCTTACTGTTTATGTTGCATCACAGAAAACAGCTGGAAAACTGTAAACTCCTTAACTTTGCTAACTGTAAAGAAACTTAGTTGTTCCACTCGAGAACATTACACAACAGTGGCACAGACTTCTTTTTTTAAGCTTCCAAAAAGAGGAGAGGGAGAAAGCTTTTTTTTTTTGTTGAGGCTGCTGCAAAGGTTCAGACTTGTTTTTTAAAAAAAAAAAAAAGAAATCCTGATGACTGCCAACTTTAATTGCCAAAAATGTGCTTTCAGTTATTAAAGTCCTAATGAGGTAAGTAGGGGAAAGGACAGTTTCTTATTTCTTGTTCATGACAAAAAGAGAGAGAGAGGAAGAAAAGCAATAAACAGACTGGTGCTGTGGGGCGCAGATAATGTAATGACCTACTGGTCATAGCTTTAGAGCCACCACTACTGCAGTATGAGCCTTACTATTATTTGCTAAGGAAATAAATCTACTTGCTAATAACGGTAGCGAGGTATTACCCAGTCCCCTGAGTGAGCACAGCACATACACAAATGCTTTCCCGGGGCTGCCGAGTGCCTCCTGATACGTTAGGAGAGACTGGAGTGTGAAGAGAAGAAAGCAGTGAAAATGCAGGTGAGGAATGGCCACATTTTCTCATTTCCTGGCCATAGTCTATTCCCAGCAGCTCCAATGAAATATATTACCTCCTCTCCTGTATGACTAACAGTCAAAACTCAAATCAAAAGGCACCCGGACTATACAACAAATCCTAAATCTTTATACAGCCAAGGATATCCCATGGGGAAATAGGGTGAAGCCTTCCCCTTAACATTTACAGTACTTGTGTAACATCTCGGGATTAGGAGTGAGAAACTCTGCTGAAGGTTTCTCGTACAGCAATGACACTGCTTTGGAGGCCCTATTAGTTTTCCAGGGTCACCAAGGAGTCAGGGGTTTTTGAGAGTTAGGAGCAGAGGTGGTCCTAGACAAGAGGAGATAAGCAGGTAGAAAGGAGTTGGGTCTATTTCTTAGAAGTCCTGCTAGATAGAAAAAGCAGGAAGAAATATCACATCGTGCATTAATTCCAACAACAGCACGGAGGCTGCTCTGGCCTCGCTATGGATTTGTACGTTATGAGTGTGACCTCCTGCTTGTGAATATTTTTGGCCCAACCAGTGGACACACACATCTGCTGAGCCAGGAGGCATGGAAAGGCCTCACTACAGACCCACCCTGCTTTCACCATCAGCACTTTATGCAGCTTTTTAACTGGCACTGTATTGTCTCTGGCTATGCACAGAGAGAGAGAAAGGCCAAGTTATAGTCCCCCAGCCTATGCTGTCTAACCACCCACTTCTGAGCTCAGCCAGGCTGTGCTTATTTCATCCATGTCAGTATTTTGTTTCAAGGCCATCCTTAGAATCAGGAACTGAAGCTGATCGAGGCTATTTAAACACCTTTTTACAATTACTCAAATATTTTGGAAAACAATTTTCAAGGCTGGCTTTGGATTTGGTTACTTATTCCTAGTTTTGTTTTGGCATTCACTAGTGTTTGTGGGAGGGTGTGTGTCTGAGGTCACACGCAGATCTTTACCTGGGGATTTGTCCCCATAAAACAGGGCAGAAGGGCTGATTTCCCCTATAGTCTTGTAACAGGCAAGATGAAGAGTTGCTAACAGCAGAGCAGACAACCTCCAGAGCCAGCACAGGATCTGAGCCCAGCAGTATCTGGATCAGACCCATGATGCGAGGAAAAGGAGAAGATGGGCAGCAGGTCCTCCTTGCCCCAGGGAACCCGCGTGGCCTCTCATGTTTCTGCCTGTAGAGGATGCAGTGGAAAGGGCAGAGGAAATACTGACAGGAGAATAAGCAGCTAGATATAAATTAATCCTGGAACCATCTCAATTCCCATACTGTTCATAATTACCTATCATTTTCCTGATCCAAACATTCACTCCTCCAAAAGACCCCAATCCATTACCTGCCATGTACTGCCTCTTTGTAATTTCCTCATCTAGGCTGCAATTCTCCGCCAAGCTTTGATGTTCTGGCAGGACTAGGGAGGCTCTGAAATTTAGGATTAGCAAACATCCGCAAGCATGATGTAGGCTCTCCAACATTAGCACATGTTCCAGCATCTGAATCCAATAGCTGCATGCCAAAATTTGCAACAGGCAACAAGGTGATTCCTTGTTCTTTTGGGTGGCAATGCCTGGGCCAGGAGAGCTGTGTGAATCCAGGACCAGCTGGAAGCACACGCAGTGTCAGCTACAGCTGCTCCACTAAAAGGAGGTTACACATCCTGCCCTCCAAATGTCTCTGTCCTCTAGGTTAATAGAGAAATCCACTCTGAGAAGAAAGGCATTAACCCTTAAGCAATGGTGCCCCAAGGAGGCATCATTCTGGGCCTGTGTCTGCACCACCTTTTTTTTTTTTTAAACAATTCACATGCTACTCATGAAAAAAACTGTACATAAAATTTCCAAACCCCAGTTTCCATGCCCCGGTCAGGAGCTGAGGAGTAGTGCTTGCAGTACGATGGACTTTAAAACCCAGCTGCTCCCCCCAATGGGTTTCCAATCCTATGTGTTCATTCCTAAGTGTACATGTAGCAATTACAGCAGGAGTAGAGTCCTGTTTGCATAAATCTGGTTTGAACAACAATAGCAAAAATATTAGAAAATACAAGTCACAAATCCTTTAAGCAAACAGTCACCATTACTCACATTAAAAGAAAATCCTTGAGATCCAGAATACTAATCATAAATCTGAGTGTTTTTCTCTGAGCAGAGAAGGTGCCTTTGCTGAGCTCTGGGCTGACATTGGATATACATTGCCTCAGAGCAGGGTAATGTCTGTTTATAAGGTTCAGATGGAGGGAGTGTAAGTAACTCTCCAGTTTGGGGATAAACAGCTGCAAACAAAACGCAAGAAAAAACAGTTGTGTTTTGCTTTTGACTAATTTGTATTTGCTGAGAGAATGGGGGTTGTTCCTGTTGTTGCAGCTGTACATTTCAAGGAGGCTGCAAGGTAAGAACTGAAATTGTACAAGCAATTAGCCCATGGTAATGTCTAATCACTGCCGGCATCCAAAAAAATGTGAAACAGCAGGGATGTTTAACTTTGAAAACCAACTACTGCACAGATGCAGGAACTGTGTTTGTGGAGGAAGTTTTCCTTGGCATATCTATCCAAATTGTAAAAACTGGTTCAACACATGGCAACACAAAGAGCACAAAACTGTAGAAAGCAATATTATGATTCGTCACATCGACATTTGATTGTAATTGCTAGGAAACTTAATTGGCACAAATCAAATGTTTTATAAGGACAAGTCTCCACCAGATCATTTCAAAAGTAATTCTTTTCAGCTGTCCTTTTTATGCTTCAAGTTCATTCTCTTCTTAACGAGGAAGATTGGAGGTGTGATCCTGCATCCTTTGCACAGGCTCTGTGTGTGAGCAGGGGCCACCCCAGCAAACAAAGGTCACAACAGAGCCCAATCCAGCAACCTGTGCTGGACCAAGCAGCGTATGAGAGCCTGGGGGGAGGGTGTGCCAAAGCCTATAGCCAGGAGCTGAAATTCATTAAAAATAATCATACAAATCATGTCTGCAGTCAGGGTACAACTTGCTGAGGAGGGGCTGGAACCTCTCCCGGCCACGCAGCTCTGACCCTGGGCGCAAGGATCTGGGCAGGGCAAACCACTGATTTATTTTCACATGTTTGGGATTTTATAACTGATTGGAAATCTCCTATGGAGCAGTGAGGTTGGTGCTGACCTCACAACATGAAAGATCTCTCCCTGATATATGAGGATGTTGCTATTGTTTTTCCTTGCAAAATCATGGCTGTGATATATTACTGTATCCAGGAAGGTGTCTCTGGGAGATGTTCTTGCAGCATCCAGGGATACAGCAGTTGATTCCACGTTTCTCAAAATTAGCTGTTAGCTTGACTGCAGGAAAGTGTTGGAAGAACTCAGGATTTTGTATTTAAGACTCAAAAAATTCAAGGGGCACATAACATAGAAGTACATGTGCAGAGCACAAGGAACATCAGTGTCACCATGGCAATGGCACAAGAACCAACTTTAAGAAGAGGGCCCAGTCAGTCCTTTCCAATTCTGATACAACCCAGTGCCAGTACTAGTCTGTGTCAGAGGACATCACATGTTTAGCATAACATGCTAAACCCATTCTGGCTTTTTTCACTTTTTTTCTTTTAAAAAAGAAAGAAAACCCTGTATTGATTTAAATGGGTGTGGGCTAATCAGATCAGTAGGGGCATGACAACACATGCCTGCACCAACCACTAGCCTTGTTGGCAGATGAAGCAAGAAAAAAAGAATGGCACAGAGACAGCCAGCTAAAATTGTACTGGGAAGAAGAGGAACAGTTAAATGCATACTGCAAACCTCTTACCTGCTTACTGATGCCCCGAGTGGTGTCAACAGAAAAACACAACAACGTGTGTCCAGGAACAGCAAGTACAACCACACAGTCCAAGAGGGTGAGAGCAAACCATCTGCTCCTTCCCATGCTGACAGTGGGGAAACAATCAATACAACTCCAATTTTGCCTCCTTCCTCTTCGTCCTCATGAGTGACCACGCTGGTGTACAGAGGTTCCAACCTACCTGCTGGGCTCCCTGCGGAGCACCTATGGAGAGAAAACTAGAAGATAGGTTCTTCACAGCCCACACTGCCTCCAAGGAGCCTTTTTAGCCACCCAACAGGAGAAGGTGAAGCAGCAGTGCTTTTAAGGACCTTCTTCATGTGGCCAGCTCATACTCCTGGGACTCAACCACAGATGGATGAGTTGTGGGGTGCTCCCCTGCAGTAAGGCTCATTAAGTGTTGGTATACATTGTTTGGGCAGGTGAAACACCTCAGTAATCGGGTTCAGCTTAGATCTGTAGGGAGCATTCCAGGCATAGCTTTTCTAGTGAACAATCAAGGTGATATCTCAGTGTCACTCTGTGATCCCAGTGGGGAGGTGTTTCCAAATGCATCTTTGCAGCCTTTCCAGCCCCATCAGACACAAGAGATGCATGGGGCGAGGAGGTGTCCCATCCTTTCTGTGCCCCAGGTGAGCAGGGTTAGCCATGCACACTCCTCCCAGCCTCTTCTGCAGAGGCAGGTCTGCTAATCCACTCACACACTGAAAGCAGGTCCCAAGGGAAAGTATGGACATGGGTAAAATATTCCCAGGTGGGAACCAGCCTGTGGCTGCGACATGAGATCTTCTCAGAGCAAACAAGCAGTAGAGGGAAGGGTGAGACCCATCCACAGTCACTATCAGCCTGGGGAAAATAAGGAATGCCTAGGTTGTCACAGATTACTTCCTCATAAAAAGTATGGGTAATTTCTTGAGTTTATTACAAAACTTAACAAAAATAGTTTGAAATTTTTTTTTGGTCATTTTACAGCTTTTATTTCGGTCTTCCGGTATTTTTTTGGCTCTCATTTTTCTCCAAATTTTTGTTTGTTTGTTAAAAATTACATATTTTCATCATTCTCCATCAACTATCTTAAATTTTTATGACACAGTTAAGCTGAAAGTAGGCTTCAACCCCTGTCTGTTTTGCCTTTGTTAGCAAAATAAAACTGGAACAGCATCCTGCAAAAAATCCTGTAAAAATAAAGCTGTGTGAATAGTATTAGCTTTCTTTAATCCATAGCTGGGCACTTTTTCAAGTCCAGGAAAAAGAGATGCACACTTAAGTACTTTTAACATAATCCTCCAACATCACATAAATCACAGAAGAATAAGTCAGCTTCCACAAACATCAACCTGAAAATGTGGGTAGGTAAATCCAGTGGTTCTACAGATCTGATAGGGTTTTGCTGAGCAAGTCAAATATGCAGTTTCAAGGTTGGCTGAGCATCAGTATTATGTTCCAGTCTACCTCTACTGTCATATATTTAATCTCCAGTAATTAAACTTCCAAATGAATACATTTCACAAAAGCTACAGTGCATAGAGTGAATCGGTGAGTAAATTTTTGTAACCTCAGAACCAACCCTGGTCAGGGTGGAGCTGCTCTCTCTGCAAGAGTCTGTGGAGCAGATAGAGATGAAACTGTCAAAATAAAGACAAAGCTAAAAGGAAAAATACAAAGAACTCCCTTGGCTCAAGGTTTTCAAATTCTTCCCTGTTACTAAAATAATATTTTCTAAACAAACACAGCATATTGTTTTGCTGCTGATTAAAAAAACCCAAACTATGAGGAAGCTGATTAGAAACTTCTGGTTAGAGGTAAAAAAATGTCATTGATAACATCTGGGTGCAAACTGAGAATTCACGGCATGGAAAGAGTACTCTGTCAGCTGTAGTGCTTGCTTTGGCCTGAGAAAATTAATTTTACCATGGTCAAATCTGATATAGAGGGCTGGGAGCAGGGACTGGATGTCATGCACCTCCAGAGAGATGCCCAGGAAAAAAGGGTCTGGCGTGGTCCCAAGATGCAATGCCAGGAGGGCAGAGCTTCCCTGGTATGCAAGAGCAGGGAGGATGGTTCTGCACTGCCATGACCTGTGTTGGTGTTTGACTTCTGAAGGACTCAGAAAGGCAGGAGGTGTTTCACCAGAAGGGAGGGCACAATGACCTGAGCTCTGGGGGAACGCTTGCTTGGCACACACTTAGAACTTGTTCATCTGAAGATGATTTAGAAATGCTTGGACAATAGGGCAGAAGAGACTCTGGGCAGAAAATACTAAGCACATAAAGGCTATTTAATAATGAGGGAAGACAGCAAGAATGACTGGGGAGGGACTGAAGCCAGACAAATTCAGATGAGAAATAAGGCATTGTATTTTCAGAGTGAGGAGGATTAACCTTTGAAATGAACTACCCAATGAAGCGATGGATCATCTGTCTCCCAATATCTTTAAATCCAGACTGGATGCCTTCCTGGAAGACATGTGTAAGCCAAATACAGGTTTCCTGCCTCACACAGGGATGCATGGGTGAGGTTAAACAGCTTGAGGTACAAGGAGGATAGCACAGATGATCTAACAGTCCCCTCTAGTCTTTAAACTCTGAATGTGTGACTCAATGAAACATGATGCAACACAGAAACGTCCCCATGTCTCTGAATTACTGCTTGTCACAGGTCATTTTGAACCCTCCCATGCCCAGCAGGCAGTCCCACTGACACACATAGCACTGCCTGCTTCGTGGACAACCACAGCTTCATCTGGGCATAAATGACACAATTTTCTGCTCTGCAGAATGAAAAGAGCTACTGCATGACCACTCATCACAACTGCAAGTCAACCTCACCTTCTGCTGTGACCAGGTTCAGAAATAGACAGAGCAGAACTATAATATGCTTTTCAATGTTTTAAACACATTACTGTTCAAAGAGAAAAGTTTCCCTTATGAGTCTTGAACCCACCACACACCTGTGCCCCCCCCAGACAGCCCTCCATCCCACAGAGGCACTAACTCCCTTCAGTCCTCCCTATTAAGAAGAAAATTAATCCAGATCAAACCTGGTAAGAACTTCCAGTAAATTCGAACAAAATTTAAACTTCAGTAGACGAATAATGGAAGAGACTAGGAAAAATCCTAGAAGTCCCACTAACTTTACAAAGCCCAACTCGTGCATGCTCCAAAGGGCTGATCCATCTCTGGTGAGGCTGGCAATGTGGTCAAGAAGCCGGACCTCTAGACTAACTCCAAAGCAGAAAGGGTATCACTTGCATCAGTGATACAGAATGGCAAACCCCAAAATTTGCCCTCAAACATTCAGAAAATCAGCAACACGTGGCAAGTAAGGCCACACAGAGCTACTCCCCTGTGTTTCACTTTGATTTTTATCCATTCCATGTGTTGCTTTCTTGCCATTTAGAACCTTAGTCTGCATTTATCAGCATTTTCACATTTCACTTCTGGACACTGCTATCCATGCGTTATCCATCCTTTTTATCTTGCTGTTTGAACTGTGTTCTGCAGCTCTGGTTCAGTTTTACCATTCATTCATCAGCATGAAGTTAAACAATTACTAAACAACTTGGGTAGCTGACAAGGAGCAAGGAAGCAAGATCCATTTCTGCCCAGAGGGAAGAAAGATTTCATACAATAGCACAACCTTTGTTTTACACCTCATGGGTGATGGCCTTGATGTGAAGGTTCTATCACATGATGTGCCAAACCACGTGAGCTAGTTTCAGATTGCAGTTCCCCTTGGGGTGTTTCCACCCAAGGTAGGATAACCAGATCTGCTCTCTGTCCACTCCCAGCCTGGCCAGTGCTTAGTCAGCTCCCCAGACCTTGGCAAGCTGAAGTGAGGAAGCGGAGCTGCACTCCCTCCCTCTAGTCATTACCATTTTATCAATGATCACTCCTCTTATTACTATGGAGCACGGGACAAAACAATGAGCAAATTGCGTGTTTTCCTGTGGAGAGCAGAAAGCAGTTAAGTGACTGTAAAACACAGTGCCCTGTACGTGTCAAGATGTTCTGCTTGCATCTGCAGAATGGTAGTGCTTTGTTTCGCCTTTAAATCATGACCACAAAACTGCTGATTACCCTGCTGCAAAGAAATGGGCTTTGGGTGCATGACAGAGGTGCAATTCTGCTTCCCACACATCAGGATTCAGGGATCTGACCCAGGTCATGCTCTATTATTTGGTTTTTAGAATTATCTCAGCATTTCCTACTAGGAAATACAGTACAGACAACCATAATTTAGCTTTGTTTTGTAGACCTCGATGTTCCCTCCCAGCATCTGCAGGCTTTATTTTACATTGTAATCGTTATTTTGCATTATAATTGTTATTTTTCGCTATTATCTCTTTTTCGTGATCTTGCCTCCCAGTTTTCTTGGACCGTGTAATGTGAAATACCAAAGAGGGTTTTTTTTTGAAGAGATGGATACCTAGTGGAAAAACTGAATGGAATGAGCTGTAACACCAGAATTCAGGCTCAAAAAGGGGCCAATGTGCTAACAGCCACCCCATGGGCACATCGGAGGAGTCACAGCTCAGAAAGCAGGATGTGTGATCTGGCCTGGGGACGCTGTCCAGACCTCCTGCTTCCAAGGAGATGGGAACAGGGTCTGCAGGGAGGAGTTTAGGTTTTTGTTGATTTAACCCTCTGAAGCTGTTTAAAAATAACATTTCCCTTGCTTAAAACATATCTCTGCTATTGTGGTGTTCCTTGGTTTCTTGTCACATTTTTTCTTCTTGTGGGGATAATGAGCTGTCACAAAATGACTACAGGCATGTAACTACTCTAGCATGAAGTTTTGGGTTTAAGGAACTGGACCTTGGGGCCCTTCTGCCTAGGAAAAAATGCCAGATATAGGATTTTACCTTGAAAAGTACCCAGGGGACCCAGAGATGGTAACAGCATCAATAAACAGAATGGGTTTGTCCAGCACCTTGCACAGGAGAGGCTAAGCACAGCTGGAGACAGCCAGCTCTTCAGATGGGGATCTGGTCACAAGGTATTTATGTCAAACATCATCTGGACTAGGGTAACAGAGTCTGTAAAGATTTTGTTCTGGCATCTTGAGACTGGAAATTAAAGTGGTCATAAGGAAAATGCCTTAAATTTTGAGACCATTACTAAAGGACTGAATCAAAATTCTCCCTAAAGAGCTCAAAAGCAAACTGAGAAATTCATTGTCTGAGCTCTATGGGCTGGGCTTATTAATGGTCAAAAATCCAAACTGTCTGTTTCATTTAGAAAGTACTCATGGGAATATTCATCCCAGTGCAAGAGGTTCAGGTTCAAGTTCTTTATTCTGCTCATTACAGGGGTTTATTTTTGACTCCCTCCTGCTGGAAACACTTAATTTGTACAAACAGTGAAGCATTCACCACATTAGAGTTCCTGCCAGTATAATCTGGTCATCAGGATGAGAACCAGGAGATGGAAACCTCAGTGCAGATCCCAAAACAGGAACATTTTGGGGAAGTGTCACAGCTCTGGGTGCCTATCTCCTGCATCAACCCTACCTCCAGCTGTCTTCTGAGCCAAAAATCTGTCCCTGGGAACCTCTTCCCATCACAGCAGTACTGTATCCAGCACTTTTCCATTGGGCAGCATTGTGCAATGAAGCGCTGGAACTGGGAGGATGTTTCTCACCAGCCCTTGTCAAAATCAGCAGAAAAGGGATGGTAATTTCATCCTAGTTTACGTGCAAGTTCAGAGACATCTTGGACTATGAGTATCTGCTAAAGTAGATGTGTCTAACTAGTATCTGCTAAAGTAGATGTGTCCAACATTTGTTAGCAGTTAGATTGTACTGCTTATCAAAAAAATACAGCAAACCAGGCTTATTTTGTTTTCTTGCCTCATCCAATATATTTCTGTTGTTTATTTTGATTTTAGAAAAGAAACAATAGAGGAAAGTTCACCAAATGAAATGTTTGCCAGTGTTTTCACAGAAATATTTGCCACTGGAGGTCAGCTTCACATTTCCAACTGTAATTTAATAACCCAAATCTATCATATTGAAAATCACCCTGGACTCTTATTGAACTAGAGAGAGATTCATAGGTCATTTAAAAAACATCAGCATACACTTTGAAGATGACTCCAGAATCCCCTCTGTGCTATAGATTCTTGTTGGACAAATTGTCCCTGAATCTATTTCTTTATATACATTATTTTGCAGCATTATGGGAAAGCATTGGTTTATCTAGCTAGAAGTATCTAGCTCTGGTCACACAACAGCACTGCTGTCTGGCAGAGCATAGCAATACTGATTGAGAAAACAAAGGAAGGAAGTGGAAGCTACCTAGGAAAGATCTCTTTGCTCAGAATTGTTTAGTGTAACTATACAATTTAAAACCACTCAAAAATCAAAACAGATGCTATCAATGATTTAACTCAGTCCAACTGCTCAGCCTGCCTGAAACGACAAACTGCATTTCTTGAATGCCTTTTGCATCTTTCAATGCACACATCTTTTTTTTTCTTTCAAATGAAAAAAGAAAACTACTCAAGTATTCTTGACATCAACTTTAGACAAAACCCTCTTCAAGTCAAGGCAGGCTGGAGCCATCAGCCTACAGATTACACTGGCCAGCAGGCAGGCAGGCACTGAGTGAGTACAGAGAGCCCTCCATGGAAATGCTCAAGGCCAAAGGGTTTTTTTTGGCCAGCCCAGGCTCCCCTGGCTGCCGGCAAAGAGGGGCTGATGCTGAGGCTGGGCACAGCGCGATGCCTCCCACTGCCAGTGGCACCACCTGCAGTGCCATGGTGGAGCAGCACCATGGGCTTGGCACATGGGGCGGCTTCACCTTAGAATCTGCTTCAGCAAAACCATGCTCAACACACCCAGGAATGGACACTGGAGGTTTCAGCCATGCAGAAGCAAGCATGCCACACACAGAGCAAACCTGGGCTCTGGGCAGTCGAGGTGCATCCTTCTTTCCAGGCATTGGCTACGTGGCCAGGCAATCTGTCTGAAAAAACAGAAAGAAAAAATTCAAGCAAGTAGATGAATCACATCCTTTTAAGCAGGACTCACGGCCTGCTTTGTGCTGAGGTTTTCAGCAAACAGCCCTGTGCCACGGTACATCTCCTTTCCTGCTGGCTGGCCAGACCATCCCCAGCTTGCTGAGCTGCACAGGGCAGCAAAGCCTCCCTCTCTATTCTCCGTGCTGTAGCAGAGGAATCAGGGTTGCAGGCCAGATCTTATTGAGCGACTTGGAAAGAGCACAAGTGAGGAAAACCCTGACCTAACCCATTTTGTTGTTCAAACAGAGTATCTGGGCAAAAGTCAGCTGCTGTCCATCTCCCCTTGTACCTGCAGCACGAGTAAGAGTCAGGTAATGTTCTTGCCCTTTCTCAGATGAACACATATGCTTATGCACATCTCATCCATACTTTTCCTACATCAGAGGAGGTGAACATTTAAGCCTTGCTTTAAGAAATTAGTACACTCTCTAAGAAAGCTGCTTGCATGACTCCAGCTATCTGCAGCTTATGTGGGATGGGATGCCTGCAGGCTATGGATGGAATAACACTAATGAAACAAAAGTTGAAGAATCTTTCAGCTGCCTCAGGAAACACGTCCTGCAGCCTAAGGAACCCCCTTGTCTTCAGATGCTCCCCAACAGGCACATAGTTGTCTGTTACTGCTGTGCCAGTAGCTCTGGGCAAGCACTACCACATCTACCCCACCATCCAGGCAAAGTTGTGTTTGCTGCTGAGGTTATACTTCTCAGCGAGGTGAGGACTAGGCCAGTTCCTCTGTGGGAAGAACAGAAAGTGTTTGTGTCCCTGGATAGTCTCTGGAAGAGCATGGGTGTTTCTTCATGCTTTGAGGGCCTGGCTCCACAAAATATTCAGGCACATCTGTAACCAGAAGTGATGTCCAAGAGAGCCCTGCAAAGACAGACGCTTGCAGCCTTCCAGCTCCAGCAGGATCTATGGAGTTCTCCATGAAGTTCCAACTATTTTTCTTTTTCAATTCACTAATATTCTGATGAGGGCCTGCTCATGTAGCAGCTAAATTAAACTCACCTTGAATTATAGCAGCTCCTACCCCTCACAAGGAGGAATGGCCATAATGCAGTGATGGACAGAGATGTTGTACTGCTGAATACCACCCGGTTATTAATGTGAAAACCAGAATCAATTCAATGCCAAAAAAGTTGTGAGAAAATCTGAGCAAAAGCAACATCAATTATAGGGACCATCTCATACCACAACTATTTTACCACAATTCCACTTCACATTCCTTGGCCAGCACAGCTTATTGAATAATTAAATAGCCAGATGACACACAATCAGATTTAAAATCCTTGAATGTGAATGAATATCATTTTCCCAATTCTGAGAATAATTAAATCATGGAAACTTCCACCTACTGTCCAGTTTACTGTATTCTGGAGAGAGCTGAAAAGCAGCGATATCCATGAGATTGTCTTCATCACGCTTTTTCCAGTACAGATGGAAACCTGAGATGTTGCCTTGTGGGGGAACTTGGTCACAGGACACAGCTCCTGAAGAGAGGAAGCAGGAAAAATGCCCTCTTCTCATCTCCGTGTAAAGTAGTTTTTTGTGACTGGGATTCACACATCATTAAAACAGACACATCATTAAAAGAGACACTTCATTAGAATGGAAACACATTTAAAACCAAGTGTGTGGGATAACTTACTAGAACTTTTCGGAGGAGAAATTAATTACAATCGTAGTAAAAGAAATACTTTTTCAACTAATAGTATCCAATATGCATTGCTTTATAAACAGCATTTGTGTTATATAAAGACACTGTGTTTCTCAGCATATAAACCATTCAGTTGCAATAATGACTCACATTTCAGTTGCAAAGCTAGACATGTATGTTTTCTGAACATGCCAAATAGCCAAGACATCAACGAGCCTTCAAGTATTTAGAACAGTATGCTTAAACCACACGTCAAAGTAAACAGGAAAGCTAAATTATTGGTTGGGGGGGGGGTTTGTTTGTTTGTTTTAAGCATTCTGATATTTCCTTGGAACCCTAACACAAATTAAAATAAAAGTACATGAAAAAGTGTTAATGATTCCTCTACAGAATGAACTTACCCACCATCTGAAAAGATGCTGGAAATTTTGAAGGGTGTCAAAGTGTGAATTTGCTCACACACGTTTTCCTTCTCCTGTTTTTAAATCCAGAATGTTGGTCTTTTCCAACCTTAACGATTCTACGATGCTGTGCAGGCACAGTGGTGTTGGGCTGATGGTTGGACTTGATGACCTTAGAGGTCTTTTCTAACCTTAATGATTTTATGATTCTATGAATGTGCCTAAAAAACCGACAGATTTTACTAGACAAGTTTTAAAGTGAAGCCACAAAAGATCCTCCATTTTGTACTGAAAGCCATCATACAAAGGAGATGTGCCAAAGCACCTCAGGATCTGCAGTAACTTAAGCTTTGCTTCAAGCAGACTCCATGCAGATGAACAGTCAATACAAACTATGGAGGAATTCCATTTCTCAGCCAAGACAATTATTACCATCTACACAGTTATTGAACGAGGTAGGCAGAAATTTTCATTGCTAAACTTGCATTTTGCTCATGTAGAGGCCAATTCAATTTATTCACCCAACTACAACACATCTGATAAACGTACATTTCCATCATACCTTCTGGGACTCCTTTAAAACACCCACAGAATTAAAGCCCAGACCCACGAACTGCAAAGCCAGCACGAGGGAGCTGGTGGGAAAAGGGCAATGAGATGAGGAGCACCTCCTCCCAGCAGCCCAGGCTTGTGCCAGATCAGTGTTTACATTACCATGGTCTGATGTAAACAGAAAAGATGTTACCTGCCTCAGATTCATAGAATCATAAGGTTGGAAGAGACCTCTGAGATCATCAAGTCCAACTGTGCCTCCCTACTAAACCACATCCCTAAGAAACTCATCTACCCATCTTTCAAACACCTCCAGGGATGGAGACTCCATCACCTCCCTGGGCAATCTGTTCCAATCCCTGACCACTCTCTCAGTGAAGAAATTCTTCCTAATGTCCAGTCTAAACCTACCCTGGTGCAACTTGTGGCCATTCCCTCTCATCCTATCACTTGACACTTGCAAGAAGAGGGCAGCACCCACCCCATCACAACCTCCTTTCAGGTAGTTGTGAACGGTGATGAGGTCTGCCTTCAGATTGCATGGCAAAGGACAGGAGATTGAACTTGTGAGGGGAGGAAGAAAGGGTAATGCCCCTAAGCACACACAACAGCGCATCCAAGAGTAATGAGCACAAGTTAGAAATGCTCATGAAGACCCAAATTTCCAACAAATCACTTTGGAAAGACCAATTTGCACATTTGTAGTAAGTGCACTCTGGGATTGCCCTATGAAACAGAACTATCTTGTCTTCCAGTCATTCCAGGGAATAAACACATGGCCTCAGATGGTTGTTAGCCAGTGAGGGATCTGTGCCCACCTACCAGCTGTGTCTGTTTACAGGGGATCTGCTCCTGTTAAACACAGTATGGTGCTGCTCTTGTTAGGTGTCTGAGGCCAACAAAGCTGGTGCAAGGCTTTCCTGCCTCCCCATCACCCAGCTCTGGAAGAGCAGCCTGCATTAGGCCCAACTGGTGCCTGTTAACCTACTGCCCAAAACACAGGGTAATCCTTGCAAAGAGTCTTCACACGCCTCGGTTAAGGCTGTTATGATCAGCACCACACAAAACACCTGGCAGGAGGTCTGAGAAGATAACACCTAGATTTTGGCTGAGAGATGGGCTCACAGAAAAGGGCCCAGGGAGAGAAGGGAGGTCAAGACCTCTTCACCAGCATTTCAACACATTGAATTAGGAGCACAAGATAATCTGTTTGAGCCCCAGCTGCTTTAAGACACATGGGATCACTGCCACAGACAACACCAACATTCACTGGCCTATACTCTTCAGTACTATGAGGATCTTCACTACTGGGATCTTGCCTGAAGCCTGTTCTTGGCTTTCTGGCTGTCAGATTCCACTTAAAAATTGTAATTCTTCTCACTTTGTAGATGCAGCATCTGTCTCGCTTGTTATATTGGGAGGAGGGAGGGATATGTGTAATTAAGTGCAAATAGGGTTCTCATGATGCAATACAGACTCAAATAATACTTCCCAGGTGCCACTGTCTCAAACAACTTGGCAGGAGTTCCCCAGTTGCAAGGCTAGGATTTAAGAATAGCAGTAAACTTGTGTGGTCCTGCAGAAGCCCTCCTTACGTGCAGTGCTCCAATCCTGCCTTCGGGAACAGCTGTGCAAGACCACGCTTATGACTGGGCTGGTATTTTGAAGGGAAGATTGGTTTAATTTTTGCATCCCCCCCCCCCCCCCCCATTAAGACAGCCTTCACTTTAAAACCAAGCTCTCTAAGTTTATCACAGGGTGATAGGGCTGTCAAACCACGACAAGTGGCTGGTTTGTGTTGTGTTCAAGAGGCACAGCATAGGACTTAAAAAACCCCAAACCCTTAAGTAATCCCTACAGAAAGCAAAGTGTGGAGGACTACAGCAAATTGCTTCGAAACACAGTATGGCCAATTAAGAGCAGCCAATTTGTTTGCCAGTTGCAGTTGTGCTGGAAGATGGAACAGTGAGGTGAGGGACATGGCTGCTGAATATGCAAAGAGCCCAAGAACAGACGAAGCTGCAATTTCCATGTTTCCCAGCCCTGGCATTTCCTCTCTGCCACAATTGTATTAGAGAAGAGGCTTATTTTTCTAGCAAATGCTCAGCTGATAAATTTCAGCTGCTTATCACATTTTTTTTTTCTTCTTGGCTGGACCCTAAAAGCATTTCAGCTTTGGTAAAGGAAATTGGGATAGGTGCTATTTTATTTATTTAAATAAGTAAAAGTATAGTAATTTTGCTCCAAATGATAGCTCTTCCCAGACTAAGTTTTTGCTCCTGGCTCAGGCTTGGCAGGTGGCTTGATAAGTTGATAATATGCTGCACAATCTGACAAGGAGCTTTATCAATCCAAACAAGCCCTGCTGTTCATCTCAACAGTAAACTTCTGTCAGTCTTCTCTAGTGGAATCAGTCTACACGTAATGCTTTCATTCCAAGATAATGTTAGACTGAGGAATTGGTTCTGCTCTTATTGCCCCAGGGCTATTTATATCTTTGTACCTTGAGGGTTTACTAATTAGCAGCCTTCTTCCACACCTTTTGATATCATTAAAGTAATCTCAGTGTAAACAGCTACTTTCTGATGATATCTCTGAAGGAGTGGAGAACAGCTGGAATCATTTGACATATGATAGTTTGAGCAGTTATCCAAAGCAGAGATTGAAACATGGCAATAGTTTTGCCTACACAAGCAAAGCAGGCAAAGCACCCTGGCTTCTTCAGGATGGTTGTGGCTGACTGGGATATGAAAGATGTTTATTTTCAGCTGAGTCTAGCCCACACCCATTTGCCTTGTCTTGTTCAGCATGTGAGGGTCTCTCACAGTCCAAGACCCTCAGCATACTAGAGGCAAAGAAAAAACAAAACCAGGACCCAAATAAGGGCTTTGTGAGGACTCACAAGAAAGCAGCTGAGAGCTCAGCCCTGCCTGCCTGGAATCACTCAGTGTTTCCCACACTTTGCAAACACTCTGGTTCCTGGTTTCTCACACAGGGGAGCTGGGATAACTTCTTTGGCAGATTAATTTAACACTGCTGAAGTCTCATCTCAGGTAGTTTCTAATAACACAGTGGGTGAGGTTTATTTAAACCATCATTGCTTGAATTTTCTTTTTTTCACATCACTTGCTCCACTGCTCCACACCACCAGTTAATTTAAAGGCCTGTCATTAACTTAGCAACTCACTCTGTAAAGCTCAAAACTGGAGATGGGAAAAAAGTTTTCTCCATGTTAAAAATGCACTTCAGACCAAAGAAACTTTGGTGTCATCCAATGGCAGCTCCCACTCAGAAGATGAGTTCTCATAGGAAAACATGCAGTTTCTAATAGCCTGTTTGATACCTGCTGTTAATTGCTGGCTCTCACTTGCATGGTCCTCATAGCAGCCTCCTTTTTGTTCTTGTTCCTATTTGAGTACTTCCTTTTGTTGCCAATCTTTTGCTCCCCTTCAGGACCATTTTGTAGAGATAATAAAATCCTTGTGCAGATAGAAAGAACCAGATACAAATGGCTATGAGAGTGTATTTATGTTTACAGCATGAAGCCAGAGAACAGGCTGCCCTGGGTTCTGGTTTCCAACTGCAGCATAAATCCGTCAGCAAATGTGTTACAAGCCCAGAGAAGAAAGCAGAACTGCAGGACAGCAGTACCAGCAGACACCGCAGGACATGAGATACATGTCTCAGAGGACTCTCCCTCTGTTCTCCAGAAGTGTGAAAGATGGAGGCTTTCACCCCAAATTAAATGAGCTGTCACTTCATTTTGTCAATAGGGACTGCAGAAAGGAAGCAGGAAGGCAGTCTCAGATAACCAGCATTACGTACCTGTTTACATGCTTGAGGTCTTCCACAGCCAAGGAAGCATCAGGGCACCTTGGAGCCGTGTCCTGGGCCACGGTCTGCCCTTGCTGTCCCTCAAACCAGCTGCACGGATGGCATTATTGGGATTCCATCTTCTGGTCTCCCCTCCTTAAAGCAGCTAATAATTAAATAGTATCATCTTCTCTCAGCCACTCAGGAAAAAGCATCTAATTAGTGAACATAAAACAAACTTTCCTTTGTCATGCTTGATGCACATTGCATTTACTGAACTACTTCCCTATCTCTGGATCATAACAATTCCCTTCACCAGACAGAGTCTCCAAAGGGGGAGTTGGCACAGGCGGATTCTCAGAACAAAGGAAAAGACATAATAAGATTATTTTATTACTTTTTTCCTTTGAATGTTTTTTTATGCAGGGCCATGCTAAGTACAAACCAGATGACAAGCTAAGAGGATTGTTTTGGCTGATGTGGGAGACCATCTCTTTTCTGGTGGAAAGAGATGACAGCAACACGTGCAAGAAAGCCTGACTGAGCTGAAGCCTTAATGTGAGATGTTCACATCTCAATAGACTTAGAGATAAATGGCCTTTTCTCATCTTCCATATGGTTTTGCTTTCGGTATAGTGAGTGAATCATAGCATTGGCTGAAGGAGAGGAGTTGTCTGACTGTGCTCGCTGCACCAAGCTGGGAGAGGAGGGAAGAGGAGAGGAAAACTTGGAGGAGAGAGAGATATCATCTCTAGAGAAGCCACTGTGCTGATGACAAAATGAAAATGATGCAAGAAGTAATAAGCAGCACAGGAGGCTGATGAAAGCCTGCCCAGCAGTTAGGGTGAATGACAGTTAATGTGGATGAGGAGTGACCATCTCCTCAGTGTCCTTCACTCTCTGAACTTGGGTTTGGATTTGCACCAATCATCCTTGCTAGTCAGTGTGTTTCAGTTCAAGCACATACCTGGTCTGGGGGCTTGGAGGAAGGGTATCTAGTCACCACTGACACTATGAGTTTTGCTGAGGATATTTCTAGGGCCATGATCTCAGTGATGCTCATGAAAAGAGGTAGAAGCAAAGCATGAATGGACTCTGCTCCAGCACTGTGCTTGCACTACTAGGGCTGACCCACATAGTTAGGAGCTGCAAATGCAACCTTTCACTTTAGCAGTATTTTATATCTTAATATATTAGTTGTCAAAGTTAAAGAGAAATGAAATGCATACTATAAGCCAAAGCAAATGCACTCAGCGAGAGGGCAGATCCATTCTTCAAGAAATATTTGATTTTAGAAACCAATTTAGCCAAGGTCTAGTAAGAGCTTTTTCTGGTGAGAGAGTGAGAGTATTTTCTCTGCTATAATCATATCAACCTGTATTCTGGGTTAATGGACATCAGTATTACTGCCAGATTTTGTTCTTTCCTTGCATGTAATCTAATGCCAGATGGTTCTGAATGGGTATTAAATCCCTCACATGCGTGACCTCCCTGAGGTTTTTATCATTAGAACCTTAGAATAATTCAAGGAAAGCTTTCCCAAAGTCTGATCATAAACCTCCTAATAAAGGACTGAAGTCACAAAGAAAAACCTCTTGTTAATTCCTATTTGGTGTTATTTCCCTTTTATGACAAATAAACAAGAATTCACAGTAACAGAGATGTTTCAAGCTGTTTCAATGGAAAACACATATAAAAATGAGCATTCAGGTTAACAGTTCAGGTTCCCAGCAGGGTCCAGAAATGTAAAAACTCATCAGCCATCTTCAGCTTCTAACTCAGGGCCTAGTAATGTCACCGTCCCTCAAGGCAAGTAGAAGTTATTCTATCAGTAAGGGACCATTTTATTCACAGTGTAACTTAACACCCAGTGTCAGAATAAATACAATCTGGTGTCAGAGGAGAGGCTGAAATGGGACCTTACCCATGCAAAAGCACAAGGAGTTACTTGAACCCTGTCTTTACACTAACCAGAGCTCAGCAACAGCAGCTAAATTCACAGAGATTTGCCTAGAAATTTTCTGCCCCTCATTTGCACAGAGCAGAGGGTACATTTTAATGATTTTTATGTTTGGTTTTCTACTTGCTGTTTGCTGCATTGCCTTACCTGCTGCCTGTTACATGAGCAAAGAAGTCAAAAATGTTCGTAGCCTCATGGGTTTTCTGTACTTCTCATTACTGGGTCATCCAAAAGCAACATAAGTACTCCTGCAGCTAAATCACATGCTGTGAGAACAGGAAGAGGTGAGAAATAATCAGAGTAAAGTAAAATATCTTACTAATTTTGGGATGTCCATACTGTCCAGAAACCTTGTTTCTCACAGGCCTTTACACTGCATGTAAACTCCAGCTCTCATTACTATCTTTTGCAACTGGGAATATACAATATCTGCAAAAAGCAGTCCTTGGCCAAAACCACAAAAGTAGTCATCTTGAAAGAGTTTAGACAGGGTAACTGAGGAAACTGAATCCTGTTCAGCGGGATGGTGTTCAGCTGCATGAGATCTTAATCATGGGACCATCCTGCCTTGCCTCAAAGTCCCAGACTCACCTCCCATCGCATAGCAAGAGGAATCTGATGGGTAATATCCTTCTTCCAGGATGTGGCTCTAGAGCGGAGCCACCCAGAGTGGCAGGAGACCTACAGAAATAAATACTAATAAAAAAATAAAGAGATAAAACCTGCTTTGGTACTCCGCAGTACCCTGTCATGTCACCAAGGATTGCAGCAGCATGCAGCTAATCTCCCTAAACCAGAGACACCCTCTCACATGTAGCATCATACCTACAGCCACACAGTCAGTGTGCATACAGGCATCTGCCCCGTATGCTGGAAGAGATACAGATGGTCCCTGGAAGGCTTAGGGAGAGACAGGAACCTTTTGCTGGAGCTCAGAGCTGAACCAGGAGAAAGCAACATCCTGGTAGGCAATGAGTCAGTTTATCAAACTTGTGAATGCAAATATGCCTCTTCTTACCTGCAACCTGAAATGTCCTGCCTTCATCCCAACCTCAACTCTTATCCAACCTTGTCTTCTTCAACTTCATGCTATCCCTGCCTCATATTCTCTGTTCACATCCCACAGACTTCCACTCTCTGCCTCCTCCTGTTTCTCCTGCTTACTGCTCATTTTATCTCCACATTTTCCTTATCAGCCTCATCAGCAGCTTATTAGCTGCCAGCTTCTCCCTGGCTCCCCTACTGCAACCTAAGCCCCTTTTAACTTGCTCTTCTCCCTGTCCACCCACCTATTCTCCTTCTGTGCACAGCCTTCCTTGTGAATCTCTACTGAGGGCAACTTAATGTCAATTATTCCCACCCAAGTTATTACCTGACCTGGAGGAGGTATCCAGACAAGTATATTGTTTATATGTGTTGGAATATTGGCAAAGACCTAGGGCCAAAGCCCTTTCTGAAGTCAGAAGACGTTAGAACTGCGAATGGAGCACAGCCAATCTCAGGAACAGATTATGGCACTTGCCCACATCACCAGTTTGTGCCCATTTTCCCTTCCTGGCACCCTGGCCATGCCCCTACAGCAACAGCTTGGGCTGTTGGACCAGCACAACAGAGGCAAAAACAGGTATGGAAAAAAATAACGGCAATGTGCAGAGTTTTTAACCCTGCAGCCAGTGAAATCCTGCCCTGTGTGCAAGTTATTTGTTACCCCAGGTGGAAAAAAAAAAAAGGAGCTGCTGGTTTCCATCCATTGCTGAGATGCCACACTTACAGTGAACCAAGGAGCAATGCTGCCACTCTCCCTCAGCAGAGAGGGACCTGAGGGGACGGGGGCACAAGCAGCTGTTTCTGGGTAAGCCCAAGGCTGGGGCTTGGGCTGGGGTACGGCTGCCAGGTCCCGGCTGCTCCTGCTGCTCTGTCTCTGGGCACTGGGAGTATTTCTGGCACTCTGGGCTGGCACCTCCACTGTGCCGAGCACAAGGACGGGGGTGGCACAGGGTTAGGAGGCCCAAACGCCAGGCCAGACCCAGCTTTGGGTTCCAATTCCTGCTGAGAGGCAGCAGGAGACTGCGGGAAATCCTTCCTCTGCTCTGTTTGCCTTCCTCTCCCTCCCACTGACCCTGTTTGGGGATGAACTCTCTCTTGCTGTGTGTCTGCAACACGCTCACTCGCGCTGGTACTGCTGGGGGTCACAGCACTCCCAAAAATGTGGCTCTGGCTACATGGAAAATATTAGCAAATCGTAACATTTCCCTTTATAGCTATGCTGCAAACAGCATTTCCAGATCACCGTAAAGCATGCTTGCTTTTTTTTTCTTTTGTCCTTCCCTCTGTGCAACTTGACAAGTTTTGTGGTTTGTTTCTTAATACATGGGTTTATTTTATGTCACTGAGCAATGGCGAGGACAGGGAGGCTTTTAAATTAGTGATCTGAACTCTAGAAATAACAAGCTACAAAGGTCCGTGATTAAATGTGGAGTGTGCTATATCTGCAAAAACAAGTACTCCGTGTTCTTTAAAAGATCGTTTGGATAATACTGACATAACCGGAGTACCCGGTCGCGGTCCAGTTTAATAAGCAAATATGTCTCTGGAGCAGAACCATCTAACTGCAGAAAAGAAACAGAAGTGCAGTCACTACCGGTAGGAGAAATTAATGCATTCCACTTAGACAAAGATTAATTATTATGAATCAGTCCAAAACTACATTTGCCCCAAGTGAGCGTATACTTTCTTCTATTCCTCAGGTTGCTTTCAAATACTCATTAAACATGTTAAGGTAAAAACAATTTTAATCACCCAAAATAAACACTGCTAAAAATTACAGAATGAGGACCACCTTTTTTTAATATGTGGAGTGTTTTGACCATGAGTAGTTGCCTGAAATTGGGACAAACAGAACATCTACTAGAAAAAATAAGTATAGGCGCAGAGGACTCTGCTAATTCCAGTATACCATATCATTTTTATCCAAAGCTCACTGAATTAACTTTATATTTGCTAATAATTTTGTCCTGTAAAGGCCTCAGCTGTAGTCTCAATGGCATCTCAAAGGGCCATAAAGCAGATTTAAACCTCGGTTGCAGGTTTTAGGGGAAAATTAACATGGTGGTTTCAGGAAGGGCATGAGTAGTTACCTAAGAAAGGTCTCCCTTTCCACAAGGGTTCCTCTATTAAAACTGCTTCAGAAGGATGATGATTGTTGTTTGTTTTGGTGGGACATATATGTGCTGGGACAGACTGGTTTATTAACAGCAGTTTAGGTTACCTGGCATCACTAGTCGTTTACATTTGGATTTCTATTTCTCTCTGGGCAGTCCCTGGTAGGCATGTCCTGGTACAATGCTCTGGAACAGCATAGCTTTGGGTAAGACAATGTGCAAGAACAACTGCTAAGTCAAAATAAAATAAAAAAAGTGCAAAAAAGTGCATAAATAGTGCTGAGAATGTGACACGAAGTGTGATACAAAGCAGATAATTATCCTGTATTATAATACTAATAATATATATAATACATAAGCAGAACCCCAGACGTCGTTGAGGTTGACTTCACAGCTAACTTTACCTGATGGAGCAAGAGGTTACCCTCTAGTTACAACAATTTGAATGGTCTTCCCTTTCTCCAGCATTAAAACTCCTGTAATTTAGGTCTCGGGCCTTATCCAGCCTAAGCAGCTCTGATAGGCAGTGCTTCCACTGATGCTTTTTCCATTACAAAATAATGTTCTACCCAAACATACTTTGTTTGACAGCAATAAATCAGGGCAGCTCTTTTAATCATACCCGAGACTGAACGAGGCCACTTTTTTTAAAGCTTATAAAATTTGGTGACTTTTCAAAGAAAACTTTTTTTTTCTTCAGTGGCACAGTCCAGCACTCCTTGTTCCTGGCAGTAACTCAGAATGGCTCTAAGAAATGTATCTCTTATGGCAGTTCTGACCCAAATGAAATCAAGAAACCTTGAAAATCTCATGGGAGATGGATTTTTGTGAGTTTTCCAATTTAAACAGGTGGAGATAAACTAAGATAATGGACTGAGACAGATCTGTAACACGTGGAAGGTTCATCTGTAACTAGAAATGTCTGCCTTCATTTTTATGGCCTTACCCTTTTCTTGAAATATGCCTACAGGCACTTGATTAATGGTAGATGAAGTTATGTAAATTAAAGAATGGGAAAAATAGATGCAGTAGAAAGAAGCCTTCATTCTCAACTCTGACGAATGCCAGCTTTCCAAAGGAGAGATTATTTTAATTGGCCAGCTAGTGCCTCAGGATGGGTTTGAAATGACAGGGAGAGGACCTTCAAAAGCCCAGCGATTCTGATGCTTTTCCCAGGGTACAACAATGACAACGATCCCCCTAATGTAAGGCTTGTTCTGTTACTTAGTTATTTCAAATGTGTTGCTTCAAATCAGCTCTTAAGTTCTTCTACCATATTCACACGGCAAAAAGAGAACTAGACAATATCTCTATTTTCAGGACAGCTTTCTCAAGTCACACCACAAATTCTTTTATGACTTCAATATACTCTGTATTTCTTTTACTCCATTTCCTTATTACCACCTCAACATTAGCAAGAGTTGCTAAGTAAATCCCTACAGATCCCTATATTTTTGCTGCATGACTGCACTATAACCACGCGTTAATACTTCACCAAGACAGTAACTATCAGCAGTAACCACTATATTACTTCAAGGGAAACCACAGCATTTTCTCATTATGGCTCTATATGACTCCAAATTGCACCAGTCACCAGGGTAATTCACCGTTGCTGGAGGCTGAGATGAATAAATTCCCTGGTGGATTTACAGAAACATCGATGCTTCTCTCATGTAATGGATCTGTGCAAAGGGTTTAGCTGTGACACATTTCCCTTGCATATTAAATAGCAAGTGTATCAGTTCATGCTGCTACTGGCTGAATACCTGCTGTGGGCACTACACATAGTAGATGTATGGGGAAGGCACTCACTGAATCAGCAATGTGGCACTGAGCCAGCCATCAGTCAGCTGGGTCATAGGCAGCAGTATGACAGCATGATGGCTCAGACATGTTGGAGATCTCTGGTCAACCACAGGGAGCTCCTGTGGACTCCTCCATACACGATGTCAAAATGTCACCATACAGAGTGGATGGGAAGAGGATGATCTTGGGAGGCTTGGCCCCTCAGTATTTCAATTTTGGGTCAATCCCTTGGATGAAGATGGAAAAGGGGTTGGTAAGGGCAAGAAGTCCTGGCAAATGTCATCTACGCAAATTAGATATCCTAGAAAGATCAACAGTAATAGGAAGTCAAGGATCTGAAGGCAGGTGGCACAGAAAGACATAAACCAAGAAATATTTTAGCTTAACTTCTGGCTGAAATGATTCATTTGTCTTAACCAAAAAGGACAGAATAAAAATCCATGTCTCAAACAAGAAGCGATAATGGTGGAGTGGGGTAAAGCAATACACTTAAGAACTTGGTTCCAACATGCACAGAGTTCAGAAGGAACTTTCTGCTCATGTAAAATTTGAGAAGTCAGACATATAATTACATTGAAAAAAAGCATCATTTTTCATCCTTTTCATTCTGTGGTAAAAGAAATAAAAGGAAAAACAAATACCTTTAATAATTTCAAAATGTTGTACTTTGTCATCAATCTCAATTTGGCATAATGAGCCCTGCAGGAAGTTCAAAAGTTGCCGTGAGATGAAAACGGTCTTCAGGGATGCTGGGCATTTCAGAAACGTGGTTCAAATTGTGCCAGAAATGTCTGTCTCAGCCATAGAGTTATTTTACTATTAAGCCTGTTCTAAAGTGGAGACCATACACGTGCATGTATGAGAGAGTACATGTGTGTGGGTGCTGCTGCATGTATGTTCATACACGTACATAAATGTATCTGATCTCAAAGGAAACAGAGTCCTCCGGTAGTTTAATTTCTTATCTAATGTTTTCCTTGGTTTCCTTACTGAAGGCCCAGTAATTACATGCTTCATTACATAAACTTTCCTCTGTCTTAAGGAACAGACTGGTTTGCCATCTTCAACATAGAATAAATATTTCTAGTGGACTAACTACATGATACTAACTCCATGTTTTATCTCACCCTCACTGTATACTTCAGTTTCTTTAAATGTGTCTTTGTGGCAACTAAACTAGCCGTAAATTAGTCATGATGATCTTACAGCTGAATCTAATTTCAAAGTCTCTCAGCAAGTTGTTAAGGCTTTCTTGCCTAGGTCACTCTTGAGGAAATTTGAAAACTCTGGTATGATTTATGAATATTGCTTTATTACTAGAGTATAAAAGGCTATGGGGAATACAAGCACATAAAACTGTTTAATTCCGTTCCAATAAAAATTTCATTTCTTATAGCAAAATAAACATGTAAATCAATGTTTAATGATTCTGTTGTTTTATTACGTAACTTATAATTTTCCTTTAAACATCCAAGCCAAGTAAAATCTAGGACCTTGCTCATTTTTACTGAAACATAATTAGTTAGAAATTAGACCTGTTCTGCAGAGGTGGCTTCCTTGAATAGCATTCATACTGCAATGTAAGAGGAGAAAGCCCAGGAACAAAAGGCCTGGCTGCTGCTTTCGTTCATATACGAATACATTTGCCCTATTATTAGCCTATTTCTTAATGTAAACATTAATCTGAAATTTACTCAACTGTCTAAGGGATAATTAATTTCCTATAGTTACCACACTGTCAGTGTTCAGTTTCAGAGATGCTATTACTGTGAGACTTGTACAACTCCTGTGGACATACAGCTTCTTCTGTTTCTCATCATGTAGCCTATGCCTGTATGAGTTAAACAGTCCTGTAAGTGTTAATCCCTGTCACCTAATAGAGTGGCAAATGGCCAATAGTGAGGAGAAGAGGTCGAAATAGTTAAAACTTTTGCCATTTTTACCAAATCACAAGTTCATCACAACTCTAGACTGGTATCAATCACCTGCTGAAGGTCCAGCTCTCCTTTAAGAAACTGAAGTCCATGGGATTTGCACAAGTAGGAACATGGTGACTTTTTGTAGGATCTGGCCATTGCTATCTCTAAGCACCACATCCTATTAGCTTTTGAATATCATGCAATGACAATATCCCTCACATTAGTGAATGCTTAACCTCCTAAACTAGTCTTATTTCTAATTTATCGTATGTGCATGTACATTAGTTTCCCAGAAACATTGCCCACGCTTCTTGCTCACAGGGAAGCAGTAATCCTCAAGCTTAACCAAGTTTTCTTTTGGACATATTGCTTGACCTTAGGTGAGTCACTTACTTCATCTCTCTTTCTCTCCCTGTTTTGCTGTTAGAAAAGTAGGATAATATTGTCTCATCTCACCTGCTGAATAAGGCAATATTCAACACAAATAGCTGATGTAAAATTAATATTTCTAAAGTACTCTGTTGCTGAAAAATGCTGTCAACCCAAAATGTTCACTACTATAATTACAGTATACAACAGAAATCAGGCAGCTAGGAATATATTCCTTATAGCCTTTATCTCTGCTACCTGACTTTGCTTGTACCTGTCCAATAGAAAAAGGATTTGAAAATTAAAGTGTCCTTGAAACTACACTAGAAAATTTTGGTCCATCAACATCTATCTGAGGCTGCCACCATTTTTTCCAGTTGGCTCTGTGTGTTTCTCTTGCTTCACGTGTCAAAATCCATCATTCTTTATGGTGAAGGATGAAAGGACAACTTTGACAAAAGCACCCTGGTAGATCAATGTGGGGTGGTGTTTGAAAGAGACCCCTCAGGTTTGTACTCATGATGGTTACCAAAGCCACACACCTGATGATGGTAGGGCAGGAGGTGACAACAATCCTGCCATCTCCACACATCCATCATCCTGTACATGGCAAGGGGACTCAATGATCTGCATTGCAACCTGCTTGCCATTAAATTAAAATACGTAAGAACTCTGCTTGGCTAGTAAGTCCCAGAAAAGGAGTGACTGTCCTGTGGGGTTTTTTTGACCTCACAAAAAAACGTGAATCTGATTTTTGGAGGTTACCACCACACACCTCCTATCAAAGCTTTGCAAAAATCTTAATGCAGTGTGTTCTGCCTCAGAGCAGGAGGAGCAAGAAGCTTTTAAGTAGTCCTAAGAAAAATATTTTTCTTTTAAACTATAAAGTCATCACAAAGGGCTGAAGTTTTAGAATGAAAGAGGTTGCACTGACACTAAATTCCTGCTTCCATGGATCCTTTCCCTCTCTTTTCCATGTGTCTTCAACTCTAACTTTCTTCCACCTGGAAAAATGCCCTGTGCAGTGTGTGTGCCATTCAGACACAGCTGGTCTAAAGCATTTCTGAAAAATAAATAATTTCATTCTCATTGTTGGGTACAAAGTGTATCAGTGGCTGAAAAAGGCATATTTTTTTTCCTCCAACTCCACGTTTCCTCAAGGTGTTCCAGATTTCTCAGCATCCACCCAAGAAACATCATGGTGCAGCTGTACTGTGTTATACCAACCCAACACGTCCCCACTGCCCTTCAGGTTTCTAAACCTTTGAGCAGAAGACAGCATAACACAGCTCCTTTGCCTAAAACACGGGTCAGTTTGACTGCCTGATATTTTACTATGTAGATGAAAAAAACACGGGCTGTTATCTTTCTATAAAATGAACAAGAAAAAAAGAGCGACCAAGAGCCTGGAGATAAAAAGCCCTAAAGTTCCAGAAAATGTCAAATCCAAGAAATGCAGTGGGTGTAAAAACCACAAATTAAGGTTTACATTCACATACAGCATCTACATTTGTTCTGAACAATGCTCAATGGTGAGAGCCAGGAGCCCCGGGAGCACTGCCTCCCACTGTGGACATGCCTCCCATTCCTAGAGACCGGTGGGAGCCACCCCTTCCCACAGACATCCTGCAAAACCACTGTCTGTTCTGCACAGCATTAGGAGAGGTTTTCTTCCTCTTTAGAAAAGCCTTTCCAGCAGGATGGAAGTGCTCCTGGCTCCAATAGCTGAGTGTACATCTCTGGTACCAGACCAGGTCTTTGGGTATGGTGCTACCTTTTGCACTGCAGAAGTTTGTGTGAAGCTGTCAAACCACTGCCTTGCTCCAGATCTAGTTGAGTACCGAGGCTGGATCATCAGCCTCATCCCAGACTATACAGGATTCACTCAACACAAGGAGTGAGACAAAAATTAATCTTCATTTCCCATAATAAGTGAGAAGAGGGCTACATAGCTATTATTTGCACAATACCATTCATTAAATACCCACTGAAATTTGATTTAATTTCCAGATTAAAAAAAGAAATCGAATTAGAGATTTTTGGAGAAGCATTTGCTGAAAATTTGGCCAACACTAATTTTCTGAGCAAAAAGACTCTTTTGACAAACTGAGGGAACAAAATACAAAATCTGTTTGGAATGAACATTCTCAGCTCTGCAAGGTCTCTGTAGCAGCTTAAGGTATTCCGGAGGTTATAATGCACAGAGTGCTTTAGTGAGGAGGAAAGTGCTTTTGAACAGGCTCATTCTGAATACAAACAGTCAAAGCCTTTCTTTTAAAAGAAAGGCTTCATGAATATCTAGGTTTATGCACCAGTGAGTTGAAATGAAAATTATCATATAAACTGAATTTTTCTATGTCCCTTGCTGTTCTGGAAGTTAATCCAGATGCTATTACATCTTGCACAGATGACAACTATGTAACAGACCTTAAAATCTTCAGTCCTCTCGGAAGACATCAAAAAACCCACTTGCACCATGATATTCATGAAAACTAAACACTTGCCTACCTTCACAACTTTCTCAGAGAGGCTGCATGGCAAGTGTGCTTAAATCATTCAACAGAGACTCTAGCAGTGAGGAGGAACTACTGAATTGCTGGCAACATGAGCTAGTGTTGAACTAATATGAACTTCATGCAAATTTTCACATTTGCCAGAATTGCCGGTTGTGGTGAACTTGTAGTAACAGGCCTGTCGGAGACCTGCCAGGGGAGTCTCTCTGGCAGGCTGTGAGCTGCAGCTGGAGATGCCTTTTCTTGAGTTTGCTCTGAAGTTAGGACATGCTTGTGGAGCTCGGCTGTAAACCTCCAGCTGGAGAGAAGACAGAAAGGAAACCAACAGCCCTAAAGCAGCTGAAGGTCAGGATAATCCCAGAGCAAAGTCAAGCCTTTGGTGGAACTGCAAAAGTGAAAAGTTTATTGAGGCCCAGAGTGGGTCTAAACCCATCTCATCTGGGCTGAGGAAGCAGTGGACTCAGGAGAGGTGAAAGCATGCAGTTTCCTTATTTTAATGACTGTCTGGGCTGCCCATTGCCAGAAAGAATTCTCCACCCTGGATGAGAAGACCCACCACATCCATGGAGCCACACATGTAGACCTCATCTCCCACCAGACAGCAGCTCAGTCTGTCCCTCTTTCACTGCCTATTTGACCACTGTGACAGCAAGTTTTACAGGGGGAAATGACACCTTAAACCCTTTGAAAACCAAAAAAAAAGCCCAATTTCATCAGTTACATAGTTAAGTCCAACACAGCACATGGCACTCCTCACAAAGATAATATTCGGGTTTGTCTTGTTTTCAGCCCTCCCCAGTAAAGAAGCCTTAAGAAGGCCTTCCCGGTTCACTGTCAGGAAGATTTCCCTGATATTACGCCAGGAGTTGTATAACAAACGACTGATGAAACAAATAACAAGATCAGACCAGAAAGAACAGAGGAAATATTTAGAAGGAGGAAAGGGACAAATGATTCTTCAGAGAATATGAGTTACAGAGAATGCGCTGAGTTTGTGTCTGCTACATTTTGCTTCATTTCCAGTAATTCATGCCCTGTATGATTTCAGAAAAAGATCAAATATTTATAAAAAAAACACACCAGTGGAGTCATTGCAGCCAATGAAAAAGTGGATCCAAGATGAGTGGGGAGAAAAAGAAAAGATTTCCAAGTTTTGACAGTCAAAATAAATCGTCCCTGGCCCAACACATACAGTTTTCCCCTCTTAACTTGGGCTGAAAAAACCAAATAGGACAGTCTCTTCTGTCCCTGATCTTGTCTGTCCAGAGGATTCCCTTTTCCAATGCTACCCTGCACTGGATGGTCCACAGACCTCAGCCAGTACCTTTCAGCCAAAGTCTGTAGTTCCCTTGAAAGATGAACAATGTTTAACACATGGACTGAACTAGACATGGGTCCAAAGGCAAAGTCACCCAGCAGATACTCTGAAGCTTTTCAGCATGCCCACTTCAAGGTCTCCCAGCAAGGTGGTGCCATCGCTGCTGCCAGGCATGCAGAGAGAAACAGCGAGCGTGTTGCTGGCAGAGACCTGGCAGACCAGGCTTGACACAGGAGAGGACTTTGGAGGAGTTCAGAAACAGAAAAACTGTTAGGAGAGAGGGGAAAGAAGACGAAGAGGAGACAAAGAGAAAATGATCAAAAAGAGAGAAGGGCAAAAACCCTATGCTTTGTAATATTTACGTATAAAAATAATAACGCTCATTTATAGAAACATTATGAATGAACACTTATTAGCAGCATCTTCTTAGGACCATTTCCTACATCTGTGTTTTCCATTAAGACTGAGTAATAGCCTCTGGAGCACACAGCGTTCTGTGTGCACCTACCCAGTGAATGTGAAAATTAAAACTGTCTGTTACACAAATATTGGGAAATATTTTTCTAGATAAGCTGTGCATGTACTCACAAGTAAACTATGCAGCCACACCAGTCTGTGCACCCGAACTACCATCCGATTTGTATGTGCAGAATGGGAGCTCAAGGCTGGTCAGTACTTTAGAGGAGACCAAATTCTGAACTAGCAACACCATCAATGCTGTCACTGCCAAACGACAGCCTAACAACAGCCATCCAAGAAAAAGCACATCTTAATTTCTGCTTAAGCTGGTTTCACCAACCTTCCTCAAGTCCCTCATCCGTGAATCCAGAATATAACTGAGACAAGAATACTCTTATTCTGACCATCTACTGTATCGTTTAGGAAAGCTCATGTGTACTAAGCCTGATAAACTATTGCGTTTCTACCCGCTGACAAAAGTCACATAGAAAGTTAAAAACTGTCAGTTGCAGAGAGTTATTTCCCTAATAAAGATTTCATGCGATTGCCATTTATGTTGTAATTTTGGTAGGAAGGGAAAAACTCATTCTCACGCATACAAATGGCTAGTTCAGGTCACAAATGCCAGTTGATTACCAGTGGTAACCTTCTACAGCACAAGCTGGCAGTAAAGAATGGCAAAACTCCTAGTTGTTGCAAACAAGTATTATAGCTTGATCTAGCTCAGCAATTCTCTGTTTCTGTACAGTGATTTTTATTTTCCTGGATAACAATATCCATATCAATTTCATGGGGGTGGTTCAGATCAAGAACATGTGCTGTTAGCTGGAAAATTGCATTTGACCTCTGATTTTCCTTATATCTTTTCAGGTTTAGTCTTTAAGTTTAAAGACGCTTTCATTAAAGAAATTATTTCCTTTCTCTGAGAGGTTGAATCAAAAGCCTCTAAAATCAGTGAGAGTCTTTCCATTAATTTAGTGGGGCTTTACATTAGACTTTCAATTAGAAACAGTAAGTGCAGAAATATAAAGGAACTAAAGATAAAGGAGAAGGAAGCAGGAGGTGGAAATGTTTCATGAACATTTACAAACCTCTGAGGTTTCATTTGGCTTTATGTTAAGTTTAGGTCAAAGGTTTGGGTCAGCTTTTGTTCTCTTCAGTCCCCATTTGCTCTGATCTTCTTTTCCAGAGTGGGAACCTTAACAGATGCACTGTGAAAAGGGAAAAATTGGTCTGAAAAGCTGGACTCCAGAAACAGAATGATGAGGAAACCACTTTGCAGTTTGATTTCATGTCACATTGCAATTCCCTCAGATAAAGCAGTGCAGCATTTGAGTGAACCCTGCAGATACTTTAAGGGAAGGTAATTAGAGGTCCACGTTGTGATTAATGTTCTTGCTTGGCATCTCCTGCAAATCTCCCCAATGGCAACAAATGGCAAAGCTGAGTTTTAGGACAGTGTGTGCCCGGAGGCAGAAGCATTGTCTGGCTTTGCCACTTGTCAAACTATTCACTTGGGGACACTATTTTGTTGACCAGTGGCAAACCCCAAAATCTCCCACAGGGAGATGGATCACTTGGCTTCCAAAGGTCACAGGGCTCTGGGTTGTCATAACCACCATCCGTACCAGTCAATGCTTCACGTTGCAAGAGAGGGGTAAGGCAGCAAAAAGAGGATTTTTGGCACTCACGACAGGGAGAGATGAATAACACAACTCCAAAAGGAGAGATAATATCTTCAGGTTAATTTTTTTTTTTTAATTTCTAGATGATACAGTAGGAAAATCAGAGCATCTTCCTGGCAAGTCTTTCAGTTAACTTCAAAGATAAGTACAAGTGGAAAACAATTGCTGAATTTAACTGAATTATATTAATCAATTGGACAATTTTGGAAAAAGGAAACAAAATAAAGGTTAGCTAGTACCTGGGGAAGAACAACTGGAGGTGATAAAATCACCAGCCCTGAGGGACAGCAGGAAAAAGAGGCTGCTCTCAGCCCTAGAGCACTTAAGTATGCACTCTCAACATATTTCCCTCTGCTTCATCCCCAACTCCCTGCTTGTGCCTCAAGTCCTGGTTCCTCCCCATCTCAGCCACACCAGCAGGAGTGTTTGCAAGGCCTCTCTAACCCATACCACTGAGAGCTGAGTTAGCACCAAAGCCTTCTGCGGTGCTAGGGTGCAGGTGTACTGGATGGGGCTGGCACTTCAGCTGCACTTTGGCTGAGATGCATCCTGTTAAGTTTAGGTATTTAACCACAGCCTAAGTCCCTAATTCCCTTAAAATCCCTCTCCAGCAAGCAGAGATCGGCACCCCCAGGGGAAACCCCTGCTGCTGGAGACACATCATTCTTCTCTCTTACCACTACCCAAGGAGGCAGCTGGGGACAGGTCACCTCTCACAGCCCAGCTCCATGCAGGATGTGTCTGGTCTCACAGTCTCTTCTCAGAGGCTTTCCCGTCTCCACACAGGGGTAGCAACTGTGATGTGGCCACAGAAGAATAGAGACAAAAATAGGTTTCTGACCTACTTCTTGGCAGTCAGCAGCAGTGAGAGCGGCTGCTGGAGCTGAGGGGGAACAGATCATAACTGTGCAAACCGCACGGATGGGTTAGCGAGCTGGGAATGACATTGCTTCTCCAAGCTGGCTTTTCCAGCTTTCTTGTTTAAGCCTTTTCTCTCCATCTTTGCCACAAAGACCTGGATGATTTTCCCTCCCTTTCATTTCTGTTGATGTGACATTTTATTCTGTGTTTATGTGAAACAACATTATTTGCCATGGTTTTGAAATCAGCTCAGGACATAGTTGCTGTCTCAAGATACCTATTTTGGAAACAGCATTTAGGAAACATTTTTAGCCATGAATATTTGAAGATTATTGTATTCAAGCCACTTTCAAATACGAAATGTTTTTGTGTTTCAGGGAAAGTGTACTGTATTACTGTAATCATGTGTTAAATGTTTCCCTTTCTGATTTAAATTCGGCCATGCTGTGGATTTATGTTATTGCTTTTCATTGATAATAAGTCCTTCCCATGCTCGCAGACTATCACTGATGTCTGCACCAAACAACAGATGATTTTTTAGTTTTTTTTCCTCTAGACTATGTTTTTAATTATCAATATCCTCTAGTGTTGCATCTTCTCCAGAAACTTCTAATATTTTTAGGACATAATTTTTTGGACACCCAAATTATTTCCTCATGGAAGCTAAGCTTGCTCCAGGGTAGAAGCAGCCCTAAATACCTGCCAGGTTTTACTCTTGTTTTCTCCCCTGGGATGGTTTTTACCAGTTTGGCTGAAGCCCTGCTCTGAGCAAAGGGACCGGATGCTATACACTGTACACATCCAAGGAACCCTGTTGTAATTAATGAGATAATTTAGAAGAAAATATTTCCTTTGTCCCATACAAATAACATTTTCATTACTCATTTTAATTGGCTAAACAGTGAAACCAAACTTTTTCTTAATAAAAAGCGTATGGTCTTAAAGAAAGCACTACCAAAACTAAAGATGTTGGAAAATTTCTTGCTGGGAAAGGGCACAAAGGAACTAATGGGGAGTTTTACCTTTGGGTCATGAATACTTAGGGGTGATCTTTGAAAAAAAAATAAACTTCTCTAGGAAAAATACCATATTATCCCTGTTGAGAGATTCCAAAGAAGAAAAAAATCTGCAGTTTTACCCAACACATCCCTGTCCATGCCTAGAAAGGTGTGTTTCCCTCAGGGCAAGCCTATTGCTGCCACATCCTCCCATATTGGTCTACCTGAACCCAACAGGTTTCTCTCCCTTAGGACGCTCCATACACCTCTTCTATAAACAAACAAGACAGGTCTCAGCAAACTCAGCAAGATACTTTAAGCTCCATTTGCACAGAGAAATCTTTTTGTATTCCTGGAAATCAGGGAAAGAGGACTTAGTCCTCCCTTCAGTTGAAAATCACAATTCTTAGGCATCTTATACACTTGACTGTTTAGACAACACTCAAAAGACTCCAGAACATCCTCAAAACAGCTCCTATGTTTGCTTTACTTTAAAAAGCATGAATGTTGCCACTGCTGTCGATGCCATTTGGGCTCAGATTTATGAGAAAACCTTCTTTTCTTTTTCCTTTGTCTTTTCAATTAAATAAGCACATACCCAGATATAAGCTCACACTTCTTCAGAGGCATGGGGGGAATTACAATGGCTGCTGATGAAACTCAAGTGCCGTGTGCTGGTGCTGGAATTCAGAGCCAGCTTTCCGGGATTAGATGTCCCCAGCTGACCTCAGCTGTTAGGAATTATTTTGGAGCTTGGCCCTGGCAGGTGAGGGGAAACCACGAGGAAAAGAACAAAAGGGTTTCTCTCTCTTCTGCCCCTGCCTCCTTGCTTTGCAGCACTGGGCAAATGTGGTTTTAATTCAGAAATACAAATGTCATCTTCAAAGTCATTTGGGGGAGGAGGGAAGAGTTAAAAAAAAATCCGTTGGATCATAATGTATCAAGATGGTTTTTACTGTGAAATTGAACTGGGAAGGCTTAACATAGAAGCGATGAGCAAGTCAGGGTACTGGAGCCAGTCTGCAATGCCTTGCAACACAAAGGTCTTCCCTGCTCTACCTGAACAGCCTCTAATATTTTGTTTTCTTCAAGGCAAGTCCTTTTCTGATGTAAATAAACCTGTGATCCCATGTCCCCAGGAGTCTAGGGAAAACAGCTTCACCTTAGGAGCTGTCCTTGGAGTGCTGAGAGCAAGGCAAAAGGTGTCGCTGAAAGCTGTTTGGGACTGAAAAGTGTAAAGAACCATTTTTTTCCTTATGTTATACCCCGTTTTATTCTTCTGGAAGTCTCCAGGCTGGGAGTTATTTTTGTTTCCTCCAGGTTATGACAGCCCCAATGCAATGGCTGTGAACGTGCTACAGCTCTGACAGCAGGCTTGAATAATGGAAAAGGGCTACAAACACAAGAAGTCGCTCTGAGTGATCGCTGTACTTTCTTAATGTGTGTGACATTGACATAATACGCCCCGGGGCATTTTGGATCAGATGGTGTTTGCCTGTTCCACGTGTTGGTTTTATGAACAGCAATCAAGTTGTGAAACACATGTAGGCAGCATGTGTGGCGGGTGGCTTTCCATCCTGTGCATGGGTGGGAAGCACACAGCAGCAGTGAAGGCAGCGTTCCCAACTTTGCTGCCAGAGGAGAGGGTTCCTGCTCCCTGACAGGGCTTGTGGTGGATTATCTGGATGGTGCTGTGGGGTGATGGCATTATACTGTAATTTTAAAATTAATCTGTCTAACTCACAGTGCCTAGATACAGTTTTCATGATGCACAGAAGCTGAACGAGATACATCTCACAGAAGCTGATACGCAAGTTGGATGTGCTTCTTACCAATATACCAAATTAAAGACTTGTTTCCCAAGCACGCAGGCTGGATAGGAGTGTCACATCTCACCAAAGGGTCAGTCCAAGCCCCTCTTCCTTAGGCTGTGAGGCAGCAACCCATCAATGAGATAAACAGTCCACAGAGCTACATTACCGAACCACCAGCACGGAGAAGGGTGTGTCCCCTTTAATCCCACCTCAGATCCCATTCTTCTGAAGGAAAGGAAGCAGGATTAATCCCTCTGTGATTTCCTCCTCTGACTCCTCCCTGACACCAGCTTTCATCCTCCTATCTGAGCTATTTATTCTAGAGCAGGGAAGGCAGAGAGGAGACACGATAACAGTCTTCAATTATGTAAAAGGCTTATGTAAAGAGGAAAGCAATAAATTGTTATCCACATCTATGGGGAAAGCACAAAAAATAATGGGTTTAAATGCAGCAAGGGAGAGCTAAGTTCAGCACTAGAATAACATCCGTGCTCCAAGGGTTGTCAGGCACTGGAGGAGATCACCAGGGGAGCCTAGGGGATCTCCTCTGCTGGCGGGGTTAAAGAAACATGTTAGACAAATGTGTGTCAGGACTGGTTTGCATGGGGTTGGATAAGATGACCTCCCCCAGTCCCTGCTACCCATTTTCTTCTATACCATGGTGAGAACCACCCCATCCTCACTCCTTGGCAGATGGGCACAGCAGAGCTACACTCCACAGGTGGCTTTTGGTATAGGGATGGCAGCCCTGTGGCAGCAATATGGTAGGCACAAGGAACCACTGAAGCCAGAAGATAGGATGATTGCTCCAGTCATCACACCACCAGCTCAAGGTCCTGTGGGACCCAGACATTTACTCTGCCTACTCCTTAATCATTTCATTGTCTCTTAACTAGTCAGAAAAGGAAGTCAAGCGTCCTAAGAGCTCACTGCCTCTGCAAAGGACAAAGGCTTGCACTCACAAACACATGTTATGACTCTAAAGCAGGGGCATCTCCACAGCCTCCCCCAAAACATGGGGACGTCCTTACAAGGAACACACTTAAGCAGTTACTTTGCATAGCCCTTGCAAAAAGCAGCATCCCCTGAGATGTCCTACTCAGAAATGCACTTTTTGCCAAATCACACTGAAAATGGGACTGATCATAGGTTTACATAAGGATATCCTTAAGTGCTTTGCTGGACTGGGGCCTTACCCAGCTACATTTCAGGCCCTTAGAGGTCGGTAAGGATTGATTAGCCTCTCTGAATGACTTGGGCACTGAAAGCCTGCATGGGTCAAAATGAGGATATTTTACTGAATATAATATTTCTCTCCGTGTTTTAGACATTGTAGGCAGAAATAATAGTCTATAACAATAAAATTGAAGAATAGGCCCCCTTTCTGACCAACAAAAGCTGTGAGTGAACCTAACAGATGTAATTAGCATCATTACTGCTGATGAAGTTAGTAACCTTCAGCAAGGAGACATGGATCAATAGCTACTTGAGAGGATGCAGCTGCAGATATCTAAATGGGTGTGAACTGGGAAGCGAGGTGTAAAAGGTAATAGCAGAATATTTAAACCAGATGAGAACTATAAGGTAGGTTAGTGACCTTGAAAGAACCAGATAAGTAAAAAAGTAAAGAAGGGCAGCAATGATTTATATACTTGCCCTGCACAAATATTACAATGCTTATTGAAGGGTGTAGTAAATTATGAAGGAAGTAGGACTTTATTAGATTAATGACAGGGGAATTTATATAGGAAGGTTGACATCTTCGGAAAGTAGATAAGAGAAATTAGTTTAATATTAACTCTTTTGTTTCCATGCTTGAACAGGTTTTTTTTTTCTGCCATAGAGTAACCTGATTTATGCTTGGTAATTGCACATTTGTTTCCAGATCCTTATGACACCAGTAAAACTCGATGTAACGAAGGGGTATCTATGCAGATGGAGACATTAAGTGCTAAAAGCTGGCTGTTCACCGAGGACCTGTTTCTACCACTATGGAAACAAAGAGGGAGTTTTAGGATTGAGCAAGAGGCTCCCAGAACCTTATTGTGATTACTGTGGTCATGTCCAGAACCCCAGTCTTGGACCATACCACGCTGATGTCTGTAGAAAAGATAAAGGACAACCACCTCCAAGAAGTTTTATAGCTCGCAAAGTAGGACAAACTTGGTAGGACAACGAAGGGCCACAGCTCAAAGAGGTTCACACAAGGTTGCACAAAAAAGTGGGCCAGGACCTCAAAATCCCATTTCCCACCCTAACACCTGATCTAAGCTAAAAGGATGGACATTTCTGTCAGCAAGAACAAACTTCTTAACAGCTTAAAGGATTCTGTTAAGGTGGGGGGGTCCACCCTAAAAATGTTTCAATATTTGCAGTTCTGTTTGCAAAATGTATCTATTAATACCACCCTCTTTATATCAGTGGGAGGGACAAATCAGCCATCACAGTACTCATAAGTACACATGGAAATATATTTGTAATTATATCAAGTCCCAGCAGTGACTCTAACAACTTCTTGGACCGTTGCCATCTGTAAAAGACCTAACTCTACAGAGAAAACGTTGTGGGGCACAGTTTGCACCAGTTAATGAGGGTATGGTCAGCTGCATTACTGGAACACACCAGCCTGCTGATCATTAGGGTCTGTGATTGCCTTTTGCTGCAGAACTGAGTGGTGATGCTCTCCTCCAGCCCTGAGACTGCACTTAGTGAAATCAGTGGTCGAAATCTTACCTCCATCATCAGGGTAAAACCCGAGGAGCTGGCATCGCGCAGCGTGGGGCTCATTATTCACCACCTGCCACATACAGGTGACCTGAAAACCTGACCCACAGCCCAATGAGACACATTTAGATTTCTCTGCACTCTGGATCAAGCCTCAAGAGAACAATTAGAATGAACGAGCTCAAATAAAAATGAGTTTTTGTGAGTATATTTCTGATCAGTTTTGCATGCTGCACTTTGCTCCTTGTAAGACCCCTTGCCCAGGTGTAATGCAGTCAAAGTTTTAGCTAAGAGAGGATTACAGGTTAATATCCATACTCAAAAGAGCTGCTTACAGGGGAAATATAAGTTGACTAAGAAACAAAAAATGTTCAATAGCATCAGCACTCATGGAGAATAAATTCTGCAGGTAAAATAGTACAGATACAACTATTATGGAATCATGAATCTTCAACTCCTTTACATTATTATGTTTTCCCTTCCTTATAAGATTTATTGAAAAAGTGAGATATGTTAATAATCCTCTCTAATTTGTCTCCCTTGAAGTTTTGTGTGAGCAGAGTAACATATCTGTTTGAACTCATAATTCCTATGCAATTATTGTTAGTTATGTTCTCTTTAGCCCTCTATGGGCAGATAGTAAATTGAAGAATATGTATAGTCTCCTTGAATTACCTACTGTAATTTCTCACCAGTCTTAGCCTAAATTGAGTTGGCAGATACACTCTTTTAAAAATCATCATTAAAACTCTTCCTGGTCCATGTGTGACCTGGACAAAGCATTTTCCTCCATGTCCTCCTGCCTCCATGTTAGTCAACATCTCATCCTGTGCCATTCAAGGCTTTGGTATCTAAAGACTTGAGTATTTCAGCTCTTCCATCTGGAAGAAGCAAAGGATAAATATGTATTTATTGGTCCACAACAGCTGCCATCTGTGCTGAAAACCCATGGCCCTTGACCAGCTAACAGTGCGTGTGCCAGGAAGGTTGTCCCACAGGACTTGTGTTGGGCAACTTCAATTAGGCTGGAGAGAGAAAACCTGGGATGGGGTCTGCCACTTCCACAGAGCGGTGACTCTGCCTGCAAACACATTCTTTTGCTAAAAGAAAATGCAAAAAGGAGGCAACTCCTTTCACCCCATGCTCTGTCCTTCCCCCACTGTACTTTCATGAGAAATGGAAACTGACGGCTGCCCAGCTTCATCTCACACCTGCAAAACCTTCCAGTGGCCTCATTTCCTCTCTCCTCCGCATCCTCCCACAGAAATGGGTCTATCTTTTAAACAGAAGTAACGAGATTGATTTTTTTGGTGGTGTATTTTAAGATGGCCTGTGTCTGTATACGAAAATGGGGAATATTTTTCCTAAGGAATATTTGTATTCTGAAGAAAAGGAAACTTTTTTAAAGGCAGTTAATAATTCTTGGGGGAATTTCTGCTCTTATGCTCTCTTCTTGCTTGCAGGCAAGCCCCATAAGAGTTTATTCATAGGAAACTCCACATGTTAATTTATTTCCTGATTTGAATAAAAAAAAGATATAGATACTAAAACAAAATAAAGCTTTTTGTCCGAATGTTGCAAAAGGGCGTCATGAGGACACAATAGTAAAAAATATAGCTAAATACAAAATTATAAAAGATCAGTATGGAAAACATATTACTTGAATTCATCACAAAGAAATAAAATGGTCAGTACCACCTTAACAGAAAACATTAAAAAATGTCAAAGTAACACCTGCCTGTAAAATGCTTTATCTGTATGAAATTGCTTCCTACAGAAAATGGTCCCATGGAACTTTTTAACTCTACTTAATCAGTGCAAAAAAATCAAAGAAGAAGCTTCTCATTTCCTTTTCTAAATGAAAAATGTCCATTTCATGAGGGAAAGGTCAGCTGTTAGGTAGAGTGCTGGTGCTCTTTAGAGAACTAAAAATGTGCACCTGGACTTCCTCACATCCTAAATATTCCCCACCCTCAGCCTGGCTGAGAATTACTCTTTAAAACCACATTTTTTCTCTTTGTCCCTCCATTACTCTGATAGTTGCATCTTTCTCTCTGAGAATTTACTCCTCCTGTAACATTTTCTGCATTAAATACTATAAATACCGTTTAATGTCACCATCCCAGCTAGACAGCTACAGAAGTGTTAAATAACTACTGTGACATGTCTAATAAATAGCCATCTAGCCACGTTGTAACTAACCTCAAATTCAGTCCAATAAATATTGCCATAAATTTGGGTTTGCCACTATATCAGTATAAATATCAGTAATAAGATAGACCAGAAAGGTTAACTATATTAAAGAGCTCTGATTTTGGAAGAAGTCCATGTGCAATACTTCATACCCCATAGGGGAAGAAAAAAAAAGAAGACAAATTATTCAGCAAATAATATATCAGGAGGAAAGGGAGTGTTTCTTGAAAAACTGAAGTTTCTTTAGATGAGAAAAGAAGAGGCACACAAAGCAGGGCATGAACGTCTGTGGAAGTTGCACAATGTTTGCAAGAATTAAAAGCAATAACTTTCCATCAATTAAGTAGCTCCTATTGCCAATGCTGTTACCAGCAGCTGGAAACCTCTACTGATCAAGATAGGCAACTACTTCTTCTGCAATCCTGTACTGTCTGCCAAAACTTCTGAAAAACATTGCAACTATTTGACTATTCAGGAGCCAATACATCAATACTCACAGCATCAGCTTTTCCTCACCTACCACCCACTTTTTGTCATTCTTTGGATGACAGGAGCCAAGAACATCTCAGCTGGAAGCAGTTGGTGTGGCCCCACTGCCTACACCCAATGCCGTGCCCAGGCGCACGTTGCATGGCCAACGGCCAAGCCATTGGCACCTTGAACCACAGCATCAGGAGGTAGGTTGTTCATCTGTGCTCTACCATGTAGAAAAGTTCTGCATTTCCACTGCTCAAGTTAAGGCTCCTCCCTTGCTTTTCTTCCCCATTAGCCAAAATACCATTTATTTGCTGTGAGCAGCAATGACAAAACCTGCACAGTTCTGTGTTTATTCCAGTCTGTTTTGTTTATGTGGTTCAGTTATAGTTCTGTTTCGAAACCTACCCAGAAAAAAAAAAAGTATTCTGTACAGAGGCAGCTTTGAATACCACTGTCAGTTCCCTATTTATACCTTTCTGGAGCCCTGGGATAAAGAAATAATATTTCAAGTTTCCTCCTATGTCAGTCCACTCATAGGAAAAAAGAAGTTGCACAATAGCTCCCGTGTTACCCAAAGGATGTGCATAAGCATTTTGCATAATCTAATATTTTGCACAAGGTCAGGCTGGTAGGTCACATACTCTTCAATTGGTTTCTAGCTACTCAGTTCTGGTAAGAGTTGTGGGGACACACAGTTAAACCATGAAAAATAGGGTATATTTCTTCCACCTTCATCGTCAATCACCAGTGATACATATTGAAGGCACTAAGGGCTGCCTACGGGAACAGAAACTTTAGGCAGAGTACGGTAGATGTGAAAACAGTCATTCTCTGGGAACCTGTAAGGCCACAGCAGCAGAACACATCATACATGCTTATACTGAAAGTGCAGTTACCTTATCTTTTGTTCCTTGGGATAGCACCACACAGTAAACTTGGAGTTCTTATCAGCAACATCAACTGATGATACTCTCCAGGAGTTGGCGAACCTGCAAGAGAAGACACCGCAGCTGTTTGCTCTTTCCATCCCCTCCATGATTGTCCAGTCTTAGACCTCCCCACTCTTTTCTCTATACATCCCTCCATGGTTTTTTTACATTTGACAACACCTTCCATCTCTGTAGATATCTGGGCATGAAAGGAAAAACCTTGGACCTGCTTGGATTTTGTATGGTGCCACAAAAACCCACTCCATCTTCTCGCTCTATGACCATTTTCTGTCCAAGGAGAAGCATAGGTGCTGATTGCAGATGGTTTATTTATAAATATGTACAACGCAAAGAATTTTGACATGCTGCCCTTTTCTATCTATGTGGTATCCCAAAGAAGAGCAGCTCCTAGGAAAAACCTGAGCTACCCCTCTCCACTGAAAAGTTCTCAGCAAAGGGTGGGATTGGCAGGTTTGGGGCAGAAAACTTTGCAGGGACAGAAGACCCTTTTCCATTGACTCCTTAACTGATAGTCTTGCTAAACGTGGAGGGTAGATATAGGGAAGCACAAGCCTCAATTAATAGGTCATAGTCTGTATATATCTACTTATAAACCCATTTGGTCCTAGCCTAAACATCTTAATCTTAGTCCCAAAATATACAAGGCTGCCCAAGGAGACTCAAAGCAGCGATAGCCCATGCAGAGAATTGCCAGCCTCAAACTGTCCGTGTTGTTCTTTCAGTTATCACAGTTCAGTTTTTGGACATGCAGAGCCCAGACCCTGTTGCTGCAGAGCAGTAAAGCAACAGAAAATGTGCTGATTAGCTGCAAAAATCACTTCAAGGACAAGGGGAACCTTTTCAGCGATTCCTCTGTCTGTCTCTGCATGATGTGCTGCAAAGTTTAATTTGTTTTGAAACCCCCATTTATTTGCGTTGCTGGTCAACCTAGCAATTATAAATGTTAATCTATTCTTCAGTGGCCTTAAATTTAGAGATTGAAACTGTTGCACTAAGTAAAAATTCAGTCCCTTGCTGTAATTTATTAGGGCTTGAGTGATACTGAGAACCCACCGAGTCAGAGCACCAACATAAGCATGATTTCAAGGCACATCTTTAATTAGTTTTAAAGCAGGGTGGACCAATTTATATCGCTTTGATTTAAATTGGTTTTGTTGATTGTGGTTTAAATCAGAACAAGAAAATCACAATTTAAGTAACTCGACCTGCAGTTGCTCCTTCTAACAGGTATTGATAAGAAAGAGTTATTCTCAGAGACTGACAACAAATAGAAATGTTTAATTTCAAGGAAAGGTAGCTTTGATGTTGTGTTTAATGTTTGGTTTTTGTTAACTAAGAGAACATATGAAACGCCCACTTACATCACTATATACCTCAGCTTTTATTTTGGTGTTGCATTTTCACACCTGTTTTGCAAAAAAAAGAGGATGTGGCATTTATAGTCACCTGATTAACTTTTTTAATGTGTGCTTTGTGTCATGGTGCTTCTGAACAAAAATACCCAGAACATAATTGCTTAAATAGAATGATGATGTGTCCTACATATTTTAGGAAATATTATCAAAATATGCATGACATTTCAAGGCAGTTGGCGTACCTAACAGTGTAAATACCAGCAATTAACCAGCTGAGCTGTTTTTCCCTTGCTTCCATGTCCTCCAAAATCAGAAACAGTCGATCTCAGGCTCCCCCCACCCCATCTTTTACTCATAAGATGGGAGAAGATAAACATATTTTCTTATTCTTTCAACTCCCAGTTGTTTTCTAAACTTGTAGTATTATAGTCATTAAGTGATGTAAATCAGATAAAATACAAAGAAGAAAATATTCTTTTTGCACCTGCAAAAAATGCTACAGCTGTCAAAAGCCAGTTTATTGCTCAAGAAACTCCAATTCCAGGTGTCTAGCTGGTAATTTCTCTCATTTAATGATTTGACATTTTCAGAATTTTGGCAGTGGATATATAGTCAACAGTTATTTTTATGTAAGGGTTTATTAATAAGAAAATATAACTATTTTAAGTATTAATAACAAATTTAGGCTGCTATCATTCCAGAATATATCTTCAAGTTCAATTTTAGGAAGAGAAAAATACTAATTTAAAAAATAGAGGATGAGTGGGTGTGTGTTGTAAAAATACACAGAAGGTTCTCATCACTAAGGAACAACTGACAAGAGGACAGCAACGTTAACGGATTAATTCACATCTATTTTAGAAGGAAATACAACACATTTTTTTTTGTCCAGGGGATTTTCCTCCTACCCTCAGCTGAGAACTGAGCCTGTCCTGGTCTGAGATATCATCTCCTTCACAGAAATGCTTTGCTGGTACATGTGATTCCTTCTACCATGGCCTGAATTTTGCAGGAGAGGCTATGCTTATTTTTCCAGTAGAAAGGAGGATTGGGGAAGCTCATTTATTTGTTGTATGATAAAGTATGACTTGTACCAGTTGCATCTGATAGCAATCTTTCCCTTGTGTCTATTTATACCAGCCTGGCAATGAACTCTCTTCTCAACACACCATCATTCTCAGGCAACGTGACAGAAAAGGCGCAGCTCTAAAATCCAATGTTCTATATTAATCCAAATACTTATTCTAAATTCTGTCTAAACCTCTGCCTGATTAGAAATTAATTAGCTAAATTAATATGGCTGTTGGGTTAGTAAGAGAACCTTCCCACTTAGTGATTCAGTATAAGCCTAGAGCACAGTCTTATATCATAGCAACTTGTTTTTGTTGTTCCCATTCCCATTAGCAGGAGCAGGGCATCAACACTGCCTGCTCATGGAGGTTGGCAAGAGGGCAGGTTTGGGGTTACACACCTCCATCTCTGGGCAATGGCACAAAAGCATCTCAAAAAGAGCTTTAGAGCTGGGTACTATTTTTCCTCATGCTTTTCTCAACATTTGGCACAAAGAAATCCTGCTCCGTTGGCCAAAAATCTGTGGTGTAACAGACATCAGGCAATGGAGCTCCAGACTCTAAACTTCTCTGAGGGTTCACATTAGATGTCCTTTATGTTTGACTCACCCCTAGAGTTTGTAGCATCACACTCATTTCCAAACAGTTTTCTGTAATAAGAGGCATTTGTTCTAATTTCTGCACTGAAGTTCTGAAGATGATGCTGAAGATCTGGTAGTTAAGTTACTAGTGCTGATACCCATAGAAGTTGTGTGTTGGTCCTTAGCTCCTGGAAAAGAATTAATTCCCCAGAAGGGTAAGACTTTGAAACTAAATTAAACCAACAAATAAGCAAGTTAGCTTTTTATCAGTTCTGAGTTTTCACAATAGGAATGTGTGCAAAAAAGGTCCAGAAGGGTTGGGAGCAGGCAGATAAATACCCTGGAGAGAGCAGGACAAAATGCCCAGCTAACGGGTCCGGAGCCACAAAAAAGATGCGAGGGCTGGAGCACCCCATGAGGACAGGCAGAGAGAGTTGGGGTTGTTCAGTCTGGAGAAGAGAAGGCTCTGGGGATACCTTAGAACAGCCTCTCAGTACTGAAAGATGGCCTGCGGGAAAGCTGGGGAAGGGCGCTTTATCAGGGAGTGAAGGGAAAGGACGAGGAGGAACAGTTTTAAGCTGAAAGAGGGAAGATTTACATTGGATATTAGGAAGAAATTTTTTGCTGTGAGTGGTGAGACAATGGCACAGGTTGCCCAGGGAAGCTGTGGATGCCCAGTTCCTGGAGGTGTTCAAGGCCAGGCTGGATGGGGCTTTGAGCCCCCTGATTCAGTGGGAGGTGTCCCACTGTTCCAACCTAAACCATTCTATGATTTTATGATTCTGACGTCTCTAGAAGGCTCCACAGGAGTACTACCCAACCAAATAAAAAAAAATTTGCATGAAAACTTGATATGTAAACAAAAATTTTACAAAAGGGTAAAAACATTTCTGTGGAATAAAACTTTTTCTCATTCTAAACTTCAGAGCAGGCATAAAGAGAGGTGCCAGGAGCAGTAACCGAAGAGCTGTCACCAGGCTGCAGCTCATACGCCCACAAGTTCCCCTTAGAAACACCTTTCCTGCTGAAAACCACTATAGTTTGCAACTCCTCTGTACGAGTATCAACCTACCTGGAAAAGACAACTTAAATGTACAGAACTGACAAAAGCGATCAGTAAATATCTCAGTCCTGTATTTGGAGAGATGCTCTACACTTCAAGACCAATTAAATACTTATAAAACCATAGTGAGTACCTACAAGATTTCTGTCTGTTAAAGACATCAGGTCTGCAAAACTTATAAAGGAGAACCATAGAAGAATTTTCCAAGGGGAAGCTCTAGACACGATGTAATTTTTAATGTTTTGGAAAACATAGGAAATCCCAGCAATCATTGAATCTAGTTTGAATGTCTTTCTGAAAGATGTGCGTTAGTGAAATATAAACCGTTAAGTAAGTACATGGAAAACAATGCCTAGAAGAAATAAACAAGTGACATATGCCACATCAGACTAAACAAGTTAACTGTTATTTCTTGGCCTCCCACTATCTTTGAAGTAATTGGAAAAAAATAACAAAAAAATCTTGAAAAAATAAATAAAATGGAAAAAATTTTTCCAGTGCAGAGCAGCCTAGAGCCTAACTTATCATCTTCCCTTAATGCCTTCATGCTGACAGTGAAAACTGCTATACAAAAACTCACTGTGTCTGGCCACCAGGAAGCTGCCTCTCTGTACGGGGATTCCTCATTGGCACAAAGCTCAGGAAATTGGCTGCCCCTCCCGGGCAACGCGGAATGAGCCATACGAGGCCTGCCCAAGGAAATGCCATGCTCCTGGCAGCAAGGCCAATCCCTGATCTTGGGACCAGCTTGGCATGCATCGAAACAGCAGCTGCTCAAATGACACTGAATAGGATACATTTCATCCCAATCTGATCCAAAATTCAGGTCAGCTTTCCTGACAACTGCATTGTTAAGAAATCAGCTAGATGGGGGACCTAATCAAGATGCCCGTTTTAGCTAGATACTTCACCCCCTGTGTGGGGAGGGAAAGCAAAGTGAAGTACAACTAGCTGACATCAGGAAAATTGAGAAGCTGTAATTCATACAGAATTGGCCCAGAAATAATCAGATTCCTAACTACCTCCTTTATTTGTTCCTGGACCGGATCCATTCCAAGCAGATAAAAGCCTCCTCAGTACAATACACAGCTCTGAACAGTGATGTAACGAAGGGATGGGTCATGCTGGTGCTATCATATCCAGGATTTATGAGGAGTCATCACTGCCTGAAATCAGGAATTGGAGGGGGCAGAAATATTTCAGTTTGGCTCTACAAATATGTCTGTAATAAGGCATGTTTAAATGAGTGGGATGAAATCAATCAAATTAAGGTGCTGTGCACAGGGGTTATCTCTGCTGACCTCAGAGGGATTCCAATGTACTTAGGTACAGGATCTGGCCAGTTAGGAACTAATGCATAAACCAGGTACATCTATTAGCAAAAGCAGGCACACCTCCTACAGGTAATTCAGCATATTTCCTCTCCTTTCCTGAAAACAAAGTGCTCAGTGCAGATAGAAAAGCTGTTCCCTGTTGATTGCCTCTTATCTCTGTTTGGCCTGTTACTTGCATTCTTCATTCGGCAGCAGCTGTGCATAGCTGGTCAAACCCTCCAAGCTGTTTGTCAAAGTTTTCCTAAGGCTTTTCATCTCCCTTATTCCCTATGAGGTGCCCAAACATAAGTCATCTCTCCTGGCTTTTGGAGCAGATTAATTCAGAGCACAGCTTCAGGATTGGCAGGTAATCAGTTAGCTGGATTTTGAAGTGGAGCATTTTTCCCTAGCAAGGGCAACAAAAAGATGGAAAAGGTATTTCTGAATTAACACATTTTAATTGAAGTAATATATTTGCTCATGGGCAATTCTTTCAGTAGATGTGAACTGAGAAGCAACAGGAGGTGGAAGAAAGCTGATCAGAACAGAGGTTGTGATTTATCAATTTTGGGCCCTGAAGCACACTGCACCACCCTAAATCCGTGGTGACAGAAGGAGAAAACCTCCTACTCAAATGGTTCCCATTTTTCCTCAGCCTGTTGGAGATGTTGCTGTAAGAGGTTGGCACCAAGGAGCCATCGGCCACCAACAGCCAGGGGCTCTTTGCAGCACACTTCAGATAACTGAAGAGTTTTATATATATTATATATATATATTCAACATAATGAAGGCAAAACAGGGTGTTGGACACCTGGCCGCACATTGCTTTTGCCACACAGTGAAGAGGGAGATAGATCATGTCTGCAACATCTTGGAAATCTGATCCATAGCTAGCTAACTGGCAATAGGAGTCTTCTGTAAAGATGAACTCCATGCAACGTTTTAACATGAATCTCTCTCAAATAATTTTATTTTGAGCTATCTCCTAGGAAACTGTCCATCACAGACAGGAACTCCTGCTAACCTTTACCCTCAAAATGCTCTTCAAGGGTTCTCATACCAAATTTATGCCCAGGTTGTGCCATGTGGTATCAGGCCACATTGATGCACAGGTAGTTGAGTGAGGTCAGGAATTAATTTGACACACCACGGCTCCAAATCCTCAAATGATTTATGGATGTGAAAATCTCTCTTACCTTTATGAACGGGAATATTCATGTGCATGAAATTCAATGGGTAAGATCAGGAACAGTCTCCAATGAAACAAAACGATGTAAGAGCAGTAATTTATCATGACCACTTTGCTTTCCTGGGAGGGGAATAGAAAAAAAAAAGGAAAGATTTAAATTATGGCTATTTGATGGGTAACATTACAGTAAGCAGGTTAGTCCTTGTAATCCACTGGCACCATCAGCAAAGAACTAAATCAAATTTGTTTTTATTCGTCATGTATATCTATTAATACGATCTGTTGCAATGGTTATTCAACATTTATGTTGTCTGCATGAATTACTGCAGACTTCATTCTCTTTTTAAAACTAGCATGGTAGAAATTACACAACATTGCTTTTTTATCTCTCAGAGCTTTGATCTTTTGCTCATCGTGGTTTTACCTGAACCGTTGCTTGAAAAAACTAGTGAGGTTTTTTCAAGATAAGGGATTCCCTTATTAGAATTCTGTGGTCATGGTAACACAATACACCTGACACTCCTTATAAACGATAAATGTGTGAAGATCTCTTTTTTCAATGCCTGTGTTATTTTGAAGAAATACCATCCACCACACCGAACAACAACTACAAGTGCTCATACTATAGCCAAAGTAATCAAATCCACCCTTTAAGAAGCAAGATAATCAGTTGAAGAAGTCAGGAAAAACATAGTCCACTTACAGCTATAAATATATAGCTGGCTTCTCAGCTAGTCATATTCAGCATGGTACTCCCAATTTGGTACAAAATATTGCAGGGAAAAGTACATCAGATTTCTCTAAATTATAAAAATATGCCTATTGTCTCATCCAGCCTCTTGTCATTTGAGGCAAACCAAGATTCACAAACCAGCATCTTGTTCCACTTGGTAGTGAAGAACTAGCAGAAAGTTAGATTTGAGGAGAAAATCTGCAAACATAGACATTGACAGAAAATCACCTTCCACCTTTGAGATGCCACCACCTCCAGTTTGTGGGTGAAAGATTTGCAGCTATTGTGACTGAAAAACCTTGCTATTGACCTTGCTCCTGAAGGTACCTTGTCATGCATTTGAGAAGTCTGGTTACAGGTCCAGGAATAGAAGGCAATCAAGAAGATCCAGGAGGACATCAGCATGATCCACAATGGAAGTTTCAGAATCAGTTGGTGTTTTGCATTGCTCTTATTTCATACGGGAGGATTCAAAGGGTGAAGTTAGAACGACCTTAAAAATTGAAAAGAGAAACAAGAGGCAGCTCTGAATGCTGCTGTGCCATAATCCCTGCTACACCAAACCATCCTCCGAGGCAAGAAACTGAAAAACCCCATCAAGGAAACAGCTCCATAAAACAGAAAAATAAAGTATAAACAGAAAAATAAAACCAGACGCCAATGTATACCCAAAGGAACCATTAAAAGCAAAATGTTTGTCAGTATGGGATGCTCCACCGCACACATCTGGTGCTCTCAGCAATACAGACCATTTCTTTAATTGCTACACCTGAGACCAAGAGCAAGAAATAAATCTAGGAACTGATCTCAGTGTGTTTTGAGACAGGTGGAGATCAGTAGCAGCGTGAGGATTTCATTGTCAATAATGAAGCAGTTACAGATTATTGCGTTAAACAGATACATTTAGGATACAGCTACACTTGTATAATTTGATGTCTGTTTTTTAATTCCTTCTGATATACTTTGCAGAGATAACTGTGATAAGCCTCCCACTTGGTATATATCATCCAATACTTTTTGCACGATCCAGGTTGTCAGTATGGCAATATCCAGTGGAAAAGGCATTGGACCAGAAGTTAGAACAGCTGGGCTGACTAAAGGCTGCTGCTGCTTCTCACGGGGTCGTTGATGCCACTGAACTTTCCTGGTCCTGCTTTATTTAGTCAGACTGTAAGTACTGGCTACATGTTTAGACAGCACCTTGCATAGCGGATTCTCTTCTGGGCCCTTAGAAAAGTGCAAGTTAGTATTGTCCACACAAATTTGTCAAATCAGGACCAATCTTGAGACCTGCTGACCACTCCTTTTGATGTTTAGGGGTGCTGAACATATTTTGAAAGTCTGATTTGGTTTTCAAGGAATGTAATGTTTTTCTAACAAAGTTTGAATTTTCACCCTGAAATAAAAAATGAAGCATCTTGAAATGTGCTCTTGTACGGATTCTGAAAATAAGAAATAAATCAATTCAATATGAGAACCTGAAAAAAAGACCCCAAAACCCACAACACCCCAAGCCCCAGCTATGCTGGACCCAAAATACATTCTTATGATGCATTTATTACATAGCAATATATTTTCATGCTATACTATAGATACATAAATAAAACATTGAGCATACATATACAATGCAATTAAAATAAAAATTAATAAGGAATCCATATACATCGATACTACCAAACAGTATCTAAATATAACCTTTCCCCATCTTTCTAAAACTTCTGTATCAGTGGTCTTCTAGACCACATTTCTCTTCCTCTCTAATGAAATATTCCCCTATACAAAGTTCTGTGTCTAGTTCGATGACACGGTAATTATATCTTTCCTGTTTGGAAATAGCCTGAATAACACAAAGTTGAATTTCAGGCTGCAAATGAGTCTTCATTGTGTGACTGCCTTTCCGTTAAAACTATTTAAGGCTTTTATTTCAATTTCATTTAAAATAGATTTCCACTGCTGAAAAACCTTTAAGTTCTCTTTTGGCCTTCCCCTCCTTACTACTTCCCATGTAATGATGCCACAATGGTTTACTATTTGATGTTCTCCAGCTTGAGACTTATTTATTGTAATTGCCTAATTTCTTATGAGAAAGGCAGATAAGGAAATATTTCACAAGGCTTGTAAATAACTGACAAGGACCACAAGACTGCAGTTATTTTTAATTTATATCTAAACTGTTTTGCTGTGCTAGCTGAAATAATGCACCTCCATGGTTTTTCAGTGTAGTTCATTCATCACTAGGCAACCAGCATCAACTGCGCATCCTGTTTTAAAATCCAAAGGTATTTTCCACTTGCTGTTACTGCAATGTATTACATTCTTCTGGAGAACCTGCAATGGAGTAATTAAGTGCATGACTTTGAGTGAAAGACTCTCCTCATGATTTGACTCTAGCCAGTCTCACCAACAAGAAGAAAACGGTTCCAGTCCTGCACTGTTGCTTGGCTTCCCTACACAAGGTCATAGAATCAGTCACAGAATCATAGGGAGTCCTGGGCTGGACTAGCTGGAATTCAGTGTTCTCCAGACTTGGGATTTTAGAAACTGTCCAGTCTGTGCTTACTTCTGCTTTGCACACAGTCATAACCATGTAAAACCAAGGTACATATGGGCAACACCATTCTCTCCCATCACCTACACAGAAAGCTTTGCAGAGGTGAAATGAGATGGCATGCAGCTTTTCTAGCAGACTTTAATGGGAAATATAGATCTGGGTAAGCCCCTTTCCCACCACTTCCCCACCAAAAGAGGTATAATATATACATCCTTTAACTGGAGATATGGTTAAAAACCACCCTAATACCACAAGGTGTTTTTTGTTCTGATACACGTGGTAGTGTGCTATTTATTCTCTCTCATTGACTAAAAATAATTTTTGCTAAGCACTCCACATTCCTCTCTGGGAAAGAACCACTGGCTTGGCAAAAGTTCAGTGAGAGATAAAGAACCACCTACCAGAAACTATTCCTGCTTGAAAAAAGGGGATGGATGGGCAGGTTGAAACACATGGATTAATTGGTGCTAAACTGAATTAGAGTATATAAAGAAAATAGAAGAATAAAAAGACAGCTTGGTAAGCATGGATAGACCTTGAATTGCTCTAAGAAAGGTTCTTACATGTATTACTTTGTTTTCTACTTAATTGTTAATTGCTGCTCATGTTTTGTGAATGCACCACGTAGTGCAGAGCTGTGCTGCGGATCCCCATACCAGACACAGGAGGAAACCAGCACATCTACACAGCACAATGCTGTGCCACAGAGGCAAACCAGTTCAGATCCCAGAAACAGCATCACCTCTCTGGAACATCTCACCTGGATATAGCACTGGACCCAGGCCCACAGCACCCATCCAGGCCTTCTAACAGCTTTCTTCACATGGAGCAGCAACACATGGGATGGAGACATAGTAGTGGCTGAATGGAAGAGCACAACCACAGCACATTTCTTCAAAATAGAGAAAAGAAACACCTATTACATTATGCTATATTGATGTTTCCAGAGCTGATTTATAAAGGCAAAGTCTTGGAACTCGGATTTTCAGTATCTGGGATGGACTGTTTTGTGCTGGTTCACAGTCTAGGAGCATCTCTCTCAAATCCTCCTCATGAGAGGAGTAACACCATGGAGGAAGTGCTACTGGTCCAGAGGTGGACCAAAGATTCACTCTTTCCCTACAGAAAACGTGCAGTAGAAGCACGTGGTCACAACAGGACAGTGAGACAGGCTTGCAGCATATAACACTGTAAATGTCAGCAAATGTCCAGGTTAAACTAACTGCAGCCATGTTTCCTTCTAGCCCGAGAGCCTCACTGCTCACCAGGACCACATGGATGAATGTGTGGACAACACAAACCCAGCAGAGCCAGGGTATGTTTTGTTGTTCAGTAACAGTTTCCACTGCTCTCCTTGGGAACACGGTAGAAGGCTCAGATACACATGTGTAGCAGAAACTGCTGATGTTATCTCATGAAGAGCCTCAGGTTTGCTGCCTGGTACTGAGTGAAGATACCAGGACGTGGTCCCCAAAGGAGGGTCCCTGGGGCTGCTTGTACTGCACCACAGCTGCCAGGGATCTTTGAAGGACACGAAGTCCCTGAGAAAAAGGAAAAAAGCTCATAGCCTTTTCCACTTAAAAATAAACCAGTTAAATAAGAGGAAGCAGGGCAGGTGGCTTGTTTCCTGAGGGCTGCACAGCTGATTACGGGGTGAGTCCAAGCACTGATTCACCAGCTGGGTTGAGGCCATTGTCCCAGTCCACCCACGCTGAGGAAGGAGAGCCCGATCCCAGCAGCCACTGCCCTGGCACACCACTGCACCCCGGCACAGAATAGGGCACCACAAACCTTAGTGGGACCTTATGGATTCAAGTATAAAGCAAAGTAACTTTTTCCCACCTTGCACTCCCCTGCTCAAGTTCGATCATGTGCATGCTACAGCAGCAGAACATTGTGCTAACCTTTTAAAAGGACCCAAATACTCACAGGAAACAAAACGTAACTAAGCATAACGTGCAGTTCGTACACGTATGAGAACTCATTGATATTTCCCTCTTCCTTGGTTCTAGTTAGAAGAGCAAGTATCAAACCGGGGAGACAAATCACTTCCCATTCCTGCTACTCTATTTAGGAACATGCTAGTCTAGAAAGGCATGCCAAGGGACACACTGTGAGCAGGAGAGCTCTGATTTACAAGCAAACCCCTCCTCCCAATTTAAAAGACATTTTGCGACCTCCTGAGTTTTTCTTAAAAAGAGCCTTCCTCTTCCATCAGTCTTTCTCTCTGCTCTCTATGGCAGTGGCTGATAAATTAAGACAATGACATGGGCTGATTAGACAGAATCTCCTCCCAGCCTGGCTTACCTCTCTGCTTGAGACTGCAATTAAGCTACTGCGCCACTCCTGGCACCGCAGTATGAGGCCAAGGAACCATCTGCATTGTCATAAATCCAGGCTTTCCCAGCAAGATCAAGAAGGAAGAGGGCTATAGGAGGCCTCTGTGGAAAGGGAAGCTGTAACAAACGTGTGAAAATTGACTGGGTTCGTGTTTACATTTGATATTGTCTACGCATACGGGCTTAGGCAGCCATGTGCTCGTTCAGCCCCACACAGATCCCACCAGATGTGAGCTGCTTGCAGCTGGAAAGCCCCCCTTTTATTTGTGTCACCAAGTCCTTGTTCAGCTACCTCAGCATATAGAACACGGCTGCACAGCTCCCAGCCTGGGCTGCCTTGCACCCAGATCGAGATAATAAAGCAAACGTTTGCACCAGCATGTGCAGACATTTGTTCAGAGACTTTGCTGACCACGTCAAAAATAGAGCCTCCAACACGTGGATTTAATGAAAAATAGGGTGGGCAAACCTGTGGGCATTCTCTCTTGTAGAGCTCAGTAGGAATCAGATGTGTTTAAGTCATTGGTTCAGGATTTCACACACTGCTTTCTAGCACTTGGTCCAAATACAGGATGGGCACTTCTTGCTCCTACCTAATAGCATCACCTCCTCTGCCTGCTGGGAGAGGCTTAACCCTGCTGGGCTGAGCACCAGGCACTGAAGTACCAGGGAAGGCTCCTTATGAGATGCATCATTACTCCTTCTTCAGAGGTGAGGTATCAGCTCCAGGTTAACTCCTTTTCTACCACAGCAGGAAAACACCATTTCAGAATGAGTCCTCCCCTGAAAACGTTACATTTGCCAAGCTGGTAAATCGCTCATAAACTGAGGCCAAAGGCTGCAATCCCTTCTCAGCTTTCTGGTGCTCAGTCTGATCTACCAATTCAAGACACCAGCAAGAACACAACTCCTTTCCACAGCTTCTGGTTGAAGATTGAACCTAGATTAATTCAAGTGACTTTTTTAAACTTGAAGCATATGAGTGAAAATTGCGCATAAAGTAATGTGTGTCTTTTCCATTAATATTTCTCATAATATTTCTTAGGAAAAAAGCCTAAACTGATGACAGCTCAATATACTTTATTTTTTTAGTTATGGCCTTACATTTCCTACTTTCTGTAAATGAAAAAAAAGGAGGGAAATCTCAGATTTGTTTACTATTCTTCAAAATTAAATACACAGCTATGCAGCCACACTCAAAAACAGACCCAAACTTCGATCAGCCACTCTCTTCTCTTCTGGAGGGTTAGTAACCTCATATAGGAGTTTTTGTCTTTTTAGCACCATCTTACCAGAGAAAAGCCATTAAACTTCTGCACTGTGTTAATTCTTCAATAGTCTGGGTAGCGTGCAGGGCTCTTTCATAATTTTTAAGTAGTGGGTATTCACCCTACATTTAAGAAAATAAATTCTTTACCTGGAAATCACCTTCTCTGCTATTACCTGATAAGATGTCAAATGAAGCAAGGCTTCATTACTTCCTTGGAGAAGATTTTTATGTGAAAATAGCTCTTCTCACGGGGGGTTGCCAACTTTGTTATTAATGGTTATTCCTTCACATTCTTTTCTTTTGACAGTTGCACAATTACTACGCCAGCGGAGCAGGTCTTGCCCGAGTAGAATATCTGGTGGATTTGAGGGGGTGGCCGGTGGTAGCAGTGGGGTGGAGTCAGGTCATCCATTATCCACCAGGTTTACCCAAGAACAATAACAGCAGAACTCACAGAATGCAATCAAGTGCATTCTTCTCCAAGGTGATTAAAGAAATATTCAATTTGATGCAACTGAAGTACAAAAGCTCTCTGTATCCTTCTTCTGCCAAGCATGGAAAAAATGCCTTGCTTTAAATGATTTACTAAAACTTCTGTGTGCCAAAGACATATCATTTACATGGAGTCCAGGCAGATTCATGCAATCATTCATAATTGTACCAAAAATAATGGGCATGTGTGTATGTAAGCTTATCAGGGATCAAGTTTTATTTTACTTTTCCCTGAGGTAACCTATGGAGGTTTGCTAGGAATCCTTTTTTTTCTTTACTAATGAGACAAACCTTAAATGAAGAATACAAAAAATATTACTTAATTCTGATTTTGTAACTGCATCCAGTTTAAAATTTGTGAACAATATAAAATTTATGTAAAGCCAATTCTAAGCAAAGTGGAAGTGACAATGGTGAAGAAGCCAAGCAAGTTGTGAATTTGTTTTTCTCGGGCTTCTGCTTCCTCAAAATCTCTAGAAATGGTATAAATCACCTTTCTTTCTCCAAAACACTTTTAAACGTCCAATGGGGAAAATAACATTGGACATCACTTAACAGTGGTTGTGCCTAAGCAAATTCAAAATCAATTATGTTTCACATCATGCAGCCTCAACTTTTAGCAGTTATTTGTGGTGCTAATTTGAGTTTTCCTGGATAATTAGAGGATCTGTATCTCCATCATTAGAAAAAAATTACTTTTGCACAGAGGTACTAACAGCATTACAGTCGCAGTGATTTTAGTAAAGGCCAGATTGTGTCTAGCTCTAATACTCAAAATCTTTAATGATTTTATCCCACAATATCCACAAAAGACAATTAAGCAACTTTATCCCCATTTTCTATCAGTAGGGAACTGAAGCTCAGCAGCACCACAGTTTAGATGCTCAGAGACACAAGAAGAGGGGGTAAGCAGAGTGCTAAAACTCAAATTGGGAAACACCCAACACAACCACATAGATAGTGACAGAGAGAAGATCTCAGACTCTCCCTGGAGAGGGCCTGAGCTTCTGACACCGATACAGCTGTGAGCCAGTCTCTGCCTTCATGGACTACAATGTTTCTAGGGCCAGCCTGGCTCTATGAGGAAGGATTCAGAGAGACAATCTTTCAGAAAGCTATGACATGGTGAAGGGGAAAAATCTACTTGGAGATTTGCTACAGCAGGGGAAGGAACTTCCCTGAGGTGGGTTATTGTTTCAGAACTGTTTGATGATATAATAAACAAAATACTGCACTGCTAATAATTCCTGTAGACCAAAGATGTGTTGCAATGCAGAGGAGTACCCATAACCCCTGCCCAGAAAAGACTTCCTGCATAGTTTCAGTATGAAGGAACCTGCACTCGTTTGTCAATGACAACAAGCTAGAAAGCAATTTATTAACCTTAGTGCTTTTTCTTGAGCAGAAATAGGAGATTCATATGGTTTTAACACTCAGGCTTCTTTTCTAAATTGAATTAAAACTGTTCTGAATCAATATTGCAAAGGACAAAGGTCAAGGTTTTATTTATATAATACAAGGATGTAATGCAATAACCGGCTGTTTGAGACACGTAAGTAAAAGACCAGGGACAAAGCTGCAGACAGGATGTCAGCAGAGCACTGGGAATTAGCCATGCTACTCCCTGTCATTAATCACAGAGACGCACATCCGAATCACCATACATCCTATGAAAATTTACCAGGCAGTAACTATGATTCATACTTTGCCATTAACAATGCAGTGAAAGGTGAAAGAGGATGGTGCTTTTCGGCACCATTAGGTAACCATGGGCAAGTGTTCTTTACGTGCCCAATTGGAAATGAAACAGCAGTCATGGAACAACATGGTAGGAAGGAATTTTCATAACCTCCTAATAGTGCCATTTTTTATAATGTTACTATATAAGGAATAAGTGTTCCCATGCCAATTGTCAGGCACCAACATAATCTTTTTGTACAAAACTAACAAAAAGTAAATATTGTTACACCTTGCAAGCTCTCCAAAAGCACATTCTATATCATCATATCTGCCAGAGATTAAGAGATTTATAAGCTCAGAAAGACCTTGAAAAGTTCCATTTCTAAATCCTGTCTTTGTGCAAAGTACTTGCTTAACATGGGGCACACCCTGCAACTCTACTCACAGTCAAGTACATCTACAGCTTCTTGGAGCCCACCATACATGTTCTGGGTACAAAAGTATGTCTAAGTTCTGTGCCAAACACGCTCTTGCTATGTTTTTGTCCAAAAAAATACACATACAGTTTCAGCAACAATAATGCAGAGAAAAGAAAAACATTTCACTTCCCCTATGTAGTAGCAATATCTATACAAAGATTAAATTACTTATTAGGACAAATTGCACTCCTAAATATTCTGGTGTGATTGTTACTGACCTCACAAAAGTCTGAACTTGACCACTGATAACCTGAGTGACTGAATTCAGTCAGAGAGCAACAAACTATTTCCAAGAGTTGACACATCTTGCGACAAAGCTCTTTGTGTTTTTGACTTCTGCAGAATACTGGTTCTCATCATAAAAGTGGAACGTTCACAACGTAAGAAAAAAATTACTCAGAGTACAGAAAAGGAACACACACCACATTTGAAATCACACACGTTTGATTGAAATGTCTCTGACAACACAAAAAATTAATAGTTTTGGTGGAGTCGTTGTATCTACTGTTCTTTTTTTTTTAATGAGAGCATCACATGTTCAAACATATTCAAATGTTGACTTTCTGGTTTGTGCAAGACTGCCACAAAGACAAAAATCCACCTCATTATAACAGAACGTACCTAAGACTTTGCTGCATTATTCTAAGAACCTGTTGACATTTGGCTTTGTCTTTGTGACATCTGTACCTAATGCAAAATTGGAGCCCTCATCAAGGGCTTTATAATAAAAATTACCATCATTAACTGCCAGGTAGCCTTTTTCAAATGTTTTCCATACACTTTCTGCATTAGATTTGGGAAATGCAGCTCTTCATGTAGTCTCTAACTGATGGAAAATCATCATCAAAACTCTTCTGGTAACCAGGTGTAACCCTATTTTCCCAGGACCAGTGCTCTGCTGGCAGAGAACAATGACTGATGTTCTTTACCTCAAGTGAACTGTACCCAGTAGGCTAGGGAAAAAAACTGAGCCAAGAATCTGCTCTTCAGCTGAGATGTTTTACAGGGGAAATTGCCAATTATGGCTCATACTCACCTGTGGAATCTTGAAGGAGCCTGCGCTTGGGACAAGAATTCTGACTGCTCCTTGTCTTCACTGGTCTCCAGAAAGATATGGGTAAAATACACACTATTTTTAGGCTTTGCCCAACTCTAGGGCAAGAGGGTCCCTCTCTCACACAGGACAGCTCAGGACCTGTCTCCCAGTGTCTGAAAGTGCCTGTAACCACCTCTTGTCAATACCAATGCTTCACAGGCAGTGACAATGAAAACCGGGAAAGCTTTCTGCTCGGTGATGTTCCCTTGCCCTTGGAACCAATAAATCAGACAATATTAAGGATGACATTCATTAGTGTTTCTAAAGAATAGTACTCCATATATAAATTTCAGTATTGAAATTTGAATGAAGTACTTCAATCCTAAGACTTACTTTCCTTTTTTAAACACAAAACTGATGTCTTCAGTAATGAAAGACAATGCCTTATCTTTTACGATTTATCAGTCCTTGCCAAGCTGACAACGTATCTCTGAATTACCAGCTGAACTATAAAGTTCTCAGTCACTGCTACTATTTTCATCATAAGATGTAAAGGCTTTAAATTATGACACAGAAAATGATTAGCATAACAGTAATGACATTTCTGTGTTAAAGACAGTGATTTTTTTACATTACAGTTCAGTTCCTCAGGATGGGAACACACTCAGCTTCACGAGTTTTTGGCAGCTGAAGATGCAGAGTGTGCAACAGAGGCTGACTGGCACCCAGTTAGAGCTGTCCTTTAGTTTCTATCATCTCCTGTCTCAGGCTGCTTAGGACAGTCTTCCAGCAAAGACTAAAGTCTACCTTTAAATCACTGTCTTTCACTCTCTGCTCACGTGGATTAAAGTTCTGCAATATAAAATGCTTCTTATTTGAGTCTCTGCTGAACATCAAGCAGCTTTTTGTAGGGACAAAACTCACGAGTCCAAACCATTCTTTGGTCAGATTTCCAGAGCCCCAGAGCTTCAGGCTGCCCCGAGTCCTGCAGCACACTAACCCCTTCTCCAGAACAGTGTCTCACAGCCTAGACCAGTATAAAGGGCAAGACCTTTCCAAACAAACGGGTCACTCTGATTTGAGTTTGATTCCTTTAAATGAAATCGGTGAAGAATAGGTTTCTAACCATGCTTTGAAGGGCATTTCAGCCAGTTTCCCATCTGGTTATCTAAATGCAAGCAATGACACAGATTTTAAACAAGCAGCTTGTAATGAGCTTGGTGACACTGCTACACATGTAAATGACACTTAAAGAGAAAAAAAGTGTAATGGCTGGATTTGGTTTGATGGCCTTGCTGTGAGTCTGTGCTTAAACAGCAGAGTCAGATGAGAAGAAACTGAGTACATGGTAAAACACAGCCTCAGAGAGAAGGGGATGTAAAATGAAAAAGTGAATGACTTTATCATTGCTCCACACCAAAATATTTGAACTATTCATGTATGAGAAATTCTAAACACGACATCGACAGAGGAAATCATTATTCCAGCTCTACAGAGAGGAATCTGCTCCCAAAATACAACTGCCTAAGAAGTGTGAAACCCACAGCAGCTGGACATTCCCTAACTCAGTGCCTGTCTGGTGCATTTTGCTGTTCCATGGGGTAGGACTTCTGCCTGCATGATGGCAAGCACAGAAGTGTTTGCACTGGGCCTCAGGTTGCTATTGTGACACACAATAACAGACATTTGCTCACATTCTTTCAGCAGTGCACAGCAAATACAGAAAATTAACTGCAACAATCTGGACTGAGATCCAGTGTGTCCCAACCAATAATTCCCCTATCCTGCTTGAACAACCGTTACAAAGGAAGAGGAAACAGAAGTGGGAGCAGAAGGCAATGACAGAAGGAGGAAGGGAACAGGCAGAACTTCACACAGACGCATCTCTGCAGGAAGCCTTCTGCTGCCCCCAGGCACCAAACTACTGGAATAGAAAGAAGGTCATAAAAACCAACCAGCTAACAACACAAATCAAACTGCACTGAGAAGCTCATTCCTGGAGAATATGAATGGAGGCAGCGCAACACAGCAGAATAAAAATGACACCTGCATTTTGCTTAAATTAACACATCAGTTGAACTTTTAATTTTTGTTACAATAAAAAAAAAATTAATTAAATGCAATGTGTAAGATAATTCAAGAGCTTATTGGTAGGCAGGAGAAAAAGCTACGACATTTTAGGGGTGTTTTGTTACAGCCTGCTTTTGAATTGTGAACCAGTCAGCTCAAGGACATTTAGAGCAACATCACTGCTTTAGAAGAATAAGGAAGACTTCAGAAATGCCACTGTCATTAAATAGCATAGAAAGGTTTGGATTGGAAAAGACCTTAAAGATCATTCAGCTCCAATCCCCCTGCCATGGGTAGGGACACCTCCCACCAGAGGTGGAGGTCTCTGACTGCCTCTTTAGGACAGCAGCTTGTGGTCACTGTGGAGCTGCAGAGTTGTCAGAAGGGAGCCAGGTTAGCTGTGGTGGAGAGCAGCCACCACTGACAGGCTGCTCAGTGGCTGGACAAGGTGGATGGCCCATTCCCTACCACAGCAGATGGGGGTCCAACCTCACTCAAAGCTGTCACTGCAATTGAAAGTAATTGGAGGACTTTTTTGCCAGGCTCAGCAGGGAAAGCAAAGAGCGAAAGGGCATGGGTAGAATGACTGCCAGGGCTTGGCCACGGTCCCCTTGGGGTCAGGGTGTGCTGGTGGCAGGGTGTGGAGGTTCACAATGCCACTGCCTGCTCTGGGCTACCCCTCCAAGGCAGGGTGTGAGCTCTGCCATCGCCAATCACTGCAACCACTATGAGCCATTTAAATAAACCTCAGCAAAAGCATTACTGGTCTCTCAGATTACATAAAGGGCTGGTTTTAGACAGCACCATTGCCTCTGTGTTGTTACAGACTCCCTTCCACCCTTCTTACTCCATTTCTCATCGATGGCGGTGGCTCAGGTCTCATAATAGAAAGTTCCATGCTTGTCCTGGTCTCCTCACCACACACAGAGCAGGAATTTGGAGCAGCATTGTTGTTTGGGGCACTTCAGGACTCAATGTTCTGAAGTGGTTCTCGTTTCTTTTAAAAGCATTATTATTTAACAGTTTGATTAAAAATAACACTGAAGTATGAAAAGGGGCACTTGTGACACACCAACCTGACCTACTAATTTAAATTTCCAAATGCTCTAACACAGAACGCTTGAAATGGAGGACATTCAGTAACTGTCTTTGGTAAGTACACATGGAGTAGTATTCTTTGATCAAAGCCTTTCCTTTTTGACATAGCTGAGACTCTAGAACATCCTCTTGCCCCTGGGCTGCATCATGGCTAAGGTACAAATCTCATCAGCTCCCATAAGCTACAGATGAAAACTGTTCTGAGTTACTGCAGACACCAGACTGTTGACTCCAGGACAAAGCACATCACCCTTCCCTGCAAGCAAGGAAGGGCAGAGAGGGCTGAGCTGAGCCAGGATGCTCACAGCAGTAAGGGAACAACTGAAGCTTTTGGGTAGGGTTATTGTCTGCACAGAAAGAATGAAATCACCATTCCAGGTGTTTGCCCAGGCTCAAGACATCCAGTGATCTCCAAAATCAGTGCATCAGCTCTGAGCACACAGCATGCTTCCTGCTGTGGGTATCTACCACTCCACAACAAACAAACCCAAAAGCCCTTTCTGGTTTTCCTGTAATGGAATATCACTTAACAACCAATATACCACAAAACATTTGTGCACAATCACTTCTTAAAAATTTATATATTTCACCTACTGAATCTAACAGCCTTTTCAATGAGGGACAGTATGGGTCATTGTTGAGATTTTGGTTCAGGAGTCATCAAAACTAGAAGGGAAGCCGCAGCCTCCCGTATTGACCCTTCTTCCTTCAGTTACTGTTAATGCAACTGATAACTCTGAGACATTTCTGTTCTCTGTATCAGTTTGTTTCCTGGCTTACAATTTCCTCTTTATCGTAAGAGCTTACTGTATTTTGGGGTTGCTCCAGGGTAGAGGAAGCAGTTGGACAGCCTTGGTGGTCATAGTAAGACAGGAGGTCTGGGGAGAGTAGAAGTCCCAAAATATTGATAGGATGGGTGGGCAACAGAGAGCGAGGAGCTGGCAGCTCAGAAGCAGGGACTGAGAAGTGAGCACAGATGGGCTCCACCATGTCCCAAGATTACTAAAAGGACAGAAACAGTCAGAAAAGAGAAAACAGAGTGTAAATCAGCCTTTGGGAAAAATGGTGGTGACAAATTTTCTCTAAACATTGGAAGAGATGAAGAAACCACTTTGCAGTGCAAGTATGGCCAAGGCAACTGAACCCTGAAGAGGACTAGCACTGAAAAGCAGAGACTGTGCTGTGGAGTAAGGACATGCAACAGAAAATTTAATTAATCTTGACAGTAGAATGACTGAAATTCAGTCCATGGGGAGTTTGGAATAATTCATTCTCCAAAACAGAATGAAGATAATTTTAAAAATTACAACATTCTTTACAGGCAGGAAGTAAGAAAAAATACCATCAGAACAATATTAAGTTTTCCCAAATTAGGTAACAGCTGAAATTCCAATTTCCTGGTCCCTTGAGCTGCCAGGCACTCATCTTTCCTTTCCAGTAATCCGAGAGTGACCCAGGTGTCCCCAAGTCCATTCCCAGGATGTCAGGAGGGTGCAGCAGAGGTTGCTGGATAGTTGGTTCCTCTGCAAGGAAACCATGGAGCTGGGTACCCTCAGCCCAAGCATCTTCCTGGACATGTCTATGATAAACCTGCAGGCACCAGAGCCAGGAGCAGCCTGAATGGCTTGGAGGCACTGAGCCAGCAGAGCCTAGAAACCCAGACTCCCTGAGAGATTGCTGTGCAGCTTGGCAGCAACCAGGCAAAGGGCCAGTGCTTCAGCACAAGTCAACAGTAACCTCTTCTCCGCCTTGGTATCAGCTAGTCAGCCTTCTCCTAAAGCCATTCCCACCACAAGCTGCATGTGTGGCCACTGAGGTGGTCCCACACTCCTCTTCCTACCAGTGCTAGCAGCTGGGTGCAGCAGTTGATGCCAGCACTTCTCTTTGTGTCCTACTTAGTCATACTTGACACTTGGTTCCCTCTGCCTCAAAAGGTGGATTTAAAGCACATCGAAGCAATTGTAATCCATGCTTCCTGTCCTACATTCTTTGCCTCCATACTTAGACAACACACATAAAATTATGAGGGACATTTTATAATGGGTAGATTTCCATTTCTTGTATAACTATTTCTTGCTATGCTATATAGTTGCTGCATAACCACACAACATCCTCAGGAAAATACTCCGGTAAAACTTAACATTCGTTAAGCCTTTATAGGACCTACCATCCCAAGTGAGTCTCTGAATATGTTTTATTTATTTTTATTGGCTGTATGTGAACAAAGATTTCAGGATATATCCTGCAGCTTTAACATAGGCTGGTACTATATTACAGAAAGGGAGACACTTGCTCCAGTCAGGATTGGGCCTCCAGTCCTAAAGTCAACAGAAAAAAACCCAAATATGACCTTTACATGAAAGAGTCATATGAAGAATGAACTATGGCAAAACCCAACCTCACATCTCCTTTTAGAAGACACACAGACTCCCACTCATTTTCAGGAGCTTTACTTCTACCTTGTGGCTGGAAATATGAAAAAACATGAGAGCTCTGGCTGATTTTTCATGAGATATTTGTTTGTGTTTTTTTTGAGGGGGGTGAGGGGTAGTGTTAATTTCTTTGGGAGGATGTTGTTATTTCGTTTGTGTGTGGTTTGTTGGTTTTGGTTTTTGTATGTTTGTGGTTTGTTCTTTTTTTTAATAAATGGCTATTCTTTCCTCCACATTTCTCTAACCTCTTTTTCCATGCAGTGTGTCTGTTTCAACCTGCCTCTCCACTCTTCCTTCTAGTGCCTGACACTGCTCTCTTTGTCAAGAAAGGCACAAGGAGTTCAGGTTTTCCCCTCTCCTTTTCTCTTTGGACCTGACACTGCTTGTGACCCCTGCTCAGCCTTTGCTTTGAAGTGCTTTTTCTGCTCTCTGCATTCCCACTGGATCGTGTTAACCCTCCTCCTTTCCCCACTCCATCAGTTGGCTTCAATAAGCGAGAGGAGCTCACTGGAACCTCCTCTTTTGTCTTATCTGTGCACTTTCACTTCTCGTAAAATCTTACCTTCCACATAAAACAGTTTGGCAAAAGACTACTGTGGCAGAGACCAGGAAACACAGCTAAACACCACATGGGGAACACCACCAGCTGTGTGAGACAAGCTGCTCAAATAGGTCTCACATTCAACCCATGCACCTTCACAGCGGTATCTAAAAGCAAGGAGCCACATGCTTTCCACTCTCCCAGATGACTGCATCCATGTGTCCTTTTTGACATGTGCTGCTAAAAACGTTACCCTTGCTGGGCTCTGCACCTTTGCTCCTGCACTACTGCAATTTTAATAGAGAAAACCCACAAATTTGGCTTAAGCGTAGATAACTGATTTGATTCAGTCTCCTTGGTGCTACAGCTCCTAACTGATGGATGGGGAGGTCAAAGCAAGAAATGGCATCAGCACAAAAATGAATGGCTTGGCTCTCACTTATTAAAGACTCCTGAAAGCTTTCCAGATCTATAAATATTCACATTATTCCCACAGAGAGGCAAAAAGAGAATGATTTGTATCCTTCTAGCTTGTTCTATTAACACATTCCCATTTTTCAGTTTTTCCCAGTTGGATAAATACCATGACAAACAGAGGAAACCCCTGCAAGAGAAAATACATTTTAAAGTAAATTGCAGTGCTGTGTAGTTTATAAATATTTGCAATGGTATGGGGAAAATATCTCTATTCATCACATAAATGTATGCTGAATACAAAGATGACCAGTCTCCACTGATGCCTTTAAGATAAGAACAGAATTTCCACTGTAGGAAAAAAACCTGAAGACTTGTGTGTGCTGTATGAAAATGCATATCTAAAAGTACAGACAGAAATACTTTAAACAGAAAAAGTTATTTTAATTATGATAGTAAACCTTGATTTATTTTCTATCTCTCTTTTGCCAGAGAGTTAAACATCTCACCATATCTGTGTCATATTGCTCGAGGATCAAAACCAGAGAAAATTCAAACCTTGGTAAACATCAAAACCTCTTAACCACTCCATTAGTGCAAACTGATTACAACATTGAAATAAGAATACACAAACATTATTTGCTCAAAAATTACATTGCAAAGATGAACTGTAAGAGCTTGGGTATACCCCAGTTAATATAGCAGGCTGAAGGACTTGTGCAGATCTCTCCTCTAATCTCCTAAGAATTTTTCATTATTGCTTACTAGATTATTAATTATTTTTTAAAGGATTTTCATAGTTACAGATTCCAACTCAGGCTTCTTCACTCACCACTTGAGAATAGTGCCACAAACGAGTGCATTTCCATACAGGTATGTGACTTACACGTGCCTGAGGGTGCACATGATGCAGGAGCAGCATGCAGACACTGAGGCACAGCATTCAAACCCATCTCCATGGGTAAGACTGGGTTTAAATTGATCCCTTCCCTGACGTCTCCGGACAGGTTGATTACTTTGTGCCGTACTGATACAGCTGTGGAGATAATAACAACCCTTCTCTGCTTCTACCTTCCACCTTTTTAACTACCTTGGGCATTTCAAGCACAACCTGTTGGCCTACAAACATCTTTCACCTAACACAATGGATGCTTCTCAGAGTTGCTCATTTTCTAGCTTCCATCATCATCAAGCAATTAAAGGATATGAGTCATTAAAAACCCATCCCTTGAAGCTGTCCAAAGCACAAACCAGTCAAGAAAAGACACTGGGAACTGTACATGTGCAGTGTACAGCCCCTCACTTCACATCTACCAGCCTGCTCATCTGTAGTGACGACTTCTCAGCTTTATAAATTAAAATAATAATAGTAATAATAACAATAATAATAGACACACAGCACCCATCCAGCTGTCTTCCTGGCAAACAGTTCAAACAAATGCAAAACAAACTGGGGATAACCTACTTTGATCTTCCCATATAGTTCCTGTGAAAACCAAGGTGGCCAAGGCTACCAATGTGGCTTTCCATGCATCCCTAGCGTGCTCCTCTGCTGAAGGGCTGCAGGAGCCCCAGAGTCCCTCAGCAGAGCCTCCTGCTTTTCCAGGTACCTCAAGGATTTTAGCAAGGTGAACGCTGATGATTATGGAGCTGGCTAACAGCCATTATTCATTTTACACTGGCCATTAAGCAGCCCACAGGCAACCAGCATGGACCCAAAGCTGTTGCATATGTTCATTGTGCCTGGGGGAAGGTAAGGGAATGCTGGCAGAACCCATGTCTTGACTCTGTAAAAGATCCTCTTGCACCCTCCCATTGTGGCTTCTTCTTTTCATTGCATTACATCCTCCAGGTCTCAGCCTGGCTGTGCTGGGCAGTGTAGAAGCTGAAGGAGCATCTGCCCTGTGTAGCCTGCTGAGCAGGAGCAGTCACGTCCTTTCTGGTAAGTTCAGTGCAACAGAGGAAGATGGAAAACCCGCAGCCCCATCAAGACCGAAGGGTGCTATAAGGGCTGTAATCTAAGCCCTTCCACAACAGCATCAGAGAAGTGGCTTTGCAGAACAGCAAAGAATATATACATTTTGTACCATTTTAAAGAGAGAAAATGGCAACAAGGACAAGAAAGCCTTGGGTTGTGAAGGATGTTCCAGCAGAAGTGATTAATGGTGGTGCGAGAAACCCCAACTGTTGTTGCAGATTTCTTTCCAATTAACCACAAAGTTACTGCTTCCTTTTTCTTTTTGTTTTATTTTTTTTTCTTTCTTCCTTTTACCTGTGTTTTATTTAGAATCAAGGTTGGCAATTTGTGTTATGACAGCAAAAATAAAGGATCTGTGTCCTGTATACACGGGAATTTGAAGCATTGCCTTTGATGGCTCATTAGCTGCATGTGGCTACATGCAACACTGCTCGACTGAGATATATTGCCCTGGATTTAATTCCAGAATAATTTCAAAGGCATTAAATTGAATGCTTGCCCTTTTCACCATGGTATTTAAATGGTACTTTGCATGCCAAGCTTAAAAAAGAGCAGAGGAAACACAGATGCAGTACTGCTGGAGCGTGTACTAAACTTTGTTAAAATGTTAAACATTTATTGGAATTATTTTTTTTAAACAAGATAGTGTTAAATTAGTTGTTACTTCAATTGACTTTCTTTACTACAAGGGAGAAAGGAGAATTTTTTTTAAACTAACAAACAGCTCTCAGAACTAGAGAACAATATCTCATCTGTTCAGCAAGACTTAAAAATGAGAATGGTCTCAGGCTGAAAAAATAGATGAGCGCATTTCTGTGCTGACTGAGCAAAGTAAACCAGACAAAGCTTCTCCCACAGTAGAGAGGAGATCAAACCCCAGAGCTGAACTGAAGGTCACGAGCCTTCCAACTTTCCAGGCACAGCCTCAAAGCGGCCACTGCTGCTGGAAGGCTTCTCTGGTGCCCACTGGAGAAGCAGTCATGAGCTCTCAGCTTACAGCCTGAGAAGCCCAGGGCTGGGACCCTGCCTCTGGTGCATGAGAGCAACCCTCCAAAACAGGCTGCACTCATTTACTGCTCATCTACAAGCTCTGTTAAAAGAGAGTGCCCTGTATTGGAGTCATAGAATCACCTGGTTGGAAAAGACCTCTGAGATCATTGAGTCCAACCGTACCTGTCCACTTATTAAACCACACCCCTGAGAAACTCGTCTACCTGTCTTTTAAACACCACCAGGGATGGTGACTCAACCACCTCCCCGGGCAGCTGTGCCAGTGCCTGACCACCCTTTCAGTGAAAAAATTTTTCCTGATGTCTGGTCTGAACCTCCCCTGGTGCAATTTGAGGCCGTTTCCTCTCATCCTATCACCTGCCACTTGGGAGAAGAGACCAACACCCACCTCACCACAGCCTCCTTTCAGGCAGCCATAGACAGCGATGAGGTCTCCCCTCAGCCTCCTCTTCTCCAAGCTAAACAACCCCAATTCCCTCAGCTGCTCCTTGTAGGACTTGTTCTCCAGCCCTGTCGCCTTTCTCTGGACGCGCTCCAACACCTCAATGTCCTTCTTGTACTGAGGGGCCCAGAACTGAACACAGCACTCGAGGTGCAGCCTCATTATCCTTCCATCTGCCTTGCTCCTGCAATTTCAGGGATGCCTACTGGTAGAACATATGAAAGTTCACTTTACACAGTTTACAGTCAAACTTTCATTCTGAAATGAAGCCAATCTCAAAACGGTTTTATTTGAACTCAGAGCAGGGCCATTGGCTCTGCCTGACTCCCCTTGCCTGCAATGGATCACACTTTGCTATCGGATCGGCAGGGGCAGTTTCCTGGCTATTTGCCCACGTGCCTTCCTACCAGCCTTTATCAGCATCCAGCATCAAACACATCAAAATTTCAACACTTAGTACAAGATGTTATGAATAGCACAGCTACTTGCACCATTTGATTTTCTGTGTGGTTACAATTGGCTAGAGCTGGTGGTTCTGATAGAGTCTAAAGAACAGTGGGTATTACTAGAATTTGCATTTGAATTTGTAATTTAACACCATTTGGGACAAGTGTGCAATTACCTAGAACTGTGTTTCCAAGCAGGAAAACTCAGGAGTATTCAGCAGTTATACACAGCAATCCAGCTTCAGCTCGAAGTCATGTTTTGCTGCCTCAAACATGGGACTTTTGAGCAGCCAATACCAGAAAAAGATGCAAGAGGCAGAAGAATTTGTTTGCATTTTTGTGCCCATTTCAGAGCTTATCACCTTGTTTTAAGTCCTCTAACTAAATTGCATCAAAAGAGGCACTGAATTCCTTCATGAGCTTGAAAGTTGCACACGTGCACACACAGAGATGCTCTCTGTTTCTGCCCTGCCTACCAAAGGAAGTGAAAAGGAGAAAATCTACTCAAACACGTGGACTGCTCCTGCCTTTGCCTTTCTGTGGGGCTGAGCAGTGGGGAACAGCACAGGAGGGGCAGAGGAAATGTTGCCCAAAGTGCTCTTTCTTGGCTGAATTCCAGCATATATAATTTAATTGGGAACATTGCATTACCTGTAACCACTGCGTAGCAATATTTATCTCAGCTATTTAGTGACTAATGAGAGCTTTTTACAAAGGAATTATTTTATAATGCACAAAAGTCTGAAAAGAGACCTTATATTGCACAGGAAGGTCCCAGTTTCTCACAGATGTGCACAGCTGAGGCTGGTCCCTAGAGGACGGAGCTTGGTTTCATTTTCTGTGGAGATTTAAGCGAAGCATAACATATGCCCAAGTTTTGGCATACCCCAAATGCCATATCAAGGGTATTTCCCCTCTTCCACACCAGCCAAGGAATTTTTTGACTGGAAAACCACATTTAGGTACAGCCTGTGATGCATAATGGCCTTGCATAGTTTTCCCAAGATCTGTTGTTTTATGCACTTAAGTAAGGCTTCAGCTTCAAATACACAGGGTGTAAAGTCCTTCTTAAATATGATTTCATGGCATGTTGGGGAACAAATTACTAGTGTTTGGGGCAAGAGATTTACTGACATGGGGTTATCCAGAGGTTTAATCTGTCATGCATCTCACCTACTTGGCTTTGTTTCCCTCTTTTCATTCTTTCTTTGGAGGCAGCATGCTGCACGCCACCAGCAGCAAAAGGGCTTCCCTTTGCACAGCAGCAATTCATTTTTTCTCAGCTTCTTTCCAGCTAAATATCAGTGGCTCCTCAGCACCTGCAAAGCCTCTGTAAGACCCTGTCAGAAATAAGGAAGCCCCCTTTTTGCTACAGCTCAGTTAAACACAGCCTCTTCACACAGATTACCCAGATAGATTTGTACATCAATCTCACTCCTTCCTTGTTGATAAAACATTGGTTGTCATAGCATTTTAACTCAATGATTCACCAGTCACTGTCCCACTTATCTGCTAGGGTGGAGCCAGACTCCAATCAGCAGGCTTCAAGTGATGTTTGATCCATGAATGCCTTTACTTTTGGAAGCTAGATTATTCCAGTGCATAAAGACCAAGTCCTGCCCTGTACCTCACAACAAATATCACAGCTGGGAGTGAAAGAAGAGACACCCAATCGATTTGGAGCTGAAGTGAGAGCTCCAAAGGGGTTTGTTTCCACAGCAAACCAATCAAGTTTAAAGTGCTTTGTCCAGCTGTGGATCCTTCTAGGGCTATGCAAATACTTGACTACCAGGAGATGGATTTCACCATAGCAACTGGTCCAGCAAGACAGCAAATTCTGACATTTCCATCTTTTCTCTGACTAACTTACTCCTGTATTTTTTGAGACTTGCACCATGGTGTCTCCATCCATGATGAAAACCATCACACATCCTCCGCCTCAGTACATATGCAAAGCTTATGCCTACTGTCTCGCAAATACTGGTCATCAGACAGGAATATTTTTGAAGAGTTAAAGTTCCCAGAATTTCCCATTTTACTCAAGGATGCCACTGGATCACAACTGGCAAATGATCAGCAGCTCCAGTTACTGCTCTTAACATTTACTTCTTATTAAGCCTCCTCTCTCCCACCGCAGCTACTCTGCATTTCATGTAAGTCACTGAAAGACTGGAAATTCACAGAAAATCACTGCAGGCAGAAATAACTATGTATTTCTTTTATAAGGATATGCTAACAGTTAGGACAAACTATCACGTTAGAAATATGCACTTGCATGCAGTAAGGTGAACCACAAAAGAGATTCATTAGTGATGCAAACCTAAAATACATTAATTAAAGCACACTAAATCAGGCATCATTTCCTCCACAATCTGCTTGACTTTAATCTGACTCACTCTATAAAAGGGGTTTTCTTTGCGTTTATTAGTTGCCCTTTTGTGACCTCCTCCAAAAGATACTTTCACAGATCAACCCAAGAAGCACTGTCTATACCAGCAAGGAAAGGGTCCCTATGGAAATATTTATTTAAAAGGGGATAATAGCTGTATACTTACTGAGTTTGAGATGGGCTTTCAAAACACACGGGGGGAATTAGTACTCAGCTCATCCTAACGCCTCAGCTCATGTAGCTTCTTCAATTAACCTGCAAAAGTAATTTAATGATGTGTTTGATGAATCCCAAAAGTAAACGGTGGGCACTTGCAATGTGCTCAGACAAGATTACAGCAACAGAACACGTGCAGGCAGATGCCGGTGGCCAAACCCAAGAGAAAATATCTACTGAGCCCTGAATCCTTTGCCCATTTGCCTGTGATGATTAAGATAATATCACAGTAACACCTCGAAGTCCCAGCTGAGATGCAGAGCTGACACATTAAACCCTGTAAAGATACTGAAAAACCAAGACAGTCTGGATGCCAAAGTGCTTGCTGCTCTCCAGAGAGGGTGGGCAAATTGGAAGAAATCACCTCATCCTTTCAACCAAGGGGGTGATGGTTGTGGAGTTAAAGGGTCAAACGTGCTCTGTGCTCTTCAGTCAAAGCTTTGCTCTCAACTCCAGCACAAGTTGAAGCAAGGTCCAAGGTGAACATGTGGCAGAAATAAAATTGTTCTCTGGAGCTGCAGTCTCCAAATCTGGGAATGTGCCTCATCTCTTGTGTGTGACTATCTCCACACGCTGCTATCACTCTGGGTGCTCTTTTGTCCTGTGTCAATTACCTTGGGATGCCCTTTGTTGACTTGTATGCCCACAGGGCACTTTATGGATAAAGCAGTGAAATTTTTTCCACACTTTTTATTAGAGTAGAGAGACTTTCTCGGCATTCATCTACACTTTATATCCTGTGGCTCTCTGCCACAGATTTGCGATAAGCGGAGAAGCAGCACTTCCTTACAGTTTAGCTTCTTTAATGTGAAATAGGGATACAACAGTTCACTTGAGTTCCAAATCCAGCCAGAACATTTTTCTTTCAGAAGCGGTAAAGCAATTTTAAGATATTTCCTTGGGGCAGTGGAAATATGAAACACAGAAGAGTCTGCAACTTTAAAGTAGACCTTGGTTTATTTTTTTATTGTGAGTGGTGTGACATATACCAGCCACCATTATAGACTAATAAAAGGGAAACTCAATTTTCTGTCACAATGAAGATGACCAATAAAATTTTAAACATGGGCAACACCCATACAGTTCTATAAAACCTGAGTGGATCCATAAAGCTCCCTTAAAAGCACACAGACCCTCATAGAGAATGTCCAATAGGGGGTATAAATTATCTGGCTTTACCATAGAAGGGCTATGCTGCACATCATGACACACTCTTCAACGTTGCCCAAACTACCCCTCTTAAAAGGTTAAGGATTGCTCTTCAGTACCATCAAATTGTTTGACAATAGCAACCTGCCTAGCAACACAAAATCTTCAGAGCAGAATGCAATGCACCAACAGAATACAAATAGATAATTAAATTAAAGTAAATACTACTCCGTATTATGCAGAAGCCTGTAGGGTACAGCTGAAATCATGATCCTCTCTGAAAAGAGAAAGGATATCTGCCCTGCAGTCTCAGTAGAGAAAAGAGAGGTGGAGATGGAGGGGGGAAATATTACTTACAGGCAGAGGCAGTGTGGCAACTGCTTGCAAATCCCATAAGTCCTGTGCATCCTTTCAGAGATCTGTTTCTTGGGTACAAATGGGTTCAAGTCTTAGAAGAAAATTAGCTAGAAAAGAAGGCCAGGGAAACGGATGGGCAGAGGGATGGTGAGGCAGGGTGGAGGCATGGGAGGGTCATACCCATGGGCAGAAACACGTTAAATATGCTTGGCATTGTTTGCCTGCAGTGAGAGAGAACTGCACTGCACAAAGTCTACTAGAAACTAGCCCAGCACCAAATAAGAAGGGAAGTGCTACAAAATAGGAGAGGGGGCACTTGGCTCGTACAGCTGGAGGAGGATAATGGGAACCAAACTTTGGGTGGCAAAACAGCAAATCAACTTTTGAAGCAGCTTAGAAGTAGCATGAAAACTAAAACAAACATTCAGAAGAATCTAAGTCCTTCGCCTCGGAAGAGGAGGAAAGGTGTGTGGTTACATGGCCATATGCAAGGTGCTGCCAGTTCATGCAGGCAGGAGAACATGGAGAGCCCTGGGGAGCATCCCAGCTGTTAGGGTAGGCAGTGGGGCACAGTTGTAAGTCAGTACTCCCTGCAGTGTGAGCAGCAGCTCCTGAACCTCATTGAAAGGTCTGTCCTGACTGTACCTATATATCAGACCAGCTTTATTGCCAGTATACTTAGAGATGAAGAGCCAAAATGCTTTCAAGCACTGATAAGAGAGATTTCTGTGAGGCATGCCAAGTAGGCTAAAAAAATACCATGTTTTGCTTCTGTCTGGAAATGTGGAAACATTTCCAAACCAAGAAAGAGAGGTTTCTGGGGGTGTTTGAATCAGAACCCAAGCACGGGATTAAGGAGAACACTTTAACATGCTTAAAAGGCTTTGCTGCATTAAGGCCCAAATCAAGTAAGGTACAGATGTAAGATAACTAGAGAAAGAGGAGTTAAGGGTCAGATTCTTTCATCATTTAAGAAAAAGGATGCACGGAGTTTACCATTTTGCAGGGCATGCAGAAAACAAAGGCCATTAGCCCGGGCAACTGAAGGATTTCTCTTCCCAGCTTTCCTCTGGAGGGTCACACCAGATTATGAGATGCATTTGCCTCAGAGCAACAGCAGCATTTGCTCTGATGTAAATACTAGAGTATTACACCATGGTTACACTGTAATCATGACACAAGAGAAGTGCTCTTTTTTTTATCCACTGGCCACTGCAGTTGGCATTAAAAGAAATAGAACTGCAACAAACAGTAAAACAACTTCACATAACAAAAGTAAGACCCCATTCTCAGGATTGTGGCCTTTCTAATAGGTTACACAATGGTTCTCTTATGGTGGTGAGAAGAACTTGATGGAAAAGAAATCAGTACTGGCAGGTTTTGAGGTATTTTAAGATTTGTTTAGGATTTGAGGCATCTAAAAATTGTCTTTCTAAAAGCTGACAAGACTACAGGGCATATACCCTTCCACACCAGACAGTGCAGTCTTTACTGGGAGGAGCATCAGTGCAGGCTGCCTGCTCTGCATCTTCCCAATCCTCCAGCCTCAACAGTGCTCTACAGGCCATGGGGAGAAGGAGGACAGCAGTGCCACGGGCAAAACTTCACACAGCAGCCTGAAGTCTGTCTGTAGTGAGCATTTTTCTGTGCTATAGAACATGACTGGCATTAAAAGTGCTTAAGGACTTGCACAGTCTTGGTCTGGTTCTCAGGACAGTAAAATGCACGAACAGGCAGCATCAAAGAGGTTTCCAGCCAAGCCCTGGTCTGACCCACACAACCCTTGCCATTTTTCTCTGCTGAATTGCCTGAAACATTGCTATCTGCACAGTCAGTACCATACTTTGGTTGACTCAGACGCAATTCTTGCAATAATGGAGCAAGACTGTGTCATTGAAAGGATGCTGATTCATTTGAAATGGCAAATGATGTACTGGAAAACAACAAAATCTGAAATTCTTATCTTCCATGCATTAAGCAATCAATAACTGTAAAACCTTAATTCTACTCCTACCTACTCTTTTCCTTTAATGTGATCTTTCTTATCAGGGAAGGTAAAATAGATGTGAATTCAGGGATTTATGCTTTAAGTCACTATTAAAATGTTCATATTCACTTTAAATCTTAGGGCATTGAATTTTCAGCAATAGGTCTCAGATAAAAAAAATTAGTGATGGAGAAATATTCAAGAATACATGTGAGAGTGTAGCACTTGCAACAGAAATAGATTTACAGGAGGAAGGCTTAATTAGAGAAGCAGAGTAGGACACGAGTATCCAGGAACAACATGTCTGTGAATACACGAGGATGAAATAGGCATGTGGTTTGCCAAACCTGGCTCCCTTTGACACTGCTGCAAGCCATGGATGTGAGGTGGCAGGGAGATGCTAAAGCTGCCACAATTAAGGACTCCTCTGGAAGTAATATGTACCATCACTGAGGCAGGTTATGGTTCCATGTGCAGTTCTATCACTACCAAAGGAGTGCCAGCACCCAGGTCACTCAAACCAATGCATCGATATAAAAGCCTTAACAAACAGGATGCAGCAAGTTGTGAGAAGCATCAAAAACCATTGATCTTAGAATCACAGAATCATTTAGGTTGGAAAAAGACCTTTAAGATTATTAAGTTCACCCATAAACTTAGCATTGCCAACTCCACCACTAAAACATGTCCCTAAGCACCACATCTACACATCTTAAATCTCCCCAGGGACAATGACTGTAGAGAGCAATAGGGTCTCCCCTCAACCTCCTCTTCTCTAAATTAAACAGCCCCAATTCTCTCAGCTGCTCTTCCTAACCCTTGTGCTCCAGCTGCTTTCCCCAGCTCTGTTGCCCTTCTCTGGACACGCTTCAGTCCCTCAATGTTCTTCTTGTAGTGGGCGGCCCAAAACTGAACATGGGATTTGAGATGTGGTCAAAAAGAGAGAAGATTCTGATAAGAGAAGGATAAGGAAAAGCTCTTCGTTATAGGTATTTTTACATCATTAGGAGAAAAGTAAAATAAGATACCAGATAAAGTTTCCTGATAATTTAAAATTGGTTAAATATTTATTTTATCTGCGACAGTAGAGTAACATAAAGAAAAATCCTGCTGGTAATTCAGAATATGTCTTCTAAGCAGAATAAAAAATAAAAATGCAAGCCTGATGTAAAATATTTGCGAGTAGTATTTGAAAGCAAAGTATTTGCAATCAAAGTAGGGAAACAAGAATTCCCAAACTGAGAACAACATGAGCCCCCAGGAATCCCCTCCTGAGAAGCTTTGTTGGTTGCATCTCTCATGAAGCCCTTACAGTTTCCCACTGTACATATGAATGCAAATAGGTCCAGAGGGTGCATTAACAAAGGACATCGTGCCATCCTGAGCGATGCCACTGCCTTACACAGAGCAGATGACGTGTGTGTGCAGATCTGACTGCCTTCCTTAGGAAGGCTGTTATTGTATGAAAACAAGAATTCTCAGCATGGGCTTTGCAAGCCAGCGCCGAGGAGCTGCGTCTTTCCTTTACTGCTCAGGACAAAGTATTCTTGGTAAAGCACAGCTGAAACGGGAGGAAGTTTGAATCAAAGCATGGGAAAGAAGAGCTTTGCTATGCAAGAGGCTTGAATAGAAAAGGCAGGGGGAATAACGAACAGCTAAGCCAGCAGAAACAAGAGGATGAATTCAGCTCCTGCAGACAGCATTTCACCAGTGAAACAAGGCAAAATGACTGGGGTTTATTTTAACTTATTTGGTCCCTGACCAGGGAACTATAAATCTAAAACCCTGGCCAACATGAAGTTGGTGTCTCCTAGTTTATTGAGTCTCTCACTGAAAAAAAAAATGAAAGAACCAGGAGACCCTCAGGCACTTCAGCAGGATTCCCAGTGCTAATGACTACAGTGCTCAGCACGAAGGGTAAGGTGCCAAGGAATGTTATCAAAACCAATGGGTAAAGACCATTTTTAAAGACACATCTGGCCACTCTTATGACAAGAGCAGTTTACAGCACACAGGGATAAAGTTTTAATGAAATATTCTTAACAAGAGAAACTTGCTCTGGCCTAGCCAGTAGAGAAAAGGCCACAGTTCCTTATCTTTGCAAGTAATACATTACTGAAGCCAGAAGCTCCCTCCTAGGAAACACTGGGCTAAGGAGGTGCTGGCAGAGAGTCAGGCAGTGACTGCCTGCTGCTCTTGCAAGCACAGCCCTTTGGCACCAGGGAGAGTAAAATATTTTTTCCCTTTATTAGAGGTATTTATTCACCCCAAGGGGTCTGTTTCTCTCAGACGAGGCGTTAGCTCCAGCTGAGTGGGCATGAGGGAGGCAGAGTAAAGGGCATCTATACATTTCCATTTTGACATCAACCCACACGCCAAGGCAAAGGGATTAGGTGAGAAGAGAAAGGGATCTGATCAGAAATGCAAGATGAAGAAACTGCTGAACAATAACAACAAAATATCAATGTGCAACAGCTATTGCCAACCTCAAGCAGTATCCAAAAGTCCCAAAAATTTGATTTGGCAGTAAGAACTCATGAAAATAGATAACATCTAGTTTTATCCAAATGCAGGAGGGGATAAACCCTGAAGTCACAGTACCAAATGCATTCAGAGTGCTCAAGGTTTATGGATGGGCTCTTCCATTGTTTTGTCCAACCTAAGTAAGAATTGCAGCTTCCACAAGCAAAAACACCAGTTAGGATATGATGCAGTGATCCAGGTCCACATTTCACAGGTGCTATGTGGGGAGGGGAGGTCAAGGTAGGAAGAAGCTCTGCAGCCTGCTCAGCCTCTTCAGGAGTGTGGGTAAAGGGTTGTAGCTTTTCCCAAGGGGGCTTGTACTGCTTATGGGGCACCTCTGTCAAATTTCTCAGAACAAACACATGTGTCTTCCAGATCTTCCCACAAATACCCACGGCTTAAAATTTTGGTCATGGTGGAGATGGCTGCAAATCTATCAGGTAGCTCAAGCCTCCCCTTGCGCTTTCCTTTTTATTTCTTAAATGAGCATTCGGGAAATCATTGTTGTTGGCTGAATAGGGTTATAAGTCATGTTTTACCATTTTTCAGAGAATCACTATAAATCAAACCCCTCTTTCAGAGGTGAAGTGCAGAGCAGCACTCCAAACTACACAAAAAGGCCATAGATCTCAATATACCTATGAACTTTAGATGAAAATTTACATTCACCAGGAACATTTTTCACTTGGGGAGCTGAGAAATCCATATGCCCTTCCCATGGGTGTCCCAGGGAATTGGACATGTAAGTACAGCAGCCAGACTATTCTTTGGGGGAAATTCTAGAGGGCATTTCTCATTAAAGAGACATTCCTGTAAATAAAGGAGACTACTGCATATTATCTCCCACCCAAGGCAGATGCTTTAACACAAGCTGAAGAGGCAGGACTGTTCAGGCTCAGAATGTGAGTTAAGTCCTGGGAAGGGATCTGGAAAATGCCACTGCTGACAGCAGAGGGGAGTGAGGGGAAGTGGAAGAAGCCAATTTTAAATCACAGAAACAGCAGACTACATGTAGACTTCATCATGCTGTGGCAGGAGAAAGTGAGGGGCACTGATGTTCAATCTTCATCGCTGTTAAATACTGGTTTACCTCTGAAATGTGTGTCTGCCCTGAGCAGGACTCAGCTCAGCTTCTGCCATCAGCTGCACACACACAAAAATTAGAGTCACTTACAGACTCCGAATCCTACTTATTGCGCATTTATTCAACGTAACAATCTTTTCCCTACAATTCAGGACATCGTTCCGCTTCCACAGAGATGTTCTAGCTGGAAGGTGACCTCAGTAGGCTCAGCTGGAGTTAGCTGGTCTTAAAAGAAGAACATTATCTTATTAAAATCACCAGAAGTTTATCCATGTGGCTTTCAATAATCAGTCCAGAATACACTTTGAGCCCTAATGCTACCCTTCTTAATCCTGTTGAGCAACATTCTTCCTTTGCAGCTGAAATCCTTCTTCCACACAGGAGCAACAGAGCCAGAGATGAAACCACACACACAATTTCAGCCACTTAAATGCAAGGGATTTAGAGTAAAATGGCAATCTGTGCTCCTACTCCAGTCAGGCACTGCAGAGAGAGATGTCTTGTGTGCATGGGTTTATAAAAGACAATGAATCCCACTGTGGAAACACTTCTTTCTTGCCATTGCTTATAAAAGATGCTAGCAGCTTATCCTTGCACTACTGTACACACAGTAAAGCATTCCAAACCTATTTTCACATCTACTAAAATCAGCACATGCTCAGTTGCTTTGTTAATCTGAATCCCTAAAAACAAAAATGTAAATCACTTCACAGGCACCACCCTCAAAAGGCCAACTGACTCCAGTGTATTCCAAAAGAACAGTTTGTACAAATCTAATTGGATAATTTATAAGTTTTAAAGCAAAGCCCTGAGTCATGTGTAAAACAAATTCAGAACACTGTCACCAAGAAAGCTGCAGAACTTTTTGCATAAGGAGAACATAATCACAGTATTGGGGAAAAAAAATTCTTGTTTGACTTAAAAAACAGACTCTCTTTCATGAACTCCCTTAAAATGACCAGAAGGATCAGTTTGACCTCAAAAATTGAAGTTTGTCATGCAGATGTAAGTTAATAAAAAAATAATCATGAAAAGAAACACTGAGAACAAATATCCACAAAGCATTAATGGCAGTATAAAAACCACATGGTGTCAAGCAGAAATATGTTTCACAAGTGACAAAAAAAGCAATGTATACAAAAAGAGAAAGCCTGGAGAATCCTGATACTACATTTCAGGATGAGACTGCTCCACGCACGTCAGGAGGTCTGTACAGAGAGAGATGATCTTTTTAAAGAAAGCGAGGCACTCTGGTTTCACAACACTTCCTCTACAAACTCCATAGACAGGGCTACTCAACCTTTGCACTATTTTGGTCACGCATAGGAGCCTAGAAAATACTGTTCTAGTAAGAGCTAGCTTTCTAGCTAGCAGGGGGGCAGGAAGGGAAGAAACTTCACTCTTAGACACTCCAGTTGCCCAAAGATTTAACAGCTTTCCTTTAAAGCATGGTGGCTTGCTTAAGTTAAAAAAGAATGTAAGAAAAACAAATAAGAATTTAAGGAACATCAGAGGTTTCAGATTGGGAATTTAAATACGTGGCTACTGTGGGTGTTCTGTCTCCTAAGAGGAGATTTGCATAGCTGAAATTTGGCGTGGCTCCAAAGTGTTTGCTTCTCTAGGAGCACAGGATTACCAGAACAGCCTGCAGTGCACCCCCACCCCGGCAGCAGGCAGGGCTTTCCTCTGGAGCAGAGGGTTAAGCTCAGCCTGGCTCCTGCCTGACCAGCCTTGGTCCAAAGAAAAAAGCACGGTCACACCCTACAAACCCTTCTCTAGGCCAGCTGTTGGGCTTTGCCTCCCTGCTCAGCTCCAGACTGTCTCACTCACACTGCCTTCAGCATCTGAACCAGGAGACATTCTTTCTAGTGCTTTCTATTTATATTGCCATACTTATGTCATTCCTCTAAAATTAAACATGCGCTATTTATTATCTCTGGTACCTACAGCATTACTTAGGAGTTATTACAAGTAGCAGATAAAAAAAAAATATGCCCAAGATAATCTATGTAGAAAGCTTGGATATGGCCTTCTGTTTACTCACTCTCACTAGGAACGAACTAAAAATAAAACTACAGTGAAGTGAACTTAAAATGCCTAACACATGAATAAATTTAGGCAATGTACTGCCACCAAGTACTTTGGGGGGCTGGGATTTCTTTGAGTTTAAGAAAAGATCAAGCAAGAATTAGCTTTCAAGTATTTCCAAAATAACAATATGATATGAAGTCTAACAATCATGTTAGGAATAAACACTAGCTTTCTATTTTATCTGTCAACACAACTTCTCACACTGTTGCCTCTAGGTGTTCCCTACCAGTGCCAGTCCATAAACTCAGATACTAAGGTATCAAAACTCTTTCAGATTCAGCTCATCCTGCAGTCTGGATGCCACTTGTGGGCTCCAGATGTCAGCAGTGTCTCCTTTCCAAGCCACAAATCCCCACCTCACACCATCAGCTTCCTTGTGCTGGAACCCCCTTCCAACAAGTGGGCATCCACACTGTTCTGTGGGTCAAATCCAGACATTTACTTCTGCTTCATGATTCGTGTAAGTCAACATTCCTTTTGTATTTCTGTTGACCCACAGTTGTTCCCTTTATAGTCTGGAATCAGAGCTTTTAGATCCAGTCACATTTATTAGGAGTCCTGTGGGTGGTTCATGCAGGAAATACATGTTCATGCAGATACTTGGCTGTTAGGGTGACACTACATTGGAGTAACTCCAGCCTCCCCATGATCTAACCAACCTTCCACAACTAGAAGTAAGTTTTAATGAATGAAAAGGAAGAAGATACTATGTCCCTTCTTTTTAAAGGTGCTAAGAACAGTTAGGCATTAAAAAGAGATCCATAACACAAATTTCTAGCAGAAATGGGTAGTGGATGCATAATCTGACAGCAGGTCATATCCTCAGAACTGCTCAATACAAGGAGGGAAAGTGCAGTTAGGTGTGCAAATACCAACTTTTATCAATCTTACACCACCCACCCAGCTGAACTAAAACATACATTCACGTGACTGCTGCAGAATGATAACCACCACGGGCTGGGTACAATTACAGGGCATTTCCTAGGAGCACAGTTCACCTCAGGATAGAGCCCTACATAATGCTTAAGCCTTTTGAAAATTTCATCTCATAAGAGCAGAAACTCTCTTCAGTCTTAATAGCAGGTTACAAGGGGATAAGCACACACTGTAGATATCCCACACTGATTTAAGTGCAATATCACAGCAAGGACCCCCAGTCCATCCCAGCTGTGAAGATTTTAGAGTTGTGTACTCTCAGGTGATTCACAAATAGCATGTCCTAAATTTTGCTCAGATCAGCAGAAAAGCCTAGACTTGTCCTCAGCTGCTTTTATTACTCTGCCAGAATGCTCTGCCTATGTTTTTTTTCCTCAATATCTTTAGTACTAAGCCATTCAGATGCCCTCTTGTTCAACGGATAGAACAAGTTTTCTATCTTACTTCAGTGTTTACTACCTTGCCTTCCAGGGATGTCATAGCATTTGTATCCCCTAGGGAACAAAGGGTATGTTAGGTACCTAAACCATACTTGCAGAAAGAAGCTTTGCAAATATCTTTCACTCATTGCAAAAACTTGGTACGTGTTAGCTAATTTACAACATAGCACAATAACTGCTTAGAAATAGTTCTCCAGCCTCACCTCTTCCACTGCCAGGAACACTGCAAATAAATGGAAGTCCTGCTCCTAACAGAGCTGGAACAAGAGGCAAGGGTCAATAATCCTCAGCCAGGAATTTCAAATAAGATAAAAGGCATAAAACCACATAGGTTTGGCTGATAAGACCATCCTGGAAGGCTGTACAGCAGAAAAAGTGTGATAGATTCTAATCACAATAGAGGAGGTAGGTTTATTTCTATGGGATCTGGTGAAATGCGGTCATGAACCAAACATATCGGTTTGGCCAAGTCATTAGAGTGAACATCCACAACAACATAATTGAGATTTTACTTCAAAACTACTGTTTTGAATAAAATACAGTTAAAAAAAAAATAAAAAACACAGTTTTGAGTGAGGACCAGATGAATGAGAAATAAAATATTTGTATTGAAAGCTTTGCATATAATATTGCAGCAGAAATAACATTTAAATTTCATATTGCAAATTCATCTTAATTCTGGAGATGAAAGGGGGAAAAAAGCTAATTTTCAAAGAACACCACAACTGATGACTGAAATCTCCATTGCAGAGTTGGCCACAAATGCCCAACCATACTTGTTTCTATTTGTCAAATACAGTCTGGATTTAACTGTGGGTCTCAAGTTTCTGCCAAGGTTTATACAAAACCTGAACCTCATGTAATGAAAGAAGGCTGAAAGAAGAGATCTGGCAACAACCTTTCAGGTTTTATTCAAGTAGTGTTTTAATTATGGAGGAAAGTGGACCTGGACATCTGTCAGCATTTTAATATACTGTGTTCAAGTCTGAACAGATTGTTTAACTCCTTCAAATCAAAATGAAATGTTTATTTCTTAATACCACTCAAAAGATTTAAGCAGAATTTTTTTTTCTGGGCATAGATATCACGGAACAGACTAATCAGAAATAAAGTATTATCCAAACCAACTCAAGATCCATCCCTTCTTGAAATTATGGTTTCTTCCAAACAGATAAATTTGGATCTTCCTTTAACAGCTCTTCTCTCTGTCCCTATGGACCTTTCTCTGGTCCCACTATTTAGAAACTTGCTGTTTTAAAACACTTTTAAGTTAATCTCTTACAAATATTTGGAACAAACTTAAAACACTTCTACTTGAGCTGGAGTCACTGGCTTAATACTTGCATACACTAAAGTGCCTTGCACAAGATAAGCTTGTAAAAAATACAGAGAGGTCCAATGACTCTCTGGATGTGAGGAGAAAGACTTCCCACTCAATGCAGGAGAAAATTAATTTTGCTTGGAAGGTTGGCAGGAGAGGAAGTAGAACCACTTTTTCCCCATACTCAAAGATGATAATCATTGCCTACTGTAACCTGGAAAGCAAGCGGCTGCAGCTAAATTTCACTAAATTCATCACTTAGAGAAGAGCTTGCAGAACTCTCCCTCTTGGCTGGATGTTTCACACCGCAGGATAGTGTCTTGAGCCATCTCACCGTGCTTTGTGTCTAGACTGAGACCCGAAAGGTTCTATAATGAATCTAATCTAGGTTTTCGTCTCCTGAATTATATGCTTTTCTGAAGACGTCACCATGCAACTTTGATATCCACCTTTGTAAGGATCCCCCTTTTCTTCCTCTCTCCTGGCTTTATTACTGCTCTGTCTTCAGTCCCATATGTGTCCTTCCTATCTCCCATTGAGCTGGTCAGCTGCCCTATGTTTGAGAGCTGTGCCTTTGTTATTTCATTTTTAAACGTTTCTTTTCTATAAAAGTAATAATTTGGTTTTCTCTGATATGTTATCCTTCTCTCTCAGGGGGAAAAAGAAAATTTGAAGGCAAATCCCCAGCGGAACTAATTTTCATCACCCTTGGCACTCCTATAATTGAGTGCTGCTCTCACTCCATTGCTCTAATGAGGAGAGTGAGAGCTCTGCTGCCAGTGGGTGGGTTAGGAGATCTTCAGGTTTCCTTATAATACATTTCATTAGCAGGATTGTGAAAATGAGGAATGGAGTACCTCTTGCTCACCCAGTACTGGCCAGAACATTCAAATGAGTTTCTTTTCCCTAGTGGTACTTGTTCCCATAGGTTTTGGATAAATCATCCCTGCAAGCCTGTATAGTACCAAGCATTCCTGAACCACACAAATCACACATCCTCTCTCTGCTGCTGGAAAGGCAGTTGTGATCCTCTGGGCATGGTCTAGACTAGGGCTCCCACTGTTCTCCTGCAGCGTAACGTGCGTCACACACTGCACACGTGCCCAGTGCTGGCAGGAGGGTAGGGGTAAGGAGCTCAACACTGCCAGCAGGGAGAAACAAGGTGCTGGGCTGGATAAAACAAGGTGGAGAGATGGATTTGGCCCACAGGCCGCGGGTTTGCCACCCGTGCCCATAGCCCAGATGCAAAAGGAACAGCAACATCACAGAACACTTTTCTTGCTTCACAAATCCAAGCTCGTTCACACTCTACAGTTGTTCTGCTACCTGGTCCCTCTCTTCCCTCCCACCACAGAGGAGTTGTGATAATAGAAAATGCAGGGGGAGAAAGCCTGTTTTCACCACCCAGCAGGCTCAAATGACACAGTTTCCATGGTTATTTCTCATTGTAGTTTCTGTATGAAATATGTTTTGTTTTCTCTCATTAACACCTAAGGGGGACACTCCAGCCATTAGCGTTCCCTCCAACATTCAGTTACCAGTTACACAAAAACTCACCTGTTTTTTAATTTGCAAAAATAATCATGTTTGATTAGATCAACAATTCCAAGGGATGCTGCAGCTTCTCATTCATCTTAGATTTAGCACACTGTTATGAACCAATAAAGCAGAGTTGGAGACACGTTCATGGCACTGCACTGTTGGTTTCATCAGGCTTTGAACTAGGCCTTTAAATGAAAGGAACCCTTGCCACGACACTCAAAACAACTAGACCCACCATTTCATTGTCCTCCTGTTCCAAACTAACAGCATTTTGTTCAGTTAAAACCCAGAGACACAGGCAAGCACTGCCTAAAGAGCTTGTTTAGCTGTTGGAGAACCAGCTCAGAACATGGGTGATTTCAGGGGAGTGGTGTGGAGATATGTGACTGCCCTATGCATCTCTCCATCAGTACAGTTTATTTTCTGAAGAGTCCTATCCAATGCATGTTTCAAATATACAATATATGAACAGTTCTATCTGACACCTGTCTTTTGTTGAACTTTTTTTCCTTAATTAACTTCACAGTCTATCCCTAAGAGGTCTTTACAATGCAAATGCCAGGAAAAAAAGTGACACCTGCAGACAAAAAACTCAGTGGAAATGTCGAAAGATCTATTCCAAGCAAAAAAGAAAATAAGTGCCTAACCTGGGATTTAAAACCCTGATAGGCTCCTGCCCTCTAATGGATGCTGTGAATCTGTATATGATTTATTGGAAGCATTTCATAAAATATTACAGAATATCATGTTACTTTGAGATGCATGCATTTCATTCATATATTTCAGTCTATGACAAATACTTTCAGTTTCCATTGAAAAAGTCTGTAAATATGAGTTGTTATAACAAGAAAGATGTTATTTTCTACATGCTTGATTCCTTCTTAGGGAAAAAGAGAAGTTGTTCCTGTGTTGCCTGATCTTCACTGTAGCCAAACATGCAAACTAAATTTGGCACTACATTGCGCTGATCAGAACTTTATTTTTAATGCACCAATACATGGCACTTGAAATATTTTTCAAGCAGTTGAAGAGATTAAAATCTCCATTAAAAGTAATCACAGGCAGTATTTTTCACTGATTAAGTAGCAAGATCATTTTCTGTTCTTCATTTAAGTATCTAAAAGTCTCCAAAATCATATCCTGCATCATGAAACGCACTTGGAATCTCTACCTTATCTGTACAGGAAAATGCTAATGCATCTGCTTTCATAGGAAGAGAAAAAATGTACTCGAATGTTCGTTCTGCTCTAAATAATTAAATGTAACCAGCAGAATTGAGAGACTGACAGTGCAGATGTTTCTCAGAGTTGTTAGTGCAGCCAATGGGCTGCAGATTTCCCAGCTCTCCTGGTTCTTCATCTGCTTTCAGCAGCTTCACATTCACATTCCATTAATGGAGGACAGTTAATTCTGTCAGCTGTGCTGCTTTAAAAATTGCTGCAGACAAAAATAAAACCCCAACTTCTAACTGAATGCCTTTCCCTCTGCAAATAACTTCTGTCAGTGACAAATTCTGCAGTGAGTAGTGGCAAGCCTTGCTTTACTGAAACCTCCTGCAAACCCACACAGCAAAGCCAAAGTCCAATGTTAGAAACAGTCATATCTTTGCTGAAATCACTAGAGTTGAACAGGAGTATAAGAAAGTTGGGTTTTGATTAGAGATGCACACATTGCCATGCGGACAAATTTACTTAAATTTATATCAACACGTCCCACCAATTACAACAGAGGTGTCGGGCTCTCCTGGCATATGTACTGAGGTTTGTGCATAAAGACACCTGTAACTGAACGGACATCACCAGAGGCACAAACCCAACATATGCTAAGATCTACAGTATATTTAACATTACATCACAATTTGTTTTCTGAGCAGAGACATTTTCTATGGGATAATCTAGCACTGCAATTTAATTCTTTTTAAAAACACACCCAAGGCACATTTAGGAGGGTTTCAGCTCCCTGTACGTTAAGAAGGATCATATCACTTTCTCAACCAGAGTAAAGCATGCACACAAGCTTCTAAAATTTTACCATTAAATTGCTTGCACCATGTCTAATGACTCCACCTAAAAGCCATTGCTAGAGGTTGCAAAAAAATCTTTGTAGTACTCACAGGCCAGGAAGCACTCTAGCTTCATGGTTATTCCACTGTGGCAATGTCAGAAACGTTGACCACTGTGTACCAGGCTCTCCTGGGATGAGTCCTGTCCAGGAAAGGTAAGCCCTTGTCACCAATCCTGTTGGCTTTACTTCATTACTCTGAGAAACAGGTTCTGTGGCTGCAAGCACAGTCCTTATCTGTGTGGACCGTTAAGGGTAAAGAACCATTCCCCTCTTGCAACATAGCTGGATATCAGTCTAGAAGTGTAAACCAACTTCAGGGACCCAGTAAGAGCTTGTAGGAGGACCCAGAGTCTCTCAGAGCTTGCTAGAGTGACAGCAGACTTTCCTCTTCCCCAGTGGCTGGTTCTTCTGCCTCTACTGGTGTTGCAAAACACTGGAAAGGAGACGTCTTGACCAGACTCCAGCTTCAAACCTCTCAATGCAGCCAAGATGAATTCTACAACTTCTTTTAAATTTAAAACTAAGAACTCCTCTAATTCTTCAGTCTCAGTAACAAACAGCCACAGATATTTTTAATTTAACAAGTGAGGTATTCTAAAGCTCAGGCTTAAACACGAAGGGATTGGAACAAGGATACCAACACATTCCAGTATATAAACATTGAATTCCTACATTGTATCCTATTAAGCACAACCCTGGGCAGACTTACATAAATTGTTTTTACTGGATTTACATGGCACAAGTCAAAGTAACAATTACAATTTCACTGCCACTTGTCAATCATAAGGCAGAAAGTCAGACACAACTGTTGCATCAGCAAATCTGAGGAAGCAAGAGCATCAGCCTGGTTGGGAAAAGTATAATTTTTTGCTCTGGCTGAAAAAGCAGTATTCTGGATATCTGCCCTACCTTGAAAAGCAGGTCTCAATCTTAAACCAACTTTAGAAAGATAGAAGGCTGAAGTTGTATGGGGAAGTCACAATGAGATTCACTTTTGCATGGCTTAAGCAGGGTTCTTCAAGGTGAATACCAGGACAAGTGTCCTGAATGATTTTGCCCTGGAGTTCCCCAAGCCCACTCCACCAACAGACACAGGTGAATAGGAAATTGGTAGCATTTAGTCAAGGTACAGTGTGCTTCCTGCTTCAACACAACCTTAGTTGATTCGTCAAGGACAGGAATCATGTTTCAGTCTTGGGATGTTTTCTTCTACAAACTAACACACCTTCTTGCTTCTTGAGAAGAATTACTGTGATATATCAGGAAATACATTTAGAAAACATTCCTCAGAATGCCTCAGTAACAATACAGAGACTGAAATGTCAACCATTTACAACAGTTCAGAAAATAACCTTTGGCATCTGGTTGGTAGAATCCACAACAGAGAACTGGCACTGGAGAAGAGTAGTTAGTTCCTAAAAATTGAGCAGAGCCCGGCCTGGACCAAGACTGCCTACTCCTCTCTGACCAAAACAGTTGAAGATAACAGACTTTGAGGTAAAAATGCATCCACTGTAACTGAAAGAATCAGAACTGACAACTCTGCTTTTCTCAATCCTAAACTCTTTTTCGTGAAGACAGTGCTTTGACAGAAGGTAGTCATTTCTGGCATCAGCTATGAATGAACTAGCTCGTTATCAGCAATTTTACAACTTCCTGTTCTTAGGAACAAAGTGTCCCAAAAACAGAATCGCTGCGCTTGTTCCCTCTCCTCAAAACTGCTACATAGGCTTATGCAGCACAGTGAAAATAACAGCTTTATTTTGAACAGAAACTATTTAGGTGGCAGTAGTGGCCAGAAGAACAGAGGCAAAACAGGCCCCAATCCAAGAAGGGGGTTTGGGACCACCCTCCTCATCTGCTGAGTGCATCGTTAGCAGAGCCAGAGGGACCCAATATTAGACCAGTCCAATGACAACCAAACTCTGGGAGCTTCAACAAAAGTAGGTAATAAAGGTAACAGCAGATACTCACACCATATCTTAGCTTGGGCAACATTATTACCTGGGAGCCACTACATTAATTGTGTGGAAATCAAAACATCAGAGCAGAACCTCATCCTGGTGTTGGGAGCAGGGCATGAAGCTAGAAGACCACAGGAGACGGGCACTGTTCAGTGCTCATGCACATCTGTGTAGATATGACTCAGGCTACAATGCTCAGGTTTTACTGTAACCAAAACAACAGAAATATCCAGCTATTCAATAACATGTGAATATTTACACAGGAGAAAGCCTTCATACGCAAAATGCCTGTTCTGCTGGGATTGTGACAGACTTCCTAGCCAAAGCAGATATTTCACCCTTGAAAGCGTGAGTCCACCTGATATACATCCTAAACCAGCTTTATCTTTGTCTTGGTATGCATTTCCCATGAAGCTCACCTTAGGGAGATTCCCTGAGCTGGGGTCAATGCAAAGGTACCATTAAGAAGCTTCTTTTTTATGATCTTCCCTATTGGTTCAAGGCATAAATTATCTCAGCATTGAGAGGAGAGGGTAGAAACAGAAGAGATCCCTCTGAGGATATCATGCTGCAGGATTGTGCTCTAAAGCACACTATCTGAATTAGACCTGGCTGGTAGAGACCAAGTGGTCTCAAAATGCTCACATCTGATCCCTTTTACCAAGGCTATTTTACAGCTCGATGCACAAACAGGTGGCCAAAGTGCAGTGCAGCAGGTCTGCAGTCAAGCAAGACACAATAGGTTTTGGCCCCAGTGTGATCGTCTGCACATGAGGAAAATTGTCCCTTGTTCCAGCACACTTTCATAGCAAGACAAGACTTAAAGAAGGAAACCAGCCATTTCTTTTCTAAAATCGGGAATCTCTTAGAAATCTAAATCCAGATTTTCTTCATAAAACAAAAAAAAAGCCCTTTATCACATTCAGCAACAGCCCATACAGAGAACTCAGAGGAGTCAGCCCAAAACTAGAGGAAGGGAGCAGAAATGACATTTGCAGAGCAGGAAGCAGACACTTCTGGCCCTGGTTCTGCTCAACCACCAGAGCGCCTCAAGGAGGATTATGCAAGAAATAAACTCTCAGCTTAAAGTATGTAAACTGATAAAACAGCCTTGCTTTGATGCCGGCTCTGCAAGAAGCATTTCAGCTGAATCAATAACAGCGTTGTTCTTCCACTGCAGTGACATTGCAGCATCTGCAGAAATATTTTCACATTTCAGCTGTAGTGTTTATTCCAGAAAACGCAAAGTTTGTGGTGCTTATATTCTGGAGATGCAATCTGTGGCTGTACATTGCTGTAACCACTCAAACTTTGTCATGGGATGGATGATAGAGGATTTAGCCTTCTGTAAAGAACAGCATGCCAGATTTATGTGCATATTCTATTTCTCCACTAAGAATGCCTGACTTTTTATGGAAACCACAGAGATCCAGGTGGAGAAGTATTCAGGATATGACAACAACCAATTGCAGATTAGATCAGAAAGGGAAGCAGCAGCTGAGCTTAATATATGGAGAAAGAGTCAGGTTTAGTTTATGGCCTTTTCAGAGGATCTGAATAACCAGCCATCCATTTTAAACAGTCCTAGTGCATCACCAGTAGCTTCGCAGTGCCAAAGTTTTTACCTTTGGCAAAAGGAAACCAACAGGAAATGTAGAACTGTGGATGAGTAACAAAACAGGGAGCATAGGCAAGCAGAGGACACGCTGAGTTTTCAGGTGCTCTAGCAGATCCAGTTTCTGTCAGAGTTCATCTTGCATTCAGCACTTTTTTTCCCCCAAATGCAAGTGCTTTGCTGTTTCCCAGGGACATTACATCAGTACTTATCCCAGAGGCAGGACAAACAAAAATCTTTGTAGTCTTTATAATAAGGGATTTAATTTTACTTTTAAAGTCAGTTTTATTTAAGCATTAAGGAATCTCAAAATCTCTATCACGGTCAATATTTGGATGTATTTATCCTCAAAAGGGCTGTTGCCATTGCCACAGTGCATATCCAGACTGAAAACCTCTCCCTTGCTTTTCCAATGTCTTTCATTTTTCTCCCTTAGTGCTCCATCACTCTCCTGTCTTCATGCACCTTTTTCTGGAGGCTTAGACCCCTTTCTCATTTGGCACTTCTACACAGAGGTGACTGTCCTATAAATGCTGAGCCAGCTCCCCTGCACCAGCAGCACAGGCTGCAGCATCTGCCCATGAGCAGAGACAGGCCCTGCTGCTGTACCCTGAGTGATCTCAGCCCTGAGGACAACCTGTTCAGCTGGATCCCTGCGTAACATATTTTCCATAGCACAGGCTTTTATTTTCTGAAGTGCTAAAAAGTGCAAATATCTGGATGGCTCCTAAAATTCAATCAGGCTACTGAAGTTAACATCTTCAGGTGCTCTCAGCCTACCACATGAGCCATTCACTTCTCTGTATTTGAAATATTTTTGCCATGGTTTTTGTACCACAGGAGATGATGTGATTCATTAAGCAGCAGATGTCAGCTGAGGAGAAGCCTGCTTCAAGGACTAAGAGCAGTAGCAGCACCAGCAGACTTCTTAGTGAAAGCTTTTATTTTCTTGAGTCAAAACAAAGCAAGTACAGGGTACACAGCTTTCCCATTTTGACTTTTGTAGAGATTCTCCACACTACTTATGCTTTAAAAAAAGAAAGTCATTTGAAAGGAAGAGATTGAAGCACACCACTGTGACATTGTGTAGCTCTCCATTTGGGGAGCAGTGTGTGAAAGAAGTTTTAGCTACATCACATTTCAATTGTCTCCATTTAAAACTGTCTGTAACTTTCAGCTGGGGAAAAATACAAGGAAAACCTGATTTCTGTGCTAATAAGCAGAGGTAAAGTTCAATCCTTTCTTTTTCTCCTCCATCCTCCATTATCATCAGTACTCCAGAAAGACTGAGTAAGCAACACAATGCTGCAGGAATGAGGAGGGAAGACAGAGAGACTGCCAACAGTATAGGCAAGAAATTTTCCCATCTCTCTCAGTCCTACGGTTCTTGGAAAGCTTTCCTGCTTTTGATGATAGCATCCCAGTTCCATGCTTCATTACCTTCATCTCCAATTTGTTTTTTAGTTTAATCTGAGCATCTAATGGGAAAAGAAGCATCATTCTTTGATTTCTCATTTTAAATTCTTTTGTTTGATTATTCTCTTCAATATTCTTTCACCTTCTTCCCTGAGCTCCATCTTCTTCCACCATTTTGCAACTTGTTTTTGCAAAACTCTTTCTGTATTTTCATGAGTTGATTTATTTTCTCTTTCCCCATAGTTTTAAACCTTACATTTTGTAAGCCAACGGTCAAACTCCCCTCACCGTTGCTGATACATGCTTCAAGAACACGTGCTCTCTTCCTTTCTTTGTGTTGGTAGAAAAGACTGCTGTCAATGCTGACTCCATTTATTTACTCTACAACGTGACCTTTCTAATCCCAGATGAACTGTGTAGGATATGGCTTTCCACGGCAAGAACTAATGCCCTCTCTCTATTGCATTTTGACCCCTTTGCCTTGCATCTCTCTTTGCTCCAGCTTATGGAAACAAGTAACAGCATTGTGTGAACTGTTGAGGCACAATTCAGCAGTCTGGTGCTGCTCAATAAGGTGCACAGTAATAGGCTCTCTCCGAAGAGATTTGCCAATTTTTATTACATAGGAATAGGGTAAGCCAACACATATGACCTCAGCAAGTCATCAGAAAGTACATGGTCAGACTGGAACAGGGTCATTGCATCCTGAGGGGGACTTTTTTTCCATCTTAGTGAAGCAAGGGTCAGCTCCCTTGGGGTGGGATGTAACTTGAGCACAGCCAAGACATTCATGGGAATTGCATCAGTTGGGCGGGTATACAGCACTTGTAACAGATGATGACAAAAGCACTTGGGAACAGACTCTGAACATTAATTCTACATTGCCCTTTTGTGTTTAAATCATTCAGCTGCTGCTTCATATCTGGTGTAACTTTTCCAATGGCTTGTCAATGCATTTGTTGCTACTGTTAAATAACAGTACTTTGAAGGTCAGCTAGATGATAGCCCATTTTCTGATGTTACTCATGTTTCAGTTTGCTTCTTCACTTCAGTCAGAGGTAAGAGCCCACTGCACTGACTGCTGCACTCAAATCAGCACAAGGGCTGCCCCAGCTGTGAAGGGTTTGCAGCCTGCACAGAGGTAATATGGGGAACACAAGGGAGTTCTGTACCACGCATATACACTCTTCCCTCTTTTGTTGCACTGCTTTCCTATAGGACTTGCCAGCTCCTCATCTCCAAGGATCCACAACAGATAGCTTCCCAAACCAGCAGGTCACTGTAGTATACATATGAAGTTCCATATGAACTGCATTTGTTCTTTACAGTTTATCAATGTATTTCCCTTCAGGTCAGCTCTAGAACTTATCTTTAAGACAAGAAATAGGGAATCTAAATCACCACTACAAACCTCAAATACACCCTCCATACCAATAATTTTAAAAGAAGCTCTTTGCCATGAGTGGTTCTGTACTGTACTTCTGTCACACAACAGTCACAGCTACTTTAAAAATGTACACACTGTAAATTAAAAATTACGCGCTCCTTAGCTCTGAGGAGGTAATTGTGCAGTCACTCCTGAAGCATAATTTGAGTGCAGCAGTCTTGCAGGATAGAGGAAGAGCCAGTGCACACTGCTGTTGTTCTCACCTCCACACAGCCAGCAGGGAGAAGTGGCATCCTGCCTTGCACAGCTGCCTCCTGACATTTGCAGGAGTTTCCTCTGCTGTTGCTATATTGCTGCAACCAGCAGAAGAAATACATTGCCCTTTGCTGAAGGAGATCTTCAGCAACCTGCTCCTGTTTTGATTGGCACAGGCCTTGAGAGAACTCTGGGAATTTGGAAGTTCAAGAGAATTTTCAAGCTTGAGAGAATGTGCTTCTTACATATTGCTGGCACAGCCAGTGCGGCCTTCCAAGTCCTGTAACTGCTCCTCCTTCCCACATAATCTGTTTTCCCAAACATTTAGCCAGCTCAAGGCCGTACTTGGATCTCTGTGAATGTTTAGCACACTGCTACGTCACTCTTTCTTGATGCTGCCCAAGTGCTTGCCTAACGTCTGACTCCTGAAAAAGTATGGCTGTTTATAAAGCTTTATACAATACGCATAACGATGAGACACATCAAATTCAGCACACTGTGTCCAAAGCTTTACTATTAAAAATAGCTCAGACTGCATCACTGCATTTGTCCTGATCTAGAGAATTTGCAGTGCTCTCTGGTGCTGCTAGTAAATAATTGACTCTAATGTAATGACTGTCAGAAGAATTTAATGTTTAATCAGCCTAGAGTTTTTGCTTTAGTTTTTAATTCTTTGCTGCTTCAAACCAGCCTCTCCTTTACAGGATCACAAAACCATTTAGATTGGAAGAGACCTTTAGGATCGAGTCCAGTTGTAAACCTAACACTGCTATTATAACTGACTGCTGAGAGAAGAGGTGGAGGTGAGGAGAATAGTGGCTTCTGGCCATCTTTCTGGGTCTCCACATGTTCAGCACTGACTTGCTCTCATGATTATTTAGAGCCACAACACAGCTTCAACCATGCTTTGGACAGCATCTCCATGTTTTCCCCCACCCTCAATGGTCCTTGGAGAGTATCTTCATACTGCAAGAAGAAAAGAGCAAACACACTCTTTCCTCCTCTTCAAGAAACGCTGTGCCACATTTGAGTGGTATTTGTTTGTTTTTCCAGACCATATGGAATTTCTTTCCTTATTTATGTATTTTGGATGAATCTGTTAGCCATAGCTATTCTATAGCTACAGTCCTAAGACAGCAGCCATATAATTTCATTTCCAGGTTTTTAGGAAACCAGCACAGATGTAGAAAGAACACATTTCAGTATTTACGAAGTGCTGCGTTTCCATAAAGAATGAGAACCTGGTTATAATCATAACTGTTCATTAAGTGCAAAACACAGCTACAGGTGAACAACAGTTAATCTAGAACAGTAAGGTTTTTAAAAAGGAACACTTGTAGGGCCAGGTCTATATCCTTGCACACTAATCTTAAACATACCAGAGTCACTGGAAGTGCTGGAAGATTCCAGAGATTCAGGCTTACTCCTGAAGAACACAGTGAACACAAGTCCTAGGGAGCTGTGAGAAACACACAGATCATTAACGCCATACAGTGCACTGGCCTGGTGAAACATCACTCTGCACGTCAGCACAGCACGTGCCACAAGAAACCACGTTCCTGTATCCCTCAAAGATGTTGACACAACTGGTGCAAAACAGAACCATCTCACTTCCCTTGTTATTAGCCCTAATAATTTTTCAGGGAGAAACGGACATCTATCCTCTCAGCAGTTTTGTATGAAAACATACCTTTAGACCATGTTGTAATAGACTTAAATTCATTGGGCAATATTTTGGGCAGAGACAACAGAAAAATGTGTGTGGTGGACTAGCTAATAGCAAACTTAAATCGTGGGTTGTTTATTTCCTAACTCTCTGAAGCATCTTCCATCTTTTCCAGATATCTTCACCACTGTCTTCAGTATTGATATCCCACTTTCTAAAGAACATGGACCTTAGGCTGACATGGTAGAGGCATTGCTGTATCCTTATTTATTTATTTCCTTTCTAAACCTAAGTTTTCCTCCCCAGCAGCCCTTCTACAGCCTTTCCATGAAGGCTTTCTCAGAAAGAGCAAACAAAAATTTTCTGACCTTCAGATCTGGTCAGGGCTGCATTTTGTATGAAGGGGAGATGACCTATGAAAGACACCCTCAAGGACAACTTTAGGTTCCCTGGGACTGGCAGAGTTTCTCTTATAATGTTCAAACCTAGAATTGCAGGAGATGTCAGCAAAGTGTCAGTCTTCCTTTTGGCTCAAGGCCCTGAGGTAGGGGAGATGAGTTTCATGAGAAATTGTGATTTGTAAGAATATTCCTTAACTAACCTTGAGTTCCACACATCACAGCATAGCCAGCTATTTGCATTACAGACATTCACTACATCTCAGAGTGAGGAGAGAAAACCCACAGTTACTGAGACATGTCTGCCAATCCAGGAGAGCACCCAGATTTCCTGCTCTAAAGTTTACTCTAATCTAAAACAAAGGCTTTTTTATTATTTAAGATTCCTGGAGTGTGGTGTGGTGTCCCATCTCCCACATTATACATTTTTTTCTGAACTTCATGAGGAGCACTAGTGCAAATTAAACCCCAGTATCTACAACTCCTGTTCCTCCAGCCACTTCTGCTGTATCTTTGCCAGGACCAATTCTATGCATTCTCCAGGAAAGCAAATCATCCCACACCAACCAAAGAGCACTCACACACCTTCCTGTATCCCTGTGGTACAGGTATAGAAGGGAAGAGAAACAGATCCAGAGAGATTCATCAGCAGAGCTGCAACCCTGCACTTCATAGTCTCAGACAAGCTCTCTAAACCAAGGCTTTGCTGGCATTTGGGGGATTCTGATCCACCTCCATAAACCAAAAGGAAGATAAATTCTTAGAGGTGTTTCTCTCAGAGGAAAGAAGGAAGGTGTGGAAGTAGCATAACATCTTGAGATGTGATGTAGCAGACTCCAGTCCCTGCTGGAAAACACATACTCAGGCCCAGCTGATGGGCTCTGCAGTGTCTGTCATTGTGCATGAGACACAGAGGCAAAGGACATATTTACTGACATTTTAATTTTGTAAATACACTGCTTTGCAGCCAACTTTTTCAGTACAGTAATTAGATGGAGATTTTCAGAAAAGCCCAGCTCCCACAAGTATTTATCTAGTGGCTACTTTGTGCCTGTGAAAACCTCATTCTCTCCTTAGTGTCTGCAAAGAACCGTTTTGCATTAGAGTCCTAAATGGAAGCAATTACCCTTGCCTTGGCAGTAATACAGCTCTTGCAGAAACTGGGACTACTTTTTCTCCTCAGTCCAGTTTCCTCCCATGGAGTTATTGCTTTAATTCTAGTATCCATGCAATGCTTCCAGAACTTGTGCTGCTATAAAAACCTTACTTCAAACCACCTGATTTTTATTTCCCTCTCCCTAAATCTAAAAAATATTGCTTTATGATATCTGGAGTTTATAATAGATGGGATGCATGCCAGAAGGAACAATAGGAGGAAATGAAAGATGAAATTATTAGCCAGGAGTTAAACAGGAGATGAAATTACTCTAAAGTGTTTGAGATGTAAGAGGACCTTTATTTTTGGAAAAAGCAGGAAGATTCTCAATACGAATTCTGGGTGGGGAAAACCTCTTACAGATAAAGAGACAATTGCTATCCTCTTCTAATCCTTGTTGTTCCACCCCAACATATTTTAAGGATCAGTTCTATTCTTGCACATCCACTACATTGTTTCCCCCCCCCCCCCCCCATTACCTATGATTCAACAGCATCTATAATAAAACTGCCAGTTAACAGCAGGACAGGCCAAGCCACACTTGATAAGACAAGAAAAAGCACAGGTTTTGCAACACAACCCAAAACTGATAGCCACAAGCTTACCTAACTCAATCCCAGACTCAGCTTCACAAAATTCAAGCTTGGACCAGCATCAAGGTAGAAAGCAGAGGCTGCACACCCAGCAGGCTTCACTGAGGTGGGCAGGGCTTGTCTTATCCTGTCCTTCTCTCCAGATTGAGGGAACTACATACAGTTCTTTTCTTTCTACCTCCATTTATAACCTACATATCAATAGGCTGGAGAGCACATGTTGTCATTAGGCACCTGAGACCTCATTAGGCACTCATGAGTACCTCCTGTGGCTCCTTTTTTTTATCAGGACCTTGCCTAACTCCTGAGTTTTGAAGAGGAATCAACCCAAGCAGTTTCTCTGCAGCTGAGAAGCCCAGTTCTGACTCAGACTACAAATATGGACATTTTCAGAATGCATTAAGACAGCAAACATGATAGTCAGACCATAAAGTTGCGTGCACAGGGAGAATGAAAACTATCCCAAAAGACTTCACAGGTGTTTAAAGTGAGCAACTGCTCCAAAAGCTTTCACAGGTGATCAGCATGAGCATCCATAATGGAGCTGTGTTCAGCAGGAGCTTGAATCATGTTTACAGCAGTGAAGTGCTTTCTGAGGTACAGCGAGCTGATATGCCAGTTGATATCCCAACCTCACAGCAGAAATACCTGGGATATTCTTATGTCATTTTAAACTGGGGAGACTTTTACCACCCACATCTTTCCTTCTTTAGCTACAACTCAAGGAACACACCTCCCCATAGCCCCTGAACAAACACACGCAACCCTAGTCCTGAAAAAATATAGCAAGACCCCTCAACCATCAGAATTCCTTAAGATCCAGTTCCCCATGCTGCGTTGTATCTCTTCCCTGCCCCACCACGCCTGCCACAACCCACTGCCACAGGTTTCACCCTCTGGCTGCAGCACACTGCAGTTCTTGCCCTTCAGAGCAGCTTGGACAAACTGGGCAAGGCAGAGAGAAGAAACACAACTAGGAGGCAGAATCAGGTGACTCAGACTCTTTTTGGTCAGGTTGAAACTCATTTTAAAAATGAACACAAGTTCAGGTCAAAAATCTTGCGTTTCCTTTAGTTGAAACTTCAGGTCAGAATGAACAAGTCAGGCTGGAGAACAAGTCTTAGGAGGAGCGGCTTGAGGGAACTGAGGTTGTTTTACCTGGAGAAAAGGAGGCTGAGGGCAGACCCTATCACTGTTTGCAACTGCCTGAAAGGAGGTTGTAGAGAGGTGGGTCTTGGTCTCTTCTCCCAAGTGACAGGATGAGAGGAAATGGCCTCAAGTTGCACCAGGGGAGGTTCAGATTAGACATCAGGAAAAATTTCTTCACCAAAAGGGTTCTCAGGCACTGGAACAGCTGCCCAGGGAGGTGGTGGAGTCAACATAGCTGGAAGTGTTCAAAAGACAGGCAGATGAAGCACTTAGGGATCTAGTTTAGAAGTGGGCAAGTACAGTTGGACTCGATGATCTCAAAGGTCTCTTCCAACCAAGTGATTCTATGATTTTGTTAAATAATAAGTATTTCTGAATGAGGCAGCAAGTCAGCTCCTATGCCATTTTTCATACTGTGCTATTGATTTTGTGTAGGCATTGCAGATTTTTTTGTACACTGAATTTTTAGGGCTGTTTTTCCCTCTTCTTCATTAATGATATTAACTTAAGTTCAACTGTAGCAGCAGCTGCACTACAGTTTCCCTAGAACAAGTGGTGGTTGGGATTACCTTCATTTGACATAGAAACTAACATTCATTTCACTTAAAACCTGCTATAAAGTAATATAATATGACTATTACTATTAATCTTCTCAGCATGGTTGCTGAAAGATGAAGACTATTAAAAAAGTTAAGGTTATTGTTCTTCTGTTGAAAGACAGATTTCCAAGAAAATTTCTATTATTCACTATTAAAAAGTTAAAAATTACTCCAAATACCATTTTTTATCCATGCTGAGAGATGGAAATTTAGGATAACAAGGTGTGCTGTATAACTGTTTACAGCCACTACATTAAAGGTAACTGTGCCATGCTGAGACATCTAGCACCAGCCCTGCCCCTTCCACGAGCTTATGAATCATTATCGCTTTTCAGTAACCACCTTATCTTTCTTCTGGGGGGACTTTATATTGCCCATGGCAGCGTTTGCTTTACGTACCATAGTGATGGATCTATTACTTATTCAGTGCTTTCACGTTTTCTGCAGGGCACTGTGGGTAGCAGGAAGAACCTCTGGGTATTGTCTGGCTTTTGGTGCCTTTGTAAAGCTGAGCTCTGAGCCCGGTTCTCCTTCACAGCCAGAGGATGAATCTGTTATACAAAATTTCCATGTAGTATATCCTCAATGGGCTTTTGACCTAAAATTATGCAAATCTTTGCTCCCCTAGAGAAGAAGTGGAGAAAATAAGCTGGAAAATATTACAGACAGGAATGTTATGTGTCAAAAATATGAGACTAGTTTAAGAGAGGACATTAAGAATGAATTTGAAATAGAGCATTATTTCACATGAGCTAAATAGACCATCTCCAGTGGATAGTGAATGTATCTGTTGTGCTGGCAAGTGTATATTCCTGTTTTTCTGAGCATTGCTTATGGTTGTATCACAGACACGGTTGTAGTTCAATGTGAAGAATAAGTGGGGATTCACTAATGGCCAACAAATACAACAGAAAAACCAGTTAAACATTATTATTTCTGTCTCTGGACGTTTAATTGATTAAATTAGCTCTGAGTCTTTTTTCCTAGAGATCCAAGTATTAGGTCTGCATCCAGGTATTTAGTGCTGGAAACTCCCAGCTGTCTTACATCCCCTCCATTTACTGTTGGAGTGTTTAGGTCTCATTTAAGTGTATGTAGAGAGATACTGGTTAAACAATAAAACTGGTTAAACAACGGGACAATGCTCAGTGTTAAACCTATCAGAACACTGCCACTTCCAATCTGCTTGAAAATACACACAGTGTTCAGTTTAGTCAGACACCACAAGAGAAAACATTAGCTAAAATGGAGTAAAACTATATCCCAGCAGCATTTATTTTTCCAGATTTTGTGTCCTTGAGTGCAGTTGCAGGAGGAGCGTGAGAGCCGCCCTTCAGCCCAGCATCGTTGCCTGTTGCATTTTGTAGACACCGCCGCAAGATACCTGTGGCCTGAAATCTGATGCTGTCTGCAGGAGCAGGAAGACTTAACCATATGCAATATATATGCACAGTAAAACCTGAAAATCCATACCAGTCACATTTCCTCACATCAACCTCAGGCATGTCCCAGATTTATAAGCCACTTCTAAGTGATTTCATTCCTAGGAATGCATCCTGGCTAACATTGCCTTCGTATACAGCATGCTGCTTTTGATTTAATCTTGATTAATTATTTTTGTCTGGCCATTCAAAGCCCACTCATCAGGGGCAATGATTTATGGTGCAGGGCATGAAATAGCCAGATTCTATTAGAAAGATTTGCAGTTACAAGACTGAAGCATTATTTATTGGAGTTCTACTAGCAATTTGTAACTTTTCTCCCAGTGCCTGTGAGTGGGCAAGTGGGTTCTGCTCTGCATTTTCTATTATGGTTACTTCTTTTATTTACTAATCTGTTCTCAGCAGCCTTGGGATAATGACAATACTTACAGGTATCTGTCTACACCCATTTAAATAAGACCTAAAATACTCCCAACGGTAAATAGAGGGGGTGTAAGACAGTCAGGCTATTCTAGCATTGAACACACCTAATACCTGAATCTCTAGGCAAAAATATGCAGGACTAATTCAATCAGTTAAATGCCCAGAAATAGAAATGTTGAATGCTGACTTTTGTATCTCACAAATCAGCTGAAAGCTTTCCAGATACCCTTGAGCTTGCCTGCCAAGTTAAAAAACGCTGTTCCCAACGTTTCGCAACCAGTATTTTTGTGGGAGTTAAAAATACACATATATTTCAACAAATACTGCCTCTCCTCCTCCCCTGCTGAACCGAGGCCGCTCCTCTGCCTGTGGTGAGAGGGGAGGCAGGGGCTGTCCTGAAACTTGATGTTATGGAGTTGCCACTGCTCCACTCCTAGCTCCCCACATCCATGCCTGGACCAGGCTTTACTGCTCTGCTTCCCCCTTCTCTCTCCTTTACAAAACATCTCGTGGCATTTGAATTTTCCTTTTGGTTCTGCTTTAGGAGAAAGGACTCTGGTTATTTTTCAGAAGAAGTTATTAAACAATGGGAAGGACTGTGTGTACAAGTGAGAGGCAGTGGAGGGTCTGACAGGAGCCGGGCACTGGAGGTCAAGGAACTCTCCAAAACTCGAACAGTTTGGGAGAGCTCCTGACAGATGCTACACAGATGAGATTTATGTGCTGTGACATTGCTTTTTGCTGAGAACCAGGAAGTTAGGGACACTGTCCTTGGTTTATTGCCTCCATTGAAATGTGGGATTTCTGATCCAGATTAAGTATTTAGATATTTAAATTAATTTGGTGTAACTTGTATAAACTTGGTCAGGAAACAGTCTGGTTCTGGCTTAAGGTACTGATGACCAAATTTAGGCTGTGAAGCCACACTGGTATTTCAGCAGCCTATCACTTACACCACAGGCCAGCAGCTGCCCTAGTTCAATGGTTCTGGATGGAGTCACACACCTGAGAGCTCTACATTTCCCTCTCCAACACAAAGCCCTTTGCAGCATGTGCAAAGGGAACACTCTGGTCAGTAATAATTACTAGTTTTCCCTCTGCACCTTGCCCTTGAGGTCCCATCGCTTTCACAATCAGAACAGGACTGGCCTCTTTCAGTGTGTGCTCAGGAACTCAGTGAGTAACATGTAGGAAATGAGGGGAAGGATGCTGGCAATTCTATGGCATCTTTTGTAATAGATGGGGTCTTAACCCCAGTGTCCTGGATAAACTCCAGTTCTGGTAATTGCATTCTGCAAAGTTAAAATCCCCCTGCAGTTTCAAATCAATCCATTATTCTTCACTTCCTTTTCTAAATTGCTGTGCAGCTTTGCTTTGTGCTGCTGAAGAGTTGCTTTGTTTCACCTGAGGGATGATGGCATTTCATGACTGTATGAAATGGGCCTGAGTGCACAGTTTGTACGACACTTTGGGATTATTCATAATTAAGTATCCGCTCCCTGTAACTGAATGGGTTTATAATGCTGGGTGAAGTAGTACGACACAAAGCACCACTTCTCTCTCTACTTGAAAGTTGGTAATATAAAACTTATATGGGCAGCAAAAGACAGAAGTTTTCTAGAATTCCCCTTAGCCAGCTAAGCATGTGAGCTTTAAGTGGCTGCCTCAGTCTTTATTTTCTCATATTGTTATTGATTAATTGCTCTACTTCAATTTCCTTGTTCTAAATGGAAACATTACAATCGTAACTCCAATCTCTGGCCACAACACAAACTGATTGAAAATCTTTAAATTGTGTCAGGGGGAGGAGGTCACAGAGAGTGGAAGGAAACTTTTTATTTTTATTATTAATTTTCATGTGTTCCAGGACTTACTAATTTCACCCATGTGTAGAAAAAACACAAGGTATTTCTGTTGCAGTCAAACCTGGGAGATGCCTCAGCATCATAAACTTGCTCTGCCATCATGTTTTCCCAGCAGTGTGTCCTGGTAGGAGACATGAGGATATTCCACAAACATCAAAACATACCAGTCCTTCTGGAGCTAAGCCAGTGACCTTTTCCAGCTCCAGTTGGTTAGTTTATAACTTTGCCTTCAAGATTTGGGCTTGTCCTTATTGTACTCATTGCCTGTGGCCTTGCAGGAATGTCACAGACGTCTTCTGAACTTGCAGCCTCTTCTGGAAGGAGATGGTATGATCTAGCAGCCATGTGTCCCACGGCAGAGATATGCCTTCTAGGAACCTTAGGAGGGGAGAAAATAGCTAGAATCTCACGTTTGCAAAATGTATTCTTTAGCTTATACTATTCCTTTAACCCAGGGATATTATGCACAAAGCAGAAGATCAATACAATGGTGTAAGTAACACAATGGTGTAAGTAATACAATCACAGAATCATAGAATCACTTGGTTGGAAAAGACCTTTGAGATCACTGAGTCCAACCATACCTGTCCTCTATTAAACCGTATCCCTAAGCTCTTCATCTACCTGTCTTTTAAACACCTCCAGATATGGTGACTCCACCACCTCCCTGGGCAGCTGTTCCAGTGCCTGAGAACCCTTTTGGTGAAGAAATTTTTCCTGATGTCTAATCTGAACCTCTCCTGGTGCAACTTGAGGCCATTTCCTCTCATCCTGTCACCTGTCACTTGGGAGAAGAGACCAAGACCCACCTCACTACAACCTCCTTTCAGGCAGTTGTAGACAGTGATAAAGATCAATGGTAGTAAGTAGATTTCTCATGCCCTTTCTTTCCCTGCAAGGTAGGTCGTTATCTGCTCCTCAATTGCTGCAGCACTGTTTTGAAGAAGGCTAAGAGTGAAATCAATAGGAAAGATTATGGAAAATTATATACAATGTGGCATCTTGAAAAAAAATATGCTTAATCTGAAACAGAAAAATTCTGTATTAAGAGCCACATGTGCATCTCATTTAGAAAAAAATCTATACTATTATTAAAGCAGCCATAATGAGAGTATTAGCTACAAATTAGGTATGAGTACTGGGAAGCAAGCTTTGTGTAGTCTATGGGTGAGGGAGAGCAGTGTGTCTTGCACTGTGAGACAGATCAGATACGAAGCTGATAGATCTGAGGGCTCAGCAGAGGTCAACTGAGGACCCAACTGATCTTCAATGGTATTTTATACATTCACAATGTTTTATGCGTAAACCACAGTATTTTAAGATCCATCCTCTAGAAATAAAATGTCAGAGAGTAAATATCAAGCCTTTCCTTGTAGATCTGGGGGGGCAGGGAACCCAGAATGACTAACAAACTACAGCTGACAGTGTGCTGCACTTTGAAATGCCAAAGAGTGTGTTTATGGCACTGCTTCCTCAGAGGACTCCAGCATCTCCACGCGGCAGCCTTGTGTGACTAGAGAGGACCCTCAAAATCCAGCTACAGCAACCTGGCTCCTTTCCCTGCCCAATCCACCACCTTTTTCTACAGACCTTGCAGCAGCTGCGGCTGTCACAATGATCCCCTCTCCTTCCTCCATCCCCAACCATATATTGCAGGGTAGGCCCTCTGGAAAAGAAAATAAGCAATGATTTGCTTCCCACATGTTGTCGTGTTATTCAAGCTTGCTCCCCTTCCTCTTTCAGGAAGGAGGTGATATTCTATCCTTAGCTTGAATTTTAACAGTGTCTTTCAAAAAGGCTATGGGAACTGGTTTAAAATGGCGATGGGAACTGGTTTAAATGGCTATTTGTGAACTTGCTCGAGTGACCCAGAGGAGTTCTCCTCCAAGCCCAGATGCTGACCTGGTTTTGAAATGGGAAATTTTCACAAGCAGTGTTTCAGTGATTTTGAAAGTTTTCCAATTATTTCTTTTTTAAAAAACAAAACCGGGAAATGAGTAGTGTATTTTTTTCCGTGTTCATCCCTGCCCTTTCTGTTTTGTTTTTTTTCAGTGAGAAAAGTTAAAAGGAAAAAAAAAAAAGGAGAAAGGGAAACAGGAAGCATAAATGGGAAATTATTCTAAAACGGATTATTTTGATTAAAAGTCCTGTCAGAGCTTTGAAATAAGAGTGCCCTTTTACCAACGGTGTGGTGGGGAAAGGACTGTGCAGGACAAATTAGAGGAATATTGCCTCTGCCCCCCAGCTGAGTTAATTCTGTTAGTTAACTATCGTGAGAGCAGTATTTACATAACCACTCTTGGTGGGAATCGTGTGCACAGCGCTGCTCCAGCTTCCCAGCCAAAAGAACGGGAAGCACCAGCTCTCAAGGACCTTGTATTTGTGCAGTGATATAATTCGCAGGCTTAAGAGCCTTCTCTAGCCTGGCCACTGAAGGCCTGCACATCCCAGTTGGCCAACTCACTCCTCCTGGGCCAATGCTCAGGGGAAACTCCTCTGCTTCCACAGCATGCAGGCTGCGGGCTGTTCCTCCAAGGCAAGCTCAGAGTAGCCTCCACTCTAACCCTGACCACAAAGAGCTGGAGTGGGTGCACACCTGGACGTGCCCACAGACAGGATGGGTGCACGGACAGTTCAGCTGATGCTCAGACCTCACAAGGGCCATCCATCACCCCTCTGGCTGAGGACCCATGGCTGGTTGCTTCACTGGAGAGAGGCTGGATGCCAGTCTCTGCCTGATACTTTCAAGAAACTCATTGCCATAAATGTAGACAAATAAATAAATTTTGATAAATGTCAAAATCTTGTTCTTCTTTTGAGTTTCCTTGGCTTTTCTTGGCAGCTAAGCATGCCAATGGTGAAAATGTGTGTGCTATTAAAAACAAAAATGGATCTTAATTTATCTCTCAGACATTGCTGTGCCTGTAGGCACTGATTGGAACAGTACCTGTAGAGTATTTATTCCTTGTGAAGATATGTAAAGCCTGTAATCAAATCAAGACTGAAATCTTTCCGATAATCCAAATAGAACTCTGTAAGTCTCACACTCTGAGGCGTATTTTCCTGCCCTTGTATTTTTACTACGTCTCTTTACACATCCTTTCCAATTTTGCAACATCCTTTCCAAGATGCAGGAGGCAGAACCACGTTTGCTATTCCAGTCTCACCATAACAATGGAGTAGGAAAGAGATTAAAACATCCAGTCTCTGTTCTCCTATATCCCTGGTCTCAGCAGAGGTATAAGTTAGCAGCACTCATAATGATTTATGTAATTTGATTTCTTTCAAGAAGAGAATACTATTTCCTTTCAGAATATCACCAAAAATTTATCATCTGTTGCTTTTAAGACTTGCACGTTTTATTCTGTCTCGGTGATCAATCCCTGATCCTGTAGGTGAAACTGTTTTGAACCCAGATGAATTAACATGACCTTGTTTAGCAAGTACGTTTAAGAAGACATCTGGCATGCAATGTTTCCCTCTCATTTTCTTTAGAGAAAATCATATCTAAGCATATGCCTCAGGAAAGAGTGCAGTAGTATTTCGTAGTACACGAGACACTTCTTGTGCATTTAAAATTCTCCCTGGTGACAAGTATGAATTTTTCCTCCTTAAATAAAGAAACTTGCCCTGCAGTCACAGCAGCTGTCCACACGACACCCATTAATATGTTGCTGAAAAGAGGTCACCTTTGCCTTCAAAAGGAGGTTCTTCAGCTCTGCTCTGTCACCGTCTGATTACCTGGAAAAAAATGAAGATAAATCCACCTTAAGACATGTATTTACAACCACCATTGGTTCCGTTTCAAACTGTTAGTTCCTCAACACCCTAGCAGTAAAAGAGCTGTAAAATCAACTGCTTGCAAGAAGCCCTTGCACTGTCCCATAAGCACTCATAGCTTTATGATCAGGTCCGTGGAAAAAGAGCAGAGAAAATTGCACTTAACGCAGATTCCTTGGAGCAATTTTTTTTGTCTGTAAGAAGTGAACACTAATTTATTGTGTAAATACAATTTAGGGTCACTCTTTAAAGCAGAGGCAATTACCCAAGGATGGAAGTATAAACTATTATATGCATCGAACAGACAAAATTATGTGTGTTCAGAATCAAATACAATCCATATTTTAATGCCCAAGTCAGGCACGGGGATCTCAACAAATGCAATTTAAAAAGTTATTGAAATATCAATATATATCCTCACATTATTTTACTTGCTGTCAAGCCATTATCATAGCAGACATCAGCTGACCTGGCCAGGAGATCTTAAAGGAGTGTATTGTGCAATCCATGTTGACAAAATAGGTTCAGACTGCAGATGCACAGCTCACACCATGGCCAAAATAGCTTTCAAGTGGTCACTTCAGGGGTGACTGGAATCACTACATGCATCCCCCATAACCCACAAAAACTTAATTGAAGTTGCAGAAATAAAATAAAGCAGCCACTGGAGGATGCATTATTTAGGATGGTTCCACATTCCAAAATTCTCCTGAAAAATATTGCCATGGGGGTACTGTGTAGGCAGGATGGGACGTGGTACCTGGAGTTCAGGACCCTCAGCTCACTCTGTCCCATCAGGTCTGGCAGCTCCAAGGATTTTTTGCTTCACATCACAATATAGGTGGTTGGGTACCTTGCCCAGATGGAATATTTTTTTAGTCTCCAGAGGAAAGTGGTGTAATTTTTTAAAACTTGTGTACAATCAGACTAAAGAACAAAGCTTTGAATAAACATTTGTTGAAAGACAGCTTGTAGATGACTCATTCCTCAAGATATCCACATTTACCCGCTGCCTCAATGCAAACCACTCGTGCTGCGTAGAGTCCAACCCACTTTGTTGATAGAGCACAGTAAATAGCTGCTAAGAAAAGCCCTATATAGCCCTGAGATTGCTTCTGTTTCTTCCCAGTGCATTACTCCAGGATTTGTACCAGAGCAGGCATGAGGAGTAGTGTCCAGTTCTCATGCCTTGGTCAATCAATATACTCTGATGATACAGCCTCAACAGATGATTAAGTGCCCTTCATGTTGCTCCCATGAACACCAGGCAATTGCACAGGGAGACATCCAGACACCTTTCTGTGACAGGTTTGGACATTGGAATTACTTAGATTTTCACTGTAACCAGATCTGAGCACCCAGCAATTTGGCACAAGATCTTGGACTGGATCCTCTGGGCACCACTGCAGTACAAACACTAAACAGTGGTAAATAAGTTGCATTTCTAAGGTGAGTACCTTTTTCCTGAAGTGTAGTTTGTTCGTGAAGACTACGTGAGAGGAGAAAAACAATATTCAATTATAAATATTTATCATCAGTTTTTTCTTTCTGTTTTCAAGAAAGAGAATATTCCATTTACCAATAAAATAGTCTCATTAGACTCTGCACAAACCAATTATATGATTTTCATCATCTTTCAACTTTCATAGGTTCTTAATTGTTGTGGGAGAAACAGTTGTTATTAAATAGCTGTTTTTATATGATCCAGATATTATGACTGTTGAGCCAGTAAAATGCACAGTATATTTGTTCCACTACTCTTAAACTTTTTATTTTCTTGGATTATAGACACAAGCCTTGCAAACCAGTCAGTTAGCAAGACAGAGAGATACAATTAAAGTAAAATGGAGGTGTTAATAATTATATATATAAGCAGCATAAAAAAATACATACATTCACAGCTCTAGCACATCCTCTTCCCTCTCACCTAAACCAGGGAAGATTACAAAGGTGCACTGCAGCTTAAATCTATAATTCTTCCCAAATGACTTGCCCCAGACTCTAAAAATTCAGGAGTTCATTAAAAAACATCATGATGTCTAAAAATAATAACTATAACATCGTTTTAAAGGCAATGGACTCATAACTTGCCTTCTGAATTTGGCCCTGAAGATTTGTATGTTCAGCTTTCTTTTTGGAACAATTTAGTGCACTAAATATTTACCTCTTTCCTCTCCTTTAAGGAAAGCTGAGATTCTCATGGAACACCACAATTAGATAACCTTGAATCACCCCACGGATACCACATGCATTAAGTCCTTCAGATCTTAAATTAGTGACTAAAGAACAAGGAAGAGTCACTGGCAACTTTCAAATAAGATACGCTAGAATGGAAGTTATTCATCTGAAGCCTGTGAGGTTCTGTTATTGTGAGGTCTTTAAGAAAGAGCTAAGGAGGCCAGGCTGTTCTGAACCACAAATACCTATCTGAAATGTCCCACTGATTGAGCCACACGAACACTGTTGATTCTCCTGCCCCAAAGGAACAACACACAACTCTCTTCTGATACAGCTGAAGGTAAAAGAAGATCTTAAGATCTTGAATTTCCCTAATCCTACCCACAATTGATGCAATTTTGCTAAACGTGAACTGCATCTATGGAATGGATATGCAAAAATAGGAGAAAAGGAAGCAGAAGGGACCCAAAATAAACCAAAGACTTCACTCAAACCATTTGCCAGGTCCTTAAGGAAAAATCACTGCTCCCAGTAGGAAAGCTTCACCTTGTCCTACCTGAACAAAGGACATTCACCATCCCAATACATCAGAATGCTGGCAGAGAGTGTGATGAATTGCTGTAATTAAAAGAAGAACAAGGCACCAAATTAGCTGTCAAAGAGTAGGACTGGAAGACCATACCTGGGATGAGCTGATGCACAAAGCACAGCTCCAAGATAGAGCTTCAGCACCCATTTGGGGTACTCCAGGCAGTAAAACGACACGTTTGGTGATTCCCCAGACATCCTCCGAGTACTTCTATCACACTGGGGTATTAATCGAGCCTGCATTGCTCCCTGTGTCCTCCTATTACAGCCTCTGTAAGACAGTGCTTTCCTTGCTTTTCAGACTGTTGTATAATGCTGCTGTCTAAATGACACCTACAGCAAGCAGAGTGAGTTGATAGTGCCGGGTGCTTTGTAAAGCTCTGCGGGATGCACTGAGATGCCAGTTGCAACACATAAGCAAGAGTTTAATATTGCTGTAAAACTGCCTGAAAATGGTGGTTGCTAGGAGGCAAATATCATATAGAGAAACCTGAAAGGAAGTGAAAATTTTGGGTCCAGTCTGGGAGTCACAAAAGTCTTCTTGTTGATTTTAAACAGGATGGGATCCATCCTTTAGCAAAGGTAGTGGAATTTTTTGAGGTACAAAGAGATGTCACTAAAATGACTTTTGATAATAAAGGTGGACAACAACAGGCCATTAGAAAGGAAGAATGACTGGGGGAAATGAAAGGCAACATCAAAGAACTTTAGTGAACAAAACCCCACCAGATAAAGAGTCTGACTGGGAACCGCTAACAGTGAAAAACTGTATAAAACATGTATTATTTCCAGGCTTCCCCCATGCCAGGGTTAAACTTGGCAGAGCCACTGAGATTTTTCCACTTCTCACATCACGTGGCCATTCTCACTTCATAAATTCCCCCTACCTGTAAAGCTGAATAAAACTGTCACTGCCCTTTGCCCTTTCTGCTCTCCTGCAGTGGAACCTTGCTGTGATTTTAGGTGTCAAACTGGGCTGTGGGATGTTTAAAGTTCGCTGGACGGGGTTGAGGGAAGTGTTCTGGCCTGTGGTGTGAACCCATCCCAGTCCTGAACCAGACCCTGCTCCGCTGTGCACACAAAAACACCCTGGGAGCCCTGAAACACCGCAGCTGTTCTGTAGAAGCACAAATGAGAATAAAGGAACTTCCAAAGTGGAAAAAAACCCCATCAGACCTGGCTGAAACACAGTCAAATAAACCCAGTCTCTCTCTCTGCCTACCGTACTGTTGCAGGACAAGTCCTTTTGTTCAGCAACCCCTAACAGCTCCCTATTAACGAAGCCTCATGCAGGTTCTCTCTCCTCATCCCAGCTGAGGTCTGGCAGGTTTTGGGCTCCTTTTGGGCAGCTCCTGTGCCATGGAGTCCCTGAGAGCGTTGCCCAGCACATCTCTTATCTCATGGAAGGAGAGAGCATCACCTGTCTGGTGGGCTCATGGGTTGTCCTTGTCCAAGAACCAGCAGCCAGAACACCACAGCCAGACAAACGTCCTCTGCAGCCAAACCTTTGTAATTAATAAAGCGATGTCCCCCAGGTCTCAGGTGAGTTGACCTACCACACATATCCATGTTGGTACCTCCGTTTCACTCGCCTTTACTTTTCTGACATGTCTTTCAATGACCACTTGGGTCACCTGCAACACACCCAGCACAACGTGCCACACACCCAGCCTCTCTCAACTGCCCCAGGCACTGCAGGGTTTAGCAATCCCAGTTGGCATCATAAGCTGGGCGGGTTTTGTTATTATTTTGTTTATTTAGTTCTACTGAGAAGAAGACACAGAGAAATAAGATCAGTCTGCAGCAAGATGTGAGTGTTTTTTGTGATTGTTTTGATAAGAGCTTTATAGGGATAAAAACATATTGCAAAACAGTTGAAACCAGTATTTTCATCACCTTCAGGAATTCCCTGGCGGGCTTTTAAAGTCTCTGCTCACTGCAGAGGTATTCACACTTACTCTGGTCCTCTAGGGAGGAATAATTTCCTCAGGTTTTGACTGTACTCAATAAAAAGGACTATCTTTTGCTAGTGAAAAAACCCAAATCCCCCAAAAGAGAAACTCATCACTGTGATCCTTGCTCCCCAAGTGCTAATGTGGCTTTAGCAACATCACAGAGAGTCTCCACCAGCTGAGAACCTGTCCTCTCATCTACAGAAACAGTACAGTCTTCTCAATTACCACACAAATGAGCATGGAATAACTAAGAGTGATAGTCCAAAAAGGCATAAAAGTGAAATTGCTTCTCCCATAAAATCTAGTAACTGATTTTTAGCAGGCATAATATGCAGTTCCTTGCCCATACATATTCAAATATTTGCCCCAAAAAGGGTAAATTATTAGAAGCTTCAAGATACCCAGAATTACAATCCTCACTTCATGAGGAGGGGATTGAATCATGAAACTCTCCCACTTGGGACTGGCAGGATCTGAATTTTGTAGTGAAAATTTAGCTTTAAGTTCCCATCTCTCTGCAGTCATCTCATATGCACATTGTTATTGACTGCTGTGAAGCTCCCTCCTACACCTGTTATCTGGAATTTGATCAGGTGTGACAATAAGCCAGCAGAGCTTTTACCTCATTAAATCAATAAAGTAACCAACAAATCTAAATCAAACTTTTATAAATATTAGTGGATAACTTTAAATTTTATGGACGGAAAAATAAAAGTTATTTTCTAGTGATTTCAGGTTCAAGGAACATTATTAACTGCTGGAGACATCCAATAATTCCTACAGGTGACAGAAGACTCAAATCTCTGCCCCTTACAGTCCCACTATCATGATCTGAATATCTCTGTAGCTGATGGATGGGGAAGCTGCAAAGGAGCAAACCATTGCCTGTTCTCCCACTCGGTCCTTCTGGGGCTCCAGATCCCAAGCAATCACTGTGGTCCACAAAACCCAACTGCTACTGTCCTAAGAAAAAGTTTAAAAGTGGCAAATCAGAGGCCCTAAAATATGAATTAGATTTAGATCGATTAAGATAGCTATTGCATGTCAATTTATTCAAATATAAATGGATTATTTGTAACATGTTCATTGAAGACTAACAGCTCCTGAATGCAATGTAGATACATGGTTAATTATAGAGGCAAGCAGTTATTATTAGTATTTCTAATGATCAATTTGTATTCCAACAACATAAAATCATCAACTTTAAAGCTCCAATGGTCATGGTAATTGGAAAAAGAGATTGTATTCTATCCAGAAAGCAATCAGCCAACTTGTGTCTGGCTGAAATAAGAGTTATAAAGTTGAGTTTTAAGGAAACCACAAAAAACATGAGAGCACAGGGTCTGATGGAGACTGGAGGAGCTGCTTTTAGTTTTTCTTTTTTTTGGTAGGCACAGCCAGGAGGAGGTTGAATGAAAAGGTCGCAGAAAACTTGCTGCAATTGGGATACACACATGGGTCTAAAAGAGTACATACTCTGGGCACGATAAGGCACCTTAATATGATCCCAGACTGACAGAGAGGCAATAGGACAAGCTGTCCCTGTGTACAAATAAGATTTACTCAATTAGATATACTTAAATGCAATAGATTTCCATGGAAAAACAGATCACTTATAGCTTCCATTCTGCATGTCAGCCAAAGGAGCAGCAATAATTTAATCCTCTCCACTTGCAGTTCTGTACAGTTGTAGTGTTGTGTTGCTGGGTCACTGCCAGAAGAAAAATAAACATGCTTTTCTGAAAAGACAGTGTCTTGCAGTAAATTCGGACCAAATTAGATTTCTTGAGCACTGATACACTTCAAGTTCTGCGGAGAGAAGATCCGCTCCAACCAGACCAAGAGGCATCTCCTGAAGGCACCTTACTGAGTCTGTCAGGATCAAGGCTCCCACACAGGTGACTGGACTTGGGTGGAAATCAAACACCTGAGTCCTCCCAGTATGGTTGAGTTTCCCTGGGGGGCCTTGCTGTGTGCCCCCAGCTGCTCCTGTGATGCCAGCTCTGTGCAGGAGGAGCAGCTGGGCTCCCTGGGGAGGCTGTGCAGCCTGGCAGCATGTGCCCTCCAACATTGTCCTGGACCAAACTTCTCCCCATCTGCCCATCCCCATCTCCCCCATCTCTCAAGGGTGCTGTGCGTTGCAGTGGAGGGAGAGCAGGAGGTAGGAGCTCATGGGCTGGTTAAGCACCCCTCCATCCCATCACCAGAAAACCCAGAAGGATCATCAGGAGAAAACCCCTCTGCACAGACCTGCAGGCTCCAAGGAGAGAGCTGCAACGGGTTTGAGCACCAGTGGCCTGGTGGATGGGGCTGGAGCACTGCAACCACTGATGCCTACCAGTTGCTGTCCCCTGTTACAGAAGGATTCATGGTGTTCATTCACTAAACTGTGGAGAGGACAGGAGTCTCTGCAGCACTGAGCAGGAACTTCCTGGAGCAGGCTGGGAAAAGCCCAACCTTGGGGAAGATGTGCATTTCGGTTTTAATCTTTGAGCTAACTCCAACTTCAGTTCTCACCTAGAGATACAAAGCAAGAACTTTCTCCCCTCAGATTCACTGAAAAAGCAAAGGTGGGTTTCAGTGCAGGGTGGCACCAGACAACCAGTGGAAAGAAAGGGAACAGGGAAAAGAAGTGTCCCCTTCCACGTCCCTCCTCGCCCATGTATTCCACCACTCCAATAGGCCAGGTCTCATGGGCAAGGCCACCACAGGGAGACCACCCCTAAAGGGCAACTTGGCAGGACTCCCAGCCAGAAAGGGTCCTGGAATTAAGTTTTGGGCTGTCCCTCCCAGTTATAACCAACAGCCTTGCAGGGAGAAGGAGATGGCCTAATCATTCCCTTCCTGGCTGTCCCTCGTGTGACAGATTAGAGCAAAGCGTGCAACAGCAGTGCTGGCACTGTGAGTGGTGCCTTCAGCCTCCTGCTTCAGAGCTGGGCAAAAACTCCCCAACAGAGTTCCTGCTTCTTTCTTTTTCAGCAAAAACTGCTGGTTTGACCATATTGACAGATCTTGGGCAAACAGCTTGCTTTCAACTCACTGCCTTCACTTGAGACTTGACAAATCATTTTACTTCCATACAACTAAAATGTGTCCGCTTGGGTCTGGTTTGATTCTTACATGTCTGTGCATAAATAACAATTTCAGTAGTGGCTTTATTATGCATAGTAGTGGGGTTTTTTAACACTTCATTTTTTTCATGCATGATATTTTGAGCAGATTCAGGACAAGATGAAAGTCTGGGATATCCAAACCTCTGATGCTACAGAAGTTTTCCTTAGCTTACTGTACAAACAGCAGTTTACAACAGCATACAGAGTACAGCATAAAACCAAGGAAAGATTTTTCATTCTGCTGGTACATCTGTCCAATTTTTTCATCTAGAAGAAAGCAAATACAACATACTAAAAAAGAAATGTTTGCCCCAGCCTGCTAAGGAGGTTTCTTACTGTTTCCTGTAAGCACCACTAGATTTGTGATCTAGAGACTTGCGAATCTCAATTGTTTTGCAAGAAAAATTTTCCCTAAAAATTGCCAGCACTTTTGGTTTTATCCCAAATCAAGAACTGGCATCTCCCCAACTCTAATTAATGGGGGTTATTTTTTGCCATCTCCAGTAGCAAACCCTCAACAATTGGCCCAGAAGCAGAGCAGACACAGCTTCTGCCACGACCTGCTGGGCAGCCACCGTTCCCAACAGCACAGAGAAAATAAGTCACGTTAGCCTATTTCTTTTTCCAATACAAAATAAATGTTGTACTAAATCACCTGCTTATCACTCAGTAGGCATTTGCAAATAAATCCAGCCTTAGGTTTCAAGCACATCAGAAATTTTCCACCAGAAAGCACTGATGAGATGCCATACGCTCTGTGGAAACATATTGATTGTGCCTGACCTTTGGGCGTAAAACCTTGTCTGGCTTTTTACACGTCCATCTTCCCTGCTTTCCTGGCTTCACCACTGCCTACCTGCAGAAGCACAGAGCAGCATTGCTCCTGGGATGGGCCCACAGCTCCCGCTGTCCTCAGCATCTCCCTGCCCTGGCTGCACTCAGCTGGAGCCAGAGGACCACAAAGCAAATGCTCAGTGTGGCAATGCTATCACCAGAAGATAAAACCGTGGATGGGGTGAGCCTAACAACACCTCTGCAAACAGAATCTGAGGCCTTTGAAGAACATAGTTTCTTCGTGGACTTAGACCCAGTCACATCACAAAAGAGGAGGAGGTCGTGGTGGGAGATTCACAAGGCCAAAGGCTGGGAAGGACCTCAGCTGGGCATTTCTGGACTTTAGCACTCCTGTGCCCCAAGGATCAGATATATCTCAGCTTTCTCAATGCATATTAATCTGACACATCCTAAAAGCCCTCCAGAAGACTCTATTGTCCTTCCTAGGGTACTTTGCCAGCATTTCCACCAAGATCCCTCCAGCACCCACCAGGACACAACTACAGTTTCCACTGTACTCTCCTCACCCCTCCATGCACTGCAACCAGCGAAGATGGATTCAGTCTGGCCCCATCCGTGAGAGCAGCCCAGCCCAACAACCCCCAGCCCATCTGCCTTCAAGTCCCCAACCACTCCTCTATGTAGTGGGATGTCACGTATATCTTTGTTTTGTTTTACCAGGACAGGGTGGAAGGAAACTACAGCCAGACCGACAGTCTCCCTCTACCCTTTAATCTTCAGCCAGTATAGACTGTGTCAGATAGTCACCCAAATCTAGAAAGACAAAAACATCACTGAGAGAAAAGCTCTATGGCAATTGCTTGATGTTTCACCCATTCAGAAACTAAACTTCAACAAAAAAAATATACCTTCTATTCTGGGACACTGGCACGTCCTGCAGCAGGACCGGATGCTGCAATGACAGCACAGCACTCAAAGTGTATTTTAACCTTAAAAAAAATACACTCAGAGCTCAAAAAAAAACCAACCAACAACTTCAAAGCACTGTGGCTGGTTAAAACCCCTCAGTGTTAACATCTGGCTGGTTGGTGACTGATCTCTCAGCAGCATGAGGAGGTGTGATTGCTATTGTCACCCCACTGTAAACCTCTCCTGCTTTTGTTGTTTGGGATTGCAAGTAAGCCCCAGCAGCCCCCCCAGCCCTGCCTGTGTGTACTCTAGCACTGCATATGTTAGCAATGAGCCGCCACAGCCCATTCTCAGCATATGAGCTCACTGCAGAAAAGGAATCTCCCTCCCTTTTTCATTCCTAGGCAAGGCAGGAGGCTGTTCCTGCAGCTGTGCTGGAGCCCCAGCCATCAGCCCAGGGCTGCTTCCTGGCTCCTTCGGACAGAGCGAACGGAGAGGGTCTTGAGAACCAGCGCTGGAGGAGCCACTATAGTAGGAAAGCTGCAGTGATTCCCTCATTTAGGAAAAGTCAGAACAAATAGCCCAAAACTCAGCACTGCAGGGGACAACTTCACATTGAACCAGAGAGCAGGCACGGTGTTTGACGAGCGGAGTGTGCGATAGCTACCCTGAGCAGCGTGATTTCACATGCAAAGCTTCTGGTTCAAGTGCAGCATTGTGAAAGTGGGTATGTTATGAATCGATAAGGTGTCAAATAGTTCTGACGTTGTCTCCAAAGATAATATCACGACTTGGATTTATGCTCCATTCCATTATGCAACTGCAAATCCCCAGCCAGCTGACAGCCTGTGCAAGCGTGCTTTGCCTGCAGTGGCTGGGGTTCAAGGAAGGTGCTCGCTCCGTGCATGCCCAGCTTAGTTTAGTCACAACAAACAAAGAAACCTCTGAATGGTTATGGCTGTTTTTCTGAATATTATGGCATCTTCATCCTGCCACAGCCACCTCTCCACCTTGCAGAACTAGTCAGGCTTTGGTTAATTGAAGAAGGGTTTGCTAGTCAAGCTGTTCCCCCATGCAGATGAGCCTTGTGCTGTCCATACAATCACTTCATCAGTGACTCCAGTTTATCTGCATCTGCACCAGGTTTATACTACAGCCTGTATTTGCCAAGCGTAGTAGTACAATTGTGAAGTATAAATTCATATCAGTTTTGCTCTTTCCTTGAACTTTCTGTCAGTATAACAGAGAAAAGAATGGAAGATTTCACTGCCATATTTATTTAAAGAAAAGTAATTAACCTCGCGGCAGGACTGTGAATCTCAAATGAGCTAGCATCTCATTTAAATGATAGGCACAGCCTTCCTTGCCTATCGAGTGGAGGGGCCAGATGATGGCAATCACTGCACGGTGACCTTCATGCAGCATGTGAGGAGGATCCGGGAGCGGAAAACAATCACCTGGAGCTGCACCAGGGCTCAATTCCCAGAGCTCAGCACCTCTCAGGCAATGGTTATGAATGCTGACAATGACAGCAAAGTCTCAGCTCTCAAAATCATGCAGCCCAAAGCAGCTTGAATGCCTACAGATAAAGCACACTGTACAAAAATCAGACACATTCGTACTGGTGTTACTTTGCAAAGGATAAGCAAATATAGAGCATTTTTAGAACAGAAAAGCGACAGCTCATCAGGTGTCAGAACAGCTTCCCAGCATCCTCATAATTTGCATGTACTCTTGAATATCGTTTCCTCAAATTAAAGTGATAAACTGCACCAAAGTCTGCTCTGCCTGGCTGCACCAAAAGCACAGCATGCATTTGGGGTGGGTTCAGCACAGCTGCCATATACCTTCCACCCAGTCTTCTCCATCCACGGCTTCCCTAGAGGCACAGACCCCAGTCAGATAAATGCTTTCTGTGATTCAAGTGATCAGGGAGCTGATCAACTTCTGGATTCAGAGTCATTTGGGTTGGGAGGTATCGCTGGAGGTTGCTGATCCAATCCCTGCTCCAAGCAGGACGGATCAGGTTGCTCAAGGCTTCGTGCAGACAATCCAAGTATTTCCAGGATCCCACAGTCTCTCTTTCTAGCTTTTGACCACATCCATACTGAAGAAGCGTTCCCATATATCTACTTGCAATTTCTTTTGCTGCTACTCATGCATGTTTTTTGTGACCTCTAAGCCTCCAGAATATCTTCTCCTATTGAAATGCTCTGCCAGATGAGGTTTTTTAAATTATAAGGAGTAATCATATTTTCCAAAAAGGGGGAAACACAGAACAGTGACAGGACTCAGAGGATGTTTTGTGATTACTCTCTCCTGCTATGTGTGGCAGAGCAGCTTCCAGCAAATCATCCCACACTGCAGCAAGCATGGTATGGAGAGCCCACACCACGCAGAGTACAGGCGCCAGCGGAGAGCCAGCCCATGGGGCAAACACTGGTTTTTGCTGATGGGATGACTGAGCATTACTTTACTCTTTAAATACTTCCACTAGTTGGCCAGATTGACTCTTTAGTGACTACCACTAGACAAGGAGAACTGGATGTGCTCCCCGTCCCATTCAGTCACCCTACTTGTGAGAGTCTCCTGAATTGCCAGGACAGTTGTCTCTGTGGTAAAGCCGTGTCAGGGTTCAGCTGGAGTTCCTTACACCTCAGCCTCTGCCCCAACTATCTCGTCATCCCATAGAAGGAGAAATTAGCCCTTTGTAAAATGTATCCAAAATTAAAACTCCTAAAGAGAATGCAAAGTTGCAATACCATTTGATAAACTTCCATACATAGTCTTCTCCCTCGTTGTAATGCAGCCTGCCTCAGAAGATAACTTCAGCAGACAGACTCCCCGCAGTACACTTAGAGCTGCATTAGCTGCCTGTTTATTCAAGATACAAAGTTCCTAGAAATAGGTTAATTACTTTCCTTTAATTACGTATTCTCTTATTAAATGCCAATAACAAAAAGAAATGTCTGCCCTAAAGATAAGATTATGCCACATTCATAATTCGGCTTTTTGGGGCAGCAGATAAAAGTCTCAGCCATTTAATATATAAATTTGTCATTCATGAGAGCAATAAATAATGCAAACAGGATGTGTGGTTACATTGACATTATCACCTCGCTGCTGCTTAGAGGCACCCCGGGCATGAGTATGTGACACTGTAACCTCAGATTCTTTGGTAAATTATTGCCCATCATGATCCTATCTAACACAGGGGAATGGATGGGCACTGGGAAGATTTTATGGCTGCATTTGCAGTACTTTGTGGCTCTAATACAATTACTGGAGTTATTGCTGAAGCAGTGAGGGATGCAGGAAAGTAAGGGAAGGTCTGTATCCTCCTGGGAGGTGATGTGTAAAGAAACCTTAACAAGTATACCCTGTGTGGGATTTCCTACCCTGCAAGTATTTAAACTGTTAATTAATTCCTATTAAAACAAGCTCTTTTGTGTATATAAAAAAACGGTACCTGAGGCTTTGAGCCTGCAGTGAGATCTCCCAGGACTTTGCACCAGCTGAGTCTGTCAGGGTTGGCTGAGACACTAGGAAGAACTGATGAGTCCTTTAGTGGCCTCCATTTCGAGGTTGGTACACACCGTGCTCATGTCCATGGCTTAAGACTATTCCCAGGCATGATACAACCACCAGAAACCCAGAAAGCACAAAAGCAACCAGCCTCCAGGCACAGATAAATTATGCATATCTATGCTCAACTCTTTGCGTGTGCAGTAATACATGTTTCCAAATTAGCCACCACGGTTACACATACAACCTTCGCTTCTAACATCATGCTTCCTTGAAAACAGGGAAGTAGTTAGAGATAACCTACACTCTCAGATCATTCACAAAAATCCAGAGGCTGACAAAGGAGCCTTAGAGGCCAGAGGGTTCCCAGATTCACAGGACCACGCTGTGAAAGATCCGATTAGTGGTACCCTGCTGGGGATGTGATGCTTGTTTTGTGGAGAGGTTCCCCTCCTATCCCTCCTGTCCCTGGGAGGACACCTTTAGTTTTATACACTCACAGCTGTTTTCATGCATAATTTTTTTTTTAACAACTTCTCTTTTATTGCCCCATAAAAGGCAGTCACTGACAATGAGCTTGTCTTTTACTGACAGACTACAGCACTGGCGAGCCCCTGTGTTGAGCCATTGGTTCATTCCCATGTGTGCCGGGTGGTGTTCCATGGCACAAAGCCTCCAGCAGAGATGGTGGGAGCTGGAACATCTCACCCCCAGCCACTCCAGGGCAGGGATTTGAGAAACGATTGGCATTCCTGCCCCATTAAATCCAGATGTAGACAGCCAAGCAGCTTCTCCGCTGAGATGTCAGGCGAGAGCTACCAAGGCACCCCTGTTCCTAAGGCAGGGGCAGAAATCCCAGTGGGCAGATACAGACACAAGAGCTGTAAGTCAGAGAGGACCCCCATGGGGGTCACGGCAGGTGTGGGGACCCCAAAGCACAACCTGTGCCCCACAACGTCCTACCCAGCAGTGTGCTAAGGCAGACAAAGGTGGTGGTTTATGAGCTTGGCCACCTCTTTTAGTGCCCAGCCCCGGGTAGGAGTCCCCTCCCTGGCGGACACCTCTTCACCGAGAGGCGAAATTAATCACCCAAAAAGTGCTCCCACGCTCATCTCACCCTCGTGCGACTCAATCCAACGTAACACTGCCCTCTTGTGCTTCAGCACATAAGGGGCCTTTGCTGTCAGGGAATGGTTTTGACTTTTCAGATGGAGGGAGAAGCAATCTACAACACCAGTTTCCCCCAGCTGCTCACGAAGGGCTGCTCGTGGTATTTTATCCTAAGAGGTCAAACCGTTTCCATTTCTCATTGCTCTCATAGCATGGGTGTCCTGCACAGTCTAGGCTACCCACCCACTCTAGGCAGGGAAATTGAAAAGATGGGTAAAGGCAGTGAAATCAAAAGGCAAATAACATAGCCACAATTCAAGGTGAAGTAACAATGGAAAAAATAACAAATAGAAAACTGCCCTATTACAAAAGCACTTTGCCTCACACAGACTGTTTTAAACATTTTTAAAGCACTGTTTAATGGAAGGAATCAACATTTAATTAATGTTCTCTTAAAATTTAGCTCTTTAGAGTCACATATCCCAAGCAGAAAAAAAAAAAAAAAAGATCAATCCACTATGATTAATTTTTTACCTAGAAATAACTACAACCAACTCAGCAACCACGGGCAATAGCATGTCTGGGGCTAGAGGCTTTCCTTTCACTAAGTCTCTGACTGGATATAGGGAGTAAATTGTCAAGATACACATTTAGTGCTCCATTATCCCATGAGGTCCAAAGGTCAATGCAGCATATCTGCTAGGATAAAGATCTCAGTAATACTGCTACATCTTTGAAAAGACATTCCACCCCTGAAGTTGTCCATGGTTTCATCCACTTGATGGACACTGATTGAGGCAATCTTGGCACTTGGTGGCCCAGTTAGGACTGCTGTACATCCCAAACAACCCACTGCCCTCCCTCCTAGGCTCCTGGAATGGAGCTGGAATTGATGGGGCAGCCCGTGGAGAGAGGCTGTGGAAAGGCAAAGGCAGAGGAACATGCACCGTCATGCAGTCTGCGTCGCAGGGTCTCTCCCTGGGCCGTCACACTACCATTCAAATGGCTGCAAATATCACCTTTTCTTCTGCAGAAGGGAAATAGATCAGGTCTGATTTTATTTCACTATTTATCAGACCAGCCTTTCCTGACAGAAATGAGCATTTATAAAACCTTATTTTTGAAAATCAGTGGATGCAATACAGTAACCATAGCATTCAAGCAGAAAGGCATCAGAATCTCACTGGAGGAGAAAGGAATGATGCTCAAAGAGATGAAAAGAAAACTGATAATGGCACAAGGGAAAAGGTACTTTTCTGACACAATACTGATTCTTTCTTGGGTATTGCTATTTAATGGACTACTTGCATAAGCAGAAGAGGAAAAAAAATGAGAAGAAAATACAACAGGTGCCAAGATACGGACATGGACATCCTGCATAATTTTCTAATTGATTTCAGAACAGTCTGTCCCTATCCAGCTGCACACTCAGGCATGTTTTCACACCATAATCTCTAATGTGCTTAAGTACGTGCTTACCTGCTGTGCAGAGCAAGGCTGCCTCTGTGGACCTGCACAAATGTTTTCTTAAGTTGAAACCTTTGTCCCTCGGTCCTTTGAAGAAGCCTCCAGGGGATAAACATTCACTCAGAAGGGGAAAGGACTGTAAGAGCACTTCAATCAATGGCCTGTGAAATATGTAATCACTGAGCTACGAGAGCTTACCTTGACTAAAACAGGTTGATGCTCATTTGCTACAGCACAAAGCCGGGGGGGGGGGGGGGGGGGGGGAGGGGGAAGCCCTCTAAAGAGGATTCAAAATCCAGGTCTTTGCACCCCTCTCACTGCAATAGCAGAGCTGACAGTGGACGATCCCAACAGCCGTCCTCACTGCTGTTGGCCGTAGTGCTTGTGAGACCTGTTCATGATTTTCAGATGGCAAGAGGAGGAAAAGAGTCTTCCTTTGCATCACCCAAATTAAATACTGAAAATGCTTACATTAGGGAAATATGTGGCTGAAGATTTGGGAAGCTCTTCAGGCGTTATTAAAATGCACCAGGTGGTTTGCTAGCAATTATCTACCGTTGCCACCACCTCAGGTTGGATCTCGTATGTCAGAAACTCCTGCATGCATTTTTCTAAATAAAACCTAGATAAGAGAAGATGACACAAGTTTTTGACCAGGAAACTTGACATTTTGGTGTTGACGTCTCCTACTAAGTATTCATAATAAAACTTCCCAGGAAAGACAGACAAATCATCTTGTGAAGCTTTTACTGGGCAGAGTTTAAGGTATCCTTGTGTGAACTGATTTAAAACTTCTGTGTGCTTCTTCATCTACCAGCCAGAAATTCCTTCCAGAGCTACCAAAACTCTTATTATTCCAGTGAGATTCATTCTTCTGATAAACCAGTTAAAACAAAATACAGTGTTGGATAAGAACATAGCAGAGTGACCTGCCTGAGATTTAGTCCCAATAAAACCAATGACATTTTGAAGGGCTGTCAGAGCCCTGGCTAATATAGTATTTTATTTTCCACTTGAGGGTTTCTTGAAGTCACAGCCTGTACTCTGGGGGTTTGTGGATCCTCGGCTGCTAGAAAGCTTTTCTCCACAGCTATGCCTTGGAATGCTTCCCATTACCTGGTGCTGTTTCCAGCTAGTTATAGCTCTAAGAGTTTGTTTCAGATCTTGAACTTACTGCCATAAAAGTAGTATTCATCAGCTCTGGACTTGAGCCTGAAATCTATTTTTCCTGAGGCTACACCTTAAGGCAATCTAGAAATGGAACGGAGTGAGGATACCTACTTATTAAGTATGGTAGGGCTTCTTTACTCAATGAAGTTTAAAAAAGAAATCCATTGGCAAGTTAACTTGTGCTCCCTTGCCTACACCAAGTGCTTATGTTTTTTTCAGGTGTATGAGAGATCTTTGCCAACAGCAGGGAATGTGAGAAAACATTGAGAAGATGGTACAGAGGGTAAAAATTGCTATTGTTGTTCAGAGTGAATTTACTCTGGAAGTGAGAAGTATGTTTATAAACATCCTAGGCTCGACCCATTTCTGTTCAGGTTTTTAAATCTGTAGATCTAATATTATATGAAGTCTATTCCATTTATAAAGGTGTTTTATGGTGTGCTTAGGGAATGGAATTCACTGAACCCTGAGGGCCCTCGCTAGTGCAACACTTTAACTTTCAACACTGTTAAAATTTCCATGTTTACCTGATGGTGAAGAAATAACACATTAATTGCCAGTCCTTGCAAAGGATCCTGCAGCCCCATCTTCTGAGGTCTCAGACCTATCATCAGAACTGGATTGGTTTTGTGCTCAGGAGCCCGTGAAGGTTTTCCTTATCAAATGTCTTAGCGTAGAGTGTGGGTGTGGGAGCCCTGTGGCTTTGCAGGACGTGGAGATGCTGAGACAGGGCTGCAGCTCCTGAGGGGGCATCAGCCCCTTGCTGCACTGCAGGGTGGTAGCCACCACATTGCCATAGGGACCACAGCACCCAGAAGTGAGGAGCAGCCCATGCACGATACAACACTTCTTTCCCTGGGGACACAGAGAGAAACAAAAACAAAGCCAGGCAAGTAATGCAGTACAAGGGCCTTTCTAAACCCAGCTGTTGTTCTCCAAATTAAAAAAAAAGAAAAAAAAAGAGAAAGAGGTATCTTCCTACAGCTAGACCTTGCCAAGCACCATGAGGAATAACTAGCAGAAGAAATCCATCTGTAAAGCCCTGATGGCTAAAAAGAAAGATTTTTACACATGTCAACTCGACTGTGGCCACATTTATAGGAATTTGAAGTGTTACTATGTGACAACAGAAATAGCTATATGTTAGCAGACCTTTTTCTAATGTGTTAAAGGGCCGTTAATCATTTCCTACTGTTCCAACAGTCAAATGTACTTGATGTCTTCATTTACTTACAAGGTTCACACCAGCTCCTCAGCTATCTTCATTTCATTGGAAACAACTCTGCTGCCTGTTAAGGAAAACAAAGTAACATGTAAGAAAAAAAAAAAAAGAAAGAGAAAGTGGAAATATGATAAAGGTAAACACAAAAACTTGAAGGTTCTCAGTAAATACAGATCTCCATTACATACGTTTAATCAATAAGGTCACTTGTGTAGTAACTCATAACAAACTACAGTTGACAATGTGCTATTTTTCTAGTAGAGAATATAATGTGAGGCTGAGCATGCTAATGACTTTTGGTAACGGGCAATGACAAAGATTGATTAATATCAGTTGACAGCCTGTTCCGCAGCTCTGAAGCAGGAATAGCAGTGATTGATTTGCCAAAATGTGGAGCATAGGCTTTAGATAATAGAAAGTCTACATCTGAGCTCAATCTGGTTTCAAAAACATGATTTAAGGGCCAAATGTTTAACAATAGTTAAAAGCTTGAAGGAAGACAGACGTGTAGAAATATTTTAAAATGACACCAGATTTCAATTAATTGTTTTGATGTCTAAGTAGCTTTACAAACCTGACCAGAAGACTATTGAGTTTAGGAATAGAAAACATGTATAAAAGGCAGAAACAAAAGAAAACAAGTTGAGATGGGGAGAGGAAAGGGTATGGAAAGCCAATATAGTTGTTTCCTAAAAATCAGAGAAAGACATCGTCAACATCTTAGAGCAGCAGTATAAATGATAAAGGAACTCACCTGGTGCTAACTAGTGAAGAGTCACCTCTGTGATGATGGGGAAAAAGATGGACAAACAGTCACAACAGTCTGCTGGACTGCATGCTCATTACTCCGGCTGCTAGGGCACTGTAGGAGAAATATCACACCCCAGGCCATCGGGGATCCCCACACTTTTAGGCAATTGCATATTTGACAGAACGTGCTCCACCTAGGAATAACAAGGGAGGAGGAGTAATCCCATCCTCACCTTGAGGGGGGCTGAGGAATGGGGTGTTATGTCAAAAACCTGACCCATCCTTCCCCGTTTCCTCTTACACTAACAAGTTCAGCTTTTCACCAAGCACAACGTAGCCTTAGAAAAGCCAGACCAACAAGCAAATATCTATACTCATGCTCCATGCATAATGATTTTGTCCATCACAGCATGTAAGAGAAAACAGGAGAGAAGGTTGGAGAATTTCATGACAGATGTCCACCAAAGGGTTAGTCTTCATTAGGGATGTGGTTGTGTGTGAAGAGCTGACTAAGCTGACACGATGTTGGCTGCTCTGCTCAGACAGGGCCAAATTACAGGCGGCACTATGTCAGCTAATTGAGATTAAACCTCACAAAGCAGAGTCTCTAAAGCAATTCCATCATCTGCGTCTGACTGCTGCAGCATCTCAGTTGTGTCTCACATCGTGACAGACTGAAAGCTGTACAGTGCAGACCTAATTAGGAAAAGGGTTTTAAGATAAACAACAACAAAAATGCAAGTGTTTTCACAAAGCACAGAATCTGTGAAAAAAGTGGACAAGGATTTAACTAAGGGAGCTTGAGGGTTTCCTGGGCTTCGTTCTAAAATACATCTTTTAAATACAAATGGTGTTATGTTATTATGTTATTCTTCATAGTGAAGCTAATGGAGAATCCAGCAGGGTCTCAAGAAACTAAGGATGAGAACATCCCTTTCCACTCAGGCCTTTCAGGCAGGGTTTTAGTTTGGTGATTTACTACCTTTTGAATTACGTGACATTTATCAAGATGCTTCCAAAAAGAAAAATAAGATGCTCCTCCTCTGAGGTCATTTATAAATCAGTAGTATATACAACTGGTAGATTGTCCTTAATAAAATATAGAGTTCATTTTGTGCAGTGATAAGCCAACATTTTAAGATGACCAACCACAGATGACTAGTAAGCCTGCAAAGAGGCTTCCCTCCTGGAAAGTTCCTTGCATAGGACTCTGTTGACCATGCCCATTCCTGGGGACAGGTTATTGACATAAAGAACTCTTTGCAGCAGAAGCTGTGCCAGAAATGAGTATGAGGGAGCAGACTGGCACCAGTACAACATTTTTATTGGTTGGATGATACTTGTCTCACCTTCCTTTGGTCATCTCAAAGTCAGGCACGGAAGGTCTAAATAAGTTAAAGAAAGGCTCCTTCTGCCACCTATAGATGAAGACTGGTGTACTCGAAGGGGCTCTGTTTCTCCTACTCTGGACATCTCATTCAACTGTACTAGTGGACATTGTATTTATAAAAGGCAGAATTTTCTCAAATACAGTGAATTATAATTGTAACACTCATGCCAAAAAGCAAACTTTTTATAAACTACACCCTGTAAAGCAAAACATGGTGACCAGCTGCAAATATTCCAGTCATTTCAACCAAGAGATATGGGGTGTGACCCACAAAAGACTCTGCAGGTGATGGATCATTTCTCCCAGAGCCTCTTCCGAGGTCTCCTTGGCTGCAGTGCATGTGCCTGCAGGTGCATCTGCAGCACAGAGCCTTCCCTTGTGTGGCAGCAGGAGGCTCTGGTATTGCCCCACCTGCATGGGAAAATATGTGATGACATTTGCTGTCTTCGTTGGATTTTAATACCTTTCCAAGAGGCCTTGGTGATTGAGCAGGCAGCATGATGGGCAGACACTGAAACAGAAGCCACTGACACTGCTTGTACTTCTGACCTGAGTAATTAGTCTCAACTGAGACCTTGGCAGTTGCTCCATTTAAGAGGAAGTTAATGGGTCAGGTAGCTCCACTGTAGTGACAACTGCATGAGGTACAGCTTTTTTTCAAAATAAACAAGGATCAATCACTGGAAATTACTCCCTCCTCATGGCTCCAAAGGCCTTTCTAAGCTCCCCTCAACACGCATTGTTTCCAGGTCCAGTGCCTCTTTCTTCTGCAAATCTACTCATACACTACTTTGCAAAAGAGCATCCACCCAAGCTTGGGGCTTTGAAAATCCCAGACAAGAGTAATTTGACTTTTTGTGGGTTTTCTCTTTTTTTTTTGGCAGGGGCAAGGAGCAGGTGGTCACTGTCTTCTACAACTTCCATATGAATAGTGGTGGTGAAACCCATTAGTCTTGATAGGTTTCAGCTCAAATCGGAGCAAAAAAAGAGCTCTGACCTTAGAAATGTTTAGCTCTGAAATCACACTTTTTAGGACTTTTTGAGCCATAGCTCAAGTGAACTTTCACTTAAAATCAATAGAATTGGTTTTGTTTATGCTGGACTGCATTGTGGTGGCTATTTGACAGGTCAAAAGCTGTACATAGAGTTTGGTAGAGAATATCTTAAAAGTTTATATTTGAGGGACAAAATTAAGTGGTTATAGATGTCACTCTAACATTTCATACCAGAAGCACCCACAAACAGTTTTTAATACTTAGTTCACAGTGAAAAGCTACAGCACAAAGAACACTTACACCCTGCTGACATGAAGCTCTTCAAGGCTTGGTTTCCCCTGCTCTGAAATGAAAAGATGAGAAAGGTCAGGGAGAACATCAATTAAACTGTTTTTCTAGACTAGCTAAAGTTTTAGGACTTCAGGAGAACTTTTGCTTTTATTCCCATTTCCTAGTGGGAGGAATATTAATACGTTTTTTTCTAGAAGTGTTGACTAAATCAAAATGTTTGTCTTTACCACTAGTATCTAATAAAGTCTGCAATCAGAGACCAATGAGGATTTTTGACCTCTCATCAGAAAGTTTGTTGGTTTCTACAAAATATACACAGCATTTTCTAGGGTAGAAGCCCGTGAAGATCACATCTGAGAGTTACACTGTGGTTTGCTTTCATGCACAAAAGGGCATAATGTTCCTGTTAATGGAGAAATAAGAACAATTATTTTTGGAGGGAGTCACGTCTGAAATACGCTCAACTACACAAAAATGATGCTTTAGCACCTTATGTACTAAGACATTAGTGAACTCAGGCTCTGGCTTTCAAGATAAAAGGAAAGAGCTGGCCTTTGGCAGCCTGTGGTGATAATATCACATATCTGACTGTAGGATTAAGCAATGTAAAAAGTGTTTCAGGTGTCATTTAAGGTGTACTTACTGTGATCTGTAGTATGCTTTGCAAATGCTTGTGTGTGTCAATAAGTTCTTAAACGTTTGTCCCATCCTACTGACCAAGAAGAGAAATTTAGGAAGCTCTCGAGGACAATAAAAATGTGGGTTTGCCTCTGAGCAGTTGAGGAAGATCCAGTGGCCACTGTGTACAACGGAAGCAGAAGACTTGCATGAAACCTCAATGGTTTCAGAATGAACAAAGTTGATCACTAATTTGCTTTGTGATCAAGACACTCAAATGACACATCAGGCATAATGCTAAGGGAATGTTACAAACAGCACTAAATAAAGTGCATAATGCTGCAGTAGAAGTCAACCATGGCAGTTATCACCAACACAAGATGTATGGTTAGAGCCAATGGGTCAACATTATAAACAGCTCAACCATTCACCGAACCAGCCTTCTTTTGCAGCTCCACATACACCTTCTGGGTCAGCACTCAGAGGAGATGTGGAGCATCACTACAAACTAATCCATGTTGTACACTAAATGACATGCACTGAAGTCTGGTGGATACTCAAGTGCTCTCATTAAGGGGCCCTTGGAGGGATGCCTTGAGGGGAGAGATTGCCCTGCAGCATGGGGATGAAGAGGTCTGACAGAGAGAGATCTTATCATGAGGGATGAGTAAACAAGGTAGCTACTTTTTAAAAATAAACATTTTTCTGTAGAACAGCTTGGCTCATGAACTCACATATTTGTGTGTATAAATAGTCACTGCCTAAGCTTGTTCTGGGCCCTGCTGTCTCATACACATTTTTATGAAGCCATTCTCAAGCTGAGAAGATATGAAGAGAGAAAAAAAGGGAGGGCATTTCCTGGGAACTGCTAGAAGCACAACTGAGGATATGCCTGAAGAATGTCTGGGAGGTGAGGCAGGGGTCACCAGCACAGTGACAGGGCTGAAAACATGTATGCAAGAGGAGGAGGAAGGAGGGGATAGACTGCAGAAAGCACGGCTGCTGGGACCTCCTCAGCCCTGCTCTGCCCGGGACCCTGCTGAACATTGGCTGGTCCTCTCTTTCTCCTCTCTCCCTACTCCACATGCTCTTGGTATTCCACTCCTCCTTTCTGCTTCTTTGCTTGGTCCCTAGGGGCTCCTCCAAGGTACAGGGGCTTCCCAGCAACATCCCACTCAGATGCAAGCTTCATGCACAGAGACATGCCAAACAAACAGCGCTGAAGCAGAGGGGAAGGAAGCTCAAAGCAAAGACTTCGTGAGGTGCATCAACACAGGGTCCAGGGCCCCCAAACCAGGGACCACTGCAGTGAAACACAGTGCCTGAAGCAGGAAGGATGCCACTGAATAGGAACAGGATGCCTTGCAGTGACAGGTCATTGCAAATGAACCTTCTGTTATTTGGGGTTCTTGAGCTTTTCAGTTTGGGTGATCACAAGAAAACCCCTTAACTTCAAGAAAAAAAAAAAGGAAACTCCTGCTGCTTGGGATGCCAGAAGAAGCTTTAAATTTGGATCCAGGATCCTCAGAAAACACACTCAAAAGAAACCCAAAGATATCTGAATTTTATCTCATGAAGTCAAAGCTTTGTGCTCAAGAGCCTAGGACCGGGGGTTTATTTCTTAGCCTCAGGGAATTACTTAAAGAAAAGTCTGTGATGGCATTTCTATAATAGGGAACAATCCAGGGCTGGTCAGGCTAAGCAGCTGTGCCTCCCCCCTTCCCTGCTATCTTCCACCTGGCTGACTAATTACCATCCTGCCTTGCCTCTTGTTCAGATGATGACTTTCCCTCACTGGATAACAAGGTAAAAATCAAGTTTTCTCACAAATCCCATTAGCTCCTGGAAGATCCTCTCAGAATGCAAATCAACAAGTTCGGCAGAGACAGGAGCCCAACAGCAACCCACAGCCTCAATTCAAATTACCTCCACGCTGCAGGATGAGACAACCTGGATTACTGAGAATTACCTGGGCAGAGCAGTGACTCTGCATCTTATGAGCTCTTGTTCCTCAGATCAAAGAGGTTTGATGGGCATTTAATTAAAAGATAAAGTAGCCAGCCATAAAAAAACTAGACTAACCTTTTGAGCATACAGCTCAAGTTACAATTAAAGAATGACTGTAATTGTCAAATTTTTGGAGTTCACTGGCAATATATTCCATCATTAAGGGATAAATTGACTGTTGAGAGCAGTGCCCACCTTCTTTTTTAATGCTGTCATAGGGCAAGCTGATTCAGATGGTAAAATTTCATGTGCAATGTTGGGAGTCTCTTGTCCCTCAAATCCAATGAGATTCCCAGATGGACTCATAGCTGCTCATTTCTTCATCCATGACTGGACCAGAGGTGTGCTGGTCCCAAAAGAAGCCATCTTCACTCTTACCATACACATAATTTCTTGATGGGACTTTATGCTCCCCTGTGCCTTGGGGAAGGAGAAGACAAGGAGAGAAGCTCAGGCAGAAAGTGAGTGTGTGGACACTCCGGGTGCTGTTAAGAGTGTGCTGTGAAATGTGACAAAGAAAGTAACTTCAGCTCTACCTTCACTGGGTTTTCTTCTTCCTAGCAGTGATGTAACTATTATTCCTCGCTGTGCAATGGCTGAGGAAAAGTGTCAATAGTTTTTAAAGGCAGTTACCATGATGAGTTTCCATGCCTCCTCCATCACGAGTTTTTCTCATTGCAAAACCCCAGTGCCTCATCACAGCTGCACAACAGAACAGCAAATTTTTGTCATTACCGCCCAGCAAAAATAGGCTTTTCTTAGAGAGAGACACAAATGGCACAGGGAGAGGAAGCAACTCCTATCAGGAAAGCCGATGCAGGGGGAAAAAGGAGATAGGCTCTCAGGTGCAGAAGCCCCTGAGATCTGCTTCAGCACTGAGGTCTTACCTGAAGTAGCACAGTCTGAGAAGTTTTCAAATCACTGTGGCAGCCGTCAGTCTGCTGCCTTCTCTCACACGTGCAGAACGACTGCCTCTCAGCTCAAGAAACTGAGGTACCAAACACACGTAACACAGCACAAATCCAAACACCTCCTTAAGCAGTACCAGAAGGACACCAGGGATCCCTGTGCCCTCCAGCCTTACGTGCCAAGTCCTCGCTCCAGCATTTTGCCGATAACCTCAGTTGCATTTTTCACATATTTGGTGCTTAACTGTACTTTTCTCCAGTGCATCCTCTTACTCCATCCCTGTATATATTTACAGTCTGCTCTGAGGATGATTTACATTAAAACCCCAGTGTTAACATAGTGAAACCTTTTGCATGGAAAAGTCCAGAAACATAAAGTTTTTACAACATAACTAAAATGGTTTCCTAAATCTCTGGCTTACTTCAAGACACAGAAGAGGCTATTATTTTCACTTTGCCCCCTGGATCTGGTTTTTGCTCCTTTTCTCTGGCTGAGTAGCATTGAAATCTTGGAGGAATGAGTCATTATCCAGCCTTGAACCACTCTCTGAGCACTTGAGTTGAGGTTCCATTTGATACAGAAACTGTGATACTGTTCATGTGTTTGTTTCAGCAAAGAAATGTTCCACAAATATTAAAGGATCTGAAGATATTAAAATGTCTGAATGCTGGCAAGCTCTTTGATAATTTAATTTTGCATTTGAAACCAATAAAGCATTGGACAAAGTGACACAGGGTTCGGATTTACCCTGGGTTATTCCTTTGCTGTAAGACATTTAAATTAAATCAGTTAAACTCTGACTGCACTTTGTCATTGGGATGTCAGTACTAACACACCATGTTAATTGAAGAAACAGTGCAAAAGATTTTGGCTTTAACTTAGCAAAAAGATGTATCAGCTTAACTGTAACCAACAAGAAACACATTCACATTGCAAAAGTAAATGTAAGGGCTCATTCTGAAAAATAATGCTAGCTGACAAGAGGTTACAAGTTAAAACAGCCACAGGGGAAAATGGACCAGGAATTTGTGGGGAGGGGAAAGAAAGAGCAATAGGGGGAGAGTGTCTGCAGGGATATCTTACCTCTCTCAGCCCTGAGGTGCTCCAGACCCACTCAGGTATTCACAGTCTGAGCCCCTCTGAACGTGGCATTTTGGTTTCTACCCAAGTTACAGAAGGGAATGTCTTGCATTTAGAGGAGAAAGAGATTAGAGACACCATCCAGATTACTGTGCAGTGAAGATGTATCTGCTTAGAGCAGGCAATTGGTTCAGAATGAAACTTAATGGAAGGTGGAAGACTTACTTAAAGGTCATCTCCAATCCAGTTGTGTTGTTTTAGGTATTGGAAACTATTAATAAGCAAGTAATTGGAAACTATTTAACAAACAAGTAATCTTGTTGTGGGAGATACATGCAGACCTAAAAACCTGCTTTATCTCCATATTGCTATTGCACAGAGCAGACTTAACTACATTAAAACTGTTTCAGAAGTTGCCAACCAATCTGCTGTCTGTCTTGGTTGCAACAATACTTATGTAGTTGTTTCCCTTGAAAATTTGGTCTTCTCACTGAAAAGAACTGAGAATATTCCCTTCTCTTGCAGCTCAGTAAAACATCACCACCACGTAGGATGACCAGGCAAGAAAGAAATCAGGCAGATTGTGTTTTCAGACCTTCAAACAAAATCTTCCAGAGATGTTCCTTCCCTTTGAACATTTCTTTTGAATTTTTGTGAGGTACCTCTAGTGTAATCATGCTATGCATAAACCTGGCACAGCTGGGATAATCACTATGCACAGAGCACAGACCACAGTTTCATAGCATCATTAGCATTTCCTTCCTCAGTCAAACTCAACACCAGTTACAAAAATGTAAAACTGCTCCTTCCCCTCCCTGTAGCACTTACCCAGGTCCAGGTTTGGCACAGATGTAGAAGTCAGCCAAATAGCCCCAGAGGTATATGGAAACAGCATCAGGAGCTCCCCTTAATGCTCAGCAAGTTATTCACCAGAGAGAGCTTACAGATTGCTTTAAAGAAGGTTGCTTTTATAAGCATCCTAGTAGCAAGAAATTAATTTATTTTTAACTTTCTGAGTAGGATGACAGGTGATCAGATCCGAATATCAACCATTAATTTTTAGTCCATTTAAAATCCTGAAGCCCTGAGGCCTGGTGGTGCTGCAATCGTTAGCAGAGCTGCGGGTAATCAATCAGCTCTCTCAGTGGTTATGCAAGTAGAGCTGATTGATTACTCATGACTAATATGATTGTCAATGCTGCAAACATTTTTCAGTGGACGGCTCTCCAAAGTAGCCAGAGTCTGAGCGTAACAAGCACTCTGCTGAGGGGATGGTACAGAAGCAACTCAGTAATTTTTAGGTCATTTAGGTTAACATCATAAATGTGATGTTCAACGGGTCTCAGCCTCTTGGAGCCATCAAAGCCTTTGTGTGGTGTGAAGCACAATCGAGGTCTCTTGCCAATGCACCACACCTTCAGTGGAAAGATGTGAATCGTCCCTTCCTTCCACATGACCTGTCCATATGTTTTGTGAGGAGGGAGAGAGGGATTGTAATTCCTCCTTCCCTCTTTGTCTAAACCTTCCCATCAAAAACACTCCTCAGGAAATCCTTTATAATGTGAATTTTACTGGTCCTACAGAAACCAAGACCTCCATATTCTCCATCATCTATTACTTCCTTTTATTATTTTATTCACATATAAAGGAACACATCTCTCAGTAGTTTCTCTTGTAAAATCTATGTTTATTTACAAATGGAGAGAGACAAGTTCACCTCCAAGCCATATGATGGTTGGTATGAACGGACATCCTTCATGACTATTCCAAGCCTTAGACTGAATGATGCAGAGGGATAGACTATGGTTCCCTCCCCAGCCAGAGATGCTTTCAGGCAGAGGTGAAACCTACGGGCTAGAGTATGCTTGTTATTAAATCAATAAATTGCATATTTTTTTCCCCAAAATGCCACTTTCAGGAAGTGGGGATCAACAAAAGCACCATTTTTTTTCTAATCAAAGGCACCAAATAATTAAGTGAGATCTCCTATGGCTTCTTCATATCTCATGCTGCCTGGAATCCAAAACCCTGACAAATGAGTAAAATAACTGAGTCTTTCCGGCAAATGGCACAAACAGCACACCCAAGTGCCACAAGGTTTCTCCAAGAGCCTTTTACAGGACACTGTTAATTGAGATTGCAGAGCATTGTGTTTGCAGTTACTGAAGATCAGAAACTGCTACCAATTTGATTTGTATACATTCTTCCACTACTTTGAGCCCAATTCCAGCTTCAAAATTAAATCTCTGTGTGTCTCTGCTGCCCTTTCTAGCACCTTACACAGCAAAACTAATGCCAACAGCAAAAGCACTGAGACACTAAACAAGGATGTTGATTAAATGTGCACGAACAGCCGGAACAAAATAACAACATAAACTGTTTCTCCAACCAGATTCTCATATAATGTACAGCACAGGGGCTTTAGGAGCTTATTCCCAAATACATTCAAAGGGAAACCGTGTTGTTGCGATCTGAGTGCATTATTCAAGGAACAAGTCCAGATACCTTGCAAAAGCCAAACAGATCCAGAAGATGGTGGATAAATTCCTACCACTTCTGCTTGCTTCCCTTCACAGCTTGGATATGTGATGTTGTTATGCCCATATTATCTAACAGCACAAAGATAGGTCTGTTTTGCTGCCTTTTATTTTTTTACTTCTGTGTTTAGAGGAATGTTTTTCAAGCAATGACTGTCTCTTATTACGAGCATACACAAAAATAATGGTACCCTCTGTACTTTACAATGTTTGGAATATTTAAGCTAAAATTTCTAGTGTCTTTTAACTCCAGGGAAAGGCAATGCACTAGGAAAGGTGATGGAGGGCATAAATGTTTGACCGAGTACTCACAGATACCTCCAACTTTTCCCAATCAGTTGGACATCTTTGGTTCTTTGTTTCTTTCCTTCTTCCTTCTTTTTTTCAAATTTGACCTTGCTTGCTCCTGCTTCCCCAAGAAATGGCCACGTGGACCCCAAGTGACATCTTAATCATAGAGGTAGGGCTCAAGCACAAAGCTTTATTAAAAAAAATACTAAATCAGACAATGCAGAAAAACTTCAAATGCAGCAATTCTGATGCCATTGATCAGGAAAACAAAATCCCTGCTACAGACAGATGCATTGGATGGAGATATAGATACCTTGTTGAAGGTTGCATAGGGCAATAAATGGGAATGGGTTTTTCAAAGATGAATACAACAGAAAATTCAGCAAGTCAAGAGTTCAGCTGAAAAACTTTTCCATTCCCTTAAAAAGAAAAAAAATCTGTTTTTCTTTCTCAACTGACTCCTCAATGTGCCATTTCAGACTCTCATATTGCCATACATAATTCTACAGACAATGAAAACGTGTGCAGATGTCGTGCCAAGGCACCACCACGTGAACGTTTTTGCCACTCAGCAACACACTGACAGGGCAGATCTCTTGCAGCCCTTCCCTTGCTGATAATAGAAAACTCCAGTGTGTACAAGAATGTAATGCAGATCACACCAAGGAAAATGGCTCTTCTCACTGTTGTTTTTTGCTATTCTGGAGAGTCATGCAAAGCTTTGATTAATCATCTGCTTGGCTGTGTAATGACAACATTCTCAATAACCATTTAATTTAATGATGAATTTGTTTTTTAATGAATACTTCAATTACACGTAGTTGCTGGAGGCCCTACCAGCAATCAGCTGGTCTGAGTTCTAAAGCAGCAGATGAAAGAATACTGGATATAAAAGGAGCCTTAGCAATTTGTGTCATTAAGTGGTTTATTCCAAAACCAGCATGATACAGAGGAGTTAGAGAGGGACTGAAGACACTGTATTGTATTCTAGCAAAGTCCTAGGCACACCAGAGAAATGCTCTGCAGACTATGGCATCAAATAAGACTTAAAGTGTTGAAAGAAAATGGTACTACTGGTGCCTTTATTTATCTATATTACATTAGTTTCTCAAATAGCAACTGTGGTATCTCTCAAACACCCCCTCTTGACTCTATATGTACCCTCCTCAGATATAGGATGGTTCCCCAGCCCACAGGGGTCTCCAACCTGAGTGGGATGTTAGCACATGGCTCACATGGTCAATGGGCAGATTGGCTCCCAAGAATTCTTGCTGGCAGGTGAGAGGAAAGCAGAACTTTCCTCCACCTTAGCCAGCTTGCTCAGGGCTGAGGCAGAAGTGGATTCATATGCAGCTACCCCAGAAAAGTAACTCTGTAACCTCTCTTCTGTGGCAGAACAACCTTAACAAGACTCAGCTAACCAGGCAAAGTCCTCTGCTCGGTGCTCTGACTCTGAGCCAGCAGCAGTGCCCAAAGACAATAGTGAGTCCTAGCACTTATCTTGATCCCTGCAGCCCAGCATCAGACAGATGTGATGTGCCAGGCACATTTTCAAAGCCACATGAGTTCAGGAGCACCAGTTCTAGTGTCCTCCTCTAGCTTTCATCCTCAGGATTGGTTCCAATTTCATCTACATTTCAGTAAAACACTGCTGATTTCAAGGGAGACCATCCTGACAAATGCCAGTGTACACAGACTCAGAAGCAAACCCTCTATGCAATCACCCAGGGCATCTGAAAGCAAGAGGCATCTTGGCAGGATACGTGAATGGCCTGATTGTGTCCATTTTCAAGAAGGAATACATATGTATAACGCTGCAATCCAGCTCAGCCTGTAGGAGGTTCTGCTCTGCTTGATGAGCAATCAGTCTGCTGCGGGAACAAACACATAATGACTGCTTTTCAGCTGCTAATGCCACTGCTTTTTCTGGAACAATATAGAGGCCTGAACTGCAAATTCACATCTGGCCTTGTTGGAAATAAACTGGGAATCAAAAAGGGTTTGCAATTAGCCTTTGGAAAAATCTTCACTAATTCACCATCACAAAAAAAGAACACTAGAGCCTGCAGTGGTGTTTCTGAGGGTTTTGGTGGCATGTCTGCAATAAGGGCTTTTGAGTATTTATTTTAGGAAAAAACTCTCTTATTTTTGGCTTTGGTCTACAAAAGAATTCAGGGACAGTGTTATTCCAAACATATGGTGATATTCATTTTTCAAAGCAAAATGTAGTTTGAATGGTTTCCCACTGTGTGCATTCAATTTCCATGAATGTTACCGAGATTAAGTTTTCATAGCTGTTTCTTGGCCATTTTGAGTGAAAACTGGTATTGGTATTCGTACACTTGTTCTGTTCTCAGAGTTTTACAATATTCTGTTCTACTAAAACCCCTAAACCAGTTTAAGATTTACAAAAGTCATCCCAAAAATTACTTTCCAACATTTAGCTTGCTAGGACTTCTTAAAGGGTCTTTTCTTTTCACCTGTTAAAATCACCAGTAAAATGAATTATTTTTCACCTAGTTTAACTACACTTCTGTCCAGTCCTCACACATCTGAGAGGATTAGACAAATATTAGCTCTGTTCCATCAAGAATGAAACTATGGTAAATCCCTACTTTTCCAGCAAGCAAAGGCCACGAGAAAAGGAGGAAGACCTAAACTTTCTAGTATTGTTGGAAACCGTATTACACTTTAGGCAGAGGGGAACCTCATTCATGAGGTTCAACAAAGGCGAGAGCAGGATTCTGCAGCTTGGGAGGAACAACCCCCTGTTACAGGTCAGGGGTTGACTGGCTGGAAAGCAGCTCTGTGAAGGACGACCTGGGAGTCCTGGTGGACAACAACCTGATCATGACCAAGAAGGCCGATGGTGTCCTGAGGTGCATCAAGAAGATTATGGCCAGCAGGGTGAGGGAGGTTTTTCTCCCCTTCTACTCTACCCCAGTGAGATTCCATCTGGAGTCCTGTGTCCAGTTCTGGGCTTCCCAGCTCAAGAAAGACAAAGAACGACTGGCGAGATTCCAGCAGAGGCCACAGAGGTGGTGAGGGGACTGGAAAACCTCTCTTAGAAGGAAAGGCTGAGAGACCTGGGTCTTTTTAACTTGGAGAAGAGAAGACTGAGAGGGAACCTCATCAATGCTGACCAATATCTAAGGGGCAGGGGTCAGGAGGATGGGGCCAGACTCTTTTCAGTGGTGCACAGCAACAGGACAAGGGGCAACAGGCACAAACTGGAACACAGGAAGCTCTACCTGAACATAAAGGTAAAATTCTTTCCTGTGAAGGTGACGGAGCATTGGAACAAGGGCTGTCTGGGAGAGGTTGAGGAGTCTCCTTCTCTGGAGATACTCAAACCCAACCTGGACACATTCCTGTGCAACCTGCTTGAGGTGATCCTGCTTCAGCAGGGGGGTTGGACTGGATGATCTCCAGAAGACCTTTCCAGCCCCCACTATTCTGTGATTCTGGAATTTGTTATTCATAAATCCAAGCTGAAAAATTACCATTTTTTGGATGAGAAAGGGAGATGTCTCCAGGCCGTGCCGCCTGCTGCTCTTCCAGGGATTCAGCGCACACCACCCGCTGCTCCTGCCCCAAGGCTGCCCTCCGCGTCACAACGTGGCTCCTCATAACTGCTGTGAATTATCTCCACGATTCACCTGGTGCTTGAAAACCTCTGTGGCTGCTCCTGATGATATCCCTGGAGGGGCTAGGGGAAGGGGACTGAAAAGAAAACCCTCTCATTCATATTTCCACTAAGAATTTCGTGTCTTTTGCTGACTCATTTTGTAATTCAGCTTGCAGTAAACTTAAAATTAAGTTACTAGAGAGTAATGACCATTAAGTGACTGAGATTGGTTTATTTCTCTGAGCCTTAGCAACAGTGCTTTCACTTGCCTGTTGCCATAACAACTACGGCATGCACATCAAGGTCACTAAGCCCACTTTGCTTCTTGCCTGTAGCTATGTCTCTGATGGCTTATACGCCTCATTTTTATTGTAGATTCGTACTCCATGACTAGGAAGAAAAGGTACTTTTTCATCTTGCAAGTAAACAAGCACATGAAGATGAGCGTTTCTCAAGGTAAGGGAAAATGGACAAAAGACAAAACATTTCTGGGAAATGTTCATTTCATTCTTAATGGAAAAGAAATTCTTTTTAAAATAATGTGTCTATATATGAGATCTAAAATACCTAACATGCAAGGAGTCGAATTGGCAGTCAATTCTCCCTTATAAAGATGAAACAAGCCTTCCTGAAAAGTATGTGGCTATGAGTTCCTTCATTTCCAAGAGGACCTATCAGTCTGCCCTAGGACATTAGCATGGAGTCATCAAGGTCCCTGAAATGCCACCTCAGATATTGAAGAAGTCTGGCCTTAGTACTTAAATAAGTACAGGTTCAATGGAAACATCCCATTTAGTGTTAATCTAAGAAGCTGCAGTGCACAACTGTTCCTAAGGCCTGAAATAAGATGGAACTGAAAAGCAGGAGAGGAGCACTAAGCTGGCTGGCTGATGAACGGCAAAGCCCCAGGTCAGGCAAGAAATCACTTGCAATATCATTTTCCTTAGTTATTTCTTTCACAAATTTTAATGGATGCAATTTTTACTCCAGAATATTTACACCTCACACACCATTTTCGTTGTATAGAAGGGTTATAAACCATTTTCTTAATACAAGTGAGCTGCATTCATTTGTCTTGTAAGTCAGCTAGAGGCACTTTCAAAAGAAATTCTAAGCTCCTACATTACTAGAACATTTTTTCTGCCATGTGGAAGGAGAGAAAAGAATTATTCTCCCTGAAAAATATAAATAACTTTGCCACCTCATCTTATAACCAGTTGATTACAGGAGCCAGAAAACAAAAGATTTTGCTGTGTATTTGTCAGATTTACACCAAAAATACCAGCAAAAAAGATGAAATGTCCAGAATTTCAGAGGGATTTATGAAGCATTAAATACTCCTGTGAATCAGGGCTGAAATGTAATTTCATATATACTTGTGTAGTTGTTGGTTAAAGGACAAGACAGATAGACAAACACATACACTGAGAGGCAGACAGACAGGCAGCTTGGAGATGGACCACAAAATGTCAAATTTTTGATTTTGCCTTATCATTTACAGTAGGTCCAGGTGGCCTCAGCAGAGATTCTGGCCCAGCATCTTGCTAGACAATGCAGAACAGTAATTTCATTTTCCAATTAGGAAAGAGAACAAAAAGAATTGCTGAAGGTCATACAAGCCCACCATGGGAAGATGAACTTAGCACATTTGGCAACTCCCAAACATGCAGTCATGACAAAGACCTCCATCACATTATCAAATTCCTGGCTAAAAAGCAACAACTTATTTTGAAGTTTTCAGCAATGAAGGACTGAAAAAGAGTTGGTTGGCTTTCTTGGCTGCTTTTCTACACTGGTTGATATTCTTTATAAAGTTACAAGGCAGAGGTGCTCTTGGCAATGAGTACTGCCATGAACATACTCAACACACATAAGGAAATATGATTTATTGACCAGTTAAATGCTAACTGCCAAACTTAGGGATTTCAGAAATAACCTGATTGCTTACACTGGGGTCCACTGACATCTTAAAAAGATTTGTGACAGTTGTCTCACCCCAGGTGACGCCTCAGGAGAAGGTGTGTGCTGCCTGCCAGGCACCCAGCCTCTTCTGTGTGGCAGAGGTGCAAGAGGTGCTACAGCCAAGCAGGGGAGCTCCAGGCAGCACGGCCGGAGCAGATGAAGGGGTAGGATGTGGCACGCAGGGTCAGGGCAGCCCTGGAAGTAGTGGGGAACTTGTGCAAACCCTTCTCACAGGGCACAGAGGGGAGAATGGTGTTTTGGGGACCCAGAGGGATCTGCATGGAGCTTTCTGGAGTCTCCAGGAAGGTAGTAAGAAAAGCTAACACACAAGGGCAAAGTCTGTCCTGCTGAGATCCTTAAAGTTGGCAAGAAATTAGTAACTGAACCCTTTATTTATTCATCAGATTTAAGTTAGGTCTAAGTTTAACCTTTTCAAAAGTTGCCTTATTTAGTGTGCTCTAGACACCCAGTGCTAGGTCAATTTAATAATTCAAAGCCCCTTTGATGTCCTTAGCATACTCCATTTGCAGGAAAGTCCTAGCACGTCCACCCTAGAGCCCTGACTGCCTCCAGGTCCCAGCAGACAAAAAGCACTAAATGGCTAAAATGGAGCTAAAGTCTCAATGTAAGTCTGCCTTGAACTCAAGGGAGCTTACTCAGTTCACATTTGGCAAGATGTAGCCTGTAAAGCTCCATATGAGTACAGGTATTAAAAGGGTGGTGCGTTATGCCTTTTGCCAGAAAATAAGCTGAGATATATCTCAGGGAAAGAGTACATTCAATTGCAGTGAATTTTGTTGCTTTCCACAGGGTATCTCTTATTATTACTTTAATAACTGAAGGGGAAATCCTGTTAATCATAAGTTGCAAGGTTGTATGAGCTGACAGCTGTGATATCACAGCTGTTGATAGCTCTGCACAGGCACAATGAGATGGCAGATAATGCACGTCGTGATTTGCAATAGGGAATTGAATTGGTTGCCTAATTTTCATCACGTACTCACACCACACACACCTCCCCCCAAAATGTCACACATCTTTCTTCTCCTAGCTATTGCAACAAATATATCACTCCCACAATCAGATGCCAAGATACAATTAAGGACATACAGGTGTCAAGCATTGGTTACCACGGCTTAAGTTTGCAAAGGGTTAAATGGAAAAAAACTCGAACCAAACAAGAACTCAGCCCAGAAAGAAAGTAAAACAAATAACTGAATTAAACCCATCTCTGTCATTGTGAACTTGGAAAGCCTGATCTTTGCCATTTAAAAAAAATATTCCCAGCAGCCTGTGCTTGCCTGCAACATCAATAAACTTTCCTTTAGGCAGTAGTTTAAAGCACACAGTTGCACTTTCATGCCACTAACACTGCCGGTATGGCAAAATGAGTATGGTTTTGAGACTCTCTTGTAGAAAAAACTTCCTAAAATGGTGGTTATTAGGAAGATTTTACATTCAAGTGCACACCCATTACCACACATGAAAGTAAAAAAGTCATCTTGTGCAAACTGACCAAAGCCTGGCAAGTATTTAAAACCCTTTATGATTTTAAATTGCACTCAGTGATCTTCCATTTTCACATCATTTATTGCCTCTGACACACACAATTTTTTAGCATGCGCTGGGTCACAAGTCAACAGAGCAACACTGAATGACTGTGGCCAGGAGGGTTTGCCTCCTCCTCACTTACATGTTCTCTGCAGCATTTACTTGGAGCCTGCAGCTCCCATGGTGCTACAGAAGAAGAGGTGGCTGCTGCTCCAGTATGATGCTGGCTAAGGGACTTGGACATGGTTCCATCCTTCTGCTTCCTAGCCCTGATGGAAGTTGCTAAAGGCTCCCACAGAGAATTAAAGGTCTTTGTGCAGTGCAAGGAAATTCCTAGGAAGAAAAGAAATCCCCAAATGTTAGAGAGATGCCAGATCTTGGCCACGATGGCCAAGTTGGGAACTTGCCTGGAGGAAGAAAACAAAAGGAAAAGAAAACACAAAAATATGGCCTGAAGAGACAGAGAAAGCTATTGAAATGTCTGTTTTCAGGGGAGATTGCAGGGTCAGAAATCCAGGCCAGGAGCAGGGAGGATACAAAAGAAGCCTCCACTGCTGGTTAAGTCAAACACCTCAGCAAAAAGCCATGGCCACCCCTGCAGCTGCTGGGCAACTCAGCTTTGATGTTCCAGGCACTCACCTTGAACTTTTAATTTCACTGCGAAGTCTGGCTTTGTTGCAATATCATGCAATTTGTTTAAACTAGTTCTTTTTACTTTCTGTTTAAGCAGAGCCTACTGGGGCTTTGCAGGGATTTCAGAGGAGATCTTAGCTTCCTCACCCAAGGAGGGACAGCAAGCTCCAGCCCACCACGCATGTGGCAGCCAGCGTGGCGAGATGTCTCCGTGGGAGGGTCCCATGAGATGGCCCTGGGCTGCCTGGATTGACAAAGAACTTCATTTTAATTATCTCAGATCCAACCTTGCAGAAGTTTTTCAGCCCAAAACTTTATGTAATACTTCAAGATTAACAGTGAAATAAGAAAAGACTTGACCTGGAAAAAGTTCCGGCTCAGGCAAAATTTATCCTTTTTTCTTCCTCATTTTTAGCAAATACAGTGATGACTGGGTATTATAGGTACAGCTCTGCCCAGAAGCATTAGCTATTAGTCACCTCATGATAATTAGTCATCTACAATACCCCTTTTTAAAGACCTGAAATAGTTCCATCTACTTGTTACACTGAAGTCATAAAGGGGCCTCAGTGAAGAGAGTGGGCTCCAGCGCTGCAGGGAATCGAGGAGAAAGGGCAGGGTGAAATAACAGGATGGAGTAGGCAGCAAAATGACCATCAGGGCTGTCTGTCTCAGTTCTCCCTTCTGTAATTAGGGAGAAAAGACATCAGCCCCTTTTGCCAAGTGCTTCAAGACCTAGGTGGTGATGAGCATAACGCAGAGAATGTTGGTTTCGCTCCTGATGTTGCCACAGCAGACTCACGTCCCCATGCTGAGCAGGGACCACAGAACCCTCGAAGCATCACTATAGTTGGGCCACGATGGTTCCTCACTGTTAGGCCTTCTTATAGGGAGGGCTGTTTTCTGCATGAGGTGATGGGTTGAGGAGCCCCATAGGGCTGGCAGTGGTAGCATTGCTCCCCCGTCCCAGCCACATAGATTCAGACCTTTCCCTATACACCAGCCTCTGTAAAGAAGAAAGAAAGGAAGCAGGTTCAGGGATTTTTATCCCCCTCCCCCTCAAATCAAGCTCTTAGGAGTAATTGAAAGAGAGAATGAGTCCCTCTAGAATGAAAGACATTAATCTTATCAATTACTTGAACAGGGTGGAATGCAGTGACATCAACAGCTAATGAAGTAAATCTAAATTAAGTCACTGTCTGGATATATTTTATTATTATTATTTATTTATTTATTTTTACAAATGGGAGAACATCTGGTGTTTGACAGTGAGACCAATCGAGTCTCCAATTAATCTCTGCAAAGTGGAATACCTCCTAGTTGTTCCGTGCACAACCATTTCTTCAGCCCTGCCCACTGGTATAGAAAATATCTTGTTGAATGAGCCGCTGCAGAAATCTTCTTGTCATGAAGAACTCATTAGGTCAGCAATAAAGTGATTTATCAAAGACTTGGATTTCAGCCATCAGCCTCACTTGTACAACAGAATCAGTTGCAGTGCTTCGAGCAAAGGCTTACAAATTACCATCATAATCTTGTAAGCATGCCTCATCTACACCAGCCAGTTCCTGACCAGTGAAGTGGAGACCAAGAACTACAATCCTTCCTGACCTCTATTATATGCTGTCAGCCATCCAGATGTGATGCAATGAGTGGTGCAGATATCAACAGTTCTGAATGGTGATGAAAGGGAGCTTACATTCTGGAAGAGATGCTGGAAGCAATGGGAGACTTCTTTATGCAATCTTAACTTTTCACTGAGTCTCCTCTGCCTGATGGCACGAGCCCTGTCACAGGAGAGACCTTTGCAGGAGTGGATGGTCTCTCAGCGTGTGGCAGTGACCAGATTGTTCTTAGGCAGCACTTGAATTTATATAAGCTAACATGTGTCTCATTATTTTTCAGTTCTCTCAGGTTGAAAACTGCCTTTCCTAGGTCCATCAGAGCTGTGTTTTCTCTCTGCCTGAGCTGGGATAGCAGAGGGAAAAATGTTAGTAGGGAGGAGACAATTTCTTTAAAAAGCTGAGAACCTGAGTTTCCATGATCTGGAACAGGGGATAAAGTTCATCAGATTTTTCAGCCCATTGCATGTACAACTGGGATTTTTCCTTGCAAAACAGACTGCATTTTCTTAACTAAGTCACTTTTCAGGCAAGAGGAAAACCCATTGCTAAGCACAGCTTCAGGAATGAGCCACATACGTGCCCCCCCACACTTACTGTATTTAATTTTCCATTCTCCATTCTGCTTCAGATCCTTTCCCACCGCCAGCTGGGTCTTGATGTCTCTCCTCACCAACTTTACCTCTCTTCCACCAGTTTTTCCCATTGGAATTCTTTCCCCTTCTGCCAGCACCCTCCTCTCCCTCAGGATGTGAACTCAGTTACATCAGCATTGAACTTTCAAACCCAGAATGTTCAAGTGGATTCAAAATTAGTCAAAACAAGCTCATCCATCAATGGCTTTTAATGTCAAGAGCTCTGAGGGCAGGGGTGGGGGTGAAGGCAGGGCCACAGTGCATATTCAGGCAACAATGAAAATGTTGTCAAAGAGCAATTAAAGTGTGCTCCTGTGACAGGTTGGTACAGTGCTTTTCCTAAGGTGAGGGAAGTCATAAAACATTTACATTTCACCCAACACCAGCAGCATCCAGTGCATTTTATAGCCAGCCTGCATCTCTTTGGCAATCAGACCAAAACCTGCTTTGTGCCATATAGTAATTACAATTTTAAATAACATTAATCACCTTTTATCACGACTTTTCAATTTGCTGAGTAAAAGGTCATATTCTCTGTTGCTGGGTAGCTCTCTTCACTGCACTGTAAGCATTAATTAAACAGGCAGATGGAATTTGTTATTATGTATTTGAGCACAAAGCATAAACATAAATAAAGTCTTTCTTTACTAATATTAGTCTAAAATAATTTGTTCTTACCCAAAAATTCATAAGGGGTATGATAATGACACTATCTTTAAGAGTTTCATCTGAGTAGAAACCCCATTCTAGGCAGAAGAGTCTGTACTTCCTTAATATTCAGGGTTATTAAAGTTATTTCAATGTACAGGAGGTGCAGTACTTTAACATGCGAACTTGGAAGTATTCAGCTACAGCAATCCTACCTGGTATGAAAGTCAAGGGATGAATTCTAAGAAGAGGTGAACTGAAAGAAAGCAGCTGAAGAGGCTGCTTGGCAAACAGCCTGTATTTCCACTAAGACCTGAGCACCCCAGGTACAATTTCCATAAGGTGAAAAGTATGGCTGTAACCCAGATGTAAAAATGTAAAGAACAAAACAGCAGAAAGAATTGAATATCTGAGGACTAATGAATGAGCTGATGCTCCCTGCCTGGGTGAAGAGCTGAGTGTGCTATTGACTGAAATGACAGAGGTTTTGGACAATATGGGAAATCAAAGAGGTGTCAGGGAGCTGGAGATCCGGCATTATTCTGCATCCCCTCCTTTCCAAATGAGGGGAGTGAAGCAGAAATTTAATAATAGAGAAACACTTGTGCTGTCAGTGCTTGGAAAAATCCTTTTGTGTAAAGAAAGGACTGTGGATAAAACACATTGAATGAAGAACTAAGAGCCAGTTTCTTAATGGAGTGCCTACCTATGGGAAAATAGCTCCTGTTATTGGCCTGATTAGGATACCCACCCTACAGAGGAGAGACCAGCTGCAACCAGACTTCTCGTCACCAGCCTCTACGGTGGCAGGCAGAGGGCAGGAACATAGCAGATGATCTTTTATGCCAATCATTACAAGACAGACTAAGCAAAAGGCATTGCCCTCCATTGGTGGGAGGGGATAGCAAAGTCCAAGCTTGCTGAGCACGTGGTTTGGTCCTTAATCAGTCCAGGAGGTATCAACAGACAGTTCAACTACACCCAACACCCACAGGTGCTCAAAGAAGAGTATTTCAATGCCTTTCCAGAGCAGGAGGCAAGGGAATAATTTTGGTCTCACTTTAAGGTGGCACAAGAGCTACTTGACTTCAGAAACAACCATCTCTCAGGAGAGTTAGGACTGGAAGCCACAGCTTCAACAGCATTAGCAGAAGCATTGTCCCCCAAGGCTAAGCCCTAGCCCTAAGCATTTGTCAATGCACTAAAGCTAGGGATGGGTCATCACATTTTACGTCCCCTCCTAAACTCCTCTCAAGCAATTCTGCAAATACTGATTGCGTCTGTGTTGTTCACTCATGGTTGATTTGTGTTTCCAACAGCTCACTACAGGAAATTTCAAATTGCTTTATTAAACCATCTCCTATACATTTACCTACCAGCAACCCAATAATGATATGAAATTAAAAACACATTACCTTTATCTGCAATTATCACATTACAGAAGCAGGCGAGTGCTGCAGAGGCAGTCATCACATTTTTACAGCATAACTACTTTAGATAAAAATTACAGGGAGGTAGGTTTCCTATCTATGGAGAGATAAACTTGGTCCTTTTGGAGGTTTGGCCAGGAGGTAAAATGAAAATGTGGGAAGGCTAAAATCCATATTTCCAGGTGACCTGCATTTCGCCTCCAGGAAGCTTCTCTTTTCCCTTATCACTGCAGCCTTTGTCACCTGCAGAAGATTATTCAAGAGGTGTTTTGGGGTTTTTGTGTCTCAGTCAAGATCCATCTTCCTCCAGGACAAGCAGACAATCCCAGAAAATGAAAGGACACCTGCTGGTCTCACCTTTTTTGTGGAGGGCCTTGGCCACCTTTTCTCACCTCTCTAAAGGGTAGAAATAAAAGTGCAGCTTTTATCCTGTAATACAGATGAGAAACGTATCCCCATCACATTTCTTGTGTCAAGCTGATAGATCAAATTGGGAATGGGGGAGGCAAATGTAGGCCATATATACTGAAAAGAAGAGCATTTAGCTAGATAGATGAATACAGTGAAAAATCAAGTAAGAACTATGCAGTCCATTTCCACACAGCCCCAGACAAACATGAAACCATTTAGTCCAAAAATGACTCCTAAATCTTTTTTGTGTGCCTACTGCAAGCAGTCTGTTTCTCATGCCACAATGGCCATTTCTAGGCACCAAGCTGTAGGGCAGATAGACTGGAAGATCTGCCTTTCATGAGGACTTTGGGGCTTCCTGGCTCTCTTGCACAGCTGGAAGTGCCATGTTCAAAAGCTTCACTGCTTCTTTTAGTCCTCACCGAGGGAGACTGGAGGCCCTTTGGAGCACCCAGAGCAAGATCTACTTCTTCCTCGGCCTTTCAGGCTCATTTTTGTTTCAGAAGTATTAGAGCATTTGGATCATTTCTGTTGAACATTGTAAAATTCCTGCCTCTTTCCATCCATGTAATTTGGAATTTTATTCTGCAAAAATAGGACAAAATGTTTATTCCAACCTTTCTAATGGAACAGAAAGTCCCACTTCTGATCATCTCTCCTAACAGAGCCCCCACCAAAGGGAAGATGTCCTCGAATACCCTCTTTTCCTTGATGAGTACAGAGCTTTCTCCATCTGCTCTTTCAGCAGAGACATGAGCCCAAGCCTTGTGTCAACTTGTTCCCAGCCTCCTTCGTAATACAGAAACGACAGCAGTTGCTGCATGCAAAGCTGAAATCAAATGAATAAATGAATGTCAACAGACTGTGGGTAGAGGCACAGAGGTTGCATAATGGAGTGACTACAAGTGCACAGATGTAGTGAAGCCAAATTGGGTGCTGAGTGGATTGTTAGGGCTTGTTTCTGAGGGATGCACCTAGTCATTACACAAGCACAGTTGTCAGCCGATGAATTATTCCCAGTAAATTAAGAAACAAATGAAAAAAAGTCCTCTACCCATCCAGTACTGATGCAGCCCATTTGGAGGGAATATTTTGTGACATCTCTAGGAAAATCAGATGGTGTGAATTATCATCAAATTATTCCTTTTCCCTGCAGGAACAAAGTCTGGAGATATCCTTCAAAATCCTTGCTATGTCAGTGTCAAACTCAATAATTCTCTCCAAAAATTATTACCAGCTGCGCGTTTGGCATTATTGTCACATTAACGGCATGAACGCATGGATGAGGACTGACAGACTTATGCTCCGTGCTCTGGTTCCAGGCTGGCCAGATGCAAACTACTTCCATTCCAGAAGCAGCCACGCCAGCAGGGATACAGCTCACTTGAGAAGGACGGCCAAAAATTTTGCCACTATATGGTTTTCTGAACGCCACTGTTTGTACCTACCTGTCTCCTTTTCAGGATCATTCTTGCTTGTGAGTCCTTTAACCTAAAATGGAATGCTTTCTTTTTTATTCCTCCTCTCTTATAGCAGAAGAGGGACCTGTAGAAACCAACACTGCTTTAACACACAGCTTCTTGAATAAACAGCACACTTTGCATCTCACTCCTTTCAAACAGAAACGCTACTTCAGCTTCTTTGTGCCACTTCCCCTCCAAAACTGCAGCAGCAGCAAAGCAATCAATGAGAGCGTGAAGCAATATCACATACAGCAGACCTGTTTCATTCTGAATAAACACACAAATAACCTCCAGTTTGAGAGGGAGGAATGCACAAACACTTAGAATCTAATTCCCAAACCCAGCAAGACAAAGGCACAGTTAAAAGACTCAAAACACCTGAGCAAGCAAAACAATCTCTTATCCCTTGCTAAAGCAAACAAAAAGATGAATCACATTCACTTTTCCACCTGGCAAGTCAGCCATAATATATTGCCTGCCACAGCAACAATGATTGTTCTTGTGCTCTCCACCTCAGTCTGATATGCACTCAGTAGATTCATAACTCTTTCAAGCTCTCCAAGACAAACACGTGAATGCTTGACAGAGAATATCAATTATAACATTCCTGGGAGTGTCCAACACACTGTCTCTCACAGCCAACACAACACTGGATTTGGACCTCCATCCCCAAGGACATGGTCTGCAGGTCAGGTCCAAAAAAGGGTCAGAGGTTCCTTGTGCATTTGGAAGCCTCCTTTCTCCTGCGGGGATGTGTCCCTGTCATTAGCAACTGCCTATAAAATCATCCAGTGATCCCAACCCCAGATCCCGAGAGAGTGCCATGGAGTTGCATTGTGTTGGTCAACAGCACATGTGACAGGGATGACCAAAGGTCTTGCTGCACTCTGACCTCACCAGCATTTTTTAGCAGCCCATCTGTCTTCCTCTTCTCTGTGCCCAGAGGCTGAGTATTTCCTTCTCAGCTTGATGCCTGCTTCCCACGTCCAAACTCCAGCCTGAGCAATGCTCTTCAAAGGCTGAACTGCCACAAATGACATGCTTCATGGGAAAAAAGAAAAACACCCTCACCCAAAGAAGTGAGTTTTAGAAAAGCCATCTCCCCCTTCACCTCTAAGTCACATGGGACTTATTCTGACAACCAGCTGCCATCAGAGGAGACTGCCAAGGTGGAAAGGGCACCTCAAAGTTCAGAGCTGTGCTTGCAGGTACAGCTAAGGGCTGCCAAGAACTAGGAGCACACAGGAGAGGAGACTGCATTGAGGGAAGGGCAGGTGGTCTGATGGATTCAAATATTGATTGAAGGAAGCCAAAAGATTCACTTGTTTGATGGTAGAAAAACACCTGATAGGCTTTGTCTGTGTCTAGCATGCAGGAAATCCTGGGAGGTGGGGGACTGGGGACTGCGTGTGTGTGTGCATGCATGCAAATTCACTGCAGGTGTCTAGTTTCTAGGACACCAATCAGAGCATTCAGAAGTGAGAATCTGCTCAGGACTGTCACATCTATTGCTGCCAAATACATTTGCCCTTGTACAGAAGGCAGGGGATGAGCAGCTCTTCTTGAGCCTCTGTGCCAGCCATCTCATTAGTCCTGAGCTGAACCACACATTGTAGCTGGCTGGGAGTGCACTGAGCTTTGCATCCTCAGCTTTTGGATGGTCACTGCCTGGCTCTCAGCTGGAAGGTCTCTACGAGCTCCTGCTCAGCTCGCTGCTGGCTGCTCTGCAGAGCTCAGACTTGGAGAGCTGTGTCAGCTGTCAGTTCCCTGAGCCAGTGCCACCTTCTCCTGCACCTTTTCACTGCCCTGATTGCCCCAGGGAACACACCTGCTGCAGGGTTGGAGCCAGTGAATTCTCCCTGACACAGTGTGTGTTACCAGGAGTCAAAGTCCCTGCTGTACCCAGGGGCTCAGCAAGACACCCGGCTCTGCACAGCTGGGCTGATTGGATACTGAGCCTGAGAGCCCATTTCAACAACATCCAGCAGATCAGGGATGGTTCAAATATTCCTAGGGAAATATTCTGCCTTTCAGAAAGGGTAATAGCTTCTGCAACCTGTGAAGCATGACAGATGCATCTTGCATCCTTTACACAACAGTATTGGCTGATATACTGCCTTCATTTCACCGCTCAGCTTGGCCAAAACTGACACTCAGATCGCTCTATTCTCATATTTACTCCTCCTCACATCCTACTATAACCAAGATAATCTAGAAGTCCACAATTTTGTCCTGGGTGACAGGAAGAAAAGCAAACTGGAGGCTTCATTGCATCTAATTTTAAGTCCTTGAGATCAGAACTTGACACAATGAACATGGAGAAAGAAATTATCCAGACAGTGAATACTGCAACCTCATTTATTGGAATGGGCTGCCCAGGGAGGTGGTGGAGTCACCGACCCTGGAGGTGTTTAAAGGGAGACTGGATGAGGCACTGAGTGCCATGGTCTAGATGATGGTTGGTGTTAGTGTTGGTGTTAGTGTTAGGTTATAGGTTGGACTTGATGATCTCAGAGGTCCTTTCCAACCTTGTGATACTGTGATACTGTGATACTGTGATTTAGGTGCCGCTCGTCCCATCCCACCAACCTCCTGTCCAACGTATCTGGGGTGAGGTAGCAGTATTATCCTTCCTTCTTGAAAACACAATCTCAATTTATTAATCATAAGAGAAAGGGTAAAATAAAAAAAAAAAAAAGAATATCCCATCAAAAAAAGAGCAGGTACACTCTTAGTAGCTTGGGACTAAGATTTTCTTACAGCAAACAAGCATTATGGGGTGCATCTATTTTGAGGGTTTCTCAGAGCCACATTGGGGAATGACTTCCCTTCCCATTGACTTACTTTACGTTTCTAAATAATAAAAAAAAAGAGAAATCTCTCACCTTGTCAATGTTGATCCTGATTTGTTAAAGGTCCATTTATCAGGGCTAATACATTGCTGCTGTGTCAGCACATTAGGATTTACACTTTCCTGTAAAGATGGGTTAATTTCAGAAACGCAAGGAACTTCAGTTACCAGATTTTGCTCTGCCCTTTAAACTGAAGTGTAGTATATAAAAAAAAAAGCTGTAATCAGGTGCAAGGAGTAATGTGCCACATAATGTGGTGACACAGGGCAGTTTTCCATTAGGGGATGCTGGTAGTGAGACAGGCCAGTAAGACAAACCAATCAGAAATGAAGGAGAAACAAATGACACAGAGACTGCTCCTCACAGCCAAGCTGGTCCTGTCTTCTCCTGCCTTCAGAACCTCCCACAGGACCCTCTTGCCCGTGGGTCCCACAGAAACGGGGCTGCCTCCATTGCTGGTTGGTGGCAGCAGCACCAGGACCCTTCCTTCTGTGACAGTGAGCCTGACTGCCCCCAGCCTGACTGCTGGGAGCCAGACTTTGGCGAGGAATTGCTGCCTCTTTAACAATGTTCCATCTCCTCTAATGCCAATGCAGTGGCACCAAGCACCCGGCTCAGAGTTCGGTCCAGCATTGCTCTTCCTTAAGGATAAAGGCCACAGAATGGTGGCAAGCAGTTGTGTGCTGATGTGCATATTATTTCATACAGGGAAGAAGATCTGCTCTGTTTTCTGTTCAGTGAGGGCAGATGACAGGCAGACTCATATTTAACCCAGGGCACTGTCCCTGCCCACACATCTTGTCCATCATCCCTGTCCGTGTCAATAACAAAGCTTTGGCTGCCTCTCTGGCAGAGGAGCATGAAACCCTCCCAAAGACACAAGCTCTGCTGTGATCCAGTTGCCTGCCCTAAGGGAGAGTATTGTTTGTACCACAGCCCCGTCTGGTCCTTCCTGGCCGTGCCTTCAAGATCAGCCTGATGCTGCTTCTCACGGTGTCCCCAGGTACCTGGCCCATGCTTTCTCCATCCCTCGCCGTGTCCTTACTCCGCGACCTCGGCAGAGTTGCTCTGATTTATGCCATGGCCTGCAAGAGGAAGATCAGGCTCTCTGACTCCACCAGATATCTCATACCAGTCCTGAAAACTGACAGCAGACAGAGGCAGCTCCAGGCTAATGTCACAGCCGCGGCTTCAGCACATGGCAGGGAGAGTCTGACCTAGTTTTAACCCTGTTAAATATGCAAGGAAAGAAAACGAGAGAGTGCAGGGTATAACAGCCCAATCTTTTCTATTTCCTTGTTACTTCTGTCCCATTTTATCTTTAATGCTCATACTGCATCAAAACATTGGCACTGCCAGGTCTTCTTATGGGTGTACAGAGAGAGGAACAACACAGCAACATTATAGATGAGTTTTTGAGGGACATGATCTAGTGGATGATGGGTGTGGTTGGACTCAATGATCTCAAAGGTCTTCTCCAACCAGAAGATTCTATGATTTGAAGGGTGGGCTTGCATGGGCTTGGGTTTTGTGGCTTTGGGTTTTGGGGTTGGATGATTGTTTGTTTGGGTGTTTTTTGTACAAGCTGACAGGAAAGTGGAGTTGTTCAAAGGTTAACATTTTTACAAAATATAAGAAAATTTGAAAATTTTTTTGCTATCTTTTGAGTGCAAATGTCTTTTCAGCTGTTTATCTTTCAATTTTGCTTGGGTTTTGCAGTCTTTTTGTTCTTAACTTAGTCATTGAGAGCTAAATGCTACCCTGCCTATCATTCTGACAGGCCTTTTTTTGCTGTTGTTTTACTTCTAAGAAAATGGATTTTTGTGCACTTGGTTTTATCTTTGTTTCAACATCTGCCTTTCCCTTAGCATTCTGGTTTACTTCCACCAAAGAAAATACTCAAACTTCAGTTTCTCTTCCTGATCCTTTACTAACTCTACACCATTTGTGTAGCACATAACTACTTCCTTGCTATGGAAATACTATTTTATTGGAAGCACCTGCACACTTCTGTATCCCTGGTTTTTAGCAGCTTAATTTCAATATAAAACTGTACTCACAAACAGAGCAGAGGGATTTATGAAGGGTACGTGTGGCAAAGAATTCTGGTCATAAAATCATAAAATGGCTTTGATTGGAAGGGACCTTTAAAGTCCATCTAGTCCAAGCCTCTGTCATAAGCAGGGACATCTTCAACTCAATCAGGTTGCTCAGAGCTCCATCCAACTTGACCATCAATGTTTCCAGGGATGGGGAATCTACAACCACTCTGGCCAACAAGTGCCAGTGTTTCACCACCCTCAGTTTAAAAACCATCTTCCTTCTACCTAGTCTAAATCTACTAATCTTTTAGTTTAAAACCATCACCCCTTGTCCTACTGCAAGAGGCCCTGCTAAAAAGTCTGTCCCCATCATCCTTCTAAGCCCTGTTTAAGTGCTGAAAAACTTCAATAACGTCTCACTTTTCTCCAGGCAGAACAATCCCATCTTCTCTCATTTTTGTGGCCCTCCTCTGGACCTGCTCCAACAGATCTGTGTCTTTCCTCTGCTGAAGCTCCAGGGCTGGACACAGAACTCCAGGTGGAGTCTCACTAGAGTGAAGTAGAGGGGAAAGACTCACCTCTCTTGACTGCTGGCCATGCTTCTTTTGATGCAGCCCAGGACACAGTTGGCCTTCTGGGCTGTGAGCGCACATTGACAGCTCCTGGCCAGCTTTTTATCCATCAGGTCTGCATCCTTCAGTTAGTACTGAATCCCCTCAGCCAGGGGCTGGTGATGCCCAAGATGTAAATGTGTCCTGTGAGTCTGGGTACACACTAGATACTGAGCTACAAAATACCATGACATCAATACTGGGAATATTGCCCAGCAAGACAAGAACCTGTGGCAAAAAAGAAACAGAACCCTCTAAATATTTGCTATTGGCCACCATGAGAGAGAATAAATGCTCTTCTCATCCAACACACCTAGATGAATCAATATCCCCAGCGCAAAGCCAGTTTCCATCCTGGAGAAAATGAGCACAGCAGAGCAGAACAAGCAGAGAAAAGTGCGGAAGACATCACAAAGAGGAATTCCCTGGGGAGGGAGAGGACAGCAATGGGATACAAAGATATAACCAGGTTTTGAATGCACTTTCACTGCACAAAGGGCATTGTCATTTGATAGCACACAAGGAACAAGTCTCAGACGGGGAGATCCTTGTTGCAACGATAAAGAAAAAAAAGTCAAGGACAGGAAACCATGAAAACCATTAATCAGGAGACCGCAAGTGGTGTTATTTCTGGCACAGGTTGAGACAATACTGGTCATTACTACTCCTATGAACATTCCTAACCTTGCTCAGGAAGGCTCTTAATTAAATGATTATGTCCCTTGACTTCAACAGAGCTCGGGCATGTGCTTGCATGCTGTCCTCAGCAAGGCTTTTTCTGAATCACGATCTCCATGATTACAGCAAAATAATTATTTGAAAAGCATTTTCATCTGGGTTCCAAGCAATCAAATTAAATACCATTAATGTGGGTTTGGCAGGACTCCATGCAAACAAAAGTTGTTCTGTTTTTTGTGCAAAATTGGAAAGTAATTTTTTTGCTTAATACCCTGATGCATGAGATCTGCTGGTGCAGCTTCTCACTGTTTTCCCAAGTTTTCCACTTTGCTTCATGACTCTTGATGCAGTTCTGTCCTGATAAATGAAGCCCCGAATCTCACAACAACCTGCCTTTAGCACAAGACCGTGTAGCAACCAGAGACTGAGGAAGAATGAACTGCTATGGTTTGCAGTAAAAGTTGATAAAGAACGTGCTGAAAATAGAGGAATCAACTGTATGCCACTTTATCAAAAGAGATACTGCAAGACAATGATATAAATCATGAGGCTTTAGCAGCTATAGAAGATTGCAGGTAGGAAGGCAAAATGAGTAATACAAAGCAGAAAATCATACCTATTGAAAAAAATACTGGAACCCAACCTTCATTTTGGACAGAAGTGCAAACAAGCATACATCCACTTTTAACAAAGCTCACAACAGTCTACTTGTCTCTTTACTCAGTGCTTTACTACAGAATTCAATTGACTGTTCCCTCTGAACAGCTATCCTTATGGATCATTTTTCACAATGAAGCAGGGAGTAAAGCACATCTAAACCCGAAGGCAGTGTGTGTCTATTTTTGGCTCACTGAATTAGAGTGCAACCTTTTTATAGAAGAAATTTTGATCATGAGACTTCATGGCGGGATAACATGTCAGTCATTAAAGAATTTAGAAATGCCATGAAGCTGTATTAGAAGAAGGATCCATCTTTATTAAATTGTAATTGGAATAAGAAGAGTCAGACTGACGAATGAAATCTTTAGTAAGCAGAGGGATACGATTTTTTGCAATATGCTGAAGTAATGCAATAGCAGAAGCAACAATCAGAAATATTCATATTAGTTACAAACCAAGATTAATTTCTAAGATAAGTTGGTGCAATATCACAGGGGATGGCAGTGTTCATCAGTTTGCTCTAAGCCAAAGCAAGCAGGCCACCTTACTTGGAGGTCTTCACGGAGGAAACCCCACTTCTGGCTCCAGGATTCCTCAGAGATGCCCACAGGCTCTCAGCAGAGCTTTGTGCCCACCAGTCCAAGCCATGGAATAAAGGCAGCCAGGCTGCCTCCGAGCTCCAGATGTTCCAGCTTTGTGGGCAGCTGGAAGTGACCAGCCCCTGATGTAACCTGCAGATATGGGTTCCCCCCCCAGGTTTCTTTCAGGCTCTCAACATCAGCTCTAGATAATCAAAATCGTGTTTGTGCTGTCATGCTAAGAACTTCAGAGCTCTTTATAGTTGGCATATTTTTGCATTGTTATTGCACAATTACGCTGAAGACTTCCAGACGGAGCTGTCCCAAAATCAGAAGGAAAGTCAGTGGTAGCCCACTTCCAATCCTGCTAATTGTTCAGAGTTAAAAAAAAAGAAACATTTTGGGTCTATGTGTGCCATGCATGTTGGGAACATGCACTTAGCAGATTCTTTTGTTAAGAATTACACCTTTTTTCAGGGTAGCAAACACATATTAAGTGACATCAAGTGTCACTTATATAAAATTTTACTTTCCAAGGACGGCTGAAGAACTGGTTTAGAATTCCTCTCTGAGGTTCCAGCAAGAAGATTTCTTTTTGAAATCCCCAACATTTTGTCTAAAAACACGTGTCTCATCAAGTTACCCTTTCAACCAGAGAAAGGACTAGAGAAGGAAAACAGATGTCTGATGCATCCTCAACACTAAGACAAGAAAGCACGACAAGAAAACATATCCCATGTAATTTTTTATGGTCTTTTCTTTCTGTTACTAATACCATGCAAATAGCATGCACGGGGATCCTTAAATATCTTCTAACCATTCAGTAAATAATTTCTTAGAAAAATTAATTCAGTACTGTGGATCAGCCACACAAATTTTATGATTTCTTTCAGTTTTTATGTCACATCTGGAAACCCACACGCCATGGTACTTTGGTACAGTCTCAGAGAGTGATTCTTGGCTTTGTCTGAGGAAGCTCTCTCCTCAGCTCTCCCTGCTTGTGGTTAGGACCTCTGTTTCCACTCAGGAGTCGGAGCAGGACACGCTGACCATGTCTGGTGATGTACTGTACAGCAGAGAAGCTGCCTCATGTTCTTGGAAGTCAGCCCTGTGTTACACAACTGCAGTTCGAAGGTTACAAAGGCAGAGGCTTTGCCAGCAGACTCAACACTTCAAAGCAGTGGCAACAATTGTTGGATCAAACAGAGAGGAAAGAAGTTGCCTGTGGGTCCCCAAAGCAAACTGGAGTCTCAGAAGCAAAAACAGGATCCAGAAGAATCTTACTGAGAAACAATGAGGGAAAAAACGGCTCGTTTATGTGGAACAAAAGCCTGAGTCCTCAAGAAACTCTCCAAGTTGTTCCACATCCAATCAATATTTTGTCTAGCACATATGGAATGAACCTCAGCCAACATCCTCCCACAGACATTCCTGTTTGTGACTATCTTTAGAAAGAAGCAAGACAGCTAATTCAATGCATCTCATTCATACTTATGGGAGTCACCAGGCTTGGAGGGACAATCTTGCCACTCAGTCTACCTGACTCAGCAAATTACCACAGATAAGCTCAGTCACAGATGCGTCCACAAACATGCTCTTAGCTCAGAGCAGACCCAAGGTAACGCCACACAAGCTTGGACCTCTAAGGACAAACAGAAAATCTGAAGACTGAAATTGCAAAGGAAAGAAAGAGGAAATTTAAGACTGGTCATAGATGACACAGGCGTGGAGATGTAGCCTTGTCTACAGAAGCCACATAAACAGGGTCAAATTCCTGTTCCATAGAAACCTGACACTTTCTTACAGTCTGCACCAAAATCGCATCAGCTTAGGAACAGACCAAATAGCCTTGGCTGAGGCATGATGCCAGCAATTTGGATTTGCTTGAGTACGACCAAAGCAAATGCTCAGCTTAAGTATTCCTCTGCAAACCATTTTCTGGTCTTCCCTACCTCCTGCTGCAGCAAATCTCCTCAAAAGTTATCTTTTAAAAACCTGTTTGCTGCAAAATTAAAGGTAATGAGACTCCTTGAAGAGATTAAACCCCCTCCATTTCAACCTCAACATCTAAAGGCTCAGACAACTCTCTGAAACCAAGGATTTGCAATTCACATGCTGTCATAGAAGATTTGCTGAGGGTAACTGCCCTCCTCAACTGCCCAGTCAGCAACATAGAGCATGAGTGTTCAACTCTGCTGCTTCAATGAAGGGCACATCATTTTAACTTACGTTATCACTGGAATGGTTTTATGCAGACATTTGAAGTGGAAGGACTGGGACATGCATCACTTTCTGCTGACTTGGCAGAGCTCATCTGTTGGTGCCTCTAGGCCCAGATATGCAAAGTCAGTTGAGCACCAAACTATGCCAAAATATGTGGGTAAATACTGCCTGAGCATGAACTCATGCATAAACTTCACTTGAATTTAATCCCACTTATGGGTTTAACTGAGAATTCAGACACTATTCTGCAGACAGCTTCCTATAGTTTGGTATAATTTATTAGTTTGTTTTAGAAGCAATCCTGCAGTCAGCACAATTCCTCCTGGGAAGGAGCTTATGTGCTGTCTCCTTCTCCCAGGCCCTGGAAATATCAAGAAACATAGTAATTTCAAATATTTCAGAAAATCTGTGTCCACAGTAATGACTGCATTTTAAAACTTTGATGGCCATTTGTTATCCACAAGAGCATTTTAAAGGGTCCATTTCAGATCACAGCAACCTGTATGTGAACTGCCAAGAGTTCATTTCAAGATGTGGTCTGAAGGCCTCTTACAAGAATTTGGAAGAGGATGTCCTAAAGAATCAGGCAAAGGCTTCCCCAGTGCATTGTAGAGGTACAACACCATCTTGCTGTGAGCTCATGGCAGTAAAGAGAAAGAAATACATATGCCTTGAATTCTGAAAAGCGATCTCTGATTCGTGCAAGTTCGTGCTTGTGTGGCAGTTGTCATATCACGGTCAATCCCAACCACTGAATTTCTATAGGCATAAGCAGCAAGTCCTTGTGGCAGCACATATTTTATACTCCTCTCTGTCCTGAAACCCCACAATTTTCCATTCGTATGACACTTTGACACTTTACTGCCTCTTCGTCACATACCCAGGAAGCCCTGCTGATGGATTAGCATCACATCCAAACCAGAAACTGGCATCATCTCAGGCTCATGTGATTTACAACAACTGCTAAGTAAACTGGGATACATTTTTTAGTTCCTACTCCTCCTTTTTTTTTCAAAATAAATCTTAAGAATCCCAAAGGCCTAACAAGCACATATTTACAGATGGCAGCAGCAGGTCGTAAATGACATCTTTTCTGGGTACTATTTATGAGAGCCAAATAAACTGAACATACTATGAGCCATTTATAAAGTTCTTCAGCAGAACAGACAAGCAAGAGACAGAGCTGCAAGCCTGTTGTAACAAAAGGTATCAAAGTGAGGAGGAAAACAGCAACTATAATTACTATTCTGGTGATAAAACAAGCATAATACAGCAGATGGATTTAACATAAGATCACTATTAAATAAAACACTGGCTCGAATGCCAAGGAATGAATATTCAAGAGGGAGTGAATTGAGTGAAAGCACATAAAGGAAGCAAAAATAGCTCAGCTAACCTAGATGTTACTTACAACTCTAACCAAAAAAAGATTATAATTCATGTAATTGTCCACGCTGGTTGATCAGCCCTCTGCAGCCAAAAACTTTCAAGGTATTAATCAATACCTACACCAAGGACAGGATTATGACTACGCAACACTGATAAAAAGATGTGACACTCAAAACCAAAACAAACTCCAAAACTGCAGAACCTTTTCACTTACCACTTCACAGCCGTTTCAGTTCATCATAAACAAACTCAAATACATCTTTTTGTCACGTTGTTTGACAAAACATGTGCAAAGTTACAATCTAAAAATGTTTTCTTTTCATTTTTAGAAGTTTTGAAAAATATTTTTATGGCCAGAAAGGAGGCTGGAATTAATTGAAGTGAATAAGGCTGCATCACGGAATATGGAGCTGCAGTGCTCATGCTTTAGAGCAGGGCTCCAACTCTCAGTGGGTTTGGAAGCAGTAGAAAGGATGCCACCACTAACAAGGCATTTTGAAGAACATTTTTTGGTCAACTTGCAGTGGTTTTTAAATTAAATGTTTCAGTAAATGTAATTTGAGTATTAACAATATAATACCTTCTTTAACTTGAGACTCAATGCTTCAAAGACACACTTAAAAGCTTGAGACTCACCTGATCAGCTCTCCCATATCATTTAAACGAAGCTACAACATGAAGAGGACAAACAGGAGCAACAGAAGAAGCTACAAATTCAGAACCAATCTATACCATTACTATATGTTATAATTTCAGAGCAAAAAGGAACTGAACATTGTAAAAGATGCAAACCTAAAACATGCCAATGCTTTCTCAATGCCCCAGTCACACTCATAAAGACTCAGGCTGCATTAGATAAATCCCTCTGTAGATGCTGTGACTGGAAACACAAACCAATCACCAACGACTCTCAAGCACCTGGACTCCCAGCAGATAAGCTGAAGGACTGGGAAAACACATGAGTGGGGCCTGAGAAACTACAAAATGTTAAAAGTTGCTTCAAAAAATCTATTTAAAGTAATTAGTTTTGCTATACTTAACAGTCTTTACCCATATCAAGAAGCAACAGATAGGAGATACACTGTCTTACTGATGCGTGTATATATATGTATGTGTATAAATATAGACACATAAATACATATACGTATGGCACTAATCCCAGCTACAGCAACAGAGTGGTTGCTGCCTTGTCTTCATTTTCTACCACTGCGTATGCTGACGCGTTAGGAAGGACCAGCAATACAAAACTGAGATGTAGTATCAAACTCTGCTTCACCTAAACCCTTAGCTCCTGGTTATTTTGGGGAAGAATATTTCATATTGGAAAACTGGGAGCACGTGCTTTAAGGATTGCCAAATGATTAATATTGAATGGATGATTAATACATACTTAATAGATGGCCCTCAGAGACTGTAACCTACAGTTTACTAATTTAGACAGGGATGAGTAAGCAACATTAAGGGGTGGCTCCTCCTTTATCTTATCACTACACTCATATGTATGCTTTGTATGGAAAACTTTATTTGATAATAAAAATAGCATTCACAGACTTTCTCCTTCTTTGTTGCTACATCATATACATAGTGTCTGTTCCAAGGAAAGAAGCTTGTGCTGGGTAAGTCCACATCTACTCATACTAGTGTTATGTATAAACCCAGTAAGTCAAATAAAGCTATGAACAATGTAGTATTTATATATGCATAGTGTTTTATAAAAAAGATTGGCCCACATACTGCTTTTCATCAACACAGAAAAGAGCATTATGTCTATAGCACATTGCAAGAAATGATGACTGAAGAACATAGACTGCATACAAGTGCTTAATAATACATAAGCAGGCCCACCATGAAGAAAGAAATGGTATCCAAACCAACAAAAGCTTTAGAATTACTTATATAGTCTCCCAGTTTAAAACAGCTTTACATACCTGATTCAGTTTATATTAAAATATATCCCCTGAATCAATTTGTTCCATTTTCAGAAATATAAACACTTAATCACATTCCTCACAGCTAAATTTTGTCATAAATCTTCTTTTATACAAGAAAAAGGCAACAGTTTTGTTTTGTTTTTTCCAACAGGCTCTATTAATTACAATTTAAACTGTACACACAATGATCGGCCATCTTCTTTCTTGGTTTTGTTTTTACAGTACCATGGCAACAACAGTGATAGACTTGCAATGTTTGTGTGTTGGTATGGAAAATGTGAAACAGTATACATGTACACACCAATGCACTGTAAAAAGCAGCAGTTTACTTTAGTGGTCCAACAGTAACGGCAAACATTTTGGCTCAGCTAGGCAGTAATCCATTAAAATCTTGTATCAGTACTACAGCAGACTTACCACACAACTTGCAAATTTAAAAATACAATTTAGAAACTTGCAGGTTTCCCTTTTGCTGCTGTTCTTAGATTCAAATTTACAGCATAGAACCAGCATGGATAGGCTTCTACAACCAGGTTGTCCCACTGATTGCCTCTTTTTGCCTGCGTTTTTTCTTTTTCCTTTTTTCCTTTCCCCAAGCAAGTGCACTCCTTTTGTCTCAGTAAGGATGAACCAGTAAAAGAAAAAAAACCCTTCAGTATAGAGCGAGAAGTAGAGAGAACTTTTGGAATTTGGCAAAATAAGAAAAGCCCATTGTTTTTTCCTGAACAGAAGGAATACACCTACTCCGAGAGGGAGGACTTTGCTCCCACTGCATTGTGCCTTGTCCTGGGATCCCAATCCCTTCCCTTGCTTCAAAGCAGACAAACAATACCGTGCATGCTCGGGTTGCTGTCCATATACATCTAGAAGATGAGCAGGGCTGCGGCGGCTGCCTTAATGAAATATCATTAAATGTTGCTGAGGCTAATGAGAGATCAACAGTCTACGTTAGTGTGCGACACAGGCATGGTGGTTACCAGTCCTTCTGCCTTTGCGCATCCTGTAGCAGGGGGCCTGAAAGTATAAACTGTTCATGGAACAAACTAGAAATCCCTTATTGTAAATCATCTTGTGCTGTGTGGGTTTGTATTTTTTTTTAATTATTTATTATTATTATAAATATCCTTCATTGAAACAGTAGTCTCTTCCAACAGTTCTTGCAATTTTAGGAACATTTGTCTCTTTCTTTTTTAATTCCTTCAGCAGGAGCGCTCCATTCCTACTGAGATGAACAATTGTCTTCCTTCCCCACCCCCAACCCTTAAAAAATTTTCTACATACAGTGTAGCAGTGAGTCACTAGAGAACAGTCTGGATCAAATTTTTCAAACTTGGTCATAAAATCCTTTGCCTATATTATATTACTGGCTACCCCCATTTACTATATTGGGGAGGGGGGAAAGCCCAATAAAGGAATTATTCTTAAGAAATCTACAAAGAATGTAGAAACAAAATTTTATAATCCTTTAGGACCAACATTTGGCAAGTAATTAAAAAAAAAAAGAATACACTGAAAAATACTTTCTTTAATATTATACATCAGGCACAACACTTTTGTTTTAAGATTTTAACTGCATAAAAGGTTTGTAGGATCAGCAGGTGCCGGACGTCTCCTGGCCTGTGAAAGCCAGATGGTTTCAGCTCCCGCTTTCTCTCCCGCGGCGTGGGGAAGGCGATGGGGACCCCTCAGATGCTGAGGTCGGTGCTGCACTCCTTGTACGGCCTCCTGCGCTGCTCCGGAGGGCGCCTACGGCTCGGCTCGTGCTTCCAGCTGGGGTCTTCCCTCTCCCGGTGGCCTGCTCGCTCCTCCCTGAGCCGTCTGTCGGGCGACCTCTCCCTCCGCCGGTCGGACGACTTGGCCCGCCGGTCGAGGGAGTTCTCTCTTCTCCGCTCGGGTGACCTCCTGGGCTCTGTGAGTCTCTCCAGCGACCGCCGCCGGCGGCTGGGCGACCGCTCTCTGCGCCTCTCAGGGGAGAGGTCTCTCCTCCTCTCGTGTCGTTCCCGCCTCTCCAAAGTGTTGTCAGCGCTCCTCGTCCCTTCCCTCCGCTTTTCGGGAGACCTCCTCTTCGGCCCGTTCGCCACCTGCCTCTCGCGCCTCTTTTCCGGTGACCTCTCCATCCTCCTGCCTGGCACGTGGTCGTTGGATTTAGAAGTCCCATTCCAAGTGTGGTGTTCGTTGGGATGTCTGCTAAACTCTCTGCTGCCTTTCAGGTCTCTAACGTAAGTCCGCTTCTCCCCATGTTGTGATGATTTGTGAAGGTCTGGTGGATAACTGGACTCCGATGATGGGTGCTGCCGTTGGTCGGATGGCACGGGTTTCATTTCCGATACATTTTGTGAACCTGTGGCGGGACTGTTCCTGTCACTGCTGGGGTCTGAAAGAAAATAACAGCAAAGCATTTGGTACCGATGCCTTCCGCGGCGCTGTGACACCACTTATCACTCTTCAGACTTCATTAGTGACAAAAACAAACAACTGTTAAAGCAGTCAGCGAAGGCTAACCGAAGCTTTTGTTAATTTAACTGCGAACAACGAGAGTTACAGGTTAGTACTGGTTGCTGCTCTGTTTGTTGGCCGAGTTTTGGTCCAAGCTGATATCATCTTTATGCTCTTCTGGTCATGGGGCATTTTACATTTTCCCCAAGCCCAATTCACAATGTTTCGGTTACACTACTTTCTTTCCAGTGGAAAAAATATTGTAGTTCAGGTTGTTGGCTGATTTTTAACAGTTTCCAATAAAGAGGGCCTTTAGGAAATGACTTTTTATCTTTCAAGTCTTTTGAAAGAATTGCCTTCCAGGTGTGGGAGGCCTTGTTTCAAATATCAGAAAATGCACAGAAAATAGAATTGACTACTAAGTTTTCACCTCGTAAAATAACATTTTGAAGGTGTGAGAATTAGACTGCAATCATGCAATTTCCATTTCATTTCAGACATTACTTGATCTCACTTAGTTCTACCACGTTATGCAAAGTCCTAGGGTAGATTTTGGTTTTGCCACAATGATTCAAACAACGATGACAAAAGTTATGATTTTTTTCATATCAAAGCAATGGAAAGATATTGTAATATGTAGGATGGCTTTGATTAAAACCTAATCTCCAATTCATAATTTTTAATGTAGTATTTCAGGTAGAATACAGCTGAGCTACCTCTGGGAGACAAACTGCAAAGCAGAATTAAAAAAAAAACAACCCTAAATCTAAAAACCAGCCCTGTGCTGTAGCTAAGCTGCAATTACTCATGTCATTTGCAACGGATGTTTATGAATGATTCATTATAGACATGGCACACATTAAAGTAGCTGCGCTGACTTAATGCAAGCGCTGGTTTTCTTTGCTTATTGTTTTCTTTTTTTTATGAAACTTCTGCAGGGCATTTGGCTGGCATTAGCTGCGCTCCCCGCCACTCGCACTGAGACACCCACCTCAAGGTGGGCTGTCCTGAGGGCAACGACTCAAAGCTGATTTTTTTTTTTCCTCTCTTTCTCTTTTTTTTCTTCCCTCCCCCAAGCCAAACACTCTACATGCTCATTCCTCCTGCCATCCCGCACAGCGTCTCCCATTAGATGGTATTTCCATTCCTTAGCTTGGGAGGGTCGGTGCGTGCATGGGCCACGATTTCTGAGATTTCCAGGTGAAACCCGTGTTGTGACTCACGTGTGTGCATTTTTGCTTATGAGCATTTCCAGGCAGCAGCCGGGGACCACACTGCTTTTCCGTAGCTGTAAGCACGTGGCTTGCGGCAACCTGGCTGTCGCACAAGGTACAAGTGAGGTTTAACCGTGTCCTGGGGTGTACTTACAATTCAGGGGACGCAGGGTGCTCGGAATGAGTTGCTGTACATATAAAATATAGCGAAGCGGAAAGCAATGTGAGGGAATTAGGCCACAGCACAAAAACACCTAATATTGATTTTAGCTACAAACCGTAGTTTGATTATGGCCCATAAGGTAGAAGCAAGACTCCCCGAGCTTGTCATTTCTCATACATGCAGCGATATTAGGAGGTATCATCGCTGAGGAAGGAAGAGCCCAGCACCAAGAAAAGTAAGAGAAAGAGAAAGAGAAAAGTAGAAAATTTAGATTCCCTATAACAAAGATGAAAGAAAGAAAAATCTTCATATTTTATCTTAGAATAAAGAAAGTTTATTTTTCCAGTCAGATTGTCTAGGCTTCACCCAAATATAAGGCTGCAAAGACAGCAGTTGTTATTATTGTGACATAAAGAGACATCTAAGAGGTGATTCAATAACCCAGACAACGAGAGCATCCATTCTAAAAGACAGCTGGAACAGCGACACAGAATGTCATAGAAAAAACAGTAACAATCAAACAACAACGAAAAATAAAGTCCACTAGAGACCACAACATTAAAAATAAGTACAAAACTCATTACAAAAATATACAGCCTCATAGAGAAGCACGTTCCAATCAAGTCAGAAAAATATTGGAACTTAACATTATTAGAGGAACCATTTGCGACTGCAGCGAACAGAACAAAGAGAGGAAGGAGTCCCAAATGTTACAAGGATATTCTTTACAGTAGTGCAACCCCTGTATATTAAATCCTTGCTTGGAGAATGAATGTTTAGTGGTTTAGCATTAGCCAAAAGAAAACTGGTGGTGGATTTCCATCCTCAGTGCAACAGACATATGCTTTGAGAAGTGAAGCACTTAATTTACAGGGTATTTATGCAGTCTAGCATATGATACAGTACTGTACATCCAAAGGAGTATAGGAGAAGACAAAAGTAGAAAGAACATTACAGGATTTCAGTGCCATCATTGAACCTTCTGGTGTGCTATTTATATTACAGAAGTGTAAACCCACAACTTCCCTTCCATATCATTAAACACTTCAATTGTTTGTTAGTTGTACTCTGAATTGGTTATTTTAAGTTAAATAATGAGCAGAGTGAGGAGAAACTCTCAAATGTGGTACAGTAAATGAAAAGAAAATCTAGTTCATAAATTGTGCAGAAAGGGTTTGTTTCTGGTTTTAGGACACGAAGCAAATGGTAAACACAGAACTTACTGACACATAAATAACCCAAATACGGGGAGAAAAGTATAAAGGACATCCCTTCAATCATCAGTTTCTATAGAAACCTCAAAGACCTTTGGTTGGGAGTAGCCCTCCATCGAGGGCACAATATTTGACAATTATCTCAAATAAATAAGACATAATAATATTTAATAGTGTGCTAAGTTAAAGCCACCCAACAATCCAACCTCCGGGGGAAGAAAAAGGAAATCTAATGCAATTCTTAGTAAGAAACGAGGATTGAACGTTTCCCCCCAAGACAGACAAGAGAGCACCTTTTCATAACCTCCTCACCTTTTCAGACCTTACAAATTAAGTAGTTGAAACCAGCAGACAGTTTAAGGGGGGAGAAAAGGGCTCAGGAGGCCAAATCAATATAGTTTTGCAGTAAAGCTTTTTTTTTTCTTAAATAACTTTATAAATATGTACATAAATATTAAGGGAAGGCAAAAATCTCATAAGCCATCTCAGCATTCATGTCTATGGATACAGACAGGAACTAAGAAAAACCTAACAAAAAAAAAAATCACTGCTTCAGAACAATGACTCAAGATCCCAGTTTTTGCATTGATTAGAAGTTGAGACCTATTTGAAACAACAATTCAGCCGCTGAGAAACAGTTTGGCACAGTTCAATCACATTCCTTGTTTGGCTGGACAAGACAATAAGGTTTTTTTGTTTTGTTTTGTTTTCCTCTCTGATCACCAAAAATACTGCTATGATGTTCTTGCCTTACACTGCGCCCCAAGTCCATGGAAGCAAGCAAAGGATGAAATGTGTAGAAAATTCAGCACAAGCGAGGCAATTAACCATATGTTGCAAAGGTTGGTAAGACACTGGTGAGAAAGGAAAATAAAAAAGAATTCCCGCTTCAGATCTTGAGACAAATCATTCATGGAGTGATGCCAGGGAAGAAAGGAATGTTTTCATAGTTTGACCCACCATATTCTGGGACAGAGCCATCTCCGCGTTTCAGAAACAGGCGGACCCTGCGGCCACCATTTTTAATCAGTTCGATGGCCCGAGCGTGCTTCATATTCTTAGTAGTTTCTCCATTGATCTCTAAGATTTCATCACCGATCTGTCAATGTAATAACAGAGTCTAAGATTAGAAACAAGTCCTCAAAAAGGGCCACCACCAGCACACCACAGCAAAGGTGGAAGAACAACTATCCACCAGGTGAAGCTAAATACATCAACTCCTTCCAGTGACAGTCCACAAAAACCAGTATGCGGGGGCCTGGGAAACATGAAGATGACAGGGAAAGCTTAAGGTATCAAAATATTTCACTAGTGTTCTGCAAAACCACCTTGCATTACTGTATTGCTCAGCACCTAGAGTTGTATTACAACCAGTGTTACCTTCTTTTGATTATATGTAAAGTATGTAAAGTCTTTGGTCAAAGTGGTTCTTTGTTTTAGAGTCTGCTGTAACTGGGATGTTCAAACAGCTTTTTCAGGTCTCCTTCTCACTTGGGTATAGATACCTACCTGTGACCCAGTAAACCTGCTTTTGTAAATATAATCATTTATCAGGAGAAGAAAACAGAGCTTGGAAGAGCTTGGCAATAAACTGACTTCCACAGGGCAGCACTGATCTATTGTCATCAACAAAAAATTTTGAACCTATAAATCTACCCCTTACCAAAATAATTTTGAAAATTCCCTTCACGTGATATATCCAGAGAAGAAAAAGACACATGCTGTAAGGGGATCATACATTCCCTAACAGAGGAGCAAGGAGTACCTAAACCTTAGCAATTTAATTTTTTTTCTATAGGCATAAGATATGTCCTTGTAATAACGTTTTTAATTTAGCTGATATGTGAAGTTAATACTAACGAAAAAGTACATTATGAATTTGTAACCCATGGGCCAATACATGCACTCCCTCACACTCTGCCCACTCACACAGGAGAGGATCAGGTGGAACACCTTGATTCTCTACTCACAGCTGCAGCTTTAGAGGAACTGACAAAGACTATGGCTATTACATTTTTAACGTATTTGTTAGGCTTTAAAAGTCAGATTATGTACTATAATTTGGACACTCAGGTTGGAACAAGGGACTGAAATCTTCCAGTGCACACACCATTCCAGACTGTACACAAAGGGTCACAGGAGTCATTGATAGAAGCAAACAGGGACCACTGCTCCTTTGAACTAACTTTTAATTCTCCCATAAAGCCAGCACAGCACAAGGTGTGCTTGTGGAGAGGCAGGGAAGTCAGCCCATTGCAAGAAGAACTGTGTTTTTTAAATTTGTTTGTGCATACCCTCATCTTCCCACATCTCTCAGCTGGACCATCCTCAGCGAGCCGCAACACGTACAGATCCATGTTATACTCCCGGCCACCTCGCAGGCTAAAGCCAAACCCTTTGGCTCCTCTTTCCAGCTCAACAGTGTAAAAGTCTTGGTCCTGCTGGAGGAAACACAACATATGCGCAACGGAACAGAAAGTTAAATGCTGCTCTAGTCTCATTTTTAAATTATTCAACCAATGAATATTTTAATTGTTGTTACTCATAATTAAAAAAGGAAAATGGTTGAGTTTTCAGTCACAGACTAGTATTTCCTCCTTCCTCAGATCCCACCCTGTGATGTGGAGTGCCAATGGTGGTCTGCAAAGGGCTGTCCAGATCAATGGGCTTGGCTACGCCCCACTTATCTTTAGGCACTTCTGTTACAGAACACCTTCTGTGCCCAGGGGCAGAAAGGGGCATTTCTGGAGGGTGGTGAGTGTTCTACCAACAGCAAAGGAATGCTAGGGCAACCTCAGCTCCTGTGCCAGGCTTTAGCTAAATGTCTAAAGATACCAGGGTTGAGCCCATGCCTTAGTGCTGGCTTTTCCATTTTCTTACCATCTCAACTATTTGTTTACAAGAAGCTCAGAAGTATGTGCACTGTTTTTCACAAATGCTTTTAGTGTAAGGATGTTCTGAAGTCCCTAATGGAAGAGGTTAGTTCTGGGATGGTCAGTAGCAAGAGAAGTTAACAGTTAGATAGATAATCTCTCTAATAAGATGTGATCTGCAAAAGCTGGAACACTCCAACTATTGCCCTTACTAAGTTTTCCTGTTTTCTGTCCTCTGAATTTATCATTTATGCACAACAGTGTTTGCTGGAGAGGCCCCTCTAAATATACAATTCAATAAACAAACACACAAATTATCACTGTTGGAAAAAAGTCAGCTCATTTTTTTTCCCTTTTCTTTTGCTCTCCCTAAAAGTCTTGATGAGAATGTGTTGGAAATGTTCCTCAGCTGAAACAACAGCAACACGTATTAAGAAACTAATCAGCAAATTCCTCTTTCTTCAGCAAACAGACAGTGGGAGAGCAGCTTCCCAGTAGGGATTTTTAAGGGAAATATTTGAACACAGCCATCAAACAGATTGGAAGCAACAGTCTGTGGTAAATAAAACAATTAGAAAAGTACTCCTTACCTGTGCTGCTTGGGGTGGTTTGAAATCAAACTGGGATTCCTGCTTTGGTTTGGTGTTGTTCCTGCTGTAAAGGATGAGAAAAAGAGAGGAAAAGTACAGCTCATGGGTGTGAAGATGATCACAAAGTAACCAAAGAGAGAGCATGTCAACATGCTCTCCTCAAGGAAAACAATCTGACCTGGTCTCCGGTGGTATCTGCTGAGGAGTATGAGTGGTTGTAATTGTAGCAATTTTTTCTGCATTGGTCAATAAAGTAGCATTGGAGGATTCTGCAAAATAAATTATTTTTCATTATGAAGGAAGAGCATTAGCTACTCACTGATAAACAAAGATTTTATGAAGACATTTCACTGGAAAGCATCATTACATTGTTTTTAAAGAACTTGAGACTGGGTCAGATTTCTGAAATCCAAAAATTAACAGGATAATGTCTAAGTTAAGTCATAGTATTTAGGTGTACAAAATTGTACAGCACCTCAGCTGCAGAGAAATATAGGCCTTTGAGTTGCACATTGAAACTTAACTTTATATATCCCTCCTGGCTCTGCTTTTTTTCTATTATTTGTCATCAGATGCCCCAAATGGCTGTATAAGTTGTTTTTCTTCTTTGTAAGAGAAAAATGTTTCAAACCCCCTAATCAACTAGGCAACACTGTCACATAACCGCTGCTGCTGTATCCTATGCTCTTGAAAAAAGTCAAAGCCTAAGTAAAGGCATCATCTTTAGCTTAATCATCATGGTAAAAGTTAATTAGCAAAAAAATGTGCGTACCAGAAACTGCCATAGCTATCCATTACAAATAGTGTAGAGCAGGGAGTCAAACATTTATGTATATTTATACAATATAAAGTATATTTGTACAATAAATATACAAATGAAGGTGTTTTTTTCTTGCACTCCTGTTAATCTCAAGAAAAACCTGAGACCACTCAATTGGAAAAAGCAAAAAAAGGGAAATCTGGATTAGAAACACCTTTGACCATTAGACACACTCAGAACAAAGTCTGACTTACAGAGGAAGGGTTGAAGAAAGTTTTGTCTGTTGTCTAATGACAAGAATTCCAATCATTAAAGTCTCCAAATATGGTAGATTGACTGGATTAATTTTACAGTAGCAATAGCCATTCCATGGATTATAAGCTTATCAGTACTTCATCCATCAGAAACTGCAATCTTCAAGAGGATTGAGATGTGCCTTTTATATAATACCTCACAAGGTGATATTGAATGTGGCTAAAACCCACACTTCCCAAATCCATCTTTGTAATACAACCCACTGCTGCCTGAGCACTGAAAGGTGCATGCAGGGATGTGGAGCCATCTCTACCAAGTGCATCAACAGCTCTGGGTACCATTTACATAAGGGCTCTTCAAGAGCATACAGAAAGGAGGATTAACTTCAAAACTCTATTTATGCCATGGTAAAGGGCTCTCAGCCCATCCTCAGCCTGTGCAAATGCCATATTTCTCAATGCATAGAAGGAGATGCTCCCAGGAGAGATGTTCTCTCCTCACAAAACTGGGAAAGGAATTGCTGCAGGCACAACTGAACAGGGACTACCTAAGCATCACTCACAGCATGACATGGCAAAATGGTCCCCTTGTCATTTTGGAACTTCATTATGGACTTCAATAAGACCAGAGTAAACCCATAAGTCATTTAAAATTCTGCCTGAAATTAAGGTCATGTACCTTGTTCCTTGACCTTATTTCTCTAGTTCCAATCCCACTTAAAAAAAAGGCCACCAGCAGACAACAGCAACAAAAAACTGGGTGGAAGCATTTGTCTTTCCAAAATAAAATTACAAGGTCTGCTACCCTGCCCTTGTTTGCCTCTTAAGCTCCAGGCATCCAGCAATTCATTTTATTGACTATGGAGAAATCTGCCATTACTAAATAGAGTCCATCTGTAACACAAAATTGCAGAAATGGGAGGGTTTTTTGTCTGAATTAAGGAGACATGGTGGTCATGGGCGTACTTGGTCCTGGAAACCTATTTTATTTCATTGATTTATTTTAATTGTGATGATATCTACATGAGGTGAAGTTTCCCTTCATGTCAAGGGAAACTCACAAAAAGGGAAAGAGTAGAAGAACCATTTAAACAGATGGGTGCAATGAGAGCACAGCCCCTTTGCCTGCAGCACTGTGCCCAAGTTAACATCCCCAAACCCTCACCATATGGAGTTGTAACATCTTCCAGACCAGAGCTGGCTTGTGTCCCGTTGCTCAGAGAGCAAGAGAGGTTCCTGGGTCTGCCTGCACCTCTCAGGGAAGGCACAACCAAAACGTGCCCTTGGGAGGATGTGCCACTGACAGCTGGCTTGTGGGAGAAGGAGGCATCCCTATGCGTGCTTATACGGTTGGGTTTTAAGAAATAATTCTGCGTATTTTGTAAAGATGCCTCGATGCTAAAATTTTTCTCCAATATAAGAAGGCCTCAAAAAAAAAGGCTAAGTGTTCTGCATTCATCCAGAATAAAATCCTCTGAAAGCCTCCACAAATATTTGGAGATCAGATAAAGATGGGCTTCAAAGAGAATGCAAGATTCCTACCCTTTAGTGGGTCACACTAAGAATACCACGCAGAGCAACAACACATCTTTGGTACAGATGTATCTTCACGCCACTGTACAGCATCTACCTTTAGCCTACCCTATCCCATGAGTCAGGAGTCGTGCATAACTTTGCTGGGTTTTTAGACACTAGGTTCAGAACACTTGCCAGCCACCATGCCAAACTGGAAGAGAACACAAATACAGTAAACATGATCTCTAGTAGAATTACAATTGTATGTTCTACATCTTAAATATTTCATTGATTCCTCGCCCTGTTCTGCCCTAGAACACTCAGATATCTATTAAATACCCGCTCTAAGCTTGTCATTTTTTAGCTCCCTGTATCCTTGCATTAGCTGGTAGTATGTTACAGCATCATAATTTCATTGCAAATGCACTCCTGCAGTGGTCTATGGCAATGAGTTGGGACAAGACAGGAAACCCCCTTGGTGTTTTTAATAATGTTAGAAGAGATTAGCAGTGTGAGTTTATTGTGAGTCTTGTGGTGAGCCTTAGTATGACGTTTATCTGTGAAGCACGGCTTCTGATTTACTTCCCCTCCCCTTTAAGTGCCTTGTTAAACCATTTATTTTTACCAGAACAGCACCCCAAAAGCAACAAGAAGAAAACAACAAATCAACAAAAGCACTGAAAGACAGCAAAAAGAAAAGGCTGAGACCAATTGCTTAAATCTTACATTTTAGAGCAAATCTCTCAGCAATTCTGAGAGAGTCTGGTCTTACTGGCTCTTGGAAATTAAATGTGGGTAAATCTATGCAGATCTGGCAATATAACTTGGAATTTCAAAGGGACAGCAAATAAAAAGACTTGAAATCTGCATTGATTGCTATGAGAGAGAAGAGCTGACTCCTTCCTAAGTTACAGCTTTCTACCTTCTCAAAGAATACCTGATGGCAGCCACAGGTACAGATTTCCCCTCTAACCTAAGTAACTTAACATGGTATTTTGAACACATATTTGCATGGACAAGACGGGCTGAGTATTCACACCAAGACACTATATTATTCTTAAAAAATTCTTAAACCATTCAAAAGTTATTTCTTAGATATTTTTGCCTTTAAAGAAATTATTTATTTATTCTAAGAGTGATCTTCCTTGATTTTGATCAGATACCAAAATATGGGTAATGAACACTTCTTTTCCCAGTGCACCTTCTAAAACCAGCACGTACAGGCCAGCTTAGTTGTTAGTCTGATTCATAGCCATTTTATTATTCATGAACACTCAGCTTGCTGGAAGCAGCAAAGGATCATATACCATTTGACCTGGTAGCTACTAAACAGCAGGAAAATAAAGTCTTTATGCAAAAGAGATCATCCTAAAGAGGAATAATTTATAACCAGATCATTTCTCATCCTGTGCTATTTTTATCCTAAAACTAAAGGATTTGTTTTTAACGAAATAGAGCATAATCATGCTCTGTGGGGTAACCAAGGCCATGTTTCTATTAGAAAATATAGGACTTAGCAACTTCCCAATGCTTCTCACTGGAAATCACATCATTTTAACTTCTTCTTTCTGTTTTACCGGTACCAGGTTCCATTCAGTCACACTTTCTCAAACTTTCTTATTCACACTTTCTCCATACTTAATGGAATGCAAATAATATCCTGTACAAGTCTAAGAAATCCTCATTGACACTGTATCTGAGCCATCAAATCAGATACCCGTGGATTCCACTTAAAAAGAGAGCAAAGTAAAAAGATCCTGCCTAATGAGTTCTCACTATGAACCCATTCATAGCAGAGCAGGACAATGAACAAAAAGAAATACTTAGAATTCAGAACCACAGCAATGCTAGTTCTGCCACAGATACTTTACATACATTTCTGTGCTGTTCCTATTTGGCATCACAGCCAGGGATTAGTTTAAGGAAATTGAAATATAACACACTTTTATTAAATAGTTCAATGACCTGAAACCAGTACCACATGTCAGTGTATTATTAGGGATCCTGCACGTTCCCTCTGACCTGAAACAGTGAAATCCTGTCTAAGGTAACTCTTGGAACGATCGGCTGTAAGGACACAGCAGCTCCAGAGCCAACACCATTTAACAAAGTCATTTCCAAATGTACTGAGCTCGCTCGCAAACCGACTTACCCAGAATAAAAACAAATCTTCTTTTCAAACAGCTTAAAACCTGACAAAGTGTTTATCCCTTTCTGTGATCTCTTTACTCTGCAGCCTGCTTGTGTGTACACAAAGCTTCAAGAATCCCACATATTAACAAGTGATTCCCAAATATTCTAAAGCTGTGTTACTAACTTAACAACCAAATCAAAATGTACTGAGATATGCATCAAATTTACAGAAGATCATTCTCAGGAGATGCATGAAGGAACGTGATAGAATGGAACAGTATTTTTTTAATGTAAGATCAGCACCTTCATCTTTAAAAAAAAAGAACTCCCGTTTCTATAGAAAGAAAACAAAAAATAAATCTATGGCAGACTCACAACCTCCCTCACTGCTCCCAAAGTGGGAGTGGAAATTGAGCCCTCCATGAGTTTGCAGCTCTGACTGACGCAAAAAGCCCGGGAACAAAACCAACAAGAGGGTCAGATAAGACAGCAGGAAACATATACTTTACCATCTCCTGGAATGATGCGCAGGGTAACGGTGTTTCCCGCTTCCTTAATGAGGTTGACGATGTCTGAATGCGACTTGTTGGTGATGGAGCACCCATTCACGGCCAAGATCCGATCGCCTACTTTCAGCTTGCCACAGCGGTCTGCGGGACTGCCTTCAATTATCCGACCTATTTTGTGAGGCATGGCCACACATGCATTTCCCGCTTTTGTATTGGTTTGGGGGTTGTTTTTGTTTTGGTTTGGTTTTGGTTTGGTTTTTAATTGTTTACATACGTGGGAGTATGGTGAAGGGGAAAAGGAGAAAAAGGGTTGAAAAGGGAAAGAGAAGGTTAAGGGTTAATTAATTAATGCATCAAGCAAAAGTTATTATAGGATAGCTTTGCTGCCAGTGTTCAAAACATTGGCAATCAACTAGTACGAGTGCACAATACTTCTGTTGCAAAAAGGTGTTTTGTTAATAATTTAAAACTCCCTCCCCCAATTTGTGTTAATAAATGGTGAGATTTTTATAGACTACAAATGCATTTAGCAGCCCCATTGTGACCCAAATCCCGATTTTACTTTCAAACAAAATAATTGAAACTTGTCGAAAACACAACCTTCCCTCTCCAAGATTACATCGGGCTCAGTATCTCTAGTCTTTCTCTAAGTCAACTGCCATGTAAGCTTCTGCCAATGTTTTGTTCTTTCTCCATTTAGAAAGATAAAATTGTTCTAGGCCTAGGAGGGAGTGCAACTCCCTTTCTACCATGAAGATCCAATCTATCAGCGCTGCATGGGGAAGCAACATGAAACGGTTTTCTTCCATCGAGAACAAAGGTACTACCAGGGAAGGTACAGGACCACTACAGATGGGCCAAGACTGACAAAGGTAACCTGTTTGGTGCAGGCATCCACCTCAGCTTCTGTTAACCCTCCCCTTTTCATGATCTTAGGCATCAGGATGGGAGCAGGACACAAATAAGGACCTCCTCATTTACATACCTCTAAAACCACACACAAAAAAGCCTTTGAGATGTCTGACACACAGGGTAAGAGCACTTTAGGATGAATGGGTTTTGGAGACAAAACTCTCCTGCTGTTTCATGTAATTGTTTGTCCCAAAAACACAAGGTCATCCATAAAATGCAGAATAGGGACAAAGGAGATACACAACTTCACTCAGATAAATCCATTGTGTTTTTTTATGGCTTCCCTGCATGGGCAAGAGGCCTCTGAGCATGCAGTACATGGCTAAAACCACAAAGCACACAGAGTGGTCATCTCATACTTAGCATCCACAATACATTCACCCTCAAGATGCACTTTCTCATCTGTGCTGCAGTCTTTACTTCATTAGTAGTTTTTAGAGATATATATTGCTGCACACATGACAACACTAGAAAGACCATAAAGAAGAAAAGGCTAAGAAAAGGAATGCAAGGTGAGAGAGCAAGGTTGGAAACTTGCGATGAAAACTGGCAGAAAGTGTTAATGTTAGTTGCAAATGGTGGGGATATTTTATTTTATTTAATTTTACTGTGATGTTAGAAAGTTTCTCTTTCTGGAAATACAAAGATCCACCAAGTTTAAAGGTTGTTTTGAGGGTACGTGAAATGAGTTCCTACTCTATCCAATCCACCTGACACAGATGACAGAGCCCACACCACAGTGTCCCAAGGTGGGTTTTAGAACCAGTTTGGCCCATCTCTAAATACTACCCATGAAAGAAAAAAAAAACCTACAAAGCAGGTCCCAAGCAAGCACCACGCAGGAGAGGGAACACATCTCATGCAGAGTATTAGGGAAAAGCTGAACACACTTGAAAAAAATTAAAGGAAAAACAGTCACAGATCAACATATCTCCATGAGGAAGGAGCCCCTGCACAGAAAACTTCCAGTTAGCGAGTATCTTGGGCTAAAGCAAACACAACTCTTTACAATCTCAGGTCAAGGTTTCTCTGCAGAAAAGAGTTAGAGCATAGTGTTCATACAGTAAAATTACTTATACACACGTCTTCAAATACTTTCAGGAGATAAAAGCTCTCTCTCCCGTTTAGGCTGAATTCAGTTTAATCTATGACACCACACTATTGCATTCTGGCACCAAAATACCTATTCTGGAAGAGTAGTTTCCAGCAGCAGTGTGAGGCAGCCTAGCACCTGAGAAGTGACAGAACTCCATGCACTGAGTTTCTATGAGATACCTCCCCCCTTGAAATCTCTGCTGCTACTGTTGGCTAGAGCAGTGTTAGAAGTGGCCTGTTCTACATCAATACCAGCAGAGATGGTGATGCTCCCCTGACGTATGAGCAAGGGCATCACTCATAGACAACTGCAGGAAGTTTCAGAAAAAAAAGCCTGGAAGAAAGGGGAAAGGCCACTTCTTGCCACATGCACTTGTGCATCCCAGGAACACTCAAGTTGCACAGGGAGACCGCAATGTATTCTATCTGCAAACCACAACCCTGCTCTGAGAGGTAGTGTGAAGATGGCCAAGGCAGGTGTTCTGTCTTTCCTTTCCCCCTCCATCCCTATTACACGTCACAGAATAACAGGGAAGGAACATCTTTTTCCCCTACAAAGTACAAGTGGACACTGCCTCTGGCCTTTTTGGAGGAGACTGAAAGAGAAGACAATAGCATCTGTGACAGGTTTCCTCTTTGCAGTGACATTTCTGCTCTCATGCAGGCTGTTCTGGGCATACTTGAGAACCAGCTCCTGTACCCCTCTTCTGCAACGACACCTGGAAGTGGGTGTCTGTCTGGCAGAAAGGACTGTCATCATGAATGAAACCATGACTGCTTCTATTAGGGCAGGATACTAAATGTGCCATTGTATGAACTTCACTTCCCCCTACTCTGAAGAAATGGATTTAGGAAGAGATGGAATAGATTGAAAAACCATCCTGTTTTCTTAACAGTATTCTCCATTTCATGTCTCACCAGAAAGCACTATTAATTAAAACTTTCCAGCTATCAGCATGTTCACCCCATAATGAGGATCAGAATAACCCTGATTGCCAAAGAGAAGTTAATCAGTTTAAGCATTACTGCTTTTAAATCAGCTGGCTCAGTTCCACCATCAGGAGACACATTTCATTCCACCTGCTCTACTTCTGCATTAGCAAACAGCATCACTGCGGGGGGATCCCCAGCTGCTCTTCTGAGAGCAAACTCTGGAAAGGTGGCCAGGTACCAGGGAGAGCTGGAGCTTCTGGAAGCACCAAGAATTGCCCTTGGTGGCATTTTGGCTCTTCAGGTTGGGATTTCTCATTTTGCTTTTCTCAACTCAGTGCTGAACAAAATGCAGGAGGCAAACACCTACCAAGTCTTGGCCTCCGATTAAGTTATTGATTACATTAATTAGGGTATCCTCACGGCTTTTGATTAAACGGATCCCCACTGGCCTGCTTGTGCTGCAGTGCTCAAATTTGTGTCTCACTTGAGGCACACTGAAAATACCCCAAGACTTACCGAACGTCGTCCCCGCCTCCGGCCTGCTCACCGACGAGACGATGACGAAGCCGAACCCCTCGTTTTCACCGCGGCGGATTTCCACATCATAGGGCTGGACCACAGCACTCACGACACCGCTGCCCCCACCACCACCGCTGCCGATGCCACTGGTGCTGCCGCTGCCCGAGCTGACGGTGTTGAGGGAGTTCTGGCTGCCCTGCGGCGTTCGCTTCTCCTCGGTCAGCGAGGCCGGCTGGTTGCTGCTGTGGTGGGAAGAGGCTGGGGACGGGACTTCATTCTCCGCCTTGGGAACTGAGGAGGGGAAAAAAAAAAAAGGCTGTCTGAGCAGGCTGTGCTGTTCAGTGCTTGAGAAGTGCCCTCCACTGAGAAAAAAGGTAAAAAAAAAAATAAAATCACCTGCTTTTGTCTATAAATCATGGCCATAATGAGCAAGGGCTCTGTCTCCCTTCAGATGTCACCACCGGCAGCTGTGCTCAGTGATGGCACTGACCACACATGGTCATTCTCTCCAGCGTATGCTCATGCAGCCAAAGCCTTTCGCCGCCAAACTACAGCCAGCAGTGCAGTTAAACCAGTGCAGTGCTGAATGCTTGGATGCTCTGTGGCATTTCAAACCTGGATTACATTAGTTCAGAGGTGCCTCCTTTAGCTATTACATCCCCACTTCAGTTATATAAACGCAACCGTGTACATGTGTGCAAGCCACAAGGAGAAACAGGAACACCAAACACCCATCACTCAACGCCTGAGTAATTTTTAACTCAATGCTGTCAGTTGAGTATCACTGATTGCCTTTGATTAACATGATTTTAAGTAATAATAACCACTCATAGTGAAAAAAAAACAAACTGGTGAACCAAGCTTTTCCAGATGGACAACCCAGCACCTATCATCTATACAGTCTGGAACAGTCAGGGGAAACCATTAAACATTATTAACATTAATATTAAACAAGTGTTTACCAGCAACTGAAGTTGGAAGTGGTATTTAAAATCTAATCAGCTACCAAAAGGCTTGAAGAAATCTCAAAAAAAAAAAACACTTAGGCCACACTCTGCTCGAGTCAGGGCCAACAATACTTACTGTCAGTCCTGACAGATGTTTGTCTAATCTGCTGTTAAATATCTCCCCAGGCAATCTATTGGTTGCAGTATCTAACTTAAATCTTCCCTGCTGCAACATAAGGCTATTATTGCTAGCTCTATCTAGCAGGCATATGGAGAACATATTATTCTCTTCCTCTTTGCAGCAGCCTCTTATAGTCTTTGGGAGTTTAACACCTCCTCCCCCTTCTCTACTTTAGGCTAAACAATCCCAATTTGTTCAATATTTCCTTACAGACCATGTTTTCTAGAGCTCTCCTTATTCTCTCTGGTCCTCTGGACTCCCTCCAGTTGGGCTCTTTCCAACTCAAACATGTCTGTCTTGAAGTGCTGGACCATATTGCAGCTAAGCCATCATCTGCTGGGAAATGAGGAGGGTTCCCCACTGCCTACATTCCAGCAGTGTCTTCCTTCACCTCAAAAAGCCTCAGGTTAAAGTTTGTGGCCCACAATAGCTTCCACTTCTTGTTACTCAGCCAGTTCTCCACAGTGCATTTGTGTGGCTGAGAGCAGGATACTCCACTTGTCTCTACTGAATGGCTGCCTCCTGTGCTCTAACTTGAGGAATCAGAATTAGGTTGGAGATCTTAAAAGCAACAAGAAGGAAACGGATGCCAAACAAAACCTAAATCTGTAAACCCACGGAAAGGGTAAACCATGTAAACCAAGGAAACGAACCGTAAAATGTTCTTGGATAGAAGTACCTGCCTGCATTTCTGTACTCAAGGTATGTGCTAAATATATATTATTCTACAGATTAAGAGTGCAGGAGTATAAACCTTCCCCTCTGTGAATCTCAAGACATGCAGTACTCATTTAGGTGAAGAATCTTTTTATACTGGAATACAGATGAGAGGAGGAATGAGGGACTAAAATTCAGGAAGAGGTTTCTCTACAAAGTTAGGCTGGAATTTAAAAGCCTGCAAATTTAAGGTGCAAGAAGGGATCCTGAATAATTTATCCTAGAGTAAGTGTCCACATTTGAAATGATTCAGAATAGCTCCGTCTGGAGTAACAAGACCCTGAATGAAATATCAAGGGTTTTTATCGAGATCTCTCATGAATCTAAATCTTTAATGGTAATTTCCAGCCTGGAGGCTGTAAAACCAGATAGAAAATCTATGCAAAAAAACAATACCAAAAATTCAGCTGCCCTTCCCCTTCCTCTCAAAGCTCATTCTCCTAAAGCTTCTCTCATATTGGCATTTCTTTGTCAGCAATGGGAGAGAGGCTGTTAGGGAGAGAAATAATCTGGCATTTAATCCACAATGAGAAGAAGGAAATAAATGAGAAATGAATATTTATATAATATCATGAGGAAGGAGTTCAGCCCTGGATAAGAATACAGAGCTGTTTCAGAGGTACTGTTCTAGTCCTGCCTTCCACTGTGGGGCAAATTTTCAACCTGAATGTTGTTTTGATGCTCTTTGATCCTAAAGTACATCATTGCCTGTTTTGTGCTGCTGCCTAAACTTGAAAAGCTAAATAAATTATTTCATTTGAGTAAGTTAAACCAAACCCCAACACTCGAGCTCCCTACAAGGACTCACAAGAAGAGGCAGCACCCCAGTGCTATCCTCCAATGTCAAGCATAAGGTCTCATGTAATTTAGAAAGCTCACACCTCTGTCTTCATCTTCTTGGCTAACAGGGTAAGAGGACATTTTTATGCCACTAATCTGGGTGCCACCAGGCAGTGCCACTTCTCTTTGCATCTCTGCTTTTCTGTCAGCTTCTTTTTTGTCCATGTAGACCACACACTCGTGCAGTGTGTGCACAATGCCTAACATAACTCAGCACCCCAAAACCTCTCTGTTATAGCAAACATGCACACCCTGCACCACCAGAATCTTTGTTACTTAACAGTTTTGCATCCTGCATGGTGGAACCTCAGCTGAAGCTCCTCCTGTGCCTGGGGCATCAACCATCACACACCAATGCCCTCACTCATGGCTTCCCCTCTTGTGGACTCTCCAGTATCTTCTCCTTCACTCCCAGCTTAAGGGTGTCTATCAGGTAGCAGAGTTATTTCAGGAATTAAATAGAAAACACAGGCAGTCAGGCACAGTGTCTGCTGCTGCATGAGTCCAACTAAAATGATATGCTGCCACTGAACGTTTCCTCAATTTATCAGAAACCTTCATGAATACCGGGGAAACCAACTGAGATTGAAAGAATCTTGACTGAAAACAAGATTTGATCGAGAACAAAAAAGACAAAAAATAGGCAAAAGAGGAAGAACAGCACCACATCCCCTGAGCTTTCCCAGCATTACAAGGAGGAGCTTTTTTCTTTAAACCATTTGCTGAACAGATGGAGTCTGGCAAGAAAATCTACCCCTGCAGAGCGACACTGCAGCCTACCTGTGTAAACCACTTTGCGCCTGACGGTCAGATTGACATGACCTTGTTTGGCTGCTTGTTGCATAAGCTGGACGACAAGCTGGTGTGATTTCCCAACAACAGGCGTCCCATCCACGCAGATCAGTTCATCACCCGATCGCAGGCGGCCGTCGGCATCAGCAGCACCCAGTGGCACAATGTGACCGATGTAAATCTGATGAAAAGGAAGGAAGGAAGACAGAAAGAATAAAAAACAAGTGATAAACGAGAAGTAGATCAGCCAGCTGGAGGCAAAGGGTATTGGTAGTTACACCCAATTTAGTAGGGAAATAGTTGACAAATGTCTGCTGGTCAGGAAAGTTGCTCCTGTGGAAGCAGCTCCATGTGAATACACCACATTGTGAAATTGTAATAAATTGACATCTTGTTTCTTTAGGCAGTCCGTTCACTCTAATGACAAGATAGCCTTGGGAAACGTGTTCAACCAGACAGTGACCAGACAGGAAGATGGTTAAAAGCACTGAGAGTCAGGGAGGCTGAGATTAAGTCATCCTTTCAGTTTCCTCTGGGGTTTACAAGCTCTATGCCACTCGCCGGTCCACCAACTCAGCCTTGGTCTATCTTCAGTGTATTCTGTGAGGTTGCTCTAACATGAGGGGACTTCATGGCCCCTCTTTCCATAAAAGAGTAAAATAATTCTGGCAGGGAAATACGTGGAAAGTTATGCTGCCACGATGAAGCTTTGACCTGTGCAGTGCATGAAAGAGCACGTGTTCATAGTTTGACACTTTCCACAGGCATTGGATTTATAGTAAAGAAGTTAAGAGAATTCAAGGAGGGGAACTGAACAAATAGAAAACCTAACACTCCAAGATGAAAATAACTGCAATCCTGACCAGGTCATCCCTTCCTCAGTGTTCAGGCCACTTCAGATCTGTGTGTTTTCATTTGGGCTATCACAAAACCAGGGAATAGCAGTGGAAGCCCAACGCGTTTCAATTCGGGAGTCTGGGTTTGTGTTTTGGAGAGAGAGTGGGAAGGAGCTGTGGGATGTAAATATGTAGCCTGCTACTTATTTTAACAGAGATGCCACAGTGCAGTTCTGCACATCTATACATGGTACTGCCATGATTCTGGAAGACATCGCAAGTTAAAATGAGACCACTTCTAGATGTACTCACAGGCTCTCCAGGCTCATTTCCACCTAGAATCCTAAATCCAAAACCGGTTTCCTTTCTCCATAGAAAGATATCCTGCTCTTGGTAATCTGGAACTGTAAGAAAAGAAGGAACTCTGTAAGTTTTAATCAAAACCCTATACCTTTATATTCAAATCAGGACTGCTCTGATGTATGTGTAGAGGGATCTGCTGCAGAATTTTACTCTTTAAATGAGGCAGTCTTGAATTTTTAGACATAACTAACAACATTTATAGGTTCAAATACTAAAGGATTATTATTTAAATCACTACTAAAAGTTATACGGTGGTTTCTACTTTCTAGATGTCTAATTGTGACTTGCCATTTGTTTATCACTATAATATTTCTTTCCATCAATATTAGCATCATTACCCAGTGCAAGAGCCTCTTCCAAATTATCAATAAATAAATGTGTACAACAGAGAATCACTCTGCCAGAAACAATACAGCTGCCTTCTCTTTCATAGGAGACAAAAGAGCCACTTGTTATGACTTCAACTGTTTAATTAACTTTCACAAGCACAGTTTGCTATCCGTCTACTGACACTGCTTTAAATAACTACGGGACAGATCCCCAGCTGGTGTAAAACAGAAGGGCTCCTCTGAAAGTAAAGCAGATTTCCTGACTCTCACTTTATCGTGTACGGGCTCTGTAAAACCACTGAACAGACAAAACCAGCTGGAAACACAAGAAAGCCCAACTTCACCTACTCATTAGTATGGAACACCAGCAAGGTTTTTAAAATTAATATTACATACAGTGAAGTACTAACCTTGAAGTGCAGTTGAACAGTAATGTTTTATATTAGCTTATTCATTCTTGCTTTCATCCTTGTTTTAAAAATGCAGAGTTAATTGCTAACATTAAATCATGTCAGAAGACAACTTCAGGTTCATTTAATATTTATTGGTTAGTACCTCTACCATCGACTAATTTTGTAATGATCCCCTCCCAAAATTTATAATTAATGATAAAAATGTTGTTCCTATATAAGTCAGCTGCTTGTATGTTCAGTAAAGAAACCGACGTGTATCGTTCAGGAATGTTATTTAAATAAGTGCACAATCAGATATGGGATGCAACATGTTTAATGAAACATGTTCTTGTTTTCTGTATCTATGAGCAGATAAACTGGTTGTTTTCCATTGATAGCAGTGATTGTCAGACTGGGCCCTAATTACATTTTACACTGTTGGTGCCTGCTGTGCAAAGGTTTGGGTCTGGTCATCTGGTGTTTTTCAGCGTTAAGACTTTGAGCTACCTCTGACGCTCTCTCATCAATGACTCAACAGGTTAAAACCAGCAAATACAAAAAATTAGAACAGGTAAGTGCTAAGGCACGGCTATCAGGTTTGACATTTCATTCAAACTGGTTTAAGCCACTGGTTCTATACATATATTTTTTTCACATTGTAACTACCTGCAGTTATAAACCAAACTTGAGACCCGTGCACAGTACCTTATTAACTAGAGGACAGGGCTTTGTCCAGATACAACAACAGAATAATCAGGTGATGAACACGTGGAAGCCTGCACAGTTCATCTTGTTCAGGTGAGCTGGCTGAAGGCAGCTCGCCGCCATACAGACGTGTGGCACAACAGCAGAACTTAGACAATGAATTAATTTGTGTTTGTCACTGCCTTTGGCAAGGGGGAGCACGAAGAGCAGACACATTCGGAAGCGTCTCTCCAGCACTTCGCAGGCTTTTTTTTGGCAAAGACTGGCCCCAACCAATTAATAACATGTGTTGGATCTGTGAGAGGCGAAATGGTTTCTGCAGAGAGCTTCAGCGTGGGCCTGTTTCCTCAGCATCTCTCAACACCTTCCCATTTGTCAACTCTCCAGCCTCACTGAATGGTGCCTTATGTTCCGGATTTGGGTACCAGCTAGCCAATTAACGGCCGCTAGAGATAACGACAAGCCGAGGTGTAATGGTGGTGTCAAAAGCAACAAAAAAACCCAAGTTTATAACCAAAGAAGCAAGTTCATTCATGGAATGCTCCTTCTGCTGGAAGGATCACAGAGAGGTGCAACACAGATACAACAAACATACACAGGAGACATATTTACACAGTGTGAGCAAAGACCGAACAAAACTCCCTTTTACCACTTTTTTTTGCGCCAGCTCTACAGTGTGGTGATTCACTGGCACAGCCCAGAAAGTACCATCCACCTTCATGGATGGGCAGCTGAGGTGGGACCCCATGGGGCTCTCCATACTGAAAAATTGCTTTAGGTTCTCGGTTATTCAGCAGACATTTCAAGGAGCCACTTACTTAAAGGGAAAATTTCATGATGATGCCAAAAGTTTGTTGAAAACAAATAACAAATGGTCTCCAAGGAGTCATTCATTGCATCTTTGCACCTTGACTTGACATCAAGCATGTCTGACTCTGGAAAAACATAGCCTAGATGGGTAAAACTTGTCAGTTTGCTCGTCCTGAATTAAGTCAGACCATTTGGAGAGTGCTGCAAAAGTGGTAAGAAGAGTTCTGCTGGGGCCATGAGGAAGAATGGAAGGAGAGGTGAGTGCTACAGACCTGTTGATGACCCATGTGGGCAGATTCATGAATGAAATAGGAACACAACACCCCCTCAGAGCCTACAGCATCCTCTCCTAGCCAGGACACGGTAAGGCGAATACTTTGCACCTTCGTGGCTAACCTTGGCGTACGGCCCGGCCAGAGTCCCTGGGTGATGAAGAGCCCCCCACCCCACAGCAGCAATGACACCAGAATAAGACAGCACAAGACACAGATACATTCTCAGCACAGTCTTACATTCTCCAAAACTCGTGGAATTGATTTCTCTCTCTCTCTCACCCTTGCTCAGTCCAGTTGCAGGCGAAGGTGACATAGCTGCAATATTAATTTTACAATTTTGCAAAGCTTAATGTATCTGCTTTCTTGTTAGTTCATTTAATTAATTTTGACTGCATGGATCATGTTAGGCTTTCATGCATGCAATTGCTAAGGTTACAGCTACTGTGGAACAGGATATATTAACTTAGCATCTATCTGCACATGCCTATGTACATGTGGATATATAATACATGCACATAAGAATTTATATATTTATGCACATGCATGCAGGTATAGTTGAAGAAGTCTTCTTGCTCCTCAGAGGAGGCATCTCTTTGATAACACCTTAAAAATACTTTTCTACAGAATGATTTTACCATCATAACACAGTTCAGTTTTCCAAATGGAAACCTCTTTTTCTAATGTTAAAAGAAATTCTGAATACATGGTGATGAACAATAAACACAGTGCCTAGTTAGAGGTCACTTTAATCAAACTTTCAGATACAAAGTTCAACAATTCTCTTACAGGCTATATAAAAAAAATTCTGTCCAGTGTGATATCAGCTTCAACAAAAGATAGATTCAAAACTAATCAGAACAAGTTTGCTTTAGTCACTAGCTCATTTGAGGCAGCAGCACTTTCAGTGACTCATAGCTTGGTGAAGCACAAACCACAGAATCATGGAATGTTTTGGGTTGGAAGGTCCTTAAAGATCATCCAGTTCCAACCTCCCTGCCATGGACAGGGACATCTCCCACCAGCCCAGGCTGCTCAAGGCCCCATCCAACCTGGCCTTGAACACCTCCAGGCATGGGACATCCACAGCTTCCCTGGGCAACCTGTGCCAGTGCCTCACCACCCTCATCATGAAGAATTTCTTCCTAATGTCTAATCTAAATCTTCCCCCTTCCAATTTAAAGCCCTTCCCCGTCGTCCCATCACTACTTGCCCTTGTAAAAAGTCCCTCCCCAGCTTTCCCATAGGCCCCCAAAAATTTTAAGGTTCAGATTCAGCAAAATATATTGGGACAAGTCTGAAATTAAGAGTGAATAGTCTCACTGAAGCCGATGGGGAGTTGCAGTGCTGAAAAGTCCTGGGATTTAGCCATAGATCTCATGAGATTCCATATGTGCAGGAAAGTCCTGTTCTCTAAATTATCCCACTACCAGAGAATTCCAGTTTTTCTGACTTTTCCTTTTAATCAACCCTTCTAGTGGAAAGCTTTTGAAAGTTGGCTTCAGCATGTTTATGACAAGCTGACCATGCTCTGCCCCTCAGGTCCAGGGAGGCTCGATGCCTCTAGTGAGCCATGGACCAGGCTGGTGCCCGATCACCCTCAGCGAAGTCTGCCAACGAACCGGCTCTGTAACGGGGAGCTCTTACATAACCAGGGGGCTCTTACTATCAACTCCAAAGGTGCAATTCCCTGAGAGTATTTTTTTTTTCTATTTTAGGGAGGAAGTATCTACGTTTGGTATCACTGCACAAATATTTTCATTGCTATGTAATTGCTGGTGAGTGAATGCTACACACTGGGGTCAAGACTTGTTTGTATTATTTTAATTAGATTTAGGGAGAGGAAATCCTAACAAATAAATGAACTTTTTTTTTGAAATTCAAATACTAACAACTTGGAATATTTTAAAGCTTTAAAAATTATTTATTTTGTTCTGCTTTAGTTTTAATTAAATACTTAAACCCTTCAAAGGGATTCATTAACACATCTGCAATTCAGATTAATTCATTTTGTCACTGCTGTTTTGACAGATGGCCATATGTAGGATACAGTATTTTGCAAAGCAATCAGGCCACATGAGAAAAATTTGACAACAGATTGTGTTAATCTTTAAGGAAGTTTAATAATACACCGAAAAATAAAAAGCATATTAAAAAAATATATTCTCAATAAAACAGTGCAAGATTTCAGAACTGTGGTTCTCTGATAAATCTATTCCATTGCTGTTTGTCTCACTTAGTGCTCTTCACATGTGGCATTCCTGGATCTTGGAACCACTTCAGTGTTTAAACCTTAAGGGTTCGTCCTTCTCTCTGATTCATGTACACAACCCCCGCTGGCAGCGATGAGTTACCCAGAAAGAGGAGCTCAGGCAGCTGAAACTCAGCACCAGCACAGAGCGTGCGTTACCGCCACCACACCATCCGCTTCCAGATTCACTTAGCACTAAGCTGGCTATTCTCAAAAGTCTTAATCCAGCAAAGAACTGCAACCCTGGGCCAGATTGCAGCACAGCATTTGAGCTCAGTCTTAGCCTTAAAACACCCAAGTCCCTTTGGGTTTACAACTTGAAAATAAGCTTCCTTGAACTGGAGCCCCACGCACTCAGCACCTCGCAGGCTTGACCCTCTCACCCAGAGGAGCTCATGTGAAGGAACTTTAGCCCTTATTTGTTGAATAAAGGTGCAGTTCTCATCTGCTGCCACTCAGCCACAGTCCAGACACAGATATAGAACCATTATTTGCTTCGTATTATTAATTCTACCTTAATTTTTCTGCTTTTATTTTTATTCCCCTAAACAGGCAAAGTTCGGGGCTCTTCTCCACAGAATCTGAGAACCAGGGAAATCAAAAACACATGCTTTTACAAAACTGTGAGTTATCTAGTGCTTTTGAACCAAATTCTGCTATACCAATGGCTTCAGTGAGACAAGTCACCGAAGTCAAATATATTCTTATTTTATGAAATGCTGATCCAAAAATTACTCAAAGAAAGGAAAAATGCATTTTACCAATTCTGAAAAAAATTAAAATGTTGCCCATGTGCTTTCCATGTCTACATTATTATTAATAATGTTAATAACAGTGGGATGCTCTCCCAGTGAAAATGGCAGTAGGTGATCATTATGGATTCAGTACCACTTAGAAACATCCTGAAGACCATGTATTCATATACTGAATGAAACCTCATTATAGTATTATTTTAGATGGAAAAAAAAATATGTCTGGCTAGGGCTAATGAATTCATCTTTTTGTGTCAACTGCACTTGAAAAATTGCACTATGTGCTCTTTATACTCAACAATTTCACAACTGGGATGAAATAAAACACTGAAGATGATCTAATGCTCTAAAATTCTGCCTTTTCTAACTCCATTATATACTTTAACATAAAGGCTTGTTGCTGATTTTCAGTCCAGTTGTCAGGGTTTCAAAACCCTGCCTCTCAAAAGAACATTTTTTAATTCTTTTCATGTTTATTAAAATTTAAGGCCATGAATCAACAGAGAGCAAGCCCTGGACTGGGCAGCAGGGAGAACTGGGAGAGCCGAGCTGGTCCCCCTTGGGCAGTGGGGACCTCTAGGACCCATCAGAAGCCCCACTTATAGAATGCATCAGCCAATCTCAGCACTGGCACTAGGGTGGCATCCTCTTGCCCATCAGATATTCATTCAGTTCTGCTCATGCCTTCATCAAAAGAATGCAGAGAAAGTCACATTTAGCACCCAAAACTACGAGTGTCATGAAGAAGAGATGCTAACTTTGGTCCCAAAGCCAAAGGGAACGGCTGGTCAAGCAAAGAAGAAAGCCATGACACGACTGGATGACCACCAGCCGAAGGAGGCACTGGAGTTAAACTGAACTGCAGCTGGGGAAAAACATGAAGAACAGCACACGTGGAGCAGACACACAGTGACAACAGAGGCCCAGAGAATGGTTCCTCCTATCCTGCAGTCTGTGGTGCTCCGTGTCAGCAGAGCTCCCTACCAGTGGTCAGGAGCCTAACAGACAGTGCTTGGGCACTAGGATGAGGGTCTCAGAGGAATGATTCATGTACACTATAGAGAAGTCACCAATTGCTCGCTTTTTGTGGGGTCCAAACACAGGGAAAGAAACATGGTGGTTCACCCCAAGCCGCCAAGGGAGAGGAGGTGCTGGGTTTCAGCTGTGAACCAGTCTCCATTGAAGAGACTAATGAGGAGGACAAAAGGTGAGGGCTTGGTGAGGGAAGGAGCAGGAGCTGACCACTGACCTCTAAATAAAACCACCAGCTACACCTTGGGCTCAGACTGCAACAGGAGACAGAGCATATCCAACTATCCTTTTCACTTAGACTGTATCTTTCTTGCTTTTCTTCACCTTTCATTAGGTCATGTCACAAAGTGAGAGTGCAGGCTAATCCTCAGGGAATGTGTTTCACTCCAGCCTACAGTCAGGAATTCATAGGCTCCTGGACACTTCTAGTGGCTCTTGCCCACAAAGAGGCATGAGCACATCACACTCTGCTACTGCCCAAAAACCCTCTCTGTGTGAAACTAAGAAATCTCAGGGAAGACCTTCCTGGGAAGGAAATGACAATGGGACAAAAATGTGGTAGAAAAGCACTGATGTCCAAACAGGTAGGTTTCATCTGGTAGAAGAGGTGGGAGATAAGGATGGAAGCAATAGAAGGGGACTGACCCCATCACAGAGATGCTGGACCGCGGAAAGGTGAGACAGGGAAGTTGAAGAGGTGGAGCAGATCCCAGCCTAGTCAAAGGCCCAAGCAGAGAGGATCGTGGCACAGGGAGAGACAGGACGTGGGAAAGCAGTAGGTCAACAGAGGGTGAAAAGGCCTGCTAATCACAGACCAGGATAAAAACTTTACAAGACATCTGCAGCCACCAAGGACAGGGAGGAGTTACCCAATGGTATTGGAGGTGGACACAAAAGGGTGACTGCCTGCCTGTGCACTTCCAAGATTTCACCGGCTCAGCCTCAGGGTTTTATCAGGAAAGACAGGCAGGAGTTAAGGCTGCTAAGTTGATACTAATGACTAATTAGCATGAGTTAAACAGTTAATTAGAAATTAGCTAAGTAGCTGCAGGGGGTCAGAAGCAGTGCCAGCATAGTGCCTAAGGGAACACATGAGCTGAGCAAGGGTGATGCCGATGCAATGGGACGGTGATGGCCTCAGCACTGTTTGTCCAGGCTGGAGAAGAAGCAGCTCTGCCTGCAGCTCCATGGAGCTGAAGAGTCACCATCCCCTCTTGCCCCTTTTTCCTATTTCAATAAGATGCACGTGTGAGTTCCATCACTGCACTTTTCTGTAGATCACCTGGTCCAAAAGCCCACAGGGTCAGTATGCCGAATCCCTGGGAAAGGAAGGGAAGGGAAGCAGCACACAGAAGCTAAGACACCTACAAACTGCATTGCTGAGACATTCAATCTGAAGAGATGCATCTTCAGCCAAGAAACTGTGACTCACGATTTAATTTTTTCAGGACATAAGATTTCAAAGTGATTCATTTGGTCAGGAAAAAAACAGTCCTACCACTTTTTATTCTGGGCTAATGTTCATTTCATACTGGTTTTACCAATTTCCAGTTAGCATAAGAAAATCAAACTCCTACAGCACCAAGACTTTGAAGTTCTGTTTTCTGTAAGTAAAGTAACTATTGCTTTTGAAAATAAACCTGATACTGTAACTCCTTCTTTAAGGAGCTTTTACAGATTTGATCATCTTGAGCAGTGCAATTAAAGCAATGCCAGCACGTTTATTTTGTTTGCAGAGAAGAAACTAATTGAAACCATATTTACAGTCCTGGAGCAGAGTCAAAGCCCTGCTGATCTATTAGCCAAGTGTTCAGACTATTAATTGTCATAAAAGCCAGTTACAATACGCATTTGATGTCTGTATTGTTAAAGTGTCCACTCTGGTCAAAGCAGAACGGCTCAGCTGGATTTTCTCCTCCCCAGAGTGAGACTGGAAAGCATCTGATATGAATTTCAGCAAACTAAATCCTTCACCTCCCTACTGAAATTCTTAGGCATATCAGATAATAAGCCTTAACCTCAAAGAAAAGTTTAGGATCTGGATAAGCAACTTGGAAAATCTCCTTCAGCCTAATTTAAAAGCAAAATAAAAAAAAAAAAGAGGGGAAAAAGTGGTTTTTAATTTTAAAGGGATTTTTTTTCTATTAAGCTTTGGTCTACGTGCCCTTTCCTAGAGATGATCTAAATTCATTCCTCATCAGAGAGGAAACCGTCCCTCTATCAAGCAGCCACCACTGACAGATACCAAATTAACAAACCGAAGCCTTACATTTCCAATATAAATCGAAAAGATTCAGTTCTTCGCAAAGAAAATACACAGAGAGCAGCTGCCATAGCCGTAGCCTTAGCAACCACACCTGCTTCATACTCACGTCGGCTTTCATACATGCTCCTGGACTGGGCCCAGATTTTGAATGGATCTGGCTTTTTCTGCCCAGAAGTGTCCGGTTGCTCGGCAGCCGGTGCCTCCGCGGCCGCGTGGTCCGGCAGCACCTGCGTGCTGTGAACCGGGGAAGCGGTGTGCCCGCTGCGGTGGCTGGAGACGCTGTGCTGGGAGCTGTTTTGGCTGTCTTTCCTTTCAAGTGGTTGCTGTAAGGAAGAAAGCGAGTGGAAAGAGAGAGAACAGACGGTTATCGGTCTTTGAGTGGGTGTTCTCCATCAATTTCTCTCCCTTCTTTGATCAGGGTTTCTGCATGCACCATAAGTAAATATATAAATCACAGTTTTGCTGCCACCAGCTAATGCTGGGTACAGTTAAATTCCTGATGACTGATTTTGATAGGCAAACCAAGGTCATTTATCATAAAAAAGTACCTAGTTCTCCATCTCACACATAAACCAAATCTGAATCTCATTATAGGTTACTAGTTGCAGTGAAGTACTTATTTTTCCCTATATTAAGGGATAAAAACTCAACAACCTTCTAATCAGAAAACATTAGGCTCTAACTTAAGCTTGCAAGAAAAAGGGAAAACTACTAAATCTCACTGGCAAAACATAAACACCCAATCTGAAACAGATTCAAGCACAGCTCTTACTATGAAAACTCACTTTTCCTTTGCGGCTCTTGCAACCTCACATCACAAGTAGGTGGACAAGAGTACCACTTTCAAGAGTACCTCTTTCATGTTTCTGCTTCCCAGAGCACCCACAGGATTACAGCAGACCGTCATAAAAGTGAAAATGTCTATTTGCAGTTTGATTTCCCTGATTCAATTCAGTATATTAAACCAGGAAAAAATACATCTGCCTAAATTCAAGGCTTATTCAACAGCAGTGTGTCAAGAGCTCTGTCTGCTCAATAGTTAAGCAGGGTACATAATTCTTAACTCAAATTCACAACACTCTGCTCAAACGAAGCACATTTGCATTGCCAGGATTTGTACTGCTCAATATGCAACAAAATCCTCCCTCAACAAGAGCTCTCCAAACTGTACGGCAAATGCTTTTTAATGCTCTTTTGAGATGACCTTGGAGTGGCATCAAGGTTCAGTCCAATCTCCCACCTGCTCCAGCAGAGGGAACTGGCACATTCCTGGGGGCTGCTGTGACACAGAGAATGTTTAGAAAAATAGCATCCTATAGGTTGTTTTACAACAGCGACAAATTCCTGGCTAAAAGGGATCAATCACTCATACCAAGAAAACTTAGACAAAAATTTAAAGCCTCCTGCTGGCAGGGGGTATCCAAAAACATTGCAACAGGAGTCTCTTCCTTCAGGGACTTCTCCATAGAACACAGAGCAGGGGCAGGGAGAAAAGTCAGCAGCAAACACAGAGCAGACCAGTGTAGGGGGGCTGAAGGGCACAAGGGTCTGGGGACCCCTCTCTTCTACTCTGAATGTGAAATCCCAGGCTGCCAATGCTCCATCATGACAGGGCTGAACTGATAACAGAGCAGAAAGTCACCGTATGAAAGTGCCCTTTATTTGAGCCTTAACAATAATCTTTTCTTTTTTTTTAAGTTGCACATATTTTTAGGTTTATGCTGAGAAAAAACCTCAGCTCCAGCAGTCTAAATACCTTGAACCTCTCAGCCTTGTTCAAGCTGTTGATCCACCACCAGCATTTTTTTAAATGGTATCTCCATCACTAGAATGTGAAATTGCCTTTGTCCTTTAAAGCAATTCTGAACAAAGCATACCTGCTGTGACCACTCATCTGCAGAGTTTGAAATACAAATATCTGAACCAATTTCAAACATTTTGAGCTTTTTTAAGTGGTAAAAGAAGCTAATTCACATGCAGCCCTTCAGATTTTAAATGAAGCAGTTTTAAAACATCTATGCTGTGGATAATCACTCCTTTGTAACTTAAAAATGAAAAAAGAAAATAGAAAAACACTTTACAACTCTCAGTCCAACCATCTGGATTGCTTTGTTTGTTTGGCCAAACTACTAAAATAACTACAAGCATCCTGTGAAACTTCAGGCCAGTCTCCCTGGAAATAGCTGTTTTACAGAAGATGGAGCATAGGGACTGAAATGTGAAGCTCTATTCAGCCCTTGGGGAAACGTTGAGAAGTCTCCGAAAACTTTCTGATTTAAAAGGAAACAAAGTTAGAACTTTAAAAAGTGTTCTCACTTGATGATATGAAAGGTCTAAACATTGAACAAACGATGAATTCTGTTTCATATTTGGGTTGTAAATGGAAGTGTCAGCACACCTCAAGCAAAACTACCTCTAATTAAACTTAAGTTGAAATTGTAAATAAGCAGACATTCTGCAAGAAATAGGGGAAAATTTCTTCAGAGGGACAGATGTTCTTCCAAGCAATAACTCCTTTAAAATTTGAAATGTCTCTGTTGAGGAGTTGAAGAGGGGAATGGAGAAAGGAGAACACAACCATGAAAATCATGTATATATGTAATTAAATGAATTCATGACTTTCACACCACCAGATGAGGCCAAAAAGGTTTAGGGCCAAGTTCTACAGGTGCTACAACAGCTTCAGCACACGAGCAGCACCAGGGCTTGTGGGGTTCTGATGGCCCTGCTCTCCATGGCGTTCCTGCCGCGGGGACTGCTCAGATGAAGACCTTTCTGCCTTGGTGCAAGGGTGGATCTTTGCCAAGAGAGATGAGCTGATGCACCAACAAAAGCATGGCTTCTCTATCTCCTGCCTTGTTCCTAGCTTTGGGGCTGATCCTCCTGGGTATTGATCTGCCTGACCAGCTTGCTCAGCTGCACAGGCAGTAAAGGAGCTAAACCCAGCCCAGAGGAGCACAGACCACTGCAGAGCAGGCTGTTCAGACCTCTCCCTGAGACACTGACCATGCTTTCCACTGCAAAGTAAAGCAGATCAGCTGAATCGAGTTGGCTTTTGATAGTAGCTACTAGAAACATGGGGCACTGAACTACCCAAGCCAGCAAGAGCATCCCTGACACTCCAGAGGCCATGGTCTTCTCCAGAGTTCGAGATGAGCATAAATAGATTGCAATAAAGACTCCTGACCAAAAACTGGCAGAAATCAAGATTGCACTGACTACCTTGAGACCATTTAGGCAGATGGCAGACTTAATTATAGGCGATGGGGAAAAAATGATCACCTTGGTGCGGTATTACAACCATGACAAAATGAATACGTAGAAAACTGGAGCTTCTCAAGCTATACCCAAGCCCCAGGACTGACATGCATGGTCTGTGCCAGCTTCCCTATGCCCTTGCTGAAACTTTGTAGTGGTCATCCTGCAAAATATAAGATGAAGGAAGCAAACTATTGGGAAAAAAGTATTTGCCAGATGCTCTTTTCCCCCTGGCTGAGGCTGACAGGAACGTCAGCGTGGCTCAGATTTCCAAGTGCAGCTGTGGGGACAATTGCTGCAGAAGAGGGAATAAGTAGCAGTAGAGAGGGTTTGGGCATACGTCAGCCTTCCAAGACTTCCTTCCCCGACTGTGCAATCTCATCTTCAGCCACAGGCACTGCGTTTGCCAACCTGAGAGGCAGCTTCTCCCTCAGAGCGAGCCCACATTGAGCACTGCATCATCCTCTGATTACAGGGAAGGAAGAAAACAGCAAAGTCAACGCGAGCCGGGGAGCTTGAAGGTGTTGTGTTTCAAAAGGAGACAGGAGGAAAACCACTTACAAGAGTCTCCAAGTGTGTGGAAAATGCTACAGATACTCACATAGCAGAGACCAGTTTGTCACTGATGCTAAATGAAAGAGCAATTAGACATTACTTTGTACAGTGACTGCTAAAACAACCAAGGCCCATGACACAGCTGAGAGGTGGCTGCAGGCAGAGATGGGACACTAATTGTTAGCAGCAGTTGGGTATGTTGGTGTCAGGCAGAGAGAAACTTGCAGAAGAAAAGGCCATGGTGGCAGGGAGCATGTGCTGCGGCATGAACGGACACCAAAGCTTTTTGGCACAGGATTCTCCAGGCGCACAATTGCAAGAGGGAAAAGCTGCTGTGGTTTCCTCCCACTGCATTTCAAGGTGGCAAGAGAAAAATGGTGTCTGAATGAAGAGGGATGGGTTGCACAAACATGCTGCAGAAACAATTTCTCCTCTTGACAAAAACAGAACATCAGCAGAGCCCCAGATGCAACCCACCCACCTAAAATACCTTGGCAAGTCTCTTAATCAGGCTGTATACAGAAACTGCATTTTTGGCCACAATTCAGCTATGCTGACAATGTATTTATTTTCAACCATAAGAAAAAAAATCAGATTTTTGGAAGAGCTTAGCACTTTCTTCCCCCTGCAGTGATCCTGTTGTTTGATGATCTAGCTGCAGATTTTGCACTCTAGAGCATTTTGGAGGAGCTGGTTCTGACAGCAACAACAAACCGAGCTGGAAATGGGAATCTGTGCCCTCTTGTGGAGTATTTTGATTCAAGGAATAAGGAAAAAAAAAAGTTTGTTTTCATCCATGTTAGACCAGGATTAACTGCAGGAGAAACTGCTGTACTAGCAAACTCACACACTGAAAACGTACATCTCCAGAGGGTCAATACAGAAATATTACACATTTTCATCTGAAGAAGAATCAATGGGAAACATAAAACAAAGAAGCAGCACAGAGAGCTACTGTGAGCACATCCTTGGTGGGGGGATGAAAGGACTTGGAAGTGCCCAGTCCCATCTACCACTGCAAACTTTTACTTTTACTGATTTACTTTCAGCAAGGCTGAAAAAATTCTCCTTGAAAACTGAGAAAAAAGAGCAAAGCTCATCAGAAGATATACACAGGCTGAAAAATACAGCTCAGGAAAAGGGAGCTCAAGGCAGAAAAATATTCCCAGACCATGTTGCAGCCCCAGCACTAACAAACCTCTCCAAGGGGCTAAAACACCTCCTCCTAGCTGGGAAGTATCCAACAGCCTGAACTCAGCCTTTTGGGAATTGGGGATTGGAGCTGATAGCTAAAAATAGGGCTCGTTTGAGACAAGAGAGACAGCTGTTGGCAGCAAGACCAGAGTGTGTCCAGCCTTTGGGAAAAGAGACGAGGTAATAAGAGAGGGCTAATCACTGCACTGAGTGAAGCAGAAGAGGATGGAGCCTGGAGGTTGTGTCATCTCTGATGTGGCAGAAGAAACAAAGAATAAGCACAAGTTAGAAATGGGCCAACTGCTCCCGGCCTGGATGCACACTGTGTTCTAACTGTAGCTAATTTATTAATCAAGGAACGCTGGAAACCATTCCCTCTGTGTTGGGCACAGGGAGCTGGGGAAACAGGCAGGATGTTCAACCCAAGCCCTGCTGCCAACCGTGCGGCACTGGGAAGAGCCCATGGGAGCACAGCTCGGCCGGCAGCTCCCGTGTTCACCCAACAGCTGCAAGGGCAGCAAACCACCCTGGGAAATGCTGGAGCAGCAAGAGAGCTTCCCAGCTGGGGAAAACGCCAGCAGGGCAGGCCTGGCTCTCCTCAGCTAGGACAAGAGCAGGTAGGGAGGGCTGGGTTCCTTTCACCCCGTAGCTGAACAGCAGCCCTGCCACTAAGCCAAGGAAGGAAAGTGTTTAGAAATACCACTGCTTCTATGGTTTTGACCACCACCTTGGCCACATGAGCTCTAATGTTGGTGTGAATCCACCTTAGACAGCCCCGGGGACAGATTCCTCCACTGCACATGGGTGCCCTGAGGCGCTTTGCTCTAGGTTTCCATGTTCAACCCATGCACGTCACTGATGCCTGGGAATGAAGGAATGGCTGTGCTGGCTCTGACACGCTCGGCTCTGCCCCTCTGAGGGTCGTCATTAAAGCTGCCACACGATGCGGCAGCGTAAAACACTGCTGCTAATTGCTGATGCAAATGATCTGGTGTGGCAGGCAGGGGGAAGAGGAGGCTCTGCTTTTTACAAATCCTGCACTACAGAGGCAGTGGTAAAAATCACTGGAGGGACACTAAAGCACGGTCAGAGCGATTCAGGAGAGGCACACAGAGGAATGGGACTGCTTTCCCAGGCGGAGTAAATAGTAGAGAGATATCTGCCATTGCAGAGCTACACCTGTTTGCAAGGAGTCTCTTTGTTCACTGAGGCAGGATTATCCCGATGGGGATTTAGATTTTCACGGTGCATCGCTGCCGACCAGAGAGGTGTCTGACACGGCAGGATCCCACTTCACCTGATGCCAAATGAGTGCGTGGCAAAGCACGAGCCTCCACACTTTGAACAGACCGAGACTTATTGATCGGGGCTGGTTTAATGACCGGGGTCACAGTCCTGATCGACTGCAGCCAATCCAGCTCTGACTGGGGAAAAAAGTGAGGGAGAGAAAAGCAACGTGCCAGACGCGCACGTCTCTTACACACTCGATTCTGTTTCACCAAAGGCTGAAATAATCTCTGTGCATGACAGCAGCGAGCATGCAGGGTCTGACGTGCCTGGGATCTGCGAGGGAGCACACCCCGCACTTCTGCCTCTCAACATTAATGTGAGCTGACAACGGTAGAGGCCTGGGCTCACGTGACTTTAATCAGTGCTGCCCTAAGCCATCAGAACCACATTAATTATTTCAGGGCTTTCTTTTTTGGATGAACAGATACTCATATAAAAAGCAAGAGCCTTCTGCTCAGCCCCTTGATAAACCTCTCGCCCAGGTTGGTGTCACTACAGGCTGTGCCCAGCTCAGGTTTTAGCACCCATCAGGGACAGGCAGTGAAGTTTCGCACCGTCGAAACAACACGGCAAAGACCTCACTCATGCTGCTTCCCCAAAGCTGCTGGGAGAGAAACCTCTTTTCCCCTCTCCCTCTCAACAGATGACTGGAAACTTTCAGGCTTTAAGTATCCTATTTCGTTTAAAAATAAAATATTTCTTTTTCTTGTATACAAATAGCACATTAATTTCTTCCGCAATATCATGCACGGAGCTTTAATGAGACTCTAGATCACAGCCTCCATCCTATTAGCTAACATGTCATCCAGGTAACAGCTTTACATGGAAACAGGATCAGAAGGAACAAGAAAATACTGTTCTGCTTTTTTGGTTTTGTTTTGTTTTGTTTAAATAAGGAATCTCACACCTGCAGCACAATCCTGCTCAGTATGAAAACGCCTCCAGAGCAAGCACTTGGGCACCTAACTGTATTCCCCAGGGACTGTAATCATGCTCCGTTCGTGCATTGTCTCTTGACAAGGTGCATGCATTCCCATTCTGTTAATAATTCAGCTGAGGGTACTTGAGAAAACTCAACTTAATGGAAAAGGTTGGTGCCTGTAAGTGCCCGACAGGAATTGTTATCTGGCAAGAAGGTGGAGCCTCCCATCTTTCCAAAGGGAAACAATAGGGTTTTTTTGGCAAGTTAAATGACAGGAAAGCTCATCTGTCAGGGAAGAGGATCTGTAAACCTGCAGCTTTATTCGCAAACGAGTCCCCCTTCCGTACTGCATTCCTCTTTCATCTCCCCATGCAGCAGGAGCCATGCAAGGTAATCATGGTTGCAACAGAAAGACAACTTAAAACAATTGAGACTCACAAAGAAAACAAGCCGAACTCACGCCTTTCTCCTTCAAAGCAGACAAACACACAAAAATAGTAGCTGGAAAGTGCTTACCGACTTTGGGCTCTTCTTTGGGACCGGCAGTCCTGAAAAATGGCAACAAGGGAAAAATAAACATTAGCATTTAAACATTACCTTCCCTTCAAGAAAAATCCCTAGGTGTATCATCTGAACGTAGCCATCTGCAGAGTTATGTCAGCTTTCGCTCTCGCATCGGAGTTACCAGTCTGTTCATATCGAATCAAAGCTCAGCGAGAGGGAGAGCGAGCGCGAGCGGGGGGGAGAGCTCGAGCTGCATTAGCTATGCTGACTTGTGCTGCAGCAGCCAGGAGGCTGGGAGAGAAACCCACAGCCCTCAGCAGTCGCCGAAACCCAGCGCCTGGGCAGAATCTCAAATGCTCCCCTGGATTACAGGAGACTTAGCTTACAATTAAGCCCAGGCTGTTTCCCTTTGACGCGATCGGCTCGATGATTTTATCGGACCAATCGCAGCGGCACAGGGGAAACAGGTTGATTTTTTTAAAAAGTGTTTCTCTAGAAACGGATTTTTGAAAGGAAAATGTGGAGGAATAAGCTTTTATCCCTAAAAACGTGAATGTTACTGAGAAAACACACATTTTCCTGACTGTCCATCCTAAATGTAAATGTTATAAGCCAGAGACCTTATCTGTTAGTTAATATCTGAGAGAGCTGAGGCTTGAAGACAGCACTGCAAACATCCAGAGCCTTGGCAGGAAGGGGATGCCAGGGAGCTTGGAGAAAGGGGGCTTACACAGGTTGCAGTCGATGCAAAGGAAGAAACAACTGGGAGGGCATCAGAGAAGGTTTTTTCAAGGACAGTTTTGCATTTCGGAGCAGCCTCTTACTCTCTCTGTGATGAGCAAGAGAACTCAACAGGGATTTCTATCGACTACTTCTGCACATAGCCCATTTCCCAGCAGCAAAGGAGACACTTGTCCAGGGGGATCTACCTATAACGCAGCAAAAGCTCTTTCCTGCACATTTTGCAGATCACATTTCTCTTCCTCCACTACTGGAGGAGAGGGAACTCCCCTTATTTTGCTCTGTGTGACACTCCAGAAAACAAATATAAACCAAACCACAGATTATGCTCCACATTAAATGTTCAGTAATTCAGATGTTTGAAATCTGCTTTTGTCTTTAGGATGTGATTTATGTGGCACTTATGCTGCATTATGTTTTCTACTTCATGCATTTTGTTTGTGCTAAAACACCCTTGCCCTCGTCTAACTTTTACTCAGAGAATAAATAAATGATGGAGTGAATTACAAATCTATCTAGGAAGAAGCTCATTTTAAGGTAATTTGGGAGATGTTAGTTCTGGATAGGGAAGATCCACAATTAAAAATGCTAAACAGAGCTCACTTTGGTGTCTGCTCACAGACTGGAAAGCAAACAGTAGTATTTTAAATGAAATATTTTCAGCTCTTGAGGAATATCTGTGCTCTGCACATCACTGTGATGCACTCCCAGCCAATAGCTGATATCCCTTCAGGCACTGATTGATCGAGGGACAATGAAACATCAACACGGTTTGAACTAAACCATCAAAGACAGCAGCTTCATTTCTGCTGATGCTGACTGTGTTTGTGTAATACACTTAAAGAGGAAAGCACTAATAACGTTCACGGCAAGTCACATTTTAACAGGCATCATTTATCACAGAGATAAACACACAGATAGTGATTCTCTGCTCTCTCTCCTCTTCCACATGCATGCACACACGTTTACTCTCCCTTTCCAAGAGATGCTCTTTCCTATTAAATCAATAGGTAGAACAGATCCCCATGCACGCACGCACCCTTCAGAAACCAATGTGAGCCAGAAAAGGTATTACAGCAATTTAAATGTTCCCTGCAAATAGCAAAGCAGAGATACAGCTGGGCTGTTGGTTCAAATAGAAACAGAATCCAGTTTATTACATCATAAGTATTAAAAGTTAAAATTTACTAAGTACGAATGACTGAACAAACCTTTCCTTCAAACTTTGTCATTAATTTTGGCTGTGCCAATCTAAAACCAGATGGAAAATGGTTCAAAAATAATGGAGAACACACCAAGGCCATTGACTGACGGGTCCTTCAGAGGCCGATGAATCTTACAATGTCACTGCTCTGAGCCAGACTTTGCTGCAGAACAAGCAGTAATTGACTTTTTACCAAAATAAGTGACTGCAGAACACATTAACAAATGTTGGTAGTTTATCACGGGACAGGCTTATAGTCAGGGGAATAACCTACCTGTACATGTCCTGGTAAAAATGCTATTTATTCATCTAATTAGGGTCTCATTTTAAACCTCCTATTTTTGAAGCAGCAGGCCAAATGAGAAATGATAGGTATCATTTGCAACTTTCATGCTCAGGTGATGGAATGGATACACTTATTTAACAGTGATGAACATGAAGCACTTGAATAACCCCCAGATCCTGGGAGCATCAGCATCACGCTGAGCTTTATCAAAAAGCTTCTGGCAAAAATAATTGCCTCTGCCTGTGAGTCTGGGATGGAGACAACTATGAGTTGCACCATTTGCCTTTTGGTTACATTAACCATGTCCCATCACTGCTCAGGCCATGACTTGTTTGGCATCATCCCCCAACTGCCCCATTCTCCACTGAAACCTCACTGCAAGTTTTCCAGAGGTAAATGGACCAAGCACAGACTCAACACTCAGTTTGTATCTCTTTGGCATCATACAGTTTTTCAGTAGTTGGTGTAATGGCATTCACGTCCCTGGCTAAGAGAAACCAAAAGGCTTCTCCGCTACTCTGCCCTTAAATACTGCAACAGAATACTCATCCTTTATATTGACACTGTTTGCAATATAATTCCTCTGTGATTTAATGCTTATGGACATCTCTCACTAGTAACTGACCTAATTTTGGGGGGTTTTGGAGGTGCAGATTAGGGACTGTGGAAGAGTAATGCAATCAAACAGGGCTGTTGTCATCACAGAGTTAACAGTGTTTTAAAACAAATGAGCACATCTGGTAAACAATGTCAACATGACCTAAAACCCCTTCAATGGTCTCATTGTAGCTACTTACTAAATGTGCCTGGAATTAAATTAATTATTATAGAAAGCACAAATTACTCCCCCCTAAATAACAATGTAATAAAGCAACTGCTTAATGAAAAATATCAGTGATCAGTGAGCAAATCGCAGCACAAAAAAAGGGATTGTAACCAAACTAAATTCACAGACTTGTCAGCAAGGCAAGAAAGGCTTCATACAAGGTTAGTCAAAAATGAGTCAGATGCAGGGATCTAAATTAAACTAATTATCACAGAGATCATTACATTTATCTTAACAAAACCCTCTCTCTTTTCTCCCCAGTACTCCCTAAAGCTCTATGTACAGCTGGCTGCATCCATCTGCTCAACTGTGTTTTGTAACATAGGGGAAAAAATGGAAATCATTAAGCAAGTTTTGGAAAATGACTTCAGCACTCTTAATGCCATTACCCAGCAGCAGCAGCACTTCTCTTGTGTGACACTGTACCGTGTTGTGAGCGATGCGGTCCATGAAGTAAGGCCACAACCCAGGTTATTTCATATTATGTGGCACGTGTTAATTTTGCAGACTTGTGTGGCAAAACTTTTGGAGCTGGGAAGCTGTAAGTTCCCTAACCCTACCTATGATGAGTTCATAGAATAACCCATGGGACAAAACCATGACCCCAAGCATTGCTGCTCCTAACGTGCAGTGCTCCTCAACTTTTACAGTAACATTTTCTCAATTCTTTTGTCTTTATGCAACCAAAGTAACACGGGAAGATGGTGACACGTGGAAAATTCTGCTTTTGTGAGCATGTACGGAATGTAACATGTGACTACAAATCTGTACCATAGCCAGCACCCGACTCCGGTGTGAGTTCAGAAGGCCACAAATGCTCAAAAATTACCTAGATGGACACCAGACACATCATGCCCTGTTCCACAGCCCTGTGTTTCAGAGACAAAATGATTAAAAGTTGAGTATTAAGGAAGATCTATGTGCACCACAGGAGTCACCCAGTCAACCCATCAGACAGCTCTGTTACAGTCAGTATCAACAGTGTTTGCACCATCCAACCAAAGGTGCTTGAAATTTCTAAGAGCCAGTCTAGAAGCCAGGCATATCAGCTTATTTATTGTGTACAACATCTGCTCAACACTTTTCAGTTTTGGGGTGCATATGGAAGAAAAGAATAACTTTGTCTAGATCTTCAGTTCCCATGATTGCTTAACTCTTCCAATTATGACACCCTGTGGACCATCCATATCCAACAGTAAAAATAAAAGCCACAGATGAACCTAGGTGAAAAGATTATCCACGTGGTTTCACCATTACACGGCTGAGAGTCCAGAATGAGCAACAGCTGAAAATTAGGAGGTGAATAAAAACACAAGAAAAGAAACATTTCAGACCCTGTCAGAAGGTTAACATTTACAGAGAAAATGTTCCTGCCTGGAAAAAAAAAAAACAAAACAAGCTTTCTAAATAGTGCTGCTTACACTGTGCTGAATAAAAACCAAAGGCTGTATTAAAGCAAACAGACACTTGGAAAGATGAGGGATAAAGTACTGGAGTCAGGGGTATGCAACCACATACCTGGCACTGCACATTGATGGCTGCTTTCTGTGTGCAAAACAAGGAACTCTAAATAATTAACGCTAATGGCCATTAGTGCTGCCCGGGGACAGGGGAGTGGGGGTTCGTGGCGACAAAGCAATCCCCTTGATTGCTAAAATCCATTGCCAAAGAATTTCTAATAAAGGACAAATAGTATCTTAAAAATAGATGGAACTTGGTCTTTTCCAGACTGGAGAAAGAACAAGAAAACAGACCAGAATAATTTGCAGCTAAAGAGGCAAGCTTGCAGACAGGCATAAGGAGCACCAGTGAGAAGAAAACCCCTACCCTGCCCCTGCCCAACTTTTCTGCTCATCAGTGTAATTTGCATAAAAAGAGTGTCACTGCACTAGCAAAAAAATTAGCTATGCAATACAAGCTTTAAGTGAGAATAATTTACACTGCAGGAGAATATAGCCCTGCCATAAATTAAATTTGATAACTACCAAATACATCGAAAACCGCCACTCTTCTAATGCTAAGAAAGCAATGTTTTCAAGAGACGATCTCAGGCATTATTAACCCACTGGCATTGGCAAAAGTCATAATGAGGCTTAGTATATTATCATCAGTAACAAGAACTTCAGTTCTGGATGCTCTAAAGATGCTAAATTGTATTAGGCTCAATTACTCATTCTTGGCCAGGACGATAAACAATTCCTCTTAATTGAAGTCTCAGTCATGTCTTCAGTATCCCAAACCAGAACTGATTTTAGAAGCAATAAAGATTATATTGGCTAATAAAATGCTATTTAATTACTACAAAAATATAAATTTAACTATGTAGTAAAATATACATAGTAATGCCAAGACAATATGATAATAAAGAGATTGAGAATTAGTGTGACAACTACCCATCTCACCTATGGTTGAAAGCATGTCAGCAGTTCTTACATTTGTATTTTGAAGCTCATTAAATTAAGAGTTTTTCCTAAAGTTCGAGCTGCTGGAGTCATAGGCTTAGATGAAAATCTCTGCTAATATTTAAACAAATATGTACATAGACATTAAGTTTCTGAAACCTCACGAATTTGAGAAGGTAAACACCAGAGCTGGAAAGTAATGAGTCCTACATGTTCTTTTTACATAAATATGTGCCTCTGTGTGTACATGTGTACTATTTTACTGTGAGGATGGTGCAGCAATGGCACAGGTTGTTCACGGAAGTTGTGGCTGCCCCATCCCTGGAGGTATTCAAGACCAGGCTGGATGAGGCTTTGACCAACCTGATCCACTGGAACATGTGCCTGCTCATGGCAGGGGGCTTGGAAATTGATGAGCTTTAAGGTCCCTTCCAACACAAATTATTCCTTGATTCTATGTATCTTTTTTTCTTCTACGTAAGAACATATGTGCCTATGTATGACAGTACCTACTCTATTCCAAAAGCCCACAAAATCCATGACTTGCAAGCTTTATTTCTAGAGCACACCTCACAAAGTTTTGGGCCTGCTGCAGTGCTGAAGGTGTCCAGTCCCAACTCCCTCCTCCTCAGCGAGTTGTCCCACAGCAGGGCCACACAGAAACTGAAGGGTGGCAGCACCTCAAGACCAAGCTCATGTGCTACTCCAGGCTCCAGATGGAGGACACTGGTAGAGGAGAAACCATATTCTGCTGTTGTCACACCTGTATTTATCCTGCTCAGTGAGGGTGTTTGTCTCCAGCGTTATCACTGTTACAAGGTTGAAATCCACACACTCAAACCCACGTGGCTTGTGGCAGGTTCTCCTATCACATTTTTGGAGAGCAGCCTGCACAAAGGGGACACCTACAAACAGGGCCCTCTTGGCATTAGTTTGATGTTGCTACTAATAAATAACATCCCTTCACAATATGCTAATATATATTTATAGAATGCTAAACTAGATTCAGCCCTGGGGAGTGGCACAAGCACACATGGGACACCAAGGCAGAAAATCTTTATTAGAGGACAATGGATTTGCAGATGCTTCCACAAAGCATGACTTTATTTGATTTAAATACAGTCTTCCATAAAAAGAAATCAGTAACTCAATGTACTTCCAAATCTGTAACCGTACATCTTGAAAACTAACCCTTAAGGATAAGGATGGAGACAAACCTTCCGGGGACTGATATTCACCTGCCACATCCCTACAAACATCACCTTCACGTGCTCCCACTCGCAGGGCCCTGGTCTGTTGCAGCAGCCTCAGCCAGCTGTGTCATCTCCCTGAAGCTCAGGCTGCTTTACCAAATCCATTTGGTCTACAAAGCCTGCCAACTTCTCAAGTCCAATTTGTGGCACATTGCAGGACTTCTGGCACAAAAGACAGCTTTAATAGGGTCTAAAAGCTGGTATTGTCCTAATTACTACCACCATCACAAAAATAAGTCCACTTGACCAAGAAAAAATAAACGCGAAAATAAACATCAAATTCCAATGCAGAATGGGAAAAACAAATTAGATTCAGAAGAGACCTAAAGACATAAGGATAGATATTTACAACCAATCTGTCTCCAAACAAAACCATTGATTAGTCCATTGCAAAGCCATCGATCTTCCTCAGATTTGCCCACCTGCTATTGCTTTTAATGACTCTCCAAATGTGTTTAATTACAGCGATAAACCAAGACCTTTCTGGGATTTCTGATACCTCATTAATTCCCTTATGACTGGTGGTTATAATGGCAAACCAGGGCAGCAGCCACCGCACCAACCTGCAATGTGGCTGATAAAAACTCATTATTTGCAAGTACCTGCACACCCAGATGCCACACGGGTGGTATGCAAGGGTAGCAGGAAAAACAGGGTGGTATAAACCCCTCCTCGCTGCACAGCTCCCCGTCTGCTCCATTTCCTGCTGTGCAAATCCCAATGAAGATGTGGGAAGCACATCTCCTGCTAAATCTGCCTTATCTAATGCACACTACCAGGTTCCGCTGTGCCACCTTGTGTTATATCACATCACATCTGATATAAAACAACACTGTGTGGGTTTGAGTTGCTCCACTTACACCACTTCAGCATTTCATACCAAAACCAAATCAAAACATACTGGGGGGGGGGGGGGGGACGGGGGGGACGGCAGGGAAGCCAACTTTCAAAACCTCAAGTTAGGGAGGAAAATAAAAAAGCTTTAGGAAGAATTTCAGAGCTCTCATCTTTCATTTGCTAAGCAACATCCTGTTTTGTTCTCATCTAAGAGCCTACTGCTTTCTGCAAGATAAGGTGGTTCAAGCAATAAAACATCCTGATGGGAAGATTTCAGACTTTTTTTTTCTTCCAGCATTCATCAAATGCTTTGGGTTTCTTACTGATTTTAAAGCAGATCTAGATTCTCTGGCACAGAAAAGCAGCCGCGCGCATAATGTGCACAACACCACTACTGAGCTGTCAGCAAGACTACGCAAGACTGAAATTACTTTGTTATTCCAAATATGTTAATTGTTCACCTCCTTAACAATTAACACACAGGTTTCCTTCTGGTCTTATGCACGCTTTGTGAAATATCTCAAAACTTTAGGAAATTTATCACAACCCTTAAAATTAATGCAAAACGTGTAACAAAATGCCAAGTGATGAATCAGCAACTGTTCCATCCTATTCTACCCTTTCCAAGTGACTCTGGAGCTCAAATGACACATACATCTGGGGGACACAAACTACAGCATAGATAGGCCACGCTGCCACAAAAATGCAGGGCAACTGATGTAAACCTAATGTTGAGCCAAAAAGCAGATTTCACAGGCATCTCTTTATTTGCTTACTCATTTCTAGAAGAGAAACAGTGCAAATGGAGTTAATGAAGGGTAGCTGAGGGGAAAACAATTGTGATTCAAATTACTAACAGATTAGTGTCAGCACTCTGCGTGCATTACACCAGCAAGAGTTGGAAATTCTGCAGGCAATTAAAAGTGTCCACGTGCCAGTGATGCCAATTCACCTTTACTTATCAGAGCTGTAATATTATAAAGCTGTTAGTTTGGGAGTCAGGCGCTCATATGGCCATGTGCTTTGCTTGGAGTTTCTTAGCCTCCCAGGGTTTAGAAAAGGCAATTGAATACGTGTTCTAGAGGCTTGAAATAAAAAAACAGCAAGAATTCTGACGTGGTATTTTTATATCTGGAATTCTGGGAGCTTAACATCAGATGTTTAAGCACTTGGGCTTTTTGAAGTTGATAGCTGGATTTCTTGCTTACGATTTCAACTGGGTGCCTTGCATTGAAAAACTTCAGCACGACCTGGTACTGCTAATTAATTAGTTCTCACAAATGCACTATTTGTATGAACATTAGTAACGCACATGGAGTTATTTGGTGTCTGAAACAGCAACCGACAATTACCCTTTGTGGCTGCAGGCATTTGTAGGCATCCAAAACCTTGGTGAAACCCTGCTGCCTCCTGGAGTCTAACGGGAGCCTTGCCATGGACTTCAGCAGCACAAAATTGTCCCCTTTGTGCTTATGGGAGGCAGTTATCCCAAGCCTTGCAAACTCAGATCATCAAAACCAACCAGCTAATGTCACTAAGATTAACACCTGTAAAGCACTTTGAAGGAGAAAAACACTGCGTAATCCCCAAATACTACATTATTTATAAGACGACCTGATTTTAAATGTTAAGTTTGGCTTATTTTTAACACAAAGAGAAAACAAGGTTCCGCTAGCTTGCTTTACAAAACCAATTACTAGTGATCAGTGTATGATGCTGCATAACAATACTGAGCGTTGCCCCAAAAAGGCATATCTAACACTCCTGAGCTGTTTAGAGGAAAACTAACTTGCACAGCAGATTGAAATACATGCACATAAGCAATTCAAATAAGGGGTGCGAACTTCAAACTTCTTATTAAAAATATCAAAATCTGTAACATTTGCTTTACTTCATCTTATCCAGACTTCAACTGATTTTTCTATCTGCTCCTTGATACACCAGTCCCTAATCAGAATAAGGCTGTAAGAGAATAGTAAATGTGACATCAAACTTGCTTTAAAATCTCATCAGCTTTTTTTGGCTTTGTTAGAATATAATTCCACTTAACAGAGAAAACAGAGGAACAAAGACGAACTTGGTGGTTTGGAAAATGAAGGTCTCAACTAAAGGATCCCCCAGCCCTGCCCCTTCTCTGCACAGAAGTTTTGGAATGTATTTTTAGGATTGTATTTTTTTCAGAAAATGGAAAACTAACATTGCAAAATATTTTAAAGACATTTAATTTCATTTCCAATGCAGTCTGCAGACCAATTTACAAACTTTACTAATCAGATTCCGTTCTTCCCAAGCAAATATCTATAAAAGAAACAGTAACAAAAATAAGCAAGAGGAAAGAATTAAAGATGGATTTTTAACTGCCAAGTGAGATTCCCAATTTAATAAGGAAATCCATAACTCTGAAATTATAGAGTAATAACACTGGAATACAAAGTAATAAACATGAAAATCTTGGCATTACACACAGCCAGATAATTCTTTAAGCATAGTATGATTCTGATTTTTTAAATAGAATTTACTAACTAGTGAGGGGTGCCTATAAGCTATCAAAAATATACCCCCACCTATTATTTCTGGATGGTATTATTTGTATCACAAACTCGGGTTTTTTTCAGAGTAGGGCTCAAAATAACCTACACTGAGTGTGACAAATTGCTGAGGGATGTTTGATGTCAGATATCTGAGTAGATAGTACTGGGAACTCTGGTAGCTGGTGGTGGCTGACAGAAGGTAAGGAAAGGCAAAAGTGACTTGGAATGGGATTTTCAAAAATGTAGAGGTCAGTTGAGCACACCAGAGAGCAGAAAGGGATATTTAATTCTGCTTTGGATGAGGGGAGAAGCTGACACAATGTGGTGGGCAAGGGAGTAGAGTAAGAAATCCAACCATAAAGGTGGAATGCACGATGATCGGTACCAGCAGCTCTGTTCTTAGAGAGACGGGATTGAGGGGGCTTCCTACGGATCCAAACACAGGACAAAGGCCTCAATATAACACTCTGCTCTCTGTATTAGGAACTGAAAACACTGCTGGAAATGCAGAACTTTTCTTTCCCTTCCAGAAGCTTTGGCACAGGCAAACATGCTCTGTGGTAACGGTCAGATGGTTCCCAGGTCGTGATTTTTGTCCTAAATGCAGTTTGGACTCCCTTTTTCTCTAATTCAGCAGCTGCTAAAGACAGTTTGAAATTTTCTGGCAGCTAGATGCTTAAGTGGCATGACTTTCAACTCACTCTTCACTGCAAGCCTAAAGGGCAAACAGAAGTGAGTGGCTTGTTCAAAAGAGCTCAAGTCTGCACTGAAAAGCTGATTGCAGCTCTAATTACCATGGTTTTACATCATTAGGGGTAGCAACTGAAAAGGAGCTCTAATTCCAACACTGTGAGATGTTGCTTGGTTTTGCTTGACTCTTACCACTACCCGATCCATTTCCAACACTTCTGGTAAGGACAGGAAGTGAAACTCAATAAACAAGTACAAAGGCAGTATTTTTGCTTATGACTGATGGGGGTTCAGTGGTGGGGTCAGAAAGGATGGAGTAGTGAGGAGACATCCTCTGAAACCTGCAATGGACTTCCCTCAGCTCAGATATTTAATGCTCAAGGCCGCTGTTCATTTATGCCTGAGTATTTTGACACTCTAGATCTCAAAGACCTGTTATAATGTGCTTGCTGTTATAAGCTGTTATGATACATTGTTTGCAAAGTTTTCCCACTGTGTCTAAAGGATCTTGTAACTCTCCCTACACAGGCTGGGGAAGCCTGAAGCTGCGTAAAGAAAAGAACATGTATCCTCATATTATCATGTGATGTTTCAATGGCATGGACACAAGATAAACAGAGAAAGAAAAAATATGTCCTTCCATTTTAGGCTACAGAGCCTTCAAGTCCAGAGCAGCTGACTCCAGAATGCAATTACAGCACAAGGAGGAGGAATTAACTGCTCTCCATGGGAAGTGTCAGAGGTTAATTACCCTCACATGTCAAGAGCATCACCGGAACAGCAAGGGAAGGTCCATCTACCTTAAGGAGACTTAATAGGTTTATTGTTTTAGAGCTTTGTAATTTTGTTCCCCCACTGCAAACCCTTTGTTATAGGTATATGTACCACAAGGATCTCCATAAGACCCCTGAGGCAAGGACCAAATGAGCAGAACTACTTGCACAGGCCTCACCCCACGTTCACTCACCACATCGCTCCCCACAAATATTGTCCATTCCACTGAACCATGAACAGGGAATTTACCACAGGCTTTGCTTTCACATGGAAATAAGCACTCAGGTGCCCACTGAAGGGCATTTAGAGAAGGAGATGTTGCATGGGTTCTTCTTCCATAAAATACATTTGGTTTTGAAATTCCAACATCATCTAATTCTCCAAAGACTGATTTCCATTCCTCAGCTTAATGTGAATCTGGCACTAGGGAAAGCTATTAGAAACTCCACTGAGTCGCCCATGACACGTGAGTGACACTCCACCTGCACGCTTCCACTTTGATCTGGAGCAAAGTGGGAACACACCTTTGAGGGGATTGCACAGATCATGCTCAAGGTTCATGCTGTTGTCAACCTTTCAGTGAACCGAGATGCTGGCAAACACTAACTGTGAAAACTTTGATGGGAAACTGTCCGTTCAAACCTGCATGAAAACTGCTCAGCTTGGTTCTTGTAATGGAACACAAACCAGTCTGTATTTTTGGACGACTTGAAGACTGTCTTTAAAAAAAGGGAGGGGAGGGGAAGGGAGAAAAATAATACCCCTTAATCTGAGGTAATTCACAAAACACATCAATATAAGAAACAAATCTTCTTGCTGAAACTAATGTTACATTTCAGTGACCACCCAAAATAAAGCACAGTAGCTCTGCAGAATAACTGGTTCTGAAGCAGACCCCCACCTGTCCCAGCACAGACCCAGCTCCCAGGAATAACAGTCATTTGAGAAGCAGGGAAATCATTCTGACAAAATGTTGCTTTTATTATGAATACAATCTGTGCAGAATGGAGAGGTGTTTCAGAATTGCTTATTTCAGTCGATTACTGTGCGTAGACAAGACTGCAATGACAAATGGATTTCAAGTGGCAAATATTATTACCTTCTTTCTTTGCCTTTTTTTTTAGAAAAGTACTTTATGTACTTTGTAGGCACAGGGTTAAAAGAACCTTTTCAGCTACAAATATTCAAAATAAAGGTGTGCTTTTTGTCGCTCTATTAACAATAATTCTTTAAAATAACTGAAATGTGTATTCACATTGTGCAGTGCAAGGACAAAACCATATGCTCAATCCTGCATTTTGTAACCAGTAGTACTGGTTTACTTTCAGCTACACATCCCTTGAATGGTCTCGTTGGGATATCAAGCATCTCCTCTGCTGTTACAGGCACCAAGCCATATCCCCACAAAGTGTGCTGAGCTCCACCTTCAGGCAGCAAAGCCTTTATGCCTCCTCCAGTTTGACTTACAGGCTCCAATGGGTCGGCACTTTCCACTTATTTCCAGTTTAAATTACTCATGGTCAAATGACATCCAGTTATTCTTCAGCCAACTCTTTGGTTTAAGTATCTTCTATCTCTCCTACCTAACAGACAATAATTTCGTCCCCTCTGTTTGTTCATTCTAAGCAAAAACAGCTTCTCTGATCTGCTCTCGCATCCAGCCCCATTAGCAGCTCTGTACTGTGCCTCTGCTTGGAACTCAGCCTTTCTGAGCCCCTCAAGTGCTGAAGGCCAATCCCCAAGATATGCTCGCTGAGTTTTATGCAGCACTATGCACAGGTGAAACAGGAAAACAACAGCAATAATGTAATTAAGCTCTAGAGAGGGGAGGAGGAAGGGGAAAATAAAAATCTAAATTGCAACATGGATAAGGCCAAGTTTTCTATGGGACCTCTGGAAAGCACAATGTAAATGACTCGACATTGTCCCTCTCTCAATGTATTAATTTCCCTGTCCCAACCTTGTATGAGTCCTGCAAACGATTTTCAGATGACACACGAGCAGCCAAACACACAGAGGGGGCATTTCAGCTTCATCCTTCCCACAGTCATCCTTTTGTTCCCTAAGCAAAGGCCACAGCAGGACTCGCCCGCTCCCAGAAGCCAGCGCTTCAGCTGAATACACTTCACAGTAAATATTTTACAGGCTGCTCTCAGAGGCTGTGGGTTTGCATTTTAACAATTAAACCTCGCTGCTGGGAGTACACGAGCAGCTTGGAGCAGGCAGAGCTTTTCCCGTATATTACACATCTCTTTCTGATATTTTTCTGCCTGATTAGTAATCACTTCTGACAAATCCTTTCGACAGCTCTGAACACCAGCCTTAGTGTTACAGGGATGCTTCATGCAAAGCCTGACTGAATGCAAATGTTAGGCTAATGCAAGGATGCCTGACAGCATCTGAGCATTTTCTTCACTGGACACCAGAGGGAGGAGGAGGAAAGGACAACTGGCAGTGAAGCTAAAGAACTGTTTCAAGAGCCCTGAAGGAGCTTATCAGACACCAGAGCCAAAGACAGTTCTTGTAATCAGACCAAAATAAATAGCAGCACCTCGTCTGGGGATGGTGCTTCTGATTAAAGACTTGTCAGGGGTAACATGAGGTAAATTTAGGGGAGAAAGTACCACTGAGTGCTGGGTGCATTTTAACCAGCTCAATCCCACAAACTTTAAACAAAACTGACTGGTTTTGATGCTGGGGCTACCACCAGTGTCTGCATTCTGCTTGGCTTCTGTGCCACCACCTGAGTGCCTTTCTGCCCAGCCTTCTTCTGGATGTGAAGAAAAACATGTTTCAATGATTAACCATGGATTCAGGGCCAGCACAGTTTCGGAGTCCAATATCACGAGAGCGTGAAATTTGGAACTCCAAGTGAGATGAAAATGTCAGGACCTTGAAGAAGGGAGGGAGGCAATTCAAGGAGATTGATCTGGTATCTGTCTAGGAAGGTGAGAGCAAATGTTCAACATGTGGTTAGTATCTCGATTAAATTAAAAAAAAAAGAGAGAGATTCAGCAAGATTACCAGGGAACTATTTACTATCTTATTAAAACTAGGCTTTTATTTCCTCATCAAATCTTTTCATTATGCCTTCAAGGCAATAAGGAGGATTATTAAATGTCAGCCACAATTCAAATAATTAATGTATGGTGTTGCCAGATATATATGTGCTCTCTGGGAAGATTAATAATAGCTGCTATTTTTCTTCCAACCATATTTTCTCCATAATACATATATTAATCATGAGAATGCAGTGCATTTTTTAAAACTCTCTAGGACTGAAAGTCTTTAAGGAACTCACACTTTGAAAATCAGAAAATTTTTAACATATTCTGTTCTCTACTTTTTCAGATGACTTTACACTTACTCTGTGTAGGGAAAGAACTTCTGTGGAAGGGCTGACCCCAGTGAGAAATTACCTGCTATCCGTGCCCCGTGCTCCCACATGGGCTGCAAATATGCTGCCTCTGGGATGGTTTCTGTACTGGCTGGTGGCCTCTTAGCAATGCAACCAAAAATGAGCTCAGCTCCTGATTGATCAACAATTACACATGTCCAGGAGTAATATTCAACTTGGAGAAGGTTAAATTGCCTCCTCTGCCCCTAGCAGTATCCCAGGTATAACCCTTCCACAGTGAAAAGTCATTGGATATCTGATTTCGAACACTGCAAATTACAGAATGTAGTACCAGCAACTTCCATTTCCCAAAACAGCCCAAGAATGTCTATGTTCTATCTAAAATAATTACATTTTACAAGCATGAGATCAGAATTTGTTCTGTACGTGGTGTAACGACCGCATCCCTTTGTGCACTACCAGAACACGTCTGTAGCACATGTGTGCATGGGAATTGCACATTCTCCAATAAATAATTATAACCATCTGACAGCTGCCAACGTGGAGAAGCTCCTACACCTCAGGACAGAAACTGTTTCTACAGAGAAGCTTAGGAAGCAGGCATGGCATGGCATGGCATGGCGTTTTAAAAACTTTCAAGAAATGTTTTAAAGCAGTTTTGATGACTCACCTCCTCGCTGCACAAGCAACGTGACCTCGCTTCCCTTAGGACATTCAATCAGCATATCCACCACCTGGTTGTGAGTGAGGCTCTGCACATTCTTCTTGTTGACTTCGACTATAAGATCGCCCTCCTTCAGGCCGCGGCACCGTGGGCTGTCCACGATTTGTTTCACTCTTTGGCCACCCCCACCAGGACTGTCTGCTATAGTAAACCCAAAGCCCATAGGCCCCTTCACTATGTGCACTGTGATGAGTTCAGGTTGTGTTGCTATTGAAGATGCCAAAGAGACCGTGTCATTGGGGTAACCATGGGGTCCGTTGGAAGAGACCTCAGCTGGGCTGCTGGGTCTTGCTTCCTTTGTGCCATTCACTTTTCCTGTTTTACTACTGTGGCTCGCCGGAGAGTCGTAGTTTTCCTGCCCGTTCACAATGATTGGCTCTTTGTCCAAAATTGCCACGGATGTAACCAGGCTTGTGTTGGGATCATCGGGATCAAAGGGCAGGGGGTAGCCTCGGCACAGTTCGAGGTCCACGCTGGCACCGATGGGGATGGATTGGAAGATTTTCACAACTTGAGCGTGAGTGTGCCCCAGCACGCAGGTATCGTTCACGCTGACTATGACGTCCCCTGCAGAGGATACAGACAGATACACCAAACACATATGTATTGTGCACCTTGGGAAGGTGAGGACTAAAGGCTGCGAGCTGATCCGCAGCATCCGCAGGTACCACCCATAGGTAAACAGTAGCATTTAAGTACCTTTGCAAGGAAAAGGAGCAGTGACATTTGGGCAAGCAAGAACTATCAGTACACAGTGGATTCACTGCATAAAGTCTTTATGTGCATAACATTTTTGAAAGTTAAAATGCACTTAGCTCATGAAAAAAATTAATAAATTCAAATCACAGTATATGGCTCATTTAACAGTTATTTCAAACCTCAGCTCTCAGTGTTATACACTGTACTGCATTGACATATGATAGAAACAAAACTGAGAGCACGAGAGCTACAACAGAAGGCTTCCAAATACCAACTGCTCGAATATGGTGCCATGTGTCACATCTCAGACATACTTTGGCCTGAAAACTAGGTACTGATGGAGTTCTGATTCACTTTCTAGCACTGGGGCTGCAAAACAGGGATGTTTGATGTTGTGACCTGCAAGTGGGGAGTTGTGACTCTGGGTGAATCCTAACAGGAGTTCACCATCCTGGGCCTGATCTCTGGCAAAACACAATGTCACATTCTCCCTTGGTGCCTCCACAAACTAGTCCCCATCCTCTGCCCAGTTCCTGGGAGCAGCTAGGGAGATGAGAAGCACAACAGATACACAAACACCCAGTGATGCAGCCCCACAGCAGGAACCAGTAACTCCCAGTCTGATGTGGGACCCCACAACCGCTGGCTCCTCTCTGTAGGTCAGTGTGAGGGGAGCAGCAGCTGGCAGAGCCCCAGCTGGATACTTTGACATCTGAGGTGAAACCCCAGTGCATGAAGTGCCTTTGCAACATATTCCTCTGCTTATTTCACTTCCTTGCTGAATGCCTTTCCCCAAACAGCGGAAAGGGACCACAGTCCTTCAAAAATTGCACCTAAAAACACCTCTAAAAACATAAACCAAAGGATGGTGGTGATGATTTTGATTTGAAGCACAGGTACCTGTTTCCATTTTGCCATCCAGCGCTGCAGGCCCATCAAGCACCAAACTTTTGATTTGGAGAAATTCATCTGGCTCATCTCCTCCAACGACGGTGAAGCCAAACCCCCTGCTGCTTTTCCTTAGCTTGGTGTGGATGAACTTCCCTTTCAACTCAGAAGGGTTTCGTGTAAAAAAAGGTTTTCCTGTGTAGGAAGTTTGGAAAATCTATAAACAGGCAGGCAAGAGCGTTTGATCCATTTTTCCTCTGCCCCTCCCTGCTCTGACAAGTACAAGGACAAACACAGCAGTGTGCTGGGATGGGACTGAACTTCACCCCAGCATCTTCTCACCTCACAACACTCCACCCAGCTCTTTTTTATCCAAACATACAGTAAATGGAGTGAGCACAAACCTCAGTACCTGGGGCTTTGTTAGCTGTGGTTGTGCACACCAAAGCCTCAAGGCTACAAAGGGAAAAACGGGTTTTAAGGAATGGAATATATCAAAGCTGGCAATAATGGCACAGATATTTGTCTTATCTCTGTTTGGAGGTGGTTATATCCACCCCAGGAAGAATGGAACAGGGGGAGCACAAACGATTCTTACAGGAGGAGTCTGCAGTGAGTTTCTGCAGAAAGAAGCATCATTAAGTTTTTCACCACCTGGCCTCCTCCCAACCCACCAACTTCTGAGCTTCAGCAAGACACTGCATAACCCTCCCTGCCCCACCATTGCTACCACCCTGTGACCTCCTCTGGTGAAAAAGGGGAGGACGCTGATGTTGTTCTTCAGACACTGTTTGAAGTTTTTTCTCTTTCCTTTCTGCTCCTTGCCTGTTGTGGATGAAACACTGTCGTTGTGGAGCACGGATCAAAGAGTGGCCCACGACCAGAGCAGCTGTGCTGGAGGGCTGCTAATGCTCTCTGGGAGCACAGTTAAGAGGGAATGAGGTGCTCCAAAGACAAAAGCACATCCTTGGAAAGCATGTTGCACAGGCTTGGAGGAAGAATCATGGTTGCTGTACTACACAGTGCCAACACTAAACACCTTTGCACTTTTAATTGTTTTTAATGCTTAAAGGGGAAAAGACTGTGCCACTAAGCCCTCTGGTGACAGCTCTGGGATCAGCAGTGCAAAGCACTGCCAGGAAAGCTGGCGTGCTTTCAAAAACCTCAGCAGCATCGCCGTGGGCCTCTGTTCAGAAAGGAGACCTTGAGGGAGAGCGAGGGGATTTGAGACTTGCAAGGTTTTGAGTGGGGGGGGCAAAAAAAAGTATATTTGAAGATTATTCATGAGGGGGCAGCGTGAGGGCCTGCAGTCTTCTGCCTTTGAAGGGTAGCACAGGAACACAGTAATCCCGCACATCGTGGGCAGATGCTCTGCTCAGACCCCAAGCTGCCAAAAAGCCCTGACTATCAAAGTGCAACCCAATGTCTCAGTTAACAAACATGGCCAAGAGGCAGCGTGCAGCAGGGCTTGGCCCTGTAATGATTCCTGGTTCAAAAGACAAGCAGAATAAGTACAGCTTGCCAGCATCTGCCTGCAAATACAGGGAGAACTTGCCCTGTAGTAACAGGGTAGCAGCACCACAGGCTATGTCCCACCTACAGCATTTGTGAAGGGATTGCATTTAAATGAGTGTATCTACAAAACCCCAGCAGGGAGAGCAGTGCCGGGGCACAGAGAGATCCTTGTGCCCACATCCACACCAGCAGTGCCATCAGTGGGAGAGAAGGAAATCCCTGGGCATAGTCGGGGGACAGGGAAGTTGGAAACAGCTGCTGCAAATGGGGAGAGAAGAAGGAGCAGCACTGAGAAGGAAGAGGAAGGAATGAAAAAGAGAGGAGGAGCAATCAGTGGATATGTCACTCAGAGTGGACATGAGACAGGCTAATGCTCTCTAACACTGCTGCAAAATTTTGATGGCTGGCAGTCAGGAGCAGGCAGAGAGCAGACTGAGGTTTCCAATGCCATCCGCTGCGTGATGGGTCCTTCGCACCACCGTGCACGGATGCTTGGGTGGCCCTTCCCCCAGCCTGACAGTGTAAAAGGCAGAGGTGGCATTCACAGATACCTCCCTGAGGAACACCAGTGGTTTTGGGACACTCTGATGAGATACCTAAGCCCAGATGCCTGGTGGTCAGTGTACCATCCCCAGGGCTCCCTTGTTTTTCCTTGCTGCAAGTCTGGATTACTTTAATATGCTCTAATACCCCTTGGGAATGCACCAGAGGATTTGGATACTGTCAGATCTGGCATGCTTGGTTTGGAAGGGCTGATCTGCTCCACCTGCAGCAGAGAGCACTCCCTGGCTCTTCACAGCAGGAAAGGCAGCCCAGGAGTGCAGCACACCTACCAGGCTCACCTTCTGAAGCCATGGCTGACCTGCAGAGCAAGGGAGTGTTTCCCAGCTCCCAGGACCAGCCTCCCTTGGCTGCTCCCAGGTCTGTCAGGGCGATGGGCTCCAGCCAGACTCTACCTCTCCCACCTTCCCCAGCCTCTGAGTCCTGCAGACCAGGGCAAGGCCACTCGCTATGCAGTTTAGACATAGCCAAAGACCAAATCTATTTACAAGCACTTGTAACCAGGGAGCACTTGTACTGCAACAGGTAACTCTCTGCCCTTGTTGGCAACCTGGTCTGACAATGTTCCAGCTCACACTGCAAATTCAAGAATGATTCAAGTCCTGTCTGGTTAGTTATTCAAGACAAGCAGCCGATCTCTGGGCAGTTTGCTATACACAGACCACTGACATTAATAAATAGGGCTATAATAGCCCAAAGTACTTACACACATGTCAACTTCAAAACAAATCCACAGCATTTGAACCTATTATCATTGCCTCTTTGTGCAGAGCTTCCCGGAGGAGCTTCAACTCAGTTTTTTCAGAAACAGGATACAATTTACCCTTAGTGAGTGGTCAAGGTGCTTGTGGCTCTTCACCCTCTGTTATTGCTGAAAGTCAGATTCAGCACAGAGGCCTGGAAGGTCTGAAAAGCTCCCCAAATGGCAGAGGACCTCCTTCTTCTGGTGTTTCCCCAGCTCCAAATTTTCATTTGGATTCAAAGTACACAAAAAGGAAACTATAAATTCACAAGCCAGATTCATCCCTGTTCAGATGTCAGAAATGTAACCAAGAAAGCAAAGCTCTCCAAAACAAAGGTCCTGACAAACACTGCTGACAACCTATGTACCTCACAGCTCCCAGACATGCTGACCAGGTGCCAGGGCTCTCAAACTACTTTAACCCGAAACTCTACCTTCCCATGAATGCAGACATGGGATGACATTTACTCTGTCTCTCAAACTAACCACAACCACACTAATGCACGTCTGTGGCTTAATCAGTGTAATGTGGTGAGCTTTTGTGCTGCTTTTTAGGAGGGAAGGCCGACCTCTGTGAACATAATAAAATCTAGTGCAGAGATTTCTTTGTGAGAACCACATTCTAAATTTGGTAGAGTTTCAAAATGTAAAAGCATAATCCTTGAGCACCCTTACAGCTCTGTAGAAAAATGTGTCCTCCTACTTGCACTTGCACCCATTGCAGTTGCTGTTAAATCCCACTGATGTTGTAACTCATGTTTTCACTATGCCTTTTCAAAGACTTGTAACACTTCAAGGAGAACGGCCACAATCCTTTCTTCATGTGCATAATCTCATTTGCCTCTCACATCTGGCAACAAATGCAGTCTCAAACCAACTAGTCTCAAAATCTGGGAGAATTCAGATAAGCAGGCACGTGCCCTGGTGTGTGACACTACTAATGGAGGTACTTCATTTGTTGATGGCCGAGGGAATTTTATTCTCAGGAGAAAACCTTGCTGCACTTTTACAGCTGGCTTAACAAGGTTGTTACCTTGCACTGGTGCTTCCCGAACTGCCTCTTGACTGTTTGAAACATGGTTTGGAGCAGCGGGTGGTGGGAGAGATGGACACTCCTCTGTCCATCCTAGAGAGGCAGAGAGGGAAATGTTACTTGTTTCACAACAGCACTACGAGACCCTGCACGTATGCACACCGGGAGCGTGGGGTTCAAGCAGAGGAGATGCAAGAAGCATGGCAAGAGAGGAAACAGAGTCATGAACAGAGATAATAAAATGAATGAGATGTTTAAAAACCAACTCTGGAGGCCTCTATGTCCAGGTCAACTGATGTGTCTGCTGGGACACCCTTCCTCACACCCTACCTCACTGCTGGGACTTACTTGCATCTAAGTGGTCTCAACATTTACATCAGACCCTGTCCCCATGGCACTCATAGCATCTAAGCAGAAGAGCTTATGTTGCAGGAAATGGGGTTGCAGGGGGAAGGTTGAAACCTAAATTATTTTCTTCTTGGATATTAACTGTTGTGAAATAACTTGGTATGAAAACTACAGAAGTACCAAAACAAACCCAAATGCCGTAGGCCCCTCACGGCAGTTGGGCTGCATTTAAAGGAAAATAATAATAATAAAAAAACAAATAAAAAGAAAAATAAGTGTCTTGAAATAATGAAATTACTTCAGATGTTAGAGCTGGACAACAGCCAAACGTCTTGGATTAAGAAGTCCCTCACACAGGGAGGTGTCTCTGTTGCACGTGTAAATGTCCACTCTTCATCCCCTTTGTTAGCCTGTGAGTCCCAATGCAGATTGGAACAACAGCAGCTACACTGAGCAACTTTATGGAGCAGATTAAAGAGGGAAAAATGTGTTTTACTTGTTTCTGGGAAGCCTAGAAATTTCCCAGAAATAAAGGACATTAACAGAAAAATCTCAGTCCTTTACAGTGGTGTAAGCTACTAACTCTAATTGATTCTGTGGTTCAGATTTTCCCCTCGGTCACATCTTACGTGAAGGGCATTTGTGGCCTTTGCTGGGCACGTCATTTTCCCTTTAAATGCCAAGGCCACAGAAGGAAGGACAAAGACCTTGGCATGGGGCTGCCAAGGTGCAGAGGGCCTGCTCCCTCACACAAACCCCAACCACCACACCCTGATGCTGCCAACCTTCTGGTGGCTGTTGCTGTTGCTCGAGCTGTTTCTTCCTCTTCGCTTCAAGGACTGGGTTTTCATACTGTGTCTTCCGGTTGATGTGGCTGGAGATGAAAGAGAACAATGAATTAGGAAACCCTTTGTGTGACAAGCAGTAATGATGGTCAGGCACGAAACTCCTCTGAGGAAAGGAATAAAATACCAAACAAACTCAACGGCAGTGTATGTGGAGCAAGGCTCACCCAGTCGTGCCAAAAAAGCTTATTTAGGAAAACAAGTGGATTCAGTATTGGTATGATATCTTCAGTAGCATGGCTAATTCCTTCAAATACATTACAGTAGCAATCTATCTGTGAAAAATGAGATTAAAGCAGAAAAGGCACTCTGTTTGATTGCATATTAAAAGACATGACTACATCAACCCTGCTTTAATCAGATTCCCAGAGGTGCAGTTGGTCCCTGGCTCACTGAAGTTAACAAAACAAACCCCAACAACTGGTCACATCTGTCAGATATATGATCAATGCACACTACTGACAGGGTGTCTTAAAAATACCTGTGGGGATGCAGGCTGTGAGCAGAGAAGCCAGAATCCAAATGGATCAAAACATACTCAGAATTAGCCACCAGCAAATACTCCCAGTGGAAATGAGCAGTTGGTGAAACTTCAGCTGTCCTCCTCGGAGGGCCATCAGGCAGGTTTTGATTCATATGTGATGTTTAAGTTAATATTCCCTACCAATCTCAGGGAAAGCAGCCCAGCCCCAAACATGGCAGACAAGCAATGCACTCTGCAGATCAATAACCATTTAAAAAAACCAAAGGATGGTCACCAAAGGATGCCGGGGTGGTGGGACAGAGGTTGAAGATGAGCTGCTCATCAACCCTTCAACCTAATAGCAATTTTTCAACAGTGATTTTGCTACAGTGGAGGAGCAGGTAGACTTTAGAAAAATTATATCAGCTAAAATCCCACCTTTGTATCCAAAATAAAGTCTCTTGTCCCACATGTCTTTATGAGTGCCCATGAATCAACAAAACCCCACTGTTTTCCACACAATTCCCATGGAAGTGCTCTGGATAGTTATATTCAGATTTTTTTTCTGCTAAAGATCAATATTAAATGACTGGAAAAATATTTATGTAATCAAATAAAAACAATTTCATGAGTTCTGTAAAAGATTTTTAATTTCAGAAAGCTAAGAAAAAATGATAACTCCTTTAAACGTGATATAAACTTTTTCATGAGAGTTGTTTTTCACTAAAAACTATTATGTAATCATAGAGTGCCTGAATCAGAAGAGACAGAGACAAATGCTCAAATTATAACCATCTTGCTAGCTTACAGATGGCAAGATTTTGTCCCTATAAACATATAACTCATTGGTATTATTTTTCTATTTAATTTCATCACTAACGAGTGCCACAAAACTAATGGGCATGTACATAAAAAGTGACAAAAAAAAAATGCTGGAAAGACCTCTTGGCATGGCATTTAATAGCCGAAAAATATTCTTGATGTCTCTGGTAAATAAATGTCAAGCCTTAATTACACAGTTTGCTAACCTTGTTTCCCTAGGCACAGATGGTAGGGTCAGAAACGAGCCAAAGCAGACAGAAATTGTACTCCATGTCTGTTCTGAGGGCTATCATAAGCCATCCTACTAGACACGAGTATACACATAATTAAAAATTCATTTTATGGGGTCAGTGATGAAATAAAACTCAGTTCTCTGGTTTCCCAAGGGAGTGATCCGACATCTAGATAAAGAAGAAGCTGTTCTAATTCTGGAGAGAGGGCCATTAAACCTGTAATTCTATTCACAACAACACAGCCTGCTGCAAGAACCTCTGCTGTGGCTGTTTGGTCTTTTGAACATCTGATTTGTAACTGAACTGGTGGTCTGATTTGCACACCCAAATTTCAATCATAGCATTACACAAAGGGGATCAAGCTCAGTTAATTGCAGACTTGTTAATGTTCTCTGGATAGAAGTATTTTGTGAGGTGCTGGGGCTCCTGCATGCTCCCACCCTGGGGTTCTCCTGTCTCCCCAAGTTTATCCTAACCCCAGGGTGCTCCTGTCTCCCCTGAGTCCATCCCCACCTGAGGGTGCTGCTGCCAGAGCCCACCAGAGGATAGGGTTGTTGTCTCCCAGCCCCTATAGCACCCCTCATCCTGTACAGGGCCCAGGGGCTCCTCCTCCTTGGTATGAAATGCTACAACAAAACACCCAGGCCACTGTGGAGGAAAGCCTTCCTCTGCCCGACAGCCAGAACCAGAGAGCAGCACTTACTCTACATAGTAGACACCATATACGGGATCCTCAATTTTCTCCCAACCAGCAGGCAACTCTGGAATTAGAAAAAGCATTACTGAATACTTCAACACAGTCTTTCTTCTGACAGGTAGCTGCTCCTGCTCAGCATGCAAAACTCAGCAGTAACTCAGACTTCACTTTGGATGCTTCTCAGAACCACCACAGCCTCCTTCTAAAGGCTGGCATAGCATGGCTCCAGCATCATAGCCGGTCCCACCCGTGCTGGGTCAATAAACCAGTGGGAAGAAGCCCACAACAGTCAATTTTAGATTTGCTTTTTGCATTGAATAAATAAATAAATGATCAACAAATTCTCTATCTGGCAGTTTCACCCTCCTGGGTGGAGTGGCCCTGCAGGGACGCACTGCAGTGGAAGTCGATGCAGGCCACAGGCCAGAGGCATTTTAACACCACCCGATGAAGATGGGTGAGATGGGGAGAGACCCCTTTTTCTCTCCCACACCAGCGCCGAGCCATTTCTGCTCACCACTGCCAATAAAAGTAAGGGGGTTTGACTCATTTCAGCCTTGAACCCAAGGCAAAAGTGCATCCTGAAACAGGACAAAGTGAATTTAACGTAAACAATTGGCACATGGAATGAACCCAAGTGGGGCTGGCACACATAGATGTGTTCACTGCATAGCACTCAATGTGAAAACACATATTGCCATAAGCACATGTGACAGAGATTTCCCTTTTTAATTAGCATAATTAACAAAAAACACTCCTGAAGACGAAATTAACATTTGGAAATGTACCCACTTTTGTTCCTGTTGATTTTCTAGACTGCATATAGTGCTTTAACTATAATTAGTGAACGAATTAAAATCACGTTAGCATCCAACTGAGGGTTATTAAAGCTGAATGTATTACTTAGGGGCCTGATCCTTGTCCCACTCATTGGCCGTGGGTACTGAAGTAATCATCCTATTAATGATATGCAGCGGTGTGGTTATGCAATACTGTGAATCAACTTGAAAGAAGTTTCCACCAAGCTACAGACCATGCAAGCGTGGTTCCTGTCCCACAAAAGGTACTTTCATTTAAATAAAAACAATAGTAATTTTAAAAGTCATTATCAGATAACTCAAACACAAATACCCCATGCAAAGTAATTCCTCAAAATTTATCACTAAATTGACAAGACATAGCAAATAATCTGTTTGCTTATTATCAAATGCAAAGATGTACTTTCATTAATGGCATCATGTGCTGAGCCAATACAATCAACAACAGCCCATTAATTAGACTAAGTGTAACTATCTAGTTCTGCATTTACAGACTTGAGCTACGTTGCCATAAGGATAGGAGTATCTCCAGACTGGAGATGAACAGACTCTATACAAACACATGTGGACTAATTACTCAAAGTTTATGTTTGTGTTCAGAATTGGCTGGAGATCAGATGAAACCAATTTTCACGGTTTTTGTTCCACGTGTGCCTTATGTGCAGATGTAAGGTAAGTTTTCCATTCTTCATCATTATTTTATCCTTATTGAGTTTACCATCTTTGGATTCCTTGAGACATAAGCAATTAAATGCAAGCCAGTGCTAACATTGGGGCATGAAACTACTCCACAATTCCATCAGCAGCTTGATTGGAAATGAATGCTTCAGAAACAGATTTCCTTTACACCATGCAAGTGCGAGAAAAAGTTAGAAAGCTAGAGGCCAATCTTGAAAGTCTTCTCACAAAGGGAACTCTCAGGTTTGCAAAGCTGTCCCACATGGTAAAAAACACATAAGACCAGCTTGAAGAGTTTCAGTGCAATTAAATTAAGACCTATCATACAATCAGGACAACCACAAGTTGTGGCAGCCATGTAATTCTTTGCTCTATAGTGAAAGTAGAATGGTAAAGGGAGCAAGCCGGGCTGAAAAGGAAACAAAAAAGAATGTGGGGAGGGAGAAGTAATGCACAAATGCCTTAAAATGAGTTTTTGACGATTTTTCCTGCTAAATATATTTTATCTATTTTGGATTAGTAAGTATTTTTTATTTTTAAAGCTCAAACAAAAGTGTTCTGTTTTTCTTTTGTTTTGGTATTAAATTTTTGGGTTTTTTTTCTTTTTAAAGAATTTTCATGGTAGGTCAGAAAACCAGCACTTTCCTCACTTCAAACATGGTGTCATGCCAAAATCTTTCCAGTTTTCTATCTCTGCAGCTTTCCATTTAAGGAACACATTTCTATGTTTTTGGAAGTAATAATACACAAACCTGTAGCTTTTAACACCCTGAGATTTCTCTAAAGCAAAAGGCAATATTCTCCACAGTCACATTGCACAGTCTGGCTTCTTAGCAGCTTTAAATTATTCACCTCCCTTCTCTACCTCTTCCTGCCAAACTGATGATGACCCAGAGCATTAGATTTTATCACAAATATAAGATCTCCAAAAACATTTTGCATCGCAAGTTCTTATTTCAGTGCATCAATGCAGCACTGTAGTTTGAGAGCATTTGTCAGTGGGAAAAGTCAATAGATAAATATTCAATTTTACAATTTTAAGCCTGGGGTAAATACAGGAATTCTTACTGCAATTCTCTTGTTTAGTGTTGAGCCCAGTGTAGGAGACGGATGGATGGATTCCTAAAAAAGGAACCCCTCCAACCACCAGGGATTTTAGCTGCATCTCTATAAATAACCTGGAGATGACTCAGGATACTCAGCTCTTACTGCTCCCTATGAGCCCAGGAGGATTTGCCCAAGTGCATACCAAATTCTACTCCAAGGGTTAAATTTTTGTGTTCCTTTGTAAAGCCTTCCATTAAAAGAGAGGTGAAGAATAATCCACATCCAATCCAGCTCTTTAGAAAACAAGAAGTTGTGTAAAATCTTCAAGTTTTTGTTTTCTTATATTTAGAAAAGAAACTACTAATAAATTAAGAAGCTAAACATTTGGTAACAATCAGTTTACACTAATCAGAAGTGCAGACACGAGTTTTCATGCTCCCTCCCTAACGTTGCTGAAACCAACTGAGCTATTTGAAAATGCCTTTCTTTACGTTGCAATATCTCAACAGCATATTGATGGGCTGTGAGCTCAATAAAACTCATCTTCATTAAAACAAAGGGAACATCTCATGATGCTCCAGCAAAACACTTGTGCACATGAATGCCTCCAGAACCGAGGTGAGGCTTATCTGTTAATTAGTTTCCAAGCATCCATTTTTTTGGCTCCTCTACTCTTGAGCTCAATCCTGATATCAGACTGAAAAAAATGGAACATCTCCAATTAATTGTTGCCTCTGAATTTGCTCTGAATTTTTTAATCTGCATCATTTTAAGTCACTCTTTGTGAAGGCATCCATGAGAAACCTTTGTAGGTTGTTGGTATGTGTCCACCTGCTTCTGATGCTTCTTGGTCTGTGGCTGATTATACGTATGAGCTGAGTGTAATGCTAATGTATCACTAAAGTGACTGTATTCGTCATTAAATTGACATTTATTTCAAATTCTTGCATTAAAAGAAGCCAAGCCTCCATCATTACTCAAGAAGAACAGTTGCTGGAGTAGTGTTAACCGTCCACCCAATAGCTGCTGGCTGCTGATGCTGTATCAGTCACACAGAAGTGGGAAACAGAATACACGGACTTGCAAGTCATTACAGAAACCAGAGGTTAATTCTCTGGTAATACAATCCTCCAGTATGCAGAACTATAAACTGTAAATATAGTCCTCTTTAAAAGTAATAATAGACCTGGTGGAAATAAAATCCTATGCAACCTCTTACGCCTTTCAGCTTTCCAAGTGCACTACAGCATAGCTGAACAGAAATAACAACTACCTGCACCATCAGTATAAACCGAATGAGCACTGCTGAGATTAGATATCAAGACAGCATTCTTTAAAAAAAATGCAGCAAATAAAAGTGTACCACATCATTGAAAATCATCTCTTTATAAAATCACCCACTGAGGTAAAATTTTCAGCTGTTTTCATCCACAAGCTCAGCAGAAGCATCCTGCGTAATACTTAAATGTTCTAAATCACATTTTGTTTCTCTTGCCTGGGAAATGTCTTTGACCCCAGTAAAAAACCCACATTGTTAGCTACTCAATTTCAACTTTGGCATCTGTAAGCTTTTTCCTGGAGCCAGTGATGCCAATGAAAAAACCCTGACTTCTGTGGAGTCCAGGAAGAAGCAACTTTAAACAAACTTTGCAAGATTAAGGCTCTCCAGCTTTCTTCAAACTTTGAATCACTAAGGAAAACACTGTAGATCTGAAGCTAAGGGAAAATGAATACTTTGTGTGCTAGGGAAGTTTTGCTGATAAACTGGGCTTGTTGAAATAAAAAAACTGAAAGATGTAAAATGATACAAAGAAGAAAGTAATTAAAGGCTTAAAACAGTGCAGTTGAAGTCAAACATCAAAACGAGAGATGGATGATTTACCTAGTTCACTGTCCAGTTCCTCCGTGTGTACCCCTTCTTCTCCAAGGGAAGAGCAGTAAATGAGACAGAAAAAATTAAAAGAAAATTTCAGATACCGGCACCAAGCAAGAAATTCCCTACAGCAAAGAGCAGAACCAGCACTAATTTTCTACAGACCGAGCCCAAGCTTTCCATTTAGCATTCAGAATATTGATGGATCTGATGTAGATAATGAAAGAACTGGTTCTTACATTCTTAAAAAGCTATATCAGTTGTCTACTTCCATGACACGGTTTGATATGGTAAAGTAATACATTTGTATTGTCCTCATTGTCGTGAAGCTTCTCCCTCAGATCTGTATTGTCTGACCTTCAAAATCCATTCTGCAGACACATGGATCTATCAGAAGGCCAGACCTGAATACTAAAGAAGAAATCTGAGAGGAAAACCTTGCCTCTAAATAAGAACTAATGTAGCAAGGCTTACAAGAAAGTATCTAAATTTATGTGAATACAAGATCCAATTGACTTCACTGTAACTACTCAGATGATTTAGGACAGACATGAAGTGCCTTGTTTAACCGAAGGCAACGGTCCACACCGAAGTCCAGATGCACTGGTGAGGCACACACAGGAATGAGCCAGTTCTAGTGGGGCACCTGGGACAAAGATCACATAATTTTCCAAACCCACAAAGCCATCAATATTCACTGTTGCTCTGTTTATCATTATCTGCTCCATATTCATAAGTTAACAGTGACACAGATGATTAAAGTATTGCTTAGCCTATAAATAATAATAATGCAGTCTGAAAATGAAGGATGATGACAAAAACAGAACAAAGATGGTAAAAACAATCTCGGACCTAATACGGTGAAGCATAAGCCACGTAAATGAACGACAGAAGCAAACAGAAGACGCAGTCTTACAGCATTGCTTTTGAAATCTTGGACACCTAAAATACCACTTCCACAACCTGTTTGCAATATGTTCTACCAAAGCAGTTGTTTAGGACCATTAGTGTGAAATATGAATTGCAATTTCCTGTGACAGCCCATACAACTGGAAACAACCACAAACGTGTTAGGGACACGTATCCTCACAAAGAAAGAACACAAAGCAGCTGCACCCAAACAAGCCTGGAGAGACATCTAACATTTATAAAAACCATGAACAGGATGAGACTCAGCCTGAAAACCTGGGCACACACACACAACAAACAAGACAGAGGAGGAGTCCCACTGACTTCAGTGGAATTACTCCCAACAGCGACCCTTGCCAAAAAAGTCCAGCTACTGTGATGCAGTAAAAATAACCTTCTCTCTTCTTTGTGCTCACATTGTTTTCTGAGATATAATAATTCTTAAGTGCAAAGCAAGATCAGAGCAGCCAAGCAAAACAGTGCAGTGCACTGCTGTGCATATGAAGCAACTGGTTTAACTACTGGATGTTAAAAATACTCATTAATGAGCAACTTGGAAAATGAAGTGAAGGGGTGTGGTGGAAATGAAATTAGCTGATTTTAAGGACCTGATAACTAAAAATGCCTGTATTCTACAAAATTATGAACTTGCTTAAATACAAAAGTACCAGGTGTATGTTTCTGATTCCAATATAATAAAATGATCCAAAGTCTGTTTTGTAACTGCTAAGAGGACAAGAGAAAGACTTTCCCTTCTGCAAGGAGACTTAGAACTGTTGAACAGAGGAGTTCAGCCACTCACTGCTGACCCATCCTACAGCTGCTCCTTGCCCGGCCTCAGAGGACAGCACGAGTCATGCTGACCCACAGCAGCACTTGCTACTTGTCAGTATCACCAGGAATATCAAGGTAGTGGGACTTTTGCTGGTAGAGACATCCAGGATAGAAGCTGGACTTTAGGGAAAACTACTCTCTGAAAGAGGAAAGCTTATACTGAGATTTAGCAATCTCCTCTTTAAATTTCCACCTATGCTTAACTGCAAGGAGGAGGGAGCTTCGCCTGCATACACTGTTATTTAATTTTGTTCCAGTTCTGATTACCCACTGACATATCCATTTTTAGGTGCAGAGCAAGGCCTTCATTAATCCAGCTCCCTCCACTCGCTCCTTGACAAGATGACGCCAGTTGCTAAGGATCTGAAGCAGGCGTTGGCTCAGTGCGCTCGGTTTTTGCTGGGCTTTGCACATCCATGTGGTTTGGGGGAATGGTGCATTGTGCACTAGGAAGTCTGGGACCTACTTCATTAAAGCAGCAAAGGCTGCACAGGCAAGTTCTCACAAAATTCCACAGGTGAAAGGAAGCAGAGGTTGGAAAACAGCACATGCAAAGACAGTAACAACAGCTCTGGATGCCAGGTTTGAACCTACCAGTAAAACAGATTGAGTTGATTCTTTTCCAAAATAAAATTGTAATTCTTATTGAGCTGACTCACACCAGTAGGAGGTTAATCATGTTATGAAAACTAATTTTACAGGGACAGTACCAACACTGACAAATTAAACCCTTCCATTTTTAAGATACATCTACCATCATAGTGTTGTGCTAGCAAAAGTAATGCATTAGAATAACATCACCTTTCCTAGTCAGTAGACCAAAATTTCCACACAGGTTTTCCCTATCATTTAAGTTGTTTTCATAATGATTCTCTTTTTCTTCCAGCACCTCCTAAAAGATGCAAGAAAGAACGTCCTTTAGCAGTCCTGCCCTTGGCTGCTCTAAATTGGACAGTGGCTTGCATTTCCAACATCTCAAGGAATACAAAATTACATCAGTGTAAATTTTCAGTGGCAAAAATCTACACTTTCAAATGGAATTTGTTCCCAGCAATCATAACACTAAGTGGATTGTCAGAATTTAACAGTGGAAGTGAAGTAACTGAGTTATTTCTGCTCAAACAAGGAAATAACAACATAACTCTTTCGATTCATGTAAAGCAGGCGGTTGAAGCGCAACACAATGGAGCACGCAGAGACTCAGTTGCTTTCCTCCTACACAGTGATCCAAGGAGCAAATATGTTAGAAAGCTCTGGGTGTTGTTCAGCATCAGTGACTATTCAAATGCCTTTGCAAAAATAGAGGCCTCTCACTTCTAGCACCTTTGATTTTTATTAAATGATCTGCCAGCTCAATGGCTATCTCGGATACACAGGCAGTGATTCTACAACAACAGAATGGATACTGTCTCTATTCATTTACATGTTTTTAAGTATTTCTGAACACAGGTTATTGGAAAGGGGAAAAGGAAAGGAAGAAAGCCACCTAGAAACAGATGAAAAATAATTATTTCACTGTTTTCAGTCTCTTACCATCATCTTCACATTCTTCTAGAGGCTTCTGCTGTTTGTTCAGGCACCGTGGATCTAGCCATGATGTTGTTTTTGTGTTATGGCTGGAAACCAAAAATGGAAATATGAACTTCACTAATAAAGCTGAACTGAAGTATCAGTGACAAAACAGTATATACCCTCTTTATTATTTCACAGAGCTGAAAGCATACTTCTGTTTCACAAGAAATGCCATTACAACTTGATGTTTTGCAAACTAATCTACAAATCACAAGAATCTTGGCATTGGAAACACAAAGGTGGAAAGTGAAAGTACACAAATAAGCATTCCTGACTGGAAGGATGTATGTGAAACCTGCAATACTACAGAAGCACAGAATCGTTTAGGTTGGAAAAGACCTTTAAGATCATCGGGACCAAAGGTAAACCTAATATTAATTTCCAAACTTTTGCCTGTGTGGTTTGTTTCTCAATTCCAGTTGCTGCTTCTGAGCCATTTGCCTCCTGACAAAAAGAAGTTCCCCTTCCTCCCTAAACCGTGCAGTGACCTTTGTTCCTGCAGAAGACCTTTGACATTTGTCTGGATTTGACTCAAACATTAATCAAAATTTCCAGTGATAACTTTTTAATTACACAAAAATGTTCTGTGAAAAGCCTTTGATGGAAGTTGAAGAGCTTTACTTTCAAGTCTTCCTTTCTACAAGTCCCCTGACAGTACTGCGATGCCAGTCCCAGTGGTGAAGGCTGCATAGCAAACAGGCTTCAAATACATTTCTAGAAATTATTTTTTTCCATCCTTTCATATACAGTAAAATAATAGACAGTAAAAAAGACAGTAAAATAATGCCTCTTCTACCACCTGATGTCATCACAGACATAACCTCAAAGACAGCCCTCCAGTCCCTGAGGTATCATTTATCCAGCTTAGTCTTTAACACCGCTTCACAGTTTTAAGCTTCAATACTGTAGTAATGCTATTTACTTCTCCTTCCAGGACTCAGAGAGCTTTACAAACTTAACCTTACAACAGTCTCATGAAGCTGGAAATGCTGCAATGAGGGTTATGAACCCTGAGGAACTAACAACTGACCAGTAAACTTGTGTTTTATTGCAAGATGAGGGGACAGCCCTGCTCCTAGGATCCAAGTGCATAACTACAATAAAAAGTCCTTGTTTTACACATGCTGCTATCCAGCCCTCCCAAGGCAGGATGAGCAAATGCACTTAAGCCTTTTGTATGATTTGGAACAATTAATCGCCAACTAGAAAACTGAATGGCAGAAATTCAGCAAGTAAGGCAAATTAACAGCAATAAAGCAGAGGGGTTCTGCCAATTTATAAATACTTAAGTGTGCAGTCTGGCTGAGAAAGAGGGCGGTGGGAGGAGAGCAAGGAAATATTTGCATATATCTTGCAACTTTGTCTCGCGCACCAAAGGCTCCCAACAGCGTGGTTTGCTGAGGCACAGAAAATTTAGCTGAACACTGTTCAGATCATATGCTCAGAGGGACAGAATTGTGTTAGACCTGTAAGATGCACAGGTCCACGTGCAGGGTAATGAGGGACTGGCATACTCTGGGTAACGAAAATCCCAATTAAAGCACCAGAGAACCATATCTCAAGAGCCAAATTGCTTCAGCTACAAACCACCAGGATCAGTTCTCCGACACGCAGCTCTGGTCCCACTGGACCTGTGCTGGTTCTGTGCAAGCAGCTCAGATGCTCCCACACTGTTCCCTTCAGCACCCTGCCTTGATAACCCAAAGTGCTGTAGAAGACAGTACAGCCATCTGAGGCAGCTCGGGCCCTCACAGCTCATTAGCTTGCTCTCTTAATTTGATACAAATCAAACTAAATTGTTTCTAGGCTCAGGGTATCCTTAGAATTAAGAGAGCTGCAGTCTTTCAATGCTGCATCCGCACGAACATGTTCTTGCACTAAATCAGCCCCTCTGTGTGTGTATCCTCAAAATGGTCAATCTGCACTGTGGGGAAGGAAGCTGTTGGAGGGCTGCCAGATTTCCAATGCCAGACAGTCGTGCACGCAGGGTACATTTTTCCTCCACATCTATGATTCTCCTGCAAAAGGCCATGTAATTATTTAAGGTGCTACAGTCCTGCACTGCTAAGAGGACACAGGCACATAGAGAGCACAGCAGCCATGGGGATGGGTTTTGGGGAAACTGGTGGCAGCAGAAGAATCTTTTGCTGAAGTACCTGTAAGGAAGGACAGCAGGGCCCAAGCGAGGACCAAACAAAGTCCATATGGCTGCTGGGGCAGCATTTAGTAATCATCTGTTCTTTTCCAGGGAGGAAAATGGCAGGCTGGATGGGCCATTACACAGGTTGTGTTAAATACATTAAAGCCAGAAAGTGCAGCAAAGAAAATGAGGCTCCCTGAGGACATAATGAGGAGCAAACCACCATATCTGGGATAAAGAGCACAGTTCAGTTTCATCTGATATGCAGCAGATGAGAATTAGCATTGTGCCTTCTGGACTTGAGCTTACACCAGGGGTTGGTGGAGCCTCGCAGCCCTCTCCCAGCTGGTGAAGAGCTGCTGTGATACTCTCAGTTCTCCCAAATCCTCCAATCTTCTGGCACTCTGCTCTGACATGTTGCCCTGACATTGTGGTCAAGGGAAAACCTGCTCTCATGAACCTCTCCTTGGCTCTGTCCCACAGTCCCCTCTCCTGCTGAAGGAGCAGGACTGTTCCCCTTACTGCCCTAACCCAGGCACAATCCCCAGAGTTGCAGAAGGGTCATCAGCAAAAGAGGTTTTCTGTACTCGCTGGCCACTGGCTTCTGGTGAACAGACAGGATCCCAGTTGCCAAGACTACATTAAACAGACCATCAAATCCCAAATGAATTCCCCACCCACTTCCTCACCCTGTTTGGGTCGCTGAAGGGCTTGAGTTTCAAAAGCTAATTGAATTTTAACGTGCAGTCAAACTCTGTGCAAGACATTTCTTTCGCTAACAGGTCTCATTTTACAAGTTACTCCTATTTCAATAAATCTAGACAAGTATAATTAGAGACTATTATTTATGGCATGAAAAAATCAATATCATCATAAAACTGCTAACAGCACTCAGCTCTTAGGCGACTGCAGAGCACGAGGCACTTCTTGCTTTTCCAAGCTTACTGTGGCTGCTCTGCACTGAGCTACACCTTCTGCAATCCACTGGAGCATGTTAACACGTTTGGCCCATTTGCTCTGATGAGAGGACAACATGCAAAGTCCATTCCCTGGCTCTGCCACCGCTTGAGCACATGACTGGAGGAACTCTCTCTGCTGCATTATGCACAGAGGCAGGCACCAAAAATGAAGTCTCAGCCCTTTTGATTAGGAGTTTTCATTCCACTCATGAAAACAACTGGCCTATATTTTATAGGCATCTGTTGCTTTTGTAACTGCCCTCATAAAACAAGCAATTCCTCCTGCCTTTGAACTCAGGAGTAATTTGGATGTTAATCCAATCAGGAAATGCAAAACACTTTCACAAGTGGTAAAGAACTTCAAGCCTGCAACATAACAGAATACACTAAATATTTAATATACACACACACACGAAATGCATCCATGGAGGTTTACTTATGCCCAGAGAGAGAGAGGAAGAGCTGGAATTAGAATGAAAAAAATGTGCTTTACTCTATAAAATAGACTTCTCCATTCTCAGTGTAGGCCATCTCCCAGTTTTCCGGCAGAGGACCTAGGTTATCCTCGGCAGAAGGAGGTAGGTATTGAGGGAGGTTCTGAGATGGTTCCGTGGTGGGAACGTGGGTGTGGCTATCAATCGCGGACGGTGGGGCTGTCTCTCTTATGATATGCGTATTATGCTCGTCTTGGTCACCAGACTCTGCTGTAGAATAAACAAGCACAAATGAAATTGAAAATCATAGAATCATAGATTTGGAAAAGACCTCTGAGATCATCGCGTCCAACCTCACCCATCACTCGCTAAACCATGTTCCTCAAAAACTCATCTACCCATTTTTTAAACACCTCTAGGGATGGTGACTCAACCACCTCCCTGGGCAGCTGTTCCAATGCCTGACAACCCTTTCAGTGAAGAAATTCTTCCCAATATCCAGTCTGAACCTCCCTCAGCACAACTTATGGCCATTTCCCCCTGTCCTATCACCTGTCACTTGAGAGAAGAGATCAACACTCGCTCTGCCACAGCCTCCTTTCAGGCAGCCATGGACAGCGACGAGGTCTCCCCTCAGCCTTCTCTTCTCCAGGCTAAACAACCCCAGTTCCCTCAGCTGTTCCTCATAGGACTTGTTCTCCAGCCCCTTCCCCAGCCTCGTCACCCTTCTCTGGACGCGCTCCAACCCCTCAATGTCCTTCTTGTAGTGAGGGGCCCAGAACAGAACCCAGCACTTGAGGTGTGGCCTCACCAGTGCTGAGTACAAGGGCACAATCACTGCCCTGGTCCTGCTGCCCACACTGTTTTTGATATAGCCCAAGATGCCATTGGCCTTCTTGGCCACCTGGGCCACTGCTGGCTCATATTCAGCCCATTGTCAACCAACACCCCCAGGTCCTTCTCCACCAGGCAATCAGTCTTTTTCTCCTCCCATTTGCTTCCCCAGGTTTATCTTTCCCAGTTTTCCTCTCTTTGCTTTTTAATTCATGAGACACAGTAACAGATGAACCGAGGGCAGAGACTCGGCAGCCTTTTCACCAGCAGGGATGAGCCTGCTTTGCCCCCACACACTCTGCCAGCCAGACCCTTGCCAGCAGACACGAGAAGCTGTGATCAGCTACTGTGCTCGCTCTAATAGGCCCTGCCGAGGTACCAAAGGCTTCCAAGCTGTTAGAGGCCAGGGCTCACTGATGCACATGACTACTGTGGGTTTCTGAGCAGGCTTACAGGTTCACTCCTGCAGTGCCGATCGTGGAACAGGGATTAGGAGAATAAAACTTCCTGGCTGAAGAATGATCAAAAGGGGAGATTTTTTTCAAGGGCAGAAGCTAGCCAGAAGTTCAAAGTAAACAAGCTAATGCACTTTTTTAAATTAAAAATAAAAAAAAATGTCAGCACTATAACGCGTGTCCACATGTTGCTGTTCACCAGAACCTGTTCTAGCTATCTGAAGAGGTTTATTCCATGGCTCATCACAGTATCATTCAAGTAAAAGTCATTCAGGAGTATTTTATGATGTATCTGGCCCTTCTCCCTCTGAAGAAAGATTTCTGCTGCTTACATCCATGCAGTTTTCAGCTTTATCCATGAAACACTACTGCTCCTTCCCTCCAACTCTAATGACAGAAATGCTCTCCAGAAACAAGGTCTGTGCCTCTAACTCCTTCACAGAGAGGTTTTGGCAACAACAAGCAAGTTCTAAAATTATTGCCGTGTCTACTAAATGGATTTGCTCTGTTTGGTTCTTGAAGCTGTTGAAAATTGATGGCAGCACTTCCAAACCACCTGAGACCACCAGTGTTCAGCACACGTGGTGGGCAACACACTCAGCTAAAGTCAGAGAGATCAGTGCCACTCTCTGCCAGGTCCCCAAGTAGCAGGACTGAAAGGGCTTCACAGCCAAGACCTTGCCCCTGCTCTGCAGACCAGAGATCACTCAACTCACAGCCCACAATCCTCAGTTTTGTGGTGGGGGAGTGGGGTGCGGCATTAACTGCAGCTCCTGCCACTGATTTTAGTCTGTGTGACGCCTTTATCAAAAGGCAAGATACTGGAAAAAATAAACTGCAAGAAGAGGGAAGAGAAAGATCTAGACTGTACCCTCAGCTGCCTGCTTTCTAGCTTTCCTGGCATTTGATATTTTTAGGTAGAAGCTGACAAGATAAAGAAGCATGAATGAATCATCGCCAGCTTAAGACTGCGAGTGCAAACATGCCAAAGTCTGGAAAACACAAGCCATCAAGAAGTCGTCTAAGAAAGCAGGAGCATTTTAATATGGCTAGCAAACTTCCATGTGAAATAAGCATAAGGAATCACTTTGGTATACAAAAAATAACTCCTTTCTTGATTCTGATTCCCCACTTAATGAGGGCAAGGGGCTAGGGTGTGATAACGTTGTGACAAATGAGCTGCACCTTCCAGTATTTCATCTTGTGAAGGAAAACGAGAAAGAGAAATAATGGTAGAGTCAGTTCAAGGGCACCAAACTGAGACAGGCAGCAAGGATGTCAAATAGCATTGTCCACCAGCTTCCTCCCAAAATCCGATCCTGTGATGAGGGTTGAGGTTGCTGCCACGTCACAACAGGTGAGAAATTGCCTTTAGGTACAGAACTTCGTAAAGATGCTGGTAAGCAGAGACAGAAACTGCAACCTGTGAGGGATTAGGCCAGCCAGGAGTGATTTGGGTTAGAAAGATGTAACAGAGCGCAAGCCTCAAAGCCTTTTGACAACACAGCCCACAGAGGGTCAAAACTAAATCTCAGTCTAATTCCTTTTAAAGCTCTATACAGATGTTAGAGCCAAGACTTTGGCAGGTAGGAACTGGCACGACAGCTCCTATGACTCATCAGAGGCTGGGAAGGGAAATTGTCATGGTGGTAGGAAGTGGCTAGAGGACAAGGGACCAAGCAGCAGTGATGGTGAGCACCCACAGCAAGCAGCTGTGAAAGTCCTGGAAGTGTGGATAATGCTGCTTGCTGAGCACCTACCTCAAAGACAGCTAGGAAGATGAATTCAGCGTTTGAACCAGAGCTGAGAAGTAACAGCTCCTGTCCCTTAGAATCTGCCTGCACAGCACTTAAGATGGCAAAAGTTTCCAGTGATCTTCCAGCCAGTGCTCAAAGGCAGCCATGGCAGGATTGAGATCTCTGTTCATGAGGACACAAGGCCTTCATAAAAATAGAGAGCTTGCACCCATACTTCAGACCTCACTCCTGCAGCAAGCAGACAGTTCACTTTGCTGGAAGGTACCTTGTAGAAGAGCATCCAGTAATCATATGTGATAGGTATCTCTAGATGTAAGAAAGGAGATGGACAGGAACATACTTTGGAAGTAGCAGTAATTAATTTCAAATCTATCCTGGTTGAGCCATTTCTTGATGTTTATAATAACTGGAATTGTCAAAGTAGCTCAACTCCTCCTTGAATTTTCTGCAACTAATGATTTGAGCTTTTCCCCATTCTTTTTCTCATCAAGCTCAGTCCCACAAGGCCTTTTTAAAAGACATAGTTGTACCTGTAATTGACCACTCCCAGACACTTGCCACCCCAGTGTTGTTGGCCAGTTCTGCCTGAGATTGACAGCTTTACAGGAAATCCATTAAAAACAAAACAAAAAAAATCCCTCCTCCAATATCACAACTGACAGACTGTGATATTTTCATTTTACCTGTGAAGCTACTGCTCATTTCAGGTACATCATCCTCTTCCTCATTCTCCGTATGCACTATGCCAGCATTTTGCATATCATTGTAAGACTTGGTTCGCTTTGGAGTTGACTGCTTGGAGCCAGACTGCAGGTTTTGCAAAGCATCGGTGGAAGTCACTTTCCCACTGAGGGGCTGGCTGGGAGGCTTGGGCGTTCCATAATAGTTACCTAGGCAACAGAAACACATTTGCATCTTCAAACCAGAGCAGTTTATAGCAGCAAGATTTCTATTTTATTTTATTTTCCATTTTATTAAAATCTCTGTCTCTCCCCACAAGTAAGTAAGTAAGTAAATAGATAGCTAACACATGTCATTCCCATTTTGGAGGGGCATATTTCATCTCTAGAGCAGTCACGGAAATATTTCTTGCCTTTCAAGTTATTTTTGTTGAATGTGGAAGGAGAAGCAATGGTTGCATTGTGTAGGTGCACTGAGCGTACAAGGGCTAAAACAAAAGGCAGTCATGGTGAATAGCAAAACTTCATCTCATTACATCTGAATTTCAATTAGCAGCCTTTTTACATGTGTGCACCCACACAACGCTGTGGCAGATCTGGAGTGAGCCCTGCAGAAAATAAAAAATTCATGACTGCCATCACCCAGATAAGTGATGAAAGGCTCAATGGCCTGCTTTAATACACAGGTTCTTTCAGGGTGGATGTTGCATTTAGAAGACAAAACCTACTCTCTCTCTAAAAGAAAATTTGTCAAAGGAGAGAAAAGGAAAGGTACCACGTGGCACTGCTTCCTTCAAAGAGGAAACTCAGCAGTTGGGTCAACTTGGGTAGAAGTGAACAACCAGACCTTAAAGGAAAAACTTGAATGGATAAAGACGCACCCACAGTTACACAAAAGCACAGCTCTTGGCAGCCATCCCCAGACGTGACGCACAGGGCAAAGTGCTTGGGGTGCTTCGCTGTCATTGTAAGTGACCAGGGAAGAACTACAGAGAAAGTGTGGGTTCATTGATGCCAGAACTGCACAGTATTTCACTGTTCCTGTTTCTCTTCACCTCAAGAACCACAGAGGTGCTTGACTTACCCTGAAATGCTCCACAGGAACCTCAGGTCAGGAGTGAGTTCCCGCAGCACTGGGCATTACAGGAGTTCAGGCCTATTGCAAGGTGCATCTTTTACTTCTTATACAATGATTCCTGATCTACAATTGTTTTACATAAAACTCCCCAAATTTTCCCTTTCAAGAATTACCATTAATTTTCATTTGCCACCTTCAGATTCCAAGGGTGAACTTAATAATTCTCCATATTCTCTCTGGCCTGACAAAATATAAAGGATGCTCTCCCTTACAGCTTTGTATAGACCCATTTTGGAGTGCACACACATAGTTTCAACTGTGGCAGCAGCACAAAATTCTTCTCTAAAATATACACATACATTTGATTAGTCTTCATTATTCTCCATAGGTTATGTATGACCTGAAAGCATTTTTCAATTTTTCAGAACGTAATTACATTATATATTTGATACCCATTCCCCAGAAGGCATACATGGCCCTTTATTACCCCTGTTATGCTGGAAACCACATGCCAGAGGCAGATTGCACAAAGGCACTTTAAAACCTCATCTGTGCTAGAAAGTTTTTTTTGCATTTATTTTTATACACATGCATGTTTACTGCTGCAGTAGAAGCCAGAAACAGCTTTCATATATTGAGTTATGACACCGAGTATAGAGCTGGCCACGCAGCTCGGCATGGACCTGCCCCATACCTGTATGCAGTCACCCCACTCACCCATTTCATACTGCTCGGCCATCACACACTTGAGGTTCAAAATTCCACCCTCATTTCAGTGTGGGAGTACTAATTGTTTATCTTAACTCATCTTTAGCTGACTGAATTGCCTTTCCTGTTAGGCACTGAAGTCCCTTACAACTCTGACGCTGTGAGTGCACTCAGCTACAGGGTAAGAACATGGGGATCATGCACGCCCCAGCACTTGCAGACCTCAACCTGTGACTCTGGAAGCTCTCCAGACACATCAGGAGCAAGGGACACCAGGAATCACCCTGGCTCAGACTGGCAGAGTCCACCTGGGAAGACTACTTTGGACACATGTTGCTATCTTTCCCCCTCACTGCCTTCCAAGAGGAAAAGAAGTTGTTCTTACAGAGCTGAGGCTGGAGAAGTCAGAGGAGCTCCTATCTGCACGCTTTTACTGCTGGAGTACTAGGACAGCAACACGTGCAGGTTTGTCTTAACAAGGTGTGTTTGAGCCTGTATACAACGTCGTGGATTCAACTCCATAGGAGCAGCAACACTCCTCAGCGCTTTCATCTTCTGTTCATCATTTCAGAATCTTAAATGTACATTGATGCATAATTTATAGGGAGAAGGAAATTACTTCTTCTGGAAAGAGCCTCTAATGGGGATGGAGGCTCCTTAAGCAGGTTGCAGGCTCTGCTAGAAAAATGATTCTTATGCTCTACATACTGCAGGACTATTTTATACAAAAAGAGGCGGAATGCAGGGGAGAGACTGCAAAGGGAAAACACAAAGGTAGGTGGGCAGAAAAAGGATAATCGAACCCTGCTGCCATCCTACTCTCTTTGGCATTTCTCCCAAAGAATGCTGGTACTTTGGGGTTTGGCGGAGGGTGGGGAGTGGGTTGGTTGTTTTGTGGCTTTTTTTGGTTTTCCAGACAAAATGCATGTTTTCCAAGGATGTTAACTGCTAAGCAGAGAGCGCAGCGTGTGTGTCATATATGTGAGAACAGCTTTTATTTATGGCACTGCACATCACTATTCTGTGCAAAATTTACTTCAGCTCTGTTGTAAAGGGTTAAACCTTTTTGTGATGGATGCAACAGAGTGAATGAAGGGGATATATAGATGTTGCTAGTGTGGGTTTTTATTCTTCCTGTTCAAGAACATAGCACAGATGTTACCATCCCTCCTCCAATTACAGAGAAATATATGATTATTTCGTTGAGCTTAGTTCCTTCTCAAGTCCTCTATCAACAAGCTGGGGTTCCTAACAGTCCATGGAGAGCTGTTCCTCAGCAGAAAAATAAGGCTTCTTTAAAGCATTTCAGATTTGCTTACACAGAAATCATTAGTTGCTTTTCAAACCAGCCACGGTTGTCAGTACTATTATTAGTGAAGGATTATTTTTGACCAACACTGTGTGCTGTCTCAGAGGATCCCTACAAGTACACATGAACACACACAAAGAGCAAATATGAATCTGAAACTGAGTATGGCTCTGCACATGTTTGGGTTTGTTTTGCAGAATATGGGAAATGCAGCCATTGGGGCTGAACTTTCCCTTTTCCTCCACAGGAGGCAGATTCAGCCTGAGCCAATACTCAAAAAAAAAAAATCACAGCTCCTCCTTCAGACTCACACAAGGACTTACAGGCTTGGCAAACAACACAGCTCATGGTGAACAACTGCAAAGGGAAGCTCTGACCCAGCTTCCAGGAGACAGGGAGAACAAGAGAAAACGGAAATACTCTCTTTTCCTCATGCTTGCAGTCAGACCTATTTCTCTTCTCTAAGCGCTGCTTTTCAAACACACAGCACGTCGGTCTGGGCGTAGGGGCAGCCACACCATTAGGAAGGGACTGGCACATAAAATGATCATCAAAACTCATGTTTAATACTAGAAATTCACAAGAGAAAATATTTACCCTGTGACTCAGAAATCCAAGCGTGCACCATTAACAACTGACAGCGAACAGCCCAGCAAGAGTTGTAAAACTCAGACTCAACATCATTTGTTCAAATTAAATTTGTCAATGTTTATGAAAAAACATACATTTAAAAATATGCTTTAACAGTGTTTTATGAGCCACTTGTAAGTCTAAAGAAGGGGCTAACTTCATAGCCAGTGTAATTTGTACTGAATATCCAATCAGCTCTAATTATTAACAGCACGTTACATGTGCATACACAAGCATCTGCCATCCCAGAGGATCCCAAAACATTTTCAGAAGTCAGCACAGTGGTTATGGCAGGACTCCTTGGGGCACCGAGTTTCCCTTCAGCTCAGGAGAAGCTCTGCAGGACTGTGTCCCTAACAAGATGTCCCAAAGCTGGAACAGAGCTGCCTCCTGTGTGAAGGAGATTTCTTGATGAAGAGCTCTCTGTGGAAATGCCAGTTTTGAGGCAGTCAGCATGGCAGAAAGGCACTTTCCCATGTCTGATTCCTATAGGAACTGGGCTCCTAAGCTTTACTCTCTTCTCAATTACTTTTGGATCCTGCCTACAGCAATCAAATTAATAGCTAATAACAATGCATTCACTCAGCAGATGCTCATACCATTAACTGAATTCCTTCTCATCACTTTTCACTAACCCTTATTTTACTCAGCCAAAACCGTGACTTAATCCATGCACTCTAAAGTGCCACTCAGGAGAGTGAACAAAAATAACAATAACAATGAAAAACCCCAGAATAGCTCTTTGGAATGAGCTGATTTCCTTTCATATCCTTATCTCTAAGTGTCAGCAGCTTACACACTTTAGCATCACGCACAGTAATTAGACTTTGGAAACAGCTAATCACAACAATAAGACAAGTTCTCAACATCGTAACACTTCTCCCTCTGCCAATTCAAGCAGTGATCATAATCAATGAAAGCAATCTGCAGCAGCTTCTACCCCATCCTGAAGCTTATGAATTAAAGCAACACTGTCAGCCAAGAGAACTTTCTTTTGACATTTTAGAAACCCAGTGGTAATGAAAAACTTTTCATGTATTCAAAAAATGCAAACCATTCTTATTAAATATTCCTCTGAAGGGCAGTAAATTCACAGATAAGCTTAGGTTTTTTATGTGACCTGGAGTTTTAAATGTAATTCACAAAAATACACTAATTAGCTACCCTTAAGTAAAATAATTATGAATCTTATCCCTAAAACCATTTGTCAATCACCATTCAATTAGAGTTGAACAGATTCCATCCATCTAAGATGCTGTTTATGGAATGGGAGAAATGCATATTCCAAAAGAACCACAAGAATGCAACCTGGAAGGGTTGAAGGTGGAATAGATGGGAAAGTAGGTGTTTCACCTTGCTGAGAGGGAAAATTAGACTACGAGGGAGGATGAGATGCTGGGGCGGGACACGTTGGCAGAGCTGACATTGAGAGGAGAAAGAAGGCACAAGAGCTGTGTGCAGGGTCAAGCATGAGCTTCAGCATTAATCCTAATGGGACAACACTGATTGAAGAATATGGTCCCAAACCATACATTTCAGTCACTTTAATCTGCAGGTGTTGGCTTTGCTGTAGCTATTCTCTTCCTCTGGGGAGTAGAATTTTGCCTTGCTTTTCTGGTGTGAAGAGATTTAGGCCTGTGACTGGCAGTGTATTTGCCTCTCAGGAAAATACTGAGCAGAGATCTTGCAGTTCTGAATTTACTGATGCACACTGTGAGGCTTAATTTTTCCATTATAAAAAAAAAACAAGCAACTCAAAAGCCCCCCGTGTATCACAGAGGACCCTGTGTCCATGAGAAGTGCATCTCATCTTCAAAGCTACCACTCTGCGTTAACAAGGACCTCATTAACAGCTCCTGTTTTTAAAAAGCAGTTCATAATCTACTGTATTGATGCAAATGGTTATTTTGGGAAAGAGACTTGGAGACAAGTAGCAAAATTAAGCAAGGCCTTGACACGAAGACCTTAAATGTAATTATTAATGTAATTGTTTTATTTTCTGAGATGCAGCCCTTCTTCTCTGCACTGTAAAAGAACCAAAACAATTGACCCCTAATTTTAGCAGAAGAGCCTCTGCTTATCTAATCCAGCAAGAGAGCTTGTGTTTGATTAGCACAGGATGAATTGATTCCTGGAGCAGAGCTCTTGCTGCAGTGTTTTGTCTGTTCTCTTCCCAGACCCCGTTCTGCTACAGATTTCTACATTCAGATGACAGATCTGGCTGCTGTCTGTGGGATTCACCTAGCTGCAACTGCACATTGATTAGCAATTGCCCCGAGGAAATTCAGAGTATCCAGGCAACCGGGAGGCGGCTGCAGATACAGCATCTGGAACGGAGGCAAAACATGGGCAACGAAAGAGATCTCAGATAAGTTAACCTGCAATATATGCAAAACTGATTGGCTTTAAATAGTAGATTCGCTGGCAGTTCTTGCAGTTATTAATGGTGAGGTTAACTGAAAGATCACTCTGGGTTTCTCGTTAAATTAGTCAAAATGCTGCAATACACACACTTCAATTTATGTCTGAAATTTAACACAGACTCCAATTAGGATCCTTATAGGCAGTGACAGCACAGCAGAAAGTCACCTCCAGATCAAATCAGTCTCATTTATTCAGATTTCTCCCGTGTTTAGGTTTCACTAGGTATTGCCACATGCTATTGTTAACGCTCACATACAGCAATGTCCAAACACATTTTATGCACGGAAAAATTTCTAACAAGCCCAAACAAAGCAAAGATGCTTAAAGTAACAAATAACAAGCGTAGCATGGGGCATGAGATGGCTTTAGAAGCTCTGGGTGTTTCCGGAGCCCAGCTGTATTCGAGCAATTGTTATATCCACACACAAATACATTAAAGAAAACTCAGAGAGATCATAAATGAGCAAGCGCCTGTGCCTGGCTGATACAGAGAACACAGGAGAAGCAGCTGGAACACACCCTGCCTAGGCATAAGGATGCAGGAATGAATAAAATGCCGTGTTAAGCCACTGCAATATGCACCTCTTCCCCTTGCAAATACCTCAATACATACATCCTCCCACCAAGAGGATGTGCCCAATTAACACCTTGCCTCTCTGGAAGGTGGTGGGTATGTGGATGGCAGCTCACAGCGTGGGGCCACCTCTGCAGCAGCAGGGAAACACCATGGCTTGCAGAGCAGAAGGGCTGCCCTGCTGCAAAGGGAGCTGGGCAACATCAGTGAGGAGCAGCCAACGCCAGAGACAAACCTGAGCACAACCAGCACCAAGAAACAATGCCAAATGTACCTGGTTAACACCTATGAATGGACTAAGAATTGCCTTCAACACATCAGGCTGTGGTTAGAGAGTAAATAACGCCTTAAAATAACCTGAAATCTAACATAGGAACAGAACAACCAACTCACCACATCCTTTTGTTGCCAGAGGTATTTAGGAATAACCTCTTCCCTCAAGGTCTGTGTTTTAAGAAACACCAAGAAACAGTGAAAAGCAGGACTGCTAGTGAACAACTTCAAACAGAGCTCTCATTGGAAAACTTCTTATTGAAAGTGCACAAGGAGAAGCCAAACAGGAATTCCATGAGAAATTCAAAAGCCACTCTAAAACCCTATCAGATATTTGAATATTTGTTTTCAGAGAGTTACTGAGGTCCCACTTCAGCTATTTTGTAGAATGAGGCGTTGTTATCAAATCACACTTCAGCACAGCAGCACTCATGCTGAACACTGGTAGTCCTGCACGTATACAAGAACTTCCTTTTTCACTAGTGGTTTAAAAAATAATAATAATTTAAAAAAAAGCAAACCAAAAAAGCTAAAGCTAGAATAGGAACCTTTCTGCAGTGCACAGATGTTAAGAAGTGGGTATTCACCATGATATGTTGTAATGGTGCTAAAGGAGCCATTATGATTTATTAAGTCAACCTGTAGTAGGGAGACATTAATAAGTGGATCTTATTTTATTAAGTGGAACATGTTGTTCAACTGCATGGGCAACCCCAGCAACTGCCACCCTTACTCGGCCAATCTTCCTGTCATGTTCTGCATGCCACAGGCACAGTGCTCATGCCAAGGCTGTACCACGCTGGCGAGACCCACAGGCTGCGAAGCCACCAGAGGAGCGGCGCAGGGAAGCCAGCTGTTTTGCTACAGCAGCTGGGGGAGCGGGGCTGCTGCAAAGAAACCCAAGGAGAACCAGCACATCAGATAAATTAGTCTAAAGGCATCTTGATTTGAAGCATGTTGCCGAATACACCTCTCCACTTCAGCTGAAAATCTAACTGCACTATTAAGATAATTTATTACACTCAATAAGTACCACAATTGGAGACCCTGTCTACAGTAACTAGTTTTATACACTTTAAAAATGTTAGCGAGTCACCCCATTATATCTTAGTCATGAGACTAATGCAGATTACTTATTACTTCTCTTGGCAATCACATAACACTTGTCCTGAGAGTGAAAGATGATGCCTTGACAATAATACTCTATAATGTAATAACCCTTCACATGTTATAAAGTGCAGCACTTTTTCTTTTGAGGATCACTAAGTGCTGGGCAGGCGTTCATTAATAGAGCCTTGCCAGACCCTGGTGACACAGCCAAACTCATTCAAAATCCAGCCACCATGCTGATGTCCCTGTGTATCTCCACACAGAGCCCATCTCCAGCGCGGCGTTCAGCACAGCCCTCTGGAATACCATCACGTCTGCTCTCTCCTTCCTATCTGCAACAGGAGATAGCTGCAGGCACAGGCTATCTCCTGAAATATTAATGAAGAGAGAAGTAAGTGTTGTTTTAATATTCTCCAGGCCAGTAACCTGAAACACAGCACAGTTACCTGATATGCCCAGGGCCACTCAGCAGCTGGGGAAAAAATAGGAATAAAATCCAGAAGCTGTGGTTCTACTCAAAACAGTCTTCCCTTGGGGTCCCTGTGAGAGCTCACAATTCAAATGCAGAAGTAATTGCTAAATAATTAGTAACCTACACAATTACTCCCATGTATCCATCAGTATTTTACGCCCTGAAGGATCAGTCAATAAATGCCCGAGATTACAGTTAGCACGTTTTCCTATCCACCAGAAGGCCTACAATGTGTATCTAAAAAGATTTTTCCTTCCTGATGAATATTGTCGATAGGAATTGATAATCCGCTTGAGCGGGTCGTGGGCAGCTCCACCAGCACACACGTGGGGCAAAAAGCACCAATGCTGGTGCAGCATCACACCTTTGGGCAGGTATTCTGAGATTGCAGCTCCAGCTTCTGTGGCCATGTGATCAACGTGCAGCTTCCATTAAGGGGAAAAAAGGGAATTTCCAGCTTTATGGTTAAAAACCAAGCAGGTTAAAACTGAAACTGAACTCTTGACGAAGTGGGGCTTGCAAATGCTCCCTCCCATCAGGACACACCTCATCACAATTTTTGGAACATTTTGGGTGTGGAACACACCAAGGAAGTGATAGGGAACCAGAAAAGCAGCTGCCATGTCCTCTCTCCGTTCACTGGGATGTGAATCAAAAGTTGCTCAGATGAACCCATTTGCAGTGCACCAGAAGGAACAACCACGACATTATGCAGCCCAGCGGGGAGGCAGCACTGGTTTTGTCCCATTCAGCTTGCAGTCTCTCTCTTTGCAATTAGAGCACTTTCAAAACCCAGGGTTTTCTTTCAAAACCTGATACTCTCCTACTCTTTTATGATTTCCAACTGTTCCCTTCTGCTTGCTCTTTATTCTTTCCAAATCAATAGTATCCGCATTGGCATCAAAATTCTCTATATCACCCTTCTTCCGATGGTTTCTTGTTTTCTACTCTTTCTCCCCAGTTCTCTCCAGTAACTGTTACTAAACAAATGTTTGTGTTATGTCATCTCCCACAAGGTTTTTCCCAATGACAGTGCCTCTATCTGGGTGGCTTTATGTCTTCAAGAGGCAAACAAGTGTCATTTAGCAATGCCAAAACTTTTATCTTGATTGTTCGGGTCAGAAACACAGAGCACACATTCATTTCCCTCTTACCCTGCCCATGCAGATGCTTAGAAATTAAGGGCCAGAATGGACCGTGGGATCCCAAACCACCATCCTGATTGAGCCACCTGAGCCTGTGGCTGCCAGGCACACAAACACTTCCCCATTCACCACCGCTACTCACCATTTCATAGCATTCTTCTTCCTTCATCTCTAAATTACCCAATTACATTGTAATAAAAAGCAACCCTATCTTTGCAGTTGTTTGATTCCTACTCAGTACAATAGATAGCATTATTAATAATAAAAGTCATCCATTAAAGGTATTATTGTATTGTTCTCCAGAGAGACACAGAACATTATTTCCTTTTGTAGGGTTCCATCCCTCTAATTTAGATAGTTTAGAATGAGCCATTGCTGGCAGGGTCAAAAATACAATCAACTTCACCATGGTGGCACATTTCAAAAAAAAACCAAACCAGAAAGCAAAATGCAGCATAAACCAAACTATAATTAAAGTAATCTAAGACTATAAAGCTGGGTAGTAACAAAGACATGATGTTAGAAGTCTGTCTGACTTTGTGGTCTGGGCTTTTTTGGTGGATGGGGTTTTTTTTTATAGGCAAAATTGCTGGTGATTGCAGTATGGAGTCTGAATGACACCATCTTCCAAGATCTAATCAAGATCAACACTGTCTTGATCAATACAATTGCAAAATAAGATTAAAAAAGAAGTACAACAAAGCCATTAAAGAAATCTCAGAAGGCAGCAAAATAATTTCTTGAAAATGCAAGTGAAAAATGAACTTTATTTATTTCACATTACAATCAAATAGTAATGTGTCTGGATGCATATGTGCACACATACATCATCATTATTTGCTTTATTCTTATTGATTTTTCCTTCCATGGGCCAGCTCTCCAGAACCACTATGCACCAGTGTCACTGATGTCAGCGGCGAAAGAGGCTTCTCAGTATTTCTGACAAATTATTCTTTTGAAGTTCAGACACTTCTATCACCCACAGAAATGAAATACACATTAGACTTAGGAGAAATCAACCTCCTCTTCAGCAACTCAAAAGAGGAACCCATGAAATCTAAACAATTTAGCTGCTACTGCACAGAACCTCATAAGCAATGAAATGACCATGTTATAACTATATATAACTATACATAGATATGGTATATACCCAGATGGGTACAGAATTTCCTGAAAACCCATTCCCAGCATGTCCCAGGAGCCAAGCCAGTCACTCATTTCATCTTTCCAAGTGGAAAGGTCACCAGAACCACTATGATCAGGAAGCAATGGTGAAGCAGTAGAGTTGATCTATTTCAAGCACCATGACAAAGAAAACTAATTTAGTGTTATAATTAGAAACACAGAGAGGAAAAAGCTCATTTTGGAGCAGTGCTGCTGCTGCCGGAATGTTAGCATTGGTGCTGATGGAGCTAATCAGCTCAGAGAAATGGAAGAGTGAAACCAAATTATATATTTAGCATCTTCATGCAATCCAGGTTTGACACCACAATTGTCTGCAGTTGGGAATAAATGCAGGGTTTAAAGGTGACCTTACAGGGAGTTCTTAAAGCAGTTGTCTAAACAGTGTTTCAGGACTTTTTATTTAGAGCTTGAAAACTAACTCACAATCTTTTTTGTTCATATTTGATGACTAATTTTCAAACCCTATCAGCTATTTGGGTGTAGTTCCTATTTTTAAATGTATTTCATGTTTCTTATTAGGAAGAATAAGGAAGGCTTTTGCCACTTACAACAAGACCCATTTAACTTCTTGCAAATGGAAACCTGACATGAAAAACCTGAAGTACACTGGAAGGACCTTCAAACCTGTAACATGTTTCTTTTCACTGCCTTCTCAAGAAGTATATTGGAAAGTTTTAAGGAGTTTTAAATTTAAAGGAGATAAAGACTGGAGGTTTAGTTGAACAAATCCTATTGTATACCTAAATATGGTAAATTTGCCTTGCGTTTTCTTGGAAGTCAAGGCTTTTTCCTGCTCTCACCCCAGTGCCATTTCAGTGCCCCTTGGCTGACTCCGCCTGTTGTTTATAAAGCTGTGCTCTAAAAAAGATCAACACAATGACCCAAGGTAGAAGTAATTATGCAAGAATAAAGAAGAAAATAAAAGGCCAAAAGCAGTGCATCAAGTAGCTGGATACTGAGACAAAACTGGGTGATGAAGGATGTGTTCTTAGGGAAGAGAAATGGATAGAGAGACAGCAGGAGACGGGACAAAGTGAACAAGGAGATGGGCTATGGCACATACAAAGAAAAGATTCAGTTTCATTCACTGCCACACGTTCTTCCCTCAGAATTTTGTTACCTGATTTCATATTGGATTTTTCTGACCTGCTGATGTTAATTTTTTGAGGTAGCTAACTTGAAAGGAAAGAGAACAAAGCACAGCATTATTGGAATTGCCTCCCACAGGGTACATAGAGAAAAGGGAGGTAGAGCACTAGGATGGAAAGTGAGGTCCTAAGTCAAGCTAGTTAACTCAAGGAAGGCTGACGCAAGCCTGGTTATTTCAAGTGCTTTTTCTCTGCCTGTGGCTCCATACCTTCATAAGTTCCTACTTCCAGAAGGGTCCCACTTCGCTCCAACTCCAAAAACTCCTCCACAGTCAGAAAGTTATAGTCCACACCAGGCACTTCTCCTTCTCTTGGAGGGCGTGTTGTGCCTGAAAGGAAAATTCAGCAGATTAATATAGTTTTTTACCTTAACAAGAATTAAAAAGGAAAATAAAAATTATCACAAAGTTACAACAGTATCTGTAAAATACAATTTGGTGAGCTACACAGAGAGCAGTGTCAAGAATTCAGTTAGAAGGAAGAAGCTCACATGAAACCAAGATAAGACAGAGATCACAGGTTGAGCTGGCGCTGCCAGTTGTTCCACTCAACAACGTTTTTGATATTCCCAGAAAGACTCTCTGGCAAAGAAATCTCATATCACATGCAGAAACACAGCTGGAAGAGTTTGGTGTCTGGGAATATGCCAGGAATTACCTTCCTGCCATTAGCACAGTTTCTCATACTTCCAACTTCACTAAAATTTCAATCTGTGTCTCAGATAAGGCAGCTCCTTTCTAGTTTCCATTATTTCTGCATCGCTTCATCTCACTAAATATTCTTTCACATCATAAAAACCTTTTCTTCCATATTTCTTACTATTGTGTTCTATTTATGCTATTATTTTTAGTCACCATTAAAACGAACCACAAGATAGTTCTGATGCACTGCTGACATACACTTACCGAAGAGATAACCTTCAAACTCTTCTCACAGAAGTTCACAGGTAAGCTCATTCCACTTTGAGAAACACTTAATTTTTTGAGCAATAATTCACTCTGAATCTCTCTAGTACTTGACAATTTAAATAGCACCCATGCAGAATGGAGCTCATCACTGCTACTCTGCCAGCTCTGAAACTCTTCTCCCTTCTGATCAATTTACAGCCCCTCGAAGCATGATCTAAGATGAGTCATTTCATGCCTTTTTGCTAAGATGGCTTGGGCCACTGCATTTTAGGTCACTGAGCACAGCTTAATTGATTAGGATCAATTTCTGTTCAATAGCCTTTATTTTCCATGACTCCAGAGGCTAGGAAATGGCTGGATTCTGTACATCTGAGATTAAACATAAATGATGGATTTGCAGATGATACAGGCAACTGAACTGTACAACAAAGAGCAGCGTCAGAGAGTTGGAGGTGCCCGAGTGCTGTGGCCACAACCAATCTGCTGGCTTGGAAATAACTTTAGAGATGTGGAAACCACACCCAACGTTTAATGAAGCATGATTTCTCACTTCTGTGGGACTCCTCTGGCCCCTGGGCAGTGCCTTATCAGTGCATGCAATTTCTTAAACCCTCTATGAAAGGACTGAAGAAAGCATAAAGAAGCTGAGCTTTTGGAAACTAATTGGGATGATTCCAGCTCCCAGAAGTTGAAAGAGCATAAATTTACCATGCCTGCATCTGGCATATATTTTCCTCAAATGCCAGGGAAGCAGAAAGTCTGCTTATGCCCTATTCATCTGAAAGACTGCTCAAGAGGTCAGTCAAGAAGTCACTTTCAAGTGTGATACCCTTGAAAGACTATCACTAGATTAATTTCCTTGATAGATATTCATTTTCTCTAACACCTTCCATTTCTTATTGCAAAATAGAAACTCTATTTCTTGTATTATTTACCATCGGCCTTCAGGTAGTCTATAAATTCCTGTGCTTCTTCTATCATTCCTTCTCTTGGAGCTCTGTGAATGGGTGAAGGCAGGAGGAGAAAAAGCAAAAAAAAGGGATATGGAAATTATGATGGATATCTTCATCCTACCAGCAGAATTACTCTTTCCTATTTGAAAGGATTCAATTTTGCATGCTTTGTGTTCTTGATTCCTCACAGTAAGACTACAACAATTTTCATCGAGTGGTGTGTAACAGAGAACAGACGTCTTTCACAGATCTAGACCAGAGAAATCCTGGAGCTGCACCACATGCCCCTCTCTGCCCAAGTGCCTGTGTTCCCACCCAAAGACAGGCAGTGAAGCGGAGTGGACAATGCCCACTCAGGTCCCTTCCTGGCACGCAAGGAGCATGCATGCACTCAGCATCCGGGATGAAGGGTCACAGCCTGGACACAGCATCTGTTCCCTGAGCATCAACACTGCTGTAGACGTCCAGGCTGTGAGGACCCTCACCAGAACATCGTGGCTGTTGAGCACTGCCAGGATCCCCTAAACCAGGCTCCCAAGAGGTAAGGAAGAAGAAAGAAAAGCCTCAGCAATAAATACATCCATGCTGTGCCATGCCTGCAGCACAATGGAAGTGAGAATTAGACTCTGTAGTGCTCCTCATCCAGTGCATCAGTCAAACGTCACCCTGAGCCATGCGGCATGCGAGCCAAATGACAAAGATCAGGATGTACTTTTTCCCAGTAACTGGCAACACACAGTCATGAGACACAAAGATCAGGGAAGTTCAGGATTCATTTCACTTTATCTTTCACAGACGACTCCTTTTCTTTATCTAAATCTTCCCACAGAGAGTATTTATTAATACTTTTTTCTTCCTTCTGTATTTTCATAGTGGAGAAATCGCAGTCAGCAGTTTACTAGTGCTGGCTGCCTATTTGACATGACAATTATATCTCTGCCATAATTCCTCTGAGCCATTTCAATGGATCTATTTGTTTCATCTCAGTGTTCTTAATTTCCTGAATATGTTCAAGTCGAAAAACCACAGATGTGCTTGCTATCAGCACGACTGCCTGCAACGCACACTGAATGCATTAGAAACGCCAAGGCGCCGCATAAAGGAAAACATTACATCACAGAGATAACATCCGTCACCTCGCGCCGGCCCTCAAAAACAGAGGGGGAAATAAAAACTACACTGTTAGGAAATCTTATCTAGGCGAAGGCGAAAAACCCAACAACTTTCCGTGTTGCTGTCTAGAGCAAAGATTGCTTGCAGATGCTCGGGCTGTTATCCTGCTGCACATCTGAGCAAGTGTGAGCGATTCAGAAAGGCAGGGGGAAGGGAAAACCCGCCTCCGTTTTTCTTGTAGCAGAATGACAGGCTGCCGGCTGGACACACGCCTGGCAGATGGCATTTCAAAGAGTTTTCATGAACCATCTGGGATGTGTACAATGATTACAAACCACGCTTACAACAAAGCCAGAAGGGCTGTTTCACGAGGTGTGGGGAGGGAGAGGGCAAGCGGAAAGAAATGGGGAAAGAAAACAAAACCAAGAGGAGCGTAAGCAAACTCGATGACTTTTCTCAGGCACAGGACGCTAAGAATAATCAGCACCTTCCACCCTGAGCCCTTCCATCACCCAAAACAACTGCTCGACCACTGTGCAGCATGTGCGTGCACAGCCCAATGCTATTGCAGGTTGCAAGCTACTGTTAGAGCTTTCTGCTGGTAAACTGCAAATAGTAATTAAGTATCTCATCATTAACGTGACTTGATTACATAGAAAGAACAGAGGGGGTGTGTCCTCCCTTATATTGCATTTCAGCACCTTACCACAGAATGGACATCGCTGAAGGAGAGGGCTAGGGACATGACTACACTTTATCAGAGCTAATAGGAGATCAGACCACTGTTAATGGCAGAATTAAATGAGCACAATGAGTGCTGGAGACAGCCCAAACAGGAGTGAAGATACTCCACTATAAAAGGGAGGCCAATCATATTTAAATACATTAACCTGCCTGCCATGTTTGCACTGAAATATTAAAGGGCATCAAATCTTATTGCCATTAGGTAACAATTTAGCTAATTAATTTGATCTACTTCCCACTGTGTGACTAGCTCAGAAATGTTAACGCTACAATAAGAAGAAACTAGAGGAGAAACCAAGTGGTTACTGACTCCTTCTGTACATTTAATGGTTCATAAACTTGCACTCTTATTTGCCTTGAATGTCCCACAACACATAAACCTAGTTAGAGACATTAAATTCACAGGAGATTTGCTCCTATCTTCTGAAATCACAGCAGACTTAAGAAAATAAATAAAGGTAAGACTCCTGGTTAGAATTGCAGGTTTTATCTTCTCGCTTGGTCTGGGGAGGTAAAACTACATACAACCAGATGCTAGGTGAAACGTTTGCGTGGCTGTTGGTTTGGTTATCCCACCCATGTTGGCTGCATCCTAGTTTAATTCATACACCATTCATGCTTGGGCCACGAAAGACAGTTCCCAACATGGGCTGGATACCCCACTTGAAACATTGCTTATAGACACAAGTGAGTTTGCCCACACAGAGTCCAGTGCTGTACTTAAGCTAACTAAATTGAAGCTTGTCATCCATGCCTAGAATAACTGGATTGTGGTTCAGATGTACTGATGACTATCAACTATTATTCTGAGTAATTTAAGTGCCCATTTAAAAGATAAATCGCTGAGGCTGTTGTGTTGCCCATCAACCATGCTGAGAATTACCCAATATGAGCCTCAATTATAGTACAGCCAGACTGTTAATATGTGATTCAGGGCCTTTTAGCTCCTTATCAATCTACCAGGGCCTCATGTTAAGCCGTTAATAGCCACTGATGCCCTGCTGCTAAATTAATCAGAATCTTGCTTATTGTAATCTAAAAATAAGAATTCAAAGGGGCCATAGTCACTTCAATTACTTTCTCGTTAAAACAAAAACAGTTCTCGATTGATAATTCTGCTATCATGCACCAAAACAGCCCGTAGGAAGTCATTCAGAAGTTGACTTCTCAGTGCAGAACACATACATCTCCCATTGAAACAATAATTTCTGTAAACTCCTTATCCAGTTCCACTGGCTGGTAGCAATAAACCTGGTGAGGGACCAAAATACAGGTGATTAAACTACAAGTCCTTTGTTTCTCCTTTCCACTGACCAGCTTCTCTTAAAATGACAGATAATGTAGGAGGCTGTATGCTCAGAGTAATGCTACAGTTGCTTACAGCCATGTTTCATACAAACTCAAGTTACTGGTGTTTACCACAGGTGAGAGGAACTGCAAAGTGTGCAGGGACTCACAAAGGCGCAATGTCAAGTGCTGCTGCGGGGCCTTCTGTTTGCAGCAGGGTTAGATGGATGGGCATTCTTGTCTCTGCTCTCTAAGATTTGTATCTGTTCATTCAGCAAGAAGAGACTGCTCTCATCACCTACGCTGAAAAAACTCTTCAGCTGCTAAGAAAGAAACAAATTTGGAAAAGAGTCCCTCTTCCCTCTTCACGGTGTTTAGAGGTCACCTTCCTCCCTCGTGTCACAGGATAATTTGGAGTGCCTGCTTTGGCTCTCCTGCATCTGTCACCTATGGTGCCAGATAACTGGAAGGCAGGACAAACCCCACAGATCTGCTAATGGCAAGCTCAGAAGGAGAAGAGAGACTACCCAGTCTGTCTCCAAAGAGGCAACCTGATTGGCAGCCAAGTTTAAGGCAGAACTTATCTGCAGCACAGTATTAGAAAGAGCCTTAATCCACATTAACACAAAATAAAGTGTAACCTATCTGTAAGAAAACATTGCACACAGAACTACTTCATCTTATTGACTTCTGGGGTTACCCGGACTAAGACTACTGACCTTTTTTTCAACAGCAGTGGAAGGAATTGTGTTTGGACGTGTTACACTATCCATTATAGACATGCATGTCCCCACTTACCAATGGTAAGGGGTAATTTATAGTCGTAACTACATGAAAACATGGAAGTTTCAGAGAGCTCTGGTCTGTTACAAACCAAACATGCTTGACTTATATTTATAATTTTCTCCTAAAACTCGAAACTCAGGAAGCTCATTCAGGGATTTCAAATGTTGTCTGTCCCTTCTTAGCCAGCGACTTGATACCTATAAACCACAAGAATGTGACAAGCATTCAAAGTGTCTCGGCGGCAGAGTAGAAATTCAGTCCAAAGGAGAATGTGGTCTGTCGCTAGAAATTAATTCACAGCTCTGTTAATGATGCATGCGCAGGAACAGATGCTGATTGACTCTTCCTGGCCACACAGATAACTGCAGTACTAAAAGCAAATTTCTGTCACCACGGTCAGCAGGAATGGCTGATTACACCCAGAAAACAGCTGACCAAGACCAACTTGTCTTTCTACAGACACATTCCAGAGAGAAATGCATTTCATGGCCGTGGGCTGAAGTACTTTTTCTTCTACAGGGGGAGATGGAAGGGATTTGTACAAAGAGCTAGTATCTCCTGCTCCCACGAGCCTTTCCAGCAACACTAACTGGCCAAAGCGGGATCCAACAGCAGCAGCTTGTGAGGATCCCCTCTCATGCAAAGGACTGTGCTGGCCACTCACACGACCAAGGCTGGTGATCCCTCAGCGCACGGAAAAACTGCTCTCCCTCTTCCTGAGCCACCATGTCCAGTTGAATCCCTCTGGCCCTTTCAGTCAAAGTACTACTGACTGCCTGGAGCCTCCTTGGAGAATTGATTCAGCCAAGCCACACAGCAACAGCTCAGAGTTTGTATACCCTCCAGGCAGCAAGTTATTTTTGTCCCTTTTAAATCTATTTTTGGTATTTCTGTGGCCTTCACTGCCACCAAGTCAGAACACTGGTAATCTCCAACACATTTATCCTTATAGCGCTTTGAGAAAGTGGGCTTGTTCCCGTTTTATAGCACAAGATCAGCCAGACCCAGGCTCTCAAAGGCCTTCAGGAGCCTAATTCCAGAGAAATCAATGGGATTTAGGAAACCCTACAGATCAGGATCAGGGCCTAACAGATTAAAAGGGACAAAAATAACTTGCTGCTGCATAGGGCTTTGCAGGCTCATTTGTATGTGTTGCAAAACACCGTGTCCCGGCTGCACAAAGCCAATTCAGAATGAGGGGGTTTGCTCTCGACTGTAGCAGTCACTTAAAAGGAACTGATAATTACCTGATGACTAGGTGAAGTAAAGGTACAAAACTTGCCACACTCCCCAAGAAAGATCTGTTTAAGGATCTATGCCAAATATTCAAATACAGCAGCACTCCTCTGACCTGGGAAGGCACCACTGATGCTACTGCTGTGGTGGGGCAGCTGCTAGCACGGTTACAACCTCTTCACGTGTCCTTCAGAGCATTCATTTGCTTTCTCCTAAGGAAAAATAGTATTCTGGCCTGGCATCAAATAAAACATAAAAAATCTTGGGTTTGCAACTGCAGCGGCTTGCCTTCTAGATCTCTCTTTTTGAGTGACTGCTGTTCCCTCACTAGAAACCTGCAGCCGAATCCCTCTCATTTCCCACGAGGTGGGACACCCACCAAGAAGATTAAACTTCATGAACTAATGAGTTTGCCATTAATCCTGTGTTCATAGAGTCCAACAGCATGACATCCACTAATTTAAATTGTGAACTACTGATGAAAAAGCAAACTATGCACCTCCTTGGCGTGACGACCTTTGCTGTATCTATGCACAGTTTTATTCTTTCTAATATATGGATTAGTGTAATAAAGTGTAATTTTATAAATCAATAAAGCTGTAGTAATAAGATTGCACTGTAATGTTCTGCTTTTAAATATTGGCACAGAAATGAATGAAAATTGTCATTTGTGTAAGTATGTATGTAACTTATGGGAAGTTAAATTAGCTGAAAGTAAATTAACAGGGTGATTATATACTTGCATTTACACTCGGTTTCTCTCCTATACAGATTTTTAGAAGTCTAGATAATGCTGCAACCAAGACACGCATCTTTATTTCAAAAAGGTCACCTTTCTTCTATGTAAAAATAGTCTAGGTTACTTTCAGTAGAAATGTTATCTATCTTGGAAAAGGCTACGGCTGAAGATGGTAAATTAAATACACACACTGGGTAATTACAGAGCATCTTTGTTATCTTGTTATTTTTAATCCTGTAGATCAAGCACCCCGGACCACCTCAACCCAAGCCTAATCTGATCCCTGTAGCACTTTCTCAGGGCAGCCCCACATCAGGCATCTCAAGCCTGTGCTCCATGCCTGAAGCAGCTATGGAAAAGCACAACATGGATTAAGATGACTATTCCATACGAATGTACACATCTGTACTAGGCTAAAGGGGTGTGTGGGGGCAAGTGCTTAAATCTACCAAAATATAAGCCACAGGAGACCTGGAATGTAAGGCCACTCCCACACAAACAGCACTTCTAAACAAATACCTCACAGTCTTATTTATACAGCCACATTATAGGAAAAAAGTTTATGTGGAGGTATAACCTATCTTGCTTTGCATGTTTTTCTCCTGGCTACTCAGAAAGCTGATTTCTACAAATTGCCAAAGAGAAGGTGTAGCCCAGTCTGAGAGTTTCATAGGTCAAGGTCTGGCATTAAAATCAAGCTGTGAACTTGTCAGTAGAGGCACTCAGCTGCTGAGAAACGAAACATCCATCAGCTCCCCATCAGTCTGACCGAGCCTAAGACACTGTAGTATTAAAAATTGGTTTTAATTAACTATTGGACTGGTACACGTTTTGAGCAGGTCGTATTTAAGTAGAATAATAGAATAGATAAAAAATAAAGCACTGCGAGACCTTCTCCTTAAAGATTGAAGACTGGGAGGAGAGGGCTTTGGGAAAGATGGGGGGCCAAGACAGCAGCTGGGATTTGGTACGCTGTAAAGTCTTCTAAGATGAATTGCTAAGTCACAGAACAAAGAGAGGCACAAACCCATGCAAGTCAGATAAGATGAGTTCACTGGCTTTCCAGGAAAACTTAAGGGTTTGTACGTTTGGTGTGGTTGGACTCAATGACCTCAGAGGTCTTTTCCAACCAGATGATTCTACGTTTGTAAACATTGCACAATCCTTTTCAGCCACCATGAAGTACTGAAGAAATTCCCAGTTTGGTGGAAGACACACAGCGGAGACTTGCAGTAGAAATAGTGAATAAGAACACAATGGACAGTTTTATCTTGGATTTTTAAAATTAAAAAAAATAACGAAAAGTTCTTTGAGCAATCTATGTGACTTGTAACTAAAGGAAGAATAAAAATCTCACATCAGAAAATACTGTTAGCTATAAATATGTAAATCTGTCTCTCATTGAGATTAGCAGTAGAGCTTCCCAGGAGCACGACTGCCTTTTTGTTCCCCACAATAACACTACTACACAAGCTGCTGCAACTCTTGGAATGAAAAACTTAACTCTCTTCTTTAAAACCCGGACACCAAAAAAAGTTAAACTGCCCAAAACAACATAATGTATTTTCTGTTCTTCAAGGCTTCAGATGTGTCCTATGAACAGATATTGAAATGAAGCTCATAATAAATGGAGCATCCAACACCTGCAGTATTTCAATTTGTTTGCTTTTGACATCTGCATGCATATGTGCACATATATCCATGAAAAGCTATTCTGCACTTTAAAGCCACAGTAATAAATAGGAGATTATTTTATGTCCAATAGCTCAGCCGCTTCGACAAAGATTATTTGCCTCCCTTGCTGTTTGTCTTCCAAGGCTGTTTGTGCTGCTGAGATAAGTACAACACAATGTGGGTCATCCCTGGTTGGGTGTGATATAAAACTCTTTCTATTGACTTTAATTGCTCTTCTAGCAGACCTTTAATTTGCAGTTAAAAGTCTTAATAAAACACCTCACCTAACAGCATGTGCCTAAAACTAGATCAGCTCATTAGTCGAATCTCTGTAAAATTCCACCATAGAAACAGTCACAAAAACCAAACACATTTATCTCTAAGGCATTGCCTGAAGTTTGTTTCAGTGACTACATCCAGTCTGCTGAAGAGAGATGCTCAAAGAGAGAGATTTCTTCCTTTTTAAAAAAAAAAGCAGAACACCATTCCATCACACTTCCACAGGACACCAACATAGTTAATTAAATTACTCTTTTCCTCTGACCAGTGTACACTGGAGATCGCTGTTTCCATGATACACTTTCTCCCCTATCCCAGAGCCACAAAATGCTATAAACCTAATGGACTTCCAAATGCGATAACCTCATCGCAGTCTTAGAAAGCCACAAGTCTTCTGTGGCTCTTCAATTTTTGGCTCTGCCCTCTTACCAAACCTTGGCTTAGATGGGTCTTGTTCCCTAAGAAATCCTCCTTGACCTTTGCTTAGTAGTTTTCCAGCTTCGTATTCAATGCTAATAAATGTAAATGTATCAGCTACAGCAAGAAGCATGCAGATTAGAGAAACACGCAGTTACACAGCCATATGGATGTGCAAAGTGTAAAACTCAAGGGAAGGACTTGAACAGACAGCAAATCTACCCAGCAATATGCACATTTAGGCCCTATTCCCAACAGATCCCATCCCTTAATTTTACCTGTTCTTAACTGCTACCAATTTCTCTATTTGTTTCAGTAGCTCTGTATGCACAGCACACTTTAGTTCTTCAGGACTGGCAACGCTTTAGCTGGTTGAAAACATTCTCCTGGTTCACTTTCTGAATGCTGTGATTAGGTAACCACTCAGGGTGATGAAAAAATACCAAACAATGTGAAACTGACTGTGGTTTGAGTTTCAGAATCATCCCTGTTAATAATTAGAAGTGTTAAAATGTAAAAGAAAACAAATACATTCGTTTTAATTCCTTTCTTACCTCACTGAAATAAAAACTATTGAAACATTTTATCATCTACAGTTCCCTTGCTATAAATTCAACATCCCCAGCTCTAACACAGAGAGAGCTTATTAATCCTTATAGTTTTGTAAGTGCAATAAAATACTAATGAAAACAAGAGTTACAACACGCTTTCCTCACTTTAATTAAAACATTTCCCTGATACAGTAAGCGTGCTGGTTAGGTAGCATGTATCTCTGCATCTTTGCAGTCCCATGCTAAATATATCAATGCTACTGATAATGTACATAGGCTTTTCCATTTATTTTATTGCTTTTTCAGATCTACACAAATAATAGAAACCTACAGATTTCACAGGACACATACCCACAGGGTGTCTACTCTCCCTTTCTGAAGCCAACCACCTTCCTGTAAAATCCTCCAGTGCTTAAACAGGGGACAATGACAAAGTGTTTGGTTTAAAAGGTATTTGCTTCATTTCACCTGATGACTTCTGGTTATATTGTCTCTATGTTAAATGTCCCTGTGTAGGCGTTTATAGTTCTGCATTCACACAAAACAATGATTCCATCACATTACACACTCCAACATTTTATAAGCATCTTGCAAATCATTTTATTAGTGTCTTGCACATCGTTTTCTGCAAGTGCCCTGATTTTAAAGCTATTTTAAACTCATTTGTTGGTTTACCAATGCCCTTCTGGTACGGACAAGCCAACAGACAACACGAGACGCCACAGGGAGCCACAGCACCTGCAGCTGCCACTTACACTGTGGTAATTCCAGAGCATCTCCAGGTCCCCACCATCATTGGTTTGAATCCAACATAAATAAAAATTATCCTCGTGCAACTGTCTGGCAGTCCAAACAAAATGAGCTGTTCTTTGTCTTGCTTCCAATTCTTGACAAACAAAAAGACGACCAGGTTTTCATTTGTACCTGTGTCGGCATCACATCAAGGATAAGGAAGTAATCCTCAAACCCACAATTACCTCATTGGCTTAGACACGGTTGGTAGAGCACCTTGTGATTGGGGAGGCTGAGAAGACAGTTTCCCCCGAAATCTGTTTTCCTGTACCACTAAAGCAGTAAATGTCTGGAAAATGAATGCCTAAGAACACACAATCTGATCTAGGCTTTAGAAAAAGGCTGAGATGAGAGTCTCTCAAAAATATCTATGTGCTACTTCACTCAGAGGACAGTCAAGTGATTATCAGAGAGACAGAATGTTTTTCTTCAGGACTAGGATGTCATATAGCAGATAAGACCTTACTAAAAAAATAAAGTATAAATTTAAGTTCTAGTTATTTTCAAAGTGTGAAGCGTTTATCTTTTGACAACTGTGCCTAGTCCTTCAGATGACTGGTGCAGGTGACACCCCTTTGCCAGACACATGCTGGTACAGAACTGGGAACAGCACTTGCTGCACATCTCCTCAGTTCAAAACACACAGGTATCCCAATTGCTTACAGACCCATTTCCTTGTTTCATGTGAAACGTGTGCTCAAGTTTTTGCACGAAAGCAGCCTAAGAGGCAACAAATGCTTTGTGGATCAAAGAAAGAAAAAACTATTAACTGTTCTTAGCTGGGGTTCTGACCCAGGGCATTGCTGATTTCAGGTGATGTGCAGTCCCCCTGCCAGTCACACCAGAGGAGGCTGGCAGAAGCTGGCGGTCCCACCTCCCAGACTTCACCTGGGGCCCATGCTGACGTGCAGGGCTGTGAAGAGCAACACATGTGACAAACAGTGGCAGAGCAGAATGGCAGCTAGTGACATCTTACCCAATTTCAAGTAAATGCAGGTGAATCAGAGCCTTGATTACCAGGCTAGCCATTCATTAACCTGCTAGGAGCCTAAATTCCCAGTACGATGTCATAGAGGTGTATAATTTAGATGAAATCATAAATGAAATATATCTATAAAGCTCAAACATTCAAGAGCATGATTTGTGATGTATTATTTTGTGACATTGGAACCATCTTTTTAAAGAAACAGTTCTCTTGCCCCGCAGAGGAAGCATTGCAGAAAGACAAAAGAGAATCCAAGAGGAATCCCTGCAACCTCTGCAAATGCAGGATGAGGGTGACCAAAGCCCAGTGGATGTGACACAATTTAATCACAGGCCTTTTAAATATTTAAAACAAAATGAACACTCAATCCTCCAACATCCATCAAAACCCCTGAGCAGCTCCCATTTGTCAGTATATTCTGCCTTCAGGAAGGTAGGAAGACAAAACCCATTTTTCAGAGGGGTTACGGAGGCACGAGGCAGCCAAGCTGGCAGCCCAAGCTCAGAGCCAATTAGTAAGAGAAAGAGCAGAAGGTCACTTGCGTCCCACGATTCTGGTTAGCAGACAACGTTTTGGGGCTAATAGCATTACGTGCTCTGTGATGCTGATCTGTTGAGATAAACGTGACAGTCCTTAGTGATGGCTTCATCAGAGGGAACTGCTGACTCAATATTTAGGCAGAGCAGCGAGAGCTGTTTATATGCATACATTGAAAAACAACAGATGACTTCTGGAGCAAAACACACGGGTAAAATTCTCTCTCGAGGCAATACGAAAGAGACAAAGAAGCTAAAGCACTCTCCCACAGAGAATGTGTAGTAAAGTAAATTACAGCCCTGTGTAGCAATTACCCATTTTCCCATGTATTCTTAGCAATTCTGAGATTAATAACTGGAAAGAACCAATAAAATACTATTACAGGGACATACACATCCTTTTGAGGAACTGCCACTCACTGCTTTCAGGTCACTTCATACCTCAACAGGAAATCAAAACATTTGCTATAGCATTTTTCCCACCACAATTGTCATTTAAGTTATGCTTTACACTTTCTAGATGAATGAACCTCATTATTTTATTATTTTTCTCTTGGTTTGTTAAGCAAAATTAGGTTACTTCTAGAGTTGAAGGAGAAAACACTATTATTAACGCTTCCAAAGATCCATTTGGTAGAAAAACGTGGTGAGGGGAAAGCACTGCTGTGAGTTGTGAAAAAGTATTGTATTTTGTCTGTTACACAAATACCATCCTCTCCTCTTACTGTTGTAGTTTTCCTTCACCTATGAGAACCATACTTGAAAAATAGGTCAAGACCGTAAACAAGTGTATTTGAGAATTGCAGCTCCAAGACATTCTTCAAAACACAGAAAAAGACATTAACACTTGTGTTTCCTTGGAGCCAGCTCTACCAGATTAGAACTGGAGGACCTGCAGCTCAGAGTCATCTCTCCTCCAACTTGATTAGTTCTTCCCAGTCCTCTATCGGAGGCCACACACCCGTTATTCAGAGAGCCAAAGCTGATTTCCTGGATCATTTTACTCAATGGGAATCTCATTTATTATTGAAAATAACAGAAACTTGACCTTCCCTGGAGACTTTTACATAAGTTCAGACTGGAGGTGAATTTGTCCAGCCTACATAATGCAAGTCAATTCCTTTGAGGGTAAAGCAGCATTCAAAGTGAACAAGGCTGGGAGAATTGAACCTTCTGTGCATAATTAATGCAACCATCGATCAGGGGAGCTTGGATTCAGATTTTTTCTGCAAGATAAATGCACACAGATGAACTTACACCTTTAAAAAGTCTAACTTTGAAAAAGCTTCTTTGATTAATCTAAGTCTCTTGCTACCGTCAACCTAGGTGGGTATTTTCCATGGTGCACACATCAGCATCATTCAGCACAAATGGCTCACAGGAAACGGTGGCAGATTGTGACTCTTGCTTGTCACAGTTATAGATACAATGTCTCTCAAGGACATTAAGTGATCTCCTAATCTATTCTCCACTTGGTGCATGCAAGATATTCCCACCAGCACCAGAGGGAATTACGTGTTGTGGCCATAAGAAGATGCCAATGAAAGCTCAAGCACTTCTTTTAAGGGCTGTCACATGCACTCTGGTAGCATCAGCAGTCCAAGTATCCAGCATATCTTTAGAAACCAGCTCATTCCTTCCCTTCTTAAAAATCAAGACAGACTAAAAAAAAGGATCATCTTATAAATAATTCTGTCATGTTTCAAGTTATACAATTATTCTGATTTTCTAACTTTCACGGTAATACTTTTCCCACTCTCCAGCATAGAAAAGGCAAGTTTTGAACTAAATAGTTCAAACACACCTACCACCAGTGTTCAGGTACTGTCAGTGGAGAATCATCCCTGCTGGCAGCTACAATTGGCCATAATGGTCAGTCTCTCTGAAAACCTTAAGGACAGAAAACCAACTCTCCCTATCACTCCACTCAGGGATGACACCTAGGCATAGTCAGTCCTGCCTTGAGATACAGGAATGGACTAAATGACCCCCTTCAAAGGGTGTGAGTAAATCACAACAGCTGGCAACATTGTAATCACGTAGTAGACATTTCAGCAGGGCAGAGTTCTTCTAAATTTTGGCAGAGTTGTAGTAAAGTGTGCTGGTAGGATTTTTTTTTATAGGTAACTAAGCCAATTCATTCATCTGTTTAGAGCATACCTCTTATAAACAAGTTTTTACAAAGTGCACATCTACACTGAAGTCGCTTGAGGACAGAGCTCAGCAGCCAAGAATTTATGGATTTGTTAGGGCAGGTGCTGCAGCTTGCCAAGGGCAAGAGATTGTGCAACTGCATTATGAGCAGCACTCAAATTCAAATCCAGCCAAGGGCCTTTATACACCTGTGATCAACACTTAACCATGGAGACAGTCACACACTCACCTCCACATGCAGGCTTACATAAATTCCCAAAGCAGATTAAAGGTTTAAAAGTTTGTGAGACGTTGAGTTTCGACACAGATAAGCATGAAGCCCAGCCAGTTCCCACCTCTTCCTCACCTCCAAGTGCCCCTTGCCCTCCTGATCCACTTGCACACCACCACCTCACACTGCTGGCTCATCCTTGCAACACTTTCAGGCAGCCCTCAGCAGTTGCATTTGGATTTAAACAATACCAACTATTTTAAACATTATTTCCTATAACCTTGAAAACAGCTGTGTATGATCATCATGGCCCAGGCAGATCAAAGCTGCTAACAGATGACAGAAAGAGCATGCTTAGAGTGACAGGGAGACAGATGGATGAACCAAAATGCCTGGAATTTGTCAGCTCTCGGCTCTGTGTAGGGCTGCAGTTTCCTGGTTTAGCACATCAGAAGACTATGCTAGAAAGGTTCATTGTATTTATTTTTTTTCATACCAGTTCAACGAATTCTTCTTCATTACCTCACAAACACAAGGTTTCTGTTCCTCTCTTGGACAGGACCAGGTGAGATCAGAAGGAAAAAATTCCTGCTTTTTGTGTAACTCCAATATGTCAGATCTGTTCCCATCACATAACTGGAATTTTCAGAGAAAGTTTGTTGTAAAACCTCTCCTAAATTGGATTTCTCCCTTCCTCTTCCCTTTCTACCCCATTGAAAAGGGCACTGGACAATCACTGTGCTTTTCTCCTTGAGACTGAAACTGCACCTTTTAATAGGTATTTCTGGTAGAAAACTAACTTTGACACATCCAACACATCCCTTGGACCCTGAGATAACGTCCCAACTTTCTCACCAATGCAGGATGAGAACTGCAGGTGGGGACACGCCTTCCACACAGATTGCAAGAACACTGGACCACAATGCCACTTCTACCTACTTCTCCCACTAAAGCAGCAGTGGCTACAGAAGATACCAGTTCCTGCACCCTCATGCTTTGCTTCAAGATATACCTCTTGTCACCACCAAAGTGACTAGAAGACCAAATCTGTCACATAGACATGGACTGTACTAATTTATCTGCATTACGAAGCAGGACTGCCTAAACTTGCCACAAAGGTGTTCTTAGTGATTAAATCCTGGAAGGTTATTCTTCTTTCCTTAGAGAACCCAAAGGAAAGGCAAAGTTGATATCACCTACTTCTCCAAGAGCTAGCTTGGTTCACATGCTTAGAGTAGAATGCGTCAAGGTCTCCGTGTTGGATCACACCTCAGTTAGGAAAGCGTAAGAGAACATCAGGGTTATCTCACCACTACTGGAAAAAGAGAGTCTTCATCACCACCAATACCTTCTCAGGGCAAGTTTCTAGCTCATCTTCAACACAGTTCCTCCCTTACTTTGTGCATCTTTACATGCTCCCCATCCCGATTTTGTGGATGCTGAATTTGTACAATCTAAATAAGGCTGTTTTACAGGGGGCACTCATTTCCTACAGGTCAAGCTCAGAAGCAGAGGAGTTTGTCACGGGACATCAGAGTGCTAAAGACTTGTCATCACATTCTAGGCAACAAGTTTTTATGAAGGTCGCGTATGAACAGCCTCCTGCCCTTGCCTCTGCTCTCATGCATTTCCCAAAGGGAACATAAACAGTTAATAGTTACTTGCCTCAACAAAATTACAAACCTCTACTGCTCTGCCTGTTTCACCTCTCAGTTCAGTGAAAATAAGCAAGACGTGATTGCAGTGGTCTAGGTCCCCACTAGCATACAAATAAGGAACAGTGGTGCAGAACAGGAATGCGTTACAGGAACGCCTCAAAGCTCTGCTGACACATGGATCCAGGTTTCATTATCACCTCCGGCGTTTACACCACTGTATGCTATAATTAGAAGTGTGTCAAAGCTCAGGCAGAGTATTGCAACCATCACTGGTTGCTTTGCTGGCATGAATACGATAACCAGCAGAGCATGAGGCAATGCTCTTATCAAGTTTTTAAACAGAGACTATCACCATCTTCTCCTGTTTGGGAAAGACCATATGGAACATTTTAAAGAACATCAGGTTGATTCCTATTGCAGAGACCCCAGGGACCCAGGTCAATGCCACCTTCCTGCCCTGGTGTTGCCAATGGGGCTGGGGACAACAGGAAGAAGGGAGCAGGCTCTGCAGTGAGAAAAGTGTTTAAAAATGCCACTGAAATCTTGAAGAAAACCAGCTGAAAAGCTGACCTCTGTAAAACAGACTCACATGTCAAGTACCATTTTCATAACTGATTAAATACATATAAAAGTTTTTATACAACTGCATTATTAGATTTTTAAATGTGTATACTCAAATGTTTCCTGGAGTAGAACAGCACAGCCAGAGCCATTCCTCACCCTTAGTAAACATTCCTGACATTTTGGTGCACTTGCTTCATTTTTCAAACTGGAACCCACATCCATTTGTTCTTTCCTTAGTTGCAAATAACTGATGCACGGCCTTTGTGCACTATTGATCTTTCCACAGCCATTTACCAACTTCAGATTCTTAATACTTCTGCAAAAGTGGCATTGAACCTGGTGAGTAACAAGCTTTCTAAACAATGGGTATTGCTTTATACTCAAAATCTTCAGACTGTTGCACACTCTCCAGAGTGATGGGGAACAAAGCTCAAGTTAACACACCTATACAGCTGACATATCAAAGAGGAAACTTTTGTTCTGGATCTCTCTAATTGTGTAAAGGGTGATTACACACACTTTATCGCTCACCACTGGAAAGTATGAAGAGCTAAAGTGAACTTTTATATACAGATTTCAGCATACTGAAAGTATTTGACTGTAACAGAAGTGCTGACTTAATCCAGTTACAGTAGTGCAACCTCTCTACCATAATTATGTATAGTTGGAGTTAATAAGCACTGCTGATTCAGAAGGAATCTCTGATTGGCCTGGAAAACTGAGAAGTGTTGGATAATCTGTTTCCTAAGAGGCAACAGAAGGCCTGAAGAGCATAAATGGAGGAACAGAGTGGATAAGGAAACAACAACAAAGACCAATCATGAATCCTTAGAGATGCTCTTACACTTTCTTTGTTGTTCACGCGATTGCAAGAGACCTAAAGGATTCATTCAGGACTTATACTAAAAGGACATCGCAAGTCCTTTTATAAAAAGAGCAGAGTACTGATTTTCTAAAGAACTGTGTTCTTTCCCAACCTCTTAAAACTCAAAACCTTTAAAATATCACAAATTCAGCCCCAAATATGAGGGCACGCAGAAAAAAATCATGACACGTGATACTACATTAAAACCACCTAAATAAACTGCAAAAATTGCCTTGAAATCTATTATATTGAGACAACCTAATAAAGCAGTTTCAACAAGTAATTTTTTGTTTAAATAAGGACAGGTCTTTCCCGTCTTCCTCCTCTTTTTCCTTTGCTTTGCAGGGAAGAGGGGCAAGGGAAAGAAGAGACAAGACTCTTAGCAAAAGCTGTTCCTTAGATTCAGTGTTTTTCTGTAGCCTTCATCTCACCAGATCTCACTTTTTAAATATTTACATACTAAATTTCCCATAAAATGATAATTTTCTCAAAAAAAACCACTTGTTTGATTGATACAAAAAGTTCCAAATCTGACACTGTGACTGGCTCTAATTACTAAATGCATAATGAATGTTGATAAGATTAACAAGCCATTCAAAAAATTTGTTACTATATTCACTCTACAGCATAAACTTCAAATTAGCAGCAATGCTAGCAGGCTATTAATATTCCCAGATTAACAAAACGCAAGCAGATCACACAAGGATGTGCTTGAACTTTGCAAAACAAAATAGCTGGGTAAATATTTTGTTAGCATAAAAGAAAAAAAGGTGTGAGTTGGGATATGTCTAGCAGGGGGTATTATGGAAACAGATAAGAGGGGCTCTGCAACACCTCCCTGAAGGAGTGAACGTATTGAGATAGTGGAACACAACGTTCTTACCCACAAAACGGGGCAGAGGTGCTCAGTGGCTCAGTGGTCCCTTGATGCTGACAGCCTGCTTTTGAGAAGCACAGCTCCACGCCAAGCCCCATCCCAAAAGGATGGATGAGAGGAGCATGGCGAGGCTGGTGATAGCTGGGGGTACACTGAGGGCCCTCTGGCTCTGCCCAGTTTGGGATAAAACCTGTGGGGAGCTGGGTGAAGCAGATTGTCCCAGTGCCTGTTTAAGCATCACCTTCTCTCAGCGGACAACTTGGTCCTCACACCTGTCACCAGTTGGGACAGGGAAGAAGGGGCTCCCCATTGGCCAATCCCAGTCAGATGCCAGCAATGGCAGTGTCCCAGCAGCACAGTCTCCTCCCTCCCTGATGGCAGGGAGCATGCGGCAGCCCCGCTCCCTTGGGACAAACCGGTCCCTGTCTCCTTCCCACCCTCCTCACCAAAGCCATCCAGCTCCACCCCCCCAGCACAACAGCTCTCAGTATCACTTACTGCACCACAGGAGAGGTCAGAGAGGGAATCCACACTTTCTGGTTGGCTTCGCATTTGTCTGATGCCCTGAAGCACCTCTAATTTAGTATATATTTCTTTTTAAAATTAGTGGAATTGAAATAAATCCATACTGTTTGCCAATTTCCAGCTTACGTAATCAAAGTCAACTGTGCATTGACAATTCCTCCCTTCTCTGCAAGCTAATCTGACAGCAGCAGGGGGGAAATGTAATGGGGAAAAAATAATCTCCTGTGGCACTGTCGCAATTTCCCCAGGAAACTAAAATGCCTTCACTTTATAACAGCTTGGTAATGAATTAAACATTTTGAAATCCATACAGGAACCTCAATAATAAAATCTTTAAAAACTGCAGACACAGTCGAAGCAAATAATAAAAAAAAAGAAGCAGAAATACGCTTGAAATTAAGTGGAGACAAATCACCAAGATATAGATATGGTGAAGCAAAGCAGTAGGAGCACCAGGGAGAGGGAAGAGAATCCATCCACCCGTCTAAGTTCACGCATTCAGCATCCGCATTTCTCAGATACTAAACAAACCAAAGTTACCGCACCCAGTTGTGTTCCCTTGTCAGAAAGGCCTAACTGCAGTTTTAATACACAGATATATTAGTTTTAAAACCTTTTGTTTGAAAGTTAACAGACACTCCAATTAAATAAAAGCCTATTAGTCCACTATGCTGGGAGGTGCCGAGCTCCAGGCATTTGAATGGCTTAAAATGGCTGCAGCAGTTCAAGGTTTCTGTAACTTATTGTACACAACACCATGGAGCACAGGAGATGAGTCTCATTCCTGGCTATACACTATTTTAAATTTAACAAAGGCAACGTAATTAGTCCCAGGAGCACCCCTCCAGTAACAGCTTCAGCTCCCAGCACTGGCGAGCAGTATGCTATGCAGTAATTATGCCACCAAGCTGTCAGAGCCTCCTTATCTGCATGTAAATTAGTTCATATGCTATACATCTGCTATAATGACAGTATTAAAACAAGAATTTTATAATGAAGCCATCCTCTTTATAGCAACACAGCACAATTACTTTATTAACATATTGCACATCTATGTCTGTAACTGCTCCCAGTCAAATCTCCAAATTTTCCATTCCCTCATACAACAAGACCTCCTTCGCTTCTCTCCCCAACTCTGTAAATAAATATAAAGAACAAGAACAGAAATTTCTAAACTACCTCAGTACAACACCACTCCTTCATTGTTCCTTGGCAAGTACTGAACCGAATGCCATTAAGTGTGACTTCCCATAATGCTCCAAAAGGTTAGAAGATGAAACAGGAATAATCAAATCAGCAGCTGTTTGCTCCCAGCCCTGACATCAATCATCAGCTTCTGTCGATGAGCGGCTGCCGGCAGCGCGGTCGAACAGCAGCAGGAGGGGATGGCAGCCCCACTGCAGCCCCGCACGCACTGACGCGGAGATGCCAAGAGAAGAGTGAAGCATAAAGTGAGAAAAAACCTTGACAAGAGAGGAGTGGCAAGTGCAGACCTGGGAGGGCTTCAGCCTAGAAGAGGCATGCGGGTGCCAGCTCCGCTGTGGCGAGGGTGCTGGAGGCAGTGAGGATGCAAAGGCGAGATGGCAAAGCCTGGTATGGCAAAGGCTGCGCCCCTGCCTCTGCCCCTCGGTGCTCTGATCCACCCGAGAAGCATCCTCACCTCTCTGGAACACACAGCAGGGCTTCACAACACATCAGCTCTCGGCCCCAGCCCTCTGTCAAACAGTAGTGTCAGGAAAGTTTGGTGCCTTCTCAGTCCAAGGGCTGTTTTCCAGTTCGGGTTTCGGAAGAGGCATGCAATTCTCTGCCACGGTTATTTACAGTAACTAACCTCAAAGATATAAAATTGATAGAAGACTTCACTAAATTTCCCTGTGGGTATTTTATGAGTTCTTCGCTTCATTACATTGTGAGCAACTGCTCAGCTCTTTTACAGTTAAAAAGAAAAAAAGAAAAGGCACAGAAAGCCACTTGGATCATCCCTAAACCTTCAATGGATCTTTACACCTATTTCTCAATTTAGGTCTATTTTTAACCTTCAAGCCTTATTATTACAAGCCTCTTTGAAGGAACTGTCAGGGACCTGCACTCCAGGCTTCCTGCAGCCTTACCCTGAACCCAGCCAGCCATCTCTCTCCAAGGAAAGGAAATACGGAAAAGCAATTTCTTATAACAGTGAATATCAATTCTGGGACCTAATTTCACTTAATCTGATACAGTTTGCTTATACTTTTTCAGAAGTCTGCTTGGGAACAGAGTAGTTGCTCTTTCCAGGCATCTTCCACCAGGAACAAAGGCAACTGGAAGTGGAGGAAAAAACAAAACAAAAATCCTTTTCCCTTTTTCATGTTTTATTCCCTCAAGCACAAGAAAGGTGTGGATAGGTCTCAGCCAAAGTTTCAGCACCACTTTGTTCTTCATGCAAATCATCTCTTTCATCAATTATCTTAAAGCCATGTATAAACATGACTGCTGTTTCAAAGCCAGAGGAGATAGGTGAGAATTACCATGGGCAGCACAAAGATGTTCAAATACTAAACAAACTCAAATCTGCTCTTAAAGCCTATATTTACAGCTTTAGTAAAGCCCTGAGTACTGACACCACAGCGCATGAAACAACAAACAAAAGAGCTTGGGAAAGGCACAGAGCAATGCTTCTTTCTCCCCTACAAAAGCTTGTTTTATTTTTGTCAGCATAACCTGTAGTTTGCTGGGTTTCTGTGAGATCAAATATTTGATCAGTTAATAAAAGGGATGATATTATGTGTTTGCCTGAGGGAATAAGGTCACTGGATTTCATGACCCTGGAACTTATTCCAGCTCTTGGTTCCCATGAGAAAAGTGCTAAATTACCCTTCTTCTTTGGGAGAAGGGAAAACAAAATCAGAATATATCATAGTCCTCCTGCAGCTACTAATGAGATCTTCTGCAGCCTTTGACACCACCTCATGAAATAATGCAGCACAAGCCATCTTATTAGCACTCAGTGTGCACCTACCCAAATGGACTCTATTTTCAGAGCAGTCAGTCATGCAAGGATCAGCTCAGTCTTATGTGCTGGAAACATCTTATCTTCCATTGCTGTTCTGCCATTTAAATCTCCTTTGTACTGCTGCTGCTAAGGGTGAACTCTGCTGTCCCTTCATGTCCACCAAAAAACCTTGTCATTAGCTGCAGCAGGGCTAGGGGCACATCCTGGAGATGGCATCTATCTCACCTAGCTTTCCAGGCTGACACGGCAGGTATCTCAAACTGAGCTAGTGCTTCAGACTCTCACAGCAAGACAGACTCATCCAGAGCACTGCTTGGCCAACAGCCACCTTATGATGGGCTGAGCCACACCCCAGGAGCATCGATTTCTCTTCACTGGCCTTAAAGGCCTTCTAGAATATTAGCTCAGATATAGGTGTCTGCAGTCAGGTGAGGTGAATGCTATGTGAGGAGCATAACCAACCCAACAACATCAACCCAGTGTCACCAGACCAGCTTCCTCAGTGGTCCTGAATTTTGGTGTAAACAACTCCTAGCTGCTCTTATTACCAGAAGTCCCTTCGTACTTCACCTGACAGCCTCAGCTTCTTCATCCTACAACTGGGGTTGCCCATCCACCCTCCCCTCCCTGTTCCATCTCTTCTCCTGTGTCTCTGCACACTCCTTCAAAACTGGACAGTTTTTTCCAGGCTCACTGGTACATTAATCATAGAATGGTTTAGGCTGGAAGGGACCGTAATGCCCATCCAGTTCCAACCCCCTGCCACGGGCAAGATATCTCCCACCAGACCAGGCTGCTCAAGGACCCATCCAACCTGGCCTTGAACACCTCCAGGGAGGGGACAGCCACAACTTTCCTGGGCAACCTCCACCAGTGCCTCAACCGCCCTCATTGTGAAGAATTTCTTCCTAATGTCTAATCTAAATCTTCCAATTTAAAGCCCTTCCCCCTTGTCCTATCACTACTTGCTCTTGTAAAAAGCCCCTCCCCAGCTTTCTGGATTTCTGCAACTCTCCCACATATCCCTCACCAGTGCCCTCACCATGTGGCAGGTTCTCACCAGTTGCATTTTCATGATATATGACAGCTCCATTCTCCACCTAAGACAGAAGCAACGCCTTCTGCAGTCTCTTCTAATCTCAAGGTTTCTTCCATCAACTGCATCGACCATGAGCCTCTGGCTGTCGCTGACAGCTGAGCTACTGTTGCTTGCTTACATTTTTGTTGCATTATTGAAGAAGAAATTCTGCTATCAGCACAGTAATCTGCTAGAAAATAAAACCACACGGAAATCACCTGCAAGGTGTGCTATTTTAGGTGGGCCCGCCAAATGTAGGTCAAGTTTTATTTAAAAAGTTCTAGCGATTTAATTTGGAATGGAAAAGTTCTCTGGGTTGCATCCCTGTTTATTAAGAAGCCTCTTACGAATTCCAAACTTTGAATCTATCCACCATTCTTTTTTTAAGGAAAATCAAATAAGCACCTACAATTTTTGTTCTCTGATTTCATCAAGCCAACTCTATGCTTGCAGCTCATACGTTCTGAGTGATAGTCATGAAAATGGAAATTATTATTTCACACTTTAAAAAAAAAAGTCAATTTTGACAGTGAAAAAACACTCAAAGCACTTGAAAATCAGCTCAGGATTACTTCTTGATCCTGTTACAATTCTGGCCGCCCCATTCATTGAGATAAGTATCATGTAGGGTCCTCTTATAAGCAAATATTCCCAAAGCCCATTCTACTCTGGCAGTCAAGTCTTGATGAATTTCACAGTTTTCCATGCAGCTTTGGCATTTTCTCTCCCTCATGGTAACTTTATTGGCCCCAGCAGGGAAATTGTGGTAGCACAGCCAGACTGCAGAACCACCCTGAAATACTGAAGTGACCTTGTTTTTTTTAACATATTGTAATATATTAGTCTGTACATGACCCACATTAAAACACAGGGGTTTGGCTTTTCTTTTTTTTTTTTGTTAAAAAAGTGAGATTGCTATTGCTCCTGAGCAAAGTTTAATCATCACAGTATTTTAATTTTGTAATTAAAAAATACTCAAGCCAATCCCAAACTGGTAGTAGGCTGGCTGCACTTCACAAAGGAGAGATGCGACAATGGATAAAGTAATTTATTTACTCCTCCTTCCTTCACCTAGAAATTAAATTCTTCACTGAAGATCATCAGCAAGACAGTGTCTGTAGACACTGACAACCTTGGCAGTGTCCTCTGCAGAGCAGAACAGCTGTTCGACAGGCACCTTGTCCCAGAAGGGAAAGTTACAGCCTTCTCCACTGTAAATGTTGCAGGTTTCAGCTTTTTGAGCACTCTTGTGTCATGCCTAAGCTTGCAAGAGAACCCTGTACAGAAATATTGCCACCAACATTGCAAAGGCTGTTAACTTGAAAAATTGCTCTGTTTTGGCATTTGTATTGTCTTAAGTGTATTTAAATTCCAGCAAAGCATTTACACTGAAAGCAACCTTACTTTCAAAAATCAGAGGAAACAACAAAATGTGAGCTTATCTAAGACTGTAAAGTGCTTGGATTCAGGTAACACCATTCAGCACCAACGTGCAGCCCAGCCGTGCCGCAGCACCTCATTGCAGAGTCCCTTTAGACCAACTACTCAATTGAAGTAGGGTGAAATAAAAGAGGAAAACTCATTTCACCTTCACCTTACCCCTGGCACTGGGCAAAAGACATTCAAACGTTCACATTCTGCAGCTCACCTGACTGTAACATCTTCTTCACAAATATGGGTCTTCCATCCCCCAGCAGAGAAATGAAAAAAAAGACTGCAATGTCTTCTTGCAGCACATCGGGAACTCACCAGTTTACATGGGGTCTCTGAAATCTTTGTTCCTACAGTGCTTGCTCCAACTGGTGTTTACAAGGGAAAGTAAAGTAGTGTCAACCTCAAAAGATCAAAAAACACAGCTCTGAAAAACTGCTTTCCCTTTACGTGCTGAGGTATGCAAAATGCTTTGGACTGTTGGTAAAATAAGTAACATTGAGAAGGGGAATTTTGAGGGTTTTTCTCACATCCCATCTCTAGCCATCCCAAATGGGTAATCCCAGTTTGGTTTTTCTTTTAATCTTGCTGGAGAAGAAAGGTAGCTTGCATCTAGCAACATTTCACAGAAAGCCATATGGCTCAGGATGCAAGTATAGCAAAATGACTGTGCTTTTCCTCACACCTAAGTGAGACTTTACTAGGTACATGAGACACAGGGTTTGTCTACAAGCTTGCTTCCAAATAAGATCAACTTTTAGGAATTTAAGAATTTATTTTTGGATTCTCAAATGCTGTACGGTCAGGCAGAAGATAACACTGAAGATACAGATTTAAATCTAGTTTCAGGATCTCACTTCTAAGGTCTTGGGGAAGTTGGATATTTAGCAGAAACCTGAGAGGTAAAAGCAACAGTTCTGCTATTGTTTATTACCTTGTGTGAAGTGATTAATACAGCAGTTTATTGCCTCAGTTGCACAAAAGAACTGTGTGCCAGCTCTTCCGGCTGGGAAAAAAGCACCACATTGCTTTGTAATCAAAAACAATGAGGAAGAGTGCCAAGGGTGAAAGGTGGAAGAAATCCTAATCTCCCTCAAGCAAAAGGAATGAAAAAGCAGAGTGGTGGTATAAAATCTTTCTACCTTTGTTTCTGCTGCTTCTGAGATTACAGTCACAGTCAGCTTGCTGGTCGACCAAGCAACGGTGAGAAAACCAAAGTGGAATCTGTTAATTCTTCTTTCCAAAGCAGAGGGACCATTAAACACCAGTTAATAAAAGACCTTACTAAGTCAATACATGCCTTTATCTCCTACATATCACTATTTCATGTTAGGGAGTAGCCACTAACTACTTATTCCATTCACCTGCCTTTAGCAGTGTTTTCTCCATCCTCCTACACACTATTCTCTTTGCTTGCAGTAACACTGATAGGCAATCACGGTGAGAAGCCATCAGCACTACACATTCCACTCTGAGTCTTCTTTCTCTATGACATTCTAAAATCAAAATACCCTCCTGACAGCGAATGGCTTGTCAGGGTACCAGGACCACTGATTGCTGCCCAACAACTTGTTTCACAGAGTCCCTTCCTTTCTACATCGGTTTGCATCGTATGTTGTTGGTAATCTTGCATACTGATTTCATGTTGAGCGCCTACAGCACTTGGCACAGTTTTGGGCTGTGAGAAGGGTGCCCTTCCTAGGCTACTCATCACTATACCAAGAATAACAATGAGACAGTTTGAAATCTCCTGTCCAGTATGTACAAGCTGTCTTCTCTAGCTCTAAGTTTAAACCATACTAAAACCAACATGAATGGGACTCATCAGCTGTTACAATCTTTGAACCTCTGCCTCTCTGCAGATACAGTAGTCATTCCCATCAGTGGTCTCTCCTCTCTGCAGATTTTCTGTGATGCACAGAATATTTTATTTAATAAAAATACATGCACTGCACTTAAACATTTTTGCATTGATATAGAAGCTCAGCAAGAAAGAATAAAACACTAAAAAAGAGAGCTTTCAAGTCTTGATTGCACAATTCTTTCACAAGTCTAGAGGTGAGTCTCTCATAGGGTAGGTGAAAATTTCCATGCTTCAGTAACGCACAGCTCTTGTTACTCAGGCTCTCTAGGAAACCTTTTCAAACCCTCTGCATCTTTGCATCTAGACAAGCTGTGCTTGGTGCAGAGTAAACCCACTCCATCCTGCCCGCAGCTCTGGCACATTGAATTTTGTAAGGAAGGAGGAGGATTTCCCAGCTATCTGGTGTGACATTAAAAATATGTCATGTAAAAGATTAATTTGAGGGCAGAGAGCAAGAATGAAGAATTTGCTTTTGCCAGACAGATTTTTCTTCTTTTTAAGCAGATGTCAAGTTCAAAGTCCAGCTGAGACGGTGATTTCAAATATCTATGATAAATGTACCTCAGTTACCACGACCACATACTTGCTATACTATTTGCACACATATATTTAACTCTACAAAAGCATATTTTACACAGAAACAGCACTCTTCCTCTGAAGCCTAGAATTAATTTACATAATGTAACTTTAAAGTCCCTTTCTAACGTGGTCATTCCTGTCAATAAAGAAAGAGAAATTGCAGGCACAGGTTTCAGCTTGGCACATGCTACAGTGCTCCCCCCAAAAAGACTGCAGCGGAACCCCCAGTAAAACAGTTGTTTAGAAGAGCACTGCTGCCTCTTTCTAGTCTGGAGTCTATACAGAGAGAGAGCTTATGGATCATGCATAATTCACCATTTGTGAAGACCAGGAGGAAAATAAAAGGATTTTATTACACACCTGCAGCAAAGCCAGTTGCAGAGCAGGGCTTTGGAAGCCATCTCAAAGGGTGCCTAAAGGTGCTCATCTCCCACGGCACCCAGCTGCTGCTGAAATTCAGTGGCAGTCGTGCACCACAGCAGAAACCTTGGCACCTTGTCCTCTGCTCTTACTTCTTCCACATATGTTCCCTTCAAAAGGCATTTTAAGACCAAAGGATGAGCCAAAAACCTGGGGGGGACTTTTGATCATTCCCAGCATGGAATGCCTTACGTAGCATTCCAGTTTCTGCAATAGCAGCAAACACAGCAGTAGCGTTGCTGCTGTATCTCTGTTATAACCAAAGAAACCTACACTCAGAATCCAAATGAGAGAATTTCCACTATACATAAGCTGGGTCTTTCATTTTTTGCTTCCTCCTGCCCTCTCTCCTCAACGTTTAAAGGAATCCCTCATTGGAACGATCTTATATAGGACACAACTACATTTGGCACTCATTCTACCTCGTAACTTCAAATATTACAGTCGCTAAAACTCTGTACAAGTTTTAGAAGAAATGGTGCTGCTGTTGATTAAGACTATAACCTATGGTCACTAGATAATAACTAATGAAATACAAAAACTACTCGGTCCTCCATGTTTCTCAATTATTCCCAACACACAGTCTGTATTTTTTTTAACATAAAAACCAGGCAACATCAGAACGCCATAAATTTTTACAATGAATCAGCCACTTCCCCTTCATTAGGCTTTGCACAGTTCATACTATTTCCTTTCTGGAGAAAATCATGACTAGTTACTGTCTGCCTTGAGAAACAAAACTATTGGTAACATTTTCAGCGGGATCATCTGAAATGGATTTCTAATAATGTACAGGTTAAAAGGTTTCCTTGTTCTCCCCTTTCTGCATCCAGCATTTAAACTTTATGGTCCCAATGACACTATGAAAGGCACATGTGCTTAATAAAAAAACTGGTAAAGAAGGATGTCTTAAAACATATAACTGCATGCTTAAATATAGAACAGACATGAACTCGGGCAGTCACCTAATAGGAACAGGTTCTATTCATTCCTCCAGCAGCCAGCCTTAGCGTAGGAATAACTGACGCGGCAGATAAAGGCTCTTATCCTGGGCTGGTTGTACATAGCACTTCATCAGTACACTTAAAGGCACTTTACTAGAGCAGGGATGTATTGTTATCCCTATTTTATAGAAAAGGAAAAGCTTCCCAAGGTTACAAAAGGAGGTCATAAGCATGTATCTACAACCACTACCTCCATACCTAATTCCCATGCTTTGTCCATGGAGCCACACTGTAAGAGCTTCAGAGATTGAATTTTTGTGTTAGTATTTAACTCATTTCTCGACAAACCTATGGGCATTCACATTATTCTATCTTCTAAGTTGGAATGAACTAGCCCAGGCCCCACTGTGTTCAAGTACCCAACACCAATGGCTCATCTCTCCATCTCTGGAAATGCAGAGGGTGGTAGCATTGCCTTTGCTTAAACTTTGGAGAAAATATGGATGGCCCTGATGGACTTCATTTAAATAGGAAGAACAGGAAGTATTTCAACTGTTAACAATATAAATTTAGATAATACTCAGTAAATCTCAAGGTGAAAGTCACAAGAGATGGATTCTTGTGTTAATTCATTCATACAAATTTAAATCCACCCTTCTTTTGGAAGAATAGCAGAAAATAGCATGAGGGAAGTTAGGGTGACACGTATAGCGAGCCTGTCCCTGTGGCTGAGAGTTCCTACTGTTCCCTGGGAGTGAGGTGACACCCAGAAGCTGTCTTCCTGTCTGGACCATAACTCCCCCATATCTCAATGCACCACAAAACATGGCTTGCAAGGCACATTGCCCTCCATCACATTAATTTTAGCCAGACTGGGTGCAGATGGCACTCTCTTCTGACCTCCACTGGCACAGGGAAGCCTCAGAGCACCTCTGATTAGAATACTCGAACTGAAATGTTCTTTTTAGTGACTGTTTTCTTTGGTTATTGCTGGCAGCCAGCAGCGTGCTTACCTTTGCTGCCTTCCCTGCTTCTTGAGCAGGGCATCGTCCTGGCAGAACAAGCTCAGCCCAGACAAAGGAAGGCTCCAGCGTTTTGCAGCTGCCTGTCTGCTTGCCTTTCCCTCCTCTGTCTCGGTTTGCTGTCTTGTTTTATACAGCAATGACTAAAGAATTCATTTTTATAAAGTGCTTGAACAGGCTATTTGATATAAGCCTCATTTTTCAGAGGTGTCAAACAACTCGGCTCCCGCTGAGCACAAATGCATCACCACTTTCGAGCACCGGGAAAGCGGGACTGTGCTTGGTCACCAAGTGGGAATGGAGCTGGGCTGTCCCACGGCACAGGGCTGCTGGCAGCAATGCAAGCTGCTTGTCCCGTGAAGTCTCACTGCATTTCTGGGAGCTAGGTAAAAACTAGCAACATCATTGCAGGTTGTTCAGAGAAGCCGTGCAACACCCCAATGCCTGGAGGTGTTCAAGGCCAGGCTGGATGGGGCTTTGGGCAACCTGATCCAGTGGGAGGTGTCTGTGCCCATGGCAGGGGGGTAGAACTGGATGATCCTTAAGGCCCCTTCCAAACCAAACAATTCTATGATTCTATAATTTTTTAGATGAGGTAACAACAATCAGTGCCTTGCTTGAAGTGTCAGACTGAGTGAAAATTCTGAAATGTTCATAAAGGATTGTAGCTTGAGGATAACCACAGCCTTTATTTAAAAATCTTCTGCTTCACAGCTCAGCCACTGAGGTTAGCCCCAAAACTTCACACAATTATCACTTGCAGGTCTGTATTTTTTGCAGCTGCTAATTCTGAAATACATCAGAGAAACAAATGAAATGAATAAGCAACAGCTTTCATGAAGAAAGCAACGGAAAATCAATAGCGCTGGATGTTTCTGCCCAGACCTTTCTGCCCGTTTTGGTTGTGACAAGGTGGAAACAAAATACAACCACATTCCGCACAAGCTCACATCTCCACATGCTAAAACTCACGCTGACACCACCACAGCACTCAGAGGAAGTGGCTGAAATGTTAGCATTCACCACGAATAATTCCAGAAATAATGGAGCTACTGTTCCCAGTTCCAATCCAGAGAAGAGCACAGCCCACAAGCACCTACACTGAAAGGGGCTGCGCCAACAAAGGCAGATCCAGCACATAAAGATTTTTCAGAGTGCTGCACTGGGAAGTAGTGGGGAAATAGGACACTCTGGACTCTCCAGAGATCGGTTTCTATTTTCATGGCTATTTTTTTACAAGCCAAGGGACTACAGAAAGGTATTTAAGCGAACACACCCAAGCAGTAACTAAGGTTTACAGGGTTTACTGAGGTCAGAGGGCTGTCTCACAAATTTTTACAAATGTGAATAAATTTACAATTCTAAAAATACCTGAGTACCTGCCATGGCAGGCAGCAAAACACTAATATTTCTTTCTATACTAAATCAGTTCTGATGTACTCCACTGTCTGAGAGCTACAACACTTTTTCAGAAGTAAAATCGCTGTATCTTGACAAAATAAGGGAAAGAAAGTGAACACCTTGTGCAGTTGCCCTCAGACAATGGGGGACTGGGAGAGGTGGAACAATCCCTCCCCACCACACAAAAGGAATTTCAAGGTGAAAACCACTCTCTGGAGAAGGCTGGAGAAGAGCAGAAGGTCAGAACCCGCCTGTAACAGAAAATCGGTTTGCAGTCTTGATTACAAGATACCATAATACATTTAAGATTAAGATACCATAATACATTTTTTTAAGCAGCTCATTACCAATTTACTGAAACATTAGGGCTTTTTTGAGACTGTTGGAGATTACTGTTTAAACCACTATTTGAAAGTGTACTGGCTCACTGCATGGATAATTCATTCTGATGGTAATACAGACACACAAATACTATGTGTGTTTAGCTATAGTACTGTTCATTTTTAAAAAGTGATTTTGCATGTACAGTAAGCGTGTTTTCACATCTGGACCATGAAGTAGACAAATTCATTTCCAAACAGCAAACCATAACTTCTTGGAGCACTAAACGGTACTTCTAAATAAACATAAATATTATTTTGACATTTGGATACTTTACACAGCAGTAAACAAAGTCATTAATAAAGACAACAAGGCATGTCTCCATGCGCCAGGAGATACCAGACTGTCACCTTTTTGAAAGGGTCAGGCAGCTTTGGAGAGAGGTAACTACCTCAATTAAAGCCTTTAGTCTGTCTGGAGATTTTCTCATCTGTTCAGGCTGAGACACCTCTTGCTTTTTTTCCAAAGGATTAACAAACAGAGGAAAAGCAGTTCTCCCCTTGTCCACATTATTATTTTTAATAAGAAAAATAAATACTAATCAGAATACAAACCAAGAGCAGTCCTGAAGAAGCAGAAAAGCTTTCTCCCTCATCAATCAACAACTGGACCACAGAGACTGGGTAATCATCCAGCAGAAGGTCCCATTTAATATGACCAATACATTAGAAACCTTGGACAGAGAGGCCAGTCTGAACTTTGGGCTTGGTAATGAGCTCTTAGTTTCCCACAGAATGAATCACAACAGTGCTGCATGACTTCATATAGTTTAATTTCAAGCCTGTTTTTTTACTATTTTTCCCCAGCTTAAATACCATTTTTTCAAAGCGAAGCTAGGGAAAAAGAGAAATGAAACACATTTTAATGAACTCATGCAAATATAAGCCTGGTGAAATGAAATCACAGGCCTAAGCAGAATTACTGCATTGAAGACATTTGTATGTTTTATGCAAAGCTCATCTAAATTTGAGTAATTGGACCTAATTTGGCAATCTGCACAATCAGTTTGCAAACTTCAACCACTGAATTTTAAGTATGAGCCTGGAAAATCATTAACATTTGTATTTATCACAGTGGCCCCAATCCAGCACACTATTAAAATCTATGTTCAAGTTCTGAATGAGGTCTTAGCATACGCACAGCATCCAAGAAACTATCAGGAGCTCTAATTACAGAGAAAAGTCATTGATATGTTCAGATCACACAATTTTAATCTCAAATCAATCTCAAATCTCTGAAGTTTAAGGCTGGAAGCCTTCCTCAAAAAAGCCCACAGTCTTTATTCCTTGTCCATGCCAGGCTACCTGAAAAATGTTGCCCAGATCAGAAACACTGCTTTATTGCTTTTTATCTCCACCCTCTCCTCTTCTCTGATGGTCCTTGTTACCTGCTGTTTCCCTCCTCGTGCAGATGTTAACCTGGTCCCTTTCCCTTTCCTCACCCTGTCTCCACTGCAGTGCAGGAACTTGATGTGTTTTCCATGCTTTGGGAACAGGGCGTGAACACCAAATCTGTCTATTAAATGCAGTTCTCCCATGCTCTCCCCAGCACATGTTTTGGCTGCAATGAGGGTTATTTTTCATTTGCATCTCATCTTTCTTCAACAAAAAATGCAATGGGTCTTGAACTTATAAAAACATTCTTGCTCCAAATACGTTAAAACACTTTGTAGGAAAGAAAACTGTTTCCCATTCAACCCTACTTATGACTTGTGTTTTTCTGAAGGTATCAACTTTAAGGAGAAGGCAAAGCACATTTTTTCAACGTGAAAACTGCCAGTCTGAATTTGAACCAAAGTCCGAATCCATTTCAATGGGAAGCATCCCAGCACCTTACTCAAATACAGGAGGGCAAGCAGCCTGCACTGGCATCATGAGCCCTCTCCACACAACCAGACCACCAGCAGAGTTTAAATACAGTTGTGTGTTGGCAAAACAATTTTAAATCACAGGCATAGCCAAGATCTACTAAGGCAGAACCACGCTAGATCACGTGCAAGTTCAGTTTCTCTCCACGCATCCTCGAGAAACGTGTTAATTGCTCACAGCTCTAACACAGACTTTCAATACATCTGCAAGACACACCAACACACACACTAGCTGAGGGGAAGATCTGATCCTTTCCAGTGTACAATATAAGGATATCAATCCATTTTGATATCACGGTTTTCCCCCTTCTCTAGCCTCCTTCTGCTATCCACCATTTATTTTCCCACTGGCCAGTACACCCTTAGATGCTGGGTACCCACACATCACCCTTGTGGTGGGACGCACCTTGCTTACACACTTGGCAACAAAGCTCAACTGCCCTGTGGACTCTTCATGGGGATTTCTGCACCAGGACAGGGTAGTGAAAGACAGGAGTAACTCTGTGTAGTGATGAGCCAGCGCTGCAGCCCAGCACCTCGAATGCCAACAAGTCCCGCATCTCCAATCAGTTCCTTATACACTGGATCAGAAATTGCTGTCACAAATTAGATTTCTTGTTTTGTAGGTCATTTTAAGAACCAAAACTTGAAGCAATATGATTTAGACAAGAATTCAGAGGAGCATTCCCCCAAATCAGGACAGCTCTGCAAAGAATTCCTGTTGCTCCCGGGACTTCCACAGTGTAGCCAGAAACACCTGCTTTCTCTTTCACCACGATCATGGCATTGCTGTAGACAAATCCTTTCCAATTAATTTGGTATTAGTAAAATCACAGTATCACAAGGTTGGAAAAGACCTCTGAGATCATCTAGTCCAACCTATGACCCAACACCAGCACCCACTCGTCATTTAAACCATAGCACTAAGCACCTCATCCAATATATTTTTAAACACCTCCAGGGATGACGACTCCACCACCTCCCTGGGCAGTGCATTCCAAAGGCCAATCACCCTTTCAGTGAAAAAGTTTTTCCTAATATCAAGCCTAAACCTCCCCTGATGAAGCTTGAGACCATGTCCTCTGGTTCTGTCTGTGGTCGCCTGAGAGAAGAGACCAACCCCTGCTTGCCTGCAACCTCCTTTTAGGTAGTTGTAGAGAGCAATAAGGTCTCCCCTGAGCCTCCTCTTCCCCAGGCTAAACAACCCCAGCTCCCTCAGTTGCTCTTCATAGGGTGTGCTCCAGCCCCTTCACCATCTTCAGACCTTTTATTTTATATCAGGAGAAAATGTCAAACTTGCTCAAGATCCAACACATTCTTTGACAATTGCTGTTCAGGTGGAGAGAAGCTTCTGGTGTAGAGAAGCACACAGGTCATGCACAGGAGAATCCCACAGCCCAAAGTATCTCTTTATATGGAATAAGCTGATCATCCAAACTATGCTGCATGTTCAGCACATGCTGTTCTTTTGATCAGGAACTAGCAGACTCTCACTACATGGGCAACTGAGAAGGTACCAGCTGCTCTGACAACACCAAATCCGAGAAAGGGCCCATCCTCTAAAAGAAGACTTTCCCTGTGACTGCATGGCAAAGTCCCTGCATCTCAACAACTTGTTCACCCCAGTCTATCAGGCTGTAGAGGCTTGAAATGGGGAATGTCACCAGAGCTGAAGCTTCCAAATGCACCTGAGCAACGCAGCTCTCTTCACTGCTGAAAAAGAGAAATGACAAGAACTAACGGGGTTTAATGGAAAAAGCAATTGCTAAAAGATAACTGGGCAAAACCACTTTTCAAGTTACACTGCAATAGTCACATCCAAGGGAACTGCATTTCACCAGCTGGCGTGCATTTAAACCAAAAAATGTTGTAGTGCCTCAAGTACTCAGCCTAGGCTTGTGCTTAACAATCTCCAAAGTTTGATCATTAAACATCATCCAAATTGCTGAGAGACTATGCCTGTCAACAAGGGCCCAGTCAGGTGTTTTTATTAATCATAACTAACATTTTAATTCTGGGACCTTCGTGAGGAAGGGGAAGAGTGGGGCCATGTGCCTTGTTTCACACGATGAGATGACAACTCAGATCTGCAGTGCCTGATTAATATTTCACGATCACGATCCACTGGGTATGCGGTGTAATCCTGGTGGCTTGTTTTGCTCTACGTTCACTGCATCTCCAATGTTATTTGCAACAGCTTCATGGAACAACAACAAAAAGAGGTTTCATTCCCGCAGGACGGTGTTGGCTGACCTCTCTCATTGCTTCATGTAATTCAGAGGGAGCAACTGTTAAACAGGAACTGAAAGTGCCTTTCAACTTTGAAAGGGGAAAAAATGGCACCACGGATTTACATATAGATAGCATTTCAGGGGAGAATGATGCTGATTTCTCCTGCCTTGCATTTATTTAGCAGGTCAACCTACCAGAGCGGTCAGAAGATGAGCCTGCAAGAGGCACTGCTCGATACACAGCTCTGTGTCATCACCAACAGCTCAGCCTGGTAACATTAAAATGACATTAAACCACAGTACCATCAATGAAAAGAGACAACAAAAGCAAAATGCATAACTTTAAGCACAACTCTACAACTGAGCTCCATCCTAGGAGTCCACAGAAGTCTCTTTCTTAGTGAAAGAGGAGTGCAACTTAATATTTGACAGTCCCTGAGGAGGGGCATACTAGGGTCTGCCCCACATCCAGGCAATTGCTGCATCATCCCAGAGGCACTAAAGCAGCCCAAATACCACACCAGCAGTGGCATGGAGCAGACCCACTGCCTTCAGGGAACACAATAGTACAGACAGCTTTTCTGAATCAACATCATCTTAACACATCTCAAAGCTTTACAGTTTCATTGCAATGGATGGATAGGGGTGGGAGGTGGTATTTTTTTCCTGCTATTCAAACACCTTTAACTGCAGTTACTCAACAACTCTCATTCTCTCTTAGGAATACGAGTGATGCTTTTAGTGAACCCTGTCTTAAGAAGGTATGTGTCAGTGAAAGACTGGGATATTTCTAGATCTCCAGTCTCTTTATGCAGCTTAATGCTAATGAAAGGAAACCATTTTTTGCACACAGTGAAAGGGAACAGATGGTGTCACAGTTCTGCTGTGGAATTTAAGCAGAGTGACAACCTATACAGCAGATCGTCATCATGGGTGAAAGTCTTTTTAAGCTGTAGCATGGAGGGTTTATTTGGTTTTTTTTTTATTTACTTATTACCATAACATTTGGAAAGTTTTTCTTTCCTTTTCACAATGAAATGTAAGAAAACGGTATGATAATCTCACCTCCCTACAAAACCTCAGAAGACACATGAAGACCAAGATTTTAAATACACCGTGAAGGAACAGCTGAAAACCAGCACCCATAATGCCAATTGTGCTCTTCCAGTCATGTATCTATCCAGACACTGGTGGCTGGACAGCAAACCAATGAGGGCTTAAAAGGGACACTATAAGTTGAAAATCACTCCTCTATCTGAAATCAAGTCTCTAGTTCTAATTATGCTTGCAAGGCAGATAATAGAGGAAAAAGAGACTGTTTTTGTATTTTTTAATAATTTTGTATTTTACACTGTCAGTTGGCAATATTCTGTCTATAGTTCACCTCACTGATTCCTTTACAGGCTCACTTGCTCTCATTCTGGAGAAAAACAAAGGTTAAAAAAAGCAGATAAAAATAACAGGTAGAAATTTAACCAGAAATAAGGAATTTAAAAGAGGCTTTCTATCCCATAGATTTGTTGCTGCTGTTGTTTACTGTCTGCTAGTTAAATTTTCCTGACCCTACTGACAACTGAGTCAGAGATGATGTTTTCATGTGCAAATCCTCCCAAAGGCATCTGAATCCCCACAAAGCATTCCCCTTCTGGTCAGAGAGTCCATAGGCAACCTGAAGTTTCACAGTTTTCACTATTTTCAGATTTCTCTTCTTCCAGCTTATTTGAGCTGCCTGTATCAGTATCTTATAGTGCATACCACAAAAGCAACAGATGAGATGCTCATCCACTCCATAATTCACAATGACAATAGCCAATCTCTGCTCAGCCCACAGCCCACAAGACAAGGGATTAATCAGGCAGCGACATCCTGGAGAAAAACAAAGCTCAGGCTGCTGGGTGAAGGTTTTGACCCCTCCAGGAATGGTCTGGACCCACTCCACTCTACCTGAAATTTTGGAAAATGTTTGGTTAATGACAACTCCATTTTGCACAGGGATGGATGACAAATGTGTCCAAAGTTGCAAGCCTTATTATGGTCTTCACAGTGAGACAAGGAAAATCAACTCTTAGATACATCTATAAACTCAAACAGGGCTAGGGACACGTTACTATTGGCATCACCCTCACTTCTAACTGTGGGGACAACAGCAACTGGCCTGCAAGATGCTGTGAAATCGAATTTATATAAATTCAGGTATGAGTTTGCATAGATGAGGGGTTGGAGATGCAATACAAACACCGTTTCACAAAGTGCTCCTGTCTCCTGTGGGAGAGGGTGCTCAAGGTATTATGCCCCCCCCCCCCAGGTCTGTAAAACAGCAAAGTCTAAAACTAATGTATAATACTAAACAGAAGCTCCACACTACAATGCAAAGACCACCTTAAACCCATCCCCATTTAGCTGGGATCCACACATAAATGTGAGGACAAATTAACATTTTCTTATCAAGGTGTTTCTTCACAAAAGAGGGTGCCAAGGCTCTTTCAGAGACCTAGTAAGAGAGACCACAAGAACCATTAATGCCACAACAGCAAATCAGCCCTGACCCCCAAAGTGGCAATGCTTAGAGGAACCATTGTGCAAAGATGCATTTGGGATGGGACCACTTCAAGTATGGAAAAGTGGTAAAATATTCACAGTGCATGAATTTGAAACTCACTCCCAGGAGTTCACAAGATGCAACCTGCTGATTAACACCTCCTGCAACACAACACAATGCCTCCGGACACTCCCTTTGAGGAGAAGTGAAACACTTGGGTTTTAAGGCATTTACAAGGCATTTCTTAAAAGTGTGGAGTAAAATCACTACTGTGCTCCAAAGCACCCAGGCTCTCACTGCAGAAACTCACCCACTATTACACAGCAGGTGTGAAGTGAAGAAACAGAAAGAGATTGTCTGTAAGTGGGGTTAATCCCTGTAGGTAATACCCTTTCCGTTAAATTGTGCAGCATTTTCCAGTCTGCGGATTCTCAATCCCATTTAACATCTCTCTCACACTGCAAGCAGACACCTCTGAGCTCCCCCCTCCAATTCTGCACGGCTGTTTTTGCAGGCAGCAGCCAGTTAAACTAAAGGCTGCTGGTACTACCCCAGGAAGCTGCAGGGGGGTGGGTGAGCCGCACAAAAGACCTCAACACAAAAGGCCATCCCTTTCACCCTTTTTTTCTTCTTCATTTTCTCCAGCTGAGCCAGAGCTTTAAAAAATAGATGCAGATGTGGGAGGGGGTAGGGAGTGGAGGGGATGATATAGGGCAACACCTATTTCAATACAAACAATCAGATTTGGTGGGTGAGGGGATGTAGGGAGCCTTCAGCTTTCATCTTCTCCCTGCTTCCAAAGGAGCCCTTTAGTCCGCTTCCCCAGCACTCACAAAAAAATCCACACAGCATGCTCCAGATATTTTCCAATTATTTTTTTTTTGCCAGGAGAAGAGGTAAAGGGCCTGACACCAAAAGGACAGTGAACATCTTTGCATTCCCAGCAAGACCCGCACGCTGCACATAATCACATGAAAAACATGGCTGGCTGGTGCATCGACAGATGCAAACGAGAAACACCAGACTTAGCCTTATTTAGATCACAGCAAAATTAAACGGGGAGGAGAGCGGGAGGAAGGGAAATAATTGTGGCTGTGTAACATGGCTGCACAATTTGCAAAGCCTCACGACTGCCAGCTTGCAGGGAGCAGGGAAAATGTGTGTCTGCTCTAAAGGGAGCTGTTCTGCCACCCTGCAGCACAGCCCCTTCGCTCCGCTCTCCGCCAGCCAGCACGAAAGGCAGGGAAGGACTAAAATAGTTTACCTGATCGACGTAACTTCACGGGAGCCGGAGGTAGGGATTCCAGAAGAAATGCAGCAAGGAAGAAAATAATCTGCTCGGATCTTTCTGGCAGTCCACAGACTCATCTACATGCATCTGAGCAAGCCCTTACCAGCAGCTGCTTCTTTTATCAAGCCCACAGGCACAGCAAATTAGTCCGGTTAGACAGTTCAGTCAATGCGGGCTATTCAGTGTGGCTGCTGTGTGAGCCTGGCTTCTCCTGTCCCCCTGTCCCTGGGTAGGCACCCGCCCACCTCCACATGGCCCTGGATAAACACGGCTCTCGCAGCACCCACCGAGCAAACCACATGATCCTGACAACCAACGGCGCGGGCAAACGCTGCCTGGACCTCTCGCTTCGCCCGAGCAAGGCACAGAGAGCTGGGTAAACAGGCAAAGCCTAAGAATGGGTTTACTTTAAAGGGAAAAGCCTTATTTTTCTTCTTTCTTTTTACCTTCCTCTTTTATTGCCCTCACGCCTCCCCTTCCCAAGGACGGAAAAAAAAATGAAATACTTCCCATCTTCAGATCTTTGCATCTTCCAAATCAACTTCGTTCTGAAAATCAAGTGTCACTCTGAAATGAAGTGTCATTCAGTCTTCTAAAGCCCAAAGCATCAGGCAGAGAGCCTGGATGAAGCCTCATACAGTCCTGGGGAGAGATGCTGACCACAGCCAGTGCATCCTTGGTCTGCACAAAGCCAAGGGTTTGCAATTTTGTCATTTCAGAAAAACAAAACATGACAAGACTTTTTTTTCTCTTCTCTCTTCCCCAACATGAACCATCTTAAAATATGCAGGCAGAAATAAACACATGCACTGAAATAAAGCCCTAATGAGGTTGGCAGGCAGCACGCACTGTCTGCCATCCCTGGGAGCACAGAGCAAGCCTAGCGGATGCAGCACACAAGAGGGATACACCTCTAAAATACACTCATGAGTGGGATCCACACGGTCAAACATGAAGAAGAAACACTTATAAAAGCCATTTTACTCTTCTATCCTTACACAAATGAGAGAAGGACTAAACCCTTCTCTTTCTCCCCCCCGCCACTCCCCAGTGTATCTGTAGGACTAACAGAGCCTTTCTCCTACCATCCAACACAGGAAGGCAAATAATGCATATGGAGGGCTGCTATAAATATGCACACATATACACATCTCCTCAAATCACAGTTTCTCTTGGTTATCTAAACTCTCTTTTCACAAAGTAGCACAGTTAATTGGGAGAGTTCTCCAAACAATCTGGCTGATGGCTGCCTACTTTGTCAGTACTTGCAATTAACTAGGAGCTAGTGTAAGCCATCCATGCAAACCATTGATAAACACTGATAAGGTATGTGATGCTTAAAAAAAAGTAGGTTTAACAAAAAATTGGGTACTAGGAACACACCATGCTGTAATACCACCCAGCCATCTCTCTAGCTCAAAATCCTGGCTCCTGGAGCCATCACACACAAACCACACAAGTGCAAACCTCCATAAAACCTTCTTCCTCTTCTAAAAAGAGAAAGGAGCTCAGTATTTTTATGGCTCTGAAAGAAAAGTTTGAACTGACTCCCGAAATTCCTCAGAGACTTAAGAAAATAGAGAAGAGAATTAAAGGGGGGGGGGGGGGGGGGGGAATAATAAAGAAAAGAAACAAACCCCATGCTTCCTATGCCATTCCCAGCTTCATGGAGTTGTATGGCTGGTGATGCCCAAAAGCAAATGAAACTTTACATGAGGATCACTGTTCCAAATGTGACTGCAGTCAGGAAGAAACACCTCAACAAAGGTACGACTGAAGTGTGGAAAGTTCTTGGAATTGGCTACATATTCATTTCAAACTTGGGGGAAGAAATAAAATGCAAAACCATGAACTGGAGTGGCAGGGAGGGAGCAAGGCCTTGTGCAATCCTGAAAGGTAAAGCTGTTTCTCCGCCTGCCAGTGATTTCCAGTGTCAGCAATAAGCTGTTATCTTTAATTTGCTCCTGCCTGAGTGGGGAGGTCTGGTACTACCCCTTTGCTCATCTCTGCACACTCATTATCTCTCTTGCCTGAAAGGTGAGAGAAAGCAGGGGGCAGGATGGAGGACACTTCTGTGTTCCAGACTAATAAGCTCAGCACATCACTGTCCTTCACCCCACACAGGATCCCTAGTCCTGTGTTAAGGGCAGTCTAAACTGCCAACAAACCTGCAGCTGCTGCTCACACGAGCACACAAGCAGTTGCCTTTATGTGAGCAGTGCACGGCCTGATGAGGTTCAAGCCCACCCACCCGAGAGCCATGGGGCACGGCTTTGATCCTGAGGGGGACATGAAGCACCCGACTGCTGGAGAGGTGAAGGATGTTGTACCCACAGTGCTGCTCCTCACGATCAGATCACAGTTGGCACCTTGCAGGAGTGAGCACCCTCATCTTCCCACGCTGCTTCAGCAACATCTACTGCTCAGCATCTCAAAGGGACTCCAGGTGCCCAGAGCACAGGGACAAAAGTGGTGAAAATTCAAGCAGGAACAAAAGCTTGAGTGTGCACAACGTAAAGATATGCGGGCCAGGTGTGATACCCACAATCCCAAGCACAGTGCCAGCAGAATTTAGCCTTTATTCCCCCGTTTTAGTCAACAGGAGTTTGTCTTTGTCCTTGACAGCAGTAGGATGTGGGACATTAGGAAAAAAAAAAAGTCCAAATCATCACCTTGGATAGGTGAAAATGAAACTCCCTTCTTTACTGTCCCATTTTATTCCTAAAAGACAACTTAGAGCATTGTTAGGATTTATCTTAATAATTCTTGAAAATATTTCGAAGGAGGATAAAGTGATTTAGAAGTTATTTTTCCCTTGTTAGAAGAATTCAATCTAGCTCTCAAAAAATCCAGATCTTTTTCTCCAGGGATCTCAGAAGCCCTGATGCTCAGCATCCCTGACAGACCCCTCAGACCAGAGATGGCTGCAGTGCCACTCAGGTACAGGTAACACCTGTACCTCTGCTCTCAGTCTCCTGCTGAAACACTAATGCTCGCTGTGCAGTCCTGGAGTTGGCCAAGACTCTGCAGAAGGCAACCAAGGGAGAAAAACACAGAAGCAACCTGAAAATGTGAAAACAGATGGAGCCCATATCCACAAGAGTGTGAAAGGAGGAAAAAAAAACAGCCTCACCCTTTGGAGGTGGCTGGCAGCACAGCTGGTTGGTTCCCAACTTCTCTCAGACTCTAATTTCACAATTCTCTTGCTGAACAAGGAATAGATGCGGGTGTCCTTGGAAAGCAAATCTCACTTTTCTCAGGTTACTACACAAAGTTACATGAATGAGGCACAAAGCTGAAAAGTAGTATTAACTGTCAAATCAACTATGTGCATTGTTATGCACTGCTTTTTTAGGTGTTCATTAATTTTTGGAATAGATCATTTAATCTGCACTGTATAAACCAGGCCTAAAACAGGAGTTCCTCTGGTACTGATTTCAACGAGTTCCTTTCTCTGCAGATAATATTGCAGAACTATTATCAGCTTTAGAAAAAGCCAAAACAAAGCAACAAAAGAACCTCAACCCACAATGCTTTGGTATTCATTCTTGCTTTTAAACAAACTCTCTGGAAGCACATATTCTAGTGACTTCCTATGAACAGCACATATTCTAGTGACTTCCTATGAGCAGCAATATTTTCACTGATAAATAGAAGTATACTGAATATGGATCGTGAAAATGCCCCATCTGGTACACTTGGCCATTTCAATGTGAATTCTTCCTTTGTTTTGCAAGAGCAGAAGCATAAAAACATTATAAGTCTTACAGCATTAAAACTTCTCAATTTTTTACTTCTCCATGGCTTTGCATAGTAAAAGCAATCATCACAAGTATCTCAGCTAAGCAGATTCTAGTTGATATAGTGAACAACACTTGTAATGATCAGAAAACAGCAAGAGGAATATCCACATAAAATTTTCTATTAAAGGAAATGGTGCTTGCTGTATTGAATCAGAGAAGTGCTTCACTCAGGTGGTCAATGACTAACATTTTGTCAATATCCAACCCACTAGCAAATTATGAGCTGCTATATTTACTTAGACCTGAAAAGCCCTTTCTCCTCCCCCGACCTTGGGACGTACCCCCTGAAGAGCAAGAGCATTCACCCACAGCACCACAACGGCAGCATTTAGGTTTGATGTTTATAGATGCAAGTAGAATCAATGATGCTAAAAGAGTCTTTTAGAGTTTCACCGTGACGTTCATCGCTGCATCCCAGCCTCACCCAAACTGCAGAGATGCTCTGCAAAGTATCATTTCAGGTTTGCTCCCCTGCCATGGGATATCTCTTTTTCTCCCATTAGGAATGAGCAAAAAAAAAAAAAAAGACTGATCACTTTTACAGTGCTTAATACATTCTGGCACAACCTGGCCTCTGCTATAAACAAATAGCCTCAGCACATGAAACCCCTGAAGACTGATTAAAAGGAAGCCTGATTTCATCTGCACTGGTTGCACGCAGCCATTAATATTGTTTAACACACAGCCTTTTGTTCTGCATAGCTGGAGGGCAGCTCACTGCACTCAGCTGAGGCACCTCTGAAGGTATGCTCCCTGCCAGTGACATGTATGATTATGTTAATGGTGCTTAATGTTTCTTTAACATAAGGAAAACTGACACTAGCAATATACAAATTGATACTTGGATGTAAAGTGATGCTATTAAGTTCAACAGTGGAAGTGTCCGTGCAGCCCTGCTGATTTATAGAAGCATTAGGGATAAAAGCACTTGGGTTGTGATGGACCATAAGCAACCAAGCTTCCATTCAAAAGAGCTGATTCCTAAGCAGGGCAATGCTGGGTTTGGACAGAAGCAGCCTTATGAGAGGCAGCCGAAGGAACTGGGGTTGTTTACCCTAGAGAAAAGGGGGCTGTCTACAACTACCTGAAAGGAGGTTGTAGCAGTTTGGGTGTTGGTCTCTTCTCCCAAGTGACAGGTGATAGGATGAGGGGAAATGGCCTCAAGTTGCACCAGGGAAAGCTCAGATTAGATATCAGGAAAAAACTTCTTCACTGAAAGGGTTCTCAGGCACTGGAACAGCTGCCAAGGGAGGTGGTGGAGTCCCCATCCCTGGAGATATTCAAAAGACAGGTAGCTGAGGAGTGCAGGGATCTGGTTTAGTAGTGGACAGGTACAGTTGGGCTTGATGATCTCTAAGGTCTTTTCTAAACAAGTGATTCTATGATTCTATTCTGTGCTGTGCTATTCTATTCTAAGAACGCTGAAATATTGGAAACGTTCAGAAGAGCATGAGAGCAAAGAGGCACTGGGACAAGAGACAATTGCCTAGAGTCCTTAAGTCCCCAGAGGGACTCCTACAAATGCCCGTTCTGGGAAGGAGGTTTGGACTTGTCTGTGCCTTACGTCACTTTCCTCGCAACAATTCTGTGTTCTAGGATTGGAAAATTCTGGTTGGTTTATGGTCTGGCAGGACACGGACGTGCACACCACCCAACTAACAACCCAGTGCCCTGCTGCTCCCTGCCGAGGGAGCCGTGCAGATTTACTGCTGCTCTGATTCTAGCCCCTGCTATCTCTTTACTGGACTGAGCAAAGCACAATTTTAAACCAAAATTAGGTGATGGAAACTCTAGGGGAAACCCTGCAGACAAAATGATTAGGAAACAATTCTTCCTGTAATATTGAAACATTAAAATTTAAGTCTGACATTTTCAGAAATATATAGGTGGAAGACAACGCTGTCATCACTCCTCCCCATCTTTAAAAATTAACAGACAGAAGAATAAGCCAAGCATTTTAGAAAGCCACAGCTCACCTTGTTACACGCTAGAAGCTCCCCCATCCACAGATCCATGGGAATGCTGCCTTCCTCATGCCTGCTCCTCCCAACACTGGCTGTTAACGTGAGCCAGGCTCGGATATGCAGCTGATCAACATCAAAGGATTCACTTGATGCAATTTATTCTATTCTCAACCATTCCGTTTTAATGACCACTGTGGAGTTGTGCTGCAGGAGGCCAGACTTAAACCTAAACCAGTGCAAATCAGATCACAGCTTCCAGTCTGCCAAGACGAGCTGTCCATTCAGACCAGCTCTACAATCTCATTAATTTTAGATAGCTTGATGCTTCTCATAAGTAAAGGACACCTGGCAGCAATCTACTCATCTGCACAGGGCTCAATAAACGACAACAATATTAAAAAAGCTTGTGTTCCTGGTGATCCAGCTGCTGCAGACTCTACCCTTTTGGCCCTCTGATCACAGGAGCTTGGTCACTCCTGCAAGGTGAGAGCCAGTCCTTTTTCCATGAACACTGGGGCCTCACAAGCTGTGCTGCTGAAAACCACAGGAGTTTCCCTGGCCAGGGAGGACGTGTCCTCAGTAGGATTGTGAGATCCTTCACACGTCAGTGAGGACACTTCCCTGAGCACAGATGAATCGGGGAGGTTAAGTTTGCCTTCTGAACTCCCTCAGCTCCTCGTTTCCGATTGATGCCGACCGCTCCACACCTCACCCACGAGGTCCACATAAAGGCAATGGTTTCTAATACAGGTTTAGCACTGCCTTGGCACAATGCAGCCAGGCTGTTTCTAGACCACTGACTGCGCTTTGCAAACCTGTGAAGATGCCACAAGACACATCCCATCAGCAGTTCAGAAGCACGATGAGCTCTGTTGCTTCTGCGTGCCATAAAGCCATCCCAGTGCTGCCCATGGGCCCCAGCAGACCTGCCAGCAGGCAGTCTCTCAGCTAATTCGCGACTCCTCATTGGGGATTTGGATTACTCCAGGCATCCATCCCCATCCAGCCCAGCTGTCCATCATGCATTGCAATTCAGCTGCTCAGGAGGGGCAAACAGCTCAGAAGGCACAGGCTGCCCACCACTCCTGTTACCACAGACTGAATAACAACCCACCTGCAAGTGATTCTTTTAATTTTGTCAAAACAATATCCTGTGATGGAAGCTATTCTTATTAATTGAAACACAGGAGAGATCGGGCTGAGGATTAGAAACCACATCTCTAATTTTTATTAGTTAGGAACATGCAATACTCGTTTATTGTTTCTTTTATTATTTCAATCTAAATTTAACTTTCCTTATTCTGCTACCAAACATCAAGCACTAAATAGCTCATTCTTTTTGTTTATACTTTGGTGAAATAACATGTAATAGCAAGCCCTTACATAGTGCATTGATTCTTTGGAATTCAATACACTTTATATGAGAACCAAACAGCATTCCTACTTATTAACAAAGGACAAATCCAAAGGGACACAGAAGAACGGAGCCTATTTTCCTAAAACCAAGCAGCCAAGCAAAAGGCAGTGCTGAGATTTGGACCCTGTGGCTCCTGAATGCTCAGTGTGCTGTCAGCCACGACTGCATCTCTGCCCAGGAAGCCTCAGCCATGCTCCCCAGGAGCCAAGAAGAATGTACAAGTGAGAGGCCGACGGGAGACAGGCGCGCACGGCCCGTGCCTTGAAAAGGGGGCTGAATCAGCCTACAATCTCCCCCTGCACCTAGAAATCCTCTGCATCAATACAAATGCATCCCTGCTTTCCTACAGGAAAGTGGAGTGATTAATGCTTCTGACCAGCTCATTGCAGGCCTCATATCAAACCATATGTAAAGACAGATATGGATTGATTTTGGATTTTATTTAAAAGTTAATCAAAGAGCTGTGCACTTTTCAAGAAAGTCATCTCTCTACCAGACACTACAAAAAAAAAATCCCCAACAAAAAACAACAAGCCATAGCACTTTGTATCAGCAGCTATGCTCAAGATGGTTAATAGAAGGGAGAACAAGAGAAGACAAAGCTGGTAGCTGCTACACGTGTCCAGCCAGATCAGATCACCAGAAAACGTCCCAAGAAAGACAGGGGACAATACCCTTGACCATTTGTAAAGTGAAACATGTGATCAGGTCAAATAAATGTGACATTTCTAGAGATGCAAAAGAGGACGATTTCTGGCACCAAAGCCAGGCTCCTTCCATCATCTTGGTTTCAGAATGAAAGCCTGGCTGTGCTTTTGTCTCTCCTCTGGTGCAGCTATAGCTTGGCATCCAGTTGCATAGAACAGAGCTGTAAGAGCCTGCAGTAGGATTTGTTTTACAGCCAAACTACAGACCAGGTCCACTTTCTGGAAGATGCTGTAGTAACAAAGAATAATGGGACTGATTTCTGCTCCAAGGCACATACAGTTGAGTCCCAGGCCCATTATGATACACTGTTGTCAGTCATTCCAGTCAGGGAAACATGCATTCAATGCATGAGATCATTTGTCCAACTGTTGTGAATTATAAGGCAAGGTTTGTCTCACTGAGAAGGGACCAGCAGAGTGCCAAGGGCTTCTCAGCAGAGAGAAAAGAGCTCAGACTTCTGTAACAGGACAAAATAAACCTCCTGCCACTTCTCCAATGTGATTAAATTATGCCAGATCTATGACCATGATTTAGAATTCTGTGTCAGATTTATAAACAGTTACAGAGCATTTACACACAACTCCAACAAGTCTTGACTAACAGTCTGAACACCAGAGATCCAGCAATGACCCCACAGAAGTTCACATAATGCTTTAAGGCCAAATGCTGTGGTCTTTTAATGCACGATAACTGGGAAGTAAAATACATAGCAAGGCATGAAACTAGTAAGCCTTGCATCTGGACCAAGAAAAGGCAACACAGCAGTGTAGATTACACTCATAACACCCCCCCCAACCACAGAAATAATAGTATTTAGAATTTTAAGTGTTATCAGTGCAAATAAAGGTAAATTGTGTATCTCTGCATGATTTTTAAGCTGACTCAACATCCTTCTATAACAATATACCAGCGTAAAATTGAAATGTCTTCACGGTTGAGAGGAAAGCCAGATGAAACACAGCGTGAGCACCTCTGTCCCTGGCCTGCTGGGGGTTTGGGGCATTGTGCATCACCCTCCTGTGCATCAGCTTCCTTTCCACACAGCAACCACCTTATGGTCTTCATTTGGTATTGAGCTCATTTGGAAAAACACAGTCTACTGGTGGAAAGCACCAACCCAGTTTATTACTCATTTTTCCCTTCTTCCTCAAGTATCCCACTGCTAATTACAAGGCAAAAAGTGATGTTTTCACACCTGTAAAAGCAGCTACTTTACAGTGCTGGTCTTATCAGAGCAAAGATGAAACCACACGTAACCAACCCCCAGAAGAGAACCCGCAAGGAGGATGGTTGGGAAAAGGGTTGTCCCATTCCCAACCCCACACCTGGACCAAAGGACAGGCAGCCCAACCTGCCCTCACCCCATAGCTAATCCTACTACCTTTGCAAGCCTGGGGATGTTGGTACCCAACTGTGAATGAGGTGAACCCTCTTTCCCATAGGCTTTGCTAACAATCTCAGATTTAGTTAACTGCATCTTTTTGAAATATGGAAATGTGTGGGAAGAGGCAGTGAGAACTTTTAAAAATTGCAGTACTTTGATCCTAATTAACATAGTTGACTGAAAGCAAAATATGTAGAGCTAATTTTCACAATATTTTTCCACCATCCCTAGACAGAGCCTTTTTCCTGGCACTGTTTAAAATTAATGAAGTAAATATGTTTGCATATTTATCTTTTCATTACATGGAAACAACAACAAGGAAAACAGATTGGACTGACAGCAGAATTCTTCCACTCCATAGCAGTCTGGATGTGGGTTTTGTTACAGTTCATACAATACAATCCAAATCAAACAAGCAACACAAGTTCACTGGCCATGTAACTAATAAGTTTTATCCAACAGAGCTTCTACAAACAACTGCCATAGGAATTGACCCCTTCATTTTATTTTTGTCTCTATGGAGAGATACTGAAATGGTTTGCAAGGATACAACATCCTTCTCAGAGTCTAAAAAACAAAGCAGTTGCCAGTTGCCCCCACACTAGCAAAAACAAATATATGCCAAGTCAAATTCTACCATATGCCCAATAGACTCAGGCAACAGAAAACTGAGAAAGAACATACAGATACAGGTTCATTAGGACTTCTGTATTAATTTTCAAAGAGTTCTCTTCATTTTTTTGGAACCTGTTGCCCAGAATCTACAAACAGAAGTGCCCGAGATGTCAGTGGTCTCTATGCCACACTGCAACCACGGTCTGGTCTGCACGTGTGGGATGGGAGGATTGAGCTGCATTTTCAGCAAACTCCATGCAGAGAGACAGACAGCTTGCACAAGTCCTGCTCAAAGCTGCAGGCAGGTCTCGAGCACAGGCAGCTCTCAGAGTCAGGGGGAATGGGATGTATGTAATCAATACGTGCGCAAATTAAGCAGGAGAAGGAGCTCAACATCCCCCTGTCCAGGAAGATTCTACTCATCCCCACCAAGTCCCTTCAGTTTAGATGTACCCCTTAAAACATCTGGCTAGGTATCCTCTGTCCTGGGAGACAGGGTGAGAGAAGATTGCATCTGGCATCAAGAGTTGCCGCTTCTTATCCAGTTTTACCTTAATTAGCATGGATATAATAATTCAGTAAAAAATAGAATATTTTTTTTTCCAAGGGTCACAAAGGCTAAGTAAATGTGATGGATTTTGCTCTACTCAATGATTCCTAGTTATGCCCCGATTATTGCATTGATTGCCATTACGAATGCTGAGCACCCATGACTGAAGCAATAATTAAAAAGGCAAGCCGTACTCAGCAGTTGTTCCCCTGTTAATATAGAGCTGCAGGTTTTGCACTAGGCTGTCTGCAGCAATGATTACATGTGCACATACACAAAATCTCACAGAAACTTAGATTTCAGAAACTACACAAGAAAAAAAAAAAAACAAGAAAAGAACTATTATCCCCTCTCCATCACCACATATTAGAGAATTAACTGGCATGCAGTGTTATTAGCATTTGGTCTGCTGGGAAGAAAAGAACAGAGGATACTTTCAACCCTGATGATGGCATTTCAACCATGAAATTTTGCTGTTTTCAAGTCTGTGAAGTTCTTAGAGAGATCTTGCTTTTGTGAAACTTCACCTGCTGTACAGCTTTCATTACAGCTCTGGCCCTTAGAGATGAAACTACAAACACACCGTTTCTTCCTTCCCTCCTAAATGGCCCCATGCAGATGTCAGCTTCTCCATCATGCATAGAAGGAAAAAAAAAAACCCTTCTCAGTCTGTTTCTCGTCCATCAGTTAGGAAGTTTGGGTTTTTTTTGACTAAGTAGTTTTCTTTTTCATGTTACGAACGAGCAAGATCATTTAATTGACACTGTGGTAATGGCATGGTAACTACAAAATCCCTCGTTATTCTCCTGCCACAAAAGCCTAAGACATAACGATGGATCTCAAAAGTAAATGTTGCCTATGTGCATAAAAGGGTTTGCCCTCTGAACTTCTCTGAGGTGACACAGTCATTACTATATAAAAGTGTGAGCATTTTCTTATATTTTGCAACAATTGTCAAGCAAGTGAAAGATTTCATTTTCATTCTCATGTGAAGGCAAGATTTAGTACCTTAGTGGAATAGACAGTGTCAGAAGGATTTTAAATTGTAATGCTATCATTTTAACATCTTTAAGGCACTCTTTAGAAGATAAACTCATCTGCCCATAATGACTAAATGACACTGTAATGGAGAAGAGCTAAAGATTTTCTTACAGTAATAAAAGAGAATACTTCACCTGGAGAAAGAAAAGCAGAGAGCTATGTAATTCCTACAAACACTTTAAAGAATCTTTTAAAATAATGGAAAAATAAATACATACATTATATTTACACACACATAGACTAAACCAGGACTGCTGTAGGTCTACATTTCTGACAGGAACTATCACTTCAGAGAGGCAAGATGAAAAAAAACCATAAAACACTCAGCAGAGCACTTGATGGAGGAACATAATTCCAGGAAGGAATTGGTACGTAGTGGTCACAAAATTGGCGAGAGGTGTTGGCCAATACTAGCACTCCATTAATTTCCAAAACCACCTAAGTAATATAGCATAAATATTGTATATATGATGCACAGAAGAAAGCTGTTTTAGCTGAAAGCCCTCAAAGTAAAATGAAAACCAACTCCATTGTTTTCACTAATCCTCTGTGAAGTACCCTGGTGCTACACAATGTATTATATTGTTCTCTCCTATGTATCCAAAAAGAGAAAATACTGAACAAAGCCACTCCACTCTTTTGCAGACACGAATGGCATAGATCTAGGGAAAAGATTTTGTGGGTGCATACCCACAGTGATTTGTGTGTTTCCCTGGATGCTGAATTTGGGAAACAATTGTCATTAGAAAAAATTGCTCATCACAGTCCTACTTGGTACAACAAACACTGCATAAAATGTATTTCAAGGCATGATTTGCAACTGAAAGCCAATCAAAAAGCAATGAATACTCTCCAACTAAGCTAAATGGAATAGCATGGCTCTTGTCAGCCAGCACGCGAACCCAAAGATTATACTTGACATCTGGCGGTAGGTAAAAAACATGCTTGGTGAAGCACAGCTCGCACAGTACTCTGCAGAGTAGTGATACCAGGCAAGTCAGGAACTAACAACAGCTGGACCATTAGAACAGAAGAAAAAGAAAATGAATTCTTTTACAGAACCACAGAACCGTTTAGGTTGGAAAAGACCTTTAAGATCGAATCCAACTATAAACCTGACACTACCAAGCCCAGCACTGAACAGTCATCTACACAGCTTTTAACTTCCTCCAGGGATCGTTACTCCATCATTTCCCTGGGCAGCTGTTCCAGTGCTGGACATCACTTTCAGTGGAGGAATTTTTCCTAATATCCAGTCTAAACCCCCCTGGCACAGCTTGAGGCCATTTTGTCTCTTTCCATCACTTGTTACCCGGGAGAGGAGACATCCACCTCATTACAACCTCCTTGCACGCAGTTTAGACTGCGCTGAGGTCTCCCTTCAGCCTCCCTTTCTCCAGACTAAACAGGCCCAGTTCCCTCAGCTTTTCTCATAACCCTTGCACTCCAGCTCCTTCCCCAGCTCTGTTGCCCTTCTCTGGATGCACTCCAGCCCCTCAATGTCCTTCATGGAGTGAGGGGCCCAAAATTCAACACAGGATTCAAGGTACAGCCTCAAATTGAGGCTCATTGTTGGGTCCTGGACTTGGGCCACAACACTGCCAGGTCCTTTCCCACCAGGCAGCATTCCAGCCATTTGTCCCTAAGCCTGTAGCGTTACGTGAGGTTGTTGTGGCCCAAGTCAGGACCCAACACTGAGCCTCACGATTAGGAGAGACAGGATATCCCAATATAGACTGTACAAAATCCTCTTTGTCCTTTGATTAGATTCTCCTTTTGTTTGCATTACTCTATTCAAATCTATTGCAATAGCTGATCACTTCACCAATACTCTCCAAAAGCAGAACTCTGCTTTGCAAATGCACTGATGCCAAACAAATTTCTCCATTATAAAATAACAGTTGCAATCCTTCCTTCCCAACTGAGAGCTAGAACATAAATATGCCCATTTAGTAAGAATGCAGAACCATCAATGTTTATTAAAAGCACACAAGACATCGAACTGACAGCAGAAGCCAAAATATACATTATGATTTTGGTCTTGTCAGTACTTGCATGCGCAAGTAAGTAAGAGAATAAATACTTTCCATTATTCCCACTTAAAAATCATCAAAATCCTGTTTTTCAGTTGAAAAAGAATCATATATACTTTCCACAGAAGATTTGCCGATATTTTATATTACCTGAAGGACAATTCCTTTGATATTGTCATATCAGGTCATGTCTAGCAATACTTTCAGACACAAAAGCATTACCTTAAACCAAATAAAAAATTCAAGAAAAAAAAACCCTATCCATACATCTCACAAAACAGCAGCTTTGAGAGACCATGGATATGCTCTTCAAGTTCTGCCTGTCATAGGAGGCTGGTTATTACTGCTTTTCCCTTGCACTGAGAACAGCTTCGCTGTCTCTGACCTGGGCCATGGACCATGCTACAATGACAATGGGGTCTTTCTGGCTTTTATATTTTTCACTGTGGACATTTCAGAAGGTATTGCCAAGGCAAAGCTGAGGCAAAGCCACTTGGTGCTACAGTGAGCCATCCTACAGCCACCGGTTCTCATATCGGTATCTTTATATACACACATAACCTAAAAACCATGACAAAATCCAGGTATTTTTCATTCCTGGCTCTGAGGCAGTATCTCGGTTTGGCAACAGGAAATCCCTGTAGGTCTGAGTTTTCTGGGCGAGAGGGAAGAAGAGAACAGAGGTGCTTTTTTTCTGAATTTCTTAAAAATCATGTGATGCTATGAATTATTACTTTTACATCAACACTTGGGCGTGGCCACTTTTTATAAAACCAAGCAGATGTATTGAATAAATGATGGGAATGGACAACAAAATGAATTTATCCTGGTAGAACAGCTGATAAAATCTGCAAATATTGGGTTTTGCTGATGGAAAGCCTTTGCTGATAGAAGACTTCAAGGATAGGCACCAAGTTTCTCCCTGGATTCATCACATAATGGGATTTTCAGACCCAGTAGATGCTGGCCTTTCTGTTTACCCTGAAATTAATGGTAAAACTCCTCTTTCCACTGACTGAGGGAGAATCAGCCCAAGGAATACAGATAAAAATTATAAGACTTCGCTTAAAGTTAAATAATAAACTACAAACTGCCACTACTACAAACTAAATTAACTGTCACCGCAAGGGCATAAATTGCAGCAAGTGTAGCTGCAATAGTGAAAGTTCTCTAATTTGACCATTCAGAAGGTCACGGATAGGGGGAAAATGCCACTTCCACATTTTTCTTCCAGAAACACAAGGTAGAAATTAACAGTTAAGATGCAGTGAAGAGCATGGCTCAATTTATGCCGCCTGTCAGAGTGCATGATCCCCAAACTGATTCTGAAAGACCTTGCTCCATGCAAATACATTGTTCCATTGTAACAGGACAATTCAACTTAACAGTATCAAAAAGTCAGTGAGCATCTGGAAGTATTGATAAGGTTTCAGTTTATGGACACTTTAGTGGGGGAATTGCTCTTTTCTTTCACATAACAATGCAGTTATTATAGATTTGGGGAGGTTGGGCTTGAGGGCTTTTTTCCCTGCTTTTGGTTTACTGTACCTTCATTTAACATATTTGCGAGATCAGTGGAACTGAATTTCTTCCAGTTTTAATCTTGAAATACAGGATATATATAAAGAATCTTTCTCATCAGTTCAACAGCTTGTCTTATCCTGATGCATCAGAATCAAGAGACAGCTCACTTTGGCCATATGTTTCAGTTGTTCCTCTCACTCCCCCGCTGTCTTTCCACACATACCATGACCGTGGACAACCTCTCCTTAAGTGGGCAAACAAATGGTTTAACTCAGATTTGCACAGTGTTTGCTGACTTGTGTGGGCTCCAGGATCCAACTCAGCTTTGTCATTTCAGGCAAACATATTTCTGACAGACACTAAGGTAATTAGAGGAGCTCGGTTTTATTAGATTGATGACAGATTAAAAGCCAGGACCTTAACTAGCAGAAATCAGTGTTGGTACCCTGAAATCCATGGTGCTATGCTGATTTATGCCAGCTGTGAGCATGGCCCCAAGTCTTTTACATTGTTTTGTGCCCACTTAAGCAATGAGACTTCTAAAACTAAATGGTTTTTGAGCCTGCCTGTGTGGTCCAGAGCCTACTTGCCCAGCATAGGGCTCAATGCCATTCTTACATTCAGTTTCTACTTCATACTGCCTACCCGACCAAATGGTTTAAATTCATGAAGAACAACATAACTGAATTTCAACTTTTCATCCCTATACAATGAAAAAAAAAAAGTAATTTCTCATTTTGGGGACCTCTGTAGTTACCAATGGCTCTGGACTGTCTGTCCCTCGTATTTGTCTGAAACTGTTCAGTGTGTGTCTCCTTTATATCTTGCATCCTCACCATATGAGCTGCCTACAGATTGAACTGGTGTCAATTTCTATTATGGAAAACTCCAGAACCCACAGGCTCACATCCAAGATCCATCAGCCCAAGCCTTGTCTAAGCGGCATACTGGTATAGGCACCAAATTCTAAAGGCCAAAAGCCTCACTTTGTCTTTATTAGCTGTTTTTTAACAGGTAACAGTTACTCATATACCAAACCTCACCCTTTTTACAGCTGATAGGAAGATTCCCACTATGTGTCAGAGCATGCAGAGACTCCCTCCAGCTGTCCCCACAGAAGCCGGGATTAGTGCAAAGGAGGCCTTTTACGTCAGGTGGGTCCACGCCTGTTGTTACAACCATGGGCAAATCTCATCAAGCACCTCATATCAGAGGAGAGCTACATTTGTTTTGATCAGAGAAAGAAAAGAGCATAAAAATCCATTAAAATGAACCAACTCTAACAGGCATCGAGAATATCCCATTAATTTGAAGTAGGCATTAGATCATGAAACATTTCAAGAGCTTTCTGATTGGTCTATTTTTAAAGACTTACAGTTAGTCATAGATGAACCTCAAAACATTCAGCAGCTTGGGATCAATAAATAGGCTTATTCAAGCCTGTGACCTGGCATGAAAAAAAGCTTCAGTGATTTATGCCAGCTGAGGAGGTTAAACTAGGAGACGGGTCTCTCTTGTGATGCATGAGGATTTTTTGCTGTTACAACTCAAGTTCAGAGCTATCCAAAAGAAAGAATCTTTTCCACAAGAAAACACCACTAGTATAGTCTAGTCTGATCTCTCTAGACAAGCAAAGAATGTTTCAGCCAGTAATGCCTCCACCACAGTTATAACTTCAACAACACAATACCTTTTAAGATGATGTTTAAAGCATTTAGATGTCTCCAAGACTGGAAGAATACAACTTATGCCTTTAGAAGTTCACCAGGACCTATTTTACATGTAGTAAAGCAACAATAGAAAGCCAAGATATATAATCAGTTCAAGAGACAGAAATGAGGAGTCTTTCTTTCTTCTTTTAAATCTCTAGCTAGAGTTACACAAACTCCACGAGGCTGAGGCATTTCCAGAGGGAATAGTGCTGTCCTGAGGGGTCACAGAATCATATGGTTGGAAGAGACCTCTGAGATCATTGAGTCCAACTGGTCAGTGCTACCAGAATCAGAGCAGCAGCTCTTTATACAAATAACCACGTGCATACATCAAAAAAGTCTTTCCCACACAACAAATCAACAAATTAAAGCCCAAATGATGAGCACGCACTGTAAATGAACCGACTGAACATCACTCAAGTCAGAGGATGCTCATCAGCTGGAGCAACTCAGGAAACCTGGCAGCAAGTGGCTTGAACCAAACTCTACCAGTGGTGAGAAGCCACTAAACAGCAGCACTCGAGCTGGAGACCTTCTTCTTCCTCCCTCCAAAAAGTTCATTGATAGACCCACCAAAGCCCTAACCTAGTGCTCATCCAAAAGCAATGGGCCCAGGCCAAACCCAAGTTCCCTGTCTCTGTCACACCCTCAGAACACAACCGCTCTCTCTGGAACTCCAAAAGCACCTATCAGAAGTGAATTAAGACAATTTATAGTTGGAAAACTTGTACCTGGAAGGCATTGTGGCTGTAAAGGCAACATTTTCCCCTCAGTTCTCCACACAAAGCCATTTGTAAGCACACCAAAAAATACCAAGTGCTAAAATTGCAGTTTTATTCATTCCAAAACAAGTTTCCACAAGCTCTCCACACCTATTCCATTTTCCAATATCTCTAGCCCAACAAAAGACAGGTTTTAAACACCAAAAAGACACTTGTCTGCATTAAAAATTAACTACCTGCAAAATTACTTTTTTGTTTTAAATTAAGTAGTATTTTGGCAGGAGCAGGACTTTTCTTTTGGCCACAGTTCTGTAACTTGCAAATGTTTTAACTGATTGCAGTCATATTTAGTTGAACATTTTCATCTGGGCTTACAAACAAATAACAAAGATCTCACTTGAATTTCTAAACAGTTCCATATCAAAAGAATTCTGCAAAGTTTGGCAACTAGTAAGCCTATTAAGTAACTTTTTTCTTTTCATTTTTTATTCTGTATTCTAAAAAGAACAGCTTTATGAATATTTAAATCAGCATCCTGGGGGCTGCCCATATGAATAGTAGCTGAGCTGCACATTGCAGGGCATTAGCTTTTTCCAGTTGGGTGAAGGACAGACAGGAAAAAATAAATAGTGAGCATGAACAACTTGACCCAAAGCATGGGAAAGTAGACTTTTCCCCTGAAATACTTTGCTTTTATATATTTTGGGAGTGAAAGAATTGACTTCCATAGATTTTTCTTTCCATGATGAATGATTCCCATAGTTGTGACAATATCACGATTCTATCCTTCTCATTTTCCAAAACTCCACCTACAGTCAGGCTTTAATGGAAATGAAGGTCTGAGTACTGGTAATAACCTGTGGTGTTTTGAGCACGAGTTTTACCTTGCAGTTTAGATGTTAGTAAAAAAAACAATTACATATTTGCTAGTTTTCATTACTTTTTTGAGACTTTCAATGAATTAGTCAAATTCACCACACTTTCCAGTGTTCTGGTGATAGCAAATCCATGTCCTCAGCAAGGCTGAGTGCACGTGGGCAGACAAATGTGGCATTATTTTTTGTCTTCTTTTTTAACTTCAATATTACATTCTTGATCCAATGCAGCATCCTTTTTGCTTCCCACTTTCCAAATAAACCATTAGATTATCTAATATGGAACATCACTTAGGAAAGCAAATTTAGGCAATGATTAGCTACTGAATCCACATAAAAAGCACATAGGCATGATTTAAATGTGAAGTCCCATTTTGGTATGAGAACACTTTGACAGAATAACATTCAGAGACACAAATTACCCTTTACCTATAATTATATGTTGGCACTGACAAAAAAAATAAATATTTTGAAATATATTTTCTGGGAAAACAATCTTGAGACAAAATAATAAGGCATTCATATCCGCCTCTACCTTGTTCAAAGTAGAAAAAAATGGTATTTTGAGGTATAATTCTCAGGCAAATTGCATGCAGCACAGCTGCTTCAGAATTTGCAGGCTTTTTTTGAGAGAGCTCTCGCTTCTTTCATCTCAGGAAATAGACAAATATTTGAACTTAATGGCCATGAAAATGCTGCAGCCAGAAGCGTATACACTGCTAAGACCTCGATGTTACATTGCCCAAGCATCTCTGAGTCCCAAAGACAGACAAGTGGCACTCACAAGCATCACTGGCTTAACTTCATTTAATTTTTGCCTAGTCTCTTTTTTTTATTCTTTTATTATACATTTCCAGTAGCACAGAAATGTTCTACGCAGCCTCAACTCAAGCCCGGTTTTGGTATGAGAACTGTCCTTTTTAATTTTAGCTTTAACAATGAAAGTCACATTTCCAAAGCTCCATCTACAATACAATATTTTGCCAAGTGAACGTATTTTTTTCCCTTCCTTCTAAAGGCAGCACTGCAAAAGCTGCACTTTAATAATTACATAGTGCTTTTCATCCACCGATCCCAGAGAGCTTTAAAAAAAGGAGCATATCATTAGCCTCAACTTACAAAGGGAGAAAATAAGGCAGAGGGATGAATTCTCACCAGAATTTGTATTTTGGGGGTGAGTAATTCTAATGCAACTAAGAGCCTGCAGTACCATGTCTTCTATGTAATGCTGAATAATGCAGGTTTTTGCCCCAAAAGAGCAGTTGGCATGGGTGCAGCTTCGCAAATCCAAGCCCCATGCCCACTCCCACCTCCTGGCCATTCACTCTTGCTCCCTTCCTCTGCAGCAGCTGGGCCATTCTGGCAATAAGCCAGCAAAAAAGCAGGGAGCTGTTGCTGGTACCAGTTCAGCAGAAGCCGTGAGCACCCTGTGTGGGACAGGGGAAGAGCCCAGCCCAGGTACAGGGCATCTCCGTGGTGGCCAGAGCCAGGGCTGCTCTGCCACCCTGTGCCCTTTCCCACCGCCCAGGGGACTCAGCTGCCTTCCCCAGCATCACAGCCTGATGTCCTGGAAACTCAAAAAGACTGATGGGAGCTGGGCAAAATCCTGCTTTAAGTACAGTGAGGCCTTTTTTCTCCTTCACTCCTCCAGTCTTTTGAGGAAGATAACAGATCAGCAATTAAAGCAACCAAGCAGTGCCTGTGCAGGAGGCACTGTCAATACATACCTTGCCACGGTCATTGTTACTGTGGGTCAGCTGCAGAATGCTGAAAAAGTTAGACTGATAAATTTAATATCAGGTGGTATTTAAGCTGCTGACAGCCTATTAAGCCCACTGTGCTCTAGGATGCTGGTACTTAATTACTGAGATGGTATCAGACCTCGCAGCGTAGTGTGGTACATATTGGCTTGCAAGCAGTGCCCAACAAACCTTCTTTTAATAAAGCTTTAAGTTAAAGCAGCTTTAAATACAGGAGCTGGTTTAGCCCTACTGCTGCACAGTCTGGGCAGTCTGCAGGCTGTGTCAAACAGCAGCAGGGACCAAAGGAGCAGCCACACCAGTTCCTACAGCATTTTTCCAGAAAGCAGGATTATTCCTTGCTGGTGCTTCACGTAGCATTTTGCAATGCATCATTTTTGACTCTTTTTCTTGAAACACAGCCGACACCTAACAAAATACCTCTTCAGAGGGCAAAAATAACTCTCTGGATTGAGATAAACTGTGGAAGGAGATGCAAAAGATCAGTCACTGCACTCGGCTGTAACACTCTCCTTCTAACAGAGATTGTGGTGTCTTAGGATGGGTCATTTTCTCAATCCCCTTTTTTTGAAGACAGATAAGGCTGCACCACGCAGAGATAAAGGTGGTCAGTGGCAAAGACAGGAAGCTCCCAGAGAACACACAGCTTGGAGATGCCCTTCAGCCTAGCCCAATCCCTGTTGGCCCATTGCAAAGTTGAGGTCCAGACCAACAAATCCCACTGCACAAGTCTCAATACATAAAGATGGGATTTAGCAAACCTGACTGGTACAAATCAAGAACCAGAACTGGCAGCCTCCGAACACCTCTTCTTATTGCCTCGATGTATCAAAGCAACACCAAACACAGTCAAACAGGGAGAAGGCACATGAGTCAAGGGAGAAAAGAATAGATTTAAATGTTTTCCATTTCAGTGAGAAGGGCATACCACAGATTCTTGAAGCACACTGAAGACTCTGTAGGAAGGAGTTCAACTATCAAGGGGATGGTCAGCAATATAAACAACTAGACTACAAAAATTAATAGTGTCAGGCTCATTTGAATGTGTATTTGCAAAATGCATTTAAAATAAGGACCTCCTGAGGGAAAGCGATCAAAAAATAATGTAATTAGAAGTGAGGTCAAGAAAGACATCAAAGGAGTTTAAGATTTCTTCCACTCCACCCAAGAATATCCAAGGAATATAGTTTCAAAGCCCAAGGCGCAAGTGCAATTGTTTGTTCAGGTGCTGGTTACATCCCCATTATTTCTGTTGCTGCAACACTTACAGACCTCAGGTAGCGTAGCACCAGCAAGGGCAGCTGCCTACCACCATATGGCAAACAGAAATATTTATTTGCTTGTAAAACTGTTCTCAGGTTATTGACAGATGACCAAATGAAATCAAGTTACCCCTGCCCACACAATAGCATCGGGGCGCCCCAATACTCAAGCACAGTGCAAGCTTTTAATAGCAAATTTTGAGACTTTAAATGAACTCATCTCGTTTTGCATTTGCTGAGGGCAAGGAGCACATACGTGGGTAGTGACAGCGGCTCAGCTGATCAGCAGAAGGTCATTAAGCCATGCCAGTCCAAGCAACTGTGTCGTGCAAAGATATCCTGACTTTACACGACCATTTGTTTTGGTAAACACATTCTGCATCAGAAGTGCTGCTCTTTGGATCATCAGAGGATTTAGAAGAGTGAATTTCTTAAGCTCTATGAATACAGAGAAATTGAGTAAATTTGATACACTGGTAAAAGGAGAAAAGGGATCAGAGAACAGTTACCATAAAACCTCATTATGAAAGCACCCATGAGAGCCATCGGCTTGCACTATGACTATATAAAGACTTTGTTGTAATAGGGATATCTGAAATAGTGCTTAGTGCAGTGGGACACACTTTAACTTCAGAAAGAATGTTCCAACGGGCAACTATTTAATAAGGCTGCTGGAGGATCAGGTCAGCAGGTAATTCACCAGGAGTGAGCCACTTTTAAATATTTTACTAAAAGAACACACGGAGATAATAATATCTCATTTACCAGCTTGCCCTTAAAGATGATATCACCCTAGTATCCCCTTTACAGTTGAAGCAGACCTTTTGCTAGAGAAAGGTCCTTCAATTTAAAGCTCTCCCTGTGGTGACAGGGTGCCATTTTGCAGCTAGAGATGCAAAGAGTTTTACATATAAAAGCAACATTTGGGTGGCATTAGACTCTCCTTTTGCTTAAAAATTTAAGCTTTGTGTGTCAGATGCAGCCAGCAGCAACACCTGAAAAGCCTGTTCCACACACCCCATTATAAGCTTCTACTTTCAGTGGCTACCTTTTCAAAGTTTCCTGAACTTTAAATACTGTGGGTGAAATCTATCATTATTGTTTCCTGCTCCTCCTTAACAGCTTGCTCTCAGTTTGGGGAGGACATTGAAATGTTGCAGCGGTCCTTTGCTCCCTCCTTCCTTCTTAAAAAGCCTACAACATTATACAGAAAAATGCCTGTGAAAACACAGTCTCCTAAATTAAGCACATCTGAGCTACCAAAAGCCACATCCAGGTTTCTTGAATGGTTTTTGTTTCTCTTTGTGCATGTAGATATTTCACAAGAATTCTTCCATGCTAATGCAGGACATTCTTATGTCACTTACAAAAGCAGCTTCTCACTTAACTTAGTGTGCAGCAAGGAAGAACAAACGAGGCAGAGAGTTACCAGAAGGAGAAAGCAAGTCCAAGCAAGAGAAAAGCTCTTACATTACACACCTGTTTCACAAGACTTGTCCAGATCACGGCAGAATATAACGTGGTCAGGAATATAAATGGTCAAGTCATGCCAGCATCTATTCTGAGATCTCCTGCCCTTGGAACCCCAAATTCTCCTCAAACCACGTCTATTCAACTCTGACAAGAGGCAGAATCTGAGCTAGGGAAATGTCTCGTGGATGGTGCCCACAAAGGAAAGCCCCAAAATACAAGCCTACGAATATAAGGCTGAATTTTCCACAAAGACATCTGTTGGTGTAACAAGCTCCCTAATGAAGCTAATGCCAACTTTTCCACTTACTCTTAAATAATTTGGAAATTCAAGCCAATCATGCTTAGCTTGTTTGTCTTTCCTAAGACTCTCCTGAATCCAACAATATACTTTTAATTGTGTCACGGTCCATTGCTCTATTTTAGTTAGGCTGGCAAAACTCTACAGATTTGTTTCTCTCCACCTCTTTAACAGGGATCCTATTTGCCCAAACACCGAACATAATGCACTGAATGGACACCTTCATCTGCAGAGAAGAAATGGGTTTTAATGCACCATGCGATGAACTCGGTGACACTGGAGCACAGTGCAGCTCAAAATCAGACTGCGCTGCCTTGGAGAAGCACAAGGAAGATGAACAGGGGTCACCAATATTTAGTCACCAAGACCTTTATAGCAGTCACAATACTTAGACTGCAATGAACCCAAAAGGCCACTGAACTAATAAAACAATTGAATACATGAAATATGAGAAAGAGAAAAATGGATTAAAAAATTGAAAAGGATCCATTGAATCAGATGAGGACTACAGGAGCTGATAAGGGGAATTAAATGCTCTGTGTTGTACTCTAATAACCCACAGAAAATCTGAAACTTCAAGTAATGAGAACAGCAGGGCTCAACTTTCATGCCCCCCAAATCACACATGACTAAAGGAGAGTTCTTTCTCACGGATAAGCAGCTGCTTAACACAGTGATGATAAAACTAGCACAAGCACTCAAACTCCAGCCTTGCTGCGCCTTTCTAGGCCCCTTCCAGCTTCCCAGTGGTTTAGCACTGTGAAAATACTTTCTGGGGCATTCATCTCCTTCACAAAAACATCATCTCATCAGCAGGTAATGTGCGACATCCTCACTGGCAGTCCCAGGAGTGAAGGGAAGGATTTAATGAGCACAGACTGAATTGTTTCCTGATTAGGACTCAAAATTAGTTGACTTCATCTTCCCTAGACAAAAAAAATAAAAATTGAAATCTTTGTAGAGAAAAGGTAAAGGACAGTTTTAGCTGAATTTGAGAGAAATCAAGGGTTTACCATGAGTTTAGGATGACAGATTATCATATGTTAAAGTATTGCCTTGTCAACACCAGGACCCTAGCACTTGTCAACTAAAAGGTGTTCAAAACACACCTTTCACCAGCCATCAGTCTGGCACGGCACAGGCAGCCTGCACTGCTACAGCCCATGCTAAAGAACAGGACTTGGGCTGTCTGAGTAACCCATCAGGGGATGTCTCGAGCCTCAGGCTCTTTTTGTGGTCCATGTTAAGTAGAGAGGAAGAGGAGACTTTTTTTTCCCAGCCACTTCCCACCCTTATCGAGGTCTTGCATTCTGGTGCCAAGTTGTTAGCGCACCATCAAAGAAATGACACACTATTAATCACCACCGGCAGTGCTGACAACGTGCGCATTTCCAATAGCACCTTCTACATGATATTCAGCTGGCTTCCCATTCGCTTCAATTAAAGCAAAAAGTCAACACCAGAGTGTTCTCAATGCTAGCAAGAAACTTCCCAAAGGCTCTGGTAAAATCCACACCCAGCGACGGTGCAGATGGGAAAAAGGAGGAGCAACTTTACTTTCCTCTAACATATCATGATTTAGGCAAAAACATTTTGTCAGAGCTCTTATTTTTTTGTGTGCCCGATTCTCATCTTCAGATACATTAAAAGGCAGTGTTGTACCCTCATGAAAACAAAGCACAAAACAAAGCCCACAACCAAAACCCAAACAAATTAAAATTTACAGTCTACAATGGATCACGACTTTCCTAGGGCCAATGAAGGAGGTGGTAACACTGGTGATTCCAGGTGGGATGCTACCTCTGTTTAAGCAGGGAAAACTACAAGCTACTTTTCAATACAGTAAGTGAGATCCACAGCCATGATCCAGTTGCTGTCAGGACTACATTATTCATTTTTCCCTATTCCAATAGTGATAATTTTCAGAAAAATATACAACCAAGTCCTTCGGGCATGGCTCACTTAGAGCTGACTTTACACAATTTTATTGTGAATTGCAGCCAAAAGAGGGGAGATTTAGATGAGATACGAAGAAGAAATTTGTTACTGTGAGAGTGAGGAGGCACTGGCACAGGTTGCCCAGAGAAGTTGTGGATGCCCCCTCCCTCAAAGTGTTTAAGGCCAGGTTGGATGAGGCTTTTAGTAACTTGATCCAGTGGAAGGTGTCCCTGCCCATGGCAGGAGGTGGAATGATCTTTAAGTTCTCTTCCAATCCAAACCATTCTATGATTCTATGATTTTGCCTCACTGGCTTCAAAAGGCTAGGTCAAGTATTTTTCTTCTTGGTTTAATTTTCTCAGTGAATCCTTTAAAAGCCTATTTAAAAGCAAAAACAAAAAATATTCAATGTCTCCCAAGGAAAGAAGTGGGACATTATGACATTTTACATCAACTAAATATTACTCAATTTTTAAGAAACAATTTTACTTAAGTTACTGTGGACTGTGCAGCTAATTACATTTTGATGTTAGCAGTTAAATGCAAGTCTACAGCTGAGATTCGTGAAGATATCCTGCACAGAGCAAGAGCCAGTGCACGCCTTTAGATAAAGCAAAACAGATTAGGGGTATTTTTCCTACTTGTTCAGGTTTTGCTTTTCAAGCAGAAGAAACTCAATTCTCATACTTCAGGAGGAGAAAAAGGAAGAGTAGCACACTTGATCTGTTATCTTCTAGTAGTCATCTGGAATTCTACTGGATATCATCAAGGGGAGGGGGGAAAGAATCTTACTCATGTATGCAGAACAGCAACAACAGCTCAGGATTAGTTGCAGACAGAAAGACCATATAGGATTAACACAGTGAACCAGCCATCGTGCTTACCAGAATATTCAAGAGGAAAATATTCAGAGGATTTCTGGACAGGATTTAGCAGAATCTGACTGAAAATAGTCCCATATTTTGAATAAGCTTTATTGACTACCAAAGACTCAGTGCACTTGAAGGGATGGAAAGCTGTCAGAAAGGTGTCTACACACAAGCTTCAAAGTGCAGGCAAGAGCCTTACCTGCAGCATATGAATTTCTATGACTGAAACGCAGGGTGTTATTACAGTCAGATGTGGAGTCAAAAATGCAGCACCATTTGATCAGCTTCTGCTGCTGAATTAATGGCTTTCATTGTTCCTATTTTTTTTGATAACACTTGGACTGCTATGACAGCCTTACTGGTGCTAGGGGTTGTCAATAATGGCAAAAGGGATACTCTAAGCTTCAAATTGCAGGTTGGATTATCTGCATTAAAAGAGTGAAGAAAGAAATTCAACTTGAAAAGGCTTATTGCTGTGATGGCAAACCTGGCCCTGCAATACTTCCACAGCAAGGAGCTGAAGTGCTCCAGAGCAGCTGCCTGTGTTCTTTCTCACCAGCCCCTGTAGTGGTTTCCCAGGGGGAAGTGAAGCATCATTCTTGGATCTACATGGATCCATCACCGCTTCCATCTGACAGGAGCTAGCATTAGGCAATGACGAGTGGAAACATGCTGGCAAAGAACACTCCCTGCTCTCTGCACCACTAAGCAAGTCCTTGTTCTCTCCAAAGTTACTCCTCAATATCATTTCCCACTCTTCAGAAGCAGCCACACATCGACAAGCAACAGGTTCACTCTGGCCCTTTTCAGGGCCAGACCTTCTAACAGAAAAGCCATTCGCAGCAGACCACAGCCTCCCAGCACTGAGCTAGACTTCACATTTTATCTTTTTTCCCTTGTGCACTGCAGAGTAGAAAATAAGCATAGATAACAATAAAAGCTCAAGCTGCTGAACCTGGTAGTTCAATTTAAAAATGAGCTCCATACTTTCATGCAATGTAAGTGTGTTAGAAGACATCTTACTAATCGTCTGGGCAAGCACTGTCTCTAATTTGGATCCTTTTTGGCTGCTAATTCCACCACGCTTGTAAACCATTCCCGTTCACATGCACACAGGCTGATACCCAAGTAGCCAGAGCATGAAAAGACCAGCAAATAGAAATCAACTGATAATGCTGCTGATGTTAGATGATACTGTAACCTAATCCAGCACACACTCCACACCAGTCGCTGGAATGTGTGCTACGAGTGCTACTGGAATCCCCAAACAGTTGCTCTCACAGTTGGTCGTTCTGTAACTGCCTTTATTAATCTGCAGTCTTGGCCAACCTTTGAATAGGCTTGTCCATATTACAGACTCCTGATTTATTTTTCTTAACTCTTGTTGGCAGTTTACACAGCAGTAAATGATCAAAGGTGCACAGGGACTAAATCTTAGTTCATGGTCGACTTGGCCATTCACCCACAGACAAGGGATACAGGGAAAGGCAGCTGCAATATGTGAAGCTGCTGCAGCTGCTGGCCACACTTTACCTGTCCTGTGGGCAAACGAAGCTGATCACTCTTCAACACTGTTAACATACTGGTAAGTAAAAAATAAATAAATAAAGTAATACAAGTCTTTGCCTGTATATTTCTTTGAAATCTGGAGGAAAAAAAACCAGAAAGCTTTTCCAGGGTAGCAGTGGGCACAGATCACCAGCCAAGTTAGCTCTAAAGGCGAATATTCCATTTTCACTGAGATGCAGTGTGCCATAATGTAAATAAGAAACAAAGACCCCTTTCATTCTGCTGACAAATACAGTATAGCATGTCACAAATCACAAGGGGAGTAGACAACACAATGGCAGCAATTAAATGGGTGTCTTTTTATTAAGAAATACATATGATAATAACAGACTACGAACATTCCCTCCCCAAGCCATCAGGAATTGCACTGGCTAACATGGCTGTAAGTATTTAGGGATGTTAATTCTGTTACACAGAAAACTATCCTAAGAAGGGGTATATCCAGCAGCAGGACACACACAAATACAGAAACTGATATTTTGTTTGGGTTTATAGATGTTGTACACCTTGTCCATTGCAATTCCCTCACTGCTTAAGCTGTATTTCTGGAGAAGCTGAAAAAATATGCCCTTTTTAACTCTTTCACTGCTGAACTCCGACTAAGACACCACCTCTGCCTCCTGCCTCCTCGCCCTCTGCCCTGGTGACCCAGCGCGCTCTCAGGACATTCACTTCCCAGCCCTCACACCTGCTTAGCTTAGGGATATTTTGCAGAAAAAAAGGCCCCTCCTGGCCCTGCTATGCCTTTAAGCTGTGAGAAGCCTCTCTCTGCCCGTTCCCTGTCGCTTGGCAGAGCCAGCACAGGGCATCGCTGCCCAGCTCCGCTCAGTGGCCAACACCTTGCCCCACGCTGTGACCCCCAGAGCGGAAACACACACCGATCCTCACCTGCCGCTTTACTTTCGGCACGCGCAGCCCTCTGGGGAGCAGCAACATTTCCACCCCAGAGGAGTGCACCCCTCACGAGGTCTCCTTCCTGCCCCCTCCTCGGCTGAGCAGCAGGAGAACAATGCAGGGACAGACATTTAGCAACACCTGCTGTACCGCATTAATATGCACGGGGACGTATTGATGGTTTTTCCCATCCAACACTAAGACCGCATTGTTCGGGGTGATCCATCAGCGGATCGCTCCCCCCCACGCCGGCCCCACAAGCCCCCTTCTGACATGTCCCCTTGTCTCGCAGCCCGGGCTGACGACCACGTTTAGGAATGCACTTCATTAAATCGGAGCTGCCCCATTCCAACCTGCAATGCGGAGGCAGCACAAAGCGAGCGCCACGCTTCCTCCCGCATTTCTCTCAAAAGCACCATTGTTCGGCAGGCATCTGGTCCTGATCTCAGCCTATTCGTGCCCATTGACCCCGCTTTTTCGCAGCGCACCCGCTCGCCAACGGGCCTCACGTAAAGCCTGCTTGATGAATTAAAAAGCAGCACCAGCCATCTGTCCTCCCAGGCTGGGCTAAGGCTGTGCAGCTCCGCTCCGCATCTCCCTCCCCAGCCCCACAGCCTCCCGCTCAAACCCGCTCGGCTACTTCCACGCACAACCTGCAGCCGAGGAGCCGCCGGGTTTGCTCAGTAAACACAGACCTAGCTCATCACATTTGCCGCTTTTCACTTCCTACGTTAGCACCCAGGAAAGCAAAAAACAAAAGAGAATACAACAGAACAGTCTCACTTGCCTGGGTCCTTCGAAATTCAAGCACAAATACAAGATTAATCCTTCCTTTGTGAGGTCTTGTCTTTAAGTCGTGGTATGTAATGATCCTCAGCACTGCAGCAGAGGGGAATAAAAAATGCAGGGATCATAAGCAGGGGGAGGACAGGGCTTAGTTACATCAGGGTTTCTGCCACATGACAATAGGTTTGAGAGGGAAGAATAAGCTGGCAGCAGCAGCTGACAGTGCAAAAGGAAGAATGCAGAAGCCTGCCTTTTATATTATTGGTGACATTTCTAACACATGACAACAATTTCCATCTGTATTTAAGCTGGGAGTGTGAGGAAAAGAGCATTACATCACAACTCCTCTATTCCTAGAGGCTGTGGAATATGTAGGCCAGAGGGATTAAAAAGCACCTGTGTATGCTGGAGATCTCAAATACCACCAGGCAGATTTTCCCCCTCCCCTCTTCCTTCTCCCTTTTTATTTCTCCATCCCCTTCACTGAGCTGCTGTTTGAGAATATGCCCAGGGAAGTGCACAATGGTATTGTCCTAGTTTGCAAGGCAGGGGAATGGGGGAACTATGCAAATATGTGTTCCCAGCTCTGCCTCCCTTTGTAGGAGATACAGCACTCACTTCTGCAACCAGACACGATACAGAGCATCTTTCTGTTTTCTGCTGTGTTTGTCCCAAGGGCTTTGAGTTCCTCCTGAAGTACAAACTTTCATCTTCCTTTTAAATCCGCAGGGAATTTCAGTGACAGTAGCAATGGGTTGGTGGTTGTTTTTTTTTTTCCTTTCTATTACAGCCAACACATGCCTGTATCTTTTTAAAAGTAAACATCAAGAACAAGGGCCAAAGGTATTTTGGAAAAAGCACTTGACTGCTTCAGAGCCAGCAGGTGTCCGTCTTGGATGCTTTCCACATATCTCACAGGACAGGATTGCTTAGATGCAGTACCAAAATCACAGGGGACTCCAGCACTGCAAAGGAAACCTGCTCCCTGCTGATCAACAGCCATGGCTCACGCAGCTCCAGAGGGGCAGCTGGGATGTGCGAATCCCAAAGAACACAAGGGAGGTGCTGGTGGGGCGGGCACAGGGTGCTGTGCTCCCACAGACCAGGGCTCAGGCACGGCGGGGACAGCACCCACCACTGCAGCCTGAACAGGCAGATGCAGCAGCTCAGAGCCATCGCCTGCCAAGCTGCTTGGTGCAGGTGTGCGAGGACCACGCAACACAAGGAAAAACCATCCTTATTCTGTTCCACTACCAAACCCAACAGTGCAAACGCAGCAGCTGCTCTTGCTGAGGTACCTGATCTCCAACGTGTTTGAACTGCGTAGGGGCAAAATGCTGCTACAAGAGATATAAAGGGAATATAAGTCTTGATAAGAAATAGCCACACACAAACAGGAGAATGGCCTAATTATAAATACATAAAACAGTTTTCATTTTATGGGACATAAATATTTTCCTGAAAACACCATCTGGCCCAAGGCACTGGCCCATTATGTGTCTCTTGTTTAAAAAGAAAAGCTAAAAATTCCTTGCTCAAGATTCAGCTTCCTGATCTTTTAACAAAGCCTTACTGGGATATGTGTCTGGTCAGCTCATGGTCCCCTCAGGAACTCCAAAGGTGGTGACAGTGACAAGTTTGGAGCAATGCATACACTAAATTTGGAAACTGCAATATGAAAATAAATATCTCTCAATTCCTTGCCCCTCCTCTTCATAACCACAAAATAAAAATATCTCCACAAGCCAGACTGCAACTCTCACCAGATGATACTTCAATGAGGTAGCACCTAAAAGGGGCATTCCAGAAAAAAAGCCTCTTTATTAAAAAAAGAAATGGATCATTTTACTTTACATTCATTCAGAGATGCAGCTCTCCAATCATTTATGAAAACTCTTTCACAAGATTCAGAAGGGGGGAAAAGGAAACAATGAAATGACTTATTTTTAATCTGGGGTTTAAAGGCTTTTTCTCTTTCCAAAAAAAGTCCCACACACTAAGAAAGAAATTCAATGCAAACCTCTGTTTCTGTATCATGAAAGCCCCTTCAAGCACCAGAGTAATCAATTTCTCAGAGCTTGTGTGGTCTACAGCAAAAGCCAAAGAAGGTATTTAAGTTTATACAGCCTTCAGCATTTTGGTGGCTTGCTTTTGAAATGCGACATGTTTAAATTTTATATCTTTTTTACAGTTAGTTATGTCTTAAGAAAATGGTTGTTATCAGCAGAAAGAATAGAAACAAAGGAGAATAAACGAAATTCAACCTGGTTCTGAGCTCCTTGCTCATTCTAAAATCAGAGTAATTGAAAGCTGCACCATGAAAACTGTTACAATTGTAATTACAGTACCTTTCATTATATTATACCATTTTATTTATAGCATCAAACCCTTTGGCTCATACTAACAAAGAAAAAATATTAAATGAGTGGTGCTCCAATGCCAAGCACCACCAGATAAGTATCCAGACAAATTTATGGGACCAGAAAAGCAAATACTTTGTCAGATGTGAGAGAACTCTCGACCTTTTCTTGAGCAGAAAGGTAAACCATAAAGCACTTCAGGATGGGGGAGTGAGTCTTTGTCCTTATGATAACCCCAGCTTCCCACCACGAAAGAAGATCATCTTGAGGCAAGATTTTACAGCTGGGATTTAACTTGCGTGGTAGAAGTGTGAGATAGAGCACCCTTGTAGGTAAGAACAAACTTTCCCAACAGACTTCTCAATCTTTGATCAGTACAGTTTGGATCCAACTCACTTACCATGTGGGAACAGCAAATGGGGAACAAACTGTGAACTCAAATAACTGTAAACTCAGCAAGATGTGGAAATAAAACACAGATGGTGCGCTTCAGATTAAGGGTCAGTGTTTTCAGGGCCACTTTCCACTTTTACATTGTGATAGGTGATGTATAACAACCACCTCCTCCTCGAGACAGCGCTCTAATTAAACCATGACTCACTTAGGAAAACAAGGAGCCAAGAGGTACCTCCACGGAAGCCTCCCTGCCAGTCGAGAGATGCTAAGGTTACTTTGTTAAGCTGTGGCTCATGGTTTTGCTGCTTGAGGATTAATGTTTGGGAATAAACGTTGTCTCTGCTGGGCAGACACAGTTGAAAATGTTTTTATTCAGCTTTTCTAGCTCTCAGGCAGGCTGCAGCAGGGCTGTACCCAGCACCCATCACAGCTCCTGCCAGAGCACCCGCCCGCTCCCCTCTTCACCACCTACATCTCCAGCATTACATTTTTAGAGGCTGCTCTAATACCTGTTGGCAAAGCCAAGAACACAATCACTGTGACCAGGAGTATCCTGTGCCAACCCTTACAAAGTGCCCACTACCAAAACACCTCTGGAGGCGCAGGAACCATTGGGTTCATTTTATGCTCTAAAACTGACTTTGTGCCAAATCTCAGGAATGCAATTTAGGATGACTTTATTCTTGCTGTGAAGCTTTAATTGCACGCCCAGGGCCTTCCAGGAAAGGGCCCGCTTGTGAGCACAAGTTGAAAGAAATAAATAAAGGAGTAAGTACAGATTAGATGACAGAAGAACTATAAATCTATAGAAGCCTGAAATACCAGATAGAGAGGAGCAGTAGTGATTGTAAGGTGACTATTACCTTCAAAACATGCTGGAGGTTGTTTATCAGATCAGAGTTAATGAGGGAGAAATCTAATAGTACTATGATATTAAATTTACCATTTTAATGGTATCATCAATGCTCTGTAATGTGGGCAATTTGCAGAATGTCTGTCAACGTGTGGTTACACAGGAGCAGCACTATCACATCTCATCAGCTGCTCCATTCGAGGAAACACTGGGTGTTTTGCAGAGCATTGCAGAAGGCTAAGTAAGATAGCAAAATATATATTTAAATTATTAGAATGCAAAACCGGGAAAGATATTTATGAACATTATGGGATGTTTCCATTACTCACTGTTGAGTCCCACCTTCCGGTGACTGCACTGCCATGTGGTGTCCTGCTGGGTTTTCCTAAACTCACGTGCACGTTTTGTAACACTTGCTGCTTTTCTCAAACTTATGTAGCTGGTTTAGGAGAGCTGGAAATAACTTCACTATCCAAGTAGATTATCAGCTCTCATATATTAGCCTCCTCTGAACAAAACGAAACACCAAAATGCCTCATCCTAGGAAAACAAGGATGGCAGTAAGAGCTCAGAAACTAACAGGTACTGCAACTACCTCAAGTCCTGCGTTCAGTTCTGGAGTCCTTAGCACAGGAAGGACATGGATCTGTTAAGAGTCTACAGAAGGTCACCAAGATGATCAGAGGGCTGGAGCATCTCCCCTATGAAGACAGGCTGAGAGAGTTGGGGTTATTAAGCCTGGAGACGAGAAGGCACCAGAGAGACCTCACAGCAGACTTCCAGTGCTTAAAGGGGCCACAGAAAAGCTGGGGAGAGGCTCTTGATCAGGGAGTGCAGGAAAAGGATGAGGGGGAACAGTTTTAAGTTGAAAGAAGAGATTTAAATTAGACATTAGAAAGAAATTTTTTAATATAAGGGTGCTGAGGCACTCTCCCACGTCATCCAGAGAAGTCATGGCTGTCCCATCCTTGGAAGTTCAAGGTCAGGTTGCATGGGGCTTTGAGCACCTTGATCCAGTGGGAGGTGTCCCTGCCCATGGCAGGGGTTTGGAACTGGATGATCTTTAAGGTCCCTTCCAACACAATCTATTCTATGATTCTAGGTGGATTAAAAATGTTTCAAGTTTTTGATTACTAATTCAAGACCTGTAAGCAGCAGGAGATGGTAATGCTGCATTTATAAATATCCATCTCCTCAGGTGTTCAAGGAAGAGTTTGCTAAAAGTAGCAGCTACTTAATTTGGAGTTCCTCCTTCCCCTGCCACCTGCCCCAGCCCCTCAATTCCAAGGTTTGGCAGTTCAAACCCCCAATACAGAGAAGATTACCTGCACATTTTTAGCATATGACAATTGCCCATTAAGTAGCTTTAAACTTGGCAAGAAAATCCATTACATAATGGCAGTATTTGAGCTGCCATGATGGTTTCAGATAATAATGAAGTATCATCAATAAGCGACTCTGCTTCTTCCTACAGACCTCCTTTTACCAACATCAATGTCTGTTTACTGTTTTTTTTCCCCCATAATGAAATTTTAAATCTTAAGTTTAAAGAAAAAGTGCAAGTTGTGAATGAGGGCAATGGCAGATGATGCTTCCAACGGTCTTTGACGTTTTTCTCCATCTTCTGCTCCCAAAAGACCCTGCAAGAAAAACTTCTAGATCACTACGCACCTGATTACTCTGATACAAGTGTCATTTTGAAGACACATTAGCCTTTCAAAGGGCCATTTTTATGAACATTTCCATTTAAATAATAATTTTCACAATCCTCAGTGAAACAGATGTATTCTGTCTTAAATCACTAAGAGCAGCCTAGGACATTACAAAACCCTTTAAAAGGAATTCAGGGAACTAGTGCCCCCTTAAAAAAATCTGCTCTGGCAAAGACCTTGACTTCATAACTCAAAACTAATTATTCAAGAGGACATTATGAAAAAAGGATACACCGAGACCATTAGGAGTAGTAGGAAAGATTTATTTCTCCTTCAACAGGGGCAAAACTAGAAATATTTGTTCTATTTTTTCTACTTTCTTATTCACTGGTGGTGGGGGGAAGGAAATCAATGAAGATTAATTTACAGAGTTATTCCTAGTAAAGGTACTGGCTATGACTCTCCCCAAAGAAAACCAGCTAGCAGAACCTAAACAGCTTTATAAATGATTACACGGCTAATCTCCTCTCTGCTGAAATAAAGAGAGAAAGGATTTAGAGGACCAATACAGCATGCTTTATGTGAAGAAGCATGGTAATGTTAAAAAAAGAGATAATTGTTTGAAGATGAAATGTAGCAACTCTGCATCCCCATCAAACCATCAGGAGTCTGCATCTGCCATTGCCCTCCTGGGCTCAGGGGCTGTCACGGCAGCAACAGATGTGTCTGGGAATCACACAGGCATTCCTCCTCTGCAATGCCATTGGTTTTGCCCACATTACAAGGCAGATACCACACTGGACCAGAATAATATCATATAAATAGGATTTTCAGGTGTCCTCATTTAAGTAATGACATCCTTGATGAAAGAAGCATGGGACTTCTGTAATTGTGAAACTACCATGCAAACCAACACATTTAAGCACAAACATGTCTACACAGAGAATGTATGTTTTCTCGAGGTAGTTAATCATGAAATACCAAATGTGAATCCCACATAGAAATGTGAGTGGAAGAACAGATTAAAGAACAGCTACACATTTAATTTTTTCTCATTTGAAACCTTCTTCTGCCTGAACACTCATTCTCTTGGCTTGTGGCATAATCAATACACTGTAAACCTTGAACAGATACGCAGTGGTAGCTGAAAAGAAATCAAAGGGCCTCGATGAAATGAAAAGCTGGGATACTGCAGCCACCAAAAAAGACCTAATCAAGACCCTGGGACATCATATGAAAAACTAGGGCAAGACAGAGCCAGTTTTGAAGTAAATAATATGGGGTAATTTCATCTCCATCCCTTCAGCTTCCCAACAGCAGTAGCTGCTCTCAGCTCTGATTTACTCTCCGCTTTCCCAGAGACTCACAACCTTAGAAATCTTGATGTTTTAAAACATATGCACAGACATTGTTTGCACTACCTAAATACCCACTTGCAAATGTTTTGCCATAGTACAAAGCAACCACAATGGAAAAAAAAACCCAAAATTAAGTACACTGGGACTAACAAAGAAAACAAAGAAAAGTAGCCGTGTAATCTCTTCCCACACTTCTTACCCAAATCTCCTTTGGCAAGTGGCATGGGAGAGCCTATAAGTCTGAGCTCTTCTGCTTTGTACTGTTCTCTGGTGCCTCATGCAATTTCAACTGGGTGTACAGTGAAATACAAAAAAGCTATTCCTCAACAAATGGGTAAGCAGATGGAGCAATATTTGCTATCATAAGTGCTTTTATTTCCAAACGTGGGAGAAAAAAAAATGCCCAATAGTTCCACTGGCACCAAATGCGCTATTGATCTGGAAGGACAGAGCAGATGGAAAAAGGGCCTCAAGTCTCCCAGATTAAACAGAAATGACTGTCTATAGAAAGGAGCTAAACTACAGAAACATTGGCCACGTTTCTCAAAACAGGCATTTTTCTCCCTCATCAAGTGAGAGCACATCTGGTTCACTAATACGTGAAATAATTATATCCCCCAAAACTGCAGGGGACTCTGTTGCAATTCTGCACTCCATGGAGCACAGCTATAAGGATTTTCTAAACCCATTGGTTGTGCTCAGTCCCTGCTGAAAATAAAGGAAAAAGTAAATTTGTGTACATTAGCTGGCATGGAAAATATGCCTCATTCTTCAGAGTTAGATTAGCTCAGAAGCAAGTGTTCTTGAAAAAATTACCTTTACAAACTGCTGGTACCTGTCTATTTAAAAAATATTTAAAACTTCTTCCTAACATAAATCTTGTAAAACAATTAATTATTTTTTGTGTGTTAGGAAAAAAGATCAGTCTGCTGTTCATCAGCTTATCAGTGTGGGCCGTGAAATGAATATTTCATAGACACTGCAACTTTTTCTCATTACAAAAGCAGAATTACTCCTCTAAGAAGGGAACGGCAACAAAAGGTACTTGGATAATAAATACGGCTGCAGGTCTGGAAAGCTTTTGAGAATTCAGAGAACATTTGTGTACATAAACTGATGATTTATTGCCTGTGAAGAAAAATAATGTGCACTGTCAGTGATTCTGTTTATCCTTAATAAAAATTGGTAACCAAAAATAACTTTGAAATTGCGACTCAAATATCCCCACATGTAAAACCACGTGCATTTACAGCATAAGGTCTTTCTGCTTCTCTTCAACAATTTCCCCCAGTATACTGATACACTATTATAGTCAATATTGTAAAGAAAAGACCCTTCTGTGAGCTGGTTTGCATATCCCTTCTATCAATTCATCGTCAAGTTCAGCAATACTTATGTGGAAGCCAGTGCTACAGGTCTTTAAAAGCTATCCTGGGAAATCACCTAAGTCTGTGTGTTTGACAGCAGTTTCATCACACCCCAGCCCACCGGGTCTCTCTAGCCCTCCATCAGCTGTGGATGATGGTGGTTATGCACATAGCACCTCATCCAACTCCTGGAGCAATCAGTCTACCCTTTGGTAGTTCAATTATCCATGAAAACATTTAATCCAGATAATAAAGTTCAGTTTGTTCTTCTACATCCACTAAAGTTTGCCCTGTAAATACTGTGAAGCTTCCTTGCTCAATATTGGTTTTCCTTAGAAAGGAGACTTTTCCTTTGCACCAACAGATCACTTGGAATAAAGACATTTACTCTGAAATTTCCCACTGGAATGTGAGAGCACTCAGGCCAGCCAGGTACCTGGGTATTGCTGCCTTTTTCTGAGCCTCCTTACAGATCACTCAACACTTACACTATTGATTTTTATCCATTCCTTTCCACTTTGCTCCGTGTTCCCCCATAACACTAACTACAACAGCTGGAGCTACCGTGCTGTAATTGAAGACAGAGGAACAGATCAAACTCCAGGAAGGTGAGAGAAGAGACAGCAGACATGAAAGTGGCAAATCTCTAACATTAAACTCTCCAGCCAATTAATCCCAGGGCATGTACTTGTTTTGGGAAAGTGCATCAACTGTTGAATGATGACCTCCTTAAGTTTTAAATGCCAATTTAAGGAAGAAGAAGAAGAAGAAAAAAAAAAGAGACTGCCACAAGAGTGTCTAGGCTGACATCTAATATTTAACTCAAGGCCAGCCATCACATTGCCCCTTTTTCATCTATCATCAAAAAAACCTTGTATTTTCCAGAGTTTTGCTTCATAAGGCTGCAGCCTGGCAAAGGAAGGAGTTGCACGGTATGGAATAAGGCAAATGCAGAATATAGACGTGGACAGGTAAGGGGCTACTGATCTGTTATTTCAGTCATGCCTGCACCAGGTACACTGTTTCAGCAGATTAAGGTGCAGCTGCCAGACCCACCATAGTGCCTGTGCATGTCCCACAGGACTCAAACAAGTGGAGAAGAAAGTAAATGTGCTCAGAGGGAAAAAAAAACACATTGCATGCTGAGATAAGCTTTTATGGAAATAATACCATCTCTCTGATTCTTCTTGATACACTGTGAAAAGAAAATTGCTGTCAGGTTGTTGAGAATAACAACTAGGACAAATGGCCAGTACTGTTTGTTTATTTTAAACAGATGCCCTCTACCATCATTTCAAAATGAGGAAGATAATCTTGTCTGTTCAGCCTTCCATGAACAGTGGTTTAGACGTGCTGCTGCACTACAATATTCAAGTAAGTTGTTATCACATATCTTTCTCAATTAACAATCTTATGTACAGATATCCCAGGGTAAGGATGCTTGGAAACGCCTATTTAATGCGTATATTCTTATATATGCTTCCAACTAATCACGTTTTCCACTAAGTAAATCTTCAAATACACTGAACCTAAGAAATACTCTTTTAAACCTAATGCCAGGACGTCAACACACATTGTGGACTCTCAGCCTCTCCCCCAAATCAGATGTAATGCAAACCATGTTCCTGGTCACACAGGTGGACTCGGACATGCCACAAGGTATCCCAGCAAGATGCCCCACACAGATGGCAAACCTGTCCTTTTGCTCTCAGGAGCTTAGCTGCCAAAATTAAGCTGGAATAAATGAAATCTGTACTAGAAATAAGCTGTAGGCAAAGTCTCTGCATCAGTCAAAACACTTTTGGTACAGTCATGGCCAATCAGTAATCATAAAACTGTTGCCAATTCACAGTCTACTGCGAGCTCAATGGAGCCATCAGCTAGCCCACAAATAGAGCATTATTTCTGGTGATCTTCATTAGGCACATCAGAAAGCAGGAAAAATGTGATGACTCAAAACAAAACGAGGCAAAGGGGATATCTTGAGTCTGGACCAATATCTTGCTAATCTGGGTGATGTATTTGAGGGTTTTTTATAGTTTTGAGAGTGGATCCTACATGCTCGGAGTAGGAATAGTTATTTATCTGACCACATAAGGAGAATAACATTGCTTAAATTTAAGGTGCTGATTTTTCTAAAGCAGAAGATGAAAATACTTTAAAAAAAAAAAGTCTCTGACCCAGCATATGAAGTTAACAGTGAAATAAGAGCATCAGGAAGAAAGAAAAGGAAATAACACACAGCCAGTTCTGCTGAAATAAAAGCTAGCTCAGTGGCCGAACTGTGCTCTTTCAAAGATTTGTAGACTATAAATGCACAGCTTCCTTAGCACTTATGCACCACCCAAAGGCATAAATAAGGTGTCTTGCCTCTCTCCTTTACTCTGGCTCCATCTTGGATTAGGATGCTGAAGTTGAAAACTTCAGAGAATGCTTTGGGTCTGTAAACAAACTTGTGGGTTTGGTGTGATAGTAACAGTAGAACACTCGTGACAGAGTGACAAGCAGACTCAGAAACCACCTGGAAGCTTCTCACAGCTGTTGTTTACTACAGATCTTTGCAGGAAAGAATCTGCTCAATGGGGAAGAGGGAGCTCAGGGCAAAAGTCTTGGAGGAAGTGTATTGGAGGGCACTGAGGACCAGGAGAGACTTCAGCCTAGAAAAACAACTGTGTGGTTCATTGATTTATTTCAGTGCTTTTGGGTCCATTTCTTTATGACAGCTCTCACATTTAGGGACAAAGTCCTCTGTTCTCTCAGAAAACCATCCCCGTATCACCCATTAAGGCAATGCTCACATCCCTTTGGGAGCTGGCATCAACCTACTCTCTTGCCCTTGATGATTCACCAGAAAATACAGCAAATTCTTAACCATTTCTCCCAAAGTAAAAATCCAAATGAAGCTTTAGAAATACGTCACAGTCATATGAAATAACGAGGTCAAGTCAAACTTCCTGCATTTTTCCTCCCCTCTGCTTCACCTGTATCTTCTACAAAAGCTGCAGCTGTGTCTTCACTTGGTTCCTGAGTCAGCTGAGCATGCAACCAGCACACATCTGTGTGGGAAACAGAAGCCTTCTGCATCAGACTAGTCAGAGCTGAACCACACAGGATTCTTATTGGGGAAGAACTGGTTAACATTGCCTTTCTCGATTTTGCATTTACTAATTATCACTTCATTTAGCCCTTAGATTGGGGCAACAAAAAGCAGCTGTCAGGCCAAGCATGCTCAGTCCAAGTGACCTTGTGTTCTGGTTTCTGTTTACCATATAATCAGCAGGGAATTCCATTTTCAAAATACAAGACTTGATAATCCATTAGCAGGAGAGATTGGTCCAGGGCTCTGGATTTACTGGTCACGTGTACCAAAGAATAAAAATATGAGTGTACAGCTAGATTAATTTTCCAACCTGCAAAGCAACCCAACCCACTGTGCGTGCAGTCTCATTCAAATTCACATATGAATATTAGCATCATTCATAAAAGCTACCACTAATGCCATACCCACAGTAGATGAAGAAAAATACTAAATGCTACCTGCTTTACAACTCAGCAAGCAGAGAGACACGCAATAACGAACTCTGCTTCTCAGATTTTCCATTTGTTTCATAAATGGAACATAAGTACTGATGTTCTTCTTAATACATCGACAACCCACATCTCCCCCAGCTATTTCTAAAAGGCAGGAATCACTTTCACTGCTCTTAATTTTAAATCAAAAGTCTTTAGTGTGTCCAAGCAGTTTAGCTCTCCATCAAGTTCAATAAATCAGAGAAAAGAATCAATGGAAAGCATTTCAAAATGTCACCTTGGCGACGCACAAAATGCTTCCACAGAACTTACACTCATTTTCTTTATTTGCTGCTTTAGAAATTGGAATATAACACATAGGCAGAAGGACATTAGCATCACAACATTGCATTTTCTGAGTCTAACATTGCCTGTGCTCTCCTAGAAGGCATTTTCCACCATACACTTTAGAAACCTGCAGCCTGGCAAGTCAGATGATTGAAAACTAATCGTATTTCACATTGACAAACTGGAAAATGGAAGCATTCAACAGAAAATAATAATCCATATTTATTCTTTATGTCCATGCACAGCACTTTAAATGTAATTTTGTCTATGCTTTCCATTGATAAAATGAGAATAAACTCGATGGTGATATACAGCATCTGCCATTTGAAGAATCAACATTTGTCAGTGTTACCAAACAATTTTTAACTGTTTGTTCAACAGTTAGATTGAAAATGGCTATTACTCTGCGTACCATTATGTGATATTTGTTGGCAAATACCCATTTCTGAGTGGCAATATTATATATTTATATAAGTCTACCAGGATAAACAACCTCTGATTCATGTTGACACAGAAAAGTTCAAAATACTTTGCTGCTCCTCTCAGCAGGCTATAACTTAGATCTTTACCAGTTCCTATCCCAGCCTGATCTGAAAGGCACACCCTTATCCCTGCAGCTCACCAACGTTCAAGCTGAAAAACCTTGGCTTTAGAACAGCCTCTCCTGGCAGCTGGGGAAACCAAACAGAGGTGCAATGAAATTGGATCATTCTCCACTCTTTGTACATCTCCCCAAAACACCAAGGATAGTCCAATTTTCCATAAAGATTAAGAACTTCTAAAGATTAAACTCTCTAAACATCTCAGTTTTCCTCCTGCTTGCTTTTTGAGTGAAAAAGAGCATTTCTTTCTCAGCTTCACTACCTCGTGCTGCTATCTCCTACTCGGATCGAGGATGACCTTCCAAAAGTGGCAGCTGCCTGCTAAAATGGCACCAAGCCATAAAATGCTGTTCAATTTCACAAGTTAAATAAGCTTCACACATAAAGTCCTGCTAAGGAAATAAAAATAAAAGCAGGTTTTTTCCTTCATAGCTTTCAAACCAATAAAAGAACATCCACCACAACAGTATTTAATGAAGGTTCTTTCTAAGGTGAATACTCACTTCATGGCTGGTTTTTAGGTTTTTTACTTCACAGTAAGCATCACAGGCCTGCACCAAACCATCAATGTTCAAAAAATGTCACCAAAAAAGCAGAACACAAGGATGAACTGGCTTAATTTTCAAACCTACCTGAACCCACAGGGACATCTGCCCAAGCTATAAACTGAGTCTCCCCCGGAGCCGTGCACAGGACCACATGAAGGCTGCCTCACACACAAATCGAATTCTACCACAGGTAATCCACCAGGTGGATGTTTTGTTACTTACAAGGCACAGCATGGCGATAAAGGTTATCTCGAATAGTCTGCTGCAGATCGTGATCCGGTGATCCTTTCTGAAACCTCTGGTTGAGGTAATGTCTCAGGTCTTTGTTCAGTCTGCTTCCTGCAAAGAAACAAAAAGCCATTTGTTTATTTCTAAATGCACACAATTAACATTTCCAATTCAGGCAAACATTAGGCTTCCATTCAGAGTCCCCTAAATTATGGCATGCTGACTTTATGAGCGGAGGCTCATCTTCCTCTACAAATGGCTAATTACCAAAAATAACTCGCTGTAAACAAGAGGTCTCTCTTGTCTCATAATGCATCTTTCTTCCTGTGGTGTTAAATGGATCATCATTCCCTTTTATCACTTATTTGTCTGAGTAAATGGAGAAAGACAGATGACGTGAAAAAGAGGAAAAATAATAAAGGTAGAGTATGGCTTCTGCAACTCACTGGAGGGAGAGCTGGGCAGACAGACAGAAGGCAAAGGCTGATCCCATTTGGGGTGTTAATACAGCTGAACATGGCACAAATTCAAATAAGTGCTATATTTTCCACTGGTGTCTATCCCGGCACACAGCAGGAGTTAGGAAAGAATTGACTGAAGGAGTTAAGAGCACCCAAAGTCCTTAAAAACAACAGAATAACATCCAACACTTCACTTAAATCTTTTTATTTCCCCATTCAGTTTCGAACACTTTCAGAAGCATGTAAGAATAAAGATGAGTCAAAAACAGAACAAGCAACAACAACAGCAAAACCAACCAAACAAACAAAACAAAGAAAAAGAAACATTGCTGTTAATGAACATTGCCAGTTGCTGAACACCAAATCCTTTCTTGTAGCAGAAAATATGAACTGGAGCGACTTAATGAAGTTGCTTCCCAGAAATGAAATATTTCCACATCTGGAATAACAGCAAAAACCACCCCACAAGAACATACAACCACCCCACAAGAACATACAAAGAACGTGACAGGAACTCTTCTGTTCTAAAAGAAAAGGAACAAAAAAGCACTGGAAAAGCTTCAGAGAAACGCAACCATGATGATCAAAGCCTGGAGCTGTTGCCATACAAGGGCCAAGAGAGTGGGCTGGGCTGGTGCAGCCTGTGGTGGATGTGGGACTCCACCATGCCCAGAGGGCGGATGGGGACTGGCTGCTCCCTGCCTCTCCCAGCACATGGACTAGGAGACACCAGCCAAAGCTAAAGGGAGCTTGGTTCAAAACCACACAACAGGAGCAGCAGTTCATGCAGGCTGTGGCAGATCTCCCCGCTGGAGAGCACTGTGGGTGCAAGAAGCTTGTTGAGGAGCTTCAAGGGAAGACTGGAAAAGCACTTGAAAGATGGACTCGTTGGAGATTGCAAAAGAGGGTGCAGGAAATCCCTTGAGCTGAAAATGAATTGCTGGTGGCTGGGAGATCTGGGAAATGAAGTCAGGGAATATCAAATAAATTGCTCTTTTCCCTTCCTTTGCTAGGAATCTTATTCATGGCCACAGCCGGAGCTACATGGACCTTGGGCGGAACCACTGCAGCTCTTTCTGTGGTCCTTTATAGTTGGCATTATGATTTTTTTGGTTGTGAATATGCAACGCAGAGGTCATCTCAAGATTCGTTCACACTGAACATAGCATCGCAGTCACAGATTCCTGGATGGAGTCTCTAGGAACAAATCAAGAATAATACTGCAACACAGTGCAGTAGACAGTGGGTGTGGGAGGCAGCAGTGGTACCAGACAAATGAGAAAGTGAAAAGAGAAAATGACAATGGGCAGGGGGAGCCTGTCTGCCTTACGAAGTCCTCTAAAATTTTAACAGCAATGTTAGTTTAAAAAACAAAACTAAACACAAAAACCTCGTCTGAAATACTGAGTCAAATTCTAAAAAAAAATAAATAGGTTATTTGTATTAAGATTCTCCAGACAGCTTCTCTTTGTAAAGATAAAATTTCTTACTGAAGAAAGGCTTAGACAGCAGGCCCAGGTACTAAAAGAAGGAAAAAACCTTAAAGGCCAAGATGTTAATTAGAGAAATGGCTCGAACAACAACATTAAAATTAAGGCAGATAAAACTGGCTCATCAATCTTTCCTGAGTTACCCAGCAACACCCCTCACTCTAAAACCAGATTATCATCCCATTTCTTTACGAATAGTCTCTGGTTACTACACTATAAAAATGGGTGCCCACACAGGAGGCACTTGGAAAGCTTGGTAGACCCACGGGTCTACAGTTTTCCACTTTCAGAGCCGCCTTCCAAACTCCAGACGTTTGATTTCATACAATATCGTTTTACTGCAGAGGGAGATTGGGCACAAAAGAAGAGTATCTGCTGAAATAATAAAGCATTTATTTCTTTATCTTTTAACTAAACACTATTTCTTTGCACAAGAGACAGGAAGACAAGATGGTTTTCTCATAGCAAAAAGAATATCACAAACAGATTTGATAGAATGAAAGGGCTTACTCCAGTGTAGAAGTTAATGCACATAAAGTAGGCTTTCTCCTGAAATACTGTGTGATTCATGATTCCTTGATTTATGTCATAATAATATCCAGAGGTGAAAAAGCTCTGCTGAGCAAGGGCTTGTTTGACCACAGAAAATACGCAATTTACTGATGATATCTGCTTTTAGCTTCCCTCTGTGCCCATTCCATCCAGCGTCTCAGGTTATTACAGCTCCCGCTGGAAAGTTTGGTTATTTGGTTTATGCAGTAGCTGGGATTTCCCAGCTGAGTCACTGATGCAGTAGCCAAGATGGCAGTTGCAAAAATAGGGGCTACAGCAATACTTAACACTCACATGATTGTCCCCTCAGGTAGCGTGCAGAGCTGCTTGTTTCTATCGCATTTATTTTAAATAGGGAGGAAAAATGCTTGCTAAGCCACATTTTTGTTGTTAAATTCCAGAAAATTCTTGGAAATAAACACTATTTACAGCCCAGACGATCTCAGCTCAGCAGCCACTGAGACCATAACTGTGGACAAATGCAGGCTCACACCATGCAACTCACTCAGGAGCATGGAAGAGGAAAATAGAATCATAGAATTGCTTGGTTGATAAGGACATTTGAGATCTTAAAGACCAAATGTACCAGTCTATTATTAAATTATATCCCTAAACACTTCATCTACCCATCTTCTAAATACCTCCAGAGACGGGAACTTCACCACCTCCCTGGGCAGCTGTGCCAGTGCCTGACCAGCCTTTCAGTGAAGAAAATTTCCCTGATGTCTAATCTGACCCTCCCCTGGCACAACTTGAGGCCATTTGCTCTCTTCCTATCACCTGTCACTTAGGAGAAGAGACCAACACTCACCTCACGACAGCCTCCTTCCAGGCAGTTGTAGACAGTGATGAGGTCTCCCCTCAGCCTCCTCTAGGCTAAACAACCTCAGTTCCCTGAGCCACTCCTCATAGGACTTGTTCTGCAGTCTGTTCTCCAGCCCCTTCACCAGGCAATAGGCTAATGCAGAAGCTAACACTATGTAGAAAGTTGCCAAAAAGATCCACCCTGGTACATGTTGGATTCTTTACCATTTGAAATATTTCAACCCACTCTGATTACCTTTTCCAAAAATCTCCCCAGAATTGAGAGGGCATGTGCATTATTTAGGAGATTCCAGTGCTAGAAGCAAGGGGATTAACTTTGATAAATTCTTTTTGAGCCTGAAACGTATGCACCCGCCATTCCAAAGAACCACAAAGACATGCTAGCGACATTCCAGCTACCTCCCGTGTGCAAACTGTAGGTGTAAAATTCCTTCTGATCCTCTGGGACACCAGCTGCTTGTGCAAACTCCCTCTGAAAATGAATCTCACCCTCTGATGGCTTTTGTCCATGCACCAGCCACCACCAGGCTGGGCTGAAGGGCAGGTGCCCAGAACCACCTGATGTTATGCAGAAGTTCCTCCATTGTAAAGTCTAATTCCACGCACAAGTTGTGCTCAAGAAAATACCTGGCTCCAGTTTCCTTAGAGATGAGCTGTGTTAACCAGAAGTACACGGTTACCCTTCAAAATACTCCTCTGTTCTCAAGGAGACTGGATCTTACATTTACTCTTTTGAGATCCTTTCTTTTCTGCTCTGCTAAAAGCATGTAAAGAGATCCTACAGTGACAACAGCAGAGGAACAAAAGATGCAAGGCAGAAACAGCGGTTTTCAACACAGAGGATACAGGCCTTATGAGCCAGTGCTCAGCTCTTCTTTCCTGCTGGGCAGGATATGTTGGAAATGCATTTATTTGCACACAGAAAAATCATCTTGTTATTCCTGTAATCAAAATTAGGCTGATCTATTTAGCTTCAGAAAATCAGACATAAAAAATGCAAAAAGAAATTCTTCCCTACTGAACTCACCAAAATTCATATTTTAAAGTTTAATAAGTAAAGCATGTTCAAAGATTGTTTTTCTGTTATTGCAACAGCTTTCTTCTTTCTTTTCCCCTGTTGAACAAAACCGGTAGTGTTCTTTATGTGAAGATACAGTCAAAGAACCAAATTTCCACTGCTTTGCTTCCCATTTGTACTACTCCAATCTGTGAAGTTTCCATCTCGTTAATAGAACCCTTCTTCACCTTTCAATAAAACAAATGGCAACTCACTGAATGGTTGGGTTTCTCAACTGTTCTTAATTATTATACTGCATTTTAGAGAACATTACATCATAACTATACCTTAGTAAGAAAAACAAACCCCAATGGGAAACAAAATGTCTCTCATATGAAATAATATGAAAATATGAAATATGAAAATATGAAAAAATAATATGACTGACATACAATTTTCTGAGAAACAGTAAACTCTGCTTGTTGAATTTGTGGAGATAAATATGTAACCCAGATGTCTTGTGTTTAATGAAAAATATTGACTGTTTCTAAATACACTTTTTTCAACTCTTCAGCCCCCTATCACACATTTGTCCTCCAAATGGTTACCTAATATTAAAGTCACTATAGAAACTACGCTTTGAATTATTCTCTGACACTCACTGCTACAATTTCCAGTTTCTGCAGGGGAGAAGGCTGCCTACGAGATCATCTAAAGCTGTCCTTGTTGGATAAGAACATCCATCTCTTCCAGAGCGCTGCCACCAGCGAGCAGCAGCACAGAGCCGGGGGGCTGAAGCCTCTCTTGCCTTATTAACACACGGGCTTCCAAGAAGGAAAGCAGACTGCATAAATGACCAAGCAAAATCTGAAGTTTTTCAAGAAAAAGCTGAGCATGAACATTGCGGGGCTGACAGCACCTTCCTGCCAGCTGGTAGGCAGTCTATGCCAGAACTCCGCAATATGGATATTCTAAAGATATGTTTTGAGCTCATGTTTTATGCATTTGGAAACTATCATTTTATAGTTTATGTTTATATTAATTGCTGCAGCTGTTACATCCCATTGAAGGTTCTGAGATGGTCATAGATAATCCCGATAAACAGCTATCCTCTGACAGAGCCTATAAATGCCCCTGCAAAGATAGGTCAGGGTCAGGCCCGGGACACAGTGGTCTCTGACCTATATTACATTCCTGTAAGCGGGTTTACAGGAGTAGGTATTTTTCCTCTTTTCTTTGGGAAAGCTACCAATTGCTACATTCACAGTGACCGATAGCATCTGAACTGGAAAAATTCCCTTTCCAGCCCTGAATTGCAGCAGAATCCGCCCTCTCAGGTTGGGATCTCTGTTTAAAGGCATCTTTAGCAGAGGGATTCTCTGTGGGCAGACAAAGACCATTTGGAAACAGCAGGGCCGTGAAGCAATGAAAGGTTAAAGGCCTCTCTAAAGGGATAAAAGTGCAATAGAGTCATCTGGATTAAGACTCTCTCTTGCCGCCCTGATGTCAACATTGAGAGGGAAGGATTCAATTTTTTAAAGACACAAAGATTGCACATGTTGGATTTGCAGGATAAACCCCGATTATAAGGTACTGTCTTTCATCTGAAGATCTCTATCTGAAGGTATTTAACAAACATTATTAAGTTATCATGGTTGGCGGGGTTTTATTTCTGTGCCACAAAACCCAGAACTGCAGATAGGGGGAATGGATCGAAAACAAACAAAACCAAAAAATCCATCCTATCCACTTAGGGGCAGGAGCAGCCAACCTGCAGCCTGCATTTTCTAAAGCATTGAGGGGACTTGCAATCTCAGTGACTGGCTTTACAGGCTGGGAGACTTAGCTGTGCTCCTTTCTCCAAGGCTACTCCCAACAGACAGGACTCAACACAAACTCATCTGATAATTAGAGGCAAGATAGCTCCCATTAATCGTAAAGTGTTTTAAACCCATCATCTCCCTTGCAAAAAGCACCTAGTTTCTTTTTTAAGAAATGTTAAAATATTAATAAAGTAACTAAAGACAACTTCTACACCTGCTGCTGAATTCTTGTTAAAAAGAGGGATGTAGACAGGGTACCTGGGAAGCAGAAGCCACTTCTTAAAACTAGTCCGTACAGCACTTGGCACAACAGCAGTGCCAGGGCACCACCACTGTGCCTTAATAATGCTTGCAATGGATATTCCCTCTTGTATAAAGGTGGTCATGATACTCATGCATGTACTTACTAATGTCTCAAGAGATTCATCTTCTATTTCTGGATCAATTAATACAATAATTTCCATGGCAAGGTCCAGTAGGCAGCAGCCCATCTTAGAAGACAAATGAAGGCGGAGTGCATTTTTATCATTTAACAAGACTGCGCTGGTAACCACATCATCATCAAATATTCCTAATCCCAGCAGTTGTTGCACAAATGATAATAGTTTGCGCTATATCATTTCATTCTATCCCATCCTTGTCTTCCAGCTGCCGTCCAAAAGTGATTATAAATAATGGGGCTATAAAAGCCATTCAATAATTAGAAGATTCGTTGGCCATATGCCAGCGGTGACAAAAGAGAGTGATTTATGTAAGATGAGTCTGTCACATCTGCCAGATCACAGTTTCATTACGCCTGTGGCTTTAAGGTCACAGTTTAACACTGTTCCAACTGCCATTTGTCAAGGGATACTGGGGAGAACAGCTGAAATACATCATGGCTTTGTTTGCTTTCTTGTTTTAACTACTAAGCAAATAAGTAAATAAAGTCCAGTACCCACATTTGTTATTTCACATCTCTTGTGAGGTCAAAGACACAAGGACATGTAGTAAGACACAAAACATTCATTGTGGTTGGCCTCAGTTCAAATAAGATCACAAAGCAAACCCATCCAGTTTAAAAGCCTTAAGTATTCCTGTGGCTACCTAAATTCAATAAAATCTAAGCATGTTCTACCTTGCAGCCACCCATGAAATGAAGGCACCTTGTAAACCCACAAGGTGTAGATAAATTAATTGCTACTACATTTTCCTAACACAAGTAAACCTAAAAATCTTTTATGTCTTAGCGTGCTAAAAAGATATTTAAACATTGCCATGGGAGTTCATCTCAACAATTAACATGGCTCAGGAGACACCTGATTGCATTCCAATTCTATTTTCTTCTCTTTCTTTTCTCTACTAAAACAAACAAACAACCAACATCAATGAACTTTTATTGCTGGGTACAGACCAGTCCCATAAAGACCAGATGTTTGGATGTCCCGCATAAATCCTTCAATAGCCTCGTCTGTCATTGCCAACGGTTGTTCCACACCAATTTGGAGAGTGTCTGTTGACAAAAACGACTGGTCTGAGAGCAGAAACTGCATCTTTGTTGGAAACACTATATCCAGGCCCAACCAGTATACCCACCTGCTACAGCCAGACTCCAGACAGATCAACTGCTCAGATCAGAGCCTACATATGTCCTGTTTTCTAACAAATCCATACCACAATCAAAGCAAAATGACTGCCCATCCTTTACCATCCCTTCCCAAAGTAAAACATAAAACGCTTTCCAATTTTTATGCTTTGAAACTTGCTCAGAACAACAAAGCCACATCCATTGCAAAACCTTCCAGGGGAAGGAAATTATGATAAACTGGAGGGTTATGCTATAAAGAATTGCAGAAAGTTACAGTATGAACTACCTACACAGCAATAAAACTCAACTTTGATGGAGCATGGTTAAGCCTTCAGCAGCAGCCCAGCTGCTGACTCAGCAGAGAACACTTCAATGCAGCGAGTAATTCTGTCTGGAGAATGAAATAACACTTGTTACATTATTCCTAACAGAACTCCTTAAAATATTATTATAGGTGTAAGTTGTGAATCTGAAGGAGACATATTCACTCAAAACTTTCAGGCCGTGTTCAGAATTAGGAGCAGGCAAGACCTTTCTTGGCACAATACCTCAATCTGCATGGGTGAATGAACCAGCAATGAAGTGGTAATTCAGCATTTGCTGCTATAGAAATACACTTAACAGATCATAAATCCAAGGAGAAACTATTCTATGAGCACCTAACCTAATGTACTGTATGTGTAGGGTGCTCCACCTTATTTTCTATGCATTAATATTGATTCATATTTCTAGTACAAATTTAAACAAATAGCCTTTCAGTTCAGAAATGTCAGAAAAAAGCCACAGACCACAAGCTTGGAGGTAAAAAAAAAAAGCAAAAATATTATCATTTATACACTAGGATTGAAAATTGTGAAAGCCTGTGACAAATACACTTCTGTTGCCCCCAGCAGATTTCAGATGAGCAATGCCAGCAAATGCAATGGAAAGCCCAGCCTTTCTCCCACTTTGGCCTCTTCAGGCTTCTGGTGCCCTCAAGCTTCAGCCTTGAGTTTCTCAAAGCTCCTGGAGAGGAAACATTCCTTCACTCTCTGATATCTTTGCAGCCCAGGACAACTCTGACCGGGGAGAGAGGGAGGCCACACAGCAACGATGGTCCATGATGGAGCGTGGTCTGTCATGGACAGTTCCATGCAGGAAAGCTACCACTTACTGTCATGCCCTAGAGGGAGCTGGACAGCAGGATGTCCTATAGGTCTGCCTAACGTTGACAACGCTCCCAAAGAACGAGAAAAACTGGAGAGAGTCTCACAGCATTACCGCAGGTAAATACGTCCTGAGCTTTAAGCCACTGCTGAAACACTTGCCAATTCAAGCTCTCTTTTTGTGGGTGTTCAAAGGAGAGCCTGGATAGGCATTGTGCAGTCATCTGAGAGCAACTGCTCTCAAAACTGCTCTCAGAGCAACCTCAAAATAGTGAGGTTTGAGTTTGTTGGTTTTTTTTTTTAAAGAGCACAGTTTAACTACATCTACAATCCTGGATCCCTTCTGCGTCTGGCAGGTCGTGTCCACAGTGTTGGTGGGTCACACAAACTGCTGTGTGTCACTACAGCTATGTCCACATGAAGGAAAAACCTGATTCTGTTGATCTTTGATGCAGTTTTGCTGCAGGCTGTAGCAGGTTTCCATGCAGAGGGGTCCTACCTCAAAGCAAAGGCACGACAATGAGGACATTTTCTGCTCTTCTCTTCTTAAAGCATTTGGTTTCTTTTTTGTCCATACAGAGCCTATAACATCATGACACCAAACAAAAGATGACATTTCTCCAGAGAAAGAGGCCCAGGAGAGTCTAGAAGGAGGGAAAATCTAATATACATGAAGCAAAAAGCTAAAAGCACGCAGCTCAAGCAACAAGAACATACGATGAATAGAAGAAGGAAAAGAAAGGTCAGCAGTATTAATGCCTGTTGGCCATGGTTACTTCTAAACGCAATTGAACTGGTCAGGCAGAGCTTCAGAAATATGGCCTTACTGCATCCAGATGTAGAGCCAGCAATGGTGCTTCTTTCCTATAACATAGTTAATTGTGAACCCAACTAACTAAAAGCTTGAGATTAACCACTACTACTCTGCTGTTAACTCATGGGAGTCTTCTTTACTTCCCTTATGCTGTTTTCAAGAAATGCTGCAAGCTCTTGTCTCAGCTTTTTGTCTTCCTTTTTCACCCAGAAGACTCCACAAAATAATGAGGGGGCCCATGCTCTCGGGAGGTTGCTGTCATTCCCAGACAAGAGAGTGAGGTGAGAGAAGGGACCTGCTGGGATCACAAACTCAGGATATTTTCCTACTCAAGTGAAAAATCTCTAAGATAAACCATAATACTGATTAACGGCCACACATGCCACAAGGTTTTCATAGGAAAGCCTTGGGGAGGTAGGTGTGCAAAGGACAAAGTAATGCAACATCCTCTGTAGCTGTTTTCAATGAAATCTGGATTAGCATCACACTAAATACTTTACACAGTACTGTGGCCAGATCAGTGTTGAACTGGATGCTTAAGTTAACTGGCTGGGCAATCAAGCTTTAACATTAAAGTCACGTCCATAAATGCTTCCTCTTGGTGATGACCTTAAAACCAAGCGCCCAGAGCAAAGCCTCAGCTCTGCAAAACTTTACAGAAAGCCAGGCTGAGAGGTGAACTTAGGGAAGCAAAGACAGTCATCTGAGGAAGGCATCTGGTCTTGCACACAAAGACTCTGCTGTGTTGGGGCTTTTTTGCACTGCGTGTTCCAGTAAGAAAGAGCAACAAGGAGTAAGAAGCAGTCATTAGTGGCAAGAATCGTTGATGGTGCCACGTAGGCTTTAAAAAAAATAAGAAAGAAAAGAAAAAAACTCCTACACATCCAAAGTGAATGTAGAATGAAATCATTGTAAGAGAGTGGCACGGGATGTAGCCCCTTTCCATGAGCGACTCTGAAAGAATCGGGCTGAGTGGCTCACGCACAGTCTCTGCTAAGTCTCTCCATCAATGAACACAGACTGGGCTATGTGAGAGACCCAACCTTCCCGTAATACTCCATCAGGAAAGCACAGTCTGCATGGGAGACACCTCTGCCACTGACACCTACTCTGTGAAACTGTTGCATCAAGCAACAACCTGGATAAGGGAGTGCTGTTTCTTCTCCTTTGCTCCAACTCAAACCTGCCACTAAGTCTTTCCTTTCCTGGGAGGGCAGCAGAAGCAGGGCAAGGGGTGAAGAAGAAAGTCTAGATACAATAGTAAGAACAGGAAAAAAGATGAAAAGCACTTGCAGTCTTTCATTCAAAGGCAACAACTCGTTTCTGGAAATGAGATGCACATCTCTGTATGCCTCCTGAAAGGAGTTACCATATGTTCTAAAAGTAGGATATAATATTTGAGCTGTAAAAGCCAAATCAGCTTGAGAAACAGACGGCATTACAATGCTTTAGCAGAACAAGCCCCACACAACAATATGCCAACAAATTCATTTTTTAGAATGGCACTAGGAAAATATTTGCAAAAGCTGAAACCCGTTCCCTAAATACAGCATTTGATTCTTCCAGAAAAAGGGGGGAAAAGTGACATATATGGCAGTACTAGGGAATTCTGAGTAGCTATTCATATTCTACTTGCTCTTCCCTGTAATTAAACATAGGTGGTGGGTTTTGGTGCTTTTCTAAAAGCCTGACCTCAAACTCCTTCAGCACTCCCTTTTCACCCTTGTTCTTCCCCAGCTGCAGGGACAAGCTCCCATTGCCCAGCCAAGTCACATCTGAATGCTAATCACAGCTTTACAGTTTTTCACTCTGCCCTCTCTGGCTCCCGGGCATGTGTCAATATTAACAGCCTGATTTCCAGAGGTACTGAATACATAAAATCCAATGCCAAGAACCTGTGACGGTCAGGCCATAAACACACATCAAAGGCAGACACAAAAGTTTACTGCTCCTTTTTAATTATCTTTTATTTCCTCACAAGTATCTCTAGCAGTCAGAAAACACTGACCTTCCTGGAAGAAAGCAGCTAAAAATCATAATGTGTCCCTTTAAAGCTCTATCGAAAGCAGGTGCCAATTGACAGCCAATTCTCCAGCATGGCTGGATGACACACACTCAAGTGCACCAGTCTCACCAAAAAGATATTTTTTCCCCTCTCCCTCCACATACTGATTCAGACAGAGGGTCACAGGTTAATCTTCCAACCTGCTCTAGCAATTCCCCAGAAACAAGATCTGCCAAGAAATAAAACCAGAAACAAGACTTGTTGTGGGCTCACAGTAGCAAGAAAAGGTCCTGTTCCTACCACATTATTTTCAGAGAGTGCACACTTAAGCTTAACCTGAGATGGACCTTGCTTGGGGTCTTTTGGGACATTTATGGACATACAGAAGAGACAGCAAACCACTAAGATGAGTACGTAAAGAAAGCAGGCAGGGAGCAACGTTGTGATTTAGAAAGTCAGGTTCTCAAAGCTGAAAGTAATTATGCACTAAATCTGTTGGGGAAAACACATTTAAAGAAAAAAACACATATAACAGTAGAGAGTTGTTGAAGCACACGTTACAAAAGGCACAAGAAGCCACACAAATTGAGTAAGAAGGTCACAGTGGTTAAAAAACCAACCTGGCTTACAGGGAAAGTGACTGGAGCTTTTCTTAATTTCATATTGCAGACAAAGTAAACAAGAACTAAGAAACTGGAGTAGCTCTGGTTCGTTATTCTAAGTGCAAATATTTTTGTTTTATTTTTAGGCTACCAGTTTTCTGACAGCTGGAGGATATTCTTCCTCAAATGTTTTTCTTAAAAAAAAAAGTTAAAGTGGACTTGATTCTAACTAGTTCTATAATGTCTCCAGCTATTATTTGGAAATCAAATTCAGTAAGTCAGTGCTGAAAGGATCTGTGAAATGGAAGATCCAACAGCAATTTTAAGAGTTCAGAGCAAAATGACGCAATGAGCCAAGTCTTTTCTTGGTCAACTCAGCAATTGGACTTACACAAGTTTAGAAAACCATAGTGGTAAAAGGAAAGTGTTAACGTGTCGATTCTGTTGTAAAAGCAATTCAATATACAGCATTGTAGGCCTACCTTTTGTGGAAAAAACGGAAATAAAACTCTAAAATAAGATTTTAAAGCACTGACAGAATAAACGAGTTGGCCAGAACAAGCAAGAACTATGGCAGGCCAGTTTGTTATGAGTTTTAATAAAGTACTACCATATCTTATTGGCAAACTCAAACTGTCAGCTAAAGTAAAGTGAACAAGGGCAACATTGCTGTTGGCTATTCCCCATACAGTCACGTAAAACAAAATGCTCTGACTCTTGGGACTGTCTCTTCCACGTAGAGCAATGCTTCTCATATACAACTGCAGCTAAAACATCCAAAAACTCGCATTCAGAAACAAAAAAACAAATGAACTTTGATAGCTTTGGTCTCCAACATATATTTAATACCTCATATAAAGCATGTTTGGCAATAAAAAAATAGTCTACATCAAAAAAGCTTTGTAGGCTCTGTAACAAACTTGCTTTTTGCCATGGTCACAAGGTCTTGCTTTCTTAATGTGTTTAGGAGTGCCTGTATCATGTTTCTGTCACCCCAGCTTTTCCCCCCAAGAAACAAATATGAATATTACAGATGGTAAACCCCACATTTTCTCATACAGAAAATAAATGTTTGCATGTGACATATGGCAAAATATACAGACAATAGCTAAAAGATTTAGATTTATTAGTGCAGGGCAGAAATTTTTAATAGAAAACACATTTTTGGGGATAAGACTTTTAATTACAAAGAAACAGCAAACAAATGGCTCCTTTAGATTTAAAGCAGAGCAGTTCTGCAATAGAATCAAAAGGGCATGGTCTCTTTTGGTGAAAAAATAGAAGAAGAGAATAAAGAGAGAAAAGCTCGACTCGAGCATACGGCGGGTTAGACATTTTCCACGGAATGCTTTTGATCACAAAATGACATTTGTCAAAATGAAGACATTCTGCAGGAACGTGACATTTCTGCAGAAATCATACTTAGCTCTGATGATGCTTTCTCAGCTCCTGCTTCAGCTTACAAGGCTACCCTGATCCCAGACACTGGTCCTACGTTTCCAAGCTCAGTCCAGTCAAGCCTTTGGGCCCACATCCCTCAAATCTCTTCCCCTCTTTCAATCCTTAGAAAATTCATACTGCAGGAATAAGAACTAGCACACTAATTTGAAAGCAGTGGCTTATGGAAGGCTTACCACAGGTTAGATCTTCACATAGCAAACAAAAGGGAGCACAAACATCAGTTCCATTGTGAAAGCACCAAAAATTGGCACCTCAAGAATGAAGTTTCACAGATTGTTGTTTGGTAGAAAAGGAAATGTAGGCTTTCTTAGCAAGTGAGGCCTCCCTTGTGTAAGGACATCCACTTAGCCACAGGCAAGTCATACTAAAAACAATTAACTGAAAAAATACAAGACCAGAAGTAGTCAAAATAACAGTTTCCCAGAATTCAAAATGGGAAGAAACACCATTTTCATTCCCTTTACATTTCTGTTTCTTGGTACCTTTCTCTTATATACAAAATGAATGGCTTTTGTGAAAGATTAACACAAAAAGCAGAGGTGAAATGTTTAATCAGGCTTTGCTGCTGGCTTTGGCTTCATGGATTTTTCCCATTTGGCCAGATACAAGTAGATCCGACCAGGGTTTATTCCCATTTTCACCTGGAAAGCGTCAGTTCTCCAGGCTCACATGGTTCTAACCAATTTGCAATTCTGCCAGGAAATCTGCATGCTCAAGCATCAGCTTTACTCTCATTGCCATTAAAGCCACCAGCCACATTTATTTTGATAAGTGTTCTGATGACCCAGCTTCAGAGAACAAGAGATGCAATAGAAAGCAATAAAAATCAGCATTAAGTGTCTAAATAGTAATTCTTCCTCCTTAAGTTCTTATTCTTCATATTCTTATCATCTTGGAGAGCCCTCCTTGTATTTATCCCATTGGTTTGCTAGCAAACATTTTTCATTTCTTAATCAAATTCATTTGGATGAAGGTCTCTGATTCTGAAATGGAAAGCTCTAATCAGCTCAGTCTCAAATTCATTTTATGCTCCTCTCACTTGTGGGAGTGCACAGTCAAAACTCTGAAAGTCCTGCAAAGCTGAAAGGCTTTTTAAGCAACACAGGTCCACTGAAGCCCCTGCTACTGGAGGAGAAAAATATTTTGAAGAGGTCGAAAATATCTTCGCTAGAAATGCAAGAAAGCACAATATTGGCTTCAAATTTTTGCTGGGTGAATATCACTGTGATTTCTGCTCTGATATTACTTCGGGACTTTGAAAAGCTTCACCTCCACTCGATTAATTCATCAAGAGTTTATCTACTGACTTAAAAGGAATTTGGGACAGGACCTCCCAGCTTGGCAAGAAAAAATGTCAGACAAATACCATGCAAAAGGAATAGCTATTTATCAAAGGAGCAATCCAGAATAATGCACTGTTCCTAGTTGACCACAGCCCCACATTTAGAGTCTTAATCAGGGTGGATGAACAAAGGAGAAACTTCGAAAGACAGGGTTTTGTTGAAATAAAATCAATTTTGAGCATAACACACAACAGGCATTCAGGAACCACAGATGAACAGCTCACACAAGGAACCCAAAACCCCAAGTCTCCTCCAGACAGGAACTGTGCTACTGTCTGCAGCTTTGTGCCAATCCCACTGCCCTGTTAACGAGCCCCTGGGGAGGCTCTCAGTGTCCCAGAAATAAACTCAGCTTCTGTTTCTGAGCAAGTCCAGCCAGACTGACAAACGAACCATCTTTGAAACGTGGCGGGTTTGCACACTTCTGTCCTGGGAGTTTTAAAATTACATGCCTAAATATTAACCCATTGGTCTAATTTTACCCTACTTTGGTTTTGGACTTTCCTTTAAGACGCAGTCTGTTTGATAGTCAAGTTTTTAAAAGTAGCTCAGGAGACAATGCTCTCCTGCTGCTGCCTTTCCACCTCTGCCCAGGCCCAGAAGTTTCATTCAAACAAAGTATCTTTGAAATTGCTGTACGAACACGTGTGCACACAAGCCTACACTGCCAGCACATAAATGGCAGATGTATCTACACAGGCTGACAACTGATTTACTCATAATTTGCAACCCCTTCCAAAAGAACTAGACTTCCCAGCAATCATTGAGAAAATAACCTTGTTAGCAAATAAACAAAGGTTCTTTTAAATTAATCAGTTCTTTTTCATCCAAACAGTACAGATAATGAGAGGGATGATGACATTTTACATGACCTATAAAGAGTAGAGTTTCTATTTTAGGCTCTCCTTCGTAAGGGTGCCAGGATGATTATGTTTTGTTTACTGGACAGAATAATCTCTTATTTGTTAAAGCTTGAATACAATTTTATATAGTACAAAATTTTATCTTCTATTGTCTTAATTATCATCTGGAGGGTTGAGGCATGAGACGATGGCACAGAACAAATGAATATTAATGTGCTCTGTCTGCAATTTACAGAGAAAGGACTTGGAGCTCTCTTTTACTCGTGTGCTTAACGTACCACATCTAGTGAATTACATCCCATTGAGCTGTTACTGTTATCTGAGTAGAAAGGCAAAAGACATCAACCTTCTGCAGACTCCCTGCATTTCCAGTGTTCCAGTATAGATCCTTTTCCTCTAATTTCCCTTTACATCATTTGCTGAAAAGTTTTAAAAAGTCTCCTGCTCAGAATGGTGCTCAAGGCTACACCACTATTCATAAAGATCTTTATAAGATGCCTATATCACCTGCAGCATCTTCTCATGTCAGCTGAGCAATGGGAGCCCGCCTTTGCTCTCATCTAACTTTTCTGCATCCTAATAGCAAGTGAATTTGGAGTCTAGAAGAAAAAGGTGAATATATCTCAGGAGAAGGTGGGGACCGAGGGAAAGCCTCAGATGATGCACAGTGACATTAGTGGGTTTTCTGCCTTCCAAGGGAAAAATCCAAGGGAGTTCAGTGCGCGGATTGTTAATTCAAACAAATATAATGCATGGTCTGACCAGTTTCAGAGCAATTTCAAATTTATCAATATGGATTGAAGAAGACAGTGCTTGGATGTAGTGCAACATGGTTTAATTCTTTTGCAGTTTCATCCTGCAGCATCAATGATGACCTTTCGGGTCCAAAAAAAGGGAAAAACTTAAAGACTTATACTCTCTTTTTTTGAAGAGGAAAAGGGTTGGATTTTGCTTGAGGGGCTTTTTCAGCTCCATACACAGTGTTAGAAATTTAAATTAATTAAGAAAAAATCAAGTGAGAAAAAAATCAAATAGTAGAAGGCTGGTTTCTAATTTTGAATCAATATGACAAAAAAAATCAAAAGGAAAAATAGCTGCATTAAGCCTTATGCACTTCTATGGCATCCAGCACCCACTGAGAAAATGAAGTAAATGTCTCAGGTTTGACTTGGCTCTTGTGGACTCCAGGGGTAACTGTAAACACAGCAATGACAATATAAAAGACCCTTTACCCATTGTGCTGTTCCATGTTGTGACTATTTTAAGCCCACCTTGCATGCATGTGAGCAACAACTGCACCATATCTTTTATCTTCGGGGTTCTTTTTACTACTGTGCAACATCCCAAAATGCATAATTCTGCTTTAGCAGCTTCAAATTCAGTCAATGGGATTAACTTTATGCCCACCAAAGCAGTGTACAGAATATGGAAACAAGCATCACCAAGGTGTTCTTCTTGCAAGCCTCAATTCACTGATGGACAACACAAAATTGGACTTGGGGATCTCAGAGGTCTTTTCCAACCAGATGACTCTATGAAAATGAAGACAGCATTGTACACACCCTGTGTCACCCTTTGGATGATCCACTGGGGCAGGAACACTCACTGCCTGAAAGCTGGCACATCCCCGAAAGCCAAGGGGCCACAACCTCATCCAACCGACAGACTCCAATACAGTCACCATGCAGAATTACAGAGATTAAAAAGGCAGAAAGTGGGTTTTAAAGGTATTAAAACTTTGAGGAAACCACCTCAATAAACCACAGAGGAGTGTAAATTAGGCACTAATAATCAGCACCACACCACTCAAACCCAACAGGAGGTGAATGGATGGGATCGGAGCCTCCTCACAGCTCACAGGGTGCAGGGGGGTGGAGGCTGCTTGGGGTTTGCAATGGTCTGTCCCAGAACCAGCCATCCCTGTGACACCAACCCTTCACTCGGGGGAGCCCGGACCCTTAGCCTTGCCCTCCATGGCCAGCAGCTCCTCTGGCAAACTCCACGCTGTCCTTCTGCCCATCTCACATAAGCTTAAAACTCCAGGTCACCATCATCTGTGCAAGAGCTCACATACAAAAAGCCCTCCTGTTGTATTTCTAAATGGTTTATACACACAGCACGCGCAGAAACATGAATATCTCCTGCTTGCTGGATGACATAGGGCATTCTGTACCTGACCACCTACAAATAATGATCAGTACTTGTAACACAGGCAATGCCACTTGTTATAATCAAAGAATAAAGCCACTCAAAAATATCTACCCAAAATTAAAAAAAAAAAAAGGGAAAAAGACAAAAAATGGAATTAAAAATCGAACAAAATACAACTGAGGATGCAGTAAAGCTGACTGAGGTAAACAGAGAGCAAAACAACTGATAAACGATCAAATAATTCTGTCTAGCAGGTTAGTGTCTTCTAAACACAAACACTCCACTGTGATAGTTATAAATCAGAGTTTAATGAAATGGTAAGCTATTTATGCAAAGCATTCATGGCTATGGTAATTCATTTGCACAAAGTGAAAACAGAGTAGAAATTTGTCAAAATGCAAATACAACAGTGATCTATTGACACAGGGTCAAAATGCAAAGGGAAGAATCAAGTCCAGGACACAAAGGCTACAATTACTGCAGTGTTCTTATAACAACATTTTTCTCTTTACATTGCGATTTTCCATCAAAAGGTAGATCTAAGGAACTCATTAAGACGAAGAAAAACGAGTCAGACATTACTGAAAAGGAAGCAAGAAACATGCATCTTATAATTTGAATTAAGATTTCTGCCAGAGAATGCCTTTATCTTTCCAGGCAAAGTAGCAAAGCGATTTTGCAGAATTTAATTGAGAAATACAGCAGACAAAAGAGTTGCTTATATGCACACCTCAGTGGAAGAGACAGAGTAGAAATAAGTTCTCTGGACAAAAATTAGAATTGCACATCAAACAATATCGCCAAGTGTCATTGCTTATCTATGAAATATCATGTTTAAAAACGTTTCTAAGGCAAGTCACACTGCTTCCCCAATAAAAAGGCAGTTGCTTTCAAGTCACTACAGTTATGATGCGCTAAACATAAACGCATCCATGCCAAAGCAAAAGGAAGTACTTGTATTTTATTGAAAGTCACCGATCTGGTTAAGATGTTGGTATTTTGACCACCAGGTTTAATTTTGAAAGGATTTGAACAGCTTTACTGTCCAGCAGCCATGAATAATTCTGCGCTTTAATACTTTTTATAGAAATACGTGAAGCAGAGCAACATGCAAAGCACTGGCCATTCCTCTCATTGGCTTTATTACATAGGCAAATTAATGCCTGCTAAACAAACTGGACATTCTCTCCACTAAAATTGACATTTTTACTATATACATAGAGATACACACTTTTATTTATCTGAAACATTTCAGTTTCCATAAGCAATGCAACAAATTGTTTTGATCTTCTTGCCAACAGAAACAAATGGATTAGGTATTCCCTCTGTGCCCGATAGCATACATCCAATCGAAGCTTTTGAGAACTAGTGCATCCCTTCAACAACCTTTTTTAATAAGAATTCACTTTTTACTTCAGCCTGATTGCTTTAAGAAAAACCTGTTTCGACAATGCAAGCAATGGAGCTCATACAACAGAAAGAGCTGTTCATCTCAGCAGCAGGCCGACTTGGATGATAACAAAGAACCTGGGACTGTTAAATACACACGTGCAAACATACACAAAACCACTAATTCCTTTATTTAGGATCATGTTTTGTTCCCTCATTAAAGAGCATACAATGGTGAGAGGACTACAAGTGTTCAAGGGGAAGCCAGAAAAAGATACCTGACAGGTTTCAGTTCTGTGTTTCTATCAGCTATTCCAGGAACTTTTAATGTCAAAGGAGTTACGGCTGCATAAGCTTGAGGAGAATCAGAGCAACAGCACAAGCTGCCTGCATTAGAGACAGCCGCCCGCTGTGGTTGTCAGTGCAAGGAATTCATACATCTCTGGACAGTGTCTTCTGCAACTTCTTCCTCACAATGGATTTTCTCCTCTTTTGCATTTTACAGCTTAAAACTCCGTAAAGCCTGCCGACTCCACCCTTGTTTTTTTCTTCCTGGTAAATCATTAGAAATGACTGAGATAGTTTTGTGCAAATGAACTCACCGCCTCCCCTTCAGCTCCCATTAAATGCCTTTCCAGGTATTATGTGCATTGAACCTGGAAATTGTACCAAACACTTCCCAAGTCCTTCACCTAACCAAAGCAGCAGTCTTGATACTAAACAAATTCCTGATCTGACAATGGATTCTCAATTAAATACCACAGGAAACATTTTTACAGTTACACTTCAAATATGGTATGTGTCACAATGTTGTGGGGGAACTGAAAAGAGAAAAGATGAAAACAGCATGGCTTGTCATCACTTCCATAATTTCATTGAGAAAATATTTCAGAAATACAACACTGAATGGAGGGAGTTTTAGGAAGACAAGCTTCTTTTTATTCAGTATCTACAGTTTAGATAGAGCAGAGTGGCAAGAAACGCTAATGGATAAACTCCTAAACCACACTGAGGCCCTTCAAGCGGTTCATGTTTGCCCTTTAGCCTGCTGGTTTTTTTCAAAAGCTCCAGATTACCAAGTGAGTGATCGCTATTCTTATGAACCCTTCTGGGACCACAGAGCCTTCTTTTACTGCTAAGCTTCAAATGCCATGTTCCTCTTGCTAATGCATGATAAAATGCTCCACAACTCAGAAAAAAATAGTTCTTGATGCTTAAGTACTCAGTGACCACAGATGTAAATGACAGAAGGTGTGAGAGATACAAGTACATGATGATGAGCACAGATAATCTTTAAATGGAAAGGACATGTTTTAACTAGTTTTTTTCCCCCAATTCTCTTTTCATAGAATCATAGAAACATTTAGGTTGGAAAAGACCTTTAAGATCCTCAAAAGCCCAGGTGTAAACCTAACAGTAACTTCATTTTTTCTCTTTTGCTTTTCTTTCTGTTTAAAAGAGGTTGGATATTTTTCAAATAACCCAAATTAAGTTTTACCACTTTTTAACTTATCGTGTCTTTACCAAACTCTCCTGTCTGCTCAGATGAGCAGTTCAATGAACTACCAACCATCTTCCCAACATCATTCATGCAGTACATCAACCACCTCGAGCCTCATACGATGCCAGTAGCGATATCCACAACACAAATACACAGATATATACACACAGTTACACCCTTTTCTCCTACTTGAAGATCACAGTATCACAGTATCATAAGGTTGGAAAGGACCTCTGAGATCATCAAGTCCAACCTATAACCCAACACTAACACCAACCATCAAACAAACAAGATACAAACTTATTTTGGGGACGGATTTGTATTTGTTTTAACTTCTCCAAAACACAACTAGACATTTCAGGAATAACAAGGATATTAAGAAACCCAAATAATCACTGCCATGCATCCTCATGTGACTGAGCAGAAACAGCTTAAGTGTTCCACTACAGGCCAGTTCCAGACCCAACAGCCTGTTTGCTTTGCTCTATGGAAACTGAAACAACCACAAAGAAGAGCAACTATCAAGAGTTACTGTTATCACCGCATGTAAAGTGCAGAACAAAGATATTTCCCATCAGTTCTGACATGATGAAAGCACGATTCTAGGATTATAGCTTCCATGCTGAATAGCACCACTGAAATTAAAGGCAATGCCAAGTAGAACCATCTAATAAAGCAATGAAGCAAAAGTCTGCTGTAGCAACACACAACAGCAGACCATACGACCATACAAACTGGCTGAGGCACAAAAGAACAACACCTCAGTGTTGAAGAAGGTGGCTAAAATGGCTGAAAAGCTTGTCCTCTTCATTGCAACTTACTCAAGTTCTGAGAACATCTTGGGACCCTTATTAGCTGCAATAAAAATGCTGGTAATAAAGGGACATAGAAAATTATGAACACGTGTTTGAAGCCTTTTTCACACTGTAGGATTCAAGTCACATCTGTTATTTCATTGACAAAAAAACCTCATAACTCCAGTATAATAAACTCTCTTTTTTTTTTAATATATATGCACGTATAACAACACATCTTGTGGTTAAAATCTGTTCTGCAGTCATATCTATAACATACATCGTGGACATTAACAAAACATATTCTTATATGTAGAACAGGGAAGCACTCATCACTTTATATATGAAAAATTTTGATGCAGAAGAGCATGTGGAATGCAATGCACGCAGACAGAAGAGCCTGACCCAAACGCTCCTACCACTCTTGGCCTTGTAAGAGACACTGCAGGAAGCAGCAGGGCTACCAGCGGTCATAGACACACACAGGAACTGTTGGGGGCACAGATCAGTTAGAAAACATTTTGTGAACACATTCTTCCATTTAGATTCCACTCTCTCAGTGTGGTTTTATCACACGGCACTGTAACGATTCATTACGTTATAAATTATTTCAAGACCAAAGACTAGGACCGTGCATTGAAACACACAGGGCAACCATGAAAATCTCAAAATCTGTCAACAAATGAAGCTCATTTGGAAGAAACTGAATACAAAGGGCAGCTATGAAACCACACAGTGCAGAGCAGCAGGGAATCGGTGCTACGGCATGAACTTGAAAGTAACTGTCAATTTAGCATTTCTCATGATTGAAAGCCATACAGACCCAGGGGTCTCGAGGCCAAACAGAGATGTCTGCTTGGGATGGGAATCCAACCTGACTGCACTACGTCCAGGTTCAGTTTGCAGCAAACTGGGAAATGTTCAGAGAGGCATCAGCACGCTATGGCAAGACACAGATTATGTCTTCTCTTATTCACACAACCCCAGTTTTTGCTTGGCTAGACAGCTAAGCAAATAAAAGAAACCAGCAGCAAAGGCCAAGAAAAACTCATCTAAGCGGAGCATACTAAAATACTCCCTAAACAGGTATTAAAATTGTCATTTTTCCCCTCTACATGACTGAGAAGGAATCACTTTCCATCTGCCTCTACTGGCACCATCCAGAAAATACAGCTAGAGATATTAATTTCTATTGTAAAGTCAGTATTTCTGCTCATTTATCTTCCTTACCACACAGATGTGAAGTTCTAGGCAGTTCAGCTGCCTGCTTTGGTCACCTAAAACACACCAGAGTCATTAAGAAGTTGTTTTTAATACACAGGCGTTGTTATACTGCTGTTCACCTAATGGATTGTGTAACTCTAAATCACCTGAACATAAACTAGCAGAAATGTATGGCCTTTTTAAAGAAAAGCCATCCGAACCCTCTCCTTTGCTAGAACAAATTCAGGCACTTCTCAAAGTAACAACAGGCCAAGCCAGACTCAAACTCTTTGAAGACATTGATTCATAGCCTGCTGCCTCAAGGACTTTCTCACTTGTAACAATCTTCAATAAAACTTCCACCAGTTTTTTTTTCCTGTAATGCAAACTGTCAACTTCTGGATTGCAAACACTCAGTTTCCCACATTTCACTCGCTTTATTGTAGGCAAGGGGCTTTGTCCTACTGAAGCATGGCTGGGAATGCTTTGGTTGTCATTCTAATTCACTACAGTTGCAAGAGTAGAACCACTATTCTTACACAACAAAAGTGAAAAACACTTCAGAGTTTTTGGGTAAGCAGGTTAAAGTCAGACTATGGAATTACTGCAATGGCAGCCATTTACACTAGCAAAAGTACCATGGATTTGAATCCAGGATGCCATTACACATGCACTTGGTATTCTATTTAACATTCTTTTCATGGCACTTCTAAGTACATTTTATCTCTTTGATAGATCCTTGGAAATACTTTTTCATTAGAGTCATTATCTAAAAATCTTTTAATTTTTTTTTAATACACACAAACTTATTGTGAATCTGACTTAAATACTGCTAAAGCCACTTGGAATAAGGAACTCCAAATGTGCTAATCTCCACAAATGCTACCTTCTGAATACAACTTCTTGAATTGCAGATTGGATGAAATAAAGATGACTAGGAGCACACAGGTATTCTTAGCCAGTAATGGCAGTAATTACTTTTTCCCTTCCCTAGAAAAGATTTCACCTTAAAGTAGCCAACAGGGATTTCTAGTCTAAATTTAATAATTAGGCGTTTTTAGATGTTCATTTCACAAAAATAAACACAGGTTGTGAATGAACAGAATAATCTTCCAAGCTGAGTTTATTTGCAATGTTTTTTTCAACAGTGACTTTTCTGAATCTCAAATCCAGAATTTTCATGATCTACCTGTCACGTGATGAAAAGTCGTAGAAGCAACAGATCATCGTATACCTCAGAAAATGCAAAGGCTTTAATGTGACAGATGCATTATCCAGAAGATCTACTGCTAGAAGATTTGCTCTTCTGCAACATAGAAAAAGGCAAAGAAACCAAGTTTCTGAGAAACCAGGATTAGAGTCATATGCAAATCTTTGGACTAACTATGCTACGACTCATTTAAATTGATTCCACTTAGCTGCACTCTTGGGTTTTGCTGTGACACACAACACTCTTCGGTATTTGGTACTGACTGTCCATTCAAATTAGATTAAAGCATAACAACGAAGTCTGAGAGACCCTGTCTAGAAGACTCAGAAAAAATATTACTTGATATTCTTGAAAAATAAATAATACACTGCTGCTTTGGAGAAGCCTGGGATGGGAAGAGCAGAGCTGTCATCTGCTAGAACAGAGATAAATTAACACCACTCTGTCAGAGAGCCCAATATAGGACATTGTATTATGTACGGTCTCACGATGTCTTAATAGCTTTTTGCTTCCTAGAAGCTTATAGCTCAGCCCAAATTCCACACACATAATTCTTCATCCTACATAGTGAGGTGACTGTTGCATCATTGACAAATGCAGAATGAAAAATTCAGGCTTTAGTTATGAAATATGCTAACCGAGACTCAAAAATGATTAAACCCGAGCAACATGAGAGGACTGATTTACTTTGCATTCATGAAATGCCAAGTCATTTACATAGCAAGTGCAGAAATACCTCTAACAACCATGCTAACATCTTGCCTTAAAACCTCCAAACCTGCCCTTGGTCTCCTTACCCAGATCTCTCATGTGAAAAGAATTGGCACTGGAGTCTAAGTGCTGGTAGAGTGGAAAAGGTGAAGTGTGTGAAGGAGAAAAGACCACCAGATACCACACAACATCTCTGGTTTAACTGACAAAGAACATTGTTGATGCACAGTGATCTGTGGGTAATACTTGTTTACTGCACAAACTCAAGACTTCCAGAAATACCTCTTTGTTGATTTAATGATTTTTGCTGTTGTGAAGAACTAGAGTTTAATGTTAGAGGACACTTGCATCTGATTACGCTGCTAGCAGGTTTTAAAATTAGGTAGAAAAAAAATGACACCAACATTCTTCAAAGGGTGACATGAAATCTTCCTGTCAGCAAAAACAGCAATGTCATTCTCAGATATACTCTGCGACAAAGCAACTCTATTTATACAGTGCCTTAGAAGCACTGTAAAGTTAATTTAGCAGCTGTACCTGCAACTCCAGCTGTGCCCAAGCTGACAGCTCAGCAGAGCTCGGGGGTGCTCCTGTGCCCTGGGCCATGACTATCAATACTATTAAGCTGTTAGAAGGGTTCCTGGCACAATTTTGGCCTGTGCCAACTATCATTTACCCATGCAATCCCAGGCACAGTTTGAGAGTTGGCACTGTTTCCAGTCCTATGGGAATGTTTTGTAGGTTAAGAGACTTCTAATGGTATGGATGTGGGTCATTCTGTACCAGCTAGCCTCAGTGTCCAAAACATCCAGAGGCACATTTACTAACACAGAAGTAACCTCTAATACCACATTGATTGCAAAGTAAACATTCTTGTGGTGTTTTTTCCCCCCATCTTTCCCCCACAAAAGTTCTTGAGACCCTTCAGAACACTCGAAAACTACTCTTTTTCTTTTTAAACAAATTCTGAGTTTGTTTAGCGACAGCCATTTCCAGTATTTTGTGCCTTGGAATGTCCTAGAAATTCAAGCTAAATAAACAAAAGCTGGTATCATTCAAAGTGCTCTGATAAATAGCTGCTGAAAACTTCAATGCTTCTGATTCGGAGAGCTTACAGAAGCAAACGCATTTATATTCTGAAGCTACATTTGTAAATTGTTCCAGCATCATACCATGACAACAATCTTATAGGATAAAATAATCTTTAATAACAGGGAGAGTAAGTCTATATTCATGCTTCTTGCTTCTAACAAGCATCAAAGCTGACTGTCCATGTGATTCAATAGCAGTCTCTAAGCTCTAGATTTAGAGCCATAATACTGCAACACTTACACATGTGAGCAACTTGGCACAGAGAAGCTGCCTCACATAACTACTTCTTATCCATTTCCTATATCCCAGTCCTTCATGATACTCTTTATGGACATATCTTACATCTTAATAGACCCTGTTATTGTCAGTAGTGCTCCCCGTAGAATCTGCCCAGGAGCAATTTGCAGGATCACAGCGTATTCAGCCCCATTAAACTGAGAAAAACTACTCTAGATGGAAAGAATTTCCAAATCCTGCCTTCTCTGGATAGACTGTACTACAGCTCAAGAGAATAATGCAGGAATAGCTCTGAGCATGGACGAGGAACACAACAGACAACGTGTACGTGGACATACCAACACCACCAGAACGGCAACAGTCATCAGGTTCACTTCAGTAAGTGGTCACAGGCGTGGCGTGGTGTGCGCTAAGTTATGGAATCAAAATTACCCAAGTTGGAAGGAACTGAAAAGGATCAAGTCCTGCTCCCATCCCTACACAGGACATTCCCAACATTCACACCGTGTGACTGAGGGCATTGTCCAAATGCTTCCTGAATGCTGGCAGACTCAGTGCCATGACTGCTTCCCTGGGGAGCTGTTCCAGTGCTCCACCACCCGCTGGGTGAAGAACCTCTTCCTAATATCCCATCTAAACCTCCCCTGGCACATCTTCCTGTCATTCCCTCTGCCAGTCCTATCATACTTTGCAAGAGAGAAGAGATCAGCATCTGTTTCACCTCCCTCCCATTTGAGAAGGCAGTAACAGCTATGATATCCCCTCTCCTTGGAGGCCTTGGCAAAACCTAAACCCCAAGCAAGTACCCGTCCTCTCGGCCATGCTGCTCCCAGGGCAGTGCGCCTCCCTCCTTCAGTACACACCATCTCCTCCAGACCACAGCCCAAACACAAAACCATGTTCAAACTTGCCTGAAATGGGATCTAAATTTTCCCTCAGCTAAATTTCAGAATCTGGAAACTGGGCTACTGCTGGGCTTTCAACAGTGCTGTGGTTCCTGGAGAACAGAAACTTCTCCTTACAATAGAGGCAGCTACAGAAAAATCAAGTGGTTTTTTTGCAGCCTACCCATGAAAAGAACTGAACCACAGCAACAAAGAGAAGAACCTATTACCATGGTTATTGCTGCTATTTCTAGACAACGTGAATGGGCTTTTAGGCTTTCATGAGAGAATTTACAGACTCTGGGGCAAGCGCACTGTTAGTAATTACAGTTGCATTCTGCCACTTGAGTATTTTTGGCAATTGAACTGTCATTTGATAGAAAAATGTCTCCACATCATTAGTGCCAGCAAGAAGGATATTATGTGCCAGAGTATGAAGTGAAAAGTACTTCTGTTTTTACAAGTGCATCTTCTACAGCTCACAGATTTCAACCCTAAAACCGCCTCCTGGCCCTTTGCAGAACTAAGCTTTGAAGTTGTCACATGTGCTCCCAGGTCCTTCAACGGGCTTTTTGGTTCTACACAGCAAAAGATCAATATTGTTTATTCAAATCCAATTGCTGGCTTACCTGCCCCCCACCAAAAGAGTACAGTATTTCTCATATACCACAGCCCTTCTCAGCAGATCACTTCAGTCTCTGTTCTCTCCTATTTAGATCTCCTTCTATCTCTAATAAAGCATTTTAGTTTTCAAAACTGCAGCTCTCAGCAAAGCCAACAGGAACTGCAGGATGTTCAACACGTTTGAATATTGGATTACTAAGAAAAGAGGCTCTGAAACACATTGGACAATCCTGGGCTCCAAAATTAGAAATATTTTTGCATAAAGTATTTAAATTTTATTAGAAAATAAATTTTGAATAAAGCAAAATCAGATTAATTTAACAGTCCCTCAAGGATTCTTTTCAGATTTCCTTTTTCTTACAATCAATATTAAAATAAATTTATTAATTATTTTTTAATTTAAAGTTCTCTCAGCTTGAACATTCAAGATGTTCCTCACCATTTAGGTATCAGCTCTTTTCAATTTTGAAGTTTCTAATTACATTGGAACCATAAGCCCATTTGTCAAGATTTATGAATCAACAGATCTCTACTTCAGTAACTGGTTCTAATCACAAAGAAACTGACTATCTTCATTTTATCTACTGTTCATTCAGTCCTTTCACCTCAGTTTTGCTTAATTTCTCATCTGAATAACTTGTGGACTAACCACAATTTTCTTTTAATGAGCATGTGCATGCAGCAGTGAATTGCAGGAGTTGGAAACAATCAGAAATACATTCATTTCCATCTTTGCTCTTGTAAGGTTGCAGATTGGGAAAACAGGTGCTTCAGTGGGTTGCTTATGCTACCAACTACTCATATTTTGTCTAATGAAAACTGTACAAGGGAAAAAAAGAGCAATTGTATCCACGTAAAATTAAAGTGCACCTATTATGAAATCAATTATTCAATCAGTCTACTAAACCTTTGAATAAGACGGACAAAGCAATGGCTGATTTTGTACCTGCAAACCTCAGGAATTTGGGAAAGTAAGTGATACTAATATAAAATGAAAAGATATGCAAGCTTTAAATACTTCTAAGACAAGAAATATAGCTACCAGTGATTACACCTGCCACTGAATTGCATGTTACAATTTCCATCCATTTTCTGCTGACAGTGATTGAACAAAAGGTCTCTGGCAGTAACTTTTTAAGCTAAGGAACTTCAGCAGTTTGTTTTAAGTGTATTTTAAACCAGAAAGGTTTTATACTGTCTTTATTGATCACTAAGGATAACAGACAGTTCTTCCAAAGGAAAGATCCTGTCTTGTTGCCAGTGGGATAAGCAACTCTACTGTTTCGCCTTATCAGAGGACAGTTCTTGCTTGAGGAACCGGACAAATGAACCAGGACGTCTAGATTTGGTAATAAGTTCAGCCTCAGACTTCTTGGATGCAGTTAATCTCCTCCAGCTTTAGTAAAACAGGGATAATGCTATTTCCTCCAGATTCTGCCTGTCTGAGCTGGTGAGCTGTCAGAGGCAGATCTGTTCATGGTTTGTCCGGCAGCACCATGCCCCAGCCCCGCTGGGTGCTGAAGTGTGACCAGGACAGGGTGTGATGCCTCCTCCACCACCAACAGTCAATTCTCCACCTTTTCTCCTGCCCAAAATGAAGGCATATTGAACCAAGAGCTCTGCTCCATCATCTCCTACAGACGCTTTTAACAGACAAACAACTTCATCCACAAACTTCAAGGAAGGGAATGCTACTGATTTTGTCTGAACCTTATGCCTGCAACCATTTGGTTGTGCATTTGGAGGGGACAGTGGGACCTCACTGAACATACAAAGCAGCCTGAGAAACTTCAGTGAAACCAAGTATAGAAATAAGTTACAAAGATGGTTAAACATTTAAGCATGTATACAAAAACATGAAACACCTAGGCCTACAGATCATGTGTACATGGATACAATTAAATCTGGGTTCTGGAAAACTAAAAAGGCAAAATTAAAATGCTAACTGCAAACTCTACCAAGATTATATTTTAAGCAGCAGTGGATTGAATCAAAATACATAATTCACAGTTTCTTCCTAATCCATTTCAAAGTGAAATATTAATCACAGAAATATTTCATTCCACCATTTATTTCTGTTTCTCAGAAAAAAATACACTTTATAGCTCTCTCCTTTATTGCTTTGCAGAGCTCTAGGGCTCAAAAGTGCTCACTCCCAGCTTATAGACTTTGCTTAGGCCTATGCTAAGCACCTTCAAAACCAGACTCTAAATCACCCTGAGTTTGAAACTGAAACAGACATGAATTTGCCTATAAAAGCAGGGTATCTTCTGTACATTTCAGTCCTTAAACTGCAAGTTAGGGTGCAGCACTGGAATTTTTAACTCAGATGAGATCACGGTTTTGATAAAAATTTGATCTTTTCCCAACCTGAATTTGTTAACTCAAAGGCCAACATATGCAAAGTAGTGAAGGCTACATTTTAGGCTTCTTCCCAATCCTTAAAAACCTCTCTTAATTCATATGTAAACAGCAGATCAGAGCATCATCGCCAGCATTTATTTTGAGTTAGTTATCTTGAAAAATATACAGCCAAAGAGTGCTGTGCAGACAGAGGGCAATATCTGACTTAAAATGAGGATTATCACACCAGGCACTCCCACTGAAATTTTCACCCCTAAGAACTATGGTTCCTATCTAACCATTTCTGAACATGTTTTAAAGCATTCTCAACTTTAGGATCTTTGCAGAAACCCTCTATAAACCAAATGACAATTAACCCCTTTTAAGTTGCCCTCAGCTCTCACTGTATGCTCATCATAAAATGCATGGCAATCATCAAGCTATGTCTCACATAGTTCTGAGAGAAGAAAAAATTGCCAGATATTTTCAATGATTTTATTAAGAGTTCTCCAGGTTGATACACTGCCAAATTCTTTCCTTTGGCCAAATAAGATATGTGATAGGCGAGACAGAATTGCTACTGTTCTACGCTTGCAGATCACATGCAGGGCTAATGTTATGACACCCTAGGCATGCTTGAAAGATAAACTGCAGTTTTTAATGTACTGCCATCATGTTTTCACTGAATACCCTCCTCAGACTCCAGAAACAAATGACTCTTTGTTAGGGTTCCTCGGGATCAACTGGGATGGCTGTTCCGTGGCTATTTCAGCTAGGCTGGCTGAGTGCTTTGCTGAGTACATGGCTTTGAAGGGAAGACATCTGTAACTAAGGAGAAATAGCTGATTAAGTGCCCTCTCCCAAACTAGCAAGTCATTATTTATCTTGATAAACAGCCTCTCCAAGGAGGGAGAAAGAAGCCAGTTAGCATTCCAGCACACAGCTCCTTTAGGGCTGAGCTCAGCACCACGCCTGCACCCCTGGACCCCGCTTCTGGCTGCTGTCACATATTGCTCCTCACCCACACCCACTGACAACAAAGCCAAGACTCAACACAGCCCACTATGTCAGACCAGTGCTGTGTCCCCTGCCACCATAGCTAGGTGTGAGAAGGGAGGTTACAAATTGCCCAGACTACATCAGCTTGCCTACAGGACAAACACAATTAAGACAAAGTCCATAATCTGATGAAGAATGCTTGTCTGAAAATGTAATTTCTGCATCTCAGCTCCATCCTTCTGGCCAGACACCTGGAAGCTCTTCTCTCAGTGGAATGCAGCTGCTACCAGTGGGGCTGGCTAACGTGGGAGAGGAAACGAATCACAGGCAAAGGGCCAAGAAACCGCTGCCAGCCCTATCCTCACTCACCAGCCTCATGCTGGTGCTTTCCCCAACCTTGGGGCAAGACAAAACTAAAGACACTTAAAGAGGTACAGACCAGCAGAACTGCCTCAGGTTCACAGCATCTCTAAAACAGAAGAGGCTCCACTTAAAGGAAGATTGCTTGACAGATATTGGATCTGCCTTTCTTACACTTTTCAGGTCTCAGTTTCTTCCTTTCTCTGGCTTAGGGATCTCTGGAGAACCCAGCTGTGCCCTGCTGTCCACAGACGGTCACGGTGATACAGAGGGATGATCTGCACAAGCCTGGCTGAGGCATGGCCCTCCCAGCTGTCACCAGGAGGGTGTCTTCTATTCCCTGTCGCATACAAACCACACTCATTAGGCAGAGCTACAGCCCACAGCAAGCAGACCACTGGGTATTCACCGTGTGGGGCATCAACAGCATCTTTTGCCATTTTCAGCCATCAGTGAGGATGCACCACACTGTGCGCTGTGTAGGGACCGCTGTGTCCAGCACAGCCTTCTGTGTGTGAGTGATACTTATTTTATGACAACTTTGCCTTCCTCTGAGTTATTTTTCTTGTCAGACTTGAGGCCAATTACTGAAAAAATCTTTGATGTGACAAATGTGCCACAGACTCTGTCATTCCTTCAAGTAGAGCTAAAAGTAGCAAACTAGCACACGAGGACAGGGTACCCAGCTGGAAAACACAACCCCTGCTCTCAGCTCTATGCTGTCAAGAACAGCAGCCACACAGGGCAGGGTCACTCGACAAAAACATCACATTACTGCAGCTGGTCTCCAGACAGCCCACTGCTAACTCGACTTAATAGAGAAATTAACTCTTTTAGTGACTAATTAACTTCCAAGCTGAACTGCTAAGCAGAGAGGCCTGACTCAGTGCACATGAAACCACCAGAAAAAAACCAGTAAGTCCCAATATATTTCAGTATTTCAAGCATAAACTGTGCTGTCAAGTCTTTAAGACATAGAACGAGGCATGAAAAGACAACTGTTAACAGAAGTAACTGCATTTCACTTCCCACTCATCCACTGCAAGTGACAGTAAATGAAACTACCAAAAGCTGCATGCTTGGACATCTACCACAGCTCACCTGCTGAGCCACGGTCACAGATTTAAGATCAAGTCAGCCAGATGACAGCCACTGTTAAATGCTTAGCTCCTGGCAGAGGAGAAAGCAAGCTTTAGTACTTTTTGAAAACTGAGACTCGTGTTATGCCAAATGAAGGAGCACAGGGACAGAGGTGAGTGCGTTAGAGAAATCCCACACTTCTGGAAAACTATTTGCAAAAAGTTTTCCCTGTTACGTTCAACATGAGGAAAGATGTCAGGACAAGGCTTCACAGAACAGTCAAGGTGAATCAGCAGCGAGAGGTTTAGGTCTTGCTTTCCTTCCATCTCTGTTGTGTCAAAATGCAGCATTAGATCGAAGTTCTTGGTCCATACTCCATGCAGCCCCATGATACGGAAGAAAACCAGCTCAGTGCTAACTGAGCTGCTCTGCTGGGTAGGATTTATAATTCCACTCAAAAACTTCTAGGCATCCATAAATCAACAGAGACTGGAAGTAAAAAAAAGTCCCTAAAGTAGACCAGTCCTCTAGTGTTTGTTAATTTAACTTCCAATTCCTCAGCCTCCAGCCTGATTCAGAGACTGCCATCAAAACACTATTTCATTTATCTGTGTCTTGCTTCAGATTTTCTTAATGTACTTAACTACAATCTCTCACACACAGAGTGTGGTTTGGATAAATCCTGTAATCTAATCAATCAGCTAATTCCACTGCAAGCCAAAAAGGAGGGGTGAGGGAAGGCAAATCCTAAAACTTTTCATTACATATTTCTCTCAAAAATAAATCACCACCTAATGGATTGCTAAATTCACGCACAAGTAATTTACCAGTAGATAATTAAGAATTAATAGCCTTCTGTGATCAGAGGTTGGTATTCATAATGAGCTGACTGAGAGATTATAAAAGAAAGCATTTTCTATAAAATAAATTGAAATACAAATGCTTCTACATCACGCTGTGTATGAAAAACTAATAAAGAGTATCAGAAACGAAATTGCATTTACTCATTCTCTCCATGGCATATGAGAATTTTAAGTAAACTGTAGACTTACTTCCATATTTGTTTGCACTGCAACATTACAACCTCGTGTTGTTAGCCTCAGCCATGAACACTGAATAAATCTCTAATGCCAAAGAACAGCTGCAGTGGTTTCTCATTATAAACCAGTTATCTCGGATACCCAAGACGTGTTTGTACATGGAAAAAACTGTTGGGCTTACCCATACACACCATGCAAAATCCCATCCAATAGATTTCAAGATAAACATGTAGATAACACACAAACCACACAGCATAGCTAGGAGCATTTCATGTGAAAAAGATTAAGAAGCAGCTCACTAACACACCTTTACAGTCAGTTGTGTCAGAATACCTCCACAGGCCAGGATCATACACCCAAGACCCTCACACCAGACAGCAATGCTGGTTAAGACTTCTGGCACCCAGGCAGCTGCTCTGCATCAGCAAATGCTAATAACACTGCCAACACCTCTGTGAGCTGCTTTTGCTCACACAGGTGAAAGCAGGTTCAGTAAGGTGCTGCATCTCAAGAAGTTATGGCCTCTCGGAAAATGCAAAATAAATCAGCTCAGCTTGAACAATGCCTCTTCTGAAGTGGTCTGGCACCAGCTCACGCAGCCATTTACAGGGTGTGAGATCAGTAGTTCCTTAAGAAGAACCAATTTCATCCTCTGTGGACACGTGAGCACAGCTTAAGGGTGGAAACCTCAACCAGCCTAAGCTGATCTGGACAGCACAGATGCCAAAAGCATCAGTGCCAAAGCCATGGTGCAAGAGACAACGGCAATAAACCAAAGAGATTAATTCTCAGTCACATCAGAAAACCAAACACATTTTCACCGTGGTCAAGAGAGGCAAGACTACCACTTTTAAAAAAATCACATTCAAGCAGAGCAGCACAGTCATGCTTTTGAGTGCCACCATTCTCCAATACAAGGATGATCTCAACCAGCCTTGAAGAAGCTATATATATAACTATATATACTATAGTATTCTATTGATTTACAATATTCAGCAGCAGTCTCAGAAACAGGCTCATTCTTTTATCCATAAGGCTGCAAGTCAGAGAAGACATTAACTTGCATTTACAGAAGACACAGCACAAATCTTTAATGCTGTGTTTTACCCTGCAAGGCCTTCAGACTTGTGACCTTTCAAACCAAGATTAGGGAACAAGAAGAAAAGTTAAAAATACGAGCTTTGAGAAATAGGATTTTTTTTTTCCTCCCGATTTTACTGGAAGACCATCAATATTGGATGAACTCCTTTAGATGTGCTGTGCCCAGAGCCACTGAATACCAAATGCTACAGTAGCTACGCTTCAAAGAGAATATTCTGTCATAAGCTGAGTTTTAGCAAGGCTAGCTCCTGATCAGACTGCTGCCAGGAGTCTTGCCAAAAAAACACATCCACAAAGGCCGTGCTTCATTATTTCGTGACAAATTCTGCCCCTCCACAAACCATAGCTCATAAGGCAACAGTACACGACAGCATTAAATGCCACAGGACACAAAGACAAAGGCAGTAACAACCAGAGAAGACAGTCATTTGGTGTTGCCAGTGCTGAGGGATTGTTTTTATCCATTATTTGGCAAAGATGCTTGCATGTGGCTGTGGACAGCCCAGCAGCATAGTTTACAAAAAGAAAAATAGAAAATACTCACTTCAGCACTCTGTTGGTATCCACTGGACAATAAGCTTGTGGAGAAGTAGGAGACATTGTGCAGCACAGACAACAATGCTGTCTCAATTCAGTAATTAGTTCCAGAATCAGAATTAGAAAGGCAATTCTTATTTATAGACTGGTAAAAAACTTCCTATCCTACAAAATTTTGGGGGGAGGAGCAGAAGGAATTTCAAAAATCCCCCCTTTTCTATGCAATCTGATATTTCTGGTTTCTACCCTTGTAAAATAGGGTTATGTGTGGATCAATGCACTGTTGCTCTGGTAAATCAGCCTTAAAGGAACTTGTCTCCAAACAAAGAGCAGCAAAGAGAAAACACCACCCAGTCTCAGCGATCACAAAGCATGTTCAGTCTGCCCAGGCCTACCGAGATATTAAGGACATGGAGAAGACGTGTAGCTCCCTGGACGATTTTGCTCACCTCTACCTATTGACCTGCAACAGATTACTTTATTGATCCACTTTAGGAATGGTTCTTTAAATCACTATTTAGACCACAGAAATTAAGATTTCCTTTGTCTCTGCAATTTGTGTCCAGCCCAGAGAACAGCTCAGTTGTTGTAGCCCAGCACAACAACCACCCAAACCACCACACTGTGGTGCCGTAAACCTTGTAGCTTGCCCTGGGAATTTTCTCATTTATTCTACAGCAAATGGTCAGAGATGTTCTGCCACATGAAAATTCTGAGGTTATTTTCTAAGAAACTTAGTTGGTCGTCCAAGCAGCCTCACTATTCTTTGTGTAAATTCACGTTCACTTCTCTTCCCCAGTTAGATAAAGCAATCGATTGTTTGCATCCTCCTTTCCATCCATCTCCCACCACAATACAACAAAACTGTCAAGTAAGATTTATTGCCATAAAATTGTAAGAGTAATTCTAATCAATGCTTACTATGGAAATTTTAAAAGTGCAATTCCATTTTTCCTTTTTCTTTTCCATGTTGCTCCAGTAAGCGGCACCTAAGAGTGGACCGCTGCAGAGCAGGCTTTTGCTCCAAGCTCTGCCCTGGCCACCTAAGAGACCCCCAAAAGTTATGGTGTTTCTGCCTCCATCAGTATCCTTGTCTGAAAAAATGATAACTCTTCCCTGAGCAGGCTGAGATTTACTAATTGTTTGTTGGATTTATTTTCCTTTTCATTCTGTTATTTCACTGTTGCCCACGATGAACTGTACACAAGGCATGCAGAACCTCTTCTTCCTCACCTCCTCTTTCATGCTTCCAAATACCTTAACAAATGCCACCAAGGATTTTTGTGGTGAGGGGTTGCTGGTGTGTCTTTTACACAAATAGAAGCTTGACACATCTGCACAAGAAGTTCAACAGTCAACACATGAACTGGCATTTTAGTGGTTTTATAAAATTGCTACAGTTGCTTCAACTGTCCTTACTGATATGCAACTGAATTACCTAGAAGACAATTATGAATTAATTGTGGATGAGACATCCTGTGCTATCCATCTATACATACAATTCTACATCAGAACAGCTTCCTAATGTGTCATAATTCAAAACTCCAGATTTCTACCAATATTTTAAAATATCTACCAGTAAATACACATCTTAAAAAAAAAAAGGAATAAAAACTAATATCAACAGAAATTAAATGTATTTGTATGCTAAGGACTTCCACAAAGCTTTCCTAAGAACATACCTCATGCCATGCTTGTGCTCTCCATCTCAGTGCCTTATAGACAACATCCTCTCACTGGTGAGATGGAAAATCACAGCCCAAGAGCACGCAGCTGAATGCACAGCAAACGTGTGGAAATTTTGAGGATGAAACCACAGTACCAATGAAGGCTGCCTTGAAACCTCTAAAAAAACCAAACTGTTGTGTGAATTTAACTTCTTGAATTTTCCATAGTCTAAAGTAAACGATCCGTTGTATTTCCAAGCCATGCCAGCACGTTTCCCAAGAGGTCACCAGATGAGATAAACAGTAAGGATAAAACATTTCCATGTCCTGGAGTTCCTCATAAGCTGTTTCTACGAATCCACCTCCAGAATGAAAAGTCGATATGTAGTTGCTTTTCTGCCCACTGTACCCCTCATCACTCATTTGATATGTACTTTATTTTTAATTAAAAAGACATATAGTCCCTTCAAGGGCAGTAAAACAGAGCAACTGTTTAGAAAAATCAATATGGACAGGGTTGTGGCTCCCTATAGAAAGCTTAATTTTTGACAGCAGATCTGCAGCAAAACAGACAGAAGTATGAAGGGATCCCCAGTGCTTCAGCAAGGCCTGCTCTGGGCACCCCAGCAAGAACTGCGTTGATTTGCACCATCCCACTGGCCTTTGCTCCAGCCCCCTATGCTCTCCCACTGAAGAGCCCAGACTAAGAAACTTAGGAGAATTTGGTGGTCACTGGGCAGTAATAAGAGACTGAAACACCACTGTAAGAAGCTGGAAACGTTGTCAACTGTGTTGATTATAAACCTGGCCAGATCCTCTAGTTGGAGATGGAGAGAGTAAAAAAGGAGGGAAGCAACCAGCGAACATCACTGCTGACACTTCCCAGCACTTTTACATGGGCTCCTCTGCAGAGTTCAACAGTGCCTTTTTACTAGGAATGAAAATTTGGCTGGGTCAGAGGAAAAGGAGTGCCTAATAAAATCCCTGGTATTCATGACACAGATGAGAGAGAGAAACTTATTTTGCTGGAATAGCTAGACTGATCCATTTAGCTCAACATAAAGCTTTCAATCCTAAATGAAGATGCCTTTAGGGTTGCTTTTTGGTATCTGACTTCAAGGAAAACATATATCTAAGCCTCAAAATTCAGTGCAAGGGTATTTACTCTTTGCTCCTTCATGTTCAGACTCTGAACAAGTTTCTCAGATTTGCTGACCTCAATAGATGTCCAATACCTCCTCTAATGTACGGTGGGGTTCAAAAGCCAGCCTGGGTGGGAGGAGCACTGCAACATGCCTGGTGGGACACAGGCCCCAATTCTCTCTCCATTGGGTGGCTCTCATTAATTTGCAGTGATTAACTATTATGGCTGGCACAAACACAGTATTGCTACAGTATCACTACAGTATCCTCCCTCCCAAACCATATTTTTGAACTTACAGAACAAACTAAGTAAAGTTTCAAAATTAACCTGATTGCTAAGGATAGAGGTTCTAGAAGAGAAATATTGGAGTACCCTAACTTTAATTATCCAGATTAATTTTAATAGGTTCCTGTGACTGACAGAAGTAAAATCACATCCAGATAATGGAACTTGGAACACACCTGCAAAGAAATTGAATTAAAATAAAATCCGTCTGACTCCATCAGCAATTTGTTCTCATGGCTGTAATAAGCTACGAGACCTTGAATTTTGTCTATCTACACACATTGAAAGGAGTATCACTGTATTTATTTTGGTGTTTCCCTCATTCACCTCCATATTGAAAAAAAAGGAAGTCTGACATAACTGCAATGCAAGAATAACACTGAATTTTTAAATTAAGACACTTGGCATTGGCTCAAGAAATGAGTGAGACTCGGAAAAAAAAAGAATTAATTTGAACCCAAATGTTTCCCTTCTGGAATCAAAAGTGATTCTAACTATATTTTCCTGGCTTATTAATTACACAGTTAACTATACACGTACAATCTTCTCCCACATAATTTTTGTGTCCAAGTGCGTCTTCAAACATCTAGATATCAATTAAAATTTTCCCTATTTTAATAGATTTTAAAGGTTGGAAGAGATGTTCTTACTTCATATGCCTACACTGGATGAAGGTAAGGTATTTATGCCTTGAAAAATGACTGGGTAGAAAGGAAATAAATGGAGCATGCCATGTATATGGCAGATACACCTTTCCAAGTACTGTCTACAGTTAAGCACCAGCTTATCAGCACTAAAGACAGATTTCTGAAATTATGCACATATCCAAAAGCACAAAAATACACGCAATGGTGCTGAATCATAATAGGTATTCTGAGCCTACTGAACTATTCAAAATGACATAGCAAAATTAAATTTCAGTGCAACTCACTTGATCAATCAAGTGGAAACAGCAATACTCCTAATGTTTGCAAAAGCCATCAGCAGACTGCAAGCAAAATGTCTTAGCATTTGCCTTGCCTGCATAAAGAGATTTTTTTTTAAGCTGCAAATATAGGAAGCCTCTACCTGAAATATCCAAAATGTTTATTCCTAAGACAGCGTAAAACTTGTTTCTTGCAGTTACTGACCCCAATAAGAAATGCCTTCAAAGAATGCTAACAAATTAGACAGTCTACTGAAATACTTAAGAAACAAAGTAATTTTTCGAGACACGTAAAATGAAATAAACTGCCTCACTGAGAAATGTTCACATAGGAAACAGTAATGAGATACAGCAGTGAATCCTGCTGCAATCATAATTACATGGGTCACAAGTGAAGAAGGATGACTGCCAGCATACAGCAAGTGCAGTAGCCTTGGAAGGACTACAAGCAATGGCTACGGCACAAGACAACTTTCTCACCTAGATGGGATACAAAAACATTGTGTTGGTCTCCACAATAAACCATGAAGACCACTGGTGCATGCTCTACTCAGCTGCAAACCCCAGCCCATGAGAGGGGCAACCCTTCTGCGGGTGGCATAGGACTTCAGGGAGAGATGTGAGTGTTGGCTGGATAATTGTATTGACTGTAAGTTACAGGAGAGCAATGCTGTAGTTCTGCTCTGTTAATCCTGCACTCCATGGGGTGAGTATGGAGCTGTCTGTGCCCGGTACCACCATAATCCAACGTGAGGAAAGCCACAGGGACATCACTTCTCTGATAATTCTGGTTGAATACATGAAAGAAATGAAGGCCCAAGGAACAAAGTCACACTTGCAGAGTGCCACATCCATGTGTTTTATATATTAATGCATGATGAAAGTAATAAAAATAAGGTATAATTAAAACAAGGGAGAGACCAGTAAAAGTTTTTAGAGCACAGTGAACTTGCACTGTTTCTTGCCAAACCAAACTCTTGAGTTTCATCTATTTTTCTTCCCCTTCAAGCTGCCCTTCCTTTCACCTTGCCTTTTATGAGGCCCCATTTAGAAAGGTGATCCCTGAACTCACAGACTTGGTCTTTCACAAAACCCAGAGACAGGGTGGTTCATTTGAGTACAGGCCATCAATTCTGGAAAGAGACCTCTATGTCTGGATTCAAAAGGGAAGTTGCTAAACACCCTTCCAAAAACAACACACTTTAAAATGTGTGTTTAATGTTTGGATTAAAGGGAGCTGGCCTGTGCTGCCAGCTCAAGGGGAAAATAAGAGCTCTGACTTAGCAGTTTAAAGCACATTAATGTAAAAGCCATGAGGAAATCTTTCACTTGCATGCATAGCCTTGACATGAACACAGGCATGGTTTGTGCTTTTTCACTCACAGTTAGCAAGCTTGTGGGACTAAAACAGCCAGCTAAGATGTTTCTTTACATAGCTGGTCTTCAGTGCTGTTGCCCAACCATTGTTTGGGTGGCTTCAGGCTGATGTCACACAAAAAAAAAATAAGCCTAAGCTTGGCAAATAATATAAATGTGTAGCCACCAAAGCGGCCCTGTGCCTCCCCAGGGGAAAACCCTTACTCAGACAGCAAGGGGAGAAAATCCTTTCTTAGCCAAGAGCTATTTGAAATTTCTTGCAGTTTTTAATCAGGTCAGCAAACTGGGAAACCTGCTCTGACGCACACTTCATTTACAGTCGCACATGCTTTTATTGCAGAAAATCGAGTAGATTCAATGTTGGCATTTAGAGCTAGCAGAGATGATTCGCCCTTCTGAATTTTCAAAAACTCACAGATAGGGCATTTTGGCTAAGTACTCTGTGCCTAGGAATTCTGCTTAAATTGTAAGTGACTGGGAAGTGTTATATCTAAAACACGGAAGAATCTTGGAGTGACATTCAGAGATCCAAATCTGAGACTGTGTGAATTAGCTTAAACTGGCAATCTCTGAAACCCTGAACCACATACTCCTACCATTTACATTCCTTCTGAACCACTGATGAGTGGCACTACACCTCATTTACTCACGTTTGAGTGAGAGGCAAACCAAGAGCAGTTTTATAAAGCATTCTTAACTTGACTTTCAAGTTTCAGCCATTCACTCCTAGGATATGGCACGGTCATTATTTTCTTGGAGTCTTTCTATTATAATCACTACAGTGGCACAGCTCATAAAGTAGCTCTAACCAGAAGTCACGAAAGTAGAAGCTGCTCCAAATGTGTTTGATTTATTTTGAATACGTGATTTCAGACTGCAGACACAGAACATACCCAGGCAATTACAGAGCTGACAGAAAATAACATTTGCAATCCCAGACCATTAGACTGCAAGCCAAGATAGTCACGTCTCCACATGATCATTTGAGGAACATCACGCTGAAGGCCACCATCTACGTCAAATCCAGTCTCTTAAAATTTCAGGTAACCATGAAATAAGGGATTTTGTCTGCAAAAGCCCACAAAATATATCCTCCCTGCACCGTTCGTCAAAATTCTAATGAAGGTCACGCATTTAGTGGCACAGGGCTGGCCACAAACTGTTTAATGTACCAGATGAAGAACACAGAAAGGTCAAGGGCAGCATCAGGATTGGATTCCTACAATTTCAGGGAAGCTGAGTTGGTTAAATAACAAAATTGATTTTAAAGCTGCTAGAAAAGGCAGACTCTCACCACCTGCTACAAAAAACATGCATCACGCAGTCTCAATTCAGAAAGAAAATCAAGAACGGAGACAAGTTCTCCTCAAACCTTAAAAGATGCAAACTTAAAGCTTATTCACAATTCATTGCAGCCTTTTGAAAATCAAATATTTTTTATCATTTAATGTATACTTTTTCATGTGTTTGACTCACCAAAAAAATCTTACAGAAATCTCTCTTAGCACCCTCCATGTACACATTATGCATTATCCCAAGAACGTAGAATTTCTTGTCCCAAGATCGGAAACTTGATCACAACCCTGGATATCTGAGCTCTCTTTTTTCACAACCAAATGCCTGAACTTGTTGGACTGTTTTGGTATTTTTAATTTTAATTTTTTTACTGACTTAAGTGTTGCTTGCCAAGACTGAAAGAGATAACTCCTTGTTGAAGCTTAGCATTTGAGATTGGCACGCGTTTCTTAGACTTATGTGACAGGCTAGTGACAAACTGCTATCAGTCTTCAGCCTTCTGGGAAACATCCACCTCTGGGAACGATGAATGCTGCAAATCTGAAAGACTTTGTTCAACTATTAATACTGCATTTTGAAAGCCAAGAGAGAAAGCGTCACTAACTTGCCAAAACTCTAAATGCACTGTAGTCACCTGAGAATGGGATCATAGCACTAATAAACCAGTGAGAATTATTTTGTTCTGCAAACACACGTGAGGCCACAAATCTGAAAAGAAAGCCAAGTTTAAGTTTCTAAGCAAGGATCTCTTTAGAGTAAAAGTCAGTCATTTAAAATTAAGGCTCGAATATAGTGCAGTACCAGAGTTTCAGGATTTTAATTCTGCAGGGACAACACTGATGATGCTTTAATTAAGCCCTCTGCTAATCCTCAAGTCTTGAGTCTCAGTCTAATTCATTTGGAAAAAGGTGACATTTCAACAAGGAAAGTCATTCACTGATTTTAGATACTGATAGGGTTACGTAGCTTTTATTTTTTGTTGAAAGCAGGTTACATTTTTGCTGATATATACAGTTATTTTAGTAAAGACTGTTACCACACCCTGAGAAACACAGAAAAACAGGTTTTGCCAAGTTAACAGTATTTTTCTTCTCTTTCTTGCTGAAAAAGCAATGAAATTATAAAGTTCCTATTAGAAATTTGGCAGCTACAATCCTTGTCAGTTTTCTTTGGCTGCAATATATTTAGCAGCACTCAAACAGCCTGCAAGAACCTGTATAAGCCTAGAAAACAAATCCTCTGAGTGAGCTGATTTTCCACAACGACAACGAAGGTTTCATGCCCACAAAGTCAATCTGACCAAGTCACCTCCCTGAATGGCACTTAACTCTACAAAAGTATCCCCAGTTATCCTGTATTAAACACAGAGGGAAAAAATATTTCATCTCGTCTAGCCAGCCTTTGATCTAAAGATCACTGGTTTAAGAGTCATAGTCAGCAATGTCCAAACATCCCCCATCCAGAAGAGCTGCTTTGAGGCCCGGGAAAACATGTGACTAAGGTGGCTGATCTTCTTTCATTAAAGAAGTGTGCGCATTGAGAATAAGAGAGAAAGGTACATCCAGAGACAGAGCCACAGAAAAGAAAAAGATGATCCAGGAATATCTTTGGTTACTTTCTTTTCATCTCTTGCTCAAACCTGCCATTTACTGAGGCTCTAGCCTACCTCCTGTGCACAGCCCTGCTCCCAGAGCTGCAGGAAGGCTGATTTTCCTCCTGTTTGATCCTTTAGAAAACCCTACTGAACACCGTGAAACACGAACGCGCACAGCAATTTCTGTGAACAAGATTTGTCATCCAATGTTGCCCCTCTAGCAATCAGAGGAAACTGTCTCTATCCAACAAAAGTTTTGCAACTCCTCCTGCACTTAGTTATACCTTGAAACCAAACAATCAACATCAGACATCAAGCTTTAAATCCAACCACTCCAGAAGCAATGTATGCTCAAGCCTTCCCACCGTACCACCTGAGGTTGCATATTGAGCTCGATTTGGAGGGAAAGCAGACACTGTGGATCTGCTCTAGAAGGCAGGAATCTGACAGCAAGCTTAGCAATACCAGGAGGAATCGCTTCAAGGCTGGTGAGATCCTCAGTGAGGCAGGATCAAATGGCACACAGGGAGACTTCTGCTGGTGTCTGGGTGCTGGGCAAGGAGCCTGAGGGCAAAGGTGATGAAAAACGGAGACGGGAAAACTGGGAAAACATACGGCATCACCAATGAAGACTTGGGGACACAGTTTTACTGGAAGCCTAGGGAAGCTTGGAGAAAGGCTACTGCGACCCCATACACACACTCCCACGTGATGCACTCCCTCCCTTTATTTTCTTCTTAAAAAAACCAAACAAACAAAGTGAAACTTGGATACACAGTTATATTTCAAGACAACAGCATGGTTTCAGAGCTCCAGATGGCACAGTGTGTGTTAGGACTTCAGCTTCTGCCCCCTCGCAAGAGCCAGCAAACCCTTCTCCATCTGACAGACTCTGCTCCGGCTAAGTGGGACAAGCTGATCAAATTGAAGCCACGAGGAAGAAGCAAGTCTGAGAAAGAGCCAGGCCTGTAGCACTCCTTGATCAGCAGCTTTTACACAAAACAGACCTAGATCAATCTACACTGATAGGCTGTAGATTGCAGGCATTAAATTCAGCCACGTCCCGTAGCAGTCACAAACGATTGCGCTGCAAAGTCAACAGTATCGACAATTACTGCGGTGCATGAATTTCAAGACCTCTGCTGTGTAACCTGGAGGGCAGTGCTGCAGGGGAGGCACAATTGTCTGCAAAAGAGCATTTTAGATAAAGCTTTAAGAAATCCAAATGTCAAGCCTGACAGTTATTTCTAGTTATTTCCAGAATATAAAGTTGATTCAATGCAAAATTTGAATGAGTCTAAAAAATACAAGGTTCCTCTGACCTGACAATTAAATACACAACGTTATTTAGATGTATCACTTTGAGCTACTGGCAGGAGAGAATCCATGTTCAATCTGACTGTGTATTGTAATTATTTTTATTGCAATATAATGCAAAAAAAACTTCTAAAATCTCCAGCAGTGAATCTACTTCAGATGATGTAAACACATGACAAATTTGCCTTCTTTCTTCCTCCTAAATCCTTCAGGTGTGTTGCCACCTTAGACCACTCCATCAAAACAGATTGATTAAGCTGCTCTTCAGGCACCCATGATTTCTGTGCCTGCTACTTTCTTACTGGCAGCACTTGCTGTTTGCTGTGACCACTGTGACTTCCATAGGCTACTCAACTCCTAGTTTAACACAATATCGCCCTCTTATTTCTCTTTCCCTCTCCACTTTTGCACAGGCATCAAAGCTGCAGTCATCACCATGGAAACTAGCTGGAGAATTAAAAAAATAAGAGCAAGCATGCCTCATCCAAAGCTAGTACACTGCCACCCACTGGGTACCGCGTTCTTAGAGAGCCTTGAAGCACAAAGCAACCCTGCTCAATGTAAGCAAATAACCACTCGTTGCAGCAGCCTGCATTCAGACCCAAATACACCCATTTTTAGAGTCTATTCCTCTCTCATCACATGGCAGAATTTGCTCTTAGTGCCAAGATCACCCAGGTGACATTCAAAGTTAAGGCACCAAGCCTCTCTTTGCTACCTTTGCACATGAGAAACTCTTTTTTTCATGCAAGTTTAATAAGCAACATCCTCATACAGGATACATTGCTTCATCCTTTGCAATGGCTTACTTGTTCCCAGAGCACAGGCATGGGCATCCTGGGAAAACTGATCCATACAATTCCAGAGGGAGATACAGCGCTGGGTTTCATCAGGGTTCAGGCCATGAACTGGCATCTTCTTTCACTGAAGTATGAAACACCCAAGAGGATTTGGGATTTCAGGGAGCTGGCTTTTGTTGATCCATAATGCTTTGTTACTGGCCAATAGCAACTAATATCAGATTTTACTTTAGGAAGATCTCCATGGTGATCTGAGCCTGATGACATCAGCTTTTTTTTTTTTTTGCTGTGGATGTAAGAACAAAAAGGATAGTCTAATTAAAGGGGAAAAGACCTCAAAAAATTGGACAAAGGATGAAGAACTCATACACGTGCTATAGTTCAGTGTGATTCTCAACACAGAAGGAAAACACAGAGGATATTTTTCTCTCTGAAGTAGTTTATGTCATTATCATGAAAAACCCTGACTTCATTAAATGCTCCATCACTTATTAAAAAAAAAAGGAAATTAGCTCATGGGGGAAAAAAGCAAAACCAAAGTATTCAAAAAAAAAGAAAAAAAATCATAAATCCCTAAATCCAAAAGAAGCCCAACAATTTTTACAGTGGTTTAAGAGAGATTTTTCAGAACTGCTGCAGTATTACGTATTGTCTCTCTAGCATAAATCTTTAAAACAAGAAATGGGGGGGAAAAAAAGAGAAAGGTATTCAGATTCAATTTGTTCTGTTTCCTATATGTTCTAACAACTTACAATTCAAATACCTTTTTAATCAGGTAAACTACTGAGATTTTCACAAATTTGGAATGGCATTTTTTTGATTTCATCTCATGTGGCCAAAAAGGATTGGATGTTTGTTTCCTGCATGACTTGATTTTCTCCCTTTTTTCTTTTAATAGGTTTTACAAATACATCCACACACTTATTTCAAACTGACACTCCTTAAATGAACTAAATTTTGTATTTTTATCAGACACAAGCCAAGCAAGAAAGTAATTTAAAGTAGCAGGTAATTACAGCAATGAAATATTTATGGAAACTGATTACACGAGAACACTAATTTTTATCTCTGGATATTTGTATCTTATATAATCATGCCCAACCAAGTTTAGGAGTCAGCCCACGCCTTTTACAAACGAGAACACAGGCAATGACTTCCAGAATGCTGACCAAATGCAAGCCACTGTTTGCAGTAACACATATAGTGGGGAGGTATAACTATGAAAGAGCTGTCTACAGCAGTCCTGGCACAGCCCTGGAGGAATAGCAACATTGAACATCCCTTCTCTGTGCGGGCACAGAGCCCAACCTGTGACAGATGATGCATTGGCGCAGGTCAGGCTGGTGCTGAGGCACTGCTGGAGGATGGGATCACTCACTTTTCCCCTGCCAGCCTAGGTTTTGTATTTGTTGGCCCTCAGACTAAACTGCATGGGACACTCACAGGCTTTTCATTGCCTGCTTCTGCTCCACAGGGTCCTGCCTCCAGGAAAGCTCCCGGGCACCTCTGCAATGCAAAAATTAATGTTGAGTTCAGAGCCCAGCGTGATTCAGCGCCCACGAAACCACACGGCCCCTCGCCAGCTTGTGAGCAGCCTTCCCAGAGGGGGGCAGGAGAGGAGGACTGGAACAGACCTCTCACTGCAAAGCCTCCCCCTCAACACAATTTTACTCTCGACGGTACCAGATGAAATTAAGCACTAATTTTGTCTGTGCAGATTAACTTCAGAGTGAGCTATACAGATTGTGCTTCTCTATTGACACTCCTGCAGTGGCTGGCACCTCCCTTCCCACTACGCCTAATCACGAGGCAGTTATCTACATTGCCAGGTCATTCTGGACCTCCTCAAAGTATACTGCTAAATTATAAAAATTGTCCTGTCTGAGAATGAGTGCATTTGGTGTCTTCAGGACACAATGTTGGATCGTTGTGTCACTGTACTCCCCTGCTGCAAATGTGGCAGCAAAGCTTGTGGGAAGAAGTTTCAAGTCCTCATAAAGGCTACATATTTATATATAGCATGGATTTTTATACAGATGCTAAATATGGAAAGCAATTCCCATATGGATCAACAAATAGTTTATAAACACTATGTACAGGGACTGGAGTGGAGTCATATTTAATCCATTCGAGACCTAAACCACCGTTTATGTGACAAGCTGCAGTGTAGAAAAGCAGTTTTCATGCCAAATACAGTCCCCTGTGTTTGTGCCAAGGCCAAAAGAGCAAGACCAAATGGAGAATTTGCAATTCTTCCCTTGGGAGCCTTTCACAACAGCCTGCAAAGAGCAGATGGGAAAACACCACTGCATCCAGGCACAGCTCCTGTGCCCTCCAACAACCCTAACAAGAACTCAGGTGCTACTGGTTGTACTCCCAGGTGAATCCCACCCTTCCCATACACTTCCAGGTGGAAAGCAGGTCTGGCTTTGTCTCCTGCTGTCCTTCTGCTCTGGCCCTCAGCAAGGGTTGCCTTGGACTACAGTGGAATTTGCCCAGGCATTGCCTCCGGATTCCTGCACCCTCTGAAGGGCCACATATTTAACAGCAAATACAGGGTTTCTTCTGAAAGCAAGATGTGTAATAAGTCATTGGAGTGGACATGCACAGAATACATATTTGGAGGATAGGACAGATTATTAACAAGAAGTGGGAGAGCTTTAAAAAATGGCCTTGCATGGAATCAGCAAAATGAAGGCAATGTGATTTCTGTCGCCTTCATCTAGAGAAAAGAAATTGCCTTCTAAAGATCCCTGGAGAGAAAACTTCAGGCAGAAGGAAAGATGATTAGTTCACATATTTGCCAGCTTTCCACTAAACAACAGTTGATGACAGCATTAGTCCTAGGAAAGAGCAAGAAATTACTGAACAGGCAGCACAGCAAAAGTCACAGGATAAACTGTGTGTGGAAAAAAACAGAAAACTTGAAGTTAAAAAATACATTAAAAGTTTATGCTAAAGGCAAGAGCAAGAATGCCAGGTTTCCATCTCACATCATAATGGCCAGCTCTCCAAAGAAACATTGCACATGTGCATGAGTGTGCTTCTGAGTATTTCCTTAGGCAATATGGGGAACAAATCTAAGCACCCTTCTGAGCATCCTCGTCACTGCTGAGAGTCATTACAGTTCCCCTTTGTAAGTATTGAGCAGATGTATCAGGATGAAAAATAAAGATACAGTCATTCCAGAAAAGTACATGCATTGAAAATGACACGCAGGAATCAGAGCAGTCCCTCAATTCCACAGACTAGAGTGGTTATGGTTGTAGTTCCCAGAGACATTGCTGAAACTAACAACATATCCAAAAGTTGAAATTAACTTTACACACTATTGCCATATAGAAGGCACGTTTTTAATTTAAATCTAATGAAATCAAAGGATCTGAAACAGAATTTATACGTTTTGAGTTTCGAGGAAGGACAGACGCCAGTAGAAACATTAAACATGGTGACACTTCCCTGGAGAATTACGATAATATTTCACCCCTAAATAACACATTCAAAGTGCTTCACAGACATTAACTAATTAATCTTCAAGTCTCACGTGGCTGCAAAAATTATACAGTAGGGAAATAAGGTCAGATCTTCAGAGGAGATCACGCTGAGATTAATCAGTCTGCCCAGAGGCTACACACTGATGTGACAGTGGAGACAGGGTTCCAGCTCCCACATCCAACAGCCACTCCACAACCAGAAACCCTGCGGAAGGAGTCAGACAGCCCCAAACATAGTAAAAGGCTTGGGCAGGGTGTCAGATGCCTCCCTGTGCTCGAAGACAAACCCGTAAACACTCAAGAGACAAGGTATTAACTCTGCATCCATGGACCTCCCCACCTCACTGCAGCCTTGCAAACCAGCAGGAGCCATGGGTCTGTGGGAGAGGTTTCCATAGCAGTACAGACCTCTGTGCTGGCACCCTCCCAGGACTCCTCCCCTCCCAGATCTAGATTGCTGTGTGCCAGGTACCCATAAGGCTTACACGGGGCTTCCAGTACCTGAGACACATTGTACAAATTACTCGGAATGCGGTCCAAATTACACCTGGTCAAGTCCTATCCACCAGTGCCCTTCACAGCCCCAGAATATTTAGGATGAATGGAGAAAAGGGGACTTTCAGGAGTGCTGCAAGCACCCGGGCAGGCCACAGCAGAGGATGCACTGACACACTTAGTGTCCTGGGAAACAAACAATTCCCAGGACATGAAGAATGTACCTCCAACCACAGGAGGAGATCAACCCACGGGTCCTGCAGAAAAACTCTTCCTGTGCAAAACTCTCTGCACTGCTGCCTCCTGCAAACCAAAATGGGATGTGATGCTCACAGCAATGAGGTCAAACCTATTGCCTATCTGACGTGCCACAAAAGCCATCAGTCAGACTGAAATGAAGCTTTATTCTTAGAAAGGACAGGGCAATAACAGTATCCCCCTCTGTAAAGCTCCCTAAAGAAGGCACTTTGGCAATCCTGAACAACTGCCCTGCTCATGGAGGTGCCACGGCATTTTCCAGTGCTTTCAGAGTAAGGAAGCTCTATGCATGGAATGGCTACAGCAAAATTTTGGTGCATGGTCTGATAAAAACTAAAACAAGGACAGCGTGCTAGCAGCCTGGCCAGAGGACATCACCTCCAAAACTCCCCAAGCCCTGCCATTTGTTGAGGCACTTGAACAGTTGCTGACAGTAAGAGCTGTCGGGTTTGCCTACAGCCACAACACCAAGCAGTATTGACTCTCAGCTTTTTTAGAAAGTGCTTTAGAGTACTTTGAAAGTAATAAGGCACTGTTTAAAAGGTTCAGTTCTCATTGCAGCACTGTGGGAAGATTAATCAATTAAAAGCCTGGCTATGGCAAGCAGCAGCATGCCTGCCAGTCATGGGCTGCCTTTGTATGAAGATCCAAGTCTGGCTTTGTGAAATAAACCTGTGTCTAAACTTCTAATTTTATTAAGAAAAGGTAATTGCTAGAAAACAGCTGGACCTCATAGCTCTAGCAGAAAGTTATTTAAACAGCCAAAGGTCTAAATGACATTTTCTTCCCCCTTTGGATACTGCTTTGGAAAGGCAGGAGCAATAGTTTGCATTAGGCTGCACAGGTTTCAGCCATTGTGCAGAGATGTAATGCAAATGATCCATTAAAAGTTTACTTAGGAACTGAAAACAAGCTGTAATTTTGTGTTGCCCGAGCAAAAGCAAAAAGGCTTAACAAACTAAGCCTAGGAAAAAAGCCATTGGGTAGCTGTCACATCACATTTGCCAGGACAGCTGATGGAACATGTTCCACATCTCAGTATCAAGAATGAAAGTATTCAGCACCATGCAGACCAGAGAGAAAGTGCAACAGTGCCATACAACCAGATATCATGGCAAAATAAAATGCCAATTTATAAAAACAAACAAAGAATGAGGCTCAAAGGGCATTATTTAAAAAAAAAAAAATTATTTCAAACTACTTTATTTGGAAATTGTACATTTGGACCAGGGCCTTCATGTTCAAGTGGAACCTGATGGAGATGACTTACAGTCCTTATGTAGGTCAGACAGGTTTGGGAGTTGCCAACGGTTGCACCTTGCATGCACCAGGTAGCAGTTGGTCAGCGTGGAACAGCAGGATTCTTCCTTTCTTCCCTCACTGCCCTACAGTGACTGTGCTCAAGCCTCAGCACTTCAAAGTCAGAGGCAGGAACCATTCTCAGTCAGACACGGAACACCTGCTCCATAGCATCTGCTTGGGACTTCCCTGCAACCATTGCTCCAGCTATGCAGAGCTGGGCAATTCCTCACACAGCCACAGCTGGGGACAGGAGAGCACAGAGGTTAGCCTGAGGATTAATGCCCCAGCTCTAACATGCAACACAACACAGCCAGAGCCATGAGCCGAAACGGGGAGGAGGACCCACGACGGAAGGGGTGAGGCAGGCACAGAGACGAGGACAAAACTGTGGCTGATGGGATACAGGTGGTGCCTGGTGTTTGAGGTCTGGCTTGGCAAGAAAGGCATTGCACGTTGGGAACAGGAGGGGACAGGAGGAAGGGTGCTACCAATGTGAGCAGTGGAAAACTTGGTATTGACAGAGAAAGTGACTTGGATGAAGATAAATATAGTCCAAAAGTGAGGACAAGTGATTTTCTAGACAAAGATAGCAAGGAGCAGTGAGGAAGGGAATAGAGGCAGTGGGTTCTGCAAAGAAGAAAAAACCACGCACAAAAACATGTAAAAAAGATTTCAGCTTGAAGGAATTGGCAGTTCCTTTCTGTCACTGACATTTACTTTGCATTTCCTCCAGCCTTTATGAAACCTGGCTCCTCTAATTCATTCGAATTCGCTCCCTAATGTTTCCACACGGCTCTTTCAGAGCACGTGTGGGCAGTCTAGAAAGCAGTAGCTGGACAACTTTTGACTGAAAGGAAATGTTTTAGACACAGCCCAAAGCCTGTGGGAGTCAAGAGAAAGGGTTGAATTTGGCCTTTAAAAGAAACAGGATGCCAGGAGAGCCGCATGAATGCCTAAAACTTCTGCTTAAACAGAAGACACATATGCCCAAGTTCGGCCTTAGCCATTAGCTAGAGCAGGCTGTTTTTAATTAATAGCAGGTGGTGGTTCACTCTTTTGGCAAGAGACAAGACGTGAGTCAAAGTTTTAAGATATTAATGCAGCGTTTGCCTTTCTTAGTGAAAAACAGCATCCTGCAAACTGGTGTCTAGGACCATATCTGTAAAACCCTGCACAAGGACTGGGCTCTGCGTGGTCAGCGAGGCAGAGCAGGGGTGAAGGCTGTCAGGATCCAGGGCTGTAGCAATGACTGCATAAGCCAGTATATCAAGGGAAGCAATTAATTCCCTTCACTCAGCACTGGTTGGGCCACAGCTGGAATGCTGCCTCCAATTTTGGAGCCCGTTAATGCAAAGAAGGATGTTGATCAGCTTGAGTGAGTCCAGCCAAGACCACACTAAAGTTAGTTTAGCTTGAAAGGAAAAGGCTTAGGGGGAAGCCAGCAAGTACCTAGGCAGAGCTTACAGAGAATACAGCCATGCTCTTCATGAGGTACATGGTGGGATAATGAGATACAACAGTCTGGACTGGATATACTGGATAAACTCACCCTGAACACTGGAACAGGGGCCCAGAGAAGCTGAAGAATTTCTGTCCTTGGAGGTTTTCAAGATCTAACTAGACACAAAGCCCTGAGCAACCTAGTCTAAATTCAGTGCTGTCCCAGCTTTGAGCAAGAGGATGGACAAAACAGTCTCCCAGGAAACCTTCCAACCAAGACAATTTGACGATAATCATCAAAAGTACAAGTAGCACCCAGTGCATATGTTTATAATGGAAATATGTTCCTAAAACACTGAAATACAACACAATTGTTAAAAAAACCAAAACAAACCAACAAGTAGGCCGCAAGAGTATAAAAGCTCAGATCTCTTCTCACAGACTTTCACAAGACAGTAATTACCTTAGCAAAGACAAAAGGCAAGAAACACATAAATCAGCTCCATCCATTGAAGTTTAAGAGATTTTATGGCCCTATTCATCCCATAGATTTACAGCTGTACTGAAACGCAATAAACAAACAAAACTAGTGTCTTGTGCAAGCCACCTCAGGTGGCAAAACTGTCTCTGCAAAACACAAAACAATGACAGAAGCGCCACTTTTGAAATAAGACTGACCTGAAAACAAATGAGATTAAGTTATTGACTGCAAAGTGTCTTACATTTTAATCAGAGATTACAGATTCTGCGCTAGTCTTCCACTTGATTTAGATTTCCACTTCCATCTCATTTAGGTTTTATCACTGCAAGAATAATATCACTCTGCCTTTCATACTAAGTAAGTTCTTTTTTTAAACAATGTTTCTCAACTAGATATCCTACAGTTTAATTAAATTAAAATTGAAATAGCATTGTAAGAATATAGACCATTTAGTACCTGAGACACTAAGCATTCATTCTATTTCATAAAGAAATTAATTATGGGGAGTCATTAACAACAACTGTAATTCCTTACGGATTTAAATTATGTTTTGAATTGGAAGAATAAAGTTCCCAGCTGATTTAAATTCTTCAAGAAGGTAAAAATGAATTAATGATGTTAATATTCCACACATCTGAAAATTGGTGCAGGAATGAAATCTGTGTTAAATCTAAAGGCAGCAACATGTGCAGCAAAAGCAGAGTAACCTCCTTCTATCCTAGTTATTTTGTCATACTGAAGCCTGGAGTATTTTTGGATGAGCTACAAGCCAAGGGTTGCAACTGCATTCTGGTAAAATCCATGGCAGCCTTGGAACTGATTTCAAGAAGGGCAAGACTAGGCTCTGGCTTCTCAAAATCATGTTTCCTCTCACTTCTCTGCAAGAAAACTCCAGGTCTGTCTGGGAGAAATTTTTCCCAGCCTGATGAAAAGTGAAAATGCTAAAAAAAGGACTAGAAGGAATGATGAATACAGTATTACAAAATTGGGCACCCTGCTGTTAATTATCATCACAGCCTCCACAGTTTATGCATATTAAAATTATGCTGGCACTTCTCTTTCTGGGGAGATAGCTTGAAAAAGGACAGGCAAGAGGAATCTCTCCAGCACAGCACACAGTCTGAAAATTCACACATTGCATCAACTGGGTAAGAGAACCAGTTTCCCAGACAAATAAATCTGGGTTTAACTTCCACAAGGAAAATACCCACATCCATCCCCTTTATCATAGTAAAGGGACATCTCTGTTGGCTGACAGCAACATGCAGGGAATCAAAATGAAGATGCAGCACAAATTCCAAACCAGCCTAACCCCCATATAACCTTATTTGCCCAGGTCCAGGGCTGTATTTTGGAACTAAAAGGTAAAATGCAAGCTTTGCCGAGGACATTGCTCTCGACTGTCAAAGCCAACCGAGCGCACGGAGTTCATTTAGTTTCCAGGAAAAAGATGCTGATTAATTAAAATGCAAAGGCTTTTTCCTGCCAAATATTTCCCAGCCTTATGTTCAGCTAAGAATAATTAAGGCTCACTCATATCATCAGAAGAGTGGTAGCCATTCTCAACACGCCATCATCTATCACCCAACAAAAGTCCATGTTTGCCGAGGAACAGATTGCAACCAAGTAGACGGGCAGCACGTTAGTCGAGAGCTTTACTTGTGTCTAACACTCACAGCTTCTGCAGTATAAAAGGCCAATAGCTGCTCTCTTTGCTACAGCCATGCCTGCTTAGCCTATACACACAGCCCCTGGTAGCATCAAATAGCTGTTACTGCTTGGCCTTAGCTGCTCTTCATTGCATCCTCCCCTGCTGCTCCGGTGTGGAGAGGGAAAGGGGATATTCAGGACAGCGGGTGCAATGCAGCAGTGGGATGGGGACCCAAGTGCTGAATTAAACATATACTTAAATGCTGCTGAAAATAATCCCAAACGTAGGATTAAAAAGGAGCATTAAAAGAGGGGTGGGAGGGGGCTACACAAGTGTGAGCAGGAGCTCCCTCCCAGGAGCCCGCTGCAGCACCAGGGGCCCACAGTGCTGTTTTAAGGCAAGTTTCTCCATCTACTTCTAGAATTAAAATGGTGACCTACTTCAAACAACCCTTTTGGTGCTGAAAAGCCAGGAAATGTAGTCACATTAGGATTAATGACTTGAATTAGCTCTCCTGCACCTGTGCCTCACTGTATCCATGGCTAAGCCAGACAGTAGCTTTGCCTTTATGAAGTGAAGCTTGAGGGTTTCTTTGGTGTTTCTCTAAGCAAAACTCTTTTCTCTCCTTGTCTCAGTAAATAAAGTAGTAGGGGAGGAAAAAGATCTCTCATTGCAGAAGTCTCTTGATATAAAAAAATCCAACTCTCAGACAGTTGTAATGAAGAGAATCAATTTCAGACTCCTGGTGGCTACCTTCATGCAAACCTTTATTATTTTTCATCAAATATCTACGAGACCCAAATCATGTTTCTAGCTTTCCTTTCCTCTGTGTAATGAAGGAGAATCATGTATATTGCTTTCATTTAATTTACCCTAGAAATTCAGTTACTGATCGTAGTTGGTAGATTTTTTTGCTATAAGAGAAGGGAAGCAACTTTTTAATACCTTTTGTATTGCTTAGCACAGAGATAAAGTGGGGGCAAGAGCAAAACAAAGTTTTGAGGTAGAGGTAGAATATATCACTATGCACATGAAATACTGAGTGGCAATACTTAAATATACAACACAAGACCTGCAGACTGCCTTGTCTGACATTTAAGGAAATACCTGTGATACCTGAGAGAGATATCAGAAAGTTCTACAGTAATCAGGCAAAACTTGTGTACAAAATTGACTGAAAGACATGCAAGTCTATGGAAGGACCAGAATCTATTTCTTTACACTGGACAGAATGGAGGAAATAGTTTTGCAAAGGGATGAAAAAGAAGAACAGAATTTAGAGGAAACATTTTGTTGAGATATTTCAGAAGCAATGATTTAATTCAGAAAGCAGCCAAAGTATCAAACAGGATTAAAAAGGAAAAACAGAATGATGCATTATGGCAAAATGATTCTTCTTTGATTTTCATTGTGCTGAGAAAACTGGGGAGGGAAGAACTTTAATAGTGACCAGGAAGTATTTTTCTTCTTTGCTATTTTAAATCTTGGCCACCGTACCAAAGAAATTTAATTATTAACCTAGCACCAATTTGAGAGTATTCTTAGACGGCCATATTCCAAATGAGGAAATCTGTAACTGACAAATTCTGGAATCTGAGGTCTAGAGTCATTTTGGGATTGAGAAGTCAATGCTTGTAGACAACGCAGACAACCTGCCTTGTCACTGCTTGTGATGGCATAAGAAAACAATTGATAATTCTAGAATGTTATTTGTAACGTTTTCCTTTCTTCAACAGCCCTAATGACAACCACAAGCAATCATGATGTATGTGACTTGCTCCCAAGAAAAATTAAGGGCATGGACCTCAGGTATAGGATTTGGAAAAAGGTAAATTAAGCTGTCTGATGATTTCAGAGTTGTCCATAGTTTACAAAATGCTTTCCTCTAGAAGGTGCTCATATAGATCCAATTTCAATATCAAAGCCTGTACGTAAATACTTAAAAGATTAGCAACCAGGAAGGCTCACAGCTTGCCCCTGATTCATAAAGATAAGTTTAAAAATATCAGAAGATTACATTAGATTTGTAAAAAGAAAGTTTTTTAATTTAATTTTTAAATCAAACTTGCTGCATTTAATCCTGTTTCTCTATTTCTAAACTGCAATAGCATGAGCATGATGGATAAATCAGTTTAAATGACAAATGAAACACCAATACATTGATACACAAGCAAACCAGACCACGATCTTACCCTCCTCTGGACTATTTGTTAATGTATATGCTTTGACAAGCACGCTTAGCCCAATAGCAATGCCTTTATGAATCAGTTTGGCTCTTTTTCTGCTTCTGCAAATTGTTCCAATAGCAAATTTAAAATGTCCAGCCTTGAACAGCAGGCATGAAACCCACTTGTCCAGCTGCAGCAGTAGTTTTCCAAGTGTTTTGAGAAATGTTGGCATGACATATGGTCTCTCACCATCCCACTGGGACTTCTAGCTGTTCAAATATGGAAGGTCTTAGAAGAGTCTGGCAAGAAATTTTGCCAAATTAATCTTAACTCTCACCTCCTCTGGAGAAGCCACCCAGGTGCCCATTAATTAGCAAATCAGGCTAAGTCACATTCCTAGATCTCCCTCCTCACCTCTGCCATCTTTTAAAAATTCTTCACCACATTAACAAGGGATAAAATACCTTACTTACAATCAGAGCTCCTAATTTTGCAGGCTAGGATACTTTGCATGATTTGGCACCTTACAAATGAATGCACAGAGTCAGCATCTGTCAGCTCCCTTAGGCAGCCTTGCTTAACAGAACGCAATTTCTTACCTGAAAAACATAAATAAGGAACATAAATTTAAATTTTACTCTGCATAACTTAATATCTTATTTAGCACCCTAAATCACACATGAAGCCAGTTCTTGCTATTAAGCATGCAAAGACGCTGCACCACTTGTGTAGAATGTTTTTAAAATCAACAGTAGTTTCCAATTAAAACAGTTCAGATGTAAATATTTATACCAAATACAGAGACGTGATTAACATTCTTACGAGATACAAGCTCACTGGAGCACAACGCTCTCCATAATTACCAAAGTCATTTGATCTCCCCACACATCAGTGGAAATGAGGGTCACTCTGAGCAACCCAGGGGCTACCACGGAACCACAACAGTCACAGACCTCCTAAGGGTCCTCCCTCCCACAAGGAGAGCTCTCTCAGACACGAGCCACAGCATGGTGTGTGTTCCTGGAAGCACTCTTCCCTGCTCTGGGCTTTCATACACTGACCACAACAGGAAGACACATCCCTGGCAGGGGGGTGTGTAACGCTTGGCACTGATCCGAATCCCAGACCAGCATTCAGGGGAAACTTCAGATAGCATTTTAATTTTCCCTCATGTCCAATCTGCAGTCCCTGTCCACCTGGATCAATTGGCATTGAATGTCAACTGCAGCCCTGAGGCTCTGCTCAGGTATTAAACTTTTTTGTGCAAGTCTCAGCAGTAAATAGGAACAAACTTATAAGCCTAGAATGATCCGAAATCCACAGGAGTCTGGACAGAATCCACAAAGTCCTTGGCTGCAGTCACAGATTGATTAAATTCATTTAAAAAAGGTACAAATGTATAAAGCTTCTACAAGGAACAAAATTAAAAACACTAAAAAGAAAGCATCAATAAAACACTAGAGTTTCTCACTGACATCTTCAAGAAGCCGTATCAAGCCAAGACAAACAGGCGAAGGGCAAATGCCTGGGAAACTACAACAAGAAGGAGTAAACACGTGGTGCTTCATCTCATTTGGGTCCACAGAACTATATCCCCCCTTTTAACTCTTCCTCCTCAAAATATCTTCCGATTCTGCTATTGGAGGCAACAGACAAGAACTTCAGCAAGCCCCAGAGCTGGGCTCTGGGCGCACATAGCAAAAAGACCAGGAAACATATTTGATTTTCTAGTAGTTGCAAACAAGCCATCCCAGCTCCCTCGGTTACTCAGGTGGAACTGTAGGAAAGATCTCTAACCCACCCTCACCCCACATAATCTCTGTGCAGTTTCTCCTCCACAAAGCTTTTAATTGCCTTTTAATTAAGCAAATATGCCATAATCTTTTAGGGTAGAGCATTGGCTTAAGCAGAAAGGAACCAGTATTCACTGATCTTACTAAAGTATCTGTAAAGCCCTTGTTTCTACGATATTTATAGTCCTGTTTCTATGAGTAAACCATCCCATATTTATTAATTAAATTGACAAAAGTTCAACTTCAATACACAGGAAATTTGGGAGCTCCCCACACCCTGGATCTTTAAATGTGAATTTCTGGAAGTACCTAAATCTGTACCTACAAGGGAGGAACATCAAAGATAAATTTCCTTGCTGTGCTCAAGAACATAAGAAGAGATTCAAGGCCATGATACTTCAACAGATTTTCTGACAAAGTTGAATTTGCAGGGCTCTCCAAAACTTCTCCAAGTTCAAGGGACATCCTTGAATATTGTTAGTTCAGAGCTGACGCATTTCATTTTCCCCACAGGTTTGCAGCATAAGACAATATCCAAGCACAATCGTCTACACCAAATGACCCAGAGATCTTTGGGGCTGCCTGAAATCATGCCACCCAGTTCATGAAGGAACCCTTTAAGAGGTTATTAAAAAAAAAAAACCTGCCAAACAAAGGAGCTGATGAAGGATGAGAGAAAACAGCCCTGCTCCCTGGTGGGCAGAGAGAGCAGCAGCAGGTGGAGGAGGGAATGAACACTGCCAGTTCTGACTGTTTTCAGTCCAACTCTGGACAAGGAGGTCAGACCAAGAGAACCATGCTCGCCCCACACTGCTGCTGTCTGCAGCCTTTTGATGCAAAGCACAAGGAGAACATGTAGCAGGTGGAGGGCTGACCAGCTCTCAAAGCTATCCTCATATCTTCCAAACCCAGTCATTTGTGGAAAGACTGGACAGGCAAGATGCTCCTGAACTGTATTTCAGCAGCGAGATGACCTCAGGTGTTGCTATAGATAAGGATGGAGACAGGAAGGTTTTTTTTTTTTTACATACAGGCAGAGATTTAAAGCATGACTCTAGATGATCCTGACCACAAGGACCTGCTTGTTGTCACCCAGAGCAGTGTACCATGATGGCAATGTGTACAAGCCAGAGACCAACCATGTTAGGGTTTCCTGAATGCATGTGCCTCCTCCCCTCACCCACTGATCTCATAATTCACAACAACTGTATTTAGCACACATAAATGCTGAGTGCTCCCCAGGAACTACCACAAGCCACTGTGGAAGACCCTCAGGAAATATCATAGGCCTCTCTGGAAGAGCAAGGCTGTGTGAAGCAGTCATCACGTGTGATTTTATTGAGAGCTGTTGATGTTGTCCAAAGTAGAAAACAGAGAAGGGCTCCAAAGCCTTTTCTGGCTGCTTCCCATTGCTTGCACATTGGCCACTCTCTCCCAGTAAGCAGGACATCATGCAGCCCCACAACAACAAGCAAAGAGATGATCAGTTATAGATCCAGCACTGCCACAGAGCATGAGAAGCACAAAGTCTCTCCAATACATCTAAATATAATGACATATCACGCTGCTCAAATGATGGTTTCTGTTACAGATGCATTATGCAGGAAAGCTCAAAACTGACAGGTTTTAACCATATTTGATGGAAATTTGACACAGACGTTGTTGGCTCAGCTCAACATTACAGGGAAAGAAAAGCAACATTTATTTCAACTTTACAGGCTTCTTTGTTGTGTTAGGAAATGTCCCAAGCCTAGTTGTTAATTCTCAGCCTCACCTCTTGGGTCCCCCTGCAGAGGGGAAGTTTTGCCTCATCCTCCTCCCTTAAATACAGGGGATTGTTCCTTCCTGCAGAGCACGGCCAACCACCACCTGAGCTGCTGCCTCTGAGGTTGTCACACACAGTGAGAGGTGTCATTAACACCTGACAGTGACATGTGTCTCTGTTTGTACAGCCCCACTTCAATGTCACGGGCAACCTGATATAGTTCAGGGATTTTTATCTAAAATGTGACATTCCCATTTACAATTCATACACTTAGGATAAGGAACAGAGGGACCTATCTGCTTGATGTTGGGCTGGCAGAATCTCTCACTGCCATAAGGGAATTATCTAAATATTTGCTGGAGAAAGATACAAATAAACCTTGCACCAGCAATTCATTCATATTCGCCACTAATTCTGCAAAGAGTTTTTCAGAGAAATTTTATAAGGCTTTTTTTTTTTTTTTCTTTTTTATAGGCTTTTCTGCTTGACCTTGCTGCTGGGAGCATGAAAGCACTTCCAGGGTCCATCCCCAAGAGGTCTCCAGCAGCTCGGTGCAGCCTTGTCAGTCTCGGTAACATCAGCCCCACAAATCACATTGCGTCTGACGGGCAACACACGCACCCTCGGTACAACAGCAGAGAGGAAACTGGTGAAAGCTGCCACCACTGCCACTGAGCTGCCAGGTAGTCCTGGCCAACTTCATCCCACTCTGTCTGTTCCAAAGACTTGTCTCCATGAGGCAGAGACTTGCAGGTCACAGCAGCAGACTCCATATCCCATCTGAGGCACTGCCAGTGTATAAAGAATGAATAACAAAGGTGGCTTTAACTGTTGAAATTGTGGGTCTTTAAAAAAGACTTCCCTCTCCTGCTCATTTCAGACTAAAACAAGCATTTAGACATCGAATACATGCCAACTCGGGCCTCAGTTATACTGCAAAATATAAAGTAATTGAAAGGGACAGGTCTGAAAATCTAGCTGAGCTTTCCCAGATGCTTTTAATTTCTTTGGCAAGTCAGCATGTGAGAATATCCTGGTGATGAGTGCACTGTTTATACCAGAAATCCAGTGATAAAAACAATATTCTTAAAAGAAAACTGAAAGTATTCTGATATGTCTTTATGACTACAACACAGGGACTTGGGGAAACAAACATCAGCAACTGAAATGGGGCAGAAAACTAAAATATCAAACAATTAGACTTGCTTGCATCAAATGGTTTGGAGGAGAACACATTGCAGCTGTGTTATCTTAAGAATTAGCTAGAAGACTATGGCCATAGCCAAACAAGTTCATACATCTCTATGATTCCATTGCATGCAAGCAATAAAAGATGAAAAAGATCTTCACATTATTACAAAACTTTAAAAGAACACCATGTTGTGTATGACGAACCTGTTTAAAAATTCAGTGTTATTTTAGCAGCAATAGTTTTCTCTAGCAGCTTTCTGAACACAGCTGCATAGGGAGAAAATTATTTTCCTAACATTTAATTCTTCCAAAGGCTAAAAAAATGTCATGGCTAAAAAAGTCACGACTGCAACCTTAGGTACAAACTAACAGTTATCTAAATGCTAAGCCTTAGCTAAGGATGCCAAAACCTTAGGTGAGTTAGGGGTTTACTGGTAGCAAATAAAGAAATGCCAGAGGGGAACAGCAGAAGTTAACTTATCTGCAATCACATTAATATTCCAGCAGCCTGGAGGGCAAGTAATTTCTCAGCTGCTTGAATAAACATTGACAGCAAATGAGGTCAGACACCTGAATTTTTGATGAAATCAGGAAGTGTTTGATATTGAAACATTCCCATGTTAAACAATGCCAAACTTTTTTTTTGAAACCATGACTTTCTGTCCCCCACACCCCTGGCTTTTGCAAAATTCCTGCCCTGGGCAAAGAGTTTCCAGCCCTGCGTATTTCGGAGGACCAGACGGATGGGCAGGGCAAGAGCACAGGGACACACGGCAGGCAGCTACAAATACCCACTGTCAGCATTCAAGAACAGGCAATGAGAGGAATCAGATTCAGAGCAAAGTTTCAGCTCTGTGTTGCTACACTGAAGCTCCAGAGAAGACACAGAGAAAGGTACTTTGGAAATTAATTATTGCACAACTGCCTGCAACTGCCAGTGCCGAGCCTGGTTGTGAGCAGAGCAATCACTCTGCTGCAAAGGGCCCCAGCTCCTGGCCTTACTGCAACCAAATGGGATCTCAGACAAAAGGCATTTAACTTGAGAAACTTAAAAACAAATGCACCCTTCCCTGACAGGAAAAGCAACTAACTTGCTACAGATCTTTCTGCAGGGGAGAGGAAGGACACAGTGCCCAGGCACGTGTCTGGTCAAGCTGTGCAAGGCTACCAGATCCCTTTCACCGAGGAAGAGCAGGTACACTCCAGTGGGAGGATGGGGTGACTCCCACAGCTGCCAAGGGCTTACCTCAATTTGGGCAAAGTGACTAAAGCTGTTGGAAAAACACAACCAACCAATCAGAAACTTCTAAGCACCAAAAATCACAATCCTAAAGCTGCAGGGTCTCCAGCACAGCCATCCCTCACACAGCCTCCAGCTGCTGGTGCCACTTGCCATGACAAGCTCTCAGGTGTGTACAACCAAGCCATTTTGTCAATGAAACCTTCAGTCCCTCTGAATTGATCTGAATTTTCACTATTGCCTCTAAGTGCGTTTGTTTCCATCATCCTAAACCCCCAGAACTGCCATCCCTTCAGCCCAATGCTGTCAATAAATTACATAAACTTCAGGGCAACAGAATGGAAACACACAACAAGCCAATGTCCAGAGATCCAGTCCTAAGGAAATAAATCTTCCTTCACTGCATAAAATCCTAGGAATGTGCTGCTAAAAGTGATCCAATGCTTAGTATTGGTGTCACTAAATCTCTGAAGGTTGCCACTTTGGGTGCCCTATTAAGCATTTATATTTATGTTATAAATCATCTTATTGCATTCCACGGAGAGTGATTTTAGCACTAGGATCATATCCTTTAACTGGTTTTTATATGAAATTTAAAGGATAAAGAACAGTAACGGTATTATTAAAGACACCTACTTTTGGTTTCCTGAAAATAACAGCATGATACAGAGCCATGAAAAGAAAAAATTATAGCACTGCTAACCTGTAATAATTACACTAATAAAGAGAAAATAGCACTGAAGAAATTATGGGGGGAAGACACTAAAATTTCTGTGTCTAACTTAAGCACTAACATAACCTTTCAGAGAAGATATTTGCAAAGTATATAACAAGTTCCAGTTATTTCAAAGGTTACGATTATCACCTTCCCTTATTTAAATTGACACCAGTTATTACTATACTTTCTTGGTCCAGAGTCTAAAAAATACAAGGAACATAAACTGTAGATATAAAAATTACACTGTTATTTGTTATTAAACTGTTATTAAAGTGATATTTACCAAGTTCAGGCTGCTTTCTTTCCCCCTCCCTAGTGTAAGATTCAGCAAGGAACAGGAAAAGCCTCACTATATGACAGAATCAGCCAATGGATTTTAAAATTCCCACACTTGTGGCAAGATGGAACGACCAGAAATAGAATAACCCCACAAGTCACCAAGCTTTGGCACCAAGACTATGGATATCACTCTTCCTGCCTCCCTGAGAAAGCTGTGGGTTCTCCTGCCCCAGCAGCTCCTAAAATTCTCTGCTTCCAGTTGTGACCCTGGGCTTCTCCTCTGGACAGGAGATCCTCTCTGCAATGTCTGTCTGCATCCCCACCTTTACGTGGAGACAGACTGTATCAAATTTCCTTGGAGCCAGCAGCTTCTCCTGGGTTACATGGAAGGTTGAAGAGGCTCCAAGACTGTGAAAGGAGAGCGCTGCAGGCAGCAAGAACAAAATGTGGCTATGGGCAGACATCTCTGCCACACACATGACCCTTCAGATATTCCATGGCAGCAACAGAGAGTAAGGTGAGCCAGATTCTCCTTTTTCCCAATCCTAGACAGCTGTGGGTACAGAAAAGGGACTCCAGAGTAGGTTTCTCAGCATCTTCCACACTGACAGCAGTGTATTTTTGTGTGTAGCCATAGGTAACATGCATGGAATTATGGATTACTCCTTAATCACTGCATCCTGTAATGTAATACCAGATTAATTTTTTTTTTTCACAGTCAAAAATTACTAGAATTGTTGATGGCTCACAGTTGCAATCCACTATTTCATGTCAGCACAAGACAGTTTATAGAAAGCCTCTCTCATTTGGATGATTTGTTAAAATTCCAAAATAAAGGAGGAACAATGTTATGGCATTTGTTCATATATAAACAACAACAAAAAAACTTTTCTGCCTCTCATTCTATTAATTGTGAAAATAGCCAGTGCTTGCACCTTCGCTTTCTACCAACATCATCTTTACAAGCTGCTAGCAAATGCAAAGAAATACAGGGGGAATAACAGACAATTTGATGAGCACAACCAAATTTAAAAGCCTTTACGCTGCTGTCTTCAGCTATATATCACACATCATTATTCACCCCAAGAGGCATCAGTTGACACATGAGCAGAAACCAGTTCCAAGACACGTGACAGATGAAAAGGCAAAGTTTTTCTGCACTTGCTTTAACTTCAACTTATTTTAAAAAAATTTAAAAAGATAAATCTGAGCACAGGTTAAGCATCCGTATGACTTACTCCCCCCTCAAGCAACAGCAAGCAACATGATTCAGAAGAAAGCCAGCACCAAAGCATGCAATTAAATGCAAAAGAAAGGACTCATGGGTAAAATGCAACATTAGTTCAAACCAAAAATCTGAACAACACAAAAACAGGCACAAAGAGGAGGGCACACGGTGTGCATTACAGTGAAGAACATGGAAGAGCCAGCCCTCGTATTAGTATATCCAAAGAAAAGCAATTTGGAGAAGCCAGTGCAGATGTGTCTGAAACACCTCAAGGTCAGACAAGCACTACCTGTTCGCCCTTACTAATATGATGGAAAATGTTTTCATTTTTAAAAGGTCTAGCCCATTGAAAGTGTCAGTAATATTAATCTTAATCATCTGCAATCCCCAGCTGCCAGTCATCGCATCCCCTGAAGACAGGGCCCATCACCGCTCTCTGCAACTGCATTTCTGTTGTCAGGAGCAATTGGTAGCATTTGATGCAAGAGAGGAAAAAAACAAGTGGGAAGTGCTCCTTTGCAGCAGTGGAAGAATCCACAAGACACAGAAGAGAGAAGATGGTATTTCAAGAGGACTTCTGAGGCTCGTGATGTCTCCAAAACATATCTCACCCAACCATAAAGGACTCATGACTCACTGTGAGAGACTGTCTTTGCCAAGGCACTAATTTCTCATGATCTCGAGTGCAAAATGAAGTTCCAAAAGGAAATGTTCCTTCTACAGGGGAACAAAAAATAATCACCTCATCAGGCAGGGACCCTCCTTGGTAGGTCATTCTCCAGAGACTGAAATAACTACAGAGCTACACTTTCTTCTGATTGTAATATTCACAAACTAATTTTCAGCCTTATGCTGCAAGTTAAGGATAGCTAAAGGCAGTAGGCTGGGTGAGGTTATTTAGCATTCCCAAATCTCAAAGATCTTGTGCCTCTCAAAGTCTTGTGCAGGAAAAATGGGTATCTCCAAACCAACTACATGGGCATTAACAAAAAACACTCAAGGCAATGGCAACAGCTGAATCTACAACTTCCTTTACATTTCTGCTTATTTGGGGAGGGTATGATCTTAATTATGTCCAGAAGGATAAAAGTCCAGAATCAAGCAGCCCTTGTTTGAACCAGACTAACAACACACGGGCAGATCCGGCTCAGCGATCAGGGACCTGTTTTGTTCCTGTAGCCTCTTTACATTTATTTATTTATTTTTAAAATACTTTCTCTGCTTTGGATTTGAAATTCAAAATAGCTGCTAAAGAAAACTGAAGTTGAAACTATTCACCCACTCACAAATGACCCCTGTAACACTTACCTCATTCCCTGCTAACTAACCTCACTTGGAAATCTCGTTAGGGCTCTGATGAGTGGAAGAGCTTTATAAAAGACAGGTGAAAATGAGAATAAGGTAGATAAAAGAAAAGTGCTGAAAACTAGGGAAGAAACTGTCATGAAAAAAATACAAAAGCATTTTAATATTTAAGTGTAGGGTAAAAATTAAACTATTTCAAACACAAGACCTGAAACATTCCAGTTTGTTTGCTCTTAATGCCACAAGGACATAAATAATCAGAGGTGCATTGACCCAACAGTAATCCCAGGATCAACAGCAAATATAGCAGATGGCTTCCTCTCCAAAATAAAAAGACACCAGACCTGCAGGAAGACTTCCTTCAGGTACAGGCTTCACGGCAAGTCAGACTCCAAAAAGCATTTCACTGCAGTGAACCCACCCTAGAGCAGTTCTTGAAGGACTGCAGCCTGTGGGAAGGACCCTCACTGGACCAGGGGACAAGCTGAGGAGGGAGGAGCAGCAAAGAAAAGCTGTGATGCACTGACTACAGCCCAGATCCCCCTGCTCTGCTGGGGAGTCAGGCATCGGGGAGCTGGGAATGATGGGAGTGAAGCTGAATGTGGGAAAAAGGGCCTGGTTGTGGGAAACAGTGTTTAAATTTGTTTCTCACTATCAAAACCTGGTTTAATTGGCTATAAATTGAACTAATTTTTCACCAAGTTGAGCCTGTTTTGCCTGTGACACTAATTGGTAACCAGCCTCCCTGCCTCCCTCACATCTTATTTTCTCTTCTTGTCCTGTTGAGGAGGGGAAAGGAGAGCACAGCTGGGTGGATGAATGGCACCCGGACAAGGTCAATGCACGAGGGCTGCAGTGTGGATAATTGTTCCACCATGCCCTCCTCATGGGCTGAGGGGAAACACCTGCTCTCCAGCACCTGGAGCTTCTCATCCTCTGATGTGGCTGCTCACATGGATATTTCCCACTGCTCATTGCCGCGCAGCATTTTACCCTTTCTTAAACACATTTCCCAGTGGGGCTGAGGGCCTGGTTGTGCCCTGGCAATATGCTGGCAGGGTGAGCCCCAGCAGCCCTATTGCAAGCTTTTTGTCTCCAAAACCCAATATACAAACACACCATAAGGAATGAGTGAAATGTTCCTGTTACTTCCCAGATCCACAGTGCTACCTTTCTGCACACTTAGAAATCACATGGTGTTCCAACTGGTGTTCCAGCAGGCTGCCAACTGTCAGACTGCTACAGCCATCCCCACAGCAAGGACAGGCTCCATTATCCAACAACTTCCCATCACACGAGGCAGAGATAACCTCCTCCACGTCCAGGCAAAACTCCAAAAAAAGGGGCAAACTACAGTCCCTCTGGCTGGGACCATCCCACCCTGCCTTGATCCTACCACAGGTTTTTCTTGCATGCAGATAGAGCAAACCCCAATCACCTGCAACCACCTGAATAATCTCAGGGAAAAATGCCTCATGTCTGGAGTTACAAACAACAAATATGCCAGAAAGGGCTTTGTTTTTCCCTTCAAAACATTACTGAGAAGTACGACTCCCAATTCAGTGAGGAATAGGCTTAATTTTACATTTGTGAGCAATGCCACAGAAGGCAATCACCACAGGGCCCCTCTTGATTTACAACTGAGAATGAAACAGAAACCCTCATTATTTCTTTTTAAGGTTTCCAGTTATACTAATGAAATTCAAGGGAAGTGTTCCTCTTCCATCTCTGTGCACTGCATCCATGATGTGATTTGCTGAACGCATTTATAAAAGAGAAAATCTCAAAGAAAAAAAGAAAAGAGGCAAAAAAAGTAAATATGCACTCAGGCACATTAGTAAGTTCTTAGCCAGGTCTCCCTTCACACTGTAAGACTTTGATGGATTTGCTGTTTCCACTGAGCACCAGTGAAGGGATGACACCTCTCATTCAAGCATAGAGTGCTATTGAATTAGAGGACAGGATCAGCAAAATAAATGTCAGTTCCCACTAGTCCGGAGCTTGTCACAGACACTGGGACTTGTGACTCTGCCATTATGGCCACTCCATTCACTGGGAGAAAGCTGAAATATTACAATACTCTCTGTAACCCAGAGGGAACTAATGTAAATGAAGAGCATCTTCATGGCTTGTGCTGTTTTGACAGCCAATTGCTGAGTGAAGTGTCCAGAGAAGGTGTAACACATTATGCACAGAGACCACTTGTAAGCTCTTTTGCAGAGTAACTTGAGTTTTCCTTCTGTTTATGATCGCTAGAGCCTGCAATGCATTAACCTGTTTTGACTCCTTTCCTTCTCACCAACTCCTTTCAAGCACATTGTTGCAAACCAAAACCGCCAACTACACCAAAGATGATCCTTAGAGCCTGATCTTCTCCAGGTTTTCCCACTCCACATGACACACAGCTTACACAAAGCCATTACACATGCGTGACAAAGGCAGAGTGAAGTCAAGCACCAGTTGCCACTCCAGTGGGAGGGCACATGCCCACTTAACCAGCTGTGCTACTGAAATACCTTCACCGAAGAGGCAAGATCAAAAGGGAGCGCTGCAGGCACAGACAGTGGCCACATTCTCACTCTCACCATCGTGAAGAGGAAGAAAGCACTCTGCAAGGCAGCCTTGCTTCTTGCCCAGATAAAGGATTCTGCCCTTGTTAAAACTCCAAGGTATAGAAGAAACAAGGTAGTGAGCAGGTTTAACCATAGTACAAAGGGCAACAAACAGGCATCACACAGAAAATTACTGCAAACACACCACCCTGTTTTGACAGCAGTACTGTTGCCATCTTAAGTCTTTCTTCTCTCCTGTGAAAGCAACAGTTTTTAACAGACTCCAGGCAGCTGTTCCCATGGGGTTCTCAACCTTCATGGCTTAAAAAGCAACAGTGGACTGAAGGTCACGGACAGAGCCAGAAACCATGACATGGCTGAACACTGAAAGGTTAAATCATAGTGAATGAGCAAAAAAATCCAAAACATAGATTCAGATTTCCCACAGCTACTTTCAAGTTCCACTCTCCTTTCCTATTTAAGAGTCTTTTGTTATGATTAAAAAATAGTGGAATAGATGAAACACAAAAGTGTCTTACTTTTGTGAATTACTTTGGTTTAAAGGCTTCCATATGCGAGTACATAATTGTACCAGAGGGGAGGGTGATTCTTAATTGGTTTGTGGTTAGGTTTTTTTTTAAATCAATACACTTACACTTGTTTTAACTCCTAATGTAAACACGTGCAGAGTGGCAGAAGGGTGCCTTATACTGCTAAGAGCTTATTCCCATTCCCACCTGGGAGAGCCAGACTACTGTAAGGCCATGTTATCACATACAGTGACCCCCATACACCAGGGCATTGCATGGGTGTATTTATAATGGCACTGGTAATTCAGAGCCAAAGCCAGGCAGTCCTCTAGTTTGCTTTTCACAGGGCAGTAAACTGGCAGACTGATGTTAGGAAAAACTCTGGTGTCCCCACACCTCTGGGCGGGTGTCTGGGTTAACAGGGGGTGCCAGCTGAACCCGGCTCTAGTGGAGCTGGACCGGGATTGCGTTTCACCAGGGCCAAGGCACAAGGGATGAAGGGCCAGAAGAAAAACATATCAATAAACAGCTGGTTTGGCAGCACCGGGAACGCTCTAGGAGCAGAGTACATACCACGGCCGTGTTGGCAAGAGGCTGCTTTTATACACCCAGCTTCTTGCATCACACTTGCACACCCAAACAGAACACACAGATGGGCCCTCAGCCTCCACCCAGTGACCCTTCCCTGCTCAGCAGGGCATTCTAACAGCTGTTGAAACTTAAGCATCTACTTAAATTCTATCCATTTAGATAGGACTTAATTACATGCTTGAACGCTTTTCTCAGCTGGGAGAAGTGTAAATACACACTAAATACAGTTTGATGAACTGGTACCCTGGGCAAATAAGGCCTATTTTGCTGAGCTAATGTTGGGACTCAATCATGGAAAGAAACACACCTCGGGGAAGGATTTTACACATGAAGGTTCTTTTCTTCAGCAGGTATCTGCCTGTTTCAAACTGGACTTGCCAATACGCCTACCTTGTACTTTGTGTTGTGTTTAAGCAGAAAATCGTAGAAAACTGAAGACTATTTTTCCAGGTGACCCACAAGAGATGAGAAAAGATATGCAGAAAACTGACTGTACAGCCAGGAAAGCACTGCACGTTGCACAGACTGGTGTTTGCAACACCATGATCACCACACCCGAGCTTTCACTATGCCCCAGGATGCAAGAACCAACCAAAGATTTTAGTATCTACTCTGGCTGAAAGCTCCATAGGACTATGTTGTCAATTAAAATCAGGTGCTCCCTCCATTTGGTTGCAAACAGCACTGCCAAAGCAAAAAGTCTGAGAACTGAAATACAGGACAAGCTATTACAGATGAAATTAGATCACTAGGACCAGCAAAGGAAATCAAAATATTATTTAGGTTTGTCATTTTATTCATGGGGGATCAAAATGAAAAGATAAAAAAAATCCCAATACCATATGACAGAAATACGTATTATTGCATTACTCATATGATAGTAATAAAAGTAATAGAAACCATAAAGCTGAGCTATCTGCAGAATAGCCTTAAATATAACTGAGATTACCCATTTTATCAGGCAACACCATCTTCATTTAGAACTAATAAACACAGTTCTGTTGAACTCAAAATTTATCTTTTTTAAAAAAAGGTATATAATGAAGCTGTTTTAAAAAAATAAACCAAGAAATAAAACCTCACATCTGTTGCAACTGTATCCGTTTGCAAGATTTAATTTTGTTGGCAGAGACATAAGAACTTTGGGTGTGCAGACTGCTAAAAATAATGAAATCCAGCTTCATCCATCAGACTGAAAAAGAAAAAAAACATAGGAGAAAAAAACCTGATAACAATGAAAGCTGGTGCCCCTCAGTGGAACCACAGATTTAATAGAAACCATGTTTCTGTGTTGCCTACAGCCAGGAGCAGATGAAAGACACTTGTGCTATTAGTTAACAAGTGGTCATTTAATCTCCCCTGACAAACTCTCCTTTTCATTTCAGGTTCTCCTGTTTCCAGTTCATGTTTGAATGCCTCATTTGAATGTGGACCCAGCTTGGCACAGATCATACAATTCTGGATTCCTGGGAAGAATGCAGATCCCTTCACTTCTGCGAGTAAAACCAGCAAATAACTGACTTACAACAGTATTTTCTTCTGTTTTTCAGGAGTTTAATACAAGGATGATCTTAGCTTCATGCTTTAGGAAAAAAAACCTTAATACATGAGGCTTCCAGTATATGGGAGGTACATGATCCACCTCATCCACATCCACTGAATGGCTCCAGAATACAGGCACTGGAAAAAGTTATTACAAAATACAAATTCACCACGCATCTGCTACTCCATATGACTTGCTCCACGCCCTTAGTACACAGCAAATTTAAAGCAACTCATCTTTTTTTCAAAGATCAAAAATTTATTTTGATTTATCACCTATTTACCTGAAGCAAGAGCTTAAACATGGGAAGCTTTTCAAGAGAGCGTGCACGCGGAACGTAAGCATATGCTTAAAATGCATATGGGCTAAGAGAAGCAAACCCATGCTCCACGAGTTACATGCTATGCAACGTTCTCTTCAATGATTGTGGCTGGTAATAACCTTGAGTTTGCAATACAGCTTTTGACTTGCAAAGCATCCTTTACGATTACAGCCTTTTCAGAATTAAAATAGGCAGTGTGTGATTTCTAACTTGAGTCTCCAAATGGGTATGAACTAAAAGCCAGACCTTGTTCTTAACTTCTGAGAAGTTCTTGCACTATAGCAATGTAGCACTCGCATTCAGACCACCTCCTCTTAAAAGGGAATTTCTGGTTGTATTATATCTTGCAAGTTCAATTAATGAGATAAAGCAGAAAATAAAATCCTCTCCTGCTCTCCCTCGCCTTCTCTTATCTAATCACTTAATGAAAAATTACTCAAAGGCGCCTTTAAGGCCAAGGAACACACAATCATTTGTTTTCCAGCCATTGACTTTTAAATGGATTGCCAGAAGCAGTGTAAATTTCTGAAATTCCACAACAGTAGCAAGTTACTGAACCTCCCTTTCATCTCAACTACTCAATTTATGCTCCAGCACACATTACTGCAGATATGACCTCTTCCATCACCAACCAGTGACGTTGCCAGTATTAACACAAACAGCCTTGCTCTACAGCTATGTGTGAACAAATTGATTCAGCTCATCTTGAATTGACATTCGAGGGGTCCCAATTAGCCTCCAGAAAGGTTTAGAGGAAGTATTTTTAGCCGTCCTAGACTGAATTAATCAACATTTCTCTTGTCTAGCATTTATGTTTTGGGTTTCATGGCTCAAATAGTGATTATTCACTGTTTATCCTGCTAAATCAGAAACAGTTATGTGCTAGGTAAGTAGCTTCTCTGGTTAGTCAGTCAAGTTAGACATTATGGTTTGGGTGCAAGCTGATAAGACACCGGAGCAGAAGTTTACCCTTTAGCAAAGCTCTTAAGAACATGCCTGCTCTGCATAGGGTGCTCACGTATTTTGCTTAACAGAAACGCTTAAGAATAACTTTGTAATTCAGGAGATCTTTTTTCCTTTCAGTATTGCTCAAATGCATCAATTAAAGTCACACCTTTGCTCCTTTGCCCCAAGAATCCTCTTTGGTATTCATATCTCTACACAAAAGCCTTTAATGCAAAGCAGTGAAGACTGATGAAGATGCAATTTATTTTTCATAAAGAAAAATGCCCACATTTCCTAAAAGCTGGGGTCCAAGCTATTATGTAGTACTTCTAGTCAGAAGTTCAGAGGTGGTAGGGACACACAGCCTGCAGCACAAAAAAAAAAAACAACCTCACACTGCATGTTGTTCTTTCCTTTTCAATGTAAATTATTGCTTCTTTGGAATCCAGCCCACAGATTTGCAAATTCAGTTTTCATTGCTGACTATACTTGATGTGACCACTCAGAACAAGAAAACGATACAACCTTTGCAGTACTTACATTCAAATACAACATATCCCACAAAACCAAGGAGCACGACCAAAGGCCAGAACTTTCAAAGTTGCTGGCATCTCTCACCTCCACAGCCCAAATCCCTGAGGGTTTCCCACCATCCCTTGGAGACGAAGGGACACACTAAGCAAAACTGTCACTGTAACAGCACAAGAGTCAGAGGAACACTTGTATGAATGCAAGACATTTACCTACAGGACTAAGAGACACCCAAGACATCTGTACTCTGCAGAAGGATTTTGGCAAACAAAATAATAAATAAAGCAGGGTGCAGAAACTGTTGCTCACCACGAGAGGGCACCTTTTAGAAACCTAAAGCAGAAAACTACAATACTGACGAGCAGATGCTATTCCAGTGAGGGAGGAAATGGTTTGGGCATAAGGGATGCAAGTGCTCAGGGAAGAGCAAGAATAAAGATTAAAAGAAGTGAGATCTCAATAAGCAGACTCAGGCTGGAGACAGGATAAACATTCAGACTGATCATTTCTCTACTGGCAGAGGCACTGTGTGGAAACTAAAGGTACTTTGCCTGTCTACTGTCTTCTAGAAATGCCAGCTGACGTTTCAGAATGCTCAATATCAACCCTGCATTTCTCCTCTTAGTAAGTGAATGATGTATGCAGTTAAACTGCACTCAAGAGTAGTAATATTAATATATTCTAGGAAAAGAAACATTCACCTTTCTAACATACGTTACCCTGCCAGCTTCACTTCTGAGCTGTGTTTACTAAGAGCACACTGGAAAGCTGCTGCAGACAGGGCAGAAGCACATTCCTGTTCCAAATGCTGCACATTAGCTGAGAAAGCAGATCTGCAGTAAAGTCATCCTAGAGGTCTGTAAAGTATCTTGTACAGATTCAGACCACTTTTGCTACAATTCTTTTGAACATGAAGGACAGTCCATCACCTGCTTTAATAAATACTGATTATAACGCAGCCACTGAAAGCTATAGGATATATTTTTTCCTTTATCCACAATACTACCTGTCAAAAACATTAGCATTTCCTCAAAAAATTATGGAAAGCATTACAAATAAAAAGCATTCCTTTACAACACAACATAAAATTACATGCTATTTTAACAAGTTGCTGAGGAGTACATTAAGTATATCCAACATAAGAGGAAAAAGTCTATTTCATTCCAACAGTTGTAAAAGCACATATGATTCAAACATAGGTCCAGTTATATTCTTCCCTGGCAAACATATTTGTTTAAAAAGGAAGCAGCCAATATTGGCTCTAATACCCTTACCCCATGTCATCCCATTCAGGGGTTTCCACATCAATTTGGCTGCTAACAAACCTCTTGAAAACATTTCAAAGCAAATTTGCTCTCCTCAGTTGATCTCAGATTTCTAATGTCAGGGCTGCGTATAATGAAACAATTACTGACGACTCTTTTCTATTCCTTGCCATCACAAAGCCTGTTGATAATAAAAAAGCAGCATTTGTGTCAGACTTTCTCTATGCTGAAATATTGCTGTGTACAACACTAAGGAAATGAGACATTATAATTCAGCTTGCAAGGAAATCTGATGAATTCAGCACCAGAGCAGTCATTCAAATACATATTGGCAGAACAATGAATGCAAGCCAAAATATACAGCAGTCTTAACTAATGCTAAAACTATCCAGCTGCGAATGGATATGAGAAGCAACATCTGCCTGGCAAAGATACAAGGCTGATGCTCAGTTATTCCTCACATTGAGGCTGCCAGAGGACTTTTTTTTTTTTTAAACCACATCAGACCCAAGGGCACAACAAAAATTGTTCCAGGAGTGCCTGGGGAACTCAGTTGCTGCGTGTCACAACCTGAACTCTCCTGTGGGTCATTCCTATACCAATAATCACATCAGTGAAACACTTAGCAGCTAAGATCGTCACAAGCCAGTATGCATCAAGATCAGTGGAACCTACATCACAAAAGGAATGCTGAGTGGTTTCCTAACTTACATGGTCAGAAAGTAACTGACTGGAAATACTAAATAATTGTCTCCTAAATTTTGAAATAATTTGAAAACAAAAGAGTTAACCCCCCGATCAAAAATACAGAGCTTATTCACCACCTCCAGAAGATGGTGCCATGGTTTAGAGGTTACCACCTGCCCTGTATCTCGCAGAGCTCACATTATTCCTAGCAAACAGCAGCACACAGGTGATGTTTGAGGTGACGCTTCAGAGATTGGTTCATTAGAGAGAAACTGATGGTGGACATAGGACTGTCCATAGCAAACCCAGTGCACATCTGCCCCATCTGCTCCAGGAACCTCTTGGGCAGGCAAACATCCCCTAGGACAACCACAACACCTCTCAGTATGGTCTAGGAGCCCAGGACCTAGCTAACAAGTCCAGATGTGACTCTTAATGTACACAACCCAAAGAGGCTTCCAAACATCTCCAGTCACCTCTCCCCAATGGCTTGACAGTGCAATTGCCCTTTCCTTCCAGGCTTAACTGACCACATTCACCACTAAGCCTACAGATTTCAAGTCTGCTGCAGACCCAGCAGAAACCCCAGCCATCTCCTTTGGTGGACATCCTCTAAGCCAGTTTTTGCTCACAGGCTGAGCTCACGTGACCACATGTGTTTAAACTGTCCAAGGCAGGACTGTCACCTACTCACATGTCTGCAAAATGTCCTTGATGTTAGGAGCCCAGTTAAGGTCCCTACATGATAGAGCAACATCTTGCAATGCTGAATTCAGGGTGTACAGCCCTAAATTAATAGCTCACCCTTCTTTCCTGCAACGGATGCAAGGATTTATTTGCAAACAAGTGGTAATTTATTGAAATAATGAAAAACAACTGTGCAAATGATATTCACCACTTGGGACTATCACACCAATGTATCACTTCAACAGACCTCAGGCACAGGAACAACAGCACTGCTCTCACTGTGTAGTGGCTGCTGCACTGGTCTGTCCTGAGAAGGGGTACTTCCACTTAAAGCCAGGCAAATTCAGGGAAATCTATCCATGGGAATACTGCACTAGTGATTGTTTAAAAGATATCACAGTATCACAAGGTTGGAAAGGACCTCTGAGATCATCGAGTCCAACCTATAACCCAACACTAACACCATCATCTAAACCATGGCACTCAGTGCCTCAATCCAGTCTCCCCTTAAACACCTCCAGGGTCGGCGACTCCTTTTCCTCGCATCAAGCCTAAACTTTCCCTGACTAAGCTTGAGTCCATGCCCTCTGGTTCTGTCACTGGTCACCTGAGAGAAGAGACCAACCCCTGCCTGACTACAACCTCCTTTTAGGGAGTTGTAGAGAGCAATGAGGTCTCCCCTGAGCCTCCTCTTCTCCAGACTAAACAGCCCCAACTCCCTCAGTCGCTCCTCATAGGGCTTGTGCTCCAGCCCCTTCACCATCTTCGTTGCCCTCCTCTGAACACATTCCAGCATCCTGACATCTTTCCCAAACTGGGGGGCCCAGAACTGGACACAATATTCAAGATGAGGCCTGACCAGTGCCGAGTACAGGGGGACAATAACTTCTCTGGTCCTGCTCACTACACTATTCCTGATGCAGGCCAGGATGCCATTGGCCTTCTTGGCCACCTGGGCACACTGCTGGCTCATGTTGAGCTTCCTGTCCACCAGCACTCCCAGGTCCCTTTCTGCCTGATATGATGTCCTGTGAATCTCTGTAGAAACCTCTGGAATGCAAGGTGACAGATTAGGTGTAAAAAATGAATAATTGTAGACATCGAGCCCACGTCCTTGTTTGTACAACTTTTGTTTAAACTTCTGAACTAAATACTGGTTTGTAAGTACATCCCATGCTGACTGGGCAGGCAATCATCATCCTTAATGCTAAACCAAAAAGCTGAAATACTTAGCTGGAAATCGTGACAGATCCAGCAACAGAAACAGTCCCTGGAGTCACGGCAGTGCTGGCTCCAGAGGGAGCCACTGTCTCGCTTCTGCAGTGCCAGCGAGAGGCCAGCACACAGAAACCAGCAACTTCTCCACCCAACAGGCTCTCCAGTGAAAAAGCAGAGAGGGTACAAGGGGAGACCCTTCTGCATTAAGCGTTGAAGAGTGTAATGATAGCTACTTCCCCGACAATAAGTGACAGCAATCATGTGTGTTGTTATACTATTGTGATCGAAACAAAATAGTTTGCTTTCCAAAGAACACAGTTGAGTGTTGCCAGAAGAGAGGGAGCGTGGGTGCCTGCACACCCCTGTGTGTAGCAAAAGAGCAGTTCACATTCAACAAACATGTTATGAATTCAAAAGCTCCCTTGTTGCAAGAGCCTGCAGAAAAACAAACCCAACATACTGCAAATAAATAACTGAAGAAAAGCAGTCCACTGGAAAGAGCTGCAAATAAAGATGTAACAGTATCTCCTACTCAATTCTTCCCCAGCACTTGTTGTGTTGTTTCTTCTGTGCTAAACAACAGAACACAGCTTCCTTTTGTAATTGCTTGAAGCGTGCTCAGCTGAAGGGCTTCTGCTCTTTCTGGGCAACAAAGCAGATGAGCAATGAGCAGATTGGGAGGGTCAGAAAGGTGAGTCTGCACACCTTGACACAGACAAAATGCACAGCCAAGAGCTAAGAGGAGTTCATTTCCCAGGGAATGAGCCCTGGAGGAGTAAGTATATCCTCACTGCAGTGAAGAATGGGATCCATTCTTGGGAGATACATCTAAGGTAGCTGTAAAACGGTCTCCTCAAGGGGCCACCAAGCTCCCTGAGGGGCTGCTACTGCCTGCACTAAGTGCAATAACCAGGTATTGATCAGCACCCAAACTAGCAAAACTTTAAACATCACCCTCTAGAAGCCACAGTAACAACTTGGCTGCATTAGAGACACGGTCAGCGTCACATATCATCCCAAAGCTTCCCTGGATTCACTGCCTCTTACTTGCAGAGGAGCATGGTCCATCTCAATGCTATATCAACTCTAACCCAGAGCAGAGCATTTGCCTTGATCTCTTCTCAGAAGACAAAGTGTGGAGGGGTGGGTGAGTTATGGGCAGACATAGTCCAAATACATTTTCTCTTTTACAGTGGTCCAAGGATGACTGCCAACTAAAATCAAAGTTCTGTGGTTTTCTGTCTGCATAGCAGCAGTCAGCCTTTGTGAGTGGAAACTAAATCCCAGAGACCCGCAAAAGCCAGGCTGGCAAATGTTCTGGCTTCCAGCAAAGCAAGACAGCACGTTTTGCAGATAATAAAGCAACATGACACAAGTTAAGGAGACTGTTTTGCTTTAACTCTACCTGCTGCATAAAAAACATAAGATGTGCACCTCTGCTACTGCTCATTCATTGGAAGCCTCATGGACACACGTTTAACATATCCCTGACCAGGACTTATCTGCTAAGCGCATCGATTTTCTCACAGAAGACTGCCAAAGGAGTGCTCCCATCTCATGCTTCACAGAGCAGCAGAAGAGGAGCAGCCAGGTGCTCACTTCAGCAAACATGGTGTATGCCAAAACTCAGCCTCCTCCACTCCTGTTTGCATCAGCCCATCAAATACCGCCTGGTGGCAGCACATCCATCAGGAGCTGGTAACAGCCTGTGCCCTTCAGGTGAGACTAGCCAAGAAAAGCAGGAATGTAAATATTACACAGACATCATAAAGCAGGAGGGTGGTGGCTGACAATTCTGCTCTGCCCTCTGAGCAAGATCAGACCTTTGCTCTCCACCAGCATTTTATACCCCAAAGGGGAACACAACAGGAGCACGTGTCAGCTTACCAACCATGGGGATGCTCATTCCTTCCTATGGAAACCTTTGTAGGGCAAACGAAGCTCACTAGCAGCTTCCCAAGTTCTTCTTTGATGTCTGTCTCTCACTACTGGCTTAGGCAAGAGCAAAACTGAACCACCTGATGTCCTGGCATATGAGGTCTGGCACAAAAAAAAAAAGAGGAGACTGGGCCTGTAATTCTTTTTATTTAACAAATGAAGAAAATCAACTATGATCACCTTCAAAATAGTTTCCTTCTGAACTGACACACAGCTGCACATGATGTTGCCAACATTCACAGCAATTCTGCAGATCATCTTCTGAAAAGCTGTTGATAATCTCAGTCATTTTTGCTTTCACATCTTCTACTGACAAAAAAATGGGTTCCTTTAAGCATCAAATTGATCTTTGGGAAGGAGAATCCAGGTCTGGTGAACAGGTTTAGTGCTCAAGCACAGTGATACTGTTATTAGCTAAAAACTGCTTCACAGACAAAGTGTTGTGGGCTGGTGCACACTGACATATTCTGATCAAGGGTAAGAAAACACCTGCATTTGGACATGTGCCCACTGGTACTAAGTGAAGTGATTGAGGTGAGCCTTGTCTCACTGTGACAGGTTGGAACGTGTTCCGTAACTATCTTTGTCTCTCCCCTCCCACTCTTGGTTCCAAAGCTACAGGGATAGTCTTGGTTTTTTTTTGTGTTGGACCTTGTACAGCCAACTACCACCTGAAAAAGAGTTTCCTCATCTTCTCCACCAGCTCTTTTCCCACCACAACAACACCCCTTCTCAACAGAAACATCTCGCCAGCAGATATGCTCTGTGAAGGGAGCATTGCTGCCCTCCCACACCCCTCAAGCCCAGCAGCCCAGTTTTGTGTTAGGCAATGAAAATGCTTCCCCTAGGTACCTACTGGCTATTTCAGTACTGCTAATTGCTTGCTCACAGGTAAAGATCTGCTCTCAAGGGAGAAAGCAGCAAAAAGCATCCCATGAACTACAGCTCCTTTCACTGCAGCCTTCCTAGGTCAACTCTGCAAGATAATGATGTGGGGGAATACAGCCTCAAATGTATTCTTTTACTCGGGAACAGATCAATAGCTTTATTTTTCCTCACACCAGAATGCTGTTGTGATATAACACTGTTTTCACCAGGAATCTACTAACATTCATTGCACCACAATGAGCATTTTTGCAGAAATCACATAGAAAAATAATTACGTTACTGGTTGGATGCATTTACTATATCAAGCAGAATAAAAATCAAAGAAATGCAAGTATGTGTATTTAAATGAAAAGCTGCCTTTGCTCAAGCAAAGAAGATAAAGACAGTAAAACATATAAACAGGAAAAACTAATTATAAAAATCAAAATCCTTTTGAACAGTCTGGATGGTCATTTGGAAATAAATCTCTTCTTAATGCCTCAAAACGCCTGCTATGTCAAGCTTATTGCCAGAAGAAAGGCTGCTTACAAAGATAATTTTCTTTCATTAATGTACAATGAAGTATTTATATGAAAAAGTTCCAGATAGAGAGCAAGACTTTTCTCCTTCCTCTGCCACCAAACATGCTGTTGAATCAACCTTCCTTAAAAGACATGATCTGCTGAATTAAGGGAAAATTGAGTGGCTCACAGAAAAAGAAAGAAAAAAAAAAGGAGGACAAATGAAAAGCTTGGCTTCACATGTTAATCTCTGTTGCTTTAATTACTATGTTTAACACCAACTGGAGAGCAAAAGAAATAGAAGACTTCAACAAAGCAGGGTGTCCTGGATGCAGCGTGCTCAGCAGAACCTCTGCCAAAAGCACAATGTTTTTATCAAAACAGCTTCTGATTAAGCTTTTCCCTCTTCCTCTGACAATCCTGTGTGTTTTCATCTCTTGATTCAGACTCAAGTTAGCTACCCACTGCAAGGGTTAATGCTCTGGAAAGTCTTATCATGGTAGCTATCTGCTCAGAGCTGCCACATGTAAAACTTAAAACACAACAAACCCAGGCACATTATGCTAACATAACATAAAAGAGATAAGATAGTATTTCCTTGGCTGTACAAAGTCATAGGCAGGGCGAGGAACTATGGCCTACGGAACCATGGCCTACGGAACCATGGCCTACGTAAGAATTGCAGGTACAGCAGGGAGTTTAGCTTGGAGACAAGCAGGGTAAGTCCCCCACTGCCAGAACTGTCTCAAGTCTGGCTACTGGCACTGCAAAGTGACAGACTGCTGTAGGGAATGTGTCTCCCACTTGGACCTTCCCATCAATAATCTGAGAGACAGAAATGCCGGCTACAGCTGAACACTATTTTTGGTTGATTGACAGCCTCAGGAAAAAAAAAGGAGAAAATAATGACTAATTTGCACTGTTTGATCCAGTTGCTTGTAAATTACCTCATTGCAGCAGCAGGTATCTGACCAGTGCTTGACTGCATTTATTGATGCCTCATCAGCATGCATCTTAGGAGCACAAGGAATAACAGCAGTGCTGGAGATTACACACTTGAACACACCCGGTACCATCATTTTCCCTTAAACATAGTGGAAAACAGTATAAAACACCGTTAAATCATGTCCAGCAAAGCACCTCCAATCTCTGGCACCATGTCTGACACCACAACAAAGCAGAGAGGTCTCCAAGGCTTTTCATTCTCCCCATAACCCGTGCCACATGCACAAAGGCAGACCACAGCCTGCTCACTGCACGCTTAGATCGCGCCTCTCTAAGGAAGAGCTCTGAACTGCAACCCATTGATCTGCACCATGTCCTGATCTTCAGGCTCCTAACCAGCATCTCCTTTGCTCATGAGGCTTCTCTACAACTCCATCAAACTTTGAAGAACGAGATAGCAGGATGGGACTGTGTACTTGCAGCACAAAGAGAGGCAACTTTATGAGCAGTCATTCAGAGAAGTGGTAGAATGAGCGGTGATTACCTCTTCCCCAACTACCACTCCATTTTAAGGGAAAGAGCTTGCTGTTTTCCCAGTGACACTCCTGTTCCACCTCTTGGAGGACATCAGCAAAGAGCTTCATGAAGATGAGTGCAGAGCACTCTTTGCAGCACCCTTTTGTTTGTTAACAGGACTGTTCCAATTTGGCTTTACAGTCAAAGAAATGAGGGAGAGAGGCCACGTCTCACTTGCATGAGGTCAGACTGCCAAACCCAAACCTTTTCCCCACCCCACAGCCTGTTGCCATCAGTGTACACCACCTTTCAGTCAAGCTGCACGGATTCATTAGTGCTGTAATAGCTTTCTTTATCTAGCTATTTCTTCTGTAGCACATCTCTGAGGCATAAACCAAGCCTGGAAAAAAACTAATTAGCGTAGACAGCACTGCAATGCAATTCACAATGTTAACAGCCTCTAAGTTTCCAGGAAAGAGCACAGAAAGTGATAAATGTGGGCACACTGAGAACTAATGAAACCTCTGAAAACACTTCTGTTAGGGAGATCCTATTGTATGAGGATTTAGATTTGAAAGACCATAAGGAAAAGCATTTTAATTACAATAATATATGTAAAGACAACTGTTACTTCAGTACTGTGCTTGTTTAAGGCTTTACTGTTAATTAGTTTGCATGAAGAAGCAGAAGAGACTCGAGAAAAAAAATGAAAGGTTATGTGTGCTCTAAATATTAACATTTTTCTGTTAATTTTGACAGAAGCTCATTGATGGACTGCACCACAGTTCAAAACTAAGGATGAGAAAAATTTCCTCTTTGTCTTGCTACACCACGGAATTTGCAAAATGCACATTATGCCATGTAGAGCAGACACAAATATTACAACTATTTCCTTAATAAGTCCTTAGATGTTTCTCATTAAAGCACTGGCAGAAGATGGAAAAGCAGCAACACAGTCCCCTGAGCTTCAGCCAGAGCTCAGCTGAAGGTCAACCAGCCCCACATAACCATAATACAGTTCCCACTCTGTTCTGTTGGCTCAGGTACCCAGCTCCTGACATCCTTGCAAGGTCCCCCAACTTAGTGTCATCCTCACTAATGCAAAGATTCTTGGCTACATCCTTTGGAAACAGGGAGAGCAGTTTCTAAGAGGGTTCCTGGGTCAAGCTGGGTTTGCGCTTGGGCACTGACTGAACTTTGAAAGCATTTTGAAGACATTCTCTGCCTTAGAAGTACAGCAAACGTGCTTATAAGGCAGAGCCATCAACATTTTTTACCTCAGGTAAGAAATTCACCGTAATGAGAAGGCTTCTCAACAGCAAAAGACAGGACAAACTAACTCCTATGGTGAATGGCTTTGCTGTCTTCTCACTATAGCCTTCTCTCTAAAGAAAAAGCTGAGAATTTCAGCATAGTCTGGGGAAGACAAGAAACAACATCAAGAACTGAAGTTCAAATAAGCAGATATAGCAACTACTCTTAGACCAATCAGCCTCGTTTTCCTACTCACTGCTTTTTTCCATTAACAGGCAAGATGCTGCACAGAGGAAAGAAAACCAGATCCATTTGGTAATGCCATGTTATAAACCAGCCCAAGCTGGTTTCTACAGGCTGGTCTGGATGATTGTAGGGATAATTAAAAAAAAAACAAACACCCTAAAAAAATCCCAACACAAATTTATAAGCTCGTGCCTTTATGTCCCCCTCCTTGTATACATCAAGACCCCCACGAACTCCAACACAGTTGTAGAAAATGAAGTCAAATGTAAGCTATTTATCCACAAGCTTTTTCCCTTTGTACCATCACAAACAGAAAAGGTGGCACAGCAGGTATGGGGGCCAGCAGCTCCAGGTGCCACAGTATTTCTTACCCTGAAATAAATAAGAGATCTTGTAGTAGCTTGCATACAAAAGCATGGAAAATTAGCCCAAAGGAAAAGGGTGCCAGGAGAGCTGGGACTCCTCTGCTAGCAACTCACTCGCCATTACCACATCTTTGCCACCTCTCTAATTTCCCTAAAACTCTCCTCCCTTTTTAATTTAGATCCTGCTGGAGCATAAGCTTCTCCTATTCTGTGTTCCTGAGAGTTACTTGACTTCTCCGTGCTAAAAGTACCTACATGAATAAGGGAAAATAATTTAAAAAAAGTTTAAAATTAGCTGTTAATTACAGTTCCCATCCTTCAATTGTCTTATAAAATGAAATGGAAAAAGGCATCTAGATGCTGAGCTTCTACTGAAGCAAGAGACCATTCTCTATGCCTAGCAGCTTTGTTTGTCTGCCAAGAATTAAGACAGGGTAAAAGCCTTGGAAATGGCGTAGGATGAGTACCACAGGGTAGTTTTTGCCTTAATACCAGCAAGCTCTTTAGACAGTTAATATTAACACAGAAGATTCTGATAAATGCTGCATCTCTTTTCAAGAGTCAATAATGAAAACTGTAAAGCTGAAAACAAACTGGCAGATAACCAAAGGTCAGAAAAGACAGAACTTTATTTCATATTCTTCCATCTAGCTATACATATGGGAGAGAAACTCCTTTACAAGCATCCTCTCTCCTGAGACAGTTTTTGAGGCAACAGCAGGTACAACTCCCATGAAGGTCAGGACAATTACTAAAATTATGTTTACAGCTAGTCCTAGAAAATATTTTATTATATAGGAAAAATACCACCTTAATGTCCTATTAAATATTTTTTTCAGAGTCATTGAGAAGATTTCATGATGCTCAGTGGTCTAATGAAAGAGCTTGAAGCTTTTTTTTTTATTTTTAATGTTCATTAAAACCATACAATAATGGCCCTGAAATGAGAGTTTAGTACCGTACCAACCTTGCTCAGGATTAGCTTCCAATTGCAGCTGTAACTGTGATGCAGTAGGAAAAAGAAAAAAGGCTCAGAGGGCTAAAATCAGCATCTTTTGATGCAGCTCTAGTGTCACCGCAGCAAATAAAGCCGTATCCTACACATGTGAAAAACACATCTACAATGGAGTGCACACAAGCTGAACTCCATCAGGTAAATCCATTAGTCAACTATCAAGAAAACCAGTCTGTCCTCCTGAAGGAGCTTTCTTCATGTGAAGAACAAATTTATCACAGCACATCAGAATTCAGGCTGGTGCTCCACCCAACACCACCTCCTTCACCTTCACAAAACGAATGATTTAATTGTACCAGTTACAGAGCTGGGAGTAACTTCAAGAATGAGAAGCAAGGACAGTTTTACTCTACAAAACTGTAGAGTGAAAGCCTAGAGGGCAAATACCAATGATACATAGCACCTTGAGGCAGGATAAAGGACTTTAAGATGTGCCAAGGACCCTACCAGCTCTAAGCCTTCCCTAAGAAAGCTTAAAAAGTCAAAAGGATACCTTGGGGGAGTATTTAAATTGAAAATAAACCAGTTTTGGTCAGCAAGAGACAGCTTCAGGTATTCCCTTTTGACTATTCCCAATTGATACTACAAATTTTTCATTGACACTTGATGCAACACTATGTTGCCTCTCCTAGGATCCTCAGGGCTCCAGCACAAGGTGGAATATACTTCTGAAAGGAAAACACGCTACAGGCAAAGGCAGCAGCACCGCTGCTGAGGACAACAGGCATTAATTGACTGCTTTGGCCATTTCATTTGACTACTAAAGAAGACAGAAAAGCCAAAGAGTATCTCCTTTTGAAAACTTCATCAGTCAACTGAAGCACGTAGGTTGGGAGGAAATTCACATTTGTTTGTCTGCTTAGCCTGTGCAAACCGAGTCCTATGACTCAGATGTACAAGGCTGTTGGCTCTGACTGATCGTGAAATACGGATTTCAGAGTAAGAAATAGGGTTTGCATCTGCTAGAAGCCAGCATCGAATCCAATTAGTAGCCTTGACAGGTCTCCAATGGCATTTGAGTTCTTCAATGTGTATTACTGGTGCACCAATCAAACATAACAGAATGTATTATTAATTTCTACTAACCTTCATGAGCTATTACGTTAGTTTTTAAATGGTGTCTAAGGACCAGTATCACCAATCCCTTCACAGCAATAACTTGCCTGAATAAAATACAAGCATAAATTGCTTATTTAAGATATACTTTTGCCTTATTGATAGGTCAATCTAAACACCTATGTCTCTATTAATAAATTTTTTTTCGAAGCCTTCACATACATTATGTAATTTATTGCTGCTAAAGAAACCAGTTGCTGACCTACACCTTACTCTCTTCTATCAAAAACATTTGGAGGGAATAAGCTAAAGCTCTTTATTATATTTGCTTTCTTGTGAAATCTGTTTAAACAGTCGCTGAATTTAGCATATATTATCTCCTGCATAGACATAGTTGTTAACCATGTCTCTTTTTCCCTTTCTTTGCACACCTGACAGCCCAAAGATATGTAAAACCAAATCTATACTCCTTTCACAGCATGCCCAAGAGAAACCTGAAACCTGGAGTTTGACTGTTCAGGCAACAAAAGTAGAAAGAAACACCTGTTTTGGATACCAATTCTTTAATACCATACATTTTGTAATAAATTAGCACTACACAGGCAGTTGCAGACAGTGATGAGGTCTCCCCTCAGCCTCACAACCCCACTTCCCTCAGCCATTCCTCATAGGACTTGTTCTCCAGCCCCTTCCCCAGCCTCGCCACCCTTCTCTGGACACGCTCCAACACCTCAATGTCCTTCTTGTAGTGAGGGGCCCAGAACTGAACACAGCACTCGAGGTGTGGCTTCACCAGTGCTGAGTACAAGGGCACAATCACTGCCCTGGTCCTGCTGCCCACACTGGTTTTGATACAGCCCATGATGCCATTGGCCTTCTTGGCCACCTGGGCCACTGTTGGCTCATGTCCAGCCCCTGTCAACCAACACCCCCAGGTCCTTCTTCACCACACAGCGCTCCAGCCACTCTTCCCCAAGCCTGTAATGCTCCATGGGGTTGTTGTGTCCCAAGTGCAGGACTCGGCATTTGGTCTTGTTGAACCTCATCCCGTTGGTCTCATCCCATGGATCCAGTCTGTCCAGATCTCTCTACAGAGCCTCCCTTCCTTCAAGCAGATCAACACTGCCACCCAGCTGGGTGTCATCTGCAAACTTGCTAAGGGTGCACTCGATTCCTTCATCCGGATCATTAATAATGATATTGAACAGGACTGGACCCAGCACTGAACCCTGGGGAACACCACTCGTGACTGGCCTCCAGCTGGATTTAACTCCATTCCCCACCACCCTCTGGGCCCAGCCACTCAGCCAGTTTTTTACCCAGCAGAGGGTGTCCAGGCCAACGGCAGCCAGTTTCTCAACCAGAATACTGTGAGAAATGGTGTCAAAGGCTTTGCAAAAGTCCAGGTACACCACATCCATTTACCCTTCCCATTTGCATGCTAGGGAGCAAAGGAGAAGCCCTGTCTCCACAGGAAGCCTGTTTCCCACCATTAAAACTATAACTTAAGAGGATAAAGAATAAACAAACTGCCAGCATAGCTTATCGCAGGATGAGCTCCAGTTTGCTAAATATTTGTTCCAACACAGAGGCAGAACAAGGAAACTAGAAAATACCTGCAGACCTCCTCATCCACAGGCTTGGAGCTACTAATATAGCAATGAGAGTACAAGCATGAGCAAAGCTACCACGCCTGTGCTTCACACACTCCAAAGAGGTAAGAAGTCTCAGTACTTGAAATCTCAGTTTTTCCTCGGTTTTATGAAACAACTTCATGCTTAACGCTGCTCAATTCCTATGTCCACAGCAGAGAAGCTTCTTCATTAATTGCTGGTTTTCTCTAATGATAAAAATCAGACCCAATATCATGCTGAGCATCCCCAAAATCATACAAGCTCTCACCTTTCCGGTTCACCCTCCTGCTGTCATGAATGACACCTCTTCACCTTCCTCGCTGTCGCTGCTACTGAACCTTCTGCAGAACTGACAGCTAAGGACCTGACACCAATGTCTTTGGACACAAGATTGAAATGAGATTTGGTCCAGCACCTCATACACAGGTGGAGGTAAGCACCTTCACATGAAAGAAGGGATTTGTTTTCATCCCTCTTTCCTGCAATTCATTTTCTCCTCAAGAAAAAAAAACAGAAAAATATTGTGTTAAAAAGATGGAGAAGACAGGGAGGCCAAACAAAAACAAACAAGTTATTATTTGGTATAAATCTACTCTGGTTCCTAAAGGAATGAATGAAGTAAAGTAAGAAGACATTCAATATACCTGGCTTTCTCCTTTCACAACATTGGGCGAGTGCCCAGAATTGAAGGAGTGATGCGAATTGCTCATATGAGCCAAAAGAAATGGTTTTCACTTGATGACAGTATCCTTTACGGATAATAATTACACTGTTTGCTACAGATCACATCTAATTCTTGCAACATCTCAGACTGGAAAGAGTTTCTGGTTTTACTAGTTTTGAATAAGCCAAACTTCTCTTTTACTCATTTTCCTTGAATGCTCATTTCTACCTGACATTAAATCTCTCTTTGGACATTTGCTCAATTAATTCACCTTAATTAAATTGTGATTACTCCACTTAGGAAGTGAAGCGAACTGAAATCAAATTAAAGCAACTTTCATTTTGAAAAGTGTGCAAACACAGAGGTTTAATGAGGTTTAAATAATCATTTTTAAACTCACACCTTTAGTTAATTTAATTTGGCTTTCCCAAGGATCCCCGTATGGACATGTTCTATGTCAAGATGTATTTGAGAAAAAACAATGAAGGGAAGAACACCACCCACAGAGAAAAAAAAAAGACAAAGGCATTTCTGGCTAAAAAGTCTCTCTGCAACAGGATGAACTCACTCATTTTTCTGCTTTTAAGTACCCTGTTAGCAACAAAAGTCCAGAGAAAGACACTGTGCATCTGCACACATCCTCAGTACATCTTTTCCACCACTTACATAAGAGGGCCAAGCAACGGAAACACAGACCTCAGATCCCTCTGTCAAATGAAAAAGTGAAAAATCATAGGGAAAAGAACACCAACAGGAACTCAGAAACAGACAAGATAAATTAGAACTTATCCTAAGGGGAAACATTCTACCACCACAGGCATTTAAAGGGACTACTAAAAGAAGGATGCCCAGGATCCACCCACATAAAGGAGCGACATTGTGTAACACCGCTCTGAAGATCATGACATTGCACACAATCTCATCAAGGTCATTGGGAATCCCTCAGTCATCCTTCAAGTGAGCAACATGGGTTGTCACTGCCTGCAATGTGAAACCAACGAGCAGGCTGGGTGTTTTATCTGAAACTACCCAAACCACCATGGCAAGCCTTGCTAAGGAACACAAGACAAACCTGGTGCAATATAAGCAGCCCTTTGGTTTTGACCTCCAGTTCCAGTATCAACCCATCTGTTATTAATAGCTGGATGCAGCTGCACATCTTTGGTTGACTGACTTGAATATTGCTCCAAACCCTTACCCATGCTTCGTGTTCTTACTCATCTTGAGCAGCCTCTTGGCACTGAAAACTGCTCTCAGTGCTTGAGGGTATGTGCTCTGAAATCTTTCCCAGTTGATTTCTAAAGGCCTCTGGCTATCGTTTCTTCTTCTCCTGTGCACTTCCCATCTCCTTCAGATTGTAAGACTCATTTTCCTCTCTCCAGTAATATCTACTCTTTCTGAATGCATCTGAAGACACCTCTTGTGAGCATTTATGGTTTGCACACGAGGTGTCTTCAGATGCATTCCTGTCTGCAATCTATCCCATGCAGGAGGCACAACAACTAAAAGCCTCCAAGAAACCATCATTATATGTCTGCAGAACAGGATACACACAGAGCTTACCAGTCCAGACAGCACTGCCAACAGCTAACACAGACATCAGTTTCTAATGCCACTGTTTTACTATACCTCTGTACTTAAAAGTAAGGAGACCACAGAAAGGCTGTGAGCTCGAGCTGGCAAAACAGATGCTGCAGAGGCTGGCTGTGGCCCTGCAGCTGCACGCACTGAGCGTGGGATGAAGGCAGACCCCAGCAGCACACACACAGGCAGGTGAGTGTCCACGCTGCCACAGCTGCACGCAGACCCATCGTTGTCTGTTGGGATGTTACTGTCCTCCTTTGTCACTACGAGGAGCCCTGGCAGAGCCGTGCCCTGCACAGCCTGAGGAAATCAGGGAGATTGCATACACACACACTTATGTGCTGCTTTGAGTCAAGGCTTAAAAGCAAATGCATGCCTGAGTATGAAATAAATCTTGCACAGCTTCCAGTGCCATAAATAACTACACACATTTGCTACCTCTTCACTAACTCAAACTGTCTTTATGCCCAGACTAGATATGACAGCACAATAAAACTCCAGAGTTTTCATATGAAGACTGTCACAGACTAATTCAAAGATAATTTCAAATTAAACAAATAAATCCCTGTCCAAATTTTCCTTCAAATATAATGAATTGCTGGTTTAGTTCCAGCATTCACATTTTCAGCTCAAAACAGCAGAGGATTTTATTCTTTTTTCTCCCTCCCCAGTGTAAAAAGCCACTAAAACACAAGGTTTATCTCTGAGCCACTTGCACCTGCATAATCCTCCTCAACACTATTACAGGACCAATGGGGAGGGGGGAATAAAACAGTGGTCAGGACAATACAAAAATACCCAACCCTTAAATAATCCTAGAGCACCAGCTAGATCCAGAGATGCTGGGAGGAAGAGATTCACAACAAGCCACGGGCACTAGGAATGAATTTCCTCTCTCCTCCCAACCAACGCAAAAGACAGAGGCACAATCAATTTGTACCAACAGCAGAACTTACACTGGGACACCACAGGGAGCAGGTTAATTGTGAGACTGTGAAGAAAAATAACACTTGCTACAAAGCAATTAAAAGCTGCTCTCTAGAGTGTTCGGAGTCCTTTGTAATTTACTCAAAACAAACATGTTTCCCTAAAAAGAAAAGAAAAAAAATCAAAACCCCTCAACCTTCAACACAAGCTCATTACTCCCCCGGGTTCTTCTAAACAAGTGCTTGCAGTGTATTCTGCAGGTCTGTAAAACTTGTGCTTTCACATTCACAAGACCACCTCTCCTGTACAACGATTGGGATAAATAAAACCGAAATATTTTGCTGTAATTTCCATACAGGAATTCAAACACTTAGCAAATGTTCAGGACAGCAGGGTTAGCTGTGTGCTCACACAGAGTTAAGCACATGGAGATGCTCCCAAGTCATCGCTACCTCCCAAGGAACAAACAGGAGGGTGCAAAAGCCTCACGCCCAATTTCACGGGCGGGAACACAACGTCAGATTTGCTCAGACTTCGAGAGGAGGATGGCGAGAGCAAGAAATTGCACAGAGTGCTCTGCACACATCAACGCTGGCCCTTTGAAGAGCTCATCCAAGATACTTTTCCAAACTGAAAGCAGCATTGCAGCACATTGTCAGCCAAGCTGCCCTACATGCCAGCACCAACGACCTTCTGCGTTTCACTCACCATGCCAGGGCCCACACCATGGTCGAGCCTGTCAAATACCACCGCAGCCACCTCCCTCCCCAGCAGACGGCAGAGATGCCACAGCAAAGCCCTCTTTGCCAGCAAACGTGCTTTTTGGTGTGAAATGCATCACTATGGGGAAACCAGCCAGGCTTTCCTGCCCAGAGGAGAGCTTCCAGGGCTTTCTGCCAACACCAGCCAGCACCAGCTTGCAGTAAGGCAAAGCTGGGCCTTTAAAAATGGGAAAGAGCTCCCAGCCAGGCAGGGCTGGTTTGGTCAGAAAGAAAGCAGCACTCACTGCATTCCCCTGGCTAACGCGGTGGTGCTGTAGCACTCTCCAAAACCTCCTGCAGAAGGGAGGTGAAGGAATAGGATTGTATGACACCACATAGGACTAAAGATTTCACGAGCAAGGGCCACATGACCAGAAACCAACTCTTTTGATAAGAGAAGGAAAGTTGGCAAGTCAAGGGGAAGCAGGAATAAGAAATAATAAAAATATTTTTTAAAAAATAACCCAACAAGTAGGAAATAAAAATCAGTAGCTTCTAAAATTGCAGAAAGAAAACTGGTACCAGCACAAGGGCAATTTCATGACCAGCCTTCAGCATCTTTCTAACACCTCTTTGCCTTTCAGACAGCCCCAAACAGCTTTCAGCCACCCAGCAGTGACTCCTTGGGGGGGGAAAACCATGGAAGCGCCTTGTGAATTAGGAGGAGGCTTTTGTAAAGGATATTAAAGCTCATGCTTTGGGGATTAAGCCAGTCTTTATCTGTTAGAGATCAGGATGTGGCTAACAGTAGGGGACAGATTATCTGCATCTGCCGACAGGGGAGGATTTACACCTTCTGAAGCATCTGTGCCGGCTATTGTCAAAACCACCCTTAAACCTAAGCCAACAGGCTTCTATGGATAAGAAAAGGAAAGCTTTGTAGGCTCCATACAAAGGCCTCCGAGTGGCAGTATGTAGGACTTTTGAAGAGATGTTCAGTAATTTGGAAGAACAGAAATGAAATATTGATTATACTGGGCCTTGCAGAAGTTAATGTTTCAAAAGGGAAAACATGGGCTGGCCATGGCTTGTGAAAACTGCCCAAGGAACCACCCATCTCCAAGTCTGTTATTTAACATCAGCCAAGAGATCCACATGGTAGGCGAAGATCCCCTTGAAAGCATCCTGGATTTCTACAGGTTTCCTTTAGAGGGAAAAGGTGCGTACGAGGTCTCAGCTGAAGAAAAATTCAGTTCACCGCTCCATCCCTTCATTAATTAGCTGCTATAAATATTGAAACCAGCTGCTCCTTGGAGCAGGACTATGGTGTAGCCACCTCCAAGGTGCTCATGCGTGCAGCAGTTGCAAGCAGGCATTCTGCACAAGGTCACCACTATTGCACAATATGTATACAAACTCTTTAATTTAATTTACCCCAAGTCCTTTAACTGTGTCCGACCAACCCAATGACTTCTATCCATTTATAGTTACAGCATCAAAACCAAACAGCACATTAAATCTCCAGAAGGCTATTTCAGACAAATAAATCAGTCCAAATAGTCCCAAAATTTATCTTCCAGAAAAGCTGATAATCACATCCTCATAAAAAAACAAATGTTCAACTGGAGTCAGTTTTGTAATATATTAATTACCATAATTTTCATCTGTGGTGACAACAGGCCATCTGCTACTCTGGCATCACAAGAGACTCCGAGTTTCAAGGCCCTTTAAGCCATTTCTTGTTGTGCATAGCTGATTTTCATCTGAAAACTAAGCAACAGTTTCTTATCTCTTTTTGGATAAGCACTCCCAACAGGCAGCAAACAAACTTTCAGCGTGGCACTCGGCAGCGCTGCTCCACAATCCATGCCAGGATCCCAGCTCAAAATCAGAGAGAACTCAAATAGGATAAACCATCTACAGAAACAGTCAGCAGGACTTCCTCTGTAATAAATTAAGTGCAAGAGTCAATGGCAGAAACTGGCATCTGGATTACCAATAAAATTGGCCTAGTGGCATAGGAATCACGACTAGACACCTCTACAGACACAACTGTCTCTGACTCGAACTTACTGAGTTGTGGTCAACTGACAAAATCAGACATTATATTCTTATTTTAGAGGGAGTGAAAATGTCTACAAAAAACCACCTCTGTTTGTCCTGGCAGCCTCTGCCTTCTAGCCTCACAGTAAAGAGGAAAACCTCATGCATTTTTGTATTCTTCCATAGCTGTTATAATCACTGATGGCTCCCATAACTCAAAGTGACCATTTACACTACTCCAAAGGAGCACCTGAATCTGCAGAGTCCCAGGACAAACAACCATCATGTTGACAAAGAAAGGGGTTTCAGAAAATCACCCACATACTGGGCAATAAGCTCCCTGAACTTAAAAAAGGAAAAAACTTCATCATTAAAAAGCAGATTCATTTACTCTGCTATTTATAGCTTAATTATGTAGATGAGCAAGCTATTTCCAAGTCAGATCTGGTAAGTCTCAATGATTCTATAAACAGAAAATTCCCTGGAATATGAAGTTCAGTCCCCAGTTTGAATCCAAGCTGAGAAACAATGACCAGTATCCAGCTCTACAGGCCAGAATGGTTTCTTCCACTCTCCACGCCACACTGAAACCCACACTGGGGCGTCCAGAATGGCACAATATTTACTTTCCTTGAAGTCATAATCCTGTAGCTTTGAGATCTGCCTACCCCTCTTCGCCCTGACATCTGCCACCCAGTCTCAGTAGCTCTCCAAGCCATCCTGGACCCTCATCCTTCACAAGTCTGTCAGACACTGGGAAAATCAATAGTGATGGCTATTAACAAAGGTAGCCAGCCCACCTGTGAATATCTCCAGGCTCCAACACAAAACATTCTCCAAATAAAATCTTACAAAGCTGATAAAGGTCATTTACCAGAAAAATCAATATTTGGAAGCAGACCCCTGAGTGCAGCAGATAACACTGGTGACGATGGTATTTACTTTCATTTAAAGTAATATTTGCAATAACAGAGCATTATTTTATGCTACGTGCGACACCGGCAAGGAAACCTAAACTATTTAAATATAAATGAGAATGTTCATATTTCACCAAGACTTTGCCATTCGTTATTTGCCAGAAGCATTAAAGGATTTCTATTTACCAATTTTAGCATGCAGTGAACCGTGTGTTTTCCACCGGGCATTCAAGAGGGCCTCACGCTAGGTCTCGCCTGACCCTTTCCAGTCTCCTGTCCCCATCCCATAGATTACATTAATCCTCTTGTTTGCTCTTTCTGTAATTAAATGATACAATCTTTCAGGCAGTCTGCGTACAGATACCAGTAGATAAAACTTAAAAAACTAAACGTATTCACAGGAATATTTACCATGTAAATTAGCCCCCAAAACAACAAAGAAATGGGACCCAAGATTATTAAGGGAGAAGCACGCAGAGAGAAATTTATAACAAGCCCAGATTTCCCAGGATCCAAATTCCAGCTGCTGCCTCTCATCACCAATAAGCAGGGAAATAAATGCCACAATAGAGCTGAGATAATGTCTATTTTTGAAGATTTTTTTTAATAGGCACGTTACAAAAATAGCTGCTCAGGCAGGTTGAAGTAAAGCTGGCAAAAGACTCGAAGCATTCAAGAGATCCCTTCAGAAGATGTATTATAATACTTTATTGTGACATTTAATACAGGAACTAGTACCCTGCCTTGGGCACTGGTCCATAGAAGAACAATTCATCTGGAACCAGCAGGCTTGCTAGGGAGATACTTGTAACCTGGAGGAGAGCTGATAAGCACCTAAAAGGCCTTGAAGGATTTTGATGGATGATGCAAAGAAGTCAAATAACTAACCTGCATTTCTGTTCTCTCTCCTTCTTCAATAACATGATTAATTACACAATAATCTCTAAGAAATTGGTAACTGCAACAACACAATCACCAGCTTTTAGTTGTTATCCCAAGGAAATGATAAAGGTTTTTTGATCTAACAAACTAGCCTCTCTTTTCCTGCTTCCACTAACGATATTTCAAGAGAGAACAGTTTCATCTTTTAAGAAAAGAAGTATTACAGGAATTCTTCAAAGTGCTGCTTCTATAGCAATTAAAAAGTGACAGCCTGTTAGAGAACAGGAGGATACAGGCTATTTTTGTATACTGCTAAACAGGTAATGCCATGCCAAGACAAATCAGAGCTGCAGCCTGACTAGCACATAGCCACGGAACCGTGTGCGTGCACATCTGCCCCGAGACAACCACCAGCAGGCGAGGCAAAGCTTCACCAGGCCCCACACCAATCCTCCCCAACGCAGGGAGGTGAAGGGCTGGGCCAGGGGCAGTTAAAGCACGTATGCTGGAAAGTCATTTTGATAAAGGGAAAAGATGTAAAGCATGATGTAATTTCTGGCATTTTTCCAAGCACTCCCTATAATGCCATTCTCAGCGAACGCTCGAGTGACAGGGAGATAGACCATCATGCAGGGTCTACCTCCTGATGCTGCCACAGGGACCTCCACAGAGGAAGGTTTCTTACAAAGGTTTTTAACCACGAAAGCAGTGACGTTTGGATTGTTTGTGGGAAGAAAAGGAAAATGATTTCATTAAATCCTCTGATGCCATTATATACGACACATCCCTTTCCTGGCTTGTAGGGATCTGAACTAATGACCATAAGGTCTTTCCCAGTTGCACATCTCAGACATGCATAAGGGGAAGCTTTCAGATAGCAGCTATTGAAGCCCCAACAAGATCTATCTTTATCCTTCACCAAGGGCAATAGCTTAGTAACTCAAGCAGATAACATTTATGCTGCAGTCCAGACAGCTTTTAAACAAATAAAACATTTGAAAATATGATTTTATGGATTGATAAACTTATGAACTTCCAATGTTTTGTATAAAAGAACAACGATATGCGTTTAGTTATCTAATACTGTGATGCATTTAGCCTTCTTCATAATTCAAGGCAGTACATATTTTTGCTGTTAAGAACATTCTTAATTTGAAATCTTATCATTTGGAGAAAAGCCATAAGTAATTTCAAGTGTTTTCACAGAAGGCTGCCTTCCAGAAGATCCACACAGACAACAAGAGAATACTGTGAGTAGATTGGACCAGAATGTACCACACCATGGGCCCACTTCTCCTCTACAGAAATGAAGCTGGTAAGAGGTGACAAAATGACATTCTGTCTAACAGACATAATTATTTGCTACCTGTAATGATGCCACATATCATTCTTAATAAAGTGATCTGAATACTTGATTACACTGCATGACCCTAACAGCAGCCAGAGAATACACAAAGCTGTTTGAAGGATTACAGCCTCTTTACACCCAGTTCCTTCTCTCCCCCCAGCCAAAAGGGTCTTCCAGCTACTGACAGATTGCCCACCCAGGGTGGCCTTCAGTCTGCTTTCCCCACCCCGAACACTCAAGCTCACTGCTAGACCCTCGGTGGCACGTGTGCCACTCCACTGCTGTGCCACACAGCTAAGTGGCTCCAAAAGGAGAAACAGCTTCATGCTGTGTGATATTTCTGCTGACGACAAGCCTTTAAAAATTTAAAGCACGTGAATAAAAGCTTTTGTGGTCAGACAAATGGCCCATATGCTAGCAATTAAATTATATACGGGCAATATGGTTGACTGTCAACTACCAGAATATGAATGGAGTCTTTCTGACTTTCAGAAACTTAGCTGGAGCTCCACACACTTCTGTGAGATTCAGCGGCCGCAGTACCCTAACAGGTGTTAGATGAGAGGGATTCTCCAAGAAAGGCAGGGCTGGCAGTGCACATCACTCCGAAGGGAAAGCTCTGTTGAGCTGCTTCTCAGAGCTCTCCCAGCCTGCACACCCTCTTGTTGAATGAGTCTTCACATCCTTTGGCTGAGAATTTCAAAGCACATCATCTCAGCCCAGAGCTTCATTCTTCCTCTTGTCCAGCTGGCTCTGTGCTCTGCTCCCTGTTGTAGGGAGTCAAGCCACCAGCCAACAGCAAACACAAACCAAATCCCCTCCAAGCTCCTACTTGCTTTCATCTCTTGCTCATTGCAGCAGAATTTACAGACGTCACTTGCACAGAAAAAGGAGTTGAGATTTTTTTTGGTTGTTGTTTATGTATATTTCAAACAGCCAAACCTCTGATTTCTATACATAATTGTCATTTCTGCCCCCCATTCAGAACACACAGCTTCACTAAAGCACATCATTAACAAAAATGTCAGTGGAGTAAACTGACGTGATCTATCCAAGTGCCACCCAACCCTCAGAAAAAGCCTGATAATAAACCTGCATAACTAACAGGTCACTAAGACTAAGGTAAATTCATGGGCAAGCTTTACCCTGAAAACACACACTGTCATTTCACACATAGAAACATTGGTGTGACCCAGATGTTGCTATGTTTGTGGTACTTGTTAAGACAATAGCGACATCTGAAATACATGTACTGAAATCTGCCCATTCATAAACACAGACATGAAACTCCCAGGCACTGTCTCAGCCCATGTTTTGATTCCCAGCATATAGCCTGTGTCTGTTTTAACTTTCTGTTTCACATTGTGGTTGATAAATAAGACATGGCACAGCATGACTAAAAGCTTAATTCCACGCCCATAGCACACCCCATCTCCCTATGATTAAGATAGGTCTCATAAAAAGTCACAGAATCAGGGCCAAGAGGGATCTAACAGGGAAAGGCTCCATTTTTCACACAAGAGGCTTGAGCCAGAAACACCAAATCCCACTGGAAAGCTTTCCCATTACATCACAAAGGAGCCATTTGGAATCCTGTACACAAAAGTGAAATCATTTTCTTTTCATTTCCTGAAGTCAGGGAAGCAAAAAAAAAAAAAAAATCTCTCCAAAGGAAGGAGATATTTCTCTTATAAATCCATTTTGGATTCATCTAAGTTTTGCAGAAATGTACAGCCTGGGGTTTGCAGATATGTCATTAGTTGGGATTACTTGGAAGAGCCTGTGAAACGGAAAAATGAGGTGGTCACACTCCTGGGTACAGAAGTAACTGCTTTTATGTTGGATTGCTTTGCTTAATTACAGAGGAAGGTAGACTCTGATAAACTATTCCTTAACATATTTCCAAATATGGGATGATACAGTTCATTTAAGGTCCCCTTGCTTAATACCACTCAACCTTAAGAACTCATCTCCCTTCCCTTCTTTGACCAGATAGATTATTATTGCTGCTGTAGAGAACCTTGAGTCTGTATGGAAGCAAAATTTGCAAAAATGTAGGGAACCTTGACTCCATAATTTGAATTCCCTCAATCCCATTGCATATTTTTTGGACTTGAATACTTCCCCAGCAGAAGCCTCCATGTGTGCAAGTCAGTTACAAGTCTCCCATCAAACATTAAATCATTCCTCCCTGTCTAAGCAAAGAGCAGCTGTAAATAGAAGACTTTCTGCCACCTCCCGTGAAGGTGAATAAATCTGGAAAAGTTTAATTATTTTAAAGAATAGAACAACCACTGAAAATATCCTGGGGTAGCAAAGATTCAGAGCAGTTACAGACAGCCCAGACAGTTGATCAACACTCAGAGCTCCCAATGATTTCCAAAAGCTTTCTGACCAAATTTTGGTGGGTTTTAGTTTTCCCTAGAAAAGAGAGTCATCCACATCCTGAAAACACAAACCAAACACCAAAACAAGTAATAACAGGATAAGAGTCAGAGATTAAATTGCTGATCGATACTGCTGGTAAAACTTCTGCACAAGCCTACCTTCTGCTCTCTTCAAATGGTCTTTACCCCACTGGGACCACTGGTTAGACCGCAGCCACTGCCAAACTGCAAGACGATACCCCTGACAGCCACACAACTTATTACATGCTGATTTATGGAACAAGAGCTCAGAGGGGCCCAGCACACAATCTGGAAAAAAAACCTCATCAAATGCATCCACAGAGGTGACATTTAACAGGTTTACGCATTTTATAGTAGCCTTAAGTGTGCTCTATAAGGGGCAGGGAGGATGTGCTTATTCAGAAAGAAAACTCACTTCTCCTGTCTTCCAGTCCACTTTATTACACAGCCTGTAGAAAAGGCTCTGTTTAAAGATGGGCAGCACTCTCCAAGAGAGTAGCACAGAGGCCCTAAGAAGAGACACTAGCACCTTGCAGATAGAGCCAAAACACTTAGCATTAAGCTGTGAAGGTTCTACACTTGGCAAATATTCAGGTCAGCAGAAAACACTCTTTTTAACCTCTCCTTTTCTTCCCCACAGGCTCCCAGACCTGGTCGCCAACCATTCTGACTTTGCAGCCAGAGCTGTTTCCACGCAAGCTCTCCTCACCTTTGGGTGGAGATGTTGGGGACAATCAGGGATGCCAACAGGAGGCAGAGTTTGATGCGCAGGGAATTACAGGTGATTCCTGGCCTTTATTTTTCTCCCACTGCCGCCTTGTCTCAGGTTGTGGACTGCCAAGGAGTTCTACCCTACAAGCCTTGGAGAAGCATGGCATCTTATAATTGCCAGGGACCTGCAAGTCCCAGCAGGCACATGGAAATGCACTGCAGCAGAGCTCTGCCAGCATCATGGGCCCTTGGGCCACATCTCTGCCGGTGGCTCTTGGGCCTTTTCTCCCATCGGAAGGGCTCTGCTGTCTTGGCTACTGCTAAAATGTTTCCTAAGCAACTGCCACAAGAAACAGCAAGGGACTTCAGACATCCTCAGCACTGTCCACAGACAAGAAGACCATTTACTCCTCCAGAAAAGGCACAGGGAGCCAAAACGAGACAGGACAAATGCCTGCACAGACATGAACAGTGGGCATCACGGCATCCCTGCCAAAAGAGACAGGTGGTCCTGTCCCTGGGAAGCCTCCAAAGACAAAATGTAACCATCCACAAACATTTTTCTGCCTTTGAGCCCACCTCTCACACAAAACTCCCTCCTAGAGCTTCCAAGGAGCCCCGTGGAAAGGGAAATTTTACAAGGCATTATTGAAGCAAGTTGGTATAGAACAGAGAAGAATGCTGAATGAGGTAACACCCAAGGCAACAAAGTCCAGCCTTTAAAATCAAACACCCACGTGCATGCTTTCAGGTTATTAGCTACTAATATACAGTACTACTTTTATCTAAGACTTTGCCCAGGAATTTAAATTGAACTGCATTGCATGAAAATTATGAACCTGGAGGTGGTGGTGGTGAACAAACAAAGCAAGATGACAACTTCATGTTTTAAAAAGCATGTCATCAATTTGAGAGAGAAAATACACACGTCGTTTCGTCCAAACCAACGAAGAAAACAGCAGAAACATAATTCATTTTCAGTATGTCACACGTTGAGTGCATACAACACTGCCTAGGATCCTTCCTCCTCCCTGGCTTAGAAACCTTCTACTAAAGAAGTTAAAATGAGAATTAAATCTTTAAACAGCTTGTGTTTGCAGGAAGGAATGGTGTCAATGAAAAAAGTCCCATTAGTCTATCATACTAAACTGATAATAAAAAACAACATACAAAAGCCCTATTTTAATGTTAAAGTGAAAATACTTAAACATTTTATTATAGAACTAAAAAAATCTTGTCACGTTATTGTTACATATAACAACAGTGACAATAAATTAATACACATTAATTACAACACGACTACAGGACTTGATTAGGAAGGGAAAAAATAATGATCAAATCCCAGTAAGAAGAAATGGGAGGGATTTACAGCTCTAACAGCAGTTTTATGAACAGCACATTAAATCTCAGACAGATGTTTCCCTATGCAAACAAAGAACTCAGTGACAAAACTTCTCCACACCACGGAGCTGCACTGTTGCAGTTCCCAATATCAGGGCAGGCAGCCAGGCATGTAAAAAACCACACAGACACACTTTAAAAATGTGAAACATTTTCTCCTAAGCCATGCCACAGTAATCAATGTTTGGCTCAAAGTGGTGCATTTGAAAAAAATGATGTTCAGACCTTTAAACTACAAAAGGTTAATTTAGTTTTATTTGCACACAACAAATGATCAGGCAAGCAGTTTCCTGCAAACAGACTTTTTTTTTTTTAAAAAAACTTCCCACATGCTGGACACGGTCAAAAATTATTAAAATCCTGAGATTTCAAAGCTGACCTTTATGCTAGCTCCAAACTTAGAATCTGAAATGGGATCAGGGAAGAAAGGAAAAAAGACATAGGGAAAACAAGACGTGCAATGCCTCTACAATAGCTAGAGCATTCTGTCACTACAGCAGCCCGGGTGGTATTAAAATGTTTTAGCTAACCTGATGCAGATTGCAAATCTCATTTAGCCCTGAAACACATTTGGTCTTCTCTCCAGGTACCTATTACTGCACTGCTTATGATAAAACAACACTTGAGAACGGCTGACAGACACCCTTTTAATTAACAGGATGTACTTAAGACAGCACATTTGGCACAGAAAAAAATAATCAGTGCTTTCCTTCATAAATTTGGAACTTCTATAATAAAGGATATGGATAGTCTCTTCCCCAGCTTTAATTTAACTGAAGCCAGTGCACTTTTGCCTTGCCAGGAGCTGCTCAGCAGTCAGTCCCACCATGCTACTGCTCCTCAGCCAGAAACTATGAAAAAAAATAAATCAACTTTCTCCTCTTACAGCCAAGGGTCATCTCTTTTGATACGCTTCTGCCTTTTTTGGCATGATACTTGGAAGCTGCATCATGCTTTCAACTCCACATTTCAAAGGCTTCACCACACTCAACACTGGTGCTTTGGAAGCCTCACCTCATCACTGCTGAGAAATAAATAGCACTTTGGGCTACCTTTCCCTTCCCCAAGCAGACGATGAAGTCTTGTGCCTGCCACTTGGCAAGATGCACTGCAAAGCTGAAGTTCAAATTTATGACAGAAGGTATCACGATTACCACTTCATGTAAGGGTTGCATCAGTGCACTGAGCTGATGAACTCAGATGCGTTAATGGAAAAATTCTGCTGTCTGACACTGCTTTTTTAATATTGAAACCTGTCCTTCCACACCCTGTGGGCACTCAGAGCAGTTGATCAATGCATCACAGCTGTCCAGGCCATGTCTCCCCTTCTTACCCCACTGGTATTGTTTGTCAGAGAAGCAATGTGATGCTTTGCCTAAGTACTCCTATGATTTTCTGGAGCAAATCCGGAACACACAAAACTTTGCAGCTAGACCTTAAAGAAAAAAAATTCAAAGAAAAACATCTCGGGAGGAAAAAAGAAAAAACAAGTGATGAGCTGAGCTAGGTGAGGAGGACAAGCACACTTCCAGTGCACTGCTGAGACCCAAAGGGTCAGTGCTGAGGGGTCTGAACACCAGGAACTGCTGGGTGCCGTCCAAGGGCTTGGGTTACACAGGTCAGGCTTGATGATCCAACAGCACCCCTGATCTGAAGTCGATAAACCACATTAACCAAGCAAGATTTTATAAATTAAACATATGCACAGAGCAGTAATAAAGGATCTTCTTGAACCTTGACTTGAAAGTTCTTTCCTGAAGGGAATAGTTAATATTTTTAGAAGTACATTTGTAAGAGACAGATGCCATCCAGAATTGTGTTACTAAGCCTTAAGACTTTAAGTGTCTCTGTAGGAGGGATGAGGCACAGAAGAGAAGGAAAAGAGCCTTTTCTAACACAGAGGGTGTAACTGTACTCCGACCTCTGCATTAAGGTCTCAAGGATGCTCAGGCTGAGTTTTGGCTAGTAGATAACACATGTGGTATACTAACAAAGTAACTGTGATTTCTAGTACCTGCATAGGTATCTGGTATCTCACTATCTGGTATTTAATACACCTAATATAATTTAAATACATGTACACAGACTACGTGTAATAGTATACATAATTTACACATAATTCAATTACATAGTTTTTATTTGGAGGCAATGGCTACAGAGAAAGTATACTACTCCAGTAATGCTTTGAGTACAAGTGGAATATTTACAATAGGGAAAATAATTAAAAATAAATGCTTTTGGACCATTTGAAAAATCATCCTTTTATCTTACTGACACTGTGATAGGTGACACTCTCATTTGTAACATTGAACAGTCAGATTTGGAGAAGATGTCATGCTCACTTCTACAGCACGAGCCATTCATTAGAGAGATAATGCATCAACTTTTCTTCAGGAAAAAAACAACTCATTAAGCTAATTTTAAATCCAAGAGCTTTGTTACTGCACTTGAATCCGTAATCACACTGTCTTTCAAACAAATGGTCTTGAATTTTCATTTTTCCTCTCTCCTGATATTTTGATATTGCAGTTTTCTTTAGGTGGTTTCAGCACTAGAAGTTGTTACCAGTGAGCTACAGCAGCCCTGGATGTTCACCTTTGTGGTGTTCAGCAACAGCTGCCCTCTGAAGGCACTGCACATGCACTTGCTTGCTATCCACTGCCAAGGTAGGGAGCTTCCACCTCCTGGGAGCACACACACATTTCTCACAGCATTGCAGGTCCCTGTTCCATTACTATCGTTTCCCACACACAGGTCTCGTTCCCCCCATCCCCACTCCCCTTAGTACAATTACAAGGCCCTGTGCCCATTATGCACAAAAGAGGGCAGGTGATCTGCAAGCACCCAAGCACATGCAGTGGGTCCTCCTGCCCACTGGGTGCTCATGGCTGCCTGTAATGGGGCTGCTGAGAGGAGAGAGCAACAGACATTGCAAACAGCAGACTTCAGCCCAGGGAAGCACATAACAATAACCAGTTGCTGCTCAGGATGAAACCCTGCTACATAACTTGCCTCACTCACAGCCTCACAAGATTTTTCCTTAAAACACTTTTCCACATATCTGAAGTCCCTCATCTTTTCCTGCTGACCAGGTGTTTTTGCAGAAGGGTACCCTTGGGTGCAGGGCAGATGTGGAAGCTCTGAGCCCACGTGGGGGTATCCAAGAGGGGCACCTCTGAACTCAAACAGTGCCAACCCTGCCATGCTTTAAAAAGCTACATACAATGACTGACTCATAAAGGGCCAAGCTTTCCACATAAGGAGCAACACCGAAATGTGCACAACAGTTAGGAATTTCTAGAAGCCCCAGGAAAGGAGGTCCCAAGGTCACATGGAATTTCAGCTCTCAACAAAATGTGCGTGGCTATTGGTTCTCTCTCCCCTTCCCCACTGGGTGTGTTTCCCCGAAGGATGCCCCAGCACCCCCAGAGCATTTCCCCCCCCTCCCAGTTGCTGGGTTTCAAGGCCACACCACACAGGAGGGAGCAGCGTGCAGCACAGATACAGAACCACCTGAGAGGCATCACATCTCGTCCTTCCCTCCCTGCCCAGCAGATGGAAAAACCTCCTGGAATTCAGCAAACGCCACTGCTTATAAATCATCTTTACCTAGCACACACTGCTAGGAATAAAACCCAAATCTACACAAGATCAACACTGATGGCAAATCCACATTCCTCATCTGTGGGAAGGAGGGATATTTGCACAAGGGAAGACAAAACTGTCACACACATGCAGACTGTGGAGCAGCCCTGGAAGCAAACGATGATCAGTTCTCATGCGACGGTTCATGCACAGGGCTAAAAATATAAAACTCCTACAAGCCACAGAAATCAAAGCCTCACCATCTCAAGTGGATGGTGATACATATTTTTAACAAGCACTACAATCCCAAATTTCATAATCCAGAGCACGCCTTCCATTACTCCAACAGCTGACAGCAATTTAGGAAGGCAGGTTTCCCCAGGTCCTACACAGGGACACATTTCCCCGTCCCCAGTGCTTTCAGGCCCTTCTTGCACATCACCATCTCACAGGCTGAGTACATACTGACGCTGCCCTTTCAAAATAAAGGAAGCAGAAACCAGAAGTCAAGCCATGGATTTCCAGCCTGAGGAAGAGAATAGTCTTTGCAGCTCCATCCTCCTTCCCAAACCTGTTACTGAGGGCCCATCCCCTGGCTGGTGGCAGCGGTGGGGAGCCCAGCCCTCACCCCAGAGCTGGTGGGAGGCCAAACTCCCAACTCAGCAATCCACCCAGTGCTGCTAAGACAGACGAGGCTGAGCCCGGGCTGTGCTCCCCGCCCTGCTCCGGGTGCCTCTGCAGAAAATTAGTGACTTGTTTTATTTAGTGACTTCTTTATTTACACGGCAAAAAGTGGGGGTGTCTACCCCAGCTCTCTTCTGCTCACCCCAGGACACCCTCCAGGGTCAGGCTCTGAGGCATCCCTCCCCATCTTGTGGCACCTCACTCTATGCCATTTACAATCAATTTGTAAAAATACCCAATCTTGCCATTTTACAGCTTGTGCTGTGCATTCTTCATTAAACATACCTCTCCTTGGAAAAGCCATTTACTCTAGCAAGAGCACCACACATTTATTACTGGCACAGACAGCAGACCATAATGTTGATAAATGCTATAATGATTGGCAAAGCACTTACTGGTATAGCAGGCTTTAGGCTTAATTTCAAACATGCTGACAGCACAGAGTGATAAATACTATATTTATTTGCTCTTGAGCAGAAACAGCACACACAAGTGGCCTCTCCATGCCCAGGTAATGTCAGCTGTAGCTCTAGGACACTTCAGATCCCACACCACCTTCCAATTTCTTACATCTTTCATCCGGGCCAAGCTTCAAAGGAGACAGTGGAAATTCACAGCATCACTTTCCCACGCACTGCGTGCGGCAAACCCCGGGAGCGCAGACAGTGGGGAATTCAAGCGAGTCTCAACACATATTTTTCTATGAACATGATGATTCACCCAAGCCAGGACTGCTCAGGGGAGAGCACTGTTTTTGAGGAGGCAAGGTCCTTATTTTAAGGGAAGAATTTTTGGCAAACAGCAGGACAGAGGGAGGCGTGCTCACTCCTCTGGCACACAAGGGGAAACAATCCAGTTCTGCAGCACCTGGCAGAAATCAAGCACTGGAGCCCAGGCATCAGGCTATGCAGGTGAACATCCTTAGCAGGTTCACTGACCACTCAGGAACAAGCTGCTACCACGCCCTTTCACCTCTTGGTCCAAACATCTCAGGCTTGGCATAACAAAAAGCAGGGGCTTTACTGAGGTCTGAAGACAAATCTCTCTAGATTAAACAACCACAACAAAAAGTAATCTCTTATTTTGCTGATGCCTCTAATCTAATCACAACCACAGTGCATTCAAACTCATCCTTCTGGGTTTATCAAGGCTACAGCCTACCCATGCCAGGTGAAATTACCACTTCTCAGAGGCAACAGACAAATGCAGTGGGGCATGGGAAGGCAAGAAGAGCCATGCTGTGGGAGACCCATCCCTGCAGCCAACTCATTCTTCCAATAGGACAGGAGAGTTACTGCTCGGTACCCACCTGGATTCATGTTTTATGCATGCCCACAAAAATCTATTTCAGAGGAAGGCCCAAAACTGCATAAACCTGTAACACTGCTGTACAGTGAAGAAAAACAGATTTTAGAATCATAGAATCATCTGGGTTGGAAGAGACCTCCGAGATCATCAAGTCCAACCCTTAGTGCCATGATCTAGTAATCATGAGGATGTTGGACAAAGTGCCACATCCAGTCTTATTTTAAAAACCTCCAGGGATGGTGAATCCACCCCCTCTCTGGTTTGGCCATTCCAATGCCTGATTACTCGTTCCGTGAAGAACTTTTTCCTGATATCCAGCCTAAACCTTCCCTGGCAGAGTCTAAGCTCGTGCCCTCTTGTTCTGTTGCTGGCTGCCTGGGAGAAGAGTCCGACCCCCCCCTGTCTACAACCTCCTTTCAGATAGTTGTAGAGAGCAATGAGGTCACCCCTGAGCATCCTCTTCTCCAGACTAAACTCAACGCTGGCGCATAACGGAGCTCTCTCTGCACAGGCAATTCATAATGAGTTTGTATTTCAACAGCACACAGGAAACAAATGATTCTGCCATTTTCCCAACAATGTTTTAGTAGTATGATAAGTAAGTCCAAAGTCTTTTCTAGGCTTTCTCAAGCTGCTTTCCACTGTCTGCAAGTATGTACCCTAGGAAGTCCATATACATATACAATATCTGCTTTCACACCCACAGCTAACTCAGACTGACCAACACTCACTGTAAGCCATAGCAAGACCCGGGCCCTGGGCGCCCAAGAATTTGGCTATGCTCTTGAGCATCTCTGCCAAAAAAGGACCAGATACTGTTACAGATGACAAAAGAATAGGGTGCACAGGGAACGGCAGGCAGCCACTTCTTCATCTCTTCACTACTTTCTCCTGGGTCAGTCTTGCAATTCAGAGAAGCAGAAAGTTACAGCAGTAACCAAACACTATGAAAAGCCAGAGCCCAAGAGAAGCAGAGCTATGTTTCCCTGAAACGAGCAGATATTAGTTTTCTGACAGTTTAAATATTGTATTCTGCTTACTGACTGTCAGTAAATTTACAAATAGTTGGCAGCTTGGCTTATGACCAGGACCCAAAGGAATGTTGACTGTAGCAATTTAATGGCCTGTTCCTATCAGCAAGAGCAGCAACGTTTAAAATACTTCTCATTGCTAGCGAATTTATCTTAAAAAAAAAACCCAGCAGAAGAGATGCTAGTTTTACATTTTTCACCCTGCTGAGGCCTCATATTAGATCATTACTCATTAAACACACACCAGTCACTTCTCTAAAGCTTTGAATTCTGCTTCGTTCCAACTGCTAGGATTACAAACTCACTGATGAAATTAGAAATCTTCTTGCTTTTTAACAAAAAAATTCCTTACCCCAACAAAGGCTTTATCCAGAACTTAAGTGGAATCATAGAATCACTGAATTATAGAATTGCTTGCTTGGAAAAGACCTTTGAGATCATTGAATCCAACCATACCTGTCCACTACTAAACCAGATCCCTAAGTGCTTCAGCTGCCCATCTTTTGAATGCCTCCAGCTAAACAACCCCAGTTCCCTCAGTGGCTCCTTGTAAGACTTGTTCTCCAGCCCCTTCACCAACTTCATGGCCCTTCTCTGGACACACTCCAGCACCTCAATGTCCTTCCTGTAGACCGGGGCCCAAAAACCAAACACAGGATTCGAGGTGTGGCCTCACCAGTGCTGAGCCCAGGGGCGCAATCGCCTTCCTGATCCTGCTGGCCACGCAGTTTTTCATACAAGTCAAGATGCCATTGGCCTTCGTGGCCACTCCACTGAGTGCAGCCCCTGGGAAGGAACAGCCCTCAGCACCAGGATGCAGGGGGTGTGTGGCTGGAAAGCGGCTCTGCAGAGAAGATGCTGGTGGCCATCACACTGAAGCTGAGCCAGCAAAGGCGGCCAGCAGTGTGCTGGGCTGCACGAGGAGGAACATTGCCAGCACGTCAGGGAAGAGATCCTGCCCTCATCAGGGGTAAGGCCACTCCCTGGTGAGTGCTGTGCCCAGTGCTAAGCTCCCCAGGAAAAGAGGGCCGGGGCCAGGGGGCAGAGAGTCCATCCAAGGGCCACCACGAAAGGGAAGGGAGTGAAAAGTCTCTGCAATGAGGAGCAGCAGAGAGATGGGACTGTTCAGTGTGGGGAGGAGAAGACTCGAGGCATCTTCTCCATCTGTATCAATATCTGAAGGGAGAGTGTGAAGAACACGGAGCCCAGCTCTTTGCCATTGTGCCCAGGGTCCATGCAGCTCCCAGAAGTACAAAAGAGATAGAAGTCTTAAGAGAGACCTGTGATTTGAACACTTACAGGGCTTGCAAATACTCCAGATTCTCTCACTTACCAGCCTGGTATCGCACAGAATGTCTGTCCTGCAAAAAAAAAAACACAGTCCCCATCCAAGAGGTGGTGGCTCTGTGCCTCACATGTTCACACCATCTCTCTTGCCCACCTCTTCATAAGCGAAGCAGCACAAGGATCAACCTGAGCTCACAGAGCTGTGCTGAAAGCTCTTTGCTGCTCTCAGCCAGGGAGATGTGCTGGCAGTCACACTGCTTGTGGCCCTGTTTTTCCATCAGCAGCCACGAAGGCGAGATGTGAGCTCAATTCTCTCACTGGATGAGATCCTGAATTTTTTCATCGATAACACTGATGAAGTGGATAATTTTTAAATGGCATTTCCACCCTGACCAAGCATAGTCGGTTAGCCAACACCATAGAGCTTTTCCCAGCACTTGCTTTCCTCCAGCACCATAAGGTACCTCCACCAGAAAAGCTCTCCAAGCACCAGCTGCACCTACACAACAACAGCATTCCAATCAAACTATGCACTCCAGCTATATGAAGCAGGACCTGTGGAAATACTGCATTTACCACAGTTTCCACCATCTCAACCTGCTTACCATGAATTGCTGAAACAGCCCTAAAGACTGCACTAGACAAAGTTAAGGCAGACACTTCACCATGAAGAAATAAATCTATGGACAGGGCCACAGTCAGTTAAACTAACCAAGAGATTGCACAGGGTGAACTGAGTGTGGGAAATGCATAAAAAAGGAAATGGTATCAAAATAAATTCAGGATGCCCGTCTAGGAATGTGAACTGTTGCTCTCCGTGCAATTATAAAGGAGACAAATCATAGCTCCGGCTAAAAATGTAAACATCTCTATAAGCAATAGGGGAGGAAAAGCAGAGTATCCAAACTAAAAGGCTCTCATGCCATTAAATGTAATCACTAAGCAACTATTAGCCAGTCTGAAGAGAAGATGAAAGGATAATGGAGGGAGCTACAGGCTGAAAATTACAGTAGAAGTGAAGTAAATGAAAAACTCGTATTTATATTTGGTTTTACTTAACTTCCACACATACTAACAGCCAGACTGCACCACCAAAGGAAGGAAAGGAAAAAAAATAATAATAGCCAAATGCTGGAATTAGTCTCAGGTTCCCCAAACAGCCCTTCTCCACAGTTCTAGAGACAAGGATCATCCCATGGTCTCCAGCTCTGGACCATGAGTTGGCACATCAGGACATGCAAAACACACAACTGAGCAGGAGACTTCCGCTTATAACAACATAGTCCTCTTGGACCAGCTTGTAAAAGCAGCAACAGCATCAGAAGAATTCCAGAGCAATTGTAACAGTGAAAAGAAAACTTGCTTTTCATAGGTGTACATCTGAAGGACTCAGCCTTCTTCTCCACGAGCAAAGCTCAAAAGGTTGGCTGCTATCACTACCCTGTCTATGGAATGATGATAACTGAAGCACAGAGAAGTGCAATGACTCACCAAGACCAACCCAAAGGCCCACGTTTGGAGTACCCTCTCACCAGGCTACCCTGTTTCTCCCACAAAGGGATATTCCTTGGAATATTATACAACTGCTTCCCAGCCTCAAACACTTACAAATGTGATGTCAACAGTCCACTACCTTCATGAAAAAGATGCAAGGTACCCTATCCATCTTACTGTCTCCAAGAAAAATGAAATAATGCTTGTTTTCAAAGCCCCACCTCACTGTATTTAAGAATTAGCATTGCACAGCTGTATCCAAGATGATATTGTGAAGGACAGTTACGTGCTACAAAGCACTATCAGACAACTACTCACAGCAGAGAGTGGACCATCCATCGGCGCTACACAGCTGCTTTTGTATCTGCCTACTGAAAACCCAGTGGTACATCTGAGTCAACACCAACACGCTTTCCAACAAGAACATCCCCAGAATTCATGGATAATGTGCCAGCTGACACCATTTTATTTGCAAAGCACCACAGGGTTCATTTTTAAATTGTTATAAGAGAACCTGCTCAGCAAGTCCTCTGGACCAGCTGGAGGTGGCTCAACAGTGATTCCTCTCTGTCCGTGCCATGCTAGAAAGCCTACTATAAAGTGGGATTGGTACTAGGATAAAAATACATATCACAAGGCAAAGATGGAGCTCTCCAGCACAAGGTTTGTCATCTTTGCTACATGCTGATTGCTGGCTAGAATGACAGAACCACAAATCCTTGACCACCAAATAGTTAAACAGGGGCGTGATCAAAGAAATAAATTGAAGATGGCACCGGTGCTATTTCTAACTCTTTTATGACATCTGCTATTCCAAGCTGAATAGCAAGTGACAGCTATAAAAAAAACCCCAACACAATACTTGGATGAAATGTATACCAGATGAAATGCTAGGAGGACAGAAACAAAGGTGACACTCCCAGTATGGCACACACTCCGACGGTGTGCTGTCAGCCCAGGACTCGGGAATCCTCTGCATCTTTTCTGCAGCAGTATTAGCAAAAGCTAATTCATTCAAGCTAAGTCATTCAATCACATTACACTGCAAAGGATACTGCTTTCCCACAAAAATCTCTGTTGCTTGTCCAGGGCACAACAAGCAAACACGGATAATGAAGATATCTGACAATGATGTTTAAAAGACATGGCTAAAACTTGCAGCAAGAATAAAACTGGGGTTTTGTCACTCACGATCTGAACTCTGTCACAGGCCTTTTATTAATGGCACAGAAATGGACTGTATTCAGGTGCACCATATTCTTAGACAGAACACATTAAAACTTTAAGCAGAAATAAGGTCATGACTGCACTGCCTCATAAAGCAATGGTAACAGGGCAATCTGGCAGCTGAGGAGCTTTGTGCCATAGCACCCCAGTGCCCACTGTGTACCCACACACACACATTGATTTGGACAGCACAAACTCAGAGCCTGAGATTAATTCTCTCTCTATGCACTCAGCTCCAGTCTTCTTCGTCAATACCTACTGCTACTCCCTAGGAGATCTGGCCAATACCTGGAAAACGTATTTCCATTTTCCCCCTGGAGTACCTATCACACCAGTTGGAAAAAGATATTTTATTTTATTGTCAAGTTGAAGAAGGAAAGAAAAGAAAAAACAAGAAGCAGAAAGAAAAAAGCCAAATCCCCAGTGAAGCACTCCAAAAAAATGAACCTGGCTATTCTGTTATATTTGGCAGTTGTTAGAATTCACAACAGCACATAAGGTAATAAACACATTCGCTTTGTAACCAGCCAGAGAAAGGTTTAAGTAGTAAATTCTGAACCAGAATTCACAAGTCATTCGTAAGCAAAAGGACCAGACCTTAACTCTTATATACTGGAACCTTCAGATTCCACTGCAAATCATGATTTTAGAAGTAATCTCAGAAGTGGGGAAACTTGCTACTGTTTCAGCCAGACAGGAAACAGAGCAGGAGCTTAACTGCTAAATAAATGATTCTTTGCAACAATCAGAAATGAAGTCAAGTCCTTCTGGAATCCCACCACAGCCCTGGCAACAGGCTGCAGGCTCTGTAGCCAGCTGAACTGGAAGCAGCAAGGCAAATTTACCAGACTAAAACCTGATCGGATACTGAATTAAGAGTATACTCCAAATAAGTGAGAGCTTTTTTCAGCTTTCATATGAACATCACAGTCATATGCATTTTGCAGCCATCAGTTTTGGCACAACATATTCCACTTTCTTTTATGACTTTTTTTTGGGGGGGGGGGGGCGGGTTTCTTCTTGGAGCAGGAGTCAGTGGAAATAAAGAATGACCTTCTTTCACAAGATCAGAGATGTATTTGCACATAAACAGCTGAAGAAAACTGGACTCAACAGTCTGCAGATGCCCATGCCCAATAAGAACAAATAAAAAGCTTATGACACTGTAACTCTGCACCAGCAAAAGCATAAATCCTACTGGAAGCACTGGCATCAGATGGCCTTTGAAATTGCTCACAGGTTCTAAATTTCCTAGCAACGGACTGCAGGGCTGGTATTAAAACACGAAAACCTTCTGTCAAACAAATACTGAGGCAAAAAAGAGCGATGGTAGCGCACAGACAGACATCTTTGGATCCACTGGTATCTCAAAGATAAGGAGCCCATCTGTTTGCTGTAGTCGCTTGACCAGGACCAGCAGATTCCAAATGCTGGAGGCTCCTTGTAGCATCCTCCTTCCTCCAGCCCCATTTTCTCTGCCGGGAACCAAGAGCAGGAGGTGACAGAAACCACAGGAAAAGGCCTCTGATTAAGTGCATGGGGCAACACCATAAAGAGTCAAAAACTGGAGGGATGTTTAATTACTGGCAACAGCTGGGTTATGGACAACTTTTAGGAAAAGGGAGCCAAGCTCACTGGGCTTCAGCAGCATTTGCTGTTGGCTTTGTCCTCTGCTGTGCCAAGCACACATGAGCAAAGCAGGACAGCAGGACAGCCCAGGGAGGGGACAGACAGCGGGACAGCCCAGGACAGGCAGACACCAGCTCTGCCAGCAGCCCACATGCAAGCAAACACCTGAAAGCTCCATATCCAAGGCTCTACATTCAGTGGAGAAGATTGAGATGTGCTCAGTTCTATCAACACTGAGCTGGAGGGGAAAAGGGAAGGAAAAAACCAAATATCAAGTCAGTGTCGAAAAATCAACACACAGTAAATCTCCATGTAAAAAAAACAACTCTGGGCATGTTTTTTTCATCTGTTTCTATGTCTAAGCACATCATGTCTAAAAGCCATGACTAAGTTCACATTTCCTCATTCAACTACGTGCACCCTCTCAACAACTTTAATAGCAAAGTGATATAGATTGGATAAAACACAGCATTTCCATTAAGCCACAATATTCCAAGTATCACTCCACGAGCCTTTAGTATTCACAGGCAGGCACTTTGCCCATCAACTACAGCTACATCATCATTTAGCCAGCAATTACTTTTGAAACAGGCTGCAGCACAAATAAATGTGATTATATAAACACTGATACAAAGAAAAGACAACCCCTAACACAAAACCAGTGACTAACACAGAAGCACAACTAGAAAAATTTTTTCTTAAGCATGTTCTCAGTAATCCTACAAAATGCATGCAGTATCCCTAAACCGAAGGATGAATCTGACCACAGGTTTACAAGGCTCCTCAACATTACTCAGCTGTAAAATCAGAGATCATTTTACAGGCAGAAGTGGACGTAAGTCAAAACAAGAAGTTAGCAAAATCTGAAAGCATTAAAGTTTTTCTCCTCTTAAGAAAAGTGAGCAGGTACATGCTTTCTTTTTTGAAATACATTTAAAAAAAATAATCCATTTAGTATCTTTTTTAAAAAACTCCTCACCATTGACACTTCTTAGGAAAAAAGGCATTAAATATACTGAATTATTTCAGTTTTGAGTATTTTTTGCCACAGTGGGAGGGAGATACTTCTTACTGTGAAATCTTTTCTGTGGAGGCACTGAAATCTCCAGCATTTGATCTTCTCCCCTTGCATCAGCTACACAAAGTTAACTTTGGTGAACACACTGAGGCGGCACCCCAGGAGCGCTCATTAAATCACCCCACTAATTCACAAGGTGATACCAAGCAGAGACCAGAAAAATTACTCAAAATGGTAGCATGGTCACTCAGAGAAATTAAAGATATTTTACACATCTAATCTTCTATTAGTATTTATGGGTAACAGATTCATATGGATTTACAGCCTCAAGGGGTCCCAATATGATCTATTCCCATCTCCCCACATAACACAGGCCACATCAGACTAATCAGCTCCTCCCTGGATTCTGCTTTAACAAGAGCATTTCCCTATACAACAATCCTTCATTTCACGCCGTCCATGACAGGGAATCCACTGGGTAACACTTGATAAATTCCTTTAGCAGTTAATTATCCACAGTGTTAGAAAAAGTGTATTCTATTTCATGGCAATGTATCACTTGTAAAATTAGAACAGACTTTTAATAAAACGGCCTTTTTTAATCTGTACCTATTGAAGACTGGACTAATAAGAACATGATCTCCTATTTCTATATACTGGAACAAAAAGGGCACAAAAGAAGGTACTACTGAATAGAAAAGATGAGGAAGAGATATTTAGGAAGACTTTCCAGAAGAAGAGATAGTGACGTGTCCCAGATGTACCAGTTTGCTGTGAAAGAAGATTATTTTAATATATTGTATTAAAGTCACCTTAGTTCAGCAAGCTGGTCAGGATACAAACACAGGGGCCACAAACACACTCCGAGTAAAGAACAGGTCCTCCCTGCCAGGGCAACAAGACCACCCTGGCTGCAGATCTTCATCTGCTTGTAGACCTTTCATGTCCACCTTCCTGTCTAAGCAAAGAGAAGTGAGTGATGGCAGCTCTCTTCCCTGCGTCCTCGCTCATGCTGTTTGACACAAGCATCCCAGGGTGCACCAGAGAGCACTTAAAGCACTCTGATAATGGCAGAGAAACTGCCTCTCCAGGTCCCTTCGGCTGAAAAACTCGTGTTCTGTGAAAGATGCACTTTCACAGAAACCATCTATTGCAACTGTGCAGGTGGGAAAGTTGTACTCAGGAGCGAGCCTGCCAGAGGGGAGATATCCAGCCTCCAGAGGAGACCGTGTGCCCCTCGCAGCACTTCAGTGATGGTTTATACCTCCAGCTCACCCACTCCCTGCTGACAACACAAGTTCTGGCCAAGAAGCATCAAAGTCTAAGATGCACAGGACCATCACGGTTCTCCCAAGACTACCAGGGCTCACAGCAAGCCGTGTACCAACTGGGACTCGGAGACAATGACAAAAATGAAGCCTTTCAACATGCCCAAGGCACAATTTGGGAGCAATCAGCACTAATTTTGGCTACATGGCCCGAAAACCCTCAGCTGGTTGGAGATCACCTGGAAGCCTGGGCTTAATCCAAGCCAAAAACCCACAACTACAGTTTTTGCAAATGAGAGGAAAGACTTAAACAGTCAAGACATTTAAGCAGGTTTGGTATGAGCTGATGGACAGGATTAACAAATAAATAAATGAAGGTAAGTGGGGGGCAGTATAAGTGTTTCAGGGCTGATAAGCCTATACGGCAGCAGCAGTTGAAATTAAGCAAAGAATCTCCTTTCCTGCACCAGCTTCTGCCATTTGCAGTCCAAACTACTGTCAATTAAACATGTTTCAATGTATTTACCACCAAGACTAGTTTTCTGACTGCACAGTACCTTGGCTTTCGGCTCCATTTCCTGCTGATGCCACACTCTCCTAATTACACAATATTTGGGCAAAAGACATACTACGTTCCCTGAAACAGACACAAACTCCTCTCTTGTCACTCTAGACATCTGCCAGAAGAAGCAGTGGTGAAAGCAAAGAGTTCTACTCAGAAAGCTACCTTTCCTTTCCAACTTCGCAGTATTTGACAAAATGGACAATAATCTCTTTTCAAGAGGACAGAAATAACTTTTGGGGTTGGGGTTGGGTTGTTTTTTTTTTTAAGAATGACATATGCATAGCAAAAATCCTAGTGGAACAAAAGCAGTTACAGTTCAGAAGTGCCTCAGAGCTTCCCTACAGTTTTAAAGATACGATTATCCCATTAGTTATTAGAAATCCCTCTGAGAAGCAAGCTGGCCTCTCTAAAAACCTTTGTCTTCAAAGCTTGGTATTTTTTTTAAACCCTAGCAAAAATCCACGTACAATGAATGCTCTCTCAACCCAAAATCCCTCTGATTATTATCAAAGGAATTGCTTAATACAAAGTCATCGCAATTGTAAAATACCAACTGTGCAGTTAATATGCCGATACCAAAAACGGAGTAATATAGCTGGTGAACACATCCCAAACCTCCTGCCAACTTACTCATGGTGTGACTATATAAAAAAAGAAACACCCAAAGTTTGCAACACAGCTTTAAGCTGTCAACAGATTTTATACTAAATAGTTTTTAAACCAAACCAAACAAAACGCGTGGCCAGCTGCGCTCGACTCCAGGTTTGCTGGCAGCTGATTAATGTTTTACTAATTCCAGAAAGAACAAGCTCCTTCCCGAGTGCTGTTAGGTTACAAGGCTGTAAAAAACTTTGTACTGCTTTAAAGCAGGCATCCCTCCTGGGCTCTGGGCAGGGATGCTGCAGCAGATGACCAGGAGGGTGCCGAGGAGCTCAGCGCTTCCACCAGCACTGCTCTGAGAGTGCCAAGCATCCACTGGGAAGGCCGAGTCTACGTATCACGTACACAGGGCTGCAGAGGAGGCCACAAACCCTGAGCCTGTTGGAAATTAGTACACAGAAAGCAAGCAGGGTAAAAGGTTAATGAAATACAAACTGAGGAAATAAACCAAGGACACAGATAACTGTGCCACAAGGCCCCAGGGCCAGCTACATTGGCTGGAGCCCTTTCCCCAGAAATGAGCTGCAGAGATGTTACCAGAGTTGTGAAAGCAGAGTTATATAGGGCTGTTTCTGCACCCCATTGTGGGAGTTAGTGTGCCCTTGCAGGCACCACCACCTAATTCCCAGGGGGGAAGAGATCCCTGGCTGTGCTCCCTTCTGTCCTCCAGCCAGGAAGGCTGGAGGGCTTGCAAGGAAGGAAACAGACACAGAAATTGGCAATGAAAGCTTAGGTGATGTAAGCCCACAGAGTGAGTACTGATCTGAGTTCTCCTTGGAAGCAGCAGTGAAGCCAGTGATGTGGCAAGAGCAGAGACCTCAGAGGGCACAGTCAAGTACTGTGGTACTGCCAGCCAGGTTGAACTTGCCCATGAACCCGAAATATTGATCCAAAGTCTCACCTTCAAAACAGACTTTTCACAGCAATGTGAAAACATTCTTAAACTGATGGGCTCCTCTAAGTTAGCACCTTCCTTTGGTACACCACCTACAGGCACCTTGATTGCCGGGTCCATCACCCTGCTTCTATCTGCAGCAGGCAATACACTGTTCAGGACTGAAATCAAAACTTGATTGAGGTTTTGCAGTGGTTGTTTAGTTTGTTGGGTTTTTTTCATTTCTTAAGAGGGCAACTATTTCTTCTCATGCACAAACTTTCCTGTGCCACACTTACGCCATTGGTATGGATCCCTGCAAAGGAGCAGTATTCACAAAACAAAAGGAATCAACATTCTCTGGGTTTCAGATATAACAGTGAGAACTGTAAAATTAGTTTTTTTCTAATCCAGGGTCTGAATAAGCTGCCAGCTTGATTTCAGTGAATATAGATTCCAGATCTAAAAGTAACTCTTTCTAGTGTTACTTAATCAGCAATCCTAAAATACATAAACAAACAAAAAGAAAGAAAAGAAAAAGAACCACACCAAAACCATGCACTGGAGCACATCACTGTTTCACTAATTTACTCACAAAGTGCCAAAAACACATAAAGAATCAAGGACATTCCCAGCACAGTGCGAGAACCATTTAAGGACACAAATTCAAGAATATCTATGCACTATATAAGCTGCTGTTGGACCAGTCAGGCATGGTGGGTAGAATAACAATCTGGTATTTGGAATCACTTTTACCAGCAGCGTGTTAAGGTGACAGACTTAGGAAAATATGAATGCAACGCAAGACTAAACCAAACAAAAAAGCCTCATGCAATTCACAGCAATAACTCTGCCAACACTTCATCAGGTGAATGAAATTAGCAACTTGACAATTAGCAAAAGGAATAAAACCCCATAAAAATCAAGTAGAAAGGAATTTTTAAATGCATGAATACAGAACATTTGGCTTCATACTTGCTGTTGTTACCACTGCAATATGTTTACCCATTTCTCTATGGCATATGAAACTCAACTTGGTATGAAAAGAAATCACTGAAAGTCTTGGCAGATTAGTAACTGTCAGATCAAATTAAACCTACTCCCAGACTTTGCAGGGGCTGTACAAATTAATCAGAGCCTCACAGATTCTTTGCTCTCTTGACATGAATAGGTCAGAACAGCCCAGAGACAAAAGGCAGAGAGACGGGAAGACTAAAAATGCACAGTTTTGGAAGGCCATTTATTGTTGGCCTTGGTTTTATATTCACAGAAAAATAGTTTTGGAGATGGGTAATGCTGCAGGAGATAGCAAGCAGCAGGAAAAAAGAGGCTCCCTGAGAAGCTCTCCTGGGAATATGTTGTAGGGCTGACCCCATGAGGAGCAGGGCATCCCACCTCCCGGGTCTGAAACCACCCCTGCGTGCAGACATAGCAGGGAGGTTTCAGATCACCTGCAGAATCCAGAGATTACTCAGTGTTATACAACAGGGGCACATCCCTTGGGCTTTGCTGTTGGAAGAGCCTACACAGAGCAGGTAAAGCCTTTGGGCAGCGTTACCTCAAGAGAAAAAGAAAGAAGGAGAGGCTCTGCATTACAAGGACATAACCAGGATGGGTGAACCAGGCACCCCGAGTTGCTCCAGAACCTCACTGGCTCTCACATCATCAGGCTCAGGAGAGCAGGCGTCACCGCCACAGCAGAGGAAAGGCAGAGCCCCTGACCACAGCCTGGGGATCCTCACAAAGAAATGAGCCCCAACCCAGGTGCTTTTATTGCCCACAGACCATCACAAAGATGCTGCTGAGAAAATATGTAGGGCACAGGCAGCAAGAGACAGCAATCAGTATTGCCAGGATGGAGTTATCCCTTTGAAACTCCACAGCACACCTGGCAGTAAAGTTTAGGCATGAAAATACATCAGCCCCTTCTGCCTGATGGAGTAAAACCACTTTCCTGCCACATTTCTGCCCGAGGCAGGGGGCGGGGCAGGCCAGGCAGCAACAGCACCACCACCAGCCCAGCATCCATCACCCACCCCTCTGCAGCTCAAGTGCCTACAGCAAAGTTTCCAGCATCTGCAACTGTTCCAGAAGGATTTACAGGTCTGGCTCTCTTGCTCACCTGGTGGCACCCGCTCAGTATGCCCTCTCCTCTTCCCCAGAGCTGGGTAATTTTCACTCCCATTCCCCCTGATCCCACAGCAATGTGGGTGATGCTGCCCCAACAAGTTTGTCCTGCAAACATTTTCTGTGCATTTAGGAGCACTCACCTGCAGCTTCGGTCATAGCTATGAACACCAACCTTCTCCTTTCCCATCAGGCACCAGGGAAACATTTGCATTACCTGACAAGATGGATTGGGGGTGGGGGACTCTAACATACCTTACCAGCCCTTCAAAGCAAAGAACAAAATCTTCCCAACCACCCTCACCTTGGCCCCTTGACTATCTATCCTGGGGGTGCTGGCTGACAGCCAGCTGAATATGAGCCAGCAGTGTGCCCAAGTGGCCAAGAAGGCCAATGGCATCTTGGCTTGTATCAGCGTGGCCAGCAGGACCAGGAGGGTGATTGTACCCCTGTACTTGGCACTAGTGAGGCCACACCTTAAGTGCTGTGTTCAGTTTTGGGCCACTCACTCCAAGAAGGATGTTAAGGTGTTGGAGCACATCCAGAGAAGGGCAACAAGGCTGGTGAAGGGGCTGGAGAACAAGTCTGTGAGGAGTGGCTGAGGGAACTGGGGTTGCTTAGCTTGGAGAAGAAGAGGCTGAGGGAAGGCTTTATCACTGTCTACAACTGCCTGAAAGGAGGTTGTGTTGAGGTGGGTGCTGGTCTCTTCTCCCAAGTGACAGGACAAGAGGAAATGGCCTCAAGTTGCATCAGCCTAGACATTAGGAAAAATTTCTTCTCTGAAAGGGTGGCCAGGCACTGGAATATCTGCCCAGGGAGGTGGTGGAGTCAGTAGTTCGGAGGTCTTTAAAAGATGGGTAGATGAGGTGCTCGGGGATCTGGTTTAGCAGTGGACAGGTACAGCTGGATTCGATGGTCTCAAAGATCTTTTCCAACCAGGCAATTCTATGATCTCCAGCACATTCAGATGTAGGCAATAAGGGAGAACAAGTCACAGCTGAGTTTAATGAGGCATTTAAGCCTACCCTTAACTCTAGGAAACACAGGTTCTTCCAATTTCATGAGCCCTGCCCAGTGCCCACAGACAGGCTGGTCCACACCTCTGCTCCTGCCCCAAGCTCTAAGTAATGGGAGGCTTTGAATTTTGTAACTCACTGAACACACATCCAGAGCAACCCTTGCTGGGATGATCTATGCCCTGAGCGCCCTTCAAATAAAGACTTCCTCCATTTGCATCACATTGTATCAGAAGTTACTGACTCTCAATTACAGAGTGCTTTTTAAAATCATGGTACAATTAGTTCCAAAAAACACGGAAGTATCCAGCAACTTGAATTCTCATTAAGAAGATAGAATTATAAACAAGAATCTAGTTGTTTGAGCACACACTGTTTATAAAAACAATTGTTAGGTTTCTATAAGGCAGGATCATCTTGTGCTTTTTATTTAAGGAACACAATGGTAGAGAGCACAGAACCATTACAGCAGGAAAGCAATCCCACTTAGAGGGTTACTTTGCCTTTTCAAAGGGAAATCAGGAGCACAATAATGTTTTAATGTTGTTCTTTCAAAATACACAAGTGAACAATATAGCACTTAAAAACAATTTCTTGTAAACAACTTAATAGTAAAAGCAAACAATACCTTAAGAAATAAAAAGAATTTATATCCTGAAAGATCAAGTTATGATTTTGGCTTCTTAATGTGAAATAAACTATTTATTAGAGCTGAAATCATTTAAGAACTATAACCACAAGGATCTGTTAAAAACTCATGGCACAGAAAGAAGACTATAACATAAATATTTAGGATTTCAATGCAGCAAAGAACACACACAACTTCTCAGCTCCATGGAGAGTGGGTTACAGCACTGCCCTTTCCAGCAGCCACCTAACAACCACCAGGGAAAGAATTTTATTATTTTCAGAAAAGCAAGAAGTTGAAGAGGATTTTTTTTTTTTTTAAGAAAAAAGTTACCCAAAAGCTTTTCTTGGTGAGACTTGGAGCTTGTAAACTTAATTTCCAAAATATAAGCTAGACCCAGAGCCAACAGTGACACCACAAGCAGGGCTGAGTGCCGGGCAGCCCTGGAACTTAATGAGAAACAAATCAAACCCACCCAAGCTCCCAAGATGGCTCCAAAGGATGAGCTTGGGAGAGGAAGCAAACAAAGAGCTGCTGCAGCGAGTGCAGCCGCCCGGAGGGTGCACCTTGAGAAACTCCTTTTAGACTCGTTCACTCTTGCTCAAGCCTCTTCCTTGCGTCTTGGGGAGAAGGAAAAACCTGCCCTGGGATTCGCTTACACCACCTAAGCCCATGCTCACCCCTCCTTACCTGCCTCCTTCTCCCACTTGCTCACTCCAGTTGGGGATCCCCAGCCAGGCAGACACAAAACTGCTGGCAAAAGGTGCGATTCCAGGTGCTCCTCTGCTTCATACCTGGGTGTGGGACACTGAGCATGCTCCGGCTTCCTCCCGGGCCAGGTTTCAGGGGGAAGAAAAAAAAAAGCTTCCCTGAAAGCAGACAGAGATGTCCCAGCAGTGGATGAGCATTACCCTGGATCCCTTTCAAAGCATTTCAGCTCCAAAGGCAATAAAGCAACAAGCAAGTGCACACAGCTGTAGCTTGTCTTAGCAACTGACTCTAAATGAACCCATACAAACAGAAAGTCCTTTAGAGCAAAGCAGGGAAAATCAGTGTTCCACTTCAGGTGGTGGCAAAACACACCTGCAGCTCTGGCTGTGCCTCAGTTGCTCATATATAAGGAGCAGCTGTGAAGGCCTGGTTTATTCCTAATTCTGCTTGCCTTGCCTGAAGCACATTTGGATACTGTACATCCTTTTACAAGGCATTTTTACAATACCTGAGACAACTGGGCCTCGACTTCTATTACAGCCACTAAACAGTATCACGGTGCTTGCATCACTGGAAAGCCAGAACTTAAGACAAATAAAGAACAGCTCTCAGTTGGCTGTCAAAAAAACCAGAAGTCTCCTGCAGTATGCAAACAGTGCTGGCAAAACAGCCAACCTGCAGGAGCAGGGATGTGAAATCTTATAGATCAGAAAGGGAAATGGGCAGAAGGATGAAAACGACAGGCTACTTTCGCCCAGCTGGAAATGCACATTTGGTTCAGGGACTACTGCTTCCCTGGAGTCAAGGATGCCAGAAATCTTGCACCAGAATCCGATCCAATTTCCATAAAGCTTCCTTATGTCACCTGCACTCTGGCAGGAAAACCCACCCTTGGCTGAACAGCTGCCATTCTCACAGTCAGAGGGCTCACTCTGCCCATTTCAGAGCAGAATCTGCAGGACACATCCATGTCACACCTCAGGTGGAAATCCTAAATCAGCCAACTTCTTATAAATGTACTATTTATGCAAGACACCAGTGCCAATCTGGCCAGACAGCTGGGATGGGGTCCAAGGCTCCTATGAGGTGGCTGTCATCTGCCCCAGCCCGCTGGGCAGAGCTGGCACGCCAACTTCACCTCCAGCTACAGAAATATCTGCTCTTTTAGCATAACTGCCTTTTAGATGCCTTTTCCCCAAGTCCTCCCAATCTGCAGAGATGCCCTCTTAATTGAGTTGGGACTGGCAGAGTACAGAAGCAACCCTGTCACATGAAGGTAGGCAACAGAAGAGCAGTGTTACCAGTATCCCAATCTTGGAGCCTTGGGTAGAGGCTGTTGGTATGAGCACAGGTAACACAGGTCTGATCCTGCCCTCGACTTTCTTTAGGTCGCCCCTGGTGCTCACAAGAGCCCTGGTATGAGGCTGCTTCCTTTTACTTGGAAATTCAGCACAGGTTAAACTGCCCAAAAAGTAAACTGGGCCACAGCAGGTTGGCCTGGAGGCTGACAAAGCTGAGAAGTGGAGATGAGGATCACCCCTGAGCAGAAGCTCCCAGGGGGATGGGGCCACTGTCACCACGGGACATTGCTGGGCAGTGATGAGGATGGAAGATCTGGTGGCACCAGCAGGGACCAGCCAGCCCCAGACTTTACTACAGAGCAAAGAGCGACCAATGACCAGCTCTCAAAAACATGAGATTCAAAGACATTCATTGAAATTGGGTTTTTCCTTACAAATGCCCAGAAAAGTAGCCAAAGAGAACATGCCAGTCTTCAGCAGAATGGCTTTGGTCTCCTGCTGGTCCATACTGGAGGGAAAGCCCAACCCACCCCATTCGTGTGGGCTTGAGGCCTCTGTGCTTGATAAAGCAAGCACCGTCCCTTGGAGAACATCCCTTGCCACGCCTAAGTATTCAGGCTGTTAAGAGTGAAAAAAGAGAACGGAGCCACACTGTTTTTACTGCAAGATCATATGGTGATGGGGCTGAGGACCTTTCTTGATAAGCTCTTGTTTTCCATGGCTTAAACCTTTCTTAAAAAACCAAACCACACCACAGCTCAGAGCCACCTGAGAGGACAGCCCACGGTGCAATGACAAGGCCACCCAGAGCTGGGCACGTGTCACCTCACCCAGGAACACACAAATCCCCTGGGTACCCTGCATGGCAGAGGAGTACAAAGCATCTCTCAGGACCTGCATTTACAGCATTGACATCGACAGCTTGGCAAAGAGCAATATCCACATTTTGCCAAAGCAGTTACTTTCAGTTCTCCAGGATTTTGTTTTTAAAAAGTCAATCATAGCAGTTAATAAAGTTTTATCAAGTACAGCAGAAAACATACTTCAAAATATAATTGTATGCACGAGGAGCTTTAAAAAAGCTGTGCTGCACAGCACACCAGACTGCTGCAACCTACCCAGTTCCAACATGCTCAGTTCTGAGCAAACACAGCACTGAATTTCTCCTTAACGACTTGAGTGCTGCCAAGACTGACGATTTTCACACATATCTGATGGTTTTCTAAAAAAAAACCAGCTCCTGGAGTCACATGATACAGTAGAAATACGCACTTTTATTAAGTAAAAGGTTTTTAGATCATTTTTGCCCATGGAACAAAAAAAAAAAAAATCTTTACATTACAAAACTGGGAAAACCCTATGACTAAAAGATCATCAAAGTTACCACCGATTTAAATCTTAGGGGGAAGGGGGGACTAAGTAAGATAAATGCTTTTTTAGAGCTCATCTCACAACTTACATGAACACTTGGGTTTTTTTCCTCCAGAAATTTATGCTGTGAGTAATGCTAAGCAGTGAATAAATTCAAGGAAATGATGAGCTCTCTACCATTACTTCAATAATACGAAACAAGGTGACATGCACAGAATGAATTCCCAATTATTCCTTTAGTTCCTTCTGCCACTACAAAGTGCTTTGTCTTAAAAATAACAAAATTAAAAATTAAACACAATCAGGAGAGCTGTAAGTACACAGATGAAAGGGTCCATGTTCTACTGTAAGATTTTCTCCCTCAAATCCTAATAGTTCCATTGGGCTTCCAGGCTCAATTTCCCAGCCTTCAAGGCGAAACACCTACTGAAAGCCAACACACCATTGCCTGCTTGTTCTTGCCAACTCTGAGCCACCCAAGGAACTGAAACACTTCCAAAATTAGGAAATAATAACAAGAAAAATGAATGCATGCCCCCCTCTACCAGTATTGTGTCCTTAGGCAGGGCAGCCCTATTCAGCTGCTGCTCAGCCTCTTTATTTGTAAGACGTTTTTGTGCAAGTCAGAGGGGCCAGTTCTGGCCACAGCCCCAAGGAGGTGGCAGCCTGAGTCAAGGCATCACTGCAGCTCTGGTGGGAGAAGCTTCAAGGCTACGCCAAGCTGCATTAGGCACAGACTGGCACCTGATGCTCATTTTCAGTTTTTCCATCCATTTATTGAGCTGTCCCACAGGAGGGTGGCTCAGTCCTTCCCACAGCTCAGGCTGAACTTGCTGCTCTCCACCCTGCTTGACCCAAGACCTCTGAGCCCCAGGGAAATGAGGCCATCAGGAGCTCTTCTCTCCTTTGCAGCAGATTCACTTGGTGGCTGTGAACAGAAAAGGACTAAAGCTCCTCCATCATCTCCTGATCCACATTCAAGCCACCTCCAGTGCTGTAGAAGAGTCTTGGATAGGCAGTTTGGAAACCTCCTCCTCACAGTGACAGGACCGCCAAGCTGCCCACTACAGGAGTTTGCAGCTCCTCCAGCGACAGCCGGATTCTTCTCACAGCAGAAGGCGGCTCCAAGCGCTCTGTGTCCTCACATCAACTCCTCACCCTATCCTCATTAAGACATTCCACCTCACTGCCCCCTCCTTGCTCTTAACCTCTGCAAGCACTAATGGGCTCCTTTGCAAATCCAGTGCACATTCGGTAGAGCTCGGCTGGCTTGCAACGTTAATATTCTCATGCATATACAGAAGAGCAAGTTTTATTTTAAATACAAGTGGCAGTTTCTAATTTAAGACTATATAACTTGACTGCTAGGCACAACAAAAACTACCTGTTTCCCATCTAGGCTACGTCTGTTATAATGCTGTCTCATTGTGCAATTTCAAATAAAGGCAACAGCCTTCTGCGTTGCACGGCGAGTACATGGGTTCCCTTTGCTGCTAACCCTTTCTGCTGGGGCTCACTCCCCAGCAGCTTAGTATTTTTATGATTGATTTCCACACTCTTGGCTGAAGCCACCAACCAGTCCCTGAGAGTAAGAATTGCACTGAATTATTTCATCCATGGTCAGACTGCCCATGGGGGCAGGGGCAAGGGAGCAATCAGAGGGGAGGTAACCAGGGATCAGAACGTCACACGATCCTGAACGCACCTAGGGCTTCTCATCTGCTCTTTAGAAATGCTTAGTCTTCTTTATACATGTGTCCATGTATTTACATATGCTTATACATATGCACACATATCCATGCATCCCTACAAAATGCAGATTCAAATCATACACAGTCACTTCAGTGAACAGTCAGTGTCTCGTGTGCATGTTATCAACAGTCCCACATACCTGGTGGGCTCCCGCAAGTACCCAGGGCACTACTGCTCTGCTCCCAGGCAGGATGAGGACCTGCTGCACCCCATATTACACATTTTCCTTCCTGAAATGCAAGAAATAGAAGCTTTCCACTTCCAGGCACTGGACTACAGTCTGAACCAGACACAACCTCACTCCACTGAGAGACTTTTCCACTGCATGGATCCGCAGCACGATGCACACAGCTTTATCCGCTTTATTTTTCAACCTGCTGAATTGCTAGAATATGTTTAGGTGTTATACATGGACCCCAGATCCATAATCCCACCCTCAGCAGCTGTTTCATTCACTGTGGTATTTACAGCAGATGTTACTGCTCTGTAAGAAGATGAAAACAATTGAGACTTCCGAAGTTGGGGCAGGGGGGAGGCCAAGCAGAGCCCAATCCCTGCACTCCGCCGCAGCCAGGCTTGGACAAGCAGCTGTGGATGCAGCACCAAGACACACAGCAAGGAGCAGTGTAGGGGAGCTTAAAGAAATTTCAGGTGTTACCACAGTGGCATAAATAAGTGGTCGGCTTCCTGTGATTCAAGCAGCAGAGGCTGAAAATCAGTGTTTAAGGGATGATTAAATATAACTGACTTAAATTATACATTCCAGTTGCTGGAACTGACATTATTTAAAACACACCATCTATTCCTCGTTTCCTCTGACACTGATTGCTATCCACTAAAAGATGAGCATTTTCTTACAGGCACTCAATTACCAAACTAGGGATTTATAAATTGGAGTTAATTAAAAGGTTTTACATTACAAATACAGTAAAAAATTTGCATGGGCCACCTGAGAACACTTAAACCAGTCAAAATGGACATTTTATACCTGAAAAGTTGCCTGCTCTCTATCAAAGCTGCTGAGGCACAAGAAGCTTAGAGCTATTTTACAGTGGATTCACAATCAAATGCTTGCTGATGACCCAAGACAGACTCAGGACTCATCATTAATTCTCCTGCATGAAGCCCTAAGCCAAAGCTCTATTAAGCCAACACAAATAAATTGCCTCTTTCTCCTTGATATATACAGAGCAACTGGCACGATGCTACCTTTCAGATATCAAAGAGAAGGAGCTGTAAGATCTTCTCGGTTAGTGACGACGGTGCTTTAATGGGAGCAAGGAAAGGAGGCAGGAGGGAACACCCAAGGCCATAAGAAATGGGAGACCCACCTTCCCATCCACCCAGAGCACCTACAGTCCCCTGGTGAGCTTTGGTCAGCTCCCATTCATGACAAACCAGCAGCATCTTGCAACTGAGGTCACACTGTGGCCTTGCAGTCAGATGCCCCAACACAGATCATCTGGGTATTTGCCTTGGACAGAAATTGCACTGATTGGGTGAGCAGCAGACACCAAAGCAAACTCTTTGAGACCATTCAGCCTCCTAAAATGGCTTGGGAGGAAGAGCTGTATTCTTATTTTAGCTTACAAAACCAGGAAAACCCCATGAAGAGACAGAGGGATTGTCCAGCTGAGAACAAGCTCTTCCGCACATAGCCTGAAGTGCTCTGGAAGAGTCACCGATCCCTTTCCTTAAGCAGGGAAACGGAGGCACAAGTCATTCTCTCTTGGGCAGCCTTGGGGCAAGCTGGTTTGTGATGGCCACCCCTGGCACCAGGCTGCCAGCTAGCAAGGTCACGGCTCTTTCCTTACACCTTGCCGTGTGCCATTTGGCAGAGATGTGCCGCATGTGAACCATTTTTCTCATCTTTGGGCTGAAACACTGAGAACCTGTGAGATACTTGGGCTTTAGCTGTCTCAAAACACGACTGGTACAAGGCATCAGGACTGGTTGCTGTAGTGATCTTGAAAAGCAAAGCTTTGATTTATCACAAAACATTATCCTGGACTAGAAACAAACCTAGCAAGTGATGGTGGAAATGCCTTAACACCCAGGGGGGACAGCTGGAGCTGTGGCAGGGTGAGCTAGGCCTGGATGTTACAATTTTATCCCCATTTTACATACCAGAAAACTGAGGCAATACAAAGAAAAGCAACTGCTTTTCTGGGATGTGAGATGTAGTCCTGAGATGGTGAGAGCAAAGCTGCTCAAAATGCTTCCCACGTTATGGTCTCATGCAGGGTGTTTGACTCCCTACCCCAGTGACAATATACAGGATGGGATTAATACCTGCCGATATGGCAGCAGATGATGCAATTGTGCATAGGCATCTCAGTAACTTCAAAAAAGGTCATTTTAACATGATTTTCCCTCATTGCCTGAAATTTGCAAGCCAAGAAAAAGCAGTATCGATCTCACTGCCTGGCAGAAATAAGAGAGCCTAATTAAGCACAGAGATCTCAGGGAAGGAGTCTCCAAGGAATCTTTTTATTCGATCAAGGACCTTTACAAAATGCTAGGAGAAAGACCAAAAAAAAAAGCAAAAGGAAAAAAAAAATCTAATCTTCGCTGTCAGCTCACTTTTCCCTGTGCTCACAGGAGTGCAGAGTATCGGAGACTCAAAACAGGAAAAGATGCTCCAGGATGAGAGCTCAGGGGAGAGCTGTGGCTGTGAGCATAAGACAGAGGGAGAGACGATGCAAACAACAGCAAATATAAACAGTGACTCACATCACACAGCAAATAAGCAGCACTGTAACACTTTTAGCAATTGTAATTCAAACCAAAATAAACAAGAATGATGGTCCAACACAAGAAAAGGGAGGATTACAGTGATGGGACGGGGGCTGGGATGTCCATCACATTCGCATTTGTCCCTCTCATGCCATCCCAAATGAGCAGCTCCAGAAAAAAATAGAGAGAGGGAAGGAGAAATGGATGGAACAGAAGCAATTTCTTGTGATCTACATCTGTGCTTGAAGTTTTCATGACCGCACTGAGAGCAGAATTTATATCCCAAAGCCATGTAACAGCCTACAAAGCTGCTACTGGTTTTGACCCCCAGTCTTCGAAAGCACCTCTAGCAAAAGAAATAAAAAGTTTAGCTTGATGGGTTAATGAATAAAATAGGCCTCATGTGGAGGGTGGATGGGCAGAAGGCAACAGAGTGGGGGAGAAACCACACCACTGGCAAGAGACATCAGTTTGACTGCTCTGCAAATCCTCCAGTGAATCAGATTCACAATTTCTTTTGCTATTTCATCATTACCTTCCTAGTGAGAAACTTTCCCCAAGTCTGTACCTTGAATATCTGCTCTCAGGCAAATAAAGGTATTTTTCCCCCAGTGGGTACGAAACGCTGATCATCAACCTTTTTATAGAAATCTTTTATGCGTCAGAAAATGCATTGCCTGCATTCAGGGTTATGTTTCTAAACACAATTCCTTCAGCTTCCCCTCTCTGGCCTCATTTGCTGAGCCTCCCATCTGTACAGTGTGACCGTGTCCCTCCTGCCTCGCACTGCCCTGTGCCCCTCAGTGCAGTGGGAAGCAATTACCAGCCTTGTCTGAACACACAATGCTTCTGCAACGATAACTGAGAGAGATCTGACTCCTCAAAGCTGGTGATCACCACAGACCACCCTATGCTACTGCTTCTATTGCATTCAGTCCTTCAGCTCCCTCCAGAGTCACCACCACACCCTCCTCCTCCCCACACCCCATCATACCGGTGCCTGATTGGCTTTGCTGTTCACCAAGACAATCTGAAATTCCGCTCCTAAGCCTCTTGTGCACTAACAGGTTATCCCACTAAAGAGGGAAATGGGCAGATTTGACTACTTTTTCTTCTTTATAAGTCAGATTTTCTCTCAGACCCCATTCTCCTCCTCCTCTCTGCTATTTGCAAATTGCTTTGGAACTTTTTTTTGAGGAACTAGAGTCAGATTCTCTGATCCTTCATTTTCTGGGTCTTCACCTCCCACTGAAGGCCTACAGCGGGCTTTGCTCTGCTCCCCTTCCCTCCCTGGGGAACACTGACAGCCATCACCAGTGGTTCAGAGCTTGCCAAGACCAGATTTTCCTCAAGTTATCTAGAATATTTTCACCAAGCCTAGATGACGTAAGCAGTGGATAATCTCTTCTTTCTCTATTTATCTCCTTACCTCCCCTACTTGCAGAAGCTACACATCTGCGTATGTAATTAGCACTACAGTTTTATGAGGACCAAAGCAGAGGAAATACAGAGCACGTCCACCTTGTGCAACCTCTCATCTTCCCAGCCTTGCTCTGCTCCTCAATGGCCTTTCTCACTCATCCCACTTTTTTTGCAGGAAGAATTTGGAAGCCTTCAAATAGTTTTTCCACTAGAGGGCACAAAGACAATTTCTCCTAAACGGAAACTGATGTTATAAGGATTAATAAAACAATTTCTAGCATCTCACCAAAGTTATTGCACACTCCAAGAAATGAACACCTAATAAACTGAGATGTAGTTCCAGCTTTGCAGGTACTACACCACCACCAAACACCTCTAACGTGTAGAGATTGAAAACCCAGAAATCCGAAAGCGACACTACTGTAACGAGATCTCCTATACAACAAAGCACTTCATCCAGTGATTTCTAAGCTGCCCGCAGCTTCTCATTAGGCACAGACCACAGTATTACACAGTGCTGGAGACAGAAAATCCATCCTACTATTTTCCAAGTTGAACTTACCCGAATTCAGCTTCAAGTCACTGAGGTTTTTTAAGCTTTTGTTTTCTAAATCAAAAGAAGTTCACTACTAGTAAAGATCCTCTGTTTGTGGATACTTTTAGAACACTATAAGTGACCTCCTGACCGTCTTGGGTAAACTAAAGAGCTTTTAGCCTTCAAGGCTCTTCAAACTAGCTTTTCCCGCTTTAAAGCTTCTCTTGTAAACTTCTTACAGGCTGTATCTATAACCATGATGCCTTAATCAGTTCTTCACCAAGGAACGGTGCTGGTCTGTAAAAATGTATAAACTCAACAGGAAAGCTCTTGAGTTAAATATTTGGTTACACAAACCCATCAAGGCAGACATCAGCAATAATTTCCGAGCGCTATGTACCTCAAGAGCATGATGGCTCTCGGGACTCATCAGCCTCCCCAGCCACAACAGCTTCAGAAACAGCAAGCTATGCTTGAACCTACCTTGCCGACTTCTGTAACCCTGACAACCTGCTCTTTCGTGGCCCAAGCCGGGGAGACGTGGCAGCACTTGGTAGCCCACTCGTGCGCGGGTGCCTACACGCACACCCACGCTCCCCTCCATCACCAACTGTCCTTCGATACACACTCAATCCTCCAGCCTGAAGGCAACAACGTTTGCTTTCCGCCTGCCCCTGCCTGTGGACTTCTACTTACTGGAAGCTTTGGCTTCAACAGAGTCAGCCTAGAGGCTTTTGCTAATGGAAGAGGAGAGACAATAGCAACACGCAGGTGCTTCCTCCCATTTAAAGTGTTTACTTGTGCAGCTTAACGCAGTGACGCTATTGTGAATTAAATCTCCACGCTGGTTTACAGAGTTCAAAAGGTAGCACGTAACAAAAGGAACTCCAAAATACTGCTTATTAAATGAAATGCTGCAGACTAAGTAGGTTTTTTTTTCTTTCCTTTGGAACTCGGCTTCCTTTGCCCATGCCAAGTAAGAGGGTTTTTCCAACCATACAATAAAAGCAGTTTCAAATGGGAAATGATACATATTAGATCAAAACAAAACAAAAAATCTAACACAAAAAGCAAAGAATTTCTCAGTGTATCTCCACTGCCCTCGCAGCAGCATCTTGTGGCATGGAAAGGGAGATTCTCAGGTAGCAGTGAAGGCTGAACTCGAGACCATTACAACTGCATGCACTCCGAGAAAAATCCAAAAGATCAAGAGAGAAGATAGAGTATAGCTAAGCCACAACAGAGAGTTAAGGAAAACTTCAGTCCAAAAGAGGAACAAAGGTGTATTTGTTTTATGAAATAAAGCAAGCAATTCAGCTCCATTCCACAGTAAACCATTTGGCTTAGGACCGAAACAGAGAAGCGGAAAAAAAAAGAGCATCTGATTCTAATTTTGTTGTCCTAAGCTTACATTACATGAATCAAGATGTTTACTAGAGGTGCCAAGCACTGAAATCCATGGTTGGATTTAATACATAGGAAGTATCAGATGTGCCTCTACAGCTAGTGAAGGCTCAAAAATACTCAGCAATTAACAGTATAATAATAATAACAACTTTATTATTCTTCTAACAACAACAACAAATGTCAAGACACTTTTCCTGGTATCAAAATAAACTCAGAAATCCAACTTTACAGACACAGATTTGTGAAAATCTCAGTCCTTCCATAGCATTATCTTCTTACTGTTTAATAAGTTTCAAATAAATTATCCTCGTATTCAAGATCCTGCAACTTAAGACTGCACCTTGCTTTCACATAAAACCATACCACAAAATGCCAAATGTGTTGAAACCAACAGCACACACATTCTCAGTCAAATCCATTTTCTAAACGTCAAAACAAATAGAATTGAGTCCTTTCATCCGAGTGCCGTATTATTTTGTCCATCCTCCCCAGTGGCCACTATTTGAGATGTGCTTCCATTGATTTTTCTTCTTGGTGGGAACAGATTGAATGATATTCGGCACTGTACTATCTGATATCATTTTCTGTGAGATCTGGTGGGATGATTGTTCAGAGAATGTCAGGTCCAGACTCTTTCTATTTGCCATTATCAGGGAAACTAGAAATAGCAATTAAAATCTTTCTCTCCATTGCTCCAGTCACAGACGTGCTAGGAAGTGAGTGGAGAGTGCTGCTTTCATTGATGCAAGTGACAGAGCTATGCAATAGCTTAAAACCAGCAGGTTAATACTAGAGTTGCTTTCATGCAGCTCAGCAATCTTGTGTCCACCTTACTGGACCTCTTCTTGAAGTAATATAAGAACAGAGACAGATTTGCGCCTAAAACCAGCTGTGGCAACTCAAGAACTCAGGTGCTGACATACAGCTTGGACCCAACCCATTCTACCTGTGCTGAAGCAGCCTGTCAGCACTCTCACCCCACACATGCTCTCCTCACTTCAAACAGCACTAGGAGACAGCAGATGGGCTTCACGACCTCTTAAACCACCGTATCTGTTCCACAAACAAAGCTCTGGTAAACAACAGCTAAATGAGCATCCATAGTCTTCTCTAAGTTACCCACAAAACCAAAGACGGACAAGGCATCGTGTGCACTGTGTTCTTGGGTATGAACTCAAATTCAGGGTAACTGCTAGATAGTCTCTGCCTCAAACCACTCCTCATCACCACGTGCAACCCATCCCGAATCACTCTGTCACCCTTCCAGCAGCCCTGCAGAGGCAGACCAGGGACTTTGTAAGGTGGAAGACAGGAAGGCAGCCCTGTTCTGTCTATTTATTGTTGGTTGTAGTCTTTAGTCTTGCTGGACACAAGCAACATGTGCATTTCATTTTTATGCCTTTCATTCTACCGCTGTATGCAGCTCCTGAAGGGACAAAAGATGCCATCGCTTTAGAGAAGATCCAAGTGAAAAAGCAATTTAATGCACATTCACTGAAAGAGAGCATCAGAATGTAAACCAGTGAAAGTACCTTCATTTACCAGCCGTGGCTTATTGATGCTCAGAGACACTGAGATTTATTATATACTGCCTTGGGCAGGTGGGAGGACAGAAAGAGCTGAGAGGAATTTCTGGCTGTAAAACGTCTCAAATGCCAAAACCCAAATGAGTCCTTACAAGATCTGCTACTTATAATAGTTGCAAGGCTGTAGGAAGGGGGACAGTCAGGGCCCAAGATATCACCAAGGACACCCCATCCTCCAGAAAGCAATACAAGTCTTGAGTTTGGTCCCACTGGGGTGGGCAGAGGAAAGCTGTTCCCTCCCCATACACCAGTGCAGCAAACCCTGCATGGTTCAGCAGGTGATGGTACTGGGTGGGACAAACTGGGAAGAACATTAGGAAAGGCTTTTCCAAAGCTCTTAGTGTGACATAAGTGGCCAAGTCGTGCCTTACAAATAACAACTATAAGAAAACATCTCTGTGGGGAAAGACACTTCTGCAAAATCATGAGCTGTTATTTTTGTTTTAAATAGCTGAGAATGGAAGTAACAATTCACCCCCAGAGGACTGCAGCCTGAAAGTCCTGAATCCTGCATGCAACAATGCAGAGATGTTGGAAGCAAACTGTAGTTGACAAGAAGTATAAATTAAAGGTTTTCATTGTGGCAAACGAGGCTTTCAAACAGATCGGCAGTAACACGATGTTCAAGACCTGGTTGCATTACTTCTATGGTTCCTCCCAGCAGAATGCGACAAAACGTATCTGAGCTGTAATTAATTTCTTACAGCCTTATGTAAATGTTATAGGAATTTTGTTCTCAGTACTACTTCTTGCTCTCAAAGCTTCAATAAGTTAGTTACAACCCTGCTGCCATTTTGTCTCCTATTGCCGCCTCAAGTCACTGCTTTTATTTCTTTTAAGCCACCAGTATAACCACTTTCAGCCTCAACAAACACTTTAAATGGAACCTGTAGCTAAACTCTAGGCAGAATGAAGCATTCACAGGGGAGGAGTGGAAAAGAAAAACTATTCTCCACTGCTAACACTACTTTCCTTTTATCTACAGTCCATCTCCAGTATCATGGAAAGGAGTTCTGGTAACAATTCTCTCAACGAACCACTCGGGGAAAACTGGGCCTGGAAAGTCCAGGAGATGGTAATTACTCTAGTTATATTTTCAAAAGCTGCAGAACAGGCACCCTGGCACACATCAACTACTGAGGATGGAAACCCTGGCCCTCATGTGTAGCTGGCAAGCCACCTTCTCCAGTGTCACCTCCCTGCTCGAGGACAGTGCTGTGGTTGCAACTCACGGAGGCAGGAGCAGACCAGGATGCTCCGCTCCAACAAGGAAACATGCCAACGAATATCCATCTTCTGAAGGTAGAGACCTCCTGGGAGATGAAATTCTCCCCTCGAGGGCCTCACTTCAGCCTGTCCTCGGGCCCTGTCCATAGCACCTCACACAGCAGGCCCAGGCATAGCTATCACACTGGGTCCCGGACTGCAGCAATATCCGAGAGGAGAATTGCCTGGGCATGCTTCAGGATCAGGACTCAAGGCGAAACCTGAACTGGGCCCACAGGCATTCAGAGAGGCCTAACAGAGCTGTGGCACTCAGGCACTGAACTGCTGTACTTCAAAGCTTCATTTCATCTATGAAGAAAGGCTGTAGTTTATCAGACAACAGGTCCACCTACTCCACAGTCCCGTCTCAAGGAACAGCAGCAGTAACTGCTTCGGGAGGAATCCCAGAAGATGACAAGTGTATGGTGCTACTTCCCAGAGTATCCCACCTGTCAGAGGCTGGGGCTGGAGGAGCACCTGAGTCAGAAGTGTCTGGGTTTCTTCCAATCATTCTCTTCCTCTGTTTCATCCGGGGAATGGCAAATGCATCCCACTACTCCAATAAAGCACCACAGAGGGTGGGGCCAAGAGAGAGAAGAGAGACCTGAGCCAGCTTCAAAGGTTTTGCATCCTTTGAACACTTCATTCATACATAATTGAAAGGACTATATGTTTGGACTACAAGAAAGTAATTTTTTTTTTTACCCACTACCAGACCCATCATGTGAGCGATGCTGTCATACAATAGCTTTGGGGGAGGTTTGCAAACATGAAGAATTTACTGAGAAGCAAAGTAAACTACTACTGACAGAAAGTGGACCAGAGCCCAGAGCCCTGAGAGGTTCTGACAGTGGGAGGACTCAGAAAAAATAAGCCAGCCTTGACCCAGCATCAAGGGAGGCTGAGAGGAGCAGATGCATGTATTATATTTCACACTAACCTCCATTTGACCAGTTACACAAATAAATCTCTGCTTGTCCTAAGTACACTGGTAGAGATGAAGAGAGAATTTGGAAGACGTCACAATACAGCCAGACCTGCTGGTCACTGCGTTGCGACTGAGCTTAAGGGTTTCAAGAAATGAGTATCAAGCACGCAAGAATAGCACATATAGCCCATAAGGGAAACTGCATCCAAAAACAAGTAATCCAAGCTTAGAAAATAAAAAAAAAAAAAAAAAAAGAAAAAAGTACTTAGGGATTTGATCATGATCACTTCAGTTTCTTGCAGGCAGAGAAGCAGTATCTGGGTCCTGGAGAACATATCCCAGGGCAGCAGGAGACACAGGAGCAATGCCCCAGCGCTGTCCGAACAGGGACCAGGCATCCCCACTGCTACAGGGAGCATGGCAGGGACCTGCAGCCTCCATGGCCAGGGAAAGCATTGTGTCAGGCACAGTGCCTGATAAACTGAACAAATGGAGATGCACATGTGAGGCCCAGACTGCCCTCGGTGCAGCAGGCACCTGGCACGTCTTGTTTTCAGGCAGCACACGGCTGCCGGCTGTGCATGTTCCAGTGCTTCTGCTCTCCTTGGAGCTTATGCTCCCCAGGGACAGGGACAACCCCTTCACCAGTGCATTTACACCATCTCCTGCACTCGATTCTCCTAAGGCTCTGTTACTGAGGCTATTCAGAAGCTGTCACCACAAAGATGGTACAATTAAATGCTCCCCTTCCTTAAATCAGAGTAGCTCAGATATTCACTTATCATTATGCTCTGCAGTGCCTGGTCAGCTTAACTGTGCCAACATTCAAGTGAGCTTGATGGAAACCCTATCATTTTATAATTGATTTAGTTAAACAGATGCTCTCTACCAACAAAAGCAACACTTCCAAACAACCACACAAAGCCTCCCCAGATTAATACAGTAACTGTAATATGGGCTTGTGAAGGGCAGGAACAGAAGTCAAACCCCTAAACCCTTTCACACGCCAACTTCAACAAACCAGCTTCTGCAGCCAGAGGCAGCAACTGCCCCACGTTCCCTGCAACATCAAGGCAGAGCAACATCTTGTACAGGTGACCCTGAGCAGCTGAGACCATCCAGCCAAAGGCATGCTGCTCCCCTGGGTGGGTCAGAAGAAACCCAGCACAAGACAAGTGAAAAATAAGGAACTTTCAGACTGCTTACGACATTCCTGCCCCTACCTCTCGTGCATGTCCTGCCTGCCACAGAAGATGCTGCTCACTGAAATGGCCAATGTCTGACCTGAGCTTCCCATTGGGAAGGTTTGGCTCAGGCCTCTCCAGCACGGGAAGCTGCAAAGCAGCAATGCAGAGGAGAGGGAGTCACTGCTTCAGTGCACTGATCCATACAGACAGCAAGAGGCAGGAGAAGGGGGAAAAAAATGCACTAAAAATTCTTTTGACAGGGTGAAAAATGAAAGCAAAGTGAAACACAGCTCAATCTGTCAAAACAAAATCACAGCAAGCTCGCTGAAAAGAAAAAAAAACACACAGCTCAACTCACATTTTCTAGTAGGCAATAACTGGTACGTTTGTTTTCCTGAAGGTAAGTGGGTGAGATAAGTTTGCCAGACAACGCTGAGCAGATTTGAAAGGTAATCCCACCAGAAGCGCAAATGACCAAATTTTGCAGTGGCTCTAAATCCAAGCAGGGACATTAGGACTTGCTTGCTTCCACCTAGCAATTCAAGAGACTCTCAAGGACGCCTCCACAGTTGCACACTTGGGCTGATGGATGGAATCCAAAGTGCCTGATCAAGACAGGCTTTGCCCTTCCCCCTGAGCTCACTATTCAAAGAGGAGGAAAGATGATGCTCTTAGTAGCAAACAAGGCACAAATTAGCATGGCAAAAGATCCCATATGGTGCATTTCTAGTCAGGATGGTATAGGCCAACCTCAAATTCAGAGTACAGAGAACCCATTAATCTGGTAGGAGAGCCCTAATGATGTTACCCAGAAGGTATTTCAAATGGTGAGACAGCGTGTAATTAGCTTAGGTGGGCCAACCTAATTATTCATGGCCTGAGGAGGCATCTCCCAATGCAAGAGGGGTACAAGATATATATTTATAGTTCTCTCCTGATAAGCTCATTATAAGCTTTCAGAGATGAATGACCACAGCATTTGACTGTTTCCTTGCAACCTGGAGATGCAAGCAGTAATGAGCGAGTGAGCCAGGAAAGCAAAGACAGGACTGCATGGGGCTCTGAGTGGAAAAAAAAAGAAAAAAATCACAAAAGAAATCAAAACACAGATGTCTGTTACTCTACATGTGAAACTGGCATTTGCTAGCTTCATTTTGAAATGGACAATTATATGATGTCCATATTCTAGAAATGTGTGAAAAAGCATTTCCATGAAACCTATTTTAACAAGGCCTCACGCATTAAAAGTAGGAAATAATATGGTGGAAACTGTTAATATAGACCTCAACTGTTAATATACACCTCATATATATTCAGAACTGTATTCGCATCCTAAAAACTTAAAACCATTCTTCCAAATAATCGGCATAAAAAAAAAATCTAATTTCCCAGTGTTTCCATTCCAGCAGACTTTTACCTACTAAGGCTTTTATTAGCTTGAACAGTGTTGCAGGTGCACACCTACACCAAACTGGGACCTGGCACAAGGTATAACAGATAGGAGAAAGAGAATGACTTTTTTTAAGTCTCCTTTTTCTGTTCCTCATTTATTTTCTTCAGGGTACCTCCTAATGTGTCCAAGTCTCCCAAGTACACACAGCTCTTCCAGTGGCATCTGCACTGTATTAACCTCTCCTCTTTATCACATCTGATGGTTGCCTATTTTTGGAAGGGCTGAAACTGCCACTTCTGTGTTACAGATTGTCTCCCCTTTCATTAGGAAGTAACTCCTCCGTGTTCATGTTACAAATCCTTCTTCCCATAACCAAGTGCCAGGTACCCTTACTCCCACAACACCCTTGCACAAAGCTAAGAGGCACAAGCCACCCCTGGCAGCAGCCAGTTAAGACCACTTCATTTAGGCAACCGTTTACAAACAATCAAATAATTAAATATTTAGAAGTAGGGAGTAAATCTTGTGGAATCCTTTATCCCATTGACTTTGATTGCACCACTGAGTTTAAGAGGCTATGGTCCTGCTTCTCAGCAGAAGCGCTCTACAGAAAACTCCCAAGAGCATCTGCAGCATTCGAGAGAACCCTTCCTGTGAAAGAGGTGGAGAGAAGCAGTATTTTGGAGGGAAGAAAATTAAACTTAACCCATGGCTACAATTTCTACCCACTGGCTCAATCTCTAGGCTTCATTCACATGCTAGTTCCGCATTTTCACTTATTAAAATACATTAAATCATTAGGACTTGGTGGAAAAGGAAAAGAACACATATGCAGATACCTAGCAGTGTAATTCAAATTTCAAGATCATCTCTGTTAATTTTTAAAAAGCCTAATAAAGTAGTGGCCAGAAGTACCAAGCAGCTCTAATGACTGTCCTGCTGCTGACCTTCAGTGACTTGTGTATCCATACAGACAAACCTGTCTCCTCCAAGGATGGGACAGTGAACTCATCAGGAGGTTGTGAATTCCATCCCCACCCTCAGGAGTTGGAAGCAGCATCGCTGCCAGACAGGGGCAGGGCTGGGGCTGCCAACAGAGAGCCTGGCCATCCACAAGCAATCAGCCCTGCCAGACAGCCTGCACTGGCACAACCTGTGAACTTTGTCTTCTACTCCTGGGCATTTCTGATAGAACTTTGCCTCTACAGATAGAGAGACTCCTGCTACCCATCACCTTCTCTATTTTGGTACAGGAAAAAGTAGTTTGAAGGTGCAAAACTACAAACAAAAAATAGTATTTGCTGTTTCCCATGAGGGTCAGAGATAGCCTAATGATTTTTTTAGCATTTTTTGAAAGGCTCCTAATGATGCAGCTTCTTACAGTATTCATTTAAGCGTGCTCTGCCCAGCGTCCCAATCAGGCTGATTTATCCACAAGCATTTAAATCACACAAATGAGATTTGGGGATGTACAGCTGCAAGCAGAGCAAATAAACACACCCCACATGTGAGGTCATTTAGGTAGGTTTCCAGTTTAACTGTATTTTTCACCACTAAACCAAAAAACAGTCCTTGCAGGCTGTCCTTAATAGAAATGGCTGCTAGAGCCTGCCCTGACGTATCCCACGCCAACTCAGGAGCTACTTCCACAGGCATCAGATCTGCCATTCCTGAACACTCATGCTGACTCAAAGAAGAGCCCTGGACTACCTCAGTGACAATCCCTTTCTGTGGAGCATGACAGGGTTAGTGCCACCACCTTGCCACGAGGCTCTGCATGCTGGTCCTTCTGCACGGTGCCCTCCCACACAGCTGTCTCCCCAGTCCCATGACAGCACTCTCCCTGTCAGGGATGCTTGCCATGAGAATCCCAAATGGAGAACTCATCCCAGGGACAACTGCCCAAGAGGAGTCCATGCTGAAATATCACTGCTCTGGCTTCCCAGCAAGCCATGGTGTCCCACCACACAGGCCCCTAAGGACACTGCTGCAGTGGGATGGAGCTGACACCCACATACACTCCAGAAAGGCATTTCTCAACCATCAATTACTAAATAAAATCAAGAAACAGACCCTGAAAATGCTGCCATAACTTTATCATCTGTTGGGATGGATCCAAAGAAACACCAATCTAGAAAAAGACAACCGAGTCCTCTCCACCTGCCTGCTTCTGAAGATAAGCTGGAAGCAACACCAACCAACACGGCAGTTCATGCCATACATTGTGAGTAGAAGACCACAGTCTGTGGGATTCAAAGCACAGCCCTAATTTTAAATCAAACCTGGTCCTGTGGCACAACTTTGGCACCACGTTATTTGTACTTTTACATCTACTAAAACCCCAACACATTCTTCCATACAAACTTAGTCCTGAAAAATAGTTCTCAAATCTGAGAAAAAGACTGGAAAATAAAACTCCTTTATAAATACACAGATATTCCCTCATGCTTTTGTAAAGCATAACTGGAAACTCTACTGGGCAAAATCTGGGAACTGCTACCCCAGGAGTAAATGCCGTGACAAGTGGCTTCTTTCCTTATCTGTGGCCAATAAAAGATGAAATGCTCTAGAAATTAGTCACCTCCAATTACCACTATCAGCAAGAACCTTAACAAAGAGCAGATTTTCAATAATAGCCCCCCCCCCCCCCCCCCAAAAGCATTTACAGAAACACATGCTTTTTTTAAATTAACAACCAGACCAACTCACAGCCTGGGACTCACCAGCCAATGCAAGGGAAGAAGAGCTATTGCTCAAACCCCTCTCCCCCGCAGCCCAAGGAAGAACATTTTGACACCTGGCTGCCTGCCTGGCCTTTGTGGTCTGCAGCCCCCACTCCCAGCTCAGTGCAGGGTCTGCCCCTGCCTAAGGAGCCCCACACCCCTTTCTTCCATCCCCTCAGAGTCCTCCAGCCCGGGTATCTCTGCAGCTTCCTTCTCCTAAAGACACAACCATGCTCTGGCAACTGATTTCTCCTCTTCATTTCCTGCCCTGGTTTCAAAAGCTTTTGCTTCTCTTCTGATCACCTTCCTCCTCCCAGCCTGCTTATTTCTGGACTCAGCTCTACTTCTCTATTAACTTCTTACAATTAATATGCAACGAAGCTGGTGAAGGGGCTGGAAATACAGGCATCTTGACCTGTACCAAAAACAGTGTGGCCAGCAGGACCAGGGCAGTGATTGTGCCCCTGTGCTCGGCACTGGTGAGGCCACACCTCGAGTGCTGTGTTCAATTCTGGGCCCCTCACTACAAGAAGGACATTGAGGGGCTGGAGCACATCCAGAGAAGGGCGACGAGGCTGGGGAAGGGGCTGGAGAACAAGTCCTATGAGGAATGGCTGAGGGAACTAGGGTTGTCCCAAATGCTCTCAGCAGAAGGCTTTGGGTCACCTGAGCAGAGCAGCCAGGACGAAACTTGGGTAGAAGGTATATTAGCAGAGGCTAAAAATAGAACATTTCAATTTCTAAGGCTGCGGCTTTAGCATTTCACACAGCACTAAAACACTTAACAAGCATGCACTTATGGATGGCAAAGTGCTAGAAAAAACCAGCAAATTAACAAAATAAAGCCAGTTCTGATAGCATGAAATTCTTGTCACTCCTGGATTAGCCTGTACTCCATTTATCAACCTCTCTGGGTCTGGGCTTGTGGTCCCTAATTTTAGGGAGGTGCTTTGAGAAACGTGGCATTTCTTCCCTCTCTAGGAAAAAAACCTCATCTGCACCACATATTTTTAAGATTAAGAATCCAAGGTCAACCTCTTAAAAGGAGTTGTAGTGGTGAAATATTTTTCCAAACCACATTTCAGTGAAGGAGGAATTTCATCTTGACTTGCGATACTTGTTTTTAAACTAGGTAAGTTCTGGGTTTTTTTTGGCTCTTTAAAAAATATCAAAAAAACAGGACACCAAAGCCTGATTAAATCAACACTTTTCAGGTCAATCCTGGTAACCAAAGTGACAAAGGTCAAGAACTACAGAAAAAAAGATGATGATCTCATGACGGACATTAAAGATGTAGAAAAATATTGTCTTATTCTTGTTCTGCCAAAAAAAAAAGAAAAAAGCCAAACTAGCAGTGCCTGACAATAGCTTGAGGTAGCTGAGCAAACTCACAGAGAGAAGACTGGATTAGTAAAAGGGACCTCTGCTTGGTCAAGACGTTCCTCATTTGGGCAGAAAGTCAATACAGGACCCTCACAGACCTCCTGATCATGGGAGGCAATTAAAGCTGGATGGAGCAACCTCTTCTGGTTCCACAGATGTGTGTGGTCAGAGATATTTACCCACAACTAGAGAGGGGGTTGTGTTGAGTCAGAGTTAAACAAGCACCCACCCTGAGGGCAGCACCTGTTCCTCCAGCCCCAGTAGCTCCCAGGTGCCCATGGGTGCTCCCACATTCAGTATTAATATCAGCCCAGGCAACTCGGATGGAGGAGATCACAGTGCATCTGCATCAGCCAGCCTGGCTGTGAATAAGGTGGGCACACAGGGGAAGGAAGAAAGGAGGGGGAAAAGAAGAAAAACCACCAGTGTCCTTCACCTGGCGAAAATTCCCTGCGTGATGCAGAGAAATGTGCTGTTCCTAATGCCAGCGAGCAGGGCAGAAGCAGACCCTTAAAACTCAAAATCCAGAAATCCATCTCAAACCTGTGCCTTGTACTGACATTTTGGAAAAGAAACCCAGCAGAACAAATTCCTCCAGAAACTGCTGATCTCTGCAGGCTTCAAGGACATGTAAAGAAACATTTACATGCTGAGTTTTAAAGTGTAAGAGCAACAGAAGAGGGCTGTTTGTTTTTAAAACCTGTTCCCAGGCTGAAACCCTCAATTCCAGAGTGAGCCCAATGTACACAGAGGTGTTTACAAGCCTCTCCAATGAGAATTATTTTATAAACGGAAGAGCGGACATAAGCTGAACTGTAGCCTTGAGAGTTATGAGCACAACACTGCATTCTTCCTGTCTCCAGAGGTGACCCATCTTTACATGTCATTTCAGACTCACATTCAAGTGTTAATTTGGGACTGATGACTCACGATTCCTGTTTTCCAGAACATTCAACCCAATATTGCAAGGAAACCTGTTGTGGGTTTTTTTCCTCCCCCCATAGCTGAGTGGCTGGGTAAGAACAGGAAAGGCAGGAAGAAGTAAAAAATTGAGCTAAAAAAAATGGATAAACAGTTCTGTTAACCTTTCCTGAGCCTTTCCAAGTGATGCGCTACGGAGGGTCCCCCCTGCCCAAGTCACAGGGCACAGAGGCTTTGTGTCAAATGGCCACGTGCTCATTGAAAGTGCTAAAGATGCTTGGTGGAGCAAATTGAGGACAGAGGCCCAAACATCCCAGGTGCACCATCACACACGCAGTCTCTTCTAGGAGTTGCACCACACTGCTGTGGGCTCAGGGGAAGAATATTATAAGTATTTATTAGTTCAGAAAACCAAGTACATAAGACCTCCTGGCTCCGCAAACATACATGGGGAAAAAAAGAGGAGGAAAAAAAGGCTGCTGATCACTTAAACAGGCTGGGGGAAAGCCAGCAGGGCTATCTCTAGCAGAACAAAAGCTCTCTCCAGCCAGCCCCAGGCTCCAGCACAGTCCCCAGGAGCACGTTGCTGCAGCAAAAGTGAGGACCTGCTGCAGATACCAAACCCTCCTGATGGCCCCCAAAGCTGCCCTTTGCAGGAGGCCAGTCCTTGGCTTCAGCGCCGTTCACAGACCGTTGCCAAGGCTGAAAGCTTTTTAAATGCTCTGCCTATTTAAACAGCATCAAAACAAGAGGGCTCCAGGTGGAAACCTGTCCAACAGGTCCATGCAGGTGCCATGGGATGGAGCAGCACCGGCCGGGTCCACCGCCTCCGGGTCCAGGATGCTCTTAAAGAAGAAAAATGCAGATTATGCAAGATATCTAGTGGAGACAGGCTGAGGGCTCCAAGGTAAAGTGGGACCACATCACACCACAGTTTGGACAGACACTAAGGGCCACCCTCCCCACACCTGGGGAACTGCCCTGTGTCCTGCTCCCACAGGTGTATCCTGGTAAATTAATCCCAGGGGGTAGTCTTTGCTCTCCACTGGTAAACAAACAAAGGAATTAAGTGATAAAATTATCTACTACCAACTCACATATAAAACTACAGCCAGCCTGCACTGCCAGCAGAGAAGTATGGAAATATTCAAGGCTCCTTCGAGCCCTCTCATCAGCTGTTTTTCCTTTCTGAGAAGCATCATCTTTTCTGAAGATATGGCAGAGCCTACAATAATTCCTACCAAAAGTGACATTACTTCATTTCCTCTGGAAAACAACAGCTCTGCCAGCCCCTCCTTCCCCTGTCTTGCTCTCTCATGAGCAACACACTTGGATCTCCATGAAGGGGGTAAGGTCACAAGCAAACGCCTGGATTGCTCCCAGATTAGCAGCCCGGAGGGAGTAATTCCAACAGAAAGCATTTATAATATTCTTGGTATTAAATGCTTTTGGCCAAGATGAAATTCGTTAAAGTTTGCACTTTTGTTTTTTCAAAGCTCGGAAGTAATTTCTTTCCACAAAGCCGCCTCCACAGGCTGAATTTGTGGGAAAAGGGAAATTTCGCACACGGGAACCAGCACAGCTAAATAATAAACTGAGGCAATTGCTCAGATGCTGAAGCCTGATCAATTATTCCCCACAGAACAAAATACCCCCATTAGAAAGGGAAATTGTTGTACCTAAACTGATGGTTTTACCATCCTAATTTCCTGAGATTAATTCTGTTTGAGTCAAACCTTTATCTAAATATAAACAGGAAAACTAAACATAAAAACACCAAAAAAAAAATCTTGACTACACTTTGGCTGAAGAGCTTTATGAGGAGCAGCTGGTTTATCCCCAAGATTTCTGAATCATTTTATTCAGATCCAAGAACTCTTTGAAGAGGCTGACAAGACCCCATTAAATCACCAAGTATTTAACAGTTCCATTTATTACATTTTGCCCTCCCTCCTCTTCCCAACACAAATCAATATTTTCTTTTTTTCTCTCCTTTTTTTTCCCCCCAACTCCACTGATTCTGCACACAATGAATTCCTATCACAACATTGGATGGGGAGCACCTCATCTATTAAAATGCCATCAGTATCAGCTCTGTAGGTGATGACTGCAGAGAGGAAATAACATTGCTTCCCTCCCCCCAGCATTCCCTCGATAGCTTCACATTTTCTCGAGGAAAAGGGCACTGTGCTCTCAGACTGGAACTGATAAAAACCACTATGGAGCAAAGAAGGGCCTAAAGGCTGAATGAACCAGTTTTAACTCCTGCAGAACAACACTTTTTCTTTCTAAGACTGAGCCTGAAGAAAACAGTATCTGAGGAAAATATTGGATGAATTAAAAAAGAACACAGTTTTGGGCTTTTTTGGTGCCAGCTGGAATCCAACCCACCTTCTTCCACCGAGTTTTTATAATTAATAAAAAAGTCCAAAGAAAACACAGTAAAAATCATGTTTAAACCTCAGCAAAGCCTGGTTCGAAAACACTTTCAAACAAGCTGGAGCAAACCTGCAAGTGTAGTGCATGAACATCTCTCTCATCACAAGCAATACATTTGCCCCAGCAGCAGAAGTCCTGCCCTGCACCCTCAGGCACAGGACCTGCACCGTTGGCCCACCATAAAGGCAGCAACTCCTGCCAATTCAGGCCAAAGGTTAAATATAATCTTGCAGATTGGTACATGCCTCATTTGAGAGATTTTAACACGCAGTAAGAGCCATCAGGTCTCAGATAACTGCTGAGAGGGAAATGTGGGAGCATTGAGACATCCATGACGTTGGGCTGCCCAACAGTCCTTGGCTGAAAATACTCAGAAATATTCCCACTGTGGTGATTTCACACAGAAGCACAGCAATTTGATGACTAATGGCCTCATAAAACCCATAAAGACAAAGACATTTTAAACATTTCAGATTATTATTCTTTAAATAGTTGAGGAGAGGTTCCCATCCATCAGTAACAAGAACAGATACCCACCCCTGCACTGCAACACTCCTGTGGTCCCTAATGGCATCTTGTGAAAAACATGGATCTGGGACAAGCAAACACAGACAAGTAACAAATGACCAATCATTGAGTACTGGGATTTAAACAGCACTTTGAAATGAGCTGCAAATAGCTCTAAGAATGGTGGAGAAAGGAAGGAGGAATCCCTTCTCTTGTATAAACCCTCACTGCCCTGATGTGCTCTTCTGCTAAACATCCCTGCTGGCAGGCAGGAGCATCCCAGCTGGACCAGAGGAGGCACAGGACAGTGGGTGGAGTGCTGACAGCAACACCTCCTGGTGTGCTCCAGAGAAACCATTGTCCTTGCTCGAAACTTAATATTGATTTATATCCTGAAGCATGGAGCCATACCCCATCCAATATTCTTAATTTCAAAGGGCTGGGGTTTGTTTTGAGTGGCTTTTTGCCTTAATCTCAGTTGCTCCAGCAGTTCATGTATATTTAATGACTGGCATCATCTCAGATGTTGTTGAATTTTGGCCCTCAGTAATACCCTGTGGCAAGGAGCTCTGCAAACTGACAGGGGGAACATTCCCCGTTTCCTTTGGAGTGCAGCATTAAGGCTGCATAGTTAAATTCCCAGAGGCCAGGAAATGAAAATATTAAATATTCTAATAACATCACTAAAGAAGTCATGTTTTACATATATGTCATTCCAATCAAATATTTTTCCTGTTTAATCATTTAGCTTTAATGCAACTCATGCTGGTGTTAAGGGTTCGTGCACAAAAAAGAGAAAGATCTCACACAGAAATCCCATAGAGGACACAGCATAACCAGGCAACCAGTACTGCAGACTCCTGGAATTCAGGTTTTCTAATTTTGTTGATTCTAACAAGACAATCTTAATGGTAGAGTAATTATATAAATTACCTGGCATACATAACACTGTATTTATACATAATAAATGAACTCTTGCAGAGGAAACGCCAATAAAATATCATAACTAACCTTTTATTCAGTTTCGCTCTTTAAAAAAAAAAATCAAAGGCAATGTGTCTGGCATAAAACAATGAGCAAAACCAGCTTCTGTGAGAAGCTTCTTCAAGCAGAGCTTTGCTTAATTGTGGGCAATTAAGAGATTTCCAGGAGGCTGGGGAGGACAAACCAAGAGGCACATCTCTCCCAAAACAGCCACACAAAAAAATTCAACATCCCCACTCCAAAATCTAGCAAAGATTTAGCTGAAGTTGCCAGGACCACAACCCCACAACGTTAAAGAAATTGAAGGAGAAAAGGATAATTCCTATTTAAGAGATGCCACACAAAGTGAAACAATAACCTCCCCCTTTTTTCATTAATTCAAAACAAGCTCTCCAGACAGGAGCCAAGCACAGATGCAGCACAGCTGAGATTGTCCAGCAGGAGCAACCAGTTAGGCCAAAGCTGTGATATTTCATACAAACATTTCAAACTAACAATAAGATTTCACAAGCATGACAGATGCACCAGGAGCGTTCAAGCAGATGCTGGTCTGACAGTCTTGCATTTCTCTGTCTTTTTAAGAGAGGGATGGGATAAAGGTCAGCGAATCTGCAAGGGAATTGCAGCCCTTCTGGAAAAGGCATGAGAGCAAGACTCCCACCTGCCTGGCATTTCTGCCTGGGACCCCCAGACAGGCACAAACATTCTGTCCTCCTCTGCATAATCTTCCTGCATGCACCTCACACTTGAATTGGTGGGTTTGGGTTTGTGTTTCGGGGTTTTTTTTATTTGGTTTGGAGTTTTTTTTTGTTACACTTTAGCATCAGTCCTATAGGAAAACACTGTACTTCACAGGCTGCTCTCCAGGCAACCCACAGCAGAGCTCTGCCGCAGCAGGTTTCTGGCCTGGTCCAAGCATCCTCTCTAAAAGCAAGGTTTCGAGTGGCTGGCATTACTGGGACCCCCTTACACAAAGCTGCTTGTAATCAGAGAATGGTTTGGGTTGGAAGGGAACTTAAAGGTGATTCAGTTCCAACCCTCCCACAATGAGCAGGGAATTTTCTTAACTGGATCAGGTTGCTCAAAGCCTCATCCAACCTGGCCTTGAACAACAATGACAGGGCACCCACAACTTCTCTGTGCAACCTGTGCCAGCATCTCACCACCCTTGCAGGAAAAAATCTTCTTCCTAATACATAATCTACATCTCCTCTTTTTCAACTTAAAGACATTACTCCTCAATCCTACTCCTGCACTCCTTGATAAAGACCCCCTCCAGACCTTTCCTCTAGGCTGAGTACTGGAACACTGCAATAACACCTCCTCAGAGCCTTCTCTTCTCAACAACCCCAACTCTCTCAGCCTGTCCTCATAGGAGAGGCACTCCAAGCCTTTGAATCCTCTTCGTGGCCCTTCTCTGGACTTGCTCTAAGGCCTCACCACTTAACACCACAGCTCTCCTTCAACCCACTCCCCTGTGAGACTTTGAAAGCAACTAGATGCGAACAGACACTTCCAACCCATTTTTTTGAAGAAAGAATAAAAAACAAACACTGAAAGGTCAGCAAACCAGATTTGAAATACATACACATAGTCAAGAAAAATCAAACCATGAGCTTTGACTGAAGCCAGAAGAACAATTTCTGACCTCAGTCTTCAAAGACAAGGAAATTCAGAAATAACACTGACTCTTGAATTACTCATCCCTACTGTGCTTGGCTGTTACAATCCACACAGGCCACCCAAAGTTAGAAAGACCTCCAGAAAAATGTTCAACTCAAAGGGATATTTTAAAAACAAACCCAAGGCAGGTTACGTGGTTGAAACAGAATGCACAGCATCCATCAACAGTGTTGTAGATGCACTCCTGAACTTCAACAGACACACTCATCTGGCTATAATTTACAAATTAGCACGAGGTAAAATAAGAATTTCCCCACACCTTGAAATCCGAAATACCAACTATTACCCAGAGTTAATGCCATCCTCCCCTACCTTTCAACAGTCAATACATTTTTTCAAGGTGATAGTGTATCTTTGGCAAATATTTAAGCTCTTGGCTCTGTTCTCCTTCCCTTGGGTGCCAGTCTGATGGACACCAAACCCAAAATTGTTATGGTGGGGGAAGCAGTAATCCTGGTTTTGTCTGATCCATTCCTATCACTGTTTCTGATGTATCAGATGGTTCGTGCAACCACACACAAAATAAGGGTACAGAGCTGGCAGCTCAGCAAAAGGGGTTCTTTTACACCAGAGCTGGCCAAGGCAGCAAACACCGATGCTAGGAGAGCACAAGGGAGAGCGTGTGAAAAGACCACCCTGCTGAAGGACAGCACACACACCCCTCTTTCTCAGACAGCAGCACTTTGGCCCTATTCTGACAAGCGTGTCATCCCCTTTGCCCAGTGAGGTGGGATGCAACTCCTCACTAGGGCACAGCTGCTGGTGGGACATAGAGGAGAGGTACCTGCAGCAGCTCAGCCCCTCTGGGTGCCTGTCACTGCTTGAAGCAGCACTGCCATGAGCTAACATATCCCAAACTGCCACATCTACACATATTTTAAATCCCTCCAGAGACGGTAACTCCACCACTTTCCTGGGTAGCCTGTTCCAACACTGGGCAATCTTTTCCATGGGATAGGTAGTATTTCCTAATATCCAGTCTAAACCTCCCTGAGGCAATTTTAGACCATTTCCTCTCGTCCTACCACTTGTTTGGTAGAAGAGACCAACAGCCACCTCACTACAACCTCCTTTCAGGCAGCTGTAGAAACTGATTTATAACAAAATGGCTTGAAACCAATATTTCCATCAAAGGTGCTTCTGCTTCACCCTTTCTCAAAATACAAAGTGGTCTCCCTGTTGGGAAAGATAACGAATACTGGAAATAAGAACAGTTTTGAGCAGAAGCTCCCAACGAAACAGAACACTGTAAATTACCTGAAGAAATCAACTATTTCTTCCTCTATCAGATTGTTTATCCAACTAATCAATACCAATTTCTCCTGCCTGTTTTCTTTTCTCATCTATCACAAGGACGGCCACGCTCTGCTCAGATCCTTAGTGTGCAGTGCTGAGCTGAGCATTGCCCCCAGGAGCTACTGGTGATCCTTCAGCAGCTTTTGGTGTGAGACACCTCTCAACTCAGCAGAGTTGGAGACATAACATATATACATACATATCCACACTTTACTACCTCAATAGTCCTTCCTGCACGCAGCAGTGCCCTGCAGTAGAAACAACACTGCTTCACAACACTACAAGAACATGCCTTTCCCCTGGGAAGGAGGCAAAGCCACAACTGCAAACATTACAAAAAACCAGAATATTTCACACAATAAAATACACTAAGCTTGCAAAATGGCTTGTAGTAGCTGGCAGAGAAGCAGTGTTTACAAGGATAGCCAACAACTTCAGAGTAAACCGTGTAAGTCAATTAAATAGCACTCTGCGGCGCGGGTGACAGTGTCATGGATCATCCAGTGCTCAGACAGTGGAACTGTTGATTTTAGTCAAAGGCAGCAATCTGGTAGTAAATACAAGCCAACAACAGACTGGTGTCATTAGAAAGTATGTGTTCCACCAATTACAAAATTAATTATAAAGACATGTCAGGTTACTCATCCAGAAAACAAATATTCACTTCACGACATTAAATGAGAGATGGTGGCTCACCTTCAACAGTATGCAAATGAATTGCTTGGGACTAACCCAGTTATCTCCAACACTGGCAGGCACCCAAAACCTAACCCAAGATACCCCTCAGGTATGAGATGGATGAGTATCACCCTGCATGAATCAAGTTTGGAAACAAGGAAAACGCAGGTGGGGTGGCAAAATGAAAACTGCAGTCCCAGCGAACAAGTTCCATGGTAAACTTTCTAATTTACATGCAGTCAAGTAATTATAACAACCATAATGCTGTGGGAGTCCCCATGCCCAAGCTGGGGAGGGATGGATAATCTCAACCCTTGCCCCAAGACAGGGCCATGTGTGCTGACAGACACCTGCCCAGATGACCTTTGGAGGCCACTGCACATCTCAAGGTCAGCCAGAAGACTGTCGCTTTTGTATTTGGGAATAGGCTGGTTGACTGTTTTCCCTTTAAAGGAATTTTGGCAAAGGCACTACAAAAACTTTGGTGAAGTGTGGGTGTTGTCGTGATGTTATGACTTCAGAAAATCTGCACTATGTATTTCTGAGGTAAATCTCCCACACGTTCCTGTACAGAAAGGATCCTGTACCTTGTCAGATCACCCAAGAGCTGGGATACGAGACTGCCCTCAGCTCAACGAGCCATTTGTACGAGGTTCAGATGTGCTTGCACACACAAGACTACAGATTTCATAAGGTAAAATTATACACGTGCCATTGTATTTCCCAAGCAGTAATTAGGCTTCTCCAAGCCAAAGCATGGTGCCATTTAGAACTAGATAAACCCTCCTCTTCCCTAGATTTACGAGGAATGCAGCTGCTGAGGTGCCCATTCACATTTGCTTATCTAGTTTTCCCCAGGTGATGGGTTTTCTCCTTGGGGCAGCCCTGCAGACCATTTACATTGCCTCTGCCACATGAAAGGACAAATCTAGCTTCTGTAGCAGACACCTTCGTCCCTCTTGTCCAGCATGTACTTACAAAAACACTGCAAACTGACAGGCACATGCATTAGTTTAAAGAGGGCAATGAAAAATATGGATGAAAAGAAAAACAAACTCCAGATACTCATCCTTCCACTTTTCCTGTGAAGCACCTGCAGCTCTGAGATAGGGTTTATTACATTCAGAGCAGCCGTAGACGCTGAACCACCTTTTTATTGCTTTGGGGACTTGCATCATGGTTACCTTCAGGTTGACAAATACTGTCTCATACAGCACAAGAAAACAAAGTTGGCTCCCAAGGAACAGGATAAGGATTTCATATATATGTGTGTGTGCCCATAAAAACAAATTATGCACACACATTTGCATATGGGAGACGCTGACATTTCCTTATCAATGCAAATAGCCTGCCCTGAGGCTATGTGATGATAGGAACAGTGTGAGATGTGCATGTGAGGAGTCTCACACCCAGCCCCTTGTCACACAGGTACACATACTACGGGTGTTTTCCAAGTTCATTCTTGAGCCTCTGCCTCAGACTTGACCTGGCTTTCGTATGCAGGGGCAAATGCTCCTCACAATGTGCTCATCAGGTCTATTTCAGAGGAGAATGATCTTGTTGCAGATACAGAGGAATCCGTTTGCATCTCAAAACACAGCAGATTTAAATCTTCTGCCTCAAAAATTATAAAAATAAATGTTGTCCCCTACTGAAAAGCTACATGAGATGATTAGAACAACTTTGCTTGTTTTGCAATGGTTAATAGCCCCTCCCACCTCCAACCACCACCATGCAAGCTCACACAATTACAGTAGTTAAAACAAATAAATCAGAACTGCTTCTCCAAGCCATAACAAAGCCCAGAAGCCTGCGGACCCCGAGCAGCCTTAGAGGCAGCGTTATCATTTTTGCACAGTTGCAGGGAGCTCTATTTATATAAACACCCTCATTGTTTCTGCTGCAAGCGCATGGATTGGAGTTATCTCTGCTATCTGGCTCTGTCCTTGAGACACAGCTTGCCTGCTCGCTCCTCTCCACTCTGTGACACAGCTTTCCTACTCCAGGCAAGACCAGGATGGCTGAACTTCACCAAAGGCCCTGGGAAGCAGCATTTTACAGCTCCGCTCAGTTTTTCCCTTGAGGTATGCTTCTGAATTGCTAACGCTGCAGGGAAAAGGCAGAAATCAAGCTGTCCCTCCTGGTAGCACAGCCAGACCGCTCTCCAGAAGGGCTGCTCTGCACTTAGGGCACCTCTGCATCCATCAGGACCACACGGAAGGGTCAGGGAGGGAGCAGAGCCAGTGGGTGAGACTGGCAGGGACTGGAGAGAAAGCTCTAACAGCCCAAACACTCATACTGGGTATTTCTCAGTCAAAACAGCACCTTTGTGTTTTTGTAGTCCTGAAGTTCCATCCCAGCCATGCTCTAGGAAATGATGCTACATGGGAGCCAGAGGCTTAGACATGAAGGCTGCTCTCAAAGAATCTGGGGTCACGCACTCCCCACACTCCAGAGCTCAGAGCTGCTGGCAACCCAGACGCAGCAGAAGACTAATCTTCAAAATCTCACATGAACATGGGCAACTGCACCAACAGTCACAAGACATTTCATACCTTCTAAAAGCAATTTACATTTTTTTTCTATTGTTTTTAAACAGGTTTGGGGGGTTTGTTTATTTGTTTTTAAACAAGTAACTTGCTATCTAACTTCCACTTTGATTTGGCTTTCACAGGTCTGTCTTTGCTCATGGGAATGACATTTTATTTGTGCTTTTTATGAAGTTTTAAATTTAAAGCTCTTTCACATTTTTAATCAACTGTCTATATTAATTTCCTCCACAATTTAGACAAAGTTTACTTGTATCAGTTTCTTCAGCTATATTCCCTGTTGCTGAATAAGGTTCAAACATACTCATTTCCTCATGATGGATTATTTTAATTAGATTCTACTCCCTTTGAAGTATACATCTTCGCTGGATGGTTTCCATCTCTTCTGGAGTTTCACCTTTTGCATTGCTTTGCCAGGGCTCCACGCTGCGTTCCTCACCAACCCAGCTCTCAGCAAAAGCACACAGGAGTACTGTGAGTATCCTCCTATCAGCAAATGTTCAGTTTAGTAAAGCATACTGGTTTATCTGGTTTTGCTGCTGAATCTTCAGCTGCAATCTAAACTGGTTTAGATGGTTAATAAAACATTAAAGATTAAATAAATGAAAGTGTTTAAATCCAGACTGACGTGAAGACATTCTTTACTTTCAAGAGTATCTACTACACGCTATGTGCTTACTAAATATGATGAGAGCCTCCCTAAAAAGAGGCTTTAAATACAGACAAGTAAGAAGCCACAGGCAACCCTGGTGCTCAGCAGGCTCACAGAGCAGTTTTCAAGACTAACAGTTGACAGCTATTGAAACATTCACTGAGCAACGTCCATGGAAACATGCATGAGATGCTCAGCAGTTTTTGAAAAAGATCAAGACATTAATTTCAGCCTCTCATGTGTTACTGATTTTCAAAGGCATTTTGAAACATTCACAACTTTATCCAGAAAGCTTTTCAGCAAAGATTTGATATTAGTAAGAACTTCATCAGCAAGTCCAAGAGTTTGAACACAAACTTCCTAGGAAAAAAGGAGCAAACCACAGCCACCACTCCAAGGAACTGTCTTTGTGAGAGGAGATGGAAATAACGTGAAGAGGGGAAGATGCTTGCATTGTCTGACATTGTGGTCATGGTGAATCAGCCAGAAAGCTCCCATGAGAAAAGTCTACAAAGAAATACCAACTGTTTAATGCTATATTTAAATATTTCCTAATGTATGGTGGTTACACTCAGCCTAGACAGTAAAATAAGCACAATTGAGACTGGTAGGATTAAAACCAATTGTGCCAGTCCAGTTTGATGCATCATAAATCACCGTGCTTGTAGCGGGTAGACATTCAAACACTTCTTGGAAACTTTTGTCTTTGCTTCACATAAGTAATCACAGATCCAAGATGCCTAATTTTTCAATCATTTCGTTGTGTTCCTAACCACCTGCACTTCCTAAATCCCTAAGAAAATGTTGTCTTTTGATGAGCCAACTGCATGAATCAGTAACAATACCGTTGACGAGGGATGTATTTTGTCAATACAAGGGCAGAAAAAGAATGGATCAAACCAACTTCTGGGACTCAGCTAAGGTGCAGAAGTAATTCCATTAATATGCTTAACTTAGCCTCTTCTGTTTAACTGATGTTTAACAAAACCAGCGCTTGGCACATCTTGAAGAACCGGGCACACCTCTAAGGTACTGCAGGGCCAAAGTACTAGAAATCAAAATAATTAAATTAAATTAAATCCATGGGTACAAACTCCACTTCCATGGCTTTCCATACTGCTTTTTCCCCACTTGCATCTCAGGGTTTTTTTTAAGCCATTGTTATATTACTATAATAAAAAGACTAACTTTCCCATTAACCACAAGTAAATACATTTTAACAGTTCAAAACAATGAATGCGAGAAACAAATCACTCCAGCCCTGCCATCCTGGTAGGATCACTGAGTCTCAGCAACAAAAGGTTTCAATCAAATAGCCACAACGTTTGTCCATCAGATTTAGATTTGTCCCGAAATGCAAGACAGACTTTCCTTCTTCCCGCCTTGCAGAGCCAAAAGCACAAGAAACCGAGAAAATTAAAACCTGCTGCATTATTCTGCAACATGCTACAAAATGTAATAAAAAGCCAAATGCCTCTTTGCCTTCCCCTCCTCATCAAGCTCAATTATTTTTTAAAACAGTCATGTAGTTGCAGCCCTGCCTACATCTCCAAAAGCTAAACAATTATGCCACAATAGGAGTATTTTGTTCCCTTAGAAAAAAAAAATCATCTAATGAAAAACTATGTTGGTGGTTGAATCCGTTTCCTTTAGGAGGAGTTGGCTGTAATCTCAGTGGGACTTGAGGTTTCAGCTATTCATACTGCTCATAGCAGTTTCTGTTTTTTCTCAAAGCAATGTAACCCAGCAACACAGAAAAAGCTGTGATTAACTTCTTCTGAGATACGAGATGTCACGGCAATGCAAGTCGCCTCTTCGCTGAAGAGAACCATAAATCTCTATTGCTCTGTCCTTTTTCCACAGCCATCTCCCAGGCAGAAGCTAAAGGGAAAGTTAGACTGAAATTTTCTCATTTACCTCAAGACAACTTTACTGTAGACTCAGAACTCTCAGACCAGAGATCATCCTTCAGAGTTGCAAACTGCGTCTCTCAGACCCTAATCAATAGCTTTGGTCCCTCACCAACCACAAGAGAGCTTTAAAATTAACAAGCATTATATTAGCTGACTTTATCTAATGAATAGCTCTCAGCTGTCTACACACACAGAAAATGTTTCCTTTTATTTGTATGCAAATGTCCATATGTGATGGAATGAAACTGGAAGGGAACATCTGTGCATCAAAATCTTACATAAATTATATAATTTTTAAAAAATGCATTAAAAACTGGTGTCAGTCCCAATAAACTAAACACAAGCAAACAAAAAACTGCTAAGGAGAACAGTAAAAATAATGTTAGAGAAAATACTCTTTCCCCACATATCTTATATGAGGCACCCAGCATCACCTTGACCTCTGAAACAGAACAGCTATACAGTAAGGCATGCAGGTTCTGATATTTGAGGATAATTAATAATTGATAGCTTATAAAAAGGACACAGCCGGCTGCTTCACCAACACACAGATCCTGGGACAAACTGTGGGTTCACACTGCCCAGCACAGCCCTGCTGCCCAAATCCCTTTGGGATCTGATACAACACACAGACTGGCTGCAGAGCCTTTACCCAAGAGCCAAGGGGCAACCAGCATCTCCACACACCCACAGAACAGAGACTGAACTTCCCAGCACGGGAGAGCTGCTGGAGCTGCCACTGCAGCCGCAGAGAAGCCAGAGCCCTGCCCTGGCACAGTTGCTCCATCGCTCTTCTCCAGCCCTGGTGGCCACGATCCACGTGCTGTTCCCAGAGAAGCCCAGGCCTTCCTCTGCCCAAGCACTTAACTAAGGAACACACTGACACAGCACATTTTTATGCTTTAGGATTTATTATTTTTTTTAATGACAGGTTCTAGCATCTCCTGTGTATATTAAAATTGGTCTTCCAGATCTTCCATCAACATCTGCTCCCCAGGCCAGGGGTGAACTCCCAAGATGACACTAAGAGGCTGTACTCTCAAACCAGGACATCTCTCTTAAGATAAGCTGTTTGACACAGCCTCTTTCCATGTCTCTGGGTAATTTTTTCCCCTCTTGCTGCAAGTTATGAACTCCGGGTTTTCCAAGTTGCTGTGCCCCAGCCCTGTTATTATTGCTCTGTCCTACAGTGCCTCTCCCAAGCACCCAGGTGCTGCAGAAGAAAGAAAGAGATCATTCCCTGCCATCCAGAGCAGCAAAACATCTTGAGAAAAACTGCTGAAGGATAAGCTGATGGGCACAAGATGAAAGCAAAGCAATCCCAGGGACGAAAAGCATGACTTTTATATTTTGCAAAGTTGACCAGGTGTTTTGGGGGCTTTTGGTGTTGGGTTTTTTTTTAAAAAAAAAAAGACTGAAAGAAAGAAAATTCAAATCAGAAGACAAGAATAAACTCACCACAGCCAAAGCAGCATTGAAGAAAAATCACTACCTCAAGACTAAAATGCCTGCTGCATTCAGCCACACAGCATGGTTTTGCCCCCGGGATTTCCCCCTTCCCCACACAGCCCTGGTGAAATGACACCAGCTGAGCAGAAAAGAGAAAATGAACCCAAAACAGGCATTTCCAAAGACACACAGGAACGGGGCATCCTTATTCCCCCCGCGCTTTCCTGTCTGGGAAGCAGCACTTCAGGAACCAGCTATCAGCTCTTAATGAGTAGGTTTGTAACTTGCAAGCCCCACAATGAAACAGGGGGTGGCTGAGGTTGTCACGCTGTGGTAATAATCAAATTTAAGGGGATTATAATCATTACAAGCTAATCAGGGTAGAATTATATATTTTTAATTAGCAGCTGCTGTGCGGTTTAGGCACTGGAATCCCCCAGCTGTTTGCTGGTAAGTGCAACCAACAGTATCCTATTTGAAGTGCAAAATACATAGTTTTACATGAAAAATATATTAAGGAAATTTTAAAGTTGCCCTTAAAAATACTATATACTGTAAAGCCTCATTACAGATCATTCTTTTTGCTTTCAGTATTGGAAAGGGTTTTTTTTAAGCCCATAAATTCTTGCATTTAAATTTACACTGAACCTAGGCCAAATATAAAAAGGGAATCATTTACAACACATTGTGTATATTGTTACTTCAAAACACATAGTAGTTACCCATAAATCCTCCAGCATTTGGTAAAAATGCATAGTGTTTGTCTACTCATTGTAAGTCTAGGAAAGGACATATTCCTGCAGAGTCTGAAGAGGTATTCACTGCATGAATAATAGAAACTGAATAAAACTTGTCATTTGAATTTTCTTGTAACAACACAGTTCAATCCAAGATTCCCAAGCAGAGAAACAGATCTCCACAGTTTCTGTAACCGCCCCTGCTCACAGTCGTATTTTTAAATTATCCTTCAGCTTCATTTTAACTCAGAACCTTTCTGCGTTATCGCAGAGAGACTCCAACAGGCACCAGCCCCCAGAGATCTTGCTTTGTTTAAAAATAAAGCAAACCAAACCAGCCAGTTCACCTGGAAAAAAGCTGTGTTGAAGAGCGTTCAATTATAAGGAGGTTGATCAGCCCCTGTAGATGCTTGCTAAGAAGAATGGCACACAAATTTGGCAGAAGGCTACCAAAAAAATACCCCAATTGCAAAGGAACTGATCATGTTCAAACACATTCTTCAAGCTCCCAGTGTTAGACTGGCCTCCTCCTCCACAGACCAACAGCACTGTGACATCCTGGTCCAACACCAGGGAGCAGCTCAACTGAATCAGAGCACACTCAGGCCCCTCATCCCCACCATCTCCCACCTCTATTAACCAGTCCCTTCAACTAATGAAAATACCCACTAGTACAAACTGGTTGGGAAGTTTCTGCAAACTCTTCCCACTCACCCTAAAGTCACATTATCAGAAGGCAAATCAACTCCAAAGATGAGAAGACTCACAAGGACCATTAACAATTACCAAGACACAGGTCAGCATGATAAGACATAGGTTAACTGAGCATCCACAAGTCTGTTTGCCCTCTGCATCACCTTATTTTGACTAGACCATCTCTATCGAGCAAGTCTGGGCTGTCTCCTGGATGTGCTACCTGGGACACAGCAACTCCCTCCGAGGCCTCAACAGCTCCCCTGCACATAGCTAAGATTAGTCTTAGAGGGGCTAAAATGCATGATTAGGCTCTTGAGTAATTATTTGAGGGTCTGCCTTAAGGTACATCTACAAAGTGCAGGAGAGGACTAAGCAGCTACCTGCTAATTCACAGCTGTGAAGGTTGGCCAGGTGATGAGCATCTCTGCAAAGTGGAGGCAGCCCAGCTCTGGATGGCTCTTTCTGGGTCTAGCACTACCCCGGTGCCATCCTGCACAAGAAGGGTGACTTTCCCTGCCTCCACAGCCAGTGACCATTTGTAACTGCTCCAACACGTCTCATTGCTGACCAGGTACAGATTCTATTACAACAGAAGACAAATGTCCTTAGGTTCAACTATTTCTGATAAGAGCCTTTCCTCTGAAACAGCCACAATGCAATCCAGACTGCACACCAGCCGTCAACAGAAACTGCTATTTCTAAGAGTTTTCCAGCCCTAGGCACTCCTGAACAACATCCTCTGCCATCTCTAGGGACTTTGACTAACTGTCAGCAACAGATGACTCCAAAAACCCAACAATTATTATTGGACTTAAAGATCTAATACCCTTCTGTTGACTCAGACCAACACAGCTAGGAGCTCTTGGGTAAAACATCTGGTCTTGCAGATGGGTGCTGCCATCAAGACTGTCCTCACCAACACCACCCAAAACTCCAAAGTTAACACCCAGTAACACTCAAGTGTTGCCAAAACACCAGCTTCGGACAACGGTTAGTGGTGATGGGAGCTGCACAGGACTCAAACTACTTTCTTTTCTTTCCACTCTGAAACAAAATATGCCCTCAGAACAAGTGCAAAATACATTCCGGGGAGGAAGGGGCCTATTACACCCAAAATAATAGTATCAGAAACACAGCACTTTCAAGTCATGAGGGCAGAGCCAGCACTGAAGACATCAATCCTGACAAGAAGAGATGTGCAAGGAAATCAAAGACATTCCACAGAGCTGTGGCACTGAGCTGTACCCAAGCAAGCAAATAGCAGACTAAATTAATTGCCTGCAGTACGACATAGCTTCTAAATCCTAGAGGTTTTGATGGCTTTGCAGCATCAGTCTTTCAACTCTACCCCACGCTGGGACTTTAATCTGCAGGGTTGTAATGGTACTATCAGCAATGTTAGAAGCAAGACTAAAAATAAACATGGGACAAGAAAAATGCAAAGCTCCTCCTCCTCACAAGGTCTGGAGGGAATTTCCCAGTCAGTCAGACTGCTCGATCACTTGTTTAACTTGCTATTAAGTATGAATTTTCACAGCAGCGTGTGTGGTTTTCACTGAAGTTTCCAAGTTAAAATCAACAAGGCTGTAATGTCATAAGTAAACTAAACATCACTAACTCCCTTGAGAGACTGGATCCTTTGGGCTTCCCTGCCCATGCTGCACATTGCATTTACAGAGCAAATACTGCATTTCCAGGTCAAACACGAAAGCACTGAGGGCAAAGACTGTCCCTTGGATCACGGGATGAAGGACACCACCTTCCACAGTAACCTGCAATGAGTTCAGCATCTTACTTCATCTATTGGATCTACTGACACCTTGATAATGAACCTGTCCCACAATGTTCAGAAGAGTTGGAAGGTTTGACCCTCTGCAAAGCACCTCTCCAAAGGTCCTTGCAAGTTCTGACAGGCATTTTGCAAGGAGAAATCAGCTCTCCTCCTCGTTGCACCCTTGGAGGATATATCCATGGAGCAGCAGCTACAACAACTGACTTCAGAGCTACATAAAAAACTGGCACACAGTTTTGTTTATGAAGGGCTAAAAATTAAGTTAGGCTTTAAAATAGCTCAGAGGGTCACATTCTTCTTCCATCTCTGCCTCCTCCCCTTCTGGGACCTCCTCTTTGCCCGGCAGCCTTCCCAAAACGGTCTGCAAACATGGCAGAAATTCCCTAGGAGGGAGGCAGGCAGACATTCGTGCCCGAGGAGTTGAAGGAACGTGCTCACAAAGGGATGTTCAGCCCTTCCTAGAGCACCAGACACTTTTTCAACACAGAGACTGCAGCAGAGATCGTTCTGATTTGCAGCAACTCAGTACATCAGATACTTCACTAATGTTTCAGGAGGTGAGTGCAGGTTAAGAATGCTGTCAAAGAGGAAGGCACACCTTTTCCCACTCCACGGCATGCAACTCCCCATGTAGCTCTGCTTGTTCACCTCCCCTACCCCTTGAGGACACACCAGAGGAAAATATAAGATTTCAGTCTTTGCAAACCTCTGGCCTAAACCAACATCCTGTAAAACTACGAGTTAAAGGCAGGAAGACTTCACTTCCAAACCGCAAGGGCTGTAATGAATGTGGGTTTAATTGGCTGGTACAAGAGCTGCACAGCCAGAATCAGCAGCTGGCAATGAAATCAGCCCTTCTGCGCTGCAGATTGCTAAACTTTTGCCCTTGTCTGCAACGTGGTGTGTCACAGAAGCAATTCCACACCCAAAGAAAGAATTACAACAAGCATCTAAGAAAAATAAAGTGCTAGCCCAAAACTGGCAATAAGTTTCTTCCCCAAGAGCTTCTAGCTGTACAGGGAATCCCTGACCCTACAGTGACGAATTTCTACTATGTGCATACACATAATATACTCCATAAGAAACCTGTATATTTTAGGTATTACTTAAAATCTAGCCCTTTAAAGCTACTGATTTCAGCTGCCTCCGTACATACTTAGAAATCTTATTATCTAGAATTAGAAACGAAGTACTTTGAAAAACCAGTCCCAAATGACAGCAGTCTCTATCAAGCAGCTACAGCACGTCTTCTCTTTTCATTTATTTAACAGCCATTCACACATATGCCCAGCTTCTTCTTTAGAGGTTTAAAAAGCACACAGCAAGTCTGCATCTAACTACAAAGTATCTGAAGAAAACCTAGATTAGTAAGGGACAGGATTTTACAGCAAAGCCTTCCTTTCATCTGGTGCAAACCCCTTTGAATCACACAGAGTCAATCTCATAGAGCCAAGGTGTTTCACAGAGTCAGCATGGGTGCACTGCTACCACTTGACAGAGTTAATGGAAGCTTTACAGTTTACACTCTACTCAAATGCACCTTGTTCCTGAACGAAGAGATGCACTCTAGGCAGAGTAAAAATAAATGGAGAAAAAGAAAAAACCACAACCCCAAACCACACCAGCAAGAACTCAAGGTGATATCTGTAGGCATCTTTTAATTTAAAAAGCCACGCTGACCTAAATAAAAGGACTACACATGAGAAAAGCAAGACTGTCTCGTCCTGCAAGCAGCTGAGGAATTGCAGCGATCGGCCTCTTCCCACTGTGAAATCCCGGCGCCGCGCTCAGCCCACACCAGACGGCTCCTGTCTTGGCTAAGGCAGGACTCAGGCCAGAAGCTCGCGTGGCTGTTCAGAGCACAGCACTCGAAACGCAGAGCAGAACTGAAACTCCTCAGTCAGCTCAGTCGCAGACCTCAGGCATACAGCCCATGCCTTTCTGTTTGTACCTGCACAATCTTATTTTAAACTGAGTCTTGTCCCCAGGGCTCCATATTAAAGAAGTTGCTCATATACCAGATCAAGAGTCAGAAGCTTTGAACAAGTCAGGGCAAATCCTACCAAATATAAATTGATGTAATATCCAGATTTATGCCTGCTTACACAGCACCAGAAACAGAAAGGTAATAACTCAAACTGCTGCACAGGCTCCCAACAACAGTGACGATAAGCGTTGCAGAAAGGAGATTCTGGGAAAAGAAGATAAATCACAACATGGCATCTTTGGAAGAGCAGCAATGCAGGAGGCTAAGCCCCAGCGGCGCCACAAGCACTCATTTCTCCCCAGGAAAACAGACTCTGGTGTTATTCAGTACATAAGTTTAGCAGCAGACTTTATTCTAGTTAAAACTGCACGAGTGCTCATTCATTTTAATGTTGTGTGCTTTGCCATAACCATACCTAGGAACACTTTGAATCCTCCAAGCGTACACCCAGCATGTTCATAGCAGGATCAGACCCTGTCCACGCAGCTCCGGGATGAAGGAGGATGCTGTCTTCATTGCCAGCTGCCCCAGGCACCCCAGTCCCAGCCAGGCACCCCAGTCCCAGCCAGGCACCCCAGTCCCAGCCAGGCACCCTGCATCACTTGCTCACAAAAGCCACCACAGTCCTGTTGGGGACAGAGAGCCCAGCAGGATGGGGCCCCTTCCAAACACCCAGACTGGGACAGACCAGGCGTCTGTCCTCTCAGCTTGCACAGTCTCACACAGAATTTGGATCTGTCTTCTCTAAAAATCTGACCTCCCCAAAAAATAGTCTTGGTGGTATGTTGATTATTAAAAATGCTGCTGATCAGGTACCTGCACCCATGTGTTCAACTTGCATTTTTAAAGGCATTTACTCCTACATTTTGGTGCATTCTTTTGACCCAAGATACTAAATAAGCCAAATGCATCAAAATTGCTTCCCTCTATACAAATAACGAGGCGTTTTATCAGCACATCTCCAGTGGACTATTAACGAACTCCAGTGTTTTGCTGAAAAGAGACTGCATTTAATCTGCATTGTGATTGGAAAGCAGGAAATACAATAGGTCTTCAAATAAATATGGCACCATTAGCAAAGAAACTGGTTAATTATCAACCACAAGCATGAAACTGTAGGAACACAACAGCAACCCAGTCCTGCTTGTGAAGATGCTGGCTGTCAGACTAGCAGAAAGCAACCCAAATACTCTGCAAGAGGAAAGGCACTAAAAAACTTACTTTCTTACAAAAAGAAAGAAGTTAGTTTCGCAACAAGTGTCTGCAGGGTATTTGGGGAGCACTGATTTTATCAGCAGAGATTGAACAGCCGGCAAAAGGCAGGTTTAAGATCCACTAAAAAAATATTTTATGCCTGCTATCAGGAAGCTCTGCAGGGCTCAGAATCGGATCAGACATTTCTCCACATAACAAGAATAGCCAAAGGCAGCATCTGATATTCCACAAAAGGCAACAAACGCTATAAACAAGGTGTATAAAGCCTCTACGCTTCCAGGCATGAAATGCCCTCTGTCTGCAAGAGATCAGGACACTCTCCCAGGGACAGGTTATTCTCACCAGCAGGTGCCAGTTTCTAACACTGCCTTCTAAAACAGATTATATTAACCAGTCTTTGCAACAGGAAAGCAACTGAGAGGAACAGCTCACCTGAATCCTCTGTGACACATCCTGCTCTACAAAGAAAACAGCACCACTCTGGCACCAAACTAATTTCTGAAGCCATTCACCTGAAGAAAAACAAAGCCAGAACCCAGAACATTTGTAACTGTTCCTTGTTTCAAGAACAGTTTTTGAGACAGAAACTGAAACACGATGTTAAAAGGTAACAAAGAAATAGTTACAAAAAAAAGCCAAACTATCACATCAGCCCAAACCTGCCAAAACTGAAGGGATCATAGCAGATAAAAGAGAAACAGTATTACAAGACGAGTGGGTAAAAATAGAAGTGCCAGGATATGAGATGCCTTCGAGTTATAGAAGCAGCATCTGGATTGTCCTCAAATCCCCTCCTGCCTGCTGTCTAACTCGGTAATCATCCCTCTTGAGCAACAGGGTTGTCTCAAGCAGAGTGATGGGGCCATGCCGACTGCTTTTCATCTGATGCCATCTGGGGCAAAGCGCCTTCCAGCCGCAACGGGAACAGTTTCTGCCCTTGGTTTCACAGACCAGGGTGCAGCCCAAAGCCTGTCTTTCAGCTGAGTTTGGGGGATGCTGGCAGCCACGCACACAACTTCACAGCCCTGGGGAAGGACCTGCCTCAGGCCAGGGAGGCTTCAGTAGGGCCACCAAAAAAAAAAGAAATCGATATGCTGGTGCAACTCACTGCAGGTGAAAGAACAGAAAGCCTCATCTCGGCCTGTTCTAGAAATACAACGCCTTATTTTCAGAGCCTGCCATTTACCGAGCATTGCTAAGGAGATCCACTTCCCTCACAAGCCCCAGTGCAAGGCTCAGCAATACATCCTCTCTGTGACCACCCCACACAGCGTGCTGCTCCGTGCAGGGTCACTTGTGCACAGAAAAAAAGAGAGAAAGAGAAAAAGCCTTTTCAATTAAGCAAGTTTTACTCTTACAGCAGTTACAGCCAACTGTATGGCTCTGCATCCAGTATCCGCCTGCCTGTGTCCTTCCGCTACAGTGGAAGCTACAGAGGAGCAGCTGAAAAGGTTTAAGCAGAAGATGTTTCGTCATTTTATGAAGTGTTAACACTGCTCAACGCTTTTAAAGGACATTACAATGACTTGGCTGTGGGCACAGACTTTCCAGTTTAAATTATGGATTTCGCAACGCTCTGAATACCACTTCTGAAAAGCAGAGACCTTGGGGCATTCCTCCTCTGCTCTCTCAGTGTTCCCCAAAGTCCAAAGCAGGGAGATATTTGAATTTTCATCTCTAAGCTAAGGTAGTGGGAGGGGGGAAATCCCCATTCAATAGAAAGTTGAGGAAAACAAAAACCTGAGCAGCTGCATGTGAAAATTACACAAGTCCAAAGGACAGTGAAACAGTCAGACAAGTGCACAAATGCCTTCCACGTGCTGTGGATGGAAAGAAACTGAATTTTTTAAAGACTAACATGGAAACTGCTTTAAGCAATTTGTCATTTTCACTAGAGGTTCTGCACAAAAAGAGAGATTTAGACAAGTTAAACAACTTCCTACCGGACTGGCTGCATGCGATGTTGAAACTCCCTCTTGCAGACTTCTTAGAAAAAGGAATATTTCTAATTTTGCCATTCAGGAAGACTTTGAAATGTCACTGCCATTTGATCTGAGCAGTGAAGAGGAAATGCATATTGAGAGAAGGGGAAAACAATGCAAATACCATTCTGTATTTTTTTTTAACCCAGTTACAAGCAGCATGGTGAGTGGGTGCTAAGAAGCATGAATATTGCTTATTTACCTCTAACAGGGACAAACTTCAGACATATTTTCTGTAAACGTTACAGCTTGAAGCTCACCTGGCTATTACAAGGCATAGATGTGAACTTCATCTGGAAAAAAAGTCTGAAAGACTCTGAGACTACATTTTTGCTAAACTTCAGCTAGAAACAATGTTTTTTATGGCAAAAAGTCCTCCAAACATGATCCACTGCAATGCATAATAATGCTAAGTTCTCTTCTACATCAGGGGCTTTGAGGAAAAATAAATATGCAATAAATATTCCCCACTGTTTCTGCCACTGGTTCAGACAGTGCAATCAGCATTCAGCAGTGCTGCTGTGTCCGAATACATGAAACGTCTGTCCTTTGGAGGCCTTGATGAAGGTTTGTTTATGAGTTTGTGATGCTAATGTGAAGGTTTTGCCTAGCTGGGAGCTCAGGGAGAAGCAGGCTCTGCCTGAGACAGCCCACAGGTTGCTGGGAAGATGCTTGAGGTACATTAAAAATGGAGCAACAGCAGCAGAACAGCAGCAAAAGTCAGGTGCGTGACTATTGTTTGTAAAATCTGCCTCTGCCTGCAATCAATACAGAAGAAGACAAACATCAGTTTTAACTGAAGTCTGTAAGATGGCTTAATATGTCCCTAAATTTTTCAAGTAAAGTTTTATATCTTCCTGATGAGCACAACTTCGGGACCTGGAGGGCAGAAGGTGCTGTGGGCAGCAGAAATGCTCTGTCAGAAATCAGTCAGCAAATGCTGTATCCAGCACCTCCTGAATCCCACTCCAGCTGGTGTAACCTCCCCTGCCAAGTCAATTGCACCATGGAAAAATTCTTGTACTCCCAGCCAGGGGCAAGATCCCATCTGGGCCGCTATCACTACTGCAGAGACGTCCATACCAAATCGGGGAAAAACACAAGTTAACTGTGAGAAGCCAGTCTGGGAGCCAGGCATTCCTTGTTTTCCCCAGCATCCTCAGGGAAGAGCTGGCAGCATCACTACAGCAAGGTGCAATGACACCCCACCCACTGGGTCTGGGGACTCAGACCAGCAGAGTCCCAAAGTTAGCACAGACAACCAGGCTGAATTATGCACCAGCTACATTAAATCAATTTGAAATACATTTTGGTTAATCTGCTGCAACCTTTTAACATCAGTGAGCTCTTCTGGACTGTGACAACTTGCCCGGCTTTTAAGCAAAACAGCAATTTCCACACTGGTTTAGGCAAGCCTCAGCACCAATTATAGCACCTTTTACATCCAGACAGAAAAAGCCCTCTGTGATGCATTATGTTAGCACATGCTTAAATTTAAGCACTCTCATTTTTACTGGCATTTTTCTCACGTCTAACAGCCTCAGCAGGTCCAAATTTACACACTAACTGCTTACTGGTCTGCAGTGTGACCATGATAGCCTATCCCAGATCAGAACTATGCAAAAAAAAAAAAAAGACTGCATTTAGCTCCTGGAAAAACTGATACGTGTGTATTTCCAGCATCAAACTGGAAAACTGGCAACAGAAAATAAAAATAAATGGAAAAGCCACCTTGGCTAGTCCATAGGTCATCTTTTTTTCAGATAAAAAGTTCAGCCTTTGACATGTTTCACAAGCACACAGTAATAAAAACTGTAGGGGCTTTTAAATGGAAACACTGTCGTGGCAAACCCATTCCGGAGCAGGACAGCCTGGCCACGCACAAGGGAGCTGCTCCAGCTGAAGCCATTTATCTATTTCCCACATTTCCATACAGATCTGAGAAGCAGCTGATTCTCACACCACAGCGATGGGGAGCTGAGATGTGTGGGTCCAGGACCTTGCCACAACCATGCCAATGGAGTCACACAGCCTTTTGTGTTTGGCTTTGCCCCTCCAGACACCACTTGGTGTCTTTTTAGTGTTCATCCTCCCTCTCCTGCAAAGCATACAGGCAGGGACAACTCTCTTGGGTTCACGTACTGCCTGGCACAAGTGCACCCAAACTTCATCAGGCTTGAAAGATTCTCGTCATGCATCCAAGTATTCACCACTTCTCACACTCCCATAAAGGAATGAACCTCCTGTTAAAGAGTAACTGCCACCTGCCTCTGGAATGAGGGAGCTAAATGCCACTTTATTGCCTTTAAAATGCCAGAGACCTGAGTGCACAGTGAAACTGGGCACTTTTCCGAGATAACATTTAGAGGTGTGCTCCAGTTTTCCCTCCTGCACTCTTGGAATGACTCACAGGGACCAGACAAAGGTCTCACAGCAGCTGCCCCCAGCCTTGGTCAGGAAAAGGGAAATTGGATCTTCTTCAGCAGCCACACTGCATAACCCGCTGAGAAAGCAAGAGGAGTCTCATGAAGGAGTCGTCCTTCAAAACCAACATGTTCCTGCAGATGATTTACAGAAGCATCACTGAAACTGTTTCACCACACAAACACCACAGAAGTGAATTTAAATGTTTTTACAGGATTAGAGACTGCCCATGCATCTCATGATGAGGTAATGGGCATGGGAACAATTCTCGGCCACAATGCTGGTGGTTTCATGTTCTTCAGCTTTCAAATAGCTGTGCCAACCCCAAGTTTTACCACTTATGGTGAAATCTATGGCATTGGCTATTTAACAGACTGAGCTGCTGGAGACACTGGGATTAGTTTCCATTAAAAAGGAGAAAAAAAGAGACAAGAAGAAGAGATTCTGGAACTCATCACTGAAGCACCATTTGAAAATACGAGTGTTGATATATTTAAATTCATATGTACACATCAGTCACATCTTCTAAGAGCCTCCCCGCAACAAATCTAATAATTTTGATATGTGATACACAATATTTTCCCAAGCTTCTCCTCTCAGGCTGAGTGTAGGTATAAAACTTTCTCCTACACGTAATCTCTCCAAGCAGCCAATCCTTGGACCAGCACAGCCCTGGTGCCCTCAACGCCCTGTCTGGATTTTGCTCAGAGTAGTTTTGCACTTCCCAGAGACAGACAGTTAATGAGGTTTAATTGCTTCATTCCACAATCTTATTGCTATATGAAGGATTTATATAGATTTATATAGTTAAGTTCATAGAAAAATAGTTCCATGTGAAATTAGGTCAAACAATCTCAACCTGTCCATACATCATCATTTAATAAAAAAAAGAAATAAAGAAATAAAAAGAAAATGGGGTAATACAGCTACAGTAAATGTAGAAAAGTATTTTCCACCTCAGATCTCCATTTGGAAACAGTCTGATTAATAACAGCAAATAGCTGGTGACAGGGAGGGCTCCATGGTGCCTACAGACTATACAAAACTCTATATACCATCGCTAACCCACTTTGGCATTTGCACATAAAATAAACATACAAAGTTTGTCTTTTGCCGATACCCCAGCAATCTAATAACCACAAAAAAGCCATCCCTTCTCTAATAAACAAACAACTTACTGACTTTCTTCAAAAGCAACCGCATCCGTGATCCTCAGAGTGCTCACTGGGAATGCAGCAGCAGAGCCTCTGGACAAGCTCGTGCAGATAGGCTGGTGCTGTTCTTAACCACAATCAGCACACATTAAGAAGATATTCTATATTAGTCACTTCATTGTTTAAGGAAAAATGCATACTAGGGAAGGAGAAGGACATGATTCTTTGGTTTGCATCAGACTAATCGGTCTTTCACTCTTTTAGAGAGGGAGAGGACAAAACTTCACTGGATGCGTGGCTGCCAAAGCTCCATCAGACATCCTGTCCCCAAGCACCAGCACCGCAAAGGAGAGCCTGAGCGACATCCCCAAGCGACACCCCAAGCCCAGCCAAACCGCAGTCTTCTCCTCCCAAGACTCCCAGGGGACCAGCCATCCCAGGGCTGCACTGTGCCACACGGCCCCCAGAAACAGCCTGGGCCACCACCAGTTATGTTGGGCACCACATCCTAATGAGATATTCAACAGTCAAGTAACATCCTGCATTGTGCATCAATACATTTAGGGTTCCGAGAACAAGATGATGCTGGTCTGACTGCTCTGCCATCAGCTGGAAAAACAGCCAAGCTCCAGGCTGGTCCTACAGAAAGCACTCAGCTACCTCTGCTTTTAGAGACGACCTCAGCATCAGCAACAAATCCAGTAGTGAACGGGGAAATCTTTCCTCAACCTGATGCTTTTGGTATCTGTTACCTGTCTCCTGCTGCCTTTCTTTCTCCCTCTCTCCTCCAGCCATCCTTGGCTTCCCAAAAGGCTCCACTGAATCGATTCTCTGCAGGTCCAAGCCCCAAAAGCATCCTCCCATACCTGCGTCACTTGAATTGCTAATTTGGAGCTCTACCTGCACGTTTGGGAAAGGAGGAGGACAGTCACCATCTTTGCTATTTTGGAGAAGCTTTTTCACAGATCCTCAGTTATTCTGAAATCCCGCTCCTCACCTGCCCAGTCCAGCCTGTTTGGGAGGTAACTTTCCCATCTCTCAAGCATCCAGAAAAAAATCAGACACATCTGTGTCTGTCATCAGTTTGGTCTAACAGCCATTAGCACAGGATCTGCACTACTGGAATAAGAGAAGTTGAACATCAAAGGTATTTTTTTTGAAAGTAAAATATCTGCACAGCTTTGGTTTGAGGGAGGGGCTGGATTTTAGGGAGCCTCTTTTACAAAGGCTTTTTGTTAATGACTAAATGAAAAACTCAAGAGTTGAGGTTTTCCCCTTAAAAAACAAGCCACTGTGATTAAGGATACGAAGAAAGAAAAGTCGGTCTCTTCCTAACCTAATTGTACTGAGGCACTGACTTCAGGGCTCCCAAATTACAGATGTATAATCCAAGACAATGAACTCTTTAGTCAAGGATTAGCAAACCATGCAAAACTGATTCCTTATTTAAATGCCTTGCAATTGTAAGGGCATCTGTTCCACTTTGCAAGTCATCCTAGAGGCTTTGTTTGTTTTTTTCCTTTTCCATTATGAAGACAGGGCGCTTTGCATTATTTTCACACCGTGTAATAAGCGCTTTTGTTTAGTCTAATAGGGGACAGTCGATGAAATGCAATAAATATTTTTACCTTTTTTTCTTTTAAGTTATGCTACAAGCCCTCTCAAATATAAAAACAGGAACCGGTCTTAATCAAAAGCCAAGTCTGTAAAATGTAACATAAAACGTCAGGTCCTGTAGAAAAAAAACTGGTTTGTTTCTCCAAGGTCTACTAGGGGAAGTTAAAAAAAAGCATTTATGTAGGTTTAAATAATACTACTAATACAAAAAAGTTCAGCAGAGATAATGCCAAAGTCATGACTGGGGGCTAGCAGAGAGACTGGTGCCATCATTCCAGCCCGCAGCAGTTGAACAGCTCTGGAAAACTTTTAAATATCACTGGAGGGAGGATGGATGGAGTGTCTGACCTTTGGAAACTGAAGAACGGATCTCAACAAAAATACCCCAGCTATCCTGAGCCATGCAGCTTCTGCAGGGCCAAGAAAGATGCTGGCCCACCTATTTGGTCTAGAAGGAAAAGAAAAAAAAAAAAAGAAAAAGGAAAAAAAATTCCAAATCTGCCAACTCCAGTGTAAAAGCTGCCAAGCAGCTCTAGAAACAGGCAGCCACAGCTCTCTATCGGATCAGTAGAAAACAAACTCTGGCCAATAGCCCAGGCTTAGGTTTGTTTCTCAACACCAGATCCTTGCAGAGAACCCCAAACTCAAAACATCAGACACACTCAACACGTGGATCTCCATGGGCAGCTCTGGCGGAACTAAGAGCCTCAACCTGTCAGATCACCACAACAGCTACACCAAAACAAGTTGTGTGAGGCCAAAATATAAAGTGAGAAAACAAAATATCAAGTGTCAAGAGAGACAGAAAATGATGATAGTGGTGAAAATTAAGTTTCTGCAGGAGCTGGTCTTGCCTGCTCAGCAGGGCTGTCACTCAGCACCGGAAAGCTGCTGCTTTCTCTGTCCTGCAAACGGTGCCTCTGGTGACAGGGTAATGGGAGCAGAGGAGATCTTCATAGATCACAAAAGGGATGACCCATCCCTGCACCCTTGGTGCAAAAAGGTCACTTAACACTCAGTTTCTAAAAGACAAAAATATTTTTTTTCCAAAGCTGAGCTAGAGAGAAACTCCGCAGAAATACGGACCAGGAGGATCCAATATTTTGCTGTTCCAGGAGTTGGGACACAGAGCTCGAAACAGCTTAGATGGGATGGAGTGATCTAAGTACCATCCCACCAAGTACCATCAATTACTCACAGCCAAGATCCTAGCCTTCAACTCATGTTTAGCCTCAATTCTTTATATTCCCTGTATAAAATCACAGCACTTGCTCACACAGAACCAGTATTTCAGGCTTTTTACCAAGAAATTTAAAGCACTTGCAGCCCACAAAGATCAAAACCTATATGCTTTGATTTACAGGTTCCAGCCACAGACAGAGGAAGTGTAAAAAAGCCTAAACACCTGAAATAACTAACAAGCATAACTGGCGTCTGGACTAAAGTAAGGAAATGTAAATAACAAACTCGGTCAGTTATTTTAAAAAACCTCAGAAGAGGTCCCAAGGATCCTGCCCTTGCCCACAGCTCAGACCTTGCTAATGCAAGAGGAAAAGCCCTCAAGGCAGCAGCATCCAGTTCCACACTACCTTCAAAATGAGCAACGCCAAAACCCCGGGCATGCATTCACTGTCAAAGGAGCACAGGTATTTCTCAGGCATCAGATAAAGAGATATGGAAACAGTCAGAAGAGATCCACGAAGGAACCAGAGAAAATTATAAATTCCAAATGTGGGAACATATTTTGCTATAAATGGTTTGGCTTCCAGACCTGTTAAAAGCAGTTCTTAAATTTCTAAACAAGATGCATGGAAGGTGAACCTTAAACCTCACAATAGCAGGTCAGTAATTCACTCATGTAGGAGCTGCAACCTCATCTTAAAAAAATCAACTGAAACAACATGCAGGCTGGTGTTAACATCTTATTTTGCAATGATGTTGAATAACTGCTCATAATTAGACCATAATTGTGATTTAATTGCTCTGTGATCTGATTGGATATAAAGAGGGAACCCGGAGTCCCATCTCAATGGGTGGAAAGATAAACCTTATTGTGGAAAACGTAATCCTACTTCATGCCATTAAAAGGATCACATTCATTCCTGAAACTGTTGATAACAGCAAACATGTGGCACTTAGGCTCTAATGTCCATCTCTGGGGTGCTACCTTGGCTCTGGAAAGGACTGGTTTGCCACAAGAGGGATCAACTTCTAAATCCTGAAAGTTCTACACTGTAAATTCAGGCACTGTAAAGATAAGGTCTTCCTCACAGCAGTATTTTAATAAACAGCCATACTACTAAATGCAGTATTGCTTTAAAGAAATAAGATTAGTGATTTATAGCAAAATGTATTAGAAGTGGTGTGAAAAAAGAGATTCTGTCTTATCTTATTTCACATTTCATAGTGACTCGGTGTTAAAAACAGATCTTCAAAAAATAAACAGGGCCTAAAATCCATGAACATCTCCCAAGTTTTCAGATGGTAAATCTTTCACTTCATTTCAGATGCACTCAGGTCCTAGAAGAACTTGGGTCAAATAGAAAAATGACTTACAGAATGCACTGAGCCAGCGACTGGCACTCAGCTAAGCAAAGACTAAAGGAAAATGCTTTTACAAGCTCATGCTTGACGCTGCAGCAGTGAACTCCCAGGAACAAACAGCAAGAGCTTTCTCTTGAAACAGCTTCTCCCTTCACTGGCCCAATGTAGGCAGTCACCTGCACACTGAAAGGGACTCAGGCACTGCTGCCTCTCAGAGAGGCACCCATTGAGCAGCCCTTGCTATCAGTCTCTGCAATGCCAGCCACAGGCGTAACCTACCTAGAGAGGGATGTGCAGTGTCACCCGCTACCAAAGTGACACTGCTTCCCTGTGTTTGCACCACTGAATGCACAAAAATTTACAGATGCATCAACTTTCCTTTCTTTTTTTTAAAGTTCTACAAAAAAATAATTAACAAAACCAGCAATTCTGTTACATGTCCTATCAGGAAAAGGAAAAGGTCCAAATAGGCTCTCATGTAAACTTTTTGAAAGAAGTTGGTTTTGGTCACATTAGGACATCTAACTGATTTCAACATTTCGTGACCACTTCACGTAGCAAATGCCAGTCTGATATTGAAGCACTGAGTCACTGCATCGTATTTCAGAATTTATCTTAGGGTCAAGTTAATATTTGAAAGGAAACAAACGCAGCTGATAGCACTGGGTAAACAGCAACAGTTTCTGTTTGGGATCACGCCTGCTCCTCTTTGCCCCATGCAGGACTAAAAAAATCCCACCTCATGACTCCTCCCAACTGTGAGATCATCCCAGCTGCAAAGCTCTATGAAAATTATTAACTGCACAAAGTGATCTCAACACCTCTTGGTTTCAAAGCAATTGGTCATTTAGAGCTTGGGATCCTGAGACTTTTTAGGGAAGCAAAGAGTTGAACTGAGAACTGAAAAACAATTTAAAAATAAACGTATGAACACATTAACTTTGACAGTTTCCCAAACATCTGGCTTGGTATGATTTGGCACAGGAGCTAAAAAATAGAAGGCTGCAATCAGGTATCACTCTAAATGTGCTTCTCACTGAGGGAGGGAGAAAGAAAACCCAAATAACTTGCTTTAAACAAAACACTGTCAACTTTTTATAGACACAGCCTTAATTCTTCCCTTGTGAAGTACAACACCATAAACCTTCATTCCATTATGCTGGACTCTGTTGACTGAGATACACAAGAAACAGTGTGCCTGGTTTTATTACTGATTTATGCAAGTGAGGTATATATTATCAATTTGTCCAAGCAAGGTATTTTGAAAATATATTCAAGGAAGGTACAACATTCACAAAACAGCCAAGAAAGCCTTGTGTTAAGGCAACGCCAGCTTTACACAAGTATATGCGACTGCTGCTCATATAACTCAGTCTATTAATCCTATACTCTCAGACTGAGTTAATAATAAAAACGCATTTATTAACTCCACTGGAGTGAATTGCCAATTTCATCAGAATTTAGGCACAGATGTAAGATGGAAACAGTCAGTCATAAAAGCACTACATGTTAACTGAGGTTTTTTCACACATTTGACAGTTCTGAAAGTTACTAAGATACATGGCAGCAGATTCCTCCCCTCTCTGCTCAAAACCCCAGCAATTATAGAGGCATATTCTTCTCTCAAAAGTAATGCCAAAAAAAGGGTGTACACAGGGAAAAGAAAGCTAAAACTTTAACAAAGTTCTTTAGCTTCCCTCACTCTTGCTCACGAGGTAAGCAAAGGACCAGGAAATCCCATATGAGCAGTATTAAATAGTACTATTCCAATTAAGCAAATACATATAGGATCTCCCTTTTTGTACTTTGTGGGAACCTACTCAAACTTACAACTCACAAAAGCAAGAAAACATATTGTATGTGGACCTGTGAATCTATAAACCCTGGCTGAATGGCAAAGCCCGTGCACTGCCTGTTCCACACCTACGTTTCACATCCCAGTCCCTTGATTTCCACTAAATGCAAGGTCAGAACAGTTATTTTCACTGCTCATGCTTGCAGATGACTGATTTATTTATATTAAATTTCCTGGTTTTCCAGCCTTGTAAATGTCATACAAAACAGATAAGGCAATAAAATGTATACATTTCCATGCTAATATTGCCCTAGCACTTCAGCACCAGGCGATTAGAACTGGGAAGAAGAGGATAATCATAGTTAAAAATGTGTTTACAATCTTATCTTCACACTCCTTCACTGCCTCCTCTAGTGCCACACACCTCCTGTTGAATGACAGTTGCCATCCCCCTAATGAGATTTTTAATCAACAGAGGTAATGCATTTTAATTAAAACACACTCCTTTTATGCACTTACGGTCCTGATCCACGAGGGAGTTCCCTGCTCTGCGCAGAACAGCGCGCAGATGCCAGGCTATCACTGACAGGCACAGGGAGTTGCTTTCCAGACAACAAAAATATTCAATGATTTTTTCAAAAATACATATTTCTATCCTACATTCCTGTCTAATATAATGAAGCATTTAAAAAAAATTAAAAGGGGATTATGGGGAGTTGGAACTACAGTCCCACAGGAACCAGGGGCTCGGTTCTGACCTCTGGATGAGGATGGTCCAAGGTTCAAACACCTGCCCTGACTCCAGGCAGGGTTTTGAACCTTCTTCTCCCAACTTCAAGGTAAATACAACCAATATATTAAAACTCAGCTCTCTGCCCCTTCTTCTGACCATATCCTGGAGCTGAGACACAGTTACCACTAAACTCTGTCAATTCCCGGACATTCCCAGGACATGTTTCTATTTAGACTAACTAGCGCTTGCAAAATAATAAAAAGTTTAATAGCAAATTGCTTGGGTTTTGTTTGTTTGGGCTTTTTGTTACACACCTTCCTTCACCAACACCAATCACATTGCAACATCAGAAGCTGTATTCTAACACCTTTGTTAAGACAATCACTATGTAAAAAAACCCTGCCTAATTTCCTCATTCTTTTCTCCCCCTCCTACCTGGGCAGGGAAACCAGCAGGCTCAGTTTCCCTGCCCACTTCCCACTGACGCCGAGAAAACACAGCAGGGAAAATACAAATTTGTTTAAAGAAAGCTGGTTTTGTTGGGAGTTCTGACACTCCTTGCTAAAATATTTCTACCAACTCCTGGAAATGACTGTCAAGTAGCTGAGCCTCAGTACCTCATCACAGGGCAGGTTTGGTCTAACACTGCCACAGGAAGGGGAGCAGGTGGCAGAGGGGAATTCCTCTCCCACACCCCATTCTGGTGACCGGCTCCAGCACGGGGGTGTGAAGGATGGCTGTGAAACAAGTGCCCAACAGCCCTCTGGTTCAGTGCCTCGGCGATGCTCGGGACAAGATTTCAGGCGACGGTCCTGGCAGCTGGCATAAATTTTATCCGCAGTGACCAGCCAAGCTGAATCGACTACAGCAAAAAAAACCTCTCCCATCACCAGCTGCAGCAAAACCTGCAACTTTCGGATGCATGTCTGGATGACAAACTTCCCTCTACGGAATATCTTGTGTGATTTGAAGAAAACTTCCCTTCCTCCGTCCCCTTGGAGCTGATCTAGGGGAGGCTGCTCCACCCTGCACACCCATGGGTGCCTGGCTGTGGGCCTGCTCATCCTGCCCATCCAACCAATCTCAGTGGCTACAGCAACACCAAGTCCTCCAGCACTAAATCCAAGTCCTGCCCTGGAAATTACAAGCCCATGAGCCAGGCCTGTCATGCCAACTTGTTGAGTGACTGTGACACATCTGTACACAGATGTGAAGTGGCTCTTTTTTAAATCTCACATGGGAGGACTCTTCCTCTCCCCAGCCAAACGGGAAAGCTATCCGTGCATGCCTTCACCTGTGCCCAACAGAGCCAGGAGCACGGATGCGCCCTCACCTGGGGCAAACAAGGGGGAAAATAAAAGCAAACCCAATTTCAGCCAGAGAGGAGAACTGCCCTGGAGAGGAGGGTCACAGCTTTCCCCTTCCTGAAGCACACAGCCAGCAACCACATGCTGCACTTTTTGAACAAGCCTCCGGTGATCCTGCGCAAAAGGATGCTTGGCTGCTGGAAGAGAGCATCTCTCACACATTCCCTCAGCTGTTGGGTCCACCTGGGCTGCTCCAGGACTCAACCCTGGACATGGAGCTCCTGCCAACACCCGTGGGTGCCCTCGACATCCATGTGTGCCCGCATAGGGCACACCAGAGGCTCGGCAGTGCCTCAGGAAACGCCCCACGCCATCGCTCTCCATGCTCAATGCAGGCCAGGAAACTGTAGGGAAGCTCAGGACCGAGCCAGAATGATGCTGTGCCTTCGCAGAAGCGCTCACGGTGAAGATGTGCGCACTGCCCCATGTGGCACCGGGCACTGCTCAGGCTCCTGCGCTTCCCCCAAGGGCTCTAAAACCATTATGTATATAACTTAGAAGCTATTTTCATGGCTTTATGCCTAAAATCATGGCTTTATGCCTAAAATCATAACATAATTATGTTGAGTCTTTCCCATCTTATCTCCTTCACTGTCTCCTCACTTGTTTGCCAGTTCTCTTCATGGAATTAGGCTCATTTTGTTGTGATTGGAGTACATCCATCCAACTTCTACTTGGGTACTCTGATGACAGCAAAACCTCATCTACTTATACTGAACATTTCTCAGTATTAGCTTCCTAAGACAGCAGAGACACACAGAATCACAGAGCGACCCGAGCTGGAAGGGACCCACAAGGATCACTGAGTCCAACTCCTGTCCCTGCACAAGACAACCCCAACATTCACATCGTGTGGCTGAGTGCGTAGTCCAAAAGCTTCTGAAATACTGTCGGGCTTGACACCGTGACTGCTTCTCTGGGGAGCTGTTCCAGTGCTCCCCAACCCTCTGAGCAAAGAGCCTTTTCCTTATATCCAACCTAACCCTCAGCACATCTTCCTGCCATTCCCTCAAGTCCTGTTATTGGTCACCAGAGAGACACAGGTAAAGTCACCCCAGAAAATAAAACAAGCAAACCACTCCAGAACACCCTCCAGACTGTGAGCCAAAACACAGGTCAACAGATTTAGCTGGGGAGGAACTTTATACAGGGGCAGGTAGTGATAGGACAAGAGGGAACAGCTTTAAATTGGAAGGAGGAAGATTTAGCTTAGACATTAGGAATAAATTCCTCACGATGAGGGCGGCGAGGCACTGGCACAGGTTGGATGGCTGCCCCATCCCTGGAGGTGTTCAAGGCCAGGTTGGACAGGGGTTTGAGTGCGCTGATCCCGTGGAAGCTGTCCCTGCCCACAGCAAGGGGGGTGGAACTGGATGGGCTTTGAGATCCCTTCCAATCTAAACCATTCTATAATTCTATGATTTCCAACTCTTTCAGTCAGTCTTCACAGCCGAGGTGCTCCACAGCCCTCCTCCTTACCCGTTCCAACAGTTCCATATCCTTCTTACGTTGGAGATTCCAGAACTGGACAGGTGTGGTCTCACGAGAGTGGAGCAGATGGGGAGAATCACCTCCCTTGACCTGGTCTGGTGGGAGGTGTCCCTGCCCTTGGTGGGGGGGTTGGACCCGGTTGACCTTTAAGGACCCTTCCAACCCAAACCATTCTATGAATCTAAACACTCTTCTTCCACAGCCTCCCACAGCAGCAAATTCCTGAAATCCACCGTGTACTTTGGCGGTGTCCCTGCCAGTGCCAGGGGGTGGAACTGGACGAGCTTTGAGGTCCCTTCCAATCGAAACCATTCTATGATTTAGAAGTTGGACTCGACGATCCTTGTGGGTCCCTTCCAACTCAGGTGCCTCTGTGATTTACGGAGGCTGAGGACTTTTCACGTGCGAGGGGCTAATGCTCGCCTCCCCGCGCTCGCCACCGGCCACCCAGCACCTCCCCCGCCCCGCCCCGTCCCCGCTCGCACCTTGCCGGACAGCTTTGACCACGATGGGATCCTTGCAGCTCCGGATCAGCTCCAGCACGTCGTACCGGGGCAGCCCGGCCACGCGGACCCCCTGCACCTCCAGCAGCAGCTCCCCCTCGCTCAGCGCCGCCTCGCCCTCCGCCGCGCCCGCGTACGCGAACTCGCCGTGCTCCGCGCCTCCCAGCAGCGCGAACCCCAGCTGCCCGCCGGGCCCGCGGCTCAGCGCGCACTGCCGCACCCGCCCGGACCAGTGGGTCTTCTTCTGCACCACCCGCGACATGGTGCGATGCTCCGCGCCCGCGGGACGCAGGTGCGCAGGGCAGCAGCCTCATGGACCGCGCCGCCGCCGCCGGAGCCGCAGCGCGGCCCCGCGCATCGCTCCGCGCCCTCTCCCGGGGTCTTAAAAAAAAAAAACAAACAAACAAAAAAAAAAAAAAAACAATCAAACTAAAAAATTTAAAAAGAAAAAAAAAGAAAAAAAGAAAAAATAAAGACAAACTAAGAAAAAAATTAAAGAAAAAATCAAAGAAGAAATTCGAAAAAAGAAAAAACTAAAAAAGAAAATTTTAAAAAGAAAAACAAAATATAAAAAGAAAATTTAAAAAGAAACTATGTTTAAAAGAGAAAAATTTTAAAAAGAAATTTTTTTTTAGAAAAAAAAAAAGCGCTGAATTAAAGAAAGCAAATCCGGCCGGCGCTCGCCCCGCCGCGCTGCTGCCCGGCTCTGCCTCCGTCCCGCCCCGGCTCTGCGCGGTCGCTGCGCGGGGCGCGGAGGCGGCGCCTTTAAGGCGCCCCGAAGCGCCGTTTGTTTTGTTCCTCCCGGGTCCGTCCCGCTCCGCCGCGCTCCGCGCCGCGCCGCCCGCGCACGCGCCCTCCCGCGCCCCGCCCCGGCCCGGCCCCCGGCCGCGGCCCCGCCCCCAGAGCAGACCGGCCGCCCCCCCCCGTCCCGCACCCCCCCCCGTCCCGCACTCTCTCCGCTCTCACTACCAACTTTTCCAAAGTAACTGGGAGAAGCTGATCCCCTGGAGATGCTCGGGTTCCCGGAGGAGAGGGGTGGGAATGCTTTCCTCCTCCAGGGAGGGGGCATCCACCCGTTCCCCGGGCAGCTGGTGCCAGTGTCTCACCACCCTCAGCGTGAGGAATTTCTTCCTCAAGCCTATCCTAAGCCTTCCCGCTCCACTTTAAAGCCCTTCCCCCTCGACCTTGCCCTTGTAAGAAGCCCCGCTGTCCTGTAGCCCCTCCGGGTACGGGGAGGCTGCCCGAAGGTCTCCTCGCAGCTTTCTCCTCTCCAGGCTGAACAGCCGAGGTGCTCCACAGCCCTCCTCCTTACCCGTTCCAACAGTTCCATATCCTTCTTACGTTGGAGATTCCAGAACCGGACAGGTGTGGTCTCACGAGAGCGGAGCAGAGGGGGAGAATCACCTCCCTTGACCTGGTTTGGTGGGAGGTGTCCCTGCCCTTGGCGGGGGGGTTGGACCCGGATGACCTTTAAGGACCCTTCCAACCCAAACCGTTCTATGATTCTTTGATTCTATGAATCTTTGATTTTCCAAGTTGCGATCCTCACCTGTGCTTTCCGGGAGTTTGTTACAGAAGAGAGCACAATGAGGCAGAAATCCCAAGGAAAAACTCGCACAAGTCTGTCATTAAAACAGTATCAAAGCGTTTACGCAAGGCTGAGCTAAAGCCACGCTCGTATCCTGAGCTCTACACTTTTCAGTTGATTAGTGCTCCAGTTTGCAATGTTAATAATATTCCCACATCTGATTTTCTCTCTGGAATTGTTTAGAAGCCAGACAAACCCTTAGCAAGGGATAGGGACACGCAAGCATTTGTTTGCCCTTGGCCACAACTATTCAAAGTTAACCCAGAACTGGTGCAAGACTCAAATAGGGAAAATAAGTAAGCGTGCATGTACCAGCTGTCCCTTCCAGGTCATGCTCTGTGCTTCCAAACCTGAAAGCCAGGCCTCATTTTGAGCAGTCTTATGCATGACCGAACCCCTTCGAGCAAGGAATTCAGCTGTCAGATGTGTGCGCGCCCTATTTACTGCTGATTAGGGCTGAGAAGTGACACAAGGAAACAAAAGGGCCTGGTGTTGCTCCCCGCGCAGCCCCAACGCGTGCTTTGCTGGTACAGCCCGCAGAGTTTCGCTGCTGCCGCGTCGCTCTCTCGTCTCTCAGCTCACATCTTTCACGCCGTGCATGTACCGGAACGATCCGTGACGCAGGAGAGCCGGCAGGGCTGGGGATGGAGCTCAGCCTAATGCTCTCCCGTGCTGGCTGAGCTGATCAGCCAGGCTTAGCTCACGGACCTCAAAGAGGGATGACAGAGGTACTTTCCCTGCCCTTATATCTGTCCTAGAGGAAGCAGGGAAGCCTGTCCGTCCTCACATCCCCATCACTCCTTTCCCCCAGCTGAGATCTCTCATATGGCTCTTTTATAAAATCCCCATCGCTGCAGGCGCTGCTCTGGAGCTGCAGAAGCTGCAGTTTCTGGCCCGAGCGAGCGGCACAGCCACCTCCAGGCAATGGAATGGGAATGCTTTGTCCAATGTCACGCAGCACAGCAGTGAGTCTGCTCCACCCCCTGTGCCTCAGGCACCTCTGTCCAGGTCTCTGTGGGAAACAGTCGGGATTGGCAGTCCCAGGTACCAAGAGCAAATGTAGAAGTGGACTCACGAAATTCAAATTACCTGCTTTGTCAAGCCCTTGTTTTCTTCCATTTCTTTGAGAGGCTTCTTTCCCATTTGGAACTTTAATTCTTAACTTCCATGCCTAAAGCTGTGCTGATCCCTTATGTTTGAGCAGCAGTAACTGCCTTAACATCTGCTTTTGCTGGCTCTTTAGATGCCTTCTCAATTTGTGACTTTTAGGATCATCACACACTTTTTACTGCACCTTGACCAGTAGAAACTGGATCCGTAACTGGGCCAAATCCCCCAGGGTATAAATGCTCAGGAAGGCCACTGACCTTGAGGACCAGCAGTGTGGCTAGTGGGGAAGGGTTGATTCTCATCTGCCTGCCAGCTGATAGTTGTGTCCCACGTGTGAGCTCACAGCGCAAGGAAATTCATGTTCACAGCTGAGAGCTGGGTGTGACGTTATTTTCATCACCATCATTTTGCGGGATGTGTTATGTGACAGCCCTGCTAAGCTAAAATTCATCTGGGATCCATGTGAGCGTCACATGAGCTGTGGCTGCCCTGAATAGATCTTACAGAAATACTCATGCTTCATGGAAAAATTTTGGAAAAACACTATTTAGAAAAACAATTTTGCTAGTGAGATTTATGAGACTGCAGATTTCCGAGAACCATTTTCTGTGTGCTTACAAACACTGCAACACTAGTGCAAGCGTGAGCTGTTTCCATCACAAGCCTAGTGCTGTAACTCGTGTCCGGGCCATTGTGTTCCCAATATTGTTCTTGCTGGTAATTAACAAACCCCACAAACCTCAGCCAGAGCTTTCTGTTGACCTTAAGACTTTCTCTTTGGTTTTCCTCAGTGACCATCTTCCTACTGATTTATCTCCTAGCTGCATCCAGTAAAGATCAGTTGGTCGAGCTGTTAGTCACGACAGCCCCACATCCTGGAAGCCAGCACCACTTGTAGCAGCTCAAATATAGCCAATAATTTTGGTTTTCCTCATGCCCAGCACTTCCCTGCTGCAAGGAGATGATTTCAGGACACAGCTGCTCCAGCTGCCTCTATTAAAGGCAGCCCTTGGTCAGCCATTTACAGCACTGAGCCCGTGACCCATGGCAGAACTGCTCCTGCCCAGAGGAGTCCCTCACACCAGCCCAACAGAAACCAGATCATTATACCATACAAAAAGCTGTCTTTGCATTTCAGCTGTGCAGCAGGGCCTCTCTCCCAGGGGATGGTTGTCCTGCCTTTCCAGGGAACTGATTTAATCATTAACAGACTGTCTTCACCTCTTAACAACTGAAGTTCTAGTAACAATACATTCCTTTTTGCAAGGGTCTCTAAGCACTTTATGAACATTAATTAATGAAGTTTCACCAGGCACCTGGGAAACAGTTGAATGTTAACACAGGACAGGGAGAAGCTGGAGCACCTGTGGTCTAAGCAAGGCTCACCACAGCCATCCTGCCTCACCTGCAACCACTTGTCCAGCACCATCTCACATGAGACTCCTCGCTCCTAACAGCTCACAGCCCACAACACCACTATAAAATCTGATTTGGGCTGACTCAGAGCTTTAAGCAGAGCCCTTGCTCTTTTGTCTAAAGTTGCCATGGTTTGCTGGCCCATCCGTTGGAAGCCTCTAATCTCTTGGGATGAGAGGGCTGGTGCTTTCTTCCTCCTTCAGTAGGTGCTCTGCATGCTTTGGGCCCTGCTGCAAACACACAACAACAGCTAGAATGGTTCTTTCAAATAGGATATCGACCTGTGGTCTTGGTCTCATAAGCATCTCTGAAATTTCATGCTGTGTCCTGGATTTTAAAATGGGTCAAATCTCTCGCAAGCATGAAATAATTCTTTCAGATTTTATACTAAAACTAGAGGAAACCACAGCTTTACTTGTTTTGGGATGAAAACCCATGTCTCGTCTCTGAGAATGCTGTGGGTTTCTGAGAGTTCAGAGCCATACATTCCCACCAGAGAGTGTAAAAAAGATGACAATAATAAAGGCTACAAACAAAAGTACAGATTATTTAATACAGCAGAATTTATTCTTAATTTCCAGCTAAACCCCAAACCCTCAGTACTTTGACATCACAGGCCTTGAGGCTTTGAAAGCCAGTATATGTGGATCTTGGGAGAGTCTTTAAACAAGGTCCAGCCTTCCAGACACTGAGGCTACCAGCATCTGTCAGTAGGAAAGCCATGTATTGCTGTATTTCCCAAACAGGAATTGTTGTTCATAGGAATCCCACCTAACTTTCACCAGAGAAAAATTTTTTGTGTGGCATCCAGGATATTTCTGGACAAGCTGGTGCTGCTGTCTTGCAGCAAGGATGAGCTGGACTGACATTGCTTTGAGCCCTGGCTCTGGCAAGTGCTTCAACTGATGACCCAGCTCTAGATACCAACTAAACCCTGTATTTGTAGCAAAACTCCCAAGTGTCAGGACCCAAGCAGTTCTGTTTAGAGCCACAGACCAACCATGGACTGGTACTGCTTAAGGTCCTTTGCAGATCTGGGTCAGGAAGCTCCACCCCCAAAGGCTGCACCTTGCATGGGACATCTCCATCCTCCCATCACAGGGAGCCTGGATCCCACAGCTCACTCCTGGGACTCAATCTGTGACCAGCAGATCCTAAGAACAGAAAGGCAACTCACCTCCTGCTAGGACCCCCTGTGTCACCTTCCTCTACAATTTATTCCAATAATATCATGCACAGTAGAATATAAAGCTGAAGATCAATCTCATAATCATATTAAGATGCTCTGGGGTGTATTTTATAGGGCCATTAATGTACTTCTTGGGTGGTTAAAGTCACCCACAGTATATATTAATGGCTCCATAAAACATATTCTGTCATAGGCTATGGCTTAAATAACACACAACAGGCTGAGTGTATTGAAATGTTGTTGAGCTTATTGGATGGAGGCCCAAGGGCATAGAATGACCACCCAGCAGCAGGTACACCCCCCCGGGGACGCCAGCCTCAGGGTGTGACAGCATGAAACCCACAGTCATTTTAAAAAGTGAAATTCTAAAAAAATACAACACAAGTTAAACTGTAGCTCTCACTAACTTTCATCAGCATTTGTGCTCCTGAGTTTATTCATCTCTTTCAAACATATCTTCCCTGCAGAAGCTGTGGCTGTTCCAGGATATGATTCCTGTGGGTGCAGCTTTCTTGGCAAGGAGGGAGTCAGGCTGCTCCCAGCCTTGGAAGTCCAGAGTGGAGGGGAGAGGGCACAGCCTGTTGCTTAGGGCAAGGATCAGATTTGCTTTACAAGGGAAGCTGGGCTGGCCACATACTTCAACTTCTATGCTTTTCAGGCAGATTTTATGAGAGTGAAGGTTGGATACACTTAAGACCATTTCCAACTAAAAAAATCTGGAAGAAAAGAAAAAGAGAAATCTTGACTTTTCTAGTCTTTCCTGACTATGATCTAGTCATAGGAAGAGCAAGTTCCTGCCCCTAGTCTTCTAGATACTAAGTCACATTCTTCCCTAGGAATTTTTCTTTTGCTATTTTAATGGCCCCAAACGACTTACCAGAGACTTTTCAGTAGACAATAGCTCTGCTAAGATAAGCTATCCCAGTTCATTTGTCTCAGCTGATAAAATCCCCCTTTCTGCTTCTGCTGCTCAACAAGGAAAAGGGCTCACATCTGTGCTGAGAGCTCAAATTAAATGCCCCAGGCACCAAAACCCCCTAAACAGACCCCAAAGTCTCATTCTCTCCTCCTTTTTACCTTCCTGCTTCTCTCTGCAGATACACAGAAAGCCATACTGCCACCACAAACTCCACCCACATCTCTAATGGAGATGCCATTCCCTGTCCTTCCCCTGCTTTCTACATAATACCACTTCCCATACCATTCTTTGTATCTCCTCTATTTTCTCTAGATATCTTCAATGCATAAAGCTCACAATTTATTCCTCCTAAAATCCTCAAAAGCTAGCAGGAGGCAGCTGAATCAAGAAAGATTTCTGCTATAAGTCTTTATGGCACTGTAAAGAAGAGGCAAAGTCTTGAACCTTTCAAAGGTGCTGTGTGTTGGGTAAGTTGACAGTCCTTTGTGATGGATGTGTATTCAAGTCTGATGGCTTAAACACAGAAAAAAAGCAAACCTTGGGAAAACTCACCTCTCCAGATAGCACAGCTTGGTTCAAACAGCTTGTGTGAAGCTAATTAAAGGTGTCAATCTCATTATCTGATTTGAAAATAAAACTAGCCACAAAGGCTCACCTTCCCAAAACTAACTGTCACATGGGACAGAACCAGTCCACCAGCTCCACTATGCAATTTTGTTCTCAAAAGTGAGGAATTTAAGCAAAGAATATTAATAGCAATTCTGTATACAGATTAAACAGCAGAAGTTCCTTCCCTCCCAGTAAAAACTCTAAATATGGAAAAGATTTCTATGAGAGAGAATTTATTTCATTGTTACAAAAACTTTTCTCAAGTACCCCCAATAAGATTAAAAGAAATATATTAATAAGTGTCATCAAGGCACAATGATGGGACAATCTGAGGTTTTGGGAAGGAGCTCCTCTGGAGCAGTATCAACGTGCTCTTCCTCAAACAGCGAGGAGTAGCTGGGAGGTCCCTCTTTGGGTCATAATTATAATTCTGGCAAAAGCCACGACAGATGAGGCAGCAGCACACAGCACGGCCCCGATCCTGCAGCCATCTGGGGACTGACTTTCCTTTGCTCACGAGAGTAATTTACAGGCATCAGACAAGCCACATGTGTAAGGCTGAGCACACACAGAAATGTTCTCAGAAGCAGAGCCAATTAACACACCACAAGATATCACTCAGTGATTTGGAAGATATACAAACCCTGTCTTGCTTTTTGAAGCACTGAAGCAGAAGAATTCGTGGTGGTGTCTGATGTTGTATCTTCACAGAAATATCCCTGATCAACTTGCTGCTCCTGCAGGAGTAACTTCATGCTAAAGCAGCATCTACTGCATGTGTGAGCTTGGTCCAACAAAAGCAACATCTTGGATACGAGGCGCTGCCCCTGCAGTGCCATATTCCCTATGGAAAGATTATGATCATCATTACTATTTATATATAATAACAGCCAGAAGCTTTGGCTGGGATAAATGGCTCCCAGGGCTAACTCAGCCAAACATAAAGGGAGATGCTCCTTTTCTCCAAGCAGCTCCAAAGGGGGATTTGGGGCCTGGGAGCAGGTCAGCAGCAATCGGGATTAGGATTCCTGACTCCCTGCCTGGCGTCCTAATATTAGCTTGCATTGTCTCCCAGCCCGTCTCGTCGCTCTCTCACAGGAACCACAAACCCGAATTAGCAGGGCTCACTGCATAATCTGCCAGCCCATCCTGTGTGCTAAATTAGTCAGGGACTGAGCACACATCATGGGAACTGCTCTTGTGTACTGTATGTGGGATAAGTTATTCCTACAGCATTGTTTGCTCTGTGTTTTCCTAACATCATCACAGAAGTATGATGGGCCGGATCCTGGAGCTGTTGGCTATAAAGTCAGTTGTGTTCCAGCCTGGCATTGCTCTCCTCTGCAGCACAGAGATGGAAACTGACTCAATGGTGGCTCTGCTGGGAGCCAGCTTTGGGAAGAAGCATTAACAAATAAACTCCAGTTAGGTGGCAGATGAGCAGACCAAGCAGAGAGCAGCAGTGTTCAGGCATGTACAACCACCTTGCACACACATCAGCTTCCTTGGTGTGGTATTTACAAGCTTCCTTCATTTTGTATTCATCTGCAATCAGTCTGCCACTTGGGCTTCTTATCTTGTTGTGCCCTCCAGCTGGGAGCTCAGGGCTGTCCATAAAAATACACAGCACCCAGCACAACGGGGCCTTGGGCTGATGGTGTTTCCAGCCAGTGCCTGCAGCAAGTTTTGGTTGGCTTGGAGTCAAGTTCCTGCTGCTATCAGGTCAATGGCACTGATTTCCATCACATTTGTTATCCTCTCGTGGAGAAACTCCTGCCTCTATGAAGCAGGATTTTAAATGGAAGCAGAGAGATATGGAGAAATTGCAACAAATTCTGTCTTATCTTTAGTAAATGGCCACCACCTTTTCCCCAGGTAAGGAAGTGCTTGCTTGCAAGACATGGAGGGTTAAGCACAGCACCAGGCAAAATGAGAAGGGGGAGCCATGGAAGAGCCTGGATGTCTGGGCAATCAAGTCACTGGACTGGTTTTATAAGGTGCATGCAGGCTCTTGGACAGCAGCAACCGAAAGACAAGCGACTCATCTGAGTATTATCCCTTTCTGGCAGCAAGATCAGCACAGTCAATTAGCTGTAAAATCTGAATCATGTCTCTGGCAGGCAGGCTCAAAGAGGAAGCAGCTCCACCTTCCTGCTCTGCCCAGTGGAGGTCAAGGCATCCACTGCGTGGTTCTGCCAACAGCAGCTTGCCAGACCGGTCATGGGCAGCCACCACAGCAGGTGGTAAATCAGGATGTTGCTCTCATCACACAGCAGGAACAGCTTAACACCCAGTCCTCAGCATGAGGTCATGAAGGCTTTCCACAATCTTAAGACCTCTTGGTAAAACCCTGTGCAAGAAATCTATCCGTACAGCACCATGGACGTCGTATCTCCCATCTCAACATCATTTTACTGCTAGGCTCATTCCTTTTTTCATTGCTGTAGAATTAAGTCTTGACACTCCTGACTTGCATCAAATGAGTTTTAAGTTGAAGATCTGGATCCATGGAAACAGCATTGCTTTGTACAACAACAGATACAGTCCACTGCTCAGTGAAGGACCAAAACTGGGAGAAAGGAACCCACCAGGGGATAACCTGCAGTGAATTACTCTTGCCTGCTCTTGGGAGTTGTTGCTCCCCAACGACTCTTTGAAGACGGCATCTGAAACAACCGATCTGCCTTTGCATTTCAAATTTGTTGGCTATAACTGCTCCTGGCATTTATGTTCCCTGTTTCCATCTCCTGTGTGTGTCACTATGCCCTACATCTAGCCTCACTGGCTGGAGAAGAGTTGTCTTTGTTCTTCACAATACAACGGGGATTAGACTTAAGGCATATTAGTGAAGAAGGCTTGCTTTGGACAAGTGCCAATTTGAGCATATCAATAATTTATGAAAACACATTGCTCTCCAGCCAAGCAAGTTTCAGTTCCTAGATGATTCAGCAGCAGTGCTGTAAGGAAATATGGATGCAAAAATTCCCTGTAGGAATTCCTATAAAATTCGACATTAAAATAGAATGGCTTGAGCCCAGCAGTAGGATGGAAATGGGGAACTAAGGATCATTCCTTCCATGACTGTAGGGACTCCTAAAAGCTGGGATTTTTTTCTGTAGAGTTTCAGGGTGGGAGGGGAAGAAAGAGTGAAAGCAGTAACCAGGGGTGGGGAACATCCTGGGGCAGAGAAACATAGCTCTGGCTTTTGTTTTGGCCACTTTGTGAGGGCTGCAACTCTGTTGTCACTAAAAACATGAAAATCCTCTGTGCAGGTAAGGGAAAAATTGGAGTGAGAAACCTCTGAAAAAACATTCTCAGAAGGAAGCCTGGGAAATGGGAAGCATAAAGAGCCAAAGACAGCTTCAAAGCCCATCTGAACACTTTGGGGTTTGGATGTGATCCATGTCTATTTTAAAATAAGAAAGAAAAAAGGAAATATAAAAAGAGAAGTACCACAGAACTGCCCAATTCAAATTAATTTCTGAAAGGGCATAGCAAGCCAAAGACAAAATATTCATCTCTTCTGACCTCTTCCAATCCATTATCTTAATGTGAGCTTCAGTACCACAGTTAGCTTTTGCCTGCGTGCAAAGTCAGCAGAGACCAGACAGCACTTGCAGAAGATGTAACAGCTCTTCTGAACAGATTTCAACAGGAGATGGAGCAAAGGAGACTAAGAACTATAAAAACACTGCAATAGCATTAAGTTACTTCAGGTTTAGTTACTAAACAAATACCTGTTTGTGCAGAAACACCTTTCAAGTGAGAGAACATCCCCCACACCTCCTTTTATCATTTGACTCTACCACCCACTTGCCCTGCGATGCCCAGGAGCACTTTGCAAGGTTGGATGCATCCAGTCGTGCAGAGCAGCCTCTTCCCTTCAAATGACATTTTCCAGCCTGCACCTGGCAGAGACCTCTTACTCACCTGCCTGCAGGTTGGCAGCCCCCACTCTTTGAGGTGCTCAGCATCCTGCAGCAAGCAACCCTTGCACAAACTTAACCCTGCCTGCCTCCCTCCCTCCTCAACCTGCTGCCTGCCTGCTTTTGCTGCTGTGGGTTCTCCACACAAGCAGAAATTTCATCCTTACTTTCATAAAGAAATGTCTGTTTACATTTTACTGTGCTGCACAGACTTGATCCTCTATCTTTATGTCCACGGGAATCCCACCATGCATTCCCTGGCAGCCAGGGCTGGCTGGGATACTCAAGACTATTGAAATTCCCTGTATTTTAAATCCCCCTGGTTTTAATTGCTGCTCAGCACTGACATTTCAAAAGGATGCTTTTTTGCTCCTTCTTTTGTGTAGAGCCTGTTTGTGTTTTTCACTCACTGCTGCCTCTTCCCTGGAGCCCTTGCTAATGAATGCAGCATGCCAATGACCTCTCCATTATAAATAGTTTAATATTTTTAAATAAATATGGGGTGGTGCCACAATTGTGTGGGTATTTCATCTAGCCTGCAGCACGAGGAGCTGGAGCTGACAAAGGCAACCACAGTTTTATTTGTCATTCTGTTGCTTATTTATCATAAAAAGCAAGGGAAGGGGCCAGCACCCTGTACTGCAACGTACAGCAACAGATGTGTTATTCTAAGTGTATCACAAGGAGCTGCTTCTCATCCTTGAGCAGCAGATGGATGCAATAAAGAGAAAAACTTTCGGATTGTTACTCAGTTACTTGAAATCTACAGAGCTGCTAAACTATTAGCTGAGCCACAGAGTGAATCAGGGAGAGGAACATGGGGGGAAATTCTGTAATATGTTTTTTCTACTGCATTGCAACAGAATTAGCACATTAGTCTGACATTTAGCTGATATAATTTATTCCTAATTTGTGAGCAAAATTTATCCTGAGCTGTAATATTAAAAATCAAAACTCAAACCAAACCAGTAGTGACAAAAGAGAAGAGAAAGGGAAGGAGCCTGGGCTCAGGTCAGATTTTGCAACATGTTAATTAAGTTTTCAACCCATCAACTTCTGTTGTCCTGATTTCCTTTCTTTCCTTCTGGGTGTATCCATAATTCTGCTGCATGCAGTTCACGTGAGTTAGCTCCAAATTAGTTTGTGCCTCACAACCAGTTTCTCAGGCAGTGAAAACTCCTAGAAAGTCCACCCAAATGGTACTTGAGTATTGCCTGCACACAGGCAACTCTCAGGTGGCTTAAAGCCAAGACTGATGCTGCACATCTTCCATTCCCAGCCTATGATTTTACCAGGACATGGGGTGTGAACAGGGACTGCTGCCAAGGCAGTAATTCACAGCAGTGCAATCCATCCCCATGGACAAGGAGGAGCTATGATAGCTGATACCAGCTGTTCCCCAAATGTTTCCACTGACAAGTCTGCTTCTGGGCTTAAGAATCCAGCTACCATTGGGCTCATTGTGCTGCTGCCTCATCGCTGGGCACCTCTCCCTTAACACCCACTTTCCTCAACCAAGAGAGCAAGCACAGCCAGCTGGAGGATGTGTCCTTCTGCCTTTTGCAAGCCATCTGACTCAGATAAGCACATTTCCCCTGCCTACTTAGGGGCAACTGAACTTCAAAGGGCCAAGTCTAAGCCCCATAAGCCTTGCTCACTGGAGAACCACTCATCCTATGCATGCTGTGGTCCTTTTCCATTGAACAGCAACAATTAGACAGGCTCATGAGAATGGATGGGTACTGAAGGTCAGGGTTATTTTTAAGTGTCTTGACTCTGAGACTAATGAGGAGGCAGTCTGAAGCTATATGCAGCTTCTCAGTTACTATTTCTGACCTACTTACTCCCTGTGCAGCTTCCTTCAAAGGTGCTCTCCTGCTACAGCAGCATCAGGGAGGGTGCCTCATGGAATAACTTTTCTGGAAAAGACCTTTGAGATCATTGAGTCCAACTGTACCTGCCCACTACTAAACCACGTGCCTGAGCACCATCTTTTAAATACCTACAGGGGTGCCTCTTTACACACACGCATTTACCAGTTGCATGTGGCATGGGCTACAGCTGCCAGTGTTAGAAATGGCAGAGTCAATGGGTGTCCTTGGGAAGAGCCCATGCAAAGATGGACAACAGCACTCCTACTCATGGACTCGGAGCAAAGAGAGAGGAAAAAAAGATGTAGTGAAAGAGACCCTTCCAAAAAAATCAGCTTTGCAGAGCACAATGCGACATCTGCCTCAGCCTGAGAGCTTGGAACGTGAACTGAACTAGGGAGTATAATTACCTAATTGCCTCTAAATCATGTCATTTATTAAGTGTTTTGCATGGTGCCGTGGCCTCTGGAGGAGAGCATCTCTGCCCTGGGCAGCTCTTCCAACACCACCCTGACAATCTGATCAGCTCCTGCAGGCTGGGGGGGGGGGTCACAATCCCCAGGGAGCCCAATGGCCCTACACCTCTGGCCTTTCCTTCACCCTTTCTTCTGCTCCCAAGCAGCCAAACACTTGCATTAGTTCTGGTTCACTAACTGCCTGAATTAATATGCATATATATGTATACAGTCAGAAGTGCCTGTAGATTCAAACTTCCCCTGTGAGCCTGGGTGGGCATAAGTGCTATGTTATCAACCACTGGAAAAAAAACACTGAGAACATTGATTAAGAAAGTGGGGGGTGGGAAATAAACCATTTTTCCCATAGTTTCTGAACTGCAGTTCACGAAACATTAAATTTCTAATTATAAGCCCAGGAAGTTTTAATGTAAAAAGTGACTTGTGAGACAAGGTATAGGTCTTTCTGCTCATTAAAACATCCCCTGAGTACAATTTCCTTGCCCTTAATCCTGAACCTTAAGGTTTTCACAGGTAAGTAGGCAATTAACACAAATCTCTCTCGATTATGCAGCTCTTACAGCATTGCAGATCTTGGTGTACTGGAGCTGAATGCTGTTGGATCCAAGTTAGATACCCAGACCCCTGTGGGTAACAGTGGGCCAGGTACCCTGGTGTGTCCCTGGATCCCAGACTGCAGCACATCAGGGAGCTGCATCTTTGCTCAGCTATAAACAAGAGAATATATAGGCAAACCTTGAGGGTGATACAGCGAAACAGAAGTGCAAACCTTTGAGGGCATCTGTTCCCCTGTGAGACACTATTGCAGATGTGCCCCAAACATTCTTTTCCCCCAGTAGCCAAGTGATACCAGTGGCTCTGCACCACCACAGATACCAGCACCGCTGGGCAGAAAGCCTTGCTGGAGAGCTGAGGCTGGTGGTAATGTGGAGATGCACAGCTCTTGGTGGCTCGAAGCAATTCTCCTCCACTCTGTGGTACACATCAGGGATGGGATTTTTAAAGCCAGCTACTCGGCGGAGTGGAACAAGGTTGTTGAGCAGGTTTGGATCCATGGGGAAAATAAGGCCCCTTGCTGCCAGGCACATGAGGGAAGAGTCCTTGCTTCTGCAGAGCAGGGGTCAGGCTGGTTCCTCACAAACACTGGTAATCTCAGTCCTGGAAACAAGTCAGCCAACCTCCAAGTAGCCTCAGAATAAGAGACATAGGTTCATTACATCAGTGCAAATCCCACTCATAGCACCTTGAATTCAGAGGTGCAGCTCCAGGCATGTTCCATTTCAAAAGTAAAGGCTTCCTGTGCATTACTTCTATTTTAAAGGAGAAGGGATGGGGTTGTTTGCTCAGATTTATACACCTCACCAAGGCCAAGCGAAGTCTAACATCCAGCCTTCCAGCCCTGCTTCCTTTCCCTTCGCACTTAAAATGCAAATACATTAAATCTGAGGGTTTTCTGTATTTATCACAACAAATGCAGTTTTATGTGCAATCACAAGCATTGCAAGGCAGGCCAGGCTGGAAGCAGCTCCCCTCTTCATGTAAGAAGCAAATTTCCCACTAATTCCCTACAACCTCCTAACTCAGATGCTTGGAAAGTAACACATCAGGAGCAGGAAACACAGCTGGTGAAATCCTCTTTCTCCAGCCCTAAGACTGGGTCAGAAGTCACAGCTTCAGAGGAGCTGAGCATTTTTCTCCAACATTCAAGGAAGAGACCAGTGTTACTTTACAAATCCACCCTTTGCCTCTGGCACCCAGTCCACAATGCAGCTCCAGCAGCAGGACCTTCTGCAGCAAGGGACAGCGAGAGCTCCACCATCCACAGCCAGGCACTGCCCCAGCAGCAAGGGACCCCAGCTCACCTCTGCTGCCCCAGAGGCTGCTCAGGTGCAGGGTCCTCTTATCCCTTCCAGCTGGAGTTTGGAATTTTGCTCCAGCCCACCACAAGTGGAGACAAGTGCCCGGTCCTCAAGGGAAGAACCATCACACCAATCAGTGTATGAGCAATCGCTGAGTACATAACAGCAGCTTTCCTACACCCCACTGCCAGTAACTAACTCATTTCCCTCTGAAGTCGAGGATGAAAAATAAGATGTAAAACCAAATTATACTCTGTTTATGTACATAACTCCCTGTGCATCTGGATAAGAGCATGCCCACAGCCTACATTATGCCACATCTGATTCTCATTAGGTGCTTGTGATTCCTTCTTGATAGGGTTTTATAGCTCTCTGTGGCACACAGAGCTATAGCTGGGCTGTTTACTCTCTCCAGCGTCCCTGGTGTGGCCATCGACTGCATGGCCTCCTGCAACCAGCTCTGAGCAGATCCATAACACAGTTTCTCAAATGACAGTCCTGTTGCTTAATAGATAGAAAGAAAGCCAGAGCGCTGCAAAGTGAATTTTGTAAATTGGCTGCTGGGGTTTTATTTACAGTAACAGAGACCAGAGCATGAGACTGACTGAAGGCAGAGCTTGTGCATGGTTCTGGGCAGCACAAGAGCAGAGCAGCCCTCTTTTGCACCACCAAGGCTCTGGACCAAGCCAATACCTGGGATTTTTCTTTAAGAGTTAAACTTTTTATGAATATATCATTTGACTCTGTGGGCAACTTTCCAAGACAATGTACTTTGCAAGTATATTTTATCTTTCTGTGAATTACACCAGTCCCCACTCTTCTGCACATTTTAGCCTCATCCATGAGCAAATGCAGATTACAGCCCGTTGTTGAGCGAGCAGGTAAGGAGGCACAAAGGGAATTGGGCTGATTGGCTGGTAAGCCTAATCTTAAGTACTTCTAATGTTTTGTTCTTCAGGATCTTGATTTGACCAAAGAAATTAATGTTCTGGATGTGCACAGAAGCAGAGCAAGTTCTTTCTTATGTTCATTGTCACCTTCAATTGAGGGGAACATTATCAGTTATAGCCCTTGATGCATATCAGAAACATCTATCGAGATGGTATCTGTGCTTGTAAAATGCAGATCTACCTTGCAGTAAAAATCCCTGCAGTAATCAGCAAGAGAAAGTTTTAATGTACTTACAGATTTCTTCCACCAGCAAAGGAACAGCAGAGCTACAGATTAACCCCAAACATGAACTTAATTATTAACTCTTCAGAGAGTGACAGAAGTGATTTCATACAAAATCACACACTTAATTTTCCACTATTATTAAAGCAACAAAATTAATGGGTTTAAACAAAAAAAACCCACAGCAGTTTTTGATACACAACTGGAGTATCTCAGTAGCCCTAATCTTCTGTCAGCATCTAAAAGAACAAAGGAGAAGGCAAGAAAAAAAAAAAATAGTTCCTTAGCACCTTTATGGCTTGTGGGGTTGGAAGAGCTTTGCAGGACCACCACAGCACCTACCAAACCCCACAGACTCTCTGGTGAAACAGCAGTTTCTGGGAACAGCACCTGGAAAGGCTACTTACTATGCAGGAGTTACTTACATGAAACTCCCTCCAGCTCCTCATCTTCCTCCTTAGCACTATTCCTGTGCCAAGAGATGCAGTTCTGGCACCCTGAGCTGCCTTTATATTCCTTATCTACAAGCAGCCCAGCATGCAGTGGCCAGTGTTAACTCCATTAAATTTATAAAGCAATTAGAATTGGGTGAGCAATGCCAAAATCTCTCAGTGAAAGTCCTCTCAGCTTTTTAAACAAATTCATTCCAGCTGGGTTCTTGCTCCTGGTGCATCGGCTTCCTACAGGGATCCCAGCATGGGAGGTGAAAGGCAAAAAAGTTTTTGGAAAGGGTGAATTTTAAGTGAGAACTAGAAGCTGTATGCAAATCCTGAGCTTAAGTGAGGGTCCAGGCAAAGAGGAAACACTCCCAGGCCACATGAGTTAACTGGCTAATTAAATCAGCACAAGAATCAGGTCTATGAATGAGCTATGGGTCAGGGATTATGGAAAAAAAGCATTCATGAAAGTGATTAATTGAAAGGAGTTGTGATCTGTCAGCAAATAATTCAATCGAGCAATTAGAGCTGGGCAAGGAAATGTTTTTGAACCTGGGAGATTTTGGAATATTTCTTTGTTTTAAATTGGAGCAGAAGAAATGAAAAGTGAAAATGGAAAGAACATTCAGACAAGATGCATCCTCAATCTGCTTAGATTAGTTTGAAATGAGTCATTTTGTATCTGGCCTTATAATTCCAGTATATATATTTTTTTAATAATTTTACCTTTGAATATGAAGAAGATGGTTCAGACTGGATAGTTGGAAAACAGTTTCATTTTAAACACTGAAACACTTAAAAGTATTAAAAAAGCTTTATCAAAATTTGTCTTTTCAAGTTAAAAAAAGGCATTTTCAACAGATCATCATTATTTTTGGGGACAATCCTTGTTAAAAATCCTTGACCCTTTCAGTCCTTTGTCCATTGTATATTACCAAGCTCTAAAGACAAGAACCTTGGAGGAGGTCAGGTTTTCTTAGCTGCCTTAAATGAGTCAGCCCATCAAACAGCATCTATTAATTATCCAGACATGGGAAGCAGAATATGACCAAGGGAAGTAGGATGGGAGGGTCACAGTCCACATCTCCCATATCTCCTCAATCCACTGTTTTTCTTTTAATTATTTTAGTGTTCTTAAATAAGATATCAGTCAAAACTCAAGCATTTGTCCAGAAGAAAGACTGGGGAGATAAGAATCCAGCAGACTCTCAAAATCATGATGAGGTGACTCAGTTTCCTCTGACAAAAGGCTGTAACAGAAGCAGGGCACAAAGGCAACAAGATTCTCCAGTCTCTGAAGACTATAAATGAATTAACATGCAGTTGGCCTTGGAGGAAACACCATGTGAGTAAGGACTTGGTCTGACCCTAAAGGTCCCTTTAATGTCCCCCAAGGAAGGGCTTTCAAGAGGCGCTTTTATGTGTAAGCATAAAGTAGGCATTGATTAGGGTTTATTAAGATTTAAGATAACTTTGGCATACAAAGGCAAGAAGAGTGAATTGGTCAATTTTGATCATTATGAAAGTTTCTCTGTCACATCTGAATGACATTTAATCAAATCTCCCATGGGAAGTGTTTGATTTGGTTGGTTGAGTCTGAAGAAATGAAGTTACAAACTTTATCTGAATAGCGATGGTGTGCAGCAGTGCAGTTCACAGTGACAGCCTGGTCGAAGTGGTTGGCTCAGGAGCAGGATGTGAGACATCCTGTTGAATACCACCTATGAATTACCTGGGCCTTGGGGAAAAAAATGCCCTTGGGAAGAGGGACATGGGGATTGCAGTCCAGGTCTCCCACACCTCCTTCGTCCAGCACATTTATTCTTGTTGAGCAAACAGTATTGCTTCCTGACAGTGTATATGATTGCTACATAATTTACCTTGACATAAATGCCTTCATAAAGGTGATTAGCAGCTTTTGATTGCTTCTTTGATCAAGGCAAATGAGAAAAAGCTTCAACCAGTATTGCCGAAGCCTGAGAAAGGATTACTTATCCTTCCCTTCTGGATGCTAAAATTAGTCTAATGAAAAAGGTTGCTGGAGCAAAAAAAATCTCAACTTTTTAAGAACTGATTGCTTTTAAAAGGGCTTCTACCCCAAGATCTCAAATCCATTTAATTAGAAACTGTAAAGTTAATTAGATCTCAGAACAACCTTGCCACTGAGGCAAATCTTTGATTAAAGGAGCAGTGTCTATCAGGGTTCAAATTCAGTCCTGGCCAGGCTGGGAAGGCATCTGAATGGCAGGTAAAACAAAAAAGCTGAAGCAGAAACTCTCCTGATAAAATATCACACAGACACAACTGAAGTGTTTTGGAAAGCATTCCTGAGAGAAAGAAGCCCCAAATGGACATGCTGCTGGGTGTCCTGGGTCACTTGTGGCAGGGTGAGGTGGAGCCTGGGGCATTCCTGGTCTGGGAAGAGAGGAGCAAGCAAACCAAGGTGCCCTCAAGCCCAAGGGCTTCTTCAGGTCCCCTGCAGAGAAGAGGTGCTTTTTAGAGCAGTCTCACACACAGGCTGCACGGTTCATCCCTGAGGTCTGGTCCCTGCAGTCCAGTGATGCATCGCCTGGGCGAAGGAAATAACGTTGCAGGTACCACTGAAATAGCAACATGTCTCAACAGTTGGCAAAGTGTTGGAAAGGTGACTTTATTTTGCTCTGTGCCCAGGGACAAAGGACTGGCAGTTTAGTGGCAGGGAACTGTTTGAATCCTGACTGGCAAGAGAGAAACTGGAAGAAGCACCACCTGGCTTTTTGCAGCTAGGAAACAAGGTCAAGGGCTTAGCTCAGCCCATCTGTATAGTTTTACTCTGCAATTTATTTTACAGTGGGAAATGGAGACCCTCAACACCCAGGAAAAACACAAGAGGAGAGAGAGTGCTTATCTCAAAGCTCCAGCTCCCCAGAGTGCTCTTCAAGGAGGACCATTCAATTGGTGGGACATCAAGGGGATGATGGACCTCAGATGGACCTCATACTGGTACCACACGCAAAGAGCTCATGACTCTACTGAGCTGGAGCTCACCAGACAAGAGCTGGGGAATAAAGGGGATTCAAAGGCACAGGGGATCCAGCCCACAGGGTAGAAGATGAGTCCAGCTCTGCAACTGCTCTCTGTGCTAGTATTTTGCAAGAATTTACTCTCTTTTCCCTAGATACCTTTGTATTTCACAGACAGCATTGTAACACTAGGCCAAAACCTTTTGGATGATATAAGCATTCTCCTGCATGAATTATGTCCTCCATAAAAAAGCAGCTTCCACTCCCAATTACATCAATATAAGTCTTCAAATGATGATACTGGCTTTGCATCAGTGCCTCTGACAGAGAGGGGCCCCTTGGGTCCGGTTTGGCTGAGGCTCTCACATTTTCAGTGGAGCTGCGCTGGGAACACAGATTTCCTCCCATTCTTCAGTCTCCAAAACCTCAGGTGGTTTGAGTAAAGTTGGTGCAGAAGATGCAAAGAGTGGGGTTTGCAGCAGGAGTGAGGAGCAATGTCCTGCAGCATCTTTGCACTCTCTGTCCTTGGGGATCCCTCCTAGGAAAGGACAAGCTTGATGGGGAAACACAGCATGTTTTCTGCTGTAACCTCATTCCACTTCTCCATGAGTCTGGTGATCCTTTCACTTCTTTCACCCACCAGCTTAGGCCACTGTCCTCTCCTGCTCTAAGGAGGTTTTCCCCGAAGTGGGGACTCAGGTATTTTCCCTGGATATGTAATTTAGGTTCCTTAATGGAAATTGAATTGCATCCAGAATAGAAAAAAAAAAAAAAGAATTGGGAAGGTCAAGACGTTGCCCACAAGCAAAATTAAGGAAGATTTTGGCTCATGGTTTTCCCTGCTTTATGAAGCCTGGTTACTGCAAGATGGATCGTTACAGAGGTGTGTGTTACTAATGAGATATTTGATGCAGGCTGCTTACCAATGCCAAACTGCCTCTGCAATGCAAAGGAGTTTTGCCTGGGCAGCAAGGGTGTCCAACTGGCCCCAGAAACTCAGAATTTTTGTGATGAATAGTTAAAAATAAAACAGGAAAAGAAGGAAAGGAAAACCCCCTCTGGATTTAGTGTATAGTCGTTAACAAGGCATCCCACAGGTAAAACATGATTTGTTGAAAACCAAAGAGACTGTCCTGGTTTTGCTAGAATGGAGGGTTTTGTTCTACTTGGGGCACTTTATATGAAACAGATGCACAGTCGATAAATCAGGGTGTCCTGCAGGAAGGGCAGACTGCATTTTCTGTATAAATTATCATGCTCTTTGTAGGTAAATGCTATGGATGGAAACAGGGCTATTCTCACTTCTCAAAAAACATCAGTTATTATTGATGGAGAAAATAAATCCTTTGGCCTGTGGGATGTAGCAGTGAGAGAACAATTGAGGCAAAAATCCCTATAGAAATCACTTCCAGAGTCAGAATTTGATTAAAAGATGAGACAATAGGAATACTTGAAATTTATGATCGGCAGGGCGTTCTGCATTCTCAAGTTTCCCTTGGATATTTTCAAATGCCTGCCTCAAAAAAGCAAACACATTCAAATACTTCTTCGATCTGATAGGAGCAGCAAATCAGTTTCCAGCCTCTTTTTTTTTTGGCAAGGACATTAAGCAGTGCTTGAGCAGCCTGCAACGTGCTGCGAGATTTCCAGGGATGCTGTGAGGAGACACAGCAGAGAAAGCAGCAGGACTCAGCAGTCGAAGGAGGAATTGCCTTTGTTTGAGAACTGCTAAAATATGTATACAAAAAGCTGTAACGTGGGTGGTTTTCAGACAGAATTTAGAATGCAAAAGGATATTACAGTTTTTCAATGGAACTGGAGCTTGGTGCTTACGGATGATAAATACGTGAGACATAAAGCAGAAGTTCACCAACTGCCATTCTGATGCAGCTGCATTTTCAAATGCAGCATTTCCTTGCCTTGATCTTCACAACCTTAAACTGCTCGTGGAAAACGAGTGTTGTTTTATTGAAAATGTCAAGTACCTAAGGCGAGGCTTAGGCAAAGACAGCTTTTTCCTCCGTGGAGGCACTCAGGAATTCTCTGAACGGAGCAGAGCCGAGCACGCGATCCCCCCCTCACTCTATCCTGGCTCTTCCCTTTCTTTTCTTCATATAAACTGCATAAGCTGCAGATGAAAAATATATAAATAGTAATTCTATATATAGTCCCAGGATAAAACTGGAGTTCATTTGTGACAGCTGACAAATCTAAAATGGGCAATGTAAGTACATTACAAAATGATTAAACCTTAAGTTCTCTCCCCCCCCCGGCTACAAGGCCACATTAACATTACATTACCCACTGAATAATGCAATCTGCAGCAGTTTTCTGCCAATTTGAAAATATAGCCAAAATAGCCCTTTTCCTCCTATTTACAGATTGTATCTCAAAAGCCATCTTCCTTGTGGCAGATACAGCTTCTGCTCGTTCGCATTTGCTCAGAGACAGTAAAATTTGAATCTTAGGGAGTTAAAGTTGGTTGGAAGCATATTCTTGGGTTTTAGCCATGCAAATGGCACGTATGCTGGGCTTAGGCCCCTGATCGTGGGATTTCAGGGGTATCAGACTACATATCCCTGGGGTTGAGGCTGAAATCAATACCGGGTGCTTGTGAAAGATGTAATGGATTCAATCTGACCAAAACTTTAATTACATTTTTCATTATGATACCGACTTTTCTATCTCTGGATCTCCTTGTGCTTAAAAATTGTATTTCAGAGCACTCCGTAAGGGGCTGTCAAACATTCCCATCGATTTGTCTCTCATTGGGAAAGACTTCCCTGCAACAGGCAGGTCACAGGCAGATGAGGCGGTTGGAAATAAGATGTCTCAAGCTGCCGCTCTGTCCATCGACCCACCCTTTCCAAGCTGCAGGTTGCAGAGGTGACACCAACACACTGTCCTCGTGACTTACTGTCAGGAAGTGAAGAAAAGTAAGTATGATGAAGAAAAAGTAGCTCAGCAGACAAATTTCTCAGTTTGTTTTCTCCCAGTATAAACAATATTCTCTGTCCAGAGTACAGCAAATTGGTATTTAGAAAGTAGAATTTGCAAGCCCAGGAAGGGGAAAAGATCCCTTTGGTGTTGTTACTGCACACGTGAAGGGTTATTTCATCCCCTTGCAGGTTAAATTCTGCTCTGTGGCATTAATGCCACTTAATACACCACAATCCCTTTCAGCTCAAGAGGCCGTTAATGAGAGCCACATTAAAAATACAGCGACTTTCATCTTCCCACACCTGGGACCCTTGGGGTTTAGCCAGGACTTGCCCAGGGCGTACGCTTCATCCAGTCACCTGGAGAAGGCACCTGAGCAGTAACTCCAAGGGGAACCCCTCTAAAATAATATGCACTCAGATCATATAACTAAAAGCTATTCTTCCAGGAAACTCAAAGCCTTGATTGTAATGAAAGCCAGCTCTTGGGCTTTCTTTTTATGCAGCCTTAGTTCAGAAAGAGAAGAAACAGCATCATCCCATTACACATGGAGTCTATTTTTCTCTGGGGAGAAAAAAAACCACTTTTCTTTCAAAAAGTACCATTCTGTCAATACTGCTCCTGTTCACAAAGAGGAGCTGTCAGGCAATTCAAGCTAAAATTGGTATCATACTAAAAGTCTCAGTATCAAGACTTGAATGAAACCAAGCTGGAAGCACTCACAGTATTACACTTTCACCCAAAGTTTTCCAACTGCTGGTTTTATCTGCATGGCATCGATCCCTGCTCCCTCTGAGAGGCTTGATGGCTTTCACCACTGGAGCAGCACGCATAGAAATGAAGAGCAGGGAGGTTTCTCCCTCCCCAGGCAGTCGCCCCAAGTTGGTGCTCGCTGGGGAGCTGGCACATGACTCAGCACGTGCTGGGACTTGGACCCTCTGCAAAGCATCTCCATCCATTAGCACCCGGCAGAGAGGGAGCCGAGTTGCCTGAATTGCCTAAATGAAGCAGCTGCTCTGAGAGAGAGGGATGCAGGAGGGGAATTTTCTTTCTGTTTGGAGTTACCTGACTTTGTAGAAGAATTGATTTCTTTTTTCTATATTAGGCCCTGATTACAAAGCTCCACTGGAAACTGCATATTTGTGCTGCCTTTGCAGGATGCTGTCAGCAGCAGGGTACATTTAGGGGATAGCGTGTACCCCACACTCCTGCTGAACCAGTGTCTCCCATTTTGCTCCCTGTTGCTGGTAGCCAGGTGATTGGTTCATGAGGAGCTGCACAAACTACACTGCATTTGCCAACACAGATGCCGATCCCAATGAAATTCTTCCTGTGTCATCAAACCAGGAGTGAAGTATAACCTGCCTCTACCCCTACCATGTTCAGACTTCTCCAGGATGTTCATCTTCCTTCTGCTGTCTCTAGGATCTCTCTGTTGATCCCCACTCCCCTTCCGTGCTGCCATGCCAGGGGTCCCCTCTCTTCTCCCCGTCCCACTGTGGTCCCCCATGGGCGGTGGTGCCTGGGAATGTGCAGCCACACGAAAGATGCTGCCATCATTAGCACCCTGCAGCCCCCCCTGGGTACCTGCTGGGGTTTTTGATCTCTGCTTTGTCTTGGGCTCACAAAACTCAGCTGCTGTGATTAATTAAGCTGTGATCCTCTCTCCCCAGACCCCTCATCACCCTCCATTTGCAATACACAATTTGTTTGCTACCACCTTGGGGTGTTATTGATATCATTAACAGCATTTACTGGCACATAAAAGCAACTGTTTATTTATCAAATACAAGTAAATGCTGTGAATGCATTGTCACACAATGATGTTATTACTTCTCCATGTGGTTTGAGGGTTTCTTGTTGCTGCTCTTTTGTACTTATTAACAGAAAGGAAGAAGTATAGCCATTGAGAGAGCTTTTAAAGACAGAGGGAGTAGGATTTGATAATCCCATTCAAATAAGCCCCTCATCAAAATCCTGCTTTCTGCCTCAGACATAGTCAAAGTCCAGTCCATCAAATGTAGGTGAATATCCCATGGGATCAAGGATGGTTGTGTAATATTGTGTGTGTTGGAAAGGGGAGAAAATTCCTCCCAGAACATAAGTTATACTCAGAGCACCATGTTTAAATACCCTGTATTTTAGTTCTGGCTGCAGTTCTAGACATGTGCAGCACCGCCAGGCTCCTTCTAAATAGGACTTTCAGAAAAGATTTACAGTAAATCTATCAGGACAAAATAAGCAGTGTTAGTTCTGTCAGTTCTTTAATCCAGCTACAGAAACCGACACAGGAAAACCCTCTGTTAAACACCACTGCCTTGCTGCAGGAGTCGGTGATGCACAGCTCTGACAGGGAGAGCAGGACAGACAGATCGGGTGCAGCAAAGTGCTGAGGTGTTGGTGTTAATGCAATTCAAGGTGGATAAATGTAAAAAATAGGTGCATCTATGGGTGAGAAAGAGTAAATCACCAGAGTTCAAAGCATGTTTGAAGAACAGGATTTGTAGACATCTTTCTCTGACTGAAGGATTGCATTTAAGTGTGTGATAAACCATCTAATAAAGCTCACATGAGCAGAAATCATTTACTTCACCATAGCAGGAAGGGAGACTTGAGAAATGGAGACTTGAGGCTTGGGAGAAATGAGTTAAATCCACATTTCCCTTCACCTTCTCTTAGAGAATACTGTAAAAAAAAAAAAAATCAGTTTGCTCAGTTATTACCAATAACCCAATGCTCTGTCCCTTCAGTGTGCTGTAACTCTATGAACACTCTCTCCTGGTGTGGACCCATTGCAGACTCTCCCCCTCCCAGGCTGCTGATGCTCTGATTACCCAGACCTGTTCTGCAACACTGAGCCTTGGCCCACTGGGGGTCCATACTATACAGCATGGAAGCACCTGAGAGCATCTTCTGACCCTTGGAGGAATTTATATAGTCAAGCCTGCTCAGTGGCTTAATGCAGTGATACTATCCTGTCTGGAAAATTAACATGTCAGCATATGTGCCCAGCTAGGAGCCTCTTAATGAAGACTTCTTGCCTTTAGCATGATAATGATGTTAAGTATAATCTGACACACAGCTGCAGAAAAGGTCTCTGAGAAAGCTCAGATGCACAAGTGCTGGGGAAATAAAATAAAATACCTTCAATACTTTACTGGCTGCCTGGTGATTTTTATATCTGAGGGCATTTGTGTATTTGCTGTACCATATTCTAAGAAATCACTCCTCTCCTGAGCTCTCGTTCAGTGTAAGGAACCTGTCCGCTCTCCTGCTGCCTTCTATTATATTTGTATTGACTATAATAGCAATGCCTTGCGGGCAACTTCACTGCGCTGAACTTAGAAAGAGGTTCTCTGAGGATAAGAAGAATGGCTGGTAATAGGTACAGGACTTGCTCAAACCCAGACAACCACTGAAATGGCACTGTAGAGCTCATCAATTAAGTGGAAAGCAGAAATCAGTCAATGTGAGTGCTGCCCAGGCAGCCCAGCATGGATTAAGGGCTCAATTCCCCATCGCCTTGCATCGAGGGGGTTGGTAGTGTTTTGTAACTCGCTACCTTTGAACTTCACTCCTACACAAGTAACCACACGAGGGGCCTGGCAGTGAAGAATCTATCCTTGTATTGACTGAAGATATTAGCTTTTGGGCTGCAGCCTGTTTTCTTCCCCTGCAAAGGCGGGTGTACAGCCTTGGTTTCTGAAGGTTGGGAGTGGGGAGGCAAAGAAAAAGAAGTTAGAAAAGGGTTTAATTATGTTTAACTGCTGTGATGTGTGTTAGAAGGTGCCTGCGTGCACCCCTGCACATGCCTGTGCCAGTGGCGAGGGCACAAGCTGCCTCTTTATCTTTGGGGCTGTGCAGCTTAGCAAAATATATTACCTGTAATAATGTGTCTCGTATACACAACTTGCCTTTCTGGATGTATTTTGAAATGTTTAATGATGTGTGGCTGAAATGTAATGATATCTTCCTAACGGAATGCAATGGAAGGAGTGCTCACGCACATTAAGACATCTTATCTGTATTGGCAGTTAATAACCTAGAAATTAAAACAAAGTATAAAACCAAAGAGTTTTAGCTAAAGGCACAGGATACGAGCCCACTAGTGCAATCCAGTCAGGTTTCCATGACACTTTGCTGCAAGTGAAATCCAGATGTCAGGGGAACTCCACCCATTAGCTATTTAATTCTTGTAGACTGTGGGCTTCTTGGTGTTTTTTGGTGTCTCTCATCTGTCTCGAGGTTCATATTTTCATATAATTATATTGCTACAGATTTTTCTCTCAAGTCTGTGGTCCTGTTTTAAATTAAAATAGTCAAGGGCCAGTTGCTTGAGTTACCAAATGTTATGGCAAAGACCAGTCTGGACGCTGCACGGATATTTGTTCCAGGACCCTAAACTCAGCGGTTCACGTACATTGTGACTCAAATCTTCATGGGGCATCTAAATCAAGTTCATTGATGCTTCTAACCAAGTTGATAGCCAATTAATGAGTTAAACCACTATTATCAATTCTTTCCCAAAAAGAAATGCATCTCTTCATGTGACAGGTGAAAAAAGGCTGCACATTCTTCAAAAGTCTGCATGTAATTTGCCTGGTTATAAGTTTGTTTTGAGAAAAAAAAATCAGTACAAAATTGGGATTGGATTGGATTATCCAATTTGCCAGACACAAAGAATACTGAATATGCTGCTCTTTGATTATGCAAAATTACTTTAGTACATTCCCCTCACTGTAGAGAAAAGAAATCAGAGGCCAGAAGGAATTTAGTCTCATCAGTGCCTTTATAAACACAGAGATCTCCTGATAACCTTCAGTATATTGCACTTGCATATGATCACAATAAGTGAAAAGAAAGACTTCCAGCTTCTAGCAAAGTTAAATATTTTCCACTGCCCTTGAATACAATGATAAATTGCTTTTCAATAAGTTCACAGCATGCCTTCACTAGACAGAAATATTATTTGCATTCTTCCATAAAGAGCTTTAAATTAAAATCATTAACCACCTTACATAATTTAAGAACAAAGAAACTAATATATGATTAAAAGTAGGTCACAGGAAAGTGACTGTAAAATTGAAATATGAGTGATTTCAAAAGCCTATCTTCATCTCACCATGCCTTGTGGTACATATTTCACCCTCCCTAAAGTTTTAATAAAAGTACTACACTGTCAGCACTCAGTAAATATTAAAATAATAATAATATATGCCATAATTACTTTCCAGACATTACTAATGTGTTCCAATCTGCATACAGCTTGACTCTCAAATTACACCAATACTTTAAAGAGGAGGAAAATGGTTTCCTGTTCCTGCACCATTTACAGGAAAAGCTAGGTTAGCACAAATGTTTCATAGTGATGTGTGCCCTTGTCCTCACCGCGGGAGGCAGAGAAAGCCCTGAACTGAGTGGCTGGCGCACACTGCAGCTGGATCCTGCTTCCCAGGGCTGGAGGGTGTCCCACCCCAGCCAATAACGCACAGCTGCACGGATGGCTCTGTCGGGGGGATGTTTGTTTAGGCTCAGAAATGCACATTACAGTGCAAGAATGGCCCATGGTGTGAGCAGAGGGACCTCTGGAGGCTCAGGGTTTTGTCCTTGAGCTGGCTGCTCCAGCACCACAGGGAGAGCTGTGCTGCTGCGGGGCAGGGGGGCTGAGCTCCCAGCGAGGGGATTTTGGAAGAGATAAGCAGTCGGAAAGGGAAGAGTTAGAGGCACCGCTCTTTGTCAGGGTCTATCACCATAGGCACTCGGACCAGTGATTAGTTGGCCAACTGGACCATATCAGGTGGTTTCCTGATTTCACGTTTGTGTCCTGTTATCATGCAGAAGCTTTTGGAGAGGGAAAATAAAAGTAAGAGAAGAGATGATGAAACCCTTCGTCAACAGGAAAAGGTTTTGGTGTGGTGGCTGCTACAGACTGCTGGGTCAGCACCCTCTGCGGGAGCGTATGTTGTGCTGCCAGGCACACCTGGAGCGATGGGGCGGCTGTGTTCAGCCCACCCCAAGCCCAACCCACAGCTGCTTCTTGTCTGATAAAGCCCAAGCACCTGGTACAGACTTTGGGAACTGTACCAAGCAGCCCTGCCTACGCACCTTCTGCAGGAAGGTGTCAGTGGACTAATGTTCTGTAATACCCGAGAGGTCACAAAAAGTATTTCTTCTGGTTTCTTTATTTGAGCTCCATATTATTTCCACATCATTGCCTTGGACATTTGTGATAGAAATTGTAGCCCATTTAGATTCAGTATTTTGGTCTAAAACCAGAGGTAAGTGGAAACAGTTTCTTCTCAAGCAGCCCTGTCACATTACACAGCTGTAGACGGGGCCACTGCATCCACCGAGGCTGTGTGGGCAAGGAAAAGTGTGTGAGGTGTTCCTGGCTCCACTGAGCAATACATCAGGGTGGTGGGAGACAGGAACCAGGCTGGACCAGAAATGCAAATCAATCCAAGCATGAAAAGGCACCAAAAAGGCCTTTTTGTCTGTGGGACAGCATAGAACCACAAGCACTGATATCCCTTTGCAGCCAGAATCCCTGAGAAGAGACTGAGCTTTCACTGTGTTTAGCTTGTGGGACTGACCTGCAGACTCCCCATCAGACAGCTTTGTGCTAATTATGGGTTTGCACCCTGGTGACAGTCCAGGGTGGGATGAGGAGAGGGGTCAGTGTGTGGGATGGTTTGAGCTGTCTCTCCTAGGCAGAATTCCTCCTCTGGGTAGCCCTAGCAGTACGGAGGAGTTTCCCTTCAGTGCCTCCCTCTTGCCTGTGCCCAGGAAGCATGCTCACAAGCCAAAGGAAGGAATTGCCATTCCTGCTCACCTTTGCAAACCTGTCTGAGCTGTCTGCTCTTTGACTTTGCTATCTTTAGCTGGTGTTGGGTACCTAAGGCAGGATAGTTTCATTTTCAAATAAGATTTTAAAAACGTGTGTGTGCATGTATGACAATTGTAATAAAACAATAGCTCTAATGGGAAGAAAAGGCAACACATTTGTAATTTCCTTTCCCGTAATACACAGTAATTCTGCAATCCCATCAAGAGATAAGAATTACTTTGAGAATAATTTTCTTTTAATAGCTCTGTCTGAAACAGAGCAAGTTTCTTTCCTAGTCATTACAACTTCTGGCCTGCAGTAAATGGCTGGAGACTGAGTAAGAATTTAAAGGCAGAGGCTTGCCATCACCCACATAAACAATGCACACCGTGGCTCTGCTTCAGCAGATGTAAAAAAGCATTTCACATCCTCGGCTAAGATGCCTCTTGCACACTACATATTCAAACAAAAGCATTAAAAGACTTGGAAGCATTAATGCACTCAAAGCATCATTAATTAGTTTTGCTGATTTATGCCTTACACTGAGGACTGGAGCACAGGGCTGAAGTAAACGATCCTCATTGACAGTGATACCAAAAACATTTACTTGCAGGAGCCACACACACAGAAAAAAACCACCACATACAGCCAATAGAGATAAGGATTTATGATTGTGGGGCGGCAGAGGTTAAACTGGATATCTGGTGTGACATCTGATGCACACCTCAATATGAATTAATGCTGGGAGAGCAGCATGGACCATCCCACCCAAAGCCAATCTCACCTAATATCTGGGGCCATGGTGAGGAAGCTCTGCTGATCGTAGGAACAGGCTGAAGCATCCAGCAAGGCTCTAAGTCACAAATATTTGTTTCAAATGTGGATCCTGAATGAGATGTGAGATCTCACCAGCTGTATTTGACCTTAGGGCTTCCTAGAGTTTCAAGTTGCTGTATCTGTCACACCCAATACATGCTTTCATCCTTTACGTGTCTACAGGTCCTTAGCCCTTTTCAGTGCAAGAGATTGCTTTGGAAATGTGTATCAAGCTGCTGGGTGGGAAGTTTGGCTGAGCACCTTTTCCAAAATCCAGAAGTTATATAGTCTTCATCCTTATTGCTGGGGGGAACCATTGCTGTCCTGGGGCTCATCCCAGCTAACCATGCACACTGTGGCTCTTTGCCCTCCCCTGTGGCCACCCAGCCTGCCTCCATGAGCTTCTAACAGCATCCTTGGCACGGGATTTCCAACACTGCACCACTGCCTGTTCCTGACCCCTTCTCTCCATGCACCCCAATTAATGTAAATCACATGCAAAGCATGACAACGAGGCAGCAAACCTGTAAATCTCTAAAGGTCGCTGGCAGTGGGGGGCACATTCAATCAAAAAGCCTCTAGAAGCTTTTCAGCTCCACACAAAATGATGCATGGATTTTGCACTCCTTGTTCGGAAAAGGCTGCAAAACTGAGCTGACAGAAAAAGTTCACTGTGTTACCCCCAGGTTTCTGCAGCTCTGTGACCACGCACAGACCCTACTGCACACATAGGCACTGGGCTGCACAGGCAATTAATTGTGCTTAATGTTCAGTAGAAACAGCCCAGAAGTCTCAGCAGACGTCTTATCCAATTGTTAATAATCAAGTTCCTCTCTTTCTTCTACTTCTAAGTGAAAAATGGTTTCACTACATCATCTAAGTGTGATGGATATTTTTAGATCTATAATTTATCATGTAGAGCATGTATGTAATGAGGCCACTTTTATTCCACACAACACGAGCATCAAAATTTCCCAGACACCTCTGGAACAACAGGCAGTATGTCAGAACTCCTCCCCTATGGAAATACCTAATTTTAAGTCAGAGTGGTATTTTTTGCTTAGTACAAAGATTTACAGCTTTTACTTTGGCATTCAACAGTCATTCACAATTCAGTTTTCAGCCACGATCTCCAAATAAACTGGATTAAGGCCTGAAACAGTTGCTCCCATTTGGAGACAGAAGGAAAGCCATCCTTTTGCATTAAGTACCTTTGATCCTAACCTTTGAAAAGATCAAGCAAAAAATATCACTTTATCATCCTAGTCAGGACACAGAAGCCAGCTAACATTTACAAGAGTAAAATAATGTAAATAAACAATGTATGTGGATCTAAGACCACCCAACTTTCTTAGTCTTTGTGATAAAAGGAAAAAAGTGAGAACATGTAAAATTACCTCTAATTCAGGAGCCCAGGTTAGCTCTAGCTCTGCAGGATGCTGCTCATGAGGAGACACAGGTGCAAAAAGCCTGTTTTCAAGGCACTGGGTCTGGAAGCAAAGGGACAAACTGCACAGCCTGTCTGGTGGTTTCTTTACTCAGAGTGTTAAAGCAGATTATCACGTCTTCTGTGGTCTAGTAAGGAAGAATAATACAGGCATTTTCAAAGTAAAGCTGATGTCGATGCTGGCAGAAAGCAGTTTATTACCCATGAGCAGCCTTTGGAAGGAAAAATCCTTACAGCAGACAGAACTACCGCAATGTCAGAAGTTTGGCTGAGAACCAGAAAACGAAGGGGGCTCTCATGGAAGAGGGCTCTCTTCAGAATTTTTTGTGGGAAGTGTGATGCCTTTCCAACGTTCAGTGTTTAACTCCAGACTGGTCCAAGCCAGAACTCAGACCATGGTGTGTAAAACTTGGGAGTGGCATCACATCTAAAACAGGTCCAAGCTCTGCATGTCCTCCTGAACAGGGCCAAAGGCTTACAAATGGGGCTAAAATGCCTCTGACCTGGATGGGAGGGCAGGGAAATATGCACCTTGGACTACTCTGGCTGGGGCTGGGTCTCTTCAGCTCTCCCCCACATCCAGCCCCAAGGACTCTGCCGAGGGCTCTCAATGGCCCCCATCTGCTGTGTCTTACCTGGGGAAAAGGACCACAACCCCAGAAGCACTGCTGAAGCTGCTGACAGCCCCTGCAGCCCAGAAGTTTCCAAGACCCTGTTTTTTTCTCCCCGGAGCTCAGAATAAGGCTGAACCAAAATGAAAAGCAACAAGGTGCCCAAAAATCAGTTCTACCACTCCACTCTCAGAACTGGGCTTAAAAGCAGCTAGGTTAGACCAGAGAACTTGACCCATCATGTCTAACCACAAAATCCTATTTGGGATGAGAAGGCATCTCTGTTCCCACCCTTAGGAGAGAGAAAAGGGGACACAACTGAACCCATTCAGAACTTAACTCTTTATCACTTATTCCTTATCAACTGCTGTGAAAAATGAACCTAGCAAACACAGAGCTACTTGAAATAGCAAAAGAAGGCAGGCACGTGGCAAGGGCACATTAACAGGAGAGGGAAAGAAGAAAATCCTGAACTTCTGAAAGAGAAGCCATGCCCAGCTAAGCCCTTCATGGACTGAGCGGTGACAGAATGGCATTCGCTAAAATGCAGGGTGGCTGTTCTCGTGATTTCAAGCATCCAAGGGCATTTGTTTTTCTCCTCCACATCACCAAGGTTGTTCCATGCACACTGGAAAGTGTCCATCGTTCACAGCCAAAGCAAAGCAATTTATTAAAAAAACAAAAGCAGCCCAACCACTGTATTAAATTTAATATCCATGATACCTCCAACACACTCCTGGACATGTATTTCATAGATCCAGGGTTTAAGGATCAATGGATTGTTACTAATGAGTCAATAAAATGAATCCATATGATATTTCAGAAAACAGAAGACTCTCTTCATTTAAATTAGGCCCATTCATTTTCCTGAGGACTATGGGAAGGATATTTCAGAACTGCAGAACACCCACAACATCTGTTATCTCTAACTGGGACTGCGGTTACTTAGCAGTCCTAAAAAAACAGAGCATATATTTCTTTTTCACTTTAATTGCTGTTTAGTTTCAGCATTATTAATGACCAACATAAAGTGTCCAAATATGCCTCTGGAAAAAATACCACCTTTAGCTGGAGAACTGAGAAGTCAGTGTTCATGCAAGCAATGATTTATGTCTGCTGAGTAACGCGCTAGGTTAGCAGCTTCAACAGCACAGCACTTGACCTGTCCATGCAGAAAAGCATCTGTAACATTTAAAGGGTACCATTGATTATCTTAGTTGAAATACACATTTTTATGGCTAAACTTGAATTGACATAATAAAACTTCCCAACAATCGATAGCAATTAGCAGGATTTGCAGCTGTCACAGCTGATACAACACAAATTCTTTCTTCATCTGTTAACCCCCCTGCTTGTCCAAACAGCTTTCTTATGGCAAAGTGTGCAATGTGATTCACACTGTTTGGTAGCTGAACATGGCTTAAATGACCTGTCACCTCTTCATCCCCAGTACCCTGGCTCTGGATTCATGCAGTGCTTTTCAGGAGACTTGGGGGCTCATCGCACACCCCGTTCCACAGGGCAGTACCACAATGGGTCTCCACCAGGATCACATCCCAGAGATCCTCCTGCGCCCATATTTCTGGCCTGGCTGGGGCTCCACCCTCCAGAGAGGCTGCTGCATCTCTCCAAACTGGTGTGCAGTAAATTGCTTCCCAGGGCATAATCCATGAATATAAGCTGGGCCATCACTTTTAAGATCCCAATTTCTTTTGAGAACCTTCATCTTTGATTCAGACCAATGCAGTAAACAACCCCAAGCACACTGAACTAATGATCCAACCTGTTTTCTGGCTAAAACTCCAGATGCATCTTTCAAAGAAATCAATAAGCACACCGCTCGTTAGGATCAGTGGCCGAGAGCTGGAGGAGGACACGCGGGCAGGCATTGCATAGTCACTCAGCTCTTTGCTAAAGGGTTTTTGTTTTGTGAAGGAGAACAAAGGCCCTGCAGAGGCAAGCTCTCCTGTGGGCTCTGGAGAATAGTTCATGCGATATCTGAAGGATATCTAATAACATGACCAAAGTCTGAAACAACGCACACAAACATCAGCTGTGAATTGATCAGAAACCTCTGCGCATTCTCTGATCTGTTACTGACACAAACCTTCTTTCAAAAGCAGGGAAGAAGAAATGGAGGTTATTAATTTGTGCCTGACAGGAAGCAGAACCCAACTTCTTAAAGACTGCTTGATTGTGGGAAAAAATAAATACAGCAAAATGTTTCCTAGATGAAAGTTGCGGTTCATTCCATGCTCACTAATTGGTTTCCATATCTAGCACACTCTTCAGTTTTCAGAGAAGTGCTGCTAGACATATAAAATGGAGAGAAAACTTTGCAAACTCTTCATAGCTTCAGTGGGTCCCTATTTACCCAAAGGCTCTAACTTAGCCAGTGGATTATTGCTTTTATTCCATTCATGTTCACAGAACTTGCTTCCTAAAGAGAAACACAGAGTCCTGTGCACTGATGCATCCCTACTGCTGCACATAAAGGAGATGAAGGGATGTTGCACTGTTTTACATTATGTTATGCATAAGGGGCTGATCCCACGTTGTGGTGATTTTTATGGCATTCACAGCAGAAGGGTCTGTGCTACACATTACACTGAGGTTTGTGGTGGCCTGGCAAACTACCCCACTTCAGACAAACACAAGAGCATTTCGCTTCTTATGGAGCTGGAAAAGGAACCAGTGCACAAACATCACACGTGAGGCAGGAAGGCAACTGAGTGAGCAGAGGAGATCTGCCAAGTATTGCTTGTGTGCGTGAGACAGAGCACACAGGTAGTGTCACAGTGGGGAAAAATGAAAAGAAGGAGGGTTTGGTAGTATTTGTGCGAGAAAGAGGCTTACAGTTACTAGCAGACAGTGTCTTCTGGTGTTCAAAACATGTGGGAGTAAAGGGAGGTGTAAGTTTGTGTTAGTTCTTTATATATATATATATATATATATAAGCACGGTATTTTGGCATCTACAGGAAGAGAAACCCGATTTCTTCCTGATGTCTGCAGCCTCTGTACTGTCCATGGTCTCAAGAGCAGTTCTGGATGGGACCCTTGAGCCACAAGCCTCTACTATCTCACTGCTCCCACCTGGAAATGGAGGGGCAGAAGAAAGGCAGCTTTAGGGAAGTGCTCTGTACATGAAATTAGTACTCAGTCCTTGGGCCTGAGGGAGGGAAGAGCCTTATTTAGCCTGTGATGGTGAAAGAAACAAGGAATCAAGTCTGTCTAATGAGAAGAAAAATACCACACAATTTATTAATGTAGGCTTCTGGAAATTAGTTTGCTGAACATACTTAAAGGCTAAATACAGGTGTTAAGTCCAGCCATTCCCACACTAAATTACATGCTCTCACTTGCATACATAATCACTGTCTATTTAAGGTTTTCCCATATTGCCTGCTATTATGGTATCTAGGCAATGATTGCCATACTAGTAACTCAATACCTATTTTTACAGTACTGCTAAAGTACTAAGTAGTACTGCTGTAGGCTGTCCTAAAATCAATTCCTAATGTTATTGTAGGAGCAAATGTAAAACCTAATGTATTTTTCCCTAATGGTTAATGTCATGTGTTTCTGATTGAGCAAGAAAAAATAATTGTTTCCTTACAGGATGGATTTTGTTATGTCTCTTGCACATGGAGGAGGGGTAAACCCTTAGAGGATTAGTATAGGCCCAAGGGCCCACATCGCTGCATAAAACCCAGCTCAGGGAATCGTTTCAGAAAGCTGCCCAAGAAACTGAGATAATTTGGTCTTTTCTCCATATCCAAGTGGGTGGGTGTCCACGCTGCGAGTGACTTCACATCGCAGAACCTGAGATGACAGCAGAGACCAGTTCACCCAGCTGGACAGCCTAGCCCTGGAGATGACCTAACTAAGATTGACGCTTTCCTTAGTTTTTATCCTACTGCTTGCACAGGAGGGAGATTTTTCAGTCTGCCTGGAGGTGGGTAGATACATCCAAGCAGGAACACTCCTCCAGCTTTACAAGGAAAGTGCATCCAACTCCATCCAACATCCATGTTATTTCACTGTGAACAAGAGGTAAGTGTGTTGTGCTCTGATATTGTTACATGAATCAGCCAGTGCTTCTTTTCAACATGCTCTAAACTGCATGATCGAGCATGAGTCTTAATAGCTAAGTGATGACTCATTTATGATGGCACCAGGACAATCCAAGGGAGGTTTTACCTTTTATCCTAAATGTAATGCACTCCATCTATTACAATTTCAGCAAGGTCTGAGCAAATTCAATAATCAGACCAGTATTCAGCACTCTTCTCTGCACAGACCTAAAACCAACTGCTACTAAAAATTTAACGAGACCAGCCTTTGCATTACTTTATAACAAGAAACACTAGGCTGTCTCAGTTGTGTGGGTGTTTTCTCTCTAGTGGACATAAAGGGTTGCAGTCTCAGGTTATGGAGTCCTGCCTAATTCAGTGTGCTTTAACAGCTGCAAGAGATGAAGAGATTCGAGGGTCTCCAGTTGTGGCTGGTAAAGCCACTGCCAGCAGGATGCTGCAGATGAGTAAGCTGCAACACCCTTCTTGTCTCCAGCTGCTCAGCACTATGAAAACAAAACTGGGAAGCATTGAGCACATTCTTGATATTGCTTTTCTATATAAGCAAAAGTAAGCAGGGAGAGGTTATGTGATGGGGAGTGGGACATGAGACAATCTTTTAGCAAAGATTTTGTCCATGATATGAGAAGAGTTAGGCAATGCGTGAGTTATACAAACATTCCTGAAATAACAGGAAAACTTTAGCAGATGTTTCCTCTGTCTAATTTTCCCTCCTTCTCCTCTTCTTGTGTGTGGCTTTGAAGATCTCTCTGCTTTCTAAAACTCCTTTTGTATGAAGGGCCTGCATTAAAATGTCAGGTTTTATTTTTCCAAAAGACAACTGCCAGAAATGAAACCCTAAATGCTTGTTTCATAGCCAGGCTAGGATCTCTTGGGAACCACTGGGAATCCCACCCCTATTTCTGATTAGATTTTTGTCAGCAACATAGGAGCCAAATTCTCAGTTGCCCGAAGGCTTTCATCTCAATGAGAATCAGGCATGGAGGAGCTCTAAGGTATCAAATCCTATTTAGTGTCTCTGTTAGTTATTGGCAAGGCATCTGGAAATACCTTGGGGTTAGTGTTTTGATTAGAATTTCATCATAACTTTATAAAACACAGATAGAAGTGATCTCAGTTTTGAGCCAAGAATTCAGCAGATTTGAGGAAGGAATAACTTTTAGTAACAGTTTATGCAAAGAGCTTTGGAAAGGATCAAAATCTTCTACTGTGTGGAGCCAGACGGTCCCTAAACATTTAGGATTAGGACAAGGGCTAATTATGGGCTAATTACTCAGCATACTCCTAGCACAATTGGCTTGAGCATCCACTAATGCTCTTGGTCACAGCTGGAGCTGACATACCACAGTAGATGGATTGTAGTCCAATTTCTGCATTTTATTGTAACTGGGACATCATTTGCTCCTGTTAACCTCAACAGTGGTAGTAGGTCAGTGTCATGGTTTAGCCAGTTGGGCTCCCAGTTCCCTTCCCCTCCCCAACCCCAAGGAAAAAGGGAAATGATAGGAAAATTACTTGTGGGTTGGAAACTAGAACAAAACCAGCTTTAATGAGATAATAATAAAGAAAATACTACTACTGAAAAGATAATAAAATATACAAATACACATAATTACACCCCCACCCCTCGATGACTACATCATCACAGATGCTGCAGAGCAGGCACAAGGAAGGGGTCAGTGGCAGGAGTGAGCTGGACTCAGGAATTGGATTCAGGAATGCACGGATCTGGGATCAGAGTCAAACAGACAGACAAGGTCCTCTCTGGACATTGACCATAGAAGAAGAGAATGATACCCTCATGATTCCCCCAGTTTTGTACTGAGTATCATGTCTATGGGATGGAATCCTCTGTTGGTCAGTTTGGGGTCACCTGTACTGTCCGCCCCTCCCTGCAGGTGCGGCCCTTTTTCATCTTTGACTTATGGCATCCTATCAGCTCAAGGATGGCCTTGGTTACTTTAGGAATAAGTGTAAGCAATGGCCTGTCTACATACCAATGCCTTGTGTCATCACTTCTAGAGAGAACCACTGTCTGAAATACATGCAGTTAACTTCCAGAAAATGAGGTTCCTTAGATGAGACTTAGTTGAAGATAGAAAACTGATTCTACTTTAGCTCAAACAAGAACAGTCCGTCTGGGCCTAGGAAGTTTCACCCTGAAAACTTCCCTTTCAGTGATTGTGAGATATTCATGTACAGAAATCTATAGATGGTGACTGGGGTGGAAGGATAAGCAATAAAAAGATGTAAAATGAGGAGTGTTGTAAGGTGGCAGAGTATGGCAGAGGAGCTGAAACACACGGTTCCTCCTTGGGTGGATCTTCGGCCACGCTTTCTCCCTTTTACCTGCTATAACCACAGCTCACGCTCTTTCCAGCAAGAGCTGTCTGTTTCCTGTCCTCACAACAGAAAGGGTTCTTCATCTCATACTTCATGAAGTGTAACACAGAGGGAAAATGATAATAAATTACAGGTGATGAAAACACCCTGCCCAGTTACCCAAAGCGCCAGCCCACCCCATGTGCTGGGATCCATCTACAAGAGGGGCCTGTTTCCTAAACTGCATTTTCCATGCCCCATCCCTGGCATCTGGGGATGTTTTATTTTGTTTTGAATGGAACTAATGGTGTGAAGTCAGGATGGGGCTCCTGGACAGGTCAGGCTGCCGGCGAGTGGCTTTGTCCACTGCTGAGTAAAGCCAGACCTGCTGAAACTTTTCAGAACATTACATTTAGAAAACAGTTCCAACCAAACAAACGTTTTGAAACCAATTTATCTTGTTCTGTAAGATAGCTGCAAATTTGCATTCGAGATCTGAATACAGCGGGCAGGAGGGGAACTGGCAGCACTGATCTAAAGCGAAAAGGCTGGGAGATACAAACACTGCACTGCACAGTGAAAAAAGGGAAGAGAACAGTGGCAGGTTGTGTCTTGTGTCCTTTATTGTGACTGTCCTTGCTTCTTTGCAACCTAATATACTCACACCAATTTTGAGTGAGTGTATCAAGATGGCAAATCCAAACTACATTTGAGAGTTATTGATTTAAATAAAGCAAATTAAATACATCTTACTTTGAAATCTATCTGCAGTAACAGGATATGCCATCTGCTTCTTGCAGGGTAAAGGCCAGAGACATCAGTTCCAGAAAAATCAGTGAGTTTTTCTCCATTTCTCTTGATTGTGAAGAGTCAGAAGCAGAGACCTCTGCCTTCAAAATCCCATGGAGGGTGCAATGCTGGGAGGTCCTGCATGACAGCCCCTGTGGGATGGGTCTGGCTGAGCACTGGATAGAGTCAGCCCTGCTGGGGTGGGCATGGAGGAGCAGGTGCTGGGGCTGTCTGAAACCACCCAGCACAGTGGCAGGAGACCACATGCAAGATCAATGTCCACTCACTGTTCTCCTGGTGTTTGCACAAATTGTTAGAAGGCTGGGCCCCAGCTTTAGGGGTTTATGGTGAAGTTTCGGATGGGAAAGGAGGAAAGTGGCTCTCCAGAGACAGAAAGTTTCTCCTCCTCTAACGCATTGCTTAAGCCCAGCATGTGATTTTGATTGGGTTCAGAGTGGAAGGCTGGTTCCCCCAGTCACAGCAAGCACTCCAGCATCTTCCCCTCACACAAAGGCTCAGTGTGGCCAATGTCACTCTCAGCCATGGTGCCACTGCAGGAAAGCAAAAGGCTCACAGCCTTGCAGTTTCCAGCCCATGGTAAGACCGTGTTTTCTATGTTAAATACTGTCAAATACTACATATTTATAAACAATTTTTCCCCTTTAATTTACAGTTTAAAAGCCCTTCTTTAATCTTGGGTTCAATCCAACAAGATCCTGAAGGCTAAACCAAGTCCTAAGAGGGTAAATAATTTATCTAAGCTCACCCACAGCAGCAGTCACAGAGTGAGAGGTGAAACAAAGGGGTCCAGACCACTCCCATCAAAAGAAAACTGCAGTAACTGTATTTTCTTATCCTTCATCAACTCAAAAAGATATAAACACAAACACATGTAGGGTATCATCCCCTTTTGAGTGATTCCAGCCCTGTGCCATTTCAGGTAGCTGAAGCATGAAATCCAGTTATTTTATATTGGTTATGCTGCACTTCAGAAGACAATAGCATTAATTTTTATTGTAACAAACAGCCTTAATTAAGCTTGCAAAATAAACATGTAGTCGTGCAGCCTTTTTCTACATTGGAGCTTAGCATTAATCTTTATTATTGTTATTAATTGTTAGAAGATGAGAACATTTTGATGAATAATAACAATGCATACCCAATCAATGCATATTTAAAATGCATGTTTACAAAAGGCAGTGGTATAAGCATGCGACTCGTGAGCTCTGAGGCTGTTATGACCAGATAGATTAATGCCAGTAATTTATCATGTGCTGTGGGATTATAGAAATGAAGAATAATACTTTTCCTGGCTCTCTGGCAAGCAGGAAGCAGTCATGTACCTGGTCCATGTCCAAACCTCTCTGCTCCCACTCTTTATTCTCAGAGTTGTGAGGCAAAGTTCAAAGATAAAGTGAGCCTGAAACTTTGCTATCTGTTTATGTCACTTACAATAATTGTTTCATAAGGAATAAAACCAGGAATAAACGTAACATTCTTTTGCTTGGCTCTCAAAAGAGATGAAGCCTTAGAAAATTTCAGCTTTGTTTCCTTCTCCAGTGATTCCAATTGGAAAAATGGGAATTTATATTCGTTTAGTTCAAGTTACAGTTAGCAACAGCCCTGAACTGAAGTCAAAGATCTTTAAAATGGGAGTTCAGACAGGCCACAGTCAGGGTCATGCTCAGGACTCAGAAGATCAGGTTCATACATCTGGATGCTGTGAAGTTCCATCAGCGTCACCCAGCTCAAGCTCTTGTGTAACAAAGACCTCTGAAAGACCCAGGACTTCCCAGCTTTAATCCAGGAATTTGTTGATGATGCAGTGCATGTCTAAGAGAAAGAAATCCAACCTGAACTCAGAGACTACAATAAACACAGAGAATCTACCACATCCGTACATACGCTTTTCCAGAGCTTAATTAACTGTTAATTTACCACATCTGTTGAAAATTGTTGGAAAGATTGACTAACTGTAGCAAAAAATGAAACTTATTTTAGGCTAAGCTTTGCTGAGTTGAACAACTTGTCTGTCCTTAAGATCCAGTCTCAGTCCCCAGCTCTGCCACAGACCTCCTCTGTCACCCTCCCTCCATACTTACACTCCGATCTGCCCTTGACAACATATCCTTTATCTGCCTTGTCTGTTTGACACATTTCTCTTCCAGCTAGGTGTTTTCCTGTGGGATACACAGCACCAGCAGGCTAGCAATTTGCTATCACCTATGGCTTCTAGTTGCTACACAAATATTTAATAATTATTAAAACACTGGACTTGATGCTGAAATTAATCTCCTCAATAGACTGGATCAAATCTACCCGGCTGTGAGATAATTCAAATCTGATATGTTAGTTTAGACTGAGTTATTTATCTTTTACAAATAAAAATAATGTATCAATTACAATATATTTACATTAAAAATTATTCCATTTCAGTTAACTAATTCAAGAGTCAACCCCTTGAGTTTCATTATACACCATCTGAAAGGGCTGGGAGGCAGCTCTATGCCCTGTTACCTCCACAAAATATTCACCATCACTCCCCCAGCAGAAAAAGTTAAAGAGCAAGAGTTGTACAGAAACTTCAACTGTGCACACCCAGCACTTCTAAATTTCCACACTGCCTCTGGCTTACACCAAATTTACACAAACATGGAAAGGGAAAGTAAATATCTCCTCTACGGCCTCTCAATACATTTTATGTATACACACTTGCCAGCACCTGGGACCCTGAGGAGGCCTTTGCCTGCCCCTGGCAGCTGGGCTTTTGCACAACTCCAAATCAAAGCACTGGCAGGAAGTGCCTGTGACCTGTGGTGAGCGGTGGCATGGAGAGCAGGTGACCTGCAGGTCCTTCCAAACCAGGCACCCATCACACAGCTGCTCTGTGTGTGCAGAGGATTTCCCTGAGTTATACAAAGGTGGCTCCAAGTCCAGTGCATGTATGACACAGCTGGAGATAAGGAGCAAGACCCAGGAGTAAAGGCTGCAGAGATGCCTTTCTGAACCTTCATGCACAGCTGCAACACGCTGGCTGATGAGAACATCTCTTTTTTTTCGGCTCTCTGCCCTTCTTGCTCAGCAGAGAACTTTCTCCACCCAAGTAGCTCTATATGAGGTACAAATAGGACGTTACACTTTTTCCCCTCTTCTCTCTGTCACAGCCTATTTGGCTTTCACTCAAGCACTCGTGCAGCTGGGTCAGACTATAGCTGTACGTATGCACAGCAGCCCAAGAAGCACCCCTGCAGCTCCAGCATAGGGGAGTTATGCCATTGCCTGCCCTTTTGAAAGGGATTAAATCCCCTTAAACAAGGGACAGCCTGACCTTGCCAACAAGGCTCCTAAAAGAATGGCTAAATGTGCTCCTAATGCAGAATGCATCTCTCAGTGAGAAGCCCTGCTACCTGCAAACAGTGATTCATGGTGAAGTTAAAGTCACTGTGCATTTTATCCTCCCTCATTCCATTTAATATGAAATGCTTAAACCATTGAATCTCACAAAGAATCTCCTAGCCATGATATAAATCAGCGTAGCTCCACTGAAGTGATGGAACTGCACATGTTTATATCAGCTGTGGCCCCAGCCCTACATATTTTCCAGAGATATAGCAGGACTTAAGACAACAAAGCAGGATCTAAATGACTCAATCAAAACCAAACCCCAAAATGTAAGGGATGCAGAAAGCATGAATGAAAAAAAATGCAGGTAGTTCTGATACCTTTTGACATGGACAGGTCATTTCCACTAATTTATAACAACACCACTCTACACACACTGATGGGTACAGGAATTCTGCCACAGACATCACTCCAGTCAATCCAGCATGACTGAGTCTCAGTAGGAAATAACAAATCCAACTAAATCACACGTACAATTCTCTTCTGGGACCTATGTAAGAATTTTACCCACCACAGGCATCCTCCCCCAGAAACACACAGTTTACATGCCTTTAGTATTTTTCACAGTTCATTACTCAAGGTAATTTATGACAAGTTTACACTGCTACAGTAGATCATTTCATGACTTTCTGCAATAAAACTATTGCACTGACTGGTCTTGGTACTTTATTACATTTGAGGTCACTTGAAAGGGTAATTTCATCTGGTGAACATTAATCCTGCAATAATTCAATACTTTCAAGATATTTGAAAGAAGTACTCGCCTTCTCTTTTGCAGGATCATGTAGCCAGGTATGGCACACAGGCTGGGTTGGAAGAAACTACTATCAGGCTGCAACACCTGTTTTGGGGGCCATCTCTGAAATGCTAAACATGGTTGAAGTATCTTGTACGGATAAGTTGAATGATTACTCTTATATTAACAGATATAAATGCACAAGGCCACTGTACTGGACAGACTCACATATTAATTAATTAATAGAGAGGTCTTTGGGATGGGTGGACTATAGAATCAGAATCATCTGGTTGAAAAAGACCTCCAAGATCATCGAGTCCAATTGTACCTGTCCCCTTACTATATCATGTCGCTAAGAAACTCATCTACCTGTCTTTTAAACACCCCCAGGGATGGTGACTCAATCACCTCCCTGGGCAGCTGTGCCAGTGCCTGACCACCCTTTTGATGAAGAAATTGCTCCTGGTGACTAATCTGAACCTCCCCTGGCATAACTTACAGCCATTTCCTCTCATCCTACCACTTGTCACTTGGGAGAAAAGACCAACACCCACCTCACCACAGCCTCCTTTCAGGCAGTTGTAGACAGTGGTAAGATCTTCCCTCAGCCTCCTCTTCTCCAAGCTAAATAACCCCAGTCCCCTCAGCTGCTCCTCGCAGGTCTTGTTCTCCTTCACCACCCATGGTGCCCTTCTCTGGACATTCTCCAGCCCCTCAATGTCCTTCCTGTGCTGAGGGACCCAAAACTGAACCCAGTACTTGAGGTGTGGCCTCACCAGTGCCAAGTGCAGGGACACAATCACTTCCCTTGTCCTGCTGGCCACACTGTGGTCCAGTCTCAATGGAATTTGCTAACCAGGCTTTTAAACATTTTCTCCATCAATCTTTGTGGGGTCAAAAGATTGGGATCCCTCAAGATAATTTAAACTTCATGGTTTTGCCACTGAAATGCTCAAGGAAACGCAGTTGCACTGGAACTGATTAAATATTGCACTATATCCCACAGCTTTACCTCAGACCTCTAAGGATTCCAGGTTTTGCCCACACTCATGAAGAGCAACACTTTGCAATTCAGGGTGATCGGCCGTTGGTGGATATGGAGGCTTGAAATGGCACCCAGAGAGAAAGTGGCTGCTGCCAGCAGAGAAAGAGCAAGCAAGGCAGGGACAGGGAGGAGCTCCCTGATCCAGGGCAGCTGATGAGGTGAAGGAAAGTATGAACTACCCAGCTGAAATATGCTGGCTGCAAGATAATACCTCTCCTTCTAAGGCAAAATGAAACTTGTAAGAGTTGGCTTCCAGTTCATTATCTTCAAAGGGATATCCATAAATGAGACTCTGCATTAATAGCCCAGCTCTGCTCTGCCTCCCTAGAGCCATAGCTCTTCAGGGACTTTCTAGGATATAGGGCTCTTCCTAGGACTTCAGCTGTCACCTGTCCCACCTGGACTTCTCCTGTTCTCTTCCACATCACACAGGTGGTACGTGGAAACACCTGAAGGACACGGTGGCTCAGTGCCACTGCTGCCAGTATAGGCTTCTCCTGTGTGTGCATTTGTGCAGTGCTGCCACAGCTGGGAACAGGCAAGAAAGAAGGGAAAACTCTTCCATCCCTCTGCTTTGCAGGTGTATTGCTTCATCAGGTCTTTGGAGAGGAAAATTTTATTTTCTCCCTCCACTCTCTTAAAGAGATGCAGCAAAAACTGGCATCAGCCTTTTTAAAGCAAAGTGAATCTGGTCCAAATATTACACCAAGTGCCTTCCTTGCTGACAGCCTTTATTTTGGGAGTGATCTTAATGGCAGTGAGGCATGGAGTAACAGTGAGGAAATTACTGTCGGCTCCTTTTCCATTACAAGAGTGAAAGACCTGTAGCTGTTCCATTTTCTTCAGGCTGAAGAAAAATTCTTTATGAGGCATTGCAAGGAGAGCTCCCCTTCACAGACATCCTAAAATCAGTCAGGCCATGCCTGGCCTAGGGTGGATGGTGGAGGCAGTGCCACAGGCTGGAACGAAGCTGGAAAGAGGAGAAGGCTCCAGAAAAGACTCCCTATCCTTGACTGTGCACATCCTAAGCAAGAGCCAGTGAGAGATTTCTACCCACCTCTACCTGTTGGCACTATTTTTCACCACCTTGTGTTGAGAAGCCCAGGCTACCTTATTTCAGAGTTCAGCCACATCCAGTTCAGACAGGAAAAAAATAATGAGCAGAAAAGCTGGAATATGTCAAGTGACTTGAAGAAGATGCTGTAATACACAATAATGTGCTGATCCCAAGGGTTGATGTCTGGGACACGCTGAGGCTGGAAGCTGTGTGCCCCTGCCTTATTAAAGAGATACTTTTTCCAGTTATACCTCAGAAGCAGTCTCTCCTCATGCCCTCCTCCACTTCTTCTGCCATGTAGGATTTTCCACTCTGCATTTCTCCATCACTTCTCTTCTTCTTTCTCTAGAGCGAACTCTTTTGCTTTCCTAACACCTGTGTTTCACTGTTGCCTCTCCCCAGCCTTTCTTTAGCACAGAGGAGAGGACAGAGGGTAAGGGTTGTTTGCAGGCCATATTTTGGTAGCTCACCTTTAACATCTCACTCCCTGGGAACTTGACTGTAAAGCTGTTCACAAGGGGTAGGGGTAACTGTGGCATTACTTGGACAGCAAAGAGGCTGGAATGAAGAGACAGCTCAGATGCTCTGGAGAAGTAACAGGTGTGACTTAGACCTTTGGGTTTTACCAGCCCAGTGCTTTGCTGTTTCATCCCTGCACTTGCCCTCACTCTAAGTCTGTTGCTGAAAAGGCTGTGAGTCCCTGCACAGGAGAACCTGATGTGAGATTTCATGGGGGATCTTCATTTCTCACCAACAGCTCCTGACTTAAGGGGGAAAAAATAGCCTTGAACACAGACTTTTGATTCATGAAAGAAAGAACTCAAACACACTCTGCTTGTTTCAGTCAAGTTGTTAGTCATGAAAATAATTTGTGCGCAGTCTCCAGCGATTCTGAATAATTGCTGTGAAAGCCTGTGTTTCCTTCTGAATTTCAATCAAGTGTCATTACCATGCATTGCCCACCTTTTTCTCAGGATAGATGCTTCTCATAACATACTGGAATAGCTCAATGCAGTGAATTTACTCTCTTTGAGAACCTGAATCACACTAAGTGGCTTTACTTACCATCTGCTTTTTGATTTGCTTACTCTTCTGCTCCTACTGTCTCCAAGAGCCATTTGTTTCCCTGTCTATAAATTAGTGGTCCAGAAGAAACTGCAGTGTTGTCAACAGATTACTGAAATAGTGTTCTGAGAATGGACCTATAAAAGAGGTTGGAAGCAAAACTTAGCACGGAGCCAAACTATCTGTAATTGGATTTTGAGACCAAAACATCATAATGAACAGAGCAAAAGAAATAAACAGGATCATTTATTTTATTTGATCATTAGCAAAACTCCTCAGTTACATGTGATAATTGCTGGCAAAGATTTACACACTGACAGTATGCCTGAAAATGCTTAAGCCCATTTCTTTATAACAGGTCCACTACCAGCATACCAATTACATAACATAAAAAGCACTGAGCTTGGAGAAATCCCACAAGGCTTTTAACAGCATAAGTTGCCAGCCTTTCCCTGCTCTGTGCTTGGGATTGCTTGCCGGATGCACTGATTTAAGCCATGAATACACATCCTCAGCAATCTGTCATGTATGTTTACAAAATTATCTCTAGAGAAGTTTATAGGTCAGCCTAGAGTTGAGAAGTGACACAAGATTAAGATCTTCAGTTGGCACTCTGGTAGTGTGCTAATGGATTATAATGGGTGATTTTGTGTAAGCAAGGTATGCAGGCATTTCTCCATTAAGAACCTTTCTTATCATCCTGTGTTTTAAAAAAGCAAAGTTTAGAAATTTGGTAGAGTTTACCTCCATTAAAATAAGGAATGAAGCTCCAAAATGCATTAAGGTAGGTGCAGGGATGGAAGGGAATAGCCATGCCCATGAGTATACAGAGAGGAAAGCTCTGTAAATGAGAAAGGTGTCTGATGGATCATTTGATGGGCTGGGTTTTGACATAAAGGGGGCTAGAAATTGGAAAATATACATAACTTGCATTGCACTCACTTATTTCTAGGCTGGCCTACTTGCCTTGGGTAGAAAAAAAGCATCAGGTTTTTTGGCTGTGCAAGCTTTGCCAAAAAATCCTGTCCCCATTGGAGCACCCCTGGCTCTCCTGCAGCGCAGGGAAATGGAGCGGCAAGAGGAAGATGGACATCACAGATGTCCAAACCTGAGCTAGTTAATTCAGCTTTCACCTGGAGTATCTGGGTTAGAGAGCTCATTGCCCATCTTGCAGATCTGGATGTCACTCCAGCTCCTGAGGCAGTTTCCAGTGATCCAGAAAGGGAATGTGTTAAGGACACCACTGCATGTCCTTTCCTCCAGACAGGCCTGGTGGGATTGGATCCCACCTGGCAGTACTTTGAACTTTGACAGGGCAAGGCTACAGCTGGTACTGGGTGGAGACAGGGTGGTCAGCACTGCAGTTTAAGGGGAGCTGGGAGGGACCTCTGCCTGGAGTGGCAGAAGGCAATGTAAGCCATAAATTGCCCACTATTTGTGATTCAAGAGACAGCAAAGGAGATGGCCAGGTGAGCAAACCCTAGGAAAGTCCTGTTCAACTTCTCTAGTGTTCACTGCACTCCGCGGACTTGTACTGGCAGAGGAGGTAGCACAAGGCATAAAGCAACAGAGAAGCAGGACCAACAGCCACGTGACATTTGCCAAGGACTCTGCAGTGTAGCTTTTGTCTGTTTCATCCACTTCACCCAACCTACCAGGTTTGTGTAGCACCTAACTAGAGCTGCTGACTGCAATCCTTCTTGTGCTGCAAAGACACTACACTTCCATGCTGTGCTTTCTTATCTTATCATAGACTCATAAAATCACAGAATTGCAGAATAGTCTGGTTGGAAAAGACCTCCAAGGTCATCGATTCCAACTGTACCTGTCCACTACTAAACCAGATCCCTAAGAAATTAATCTACCTGCCTTTTAAACACCTCCAGGGATGGTGACTCAACCACCTCCCTGGGCAGCTGTGCCACTCCCTGACAACTCTTTCAGTGAAGAAATTTTTCCTAATATCCAGTCTAAACCTGCCCTGGTGCAACTTGTGGCCGTTTCCTCTTGTCCTATCACCTGTCACTTAGGAGAAGACACCAGCACTCACCTCACTACAACCTCCTTTCAGGCAGTTGTAGACAGTGATGAGGTCCTCAGCCTCCTCTTCTCCAGGCTAAACAACCCCAGTTCCTTCAGCCATTCCTCATAGGACTTGTTCTCCAACCCCTTCCCCAGCCTTGTTCCCTTCTCTGGACATGCTCCAACACCTCAATATCCTTCTTATACTGAGGGGGCCAGAACTGAACCCAGCACTCGAGGTGCAGCCTCACCAGTGAAACTCTGGAAGAGATGGAAGTGAGGAAACACAGATAACCTTGATAAAAACAAAATCCCTGGAGGAAAGGGGGAAGAAAGGACACAATGCACAGCAGTACATCCTTCACACCCCGCCACAAGGCGTTTTGCAGCTGTGTGAGATGCTCCAGCCCCATTAGGCCACAGGCACGCCCGCTTCAACATATCAGCCTGGCTCTATTTTCAGTATTTACAGTGCAGTTACACCTTAGGCACAGCCTGGATTGCCCCCCCATCATGCTGGATGTTGTACAAGGACCACAGAGCCAATATGCCAGATAGTGGATCCAAACAGACAGGCCACAAGTGAACACAGCATGGGGCAGATTGCTTAGACTTTATCGCCCAGCCAAACTTCGCTTTGTTTTGAGTTGTTTCATTCCCTGATGCTATCTTTGTTCATTGGAGAAGCACATTTTGTGCCATTTTCCCTTTTCCATTTTAGTCCTAATATTGCCAGTGGAATGGATTAATGGCACACTATTTTCTAGTCTAGTAATCTTTGTCACGAAAGTGAGTGAAAGCACACAGTGAAAATGAAGATCTATCAGCACTGCCGTCTGACTGATGGCTCACTCTGATAGCTAATGCTGAGAGGAGAATAGAGGACCAAAAAAAAAAATCCCTTTCTTATTTTAATACCAAGAACAGTACACAGCACCTGTATCCATCTTTTTGACAAAGACTGTAAGGAAAATGCCATCGTACCTCCGAGGTGGGCTGTAATCTCACACCCCTCCGTGGGCACCACAGGCAGTCAGCACTCTGTCTGCAGGTACTCGGGCTAAAAATGCCTGTCACTCACTGTGCATTGCATCTCAGCATCACCTAGGTGTAATTTCAAGCTCCTCATGCCATGTAAGATACCACACATCCTGTTTTCTACTAATCAATTGGGCAGGGACACAAAGTGTAGCATGCACCGTGTTTTCCCACTCAGTAAGTACCACATTTGATGAATATATTATTTTATACCAAACACCAGCTAGGAAACCATGTATTAAAATTATGTGTTGCACACATCTTCAGCCTTCATGCTGTAGGCATGTTCTTCACTGACCTTTTCCATTGTTCTACCTTTTAGGCACACCATGAGCCCCCCTGAGCTTCTCAGGAGAAAAAGAAGAGTGTATGTGTTTTCCATATCCCCTGACAAATCTCATCTTACTATTTCTTTTCCTCAAGCCAAAGGCACAGCTGGATACTACACCTTTAAGGTTATAGGAATGTCCAGGAAAACTTGGTTTAGACTTTAGCTCTGCTGGTTTAACTTTCTGTGAATTTTGAACACATTTCTTGAGTCCAGATCCATCCTGGGAGCAGGAATAGCCTTCATCTGCAAGAGGAGCTGTGTGACCAATGTGATACAGAACAAACAAGGCTGTGAGATGTTGGGCTGAAGGATGAAGTGCTCTGCCCCCTTCCCTCAAGTAAACCATTTTGCTCCTCAGTGGGAGCCCTTAATGGGTTTCAAGCCAAGTTTCAGGAGCTGAGCACTGTTCCACCAGTATGTGGAAGAGCACAGTATTCCCTTTCTTGTCAGGGGAATGTCATGGTTACAGGAATGGGTCACGCCAAGGGGTTGTATCCAGGCAGGAGGAGAAGAAGAGGTGGGTCATCCAGGGGTTGCCCTCCTAACTTCTGAATTCAGCAGTTTCAGCTAGAGACAAGACTGGCCTAGGACACTTCCTCCTCCAGCTTTGACGAAGGCAGTATGAGCCCCTCAAGAGTCTGGCACTGATGGGCAGTGACACAGGTATGCAGGACTCACTCTTTCCAATAGGATGTGGCATCTGGCAGCAATTCAGCTGGATCTATCCTAACCTTTCAAAAGCCTTGGCTTACTAATCCTCACTTGAATATTTCCTGCTTTGAGCAATTTACATAATTATTAAGCCCAACTCTCATTCTCTTCTCTAAAATGTGTGGTGCCAGGGCTGAATGAGAGGGGAATTTTGATTGCTTAGTATTTTGTCTGCCTGTTACTATCAGAAGGGAGCAGCTACACAGCCTGGCAACAGTCTGCAGAGAGCCTGAAATGCTCCAAAATTAAAAAGACCCGGATTCACACTTCTCCTGACTCCTCATTCTCACAAGCCAAGAAGAAAAAAGGGAAAGAAAGAAAGGCATAAAGGAAAGAGACAATAATTTGTTTGCAGAATATTTCTGTACGTGTATATTCTGCAGAAGGTTAATTGGAAAGGGTGTTTCTATGCCAACAAGGGCTGAGAACAGACAGCTGAACTTGGAGAAGCATCCACCCCCAAGCAGACGTTTTGGATGCATGGATGATGTGGCCCAGTGGCTACAAGCTGCAGGCCTGCAGGAGATGGGACTTCAGGAGCACAAGTCTCCCTGCCTTTGAGGCTGGAGGGGTTACTCGACTGTAACTCAGCCTGGCAGATCCAGTGAGATCCAGCCCTCTCCCCTCAAATGTATCTTATTTAAAGAGAATGGGGATGAAGACAAACAGCCTTTTAAAGGGAAATCATTTGAGCAAGTGCATATCAAATGTCTAGTTTAAGTCAAAAAAAACCCAACAAACTAGTATGAAAACTTGGCTTAAAACTACCCAAAGAAGGTAGAAATGTTGTGGTTCTTAGTGACTCATTTTTCACACAAGGACCATAACTTAAGCTGGCTTTCAGTACCATCTTGGGGGGAAGATCCTGCTCCACACACTTTTGCAATCTGAAACATTCGAAGTGCAGACGGGAAGGAGGCGGGTTAGGCATACTTCTGGACAAGAAGATACACGAGCTCTAAATGAGTATAAATCACTTCTCCTGGGTTTCTGGGATTGGTGACAGAACTGTAGGGGCAGATGATCTCTAGGACATTCAGATCCTGGCTGAGTTCAGCACATAGGATCTTTGCACAGGTCTTCAAAGCAAGAAAAGAAGAGCCCTGTAAGACCAGTTGAAGTCTTGCAGCTAGACTAACCAACATGCCTTGGATGCCATCTCCAAACTGTAAAGGGCATATTATTGGGAAGAAGACGACCTTAGAATCATAGAATCATAAGGTTGGAAGAGACCTCTGAGATCACTGAGTCCAGCCATGCCTGTCTTCCTACTAAACCATACCCCTAAGAAACTCATCAACCCGTCTTTCAAACACCTCCAGGGATGGAGACTCCACCACTTCCCTGGGCAACCTGTTCCAATCCCTGACCACTCTCTCAGTGAAGAATTTCTTCCTAATGTCCAGTCTAAACCTGCCCCGGTGCAGTTTGCGGCCGTTCCCTCTCATCCTGTTGCTTGTCACTTGCAAGAAGAGAGCAGCACCCACCCGGCCACAGCCTCCTTTGTAAACAGTGATGAGGTCTCCCCTCAGCCTCCTCTTCTCTAAGCTAAACAACCCCAATTCCCTCAATATCTCCTCGTAGGGCTTATTCTCCAGCCCCCTCACCAGCCTCGTTGCCCTTCTTTGCACACGCTCCAGCATTAGAGTAGCTGAGTGACACGTACTGCAGCTAAGTACAACATCACTGCAGCACCACAAGGTGTGGATTTGCAGCTGACTTCCCTTGAATCATCAGATGAACAGATTTTCATCTAGTTTGCTCACCCAGGCTCACCCTGGTGAGCTCACATGACCACGCTGTGCCTCCAGAGCCCACTGGCAACACAGGACAACAGTAAGTACTCACGTGCCAGCCAGGCATGCCACGTGAGAGCTGCCACAGCTCTGAGTGCAAGAGACTCTTTGCAAGTGAGCAATACCAGCAATCACAGCACAGAAGCAGCAAGATATCTTGGTGATAGCATCTCAGACACTTTTGTACCATTCAAAACCATAGGATCAGGCCAACAAAAACCTGCAGTCAGCCTCTAACTTATAGCCATACTCCTCAGGCTGCTTTCAGAATTTGACAAAAACGTGCCTTTGCTCAGAGTCATTTTTGTCTTAGCCCGTGTTTGCAGTGGTCACATCAATTATTTTATTTCCCCTAAGTTAGTATCAGAAGAACCAATGTCACTGCAACAAGCTGTTTCTTTAAACCAGCCTTGGACATAGTTGCCCAGAGATAGAACAATTACAAATCTGTGCCCTGTTCCATGGATGAGCCGCTTTCCATATGGGGTAACCAAGCCCTCTGCTGTGTGCCCTGGTCAGTAAGGAAAGCAACTGAACAACCCCGTTCCTTCCTTTGATCTGCAGCTTCTGCTGAGGAGCCTGCCCTGGAGCAGGGTCAGTGCACTTCACAGCTTTAACACTTGCCAGCAGAGAGTTAATCAGTGCCCTTTGTGTTCATCACAAAAACACCTTTCTAACACTTGTGCTGTTTGCCCGTGTGTCTGTTCTTAATCAACACATAGGTCCTGTCTGCACCACAAAGCCTTGCCAAGGTAACTCTAAAATGATGGCTCAGTTTATTCAAAGCTACACCAGCAAAAAAACACACTGACTATAGTTACAGTCACAAATTATCTCCAGGACTGAGTTATAGACAGAAGTTTTGCCAGCACAGCAATGCTCCTTAGGGATACCATTTTTTCATGACATTTCCATGCCAGCAAAAGTCAGCGTAATATTTCTTATGCCAGTAAAGCAGTGCTGGCCAAAAAACTTAAACTCTTAACTCTTATTGCTTTCCCAGGAAGAGTTTCTAGCATAGATTCAGCTGTAAAGTGAGCACTGGGGACAGAGTAGTCCACTACATTTGAAATCACTTCTCTCAGCAAGGTAGGTGAGGCACCTCCAAGGGCTTTTATTCTGTGCAAGTCTGGGCTATTTACAATGCTCTGGCATCACATCATTTTCTTGTTTGCTTATATAGCTAAAGCCTCTCCACCACAGCTCTGCATGAAAGAAAATGTTCAAAACAAATAATTTAGGAGGTAATTTAATTTGTGCATGAGGAAACAACTTGTCAGAGAGCTGCAAGGCAGCTAATGCCATCAGCTTCTTCCAGAGCTTGTTGGGTTTGTTCCCTGCAGCAGGATGTTTCTCAGAGCAGGTTCATACACAGCACTCTGCACCCAAACCCAGGAGCTGGAGTAGATAGAGTTGATTCTGATACAGCAGAGAGGCATATGAGAGACAACCTGCCTTATTGCCATAACCTGGACCCCAAGCAATGGCCATAGGAATTTCCAGAAAGTTCCTAAACTGTGGGATCACACCACCCAAGAATATGGATTCTTCATCACTGTTCATCTCTGCCCTATGCTGTGAGTTGTGCCAGGTGGGTACAGCTCTAGAACAGCTGACCAGGGATGAAGAGAGGAGGCAGCATTTGTGTCCTGCTTGAAATTCCTCAGGAACACGCTTGGATGCGGTGTCTGTGTTTTGGCCGTGCTCTCTGGATTGTAATGTTTGTGTTTCTGCTATCCTCTAGATGCAGGGCAATAAAATTAGCATTCACATTCGGATTTATAACCTAGTAAAGGCAAGTTCCCTCTAATAAAAACAAGCTCATTTATGAGACCAGATTTCAGGCATGACTTGCAAGAGGGAAAATAACATCCTGCGTAATTCTAATGGCTCACACCTCAGTGGGCAGACATGGCAGATATTTTTCTGCAGCTCTGCTACTGCTCTCAGCCTCCTCTCATCTGTGCAGTGTCTGTGGGTCATTCACAAAGTCCTCCAGTGCCAGTCTGAGCTGCAGGCTTGGCACCAGCCCTATGCAGTGGTCCCAGTCCCATGGTCTCTGCATATATCTCCTGGGAAATGGGAACACCTCTGGGCCCTCCTTCTGCTTCCCAGCACACATCACCAAGCACCCAGGGCGAGACTTTCTGGATGAGGTGCCAAACAACATCCACGGAGGCTGGGCAGGGAGAAAAGCCCATATGCTGCTGTGTTGCTGTCAGTGTCCTCACGGTCATTTGATACTGGCAGGCGGCACCTCTGGGACTGGATGTGATGCACGTTTTCTGTGTTATGTTGTGCCTCGGTACATCCTTATGTAATGAGGCATCTTCTTGTCTCCTGTGGGTAAATGCAGTGGAAAGATCAAGCCCTCACCCACCCACAAAGCAAAATGAAGCAAGAAGAGAGGAGTTCAAGCTGTTGCACATGCCCTCTCTAGAGGCACTTTGTAAAGGATCGCCTCCGCCTGTTACTGCGGCATTGCTCGTGCTCCCTCTGGCTCCTCTCTAACAGATCGTCGCTGCTTCCCTGTATTTCACAGTTTCCATTGCAGCCCCTCTGCTCTCACAAACTCCCCTGTCCTTCAGCCACACGCCCAGAAGCAGGAGACCCAGGAAGTAGGTGGGAAGGAAGCAGACAAGGTAGTTTTTGGTCTGGCCAAGTCAGGGAACAAGGGGACACGTCGGAGCATATACCAGGATAGATTTTAGCCTCTGACACAAGGGATTGCGAATTACGGAGCAGGAAAACACAAGCAACCAGAAGGCTAAAAGCTACCATTTCTCTCTCTTTATTTACTATACCAATAAAATATCTTCATAGCAGCTGGCTGTAATGTAAATCCTCTTTAAGGACTAACGGCTGTACAGGGGACCATTAAAAAAGCAGCTCCATCATTAAGGCTTTCCATTGGGAGACTGCCTGTGCTGTTATTGTGCAGGGAGAACTCCTCTGCAGGGCTGTGCAGGGCTGCTCGGAGACTGCTTTGCTCTGGGCTGCCCAGAAAACCATCTCCCTGGCCCACACACCAGATAACTGCTGGATTTCAGGGGGGATTTTCTGTCTCCAAATGAATGTTACTCACTAGAAAACATCTACATTAACCCCACTTTCTTGCAAGCACCTACTATGCCTGCTGGTCACAAACTGCTTACTGGTCATGGAGTAGGTGGTCTCCCACTAAATACAACCCTGTGCAGACTGGGAGGAAGATCAGGGCACACGTATGGGTCTGAGCATCGCTCCAAACCCAAAGCCCTTCTGGTGCTGCAGTGCAGGGTCCTGCTGCAATTCTGGGCAGTGGTTGTGATCCACTGCTCAATAGCAAACCCTGCCTCAGGCAGCCTTTTTCTCTGCCAGCTCATGAACTCTGGATAGGTTTTATGGCCTTCACAATGCAACGCTGTCATGGGTACAGTAAAAAGAAAAATCAGCTATCACCTGAAAAGCAGTTAATTCATTGCATAATCATCTCCTTTTGAAGTAGTAATATAATCATTTGCCTCTCTCTCTATTCCTGGGGCATCTGCCTTTAATCTAACATCTTGCAGGCTTTTCAAACAGTCTCTGGCACTGTGTAGCTAAGTTCTCAGGATGCTGCACTTGGAGGATGCTTTTCCATACTGACACAAACAGAGAGGCTCCTGTCCATCTCACCACATCCTGGGGAAAGACTTGACTTCTCAGTGCCATATGTCTTGGAAGCCGTGAAGGGGTAAGCACAGGGCATGCTGAGGAGCACGACAGAAGTGATCAGAGCGAAGAGCCAAACAGTGAGGCTGTGCTGTTTGATGGCCTCAGCCTGATTTCACCCACGTAGGAGGGTATTGGGAGAAACGTCAAAGAAACCAAAGCACACAGTGGGGACTAGAGCCTGGAGCACTGCACTGATCAAACAGCAATTGCCTCTCTTTCTTCCAGCACAGCATCCTTCCTCAGCTGCTATGCTGAGCAAAGAGTTTCAGGATTACTCTGTTATGTGCTGTGTTACAGACCTCACCCAAGCCCCAGGGTACGTCAGCCCACAAGCAGTGGGACCAATACAGCCTCTGCCCAGCACCCCTGCATCGTGGTAACCCTCAGCTCCCCCATCTTTCAACCTCCAGCGGGCTGGGCTGGGGTGGCTGTGCCAGCTGTGAGATGCTCCCTGCCTGGCCAGAAGCCCACACTCCTTTGCTTGTGCCCAAGTCAAATTAAGCAGATAATTGCTGGCCTCCTGCTGTGGTTGCTCCTGTTGCAGTAATCTGCTCTGCTCTGCCTAAGACACAAATTCTTTAGCACCTCTGAGGTCTCCTCACAGCTCTTCAGCTGGGCTGACGCTGGCCAGTGGATTCAGCAGGTACTGGGGAGGGCAGGGACAGACAGACGCGCAGTTCCCTCCGTCTTGATTTGTACCTTCACCAGTCACAGATGAGGCTCCGGCAATAAGGTGTGGATGCTGCCAGCCTTTGCAATACCATGTGCTGCACTGGTAATCTGTTATCTTCTGGGTGATGGGGCAGATGGTGAGCCCAGCACCCCGTGACTGCAACCTCTGCCAGTGGCTGGAGCCGAACCCCACAGAACCGGCTGAATCTATCACAGAGCTGTGGGTTCACATTTGTGCTTCACAATCTGCTTTCAAGCAGAGAAGCTGGCACGAGGATCATACTCCTGCAGGATTCTGGCTGACGGCTGCCTGGCAGGATTTGATCAGTTATGATCATGAAATCTGACACAACCTGCACCTGCTGACCTTGGCCTCAAGACCTGCAACATCTCAAATGAAGGCCAGCTCGCAGACCTGTCACTGTCATTTTCTAGAAGACAGCATTATCACCCACCCAGTGTATTTTGATGATTTTTGTGTAATTAGCATACAGATTCCTGTTTGTATTTCTCAGATATTCATAGAAAAAAGAATGTCCTGTATAAAAAAAAGACAAAAGATGATCCATGGATGAAGCAAATGAAAAATAGCTGTGCCTTTGCACAAAACCTCTCCTCTGCTCCTTGTGTGGCCATGTACATGGGAAATTACTGAATGGTTTGTATCTCCCTGCTCCTTCATAGGTGTATCAGAGAAGACGAAAGCCTGTGTTGCTCATTATGATCCAACAAGCCCTGGTTCCTTCCTCTGAAGCCTAAGTGGCTTCGCTCCTCCAAAGCCAAATCAACTCAGTGACCATCTCTAAAGAAGGAACTGTAATGATGAGCTCAGCCCTGGTGAGAAGAGGCAGCGACTTGAAATGGAGCTCTTTGTAAAACAACACATCTGCTTCTGAGTCAGCACAGGTAACAGGAAAATATCCTTTAAGAGGAAAAGTAGAGAAAACAATGCCTTTGAAGCCTTAAAACGGGAGCATGAAGGTAACCACCCAAAGAGGTTTCATTGAATCTTAATTAGATGAGCTCGTATTGATCCATTATTGAGATATCTGAGACAGATAAAATGAACCAGCAGAGGGTGGGTGGTCACATGAAGGATCAACTCCAAACGGAAGTTTGTTACTCATGTATAAGCAGAAAAGGCACGTTGCACCCCAGGACCCCGCGGGGTTATTTGGTGGAAGACAACTTTCACATCAACATCAGAGATTCTCCATTTCCAAAACTCATCAGATCTTCACTACAGAGCCCTACGTGGTGCACCCACAAATAATGTCTCCTGGCTGCACGTCCCACCTTAGCTGTCTCAGATTAGTTTGTGATGTGACTGAACTCAGGTAATTCCAGCATATATTATCTCACGTTGACTATACTTAAAGTATTTACTGCAGGGAGATTGGATGTTGTAGTTCTCTACTTTTACAGCTAACCAAAGTTTTCACCTTGATCATTAGAAACCACAGAGCACAACAGATGGTTGATTGACTCCAAATCATTTGGCTTTATCACAGCATTTCTTCTGACTTCTTTGGGGGTGTGTGTGAATATTTTTACATTTCAAATGTAAAATTCATTAAAAACCATGTAGTCATTTCGCAATTGAAAATCCACAACTGCATCACCAGGAACTGACCTTGGAATTAAATGTTTTCCTCTGAGGTTCTGACTTGATAAAATGTTCCTGCATTTCTGTGCTTGGTGAAACTCATCATGTGAGTAGGCAGCCGTGAGATTTTCTGGGTCTGCTTTCCAAGCTTGGCTAATCACAGAATTCTAATAGCAATAAATCACTGTTTCAACAAAGGGCTGTCTCTTCGGCAGAGACACGCAACTTTTACTCATAAAGATATGGATTTATCATGTTTATTAATAGACATGCTCTACAGCTTTGTGTACTGCAAGCAGTGACTCAGCCCCGTGCCACGGGCACACAAACATTATTAATAAAACCTTATTCTGCCACATTTAGACAGATTATGGACTAATGATAAGGGGGGATTTGCACACAGGCAACCTCATCAGAAGTACGCAGGCAAGGATCACAGTTTCTGGTAAATTAGATAAGCCTTTTCCTCTGGGGAAAAAAATTCTAAAATTCAGGTGGTCTATCAAAAAGTGAATTATACCTGCAAATATGGTAAGTGTTAGCTGCTAGTATTCACTGCAATACTTCCTATTTGTCAATAATTGGGACCTGCTGAGATACTTCCAGAGGAGGATTCACAGGGCTGTGTGAGAGGCTGCCAGGGATGCGCTGGGTGACATGATGGGTGAGCAGGACCATCCCTGGCAAGAGCTGTGATCTATTCAGCCCCAGTACACAGTTTCAAATTAAGAAAGCAGGGATTTACTCACCAGTTTTGTGCTGAAAACATGTGCAAATGCAGCTATTAATTACAGGCAGCAGATTACTCATTGGAACTAAGCCGCACTTGTTCACGAGTATCCCATGACCTCCTAAGGGATCAGGTCTTCTAGGACACCCTCTGCTACCCTGCTCTTCCCAGGGTACTGCTGCAAGAGCTGCAGTGGAGGTGATTCATTGCACAGCAAAGTGTTTCACTTGGAAGCTTCCATCCGTGTTTCATGGCAACAGGATGTCCCTGATCAACACCCAAATGTTGCTGCTGATGTGGGAACCCTGGGTGAAGACATCTGTCTCGGCTGATATTTCTGTATTGCAGGGCTTTGCTGCAAAAGTGAAATCAGACAGCAGTGCCAATGCTTATCAGGTCCCAAAACACTCTCCATATAGGGGTGCTCTCAGTGTCTGTCTCTTTGCAAGGCTGATAAGCATCATCAGCATAAAAAAACTACAAAATACTAGTAAACAAGGCTTCCTGGGAGGGAGATAGACTCTCCTCCTTTTCCCTCCTACTGTCGCTTAGTGCAGGCAAATTTAGCACTGAGCCAAGATTTAAAGCTTTAATTATGAACTTTAGCCCAAGCAGTCGTTCTGGAAATATCCTCGCTGAGAAAATGGAGAGTGAGAGCACGGTGTGCGCAGCGAGGTGTGCAGCTGTGCCTCTGGTTAACTGTGCTAATTCTGCTCCTTCATTAAGATGATTTCATGTGAAGGGATTTTATCTCCCCCTCCTACTGCTGGTGACAAGGAAAAGAAAATGGGAAAAAAAGGAGTCTCAATCTGTCTTTTACCATATTATCTAATAAACCAGCAAAAATTAGCCTAAGCATCAAAGATTAGCCTCGCTCAAGCTCACATACCTTAATTAAACATGCTGAGCTCTGGCTGGCAGCAAACTCAAAATGGTTTAGAGTGTTAAAAACTATTCATTTGTTTTATCATGCAGATATCCTAATTTTTATACCCAAAGCTGATCAGAAGTCCTGACAAGAACCTGACCACGATGATCAGGGTCACAGCATAGTAACCTCCTCTGTCATTTCAGAGAGAAGATTTCAGGTCAGATGGTAGATTTCTGTAAAAGGGTTATTTGGGAATCATTTTGCAGAGAAGCAGTGCAGATCACTGCCACAGTCACCAGTGGCCTTTGGATTGAAATATAATCTGGTTTTTGAACAGCATAGCTAGCGCAGAATCATCAGTGCAAACCTGGTCTGACTCCATACTGGAAGTGTAGCCACATCACAATGTGTTCCCTTCTTGCTGAGTCCATAGCTCAGCCATATCCAGGGCTCTATTGAGACTGTGCTTCCACAGAAGAGTTAAAAAGGGAACCCCAGCCATGCAGAAGATCTTTATGGCATTGCCTATGCAGGTTTTTAATGAACTAAACTTTCTGTTCAAGACCGGCACAACTCCATAAAGGCATAATGGTATCAGGAGGTTCGTATGATCTTGCACAAATTAATGGCAAGATGCTGTAATTCCATTTTGAAAAAGCTTTGAAATATCTTGAAAACTCAAGTAGAGGGAAAGAGGAACAGCTCAGAGCATCCAGCCACAGCATCTCACCTGCCTGAGGCAGAAAATGTCAGAGGGTGCCTTGCAGGCAGTCAAAGAGACAGGTAACAGCTGAACCTAACATCTGGGCTGGCCACCCCAAAGTGCAGAGCATGGTCATGATCAACATTTCAAACACATTCTTCATCATATCTATTATTCATCAGACCCCACAGAACAGGGAGTTGCAGTTCCCTGCAGAGTCTCCTTGGCAGACACCACCTCGGAATACATGACACGAGCCCCATTCCCGCCGGGCACACCATGGCATCTCTGATCCCCAGCACAGAAGCAGAGAGGAGCATTATGACTGCAAAAAGATGACATGCTGGGAGGTTTCATTATGTCACATTTGACCTTCCCAGCTTTCCTAATAGATTGTTCTTGTCATGAGGACCTAACGAAATGCATTACCTTGCTGGCATTTGCTGCTCAGCAGCAAGTACAAATCTTTGCTCCACTATCTTCATTTGGAAGTCCAGCACTCTGATTTAGAAAGCAACTTCAGGGGCTAAAAAGATTTATTTTTTTCCTCCAAAAAGATTAAATTTTGCATCTCTAAGACGACATTTGCAGCTGAGCAGTCCTTTTAAGGTACATTTCTTTCTTGATATGAAAGGAATTGAAGTGCATTAGAAAATGTTCAATCAGATCAGTACTCATAAATACTGGTACACAGGAGATGGAAAAAGTGACTTTCCTTCTCTATGCAGTTCAAGAAAGGCCCTCCAAGGACTTTTGAAGCCCTTGCTTTGCACCTGCTGTGAGCTGGTGCTCCCCAAATATCCTCTTCATTATTCTTTGAAGACTATGTTTTACATGTTAATTTTCCATTCCATAGCTAATTCCCAGCTGGTGTTTGTGGCCTGTCTCACCAAAGCTCAGTAGTCAGCAAGAGAGGTCATTTTTTCAACAGTATACTTAAAGTGTTATATCACTTCTTGATGTCCTTTTTGATTGCAGTTTAATTACACTGAAGATAGTTGTGTACTAATCTTGAACTAATTCTGTTTTCTGAAGGTCACACAATACTGTCCTTCTCTCGGACTCTCAAACTCTGTTACACATAAGATCATCCTCCTGGTTTCACTCTCTGGTGGTTGTATTTCAGAAGAGAGAATATGAGCACCACTACCTCTGACATTGATGAAGAATTATCTTCAGCTCAATCATACAGCCATGGTCATTAATCCACTGGTCCTTGACTATATGCAAGCAGAGGCATTCCTGAGAGAATGCCTCTAAAGGCTCTGCAAATCTTCACCTTCACTTCCTTCACAGATAAATATATAGGTACACTATCACTCTCAGCCCCTCTTCCAAGAGCTGGCATGAAATTGCGTACAAGTGCTGTATTTCCTTTACTAGGAAAATTATCTGGAAGAAATATTGTATCAACTAATGTACAGCCAAAAGCTGTCATTAAGTGATGTATCATGCATTAGAGATAAAGTTATGGGCTCTAAAACAGATTTGGTAAAGGAAAATTTAACTTACACTAAATCACCTATTGAAATAACTCACCTAAACACTGACTTAATTCATTATGATCAGTGCCATTATAATAAATATCAGATATATTCATAATTGCGTGGCATTTATCTTCAGTTAATGACCTGTAGGAAGGTTATTACACAGATTTCATCCTTTGGTTACTGTAAATGGAATCATTCACTGAGCTGCCTTGTAATTTTGATCTTCATCCTGAAGAACAGGTACTGCAGCGTGACTACGGTGTCGACCAGGCAGTAGCTCAGTGTTTACTGGGTGCTGACATAACCCTGCTGAGGGAAGGAGCTGCTCATTTTTGGTTGCTCTAGCCAGGAGCTACAAGGAGAGGCTCTGACTCTACTCCACCCACCTGGTAGTGCTGATGTAGGACCCTTCGGCACGGTCTACATGTGAAGAGCAGGCCAGTAACAAGCTTTATTGTACGTTCATTCATACAGCTCAAAACTTCAGTGATGTCTTTGGAAAACACAAGACAAGCACATCCTACCCCTAATTAATTTTAGATCTAAGTTTACTGCTGCTTCCAGAAACTGGAATTGATGCTGGCCCTGGTGACAAGGGGGTCCATGCAGGGTCAGAGCAGTGATTAGTCAGCTCTTCTCCCTGTTTCCAGGCTGGGAAAAAGATTAATAAATTAGTAGATGAGAGCAGTCCATTCTTTTCCCTTGTGAGAGTTAGCTTGGACGTGCAGGTCACTACCCTGGTGCTCCTTAGCCTTGTTGCTGGTACTGGAAGCAGGTTTGTGTCAAATGCTAGAAGAGAAATGTCAGCTTATCTCATGGTCAGGTTTGTGTAATCACAGTCCAAGAAGGTATTTGTCTGAATGCTGTGCAAAAGAGCTCATCTTCCATGGCTGCATCTTTAATCTTAACTGTCCTTGGACTTTCTAAGCTTCATCAAAGCAGTAGGTGGCCCAGCAGGCTGAAAGACTTTTTGTTGCTATTAATTCCCCTCCAGGTCTTTTGGTTCTCCTGGGATCTCAGTTCAAGGATAGTGGTGCACATCACCTCTGCTACCCTTAATCCAACTCTTCCTGTCTCTAACCACAGTTAATGCTTGCAGTGCAGAGAAAGCAGCCTTCTGCCCTGGCAATTAATGGCTTTTCCTTGGCTGATACTTTATCTATTAGTCTTTCCTCTCTGGACTAATTTTAGAAGCTGGATTCTGTGCCAGCTCCACAGATGATATTTTCATTTTGTAAAGGTGTTTGGCTTTGTTCACCAATAATTCAATTAGATGCACTCTCCAAATTCCCTCTCTGCTTGCACAGCCCTTGCAGTTTTTCTTTTCCTTGTTTTCTCTTTCTGTCAAACAGGTACATCAGAGCTCAGAGGACCTGGGGTAATGAAACATGGAAACACAGAAGAGTCCCTGAGAGGAAAAAGGGCTGCAGCACCTGAGAAACTCTTTGCTGAAAACCACATTAAAAGTGTCCCTCTGTGATGAACAATGAGGGTATTTGGGATGTTGGGAGCTTCAGGGAAGAGAAGGAACAGATATTTCACAGGCAATACAAAACTGGGAGAAGCGGTACTACACCAGATGGTTACACTGACCTTCAGAGAAACCTTGGCAGGCTGGAGAAATGGGCCAACAAATGCAAAGCCCTGCACCTGAGGAGGAGTAACCTCAGGCATCAGGACAGGGTGGGTGCTGACCAGCCAGAAAGCAGCTCTGCAGAGAAGGTCCAAGGGGTCCTGGTGGACACCAAGTTGAATGTAAGCCAGCAGCGTGCCTCTTGGGGCAAAAAAGGGGCCACAGGTCTCCTGAATTGCTATAGGCAGAATAGTACCAGCACATCAGTTGAGATGCTCCTGCCTCTCTGTTCATACCAGTGAGACACATCTGGAGATCTGGGTCCAGTGCTGGGCTCACCACATGGACATGCTGGAGCAAGTCCAGTGGAGGACCACAAGGATGATGACTGGAGCATCTGAAACACAGGGAGAGGCTGATAGAGCTAGGACTACTCAGCCTGGAGAAGAGGAGGCTCAGGGTGATCCTATCAATGTGTATAAATACCTGATGAGGAAATTTACACAACCAGACTCTTCTCAGTGGTGCCCAGTGACAGTACAAGAGGCAGAAAACTCCACTTAAACATAAGAAACACCATTCTTACTGTGAGGGTGGTTGAACACTGAAACAGGTTGCCCAGAAAGGTTGTGGTGTCCCCATGCTCACAGTTGTTCATGGTCCTGGGCAATCTGCTGTAGGTGATTGAGCAGGGATAAAGTGATCTCCAGAGCTGCCTCCCAGCCTCAACCACTCTCAGATTCTGTGATTTTTGCTGTCTCTAAGGCAAAGTTTCTACTACTTTCAGCAGGGTAAATTTTAACTGCAAATATTTCTGACATTGTCTAAATTTTGATAAGAAACTGGTGTTCTTTCTCTCTTTTTAGGAGCAATAGCCATCTGTCCCAATTCCCTGAAGGAAAGCTTTTACTTCCTATCAGCAGACATGGTAGGAAAGAAGCAGCAAAGACTGAAAGCAGCTTTTTGTTTACTAGTGTTTGACCGAGTTTATACCCTTCCTGGAAGTCTGCAATCTTCTGTACGCTGACTGTTCTCCTGGATATTCTTCCTATGGGGATAAACATCACTTTTTTTAAACTACTTAATACATTCCTGGCCTCAACAAGAATTCGTAGGGGCAAGAAGTCCCTGAAAATGAGTAATATTAATATAATATATGTTCCTTACAAAGTCTGAGCCCAGGTGTGCTGGATTGTGCAAAGATCGCCTTGGATTTTTCAAAAAAATGTGACCTGAGGGCTTGTAATGGAGGAGGGTTGGGATTTGACCAGCATGGTTACCTGCCCCTTGAGAGAAGAGTGTGATCCAGGCAGACTGATAGCAGCAACCTTTTGTTCCAGCATCTCTGCTGTTCTGGTTATATTTAAATTGAAGAGGTGAGAGGGCTTGGGGAGCTGCCAATATTAATGCCATAGCCACTGACGAGGCAAAATGTGCCTCAAAAAGATCATAGAATCATAAAGTGGTGTGGATTAGAAGAGAATTTTAAGATCATCCAGTTCCAGCTCCCCTGCCATCAGCAGGGACACATCCCATGGATCAGGTTGCTTAAGGCCCCATCCAACCTGGCCTTGAACACCTCCAGGGATGGGACAGCCACAGCCTCTCTGGGCAACCTGTGCCAGGGCCTCCCCACCCTCAAGGTGAAGAATTTCTTCTTACATATACTCTAAACCTACCCTCTTTCAGTGCAAAGCCATTACTCCTTGCCCTGTCACTAGAGATGCACAGCTCTCCTTTCACAGCTACATTTGCTTTAAAGCTGGAATTAACCCCTCTCCAGACTAGACATGAATTGCACTGATTACTGGCCCTGGGAATCTGGGAAGTGATTTGGGATCTAACCCCAGGCCCAGGCCCTGCCCTGCTACAGAAGGGGATGGCAAAGGGCTTGACTAGCAATTTACATGGCTTAATTGCCCTCAGCACTGCAATCTGCAGCAGTTTGTTAAATTATGGCTAATGCTCAGCTTTATTTCTTTGTGAGAAACAGCAGAGCCAGTAATGAAGTAGAGCATCTAGTCAATGGTAATAAATAAAAATAATTTCTTTCTTCATCAGAAAAACAGAAAAAAAGGAGACATAGTGAAATTTGGCTCTTCTTTTCCTCTTAGAAAACATCACAAACAAAAAAACTCAATCAAGGAGTTTTAAGGAGCCAAGTGCCCGGCCAGAAATTACTAGTGTGACAAAGCAGGTTCTTCACTGAGTTGGCTCAGTCATCTTATGTTTAAACCTTAAGCCTATTCCCTATCAGGCATACATTATAGAAGTTTTTAGTTCTATGCCCACATAACACTTTCTTCCCTCTTGTTTGAGCCCCCTGCTTTTGGCAAGAGCAGTCTCTCCCACAGAAACAGATGTTTCTCTCTTGCCTATCAAGGACACACTGCTCTTGAGCAGAGGCTTTCCACTTGCCTCTATTTCTAAGTCCCAGAGGCGACCCCTGCTCCTGGCCAGAGCTTCTTTCTTTCCCTTGGGAAATCCTTACCCCTCCCAAGTAACTCTGGAAGAAGAGGCTGAAATGAGAGATTTCCCAGAGCATGTCAAGGTTTTACCGTATGTCTGCTCTCAAAAGCAAGTGGGGCATCCTCAGTGCGTTAATCCTCCCCTGTCAGTGACTGATTTGGCTCCCTGTGAATGCTTTGGCCATTTGCACTGTCCTTAATATTTCCACAACCAAAGGGACCTCTGGCACCCCTTATAGCAGGGCCAAGGAAAGGCTGAGAAGCAAAGGACCCAGGCTGATACCAGGAACCTGCTCAGGGCCCTGCCAACAGGTCACTTTGGGACTGGTGACCCTCAAGGTCCTTTGATTGTTTATAAAACCTTAGGTTTTATGTAAAAGTTAAAACAGATGACTGAGATGCCAAGTAAGCTCTTGCTGACTGCACAACAGCCATTTGTAGGGTCAGTTAAGAACAGCCCAAACATCTAGGGATGCTGCTGGCTCTGCCTGCCTCATGTGTATTTACTCATTAGATCTTTGTGCGCTCTTCCCCTCAAGGTACTGCTATCAGTGTTTGGAAAGATGGGATGTACCAGTTACAGCACTTGGCTTCCTCTGTTCTGTGCCTCATTAGTTGTCATTCTTGGCATGTTGATAAACTTATCTCCCAGATAAGCTGAACACACTATGTTATTGTCCTGATTTGTGCACTAACACTCAGCTTCTGTTTCTATGGGAAATATCTAAGTGCAAATGGTACTTTCGGCACCACAATTAAATTTTCTCCTTGGAGATATTGCCTGAGAATCACCACTGCCAGCAATGGTGAATGAGAGGGGATCTGAAGATGAGAAGCTGGCAGGTGTCCCCTTCCCTCCCACACACCACCAGCACGTGGCCATCTGATGGAGGAGCACATGTGCCACATCCTGGACTGACAGCTGAGCACCGGCAGGGACAGCACGAGATCTGATTTCATAACTAGACATGTGGCACGAGACTGGGAAAGGTGAGGACCAGCTCAGGAGGGTGAGACTGTAAGGGGTTGTGAGAGACCAGGCATGAATTGAAGCCCCTCCCTCTGCTAGAGACATACTTCATATTCTGGTGATTTGGAGCAATGTGGTGCTCTCTGGGGCCACTCAACCACTCCTGCCTTTCTGCAGCACTTTGCCACTGCCCGTTTTGCACTTAAGAGAACACCTGGGACAACGTTTGGGCTTATCCAGTACCAAGCAGTGGGAGCACTGGGGGTTTACAGGGCATCACAGGGCAAGCTGAGGTTCACCACCAATCTTTGAAGCTACGTTCTTGGTATCTCTGTGCACATGTGTGCCAGTAAGGTGGCACAAACCATTGCCTATGAGCCCTATGAGGCTTTCTGTTGTTCTTGCAGTGGTTCACTGCAAACACAACACATGGAATTTTTTCTGCAAGCCTCTGGCTGATACATGACTGTCAGCATTAATACAGCAAGAGAAGCAGCACAGCCATCTGCAGCACTGACAGGAACCAGGCTTGATCCATGAGAGCACTGTGTATTTTCAGCAAGGATCAGAAAACCAGCTTTCCAAGGAGTAAAATGAAAAAGCTCATCATTTAATACCCTTGTCTTTTTGTCTTCTCCCCAGGATATGAATCTGGCCCCTGTGATGTTCTGGCTTTCACTTTATTCACCTCTCTAGAGGATGAAATGACTAAGATCCTCACTACAATGAGATAAAAATGGCCAATACACAGGTAGTGCCACTGTCAGCAAAGAACCCAACCTGCTCCAAGGCCCCCGAGTGATCCATGCTTGGTGATCTCTGTAGATGGTTGAAGTGGCTCACCTCCTCTCTAGCAGAAATGTTTTATGTTTTCCATAGGGGAAAAAAAAGGAGAATAACTGCATAAATTACCAGTGGAAGCAATCTCTTCCCTGACAGCCTTCCCTGTCTGCTCTGCTCCTAAAGGACCAGTATATACTGTCTCTAATCAGGCTTGTCTGCTCGTGTTGGGAATTTCAACAAGAGGAGGGCTGCAGAAAAATCTCCTGCAGCAAAGATTGCTCCCAGTGGGCTCAGACCCTTTACCCTCCCTGATCAGAGGAAAAAGATCACTCCCAGACACTATCTATAGTTACCTTGGCCTTCCTTTTCAGGAATAACAGGACCAAAACTGCCTCTTGCTGAGCATCCAGCTTACATTTTAATAAGGCTGATTTCCAGCTGGGAGGTGCTTGGTGCTGCCTTGGTATCTGCCTGGTTTTGCCATTGCCCAAGCAAGGTTGAGTGCAAACATCTTCAGATCACACAAGTCAGTGCAATCACAGCTTCACTCTATTTTCAGGGCAGGGAAATAGGATGATGAAAGTGCCCTTTACAGGTTTCCTGTCCTAATCCAGAGGAAAACCACTCATTTTTCCCTAAAGTTAAGGAATTGCAGGGGTTTGTAGATTCTTTTAAAGAGCCTGCAAGCCCTGCAGAGGCAGTGCTCCTGTTCTGGTTTAGCACCTGCAAAACCCACGCAGATCAGCAACTTGCCAGAGCTACAGAATACATAAACCTGATATTTTTGCATCTGCTTAGACTGTGCTGTTAGTGGGAACCAGCTGAGTAGGTTTATGTCTTGTTGCAGGAGAAAGTGGATGACAACCCTCTGTTTCTTGTATTTTTAAAAGGAGGCCAAGAGAAGCCCCTTCTCTCTCCTGCATAAAACATTCTGCAAGGCCCAAGCTCATGATCTCCCACATCTTCCATACAAATCTCTAGAAGCAACAATCACAGCTGGAAAAAATGCAGTCTCTCAACCATGAGACACTCATTTCGGCTGATCTTTCCCCTCTCTGCAGTTCCAGCTGAGGTGGGACCAAGCAGCCCCTTTGGACTGGGTATACATATAAAACTTTTCCTTGGTACCAACTGGTATTTCTCAGCACTCTTCAAGCCATGAGGATTTAGTGGCTGCCTGGGGAGATGGAATGAGACCGTAAAGAAGAAAACACCAATACTGAGTTGTTAAATGTTGTCTGAACCTCTGGAGATGACTCGAGCCAGGCATGAAACAGCACCACGCCACGGCACATCGGGAGAACACTGTATTAAAGTGTTCCCTTTTTTCACTTGGGCACCACCTGCTGGCATGTAATTAAATTAGCTTCATCGGACAGGTATTAAACTCTGCAGCCCCTGAGAATACACCAGGTTTTTCCAGATTATTAAGCAGGGAGAATTTTTTTAATTACCTTGTGCACTCCCTGTACCAGCCCTTAGTTACTATAAATATAGCTCCTTGTACATCCCTCCTGGTTTTAAGATTGCAGTGAAGAGCTCTTATGGAGAATGTTTTTCTAGGCATTACTTACTCCTGACTGCAGATAAAGCCAGGCATGTGCATGGCACAGGCACCCAGCCTGGCTGCTCAGTGCTTCCCATCCTGCCTGCAGAGCCTCCCTGGACCCATCAAAATACAGCCAGGGTGAACATGGGACTGTAAAGACACTCTTGGGAGCCAAGGCTACTTAACTTGGTATAATCCTAAAATATAAAATCATGTGGCTGAGAAATAGTGGCCCAGATCACCCAGGCATTCCAGAAGGAGTTGCAGCAAGAGCACAGCCAGAGAGCCAATGCCAGCAAGGAAGATCTGCAAGTGGGATATCAAGACAGGACTGTGGTCACGCCCTAGGACCAGCTAATAATTTTCTGGGAGCTTTAACTTCACATCTGATACAAATTCAGCTTTCTTTGCAACATTTCCTACAGAAACGGGAACAGTGCCCTTGCTCAGCAGTGTAAGCTCCTTCAAGCTAGACTGGCACAGAGAGCTCACCTTGCACCCTCCTCTGCCCTCAGCAAAACAAACCCTGCAACCAGGGCTGGTTTTGCACAGGTATGAGTGGCTTCCTACCAGCTTTTTCCAGCTGCAAACTACATTGCATGCAGGCAACTGCCAGGAGGAAAATGAGATGGGGCAGAAGGAAGGGTCGGGAAGAATGCCTTTGGGCAGTGAAGAACTGAATAACCAAGCCATGGGCTCAGAGCAGCCAGCTGCAAAGCTCAGTATTCCACTGAAGGAGCACAGTACCAGCCCTCAGATGGAGACAGGGACATATCCACAATGTGGGGATCAGTAAGCCTGCCTCTTCCTTACAGAAAGGGAGGGGCAAGTTTGCTGGCTGGTGACTCTTCCCAGGAGTGCAAGGAAGAGGGAATGGGCAGCTGACACAGTCAACTTCCTTTTCCCAAGCACCTAGAGTCATCTGCTGGTGCATATGCTGGCAAAGGGGCAAGAGACAACACACAGTGCTCATCCCAAGATATTTTCCATTCAGCTTTTGGCTGAAAGCTTCACAGCTGGTCCCAAACATGCTGTTCTGTTTCTCCACATTGAGGGGAAAAAGGATAACCAGCACTTGGATCGGGAAGACTGAGGGGAAATGAGAAGTGACATCCAAATTTCTCATTGCTTGCAAGATGTGTGCACGTCACAAGAGGAAACAAGCCAAGAAGAAATCAAATTAAAAACTATGCTTGTGAGAAATTGTGCCGAGAGTAAAAAAACCTCCAAACTATCATTTTTGCTGCAATCTGCTGTTGAAGGCTTGTGGTCTCACTGGACCCCCGGTGCTGCAGGAGAGCTGCATCAGGTGGTCCTGCAAAGTGGTAGGGAAAGCCCTGCAAGACATATGGGAGTGTTTATACCATATTTGCCTTTAGCTGGCTGCAGAAACACATCATTTCTATAATCAAAGGTGCTTTCTGGAACCCCAGACTCACTGCAGGGCAGATCCCCATCCATTTTCTTGGCTATGAGCTCAGGGAGACACAAGAAAAACTCCCTCAACCAAACATATGTGTGAAGGTCCCTAGGACCCAAGGGTCAAGTTCCCATAGACCAAGGCAAATTCAGGACCTTACCACAAGGTAAAAGCCAGCCTGCCCAACCAACCAGCTCCCACATCCCCTGCAGGGGATGCACAAAAACCAGTGATGCTGAGAAGGGTGCACAGCCAAGTGCCCCTCTGCCAAGTGCTGGCTCCATGGTGTGCAAACCACCTGGGAGGCTCCTGGACCAAACAGAGCCATGTCCACAGGGAAAAGGAACTGTCCAGGAGAGCTGGAGCGGGTGGAAAAGCAGTTTTGGAACCTGGGTTGTGGGAGTCACATGCTGCATGGAGAGAAAGGCCATCCTGGGCCTGAACTTCTCAACCCCAGTGCTCCAGCTGGCTTATTAGGGACACAGATTTCATCAGGGCTTACAGTGCTTTACTCATTATCAAGGAGTTAATGAGTAAATGAGCTAAAGAGCTTGAATAAAAGCCCTGCTTTTAGATACCATTACTGTGCTTATCAGCCTCTCCAGAGGAGAGAAAAAGAATGGCAGTCAGCTCTCAAACAGGAGTGTCATTCTGGGGATGGGTTATCCTGAGCATGCTTCAAAGGGAGCATGGCCTGAGCTGAGCAGCTTTGCCTTCCCCATCCTACATGGCTTTCCAGAGCCACAGCTGCCTGGTAAGAGCCAGCTGCATGGGGGCTGCTCAGGGACCTGATGTGCTCCCTAGGTAAGGCTTCTACTACAATAGGTGCTGGGAGATGAAGTGTGAAATGGTGAGAAAGGAGGGTGAGAAGGAGATAGTAATTCAGAGACACTTGTGTTTTCGTCTGCTGATTTGTCTGTTTCAGTTACAGGGCCACAGTTCTGGGTAGGGAAAGATGCAGGGTAACATTATCTCCAGTTTAGAGATAGCAAACAGAGGTACAGTGGTGGCATGTGCAGCACTAGGCCAGGTTCACAGTTCATCTGTTACCCATTTCAGCAGCATCCTTTACAGAAGCTTTCTGAGAAGGCAGAGACCAAGGTCCAAAGCCTCTGGGGAAGAAAGATGCTCAGTTTTGACAGAACTTGTTATTAAAAAATAAAATTCACTCAGAAGGTAACTTTGCACAAAATACCACTTCCTAGAGAATTCTCTGCAAGAAGTGGAAGCTTAGAGCAATCAAAGTGAAAAAAGTTTCCTTCTTATCAGGCAGGGGAAGAGAAAGCCAGACATTTAAAAGCAACTTCTGGGAAGGCCCTTGCAATATGCAGGATGCGTGGAGCTGCAGAAGGTGGGATTCATGCAGGAGGAACAGAAGATCCCCATTATAGGCAGAAGAGAAGATCTCAAAAGAAAGGGTTTTTTTTTTTCAAACACAAACCTGAAAGAATTTAGATGTCTTCAGCATGCTGAAGAAATGCCTCTCCATGTCCACCCTGCAGGTGCAACAGACCTCCTCTTACAGAGGCAAAACAACCCTCTCAGTACCAGCAGTTGTATTTAGGATGAAAATTCCACTCACATTTGGAGGAATGTGGACTTGCCCTGGTCATTAGAGTTTCCCATGGGTTCAAAGGAGATGGCTAAAGAAAAGCAGACAGAAGCACCAAAATGCTGCACCTGGTAGAGCTGCAATTTCTCTGGCAGATTCAGTCAAGAGGGAGCAATGCAGCTTCCAGTGGGCACCAGGCAGAGCTCAGCAGTGCCTGACCCATGGCCCTTGGAGAGAAGCAACCCCCCCATCAGCTGCAAGCCCTTCTTGCTTTGCCCCTAGTGACTAGTGCAGGCAGGAACTGAATGTGCCTCCAAGGCAGCACTCACAAAAGATAACAAAAAGGATTTTAAATGCGGTTCATGAGCAATAAGGCTTCCCCCATGTTGGCTCAGTCTGACAGTCTCTCCTCATACAAATTTGAAAGAGGGTTTTGCCCTGGTAAAAATACAAGGAAAGGCTCTCTTTTATATGTTTTTTTAAAGCCTATGCAATAAAAAAAAAAGCTTTTTGAAGCTCCAGGAGCCCTAGACATTGTCTAAAAACCATCTGCTTCTATTTTTCTGCTGTATTTTTCCTCAATGGGAAATGAAACCAATCAAACTCTTGTTGGTGAGGAGAGGCAGGACAGCCCTGTGCCAACAGCCTGGCTGCTGGGCCAGGACCCAACTCTGCCAGGAGGGATTACAGGCACCTGCACAAACCAGCACCTCTGGATTTCCAAGATGTGGGCCCTGCTTCCCCTGCTGCTGGATGGAGTTTCATCCAGTGTGCTCAGGATGATCACTATGGTTGCAGTCACTTCTCCAGCTATTTGTTGCACACCCTCCTTTGAAGCCCAAGAGCAGGTGCCATCTGTTGCACACCCTCCTTCCCTGCAGGTCTGGATGGGGAAGTTTCTCTTGACAGCCAATGCTGGAGTACACATGTGCCCTCTTCTTCCCAAAGCTCAGACCCAAGCAGCCTTTCTCTTGGTTCAACCTCATCTGTGATGGAAAGGAGAGCCTGGTGGACCTCAGTGCTGGCCTCAGAGTGGCCCCAAGGAGCTGCCCCCACCACCCCCAGCAAGGAAGACAGACATTGGCCACCTCACAGCCATCATGTAGATCAATTGGAGTTTACAGTGCTCAAGCAAGCTGGAGACAACATCTGTGGATTTGTCATTTAAAAGCATTCTAATGGGAGGAAGCTCATTTTTCAGTGCAAAAGCAGGAGCTCAAGGAAATATTACAAACTGTGAGCATTACTTTCTGCTTCTTTCACAGCAGGACTCAGCCATCTCATCTGGTACATTACTAAGAAATTATTTTAGATTTCCTACAAAAAAAACCCAACCCAGGAATAACAGCTCAGCTACCTTGCTGCTTCTCCCAGGAGGTAATTGCTTAATGGGAATATCTCATTGCCTTCAAAGAAAAATAAAACCCTCAGGCCTGTAGGTCTTTCCCCAGTTGTTCTCTGCAAGCACCCACTATCCATAATTTCTAGCACCCTGCTTCTGTGTCACAGCTACAAAAATATCATAATTTTGAACAACCTCATTGTGTAAGAAAATAGCATTTACTAGGCTGGAATTGATCCCACAGTGACAGCCAGTGCATCCCAGGACAGTCAGATCTGATCCAGCTGGCACCTGGGGGTGACTGGGTTCCTTCCATGCAGGTACCAGTCAGCTAAAAACCCAGCAAGCAAAGCGACCTGGGCTCAGGTGTGCAAAGGGAGAGAGCAAAGAGCTCCTTAGACTGTTTCTCTTCCTGCATCCTTGGGCTGAGCAGAAGGTAAAGTGGAAGGAATGAATGTCCAGATCAAGAGGGTGTGTGGGAGAAACAAAGAACATACTCGGGAAGAAAAACATGTTTAAGCAGAGTATAATAGAGAATATCTTATGTAACACTGGAAAATCTGCTCAGAGGCAGTGTTTGGGCAGATGAAGGAGGATAACCCTCCTTCCTCACCATGGCCCTCATGTTCCCACAGGAATCAGTAAGGGCAAAGCTGGCACTTCACAGTCTCAGCCAGCCTTTCCCCAGCACTGCTACCCCTGTACTGCAGACAAACTCTGACCTCTGAAGCCTTTGGAAGGGAACAAACTTCTACAGCTTCACTCCTTTCGTTGCTCAGCTGTTTTGCCCTTCCAACATCCAGCCCCAGCTTTTAGTGATTCTGATTTTTGCAATGGCAGCCTGACTTCTCTCCTCAGACAGCATCAGATAGCCTTTAATCATGACTCTGACTGCAGAACCCCTGTGTTTCCAAGGACACTTGCTCTTATCCTGCTGTTAGGAAGAGTTGGACTTAAAACCAGAACAGAGCTCTTAGTCCTTCCCTGTCCTCATCACATGCTCCCAGGCTCTATGCTGAGGTTTCCCTCCCATTGGAGGCAGGAGCTGGAGACTCCTTCCCCTGGACATCTGTTGAGTGAGAGGCAGCATTGACACATGACACCTACAGCATAAAAGCTATTTGGGAAAACAAAATTGCAGAGGGGTGGAAGGCTCAATGTAAAGTTTCACAGTCAGCTTGAGGCTGAAAAAAATCAGTGTGCTCCCCACACACACCTGATTTCCTCCCTCCCCATTAGCTCTGAGAGGGCCCTTAAGCATCACAGCTGAATATATTTCCATATGGAGAGAGGAGGAGCAATGATTGGCATTCAAAACATACAGTTTATGCAACAGGGAAGAAACTTAGCAAAGAGAGACTTGGCAGTGAAAAAGGAAGGTTATAAGATAAAGACTCAACAGCCCCCCTCCAAACACAGACAGAGAAACACAAGGGAAATAATTCTTAACAGCAAGGCCCAGTAAAAATTAAAAAAAAAATGATGCCAACCCAGGCTGCAATGCAGCGTGAGCTGCATCTAGTGGCCAAGGAGAGCAGTGCTTCCCTGAGGAGCAGCAGTTCGGCTTGGTAGGAAAAGCACTGACCAAGCCCAGGAGTGGAAATAGCGCCAGATCAGTTGAATCCACCTGCAGTCGCCCCGCCTTAGGAAAGCCAGCAGCTCCCATTAAAACCACAAGTCTCCACGTTTCAAACGGCACTCGTTTGGGAGGTGCCACAGGTGCCCTCCTGCTCCAGGATTGCAGCAGACCTGAGAGCCTGGAGGCTGCTGCAGCCTCTTCTTTGGGATCAGTCACCATTAGAAAAGGCTGCTGCTGCCTGCACCACTCAAGGCAGAGGATTTGGGGCAGAAAGGCAGCAAATGAAGTTGCATGTGTTAGCCAAGACACCAGAAAGCCAATAGCACAGAGTAAGTGAGCCTCTGCAGCTTCATATTCTGCTGAGGGCTATGTAATCCCTGGCTGCACATTATGAGGATCCTCAGCATTTCCTCCTCTAAATCTTGACAGTCCGCTGACAACTCAATTTGAAAGCCAAGGTGTTTCCTTGATGCAGGACTTTTTCTAAACAGGAGGCAGAGTACATCAACCCATGACACGATTCATTACCCTCAACTCAGAATACACAGCTTGTCAGGGATAAAGCCATGAAGTTCTGATTTACACAGGCTAATCAAGGAGAAAGCTATTAACCAAAGGGCAATGGCTTATTAAATAAACTGACAGAAGAAACATAATGTCAAAATACCTAGTTCTTACTCTTGGAACATATAATTGCTCTTCTTACCTATCACAAGTCTTCACCATGAAAGTTAAAGCAATCTCGCCAATTCAGATACAATTTTAAACATATTGAGGACCTGACTCAAATCCCTTTTAAGCATTTAGAGCTTGTAAAAATGCTTGAACCTCTGAATGAGGTCACCAAAGGGCTTTCTCAAGAGTTCTCAGTGAGCCCAGAGTCGACTCAGTTATCTGCTGCAAGATTTTCTGTAAATTGCCCTTGACTGACAGCAGGGTTAGTTCTGAGTGGCACAGGCTGGAGGGATGTGCCACAGCATGGTGCAAGTGCAACATCTACAGTCATAAATAGCACATTTTGGCACATCCAGCCAAACGCTGTGCATCATTGTAAAGTGAAGGGAGACCAAAGAGCAAAAGAGACTTTCACAGCAGCACAGAAAGCCTTCAAGAGCCATATTATAACCCTATAGAGCCAGTGTAACAGCTATATCCCTGTTGTAGTGCAGATGGAGCACATGCAGAAAGACGCCAGCCCATGGACAACTTTCATCCCCATACACCATGTCAGGGCTACATTTAGGCCCTCCTCTCTCCAGAGCCACTGAACACCTTTTACTACCACCTGGCTCACCACAGCCCTCACCCCCAATAGAAAGGTGCCCTCCCCCTGCCACTCCTGCTCCATCCCTGGAGCTCTTTCCCACTCTGGCCCCATTCTGCCCAGCACCACTGAACCTCTCTGCATCCTCCCATGGTGTATGCCCAGTTCCTTCCCATCATAATTGGGACAGCAGCTGCTGCTCTTGATTTTCCTCTCCTGCTCTGCTTGCAGCAGGAACTTTCTGAGCAGAGCCATCAGCTGCCTGCCTAAACCCCATTAATTAACAAGGATCCACTTGCAAGAGCAAAAGGATGAGGACTCAGACATCAGTATTGTCTTATAGCAGCTTTTAGAAACCTGGCATTGCTGCATGGCAAATCCTCTCTCAGTGCTAATTAACATGGCTTGCAATAGCTATTTGGCCAGGGCTTTCCGCTCACCCTCTCCTCTGGCTTCGTGCTTAGCTTACCTATTTTGCTTTTCCATATCTGTTTCCCCATATGCAAGGCAGGCAAAAAAGCAAAGCCTGAAAGCCTGGGGAGCACTCACCATCAAAAGAATGAATGCAGAAAGACACCCCAGAGGTGCACACAGAGAGAGGTTCAACATAAACACCAGCCTTCCAGCTATAACTTTACAGAAAGGCATTTCTGAATCCCACTTGGCAGCTTAAAGGAAATAACTCACAAGTCAATCAACAGAGGTGGCTTGTTCTGAACCACAGTTGCAGTGTGGCAAGCAACGGTAACTAGAGCAAAACTGGTAACATCATCCTGCCTGCCCTTCCCAGTGCCTTGAGTTTATCTGCTCATGCAGCACACTGAGGCCAGGGATTCTGGGCTGTCCTGACCCCAGCCCAGGGCTGCCTGCCCTGTCCTAAATCTGCTTCAGCCTCTAGTGTTCTCAGGCTGAAATAGCTCCTGGAACTCTGCTAGGGACCTGTGTCTCTGAATTCTCCACACCACCAATACCTTTTTTTGGAGAATTTGCAAACCACATTCAGGTTCCTCCTCTCATCTCTACTATCAGCTCTGCTAATGACTGCCCAACTGGTTGCACATCAACCAAGGGCTCTGTTAGAGTCCAAACAGATGGACTGCAGTACTCTTGACTAGACAGGGTGCTAATTTAGCAGAGATCACATGCGATAGGACTCCCTACAGCCTGCCCACCTTCATTTAAGGTGATTCTGGTTAGGCAGTGTCCTACAGCATTTCCCAAAAAAGACACATAACAAATTGGGTAAGGAAACATAGAAACCTCCTACCTTCCTATTCCTCAGCATGTTTTCTCAAAGGTGTTGTTTTCCCTCAGCTTTCCTCTCCCTTCAGCATAGATCAAACTTCTAACTCAACATCCATTTCCCAGGAACCAGTTGACTCCTGAGCCTCTTTCTTCTCTCCTGCCCTCTTCCCTTCTGAGAAGGTCAGAAGACACAACCTTTCCTCTACAAACCTTTCTCACTTGCCTTTTTAAGAGATTGCCTCTCCGAGCCAAGTCAGTGATTGACTTTGATTACTGGATGATTGGGATCAGCTGAGGAAGGCAGGGATCACTGATCCATCAAGAGCAAAGCTGAGCCCAGTTACCCAGGGAGGGTTTACCACTCTGAACTACAGCAATTTCTGCTCCAGACTAAAAGCTTTCTGAGTTGAGAAGCTGATGCTGTCGTACACTGCTCTCGGAGCGCAGCAATGGAACAGGCTGGAAATAATTAGGTGAATTTTCACTTCAGTTTCACTCTCTAAGATCACGATATAGCAAAGCTCTAGTTTTTGCAGCAATTAGCTTTCAGGATGAAGGAGCTGGGTGCTGCTCTGCTCACTGCATCGATTTTAATTCCTGCACAAGAAGTTGATCTTAGGCCTTTTATGAGTATTGTTTTAAGTTGAAAGGCTGCGTGTGCTCTAATAGGCTGCTAACAACCAGGCCTGCAATTCAGGTTGTGCTTGGTTGCTCATGCAAGACAACTTTGTTTCCCAATTTTCATGGATGCCTGAACACAAAGATGAACACAAGTACTGGTCCGGTACTAGTGACTTTGGAGTTACCCTGAAACATGAACAGTGGCCATCCCAGACTTCCCACAAGGGTGTTCAAGGCTCTGAAAATCTCTCTAGCACATATTTCTATGTTTATGGAAGCAATTTCCTATTAGTGCAGCAAATGCACATTTGTGGCCTTTGTTTCACAGAGGGGTTCTGCTGGCACACGTGAATCAGTGTTCACTCCCCTTTGCACCATTTTTTTTAAACTATCAGGCTGAGATCTATTGGTTTTAAGCTCTGAAGAAATCTCCTGGCATGCCTAACCCTAGAGCTGTGTGGCTTCTGAGGCCCCTGGGACCCGCAGGAGTGAGGTCTGGTTTGGGTCCTTGTAACAAGGGCACTAACAGGTAGAAGGAAGGAGAGGGAAAGGACAGGAAAAACTCAGGCTGGTGGAAACCATCAGTGAATCACCTCTCCAGTTCCTCTGATTGCCAGATATCTAAGGCAAGGGAAAATGTTGGTGACAAATCCATCAAATTAGGTTTTATCTTAAATCAATAAAACCACTCTCCTCTAAAAGGGATTTCTTGGTGCTGCCATACTACTAGCATTGAGAAAGAAAAGAGCAATCAGGTTTAGACATCAACAGTGTCAGTTTAATGTTAGAGGGAAGGACTTGCCTACATGTCAGTCCTGAGCCATTTCTCCCTGTTGTCACATTCCTGGACAGTCCAGAAATGAGAGAGGCCATTGTTTCTGCCCCTCTTTGCTTTGTAATGTCTGTTCACCATCAGCTGGGTACAGTTTTGCTGATTTCTGACACTGCGGTCTTGGCTGGAAATTGGCTTTCTCAGGCCAACGATGAAATCTGGGGATCTGTCCCAATTTCCTGCCTATGTGCCTGTGCTGGCTCCAGCACAGGGAGCAAGCAGGGGATTTCTACCAGGAATTATCTCCATCCTCTCCATCATTGCAAAGGAGCACAGGGCTCTGCAATCCAGCACCCTGTCCCTTCGCTCTGCCCCTACATTTTCACAGCAGGAACAATTCAGCTCCTGTCCTCAGGTAGCAAAATTTGCTTTGGCTCATATTATTGAGCAGTTTTAATTTTCAAATGACTTTATCAGTCTGAGAAGGATGATTAGGTGTGCTGAGGATTACAGCTCGGATGTCTGAGCTGCAAGACAAATTCCAGATTTACTCACAGTCCACTGGGCAGCATATTTTAAATATGCTGAAAATGAAAGGCAAGCGCTCTAAAAAGGGTTCAAGAGCGTTGATTCCTGAGGAGATCTAGAACCCTTACAACATTGTGAAAGTATTTATTAATTTAAAGAAATAAGATATCTTCATGGCTTCAGCATCAAAAGCATTGTAATGGCTCTTCTGTCAGCGGATTAAAGGCTTTCTCTGAACTACAGAGTTTTCAGTGGAAGACATGTATAATGAGCCTGGCATGGTGCAGTCAGTCACAGCTCATTCAAGATCTGCAATAAAGCAGAGCTGCATCAACAGTCCCCAGTGCAATGCTTTTCTAGTTGAAATGCTGTTACAGCACACTGAGATTGCAAGCAGGGAATGGGAGAATTTTAAGACAACTTCTCTTGAAAAGGCATAAGAATTTTCATTGGTCAAAAGGGAACTTCTCATTGTGCTTTTTATTTTGAAAATATTTTGGAAAGTAAAACAGAAAGTGAATGGCAATTGAATAAAAGTAAAAAGCTGGAAAGGGAATTTATATTTTTTTAAAGCATTCAGTGTTTCAGCACCTTCCACTGTGTTTTCCAGTGTCCCCTGCAGTGATCTGGCCAGAACAGAGTCCTGTTCCCCTGCAGGCAGCCTTGTAGGTCTTGAGGGTCACTTGCTGTCTCTTTGAACTTGATTTTTCAGGGTGGACAGAGCAGCCAAAGACTGTCACTTGATTATGTTAATATTGCTGAAGCCACCCACCCCTCGCTGAAGCAGCCAGAGCAGCTGAGTAAGTTGGGCTGAAGTTCCAAGAAGTCTCTTGATTTGGGAGACACATTTGAGAGGAAAACTAACTCTTGTGGCATCCTGGAGAGGTTCCAAACATGAACATCACCCCCACACCAGGCAGTGTGAAGTGCTTCAAATGTGGCTGGTCTGGCAGAGCTGTGTCATGAGCTTCTCCAAAGAGAGTTGAAAATGTTCCCAAGCCCCAAGGCAGCAAGAGATGCCCCATGAAGCACTGAGATTCCACATTTGGTCTGTGCCAGTTCAGTTGAACAGTTCAGGTGTACTAATAAAAGCATTGATGTGTTATCAATTTTACTGGCCCTTTGGAAGAAAAATATGGAAACCAAATGTATCACTTCCTAGAGAGCTGTTATTAAACCAGTTCAGTGCATTTTTTCCGAGATCATCAGCCTAGTTGACTTTTTTATTCTAATCCAAGTGGGAAAGTAAGATGGCATTGTGCGGCCTTCAATCTCTCTCCTATTCGTACATGTGTCTCAGGAGATTAATTATTTATGATAATGTAAATATAGAAAGGAACAAACAAGTGCATTGCCCATTTCTTCCCCCTAAAGAAGCCGCAGTCTGTCATCAGAACACTAGATGGTAGTCTCCGTCTAGAAACACTGCAGTAGATGTTTGATGTGGCAGTGACAGTAAATCCTGGCTGTTTCAGAGAGGCTTGCTCCTTGCAACACAAAATTTCAGGTAAATCAGTTGTGATTAGGAAATCTTATTCAAAGCTGAACTCTTCACGGTTGGGTTTTGTGGCTGGTAACCAATTCCCAGCTGATTTCCAGAAAAGAAGACCTTGAGTTTGATAATTTTGCAGTTAACCATTATAGATCTACATGAAAAACAATGAAATCTCTATTTCTGAGGTGTGAGCACAAATTGTGATTAAAAGAGAATTCTTACATATTGAATGGTGCCAGTGGGGTGTGGAAAACATGACAGTCTCTTTCTTCTTAGTTTGGAGCAGAGGTATGAGCAAGTGTCACCTGAGAACATGGAAGTGCTCTAGCTTGTAGGCTAATGTGCAAAATCGTCCTATTTCACATTGGGAATGGACAAACTGTGACCGTGTATATGATATTTTATCATGTACAGTTATGTTGGTATCTTCTACTTTGCAATCATGCAGTACTCACTGACTGACTTGCATTCCTTGTTGCTAGGGCTCCAACGTGTTTGCAGTTCAAGCCTTTTCTTTGAAGGAGGTGGAACAGAGACTTTAATTTAGGTCTTTCATAGCCAAGTCTCAACACTCTGTAAGACATTCCCTTTCACCTGCTTCTCTTTCCCTGAAAAGACAAAAATCTTAAGGCTTATTTTACAGTAACTGCAGGTATATTTATAAAAAAGGAAAATCCACATATGCCATTAAACTTTCAAGAACAGAAGAATGCAGAAGAAATCAATAGTAGTGCTGAAACAGAAGAGCTTTAGCTGGCTTCATTCCCTGCTGACCAATATTCTGGTTATTTTAGATGTGCTGCCTGGGAACAGAGCTTCTTCCAGTTTTCCCTGAATTAAAGAAAGGATTTCCATTGACACTTATGATGTTAAGGAAGACTCACAGCCATGTTTCTGCTTGCTTTGTTCAGTTATGTTTCACTGTGAGGTTAATAAAAAACGCATGTGGGACGTGGAGATAACTGGTTTTAATTATTAGATATCATAGATTGACTGAGAAATTAATCCAGTTCTGGAGGGACTGGGAATAGAATGCAAGGAGAAATCAGGCATATGTTACTCCTAATGTGACCATTTCAGTTCCAACAAATTGCAAACTAGTATTGATTTCTATACATAAGCTATGAACGAAAAAGAATTACAAAACTTCTCAGCAGCCTGAAAAGCCAATATCGACCAAACTAAAATGGCATTTAGGAGAGCAATGCTTAGCTGATGAGAATAAATAGCAGTAAAATACCTTCTCCCTTGTAATTTTTATCTAATCGTGTATCAGGTCTGTAATCCTTTGCAAGCCTCATCTAATGCATCACTGGTGATTGCAGAAATGTGCAGAATTAATAAGGAAGGTGCCCGGGTGTGGAATAGCTCCCCATCTCCAGCCTTCCTGATAGGTTTCAGTTTGATGTATGATATTCCTCTGCTGAAAGTATAAAATCTATTAGTTCACAAAGTGAGTCTTATCCTTGAGTTCCAGCAAAAGAAGCCCTTTGCTCGAGGCTCCTGTTTCATACCATTGATTTATCTTTATCCCAATATGCATCTTCAGCTGTGAAACTGTGTGGTCACACTACAGCACTTCTAAAAGGAGCGGGTACAGAGTTGTAAGCAGACAGATTAGAATCAAATCTGGTTTCATACTTCACTACCTTTAAAAACCTGAAGCAGAGGAAGAGAGTAGATGGGTGTGAGTTGGCAGGCAGCACATGAGGGAATCTAGTGAGAAGGGGAGTAGAGAGTGGACATGGGTGACTGGGATGCTGCGAAGTAAGCGAGCATCTCAAAACAACAAAAAAATATGACAAATATTCCCCAGCAGAGTGTTGGATCAATTCCTCTAGAGATCCCTTCCCTTGTTGTCCTCTGCCTAGAATGTTACTGTCCCAGCATGAGGCAAGCATCTATACTTTTAAAGGAACAGAAGGAGAAAGCCTTTCTTGCTAATACAGGCCAATCATCATTTTACATTCAACAACTTTCTTTGACTATGTTTTGGTTTCTTCTCTGTTTTAGAGCAGGTGAGCCAGGGGAGGTGAGTGGAGGATCTAAGGGGGGTGGACATCAGCAGCGCACATCAGGGGGGATGAGTCCATTCAAACATGCAGGTGCCAAGACAACTTGCCACTGTCATCTCAGTCCCAGAAGGAAAGAACCCGTGGAACAGGTATTAGGTGTCTGAATGCATCTGCCAAATGTTTAACACCTCTAATGTTCTGGCTAAAACTGGGGTTCCTGGTCCCTCTTCCTTTCAATGGGTTCCAGGTTTCCCTCAGGTTCAGCAGAAAGTGAGACTCATCAGGATGGTCCTTGCCTCTCTGGAGCACTCCCCAAAACACTGGATTCTTTTTAAAGGGTATTTAGACCAACAAGCCTTAGTTCCTACAGTAACCTACTCTACTGAGGTGAGAAAGGACTACTAGACAAGTGCCACAATGATTTTTAGGCTCAATGGGCGTAAAACAGTTTGTTACACTCATTCTGCAAGGATATAAGACCTTGCTAATTATGTGAGGTTGCTGCTTGCAGTAGGATACTGATGTTTCAAGTTCAACACACACTTCACCATCCTGGAGCTCAAATCTTTACCTGTGGCCAATTGCAAGCAAGTGTAGCTCCATATTGGGTTACAGATATTATTCTTTGTCTGGTATCATAGTTTGAAAAGAAACTAAACTGAGAAGCAGGTGCTGTATACAACCAGAAAAAAGAAAAAGTTCAGGAAGCCTCTCTCTGTATCTTCAGATCAAGATGACCTTTGAGAAACTTCATTATTAAAAAAACAAGTAACATTTTTCTTCCTCTTCTGACTTGCAAATTAAGCTGAACTCACATTATTAAGTCTGATTGGAATTTATTTTCATTTGAAGAGTTCACCACAGACTTGAAAGACTAAAGCCAAGATCATAATTGCATATTGTGGACTGCTCCTGCTGCAAAAGTTTTGCTGATTTCAGAGCAAAAAACTACTTAGCGAATGGTATTTTTGTACTAAATAAACAGTTAGAAATGCAGAAATTGATGTTTCTCATTCAAATGCAGAAAGGATTTTGTTTCATAGCCCTCCCCCCTCCCTTTGAAATGCTATTTACCTACATCAGAGTCTAATAAGGTTAATGTGTTAGATGTTCCCCCAGTGTAAATTGTATCAGTGGGAAGAATACCGCCTGAATAGAGTCCTCCAACTCTATTCATTTGCTTTCAATGTGTCAAATTAATTTTGCCACATGGGTAATAAAAGCTGTTCTTCTGTGTATTTCTGTAAACATTGTACGATTTAGAAAGTGTTTATGATTTCTTTCAACAATGAAACTTAAACCGTGTGCAGTCCAATATCAGTGAGTCATTTCAGAAGTGACTGAGGCATGTAATTGAGTTTGTCAGTGTAATTGTATTTTGGAATAGATAGCAGTATGGTTTTTTTTTAGTTGTTGGCGAGTCTTATATTTAGTGTGCTGATTAATTCTATTAGAGGAGATAATTAGACTGAGAAGGTGGGGGTGAGAATGGATACAAATCACTTTAAAGCACTGCATTTAACTCCGAGCTGATTATTCTGTGCACAGAGAAATGCCGCCTCTCCCTGTTTTGGACTCCTGTATGTGATTAGAGCTCATCAGCACAGCCCCGCGCCTGCCGACAAGGACAGACCATGAGTATGGATGCAAATCTCTCCTTTCAAGTGTAAACTTCCAAATTGAGGCACTGCAGGGTAGAGAGCTGACCTGACTTAAAAATAATAACCTCTTGTGCACACTCTGTAATAACAGCAGTAATACTTAAAATATCTGTATTTCTGGCACAGCCTCCCCATATTGTTTCCGGTAAAGAATAAAAGGCAATAAGGAATAAACAGGCACCACTTGAGGGCACTCTCTGGCTTTGCAGACTTCAGAAAAGCTTGGGCTCAAATCTTGGCATGGCAAATTTAGGCTTTCCCCTGCAAAAAGAAGATGGATGCTGGAGGTTTAGCTGCTGCAATATCTGCCCTGGAGGTGCTTGAGTCGGGAGCTGAATGTAAAGCTCTGTTTGCATCTCCAGGCAGGAGCCGGCACAGATCACCCACAGCTGCATGTGCCCTGCCTGCCCTAGAAGTTGGGTGCTCTTCAGAGGGGCAGGTTTGTCTAGAAGGGAGAGTCAAAAACTGCAGTTGCATTAAAAAAAGATTTTTAGATCTGACCTAGAGCCTGGGTTCGTGGTAGACATGAAAGGTTTTTGGGGAGCATCACTAGCCCTGGGATAGCAAAGGCAGGAGGATGGACGGACATTCATTCTCCCTACCAGCTGACTGGGTGCTGTGCACAAAAATATACAGCCTTAGGAGTGGTCATGGAGAAGCTGACATGGCTCTTAGTCTTCTACATCTGACCTAGTGTGGACCAAGCCAGCTCAAGGTGTGGGCAGGCTGAACTCAAGTCCTTCAACATCTCTCCATCCCCACAGCGTGTCCCAAAGCACTTCTAGGTGAGAGAGTGGAGGGACTGAGGAAAGAGGGGACAGAGAATTAGAACACTGTCTTCTAAAGACAAAATATGTGACATGAATCTACAGAGAACAGATTTTTAAGCAGTAGTGTGTAATTTTTGAATCACCTGGAGTACTTCCAACTAGACAAACACAAGACACTCAGAAGAGCATTAAAACATGCTTTGAGGCATCATCTGAGCTGGACAAAAGTCAGGTCCCTTTATAAACCAAACATTCTGTTTTCTGAAAAACAGTCTCTGAATAGGAGTGAAGGAAGGACATTGTCAAACAAAGCAGTGATTAGGATTGCACAAAACCTGTGTGCCAACAGCCTGTACATTTTCAAGAAATTGTGCTGCAGTGTCAGGGAATTCCTCCCAGGCTGCCTGGTCAGGCCATTATAGCACTGTCAGTAAAACTGCCTCTTATCTTCTGACTCCTTCCACATACAGATAACACAGTCATGGTCAGCACAGGGCATATTTTAATAAGATTCAGAGTGGCAACATCTGGCAAATTCACATGTCATATGCTTCTCCTTCCCCATGTACAAACAGCCTGTGTTCCCATGCTTTTGTGTTTCCCTTAGATAATGGCTTTTCTGCAACGGAATACGAACGATAGGTTATCAGCTGGGAATGGCAACGTGTCTCACGATGACACGATATGAAGAAATGATCAGCAACTTTCTCCATTGGGAAACTTCACATTGGAAGACAGCTCTGATTATCCTATTGAGAGGAGAAGAACTGGCAAGTCTCTCACAGCAAAACAGAAGGAAAAGGAAGAGGGCCCTGGAAAGTCACAAGGAGGGTGAACAAGAATTCCTTGTCATCAACCTCCTTCCGCTGTTCCTGGGAAGGACCTCTCGGCTGACTCTCACCAAAGGGTTGTGCTCCACAATGTAAAAGCAAACATGAAAGACATCTTGCAGCCAGGACTGAGATGAGACTGACATATCTCAGTAAAGACTTAGAGGCGTGCAGAGGGAGAAGGCAAGGGGCATCTCATGCAGAAGAGCAGCAGTGGGGCTGTCCAGGGGTGTCATGTGTTACTGGGATAACAGGACACCTTTTTGCAATGGCAAATCATGTTCGATTATTGAGCTTGCACTCGGCTGCTGGATTCAGTGGCTCCTACAGCAATGGTTCAGGGCTTTGAGTGCCCACAGATGCACATAAACACCTCTAGGAACAGTCTAAAATGCCCAAGAAGGTTAAGTATCTGCATTTGACAGGATTTTTGTTTTGGTATCACTGAGACTCCCAGGATCCTGTTTTATCGCACTTTCATATCCCTGTTATCCCAGCCTCATTTGAGTATTAATGCCTTAGCCCAACATTCAGGCTGACAAATGTTGTAGTCATGTCTTGTGCTTGATTATAACTAAAAAATCAAGCATTTCACACAGATGGGGTTTGGACTTGTCCAGACTGAGGTATGATCAGTGCTGGACTGATGCCGCTCTAATGTAAGACTCCAGGTGAGCATCCAGCAGCAGTACAGGGCACCGAGTCCCTCAACACTTTTACGCAGAGCTTCTCCGTCCCTTTCAGTTCATGGACCTTTGCAGATTTTCCAGATCTTGCGTTTTTAAACCTGACACCCACAGGGACTCTCCATAGGGCAGTCACCTCCCTCCACTCCACTGCTGTCCCTGGGCCTGCAGGAGACGTAAACGAAGCAGGGCTTCATGTGGTCTTACAGGGCAGTCTGAGCTGGTAGCAAAAAGGAATGTGCAGGAGTTTTGGGGCAGGCAACATGTGCCCTACTCCTTGTGAGAGTCTGTATTCCCTTCACCTCTCTGCTTCTGTCATAGTGGCACTGTCATCCATGTGCAGTATTTACGTTTCATTGTCCTCCTCTGAGCAGCCAAACCAGAATGAGACTTTTCCTTGAATTAAACGATACTAAAAATGAATTATATCAAGTACACAGCAATAAAGACACAGCACTTTTTTTTTAAAAGCAAACTGTATTATTTTTACAGTTTACATTTAAAAAATAGCTATGGTTTATGTGCTGCAGTTCATCTGTTCAAATAAACTCTTAAGCTCCTTTCTTCAGTGCCATCTCCCAGTAGGTAGATTGCTTCAGCCGCGGTGGCTGCTCTATATGTCATCGCAAGCACTTCCCATCAGCTTTGCTCCCTGGGAGCTGGAGAAGGAAGGTAGCTGATAAAAACTCTGAGCTGAGCAAACAGCTGGCAATGAACTAATTTTCTAAAATAGTGCTCCTTTTCTGTTCAGAAAAAATTGTGATTTATTTCTGCCAGGAGGATGATGGAGCTGAGCAGCAGAAGTGAGGATCTTCCTTGAGCTGGAGCCATACACCCCTTCCAGAAGCCAGGGCCACGATTGTTGCAGGGCACTGCTGGGCCACAGCAACAGACTGGATCCATCCATCCCCATGGAACAGGGAGGGGTCAATGTCCAGCTCTCCAAAAACCTGCAATTCAAGGAAATCCAATTTTAATTATTTCCTTACAAAGGTCCACCAAAACAGACCAAGGGTCTACTGGGCCTCCATCAGGATGGCCGTGGTCCCCTGCTGGTCCATACTTGTCGAAAGAGAAGGAACAGTGAGTCCAGCACTGATGTTGTACCCACTCCTTCTCCTAGGAGGGAACAACCCACCCCGTGTTTCATTAACACTGGTGACAGCCTTTGGAAAAGACCAAAGGAGGCTCTAAACCAACCGGAATGACTCAAGCAATTTGGTGCCTGAAGGAACCCAGTGTCCCAGTTCCAGCTGCTCTGCTGGAATGCCAGGGATGCTCCTCTGGGACCATCTGGAAATGCACAACTGTCTGGGCAGCCTAGGACTGTCATGTTGCAAACTTTTTCTTAACTCTGCTTCCTGAGTCAAGCAAGTCATTGCACCAACCCCCAAAATTTGCTGAGAACAGATGTGATTCCAGTGTCAGGGGTTTGGACTATAACCACAAATGCAGGCATAATTAAGATTTTCCTCCATTTCTCTTATGTACTAAATGGAAATATTAGATTAACTCAGCTGTGCTGTAAGACTAACTGCAGAGAGTCTCCAAAAGACGTGTTCACATGGAAGAGGTCACTACATTGCCACTGGATTGTTATTTCACTAACTTTACCCAGTAGTTAAATTGTATGTTTTCTGTCTTTGCCACACCATTAATCTTCAACTATCCAGGCAGCCAATAAGCCAGAATAAATGAGGATCATCAGAAAGTTGTACAGTTTAAGGCTTTCTATCATCACGCAAAATCTATATCTTCATTAATCACTTTTTTCTTAATGAATTTGGGGACTGGCATTTCTGCTGCTAAGTACTCAAAGGAGTTATTAAATTTCTGGCTGTCTGGTTCCTCCATCTGTTTCCATAAAAATTTACCGCAATTAGTATTTCATCAAACTTTCTAAAAACTGCCAGATTTCTTAAGAACAGGGAACACTACTGTAAATGTGAGCTTATGGTGTCTGAGTGGTAAAAAATTATCTAAAATCCACATTAAAGCAGCCTTCCCTGTAGTTTGCGGGGGGGCTAAAGCAGCAAATGGGAGATTGAAACAATGAGGGAAGGCTGGACAAACTGCTACCCATCCAGGTCCAGCTGTCCACTGCTGGCCAGGTATTAAGATAATATTTAATTTATTTTCATTTCTCTGAAGGAGGCAGCTCCAGAAGCACATGCAACAGCCAGGGAACCCCAGGAACAGCGACTGAGTGTGCAGAGGGGCTATGGGGCACCAGGCAGAGGGAAGGCTGCTGCCTTGGGGTAAGGGACTGGGCATGGTCTCTGCTTTTTTGCTTCAAAGACCCTGGCCACTTGATGTCAGGATCCTCTTGGATTTTACTGCACTGGAGCTGTGGCCGACAGCATTGCAGAAATAAACTGCAGAATATAAGCCTCTGCTTCTGCACGGGTGTGACAGGAGCCTTCGCCCTAGCGTCTGCACATCGGGTGTTCAAGGAGGCTCGTGACAACGCTGTCTCCTGCAGAAGGACTGGTACCACACCTCTCCAGCACACGGAACCATGCCACTCTTCTGCACACTGATAGGATCCCAGGGAAGGCCCTTTGCTCCACACTAATTTCACAGTTCTGCAGCTGTTTCTAATAAAATGGGACAAACAAGATTTTAATGGCCAAAGGGTTTTGTTTTGTTCCTAGTGTTTCAGTTGTTTCAGTTAACACAATGTGCTCCTGTGGTTCATCACAGCCTCTTGGGTGCTGCGTATGGCCATATCATTGACATTCCTCCTTCAGATGACCTCCCTGGCCCCATTATGTACCTGCTTAGTATCAACTTAAAGGGATCTACAAATCTTTATTTTCACTGTATTTATGCCAGGATAAATTTTTGTAGCTGATAAATTTCCATCTGCTTTTAAGAACAGTGGGATGTGCCAGGTTTCTCAGGAAGGAAGAGCTGCAGGGTGTTGTCCAAGCTGAAGCAAAAATGACGATCCAAGAAGGGCTGACTGACTGGAAGGGGTTGGCTCCGATGTCCCTGAATTGCCCAGGAGAAAGATAATAAACAGCACGAGGAGAGCAATTGCTTTAATAAATAAACTGGAACACATGTGCAAGTGATACCACCAGGGGCTGATATATGCCAAGAAGTCTGTTTTTAACATCTGCTCTTCAGCAGCCTTAATGTGTTATGACCAGATCAATATATCTTCTGCTGCTGGTGTCAAACATCCTATAGCAGCCAGGGACTGAGGAGGAAACACAGACAAACAAGCACTAGGCATGCATACATAGACACAAATACACACAGACAGGATTTCTGTACAGGTGCACTGTTGTACCAGTGGAAGGATTAACAATGTTGAATTGATCCAAAATGGTGTCTAAGTAGCCCAGGCACACACAACCCATCAGTGGCCAGTATTTGTTCCCTGTGATCTCTCTTTCTTTGCAGAGTATAAGCTAGAGGATTGCTATGTTGTTGGCAGCTTATATCCTGCTCTGGGCATCCATAGGTGCAATATGTTCTTTATGACACTGTAATTAAAAGGCTTTTCATCTCTTGCCGAGGCTTTTATGTGCTGCAAAGGCTGAGGGAAGCAGGTGAGGTAGTGTAGCCATAATAGTCATTTTTAAAAGTACTCTTACCAGCCTGCAGCCATCGGGAGAAAAGGGAAGAGAAAGAGAGAAGCAGGGACTGAAAAGAGGAGATAAGACACTGAGCAAAACCTCAGTGGCTATCAAGCTGCTCCAGTGTTAGCAGAGTCAGCACTGGGAGTAGCACAGACACGGTTTGTCCCCTCTCTCCTCTGCTACAGGGTATTAGAATCACTGAATCATAGAATTGCTTGGTTGGAGAAGACCTTTGAGATCATTGAATCCAACCATACCTGTCCACTACTAAACCAGATCCCTAAGTGCTTCAGCTGCCCATCTTTTGAATGCCTCCAGCTAAACAACCCCAGTTCCCTCAGTGGCTCCTTGTAAGACTTGTTCTCCAGCCCCTTCACCAACTTCATGGCCCTTCTCTGGACACACTCCAGCACCTCAATGTCCTTCCTGTAGACCGGGGCCCAAAAACCAAACACAGGATTCGAGGTGTGGCCTCACCAGTGCTGAGCCCAGGGGCGCAATCGCCTTCCTGATCCTGCTGGCCACGCAGTTTTTCATACAAGTCAAGATGCCATTGGCCTTCGTGGCCACTCCACTGAGTGCAGCCCCTGGGAAGGAACAGCCCTCAGCACCAGGACACGCTGGGGGTGTGTGGCTGGAAAGCGGCTCTGCAGAGAAGATGCTGGTGGCCATCACACTGAAGCTGAGCCAGCAAAGGCGGCCAGCAGTGTGCTGGGCTGCACGAGGAGGAGCATTGCCAGCACGTCAGGGAAGAGATCCTGCCCTCATCAGGGGTGAGGCCACTCCCTGGTGAGTGCTGTGCCCAGTGCTAAGCTCCCCAGGAAAAGAGGGCCGGGGCCAGGGGGCAGAGAGTCCATCCAAGGGCCACCACGAAAGGGAAGGGAGTGAAAAGTCTCTGCAATTAGGAGTAGCAGAGAGATGGGACTGTTCAGTGTGGGGAGGAGAAGGCTCGAGGCATCTTCTCCATCTGTATCAATATCTGAAGGGAGAGTGTGAAGAACACGGAGCCCAGCTCTTTGCCATTGTGCCCAGGGTCCACGCAGCTCCTCGTGATGTCTCTCCCTCTTTGATGTCGCTTGCAGTGGGCACCCAGACTGTCCAGCATCACGTCCTGGCAGTGCAGAAGAGACGTTATGTCCTGAGGGCAGCACACGATCAGTCGAGTCCTGCCAGGGGCACCAGACGTGGTGACCTGCCAGCAGTGAGGAGCCCAGAAGCGCATCCCCCGAGCCCTCGAGCGCTGCCTGTGGCCCCATCCGCTCCTGCCCGCAGCACAGGAACCACCCAGTGCCACCAGAGAGAATGGGACAGCACCTCTCGGCTGCCGACCTGGAGGCGTCTGGGCGTGAGGCGCCCCGGCAGAGGGACCCCTGTCCCATCTGCCTGGACCCCCTGCAAGAGCCCGCTGCCGTGGAGCCGTGCTGGCTCGCCTTGTGCCAGCGCTGCATCCGGCGCTGGGCTCGCCCCGCCGCCCGTGCCACCCGCCCGCGCTGCCGCCCGCGCATCCCGGGACATCCGCCGCCTGCCGCTGGCGAAGGAACAACAGCAGCAGCCGCCGGGGAGCAGCGGCCGCGGCAGCCGCCTCAGGCAGAGGCCCGGCAGGAGCAGCCGCAGGCAGTGCCGCTGCACGTGGAGCAGCAGCCGCAGCCGCCCGCGGGCCATCGTGCGGCAGCTGCGGGCCTGCCTGCGCCGGGAGCTCCGCGGAGAAGTCCCGGGCTCAGCGGACAACGCTCGCCGCCGCCCTCTGCGCCGTCTCCCCTTGGCAATAAAAGCCCTGGGGATGCCGATAGCTTCCCAGAAAGAAATTCCCTCTTTTCAGGGCTGGGCTCTTTGTTTGCCTTCCAAGTCTCCAGCGACATTCCGCTATCCCATCCCATCGCAGCGTGCAGCCGGTGTAGAGATGGGATGGAGAGAGACATAAAGGTGATGCCCGGTCCTGCTCTCCATCCTGGCTGACACAGTCACGGAAGGGAGTTCTCCTCGCACTTGCCAAGCCCGAGTCCCACCCCAGCCTCCATCAGAGCCCCGGGGCTGCCGCTCCTTTCCCGCAGCATCCGTGTGCCCGGGCTGCGCCGTCCCCCGAGCAGACCTTGCTCCTGCCGTGGGCCGAGTGGAGATCCAGGTACCCGCACTAGAAAACCACCTCTAATAAAAGGGACCCCGATCGCGCCCCGTGTCTCCCCTATGGAACCCCCGATACAGTCCCCTATGTCAACCTATGTTCCCCCTATGGAGGCTATTATAGGGCCCCCTATCGCCCCCTCTGTCCCGACTTTAGAGCCCCCTACAGAGCCCCTATTGCACCCTGTCTCTCCTCTATGGAACATATAACACCCTGTGTCCGCCCTACTAAGCGCACTCTAGGGTCTCCTATAGCTCCCCCTTTATAGCACCCTATAAAGCCCGTCACTCCCTGTGACCCATATAGAGCCTGCTATAAAACCTGCAACACAACTTGTGTCCCCCCTGTGGAGCACAATATAGGGCCCTCTACCGCACCCCACGTCCCCCCTCTGTAGCCCCCTACAGAGCCCCAATTGCACCGTGTCCCCCCTATGGCACCTGCCATAAAGAACCTATGGCTAACTGTCTCCTCACTTAAGAGCCCCCTATAGAGCCACTATAGCTCCCTGTGTCACCACTTTACAGCCCCCTAGAGAGCCCTGATCGCACCCTGTGTTCCCTGTATGGTGCGTCCTATAGAGCCCCTGTTGCATCCTGTGTCCGCCCGATGAAGGCCCATAAAGATCCCCTGCAGTGCCTGGGAAAAGCACTCTATGGCTGTTCCTCATCCTCCTCCAGCCCCTGAGCTGAAGCAGGCTTGGGAGAAGGCACAGGACCACGAACACGCTGAAAGCAGGGTTGAACGAAGGTATGGAACCCGTTGTTCAGGTGCAGACAGACACCTCCTTTGCCTGTGCTAGGTTTTTCAGCTCAGTCCATCTTCTTCACTTGCAGTGGAGACACTGGGGAGCATACATGGCATTTTCTTGCAAGGAGGAAAGGACGTGAGAAAACGGATCTCTCCACTCAACTTTCTGTGCAAGCTTGCGGGGAGCCCACTGAAGGACTCAGCATGAAGATTAATGTTTGGCCTACAGCATTAAGCAGAACTTGTTCATTTAAGACAGGACAGTGGCTTGGAAGAATAGGGGGTTGTGACCTCTCCAATGCAGCAGCAGTTCTTCTGACAGAAGGTGATAAATAAAAGTCACTGCCACAGACTGTATCTGAAAGCTTTGCAATGAACAATGTGAAAAATGCTTGCTATGACCCCACAAACCTTTACATCAGGAGACCTCCTGGGTACAAGGTCTCGTTTAGAGTGCTGCCATCAGTGGGCTGTATGAGGATAGCAGTAACTCTAAAAAGCATGCTCCATTTACTGCAGATGTCTGATTTCTCCCTCAATATTGTTCCAAAGTACCTAATTTAATGACGGACCTGACCTTGGAAACTGAACAACTTTCTGCTTTTGTGTTCATTTAGCCATTTACCAGAACACCAGCTGGAAACGGTAGATTTCAGATCTGTGTAAATAGCAGGGTTCTTTCAGAAGGCCAGATATTCTGCTGGGTGTTACTGTAATAACTGCTCACAGTTCAGTCTTTGCTGTATTACAGCTGAAATATGTAACTGTGGCCCCTGCTTCTTCCAGGAATCAGAATCAAAGTTTTCAGGAATTCCTAGGACAGCAAACGGGCGTGTCTTAGGCTTCACCCACTTCCTGAGCTTTGGAGGAAATGCACTCAGACTGGGGACACACGTGCTAGTAATGTCAGAGAGGTCAAGTTGTTTCATCATGCCCTGATACAAAACCAAGAAGTGATCCTCGATACAAACAACAAAGCCTAAATTAAAACGAAGTACTGATAGCCCACCAGATTATTTTAAAAATCATAAATTAGGAACAGAAAAACAAGGAGCTACCTTAAAGATCAAGGGAAGCTGATAAATATAATATATTCAGGTTCTATCTATTTTCGCCTGCAGAGTTTTGAGCTTTTCACTCAAATGAAAATGAAGACTAAATGAAATGAAGTCTACTCTAACATCTCCTATCTCTGGGGACCGAGGCAGTTCAGAAAAAAATCACAGCCTTCCAGGAGAGCTGTAATAAATTTGCTGATATTGGCAATTCCACTTTGATGCCACTCACTATGCTGCTGTGGGCGGATGTGACAGGACAGGACAGCACAGTGCTTCCCAACTGCAAACACCTTCAGCACCTTGATGAAGTGGAGCTGAGCTGCCTGAAGATGGCTGCTGATGCCGAGAATGTGATCATCACATCTTTGGCTGCAAGGTCCAAAGATAATCAGAAGAGATGTGTTTGCAGCCAAGGAAATCTTGAACTGAAGCCTGCTGATTTTCTGGTTTTGCATGTGCTGTAATGCTCTCCAACACTTATTCCTTTTCCCTCCCCGTAGAATCCCATTTCCCGTAATTTGAAGTGTGCTTTCCTACTGGGTGAGGATTATGTGCCAAAACCCTCTTTGCAACTTTTGAAACCACTGTGGGTTTGAATGCCCTTTCTGCAGAAGGTGAGAGGCCTCAGAGACACAAATACAAAAGCATTTCTGATGAGATAGGAATGAAGAATGGCATTTTCTCTTCCATGGAGAGTGAAAACAGTTTCTGGGAATGGGCAGAAGAGATGGCCCTGGTCAGGAGGATTTATTCATTTCCCTGCACATTGCTCTGATCTGCCATTGGCAGGAATGGCACCAGATGGTGTCTGTAGGACCAGGTATTGTGTTGAGCTGCAGTCACGAATTGAGGAAAAACCCCCACGTGACTTCAGAAATGCTTTCCCCTCAAAATGTCATTTTTTTCAGTGGACATAGGTTTGCTTTTTGAATGGATCCCAGCTGCAGGCGGAAGGAACCATGATGGCCCCTGCAGCACCCACCAGCACCTCAAGAGCACCTCAGGGACCTCAGAGAAGCCACTGGCCCCTCAAGAGCAGGGGCAGCTTCTTCCCCCCTTTTTCAGAGCGCAACAACTGCTGGCACACAGCAAATCGCCATTCATAGAATCATAGAATGACTTGTGTTGGAAGGGCCCTTAAAGATCATCCAGTTCCAACCCCCTGCCATAGGCAGGGACACTTGGATCAAGTTTCTCAAAGGTTCAGCCAACTTGACCAGAACACCTTCAAGGAAGGGACAGCCACAGCTTCTCTGGGTAAACTGTGCCAGTGCCTCACCACCCTCACAGTAAAATTCTTTTTCCTAATATCTAATGTAAATCTCCCCTCTTGCAACTTAGAACTGTTCTCCCTCACCCTACCCCTGCAGTCTGTGATCAAGAGCCCCTCCCCAGCTTTCCCGTAGCCCCTTTCAGTACTGGAAGGCTGCTCTAAGGTCTCCTCAGAGCCTTTTCTTCTCCAGCCTGAACAACTCCAACTCTCTCCTGCTGTAATCATAGGAAGGGTTGATCTGCTAGAGGGCAGGATGGCCCTGCAGAGGGACCTGGACAGACTGGAGAGATGGGCTGATTCTAGTGGGATGATGTTTAATAAGTCCAAATGTCGGGTACTTCATTTTGTACACAACAATCCCATGCAGAGCTACAGACTGGGGACAGAGTGGCTGGAGAGGAGTCAGGCAGAAAGGGACCTGGGAGTGCTGGTTGACAGGAAGCTCAACATGAGCCAGCAGTGTGCCCAGGTGGCCAAGAAGGCCAACGGCATTCTGGCCTGCATCAGGAATAGTGTAGTGAGCAGGACCAGAGACTTTATCATCCCCCTGTACTCGGCACTGGTCAGGCCTCATCTTGAATATTGTGTCCAGTTCTGGGCCCCCCAGTTTGGGAAAGATGTAAGGATACTGGAATGTGTTCAGAGGAGGGCAATGAAGATGGTGAAGGGGCTGGAGCACAAGCCCTATGAGGAGCGACTGAGGGAGTTGGGGCTGTTTAGTCTGGAGAAGAGGAGGCTCAGGGGAGACCTCATTGCTCTCTACAACTCCCTAAAAGGAGGTTGTAGTCGGGCAGGGGTTGGTCTCTTCTCTCAGGTGACCAGTGCCAGAACCAGAGGGCATGGACTCAAGCTTCGTAGGGGAAAGTTTAGGCTTGATGCGAGGAAAAAGTTCTTCACTGAAAGGGTGATTGGCCATTGGAATGGGCTGCCCAGGGAGGGGGTGGAGTAACCAACCCTGGAGGTGTTTAAGGGGAGACTGGATGAGGCACTGAGTGCCATGGTCTAGATGATGGTTGGTGTTAGTGTTGGTGTTAGTGTTGGGTTATAGGTTGGACTCGATGATCTCAGAGGTCCTTTCCAACCTTGTGACACTGTGACACTGTGATATGGGAGAGACTCCAGCCCTCTTGTTCGTTGTGGCCTCCTCTGGGCTCTCTCTAACAGATCCACTCCCTCCCTGTGCTGAGGACTCAGAACTGAACACGGGGCTCTGGGTTGGCTCTCGAAAGAGCAGAGGAGCAGAATCCCTTCCCTCGACTTGCTGCTCGTATTTCTTTCGACAGCCCAGCATACAGTTGCCTGTTTGGACTGCGAGTGCCCGTTCACAGAATCACAGAACGGCGTGGGTGGAAGGCAAAGGCCCCCCGCTGCAGCCCCCGCAGTGACCGCGGCCACTGTCACGCCTGGCCGCCTGCGCAGGGAGAGGCCCCGCCCAGGGGGGGGGGCGGGGCCACGGGCGGGGCCGGCGCTTCCCGCCGTGCGCACGCGCAGTGACGAGTGCCTCCCACGTGACCGCGGCTTCCACGTGATCACGGGCTCGCGGGCACCAACATGGCTGCGCCCACGGGCAAGGCGCGGAGGCAGCGGGGGTTTTAGTGCCGTCCCGGGGCGGGGAATCGCTGGCCACGCATGGAGCCGCGGGATTCCTGGGCGGCCTTAGCGGTGAGTGCGCGGGCCTGGGCCGGCCGGCCTTCGCCTCCCCTGGGCTTGGCAGTCGCCCCGGCTGTGGCCATGAGGGCGGCCCCAAGGTGCTCCAGGTCTCCCGGGTATGTGAAGCGTCTGCTTTGCGCTCCATTTCTCGCCCTAAAAGCTGTCTCTGTCCTGCAGGGGCGCGGCTGCCATCCGCAAAGTCTATGCGGTTTTATTTAACTGTATCCCTGGAGTTCAATTCGGGCCCATCAATTTATACTGACACTGAAGGACACTGAGGGGCTGGAGAGCGTCCAGAGAAGGGAAACGGAGCTGGGGATTGGGAGCCGAGGGGTTATGGGAGCAGTTGAGGGACCTGGAGAAACTTAGTCTGGAGAAGAGGAGGCTGAAGGGAGACCTCATAGCTTTCCGCAGCTCCCTGAAAGGAGCCTGGAGCCACGCAAGTGTTGTTCTCTTCTACCAAGTGACAAGTGATAGGATAAGAGGAAATGGCCTCAAATTGCACTGGAGGAGGTTTAGACTGGATAATAGGAAAATTTCCTTTCTTGTAAGTGAGTTTCAGCATTGGAACAAAACTGTCCAGGGAGATAGTGGAGTCTCTATCCATGGAGGTATTTAAAAGACGTGTGGATGTGGTTCTTTAGGGATGCATTTTAGTGGTAACAGTGCTTTTTGGTGGTTGGACTTGATGATTATAGAATAATTAACGTAGGAAAAGACTTCTAAGTTCATCAAGTCCAGCTGTCAGCCCAACACCACCATGCCTGCTAAACCATGTCCCAAAATGTATGTCTTAAAAGTCTCAAATGATCTGAAAGATCTTTTCTAACCTAAATGATTCTATGAAATTGAACTGAGTATGTCCAGCTTCTGGTATGTCTTCCAGCTTTTGACTTCTAAAAATGTTGCTGAAAGGTGGGGAGAAGGTGCCTAAAGTTGCTTTATTATCTAAAAATCATTGCTGTTTTCTGCAGATGGTGAAAGCACAGGGGTGTTGTTGCCTGCTGGCAGGTGTGCCGTTAGCTGCTTCATGAATTTAAATGACATACAAGATGCTGAACTATGAAAACTAAAGAAGCAATTAGTAACTTTTGATTCATGTTTTAACAGATGGCCAGATTAAATCTGATTGCATCTGATCAATGTTATTTTGAGCAGATAAGGATTTTTGATCCAAAAGAGTGAAGAAAAATCAATGCATGCAAAATAGCCAAATAGATTAAAAGAGTAATTAACTTATTGATTAAAACTCTAGTAGCAGACAGAGAATACCTTTCTGAATCCTCTGGTGGCTCTGAAAAAAATCCAGTGGTAAATGTGTGATTTGTTTTCAGGCAGAGTTAAAATCTGTGCAGCTGCATCTCATATAGTGTTCTGTGAGGTAGACTTCAGACTGTTTTGTGTTCTGAGTTACAGTGCGTCTGAATGATGTCTCATAATGGATTAATGCTAACTTAATATTTTTCTTTTTTATTTTGAAATACGTTTTTCTGTTTATTTCAGTCTCCTCCTCCTGTTTTTAACAAGTAATTCTTTTCTTGTTATCAGATCATCCATGTCCTGGGGAAACTGAAAAAAATGAAAAAAAGTCATCTAGAAACATAGAGAAGGGAAAAAAATTGAGCTTGAGTTAAAACTATTTTTTTCAGGGTTTGGTTTTGAGAATTGCTTTGCATGAAAACCTTCCCCATTTCCTTACAACCTTGAAGACATCTTTATTTAATGTGATATTTCTTCCTATAGGCTTTTGTCAGCTAAAGAAAATACAGCAGTTTTACTTTAGGCTTTGTTCAAACACAGAAATAGGGGAATAACATTTTAAATGAAGAAGAATGCTAGAAAAATGCGACTGTGCTTTCTAGCAATGCTCACAGGGAAGCAGAATTGCTTCTGTGTTTTTAATATTATCACATAACTTCTAGAGGTGCTGGTCCTTCTGTGCTGTGGCATTCAGTCTTTTATGTGTGGTGAGTAGGTGTTGCATTGCTTTGTATCTTCAAAGCACTGAGATTGTTTTGAAAAATACCTTAAAATGGTTTAGAACTTGTATTATCTGTTACTTTCTTTTGGTGAATCTTCCTTGTTATAGCTCTAGAAGCTGTTTGGGTCTGCGTGGGAATACCAGTTTATAATTTGACCTCAAAGGCTGCAGTCAGTAGAGCTTTGGTGTAGGCATGGTGTAGTTACTCTCAGAAGCACCACAGCTTCACCCCTGTGAATATTAATGCACTTTACTGCATGGTTTTGTTTTGAAGGCTGGTGGCGTTGCTGGTGTTTGTGTTGACCTGATCCTTTTTCCCCTGGATACCGTGAAAACAAGACTGCAGAGTCCTCAAGGATTTAGGAAGGCTGGTGGTTTTCGTGGCATCTATGCTGGTGTTCCTTCCACTGCTGTAGGATCCTTTCCAAATGGTAAATTTTTGGGGGAGCTAAGCTTTGTCTTCTTTAAGTGGGACTTTGCAAAGTATAGCACATTCATGTCCATGGCTTCCTCTCTTTCTTCACAGAATCCTGTGAGGATTCTGCAAGTTCTTGTGCAGCTGCGAAGAGCAGTTTCCAGAATTGCATCCCTTTAAGCAAGGCTGGGATGAAGGCTGCTGCATATTTGCTGTTAAAAGTAACCCTTTAGAAACTTTCTTGGATGTGTCTTGTAAGCCTGTCCTTACTTATAGGGGCACCCTAAAGCATTTCCAGATGCCAAAGAGGGATCGAGTCTCGCTTGCCCTCAACACTTTTGTCACAACCCACTCTTTCACAGCGCTGGAGCTGAATCAACACTCAAAGTGTTTGAGCACTGGAGGCCTTTGAGCCAATTCCCCTGGAGATGCTATGCACGTCTCTTTCTCCCCGGAAACAACTACAACAGTTAGAAGATGTCAGGAATACTTTTGAAACTGAAGCTTTAAAAAAGTAAATGCACCTCATAGGGAAAAGGCATCTAAAATTCCGAATGCCTTTGTCCATGTTGTCTTCATAGGGAGGGATAAAAAGGCAGCAAGTTATACTGTCATTAGTTAATGTTAGCCTAACTTCACTGACAAATCCACTGACACCTTCAGATGTTTGATGTCCTTCATAAGATGATATAAAAAAATTCAGTTATCTTGTCTGCTCTGTTATCTACGTTTGAGGTGATAAGCATCTTTTGATTAGCAGAAGGCAATTCACATAGCCTTTCTTTACAATTAAAATCCATTCTCCCGCAAGACATGTCATTTTTTTCCAGGATTTACATCTTCAAAATCTGAACTGTGGTTTTATCTTTCCAGCACATGACTGAGAACTGAAATTATCTTTAAGAGACGGAGTAACCCTTAAGGTGCAAGTGCCTTTGTAATTGCCTTGCAGTGAATAAACAGAGCTCATGTTGTGATGCTCAGTTTGGTTTTGTTTGTTTCTTGTTCATCAAACATGACTTTTTTTGAGTCCTTTAGAAGCTTAATGGAGTTAATGTGCAAAATATTAAACTGAAAATAGCTAGGAAGAAGTTACTAATAACTGCCACTGAAACAGTTTTGCACATTGCACATTCCACAGACTTGGATCAAGGACCTTGATAGATTTTGAGTTGTTTGTGTTTTTTTTTTAATTTTAATCGACTGATTTGTTGTTTTGTTTTTTAATTTCCTCCCCCAAAAGACCATTCATGTGATTCAACCAATGAGCTCCTCACTGCCCTTCAGATCTATGAATATGGAAGACACCATTTTTAAAACCCACTGGACACTCATGGCTAATTAACACATCTTTCCTTATCTCAATACTAAATATGGCCTTAAGTCCTGAAGCCTTTGATATTTAGTGGGAGGTTTGCCAGTGACAGAGAGGAGCGTGAACTTCTGAAGGAATTATCCCACAGATTGTATTGATGTTGTACTGTTTTGAGGCAAAAATATCCTGTTTTTAACTGCAGTTGTAGAATAATATGTGACAAAATCTACCTCTAAATATTTTTTGTGCTAGTTCTATGATAGAGGAACAGTTAAATGATTGCATGTATTCTTGAATTTCAGCTGCTGCATTTTTTATCACCTATGAGAATGTGAAATCCCTGCTGCACCATGGCTCTACATCCTACTTAACTCCAGCAGCACACATGGTGGCTGCCTCCCTTGGGGAAGTGGTAAGAAAGAAGCTCATATTGTGTGTCTGTGGGAGGAGAGGAAACCATGCAATTGTGAAAATTCAGGTTTGGTGTCATATCTTGCTTTTTTGAGGGTTGACCATCTCTGTGCTTGTGACAGTTCTTGCAAAATTTTATTTCTTAATGAAATTTTATTTCTTGGCACTTGTAAGGATGGTTTCAGAATGAAGAAATGAGTCACAGTTCTTGGTAGGCCTGTTGGCTGGTCTTGCTGACTCAATAGATAGAAGTGTGCATTGTTCCAAAATATGAATACACCTTCACTTTGTAGTAGTTGTACATCAGTGTTGATGTTTGAAAAAGTCTTTTACAGCCTATCAGCTTCATGTGGGGTAGTCACAGAAGGGCTTTTTATTTAAAAAATAGCCATAAGAGAATGGTGTTACGTGAAAAGTTAGGTAGTGCCGTCATCTGAAACCCATGCACCTTGATGGTAAGAACCAGTATTAACTGATTAACATTTCTCTCCCTCTCCTTCTCCACTATTTACTGAAGTATTTCTTGTATTTATGAAAAGACTTTCCTGGTGGATGTGCAGTGTGATGTGACAGGACAGGGCAGCGGGGCGGCTCTGTAACTCCCCTTACCAAATGATGTGCAATGCTTTCCTGATGAAGCCTGCCTCAGTGGAAAATAACCTAATGAAGCTTTTTCCCTTGGGATGGACATCTGTATGTTTTAGTGACAGCTTTTCACACCGTCTCTCTGATAGCTGTAGCCCTTAGTTTAGTGTACTGGTTGGTTTAGTGCAGGCTAAAGATACATGTCAACAATGAAAATAATCTCTATATACAAGCTTTTTAAAAACTCTTTCCTCCCACTCATGGAAAAGTTGCTGTGTTTCTTACCCATTAAATCCATTGCTTTGTCTATAGCAGGTTCAGGAGGTGCAAGTAATGGCTGGCTTTGCCTAGGTTCATACAATACCCAGAATAATTGGGAGCAAATTCTGTTGAATGCTTTAGATAATCATTAAGGAAGTCATTTCACAATCATTTCACAAAGAAATCATTTCACAAGAGAAACCTCTCTTGTTTTGATGCTCAGGTTGCCCTTGCCTTGTTAACAGCATGGACTGCAGAAATTAATTGTCTGTGTGTAGGGGGGTGGCTGGTTAGTTTGCTTTATATTGTAAGTTACAAATGAAATAGCACTAACCTATTGAATTCAAGTAACAAAATACCTCTTGCTCTTCTGACTTTTCAGTCTGGGATATCTTGGCTGTTTCCTAGCTTATATTGATCGCATCTTAGTAATCTTTTCCTTCTCAGAAGAAGTTTTCAGTAATAAGGAAATGTCAAGGCTGTGTTTGAAAGTAACTTTATATTCCACTTTAAGGTTATAAAATTAATTTTAATTTGCCAACATGCAGTACCAGAATGACTGGACAACCTATAGATCCACACAAATGAAAATTTAGCTCTGGCAAGAGCTACTCTGTGACACTTCCTAACAGGAACCTCTTGTGCAAACAGCCTGTAGAAAGTTTTGAAAGAGAACACTTCTTGATGTGATCAAATGACGACCATTCCTGTCTGGTCCAGACACAAACATGTCTGTGGGTAAATACTGAAGGAACTGTGTCCACAGGCTTTATCCTAGAAGCTTGAATATTGGAATCATAGAATGGCCTGAGTTGGAAGGGACCCACAAGTCCAACTCCTATCCTTGCATAGGACAATCCCAATATTCACACTGTGTGTCTGAGGGCATTGTCCAGACAATATCATGTTGTTAAAAACTGTTTCTGAGGTTATTTGCCAACAAGCCCAGTCAGATTGCTTTGGGTTAGCTAAATGAAATATATTCCATGTTCAGAAAAATCTTTCCCTAGATACTCCTCTCATCTTTAGCTGCAGAGCTGGCACAGTGCCTTGGCAGTGTTCGGGGCTGGATGTTCAGCTGTAAAGTCCATTGCGGTTCCTGCCAGCACTGCCCACCTCCTTTCTCCCACTGTTGTTGCACTGGGTGTTTCTTGGCACTGCAGTGATGGAATGGGGTGCAAATTGCTGTGCCTCCATGAGTTTGAGGGAGGGAAATGGGCTGTAACTTTTCTGGCTGTTTTGCAACTTAAGCTTAGCCCATGATGTGGGGCAGAAAAAATACATTGTGCCTCTGGTTCCATATTGTACTTTTATTAACAGAGTTTTTCCATCTCTTGTGACACTGGTTTCTTCCTCTCCATCACAGGTAGCTGTGTGTTTCTTCTCCTCGTGGAGGCTTGGCTTACTTGTAGGTTGGTCCCAAGCTGCTGGGAGCACAGAGGGATCTGGGCCATTTTAGCACCAGGTGCCTCGCTGTTTAGCAGTGTAGATTAACTCCTTCTCGTGGGAGGCAGCTCAGCTCTCCCTGCTCTCTTGTGGTTTCAGTTTTGATTCTCAAGTAATTTTTATTCTTCTGTGGAAATGATACTGATTAGATTGAATGTGATTTAGCCAGGGAATTTAATTTAACATACTAAGTGCATGAAAGTAGGTGAATGCAACACGCTGGTGGAGGTTCTAGGCAGGGGTAGAGAGAGGGCAACAGATTTAGAGCTGAGTGGGATACACTTGTGTTCCTACCTCAGGTGGATTCTTTTAGATCTTGATTAGAGCCTGTGCTGTCAGGTTAGGGCTTCTAAGTTAAGACAATGCATAGAATTTAATTCTATGGAAATTCTGTAAAGGCTGTTAGAAATCAGCAAAAGGTTCTTCAATCTGGCAGTGCCCAGCCCTTAAATTCCTTCTTTGCCTGATATCTTATGGAGCAAGCAGATCCAAGAGGTCTGTTAAGCCTCTTCAGTGCTGTTTCAGAATCAAGCAGAATGATGATTGGGCTCAGGAAAAGACGCCAGTGCTCTGTGATTAAAATCACTAAAAGTCTTTTGCAGGTGGGTTATTTATAGCATACTGCTTCTGCCTGTGAGGATTCTATGAGAAAACTATAACTGGGTTCTTTAATCATCAGCAGCCAGAAAACAGTTGGCTGCAGGTGACTCTGTAGATGATTACAGAACCTGTTGCCTGTATTTTCCAAGGTGGTCTGTACTCTTGTGACCCTTACAGCTCAGACCCTGTTTTCATTTTCAATCTGACAAATGGAGATGCAGCATAGTTAAATGAGCTGCTCAGAGCTGTCTTGTGCTTAGCTTTTGCTGCTCTAAGGCCAGAGAAATATATAGTGATAGCTATGGCAATCTGACTTTATGGTGTGGAAACTGTGATGTTGTAAGAGCCATTATTCAGCTAATAAGATTCTGCTTTTTCCTAGCTTTTCTTCTCCTCTTGGTGTAATGGGAGCACTAAGCTGTAAAATAATTGAGGTAGGGATTTGGAGATTTGCTACAACAAACCTGTAATAAAAATAGCACAAAGCAAGATCTTCTCACATTTGTTTTATATAAAGTCTTAGCCAATCAATAGAAATATACAAACTATTCCAGATTGCATCAGGGTGAAAGTTATAATGATGTTTCATTGATTAATCATTAAGTTTTAATCAGGGTGTAACCACTGGGACTATTATTTTGTCAGTAAGGTTTTTATATATGTACTTTTCCTCCTTTCTGCACTTTAATAATTACTATGATATAAATTGCTTTCAAATATGAACTAATAAGACAAAGACTCTGTCATGTCAGGATTCCCAAGGCATCTCTTTCCATTTCCAAACTGTCTTTTTACAAAATGGAGAAATTAAGATTTAGAGCAAGAAACTGATGTTGGATTTCTAGGTTTGCTGCTCCTTCACTGGCTGAGCATAAATGGGTCTGCTGCCTTCTTGTGCATCAATAAAATGTGAGTATGTGCTAAGCTTAAAGGTATGCTAATGCTGCCTAATCTGTGTTTGAGTGTGACCCAGTCAAATAATAAAATAGGTAAAGAGGAAAATATGCAAAGGTTGCATCAAGATGTGTTAAAATACAGGGGATAAATCGGTCAAGTGGGAGCTCTTAGTTTTTATAGCAGCCACTCTTCTGTATTATTTACAGCCTGTGTAATTGAATCAAAGAATCATCTGGTTGGAAAAGTCCTTTGAGATCGAGTCCAGCCATACCTATCCACTACTAAACATTGTCCCTATGAAGCTCATCAACAAATTGCATGGGAAACAGTCCCCTGGAACTGGTTTGGTTCAATTTCCCAGTTCCAGGCTAGGAGGTGCAAAACAGGGCACTAAAAAGCAGTGGTTGTAGTGTGGGGTTTTTTTTTTTCCCTTTAGGCAGGAGGGATACAGAAGGCTGATCTCATCTCCCGGCGTGAGATAGAGAAGTGCATACAAAAACTGGCCCTGTTAAACATAGATATTTTTTTAAATGAATCTTGCTGGATAGAGACTCTGACTATTCCATAATACATGAAAAATTACTTTCAAAGACACGGGCAAAACTCTAGAGGGCAGGTGCATGGTTTATCATCTCATCTCGTCAAGGAGAAAGTTTGAAGAATACATGAGTTACTGGTAGGGGAAACCCTTATTATACCACTGTGAAGTCTGGGGATAGGAAACACAGTCATTGCATCCAGGGCTTTGGAATTTTTCATCTTGACTGTGCATTGCCCCGTACGTTTAGTCTGCCTGTATCTTTACAGTGAGCTGCCAAATGTCCTTGGAAAACATGATATCATAGGGAGTGGAAAAGAAAACCAGATGTTCTAAAATTTTACTTTTAATGTTCTAAGGCGATGTAAGTAACTGTGAAAAGGAGCAGTGCTTTTAACCTCTTAGTGCCCATTTTAAATGGTAACCTGGGGCATCTTGTGGATCCAGAGTTAATTGTACGGCTGCAGATTGGTATGCAGAGAGTTTTTAATGTCAGTTTACTATGACAGTGTATACTATTAATTACAGGAAATTTTGACCAAGAGAAGTCCCCCTCTGGGCCTTCCCCACCAGTCTCCTACAGACATGGTTTTATGGGAAAAGTTTAAGATTGTCCCAGTTTGACCAATGAGTTTTCCTTCATGAGTGCCAGAGCAGTTGGATCCAGTGCAGTTAATTTTACATCCTGCTGGCTTTTGTGTGGAGGTGAGAATAAAGTCGTTTGGATGGTGTTCATGAAGCTAGCTGACAACAGCCTTTTCCATCTGATGTTTAGATATTGTTATGGTTACAAGCTGAGCTTTGCAAGATACTTAGTGATGGGCTGTTACTTGTAAATATCAGATTCACTCTTATCATCTTTCTGACCTTTTCTTTTTTGATTGGGTATTTTTGATGATGTCTCTTTTGCTTTCCTATAGAGTATGGAAAAGTCTACCTGACTTCCATCTCTCTCGTGAGAGAAGTGTGAAGGAGGGCTGAGGACCAAGATGGGAGGTAGAGGTCCTGTTCTTTTGGCAGCCAGCAATAATGACTGTGCTCTCGAAGTAGATTCCCATCTGAAGTTATTGAGCTACTTTTGTCCTTGCCTAAGTTTGAAGAGTACTTCATACATCTCCATCATGGTAATCCTGGACACTGAGCAGTGTATCCCCAAGGCTGAGAGGTCCCAGGTGACTTGCAGTGAAGTTGTGTATCTACAGAGTATGCTGTAGCACCACGCAGAGAGAGTATCTTGGATCCCAAAAGCTGCCTGGTCAGATTAGTGGCTCTGTGCCTGGATTAATATGTCCTGGTAAATTTTTAAACTGATGTGGCCATGATATTTTAGGTTCCTCATCTGACTTGTTTTCATCCTGCTTCAGTGTCTCTGCACCATGTTCCCTTGAGTTGTATGATGGCTGGACAAGCCTGGAAAAGGGTTTCTGGTCTGGCTGCAAGAATGCTAAAACTTGGGCTGCCTGCTGTGGGCTTGGTTTGAGCATGAGCCTCATAGGAATGGATGGAAAACTCAGCTGTGCTCTTCTGAGTCAGCTCTGAAAGGTTAGGTAGGAACTGCTGCTCCCTTCGAAGATGATGGGCTTGGCTGTCCTCAACAAGGATTACTATGGGATAGCCTCACACAACTGTTTTTCCAAAATTTGAGAAAAGAGGGATGCTGGATCAATTGGAGTTGGAATGTTCAAAGGTTTGTTGCTTTAATGAGGAGAGGGGGTGAGAATGGCTGACTTATCATACTTCACGTGCACTAAACGAATAAGCAGGAGCAATATGCTTAAGAGAGCAACAACTAAAACAGGAAAACACTGTTGAATGTTCATTTTACTGCCTCATCTTGGCTTGGATAGGTAGGCAAGTGGTGTGACATTGTCACCTTGTGGCTCCACAGGGCAAGGTGACAACCGATCTTTGAAGGTGCAATTCCAAGCTTGCTTGTGTATTCCAGCGTGTTGCCATTTAAGATACATTTATGGTAAGAGTTAAGTGTGTGGTTCATCTGTGATCAGCATCTGACCCTTGATATGAATAGCTTGGGAATTTTTTATCTGCTGTTTGGGATACGTCAAATAGAAAAGCTTCTTAATGCAGTAATTATCTTTCTGGGGAATTCAGACAGGTTCTGTACTAGTCCTAACTTTTTTTCTTAGAAGAAGCAAACCCAAGTGCAGGCAAGTTTAAAGTTTACAAATCGTGGTTTTGTAAAATAACATTTTGAATATGCTTTCAGTTCAAAGAAAGAAGAAAAGTGAATGTTTTATATTATTCTAGGCTTAGTTTTTTTTTTTTTCCTGGGATTGGAAAAAGAAAAACATTTAAGACATGACAAGACATGTTGTCTGTCTTGGTCCACAAATCAGGCTCTTTTTCCCTCTGGCCTGGCAGTATCTTTTGGAACAGTTAACTAGTTTCAATTTAATAGAACTGCAATCTCGAAAAGGGTATTGCTATGAATTCCATGAGAGAGAGTGGTGAGGTCAGAGAAAAAAATTGCTATTAATGCCCATTCTGAGGAAAAGACAGAAGCATGAGTCAGACAAATCCACAGGGCAATGAAAGAATCTCCAGCAGGATAATTGGTCAGGGCTTTGCGGCATTGTAAGCCTTAGAAGATCAGCCTGTAAGAGTCCAATCTAACAGAGATGAAACAGCCGCTCACATCAGACACAGAGTTAAGGTTTTAGCTATTTGAAACTCCAAAACTTGCATGGTGGAAGATGAGACTTTTCAGTTCAATGGGCAAGTTGGACACTCTAGGGAGAGTTGCTTCTATATCAACAATAGTCTGCTGCAACAAAGAGGTGATTTAGCACTTAGTGTGTCTAGACTTTGGGTTAATGGCTTTGAATTTTTAACTATTCATTTTCCAAGAACTGGACTAAAAAATGGGCAAAACTGTTTTAAAACGCTGCATTTTCTCCTTTGCATCCTCTCTTCTCTAAACCAGTATACTAAGGGCTGGCAGACGTTGGTATTCGAAGTAGTATCTGAAGTTGGAGAGCAGTCAAAGTTTTATGGGCTCTTTTCCACAGTTCTTAAAGCTTTTTTTGCTACTTTGATTGATCAATGCCTTTCATTTTTGGTGAGACTCCTGTCTCTTGTGCTGTGCATATCTGCGTAGAAACAGGCAGTGATAAGGAGAATGTGCTGACCCTGGCAAGATGAGCAATGGTGAGGGGTACAGCAGTGTAGGTGGTCTTTTAAATTAATCAGAGTGGATTTTGAAATATTAATGGATTAATCTAGGTGAGCTCAAATCCGCACTACAGATGTGGCAAGATTTTTGCCAAATCCTTATGCAGAAGCATAGCTGAGCAGTGGTTGGAAAATGGTTGTGGAGGTGAGGCTGCTGCCGTTAAGAGCTGGTAGAGAAGGAGCATAGTTAAAGTGGATGAAAACTCAAATTAGAGCTGCAGCTGGAAATTGCTTGTAAATAAGGATGAATGAAGGCATGAATCCACAAATGCTGCCAACAAATTCATCATACAATTAAAGGCTGAAACAGCAAATTAAGAGCTGTCAACCATCTAACCAGCCACCCATGCTGATTATCTCTTGTATGCACCATGTTAACTGCATGCATTACTTCATCAGCTGTTCTTTTATAGATTGCTGTGTGTTATCTACTCAGTTCAGGGCTCAGAGGATGTGCTACTTTGTGGTGTAGAGCAGAAGCTTGTTGGTTGTAATTCCTTTTTTTTTTTCTGATTCTAGGGATGATATTCAACTAATTTAGAAATATTTGTAGCTCAAAGTGTCTTTAGAGGAAAGTTAATTTGGGTTAAAGAAAATAAATGAGAAATAAATAATTGAAAAGTGTTTTCTAGTTTGCAATGTGTTCTGCTGGAATCAGCTTTGGAAATGTCTGAAATAGTTTGAGGTACATTTATTCCAAAGTAAGGCTCTGTAGAAGGTTCGTCAGGAATAACTCTTTCTGAATAACTCCATATGTGGACAAGCCCATAATTCTTTAAGTGAAAAGACTGTAGGAAAGAGTAAGGGATCAATTAAAGCAAAATACTTGATAAAGTACAATGTAGTTGGAATTTCCATGTTCTGGGCCAATGTAACCCCAAGAGACTGAGCAAATTGTAAAATACTAGTCATCTTTCAACAGGAGACTTAATGTGTTTTCAGAAAATATTGCCTGTGTTCTCTTGCCTGGAATCTCATTAACTTTTGTCCTCCTGTAACACAGCCTGACCCTGCTTGGCTCCTTGGAAACAGTTTTATGCTGGATGGGGTGCACCATGCTACCTTTGCTGAAAGAAAAAGAACAGTTTGGCTGGTAGATGTGATGAGTTTCTTAAGCCTTTAAAATAAGTTTAACAGACTCGGTGGTGGAAGAGTTGATGGGATGGATTGGATCATGCAGACAATTCTGTAGGTTGAATTAAGGGTCTACGTTTTTTCAGTTTTAAGGCTCTCTGTGTTTAAATGTGGTAGTAATTTATGATTCAGGAATCAACCAGGATTTCTTTAAAGCTATTCAGCTGTCTGATTTTTTCCATTCGTGTTTAAACCAACTGCTTGACTGTACTGAGGAACTTCAAAATCTGTGGGACACTTAGTCTGTGCTGGAGTGCAAGAGATGTGTGTAACAGCAGGCCACTTTCAGTAAGTTATAGGTTTAGTTTTAAATAGGAAACAAAACTCTACACTGGTTAAACTTTGAAAAAACAATGTAATTATGCAAAGTGCACAAACTTTGAAAACATCTGCAGTGAGAAAAACCTCTGTAAAATGCTTATTGTAAGCTTTATCAGCTTCAGACTGTCCCTGTTCTTTTCTTGTTAACTGATGTAATTGGGGTTAACAGTTTCTCCCAGTATGAGAGGTCAGCTCATATTTCCATTGTTTGAGGACAAAAGTTTCCCTAGCTGTACCTGATGTGGCTGATGGAGAAGCAGGGAGCCCACAGCAAGAGTTGTAGGGCGTGTAGCAGGGCAATTGAAGAGATGCGTGTGGGGACAGTAAGAGGGGCAGAAGCCCATGTTAAGAAGGCTACTGAGGTGATGGACAAGGAGCCAGCTGAGGACTTCTGGCAGCTGGGGTGAAAAAGCTCAACCAAGATGGTGCTCTGGAAGGAGGAAGAGGGGAGCTCTGGAAAGCAGTAATAAGAAGCTGACTTAGGTTTGACAATGACAGGATGAAATGACACTCTACAAAACAGTTCTGCAGATTCCAGGTGGAGTCATCTAAGGTGGAAACATGGAAAAAATTGAGAATGTTTGTGTAGAAGCTCTGGTTTTCCAAATGCTTATGACATTTGGTGCCTGTGAATAGTCTCATCTCCAAAAGAGTATATTTTTAAGCTCTGGGAGGTGCTGAGATCTGAGGGATCTTGCTGGGTAAGATTGCTCTTTGAAGAATGTTTCCTGCCAGCCTACAGGGGAGCTGCAGTTAAATTAATGAAGGCCCTATTGTGTCAGTCAGGAAAAGATAGGACAAAGAGCTTGGCATTGTCTAAAGCTTCCATCCGGAGCCCATTAGTCAGAACTTGTTCTCTCCATGGGGTTTAAATTAGGAGTGGAGTCACCTGTTCATGACCCCAGCTGCTTTGCACAGGACTGAATTTAACTGTGCTGGAAGGGCCTGTCTGTGCTGTGCTTGTGTGTGGGAGGGGAAAGTGAGTTTAACATATTCTGAGGTTTTGTTTTGAAGCTGAACACGTTTTCTCTGGGGCTGGAACTTAAAACAAACTGGTGGTGGACAGTACATATAATGGGCCATTTCTGCCATCTCTGGAGACAATTTCCTTGTTAAAATAGGTGTTAATTTTTCAATTCTCCACTTTAGCAGGTAAGCACAGCCTGCTGGCAAGCATGTGTGGAAGGACTTGTTCACAACTTGAGGTGTGATCCGCAGCAAATTACACACCACAGAGGCTTACATTTTTGTTCTCTATTGATCAAAAGGGCAACAATTATTTAGGTGAAGGTTTATTGGTGTTTGAACTGTTACAGGCCTGTGATTGCAGCAGTTCAGGCTGCTTTGTTGAAAGAAAATATGAAACCAAATGACAAATGGCTATTTTGTGTTTCTCTGCTTTTTTTGTTAATTTTTCTTGTGGTAGAAAGGGTTCATCTTCTGTCTACAGATATGTCTTCATGCTCTTCAAGCCCCCCCACTATCTAACATTCCCAATCCAAATGTTGTGACCAGTTTAGAAACAATTATTTATAGGGTGAATTAGTTTGCTAATTTAATAATATTCTCTCAAAAAACTACATTTTTTCACTTCTATCAGGAAGGGAAATCCAGGGAGATCTGAAGAACCAAGGATAAATGTAGAGAATCTGGAGAGACGTGGGAAGGCTGCAGTGCTGAATTCAAGATTTGTTGAGAGCTTTGACTTGAACCCAAGAGGGAAATTTTCCCTTCTTTTTCAGGATCCAAATGAAATTAGTGCAATTTAAGATCTCTTAATTTTAGACTCACCTATTATATTAATCATTCAGTTATGTGAGGAATGGAAAAGGACGTTTTTCATGTTTCAGATGAAAAAGATTAACTTCCTACTTACAAGGGAGCATCTGACATAAAAATCGAGATGCTCAGATTATGCCATATTTATTAACCAAACTTTGGGAAGTAGATTTTTTAATTTAAAAAAAAAAGCAAACAAGCCAACAAAACCACAAACCTGAGCTATAAGGTACCTTTAGTCTGCAGGAGTACAGCCAGGACTAATGCAGAGTGTACTTAAAAAACTCAAACAAACAACAAAATCAAACACCCTGCAACATCAAACCCATCTTTATTGCTGCTTCTCTTTGAATGGGGTTTTAGAGTTGCTCCTTTTTTCTTGTTCTTTTTTGTGTTATGTTGGAGCAGGCAATCCTTCTGACTTTCAGGAATAGGGGAGAAATTAGGATTTTGTTGCCAGATTGACTGCAGCCTAAGCATATGTCCTTTTATAAGTCATAGCCTCTTTGTTGTCATTTTCATGCAGCAACTTTTTCTCCTGAATGGCTTAGAGATTCTGTTGTATAGGTATTGTGAGGTTTAGTTCAAAGCCCCTGCTCTCTGGATAAAAAGTTGTACCGTGTCATAAATTAGATTCTTATTTGATTAAGAATAAACTCATGCAAATGACATTTAAAAGTAACTCTCCCCGGGTACGTTCCTTTAGTTCTGTATTAAGTATTAAATTTTATTTATATGGTGAACATCAATTAAATCTTCACAGTTTACTCAGACAGATAAAATCATTAAAACTAACCTCCTGCTCAGGAAATCTACAATTAAAATGCTTTAGAAAGTCAGTCGTGTGAAGGCTTTAAAGCTGCAACACAGAGGAGTTTTCTGGAGCTCACTGCATGTTTCTGTACCTGTTTTTCAAAGCAGGCTTAAATGTGCAAGCCGGAGACTTGAGGGGAGTCACAGAGCACAAGTTCCTAAATCACTAACCACTAAAGTATTTCAAAACAGTTCTGAGTCAGACCACTCTGCTCCTGCCTTGTAGCAGAATAGCTGGCTGGTTAAGAAGTGGAAAAAAATTGGTCTTTATCTTCACCCAGTCCTAGGTTAGTGCGGAGAACAGATGAGCTCGTTAACCAGGAGCACATCAAGTGCCAGCATCGTTAACAGAATGGGATCTTAGTCTTTGCCCTTCAGTAGCCTGTCTTAAAAGCATGGATAATACCTGTCAGTTATTAAGATAAGAAGTCTCAGTATGGTTGTGGGAGCTTTGAAGAGTGTGAGTGAAGTCCTCAGATGTGCAAGGTGCATGCCAGGCTGCCTTCTCAAGCTGCTCTCCTTAGAGGTACAAAGCTGTGAATAGCAGTGTACCAGCTGCGTCCCCCGTTCTGAGCAAAACCTGTCTTGCATGACCCAATTTAAATAAGCCCTTAATAGCAACTGTAACACCTGCTCTGTCCTCTTCCAAATGTTTCTGGATGCATCTCCTGCACAGATGATACCCACAAGGTTAGCGGTTGAATTGTAGTGTAGGTGCCTCAAAAGAAGTGCATGTGGTGTTTTTATTATATACCTTGTTCCAATGAACTAGATGGGTTCTGCCTAACTTTGAACAGCTGCTCCAGCTTTAAGTAGGGTTTTCCCCTATGCAGAAGTCAGTGATTTGAGAAAAGGTGTTCCCAATAACCTTAGGTGAGCCCAGGTGAAAGGCTTTGAGCAGGTCCCTGGTGCTGTTTGCAACAGATTTATTTTCTGTTAGCTACAACCACGTAGGAGCAGGTTGTAGATGTACTGAAACAAACTGTTTAAATCTGTATATATAAAGAGGCTTTGTGTTGACTTCAAGGCACTTTTGAGACTTTAAGTGCACTGGGCATTCTCCATCATCAGTTGAGATATTGGTCAGAACCACCAGGGAAGTCTTGGTTCCAAGTGGAATCCGACCAGGAGATGGCAGTGTTGATGCATGCAAGGAGTATCCGAAACTTAAAACGATTTTCCTTGAACTGACAGAGGGAAAACACTATCTTCACTTAATTGGAAGATATACTGTCTTAGCAATACATAGATAAATGTTAACAAAATAGTCCTATATTTAACTTTTTTCCCTAAATGACTAAAGCATGTTGGTAAATTAAAAATGCACTTAGGTTTGCATCTAAATATTGGAGTTTGACCTGGCAGTGATTTAAGATAAGGATTTTGAAATTATGTACACTTTTGTTCAGAAGTGGTTATAGTATGAAAAGGCTAGAAAGGTAATAGATATTAATACTGTCATTTCTGCCTAACTGCTCTGTAAACTAATAATAGCTTTGCTTGTAGCTGTAAAATCAACATTATTGTCTCCCTCTCCCTATGCTATGCATACATGTACATTGACATGGGGGAGAGAGGCTGAAAACTGGAGAATTGTATATGTGACCTGGTAAATTAGGAAGGAGTTCCTAGGGCAGCACCCCTTTTTTTTTTCTCTGAATTTGGTCTATAGGATCTTGATTCTGTCTTTCTGCTCCCATGGAAAGATGGGAAGAGCTTCTGACTCCAGAGCTTGCCTGGAAAAATGAGTGTGACCCGTATCAAGAGGGTGCTGTTGTCTGATGCCTTAATGTTGGCTGAGGTGGCCAAGGGCCCACTGCTGTACTCTCTCCATGGTTGGCTATGCAGATGTTCAACAGAGAGCTCCTTCAGCACAGGATCACACAAAACCTGTAGGGTGCAGCAGGAATGGCCTGAGCTTGGCAGGCTGTATTGTGTTCTTCTGTGGCAGCAACAGGCTGCATCTGTGTGAACAGCCAAGAGATTAAAAAGCAATTTCTTCCTGGGATCTCAGTGATTAGGGAGGTGAATGGGCTCCCACTGTGCGAGGTCATGTTATTTCTGTCTTCCATGTCTGTTTATCCAGTAGCCGATGTCGATAAAAGCTTGTGGGCAGTTCCTGCAGAATAAGCCACACAATTATATCTTTCACCCTTGCTCATGTAATTTTCTTATAGCTTTCACATGTTTGAAAATGTAAGTATTTTGCTTGGTGTAGTGTTATCATATTGGTTCTGCTTGCACATATTTAGCTGAGAAAGGAAACCATGGAGGTGTACATTGTTCTTTTCACTTTGACAGTGTTACCTGGAAGGTGCTGCAGTGATTGAGATATAAAGTGTAGTAGAGTTGAGACTTTTCTGCACCCATCTGTCCCAGGTTGTTACTTTTTTTTTAACCTTGTGGGCTATTAAGATAGGTGTGAACTTAATCTTGCATACTTCCCTTTAGAGACCCATGTTTGACTGACATCAAAAGGCTGCTCAGATTGTTCCTGATAGTAAGGTACACATGTAGGAACAAATAAGGTAACACATTGTAAGTTCAGGTGCACTGCAAAAATGTCACCTTTCAGTCTGATGTTGGCAGTTACAGCTCGTGGCTTTTTAAGTCCCAGAAGTGCCCTATGGAGCCAATCTGACAGCACAACCTGGGTGACACAAGCCTTTATTATTTCCTTTCATAACGGCACAATGTAATCCCTGTTTTTGTTCTTGTGCAGCCACGGATTCCCTTGTAGGTGCAAATTCAAATGGGAGAAACATCAAAGTTAATTTGAAATGAAGTGTGCCCCAAGTAGTCCCAGGGAAATGGAGACATTACTTTGTAGCCGTGCTTCTCCTGCCAAAGCTGCAGCACCCCAGATGTCAGGAAGCCACCCTGCGCTCTTCTTCTTGTCTTGGTTGACTAGATTGTTTTCTTCCGAGCCTTTTTACAGCTTTCCTCCTACCTCCGTATTTTTAAGGAATAAAAAGCTAATATAAGGACATGGAGTGTTATGAAGCATGAAGTTCTATAAATATTTATGCTGAAGTCTCAAAAAAACTTGACAGTTCTTATTTTCTAGACAGATTGGGGTCACATGTTATTTTTGACCCTGAGAATTGAAGAGCAGAAGGAGTTAGATCTGTTTGTAATGACTTTTGGATATTGTTGTCTGGTAAACTTGTAGGAATGTAACAGGATAATGGACATTGTCTTGGTCTCTTTGTAAAAATGGAACTTAAACCTTGTACTGTTACCCACAAACGGCCACTCGTGTTACTGTCTCTCTGCAGTCTGGCAGTGAATTCCTGAACTTAAACTCTCTTTGGCACGTGTGGCTTTCTGAGTTTGCAGCTTGGTTTGCCACTTTATGTGGACAGCTTTCACCTAGGTTGCTCTTGATTCACAGTACTCGGTGATCACCTTTACCTCTAGGGACCAGGTCCATCGCCCTGTGTTCCTGAGCCTGGCACAGCACACAAGTGAGGAAGGCTAAAAACATGGCAAAGGGCTGTGTTATCTCCTGTCTTTTTCCACCAGTCCCAGCACCACTTCAAATACCTCTAGGGCCAACTGCAGACAAGCTCTCCTTAAAAGTTCAAGGGCTGATAAGCTGACATTTTCTTGTAACTCTGATACTTCAGGATCCTCATTCCTCAAAACTGTGTGCACACAAGCTTAATTCCTACCTGAAGATGTAGTGGCAGGTGAATGTTTTAAAGCCAGGTCCAGCTTTTTCAGAAAAGCTGGAGCTTTGTGGTGGCAGCCATGTTATTACATCCAGCTGCAGGGGCCTTTCTTGCCTAGTAAATTAATCGTGTAGGAAAGAATCGATCTGATGCTTCACCTTGAATGAAATCTGGTGTGTGTTTTAGGGTAAATCTTGAAAATGCTGTGTACATCTAAAGTTAACCAAAGTGTATCTTGCTGTCAGTCACTAGAGGGCACAAAGGAACTACCTAGGAAAGAAGTTGATCTTCCAGTCCTGAATCTCCAGTTTAGAACTGTGAAAGTCAGGGGAAAAAATTCCTGTGGCTGCCAGAATGACTTCAAAAATTTTGACTTCCTCAGTGACCTTCCCCACTCAAATCTGTGTATGGTTTAAAAGTTAAAATTTCAAGGGTACTTCCATTTTTCTGCTAGTACACTTCTGTATTCGGAAAGTACATAGGTCTGAGAGCAAATACATCAGCTGCTCATAAACAACTTTTAAATTCAAGGCATATAATTACAAAAATTATTTTGTTTCTCAGGTTTGTGTTCTTGGAACATTCTCCAAATGTGTTTGCTATTTGAAAAGTCAGGTAGCAAAAGGAATTGCTCTCTGAATATTTGGTTCTTTTGCAGGTTGCATGCCTTGTACGGGTTCCATCTGAGGTTGTCAAGCAAAGGGCCCAGGTTTCTCCTTCCTCGAGTACCCTTCGCATTCTCTCCCACACTTTGTATCATGAGGTGAGTTCAGTGTGAGATTTCAAAGAAGTTGCTTCATTCTTCCCACTCAGTGCTGCACATGTCCAGAAGCATTCCTACAACTTTATTCCAGTTCTGTGCTCTCCCAGTGCTTTCCCATCTATTCTTCTGTTGTTAAAAATGATTGGCATGTTATGGTTAAGGAAAACCTATCCCCACCTCCCCCATCTATGTGCACTTACATGCATGCTCTAAACAACTTTTTTCCTCATCTTTTTATATGGGGTACCTCCATTTGAAAAAGAAAAGATGGATTTAACTTCCCAGTTTCTAATGATCTGCTTGTATTTGTGGAAGCAGTCCTTGTCTGGGACATTAGAACACTGAGTCTCTGTATCTAGAGTTTGTGGAATGGCTTGCGGTTTTTGAAGCAGGCTTTTGAAAGGCACCATTTCAGAGAAGCTCTGGAGTAGCTCTGGAAATGAGTGCTCAGCCACTGTTGGTAACTTCTGAAAAATAAGGGCTTTTGTCATCTTTTCGGTAGTTAGACTGTTCCTGCCTGAGAAACCCTTTTCACCACTGCTCTTAGAGTCTCACAGGGGGCATTTTTTCAGTTGTATTTTGTAAGACAAAGTGGCTCCTGAAAACATGGTGAGGAAGATTATTGTACACATTTCTGTGTGTAAAAACCAGGACAAGGAGGACATAAATATGACCTATAAATGATCTACTTGATTTTTATTTGCTTGTAAATGAAAATATTATGATAACCCTGCACAAGAGGGCGCTGGATCTTCTTTCAGTGTCTTGGTCGTTCTGCTTGTAAAGTTGAAAAAAAACCTTATGGGTTTTTTTCCCTTCTTTCCAGCTGGCTAGAAGAACCATGAGTAGCCAAATACAGGAATAAACTGTCACATAAGATATTGAACATGATTTTATATACATTTATCAAATTTTAATTTTTGAATGTTATCAATGAGTTAAAAATACAGAATATTTGTATTTAAAAGCTCTGAGTCAAGGCTAAGAAGGTGCACATAAGCTGCCATTTTTGTATCCATTTTACATGGGCTATTTAAACAGAAGAGGAGTAGTTTCTAAATTGTGTGGGATAGTGAATACTTCTACACCAAAATATAGGTCAAATAGAGTTTGAAGTAATGTATTTCTGTGCCTTCTTGCCCTTTGAATTTTAACTATAAGGTCTACTTTCTCTATATCTGATTATTCTGAATAGTGGTTAAGTGATCTTTGAAATGAACATAGAACCCTCCAGCGTTGTGTAAATTGGGGAATGCAATATACAATGTGGTAAACAATGTAGTCAACTTACTGACACTCAGTAAGGCTGTAATACTTGCCTTATAATCACTAAAAAAAAGGTGGTCTTTGTCAAACTACTTCCTTATAGCTGATGCTTTCTTTTGTTGGTTTACAGGGTATTCAAGGACTTTATCGAGGTTACAAAAGCACAGTATTAAGAGAGGTAAAACACTTGTCTTTCTCCTTTTTTTTGTTTTAAATTGATTCGTTTGCCTCACTTTGTTTTCTAATAAGAGGTAGTAGTACAGTTGAGATCACTTGCACTAACCATAAGCTCTCGTCCTAGCCTGTTTCATTCTAGATTAGTTACTAGTCTGTAATTTAAATAGAATACTCCTAATGTGCACTAAGAAAATATGTGGTACATGCAAAAAGTCATCTACCATCCTGTCTCTCAGTTCTGTTGTTGCTGAATTGTAAAAGGATGGAAATGTATGAGTTAACGTGATGAAAACCTTAAAATAAAGTACTGGAAGCTTCCTGAAGTCTTGTGATGGCATCATGTGAAGTATGTATGCCAACAATGGTGAACCAATGGCATCAGGCCAAGTTTGGCACAGACAGATTTAGGCTTTCTTTAAATACGTTTGTCAGCAGATGCCAAGAGATTATCTGGCATCTGTATGTAAGGAGGATTGTGTGCTCTTTCTTTTTTTTTAAATGTGTGAAAGAAATGCATTTAGTCATCCAGTTTGTAGATGTGATATGGCTTTACTTAACTCTAAATCCAAAGTACTTCACTGTTGGAAAAAAAACCTGGAGGTAAAATATTTTGGCCTGCTTGGCAGAAAATAGTTCCTAAACTGAAATCTCTTCATAAATATACTGTGTGTCACAGGATTAGTGTCATGGAAGTGTTTGGTATGCCGTGTGAACTGAAGGCAGATTATAGAAGTAGTAGAAAAATATACAGATGAACTCCAAATCTAAAAGTGTTTCAGAGTCAGATCCCAGGAGGTCATCTCTTGGAGCAGAGGGTGCACCACGAGTACCTCAAATAGAGATGAGGCTCAATTCCTATGAAAACTCCAGGAAGGGTTCTTCAGTTGCCATGGTCAATGTGATATGTGTTGGTTTGTCCTCTCCTTTTGTAACTTAGTAAACTAGGTTTGGATCTTTGCTGCTTTTGTTTTTTAGACACTGAATCAGATCTGTTGGCTGTGTTGTCTTTAATAATAAAGCCAGTTACATAGGCTTTTTAAGCCCTTGATTCAATAGCTCTACTTTTAAAGCCTTTCTTCGTGCTGAAAACTTTTTAGGACTGTTATGTTAGCCAGCTCTTGTTGCAATTACACAGTAAAGATGGACATTACTTGAAATAAGAAATACCAAATTTAGTGTTTCTTAAAGTACTGACAAATGATAATGCACTGCAGTCTATTCTAGCGGTTTTGAGTGTTTAAAAAATTAGTTCTGTGTGCAGAGATGAACCTGCTTTTCAGAAATATAACCTCCACTGTAGCTTTGTCCTGTACTTATTTTCTGGCTCACTAAACACATGTTATTCACTCAGATTTCATTTGGAGACAGGCAAAAAAGGCCAACAAATCGTTTTGATTTCTCTGAGGGGTTCTGAATAAATGAATAAATTTAGATGCTATTGAATACAGATTTTGCATACTAACAAGTAGATAAAACACATGGTTACTACTGGATGCTGTTTTCCTTAAAATTTGTTTTGACATATGTCAGGGTGGTAATTAATTTGCGGACCATATTCATAGCATACTGTGTGACCCTGCTGAGATAACTTTGTTTACTCAAAATGGCAGCACTTTGTTGGAAATTTAATGGGGGTCCTCTCCATTATGCGTATTCATAAAAGATCCTTCAGACCTGATTTCAGTTGAAGTATTGCTTTTCAGGAGAATCTGTCCAATAGAATGAGAAATAAATGATTACCAAATGAAATGTGCTTTCTCTTCAAAATGAAACAGATCATAGGTGATGTTTTAAAAAAAAGAATCTTTGGATTTAATACCCTGTTCAAACCATTGTATTTTCTGACACTAAATATTGTAAAGCAATGCCTATTCAAGTAAGACCAGCATACTAAAGCTTCAGCTGGAACTGTTGTAAGCCTGACATTTAATCTGGATGTTTTCCTTTCTCTTTTCCTAAAGGAAGAAGTGTATGTAAAGTCTTTATTTCCAGATGAAAATCTATTTTAATTCATTATTAGACACATCAGGTAGCTGTACACCATATATAGACTCATTTAATTCCAGCTGACTTTTATATTCACAGAGTTTGTTTGCATGCTTTTATTCTTTACTTATCGAAACCCCTTTGTTTAGTTACAATGGACTGGGATTTTGGGAGAGAGGAGTGTAAAAGCATGGCTTTTCATAAAAAAAATTGGAACTGGCTGTGGGAGTGTTGATGGTTTTCAGATTATGATATTCTTACACTGGCAAAATTCTTGAGACAGAATTTAAGGTAAGTTAATTTAAGTTGATGCATTGGGACAAAATTTTGATGATTACATAAAGCAAATTTCGGTGCCTTTAGAGAGATCTTCTTGCCAACTGCTTGGACTTAAGTGAAAATGAGTGTGATTGTTTGTAAAGGGAGTGCAATGTTAAAACCTCATCTTTTTACTATAGCATAATAGATCTGTTCGAGGCAGCCTTGTTCTGCTCCATGTTAATCTACTTTAGCTGCTGTGTTGCTATTCTGGTGCTAGGTAGCCGTTTCATCCTTCATTTTTGATTGTCATTCTTTCACTTATCCCTCTTTGCATCAGAATACTTTCTGTACAGATGAATATCAGAAGAGAAAGAAGATGTAGTATGCGATGGTTTTAGAAATACCCTTGAGTGAACCTCAGTGGAGGGCAAAGCCTGCAATGCTTGGAAGTTTTGGCTATGACTTATTCACCTACCTCCTTTTTGGTGCCTCCTCCCTCCCATCTCCATTACATTTTGGTCGTTACATCTTCCTTTGATGTTAGGAAAATGGAAGGAATTAAAAAATCTAAAGGGAAGTGAGGTACGAAGCATCACTCTCTTGGCAGTATAAGCCAAGAGACATCCGTACTCCAAGAGGTAAGCTTTTGTGATACAACGTGAACTGGGAGTATGGTTATTAGGTTGCTGAATGAGACTTTGAATAAATGCAGAAATTGGAGGCCGTAAAATGGTGTGGAATTCCCATGATGTCATTTCCAAAGCAAATCTGAGTGAGAATTGTCCTTTTCTATGGTAGTAGTGTACCAGTGTGCATTGGTGTGGAAAGTGAGGAATGCTCCTAAGAGCAGTCAATGAACAGGTAAATTTATTCATGTTTTCCTCAACAGAGACAAGCTCATTTGTAAAATCTCCAGTAACCTTATAACAAGGCAGGAGCACACTATAAAACCACTGTATATTCTCTAGGATTTCTTAATGGGAATGTAGCTCTGCAGCTGAGATCTTATATAAGCAAATGGAGCCAGATTTTTAATTCCTGCATAATTCATTTTATTAACTATGACCAAGTAGAACATCTGTTAAAATTCCATAATGTTCAGTTCATGGGAAAAAGAGAGAAACCTCTGAGTTCCTGTTGGAGCTTTTCCATTTCCATTAATGTTACAGGACTCTACCAGATGTCTTAAAGGACGTTATTATGAATGAGGGGACAACACAAAAGAAAAGGAAGTGCCTTGTCCCATGTCCCTGTGTACAATAGCTCCCTGTACAATGAGTTACTTGACCCTCGGCGTGTCTGTGTGCAGGCTGGAGCTTTGCACAAGCAATGCTGCTGTTAGCTGTAGTGTCCCTTCTGTTGTGAGTTACTGTAGTGTGGAAGAGCCGAGCGAGTCCTGAGTGGGTGTTCTGTGTGGTTTCAGTCTAATTTGTTGCTTTTAAAAACATTGCAGACGGACTGGGCCCTAGCCCAGCAGTAGATTCAAAAGGAGCTAAAACTATTATTAAAGTCTTCCTTAAAGACAAAGGGGGTGGAGGATGACTGGCTCTTTATAATTCACAGTTGTCTTGAAGGGAGACTGAAAATTGCTTTCAGTTGTCAGTGTTTGCTGTGCAGGTAGCCCTAAGTCAGCTGCTCCTGTGTTATCTCATAGTTTTCTGAAGCAATTCAAGCTCTCTTCATGTGGTGGCTTCCATTCAGGTACAGGTGGCAATGATGCTTTATTTGGCAATGTTGTTGCAGAACTCATCTCAGGGCTCTGAGTTTGAAAGAAAACTATCAATAAATCAGCACCCACTCTCTTATGACATGCTGTTGATCTGACTTTCAGTGAGATAGCAGAGTCATCACTTCCAGGAGTCCTGTTTTTTGTTAGTGCAGTTGTGGGTTGATTTGGGTATTATTTTGATTGCTTTCCCTTCTTTGTATGCAAGTTGGAGCCCTGAGTGGGTAAAGGCAGCTACTGCTCTCTTGGGAGGAGAACGTTCCATGCCACGTTGATTTTGGGGAGGAGGAGGACAGCTAGTTCAAAGTATGCTGTCACCTTAATGACTGGCAGCAGTGTGGCAAATGGGCAACAAGTTCAGGCTTTTCCTTTTTTTTCCTTTTCATCTCAGGAAGCCAAGAAGTAATACTGCTTCCCGAGAGGAGGGTACTGTTTTATGTATGCAGCAGAACTAGTGTCTTGTTTTAATGGCTGTATCAAAAGGGATCCAGAGGGTCTGCAGTGCAGCCTGTGCAGGTGATGAAGGAGCTAGCAGAAAAAAGACCAGCGACCCTCCCCCTTCAATGACTCCTACCTGGGAGAGGGAATCTAAAGCAACTGGCAGCAAAATGGGCCTTAAAGGCACACCTGCTGCGTGTTCCTAAACTTCAAGGGTCAATGAACAAAGGATGCTGAAAAGGGTTTGTATAAAAATGTGAAACCCAGCTGACATATGTTAAACTAGTGTTGACCAAGGGAGGGAGGGGATCTCTGAGGGTAGAGCTCAACAGTCCGCAAACAGGGAGCCTCGTTTGTTTATCCACTAGAGGTAGTTTTGCATGCTTTTCTTTTGTTAGGACATCTTTATATAAATATCCTGTTCTCCTAGCTGTTAGAGGTTTTTCTTAAGTTTATCTCTGTTGCTGTAGGGCAGAAAGAATGTTACTAATACATTCTTTTACTTGCACAATTAAAACTTTGATCTTCTATCACTGTGTATTACTGAGCAGATGTCGATAGAAACAGGCAAACAGGACACTATCTTAATACAATATTTGGAAAAATAAACATCCTCCTTAATGAAATATGTGCAGAATCTGTCTTTTGTTACCTTCTGGAAAACTGAGCTGGCTTTATTGTTTTTTTTTTTGAGTCTAGATAGGTTAGGTTTAACCAGGAATTTGCCAGGCAGGACTCATAACACTGGGGTTTTTTTTTGCTTTTAGTAAGCAAGCAGCACTTCTTTGGCTTGGGTGTTTCTGTATAGAACATCATCAGTCTCATGAAAGGGATGGGAACTGTAAAATGGATTAACTAGCTTATCTCTGTCATGTGGAAAACTGTGTAGAAGTTATGTGACATGAATAATGGGGGAAAGTTGAAAAATAAGACTCTGCTCTTCCCTCCCCTTAACACTACTCTATTTTGGAAAGCCTGTTGCTGGGGTTCTGTCAGCTCTCTGGTACACTTGTATCCTTCTAGATATCTACATTCAAAGGATTTTCATCTGGGAATGTATATCAGGGTAAAAGGTAATGCTTGTGGGGTAAGAGCGAGAGACAGCTCTATGCCCTGGGAGAAGGGCTCAGACACATCATAGCTCATGACCCACAACACTGATGAACAGGCAAAAGGAGTGCCTGTCCTTCACTGTTGTAGGTCATGCTTGTTGCCTTCTCCCTGCAAACACTGGAAATGAAAATGGAAATCTCAAAAAGCAGTTATAAATGACTTTTACAGACCACAAAACAACGCTGCTTTTTCTAATTTACTAGTTGTGGGAAATAGGTTTTGTGACATGCCTGAATGGCAAATAAACTGGCCAGGGTGGGCAGAAACTTGAAGCAAATTCCTTGTTGAAGTTTGAAGCGGGGGGTGGCTTCTTTTTCTTTCTGTCCAGCATGTGCAATGATCTCTGCTCTCCTGGTTGAATGCTTTCTCTCAGGCTAGGTGCAGTATCCATATATACTACTTAGAAGCAGCCATCCTTGCTGCCATCGATTTGCAGTTTACCAGTGGAGCATTCAATTATTGCATGTCTGACATCAGTGGATGTCTTCAGATGAAAATAACTTCATATATACAGAGGGCTTCTGGATTTTAGAACCTACAGCCTTGCATCTAGGGTCTTTGAACAGAAAAAACACTGAAAACTGTGCACTAAAAACCACTTCCGTGATTTGATAATGCAGATTCCTTCCAAATGAATGTGTGAGGGCAGAGTCTTACAGGAAGCATTCTACAGCATGCTTGGAATAGATACTATTTCCATACATTCTCTTAGTAGCTTACTAAAGCATTTTTGCAAGTGATGTTTTCTTCAGCATTCATGGTGTAGGAATGTGTTCTGTGGGTCAGTAGCAACACTGTGGGCGAGAATGAGTTTGGAAGAAGAAAATGCTTCACTTTGTTCAGATTTTCTCCATGCTGTGAAGTATTTTGGTGGTTTTTTTTGTTGTTGTTGTTTTTTCTTTTTTTTAACAACTTGAGAACTATGTTCTTTACATTGGTTGTTCTTGATTTTTGCATGTTTGGCAATGGTTTGAAGAGCGTATTCCAGATACTATCTCCAGTGGAGAATGTGAATATGAATTTCCTTCCTCTCTTTGCCCACTTAAATAAAATTATCTGTGACAAAGGATCAGGAAGTGGTTGCAAGTCCCCCGAGAAGGAAAACACACAGAAAGCATCCCTTTCCCCAATAAGAAGGTGGTACTGTAACAAGAGGAAGGACAGGCACTAAGAGAGAGTCCTCATTGTGGAGCAAAGGCTTAAAATAGTAGAAGTAGTAAGAACCAAATAGAAGTGATTATGAAGTATATTTTAAAAATACAAATCTATCTGTGTCATTAGATGAGGAATACCTTTAAAGCTTTCCAAGGTGAACTAAGGATATTAGAGTTAATGAACTAACTTTGAATCTTCAGTCCAAGTAGCCTGAGTCAGGGGGAGCCACTACATCTCTAATGGCATTAGGTAGTTGTGCCTACTGCTGTAAAATCTGTCTGACCTTAGCACTTGTGATGTTTTAAAAGCAAAAAAAAAGGAAAGAATCAAACAAAAATATGTAGCATTTTGGCTGAGTGATGGCTTTTAATTTTAATTCCACAGCTATGGCAACTGTATTTTGTCTGTCTAAATTCTTTCTGTAGTTCTCAGTGGGAGACAAGATGTCCTATGCTACTAAGTTGTAGAGTGATCTTGTGGATGGATGAAGGGTTGCCCAGCTGTATCTGGTGAAGACTGCATTTCATTCATGGGTGAAGCAATTTCTGTATGTTTGTGCCGAAGCGGGTAATTCTTAACCCCAAAAAGATGTGTGTCATGCATCAGTTTATATAAATTCTGTACAAAGAGATATTTGGATGCATGTACATGTAAAACATGCTGCTGTTGTCAAGGGTCTTGGACTCTCTGAAGCAACGTGTGTGATTGGTCTGGAACAACAAGCAATTTAGCAATTTTCTAAAAGGACCAGACTGTCTTTCAAGGATGAAATCTGTCCTTGAAGAAGACCAAAACATAATTTTTTACAGTGGAAGACTTCCACCAGCAGAATCACAATGCTGTCAGTATTAATAGCAATTATCTGGTTTTCGTACTTGGGCTGCTATTACCTGGTATCTTTACATCTTCTAAAAAACAGAAGCACCGTTAAAAGAATTAGTAGTCCAAGATCTAAAGCTTTTACCTGAAAATCCATATATGGTGTTATCTCACCCAGCAGTTCTGCTTTAACACAAAGACCCAAGTGTCTGCTCTGGTCAAGAGAAGATGCAGTTCAGGGCCTGGGAGCGTAGTGAGAGTTCTGGGGAGCAGAGCTGGCATGGGACCAGAAGCCCTTGAGCTTGGCAGTGACTGAGAGCCTGTAGCACTCATGCATCTCTGACCACAAATTGAGTGGTGGCTGTCTTCTGGGTTTTTCTTTTATCACAAAGATGTTATTTTTGTATTCTATAGCTTGTTGAAATAATTCAACAAGAGGGAAGTCTGAGACCATTGATGTGTGAGCTCTAGTGATTTTGTTGGGAGAGTCCCCTTCTTTCTGCTGGGAGTCTGGCACCTCTGTAGCTTAAATCAAAGTAGCACAAAGCTGTGGGCTTTGAGCTGGAGTTCAGAGGAGGTTTTGACGCATGCTGGCTTCTGCTCATTTTGGTACAGGGTGAGTCGGAGACCTCTGGCAGTGGGGTGAGGAGGGCAGCTGGGGTCTTCTCTTAAATCATCCCAGCACTGAGTTTAGGAATCTGCCATCCATATCCTCAATATGAAAATTCAGGTCTGCGTCTATCCATAGCAACATTCCTGTCAGTGGTGCTGGTTTTGGTGGGAGCCTTAGCGCTTTGGATTCTCATTTGTGCAGGTTTTGAAAGACCATAGTGCTCATGATCTTTCATCTGTAGGTGCAACAGCAGAATGGGAGGGAGGTAGCTAAAGCATGTAGAATTGAGGGAACTGATCTTTGTCTTGAATGCTGCTGAAACCATCCCTTCTTTTGAGCATAAATAATTCTACCCAACCCTGACATAAATTTATATATATGTGCATATAATACTGTATTTACATTACATATTATATGCATATATAATAAAGAATTGGGTATCTACTGAGGAGTGCGAAACAGAAAAGCTGAATCGGAAAGCCAGAGTTTATGGTGATGCTGTGAAAAAGAGACCATATTGGCAACAGAGAGCTTATGTCTTTTGTCAGAGTTAAAGCAATGTTTGGAAGAATGTCTAAAGAGGCACTTTTGAGAGTGCTACAAGAGCAGTTCTTCCTAGTGCTTAACACAGATCATACTTGACTTGTGTGAAAGACTAGCTTATTATTATCTTGCAGGGAATAAAAATTGATTCTGTTTGTTTGAGTGTAGAAGTGACCCCCAAAAAAGGCAATATAGGAAGTCATACCTAGCTTCAGGATATTTTCAGGGACAGATTAGTTAACGTCATAAATGTTTAAAGGAGAATGTTGGGAGTGCGCTAGCAAACAGTTCTTGTAGGAAACATCTCGGCCAGTTAAGGGAAAAGAAGATAATCTTGGGCATGGGAACTTTTGCTTCTATTTAAAAAAAAAATAAAAAAATTGGAGCACCATGACCTTTCTTTTTCTTCTTGCTGTGGGCACGGTGACTTCAGTGCTGTCATACACTAGAGGGCACACAATGCTTGTGATTGCTGCAGTGCCAGCCCAAGGAAATGCCTATCGCAAAGAATATAATCTTAGCATGATCTGTGGATCTTGGAATTGACTTTACTTTAATCCTGCTTCTCAACTGAGTGGTGAAGAAAACATAAGATTTGAGATGTTATTAATTTTATTTGTCTCTGGGGAGCAGTCCTGTTGAATTTCCTGGGAGTAACTTGTGTGAGTGAATTGAGTGAGATTTAGTTTGGGAATGATTTTATGTATTCTTGATTTTTACCTTTGCCTAGGTTTTCATTTGGTACGAATTGATTGATTAAGGTCTGTAGCATTCCCCATGTATTCTTGCCCAGTGGAATAATGCCTATGAGATCATAAAGAAGAAAAAAGAGGTTGTATGATCGTGACACATTAGTGTCCATGCTGAGATTTCATAGGTTATGTAGTAACCTATTATTTTAGAGTCAGTTTTTGCCAAGATTCTGCAGTTCTTTGGCTTATCTGTTTTTAAGAAAAATATAGTAAATTTTGTAATCTTTGGGATATTCCCCATGTGGTTTGCACCTTAATTTGAGAATCTCATGTCACTTTATATGAAGCTGGAAATGCACAGTGGGGATTGAACAGGAGAAATGGGTGCTAACATGATTTTCATTATTTTTATAGAAATGTAGGCAAAGTGGGCCTGGTGTGTATGCTGCAGATGGAAACAGTGCTGTTAAACCAGACACATACCTTACTTTTATTTTTCTGTTAATTTTATAGAAGCAAATAAAGTGTAAGCTCTGCAAATTTATATTTTTTTTATGCTGATTGAATATGTGAAAATTGTGTTCTTGCTTTTCAAAGCCTGCAGGTCTAGCTGCATTGAAGTAGAGCTTGCCCTGAATGTTTGGCATTGTGCCGCAGATGCAGCAATGCTCAGGTCGCTCTGCCAGGTCTGGCTATCCCAAGCTTGGCTCTTTCCCACTTAAAGGCTGCTAGTGATGCTCAGTGTGTGACATGGATGAATTAATTTATGTCATGAGTGAACTGAGGCCTCTCTCAGTTCTTTCACACAGAACAAAACCTCAAAAAAGAGACAGAAACATAAGCCAGGATACTACCCTTGCTTTCCTTGGGAGAACAGGCCGCACGTTGTATTCTTTGTTTGCATTTGACATTGTAGAGTCTCTTAACTTACAGAAGAAAAGAGCAAATAAAGAAATATCCGTAGATATCAGTGTAAATAACATGCTCATAGCTTAGTGGGAGGTTATCTGCTCTATTCTTGCTTTTCCTGTTATGAAATCCTGAATTGCAAGAAAACATTTTAGGAGTCTTATAAGACCGTGAGGCTTGGCTGAATCTTGTCTCACTGACTTGAAATATATTGAATGCCAATTAAAGCAAAATTTGGCCCAATATAATTTTGCCCCTGGCTACATACCTCACAAGTTTTGGGTGGATTTTTTTTTCCTCTTTTTCTCCAACCCTCCTAGCATTTTGCCTTCTGGCCTGTACAGCTGTGCTGCTAGTATGCTTTCGATTTCTGGAAGTGACCCGTGCAGTTAGGTCAGTTTGTTTTAGCCTTGCTCCTTGTTGCTGAAGTAGAATAGCACATTTCCCCAAACTGCATGAAAGCTGTGGTAGACAATCTTGATAAATATGATTAATGGGCACCTCTGCTTTGCTCTGCAGCTGAAGACTTCCTGAGGTTCTGTGTCATCTGGGGTACAGCTCCCCAACCCAACCTTTACATCAAAAGCGTGCCTTAGGTTCAGTTTTGTTGTTAAATATATTTTTATTCTCAACTTTTGCTATAGGAAAGTCTTTGCAATTTAAATATGGTAAAGAGTCTGAAAAAGTAGTAATGACGGGAAAAGCAAGTCATAAATAGGGGTGAGTTTGGAATCTTTCCCCTCTGTCTTGTTACCTAGAAGTTTGAGTTACATTTCCTGTGACTGGAGTTAAGTCTGAGGTTACTGAGGTGTTTAATTCCTTGCTCTGCTCATCACGATAGCGACCATGATAGGAGATAGTAGCAAGTGATGGTAGCTTTGAGTTGGTTATAGCTTGTCAGTACATGGAATGTGTCTGTAAGTTACTGTTAACGTTTCTTTCCAGTAATGGGACTTAAATATGGGATTCATTGAACTTGACAGAAAATGTTTTGTGTTGTCACTTTTGTCAGAAGGAAAAACAAATTAAATATCCAGAGCCTCCAGCCATTGTGTGACTGCTTATTCAGAAAAAAAGAATTAAAGAATATAGGGGGGAAAACCCCCACATTGATGAGAGTGATAATAAAATAAAATGTGTGATTGGCATCAAGGAACATTCAGCTTGCACCTCTCTGTTATAGTGAACGCTCACATTCCTGAGGGTGCTCTGTGAATTGCCCTTAAAGTTCAGAGGCCAGACTCTGCCCTGTGTGTGTGAATTGCTGGCTGCAGGACAGGCTGAATCCATCCAGCTTTCCTGGTGACTGCAATGCAATCGTAATTGCAGGAGCACATCAGCATTCTCAACAATTGAGTACAAGTCTTAATTGCAAATAATCCTCTTGAAGCCATTCTCCCCTCCACTGCAATCAAAGGAGAGCTTTGTTAAGGTATTAACTAACAAATTAAATGCTAAATACTAGTAATAACCTATTTCCCAGAGATTGCTTTTTAATTATAGCCTAAGCTATGTGATTCCTGAAGTCACTTCTTTGGCAAACCAATGTTTGTGGTCATTTCCAACCACTGTAACTAATGGACAAATAAAGTAACTTATGAAGTCTTTACTGATATTAGAACATACTTTGCCTGCCTGCAGAAATACTCTCTGTGTTTCCTGTAACCGTTATTAGTATTTTAATTTAAATGTATTGGGCTGTGCTGAAAAATTGCTGTTTTAATTTTACTTCCATGTACAATATGTCCTCATTAGATTTTTAGATAGCAGGGATATTTTCCATTTAACTGTTAGAAGAAACTTTTCCTATGGGGGAGGAGGAATTAACCACTTTATTTTTTTTATGTAGTGGTTAATGCAAACTATTTATTTTGCTAATCTATGTCTCGGTAACTATTTAGAAAAATAAAAGATGTTTGGTTTTTGGAGAGGGGGTATTTTTTGTGTAGTCATTGCTTTTACTCACCAGATTTCAATAAAGGCTGCGTGTTTTCCAATATATCATTCTGCTTCCCTTCAAACCTGACTTTTTTATGAGGGAGCACAGCCATCAAAATTGGCAAGCGTTAAGCTTGATAATTAGTTCAATATAGTGACCAATTCTGTGAATTATGAGTTCAAAGCAACATATGGACATGGATGAAATCAGATTTTGGCATTTCTCACTTAGATTGTTTCAGGACACTGCTGGAGCTTCTTTGATCTGTAAATAACAACTGCAGTTCAGTGCCTTACTTAAAATACATCAAACACATTCAAGACTTTTGTTTTTACATATAGACCTCACTTTTAGTTACAGTTTTGAATCAGATTAAGAAAGTTGTTCTTGCTTTGGGATTTCAGAGAAAGCTACCAAAGATAGCTCTTCATGTTTCAAGACAAGCAGCAAACCTTTCTCTATCACAATGTGCGCCCCAGACTACATCAGCAGATGCTTTATGAAGTCAAAAGCAACCATCTCCTGTGTTGCAGATCCTCTACAACCTGATAGCAATGGGTGTCCTCCTTTACTCTCTCAGCAGTATCAAAGAAGTGAACCAAAGGTTTATTTTCACTGCACCACGCAGTAATGTACTTCGGTAACTCCCTTCCCTGCTTTCACCCAGCAGCCTTTTTCCTACTTCTGAACTTTGTGGCAGCTCAGGCTGTGATGTATCCTCTAGCAGACAGTAGCTGGAGATAACTAGACAGCCTCTATTTGTTACTCCTTGAAGATATTCACAGGTGCTGACCCAAGTCAATAAGCAATACTGCCTTTCAATAGTTGGTTAAATGCACTACTTCTGGGTTTATCAGTTAGTTATGAAAGGGCTGTATTATTTCTTGATAGCAAAGGTGTGTGGGGAATTACAGCTTCTCGGTGTTCTACTATGAACTTTCCAGTTGGGTAACTCCATAACTTCTAATTTAAGTCCCAGTGTTTTCCTTAGAAAAGTTCAGCATTCAGTGGTGGTGCGGTAGAGTTTTTTTTTCTGCTGTGTAGTTAGTGGAACTACTGAAGTTCTACCCAAACACCTAAGAGTTGTTTTCATAATGCGTTGGGGTCTACTGAGATTAAGTTCTTGTTCTGTATAACCCCTAATATATAACGTTGTGAACATTCGCTGCAACCCTTCACCCCCACAAAAAGACTAGCTAAAAGACGAGCTGCTTTTCTAACCCCTCGTCCCTTTTCTGTTTGTAATCACTCGATAAGATGCCAGGTACCTCTCACTTGGACCATTTGTTTCTCTGAGTGGCAGATGAGAAAACCTGAGTGGGCAAATTAGACACTGCCCAATGGGATCAGGCCCATGTTCTATCCAGTCCAGATGGAAGTCAGGGAAGTCAGGAGGTGGGAAAGGTGCCCTGCTGTGTTTCAGGTTCACAGCTGGCAGCTGTTAAAAGGCAAGCATTCAACATCCTTTCAGTGAGTCCTTGTTCCTACCAGCACCCCCAACAAAAATGACTGTAGAAGTAGATGCTACAAAATCCACACTTTTACATTAAACCTTTTAAGTAGATGCAGCTGACTCAGAATTCTTACACCAGTGATTGATATTTGGGGGCAGCAGCTTATATTTGTTATCTGGGAAAACAAATGATCCTTCCTACCTATTGCACTGCTCCCTTCCCCCCGGATTTATTTACCCCTTTTTGGTGCTCTGAAGTATATGCAGATCTGCAATGAGTGTTAACATTTTGTCTTGAAGTAATGGGTATGAGTTTCATTTTGGATTCATGGACCAGTGCTCCCTGTTGTTTTTTTTACTTCTGTAAGTCTAGATGTGTGTTTGTTCTGTTCGTTTTGAATTTTAGATAGTTGAGATGCTTATTCTGAATATTTAATGGTACTAACCATTATTTTCAGAACATGTAGTTTCTGAAAGAATGCAATTAGAAACTAAGCCCAGGAATTTCTGTGGTAGGTCAGGCACTTATGGCCTCAACTGTCATTGACTCGAAGAAGAATAAAGCTCACTGTGCCCCTCTAAGTCACTGAAGCATTCTCTTCCCTGATGTTATGATACGTGTCATACGCTCTGTTGAGAGACCATATGAATGTGCCTGGTGGATAAACGTTCTCTAGATAAACTTGGATGTTACTGTGTCTTCTCACTGTGCCTTTTATGATCCACATCTCTCAGACTGATGTGAATATGTAAATATGAGCTGCTTTTAAAAAAGAGAAGTGTGTGTATATCTAACAACTATGGAAAAAATAATCTGAGAAGTGAGCTAGACGCTATGGTGAAGTTTCAAACACCAGCCAACAAAAGAGCCCTGATGTTTGTTTTCATTCCTGTACTTTTTAGAACCTTTTTTCATGATTGTTGATGCTTGATTCAGGAGGGAGTTTGAAGAATGCAGTGTAGCTGTATGATTTAAGGGGGTGGTGAACTGCCATGGACATGCATGGTGACTGAGAACAAGCTCACCTCACCTGGATATTCCTAATGCCTGTGAGAGAAAATAAATGAGGAAACCCAGCAATTTGAGTGAGGAAGAAATAGGTAACAATAAATGCTTGGAGTTGGCAAAGCATGGGGAGAGAATTCTACCCAGGATCCTACAGGACTCTGCCGTGTTCAGAGTGGTGAAAGGCAAGATGTGAAAGATCTTTAGTCTGTTGTTTGACTCCAATATCTGAGTCAATATGTTGCACAGCTCCACGGGTCAGGTGAACATAAATTGTGCTGTTGGAATTTATCCGGCCTGTAACTTAACCTCTGACTCACCCCAGCAGTGGTACAGCATTTCAAATGTAGTCTTCAAGGAAGGATGAACAAATTTCTTAAGCCACTGGGCACAAACAAAACCTTCAAAATCAGTCAAGAATACCTCCTTGTTCCACTGCTCTATCATCCCTTGTGCCCTGGGATGTATTTATTGCAGCTAATGCTAGGAAATTTCCATCTGTCCGTTTGTGTTGTGTGCTCAGAGAGACTAAAAGCACCTTTCCTCATTTTGTCCCTCTCATGTTTAGTTCTGTGTCCCTTTAAAAGTTTCCAGACCACCAAGTGTGGTGACTCTCCATAGAATATCCGTGGTTTGACAAACTAACCTCTTTTGTTAATATACTTCAACAGAAGGGAACATAAAGAAGGGAATGCAAAAAACATGGTTTTCTTGACAGTCCCAGCAATTTAGGAATTAACTAATTCAGGTCAGAGAAATCCTGTGTATTGCTAAGGGACTTGAAAAGAATATGTCCTCTCACCTGGGATTTCATTTACCTTCGTGCTGTCCCAAAACCCACACGATTTGCAGAGCTCCCACTAACAGTGGGGAAGGAGCTTAGTGCTTCCAGAAACAAATAAGGCTGATTAAGTGCTTAAATCTACTTTAGCTCTTTACCTACTACGTATATGATTTGGAAATGTCTTGTGTATGTGTAAGGGAACTATTTCAGTTTCTAAATTTCATTTCTCTGGATTTTTTCCCCCATTTTTAATGAAAAGAGGGAGCAGAACTTTGTAGTGGTATGAAGAAGCCAGTTCAAGGATCCAATATGAATTTTGTGCTAAATAGGTTGCTGGAAAGTCCTGCCTGGGTTACGAGGCAGACACTGAAACGTGGGATCATTCTCTGAGGTCAATGTTTGATGGGATGGCCTTGAACAACTTATTTGTTTTCCAAGGCCTGTAAATTGCCAACACAGAGAGTACTTTTACTGTAACAAAATACTGTGTATTTAAAGTGAATTCCTTCTTTCTCAGGACAAATGTGACCTTGATTAAATTATTTCTATTTTTAATCAACTTTAAGGTCCCTGGAACTTCTAAAGTTCTTAGCAGCTGTTCCTCAGATGCGTGCTGGCCTGTTGGCCTCACAGATTTCCCCACCTCCTCCAGAGGACTAAGGACTCCAAATACGTTCTCAACAGCCAGAAATAAAATTTTGTGGCCGAGAAAGACTAAGTGATGCCCTGACCTTGGAAAAGGGCTCTGTAAATGGTCTCCAGAACTTCCCCATGGAGGCTATATGTTGGAGAACCCTGTTAAAGAGCACTTCAGCTTTAGTTACACACCGATCCCCAAACATTGGATTTTCTTCCTGCTGCCAGTCTTTCTTTTGTGCATTATGTTTCCTTTTAGAGCAGAATACAGGCAGAATCTCTTAGGCTCTTGCTTTACTCTTTAATCCAGCACCACAAACCAGAAATCCTTGGGGTTTAAGCAGCTTCACCACTTGTTTACACAGGTCTGCAATGGCTTTTTGTTTTCTTTGTTGTTTCATCTGTGGTTTCCCCCCTGCCCTGTGTTTTGGATGGTTCTGTTTTCTGTAAGAAATTCTAAAAGGCTGTTTAGCTGTGTGCATGCTGCCTTCCCCATACATCCACCATCACACAGTGCAAGACCTGACCAGCACCCTGTTCTCAAAGGCTTCGTACCCTTCCTTTACTGAAGTATTCTATAAACAGCAGAAGCGCATTTTCCTGTGGACAGCACCACTGCTTTCCCTTTTGTGCTAACTCAGAGCTCTGCTTTCACGTCCCCAAAATTCTCTCCTCCAACCCTGACCTGCTGGTTGAGCAGGTGATAACACATCCTGGGGCTCTTCCCTGGGTATCCATGACCTGCCTGCCTGCTGGTGCCTACCCACTGATTGCCTGGCCAAAAAGCACACAGATGAACATTGAGAGTCCTCTGCAGCCTTTCCTGCAAAGTGGTGTTGCCAGATTGGAGCTCTGAGCTCAGTCAAGATGCTTACAGATGTGTTTGAGATGTTTGTTCGATGTTTTAGGAGCTTTGTCCCTACCACTGTCTTATTTGCATATAATTAGAAAATGAGTTCAAAAGCTAAGGAGAAGGGAAAAGAGGGCAATTCATGCACCACTTCAACAGCAAACCTGTCTGAAAATGCACCTCTATACAGTTAGGGACAAGATGTCAGTAAATATGCTATTGAATGCCGCGTGTTCCATTACTTATTGGTACAGCATTGAAATAAGTAATTTTTTGGAACCAGATTGTAAGCATATAGTAGAGATGGAAACCTTAGTACTGATGAAGTATTATTATCCAAGCGTTAACTAAAATTTTACCACCCAGTCATTGTTTTGTTAGAGCTGATGGAAGGCAAGACCCTGCAATGCCAGTGAAATTTGGATCAGGACCAAGTTATGGTATTAATAGTTGGCAAAGGCACTGAACTTTACTGTACTAACCAAATATTGTCATTTATCGTGTCTCAGGTACCCAGTGAAAATATATGGGCTACGGTCCAAGTGCAATACCTGTGGAGATTAACAAGTTGAAGGTTTAGTTCAGGGCACTCCTGAAACCACTCAGGTATTAAAAATGAGGAATACTTCTTGGTACAAAATGTTCTCGAACTTCATCAGCACAGATGTCCTTTTGGTAGTTGTTACAGATAGTCTGTGAGTAACCACACCCTGATGCTGGTCTGAGGGACCACTGTCCTTTTCCTGGTAGATATGAGACCATTTAATTGAAGGTTTAGTTATGGAATTTTTTCTCTATGAGTAGAATTCCATAGTTTATTATAGTGAAATTCCTGAAATAGCAAAAAACCTCAGCCTATAAGGGAGGATCAGGCAGCTTAAAGCTAAGATAATAGAATCACATGTTGTGTGTGTATTGGTTTGTAATGGCCCTTACCCATCAAGAATCAGACTTGCAAATGCCGTATATTAGCAGAGGTGGAGTTCTGCTGCTGTTGGTTTATTTTCAGTTGATTGGATCCATACCAGATAACTGTATCAGGTACTTGAATAGACTTAGAAATATTTTTCTTTTGAGGTTTCTATTGCCTTGCTTCTTTTAGGTTTTAGCACAAGTAGTCAGGTTTTATGTAAATCTATTGATGTTATTTCTACCATTGGTGATCTTATTTCTGACTACAAGCACTACTATTTAATTCTGTCAAAGGTGTTCCCGTAATTAAATTTATAGTGCAGCTTAATAACAGTTCAGAGAGCATAAAGCTCCCAATAGTTCTGTTTGAAAATGGATACCCAGGCTCAGAGACAGTAAAATTGGATAGTGTTTTGTGACCCTAAACCTTTTCTGTTCAATCACATCTTAACATTCCATGTTACTGGAACGGAAAAGATTTTTATACAAACCTGTTTTGAAGTGTTTTAGTACAGTAAAGAAAAATCACAATAAACCAGAACTGTTGGCAGTTCTGTGTATTAAGAGCTGTTCTGCTCTCAGAGATCTTGTTAACTGTTAACTGCTTGAATGAGATGTTTGCAGAGTCAGGCTGCTTCCAGGCATTTGGGTGGAAGATATCCTGACTTCTTTACTTGGTGAAGCACATTGAATTTACAGGAAATTGCTAGTACCTCCTCTCCTTGTATTTTTCTATGAGAATACTCAGGAGATAAAAGAATTTTGTTGCTTAACAGAGAAATGATCAAATTGTCCTTTGACAGTAAAGAAATGTCAACATTAGAAAATCCTATTGACCAAAAGTATTTTGCGGAATTTGGAAACTGAAGTATCACAAAAGTGGGCACAGTACAGATGCCACAGCTTGAATGAACTCTCTGATCAAGGATACAGGTGTATCTTTGGGTGCAAGAATGCGGACTTGAGTGTTGCTCCCTTTTTAGCATGAGCTTTACCCAAATAGATCCTTTAATGCCTGCACTTACACTGATGGAGAACCTTTTGATTGCCAGTGCCTATAAAGAGCAGATGGTATCTTCTGAACGTGTTTTAATATGGGAAAGTATTGAGTATAGATTGAGACCATGCATATTTTAAATCAACTGTGTCTGTAAACTCCATTTCAGTGTTACCTGTGCTTTGAAGAACTTAAGATATTTAATATGTCTACAGACATCCCATAAATTCTTACTCACCCCACCTGCCTCCTTGTGCTAAGTTCCTGCTGTTACAAGTAGAGCTTTGATGAATATTTAGATTGCACTATAAAGTTCTTTCCTTCAAAGATATAGATTTTCCTTATGGAAGAAGCTTTATTTCTGTTCAGAAACACACAGCAGAAAAAGATTGTCTTACGTCCACAGCTTACCAGTGCTTCAAGTGGAGTGGGAATGAGTAAGTTCTTCCTAGGGCAGTACAGAGCAGCAAATACAGTTTCCTGATCCCTCAAAAGCTGGGTCAAAACCAACAAGTTTAGTACTTAGGATTTTTGGTACTAAAGCTTTCTCTTTCTGTAGTTCTGAAATGATTGCAATAATCGTCTTCTTGATGGATATTGTTCTGTGTTTTATTACATGCTTGTTAATCTTGTGACCTTCCCTCTCTTCTGCCCTTCCAACCATCCATCAGAAGGTCATGAGAACCTGGCTGGGCTTTCTTTGTTTTCTCCTCTTCAGGAACCAGTTATTTAGTATGAGATGGAGATTTACGTATGGATGTCTGAAATTACAGGCCCTTTTATGAAAGTGGATGTTTACTGCCTCATTAATAATCAGTTAGAATAATCAGTTTATAGCATTACATTAACAGGAGCAAGGTGGAAACATTAGCAGAAAGCTGAGATCTGAGATTTTTGTTATTGCTTTTCAGTGTCGTTAACTGTCCTTGTAAAGCTACGGGTAATTCCGTGGTCTTGTGAGAAATGCATACCCCTTATCTGGCCAGATGGTTTATAGAGCTGTAAATTTAGCATCTATCAGCTTCCTTGTCTGTTTTCGCAAATGACCTCTTTGTGAAGCTTTCCAGTGGACAACAGTTTGATCAAAGTTGACTTTCTGAGGTCTTCGTAGAACTTCCTGGAACACTTCATCATTTAATGGTTCAATTTTATCTTGAAGCATGATGGAAAATCTCTTGTATGTGTGTAAAAACACCCCTGTAAGAGGAAAGTTGAAATCTTGCAGCTACTGGAAATGTTTGTGTTACGACATTGGGATCTGACTGGCCTTATAGAGGACTCAGCAGGAAACCTGGGTCCATGTACGTGTTGCTTTAGGCTGCAAAACAAAATTGGAGATCTGCGGAATTATATGAATTCTCCTTGTGTTGCGGGGGAATAAGATCCATAGGTGAGATGTGTTCTTATAGAATATTCTTTCAGAAGATTTTCCATTCAGGGAATTAATGCTTCTGAGTTAATGGAAGGAGGCTGAATTCTCAGGCGGACTTTGCGTGTTATCGTTGCATATCTGAGCTGGCACATTTAGTTTGGGTCTTGCAGCCACTGCTGTAATATGAATAATCCATACAAACCCCATCAAAAGCAAAGCCTTACTGTTTTACTGACTGTCCTCTCAGCCAAAGGTCATCTTTGAGCTGATGACCTTCTCGTCCAATGGACAAGATGAAGGGCTGCCATTTTTTCCAGATGTCAGATCCAGAAAGATTGAATGCTTTGCCTGAGGTTATGCTCCTAACTTCCTATGTGGTTGGGGAATTCTCCTCACTGCCAGACCAGTTTCAGAAATGAAAGACTATCCTACTGCCTCACTTAAAGGTTTTATTGTGAACCTACAGTTGAGCACATACATGGCATTTTCCAGGGTGCTGAGGGTTGAAACTGTCACAGTGGCTGACTTTGGTAAGATTCTACTCAGAGATTCGGTTTACAGATGTGATGACTTCTCGTCACTTTTGAGCCCTGGAATAACAGTCCTGTAGCTCAGGCTTCTGCACCACAGCATGCCTCAGACTACACAGGCTTGCGCAGGCTTTTAGGGTTTTACTTGTTTCCCACAATTTTCTGCATGTTTGTCTCTAAACGAACCATGAAATGATTCAGTGCCCACATGTGGTTTTAATAATAAGCGTATGTGGGCAAATGAGAAAATGCAGAATGTTTGACTGGAAGTTTCCAGCGTACGATATGGATTAAAATCGAAGTAGGTTTGTTGTACGGTGTTCGTCAGAGTCAGTTAATTACTTTTGGATTATATGACATTTTAGATGAGACTTCTCTCTATAACTTGGTAACAACTGTTGAGCAGTGGAAGGCTCTATATTTAATCAAGGACAGATTTGGAACAATAAACTCCAATTTGATCTTCACTGTGAACTTTTGGGAAGTTTATTTGGTGGTGTTGGTCTTTGGGGTTTTTGTTTTGCTGCTGCTGTTGTTGGTTGTTAGGTGGTGGGTTTTGGGGAGTTTGGGAATTTTTTTGGGTTTCTTTGAGAGAGAGAGGGTTCAGCAGATAGCTTTCTGATCTTGTTTTAGCTGAGTTATACATCTTTAATGGGAAGTCACACTAGGCATCCCCATTTTGAAAACTAGAATTGCTGTAGATACGCTCTGGCTTCAGGTGGTCTTTTCACACTACAGAGTTATCCTCCCCTTCACCAAGTATCCTCAGCTTTGCAAAATGCTTCTGAAAAGATTCTGTGTCTTTTGTTATTATTTTGTTAGAGAGGAAGAAGTTCTTAGATCTTCAAATCTGGTTTTCTATTCTTGGCTTCCACCTCAGACATGTTCAGCTCTGATGTTCCTTCTTCTGTGCTTACTGAAGGGTGATTGTAACACCCCACTAACCTGAAATCAGAAGAAATCTCTTGCTGTCAGATCAGAGAATCTCACTTAGAATATTCTGACTCTTTTCTTTTGCTCCCAGACTTAACCAGCTTTTGCTAACAATCTGGCTGAAGCTTGATCATGAAATACACAGTGAGAATTGCCTTTGTCAGTCTCTGAGACTGACATCCTTGTGTGTGAAAGGGAGAAAAAGCATGGAAAAGCAATAGGGAGGGAAAGCTTGGAAAAGCCATAGGGAAGAATAGTGATAAATACAAGTACCTGAGAATTTTCCGTGAAGGAGAAAAATCTCTTCCTATTGCTCTGATGGGAGGGTGAAGAAGGAATGACTAAAATTGTTCTGGGGAACTATCCAACAGAGCAGCACCTGAGCTGATCCTCTGTGCAGTCCATCCATCAGGAGAGGCTGTTGAAATGGGTTAGGCAAACGTTTTTGGAATCGGCCCTGCCCTTAGTCAATGGCCTTCAGATCCCTTTTTCTCCATAGTATTGTAATTCCCAGGCAAGGCAGGTGTAGTTGTAAGAGAAGGTGAACAAGAAAGGCAAGGGGTGCTTTGGATGTCGTGTAGAATAAGAGACTTCAGTAAAACAGGTGGATAAAGCCTGTAAAATTTGTTAAACTCTGTGTTACTGAAAGAGCTGCTTTTCTTTGGAGATTTTTTCAGTATCTAAATGATGTGTCAGGGTGCCTGTGTTGTGTAGAGGAGCCTGAACTTGGTCCATAGGCATGCAGAGGAGACGTGCTGGGCTGCACTGGTTTCTTCTCGCTGTGATCTTTGGGCACCAGACCCAATTGCAAGGCACAAGTCTGCTGGAAGCTTGGAAGTGACAGCAAGGAAACTGCAGTAAAATTTGCTATAAATCCTGCTGTATGTAACTGACTTATGTACAAATGACAAAAAGTAATTTTGGCCCAGAAATGTGAAACCAGTTGTACATCATCCAGGCATATAAGCTGGAGAAAGCCAAGTGGTCTGTGTTTGGGGAGTGCAGAGGATTTCAGGAGTCCCGTGATGCAGAGGGAGGAGTATTCCCTGTGGCTGTTCTCGCTTTCTGCCTCACCGTGGAAGTTGAGCCAACGCCAGGCAGATTATGGACCTTCTTACAAAGCAAGGGCTATAGTGTTGAGGCAAATATTCGTGTGTTCTAGAGGGAAATGCACTTCTCTGAAGCACAAACATCCCAAGGTGCTGTAGAAGATAACACCTGTACATGGTTATTTTATCTCTGGGCTCATCAGGTTTTGGGAGCGGAGCCGTATCTTAAAGGAGCTGTCACAGCAACCCTTGTTTGCCTCCAAGGCGTCTCGTGAAGTGCTCCTGCAGGTAATTAATCACCTAATAAAATACACTCTTTGACAGTAGGTGGAATTTGGAAATTAATTTGCACCCCTTAAATGAGGCTTCTAAGACTATAATTATCATGAAAGGAAGAAACAAGCTGTGTCAGGTGTATAAATGATGTATTTATCAAGAACATACTGTCACCAAAGTGGCACTTCAGCTTGCTGTGTCTGTGCTGTGTTTCTTTTAAGTGTGTTAAGCAATGACATTTGCCTTTCCTCTCATATTTTCAGGTCTGGGGCGAATCTTAAGTTGTTGAGAAGTATTTGGTACAAAAGTGACCTCAAAATTGCAACTGCTTTTTCTGTGTTCTCTTTCTCTAATGTGTCATCTCTTCTTGCCTCACCATCACTCTCTGCTCAGTGCCTTACCTGGAGGAGAGCCTCTGGTCTCCCCAAAGGACACTGCAGACCTTGTGCAGCCCAGATGGCCATTCAGATTTTTCATTTTGTCTCCAAATGGTGGATTGTATGAACTGGATGCTGGTAGCATCAGGAAATAGATAAGGGAAGAAAGTTTTAACTAGTTGGCTGATGCATATAGTGTAAGTTCCCTGGAATAAGAGGAAATCCAAGATACCTGATTATTTCTTTTTTTTTTTAGTGATACAGGCTTAAAGATGCAGAAAATGCAGAAAACATTTTTTTAAGGTTGTGAGAGGGGAATTTTTTTTTTTTATAGCCAGAGAAATGTGAGAATAGCAACATTTTAAAAATTAATTGTTTACAAAATGATTTAGCTTCAAAATCAAGCAAATACCCTGTTAAAAATGTGTCACGGAAATGTCTGACCTGTGCACGAGAGCATCAGAAGACTTGTTTAATCTATGTGGGTGAAGGGGACATGGGCTTCACTGCAGCCTTCACTGTGAAATTGCTGCTAACGACTGTCCTGGAATCTACATCAGAAGTGTATTTGTTGCTGACAGTGTCATTTTCTGGCTTCAAAGAGTGTGTGGTGTGCTGATCCACTGTCTGTAGTTTGTGTCACATAGAAGAAAATTGTCTCATTATTACATATTACTCTTGCGTTATTGGTGCATTAATTTCTGAGAAAGCCCAGGAGGATTTCTATTCATTTGTGTCAGACTGACTTCCCTACTGCACAGCTCTTGGGAAGGGCCGTGTGTTTCCCCCACACTCGTTTGCCTGAAGTTAAGTTGACTTAAAAATGGGGTGTGGGTACTCAGCACCACTGGCTTGATTTAAAAGTCTTTTTGCTCACAGGGAGAAGATTTCTGGACTTAAAGTCCCTTGAGAAAAGTTGGAGTAAATGTGAAATCACAGTGTCCTTTTAATTTACATTTTAGTTAAGTAGTCTTCTACACCAGAAGTGTCTTTTGCTGGAATCAATCACAAATAAAGTAGGCTGCATTCGAAAAACCCATGTGATGCTATTAGATTGGAAATACCATATTTCAGTTATGGGAAATGACAGATTGCAAACAACTCATCTGAATAAATAATACTTGTGTTTCTTATTTTTCACTTAGGAATGTAAGCTGAAATAAAGCTATGCAAAAACCTTTCAATATAAACTAATACTTTTCTTCTTCCTTCTCCAAAGTTTTGCCACCAAGTATTTTTACTGGATTGCTGAATGTTCTGGAAGTGTACTGGAAATATCTTTCATGAAAGCCGAGTGGCAAAATTTAAATGCTCTGGAATGCAGCTGAAGGGGTAGTCCAACCACCCTGAGCATGTCCTGGTTTGCTTGAAATACGGTTGCCCTTTACAGGCACTCAATTCATCTTGAGGCCAATTTGAACAGTGCGCAGTGCAGAAATGACTAACTGTTATGACATGCCCTGAAACAGCTCCAATTCAGCTTGTGTAAATTCTACATGTGGGGTGCTTTTGGAGCTGACAGGTGGCATTTTATTGTGATTGTATTTAACTATTCCACCACAGTAAAGGCTTTTGTCATTTATCTTACTGAGTTGCAAAGCAAAGGCACAAGTTCTTCACTTTTTTCCAAGCACCAAATCTTGAGTCTTTTGCTCAGGGTCTGCAAACCTGGATAGGATCTTCCCAGTGCTCAGTTCCATGTTCCAAACGGGTACTTGCCAACAGTTCCACATTCCAAAAGGGTACAGGGCATCATGTTGGGGTCATTTTCTGGAATGGCCACTGCCGCGTGCACTGTGGTGATAGTGGAAGTAGCTCATTCTTGGTTTAAAGCCTGAGAGTGAAGTCAGGCTTAGGCCATGCTTTGAGATCATCTTCTGGCTGTGCAAGCCAACTGAAGAGGTTATGACCCCCTGTTGCTACTTGCCATCTCTAAACTGGTTCATTTGGCAAGAAATGGAGGTGGAGCGTGTTAATGACAGGGGTTGTGATGAACGCTTGGGAGCAGGGAGAAAGTGGCAACCAGCCCCTCTATCTCTACGGCTGCAGCTGGGAGAGGGAGTGCCAGCAGGCACTTGAGGTAGAGCTCATTCTGCCACAGATTCTCTCTCTGTCTACTGGGCATTTCCCTCCAGCATAATGGGCTGTTTTCACCACATCTACCAGCATTTCAGCATGAATTTGGGCGCATCCTTTCCATCCCAGATTGGTCCTAGGTCTAAGACACTGGTTTCCAAACCACATCAAGTCATTTCTGACATTGTGTCAGCTGAGCTTTTAAAATTGTATGTGTGAAGGCAGAATCAGCACACTATTCTGCAGGTTTCTTAACTCTTTTTGTGATCCCAGACCAGTGCCAGCATTTCCTGGTACTATTTAAAGAGCAGTGTTAGTGATATTGTATCTTTTAGTTGAAAACGACGATTTAGTTGAAAGCTACTCAAGCTTTGTCCGGGAAGGTTTAGGCTTGATGTGAGGAAAAAGTTCTTCACTGAAAGGGTGATTGGCCATTGGAATGGGCTGCCCAGGGAGGGGGTGGAGTCACCGACCCTGGAGGTGTTTAAGGGGAGACTGGATGAGGCACTGAGTGCTGTGGTTTAGATGATGGTTGGTGTTAGTGTTGGTGTTAGTGTTGGGTTATAGGTTGGACTTGATGATCTCAGAGGTCCTTTCCAACCTTATGACACTGTGATACTGTGATTGATTTTTGCTCTTGTATGACTTCCACAGATTTTGGTTGTTTTGTCTGAAGTGATCTATTAATACTTGGGCTGAGATAAAAAATGTGTTTTCGATGAAGAAAACATTCTGACACAAATTAAAAAATCCCAAGGAAGATAAATGAAAAATGTAATTAAAATGCCTTGAGAGTGAACCATTATGGGAATTGTAATGTGTAGCTTGCTAATCTCATTAGAAAACCCTGGTTTTAAGTCACCAATATATTAAATGCTGCTAACAACAGTCAGTGCCTTTTCAACCCAAAAGGTTACAAATTTTTGTACTTGGAAATAGCATTGCTTCTTTCCTTTTCTCTTTGGCCCTTAACTTGCTTGTTAATTTTTCTTTCTTGTGTGCCTGGTGCCCAGTGCTTGCGGTCCAGCTGTGTGCATTGCCACAGCTGCCACAAAGACACTGTGTCTTTGATCAGGAGTGGTATTTTTTATTTCAGATGCTGCCTCACAATTCTATTGAACTGATTTGGACAGATAGATCTCAGTCTCAGGGCGAAGGGAGCATCATGTGTGACTTACAGGGTCTGTGGGTGGCACCTGGAAAAAAGCATCCAAATGCTGCAGGAACAGAAACAATTGTGGAGATCTGCCTAAAGGCAGGGTTCTCAAGCAGATGCTCAAATACTGTCCACTGAAAAGGTAAATTTGCTGGAGATTCCTCCTGCCTACAGAATGGCTGGCTGTTTCCTCAACCAACATTTTTGTGTTTGATTTTCTTTCCTCTCAAGTAATGCTAGTTAACAGGAAAGTTATTTCGCTGATTTTCTGTTTCCCTGCTGGAAAAAAATTGGGAAGATTATGGTTCAAATCATGTATATGCAAATCCCAACTACTACTGTGTATGACAGACAAAAGCCCATACCAGCCAACACGACTTAAGCCGTTGCACTGAGTTTTATGAATCTACCTATGACAGCAGGGAACTGACAGATCTGCCGCTGGCTGTAATGGGCATTTGACATGGCTGCAAAACCAATGGGGGAAAGAAATAGTCTAGTGGAACCTTCTGGATGTGAAATGGCCTTTAAATGAATTAAAGCTGTGAGCGCAGCAGTTCCCATCCCTTTCCCTCTAGAGGCCAAGCTGCAGTGGGCGTGCAATTTGGCTTTCTCCTTTTGGTGTCAATGTTTTCCACAGAAGTACGTTTCTTAAAGGGACCATCAGTGCAACAGATGGTGTGCTTAGACCTGCTGTGTGAGAGAGAAGTGTGCTGGAAATGGTGGGATCTGATCCCACTCTGCGGCTCTGGCAGTTACAATTGAACTTTTCTGCTGCTAGTTGTGATGCTGAAACCTCTTGATGGAGCTGCAATTGTGTTGTTACCTTGGCTTATCCTCTATTGAGTGTTTGAGGTCACTTTGAGTTCTTTATTGTGTATCTAAAGTAACCCACAGAAAAGTTTAGACTGTTTTCTTTGGCTTTTCTCTTCATTCACCACATTGGTTGCAACACCAAATTAGCAGAAAACTTTGTTTAGGCGTCAGTTCAACAAAACACTTTGGCCCAGCTCCAGCTCTGGAAGAGCTTTTAGATTAATGGGAAGTTGGGAGCATAAAGAAGAGAATGGAATAGAAAAACTTGTTTGGGTCTGGTCTTTAATGTTTTTAAAGCATAATCTTGTCCCCTATTCAGTGACAGTGAAAGCTAAGCATGTGTTTAAGTGCTTTGTCAGGCATGGAGGGGATGATTTATACTGGTAAAGTGGAAACAATAGGATCTACGTTGCTGATCACAGCTATAATCAGGATTTCATAGGAGAAGAGTTAGCTGCCATTGTGCTCTGTAGTCCAGTTCAGGCTCTAAAGACAGCCCAAACCTATATCTGGGATGTGTGGACAGCCCTAGGGTGAGCTAATGAAGAAAATAAGGGTTCATCTGTGTCTGGGATGTTGCCTTTGTTTATTTTTTTGCCCAGCAAAGCACCCGTGTTCCTGTGGATCCTTTTCCCATGCTCTTGTACTTTGGCACACTTTCTTCATGTCCAAGCTGAGTAACCGACTGTGAGAAATTGTTTTGGTTTAGCTTTATGGTTTAAGATTGCGGTTAGGAGAGATCCTCAAGGCAAACGGAAGTGAGTGCAAATGAATTCAAAGGCTTATGGTGAAAACATCTTCTCCATAAATTAATCAAAACAAATTATTGAGAGTGGTGGCTTTTATTGCCACAGGTCTCACAGTGGCAGTGCTGTTGTGCAAGCAGGGTTAGACTCCTTTGAGGGCTTCTGCAAGTGGATCTTGAAAGCAAACCCTCCCCGCTCTCCACACAAGGATTCGCATATGCAGCCAGGCTCATGTAAAGTGTTTTCCCAGCTTGCTGACAGGCAGGAAGCTGGGGGTGCAGGCAGTGAGACTGCTTTCCCAGGAGCTCAGTTGCCAGGACCAAGTCTTCAAGTCCACACCTGGGAGGGCAGTGGGTCCCAGGTGGGCCTGCAGTATCCAACTTGACATTGTACAGCTGCTGCCTTTGGGGAGGGTGGAAGAGGTGCTCCGTTAGGAGCAGGCCAGCTGCAAAGACAGGGAGGTCTGCAGGGTCCACTGTTTGAATAGTTACAGAGTCAGCAGAATTGGTTAAACCATCAGAAAAACACCCTATAGAGAGTAAAAAAAAAATAATAAAGGAACCATCCTTCCTCTATCTGTACGTGCATTGTCTAACTGTTCATTTGGGTCTGAGGAAAAGCTTGTTGCTTCAATTCACTTTTGTGGGATTTAGATTAGGTCTTTTGTAATGTAGAATCAGATTAAATTTTGTAGAACTGTAGCTCCAGTTCAGGAAAGCTCACGTTTTAACACATAAAAGCTAGGAGAGATCACTGCTGTAAGCTACTGGGTGCCCTGATGTAACATTGGCAAGTCTTTTCTTTCAGTGACTGCTGTGAGACCATGTCTTGTGGTTGGGCTACAGGAGTGCCACTGTTTATTAAAAATAAAAAAAGGTAGATGAGGAAGAGAAAATATCCCAGCCTGATTTCAGGCACTAAGCATAGTCAGACTATTCAGCACAGGACTTAAGGGCATATTTAACTGCTTCTCGGTAAAGGGGCAGGAAATTAGACATGTTTTAGTGCTTTGCAGAACCAACTCCTGTTCAGCTGACACCAACAGATCTCACATGGCGAACCCTTCCATGAAGATGAGTCCTTTAACTCCATCTGGACTGACTTGCCTTTTGGGCTGCTGTGTGGCAGACTGCTCGCCCTGGCCTGGTGAGGCTTCCCCGGTGTTTGCCCTGAGCATCATTCCATTGGCACCCACTGGAGCAGTTCTGTGAGACTGTGAACACCTTGCAGGACAAGGCTATTTCTTCTTTTACCTGGGGTGTGCAATGCAGATCTGGCTGTTCCTGAACAATAGAAAACAACAGTTACAGAAAGAAGCTTAGCAACACCCCACTGTGTGGGTTACTCTCAAAATTTGGAATGTGTGTACTCATAAACATATACAGGTGTGTAAGATAAGTGAAGTGTCTTTACATGAATAGCACTTCCTGAATTTGACATTTATCTGCATTTTTTCTCTCTGCCACATGATGGGGATAATGGTGTAAGATACATAAACAGCATGGGTTATGCACTTGAAAGAGACGTTTCGGTTCATGATAGTTGTTCTATTAGTGTTGGGTTTGCACTAACCTTGACAGAATAATTTTCTCTCATCTGTGGGATGTTTTGTTTAGAGCAACATTTGGTTACTTGTCTTGTTCTGTTAGGGTTTTTTTGTTTATTTTTTCCCCAAAAGGCAAATATGCAGGAATACCCTTACCAGGCTATCAGTGCAGCACACACCAGAGGGTGTATTTGGTAATATATTCAAAGGAATTCACTTAGTTTGTATTCACGTTATTGGGACTTTATGTTGTACTTATATGTACACAACTTGGGGTCAATGACTTGGGCTGTTGTGTCCACTTCTGCAAAAACAGGGACTTTGCAGCACTTTCTGCTTAAGAAGTTAAAAAGAGCATGTCCTATATCCTGCTGTCACCACGAGTTGGAGGAAGGACATGGTAGGATCTGAATTAATCGGTCTCTGTCTTGTATTCTAGAACCCTTGCATCCATTCTCACCTCTTTTCTCCATCTTGAATCTGGGTCCTGATCCAAAAGCTATCGAAGCCACATATGCAAAACTCCCAGTGATTTTGGTGAATTTTGATCAGGCTCACATACAAAAGCAGAGATGGATTTTTGCCTTTAAAGTTTTTTTAGTGACATTCAGAAATCTCCTGGTGAGAGATGTGTTTAATTTTGATGGAGAGAGCTGCTCTGTTATATTTGTGATCATAAAGTAATAACAAGACTTTTGTAACAAAACTGCTATAGGTTGAAATATATCCAGGGAAGGAAGAAATGCATATTTCTTTCCAGTCTGTTAATTTTTTGTGGCAGTTACTTTGAGGACATGAATTCCTGTGCTGATGTCAGTGCAATTACAGCTGCATTATTGTCAAGTTTCTTTGAGTGAATATTTGCTGGATGAAGCAATACTGCCACCCCTTTCTACAGATCCACCTGCCTTAGGAGTCAGACATGCTGCTTGTTTAATTCCTTGTACCCAAGTCCTTGTGTCTCATGCAAAATTCTCATTTGAGGAATTATTCAATTCTGACACTGCATATCTGCTAGTCCAGTGTCTGCTTATATTTTTTTTCTTTAATTAGGGTCTGAAATTTGTATTTAGAGGCTCTCCCTTACATAAAGCATTTTTGTGCTTGTATTTAAAATTCTACATTTATGTAAAAACGTACATTTAAATGCCTTCAAAGTCAAGGAACGGATGTGCTGCCCAGACAGCAGCACATAACTGTGCGTGTGTGTCTATGTGCACCCACGGATCGGTGTAATAGCTTCTCCAAATGTTAGGGCTTCTCCTCAGAAGACTTTTTCCAGAAATGCCTTGCCCTGTGCTCTAGGGTTCTGTTCATCTGGGGGTTTTTTTCATGAGAACAAAGATTGGTCCTTCATGGTCCTAAACTCAATGCATGTGCATGACTTAAAGGCATTACCTACCAATAAATAGGAGATTAGCTGCGGCTTGTGTATTTCCTGATCAGTTCAGGTTTTTTCAGATGGCTCGTTGTTATCCCGTTTCCTTTAACGATGGGACACTTTAATGAGTTTGCCATCTGACATACATCTGCTTCCTGTTAAACAATACCTTCATTCTTCTCGAGCTGCTAAACTCATCTTTTATCCTACAAGATTTTTATCTGCACCCTGAAAACAGCATGTACGAATCGATGTCAGCGTATTCGTTGTCTTGTTGAGGGTTTTTTTTGTGTGTTTTTGATAAGGGATAGCAAAAGGTGCATCTCCTTTAGTGCTTGTTTGTTGGAGAATGGGAAAACATGGATATTATTTGTCTAATCAGGGGCTGATCAGTCCAGCTACTGTTTGAAGTCCAATAGGATCAGTTTCTGTGGCTACCATTATACAATTTGTAGTAGTTATTCTGTCCTGCCAGAAAAGTAAAGGGTTGTTGCAAAATGGGGGGTGGGATTTTGAGGGCTGTTAATGTTATTTGTTTGAGGAAAGAGCCTTCAGTAGCTTGATAATGGTCCATCTCATGTGTATGCAAGATTAGTGCTCTGTGATCATCAGGCTCTCTTAAATCAATCCAGCCTGCATTGAGTTTGTGCATCTGCCTCAGTGCTTCTCTTTTTCCATGTTTTGGGAACACAGAGTCATGCTGGATCTCTGACTGTGTCTTTCCCTTCGCTGGTCAATGTGGCCCCTCCAGAAAAACTTTTTCTTTCTTTTATTTTTTTCTGTTGGAGGGAAACTGGATGGAATTTTCCTTGTATTTATCTGTATCTACATACCGTCCTTTATACCTTGCTTTTGTAATGGATGTGCGGCCCTGTTTAGAAGAAAATCCTGTTGTATGCCAGATTGTGCCATGCAGGTCCAAAGGACATCTGTGAAAATGGCTTGTAGCTCAATTAAGCAACCTGTGGGGCACATAGTATTTTGTCTTGGAAAAGAATTTGCTTCTAAACATTCACATATGCCAGGTGACAAGTGGAAATACTTTGGGTTTAGAGCTGGGGAAACAGAGGAAGCAAGGTGCAATATTTATGTGAGGGTTAGTGGATGCTTGAATAGGAGTAATGGGTGTAATTCAGGAATTTTGTATTTCTTCCCATTTACAGTTTTCTCCCAGCTCACACAGAGTTAATGTTATTTGCTTGGAAATGAGGGAACTGCTGATTACCTCAGGTAACTGCTGGTTCATGATCCGAAACCTTTGTTTAAATGATACTCCTGGCACAGATGGAACCCATGTTTCTACCAGCCTAACTGCCATTCCATTGCGTCTGTCAGTGCTGCGGAGCCACGCGTTCAACTCTAAAGAGCTGTGAAAAGTTGTTTGTGGCAGATGCAACTCGATAGTTTTTCCTGTGATAGCTCAGCTTCCCGTGGTGTTCCACCTCTCTTTGGCTTCCTGCAGTCTTAGAGGAGGTGATGTATGTGAACTGGGTCTTTCACTGTGTGTCCTATGGATTAGAGCCACATGGAGATCTTCTCTGGGCAATGCTATACCAGGGTTGTCATCCTTGCCTGAAGAGTTTTGTTTCTAAATGCATCAGTGTTTATTAACAAACTCTCCATTGTTTATTTAACTTCTGAACTTGTCCACTCTTTTACCACACTCACACCTTTCATCTATGGGTGCTGCAGGAACACAGCTGATGGCTTTGGCAGACTTTCAGTTAAGATTACAAATTAGCTTTGAGTTCCTTATGGAGTCTGCAAGTTATAAAAAAGGATCTAGGAGGAAGTATTAATTGAAGCTTTGTGAGAAAATAGGTGTATTTTGTCTGTTTTCGTGTCTTCCAACAATGATGGCTCTGCTGAGCTCCTCTTCACCTTCACTCAGGACTGTGGGAAGCTGCAGGTCTTCACAGTGGTGTCTATTGTTATGACCTCTGACATGACCAGAGGAGAGGTTTACCTTATGTCAGGCTGTCTTTTCAAACCTCATTGTGGGCAAAATATATTTTTAGCTGGAGCATCAGTTTGTCATAATCCAGATGTATTGGGCAAGCGCGTGAAGAATTATAGGAGGACAAGAGAGGGAACCAGATTTACTGTGGTTATTAACAGAATTGTTCTGGTGTTAAATCTAGTGGGCAGACAGGGTTGTTTTATTCTACTATAACTGGAACTTATTTGGAAAGAACCATCTTTTACAAAGAAGCTGGTTAAAAAAAAGGAATGTAAAGGGAAGACTGTTGTCTTGAAATTTACCGTTTATGTATCATTGGAAAACAGTGTATTTTTTGATATTCAGAGGTGGTTTTACTAGACTTTTCTTAGCAGTTACAACGGAGAAGGCGCAGTTTGACACCTGCAGCTCAGATGCTGTGATGGAGTACTCCTTGTAAATACTGGTTTTAATGGTGGTAGGATCTCTCTGAGCCTCATCAAGGTGCGTGCAAGTGACAGGTGCGAGTTTGAGAACTGCTCCGTGATGGCTGCAATACCTTCTCCCTGAACAGATGCTCTTGCTGTTGGCCTTTCTGACAGTTGTGCTGTCAAAATCCTCATCATGACTGTTGATTTTTCTCCTGTTGCTGTTAATGTCAGGAGCAGCAAAGGTATGAGGGAGAGCAGCCTCTGGGATGGAGGTACAGTTTCAGGGATGTTGAGGAAGCTTTTACAAGGTGAGCCTGTTCCTCCTCTGGCTGTTTATGCCAGTCTCTCCTTCTGTATTTACTTTAACGTTTGTAAAAACAGCTCTTCTGGAGAGCAGAGCCCGCTGAACTGGAGACAGAAAACCTGAATAAACAAACATGTGCCACAGATTAGTAAGAACATCTGTAGGTTTTATATTGTTTTGAGAACACATACCACATAGTTTTTCATTTCTTATGCTTTTCTAGTTTCTCTCTTTCTTTCTGTCTTTCTCTTTTCTTCTTTTTAAATCTATTGCTAATGAAGTTTGGAGGTAAAAAGCACAGCTGGACTATGCATGACATGCCACTGTTTAATTTCTAGCTTGGAGGATGAGACGAAGAGTAGTTTTATTGTATCCTAGAAGAGAATAAAGCCACATGCAAATTCCAGCCATGGACATCTGTTTCCTCTTTGTGTGAAAGAATTCTCATATTTGGAAGGGAATCCCAGTTCTGAAGGGGCTGATGAGGGTTTGTTTTTTTTTCTTTTGATTCTTCCCCACTCTTTCAGCCTTGCTGTCCTTGCTCCCTGGCTGCAGTGTTTCCTTCAGAGCAATGTCAGCTTGCAATTTAGCATCAGATATTGAATAGGGGAATTTTGAGTTACTTTAAATGTTATACTGTAGTTTCAAAGAGTATTATTAAACTCCTCCTCAAATTTCTTTTATTGAATTGAACAGCGTTGGTGGGAGGACTTTTCCTCTCTTGTCAATTTGCAGTACTTTCTGGTTGGTATTTTCTTTAGAAGTGAGATGTGCATATCTTGCTTTGGCTCTGAAGTGCAACTATTTCTAGAAATAGCTTATTAAAAATAATTGTTAAAATCCTTCTGTGTTAGGGGAATTAAGCAGATCTGTAGAAATAATCTGGAATGATTGTTACATTAAGCTAGGCATCAGGTGCTAGGGACCACAGGGGCCAGAGTCAATGGTAATTTCACTAACCTGTAAAACATTTTTAAATAATGATTTACAGCTGTCTGGGTCTTTAAGCTTTTTTTTTTGTGTTGTTGTTAGAGTTGACTGTGTTGTACAAACAGCTCAGTTATCTAACATCAGGCCAGACATGAGAACTGGTACTCTCTGTCTATATTAATGTCAAATGAGAGTTTGGCAGAGCTCACCAGGGTTTCATATTTGCTGGCAGAAACTTACCCACATGTGTGGACCACATTTTTATTGTTGCCTTAGCCTATTTCAGACATAAATATCACTGCCTGGCAGGATGTGATTCTGTTCATTGCTGAAAAGCTTGTCTTTTAAAAAGCAAAAAATGCAAAGGAATGAAATGCTGAAGTTGTTCAAATTAAGCAGTGTCCCCAGACTGCAAGATTTTGTCACATCTGTTGTGGGAGAGGAATAAAAGGTGATAAGAAATGGCTTTTCATTGTTGGATGGGCTACCCTTTCAGGGCTATTTCTTTCTGCAAATATTAATTCTGCTTTGGGGCATAGGCTGTTTAGTCTGGTCTCTTAGGGAAACAAGGCTTGTGCAAACGGGGTGTATGCACAGGGGAGCCCACAGCAGCCTGCGCACCCCGAGATGTGTTGGCCACAGAAATGGGGCGGAAAGGCAGAGGCTGCGAAAATAAATAGAACTTCCTATATGTTTCTTGAAAATGTGTGTGTGGTGGGAGAATAAAGGTGATTAAGGGGTTTGAGGGAAGGCTTGCAATAGGAACTGAGCTTCCAACAAGGGTTGTGGAATAGGTCTCGAGAGGAAATGTGATGGAGGAAATGTGAAGGGAAAATCACCTGACTTGGTTAGAAAATTATTTGGCTTCAGAGAATCTGATGACAAAACCCAAATCTTCTGGAAGCCATGCTCCCTTTCATTCCAGACCCTGTGAAATTGCTTGTGTGGGTTCTGTTTTTAACTCAGTATGTTGTTAGACTGGCTGTAGTGGACACTGTAAGAAATGGGGACATCTCATTAGGGTCGTCTTAGTGCGGGCAGAGGTGCTGTGCTGCTTGGGCTTGGTGGTGCTTCCCACTTTGTTTGGGTTTGCATTTTCAAACTCAGTGAAAGTGTGACGTTTAGGCCCTTATCCTGCGGGTGTGATGGAGAGGAGAGAGCCCAGTGGCTGAGCAGCTCCCACTGTCATACATCAGAATCTTCCCAAGCATTTTGGAAGCCTGCACATGGCAATGTCTCGTGGGGCAAAGCAAAGCCAATAATCCCCATCCAGGTCTGGTCCCAGCCGAGTGGGGCATGGAAATTAAACACCAGTAACACTGAAAATCAAACAGCAATCATGAACAAATTTCCTCATTGATTGAAATGCTTCTAGCTATGAAATAAAAAGGGGCTTATGTCAAAAGCTTCCCTTGTTGTCTTATTAACAGCTGCATAATTTTACCACTCATTCACGCGTGTAAAAAAAGCAGATCTTGGAGACTGAATTTGAAAGCTTGATTTTTTTTGTTGTACAGCTGGATACAGAGCGTTTCCTTTTCTCTCTTTTCACAAATTTGAAGCAAATGTAGTGGGTATTGTTTCTTTTTTTTCCTATTTTTTGGCCTAGATAATAGAAGATTATGTTGGTTTTCATTTTACGTTGTAAAGAAATCATGCCATTTAACTCCAATTCAACAATGATGCAGCAGCATGTGAAGATATATGTATCTTCTCATAAATGTATTACCACATATTAGTGTCACATAGCTGAACTTTTTCAGTCGGTATGAAAAACAAAATTTAATTGCTACAGTTGAGTTTCAAGGCCCTGATAAATAAGAGTCATGTCTGACCTTTGTTGTGGGGCTCTGAGATGCCACCAGGGATATTACTCATTGTTCAAGATGACAAACTTCCTCTGAGATTTCAGTTTGTCAGCTCAATATACAGCAGTGACATTGATTTCTTCTCACTGCCATTTCCTGCCTGAATAGATAACAAATTTTCTGTGGCAGGTGTCTGTCAAGCTTAGTTTTGCCTGGCAGATTAACTTAATAGACTCATTTATTAATCATTAGTTGCAACACAGTGAAGCAGACAATACTCTAACTTGTGTGATGTTGAATGAATGTACCATTTTAGATTCCTTTGTGTAGCTTGAATTTAACAAGTGTTTCGTATGAATGTTTTACCTGACATTACTGATATAATGAAGAGCAAAGATTTCTGTGTTAGTTAAGTCTGACCCATTTTGAGCGTGTAGTGCTTTTCATGACAAAAGGTGCATAAGTTCTTTCTGAGACTAACAAAATTGTGTACAGGTTACAAAATGAGCCCACACAAGGGGGAAAACTAATCCAACATGCATCATACTTGGGGGAGGAAGGTTAAAATTAGGAGAAGAAAACAGATACTTGGAGTAAGATTTAAAACTGGGGCTGACCGGCTGTTGAAGTGGAAGAGAGAACCGCATTTAGGAAGGGGCAAAGCAGACCTGCAGATACAGTTGTAGGGTAGTTCTGGCACAGGCAAGTGTTTTCACAGGGCCTTCTTCCTCCGAGATGTCTTGAGATAGAAACCCAGGCTGGAGATAGCAAAGGCAGGATTGGTACTAGAGGTGGATGTTGGACAGGGCTTGTCAGAGTGGTGAAGAAAGAGGAAGAGCCGGAAGAACTTAGTGGAGAGATTGGGGGAGGAGAAAATGATAAGGAAAGGAAAAACCTTAGAAAGTGATGTCTATTGCTGCAAGAAATCACTCTGTTCGCAGTGAAAACTGACTTACTACATGTGTTGGCCCTACACAGCATACAGAGCTGTGGGAGAAGTGTGTTTGCTTTTTTCCCCTCATGTTAAGGGAGTTCTGAAAAGGAGCTGGAAATGCACAGGCACTGCTGGGGACACATGGCAGCAGGATGAGCCTAGGTAGAGATACAGGCTCTTGCTGGACAGAAGAACCTCTCATTATAGGTGATGAGAAGAGAACCACCAACCTTCTTGCTTGTGTTTTAGTTGGATTGTGGTGGCTCTTCACAATGTGCTTGTAATTCTGAAGGGAGCTTGTGAATGTGAGATCACTGGGAGATGTTCAGTAAAGTTTTCTGCCACTGATGCCCAAACCGTAAAGCTCTGGTTTCAGCTCAGCATTTGTGAGAGTGTGTGTTGCGGAAGTTGTTCTGTGACCAAGCTGTGTTCCTGGCCTTGGGAGGTATTTTTTGAACCATCCTTATGGCTTTCTTGGCTGAGCATCAAACCCAGAATGCCCCTGCACTAGATCATACTGCTTATTGCCCTTCTAGGCCACCCTGGTTAACAATACATTAACCTCTCAGCAGGGAATGTGATAAACAAAATAAAACTGCTTTAGTGAAACCAGTCATTTAATGGCAGCGTACATAAAGTGTTCTTAAAGATTTGTAAATGTAATAAGCTGCAGTCCACTGAGTAAACAATAACTGTTCCTAATTTAGCCAGTTGAGGAACATGCCAGCTTAATTTGCTTTTGTAACATTGCGTTGTTTTTTCTTTTTCTTTTCCCACCTCTCTAGATTCCTTTCTCTCTTGTACAATTTCCCCTCTGGGAGTCCTTAAAGGTAAGTCCTCTTTAATGATAGGAATATAAGTGATATGTTTCACAAAGACTTTTCGTGGTAACCTGTCTAACTTGATTATCACAATTCTGGGCACATCCAAGAATCAGTATGTATGTACCAACCTACTTGTGCACGTGAAGATCATTTGCCTGAATATTTGAAAAATAACAGGGAATATCTAACCACTAATATATGGCATGCAGTCTAAATTTTACTCCCCAGCATGCCAGAAATTTTATCTGCTGCCCTCGCTATTTTTACTGATTGGAGTAGGAACCATCTTGTGTTGTGAGGTTTTTTATTATGTTTTATTTTTTAGCATTTCACTGTTCAAGGTAACAGGCAATTGCAAATGATAATGAAAAAATATTGAGCCTGGATTTGCAGAAAGAGAGCTATCTTGATTGGATGTGTATACGTTATTGCAAAGGTCATTTAAAGGAGGTGTCAATTGAATGATATTTTAATAGTGCCATCTTTCAGAATAAAGTACTGTTCTCTTACCAGCTGGTTGCTTTGTTAATCCTAGACAGAGCAAGGATCTAGATTTTTGAACAGGGAATTTGATTTGAGTCATGTAATTTCTCCGTCCCTCTTTTTTTCTTTTAACACAGTGCAGAAGACGAAGGAAAGTCAGTTTATTTTCTGGTGCTTTGAGAACCTAGGTTGGAAGCACAGAAAATTATTGCAGATGAGGGGGAAGGGCTTTAAATTGGAAAGGGGAAGATTTAGATTAGACGTTAGGAAGAAATTCTTCGCGATGAGCGTGGTGAGGCACTGGCACCGGTTGCCCAGGGAAGCTGTGGATGCCTCCTCCCTGGAGGTGTTCAAGGCCAGGTTGGATGAGGCTCTGAGCAACCTGATCCAGTGGGAGGTGTCCCTGCGCATGGCAGGGGGTGTTGGAACTGGGTGATCTTTAAGGTCCCTTCCATTCTATGATTGTTAAAAGCATTGTGGCATGAGAGTAACTGGAGAGAGAGTAATTTTCTTCTTGTTAAGGGTGCTGGGCTTCTGAGGGAGCCTGGCACTGAGACCCAGACTGGGCTTGTCCTCTCACTGTGAGTCAGTAGCTTGGGTTGTTCTGGAAGTATGAGTCCACAGTGCGAGTGTTTACACTAGAGGCTTCAGGGACTCAAATATAAAGAGGAGTCCAGAGACAGGAGGAGGGTGAAATACATCAAGAGCTTTCACAGCACTGAACTACGTTTTGCAGAGGAATCCTTAGGAACTCGGTGAGCTTGGTGTGATGCGGTGTCTGGGCATCATCCCATTGCACAGGCTCGCTTTGACTGCCTTATTAGGAATCTCTTTCCCTGCCAGTGTCCAGGAATGGCTTTCTGTAAACCCTTCCACAGCGATGCTGGCCTGACCTGCCAATTGTTGGTGCAGCAGCCGTGTCTGGGAGCAAGAGGTGAAAGTGCTTAAAAAGTGTAGTGTTCTTGCCAAAACCCACATAAACCAGCAACATAGCGTAGCTGTTTTCAGAATGTAAAGTTGTTTTAACTACTGTCCACGTAGCTGTGACAATGAAATGTATTGTTTAGATTGCAGGCTTTAAAGAAGACAGTTTGAATTTAGCTAGCTGCAGGAGTGAGTCACTTAGGATGAGACATCATGTTTAATCTGAAGAGGTCAGTGAAGATATGAAGAGAAACAAAACTGAGTTAGTTTGTTATATGGACTGGGTGCAATATATTCTTCTGCCTTGGAAACCAAGAGCAGAATATGGCAAAAATCAGTCTTTGACTCAGCATATGGAGAGAGCTCAAGGTTTGTCACATCAAAGCCAGGCAGTGGAAGCAGATTACATTTTGTTTATCTGAGTGAAGGTCTTAAAAAAATTGCCCTGACAGTATAACAAAGGAAAAAAAACCATTATGGTCCCATCGACAAGCTGAATGTGGTCAGTACATCTATAGGAGTATGATTCAGGGTAGGGTTTTTCATGGGTGCATGAGGGGAGCATGAAGGAACATTTATTAGGAAGAAGTAGGAGTGCAAAGGGCAAGAGATGAATGGCATGAAGCCTGAACATAGATGAATTTACTGAGGCTGTTGGTTGGATAATGTCTGAGGGACTATTCTTCACTGCTTTAATGGGATTTCTTGAGAAAGTAAATGCAGGAGCAGTAGTGTGTGATGTTTGTGGATCACCTCACAGAGGACAACAGAAGAAGTGCTGTGGCTGTGTCATTTTTAAAACCATTAGTACAAAGTTGCATAAGCTGATGGATGATAAACAGAGTCTCATAATTCCCTGAACAAGCTAATCTCCATAATAATGAGGAAAAATATCTTTCCACTGTAAAAGACAGCTAGTGAGGAACATGGAAGAAGAAGTTTCCTTTTCCTTCACATATGTGCTGGCTGCAGCCAGCAGCAGGGTATTAAGCTTAAAGAAGCCTAATAAAGGCTTGTAATAGGCAGCAAATCAGGTGGTTTATATTCCATTTTCTCTATCTGCTTTGCTCCAAGCCACTACGGCTATTCTTTATGCATCCAGTGGGTATAAGCCAGATAGTTCAGGTGCACAGTTTTCTTCTGTCTGTGAGTTCTGTCCTGTGTGAGAATAAACTTTCATACCAATCACTAAACTAAGTTAGAAGAAGAAGAGAGAACATCATATAGACTACTGAACTATACCAGTTACTTACACTGTGTGTGCTGGAAAAGAGGGTATTGCAGTAATTAGCAAGGAACAGATACTATTTCAAAAACTGGCTTTACTTCCAATTCAAGTGAACAAACTCTTTAGAAACGGTCAATAGATTCATTTCTTAGATCACAGATTCAAGAAGCAACAGTAAAGAAATGATGGTGATTTTAATAGAAACAAAAACCTTCTTTTTTTTGGCTCTAAGTAACATTCACTGCTATATTGGTTTCTTAATGTCCTTTTCCTTCCCAGTTCTTCATTTTTCTATGTTTTAATTTAGGCATAGATTATTGATATAAACCAAAGGGAAGAAAGAAACTGTGCTATGATGTATGAGATTTCAGGACAGATATTGTAATTCTCTACTCAGGTGAGGTAGTGTACTGCTTCTCTGTCTTGTTAACCCAAGCCTTACAGCTAAAACAATTTTGAAAGTCTTCTCGGAACTGAGGAAGAGAAGGGGTATTTCAAATTTCATTCACTCTCTCCTACACCAGCCCTTGGAGGAACACTGTGGCTGATAACCAGTGTGGCAGTTTGATCATGTTTAGGTACTTTTATGTGAGGCTAATGCTTCTGATCCCTCTCAAAGCCAGCTGGCCTGAAGAACAGCAGCAGAACATGGTTGTGTGCTTCCCAAATGCCAGCCAAGCACACTGCCTTCCGTATTAGTTCAAGTTTTGAAATAACACTGTAAGATAGAGTCCCCTTGTCTGCTGCTCTGGAATTTCCAGGGTGCCTCTGTAACTTGCTTTGGAAACACTGTATGTGTGTTCTTCATAGTGGGAATTTCAAATTACAGGGCCTGTGCTTTTGGCATGAGATTGTGGTGGGTTACAGGGAGTCTGGTGCAGCTCCCTTGCTTTCGCCCTGCTGCCAGGGGTCTGAGTCTCCACTCAGCACTGTAGCACTCTCCTGTAGCACTGTGGAGTTCATCCCTTTTCTGTGATCTTCTGTCCTGCTCTGTTCAGGCATTTTATTCAGCGCATCTGAGTACCTACCAACAGCACATAAATGCTGTTGTTTCAAGTTGCTTTTTAATCCATATTTTTTTTTCTTTTAGATCTAACTGAGAATTAAAAGACAACTTTACTTTCTGCTGTGGGAATAGTGCATTTTTTTTTTCAACTAAACAGAGTTTAAACCTCCATCCCAAAGTCGAGAGCCTCTGTTTAGGTTTGAGTCTAGAAACATCTTGTCAAAAATACCGGCATTTTATGTCTGAGTGGAAATGGTCAGCTCCCTCGGAGAGTAGTGCTGTGCGTGAGATAAACCTGTCTCAGGTGAAACAAGACTCAGTCCTCTTGGGTTTTATATTTCTGCATGTTGGCTGCGGTTCACAGCCCCTGAGAGTTACTCTAGTGCAGCTGTACATGGAGAATGCTCTCTTTATAGACTAAATGTATTGTATGTCTTGAGAAAGGCTCTGGTAGCCAACAAGGGGGGAAGGAATAGACAGGACGGGAGGACATAGATCTCAAATGAGTAGACTTGAAAAATAAGGTTTTTTTTGTTTGGTTGTTTTTTTAAGGAGTGAAAATAAACCTGCTATCCTGGGAACCTTTTGTCTTTTTCATTAGACGTGTCTGATTCTGAGATGAGACACTTGGATGTTGCTAAGACAAACGTCAGGGTCAGGCTGACTTCACCCTGCAGGCTCTGTGGGCTCTTGCAGATGCAACCTCTCTGGGAGGGCTGGCACAGACTTTGCTGCTCTGCTGGCCCAGAACCTACAAGGAATGATAAAAATCTTAGACTGACAATGCTCAAGGTGATGTTCTGGCTCTTCTGGCGCTCTGTAGGGCCAAGATTTCCCTCTTTGTCTCGGTGCTGGGCAAAACCTAAATCTCTTGGACTTTCTATGGCTATAGTGACCCCACGTGCTTTTTTTGTCGCTGTCTTTACCAATAATGCAATTTTCTCAAATCTGTAAGTCTCACAAATTAACAGGTGTTTTACAAAGAGACATTTGGTTGGACCTTCAGAGGCAATAGCTGCAGACGTGGTGCTGAGATACAGGGGCAGGGCTCTCTTGTGGAATTTTGTAATGACTGTGGTAGCCTGTGATAGCAGTGTAAGATGCTGAACAGAGGAGTGTTTTGGCAGCTTCAGGAGAAGGGAACAGTTTGCAGAGTACACAGAGAGAGTTTCTACCCTGTGAAATGAGGGACATCACAATAAAGAGGATGGAGAGAGTCCATCCATTCCCCTGTGGGCTGAGCAGTAGCAGAAGCTTGGTTGGGTCAGAACAGAAGTTTTCCCAGTTGTTCCTAAACGGGGTCCTGCCCACACAATGGAGAGCAGGCTTGAGACTGGGTTTCCACTTCCTTAGGTCCCTTGTTTTCTGTCCAAATTCAGCTGTTACACCAAGTATGAGGCACTCTTGTAGAGAGGAACAGGGCATGGGAAGTCTGCTGGTGGACTGGACTATAGGTCTACATGAGGCCATTGGCATGTGTACCCATTTGCTTGGTTCTCGTTTCACCCTCCAGAGAGCTCCATTTCTGGTGGCCAGTATAGGCTGCACAGCGTGTGAACAAGTGTGGTTCAAGGGTGGGCTCAGCCTTGCTGGTGGCTGTCAGTGCAGGTATATCTGGGAGACATATCTTGAAACGTGCTGTGCAAAGGCTGCTTGGTGAGTTTCTGTGGAGGGTGAGGACTCTCATCTTGGTTGGAGCTCGTTGCACCTGACTTTTAAAGTTAATAAGAATGAAAAGTTTACGGAATGCTTCTGCCCAGGCAGCTGGGGTTCTCAGCAGTAATACGTGTTTATAACTTCACCATTGAAACAATAAACCACATGCTATTTCCTTCTTAAAATTTACAATCAAATCTGTTGCTGTTTAACGGGGTAAGTAGAAGATAGAGGAATGTAGCCAAACTGGGCCTAAAATGGTTTTCCCTGCTTCATAGGTAGGTGACAGCTTTCCTTTTTTTCCTGGAGAAGCAGTCTAGTATTTCTTTTCTGCTATGCTCAGCTGCATATAAGTCAAGAGTAAATGAAACCCAGGCCTGGCTGTAAACCCATTTCCTTGCAGCACTGTAGTAAGTGTTCTACCATGCCTTGCTCCCTCTTTGAGTAACCATTGGGCTGATGTAGGGATTAAGTCCTAACCGTTAAATAACGCTAACGTGTCTGCCATTTGCTTAGGTGCTGTATCAGGAAAACAGATTTCCACGGCGGCGTTTCCAGGCGTGATGTAACTTGCAGCCAGTGTGGTGTGTGCATGCCATTAGCATAACGGCTGCATTTTTCTCACAAAAGAACAATGTACCCAACAGCTGTTCAGCAAACAGCCCTTGCTTTATTACTGTCACAATAAGTGTCATTCACACAGTCTTGAAGCACAGTCGGAGGAATGCTATACGCCATCTGCACCAAAGAGAAAGAAACAAATGCAATCCTTACAGCTCTGCAGACACGTTTGAGAAAGTCAGATGGTCTTGGATCATCAATGCAGCATTTGAAATGGCAGAAGTAAATCAGACTCACACAGTCTGTAGGTACAGAGCCAGATTGTGATGCTCTTGGTCATGCCTAGACCGCAAGTAGTTCTCCAGTAGTCACGGAGCTTGCCAGTGACGGCTGGGGTTGTTTGGTAGAATACAGAAGTAATCAATGTGAAGGGCTCACCATTTGATTCAGACTCTTGCTTCTTGCTGAATAACCCTAAAAGACTCATGTAATCCTTCCGTGTAATTTATTCACATACACCTCCATGAAGCACGGATTTATTAGCAGGTAATAGCAGTGCAGAATCCCAAGGAAAGCCATCCTAACTTCAAAGTGATTTTTCAGAAGGGCATTTTCCTCCCCAGACACATATATGGCCCTCCGTGCCATGGAAGCTGAATGTAGCTGGCATATTGTGTCCTGCCTTGCCATGGGAACACTCTTCTGAAGACATTTTCTTTAACCAGGCTTTTAGCACATCCATTTTGATTTATATTCAAATGGGTCGCAGACATCAGTGCAGCATTATATAGGGAGAAAAAGGGAAGGAAATGCTTTTAACATGAAAAGTACACTGTTGCATGTAGGCCAGCTTTTGTTCTCTTTCTCTCAGTTTATCTAGGATTTGAGTGGGTTTAATTCTAGGGCCAAATACAGCACTGGCATAAGCAAGCACAACTCCATTAGTGCAAATGGAGTCTCAACATTTATGTCAACAGCAAACTTAGATCATTGAATTTTTCCCATGTTTGGGTTTATATGTTTCTTGCAAGATAATATACACATGTACTGCACATATGCTGTACATATGCACATGAAAAATTCACTGGGGAGGACTTTTGGCTCTGTGCTTTTTGACTTTATGTATAGAAACTGCGATCAGCTTATGAATGTTTTGCTTCTCCTGTAGCTAATGTGCCATGCATCTGTAGGGATCAGCCATGCAGAATGCCACGTTGCAAGTAAAATAATGAGTAGCAAAGGGAAGGTTGAAAATTGCTTTCCTTTCCTCAGTCTGCAGGACTGCACATGCTCACAAATCCCTGTGATTAATTCGGAGAGATTTTTCTCCCCTCTGTTATCATAAAGTTGAACACTGCCTTGAACAGAGGGGTGCGTAGAAATACTACAGATGCTTATCATTGGAGTGAATTGTAATATTTACTCAGCTGCAGGCCTCAAGTTTAGCGTGTGCCATAAAGTCCTCTTGCTTCTTAGTGCCTGAGGAACAGCAAGGCCAAGACAGAGATGTCTCAGTCTCTGCAATGCTTCCTGCAGTGTTTTTGGTGTTGGTCTGGTCATCAGGTTTGAGAGAGATGTGTGTTGCACTTCTCCAATATCACCATAGCTTAGGTGTCTTGAACATAGACCAAGACTCAGCTGCTCTGGGAGCACTAAACTGACAGATGATTTCTGCCCCAACCTTTTACCACAAATGGCAAAGGTGACAGGCATGCACGGGTGAGGAGCTGGTCGAAGTTATTGACCATCTGGAGCCCAGGTATCCTCAGCACATGAGGAGCTCACGTTTGTGGGCACCATATGCTTCCCCCTGTGTTTAAAGGCGGTAATATTTTATTTATTTGTTTTTTAAGTTGATAGACCTTAAAGTCTTTCAAAGTGTGACTTTTTTAAGTTTGGAAACAAGGGACTTTTCCAAAGCATCTTCTACCCATTAAAATGGGGTGTCCTTGTATTCTCAGTATCTAAACGACTAAGTGACATTTGTGGTGAGAGGCAGAGGACGCTGGCCTGTGGGACAGCGTGAAATGGAATTGTTAGGAAGAAAAGTGGGTTCTGCCCACATACAGAACTTGACCCTTCTCTGCGAACATTATCCCTGTGAATAATTGGAAATCTGCATTCAGGCTTCCCGCTGTGCCCTGTCCCTTGAGGACACACCCGCTGTATTGCTTTACATGGTGCAGCAATGCCCGGTGAGATTTACATATATATCACTGAAAAGTGTTTACAAAAAAAATTAGCATGTGATTGAGCTGGGAAGCTGCAGAGGGCCCCAACTGTATGAGTTTCCATGCACTTCAGCCAGAAGATTTATTTCCAATTTGTTATTCATAAGGGAAGAGCGAGAGATTGGGATGGGGTCCTTTGAAGTGGAAAACAAAGTCTTCTATTCAGCCTTCAGCTTAATAGAATACACATGACACAGGCTTGGCATGGCGGCCCGCTTTCATGTAACGTGCTCCTTGTCATTTTGCTTTCCTAGGCTGTGAGTGCTAGTGGGAATGGGTATTGCCCTGGAAAGTCTCCTTATCTCCTGCTGCCTTCTGCAGGAGCAGCACAGTGTAAGCAAGTAGGAGCCAGTTGGTGATGGTGGTGGGGAAACCAGGCTGATCCAACTGTTGCAGTTGCGTTGCTCGTAATTCCTGGTTTATGATTTGTTTTGAAAGAACACGTGTAGAAAAAGCAGTGTAGTTGCAAGGCTACTGCAGGCTTTATGTGGGTGATTCTGCCCTGTTTGGAGGTCCCCAGGCAGGGAGCTCTGAGCCTGCCTCTGACACCGATCTTCTGTGTGACCTAAGCTCTCGCTGTTCCCCCCAAGTGGAAGTGGCTAAAGGAAGGCTTTTCTGAATTTGTGCAGCATAGATGGCAGAGCGAGGTCTGGGCACTGTATCACTGCCAATAACCAGCACTTCTGTCAGAAGCTGCTGCATTGGGGATGTGTGTATGAACTCTGTATTTCTTTCCAGGAACAAGGCCCCAGTTTTGCAGTGATGTTGTTATTGTCTGTATCTACAAGCCTCTCGTAGCTTCTCTGCTTTGCCCTGTGTTATTTAAGCCATGCTCAGTGCAGCACAAAGGCAAGTGTTTTTGAAGAACTTACAAGTCCAACATGCTGCAAAGATCTGTCAATTAGTGGGTCCATAGGCTATGAGAGGAAACATGTGTGACCTTCAGTACATCAGCTTGGCCCACAGCCTGAGTGTGGTTAGAAGTAATTTGAACCAGAGCCCTGCTGGTCCTCTTGGCCCTGTGACACTTGTTCCTCTCAGCTTCCTCCGGGATGATGTCCTCACACCCCGCTTCTCTCTTGCTCTTCTGCCTGTTCAGGTTTAGAGCTCTGGGTGAATCACCAAAATCAGAGATGGAAAGAAATGCATGAAGTCATCTCATCCTGCCCTTGCCAGCGCAGGATTATTCCCCACAGTACAGTCTTGAGTGCCTTCTCTAGTCTATTTTTAAATTACTCAAAGGAGAGGGCTTTCCTCTCCTCCCCAGGGAGGCTGGCTCTGCTGTTCAGTAGACCTCACCGTTGGGGAATTTTCTTCCTGTTCTCCAGCCTCAATTCTCCTTTTCCCTAATTTAATTGAACTGTTCCTGGCTCCACCCTTCTAAGCAATTTTCCATATTGCATGACTGTTGCAAATACCTATTGTCAATTCACAGGCATAAAAGATGGGAACTCATCACCGTTTGCCTTGCTTGGCAAAGGCTCTTTGTGCAGAATTGTACTGGGAAACCAGGCTTTATCCGAAACTAGATTTCAGAGCTACATGCCAAGAAATAAAAATGACCTTTTCCTACTTCTTTGGACAGTGCCATTGACATAAAACCCCATCATGAGTGAGAACAGACTGGGCTTCTGGCAAAGCCGTGAATGTCTGTATTAATGTGCTGGTTTTCCTCTCAGTCCTCAGCAGATCTTCCATGGTGCTGTTTTGCATGACAGAAGTAGCAGTTCTGAGTTCTCGGGTTTAGTAGTAGAGGGGTGCACATTTGGAAAATGTGTAATGAAAAAATACCATAAGTCTGTCTTCATCAAGTAGCTCCAGCAGTTACATTTCTAAGCCCTCACTTCCAGTCTGAGGTTTCTTAAGCACCTAAAATGTTTTGAAAATGAATTTTGAAGGTTGGATTTGTGCTTTGACAACAGCTACATGCTTTTGAAGGTAGTGCCTTTTTCTTAGGGGATGTGTCCTTCATCCAACAGGACTGACTTGCAAGAAAACCGTGTGTCCAAAGAGTGTAAGTTATTCCAGAAAAGCATCTTATGGGTTTGAAGAATTATGAATCCCTATTTATTTATTTATGAGATGAAAATCAGTTTCTACTGTGGATGACAGCAGAATAGAAGACTATACTGAAAACACCAGGAAAAGAATGGCTAGCATTAAAGAGACTGAAATCCCTTTAGTGCTTTCGTTCACCAGAGCTGCAACTATTTAGCTATGGCAGGATACCAAACAACATTGTGGCTGGCCATTGTTGCTTGAACAGTTTGATTTTTAAAACATTCAACTGAGATATAACCAAGCAGCCAAGTTGGAAGATGCGAGTCTCAAGGACAGTGTGTTAAATGAAGTCAGCAAGTGAGGGAAACGAGTTCCCATGCTTGAGTGGAAAGTGGCTGTACAGCAGACCAGGAGCCTGAGAGCAGTATCTCCACCTGGCACAGCTGTCGGGTTGCTTTCAGGAAAACTTGATCTTGTAGAAGTAATACGGCTTTAATAAGAATGAGGCAGTGCCACAGCTATGAAATAAAATTACTGATTTCTCTGTGGTCCTCAGAAGGACTGTGGATCCCATCCCTTTTTGCTCAGCACTGGTCCTCGCATCATAAACCAGAACCTTCTCCTCCAGAGAACTTCCAATGTTAAATATTTCAGGAGATGGAAAAGGGGGATAGAGCAGGGTGGAGAGGAGAGAACAAAGTGACTGTAGTTGACATAATAAAAACCATCCCAGCAGGCATTGGCCTTTGTTGCTGATACCGATCTGACTCATCAGACTGTTTAATGTGATTCTTGAGATGTGTTTTTTAGAAGGCACCGTTCTTGTTGGTGTTTTTAAATGTGTGTGTTTAAAGGATGGTGTGAGTTGAGTGGATTGGAGCTTAGTGTGTGGCAGCTGTGGAGAGAAGGCTGTGTGGTCCCTAATGATGCCAAGTGAGAAACAGAGACACACCTGCTTTGGGATACAATGGGAGTGATAAGAGTAATTTCTTAATGATGGGGTTTGGGGGGGAGCGTGAGGGGAAGGGTTGGTTTAGGAGACATAGTGGGGCAAACAGGACTTCTGTCTCTCTGTGCTGGGGTCTGTTATTTTACATGGGAGTGTTTGGTACAACTGGGCTGAGCTGATATTGGTTTTTGCATGGCATCCCCCCCGCTCAGTGTTTTGTTTTGCACTGTTTTAGCTGCCAAAAAGAAAACACATTCACAAAATATTTGCAAAGTTGTATGGCCACAGGCTTAAACACATACATATGAAATCCCTGAAAGCAATTTGCTTCAAGCCCTCCTCAGTTCCAGACGTCTTTCTCACTCCATCTGCTCGTTCAAGTACACAAGTTCCTTGGGAAAAATCACTTATTACATCACTGAAAAATGCCACAAAAATAGCTTTTCACTTAAGTTCCCATCCTCAGAGTTAACTCACATGGGGATCAGATAGATTCAAGCATTTAATAACTTTTTATTTTCCTTTCTCTTTAAACACAGGATCTCTGGTCATGGAAGCAGGGTCACGTGGTGGATTCTTGGCAGTCAGCAGTCTGTGGAGCTTTTGCAGGTGCAAAGGATTATATGTTATACTGGGAAAGACTAAAGAAGAAAGGGAAAAATGTGCAAATCTATTAAGTATAGCAGAACAACATTCCTTTGTAATTCAAGTTTGTTTAGAAGACAAGGGATTCAGTTGTTGTTTAGAAATAGAGAAGTCAGCAAAGGAAAGAGAAGGGGTAAAAAAAACCTCAAACAGGGTGTCTGTTTGAAAGACAACCAATTTGTTTTTGACAAATTTCTGTTATTTAAAAACCAGGGGCCTGTCAGTCAGGCTTTGCAATTATTTCAAAGTTGATTTGTAAAATCCTCATCCAGGAGAAACTTTGCTTGGGTGGGGGTTTGTGCAGCTGCCTGCTCTGAGCACTTCCCCGGGGGCTGAAGTGATTGCAGCAGAGGCCGTGATTCACCGTTCATGTGACAGCTCTGACAGCCGTGTAGATTAACTAGAGTCAGGAGAGCAGAGGCTAGCGCTGCACAGCCCCCAGGCAAAAGCCTTCCGCAGCAAAAAAACCCCAGAGGACGAAACATCTGGGCAATCTCCAGACACTAGAACAAGAGTAAAGAGTGGCAGAATACAATACTGCACTATTTATTACTGAACAAGCCAGAAGTTAATTGGATTCTTCAGTAGGCGTCTTGATTTTCGCCTACCGTAGTTGTTTCCAAAAAAAAAAAAAGAGAAAAATCAATTAATGACTCATCAGTATAGCTGACAAGTTTGAGGGAGGAGAGACTCAACTGTCTTAATAGAAAAAACAGATTAGTAGTTAAAAGATGGATAGCCAGAGCGTTTCCCCAAGGAGCTAAAATACATTTTGAGATTCCAAACCAGAAACAGAATATGTGGAAAAAATAAATCCTGTTTAAAGAGAAATTATAGCATTTCTTGAAATAGAGATTATCAAAAGCAAAGTGTGCTCTTTGATGACTTATAAAATCAGAGCCATTGCGTCATATGCCTTTTTTTAAAAAAGCTAAGCTCTGTTAGGGGAATTGAAGTATTAATAGCAGCAGAATTCCAGCAGAGACTGAGGCTTCGTTTTGGTGGGCGCTGTAACTGAACAACTGAGAAAGGATGTGCGGCTGTGAGTGCACACAGTTCAGTAGCTCCAGGGCATGTGAGCTGCAGGGGAATGGTTTGGGTAGAATTGATTCCTTTTTGGGGCAGAGGGGATATTTTAGATGATCTCTTGTGGTCTTGTCCAGCTGTATTTTCTATACTTATGCAATGAGAAGGAGGGTTTATTCTGCTTAAGTCAGTCTACTGCTGGATTCTAGACTGACTTTATCAAATCAGTGCAAACAAGGTCAGAGCAATTAACACAGATCATTCATTTCCATTTTGAAGCAAAACAAGCTACCAGACTAAAAATGCTTTAAAACACAATCTGTACGTCTGCAGGTGTGATAGGGGATCATTAATTTACCTCTGTTGATTTTTTTTACAGTCAGATTGATGCAAAAACCGTGTTCAGGCATGTTCAGAGAGCTGGAAAGGTTATCTGATTTACCCAAGGCCTTGCGGAGTAATTTCCTGAAGTCTCATTGGTACCTCAATTGGAAATTTAGCCCAGTGCCTCAATTTCCTTCTCTGTATTTTTTGATTCTGACTAGTTATGCTTGGACTTGCCACTATTTGATGGATGATCAGTAGTGTCTGCTCGCTTTCTAGCAGAAATATCCCAGAAGGAGCTTCCAGAAGCATGGTCGTGCATGAATGCTTCACTGCCCTTCGGCAGAGGCCAGGAGACCTTTGTGCTGGAGAAGTCACCAGGTCCTGGAGCAGCATGGAGACTTCCAGCTCCATGCTGGTGGTGGATGAGACAGTTCAGCCTAGCTTTATTCCCCAAGCACAAATCTTTGCAGATCTGGAGTTGTATTTTGTAGGTCGTGTTTTAATCAGTGACGATGTATGTTCTCTGGGTTATCCTTACAGCTTCACTTCCTCCAGCATGGTTTGTCATCTCCATTTGTTCTTTCCCACTTTTCCTTTCCACCAGTGGTATTTTAAGCCTCCTCTCTCATGTCTCCTTTAAGGACCTGCTTCAAAACTCATGAGGTTAAACTGGTTTTAGATGGGAACGTTACCCTTCCATCTCCATTGCCTCCCTCTGCAGCTGTGTAACAGGCAGGACCTGTATTGATCTTCTGATACCACATCCCTTCTGCTTCAGTGAAAATATTTAACCTTTTTGCTGAATGCACGCAATGGAAAAATAATTTCCTGCTTTCTGAAGAATGGATTCCATGGTTAAAAATTATTAACTACCTACCTACAGCTTCAAACCAGAGAAGAAAAATGAGGCCAAACTCTTTAGCCATTCCTTTCCACCTCATAACAAAAAATACTGAAATCCCACCAGTACCCTGTGAATAAAATAAGAAGGGTGTGTCCATCTGAGTGATTTAAAATTATCATTTCATAAACCTTAAAAGGAAAAGACTACCCAAGAAACAACCTTTAAATGCAGAGATACTGTCAGATGCCACCATGGCAGTAGTGGGGAGGTGGAATCACACAGATATGCTTTTCTCCTGTGATCTTTACTTGAATTCAGTACTTTCTAAAAATATGTTAGAGGTCCTGAGGGGCAGGATAACAAGCTGAAGCAAACTGAAAGAAACGTCCTGTTTGGCTTCCCTTTAGGGCACACACACACACACACACTTGTGTGTGTTGGTTAGTTCCTAGGTAAATTATAAGTGATTCTTTGGCGAAGACGGAACAAAGAGCAACAATATATTGAATTCCATCCCCAGTGCCTGTGCAATGGCAGTGGTTTCAGCCAAAGTGCTGCGAGAGGCCCAGCTCTTCCTTCTTGAGCGCACATGTGTAAGATGTATGCATGCAATCCACAGGCTTTTTATAGATGTGGAATAGGCATGAGAATAACTATCAGAGATTTGGAATCCTCTCTGTCTCATCTGTTGATAGTTTAATCCCTGGAGGCCTTGTCCAGCTTTATCATCATCTCTGGTGCCTTAACTAGAGGAGATGTTTGGAGCAGTCAGGGAGTGAGAGAAGGCGATATCTGAGCAGCCAGTGGGGAGGAACCCAGGGGTAGATCTACATGATAATTTGAGCCTGAGGTTGTGTTTAAACCAAACCTTGCCTCATGACTGAGCTGTTTGGATACTGGCCCAGATTTGGACGCAGACTTTGTTAGGCTGAAGGCAGAGGAGGGAATTGTCCCCGTGCTGCTGGCAGGCCATGCATGATGGTGGTTGCTCTCCGTGCTGGAGTCTTGAGTCTTCTCTGGGTTTAGGCTGGCTGGCTGGACTGCTGGACCCCAACCCTGCCCTGTAGCAGGGCAGGCTGGCCCAGAAGAGCTTGTGGGTGGGTCTCGTGTGCCCTCTGTGGAACTGGGCCAGTGACAAGGACATTCTGCCATCAGGTATTAGCTGTTGGGAAAGCAAAGCGCTGCCCTGGAGCAGTGAGGCAGCTCGAGCTTGTCAAAGAACCTGCTGTCCACTTAATGTGATTGACAATTGTCCCTGTTAAAGACTCCTTCTTTCTCCCCATGGTAAAAAAAGCCTGTCTTAACATTAATAATTAATGCTTTTTGGTGACAAAGTCACAGGGAATGGAGGTGCAAGGCAAGTGAATAATAAAGCACTAACAAGAGCTTTTTGCACATTAGCAGGCAAGACTTCCCATCACTTTTGTTTTGATCTAATTGGCTCTGACAAGATTACACACTGTGTCTAAAAGCCTCTTTATAGGTCTGAATAAATCTCAAGATTTCCCTGCAGTACCTGCTTGGACCATGCTTCTAACCCTGAAGTGGTTAAATTGCTGGAGCAGCAGTGTTTTCCCTCTTAATTTTCCTGCTGAAATCCAGAGAGGTTCTTCCTCTGGTCGCTTTGCTCTGCCATTGGCAGGTGCTGTTCCCACAGTCATAAGGGACCAGAATAAATTTCTTTCTAAACAAATTTAACATAATATCAACAAAATAAAAGTCCAGTTGTGAACTGATTGATTGGAGAGTTCTAAATAAGACTGTGAACTTGGAAATCGGTCAGCGTTAAGAGGATGCTGTGAGATTTAGTGTTGGACCTCTGCAACTTCTTTTTTCAACCCAGATTTGGGATTCAGGCTTGAGTCAATCCTGGGTACCCAACAGCAGCCAGTCCAGAAAATAGTAACGAAGACAGGCTCAACCTGGATTTATTTTGTATTTGTAAGGTGGGCTAATTCAAGCAAGGACATTAGTCAAGCACAAGTTCCTATTTCTTGGAATGAGTTTGGCCTACCAAACTGGGCTGGTGTTGCAGAAGGGGATGCCAGGAGTCCAGCCAGCTGGCAGAAATATGGAATCAGGAGGAGCCACTGCGATACCCAGAAGGGTTACTTGGGCCATTTAGAAAGGGTGAGAAGTTAAAATGGTACAGAAAAAAAAAGATGCAGAGAATGAAGGAAAAATTCCTTTTGTGGGATCTTATTTGAGGCATGTGTCAAAGAACCTGTGAAACATTTTTTTATAGCAGCTGCAGTTCATTCTGCAGGCAACCACCTTACTGTGGGCCTAAGGTTATGCATTGTTCTCAGGTAAAATATTTCCCTCTCTTCTGATATTTCTGGGTTTCCATTTGCATGTGACAACTAAAAAGGGTAAGAAATGCCAGCAGGATCCTAGGGGAATATCTTAAGTGTTGAAGACTTTTTATTCTTATTGCCAAGTAAGGGTAAATCATTTTCTGCAGACATCTGTCACTAGCACTTCCATCAAGAACCAGTCACTGGGAAAGTGTGAGTAGCGCTGGGATTTTCTGTTTAACACCTTGAGCTTGGTAAAGTTTAGCTGCTCAGCTGATGTATGAATATACAGTGTCCATTGTAACTTCTTGGGAGACAGATGGTGAATTTTCTGCTACTGTATTAAGTTTTGTTTTCCCAACAGAGGAGTTTGTCACTAGGTGTATTAAGAAACCAAGAGATTTCTCCTGTGTGCAAATCCATCCTACTTGCTGAACCCAAGTTACCACCAGCTCCTTCTAGGGCAAGGAAGACAGGAGCCTTCTCTGGGAGGGAGCTGGTGAGTCTGTCTGGGCACAGACTGCCTGCAAAGGTGCCTTTTGCTCTGTCAGCTCTGCAGAGAAGCTGGGATGGTTAGGAGTGTGAAGTTGGATGTGTCTGGGCCTTTCTTGCCCTCCCAGGACTTTGATACCTGCCTTTCCTGGTTTCTGACTAGTTGAGCAGACTCCAGCCTTTTGTGAATTCAGTGACAGCAGGAATAGCCTAAAGGAGTCATTGAAAGATCTGTTGGGCCTTACAGTGCATTAGGCAGTGCAGTGCACAGCCCTCCTATTTTGGATGGCTGAACTCTGGCTGCACTGGTTTATATCTGTTGCATTAAACTCATGATTGGGAACAGTTGTGTTGAGGTTCCTCTACCCAGTTACAGTAGATGGGACTGAGCAATACCCTGCTAGCACTGCAGCCTGTTCTTGGATACCTGTGTGTCAACGTTGAAGTAGTCCCTCTAAAATTTCCTTGGACGTTTAGGGTTAAGGCTGGAGCCATTTTGTCAGACTCACTACCTTCAATTAAATGCAGTTCCCAACAAATGCTGGCTTTAATCTTGTGTTTTTCTGAAGCATGTACAAATTTGCATTTCATTTAGCTGCTATCCTGCTGCTTGTTGTGATTATGAAGCATTTTATTGTTGCTGTGGTCATTCTAAATTGTTTGGTAAATCTGTACCAAATACTTCCCGGTGATGGAAAAAGAAACATTGAAATATTAATAACAAAAGAGTCTGAAAAATCCAGATGTTAGCTGGGGATAAAATGGAAACCAATCAGCCTTGATTAAACTTTTCAGTTAAGAATTTGGGAGCATTGTATCAGGCTAAATGATGTTTGTTCTAATCACTCTATCAGCCAAGATTGAAGCTTCTGTCAGTAAAAAACTGTTAAGAACAAATGCATTAAAAAATTACCAGCTTCTGATGAGGGGAATAAGTCTGATGTGTTACAGTCAGCACTATGGCTGAGTGATGTATTGAGATCTTTTGCCTGATACAGGCCTGACAGCCTGTTGAATTCTATCTTGGTCTGTGGGCAAAGGAAGGGCTTCTACATCCAGACTTGTAAAGCCACTATTTTCCATGAAGATTATTTTTACTGTTCTAAAAATATGTCGCTGACATGAGTACCAAAGTTTCTATCCAGACCGTTCTCTCAAAGCCTTTGGGTCACTTACTCAAAAACTGGCTCACCATAAAAAGATTTTTGACCTTAAAGAAGGTCCAAGAATGGGCTGGAATTTAGTTTAACTTGCTCACAGTTTCTGCTTTGGCTTCTTGAGTGCAACCCATTTCTCTGGTTTTCAGTGAGGCATCACTGCGAGAAAGCTTCCGGCACCATCTGGGCTGACCTTAGACGAGGAGGAGCTGCTCAGTGGCTCGACTTGCCTGCTGTTCTTGTTTGAGATCCCAGGGACTGCACATGTGCCTTACTGCATCTCCTGAAGTGTCATGAGTTGTTCCTTTATTAACTGTAAGAAGTCAGCTTAAGGTGCCAACTGGCCCAGCCTCCTTTCTGACATAAAGCATATGGTAAGGCTAAGGTCGCTGAGCGAGAGAGAGATGCAGGTAAAACCACAAACCAGCAGGGAAGATGGATTTTTTTCATTACTTTAAGCATTTTAGAAGAAATTTTTTTCCTCTATCCCATCCCAAGAAAAGAGGGATCAATTTTTCTACATTCCATAAAACTTGGAACAGAAATAGATTATTTTTAGCTTATTCCCTCGGTACTGTGTAGGCTTCAGTCTTTGGAGCCAGTTTGTTCCCTGCTGTAACAGATACAGGATTAATACAAGCTCCCAAGAAAAAAACAGGAGAAACAAGAAGGAATTTTCAGCACAAGTCTCTCTCTCTCTTTTCTTCCCTCTTTCCTTTCTTCACTTAATGCTGATCTGATCCTTCATTTTAAATTTCCTTCACTTTGGCTCTTCCTCAGTATCAATTACTTACTTGAAATACTGCGGCCAGAGGAGGGAGAGAGAGATTAGAGTTAACGTTAGGATGGGGAAATAAGGCAAAGGGAGTAAGATCCTGGGAGAAGCAGAAGCAAAGCTGGTCCCTAGATAGCACGAGAGGCCAGGCTGTAGGCACTGGGTAAAGATATGGAGACAGACACACACACATTTGTGGGTGAGACCTGCAGATGGATAAGCTGAAGCTTTCAGGAGGAAGGCCACAGCTGAGCTGGCTGCTCCAAGAGAGAGCAAGGAGCTCTATGCATGAAGTTTGAGAGCGATTGGAGAGGATAAAAGTGCCTGTGAGGAGCAGATGGCACTTGTGGCAGCAGACTTCTGACTGTTTCTGAAGACACTTGGGCAGCTTCACATTGTTGTTCTCCAAAACAGAGCTGATTTCATTCACTGGAGATGAGCTCCAGACCAAACACTGTCTTGTCTTTTTTCCTTGAAACAGAGTTCCAAGTCTAACATATGAAGTCCTGATCCAGTCTCTCTATGTCTTCTGGGTAGCTTTGCCCCTGAAGATGTATGTTTCAGATGCAGAACACCTTTTCTTTCATTCTATTTTCCTGCCATTTGGATGATCAAGCTTTAATTCTCAAAGCAGAGCACAGTGTGGTGAACTTATTTGCCAATCTGTGCAAATAAGTAAGCAGGTCCTTCCTTTCAAACTTTTTTGTAGGTGTTGGAAGTTATCCTTACGGCCTCAAATGTTCAGAGTCCAAAACAAAAGGAGAGGAATCTCAGTGGGGGTTGTTTGGATTTACAGTTAACTAGTATAGAGCTGTTTTCCTTAAGTCAACATGGAGGGATAAAACACCCTGTGTACAGACCTTCAACAAACCTACCTGGGCTGTGACATGAGGAAACACGCTGTAGGCATTAATAATGGAGCAGTGTTGACCACAGCCATGGGAATTATAGGCAGTGTGGCATTCATGTTCACCCAACAATGTCTCACTTGTGTTTGGTATTTTAATTTGCTCAGGTGGATTTGCAGCTGCAGTCACCACACCTCTTGACGTAGCAAAGACGAGAATTATGTTGGCAAAGGTAAGAGCACAGGAGGCCAGCAGACACGTGGGTGAGTGGCTTGTGTGGTTCTCTATGGTCATTACAGAATGAAATCCAGCATCTATTAATAATGGTTTCTGCTCTTTTCCTCGAAGGCATAATTAGATGTGAATAGGTACTGCGTGGAGAACTAATGAAATTGTTGTGTTCCTTTCCTTGAATTGCTCTTCTGGTCCTTTCCCAAAGGAGCTGTCTGAGAAGAGCTTGTGCTTGTGCTAGACTTCCAGAATCTCATGCAGAGTCTTTAGGAGGAAATCCTTGCAGAGTCAGAAGCCCGAAGTTAAACTTCTCATCAGAGATTTATTCCTCTGTTGTTTTGATAATTGTTGGGATTGAGCGTGTGTGTGTGTGTCTTTTCTGAGGAGGGCTTGGCACTAGGTTTTATCTCCTAAAATTTTAAGCCATAGAGATCTTGATGGCTTGCATCTACCAGCCAGGGCAGAAGATAAGATTACTTTCTAAGATCAGTAAGTTTAGTTAAGTAGTTAAATGGCTGGAAAGTCTGCTTTTCCCATCATCATCTCACTGACCCAGAGCAGAGCTAAACAGCCCCATAGCTAGGAGCCCTCAGCAGGTGATTATTCCTAAACTTTTTCCCTGCCCTGACAGGAGCTCTTGTGTTGGCAAAGGTCAGGCATCCTGGATTTCCTGTGGATGGTTTTTACCCTATTCCTGCTGTCCCTGAGGACGGGGATGTTTCTTGTTGATGACATCCACCTCCCCAGCCAAGCCACATGCATCTGTGCTCACTGCCTTGCTGTGCTGTGTCTCTCATTGCTGGCTGTTGTACCTGCTGCAGCTTCTTTGTCTTTGGATAGTCTTGGTGATAAAATGGCCAGAACTGGGTTTCATTTACGTCTGCTGGTGTCCTGAGCAACCAGGTCAGTGTTGGTAAGGGAATAACAGTGCTCTGGGATGTTCTGAGACCATTCCCACAGCATGTTTACGTTAGTCATCCCAGCCTAAATAGATTACACATGTAAATTTGATTGTCTGTAGTCCTGCTGTTTATCCTCAGTTTGGCACTCGAGGCAATTTCCACATGGAATGCACAACTCCTGGGGGTTTTTAAGTAAACCTCCAGGTTGCTGTCCTCTTGCAGTGAGCAGCAAAGTCGCTTGTTAGTGCTTTGAGAGTGTGTTTTTATTAACATCTTACTCCAGTGTCAGCTGCTGGGTGTAGAGCTGAGTGCAGTGCAGAAGGGAATGAAGCCCCACTTCTGTAACTAGGAGTGATCACTGTGTTCTTCCGTGCCTCAGTTTCCCTTCCTGCCCTTTGCCTCATTCCTGGGGATGGGGAGCTTTTGCCTGTGCCTGGGGTGAGGAGTAGGTTAGGAAGTCAGTAATTGCTGTAAAGCAGCACTAAACAGGGACAGGAAGCTCAGTAAATAACTCAGCCTCTCTACTGACAGTTTCCAATCTCTCTCTTTGTGTGGTGCAGGCTGGTTCCAGCAATGCTACTGGGAATGTTCTGGCCGCCCTTGGAGGCATCTGGAGGACACAAGGCCTGTCAGGGTAAGGATCTGCTGGAGAAGGACATCTCAGGTGTTGCCTGTGTGTGCAGAGGAGTGGGATGGGACTGGATGGTCTGCTTTTATTTAAATATTGTCATACAGAAAAGGCTTTTCAATTGCTGTGCACATGGCCAAGGAGCAGAATGTCCCTCCAAGGAGGTCTAATGTCCTCGCTTTAGCACTGGCTGGGAGCACAGAAACAGGACCTTATTGAGGATTTATCCCTGGTACAATCTCTAAGCTTAGCTCCAGCCTTTGGAGGTGAGGGTGACTTTGTGTTTTGCAAGACTTTTCTCCATGAATGTGTGCATTTGTGTTTTGTATCCATTGGACATGCACATTGTCTTGTGGCAGTGAGTGCCACAGATGGACCGAGGTGTGTGCATTGCCCCTCCTGAGATGTCAGGGAAGGCCAACATAGGAGCCACGTGTCCCTTGTGAACAGTCTTCTCCTCCTCATGGCAATGTCCTACTGATTTGCAGGCACCAGCAAGGTCTCACTGTATATTTGCTGTTCTTGCTGTGAAGCATGGTGGGAGCATGCTGTGCCAGTGTGGTGCCACCAGCAGGGACAAGGTGAAGCTGAAAGAAGGGAGCCGTGTGCTCCCTGGCTTGTCCTTTAAACCTCCTGTCAGGTCTGGCTTAAGCACGTGCCCGTCTGGATTTGTCCCGTAAGGCACTTGTTCCAAAAATGCACATTTTCTGAGACAGGTTTGAGTGCAAAGAGTAAATCTGAGCAGCCACAGAGCAGCTCTCTGGCTGCTTTCCTCCTGTAGCTGGGGTGTCGAAATATTCTGGGCTGAGGAAGTCTGGAGTGATGTCAATCCAGCCTCTTGACTGCCTCACTTTACCCAATGCTGAGATGGAGAGTTGCTCCAGGGAGCAGTGTTGTGAACAGAGTCCTCTTCTAATGTTTGTAGAACATTTTGAGATGTTACAGGCCTGTAAATTATTACTGATTTTTAGACCCTTGCTTCATTTACTCTGCCTTGTCCTGTCTGAGTGTGTGAATTGTACCAGTTATTGGCCGCTTGTAGTGAATACACAACCAACTCCTCCCGTCCATCAAGTTCAGCTTCCTTCTACAGGGCTTGTGTCCCACCTGCCCTTGGCCTGGAAGAGAAAAGTTTTTTGGAAGCTTTACTTGAGACTTTCCAGTGTAATTTCTCATAGGTTTTTAATCTGCTTGCTGTGGCTGATGCTCTCAGGGTGCTCTTTTATCATCTGTAAACTGGTGCTGAGGGCAGCGTGCACATCGCGGCTTCGCGGGAGGCGGTTCCCCCTCAACATCTGATCTCTGCTCGTGCCACTAATGAAGGTTCAGTCTTCTTTCTGCACATGTGGGAAAGAATTCAAAGCAAATTGCAGGAAGTTCCTGGACCCCGATTCCAGGAAGGCATCCAGCTGTGCCCCCCAGCAGTGCTCAGGGATGGCTGGGCTCAGGTTTGCTCTTAGAGGTGATGAGGTGACCTGCTGGTGGGTGAGTTTTTGGTCCTGCAAAGCTCAGTGGACTCCAGGACATGTTTTAAAATGGACCAGGAGAAGTGAGGCCGTGTCTGCTGTTGATGACAGTTGAGTTCTGAAGGGTGTGAAAAGGCATGGATTTGTCTGGGGAAACTTCCCCCTTTCCCCAGCCAGCAGCAGAAAGTAAAAATGTGTGTTTGTGTTCTTTTCAGGGTGTTTCAGCAGTGCCCTTTTCTAAACAACCCAAAATTAAACTCTGCCTAAAGATAGTACCCATGGATCAGGACCAAAGGGAACACAATTCAATTGAAATCAAAACAATAAGTGATCTGGAGAAAAAGTAACATGTGAAGGAGGCCAAGCTGCGTCAGCTGCAAGGAAAAGGAAGAAAGTCTTGGGAAAAATAAACGCAGAGGCTGCCATGCCTGCTGCCAATTATAAATCTATTAATCAAAAACAATAAAAATGTCGGGCTTTTTTGGCCAGTTGCAACATGAAATGATTTATGGCTCCTCTAATAAATCTCATACTTGAAGAAGAGGAATTCTGAGGGCAGAAAGACGCATTGCTTATTGCCACCTTATTAAAACCAGAGCGCAGGGCTCAGCTTCCTGGTCTGCACCTAGTAAATCCAATCCCTCTGCTTCACGCCAAGAAATTCCACATCCCTTTCTGTCCAGGGAGAGAAAGGCCTGTGGCAGGAGGCAGGATAGGGCTGCAGCGAGTGGATTCGTGCTCCTCTTCTCTCTTGCCAGCAGGGCAGACCAGCCATTCACACGAAATCAGGTTTGCATCTTGTCCAACTGCTTTTCACACGAGGAGGTGGTGATGTTTGAAAGATGTGAATGAAGCTTCACAACTCGCTGGTGAGAAAGATGAGGGTTCTTTGATAAATCTGGTGTGATGGCTTGTCCAGGCTTGTGCGTCGCTGGGGTCGGAGCTGGTGGTTTGCACCAGACATTCTGTTCCTCGGCCAAGCTTGCCAGCTGAGGTGGACATGGCATGGTGGACACTAACCACACCGTTCTCCAGAGCTGGATCTCGCCCATGTGAGTGGGCCCAGGGGAGCTGGTTTTGTGGCCAAGCTGTGCATTGGCCATATTTTCCAGCATTGGGCCCTCTCTGCTGCGTACAGGCAACACAGCACCTTTTCCAGAGGCTGACTTGGAACAGGAGTCTGGTTATGCTCTGTTGAGAAAGAATTTGCTTTGCATTGCTGAGTGTGGCTCAGAACTGTTACTTTTGCTGTTGGGACCATGGGGTAGGAGTGTTGTTGGGCTGGAAACCTTGAAATGAAGTGCTGCACCCCAGAGGGCAGGGTATCGTGATGCTGGCAGGCTGGGAGGGCAGATGGTGTGGGTTTAACACCTGCAGCAAAGCCTCACCCTGGGATTTCAGTGGGATTCCTGGATTTGTGGCTCCTGCTGAGGCATTCCTCATGCGGCTGGGGAGAACAAGATACCAGAAAGCCTGGATCTGGTCGTTGCCACTCAGACATGCTGTGCATTGGTTGCAGCTATTGGTGGGGAGAAGGTGGGGGTGAAGCCCTCCAGCCCTTGCTGCAAGATCCAGCCAGTAACTGGTAGAGCTGCTTAAGCAAAAGGAGGAGCCCAGGCAGGGAGAGAGGAGTGGCAGGGTGCCAGGTGAAATCTGTGAAAGTGGATGGCAAATACAAATAGGCAGCAGAGCTGTGCCCGTGCAGGGTGTCTGATGGGGGCAGCAGGACAAGCCCCAGCTGATCTCATCTGCTGGGGAGGGCAGGTGTGGCCCTGGGAGAAGCAGTTTGGGTCAGGCCCGCAGCAGAGCTCAGCTCTCCGGCTTCGGGCAGCCCCAGCTCTGCCCTGCTGCATTGGTCAGAGAGGCCACGGGTGGATACTGGGAGGAGTGGGACCAGGGTTCTTGGAAATGATGGTTTAGAATAGAGGTTGCCAGGGATGCAGCTCATGGATAACTCAGTTAGCTGCCCCTGTTTAATAGCTGTGTCTTGAGCGGGCTGTTCTGGAAGTGAATGTCTGCCACTGCTGCTGTAATGGGGCTGCCTGATTCGGCACGAGGAGGATGGTGCACGTTTTGGGAGCGATGCCGCGCCGTAAGATTTACCCTATCAGAGCTCTGTCCATACATGCCTTGTACAAATTACTCTGGTTTAAAGCTGTCATTATGGTAATAGACCCAATTGCTGTCTAGTAAAGCCATAAAATGTTTCCATCTGCCTGTGTGCTCCAGGCTCCTTAGCAAAGCTCATTACAACGAAAACCAGAGTTACTGCAGCCTGAGGTTTCCCCAGCACAGCCTGAGAAGCCGGGAGCAGGCGGAGCAGAGAGCTCCTGGGGGTGTGTGAATCTTCCATGCAGACACTCTCACTGGGAATGCCACCTTGTCCCACTGTGGACCCACTCTTAACAGGAGCTGTGCAGCGTTTGGAGGAGGCCAAGGACCGCAGCATTGCCACAGAGCTGGGCCAGAGCGTGCGAAGGGCTCCTGCCGTGCGGGCGGAGGCTCAGCACGGTGATGCCAGGCAGGTTCGAGCCTAAAGTTTAATCCTTGCTTGCAAGGAAAGAAGCCTGAAGTCGTCCAAGAGGATACACTGGCCTATTCTGAAGTTACTAAACCAGCTGTGAGTTTAGATGTGTGGAGCAATTGGCTTTGCCCGAGTTTCCTAAAAATCCTAGAAATCGTGGTGGCTGAACACGCAGCTATTGCTGCTCCCTCCTCACTGGGTGTTACTGGGGATCAGCAGGGCTGTCACTGTGGTGGGGAAGCTCCCAGCAGAGAGAGGGATCCCTCTGCCCAGTCTGGATGGAGACAGCAGAGGATGGGACGCTTCCCACCCATCCGCAGCCCTTGTGGGGATGTGTCTGAGCTCCTCTTTCCGCGGTGGGGCCCTTGGCCTCCTGCACGCAAGGAGTGGAGAGGGGTTAAAAATTGCAGGGTTCGGAGCACTCTGTTAAGGAAGCCCAGACAGATTCCTTCTCTGAGCAGTGGGGTGAGACGTGAGAAACCAGCAAGAGAGAGTTTTTCTTGGCTTTGTTTTCCGAAGCCCCTGCAGCCAGCCGTGCAGCATCCGCTCGCCGCTTATCCTCTGAAACCGCCTTTCCTTTGCCTTCAGCTTGTTCGCAGGTGTTGTCCCACGGATGGCAGCCATCAGCCTGGGAGGCTTCATCTTCCTGGGGACATACGAGAAGACTCGGCAGCTGCTGCTCTGAGCCAGCCAGGCCGGTCCAGCCAGGAGCTGGAGAAGCTGCTGAACTGGAGGAGGAGTCTGTCCATGCCCACGGCCTTCCTCCTGCCGCCCCTCGCGCCGCAGCAGCTGTTCAGCAGGCTGAGTGCCACTTTCACTGTTAAAGAAAAGTAAATCCTCCAATAATCCAATTTCCCAAACATGAAATTCTCCTGCATGGAAAGTGAGTGAGATCATTGTGAGAGTCGTGCCAAAAAAAGGAATGTTTGGGGGGTAAACAGCTAATTACGGTGGCTGAGAAAGGCGTTGTTAGAGCTCCGGCAGGGGAAATGTTTTGCAAACCTCCAGAACGTGGGCTGAGCGGGGAAGCTGAAATAAAGCAAGTTTTCATCATTGAGTGGCACCTGCCTCGTAACACAGAGGAGGGTTTTTCTGGTCAGGGAAGGGGCTGATAGAGTTACAGCCTGCTGCCCTCCAACAGCACTGAAAGTATTCCAGGTTGGGAGAGCTCTTTTACAAAGACAATAATCCATTTGTTTCTGATTTGAGCCCTATTTGTGAAAGTTATATTCCTGTTTATCCCTACAGGTGCTCAGCAAGCATTCCTGTGTGGGAGCCAGTGCAGCTTTGTTAATTAGACTCATATTTCTCCAGTAAAAGCATGGGCTTGTATTATTTTACAGCTGTGCTTGTGCAGGGATGCAGCTCTACCTTCTTTTGGTCCTCCTCCCTCAGTAGCTGAAGGAAGAGGAGGCTGGAAATGCTGAAGCCCAGGAGGGAGGCTGGGAAGGCAAGGCAGGGAGAGCGTACAAGGTCTCCTGCCGATGGACGGGTGGGTCCTGAGGGCTCTTGGGGAGCAAACCTGTGCTGTGGTTCTCATGGTAGGAAATGGAAGCTGTCGTGGCCACAGCAGAGCAGGGTCAAGCTCTGTGGAAAGGCCTTATTGAAATTAATTAAAGTGATCAGCAGAGCCTGGACGGGGGGAGAATTGGCCAAGTTTCCACCAGCAACTCAGCTCAGTGCTGCTTGGAAATGGGTGTTTGATGGGGGTGCCTGGGCAGAGCTGAGCTGCACTGAGCACCTCCAGCACACACTGAAGCCCCTCTGGTGGAATAAGAAGGGCTGGTTTGGGTAGAACCGGCTCCCATGTTTGCCCTGGGCTCAGCTGGGATGCTTGGCAGCTGGGAATGGGGAGGGTGGCTCTGTGCTGGGTGCTGGGATGGGCTGCACCACCAGTGCCCGCAACTGGAGGGAGAGCGGGGCCGAGCCCGTTGGCGTCAGCCCCGTGCACCAGCGTTGCTGGGCAGCGGCGCCGTGATGCGGTGCTTTCCCAGGTGCTGTAACTCAGCAGTGAGGTTCTTCCCTGCGTTAGGAAGGTGTCCTATGGGTGGAGGGAGTCTGGGCAGAGGGGGAGCCAACACCAAACCAGGTCTGTGTGTGAGCGAACGGGGGGCACGGGCAGAGCTGGAGCCTTGCCCAGAGAACAGGCGGCTGCTCCGGCACAAACTCGTGTCACACGTCCTCGCAAGTGATAGGATGAGAGGAAATGGCCACAAGTTGTGCCAGGGGAGGTTCAGATTAGACATTGGGAAAAATTTCTTCACGAAAGGGTTGTCCCCTGGCACAGCTGCCCAGGGAGGTGGTTGAGTCACCATCCCTGGAGGTGTTTAAAAGACAGGTAGATGAGGTGCTCAGGAATGTGGTTTAGTAGTGTAGAGGTATGGTTGGACTTGATGATCTCAAAGGTCTTTTCCTACCAGATGCTTCTATGAAACATCCTGCCAAGGCTCGATGTTTTGTTTCACTGTCATCCTGTGACATAGTAAGAAGATTTTTTTTTTTTAAAGCCAAAAGTTAAAGAAATAATTGGCAACAAGTAAAACACACAGAACGAAGGACATGATTCTTAAAAAGAAGCTTCAATTAAAAATGGGGAATTTCAGCCAAAGCCCATATTGGCTGGTTAATGGGACCAGTTTCGACGGCACGGTGTAGCTGTGCTCCCTGCCACTTCTGAGGGTGGCTCTTTTATGAAGTTCTATATGGAGAGCAGAGCCAATTTTGGGGGCCTTGGGAGTGAGATTTATTACTCTGCCTTTAAAGCCTACTTATATTTTCTATTAAAATGCTTTAAACATGCTGAGAGGGGTAGCACTGCACAGCATTTAAGTCTTCAAGCTGAAAATAATCGCTGGGGCAAAATGCTGCGGTTCTGTTGTTTTACTTAATATTTGTGTAATCAGTTTCTGTCATCACTGCTTTTTAAACAAAAAAAACACCCACCCCAATCCATCCCCCAAACAACTCACTGAATTGTTTCAGCCAACCTAATGGAGGTGGGGAGAGCGATGGAGCCAAGTGCTCCCCCTTCCCATGTGCCAATGGAGCAGCTCCGCGCCCCGGACCACCGCGGGAAGGACACGGTCGCTCGGGAGCAGCACGAGGCAGGTGAGTGACGGCGAGCAGGGAGCACTTTCTGATTCACCAAGGGGGGAAAAGACCTAACAATGTGGGGGTTTCCCATCCCCCAGCTGCCTGTTTGCTGTGAGTTTTAGCAATGTTTTATTTCAAGTTTACCAAAAGTTGAAAAATTAATTTTAGCTCATTATTGAGATAACATGGAATAACAAAACTTGAATCTCAGAGCAGGCCCAGCCTCTTCAAGGCTCGCTCTTTTCCCTAATAAAGAATCCTAACAACTCCTATGTGTGTTAAGGGACCTATCAGAGAAAATCTGCTCTAGGCCCAAAGTTCTAATTTGGAGGAAGAAACACATCTCTTTTTTTTTTAAATATACAGAATCTGAATTAAGATTTTTAGTTAAAGCAAGAATCTGACTTATCTCCAAAGCTGCTTCTGGAATTTCCATAGAGGGTGGGGTTTTGTGGGTTTGAGAAAGCCAGAGGTGTTCACAGCTGCAGCTGAGCCCGATGCCATCCTGACCTGTTTTTCTTAGGTCCCTTCACCCAGGCTCAGCCCAGCTCTCTGCTTCCAGGGCCAGGATCAGGGGTACTCGCCCCGTGCTTAACCAAGCTGATACATCAGAAATGATCCTTATTGTATCTTTCAACACTGCTCCCAGCTCCGCCCCATCTGTGGGTCAGGCTGCCAGAGGCTCTTGCTGATCCACAGTGTCCAGTGGTGAAGCTGTGGGTCTCATTTCAGGAGCAGATGTTTTGGCAGTTGGTCTGTGTTTTCATCAGAGAAAGACAGGAAAGAGTGTAGCAACGGATTAGAATTTTATTTAACTTTCAACTGAAACTCCCAAAAGCTCACTCTCAACAAAACCTCTGTAATATTATAAATGAACCTTTATTAAAGACACTTCAATGCCATTTGTTAGACACTTCAATATCTTACATATTTTTCAATGTACAACATTGTACCAAATTTCTAATAAATAAATAACTTTGTACACAAAAGTAATACTTCCTCTTTCACATTGCCTCTTAGAAGCAGCAAATTCACATATTTAGTGGAAGTCAGAACATTAGGCAGTTAACTATTCGGAAACGTTAATTTCAATTGTTAATGTGGCAAAATATGCTTTGTGTCTGCAATTGGTGACATTTCCACCAGCAAAATGAGTCAACTCAACCATTCCCATCATTCCCGTGGCCCCGATTCTGTTTTCTCCTTGCAAGTTGGTTCCAAGACAGACTTCTCCCTTCAGTAAAGGGACCATTATGCTCGGTGTACAATTTTCTAACATCCCTTTCCTCTGTTTTGAGTAAACTTGGCACTTGGCATCACCAGGCACCTGTCTCAAAGTGCAAACGTGTCCGTGCTCGGGAACCGATAGACAGGGGCCTGGCTGGTTTATGCCTTGCATTGTCAAGGCTGGTGCCAGGGAAACTCCCCATCAGCCCAGTGGAACTGGCATTTGAGTTGCTCCTAAGGAAAAAAGTAACAACCCCTCCTAATAAACCTACCCCCAAAGCAGTCATCACCAGAGTGAGCAACCTTATGTTAGCAGAACTCAAACTACAACTAACTGGAAGGAATTCCTCCATCCACAGGTACCAACACCAACGGAAAGCAGCCTTTTCTTACAAATAACAAGGTCTGTAGTGAAGTGACAGAGATCTGTGTGACCAGTGGGGGTCTTTCTCTTCTTCCCCCCCATTCATGGATGAAGTTAAAAGACCACATAAAAATACCTGGGATGTCTGCATTTAACAGAGTACTTTCAGCCATAAATGCACCTTCTCCCTCCTGAACAAGTGTTTCTGCACGGCCCAGCTGCTTCGCAGCGCAGTGCTCATCGGAGGTGGGGACGTTCACGTGGAGGGGCTGAGCTGCAGGTGGGGTCCTGGTGATCACAGGAAAAACATTCAAAGTCTCAGATGAATTAACGGTGCAGCTGTCAGCTTAGGAGGGGCTCTGGTGTTGTAACCAAAAGAGCTCTGTGGTTTCAACCCCTCTCCAGAAGAGAGGTGGGGTTTTCTAGGCAGGATGAAGATACATTACACTGGCATGGGTTGGCTAAGCAGAATGGTTGGGGTTGGAAGGGGCCTCTGGGGCTCATCCAGTCCAACTCCCCTGCTAAGGCAAGATCACCTCAAGCAGGTTGCACAGGGACAGGTCCAGGCAGGGTCTGAATATCTCCAGAGAAGGAGAATCCACACCCTGCCTGGGCAGCCCCTGTTCCAATGCTCCGTCACCCTCACAGGAAAGAGGTTTTTCCTCACGGTCAGGTAGAACTTCCTGTGTTCCAGTTTGTGCCCTTTGGCCCTTGTCCTGTCGCTGGGCACTGCTAAAAAGACTCTGTCCCCATCCTCCTGTCCCCTGCCCTTTAGATTGATCAGCACTGAAGAGCACCCCTCTCAGTCTTCTCCAGATCTCTCAGACCTTCCTCCTAAGAGAGATGTTCCAGTCCCCTCACCATCTCTGTAGCTTCCACTGGACTCTCTCCAGTGGTTCCTTGTCTTTGCTAACCTGGGAAGTCCAGAACTGGACACAGTACTCCAGATGGAGTCTCACTGGGGCAGAACAGAAGGGGAGGAGAACCTCCCTCACCCTGCTGGCAACAGTCTTCTCCGTGCACCCCAGGACACCATTGGCCTTCTTGGCCAGGAGCAAGCTGGCTCACGGTCAGCTTGTTGTCCACCAGGACTCCCAGGTCCTCCTTTGTAACCAAAAAAACATGCTGAGGGTACACTCTGTCCCCTTACCAAGCTGTTGATGAAGATGCTGGACAAGACTGGGCCCAGCATTGACCCTTGGGAACACCACTGGCCACAGGCTTCCCCGTGCACTGTACACAGGTGAGGCTGTACCCATCTGGGCGGGGAACACCTGCGGTTGGGTGTGCAGGTGAGCGCTGTGTGTGGGAGGGTGATGCCTCTGCTGTGATGCTTGGAGTGGGGCAATGGCCCCAGTAAGGACTGCTCCAGCAGCCTGTTTGTCTGCTTGGTTCAGGGCTCTGCTCTGTGCCTCCCGTGGGGCCTGGGCTGAGCTATCGCACGGGCACAGCTCAAACCCTGATTCTTAAGCAAGTTTTGAAAAGTAATGGAATTTCAGTTCTCCCACCAACAGGAAAAAAAAATGGAGTTGCCATGTAACTTCTCACTGCCTGGGGTTTCTTCCCTATAAACTTCATTTGAAACAGTTGAAGATCGCTGTCTGCATGTGTTAAGTGCAATAAATTTCAAAGGGGAAGAAAATTTGTGCTAAATAATCCAACTGATACATGATTTAAAGGAACTTCCATTGAAAAGAGGACAATCCCTTTGGAACAGTCTGGCTTTTTAAAGTTCTGCTTATGCATTTAAGGCACCAGAATTATTTCTCTCACGAAGTTTAACAGCAACCTGATACTGAAAACAATATTGCCAAAATTGTAAAATTTCACTCAGTTTTCCATGCACTAAAGATTAAAATAGCCTCTGTAAAAGATATATATATATTTTTATATATATATTTATATATGAAAACTCTTATGTACAATTGTATCAAATACTTTTCTCTTTACACAATAATCCCTTGCATTTTATGTGCTTCATATGCAAGTCAACTTCTGAACGCTTCATACTTCTCAGGGAAGTTTTAAACTATGTACAAACAGATGACGCTCGAACAGGACTTTGTTCCCCATACAAGCTTGTTTCTCATACCTCAGCTGCTTGCCCTTGACAGGTCACCAGTTCAAGATTTGAGGTAGAAGTAAGTAGCCTATATACTCTGTGCAAAAGAAATTAAACCCAAGAATAGCGTGTTTGTTACTTTGCACATGGCACCTTGTCCTCTCAGTCCAGCGACCGGTTCGGTGGCTTCAGCTCCCGCACGGCGTCGCAGGGCTGGGGCACGAAGCCGTTGGACCGCAGAGCCTGCTTCACCGCTGCTTCGCTCTGCAAATCCAGTAGTGCTGGGGAGATTTCTGGAAGCACGTTCAGTTGCTTTAAGGACCCTCCTGCCGGCGAAGCTCTCACCGAATTAAGGTTGTTGAGTTCTGAAGGCTTTGCTGCTGCTTGTGAAGAGCCTGCAAGAACCCCAAAGGAACAGGGTGGTTGGTTACTCGATGCTCAGCCTACCAGCGCTCCTCAGAAACCCAACCCTGACACCCCAATTCGTGCCTTTGAGCCAGTTAAAACTGCTGAGAGAAGACAGGGCTCTGATGCAGCCCAGGTGGTATTATAGCACCTCTGGGGAGAAAAAAGACACCCCCAAGGAAACACCCACCCTGTTCGTCTGCAAGCAGCGGGCTGGTGGTGCTCACAGGTCTTATTCTGTCGTGGTTGCTGGGGTAGAGGGTCCCATCTGTCTCCATCCTCTTGCCGCCGGCAATCCCGTTGCAGGGCTGAGGAGGAAGAAGGTTGGTGCCTGCACCCCTCTTCCTGTTGCGCTCGTTGCTGCTCAGTGCGTTTGGGTAGGAATTATCCACAGTCTTAAGGCTCTCAGAGTAGAAATCCGACTCCTTGGGATAAAGGTTCACGCTGTCCGTGCTGCCGCTGCAGTCCGTGCACACAACTTGGAGGCCGTAGCCTTGAAGGGAGGAAGGGAAAACAGCACAACTGAAGATTACCCAGCTGGACACTGTCAGCTCTGAGGCAGGAAAGGCAGCTCTGTTCAGGGCATCTGACCCTCAGTGGGGTGGGAACATCTCACTTAGCAACATGGACACTTCCCAGCTTTGTACAGCACTTGTACCTACCTGGGTTTTTCAGAACCTCGCAGCCATCACCAAAGGGTGTTCCAATTAATGGGTTTAGTTTGTTTGGGGTTTTTTTTAGTATAAAGAAATTGCAATTTTCTTTTTTAGAAATGAAATGCATTTATTTCCTTTTCCAGACTTCCTAGTCAAGGTAGAAAGCGCAACTTCCTGCTTTAAAATACCAAGTTACCTTTCTTATTTTTGTGTTCCTGCTGAACAGGGATCAGTGTCAACTCATATTGTTATGTCAAGATATGCTCTTACTCTTCCTGGTAATAACAGATGAGCAGAATTCAAAGAAGTGAGCAGGAAGGAATTTCTAAATGTTGAAAGTTATTTTCCTTAGTGCACTCAACAACTTTCTATTATTAAACTTCACAATTTCTCCCAGAGAGAAGATTTGTTTCACCAGGAGTTTTTCTGTGGCTGTTACAATACAGCACAAGAATAGAAAATACATCCTAAAGACAGCAAAGCATGAATGTAACAGCCAAGAAACTGGCAAAGAGCAGAAGCAGGTGTAGTGCCAGAAACAACCTTTAGGTTTTGAAAGTAAAACAAAAAAATAGTTGAGCTTTGAAGCTGACAGCCCCCGTAAAGAGGACGAGAAACTCTGAACCACTTCAGTTTGAAATTGCTCTCATATTTTAGGAACAGCTCAAATCAAAGAACCAATCAGCCAGCTGCAAGGAATGGTGATTGTGAGCTTCAGTCTGCCTCTTTCTGCTGGGTCCTCGAATTCAAACGATCCAAGCTTGAGAGGATCAAAGCAAGCGGGAGAAAGTAAATTTACTGTGCTCACACCTGAGAACCATTCTGGGCTCTTTTTAATGAAGGTAACAATTTCTTGTCTTAATGCTCACTGACTTGGAGGGCTTTCTGATCTGTACAAACACAAAATACCTTTCCAGATTAATAGGTTTCGTACCTGTCTTATCTGGAATGAGCATTCCATCAGCCACGTCTTCAGTTTTCCAAGTGTCTTTATTATAGCCAATACACAGCTTTGGCTGTCTGCAACCTACAGTGGGAGCTTCAACATCTGGACACCTTCCAGCATCAGTCTGACACATACCTGTAACAAACGAACCATCTGGCTAAAGATTGCAACCATCTGCTCTAAGCTAAATGACTTGTTAAGTCTTATTTCTTACCATAAAAGCTGCGAAAGGGAGAAAAAATAGCAACGGAGATAACAGATCATCTAGAGATAATGTTTAACAGAATACCTGCTGTACAGTCTCAGGAGAATCTTGGTTCAGAACACTTCAACTTTTCCTCCCTAACGTGCCACATTTAAATACTGTAAAATCCCAACATTTAATTTCTAAGCCTGAAGGGAGGGACAGGCAAAGCTAATATATCTTCTAGTAGAGCGCAACTATGGTTAACTCTGGTGCCAAAAACCTAATCCAAAATTAGCAAAAAACTAGTCTTTAGGGCTGGACTGAGCAGTTTCTGAAGCAGCCTCCTTGTATGAACAGTTCTTACTGGGACAGGAGAGCTTTGTGAAGCGAGACAGATCCTCGTTCTGCATAAATGCAGTACCTGGAGAATTACATTATGAAGATCTTTCAGGTAACTCACTTTGCACTGTGATTTCTCTCTCCTTGTATCAAGTTCAGACACAGCACCACAATAAAAGTCACCAAAGCAGTTCTCACCGTTGCTGTCGATGAGCCCGTTGGGCTGGTGCCCCTCCACTCTGACGACCGCTTCCTGCCGCTCCGAGAGCGTCCCTTGTGAGGACAGGTAGCTCGGTACATCAGGAGGCACAATGGTCTCATCTGGAGCAGTGGGAGCAGAGAAATGTCAGTTCCCAGGAGGAAATAGAGGCTTCTCTTTGCAAAGGCGTGCAGAATCACGCCTTCAAGAGGGATTTAGGACCAGATCTATAACTGGGATCTTCTGTAAAAACTGAATGGAAAAACTGAACAGCCTAAATACTCTGTCTCCTCAGAAGCCCTGGTTTTTCAAAGCTTAAAGTTGGGAGAGGCCGTGCTGATAAAGCCATTTTGCACGTTTGCATTTGGTATGGTCACTACAGGTAGGTGGAGGTGAAACTGTCACTTCAGGACACATAAATCCTTCTCCCCTGGAATTCAGACAACCTCACTTGACTCAAGTCCTCGGTCTCCTAAAGTGGTGAGTAACAGACTTCCAGAGAACAGGGTCTTTGATTCCCTTAAGCAGGCAAGTAAGCCTAATCCCCTCACCTAGACTGGGTTTTCTCCATCTTATATCAGGCAATTTCATTTTTTCCTGGCTCACAAACCCAAGTGAAACCAAATCAGTTACGCTAAGCACAAAGCCCCAGATTTTCAGATTGAAATGGGGGGAAAAATATCCTGCTGACACATCACTCCACTCATGTGGTATCCAAGGCTTCTTACCTAGCCTGTGGCTTCAAATCCTACACCACAGTATACCTGAAGGGTAATATAGGAGGGCTGCGAATCCCAGCAAGGTGGAGAAGCCTTAGGCTGCTTCTTCCATACTTCTGTTCAGAGGATGCGCAACACTGATGGCAGGAGAGTTTATTCTCACTGCCACACTTATTTCAGCATCAACTGTCTCCCAGCTTCCAGGAGGAAGCAATAAACAAGCAATAGCTCTTCCAGGCAACATGGAAAAAGGGATTCCAGCTTCAAAGTTCAGGTTTTCAAATTTTGAACACAAGGTCATTGAAAATACAGATTCCCAAGAAGGAAGACAGGTTCCCAGCATCATGGACATAATCCAGACTGTCTCTAGAATTATCATTTATGGTCATGGAAAAATCAAAGTAGCAAAGCAAAGTCTGGAAGTACTGCCAAGTTGAAAAGGCCTTTCTGAAGAGCAAGCCAAGGGGAGAAATGCAGCTCTGAACATGCTTTAAGAGCAAGTGAAAACTGGTTCCGGCTTTGTGAGCCAAGAGAACCACTGAGATAAGCCAACTGCTTTTCCAGTGTGACCATGTGTCTACCTGCCGTGCCGATTCAGCCTCAGAGGGAAGTCTGACAGCACAGAAGGTTAGAGAAAGCCTTAGCAGGAGAGCAGGGCTACCTGTGTTGGTGACGCTGTACTCTTCACTCTTCTTCCTGGTTTGGTAGATGATGCAGACCCAGACCAGAGAGGTCATCACGATGCTGCACACCACGGCAATGGTGATGATCCCCACCGTGGTACGGTCCTTCCTGCAGCCAAGAGACTGTAGGATGCTCACATGGCTGTGCGCGCGCTCTGTCCCCAGGGTGTTGGACATTTCACAGGTGTATTTCCCAGCATCCTCCAAGACAACATTCCTCACGATCAGCAGCTGGTTGCCAGAAGTAAAGTGATGCCTTTCGGTCACCATCAGGGGCTGGTCACCTTTCAGCCAGGTAATGCGGGGAGGTGGGCTCCCTGTGGCTTTGCACTGAAGAGCCACAGTCTCACCGACAGACACGACATGGTCTTCCAGTGGGTGGATCAAAGATGGTGTCTCTGCAAGAGAATCAAACCAGAAATTAATTCTTTGGGACGGCAGATTTCTCGTAACAGTACTGAACATAACTGATGTTCCCAAAGACAAACGTACAGCAATTCACTACGTGGCCAGATGCTCAGAAGCATGGTGTCTGCAAACCATAACAGATCCAACAATCACAACCAAGGCTTTCCTTTAACCAGCTGGCGTTAGGTTTTCCCAATAAAGAAATCCTGGAGGACAAGGGGCAACGGGTGACACACATGAGACAAGGGGCAACGGGTGACACACATGAGACAAGGGGCAACGGGTGACACACATGAGACAAGGGGCAACGGGTGACACACATGAGACAAGGGGCAACGGGTGACACACATGAATTATTAAGCAGGGCAAGAGAGATGGAGTGCAATTTCCTTTTGAAGTCATCTTCCCAGACAGGAAACGGGGTGGTTAGAGGGGCTTCCTTGGCACAGGAGGAAATGTGACTCCTTTTTTTTTTTCCAATTAGCAGAGTGTTTTTTTTGTTAGTCAACAAAAGCATAAAACGACGAAACAAGACAAATGCAGAGCATTGCCTCTTGGTCCCTTTCCTGTACCTGCACCTGCTGAAGAGCCTGAACAGCAACCCCTTCCACCTCCCTCTGCTTGACCACTTGGGTCTCCTGGGGCACTCAGGCATCTTACCCAGTACGGTCAGGGTGGCGTTGGCAAGCACAGACCCCGCAGAGTTCTGGGCTGTGCAGCTGTAGACACCCATGTCTTCTATCTTCACGTCTGTAATGAAGAAGACGTCGTCGTCAGGCATGACGTGCATGCGGCGCTCTCGGGCCGCAGGGAAGTCCGTGCCCCCATCTTTCTGCCAGGCGATCTGCGGCGCGGGGTGTCCTTCAGCCGCACACTCCAGCCGTGCCGTGGTCCCTGTCCTGCTGGTGATGTCGTGGGGAGTTTTGATAAACGAGGGCAACACTGATAAAGAAAAACAAGGAAAAAAAGACGTGAGCAATTCCACAGGGATAACACCATCTTCTGGGCAGTTCTGTCTTCCTTCCCAGGCTGAAGATGGATATGGTAACCACCCAGAGGCAAGCTGCTTTTGCAGGATGTATCTAAACTGCACAAAACCTATCTGCAGCATCCAAGGCCCCCCTCACTCAGGATCTGGAAAAGACAGTCTCCTTCTGTGCTTAACCTGAAAACAAACCCCACTATCTTTCCTACAGTGACCTTTCAATCACTGTAGCCCATTTTCTTTGTATCCTTTTGTATTTTCATTTGTCCATTTCATTGGGCAAAGACTCTATCAGAAGAGCCAGAGAGAGGTGGCCAAAGCCATTGAGAATGTGCTGAAGTGCTTGGCTGGATGGCAGCCACTACAGGCATGGCACGTGCTCCTCACATGGCATTTCTCAGCATCCACTGAGATGCAAGGAGCTGGTGTAAAGACATTAGGAGCTCCTCACCATCAGGAATGGACCCTCAGGAGTAAATGCATGCCGTAAGTGCATCCCAGAGAACTGTACCAGCTGAGGCTAAGGACAGGAATGAGAAAGCAGCTCCCTGCTCACCATTAACAGTGAGTTTGGCCTTGTTGGAGTAGGTCGAGCCGAAGTGGTTGGTGATGATGCACTGGTAACGCCCTTCGTTGGCGAAGGTGACGTGCCGGAGGTGCAGGATGGTGGTGTACTCCATCACCTCGCCATCCTTTGCCCGCACGTGGGTGAAGTTCTCAATCTCAGCATTGTGCAGCATCTCGTTGTCTTTCTTCCATGCAAACCTCATAGGGGAGCTGCTACTGCTGGCAGCTGAGCAAGTGAAACGGATGTCCTTCCCAAGGACAGCCACCGTTGTCTCTGGCTGGATGATGATCTGTGGCTTGGGGAAATCATCTAAGAGAAAACAGCAGGCACAGTTAGCTCTGAGAGACTGGAACCAGCAAAGACATGCAATCAGTAATGAGTAGTGCATAAGTGAAATCATTATTGCACATCTGCTCTTGCATCCACTGTTGTCTACACCAGGAATGCAGTTTGTTCTTAGGAAGCATCACACCTTTGGGACTGGCTCTATGGTCAGACACTCCATACGCTCCACTGAGTGGCTGGTCTAAGCTAGGGCCCTCCTTTCTCTGGTTCCTTCTGCAAGCAGTGGACTGAGATGGCCACTTAGTGACCTCAACCACCTAGAAGATGCCTGGCTCTCTTCACCAATGTAGCTGAACCTTAGAAAGGTACCATGGTCTACAGAAAATACCCTTCCTTGGTACAACCCACACCTGAAGAGCAATACTGAACTGGCAACTTTACCTCTGGGCCTCCATTAGGGTGAAGCAGGAGGGGAGGAGCAGGGGGACACGTAAAGGGCTGAAACACCACCTCTCAGGATAAATGCTCACAAGCAAGGTGACTGGAGCACGCACTGTCAAAGCAGAAGCAGCTGTACTTGCCTGTCACCCATCTAGGGTAGAAAGCTTTGCACACTTATCTGCCCTTAAGATTGTTGGTTTTAGCAAGGTTCCAAGCAGATTCGTTTATTAGGTTTCTACAAATGGTGTAATGTAATATTTGACTAAGGTTTAATTAAGCAGCCAAGCCTCTGGAACCAGGAGTATTAGTGCCTGGAGGACTTGGCAGGCACTGCAGAAGCAAAACTGTCTTTGCTTTGTGCTGCTGCTGTGGGGATGGAGCCTTCATGCTCTCCTCTTCCAGATGAGCACAGCGAGCCTCCCACACTCACGCCGACAGCGGCCACCAAGGCAGAGTCCTTCCACTCTGGGATCAAGGGACATGGGACAGCAGCTGGAACCAAGCTGTGTTCAATGCAAGTCATGCATTCAACTTAGTTCAACAGTGTTTCCAAAAGCTCAATTATCCTTCATCAAACATGTGCAGCTCCACCCAGGATCCACAGTTTGGCTCCACAACGCAGGGTTTGGCTCCTCAAACCAGGCCTTTCTGTTGCCCAAAAGCTGGATGCATGAGCAGCATCACTTTGGCTTCCTCTGATCGTTTACACGTCTTTGCTTTACAAGAGAGGTTGTTTGTGTTTTCTGGGTATTAAGTAAAGTTGCTTTGCAACCACAGCTCAGGTGCAGAGTCAGCTGCAGTGTTTGGATGGGAGAACAGCAGTAGGCACTGCTTAGAAGAAAAAACAACCATAAGAATATAAAAGGAGATTCTAGTTCAACTGTTGGCTACCGGTTGGTTCAAGTGCCATGCCCTACTGGCCAAAAAAAAGGTGCTGTGATGGTGAGATTCTCCTCTGCTGTTTTACTAACCTTTGTTATCTCCAAGAGGTAGCAAAGATGAGCAAAGAACACAAAGCCACAGAAGCAGCTCAGAACACTGCAGAGTGAAAAAGAATGATACCTGCAGTCTTGGTAGTATCAAAGAGAGGAGACTGGGGAAGGCTGTGCAGCCCCATTTGGAACTGGAACAAGCGTTAGTCCCATTTGATTTAATACTTAGGGAGCCCAGTGAGGAATATGCTTGATGCAAGCAATGTGCTGTGTGGTTTTGGTGGGAAATAAATTGTAGCCAATGACAAATTTTTAAAATGCAGGCTTGGGCTTCCTTTGATCCAAATGAATAACAAAATAAAACAGAAACCCTCTCGTAATAACATGCTGGTAGTCAAAGACAACGTTTCCCAAGTGAGTCCTACCCTTCGTGCAACCTCAAAACTCATAGGCAGGACTTACCACACACAAAACTTTCTGGCAGGATGGCAAAAATGCTCTTGCTCTTTAGTGACTCAGGATGGGCGCAGGTGGCCACCACAAAGGATTGCAGCTCCTTCTCAACCAACCACTGGGGCAACCACTTCAGCTGGCAATCGCAGAGGAAGCTGTCGCTGTTTATGTGGCTGCAGGGAAACAAAACCAACACAAGCCTGCTGTGAGTCCTGCACAGAGACAAGGCTGGCAAGCTCAGAGTCCTTTCATGTTAGACATATTCCTTCCTCCCACCCAGCATGGGTGGAAGGAAAAAAATGGACTGCAGAGTTGTCCTTGAGGCATTAATGATATTAAATACACAACACAACACATTTAAACAGCACTTCATCTCCACATAGAGCAACCCTCTCCTGTGCTCCAGAGACTCTCCCTAGTGCCTTGTATTTCTTAACCACCTTCCAGAGCAATCCCCAGGAACAGAGGAGCAATGCCACACCTGGCTTAAGTGAGAGAAAGCAGGGCAGATCACCTACAAAGAAGATCTGCAGCGGAGGCACATGTCAACAGGACAGTCTGTCTTGCTCCCTTTTCTCATATCTAATTACCACACACACTCCCCCTCCCTGCCTCTGAGTTTGAGCATCGTTGGTGGGGACTGAATTCAGGACTTAATTACTGAGCAGTAAGAGGATGCCAAGCTCCTGCTGTAAGACCTTGCCCCTTAGTGATCAAGAGCAGAGGAGCAGGTGAGGAGGCCCCTGCCTGCAGTTTGCACAGTACATGTTCACACACCAGCACCACCAGGGATAAGAGGTGTAGCTGATGCTGTGTTTACTGATTTATAAAAGAGAAATGACCAGAGACTTCTGTGTAAACCCAATATAAACAGTGACCAGTTTGGACAGCAAACTACAAAAACATTTCTCAGCATCCTAACAGTAACTTAGCACCTTCTGTTAAGAAAAGAGCTGTGAAAAAGGGGAAAATAAAAGGGGAGCCTCCAGACTTTTTTAAAAATACTCTGGGCCAAACTGTGTCTCAGCATAGCTCTGAAGCCAGTGGAGAATGGCAAGTTTACACCAACAGGGAATTCGGTCTGGTTTGGTCCAAGACCCTAGGAAAACCCAGTCTGATCCCTCAAATAAATGTGACGATGCCTCAGAGACTGGGAAAACGGCCCTGGGCAGAAAATCCTGTCCTACAACAGTGCAAGCAGAATCCCAACTCCAGTGAATCTCCTGATGATCTCAGGAAATCCTGAAGCCTGAAAGTAGCCAGGGAAGGGGAAAAGAAAGGGACTGGAGAGGTAGGGAATGAGGAAAACGTGGGGACTTGATTTTCCAAAGTTGTCCACTTTGCTGTCCTGGAAAGAAGAGCAGCTTCTAGCGTAAACACTGCTGGCTGGCTGGGACAGGTCAGACACCTTCAGTATTTAAGACTTCAGTACAATGCATTCTGTGTGTTATACATCCCCCTACCTTCTTCAAGGTATAAAGTTTCCTTCACAACATCTGGGATCCCACAAGCTCTTCTCCAATAAGTTCAATCTTTTGCCTCAATTTTGTTTCAAGAGCCAGTGCAAAAGGTAAGGTGGTTAAACAAACAACAGACATGCCATTGGTTTTCTTACTCATTCCCCAGTCACCAGTGTTAACTGTCATTACTAAACAGGGTCCATCCGATTCCCTTTTCCAACGTCAGGAAGAAGAATCTGGACCTGCCCAAATACCACCAAATGATTTCTTGTTCCAGAGACATTGCACTACTCCAGAGTGTAGCAATGCACTGACAGTGAATTAAATATTTATGGAGGAGAAAAGGAAACCAGGCAAGGCTGGAAACAGTGTCTGATAACAGTACAGAGCCCCAGCCTAGAGCACAAGCTGCAGCTCTGATAACACATCCGTATTTTTACACCAGAAGGCTGGATGACAAGTGGATCCAGTTCAAATGCTGCTTATCACTGAAATGTCAGTACTGTACGCGAACCCTAAACATAGGCACAGCAAAGGAGCAGCTGGGCCACTGGGAATTAAATCAGTGGCAGTGGCAGAAGGAGAGATGGTTAACAGGACTGAGGCTGGACTTCCTGAGCGGAGATGAATAATCGCACAGATGGGAACCTGCTGGAAGAACCTGTTCCAATGATCTAATTTCACTCGCTATTGAACGCAAGATGTTCCCGTGACATCTACTCATGTGTAAAAATACCCTGCAGAGGAGGACAGAGGGGAGGAGGAAATAAATGAGTGGTAATGTGGATAACACTCCATTGGAGACGATGTGCTACTCTTGACATCCAGGACAAGAAGGATCCCTGCCTCCTTCATGGTGTGTGCAGTCCAAGTACTTACAGCTGCCGCAGGCTCCTCATCTTAGCAAAAGCGTCTGCTTGAATCGAGCGGATGGCGTTATCCCCGAGGTTCCTGCAGAACACAGCCAACAGCACTGTGAGCAAATGGGGTGCTATGGCTGTGACAAAACAAAGTCTCTCCAGGTTCAAGCAACGACTCCAGTAGTTGCTTTTTAAGGCCATATCCACGTGTGGCTCGTAGAAATGGCTTTCCACAAAACATTTTAACAATAATCAACCAGCAGAAACTATGGAAATAAATCACTAAGTCATTCAGTACCCCCATCTCACTACATTTTCTCAGTCTCAGCTACCTCCACCTCAGAAATTCCTCAGCCCCCTCAATAACCAAGATAGTAAGGAATGTTGTATCCCAGGCTAGACCTTCAGCAAACACAAAGAAAGCAAATACTTGTACTAAACAGCATCTGAAAAGTTATTTGAAAGTGACTTTGAGAGGAACGTTGTAATATTGTCAAAAGAAGGTATTCTTAAAAGTTTCCATCACAATGATTTCTAATGAAAAAATTCACTTGGCCTCTGAAAAAGGGTAGTGTCAAATTTAGGGTTTAAGTTTACCAAGTGAAGCACAGGACAAACACGCATTGCTTGCAGAGGAAAATCTCAGGACAGCATTAATAAGGGAATCTTTATCTGCGAATGTACCCCAAGTCAGGCAGCCCAACCCCTTCAGTTGTAACACTTCATACGTAACACTCTCAATGGTCGTAACACTTCATACAATCAACACCCAGTAAAACATCTAGAGCAAAATCACATATACTTTAACTTGTCTTATTTCAGCAAGGAAGTTATTCATGAATCATTGTTGGAGTCATCAGCCTTGGGACACAGAAAGAAAATTTACGTAGCGGCAGCCAAAATTTACTTCTTGCAAATCGCTCTGAGGCAGTTGGTGCTGAATGGGGATGTTGGGTGCCTCATCGTGAGCAGTCATTTGCAGCCAGAGCCTAGGTTTAGGAGGAAGCTGGGCCAAGGGAGGAGGAGAGAGGGCTACATCTGAAATAGCATATTTTCATTGCTAACAGCAGCAATGTGTAAGTCAAGGCGATATTTATCCAAGAAGAAATCAAAAATTTAAGAGCATGCAGATTTGCCATATGTTCTGCAACTCCGTTCCTGGCACAAAACAAGGCCAAAGTTGAGGCGGATTTAAATGAGAAGGAAGCAGGTGGCCCCCACAAATGGACTGGCTTCTCAGTTTACAAAGACGCTATTAAATTGCTAGCAGATCTCTCAAGCAGCTACTTTTGGCAGACCCCCCCCCTTCCCAATCTCCAAGGCATGGTGGGTTACTCACAGGTGCTCCAGGGCCTCCAAGCCTGAGAACGCTTTCTTGGCCACCGACTTGATCTTGTTTCCAAACAGAGTTCTGCAGTTTCCAAACATCCAGTGCCAGATACAGAGAAAGAAAATGGGGAGAGTGGGTTAGAAAAAGAAGGAACACAATTAGTGTGGCTTTATCTGATATACGCGCTCAGTGTAAGTCCTGGGAAATGTGAACTGTGTGGAGATTAAGAGGGTTGAAGTACACTCGCTTTCCCGCTCCTGAAATTAAATCCTTTTATCTGTATTTGAATTTAATAGTGATGACAGCACAAAAGGGAATGTTCCATATCACATAAAAAGGCAGGTTTGCTCCAGTGCTTGGAAACCAAACTCAACTTGCTGAGTAACAGAAGGTCCCCTCTATTCTTTGCACTGGCTGCGGACAGGATTAAGTGCAATGACAGTTTAACAAGATTTTGGTCTGTCCTTGCAACACTTTTTTTTTCTGACTTCTTCCCAGATAGCAGAAGAGTGATAATTTATTCACTGAACAGACATCCGCACATGAGGGCTGAGGGCAGTCTCTTCACTACACATTTACACAGCAGCTAACTGAAGACAGCACAGTAACACAATGCAATAAATAATAGCTGTGTCATAAAATCGAGGGGCAAAAGGATGAAGAGAAAAGGTAATGCAGAGATCTGAGGAGTGTGCTTGCTTGCATCTGTGACCAGAGAGCATTCCTCCAAAGCAGCAGACAGTGCTATGCAGTGGTGAGAGGGGGACTGTCAGCAGGCAGCAGCCACTGGAGCGATCACAGCTCAGCTGCTCTCTGCAAAGTAACAGCTCACTATAAATATTGACCCGTGGTGACTGGTCACGGACAAGGTTCATGCAAAATGGATAGTGTCCTCAGCTGTTTTAATAAAACATCAGCCAGTGTCATTAATTAGGCAATGCTCTCCCTCCCTAGGTTCTCTCTTCTGTCTCAGGTTTATCTTCTGGGCATCTTTTATCACCGCCTGCTTCACGTGGTATCCAGTAAGAGTCACCACTAACACCTGAGGTACAAAACCGGCACAAACAGTGCTACCATTCATTGAGGTTTCCTTCAGTATTTTTCCTTCAATATAGGGTACAACCTATATCTGCACCCTAAAAAGGCTCTAAAATGATGAGAGTCCCACTGCTTGCTACTGGCTGGGGAAAGGAGGCTGGTGTACCAGATGGAGCACATGCAGCCCTTACACGAGCAAACAGATTTGCAGGGGCTTGTCAGGGTAATCTGGGGTCTCAGCACCGGCACCCAGAAAGCCCAGTGGATGAAAGCAGTGGGTGCCATATGGGTAGAAAGAAAATAAGGGGCTCATCACAGGGGACTGTTACAACAGGGAGGACTGAGATTGTACCACAGTCCATCCTTGCAGTCTGTTGCCTTTAGTGGGAATACAGATGCCTGTCACTGTGCAACACTACGATCCCAAGGATGCCTTCCCAAAATCGATCGCCCTGACCGAGGCATGGCTGGGTGAGCCACCACTCTAACACCTGAGTAGACAGGAAAGGTTGGTTACTCCTAGCTCCATACAAAACGTCTGTGTCCCCAGAATCACCACAGACCTTACCCTTCCAGAGCACAACCCAACCAAGAGCTTTGGTTTCAGGCAAAGCCATCTCCCAGCTTCCATAATGAGACACACTCAAAGCCTTTTCTTATGGGCAGAGTTAACTTGGTACAAAATCACAGCTGAATTTCCAGAACTGTGTCCCTTTGTTAATTATTTGATTTGAGGTGAGAATAAAGACAGCTATTGTAGGCTCCATATACCTGCAACCTGCTTTATTGACAGCATTGTTCTAAATATCTACAGTGAGCTTTCCTGAGCACCTTGCTACAGCATCAGAACTGAGGTATCAGATACCCTAACATTGCATGAAAGTGTGTGTGGCTTTTTGCTCTGGGTGAAATACCCCAAGCACCCAAGAATGCGTGCAATTACGTGTACCATCATTTGCTGAAAGGGATGTTGTATTAATTAAGGCTTTGAAAAATCCATTAGAATGATTAATATAATCAATAATTTACTACACACAAACTCTGGTCACATGGCTGCACCCATACACGCTAATTTCTGGAGCCACACTCCTTAATGAGGGTGTCATGCTGAGTTTGGGGTTGATAACTGGAGATGTCTATTTATTGTTCATAGTTGATCTTGGACTTCGAAAATCTGAGATACTGATTATTATCTGTGTGGAGACAAGCAGTGTGTCAGGGATGTGAATACTCAATGCATGCACCACTTGTATAGGTGCATACAATTTTATGGCTATATACATGAGAAACACATAACTCACTGATAATAACACCACGTCCCAGCAAACTCATTAAAATCATTACACCTTTCAAACCTCAACTAACCACTTCTCCAGTTCCAGTGCCCTTCAAAGGGCTGGGGCAGGCTGGAATGCAAAGGCAGTGGCGTGCAGCTCCACCGTCAGCCTGCCTGCTGCAGCCCAAACGCTGCTCCACTGTGGGCAGAGCCAGACACCAGCACGCTCGCCCCGTGATTGCCTAAGTGTAATTACACGCTAGGCACGCAATTCATTAGAAAGCTGCATTTTCTCCTCCAGCCAGTTTTGCACCTGCAGGAAGATCTCAGTCACTGAGTGAGCCATCAGAAAACCAGTTACATTTAGCAGCTTGAATAATTAGGAAACTCGTTGCTCCCCAGCGATTCCACTGATGCTTTTTTATGCTTCGGTGCTTCTTGACTCCCTCTTTCTTGAAGTAACATTTTAATTTAGGTCTGGCTCTCTATCCCGGAGAGCTTCATATATAATTCAGAGAAGGCTAAAGTGACTGGCCTCCCCACCTCTCACAGTTTAACACCTTCATTTCAGCCAACAACCCTCTCTGTGCTAAATCCTTTCAGAGGCTAATCTGTGCCAGATCAAAGGGGAATGGCTTTTAAGGCAATCTCCACAGAGCTGAGGTGATTATTAATTCATTGGAAGGTCTCCTCTGAAGTGCCCATTTATTTTTTGTATGCTAATGCATTTAAAGCTCATTGACAGTTTAAACACAGGCCCTAAATCACACAGTGAAATGTTTACTGTAGAGGTTGATACTTTATTTTATTTATGAAAAAAATCCTGCCAGCAAGAATAATACTTCAGCCTTAGATGAAATTACAAGTTTGGGATTTTTGTGTTGCTGAGCTAAACCAGATTCGAGTGGATCACTTTAGAAGTGACCACTCCCAATCGTCCCCAAAACACCTCAATAAATATAATGAAATAATCTCATATTCTGAGGGTTTTTCTAGCCTTGCACCCTGGCTGACAACGAACAATCCTAGTAACCTGTCTGTCCCACAGCAGGTTCACTCTGTTAGGTAATCAAACCTCTTGCAGGCTCTTCCAGGCTATGAAATTTGCTGCAATCCCTCCACAAACCACAGGCACCTGTCCTTCCCTGCCTGTAACCAGATTTAGAACTGGCCCAAGTCCTTGTGCAACGAAAGAGTTCATCAACAAGAAAAAAGATGCAAGGACTTGTGCAAGCCCTTGCTGCATCCTTTGCTGCTGGCAGACAAACCTGGTCATCTTCTGAAGCTGTTCCTTGTGCCGGAGGATAAACAGCAGATCAGGCCAGGGGAGCAATAGCTGCTCTGCCCAGAGCTCCAAACACAACGTGCACCAGCCCGCAGGCTGTCTCTGCTGCTCCCTTCCTTCCTCCTCCCGCTCCTTGCTGCACCTCCTGGCCTCTGCCTGACCCCAGCTCCTCAGTGCTCCTTTCTCCTGGCTGCTGAGTCGATCCCTTTGCTGAGCTCTTTCCCTCAGTGCTGTCTCCTCTGGCTTTTTCACCTCTCTCCTGTTATCTGCACTCAGCAATTCCAACATATCCCAATGATTTTAAGAGCGCTGCTCCTGTGCCAGTAGCCATGCTGGAAGGATGCCCTATGGTGGGAGTCCCACCAGGACAGCACTCTTTCCACTCCTTTCCTTTACCTTCTCTCCCTTGTCAAAACAGCACTGCAGACTGCATCCTGCAGCCTGCAAATCCCTCTGGACAAATCCTCTGCTCCCACTGCCCTTTCTAGCCGCTGAATGGTTTCACTGGTTTCCTCAGGCAATCCAAAATCTTCAGGAACAGCAGCCAAGGACTCTCTACCACTCTCCACATCTGATCCTCTCCCTTTCTTCTAGCAACACATAGGAAGATTTCCAGACTTCATATGCACAGTGATTCCTACTGGCCTCTCTCCTTCCCACACTTGTACTTCCCTGCCTGACTCCCCCAGTCTGCAAGTCCCTCTCTACCTTCTGCCTCACTTTACTTGCAGCTACAGTTTGGTTCCCTTCTCCTGGGATCCAGTGGCTCCCCTTAACAATGATCAAATGCCATCTCTGTCTGTGACTTCAAATTTTTCTCCTCTGTCTCAGCACTACGTCCCCACGAATCCTTCCACAGCTCCTCCTGCTCCCCCAGGAGCCTCTAATGAGAGCGTGACAATACACCGCCTGCTAGGATTCATTCCAGCCATCTGCTATCCATCGAGGTCCTTTTACTGCACCTCTGGCTGTGCCATCGCAGCATCAGAGACAGCCTGATGGGGGGATGCTGAGAACTTAAACAAAGGCAAGAGGTAATGATTAGAAAGACTCTTGATTTGTCACAAGCCATCAGAGGCTTCTCTGACAGGGCTGATTTATACAGCCGGTTTCAAATGGAATATGAACAAGCACAGAGCAATGTGAAAACACTTGCGAAGGCCACGCAAGCTATAAACATTTGCAAGGCGCATGCTTGCCTTAGGTTTCTTTTTATCTCTTCAAGAGCCTGTGCCCCATGGTGCCTTTTATTGTCGCTGCACATGGAAGCAAGCCCAAAAGATCACTCTCAGACAAGAGTATCCCACAGAAACGAATCCTCCTCCAGTCCTCTGTTGTAACAGGAAATGGGGTGATTTTTCTCTTCTGTTTATTGTTTTTTGCTGCATCAATCAGTGCATCGCTGAAGATGGCATGGGGTCTTTTTTTGTTGCTGTTTGCTTTTAGAAGTGAGGAGCAGTTGTGCTGAATCTTATAGATGAAAACCACTTAGGTTTCTCTCTCCCTTGTCTCTGAACTGCAGGATGTAGCACTAAAGCATCTAAAGCATCACTGCTTTAGGACTATAATCACCTCCTACCTGCTTAGAAACACAAGGGCTTGATAAGCACATCTGCACTCTTACAGTGAGCCTGCAAAACCACTGCACCTCAGATTTTCTGTTGATCTTTATCTTGTTCCAAAGGGAGGAAGGGCATGTTGGAGGGAGAGACCCACCCCCACACAGGCACACAACACAACTGCTTTGCACAACTTCAGACCCAGGGATACTCACAGCTTGCTTAGGTTTTCTAGGCCTGTAAAGGCTCCGTTGGTATCTTCTATCGTGCCCGAGATGTCGTTGTGGTCCAGTTCCCTGTGGAGAGAGCTCATAATCATGCTACTATCATGAACTAAGGTAACTTTGGCTAGTCCAATGTACACATTTATTTGTCTACAGCTATAGCATGGGAAGATGATCTGGTGTATTTTCTGTGAAATGGCATTTTTTCCGGCAATGAACTTGAAAGCTCCACCACCATCACCACAGAAGCCTAACTCCCTATATAATCACTTTTTTTTAAAAAAAATTAAGAATTCCTTTTGAGTTAGCTTCTTTTGGCTTTCAAATTGACCATCAATTACAAGACTCAAAGAGGTCTGAAGAAAAACAAGCACACAGAACAAACAAAGAGATCCACAAAAGCTGTTTAAACAATCTGTTTAAAAATCCTTCCCTCCTAGCTTTAATTCCAGCTAGCAATGAATACCCAGCAACACAGACAGAAATTTATCATTTCTAATCTTAAATAAAAAGAAAGAAAAAATAAATAGGCTGTGTTGGTTCTGTTACATCACTCTGATTTGATTTAAAACCTAGCAAAACCCAACACCAAAGCAAACTTCACCACCCAGATAACCCCTCGACCTGCAGGTAACTCGTTTCGCACCTTTTGAAGATTATTATCAGAACACTTCCAGTTTTAAAATATTAAGATCAAAAAAGAAAAAACAAAGCCCCCTGCATTCTGCAACATTCCAGGCACGGGCATCGTAGCGTAGCTTCTACATTATGCAGCACAAATACACAGCAACCCACAAGAAGAGGGAGAAATGTGAAAAACCCATGGTTTCAAAATTAGCATGTTTTTCCCCAGACAAGATAGGGCTGAGACTTTTGCTCTCTGTACCTAAGCTGGCTGCAGCCTTTGCTTGTTTCTCAGCTTTGGAGGGTAAACTAAAGATGTGAAAAGAGGTGGCCAAAAGCCACAACTCCTGTTTCTCAGCTGGCTTCGGCGTGAGACCCAACTTCTGTGTCCCTGGGGAACACTGGCCTTCGCCAGCATCAGGATGTCAGGATGATCTGTGGATCAGTCTGTGCCAAAGGGAAGGATAAAAACCCAACATCCCTGTGGGGCGTGGGCACACATAATGCTGTGGTGGTGTAAGAGACAAGGCCAAGAGAAATGCTTTGATGTGCTGACATCTGTAGCAATATCCAAGTGGGGCAGGAGCAAATATATCCTCCTGAAGCTAAGTTTCTACATTTTCCCTACAGTTGCCAAGCCAATGCCCATTATTCTGCTTGGTTTTTAAGGGCAAATCCCTTCTCAGACATTTCTCCTCCACTACAGTCTTTGGACCTGCAAACCCTTTCCCATGGCAGAGACAGACAAGTGGGAACAGTCTGTAAGAGCTCTCTGACACACACTTTTATTAATTGACTGCCACACATTGTGTTTTCTTGAAAAAGGAAAAGAAAACGGTATTGCTTGTTCATCCAGAGGCAACTCAAAGGTTTAGTGTTAGAAAGGAGGAATAAAAACCTTTTTAACAAATGAGTGAAAACAGAGAGAGAGGAAAAAAAGAGTGGGGTATTTTGGCCTGGCTCTCTTTGTATTCAAACTCCTCTCCCAGCCCCTGTTGCCAATTTCCTATTCTTTCTGGCTGGCTGAGCTTGAATGCTTGCAGCCTTGTTAATCATTGTGCTCCAAGGTCTCTGGGCCTGACCTCTATTTGAATAGCTCCACATTTCAGCAGTTTCACACCCACCAAAGGCTCCCAACAATAGGCCATAATTAAAGCATGCTCGGGTCTTTTTCACCAGGTGCAGGACCCAATAGGTCTTTCTCTTTATTAAATTAGAGCTCACTCACACACTCCCTCTCTGCCTCCCCCCTCTGCCCTAAACATAAAAGAGGCTCCATATTCACTGCAGAGCAAAGAGAACTGCCAGCTCCCCTTCCCCTCCATTTTTCTTTGGGAACCTTTAGTTCCGGTCTTGACAGCTGCCTCAGAGAGGTCCCCTTCTGAATGCCCAGTGGCTGAATGGCTTTGGCTTAAGTTTAGAAAAGGAAAAAAAAGCAAACAAAACCCAAACTCACTTTCCAGTCACTTCCTTCACTGTGAACTTTACAATAAAGGAGAGTAAGATGCAAAAAGTACTGTAAAGAGGGGAGAATCTTTCTGTTCCCATTTCCTTTTAATTACTGAGACCACAATGGGCTTCTGAATAGGAATAAAAGTATCAAAGAATTTTTTCTTCTGAAGAACTAAACCAGTCTGCTGAACTCAACCAGCCTGGGAGCTTGGATGGGGCTACAACATGGGCTCTGAGACCTCCAGAGGCCCACAGCCTCTGGAGAGAGGAGAAGAGCAGCCTGCAGCTCACAGGTACAAACACAGGAGATGGAGGCAACACAGCTGCACGATTGGACAATTAAAAAAAAACTGTATTCCCCACTTTATGATGTTTCTAAGGCAAACCCAGACGTGCTTCAATCCAACACAGCTCTTGGGCTTAACAGTGTGTAACAGTGCAATGCTACAGCTGGCTTCCCAGAGGAGGTCAGGCTGTTCTATCTAATCGTCTCTGCTAGCCCTAAAATCTTAGAAGTTGCTATCTGGACTAGCAAGCTCATTTCATGTGCCACATTTCCAAGTATTATGTTTAAATAAAAGTCTCTGGTAAATGGCCATAGCCACCCCTGAATGGATCCATCTTGCAATTCTGTATAAGGGCACATGAAACTTCTCCTGACAGCACGGCAACCTTTTTGTTGTTCAGAGGTTACAGTGAAAATCAGAAAAACAGAACGTTTCATAACCCAGTTCTGCATTAAAGACTCCTGGTTACCCTCATGGTACCTGTAGCAGCCTGCTCCCATGGTTAGACTCATGACTGGGTAAAGCTTTACATGCTGTTACATTTCTGGTATAATTAGAGCTCAAGCCCAACTTCTGAATTTCTTTGGTTTGTTATTCTCTTTTTAATTCTCAACACTATCTTAGCCTAAGATTTTTTTTAATCAAATAATAAATACAAAAGGAAACAAGAGCACATTGAAACACTTGAGAGGATATTTAAGAGGATATTCAAATTTTCAGCACTGTCACTAGAAGGGATCATTCCAAGTCCTCCTGAGTGCAGAATGACACAACAGAAACCATCCTTTCTTAAGAACTTCAATTCAAGTCAATATGATGGCAACAGAAGTTCTGCTATTCGCTGCACACTGAAACCTCATGGACTTTTGCTCAGCTGGGGTAGATTCAGGATCCTATCTTCCATAATTTTACTCCAGAGCTCTCTACTCTGAAAGCTCCCAACAACACTGAGCAGTCCAACTGCAATTCTCCTAACTACTCTTGATTAGAAAATATGCATTCATTGAAGTTGAATAATGGTGTAAACACAACAGCTGCTGAAGACAACCAAATCAGCACGTAGGGGAGTTTGATGCTGAGGACACAGGCACCCAAAGCAACTGCAAAGTAAAACAGTTTGGCAGAATGGAGACTGTGGGGGAAAACCAGCTGTTAACTGATAAAAGCTGGGGGCAACTTACAGGATGCGCAGGTTTCTGAGTCCCTTGAAGGCACCTTCCGCGATATGATTGATGGAATTGTGGCTCAGTCGTAGTACGTGCAGTCCCCCCAGGTCTGCCAGGCTTCCCTCATCCAGCCTGGTTAGATTGTTGTAAGAAAGTATGCTGAGGAAAAAAAAGACAACAGCCCTTGTCAATCCAACCAGTATTTTCCAAACTGCTCCGTGCCAACCAGTGCCTGCCTCCCAACCACCTTACGAGAGGCGATGGGTACTGGGTGGATGCATAACAGCTCGATTAGGAAACAAGACTGCAGTCTGCAAATACTCCCACAAGACACCCATGGGGCAGCCTGGATGACCATAATGGAGCAGGAGGTATTTGGTACCCAGCTACAGCAAAGTCTTCTGCACAGGCAACAGAGAAAGGCTCCTCCAGAAGCAAATGAGAGCAGTAATCTAACAGGCTCCACACTGTCATTTATGGAGGGAGAAGTGACTCTTCCAGACTCTGGTCTGGGAGCACCACCCCTCCTCAGTCCCCAGATGTACAAGTAACACTCCAGTATCGTCCTGGTGGTGTTCAGTCCTCACTCCCATTTGGACTCGCACTGTGGTTTACAGGAATAAGCAATCCCCTCCTTCCCCACACCCTGCAAGGTGGGGAGTGACATCAAACAGATGGATTCTGAAGTTCACACGCGCTCTTGGCAGGGTCCAGACTTCTGTATTCAGGAGGTGTCTTATCCTTCTGCACTCGTGCACAGCGAGCCCCAGGCATCTGGGTGTGGGTGTCTCCACAGCCGGCTCCACCCCAGTCGAGAGCCAGAAGCATTTCACCACAAGGCAACTGAATGCTTCCTTTCATGCACAGGAAGGAGGTATCTGTTGTAAACCAGCCACCTTCCCTCCTGCTCCCCTTTGTCAAGGAGCGTACAGTCTGCTTGGAATCTTCTCCACTTACAAGTGACTAATATTGGAGGGTTAGGTTTTTTTCAACTTTTCCATCCATCCTTTCCCCATGTTTCTATTTTCTCTGGTTTTAGAGACGTTTTTAAGCTCTACTCTTGTTGCAATTTGGAAGCTGCGAGGAAGGAAGCTGCGAGGAAGGAAGCTGTTGTTCTCTCCCAGCCAGGGTGAAGATGACACTTCAGTGATTTGACAGAGGGCAGGGCATGGGAAGCCACAAGGCCCTGCAGACACCTCACACAATATGCAACCACCTTCTAGACAAGCAGCAAAGCTGCAGCATTGCTGATGTTGAAGGCCAGCTCGGCTCATCAAAATGAGTGACCTCCTGGGGTAGCAGCAAGCAGTCACTGGTCAGTGGTCTTCAGTCTGAAGCATCCACCCACAGCTCCTTGCTGCAAGTATATTCCTCCTGATCTCTGGATGTCACTGCAGCTGGGTAGGTCTTGTAGGACCACCAGCAGGTAGGTGTGACCAGCAATAGCTCCAGCTTTAAGTTGCCTGCACATCGACATGTGGGGTATAAAAAGTGGCATTCATTTAAAGGCCACTACTCACAGTTTCTCAAGCTTAACTTTCTGCATAGGATTTCTGAAAATACCTTAGGGACTTGGGAGTACAAGTGAATTCAAAAGATGAGAGTGTTTGAGCAGTTAGACTTATCAAAAAGTGGAGTTATGCAGCTTTGAACAAGCCCTGAAATCCTTCATTGTGGACAAGAAAAAAATCTCACTGAGTTCCAAACCTCCAAATTCCTCTTCTAGTACTGCTTGTTAATGAGCCTGCTTAAAAATGTGTCTAGGGCTTGCATGAAAGTCCCTGCAAAGCCAAAACCTAAGTCAAAACAGATACATGCTCTGAAGCACTGAGAATGTCATTTACTTGGCAAACAAGCCGTCTATCTCTTCATGGTGTGAGTGGGCAGAGGGCAAGCTTTGGAAAAAATTCAGTAAAGATTAATGAGTTTGAAGAAGCCATGGGACAACATACTTTCATTCCTGAAGAAGTTGTAGTGTTAGTTATGAAGAACTGGCATCCAGTCAAAATTATGTCCTCACCTGCGATTAAAGAATTTGGCTTTAAAAAAAAAGTCTTCAAAAGTAATCCTGAAAGTGGCTGAGAAAAAAAAATAGTTCCTTTTGATTCCACACCGAAGAGTTCCTGCCCCAACTGGTGAAGGCATGCTCATGTTCCCCTCCATTCGTCCTGACATCACCCCAAGATGGACGAACAGCCGTCAGAGGGTTCTCTCAGTAGCTGCAGCCAGGCGGAAGGTTTCAGGAGCTATCGCACCTGGCACGGGTACGGGCCCTGCTTCCTGCCAAGGGGACAGGCCAGTTTGCATTCCCCTTCTCAGCAGTTTGGATTATCTGGGATGAGAGAAGTCAGCAAGTCCCTGCTGCTTCCCTGCTTCTCATCTCTCTACCAGTGAGGAATCACTGGAACAAACAAGCGGAAGTGTTTGTCTGCGCAGCCCTTGTGGCCTGGCGAGGACGCGGGGCAGCAGCACACAGAGCACTGTGCCAACAGTGACACAGAGGGGTTAAACTAGAAACCTGCTGTGCAGCTGGGGCTCCTGCTGCCAGCCAGTTCTGGAGCAGGCACTTCTAGAACATTTCATTCCCATTGACCAAATATAAGTAAAAAAGTTAAAAGAAAGATGGAGCAGCCAAGTCATCACCTGCCTCTGATGAAACCCTGAGCTCCCCCTGTGGATTTTTCCATGATGTTGATGCCCTAGCACCTGACTGGTGAATACAATCAGCCCCTTCTTAGGCCCATAACAAGGCAAGAGCTCTCTTTCCTTGTTAGCTCTTACATCAGAGCAGAGGCCTAGGGTCACGTTTTCTCCCAACAACTGAGGGACAGACATTTCATCGTTCAGATGACCACTTTTTTTCGTAGCACAGATAAACAGGGGTCTGGCCACCTCTCTTTCTTGAGTCAGTGACTTTGAAATCCAGTCCCTGTACAACTGGAGACAGTGTTTTCTGATGACTGAAACCCAGCAACAATAGAGGAGGTGAGCAAAGATCCTTTAATAAGGAATGGGAAGTACACATTCAAAGACATCCACAGATATATCTATTGCTTCCTTTCCTCACCCTTCAATTTCAGAGCAGACTTCTCCTAGAACTCCTTGGCTGTGAGAGTTTCAGTTAGGAGTATCTGATGGCTCCCTGCAGCAGCCTTACCCTAAAGGCAACACCTGCAAGAGCTTGTAATATTTTGCAGGAATGTGTGCTAACACCCACATAATCACCTTTCCAATCTCAGCTAATGTCGTCTCTGGCCTCACACTCCAGCACAATCCCATCTGTCAGGCCAAGCACACCCCAGTGGCTCCTACCACCTCACACCATCAGGCATTTTCCAAACTACCCCATTCTCCCTACAGAGAGTTTCTGCAGTTTCTGCTGGGTTTCTGCAGTTACTGCAGAGAATGGCTTATAAGCCAGGAATAAAGGAATGGCATGACATGCCATCTTCTATCTAAACCTTTAGGGTTTGCTAATACAGTGTCAGGTAGAAAAGACAAGCATAGCTGTCCCTAAAAGAGTTCTGACATTGGCTCTGCAAGAGCAGACAGGGCTTACCCAGCCCACCTGAACCCAGGCTGAAATAAAGCTTTGACACAGACACCACATATTGAGTCCCTGAGAACAGAAAGCTCCCAGAGCTGTGCTACTAACATAGTGTAGAGGTCTGAATTTGGCTCTCCAGGGCTCCAGCTGTGACTGCTCTAGGAAGGCAGACTCCCATTTCTTGATGTTTCAGATTTAACCAGACCACAGATGGAGCACGGCGCCAATCCTGATCTGCTGCCTTGAGGATTTCTCCATTGACACTGCCTTTATCTGGTATAACAGCACGTGAGGACCTCCATGTGAAGAAACTGTAGCTCTCTACAACACTGGTGCCAAGCAAAGAAGCCCTTCAGGCATGGGCAGTTTCACTACAATTCAAAAAATTAGGTAAATAAACAATCACAAACGTCTTTAACTAAAACCAAAACTAAAATACTTCCTTGTACCCCCAAAAAATAATCCACATCTGAATGAATAATTTGGGCTTAACAGAAGATCACAGCTGGTCACTGGGTTAATGCTGACTCTACAGATTCTAAATTTAGAGGAATGATGTGCCATATTCACCTGATTCTGAATCCACATCCCAAAAGACCAGGGACTCACAACTGGGTAGGCAGATATCTTTGAGCCCAGAGTGAGGCCTCTGAAAGCAGGAAACTGTTTTACCATACTGCTTTTTGGTGGATAAGAGCATCCTTAACCATGTTTAACAAGAGATTTCTGAGCACCAAGCAGAATAAATTACAGTTCCACTAACCACATGTGTCAAGTTATCCAAAGAAAAAAGTGCATTCCACAGTCCCACTGAGGGGGATGACAGCCACTTCTGTAAATACTGCCAGCATCCATGTGTGTTTCTTCAAACAGGCATTCAGCAGTGCCACAGACCCCAAAGCCACCCTTATGGGGCTTGTCCTCAGCAGCAAGGTCTTCTTTCATTTATCAAAGAGATTGCGTTCACAGCTGGAAATCTCAGGAGAGCAAAGTCAACGTATTTACTTTTCAACAACTGAGCCCTACAGGAAGGGTAAAGTGTAAACAGGAGAAAGGAGAAGTGCCTCTAAAGGGCCAAATCTCTGCTGGCTAAGGACATGATTATTCTTTGTAAATAGAGAGGATAAAGCAAAGCTTCCTTCAGGCTGTACAGTCATTATGTGGCAACCCATGCATGTCTTGTTACTTGCTAGCTAAAAAGCACTGGCACGCTGCACATCACCAACTCTCTAGGTCTTTTGACACTGTATACTTTTAGTGGGTTCTAGCCTTTGTTTCTGGTGCAAACTGATTTTACTCAGGTGCTCTGAAGGTCATAACATCATGAATAACAAGGGTATCACTTAGGAAGCTGCAGTTCCTGTATTTCTACAGGTTGATACAGCAGAAGCTGCAGGCCACGTGACTGGGAAAAATCCTTACTTCTCTTTCCTGTAAATGTAACACAACATCAAACCCTGCCCAACCAATCACAACAGAAACCGACTTACAGCTCATGCAGCTTCTGACAGAAGCTCCAGCCGTTGGGGTTGATGCGGGATATAGAGTTGTTACTGAGGTGAAGCTGGTGCAGAGATGAAAGGCCATAGAGAGAGCCACTGTTCACTTCTGTCAGGCTGTTATACTCCAGGTGGCTGTGGAGACAAATCAGAAGGAATTGACAAGCAGCACTGGTCAAACTCTGAAGAACTTCCAACAAGTACTGAGATTTAACTATTCCTACACATCCACCCATGTGGATACGTGCACAGGTGGGCATTTCCTGTGCAAGTGAAGGGTAGAAACCCAAAGACAACACAAAGGAAATGCCCCGAATGAGCTGTGACTGCAAGGTACGCTCGGCAGCAAGGAAGCTGTGCTTAAAGCATCCCATTCAAGTTTGTATTTGCAGAGTATCAGTTGTGTGACAGCAGCATCCAGAAACATGCTGCCTTGAGCACTTTTGACCTTGCAAGCACACGTGAAAGCCAGTCATGTTGGAAGTTTTAAGCATTTCTCTGCAATGACTATTCAATTTGTTCTCTCCTATGGAAAGATCAGATCACTGAGATAGACCAGCTTGGTTTCTAGCTATCCCAAGAGGCAGAATAATCTCTGCAACACATAGTTTCCATGTATCAGTCAAAACAAATTTTCAGAAGCCAGGAGTCTTTATTTAGAGTCCTTACTGAGTGTTCAAGTCATCAAACTTCCAAAGCAACACCACCACAGCTTGATAAACAGGACTTTTTTACTGAACACCTGGTAAAGCAGTGAGCTTCAGTAAGCTGTGTGGTTAATGAACAGAGGCTGCTGTACCATGGCAGAGCTCCATGCGTGCAGGACATAGAAAGAAGCACAAAGAATGGAATAAGGTCTCTCACAGAAGTCCTTGTTAAAACACAGAGAAGGACATGCTAGCAGGTGAAGTCTACGTTGTTTAAGAGAAAAGATCCCATCTGTCCAACTTACAGAACTTGCATCTTAGCCAGACCCCAGAAAGCTCCATCAGTCAATTTGCTTATGTTGTTGCGCTGGAGTTTCAGGACTTCCAAGCTGTCCAGTCCCTGGAACGTCAGGCCTTCAATCAGGCGGATGCGATTCCGGTTCAACTCCCTAGAATCACCAAGGCCATGCAAGTTTATTAAATCCCAGTCCTTTCTCACGAAATCATCTGTACAGCATACAATGGGGACAGCAATGCCAACAACTCCTCTGTCAACGGTTCCCAGGAAAGAGCAGAGGCACACCGGAAGCTTTCAATCCCAGAGCTAGCCAGGGAAATCAGCTGGGTGTGATTGCTTAAATAAACTCACCCTGGGACAGACTTTCATTACAGAGAAATAACAGACTGCAGCAATTCCTCTTTATCCCTTCCCTCTGCATTTCTTTTAAGCCATTTATCCTTTTCATCAATTTTCACACTTCATCTTCTCTCAAGCTGAGACACCAATTCAGTTAAGCATCAGCATTATTTCCCTTACAACACATTGTTTTTACAGGACTTGCAATCGACCAGTAAAAACATGCTCTGAAACAAGCAGGTGCCATGAGAACTGTGAGCCCAAGCGGAAATGTTATGGTTAAGTTTGAAAGGAAATCTTTCAGTTCCCCTGACAAATTTCACATTTTCCTATTATAAGAAACAATTAAAGAGTGAAACAATTTGCTTCCAATAACAAGGCACTCTTAGTATATTTTGTGTCTACAAAGACCTCCAGCTTGGTTCAATAAAACTCTTTTTCCTTTTTTCATTTTGGATGGGGAGGGACTTCTCAATTTTGGAATACCTTTTTCATGAATAGCAATGTGAACATCATCACAGCACACTTTACCAACCCATAGCACACAGTCTTATAGATTGCTTCACCCAGACATACCAGATGAAAACGCAGCTCCTTAAAGTCAGTGGAAAACTTCACCCACACAATACACTAAAGCTGAAGACAGAGCTTTTTAAATGGATACCTCTTCTGCACATACAACACTAACCTAAGGGTAGTTCCCTACCCAGTGTTTGTGTTGAAGAAAATAGTGGAGGTTGCAACATCAGGATTTGTACTGGAAAAGATGAGGAAGCCGCAGAAACTTCAAGTTTACTTTTTAAATGTCTAAAAAAACAATGTTGAACTTGCACTCAAGTTGAGTGTAATTAAAGTCAAGTAAGCAATTAAAAAGTTTTCAGGCCTAAAGACTCTTGCCTTACTGCACTTCCTAGGCTATTAGTGAACCACGCTTTGCCAGAAAAATAACGGTACGCAAATTCTACAACACATCAAGTCTGTATAACTCACGGTTCATTCATGTTTATCTATAGGGTTAAACAACCAGCTGTGAAGAGAACCAATTACTCCAACTTTCAGTGAAAACTGTGCCCCTAAACAGATTTGAGCAACCCTCATTTTTATTACAGTTTGGCATATGATGTAAATGAACACAGCAGATTACAAGTGCTCAGTCAGTGGACAGTAACTTCCAACTGAGACATAACAGAGTTTTAAGATGCACATGCACTGTTTGATCCTAAACTAGCTACAAATCCACATGTATGCAAGCACAAATGTACACCAAACCTTAGACACATCTTGGCTTAAGGATCTGTCTCTCAGTCAAGAGGCTGCCATTTAGAGGTGTAAGTTCCAACAGCTTTTGTGGACTTTATGTTACAGACAGAGGTTGACCTTTTGCCTATCAAATTTGATGGAAAGGGTACGATGTGCCTCAGGCTGGGCCCATTTCTCCAACAGCAGCAGAAGGGAAAGGCTAAACCATGAGTGCTGCTCTTCTACACATAAAGCATATTTATAGCTGCAGATGTCTCTGCATCCCCACGCAGCTCCTGCCATACAGACCGCAGGCAGGACAACAATGACGTGTGTGTTAACTCATCTAGAGTGCTATTTTCTCTGTCCAAATATCACCACACAGTTTAACAACCTTCCGTCATTGCCTTTTTATTGCCACATAAAGATACCTGTGTGGTCTTGAAAAACTAACATAGTAGCTGAGCTCTGTCACTCTCAACAGAAACTCCTTCCAAATCTCTCCTGTCCCACAGACAGCAGCAGCTTTCAAGCGAATGGATTTGCCTTACGTTGTCAAGTGAACGAGATGCTGATCTCTGCTGCAGCATCCCTCCCCTCCTACCTGATCAGAAGCCCTGAAAAGCCAACAGTTACAAGACAAAAAGGACCCTCTCCCAACGTGTTTTACTAGGTGCTGGCAGAGGACTACTGCACAGTGTATTCTAAGTTTTATAGGTAGCAGGTGAGGAATGGTGACATTTGGTGTGTATGTCCTCAGGGACGTTTTGTCTCCATAAAGTGTGGCCGAGTTTAATTAAAGTGCACATTTCTACTCACAGTTGGGTCAGCCTGGGTAGCCTGAACGCCTTGACAGGAAGCTGAGTGATCCTGTTTTTACTCAGACGAAGCGTTAGCAGGGACCGTGACAGACTATCAAAAGCACCAGGCTCCAGGGTGCTGATTCTGTTGTTCCCCAGGTACCTGCAATAAATCACAGCAGAAAAATGAACAGGTCTGTCAGAAGTCTCCTTTTAGCATTTGGTTGGTCTCCAGACAGGCTGGTGAAATCAGCTGGATTTCGGGCTGCACAAAGGGCACAGTGCCTTTCCCAGAGCCATGCGACGAACACGGAGAAGATTCTCAAGAGCTCTTGGTACCCTCCTCCTCCAGCAAGGCAATCGGGAGTGGAGAATATTCCACTGCAGGATTATTATTCATTCCCCACTTATATCTCAGAGTCCACTCCAGGACTCTTTCTTACTCAGACCAACGGAGGTTGTTTTACAACGGGCAGACATCAGTCACAACACCACTCATATCCTCTTACAACCAGGGGCAGAAACTTTGGTGCAAACTCTAATGCAAGCAGATTGTCTGTTTGCACCTCTTCAAAGGCACCTAAAACTCAGATTATTATACATTTCCCTGAAGAGGCAAACATCTCTATTCAGATGGTGTTACTCTGCTAACCCTTGGTTTTCTTCAAGTAACCAATGAGAGGTTTCTGTTCTTAACATTATGAATGATGAAATAGCCATTCCCCTCCCTTTTTCCAGATGCACATGGGCCGATCTGGGAAACAGCATATACACAGGACTGCTACTGACAGTTCTTCTGAATTCTAAGTTTCCAGCTGTAAAGACACCCATACCTGAATGATGCAGGATACCTTTTCTCTGTTGCAACATTCCCATGCAACACAATTAATAATAATCTGCATTTGTTACAGATCCATCAGAAACAAAAAAAACACAGGGCTCAAAAAATAACCTGACATTAGGGACAACGTCCTGCCTCTTAATTCTCTTCTGCACTTAAAATCTTGACGAATAATTCTGTACTTTTTTATGTTCATTCCCACTACTTTTGTAAAAAAAGTTAGGGCATTTTCTCTGCTGTGGTAACTCAACAAAAGCTGTTCTTAAAAAGAAAAACTCACAGCTCCTTTATGTGAAGTCCCTGTGGAAAGCAGCCGTTTCGGATTTCCGTGATGTCATTGAAACTCAGGTCCAACGTTTCCAGGGTAACGTAGGGCTTCAGTTGACTTGCTTCGATGCTGCGGATCCTGTTGTGATGCCTGAAACAGTCAGGAGGAGAAATGGAGACAATTTAGTACTCTTAAAAAACCAGAACGAATATCTGATGCCGCAGCAGGCCCACAGGCTGGCCCTTGAGTTCACACACTCAGACTTGGCAGTGCTTCTTCAACAGCTGTCTGAGGAGAAACCCACACCAGAGAGATCTTCCCTAATCCCCGCGCTGCTCCTGTGGCTACAGACACTAGCTCACAGATAGCTGCAAGCTCCCAGACACTTTTTCTAGTGTGGTACAAGACTCTTCCCTTCTACAGAACTACTGACTCTGTTCCTCAGTTTTTCTTCCAGCAATTTAGGCTTGGTCTCCTACAACCCTGCACTTCCAGAACGGATTTGTTACATGCAAGAAGTATAGGGCTGGATTTCAACCCAGCAGGCACAGAGTGCTGATCAATGGTTTAAGCAACCTGATAATGTTTTACATAAAGTATGGGATTTTCAGAGCAGGAAACACAGAAATAAATACAATCTCAGCAAAATATTGCTTCTTTAATTCCTAAGGGCTCTTATGAAAACATCCAGCTTTGGACTATGTTACAATGATCAATAATGCACAGATACAGTGTAAGAGGGCTTGCAAACCTGCTTACAAATGTTTCCCCATCTAAGGGATAAACCATGACAGCTGCCTTTGTCCCACCGGGCAATGAGGACAACTCAGCTATGTCAGTGCTCTGCTCAACCACCAACCAGAGGATGAGAGCTTGCAACAACCACCTGCCTTTGCTGTCTTACCTGTACTAGCCTGAAGGACTTAATCTAATATTTTTCTTTAGAAAAGGTACTACAAACTGTCCTCAGGGTTTTTGCAACCATCAAAGACCTCATTTGTACTGAACAAGATCTAACTAAAAATTCCCCAAGTCCTTTCCTCTGACTCCTTTCTGGCCTGAATCAGCAGAAAGAACAGTAACCAATTAAAATACATACATTGTGCATTAGTCACAAGAAGTAGAGCACATGCCTGATGTGAATTTAGAGCAGTCACTGATATTACTGGCAAGGCTACGAGTGAGGCACTCCAAACAGAGACGCTCACCAGACACTTGAGAACTTGCTGAATAATAAGAGATAGCAGAGAGGGTTCAGACAAGCACTGTGCCTTAATCCGGCCGGCTACCCACTGAGTAACCAGAAGAGGAGACAGCAGCCAGTGAAAGCACTCTTGAATGCAAACCGAGATGTCCCAGCTCTCCTGACAAAGCATCAGCTCTTTGAAACAAAAAACTGACGGGTGAGCCGACCACAGCCTTCCAGGCACTGAAGCTGGGTACCTGGGAGCCCATCTTCCCCAGCCTCACCGCCACTTCAGGCTCTGCCAGGGGTTCAGAGAAGCCCCTCTCAGAGAAAACCTCTCCCCTCAAAAGAAAATACCAATAGCACATGGCAAAGGACCTGTTCCCCACGCTGCAATCTGCTCCTTTACCCGCCTTGTGATTAAAACCAGACTGCTTCATCGCCACATTTGCTGGTGTCCGTAACAGGAAGAGGGTAAAAACTGCATCCCCAGAAATATTTGCTTTCTGAAGACTCACCCTTTAAACAGCCAGCACATGATCCTCGCATTCACTGGGGAAACGTTTCCAGAAATGCTGCTTTGACTAAAGAGTCTAAATGCCATTTAATTAATTCAGCGCAGGCCCACAAATCATCAAGGACAAATTTTACACCATTACAGCAATGTGCTGCTAACGTGGTGCAAAAAGGCATCAGGAAAATTAAAGGAAAGTCATTAACCTATGTTCCCTAACTGGTTATTCCATGGGTTACAGGCACACAGGTCTCTACAACCACAACCTGTATAAAAGGCAATGATCTGGCTACTATCCAAGTGAGCAATAAAGACTGAATTTTCACATCCATGGCATATAGTGGAATGGAGCTCCAGTGAATTTATGCTAATAGCATAACTAAAACACAGGGAAAGACGCTATACCCAGAATTTTGTGACCTCCACAAACTGGACACATAGGCAAGGGAGATTTCCCCAAGGACTAGCTTCTTTTGCAAAGACTTGATTATTAGAATCCACAAATTCAACAATGTCAATCTTTTTTCCTCCTCAAAATGAGAGAGTCCATTAAAATGTGTTTCTGACTGATTCAGGAAAGTACCTCAACACAGACATAAGTGAAAGCACACCCCAGGCATGTTTTCTGTGGCTCTCCTAAAGCAGGAGCTGTGAATTCAACTCTGATCTCATCCAGGCTGTGATGGCTGCCATGAATCTGGCTGCAAACTAACAGGAAATGAAGGCTTCTGCAAATGAACGAGAAAAAACTATAAATTACCTGACAATTTCTGCACAGAGCAGCTAAGTCTGCAAGGGAATGAGAGCACAGAGCAAATTTGGACTCAAAGTGCTCTTCAGAAGCCAATGTTGTTTTTTTGGAGTATTACTATTTCTGTGCTTTAGTTGTTCAACGAATATCCAATCTGCCCCATCTCTCAGCCTGTCCCAGAGGATGGACTTTAGTAAGGGAAGAAAAGGACAGGAAAGTGCAATTTTGTTTGAGCCGTGTTCACAGTTTCTAGGTGACTTCTGTCCACTTGCCTCTTGCTTTTCATGTACTACAGCTGGCAAATTAGATGGATGCACTACTTCATAAAGGAAAAAAACAGGCTCCTTTCTCTCCCTCTCTCCGTCTCCATCAAACATGGGTTGACTCCAAACACCATCCCTGTCCAGTCCCAGCTGGGCAATGTCAGACAGTTTGCTGCAAAGTACTGCACTTCAAACAAAACCAGCCAAAGTCTGATTTTTCCTATACACAGCACGTGAGATGAATGCAACATCATCCAAAACCTTTTACTAGCCTGATTACATTTTATTTTTCAGGAAGAGCTGAAATGTGATTTAACCCTTCCTGTTAATACTTGGATTCTTTCAGCTCATCCGTCTTTGTTCCCAATTTCATCACAAAGGTGTTTTACAGCAAAAAACCCAGTGGAGTTGTGAATTTGCTTGTGATTGGCTTCAGCAGTCACCGGAAAAGGGATGGATTTTTCCCAACTAGCTCCTTAGTTTATACTTCCCTGGCTTCAAAGGCGACAGATCAGATTTTAGTACCAATTGCTGAAACCAGGCTTTAAAGCACAAATCATCAGTGCTTCCACAACCAATCTGCCTCCAGGTGTCTTTTCCTCTCCCCACTTCTTAGGCATCACAGCCTGGAAACAGCCTTCCCTGTCTCACTTCAGCCAGCATTACCTCAAGAGTATACAACGACAGGGCTTCAATGTGAGACTGAGCAATTAAAGCCTGGAGCGGGAGCCAAGTCTCTTCATTTCTATTCCCAGTTTTGGCACTGACACATCTGCCTTGGGCAAGCTCCTTAACCCCTCTCTACCTCTGGGTTTATCAATGAGTATGGGAATGTACTACCAGACTAGGACGATGCAGGACTAGGAAACTGGAGTGAAAGCAGCTCAAGTGCAAAAGAAACCGTAAGAACTAAGGAGCTTATCCAAGTCCATTTGGGTTTGTTCACAAATATGGGAGAATCTGGCTAAAACAGTTGAATTTCTCAGTTACAAACTCATTCCTGGAGACACCCCATTTGCAGCTAACATAGAGCCTGAACTGTTAACATCTTAGTGCCAAACTGAGGTATCTCCAAGCCAGCAACAATTACTTTCAGACTGCAGGCAGCATACAGATGGCACTCGTTCAGGAACTGCTTTGCCCTCAGGTCAGCACCCGCTACAGCTACAAGGGATAGAGTTGAGGGAAGCTCCCCTCCAGCCAGTGCCACTTAACCCACCTGCACCCCTGGTTAACACCCCAAGGCTCTGCAGCCTCTTAGCCCTTGCACTTTGCACCACTCTTGAACAGACCCCTCAGGATTACAGGAGATTTGGATTAACCTCAGCCAGCTCTTTGCTGAATCAAGCCTGTCAGGACCATGTCAGGAAGCAAATGCACTCCCTGTGCTCCTCCAAGCTGCTGCGAGACAGAAAAACAAGCAAAACGTTCCTACGAAGCCAAAGCGTGTTTGGGTTTGCTCTAAATTGGGAGGGAGCTGAAGGGGGGTGGCAGGAAAACAACAGGCGGCGCAAAGTCAAAAGCTTGCAGCATTTCCAGGAAGCTCAACTTGTCTTTTAGAGGCAAAGTTATACTTTAATCCTGGTGGGTTTCCTCATTCAAAGAGTCTTTGTGAATATTTATTTGATAAACAGGCTGTGAAACATTTTCCACTAGACCCAATAGGAGAAGAATTCACCTTCCCGTTCAAAGCAAGCCTGTCCTTTGGAGAACACTAACCAGTTTAATTTAGACCGTGGCTTCAAAACTACTTGTGTGAAATTGATGCAGAGAGCAGTGCAAATGCACTCCTTTGTTGTTGGAGCCACACTCACTTCCCTTCAGCAGCTGCCCCTTAGAAACCTGACAGCGGAAAATCAAAGCAAGCAGACCCTCAGATGGGAATGTACGAGGGGCTTTGGTCGGACAGATTTAAATGCAATCAGCACAAAACCTCCTGGTTTGGACAAAGCTTGAATTAAGGCTGCTGGTAGTCTGCAGCACAAATGTTTGGAGTGAAGTGAGGCTAAAGGCAGGGAGAAGTCACACGCTTGGCCTTCATGTCGTGTCAGCTTACAGAGCTGGCTGGGCTCACCAAAAAGAAAAAAAGAAAGCAGTAATACAGCAAACCTATTAAACCAACACCTGTTATAGGCATCAAAAATAAAATCGAGCTTCAAAAGAGAGGTTCCGCACCTCGGGTTGGGTTCTATTAATATATGAGCACATTTTTAAAATTATCATACAGGGAGATCACAAGACTAGAAATGGAGAGATTAAAAAAGTCAGGGTTCGGCTAATATTTCCACACAGGATAAGTATTGAAGAAATCAAACGCTAGAGCCAGGAGTTGTGGGGTTTACCACTAAAGGATAAACAAGGTTTGGTGTTGGGGACAGGCCATGCAAAGAGAGCAAGATCAAAGGCACCATAACGAGACAGAGCACATCTGCTGTGCCTAACCCATGCCTGGAATTACCTGCCCTCCTCCCCAAAGCAGAGAAGATGGAGATTTAATACTGATCCTCATGGAAACACTAGAGAAGATTCAAAACATTCAAGAAGATCCAAAGGGCTCCTACACTCTTCCTGACACGGATGAAGAGGAACGGCTAATGTGGAAGACAAGTTCATGCTTACAACACCAGAAACGTAAATGTTTGCGCGTGTTCTGGTCACGTTACTACGACCAATAATTGAAGATCTATCCCAAGCCCTTCTTATTAACATATGAAAAGAATGAGAGAGTAGAATGGTACTGGACATCAGCTTTGACTCAAAGTCCATAGAGTTTATCAATGCACAACTTCTTGCCTGACTTTAATACATTACTCATAAAAAGGTTTTTTGCTTCTAAAGACTTTTACTTCTGAAAGATTCATCGGCTGTACTTGTGAAAGATCCATTCTGGAGAACAGAAGCAGCCTCTGCAGCAGGATACGATGCCAACGTGCAGGTGACATGCTGGAAACCTGTCACACAGCAGCCCTGTGCACGAGACCTTCCCTGAAAGACTGAGCTGTATAAACCCTCACCTGTCCCAAGCACTTGGCGAAAGCCCTTCTGTCTCACACCTCGCACTGTCGTGTCAGGCTTGCCAGGATAACCCACACAGCTCAAGATCTTGCACCATGACAAAAATGTATGATTTTATCCAGCACAACATGCACCATATTTGCTTATAGGAACAGCCCCACTGTCCTTTCAGAGCAAGGCTCCATGGGTTATTGTCCGGGCAGGAAGAGAGGATGCCTGGAAGCAGCCCCCACTTTTCTCAGATGCTCTGAATCACTCTTTCCCTAAGGAATCCTGGCGGATTCCCAGGCTGCCGTAGATACAGCTCTGTTTGTTCAGGTGCTGGCTGCACGCACAAGAGCAGAGTGGTGGCAGGCCAAGCAGCCACTGCATTTTAGGGTCAGTCACAAAAAAAAAACCTCCAACAAAACAAAACCCAATAACTACTCAAACCCCCCACCAAAAAAAAAGCCCTCACATAATTTTGGTGAATATTTTACCTTTAAGGAAAAGATTCCCATCTGCCTGAGTCTGTATGTGAGTGCCTTCCCTCTTCCTAGCAGTCCTTCAGAAAAAAGCCCTTCCCAAATGCAACAAAGTCTGTGACCATTTCAAACTGTTTTCATTTAAAACTGTCTTATGCAACTGTAAATCATGAACAGGCCGACAGGGCTAGTCCAGCTGTCGGAGGTATGGCAGGAAGTCTAAAGACACGTTCATATCTGCTGAACATCAGCTTCAAACCTGATATATTTTAGGGGACTTTCACCCACCAGATTATGTGCTTGCCTTATGTTGGTGGTTTATGATGGACAAGCATGAAGCAAACCACCCATGGCTAGACGCAGGCTGGGACAGACAAGGGATTCAAGAAAGTGTTTTTATTTTTCCCTTTTTTTTTAAAGTGACTGCATTTCTGTTCCAGGTCAGGGACATTTGGAGTCAGAAAGCAGTCTAGGACCTAGCATTTGCTCATTCATCCCTGTAGACTTGGGAGCAGCAGCCACCTGCAAGTCAAGCCAGTGACACTGCAAAGCACTGGATTATGAACTCTCTATTCACACAAGCAAACTATTACTCACACAAATAGCTTCACTGCACTCAAGAGGACTGTTCACGTGAGACCAGCGTGACTCAAGGGCTATGTTTTCACTGTCAAGGGCTATTTTGTGGCTGTCCATGAGACCAAACTGTCTTTCACATAGATGGACTGCAACCATTGACCACAGTAAAGCCCAAGCCTGGCCTCAAGAGCATTGTTGGGCCTTGGGTACCTGAATATGGGCTGATGTTATCCTGCTGCCAGGGATGCTTTCATAGGTCTTTCAAGGAGGTAGCCACATTGGTAATAATTAGGTAGAGGTCAAGTGCACTCTTTAGAAGCTGGCTTTCAGGGCATCTGGACAGGCCCCAGGGCCTGGGTTTGACATATTTTCCTTAAGGGCTTTTGTTGGGTTAAGTATGAACTGCATGAAGGAAATCCTTATTCTCCAACCTTTTACTGTTTGTGAGACCCACTGAGGTGATGTAAGTTTCAAAGTGCTCTCCCTGACTATGACCTGCATTCACTCTCACTAAGACTTTTGTTACTTGCCACCATGTGATTTTGAATATTTTTTGCAATACGCAACTTCTTCCTAAGCCTTTGGCATTCAGTCAGAGTAAAATCATAGCAAATTCTGTGGGACAAGCAGGATTAGTAGTTAGTCATCTTGAAAAGAGAAGCTGTCTCTTATCTCCTCAGCAAATTATACAACCTGTTATGACATGAAAGCAAATTAAGATTCCTGAAGACAAGACAGTCTCTGTCATAGGCACAGTCCCTTCACCAGCTACAGGGCGGTTCAAGAAAAGCAGAGTTTCTGCTCTTCTGGTCACACTGGATTGTATTCCTCAGAGGCTTTTAAGTGATAGATTCATAAAGGGCAGAGACCCATTAAAAAGGCTGTGCAAAGCATCTTTTATTGTCTGTCACAGCATTCCTGTAAGCAGCTTTCCTGAACTTTTATGAACTCAATACCAGAGCACAACCTTTCCTCCCTGGATGCAGCTCTACCTCACATCTTGGTGATCATCTTCAGAACCACTGTGTGCAGCTCTCAGTGGGACCACGCACCTGCTAGGATCAGGAACCTTTATCAGGGGCTGCTCAACTTGTAAGGCAGTTTGGCCAGTTCTCCGGCACAAGGTGCTAGTTTTGAAACAGCCCATTTGTGAACACCCAAAGCTGTGCTTGTCTTCAACCCTCTTCTCCAGTTTTCAGTCCAAACCACTGCTCTCATGAGTCACCATCTTCTTGCATTCCTTGACCTTACAGTCTGCAGTAAGTGCTGAGGAAGGCTACAGAGCAGGAGAGGCCTGGCCCTGCAGAGTGCTAAACTCTAAGGAGGAGAACTCGCCTATGGTGATGGCAGGGAGAGTGTCCCACAAGACAAATTGCAGTTTTCATACAGGAACGTAGGAAACCACATGGCTCTGCACCAGCTGGTCTGAATGGGGTTGTGGGGCTCAGCAGAGCATCTTTGAGCATCAGCATCTGAAAGGGGTCATTCAGTTGCTGGCAGATGACAATTGGGTCAGTGTTTCTATGATCTATGTCTTCTCTGATCTGCTACTCTCCTGCAGATTTACCTTGAGGGCTTTCTTCTTCTGCAGAGACACACCAACTAAACTCAATTTTCTATCACAAACTAAACGCATAAGCCAGTCCTTGAAGCCAAGAAAGAGCTGAGCTTTACCCCCACCAGCTTGCTGGTCTGATGAGTTCCCAGTCTCCACAGCCCCACATTTGCATAGCACCCAGCACAAAGACCCACTCTATGTCAGGGCTGCTGCCCAGACCCCATATCCTTATCATCAGCCTCAAAGAAGAGTCACATTTGTGATGAGGAAGAACAGACAACTAAGAATAAGATACAGCCCAGGTGTCAATTTAACTAGCTCAGAGCAGAGGTTGGAGCAGCTACCCTTGTCCCATTCCCATGCAAAGACAGCAGCCTCTTTCCATTTTCATAGTAGGCAAGTTTTGTGCTTCTAATCAAAGAAGGCAACATTTTCATTTGAAAGCCAACAGGATCCAGGATCACAAAGCCTATAGGCATTTTCATCCTCAAATCTGATGATAATTTTAGTTTCTCTTTGTGTAAATAATGATCAAAGTAAGGAAGCTCCATCATAGCCTAATGAGTGCATGTGTTTTGTGGGTGGCTTTGTTTTGCTTTTGTCTCTCTGCAGGAGTAAGGAGAGGAAAATACACAAGCACAGAATCAATTTAAGTGCAAATCAAATGTAATGAATCTGCCCATGATGTAATTACAAGCAGACTTCATGATAGCATGCACTGTTTGTGCCTGAGAGCTATGATGCAAAAGGGGCTTCTCCCACCTTTGACAGGAGCACAATGAAAACAGGTGGATTGAACTACACAAGAGGTCTGTAACCCTGATGCTAAGGCGGGTAGAAAAGGGACCACCACACTTGAATATCTATTCTCCAGCCCAAACTTTATTGAACTTGCAGCTGAATTTGCTAAAAGACCTGCCCCTGGAAGGCAGCAGTTGGAGAAACACATTTTTGACTGGCCAGTCAAACTCCTGTTAACACTTTAGAGACACAGATAGGCTGGCTGGTAAGTCTGTTCCAATCTGACACACACTTGTGCTCTGTTGAAAGGGCTTATCTGGCTTGTCAGCAAGGTCACCAGAACAGGGATAGGCTCTGGGCAGCCTTCACTGCGAGTTCTGCTCTGCTGAGACTGTGCAGCCTGAAAGAAGGAAAAGCTCCTATGTGGAAAAGCAATGGTGAAGTTAGCAAAGAAAACAGCTTTTCGTAACAAGTCTAGGCACCCTGTCATTAACAGAGCATCTCAAGTCGGAAAGATGGCTTCAGGAAACTGCAGAACAAGGTGTCAAAATCCAGGGAATAGAATATTTGAGCTCTAGAGTAGAACTGCTACTGTGCTAAGCCAGGCTGTTGAAAACATTATCTGTTTAAGCCTCCCTAGAGCAGACCTTGTACAATCAGTGATACATTTACTACCAACTTATCCAATATCTTCTTCAGGTTTCTTTAATAAGACCATTTACTTCTTCAGCTCCTCTTATTTTGAAAGAGACAACAGTTATCTCAAGAACATAATCTGGAGGGAAAAAACACTGTCTTCAGTAAGAAGTACCAAAATGTACTCCTCCTCCAGGGCACCAGAAAAATTAGAGTTCAATCCTTTTCCCTGGTTCTTCGTGCAGTTCCACAACTGCTTCCACACAATGTGATGATCTGTAGTATATGGACTGGACAGAAAAAGATAATTTTAAGTCTAAAAGCAAAGGCCTAATTATTGATTCTTTCTTTTAGCATCAACTCTTAATTGTTCCCCTCACCCTAACTTTTTCCTTTGCTCAGATCTCAGCACTAGAACAGCTGTCTCTTCACTCACACACCCCTGCACTCCTGTTTTATTTTCCAGCTGCCTTTGCTATTTTCCCCGATGCACAACTGAACATTAAGTGGTTTGACAGGCAGAACACGTACTCACCCAACCACTTATTCCCAATCAATATTCACGTGGAATTCCTGTTAACAAGCAAGAGCTATGCACACACTTAGAAGGGGGGGGGCTTCAGTGATAACTTAGCCTAAAGGTACCACTGATCACTTTGTCCCCCTTAACCAGTGACCATATTTTCTACCCCACACAGCCCCAAAAGCAGGGCTGGTTTTGCAAGAGTAAGATCAGAACTTCTGACACAATCCCAGTTGTTCATCCTCAAAATTAACTTGGGACTTTAACATGGATTCAAAAATATCAGAAAATCCAGCACATACGCCAGCTTTTATTCAGCTAAAAATGAGCTTTCTAGAGATTTTTCTTCCCCAACCTTCACATTTTAGTGAACACTGTTTACACTACTGTTTCTTTACTATGCCAACAGTGCCAGTGGAAGCAATGCTGAAGTCCTAAGCATCATTCAGAACACAAGGTAAATGGCAAAACTTAATGTTTTTACTCACCACATGGGCAAGATTAATTTTTTAACACCTCTGCTGAAACAGTTTTAGCCTTGTTATAGCAGAGGAACTAAAAGACACTGCCTGTTCTCAAGCCTTCTGTGATGCTCAAAGGTAAACAATACGGAGAGATTTTCAATGTGCTCTATGGTACTACACTTTGAAAAAACCCAAAACTCTATCCCAACCCAGTTCTTACTGCTTACCAGACATCTGTTTGATACTCTGAGCAGTCACCACTGGTCTAACAAACAGCATAAAATGAAGACTGATAACCAGGCATCCTCATTAGGGGGGAAAGCACAGAAACAGTAAAACACGATAGTCTCCTGATGTTGTGTACTGAATCAACCAAGCTTTAAGAGAGGAAAACAGAATTCTACCAAGAAATAATTTAACTTGCTTTTATTGAAGCTGCATCTCTGCTTTTACTCATCCCTGAGCAAATTAAATTGCCATTACTAGCAGGTTTTAGGCAGGAAGTTGCAATAGGCTATAAAAACTTTCAACTCAGCAAGTTATTTATGTTTGAAATCTGCTCAGCCTGTGCAGACTAACAAAGGAATTGCTTCTGTAGATGTGTGCTTTATTTGCCATATGCCATTAAACGAGACAGTCAATCTACCACAGATATTAATAGTAGCAAGTTTGGGCTATTCTAAGGCTCAAATATGAGGCTATTTTTCATATTGACCTTAACAAAAGATCATGGTCGCAAATGACCCCAACAACTAATCTAGGCTTGATCTGCAGAGGGACAGAAGATGGAAACCATCCTGTGCATTGTACACAACAGGCACTTGCCCTCGGACAACCCACCAGAAGATGCTTAACATCCATCAGTCCCATGTGTCCTGGGGCAATGCCTGCTGTTAAGCTCAGAGGAAGCAGGCCCAGCAAACAGGAATTTACTGAGTATGGGAGTGTAAAGAATGTGGGATGTACACAAAAGAGATACTGTTCCATCTGCTAACCTTATACTCCATCCCACAAGACCACTCGTGTCCTCTCCTTCCTCCAGAACAAATACTAGCCTAGTATCTCCTGCTAAGCAGCACACAGACATCAGGGCAGACCAAGCCCAGCTCAAAGCAATTCTCTACTCACAGAAGAAGCTGCCAGGGCTGCACAAAACCGTTACCCTCACTACTAAATATGAAATATAGCACCCTCGAGATTAACAGGTATTGCATGAGCTGCCAGCAACTTCCACTATCTTTTTTCTCTGGTAAATTGTGTCACTGCTCTGCATGCCCAGATTGTTTTCTGATGCTCTTTTGTTGCGACTGTGGACTATGTGCTTTATTGCTGTTGCTTGTTGCTATTCCAGAAGAAATAGTTACTCATTTCCCTGGAATAGCCTCAGATCCTCTGCTATTTCCATGCACTCACATTATATCTGAAAGCTCGAAGAGGACATGCAAATGCTTAGAAGAATTCCAACAGCCCAAAAGAGAAGTCAAAACAGCGTCTCTTCTGGTGTTTGTGAGTGTATGATTGATGAGAATTTCCTCCACTGGGAAAGGCTCTTGCAGTATTTGGCCTCAAAAACTAGCAGACATTACACTCCAGAGCCTTACTATGAACTCAGAGCAATACAAACAGGAGAGGGGGGTGTCAGAATATCCTATGCCTGTACGTTGCTTGCATACTGAACAGCCTGACTGCCAGCATTCTCTCTTTTCACCTTCCCACATCAACTCAAAAATAGAAGCTGAGTAGTGTAGCCTGTAGCATGGACCAAATCCTCAGAAAGCAACCCTCTCTCTCCAGCCTCTGAGAACTGCCTGGAGACAAAAACACTGGAGAATTGGCCCCTGCAGGCATTACACCAAACAAAGGATGAAAGCAGGGGCTGGGGGTGAATCTGCTCCCATGATGGATCTAACCCTGCTGTAACACTTTGCCTTACTTACCAGAGAAAGTAATTACACAGCATGGCAGGCAGTGCTGTTTTCTGAGCTGCCCAAGGCACATCCTGCACACAAGCAGAACCTGCTGACTTCAATCAGACCCCGCTCGTGGCTGCATCTGAGTCATCTGGACTTTGTGCTTATGAGTACAAAACCGCTTGCTATGACCCAGATGGAATTAACACATTCTCCTTATTTCTAATTGTTAGATCATCCTTTTTTATCTCCAGCAAAGATGACTTGCAGACTAAGTCCCTTGGGGGTCAAGGCAGTTGTTTTGTTTGTACAGTAATTAGCACAGCAGGATCTCAAGCCACAGATGGCCTCCAAGGCTACATCTATACTATCGTGTGTTAGCTCAAACCTCAATTCTTCATTTAAGCCCAAACTTCCCAACTATCAACACCACCTACACACAGAGGTTTACGCTCTGGCCTAGTCAGGAACATAAAATGAGCTCACACCTCACGTAGAGGCCAGCTCAGCCTTGAGCTGTGCTCTGTAAACACCACAGACATAGCAGTTTCGAGCTCTTTCTTCTAACAGGGGTCACCCAGACAGGCTGCCATGGGCAGGAACAGGAGCTGAGGTTCTCCTGATACACAGCTGAGTCTTCACCATCTTAACTTGAAAACCAAACACTAATTGGAGTCCCATATCTCAATATCACCACCTCAGCCCCTGGGAAAAGCCTGCAGAGATGAAGGCCTAGGTGCTAGGTCACACTTGAATCAACAGAACAGAGTGACTGCTAGCATTGTTTCAGCTAATATAGCAAGACACATTTGTCCTGAATGAAAGCTAAACAGCAGCCCAAAGAATCTAATGGACCACACAGGTCTTTAGAAGGAGGCTCTGCAAAGCTGATTTGACAACACTAGTGAAACAGCACAAAAAACACTGAAATACTTGCTTTCCCAAGCCTTCACTAAGAAACCATAAAGCAACAGTTCCAGGAGGATCAATAATATCCCAATCCTGCCACATTAAGGATTTCCAGGACCAGCCAACACTAATCCAGTACAAATGTCTAGTAAGATGCAATGAAAATTAAATCCAAAGCCAGACAAGAAACAAGGGTCACATTACTAACAGTGTGACTAATTTCACCATAATTATAACAAAATTCCCAACACTTAAGAGGAAAAGTTCTCCATGGAACCACACAATTCAAATGGAAACATTACTCCTGATGCAGAAGTTGAGCTGCAGGCTTTGCCTTGTATACCAGAGTACCTTCCTTTTCACAAAGGCCATACTGCCCATTTGGTATCAGAGCATACCAATCCTTTCAGACAGGCTCAGCATGTTCCCTGCCACTCCCCGTTTCCAATTCTCCATGTATTCAGTTTTCAAATTTTACATGATATATTTTGCCTGCGGCACAGTAGATAACTTACCCTTCTATTAGGCCCCTCTGTTTAATTACAGTTTAATGTGAATTGATCTTTACATTAATGAGTCTGTAAAGAAGATTGATTTTCTTGAAGAGACTTTTATGGTCAGTTTGGCAGCAGAGTAGTCCTATTGATTTCGCTCTCCTCAGTAAATACACTGCAGAGTGTCACTGCAGTCTCTGTGAATCAGCTAATCCTATTTCACACTCTTTTGATCCCTATTCTGACTTCCTTGTTATCTGTGCTTATTCAGAGCAAGATCATGGGGCCAAAGCATCTCAAACAGCTTTGACTGTTGCTAACATACAGTTGACTGCCATGGGTCACTATACCCTTTGTTCTTAAACGCTGAGGGCTTAAAAGACTTGCAGTGAAAAAACAAAAAGTTATTTTTTAGTGTTTAATCTGTTCACTTCCTTAACTCCCAGCCAGTTAAGAACATGGCACGGTGTGCTCTGTATACCAGGCTTGCTTCAGAGGTCTGGTTAGCAGGCTCTCCTCAGAGCTCTACAACTGTGGAACAGCCTGTGCTGGTGTGCCTGCATTGGGGGATGCTTGATGGAACCAGGCTGGTCATCTTGGAGCCAGGGCAGAGGACAGGGATCCACCTCCATCATCCTGTGCAGTCATCCCAAAGCCCTCCAGGATGCATCTACCCACATGCAGTTAGATGAAGCAGTAGCAGACAGGCCCTAGAGTAAGAGTGGAGCTTGCATCTACACAGGGGGTTGTGGGACACGTGTAGTAACAGACCAACACAGAGCTGACTGCAGCTCTTACAGGGCATGCCAGCAAGGCTAACCTCCAAGATAGTGAGGAAGTGGGATACAGACTCAGTCGTACTGCAAATAAAGAGGTTTCTTCCATCCTCCCGTTCCCCACCAGATCAGGTAACAGAGTCATCTTGAGAGCCTACAGAGTTAACACACTTGAGTTGCAGCAGAACATCAGGAAGGGAAACCCTCAGCCAAGAGCATGTCAGTGAAAACATCCTGCCATCAACTCCCAAATGTCCAAGTCTAGGAACTGTAGCTAAATTACAAATGCTGTGGGAATTTCAGGCAAGATTCTCCTCTCAGCTACTCCGATGTAATTTCGGAATGAATCCAGATTCACTCTCACCCTCCCAGCTGAATTTCCTGGCTTTTGTTCACACTAACAGATGTTTGCATTTAATGTCTGTCTCTATTTGGTATCCCATACATATATTATTTTTCCCTTCTGTTCTATTAAAAGCCTTATCAAATCCTTTATGTTTGTTCTCATTGAGATGAACAACTTTGGCAGTATTTTCAATGTGCAAGGCAAACAGACTCTTCAATGAATAAGTCTAAGTGAACTAAATTTCATGGCAATGTATTATGGTACAGCATGTTTGATACATATGTTATGCCTCCATCCATCTGCAGCCCAAAACATCCGAAGACTTGCAGAAAGACCTGAGAATTCTCTCTCCAACAGATTCCCACATGCTTACGTACACAGAAGTGGGCCCATGGTCCACAGGCATCAGGGGTCAAGCAAATTTTGGATGATGAAGACAGGTAGGCATGGGAAACCCCAAAATAGGGAATGCAAAGCAATAAAGCTCATTAAAAAACATTTATGGAAAATGTGGGTCTAGCAGTACAGCAGATTTCCTTCTACCAGCACCAGAAGGAGAAAGTCTCTTCCCCTGTTCAGGAAGAGTAGGAGATGAAGTAACTCATTCATAAGGGCTGTTTCGAGTGACAAATACACAACCCTTGATTTTATAATACATTCATAGCCCTTTGGAAATACTTAACCACACACAATATACAAAACCTACTTCAGAGGTTTGTGAGGTAAACACACTTCACACATTTCTAAACACTGAAAAAAAAAGGAAATTATTTATTTTTCTTTAGCAGTAAGAATACTCTGTAACACTATATACTTAAACACATAAACCAGCTTCTCCATACACAATCCTTATTACGAGTCTTCACCCTGGGTTTGGTTTGGCAGCCTCCCCAATTATTAGTCCATGGATTTGAAGGCTACAAGAAACCAGTATAACCATATAATCTGATTCCTTACATTACATGAGGCCAGAGAACTTCACCCAACAATTCGCGTATCAATCCCATTAACCTAGAGTTGAACTAAAGGACCATCTTTCAGGAAGCCATCCAATTGATTTAAATACTCCCAAGAATGGAGAAAGCTTCACTTCCTCGGCAAATCATTCCAGGGCAAGTTAGTCAGCAACATTGATTAAAGCAGGTACTCTAAAACATCTTTCAGATTATTTTTACCTCTGATAAAAATTAAAAGGAAATGCAAAGGGCAAAAAAATGGCACTCTCTGAAACAAGCTAAACAGAGATCCTTCTTGCAGACACATGACAGCAGCATTACAAACCCACTATCAGAGTTATTTATGTGTAGCAGCTGAGGAAAGCAATACAGATTTCTGGAAAGTGATACTAAGCAGGTCTGTTTAGAATACCTTCCTTTTATCATCTTGCTTTGTACCTTCGCCTTCCTTCTGTATCACTGAAATTTCAGAGGAGTTGTAAATCTACTGCCTTCCACCAGTCATCATTCCTCCTTTCTAAACTGCTTATTTCAGGAACAAAAAAACCCCAAAGCTCTAGCAATTTGGTCTTTTGCCAATGGCTAAATTAATAGCAAAAATAACAGGGGCCTGTGAAACTCAGATCATTTACAGACTTCACGAGAAAGAACAGCCGATCTGGGGGGCCTAAAACTATATCCTGGATGGTAAATTGTATGCAAGCTTTCCACATGTAAATCAGATCTCTGGAGTTTTGGAATCCCAATGCACAGGCAGCCTGGGAAGGCCAGTTCAAGCAGCAGGCAGACGGCCCCTCGTGTCAGGGGATTGTGCCTGAACAAGGGACACTGCCTAGAGGGAGTCACTGCCCAGTTCCACATCAGCTGCCCCCGACCACGCACCCAGACTTCACATGTGATGTGGTCACACAGCTGGGGAGAGGCTGCTGCAGGAGGTGGAAAACAGACAAGGTGGATTCACACCAACTGCCTGCGACACATTTGACAGATCTGGTAACTGCTGACACACAAACAACCTCTCCACCCAAGAGGTGAAGTGGTTCCTTGCGCATTTAACAAAAACGCTTGCTAGATCCAGCACTGACAACAGCAGAGGAGCACTTCGGCTCTTTATAAGCTCTGCGGGAACAGGGTATACCCAAGAACCAGACCAAAGGCACCATATCTCAAACAAAAGCTAAACTTCATGCCAGAAGTGAGAGATGGACACCAATTTGAAGCAAATATTCTTAAACTGAGTTAAGACACTGAGGGAGTTGTGCTGCTTTGCATATTTTAACACTGCCTAATGGAAGAGCAGGAACAGTGCCAGTTCACTCAATTAAGCCCTTGATTTAAGTAATAGAAATGTATTTCTAGTCAACAGATCAAAGTTGTCTCAGATTAAGTCAGAGCCTTTTGAGCATGAGGCCAGACACCTGGTGGTATGGACACAGGCATTTTCCACTACAAGGAGAAGCAAAACCATGGCAAATGCAGACACCTGCCTGTGGGTGTACACTGCAAGGCCATGCACACTGGAAGCCACTGCACAAACCGCTCAAGCTATAACCACTTTCCCCTCCCAGGAACTTGGGGAGGTATCATGCATATCTCAGCAAAATTCCTCCTCAAGTGTGCGTTACAAGCAGACACATGCAAAAATAATTTTAGAAATCAACACTTTTGAGGTACTGAGAAGTTTCATATTATGTCTTTATTCCCTTCAGCAGTGCCTTCAACCCGAGCTCCCTGGTGGCAGATATACAAGGGCTGTCAGGTGTCCTAACACTTCTGCAGGCACGTAAACTACCAAAGTTAGGAACTTCAAAGCTTCTGCAGATCTAGCCTTACAGTCACTTTCTCAAAAGAAAAAAAGTTGAAAAAAGACCATAAAAATGAGTCTGGAATGAGTTCTTTCAAATATTAAGATGTGAATAGTTTCTGGCTTTAAGAGAAAAGAAGAAACAAGAACAGGGCCAGGGAAAAAATGGAACAATAAAGTAAAATTACACACTCCTTTAACGGCACGAATATGACAATGGTTGAAATCCAAAGGCAGATGAAGAAAAAAAATCATTTTACTCAATATGCAACTAACCTGGCATAAGTTACCACTGACCATAAGCACACTGGTGGAGCCCAGCCTTGTGCAAATCACACAACTCCACAAAACGTTTCTTAATTAAGGTGCCAACAAGCCCGATAAGGAGATCGGAAGAGTCAGCAGAAGCAGGTGATACACAAAACTCTCAGTCAGAGCAGCTAAATCCACCCCACCACCAGCAGCCCAGAAAGGCAGCAGCCACTTACAGGTGGAGTGAGTGGATGCTGGCAGCAGCAGGTCCCAGGACAGGAATTGTTGTCAGCTCGTTGTTGTTCAATAGCCTGCAACAAGAAGAAATTAACAGTTGAAAGAAGCAGCCTATGACCAAGCATGTGGGAGCTTCCTCACCCAGCCCCTCAACTGTTTGGGAATGATGACATCCTGGCAGAGGCCTCCATCTCAAGGGGTTTGTCTGCATCTGACAGTCCTGTCTTATCCTCCCAACCCTTTAATAAATGAGAGCCACCATCACCGGCCCCATGGTATTCCCTTTATAAAAGCAAGGCCCTTTCCTCCCTCCCAACCACTCCCTTACGCGGTCAAGCCTGCGGAGGAAGGCACAGCCCTGCGTCTGTCTCAGTCATCAGGGAGCAGAGCCCAAGACAGAGGGCTGACTGCACCCAGAGCCAGGTCCTGTTGCCTCAGGACAACTAATTTAACTCCCCAAGTGGCAGCTCCAGCCTAGGTTTTCACACCAGGTTCAGCAAGCTGCCATGGCAGCATGGAATAAAGACCTCCAGCCTCCTTGTTTCCACACAAGGCTAGGTTCTGGAAATCCTGCACAGAAGGTCTCGTGAAGGGAGCCCTAAACATCAAAAAACTACACTGGGCACAGTAATACCACCAAAAAGAAGTGACCTGCCCCAACCAGGGAGCACCACAGAGCTCCACACAGCCCCCCACGGCTAATGGCAAACACAGATGGGGCCTTGCTTCTGGAAAGGCTGCTACAAAAATGTCCCCCTCAATGGGCTAATGTTTGAAGTGTGTTTCTGACTGAAAACAGATCCTCGCCATGTGACCGGCTCTTCCTTGCTTTAAAGAGCCCTTGTTTGTATGGTGAATTAGTCAATTAATTACTGTAACAGTTGCTTGTCTGCCTGCTTGAAAATTACCTAATTTCTTAGCCATCCTGCCCGCTCCCCCACCACATGCTGAAGCCATTACAGCCCAGCCCCTGCCAGGCCGAGCCAGGCAGCACACGGTGGCTCCCCAGACACCCCTCTGATCACCCATCACTTGAGGTAAAACCTATCTGGGCCTCTGCCTCCTGCATTTCAACTACTCCCTTCCCCTTCTACAGGAGCCTTGACAATCACAACTGGGGTGCAAGCAGCAGAGCACCCTGTAGCAAGCAGGAGAGAATGACACAGGCGTGCTAAGCCATGGGCACAAGTTGGGGCAATCTTGAATTATAGTGGGTTTGGGCTTTTTTCTTTCCTTTAAAACTATTTTTGGCAGGTGAGAGAGGGCAGTGATACATCCATCCCAGAACTTCCTTCTGACTCCTCTGAGAACAGGCAAGATATCTGATTTCACAAGGAGTTCCAGGCACTGCTGGGATAAAAGCCTTCCTCAGCCTCAGCTCTGCCTCTAACATTATACCCATTCCTTAGAATGTAAGGGGAAAAAAAAAACCAGATGCATTGCAATCCAGCAAGGAGCTCCACTTTGCAACTAAAAGCTTGTTGTTGCTCATATTATAGCAAGGTCTAGGGCTTTCAAAGCTACAAAGCAAGCTCGAAAGAGCATTAAAATGCTCCAATATATGCTATATGTTTTCATTAACACCCAACTGAGCATCTTTTTGAAAGGGACAGGAGAAGAAGAATTAAGCCCACACGCCACTAGCCTGGGTCAGCCCTGGTTAAGTGGGTCCAACACCAAGTGGTTCTCACAGCTGGCCAAACCCTCCTCTGACATAAGTGTGATTTTCATATACCAGCCTCCTGTCAGGTCAGAAGCCAGTCTGAAGTGGTTCTCCCACCTCATTTTCTCTCTCAGCTCACAGGCAGCAGTTGCTGATGCAGAGGAGACAGCTAAGCTTGGCATTTGTCTGGGATTTCCCTCTCTCCTTCCCCATCCCCCATACAATGAGGCACAAAAATTAGCAAAAAAAACCCAAAACGAAACAACCAAAACAGAACAGCCAGACTCAACAAATTTAAACTTTCAGTCTCATCCTCCTCCCCAGCTCTCACCTCTGACAACACAAACCTGCTGCCTCTGGACGTAAGGCAGAAGAGGGGGGGCCACCCATATAAAATATTTACAGTCCAGTTGCCAGGCTGGTGTCAAGCTGAAATGGAGCCTGCTCAAAAATAGCACAGCTCTCCAGAGCTTTCAGTGAAAGGCACTTTAGAAAATAAAAGGTGAGTTGTTTGGAAAGGAATTCTAGCACACTTACTACCTCTTCATTACAAATGAGTTTGAAAACCTGAGAGCCTGCAATTATCACTTTCATGGATCCCATGATCCATATGGGCTGAGTAAACCTCAGAAAGGACCACAGGGTTTACTCCACAGCAGCATCCTCCATCCCACACTTTCAATCAAGGTGCAAGGCATGGATGGAGCCCCCAGGGGCTGTCATTAGAAGGAGCCACCACCGAGGAGGAGAGAAAGCACAGGTGTCCTGAAGGAAAGTATGCCTCCCTCCAGCCGCTACCACCTGAGCCTCCATCAGCACACAGCGGCTTGTTTCATGGCATAGGGGACCACAGGCTTTAGTACCACCTGAATTTCACCCCACACAGGCTTAAACTTTTAAGGAAAAACAGCTTCTCAAACAAAACAAAAAAGAAACCCAAACACAAACAACTGCCTAAACCCAGGAAAAGGGAAAAGTATAAATACAACTATTGCTTTATTACCATCTCAGTAAAGCCAACCAGAGCACCCAAGATAAGCTATGAAGTTTAAATCTTTTGGTTTGCAGACATTTTCTTAAAATCAAGGGAAGACAAAAGGTTTATCAAAATATATCTCACTAATAATTCAAATACAGACACACAGAGCTTTGAGCTTCATCTGTAATGCTCAGGAACCCGAGGCACAGGGTTTGAAGCATCATGGGAGGTTTCGGGTGTTATCAATGCATCTATTATTTGGGGCAATCTCTTTCCCTGAGGGTAACTTGGTTTGCCCAGCACAACGTGCACAGCAAAACACTGACTTGCTCTCAAGACATGCCACAGCATGATGCTTATTTCATGAATGTTTGTAAAGCGCTTAAGAAAAACCCTCAAAAAGGAGATGCTCTGGCAGCACAGATGTGGTTCTCTTTGTGAAATGGAGTTTATTTCAGTGGTCTGTGGTTTAGCTGTTATTCAAAAGCAACCAAGATTGGTAGATAGGGCTTTTAATAGAGCTTCTCCCTCACGCTTTCCAGAGCCTGACTTCCAGGCTCCACTCCAGACCTCGTCCTCCCTTCCAATCTCCCACTTCTGACTGCCTCCTTTCCCTTCTGTTCACTCCTCTGCTCTCTCCCTCTTCCCTAACTCTGCCTTTCTGACACAGCAAACAGCTCTTATCTGCACCATTACTTTGCAGGCTGCATTACTTACCTCCTTCCAACTCTGACATCTTTTTTTAGCAGCTGACTGTACAGCACAGGGTTCATTCTGCTCTCAAAACACACAGCACTTTGCACTGGGACCTCCCTACCTAAGCAATCAGAAACCATACACATTTCCCAGCCCCAGCTCCCTTAAGTCACATGCCTTCAGGCACTTCCACAAATAAAAGCTATTGCTTAAGCCACAATCATGTTAGGATAATTCTAAAGTCTCATGGGATCAGGGCTGCAATTCTTTTCCTTAAGCACAGAGTAATTTAAGGCTTTCCCCAATTTAAAGAGAAGTTGAGAAAACAGATTCTATAGGCAGCATTTTGCTAACCTGCAGCACCTTCCTCTCCCTGACTGCTGCCTAGGATGATCATAATGAACTTATTTCAGAGCACTGCAGTCACTCCTGATGCCTATTCCTCACTTAACTGTGATCCCTAGCAAGTCCCTACTATGACTGTAAGCAGGGAAGCTGGGGAGAGATGCTACATCAGTCCCCGTGGTCCAGTGCTGCAGGGATCAGTCAGGCAGAACTCCACTGTAGCAAATCCTTTTTGCCTATTTAAGGATCACAGGATCCAGCCCCACCATGAGCCCCAGAGCCAACACTTAATGAAAACAGACAGAGAACAACAGAAATTGCAAGATACTCAGAGTGCAGTATTGTTTCAGAAAGGAAATGTTTTTTCAGTTTCCCATGAGGCATCAGTAGCTCTTCAAACAGAGCCCAAACCTCAAGTATGCCAGCGATTCAAAACTTAAACTCTGGCTCATTACCTCAACCCACCGCTTGACATTTTAGTCACTTTCGTTTTTTGAATCCCAAAAATATCGAGAATCACTGTGAATAGCTGAGAAACACAGTTCCTCTGCCAGTACAACTGCTGAGCACTTGCACAGATCAGGAGCTGGGAAACCCCACGATTCCCCAAATGAGGTTTCTTTCACCAGCAAGGAGGGTCTGGCACACCACTCAGACCTTCACCCTCTCCTTATTTCCCCCCACCAAAGCAGAAGACAGCCCTGCTGTTCTAGCCTCTCCTAGCACACTTCAAACAGAATTTGTTCCAATTCCAGAAGGAGCACAGATATCAGAGAGGAGGAGACACAGTTAAGTGCTTTGTTACCCACTACACTCCACCTTTGTTTCCTGGGAGACTTGGGTTATGTTGGCATCAGGTATCATGATCCAGGCTGTTCTGTCTTGCTTCAGGGTTATCCTTTCAGCAAGGAGTTGTGTGTGTACTTTCAGGTGCATCAGCTGAAGGAGGCAAACTCCAATGATTTCCAATAAGAGCTACACTGTTTTAATTGGGATGTTGTGTTCTGCTAATTGATTAGTTTAAAAAGAAACAGCACAGGTACAACATGGAGAAAAAAAACCTCCACACCAAATGGGATCTGCTCATTCAAGTCAGCTAAAGGAATGTACCAATCTTAGGAAACTGTCTACAATTTCCTCCTGGCCCACAAGCCACCCCAGCAAAGCATAATTAAAACCTCTGAAAGAATACTTACACCTCCTGCAGGTTCAACAGCTCCGCAAAGGCAGAAGGATCAATCTCTGTCAACTTGTTGTAGCTCAGGTTTCTGTTAAAGCAAAAAACAGTGGGATCAGCATAGTGCAGTTACTGTGCTCAGCAAAACAGAGTCATCTTAATTATTCTGGAAATGATTCTAGATTGCACTGCAAGAGCGGGTTGCTGGGTTTTCAACAAGAGCATTTAAATCCAGAATAGCAGCACTTTTCTAAATACATGAGTTTAGCTCCCTGATCAAAATGTTATCTAGCTCTTCCCCTAAGCTTTTTCCTTTTTTGCATTAGTGTGGTTTTAATTTGTGTTTATATTATGCAATTACATTTATTATTCTTCTATTGGTTATTTGCAACCACAAAACTAATCACAGATGAATAGGATATTTCCTGACAAATTAAAGTCTGAACCGAAACAATCAACAAACCTTCTGCTAAATATTTTATAGCTATATTCACACAGGGTATTTTTACATACAAAATATACACACACAGGTACGTACACTTATGACACGTAAATATAAAATGCAATAATAATACAATCTTGTTTGAAAACAGTGTATAATACTAAATGTTTTTTAATGAGTGATTAGAGCTTTCTGTCCATCTCACAGTAGTACACGGTTTGGTCCTCAACAACCAAAGCCTCCCAACTACCCAACAGCCCAGATCTCCATCGTTACTATAGCACTTCACTGTTAGATGGCAAACAGGTTGTGCTGTATTTAGCTGCAAACAGCCTGGTGGGAGAGCAGCCCTGCCTCACACTACATCTGCCTGGAAACACAGCCAGAGCTCAATGGGCTTCTGGAAGGAACACGCTGCGAGGATTGCGAGGGACAGCAAATGGACAAAATAGTGCACATAAAGCACTGACGCCAAATACCAGAAGCAAGAGCTTTGCCATGCTCTGCTGTAGCATCACACAGTGCAGTTGCAGGCTCCTCCAGGTTATGCACCATCAGCACACACAACAGGTCAGACCTGCAGCTAGGGACAGAGCACACATCAGTTCAGACCAAGTGACTAATGATGCGGAAATTAACAAATGGCCTAATTAACATGATGTATGCAGTGCTGGCATGCTCCTGTGAGTGTGCAATCTAAAGAGGGAGGGGGGTAAATTGATGGGTGGTGGCACAAGAGCAACCACAGTAAGTTGTAAGGAAATTGTGAGGGGGACCTACTTTAATTTTACCTTGCTCCACACCCTCACTTTAGGATATTATCCTGGGGAAATTCAACCCTCTGTCTCCTCTGCAGTAGGGGGTCACACCCTCTCACTGCACCTCTGAACACAACTCAAAAGATTCACAACCTAATTTTAGATAAGCCTTCAAACATTCAGCTGCTTATTCAAACCACCAAGCCAGTCTGACTAGAAAACTGCCCAGTCTTTATTTTCTTTGTGTCAAAGCTGTGCCCACAGAACCCAAACAGGTCTCGAGCCCAAACAGGTAAACAGGACCTAAGTCACCAAGGCACCTACTGAACTTTTACCCACACTACATGACCCAGGAACTGAAGGACAAAAACAAGGCAGCTGCCAGAAGAGCACAGGCAGAGGCCTCCTGTTTGAACTGCTGGTGCTAACCCTCTGAACTGCACGGTAATGCACGCAGAAATCCAGAAGGAAAGCCCAGGCCAGAAAGACTACAAAGTTTACCAACTTTGCAAGATTAGCAGGAAACGATAAACACCTCTTTTGAGCTAAAAAGCAGTTATTGATCACCTGCCCTCCTATAATGCTTTTATGGGAAGTCCTCAAAGCATTCCCCTGCACATGGGAACTATTCGATAGTTCTCATGCACATGGTTTCTCACCACTTCAGAGTGGCCAGCATGGAAGACAGCTTCTTTCACCTTGCCTAAAACATTCATTTTTTTTTTGCCAGTACCTGTTGTGAAAGATGGCTCTACAAACCAATACAACAGGCTGGATCTTAACAGAATCTGGAAGCTACACAAGAGCATAGAAACTAAGCATCTAGTTTTAAAATATGCTGTCCTGTAAGCCCCTACTGTCTTCTAAAATACTCAAGAGACCTTTAAATCAATACCAGCCTACAGCAGATATCCATTTCACTATGAACTCAAAGGCATTTACCTAAATAAAAGTCAAGCTGCAGTTTAAACTCCGAGCGTGTTTGAAAGCCAAGTCCATATTCATAGCACAATTACAAATTAAAGTGCAATTTGCCCACAGATTACATTACTTAGTTTTTTCTTTAAACCACACAGCAAAATCAGGTTGGAGCTTGTCCCTGCCTGATGTACAGGCAAAATGAGAAAATACAACAGGTAATGTCCTATAGGCTCAACACAATCAAGATAAAGCTGACACAGAAATGCTAGCAACAAACTGCAAGGGAAAAATACAATCATGGTCATGACCGTGCATGAATCAATCTGTTTTAATGTATTTCTGTGTCTTCTATCACTGCAAATCTTTGCATTTCTCAAAACATTCCTCTGTAATAGGCTAAGAGGCTGTTTTATGAACCAAGCACTAATCGTCCCCACAAGTATCAAAGGGACCAGACCCCTGGGCTCAGCCAATGCCCAAACCCTGAGTGATGCTGATGTGAACTTCAGAAGTTCACAAGCGGAAAAACAAAGGTCTTCAGAAATTAAAGGATTTCACGGTTTAACACCATTCAAAGCGCCTTTCTGGTTACTGCTGCTGTCATTTGAGAAGTCCCAACATCAAAGTCACTGCACAAGTAGCTGGCTTTTCAGACAGCAACGGTTGCAGCAGAAATACAGGTGAATCCTACCTTTGTGTACAGCCAAAGTCTTCAGTCCTCCCCACGTTACCCACTCCACAGCTATCTATCCTCACCAAACACACAACATGCTGTTCAAAAATTAGGGGGCAATGAAAGCCAGAAACACATGGTCAGTGCAAAATAAACAGGAGACCTGAAGTTAAACAACTACACCAAAATAAAGTTTCCTGAATTTCTGAGACTAGCTATATGTTAACTTACATTAAAAAGCATTAGCAATTAAAGGATGTGCTTCCCAGGGCTCAGATCCCCTCACTAGACAGTATTTGGCACGCCAGTCACAGCATGCAAATGGGAGAAAGAATTAATGTGCTCCAATAGATAGATGATTGGGATTGGGAGTCAGGAAACCTCGTCTGCTCCTGGCTGTTTTAATCTCCTGCTGGGTGACCGGGTCAAATCAAATCACCTCTCCAGAGCTTTTGTTTCCACAGCCACCCTTTGTCTGTCTTGTCTACTTAGACTGTAAATAAAATTGAGGTAGGTATTGTCTCAGTTTGCCCAATGCTGATGAAATGAGGCCTCAATCTTGGTTGGGCTCTAGTAATGCAAATAAGGAAGGGAACTCAAAACTTGAGGTCATAGGTGCATAGGATGCTCTCCCAGCACTAAGCACAGGTCCAAAACGTACAGCAGCGCAAAGTGTTGCCGAGGCTGTAACACTCCCATCAGCTCAGCCTCTCCAAGCCAAGCAGACTGGTTGGAGATCCCAAGCTTGTGGACACAGCTGTCCCATTGCTGAAAACTGTCACATTTCTGCTCTCCCACGCCACAGAATACGTGCCTTCTCCAGGACCACTGGTCTGATGCCATGCAGTAGAGCAAAGGCTCACTGAGCAAGTGTTTCTGCCATCAGTATTCTCAAGCGTCTTGTTCAAAGAAAGAGTCCTCAAAACCCAAAGTCAAACCCCTGCCCTTTCCCAAATCACCACTCCCCTGAACCATCTGAGCTATCTCAGGTGCTGGGCATCTCTTCAAAGCAACAGTTTATAAAGCATCATGTGCAGTATTTTATGCCAGTCCCAAGAGCCGATGCCTTTGGCGTGCAGTCAGCCCATCTCCACACAGGGTTAGCCAAGCCCAAGCGTGGGCAGAGCCACGCAGAAGGCAGGCTGCCCAGTGTCCTGCCTGCTCCTCTGCACAGGGTATGTCTTTCTGTTGAATTACTCATGGGATGATGTTTTGATCACTCCAAGGCAACTGTGGCAAGAAAACAGAATTCAGACAACCAAAAAAAATCCTGGACAAAAGCCTGGACTGCAAGTTCAGGGAAGCATCCTACAAAGGTCAGAAACTTCGACAGATGGCAGAGGAGACCAAGCAGAGCTGACTTGAGTAGAACCTAACGTGCAGATTGTTTTTTCCCCTGTTGAATAGAAGCTGATCTGAAGTTTGTGGGTTTTTTAAAAAAAACTTTGTTTTGACTGAATGGCATGAGAAATGCTCTGCCCATTATTTATCCATTGCTTCAAGTCTTCCTTGTATTGGCTAATCCAACAATGGAGGGGTTTTCCCCTCCTGTCACTAAGATGTTCATGATCAGGAACTGAGAGCCTGTTAAATCAATATGGGAAGGGCTCTGTTCTGTCTTCTCTTTGTCCATTCCAGTCTCTAAATAAGAAAGCAGTGTTTGTCTTTAGTTAGCATTGTGAAAACGGCACTGTGGATCACTGAACACTGCAGAGACTGAAAGGAAAGCCTTGTTAAAATAACCAGATACATAGCCTGCCTTGAAACCACCTCATGAAAGTAATAGGTTGTCACATCAAGAGTTCTGCTGCCAGTAAGGAGGGGTCAGTCAGCTCTTTGAACCATGAGATGCGATTCAATCCTGCCTCCTTCAGCAAGGTACAGGGGAGACCAAGAGCTCAAGTAGAAGTTTTGGCTCTGCTTTGGGAGTTTGACCAGTGTGGAGAGAAGCCACCCTCTCTTGAAAACAGAGGTGCCTGGCAGGCTCGCCAGAGAGAGGAACAGAGATGTATGTGGCTCCTGCTCTCCGCTCATCATGATGATGGCTGAATTCTGGTTAGTGAAGTGAAGGTTACAACAAAACCATTTATCTGTCAGTGCAGAAGATTATGTCAAAAGTGTTTCTGCACCCTTTGATGACAGGCATTGGAAAAAAGGAGGATGGCTCAAAGTTCTGCCACTGTCAACTGTGGCTTTCATTAAGCACTTTGTCAACCATTGTCATAACACAACTTTTCATTGCTCCTGCACAAAAGGGAGCTGAGGGCCCAGAACAATCAAGCCCTGCAATAGAAATTCCTCTGGCTAATCTGTCGAAAGATAGCTGCCCAGTCTGCAGCTTACTGAATAGGCACCATCCTCTTCCCACATGTTTGTAGATGGCTTTACAGCACTGGAATGGAGGCCCCATGCACACTTGATTGGGTATGAAAAGCATGGCTGCAGCGGAGTTAGCTTGGGGATGGGGGCCAGAGGAGCAAGAGTAGGAACACATTACCCAGGCTGAAAGTATACAGCTGTGCAGGGAAGAAAGCACACTCTAATATCACTTTTAAACAAGCTTGTGAGCTCCCAGCGAGATGGCAGAGTCCTCATAAGCAATGACATAGAAGGCTTAACACTGAACCACAAAGTGATTAAAGAGATGGCAAGGATTCAGGTGGTTGCATTCTGTCCAGAAGGACAGAATGAAGCAGCTTTAGTCTATTATTTTTTCCTAGTGCACAAGATAAGTCCCAAATCTATTCCTTTGACTGTAGGGCAGGTAAACAGCTACCATAGCTAGTGCCAGCTACCCACAGCTGCGCAGCACAGCAACACCTTCCCTTTAACAGGATATTTTCAGTTTCCCCTAAAGTGACTGGCCACTAAATGGAGCTATGTAAAGTACCACAGTGACAAGAGTCAGAAGGAGAGCTCACACACTAGACATGCAGTCTTTAATTAGCTTTTGGAGATTTCTGTAGGTTCATTTGAAGTAGTAGATGTACTGCCAAAAGCCAAAGCCTGGACTTGGGTTGGGTGAGTGATCCACCACCACCACCATTCCTAGTGCTAAACTGATAGAAAAACAGATCCTTACTCCCACCAGCTCCCACATCAACTCTGTTCCACTGCTCCCAAACTCAGCATTAACAGGCCTGTGACCAGAAAGGACAAAACAGAAATACACCTTTGTCAAAGGATACACTGAAGGCTCTGCACCAGTGCTACATCCTGTGGTTCAGCATGCCTCATGTAGGAGTTCCCAGACTGCCAGGCAGTACCTGGACTGACCAGGCTGCACAGCCTCTGGGATGCTCACGTTCCTGGGGTGCATTAAGCAGCCCCCATGATTTCTTTTGCAGCATAACCTGGGGAATTCTGCCTGTGTAAGGAACCCAGCATAGAAGAGAAGGGACACTGCTGGGGCACAGAAACGACACACACCAAGCACTAGCAAGAGTTACCTCCTTCAGGAGGCAAGAACAACAGAACATGGGGCACCAGAAAGACGAGTGTCCCAGCTTGCTGCTGCAAGTGCTTTGGAGAGAAGACAAAGACTCTGGAGGACACTGCAAGGACAAGAAGCACTCAAGTGAGTGAAGCTGTGTGCTGCCACTGAGAGGTCCTGTTAGCAGCTAAGCCAATATGTTCACTCAGGCTTTACTTATGCTCAAATCAGCAGCAGCATCATATTAGCTTGTGTTAATAGCATGCTCATATAAGGGGCTTTATGTGTAGAAGGAAGTCAACTTAAGGGCAACCCTCAAGCCATAACATGAGCTAATTTGACAGTGAAGACAAACTTTGAGAGGTCATCCAGACACCAAGAGAACTGCACCATGAATCACTCTCAGCCCTGACCTCCAATCCTGTCTAAAGGAAATTCCTGTAGCATGATCACCAAAGAATCAATACCACACCGATTCCAGCAGATGCATGCAGTCATCAATGCAAAGAACACTAATTAAAACCACACCACTGAGAAGCATTGTGCCAGACTACAATTAAATTCAGCATGCTGTTGATATGGTTCAAGGAATTAGGAAACTATTTTCTCATCTTAGAGGAATTTGTGGGGACACATTTTCAGCCCTGGCCCTCCTTCCTGCTCTGCCACTCTGGGCTCACAAGCCTGCAGAGACCAAAAATCTGGCACGTCAAGACACTTGTGTGGACAAGCCTGGTAAGAAACCACCAGAGTTGGGAAAGACACAGTTTGCTGCCAGCAGTGTAGCTCCAGCAGGCAGCATGCCTGAGGTGCCTGAGGAAGGGCAGAGAAGTCTTTTGCAGGAGAGTTGGGTGATACCACACTGCTGCTGGGGATTCCACATCTCCTACAACAAGGAACTCGTACAGGTTCATCTGTCTCTTTAAAAAGGGCAGTGGCAGGTTATTTTAGGTCCTGTTCAGTTTACACAAATGTGTTTTGATGAAACCTAGGATCCTATTTCCTCTTATTTTACCAACCTTAGCAAAACTAAAGTAGAGTTCCTTTCTGCCTTTTTGTTATTTTGCTTGGAAGATCACCTCTTCCAAACACCAAGGGCAGTTTTGGGTTTTTTTTTGGTTTGTTGTGTTTTTGTTTTAGTTTGGGTTTTTTTTAACAAATAAAAGATCAGCTTAAACTTAATCTGTGTCATCACACATGTATGCAAGTACACCACAATTTAAGGTGCAAAGCACAGGGGTAACCCAGGTGCTTACAGACCCCTTGCTATACCTCTGCAGCATCAAGAGACATGAGGTTACTCATCTCACATGGGCTTAATACTGCTCCACTCAACAAGAGTTTTCCTCAGTATTTCACTGCTCCATGTTCCAAAAAAAAGTAAAGTGAGATTTCAAGAGGTGAAGTAATTTCAAAGTCATTCAATGGCCTCAGTGGCAGTGAGGATTGTGAGCCCTTGTCTCTGCAGAGACCTCCACCAGCACTGCTCCTGGCTGGGGGCACATGCAGCCCCTTCCTTCTCCTGGCAGCCAGTAGGGACCAAACCCAGCAGAAGACAAAGTAAGCAGGAATGACAAGGTATTCAGTGAGCTTTCTCTGCTCCTGAAAGATACCAGCAGCAGCCACGTGGCTCACAGAGAGGCTACAAACTCTCCCATTAGGATTGCATGTTCTGCTCCTAACAAGACAGCCCAGCCAAGGCAGTACTGTACGCAAGGAACAGGGGATGCTGCAGGGTTCAAGCAGGCAGCATTTAATTGCAGCAATTTTTCACTTTATTTGCTGCTTTTATTAAGCTACATTGCCTGGAGGAGAATGATTCTCTCCAAAACAGTGAGCTATTGGCTGCAAGGATTATCTCAAAGCAAAAACACTTCAAAGAGGGCACGGACATCTAAATAAAAACAACCACATTTAATTTAACATAAAGCAATGCTGTTTTGCCACCTGTGACAGGAAAGGAGCTGGAAGGAAAAGCAGGATGTGGAAGGTTTCTTTAACTCATAAATAGACACCCATAAGGTTTGTTCTGGGTTTATTGTTTTAATTAAAGTACCATGTACTGTCATGAGCACGACAAATCCTAAAACCAAAATTCACAAGTTGCCTGCTCCACTGTGCAAGAGCAAACTTGCCTTTCTTGAATTTGACAGCAAATGTCTTCCTTGGCAATTTTGCTTTCTGAAAACCACCAAAGTAAGGGCTGAAGGGCTAGCTCATATACAAAGTACCCATGAAACAAATTGCTCCTGCTTCCATCACCACTGCATTTCTTCAGCAAATCAATAAAGGCCATGACTTCTTTACTAAGATTTTCAATTAAGGTTCCCCACTGTGTATTCAACATACTAAACCAATTTATTGAGGATTAACAACTGTATAATTTACTATACATGTCCCCTTAGAACAACTGCTAAGCCTCCATTAACTGATAACAAGAGCTACATGGACAAATCAGCATTAAAATCAGTTTCAAAACCTGCTACTTCTGCAAAGCCAGTATTTTCAACTGGATGTTGTACAGTTTTTTACAAGTACTCACAGCAGATAAACTACATTAAACCTCCGGAAGACCCACCACAATCCATTCAGCTGCTGGCAGCCCAATCTTCCCACCACATAGCTTTGCAAAATCCAGCTGTGGGCTACAGGTAAGAGTGCAGATGGAAAATGAGATAATTCAAAACTCCCCAAACACTGTTCAGACATTTCCATGACTTAAGAAAACAGAGGTCAACAATCATTCAATAATATCCAATAACCAATATTTTAAAATACATTTTCTCCTGAAACAGAGTTTTAATGTGTTCTGCTCTCTTTGGGGATGCAAGTGGTTTCAATCATTTCCACAAGCATTTCTGGTAAGCTCAGACTGCTTAACTAGCCAACATGACATTTTTCCAGTGCTGCACCACCACAGTTTATCTGTTAGAAACACTAATTCAGTAAACACAATACCAAGCCCAGCTCTCATGGTGCCACCAACCAGCAGTGCCATATTCACATCCAGTGCCCCAGAGATGATGATCACCAAATGCCAACACTGAAGATCTAGCACACAGCCAGCATCACCCCTTTTGGAGCCCACTGTGAGCAGGGCTTGGCCGTGCCCAGGCCATGGCAGCATGGGGCACAGCATCACCCAGTCAATCATTAATGGTGGGCAGAGAGGAGGCAACCTGCTCCCACCATGTTTGCTCAGCACTTTGTTCTTTCCTGGTGGTTCTTATTAATACTTAATCAGGAAGAATCAATCTCTCCCCAAAAACATACTTGCTAGGAAGCAGCACAAAGGAATATTTGTGTGCTGGTTGAAACTAGTTAGGCAAAGAGTAGGGGAAAAAATGTCTTACAAAAGCAGCAAGCAGCTTTCTCCTGCAGCTTGGGCACAGGGTCCCACCAGCTTTCACTCTTCTCTTCTGCACTTGACACTGCTTTCTGACAGTGCAGAGCGGGGCTGGATCACCTCCTGCCCTCCTACAGAGGAATGGTGCAAAAGCAGAGGGGCATTCTCAGAAAGAGCCACTGTTCACCTGTTCCCATCAACTCTGTCTGGCTGTGCTACACCACTCTGTTTCACCATGGCTGCTCCATATCAGCTGTGCCATTATCTAGGAAACATATTTGCTGAGATTTTGATTTGTAGCTGTCTCATTAGATCTGCTGCAAAATTGAACAAGCTCACTGCCTAGAGCCAGAGCAGCCAACTCTGCTGTACCTGCCAGGACAGAGGCTGCTGGATGGTCCCTCCTGGCTCTGGTTCTCTCTTCCCACCTGGTGGCAATAGCCCTGGTGTCACAGAACACCCAGACAACTCCGCAGCTTTCCACAGTGGAAATAAATCCCCTTCTGATCCCAGCAGCAGTCCAAGTGGCATTACAACACTGGACTTCTTGCTAAGCCCACCATAAACGTACGCAGTTTAAAATCCACCCAAGCAAGAACATTCCCTGCACCTTTTAATGCACAGACTGAAACAAAGAGGCTGACTAAATCCAAAAATCTTGTGCTTGGAAAGGAACGAGGTATAACCTCAAAGCATCAGCCAAGGGATTAGTTACCTATGGGGCAGCCAGCAGCTGGCAGCACCACACACTGCAGGGCCAGCCCTGATCCCCCAGAGGTGTGAACAAACACATGGCAGACAGTTCTACATTTTCAGCTTAAAAACAGTTCTTCTTTGTAATAAAGAACAACATTTTAAGGGCAAAATACACACATTTCAAGCTAAAAAATGCTAAGCTGGCCATCCTGGCTGGAGGTGTGTGGTTTACACAGGCATCCACCCTTTCTCCTTTAGAGTAATCAATGTCCAATCATAAAGTACTTCCATTCCAAGCACTTTTCTATTGCCCATAAAGCACCAAGCAATTTAATGGATTTCTAACCCCAAATTGGGAGCTGTACTGCATCCAACTAACTCAATTTGTTCAGTCTTAGAGGAAGCCCTGGAACAAAGTGCTAGAAATAAAACCACATGCACCGATAACATTACAGAAATAGATACACCAAGAAGCAAATGTTCTGTCCCTTTATTTTATCTCACCTCCAACCTGTTTTAATTGACCTTCAAGATGGAAAGGCTGAATTTAAAAGAAACCATTTCCACTTAGAACAAGAGAAATTAAAGCCAAGCTATATATAATGCATTTGCTGCAAAACAAGGCAAATAAATCTACCATGAAACTGCCTTTCACTTGACAATGAAAAGCCACAAGAGACTTTCAAGTTAATTTACTCCATATTTTAGGTCCTAAGCAGAGCAGTTTCCTTGATAAAATTCTTTCTCTGCACATGGCCTGAAAACAGCAGAGATTGCTTCCTCTACCCTCACCTTAGAGCAAACCATAGCACTTGATGGCAGACAGCTGTATTGTCACCTTTGGCTGGGAAGAGGCTGAAACAGCAGATCAGAGGCAACAGCAGGATCCGTTTGACATTGCAGACACCTTCCTTACGTTGATTCTACATCTAAGGGATCACTGTAATTACAATATTTCTGACCTAGAGTATGACTTTCCTCCTGAAGCTCTTTACAATGTGCTACAGAAAGCTATATTCTGCTTGGTGCTGAGAGCAGGGCCATCTGTCAGAACAAGCACTCATCCACCTGCACTGGTATTCACCACTGGGACAGCTGTGGGACATCAGCAAGGATTTCAAAGCAGCTGGTGCTTAAATTTGCCCAAGGAATGCCCAAAGTAGTCAAGGGGATGGTTAAGTCTATTTCAGCTTTCCATTACATACCAGTCTTTGCATTCCTTATACACAGCACAATGTCACAAGTCAGCCTGTACACTAGCTTAAATAACTTGCACACATATAGACTGTTTCACTACAAATTTACAGATACCTGCAATTACAAGCACATAAATATGCACATCTACATCTGCATGAGGCAATACATCTACAGGGATGTACACAGGTAGAAGGGCTTTACCAGGAGAGACTGGGACAGCTGTACAGTTTGACTGAGTTGTGAAAATCACTAGTAATAACCTTTATCACGCTCTGCTCTGGCATATAATGCCACATCTTCTACTGAAGCACTAAAAGTTTGAGTACTTCAGTTTTTATTAGTGCTATTTCTCAACTCCTTCCACCTATAAAGCCAGGCTTCTTTATTAGTGCAATTCAAATTGCAGAAGGAGTCAAAGAGGAAAAGTTATAACCAACAATATTTTAGAAAGTTTAAGTGAGCTTGCTCTTCCTAAATCTCATATCTCAGGACTTCCCAGGATTAAGAGACAGCCCCTGTTTCCAGTGGTTGCAGCTTTTTGATATTCAAGTTTCTCAGTGTTTCAGGAGTCCTGGACAACTGGGGCTCTGGGCAGAGGACAGGTAAAGCAGCCAGTTTATGAGCCCACACTCACTCCCGCTCTCCATACTCCTTGTTGGGGCACTTGAGCTAAGCTCAAACCCTGCATTAGCTTCAGTCAGGCACCAAAACCGAGTGCACATTTTGCCTTCAGATCAGAGAGGTATTTTTTCCATCTTCAATGTGCCATGATGTACTTCACTGGATAGACACCTTGATTTACTACTCAACGAACTCCCATGGATTTGTGCACTTTCTCAGCAAAAAACATCATAGCTAACTCAAAGGAAGGGCAGCTGATAAGGTTGAGTCAAGAAACTTTTTAATAGATTTTTATCCACCCCATATTGTACAGGGTTAGAGGGACAGGAAGGAAACACTTCCTTATTCTTTTGCTAAAGGAAGCAGTTAATATCTTGCAAAACTGCTGGATTCAGAAAGTATTTGGATACAATGATTTTATAATCTTTTCACTATTATTACTGTAACTTTACTGTTTTGTATTTGAGAACAGGGTTTTTTTTTGCTATAGCTATCTTAGTTTCTGCCCACCAGAAGGTGTTTTTATGCCAGTGGAGGTTCCAGTTCTCACTTCAGGTACAGGGAACCTCTTCATCTTAACAAAGGCTCCATTCAACAATAAATTCTGTAGGGAAACTTTAAAAAGCAGACAGATCCTCCCCTCCTGCTTTGAGCCCATCCCACTCAGGCATAACCCAAAGTAGATGCCATTTAAGACCGCCTGATGGCCTCCAAAAAACAAGTCCCACAATGAAACTCCACATGGGTGGCCGTCTGGCTGCACTGAAAATAGAAAATCTCACACTACAATTAGGCCAAGAACAGACTTATGCTTTCACTCTTCCAAGTGGTCCTTGCAAGTCCAGGCGCTGTGCCAAAGAGCTCACCATTCACCACTTGCAATGCACCTCTCATGGGGGAAAAGGTACCTTGGCTTTGCACCAAGGCCTCGTGCTCCAAGAAGCAATTATTTGAAAAACAAACGCAGAAGGTGCTCCTAAAGTTTGTTATTGCATGGGGAGGGCCACAGGTGCACTCACTGCTTGGAGAACTCAAACCATGTCCTTTTGAGAGTAGGTAAATTAATCTCTACAAAGAGAATAAGGAGAAGCAGCGTCACCGTTTTGTGGTTATCAGAAAAAGAACTCCTTGGACTTGTGGAAAGCATCGCTGATGGCAGTGGAAAAGTGCACCATCTCATGTGCAAAAGATGAAGAGAACCTGAGATGAACCATGACTGAGAACCCAAGGCACCCCACTAGCAGGGTCATGGGAGAGATGAGAGGACAAGTCTGAGTAGACTGGAGGGTAACAGCACATCAAGGGATTGAAAAACCAGAGAGAAACATCCATGAAACTCGCTACCACATTAGTGAAGCCACCAAAAGGCGATACCGCTTCTCCTCCAGGCAGGTCACAACTTGGCTGTTTGCTGCACAGCTTTCTCAGACCTTCCTAAAACTGAGCATTGTCAGGAGCAGGCCACCAGGCCAGACAGGCCACTGGCTTGAGGCAGCATGGGAGCACGCGCTAGTGGAGACTCTGTATCCCAAGCCTGGCTCAACCACAGCAACACCACATTAAAAAACACATTTTCCTCAATTTGTCACAGCAAGCAACATACAAAATAAAATCTTTCCGAATCTTCCAAACACACCAGCTCGCCCCTAAAGCTTTTTGCAAACCGCCAAAAGCTGTGTAAAAATAAATTGCGCTGCATTTTATAGGGGAAAATAACTCTGCTGCAACTGGAAGCGCATAACCTAGCTTTTCTCTAACAAAACCAACAGGAAACGGTTCTGCAAAAGTTAAGTGATACTGAACTTTCTCCAGAGTGTTGTACAGGAAATAAATGCCTGCCCAATTTAACCTTTTGTCCAGACCATGCTACAGAGGTATCTGGCTGATGTTAACAATCCTCCAGTGCATTCTCTAGAACCACAGCAGAGAAGGCAGGTTATCTCACACATGCTCAGAAAACACCCTGGCCACAGCGCAAAGCCCAGACAGCCAACAGCTGATGGAAAACAGAATTTTACAATCTTCCCTTTCTGTGTTTGGCAGTTGATTCTTATTTTGTTTTTTTAAAGACGTGAAGAAGTGACCACAGTGTCCTGTGGTGCAAAGAGCAGAGCAGATGCATGTATCCTCTGCATTCCCAACCTGTGCCAAACTGCCAGTGCAGACAAACCAAGGTGCTCCACCTCTCTGTCAGACCATCCACCCACTCGTCAGAGACCTCAATATGATACCACAGTATTTCCGGGTGAAACCCCCTCCAGTATCACGCTTCTCAGCTCCACCACTAACACTGGCTGAGCTTCTTCCCCTTTACTCATCACCTCCACCATCCCAGGAGAGGCTGCTTCATGCAACAGTGAGCACCACTGAAGGATCTCTCACTCCCAGAGCATGTCAGGAACCGTACTGCTGCCAAGAAATCTGGTGTCAATATTTGCCTGGAGCTGTGCAATCACAATTACACAAACTGAGCCAGGCTGCCCTCCATCCTTTGTCCCCTGCTGTCCACATGCTTCAGCATGGAGGAGTTTCAGGTCTTTGCAGCAACAAGTCTGGTTTTCAGACTTCACTTCTTTCAGTCAAAAAAGAGGAGGGACAGATTTCATATACCCCCAACGTCTCACTCAGTATTTGCTCTCCATGAAATAAATATTCTGTATGGGCAAGAAAAAGGTAAGAGAAAGAAACAAAGGCCTTTCCACATTCCCACAAAGCTTGGGTTGCTATACAATTGCTTTAGCCAGGACAGAGCTTCAAGAACTACAGGACATGTTTCTGCTGGATCAGGAAAACCAACAGAAAAATAATTTTTCTTTTTTGACACAACGACCAAAGTTGCTCCAGGACACAAAAGTCCCCAAAACATAGAGGCAAGAGCCAAAAAATAATCCATTCAGAGCAAGGACATAACGCTCTGTTCAGAAGGCTTGCAATAGAATGCCCACCATGGAAGGACACTGATTTTAATGTACTCAGCTGAGAGGGAAGCCAGTACATGGCAATACTGCAGTCAGCCTCAGGAATTAGTTCTAGTAGCTCTAGTTTTTTTTTCTTGCAGTCCTATTCTTACATCAAGTCACATGAATACAATTACATAAACAGCACCTTCTCCATGAACACCTTCTCTGGGATAAAGGTTCTCATTTTACTCCACATAAAAAACTCTCCACAGGTTTATAAGCTTTAATTGCTATGTGAACACAAAAAGCATCCAAATAAGTCTATTTAACAGTTACACTTTAACCATCATACACCTTCCAGGCTTGTGTTATCCACCTAATTGTCAGATCAATAAACTGCTTGTAAGCAAACTTTTTAAAAATATTGCTGCAGCTGAAAGTGTTCTCTTCCTGTTTACTTATAGTTTTATGAATTTAATTGGAAACTCCTACTGATAGTTGAAGTTTTCTGCTGGGGAAAAGCACGCTGGCTTTCAGCACAACGTATCAAAACTATCTCTCCCACGCACAGAACTGGACACCAGCCCACAAGGCACTGTAAGAGCAGTGCAGCTCTGGGCTAGGAAGGACCCGGGTGAAGAAAAACTTGTGTGCCTGCTTGAGACAGAGCTGCTCTAAACCCAAGGAGAAGAGGCCTCTAGGAAACACTATAATCCAGGATAGCCAGGAACAGGGAAGTCTTTTGCACGAGGATGATGGAAGGGAAGCATTAACAACAGGTTTTAGGAAACCATGTGCTCAAAATACTCTGACAGGCAATTAAAATTAAGGGCACCATTCTCAGTGAACCTGTTCCTCCACCATTCAACTGGCACTGTCCCATGTTCAACCCAACAGGCAAATCTGGCCAAAGGAGCAGCAGGTATGGAGGTGGCTGCCTGCAACAGCAGCAGATGGGACAGCATCATCAAACAAAACCTTCCCACAAGGCACCCCCACCTGCTAACCAACTCTTGAAGGAGACACTTCATATTGCGGAACATTTCCTGCCTACAAAAAAGCAAGCCCTCTCTGATGCTCCTGTACCTGAGAGTGCCTCAGCAACCTGGTGCAGCCCAATTGCTTTCTTGTTAGGTCAGACAGTATTTAACACCTACTAAGTTTTACCCTGGGTGTTTCCAGACACCCTGTCGCACACTGACCCACCTGACAGACAAGCACAGTGGGCAACAGGGACACAAGACCAACTGGCACCTCCTGGCCTCCTCCAGGACAGGGGAGAGGGTGTGAAAGACTGAGCCAAGAACTCAGAGATATTAACTGCTGATCTAATACAGCTATTTCATAAAGTTCCTGTTGTGTCCAATCAGCGTCAATCATCTCCATGGTTTGCTGTGAAATCCCATTGACAGGAGAAGTCCACGAATGGCTCCTTTGTCACCTTTTTCCTTAATAAGGAAGATGTTGAGTCTGAAACTCCAGAGTTGCACTTTAACACCCCAGTATGTTTCTCTGAGCACCCACTGAGTGCTCTCAGTGTGGGCACAGGCACTAGAGCCCCACACCTGATTGATGACCTACCTGCATCCTTCCAGGAATGGACAATGCCGCTTTCTCCCTAACCAGCTCCCCTTTCCCCATGGCAAAGAAATATCCCCTCTCCCAGGCTGCTCACTTCCCAGCCTGCCTGCAGACCTGCTTCCATTCCATGGGGGGCAGACAGACAGCGGGCACTTCGCACCTCCGCACCATAAACCTGCCCAGAGCAATTACCCGAGGGTCCTGCTGCAGCCAGGAACACATTGCTGCCTAATTTATAGCAGCAGAGCCACGAGGGCAGCAGGCAGCTGGCCCCAGGGCCAAGGCACGGAGAGAAGGTGAAGCCCCCCAACAGCAGAGGAAACACAAACACAGGGGCTCTCGCGCTGTCCCCATTAAAAAAATTAATCCCAATCGTAAAAGCTGGAGCACAGCCTGTATTTCAGGCCAAATAATAAAGGAAGGCCTTTATAAATAAGGAATCACTTACTATTCAGAGGGAGGGGGATTATAAGGTTATTTAAATTAAAACCAAACTGCACAAACAAATAACCTTCCCCTGCAAGGGCTGCAGCCCCAGCCCCACATCAGCTGCCTGTTCCACACGTGTTATCTGCGAACCATGGGCAAAGCAATGCCCTGCTCCACACCATTTCACAATCTGCTCACTCTGAACCTTACACTACGTCAGGAATTAAACAAACATTTCCTCCTTCTCCTTCTTTGGCATTTCTCTTCCCGCTCCATGCATAGCTCGGCTCCAAAGTCCAGCCAGGTAGCAGGCAAGGGGTCGAGGTGTAAGTGCCAGCTTAGAGAGCTCAGCACGCTCCCCACTGCCTCTCCGACAGCCCCCCAAAGCACCCAAGGGGCAGTCGGTGGTGGTGACAGGGCACACTGACCTCACCACACCTGGGGTGTGGTGAAAGAAGAAAGCCAGGGGATGGGCGTCAACCACAGCATTCCATGAAAAACAGGAGAAGGGCTCCCACCGCTCCACTAAAGAGGATAAATGCACCAAAGCTACCAAATCCCAGCTTTCCCCCTCCTTGGGACCACTTGTGCTCATCGTTCCCCTTAACAGGCAGCCCTGCACACCCCAAAAAACACACTACAAACAGCCAGGAGGGAAGGAGAGTGATGCTAAAACACAATGCAGAGAGAATAGGAAAACTCTGCAGAAGTCAATTAAAAAGTTAAGTCAGCCCTAGAGACAGAAATTCTCAGGAAACCAGACTCCATCCGCTGTTTCACATAGATCACTGGTGATGACGAGTAACTGCAACAGCACAGTCTGATGAAAAGCCTTCTCTAGATCTGTCCAAGTTTCCTAACAGGTTTACGTTACAATTTTGGAGCCTATCTGTTCTGGAAAACACTGTAAGGGCCGTAGCAAGGAACCAGCAAAAGTGAGAGCATGAGATAAACTGAGAGGCCGAACATCTGAGAACCAAGTCAAGTTGTAGGAATGTTTGCATGGTCCCTGCTCTTTAATGGCAATGCCTCGTTAACATTTGGGATAAAGGAAGCTTTTGTTAACGACCTGCTCCTTCCCTCCCTCCTGTACCTTCCCATCAAGGTTTTCAGATCACAAAAAAACCCACATCCTCAAGCTCCTCAAGGGATACTTTTTTCCCCAGCAAAGCCAAGGCTGACAAGACTTGACATTCCTGAAATGTCTAAAAGGGGGAAGAAGGAGAAACACCACCACTTTTTCAAACCCATTTTACACATCACAGACAAGCAAAGGTTGGCCTAGGGCCAATAAAAAAAATATTCACAAGATCTTAAATACTCCCAACATTCCTGATGGAAAAGTCCTCAGCTCCACAACAGACACAAGCCCCCACGCCAAATACTGCACATTCCAGGAGGGAGCTGTGGAGCAGAAAGACATAATCGAGGCGATTGACAAACCACCACACGCGACTGTGGGCCCATCCCCAAGCGCCCCGTGGGGACCTGCCACCACTGGCATTCACCCATGGTGGGTCTCGGGTTCAGTGGCAAAGCCTCACACATGAAACACATCCCAGGGACTTGGTAACAATCTCGGGTTTAAGAAACTTGGCTAATGAAGGGGCAAGAGCAGAGATATCCAATTTCTGCCAAATACCAGGAGAAGCACACTGCTATCAGCAGCCATTATATTCATTAATTCATACACGGGCTCATTTTGTAGGTTTTTCCAGGCTGGGATTTTGCTTGCCCAATGCTGCTGGACTGCATTGGGTGAGGAGAAGGGTCTGGACACAGCACTACAGCTTGCAATAAAAACCACTGGAGGTGATACAAACCAGATGTGGATGCACTCCGAGAGGGATTACAGCGTCATACGCCAGCCACAGCACGCCAAGCGCTCCGGAGCGAGGACCTATACCGCCAAAACACACTTGAGTGGGGAGCATTTCAAGGAGGGCAGAATGGGTTAATGAGAACCCACGGAGCTCCCCCAGCCAATTATTCTTCCTTGGTTTGCTAGCACAGAAATTTGGGCATCAAAGAGGACCGCAGTGTTCCACTTGTGCAATAAACTCCTTTCACCGACATCACTTCACACTTTCTGGAGTGCAAAGTTCGTGCTGATATTGTTGGCTTTCTCGCTCGCTGCTTTTTGGCACCATCCCGCCTGCCTGACTGTTCATTAATATGCAATCAGGACATTAAAGGCTTCATTCCAGTCCCAGCTAGGCTGTAACAGCCTTTTCCAGCAAGTGCTCTCTTGTAGGGGACAGAAGTGCAAATGCGTTTAGGTGCTCCTAAACACTCAAAATTAAAACACCCAAACCCTATATTCCTACCAATTGGATTCTACAGAATAAAGGATTATCACTATCAGTGCAAACAGTACCTAGAGAAAATGTGGAAACTACACTGAGTTTATTGTCATTGTGCTTTACTCCTTAAGGTATCAGTTACACCACTAAATTTTGGCACAGTTTACAGACTGACTAATCACAGCTACATGGCAAAGGCTGCCTAAATGCACTGGCAATGAGAAAGTTTCCACCATTTCCATTTAAATGATTACCAGCTGGGATGCTGGGAACAGTCCCCTAAAAACCCCACCTGTGTGCTCAGCTATCCTCTAATCTTCCAGATCTGAGCAGGAAGCAGGACAGCTCTGCCTCATTTACTGTCACCACAGCTGCATGGAAAACTGTGTCATCAAAAGATCAAACTAATTCCTGTTCTTTCAGGAGTGCTTTGCAAATGGCTCTGCTCCCCACACCCCTCTGCTCCTACCAGCTTGATCGATGCTTCACATCACTCCTAGGACATGTGCAACCCTCATCCCAATCAGGGAACACACTCACCTTAAGTCCCCTGTTGCTCTCTACGACATCGATCCATCAGCTATCAGCTAACAAGCTCCACAATTAAACACTCATATTGACTTCACAGCCTCCTCCCACCCCTAGGCTTGACCACTTCAGCCTCTGGTCCAGCCTATCCCCTCCAGCATCACCTCCTTTCCTGCTTTCCAAACAGGCACAGAAAATTTGCCCCAGCTTCCCTAAATACATTATTAAATCCTGCCTTATTTTTCTTCCCTGAGAGACTAAACATCAGCTGTCAGTTCAATATGAAACCAAGTGTATGCCCAAAAGACAGAACAAACAAAACTTTAATTGTAAGGAGTACTAAAAAAAGCACTCTATTTGTTTCAGGTCACTTTAAGCCATATTAATAAATTTCTGTCCTGATTTTTCAAGAGTTGCTTATAATGGAGATGAGCCCAACTGGAAAACCAAAATCAAGAATCCCTGAACTCTGAAAGGTTTATCTGAGTTTGGGCCTATATCTGCACTGAATGCAACACAGCCAAATAACATTCTTCCATTACTTTTTATCACTATTGCTTTGTGTTCTCCCCCCACGAGCACAAGGTCACATCAAAATTTCTCCAGGCAGCCCCCAGTGCCATAAATTGTTAGAGATCTGGATTTACATCAGTGGGATTACATGAGATCAGCCAAATGTGCACATGCTGGAGGGAGAGGAGACAGCACAGCACTTGAGAACTAGAGAGTATTTTTCATTTATAAATAGTTTACATTTTTTGGATCCAGTGACAGACAACCCGCTCAGTCTGTTCTGAAACCAAAGAAATATCATGTGTGAGCACTAACCACAGCGCAACAGAGATAATAAACAACAGACAGGCAGCCATACGCAGTGAGGCTTGTGCTTTTGGGAGGGGAGGCAAACTAAAAGGAAAAGAAACACCAAATTCAGCAACCTTCATGCAGCTAAAGGACCTATTAAAGTTCAGAGGGACTCGCTTCTCCAATTTAGGTTGCAGGAGCAGCCCCCACAAGAAAGACAGCTCCCTGCACCTTGCTGTGCTTCACTGCTCTCACTGAACTCATGGTTTTAGCATCTCAGACCACTGCCCCAACACTAAGGGGGGTCCAATCCAGGTATCCGCAGAAAGGAGGGACAAGCAGATGTCCATGCTGTTATGTGAAACATGCATAGCATGGAGTGGCATCCCAGTTCCAGGGCAATACCCTGGATTAATGGGCACAAGAGAAGTTCAAGTCCTGATCCAAGACCAATCTGGTGCACTCTTCTAGATAATATATAGGAAATAACTACAAGAAATAGAAAGCTAAAATACACTCTGCATTTTGCAACCGTGCATCACATTCTCATATCTCAGAAGATTGTTTGCAAACAGCTTGTACTCAGCACCTGAAGGTTGTTGCACTCCTTCAGAAGCCTCCAGCCTCATGGCCTTCAAGAGAGCAGAGCCGGATTACAAGCCTCCTATGCCACACCCTCAACCTTCTCACCAAATAAAACTAAAATGAATGCTGATATCTTATTCACACCTTCTAAATGTTTTCGGTATTACATCAAACAATATCCTATATCCCACAGGAAAGTCTTACAAGGAAGCAGGACAACTCTGCTTGCCAAGTAGAGGAACCTGGACTTGAAGCATCTCCATTGAAATTAGCCTGCCAAGACCAATCTGATCCATTTTATCACTGCAATGAATTCCACAAATATGCTGGTAGCTTTTGATTAGGTAGGGAAAAACCTCCTAAAAAGATGCACTTCCCAGATTTTGCAAACATTTACCAGATGTAAGGGAATTCATCTGCTATGACTAGTGTGTAGACACCAATTCTACCAGAAGAGACTACGCGCACCATCGTGTCATGAGTGAAAGCCTACAGTGAGATACGCCTGGCTGAACAAAGGTTTGGTTTCAATTATATTTCAGATTCTTCTAACAATAACTGCCTGGCGTCTGGCACCAACACATCTGAGCCTTTGAAGTGGTTCTTGACTTCAACGGGAAAAGAGAGAGCAAAAAGGGAAAATCAATCAGCAATTTCAGTCCAAGTCAAATCTCTTCCCTGAAAGGAAAAGGTTAATACCACAATCCCTGAGCACACCAGAAATGTGCTGGCATAATCAAAACTCCCCAAATAAACCCTATATTTGGGTCAAAATAGCAATGGGTCTGTACTGGGGTCGCTGTTTTCAGAGATGTGATAAAGATACCTGGGTCAATGGTGCCAGACACAGGAGCCTTCCAGCCTCCTAACACCTCCCCACAGCTGCCTCAGGTGGTGTGACACTCTGCATCCCCTTCCTGATCATTCAGGTTTACACCTGCAAATGGGAAAAGACATCTAATGCCTAAACCCCAACCCCAGCAACACTACAATTAAATCAGAACACAAAGGGAGCAAGCATTTCCCCCCTCAAAATACCATTGCGGGCCACCCAGCCCTTGGGAAAATGGAGCACTTCCCTATTTCTGGGCAAAAGCAGCAGCTCCCACTGAGCTCTTCAACAACAACTCACCACGACTGCATGTTTGTAGCATCCATGACAGACCAGGACCACAACACATGGATGATGCAGGGTGCAAACCACAGCTTGCTGGTGACACAAGGCTGATCACCTCCAGCTGTTGCTCAGGAGAACACCTCAGAAGACTGAAGTACATTTACAGTGCCTGCAGGTACAGGTGCTGCCACACATCCTGGCTTCCCTTTCACCCATGTCCACCTTTAGGTATCTAAACCCCTTTTCAGGTCTAGCCTTAAATGACATTGCTAGGATCAGGAGGGAAGCCAGTGCAAGAGTAGCACAAAAAAATCCTCCGTTTTAAAATGCATCTCTTATTTGGTTTATTCAAATAAGCACAGCTGGGGTTTAACAGCAACAAGGTGGCAGAATGCAACGGCTCCCAAGACCAAGTGGTTTTGATTGGAATGATGTTAATTTAAAGAGGGATAAAAATGTCTTATTTTCCCCAAGCTGTGCCCAAGGCCCACCAACTCTTTTTGTTAGGTCAGGCAGTTTCTGGAAATGTCTTATGGCTCAAAACGCTTGCAGAATTTCAAGAATCTGCTCCACAAATCTTGAGGCTGCTTTGTTCAGGAATGCTGACATGTGGGCAAAGGAAAACCAAAACATCCCCTTGAATGCTGCACAAAACTTTAAGGTCTGCCCAAGATGAAAAAAAAAATGCAAGAGTCAAGACTGAAGGAAGCGTGGGTTTTCTGCTGCATTTCAAATATCACCCCAAACATTCTCTTCCAGTACAGGAACATGGCTGTGCCAGGACAGCCTGCGTGCCTAGCAAGGCTGACAGCCTCCATGTGCTCCCCTCAAAGGAGAGATGGAGTTTGGAATGAATAAATAAAACAGACTTTCAGATCAAGTTTTCTTGGCCTTTACAGAGACGATCGCGCTGTGAAAAAGCTGTGGGCAGAAAGTCTCTTCTCCCCAGACAGGATCCACCCACTTCCCAATGCCTCCCCATCCACAAGCAAAGGGCAAGCATGTACTTGGTCTTCTGCTTGCACAACTCCCAGGACAATACTCGAGGTGTCCTCTGGAACATTCCACAAAATTTAGAAACTAGATCTCTGGCTTATCCATGAAGCCTAACACTTACAGGCTTACATTAGGCGAGGTGGATCTTCGCTGCTTTACCACAGGACCATTCTCAGGCCGAGGAGCCTTGCCCAGGCCAGCAGTCTGCTGGTGGCTGCCAAAACAAGGCCCACCCCCTGCTGCAACAATGCTGCTTGTCTTTTATCTCTGCCCTGCTCCCCAGTGACTCCCAACAAACACCACAAGATGAGGGCTGGAGGGATGCTTTCGACTCCCAATTGCCAGGCTGCAGGACTCCGGTGTCATGACACTGGGCAACCAAAGACCAAGTGTGGAGAGCACCCACTGCAGCAGGCTGGGCACAGGTCAAACTGCTACATATCACCTCCAGAAGTCCATCAAATACCACACACACACACAGGAAGGGAATATAGTCGGCTTGCAAGCCCAGGTGGCCACAGAGTACAGTGAAGGAGTCGGCAGCTAGTTTTCCTTCTTTAGGTTTGAAGGAAAACCATCAAAAGGCATTTTGGCTGTGACAGACCATAGTCTCCACAGAACACTTCAAGGCACATTTCCAATCCACTCCCCAACCCACAAGGACTGTTGCTGTTATTGTCCATCACACAGTACTGTCAGGGATCCGACTTCCCGTGGGTCAGAAATTTTCCTGCCACTGGCTGCAAACAATGTCAGGATCCCAAAGTGAGGGGATAGAGCAGTCCAGGGAGATGGCAGGCTAAAAGGAGCTTCAAGCAATGATGCATCCTGCAACATGGGTGCAGAGGGTTTTATAACCAGCAGTCAGAATTACTCAGGAAACCATAGAGGAAGCAATTGGAAATTGTTGGACAGGGAAACTTCCCCATTTTGTTTCCAAATGTGCAGGCCCATAAGTCTGGGCTGAATTCCTCTTCTTTTAGCCATGACTCCTACAAACAAAGCAACGTTAATTAGCACACAGCCCTGAAAGGGTTCAGCTGCCTCCTCCTCCCCAAAAAGGTGGATTTTTGTTGTTTTGACTTTAAAAAAAGTTTACAACAAGCCTAAAAGGCTTAATCACGCACAGCTTGTTCCCCAGCAAGCCCCACACTGGCATTACAACTTGCACACGGAGTGCCTGAAAATCTTGCCTTAGAGCTGGCTCAAGTATTCACAGCTGGAGGGTGAAACAAACAAAGTAAACAGCAGGAACCAGAGCCCAGCCGGCAGCCTGCACACACCACCAGCTCATCAGCAGTGCCAGGGCTGCCAAAAGGGACTATCCCCTGAGGATGGAGTGGACAGAAGGTGTTGGAAAAAAGCTTGTGCAGTCTCTAGGAGCTGGAGTAAGCCTGAGACACACACTGAGGGATGCAGTGCAGTCCCATCATCCCTGCCAGCTGAAAGGCCAGGCTCTTGTTAAGCTGACCACAAAGTGGTAGCACTTGAGACCAAAGTGCTAGGAACTGGGAGAGAGAAATGCTGTAGTAAACAATGGGCTGCTATCCCGCATCTCCCAAGGATGCTGCCCAGCTGTGTGGCTCTGCCCTCTCCCCACACTTGCTATGAAACCCAGATGCCATGAGCTGCCAGAGCAGGCATGAGCCACAGGCAGCTGCTCCTGCCCTGCCAAGGGGCTGCCAGGCAGCAGGGAGCCACAGAGGGCCATTGCTTCCCACTCACACTGATTGCTCAATGCCCATCTAGCTATGAAGGCATCTTCTTCCTGGAAACTCTGCTCCAAGAGGGGAGCAGCAAGTCACCAAAAACAATTCCCAACTGTGGCTGTGATTGTCACAAGAGCTTGCTGCTTTGGTTGAGACAATCACAGTCACACAGGTGGCATCACTTCATACACAGAGAAACCATCACACAGGACCCCAAAGAGGCCAGGATGCAGACACTGCCTCCACGGTACATCGTGCTCAAAAGGACAATATGTGGGGTAACCCAGCACCAAACCCTCTGCCCCTACAGGTATTGGCTAATGCCAGCACTCATCCAAAGAGCCTCTGAACCACTCTGTCAGCAACCTCCTAATGAGCACATGGTGGTTGGTGGAGCTGGGTCTCACAACTGGGTCTCCGTTATCCGCTTTTCACACGGGAATGGTTTAATGGCTTTACTCTGTCACAGGGATTCTCTGATGTCTGATACGGTATCATCTCACACTGCTTCCCTTCCCTTCTCTTGGTGGTGATACTGGCACAGTTACCATCCCCAGCCTGCTGCCTATGGCAGGCATGGGCATTTCAAACAAGTTTGCTCCTCAAACTGAACTTGGCCAACAGCATCAAAAGCTGTCGGGGAGCAAGCAGACAAATGCACCACGGCACAGCTTTTCTCAGGAAACCTGTGTAAAAAGCAGTACCTGCCTCAGAGTTTATTAAACCCAGAAGAAGCAATGCCAGTCACTATTTTTAAGTAGACCCACATAAGCCAAACAACATCTGTCAGATCTGTAGAACTTTGTCCACAGACACTAACTCAAAGGCCAGCACACATCTCTGCTGGTAAGGATGAAACCAGAGCTCCTCGAAGGGGTTCAGGTCACCAAGAAGTCAAAAGCCAAGCCCAGTTTTGCTGGAGAGCTGGACTCAGCCCCACAGAGACAAGCAGATTCATCTATTAAAACTCCAGGAGCTGAAGCAAGTCCCACACGCATCCCCATGGTCTGAGACACAGGCTCCTGGTTCAACAGCCAAACCAAGTGACACCACTCAAGATTAAAGTACTCAGAAACCAGAGGTGAAGCCTCAGCTCTGCAGACCACCTCCTGAACCAGAAAACTTCTCCCCACTTACACAGCAGAGAGTCTGCCTAGGCACCATTTTAATGTCTTCATTAAACTATTTTCTAACTTACTATAACAGGAGAAGTTCATTCAGCTGCTCTTATGAACAGAGCAATCCAAACCCCTTCAGTCCATTCCAACAACTTTTAGGTGGTCCTCTCAATAACAAGGGCTGGAAAGTGGGAAGGAGGATATACAACAGGTTTACAGCTATGTGAAACAATAAAGACAGTTCAAGTCTCACAAATGCTTCCTAATCTTATTTACTGATTCAATGCAGCATGCGTGTGCTACTTCGGAAATAATCCAAAGGTGTTTGAAAGCCAAAAATTCTGACTTGTTTAAGGAAGAAAAAGGAGGAATAGAGTTGTTTATAGACTAACAGATAGGAACACCACAAAAATATGCTTAGCAGAGGAAAAGTGGAAAGTATTATGACACCTTTCAAAATAAAACATCGTTTAAATCTCTTAAAACAGGACAAGCCTCCCCACTTTGCCAAAACAAATGAAATACAAGTGTGGATTTAACTTTGCCCCCTGGTTCAGAAGGGGACAAAGGTTTATGGTGAGTTATACAGACAAACAGAGCACGGGACATTCTCCTGGGCCACCAGCAAGGACAGATTACAGACTGCAAAGAAACAAGCACCAGCCAGCGGTCCCGTGTCAGCAGCATTTCTGTGCTGCCCACACCATTGCCAGACAGGCACAGAAGTGATGAAGTAACTAGACATGAGAGAAGAGGGTGAGGAGTATTCAGGTACCACCCAAATCATCAAGAGATAACTCCTTGCCCTTTACAAATGACAGAGGTCACTGCTGACACGGGCCAGGTATGCACCCTGCTATACTCCCCCATCCCTACCTCCCCTTCACACTGCAAAGCCTGCTGAGAAAGGAGGAAACCAGTGGCTCCACACACTTTCCAGCTCCAACTCAATGCAACCACCTCCTGCTGGTAAGGAGCCAAATTGGAGTTCCCCGCTCAAGGACCCAGCTGCTGCAGAACAGCCCATGCTGTCCAGTCTGCTAGAGGATATTTTTTAGGACTGAGCTAAAGGAAGGCTTCTGCTGCTCTTTCAGCTCTTGACCTGGGCAGACGCAGCAAAACCCAAGCAATGGCTGCTCGGGGCTGCTCCCCAGGCAGTGGTGGTGGAGAGCCAGCTCCAGCTTCCCCCCCCACAGGCAGCAGAGGAAGGAGAGGCACCAGTGTTTGGACAACTGGAACACATTTAAGGGGTGATTTTTCACAGGGCCTCCAGCCAGAGAGTTTCGTACGATAGCCATTTTATTACCCACAATACAACTCACAGACCAGCAGCTCCCCACCCATGAGGTCTCCCACCATTCACCTCCTATGGAGACATCACCCGCAACAAGCCCCACAGGTGGGGCCCCTACACACTCAGGACACCTCTAGCACTGCACCCTTAAATGCAACCAGAAGATAAAACCCAATAAACCTACTATCTCCATCTGAATATCTTTGGGCACATCCAGTTCAACTCTGATACCCATCTCTGCTGGCAACCAAACAGTACTAGCCAAGCACTGCTGCACACACTGCAAGCATGAGTCCACTGGCCAGCCATTACTTTGTGGAGGCATTTTCTAGATGACAGATAACATAGAAAACCTGTGTTTATATTGGCACATGGCAAGCTAAAACAGACTTTAAGTGAGGTTATAAAACAGCTACACAAGATGTGTTCCAAACTAGGGCAGTTTTTGGAGAGAGGCTCATTAGTAGCTGGTGTTGATGGTAAATTGCAGGGCAGAGGAGTATTCACAGCCCTGAAAGACAACAGGGTCCCATCCTGGCAGATATCCATCCCGAAAACTTTGGGCAGCCACATCATCGACAAGGATGGACCTATGTCCCCAACTGTGAGGAGCAGAAAGAAGCACAGCCCTGACTTTGCATCTTGCAACTATCATCTTCTTGCACCTGAGGGCCTGTCCTGCCTTTCTGCAGGGAGCAAGAAGTTGCCAGCTGAAGGAGGTGGTATTGGAAAAAAAGTAACTTATTTCAACATTTCAGTGTTTTCTAATCTGGAATGATTCATCTAAAAAACCTTCAATGAAAAGGAAGCCTGTGATACACAACCTGTATAGGTGAACAGGGTTTACAAGACAGACATTAAGACTGCACCTCTGCACACTTCCAAAATTAATGGGATTGCCCCAGGGGTGTGAAAAAAAAGACAAAGGAAAATTCGCTAAAGGTGCCGCCTCATTATGTGCAGCAATATCAAGACTACTTACCCCCCCAAAAAAACCACAACAAATTCTCTTGCACCCAAAACTTCAGCTCCAGAGCAAAGCTTTAGGCAGCTAATGAATTTTTAAATGCAACTCATGTAAGACACTGGAGTATGTCTATGTTACAAATGTGTAGCTCTGCACAAAGCTGTTCAGTTGTAAAGGGCCTCTGATACTTTCCTGCTGAAATCCATGCAGAGCCACTGCAGCATCAAGCTACAGAACTGCCACACAAGTGCACATAAGCAACCACCCTGCCAGCACATCCAGCATGGTTAACTAATAAAAACTAGGCAGTTTGCTAGTTTGAGACCAGTCCTTCAATTCTTACAAACTGAAAATGCAACAGTGTTAGAAGTGAACCATGCTCCTGGAACTGGATGCGACACGTCATCAGGTCTTGAGAGGTGCCCTCAAAATAGCAGAGCCTGCTTCTAGACTTCTCCAAAATTATATGGTTGTGGGTTGAGAGACAACATGCTGAAAATATGATGAAGGAGCATAACATATTACATACACTGTGGTTCTGCTCTGAAGCTGGAAGAGGCTGGGGTTGAAGGACCTGGGCTGTAGCGCTGGACTTGGTTAACTATTAATGGATGACTCAGCTACAATAGGCATTTCATGTTGAGTGCTGGCACAACAGCATAAGCTTGACTTGGGCCCTATGCACAGCAGAAAAAAATGCTTCACAGTACATCATTTAATAGTTGGACATACCGTGAAATATAGAAGAGGGTTTATTCACCCTTTGTTTCTTCCTGCAGTCTCACACTCTGCTTCAACCTTCACGAGCCACTAAAAGGCAGCAAGGGACCTCAGAGGAGAGCTGTGGGTGCCCAGCCTCCCAGACTTGCAAAACCCAGACCAAGGGGTTATGTTTACTCACTATTCAAAGTCATGCTCTATGTTAAAGCACTCCCCTCACCCTAAAAAGAGGTGCTAATTCCTTCCCAGCCCCGGTCCTGCAGGGCTGATGAACCTGGAGCCTGGATTTTCTGCAGATGGCTCTTGCCGGCAGCATTAGCCTAGATTATCTCCATTCATCCACATGACCCCATCCAGCTCCACACTGCAAAACAAGGGAGTCACACTGGGCGATTAGGTTAGCAGCACAAAATGATTATGTTAAAAGCTGATGAGCTGAGCTAACTCAATCCAAGGTATCTCCCGGGCAGCCAACAAGATCAATTAAAAGCCCTGCAGCCCTAATTAAGAGTTTCTGGGTGAGACAGACATACAAAGCAAGGACAATACTTAAGTTCTCATCAGAGCTGGCTACTGAAGGAACTGAAAGCCATCATCACATTTTGCAGCCACTCAAACTTCAAGATGTAACTTTAGCGCCTCTTGAAGAGATCAAAGCAACCACAATCCAGAGGCAGGTACTACTTGGGCTCGGTCAGGACGTCCTGGCACTAAGAAATTCCCAGCTTCCCGGCAGAGCCAGTGGGGGCTGCACACATATTCATGAGCCCAGGTGCAGGCAGAGTTTGGAAAGTGTTTATCCAAAGCAGAGGGGAGTTCCTCAACATGAAGCCACCTCAAACCCTTCCATCATGCTCAGCTGAGGCTGCCCACTGGGGGAACAGCCTTCCAGTGCTCTTGGACTTCCCTACATCAGGTGGGGTTTCACACCAGCCAAATTCTCATCTCAAACGCTTCTATATCTGCCCAAGTCCACATGAGAGACAAGATTCCAGAACCAGCCTAACTTCAAGCAGGGAGGCAAAATCTCAGGCATGCTCAAGGTAGCATGTAAGTACCCGAAGTGCTTTTTCAAATGGTCTGTGCTCCCAAACATATCAGTTTACCACCTCTAGCCTCTTGATGCCAGCAAGCAAAGGAAGAAGGCAATCAACCTCACATTTGCTCCTTCATCTCTTAAACGCCAAGTAAGAACTCCTGCAAGTCTCAGCCACCCCCAAGCCTTGCAGAACTGCAAAGCAGTTCGCATAAGCAAAGAAAAAAAATATTAAGCTGTACCTAACACATAATAATGGTTGATTTTCCTAGAAAACAATTAACGGTATGTTCGGGTTTTTTTTCAGCTGCCTACTGAGATGCTCGTTCCCCGCCCTGGGAATTTTCCCTCTGCAGCTTCTCCTCCCCCAGCTCCCAGACCATCCATTCTCCTCTTTTCAAACTGCACCCATTGTAAATGGCACTGAATATTAACACAGCCCATTGAGCACTTGCTCCTTTTGTATGGGACCCCTGCGTTTCAAATTGCAGTCACTGCAGAGAGGAAAAGACTCGAAGTGATTAAATGCCATGAAGTTTCTTAAAAGGAGAGAAGAATATGCAGAGGAGGCTGAGGGGGTCCTAGAGGCTTTCACTTGAAGTCAGGGGCTTCGGCAAGAGCCAGAAAGGCTTCTTGATGGGACTATTTTATCCCATTCAGGCTTCATAATGAATCTCACATGCACTTCCAAGTCCTGGTCAGATTGACGTAATTTCTGCCCCAGCTGTGGCTCTGCCAGGGATTAAGATGAGAAGATCAGACAGCATTTGCAAAGGGCTTGCTGTTAACTGCTGCTCTCCAATAGGCACCAATATATATCACAGCACGCCGAGGGTGGTCAGCAAATGCACCAACACACGTTCACACAGGAAGGGTGGGTTTATTTGCAAGCGCGTATATTTATTTCTGCATGAGCAGCAGGCCCAGAGAGGCACTGCTTTAGAAGGAGAGGCTTCGCTGTTACCCAACCAGGGCCAAGCTCTGGAGCCACATCTGCCAGCCTGTAGGGCACAGAGCCATCCCACAGCTCCGGGGCTGGAGATCTTCCAAGTAAGACCACTGCAAGGGACAACGCTCCACGAACCACTCAACACAAGTGTGTCATCGCAAGGACTTCTTGTATGAGAACCACCAGCTCCCCGCTAGCATCGCACCTGAGCAGCCTTCCTTGGACTACCACCCAGGAAGAGCCCTGGCTTTGTAGTATTTCTTTGGGTTTCCACTCCCCTTCCCCAGGAGGAGGGAGGGGGATCAGCCACCTGCACCCACTGCATTCGGCTCTCCCAAGCTGTCCTTCCACACCCAGCAGCCTTCCAACAGCCAGCACACGGTGAGGGCTCCACAGCTGCACAGGGCCAAACACTGCAAACCCAGGGTGATGATTACTTAATCTTTGTTCCATTATTTCAGCAGGGCTGGAAGAAGAACATGCAGGGAAGGAACTGCCAGCAGCATTCCCCACTCCCAGCACTGTCAGGAGGAGAGTCCCCCCCACACTGCCTTCCCTTCCAGCATCTGCAGAGGAGCAAAAGTTGCTCTCGGGCTCTGGAGTAACTAATGTCCATCTCCAGAGAGCACCATGCACACAGGCAGTGGCACAGCAAGTTTGCTGCAAAGCTTTACTACGCTCTACCAAGCAAGCGAAGAAGCTACTGTAATGTGTCAGAGCAGAGTAACAAGACCTGGCACATTAAACACCAGTTTAGCAAGAAAGTTACATTAATGGCCAATTTTGAAAACAAACATTGTTTTTTTGCCTTCAACGAAATCTGTGTGTAAACACTTGAGCATAGCAAAGGTCTGCTCCCCACTCCTAATTCAAATGCACTTCCAAGGCCTTAAAACCACTGACAGACACTCACAGGATTTTCAAAAGCACACAATTTGGCCAGCTCTCTCCAGAGAGGAGGAGCAGCAGCATGCAAACAGCCAGCATCCAGGTAGCTGGTGCTCAGGACAACTTGGTCTGTACAGCCAAACCCCAGGGCTTCCCAGGGAAACAGAGAGCAGCTCTTAGCCTGGGTCTCTTGGGCACTGCCAAGGAACATCGACCCAGAGGCAGAAGGGTCCATGCCCAGTATCCCCAAACCTTCCCCTAGTCATTTGGGTCAAACACACAACACATCTGTTTAAAATGATAATTCCTCCAGACCATACCAGCAATGAATTAGCTACCAATTACACTTCCACAGCTCCAAAGCCTTCTCACTGTTAACATCTGTGCCCAAAATACTGTTGCCCTATCACTAGAAAGGAAAGAAAACCTTTCTCTCATTTATTATGCCTAGAAGAAATTTTTCTTCTACCTCTCCTCTAAACTTATGACACATGAAGAGATGGAAGTAGAGGTGATGTGCCAAGTCACCAACACTGCTGGAGCCCTGCACCTGGCTTTGCTGGGCATGAAGCATGTCATATTTATGCTTGACCCTAAAGTTTATGCCACATATTACTCTCTAATGTAAAAACAAAATTCACACTTAAACACCAAAAGGCATGAAACCTCCCCAGCAGCTTCAAAGTGAGACACTGCAAAGCAGTTCTGCATATCAACTGCTCTGCACAGTTTGATTTTCCAGGCATCCCCACAGACCAGGGACTTTGCAGAACTTTCAGTGGCTGGGGCTGCAGCTCCTGCAAAGAAAACATGGGTCACGCCAGAGTGTTGCAATGTGCCTGACACAGGGCTGCTCAGCCAGCCAGTCCTGCACACTTCCATAACCGGCATGCAGGGTCGAGCTGCCTGTTGCTTGTAAGCAAAAAGCCATCTGTGCCACACTGCATTAACCGTGAGCAACTGCAGTGCACCAGCCCTCCTACAGATCAGTTCTGCCCTCCAAAACTAGGGAGAAAAATTACAACTCCCAGCTCCATTGCCAACAGAGAAATAACAATAGTTCCAAAAGATCCCAATGCTCTTCCTCAGTACTGATAGCCCTGTTGACAAAATACACAGCGCAATTCAGTCTGTTCCAAACCCCTCCCCAGCGTGCAGAGCCACATTTCCAACCCCACAAACAAAAGTTTTATCTCCAACACACTGAAAACTGACTCCAAACACCGCTTCAGCCTGGTAGCACTCATTAGGAATAAAAGATAAACTGCTAAGGAGGGGGTTTTCATAGCACTTTAACAAAGTTAAAGCACAGCCAGCACCAGTCACTGAAAACAGGATTTATCTTGTCTGCTATTAGGGATCAAACATGCCTGAGCTTATCACCCAAGGGAAGCAGACACCTGCGGCAGGAGAGGCAGCCTGCCCAGAAGGGATGGAGATGAGACACACGCTCCGACATCGCCTTGTCTCACCTAAGTTTAAAAGCCGGGGGACCCCACACCCTCAGACCGCGCTGCCACATCAGCCCTCGCGTTCCTCTGCTGCAGCTGCAAAAGGGCATCTTATAAAAACCCAAAAAGTGACAGAAAGTTGCACAGAGACAACTTTTCTTCAGCACAGAGTGCTTTCATAGAGGACATTAAACTACTAAAAAAAAAAAAATCAGTTAACGATACTCTGCACCAGAAATTAGTATTTATGGTCCTACCAAGCTTGAAAAACATGCTTCAATTTTGTGTCCCTTAACTAAGTGATTTTTAATGATAAACAGTATTGCTTTACAATTTTACAATAGCTTAAGTGTCTACTTTTTGTATTAGTTATGGAAAAAAATCCCTTAGTTTTGCATTGTCAGATATGAAAGCCAACACAAATTTCCGCTTTAGCTAATTCTTTGGTTAGTTTAGAATTTACAAAATCACAAACAGTATTGTGTGTTTAAAAGATCAACAATCCACAGGTCCGTAACACCAGATTTATACATGCTATTACTTCACCAATAAAATTTAAACTGAACTCAAGACACTCAAAAATCTGTTCCATATGAAAAAGACACTCCTGGGTATTAGCACTCCCGGAAAAAAAAACACAACAATAAATTTGTTCAGACTGGGCTATTAACGTACTTCTCTGCACGAACAAAGATACACTGTCCTATTTTAAGAGGCGTATGGAGATGCTGGAATTATGCTGAGAAGACTAAAAACTTGCTCTGGAAGGTGCCCAGAGTCAAGGGACAGCTCTGTCTGAGCAAACAGCAACAGGTGAACAGGATGAGTCAGGGTTTTAATGCAGAGGCCACACATTCCTTTCAATAGGACACCTGATAATTTCATGTAAAACAACACATTTCTACAGCCAGAAGTGAATACTACCAGGAGAACCTGACAAACCTCTAATAATTCTTCTTAATAAGGGGCTGGACGATCTCCAGCAACGCTTCAGTGGCTGCTCTCTCTCCTGGCAGAGCTGAGGAGTATCTCTTACAACCAGGGGTTTTATAGATTCAATAATCTATAAATCTGTTCAAACAGCAGAAAGGCCCAGCAACAGAAGCACTGAGGCACTCATCCTTTTCTGGATCCATTTCTCCTAAGGTGAGCTAGACATCCAGAACACTTACTTTTACAAGTTTACAACCGCTCACACACACATACCCACTGCCCTCCCACACTGTCAAACGAAGAGCTGTCAAAGCAGAGCCCACTTTCCCCCCTGAACGTCCTCTACTTCAAGTCTCTGATGTTATATTTTGGATCTTAAAGGGCTGGAGCAGCCGCAGCACTCGATGCTTACACAAACGGAGCAAACTTGCTACATTTTATGGCAACCACACCACCCAGCACTTGGGCACAGACCCCAAAACTTTAAAACACCCTTTTGGGGGAAAAAAAAAATCCACAGACACTGCACCAACCCCAAGGCACTGGGCTGTGAGCTCAGACACAGGACACACTACAGGTTAATAACTCTGACAGAAGAGTAAGCACCGAGGGAATCACAGCTTTTATTGGGAAGCAACACCTGGGTTGTCTGGTAACACCCCAACAGCATCGCAGGACCCCACGGGATGCGCACCGGGCAGGGACTCGTGCCCTAATAAGGATCCGGGAGCCCATCCCGGCCGTTAAATCCAGGAGATGCCAGCGCTGGAGACAGAATCCGCTCCCGACTCTCCTTCCTCCCAGATCCCCGCACAGAGGTGGAGGAGAGCGGGCGGGCGGGGAACCCCGAGATCAGCATCCCCGCACCGGGACACCGAAGAAACTCCCCCCGCGCCTGCAAACAGCAGAGTTCACCGTGCTTTATCAACAAACCTCAACTCTCCGGGGTTCTTTTTGCTGCGGGTTCCCGATTTCTGCACCTACAAAGCGGCAGAGCCCACTCTGCTTTATAAATAAAGCTCAGTCTCGGGGTTCGTTTTGCTGCGGGTCCCGCGAGCCCCGCCGCATCCCCGCACCGAGCAAGAGCCGGGACACGGGACAAGCTCCCGTTGCAGCTTCGTGCCTACAGAGCCCACCGTGCTTTATAACTAAATCTCAACTCCAGGAATTTTTTTTCGCTGCGGGTTCCCGAACCCCTCCGCATCCCTGCCCCGCACTCTGGGACAAGCTCTGTACTTTATAAACCTCAACTAGAGGATTCTTCTTGCCGCAGGTTCGCGATCCCCACGACTACAAAGCGGCAGAGCCCACTGCGATTCAGTCATCAGCTTCAACTGCGGGGTACTTCCCGCCGCGGGTCCCGCGAGCTCCGCCGCATTCCGGCACCGGGAGCAGTCACTGGGACGCGGAACAAGAAGCCCCCGCGCAGTTTCGTGCCTGCAGAGCCCACCGTGCTTTTTAGCTAAACCTCAGCTCCGGGATTCTTTGTGCTGCGCATTTCCCGATCCCCTCCGCGTACCTGCCCCGCACACCGGGATACGGGACAAGCTCCCCCGCGCCTACAGAGCGAAAGAGCTCACTCTGCTTTATAACTAAATCTCAACCGGGGCGTTTCGCCGCGGGCTCCCGATCCCCGCACGCCGGGACACGCTCCCCCAAGCCTTATAACCGAGCCCCAGCCCCGGAGCTCCCCTCGCCGCGACCCCCCGCGCTACTCACAGGTGTCGCGGCCAGCGGGGCAGGTCCCAGGGCAGTGCGGGCAGAGCCAGCCCGCCGCAGCTCAGCAGCTCCGCGCCGCAGGCGCAGCCGGCGGGGCAGCCGGCGCGGGCCGAGGGCAGCAGCGCCAGCAGCCCCAGCACCGGCAGCAGCGCCGCCGTCCCGCAGCCCGCCCGCGCCATTTTGTATCCGGCACCGCTCTCCGAGGCGGGAGGAGGCGGCGGTCACGCCGCGGGGCCGCGCTCAGCGCCGCTCCGCCGCCCGCAGCATCGCCGCGGGGCGCTCACGGCGCCCGCATCCACCGCCTCCGCGTCCCCGCGGAGGGAAGCGCCTCCTCCTTCACGCGGCCGCTGGGGCTGCTCCCTCGGGGCCGAGCGCCGCCGTCGCTGCCTCCCCGCTCCGCTCTCGCCGCCGCCCCGGCCCGGCCCCAGCGCCGCTCGCCGCGGACCCACGTTAGCGACACCGCAACATGTAGCCGCGCCGCCCCCCGCGCGCCCGCCCATTGGCTGCCGGGCGTGCTCCGGCGGGCCCGCGCGGGTCGCCATTGGCTGAGGTGTCCCCCCCCCCGGAGCGGCGCCGCCGCTTTCCATTGGTAAGCAGGGCTGTCAATCCGGGGCGCGGGGCCCGCCCCTCTTTCTCACTCCAGGTGTGAACGCGGGAGGCAGCCCACCCCGCACTGCCTCTCTTAAAGGGGCCGCTCCCTCCGCGCCAAAAGCGGTTTGGCAACATCCCTCTCGTGGATGTGGACGGCTGCTGCAAAAGCACTGCCTGGGGGCTCTCCTGCACCCTGATGTTCTTTTCTCTGGATGCTACACGCTTGTCCTGCCACAACCCTGCCAGTCACAGGAGCCGGTTAATCTTCCACACGTTTCAGCTGAAACTGAGTGGATGTTCCAATTCCCAAATTTCCAGCTTTTGAAAGCCCAGCACATACCAGAGAGAAAGGTGCGCGTGGTGAGGTGGAAACACGGCTCAAGGGATGGCTGCAGCAAGACCATTGCAGGCAAAAAATAATCTTAGAGCATCGCTACAGTCCAAAAATAGACTTTAGAGGCTGCTCCTGAGATTAGTGGAGAACGTCCCCCTGGCTCATCCAACAGCACTTAGGGGAAGAAGCTTTTGGTAGGCTCTGCACCCTGGGCAGGTGGCAATGCGGTTTAACACCTCGTATCAGCACAGCTTTGCACCAGGAGTGACGTGAGGAGAAGAGGGGGCAATATTTTAGGGAAAGAAACACATATCACAGCCTGATCCTGCTACCAGTACATTTGGAGTCCTGTGTCCAGTTCTGGGCTCCCCAGCTAAGGAAAGACAAGGAACAAGATTGAAGATGGTCCAGTGGAGGCCACAGAGATGGTGAGGGGACAGGAGCATCTCTCTTAGAAGGAAAGGCTGAGAGACCTGAGCCTGTTTAACCTGGAGAAGACAACTGAGAGGGAACATTATGAGTGCTGATCAATATCTAAAGGGCAGGGGTCTGGAGGATGGGACCAGACTCTTTTCAGTGGTGCCCAGCAGCAGGCACAACAGGCACAAACTGGAACACAGTAAGTTCTACCTGAACGTAAGGATAAAATTCTTTCCTGTGAGGGTGAAGGAGCACTGGAACAAAGGCTACCCAGGGAGGGTGTGAAGTCTCCTTCTCTGGAGATATTCAGATCCCACCTGGACATGTCCCTGTCCAACCTGCTTGAGGTGGTCTTGCCCTAGCAGAGGAGTTGGAAAGAATGAGCTCCTGACAGCCCTTCCCTCTCCCACCCTTCTGAGATTCTGTGATTATATTTCCATCCTTCTGCAGCAGATTCCTTCCCAGTGCAGGGATGGAGCCTTATTTCCTTTTATGTAATAGGACAGGGCATTGCACTGCAGGATGCTTTAATCACATTGCTCATCTTCCAAGAGTCATATATCTCTTTGTATGAAATAGCCTGCACGAGGGGAGTTGCATTCAGGTGGGTTTGGAGTGGCATCCAAGCTATACAAATGTACCGTGTTCGTAAAGGTTACAAACATGGATTGGTGGCACCTACAGAAAAGTTCAGGTTGGCCGAATCAGATATTGTTTGCAATGTCAAATTTGCTGGTAAGCCCAACCAAATGAGTCAGGTTTGGCCCACAGGTTCCCTGCAGGCTGCTAAAGTCCCGTGCCAAAGCCAGAGGTATCTCTTCCGCAAGCAGGACATGGAGTTTTAGCAGCCCCCTGAGTCTTGCAAGGAGAGTGAAGCCGCATTTTTTCTGCATAACCCTGCATGGGGACCTGCAGCATGGAGAAGCACCACATTGAAGCATCAGCAGCAACTGACAGAAGAGGAATGGAGATGACAGACCAGCCTTTCACAACAATGAATAGTTGGGGCTCTTTAAGAACAGGGTTCAGTATTTCTGCCTTTGATCCCCAAACTGGGCAAAGACCTCGCTAGGCCTTTCTCCTCTACCACAGAACTGGTGAACATGATGATAAAACATTACTTTGATGATGTGCAGGAAGGTATGAGAGGAAACATATTTTTGGAAGCTGTCACTCTAAATGAAGACTTTCTGTTCTCTTGCCTATTCTTTTCTGCTAGATTTCTTACAGACTCATCAATGAAGAAATTTGCCCAGGGAAGGGGTGGAGTCTCCTTCCCTGAAGGTGTTCAAAAAACGTATAGATGTGTCACTTCAGGACATGGTTTAGTAGGCACGGTGGTGTCTTTTCCAATCTTAATAATTCTGTGATTATTAATCTGACATAATGCACTGGGATATTCTAGGTTACATATCCAGCTGCCTGCCACACGCAGCAGTCAAGCCTTTTGCTGGACCCAAAAGCAACACAGGGTGGACTGTAAAACAGCCATCATGCCTCCTGGCTACTTCAGCTTCTAGGAGCAGCATGTGCAACATACACTGCTGAAAACATATGCATTCAAAAATCATACCTGAGAGCAATCAGAAAAAGTAAAAGTAGTCTGAAAATCCTGAGGGAGGAAGTTTTAGCTTTGGAAAGGGACATGGTATGAAATGTAGAAACTCAGTTTACTGATGGGGCAAGATCTTGCTCCAGGATGAAAAGTTTATGATTTCAGCATATCCAACTGAAATCCCAACCATACAACGCAAGAAGCAGTGTTAGCTATTTATTTCTGGTGTAGAGTTTCCCTGTTCCTCTCTGTTTACTCCTGATAGTCCACCTGCACAACAACTATGTGGGTTTTGGGACAGCTTTGAATGTATCAGATTGCAGAGATTAACAACGAACAGAAAACTCAGTCTCTGCAAAAGCTTCTCCCTGCTCTGCTGGGCTGACCAGGACTTTCTTTCAGGCATCCCATCCTATCTCGTCCCACAGAGCCACACCTTCCCAGGGACCCCAACAACAAGCGCAGCTTTCGGCACAGACACTGCAGATATTGTGTAGGCCAGCCCTAAACTCTTCTGAGCAGAATCAATGGACATTATGATTTAAAACTTGAAGTTTATGTTTTTGCTACACTGGGTGGTTTGGTGCAAAATTCACATTATTGTGGCTTGGGGTCTTATTTCAGCTTTCAAGAACTGGAGGAAAGAAGAGAATGGCATATGTTTAGACCCCTGATTTATTTGAAAGCTGTTTGCAAATTAAAAGGAAGAGCTCCTGTCCCTGGGGAGGAAACCTAAGGCAGGATGGGTAGAGACATTACAGAAGATCGTGCAGTCTTTTACAAATATATAGCAAATTAAAAAAGATACATCTTTAGTTCTTCAAAGTGGGAGACCCCAATGTTTAAGGTACTTTTACGGTGTGGATTTCTCTTGCCTGGTGGGAAAGGCATCGTGCTAATAAAAATGTTTGATTCTTTTACAGTGGTTGCAAACTTGACACATAAGCTTTTAAATTAATTTTGACAATTAATTTTAATATTCTTTAACTATTCTTGCAAGCCCTGACCTCAAACCCTGCTGATTTAATCTCACCCTTAATGCAGGACTCTCAGCTTACACAGTGTGACTTCAGTCACAGTGCCTGTCCCCAAAGCCCCTCTGCTGTTACCCTGCCCTGTGACGAGGATGAGAGGCTGGCCATGGTATTTTGCATGGAGAGATCGATCCAAAGGCCTTAGATAATCTTCTTCAACAAGATACCTAAAAACAGCTCTCCTGGAAACCCAGCTGAATCACCTTGCCTTTGCACAAGATCGCCATGCAGTGGAAATAACTCTGAGGGCAGTTCGTAGGGAATGAGACTGTTCTCACCGTCATGCTCTCCTACCGGAGTCAGTGATAGAGAGGAGTCCGTGTACAGCACGGAGGATGTCTCTTCCTCAAACCTCATTAAATCTAATTAAATAGCTTACAAAAGTATTTATGAAAACAAATTTTTAAAATGGCAGAGGCATGCCAACAAGGAAGATATTTCTAATTCTGATGATGTCTTTCTGTGGATTTGGAATCGGTTCAGAAGTGCACACTTGGAAGGTAATTGCTGACAGCATGTAGAATCCATCAAGCTATAATTAACACTCTACTATTATTCTAATTGCCTTACTCAAGCTTCTGTGTTTTTTAATTGTAGAGCAATTTGCCAGTAGAGAATTTAATTGCAATACATATTTTATACATTTTGGGACAAAGTACCATTATTTCCACTTCAGCAAAAATGATCCTCAGTTTTTAATAGCTTGCTTTATTCTTTTCTAGGATTTTTTTTTGTCCAATAAAGAAATTTGATTGCAACCTCTTGTGAAATTAGCAATGATATAATATACAGGAGTGCCTGGAGGCTTCAGTTTGGATCATGACTATTAAGCTAGGAGCTGTACATACATGTAGCAAGACACAGCCCTGAGGAGCTTGAAACCTAAACAGAGAAGACAAACTGAGGTAAGAACAGAAGTATTATCCCTGTTCTACAGCTGGGTAACTGGAGCCCCAGATAACTCACCTTAAGTGACCCAGCGCTCCTGGGACACAGCCAGGAGCTCACATGAACCCTGAAAGCAGGGCACCCTTCCTCTTGAACATGAACTTGTTTTCTGTCTCCTGCTTCCTGCAAAAGTATACCTCTGTAGTTGGATTTGCAAGCTAGACCTTCTAAATAAATTTTAGCCATCTAGGATCTACAATCGCTTTTCACAAATGCCTTGGCTTTTAGAACAAGACCCAGTGTTGAACAGGAGCCTTGGGAGGCTGCAGAGCACCCCAGCAGATGTATCACGCTGCTTGGCTGCCAATAGCAATGTTGTTGGGCTCCATGAGTGGTATGTTTGACTTCTACTGGGGCAGGGTGAAGGCAGAGAAATTGAAAACGATGGGCCTTAGCTCACAGTGACCATCTTCACATTTGACAGTTTTCCTTCACTCCAGCTTGTTTCTTCTATCTGCAGGGCCACAAATCTTTCTGAAACAAAGTCTGTCTTCTAATAACACTCTTAATGCCTTTCTACCCAACACTGATGCTGCTGAGATCCACAAAACACTCCATACCTGTGACTACTATTGCTTATATTGTCACCCTGGTGCATTGATCTATCAATCGATATTATTGTGGTAACAAATGCTTAAAAAGGTTACAGGAGGTGTGTTGTGGGGACAGCACACAAGATCTCAGTGATTATTCAGCACAGCAACAGTCACATTTATACATAGCTAACAGTAGTCTTTGGTATCAGTTGCTCCTGGCAAGTAGCATGGTTTCACACCTGGCATACAAGTTGCGAGAGATGGTTTCTGTTGTACGACCAGATCAACCAAAGCATCAGCATTCCAGAGGTTTATTAGTTGATCTGGTTACACCAGATCTACAAGGACAATTTTATGGCATCTTGCCACCCAAAGCTGGTCTCTGTCTCACTTGGATCCCAACCCTCCTTCTCAGAGCTCATTTTGTTGGAACAACCTGCAAGATGTATGACGTGATCTAGAAGTGCCTAGCAGCAATGACTAACGATAACATCACTTCTCACTGCTATAAAGGGCGAAGGCATTCCAGCTTAGCAGGAGGCAGCACATGACAGTGAGAATTAAAGGAAGAGATGATTAAGTCAAACTTCAGTACAGGGTCAGGAGTAGTGCCGTCATGAAAGTTGAGCTTGGGCTCAAACTCCAAAGAGTTTGCTTTGCAGTGACACTTAAGCCTTTTTTTTCTCCTAAAATTAGAGACCAAAGTTTGAACTCTGGTCCTGCAAGAGTATAAAGTCTTTGATCAAGACCAGATCATGCTTCATTAATGTGAAAGTTCATTTAAGTAGCTGCTGTCATTTCATTTTTCACAGGCAACAAGTTAAATTGCTTTTCCAGCCTTGGACCGGCATGGGCAGTCAGCAAAAGATGGTGCAAATAGCTAGATCCAATTAACCAAATCCATGATCTGTCACAATGTTGCCACAACTGATCCTTTTTTTTTTTCCCCTCCAGAGCAGTTGTTTTAAAACTTTCGTATAAACATATGTTTATTTATCTGCTTTTTTAAAAAGCAAACACTCAGAAAGATGTGACAGCAATTTACTCTCGAGACATAAGGGGGAGAGAGAGCAGACTGTTAGCACTAGAATATTGCCTGCCATTTGGATGGGCGAAATACACGACAGGGGAGGAGAGTTTTGAGTGAACCTGGAGCTTACACTCCATTGCTTAAAAGCATGTTTTTGTAGGCAAGGTCATGGACTAACTCCAAGAGTAGAAAGAAAGCTGGTAGACCTGGATCCCTGAACACCATCTGCTTGGATCACACATTTCAACATGATATTACTCTCCCTTAATTGTGCTCGAGATCCAAAATCCAAAAGTTTCCCCAAGCCCAAAGATTTGGCCTTGTGCACGAGCTGGCAGGTATCAGGGTTTGCTCTTCAGATCTGGGCTTGGGCTCAGATCTGTGCTGAGCCTCTGACAGCAAGAGCAGAGCTGGAGACACAGCTATTCCCGACAGCGAGTAGTGCTAATAGTGTTTATGCTATGAAGAGCCCTATTAACTGACATAATAACTATAATTATATGGTGTAACTTCTTTTCGTTGCTTTCACCTCTGGGCTGAGATGCAAGCATGAAGTTCTTGCAGCCCCAGAGGAATGTGTTAGATGAAATTATGCAAGTGGAATAAAGAAGCTGGAATCCAGCTACAGCTGAAATAGGAGCTACCTGCTCCCGCTCAGAGAATAATAAAGATTTTGGGATATCAGAGGAGGAGGAGTTTAGCTTCTCTTTCAGATAGGGATGCTTTAAATTGAGACTATTTCTTCACTCTGGATAAGCCTCCTCTCGAAAGAGCAAAAGATTTTGGGTGTATCTAAAATATAAGAACTGCTTTATTCTACTGCAAACCTTTGTCTCAATGTCGATGGGAAAATGAGCCACCATCTTTCTTAATAAAAGTAACAGGCTCCACGGCACTTCCAGAACAAATCTAGCATTTCCCTGTTGATGGCCATAACTTTCCAATGACTTTCATAGGAAACGAAGGTACCTCTCAAAAAAGTCAAGCTGAGGACTTATTTAGTAGCTCACTGCCAAGACATACTACAGACGAAGGGCACCATCAGCAAGTGTGGTCTCTGCCTGGCAGGATTTTCAAGGCAAATTTAACTGGAAGTTGCACAAGTTATGGCTGTTCTCAAAGGTTCAAATCCCATCTAACAATTCAAGGAAGATGATTGCGGAATGGCCACAGCAGCCAGAATTCAGATGGATCCAGCGAGCAGGCACTGCCTTGCAGGTCACAGCTAGTTTTTTCTGACTGCTGTACTTGATTTTTATCCATACTGGAAATGGGACAAGATACCTTGTGACAAGTTTTATTGGTACTCAGTTACTGCCTCTGTGATTACCATGGGCTATTACTACCAAACTGTCTCTTGTTGCTTCATCTGGCTGGAAAATATTAAGATTTGTCTGCTGCTTCATCATACTTTCATCCTTTGTTTAGAAAAGAAATCTGTTTCCTTGCTCTTGAGTGCCTTGTTCTTGTCTAGGCACTGAACTGCAGGCTGATATTTCTGTTTGGCCCTTGAAGCCAGCTATTAACCACACTCCTTGTCCTGCTGGTACCACCCAGGAGTGCATCAATAGTGCAATACAAATGGCACAGTGTCATTATATGAAGAACAAAATATGCGGTAGGGCCCTGCTGCGGCTTAGAGGCTCCAAGAAGAATCTCTCAAAATATCTTTGACATCTGCCATGTGTAAAATCTCATGATTGTTCTTCAAATTCTTCTCTGAATACATCAGCCTCTCCTCCACTTCTCTCTCTCCATCTCCCTCTGCTAGCTCATGTGCTTCTTGCCAGCAGTATGTGACACAAGGGCCATTTTCCTCTACAGTTATTCTACTTATTTAATACCTGAGGTTATTAGACTCTGACTTGAGACATCCTAAGTCAATTCCGTAGTGCAGTTGGGATGACATGAAGGATTGTGACTTCATGTGGGAATAAGGAGGAGCAGATGAAGACTTAATAGACACAGATCCTGTTTTATGCCAATGCTATAACTAATTAGAAACACAGAGGAAAAAAGTAGACAAGAACCGCCTTAAATTTCTCTCAGTTTGCCATGGCATGTGAAAGAATCTGATATCATCATACCAGCATTGCAGTAGTTGGACAACTTTGTCCACAAATGCAGTGGTGGACATTTGGTTCTTTGTAGCTCCATTGACACCAGTTTCTCACGTGCCTTTTCTATCTTCTGCAAGATGTGAGCAACCACAAGAAGTTACAGGGATGCATAATGACTGTTTCTGTTGTAATCCAGGAGGATCAAACTCCTTTTGCCTTTGAGATGAGGTTTACACCAACGTGGCAATAAAGCACACTGTAGTGTAAGAGCTCACACAGAAGTAACGAGATTGAATCTGTTACCAAATTGTGACTTGGAGACAGCACTATTTGAAGAGCCACAAAATGCCTCATACTCCCTGCTACCCAACTTTAAAAAAAGAAAAAAACACTCCAATAAAATGCAATTTGTCTCTTGAATTGGAAGAGATTTTAGCCTTGCAAATGTGCTGCTCCAGAGAGGAACTAAATTCTGCCAGGATTTCTTCTTGCTCTTTAGCTTCCATATTTTTCTCTAAGAGGGCTACATTTGTCCCCTTCCATCCCTCTTGGCCATAGCCTCTTCGTTCTAGTTTCTCTAGTCAAGAGCATCATCTATTCTGTTCTGGAGAATCCACAGCAAGACACCTTGAAGATAAGGCCATATGAACCAGGCATCTCTGCCCCCTGATGCAGCTAGGACATCATCTACTTCCAGGATACCAAGGGAGAGTTCATGTTGAAGACAGAGAAAAAGCAATGTCCAACAGAAGCACCAAACAAAAGGGTGCAAGGAGAAAGGAAAAAATGCTACTCTTGCCCTCCTACTTAGCCCACCTTCTTGGAAAGGTTTTTGCAGTCACTGAACCCAGCTGGCAGCAATGCAGTAAATAGCCACATCCCCTGTGCACCAGCTCACTGCTTACTGAGACAGGTGAATACTGACTTTGCAGAGGGGAAAATAGGGTGCTGAGTTTCTTCCTTTCTGCTCCACCAGCACCACCCGGTGATAGACAAGACCTTACCTCTGTTCCCCCTCCCCTTGAACCAAGGCTGTCTACATACAGTAGTGTTTATGGTGTCTGTATGCTGTAGCTCCCTGGCTGGGCCCTTCCAGATGGGCTACACCTGTGCAAAGAAAATCAGCTGCAAGTTATAAACTGCCCATCTCATATCCCAGCATTGCCTAGGCTGCCATAAACAAGAGATTCTTGAGGGTGAAATGGTAGGCAATGGATGTTACTTTTTCACATGATGACCTTGCTGGCTGGCCTGTCAGATGTGCCAGGGCTTCCGTTTAGATTGCTACTGATCCTAGGACTTGTCCTTGTTTCAGGTAAGAGGAATGCCTCTGGGGTGTGTTGGATGCTTTCAAAAGTGTGGTGGAGCCTTGTGACACTTGGAATATCAGTGGTGGGCCAAAGCTATGGTGTGAGGGTTAAGTGAAAGAGAATTGCTTTTCTTGTGAAAAGGTACTTTAGCAAGTGCTGCTCTGTTTTCTTCCAGTTATGAGATGTAATGGCTGGGTGACTCAGACCTACTGCATTGTTTGAACTGGTGTCTCTGTGCAAGATATTTCTTTGGGACTTCAGATACCTTCTCTACTGCCTGATTTTGGATATATTCAGGAGGGTTGTTTTGAATGTCTAGAGCATTTTTAGATGCTTTCTGTAAACACTGATGATTTCCCTTGGCTTTTTGGCTGATGCTTGTGAGAATGGAGCAGTAACTCTCCTAAATGTCTTCCTTTAGCAGCTAGGCAGAAGGCAACATAGCCAGGAGTTCTGTAACTACCACTGTGCATACAGGTAGTACAAAGCTTAGACTGGCTTGTCTCTGAGATACCCAGATTGCATAGGTTTCGACAGCTTCCTCACATATGGCAGCATGAAGGTGATTAGAATCCTCTAATGGATCATCCCTAATTTAATAAAAGTTAGCTCACTGTATTAATGTAAGGCAACACGTTGGAAAAAGTCATTAATCATAGCAAGTCTTGATGGCTGCTGAGTCCACACCTGCGAAGCTGGAGCCTTGGGAAATAGTATTTTGAGCAATCCGCATGGCTTTGACAGAATGCCTGTAAGTTTTTCCCATTACATCATTACTGGGGCCAACACAAAGGCTATCTGGGTTGCTCAAGGAAGTGTATTGTGGAAAACAATCCTACTTTGATGAGTGATCCAGGCATTTATTTAGGCAAAGCAGAAGCAGTTGCACTGGCTCATTTGATCTGTGCTGTTAATAGGAGACAGCTCAGCGCATGCTTTTGTTATACTTGCTCTTGCTTGCATAAGTTCCTGAGATTTTTTTTTTTTAGTGTTAATGAACAAAACTATCTATCCTTTCACATGGAAATCACACCAGTGTCACAATCTTAACTATTGCTCAAATTTTCCAGATGGGTTTTTTCCAAAGTGTGGCTCAGAAATATTTGTCCAGGTTTAAGTGAGTCGCTCAATGTAATACTGAACAGTTTAAAAAGTGCATGTTCACAACAAGGAAAAAAAAGGATGGGATGCAATGTGTGCAAATATAGGATAAAAATAAAACAGCTACTCGATTTCTAGTTGCACAGATTGTTTTTGTACCAGAAAAATGTCAGCAGTATCCTTTTGCAGTAAGGGTACAAGAGTTACTGGTTTCCTGAAAGGGAAGGAAATCTGTTACATGGATCAGAGTGATCTCTGGGGCTGTAGTTGGAGCACCTTGCAAACCATTTACTTCTTAAACATTCATTCTCTGTTAACATTTTTCATATGTTAGTGCCTGTTATTAAAGGCTTGATAAATGGCTTGAATGAAAGACTTGCATCAATTGTCAGTTCACCTCTTTGGTATCAGACTTTCAAGCTTTGTGTGCTCTTTATCTACCTATTCATTAAATAAAGATAAACTGACCTTCTGAAAAAGTGATTAAGGCTTTCAACAATGTAATTTTGGAAATAAAAGGTGAGATTCGGTGGGGGAAGCTTATAAACAGGGGTTATGTTCTTCTTGGGTCTATACAACGTTATAAAACATGGTATCGGTACAGAATTTTTCTGCATTGTAGTAGTTTTATTTGGTTTTAGATCTCTTCTGAGTGTTAATATTTGTCATCCTAAAAGCTGTTGGAGAAGAATGGGGTTTTAGCTGTACCTTGCTGGGGATAAAGAACATGGTAACTAGCGGAGCATCGCTGATGAGAATTGCAAGAACATACCAGTGAGGCAAAATCTGCTCCACCCTCTGCTAAGGTAAAGCCATTGCAATAAATCTTTCCTCTTAAGCCAGTCTTTAAAAGACTCAGCAAGACTTGGCCATAAATATTTTGTGCATAAAAAGGAGCAAACTGGATGTCCAACTCTACGCTCTCAGGTACACCAGCACCCCCGGGGCAGCCCTGATGGGAGCTGGCTCCGCTATTTTTGTTCCTGCAGCAGGTCAAACAAGAAGTGGGCGCTGAAGTCTTTCAGAGAAAGATTCCAAAAACCAGGAGGGCAGACCCTCAGCACATCTTCCCAGGGCATAGCTCCAACCACAACAGCTGACAGGTACTTTTGCACACCTCGTCTTCTAAAGCACTGCAAACTGTAATGGAGAGGGCCATAAAACTGGTGTCCGGACAGCTGGAACGAGCATCTTGTGGGATAATGGAGCGTGCAGACTAACACCACTGTGGATTTGGTCCAAGCTGACTGCCTAGCTTGTGAGGATGCTAAAGGAGCCCATGGGGGAGTTCTCCCCACAGCATCCTTCAGCAGAACAGTCTTTCCCATCCGCTGCCCTTAGCTGTTAGATCATTTGTCTGCTTCATAGTCTCTGGCTTTTGGCTAGGAATGGCACGTCACCAACCTCTTCCTAGTTCTTGGAACAAATTTTCTTAAAATTGTTACAGAGTGTGTCTGGGTTTGTTTTTTTTAATTTTGTTTTTTAATTTTTATTTTTTTATTTTTTTTTAATTTTTAATTTTTTATTTTTTTAATTTTTAATTTTTTATTTTTTAATTTTTAATTTTTTTAATTTTATTTTTTAATTTTTAATTTTTTAATTTTTATTTTTTATTTTTTAATTTTTTAGGTTTTTTTGTTTTTAATTTCTTTAATTTTTTATTTATTTTTTTTTTAATTTTGGGGTTTTTTTTCAAGAAGGATTTTTAACAAGTTTTAAAGTGACCCCAAAAGTCTGCTTCAATAAGAAGCTTGGAGGAAGGCAGAGCTGAGTGCATGCACCAGCCCCTGCAGCTACTGATTCCTTATTTTTCAGTCGGCTCAGTACAGGCAGCTGAAAGCATGACAATAGCATTTGGACAACATTCCATTTCCTCCCCCCTTGAACCTGAGTGTTGTCTCCCAGGTGTTACAGACATTTTTGAAGTCAAAACACTTGCCAACTCTAATTAAACTTGTGGTTTGCAGACAAATTGGGAGCTGGTTGGAGAGGAAGGTGGTGGGAGAACAGCTTTGTATGTCTACCAGGCTCCTGAATGGTTAGGTCTCCATAGATTTTGTGCAAACAGGGGTGCAGGGTGGAGAAGAGGCAGTCTGTGCCTTTACCTCTAGCACAGAAGGCACAAATGCACAGCTGCATTGCATCTGTGATGGACTCCACAAAAGCAGGGACATCCTTTGGTTAGGTAGGGTGAGCTCCTATTAGAGATGGCGACATTGAAGAACTTGGATTTCATTTCTCCAGCTTGCAGTCCAAAAGCACAGTCTGAATGCCACCTTTCTGGGTGTCCTGCCTGCAGGGTCACCAGTGGTTGGCAGCAACGGGCTGGAATTAGGCTTTGCATGAGCATGGTCTGCTCATCTTCTGAGGTACCTGTTTGTTGTTCTTCCTTTCGTCTGTATTTTGGCTGCTTCATCAGCCATCCTTCCTCCTCCCTGTACTCATTTTCATTCCTGTACTCCTATCTTATTCTCTGCAAGACTTGGTCAGAAGGGGCTCATTTACTCTCACCTCTTTGCAAATGATTTCTGAACATCTGAGGTCTCCTTTCATATGAAGTGTTTCATCAAGCTCGATGCTGTTTGTTATGCATCTCTTTAAAAAGGAGTGGGAAATAGTTTTCCCAAACTGGTAATATTTTAGAGACCCTTGAATAATATAATTCTTAGCTTGTGGTAGCAACTAAGTTCAAACACTTGAATTTAGTTTGGGGTTAAAGAGGGAGGTTATTTTGATCCTTTTTCTACTTGCAGCTTTGGGAACACAAGCATTTTGAAAAGCAACAGGAAAAAGGACCTTCAGTTTTGGCACTCACGTTAAATGGGACACTTCACCTGGGTTTAAAAAAAATGGCCTCAAAATTAATCATTTCCTGAAAAAAAGTGTGTTTTTGTGAATTTTTTTTTCCTGTGGGAGAATATTGGATAGTAAGGAAAGTGCTCATTGGTTCTAGCATTTGATACTATTGGAGAGGTCTTTTACAGCTTTAAAAAAATATATTGCTTTCATTTTTCACATGTTCTCTGCCAGCCAAAGTGGAATCTGAGAGAAAAGTCAGACACAAACCCAGGAGGACACAGAGCTTATTAGATTGGGGGAAACTTCTGCAGAGCATCTCGCTGTCCTGTTTTAGTGATCTCTCCAACCTTGCTGTCTGCACTGCAGGCGCAGCCACAGATATCCCTGGTGTTGCAATGATGTTTCTCCCCAGCATCCTGATGGTTCAGCTCCAGGGGATCTCCAGCCCTCTTGCTGATATTACTTGTTGTTCTCTGCCTGAAGGCTCTACCACCATCTCCCAAAACGCCTGCCTACCCCTGCCATGGCCTTGTGCCATATCCTTTAGGTTTTCTTTGCTGCACTCTGTCTGCCAGACATCCCTTTCATTTACTGCCCCTTCTACACCTATAAAAGCTCCCAACTGCTGTTTCTGAAAGCCCTAGGATAAGCTGCCTTGGGGCAGAAGAGAAGGACTCGTTGCTTTTGTGAACGTGAGGATAAAGAGGATTGGGGAGTGGTGCCAAATGACCTTACTTTCTGCTGCAAACTTAGGATTTTATTTTGCACAACTCTTGTAGGGAGCATCTTTGGTTCAGGCAACACCAGGGCATTTTGAGGCGCAGATCTGGAGAGCTGGAGACCCCCAGGGGGGGTCTGTGCCTCTTTGGTGGCTGGAAATGGGCCCATGTCTTCCATCCCCCCCTCCACTAGTGCGACTTTTGCTTAGCTCTCCCCAGTGATGGTGGCCTCACACTATCCTGGGTGGCCAGGCAGCGTTTGAGTTTTCCAAAATCAGCTGCTTTGAGTGGCCCCCAGCCTCTTGTCCTGTGAGCAAGAGCTGTGTCCAAGCCATTTGCTCGCCACTCTGAGGAGGACATGCAGGTCTCCATGGAGCGATACTGTTGTCTCCTGGAAGCTTCTTTCTTCTCCTGCAGCCTTCTTCCTGACTGTGTTTCTGGTTTTCCTCTTGATTGTTTCTCTATCCTCCACCTCCCCCTCGCCTCCATCTGGTTTCTATCTGGACTAAACAGATGTTTTTCCACTTCTTAAATGTCTTGTGCACTCACCTCACTGATGTCTAACAGTGATTGTTCATTCTTCTTTCCCCAGGTGTAAAACTTGAAAAACTAGAGGGGTGGGGGAGAACCAGCTTCTCACAATACTTTGGTGTCCATTTAGTGCTGGATGGAGAGATGAGGGAAACCTTTCCAATTATTCACCTTGTAGCCTAGAACCCTGTTACTCCTTCCAGGTCCCTTTTCCATTGCCAGTGTATACAGAGGATCAGACCTGTGATTTATGTCAGGGTAGTGTGTATAATATTCTCGCTTTCATGTTGTAAATGTTTAACAAATCCATAAGGTATCAAAAGAACTTGCAGAGGAGATTTGCTAAGAAGAGCTTGTGGATAAACCTTTTGGACTTGGCTGGAAAGCAGACATATACAGTTTATTGCTTCCCCCTGCTGTGGAGTGACAATAGGTTAATTGTAGATTTTTTTCCTTAAAGTAAAAGTTCCTCACTTGGCAATTCAATCAAGTGGTATCTGTCATGTGGAGGTCTTGTGAAGGATTTATTCCCATTTTAAGTAATGTTTTGGAGGTGCGTGCTCCATATGGAATACATTAGATAGAGAGCAGCAAGGTTTGCTGGCATGTTCGTGGGGCTGGGGAAGGTATGTGTCCTGTGGGCACGGGGCTCAGCAGCAGGGATCTTCTGCAGTTCAGTGGGGATCTGGTTTCCCCTTGCAGTCTTTCTCTTCTTTTTCCCCTTACATGGCTCTGAAGGTCTTTGAAGGAGGGTTTTCCCAGCCTCACCCCTGGAGGGACCAGGAGCACCATGGCAGAGGGGTCTCTGCCCATGGCCAGTTGCCCAGTAGGAGAAGGACCCCATCTCCTTGTCCACCAGAGCAGGAAGCCACGGGCTTTCCCAGTGAGCACAGGGCAGAGATCCCAGTGCAGTTCCCGACTATGGTCCTTGGGGCATTGTTGACACACCAGTCTCCAGTCCTTGTGGGGCTTACTGAGGTTGCAGAGATGTTCTGAGCCACCAGCCAGAGCTGGTGGCAGCCATGGCTGATAGCTCTTTGCAATGGCAGTGCCCACTGACTGAGCAGGGGCTGGGGTGAAGAACTACTTCTTCCTCAGAAAAAAACGGTTCCCTTCTGTGATGGGAACTGAATGACCAAGTAAAACAATGTCATTTGGAAGCTGCTCTCTGCTTGGCTTTGGTATTTATTTATTTTCAGTTGGCTGGACTCTTTCTCCTGTGAAAACAACCAGAGAAAAAATAAGCTGGCAAAATGCTTGCAGAGCAAGTGCCTGCTGGGTTTGGACCTGGATATGGCAGCCCTCTGCCTCTGGGATTGCCCTACCGATGGGAAGCGGGTGCTGGCCTCCGGCCGCCCTGGCCTCTGGGGCAGCCCCTCCTGCTTTGCTTTAGGTTTTGGAAACTGTCCTTAGAGACCATATCTGCAAGCACTGGCATTTTCCACGCTGCCTGCCAAGGGGGGCTGTGCAGCGCGGATTAGCGGTTGAAGTGTGCCTGTTCTCGTGCGGCGCTCGCTGGAGCACAGCCTGCTCTCCCGGGGGGATTTGGCTTCTGTCACGCACCGGCCGCTGCGACCAGAGCACCCACATTATTGCTCTGCAGGTGCCATTGCTGCAAGGGGTGTTTGCTGGGCTTCAAGTGTGTTGAGAGAAGTCCCTACGGTGCACTCAGGTGCTAGTGAGGAGCAGCAGGGAATGGGAATTGCTTTGGCTGTGAGTTTACTTTCATAGGTGCCCTGTGTAACATCCATGGTCGATGAATGCACCTGCTCCAAGCAGGTGTGAGCACAGTGCTGCACCATCAGAGGGGCCCGGAGACAGGAAACAATGAACTACATAGAGTAAACCCCAAATCAAACCAAAAGCAACAGCCTGAGGCCATTTAGATCTAGATCTGCCTGTTATTACAATGCTTTGCATCATGGTGCATCTTGGCACTGCCTCACTGTGCCATGTCTGGCCATGAAGCCCACAGGCTCCCTGCTCTCCAGGACTGTGAACACTGGGGCCCATTCCCTGAGATTGCTCCCATTCCCAGATAGAGCAAAAATATCCTTGTGTGCCCCAAAGGAAACCCCATAATCTGGGGACAGGGGCAAGAGCCAAAAGCAGAGTTTCAGTTGTTGTTTTTATTAAAGTACATTGTAATAACAGAGAAAACCAAGCTCCTTTGCAGGGAGACCTGGGTCTGTGTTAGGGCATCTCAGCGTTGCACCCATGTAGGGTCTTTTTGGAGATGAGGCCTTTCTTGGGGTGAAGTTGGTGGCCCTCCACAGCAATGCTGGTCCTGTGTGACACCAGTGCTGTTGATGGCAGAAAATTAGTTTTTCGCAAAACATATTTCCCTAAATTTTCTGACCTTGAATTTTTTGGCCAGAGCTTTGGTGTTTCATGTTCCCCAGCCCAGTGAAAGATAAAACTCCGTGCAGAGTGGATGAGGTGCAGCAGGCGCGTTACTAATGGGATGTGGAAGTGCCATATGTTCCTGAAAAATCACTGTCAGTGAGACAAGGTTGAGGAGCCCCCCTTGGAGGGCAAGGGAGGGGAAGGCAATTAATCATCTTCACCTCCTAAAAAGTATATGAGCTCTCATACCAGTGAGAGCTCTTGTTGGAGGAGCAAAACTTCAAAGCACATGGTGCCCCATAGCCCAGCAGATGCATGGGGCACTGGGGAGCAGAGGCTGCAGCCCACTGGGTTACAGTCTGTGCATCTGAAAGTGTTGAGAACCAGTGACAGGGGTGGCTATAAATGCTCCTTTGGGATGGGAATATTGTGTTTTATAGAGCTTCACCTGGGGTTTGCAGCTTGCATCATCCCCAGCTTGTATCAATATTGGTCTCTATGCTTGTGGGGCTACTGGAGAAAGTGTGATCCTGGGGGTTCCCAACTGGAGAGCTTTCATTTTTCTTGAAGGTTTGAGAGGTCTGTGAAGCAAGGAAGCACTTGACTGTGGGGCCTCATGGCCCCTTTGGATCAGTTGTGCCAGTGCAATGCTTTAATAAACGCATCCTTGAAGACACTGGCTGCCTTTCCACTACTGGAAAACCAGCAGATCCTTGTTCTTTTGTCTTTAAGCTCTGGTTGGATGAAGCTGAAAGTGGTATTGGGAGGAAAAAAATTGTTTATTCAGGCTTTTCTTACTTTAACAGACTTCTCTTTGTCTCAAGCACCTCTTATTTCACACATTTCCCTTCTGAACAAGGTCTGCAGTACCATCCCTTGGCCACAGACAGGCTCACACAACCCTTCCCACAGTTTTCATTATAAACTTGGTGTTATGCTGGAAAAGAGTCTTGAGCAAATCGTGTTTCAGTCTGTCCCTGTTTCTATTGTCCATGGATAAAATAATACTTCCAAACCTCATAGTGCCTTATTGCCTTATAAATATTGCTGCCTGTGTAGAGAGCAATAGGTGTTTCCAGAGCCCTCTTTGCCAGGCTGTGGAGACTGAATATTTATTGGGAAGCTGCAGCTGGATCTGTCCCTGCCTGTGGTGCCCGCAGTTGCTCTTTGCTTGGAAACAAAGCTCAGGGCAGTGCCTTGCTCAGGGTAAGCCTGTGACTGCCAGAGGAGTTTATTCATCAGTGTCTGTTATCTCTGGAGAGAAGGAATTGTCTGCCTCCTCACCAGTGGCACCAACGAGGGACAGCAGAGTGCATAGTGATGCTGGTGCTGTAGGTGGATGGACGACTCATGCAAAAGTAACTGGATGATGAGCGGAGGCACTAGGAAAAGGACACTGGAAGAAAAAATATGTTTCAGGGAATTTTTTTCTGCTGAGACTGCATCTCTGCAAAGGGCCTTATGAGCAGCTTCCAGTTTGTCCTTCTGCCTGTGCCAACCACAGCTCTTCCTGATGGACTTATTCTGCATGCGCAGCCCAGCACCAGCACCGCTGCCGCGGCCTCTCCATGCTACTGCAGGAGCTGCAGCGCTCCACATGGGGTATCTGGAATAAAGGCATTAAAACCAAGCTGTCCTTGGCTCATACTTTGCTTGGTTAAGTGAACAGGCTTTGCAAATTCTGTGCTATGAACAAGCTTCCACTTGTATTTCCACATGTGGCATCATCCTGAGCTGTAAAATAAAGCAGAAACCACAGAGGCTCGCATGTGGGAAGACCCCTGCCTAGGCAGAGATCAGCCACCAGCGTCCTCCTTGTGGCAGTGTTATCTAGGCACAAAATGCCTTTGTGGAATAGCATGGTAGAGACCTGGATGTGAATGTGAGGCATGTTGCTTAACCATAAAGACTGAAACCTGGACAGGTGGTTGGTTTTGCTAGGGATTTTTCAGATGTGTGAACATGAAGGGGCTGTGTGTGCATGTTCTTCTCCCTCTTGTCCACTGCCAGCCCCAGCTAGCTTTTCCTACAGCCACTGCCTCTCTGCTGGGCCCAGGAAAGCAGAATTTCTCTTCTAGCAACACTGCAGAATGGCTGGCTTTGATTTCCTATATACACCCTGGTGCATCTGTGGGGGGGAAAGAAAAACATCTCTCTGACGAGCACAATCATGTTGTCAGTGACAGGGAGGGCCCAAGAACAGCCAGGCTGGAAATGACTGATGCTCTGAATGGGTATGGGAGCCTTCCTGCTCACTGGGGATACTGACATGTGGGACTTAGCTGAGCATGCAGGATTTCAGTTGGGAATGAGCAGCAGCAGTTATGTATCCGGTAATATCTCACTATTCACTGTTTCCTAAAAATATTGTTTCATTAAAGCTGCTTTTTGAAGCAGCTCTTGTGTCCCAGTGAGGGGACATAGGCCACGGAACCAGCTGTGGGGGTTTTTTTGCTACTTTGCTATATTGAATTTTTAAACTCCGCCGCTCCGTTTGCCAACTGCTGTTCTTTCTGATGCTACCCAGTTGTTTTGCATGGCCTTGAAGTGGTTTCTCAGCTATTTGAACTCCCTAAATGACAATGCTTCATTATTGTCTGATGGAGAAGTGGAATCTTCTGTTTATATGTAAAGGTTCCCCTCCTCCCCTCCTACCTCCCTCAACATATGCAAAGGCACTGCAGAAACTGGAACCAGATAAAAAGAAGAAAACAGGCTTTTAAAGCAAGTTCTGAAATGTAAAGATGTGAAGACCACTTAAAAATCATTGCCTTGTGCTTTCTCCCGCACTGTGATTCATTTAGTCCAATCCGTCATTGATTCAACATGCTCATCCACCAGAGTCTTCAAAGACAACTGTGCATCTGCTTTAGCCATTCATCAAGGAGAAGCACAAAAGAGAAGGGCAAAGGAAAATGTATTGCCAGCTCCCTTTGGTGCTGTTTAATGGGTGTGAAAAAAGGACAGTGGAGAAGCTTGGTTAATGAAAGCCAGGATGGCTGAGACAGAGCCCCTGGGACATATAATTTTCAGCCCAGGTATGGACCTTGCTAAATTTGATTCTGCAGAGGAATTTCAAATGCAGAGCAGGAGAGCCAAAATGAGGTCAACATGCAAAAGAGTAATCCAGTGCAGGTGGACGCTCTTCCCCCGGGTCTTGTGCAGGACACTGAGGGGACCACTCCACCCCAGTGTGTCTCTTGCTTCCCTGAAAAGCAACAGGGAGCTGATGCTCTGCTGCTCCAGAGAGCTCCTGTAGCCCAGTCCCTAAAGAGATGATCTCGTTGTGGGTTTTCTTCTATTAAAAAATGTAAAGCAGTAAAATGCAAAGAAAGGTCTTGCCTTGTGGGGCTGCTCACCCAGCTGCAGCCCTGCCTGCGAATCACTTACCTTGCACACGTGCAGAAGGGTGAGTCCCCTCGGCACAGTCCTCTGCTGCCAGGAGCCGCTCTCCAAACCCAGCTGCATTGACTCCCAAGTCAAGCTGCGTGCTTCCAGCCTCAGTGCTTGGACGTGTTGTGAGTGCCTGAGGTATCTGTGCTCTCTGGCTCCGTGCTAGTAAAGGCATCTTCTCTATTCTCTGTCTGAGGGGGAGATGTATGGCTGAGCAACCTCACAAGTGACACCACCACCTCTGACCAACCCAACGTGGCAGTAACCCCAAATTTGTGATGGACTCCATGTGAAGTCTCTCGTCTTAACACAACCTGGAAGGTGTTTCGTTGAGGTTGCTGGGCTTGTTCCTCATGTCATTTGTGACCCTGCTGAGCTGACTAGTGATGAAGTGAGGATGCTTCACCTCATGTGTTTCTATTTATTTTTTTTCTGTCTCACATTGTTTTTCTCCTGGCCATTCTTTACCCCCCATAGTCCTCCCTCGTTCTGTCTGTTCTTCCTTCTTACCCACGCTTGCCTACATGGAATGGAAGAGAGAAAAAGAGATGGCTGGTTTTTAGGAACAGATTTGACACTTGCTTGTTCACCTTAAAAGCCTGAGAATGTTGGATGGAAAATATTATTTTTGCAATTTTCTATGTCTGTAGAAAAAAATAAGAGGAAAAAATGAGACAATCTGTGAGAATACCATGCCATCTGGCTGCACAGCCCCATGACTCTCCAAATGCATTTGTTCAAACAATGCCAGTGAACAACATGGTGAGGGACAGGAGGAGAAGAGTTTCTGCTTCTCCTTTTTCCCGAGGAGAGTCATGGTGGGAGGTGGTGGTCAGGGGTGTCTCAGCATTACTGATGTTGAAGCCAAAGTGCCATCAACTCTACAAGGAAGGTAAATTTGCAGAAGATCTGAGTTGCCCTTGCATAACATCTCCTTTCCCAAAGGAAGTTAGGTACATGAGATGTGATTGTGTTTTCCTTGGCAAGGACAGGAGCTAATATTGACAGGGTATGTTTTGTTTTCTGGTCATCCTTGAAGCTCCCTCCAAATTCCTGGGACAACCAACCCCCTGTTAACAGAGGTTATTTGTCCTTCTTTACTGTGAGTTTTTCTTGGTGGATGAAGGTTGTTATGAGTTGCACAGAGGAAGAAGGACACTCTGTACAATACCACAGAGAAGACTCTTGGGCAACTTATGGGCTGGTATGGGGCAGCACGGGATGGAACATGTCTTGCAGCTAATTATCTCACTTTGGGGGGAGGTTGAAGCCTCCTCCTGTGTTCTCACATGATATTATTTATCACTGATATTATGTTCTTTTCAATCAAAGATTCTTAGCCTGAAGTTTTATGAAGATTTCTTCCAAGTAGTTGAGCAACAATTTGTTCTCGGAATAAACCAATTTGCAGCTGGGGCCTGAAATGCTTTGAAGAAGATGAGTTTATACTTGCAGGCATCCTGCTTTGTGCTTATCTTGATTTGGCCTTGCAGATCTTAGTCCAGATTTATAGCTGAGGGCAGTCTTTTCTCCTGCTTCAGGATGGGGACGGAAAGCACTGTGTTTCTCAACAGCATATGAATGGGTGAGCTTTTGCCTAAAATCCTTCTCCTGTGAACTAAATAGAGCTTCTGGATTTGTGTGATGTACTGGCCAATGTGTGCTCATTTCTGTCCTTTCCCATACTGCAGGATATAGATGGGAGCTTGTATGAATTATTAATCCTTGTGTTTCAGTCCTGTAAAATGAGAATTGAAGGTTACAACTTTACTTGGAAAAGGTTGGAAACTCTGGACAAGAACCTTGTAGAAGTACTGTGAGGTTTTTCATTTTAGTGCATCAGAAGCCCAGCTGTAACATCTGTATCTGTATTTGTGGTTCTTCTTTCAGGCCAACAGTATAGACTTTCTTTTTTGGTCTGTATGCAGGCTGGGATTTGCTTTCCCTGCCTGTCTCTTCTTCAGCTTCCTTTATTAATATCTTTGCTTTAATGTTTTGCTCTTGAATTCCAATTATTTCAGTCCATTCTGGAGCTTTAGAACTTTTATCTTTATCTTATAACTAAGGTCTGGGAGATCCTGCTCATTTGCTTGCAGTTCAGATCAAGAACAGCAGCCCCTCTCTGCAAGCTCATCACTGTTACGGATGTATTATAAATCATTCTTGTGAGGTTTGAGTTTGCTAACGAAGAAAGCAGGACAATTTATGCCACTAAATGAGTGCATTTATGTTAAAAGGCTCCTGATGGGAATGTGGGGCAGTGAAGTCCCATAGCCCTAGCCTGGGTGCGGTCGAAATTGTGAACAGACATAGGTTTCAGATAAAACAGTGTTTTAGCATTAGTATGCTTTTACAGAAAGTTAGTAGCATGGATGTTGACCTTATGCTTGGCAAAAAGTAGACTACCCAAAACATGTATGCAAGGCAGATGCGAGGGAATGCAATTTTAATTAAAAAAGAAAACATTATGATATTCAGAGAACAAAGTGGTAAAGTCTTCTGGCTCTGCAGAAATTTCTTTGTAGAAATGGAAGGCATTGAAAGGCTGGACTGGGAGGGGATGGGGTCTGAAATGTCCTTCCCAAGTGGGGAGGAAGAAGGTTGGTGGGGTGTGTGGCTGGTGGCAGGGTTATCAGTTACTCTCTGGAGCAGTGATGCCTGGAGGTCTTCCAAGTATATTTTTCCATAGGAGGGTGCCAGCTCGCTGGAGCTGAGACTCTTCGCAGCAGAGGGTTTGATTCCAAGACGATATCGGGGATGGCTCCCTGCCCGCCGGGGCTGGCTGCTGCTGGCACCCCTTGGCCCCACCTGTGCTGCCCACCTGTGCCTGCTGTGCCCCTGGGGCTCCCACCCAGCGCCCCAGATGCTGTGCCAGAATTCTTGCACTGACAAACCTCAAGGCACCAGGTGATGCAATGGGGAGGTGGGAGCTGAGCTCAGTAAATAGAGAAGTCCTTCACCCACCAGTGTTCCTTTGCATCTGGGTTTCCCTCTGGTGCCTCAGAGACTTTTAATAAAGGCCTGGAGCCTAGGATTGCTGCCTCCCAGCTCCTCTGCTCTTCACCAGTGTGGAGCAAAGCCCTTTAAAGCACTGCTGCGTAAGGCAGGTTTTCAGGACCAGGGAAGCCCTGCAGGAGGACAGCTGTGGAGTCTTCTCCTGGTGGGAGTGACATAGCCCTGAATTCCTGCAGGGAGGGAGAGTGCAACAGAAACCTTGGCTTTTTCTCCTGGTGTCTTGCAACTGTGCTCTGCACACTGCTGTGTGTCCACCTCTGCCTGCCTTCACCCCACCCAGAGATGAGCCTGTAGCTGCTCCCGGGCCCCATGTGAGGTGGAGGGTGTCAGCAAATGGGGTTGTGTGGAGCAACTGCAGAGACCACAGTGGACAAATAAACAAACAGGAGCTTTCCTGAAGGGCAGAATTGCAGCCTTGGGCTCTCACACCATCATGGATCCTTGCTGCCCATGACTGATGCTTCTCCAGGGACTTGAGCAGATTGTGGAGTGGACATGGGTTCTGGAAATTGGGCAATTCCAGGAACATTTGTGTGCATTTAAGAGCATCCACGTAGACACCTGCTTCTGAAAATATACGCCAAGAACACCAGTGGGGAAAGAACATGGGAAAGGATCTGTGTAGTTGAATATGTCCAGGTGTGCTGAGGCAGAGCAGGGTCCCTGAGTCAGAGGGAGCTGGAGAGGGGACAGCCCCAGGTGCAGGTACAAGGGCAACATCCTTGCCCAGGAGAGAGGGTCTCTGGTGGGTGATGGAGAGACCCCTCATCTCAGGGAGGATCTCCTTCTCCATGGGGCTTCTTGCACAAAGACATTAACTCTGCTTGCAGCATTGGACACTGGACAGCGGGGTGGCTTTGGCCACAGGCTCAGGTCTTCAGGGAAGGATCCCCTAACCTTTGGATATCTGAAAATCACCATCCAACTCTAGAATAACTCCAGAGAGTGACAGAGGGGGCACTACAGCCTACAACCCTGATCTTCCAATCCATTATCTGGTCTTGTTCCCGTATAGAACCTGCAAGCCTTCTACCCTGGCTCTGGGGGTCTGTGGAGACTTGGGGTGAACGGGTCTGGCTGCAGCCTCCAGATCATCATTGATAAATAAGCATCTAGCTGCTATGGTAATGCTTATTCAATTTTGGTTGAGTATTTCTACAGCTGCTTGGGGGGAATGATGCTGCTTTTTGGTACATGTTAATCCTTGGCTGCTCACAGCTGCAGAAGTGTATTGGACAGGACAGGTTCTGCTGCACAATAAGGCACAGCCACGTGGGCTGTTGCTGCTTTGGGGTCCAGGGAAAGCGTCAGTTGCTTTCCAAGACCACTTACACAAGATAGTAACTGGTACCTCTCTCTGCTAGGAAAGCAGGTCATAAGCTGTAGGCATTTTTAAACAAAAAAGGATGCTGATCCTCTTCTTGGGTAGAGATGTCTCTTAATTTACCTGCTTTCTGCCCACTCACACCACATCAGAAAGCATGCTGGGTTTTCCTGCCTCGATTATGAACGGGGGCAGACTCTTTTCAGTGGTGCCCAGGCAAGGGCAAGGGGGAACAGGCACAAACAGGCCCAGGAAGCTGCACCTGAACATGAGGAAAAATCTTCTTTCTTGTGAAGATGACGGAGCACTGGAACAGGATCTGCCCAGGGAGGTTGTGGAGTCTTCTTCTCTGGAGATATTAAAAACACACCATGATGCACTCCTGTGCAACCTGCTCGAGGTTAACCTGCTTCAGTAGGGTGGCTGGACTGGATGATCTTCAGAGTGCACTTCCAATCCCCACCTTCCTGTGATTCTGTGATTATGTAGGGCTAAATGTCTCCTTGCTTCTTATCCAGGCTTTGAATAACCAGGGTGGGTCAAGCTGTAGAAACCAAGGGGACAGACACCAAGCACGTGGCACAGGCGCCAGTGGTCCAGGGGTGGCAGTCAGCTGCTGTGGATGATCCTTGACTTGGAGCAACCATCAGGACAGAGCTACTACAAAGCCTGTGCTTTCTACCTCGTGCTCCATTGCTGCACAATTCCTCCTCCTTACAGAAATGGGGACATGTTGACCATCCACAAAAACCCCCCAGATCCGCCTGTCCCCCTCTGCAGTGCATCTGCTTTGCATTAGTCCCTCCAGGGCAGAGACCTCTCCCAGCAGCAGGATCAATAGCCATTGCAGTAGCAGGTGGGCCCCGCTGGTGGGGAGAAGCTGGTTCCTCCAGTGCTGTGAGCAGCTGCTAAGCTGCTGCTGTTGACTAAATGTGATAAAATTCTCCCTGTAACTTCCCATGAGCTCAGGTGGACTGGAAATCCTGGCTTAGCTTGTGCTAGGGTTGAAGATACTCTCTGCAAAAAGCAGATTTTAGGGCATGTTGCTCTGCAGTCAGCTTTCTGTTGAGAGTGATATTTTGGGGCAGGCTTTGGGGAGAAGCAGGGTGTTTTGCAGCTGGCAGCATAGCCATTGTCCCAAACCTACCATGGACCCAGAGTTGTCTCAACTGGTACAAAACTGGCAGATTAAACTTCGCACCAGCTGAGATGATGTTGAGTCCGAGCAAGTTGAGGTCCTGAATGGATGCTTTGTCTAGCTGTGCTGTGGAGCCAGCAGCTCTAACAAGCTTTACACCACCTGAGATGACAATGGGTACAAGCATGCCATGGAACTGGGACGGCACTGGTCCAATTCCCAAGCTGGGCCATGATCCCAGGTGTGCTGTGGACCCAGCATCATCATCTCAAGATGTGAAATTTTGCAGAGCTGCTGGGTCTATGGTATGGTTGGACCCAGCATCATCTCAGTTCTCCAGCCTGCTTGGACCCAGCATCATCTCAGCGGGTTCAAAGCCTGCTCCCCCTGAGATGATGCTGTGTCCACTGCATGCTAAAATAAGCCCTGCTTTGACAGGAACCTTTGCGTGGGCCGTCACGCAAACTGTTTATGGCTTGGGATTGTCTTTGACTTTTAAACACTGCAACAAGGAGTAAACGCAGCAAACCCAGTGCAGGCTTTGTTATGACATTTTGTTGCAGGCAGGAGGCAAGCTCCGGCTCCAATAACAAACACACAGTGTTATGACACTTTTACCTTTCCAACTATTTATGTAAGCACAAATATTTTATTTTAAGCTTTGAGACATGCCGTTAACATAAAGCAGTCTCATTCCTTTCAATACGGCCTGGTTTTCACTTGGAGAGCTGTTGTTTAATGAAAAGGTTAATTGTGTTTTATGGGGCTGTATTGCCTGCCTACCAGTTTCTGGCTTGGAAGGAGGCAAGGTGAGGCTCCTGGTGCTCGTGCCAAGTTACGGGCTGTGAATACAGGCAGTTCCTAGGAAGAAAACAAAATGCACAACAAAAAGTAGCTCAGAAATCAATGGGCTTGGTGGTGCAAAACCATACAGGGGCTGCAAAACTGATTTCAAGTGAAATGCTTTCCAATAATGCTACCCCATGACAACACCCTGTGCAGTGGAAGAGGAGAAGGAAGTTTCAAAGAACATGAGCTGTTTTCTGCTCAGCAGTAAACACGCTCAGCCTTTCCCTTCCATAGCTGCACCACGTTAAAGGAACCCTGCATGTATTTTCCTCTCTTGAGGTTGAATTCATTAACTTGAAATTTCTTCTTACCAGCACATAACGACTGGGGAGAGCAGAAGGAACTGGAAGTTTAATCTTGACTTGTCAGCAAATTCCTCCTCCGGCAGCCGAAGGAGAAGCAGCCACGCACTTGCATAATGCCCTGGTGCGGCCGCGGGGCTGTTTTGATTAAATGGATTCTGGGGGTTTAGGAAAACTACAAATTTTATAGCTATGGTGTTCTTTGCAAAAGTGATGCAAAATGTCATAAAGCTGCCAAACCACCACTGTGGTGCAGGGATGCATGCTGGCCTCCACTGCAGCAGTGACTGTCAGCCCCAGAAAACGCTCTTAAGAAAAAAATATGAGATGGGCTTCGCAGGAGGGAGTGGGGGAGGTTGGCACGTTTCAAACTTTTGTTCCTTCTCTCTGAACATTTAATGTCTTTTGATTCCTGCTACTTAGAAGCCACATCTGTATTTGACCTGGTGTTTGGGTTGGACTCTTGTGAGCCAGCTCTGCAGTGGCATCACTCATGGCAGCTGTAATTGCATTGTACCTGATCTTTCCTTCTTTCATTTCAAGAGATTTAGCACGAGCCCTGTATCAGGGTACTGGCTATTTCTGCCTTCAGACTGCATTGAGGGGAAAGTTACTATCTAAGCAGCATGGTTTTAGAGCAAGTCTTCAAAAGAAGATGCTTGTGGCTCAAAACTTCATATAGGGAGTCATCTCCTGCCCTGTATCTGCTCCATGTTGCTGCCCTGTGCAGTTGTACCCAGCCCCAGCAGCACCTAAAGGTTATTGACCTTGTCCCTGGATGTCTCTATCAGGGTGCCCACTGCATGCTGTGGTCCTGGGGTCACTCTCTGTCCCCTCACACCTAATTCAGCTGGCAGACCATGCTTCACTTGTTCACACGAGTGGAGTGATGACCTGGTGCTCTGTAACAAAGATAAGCTGAAATGTACAGTGGTGATGGTGTCTGCACGTAGGCTTTGTCAGCTCCTCCTGGTGCCAAACCTCACAGGCTTTGGGCTGGATAGATGCAGCAGAAGGTTGTACCCTCCATATGGAGGGACAATATGTATTTAAGTGTTTAGCGAATGCTCTCTCTTTTGGCAAATTTGGCATCTGCTCCTATGGATGATAGAGATGAAATAGAGCTTGGGGTTTCCTAAGGATATTAAAAACTGAATTCCGGAAATCAAATCAATGACATTATAATTGCAGCCACCCTTTCTTGTGACCAGTGCCAGATGGGTGCGCTGTGCATGATCGATGATTTTCACGGCTGGGACCTGAGCGTTTAAACATACCAGGCCCCGAAGAAGAGTCAAATTCAGAGCAGAAGAGGAGAAAATTGAGCCCTGTTCGCTCCAAAAGGCAGCAGGGAGGATGGGCGTGTGCAGAAACGGTGCTCATCAGCATCACCACCGAACCATGCGTTTGACTCTTTCCTTTTTTTTTTTTCTTCTTCCCCCCCCCCCCCCCCTTTTCTTTTATTTTTTTATCATTCTTTTTATCAGAGCAAACTGTTCTGCCCACAGCATCGGGGCAAAATGTTTAGTGGATAGATAAGGCTCTTGCACACGGCTGAGCCGAAGGAGTTTTGTACAGTGGGAAATCCACAGATCTGTGGCAGGGCATGTGGCACAGACCCAGGGTTATGTCCTGTGCTGCTGGCAGCTCAGCCAAGGTCCCAAGCATTCTGTTGGACCCAGCACCATCTCAGGTCTACGGTATGCTTGGACCCAGTGCTGTCTCAGATGGGAATGATACTCTTGTGTGGGAAAGCTGTGTTCTGAACAAGACCTCCGCTCGAAGCTGGTGGAAAAAATTTAGAATCAAAATACTGTTAAATGCTTTTAACACATAAATGTAAGTTCTCTAAACCTGAAGGTTTAATTAATATTTTTTCTTCAAATAATGGACTAAAGTTGAGTAATTTTAGCCATTTTACAGCAAAGGCAATTGAATAATTGCTAATGGTTTTCAGCTGAATGTGTTTAAAGTCGGGTCACAAATCTGAGCTGATTTAAAGATCAAGAAGCATTCCTTTCTCTTGAAAAAGAGTTAGATAACAATGGTAATTACAAGATGGGATTCAAAGGAAAATTGAGATTTGATGTAAGCATTGGCAGAGCAAGAGCAAAAGAACTGACTTGATGAAGAAAAATGGTAACGAATTATACTGTGGAGTGCTCAAAGGGAGCAAGCCAAGAAAACAGAGACCTTTACATAGAAATTTGAATTCTGTTAATGTGCATCAAGAGGTGAAAATGGAAGGGTTTTTTAGTTTGGTGTCATGATGTGGAGGTTAGGCTGGTACAAGATTTCCTGGCTGTGGCTGCACCATGAACCTATTCATAGGCTGGAAAATGATCTGACCTAGGCTGGAAGATCCCATGGGGACATTGTTGCATGCAGGGCAGAGCAGACTGACAGAGGAGCACCACCATGGGCTGCATGCCTAGAGATGGTGACAGGGCAAAGTTAGTAGAATACATGCCCCTGAATATTTGTGTGGGTGTTCTCAGAACAGATGAACCTCATGCTGTGCTGAAGAACAATTTATTGATACTTCAGACAAGCTGGGACTCCTGCCCCAAGTTGCTGTTGGGGCAAGTCATTGTTGCATTTGTTTGTTTTCCTGCCTCTGGCTCAGGAATTTGTTGGCTTTGGAAGCTGGCAGGTGTCTGTCCTTGGGTTGCTGCGTGGCCACATGTGTGTCACTGAGGCAGCATTGAACCATGACACTGAGCATTGCCCCATTTGCCTGCTGTGCTGGCAGTGCTGCTTGTCCTTGCCCCTGTGATGAGGGACTCATCCTGCTGTTGGGAAAAGCAATAAAACTTTGCAGCAAATCGGTACAAAGCATCTCTAAAACTGCTCTATATACTAATTCCAAGTATACCCAGCCTGGGTGTGATTCATGATATTCATACACATCTCATTTGCAGTTATCTCCTGAAGGCAGTGGGTCTTCAATTTCAATGACAACTTATGGTAATGGCCTCCCTGTCCCAGTTATGAAGTTGCATGAAACTGTGCTTTTTGTTTTACTTTAGATTGGTTTTGCTCTGGTAGCTCTGGAGTCAAAAGGAAAACAGAAATTCCTCATCAGCTTTCTTTAAGTAATAGAAAGTGGATTCCTTTGTCTCCTCCTTTTTGTTTCCTTTTAAGGTAACTTGTACTGGCTCTTCAGAGGAGAACTTTTTCTTGCCTCTGTGTTTGCTCTGCTTCTCTGAACACCTCCTTCCCCTGCATCCTCCAGGGATGGAGCATCCTGTAGCAGAGTAGCATGTCCTTGCGTATCTCCGTATTGCTCTCCATAATGGAGTTTCACTGAAACATGTTGTTCACTGTGCCTACGTTCAGCTGAGGTCTTTCCTGTCTGTTCTGCTTTAATGCTGTCAGTCCCTTTCTGCCCCATGCAGCAACACGAGCACTTCTCCAGTGGGTAGAGATTTACCTCTACCAGCACTGAACTTCAGTTGCTACTGCATTGTTTGCGTAAGGCAATAGTCCTGCCTCTGGAGCACTTCTACACATCACAGCCTACCTTCTGCTGTAATTTAGCTCTTCCTTTCTGCCAGGCATGTGGAGGTATGATGTATTAGCACAAAACTGCATTGAACTTTAAATCAGAATGACCCAGGGGTAGTTTTTCTATGACTCGCAGGCCTATGACTTCTTTTGGCAATTTAGTAGTGCTCGTGAGGCATATCTTACAGCCCTTCATCACAATTCTCATGAGCTCTCTTCAGGCTTTATGGCTCCTGGCAGAAGATCCTTCCTCACTGGATCCCATCTGTTCAGTGCCCTCAGCTGAGTTCTCTTTCGTTAAGGTTTTGTTCCTTGCAGACTCCTTTCTGGGTGCTCCTGTTCTCCGTCAGATGTTGGCAGTCTTCATTCTGATGTCATCGGAGCAGCTCCTCATCTCAAGTCATGGCTACTCTTCATTTTCCTTCCCTTGCCCTGTTACTTGCTCCCCAGGACTCACAAGGCACGAGATAAGGAGAAAACAAAGAGCAAACAAAGATGCTGGTGGACTTTTAACATCTAATTGCCTTGGGAAAAGCTCTGAGTCTTATACTTAACTCTTTTCTTTGCTATCACCCAATTTTCCACCACACTCTAACATGGGAGCAGTTAAGCAGCATAAATAGCAAACAGGTTCACATGCCTAAGCACTTCCAGATGCCTGGGTAGGTAATGCTTTGAAATGTCTTTTATAAATGGGTACTGAGTTTTGACCTGCAGGATAAATGCCAATTGGCATGACACAAATAACATCCATCTTGAAAATTATCCCAAATTATCCCCACCAGTCGTAATGGTGGTAAAAGCACAGTCCTACACCTTAATGAAGTGATTACCTGCTGGAATACTGTAGAACCCTGCAGTTATTGTCACCGATTTGTACCTTGAATTACCATGTCTTTGCTAATTGTCCACGCTTCTTCATCTCGGTCTGAACACAAACCTCTTGTTTTTAATTCATTATCTGTTCATACATCCGTGCTCCAGCCATGTCCAATCTTTCTCCCACAGGACCTAAGGAGCTAAATACTATATGTTCAGCATCGCTCATGCAGAGCTTTTTCCTTTGGAATGCTTTCCTCATGCAGGGATTTTGCAGCTGGTCTCTGCAGGATGTAGGTGTCTGTTCCTCCCCTCTCACCTCTGATTACAAATCTCTTTTTTTTGAGGAGGCTGATGCTTGTCTTACTGTAAGAGCAGCACTACCAAAGAAGTGATATATTTAATTCAGCAGGGCTCAAATACCTCCAACATGATTGTAGGCTCCTGCTGTCCAAACAGCTTAGATGGCCCCAAAACATTCAGGAAAATAATTAGGGCAGGGTATGATTTGTGTCCTTCCAGGAAGAAAATTCTTTGGAACTGCTCACATTTGAATATAGCCTGTAAATCAGAGTAGATCAAACTGGTACAGGTCTGAGGATTTTCATTTTCTCAATGAAAGAAGGGAAAGGAGGTGGAAGTGAAGACCTAGATCTCACCTCTGGATCCTTTGGGAGGACTTCTTGCCCTTTATAAATCTCGGCATCAAACCCTACCTCCTTCCGAATCCAATGAGCTCACGAGAGACAGTTTCTATAGAAATTTTCATTATCTACAAGCTCAAAAAATTCCTGTGTATTTATTTTGGTGTTTTATGCTACTGAGAATGAATACTGCATCTTCCACAGGAGAGAAACTAACAGGCAAAAAAACTGAGGTCGGTGTGGGGTATAAACTGGTGAGCTGGACCATACACTGTAGTGCTGCACAGCATGATCAGATTGTATTTCTAGTAACTGTTTACAAATGCTTGCTTCTTCGAAAATGTCTTCGCTATGTGGGCAAGGAATTAAACTACTAGTTTAAAATTATTGTGAGAGAGATCACTTTACTTTGTGCTGAGTGATAACAAACACCCATTATAATTTTAGACCCCTTCCTTTCTCTGGCTGTTAATATTTAAACTTTAACGTTAAAATAAAATGTTAAAGGAATTATTCTCCCTTTGCTGCATTCTGTTTGCTCCCACTTTCTTCTCTGATAGCTGCAGGAGACCTTCCCTAATCTTTCTAATTAACTCGGTATTTCCTGTAAGGCTAACACTGAAAAGGGTAAGAAAGGAGTGTAAAGCGAGGAAAGACATCTGTCAACTATTGGAAATACTTTCCGTGTTAGAAATTGAAGGGAGCCCACACTGAAGCCAGATGATCCGGCGAGAAGAACAATTGCAGCGTTGGCTTGAAAAGAATGTGGGTGATTTGTTATAGCTGTCCTCACAGTAGGCACTCGGTTGTCATGTTCATGTGAGAATACCTTGGAGATATGCTAAACACATATCCTGTTCCCATCAAGAGTGCTGAAGGGCCAGAACAGGCAAGGTTTGACTTGCATTTTCTGGAAGACATAAATTATTATTTGTTCCTAAATCTCCATTTTTTAAAATCCTTCTCATTCCTCTCTGCTGTCCCACGACTAATTTAAAGCAAGCTGTGAAGAGTTTCTGGGCTGTGTAGGCAATTAAAAGTAGTGTGTATTTTACCAACTATTGAAACTCCTGATTGACCCTTTGTGGGGGCAAGGCTGTGTGCAGAAAGTTTGTAATGGTCTGGGTTTGACTGTGAGCTTTGTGTAATAGGTCAGTGGAGACCCATTCTGGTGATATTGCAGTGAAAATATGAAACACTTTCTGCGGAGGATAGACCCAGCATTTCAGTTGATCTGACACATAAGCTCTTGGGTTTCTGTTTGCTTGGTTTACTTTTTGTTTTATTCTGAAGCTTGCAAATGGTTCTAGTGTAGCCCAAAAAAGAGCTGGAACAACAGTTCGGCTTTGCGAGCCAGGACGTGCTTTAACAGGGTCTGCAGATTTCCAGGGCTGTCCTGCTTCTCCACTCCTCCTCTCTGTCTGAAGTGAATTAATTCTAAATGCAGAGAGAAGAACTAGCTTCATTCTCCTAAAAGGCAGAAAATATGATTTCATTGCAACAGCTTCTGCACCACTTGGTCTCCTCCTCCCTTCCCTCATCTGATCAAAGACCAGCTTTTCAGCAGTTCCTCACCATCCCCATCCACAAAGAGAGACCTATGAACTAGTCAAGTCAAGACATGGCCCCACCAGTTTGACATTATACTCTTGGATTCTCCTGTCCTTCATCTCGTTGTGCCAGGCTCCAGGAAACCAGAAGAAACTTCTGTGAACAGCTGGATTAGTTTTAAGGGCAGAGAGTATCACAAGATCAACAATTGTAAGTCTACATTTCATGAGTCATGGGACTTATCCGGTCACCCTGGCAAAGAGCCCAGTAACTCTTATTCTGAAATGGCCTGCCAGTGAAGATGTCAAGGGATGGAGAGTGTGTTAGTACCTCCTTTGTTATCTTTGTGCTTAGTCACAATGTTTGAATTTGTCTATTTTCATTTTGAGCGTGAATTAATGCCAGTCCTTCCTCCCTGAATTTTAGCGGTGGATATTACTGTGGGATGAGAAAAGGAAAGCTGTGGCCGTAATTTCAGCATGTTTAGAGCAGCTTGTGCCTTGGATCTCATGGGAAAAGAGCAGCCTTGCCCAAGGGAGCTGAGCAGCATCCTGAAGGTATCCATCTTGAGAGTATGAACCGATCCAGGAGTACCAACGAATGCGCTGGATCTCTGTGGCTGTGCCCTCCCCTGCTGGTTTAAACATCTTCTGCTTCAAAGGATCAAACCTGTGTTGTCTTCTAGGCTTTTCCCCCCTCAAGTTGTCTCGTTCTAGCATTTAGTAGGGATGGACCCAGCAAAGGCAGGAATTGGTGCAAGGCTTATATCAATGCACAGTGGGTTTTCCTGCTCCAGCCTAGACCTAGAGAATGCATCCTGTCCATCATGAGCCATAGACCTTTAAACTGTCATTTGTCCGAGAAAAGTTTCATCTCTTGCTATGAATATTACCCCTTGACCACTATTGGTTGTGCTGACGTGTGCTGTTTGGTGGCCATGAGCACTTTCAGTCCCTACCTCCATCCTCAGGATTTAAATTCCTCTGTGCCTTGCACGTCTCCCGAGTCCAGCCTCATGACATATGTGCTATTTGCAGAAAATGTTTGTCAAGACCAGGTGGTTAAAAGTAAAAATGCCAACAGATCTGCCTTTTGTAACCATGCAAGCAGTTTGTTAAAATTAGTCCCAGGCTAAGCTGCAGTCCATCTGTGCTGTCAGCCGTCCAGAGCCATCGATACCGCCTGCTCCCTCTGCGCCAGCCCCAGATGGGGCTTGTGCTGCTGATGCCGATCATCGGGCCTGCGCTAGCACAGCCTGAAATCATTGCCACTGCCTTTCCCCCTCCTCCAGTTTGCAAACATTTGCCCAAATTTAGCCATGAGCCTCTTTCTAAATGCATAAGCGTTTGTGTGTCCTGAGTTTCAGATGCCCGCAGACAGAGCAGCCCAAAACAAAACCTGGGAAATCCTGATGTTGGCGTTTGCTTTGGAAGAATTTGTACTTGGCTCCTCTGAAAACTCTTTTTTTTTCCCCTCTCATTTAATTGAGCAAGTGCTGTGATTTCCAAGGCCTTTTGGGGAGTGAGGTACCTAACTGTCATTGGAGACTCCATTAAATTTGGGCTCAACTCCCACAGTCTGCTTGAAAAGCTGCAAAGCAAAGTTTCTATCTGACTCTCTGCTGTTGTGCAGACATCTATGGCAAAGTACCAGATCATCTGGTAATTAATGACTGTCCCTAGTGTTGAGCAGGAGTCATCTGTTCCTGCTCTCTGTGTGGCACCCAGTACCAAGAGCCTTTGGGGACAGTACCCTAGTGAGCTCAACATGTGGGGTTGGGATGGCCAAGGCGTGCTGGCAGGACAGTGCCGTGCTTCCAACCCTCTGCTTCCCCATCGGGAGCTGCCTTTGATGCACATCCAAAAATACAGCCTGAATTGGCTTCTTTGGATCCATCATACTTAACTGCTCTATCAACATGCCCCACTGTACAAATACATAAATATTTTGCATGTCTGTCCTCGAGCCAAGGGTCTCGTATTTCTTTGCGTCCTACCTCCGATGACTTCTTCTGACATGCCGTAACTGATGCCTGCGCTCACCCTGCCCCGCATCCCCACTCCCATCTCCGGGCACGTGGCCCCACCCCACTCAGCTTGGGAATTGTTTCTCCTCCTGAAGCACAGAAACGTGAGGGTTTTACTCTCCCATCAGGGATTCTGATGAGTTTGACCAAGTTTTCTTGCACCGCCACCAGCGATGGACCAGTTTGTGCTTGAGAGGGGAAGGGGAGAACATTGCCCATTTCAGAGCACGTTTGGTGCTGACTTTTAGGCATTTTGTATGTAATTCCCTGCCTGTGTGAAAGCTTGACATTGTGCCGGGAGGACACGAACACAGAACCTTTGTGCTCAGGGTATGACGCCCTCCTCGTGCACATGCTCCCTGCTCACACATGCTGGCTGGCCAGCCCTTGTAGCTGGGTCCCCTGCATACCACGCTTTCTTATGGAATTTGGATTCAAATGTGAAAAATTCTCCACCACACAATAAAAGTGGCATTTCCATGCCCTTTAGCACATCAGTCTTTTCTTGTGAATAGAGCCCTGAGTTCTTTGGCTTTTGCCATATGGAACAATTGATCCCTTTAGTTCACTTGCCAACAGTAATCGGTTTCTTCTAGCCATAAATTTTAGTCATTCTTTTTTTCTCCCGCTTTTTTAGGGGACATGGATGGGAATAAAGCAATAAAAAGAGACAGCCATAAAGTGGGCAGCTGTTACTAGTCAGATCTTGGTCTGGGAAAGCAGCAAAGCAAGTATCAGTCTGATTTTTACCTGTTGCTGTCTGCTGATGTTTTGCTATCGGGACAGGTTACTCTATCCCACTGCCAGTGTTCCTGCATTCTCTGTAATGACTGGCTGAGTGGTATCTTTCTGTGTTTAAACTAAGGGAATAAACATTTTTTAAGCACCTTATGAGCTTTAATGGTTGTTGGACAAGGTCAGGTAATACAATGCAAGTGGGCAATTGCAGTAGTGAGACAATAATTTTGTTATGAATATTTCCCTTTTCTATTTGGTGACATTATTCGTTTGCCTGTTCTTTTCCTTGCATCAACAGACTGCCTGCTCATTTTACCTAGGCTTTCCTCCTCTGTGTGTTGCACTCTCTATTTCTAAAGGAGGACTTTGGTGCTCCTTGCTCTGGTTGACCATAGTGAGCTGCCAGTCTCACGCTGGGTGGCACTGAAGAGGTTCTCCAGAGTACTGTAACATCCTAATACATACTCCAGCCCAGAAACTCTCTCTCTCCTTTCCCCACTGCTGTCCTGGGGACCATGTGTGTGTTTTGCTTTCCACTTGTCTGCAGCTGAGGCAAAAAGGGCTGAGAAATGCCAAGGAAAATAATTTCCTTCTTTCCTCCAAAGAGGAGTGCCACAGAGCTTACTTTATAGGGCCTGCTTTCTTCTGGTCCTATAATATGTCTAGAGGATGGATTTATTTGAAACATGTTTGTGCTGGAGGGAGATTTTTTATCTATATCCTAGTGCAGCAAGAGTTTTTTCATATTTCTCTTGTGGTTTACAGTAAACTGTAAGCACCTGCCTCATCTGGGTTTGGGAAATGTAGAGAGGCTTTGAAACTGCTGATAAAATTGTGCAAGGAAAGTTGATATTGCTCTGTTTCCTTCCTCTGCCTGCTCCATGCTGCTGGTACGAAGGAGGAGGTTGGGGGTCCCTGTTGTGAGCAGCTTATTAGAGAAAACACAGCAGATTTAGGTTCCAATCCCTCTGAATTACAAAAGAAAACCTCCTGCTGCTGCTCTGGGAGGGAGGAACATCCCACTTGGGACCAGCCTGCACCTCTGTAGCTGCTGAGGCACTAAACCAGGAGGCATTAAATGGGTGTCTGATGGGTGATTTGCAGAGCAAGCAGAAAACCCTCATGCAGGAAGACTTTCTCCTTACCCTGCAATTGCTGATCTGCAGACATTTGCTTTCTCCCTAGCAAGATTTTGATTTCTACGAAGTTCTTCCAAAACTGATGTCATCTGGGCAGAGACCTGCCAGATTTTCTGACCTTTTTGATATACTCCCAATATCCACACCCCCTGGGGACTCTGCGAGATGACGTGTGCCATGGCCAAAGGCCATGGGGCTGCTGGCCCACAAGCAGAGCACTTGGCTCACAGGTTGCCCCGGGAGAACCAACCCCAATAGCTGCAGACCAGCTCCCCCCAAGCCAAGCTAAATCCCTCCCACTGAAACCACTTTGTTTTCCTAATAGCGCTCTACAACTACATTTTGATTTTGGAGGAGGCTCAGGTTCCTTTGCGCCGTCCCCACTGAGGACTGGAATGAAATATGTGTATTTTAAACCCCCTAGATTTGGCAGACAGTGCCCTGCCATCCGTGAAACTAGGGTTTTGCAGGAGATTTGAAGGCAGAATCAGCTCTTTCCAGCACTGTTGCTGCCCATCTGATTTGTACATCATGTGCCATCTGACTGTAGTGCTGCTACGGTACCACCTTGTTTCCATCAATACAGTATGAGGCATTAAATCCTTTTTTTATTCTTGGATAAACCAGGACCACCAAGGAGGGATGTAGTCATGAGATACATCATCAGATACTTTCTCTTGGGGAAATATTAATTTCAGTGTCTTGTGTAACTGTGAGTCTTATCTTCTACCTCAAATACTGCACTAGTATTTGTAGTGATGTAGTTTGTACCCCAAAGTCCCACTTTGAGGACAATGTGCACCAACTGTCCCACTTAGAAGAGATAGACAAGTGTGAAGCAGCTGGATCAGCCAGTGTGAGGGATAAAGGCCAGATACATCTTTAAGGCATTCCACTTGTCAAAAATGTTAGGTTTTTGTAAGGACATTTCATGCACGAAAGCAGAATTCAAGACTCTATTTCAGAATCCTGTTCCAGATCCTGACAGGTCTGAGCCACACTGACTGGTGCCTTTCCACCTTCAGATGCACAAAGTGTGGGACACATTTTTGAAGTGAGATGGGCTTTGTCTTTTGCCCATACCAGGCATCTGCCTGTGCATGAGGATCTGCCTTCTGACTGTGTTAATGCTGGGTTTGATTTGAGAAGTGACCCCTCTGAGAGATCTCCAAAATGCTGCTGACACCCGGAGAAAATCAGCAAACTCAAGAGAAGGTCAGAAATGATATATACAGCCCCTACTCACATTCTTGCCATGATCAGTTAAAAAAAATAAATACACATAACTGTCAGTCAACCACAACAGTTGAACACAGTTATATTATCTGCTGCACTTTCTGATTTATTTATTGAAGTATAGCAGAGCACTTACACCCTACACAGCTAATAGTTGCTCTTTCACGAGCAGCAGAAATGCTTACGCATTCCAGTAGTTAAATGATGCAATATCCAGGTGGATATTTAATGGCCCATGACAAATCTGGAATGACACAGCAGACACCATAAATAGCTTTACTTGAACAGATAGAACAAAACCTTTTTTATGAAAGCTGTTCCCAATTTTTTCCACGTGCTAGTCCTTATTTTTAAAATATCCTTTAAAAAGAGCCTGGAGAATCATCTCTGTCCTCCCTGCAGCCCAATCCTTTCCAAAGTTCTTCAGGATGTGCAGCCACCAATACTGCAAGCAACACAGCTCTGTCCTATCAAACAGATACTTCTTGACATTTCATTAACACTCATGAAAAAATCTGCAGTTCAATCATGCGAATATGCGTGATTTGTTCAGTGAAACTCCTCAGGCCTATGTGCATTTGTGGGTTTTGCACAATCCTGTAGAGTTTTTAAAGCACATGCTTCTGCTTATGGGTAAGTGCTGTCTTGCTTAGGGCAAGTTGTTGCAGGATGTCAAGGCTGGCAGTCACTCTTTGAACTGCTGTGGGTTCTCCTGCACCACCAGTGTCCTTTGGCAAGAAGTTGTCCTGCAGGTATGAGACAGACCTGAAGTGTGCCCACACCCAAGTGTCCGAGCATCTTCTCTGAGTCTTGTTACCATCACGTTCCATATACCATGCTGCAAAGAGCAGGTCAATGACTGAAGAAAAGAATACACTTATTTTGGAAATGAGGTTTTGGAAGGTCTGGAGCTTTGGTGAACTGAGACTGAACTTGTTGGATCTTTAGTTTTTCTGCTAAAGCTTTTTGAAAATCCTCATACTTCATTTTGTCATCTTTCAGCTTGATGTGTATTTTAGGCCAGCATTAAAAGGAAATTTCAGAACCAGAAAAGTCTTTAAAAAAGAAGCCTGAGCAACCCCAAAATGAAGCAGACAATTTTATTTTGAATCAGTAAACAACATGTTATGTGTTGAAGACTTTATTTGAAGTTTTTCAAAGTGTAGGGAGGTGAGTGTTCTCCTGAAACATTCCTTTTGGTTTAAGATTAATAGGCATTTCTAAGTTATTTTATTTAGATACTTAATGAATTAAAGGCTCTTGGTTTTCTTGGCTCTGTTACTCTAACAGAAATGTGACAGCCTCATTTTAGTACGTAGCTTACAGAGATGTTCTTTCCAAGAGCGCAATACCTCACACACAGGTACAAACATACAATGGGTTGCTGTTAAGTACATCTCAAAATCCTGGTCTTGGAAAGGCAAATGCACGGGGAGTGTGTGAAGGGCAGAGCAGGGTGGGAGGATGGGGTTAGCATCTGCTGCTGACCACAGTCACCAGGGCAGTGCTGTGGTGGGCCCTGGGCCCCGCAAACGCGACGGAATTCTGCCACACGCGCTGTGAGTGCTGGGATCCTTGGCTGTGTAGGGCTGAATCCTTGGAGCACGTAGCTGTTCCCAAAAAGGCTATAAAGTCTCAGAAGTATGCATCTGTTGCTGCTGTTCTTGTTTATGGTCCATATTTGTGTACTTATTTTCAAAACATTTAGAAAGCAGTAGGATCTCATTACTGATACGTGTGCACCTCAGGGGCAGGTACTGAGCCTGGTGGAAATATCGTTTCTTAAGGAGTGCTTTGGACAATAAGGTATTATTAACTAATCCATTAGATTTATCAACACGTACTGGTATAGGTACCTTGGAACCATTTTTCAAGCCAGGCAAGTCTAATATGCCACATGCTCAGCTTAATTGGCTATGAATGGCTACAGTCCTGACCACACCTCCCCTCTCTAAAAATGCTCTTTATTCTTTTGAACGCGTCCTTTATTCATAAACAGTGAAGAACGTGTGAATTTATTATGGTCTCTATATACCCTTCTCCTCCCTGCAGTTAAAACCCTATTATAGGCCAACATAACTGATTTTTATCTGTTCTTAACCACTTATCCTTTCTGGTATTTTGCAGCCACTTTTACAGATACTCGTGCGCTTATTTCTGTTTAATCTCTAGCATCAAGGCACTAGAAATCTGTTTTGGTCTTGAGTTATGAGATACTTGTCTCTACCACAAGTTACTGAATGATGTAATCATAGCTGCAATTTGAACTAGCCTGCCTGAAAATACCTCTGCAGTGCTCTTCAAACACGACCATGTTGCATTTGCCCTGTGAAAAAGCCTGTGCTCAGGCCAGTCATCACCAGGAGAGCATCATAGATGCGCATGTGGACATGTGCAATTGCTCCATCCAGCAAGGGTCTAGTGATTGCTCCAGGGGAGACGCGTTCCAGGTTCCTGAGGGGGTGCTGGGTTTGTCCTGGGAGTGGGTCTGTCTGATGGCTGATCTCTGGAGCGATGGAGAAAACATTCTGTCCACCACTCAGCCTCCCCAGCAGCGATGCTTTCCTTCCTGTGGCTTTGAACTTGCAAGTCCCTCTCTCCCCGGCAAACTTGAATATTTCACTCTATTGTATGGACTTATTAGTGTTTCTCTGTGAAACAGTGAGGACTCATTTTTTTTCCCTTAAAGGTAGACAAAACAACCCTGTTTTCCATGAGCTCATTCCACGAAACACGAGACATATTTCAAGTGATGTTTTTCCCCCAAGATGTAGACTCAAGCAGATGCTCACTTGGAAAATTTAAGCCCCAATAGCTGAATTTTGGCAACAGCAACTGAAAAACCAGTGTCTTGTCACAGAAAGAATTTGACATCTGTAACTGTTGAAAAGCGCTACACAAAATAAATCTGGGGAAACAATTTAGCATGCAGGGGAGGCTGTGCAAATGAACGAGTGAATGGGGAAGGGTATCTTCAGGCGTGTGGCTTTCTCCCTGCTTTTGGGCTGTATAGAGTCTCCAATCAGCCAAAGGGTTTGGGGGCCACAGGGGCAGCCTGGCTGCAACTGCTCCACGCTCTTGTTATCTGGGGAAGCATTAGTGGAGATGACAATGACGCACAGCCCGGCCTTGGCTTGGCCAGCATCCCGTCTGCTCCAAATCCACTGCGGTTAGCAGCCTCTCACTTCTCCTCATCTCCTTTAACAACACCATTTCCCAGAAAACTGCCCAAGAGTGTGCATGTGAAGTTGCCTGTGCGTGGGGTCTGCAGTAAGGGCAGGCTGGGCATTGGCAGAGGCTGACCCCACCTGGGACAGCCCCTTTGGAGTGCAGTTTCATGCCTACCTGCCCTATTTAAGCGCGTCTAGGAGAGATGCCCAGAATTCCCAGGCCTCTCTGGACCAGTGCAAAGGCACTGAGGAGAGTGCTGAGGCCTAATTTGAGACATTCTTTTTCTTGTTGTTCTCCCGACCCTACTGTTTACATCCTTTGCTTGTCTTTCTGTTTTCCTTCTCTCTCCCCTCCCTGTTGGTAGCAGCCTGTCCCTTCCAGGCACATGTCTGCCTGGCTGGGAGGACTTGAATTTCCATTACTACCGTCCGACACGTGCTTGTCAGGTCCCATACACAATTCTCCCTTTGTATTCTCAAAGTGTTAAATTGCATTTATTGCACAGGACACCAAGAGAATATTGGCTAAGTAGTTGATGGATAATTGTATTTCTTGATTTTTTTTCCCCTTTTCCTCCTGTAGAAGAGATTTGCTTGGTGAAAAGTACTCTACGTTTTTATCCAGTTTTCCTCCTGCTGTGACAGAGCTGTGCTCTCATTACTCATTCAATTTTTATCTTTTATGGCAATGAATTTAGGGATTTTTTGGCCATGAACTCCTTTGTTCTGCCTTTGCCCTGATTAGCTCACATTTACTCTTCCTTCACTTCTGGCAAGAACATCTTTTCCTACAAAAACTTCATGTGTTTATCTTTCCATTTATTTGTAAACCACCACTAGGCCTTTGTACTTTATCCAAAGGCAAAAGCCCTGGTATGTCCAGGAGATACTTGCAATTCAACCACAAAAAGTAGTCCTGTGTGTGGTGGGTGTTTGCACATAGGGTTAGGACCATCCCCAAAGTTTAGCCCTGCCTCGTGTTTGGGACCATGAGGCAGATGCCAAGAGGAAAAGTCTAAGATCAAGGCAAGGGTGCTCCAATACCACCTTCATCACCATTCTGATTCATGGCAATTGGTGGCTTTGGGACTTCCCCTGCTAGAGGTAGTGTTGTGTCTTGGTATTTGATGTCCATGTCCCTAATCCCTATTTAAACATTGTGCTTAGTAACATTTGTCTGTGTGGTGGCTCACAAAGCCTTCTGTAAGTGGCTTTTTACTTTTGTTAGCAAAATATTTTTGGGTTCCATAAAATGTTTCCCTTAAAAAAACAAACAGAATAAATCTTGGTAATTTATCAGATTTAGCACTGTAAAAATCATAGCAACTCCCAAGCCAACCTCATTGTCTCAGCCTCAGCTCAAACTGTTTGACAGCTTCCCAGAGCAATGGGAGTTTCCTGGGGTGCAGGGATCTCCAGGGGGAACCGTGCATGTCCCGAGACTGTAACTTCTCCATACAGGAGTGAGTCTACATGTGCAAAACCTTCCTGGGGGTGGGGAGTGCTCATTTCAAGAGCACTTTTCTGGAATTTTTCCAAGAAAACTGATTTTTCCAGGTGTTGTTTATATGTCCTCAACTGAAGGTGTTGTTTAATTTGCCATGATTTTTGTGTTCCTTGGGTGACTGTGGTGCTCACAACAGTGCCTGGGAGCTGGCTTGCTCAAGAGGTTGCCTGTGTAGCCGTGCAGATGTCGCTGCAATCCTGATGCTCACACCTCCTGTTTGTGCTGCAGAGAGGAAAGGGCCAGCCCGAGGGGTTGACCTCTGCCACCTGCACCTCTTGGTGTGCCAGGGACAGTGGTGTCCTTAGGGAGAGACAAATACATTTTCTGGTGCACACACACTCCGGACTGCTCTTGCAGCCACTTTTCATCCTGAGGAGTTTTTTTCCAGGGTAGGATTGATTTCTCCTTGATGTACCAGGTTGTATTTCTCCTCAAATCAAAATGTAACCTTCTGGTTTTGAGTCTTCCCCCTGCATTTTTTTTTCCACTTAAAGCAATTTTGTTTCCAGGTTGAACTTTTAGAGTGGCTCCTCTTACTGATTTCACTCCTCTACCAATAATATTGAGTTAGCTTGGCCCTTGCTGCAGTCCAAATCTCCGCACACCTCCTCTGCTTTTCCTTGTGGCTCGGCACCCTCAGTACCATGTTTCCCATGGCTGTAGGTCAGTGAGGTCCATCTAAGCAACTGGCTGGGCTTGTCCCATAGGTGGCAACTTGGCCCCAGGCTCAAAGGTTGCCTGTGGAGGTCTGTGTCCCTTCTTGGGACTGGGAGGATGCAGCTCTGCTCATCTGCCTGAGCCTAGTGGGATTTGAGGCTGCTCAGGCGTCCTCTGTGTCCATCTGTCCATCCACTGCCGGGGCTCAGCTGCAGCACAGAAGTGGAAAAACTCCTCTCTGAGGGCTTGGGCAAGAGCCTGTTTTAGAAAGTTGCCTGGGTGCCTTGGCATTGGTGGTTGTTTTCCAACCCGAAGCAAGCCATCAGGGCAGCAGATGATGTTTACTTCATGTGACAAAATACTCAAGCCAAATATTATTTAATAGTGCTTTCTTTCATGTCCTGACAACTCTGAAAGTGCCTCTGTATGACAAAAAGCTGTCGAACAACTTTTTGCAGCTTTGTCTTGTTTTGTGTGCAGAGTGAATATTTGTCTTTTCTTTGGCCAAGTCAGACTGATCCCAGAAGAGCTACATCAGGTCAGACTGAAGCCGTTTGCATTCGGTTTTACTAGCACAAGTTTATCACGTCCCACAAAGGAGACTGGAAAAAAGCTCCGGTGGGTTTTGGACCGAATTTAAGGTCAACTGGAGTGCTTTGTGAAGTGGGAGGGATTAATAAAAATGTCAGCAATGGATGACAGGAAAAAAAGCTCAGATTATGACCCAAGAAAGTGTCAGTGCTTCCCAGCTGCATTCAGGTGTTTGGGCTCAGCCCCATGCTCCTCCAGACATCCTTTGCTTGGCACTGCTGCCCTCACACCATGTCTGGACTATGTAAATGTCTGGTGCAGTTGAGCAATGCTGCACCTTGTACCTAGGAAGGGTCACTGGCTTCTTTGGTGTGTCCAGCTTAGAGCAAACTGATGACCACTGAGGGTTTTGGAGGCTTCCGAAGCCTCTTCCCTCTTTGCTTTGTCCTCAAGCGAAGGGGAGCCTGCCTGGTGGGTTGATGCCAGCCTTTTTGTCTCTGTGAAATAACATGATAAAGCTTCTGTGGATCTGTCTGTGCCCCAGAAAGCTCCACATGAGAGCTGTGATAATTACATCTGAGCATCATCTTTGGGATCAACCCCAAACTGTGTCCTCACAGCCAGGTAGGAGAACATTGAGATAGTGGGGTCCAGAGACACCGTTGTTCATTGCAGCAGTGAATGGTTTATTAACCTCCTGTAAGCCAAATTTTAACAAGAAAATAACACATTTTAGGGATGTGACCTGGCAGTTTGCAGTATCATAATTTGACTGCATCTTAAGAACATTTCCTGATAAAACTTTGTGGATCCAACAAACCAGTGGAGTAGCCATGATGTGATGGATGTACCATTTCGTTTTTACAGTGTGCTTACACATATTTTGTTGTCACGTTCACTGCAGAAAGTAAATACTCTCTGCCTTGATGAAGGTGTTTTTTTGGTATTTCAGATGACTGAAGCTGACAGAATAAATGTGGCTGTTTTTCACCTCCAACAGGCTTTCTCTCTCAGAGTCAGCCATTCTGCCATGAATAAAGTAGAAATTTCCAAAGATTTTGTTAAAACTTTACAGATGAGAGACAGTATCATTAGTGGAGTGTATTTTAGCAGCACTCAGTGGATGTGGCTGAGCTCTGGCCTCTCTACCCTGCACCAGGTGGCTCTGCAGAGGTAAAATCTCTGTGGGAAAGACAGTGACCCACTTGCCAATTGTACTGTAACGAGGAGTCAGGGGATCTGAAATTATTTGCAGAGGTTAGTGTTTGCCCTGTGTTTTGAGACTGCAGAGATGAAGACCATCAAGGATGACTGGAGGGTGCATCTTGGATTGAGGGTTGCGTTTAGGATGTTTATAGACTGTGTGAAGGGTTTCAAAGCAATTGGAACAAATATGTGCTGGTCCTAATTTAGCAGAGAAGGGTTTATAACTCCTATGTGAAGAGCAAAGCTTTTCCTCTTCCCCACAACTGGCTGCAATACTGATAGGAGGAGTTCAAAATGCTAGCAATAGCTGAATGCCACAAAAATGTCATTAATATTTATTGAGATCTTTACATGAATTTGCCCGAGCTGTAATCACACCCTTTGTATCCATTTTTCATTCATAGTCAGTCCATCAAGTTTTACTGGCAGCAGCCTGCAAGCATTGAAGCCAGGATATCACTGGTATGAGTATTTTTACATTCCCAAGCAGGGAAAAAAAAGGCAGAAAAAAAAAATGATATGGTATTGTTTCATAACAGCTGGGAGAAAATTTGGCTCTTGGATTTGAAATGGGCTTCATTATGGGCTTGGATGGTGGGTTGTCAAGTACAAAAAGGACAATAGCCACCAAGATCAAGCAAGACTTAGACATCCCTGGAGGTGTTCAAGGCCAGGCTGGCTGAGGCTTTGAGCAACCTAATCCAGTGGGAGATGTCCTGCCCATGGCAGGGGTGTTAGAACTGGATGATCCTTAAGGTGCCTTCCAACCCAAACCATTCTCTGATTAGTTCAGTCTGCAAAGCAGCATTGCTGTGCTGGTTATGGTGTGTTGTCTCTGTGTTTTATTTACCCACATAAAACTTTCCTCTGGACATCCAAAGCACAACCCTCTGAGCAACTTCTCAGAATTGAAAACATCCAGGAACACTACACATATGCAAACATTAAACCAGTTTTAAGTTGCAAAGAATTGCCTGTGTGCTCTTGGGTCCCATCAAGTCCTCTCTCTTTTCCTTCAGTGGGGACTGTGTGTGGCAGTCCAAGAAAATAAACTCCAACCCATTAAATTAGCCTTTGCTAAGAGCATTGGACTGATAGAGCCTACTTTATCATAATAAAGTCACGCTTACAGCAGATACAGATCTGAAATCACTAATGCAGATGTGTTTGGAAGCGAGATGTTTGGTTCCGTTTTATGGGTTTTATTGTTTTAAGATGATTGATGTTGCGAAAGGCTTTATCGTGCTGTCAGCAATAAATGGAGAAAGGACACAACACTTCCAGAGTCATGGAGATGGTAGCTCAGCCTGGGTCTCCTGACTTGCAGCTGCGCTCCTCCTCTGCTTGGCCACCCTGTCTCCTCCAAAATACTGGACTCTGGTCAAACGCTCGGCCGCGTCCCAGTCCAGCAGCGAGCCAAAAGCCCGCAGGAAGGAGAAATATGTCTATCAGCAACTCTGGTGGGCTCTGCTTTAAGAGCTTCGAACCTTGTGGGGTTTTCAAACGGTGCATTTTCAAACCCAGACAGTATCCCAGGCTCCACTTGGGGCTTCTGCAGACACGTTGTAGCCGATTTGACTGAACGTTTAGATTGGAGACAGACGGCACAGTTTAATCCAGAAAAGATGGAGACAGAAGCTTTTAAAAAAGGACTGTTTATAAAACTTCCTCTCTTCTTTAACGACAGGAGGGGCATTTTAAGAAGATGGAGGGTTGGGTATTGCTCAATGCTCCTCCCTTCCATCATTCACAACAGGATGCAAATCACCCTCCCAACTATGCACTCACAGAAGGACCCAGTGCCTGGTGCGCCTGTTCCCAGCAGCGTGGTTTAACAGAACCAGCCCTGCTCCCCTGGCACACCAACCTCAGTGTCCAGCCAGCAGTGAGGGGCTTTTCTTGCTTTTCTTGCTCCCTGCTTGCTTTTACAGGGCAGCACTTCTCTGCCACTTTTGGCTGTGAGACAAGCTTTGTCTGAAAAAGCAGGAGGGAGTCTTTTTTGGCTGTCTCCCCTCTCGTTTCTCCTGGTGTTTTGGCTTTTTCTCCCCTCTCTGTTTATTCCCTCAGGAGCCCAGACACTAGCAGAGCTGTTGAGACTCTGATGAGGGTGCAGCAGTCACAAACATGCAAACACATTTCACTTTGCAGAGAGAGAAAAAGAGCAGATGCTGGGTGCAAGGAGCTGCCCTGGGGACACTGTTATTGATAGAGATGCAGAGTCAGATATACGTTGGCACCACGTGTCCTAAAACTCAGGTTTCTTTAGATGCTACCAGCAGTGGAGAGCACTGTGTCAACCACAAAGCCAGCCAGGGCAAGGCCAGGCAAATGGGACGAAGCTCAGCAACAAATTGCAGTCATCTTCTCCCTTGGAAAACTGCAGGACTAGTGTGGAATCAAGTCTGCCATGGAGCTTTTATAAAGTGCCTTTAATTCCTGTGTTGCCTCCAAATACCTTTCTTTTTAGGAATTCAGATGCTCAAAGAAGAAGATGGGGTCTGGATGCTAAAAGATTTGGCTAAATCAAGCAAGTGCTTTGAATCCTCACCAAAATAACTAGAAAGTAGAAGTGTAGAGATGTATTATTGCCTTTTCCCTGCCATACCAGGAGATGAGGATGTTTACTTCTCCACTGTTCACTTTCAGTTCTTGAGACAGCTCTTTGGCTGACACAAGTCATCCTCAGGAGCAAGAGCTGTTTGTTGGCTTACACCTGCCCAGGATCTGCCTGTCCCACCTTCGTTTGGAGCTTTTGAAACATTTACTTTTCTCTTTAACTGATTATCTCTAAAGCATTACAGTGAAAGCCCCAAATTTCAAAAAAAAGGTTTTCCCAGCAATAAGGCTCCCGATCACCTTGACTGCATCCATCTTTCCCCACCCTCACCAGAGATGCCTAGAGCCTGCCAGGGAAGGAGGATGATGTTGGGCTGAGACTTGCTTTCAGAAACCTTCCTCTCCTACAAGCCTGTAATGAATAATGATAGCTAAACCCCTCTGGTTTTCCAAAAGGATGTTTTTTGCCTTTTAAAAGAGATTTTATGAGCTCTTTTGTGGTTGCAGGAGACTGGATTCAGAGGTCTTTTCCAGTTCTTCATCCTCAAATCCAAAGGTTGTAACTTAATTGATTTTATCTAGGGAATCTGGTGTCCTGTGTTCAAAAGAAGCACAAATTCAGCAAGAACAATATTCTTTTCTCACCTTAGTGTCGCCTGTTGGGGGAATGTGGCAAATGTGACTGTCTGATTTATCTCCACTGTGAGTGCCCATCATCATGGTCAACAGAGAACCATGAGCCTCTTGGTGATATCCCACCTCTCCGCAGGACAGATCCAAACCCAAAGCCTCCCTACCAGGTGTACAGACACCTGCACTGAGCTCTGATGGCTTTGCTACCCATCGATGCATCACAGGGATGGCTGTGGACCTTGATTTTATCTGTTGGAGGTGCTGGCTTACCTGGCACAGGGTGCTCCGTGGTCCTCCACAGGGAGCATTTGTTCAGGGGCTAAATCAGCTTAGATGTCTGACCCCTGATCAGGCAGGATGAGTGATGATGTGGAGGGCCATCTCCCCTTCTCTGTGCCTTTCCCTAGTGAGGGAGAAAATACACAGAGCGACTGTTTCGGTGCAGTCCAGCTCCTCGCCGGATGGCTGGTGGGGAGGTTTGTCTTCTCAAGAAACCACCTAGGAGCATTTCCTACGCACTGCGTGGAACTGGGCTTGAGTCTCCATGCTTTCAAGAGCAGGACCACACAGAAAGTCCACCCATCCGATGAGGGACACTGCTAATTGTCTGTGTCTGCTCAGGCGTCCGGCTGCCGCTTGGCGGAAGCCACCCGTGCAGACTGAGCAAGGTGGACTGCAAAAACACAGCCCCGGCATCTGTGGGACACAACAAGGGCAAGAGGGGCTCTTTGTGGTGACTCGTGCTGTAAATTGCTCTATAAATAGCTGAGGAATTACCTTTGTGTTTCTCTCAGGAAGATGCGCTTAACTAAACATAGAGCAGCACAGAGGGGCTGCTTTGTTTGTTGATACAATTGGTCTCCATGCAGTACACGGGCTCTGCCAGGTTGGAAACCCTATCAATATTTTGGTGACATGGAGTTACTAAGCTACTGTCAAACCTCCCTGAGAAAGCAAGCAGATTACCTCCCTGAAAGCAGCTCACTCGTTTAGCTCACAGCTCATCGTTTCGAGCCCGTTTTTACATTTTAGGGCAAAGTTGTGCAATGTCATTATCTAGTCCTGCTTAGCTCCAGAGACAGTTGATATCAGGGCACTCTTCCTCCTGGAGATGCTGAGCTGATAACACTCTTCTCTATGATGCTCACAGTGGGAGGTGGGACTGGGATGCTGAAGGGGCCTTTTCTTTAGGGAAACCTGTCCCCAGCCTGACCTGGCTCCCCATCCTGGCTGTGGTCATCCTGCTGGGGTGGCTTCTGGCTTTGCATGAGGCAAGCGAGCTGGGCTTGGCTTGTTTTGTTTGCTCTCCTCTCTGTGCTTTGACTTGGAGCCTTGGCAAATCTTGTGAAAATGCCTTGGGGTTAGAAAAGTTTGAAAATGTGTTTGTTTCACATACTTGGCTGGACTTATTTTAGGCAAGTTTCCCACCACAGGTGTGAACATTTTTGAGTGCTGGTTGTAACACAAACAGTGAAGGAAACGCTCCCATATTCTGTACAGATTTCATAATGCTCCAGCTTGCTCCAGGGTTTTTTGCCTTGTGGCCTTGGCAAGGTTAGTTTTGTTCCTTATTTATTAATTTATTCCTTATAAAACAACCTCCTTTCCCTGCCTCCTTCCCAGTCCCAAGCCATTTCTGGATGCAGAGGGAGAGTGAGGAGAAGCTGTGGTCCCTTGGTGGCTTCATGCCTACTTTGGGAAACTCTATGAGGGCCCCTGCCCTTGTGGCTCTCTCGCTCTGGAGATATTTGGCTGGGTCTGGCCCTTAAGGAACCAGAGTGATTAATAACAGCAGGAAAAGGTTCTTCTTCAGTTCTGCTAAAAGGGTGACAATTCACTGAACTCCTAAATTGGCGTTTTGCCTGAATCAAGGTTGGGTGTGCGGGGTGGATTTCTCTTTTAAAGGCAAAAGGGCAAAAGTGTGCTCTGTTTGCTTTACCTTTTCTTCCTCCCTCCAGTTTGATGGAACAATTGAAAGGTTTGTTGAAATAGGACTTTAAAAGTCAGACAAGCATTTTCTTGACATGCAAGGGGTCTGTGGTGTTCCTGTCAAAACACGGCTCAAATGAAGGGACGTTATGCTCAGAGTTAACTTCATGTTTCTTTAGAAAATAAAAGCCTATCCCCCCTGCCCCAATATGATTTTTGACAACAGAGCAAATGGACATAAACAAGCCAAAAATGAGGTTTGTAATCCTTAAAGGATCAAGTTCTCTGGGGTTGCTGCAGGTGAGGAGAAAAAAGAGGGTGGGAGGCTTTCAGGGGAACTTGTGATGCTTTTGCGAAAGTGCCTGTGTGATATACAGATCAGTGATATAAGGACACAAAAGGTGCTGAGGGGACAGGAACTTTTGCTTCTCATATCTCATTTATTAATGAGAATATTTTCATAATTAAACAAATAGTCTGGTGAGAGTAGCAGTGAGACCCAGGTTATTCCAACCATAATTAGCATTGTAGTCTCATTTGCATAGTTGCTTCCTCAGATCACAGTGGTAAAAGTGTCTGAGCAAACACCGTGGCCCAGGGACATCAGTGGCTGAGGGCAGCTTGCTTTCCCCTGCAGCTCCAGTTATTCAGGCACCATCTCAGCCAAATGCTCGATCTTGTGAGGAGCTTTGCTGCCTGCAGGATGTTCTTGATGGTTCAGTGGGAGCATTCCCCCACCTTAAGGCTGGCAATAGGGCTGGGTGCTCCCCTGATGAGGGCCTTGCTTACACAACACTGTCATTTTTGCCACAGAGACCAATGAGTCTAAAAGAAACCAGCAAAGCCAATCAAGTTACCTCCAAGCTACGATTTTTAAATGTGAGAGGATAAAATTCCAAAGCTCCCTATTAAGTCAAAATGCCAATATGTATTTTTCCCTATTTTTGCACCAGTGAGATCCAAGACAAGAGCCTGATTCTGCTCCTGTGGGCAAAACCTTCCCTTTAAGAGACCTCTGTGAAAAAGTTCATTTTCTTGGCATAATTGTGATCCTTATTTTGTCCCAATTCATTTAGTCCAATCTGAGATACTGGGAAAAATCTTCAAACCTTCAAGGCTTGAAAAACATCCCTGTGTCCACTGAGCCCCACATCTCAGTGTGGGAGACTTTCTCTACTTCCCTTACTTTTCAAATGAGACCCGTTTTCTAAGGCACTGACCAAAGATACCAGTAGATATTTTGGTTTGCCAAGGAAAAAGCTTCAAATTTTAATAAAATAAGTGAGATGGTGCAGCCCTCAGTGTATCGTGATCTCTGGTGCAATGGCAAAAGGGGATTAAATTAGCACCAGCCCTCATCTTCCAACCCTCCCACCCCCAAACCACGCCAGGATTTGTGGGATACAGAGTGGTATTTCTGCTTGGAACCATGGGGTGGGGTGGCAGGGTGGGAGAGGGACCTGCTAATCTGCTGGAAAGGAGATTTCCTGGAAAATCTCTAATGCAATCACCGTGCCAATACAATGCAAGGCGGGGATCACAATGGGAGCAATGCATTCCTGGTCCTGACTATTTCAGGGAAGGACAATATAGAGGTTGTTGCGGCAACTCTGTCATGCTGGCATAGTGTCCATGAGCTGGAGAAATTCTATGACCAGTTAGGTTTAATGTGCCACAGACTCCTTTAAATCCTCAAAAGTAAATTATGCTTTAACACCTGCAGTGGTGCACAGGGTCTGTCACTGCCTGCCAGTGCCTTGCTTTGGTCCTGCCTCGAAGCCGCAGGGAGGGTGTGGAAGAGATTTGAGAAACGGAGGCAGCACCAGAAAAGTAGCTCAGGTAGGGAAAGCCAGCCCGAAATGTGCACCCCCTCAGCTCTGCCTCTTTCTGTTCTTTGGGGATAAGCTATAGACTCTTTCCTTCTAAAAATATTTTGAGCTCTTATTAAAGGCTCCTTTGAAAGAGAACCAATTATAGCTCTTTGCATCATTTCCTTGCTCAAGCGTGACCCAGAAGCTGTAAGTACTCACATTTGCTATCTGTACTTCATTTCAACTTCAATAATAATTCCTGCTTTTAATTTGAAGCTGATTGATCGTGAAACTGTGTGTAAGCCATATGGCACCATGTTTACAGTTTTACACCATTCCTGTTTTCCAGCAATCATACAGAAAAATTTACGTAGCTCCAGACATGCTTAAGGGAGAGCCAAAGAGTGGCATTTGTTTTGATTATCTTATTAATGCTTTATTCAATCAAGAGAAATCTCAGTGAACGCGTAGCAGACCAAATGTGTACAAACAAGACCGCCCAAACTCACATGAGAGCCAGCAGGCGGGCCGGGAGGAGGAGCATTGGGTAGGGTTTTACACATCTGCTTTCCAAAAATCCAACTGTTGTCTTTGTCAACAAGGCCTGGGAAATTTTTACTGAAGGAAAAAGGCTTAGTTTGCTTTGACTTGCCCTTTTCTGGGTTTTCCTGAACGTAGTGGGTGCAGTTGGTGAGAGCGATGGTTTGTGGAAGTTGGAACCACTGCAGGCTGGGATCCACCTCGGGGGCACAGGAGAGGTGTGGGGATGTGATGAGTGAGGATGATCCCCAGTTTTGACCTCACCAGCCTTCAGCCAGCTGTAGCTCAGAGGCTTCCTGCCCCAGAGGCTGTGTCATTGTGTCTGATCCAGACACCAGGTGCCCCTTGGGCTTGGACGTGTGCAGCATCCCCAAAGCGCAGGGATGGCAAGCAGGGTTGCCCTGGGAGCTGGTGCTGCAATTCCTGCTCAATTCAGAGCAGTGCTGGCAGCTGCCCATCACCTGAGCTCTAATTGCAACGTGTGGTTTTGCAACGCTTTACCGAAACCAGGCTGTAATCTCAAAACTGGGAGGGTGCATTTTGGACGGCAGCGCCCAACATCAGGAATTCCAAGTTTCCTCAAAATCTGACAAAGGAGAGAGTCATTTCCCGCTGAACAGATGGAAATGACTACTCCCATAGCTATGGGCTGGGTGTGCAACCAGGCACTTCTCAAATAAAGGTTGCCCTTTCTCCTCTTGGAGAGCCTGTGAATGTACGAGCTCCGGGTGCTCAATATACATGGCTTAGATTATTCCAGTTTGAAACATAAAACAAAATGGCAAAGAAGCAGACAAATCATGACAAATACCAATATTCATTGTAATCTCATTCCTGGCAGTGTCTGGAGCCTTTTGTGATAGCCAGGCATCTGAGAAAAGCAATTCATATTTAAAAGATTAATTACTTAAAGGTAAACTGTGCATTCAAAATGAAAACCAGGCTACGGGGAGAAATCTGGGCTGGATGCCTCACTCTGGCTGGGGTCAAGGCATATGAATATGGTTTCAGTCTGAGGTTTGCAAAGATGTTTTATGGATATAGTACTCAGTTTCAAAAGCTGTTGATCACTCGCATCATACATGTGGCATTTTCCGTTTTTGAGAAAAGCTGCTGGAGTTAGCTAATTGTGCAAAGAAGATTTGCTTTCCAAAAGAGCTCCAGGTAGGTAAAAATGAGACTATATTGCATTCTAATAACTGGAATGCCAGTTGTTTTCTTCCTTTAATATTCAGTTTAAAATCTACTAAACTTTAAAGAAAATAAACCCTATCATTTTTATACTTTTTCCAGTAAATAACCCATACTGCTTTGCCAAGGACAATGATTAATTCAATAGTGAATTTGCACTTGCTGACATAAAGTGAGAGCAAACAATTACACCAGGCTATTTCTAGTAAAAGTGTACCAATCTTCCTCAAACTTTTGAAGTGTCTTCTGACACACTGGGAAATAAACAGTTACTCATTATTTTGTCCTGAAGAATGATTTCCTCCCTGACATAGAATTTTTACCTGTTAGCAAACATAAAATGGTCTACATATACATTATTTTCCATTATCGTGTGCATTGTTTCCTCCTAAATCTTCAGAGTTAAAAGACATAAAGTGAAAACAAAAAGTTGACTTTTCCAAAAGTGCCTTTGCAGTTGGACTTTACTCAGGGCAGCTTCCAGTTCTGCAATAGTTTTGATCAGCAGGATGCAATCAGTTGTAGTTTTTTTCTAGGAGGGCTTTCAGACCAGCAGCAGGGCCTTCTGAGCTGAATGACCATGATGCCCAGAGAGGGAGATGTGAGCTGCAAGTACAGAATCGAGCACACAGACACCACCTGACTACTGGGGTTTATCAGCACTTGTAAGAAATGCTGCTGCCAACAGCCCACTCTCCTGGTTGCTCATCTGTCACCCCAAGCAGGTGTAGGTTTTGCTGAAGGTAGCATTTCCCTGTAACTCTTTCCTTCATGCACGGGTAATCATTTGCAATGCCAGGAGTAACTCCTTTCCCACGCAGCAGCACAGACAGGCAACCCCTCCCTCCTTGCCCCCTGATATTTGCCTTTAAGACAAAGCAAAAACCCAAGCAGGGAATTCAGAGAATGTTTTTTATTCCAACTAAGGAAATCTCAGGGGCTTCTTCTAAAACACTGGTGAGTGTCCCAGGCCTGGCTGCAACGTGCAGCATTTCACACCGGCTCAGCCCCATCACTGGAAAACGTGCCGTAACCTCTTGGGCAGCAGCTGGGGAGCAGCTGGGTGCAGAGTCAGTGCCCACCACCCTCTGCGCTCGAGCAAGAGCCAAAGCTGAAGCAAAAAGCAAAGGAGGGTTTCTGTGTAGGTGGAGGGGGTGTTTTGGATGCACAGAGAAAGGAAATTGTTGTGTTTGCATGGCCCTTTTCCAGCCAGGATGCTCAGGGACATGATCCTCCACTCTATATCCCTGAACAAAAAGAATTTGGGCAGATGCATGGCCACAGAGTTTGTATTGCAGTGAGGCAAGCTAACCCGTTGCTGGAGGTAATGGCTTGGCTTGCAGTGGAAGACAGGTCTTGTTGTTGGGCTGATGTTCTTCCCCACCCCCTTGTCACTCAATGTGGTCATTTGAGGCAAGCCTGATATTTCTGCTATATTTTATGCCAACACTGCCTGTCTTTTTCAGTGATGCACAGCCCTGAGCTGGGTGTGAGTTTGCTGTTCAGGTACAGTGATCAGGAATGGGTGAAGTGTCTCCTGGCTATCACCACATCTGTGGGTTTCTCCCTGGGTGGCCTCTCAGGCCCTGCTGTGGCTTCGTTCCTAGGGCAGCTCAGCCGTCCTGGGAGAAGTAAAAGGAATATTGCCTAGAACAGTCCAGTGGCTGGTTCAGAACCTCTGACCCTGTCTGTTTAATTTATTGATGGAAAAATAAATTTCTCCTCATTCTGCAGGAAAACCCAGTGTTTCTAAATGAAGTTTGGACTGATTTTATGAGTGTGAACGCTGAAGTGCCCCAACAAAAAGACACTGGATTCTTAGTGCAGTGTAAATCTGCAGTAATTTTTTTGACTTAAGCCACATAAAACCCAGCAGAATTTAGCTTCTATGTAGATTTAGATTATGTAGAGAAGTACATAAATAGATTTTAATTATTTTTAAAGTAGAAACGGTTAAAATCAGAATTGATTGAAGTATTTTCTTTCTGGTAGGAGTCTTTTGAGGTCTCTTAGGCAAGCTTCAAAAACACCTAAAAGTTGCATGATCGAAGCTTTGTATTCAATTATTCATTTGTTTTCAATATCTGAAGGTCATACAACAGGCTGGAATGGGGAATGCAGCTGTCATTAAAGATTTACTTACTTTTTTGTACTCCAATTAAACTTACAGATAATAGCAGATAAAAACAACCATGCAATTGCTTTCCTGATGAAGGCACTGATTTATTGACACTGATCTTGGCTTCAGTGTACTTACACCAGGGTTGAGTTTGTCTGCAAAGGTTTGCTTCCATTTTAGGAAGAAAAAATTGACAGCTGTGAAAACAGCAGGATGTGATACTGTCTTTGATGAGGATTTTTCTTGGCAGTGTGGTGTACACATCTTGCAAGACCATGACATGCCCCATTCCCTCCGAAGACACGGTCAGCTAATGCTGGTATCTTAAATTAGGGATTCACTCCCCTCTTCTCCCTCTGCAGTCAATGAAAGAGGGAGGAGAGCCAGATCTGTGGTGGGGATGGAGGAACTGCCTTCAGAGTCCTTGCACTGGCCTTTTCCTGCATTTCACAGGATTGGTAAATTTTGCTACATTAAAAGCAAGATCTTTCTTGAGAAATCAGTTTGCTAGACTTGCAGGTTGGTCTTTCAACAGTTCATCAGGATATCAAAAGGACCAAAGGCATCCAATGCGTAAGTGCTTTTGGACATCCAGCCATGTAACTTTGGCGTTAGAACAACACCCCCTTTTAGAGAAGGAAGAGGAGATGTTGCAGTGAATCAGTATATCCTGTATGTATCTTGGACATATTGACTATGGGCCAGTAGTACTTAGAACAAGTGCAGAAGTAATTGGAATATGCAACAATAATTCAACCTTTTGCTAGATGTGATTTAAAAAAGAAATAAGACCCAGCCTCACACACCACTTTCTGTCTGAGTCAGGGCCAGATTTACAATGTATGTGCTCAGCTACAGCCACCTTGTGTATCCTTCGACAGGGAAAATTGGGTAGCTACACCAAAGCAAACTCTCTAGTAATGACTCATCCCTAATCACTGGTGATTAAATCTGAATTATATTGAATATATTTGGAAAGGTTTGTGGACATATTATTACAAAACTGTTTCTATTGTGGACAAATAGAAAAAAAAAAACAACAAAAAACTCCACTACAGATTACAGTTGGAAGCTACTGTAAAAGAAGATATCATAGTTTATGAAGAAAGATCATGAGGAGAGAGCTGTGCATAGAAATGAAAGAAGGAATTAATTTTATCAAAGCCTCAAGGGTAAGGGTTTCCCAGAAAAAATAAGCAATTTTAAATGGAAATGGATTAGAGCAAAGATAGTTGCACTCTTATCCCTCTTCTTCTGTGTGATTCTCCACCCTTTTCTGTAGTATTGTTTGTTTTGTCCTTCCCCAAACTACCTCTATGCTTATCAGTGATATTAGGGATTTATCTTAGGCATTGGATCAAAGGGATCATTTTATTGTGAGTTTTCTTGCTAGTGAGCTTAGGGTCTACATAGCAGTTACCTCCCCACCTACAGCCTCTGCTCTGGGAGGGAATTTATCACCCATGTCAGATAAAAAATTCAGAAATTCTTGATAATTTGGTGAGTAGTTCAGTACAAACGGGGTATCTATCTTGGTTACAAATGCAAGAACTGATGCAAAGCCTGCTTAGGTCACAGGGCTGTTACCCTTTATTTTTGCTACAGAGAGATATGTGTAGACTATCCCACAGGTTTTGATGGGAATTTGAGAAAACCTGTCAGTAACAGTAAAGCTAAAACATGTTTGTTTCTTTGAGAGCAGGTTTGCTGCACTGTAACAAAATATCCAATGCAATATGTTAGTACTGGAGGCCTGAAGACAGGCAGAGAACAAAGTCCCATGAGTTCGGTGGGTTGTGTCATTCTTACAGGACTACACTTTCATCCCCTTTTCTAATACTACTCAAATGTGCTCTTTAAAAGATTTGAATTTCATGAAACATCAAAGAACTTATCTTCATGGCGCTTTCAGAAAGACTGATGGTACAGGCTTGCTGTCATCACGCTGTCATCTTCTCCAAAGTGGCTGAATTGCAATAAATTAAAGTTCTAGTTTGACTGAGGAAAGGCTTGCATGTTCGCTTCTAAGGACAGGCTATAAGCCTGTAAAATGACTAAGATGGATGAAGAAGGCTTAGATTTGAACCAGTCCTTAGGTCCTCCTCGTGACTCTAAGCCTGACTGATATGACTACGTGCAATGAGTGTGAACATTGGGTCTAAATTACAAAAACAGCTGCAGCAGAGGATGGCTCTTAAATCTTCTCTGGATATTTGCGTGTACGTGGGTGTGTGTATCAGTCAGCTCTGTCTTCCTGCTCTGCATCCAGCTGGTTGTCCTACTAGGCAAAACTTAAGGAATTGCTTTGGGCAAGTGTGAGTGGAATTTGATGAGTAGTTTCAGCTGAGTTATTGTATAAGGTGAATTTTGTAAGGATTTAATGTGCCTTCTAATAAGTTTTTAACCAAGAAATTTCAGTTTGTTATTTGCTATTTTTCAACACTGTGTGAAGCATTGAGCCGAGTAACGGGCCATTTTGACTCTTCATTTTAATATTTTTCCCTATATGGTGATGTGCAGAATAATTATACTCATCCCATAGTATCATTTAAAGGCTACCAGGGTCAGTGTTATTATAGCCATGGTGAAAATCAGGAAAAAGGGTTTAAGAAACACGAGCACTGATCAAAACAGTGATCCAAACCACAGCTGAGATGAACTCTGCCAGGACCCAGTTTGGGGTCACTCCTTATCACAACACTTTAAAGTTTTCCTTGAACTGAGCAATGTCTGGGGAAGGCTGCCAGCAGTGCCATTGAGTTTCCAAGGGAGTTTTTCTGTACCCAGACTTTTCTCTGTATATCACTGCCTTGCAAGCTCATAAGGTCCCCCCAACCCTCTACACTAAAGGACTCTGACAGAGAACGCAGCTGAGAGGAGACTCATGTAATATTTGCCCTGGAAGGAGAAAAGGCATTCAACTTGGTTATTACTGTAGACATATGCAAGAGAAGTTTAAGTATTCTCCCTGTGCAGTTAGAATTGTTCCATGTGTTTTCTGAAATTAAACAAACTTCTGGATTGTCTTGTTCCTTTTCGTTCTAATGATAAGTATTGTAAAACATGAATATTTTGGTATCCACAGAAAGTTTAATTTCCCATATAGACAGAATGTAAAGAACAACATTCTTTCTTCTTGGGTATTCACAGAAGCAGCCTGATACCTACATGTACATCAGTTTAGATAAAAAGAAGAACAGTTTTGTGTTTTCTACACTAAATTTAGTGAGGTGAAAAGTTACGATCTGACTTTAAGGAAAGGACAGATATAGAAGAGGGCAGCCTAGAAGCATAAATGCTGGAAGCTAATTGAATGGATACAATTACATTAAAAAAAAACCTTTTTCTTATTCCAATGTTAACATTAGTGTAATTTTTTTGTCCCTTTCTGGGAGGCAATGTCACACTAAGCTGATATTGGTATGATTAGATAAACATTACTCTTGCATGTGTACCGCCTTAGTGGCTTTTGTGTGTACATTTTTAATGATTCAGCTCTCCTTCCTATTAGAAAATATCCTTTTACACTTTAGCTGATGTAAAAGGGCACAACACAAAATATCTTATTACCTGCTTGGGAAATACAGTTTAAAGTATTTGGAAAGCTTGTATTTATCAGAAGGAGCAGATCCAAATGGGTAATGTGGCTGGTGCAAGGGAAGAACCTTTCCCACAGAAAAATGGAAAAAGGTTCTGCTGGAAAAAAATTCAGAGATACATCTTGTTTTCAATTAGTGAAGTGTAAATTTCCTAGGATTTTTAGGTGGTATCAAATTTAAATCTTCTGGCCTTGCTACTTCAAGTGTGTATGACTTTGCTACCAGAAGAAGCCTCCTTGAGCTCAGTGGCAGCAGATCTTCTGCAGAGGCCAATGCTTTCCTCGTGGTCATGCATGGCAGAGCTACCCAAACCCACAGGAATCACATCCAAGCCACCTGTATGTAGGTACAGGACAGCACTAGGAGGTGATTGTTACTAAACCTAGCAGCAAAATTTTGTCTCCCAGTCCTTCCCCACCTATTGCCTGCGCATGGATTCTAAACAGCTCTATTCTCAAGGGAAAGAGAACAGGAATCTGGGAAGTTGATACCGAGCTTCAAAGTCTTTTTTGCTTCTATTGTGGTTGTCTAGTTACTGTTTCAACAGGAAGGTGTTTAATCAAGGCAAGGCAAAAGGCAGAGAAATGAGCTGGTGATTTCCAGGAGGAGAAACTGTTGGGCTGATTAGAGTGTTTCTTTCTCAGGATGGAGCAGACAATACAAAGCGTGTGATAACACGCTCGTGATATGCCTCAGATTCCCACCAGCAGCCCTGTGAATAAATGGCACCTTTCCTATCAGGGCTTTCGCAGTCCGAGGCTGATAAGAAATGTCCAGTGCAGCAGAGCATGTTTGGGCAAGATCCTTGAATACACCTTTGGAAAACCTCAATCTTCTCTCAGGCAACAAAAACATAAGAAGTTCAATGAAAGGAAGCAGTTATTTCTGAATTTTTAGCTTGTATATTTGCTGTTTTATTTAATTTGATTTTAGTATTAGATAATGATATTCACCAGCTGATGTGATTGCAGGACAGGAAGAAAGAGAATCTTTCCCTTAAGTTTTTATCCAGAGAAGTGAAATATTTGCTTTCCAAGTGGGTACAATGTCTTTTTTCGTGCTTTAAAATGTGATTGACACTGGCAAAAGGGATGTATCTTGTACATAGCACATGTAGCCCTTCATATCCTGCTCGATGTGTGAGCTGAAGTCGTTAATCTCACCCATTTCCTATGCTCAGCACTATGTGCCAAGATGTTCAGAAATAGCTAGGGATTTGGGATGCCTTAGCTATTGGGTGTCCAGCTAGAGAAACTTCTAAAGGTTTTGGTTTTCAGAAAGCTTTGAATAGCTGTCCTCTGAAAATTGGGTTTGTAAAATGTCTGTTGGCAAGTGACTGGATTCAGGCTTCGGAGGTCTTTGTGGAGCAGACATTTTCACAGTTGCAGGTTGGGCTGGTGGAGCATCACCCGCTAAGACAGTCTTTCATAGAGTCACACCACTAAGAATACAGCTAGGCTGGGCTTCAGCTGTTACCTGCTATGTTGTGCTGTTTTGATTTTCCTTGGACTGGTACTTGGCTGGCACATCAAAGGGCAATTATTACTCTTGGGATAAAATCCATGATTTTTAAATGTAAAACAAGGAAAAAAGAAGAACCCTCCTGAGGTATCCCAATAATACATTCAGTAGGATTCAAAACAGGTATGCCCAACCTGTGATCGAGCTTCACACTGTAAGTTTGAGAGACTGAGGACTGTTAAATTTGCAAATGTCAAGTTGAATAGAAATGTCAAACTCATTTTGCTCTAACTGGTGTTCCCCAGCACCAGTTCCTATCCTATCCTATCCTATCCTATCCTATCCTATCCTATCCTATCCTATCCTATCCTATCCTATCCTATCCTATCCTATCCTATCCTATCCTATCCTATCCTATCCTATCCTATCCTATCCTATCCTATCCTATCCTATCCTATCCTATCCTATCCTATCCTATCCTATCCTATCCTATCCTATCCTATCCCATCCCCATCCCCATCCCCATCCCCATCCCCATCCCCATCCCCTCCTATCCTATCCCTGTCCTCATCTTTACAGTCTCACAGCAGCTTCTAGAAGTCCAGGTTGGATATGTTTCATATATGAACTTTAAGGTCAAAACACCAGAGAATAAACAATATGTGGAACAGAACCAGCATGTACCAGCTTGTCTTAATGGTACAAAGCTGAATAATACCTGGGTAAACACAGCAAAAGCAGGTATTATCAAATTGGCCACTCCAGAACCCAGTGACCTCTGAAATGCTGGAGTCCTGCCAAGGTCCAGCAATAGCAATGAATACTTTGAACCACATATGTTTGAGAGTGAAGATGTAGGGAGAGATAGAAATTACACCCCAGATGTTGCAATGTCCTACAGCTGACACCTCTCTTATACACAGTAGTGTGTATATAGCATAAAATTGCACACACTTTATCTGAGGAATAAATATGTCAAGGGAAAGCCAGTTTTCATCTCCTTTCTTCCAAAGCTTCTTTCATTCTTTTAAAAATAATACAATGCAAATAAAAAAATCGACCCTTCAGGATGTCTGTAGCCAGTTTGGCAGGTTCAAAAGATAATCCTTCACAGTTTTTGGCTCTAAATAAATCATTTTTTTATGTAGAGAAGAAAAGCAGCCTAGACTATTTTCTTCCTTTGAGGAACCAACCCCATGCAATACTTCCCAGCTATGTAAATGCTGTGGTCACCACGCAAACACATTTCTCAGCTGGGCTGGTGTCTAACATATTTTCTTCAGTCTTGGGGACCACAGGAATAGGGTTTGTCCATTCTGCAGTCTATTAATCCTTTTCAAACTCTTTGTAAAGGCAGAGAAAAGATGCCTCTTCATGCAAATAAGCACTGTTGGGTCTGCTTACAGAGGTATGTTGTTCCCCTAAACAATCTCACGTAACATGGAGGCCTTGCATTTTTCCTTCCCATATTCTGTTTCCAGACTTTCCACTGCCCTCCTCCCCCTGAAAGCTGTCTTGCAGGTAGGGTTACTCATGAAAGTTAGGGGTGCTTGTGGCCTCCCGTCTTCACAGGGCTCACAGGCTGGTGAAATGCTGTCGTGGCAATTGCTCCTGTGAATATTGATCACCTGCAACATGAGCTGGGTCCTGAGCCCTGCTGGAGAGCCTGGGATCCTCTCCTCCTGACAGCAACGGATCAAGGGAGCAATAGGAAATGTTAGAAGATGCAGAGTTCTTACATGCATTTCTCAGGCAATAATACTAGTGTGCTTTTTTTTTTTAAAAAAAATATCCCTTTCTTCAGTGAGAAAAAGCAAAATGCTTCTGTACTCACAACAGCAAATTTTTGATCCTGGGAAGCTGCATGGAATGATGATGACAGTAGTGGTTGTGAATAAGGTTCTTGGTAGGGAGAACTATGAAAACGGGTGGAGGCTCTGCCCTGGTCCAGCTGAGGTTTCTGACAGATGATTTCATGACCCCCTCAGTGCCAAGACCAGCCAGCTGAAAGAACAAGTCATGCTTATGCTTTATGTAGACTACATGCCACTGAAATTTTCCTCTGAAACACAGTCAAAATCTTTAGCTGGTTAGATGGAGGTGTGTAGAGAATCCATATTATCAGTACTGATTCCTCGTGTTCAGGGTAAAGAAGAGAAATCTTTCAAAGCAACTTCTCTAGAGGTTTATTAAACACTTGTTCTTACTCCAAGCATGACCTATGGCTCTGAATAGCCATTCTGCTTTTAAACACCATATTGGATATTTTTAAAGAAATGAGAGCTCCCCTGACTGAAAAAAAAATTCTTCCTCTTAAGAACCAGGATATTTTTTCTCCTGCTCTTGTGCTAACAACATGTCCTCATTTCTGACCAGCTGCACTGCACTTCCACTGCTGAAATGGGGTGGAAGAGTGGCTTTCCAGTGAGACATTTTTAACGGATGCTTTGCAAGCCTGCTGCTAAAAGCTTGTCCTTCTCCCACTGCTGCCCGTGTCCCGTGGAGCTCGGCGTCCTCCGTCACGGCTTAGCTGCGGCTGCGTGGCTGCTAATCTCATCTTCTCGCCTGTCTGGGGGGCTAAACCATTTGACCTGTGACCTTCAGGGATCTGAAACCTCCATCAATCCTTCTGAAAAGTTTTACTGGAATCAGGATTCCAAATGACCCTTTGCATAGCTCCTAAAAGGAAAAGAAAAAAAATACTAGCATTCACTCAAAAAAACTCCAGCCCTGTGCTGTTTTCTGTTGTTTTAGCAGAAACCAAACATAACTCATAAAAACACAGGCAAGAAAAATAGAGCACACTGGTTGCCAGAAAAACAAACTGTAACAGAACATAGAGGGGCCTCTTGCAGGGAGGAGGCAGGGAAGAAACACCTGTGATTTCCATTGAAAATCCCCTGATAACTGCATTCCCCCTGTCCTGCTCCAATAAAAGCTCTTGTGTGCTCTATCTCTGACCCTGGGGCAAGGCCTCGATGTGAAGAGGTCCCTCCTTGTTTGGCCACTTGGATGCAGCCCCGAGCACTGGACCAGCGAAAGCGGAGCAGCTGAGGAGCACCGAGCGAGCCTGCCAACTGTCCTCATGTCATTGCTATGGTTATCTGAAAGTGCTCTGCAGATGTTTGCCTGCTTGGAAAACAAAAGGAAAGAAAAAAAGAAACAAAGAGTGAGGGAGATAAAAACAAAGCTTTAAATTCCTTCCCCCTCACTACCACTGTTATAACATAACTGCTAAAAGCCTTGGATGGAGGCAGAGCTTGGGTTTGATTGGGTTTTGGACCGTGATACTGCCTACAGAGGAGATGCCCAGATGGCCCTGCTGTGCCTGCATGGACATGCCAAGCACTTCCAGTGACAAGTGAGCAGATGCCCAGAATGTGTGCACAGTGCTTGGATGGGCTCGCCTTGGTTTGGCCCTTCCCAGAGCAGAGGAACATTCACAGGAGCTGTGTTCAGCCCTGAGACATGCCCTCCATGTGAGATGACAAATATTTCTGCACATCATTTTCCTGAAACTTCATCATTGCTGCATGAAGCATTGAAATCAGTTAGGCACAGGAGACTGAAATAGGCACCTCTACACGATCTTATGGTCACAAATCCTCCTGGAAGCTCTCAAAAAATCAAGCTTCAGGGTTAGGAATCGTAACTGCACCAGGATGGCTCCTTGCTGGATTAATATCTAATGCAGCTGTACTGCTTCCAGGACCCCTCTTAGGACTGTTGTGTAGTGTAGACCTGCCTGGTGGAGTAATCACAGCTCTGAGCTTTAGAACACAACTCAAATATCCAGTTTGCAGCACTGTGTCACGTAACCCCACCTGCAGGTGCTTTTGCAAACACTTTCTTAGTTGCTTGGTAAAGTCCCGGGTTCATGTTTGTCCTCTAAATGCTCCTTGTCCAAAATGCACAGGAACAATGAGACTTAGAGAAGAGATCTGAGAGCTATCATGGACCTGAACTTGCTGTTTAAACATTTGTTGGAGTTGTCTTACAACTTTTTCAGGCTTGGTGTTTATAGGAGGCAGGAAGATAAATGATATGGGAGATGAACCCTGTGGTTGTAAATTGGATGAACAGGTGGACATATCAGTTCACTGAAGGAACTGTTTCATGTTACAACTGCCACAGCACTTGTACAGGTGTGTCTGGATTCTGTGCAGGGATGTTATGGAGGTGTCCAACTCTTCTGGAACCAACAGGAGATTTTTTTTTCCACCAATTTACATTAGTGCTGAATCACATTAGAAACGAGTGTGCGTGTCCTCGGCAGCAACATCAGGCTTGGGGGTGTTACAACAGGACTTAATTCACCCTGTAGTGAAGAGGCTGTCTCTAAACCATGCAGAGAGAGAAATGGCCCAGGGAGAATGCTCCCTCTGTTATTTCACAGGTGGTAGGTTCAAGTGCCCAGTGTTTTCAAGAATATTTTGTGAGATCGGGGTGGTTTAATGTAGTTTCAAAATAACAGGATTTCTGTTGCAAAATGGGGTGAAAAATCCATATTATGAAAGCAGAGCTCAGCTCAGAGTTGAATAGCAAGTAGTCTTGCTATAAAAAGCTTCGTTGCTTCTCTCTGGAACACAAGCCCATACACAGAAAGAGCCCAGTTCAGCAATACACGCGATACTTCGCTGACCTGAGGTCTCCAAATTGTTTGCCGTGCTATAGGAACGGAAGAGAGGCAAGGCTTGAAACTATCTGACAAGCCCTTTCTTTGGAGCTGCCTGACTTACCTTCCAAAGGGCAAAAGAGGGAGCTCATGCTACAACAAGAAGACAAATTATGCAATAGATAAGGCTTTCTCTTCAGGACAAGGATGATCCAAAACCTCTGGCACCTGAAACTTCGCTGGAAAGGGAAGTTACCTGAGCATCTCTACAGCTGAGCAGGGTTTCCATTGAAACAAATTTCCTTCAACAACCAAAGGCTGTGTGGCAAATTGGCAATTTTACTAAAAGTTCTTGATTTGGGGGAGTCTTTGAAGTTTATCAACTCGTTGAAGATTCTCACTAGTATTTCTATTTCCTCCTTGCCTACTCTTATCCTTCTCCCCTTACATGAAAAACGTCAGCAAATGCCAGCCCCTGAAATGGGCTTCAGGCAAGAGAAGAAATCAGGAAACATTTTAGAAAGCACTTTAGTAAACATTGGCTGAAACACTGAGGAAGCATCTTGGAGTGGAGGAAGTCTCCCTGATACACTATTAAATGATTTCCCATATTTTTACACACGCCTTATCTTTCTTCCATTTTACTTGGAGCTGTAGCTTTGCAAACAGCCCTGGAGCTTGGCTTTGGAAACAGTTGCCAAGCATGTGTTGAGCTGGTCTTGCTCCTGATGCTTGAATAGCCCATGTGAGGTCCTTGGACATGCTCCCTCCTAGGCATCAACTGTAGCATGGGAATGTGCTGGGAGACCTCTCCTAGGTGACATTGCAACCAGGGCACTTGTGTTATTTCCAGATCCTTTTCCAATTTCTTTTTAGGCTTTAGTGCTACAGGGTGTGACAGCTTCAGGTCTGAGACAAACCAGATTAAAACCAAGCTTGTATGGAGGAAAAAAAAAGAGGAAAAAACCTTGAATCAACACCAAAAGATGCATGTCCTGGTAACAATTCTGGGTGAATTACGTTTATAAGAAATCTAGCTCAGTGGTCAGTGCAATATTTGTGCTACCCCAGAGTCAGCCAGCACAGCCCATCTCTGAAGTTTGCAGAGATGTGGTGCATCCAGAGGTCCACAGCTTATGCTTCTGCGTTTGAGCTAATGTTACCACTAGCCAGTCATTTCAGCCTGGTTCTTCATCTGAGGAGATTGCTGTCCAAAGAGGCATAAAGGGTTCCTTTCTTCTGGGCAGCATCTGAAATCACAGCCTGGGCTTTGGTAACTGGATACTGGTGGCTTCAGTTCTTCCGATAAGGGGGAATGCTTCTTTTCCTTGTTGTTGTTAATCCTGGGAGTGGAGATCAGTTGCAGTGCAGGTGTCTGATTTTCATTAAAATTGCAAATTGGACTGGATGCTTGATCAGATAACAAAGACATCATTGAAACCATGTGTCTTCCTTCAGCAGCAGAACAGAGGACAAGACAAAGAATTTCCCAGTGTGTGTCCACTTGTGCATATTTACTGCAGAGAGCGAGTCTTAATACTTTGGTCATGGGTGAATAAATAGCTTCTAAGAAATGCCAACCCTATCAAACTTGCTGTTGCTTTGGAACAGCTTTCGAGTTGAATAGAAGAACTACAGTATTAGGCCTTTGGGGAAAACACAGGCTGTTCTCAAAGGAAATCAATTAACTGTAGCATCTCTTTGGTCCCAATTCATCAGATCTTCGCTTTTTATCAAAGCACTTAAGTGTTTTCTTAGCTTTAAGCATGATATTAAGTACTTTGATGAACAAGGATGGACTTTTGATGAACAAGGATGGACTTTCACCCATGCTGCTGTCCTCTCCAGAATCAAGACCACATGTTTTTTACCATGGGAAAGAGAATGAGTTAGATAGAGAGGTTCAACCAGTCATTCTGCTTGGAAATCATATGCAAAAAGCTTGCCTGGAGTAGGAAAGAGAGGGGGCTGATGGCACATACATGATGTTTGGAAAGGAAGTTCCTCATGCAATGTCCTCTTGGCAGCTAAACAAAGTGAATTTGAAGCAAACAAATGCACAAACACTGCCTTTCCTAAGACAATATCTTCTGACAGATGTCACTACGTTTATATGTCTTAATTAGTTCTTGTTTTAAATTGTTGTCCTCTCCTCCACTTCTTTGTGGCAAAATACCTATGAATTTCCCTCAGTAATGATGAAGGCAGCAGCTAAACAAAGTTTCATTTGACCCAAATTATTTGCTAGCAGGTATCCAGGATTAAACTTGTCTTATCCTTCAAACACTCTAGAAACAACGATCGATGAGAGAAGTGCTGAGCCATGCCTACATGTAGATGTGCATTTCTGTTTAAACTCTGTGAGACAGGAAATTGTCAGCTGTGATCTATTCTGCTGGTGTTTGCAGAGCTTCTGAAGAGGATGTCTTTAAAATGGAGCACGTTAAATGGGTACTTGGCATTAGAGGAACCCTGGATGATCTTCTCTTGGCCATCAGTAGGGTTAGATGAAGACACGACATGATGCTTATCTGTTTAGGGGTGAAAGAAGCTCTGTTCCTGGTGCAGAGGAGCAAGGATATCTCATGTCAAAAACATCTTATTTGGAGGCTCTTTACCAAGTCCACTCTGCTCCATGTTGCAGGAGGAATTCCTCAGGGAGTTTAGACAGGTCATAACTTGGGAGGGAAAATAATTCTTGACTTTTACAAGACAGTAAAAGTTCATCGTGCTCTGAATACACAATGAACAACTCAACTTTTAAAGCATAATTTATTGTCCTGATGCTCTTGAGTAAAACCTTCTCAGCCATGGCTGTCTCCAACACAAGCCCCATCTCATCTGTGACACAACTTGCTTTGCTCTGACGGAAGGACACAATATGGACAGTGCTTGCCCCCATGGCTCTGGCCATGGGAACAAAGTTGTGCGGGTGCAGTTAGAGGTGATGAACTGAGTCAGCTGTGCCTTGGGATGCCCTGGGTGCACAATTTGAACGCTGGTAAAATGGGCAAGTTCAGACAAACTGTGCAACCCTGAGAAAGTGTTGAACTTCTCACCCCCAAAATGCTGTGAAAATCCTTTGAAAGACTGTGAAACATTTTGTTTTCCAAGGAGCAAACGTTATTTAAATATTACAGAACTACACAAGGAATTTCTTTGGGAGTAGAACACACAATATAGACACACAAACTGATAGCTCTGACAGCTTCCCATGCAATAAGCGGTGCACATTTACTGGTCACTTTCAACCCTTGGTAAATGGGAGGTAATTTGAAGATATTTTCATTCCTCTCAGAGCATCACTTGGGATATCTGTAGAATCACTCAGCGTCACGATTCCAAGAAATCTGCCAGGATTATGTTCTGAAGTTTGCTTTGGATAAAAAAGAACTCAGAAGGTCATAGATTATCCCAGGACATATCAAAACATGCCTTGAAAATTTCCATGTTCTTGAACTTGTGGTAGAAGTCAGCCACATTCGCTCAGTTTTGTTGAAGTTTAAACTCGAGGGACCTTGTCTCTGCTTGCCAGTGTGTCAGTGCCTTGAGAGGGGAGGTGGAAACTTCTCACTGGACTCTGCCTATGTCCCATCAGATGGGAAACAAGTACCGGAGCAGACATGGGGAGCATTTGGACTATAAAGCATGGGAAACCACCGGCCCAATATAGGACTAAGTAGAGTTACAGTGTTAATTAGTGCAGAGGAGCAGCTATTTGGGCATCATTTGTAACCTTCTCTTATGACAGTGGAAATCTGGCAGGAAATTTCTTCATGTGTGGATCAGTTGGACGTGCTGCAAGCCCCAGTCCAGGAAAGCAGGTGGTTTTCAAGGACAACAGTCATCCAGCAGCTGAGCTTTGGGAAGCAGCTGCCCTTATCACAGTAGGGAAAATGTGGTTTGCTCCAACTCCACTTCCAGCATTGCCTGAAGGGATGAAGGTTGCAGCAGAGCCGACACCACCATCCTTGCCTTTTGCTTTAACTTAATGGGATTTCCATCCTCTCCATCATGCAGCAGATCACCGCAGGGCATTGCTGGTTTCCTTGCTACCACCTCTCCTTACTAGCACTTATACTGGCAGTAACCTCTTTTCCCAGCACGGTGAAGGAGATAGACAGTGGCACACAGTGGCAGGAAGATGCTCCTGTTGTACCTACTGAGCTGGTGCCAGAAGATGCCAGCCTAGGAATCGACGTCGCAGCACGTTGTGTGCTACCACTCATTTAATTGCATATGTAAACCTTCTCCACCTCTCTGTTTCAGACGTGTTGTCAGAGGATCATTTCTAATCACAGAGGAATGGTGTCGAGAGGAAGATGAAATCATCACTGGGCAGGAGGTTACAACAGTGACAAGATCAGTCAAAGCCCTCTGGCCAAAACTATCTAATAAAGAGAAGTGGGTCGGAATGCCAACACAGGTGACCCTGAAATCGCTTTGGTTTTTTTATCAGCTTAAATAATCTTATCTGGCAACTCTGCTCTAAACAAAAGCAGAGTTTTCATGAACACACATGCACTGTACTGTGGCGAGCCATGTTTCATAGGGTCAGTAATGAAAACCAGATGTTTAAGTGTGTACAACAAGAAGTGAAAAAACAAATACTGTGAGCACAAAGTCTGATATGAAAAGCAGGGTATCTGTGAACTAAAATAATAAAAGGCCCATGTTCATGAAACACAGGATTAGGTAAACTGCTATTTTTTAATTGCCATGCACAGCTACTTTCATGTCTTTAAAATCTCAGTCCTTGTAATATATCTGAACCAGAGCCTTATTCTAGGCCAGCCACCTCCTAGTTCACACAGGGATGAACTACTGCATGAGTAGTGTTGCAGGAAAGTGCTATGCTGCCAAAAAGACAATACAAGATGAATTATTTGCTCAGTACACTGCTTCTGGGCTATGAAAAATGCTTCTATGTATTCTTTTAATTAAGAAGAGATCCTTGCACAGGATAATGAATAGAGCTACTTTGAAACTGGAGAGATTCCAATATTTCAAAATTAGTTTCCATTCCAAGTTGAATTTCTAAAACATATCTATTCAGAAAGTCTTTTTAGTAGTGTCAAAACATGATGCAATTGAAAATACGCATCTCCTGCAATATTTAAGCCATCAATGAACGTTTAGAAATTATTACCATGAAAAAAGAATCCAATCCCTTAAACAAGAGTACACCCTCTTGAAGGGCTTTACTGCGGACATGTTTAATTTTGATACAGAAAACTGTTTCTTTTTGGTTTTTTTTACACCAAAAGTTGCAATATCTAGATGAGTTTCAGTTTTATTTCTCCTCATCAAAGGAATCTGATGTGAAACATGAAAATAAATGATTTGCTAAAATTGTTTTTATGCATATAAACATGCGCAACTACAGTGAGATGGTAAAAGAAATATTGGAATTGCTCTATTTGAAATGATAAAGATCATCGTGTTCTTTTTCAGCCAGTCTCCCTGCTATTGTTGGATGAAGAATAAACAGTTTCAAAGTAAATGTTGCATTGAAATCCATTGAGGAAAAAAATCAAACTTTTATATTACTTACTGGGAAAAATGATGATTCTGCGAGCTGACGTTAAGGGACAGATTTTCAACATTATTCACCCATTGAAAATAGCTCCTATTGTTCCCAAGTTCAAAAGCCTCTCTGGTTATTACAACTTTGTCCTCAATATGCAGCTGAACAGTTGGGCTCAGGCTCTTAAAACGCAGTTGCAAAAACATGTGATTTGCCCGTGCAGTTACTGCCCGGCACAGGCAGGGATGCTGCTCCAACTCTCCAGCGATGCCACAGACACTGGATTTGTACTTGCACGTAGCACAGCCATGGTTTTGGCTGAAGCAAGAGTGCAGACAGGTTCTATGAATCCTCTTTTCTTCATCGCAGGTTGCACCTTGGCATTTTACCATATTTCTGCTGAGTGTACGAAAGAAATGCAGCTGCTTTTTCAGATCAGTCAGAGGTAGATATATTTGTTGTTTTGGGGCTCCTCTAGGTTGAGCGATGCTCTGTCAGTTGGGCACTGGGTCTTCCTACTAGGTCTTGTTGGAGAGATCCTTCCCATCAGACCATGTCTTGTCTCCTTGTCATGTGTCAGCGTAAGTCGGGCAAGAGGGATTCGACCTGCCGTAGGATTGCAGCCTTTATTGAGACAACACAAGCTGTGATCACCCGAGAGGCCGTGTCCCAAAAGAGGAGCAAACCCACTCCCCTGTGCTGGGCTGGAGGGCTGGTACAGCCCCCAGCTCATGTTGAAGGACATGTAGGAGGCAGCGAGCACCACAGCAAGATTTCACACGATTTCTCTGTGAAACTGAAGAAAGATAAACAGAATTTGGTATGAATTTAAACATAACACTGGTTATATTATTTGGGAACAAAACAATTGCATAATGCTGTGGAAAGCAGCACAGCTGTTTGCGCCGGGCAGGCAAGCCAAGAGCCTCCCTTGCCAGAGGTACGCGCAGGCAAGCAGGCTTCCTTTCCTCCTTCCCATGGTGACACTTGCTCCCTGCCCTGGGGGTCCCAGTCAAATCCGTCAGCCCCCTCCTCTTTGGTTTCAGAAGTCATTTACAAATAAACACTCAAAAGAGATGCACAGAGTCCCCTCTGCAGCAGAGCCCCTCTTTACTGAACTGAACCGAGGAGGCCAGGTCTGTGCCGCCCCTCACCACCCTTCTCACTCTTGGTCTGTGATAAATGCACACAGCATGAAAATCCTATTTGCTGTGAGATTAGGGGAGCATAATCTCATTAAGGATGACAAGCTCCACTGGCCCGCTCTGCCGCCCACTACACAGCCCCGCACAGCAAGCAGGGGCTTTGATTAACAGCTTACTGCAAGGATAATGATCCTGCTGGCGATGTCAGCACAGCAGGGAGATGCACCCTGGACAGAGCCTTAGGAGCTGGGCATCAGCACAATCCATGGGCAGCCAGGTCTACCTGTGCGTGATGTGATGGCTGACTTGAGATTTGGACCAGTCCCCTAGACCCGATGTCCCCATATGTGGTAGAGGTCTCTGAAGGATCAGTTACTGGTTAATGCCCATCCCAGGGGATGCTCATGGTCAGGTTTCCTCTGAAGGGACCCCAGTTTTCATTCACCAAAGCTGCTCTGCAATGTGACAGCCTACATGGGATGGAAGGGTGATTCGGGACTGCCTCAATCCTTGACTTCCATCAAACCCCTCCAGCTCACCAATCTCAAAGGGGACTTTCTGTCATTAAAAGCAGCTTTTAGGTGCTAAAATCAAAATCTGGAAGGCAAATCTCTCTATTTACATATGCAAAATGCAGATTAATATGCTAATGATTACATGCTATTGGTGCAGGCATAGATTCTTACAGGAAAATGCTTAGGAAAGAACACCAGGACCCAATCCACATATCAGTTTTTACAAGCAAACAGCTCTTCCAGTGAGAAGAAAAAAAGAAAGCTAATCCTGCCGGTTTTGTGAGTGTTCAAATTTATTCACATTCCTTCTCTGGGCATTAGATATAAATCCTTCTTTAATTAAAAACTGCTCACAATCCTCCAGTGCAGCAGGTGCTGAGTTGGGCCGTGCTGTGCTGTGCATCCTGCTGTGTGCTGGTGCAGCTCTGTGCATCCCCCATATACACCAGTGCCCACCCTCCTTTTTCCACAAGTCCCACTAATCCTGCCTCGGGTACAAGCCTCGTGCAGCCACTTCAGGACAGGTCGTAGATCCCCCCAATATGGACAAGACAAAAAGCACATAGGACAGTGCTCAAGGTGAACAATCCCCAAAGCGCCAAGGGTGCCTCTGTGTGCGGCCGCCGTGTCTGCTCGCTGACGCTCTGCATTATTTCTTCTCAGAAAAGTTGCTCAAATACTTCCCTGAAATGCAAAATATTTTGGAAGCTAAAGATAGTTCGGGCAGAAAGGCAGACATCTAACTGACACTGAGCAAATAAATACCAGTTATGAAGAATTCTTAGTGAAAATAAAACCCTGGAGGAATGGAGCTCGTTACCAAAAACGAGGTGGGAGGCTGCAGTGAGGGAAGGCTCCACTGATAACCATTGGCTCCTTCCATAGGATCTGTTTTGGGGCTGAGGAGCATCTGTGGTTTCTGTTAATGCCACTGAAACACGCTGCAGGTGAAGGAGGTTACAATACTGTCACATGTTGCTATGTACCTGGTCTTGGCATGACTTATGAGCAATACTGGTGGCTTCCACCAAGCAGCATGTCCGGTCCATGCTCTGCAGAAGTACCTTGAATGAGATGAACTGGAGTTTCATCTTTGATTCCCTCCCAGTTGAGCATTTTGGGTTGCAGATAGAGCTGAAGTCTCTTTCACAATAAAGACAAGCTGTGGGATATGTCTTTCCAGGACACCCTCAGGGTCAGGCTTTGTCAGGTTGCTCTCAAAGCCTGGCCCAGCCCTTAGGACCATTGCTGCTGTTAAACACACTTGTGCTGTTGCTTTTCCCAACAGCACCAGCCTTGAGGCACCGCCTTCAAGCTCCAAAATTGCCGGGCTTTAAGGGAGAAAGCAGGGGACAGAAAATGCGCTCTACCTAAGGAATGTATTTCTTCACTATCTTTCTTGTGGTGTCTTCTAGATTTCAGTATCTGCAAGCATGAGGAATGGGTACTAATGTCCTTTCTTTAAACTTTATTGCTATTGAGTGAAGAAGTAACAGAATCAGGTGGAATTTCAGGAAAAAATAATACAGTTTGCAGAAATTAATCTTCCTTTAAACATACAAGCCTGTGTGTGTGTGCACACAGCATTACCTTTACCTGCTTTTAATGAAGACTGCACTGGATTGCTGCTGCTGTTGCCTGTTGGTGGTGGTAGGACATGGGTGCTAAGCAGAAGTTATGGCTAGAAATACTTTTATTGGGGTTTATGTGTTTAAAAAAACTATCATAGTGATTTTCAAAAGAGATGAGGCAGAAACTTCAGCAGAGGCACTGAAGAGTTAGCTGAATTTGCCTTTGACATCTCCCCTTCCCAGGAACATGTCAGGTCTTCCTGGTATTTGACATGAAGTCTGTAGCTGGGTATGTAAATGCAGTAACAGATAAAGAGACCAGAAGAGTTCTCAGAAAAGATGCTAAAGGCTGAGGGGCGGTTGTGCAGGGTGGACATCCTCTGTCTGATGTTTCAGTTGTGAGGTAGTTTGGTCTTGCGGGTTGAAGCCTCATTCTTTCATGAGATCACTGTTCAATTCCCCGCTGTGAGGCTGATTTCCTTGGCTGAAGGGAGTCTGAAGGCTGTTGCTTGCAGGGATATATCCATGGTAGTGTCAAGCTAAAAGCCTGTTTCCACCAACAGTGCTGTCATGGAGGTTTCTCATCATGCAATGCTGGGGCACTCTGCTGCACCCGGGGTGAACAGTTGCTCCCCTGGGATGGAGATGTTGCCCCAGCACATGCAGCCTCTGCCCTAGGGAAGAAGGAGGGGCTTCTTTTTACAAAGAACTGATGAAATGATGTAAAAGACTGGGAGAAAAAATTCTCTCCTACTAAACAGTCCTGATATCTACCATTGTTTTTATTTCCTGGGGCTGAACCAGGGCTGTTTTGCACAGACCAGGAGTAAATCCCATATTGAAATACCACAATGAGTATTAGCTATTAGAGATGCCTTGATAGAAACACTAGATACAGCCACAGCAATCAAAAGGAATATGCCAGAGATGATTTCACTGCTCCAGAAGCTAATGAGCTTGTTAGAAGAAGACACTATTATTAGCTGCTGCAGATACTTGCAGCCTGCTTTGTTCAATAAACTCCTGCTCATGGGGCCTGGTTTCCAGTGTGGTTCACGGCGCCTACACCCTGTGATGCCATCCTGCAAAGCCCAGGCTGACGTCCCCAGGGATGTCAGCTGTGATGCAAGCTGTGCTGCAGGCTCCCCAGGCATCTTCAGGCACCCACTTAATCTTCTCGGGCTTCGTCTTTTTGCATCTTTCACCTGGCACTGTGGGGGCTGGGGGTTATGTTCAACTCCCCCCATGTGAAGATATTGAGAGAAACCTACTGCAGCGGTTTCATTCCTCAGGCAACCCTGGGCAGCTTTTTAACAGGGCTGTGGCCTCAGCTGTTAATGCAGCCTTTGCAGACCCCAGAGCTTCCTCACTTTATGTTGTGGTGTGTAACAAGTGAGTCTTATGGCCACACTGGAGCCACGGTGGCCACTTGCAGGTTGGAGAAGCCCCTATGGGTAAGCAGTGCCATACGAGGGACAAGCTCAGCTGGCAGGGCTCTGCAGTCTCCTTCTGCAATCGTTGACCACGTTTGATTTCAGGAGAGGGTGTACTTAATGGCACAGCTTGACTTGAAAGCCCCTGTTTGTGAGATCATTTGGACAAAGTAGGTTCGTTTTACTTAATGCAGCCAATATTGCTGGGCATGGCAGCCAGGGAATCAAGATCAAAGTTCGCCCGATGCCTTTCAAAGCCGAGCAGCGTATCTTCTGATTGGGCTTTTAAATAAAAGCCACAGAGCCACCTTTTGAAAGTGCACGGACCCGAGTGTAAACGTTGCATTATGCATGGGAAACACAGAGAGTAAATGCTTTTATCAGTGAGAGCGATCAGGGCTGGCTATTAGCTCAACACAGCACCAAGAGGACAAAAATTGGGCCTGTTGATGCAGTTGAGAGAAGTTATGAGGTGTAATGAGATTTCTTCTTGGAGAGGGCAGGACTGGAGCAGGAATGTGGACAGTCCCCTCCATGGGCAGCAGGGGTGAAATGGGATCTCCAAAGAGAACTGGGACACACAGCCCGGTCGGTGCAACTCAGTTATCGCCAGCACTGTCAGGGCATGCACAGCCTGAGGTTGCTGCTGCCTCGTTTCTGCAAGCAGCTTCAAAAGCACATATTGGGGCTCACACCAGCCTGGCAAGAGTCTCGCTCTGTGCCTTAACACAGCCAATACAGCAAACTGAGCACCTCCGTATGTAACAGAGGGTGCTTCCAGCCCTTCGCAGGTCAAATAGTTCATGTGAAACAGTTTGGCAGCAAAGGGAGTTCCAGCAGCTCTCGAGGTTACGGGAATTAGGAGAGAAGGTTGAGATGTTGGGTGAAACTGTGGACCTCTGGAGGCTCTTCTTGGCTCTGCTACAGACTTTCTGTGTGACATCAGCTCTACTTTTTTTTTTGCTGAAGCAGTGGTTTTCATTCACTGAAGATGGGGCCCTTCATCTTCTGGTCTCGGTTCTCTCTTGGTAGATGCAAAACGCTTCTTTTCCTCTAAGAGGCTCTCGGGAAGCAGGTCTGTTCTCACCATTGAGGTGCTCACAGACCGAGGTGATGAGAAACCTATAGAAACAAATCCAGCTCTCTCGGAACTGAAGAAAATGAAATGGGAAACAAATGTTTGCCCCAGATTAGAATAAGTGTAGAGGGATTGCTCGCTCTGTTGAAAAAGGAAAAAAAAGGGTAATTCTGTACATTTTGGTCTCCATTTGGTGTCAGACTGCACAGCTGCGAGTACTCCAGGGTGAAATGACAACCCATCCCCGAGGTCGCTCTTACGAATACCGCGCCTTCAGAAAGACGACAGTTTTAAACAATTTGTTCCTAATTGAAAGAGGTCACATGAGACTGACTTTACAAAGTTTACATAACAAAGAGTAATTCTGTTAAGTAAAATGATTAATTCCTGTCATTGCACATCAAACGGCGCAGTTACAAAACAGTATTGTCTATGCTTGCATTGCATTGAAAGCCATTTTTTCTTCAGTTTCCCTTCCCATAACGGAACCTTTTGACGGAGTCTTAACTCTTTGGTGTTATTCAGTGGAGGAATTTGTGAATGGGAAGTGAGTAGGCTGCCATGGACGTGTGAGATATGTTACACTGGTGTGGTGGCAGGCAAAAGACAACAGCTCTTTAGAGCAGACCCTGCTTACCCAGGGACCCAGTGTGATGAGAAATGCTTGCCAGTACAATGCGTTAGTTGTCACCCTTCCTCGGCACAATGAGGCATTGAGGAAGAATCACAACCCCAAAATGGCAGATTTTTCCTTTGAAATGCTTCCACGGTGTGTTGCACAGATGTGTCAAGGATCCAGAATAGCAAACAGCTGAGTAATTTGTGCTTGGATAGCTTGGGAGATCATGGGTGTATCCGCATCCATCACACTGTGTGGTTACAATTCTGAGGGGTGGCATGGTGCCTGTTCAGAGAGACTGAAAAACCTGGGGAGTTCCTGTGTGTTATGTGCAGATCTGATAGGAGAACCTTTAGCTCTGGAGCAGTTCCTCATCACTGCTACAGGGCCAGATCCAGCTTTAGAGGGGAGGCTGTATATCCATGTGGCTGCAGGGAGACCAGATGCACTACCCTGTGTTTGGGGCCAGAGGTTCTGTGTTGTCCTCAGGATAAACCTGCATCTGTGGGTGCTGGAAGACTCCTTCCTGACTCACTCAGTGAGGGGGTGATCTTTGCCCCTGCTGCTGCTTGAAGAGCATAGTCAGGTTGAGGAAAGGTTGGGACGCACTTGGGTGCACGGCTTTGCTGGAGAACCACGCTTGCAGGATTTTAACATGATAGCTCCAGTACACTGTGAAGTTTTGTGGCACTGCTTTTCTTGCCTACTTGTCCTTCTGCTCACCTTTTTATCCCTGAGATAGTCTCTTTCTTGCTCAGTAAGAGCCACAGAGAATGGAAGTGCTGAGACTGGTGAGGGTTTAGGGGACGGGGCCACATATTCATGCTCAATCAGGCTATAGTTTCTGCAGCTTCTGAAGTTCATTGTTTGTTCAAATAGTTGTGATTTGCTTGGATGTAAATCTACCTTTCCCCAGCCTGTGGAGTATAAGCAGCTTTCCTGTAAGGACTTATTCTTGCTTGCTTATTCAATATAGGGCATTTATTTGCTCCCTTCGCAATTTTTCTCATTACAATCCCTTTCCTTTCCTTTCTCCAGCCTTCCCTTGGGTCTCTCCTTCCTTGCTTGCATTTCAATTCAAAGCCCTGTTGGAGTTTTCCATTCTCTTCTACGGCTGAGTCACTGACTTTTGTCAGCCTCCCACCATGGATGGCAAAGGGGAGGGGGAAGAGAAAGAAGAAACAGACAGAAATTGCTTCAACACCAGCCAAAAGCTGCATGAAAAGGCCCAAATGTTACGGCATCTGAAATAAAATCAAGCACAAGCAAGCCCTGCCAAATCTCCCTTGAATGCTGGAAATCTGGAAGTGTTCAGTGCAGCTAAAGAGCAGCTTTCTAGCCTAAATGTCAGTGGAGGGGTCAGGGTACTTATCCTGCTTTGCAGGTGGGATATTGGTGTTCTCTGTCCTTTCTAGGCACAGCCTGGCTCTGCATCCCTTCCCTCTCGTGAGGACATTTGCTCTGCAGAGAGGTGATGCCATGACTTGTGCGGCAGTTTAGTGGCCTGGTAGCCAGTGTGCAGTAAAACTCCTGTTAATCTGCTGGTGAGTGCCCTGTGGAGCTGTGCAGAGGATGGCTGCCCACACCTAACTCACTCCCAGACCCAGTCTTGTCCCTGGCACCGTGCCGGAGACAAGGGCAGGAACATGTTGGAGGGCTGGGTCTGCTGCTACATCCTAGTGCCGTCTTCAGCCTCGATCATGTAAAGACTGAGCTTAGGACTCTGACTTGGACTCTGGTCACCTCTCCCAAATAAGTGATAGGATGAGAGGAAATGGCCTCAAGTTCCACCAGGGGAGGTTTTGATTGGATATTAAAAAAAAAGTCTTTACCAAAAGAGTGGTCAACGTTGGACCAGGCTGCCCAGGGAAGTGGTAGAGTCTCCACCCCTTGAGGTGTTCAACAAGCATGTAGATGTGACACTTTGGCACATGGTTTAGTAGGCATGGTGGTGTTAGGCTGGCAGTTGGACTTGATGATCTTAGAGGTCTTTTCCAACCTCCATGATTCCATGATTCTAAGACTTTCATAGAGTTCTCCCAACCTGTTCCTGGCTACCAGGCATGCAATACAAATATATCCTCTACACAAATCATCCAGTACCTCTTTCATTCTCTGCATTTTCATGGCAACTGATCTCGTTTCCAATTACTGAGGAATCTGCCAAGTTTAATTAATCTGTCTGGGATGATGGCAAGTTTCCCCATGTTGAAATCAGACTCTTTTTTCTAGTAGAAAGCCTTAGGCTCAGCATGGCACTCAGTATCCCAGAGACTTTCCACTGCCTGTTGACAGCTCTGCACCTCACTGAGCATCTCAATTGTGGGTGCAAGAAGTGCTCAGGATTTGAAATCCCCACCTGCAGACCATCCCAAACTCCTGCAGCCAGGCCATTGTTTTTCCTGCTCAGGTGGAAATACTGGAGGAAAAATGTTTATTTTTCTTCTTCTGTGCCTACAGTGAGAAGACCCACATCTCCCAGGTCTTTGCTTGGAGAAGTGTTGAGAGTTGCTCCATAAGGACACTTAAGCTAGATTTTGTCCCTTCCTTTGATAACCTTCTGGAAAAGCCTGTTTTTCTCTACTGAGGTTCGAGTACTAATCTTCTCACCATCACACCTCCTATGGCAAACACCAACCCCCTGTGCACCCACCACCTTGCAATGTCTTTCAAGGCCCCGTGACAGACTTTGCAAGGTTTACTCTCATGGCCCTTGTCTCTGAAATCTTACAGAGGGGGTGAAAGTTCACTTCAATATATGTCCACTAAAACCTACTTCTGCCATAAAAGGCTATCACTGGCAAGTATCAGGCATTTTTTACACTTCTTGCTATAAATCTAAGCAGTTTTAACTATGTTTACCTATTTATTTGTGCCACCAGCTAATCTGTTCTGTTGGGAAAGCAGATTTTGTATGTTTGTCATTTCAGAGACATTTTTCCATCTCTTTCATGTGCTAAATCACAAGCTCTCTAATGTTGCAATCCATTTTTCTCCATAAAAGTGTTTAATAATGATAGATTAGATTGGCCCTTCTGACAGATTAGATAGTTTTTTTTTAGTTTTGGCCTTTGATGAAATTACAAGGGAGAACACGAGGCAAGTAGTAAAAAATGTCCTCGTAGTGAAAGGTTTGACTTCTTATCTTCATAGATTAGCACCCTGCCTCTGCAAACAGCTTCAAGAAAGCTTAATGAGTCTGTGGGGACCAGCTGTTATCGAGAATAGTCGGTCTCCTAGGACTTGAAGGGCAAGGAGCAGCCACTTTGATTTAATGAGTAAAAATATACTGTGCTGCCCACTGCAAGGGCCATTAAACAAAGGAGGCCATGGGCTTTCTTACTGCTGCCTATACACTGTCTTCTCTCTCTCTCTCTTTCATGTAGACTTATTTTAAAACATTTTGAGGAATCCCAGTATGGCCAGTGTAATCAGAGCAGGTAAAGGCTGGCAGTTCAAGTACTCACTTCTGTCCGTGGCTGGGTCCAGCCAGACAGGAAAGGGATGACAAGATCTTGAGTCTGGGATAGGACGTGAATTGGCAAACCAGTGTGACTTCCATCCAATAAAGACAAGCCTGAGGACACTGTCTGTCCATCAGGTGTTTCCAGGAGGAGTGGGGATGTATGTATTGAGCTTGTAGAAGCTGTGAGTGAGGCACCACCTAGAGCAGTACTTATGACTTTGGTCACCAGCCTTCAAAGACCTGTAGTTGAAATAGATGCATAGGAAGTCTAGTGACAGCGAGGCAACGGGGAGTCTGTCAGAGAAGAAGCTAAATCAGCTCGTTTAGTCTGGCAAAGATAAAGGGTGAAAGGGTGGTCTCTAAAAATACACATTTGTAAAGCAAGGCCCCATATTTATTTATTTATTCATTAGATCAGTTGAAAAATGGAAAACCTGATTTTGTTTTTTTAAAAAATAAATGCAGTACAGTTCACAGCCTTTTCCACATCTCTGTATCCTGAAGTTGCTCCATTCTACAGACATATTCAAGTGTTCTCAGTTCACTTTTATTTTCCAGAGGGCTGAGTTCACAGGTAACAGGAGATGGTGGAGGGACCAGAGAGGTGGGTTCTGCCAAGGAACACCTGTACTTACACGAGCTGTGTGGGAAGACACATGGACTCCAGGTGCAACCCACGTATCTTGCACTTCTCGGTTGTGTTTGTTCCTTGATATCCATGTGGCCCAGTGAGTCCATCTCCTTGAGGCCAAAATCCCCCAGGCAGCACCAGCCCACCAAAGAAAGGCCTGGATGTTTGGCCAGTCATGGGAATCTGGCTGTTTCTGGGCCAATGAAGGACGTTTTCCTCCTGTGTGGACTTCTCTGATCCTCAGATCTGCCCATTGCTTCCTCCTGCAGCAAGAGCATCGCAGGGAATATCTCATGGCAGTTCCACCACAGACTATTGCTTTTAATTTTAATTAACTCAGAATGTTCTCTTTCCATCGGATCAAAGCCAAAAGGACGTCCTGGGCCTTTGCATTGTAGCTCAGTGCCTTAAGGAACAGCCCTGTCCTTGGAGGGGCTGCAGGAGTCCCTTTTTTGGGAGGGGCCCGTTTTTCATCTGGCTGTGTGGTGTGGTGCCCTGTAGAAATGCCACAGCCCCGGGGACCCTATATAGGGCTGAGCTGGGCACAGAGCTGCAGACCCCAAGGGGAGCTTTATAGGGAAGCACTGGGATGTGGAAAGGACTCTCCACAAAGCACAGTAGGTGACTTTGCTGAGCGAGGATGCCACCTCCCTGTCTTGGGAATGCCAGTGTTTCTTTTTTTGTGACCAAAAGAAAGAAAAGATCAGCGTGAGGCATGTGCAGATTTCTGAGGCCACTCTCGCCCTGTGGCTCCCACCCATGGGAAGGCTGTAGTGTGTCAAGGCAGCATCGTTTCCTCCCTGAGAGAAAACGAAACGAGTGCTGGGGCAGAGCCCTTGCACCTCCCCAGGAAAGGCAAATTAAGCTGCCTCTGTACAGAAGCACATTATTTTTTGGAGGCGACTGCTGTGCTCCGACCCTGATCCCGATTCCAGCAAAACGACGAGCCAGTTGGTGAAAAAGTAGCTTAACACCATCACCAAGTGCTTCTCCTCTGAAAGAAACCAGCTTCTGGATTGCAGGCTCTGGTTCATGCCCTGGCAGCAGCCCCTGCAGTGCACGAACACCTCAAGAAGCCGGATTGCAAAGCAGGATCCCTCGTGCTCCCAGATTAATTAGAAAAGGTTTCAAACTTTCCAAACACAATAATTTCCCTGCATTTTTTTTCAAATAAGCAATTTATTTTAAAAATAACACTCCTGCCTTGGGGAACTGTTATCTATGCAACTGTTTTTTATTAACTGCAGAGTGGGAATCCTATGGGGCGAAAACAAGAGCTTTTGGAAGATTGTAATACACTGCTAATTTGTACTTATTTATTTATTTTACAAAAGGCATGAAAATGGAAAGGCAACCCAAGGATTATTTTAATCTCCTTGCCATACTCTGGGTATTGTTTGTATTCTGGGGAAATCACTTGAAATTTCTGGGCTGTCTTCTCATACAAAGGATATGTTATTAACATGCATATTTTTTGGCAGTGTTTCCACGTGTTTTTCAAACCAGGAAGGCATTTTTTATCTTGCTTGTATTTGGAAGGTGGAAAAGCTGTTTTTCCATTAGGGCAGATCATCAAGGGAAATACTTCAGGCTGGAAGAAATCAGTCACGGGAGTGTCAATTCAGCTGCACAGGGCCCCTGAGGAAAGCTCAGAGGAGTTTGGCTCTGTCTGGACTTTATCTAACACAGCAAACTGTCCAGGCCTGATGTTTTTTTGGTGTGGAGGGTGATATTCGGGGAGCCTGTGAGTATCTGTGGTATCCAGTGCAAGGTGAAACTGGTGTAAGCAGGCTTGGCATAGAGGAAGAGAGACTGAAGTGCCAACCATGAGGCTGAGGACTTTTGTCTTGTGACTCACGCTGGCCAAAGCAGACAGCAGGAGCCCGGCTTCTCCTGGGCTGCATGGGATGCTTTTGGCAAAGGGACAGGATCAGTTCCCTCATCACCTGTAACCTGGGCTGATACGAGATCCCTGTCACCCAGGCCAGCCCCTCAGAGGTCTGCTCTGCTTGAAGGCTTTAGCTCACGCAGTTTGGGTTAATCTGAATTAATTCAGCTGCTTTCTCTAGACACAAGTCCATGAGATTTTCTGCTGCAGCAGAAGGACAAGAAAGGGTGGAGGAGCTGTTTTCACTGGTGTGGCTTGATCCAGAAGGGAATTCCTGTCCCCAGGATGGGTTTGGAGCAGAAATGTAGCAGTGAGGTCCCCCCAGCATGGCCAGGCACAGCTCCTGCAGGCATCCTGGGCAAGGGCTTTGGCAGGGCTTTGCCTCCCCGATGCTCCTGGGCAACCCCCAGCGTGGTTCTAACTTTTTAGCCTAAAAATGCATGCAGTTGTTTCAGTTGTTTGAGCCTGTAACAAATAATGCCTCAGTTCAGATTTACTGCTTGTCTGGAGTGATCATGTACACCACTGTGTGCTGCCAACCTCATCTGCAGCCAACTAAATTAATGGCCCTGCCTGGCTCCATTTCTTTCCCTATAAAAGGGGCACCGGTGAGAAGGGAAGTTGCCAACGAAAAGCTGACACTGGGTGTCCCGGTAGATCCGCAGGAGAGGCGTCTCCCTTCTCTCTCGGCGTACAGGCACTGCCCTCTAGTGCTGCTGACTTTGGTCATCACTGGAAAAATGATATTAAAGAGAAAATCTGCCAGAGAGAAGCCCCAGTCTAAGCTGGCTTGGTGGCACAGCCAGCCAGCCATAAATCTGTGAGTTGCTGTGGGCATGGGGTGGCTGCAGTTGCTTTTCTCCCTGCAGGAGCTGCATTGGTGGTGGACGTGGTGGCCAGGAGTGAGGAGAAACTGGGGCCACAGTGTAGAACAGAGATACAGAGAAAACCCCATTTGACATTGTGATTCCCCTCCTGGTGCCACAGGAAGAACTGGGATGTGCAGATGGCAGGTGATGGCTCTGCAGGGATGTCCTCTCCCTGTGGTGCCTCATGTCCCCAGCCAGGATCCGTGCAGGCTTGTATGTTCATGTTGGAAATCTCCCACACGACCCATCACACCTTGCTGCCAGTAACAGAGCATGTTTGAACCTACAGGTGATACCCAACACATGAAACAATGCCATTGGCATAAATGGGGAGAAAAGTGAGTCTGTTTTGAATTAAGAAAACAGCAAAGTTAATTTAGATTAGGGACTCCTTTTGTATCTTTCTTCTCCTTTTTTGCTGTAAGATATGTATTTTATTGCCTTGCAAGTGCTATACTTTTTATTGCTTCACTTGAATTTCTTGATTGTACTTTGTTCATTGCTGGATCCTGGCTTGAATCAGCCCTGCTTTCCACTTCTGTTTTTTCTATATGTATGTAGGTTTAATGAAAGAAAGCCCAAAACTCCTATCCTACCTCTAGTTTGAAGGAAATTTTCATTGGTACCCTTGGGAGTAGGTGAAAATCTTTTGTATTAAAACACAATGAGAGAGGAAATTTGATCCATATGATTCACCATGCAGTCTCTTCCTCTTATTTCTTGTAGTATCCTCAGAGGATGTCTTTTATCTTCATATAATCTCAGCGGACAGTAGCCACAATCCACGTACCATTCTCAACATACTTGAGCACAGTCTTGTTGTAAATGCCTCCCTTTTCTCAGTGAGGAAGATGTTATTTATTAGTCCCCATTAGTCTCTGTGGACTGAGTAGAGAGGAGCTTTCTTTTGTGTTATTTGCTGTAAATGCACACAATTAAAAAATTGCCTCCTAGTTCTTACAGATGGAGACAGATGGGAACGGACCTGCCCTTGGCAGTTCCCCTGGGGCAGAATTGGGGCCAGATGAGGTAGTGGCTGCAGAGCTGTGCCATAGAGAAACTGCCTCTTCTCTTCTATGGGCACCATGAAGGCCACAAGGGTTCATACAGCCAGCTGCGGTGCCAGTGATGGGACTGGTGGGCCCCAGAGATGGTGTTCTGAAAAAGACATGTTCTGAGAAGTGTCTTAATCCTTCTGAGTTAATGTGATCTCAATAGTCAGCTTTTTTGGCTTCTCCAAGTTCCAACTGACTAATTTGCCTCCATGGAGACATCCTTCTTGAAACCAAGAGGACTAGGTGACTCTTTGGTTGACACATAAATATCTCCCTGATATTGGGAGAACAAGGTCTCTCTCGCTGGGACACAGTGAAAATCTGGGCACAAGTGCTTTGTGGATTTCTGCTGAAATTGATACTGGTACTTGATCCCCAATGTTGGTGGTGCCTCATTAACAGAATTTCAAGAGAGCCAGATCCCCATGCCAGCATCTTCCTTGTACAGCCAGAAAGTAACTCTCCTTCCTTTTAGTGAGCTGAAACTCTAGTTAAGACTCATTTTTCCTTAAATAATATTTCACTGCTACAGTAAATGATCAATTTCTGCTCCTTGTAGCCAAGGTCAGGTGTGAGAGAATAATAGTCTCCTACCCTAGCTTTGCACACAGTGTAGAAATGATTTATTGCATTTCTAAAAGAGGATGCTTGACATTTTAAAAATGCAATGCAGTCCAACAGTAATTAAGCAAAAAAGTAGACCGCTGAACAATTGATTGCCACAGTCAGCAAAGCCTGATTAACTCAGATGCTTGAAGAACTGTTTCTGCCACCTATGAATTAAAGGTTAGTAATTAAATTTATGGGCCATGGCCACTGTCTCTGGATGGCACTTCACTTATAAGGGTCCCAGTGAAGAATAATAAGGTGAAAAAAATGCAGGTTGTTAACTCAAAGGCTTTATATTGAAGGGACAGAATAAAAAGCCTCCGAGGACTGTGCCAGCGTATACAGAGTGTGGTGCAGTGATATCAGTCACCAGGTGACTTACCTGAGGTGGCCAGCAAAGGCACACCTGGCAGGATGTCCTAACAGGGTGATGGGGCCATGTTTGAACTAAGAAGCAGGACCTTGGCTTGAACAGGAATTTTAATTTGAAGGGATTAGCATGAGTAACTTCGCTCTGGCTTGGAGCCTTCAGGGTTGGTTCCTGATCCACCAGCACAACTGTACAGTGTTAAGCTTGATGCAGAAGTCACTGGTTGAGTTCTCCCAGTGGTAGAAGCGCCAAGGGGTGATTGCAAGAGCCCTCCTGCAACACAACCTGGTTTTAATCACAGCTGGTGACAATGAGTTTATTTTTGGGCGCACCTGACCAATGCGCAAAAGAGATGATGGGCAGCAGCTGCCAGGAAAAAACACTGAACCATAAAGACAAGTGTGTCATCTCAATGTTATCAAGGCCCCATATTTCAGATCCTCCCTTGTGCAGGCTGAGACACATTGATAGGTTCATGGGAATTTTCCATCCTTTCAAAGACACAAATTCAGGGCTTAAGTGTTTAGAGTTTCAGGCCCTGCTTTGAGCTGGGGCTGCCTCACCTGGGACTACCTTGGTGCTCCAGCCATGCTGGAAGTGCTGCTGAGCCTTGTTGGTGTAGGAGGTCATGGAGGTTCTCACCTGCCCCAGCATGAGGCAGAGCACCTCAGGGACATCCCATGCATAGGAACATCCAGGGATGGGGCACTCAGACAACAACTGAGTTTGTTTCCAGCTTTGAGTATAGATACCCAAATTATCCCCTTTTGGGCTCTCCAAGGAGCTGACATGAACATGGAAAAACTACAGCAAAGCATCTGATGGCACAACCTGACCATGGCTTGTGTCCAAGTCAGCCATCCTCCTGCTGCCCTTCATCTGCACCGCGCTGCAAAAGCTGATTATTTATGGACATTTTGGGGGAGGACTGAAGTTTTGTTCTTGAGCAGAAGTTAGTAAGTGTTATTAGGTTACTTTGACAGTTTTGAGCACTGTTTTGCAGTTTTTTTCCCCACTGCTGGGCTGTCACTCTTCATGAAACCAACTTGAATTTAATTGGAAGGCTACATTGGACTCCTGCAGAAAGACTTTTTAGTTCTCATTCTGACATTACAAGAAAAAAGAAAAAAAATCAATGCATAATAATTTCCACAGTCTGCCACCCTCTTTGGGCAAATTCATCCATAACAAACTAAATAACTGTAAAAAAACCCTGCTTCTCTGAAGACCCATCTCTTCTCACCGCGCATTTAAGATTTCTGCAGACCTTCCCCCCCTTCCTGCCAGCCTTGACAGATACGTTTAAAATCCTTGCCCTTCACTAAAAGCAAACAATTCCTAGTTTCAGCAGCTGGAAGAGCACAGCGTGATCGGGCTCGTGCCACTCCTTTATTTTTATTTTCACTTCGGAATACAGACCTGCAAACTCTCCTGTGCATTCAAACGGTGTTTCCACCACACATGGAGTCTGTCTCTGTGTGATCAGGGTTCACGCTCCCTTGCTGGTGCAAACACATAGTACCTAAACATGCCCATTGCCACCAGGTTGGCCATAATACAAATTAAGTCTCTCACTAACTGCATCTCTGAGCTGTTTCTCAGCACGGCTGACAGCAGCTGAGACATGAAATGTTAAAGCTGTTTGCAGGATTTGGTTTGTGTTTGGAAATGCCTGTTATTTGGGAAGGAGCTAAGCTTATTCCCAGGTGAGAAAGTCTTCACTGTCATGCTTTTATCTGGTTGAAAATCCAGAGTGGCCAGAACTGGAATCCTGAACTAATTCTTTTCCCCAAATTTCTAAGGGGACACAAAAATTAAAAATCCTGTCTGGAACCCAAAGTACTACTTCCAATGCATCTAAACAGCAGAGCTGATTAACAGGATTTTCTTGGATCCAAAATGGCAGAAATCTCATGGGATTATTGAAGATCTGTGGTTAAATTTATAAGCATGGTTAGGAATCCCATACAGCTGGCTTTTAGACTTTCTCCTTGCACTCTTCCTAACTGAAATCTGTGCTAAAATAATCTTTTTTTTTCTGCATCTAAGCAATGGGCTGAACCAGTCTCCACTTAAAAAAATGGTGCTTTGGTGAAAGGATCAGGAAAGAGACGAGAAGATTTGCCTCCGTTAACCAAACTTGTGATGACTGGCTGCACCCTACTAAGCCTAAGGGGTAAGGACGGTTATTGCACACGCAATTAGCATAGTAAATATGCCTTAAATCTTCTTCCTTTTTAAAAATGTATTTGGGCATTGAGTCCCAGGAAAGGGAAGTGCCTTGTCCTGGGACTGGAGGTTCTCAGCTGTGGTCCGTAGGCTGGTTGTGGCCTGTCTGTTGGGACCTTTGGGACTGTTCTGCCCAGTGGCACTGCTGGTGGAGCTCAATGACGAGCACACACAGCACTCATCTCATACCACAAGAACATGAAAGCATCCCCTTGGGGCAGACTGGGGTGGCCGGGGATGTGAGGCCGGGGCAGCAGCATTCACTCACGGAGCCTGAACGGGATAAATGGACAGCGATTCCTGTTTCCATGTGTTCGCACCCATTCACACAGCTGTACTGAAAGGAGAAGAAAGAGTTATTTATGATGTGTTCTGAAATATAAATTATATCAAAGTCAAAGCTCAGGATAATTGCTGCTGAAGTAGATCCAAAGGTTGGCATTATGATTAAATAGCGCTGCTGCCTTTTAGGGCAAATCTAGTTACAAGCAAACAACATGGATGTCAGCAACAAAATATAATTCAGTTCTTAGCTATGAATTAATGAACGCGTTTTAGATTAATTTAAATCCACAAAGAGACTTTGTGTTGCAGAAATGTTCATTAGGAAGTTTACCAGATCATTTCTCTGGCAGGGGTTTGACTTTCTGCACTCCTCCAGGTAAACCTGCTTCCCTCAAAGCACAAGGAACATGCTGGCTTTCCTTACAAACTGCATCTGCTCTGGTTCTCCAATGCTTTCCCTCCTCTGCAGTGGGCCTGTACAAGGCCTGCCGCTGCCCACCATGCTCTGAACAGGACGTTTGTGATGTGCACCAGCAGGATGAGAGCTTGAGGGTTGTCTGAGGTCAGCTTGACTTGGTAGCAAACCAGATAATGGTGAAATAGAACCAGAAAGCCAAGTTGGAAATGCCATCCATGCACCGGGAGGCATCTTTCCACCTTCTGCTCTGGGAGCCTGGCCTCTCTGCTGGAGACCACAGGCTTCAGCGAGCCTTAAGTGTGTTTTCTGGAACAATGAAGCTCTTCCCAACTGGTGCTTATGGGTGTGTGTGCTGGAAATCTTTTATTTTTTAAGTTATTTGGAACCTCTACTCCCTGATGATAGTCTCTGGCCACCTTCCTAATTGTGCAAGGAAAAGAGCTGATGCAGCCAAAGATCATCCAGGGGAGGAAAATAAGACGCTTTTAGTGGTCATAAACAGGGGTGGAGTGGGGACAAGTCACACCAGTAGGTTCACAGCCCTGCCAAGGGGTGCTGAACCCCACTCCTGCCTCCAGGAATGGTGCCGGAGCAGGACGGGCCCCTCGACCCACCACCCTTTCCTCAGAGGGAGCTGGGGCCGTGAGGACTGTTCTGGCAGGACATGAAAGCTGCTCTGAGTCTGCCTTGGCTTTGCTGTCCCTGTTGTGGTGGTGGAGGAGGGAGGGATGGCCAGGCCAGAAGGCTACTTGCTTCCCTCCACCTCCTGTGAACTTAATTTGCTTCTTCCCAGTGCTGGAGGGATTCATGATGGGCCTTTACGGGGACAGAAGGCTGCACTTGAGCTAAGATGGACTCATCTCTCTGACCTCACTCAGAGCTTCTATGGCTTTGGATTGCAATCCAGACCTCAGAGAGATACAGGGCATGGGGGAAGAGGAGACAATACCTCCCTAAAGTGGAGTATTTGGATATTAAGAGCTAGGTCAGCTTACCTTCCAAAATAAACAGCTCTGAGCTTCGTGCCACCAGCTGCAGAGCTGCTGCTAACAGAGATGGGCTGTCTGCTCTCAGCCCACAGTACCTGCTTGTGATGTGCATGTGGGACTTTGGGGGTGGCTCTGGGTGCTTGGTTAACTGGAGGGAGCTGGAGCTTCCTCTTCCCACTAAGACCTGCAGGGAGATGCTAAAAGGGGAGGTGTGGAGGTCTCTGGCTGTCCTGCTTCCCCAAACCCCTTGCATGCTGAATGCATGCTCTCCTGGGCCAGCAAGGCAAGTGGTGCACGCATGAGTTCATCTCCTGTGGCTCGTTCAGAGTGAATTAGAGCAGGTGGATTAGGAAGAACTTGCAGGAGGTATAACTGAAAGCCCAGCTCAGTTTCCACAGATGCAGGTGCAGCAGGGTGGGCTTTTGCCTGGACAGTCTCTGTGTGGTGGGGACCACTGTCCTTCCAGTAACGGGTATCTCTGACAGACTTCTTCCCATCAGCCTCTAAGCACTCAAATTTTCCAGCTTGCTCTTTTCACTCCTATGATGGAAGTAGTACAAGAGGTGAAGGTGCTCTGATACCCTCCCTCATGGTTGCCACTCATTCAGCAGCACAAGATTAGCACATTTCATTTCCTCCAGTCTCCAAATAAGTGAGACTTACTATCTCTTCTGATAACCCAAAGTTAGAAATTCTCCTCTGGATATTTCTCACTCTAGGGAAATGGTATGTGTCTGTTTCTTTGCTTCCCAATTAGCTCCTTCTACTGCACTTGCAGCAATGAGGGTCGCTGTCCCTCAGCCATAACCTGGTGCCTGAGAGACTTCGTGTTTTAACTCAAGTAGTTGGCTGAGTAATTTGCTCTTTGATTTCAGATCAGGTGCTCTTGACAGAAGTGCTTTGCTTTTGCTGTGCTCCTCAGTTTGTAAAATGATAGTGGCTTAGGCTATGCCTCTGTCTATTATGTGAACATTCGGATTTTCAGGACTTGACATCCTGCTTTCCTACTGCAATACATCCTGGGCAATGAGGGCAACGACTGGCCACAACGGCCACCACCCACTCTTGCTTGTGGCACTGCTCATTGCCCCCAAAGAACTTCAAGTAAAGCCTGCTTCTATCTCTACCTACCTACTAAGATGAAACATTTTACTCCACATCCTAAAAACAGATTCATCCGTTGTTTCTTCAATGTAATGTTGAAATATAATGTAATGCTTTTTCTGGTTTTGGGGTTTTTTTTGGGGGGGAGGAAACTACTTTTTTCTTTTCCTGTGGATTTATATGGTTTGTTTCAGAAAGCTGCCGTAGCTCTGTGTAGTTTTACCCTTCCCAGCCTTCTGTTCCAGATGGTTTTCCTTTCCTGCAACAGCAAGATCTTTGCTTGGAGTAAGCCAGCAAGTAATAATTCATAAGCTGTTTTTTGTTTCTTTTAGCTCACAGTCAGGAACTAGAGTGGAAATGCACTTATTATGGACAAGTTTTAGTCATTAAACTTGGACTTTGCCTTCTAAGCACTGCAGTAATTTGTCATCCCTAAGTTTCTCTCTTTGCTTATGGTAGAGGATAAGCTGCTTCATGTTAGGATACTCAGGATGTGGATTCCTTCACCCTTGCTCATGCCCAGGCCTCCAGGAACAGGTGGAGACACTTCCAGACTCATAAAAGATGATCTCCAGTGATCATCATCTCAGTCCCGGGGTTTCTGGAAGGCTATCATTTGGCTGAATATGTTTTTTTTCCAGGCACCATATACAGCATTCCTGAGGTCCCTGCACAGAGGTCACAGCATAAAACACCTTGTTCTGGGGTAAAGAAGCAGGTGGCCCAGGACATGTGTGTGTTTCTTGTATGGATGCTCTGATAGCTGGAGTTTGAGAACAAGATACATTGCTGGCATGACATGGTGTAGCTCAAATGAACTCAGATAATATCTGCTTGAAATGAGACACTACTAGTTTCCATGCATCAGGAAAAGCAGCTGAAGATGCTTGCCTGAATTCTTTCTTTTGAGCACCAAGGATGCAGAAGAAAGAGGATGGGGAAGGCATTCTGCTTGTGCCACTTGTGAGATCATAGCCCAGATCCTTCCCTTGAAGATTTAATTCAGCTTTAATTCAGTCATGAGTTCCAACCCTGCTCCTTCTGGGTGCTGGAAATAACTTTCTGTAAGATTTTTACCAGAAGATTTCCTTTCCTACCCTAAATGCCACAACAGCATTTGAGCAGTGCACCTGCTCCCAGCAGAAGCATTTCATTCCACTTCCTAAACAATAATTTAATATGCTGGCAGTCCCCAGGATAAGTGTGTGTGTGTTCCTATTATCAGCATTTATCTTCTATCTATTACCTAAACATGTTAAAGGGTCAACATGGTGTTTGTAACCCTCTCCTCTAAAGGGCCCTGCCCTAGAAGGAAGGGCCTGTGTTTATAGTGTTGCACTGATGACCAAACTAGATGCTTGATTCAAATCGATGTTTATTAAAAGACTCCTATAATTTTGAAGGATTTGGGACTAGACCCATACTAAGCAATAGAAAAAAAAACATAACTAGAGCTCAAACAACAGTCAGTGGAAACATCAAGAGTGTGAATATTTGAAACACACCATAACAGATTCAGGAAATAGATGCTTTGAGCTTATGGAGAGTCCTCAACATTAATAAAATTAATTGAACCAGGAATTATGCTAGTGATTCCAATGAACAGATGCAGCAGAGAAATCTTGACTACTCAGATGTCACTATAAAACTTGAGCTCTTCCCACTCCCACCCCTCTCTGGAGGGCAATCTCCTACTCTCAATGTCTTCTCCTGCAGCATGGAGGCAACAGATATGGAGCACTGGATGTTTGGGATCTTGCAAGTCAGTGAACTGGAAGGTAGAGAGGGAAGCAGAAAGCCTGTCCAAGAGAAAATGCATCAGTTAGAGGTGTCTCACCTGCCACCGAAGCACTCCCAAAGTGTTTAGTGCTTTTCTCTCCAAGTGCACTGGGCACTTGGAGGCCCTGGGTAAGATTTTCACCTGCACTGCTGGCAGCCCTAGCAGGACTGTGCACTTAAACTTTATGGCCTTGTTCTGGTATGTTTCCAGCAGATATTTTTATCTTGGAGGATCATCAGCCGAACAAGTGGGAAAGGCTGAAGCAGCTGCTGGGCCAGGGAGCACATCTGGAGGGCTTGCTAGGCTCTCAGCTGTCAGCTCCCCATCGGACCAGGCCATGATGACGTTTGGTGCATCCCCCAAAGGGCATCTCTCACTGACTCTGGTATCAGCCTCTGGGACCAGGGCAGGGTGACTCCCATTTCTGGAGCCTGAAACTGCCACATGCTGATTTTCATTGAACTCACCAGTTCTATTGCCAGATCTGGAGCTGGTTGGCTGTGCGCGTGTGTGTGTTCACTGACCTCTTCTGGCCAGATTCAGGATGCTCGGCTGGGCTCATCAGGCATCTCGCAGCCGGCTGGAAACCAGACGCCCTTGAACACCCGCTCGGGGAAGCATCCCCGCTGGGCAAGCAGCGGTAGCTTTAACTTCTAGTTAAAAGGCAAAAGAAGCAGGCAGGGGCAGCCCTTTGGGGAACTGTAGGAGATCTTTCGTGGTATCTTTAATTAACAAACTAAATGTCTCTGTGACTGTGAGAAGACCACGGCGTGCAAGTGGTTATTGTTGCAGTAATAAACCACAGTACAGGACCCCTGATAAGGGAGATCTGGAAGCATCCAAAAATCCACCTCAGTCCCCAGTCCTTACTAGGGAAAAATTAGGAGCGAAACTAAAGGCTGCAAAATCAGGACTCTGAGGAAATTGGACACCCTCGGAAATATTACAGAAATAAGCACAAGGAAGAAAGGAGAAAATCCAAGAGATTGTCACATGTATTTGGGAGAGCATTGATTGCTGAAGGAATTTCCTAAATCTGTTGGCTGCCCCTTTTGATAAAACCTGTATGCAAATGACCGATATTGTGCAGTTTGTAGTGAGAGTTCAAATCAGCAGCAGTAATTTTCCTGACAAGATAAAACCAAATTCTCCCTTTTCTTCTGTGTTTACATAAATTCCTCTAGTTATTTATGTAGCCACCTAAAAATACCACATTGATATTTCTTGGCTGAACAACACCTGCCACCTCATAGGCAGAGCACCATCACTGTGAGCTCATGTTTGCTTTCAGGAAGAGGCGGATGGTAAAGTGGGGCCTCTCCGCCAGCTCTCCAGCACCCTCAGGACAGGACCCACCCCTGCAACTCCCCTGCAAAGAGGTGCTTTGGACTCTCAGCCTTCTTCCCTCTTTCTCTTTTCCTCCTGGAAAACAAGGGAGATCAGCTAAGACTATAGCTTAGATATTATAATTAATTTGTGCATTTTGATTTTTTCATATGCCTCCTGCTGGGTTGCTGAAAGTGTAGTTCCTTTGTGTGAGAAAGCCTTTGTTTGCTTGAAACAGGGTTGTTTTTTTTTTCCACAGCCTGGCATAAATAACACTTTGAAAAATTGCATCACAAAACCTGCAGCACTGGGATTTTAGAAAGAGAGCATGAACAGCTTGAAACTCCACATAGCTCCACAGCGAGGAGAGTGTGGCTTTCATCTGACAGGCTGTTTAAGGATGGTTTGACCTCTTTCTTCCTTTACATGCTGGGAGTTAACTTCTCCTGTAAATGTCCAGCATAAATTCTTTTAATGCAAATTTCCTTGTCAAAACTACAAACAGACATTTGATCGAAGGTCAGCTCTCCTTTGTGTTCCTGTTTGATATAGAAATTTCCATTTCATCTTTGACTGTCATGGTCAGTTAAGGGAACTGTAGCCTGATGGGAAATTACTGAAGCATTTCATGTCCTCTCTCCAACAAGCCTTTTTTCGTCCCCTTTCATATCTTACGGGTGTTTTAATTTGAATACGTTTTCATTTTTTAATGGAACAGTGAAATTAGCTTTGAAAATGTAGCAGTATGACACTGAAAATTGCCTGCTCTTTAACTGAACGTCAATTTACTGCTATTTGATACTTGGGGAGCTGATCAAATGATCATTATTCCCTTACTGCTGGCTTCATTTCATGCTTAACTTGTGGATTTTTTTTTTTTTTATGGGGGCGGTGCCTGAAGAACAGGAATTGCATTAAATAGAAAATTTTGGAATATTTTATGTTTACTTCTTGGGGTTCCATGGCTCTGCCAGATCCAAGTCAGCATAGGGACCCCTGTGACTGTGGCACTGGAGCCCGTTGAAACTCTTGAGGTGGGGATGCTGCAGGGAACTGGCCACACTGAGATAGAGGATGATGCTGAAAGTAGCTAAGGAATGAATGCAAAGTCCCCTTTCTATCCACAATTACTCTCCTGGGAGATATTTTTTTCCTTTCTAGGAGCAGCTGCATGATTTAACTATTCTGCAGCAGGCTGTCCAGGCTGTTTGCCTTTCCAGTCCTCACTAAGCCCATCTGCCTCTTGACTTACAGTCCCATTAGCTTTGGACCTGAATCCCATGATGACATTTAACATCGGGGCACCTTTGGGAGTCAGGGGAATTTCATTTTATAGCTGTGGCCCTTGAGTTAAGTCTCCCAGAATGTAAACCAGCAACTCCGACAAGGCTTTGAGACACTGAACCTGTGCGATTTGCTTGAAAGAGCAAAGGAGGTTTTGCTAAAGCAGGGAACTGAATACAGCTCTTCCCATGCCCATATCCTGATCTCCATTTATCATTCTCATGAAATTTCTTTGGAGATCTCTACAACGTGGAAAGCCAAGCCTATGTCTAAGTCCTTGCAGGTTTAAACCAGTGCTACTGTATCCCTTAAATTATGCCCATGCAAGTGGAGAGATGTGTCTGTGTAGCTATGGGGCTGACAAAACCCTGGGGACAAGTGAGATTTGAGGACCAAACCCCAGATTATGATCACTGTACAGCTGTCAAAACCTAAAGTCACTTTGGGGGTCCCTGTCTGTTGACAAGGTCTGAAACTCAGTCTCTTTGGGGTTTTTGTTAACATGCACCATGATTGCTACTTAAAAAAAGAACTTCAGCTGTAACCATATCTAATGAGGAAGGTGGTATAATTGGACATTGCTGTGCCTCTAGGAAAAGCAGTTTGAAAGCAGATCTCTGCTGCAGGGCCTGAGATGGACAACAGCCCCAACAACTGCCCCAGGACTTTCATCTGTGAAGCTGCCTGGACCAAACATTGGGCCATGCAAAGGCTGTAACACAGGTGTGCATCCCTGCTGAGCAGATGAGAGTGGGCAGGAAAAGTGGGCATTCAGGAGAATAACGTTTAGGAAACAGTCTTAAACTTAGCTTTGTCAATACCCCTCAGGAGAGATACTGAAGCATCTTCCTCTCCTGCTGCAAATCTGTGCCCTGCATCTGTAATTGCTGGTGAATTGATTCAGCTGGTTTTAGTGCTATGTAGTTCAGTGAGAAGCTGTGGCTTTCCGACCTGTAGACAGCAAAAGGGACTTTCATGAGTGAGTCCTTCTATCGCTATTACTTAAAAAATTGATACCTAGGCTTGTTGTCTTGATTCCCTACCAAGTATAACTGTCTCCTGAGGGAACGGGAGGCCACGGGCCCCCTCTGTCAGGATGTAACCTGGGTCTTGCAGCATCCAGGATCGGTGTCTTCAACAACTAGCTCACACCAAGAGAGACTGTCCTTCGCAGTGACAAAAGGCATAAACACCTCCTTTGTCACTGATCTCTCTGAAATAAATCACTCCTTTAGGTACCAGAAATACTTCTTATAAATCAGAAACACTTTCCAGCCTGGCTCCAGCCAAGGTTTATTTCTCAGGAGCACCCAAGTCTTAAGGAACCAATTAGCCAGACAGCCTCGAGTCCCTGGAGCGGGTGCCTGGTGTTCCATGGGGCCTGACCCTTACCCTGAGTCCATGCTGGTGTGCAAGGAGTAACCCCTCTGGAGAAATGCACATGTAGCTCCAGAACACAGCCCTGCAAGCTCTCACACTGATGGCAAATACAAAGGAGCTTTTTTTTTTTTCCCAGATTGCTTCTATTTATTTTGTTTTCCTGGGAGTTAAGCTGATGAAACTACACACAGCGATTCATCATGGTCAGGAGAAATTGTATGAGACATCTGGAGGTGGTCACCTAATTAATGCATCTAATGTGCCCTGGATGGCTCTGAAATGCTTCAGCACTGTGAACAGTTGTGTGTGTGCTTGCAGGGAGTTGGGGCAGCATGGTGTCATCCAGTACTGTGTCCAGGCTAACACAGCTGGGGTGGCCCTCTGTGCCCACTGTCCCCAGGAGCCAAGCACACTGCTCAGCCCCAAATTTTATCTCAAATCCAGGTTTCTGCAGCCTAATATGACAAACGCTGCTCTGGCAACCTGGAGCCAGCATCAGATTGGGAAAGGGAGGAAAATGAGTTTGAAATGTGAACTTGTTGCCACAGAGAGCATATTTTGCCATTGAGGACCGCATGCTGGGAAGAAGGAAGAAGCAGGGCTGTCCCCTAGGGCTGTGAAAGTGCAAGGGACGTTTGTATGAATGCTGTCTTTTGGTGAAGGAGATGTTGTGATTACAGGGGTAGGGCTTGTGGGGCATCTGGGAGTTGACAAACCTGTGTGGATGGAAAAAAGATAGGTCAGGAAAATGCTAAACAACAAACAACAAGTGGCTGTGGAAGAACTGTCCTCTTTTCTAAATGGTCACCCTTCCTCAGTGAGGTTGTATCTTACCCTTAAGGGAATGTTGCCTCCATATGTAAAACTACTTAAGATCATGCCTTGGAAGACCTAAAATGACTGAGCTCCTCCCCACGTGGCTCTAGGTCGGACTCCCAGAGATCTGAACATCTCTCTTTGCTCTGTAGCTTTGCAAACCTCCTCCTTTTACAAGCATTTCCCCTTAGTTGTGCTGGAGCAGGATGACCACAGCTGCTGATCTGTAACTCACGATGATTGTGTCTCCTCTCAGCAAAAAGCCTTTTAAGCAATTTCTCTTCTCCTTTCTTATGTCTCCTTCTGTTATCTTCAAGAGCACAAGCTGGTTCCTTTTAGATGGAGATAGACGTGAGGCGGCTCAGACGTGCAGAGCTATATTTGCTAGGGAAGACTTTGTCCTTACTCAATGTCTGGGACCAAGTCGCCTTTCATTTATCCAACTAGAGTGAACACAACTTCAGCCTGCAACGTCCCACCTCTCCTCTATCGGGTGACAGTGACACCAGATGGCAGCAGTGGCCTTCGGATCCCAGCAGCGCTGCCAGCGCTGAGCAAAGATGCGGGACAGTGTTTTCTCTGCATCCCAAGTATTTGTAGGACAGCTTCCCTTTGCCCTCTCCTTTGCTGGGGCTCAATCAGCATCCATATGAGCTGTCAAAATATAATTGCACCGAGCATCTATATGCTGTAGTCATTTAGTGTGTCAAAACAACACAGAGACTCCAACTTAAAAAGTCAAGAAAGAAAATTTGTATCTTCAGTTGTGCTTTAATTAATCATTTTGTTGTAGCTTTGATGGCTTTGGTGCTGCATTGACAGGTGAGAGTAAAGATTAGGATTTTTGAAAGTCAGGAGGATTTCTGGGTGCCTGGATAAAGTGATTGCTAACTCTGATCATCTATTTTCTGAGGGGCTCTCTGTTGATCACACAGACTTGTGGCATCCCACCTCTTTGACCCTTGGTCTCGAGAGGCTTTAGAAGATGTTGGATGGCACTGGCTGCATCGTCAACAAGACTCCTGCCTGCGTGAGTCCTGACACTGCAAAGTCCTCCGTAGGGTTAGTATTAAAACCTTGGCAGAGAGACCAAAAGCCGGACTAGGAGGCCAAAGGCTGGGTCTAGAGGTGGGATTTTGGAGATGAATTCACCTAGAATTCATCTCCTTCACAGATGGGGAATACGAGGCCTTTACAATGCTCCCAATGCCTTGGCGTGTGTAGGCCAGGTGGGAGACTGGAGCAGGGCGTGCAACCTAAAGCACAAAGCAGCACAGTGGAGGAGAGATCCTCACAGGTCAGATGAATACGGCTTGATTTGGCTGGCTGCATCTCAGAAGACATTCAGGCCATGTGATGAACCTACCAACGTGCAGCAGGGCAAAATATTGCATACTCCATATTTTTTCTTGAAATAAATCAATTGAAGAAAGTTACATTAATTCTCTGGGTAGCAGTTTATTCTCTCACTTAAAATTATCATGTTGTGGTGCTTTAATCTCCTGAATGAGTTTTGTTTACGATGACACCCAAATATTTATTGATTTTTTTATTGATCTAAGGGCTATAAATTTACCTGTTAGTCACTGGATCACTCCAGGAATTATTAGTGTACTAACTGCAAAGAGAAAAATAAAAAAAAAAAGTTTGACTTGGATGATTGATTGTTCTGTGTGTTTGGGCAGAGAGTACCAGCAAGGAGAAAGAGCAGAGCTAAATCCCCTTGGCGGGGGGTGGGCCTGTTTCTGATGGGCAAAAATGGCAAAAGCCAAGTGAGTGCTGCCAGTACTCCTGTCTGTGTGGGACAGGCTGCCTGGCCAGGCTCATGCTTTGGATTTCTGAATGGTACCAAAGGTCACTTAAAATGGTACTAACTAATTCATATTGGCACACTTTAAAATAATGAGCACTTCAAGCAGCCTGGCAGAGAGACTAATTTTGTTCAACAGTGGAGACGTACTTTTACCTTAAATAAGAGAAATACTGAAACAGGCTACGATTCCTGCCAATAAGCTGTCTTTTTTTCTCTTAGATAACTGCATTTTAACTTCTCTGCTACTTGCATTGACCTGGTTTGCAACCAGAAATGAGTCTTTTCAGCTTAATTTATGTAGGACAGTGACCTTACAAGGAGTAGAGCAGAACATCTGGGTTCAGCTTTCTCTCTATCTGTGCCCGGTAGCTTTGGAAAATTCAAATTTTAAGCAAAATCTCCAGAGTCAGAAAAATCTCAGAAATGGCAGTAGCTGCGGATCCCAGACTGTTTCTTTATCTTCCTCCACAACCCCTGAGCAAATTGCAGCCCAGTAGGAGCCTGGAGGGGCCAGGAGAGGCTAGGATGGAAACCTCTCAAAGTGTTACACTAAAGCCCAGAACATGAAGCCCCTTCAGAAAGTACTAGGAGTGTCTCCTACACACTAATATCTTGAAAATCTCATTAAGCTCACTAGATAACTGCCACAGAAATAAGTTATCTCCTAGTGCAGAGACCCTGTTATGGCAGCCAGGGTTGGACCCTGCTCTTGAGTTACCAGTACTTATGACTGGCTGCATTACCTGAAACCAACCAGCAGCATGTGAACAAAATTGTGGGCGTTCACAACAGTAAGAGGAGCTTGTGCCAGCTTTGGATAGTAATAGCATTTAGGCTTTGCAACTTGGGATGCTAAGAAGGTGCTGCAGCATATTGCCTTGTAATAACATGAAGCAAAAGCTCAGCAGAAAGTCTGTGAACCAGATAAGATTGATTAAACAATTTCTAACCAACGGGGTTGCACATAAAAATTTTATTAAAACCTCAAGTGCTAAATTTATTTCCTGGGTCTGTCATCGCTATTTTTTTTTTTTTATTCAGTAGTGATAATTACTACATTAGAAATTAAATGAACCTCATATACTACATCTTTCAGACCTCCTAGGAGAGTTGTGAAAGTGATTTAGGGAAGTGAATTTGCTATTGTGCCTAATCAAGTTACAGTAATTGTCACCTATAATTTTAACTTGACTGCTATGTGTTTAATTGGAAGTTTTACCTTTCTTTTTCTGTAACTGAGCTTCTCTGTGACTGTTTTTCTACTTCCTATACCCACCCAAAACCCACTGACAGAAAACAAATCATTACATACAGCTGTGCAGTTACCAGCATTGCTCCTTGGTACCACATTGGCTTCTTCATCAATCAAGGTGATTTTCCTTGTGTGACAAGCAACAGGTTGTCTCCCTTGAAATCATAATCACAGCCGTGTAGATGTCAGTGGTAATAAAGGGGGGGTTCTGGTCCTAAAGGATCCTTAATTGGGCTGTAAGTATTGCAGCACTCTGAGAATCACAAACTTAAGCTAAGTCCTAGGTGTGTCTCATGCCTGCTGGGGTAAAAGCCAGTCCCCAGCAGAGCTATGAATATGTACTAACACCTCTCTGGTCGTTTTTGAGGGTGCCTCCTTTCAGTGGTGTGGAACCAGACTGATATAGCTATGTGTGGCCCTGGTTCTGTAGGTGCTTGGTCAGAGACAATCACAGGGACTTGCTGCCTTGCTCTCTACCTTGTGCTTCAGTGATACTGGGCCATATGCAGACACCTTAGAGAAGATCAATAATGAGTCCCTTATCCCAGTTCCCCCAGTCAGGCCCCAGCTTGTTTCCTCAATGAGCTCTACATTAACTGCCCAGCAAGCCAAAGGGTTTAGAGAGCAGCAGCAGGGGACCTGCAGGTGGGTGGCAAAGTAAGAGACAGCAGAGCCAAAGCCATCCCAATGCCCCTCATGGAGACCCCAAGCTACTTAGGCTGGAAGCTGGGCCAAGGGTAGCCTTGTGGAGGCTGTCAATGCCCTCCCAAATATGCATAGTGAGTTTAATGCACAGGTTCCCTTCTGTGGTCTGAGATCTGGGCAATTGCTCTGTTCACTCAGCTCTAAAGCACACCTGCTTGGTCCTCCTTTACTTTTGATGCTAAAGAAATGTGTCTATGTACATAACACACATGATTTTAGCCTGCAAGGAGGCAAGGTTTCTTCTGGATTTAGGGAAGATGGTGATGATTATAAGCATGGCAACTCTAAATGGGTTAATCTAATTATTGATCTTCAGCCCTCCTAGATGTTTGCCCAATATCAAATTGAAGAATGGGTCTGCTTCTGAGCATACTTATTCAGCATAAAGTAATACTTGCCCCACTGGAACTGCATAGTATATAAAACCTGTCCAATTTAGATTGGGATCAGGCCCTCCATCTTCAGGGTCTGTTAAAGATCCTTGCCAGAGAGGCTATATTACGCTGATGCAATTAATGGAAGGTATTTGAATCTATTTTATCACTGTAACACCCACAGAAATTATCATGCTTGTGTGGCTTTGCACTCACATTCTGGAGCAATGTGTGTATAATAGCAGCAACCTTGTCCCTGAATAATTCATGTTGTTTGTTAGCCACTTTTTAAGCCTTTCTGCTTAACCACAGAAGATTAGCATTTTTGTTGCTTTTTTAATCAAAGGTTTGGGGTGGGGGGAAGGGAGAGTGTCTCTTTTCTTTTTAGCTGACTTTAAACTGTTCCCCAGGCTTTCAGTGCACAACTTAGGTATTCAAATTGGGATATTTTGGCCTCAGAAGCATTTTAGCTAGCTCTTTGGCCTGTTGCATTATACAGCTTTCTAGTAAATCATGAATAAGTTGAAAGGCCTTCAAGCTTTTTTCCTAGTTTCTCAAGGGTCCTTTTACTACCTAATTTGTTTTCATCCCATGTTATTTACTGACTAACTCTAATCAACTCTCGTGGTATTGTTCCCATCCGCAAGTGGGGGAAAGTTTGGCAGGTAATGTGTGGCAGCACAGGGAGACTGAAAGATCCTGGCCTTGAAATGAATATAATTGGTTGGAAATTGGACCACATTCATTACATTTTGGAGTTCTCCTGAGCTTTGCCTTCAAGACAGGATGCTCCACTGTTGTAAAACAGCAAGGGTCTATTAGAGCCCGTGAGCTGCACAGCATCAGTTCAGAGATACTGAGCCTCAAAATCAACAGGAGGGATTTAAAAGCTGAAGGAAGGTCTTGCTCAGAACACAGAGTGGGATGAGAGTGCCAACCTTGGCAAATGCAGGGCTGGGGGTGCATTTCCTTTGCTCCCATCTTGGGGTGATTCAAAGTAGAGTTTGTTGGGGGTTAAAAAAATTAAAAGCAAAAAGTTGAGTTAGTGATCCCATCCATCCTGAATAGCCCAGGGAAAGATGACAGCAGAGATAAGAGAAGGAGTTTGCAATACCAGTAGCTGATGAGATGACAACAGGAGGCCACCCACTTAAACCAGCCCAGCACCTTGGCTGGGAGCTCCTTCTGCCTAAGAGGTCACTAAATCAGTGACAGAGCTCCTTTGATCGTCCGTGGATCCACACCAGCCCTTTGTGTCTGTGTAAACTAAAATCACTGGCATGCAACAACAGCCAAGCTGTGTTGGCAAGAGCGTATCACTGAAGGGGAGTATGTTTGGGTTGTCGTGCTGGCAGATTTAACAGAAATGTTGATATGTGCAGAGAGCTCTATGGACATATTTGGTGAAGGAGAGGTTGGAGTGAGATCATTGCTGTAGAAAACAAATTCCCTGTCTCTGCAAGGCATCTCTGCTCTCCACTGCTCTGTGTGCTCCCCTTATTTTCCATGTTCTTTCCTTCACTCTGAATCTTCCTCTGACATATTGGGTGAGGTCTGGCAGGGAATGGGGTGACAGAAGTCAGTATATGGCCACAGCAGTCAGTATATGGCCACAGCTGTTTGAGCGTGGAGCACTGGGGTGTGACATTCACAGCTTCCTCTGGCACTTGGCATTGGCTTATCTCCTCTTTGCAATTGCTACTTCTTTTCTTTTCCTCCCTATACCATAACATTCCAGAAACAAAACCAGGACGATTTTGGGAAACCAAATGGATTTTGAAAGAGATTGCTGTGTTAAATCCCAGACTTTGCAATGCAAACTTCCCAATCAAGCTAATTATCTAGAATGTTGGCATTGAGTTTCTCTTATTGACACTGTTCAAGCCTCCTCTCCTGGAACTGCAGCTCATTCTATCATGTGCAGTTGCCAAGAGGCAGTCCACAGCTCCCACACTGACATGTGGTTGAAATGACAGCTCCAGCTTTCACACACTGGTGCACTGTAGTCGCCAGGGAGTTTCTCTGCTCCTGTTCCACTATTAGGTTTCAAACCTCCCTGCTGAGTACCTGTCCTCAATTCACATCAGGTAAGCTTAGCTATGCATTGAATTCAGAGAGTGGAACTAATGCCACATTTCAGCTTTAAATAGAGGAGAACAATGAGACAGGGAGCCAGGCCTGGCCTCTGTCTGAAAGGTAAGGTCTTCAATACGCCAAAAGAATGAGATGCTCTACACTTAAGCATGTGTATTTTATCTAATTCCACATCTACCTCTGCCTAGCTGAATGTCAGACCTATATATTTGAGATGAAGTATGTATAACACAAAGTGTATTACACATATGTCTAGATTATGTATATAATGTTTAATGTGTGCATGTTTTGGTTCATTACTCTTGACAGGAAAGCTGTAACACGAGGCTCAGCAAATAAGTTCAGGAAGCTATACACAGCAATGGCCATTAGCAGACAGGAGCAGCCTCAACACATACATACTTTTCCTTTCCCCCCTGTTGATGTTTCTGTCACTGAAATAATTAAGTTCTGCCCCCAAATTTCATCTCCAGCACTCTGTGGAGAAGTGACTGGCTCGAAGCCAATGTTCTCCCAACCATTCCTTTTGCCTCAAAGGGACATTTATATTGACTACAGTAGAACTGGGTTTAAAATTTTAGGGACAAAAAGATGAATCTTTATTCAGATCTGAATAAAACCCTTATTTATAAAGATTTGAATCTTTTGGCTGAAATGTGTGGATATGCTACCTGCTAAAAATGGTACTGAATTGTATTACCAGGTCCCCAACGTGTACTTGCTATTTTCTTTGGCAAAAAGAGGGAAATTTTAATTTCCCTTCATTTGAAATTTAAAAAGGATGGTGAATAAGAGTGACTGCCCTGAGATTCTGGCTGCACAGTGCATGCAAGAAATGAGAACAGTTTCCGCAAGAAGAAAGTGGCACTAAAATTGCGTTCACTTTTAGCATTTAAACTATTGCTATGATTAGTAAAAGAACTGAGTTCTGAGTGCTCTTCATATCTATGACAAGCACACATGATGAATCCGAAAAGGAATGAATATCCTAACTCCTTTTCCATGCCCCTCAATTCCCTTGCTCCTTCTACTGCTGACAAGCTTTGCCTTCCAGTTTCTTTGGGGCAGCAGGAGTGATGGTCCATTTCCCAGCAGGTGCAGGAGAGCTGCAGAAGCCAGATCTTTGGAGACACTGGTGACCCTGCTGAGGAGTTGCTGCAGATGGCCTAAAAATCGTGCAAGGAGATGAAGGACATGCAGGGCCCTACCTGGCCCAGCTGTTCCTGCAATCACATTTGTTGGTTTGCTTTCTGGCTGATTAGCAACTTCAGTTTTGAAGGCTCATTCAGACTTTAAAATGAAATAAAAAGGGGAGATGTGTCTCTTGTAGTGATGGATCCTCCAGGGTGAGTGCTTTGCTGAACTCCAGTGTGGCTGTCTCAGATTTCCAGTGCTTCTAGGCTCACCTGGCACGTGACTCAGAACAATGTCATTTGGTATTCAAAGTGTGGAGAAAAAGAGCGAATCAGGCCTTTAGGTCAGGCTGCCTTTTTTCTGTACATGTGCTGAATGCCTTGTCCTGGGATGAGGCAGGAGAAGGTTACTGTATGGAGCTTCTGGGCACTGGTGGGCATGTACTATGCAAAGAAGTACTTTCTGTGATACCAGTTATCCATAAAATGAAACAAAAGGCACCCGAATCCCAGTCGGGGGGGTATGGATTTCTTCAGTTGAGTGTCTGACCTAGCACCAAAAAATTTAAAACCGTAGTCATTCGAGATGTGGCCTCAAAAGCAGAGCTTCCCTCAAATGCTGGATTGTCTTCTTGGCTCATGGGCTCTGCAGTCTCTTGGCAAACCTTGCAGTTCTTTTCTTTACTCAATTAATGGATTTTGCAAGTGACTCTCACCGTGGTAAGTGAAACTGGTCACAATCTCTCCAAGATGTAGGTAATTCCAAATTGTTTGCTTTTCATTTGCTTCTTACTTTCCTTCTAAGGAGTGCCGAGGGCCAAAACTCAAATCAGAAATGGACATGTGAGGCTCAAATGAGTGCTGAATAGAGGACAAGGGGCTGAGGCACAATGACTGGCAATTTCTGCATTGCAGCACAGCATGGTCCCATTTGGAGTAGTTGTTCTTAAATTCACAGATTGTGATAAGTTTTGGTAACAGACCAAAATAATTAAATTTAAATACAAATGGATGTTACGGCAGGAAAATACAGATATCTACATATGAATCTCTCATGTCAGTTTATCATCTATTTATCAAACAAGCCTAGGAAAGATCAGTAGTCAAGATATGGTGCTATTCAGTGTACTTGTTGAACGATTTTATGAAATCTGAAATCTTGGGAGCATTTCCCCTTTCCCCCCAATAGAAAGAAAATGAACACCCTGATAGCTCCAAATATTGTATGAACAATTTTATCTGAACTGTTTTTGCTTGGAAAGCTCTTCTTTATTCTACTAGGTTAAAGAGCAGGCATGTTGTCTCAGCACAGTTAAATCCCACAGCTTATTACCATGAAATATGTGAGCTTTAAGGATATGAAAGTGTTCCATCCAAGATGATATGAAAGTGGTCTGCCCAGAGAGAGTTCAAGGCCCCTTTGTAAGTAACGCAGTTCCAGGCTTTAAAGCTGTACCATGTGTCACAATTTTCAAAAAGGCAGTTCTCAAAATGGCCTTTTAGACTGGCAATTATTTTGCCATCTATCATCAAGACAGATTTTTAGAGAAATGAAGACATTCAAACGAATTCACTTTCAAAGTGTTCCCCTGCTGCTTCAGCGATGCAGTGGCAGGATGGGCAGACAGTCGAGCTAGCTAATGTTAGACCAGGCCAGGGTCCCAGGAGCAGCTTAATCACTGAAACTTTTGGAGCTTGAATTGGGTGGCTGCTCTGTATTACAGCTGGCATCATTGCAGCTTTCCTGTTGCTAGTATCTCCTTGGGCCAGATTAAAGTGACTGCAGTTAGACATAGTCTTACCTGGCAAAAGGATTAGTTGTTATCGCTCTTGCTGCTTTAGATTCTAGAAAGTCACCTTCCTTTTTGTATATTCTAACACAGTATTGGCAAATAATTTCCAGGAATCCACCCGTTGTCTGACTTCCACTTATTTGATTTATTCTGTTGCACAGAGACCTCGGAGGAAATAAACTTTCAGTCTTTTTAATACATAACAATTAAATACACTTTACAGTCAATAACAGATCAGGCATTCTCCCTGGACCTCATCCTAGTGTCCCTTCATTCAATAATAAAGCTACTTACCGAAAAGAAAAAAGGATCTAAAGCCACAAACAGAAAATAAAAATTGCCAGTGCCCAGAAATATGTAAACAGTCGGTCACATATTCATAAAGTCAAATATTCCAAACCAAATCCATAGAATATAAATTCTGCAATTGAATTTGGGTGGGACAAGTAAATAAGGGAAAGTAACGAGACATCTGTATCACAGCCCATTACTGAAAAAACTAATACCATGTATTAAACGTATTTCCTTATGAAAGCTGACCCATTGGGCTTTCCTTTGTACAAAACAGGTAAATACAGAGGCACTTATAAAAATATTCATACAATCCATTACCCATGTTAATATTGTTTATGGTTGTTACTTTTCTGCATTTAGTGAATAGGTCTGTAACACCACACTGCCCTATCTTGTTGTCGGATAGCATTGACTCAAAAGTAACCATTAGAAGTTAGATGTCTGAGACACTTTATTTTCTTTAAGCAACAGGACTTCCAAGTTATGAAAAGAACTCCAGTGTATTAAACTTCCAGTGTGGTTCAGGCTGAAAATATGAAAGGGAAAGATATTTTCCTTCCTGTTGCAGCTCCAGGGATTGTTCTTTGCATATTTATGTAAAACAAACAAACAAGGAAGGTACTGAAGAGAGAAATAACTGAAAAACACAGCAGCTCTGAGTGATGGCTTCAGAATTGCCCAGGGATACAGGATAGTGTTGAAGTGATGCAAGTTTACTGTACTCTCCCAGAAAGGAAGGAAATGTTGTTGCATCTATGCCAGCTTCTCTAATCAAGAAGGAAAACTACTTTTCTCTTAACCTTCTCAGCTCGTTCCAGGCAGAAGACGTACTTTTTATTTTGCTTTCCCATTTCTCCAACCATCTGTGCTTTTTGGGAAGTGTCTGCACCTTTCCTGTGGTTGAATTGCATCTTGGCTAGCAGCTGGGTCAGTTTACCTCTACATTGGTGCATTAAAGTCCCAGCTCTTAATTGCTAGAGCTGGCTGAGCCACCAGTGACCTGTTCCTTTGGAGGTCTGTAAGGGCTTTTCCACACAAGCTGCGGAGTTTTAATACTATACCCACATGTAGGTAGAAGCAAAAATGGATGGAGAAGGGGCAACAAGAAGAAGTCATTATTCTTTTCGGTTGTTACCTCTTCTACCACTGCAAGGGTCTGTTTGATCTGGGCCCTCTGGGCCCTCTGGAAGTAGAGAGGAATGGTATGGAGATGAGATTAAACTACTTACTAAATCCTGTGCTGGAGACAAGGTCAGAAATACACCTCTTCCTGCTCTGCAAGGGGCATATTTCCCCTTTCCATGTGGTTTGTTTTACAGAGCTGCCAAGAAGCCTGGGGCATCTGGGTCACGTTTGCTGGCAAGGGAGATTTCAGAGGCTTCAGGTTTGATATGCAGTGTTTGTTCCAAATAGCTGGGAAGCCAGTTATTGTTTAAGTGGTGCTTTCAGGAATAAGAAATTAAACATGCACAGATGTCTATGAAATACCAACAGGAATACTTTACCTGCGAAGAGGCTAAAGCTAATTCAGTCTCAGCGAATGCTCTGGCAGTGCCACATTTTCTGTTGGCAGACGGGGCTCTGATGCACACCTCTAACACAGCCATGAGAAGCTTAAGGGTCCTGGTGTGTTAAGGAGGGATCACCATGACAATACAATTAGAGACTTGACAAATTGGAACAGGGCTCATACTCTGAGCCTCCTGTAGCCCAAACAGGGCTGATTCCTTTGAGATCACAGTTGGGTTATGCCTCCTGAAAAATAAGGTTTCACTGGGACCAAACTCACTGGATCTCATCTTTCGGTCCCCTGTGTAGAGTAGATCCAGCAGAGTACAGATTTCTTGTCTCTACACAGTCACCAAGCCTTCTGTGTTGGGCTCCTAGGAATTGCAGACTGCTCTTGCGAAACCGTATGTTGCGGTGAATGAATGGTTATTTTGTTCTGAAGTGACTGCTCCAGAATACATCAGTGTCACATCACCTAAACACCACCAGTCACCCAGAGTTTCAGTAGCTGCTGGGACTCGTTGAAAACAGCAGAGCTTGTCATTCTGAGATTAAGGAGGGATTAGCTGTGCGATTTCAGTCAGCGTTAAGAGGAAGGTTAAGCACTTTGGGAGGAGGAAGTGCGTGTGTGCGTGTGTGCACACGTGTGTCTTCCAAAACAACAGATGGTTTCAATAAAGTTGCTCCTGCTGCTAGGAAGTGGCACTTCTCGACATTAGCAGAGCCGTATCTCATCAGGGTTCTTGTATCTACCAGCCTGTCTCAGCAAGGCCAAATCCACTGTACGGTATGGGGTAATCAGAAAAAGCACTCCTGTATCTGCCCCATTAATTGCCCCCTGCCAGTCCTCCCTCTAACCTGACGTAATGCCCACTGTGCTCAGTGTGGCAGGATCGATTGGCTTTGAAGGGCAACTCCCCTGTAATGATCCGCAGTTCCCCCCAATTGAACTGCAGCAAGAACTGTCTTTTTAAAGATTCTGCAAGAAACGTGATTTCTTGGAACCTCTAAACAAAAGCCTCTCTGCTTCAATCAATATATCGATGTATTAAATTATTGTGCAACTAAATTAATGTGTCCCTTGGTGACAGAATTTCAGAAAATGAGCTGTGTTTTATGCATTAAAGACAAACTGGTAATAGATTGTTTTCCAAGGTTAGCTTGTTCCACAGTGAATATCAAGATTTTTTCCAATTAAAGTATCAGGAGCTTTCAGAGTGCAGTTGTATCAGCTGCATTACTTCTCACAGAATCACAGTATGAACTAACACATACAAATAACTGAAGAATGGTAAATATTAGTAATTGAGACCTGTTTGGGATACAGCAAGTGATATTTTTTACTACTATTATATTTAATTTTATAGTTAAAACAATTTTGCTGGAATTTTTTTTTTTTTTTTCAAAACTCAAGGTATTAATGAAAAAATGACCAAAGTGTTGCTGTGAAAAACTAAGAACTCTTGTCAAGCTTCTGCAAACCCTACTTTCCTCTGTTTGGATGGTGTGGCTGGCCTTTCCTTCACGATGCCCTCCACTATTCAGTGAAAACCCACCACACAGGAAATGTCCAACACACAGACAAAAAAGGAAAAGGCTGCAGTGACATCCTCCTGCAATTTAAAACTAAACATGATATACAAAATGAAAACACAAAAATTAATATGGATTAAAAATTGTTCCCTTTTAAAGCTGCTTCAACGATTTTTTCTTTAAACTTTGGTCCAGTTGCATTTATTACCTTCACTTTGACAACAGGAGAAAATATGGGAAGTCCTGTCCAATACTGTGTAGCAAGAGTTGGACCCTCCAGAAGTGCTCTGTGTTTCATCTCTTGTGCAGCAGGAGCACTGGGGATGGTTCGAGCAGTTCCCCAACAGATGACACAAACTGACCATTTGCCATAAATCTGATGCTCTCTTGGTCTTTACACTGAAGGCAGATGAGCCCCAGTTTTCTAATCAACTTCTTCTGTAGGTGCAATGCAGGAGGGAAAATTTTTCAGTAGTTTCATTGTTTGTTCAAATTTTTTTTCTTGGTATTTTCTATGTTCAAAATTTTTTTCCTGGTATTTTCTAAGTTCTCAAATATCTGAAAAAGTGAGTATTTTTTTCATTCTCTCCTGAAATTTTCCTTCCCCTCTTTTCTTGCTTGTGCTTATGACAAAGACATTCATTACTCTGAAGGTAAGAATCCAGAACAAGCAGTGCCGGTTCTGAGTTCATAAGGGGGCCAATGTTTCTAATCACTTATAAAAGACAGACGTGGACTCTGTGTTCATTCTCAGTCGATATTATTTCATCTTTATTTTTGAACTTCTGGAATATCAAATGGGAAAAAAACCTTTCTCCATCAAGTGTTTTCAGCTGTATATTTTCAAGCTGTATCTACAGGAGTGATAAATTAGGTGTGAAATTAAAGCATATGTGAAAGCATCCCAGTCCCTCAATAACCAGGACATTTTGGATTCTAGCAAAATCTTAAAATGGTATCATCAGCTTCAGTTCATTGCTGGCCAGAAGAATTAAACAAAAACACAAGTCCATACTGCTAGAAATTATTACAATATTGATAAAGAAATTTAGATCAATGTATCTTCACAGCTCCTCATTGTCGCCTGGGAAGGAAAAATCCATGAAATTAAGTGATAGTAAAATAAAGTCAGCACCAAGCCAAGAACCCAATTTTCTGACTTGCAGTTCTATGCTCAACTACTGGGTCTGCATCGCTTCCCAGGTGAAACAAAGACAGAAGAGAGAAAGAAAAGGATGCAGCAAAAGGAAAGGGAGATGGAACTCACTAAGCACCTTGCAATTTCTGAAAGAAAGTGCCATTTATAACACTCAGCTTTAACATGCTAAGTGACTGCCGCGGATTTCAGAGCAATATGCTTTTTATTTTGCACCTGAGAGATCCAGCAGATAGTATGCAAATAGGGTGAAAAAGCCTGGTCCTTGGGACTTCCACAGGAGTGCAACACTGTGCTCAATGCCCTGAGTGCAAGGGAGTGCTAATGAAGGTTTGCAGAGAGGGGAGTGGGTGATGGCATTTTACACTTGAGAGACTTCAGACTAGGAGAAAGTGCTGGTATCAATGTCTCTTAAAGAATATTTAAACTTGTTTGTAGGGCAATTTACTTGCTTCATCAAAATCTTAGAGTTAACCTATTCCAAGAAAAGCTGGTGCTCCAAAGTACCGGTTCAGTGTGATCTGTATTTGAAAACATTCTTCATTTCGCTTCTGAATTTTGAACACGAGTCCAGCACAGTGTAAGTGTCCACACCAAAGGAAATTAACTGTATCAGGCAATGTCATTTGCTAAAAGGTACGAGTGGAGGTATTCTCCTTCCCTTCGTTTTATATTTCTAGGGACAATTTCACAGGCCATGCCATTGCTGAATGGGGAAATTGGAAAACTGCAGAATCGATTTGCAGACGTGAAGTTCTATTTTCTTTTACACCTCCTTCATCAGAGTCTCTATCATTCCTGTGCTGTGTGGCATTATTATAGGTAGCAGCGGGGACACCACTGATAATTGCTGAACTAGAGAAAAGCTATGCCTTGCAAGTGAAAGAAAAACTACATCAGCAGCAGTCAGAGGACACTGAGTGGTACTATACTTGCCTTAAATTCATCTGCTTTTGAGCATTGGTAATGTACCCATTCTACATTATTTCTGCCAGTTAAAGGGAAATGTATTTTAAAAATCTTATTTAAATCGGTTTTGTTTGCTTTTTTTTCTTAGCAAAACAAACTTCCCAGCTAAAAGCTGTATTAAATCTATTTTGATTAAAACCAGAAAAATAAACTAGACTTCAGAATGCTTCCAGTATTTGTTAATTATTCTTTCATTAATTCTGTTTCACGAGGGAGAAAAAAGCCCTCTTCCACAGCACACTTCTGGTAATGATTCTGTTACCAGGAATGAAAACAGTGGCTTGAGAACTGGAAAAGTTGGTGACTATCGGCCATTTGATCTCCAGGGTGGAGAGAGAAACGTGCTTTGTGATAGTAAAGGTCATTGGCAACGAACTGGTTGCTTTGCCTGCATCACTCAGCTGCTCTCTGAATACGGCTGTTATGGCTGATCTGGCTAGTGGGTGCAACAATGAGGAAATAAAAGGAACACCCAGTGTGACAAGCTTCCAGACCAAGGAGCTGATTACAGGTCTGTCATTGAAGGTATCAGTTGAGCCTTGCACAGCTCCAGATCTCCAGAGCCTGCCCCGACCACATCCTTGCAGAACCAGCATGGTGGCAGGCATTTTCTTTTCCCCCTTTTCTAGTGTTTTTCCAGCAGTGGCCTCGGTGGCTGCTGTCCCCAGCCTGCTGGGCAGATGGCTTCTGGGAGACACCTCTGATTGCCCTTGGGAGCTCAGCGAGCTTTGTCCAGGAGCTGAAGGTCAGTGTGGATGGAAGAGAGGCAGCACAAGGCCTGATAAAACAGGAATTGAGGGGTAATATTTATTTATATTGATACCAAAAATGCTGGGAAATAAATTCTCTAAGACTCATTTTGGAGTTTTAGACAGCAAGCATCCTTTAACTCAGAGCCGGACGCATGAGGGAATGATTTCAATCAATCATGCGTAACGAGACAAGAGCTGGGGGCAGAATATATTTCCCACTTACATGCATATGTATAAATTCTCCCAGAAATCTCATGCATATTCTACTACTTTCCAAGGACTAATTTTAACTTTATTATGAACTTCACAACAGGCAAGCCTCTGCTAATTAGAGCTTTGGAGCTAGTTCTCCGTCTGACCATGCATTCTTAGATAAGGAAAGAAGTATTGTTTGGGAACAGCAGTTAAAAAAGCCTAGTATGAGAACAGTCTGTGTCTGTCTAACTTTGAAAAAATACTGTTGCTTTGAAAAAATACTGTTGATTAGTGCTTGACTGAAGACAAGTAGGAAAGAAATTCTACAGAAAACTAATTGTAGTTTAAACAAAATAACTCTTTGTAAGAGTAACTACTTCTTGCATCAATATTGACATCAATGTTGTATTTATTTATATTTATAGGGGGTCTGTTTCTGCCGGGGCCGCTTTAGGGCAGGGCGCTGACGGATGCGCACGGGTCCCTGCCCGAGGGCTCCAAAATGGCCGCCCCCCCCCCCGGGATTCCGCCTCCTTGTTGCTACGCAACAGACAGGGCCCGCCCCCTGCAGCCGCCGCCTGAAAACTACCACTCCCGGCATGCCCCGCGGCGGGCCCTGCAGCTCCCGGCGTGCCCCGCGCCGAGCCCGCACTACATTTCCTGTCAGGCAGCGCGCCCAGCGGCCAATCAGCGCGCCCCGTGTTGGCAGGTGCGAGGAGCCGGGTTGGCTTCCGCGGGCCGCGCAAGGGAAGCGGCGCCGGTGACATTTCCTTTCGGGCCGCCCCCTCCTCCCGCTGCCGGAGCGGGGCCCCGAGAATGGCAGCGTTAGGAGGTCGGTGCGGCCGGGCCGCGGGGACGGGGGGAGGGAGCGGCCTGTGAGGCGAGGCGACCGGGGAGGGGGGAGCCGCTGAGGGTTGCGGGGCCTGGGTGAGGGTCGCTGCGGGGACCAGCTCCGTGTGAACGAGGCGTGGCTGGGCCCTCGAGAGCTGGTGGGGCAGGGGTGCTTGGGTGGGGGGCCGGTTCCAGATGGGAGGTGTCCATGGGGCTGGGATCGGGGGGGGGGGGGCTGCCGGGTGGGGGGTGGGGGGGGGGGGGGGGGCTGCCGTGTGGGGAAGGAGCAGGGAGGTTGGGGGGGGGGGCATACCGTGTGTGTGTGTGGGACAGGGAGGTGAGGCAGTCCTGCCATGTGGGGAAGGAGCAGGGAGGTGGGAGGTGTCGGCTCAGAATGAGGAGAGTGCCAGGGAGGTGTCTGTGGGGCTGGGGTCGGCGAGTGGGTGACGGCCTGTGTGTGGGGAGAGAACAGGGAGGTGAGGGGCCTGCAGTCTGGGGAGTCGGTTCCGAATGAGGAGGCTGTCTGGGAGGTGTCTGTGGGGCCGGGGTCAGGGCCGTGGGAGAGAGTCGGAAGGTGAGGGGTGGTGCTGGGCTTTGTTAGGATGGAAGGAGGGACACCTCCTCCCCAGTCTGTGTGAGGGAAGCTGAGACGAGCAGGATGTGGTGAAAGGCTTCTATGAAGGTGGGTATGTAGGGGGTGGAGAAAGGAGAGGTGTCTGATTAATGGGGAGAATATTTTGGAGAGTTGTCTGGGAGGAATAGTTAGAATTTTGAGATGCAAATTAGAGGAATATTAAAAATGGAAAATGCTGTTTGAGATGGGAGGGTGAAAATGAAGGTAATGGAAGTGGTAAAGTTTTATGGGGTGAAAGCTGTTACGTGAACGGTGTCAAGAATTAAACAGAAAAACTGGAAAACAGGGTTGAGTATCTATCTCAGCACTGGAAGCTGCCTTGACTGCATGTGCTCATTGCCCCGGTGACTGGCAGCATTAGAGAAGAACTATTTTGCATCTTTTTGACTGTTAGAAAGTAAATGAAACTCTTCTGCAGTGGTAGCTACATCTAAGTTTTCTTGTACATCACTGCTTTTCTGGGTGGAAAGCCTTGGAACCCATCTATCTAGCAAAGTATTACTTGGAATTTGCAAGTGTTTAACATTGTTTCTAAACAATTACAGATACAAATTCTTCCCTTCCCTAATGAGTGGTTATTTTTGAATGTTACTGTGATAAACTCCTCTATTGTAGATCTTACCTTTAAGTATTTATTATTGTATTTTTTTTTTTAAAAGTGTTTTTGAAGACTTTTTCTGACAGTAGTTTGAAGACACACTGACAATATTTGGCCCCAAGTGTGCCATGTGTGCCTAGCAGTAGATCCTAACTGGTTTAACTGTGACTGATCTCAAAGCTTTTTTTGCCTTCTGAGTAAGAGAAATTCTAACTTCTATGTATCACCATGAGTTAGAATTTAAATCTCATATTCATTATCAACATTGTTTGCTGTCCTCTTTGCCCCCTTGAGTTGCCCAAAATTTGTTTGAAGCATTCTCTGTCGCAGTCAGCAGCTTTACCCGATTTGCAGCTCTTACCATGTAATGTTTTTCTTTTCAAGCACTCCTTTGTTGTTGCATAAATTTTGTTGCTGTTACGAAACAGACTTTTGAGCACGAGATATTGCTTAATTTTCACTTTGGGATATACTTCATTGGGTATCTCACATATTACTCAGAATCATATGCTCCACTTCTTATGTTTTCACAATGATATGCAAGCTCCTTCGTACCTGAATAATTTTAAAAGGCAATATTATTTTATTTGTAAAGAAAAACATTTAAGTGTATATAGACATTTGTGTGAATTTAAGTTTGTTGCCCAACATGTTTACTGTAGGGCTGTTTCTTCTTGAGTCTACACCATTAGCCATCCCTTGTGTAAGTTAGGGGCTGGTTCCCGTTTAGGTGTAGAGTTAAGCACATAAACATAGGCTTGGGGAATGGTGATGGGAGAATGACCGGAATGGTACACTGAGGGACTTACTTTATTCTTCTGCATTCTTTGTTTTTTCATTTTATACATAAGTAAGCATTGTAATTATTGAGTTAATTTCCCCCTCCCCAGTAATATTTAATAAATATGCAATATTTATATGATCTGTTTTTTCCTTAATGCATATGATTTTGTAGCTTAGTGATACCTACTTGTACATTGGGGAAAGGAAAAAATAACTGAGGCATCTTTATATCTTTGTTCATCCTGGAAAATGTTAGACTTAGTATTGATGAATGGTGACAGTGGGGAAGTATGGAATATTAATTTGTGCCAGTTCTTGTTTGTGCATGGGGTTTCGTTTGATGCGTGTGGGTTTTCTGGGATTTGCTTTGGTTTTTTGTTAAACAGTTTCAATTTTGCTTTGTAGAACCAAGTAAGTTTTCACAAACACTGAACGGAATTCCTTCTTCAAACACAGTCAGCAGTGGAATGGACCCTTTCCATGCTTGTAGTATTCTTCAGCAGCTTAAAACTATGTACGATGAAGGACAATTGACAGATATTGTAGTGGAAGTGGATCACGGGAAAACATTCTCCTGTCATAGGAATGTTCTTGCTGCGATCAGTCCTTATTTCAGGTACAATAGTCCATTGTTCTAGTAATCAAAAGGAGAATTTTAACTTATTTTCGTTAAATGAAAAGTGTAAATAATCACAGCTGTACTAATATTCTGTGTAACTGTCCATATCATAATGCACCTAGTAAGTAGAGATTGTTCTCTTGATGTCAATGAAACAGAAATTCCATTTCTGTTTATCAAAGGGGAGTTTCATTGGAGAAAATGTGACTTTAAAAAAAGGAACAAACAAAAAATGCCTTTAGTATTGAGACTATCTTGGATACAGTAAAATGTATTTAAACTACTTGTCTTCTTTTAAAGTTATATATTCTAGCATGCTAGAATATGTGTATGAAATAACATGCTGACAGTTGAGTGCAAAGACTGATGGGTATATCAAGAGCCTTGCTTGTAAACTGAGTGAATTTTAATTTGGAGTATTAATATTTTAACACGAGATAAGTGGCAGACTGGAATTTCTTAATTTTTTATCAGTAAGTCTAGAACTCCTCTTATATTTAGGTACCCAAACAGAATGGCGTAACAGTGATAGATGTATTTGTACTGATATAAGAGCAAGTGCATTGGATTTGCTGTACAGTAATTTCATTTCTTATACCTGTAGTTAGAAGGTAATTACAAATGAACTGCTAAATGTTTTTCTTTTATAGATCTATGTTCACTAGCGGCCTTACAGAGAGCACCCAGAAAGAAGTTCGTATAGTTGGTGTTGAAGCAGAGTCAATGCATTTGGTATTGAACTATGCATATACCTCCAGAGTAATGCTGACAGAGGCCAACGTTCAAGCTTTGTTCACTGCAGCTAGTATTTTCCAGATCCCTTCCATACAAGACCAGTGTGCTAAATATATGATCAGTCATTTGGACCCACAGAACTCCATTGGGGTGTTTATCTTTGCTGATCACTATGGTCATCAGGAACTCAAAGACAGATCCCAAGACTACATTCGTAAAAAGTTTCTGAGTGTCACCAAAGAGCAAGAGTTTCTTCAGCTGAGAAAAGACCAACTGATAAGTATACTCGACAGTGATGATTTAAATGTAGACAAAGAAGAACACATTTATGACAGCATTATAAGGTGGTTTGAGCATGAACAAAGTAAGAGAGAAGTGCACCTTCCAGAAATATTTGCCAAATGCATCCGTATGCCTCTGTTGGAAGAGACATTTTTAGAGAAAATCCCTCCCATGTTTGCACAGGCTATGGCCAAAAGCTGTGTACAAAAGGGACAAAATAGTGCCAATGGCTATACACAACGTCTTGGAATGACCGCTTCTGAAATGATCATATGCTTTGATGCTGCCCACAAACACTCAGGAAAGAAGCAAACAGTGCCTTGTTTAGATTCGGTCACAGGGAGGGTGTTTAAACTATGCACGCCACCAAATGACTTGAGGGAGGTTGGAATTCTTGTGTCTCCTGATAACGATATTTATATTGCGGGTGGTTACAGACCAAGCAGCAGCGAGGTCTCCATTGACCACAGAGCAGAGAGTGATTTTTGGATGTATGATCACTCTGGCAATAGGTGGATTCCGAAAGCTCCTTTGTTGCGAGCCAGAATAGGCTGCAAACTGGTTCATTGCTGTGGTAAACTGTATGCAATAGGTGGTCGTGTTTATGAAGGAGATGGGCGGAACTCACTCAAGTCTGTGGAGTGTTATGACAGCCGAGAGAACTGTTGGACAGCTGTGTGTCCAATGCCAGTAGCAATGGAGTTTCATAGTGCTGTGGAATATAAGGATAACATCTATGTTTTACAGGGTAAGGTGGTTTGACTACATGATGTTTTATTGGAAACGGGGACTGTTCAGTCTGACTGCGCACTCTTAAGCACCTTGAAAAACCCAAGTTTCCTGAACGTTTAAAGAGTACTCTGGGGCCATGGGGTGGGAGGAAAGCTAGGGAGAGCAGTGGGCAAGGAAGAGTGAGGTTGCTGTTCATGTTTTTGTGTTCTGGGAACGTGTCACTAGGCTCTAATATTGAGTTATCGCATAAATGGTATTCTTGGTAGCATTCTAAGTTAACAGGATAGTATTAAATTTTATTGTGAAAATTATTTATTAGATCTTCTTTATCTGGGTGAAATGCATTAGTGTTGAAGAAAATCTATTGTCCTATGAAGAAGCACTTCATATTTTATTTAGTTAAACCTGTGAAAATTCCTGGTGTCTGTATTCTTGGTGACTTTTAAGAGTCAATTACCCTCCACAGGCTTCTGTTTCTTACCCTACCCTGCTTTTTGAAGTTGTCCTGATAATGAGAAAGATCATTTATCTCTTTCTAGTTAGCTCTGTTTCTTTGGTAGTAATTATAGTACTGCCTTTACATCCTTTCTTCTGGTAAGTGATTGGACTTTTCGGTGTGTTAGGTAATGATTCTTAAATTAATAAAAAAGATCACTATGGTAATGGATCAAATAATTTATTCTCCCCTTTATTTATGGAGAGCTTATATAAACGTGTATATGTATATATGCATGATCCATGTAGCAGTCTATAGTTAAAATTGCTGAGACTGGTCTATGAGGCTGTAGTAACAGTCCCAAGAAGTGGAAAGAAAGGAAGGGGGAGTGTCTTAGTTATGTTTTGCTGAGGGCCAACTCTGTAAATACCTGCAGAAATTGGAATCTTAGATCCATACCAGTTCTCTCCGTGGGGGTCTCTCCATACAAAGCTGGACCACAGGAAAGAACCAGGATTGACGATATTGTAAGGTCATTGTTATTTACCAGAAGAACTCAATCTGATTTTTTGACTTTGCATTCCTGCCACTCAGTAACACTGGTAGGATTCTGCGTGATTTGTGGAGAGTTTTCTTCTTCCATTTTTTCTGTATCAGATTTTAGTCTTGTTGGTTGGGGCTTTAAATAATTCTGTTACACCAGCAAGTTCTCTCCGTATCTCTTCTATGGGGTCAGCCATTTGCTATAGGTGGTTAAAAAGGAATACTGAAGAATATATGACTTGATAGAGTATTTGTTTGTGCCTTAAATGTTTATTAGAACTACTAAGAAGTGAGTATTAGAATCTACAGAATAAGAGTGCATCTTGTTTACAAATTTCAGCTGCACTAATTCTGTTCTTCAATGATTTAAATGACAACTTGATGCTTGTATAAATAAGCAAGCTACTTCACTGTGCTAACCAGCAAATTATAAAGATTTATGCTAGGGGAAATGTGCAACTTTGCTGAGTGTGGTACAAAACCTTGATTGAGTTGCACTGAAGTAGGATAAAAAAGTTATTGAAAGCTAACTTTTCTAGAGAAATCTCTTAAGTTTGAAGCAGTCAGTAAGGATTGATGAAAGTGAGAGTGTCAAAATGCCAATGGAATGGAACCGTAGGAGGTTATGCTGTGGAACAAAAAAGGATAATAAAAAAAGGTGTTATCTGTAAATCTTAATCTCTCCAGCTATATTCCACCCATTTTACTTTATTCTTTCTCTACTCTTTGTTACACTTGAGGTGCTTGGTTACACAGCAGCTTGGTTAGAATTCTGAAAATAGCCATGTGAAGTTGTATACGATTTCATTTGTACTAATACTTGGCAAATGTTAGGCCTTTCTTCCCCCTGGCTTTAAAAAAGAATCTTGTGGTCTTTATCCGTGTTGTTTTCATCAAATTAGCAGAGCGTGAGTTTCCAGTCAGTTGAACTTCCATTATGTACAGTCTGTAGGTGCTACTCTGTGCAGTCACCAGAAGAGGTGTTGTAAAATCTAATCACAAAACTAACGATGAATCAGTAGCTTCACTCAAATATTCAACTGGCACCCTTTTCAGCAAATCAACCTGAATGTGTAACCCAGCCACCTGATACAAGTAGCTTCAAAATCTGTGTAGTGCAGGACACAACTATTTGCTTAGATTTAACAGTTTTCAAGCACTGAATTCTGAGACTCCCCAGTCTGTAGAGGACACATGAAGACATTAAAGAGTGAAACAAATACTGCAGACATTTCAAGACTGGAATTTTGAAAGGTTTTGTCCCAAATTAAGTATGGTTTAGAAGTAGTAAAGGATAGCTGGGAAATAAGTAAAACATTGTATTTCTGATATGCTTCACATTGGCTCTTCAGCTGGAATAGAAACTCAAAGTAATTTTTGCTCATGCTGTTAATATTTTTGTAATGCACTTGGAAAAAGCAGGCAGTGATGCTGGGGTTTTTATGGGATCGAGGCTTTTAAACATTGGGAGACCATTTCTGTCTGTGGAAAAACGTGCCTGAAAGCTTAGTAGCTGCAGAATTGCTGTTCTGGAAACGAAGCATAAGTTATGTTTTATTTTTCCTCTCTCTTTTCAGGGGAATTTTTTCTCTGCTATGATCCTCAGAAGGATTACTGGGGATTTTTGACCCCAATGACTGTGCCTAGAATCCAAGGCTTGGCAACTGTGTACAATGACTCCATCTACTACATAGCTGGAACCTGTGGAAACCATCAACGTATGTTTACCGTAGAGGCCTATGACATTGAACAAAATAAGTGGACTCGAAAAAAAGACTTTCCATGTGATCAGTCCATTAATCCATATATAAAACTCGTACTTCTCAAAAACAAACTCCATCTGTTTGTCAGAGCTACTCAAGTCACTGTTGAAGAACATGTTTTCAGAACCAGCAGGAAGAATTCACTCTACCAGTATGATGAGGTTACTGACCAGTGGCAGAAAGTGTACGAGACTCCAGATAGGCTCTGGGATTTAGGCCGGCATTTTGAATGTGTTGTTGCTAAATTGTATCCGCAGTGTCTTCAGAAAGTTATTTAAATTTTATTTTCCAGTAACAGGCCTTAGTGATTTCAGTGGTGATCTGATGCTAGAGAAAAACATGTCTTAAAAGAAAACAAAGAAATTCTGTCAGTATTTATTGTAAGCTGAAGCGGACAGTTTTTTTGTATATGGGGATGGGTGCTCTTAAAGGTTGCAGTCTGGGGAGATAATTACTGGTTCAGTTTCATATTTACTGATTTTTCTGGGAAATGAGAAGGAGGTTACAAAGTGCAATTATCAGCATTTTTTTTCTGGTAAACACTTAATCATGTCATACTAGAGGGGTGTTTTTGTGGTAAGAGCAAATTAAGTGGAAGAGCCAGGATAACTATGCACTACGGTGAAAAAATCTAGCATTAATAGCTAAGGATGTCCAAGATGTTTTGAAGTGACTTTTCTTTTTTTCTCTTTTTTTTAAATACGGGTAAAATTTGAGGCAATATCACTAAGGTTTTTCTTTTAATTATTATTATTAATTTAGATTGAAAGTACGTAGAGTAATGATAGATCCTGATTCATAATGATCTTTTTTGTACTGGTTTTGAAGTCTAAGATGTTTGTGTTCTTTGTGCACTACAATTTGGGAGGAAAAGCTCAAATCAGAATTGGAACGTGGAGTACCTTTGCCACGGACAGAGGCCTGTTCACATCACCCCACCCGTTCCTGTCTGTGGGGTTTTGTTAAAATTGAGCTTAATGATGGGGAGGGCAAGAAATCCCAACACCCCTTTTCTGCCACATGGAGGTAGTGCTGTAAAAACATTTTTTTCCACACTGCTTGAAACCTTTTTTTCATCCCATAAAGGGCTTTAACCCAAAAGTTGATGGTGCTAGTACACTTATAATACTTGTCTGAAATGGGCTAACCTTATGCTACTGTTTAAGACAGCCTGTTATTTTTCATGGAGTGTGTGTCTGTCTTCAGGCCCTGTCCTGTCATCAAATTGTCTTTTTTAACATATTTTTACTGCAGTGGTGTTCTTGCACAGAATGGTGACAGGATATGGCCTTAATACTGATTTTACTTTTCTTTTTGTGTGGAGTGTTCATTCTGTCTCCACTAAAGTACAGTGCTGTGTGCAGAGTTGGCATGCGCTCCAGTAATTTTGAAAAGTGTGGCTTAACTTTACAAGTTATTTTTCTTCCTGCAGTCAAGTCCTCAAATTCCTTTTATTTCATTCATATAATGTGAAAATTTGCACTACTGAGCTGTCTTCATTATCCAGTGTATTAAATCAAAATTGACAATAAGTGTCCATGGCTTAAATAATCTTAGATGCAAACAGAGAATAGAGATCCAATATATTGCAACACTATTCTCTATGTATTGAACATTTATTTTTAAGAAGTAAATAAGTTTAAAGTTCAGCCTCTACTTCAGTAGTGAAAACTTGATTTAAAAGGGAAAAGATGAATCTTAAAACTCATATCAGCTGTAATTTGCCAGGTTTAACTTGTTACAGTTCTAATTTTGCACAACTTTGAGTATGTTATCTTACTCTTCCCTGTTTTCTCAAATCGATCGAAGTAAACCAGGTGACTTGAAATGGCAATGACCATCACTGATGTAAGTGCTTACCATTATCTGGCTTAACAACTGATATTTCAGTAAGACAAATATTTAGCTCGTTGTTTATCCCTCTGGCATGGCTGAGGATTTGGATAATGTTTATTTATTATGTGGTCTTACTGTTTCCAAATGGAATCTTTCTAATACACAAAAATACTCGCCTGGTTCTTAATTCTTGCACAAAATGTTTAAAAAGCAAAAAACCAGAAAACTGTGAAATGAAAAAGTTTTTTTTTAAAAATGCCACTTTGCATTACATACCTCATCCTCCAGAGATTCACCAAACCCCTTCTTTCAAATGTGAGCGCCTGCATTTTTTTTTCTGAAGTTGAAGTGATGATTCCTGCGAAGGCTGCATTTTCCAGCAGTGTTGAGGTATGTTGTTTCTGTGTTTAGTTTTCTTCTGGATACTGTTTCATATGTATCCATAGCCAAGAATAAGAGTTTTTTTAAAAGTACAACTTATTTCATTTTTAAAATTATCCTTAGTCCTTGGCTAGCTCCTTGCGCTGTTGTAGGCCTCTAGCTGCAAGCTTTTTGAAGCACCCTCCCTAACAGTGTTGCATTTGTGTGTAAAACCTTTCTTTTTCTTTTGGCAAAGTGTTATATAACTTTTTCTTGTGTTTTGTTTGGTTTTTTTTTTAAGCTTGGTTGAATATTTACAAGACTTCTTGCTGCTTTTTGACAATCTTCTATATTTATTTAGTAGAACAAATTTCAATATATTACTTGAAACTATGAAATAGAATTGAGTTAGCAATTGACTGGTCATGTGATGTATAGAAGTACAATATGCTGTGGTTCATTCTGCAGTAGGTTTGTTAATTTTGTTTATCTGCACTAAAGTACGAAGATCTCCATTCTGTTTAACCATTCAAACTGAGGGTGTGATCCAAGTCTGTAATGTGTTTAAAAGCTGAATCCTGGAACTTGCCGTGGGAGTAGAATATACTAAATCTTGTGCATGAGGAGTTCGTTGAGACGGTAATGTAGCTGTGACATTTTGCCAATTCTTAAATGCTTCTGCGTTTTGCTGAAAGTCAGATTCCTGGTAAAGTTTTGCTTTAGAGTCAGGCTTAAGTAAACTTGCACAGCACAAAAAAAAAATAATTGCACCAAAGGTACTGATAATATTTAAACAGTGATCTGTACGTTTTCCCCACTTGATATCTTTTCTGCATTCATTTTTTTCCCCCTCTATGAAATGAATTTCTAGTATTGTAAGGACTTATGTGAGTGTAAATCTGTTTTCCAAAATTATTAGTTGCTTTAGAAGGAAACATTTTATGATTTCCACTTGATTCCAATGAGTAAAATTTAGAATAACTAAAAGTGGTTTTGGTGCACCAAACATGCAGTGTGTGTATGTTCTACATGAAATTGAAGAGCTCCCTGTTCATAAGGCTGTTTAGAAATGGCATCCAACATTCAGTGCTCAGGTATGTTAGTAAGAAGTACTGTAGTCCTATGAGGGCAAATGTGTGGATTTTTAAACATTTTGCCATAATTGCACAATTTTGCATTTTTACTTAATGTCATGTTATGTTTCTTAAAATAAACCTATTGTTGAAATAAAGAGGAGTTCAGCTGGTTTTGTGATAAATCTTTTGTGTACATTTTAGTAAACTTAAGACTTAAGCCAGCGGAGCAAAGGCATTGTGTGCCTTCTTGCATTCCTATCCAGATCTACAACTGCTCTGTTAAAAACCAGGGATGCCTTCTCTTGAAGACCTACCAGGAAAAATGATGAAGCCAGCACAGAGGAGGTAGGCTTGCTGTTTAACTTACTTTAGTGGGCTGAAATTATGTGCATAATTTCACGTGCACTAAATTATGTGCATCCTCTACTTGCTTCCATATCTAAGGGCTCGGCTGGGGCCATTAAATTCTGATGGCTGCTGTTTGGCAGACAGATGTAACTAGATTTGACTAATGCTGTCTCAAGTTTGCTAACAGAATGGTAACTGAGAGTCCAGATTGTCCATCCCTGGTGTGGAGTTTGTAGCTGTGGTTACCAAATACTTGAATGGTAAAATCATCCTAACCTGAGGCTCCCCATCTGCTATCTCCTTTTTTGGAACACCTTTGCTCTTTCCAAATCTTAAAGAACTTTTAAGGGAGGATCCTCTAGTGCTGTGTTATGGTTTTGCAACATGCTAGTCTGTAATGCACCACTGGGACTTAGAGAAATCAAGAAAGAGCTGATGAGAACAAAAAAAGAGACACCTCCCTCTGATTCTCAAGGGAAAAAGTTATATCAAAGCAAATAACAAGAGACTGCAAGAAAAAGATAAGCAAATTGGATCGACTTCCTGGGGACAAATCAAATTAACTTGGGGTCCGCAGTTTGGAAAAAATTAAAGCTTCAGAAGCTAACTGGAATTATCTCCTTACAAGGATTTTTCTAACCAGAGGGGAAAATAATCTGAGCAGTTGTAGCAGAAGCCTCGGTGAATGCCTTGCTCTTCAGATAGATCTAAATGCTTGTTGTGCTTTGCTGCAGTGTTTGTGACTCTCAAAGATGTCGGGATCTATGAATTAGGTAGTAGCTGTTATATGGTTTATAAAAGATATTTATGGGGATGTCTGCAAACTTTCAGCTAAGTCATGGCAGTTGTATCTGAAGGCATTCTGGGTCTGGAATAGCCAGGGAGAGGGACCAGAGGCAAAACTGGCACAGGAGTAGTTTGACTATGTTCTCTGATTCTCAAATTTCTCTCTCATTTAATGGCAAAAAAAAAATCCAGATAAATGAGTTGGCCTCCAGTGCCCCTGATTTCCTGGTATAGCTCTTGTGAAATCCTCGTAATGCTTGGCATGTGTTATAGTGTGAAATAATTCACAGCAATGGATGAGATAACTTTGCTTGGTCAAGTTCACCTATTCAGTTATGAGGAGAGCTAACGGCTAACTAAGGGAGCAGTTTGGCCACGGTTTTGCAAATGATTATACACTCTTAAGTGTCAAAGAGGATTTTCCTTCTTTGACACTGAAGTAAATTCTTCCATTTTTTGAAGAGAGAAATACATGGGCACTTCAGAAACTTTCTGCCATGGTGGGGGTGGAATTATTTTCTGGCTGTGTTTTTTTTTTCGGACATCCTTTGGGAAGCAAGACATTATTTTGGAAGCACTGACTGGCAGAATGAAACACCTGCACTGACTGACTCACCCCCACTCACACATCCTGCACCCCATGCAGCATTGGTTAAATGAAATGATGTCTCAGGTTTACTCCATGGCAGTCCAATTTCATGAATCCTTGCTGCTCTTCTTCATATCCCCAAAGCTGTGAAGAAGTACGCTCACATATCCTGCGTGCAGGGGAAAACCTCACAGTTGCCTCACTTATGTGCAGTCAATAGGTGGAGAAATAACCACCCAGCCACTGCTTTCTCTCTGCCTCTCAAAGAGGGAGGAGTTAGACTGACAAAGCTTGAACCTCTTCCCCTTTCTTAACATCTAGGTAAGGTCCCACGTGCCTGGTTGCTGATCTATGTGTGTCTGTGCTTTGCACAGATAGTGATGCAAATATCCACTGTAAGAGGCAGGTACTTAGTAACTTTAAGCTTAAGTGATCAAGCTACAGTTTAACAAGTTGCTTCAGGAGCAGCAAAAGTAACTGATTTCTAATTTAGCTCTCCACAGTGGATTTTCTGAAGCATAACAAAAGTTTTCTTTGCCAGCTTTCCCTTAGCTGAGGTGGCAGTGGGATCTCCTTCCTTTTCAGCCAGCTAATTGCACATGAGCTCTCTACACACTCCACATCTTTCAAACCTTTGGCCTTCCACGAAATGTAGTTTAAACCAGACACCATCTCAGAATTTGAGATGTGTGTGGTAGCAGATAGTGAGGGTGATCGAGTGCATGTACAAAACCCAAAATACTGTGCTTCCTCATAGGAAAAAGTGCTGAAAATCCCCCACTTGAAGACAATTTGGCTGGGTTTCACTGTTTTTGAAGGGCTGGGCAACTTCCTGCATGTCATAAGTTTTGAGCAAAGAAGGCATAAATCTACGTGGAGAGGAACAAAAGGAAATAGATAAAGCATGGTGTCCTACTCCTTATAGTATCTGAGTGATGGTGAGGTCTTCCCAGTGTGGAAGAACCATTTCTGCCTGTGATTCTGTGAAGGTGATTCACAGGTTTCTCCTGTGTTCTACTTCTTTCTGTAGCTATGGACCAGGATGTGACCTCGCCCCACATCTACAACAGGTTAACAGGACAAGAGGCTGTGTGCCTCAGACAGCCTTGACAGCCTCAGTCACACTCTTGAAGGTGTGGAGTCTGACCTGTTAAAAGACTATGTGCTTATTTAGATCTTAAGTGTCACTGAGCAGTAGCAATGATAACATATCTGTAAATTATCAACCAAAATAGTTCCAAATAAATCCATTTAAGGGAATGCTCTCCATGTTCCCCTGTCTCCTTAGACCTGCACGTGAACTCTGTTCTGCAACTCTGGCTGAAACAGAAAGCTGGCAACATGTAGTCCAAGTGTGAGAAGTGTGGACTGCATCTGTGACTTGTGCCAACTTCTAATTTTTTTTAGTGATGCATAGCTTTTGATTGTCTGTAAACTCAATTCTAAATTTCATTATGTTAATTAATTTGAAGTCAAGATATTATGTGATTTATACCCTTCCAGTCTAATTCTATTTATATTTCTTCAGTAACAGATTTCTTCAAACATTCTGAAAAGTTCAGGGGTGGGAATACTTGGTGAACACCAAATTAACCTTCTCCCACGGGCTGTAAATGAAGTTCTTAAATTGTATTTACTCTGCAAATTTGCATTTTGTTTCTTAAACAAACAAAAAAATGTACCACAGATTACATAAAAACTAGTGTATGCAGAGCAAATGTTAAGAAGAAAGAGCCATCTGATGATTCTTCAAATTTTGGTTTCTCATCGGCCAAATGAAATAGTAAAGGAGAGTTTCTGCTGCTTTTGCCCATCTCAACCACTGATGGAGGTGACCAAGCTTTTCCAAAGTCATTTTAAAAAGCAATCTCAGTTTGAATTGCCGTTGTGTCTGAAGTGCATAGGAATGGTCACTGCCCATTAAACATCGGCAGGAAATCCTTATAATTCAGATAATTACTTTTACCAGATGTGGAAGGAGGGTCAATATAATTTAACAAAGCCAAATTCATCATAGAATTGTAGAATGGTTTGGGTTGAAAGGGATTGTAAAGATCATCTTCCAATCCCTCTGCCATGGGCAGGGACATCATCCACAAGGCTGCTCAAAGCCCCTTCCAGCCTGAACACTTCCAAGGGTGGGCACATCCGTAACTTCTGAGCAGCCTGTTCCAGTGAAGAATTTCTTCCTTTAATCTAATCTAAATCAATTTTGTAAAAATTCCTCTCCAGCTTTCTTGTAGGCCCTCTTTAGGTACTGCAAGGCTGCTAACAAGTTACCCTGGAGCCTTGTCTTCAGGCTGAGCAATGATAGCTCTCTCTGCTTGTCCTCATAAGAGAGGTCCTCCAGCCCTCTGATCATCTTTGTGTCCCTCCTCTGGACTGTCTCTAACAGGTCCATGCTGGCTGTCAGCAATCACCTCTTTATTTTCCATATGCCTTAGCATAGTTTCCAGGAGGATCTGCTCTGTGATCTTGCTGGCACAAACGTGAGACTGACTGGACTGTAGTTCCCTGGGTCTTCCTTTTTTAAATAATAGGGGCTATGTTTCCCCTTTATTAGTGAGTAGGGACTTCTCCAGACTGCCACAATTTCTCAGATATGATGGATGGTGGCTTATCTTCATCTGCCAGTTCCCTCAGGACCTGCAGATGCATCTCCTCTGTTCCCATGGGCTTGTGCATCATCAGGTTCCTTAGATGGTCTTGAACCTGTCTTCTACAATGGGTGGCTCTTCATTCTCCCAGTCTCTCCCCAGACCCGTGTTATGGTTTGATAAAGCAGCAGTCTGAAATGAGTCAGAGTGAATGGAACTAAGTGTCTACAAGCAAAGGAGAGAGCACATTTTTGGAAGGAAAAGAACAGCAGAGTAGACGCTACGCAATTCCAAAAAGCTAAAGGAATTTCACCTCTTGTAATGCCATTAATTTCTTACAATAACATTATTTCTAAAGGTGTAGCGTTGAAAGAAACTGCTCCCATGAACTCTAGGTCTGGAGTGATTGCAGTCTCTGCAATACAAAGATTCTGATGACCTCCTATGGGATAGACCATGGAGGACCACATGTATCTCAAACAATCTGTAATGAGTTCTCACAGCACCCATAACTGCATTTAAGGATTTATCCCTTTTAGAAGACAGAAAACCGCCAGATATGTTTATTTTATTTCTGGTTGTAAAACTTTTTCAGAAAGAGTAACTGGTAGAAGCCATGACCAGTGAGGTAGAAAAAGCTGGACCATGAGATCAATCAGACCAAGTTATATCCAATTGGTATTCTCTCCCTGACTGTGAACTAACGGTGGATACCTGGGGAGACAAGAATGGAGCTGGCTGTCAATGCTCCCCAGGCTCCAGCAATTTGCTATCTGCAGTGCCAGAGGTGGCATCTTTGTATTTAATAGCCCTCGATGGATTTCTTTCAGGAATTTATCTTGCTGTCTTCTGACCGTCGGAAGCATTTTTAGCATGCTGTTACTATTGGCTGGTAGACGGTGCTTTTGAATAGGAAATGTATTTTGTGTGTCCTGTGTTTGTGAGAAGAACATTTGAACTGGCTGCAACAGCACTGGTAGCAGCCTTTCTTATTAATGTAAACCGGGAGCTAGTGCATTGCTTTAAGCATTTGCTGTATCCTTGCAAGGAAGATATTTTTTTGCTGGGGCAATATGAAATAGCAGAGATGTCTGGATGTGGCTACAAGGTAGGAAATATGGGCTACTGTAGATGTTGACTTGCAAAGTTAGCTTGGATGTGTCATTTTTCTTTGTCTCTGTTTAACTTTCTGCTAAGTTTTCTACTCAGATTGGATGAGAACACTACCCTGGCCTGCCTACAGACAGCTTTTTTTCCTGCTGTTTCTTGTGCTCAAGTAGTGCATTGCAGTGTCTGGATTAGAAACACCACAGGGGAATGTTTCAAATCCCCCGAATGGGGATTTGCAACATAAGTCTTGTGGAAACATTCCTACTGAAATTGGGTTATATAAACCTCTGCAAAGCACAGACTCGTGTAACGGACATTGCTCGCTCACCAGTCCCAGTCAACTGCTCGGTGTGTGGCAAGAAATTCAGGAACTTTCTCTACGTCGTCCCCTCACTCCAGGGTAGAAATTTACCTCTTGAAAAGTGTTGCTGTGGCCTGTGAATCCCTTCATCTGTTCTTGAGTGGTCAAAATAAGTCTGACACAGGATTTTAGGTGACCCAGTGGTCATGCGAGAGAATTTCATCCAGAAGGTTAAAATTTCTTTAGCAGAGTGGGCAAAGATAGGGCTCTCTGTATGCAGATTCCCCTGGAAGACACTGGGAGCAGAGCCTGCAGAAACATATTGTGAAGAAACAACAAGTTAATATGTACAGGGACCTAGAGGGAGGAAGTAAAAGGGGTATCTGACAAATGATTTATTAACATCCAAAGAGATCTGAGAGGCGCCAGCACTCTGAGTGCTGCAAACGGAGAGTTTGCCCTGAATTGCCCCTGGTGGGCAAAGGGCCCTCCCTGTTCATGAAAGGTTAATGCAGGATGAGGTTGACTTTGTATATAACTTGAGGGGTCGGGTGGCAGAGGGTGTTGCAAGTTACAGAAAGGTCTTGCATCTGAGGGTACAGCCTCTGTTCTCAACCTTTGATCCCAGCTGCGTCTTGGGTGGGGGAAGCGTTCAGCCGATGGCTTTAAAAGCTGAGCAGGTTGCTGCCAGGGGAGTCAGCAACCAGAGTGACACAGGGAGGGGAGGCCAAGTGGTACCCAACCCTGCCAAAGAGCGAGCACTTCCTCTGAATGACAGTTGGTGAGTTTGTACGTCCAGCGCGTGGTGGCTTGCTTGGCTTGAGGGAAACTTGATCCAGGGAGTCTGCATCAACAGGTGAAGCTGCATTAGACTTGGTTTTGATTTTTCATAGTGCTTTCATTTAGCAGCAGAAAGCCCCCAACTGAATAAAACAAATGTAGAATATAATTGTATAGTCTAAGACTAGTCCCCAGTTGTTTTGGCTTACAGAATGGAGGACTGTGATTGTGTGTGTTGGTTCCAAAATGTTCAATAAATTAAGGAAAGAAGGTGGTAATAACAACTGGATTGAGTTGAAGGACCTTGGTTGTGCAAGAGACCTGGAACTTCTTTATTTTGATGTTGATGGTAGCCTCAGCCGGTTTCCTAAAGAGGAGGGAAGAACAGCAGATAAAGAAGATCCAGATGTGACCTATGAATAACCAACTCTAATAAAAGTAACAGGAACAAAGCAGCAATCCTACACGGAATGGCAGATAGAGAAATGGGAAGTCCAGATATGTATAACTACACAGAAAGGAAATAGAGGTAAAATGAGAGACCCTACAAGTGAATTTGGGTCAGACCATGCCTGTACAAAGGCAACTCTCATTGTTTTCCTCTGCTACAATAAAAGGTGATTAAAGAGATGGGGGTTTTGATGCTCTCTCAGTAAAGTAAAGATAAAACTGGTCAAGGATGGGGTGAGATGGGTCAATCTCAAATTAAATTACACACACAATGCAACTGGAGAACAACAAATAAAATGTAATCCCTCCATTCATTTAAATATGATGTGGAAAATTATAGGTCTGTAATTTTACTTCAGTGGTGTGATAGGGCATGAATAATAGTGAAAGGAAAAAGAAAGCGTGGTCCCGGAGGTAAATGGATGTTAGCATAAGAAAACAAGTGGTTCCAAGAGGACATAAAATGGTTTGGAGAACAGGTACTAAAAACGAAAATCAAAACATAAACCTTGATGTGGATATTGTAGAAGAATCTGCTATGGTGCCACTTGAAAAGAAGAATATATGTGTAGAAGATGGGGGCCTAGTGCAGAGAATTTTCAAGGTGACAAAGACCTGACTAAGAGGGTGGTAATGGGAGAGGTTAATGCCCCATGAGAGAATGGTCCTGGGCCCTCCATAGTGCTGATGTCCAAAACCATGGGGGTGCCACAGGAGAAATGAGGGGAGAATGTGAATGTATCACGTTACTGTCTGTTTTTTGCTCAGGCTATTAGATCTGTTAAAATAATCCCTAAATTTCAGCTCCTCCAAGACAGCCTCTGGAAGCTTTGTTTTACAGTCAGGGAAGTAAGAGTCAAACAATGTGATTTTTATTTTTTAGTCCACACTACATTTTCATTTAACTGCAGTTCCTTTTTGGTTTTCTCTATTATATATGAATTTGTCCTGATATAGAAAAACTGGACAATGAAGCTGATGCCATAATCTGATTTTATGTTAATGTCTTCTCAATAAATCTCCCATTCAACAGAAAATGAAATGAAATGAACAAATATGTTCATAATGTGGGCTTTTTAAAGGTGGTGTACAATTAGTCACAGTTTTACAGGCGGAATGAATTGCTGGTAATAAAAAATAACCTTTCATGTTAATCCCTGAAAATATATTTAAAGTTTGGGCTTAACCTTTTTAAAGGACTGCCAAAAAAGATTTGAATTTGAGCCTGAGAATTTTTGCATATCCTAAATGTTGTAGATTGTGAATACCAAACATAATATTAAATAAGGAACCGTTTCCTCACTGTGCTCACCCCTTAATCAATTTTATTTTGCTTAATTACAAAACCACTTGGATATGTCAATATTTTTGGGAGCTTGATATTCACCATAATATTTGCATGGCCTAAATTGAGTAGAATGTCCATAAATGAAAGAAACTGTGCAATAAAATGCATATTTGATAAGTAATAGAATCTCTTAAACATCTTGTCAATGGACAGTCTTTCCAATGTGACTACTATTACTCTTTAACTTGGGTTTTCTTTTAAAATTCCACCTTATGGTAATGAAATATAGTTAATATAATTCTAAAAGACAATTATTCTTTTTCTATGGGAAAACTTAGGTGATGGGAGATAATAGATTCTTCAGCAGAATAACTTGTTTCATAGATTCTGGATGCCTGTAATGGAAAAATAACGTTCCACGAATTTCTATCAGACCATTTTATTACTTAATTTCAGAAGAGGAGAAACTTTTCAAGTACAATCTTCCTTGCTGCTGAAATGAGAACATAGCATTTCTCATACTGTAACAGGACACTTTTTATTATTTATTATTTTATTGTTGTAAAATACTTCTTGGTCTGTTTTTTCTTGATATAGCAATGGAAATCTCAGAAAACCCAACAACTCACCACTCTAGATGTTATCCAGATAAAAACTGTAGTTCTTCAAGATGGCATTTATTAAATAGTAGCATTAATACATTAATAATGCCAGTTACAATTAAGTTTTGCTCACTGGCTTTGGACAGAGGTCTAGGGCTGTAGGGTTTTTCTTGGTGTTAATAGTTGAGTGGTTCTTGTGTGTCCATTTGCCAGGTGAGGGTACAGACTGACATGGATTTCTCTGGCGATTTCCATGCACACCAGACCTCCTGGTTAGCTGGAGCACGACACAGATCTCATGTGTCTGCACAGCTCCTGCCCCAGACTTGTAGGCACGTGGGCACCTCAAAACATGAGCAGTTGTCATGCCTGTTTGGACTTGCCTGTGAGGATGCACCTAGGTGAAGAGAAGGCTGAAAGGGTTATGATAATTCTCAGTAAAATCATCAAAGGATAACACCAGGGAAGGGGAGAAAAGCCTTTGAGCTGTGTAACACCATTGGCACAAAAACATTATAAACTAGAAGTAGATAAAGTTGAGTTAGACAGTAAGGTTTGGAGAAGTGGGAGTATCTGGGACAATGACTTCATGGGAGGAGTAAGGAAAAAAAAATGCTTACAGCAGTCTGAGAGTTTATGAACCAGAGCTCATTACATTTATACAGTGTTCTTGAACTGGCTTTCAGCTCCTCATCTCAATACAGTGTGTTCAACCCACAGTCTGGGGTGCCCCTGCATTCTGCTGAGGTTGGAGAGGAGATAATGAGTTTCTGCCTAAGTATGTGTGCAATGGTTGTCCAAATGTGTAGTGTAAGAGGGCCCCATGTTAGTGTTGTCACTTAACAGCTCTAAAAGCAGATGAAAGAAAGCAGGAATTGAGGAGTTTATCTGTAGGCACGTCACTAGCTTAAAATCATATTTTTTTCTCCACTGTTCCAGTATTGTCCTCCTGTTTACTGTTCAAAGTGCATATCTGGAGAGGCAGCAGACCCTCAGGTAGATGCAAATCACACTGTACTTTTTCTACAGTGGGTTATTTTGTTTTTTCCTTTTTTTTTTTCCCAAGATAAACAAGGGTTCCTCCTCCCCTCAGTTGGCTACCACTTCCTCTGAGCTTCAGCAAAATGTGTCCAGCTAATATCTGGGCCTGCTCCTTCCCATTAGCTCTGATGATGCCTTTTCCTATCAGCTTCCCTTGCTTCTGAGTTTGCCATATATATAAAGGCAATAAGCCACCTTTTATCCACAAAGATGCAGGTGCACCTACCAGGCACCTTTTGCAGTGGGACCTTTCTTGACCTTGAGAGAAGACGTATGGATTAACTCCTGTGAGACACAAAAGATTTACTTCTTTTCTTTTTACCCTCATTTTATTTTAATGGTCAGGGAAAATGGGAAAAATGCAAATGAGTGAATGCCCTCTTTGATCCGTGTTGCTCCTGAGCATAAGCTGCTAACGTGGCAGGCGCCAGGCACAAGAGGAATTGCTGCCCCTAAGTAGGAAGAAACTTCAGCCTCTTTTTGCAAGCAGTTTCTTGCAGTTGGCTTGAGGGAAACGAGCTCCAAAGAGAACCTCGTCCCTCTGCGGAACAGGGGAGGTGGATGCACTGTGGGGCTGATCACCTGCCGCTCACAGAATGGCAATTATTCTTTTAAGCAGGGATAACCTGAAAACATAGGCTTTTCTGCTCACATCTGGAAAATACACAACAAAGAGTTTACCCTAAAAAAAAAAAAGGTACAACTGTGGCAGCTGCTTCTCTCTGGAGGGAAGGGCTGAGCAACTGTGAAAGGGGCAACCTACAGAAGCCATCTCCTGAGGTGAGGCACCAAGCTCCGGACTGGATGAGGAAGAGAAAATGGAAGTCTTAACTTCAGTTTTGAATGAGGTCCATCCCTGAACACGGAAGCCAACGGGAGAATTTTGAGGGTGTGTATTTAAAATACAGGTTGAAGGGATGGACAGGATTATTGGAGAGGGAAGGATGGCTTTGGCTGTGCTAGCATTGAACAATGAAAGTGTTAATAGCCAGCAAAAGGTCAGGGCTTGAAGTGGGTGACCCTCTGTACCTCTGAATGATTTTACTACACTTTAAAATGATGCCTGATTACATGATATGCACAGTCTCTAAAACACACATATCCTTTGCTCTGCAGGAGACAAGGAATTGGTTTTTGCTCTGAAATCAGGACTGACCATGTCACCTCCAGTCTCTTCAGACCTGGGCTACACACCCCCTGACGGCGGGTGGGGGTGGGCCGTGGTGTTTGGAGCCTCCATCTCAGTTGGGTTTGCCTATACCTTTCCTAAAGCTTTCACAATCTACTTTAAAGAGCTCCAGGCTGTTTACAGCATCTCATACAGCCAGATTGCCTGGATAACATCCATCATGTGTGCTACCACCTACGGAGGAGGTAAGTGAAGCAAGACTGTATCTTTATTTGCCAAAGAGGAGGTCGTATTTCTGCACCAAAAGGGGAGAGGAGAATATGTGCCTTTGTGAAAGTCCTTGGAAGGCTCTAACTGCAAGTTTGGCTCTCTGTTTTCTGATGATGATGATCACTGGCAAAACAGAGAAAAACGGTACTGCTGAAAACTTTATTGACAACATACGTGATGTCAATGATTCTTGTTATTTCATCAGAAATCTTGCTATGTGTGGGTGAAGCTTTGGCTGTGGTGGAAATATTTGAGTCTTGAACAGTTATTTCAACATATTTAGTCTTGCATCTTTTGTTCTATTTGTATCCTTGACTTTCTTTTTGAAACAACAAAAAAAATTATCTCTTGCTCTCATGGGGGTAGAGAAGATTCTGGTTACTCAAAACCTGAAGTTTTGCTGATGAGCAGACAGGGCATATGTGCATGTAAATCTTGAGCCAGTATGTAAATATGTTTTAAAATATTCCATAATTCTGTTGGTAAAATCTCTCTGCAAGTCCTTTATTATGGGATGATGCTTTGGATGCAGAATCTTTCTAAAAGCACAAATGTGTCCATTGGTTACTTGAAGTTAAAACATTCACCGAGTACTTGCTGTGGGAAGGTATTTCTTGTCCTCATAATGAAATCACCAGGTGGATAATCTCAGAGGCATGTTTGCCTCAGGTACTGATGCCAGGTATCAGTTTACTCTTTGATCTGAGTAGCTGGTGTGTATCTTGCTGTTAAGGGTTAGTAGAGGACCATCTTCCTTTTAGGTTGCTGATGCCTGTGAGATGCAGCTGCTGGAGGCAGCTTAGCAGACTCTTGGTCCTTCTTAGCTTGTTTTGCAAGAGTGAAATGTAAAAGGATTAACACTTAAGAATAGCCATACGGACTGACATCTACCCAGACCTGTATTCTTCCTCAAACAAGGTCAGTGACTCACACTCAGGGAAAGACTATTACAAACAAGTTGTAGATGGAGGGATCCTCTCAATACCCCTTGCCCTCAGGGTGGTGCAGTTTGGAGGCTGTTTCTGTCACACACTACAAATGTCAGGGTGCACCTCGCATGTGGAAGTCGCACAGACTCATCTCATATACTTTAGGAACTGGTTTTACATGGCTATATAAAAAAAAGAACAAAGCTGTTTTGTCATCCTATATGGGATGGATTAAGGTGAAAGAAGAAAATTTCTAAAGACACATCTGGCACTCAGGCAATGACAGTGCCCTGAGCAATGCCTGTGACTCCGTGGACAGCCTGTGTCTTTACTCTTTTGGCAGCTCATGCCTAGTCTCATTGAGCATGTGATTCCCAAGATGATTGCTGGCACGACAGCAAGTGATTTTACTTACTGATTCAAATCAGGCCCTTGTCAAGGGAGACTGAAGGCTCCTGCTGCCACCAAGCCAGCAGCTGGTCCCAGCCCATTCCCAGTGGGCAGGTACTGATGCTGCTCCCCTGCCTGGGTGGGTTGGCACACTGGGGCTTGGCGATGTACGTGACCAGAGAGGTGTGAGGAATGAGTTGCTTTCCTACTTGCAGAAAGAGTCTTTCCAGTTCTAGGTGGAGTTGATCAGCTAGGCAGAGAGGAGTCTTCACTGGGTTCTCTGGGCTACAGTCTCTGCTGCAGGTGGACAGAAAGGTTCACTTCTAAGGTTATTAAATCAGCAGCTCTACTGAGCACATACTTCTCCTTGAAATAATGAATGTGTGTCCTGTGGCCACTGTTTAACTCTGGTTGTTCTGTGTCAGGAGCTTAGAAGGGATAAAGGAGTCTGAGTGAGAGACTGAAAAACGATTCAGGCTGTGTGGGGCTGCTTGAGAGCTCCTCTCCTCAGGGCAGCTGCTAAAGGCCCTCTGAAAACTGGATGTCTGAAATTGAACATTAGAGATGTTTCAGATTGGTTGAGATTTCTGCCCTTTTTGTTTCCCACATTCCCTGAGCCGGGGCCCTTGACATCCGGGTGAAGTTACAGAGGAGGATACAGCAAGGGAACTGCTTCAGTGATGTTCATGGGGGACGAAGCCATTACAGTATAAAACTGGTGGTTTTCATTATTGATCGTCCAATGTTTAAATACAGACTTTTATGAAAGCTCATTGCAGCAGAGCTATCGCTATAAGCCACGTGTTCAAGCACATGACTTTCTCAGATGTTGCATGTAGCAGCTGGAGTGTGTCTGCATAAGTAGGAAAATATGAGATGCTGTGAAGCAAAACGACTTTTCCTTTTCAGCATTGCATTTGCCTTTACACAGACTTAGAGCTAAGAACTCAGTGCTGTCAGGAGGGTCCTGCCTGTCCCACCTTACCTGGCATTTTCCCAGACACCTGTGCTCATTGCTGTAAGAGTACCTTTCCTGTCTGGTGGTCTGTCCTATGGTGTGGAAGTTGATCTTCAACTCCTCACTGAGTTTTAAAATCACAGTAGCATAGGTTAAAAAAAATAAACACAATAAACTATGAAAGAAATACATTTTGAAAGAAAGTCTCAGGAAGAATCCCTATGTAATGATTACAGACTCTTCTAGAATTAAGAAAGATAAATTATCTCCTCTGTTCTTGTGAATTATTAAAAATTCTAAATATTTCCCTGTCATGTTCCCATCTTTCAGTTGTTGTTTCCAGTAAATAGTGCTGACATCTCTATAGATCTGAAAGCAGCAGTATGCTAATAGCAATAGAGAATAACAACAGATTTAGGAGATTCATCTCAGGGAATAAATATCTTTGAGCACACGAGTAATTGAACACTCAGCTGGATCTTCCTTTCAACTATACCAGCATAAATCTGGAATAATTTGGTAACATCTAGTGAAGCTGCATGCTGTATTTGAGAGAGGAGGAAAGAACCAGCAAAGCTTGCCCAGAGCGGCTGAGGGCACGCAGGGGATCCCTTCGGGGGGAATTATGCCTTAAAACACTAACTTTATTTATACAATATTCAAAAATCCTACAGGTCACTGTTTACAAAGCAGTCTTTTAGGACAGAATGTTTTCCTTTGCACTAGAGTAATTTAGAATGAAAAAAAAACAACTTAGACACTAACACTGAGTGTTGTTTCTGGGTAAAACTTTGGCTGTTCTGAAGTCTGCAGACACCTCACCATCACCTTCAGTGGAGACAGCATTTCTTCCTTCAGCTGCAAAATTTGGCTGAGCTAGAGTTGTAGAAGCCTGGAAAATTTCAGCCTCAAGCAATGGTATTTAGGAAGAGGAGCTGAGAAGTGAATGAAATTTTAGAAATTCTCTATCTGTAAACACTCAATTTCACAAAGTTCTTCAGGAATGCTGAGTGATGGAGTGCCCTGTAAACATGACCTAAATATCAAGTGCATCTTTGAAGCCTGTCTTATGAGGAGTCATTCTGTGGAGCTTTTGGGGCTTCTGGGAAGGTCAGTCTGTACACCCAGGATTACAGCAAGCTTGAGCAAATACTACACTCAGACCACAAGGCTCCTCTTTTTGATCCTGTGGGGTAACATGGATGTATAGTGTCAAAAGTTCAACAAGCTCCTAAAGAACAATCTATGTAAGACCTTGAAAGTTAATACTAAAGCATTGTGCTTGATCTGCTGGACAATGGTCAGCCAGAAGGGCAAAGCAACACAGAAAATGCAGGCACAGGAGCCTGGCTGAGTTTACCTACAGTAACACTGTTATTGCATCACCCTCTGTTAAGGGCACAGAGGGCTGACCCACCTCGAGAGATGTTATTACCCAGCTATCCACACTGTGTGAGTCATGAACCAATCTCTTCCCGTGTTGCATTCTGTTTCTTGTTTCTGCATCTCAGCATTTAACTGAATTTGGAAGGTAATGAAGCAGCTTTCTGGGTGTCCCCCATCCTGTGAAGAGGAGCTGGTTATGCACAGAGTGGCTGCAGGTGTTATCCTGCAGTCCTGCTGCCTGGTATCAGCTGAGATTGCCTTATGCTTCATGCATCCTTGTCCTTGAAGCAAAACAAAGGTGCTCTATGTATGTGCAGCAAACACAGGACCTGCTCCTGGAATGCTGCAGCCCTAGAGGAACATTTCTTGGGAAACTCACAGTAAGAGCAGAACCCCTCATGGAATTCTGACCACCTGCCACAACAGACTAGAAAAAAACAAACCACAAAGCACCAGCTGCCTTTTTATGATTGTTTTCTAGATCTTTAATTGTCTATCCCTCTAATGCCTTGAAAACTTGGGTGAGGTGAGGTTAATTTTGGGGGAAAATACCTGCCTTATGTAACAACTTAGAGTACTATGAACTGCAAACAGTAGTGTTCCAGAGAGTGCTTGCACACTGATGTGATATTCCCCTGTTCCAGAGCTGAGGAGCTGCTGACCCTCAGTTCAGACTCAGCCCGCAACATGCAGTGCCAGCTTTCTGTTGTTCTGCAGTGGGACTCCCTCTGTATCCTACCCCTGTAACATTTCTCTTCTCTAAACACCAGAAGGGTTTAATGAGATCTGAAGGTCTCCATCTCCTTGAAGGGTTTTTCTGGCAGCCCCGAGGCAGGTGATCCTCTTTCTGTCCTGTTGGCAGCTATTTAAGTGTTTATTTGTGGTAGAACAGCCTTGGAGATGGGCTGGAGACAGTGGTGGTCTTCCGGACCCAGCTGTGCCACAGCAGTTAAGGGTTGTGCCTTGGAGAAGGTGATTGTGGATGTGTTTGGACCCTACAATCACAATTGGTTGGGTTAGTTTTGACAGGTTAAACTGCAGGTCTTTGCTAATGTGGATCCTTTTCACTGACATGAGAAAGGAAGCTCTCACAAGAATATATCCATCTGAAGTCACAGGATACCCGTGGGCTCAGTGGAGGTGAGACCATGCCCCTGTGCTTGGGCTGCAGTCTCCTCCACGGCACGGGGTGTACATCCAACACCCAGAAATTCTCTGTGTTTGCAAGCTATGAGCTTGTGGAGATCAGCTGAATTCATTTGGGGGCAAGGAAATGTAGCAAAACAATGCAGCAAGCACACAGGTCTAAGATACTTGGCAGACATTGTGTGGAATATGTGTTAGGATAACTTAGTGCAGAGGCAGATGGTGCACTGGTAAACAACTCCAAGGATAAATATTTTGTTGTTGCCTTTCTAGTACGTTACCATCATTTCACATCTTTGTAAGTGAAGGGATGCACTGGATCACATGAAAATAATTATTTTCAGGAAAATGGGGATTTTATGGTGACTCTGAGTTGGGTGAAAGTGGCAGAAGATGCTCTGGGGTGGGGGAAAATGCTGGTGCAATGAGGTATCCCTGGTGGGATCAGCTACTCCGTGACAGCATTGGGGATCTGGCAGGGTGGTACCTATGTGACACACTTTGTGTTTACCAGGACTCTCCATACTTAAAAGGTCAGAAATGTAAAAATGCTTTTTTTTTTTTTTTGTATGCTTTTGCTTCAAAATAAGAACAGGTAGGCAAAGTAGGGAAGGCAGACTGGAATAGGCTGGGGTATAGAACTAATTTTACTTTGACAACACCGAAGTGCCTTCTGTCATTATGTGTTCACCTTGAGCAAAAACGTATGAACTCGTTATCCTGGGGTAAAACCTCACAGCAAGGAAAACAAGGCTTAAGTCTGGGCATGAAGAACCTCAGGGTGGGAGGTTCCCTCTGCACACAGCATCCTCTGGTAAGGAGTCCCCTTTGCTTTCGGTACAAATGAAAGAGTGACCTACTCTGCTCTGGCTAATGTGTAATTACACCTTCAACACAACCTCCTGTCCCAGCTGTTTGTTTGCCTGTGATTGTGTGCACAATTTCAGATGCCACCAGGCTCTGCATTCAGTGATCTTTGCTAAAAATCCCACAATATTTGTGCTGATTTTCACTCATTCAAGGCTTGGAGTAGCCAGAATTCTGCCATAAAAGTTAATAGCTAAATTCTCTGTGCATCTTTGAGTACTTCACCCATGTTGTTTTTCCCTTTATCTGCTGCCATTTTCCAAATATAACAGAGCAGGATCCTACTGGGATTAAAATGTAAATGAGATGAAGATGCAAAGCAAACGAATAATTTGTTTTAATTCCCCAGTGAAACCATTCCTGTTATTAGATTTAGATTAATTGTAGCCATCTTTCTACTAACACAAACATTTTGGTTTGGGCTGCTGATTAAATTCCTGCAACAGGGGAAAAAACAGAAGAGATGATGTCATTGCTCAGTTGATTTTATCATCTCCAGTAAACCAGCACACCGAGCAGCGATGTTTCGTGCACCTGGCTGGTGTGATGGCACAGTTGCAGGGCTGGAGCCATCTAAGAGGTCTGCTGGCTCCAGAGGGAGTTATTTCATGTTGTATGAATCCCTCTGCCTGCCTTGCTCAGCAAAAAGCATCTGACATTTCATAACTTTCTGTTTTGACCTCTCCTTGACCCCCTTGTAAAACATTACTCAGTGCAAAGCAGAGCCATGAGGCTCTGCCAGCGTCCTGGGTGGGTGAGCAGCACCAGCACAGGCATCCCTTGGCTTTGTGTGGTGTCACCCTGCTGCCAGGCACAGGGACACGCGGGGCTGGTGGCTCTGCCTGCAGCAAAGCATCGCACACAGCAGCAAAGAGGCTGCATGGAAATTAAAGGTCCCCCCCCCAAAACAGCCATAGGGATGTCAAGGGTTGCAGGTTGACTATGCCTGAGCCACGTGCCCCGTTGGGAGCATGGGTGGGTGTCGTGCCGGTGGGGTGCTGCCTGCATCCCTCCTGCTGCTCAGCGCCTCAGGAGCCACCAGGCTGAGTTAGGTTCCCTTTAATTAAAACCTCAAGCATGAAGATATTAGTGGTAAATCCCTGAATGCTGGAGGTCTTGTGGCTAAACACTGAGGAATGTGTTGTATCAGCCCAGTCACGCTCAGTGTGGGAGGATAAGGGTAAATCTGTGCTTGCTGGGCGGGGACCTATTGATCTGTCCCCAGGTTTGCACTTTGTGATTGCTTCTGGTTGAGGCCCAGAGCCAAGAATTTCACTGAATTCAAACATTTTCCCAAGTAATAATCAATTTTAGTATGGATTGATTGCTTGGAAAAGTTAAAGAATATAAATGTGTGTGCCTGTTTTTGGAGGACTGGGATATCTCTCTCCCTGAGGAAAGTAGCAATGTTGCATCCTGGGCCGTGGGCCTGCTTATAATTTCATTCATAAATTCAGAAGTTCCATTCTAACCATGGTTTTGGATTGGATTTCACTGCTGGTGCTTTTTATAAGCAAGTGGAAAATGACAACAGAATAGTTTTGAGAATTGTGGTTAAGCCATGGAAGTGAGAATCACAGATGCTTTAAAGAAGTGCAGTTACCTCCTTGGGCACTCACTTACCCAGGGCTGTTTTAGTGCAGCAGACCTAGGTATGGATTTTTTTTTTTAATGTGGAAGAAATTTCTAAAATCTTTAATTGACTTTTGAAGACTCAGTGAAGGAAAAAAGCACTGTTGGGTTGGTAGAGTTGTATCTCCTACCTTTGGCTGCAATAAAATGCACTGTGTAAAGAGCTTCAAACAAAATTCTTTCCAAATACCAAAGTGATCTACTGAGAATTCATAGAAATATTTTCCATTTTCGGGGAACCTCAGTTTTTCCTTTTTCTTTTTTTTTCAGGAAAACAAAAAATAGTCAAGTTGTCAACACTGGTCACTTTTTTTGATGACCTTATATTTTAAATATTGTTCATCAAACCTTGAGCTTCAATAAGTGAAGGCTGTCAGTTCACTTGATTTAAAAATCATGTCTTAAAATATCTATGGGAAATGTTATGGAATGCTTTGCAAAGATTGGTAAATGGGCCCTTCTGGGGAGAGAGAAAGAATTTCCGATTCTACCTTGCTCCTGGCCCCTTTTACTGCTTTGCCCCTCTTCTTTCAACAGCTCTGGAGTGGAGCCTTGGGAATACAATAGCAGTCACTTATTTACATGGAGGGCTGTGATAGGGAAATGAGTAATTTGAAAGGGTATTTTGCAATTTTAATCAATTTTGTTGCCACTTGCCAGCAAATTAAAAAACCTGCCCTCCAGGAAGCGTCTGCTGTCTGTGCATGAGTGAGCAGAGTCTGGCTCTGGGGATGGGGGGTTGTTGTGCTCCCAAGAGGGAGGGGGAGCATTCACATAGGCAGCTATTGTGAGATGAGACCAGCCCTCCCCAAATTACTAGGAAGTCCTTTATGACCTGGAGAGCCCAGGATTTCTGCTATCAGTCCTTCCCTCCATCTCCGGGCTGTCGTGCTTTGCTTGTGAACATCTCTTCAGAGCAGCAACACAAGGGCAAAGACTAATCCATTTCAGACACCTTTAGAAAGAATTCGTTCTCCTCAGTATCTCCTGCTGCAACTGGTTTCCTGCTTTGGTTTTGAGTCTGCCACCAGTTCATGTGAACATTTACCCAGAAGATGTCACGTCAGGGTTTGCTGCAGAGGGAATTCTTCAGCATTACATCAAATACCGCATTTCTGCAGAAGTGAACTTCCCATCTTCCAGCCAAGGTCATGGCTGTAGCTGTAGCTGCTTCTTCATCCCCATGCTCCCAAGGTTTTCCATTTGCCCACCCCACCCTCTGCACGGATTCTTGGGCTGTGCCCAAGTTCACTCTCAGGTGTGTTTATTTAGATTTGGTCCAATTTATTGTTTTTGGCAGAACACAAAAACCAGCTGCTGAAACAAACTTTATTCTTGTTTATTCTGAAAACTCCACTAATCTAACCCCTCATCCCTCTGTAGGAAAATAGAGGAAAATAGTCCTGTCCACTTGGCCACCTCCTTGTTCAGCTGCAGACAGTTTTCATACTGTAGAGCCTTTAATTTGTCTCCTGCAGTGGCAAACTGCCTTCCACCATACCCTGTGCCTCGTGCACGGGGGACCGTGCATCGTAGAAGTGATGCAGTAAAAGCAGGGATCCTTATAGCCCATAATGTGGGTCTGGGCTGTAACAAACAAAACTCTCCAGGTCATCTCCACTGTGACCCTGCACCTGAGTGTAAAGGTCTTGTGGCTGTTTTAAGTTTACTCAGTTTCATAGGAAGAAAGAAATAGTAGTAACAAAAAATCTTACAGACTTGTTGTAAGGAAATCTTTAAAGCTGTCGATTAACTGTACCAGAAAAATTACTGAGCAAGGCACTGACTTTTCCCCTCTCCATTATTGCTTAATTGTGTATGTAGAAAAATGGGATTTACTGTAATGCGAGGTATGTTTTGGAGCCTTGGAGAGCGTGTGGAAATAGGGAGGCTGGGAGATCCTTCTCCTTTTTTTACAAATGGTAAAAATTTACAGATTCAGATACATATTCGTAGCTGAACCAAAAGCCTTCTACTGTTAAAATTCACTTGTTCATTCAAAATTAAAGAAACACCATCCTGGATCAGCAATCTTTGTCTCCCCATTCATTGGAGTGGGAAAAGCTGTGTACAGGCCTGGAAGGGCATGAGATGGGACAGAAGCAGAGCCTTAATAGAGCCCCTCACGAGCACAGGCATTTCTTCTTTCCCAGACTGTCTGGGAAAGGCTCCTGGCTCCTTCTCTCACAGAGGGTGCAGGCAGGCTGGGACCTCCTGTCTCAGATGGTGTGGGAGGGGGAGAGCCCACTGCCCTTGCAACATCACCCCTTAGGTGGCATTCAGCTCAAGAAGGGGAGGAGATAAGAAAAATGTGGACAGCAGCAGGATTTAAATGCAGATTTTGCAAACAGACGTTTTCCACGCACTTAACGTGACTTGGGATTTGAGCGTTAGGTTGTCTTTTTTGAAAATAAACTGCATACAGATTTATAGAGAAGAATTGCAGTGAGCCTTAAAATATTAGACGTGCAAAGGGGGAGTGGAAGCTCTGCTTAGAGAAAATGGGAAGAAAAATCTGTATTTGTGGTGAAGGTGGCGTAGTGGATTTGTATGAAAAATGTATTTTGCCAAAATGATTTGTAAAATCTGCCCAAACCATACCCCAGTCTTCATGATTGCACATGAAGGAAATAAAATCTCCCTCTCCCAAGAGGCTGGAGGCAGTGTGGGAGGTGACGCTCACCTGCCATCTCCATAAGAACTCCAAAAACAGGTGAATGAATGCCTCCATGACCCACGTTGTTGTTACTTAAGCCAGGAGGATGTAACGTTGAGTAAGATGCTTGTCTGGCAGTGGAACTGCAACTTTCCAGCACGAGCAAACCCTGCTAATGTTTCCTCAAACTGACTTCAGTGCAAAAATTAGAATCTACAGTGAACTGGTGAACATAAACAGCGGGTGGACGACTGCAAGAGTCTGTGCTGATGTGGTGATACGGGAACAGGAGCGCAGCAAGAAACTTTGTAATGAGGAGAAAAAGAGTTGGGATGCTGGCAGAAATGCAGAAATAATAATACCACTTTCCATTTAAATAACAGCAGATGGTTTAGTTAATGCCTGTGGGGTGGCTGGGTGCTGGCGAAGCCTTGGCTTGGGGGCTGAAGATAAAAAAAGGAGGGGAAAGGGAAAAGAAGAAAGGCAGGTGAAACGTGGAGGAGGTTTGGGCCACAAAGCTGGTGAAGGGTCTAGAGGAGAAATCGTATGAGGAGCAGTTGGAGTGTCTTGGTTTGTTCAGCCTGGAGAAGAGGAGACTGAGGGGGGACCTCATAGCAGTTCTTGGCTTCCTCACAAGAGGAGTAGGAGGCGCCGAGCTCTTCTCTCTGGTGACCAATGACAGGACCCGAGGGAATGGCAGGAAGATGTGCCAGGGGAGGGTTATGTTGGATCTTAGGAAAAGGTTCTTCACCCACGGGGTGGTGGAGCACTGGAACAGCTCCCCAGGGAAGCAGTCACTGCACCAAGATTGACAGTATTGAATAAACTTTTGGATAACGCCCTCAGCCACACGGTGTGAATGTTGGAGCTGTCCTGTACAGGGACAGGAGACTCGATGGTCCTTGTGGATCCCTTCCAACTCGGGTCATTCTCGGATTCTGTGGTGCCAGATCCCGCCTGCCAGGGCGGGGTGGGAGCCGATCCCGGTGGGGCGGTGCGGGCGGCTCCCCCGCCCCGTTTCGTCGCCTCCCTCCCCATCCCGGTCCCGTCCCCTCTTGCCACGTCCCATCCCACCTCATCCTGTGCCGTCCCGGCGGCCGCGCCGCGCTCCGCAGGTGGGTGCAGCTGCGGGGGAGCCGGGGATACGGGGTCCCACGCGGGTTCAGGGATGCCTGGCAGCGGGGACCCGGGCACACAGGGTCATTTCTAACCAGCCACATCCACGGGGCATTTCTGACCCTGTCCCGCTCTTCCCCGAGCCCTGTTACGGATGGTGGGGTGCAGCATAAAAAATCCGGTGAGGGACTTCTTACAAGGACAAGTAATGATAGGACGAGGGGGAACGGCTTTAAATTGGAAGGAGGAAGATTTAGATTAGACATTAGGAAGTAATTCTTCACAGTGAGGGTGCTGAGACACTGGCACATGTTGCCCAGGAATGTTGTGGATGCCCCATTCCTGGAAGTGTTCAGGGCCAGGGTGAGTGAGGCTTTGAGCAACCTGGTCTGGTGGGAGATGTCCCTGCCTGTGTCAGGGGGGTTGAAACTGGATGAACTTTAAGGTCCCTTTCAACACAACCCATTGCATGATCCCTGCCCATGATAGGGGGGCTGGAACTGGATGATCTTTAAGGTCCCTTCCAAGCCAAACCATTCTATGATTCTATGATTTTCCTTGCATTAAATGGGAACACAGATTGGCAAGGATGGGGTACAGACATCAGAAATGAATAACTGGGTCGAAACTGTGTGAGGGCTGTGCTCTCACTGCAGGCTGGGTGTTTCGGGGCACAGCGTCTGACTCTGAGCCTTTGCACTTTGTTTTCCAGGGCTTCCCGAGGAGCGCTGGGCAGCCGGCTGCTCGCACAGCCCCACCATGCCGTCCCCCGCTAACGCGGGGAGAGCCCCCAACCCGCCGGATGGTGGCTGGGGCTGGGCAGTGGTCTTTGGGGCTTTTGTTTCTATTGGCTTCGCGTACGCTTTCCCCAAAGGCATAGCCATCTTCTTCAAAGAAATCCAGGATTTCTTTGGCACATCCTATAGCGAGATCGCGTGGGTCTCCTCCATCATGTTGGCCACGACGTACGGTGCAGGTGAGTAAATCTGCACCAGCCCCTGCGGCATGGGGTGTTGTGAAAGCCAAAATAAGCCAGAAATCCCTGCTCCAGGACAGTGGACAGGGAGCAGCTGTGTCCATCTGCATGGGAAATATCAACAGGTTTACTTGATCATCATCTTTCCAATGTCATTTAGGGAAACCAGTTGTATGTAGACCCTGAAGGGGAGACGAGGCAGTTTTTTGGAGGTAAATTGATGTTAATTGGGATTTTAAAACAGGCTTTGTACCTTCCGAATTTGTTACTTGGTTCAGCAGGCACAGGTGTCTTTTGACCTCTCCAGGTGCACTTTGGGCCTCTGATGGACTCCAAATGGCTTTGAAAATGCAGTCTGTGACCAGATAAATGCTATTATCCTCTTTATTTCCAGCTGGTGTCGCAGAACTTGACTCTTTTCGAAATACGGCTTATTTCACTAATAGGGATGCAGGGTTATACAGAGGACTTTAAAAAGGGGTACAATGCCCCTGCACACCAGAGGCTGAGCTGCATGACATGTTCCATTGCTGTGTCCCCTTCCCCAGCCATGCTGCCTACTGTGGGCTACAGCAGGGGATTTCTCTGGCACTGTAAACAAAGTGTGGCCTTTGCCCTGTTACACAGCACCTCCATTCCCCCAACAGCAGGCAGCACCTGCACTGCTCCTAGTATCCCAGGGTTGGGTGAGCTGTTTTGAAGAGACCCAGGTGTCCTCTTGCCTTGCTTTGACCCAAGTCAGTAACTTTGCACCCAAGAGACTGTGAAGTAGTGATGTGAGCCAAGCCTGGTGTGTTGCTGAGGGTTACAGTGGCAGTCCCTGCCCAGACACCAGAAGATTGTCTGTGAAAGCTTTCCCTGGGCATCAATACAAAAGCCTTGAGAACAGGCTGGTGTGAAAGAGCTGGGTCTGGGTTTCAGCCAAAGGTGAGCGTAGAGTAAAACAATAACTGTAGTAGCTGCTTGCTTATCATGGCAGCTTGTAATTACAGCAATGACATCTCCAGTCAATCATTCTTATCAGTTGCAAAGCAGTGCATATTACTTGGCTCTTTTTTATGATTTTGATATCACTTTCATGACTCAATGAAAAACGTGGGCTGCCTTTGATTAAATGTGCAGCAAGAGATTGACAGGAGCCACTCTGTAATCACAGGAAATTTCATCAATGTTTATCCTGGCTATTTAAGTAATTCTGAAAATATTCTTTGTTTTTAAAAAGGTATTTTTTTCTTTAATAATGCACTGTAGTGCTTTTTGAAGAGTACAGTTGATAAATGAAAGTAAAAATGCTTTGTGAAGGTTTGTAAAGCAGAAGCGATGCTTGAATCAGAGCCTATTGTAATCCATCCTATTGTAACCCACTCCAAAGGCTTGGTGCCATGGAAAGCACCTCTGCTAAGGCTGAGTTCCTTTTTGAGAACCCACAAATGGAGGACCTGAAGGGCAAAACCTAAGCAGCAATTTAGAAGGAAGAGTCCTATATTCGAGTCAGTGCCATTGTCCCAGGCCACCTTCCTTGGCCTCCTAGATGGGATGCTGAGCCAGAACACTGGGCAGCACTGCATCTTTGGGATAGTTTTCCACTGGGGCTTGTTATTAAAGGCAGAGAAAGGCACCTTTTTCCTCAGCAATGTAAATAAGCAATCTGCAGTGAAAAGGAAACAGCAGGCTCTGTGTAGGCTGAGCAGGAGGAAGTGGGTTGCAGTGAGGGAGGGAAGCAATGTCGTGGGGGGGCAGATGAAAGGAGTGCTTGTCATTTAGATGCTACTTAAATGCTGTTTTAAAGGGCTGGGGTAAATTAAGTGGAATGCCCCTGAAGCATTTAGGTGGGAATAAAAGGAAAAGCAGGTGACCCATGTCTTTAGTGTGTTCAGGTGCCTACAGACAAGTGTTTAGGAAAATGCACATTTGAGAAAGCAAAGAGAGATGGCGAATGTTTGGTACCAGAAGCATGTGAATGAGCGGAGGTTTCTGTAAATTCTGTAGTCTGGTACCAAAATTAGGACATCAGTTGTTGGGAAGGCTGCAGCTGATGTTTTAATAGATGAGTATGCCAAATGTGTCCCGTGGAGAGCAGGGACCACTGGGTGCCTAAACACATTTCTCTCTGTCTTCCCAGTAGCTCAGGGCATCATATGGTGCAAGCCTTCTTCCTGGGCAAATGCTGTTTCTTCTGTTGCACTCAGACTTGGGTAGGTGACAAGCTGGTGCTGGAGCAGGTGAAATGCTTTTCTGATCATCTCTGTCTTCTCCTTTCTGCAGACTTCCCAACCCACTTTCTTCTCTTTATCGCCAAGCATTCAAGCCAGTGCTGTGTGCTGTGCACCTGGGATGTTGTAGTGGACTTTTATCCCTATTAACTGAGTGTCTCCTGCCTTTTTTTGCAAGGAGCTTTATCTTTACCCTCCCTTATGCTATTATACAGTAGTGTGGGGGATGATACAACTGGGCACTGTTAGACTTAATTGCAGGTGATTGTACCTTTGTACCTTCCCACTTGCCTTGCAGTTTCTCAGAGTTATGTCCATTTAATAGTCCTCCCCACCTCGTCTCTGCTCTTGTGATTTATGCTTGAGATTGCTCTTGATTTATGCTTGTTTGATTATCCCTCTCCCTGCAGTGATCTGAGACACCGAGTCACCCAGTGGCTGCGGGGCAGGGCTGCAGTGGGAGTTTGCAGAACACAGAACAAATGAAACACACGTGCCCAGGAGCGTATTTAACACATCTAATTTGATTGACTGGGCATTTAACGCCAGAGTGGGTTTGACTTATGAATGACTTCAGTGACTTGGAAATTCTCATTAAAGCCATGGGGCACTGGTTCCTGTAAGCTGCCAAAGCCCTGCTTTGCCCTTTAGAGTTGTTAGGATGCCCACGCAGCAAAGCTTGATTTACTTTGCTAAAAAGTAGAAAATAGTTTAACAGGTTTTTTTTTGCTAATCTTTTCTGAAGGGAAAGAAATTCTAAAAATGCCAAAGTAAGCTTTTGACATAGTCCTGAGTAACAAGAAGAGTTGCTTAACCAGGTAATTATTACCGTGCCTTCTCCATCTTTCCCTTCCCAAAGCAGTGGTGAGGCAGAACTGCCACAGCCTATGTGGGGTGCAGGAGTGGGTGGGCTACAGCCATGCAGGATCCACGCCGGGTGCACTGAGCATCTCCTGTGTGGGGCCCTGTGTCCTGGTGGGTAGAAGGGGGCAAATGGTGTGTTTATGGGGATCAGGTGCAGGCATCACAGCCACAAAAGGAAAGCCTCAACTCCCTTCTTCCCCCTGCTCCAGCAGCAGTGAATGGCTGTGGTTTGCAAGGTGCCCTTGTAGATCAAAGTCTTCCCTCAGGAGTGCATGGGATCCGCTGTTGGCTTAGTTGGGTTCAGGGAAAGGCTGAAGCATTGCTGTCTGCTCCCTGGAGTTTGGCCACGATTCTGGGCCAAGCCAGGGCTCACAGAGCCAAGACTCAGGGTGATAAGGCTGGCATCTGAGCAGGGGGTTATTCCCCAAGAGGACTGACTCAGCCAGCCGGCTCGGCTCCTTCCATCCCCCGGAGCTTGGGGCAGCTGTGCCTCCTGGTGCCTTGGCAGGGTGCAGAGGGTCTGCTGCTCTCGCTGACAACAGCTTTTGTTTGCAAACATCCTCAGGAAAGAGTCTCTCATTTCCTTGGCGTGATTGTGTGGGGACTTGTTTTTAGGCTGTGCTGCTTGCTGTGTAACAGAGCTTATGTTTGCATTTCGTAAATAATGCAAAAGAAGTGTATTTTCTGAAAATACTCACATGAACTAACTCCACTGGAGTAGCTCTGTTGACTTTGACAGCATGGATGCAGATTTACCAGAGCAGTGCAAGTTTTTTCAGACTAAGACTGAAAAATCACCAGCTGAGACTGTTTCTGGCCTTCACTTTTTGCTAAATTCCCCTAGGAAGATGTTTTACACCAGCCAAGGCTCTGGCAATATATATTGCAGAAGTTTTAATATGTCTTGTCTCCTAGTTTCTTAATCGGAACTAGGTTGCAGAAAACAATTCTGTCACTATAATACAAGTAGTAAAACAGATTAGTGTGCAGTAAAGTGGGTAGCCTGGACTTTATGATAGGGTACTTGTAGTTCTCACCAAGTGTTCATGCTCAGCAATTCCATGTTTCCATTTATGGAGGGCAAAATGGGAGGTTGGTAAGGAGCACAAGGGAACATTGGTTTTCTCTCAGCAAATCCTGCAGAGTGAAATCCTGTCAATATAAGAAAAGTATTATGGAGCAGAGTCTTTGCTGGTTGTAAAGAAAAGGAAGCAGGGTCTGTCCATCAAAGACCAGAGGAGATCCAACCATCCTTCCCTAAGGGTACTTTTGGCTTCACCTCAACTCCTGGGTGTCAGGCTCTGAGGGTGACGAGGGCACGCCAACATTGTCAAAATGTGGTGCATCACAGGGCACCCGTTGAGCTGCTGTGTGCCTTTGGCAGGGTTTCTTTTTGCACGCTGCCTCTTTGGACTACGCTATGTCAACACAAGACCAAGGCCTTGCCTTAGGTGCTGGGATGAGTTTTGTTCAAGCAGACAATTTTAAATCATATAATTGCAAAACCAAAAGCCTTTTGCCTTCACACCTCCTGACTTGGGCCATGTGCCCGTGTCGTGTTTGCAATACCAAACTGAGCTGCCTTTTTCCCATTTTTAAGGGTGACATGTTTCAAGGTAGGCCACAGATGAGCCCTCGGAGATAACCATTACCCTGGGAAGGGAGGATGTGGGTGAGCTCCCAGAAAAGAAAAGGCAAGAAATATTAATTTGCTATATCCCTATTCAGTATCAAGGGAAGCAGCCAAACGTTCTAAAAATAAGCAACACTGATGCCCCTAATTTAATAACAGCAATATGCTTGTTGACGGTCTTCTCTAGGGCTGTGAGGTAAGGATCATAGGAAACAGTAATATCTGTTATTACAGCCAACTGTTAGAGTTTGAACGGTGAGCTGGCTTTCTGGCACATGTGCCAGAATAGAGAGAATAATTTACTACCTGGGTCAGTGTCTTCATTTTCAGTTTATATTATTTTATGGTGATTATGTGGCCAAAATGCCCCTTTCATCATAGTAATGAAACAACAAGAAATCACCTGAGTGAAACATCCAGTCAGAATCATCTGACGCTTTTTCCCCCCGAATTTTGAAGAATCTCACTCTTACTTTTGCAGTTGCTGTGCAACTCAGCCTTGTGCATGTTTCTATATAGAGTTTGTGAACGTAAATGTGTGCTGCTTCTCTTGCCCCTTAGGACCTATACATTGTTTTTATTCACTGTGCAGTGAAGAGCAGTCTTGGTGTCAGTCTTGCTGTACGCTGCTACAATACTCCCTCCAAAATCTCCAGGGTGCTGTTCTAACATCTCCAAATTTTTATTAAAATTAGGGAATTACCTTCCATCTATTTTGCAAAGACAGGAGGAGACAGCCACCTTTTGCAAACACAAGAAAAATGAGAGCGTTTCTGAAGTAAAAGCCTTATCCTGAAGCCACCCGGTGTTTATTAGTCTTGTTATTTATTATTTATTGTTTTGTAATTGGATGAAATGTCTGAACATTTAATTCTGGAGCTGCTCCACACCTGCCTCTTTTCTCCAAAGAAACTTTCTCCCAGAGCTCGTAACTGCTAAATAGAGCATCTGCTAAAGCAGCAAGGAAGAGATTGGGAAGTTGAAAGTCAACCATTGACCTTGAACATTTAATCCAAAATTTTATAGCTGTATTTTATTACATTGCTAGCATGATAAATTGCAGTGACAGGTTTAGAAAGCACCTTACAACATGCAGTGGCATAAAGCTATATTAATAATGAGTTTGATTCTGCAATTTTTAACTTAATCAAAACTGCCAGTGTTGTCTTCTGGTCTAGCCCAAACTTCATGAAAACCTTCTCTGCCTCCAGAAGACCTCACCCAGGGCTCTCCACCCATGCCAAGTGCTTATAAGCACTAAAAGGGGAAACTGAGGCATGGTAAGGGAGGCGTGGGTTTTTTTCAAGGACAAGCAGCAAGTGCATAGCAGAGTCCAGGCCCCAGGAGGTGCAAGCTGTCTGCAAGCCAGTTTGGGCTCAGGTGTTGCTCAAAGGACCACAAGCACCAGGGCAGGACGTGTCCTGATGGGTGGAGGATTTACCTGCTGAAATGTTGGTGATGGGGCTGCCTTACAAAGTTGTGTGGTGTGCATTGCCTAGCATTTTGCATCAAATTTTCTGCATGTGGAGCCCCAAACGGGTGGGCATCCCCAGCGCTGCAGGGAGGAGAGCTGCCGGCATGAGAGCGGGTTGCCTGTGTGGAGCATCTTACAGGGCTGTCGTCCAGTTTAAGAAATATTCTCTGCAAGGCACGTGTCCTTTCGCAGGTACTGTGCTCACATGCTGTTGCTCCTGTTTTCATCCCCTGCTGCTGAGGGATGAGATGCTGCAATGTGTACTGAGGCTTTTTCTTGTGCTTTAAGAAACCCAGAGCCCCAAGCCTGTGAGTTCCCACTCAACAGGCTTTGCTCCTGAAAAGCAAAGAGGTTATCCTGTGCTTTATGCTTGGGTGGTTGCGCTATGGGCTTTCCATCTTTTTCTATAACTTAGGCTTAGCAGAGAAGTAAAAAGGTGAGTACCTGGGCACGGCTTGCTTTCAGACATGCTCAGCCCACGCAGATGCAGAGTGGATCTGTGGTGCACAGCTGGCTGCTCATTGATCTTTCCATGAAATCCAGCACCTGTATCCTCTGGGTCCTCCTTGTGCCTGACCACTCCTTGGGATGCCTCAGTTACCTGAGGGTTCAAATGGCACGAGCACCTCCTTCATCAAGCCTTAGTGCTGTGTGAGGGTTACGAGAGAGGAGAGGAGGGGGTGACAGTCAATATTTGCAGTAGTGTATCATGTGTCAGCTCTGTCTGTGCTTATGGGCTTACAGTGTTGGTTTAACAAAACTTCTCAAGTAGGGCTTTTGCTGGGGTTTCTCTAAGCATGTGCTGTTCCATGTGGATAAAAGGAATATCTCTGTTTGTCCACAGTGGATACCCAACATTCTGCCCTCATGGCCAAAGCCCACACAGGTGCTCCCTGTGTGTGCACGTGGCTCAGCTGCCCAGTGCTGGGCTTCATCCTTTTGCTTGTTGTCACCACCTCTTGGAGAGTCAATCAGCCTCCCCGTGTCATTGAAACAAGACGTCTTCCCACACTGGGGTAATCCCTGGGGTAGCAGCACCATTATGATCGTGGATTTTGTTAAGAAGGCCAGGTGAGGAATGGTTTGATTTCTGTAATGAATGGTGCAGCAGACTCATATACTTCTCCTGACTCTCAGAGAGTTCTCAAGCCCTGCAAGGTCACCACGTATGTGCTTATATTTTTTATTTTTTTAAATAGCCCTGTTCTACTTAAAAGCGATAATGGCACTATAGGTTCAGGTGAAATATTTCTGTGTTCGTGGACTTGGTCACAAAGCTTTATCATTTTGCCCTTCATTGGAGCTAGCAAGGTCACCAGGCAGCAGTAATAGAGATGTGATAGACTTAATAAAAAACAAGATTAATAAGAACTAGGAAGAAGAAAGTGAAGAGTTCTGGTTGGGGGGCTGTTAGTGCTTCGCAAGCAGGTGTTAAACCCAGGAGTAAATTCTAGTCCACTCCCTCAAGTGAAGTTCAAGCATATGAAAGCTTCTCCCCCCAGTCAGTACAGGATGTGTTTTGTGTGCTGCCACGGGGCAGGATGTGAGAGCATTGATGCCAAGTGTCCCGCAGCATTGCAGCTTTTCTGCCCCTGGATGGCTCTCCAGTGTAACTGGTCTCTTGGTGAGATTATGCAGGGCTCCCAGGAGGTGGAGAACATGCTCATGTAGGGGCTGACTCGTGTGCAGAGCAGTGTGTTATGACCGCTAACGTAGGGCTGCTGTTTTCAGGGAATAGGTGTTTCAGCTGTGTAGGGAATGTGTTCTGCAGCTGGGCTTCAAACGATGGAAGAGGTAAAACACTGCAGTCTTACCAGAGCAAAAGGTTAGCTGAAAAAAAAATGGGAAAGGAATTAAAAAACCCCATGAAGTCATGACCTTCTGAAGGTCAGTGGCTGTGATCTGCTGTGTGCGTGAGATCCAAACCTGCAGCCAGGGAAACCACGGAGCACAGGCAGCTGCATGCTCAGCACCTCCAATGCCAGCCCCTTGCAGGAGCAGTTATTTAACTGCCTAAATGTGAAGTGACACAAAGGACCTTGGCTCCAGCCCCACTTTTGGAGCTACTGGCCTGTGGCTCCTCCATGCGCCGCAGGAGCAGAGCGCGTCGCCTGTTTAATCTGGAAATTGAAATGCCCAAGCACTGATCAGATAAGATTGCTGGATAAGGAAGAGGACGCTTTGTCTTTCTGAAGCTTGGGCCTCGTCTGCTTTGTTTTTCTTCCTTTTTTAACATCAGGATGCTGCTGTGGCACATGTGTGTATTTCTGATGGGAGATCCGGGTCTCTGGCTTCCCAAGGACATGCCTGGTGGGTGCAGGGGAGGGATGGCTGCCACAGCTTCGTTTCTGCAGCAGATCATTATCCCCATTGCCTTCTCAGCTGGATATGGTGCCAGTCCTACCCAGGAGACCCAACACCACAGAGCCTGGACTGACCAGTTTGGTGACTGAGTAATGTCTGTCCAAGCAGTCTGGCCCATGCTTGGCTGATGCAACTCACAGGGGCTGTGCTGAAATCGCAGCTGTTGCCCCCCTTAATGTAAGGACCATTTTCATCTCCTATGAGGAAGAAAGGCAGCTTCTAGTGACTGGTTAGCTGCTATTGCATATGCTGGACTTCAGCCTCCTTACTTAAAAATGATTATTTGCAGTGCAAATACTAACCAGAAGCCATCAGACTGGTTTAGGGGTGGACAGGGCTTTGCAAGCTGCCCTTTGGGGACTGGCAGAGGGGTCTTTGATACCGTGGTTGTCACGTGGTGCCTTTGATCACTGCCGCTTGTCCTCCAGCACCAGCATGCAGGGCTATCCTGTCTCCAGCAGCAATGCCTGAGGAAGAACCAGTTGTGTGAGCTCCTAAGCTATTGTAGGTGCATAACAAACCATCTGAACAAAGCATCTGAGACCAATAATACACTGTATTATTACCATCGATTCTTTTCTGGTGATCTGGAGCAGAGATGTGCAGGGCTCATTTAACACAGGTCAGCTGGTGAGCAGCAGTTCCCCAAGCCCTAGTGACAAACAATTAAGAGCACAACCCCTCCAGGTCCTGGACCTTGGACTTCTATTCTAGCAAGGCAAAAGTCTTGGAAGGCTGCAAGGTTTCCCATCCCTTTTACCCTGCCTAGGCAACTGTGCTTTCTGTCCCACCTCCCTTCTGGGCTGTGCATCGTTACTGGGTGCTGATTGCTGACACTGATCCCCTCAGGAGACTGGTGGCTCCTGGCAGCCTGTTAATAATGCGGGGGCACTTGCTTTCATTTGCAGGGTAATGAGGAGGTTGCTCTGTTGCAATGGGCTGGTACCCTGGTGGATAAATTACAAGGCCAAAAGCAGTGCTGTTATTCCACTGAGGGAATGAGATTATTACTGAGGAAATTGCAGGCCTGCTCCTGTCATTCTTTTACTAGTAGTGTAATAATAGACTTTGTTTTATTAGTATAAATGATTCCACCTCTTTCCTCCCAGATGAGTACACTCTACTCCTTCTTACATTCTCAGGGACTCCACATAGTCAATACCAGTCATATCATGCTGAGTTCCTTGGTATTATCTGTGTTTTCACAGCAGTTTAAAAAATATTGAGTATCAGGGCAGTTGTCTTTGTGCTGACCAGTGTCCCTGTGCAGTTACAGCTCTTTCGAGCCCCTTGGCACTGTAGAAAAGAGGGAAAAGATGAGCTGCCCATTGCAGCCACAACGATGGTGGCACTGCTGGTCCCAGCTCTGCCAGCAGTGGGGACCATGCAGAGGTCTATTTTAAAATGTTGCTCTTTTATCATTTGCATGGCCATCAAAAGGTCTAACCAGCAGCCCTGTGATGTTTGCAATGGCTCTGTGCCACTTTACACTGCCAGAAGGTCAGTCTTGTGAAACCTGGAAAAAACTGACGTTGCATGGAGGCCTCTAGGTTATGAGGTCTGTATTTCAGGGTCTCAGCTTTTATCTGCTTCTCTGAAGGTCCTGCACAGAAATATTTCAGCAGAAATTCATCCAAATCAGGTTCCACCCAGAAGGGGGAAAGCTATTTCTGTTAGTATTAGGTTAAGTTAAAAAAAAAATTACAAGCCAAACTTTACAAATAAGAGCTATAGATGTATATGTAGTCAGAGTTATGGGAGAGAAGGCTGTTTTAGTCCTTGTTAAAAATGCATCGGTGTTTTGCACTGACAGTGGAAGTTTTGCAGCTCATAAAAAATTCATAAGGCTTATTGAGGAAACAGAAAGGCAATTCAGGTGTCTATTTTTTGAGCAGTGTCATATTTACAGGAGTTTAAGCCAGTCTGGATTGATCTTTCTTGTTAAATGCCAGCTCTGTGTTGTGATCCTCTCCGGATCATAGTTCAGCAGCTCAAAAAGTATAGATGACAAGATGGCCTGGCTTTGTAGAGGAGAAGAAAGCAGAGTCCAGGGTATTTTGCATTTCTTTATAGTTTTCCAATCTCCTCTTCAGGGCCCTTTTCACTTCTGCAAGCACAAAACTCAAGGTGAAAAGTAATTGGACAAGCTAACAAATGAGTTAGGGCTTGCTTTATTTCCCACTGGCAAGTTACTGTGTTTTGCTTGCCACCAAGATCAGCTTCTCTGACACGGCCTTTCATGTACCATCTAGCAATGAATGGACGTCTGCCACAGGTATGAGAAAAGAGGGGCTTTATACATGACAGGCACTAAACCAGCATGATTTATATGGGCTGAGGATAGCACTTTACATTACATCAGTCTTCCAGTAGTGCCATGATCCTAGCATCATCTTTCGGGAATATTTGTTGTGAACTGTTGCTCTCCAGACTGCAGAGTATTAGTGCAGGCAGAACATCTCCCTTGTGAACACACAGCTCTGCAAGGTCTTGGGGCGTAAAGAAACACATTTCTGAGCAGGCTTTCCTTGCTTTTACCCAGAGGATGATGGTAGCTCCACCAGAAACCATGTTCTCCAGTGGTAACCTGTAAGCCAAGGGAGGTGTAGAGCCACAGGCAAGAGCGAAGCCAGCAGTAGGATGAGGCTCAGAATCCCCTTGGGCCCTCCTCTGTCTCTTGTCATCCCCTTGTGATGGATGGTAAATGATGGCTGGAGCTGGAATTTTTTTGAGAGGGAGGAAGCCACTTGCTGGGTTATGGAAAGGGCTGTCTTGTTTCCTAAAGCTGGCTAGGTTGAAATGCCATCCTTTCCTGCCACTAAGCACCAGCTGCTACCACACCCATGTCAGCAGCCTCATCCTGGTAATGGACTGGGGTGCAAGGGGGTGATCAAATTTTACTTCTAATTTCCTCGTTAGTAGTTGCAATGCTGCCATGGTGGCGGGGACAGTGCTGGCTGGGTGACACCTGCCATGGCTGCTCCAGTCCCTCAGAAGCTGTGCACTGGGGACATTCTTGGCAGCTGAGATGGCTTCTGCTCCTCAGCATGACTTCTCAGGGACTTAGACGGCATTCGTGTGGTTGCTTCTGCAAGGTCGGGCCAGGTAAATGGCAGCTTTTTGAGAGCTTATCCTGCTCTTTCTCTTGCCCTGTCCTCATCTGTACCTGTAAATTAAGGGGCAAAAATCAGCCCGATTCCTGTTAACCTCTGTCCTCTGCTCTCAGGAAGGAAGGATGATTTACCCTGGGTGCTGGGAAAGGGAGTCTGGGTTCCTATGGGTTTGACTGGGCACTTCTTAGCAAACAAAGGTGCTTTGGGAGCTAAGCTGACCACATTGTGACCATAATTGGTTTCTGTGTGGTAATATACAGCATTTTTATTCTTTTCATGCAGGCTGAATAACTGGTAAGTGACAGGTCCTGCTTTTTAATTCCGCCATGTTTCTAGGGGCTGTCACACTTTTAATTTTTGCAATAGCTGCAAGCAAAGCAGTAATCCTATTTCCTATTTCCTACAACTGCAGTGCTGGCTTTGTTGTTCCCTCTTCTTAACTCCTCTACCCTGACTTGAGCTATTTGATGTTTTCCAAAGCTCCCCAGGACACTGCTGTTAAAGTTAACTAATAGGTGATATCTAACTAGCCCCCTGCGAGAAACACACCATGGGTGGCACGTGGTGGAGCAGGGCAGGAGAGGTGCACTTAGGTCTGCTGGGTGTGATGCTGATCACTGAAGACATCTGGGCAGGGGGGAGGTGTGTGTGTCTGTGCTTCGTGCGCCTGCCCAAACTGGCAGGGTTTGCGTGCTGAAGTGTGCAAAGCTTTGTGACATATTGCGTGCGCCGGTTTCTGCCAAGAGGTGGGACAGCTCTCAAAAGGCTGCTCCGTTAAAGCCTCTGGACGTTTCTATAGGTCCAAATGACTTCAGTGGAAGTAATTTTGGGGATGTGATTCTGCGTTTGCTTCAGTGCATTTGAAAGTTTTGCTCAGAACTATTACAAAACCTTCGGCCTACGAGGAGCAACTCAGGGAAGTTTGATTTCCCAACTGTTTGAAGGCTTGTGTTGGATTCTCTGGTGTCTCGTAAAGTGTAGGTCTAGATGGTGCTTTCCCTGCAGCTTAGCGCTCATCACGGCCTTCGCTCTGGGTTCTCCGGCAGCTGGCAAAGTCCAGATGCTCTGCTCCTGTTTTCTCCTCTCACTGGCTGCACTTAGCATCTTAGAGGTCTCTGACCCCTGTCCTCTGTGGATGAGCCTCGTCAGGGAGATGAGATGTCACTCACAAGTGTGCGCTGTGATCCTGTTCTCTGTGCTTCCTTAGCAAAGCAGGCTCACTGGGCCTGAACTTAAGGTTTCAAGCTGTGAAAGAGAAAAGCTGATGTCACCTCTGAAGTTCATCACAATTCCCCGTGGGCTCAGCCCAGCCCAGCCCAGGCAGATAGCACCTTTGTGACTGGCAAACAAGTGGGACTGATGATGCCCCTGTGAAATTGATAATGTCAGTTATAGCAGATGAAGGCGGTTTGCTGAAGTTCATGCAGACTTGATGTAAAGCATTGCAATTGTGATCTCGTGGCTTGATAAGTGATCTCTGGGAAGCTGGGATGTGGTTGAAGACAATTTGTTTTTCATGGAAGCACAGGAAGGGTACTCTCATTTGTAAAGTCGGTGGCTGGGATATGAACTTTGCTTTCATCTACTCCAGCCTCTACCCCAGGTTTTCCCTTTAGCTGGGAATCAGAGTAGAGTTTGTCCCATCCTCAGCCCCCTCCAGTTCAACACCTGAGCCAAACCCATCCTTATTGATGAGTGAAGCCGATAGTACAGCTTATGGACTGGAGTGAGAGGGTCGTGGATGCCTATTCCCCTTCTCCTAAGGCGGATGCTGCAAGAGTAGACAGGAGTCTTTTGTTTTACTTCTCATAGCAGGGACTTTTCTCCTTAGAAACTGCCTGGAATCAGAGCAGGAGGGACATTGAGACAAAAATCTTGCAGGTTTGAATGCCCACAATTTGAAAGCTCCCTTCCAGTGGGAGGGGTAATTGAAACCACATTTTCTTAGTTGAGTAATTAGATTGATTCAGGAGAAACGCGGACATGTGGAAAATTGAAAAATGGATTTGTTTTGTGCCCTTAGGCTGCAGAGGAATGTGTTGGTGCCTTTCTGAGGAACACTTGCTTGATCTATTGAATTACAGGACAGGCTATGACCATGATGAGACTATGATGACCAGCTTGAGCATGATGGAAGTCCAAGTCCTGATCAGGGAATACTAAGTGAGAGAGAGATCCCTTTCGTACTGAGATGATCTGACATGTGTCTCTCTCTCCCCAGGACTTCTCATGGAATTCTGTAGTGCTCTGTGCAGCACATGGATGCATGCATGTGTTATCCAGTTACAGGATTAGGAGAAAAAACTCTTCACACGATTATACACGCACAGAAATTTCAATTGAATAGTGCATTTGATGGGACAAGCTCACAGATCTCACAGTTACAGGGATGATGTTAACACTGTGCTTTGTGTGTGTTTCATTTATGAGTGTTTTGACCTTAGACATTTAGTGCAAAGTGGTTTACTTGTTACAGATTTAAGAATGGCCTTTGCTCCCTAGATTGAACCAGTCATAGCTTCAGTTTTTTGTTTTTGCACTTTATATTAGCTGAGAACTTGTTTGGATGCTGTCAGCCATGCTGAGGGGATATCAGGGTTTGCGTCTGGCTCCTGTGCTCAAGTATGCCGTGGTTTGCAGGGTCTGGAAAGAACTGTGGCACTGTTTCTGGCTGAGATCATTTAAGCAAAGGTAAATATCTTACCAAGTAGCTCTGTGGTGAGGTAGATCCCACAATCAGACTCTTCAGAGATGCTTAAAATACCTGTTTCCAGTAATCTGTGTGTGGACAGTGTGGGCTGTTTGTAATGGCAGGAATGAAAGCCGACACTCTGGGTGCTGGAACACCATTGCTGTGTCCTGAGTGGCACCAAAAACAGTATGGCAAAATAAGGTAATAAATGCTGCCTGTATCCCCCTGCCTTATTTCCAGTATAATTTTTTTTTTGGTACATTTTGGCTCAGGGCTTTTGAGTAACACAGAATCTTTTTCTTGCATCTTGTAGCCTCTGGACTGCTCTTTGCTGCTTAGTTTTCTTTCTCTTGTTCTGATGTCTCAGTCTGGTCTAACTTCAGAGTTGGCTCTGCTTTGAGCAGAAGATTGGTCGTAAGACCTTTAAAGTCCTTTTGACATACATTATTCTGTGATTCTGAGTTTTACTGGTCCTCCAATTGGTTAAGACTACTGTACCCAAGACCTTCCGTCTTTCCTTCTCTGCCCAGAGCTGCTGCCATGTTCCACTTCCTCTGATTTAAATGCTTCCTTTCAGTGTGCACAGTCTGTTTAAGTCGTTTCCCTCTTTCATAGTTTTATGCTTTCCTGAACCACCTCTTTGTATAAATGCAAGACCAAACTCGTTCTTTTGAGCTCCGGCTAATCCATCATCCCAAACTGTTTCTACCCACATAGACTGTTATTAAGATTTAATTAAGAGCTCTTCTGCTGAAGCCTCACTCCTGGTCGGCAGTATCAGAATTGCATTAAATAGAGGCATTAAAAATGCAACAGTATTCATGATATCAGCCTTGTAATATGAAGCGCTGCTCTGTGTGTATGGTTTAGAATTATAATAAATCAAGAAGCTCCTGTGCTGGGATCATGTGTTCACCTGATCTGTTATTGCTGTTTGCCTTCCTTGATGACATTTTAAAGTCCAGGGGGCAGGAGCTGTCACCCACTATACAGCCACTGTGTGGCATGGGACGTGCTGCCATCTCTACACAGTGCAGGTCCTCTTTTCTTCTTTTTCCATTTTCTCCCTGAAGTCACACTAGGAGCTGTCAGCAACACCTCAGGGGTTTTACCTGCTTTGTGTCAAACATGCCCTTCTGTTAGAAGAGACCTACCTCATTTTGCGCTCTTTCCCCAGGTCCCATTAGCAGTATTTTAGTGAACCGCTACGGCAGCCGGCCCGTGGTTATATTCGGAGGCCTGTTGTGTGGTGTTGGGATGGTCTCAGCTGCCTTCTGCACCAGCATCCTGCAGCTCTACATCTGCGTGGGCTTCATTACAGGTAAGAAGAAAGGGTCTCCTTTCCACCCATGCTTGAGGTTCACTTCTGATGGCTTGGAACATCCACACTTGAGCACCTCAGCCAAACTCGGTGGGAAGCTGGTGAGAAAAAAACCTGGTGAGATAAAAAGCTGGTTGGACAAGGGCCATGGCTTTTTAACTGCTCCAGATGAACCTTAGCAAAGAGCGCACTCCCTGCTCAGCACTGTGTTCCTGGCTGAACATCGCGTGTGGGATCATAGCAGGGGATGTGCTCTTTACAGATGAGTGCTCTCGGCCAGAAGCAGCGGTGAGGATGGCCATCAGTGCCCTCAGCTCCTGCTGAAGTGAACACAGGCTGGCTGTGCTCTGCCCTGGGCAAGGCAAGCCCTTCAGGTTACAAGTGCAAAGAAGAAAGCACATGTTTTCCTATATTTCTGTGTGTTATCTTCCCTCTGTGAGATACAAGAAATGAAATTTCACGAGTTAGCTTTAGTTTACTTGCCCTTTGCCTGCTTGTGAGGTTAGGAGGTCCTTTATCTGAAAATAACAACTTCTGGAGTTGAATGAAAATATGCAATATTTTTTGCTTTTGAGAAAAAAAACCCAATCCTTTATTTCCTTATTGAAGTTCTAACTTGAATTGTCTGTATTGAGCTATGAATTTCCATATTGGAAACTAAAGCAGAAGGAGGTGTAGGCTCAGTCCAGCCTTTTTAAAGCCTACAGGTGCTGAGTCATTGCTTGTAAAGGTACGCGGATTGAAGTTCTTCACCTGTCTGGGTATAGATGCTTAATTGTAAGCATTTTGTTTGGCTAAAGGACAGCCAATGTTTTTTTTTCCAGTGCAGCTATGATATATGCCTGAAAACATGACAAAATGAGTTCAAAATTGGCTTTTGAGGTTGCAAGGTGTATGTTTTAATGAATATTCCCTATCTGTCTGCAGCTGCGTTGAGTGTTACTATGTTCTAAGCATAAGAAGTGCGAGCTCAACGTTTGAAATCAATAAAGCAGCCACCAGCAAAGTAAATTGGGACCAAAAGTTTGTCACCGTATTCTCCTACACCAATATTGCTTTATTCAATATGTACAGTAGTGAATAAATCTCCATGTAGGATTCCCTCTCTTAAACCTTATTCTTTCTAGGGAGAATCACTGTAGTTAGATGAAATTCTGTTATTACTGAATGAATAAATTTCACAGATTCCTTGGAAGAGATTCCAGAAATAGATTAAAAATAAAAATAACCAATATCTCCCATGTATAAAATCAATATTTATCGATGCATGGGCTTGCATCATTCCCTGCTAAAACAAATGTCCTCTATCAAGTTGACTAGAGCTGGACTAGCACATGGAAAACATAAATCCGTTGCTAAAAATATGTGCATTTTGGTGAGCAGAAGGGCTCAGGCAAGGAACAGTGCTTTGAGAAGGCACCAGCTTGTATTTTCATGTGCCAGGAGGGAATTTTGTGCGTAACCCCAGAGGGTGTATGATTTATAAAGACCCTGCTCGTTTTTTGATTCTAAATATCTTTGCAAATTGGTTCCATTGCCCACCCAGAAGAGCTGATAGTTAGAGCTGTGCTCAATGCATACATGTAACCCTCTTGCCAGCAACAGGGTGCAAGGTCAGACTGCCTCCATATCTCCTTGTCTTTAATGCTGTGATGTTTCCTCAGAGCAAAGCACTATTTTTGTTGTGTTTGTCTTTTCCTCCTGCTTGCTGAATGAGGGCAGCTGTATGGATGAGGTCTTAGCTAGTAACCCATCATTTCCAGGCACGGTGTGTGTGCTGGGGAAGGAATATTAATTTGACAGGGAAAGGGGGATGCTTGTAATGCTGCTAACATGCTTGATGCCTCTAATTATGCTTGAAATGCTTTCGCTGGTCAGGCCTAACATGGAAGCATTCAAGGGCAATTATGGAGCTGCCTGCTTATCACATGGCTGAGACAGCATTGCTGTAGGAGCAGAGAGACTTCTGTAAAGGCGATTTGCAGTGACTGTAAAGCAACCTGTAAACATCACACTCTTTATAGCCTCCTTCCTACCAGCCTGAAAAGGAAACAGACTGACATAAAAGACTGTGTTCATGTAATTCGCAGGGATGGAGATAAAAACAAATAGTTGGTGCTAGGATGTCTCTGCTCCAGTCCTGTGCCTTTGTCTTATTAGAAGTCTCTTCAGAAGAGCAGAGCAAGAAATATCTGTTTACAGTGGAGGGATTAGACACGGCAATATCAATTGCTTTCTTGATTATGTGTTTTTCCATTTGCATGCAGAGCAGGGACTGGGCTCTGCTGTTGGAGACAGCTTTGGAGCAGCTCTGTCCTTGATGGCACTGAGCTGTGGGCTTCAGGAGGCGCTTTGCATACAGTATAAAACCCATGTTCTCTTCCTCTCGTTTCCCTATGGCGCTTAGAAAAGGAAATGGGGTTTGCAAGCTGTCGACCTGGATAGATGCCAGCCTGGGTGCATTAAATAGGTATTTAGGCATGCAACCTCTTCTTCAAATCTGAGGTAGAAGCAGCAAGTTTCAAAGCTAAATACAAGGCAATAATGACTGGTTGGTGTTTAGTTCAATCTGTACCAATTAGACCACCATAAAATAAAATGGGATCTAGAGTGTACCGTGTTTACTAATGAGACTGGAGTCTTTACCTCAACTGTTAATGTTGAGCATTGAAATACCTGGTAGTATCTTCCCTTGCTAATAAAGTAAGAATAAGAGCAATAGCTGCACACTTGTTTCCCTCTCGTATGAGGGAGATGTATTTATTCTAGAGAAGGGTACTTCTTCTGGCACAGGCTTGCTTCATGCAACATCATTGGTAGGCCACTGTGGTGCATGTCTAGGGAAAAAATGTGATTATTTGAGTAACAATTTCAGCCATGGAAATGCTACTGTATTTTCTGAAAACAGGAATAAAATGGATTTAAATATTTCCAACTAATGCCAGCCAAAAGCTTAAGGTAAATTGAAATTCCAGTCAGTCAATTAGAAACTCTCCAAATTTAATTAATGGGAAGAGCATGAGGTAATATTAGATTAGATTTGTCTGACTGGCAAATTAATGTTCACATAATAAAAAATTTTAGTTGATTATTGTTTAAGTGGGTAGCTGGCATCCAGTCTGATTTTTCTTTTCAACATGACATGTGGTAGGTCCCTACCAAAACTGATTCTGTGGAAATGATGGTTAATTTCTGCCATTACCTACCAGCCTAGGAAATAACAGTTAAAGAAAAATCTAATCTGCTGTGTTTCATCCTATATCTGAGTGCCATCAAGGGCGCTCTTTAAGTGAGGCTGTGTTTTCCCTCCTTAGTTCTCAGGTCTGCCCTCTCATGGGTGTGAATTTGGTCCCTTATGCATTATGAGCAGGCTGTACTCCCCAAAGATATGCCCTACCAAATATATAGACTATCTAGAAAAGTTTATGCCAAGAATGTGTTTCATATGAAGACTAATTTTAGTCTGCTGCCATTTCAATTTATTTTTAATGCTGTAAACTTCCAAGTAATTTAAAAAAATTAATCTTATACTTGGCAATAATCATAATTTTGTAAAACTGTTCAAACTGAAGCTATCCAACATCAGTTGAATTCTGCTGCATCAGTTGGATTCTACTATATCAGTGACTAATGATAGTGTTCCTTAATTAATTTTGAGGACCTTGACCTTTCTAAATTCTCTTCTGTAAAGCAATATACCTAATTATGTATTGCACAGTTAAACAAACTAATTATATAGACTAATGAACAAGAAAAAATCTGCATGACCCTATTTTCAGTATTCGTGTTCTCTGCTATAATAACTTCAAGGATTACATTTCTCCTTTGTTCTAATGTGGCTCATTCTTTCCTGGATGACCGGATGAAAAATACGCGATATAATTTTTAAATGTCATTTTGGTGGAGTTCTGAAAATGTAATTTTTAAGGAAATACTGCCCATCATAGAAATGTTTGAAAAGAAGAGATTATTACATGCTAGTGCTCTCAAACAGAACCACAGAAAGTTGAGACCATTGTGGCATTTGGAATATCAGCCTTCAGATTTCACCTGTGCAAGAGAAGCTGGCTAACTGAAGTAGCAATGCAGATTTATAATTCCATTTATATATCTAAATGCAATAAAAATACACTTTAATTAAAAGAAACACTCTAGAGTCCTGTTTACTTAGCATCTTCAGTAGCTGTTTTGCTGTGTACTGGCAGACCTCTTCATCTTTTGTGTTAAACCACTAAATTTGTAGTGTGATGTTATGTTTTGTACTGGTCTGTCAGCCCAGCAGCAGTGTTGGGTGCCCCCCACCCATGGAAGAGGGTGCCAGCCCCAGCCACATGTGCGAAGGATGCAGTTTGGTGGTTAGCACTGTCCAAACCAGAGCAACCTTCCTCAAACTGGGAGTTGCCTTTTTTTTAATAGATCCATCCTCGCCTCCAAGGTGCGGTATCTGGACAAAACCAGCCAGAATTTTTTTGAGGTTATAGTTTCAATTTGTTCTGAAACAAACTTTTTGCCACCAAAGAGATTTGCAGTCCTGACCAAAGTGCCCTTCTGGAGCCTGCTTCCCCACATATGGCAGCCTGAATGTTGGGGATATCTTGAGCAAAGTTTGCATCCAGACTATTATGTTGAAGAGCCATCAGTGGATCAGTTACCCATGTAATTGCCTTAGACAATGAGCTGAGGACAAATGGGTCCCAGATATTCCTTTGTATATCTCAACTATTTTTTCTCTGTTTCAGGATTCGGCCTTGCTCTCAACCTCCAGCCATCAGTGATAATCATAGGGAAATACTTTTTGAAGAGAAGACCCATTGCGAATGGTCTTGCTATGGCAGGGAGCCCTGTGATGCTTTGCACCCTGGCTCCTCTCAACCAGTTCCTTTTTGACAATTTTGGCTGGAGGGGCAGCTTTTTAATTCTTGGGGCAATTTTATTACACTGCTGTGTGGCAGGAGCTCTCTTCAGACCCATTGGGGCAGCCACAGCATCTGTTAAAACCCAGGCGACTGAGGAAGGAAAGGAGACCCCAAAAGAAGAGGTCACTAAGGATGCCGTGGAAATGAGCAGTCCCACAAATGTCCCCCTGGAGACCAAAATGGAAGAGGAAGGAGAGAAGGACTGTTGTGAAAAAATCAATCAGTACCTTGATTTTTCCCTCTTCAAGCACAGAGGATTCTTGATTTATCTCATTGGAAATGTGCTCATGTTCCTGGGTTTTTTTGCCCCCATTGTTTTTCTGGCACCCTATGCAAAGCACATCGGCATTGATGAATATTCAGCTGCTTTCCTGCTCTCGATCCTTGCTATTGTGGATATGATTGCCCGGCCTACTACTGGCATCATTGCAAACAGCAAGTGGGTGAGGCCACGGATTCAGTACTTTTTCAGCTTCTCCATTGCTTTCAACGGTGCCTGCCACCTTCTGTGCCCGCTGGCTTCTGGCTACACGGGGCTTGTTGTTTACTCTGTCTTTTTCGGCCTGGCCTTCGGCATGGTTTGTGCCATGCTCTTTGAAACACTCATGGACCTCGTGGGAGCCGCCCGCTTCACAAGTGCTGTTGGCCTCGTCACCATTGCGGAGTGCTGCACGATATTGCTGGGACCTCCTATTGGAGGTGAGTGTATTTTCCTCCTCTGCTTCCACTGTGTTGTCACTTTAGCCTCTTGCAAGCACAGTTCACAGGAAGTGATCCTAAAAGCATTTTCTCTGCTTCCCACCCACTGTTTTTCCATGAGTAATTGGACAGAGAAAGCAGGTCCCAGGTGTGTTCTTCAGCATTTCTTCTTTACCCCTTTCTGTGTAGTCTTCCAGTAGAAGTCAAGGCTCTGGAGAGTGATCTTTTAGGCCCTGATCCCTTCAAACTTTTAAATTGAACTAGCAGAGTGAGACATGCAATGCCAAAAACATCTTCTTCTGAAGACCCTGTTGCAAAAGGCCGGAGTTCACCATGATTTAAGCACAGCAAAACACAACACTTCCATGAAAACCTTTTGTCAACTCAAACTTAGTATTTCCCATTCGTCTCTAAGGCTCTGAGTACTTCCACTTATGGGTTTCAGTCATTTCAGAGCATCTGGTAAATTTAAGGCTGTTCAAAAAAAAAAAAAAAGTTTATTTTGCATGGCATGTTTTGAAATATCAAAAGACAAATACCCTTAAATGTTCATGCTGACAATATTGAACCTCTAGCAGAGCTTGCAGTCATCTAAAGGTAAGTGGGAACAGTGGTCGTCTGTGATTTTAACAGCTTCCACTTACTCCCTCTATAGCAAGTGCTCACTTCTTTTTTGTACACGGAACACACCATATCTGAAAGACACTGTATTCAGATCTGCCATTTGACTCAAGTACAGTCCTCACCAAATCTGAGTTGGCTGTGAGTTAAATGACTTCATAGGTCACATCCTCTCGGTGTAGAGATGCCATCCTGTTTATGTGCCCTGTTGTGCAGTTTGCAATTCACCTGTATGCAAGCTAGAACACCTGGTTTAGAAACTGGTCACCTTTAAGTATGCTAAAATTTTCAGTTCAGTTGTGTGTGTTCTCTCTATTTTGATGTAAAAAAATTTAAACACTGCTAATTCTTTTGATATGACAGTATTGTAACAAATTTAGTCAATGCACAGAAATGAGGCAGTTTAAACTAACTTCCTGGATTCAAAACTGATATCTGGGTGCTACTCTGGATGACACATCTTTCAGAGCCATTTAATTCTTCATATTACCATGTAGCTCATACAGTGTGACAGAGTAGCTGTATCCTCTTGCTGTCTTAGAGTTTCAGTATTTAATTAATGACAAACAAAAGAAAATACAATTTAGAAATGACCATTTTGTGAATTATATAATTTTCTGTGTGGAAGATTAAGTTAATGACCAGAGACTGCTAATGAGGCTAAACCAATTCTATGTGATAATCAGTAATATTAGTTTTGTAGGGGTTTCCCCACCATTTTAATAAGGAGCAAATTTATTGGTTCTTTGGCATTTTAATAACCTACTGCAGGGTTCTGCTTTAATGAACTAAGTAAATTGTTCCCTGGAAAAGAGGCGAGACTATCCTACTGTTGAATTTTCCAATACTCTACTCATTAAAACTCTCATTGAAACATATTTAAGAGACCTCTAGGTCACCCTGATTAGCAGAAAAGGAAAAATTGTTGCTATTAGCATTTGGTTGATGTTTCAGCAGTAACATGAACGACACAGTACATTGAAAATGCTGTACCAAGACATCTAGGAATGATTCAGGAAGAAGAGTTGACCAAAACCAGTTAAAAATTATTAATTTTTTGTGATCAAGAGATCTATTTGGTGACCATAAAATCCCTTGTTAAATGTAATGCAGTGGGATAATTAATCATCAGTGTTTCAACACTAGGGATCAGTCAGGAAGTAATTAGAAGTTCCTCTTTTTAAGGAGAAGAACAAATTCCAAAAAGCCAGAAAGCTAATGGATGTTGAGAAAGTTTCAAGGAGGAGCGTCTGTAGTGAAGGCCAGGTTAGGAATGGGTCTTACTTTAATTAGGATTTGGGATGTTAAGAATGGTCTATGTTACACCAGTAAATGGGAATTAATGCTCAGGATCATCATCCCAATAAGATTTGCATTACATTTTGACATAATGGAGAACACTGACATTTCAATTAAGCCGTCTCCCTTCAATTACTCTGTAACTCCATAGCAGAGGCATTAACCTTTAGGAGGAACCTGTCACATTTGTCTTGGAATTGAAATTATCCGACATTGACAGCATCATCTTTGCTTTCCCTGGAACTAATGTCTTCTAGTTCCATACTGTGCCCTTTCATCTTTAGATCATGAGTATAAATGCAGAAGGCGCAGCTATGACCAAAAGCTGGGTCCCCTCTAATGCTTGTGAATGACCTGTGGTGGAATAAATTGGGAAGTCTTTCTCAAGGGTCTGAGATGAGATCCAGTGGCGAGGTACCACCTCATGAAGGCCTTCCCAAAAGCTGCTTCTTTTGTTGGCAGCCTGAGGACTGCCAAGTCAAATGGATGTCCTCGTGGTTGTTCATTGGAGTCAATGGAAAGTCTGTTTTGCAAACTCTGTGACCACAGAGCTTAGGTTCTGCATGGAAAAAATAGGTGTGCTTGAAGAGTCCAGATCTGGCAATGTAGATTCTCTGTTCCCTTCTCCTTAGCTGTACAAATTACTGGCAGTATTACCTATACCAGCATTAACAACCCACAGGCTGTATAGTGGAACACGTGTGAAGTATTTGCAGAATCAGAATATTTGCGTAAGAGATCAGAAGTACAGAGAATATCCTATTTAATCCTAAAGCCACATGGGTGTCACTTCCTGTTTAGGAGCTTAAAAAAATGTTCTTGCCTTCATTTCTAAGTTTGCTCTTTTTTTTTAAAAAAATATATATATGTTTTACAGGAACTCTTATTGATACCTTTGGGGACTACAAATATATGTTTATTAAATGTGGAGCTGTGATGGTCCTGGCAGGAACCTTCCTCTTCATCATGAATTATTATAATTATCGTATCCTTGCCAAGGAGGAGAAGGAAAGAAAGGCAAAAGAAGAGGATCTTAAATCTGTAAGGACAGAAAATGAAAGCAGAAATAACTGGAACAAAGAAACTGCACAGGATGGGCCTGAACTGGAGCCTTTGAGAGAGGAACAAGGACTAAAGAAGGAATTGAATGGCACAAATGAAGTTTAAAACTCTTCTCGTCAGCTGAATAGGAAATTACTTCCGGGCTACTTGTTGACACCAGCTGTGAAATCACACTAGGTTTTTAAATTTTGCCCTGTGCTGTGCATGTGCATCTTCTTTGTTTTTGGAGAAGACTAGAAGAGAAACAAGTCTAGTTTCTTATAAAGTGCTGGGACACACAGTGCAGAACCATTTGCATACCAAAGGTCCTGCAACATTTTTCTTCAAATATTTCGTATTTCCCAGAAGGGCTGAGTAATGGTGTAACTGACACACCACTTTTATTCCCTGTACTACAACTCTGCTCAATGTCATGGCATCAGTCAATGCAGAGCCCTTCCAGTAGTCTGAAGAGACTTTGCATTGAGTAGTGTGATGGCTGGATCTTCTCACCATGCAGTGAAAACTCTTTTGAGTCTTTGATTGCAGTGTGAGAATCATCCCAGGGATGGGATTTGGTGCTGCCTTCCACTGGCAGCTGCACTGTGGCTTGCACCTCTCTCTCATGGAAATGTAAAACAGACCTTACACTGTACTGAAATACAACATGCAAGAGTTGCTTGGACAGAATGAGGGCACCACCTGCCTGTGTGTGATGTGGCAACAAGGCAGCCCGTCCTTGTGGCTGAAGCATGCTAGGAAAGAACTAACTTAGGGTGGCTTGACCAGGGACTTTCTCAGGGACTTCAGCATTTAACAAAATGTCTTGAGAAAAGTGGCATTATGCAGGGAGCCAGCACAAAGCTGATGTGCCACAGGAGTCCATTTTTCAGGTCCTTTGTCTAAGAAACTTGGTCTTACAGGGCTTACACTTTGAGCAACACTCAACCAGTACAAATTCTTTAAAATCTTCCCTAGGAGGTTATCCTAGGAGGTTACATAGTCCTTACTATCCGGTATCTGAGTACCTTACCCCTTTTAGCATGCTTTTTCTTTACAATATCCTGGTGAGGCAGTAAGTGTTGTTGCTGCTAATTAATTGTATAAATGAAGAGCTGAAGCACAGAGGAGCTGTAGGCATCATTCCCTCAGTGAGTAAAGTTTAGATATGCCAGAGCTGAAATGGGATTTGCTGCCCTGAGTTAAGTGCCTGAAGCCTTGTTGAGCATGGGTATCCTCCTGCTAGAAAACGGGAGATGCTATGAATAGTTGTGCATTGACCCACAGCCCTCTCTGCAGTGCAGCACGCTTATTTTGTGCTTCACACTACTCAGGATCAATGATTTTAAACACTGTCTTAAAGCTGTGACTCTGTGCCATATTTTTTTAAACCCAGTTAAGTTTCATCCATCCTGGAGTGGATCCAAACATGGCTGCCTCCTCTTTGTTTGGGCCAGGCTTGGCACCTCCCTGTTGCTGGCACTGCAATACCTGGTGGCCTCATGCCATCCTGTTGCACGAAATAAAATTTCCCCAGGTCAGTGATGGAGAGCTGGAGCTGAGGCCACATAGGAAGGTCTCATCAAGAGGTGATAATTTTGAGCTGTGAAGACCTGGACTCTGACAGCAAGCACTGATGTGTTTTGTAATAAAGCAGCTGTTGCCCAAGAGCCATGGATGCTGAGCATGGCATCGTGTGTAGTTGACTCATCGGCCTTTTGTGGATTTAGCTCCAAGTGACTAGATAAAAACAAGGACTATTCAGGCAAATCACCCAAATCTGAAGCTAACGCCAGTCCAAAAGCTAAGTCTCCTTTTTCTTTGCTTCAATGGTACCCTTATGTGATCAAATAGTGGTTTTTCATGACTTTGTCACTGAGGAACTGTATTTAATTATTACTTGTGTACTCACTGTGAAGAATGGCTTGTAAAAATTCTTTCGTAAATACACTATACTCTTAAATTGAGATCACTTGTATCTTCCTGTACAAAAACTTTTCTGTGAAATCTTTTGTTCCACTGAAGAATAATGGCTTTTGACCATTGACTTCAGTAGGACTTAAATTTTATCCTTATGTAGTGCCTTTTATTTTCTCTGAAAAACAGAATCTATGCAATATACTTAGGCTTTTGTTGCCATGGTTTTGGTAATCTGTTTCAGTCAAACATGTCTATGGTATTTCATAAAAAAGACATTGTTGGGAGGTCCTGAACAGTTTCCAATATGCCTTCTGGAAGCTTTCATATACTTAATAAAACTCTTTTAAAAAATGAAATTAATTTACAATTACCTATTGTGATCTGTAGGGTAATGCTGCCTTTCTGTTCAGTAAGGACTTTATCCTAATACAGTTTCTAGTCCTGGCTCCATGTACATTACATGGTAATGTAACTCTTGGTTGTACCCTCTTATTCTAGGACCTCCACCAGGAGGCCCTTGCGACGTGGTTTCTTTGACATTTCCAGTGATCTGGGCCAGCCTGACTCACACCTCCAGTTGTGTGGGTCCAGGAGTCTGAAAGCCTGAGAATGACTTGGCAAAGATCTGAGAAGATGATTTTCACACCTTCCCACCAGATCCTATCAATTAATTCTGGGAACAGCAGCCCAGATCCCCAGCTGTTCTTAGTGCAGGAGTTGATGCTAAGACTCTTCGTCCAGAAGAAGCCCAGAGCAAGGTTTTTTAGATTGTGAAACTTCGTTAATATAGAAAACATTTTCAATAAAAGGCTCTCTGTACAGCTATCTGTGAAAATCCTCTGGAAAAGAGACACCTTTGTTAACCTGTCCCTGAGGGTAAAAAATGCTACATTGGCTAAGTAGTTCTTTACAGCTTAAAAAGTCTTCTAACATTAAGCACCTACTTCATTTAACCTACTCAACCTCCTGTCATAAAAACATATACTGTCTTTAAGACTATGGCACTATCACATAGAAAACCAGACTATTTTAATACAATTTTGGTGATTCTGGCTGTTATTTTCAGTGGCAGGTGCCCTGGCTCTTCACAATTACCCTGCCTCCTGCCCCCACTGTGCGTTCAAACCTCTGATCATGACACCTTGCTAATCAATTCAGCAAAGCAAAACCAAATAACTGGATACTTTTAAGCATGTGAGTAGGCCTAGAAATGCTTTGGTGGATCAAATTCCATGAATTCAACACCTTACAGGCTCAAGCTGTAATCCAGGCTTGGAAAACTCTCAGGCTTTCCTAAGGACATTTTCAGTTATTAAAAATAACTGGTGCAATATGAAATATCCATCAGAAAAAGCTCTTGGGAAGGAGTAGAAGCTGCCTGTGCATCTAATTTAATGATTTGTGTGGCAAATTGAACACAATATTCATATTTACATGCATGCCTAAGGCTGGAAAGCACCTGTGTAGGGTAGTCAAGAGGTGTGAGTGATTTGCCATAAACATATATACTAGGCACATGGGGCATATTTGTGATATCAGATGTGCAAGGAAGATTGCTAGAATTTTCATTGGACTGCAATTATTACACATCTTTTATATTTCATTAACTTGTGACCTAATTTGAAGCAATTGCCTATTGTTTCTAGGGTTGCTTGAACTTCTGCAAGAGCCTGATTTTGTTGCTAAACCATCATTCCCACAAAATAAGCCAACAGACCAGAAAGTAACACAGCATCCCCTGCAGCCACGTTCTGCCAGTGAGATACGGGTGCTGTTTGATGGGGAGATGTGACAAGTGCCATGGACTGGATTTAGATTTATCCCACGTACTTATATCTTATTTACAGGTCCACTCACTTTTCCCTTCCCTATATTTAGCTTTCCAAATTTAAAGGAATGGAGGAGGAATTCAAATATTTCAACACTTACTCTGAAGTGGTAAAATTTGGACACCTTCCTACCTCCCTTTTTAACAGAATGATAAAGCAGTGACTGTGCCACATGGTGGGGTGTCACGATACTACAAGGGGACTTTTTCTGCCATCACACGTTGTGCCAGATGCTGCTGTGCCACACACAGCATTGTACTGGCCTGGGAAATGAGCAACATGGACTGCCTGTGAGCAGGGCTGGTGGTGCAAGGTCGGATGTAGATTTGAGCTCATTACAAAGAAGATATTTAGTGCTTTTTTTTGTTTATACCATTAATGAAAACCTACAGAGGGATGATAGCCAAGGGAATATCAGTACCCAGAACTAAAGAAACACAGTGTAAAACCAGGCTTTCTTGTTAGGTGAGCACAGAGGGCTGCAGTTTTCAGTCCTGTCACCATCACTGATGTGTATTTATACTGCTGTGGGCAGTCCTCCACACTCAACACAGAGGAGCTCATTGCCACGAAGGGGAAGGATGGTCACTGGCAATAGGTGCAGCAATAGACCAAAATGTCATTGTCCCCCTTTTTATTAAAAGAATGAACCACGTCCAAGGTACAAAACATGAAAAGCCCAGAGGAATCTGGAACCACATATGAGCAGAAGTAGCTTAGTAGCAACACTAAAAAACAAGCAAATAGACAAAAAAAAACCCCAAATGCCAACCTATATATTTGAAATATGCAATCATTTCAGACCACACAAGATTATTTAGAAGGGCAATTCCTGTCGCAGCTGATGCCAGATTTATTTGGCTGTGTTCAGAAAATGCCTAGCAGACAATACAGGTGCATCCAGATTACACTGAGGAATGAATCTAAAAGATGACTTTCGTGCCCTCTGCGGCAACAGTGACATTGGCTATAAAATAGTACTATTTAGACTTATCAGAACCACGTGAAGGTGTTTTGATGAGTGATATTCATAACTGTCAGCAAAGCTTCCCATAATGGCAGTGCAGCTCAGAAAATTTGCCGTCTGCTTTGGCACTTGCTAAAGAATTGCTGTGCTTTTGTTTGCATTTGCAGAGAGGCTCATTTATATTCTGACACCAAAAAAATGAACATATATAGGTAAATGGGATCTTCTGTGTCACCACAGTCAAGACCCTGCTATCACAGCAAATGGCATCGTGTAATTCCTTTTAAAAAATGTACAACCCACTGTCCTGCTGAGCCAAGGACCTGTCAAGGTGTGACCCTGCTATGACATTTGTGCCTGCAAACTCAGTGTGTCTGCAGAAGGATGATATTTAAAAATAGCATTCATTTTTATTATTTATTTGTTTATATGTTACTACTTCCTGAAACATCCTCTACATCTCTTCAGCTTTAATATTACTGATGAATATGGGCTGAAAAACGCTTCCTCTAATGACCTCCCTTTCTTTTATCTTCTTCAAGTATCTTATTCAGCCACGCAAACTCTACACTGAAATTGGCTGTCATAGTGTGCTGTTTCTATACTTTTTAAAAACATGTTTTCGCCTACTCCAACATTTTTTAAACACTACAACGTAATTTAATAGTTGTAGATCATATTTTTGCCAGAAATTAGAGATCCAGTTTTGCTGGCCAGACTAAGAAGTGTGTTGAGATTCCAAGCCAGCCAGGGAAAGCTTTGGAGGAGCAACACCTCTTGGGATAGGCACCAGGCAATTTACGCAAGGTCTAACACAAACACCAAACGTAACAGTCCCTCTCAGTGTTCAAAAGATGCCTTTGCATTTTGATTTCTCTGAATTCAAAGGTAACTCAGTGATGGATATTTGGCCATAAGTGTCTAAGGCTGTCCCAGTCAGCTGTCTTTTTTAAACTGAACACTGGGAAGGATCTTCTCTTTAGAAACTGCGTGTCCAGCACTGCAGAAACTACTTCTGTGCAAAACCTTATTAAAATCACTCAAGAAGCTTACATTTAGCTCAATCAGTTTAGCTCAATCCCAGCCAACACTGTGGGAAAGGCTAGAGGCAGTCCCAGCAGACCAGCATATAGTTTGAAGCCTCTTGGTGAATACAGCTCTGTGCAGTTCTGTTTTATGTCTTGCTTATCAAAGCATACTCGCCCGGCAGATTTTAGGAGCGATAAGAAGGAAATGCAGCTGTTGCTACAAAGGCAGCTAAGAGAGGATGGAGAGGATGGGGGTGCCCCTCGGTGCTAATGAAGGGCGAAGTCCTATGATTTTAGGTACAGTATTCAAAGTCTGGATTGACTTCAAACTATCTGGTAGTGCCAAAGGTGCAAATGTCTCAGTTGGGACTGCCCATCATCACACCATAGTCATCAAAGAATGGTCCATTTTCCAGCACCAATCCCCAGCCTATGATTTTGTCATTTTTTGTATCACTAAATCCATGGGAAGAGAAACACAGACAAACATGGGCTTCCCATGGGCTCTCCAGAGTTTTGGACTTCTCTTTTCTCCATGCAAAGTTGTTCCAACAAAATGTGCTGCATGAAAAATTCCCTCCTTCCGTGGGGACACTGCTATTTCAGGCAGGCCCCAAACAAGAATGAGCTTCTATGCTTCCTTGGTAAAAGCCATTGCCTTCCAAGAAGGGAAAGATACCCATTCACCAAAGACGTCAGCTTCAAGGTCTAATTCTGACTAAACTCAGACACGTTGGATTTCTTATGTATCCTAAATTCCCTTTGATGTGCAAAGCAGAGGATTTCAGTGCCTGCTGCTTGCAACAGATGAGCTGATACAACTGAAATGAAAAAGGGACAAGCACTTCCCTCGTACTGCAGGGCTTGACATTCCCTTCCTGGACAGATGAGATTCTTAAGTAGTTTTTAATCAGTATATAATCAGCCTCAGCCATTAGTTATGCCATCTGATCAGAAAACACAACTCCAGAGAGAGATCCTTAGGATAGCTAGGAGGATCCATGCATTATTAAGTGAAACAACCTCAGACTCTACCTATCACCCATTAATACTATGTATAATAAGTGCGTATTGGGCAAACTTGCCAAGTCTAATTATCCTCCCTGCAGTCTATGGGATTTTTTTGGCACTTCTACAAGTCTAATGGAAACCACAACAGGCCTCCTTCTGCAGAGGCAGTGTAGGGAAGGAAATCTTTCTCTGATGTGTTTCAGACTTGTGAGTCCCTACCTTGTGTGCACAGGTGTGCACCCATGCCCCAGCATTGCTCCAACAGATCAGAGGGAAAATCCACAAGCTAAAGCCTCGAATGCAGGGGTTGCATTCCCCAGTGCTGTCAGAATTAATTTGTTAAAAGGCTGCAAGCCACTCAAATCTGATGACAAGATGGATCCTCAAAGCATCTTTGATGGTGCCAAATGGGTCCTAGCCAGGTGCCAGTCACAATGTGAAGTTGGAGCTCCCTTCAGCTCTGACTCCTGGCCTCAGACCAAAGCTGGGGACTGAGGAAAGAGCAAGACTTGCTTCTCATGGCTGGGCCCTCCTTTCCAATCTCCCAGCCAGGACAACTCACGCTAGAAGGTTTGTTCCCAGGTCATGATGCATGATGACTCATATTTCTTATTTATTTGGACTCAGTTTCTTTGAGGAGTAAGGACAAGGGGAAACGGCCATAAGTTGCACCAGGGGAGGACTAGGTATTAGGAAGAATTTCTTCACTGAAAGGGTGGTCAGGCCCTGGCACAGCTGCCCAGGGAGGTGGTTGAATCACCATCCCTGGAGGTGTTTAAAAAACGGGTAGATGAGTTTTTGAGGGACATGGTTTAGTGGATGATGGGCGTGGTTGTACTCAATGATCTCAAAGGTGTTTTCCAACCGGAAAATTCTATGTTTCTATAATTCTATGAAAAGTCAACTTAACCCTGAGATTGTGAGTATTTATGTGGGAAGAATTTTTGAGCACAAGTGCTCCTTCATGAGATGTTGTGTTCTTCAGGAAGTCTGTCAAGAGTGTGCCAGAGAACAATTCTAGTGAGTTGATATGGTCAAGATGAATGACTCCTCATATGTCATCCAAGAATTCAATAAAGACAAACATGTTGATTAATTAAGACCGGAAGTAAAACCTGACTGCTGCTCAAAGAGTGGGATACAGCTACGTGAACCTTCTCCATCCTGGAGTGCAAACATGTCACCTGTGTTATGATACTCATTGATCTACAAGGAGGAAACACCAACTCTGTAGAAATAAGCCACCTATTGGAGGCTTCCATCAATGAATTGGCTTAGAAAATCCCAAACATACAGAAGTGTCCTTCGCACTAAGCTCAATGTTTAGGAAAACAGCCTGACTGGGTTCCTCTTTTTGTCTTTTAATTTTTGTTATCAAACCATTGCCAAACTAATTTTTTTTTGTGTGTGTGTGTGGTTTATTTATTTATTTTTTTGGCAAAAAAAGATTTTATGTTGCAGTGGCTGGAAATATATTGAATTAATTTACCCAGTAGATATTTGTCCTCTGACTTACATGTTACAGATACTCTCCAAAACACAGTATTGAGTAGAACATTCCTGTATGAAACATGAGGGACAATTATATCGTGATTTCAGCTTTCAGCTAGAAAAGATCATAATTACACATTATATAATAAAAATGCGGTGAAACAGCTTTTTAATTACAGTGTAACCAAGCCACTGTTAATTTACTTGTATTCTGAAATGTATCTGAAGTTAGTAGTTAGGTCCGGTACATGATGAAACACTAGCAATATACTTACCTTCATACAGTGTATTATTTTTCACTTGTATCTATCATGAACCTAGATATTTTCCAGGGATTAATGACAGGCTGTGAACAGTTGATAGCCTGAAGTTCAGCAGAGAGCCATTAAATTGGCCTGGTCATTAATCCCTAGAAAATACCCTGCACCAAGGTTATTATAAGGTGAATATGGAAAATTACTTTTCTCAGATGTTGACTTTTGTCTTGGCTGTGGTGTCTTTGACAGCGTACAGACACAACACCCCAAATGCAAGTGGCTCTCTCTCTCTCATATTTGGATGTGCTTAATGTTAAAAAGGATGAATCCTCTTCAAGTTCACCTTTGCACACCACCGAGGAACTACAGTAAGAGACCCTGAATAGACAGCTTGTATTCCAGCAAGTCTATCTTAGCCACAGTTGTCTGGCAATGTTTGAAGGTTAATTTTAGACCAAACCTCCATTTTCTCAAATGTGTAATTCCAGCTTCTCTGAACTGATAAACAACACTGTCGGCCAAGTAAAAATATCCATTACTGGGGCAATATGTAAAAACACTGTTTCATCAGTCATCCTCCTCACACAATTCCCTCCCAGAACTGAGAGTGGTAATGAAAGTAATTTAACACACATCTATAATTAATTTACTACATTCTTCCTGCTGATGGCAATCATCCTACCTAGGAAAGCTCATGAAACTGATCTTAATGCATAAAAATAGAGATGGAAAAGTGTTAAAGGCAGCTAAATGTGGTTTACCTCTAAGCATGTAAGCAGTTAAGCACTGTTTGGAGAAATGTTTTGGGGCTCATTTAGCAGGAGCCATTACCTGTGAGAAATGATGGCGAGTGCAGAAGCTGAGCAGGGCTTTCCCCTCGACACATGCTGTTTGCAAGCACTGATTAGAGCAGCAGGTCTTTGCTCCTGGAGCTGCTCTTGTTTTGCATAAAGTGAACAGAAATGTGAAGGTAGGTTCAAAGAGGTTTTGCAGAAGGGGACAAAGCTGCTGGACTGTTAGGTGTAGCTCCAAGGACAGGAACTGCACCAGTAAAGCCAGATATGTAGATGTTTCCGGGCACTCTGTGGACTCCACATTCAGTTATCTGTCCACACATTGCACACAGAGAAGAGATACCATATGCATGTGACAGAGTTCTATGAATGTCTGTGGAGGGTCTGTCTAGGGCATCCTATGACATAAGACAATTTTGGAGTTGCTCAGGTCCTTGTCTATTAGCCATTATCATTTCACCAGCCGTGGCTTTTCTACACATCCATGAGCCCCACACTCAGCTGGGCTGGTGGTTCCTACACTCCAGTATCTCTCTGCTCCTAGAGCAGCAGAGAACCTCTTGGCACTTTCAGGCCGATAGGAACTCATACATTTGCCTACAGACTATGATCTGTAATTCCCAAGGACCCTACTTTAAAATACAGGTGATGACTTTAATATGAGGTGAAAAATTTAGAAAAGTAGAAGCCCATAATGCAGAATAGTTCAATGCTCTTGTGGCAGCTATATCAATATGTATATGAATAAATAAGAAGGCTTTTTAGTATTTCTTACATCACTATGACCTCCAAATGAGGGAGTACAGTAGCTGTATCTAGATGGGGGTCAGAGTAGGAAGAGCCATTGGTCACTGTGGTGTCCCCTCCCTCCAAGGTGCAGCACAGCCTTTCCTGCCTGCACTGCCAGGAGGGAAAGAAATCCTACATGGGAAACACCACTCCTATGGAAAAGCCCCAACCAGCAGGCACGCAGGGCAATGCTTTCATTCCCCTGTGGCTGCCTGGGCAGGGTTGCCCACCGAATGGACACTTGGCTTCCACAGCTGAGGCTGCTCTTTACAAGTGTGGCTGGATGAGGATTCCTCAGTAAGGGTCAGGGAAAGCCATTTTTCCTCCAAGTGTAAAGCTATTGACTGACTTGTCTTTAAAGCCAGAAAGAGCAGGATGTGGCAGAGAGAGCCAGCTAAAGGATCCGTGCAGACAGCAGGACTTGCATTGCCTGTTGGCTGCCACATAGCTCCTCATCCCAGGGCAACGAATGCTTTCAGTGTTGGCTGCCGGAGTTGTGAGAGGGACAGCCGTGGGCAAAATGGAAAGAAACAGCTTTAAAGCCCGCTTAAGGCACTCAGGGTTGCTTTAAAATGCTGGGGCATGAGCCCTGAATACCCACTTTTCATAGTGCTTCCATGGCAGGAGCATCTGCCCTACCAAACCCCTGACTGCTCTCAAAGGAGCTACAGAAAAACTGCTGAAATTGGGAAAGTTTCTCTGCACAGCTTTGCACTTCCAGTTCATACTGGTGCAAGCACAACTATTTGCCATGCTCTGCCAGAAGACCCTCCAGAGGCCTCTGCCCAGCCCAACCCTGACCAATTCATGGCATGAACTGCTACATTGTGCAAGATCTGCACACCTTCCTCCCTTCAACACCAAAGAGACATTAGAAACAAAAAAGCCACGTAGTAAATCCTTTCATTACAGACCTTAAGGAAATTCCAGGACACGTGGATATCATAGGGAAAGTTTGAGATTATATCTGCCCTGGCTGGGGGACAATGAGACTTGCTACTGCTCTCTGGAGAAGCAAGGTCTCTTCCTTCCTACAAACACTTATCATTAGTGACGCATCACTGCAGGGGACACCTCTGCTTTTTCCAAAAAAGGAAATATTTCAAGGGGCAGGGGAAAAAAAGAAAGATTCCCTGGCTGAAAGCACAATCTAAAGAGTATAACTCTTTCTCAAGCCAAAATATGGACATGGACTATGGCAGCACAGAAGTGAGGGGACAGGGCAAGCTGCTCTCCCTGACTGAGCTCCACTAACAAGTGAGATGCCCTAAGATACATTAATTTCTGAGATTTTTTTCAAAGTGAGGAACATCAGAGGGACTGTAGTCACCTAAAAAAATCGGATCTTAGTTGTGTCGTTTGTGGGAGGAGAATTAGACCAGTGTTGGACATTTAAAGCAAAAAAACAAGCCCACCCTTTCCAGAAATCCCCACATCCCTCAGCCTGGCTCCTTGCCACTACATAATGGTTGTGTGCTGATCAGGCTTTTCTGTTTTTTCCTGAAGTGGTTGTGGTTTTGGTGATAGTTTTATTAGTTGTTGTGAGAAGCCCAGAGGGGGAACAGGTCACGGGGTGCTAGATGTTGTATGGACAGAATGAAAACCCATGTGCGATGGGAAGAATGTGATACGCAAAGCATCCTTGAATGAACTGTGCTTGATCAATTTGTAGTTTTCATATCTTGTCTAATTAAGGGAAGGTAATGTTTTATCTGGAAAGAAAAAATCATTGCCTGTTTCAAAGTACAATGATGGATGAAATGATTTTCTGAAGTTTGTAGGCTTTTCTCTATAGATTTATGTGACATTTATCAGTAAATGTTATTAAGTAAGGATTGCTAATGGAACACACAGAAATATACAGCAGTGCTGTGTGCTTTATCAGCTAATAAAAGAAAGCCCTTAGATTAAGGATGTGTGAGCATATATAATCACATAAGCAATGCTCTGAATGTGTGGATTCTGTTTGAGTGACTTGTCAGCATTATGTAGAGCACAAATACTGCAGTGACTGAAAAAGCAATAGTATTGTCACTATTAGTCTTGCAGCTTGAGAACAGATCGGTGTTTTCAGGTGGTACAGCACGACCCAGAGGCAAATGACTTCTCCTCAAAAACCCAGTGTTATATAGCCCTTCAAAGCACATAGTACTCATCATTTTCCCTGTTTTGAAATGTGTTTTGGATTTGTTTTTTTCTTCCTGGCTCCCACGAGCGGTGGCTAAAATGTGACTGAATTTCCCAATTTTCCTTTCGGAGACTCTGACTGAGAAAGCAGAAAACATGAAGCAGGCACTAATTAACTGGTGCACTTTTGAGCAAGAGCTACTTTGCTGTCTGATTGATGCCATGAGTGTGCATTTTGCTTAGTCAGGAGTCACATTTTCCTTTTTTCTTCCAAAGAAATAGGTTTTTTTTCCCCCTTCTTGTTAATAGCACTGCAAATATGCAGTCCATCTTTTTTTTGTTGTTGTTGTTGTTAGAACTAGGAAGAAAACTATTTCAAACAATTGAAAAACACTTTGCATCTGGCATTATCTTCCCTTCTTCCACCTTTTCTGCTTCCATTAGTCACAGGAGGAACAAACTGGACAACACAGAGAAAGTACAAAGAAATCAAACATTCAACAGAAAATAAAAAGGAACAATTGATTTGAACCAGAATCTAAAAAAAGTCTAGAAAGATGTTTTCCTATTTTTGTCCAAACAATTGTTGTTAGGAAGCTCAATACAGAAGAGCTCTGCTCCGAGAGAAACAAGGCTGTGCTGCAACAGAAACGGCTCCTTAGAGAGAGAAGATGAGTTCTGGGTGTTACTTAAAGGTGAAAAGGATCTGGGCAGAGACCCCTCTGCCCCGGGTGGCGGTGCTAAGAGAGGCACTCTCACAGGATATCTCTCCAAAGCAGAGGAGTGGGAGCATCCGAAGAGCAGCAGCGTTGCCGCAGCCGCTAGAGATCAGCCTTGCCCTGCTCTTGGGCGCTGCACCGAAACCCTTCGGCTGCCTTCGCCTTGCTCAGTCCCGCCTGACCTCTGGCTTTTCACATTCGGCTTCTTCTCTTTCGAATGTGCATGCTCTTTCTAGCTCATTTTTAGATTCTCCTGTGCTTTTTCCAATCACCTTCAACTTGGGTGTCATTAATTAGCTGACAGCACAATAGGAACGTTTTCTTGCAGAGAAATTTTGTGCATTTCTCTGCAGACAAAATGCAGAACTCCCTCTCTTTCCCCAGAATGGTTGCTTTGCTTTACCTCTGTTTTATACTATAGTCTTCTAGAGTTTTGTTTCCTTCCCTTCTTTCCCCCCATCTGCTGTATGATGACTGTTAGTACTACGCCTTGTCTGTTCTCTATACTGGGGGCAATGGGCAGCATGACAAGCCCAGCATGACCCTACACGCATGAGGCAGAGCTACTGGGCATCTATCCTCCATCCTGCCCCATGCCCACACCACTTCATTTACACGTGGGAGATACTGGGGCACTGATATTGTGCTGCTTGATAACCAAAGTGGCACAGCAGTGTGCAGTGGCCCTCCATAAGGAGTAACTCATCAGTTGCTTCCCTTGTAGCATCTTCAGCTCCTACTTAGCGCCACGCTCAAGCTTATTGCTGCAAATGATTTCCCCATTTTGGATATTTCAGAACTTCTCTGGTCATCTTTCATTTTGCACCTTTGAAATACTTTGAGTGTGATGTGCTGATATATCCAGCTGTGACAAATTGTCACTCACATGTGGGAAGCATGTGGAATACAAGAGGATGTCAAATGCCAGGAACTGGGCTTCAATTTTCTTTGTATTACAGGAGCTCACTTTTAAGTTTCACTCAGGCAGAACCTCATCATTTGTCCCAGTGCTTTAGTAAAGAGCTGGGATCATCTTCCCAAACGAAGAGTACCAGAGTAAATGTGCATACCCCTGTGTGCATATATTTATGTTCAAATGTGTATCTCACATGATATACATATGCTTTGGGTGTACGCTTCATTGTCAGAGTGAAAGCGTTAATCTGCAATAAATATTTTTAGGTAACCACAGTGTCTTCTGGAAAAACATATAGCAGTTCTCATTATTCCACACTGCAAAGACCTACCGATGGATTGACTTAAGCAGATGAAGCTGCTCTGCTGATTCTACAGCTAAAATGAACAAATTGATTTGACTGGTACACTGAGAACAAATGTGGGCTCAACCTCCTCCTGCTCTGAGCTGGCCAGATGTGGCAGCCCCTGAGGTTTGTGCCTGCCTGGGGCCACTGCTTCTCTGGAAATGATACTGTGCAAATACCCCAGTGGGTGAGTTTGAAATCCACTCTCCTCAGGTGCTAGGAAGTTTCCTCCTGTGCCTTTCTGGGAAAGCAACGCAGAAAGTACAAAGATGATCAAAATTTATGAGATTTTAGTGCTCATAGTTTTCTAGAGCTGACAGTGTATACAGCACCAAATGGCTCTTTTCATACTAGAAGGACAGTTATCAGATGGCCAGAAATTCAGATTCTGACACCTGTATCTGCCTCAGTCTTGAAAGCCTGAAGTATCTGTATCCACACATTAGACTTGTGATCAGCAGAAATCTCTTTGAAAAGTCAAAAGTGACAGGATGTGTCTGCTGTGTGATGGAAACCAGACCAAAAGAGGAGCCAGCCGTTCTGCAGGAATCACAAGCCGCTAACCCAAAGTGATCCCGGCAAACTGGGATGGGCACTTGAGAGTCAGACAGAGTGGGAGGAGAGAAAACTGAGTGAAGAGGGAACAGTGCAAGAAGTGTCAGTCAAAAATAGCCTTCATGGTTAAGCAGACTGAGAGCTTTTTTCTGCTTTCACACATAGTGTGTGGGAACGTGTCATTCTTGTGCATTCGTTTAGTGTCACCAAAATCCTTGTGACTGTGGGGTACAAGAATGGGTCTGACATTATAACATCCATTCCTGCATGTGCACAATACAGAGGATTCTACAAGAAAGATGGCAATATCTGAAAATTTAATCTCTTTCAAAGACAGAAAAAACAGGAAACACTGGAGTGAGTCCCTAAAGAGATGTCACTGCATTTCATGTGTGTTTATGCAGCTATTTAGAGGCAAACGAGAAGCAGTGATTATGTATAGAATAAAATGGAACAACAAATTGAGATTGTTTTAGCTTCCGCTCTATCTGATTAGCCAGGAAGAACAACAGACTGATACACTCTGAACAAACAAAAAAACGTGCAGCCTAAATGCTCTGGTCTTTGGGGGATTCATTTTTATTTACTGCCTGAAACAAAGAGGGCCAACAAAAGAGATTTGTTTCAAACCAGCTGGGAGGCTCAGCAGCCTGTCCTTTTACGCACTGAGGTGCTGCTGGAGTTAATGGGACTTCTCGGGGTCACTTCTCTGCTCTTTGGCTGAGAAAATTCCTCAGTTAATTGCAGCAGCACCAGCATCAACTTTGGGAGTCAGCCCTGGCAATTGGTGGGAATCGTGACATGGGAAAGGGCTGCAGGACAAGGTATTCCTCACATTTAACAGTACAATATTAGATCGAATAGTTGTAGCTTATGCCTCAGGATTGCCTGGCTCAGATGTCTGCACAGTGCCGTGAGATGCAAGCCAGATGCAGAGAGAATGAAAACCCATTTCAGACATAACCAGACAGACTGGAAAGTGGTGATTTATGGGGAAAGTCAGTGATCTTTACAAACCCTGTGCAGAGCTATCAGGAGTGGTGAATCCCTGCGATGGCTGGCATGATCACGACATCAGATGTAACTGCGGAGACTTCCAGGAGCCAGGCTTTAAAGAAGGAAGCAAATTGTAATTGGGCATGAGCTCCTTGCTAGATCCATAATGACGTCTCAAAAAGACTGCAGTCACCAGCCCGCAGCTTTGCTCTTGTAGAGCCCTGACAGGTGCACAAAAGGGATATGTTTGGGTTCAACAGGAGCCACTGAATGAGCTCTTTGAAGCTGCGCGATTTCATTCATCTGCCTTTAGTACATACCAAGGGATCACAAAGCACTAATGAGGATCATTGCTCAGTGCACCAAGTGATGTTACATATTACCAAGGCTTAGGTACTACATTGCAAGGGTAGCACCTCTGACAAGAAACAGAGGGGCTGGAATAACTACTTTATCAGGCAAGGCGAACGTTTGGTAGCTTTTTCGTGCAGCAAATAAAATTCTACCCCAACAAAGTCCTCATGACCTAAGTAGTAAGTAACACTACTAGAGTAGGCAGTAAGACTGCATGAAACATGTATTTTGTGTGTGTGCAGTCATTGAACAAACCTGTCATACAAGTGGGGAGGTCAAGCTGAATCTTGTTTGCCTCCTGTTCTCTTATAGGGCCATGCTGGTGTGGGCACCCATCAGGGCTCAATGCAATACAGCAGCAAGATGACCAATTAATTCATCATTGCTGGCCTTTGGAGCTCTGCTCCCTCCCAGCTCTCTGGGGAAGTGGTGCTGTGCACGAGATGGGAAGCCTGAGTATACCCCAAAAACTGCAAAACAACTGAAATACACCTTAAAAAATGATAGATTTTGTTCCTTCTCATCCAAATATCGGAAACCAAGTCCCTCAGTTCTTCCATCTATTAATCTATGCCTCTATTCCTAAGTATTTTAGTAATATTATTTCACTTTCTCAATTATGTTTTATGTGGAATGAGAAAGTGAGGTTTCCCCACAAAACATATTCTGCTATAAATACCATTACAGATATACTCAAGAAACAGTCCAATAAACACACTGGTGCAGAATAGGAAGAACTGTTCCTACTTAGAATCAATGGTATGATTTTCAACTTGCAAAAATATCCTGTTAAATATAAAGAAAGGTCAGTGACATAATTCTTTGTTCCTTTCCCAAAAATGGAAGATTCATCAGAAAAAAAAATCTATGGTTTCTGCAAACACACTTTAGCAAATTCTAAATGAAGAATGGCAATAGTTTTACAAAACCTGGCATGAAAAGGTCATTCATGGAAAGGAGAGCCAGTAATGCAAAACCTGAGAGAAAATGAAGCAACTTAATAGAATATGTCAGAAAGGACTGTTCAGCTGTGATAATAGCAAGGCTTCTGCATTTCATTATTTTTTAGCCTGTTTTCCCAAGCAAGTGGGGTTCACAAAATCATACTTCATGTACCACAATGTGTCTATATCTATTCTCCCCTAGTAATTTTTGAATCCATGGGGCTGTCTGCTCCAAATTTGAAAAAGAGCAGTGGTTTCAAAGGCAACTGAGATCCTCTCGCTGTCATGAAAAGAAGTGCTAGCGGAAAGGTTGCAAACAAACCTCATCCCCATCCAGTCATGGAAGAATCTGTACAGAGAAAGGTGCTACCAGCATCCTGAAACACTCCTCAGGTCCCAGTCTGACATGTGGGAATAAATGCATGAAAGAGTGAGATACTCAAAGACACAGTTTCCTTTGTCCCAGCCTGAGTGATACCCCACGTTACCCTCCAAGATTTTGGAAGGGTATAAAAGCAGCACAGTTCTTCTGTGCTGTTCTTTGCAGGTCAGGGGAGAGGGCTGGGAATGTTTGCATGGGTAAGGAAGAGGCTGATTGAATGGAGAAGCAGCATTTGTAATCCTGATTTGAGGGAATGCCTGTGTTTATCGGGGCATTATACCCTCCATTTAACTGTCATCTCTTCCTCTCTTCTGCTGACCAGTGAGGTTTTGCGTTGGTTGAATTTGGCAGGTTTCATTTTGTGTGCTTTCATTTTCCTTGTCATCCTTGCAGACAAATGCCCATACCACGCACTGACTAGTTCATCTCTATAGCACATACAGACTATCATCTCTTATGAACGCACCAAAAAGGTCAGACTATTCAGCTTGCATTGCAAATCAGCACCAGTTATGTTCTCTGACAGCACCAGATGTCAGCTCCAAAATGAACTGCATCTGTTCAGCAGTACACGGGGAGCAATGCATGCGAGGATGAGCCTAGACTCATCCCTCAGAGCCAGGGCTGTGGACTTGCATTGCAAATGCAGCAATGAGTCCATCTGCAGACAGGTTTGTACTTCTCTCCTAGGACTTGTTGCTCTGCTTAAGCTGAGTTGAGAATGAGTACTGAGGTAAAATATAGCAGTCAGATAAAATAACTGACTTTGAGGCTGGCCTGAGCACAGCAATTCCCTTTCCTGGCTCTGAGCAACTCAGTTTCTGCTCTTATTTTTTCCACCAACTGTTTCCTACTCCAAATCCTGCTCTCCTCCAGCAAGGTGATGTTACAAGACACTCCATATTACATCTGTAGCAGCCCCTTGCTCTGCTCTTGGCTGGAGCAGCTGACTTCTTTGCTGGGCTTTGGGGTCAAGGTGGGGCTTATCCACAGAAGCTTTCCCACCTATTGCACAGGGGCCTCATGCCACATCAGTGGGAGGTCAAATTTAGCTGAAGTTCAAAAATATGGTGTGCATCAGCCTTTCCATCTCAGATGCTCATCCCCATAGTCATGCTCCTTGAGAAGAAAGATGTTTTTTTCCTAAAAGGCTACTGGAAACACGTTGGAAGACCAGTCCTGACTCATCCACCACTGATAAACAATCCAGAGGATCTTGGCCTGTGGTGCATTTGTACTTAGCTGATTGAAGGGACACTTAGGCTACCCTGTTATTCATGTGTGGGAGCCTGGAACGATTATTGCAGTGTGAAGAACCTTATTTATGCATCATTTTGTGGCTGTTTCAGTCAAGATCTGACCTGATTGTGACCATGTCAATGGGAGCAGGACCTGGATTTTAGCTGGAGCTATGAAGCTCTGTGCTTTACCTAAGAGTTCCCCCAATTAAAACTTTTCTAGTATACTTGTGAGCCAAATAATTAGCACCCTTGAGATATCCACGGTCCTGTATAGATTCCCAGCTTCTCTATTTACAGTAAATTGTTAGTAAACAGGTAACTGCTGCATTCAATGAGCAGTTCAGAATAAACACATTATCTGTTTTATTGTTACTTGTTCATAAGTATTAAAAATCTTAATGTATTTTAATATCTGTCATATACTTCCTGCTGCCCTTCAGAAGAGACTTGATGTTATAGACTCAAAGTGGTTTTCTTCATCTTGTCAAGTCCTCGAGAAACATCTTCCTCCCAGAGTACCAGTTGTCACCAACACCGGGGAAGAGCTGGTTTGGTAGGGACAGTCAGGGCAGGGTTACCTGCCCTGCCCCAGACCATCCAGCACAGAAAGGGTCCTCAAAATCATACCTTTTGAGCTAATTGTGAGGCTTGGCAAGATATATGCTCACTGAACATGATGAAGATAATTTGGCTTATTTTGTCTCCCTGAGATTTTTAAGATGAGGGCAGGGAAGGTTTTCCTTTCCTCCCTTGAACATTGCACCTGATATGATAAATCTTAGAACAGTAATGAGACCAAGTTAATATGGGACTATATTTTTTCTTCTCATAATGAGCTTTGTCATGGAAATGGATTGATTTTATGTCACTTTCTGTTCTCTTTATAATTTTTATGGGTGGAATGAGGTAGCAGAATTTTCTCTCTCATAAATTCAATAGAAATTTGCCTTAGCCTACGTAACTCTGTGTTTATTTTGGCCACTTATTTCACTGCTCCCCTGTTTACAGCCTAGGAGAGAGGGGAAATGGCCAATCAATCAAAATCTGGAATACTGAAAAGGTCACAGCCATCTACACAATATCACCATTCCCTGCAGCATTAGGCATTTCCCAGCTGCTGCTTTGCTCCAGATGTGCCTCGCTCTGTTTTCCCTGTAGTTTCCTTAGGCCCTGGAGGAACTGGGGGGAGGCAGATCTTACCTAAAGGAAACCCAAGCACAGAGGGTGGGAGCAAGGGGTTCTCTGCCTCCCTCCCCAGCCAGAGCAGATGTCCCGTCTGGCACACGGCGCGCGGTGCGGTGTGCTGCAATGAGCCATCAAGTGCACGGATGGATGGCAAAGCCCCCGTCACGCTGCTGTTATCCTGTCACCAATATTGTCTGCTCCTCAGAGGGAAAATATATTAACTATTCACCAGCACTTTCCAACTGCTCTTCCCTGCAGTCCCAAAGCTTGAGGCTGTGGATCGATTCTGAATCATTTCCCCTTGAATGCTGCATGGCTTTGTCCATCCTCTCCAAATCTCTTGTGTACCACTTTTTCTAAGTGATCTTTCCCTCCAATTCAACAGTTGCCACTGTGCAATTTTCTCCAAGATAGGTACAGATAAATGAGGGGCTGAACTTCAGGTATTCCTCCTTGTAGGGCTAAACTAGATACCTGTGTATTCATCAGTGATCATCTCTCATCACACAGACTAACTGAAACTTGAAAATCCTCATTCAAAATGGAAGTATGGAAATAAAATGGATTTTCACTTCATGCACCTGACTATATGCAAAATCAGCTGTAACAACTGTAAGCAGAACAGTTATCTTCTGCAGCCTGCAACAGGGCAGAAGGTATGGATGGCTGGCGTGTAGCAGAGCAGCCTCAGTGTGTTTTAAGGAGTTGGATTGGTCCCTACCAGGCAAGGATTTGGCCTCCAGAAACCAAGGTAGATCAATAATTTTGACACAAAATGAATTGGCAGAGTCAGAACTCAACTGTCTGAAAATTGTAATCCTTTGCAGAAAAACTGCATATTCCCGTAATAAGAGATAAAAACATTGCTTAATGGGTTTTTTGGATGATAACTCTTTTAAATGGGAAAACTATATAGGAGAAAAATTAAGCAAGGGAATTGCAATTTTGCATTTTATGTGATAAAAACAATGGGGGGATGAAGGGAACATGTGGCCGCTATTTTACAAATTGAGTTGTGGAAGCCAAGCTCCAGCTTTGCTCCCATTAAGCATTAACATCTGGAGATAAGAGTTTAAAATCCAATATTGCCTTGAAAATGATTCATAGACACAGCTTCAAGTCGGTGTTTTGGCTGCATATTCACAGCTCACCAATTTTATATTCCTTGTTTCCCTCTAAATTATTCATCCTGAGCATCCTGCATTATGTTTTCCTTACATCGTGTCACAGCTGGAAAAGGAGGAAGATATCCTGCATGTACAGTAGCTCTTTTTGTCTCTGCTTTCACTGTGGAGAATGTATGGTATATTCCCTACTTCCTTTGCTTCTCTGTGACAGCAGCACAAGCAGGTTTGGGGTCCATCTCCCTTCTCAAACAAAAGAGTTTCATACCTGATGTGTTAGGGTGGAAATGGAAAGTAGGCAGGTTTGTGTACAAGTGGTCACAAATGCATCCCGGATCATGCTTAGCCCAAGAAATAAAGGATGTTCCTACTTCAGATCCTCTCCAACCTGCATTGCTCTTCAAGTAGAAATGACAATCAATTCCAACAGAAACCAACTTGAACTATGTCAAAGAGTCCTCCACTTGTGTCCTACACCCTTATGTTTCTGCTGCCTTGCAGTTATATCCAAGAAAGGCTTCTAAGCATCCATCAGAAAGAGAAATTTAGGAATTTCCCCCAAGCTCCTATGTCAGGACACACAGTTATCGTAGGCATTACACAACCACTTTGTTAAAGAGCCCCACCAAACACTGCAGAGAGGGAAGGAAAGCTAAGACACAGGCCCAGTGACAAGCCTAGGAAATATGACTGTGGAATGAGAATCTCCCTCTCCTGTCACACTATTGTCCTTCAAGATTAACTGTCCTCCATCAGCACCTCAAAACCATCACACTAAAAAATTATGAGACCCACTCACTGTTAAGGAGGATTAATTTTTGTGTTTATATTTAAAGAGAAACTTAAGGAAATATGAAATAATAATTACTGCAGCAAATCCTGATTTAAACCATTGGAAAATTTTAAACCTCCTTATATAAGGGGAACAAATACTAGAGAAGGAGAAAAAACATTCCAGCCCCCAAACAATATCACCATACAGATAAATAGTATCACACAGCTTTCTGAAGGCACGAAGCTTGGAAATCAGAAGTTGGTTTTCATTGAGAGAGAGAAAAAGGAGACTATGTAGGTCTTATGATGTTAAAGTTAGCAGGTTTGCATCCCTTTTACTTCCACAGTGTAACTGAATAAACAGCCATTGATACAGGGTGTAAGAAATTTGTAATGTATAAACAATGCATAAGAAGATCTGACTGCACGTTATGTCTTCACAGAAGGAGAAGGCAAATAAAGAACTCAAGGTAGTATATTTAAAAAAAGAATCCCTATTTTTTTTACAGAAAACAGTGTGTTATTTAATCTCAAAATTGTTGGGAATAAATGAAATAATAAATAAGGATTACTACAGGTAATGTAAATAGAAGAAAACCCCCCAGGCCAGTAAGCAGTGATGATTTAATGCTGAAACTGTAGTTGCTCTTGCTATCATTGGCTGTGACATTTGGCAAAGTCAAAACTTAGAGACACAAAACCCTTCTAACACTGTCCAAACACAAAGCTGAGGGGTCTGTGCAAGGGTGAAGCCCAGGGGGTCTCTTCTTTAAGGAAATTTGTTTTTACTCCTGGATGAATCCTCAACACCTACTTAAAAAGAAGCAGAACAGGAAGGTGTGTGCTAAAACAGAACTCCTGGTTCCAGGACTGTGTGGTCTGTAGTGCTGAGCACATCAATCAACTAATTGACAGTTAATTGGCTTGTCAGCTCAAAATGTTCCTTTCTGCTGTGAGTAGTGGAGGTGGGGGAAAAAAGCCACCTGGGAGTCTGTATAACTTTTGCTATATGCAAAGCTTTAGGATAAATCATATTTTCTTGGCAGCTAATACAGAATTTTCCATGGAGCAACTCAGCACAGCTTTATTGGTACAGAGAGGGGCTCTAACACATGGTTCCCATATGAATGGAGTTACGAAAGCATGCTGGGATTTATCAGCAACTTTCAGTTTGTATCTCTGATTTACCTAGGCTGGGATTTGAATCTTTTGGGGGTTTGTCACTGGCATTTGCAAAGTGCCAGACAACAGCAAGTTGTGAAGGACAACTTCAAGAAAGGAATCTCAAGAACAATTGTTACTGTACATGCCTAAAATGGCCAGAGCTCTCTGAATGAGGACAATAAAATATGTTTCCCTGCAAATGCTCTTTCAAATGCTCCTTTAAGAAGCCTGGTTCTGCAGCATTGCTTTGTCAGCGCCCTGTAAGGAACACCTCAGGGGACAACCCTTCGAGTGAATATGTCTTCCACTTTCTAACTCAGGAAAAATATCTATTACTCTGCTTAAATATATCTGGAAGAGGTAAAGTGATTTGAATTTTGTTGTCCTTCCACCACCACCTCCATAACTTTGTTTGCCATCTGTTGCTCAGCCTTTGCTGCAGGACACAGTGGTCCATTAGCATATGATATCAAGAGAAATGTCTTGGTTTGAAGGTGATGAACAACCTTGACGTATCACCTCTCCTCCTCCTCCCTCAGCTTGCCCATTTGGAACTGGAGGACAACAGTCTCTTTGGAAAAGGCCTTTAATATCAATGGCTGATATCACTTTCAAAGCAGCAAAGCAAAGACATGATGGCTTATGAATCAGGAGGGATGAGGGTAAACCACCCCTAGGGAATTGCAGTGCACAGAGAGAAATGACAGGGTTTGTTGCACCTTCTTGCAGAGCCCTATAGGACCTGCTGCATCTCTGTCTTCTGAGATGGTTTCCTCAACCTCTTCTGTTGACAGCAATCCTTAGGGCCCATAACCTGCCGAAGGCAGCAGGCATGCTGTCGCATCCTGGCTAATCATGTTTGCTTCTCCATTCTCTTCTCCTCTTACTGACTTGTGTTTTTAACCCAGGTTTCACCTCTCTACCCAGAGAATAAATGCTTCCTGCTGGGGCTGTCGAGGTAAATGGGTGCACACACAGTGAGCTGAAACCATAATAAATGCAGTATTAACACAATGAGACAAAGGAAAGGACTCTGACAGTGACCATGGAGTGTTAATTGACAGAAACAGCCAATAATGTGATTGTATGATTTTTAGTTCTTTTTGCTGACTATGTGACACAGAGATTCCTCCTAGTTTCATGTTGTCAGAGATGAAAATTTAAATAAAGCTTATATCATTTAATACTGCCTTGAACATGGGTGACATTTATTTGCCTTCCCTTTTGGTTTCATTAATGCTGGTTTTGCTGTTAGATTTGTTAATCCTACAAATGAAATTAAACCAAGGCTGTTACACATAAAGGGTTTGCATGGATCAGATCTAATAATGTCATATTGTGGTTTTTTTTTGTACAAAATGATTAGCTAGTAATTGGCTTAATGGAGGGAAAAAAAAAAAAAAGCCTCCATGAAATGGATATTTCATATGCCATGCATGGCTGAAGTTATGCTAACTGGACAAAGAGCATCAACAACTTCATGCTGGACATAGTCATGTTCACACTTGAATCTACAGAGATACTCCAATGTTGGACACAAGCTCAGATGCAGCATGTCACAGACCAGATAATAAGCAGTTGATATAATTAGCTGTTGTTTTACTGATGCTGGCAATGCTCAGCTGACAGTAGCATATTTTTGTAATGAGCACATCTCCCTCTAGAAGGTGTTCCGAGTGGTTCAGGAATAGTCCATGTTTTGTTTTTCTGTTTGCTTGTGAACCAACAGCCTCTCCAGCTCTGCTTTCCTTTGCCACAACAGCAGTTGTAACAAATGGCTGTAAACCTTTGAGACCTACAGTTTTGGTTCACCACCCTGTGACAGCCCTAATCATCTCCCCACATCTCTGTGGTCTACAACGGCTCCGGTCTCTCCTGGCTGAGGTGTCCACCCATCCACATCACCCTACAGCTTCAAATCCCACACAAATCCACTGAGCATGAGTTTAGATGCTGCACAATGAAAGAATGACAGCATAGAGGCAGTTAAGGCTTTTAAAACAATCTTAAACATATAAAACCTTTTACACACTGCATCAAAATTTTAAGCATCATTTTGGTTTGGTGTCTATTTAGAAATTCCACTCCATTCTTTTACTATCAAGGGAAATATGTTAATCTTCCCCAGAAGAAGATTTGTCTCTTGTTTTGATCAGTGGCATGACCAGGATATTTGTGTATTTTCTGTTCTAATGTCAGTGACTTGATGACATGCACAGGCTATTATTCAATAATGATGCCTAAATGGAGCTATCAGAAAGGTTATTACCAAGGTTATTAAAAAGCAATTCCTTCTGCCTTCAGTTTAACCATGAATTGCAGAGCTAACCATCATCTAGGTGAGGATGTGCGTATTAATCAAGAAGCTTCCCATGGTCTACCTAGATATCCTGAGCCTGGATAATGATTGATTTACTCTGCTCTTAGATGAACACACAATCAACCGGGGGTGTTGAACATCTGACCAGCAGAGTTAATTCATAATGCTTGGCAACCATTTTGCAATTTTCTCACATCTGTTCTTTCTGGCTGAGGCATTAGATTTCTTTTAAGAGCCCAGAAAATGGCACAGAGAGAAATGTTTGCAGTGCAGCATTCCCTGCTATCAAATGGTAACAGTCCTACTAAACCCTCTTTCACTTTGACACTTTTCCATGAGGAATAAGCCTTCTATATAATAATATGCCAGATGCTGAAGTACGGAAAATGCCAATAATTTTTCAGTAATCATTTGAAGGGAGCTGCACATAATTGCATCCCTGTGCAAATCAAATTTGATCAGGTGAGTTACTAATGAGCCTGTGAGCACCATTTGGGCTGAGTCACCAACTTGAGGGAAATGTATTTAATTTCACTTCTTGCCTTGCTTAGGTAAAGGGCAGCTCAATATTGCTCTCACATGCCTCTAGCAAACCCTAAAGTACAACATGATTTGCATCTGTTCCTGCCATTTCTTTGAATGCAAGCACGGCGATTCCTCTGGCTCATTCTGCCGACTCTGCACTATCAGGGCATACATTTCAGGTTTGGCAAAGTTCTCACCATGCTGTCAAGTTAACCCACAAGTCCAGTATTAAATGGTTTCCCATTTACTGTTCTCGTCATTTTCACAGGCCTCACTTTAGCTTTGCTGTGCACTTTTAGTACTTTCAATATTACTTTTTGCAAGCGAAGAGACCAGAGGTGCCAAGAAATAGACGTGTCCTCTCCAGCCCCTTTTCACAGCATCCAGAGGATGGCACAATGAAAATTACAAATGATCATTAAAAGCAGACAGACTCCTCTCTGGTCTATCCCTCAGTTATGTCGTCAGAACTGTTCATCCTGTCTTGGGAAGCTGTCAAAGATGAAGTCTGCAGAACAAATGTGAGGGTGGATTTAATAAAGCATCTTCTGAGAAGTATTGCTTGCACAATCAATAAAAAGCTTTGGAGGGGCCCCCAGGGATTTGGGACAGTGATTTGAGTACAAGGGGCTGAGCTTCAACAAAATGGGAGATACAGGCACTTCATGAAGATCACCTGAGACTCACTTACTTAGATTTAAGTTTTGCATGGCAGGTAGTGGTGTGCTGATGAACAACCCTATGATTTTTAAAACATTGTTGTGAAGATTTAAAATTATCACAACTGATTTAGAACAGCTGCCAAAAAGTAGTTAAGAGGAAGAGAAGAGGTATCATTCATGTACAGAAAGTTGTATCTATCAAAAGTAAAGAATATTCTGAATGTCATACCATTCATGGAGTCAGTAACTGGGTTAATAGTAAATCAAGCAGGAGCAACCAAAACTGCTTCACGGGAAGCACATTAAAAACCTAATGGAGTATCATCTCAAAAACTTATACAGTTTTATTGAATAATTCGGTGGCTGGAAACACATGTTTAGTTGCTCCTTTTGCTTATAAAGCAAAAGCTTCTAGGACTCTCTCTCTCAGATGTTTGGCATAAACTGAGGAGGGCAGCACCTTGCTCTGAGGAAGGACAGGTATTTTATACTAAACATTTCTTTACACCAGTGCTCACGCTGTTAGAAGAGATGTTACTCCACACAGTACTATCGGAGTCTTACTTGCGATATCACTGTCCCATCCACCAAACCTGACTCAGAAGAAATCACTTCTGGAAAAGAACCCTTATTACAGGTCAGAAAGTAACCCAAGCTGCTTCTTTGAAGCAGCCAATTTGTTCTCTGGGGATAAATAGAAGGACACATTTTTGCCTCCCCCTTTCAGAGATGGATACCAAACACACACATCCCATCCTGCTTTAAGATTAAAGCTGTTGAATAAAAAGGGAACTCTCTGGAGATCTGCTGTACGAAAAAAACCTACTTTTAGAGAAAATTAAGTAATGTCAACAGGTGAGGAGTGCCCAGTGCACAAACTCTCCAGGATACAACCCCGTGGGAGCTACAAAGACGGAGTGCTGCTGTGACAAACAACGTTAGCTATGTCTGGAAGACAAGTTTCAGGGAGTGGAGCTGCTGCAGGTTTGGCTGTGTGGGGAGCTGAGGTGCCCCCAGGGTCGACAGCACCGAGATGGGATGTAAGTGGCTCACTCAGGCCAAGCTGTCTGAGCCCAGCTGAGCTCAGTGCAGTGGACTCCTGTGGCCTGATAATTTATGCCTTGTTATGTCTTAGTGCTGTAATTCACCAAAATAAAGAATAACATTCCTGTAACGGAGATTAATGGTTGTCAGGCTACAAAGTAATTTTTCAATATGAAATGGAGCAAAACTTACATTTTTAGCACAATTTCCCAGTTCAGCGATGCACCTGGTAATAATTATGATTTACATTAACCATAACATCATCCTTCTTATATCAACTTGCCTTAGTGAAGAATGAAATAAGCCCTTGTTAAATGTTTCATGAAATAATTCAAATTACATATGCTAAAAATTTCCAGCTCCCACTAGCCAGGCTAAAAATCAACAAGAATAAAAATTGTTTGCTGTTGCATTGGCCCTGGTTCTGCATTAAGAATTACATGAGCAGAGCCCTAAGAGCTCTCATGGTTAAATTAATTATGAAAACAGCTGACAAAAAATTTAAGTGCAAAATACTGAAGCAACTGCAAAATCCATTCTCAGCCAGTTTTCCATGAACTGCTACTGTGTTCAAGCTAACTTTCTTCTGTAAGAATTTGTCTTTAACAAAACCAAAATGAAACAATAAACTTACTGTCCCTGAAATCAGCAAAATTCAACCCTTCAAGACCACCTAATTAACCTCCAGGCAGCAGGACAGTAGCAAGGCAAAGTTTGTGATTTGTTGTCTTGCTAATCTAGGGCCTGAGCGGGTCTCTTGTTCTCTAAGGGGTGATGAAACACATTCCTAGTGGAGCTTCCTGCCAATATGAACCAAAAAAAGCTACAACAAAACCAAAAGACAATGTCCTTTCATTGGCATTTCTGAGGAATGTAAATCATTTACATGCTAAAACATTAGAGTAAAAAAGGATTGAAATAGTGTGAATTATTTGCCTTAGAAACAGAGATAAATGAAATACAGAACTAATGTAGCCCTAAAGAGCAAGTAAATTCATTTGAATAATAGGATTCTGACTGATGATTTTCCTATTACAAGAACAAGTTCCAATTCTGCAGCCCTTAGTTATGCACTGGCTTGCACAAAAGCTGTCCCATGTTTGAAATATCAGGACCCCAGGTCACTGTGCATAGACATGGCTTCAGAATAGTCCCCTGCCTGGGGTCCTGCATCCCTGCTAAAAGGAGTGCCCTACCCAGCATCTTACCAGGATTCCAGACAGCTGGAAACTCTCATCCCTCACAGAGTACTGTGAATCCAGAACTTCAACAAAGGCAAGTGCAGGGTTCTGCACCTTGGGAAGAACAATCCCTGCACCAGTTCACGTCAGGGGTTGACCTGCTGGGAAGAAACTCTACAAAGAAGGACCTGGGAGTCCTGGTGGACACCAAGCTGACCATGAGCCAGCAATGTGCCCTCGTGGCTAAGGACAAAGAGGTACTGGGGTGCGTGGAGAAGAGTGTGGCCAGCAGGGCAATGGAGGTTCTCCTTCCCTTCTATTCTACCCTAGTGAGGTCCCATCCCAAGTCCTGTGACCAGTTCTGGGTTTCCCAGCTCAGGAAAGACTGGCAAGAGTCCAGCAGAGGCCACAAAGATGATGAGGGGACTGGAACACCTCTCTTAGGAGGAATGTCTGAGAGGCCCAAGTCTGTTTAGCCTGGAGAAGAGAAGACTGAGAGGGGATCTCTTCAGAGCTGATCAATATCTGAATGTCAGGGGTCGGGATGATAAGGGCAGACAGTTCAGTGGTGCCCAGTGCCAGGACAAGGGGCAACACGCAAAATCCAGAACACTTCTTTCCTGTGGGGATGACGGAGCATTGGAACAGGGGCTGCCCAGGGAGAGTGTGGAGTCTCCTTCTCTGGAGATATTCACAGCCTGCCTGGTTGCACTCTTGTGCAACCTGCTCGAGGTCATTCTGCTTTAGCAATGGGTTGGACTGGATGAGTTCCAGAGGCTCCTTCTAAACCCTGCTGTTCTGTGATTCCACATAAATGTGTTCCATTTTACCTAAATAGTTGCTGGAGCACCTGCTGGAGGCAAGTATTACTTTTTCCCCCTCATCTAGATTGCAGGATCATTTTCAAACTCATTCCTTATATGGGAGCCCATTGCTGTTTGAGGAGGAGTGACTGGATGGAGCTCACCCCAGAGAGGTGCAGAGTTATGGTGTAGTCCTCAACCCCACATCCATCCCACAGGGCTGTAGTTTGAACCCTACACCAGCCAAATGCTGCCAATGGGGCTATGAGGCAGCATCCCCTGCATTAGGTATCAATGCCACCTGGTGTTGCACACATGGCAAAAGCTGGTTGGCACGGAGCTGTCTGGGCAGCAGCAACCCTGCCAGACTATCCCAAAGCCCTATTTCATTTCCTCTGACTCGCCTGGTCCCTATCAACTGAGATGGGTAATAGCTCGGTTCTGCTGCCACTGCCAGAGTAAAGTTCAGCACTGAATCATTAATTAGGCTGACTGGATACTGTGGGATTTAAACTAGTGATTAATGAGCCTTTCCAGCTCTAGCTTCATGTGAACAACTATCTAGTTCATGTTATATTTAATTTATTTAAAAAAAACCTCACCGAGACAATAAATCTTGCTCAGAAGAATTAGTGGAGGAAGAAATAACACTCACAGAGCATTTATAATGTTGATTGCAAATTTATATTCACACTCCTTGCACTAATTTGAATGGCTTCTTCAGAGAGACAACATAACTCATGTTTCAGGGGATTCTTTGAATATCTATTTGGAAATGGGAAATGTAGAAGGAGACCTCATGGTAGGGTAACTAAAGTGGGTATGGTAAACAATGCAAAATAATTCAAACTAAGCAAAAATACAGTGTCTTATTTTTCTTAATCTTGGCATAAAACTCCCATTCCCTTTGTAGTAAGGCGCGATATTCTGTCAAACCAATCTATCCCCCCCGTCTTAATTATCTTACAAAGTAAGTTTTAATTGTATGATTTGCATCATGCAGGTGCTGAGACATCCTAGGGTTTTTGGGGTGTTTATTTTTTCCTTAAGCAAAGGTTCCAGTGCACAGGGGCATGACAAGTGCATTGGAAATAGGATTTTGAATTAATCTGTTCAGAGCATTAATCCACTCCTAAGCTCCCTTCACTCCTGCATGATACATAATCGAAAGCTGAGATCATGGCTGCTGGAGCAATGCTTTCTCTTACATCTGCATTCAGACACCATGAACTCGAAGGCCACCAGTCTTAACTAATTTCTCTAACTGTGTGCTCAGTGATCTCCCCACCAGGAGTCAGTCTAGGGTCTCTGCAAATTTCCATATGTTTGAAGTTTTCCTCTCCTCCTTTATCTTTGTCTGAAAGCTGTCAAAACCCAGCTACAATTTCATAGGGTAATGAGAAAGAGATTAAGGAACATACACATCTGTCACCTAAATAAGAAGGAGAACATAAAATAAATAAAATTAGGATCACATAAAAAAACGGCAGCCACTAAATTGCCAGCACAGTTACCTAATGCACCTAGCAAGCAGAGCACCAGGTTAACTCCTGCACCCCTGAGCTGCAGCACTGCCTCTGCAAGACAATGGCCTGTGCGCCAGCAGCTCCTTGGACATTCTTATTATGGCCAGGCTTGTGTCCAGGGTTGTTGACGGGCTGGAGGGAGAGGGGGTGGGTAAGCCTGCCCTCCATTCAGTCTACCCTCTTTACAGACAGGATGTAGTCTAATCTGATTGTGATGTTCCAGCAGTTCTTTCCCAGCCGTTGGCTCATCTTTCATGTAGCTGAATGGAAAACCCTGAATTTCAAATCGTCTGCAAGACCCAAAGCAGAGACTTTATGCAGTTTTTAAAAAATTCACTAATAATAAGTTTAAACTATTGACATTTTGTTCTTTGGGACTGCTCTATCAGCATCTCTGGAAACACCACCAGCCCTCAGTTTTCTGATCTCTTCACAAGACTGAAGAGATCCACCTGAATCTGTACATTAGGCCACAGGGGATGGGATATCTGCACAGCTTTCTCTATGGGAGGTAATGGAGATGGTGGAAATAGGCTTGTTCTCTTTATGTTTAAGCAATAAAAGTCCTGCTAAAACTCTCATTTCAAGCTTTACCCAGAAACGGTTAAGCTCTCAAATTGGATACATTATCATCCAAATGAAGACACATACCAGTAAGCTAATTACATTTCTTACCAAACTCGTGAATAATTAAATATTTTATTGTGATGTTACAATTAGTATTTATTATCCTTTGCTAAGGAGTGAAAACAAACATAATGAGGCCTGTTAGTGTCTCTCTTCAGAGATGAGCCCATGTTACAGGCACCTATATAATTTGTACCAATGGTGATTAATGGGTTTAATTTACTTGACTTGAATATGCTGGAGTCTGTGAGGGGGAGAGGGAAGGAAACTCAGATTGTTAAAATCCTTTTAATTAGACTAATAATGCCAAGTTTGCATGTGTTAACTAGGGTGCACTATTAATTAGTTTTAGTAGGCTGTTTTCTGAAAGGTGGCACTGTAGCATTTAGGCATGCCTTATGATCCCAGGAGAGCTATTTAGATGACAAACAGAGCATGACATTACACATAACTGCAAACAAACAGCCTTTAATCTTTCTGGATGAAGAACTGGGGGTAATTGATGGACAAAACACTTTCTGCACTGTAGCTGCCTCTCCCTCTTGTTGCCTTTACCAGGTGTTATTCATTCAGCTATGGCACAGGCTCTGCAGAGTGGTTCATCCTCAGCAGTGGCAGGGCTGAAGGCTGGTTCTGGGCCTCAAGTCCCAACAGGCAGCAGAGGGCTTGGCCACAAATAGGGTGCTCCCTTCTGGGGTTTCACAGCTAAAATTGCTCTTCCATCCCTGGGAGGCCGCAGCCTGGACATATTCATCCCAAAGGCAAACAGCCTTCCCCCATAAGTACCTGCTTATCCCCAGCTGCAGTGCAGCACCTCTTGGGCTTGTGCTGGGGAGCCTGGCTGCTCTTAAAGCACCACCAAAGCAAAATTCACCATCTCTTACACCCTCCCAGGAGGGGCAAACAGAGAACAAAGGGCAGGTCAAGCGAAAAGCACAGTGCCAGGTAGGGGTTAGATGTCATGGTTGAGGAAGGCAGGTGCAAATCTCTCTGGCTTAAGGTGGCTCCCAATAGCATGGAGGCAAGAATGCATGTTTTCATACAACTCAATTGCTGGTTACCACACTGATTTTTTCCCACCAGGGCTCAGCACAATCAGTGGGCAGGTAAAAATACCCCTAATTACCCCATGTGAGCACTGGCTCCATGAGCTGTATGCATCCCCAACCCAGGGCCAGCAGGCAGGACCTGAGCCGGAGCTGCCAACAGCAGGTGGGTGCAGCACAGGGCTCCCCAGCTTTTAGTAATCCATATTAGCTAAGCTGGGGCATCACAAACAGCCTTCTGGGTGCTCTCAGACCACAGGAGCAATAAAATTCCTACCTCTTTACTGCTATGAACCTGAGTTCAGCTGCACTGTCAACAGGCATTTATAACAGCAGTTTCACTGCTTGTATGGATGTCTACAGGATTGAAGATTTCAATCTTCACTTGGCTTTCTCTGCTCATAATGAATACCTGTCAGTGTACTAATGTGCAGAATTTGCATCCGTATCTGCAGCAGCATTTTGAATGCAGAACAAGTGGGGATTGTGCAATAAAGATCCATAGTGCAGACAAGAACTGTAATAACAGAGGAAAAATGTCATCAGTCCATTCTTTCTGCAGCCCTGCCATACTGTCCCCAGGAAATATGGATGAGTATGCGGTTCGTGTCCCTGTAGGCTATAGGCTTACTCAGCTACAATAACAAAGGGAGTTTTATGCTGCTTGAAGAAAACAGGAGGGGAGAAGAGGGCTTTCAACACATGCCAGGTCTGAAGTTTGGAAGCCAATATAACCCTGTGGTAATGGAAAGGTGCATTTTATTATCACCCTAAAATCTGCATGTAAAGGGGTGGTGTGTCTGGAGTTACCTAGTTTGAAGGATGGACCCACTTCCAGGATCAAAGGAGAGGTGGATGTAGCTATAGAAAGACTGTGACTCTGTAGCTCCCCAGAGGCTGTGGGCAAGCAGTGTGGATTTGAGACATTAGAGTCACCACATGATAGAGCAGAGAGCTACTTAAGAAGGAGGAATTTGGGGTTAGTTTCATGGTACAAACACTTTAAAATGAATAGTATTATAAAGTGGCATAAATATCATCCATTTTCTTAAAAATTTCTACTCCCATCACTTACAGTAGAGACAGGAGGAGAGGAAGAAAAGGCCTTGCTCTTCATTGATCTGTGCTGAAGAGGACATGGGCACCTGGCTAGGTTTGCTGTTCCCAGTTCTGCTGTCCATGCTTAAATAAGAGTTATTGCTCTGGATGTTTCTTGCTTTGCTGTTCATTTACAAGAACTGCTTATGAAACGGCTTTGAGTTGGCACCAAAATGAGCCCATTTGGAAGCTGGAGCAATTGGCAAGCACCTGTGTGCTGAGATAGCCCAAGCAGAAGCAGGGCTGGACGGGTGCTGCTTTTTGCCCCAGCCAAGCATCCCTGAGCCATGCCACTGGGGCTCACACAGCAGCACCCACACCTGAGCTGCCATCCTGCCCATAGTCTGACACACAAGGCTGGTTAGTGCATGATTCTGAGGGTGAATAGTTGTGTATAAGTAATCATTAAAAGTTTTTCATTTATTTCTCTTACCATTGAAAAACATGCCACATCCATCAGACCCTTTCTAGCCTAATATCCTCTCCCCAAGGTGGCCAGCAATAGATGCCCTATATATTAAAATGCCTCCTTGGTCTTGAATTATCCAGTGTCTCCAGTTGCTAGAATTCTGAAAGACAGATTCATTTAACGGCCTCCAATGGAATATTCTTCAATTATTTTTTCATTGTTTTTTGTTCCCTTGGTCCTGCTGTATCCTGCCATGAGTTCCACAATTTTGTTATGCATTTTGTCTTTTGTATTTCTGCTCAAAAGCGTCATGTGATATTTCCCTTCCTCTGTCACATTTATGAGAAACTGAGAATAAGAGTTCCCTGACATCTGCAAGAGTAAAAAAGGTTATTTGCTTCTCAAATGGGGCAAAACAGTTTATATCTATAATAAAAATCGATGACATAGGGATACTAAATACACACAAGTTACTTGGGTAAATAGTTGCTTAATATGTGTTGTTTGATTCTCAAAGAAATAGATTTTGGATCTTTGGTGCGATGTCCACCCAGGGATTTCCAGGAAGTGAACAGCAGGTCTTAATCATTTAGTGGAGCTCAAAAGCCAAAGATGTCACAAACCCCTTTCAATCTATTGCTCAAATCTATTGATAAGTTAAATAACGCAGCTTCCTACATAATATGAAGCCTATTTACTGTTTTGTTTTCTGTTCAGGCAGAAGTAGATCGAATAGATATCCACTCTCTATAGAGGTGTCTAAATATTTCCCATGTTTGGGGATGAGTTTCCCATGCTTTTCGGAGAGATTGATCACATCAGTTTACCTGAGTGGCTCACTGTGCTTTGGTCTCTACAAATGAACCATTATTAATTTAATAAATATTAATATACCTATAAATTAATGATACTGCCACCCACAGCCTTCTGCTTGTTAGCAACATCTCAGGTAAATCCTAGCCTTCTTTGTCCATTTTTTTAGAGAAAATCTCAGTAGATCCATGTTCAAAAATGGCAACAGGCCTACTAGTATAACTGAAGCTAGATCATGTTTGAGGGGACCAGTCCAGTTATGAACAATGCCATGCTCTGCTTTGTTTCAGCTTACCAATGTAGTCACAATAAAACCAGAAATGTAGCCAACCCTCTCCCACAGAAGGGTGTAGAACTTAAACTGAGCTCTTGCTGATGTATACCCCTTCATTCCCTATTTCAACCGCTCAACTGAAGCATTCAAAGTGTAATTCCAACCTTGTACACCATTTGCTTAAGTCTCACAGAAATTCTGCTGAGTTGTTTTCAGACCAAGCAAAGCCTCAGAACTCAAGCCTGAAAAACCATCACGTTCCCATTCTCTGAAGTGTGAGCCAGGGCAGATACATTTTGCAGACTTCACAAAGACTGCCGAATAAGTGAAACATTTGAGGTGGAGGAGCGCTTGGTTGGCAATGCTCTTTGATCTATTTGCTAATCTGCTCATGGCAGGCAGCTCTCTGCATCTCAAGCATAGATTTTCCTGCATCCCCTCACTCCCATAGTTTCATTACCACGAAGATGAAAGGTGGTACTATCATCTTCCTGGATGACTGCTGTGTATTGCCAAGGCAGACCCTTCTAGGGTGCACGTCCACATTTCAAACAATGCCATTCACACTTAGCTCACTTGTTTCCTCCACTCTGTCAAGTTATCCTGATATAAAGCCCACTAAAATCAATGTAAAGGCTCCCCACGATCTGGTCTGGACGAGGCCACTGGGTTTTGCTTCAGGTCCCTGAACCCTGATCTCATTTACTCTGTCAGAACCTGCCATACCATGGAGATACTGAAATCATCAGCAGTCTACGACATAAATAAGCAGAGATTAAGTTAAAGCAATAGCCACAGAAAAACAGAAACCATAAAAAAATTCTGTAAAAGAGTGACAGGTATAAAAAAACAAGGAAACAGAGAGGAGAGAAAATGCCAGGATATTTGCAAGTCTCGCCTTCTGTGTTTCAGGCCACATCTGAGCAGCTTCGGGCTGCAGCCCCTGGGTATCTCTACGGCATCACTCAGATCAGCAGTCTCTGCTTAACACAGGTAAGGATCATAGCTGAGCTAAAGATGCAAGTCTAATTGCCGCTGTAACAAACCCTCCAGCAACACCTTCATTCATCTATTTTGAATGAACAGCAAGTGACCATCAAGACATCATCTGACAAGTGATGTGTCTAGGCAATGCCCTGGCTTCCTTCGGTGATGGGTTGAGTAGTTAGTGGCAAATAAACCATTTACCAACTGCCAGGTTATGAGCTAGCTTTTCAATCAGACCATGTCAGCCTAAACAGTAACACATCACTCTGAAGCAGCGTTCTGGGATTTGAAAGGAGACACAGTGCAGATTCTTCAAGGAAAATGGGATACAGACATTCATTTCTAAGTGTGTCACTGCCATTTACACCTGGTGCTTTGCACACAGGCACAGTTTAAAATCTGCCTTGCGATGAGGAATGAACTGATACATTTCTTCCACAAGATAAATATGGATAAAAGCATGTTCCTTACATGGCTGCAATGAAACTGTGGCCATAAACAAAGAACCCATCACAAGAGAGAAGCATTTCTGGCACACAGCTCATCTTTACGTGGGGAACTGACAAGGTTTTCTCTGTGACCAATTGGGGCACTCAGATATTTTATCCTGCACTTAGATAAGGTGAGTTCTCAATTATTCCTAGATTGTAAGAAAAGTTTCAGTTTGAGTCAGCTAGTCATTGACCTTTCTGATAAAATTTTGTCCTTAAAACCAGGCAAATTGTGGATTAGCCAACATTTCACTCATGATGTTATTTCACATCTCAGAAATACTTTCATTCTTAGAAAAAACCAAAGAAATGAAACAGTGTGCTGTTAAAGCATCTTCAAATTTAAGTAACAAAGACTCACAGGACTCTTAGTTCAAAAACCTAAAACCCACTCACAATAACGGTAAGATAGACTCTGTTCTCCAGGACTGAGTTTCCCAATAGGTTAAATGAGAGAAATATCAGGTCCTTCAACACATATGAGGAAATATGCTTATTTTTAATTCCTCCTAGCAGGCAAAAGTACCTGTCACAGCAGGAAAAAAGACACCCAAAAGAAAATACCAGAAAGTGGTTATGATAATAAGCCGATTCTCATTACAGTAGGATTATATTTTAAACCTTTGATTAGACTCTTAAAATTTCAGGACATGCTTCTTCAATCCTAGATTTTTAAAAGACAAAAGAAAAACAAGAAGACAAAGTAAAGTCTTACTCCTGTGGATGAACCCAGTTTTGTTGCATAGAGATGATCTGATTGTAAAGTTTCTTAATTCCATTCAGATGACATCTTTAATTCTGATTATGACTAGAATCACGCGTGTCTTCCATTTAGGAAGTGTTATTGAAATCTGTGTGCCCTAAGCACAGGCTCTTTGAAGCATTGCTAAGCAGGGTAATTTTATTGTACAAATTTTCTTGTAAAAATCATTGTCTTTCTGGATGTCTAATTAAAATAAAGATGTAATAAAGAATTTATAGTTTTAATTAGAGCATAGATCTTAAACTAATTATAACGTGATTAATAATTCCTTAACAGGCTTTCTTATATGAGATGAAGAAAAAATATTTGAGCCCCATGAAAAATCAATATGTGTTACTCAATTACATTAACGAAGCTACACAAAGTAGTCTAGGTCCCAATTAAATTGCTCCTTATGTTAAACTGGCAATGGAGTCTGCAGATATTAATGAGTCTTGATCTATTTGTTTAGTCATTGTGGGGTTTTTTTTTTTGAACTATAGGGTTTGTGTTGGTTTTATTTTAGTGGAAAGATGCTGCAAGGGAGATGAGTCTATGGACTCTTATTGCTTGAATACAATTTTAGAAGGCAAAGTAAAACAAGGTTTGCTCCAGAATCAACAGGACTGAGCACAAACTTTTCTGCTTTTCTTTTACCTACATCTTGACCCAAGGCATAGCAGAGGAGCTGCGCATTAAGGCCAAGCAGATGCAGTGGGGGAAATGGAGCACAAACTGTCCCATGCTGCACCTGCACATCCAAATACCCCTCTGGCTAATGGTGAATAGAAAGCTACCTGGCACAAAAGTCTTGGCTCTGACTCAGGCAACCACTTTACAATATACTTAATTTTAAGTGCACAGAGTCCAGTGGCATTATTTATGTACCCAAAATAAAAAATAAAATAACTGAGGGAGGATACTACATATCTACAATTAATGGTGAATTGAAGCTGAGCAGGAAATGGTTATTCCCTATTTTTCATAAAAGCAGGAGCTTTGGAGAACACAATGGATGTCCCAGGGAGCAGGTAGGAAACAATCCAAAGGAAATACAATCTCAAACAACATCCTTGGAAAAGTTCCTACCAAAAAGATATTGTAAAGGCCAAAAATGTAAAATGAACCAGGGAAGAGTCACTCACCGATGGGAAGGTTTTCTCCTAACGGTTCAGGATGCCTATTTGGTGAGGACCCTGATAGAGGCGTGGCCCAAGGCATCAGAGAACAACAGCCCCTCCTTGTGTCCTTAAACACCTGCAGCTGGTTGTTGTCAAGGACAGGACGTTAATCACACCTGATAAAGTTGTTATCTTCTTCCTTATTTCTTTTTTAGGAGATAGTTTTGTAAGTAACAACAAGAGGGTTTTGGGGGATTAATATTTAATGTGCAATTTATATGTCATTGCTGCATTCTACCCAAAATTTTATTTTAGCTTTCATTAGTTACTTGGCTGAACTGGTAGAACAGAGAACGAGCTAAGTTCACATTTTACAGATCAAATGAACCTTAAAAACAATGCAGCTGTACATTCACTCATGCACAGATAGCTCCTCCCATCAAGCTGCCCAGCAAATGAATCCATGATAATTTAAATACACTACAGGGGGAAAGCAATCTCACAAGAAACTTCTAATTTGCCACCCTGTAATATGGATTGTGGCTTGAAAATTTACTAATTGTTCATTAAGAACACATTGTTATAACAGACAACTTATTGGTGTGAGAAGAACAAAAAGCTTGAACCTGTGAAAGAGAGATACCACCACTTGCTCCAAACAGATCTAGAGGACATTGATGTTTCATTTTGTTCAGACCCAGCTATATCAGATCACAGATTTATTTTGGCCCTGCCAGCCTGGGTGCATTGCTCCCCACAGACCTGAGCCTTCACAGATACCTGAGTGACACTGCTCTACTGCAGCACCCTGCAAGGGTAAAGATGCTGTTAGATCTGCCTTCAGATTTCAGCATCACATTGAACCAGTTTTCATTTCGTGAGCACATTCTTTGTAGTTCCTTTGAAAATGCAGCTTCCTTCAGCCAAATGATTGCACTAATTCATCTTGCTTTCAAAGAGCTGGTCAGATTAAAAAAGAAAAGATTCAGTAATTGCAATGGGGAAAAGTAAGAACTGTTTAATTCCAGGTTAATGCTTTGATTTGAGTGAATGCCTTAGAGCTGATTTCAAGTTACTTGAAAATCTGATTCTAAAAATCCCTTAAAATACTTCAAAAGGAATGCAAGATTTTCCCAAGATATTCCTTTCAGGTCATTTTCTCTCCTGTTCAACACCTTTGGGTTTTACCAATGCCCTGTACCTGCAACATTCACCAAAAACACAGGACAGGGATATGGACAGCACATTTCAGTTGCAAGGTGCACACCCAACTCAAGGCAGCTGGTTGAGCAGTCCCCCTTCTCCTCTCGCCGTCAAATCTGGGCTAAGACCACAGTAAAGGTGGGGCTGTAGGTGCAGTGGAGGAGATCATAGTGACAGCCTGGTTCTCTAGAGAAGTAAGTGAATCCAAGTGGAAAACCCCCACCTAACAGACCAGTGAGCTGGTTGGAGTGCTACAGATGTGCACAACCACTTGTGCACTGCTGTCAGCAACTGTGAGTTACTGACAGCACGGTGGGCTGTTGTGTGTCTGGCCAAGACGGGCCCTGCATAAACCCATGCAAGACTTGCAGAAAAGTCCCATTTGTACAGGATCTGAGACAAGAAAGGCCCACATGGGCCTAGGTTTGCCCAAGTACCAGGAGCTGTCTGCACTTCATGCCTTTCAAGGCCATGTCCTCATTAGTGAAGAGATTTTTCAAGAGAACACGTTCTGCATCAGACCCTGACGATGACTTTTGGCAAGGTCCTATACTCAGTCTCTTGTCTCTGAGTACTATCTTTGCTTAGCACACACCTTCCTCCCGTTATTTCTTTTCATATCCCTTTTTCCATCAGGAAACCATTTGCCTTGGCATGTTTTTTCATCTTCTCATTTACATGTCTCCTGCAAGACTGGAACTCCAGCATTGATTTTACCACAAGATAATGTTAATAGGATCAATAAACCACAATGACTATATCAAAGTGTCTGTTCTTCACCCTGCAGGACTGCAGAAGGTGCTTTAGTCCTAAAGTACATCTAATACACCATCTCTCACTCTTCTTGTCTACTCTTAAGCATGAGAGACTGTCTGTCTGCCAGGTAGAAAATAAATTATTAGCTTGCTGAAATAATTTAAACTTTAATACCACTTCAGCACATATAAAATATTACTGATGTAATTAAAAAAATAGAGAATCAGCTCAATGCATCTAAAAATGGGTGCTGTATGCCCTGACAGGAATAAATGAAGTCTGTTAGGAAGAATATAAGTACAGATTTCTCCTTAGCCTAAAACTTTCTCAGCTCCCAAAATGTCCTAGTTCAGTCAGGTCAGTGAACATTTAACAACATTTCTAGGGAAAAATTGGGACAGACATGATTCAAAATCTTCTGAAGATGCACATAAGGGTAATTTTCAGTGGAGTAAAGGAAGTCGTGTACTCTTTGGTTCCTTGGTTAGTAGTTCAGGTACTGTTTCTGATAGGTCATCTCTCAGCATCACAAAATAGAAATTGTCCTGGTTATACGATGGGACAAAGGTTACAATAGAGTTTGTACTTTAAGTGGTGTGTTGTGCACCCCCAGAAAGCACTTGCATGGTCCCAAACTGGTTATCACAGCCAGTTGCCAAGTCATAGGAGCAGAGATGTCAATAACGTCATCTGTAATTTTAAACCAAAACATTTTCTTGTTGTTTTGGTGTTTTATTTTTCCTTATTCTTTTTAATTCTAACCAATATCTGACACTTGAACTCAAAACATTTTGCTGACAGGATTAAAAGACCTGAAAAAATCAATCTACTTCTTTTTCTCAAGATCACACAAAGTGTTTCAGCAAAACAGTGATGACTTTGTTCAGTTTTGTAACCAAAGTAATTTCACATTTAACTACCAAGTCCTGTGGCACTGGTGAGTTTGGGGGCAGTGTAGGGGCTCTGCATGGACCAACCCTGACACCAAAGGACACCTCTGTTTTCACTTGAACGGGAGCCAGGGTTCTACCTCAAGTAATCAGGACCATTTCACTGACTGATCAAGGTAAGCAGCTCTTACTGTGAAGAGGCAAAAGCTTTCAGACAGAGGATATGAAGGCAGTTTGGCTGAGAAGCAGAAACTAAAAGTCATCACCTTCAAGGTGGCCACGTGAAAGACAGGGGAGGGCTCATCTCCTTTCCTAGTAAGTGCCTGTCTGAAAAAGCAGTGTAAAGTCCTGCCAGCCTGAGTAAATCAAACCCAGCAGACTGCATTTGTGAGACTTTACTGGAGATAAAGGGTGAGATTTATAAAGCGTCTGCGTAATTCAGCAACAAAAGTGCTACCAAAAATTCTTCCCTAAGGGTTCTTGTAAATCCAAAACCTGTAAAAAACAGATTTTGTGATTTTTTTCTATTGATTTAAATGGATTCTATGTTATCCCCAGAGCATTTTAAACTTCTTATCAATGTTTTTCCAGTTTTGTTTGTGTATGCCACACTAAGCAAAGACCTTAACATTATCTGTATGCCTAATGAAGCAGATTTATTCTGATAGTTTGTGTTTGCTTAAATTTAAAACAAAGTTAAAAACCTAGCTGAGTAATCTTCATCATAAGTAATAGTAATGGTAATCTTCATCATAACATAGAAAGCCACTTTGCCCACACAATTGTCTGTTTTCAAGCTCTACAATAAAAAAAATCTGGAAGCTTGAAAAATATAGCAGTACTTCTATTTAAATATTTAAATAGCCTCATTATAAACATTCAGTTCTAAAAATAACATATCAGAGAAGACAAGTAACACAGGGTGCTCATTTACACTGATGCACACCATCAGTTTGTAGAGGGAGGGATTTTTAAAAGTTATCAAGAGCAACCTCCTGTGCCAGGCAAGAGCCAACACTTGCTCAGGTCAGCTGTGCATTTGTCTTGCTGAATCTTGAAATCCTGGAGTAACTTTTGATTTATTCCAAATTTACCTTGGTGTAGAACTTGTCTACATAGCAAAAGTAGGGAAATTTATCCAAATTAAAACTGGACACCAGTGTAAAGTGAATTTGTTGAATTGTATTTGCTTTATTGAGGGCATGGTTATTCATGACTTAAAGAGCAATAATTTGATTTCTGTTTCCAAAGTAAATTAAAGTAAGCTCAATTAAATCCAGTCTAATTCTGTATAAGATGGTCTTTTGAGAGATTGAATGCATTTCAGTGAGCTGGTTTTAAAAGATACTTTGGAATGGTTTGACTGACTGCCTGAAAGTTAGATCAAGGACACTATGCATGCTTAAAACTTTACTTGAACATTTTTGTGACATTTAAGAATCCCTTTTTCGGTCTTAGGGATACACTTTTCTTTTTATCAAATTAATCTGGAATAGCTGGATTTAAATTAGAATTTCATCCGAAAGAAAATCCCCAATTTAATACTCAGAAGAACACTGCAGACTTACTCTCAGTGATGTCTAAGGGAGACAGGAGGAACAGACCCACTCTATTCCACAGGATTAGCCAGGTAACTAGAGGCTAGAACTTAATTTCATTATATAACTATAATTTCCCTTTACTTTCTGTGATGAGTCAGCTGTAGGTTGGCTTTCTAATGTCACCTTAACTGTCTCTGGATGAAAGGGCAGGATGAAAAAAAGAATGAAAATGACATGCTCAGCTAAAAGGTCAAATTCTGTTCTCAGCAAAGCCATGGGCTTCTGAGGTTCCCATCTGGATGGAAACTTCCCACCAGTGCTCTGGCCACAGCTTGGCTCGTGAAGTCCCCAAACAGAATTTGGGCAAAGTACAGCTGGAGAAATTACTTTAACCTTTTAATAAGTGTCCAGTGCTAAGCAGATATGAACGACTTCCAAGACAAAATGTCATAGCATAACAACTGTGAACAGTGGGGAAGTCAGTGAAAGAAATCAACGCCAATTTACACTCAGAGAGACCAATGCTGCCTTTTCTTCCTCTCTGCCTTCCCCAAGTAAGCATGCCATGCAATAATGTGGATAGCAGGTTGGTCTCCAATAAGACAAGGACTTGCCAGCTTACTGGCACTCTTTAATTATGGTAATTGCTTTCCAAATTTCTAATTTGTATCTTTATTACACCTACAGCTGAGAAAATCAGATTTTTAAAATCCATTTTCGGAAGTCCTCTGGAATTGCACTTACAGCCAAATTAACCAATCGGTTCAGTTTGTACAGGTTTTATGGATATAATGTCCTTGTCAGAGGATCAGAATGCCCAGAAAGGGTAGTAAGGGAGAGTCAAGGGCAGAGGGGGTGCAGTAAAAGCCCCTGTGAGCACAGTCCTCTTCTGGGTGGCTGCTGGGTCGCTGGGCTCCAGTCGACAAGGAGCCTGCTTGCGTGCCAGAGAGGAGGTTTTCCAGTGCTGAGGGAGATCCATGGGGAAAAGGCTGATCAAAGCAGTGATTAAAGGGAGATCTTGCAGGGTCAAATTGAGCTCCTTTGTTCTTCTGATTTTTTTAGAAAACATTTGCACTCAATAAAGCTGGCTCCTCTCTTGAGGACACAGCAGCAATTAAACCCTTGCTTGGCTAGCTAGGCTGTGGTGGATTTGTCTGAGAAATAGGAAGAAAGTGTTGTATCTAGATTCTGGTAACCTGAATTCTCTCCATGTCATTCATTTCTGCTCAAGCTGTTGGAAGTTTTATATTAAGCTGTATTTCCAGGAATATATTTGCAGAAAAGGCTGGATATACAGTTAAGCCAGGGAAAGGACGTGTTTCCTCAGCCACTCAGCACACTCATTATAAAAATTTTTAAAAAATCTGTATGTCTTTCAGTCAAAACTGCTGTAATAAAAAAGGTAATTACACCATAAATGCAGCAGTCCCCATTATGTTTGAGGAGGTGGCACCCACAAGACCACAAATCCAAGAAATCTTTAGCTGAAGGTAATATATTTTTTATGACAATCAAATTCCTAGGGGTAAAATAGGTCTGGTAACCTATACATAGGCAGGGAATGAGTTGTGATATTCATAGGAAATGAGTTGTGATATTCATAGGAAATGTGAGTATTTAAGACCAGTCCTCATCTTTTTATAAAGACTACATCACTTTGAGGATGAAGGGGAAAGAGCATAAACCCAATACAGCAACTTTGCACCATAAGAAGTGATTCCCCCCCCCGCCCCCCCCTAAAAAAAGAGAATTTTTTAAAACTACAGGTTAGTTTCAAAAAACACCACTAAGATTTTGTTCACAAAGTGCTTGACAGCATGAAAACAACGTTGCTTCAAAAGTTTGCAAAATAGTTTCACCTAGCAGTGCCAGTGTCCCAAACATAAGGATGCAGGAGTAGAATGATTCTGAACAATATAACAATTCCCATACAGACACGGTGCTCTTCGCACAGTCTCATATCTCCAGGTTGCAGTCCTTATTTGTAACCCCCACAAGGTTGCTCCCACAAGTAATCCATCCCTCAGGGATGCCCACAAGTAAAACCACACAGAGCCCAAGCAACTTCAATCACAGCATCATAAAACCAAATTAAAACCTTGCATTTCCCAAGCGTGTCATCTTGCTCCATCATGCAGGAAGAAGCAGGGCCACAAGCAGAAGATGTAGATTCCAGGACAGAGGAGACACCTAACAGCAGAGGGAAGTTGGTCACCTCCCTTTTCAGCCTTTAAGTAGCAAAAGGGGGGGTCAGGAGCAGGGCGAGTTGGCCGCTTGGGACTGGTTGGGAGAAGGGTGAGTTGGCCACTTGGAATTGGTCAGGTTGCAAGTTGGTCTCGAGTTCTCCTCCAATGCTAACACTTGAGGAGGATCTATAGCCCATCCCACACTTCTGGAAGTAGCAGCTGGGTTCAATCGGTATGGGCTTGCTCCTACCTCAGAGGAATCTCTAGCAAAGTTCCCATTGCCTGTGGTTGCATTGAATCAGGACAAACTTGGATAAAGCGTCCTTGGTTAACCGGTGTGGCTATACTTGCAGAGAGGGACAAATAAATACATAAGGACCAAAGGAGCAGCCAATATTAATACTGCCATCACAGCCTGAATCAGAAGCGAGTGGCCTTCCTGAAATCAGTCTGTAATAAGCTGTACTGTGGCTGCTGCTGCTCTGTCTGAAACGCCTTATATCAAGCCAAAGTGCCTTGTAGTAGACTAAAACTCTACCCAATCCAACTTTGGTGGTGTACCCATAATGAAATGACAACTCAGTGTCTAGAGAAAGCTGCCGTCTTCTAGCATGTCTGCACAGAGTGATGAAGCTAAATTAAATTAAATAAATACAATTTAATTTTTCTCTCTGCTTGAGGAACTTCAGGTGCTGAAAAACACGGTCTATGAAGCGCAAGTACACAGTTCACCCATCTTCCCACCAGTTTAACATCATCAGAGAATCAGAAATGAAATGCCATATCTTGCACCCAAGTAATGCTTTCTGAAGAGGAAACAATTAATTATTGCCAGGTAATATTGTCACAGGCTGATTAGGTGACACAGGGAGTAATACATTTCCTCAACTAGCTTGTAGCTGCAATGAAGACACAGCAAGATTCCCTTTCATTGAAAGCAAAAGTTAAAATAACATTCATTATCTTTTCATGAAAGGGATTAAAAAAAAACAAAACCCAAATAGTGACCTTGCCAGAATTTCTGTCTCTCCTTTTCCCTCTCTCAAAATAAAATGAAACCAAGGCGTCATCTCCCCTCCATGCCCATCAAAAGACAAAGAGCCAGCAGAAAAAAGCATAGCCTTTTTAACCATTGAAGATGTTTTAAGATGGGGTTTTCCTATAGGGATTTCAGAAGCTCCATTGCAGCTGCAGCAAGCAAATGAAGCGAAGCATGGGCCACTGAGTCAAAGAGGGAACGAGAGCAGACGTACTACGGCGAGCTATTTTAAACCATCATCGAAGATCTGTAGCAAAGCTCTCCAGTGGCCTGCTTCTAGCTAAAAGGCTTCCACTTGAGTGTTTCAGATCATGTAAGTTTGTTTAAGATGCATAATTCATGAAGGGTACATAACACCATCCTTGAATAACTTTTCCCTCACCACCTGCTTGACAGGGAGAGAGCTGATAGAGTAGTGTGACTTCAGAAATCTGACAGTAGCACGCTAAGTGTCCCAGGAAGGGACAGGGATCACTCCACTGCCTTAACCCCTTTGCTTGTACAAATGCAGAGGAAGCCAATTACATTAGCTAATTCCATGATTAGGACTATTTCCATCTGTTGTCATTACCATTAAAGTAAGAGAAAGACAGATGATGTGAAGAGTTGTAACTACTTATGTTATAGACCTTGAATAGAATATGTAAAGAAAATGTCTGGTTTTATAGACTCTTTTAAAAAAAGCCCTATTGCACACAAAAGGCCAAGTACAACCAACCCTGCTCAAGCTGAGTACTACCTTGCAACTCAAATAGTCCCACTGAAATCAATTTGGGATGATATAACGCAAGTAAGGAAAGCACCACCTGGCCTTTTGGTAGCAAAACAAGATGTGTAAGGAACTAATCCTCAGGTAAAAAAAATGTGATTTGCCTCATTCTGTGATTTACCTCATACTCACTAATGAAGCTGTGCCCATTTACATCAGCCTGGAGTCCACTGTAATAGCGTGCCTATTGTAGAGCACTTGGGTTTTAATTACCAATGGTAAATAGTATGTCCTTCAACATTATAGGCCTTATATATTTGCCCTATTTTATTTTGTAGATAAAAACCCAACTGTGGCCTGATAGGCAATTTAGGAATGATTTATGGACTTTGTCTGCTGTTAGTAACAGTTTGGAAGTTGCTGTGTGACAGAAGAGAGGGATTTTTTTCTAATTTATTTTGGGAGACAACAGTTGGAATAAGACTGTCATACATTGTTTTCCCTTATAAAATTGAGAATTTTTTTCAGAAAGACTTGAGAAAAAGGGAAAAATATAGGGCAAGGCAAGATATAAAGAGAACAACAATGGACAAAATGAATGGGATGAAAGATCTAGTGCATGGTAGAGAAAGAGTACTACTTTCATAGTGTATGTTGCAGGCCAGATGTCCCAGCAGTTAGTCTTGTCCCACTCCCACCCAAAGCCCAGGCTTTTCTCCCTAGAATTCTGTTTATTTTGGTTCCTTTATGACTGAAATGTGTGTCCTACTGTCAACCTTGATGTGATATTTGGTTTAAGCACATAGACCTCTCCCTTCTATGTAAAAGGCAGAAACAGAAACCAGGGCAGGTTAGTTTTCAGAATTAGGGTATATGGATATTGTCGTCCTCCTGTACACAGAGTCCCCAAAATAAACATTTTACACAAAGCAATATTTTGCCTCCCGTGTACTGTAGATCAGTGAAGTGGGACTTCCACCCAGGGCACTCTGAGCGCGCACATTTTAAAAGAGGAGATTTTTTCCTCCCAGGGGTTCAGAAAGGTTTTGTAATTGGTGGCTTACACGACCCCACTGTGATTTCTGCCCTACACCGGAGTGCCAGGACTACCTGAAAGTGATTTGTGAGTCAGAATGAAATAATGAAATATGTGGACCTGGTGTATTGACGTGCACTTTATCCATCCTTCTGTTCCTCTGGAAGCTAGCAGAGTTTCCTGCTTTTTGCAAGGGTCATTTGAGTCGTTTATCTGAGTCAAATCCTGCTCTTGCTTCCTGCAAGGCATAGGAGAGAAATGACACTGAACATTATTCTCTTACCAAGAGAGAGAGATTCTCCCTGTGACATGGGTGCTTCCTGTGGGTTGAAAAAAAAACCTGACAGTAGGAAAAAGTTGTCTGTTCCTCGTGCTGTTCCCTGTTCACCAAGCTGTTGTTTGGAGAGGAAGAAGTTGAGCAAGCCTATTCATGCAATTATTTTGAATCTCTTCCAGTGTAAATCTGTGCAGAAAGACTGGTGAGGCAGTAGGTGCATGTGAAAAGCTTTGGCTCAGGATTCAGTCTCCCCAAGCTCTGACCAAGGGGCAGAGCTGTTGCTGGCAGGTGTTGTGCAGTTCAGCCCCAGACCTGGGGAATGGAAACATTTCTGGAAAGAACTGGGACTTATTCTGGGGAGTTGGGAAAAGCAATGTAAATAAGCTCAGGAGTTTAAGGATTAGGGGCTGGTTTTGTGCATTGATGGTTTTGACGAATTATAGGGGATTGGCAGCAGAGTTAAAAGCCAGGCTGCCTCTGAGCCACAGAGAGCAGGGTGGGAGCCCAGCACCACATCTTTGGTTTTTAGTTATCTCTGCTATTGCTGGGCCATTGTAGGATAAGGTAGAATAACACCTGTGAGTGTTTAAGTAGCTCATGGAGTTCTCCTTTTCAGAAAGCATCTGTTTAAAACTGCTTCTGCATTTTTCCTCTGACTTCAACCAGGGGCAAGTACTGAAGGGTTATTTAAGTGCTAAAAGCTCAGCTAGATTTCTGGGACAGATCCCCATTTCACCTGGCAACTCTCCTGCAAGGGGCCCACATCAACTTCAGTTGATTTGATCCATTGTTACCTGCTGCAGTCCCTGTCTTTCTCCTGCCTGCCATTAGTGACTTGATTTAATTGCCTGATGATGAGACTCTGCTCATATCAAAAGGCTGTCTCCCTGCAGGACTAAGCCTTCTCCCAAATGGGCCTGTTGAAATATTTATTGAAATAGTCTTTAAAAGTTTACAGAGTATTACAAGATAAGCACAGATCTGACCATCACTCACTAATTGTTCAATTCAAGGGATAACTGTTGAATAGAAAATGGGGTGGAGACCTGCGAAAGAATGCCTTTAATGAGACCTCAATGACTGATATTTGGAAATATTATTAAGTTTCTGCAGCGCAGAACTGAGATTTCCCAGTGTCTTTAGGAAAAGAAACAGCACCAAAGCTTTTGTGACTCTTGCAGGGTAGAGAAATTAGAAGTCAGCTCAAATGCAACCAACCCTCTGCTAAAAACAAAAGAGAATTCAGAAGTGGCTTAGCAGAGTTAAGGTCTGCATTGCTGCCTGTGCTTTTGCCTCTTGAAGCTGTCTTTTCCTCTAGCAATGTTTTTCCTCCTGCCTCCTCTTCTAGCTTTCTACCTAACTCCTCAGTCCTTGCAACTCCACACTGACACATAAATTGGCTTTTTCTAACCATCCCCCTGTCTTAAAGACAAAAGAAAGTAAGCATGCATTGTTTTCCTAGAAATAAACACCCAAGACGGAAGGCAGGAGAACTGCAACTGACCCATTCTATTCCTTTAGAGATGCAACATGCTCACAACAGATGTAAACAAGGGTGTTCAGGGCCACCCCACAACTGTGTATTCAAACAGAAGGATGTGTGAGGACACGTGTACAGAACAAAATAATTGCAGGTGCCAAATCTTACACTGGTACATATACACACATAAAGTTATTTGTAGCCAAGATATTCAAAGAATATCCAGCCAAAAATCTGCAGACAAGGCAATATAAAATAATAAAAGTATTGATGTGCACTTGTCTCTGGCATGAAGATGTGAACAGACTTGCACCTGTCCTCCTTGACAGGCAATTATTCATGATTCCTAATAGATAAAATCAGAAAGCACAACAAAGCCCTGAAAACTCAGCACACCCTAAGCTGGCTGGTGGAAGAGGGCTTTGAACATGTACTTTCTAGTTGTGGTTCAACCCTTTAGCAAAAGGATGGGTAAAAAGCACAGTGCTGGACTTGGAAATACACAGGTTGTTCCAAGTATAGATTTCCTTTGTGACCATGAGACAGTTTTGGACAGAGCTTGTAGAGAATTGAGGACTTTGGGAAGACTACTGCCATAGCAGAAACTAGAGAGAGACATTAGATAACTGTGATTCCTGCAGTGTATTTTCCAATGAGTAGGCAAAACCCCACGTAAAGCCTCTTAGACTGGATATTAGGAAGAGGTTCTTCACCCAGCAGGTTGTGGAGCACTGGAACAGCTCCCCAGGGAAACAATCACAGCACTGAGTCTGCCAGCATTCAAGAAGCATTTGGACAATGCCCTCAGTCACACGGTGTGAATGTTGGGAGTGTCCTATGTAGGTATAGAGGCTGGACTCGACGATCCTTTTGAGTCCCTTCCGACTCAGGTAATTCTATGGTTCTATGATTCTATTTATTCAAGGGTGTTGTACAGAAGAGAGGACCCATCTTTACACAAGAGGTTCATAAGGCTCCTGACCTATGTGGTAACATGATTCAATTGACACTTTAGCAGCTAATAACCATTCTACTGAAGTATATTGCTGTGTGAATACAAGCAAATTTCCACTGTTGAATGCAGAAGAAGGAATAAATACAAGTAAATGAGAAAAAAGTTCCTCCACGCTTAGGTGCACCAAGCCTGCTTTTTGGCTCTGCTCCTTACACAAGTTGTGCTCACAGATGTGCTCAGCCCGTGACCTCCTCTGTGGCATGGGATGTGACGAATTGCAGTGTCACTCAGCTATGTGGGAAGGGAATAAAGCCCGTGTCCAGCAGCACTATGAGAGGCGAGGCGAGACGAGATAAGCCTCCCCATCCTCAGCAGGGCTCCATTTGCAAAAAGAGGCCAACAACGTGGCAGGGCACATATTGTGCACAGAGCACCCGAGGTGCAGTAAACCTTGACGTACAGCATATATCCACATAGCCGTAAAGAGGTTAAGACTCTCTTGGTAGGAACCAGTAGGCAAGAATGACTATTTTTCTTTCCTGACTGCCCCATAAGGGAACATGGGGAACAATTCCTCCTGCCTTGGTTAATGGTTTCTCCCCCAAGAGTTTTGTTGCCTGATTGAGGGCAATATTGTTTGTACAGGAACGCTGGAAGAATGACCACAATATTAAAAGGAAGGCAGAGATGACACACAAGTCTCACGACATCAACATAATGACTGACAACAAAGCAATTAAATCACTAAATGGATCCAAATGTTATGTAATTTTCATATTTGTTATGTTGTACTTTAGGTTTTCGTTTTTTGTTTGGTTCTTTGCAAAGGTTGCTAAAGATTTATGATTCTATAAAAGCATCAGGCTGCAATGTGTTTCCTCGGGTCCAGTTAAGGAAATCCAATAACGCGGGAGTTTTGTGTTGTGAACATGTATATATATCTTCCCCTGTACTGTTAGACCTGTCAAAATGAAACAGATATGTTGAAAACGAGTCTGCTAAGGAGCCAAAAAGGAGAATAATTTTACTAGAACTGATGGAACCCATCAGGTGAGTATCAGAGAGCAGAAATTAGCGCAGAGTGCTGTGCTGTCTGAGAAAAAAGAGGAGTAGTGGTCTCTAACTGGCCAAAGAGTTCAAGATATCTGGGTTTCAGGTCTGCTTTTACTGACAATCTGTTGTATGACCTTGGGCAAATATGCTTTTGCTGTCCACATTTGCTTCTCTCACAGTTTGTTTTGCCTTATCCATTTAAATTGGAAGCTCTTAGGATGGAGTTTGGCTCCTAAAGTGTGTTCAAACAGAAGCTGAAATGGAGAGAACTTCATCTCCATTGTGGGGCTCAAGGTGCTACAGTAATACAAACAATAATAAAAAAGAATGAGTGATGCAGTATAATTGCATGAATAATAGGGTACCTTTTAAGACTGTTCTTCCTGCCAGATCATCTTTGTGCTTAATAAGCTCTGTTTACTCAGGGAATATTCAATAAATAATAAATAAAACCTCAGGCTGAGACTTTCCCAAGCACAGCAGGTAATTCAGATGTATCGTCCATTAAAATTAATGCAATGGGTGAATCTAAATCCCTTAGCACTCACAGAAAATTCTTAGCTTGAATATTTAATTTCCAAGCTAGGCAGTGGGCAGTGTGGTCTCTGTATTCAGCAGACAGTGGGGTAGAGACTATTGAGCAAAGGGTGAACTTGGGTGCAGAGCTCTTACTCACCAGGGCAGCCTTACTGGTCATCTGATTGCTTTTGCTTCCCTCTAGTCCTGTGTGAAGCCTCTGGGAATCATCACTATGTGCCTACAGGGAACAGGGCTGGGCAACTTTTGCTTCCTGTGGATTATGAAGAAGAACAGATGGGGCAAAGAGTATTACAAAGGAGAAATAGCACCTTCCTTGTGTGCGATACGTCATCTACCTCTTCTACCCCCACTGCTCCAGCCTGAACTCGTGCTTCTGAGAGCGTGCAGTGCTGCTCTTGCTTTTGGCAAGTGGGGACCCACACTATATCCAGCAAATGGAAAGTTGAAAGCAGCTCAGAGCCACTGATGCTCCATTTCTCATCTCCAAATTTCTCAAACCTAGTGCAAAGGGGGAGGAACTTATTGTAATTAGGTGGAGGCTTATTGTAGATGCCACATCACTGTGTAGGACAGCACTGATGTGCTTCGAAAGGTGCTCACTGCAGCTTTGGTAGATCATTCTGTCTCTGTCAGCATGACAGATAACAGCCTCCAGACAGCAATGAACACGTTAAAAATATACTTCCATCTCCAAGCAATCACACATCAGTGCAAGGCTGGCTCACTGTGGAGAAACAAAGAAGGCCGTACCTCTGGGAGAGCTGTACAAACATCTGCGCCTGCTGCAGCTCCATTTTTCACTATTGTTCCTTCCTGACAATTTTGCCACCCTTGATAAAAACCAGAGCGAGAAGTAAACGTGAAATGAGTTCTTTCTGACACGTGCATACATATTTAAGCATTTCTGTCACTATATGTTAGAGTTGGAGGCACTTTAACAATGCCCCTTATTTCCTTGCTTCTTGCATGGCATCAGGTAGTAATATTAGGCTATAAGGTTTCAGAAGCTGAACAAATCTTCTCTTCTTCCCATTTCATATTGGCCATTAAACTTATATTATCAGTAGAATCACAATGAAACTGAGCAGTTTCTGTAATTCTGTGAGGAAATGAGGCCAGCAGCATCAGAACAAAATACACATCATTAAGAGTGTTATGAGCAGGTCTCTGTTAAGCACACAGCTCTGTGAACATTCACACTCTATTTTTGAGGGACTCTAAACTTAAATTTGGAAATTCCAGTTGTGTGATCAATTCTTGGGTCTTCTGGGATCAGAGCACCAGCTCTGGTGCATCAACTCTTAGTGTTTTTCAGGGTATCTTTCAGTAAACAAGATAGAGGTAAATACACATGTATATATAAAAGACATGGTAGACCTACATTTGGGTGAATTCTGCCTCACTTTGTAAAGAAGTAGATTGTGAATATTATGATGCTGGATTCATCATTAGAGGATAGACCAGATGGTGAAGGTTCAGAATAAAATCTCATCCCTTGAGTGTGTCCAGAGCCGCTCAAATAACATTAAAAATTTTCCTCATTTCCTCATTTTCAGTTCCTTTTGTAGCAAATAGCATTTAGTTACCATTTACTCTGCTCCAGAATTTTATTGCATTGTGATGAATTTAACTATTTTGGAGAATTCACCCAAAATTTGATATTAAAACTATGCTTAACATGAACTCCAAAAATACAGACCTAGAATGCTCTATCTATTAATTGTCTTGGAAGCAGAACTGGTAAATATATTTTGCACATGAACTTAATTTTAGTTTATTACTGCTGCTTATCCTCAGCCTCTCCTTAGCAGTATCCCAGGGGCAGCAAATGCCCCTTCCAAGTGTATCAAGTCCATTGAGTCTATTTATCATAATTGTTTTGCTTGGAGCTCCCTTTCCATCCTGCCTGACTAGAGAATTTCATTAATCCAAACAAGTAGAAATTAGAGGAATAATGATTCGTTCTCCATCATTCACTTCTCAGAACACAAAGACCTGGCCTCTTCTTTCAAGAAAGAATTTGCCTCAAAGTGAATTTATAGCACTGAAAATGGAAAAGTTGTTTTTATGGAAAAAGCCTGCAAGCAATTCAGTTTATCCCAGCAGCACTATAATTATGTCTTTTGGCAGTGGGGGGAATGCAGCCTCTCCCCACTCTCAAGAAAAACCTTAATTCTTCAAAAAAGCTGTTACTTACAAAACAAATAAATGTATTGAACTGGCATTATTTTTGAAAAAATTATCAGGCACAGGTTAATATTAAATTCTACTACCAACACACAGATAATGGTCCTAGCAATAAATGAACCTGCCTGTCGATTTCTATGTAGTTGCATGAACCTAATCAAATTTTCAAATCTTCTGATGAATCAAGGTTCTTACTGTTCTTCCTTTGTCTTTCTACTCCTCTGCTGTTTGAGAGAGGATGGATAGACCCATGGTTGAATGGCCACAGCTTCAAAAAGAACTGCCATTTCAGTACATCACACAATGCAAAAAAATTATTTCTATCCTTTGCTGCAAAAAGACTGAGATAAAGTCTGAGGTTTTTTTCTTTAATGAATCTACTAATTCAATATCACTTGCTATTGTCTTGTGGGTATGCGGGTATATGTGTATAAAATGAAGTACAAACCTCTGTTTCAGTCTAAAACAGGAAAGGGGTGCGAATGGAGGGTCATTGTAAAGCTGTGCAGAATGTGGGGAAGTCAGCCAAAGTGGCCCTTCAGAAATGGCAGTCTTCCCAGCCTGAAAGCCTTTTGTGAAAAATAAAATATTCTATTACATTATTTTCCAATTTCAGCTATCTCCCTTGTTGGGTTCCAGGGTGGTGTATTTCCAGAAGTTCAGAAATATTTTGCTGCTCACCATCTGTCTCGATAGCTGGGCATATTGGACATCAACACTAGGGTGAAACATCTGTGGCCCAAGGACACCAAGCAGCCACCAGTGTCATCCGAGTGGGAATATCCATGATTCAAATCCCTGCAACCTCATCTACCAAAAAATTATGGGCACACAAAAATAACAAAAATAAACTTCCTTTCCCTAAAAACTCCCTGTTCTTTTTTTGTTTAACATGAACATGGAAAATTAGGATGAGCTTGGTTTTAAGAGAAAATGTTTTCCTGTACCCTGAATTTGTGGAAATGTGTTGTGTTTCTTGCTGCTTTCTTCTGTACAGAGAGTGCTGGATATTTTCCTTTGTGGCATGTATATAAACCTTTGCAGTCTCTTTTGTGGCGTGCATCACTACGAAGTTATCTCCATATGAATGGCATTTGTTCAGCCTTTTCTAATACTTCAGGCTCCTTCTCATGAAAGAACTTTCATTACTAAGGAGGAAATACATTTCAGCATGAGGCTGAACTGTAAGCAGCCAACTAGCTTTGTGCTTGGCTTAAAGTGGTCCTAATTAACTCATGCAGAGGCCTAAAGTGCTGCAAACTTACCACACCAGGTAGGCAACGCATTACACTACACAGCAAAAGCTGTTGGGAGGACCAAGTGATGTAACTTCAGAAGTTTCCCCTAGAAATGCACATTCAAGGGTTTGAATATTGAAGAATACAATTGGTATTTTCAAATTTAATTGTTTTCAGGAATGGAGTTTTTCAAATGAGGACTAGATACTTCCAATGTCAGAGTCCACCTTTAGAATGTACCAAACTATCATGACTGAGAAGACGGATAATTATTCAGGACTATCTACTTTATACCCTCATAATCCAGAGGTTAATTCAGGAACAGACTCAATCAGATGAATATTTCCAACAGCAAATAATAAACTAACCATGATTCTTAAGAATTATGGAGCTGAACAGAATGTCATGAAATTTAAAAAATATGTCAAAATATCCATTTTGTCAGTTCGCATAGTTTATTGTGAGACATGATGGAAAAAAATAGCAGCCAGAAAGAATAGGCTCCAGGCTGCTTTACCCAGACAACATGATTTTAGACCATTTATCTTGAAAATGTTCTAGCCTGAAACCTCAGTATGCTTCATGGCAACTTCCTGTTCTTCTTCAAGCGGATAAACAACTTATTCGAATCTGGAGTAAAGCAGATGAAACACTTGGACTCTAGGTGTTGCTCTCACACAAATTCCTTGCTATGAATTCCCTAAATTTCAGACACTTTGCTCAAACCTCCATTTGCTGGCTTTCTACGTGGTAGATGGTACCTCTGGAGTAGATACTGCTCCTTTCACCTGGCAGGTGATAAATACCAGAAATGGGCCATTGACATACCTATACAGTGGCAAAACAGGAAAACCTGGATCTCCTGTGACCACTATAAAAAGAGTTGCCTGTACTTAGGCTCAAGCTAGAACCACATCCCTGACTTTGGTGCAGCCAGGAAAGAGGTAAAAAGGAAAAGCAAAGTTATGTTGCCCAGTAATTGAACTGTAACGTCTCATTGCTTGGTTGCAGACTCTCTTCAAAGGACAGAGCAATAAAACACACCTCTGGGACAGTTGCATACGTGTTAATTGGCTGTGTCACCCTGGAAAGGATCTTCTTTTTTTCTGCTAGACTAAAATCTGTTGGGGAAGGAGCTCAAGGGAGACAGATAAAGACGTCTCTCTCTGTTTCAGTGGTGTTACATTAGTTTACATTATTGGAGGAGCTGGCCCTGTGGGCTCAGCTGCACACAGCTCGGAACAGAAGAAACATGATGGATTCAGGCCTGTGTACAATAGCAATACAGAAGACCTGTATAAAATTACAGCTGTTGTTAGAGGATATTAACCATGAGATTTGAGTAACTGATTCAGGGAGTGCGTGGGGGAAGAGCTGGTACTTTCAGGTCAACTAGAAGCTATTGTGTTTGGAATTGAGAGGGAAAAATTGTTCATATTACTTTTATGAAACATGTAATTTTCCATCCCCCTTGCCATGCCTTAAGAGCTTAATTGGACACAGTTGATGCAGACACAAGCCAAGCTCCTGTCTCAAGCTTGTATTTCCAAAGGTCACAGATTTCATGCTGATCCTCTGCATTATGCTATCATTTCCATGCAAAGCTGAGGAGGGGAACATTAATTGCCTGTGACTGTAATTGGCTACATGATGGTTGTCAGGCCAGTGGCTGGGAACACACACCCCAGAACAGCTGTCAAACATGTAACCTGGCAGAAAGTCATGAAGTGTCAGGAGCGTGCTCTGAACAGGACTGACATTTTCTATGCCCACAGAGCCTGTGCAATCAAGAGAGATCTCTTGACATAATGATTCTCAGAAGTGACTAATTTGAAATAGTTTCAGCTGATGCAAAGCAAAGATGCAAAGCATGCACAAACCATCAGCAGCAATGTTCATCTTCAGTTACAAAGGGGAAATGTGCTCTCCGAGAGCTACGTGTATTCAGGCCATGATGAGATCACCGTGGTATCACCGACACAGTACTGACATTCCTGGTTGATTTGAAAATGCCAAAATCAAAGCAGAAAACCTCTGGATAGTCACAGGGTACACATGGTTTAACTGGAGTTAATATAATACCCAGTTTCTTTTCTGATCAACTCCCTCTTTTGAAACCAAGGACAGCAACTCAGATCAATCAAAATCTCATCAGGCAGAAGTTGTGTTCTTTGTGTTAGTACCAGAATTATCAGTTCTACTCTCTGCAGCCAATGAAAAATAACTGTCCTTGAAGTAATATGCACCAGATCAGAGAGGTTTGAGTGTGCTTTGCAGATCTATATCTGCCAGTCATACAATAGCAGCAATGTGCTCTGCAAGCAATTGCCTTTTCTTCCTGCTGGACCACTCTCCAGCTTCTCTTCACCCCAATGGGCATTCCTGCCTTGGAATTCCACAGTGTGTACTCCCTTCAAAACTGTTATAGTAACCATTGACTATCAGTATTTTTAAAATTGGCTATTTTAATAGAAAATTCTGGGCTCCGCTATTCTACGTGCAGTGAAAACCCAGAGTGAGAAGTGGCCCATATCTCAGGGAGACAACAGTCTAAACAGACAAGATGAACAGGGGAGGAAAGGGAAAGGAAAGCTTTATTGATGGCCAGCAGAGACATTGCTCAATGAGAGGGATTGGCCAAGGTCAAAAGGAGATCTTTGTGCTGGAGCAAGAGAAATGATCCCAAGGCTCCGCAAACCAAATCCAGGGCCTTCACATATAACTTACTTTTCCAGAAATAAGTGCCTTTTGCAAATTTCATCCAAGAGAAGAATAATTCAACATGTGGTATGTGAATCTGGTTTTTGCATTTTCTTCCAAAGAATGAGATGGATTGGGGACCAATGGGAAAAATATGACTATGGTTGCAAACTTCTGGGTATTTGTTCCACTAGAAGAAACATGCTGATATTTCAGCTCCTCTCTAACAGACTTCTTAGGCATTGTTTTCCTTACAGGATTTCCCCTTGCTTTCAAGCAGCTGTTTACCACTCTAAACAAGAAGGTGAATTGCAAATGAACGGTTAGTAAAAAGCCTTATGTCATGAAGCCCAGCATACAGGACACTGGTAAGAAGTGTATTAACCAAATGGCCATATATAATGACCAAAAGGACTTGGAAGGTGACATATTTCTCTGTGGCCATGGGTTTAAACAGTTTGATGCATATTTCTTCTGCAAAATTCGTGACAATAATCAGATGAAAATCCTCTCAAAAACAGAATTAGAGATTTCAAGTGCCAAGCATGCAGGTATTCACATGTACAATTTCAGATTAGAATTGTAGTTTTTTCTAATTATAGAACACAGAAAAGTATATCCAACATCAATATTAAAATGAAGTTACTCCTTCACACACCTACATATTTACACAATTGCTGGAGAGAAAGTAAATACACTAAACACACACCATGCATCCATGCATATGTGAACTCACATGCACTCTGGAGACAGCTGCTTCTGGCAATGTAAGGCTACAACATAAGTACAGAGGTGCTGGTACATGCTTTCTCCTCAGAGTCCCACAAACTGAGTCATATAACAAAAAAGCCATTCCAAGACACCCATATTTTTGTTACGGTGTCACAAAGACTCTTCTCTATGTGTGCAGAGCACTGTTCGGAGCAGATCACACTCATCAGTGCCACAACTGTTCAGGAAGGTAACACAGGACTGAGCTTGCTTTTTTCACCTCAGTAAAATTAATCTTAATTATAGCAACTCGTTCACAACATTAATGTGAAATACACTGTAGGGCTGAATGTAAACTACAAATTCAACTCAATTTATACCTGCAGCAGCTCTTTTCCATGTGGTTAGGGAAAGTGTTGTAAAAACATTACCAAAATGCCTCTGAAGTCTTTTCTCCTGCCATAAGAGCAGGAAGAGCCTATGCTAACAAGCAAATATACTCTTGGGCAGAGCTAAGGAGCTTCATAACACACTGAGTGAAGCGAACAGGAAGACTCCCCAGATTGCAGATGAGGCCATGTATATATTGCTTTGCCATTTGGACCTGGCTTCAAACTGCATTAACTGGGAAACACAGAGAAAAGAACAGTAGAGCCATCACAGTGACCTCTCTGTGAACCTGAATTGGGTAGCGCTTTGCTCCCTCCCATGGTTTAATTCATATTTCTGTCCTGACTGTAATGTTGTGTACTAGCCCCAGAAAGAATTAAATTAAATATTTATACTTTTGTGATGAGATACTTTGTTACCCTGTAAAACTTGCACATATGGAACTCTATTAATTTATGCTAATTCCTTATTTCTCCAGAAGAGCCTTTCTCCTCATTAGCATTTGATCGTTTAATACAACTTTACAGCACACACTAAATTGAAGCCCATAATCTTTTGTAATTGAAGCTTCGTGTGCATCCATTGTCATTTTTCAAAAAAAAAAAAAAAAAACAGAAGAGAGAGAAGGGAGATGTGCGTGGTGGGATCAGCTCTGCAGAGAGCTGTTTACAGTGCCAGCTGCGGGGACCGGGCTGCACTGGGAAGGCTGGACCTGCCCTTGTTTACATTGAGGAGTCATTTTCTGGTGATCTCCACGAGAAAAGAACCGGTCCTCTGGCATGCTGCCAGCAGCTGCCGGCTTTATTTGAGGATGGTGGTAAGTAAAGAGAACAGAAATGGCAACTTCAGCCCACGGAGCAGCCTCACAGCAGAGAGAATCCCCCAGTTCACACTTCCCAGGAGAGCATCCCTCTTGCCTTTGTCGCCCACTACAACCCATTGCAGTCCTCTGTTGTTCTTGTTCAACCTTGCTATTGTGTTCCAAATATTACGTTGAGATCTGCTATTAGTGGGAAAGGCATTAATACTTCTTCTCCTGCCATAGCACTGTCTTTCCTTCTCCAGTAGGACAAATTCAACTTCATTTACCCATAAGCCTAATGAAATGAAGGAAATAGCTCTGGCTAGTGCAGAATCTGTCCTCCTTGCTGGGACCAATCTCTGTTCTGATACCAGATTCACAGACTCATCTGTGGGACTCTTCTAATGAGTAGCCTTGCTCCAGTGATAATCTGGCCATAAGCTATAAAACAGAAGTGAAATTAAAGGTTCCGCATTTCAGGAAACAAAGAAAATAGTGCTGTTTTTTTCTCAATAGCTGGCCTAAATCAGAAACGAATAGTGGGATGCAATGCTGAGTTTCACAGTGTCATATCTTCCCTTTCTCCCACATTGCCATTAACAGCTGGGAGTCTTTAGTACATTGGGTAAAGACAACTGACCAGCTTCTGGATTTTTGTAGCAGCACTACAAAAGAAAGTCTTTTCAATTTCAAAAAACACCCCTAAAATATAAAAATGTATGACATATTGAAATAAGTGCTAAATTTATGTCATGGGGCAGAGAGCTTAGTGCCTCTTAAAATACCAGTTTTTTTCTTTTAGCAGTGTCCGCTTTGGTCTTGGTTTAAGGAAACTAGAAGGGACCTGTCACTGCAAGAATTCAGTATTTTGAAGTTTTCAATGCTTCTGTGTATTTTGCACACAGTTACATGAGGCTCAGCTTTATTTTGCTGAATTCTCTGTGTCATCCTTCACGAAAACTGCCGTTGAACTTGAGTTGATAGGAGTGGAAGAGCTACTGTTAAAATGGAGTCTAGTAACACATTTCAAAATGCAAACTGCCTGATTTTACTAGTAGGAGTAGTCACATTCAGGTTAGGACCTTCTGACAAACCTGTGTCAAAATTATTTTGAGTTTTAATGTAAGAGCTGCCATGTGACTCTGCAGACTGCAGTCTGGTTTTATACATTCCTGGCATTTACAGCTGCAAGGTTGATGGAAAGGCACTCAGCCTCCACCAGCACAGCTCAGTGATAGTTCAAAGCTAGGGCAGGTCTGAAAGAGTAGAAATCATCCAGCTGTGGAAGATTAATAATTGTAATGCACAGAAGCCCCACTACATCTTTAGGGAGGAGTTCGTGAGCACTACCTTAAATGTATCCCTAGAATTGTATAGAGGGAAGCACTGGACTGAATTCTATCATCAGTTCTCAGGGACACATTGACAAAGACATAAACAATGAAAAAGCTAAAAATATCCATTGCCCCAGTTACAGAAAACATCTGCAGCCAGAAGAGCACTTAAAACTCATTTAAGTCTCATTGAGTTGCCTGAGAGTTAAAAACATATCCACTGACTGTTCTTGATTCAAGGTGTATAAGACAACATTGCTATATTTGTGCTCACTTGTTGTCGACATAAAGCAATGATTTCAACTCCAAGTACTGTAGCCTGAGCAAACACATCATATCAGTAATTTACAATCAAAAAAAAAAAAGAATCTACATTTTTAAGTTTAAGAAACCACTAGCTATTTAAATTCCATCTGCCTGCACTGATGTTTATTTAAATTGTCAGTTAATCAATGCAATCTATTTGAGCTAACAGTACATCACAGCAAATCAGCGTAATCACCTTCATGTTCATTTGAATTTAACTGGACTCATCTCTTAATTCTACCCATGACCAGGTGGGATTAAGAAGTGAAAAATAAGAAGTATGTTTTACCACATGGAGTTATGTATAATGCTGCTGAAGTTCCTCCTTTTAGGGGAGCACATCTCTGTGTTCCAAAAAGCACACTTTTAGTACCTTTTTTTCCCTGGGCAAGGAGAGGAGGAGATTGGATTTCTCACCTTGAAATTAACAGCATATCCTAAAGCTTGTCTAAATCCTTCATCAAACAGCTCTTTACATTTCCTTTACACCTGGTTCAAGCCAGGAACCAAATGTACCAATGTGTCAGCAAAATACGCTCAGGTCTCTGTCGAGGTGACGGCCAGCTAATGAAGGCAGTGTGTTTCAAATCAGTGCTCTCAGCCAGTTACACTGTCTTTTCAAACACTGACCATAAAATTACATGGTAAGTGCCTTTTAAAGACAGTTACCACATGGTTATTGCTGCTTTCCAAATTAGATTGTCATCACGAGTACTAAGAAGTGAAAGATACAGGTAGGGAACCCGTTAATTCCTTAGCTCTGGCAGGTTGGAGCTCCCAATGCTTATCCATTTTGAATTAGCAAGAAACATCAGAATGTCTCAGCTCCCCACAACACGAGGTAAATTATTCTTGGAGCACTGTACTTGGTAGCTTCAAGTTTAATTACCTTGTAATCTGCAGGTTGTGTTATTACTTTGTAGTTACATGATTTTTTTTTTCATTCCTATTTATATAGCCCATAAAAGAAAGTGACATTGGAATGGATTTTTCTAAATTGGTCCCATGTATACAGTTCTTTCAGTGCCTGAAAAAAATGTGATTCTGCTCTCAGTGAGCATCTGCTGGTTAAATCTGATTTAAGAATGAAACACTAATATCATAGCAAGACAATGATTTTTATATAAAGCCAAGACTTATACTAACTTGATTATTGTATATTAAACTCATGGGACCAGGACATGTGTTTAAGCAAGAATTCATATTGTGAATGTGATTTTGTTTTTAAGTACTGATAGCTGTTCCCAGATCAGTTTAGGTAGTAGTCTCTGAAGGAAATAAACCAGAACAGGCCCACCTCGAAAGATATATTCAGATCATGAGTTTGATTTCTTTTATCAGGATTTTTATGATGTTTCCTTACATTCAGCATATTCAGCCGTAAATAACAAAAAGCACAGACTGTTTGGTGGGTGAGAGCTAAGGTTCCAAGCATAGACAGATGGTCACGTTCTGCATCTTCCTTTATCCAAGAACAGTTCTCTCCTAAAACTCCAGAACAAAGAGCTCTATACTTGGAGTTTGTGCCAAACACAGCACGTGAGTGCATTCCCAGGGGAGAAGCACATCCCTCACTACAGCACAGACATACACCTCCATCACTGTGGCGAGATGCTGAGTTACACCAAAGATCTGCCCTTCTGATTGAGGGGGAACACTTGAAGTACAAAGATGCCTTTTTCTGAAAAAAGTATGGGAAGTTACTTTAAGAGTGGCTGATGGCCAGTTCTGTATTGCATTTAACTGCAGAAATATTTTACAGGTGTTCTTAACATACAACCCACAAATATATTAACTTTGTGACAAAGAATGTCTTGAATTTGTCTTTGCTTGATGGTACTTGATTAATGTTAAATGTGTTCATTGTGTTTTTAATGAGAAGGATCTCAGTCTGTTATTAAACAGTGTGTAATTTCTCACTACATAAGAAACTAGAAACACACATATTTTGTTTGCAGACAGCATCTTTAAACTTTCTCTTATTTTGGAAGCATTGATAAGTTTTCAGATTAAATGTTACAAATTTGTGCACTTTATTTTTATATTTTGACCTTTTATCTGATTAAGGTAGGAAGGAATATTTTCTCTCCAATGAGGACATTTTCATCCAGAAGAAAAAAAGTTCCTTTCAAGTGTTTAGTAGAGCAGTTAAGTGTCCAGCTCTTGCAATGCCTGGTTTAGTCAGTGAAGGTCTAGTTACTGTGGTGGAGAAAACACTGTAGGAGCATGTGAGCTCATATTTGGGAACTGGGCAATGCATTACACTTATTGGTATAGATACTTCTTTGTCTGGCAGATTTAAGTTCCTAACAAATTTATCCGCTTAATTGTCATTGGAATTCCTTTTGGTTTACAAGAATCATCTCCAATATGATCTGCTCGGCAATAACCTGAGCAGCAAGTGACTTACAGGATCTGTTTAGGATGAAGCATGGAAAAATATGATGTGATTCACCTCAAATCTATAAATGTTTTTCTTGCCTCCTTTCTACTCCTACTTCCTGCTTCTTTGTGAATCAGGAATAAAACCCAGATGCCCTTTGCAATATGAAAAATAATTGTGTAAGCAGAATTTCTGAAGGCACCAAGCCTTAGGATTTCACTGGGCAAATCTTGCAAGCAGTTCTGCTTTTTTAGGGGAGTGTGTGGCTGTGCTTTCTTACTGAGAAGCTACAGTCAAGAGTGGCAATTTCCTCACCTAAGTGAATAAATATGTACTAATCAGCAAAATATGCACAGGTGGAATCCTCAGTTAGGACTTTCTGGCTAGAAAGAACACAAATATTTTTCCTTTCTTCAGCTGAAGGGTTCTCAGTGCTTTTTACACAAAGGAAGGGAAGCCTTCCCACTGCATGCAAAATGCTCCAATGTTTCGTCTCTCATATGAAGAAGTGATAGAGTCATAAGAAAATCTTTTTGATACAGCATGATGCAGACTTATTTCAGGTGCCTGCTAATTGACAAAGCAAGCCTCAAGAGCCATCTAGAGGCTGTTTGGCAAGAACCACCTTTATTATCTTAGGAGTGTGACATGCATGCCAGAAACAAACCTCTGGTTCCTCCAATCTTTGTTCTTATGTGCAGCACGGTAAATCAGGAAGACCTCTAGCAGTGTGGAGATTGGTTTAGAGAGATCGTTCACTTCACCACCAATGCAGGTTTTTTTACTAATAAGAAGTTGCATTTATATGCTGCAAAAAAAAGTATTGCAGAAAGTGCTATGTGAGGCAGGAAGGACGTGACACAGTACCTGTGCTCTTGTGAGCCCCAGAGACATTCCACAACAACGACTCATTAAGAGAACAAGCAGATTTAGCCAAAACTGGTGCACAGCTGGGATCTACTTAATTATGAAGCTATTACAATCCTAATAGTACTGCCTGACCTGTTCTATCTTCCCCTTAAGTCTGCATCGAACCAAACCAAAAATCAATAGTGCTAAGAACAGAGGCTGGGGTTTGCAGTTAGAGAAAGAAGTTAAAACGGGGGGCTGTGAGTTCTCTCCCATTGTTTTTAGACAGCCAAAGTCTGTCAGCCCCCAAATAGAGAGACCTTCTCTTTGGATGGAAATGTGGAGGACTTACTTTTGAGGTACCCGCATGGCTGCTTAGAAATAAAGGAGAGAACAGAGGGAAGAGGGGTTTGCGGACACAGTGGCAGGAGTGGTTCTTCAGTTCTATCAGAAGTTGCCATTTGCAGTCCCAGTCTTTGGTGCACTGCATGTTTATTCAGCTTTCAAAACACCTCCAAACACAAGGTACCAGTGGAGCTGATTTTCTGACTATTGGGTTGACATCTCTGTTTTTCAGAAAAAAGTAAGACCTTTCACTAAATCAGACTGAAATCTCTGCCTGACACCCTCTGTCCTCCAGACAGAAGTCCAGTGCTGTCCTGCTCGCTTATGCTTCTTTGATGTTAATACATCCTCTCTTTATCTCAACAAAAAACTTGGACTTGGAGGTCTAAATATACTTTGCCAAATGAAAACTTTGCACAGACTTGGCAAATACCAGCTATACCCACGGAAATCCTTCTGCGTAGGAAGCACACGTGTACAGAGAGCAACACACCAGGCATATCTTGTATTACATTTAGGGTAAAGCATATACTTTGGATTTGGAGGAATCTCTGATATTTCCTATGTAATTAATCTGCTGGAGGAAGTATTTGAATAGCGAACTGGAATAGCTGAAACACAGAGCAGTTGGACTACTGGTGTAGCACCAGTAAAACTGAGCCCACAAAACTCCCCAGAGAGATATACAGCAGTCTCTGCTCCAGGAACAGGACATTCCTGCAACTTGGGCTTATTTGGATTTTCCACTGAGGTTGAGTTTCTCGGGGAACCAAAATGCAGCAAGCAGCAGCAAAGGTTTGATTTTATTATGTTAAAACTTCCTAAACTGTTTCTAAAGCAATAACCCAAACAGCTGCCTGATGGATTCCCAGGGCTGTTCTCTTCAGGCCAGCAAGTGCACCTGTGAGATCTCTGTACAAACATCGCCTTGAAAGCCACGTCCCAAGTGCAGCTCTACTTCTGCATTATGCATGATCCTCATTGCTATCACCAGATGTGGGTGGAGAGGGGAACTCACACAGATGCTGTCAGGGTAATGGCAGAGGCTTTTTGAATCCTGAGAGAGGGAAAGAGAGGTTTTATCAATACATATTATGGACGAGCTGAATTGAAATGTTTCCATAAGGGAGTTCTGGCTTCAAGATGCATAAACTGTCTTGATCAAAATGCTGACGGTAGAAGGAGATGACAAAGAGAAAGACTTAGGGGGCACTACGCTTGAGCATGTGCCAGCTATTCCAGCCATGTCTCCAAGTGTCAATGAAAACATACAAATAATAGAAAGGCAGAAACTGAAAGTCATGGCCAAAGGATTTCTCCAACAGAGATGTATTTTTCTGCACATTTGAATTCAGAACACTGGAAATAAAAAATTGAGATTTAGGAGTTCTAACCTTTGGACTAACAACATCAGAGTAAGAAAACTTGTTCTTGTAAAAGGTGCCAAAACACAAGTTTAGTTAATGACATCCAGTGTAATGCAACAGCATCACAATTAACAAAAAAGGACTAGCAAAACGTGAGAAAACCAGAACATAGAAACAGAAATTATATGTACATGTGTCCACACATGTGTGCAATATGAATAAGAGGACAGCTGCTGCTAACTCAGCTGTGCTGCCCATTAAACATTGCAATACATAACTTAACAAAAGGGTGATGTCAAAATAACATAAATGATTGTGATAATGTATTTCTGATACACTATGCCCAGGGCTGGCCAGTAGAGAAAGGCAAGACTCTCACTCTGAATGTAGTCTGGGTTGAGACTTTTGTGGCTAGTATAATGTAAACATAATCAAGTAAATGAGTCATAAATCTATTTGATTATCCATACTGATTCAGTGCATAAAACTGTATAATCTTCAAGTCAGTACCAACAAAACCTGAGAAGAGAAGACCATCCCGTTAATCAGTGATCCCATTGTTCAATGGGCTTTTGTAAAATGCAATTTTAATCTCTCTTTGCCTAACATGAGCAGTGATTCCCAAAAAGAAACAGCACAAGCTGTGCCTTAGACAGTCCTAGCATTTAACATCTTTAAATGAAGTTGCAAATTCATACTCAACACATAAAATGTAATAAACCTCAGAAATCAAATATATTTTTCTCACACTTATGTTTCAAAAAAATCTGTAATTTCCACATTTGCCTATTTAAATGGATTTAACAGAAATATTCCTACTGTAGAGAAGAAAATGTTCTGTGAATCTCTAGGCCTTAATGGATAAACCATTAAGCGTTCTTTACTCCACATCCTCACAATAGCCATGCCTTCAGATAAAATCCAACTGCCTCCACTGAGAATAAGCAAGACTGAAAAAAAAGACATTAGTTGGTAATAAATTATTGAGAACAAACTAAACCAGCATGTAAGCAGCATGTCTTTTAAAAAGCAAGCTTTTGATGCCTTTTGGAGGCTTGAGAAATGAGTTTCTCTAGCTTAAGATGTCGTGCACAGTCTGTTACATGTCTGATTACTTCTGACAGAGGGCAACACTTCAGCACAGACAAAGAGCCTAAACCACCCACAAACATCAGTGAAATGCAAGAAAGACATGCAGATAAGAGATTAAAATAGTATCTTGGGCTGGATGTTTCTTCTGATTTTCTAGTAAACTGTGATCTATTTACAGCGTGGTCTGGGAGTGATGAGGTCAGGATTTGTATCTAAGAGTGAAAACCAGACTCTTTTCCTTAACCAAGGATCAGTATTTTCCTTCTCAATTAGTCCCACGGGAATTAGTGAGATTACTGCAGAGTAAGGGAACATACAATATGTGCAGGTTGCAGGTGCATTTATGTCCAATTTCAGAGGTAACATATCTTCAAAATAATCCACAAACACATTGGAGTTTTCCTTTGTGTGACACAATTTTAAGACATGAGTTTTTAACGTTCCTGTGACACATTCGCAGTCCCACTCAACCTCCAGAGAATACTGTGGAGTACACAACAACAGTAAAACTTAGGATATATAATCAAAATCTGTAGCATTCAATTAAAAGTATCCTTTAAAATTTGCTATGCTGCCAGCTACACTCAGCTACATACTTTACATGATGGAGACTGACATGTACATTTTAGAGTAACTATTAGTAAATACAGAACCACATCCCACCTGTAGACAATTGCAATATTATTTTACCTTGTTTGCAAGTCCCCATGTTCACAAATTATAGGCTAAGATGTGGTGCAAACCCAGAAAAGTACTTCAGAGCTTTGCTACTTTCTTTTCTTTTATTTCTCTTGATGTTTAAATTTGAATTCTGTGTAGCTGACAGACCAAGAAAGAAGGAAAAACCCATAAGAATGAACATTTCAGTATGTGCCAATATATAAACGAAAAGATGTCGCGACCTTTTCTCTAGATCATAATCTTTGTACCCCTCTAGTTTTACCACAGCGAACTGAGACTCAAACACTGCATCTTTCCCAGCAGCATGTTTGCACCAGCCCTAGTTATCCTACTGAAGGATTTTCATCATATTCAGAGGTTTCTATCTGCTGTTTTTCATCTGTGGCACCAGGTTGCACTGGATTAGATTGGCTTTTATCAGTTTGCAGTCTTGTTTGTCACGCGAGGAAAAGCAGCCCAGATGTACTGAGGAAAAAATCAGTCCAGAGAAATTTGTCAGGAAATGTCTGTGCTTGAAACAAAAATACGTGAACCAAAATGGAGGGTTTGGGGTTTTTTATGAGCATAAATTCTGGGGGCGCCACACGAGATAAGTTAAACTTCCATGATATGGATGTCCCAAATTTGTAGGTTTTTTTTTTTTAATTTCCTGGCCCCAATGCATCCACTGATATTTTATTGCTCATTTCAGGAAAATGTTTGCAGAATCTAACCTGTTTCTATACCTGTAATTGTTTTTGATTAAACAACCTGAAAATAATAATACACTTCTTTGGTCAAACTGAGTATTTCAGATGCCTTTTTGTTTTAGATTTCCTTTTCGCTGTTGTTTGTAAAATACAGAATAACAGCAATGAAAATCTAGCCTCTTCTAGCTCAGTCACCCTCAGATTACATCCCCCATCCTGGTTTTCAGCTTGGCTGACACTTCACAAGGATACAGGTGAGCTGAAAAGAGGCGAGGGCATGATGCTTGGAACTCCTGAACTCAGATTTTTCTGGAGTAAAAGGCACCAGTTTGACCTGTGAAATCTTACAGTTCATATTACAGACACTAGAATTGGAAAAGGTCGCTTGGGAGATACCATTTCTTACTGGACCAGTTTAGGCCGATATTCAAAAACATTACATCTCCAGCTACTTCTTTACTTCAGTTTTAAAGGTCACAGGGCGAGAAAGGCTGACCTACAAGTGAGACACCTCACTTTAAAAGTCTTCCTCTGGTATTCTTCGTCTGATATTCCTTAATACTTTTGCACGATATTCCCTGAATTTGCCTTTTCTAGTTTTCAGCTCCATACCCCTTAGGCACAGCCAGCTGTCTTCTGCCAAGACCAGAGCATGTATGATAGGCATAACGTAACACTAAACATATTCTGTCTATGGATTGTCCTGGACTATGCCTTCTGTTCCTGGGCTCCTTGCCAAACCTTTTGGCACATCTTTACCTTTTGCAACATCCAGGATTAATTGATGACTGGGACAACTTATATGATTGAGTAAAGGTACACTTACTGGAAGTGACAACTCTGTTCAGGTCTCAAACTGGGGAGTTAATTAAAAATCAATTTTCCCCATTAGCCAATCAATAAACTAAAGGCAGCTTAGAGGTCATTGGAGCAAAAGCGTCTCCCCTGTGTTGTGAGCTGAGATCACAAAAGCCTGGTAACCAGATCTCTCCCTCCTCCCATTGCTGTAGCACTCACAGAGCAAATACCCCTTTTGTCTATAAAGATCCAACAAATATTGCAACAGTTCCATGGGATTCCAAGTAAACAATCCTTGAAAGAATTGCAGAATTGCACAGAAAATATTTTTTTATTCCTTTTTTTTTTGCTGTCCTGCAATGCTTTCCCCTTTGCCCAAAATACTCTTTTACCCAACACTCCTTCTCACCATAACCTTAGTTTTACCCATGTCAGGAATGGTTGACAGCATGATGGAAGGGTGGATAAAAGCAGGAGATGGGTAAACCCAGAGTCATTTTGATCACAGCACTTTCAGTGGTAGGGATGCATGTAAAACACAGGTTTCTCTACAAGAGGTCAATTTAAAGGCTTTCCGAAAGCAGGTTGAGGCTTTAAGATCCCAGCAATATCATGTGAAAGGAACTGAATATCATACAGAACAAGCCATGAAAGAGTAGTAGAAAAAGCCATGAAGGCAATTTCCATTGATGTACTGAATCTTTCTATGTACAGAAATACTCAGCAAGGACTATAATGAAATTTAATCTACTTACTTCATGTAGTTTTATGATATGGAGACTAAATTTTTGAATGAATGGGGAGCCAGACAAAGCTTCTGATCCTCATGGAGCTTTCTAGAAAATTTCATTTTGATTTACTCTGTTTCCTGAACATCTCAGCATCTCCAGTCCCTTCAGAAGTCACAATTTCAAAATGGCTGTAAATTCATAGAATCATATAATGACCTGAGTTGGAAGGGACCCACAAGGATCATCCAGCCCAACTTTTATCCCTGCACAGGACAATCCCAACATTCACACCATGTATCTGAGGGTTCATGAAAGAGCTGGTTAACCTCCTTTATATTAAAGCAAGGTAGGTAAATTACGTCCCCTAGCAAACTTTATCATTTAGTTTGATCTTCATGTCCTATTATTGTAGCTATGTGAGATGTAAATATACACCTGTCCCATGTACAAGCAAAGGAGTAAGTTTTTGTTATGCCCAGAGGTAATTACACAATAACCTCTGAAGGAAACGGAGCCCAGTCACATCTGGAGAAGTCAAAGTTTCCCTCACTAGTTCTAGAATCCTTCTTTTTTTGTTGTTTTGAAACTTATAGAATAATTGAGGGAAAACGGTTTTATGGCCCTTAGTCTTCTACACTACTGAAAAATTACACCAACTGCAGAGCAGACACTCGAGCTACATGGAGATGAAGGGGGGTGGGGAAGGGAAAGAGTCTCACTCTCCCTGAAAGCTTTCTGAGGTATTTATGGAGGAATTTAAGCAGTGTATCAGTTAAAACATATAGCGTTGAAATTAGTTTACCTCTTACAGAGCTTCAAATGCCCGTTTATTATGTGTCAGGGCAGCAGTATTCACATACATCAATTTTACACATAGAAACAATCAATTGCTGCTTTTCTGACAAAACTCCATCATTGTAAAAATGTTCCATTAAATATCTAGTAATAATGTTCTATAGAAATTGTATTGAAAAAACAAGTTTCTCCAAGCCAAACTACACACAGCACACCTGTAAAAATGTGAAATAAAATGGTCATGCAATGAAAATATGTCTGAACCGGTAAACAATACTGTAGGAAACACAGAGAAGAGCTCAGTAAATAAGTTTGATGCAGGCTATAAAAGGTTTCTGGTAATCAAGAAATGTCTGGTTCAGATGGTTGGCTAGAATGATATCAGAGAGATTGCCACCAGGAAAAGAGCCTTTGGTGCACTCGCTCCTTGAAAGCTGTGCTTGCTTCCCATTATTTACTTTGTCAGCAGCTCAACATCCAGAGGATTTGTGTTGGTACTTTTGGGATAGCATTTTCACGACTTTTTTTTTAATAAAAATTAATCCCTAACTCACCAAAATTCTGCCACTGAAAGTCACCTTGAAATATTTTTATTACATCTCTGAAATGTAAAAATTTTTTGTTTTTAGGGAAAATGCACCACGTTTTCACAGGAGAAAACAGACCCATTTTCTAGGCAGTTCTCCCTCAGCTGTTTCCTCACCAGGCCTCCCACCTTCCTGACAATCAGACTATGCAGACAGATCCTCCTCTCTAGTTGCAGGAACTAGTTTTGGCACCTTCTTTCATTCTATTGCCAATTTCCTAATGGCTTTTTAAGTTTGTCTCACCTGCCTTCAGTTCTTTTTACCACATATTGTTCCTGATCTTTTATTTTGTATTTTGTTCACTTTTTCCTGTGGTGGCTGTTGTCTTGTTTTACTCCATATTGGTCACTGAACCTTGCCTCTTCCATTATTTCTTATATCTTTCCTTTCCACTATAACAAATTCCCATATAACCTTTGAATCCTTGAGATAGAAAACCACAGCATCTTTGAGATGGCTGTCACCTTTTGGGCTTAGGCTTATACGTATCCAAGTGATTAAATAGCCTGCTCTTTTCTAAGGTCTTCAGGTTTGCCACCCTTACCCCTATGCCCCATTTTTAAAGGAATTAGTAACGTTAAGTCACAAAACGCTGACCATTCTCATTGGGTAGGCTTTTTCTCTAAATCACGTAAATACTCTTTCTTACTTTGAAAGCCTTTCCTTTTTAACTTAGCTCAGAAAAGTAAGGCAGATCTTGAAAGAATCAGAATGGATGTGCTTTGTTGCACTGGGAAGCTGAAGTCCCAGAGGACCAAGGGAGGCACAGGGTGTTGAACTGGTGGCTGTAGAAACCCTGGACTTGCAGTAACAACTTAGACTAGTTCCAAGGCTGCAGGGATTATTCTTCTGGATAGTGCATGGTGCAACACACTGGGATATGGAGCACTTGAAACTCCTCTTCTACTAATTCAGCATATAAAATGTACTGCTTGAGGGCCCACCAGAAGCACAGATGAATCAATTTTCCCCAAAAGTTTTACAACTTCTCCAAGAGTCCTCCACTAAAACCCTCTGTACCTTATTCATGCCTAATGCTCTTTGGAATCATAGAATCATAGAATCTTCCGGTTGGAAAAGACCTTTGAGATCATCGAGTCCAACTGCGCCCATCCTCCGCTAAACCATGTCCTTCAAAATCTCATCTATTTATTTCTAAACACCTCCAGGGATGGTGACTCAACCACCTCCCTGGGCAGCTGTGCCAGTTCCTGACCACCCTTTCGGTAAAGAAATTCTTCCCAATATGCAGTCTAAACCTGCCCTGGTGCAACTTATGGCCATTTCCCCTTGTCCTATCACCTGTCACTTGGGAGAAGAGATCAACACTTGCTCTGCCACAGCCTCCTTTCAGGCAGGTGTAGACAGTGTTGAGGTCTTCCCTCAGCCTCCTCTTCTCCAGGCTAAACGACCCCAGTTCCCTCAGCCATTCCTTGTAGGACTTGTTCTCCAGCCCCTTCCCCAGCCTCATCGCCCTTCTCTGGACGCGCTCCAACACCTCAATGTCCTTCTCATACTGAGGGGCCCAGAACTGAACACAGTATAGAACAGAGGCTGTACTGCCAGTGAGGTTCCACATGATGTGCACAAGTATGTAATGATTGCTAAGAAAAACTGCTTTAGAGTTATGCGTACAATGAGTGTCCAAACGACCTTCCACGCAACTGTCACTACATAACTCTGGAAGCACCTTTAGAATTTGCTCTGGCTAAGGAGCCTTTTGGGGAGGAATTGGCTTGTCATGCTCAGCAGCATATCGCTCTGGATGTTCCAATGACACGTCTGTGGAGGTGCTCTAGGTTGCATCTAGGTCTGGTCTTCCTCAGGCAGAAAGATGGTAATAATAAACGTGGAGATTTTCCCCTGCGAAGGCAACCTTGGCGTGCCCACTCCCTTGGTGTACCCTACATTCAGAATGCACAGTGTAGCTTCCGAACCTGCATTCAGATCAGGGATGTTTGTAGGGGCCTTATGCAAGTGGCTGCTTTAGAAAATGAAAGTAGGTTCGTAAAATCAGTGTGTAATAGATTAGAAATGGAATACAGTTCTCAGGGGATTCTTCACTGCAACCAACGGGATGATTCAGTTGAAAGTGATGAATGGCTGCTGCCCTTTTCTCCTGCCAAACAAACATTTCGTCCCTCACCATTGGAGCTGGGCAGCAGATGCAAAAATACAGCAAAGAAAAAGAGCATAATTTGGCCATAAAAATGTTGCAATAAGTGTTGTTATATAACTGAAATGCCATCTCCTTTAGTGCATCCACCCACTCATTTTACAACCAGTTAATATTTTTCTGAACTTTCATGCTGTATTCTATCTTGCCGCCTCTGCAATATTTTTGCCTATTTTTCTGCCAAAGCCACAAGAATAAAGCTGTCAACACTGCAACTAAGCCATCTTTCTTGTCTGGCAAATTGTCTAGTGGAGACTATTACCTCCTGGCTGCTCCACTGTATAATGTAAGTATCCTGTCTTAACAAAACAGAATTTAAATATTCTTTAGATACAAAATATCTGCAGGCATCTGTGCAGAAACAAGTTAAATATATTTCCTTGACATTTTTTACTTTTCTCCAGTGGGAATGGCACAGGCATTCATATTAAGCTGAACACGTATTGACATGCTTAGAGAGATGTTATATGGCTTTTCAACTGAAATATCTCCAGGTATTTGAACTACAATAATAAATATGGCTGCTCCTGAGGGAAGGAAGAGGCAGCAAGAAAATTCCCCAGAAGACTGTGATTAAGAAGTGAAGTGAGCCAATGGCGTACAGTAGTTATGCTTTGAATGTGATTGGGATTTATGATTTCAATTAATGCTGGAGAACAATTTTAGAAAGTTATTAGCAAGGTACTGGCTATACAAAATGTGGTTCATTTGTGTGTTCCTCTGGATTAGCTGTATCATTGTGTTGTTTACAAACACAAGGCTGGATCCTCTGTGGTGTAAGCTGGTGCCACACAGACGATGGCTGTAGAGGAGCCACGCAGCTACACAAGGACCAAAAATGTGGCCTCATCTGTACAGCAGGCTTTAGTGCATTGAAAGAGCTGTAATTTCAAGTTTGAGGGATCCAATAAGAGAAATTCATAAGGGAAAAAAGACCAGTCTCCGTTTCTCTACCTTCCCTTTTGTGTTCCAGGAAAGGCCCAGGGCTGTGCGTTCAGCTGACATGAATTTGTTGGGTTTAAATCACCAAGGACCTGGGCCCTCCCGAAGTTCACTCACAATTTAGAAACTGAGGCCTGACAGTGCTGCACATGTACATATATATATATACTTTCTACAGACACAGCTCTCCCCAGCTGCCTCCTAATCTCAGAATTTAAATGTTATCTCTATTTGTTAAGTCCCTGTCGTTCTTTATGATGTATACACCAGCTCCCAGCCTCAGGCAGGGTGCTGCTTGGTGGGGAACTCTGCACTCTGTGCACCCAGAGAGAGCCTGAAAGCTGAGGGCTGGATCGTAAACATGTTTTGGTTCACTGAGCCGAATGAAGCTAGTCATAAAGGCAAAGAAAATCAGGTGTAAGCAACCAAAGGCCAGGGGATTAATCAAGCATTTGAGGGGGAGAGCAGCAGAGTGTTTTCGAGGCTGTTCTGCCCTGGAGAGCTGGAGACAGGCACAAACACCCTCAAGCTGCCGCAGGTAGCAAATACAGGAACCCGCCTGCAACCTTGTCCTCCTTTGCCTGCTTCACTCACAGTCCCTGCTTTCATTTACAACTCTTCTACACACAATTCAAGTGGTACAACCAGTGAAGACCCCTTACTTCACTTCCAACAGGTATTAAGGAATTTTTATTGAAAACTCATTATGTAGCTATGTCATTGTAGGCACTTTGGTTTCTAATGATGGTCATGAACTTTCTTAGCCAAAAGAAACACTAATATATCCATTTTGACAAGGCCTCATGTATATTTTCTCTCCCTAGTTTTGTATGGTTGCTGAACAAATGCAAGGGAGAACAGAATTATATCCCCTTATTTAATTGTTGCCAAGACTGAACTATTTCATACAGAGCGGTTTTCTATGAGAAGCATTTTCCCTTTCATTTCAAGGATCAGGTATCAAAGCCTTGTGCCAGTTTTGAACCAACACTGTGGCTGCCAGCGTGACTCATAGCTACTTTGGCATAACATTATTTGCTAGTGTCTAGAATAGAAAATCTGAATGATGCTTTGGGCACAGCTCTGTGACAATGATAGAGCAATTAACTTTTGAAGCTGACCGTTTCAATCCATGCATATCAAGAATAAGAGAAATCTTCCACCTGCAGGTCTTGTATATCCCTGAACCAAGAACATCCAGGCCAAATTATTTAAACTTTGTGAATTATAGATAAACTACAGAAGGCACAGCTGAGCAAACAGAAAAGGGATTCTGCTTTCCAGTAATGTCTGTTACTTACAATTCCTGTTTAAGCATGTGGGAGGGAAAAGCTCTGAAAAGTAATCACTTTCTCAGAAATCTTGGCATTGTGAGAAACACCATAGCAGAGCTCCTACCTTTTGAAGCCTTGCTTCCAGTAGAGTTCACATGGGTCTAGGCTACCTTTCAGCAAGGCTCTTGGACACAAGCTTCACAATGCTGGGAGCTCCACTGAGGCTGTAAGCATAGAGCTGGCAGGAAAGAGACCAAAGGCAGCCTTGTTTCATTCAGATCAAAGAATTCTCCTGTGCAAGCTGCCTTCTCTTCAGAGCAATCAGAGATCCAAGGTTCAGGTGTTGGAGTAAGCTGAGAAACTGGCTGGAGGATTTCAGGAGGGTCTTTTCTCTGGTTGTAACAGGTAGGGCCACTGGAAAGAAAGAGGGGAAAGAAAATTACAGCTTGTGAGTATGTTTTAGAGCCAATGTGTTAGTCCTCCATACCCTCCAGCATATTCTTACTATTGTTTGACACTATCTGTTTTACAGTTTCATAAAATTGTGGGTAAAATGTTTTATCCTTGTTTTTTCCATATGGCAAATGCAAAGCTTTTCCCTTTGCTTCCGTTGGCTCTAAAATGGACAAGGCTGCTCCTCTTTAACAATTCATATAGTAACTTATTCTGCCAAGACATCTTTGTTTGTGTACCAGCCACATCCAATGCAGTTAGCAGAGGACTGGGAAAACTGCTTACTAGTTAAGCACAGCTGCAGAACAAGCAGGTGGAGCAGAACACATTCTTGTTGAAGATCACAAAAGTAATGACTATCATTCTTTTACCTTTCCTTTTATTTTTTATCTGTCATTTCTTCATTATGAAGTTGTAGATTTTGGTAAAGACTGCATAAGGCTGGGCAAACCCCACAGTATCCATTACATTTAATTACTCCGCCATTTGCTTAAACAGTGAATGATTTTATTAAATCAAATTATTTTCCTCTGCAGCTTACATGAGAAAGAGGCATTATAGTTACAAATCAGGTTGGCATTTTAGAGTTATAACATTTGTTATCCACAGTAAAATTTTCCAAGGCGCTGTAGAAATTACATGCATATTTAAAGATCAAGAAAATTTGCTCACACCACCTTTAAAAATTTCGTCCTCACTTCTGTGAGCTGAAACTGTGGTCCCAGCTGAGGTGTAACACCTGAAAATGACCAAGTGGCCAGCAAAAGCTGTTCCCTCTGAGAGCCCCCAGAGCAGAGGCAGTGATGCAGTGCAAAGGACACAGCACTGAGACCAGGGCTGCTGGCTGCTACTTAGAACAATTCCCACTGGCTTCACCAAGTTCCCTCCAGTAAAGCAAGCAAACAGAAAAACAAAAAGTAAGAATTTTAAGTCTTTTCATTTCTAGTATCCTGTCCAACGAAGCAAGTATGTTGCCATTCTTCTTACTCCCCACGGTTTTAGGTTGTATCAGTACCGTTTTTTTTTTATAAACCTCCTCTTATCTTCACAGTCTTTGCACTGGAACCTCCACACCTCCAGCTTCAATATCCAGACCTGTAAGCTGTAGGAGTTATTAACATGAAAAATCAAAACTTCTGTCCCAAGACCTAGTATCAGTCTGCAGTAAAAGTTGCAGTTTCCGAACTCGGTTTCATGGCCCTTTTCGTTTTAACTCTCTATCCATAACTTTCCTTTCTTCAGAAGAAAAAGAGGTATAATTAGACACTAAAGTTACAGAATACTGAGAATCAAACCTAATGCTACATCCTACAGTGACTAATTTCTTCATAATCTACATGAAGAAATTAGTTTGGTCAGGGCTCTTGTTCCAAAACACATCAGCAGAACAAGAAATTCCATTAAGGATGCAAAATTAACTCTTCTACAAATGATAATGCAGATATGAACGAAAGGAATAACAGTGTGATATATTTCAGTGAGGCTAACTGAAAAATTGAGTGAATAAGAGGAGATTTTATTTGGTTTGATATATTAAAAGAGCTTTCTACATGCTGTTTGAGGGAAAAAAACCCAGAGAAATGAAGGCTTCTTTTGGCAGTACAGTGGAGATCAGGTGCTACCCAGCAAACTAGAAAAGAGGGGGTTTCTCTACAGCTCTGCTACTGCCCTACTACTTGCATTTGATTAAGACCCATGGGCTCCTTGCATCTGTTCTCTGCTCTCCTGTTTTTTTGCCTTTTAGTCAGGAGACTGCAGGCAAAAGTCTTTGTATGCATCTCCACCAAAATGGAACACTGGGCTTGGCAGATGATTATCAAAACTATAAAAACTAAAGCCAACAAAACAAAAAAAGCCTATGCAAAAAAATCCCTAATATGAACTGGTTCTGATGATGCTATTGACATATTCCCAAGATGCACCTTTACAGAACATAATCTGCAGAACAGAGAATTTATGCTACGTGCCATGATTTCATGGCTGAGTCTGTCAATGCTTCACACATCTAAAGAACAAGCCATTTTAGTGTTTTGAGTCCTCAACCAGACTAAGACATTGAGAAATATATGCCAAATTACAGCAGCCATTCTAGCTACAGCCAGGGTTGTGTGTCTGTCTAGAGTGAAGCCTTTATAAAACTTGAAGGAAATGAGCCATGGTGAGCACAACTATTACAATGAAGATAAAACTCTTCACAGCCACTTCATAACTCAGTCATCAGACAAGAACCACTGAGATCAGCAGTGGGACCCATCTCCATGGGCAACGTCTATTACACTGAGATTTACTACACAAGTCAAGGAAAGTGAAGATGCCATATCTCTCTCCTCCAGAATTTCCCCAAAGTGTACCTTAGAGCACAGAGTAAGCCTGCAAATGTGGTTCTGCACCAACTAAATATGCCTCCATGACGAGAAACCTTCATTGTCTGTAGTCATAAAAAGGTAGCTCTTTTATCACTCTGATCAACTTGAAGGAAGAATGAAACCACGAATATCTCTCTGCCAGACATTACCCTGCACCATGGTCTCTGACATGCACGTTACATCCTACTCGAGTGAAGAGTGAAGCACACAGCAGGCAAAAGATGGTCAATTCCAAAAGCAGACTAAGGAAGCCCCACTGTAAGCCCAGGGGAAAAAGCTGCAGATGAAATCCTGCCACAGTGCATCAAATCCTGCCCAGTTTTACATTTGAAAACACTCCTGAGCAGCAACTGGGCACTGCTTTGCTCTGCAAGGCCTGATGGTGATGAACTCCATAGAAGATTGGACCTATCAGTCTCTCCAGGATTATTTCTCCTTGCAGAAACAGGATGTTCTCTGAAGCAAAAAGAGGAAAAGAAAAAAAAGGTTGGAAAAACAGTTAAAAACTTGTGGTATTCAGGCACAGTGAAACTCCTTCTGTTTCTCCTTACCATGACAACATCTGTCACAGACACACTCACAGCCCACATCTAATTCCATACTAATCTCTGTAGTGGGAATTTAGTTTGTATTCCAACAACCTGTCCTCAGCAGATATGTCCAGCAGATATGAACCAAAGGAATCCAACATATCCATGGAATCCACATCCAACTGAGAAAGAAGTTCTATATTTTTCTCCCACAGACTGCTTAAAAATTGCCACCTGCTTTCCAACCTTTTCTGTCTCAGACGAAGAAGATAACTCAGCCAATTGAAGTACAAAGTAGTGAAATAAGTCAGAAAATTTTGAAGCAGCATTAAGAACTGAACATCATATGTGGTGCATAAGATATCTGATACCTCATTTTCATGACAAAAAAAAATTGAGCAATCTTAACATCATCCAACATAATTTCTATCCATTGATAAATTATTTTACTAGAATGATGAGTGCTGGGCACTTAGTCTGTTCTCAGTTTGGATTTCATACTGGTCACATAACCAAAAGGGTTATAGCAGTTTTCTTAGAAATAAATTGTTCTCTCTGAAACAAGCTCATACGCAGCGGAGAATGCAAATCTCTTCCATGTAAAAATCTGTGAAAAATAAAACCAAAATAGCCAGCTCAAAATTATTTGTGCTTTGTTTCTGCGGATCTCATAATCTCCAAGTGCTTATGCAAACTGGATTTATCAATTTAGAGTATCTTTAATTCAGGAATTGTAGAAACCTATCAAATGCAGGCAGTATCTATGGCAGATAAATCTTAGAGGGCATTTATAGAACTCTCAGCCCTTGAAATAAAATCAGCTTGTATATCCACATTCTAAAATGGGCTATCTTGTATTTAGAGTTAATGAGATCTTAGAAGACAAGCTGGTATAAGAATATTTTCCTATTAAAATATTTATGTATACCTATATCTCCTATGGGTATACAGATATATAGATATCAGATGTATATAGAGAAATACACACTGGCATTTATTAAACGATGCCATTGACAGTTTTATAACTGTACAGTGTTATGTACATGCCATGCACAGCCTGAACATAAGACATCATCAAAATACTCCTTAAAAACCTAATTTTTAATTTCAAAATAATTACCAATACTACATTTTCTATGATATTAAATAACTTACGACATCAGTTTAAACTTCAGTGCTCTCTTAAAAGTTACAACTCCAGTAATTTCTAATTCATAAAAAAAAAGTTGAAAGTTTTATTACACATTAGGCTCCCAAATACATTGACTTTCTCCTAGCAGAAGGACTTTAAGGGTCTGGGATGAATAGAAGATATGTTTGATTTATTTACTTACATAGGCATTTATAAGAGGGAATTGCCATTTGGCAACCATTCCATGAATCTTAAGATACTTTTGGACAGATTGGGAGACAAAGTAAGAAAAAGAGAGTAACACTGTTTAAATTTAAACACAGACAGAGGAAGAATTCCTCTATATCTCCCTCATCATTGATCTTTGCTGCATTTAAAAAAAAAAAGTACATTACTACCACAGCATCTGGAAATGATTATGCATAATGTGGAAGCAGGAGAGCTGTAGATAGGAGTGGTAATAACCAGCCAGAGAGCCAGGATGACTGCCCAGCACAAGCAGCTCCACTGTCTGTGGATGTGTCAGGCAGACACATTATTATTCTCAGAGGCATCCGTGGGCCTCCAGGTTAAAAAAGGTTTGAGCAGATTTCTAAATGTATTTCTTAGCACTTATGCATGTTTTTGGCTATCTGGAATTGCTCTCAGGGAAGAAAATCCTTGAAGGAGCCTTAAACAGTGTGGTCTTCTGTAGAGCTCAAATCGATGGCTTTGGGTAGGGAACCCATCATCCTATCACAGACTCAGTGGCAGATGCTTGGCTATTTTGTTCTCGAAAACCTCCAACAACAGAATCCCATCTTCCCTAAGCAATCAAATCTATCTCTCTGAGAAGTTATTTCATAGTATCAGCTTACCTGGCACTGATAAGCCAAGGCTTCTTATTACAACCACACAAAAACCTTCTTTTTGTTGTTGTTTCAGTCCTGTTTTACCCTTACTACATATTTGCAGCTAGCCTGAGGTATTGTCACCTGCATGCACATGGATGGGCTTCACTGAGCAGAACACTCACGAAAGTTACACAGTTCACCTGTTCAAGAGGTGCTGCCTCTCTCCTTTTCTTAGCATCTGTCATGGTTACAGTGATCACAGATAGCTTGGGAGATACAAATCGACAGTAGAATCCAAAAGCTTCTCAGCTTGTGCTATGACCTCAGCAGAAAACCTGCAAAAGGCTTCGTTTTAGAGCTATTTAACAAGACAATAGGCATTTTCAGGTCAGGACGCTTTCAAGTGATTCAAACTGGGAACCCCAAAATGCAGGTCCTCAGAATGACACATAGCTCTGGAGAGTGTCAGCCAGGGAGTGTATGATATGTGCTCAAGGAGTCAATGTTCATTGAGGCAATTAAATATCATGCTTTATAGTGCTGTCACTTGTAATCTAGTTAGACTGGAAATGAAGAATGGGTTGTCTATGCAATTGTTATGATAAAAATCATAGAAACTGTGGGGAAAGATTCACAATAAAATACTAAGTTGCTATTATCTGGGTGGCAGGTCTGTGCTCGTACAGAGTGGTAAGTAATAACTCTTTCACATTTGCAAAAGAAAGCAATATTTGCACTGCAAGGATATGTCCTGTTAGTTTGAAAATAATGTCAATAAGGCGCTCTCCTTAGAAACATCTCCACCATCCAATTGTTTCCCAATCACAATTCATTTACTCAAGGACTACACTCTGCTAGAGAGTAGGAATGATCCTGCTTTCATAATTATTGTTCCTATGTGCAAACATCGATAGCACACAGGCAATTCTGGCTGATCTAGCCAAGTGAAAGGTTAATGCTGGGTAACCCCAGCCAGAATATTTCTTCCAGCAGGAAGACGTTCAGCCTGCAATAAAACCTTCTCCCTGGCTACTGTTAAGCCATTGTGCCGCGTCCTTGCTAAATGTGGCTTCAAAGAGAAAGCAAGTGCTGAAGCACAAGGCCATTAGCTTGGTTGCTTCATGTGTACTTTGACATTGCACCACAAAAAAAAAAGGCTATGAACTTGCACAGTGAAAATCCTCACCAGTTCTGAACTCCCTTTTTTCTACCTCTGGCGCTCCTCCAAAAGGGATTTAAGATAAAAATAATTATGTTTCACCCATTCTAAGAGGAAATGCAGCCAGAGACAAGATATTTTTACAAATTATTCCTTTTTTCTTTAGCTCTGAAGTCAAATACAGCAACTCACAATAACAAGGCAGTTATTGCATACTAGTTTAAACTCTTCAAGATGCTCCACCCAAGGGAAAACAAGCAAGGGAGTCAAATTCTAAATTTCTTAATGCACAGTCATTTATCTTTCTATACTTTTAAGGATGTCACTGGAAGCTGCAGGATATTTTTTATGTCTGAAACTTGCTAGATTATGAGTGACTTAAAGCAAAATACAGTACCCAAGTCTGTAGTCTGTCCTTGTGCTATTGTAGAGTAGAAATAAGTTGAATCAGCAGCCATCTAGACAGGTAAATATATATGTATGCACATTGGCAGCACTCCCATATCACATACTGTAGGCACAGAGTAAATCACATTCACACTAGAGCTATATTCACCTGAGACCCACACTGAATTTCAGCTGCTGACTTCTTAGGATGCCAGACACAGTCCTGGCCTTGGTGAGATGAAGAATCCATTGGGAATTTGTTCTAGTGAACATTTGTGCAGGTGACAGGTGATACAGTGCACTCCGTGTGTGATGGTTTGGAGGGAACTGATCTTTAGAGAACATTATCCATTCCTCCCCACAAAAAATCATGCCTTTGTGTCGTGTCTCACAATAAGCTGCCAAAAACAGATACAGCTGAACAACTGCTTCTTCCTGGTTTGCATTTTGAAAAGCAGAGACTAAATCAGACATTGACTCTGATAGTGAATTGAGAATGATTTAAACAAAAATAAACAAGGGTAGAGGTCAAATATTTTGCTACATTTATTAAAACTCTGAGCATCTTTTCCAGGAGGTTATGTTCTCCTTTGATAAAAGACAACTTTAATTGCAGTAGGTGTAGGTGGCCACCTGGTGTATCAGTTGCTCTCTCCCTCCCCAGTGAGACAAAGTGAAGGGAATTGGAACTGCTCATGGTCATGCATATGAATACATTAGACAGCAACCAAGTTGGTTCTCATGTACATGTACTGCAGCACAGCTGTGAGTAAAATGAGTATTATTTTTTAAGAGTAGCCCTATTTACTCTGTCATCAACCTAGTATTTTTTTATCATTCTTCCATAACCACTGCTAATTACCTAATATATTTTGTAAACTGCAAGTCCATTTTCAGAGCAGAAATGGCACTTAGACACGCATTGACTCCAATTGGCTTCGCCGTCTGTTCCACAGAGGAATGGCCATCATATGACTTTTAATCTCATATGAAACAAAAAGATTAAACTGTCAATATTAGGATGAGCCACCATGACGGCTGCCCTGATGGAATGGCGCTTCCGAACTGCTCCTAGTAATATGTATGCAAGGAATAGATTTTTCTTTATAATGCATGTAATTAGAGCACAGGACAAAATGTTCTGTTCAAATTCATGACATGCACAACTAATAGAGAAGGAGAGAATGAGGCCCTTGGCTACTTATTTGCATGAAAAGGCTTCAATACAGGCTATACTTTAGAGAAATTAGTTTTTAATCTAGGTGACTAGATGAGATTTTGACCCTGAACTGTTTTTGAGTTGACCTGGGAGAATTTATGCAGAAATAAATGTGATGCCCTGGAAGCCAGACGGGTGTTGGTTTTTTCATTAATTTTTGAATGTCTCATGTAGTCAAGAGGAGCAGAAAATTGCTCATTTTAAAGGTTTACCTTATGTGAATTTGCTTTGATGAGACACAATCAAAAAAAAGCAGAGACAAATCTTAGCAGGAATGTATTCTTTGTAAATTTGAGTGTTGAAGGAGTTAGGTACATTGATTCAGCAATGATTCCCCCTGCTTGACCTGTACTAAAGAGAAACCTACAATTGTACCTTTCTATGAATACATTAAGTAGAACAACTTCCTCTCCAAGTGAAAGTCTATTACTTGAGAACTATTGTTCTACAATTTTAATAATAACTGGATCCAACAACTCCTTGAAGGAAGGTTTCAGAGCAAAACTACTTTTAAATAGCATTGCTTGTTTAATGGCTGCTACTGGAAATATATGGCAACTGCAGATGGAGATTCTGTACAGAGTTAGGGTACAAACCTCATATCCCCAGGGAATATTTACTCTGAGCACATCTGAAAAGGACCTGCATCTCTACCACCTCACACCTCGATAAATCATTGTTAACAGCATAAAGTGTGATTCTATGAGGAAGGCACAATAATTATTTCTAATATATCAGACCATTAAACTATATTTTTTCTACATGGTATTAGTAATGCTTAGCTTGAAATCAGATCTTTTAAGTTATTTTCTATACGAAAGCAATCTTTTAAATAAATTTCAGGGACTTTGGAGGGATTCTAGACAATCCTGTTGGTGTTTAGGGTGTGTGCTGAGTGACACTGGGCGCTCATTAAGGCTGTTTTTCCTTAGTTGTTGCTCTTCATCCAACACTGCATACGAGGTCCAGGAGAGACCCCAAGCCCTGCAGTGCTATATTTTCAGCATCTCCTCAGCATCCCACCATCGGGAATTAATAGACTTTTTCTGTTAAGGGGAGTCCTGGCCACCACTGGAACTAGTAGCTGAGCTTCTTCAGACAGGAAAGGAGCAGCATAATGAGCACACAAGTCTCAGAGCAGCAAAGGACTTACAAGCCATATATTATTGCTGTAAAAATCACCAAATAATTAGGAAGAATATATTATTTCTTTATGGTTTTACACATTGAGGAGGGCACAGAAAAAAAGGACCTTTGATGGCTGGGGAAAGGCAAGGGCAAACTGTCTGCTAGTATCTTGGTGAATAATCAGGTCACAACAGCAGAGGGAAAGTGAGGATTTCTGTTCTAGCTGATGAAAAGGGTGTTTCTGTGAGCAGCTGCAGAGGTTGGAGCAGGCCAAAGCCACTTTGGACTCTGCCTAAGGCTTGGGCAGTTTGAAAGACAATCTATCCACAAATTTCTGTGCTAATTGCTAAAACTGCTTGTTAGGAAGCCCAGTTTCCAGTCTTTGCTCTGCCACGATCTCCTCTGAAAGGTAAGGCATAGTGCATACACTGTCCACGCTGCACAGTTCTGCTTTCAAATACAGGCATAGTAGCCAGTGAGTAATATCAGAAATAACTCAGAGGCACTGTGAAGCATGTGCTACAGTAATGGAAGGTGGGAAGCAGGCAGGGATAGATATCCCTTGCCTTTGTTCTTCCTCAACTGCAATTGTGTTATTTTTGGAGTTCACTTGGAGTTCAATAACCTGTAAAACTGCTCTATTCCTGATTAATGCTTGTCACAATTTTCTGTAAGAAGAGCTCGTTAGATGAAGCTAAAGGAGTCTCCCAACTTCCTTACTTTCATCCCACAGCCATCACACTGTTTCTCTGTGGGGTTTGGAAGCAGGTGCATTTGCTGATCTGCACACTTTTCTGCTAGCAAAGATTCATCTGCCTCTAGACTTGAACCTGATGATGTTGTCTCCCTTTTCTCAGCATTAAAACCTCGGTCCATGAATCCTCTTCAGTCTGTATCAAACAGCAAACCAAAGGCGTGGTCTTAAAAGAAGCTGCACCCTGCTGTTAAACAAGGTATGCGTGGGGACAATTTTATAGCTGTGGCAATGAGGGGAGCCTTGGAATGTGATAAAAATAATTGGCCTTGGGTAAAATTATGACAGGACTTTTGTTGCTGGGGCAGTGCAGCCAGGTTGGCTGCTCAGCTCAGGTACAAGCAAGGGAGGAGAGATGGGGAAGGTTCACCCTGGGGGGCAATAAACTGTGATCTGTGCTTTCTGACTGAAAGGTCATAGAGAGCTGAACAGTGTGGGACACGAACTGCCCTCCCCAGCCTGTCCCCTCTGCTTGAACCAAAACCTTTCCCCCTCCACAGAGCTGTCAGAGGCACTAAAACCAAGGTAGAGACAGCTGAGCAATTAGATCCTGCATCATCTCTTCCAGTAACACTTGGACACTCCTTATTCATACACTGCCCTGAAATACACTTCCTCCCAGGCCTTCTACACCCAGCATATTCCTCAAGGACATCACAAGGGTGTCCAGTAAATCACGATCAATACAACGCACAAACCCACTTCTGTCAGAGAAAGCTGCAAAACCTTCAGGCAAATAATATTTTAATTGCAATCTACCCTATCTCTAAACCTGAGAACAGGAATGGTCACTGTGAAACCTCACATTGCCTACTTCATCCTCAAGCAAAGGGTTACATCACTTCAAAATGTCTATGCCAGCTCTATTCAAGTTGCACACAAGGAGTTGGTAAATTGGATTACTTGCCAAGTTGTTTTTATACTCATTTCCATGCCATTACTTTACTAAAACCTTTTGCTGTTATTTGTCACTTACTAAACACTCTTTCAAGCCAAATTCTACTGGATTCACAAGTAAACAAATGCCTTCAGGAATGAAAAATTTTCCAGAGAAATGTGTCAAATTTCATTCCCTTTCTGAAGAAAATAAAAGCTTATTAAAAACGCTGTATTTGTGGAAAAAAATAATACAATTATTGTAGAGCACAACATTATGTGGATGAGATGTAGAAGGTGAGATAAGTCCTGATAATCATGTTTTCCTTCTGGCAGAATTGAGTCATGTCTTGAATAAGAAAAAAGCCCCAAACTAAAGGAACCTCAAAATGATCATGAAAGAAAGGTCGTTATTCTTCCACTGACATTTTACTTTGAACATCTGTGAAGAGAAGGAATAAAACTAAAGCGTAAAACATTTAAAGTATATGAATACAGATAAAAAAATGAAAACAAAGACAAGACCTCTGAGATATGTTTAGGTGTTGCAGCACCTATGGCTGCCCAGAGTAAGTCTGACTTATTTCAGTTAAGCTATGGTGTTTCTTACAGCACACATACAGCTTTCCAGACTGTCTCTGTGTGCGAGTTTAGATTTTACAACAGTATCTCCCCTGCTCATATAACACTTGAAAAATTAGTTCAATTGAGCAGTTCCCATGACCTGGGGAACTACAAGACAGCACGAGAAAAAAGAACCTTGTTACAAATTCCTTTGTTGACAGAGTCGTTTGGTGGCAGCAGTTCCCCAGGTCAGTGCTCACTGTTGCTCTAGAGAGGAATTAAGAAAATCTAAAGTTATTTAGGACCAAATCCAGATTGTGCTGAAACTGATGGGCATTTCCCATTGACTATAGTCTGCATGTGCCAGCCTGTGAAGGGTGAGATTCTGAGCAGAAGAGAACAGTTTCTCATTGCTGTGAAGTCCAGAAGCAATAGATCTATGGGCAGATCAAGTGCTTTCCCTAGTGCTGAGCACATCTGCACGGCACCTGGCATATCTGGGTGGTGTATATCCTGCAGCAACTCATTTTTTTTTTGTTTTTCTAGATCATCTTGGCTGGTGAAAATGGGAAATGCAGACAGCAATGCGTTCAGAGGATGATAATGAGGGGCCATAAAGAGTTTGCTAATACAGTTCATACATTCATTGTATTCACAGCTTTCTTTATGGGCTAATTATTATGCAGGCTCATGTTTGGTTTCTAAGCAGTTGGGAAACTGGTTGGAAGGTGTATGCTGAAGCTACACTGTCTCATTATGCTACTTGCTTCCTCAGTTGGAAAAATCATCTCTGACAAGCCACTTTCCTGGGTGCAGAGCTCAAAAGACGCCAAGAGGCTTGGGGCTTGATGAAAGGTATTTGATGTCAATAGCATTTGACATATGCGGGTTTGATATGTTCCTGGCTTCTAAGTGATGCCAAAAATGCAGCTTATGAGAATAATATAAAGACAGAGGACAGAGATCTAACCTCCTTCAGATAATTGCTCTGAGTTGTTGCAAGGTGACCTTCATTCCCACACAGGCAGCTTATTGGTGAGAATGCAAAAACAGTTTGTCTCTCCTTGTTTTCCATAGGCACATGAGGCAGTCAATGCTCCTGAGAAACCATTGATGACCCTGTGTTTGTTGCACAGGTAGGTTGGATGGTAGCTTTTATACGAGCACAAGGGTAACTGCCCTCAGACTTCCCAAACAGTTACTGCCTGAGACGCTTCGTAGTCCCCCGGTAAGACCAGACCATTTGGTTTGTAAGCAGAAACAGTTCTGCAGCGTGAACCCTTCCAGAGGTGTCAACCCACCTCTCTTGTCAGCCTCCAATTCCTCCTGAGCATGTGGCTGGGCACCTGGGTGCAGAGAAACAGGTGCCAACACTGCTCCTTTTTCCTCAAAATATAGGAGAAGAGGTTTTAAGGAGTGCAGTGCTTCACAGCTTTGTCCCATCCCTCACTCCCTGGAAAGCCCATCTCGTGCCTGCATGCATTTTCAAACGTATGATTTACTGCAATTAAGCTAGTCCTGGACTGGGCCTTTAACTAGTTATAACTAAATTAGAAGTGAGGTAGGACATTAAGAACATGAAAATACCCAGCACCAGGCAACTCGAGGCTGAGCTGGCAATCAACACAGCTACTGAAAACATTGCCATATCTCTAGATGGAAGGAAGGACCACCAGCTCTCTCCTACCTGCATAGCCCCAGCCTCCTGGTCAGCCAGCAGGGCCTCAGTGCCCATGCCAGTCCCTGTCACCACCAGTGTGACCACAGCACTGGCCACCACCTTGGCCCCACACTACTTGAGGAGACATGTTCAGGAAGCCCGAGTTTCCCACCACCACGCTGTGGGGTCTGCAGTAGGGAGAGGAATCTGGGGGATGTGCATGTCCCCCTTCAACTGAGGCATTTGTCATTTCACTGTCCCAGACACACTCAGCTGAATTTCACCTTGTAGGCAACCTTCTCTGCACAGTCCCTCCTGGTGTACCTGTGCCTGGAACAGGCTTAAGCCCATGCTTGGTAGGAGATGCCAGGGCCAAACACCCTCTGCAGGGCTTTATTCTGTGACAATTTTGGCAGAGAAACCCAAGGCAGGAAAAATGAGAATGCTCTTCATGATGAGGGTGAGGGACAGGAGGAGCTGCCCGCCCAGACTCAGGTAAATGAAGAGCTGTAATATACAGAGGAGATTAGCCAGAGTCTTCTTGCCTGAACAGTTCTGTGAAATTTTGCTCCAAGGTAAAAAACTGCTTTTCACACCGTGCTCCCAAATGCAGATTCATTTTCCTCGGTGTCAAAGGAACACAGAGCCACAAGTTGGGAATATTAATGATGCTCCGTCTGGGCTGGGCAGTGCTGCATGTCCCCAGAGTCCCTTATCAACACCTCCTCAAACACCAGGAGGGAGAGGAAAAGGTTTTGTGCCTGCTTTAGCTCACAGAGCACTGTCATAGGTGTAAGCCTATGTCCAGGAGTGACTTACCCCTCCCCAGACGTCAGTCCCAAGCTGCAGTGGATTCTCAGCAAATTGCTTTGCTTATTTAATGAGAGCAACTTCCACCCTTGCTTAGATTTTGCACCTCCTCCTGTCAGGGCCAAAATCAATCTGTCCTTCTTTTGTGAAGAATATTTTCTGTCCTCCAGCTGCCCCAGTAGAGATAGAGCTGTCTCCTGACAGCCCTCACACTCATGTTAGACGCAGCTGCTCCCAGTAAAGACACAGTTTAAAGATGTCTTCAAAGCCTAGTCCACTTAAAAACTTTTGAAACTTGTCATCTAAATCTCAAAGCTAGAAGCGAGGGATGGAGGCAGGACATGGCCAGAGTGGCCCCACAGTTGCTTTTTAGAGCAGAGTGTGACACAGAACAACACATTTCACAGCCAAGCTCTGTACAGGCAAGAAGTGGTATTGCACTCTCAGAGATATCTTACACCTCCAGAACAGAAAATCACTATTTACTACCTTAAAATTCTAAACCTGCCTGTCTCTTTCTAGCCCTTTTTGGCAAGCTGCAATGCCCATCTATTCAAAATTATGCCTTTTAACTGTTTCTACACTATTTTACTGAGAGCTTGTACAATTCTAAATATTACAAGGTTCCTAAAAGTTTGGATTCCCATTGGGCTAGGAACTGTATGCGCACATCATACGATATAATTCTGATTTGAAAGACACAGACAAATCATGGGACACAAAACTCCAAAGTGATACTGTTGCATACAGCTTATATACTTCATATATGTCCAATAGAAATCATTTTGAAAACATAGCCAAAGAGAATGAGTCATTTCCTAAATTACACACAAGGAATCTGCAACAGCCCCAAAGTGCTCTCAAGTGAAATTTAAATTTACCCAAGAGAAATCTAGAATTCTAGCCCTAAAACTCTCCCAAGTACAACACTACACAACTCTTTCTTGGGTATCTCATACCTGCTTCTTAAGTATCCTTTAATAACATTAAAAATTAATAAAAAGTATGCAGGTGCTTCTATTTATGAGTAAGAAACTTTCTTAGAAATTCACAAGAACAAAAAATGATTGTGTGTTCCAAGGCACAGTAAGATTTCTGCACAAGCCTTCTTTATTATTCAATTTAAGCACAACTAAAATATATAGCTCTTTCAAATGTGGTTCCTATACAAAGCATGCCTTGTAGAACAATGTTTTTCTCTCCCTGTAATTCTGGCTCCACAACACCAGTTTCATTTACCAGGCCTAGTGAACAATGATCTATCCATCCACATCATGCATATTATGTTAAATTTATTGTGGCAGCTTTTCAGCATATTTCCAGTCAAGGCTTCATTTTTTTTATAGATTCTGCAAATGAACAACAGTTTTAGTTACAAATGCCTCCTGGTGAGGCAGCACTCCTGACAATAGAACTGAACTTACTGTATTTCTTGCAGGATTGTGACACCCTTATAACCAATCATTATGACACACTGCTGAGAAACACTGTGTTGCTCTGCAGTTGGTATGCTCCCAATTCAAAATGAACAGGAGCAACACTGGGAGGCATTCAGGCCTTGATTAGTACTTGAATAGATCAAGCACACATCTTCAAGTCCTGATAGGAGAAGATAGCCTAAAGAAGTAGCTGTCAAAAGCCAAGGCCCTGAACCTTAGGGAGAGGTTTGTCCATGGAACAAATGACACATAGGTGGGAATATGGATATCAAACACGCAGGGAGTGTATTGTGAAACAGAAAGAACTGCAAGATGCTCTTGACAAATGGTGGCAGTGCTAATGACCGTCTGGACTGAACAACCACATTCCCTTTTTGATTGAAAGCACTTGCAGATTTAGATCAGCTCTGACCCAGTAAAGCATCAATACTTGTTTGTAGTGAGGCTCACTGGCTCTGGTGGCAGCCCTCACACGCAGGTAGATAAATGAACAGGGATTCGGATGGGAACATGTCCTGCATGGCTCTCCCCAGCTGGCAGGACAAGCACCTCCTAAACATGCCAAAGAAATACTATTTTAAAACCAGGAAATAGAGTCATTGCTCTGCAGAATTCAAGCTGTGAACCAACAGTGCAGGGAAAATCTCTGAGCTGCACTTAAAAAAGACAGCTACAGCATCCCCCCACCACCCACCACTGCCTTCTCATCCCTCTGTGCCCTTCTCCCATTCCTATGCTCAAGCAACCCAGCCATGGTTTCACTCCTCCTTCACTTTTGTCCATGGAGGAGCCTTGTCCCAGGCCTGGGGAGCTCTGTGTGCTGAATGCAGCGTGGACAGCTGTGTCCAGGAGCCAGGCAAAGTAAGAAGTGATTGTCAAAGTGGTTTTTTACTTCGCTGAAGCTTTAACTTCGGTTTCCCAATTCTCTCAACTCTGCGAGTCTCACAGCCCATGTAAAGTGTAGCAACCCTGGAATTTCTGAGAGCAGAGGTAGATCAGGGGGCTAAGTGCTTCAGAGCATTAGTATACATGACATTCCCTGCTGCTCTGATGATCTGCTTCTCACCAAGGTTCACTGTATTTTCAGTATCAGACCCAGAGAAGATGATTAATATGATTAGTCATAAATGGACCGAGAAAAACTCATTTTGGAGTTTCGAGGAGTGCTATTGGTTGCTCTTGGAGAACTTGCAAGTGCAAAAAATCAACCATCAAATAACTATTTAACCGAGCTTGCCAGTATTTCTCTGTGTTGGAAGTTTATACCAGAAACTGAAAAAATCAGGATTTATTAATAAAGAGCTGTCAGAGAAACAGAAAAGTCTTCACAGCTCCAAAGGTTTGAAGAAAATAAATGCAACCACTCTGAGTATTTTTTAAATCATGGACAAATGACATTGAATAAGCTAACAATGGTGAATGCCATGCAGCAGTAAATAAGGATATCACTCTTCAGCCCTGGGTTTTACAAAAGAAACCAATGTCCTTTGCCAGACAGCAAACTGAGGTAGGAAGAAATAAAAAAATTTCTTTCTCCTGGTTCCCCAGGAGACCAGCTGGAAGTCATGAACAACAAACTGGTCCCCAGTACTTTAGTGCCTTTCTTACTAAGCTGCACTACCCATCCACACAGCTTTAAGGCCACTGCTGGTGCTGACCAACAAAGCAGAGCTCAGTTCTGCAAGGTGCTGAGCCCCTGCCTTGCCACTGCACAGGGCAGGACTGGGAGTCCTGGTTTCATACCAGCTGACACGGCTCTCTCTTTGGAGCAAGCGTGCAGGCTGAGTCATTCAAGTGCTGACAACTGCTAATTCTCAGCCACTGGGCAGGCACTAATTCTATCTTCCAAATCCCAGCTGTCTCAGGACTTGTACCAGATTTTTCAGCTCACTGGGAGAACCACTGAGCCCTGTGAGTGCGCTTTGGGGGATGCCAGAATATGTGGAGGACCCAGTATCGTGAAGGGGGCTCCCCACCAGGTCAGTCACCAAGTATTAAATCGTAGGTGTAGCTTACCAGAATCAGTTCTCCAGCAAAAATAGCTCCAGGGCTTAATCCTAAAGCAGCAGTGTTGGGAGTCAACAGTTAGAAATGGACACAGGGGGACAAGGCACTCTCTTCTGAGGGGATGCAAGCAATAAACTCCTCTGCAGGTCTTGGTTGCGATACAGCTGGAAGAAGGTGAAAGTCTAATAAACCCCTCAGAGGACAAAACGAACTAACAAAACCATCAGCACCCATCCATCCTTTGTCAGGGAACACAACTTCTGTCTTCCATCTTTGCTTATAGCAAAGCACATGCTTAAGTGGTTTCCTGCAGTCTTTGCTGAACTGAGGCCTCCAGGAGCCATTGATCATTTCCACTGGTAAACAACCTTGTTTTTCACCAAGCAGAAAATACACAGATACAAAAATTCAGGATGTGGACTAAAAGGTTTTGCAACAAGCCCAAAATATCAGGGAATAACTCTGGCCTAAAATTAAAAAAAAAATAAAAACTAAAAAAATATTTACATTTACCCTTCCTTCAACATCCCTTGGAGTCCAAAAGCTTCTTTTCCATTAAAGAATGAACATTGTAGAGTATCATAGAATCATAGAATGTCCTAAGTTGGAAGGGACCCACAAAGATCATTGTGTCCAACTCTTGTCCCTGCACAGGACAATCCCAACATTCACACCATGTGTCCGAGGGCATTGTCCAAAAGCTTCTTCAAAATTGTCAGGCTTGGTGATATTACTGGGGAGCTGTTCCAGTGCTCCACCACCCTCTGGCTGAAGAACCTTTTCCTGATATCCAACCTAACCCTCCCCTGGCACATCTTCCTGCCATTCCCTCGGGTCCTGTCATTGGTCACCAGAGAGAAAAGCTCAGCGCCTGCTCCTCCTCCTCTTGTGAGGAAGCTGTGAACTGCTATGAGGTCCCCCCCTCAGTCTCCTCTTTTCCAGGCTGATCAGACCAAGTGCCTTCAACAGGTCCTCATAAAATTCCCCCTCTAAACACTTCACCAACTTCACAGTCCTCAATACAACTTGTGCATCCAAAGTTTTCTTGTTAAGACCAGGAAACATTCAGACAAAACACAGACACTGACTCTGCCATGGGAAAGCTCAGGTTTTGTCATGTGAGTCAATCAAACCAGCACAACTTTCCTTCAGTTTCAGTATAAACTGTTATTGCCTAACTTTCAGTGAAAAACATCCATTCCAAATGGTCGTTTGTCTTCAAGAGCAAAAACAAATCTTCAGCCACAGTACTTCAGATGATTATTGTTCTCACAGAAAACAAAAAAAATCCCTTTTCCATTCACCTGAGAGTAAAACATTTTACTTCCTAATTCTAGGCAGAACTCTTCTGAGGAGAAGATTATTTGTGACTGCTGGACTATGGATTTGAGATACTTTAGGGTTGTTGGTTTTTTTTTTTTTCCTTTGTACTATATTTATTATTGTGACCTCTAAACGTGGTGGTGTGTAAAAGGTATTAGCATTTCTAATTAAACTCCCCATTAACAGAAAATCAAGTAAATCTAGGGTCAGGAAATTTTATTAATTTACTGAAGATAACCAGTGTCATTAAAAATATTCTCTGTATTTGAAACACTTGTCCCTTCGTATGATTTGCCTCTAGTGAGAGTTTTTGTTTTTCCTCCCCCCCCTCTCTGGATTTCTATATTTTTTGACTTTTTCAAGACTGGCCAGCGTTACCCAAGGTATGACAGCTACAGGAAACCAAGGTCAAAAAAAAAATAGTTTAAATCAATATTTTTCGTGTAGAGATATTTTTTTTTCTCTTCAACTTGAGTGAAAAAAAGACTTTAGGAACTACTGAGAAATTTAACTACTCAGAAATTTAACAAGCCACTGCTGTATTTATCCCATAATTAAAATCTGCCTCCCCTAGAGTTTTAAAAGGTTCTTTCTTGACTGCACATTTTTTCATAATAAATAAATATATTATTTTCTCTTTAGATTTCCTTCAAAAGTGTTCCCTTATGTCACTCTCTGCAAGTCTCTTACACCTTCGGGAAAGGATTGCTGTAGCTGTGTTTTGGTTATCCCCAGTTACCCCATCATTGCAATGTGTTTAAATAGAAAAACACCATGATTTTCAGTTTGATACAGAAATTGGAAGCTGTGCTAGACATCAGCCACAGCATTAAGGCCACGTTTTTGGCTGACTTGTTCTTCCTGTTGATGCCACATCCCCTTCCTCATGGAGATAAGAGTAAAAAAAGAAAAGAAAAAAGAAATTAAAAAAAAGAAATCACTCTCAGGTTTCTTAAAATACATCCCACCTTGCTTTGGGCTGGTTTTGATTGGCTTCTGTATAATTAGTTCCTGCTCACAGTTTCTGTGATAATTGCACTCTCTATTAATTGAGCATATATTGCACTCCATGCAGTCAGCAAGCGATGAAGCTGTCAGTATTTTGTTAGCTATTACACTGCCTTATTCTTATGGGCTGTTTGATATCAATAACAAATTGGTCAATTTATATGTCATAAATAAGATTAAAAACCCCTGTTTTATCAGCTGGAGAGAAAAATACTGTTATCTTGCTTGACAAAATGCTTGTACTAAGATTCCCAGTGCCTTTTGGCAGGAATCCTTCAGAGCAGATGTATTCCTTCTATTGGGCACCATTTGGTTCAATTATTCTTAATGTTTAATGGCAGAATAATTGGACCAAATGGTAATATATACTCCAATAAAGTACTTTCATCAAATGCTTTAATTGCTGGATCTCTGTAACTGCAGTGCTGAGTTCTTTGTTCTGCTTATTGACATTTGACAGACCATGATCTTAACACATTACTTCCATAAATCTCTTGACAGGTTTTATCAGAGGTGAGCACTAAACCCATGGAAGCCAGTCCTCTTCTGGGAAATGGGCTGGGAAACAAGAACAAATAGGGGAAAAATCTAAGGGACTTAAAGCTGCTCTATCACAAGCCCGGGCACTTCTGCACAGCCACCTTAGAAAAGAGCAGGAAGCGCGAGGGTGGCCGTGCTCGTTCTGTGCATTAAAGACATGCTCCAAATCTCTTCCTCCTGCTAGTGAGCAGCTTAGGCTAAGTGGCCAAGCAACTTCTTATTTTCTACTCACCGGGCATTTAAAGTCTTGTGTTCAAAGTCCTTCCTCGGGCAAATCTCTCACCAAACTGATGAGAGCTGTGACAGTGATAACACGGGGTTTGATCCACACTCCATGGAGTCAGCATAGTCTAGTGATGAAAACAAAGGTCCAACACCCTCCTGATCCTCCCCTGGTGTTCTGGATTATTTGGCTACTAGGAAACGAGCTGCAGGAGGATGCCAGGAGGTGGAGTGAGCAGAGGGGAGGTGCAGAGCCAGAGCAGAGACTGTAGGAAGGGGATGGATAACTGTCTTCACCTTCTGCTGCAAGTTGCAAATAAGCCATCTATCGCCAGGGCCTGATGGGGAGAAGGAATGGCTTTACAAGACAGGGGTGGGTTTACAAACCAGGAAAGCATCGCTGGCTTTTCAAGGCACTGCCTGACTTCAGTGATGGTTTTTTTGGATGACTCCGGGTACAATGGACCCTTGGGCACTGATCAGGGCTCCTCGCTGCCAGGCACAGGACACGGCAATCCATTTGTCATGCGTTCAGAAACGGCCAGAAGCCAGGAAGGAGGAGATGAAGCCACTTTGTTCCTGCTTCTGGGAAATTCTCAGGCTATGAATACTGACAGATTTTATTTTTAAACTGAGATAGGGGGAAAGCACAGCAATACTTGCCAGTGTTACCTGCGCTCATGTAGCCGTGTCCTGGTTTTCACACCATCGACATCACAGCAGCCACCACACTGGTTCCAGTAAGTGCACCAGTTCTGGGACCTTGTGCAAGCAGGTAACATCCCATTACTGCAAAAACAGGGACTGTCCAGGAGGATTGCAGCAGCAGAGAAGACAGCAAGAAAAATGAGTCCCTCCTGGGTCACCAAACAGCCCTGCTCTGCTGCTTTAACTCCGGACACTGAGCAAACAGTAAAGTGGTGCAAAATCCCTCGTGAAGAATTCTGTCAGGGATTGTTAGAGGATTAAACAGAGACGAAGAAAAGGAGAAGAGATGCATTTTTAAATCTTGTCAATTAGTTTCTAATTGCTGGCATCCAGCCAGTCTGGAAAGGGAGGGAAAGGATGGGAGCAGAGGGGCTGCAGCAGCTGCTCCCACTGCAGAGATTTCCCTCATGGGAAAATCAAAAGTTGAAACAGAAATGCCAGAGGTGCTCTGGCTGTGAGGGCAGCCTTTGCACAGCACTCCTACTTTATTACTTAGGCCTGAGAAGTGAAATATTACACTGTTATGGAAGTTTTTACTGTGCCTAAATCATAGTAGAATTTTATCAGAAGGTTGTTTTGTTTTTACCAACCTGGTTTCTTCTGTCCTTTCTGAGGGAAGTCAGAATCTATGAAAATCGAAGGGAGAAAGTGTGGTGGAAAAATTCTACACATTAAAATTTTCACCACAAGGCATTATCCTGGGATCTTTTGGCTCCAAAAATCAGCTTTGACAGTTCAGTCATGAACAACTCTAAATGTTATCCAAATATTCACACTTCAAGTTTTCATTTTACCAAGAGTTAGAACTTCCAGTAAAAGCTTTCAGACAAAAATTCCCAATCAACAAATACAGCAAATTATGTTTCACCTGTCTTTGTAAGGTCACATAACTCCCCGAGCAGTCCCATTAACAACTGTTGCTGCCCCTGACGGAGTGCTGCAAACACAGCAAGACTTAGCTAACATTCACAGAAAGTGTCTTTGGTGCATCAACAGTGTGTTCAGAGTAAACTCTGGTTTTCATCCTCCACAGCTGAAAGGTTTATTATATCCATTCTGTAACATACATCAATTTTAACATTGCTTTTCTACAGCAGAGGTTTCTACAGTGACTGGATTCAAGACATATAAGCAGAAGACACTTTCAAAAGGCGTCTTTCCACAGTTTCCATCACCCACCCTGTGAAAACATCAGGCAGAGAGACCTGCTGAGCACATTTCCAGTTGAGAGGCAGCTCAGCTTCACTGAAACAAGAGGCATTTACAAGCATGGTGAATCTCAGCCACCTTTCCCTAGTGTTAGAACAGACGTGGCACTGCTGCTCTAAGAGAGGAGAGGGAGTTATTGCAAACTTTTAAAGCAGCACCTACTCTTGAGCTGCCAAATTAATGTTTTATTATGAACCACATATTCTGAGTTAGGGAAGGGAAGAGCTGGGATATCTGTAGAGAGAGCACAGCTGGTCCTGAATGCACTTTCTGAAATACTTGCCTTTAAAACCGATCTTAGAAGAGGCTCGAACAGCGTGTGTGTGGTTCTGTTACACCAGGAACAGACAGCAAAGAAAAAGAGACCCTGCATCAAAGTCCTGTTGTACAGGCTGCAAACCTGGGCTTTGCTTCTGCTGGCATTGCTGCACTTCCAGTTCTTTGCAAGATCTGGAAACCACTAGGGCAGAACTCAGGAAGTGATGTGAAAAAGCTCAAGCTTAATGATGAAGCCTGGAAATCAATTGTTAGAAGGAGGCACTGCTCTGGCAGACCCCTCCGTGTCTTGTGAAAGCAAGCTGTTCTCAAAGGACGGCCTCCTGAGGATGGAGACGGGCATTTCCCAACTAGAAAAGCCAATGCAGCTGTCGTGCAAGAGCAAACTGGCTTCAGCAGACAGAGCTTGACAGCCAGAATTCTTTAGGCTTGTGAGCAGCAATTTCTTCAATGGGTATAATCCAAAGTAGAGTGGAAAAATCGATAGATGGATAACGGTTAAGGAAGTCAATAGGATTGAAGCTCTAAGACTGAGTTGTACAAATGGAGAACTGACACTGACACTGGTCTGCCATTGTTCTCAAAAGTTATGTCTTGACGAGAAAGCACTCAGCATTGTGGATGGTGGCATGAGAGCAGCAATATCCTACACCCATCATGGTGAGAGTGGAAAAAAGATTCATTCTCTTGCAAGTGACATTCTGCACATCTGAGAAAATTTACTTTCTGCTCCGAGTATTCTCTGAAGCAAATTTAAGGACTGATTAGCAGATGTTCAGTGGAAAAGCTGTGGAGGTGTGTTATGCCAAACATTTCACCAGGGCTATGAGACAATAGTTACGGAAAATTAAATGCAAAATAATTTGTTGCTTCATTTTCCCCGGGTTTTGCACACGCTTGTTTAGAGCTCGACTCAGAGGGGATTAACATCTTCTCATGTGAAGTGTTGTTCCTCCTGCTGTACAATATGGGAAAAGCATTTGGGAAAACACTAGAAGTCACTGGCACTAAGGGCTTTCCAGTAACTCAGGTACTTGGGGTTTAGGCTGAGCTGTTCTCTTCAATGAAGCTGAACTTGAGCAAATGGACGTTAAGGAGGTTCAAGAATAGTATTGGGAATTTAACTGACTTCCTATTAATATTGGTTTCTTTGGGCCAACCCTAGCAATTTCTATGGACAACAGCCAGAAATGCTCCTAGGAATACCACAGTTAGAATTCCTAAAACGCCCTTATTTTCATATTCCCATCAGAAAACCAAAACCTAAAAGGCACAGTGAGAAATTCCATCAGCCCCAGTGTGAGGAAACACCAGGGCGAGTTCACAGCTCAGCTTTCCCAAAGATCTCCAGGAGCTCCTTGCACAGAGGTGCCAACACCAACTGGCTTTCCTGGCACCTTTTGAGAGGTGAACCAAGCACATCCTAACAACATGCACAGGAGCAGAGGATTTGAGGCCAACCATCATCTAATGACAGAGAAAGGATTTACATCTTCATAGCAAAGCTTGAATTTGTCTGTACATGGCAAAAAGGTACAAAAGGGCCAGACCCACGCCTATCTGCATTTGCTATGCAAACCTCATCTCACTCAACACTTGGTGGCAGAGGAAGAATGAGCCCTTTGATGCTCCATGGTAGAGCTCCTGGGCTCCTGTTGAAATGCAGCACAGCTCCAAAGCTGCAGGCTGGCTGTTCGCTCCCCTACAGACCAGGATATTACAGCAGTAGGAGATTAACACCACCCTACTGCCAATTTTGAATGAAGCCTCTGGTCACAGGTAGCTGGGCTAAAGGTCTGGTTTGCTAAGCAAGCAGCCCAGGTAAGTCAGCCACCAAATACAATTTATTTCCTGAACTGTGCTGCCTTGCAGGGTAAAGTCTTTTAGTAAAAGCAAAAGGAAGGAGAGTTGTTACAGGGAGTGAGCTGCTGTGTACTGGCCAGCATTTGGTCAGGGAGTCAAACAAAGCAATGCTCATGAACAAAATGGCATTTTCTAAACCCCTGGACTGACCCATCTGTGAAACAAAGGAGGAATGTCTCTCCTAAGTACTTGCTGCAATGCCCTTTCTTGCCTGTTATTTTTTATTTCTGTTTTGGAGTGGCTGGAGAGCAGCAATCGGCACCAAGCTGTAAAGAGGCTGCCACATGCAATTACAGAGGGAAAGTCTTGAAGGACACGGCACTGAAGCAGAGAGACATTTGAAATAAACTTAAAGGGAACAGCTTTGTTTAGCTGTGTGGCCTTTCGCTGCCCTGTAATTCTTTATGTCTATTATAATAGAAAGATCAAATTTCTCATTTTCCCATCTCTGTATCTAGAGAAATGCAAAACCTCGTGCACTTGATCTTTCCAACCCTTCTTTTCCCAGATTCACGTCCTGATACTTTGTCACTGTCACCTCTCTGATGGTGGCCTGCTTGCCTGCGTGCCCGTGTTCAGAAGAGCTGCTCTGCTAAATGTAAGGGACCCAGTTTCCAAACCCCATCATGCTGCACATCCCAACACCACTTTATTTGTGGAATAACCTGTTTCTGTCAGTTGCTTCCTTCTCTCCAGGCTTGACTACCCCTGCTAGATTTCACTACAAAGTAGCTTGGATTTAATTGGGAATTGAGGTTCAGGCTATTTCCCTGCCAATGCAGGTGCAAGGAGGTCCAGAATGATGCATTTCCTGTTCCAAAGTGATGAGAGAAGGGAATACTGTCCTCGTGGCGCTGCTCTTGCGTTCTCCTTCTTGGTGATGTGGGAGTACTTCAAGGAGGGCAGAGGTGGGAAACCACCACCACTCCCATGTGGAGGTTCTTCCTTCCAAGTAGTGAGAGATGCAGAAGGCATGTTGAGCAAAGCCTTCCCTGAGGCCCAGCCAGGATCCACCTGCCAATCCCATCCAGCCCCTATGGGTTTCCTGCAGGTTTTTTGCCCTATGCTTGACCATCAAGGCCATTTTGTACTTACATAAACAGCAGTCTGAGGTTATCCACACACCAGAATGGAGTGAGTCCTGTCTCCAGCCTAGCACTGTGATACAAGATATGCAGAAAAGTTTTGTCCTCTTCAGTGTTTGAAGTCCTGTAGAAAAGGAATGGCCCTAAGACACGGGGAGCATCATATGCTATGCAATACTCTATTATGACTGTCTCTTCACCACTCAGCACCCACAAACACAGGCAGGATAGGGAATGCAAAAGGCCAAATTCACACATGCACTAAAGATCTTTCTGCAGTCTGCAGGACGTTGTTATCAGTTCTTGGATAAGTTAAATCTTATCTCATAGTATTTATCTCTGAGGAACAACATGCATTAATCCATGTATACTTTCATTTTTTAATCTTTAGCTGGTACTTTGTGAGGCTGAACAAAGACACAGACGCATTCAGGATTCTACCAAGGGTGCATCTGTCTCCAGATGAAAGGAGTCTGACATCAAACTGACTGCAGCTGGGACAAAAAAAGTTTTAAATCACCACGATCAACACAAGTTTTGCACCAAAGTACAAATACACATATCATGACTTCCTCTGGGTGACAGGCAAATCCTGTTATTCTACTTATGAATGGGCCTCATTAAGTGGAAAAAAAATTTTTGGTGCAACCTGTTCCTGTTTAAATTAAAGATATTAAAGTTGATAGATACCCCTAATTCTCTGCTCAGCCTTTTATACATTGCAATAACACTGCTCCTATTGTTAGAGAAAGTCTTGAGTTTGCATAATCTGCTTTTCATTTCCCTGGCAGCTGCAGATCATTCTTGGTGACTAAACTGAAAACTGTTTCTTTCATGAATCCACCAGATCTGTCCTTTCTCCTCTCCATATCGAGAAGTTCGGAAGAAAACAAGAAATCAAAATCTTACCAACAAGGATTAAATCCTGTCAAATCAGGCTGGAAGGTGACCTCATCCATCCCTCTGCCCCGAGGAAAAGATCAACATCCCTGACAGATGCTCACCTAACTCTAAAATACATCCATTGATGATTTCACAGCCCATTCCTTGGTCACCTCACGGCTACGAGTTTATTCTAAATGTCCCTTACCACAGACAAAGCTCCTCACTGCTTGTCCCGTCCACACTGGACTTGAGGATGACTATTTCTCCTTGAAGAGTATTTCTTCTCACTTTGAAAGAGCCCTTTACATTCGTGTCAGGCTTTCCCATGCTCTTCACTCCTCGTAGCTCTTATGAACATATCTGCACGCAATTTTTCTGAAACACAGCCGAAAGGCAAGTCAGGCTGCTCCTTGGCCTGTTCCTGCTCCTGCGTTTGTCTGGAAGCAAGGAGGCCTCCCCGGACAGCAAGGGGCAGGGTGGGAAGAGGCACTGAGAGGGCTCTAGGATGGCATTTAGGCTGGTGTGCACCAGCCATACTTGGTTGCTGATGCCTGCAGGTGGCACAGCACTAGGCTGGTGCTGGCAGACAGGCTGAGTGAAGCACTTCCAGTTCCCAAGCAGGCAGCTGGGTGTTCACACGACACATCCATTTCCAAACCCACCAGCCCCAGCACACAAAGCTAACAAAGCTCAGCAGGGTGGACTCTGTCATCACTGAGGGAGACACCATAAACAGTGAGGAAGAACAGAGACTGAGCTACATGGGTGCTAAAGCAGGTGTAAAGGAAAGCAGAAGTTTAATAGAAGAGGAAAGAATCTGAGATGATAGTTCAAAACATGCAATGACCTGTTTTCCCCCGCTAGCAAAGGCTAGAGCTAACCTTGACTTCAAAAGAAACTCCAATTTTCCAAAACTCAGCAAAAACTAAAATCAGGCAGGAAACCTCACCATCAGTTCCCAGGCTGACAAGCGAACACCAGCATTCTACATATCATGTAATAAAGCACCAAACCCAGGAGGGTTTAGATTTCTGTAACTGAGTTGACAGCTTTTATTACAGGGCATGGTTTTACCAGCACCAAGCCGTGTGCACACAGACTCATCTAGCCCAGCCCTACTTTTCAGGCCACCCTTCACACACTCAGCAAGTACTATGTAGCATCCAGCACAAGGGAACCACCCAGGCCAAACTGACACGTATATCAGAGACTATTTTAAGTGCCCACATCTGAAAACCCCCGAGGTCACCAAGCCAGGCTGTCCCTGGAGAGTAAGGCAAGGGGCACAGCACTGCTCCTGACCGGGGGAGTGGATTCGGCTGTGAGGGGACAGCCCTGCTCGGGATCCCATCTGGTGACTGATTTGCACCAACAAGCGGCTCCGATCACAGCAATTTTGCATGAGAGCAGGTGCTTTCCTGGATGTAGGGAAGAACAGCCCTGACAAAGAGGACAGTAAATGCACATTAAGGATGTTACTCCAGAAGTTCCAGCTATTACACTTTCACTGTGAGAATTTAAAGGTATCTTGTTATAGATGTAACACAATGGCAGCATTAATAGTTTCTTCCTAGTTTCCCTTCTAAGTGCCCAGTCCAGCAGAGCTTTATTAACAAAGGTTGGCATGTCAGCATTTAAAGGCTAACTAAATCCCACTTAAAACTTTCACAAAGGGGATTAACTGGAACTTTCTCACTGCTGACACCGCTGTTCACTTTCTGCAGGAGGGACAATTCCCATGTGTGTGCCTTTTGGGTGTAAGCTGTAACGGGCCAGCTGGAATTGAGCTTGGATCCAGCCCCAGCTGCCGAGGATGGCAAACCATGCTCTTGCCAGGCTGCACTCTGCAAGCTTCAGCAAAAACAAAAGCACCACTTCTAGACATCACACTCACTTCCAAATCATAACAGCTAAAATCACAGGAAATATAACTAAAATGCCTTTCCAAGGGAGACCCCACTTAACTTTACATATTTCCCACACATAGAGAAATGCCCCACGCAAATAAAACCAAACGAGCTCACAAGGCCACAGCAAGCCAACTGAACACAGCAAGCAAACCTCTGGATCCAGAGAGCAAACAGCATCCTAGCATGAGGGAAACACCAGACGTCCAAAACCACAACCAAGGAGCTTATGACATTTTCCATATGGTATCTGAAAATTTAAAATTACTGTTCTGTATATGGCTCGAGAGCAGTAAAACGGGTACGCACTGTCATTATGCTACATATAAGAAAAGATATACATAGAGATAAAATTATTTGTATTTTAGATAGAAAGGATGTATATAAGGACATAACAATACTACCAATGGAAACTGAATTCCTATGCATCTCATTTCACCTACCTGTAATAAAATGCTGAATGGGAAAACACAATACAACAGACAAATTAAAGTTTTCTATTTTATACAAAGGATAAAGTCATTAAATGAGTTCATTTTTACATTTATTTGATGAAAGTGTGGACGCAGTGTTAATTTACAGAATAATAATCATGTACGCACACAATGAAAGGTTTTGAGACCAGGTTTGGTACACAGTGTGTGACAACATTGCATACACAGTTCTTCCACAGAATGCTTCTATTTCCAGTATTAAAATATATAAAACAGAGTGTGACTTTTCTCTTTATTGTGGTGAGGTAAACATTTCTTCAAAGCAGTTGTGCTTCTATGCACCTTCACGAGAAACGCTAACGATTCCCTTCTCTTTCATTCAGTCAATAAGTACAAACCTAGTGGCATATTTATTGCTGTTCTAATGGTCATACATTTTTTCCTTGAGCAATATGTAGAGAAAGGAATTGAGAAGCAAAAACTTGCAGTAATTGATGATAGCAACCTACCTATACTATTTGTGACAAGAGTCAGAGATTAGTGCAGATAATTTATTGTGAATGTAACAGTTTTAATGGAAATGTCAAGAAAAATTTATTTACATTTTTCTAAGTAGAATATGGTATTGATTAGAGCTGCTCAAAAATCACAATTAAGAATTTATTAGACAAATTTTTACCTCTCTACCCATTTACAAGACCAGATCATAATATCCACTCATTTGTTCACTGTTCAAATTTATTGATGATTTTCAGCATGCAGTTCCTGGGCTGAGGAAGATTTGAACTGAGTTGTTTAGTTACACAAGCCATTTGGTATTGTCTGCTGTTCCCTGGATGAATGATCTGTGTAACTAAGAGCTTGAATTTTGACTGTTACAAAAGAATATATAACCAAAACAAATCTCAGTCAATATCTTGAGTACTGAAACCTATATTTTTTTTCTTGTATGCATTTTTACTGATGCCTGAGAAATCAAATACTTTAAAAATGGAAAAGTTAATTTGTGTTTTATTCCAAATAAATCAGAGATGGTTTTTTGAAGTTATATAAATTGAAGAATACTCTATGCTCCTGACAGAAAACTGCTTCAGGTTCACATCTTATTTTAAAACCTCACAGCTTATGAAAGAGGTTATTTTAAAAAGTTAGCAGCCATTTTTTTACTGGCAGACACATCCTCCTAGAGCTCTCTGTATGGCACTGTTACACCTCATTTCCAAATACAAGAAAATAAAGTTAATCACATTTTCCAGCTTGTAGGCACAGTGTAAGAATGGAAGGTCCTTTCACTACCAAGTATTCAATCCCTTTTCCTATTGTGAGGTATATTTTGGCATCTACAAAAGAAAATCTTCTTAAGGCAAAATATGTGATTTCTAAAAAAGAAATAAAGATTATTCATTTGAATAAAAATAGATATCGTAAGCACAATTTTTTACATTATTGTAAAAGTCCATAAAAAATATAAACTCATTAGTACTTTGCTGACTCTTTACAATATAAAAAAAGAATGAAAATATCATGAAAAAGGTGAACTAAATGTGCTTGATTAAAGAACAATCCTGTCGGTAGAAGTAAATTATTAATTATTGCATCTTATCATGAGTTTATCAGTGACAATTTTGGAAGGAAAACAGAAATCTTTATGAAGTGAAGTATTACTTATTACAGTTCTGAATAACGAAATTAGCAAAATTAGACGAGGACACATAAAACTTTCAAGAATGTAGCTGCAAAATTTCTGAGGCCTAATTTGCAAGCCTAGGGCCTGAGATTGCCAGCTATCAGAAATTAAGTGCACCAACTGCTAAGAAAAGCTCCACTACTCCTCTCTGAATCAACATTAGGAATGATGTCTTGTGAAACACACATGCTTTCCATCAGAAGACCTTAAAGTTGTTATTTTTTGGCCACACTAGCCACTGCCTTCTTTGCTGCGTCCTCAAGGTCATTTGCTGACGTGATGGGGAGTCCACTTTCATTCAGAATACGCTGGGCTTCATGAACATTCGTTCCTAAAAAAGAATACTGACTATAATTAGTAATTAATATTAATGAATAAATCAGCATCTTCAATTAAATCTCTATAAAAGTAGTTAATGCTTCAAACTACACATCAGTTCAGTTTAACAACAGATCCAATGAGTGGTTCAGGCTGCGCTGAGAAATTAGGGACTCTTAATTTCAATGACAATTTTGACAGAGAATGCAATCTGATAACAGCCCTTGCATCCACAAGAGGGGTTTTGTGAAGATCAGAGGGTCAAGAGCCACCAGTCAGTAGAGACATCCAGCAAGAGCAGCCGATAATGGATCTTGTATCAGGCCTTTAAGTCACTCAGAAGATTTAATGTATTCGTTAACAACAATCGGGGACAGCTAATCAGCAGTGAATCAACAACAACTAAAATTCACCCATGTTAACAGTAAAGTGCAAAATGGCCTATTGAAACACCAAAGATCTGGGTAACCCTGAAAGATCTGACTGGTTCGGAGCTGCTCTTGCATATGCTTTTTTGCACTTGTGCTGGAAAGGGGTCTGTGAAACGTTCAGCATGACACCGTCCCCTCTTCTGCCACTGCGCTAAACTTTCCCACGTTGATGGAGACTGCACAGCTCTACCATTTTGAACATAAAGAGCTCAGATTTAGCCAACAGACTCTAGGCATAATAAAGAGAAAAATACAATCAAAAAAATACTTCAGGCAAGCATGTTTTTCCCATGTGTAAGAGATAAGTGTATGAATTGAAGCTCATTCCTGACAGAGAACAAAAGACAAACAGCAACTATGAATTCTCCAGAGCTTTCTCCAGCAAAGCCAAGTGATAGTTTTGATTGCTGATGGGCTCTGCACCAAAGAGTCTCCAGTCAGAACCCAACTGAGGAACTGGAACCCATAATTTGGAATCACACTACCCATCACAGGCACAAGACCCAGAGCTGATCATCTTTAAGATCAATTCCACCCCCCTCCTCCTCTTTCCACAAGTTCCTTGTTATTTGCCATGTCAAAATGCTTAATTACTTTGTAATTAATAGACCTAGCAAAATGAATTTTAATTATATTTGGAGCTATAAAGTAATTACACCCTTAATTATTAACCAAGCAAGAAGCACAGTCTTTACTGTGCAACTTCTAGAATGTTCATTTTAAAGAGAGATTTTGGGTTTCTGGCAGACTTTACAAGACGACTGAAATTGTACAGCAGAAGTAGAGAAATTCCAAAGTCTTGTCATCAGCATGCTCAATCTAAGAGCCTCATTCTGGACACTGAAAGAGATCAAAGACACCTCTGTCGCACACTGGGATAGGAGAGGTGGGTGTCTGGCTGAGGAATGTGGGGCCTCAGGTGCCAGATTTTGAAAAGCACTGGCAGAAGAGGTCATGCTTCCCATTGACAGGCAGAGGACACGCAGTGAGACTCATGTAGGAAGGTCAAAGACATCCAAAATCTCTGACAGATGGGAAATTTGGTTGCATAGTAACATCCAGAACTGTACAGGACAGTAAAGGATATTATGGTCAAAAAAAGAGCATAATAGTTGATGTTTTTATCAACCACCCTATATGATGTAGCGTGGAAGCTGCTCTTTGCCAGTACAGAACTGTACAGGGCAATCAGAAGGCATTCAGAAGTTCTCTTCCCTGTTAAGCTGCTCACATTTGTATAGTGATTCCCATCAAGTCTTGAAGGCTTTATCAATTATTTAGATATAAATGTGATAAACATTTAAAACAGTCAAGATTTCACCAATGTCTGAAACAGGATTCTACAAGAACAAGTGTGGTGAGCAGGAAACAATAGGAAGACAGAAAATTTTTCCCGGAACTTTTCCCACAGACAAAATACTACACTGTCTGTGACAGCCACGCATTTAAAACTAACTTTTGCTCTTCACTAAGTGGCCAATATTAATTTACCCACAGGTAAGAGTGTGAAAAAGACATTGGGTCTATTCTGTACTGCGTTGCTCTACAGACCAGTTGTCTACATGCATTACAAAATCAATATGAAACACAGTCCACTAAGAAGTGAGAGGGGAGATCTGCAGACAAATGAAAATATGAAAGCTGAAAAAAACCTCACTCCATTCAAAAAAGTAAGGGTACACATGGTATTTATCAAATAAAATACTGCTTTATAGGCAGGTCATACAACTAAACATATTTTTCAGCAAGGATTTATTTTGCTGTAATTTTCCTTTTTTAATGACAGATTTCATCCATTGTGATAAATATTTTAGATATATCAAGAATACAGAAATTATAATGAGAATCTGCTGAAAGCAGACATAAGACCTGATATTAAATGTTCAGAAAACACTGGAAACATTTAAGAACCTAAAAAGGGCAGCCTCTTACTGCAGCAGATGTTAAAATGAAGAAATAACTAATCCCCTTATTCTAGCATTAAACTCCTGCCACTGGATGGTGTCAGAGAACTGTAAACAGAATTCCATGCACAAGCAATCAAAATAAACTGCCCTTCTCCTACATGGAGAAATGGTGAAAACTCAAAGGGCTGAAGGTGATGGGGCTTTTATTGTTGTGTGTGCGTGGGTTGCTTGTGGGGGGTTTTGTTGTTGTTTGCTTGTTTTTAAGCTTGGCTCCTATTAAGGGATCATAAAAAGAAGCTTCTTCCTTCTGACTTGTATTACTGTCACTGCCACGCTAAGGAAAAACAGGAAAGATATAATTTTATCAGCTGATCCTTTCAGGCTTTTTAATCTAAATATCCTCCTCCTGAAACCTGGGTTCCAAAACAGCCTCGCTGGCTACGTACATACAATTGCTTACATTTACACTTCTATTGCCTTGAAATCTCCGCTTTCACTACCGAAGCGAATCAATTTAACTCATTACCTAAAAATCCTAGTAATAAATATTCTATCTAAAGCACATCTCTATAAACTGTGAGATTATACCAGCACACATTGTTACAAATGAGTTAAGAGGACTGCATAGGCTGAATGAAAACAAACAAATAAAACATGCCCAACCGTACTCCAACCAGATTTTGATGCCATTCATTTATTCACTTGCGCTCTCATAAAAGCATTAGGCACAAGGTAAATTGCCACTGTTTAATGCTGATGGCTGGAGAAGATGCAAGACTGCATTGCCATTTCTAACTTTTCAGGTAAGTAAGATATAAGGGAAGAAGACACAGTTATATTCATTTGGTATGCCCTAAGAAAGACAAGACCAGTGTAAAAAATACTCTGATCTATTCAAAAGATTCTGCTAAAACAAAATATTTCATGATATGCAGTATGTCCGACACTATTATTGATGTGAACATATTGATCATGTTACAGTATCAATAGCAATGGTTCAGTTTTGAGATCACACAATCATAGAATCGTCTTGTTGGAAAAGATCTTCGAGATCATCGAGTCCAACCATACCTGTCCACTACTAAACCATGTCCCTAAGAAACTCATCAATCCATTTTTTAGACACCTCCAGGGATGGTGACTCAACCACCTCCCTGGGCAATCTATTCCAGTACATGACCACTCTTTCAGTAAGGAAATTTTTCATAATATCCAGTCTAAACCTGCCCTGGTGCAACTTATGGCCATTTCCTCTTGTCCTATCACCTGTCACTTGGGAGAAGAGACCAACACACACCTTGTTACCACCTCCTTTCAGGCGGTTGTAGACAGTGATCAAGTCTCCCTTCAGCCTCCTCTTCTCCAGGCTAAACAACCCCAGTTCCCACAGCCGCTCCTCATAGGACTTGTTCTCCAGACCCTTCACCAGCTTCGCTGCCCTCCTCTGGACACGCTCCAGCACCTCAATATCTTTCCTGTAATGAGGGGCCCAGAAAGCTACACTGAGGAGCACACAGAGAGCTAAATTTCCCCCCTTCAGCTTGGTTCCCAGTCATGTTATTTCTGCCAACCCACAAGAGAGAACCTCACAGTCTCTCGGGTCTCAATGACAGAAGTACTGGAGAATAAGGGCAAGGTTTAAAGTTTATCACTAGGCAACCTTCACTCAGCATTTGAGAGGAGGTTTGCTAGTGATAAGCTTTAATTAATCATCTTTAGCTGGGGAACCTACGAAGTTTTGGTGGCTCATGCACCTTGTAGCTGTTGGCTCTGCAGTTGAGAATAAATCAACACTCACTGCCCACTTATAAGAGATAATTGAACACTTTCTATTCAGTACACAGCATTTGTCCTTTTCTATCTTAAACTTTTCCCAAATATTCTAATCTTTTCCCTCTGTCCCATGTTGACATCCAAACTGGGAAAGACTCAAGCACATTTAAATTTGTGCTGAATGTTTAAAGCCAAAATACTGAAAAAGTTGATACAAATAAAGTTTTAAACGTGACTTTGCAATTCCCCATTCTTCTCCTGATAGGCAATTAGGGATACTGAAAATCCCAGGCATGCATACTAAAATGTATTTGTGAGCAAGCTGTACAAACTGAAGCAAAACTGCACTTGCGTGTAAAAGATTTCCGAACACATTAAAGAAAACCATTAGATACTGAAGAACACAGAAGGTTACGAATCACATGACTCAAAATATAATAGGAAATTTTGTATTCAGACATTTGAATACAAGCCAATTTGCTTTTAGCTGTGTTTCAATATGTTAAGTAGTCCTAATTCTTCCTAATTCTTCTTGTCTTATGACCAGAGAAGTACAGAATCCATTTGTTGAAAGAGAGAGAATGTAAAATTTCTAGCATAGGAAGATGGCATCTAATTCAAAATTCTTTTTTATTCTTTGCTCTAACTCTGCACTACATAAGTGAGAAACAGGGTTTGGCTTCCACTCAGCGCTCTTAGTTTGCACAAAACTTAATTGAAGTACATTACACTTTAAAGGGCAAAAAATGCTGCATAAAACCAGCAGAAATTAGTGTTCTACATCTGTAAAAGATAAAATTTGGAATATGTGGTGTCTCCATTTGTCCCTGAGCTTTTTAAACAACAATAATCCTGCGTCTCAGCCGGCGAGTTCTTTACCGATGAGGCAAGTAAATTCATGTAATTATAAAGTTACCATTTTCAAATGGGAGAGTAATCCTTTCTTTATCCACTGGTAAAACAGCTTGTAATTATTATACAACCGAGAACAAAGATTTGTGCACAGAACCCTGCTAAATCAAGACAGATTTGACTGATTAAAACTCTAGTCATCAAGACATTTGTAATACAGTGCATGTGGGTAGAGAGTCTTTAAAGTGCGGGTCACAAATCTGTTAGATTTATGGGAATAAATCATGAACCTTCTGTTGGAAAAATGTTCAAAATGGAAATTCAAAAAAGTGCTTGTCCTTTTTTTTTCCTTTTGAAGTGTAAAATGTTACTGGCGATCTTTTAAAAAGTCTTGGGTAGCCTTATTACCTCCACTGTACTCATTATTAATTCAAAATCCTTATATGTTTGGGTAACCCGGTGTGAGTTCAAAGAAGAACAACGAAGATGATTAAAAATCCAGAGGGATTGATTTCTGAGGAAAGATTAAAAGAACCAAATATATATATTTTCCTTGGTTGGGTGTTGAAGGAGGCAGAAAAAGAAGGAGTTAGAAACTAAGAGTTTCCAAGTGCAACGTCTGAAGGCTATAAACAACACAGCTCCTCATTTAGGATAACCTGACAGGAAACACCAGGAATAAGAGAAGGACTTAAAAAACTTTTGAGATAAATATTATGCAAAATACAGCAAACTCTCTGCTGCACTATGCCAGGACCAAGTTTCCTATAGAAAATATGGTATTTTCATCTCTGGAGTCAGCAGCTACTCTAGGAGAACCATTATTACGTACATAATAAAGAATAAACAGTCATGGGAAGATGACCAAGAAAAGATGTTTGCATTAAAATCCGTGTTAGATATTCTGAAGAACCTGCTTCGGCCTCAGTGGATGAAGCAGCAAACAACTCTCATAAAGGTTACAGACACAAGAGAACAGGCACCATACACCAACCTCTGCAGAGGTGACTGCAACCCCCAGGCAGAAGTTGTCCCATTCCACATCCTTTCCAGACAAAGTCCACAGCGCAGTAGCACTGGGACTCTCCTCGTTCAGCCCAGAGACTGCTTTGCTTCTTGCAATCTCCCAGAAGTCATGAAAAAGAAAAATTCACCCTTACTTGTGCACAATGTTGGAAGTATCAAAAATAGTGGGGAAAGATCAAGAAAACCCAGTGGTAGATCTAACAGGCTCCAGTTTAAAATGAGCAAGTTGCTCTTCCTGTTTCTCTTACACTGGTTTCAGATATCGCAACAGAAACAACTTGTTCATAAGGAAAATCAACAGCTTTCCCAATATCTTCACTGAAAATACAACATCTACAATAGATGAGAAGTCTTGCAAATGTGACAGATAAAATTCTTCCCAGCTACGACAGATAGGGAAAGTTTTTGCTATGACAAAAAGCTAAACAACATTGCCTAGAACTGACAAACAATGAGATTTTCTATTATAAGACTTCCCTGCTCTTAACCAACATCCATCAGTCCCTCCTGCATGCATATAAAACTACCCCCTTACTCTCTGAAGATGGTTAGTGGTGCTGCATCATCCAAAGAAAACTCTCACAATTTGCCTCTAAAACCCATTTTAGAATATTTACATCTTTCTGCACTCACTACAGCAAAAGTCTACCTCTGTTAAACCATGAATGCGCTTTGGAAAGCATTCAAACCCTGCAGTGAAACCCTGTAGATATTTTACAGGAGAGGATTGTATCTCACAGGCTGCAGTGATATGTGAACTATGTATAACGTGCAATGTGGTGTGAGAATGAGGGATGGGCAAACCCTGCTTAATTGTGAATGGCAAAAGAAGTATCCATCTAACCAAAGGGCTTCATGGGTAACCTGCATCTTCATGAGTCACAACTTTATTTTCTGAAAAGGAGAGTCTGGTGTATTCAGAACCATTTCCCCCTCCTTCACTGTAGTGTTAAAAATCAACTTCTTGTTTTGTATCTCTGGGACACAAAAGGGTGCATTCCCTCCTTTCACCACCAGCTCTAAGTGACAGGACGTTTGACTGCCTTTACACACACCTTAATATGAATATTCATGGTTTTGAGATCAGGCCTTAAATTAAGACAAACAGAAGCCACTAAAGCACATTTTCATTAAAGGGCAGAAGAATTTCCCTTCCTTCTTCAGTGCACTTTTCAAAAATTAGAGAGAGAACTCCATATCTCCTGCCATTACTTCAAAGCCAGTAAGTGCCAAGGAATGCTCTTCCTTACCTCTCTATTACTTTGTTTCCAGTTTAACAGTGCTGAATGTACTCAAAAAAAATTCCTTCCCATTATAAAATCTTCCTTTTTTAAAATGGGTTTTAGCTGGATTGGGTTATTGGGCAAAAAAAACACGTTACAGTAATCTCTCTCTCACAAATACTGTTCCTAATATCGTTCTTTTAATTATGATATTGGAGGAAATTTAAGGACATTATATGTTGCTGTAGGTTTAGCAATAATGGAATCACATTCAGTTAAAAGATCATTTGAAAAAGAAATACCTTCCAGTAAACAGAAACTTGCATTGAAATAATTTCTATTTGCAATGCAAATGTTACAAGGGGAAACATAATGCTTTCACTGCAAAATTTCACTGTTTCAAGTACCACCAGGGACACAGAAATACCTAAGGAAAGAGTTTATTGACTGCAGGTCATGCTACGGATGAAAAACTGCACATATTTCTATTATGCTGCACTAATCTGTTTAGAGCTTAGAGACCAAAGAAAGCCAGAGTAGATTACTTTGCACCTAAAGGACCATTTTTGTCTGAAACCATGAGCACTCACCTTCCAGTCTGACCACCAGAGGCACTTTCAGCTCAAGCTCTCGGCAGGCTTTGGTAATACCATTGGCTATGATGGCACAGTTCACAATCCCACCAAAAATGTTTACAAGTATTGCTTCAACCTGCAGGAAAGAAACAGAATAGGAAACAGGTGGGGGGGTTGTTTGTTTTTTTTTCATTTAAATAACCACAGCCAAAAGGTCCAAACCAGGGTACAAATCCCCCTCCATCAGGCAGATTCATAGAACCATGGAATGACTTGAATTGGAAGGGCCCAACAAGGATCATAGAGTCCAACTCCTAGCCCTGCGTAGGACAATCCCAACATTCACATCATGTCTCTGAGGGCATTGTTCAAAAGCTTCTTCAATATTGCCTCATTTATAGAAGATATAAGCATCACCTCTGTACTCAGAGAACTTGATTATGTGTCTATTTTTTCTGTATCCTGAAGTAGTCATTACCTGCCTTGGTCTAAACTGGCATCATAATCAATGTCATAAGTCACTATTACACAGAAAAGGAGAATTTCTACTGAGAAGCATAAATAAAAAGATTAAATAATCTACATTTTGGATTTTTTTACTGTACTGAATAATCCTCAGAGGTTGGAGCTCACAAAACACAGAGTATGAATATGCGGATGCACGTGTAATTAAATATTCATGTGGGCACTCCACAAAACAATCTGGATATGCACTTTATCATAAGCAGTACAGAGGAAAAGGTAATATACTTGCCCTGACTTGATAAAGAGGAGCAAAAATCCCTCCTAATTAACAAGGAAAGGCATGTAATGAAGAACATTCATTACAACAGATTAATTGATAACCTCAAAAACCTGCTATTCATCAGTTTCTGGAATCTAAAATTCCTGTCCCCAATTCACAACTAAATTATCCTTCACAACATAGAAGACATTAATACATACAAGGTATTAATATGGTTTCTTTCCACTTGGTAAGGTGATGTAATATTGAACCCAAGTTCATATACCAGGCTTCCCAGCATGGCTTATTAAATCAAGTGGGTTTGACCCAGGTGCAGCTGTGCTGTTTCTCACTCCACAGTGGGGCTAAGCCACAGCATTCGAGGTACTGTGCAATAAGCTTGCTGGGTGGCACAAACAAGCTTTGCCAGAATCACATCGACTCAAAATAAGACAAGATAAAGAGGGAATTAGATTTGAAGGAATAAAATATCACTGGATTTCGCTTGTGCATGATGTCAACCACAATTATGCTTAACTCATTGCACAAGATGAACAGATTCACTTTGTCCACCTCCAGGTAGGCAGACTCATACCAGCACCAAGAAAATTCCCTGCAGACATGCATGTTCATAGCTCTGCACAATCAGGTTTGATATTTCTCCACAGACACAACGTGACAATTAACTCCTGGGATGTGCAGTCACATACACATATTTGAAAGCTCACCACTGTCAGTAAAACTCTCATCCACAACACAGCAATAAAAGTGTAAGAAAATCTATAAAACTGTAAGAAAATCTCAACAAACACTTTACTTCCCACAAGAAATCTGCTCACTCTTTGAGCAGTACCCTAGACTGCAAAAACATCACTTCTTATAAGCACGTGCAGTGTTTACTTTGCACTATCAAACTCCAATGCTGGCACAACAGTCATAAACACAAGACAGCAAATGGAACCACCTCTTTGACATCTCTCTCATCACCTACTGTTCCTTCCACCTCCAAGGCTTCTCATGATGCCACCCCGAAGTGGCCACAACAGTTCCCACCTGAGCACATGGCCCCATTTTCTCCTCTCAGCTCTTCCACTAGACACCAACTCTTTCATCCAGTTTTCCAGTGCTGATGTGCTGGGATGCTGCATACCTTGCTACTTGTCTCCTCTTACTACTGGCAGCGGAGTCATCCATTTAAGGTTTGCTCACTCTTCTGAGCATCCTAATACTATAGGTAGAATTCTCACGTACCTTTTCAAATTACAAAACATCTCTAATGCTTTATAAATAGAACAATGTTTAATAAGAAACTCCCTTAAAAATCTTCTCCCTCCAAAATTAGCATGGTGATTGGGTGCATGATACCAACTGCTTCAGTTCATAAAGCTTGCACAGCAACATATGGGTGATGGTATGACTTCTGCATCACAGGCAGAGCACACTAGGGATCAGAAGGAAATTAATAATCCAGTCAAGTCAGAACACTCAATGTAATTAATTTTGTAATTCTATCTTACAGTTTAGATGTGGGCCAACAATGCCATGTTAAACACATGCATTTAACAGGTTAGGGTTTTCTGGACATCAAGTTGGTAATGCCATTGAAGGTTTTTATTTCACCTCTGCATTGTTACAAAATCCTTATCTGAGTAGAAGTTACCAACAGTGAAGCCTCAGAAGGCCCCTCCTCTGCCTTGCTCCTCCTGCTTGTGCATATGCAAACATTCTTGGTGTCAGGAGGAGAAAACACATAAAGTGAAAATCAAGCCCATCAAACTCTTATCACATTAACCCTCATGGTAAGGAGACTGCTTTGCAAAGCACTTTGATGTTAAAATACACTACTGAGGTACTCTATCAGCAGGACAAGCTACAGACACTGTTCCGCCCTCTCTAATACATGTTCCTAATGCAGGGACATTGCACCAGGCATGTGACAGATCAACTTAACCAAGTGTGTTTACATTGTTAGAGATAAGGAGGCGGATTTTATGCCCAGTACAGATACTTTAATTCCTAATGCAGACATTCTCATTTAAGGATCTGCTTTTCAGCTTTCAAGCTGAATTCTAATCAGGTCTCCTAATCCATTGGCAGCAAAAGGGGAAAAAAAATGTTGAAGGAAATGAGATGCAGCTTGGATAATTGATGTTTGTATGCTTGGCTTTAATAAAAATACACTGTTAAATTAGAGAGGAGTCTAAAAGGATTCAATCAATGAGAAACTGAATCAAGTAGAGAATTCAATCTTGGGTTTTATTGTAATCTTCCAAATAAGCCAAAAGATCAGTCCAAATGATGCCTGAGATTCACTTTAACTCTGCTGAACATTGTTTATATATGCTTCTGTAGCCTGACTAGATCTTGTATTTCCAGATGAAAGAACTTCAACATTCAGACCCAGTAGATGGATGAAAAGGTTTTCAGTATTTCATGTGCACAGAGAATGCACAACCTCTGTATTATTTAAGTCTGTAAGAAAAATTATCCTCCCATTGTACACCAGAACCATCACATATTGACATGCTCAGTATCTAATGTGTGCGAAACATTACATATTAAGAAGAGGGCAAACTGTCCACATACAGGACAGGTTACTCAATAGCATTATTGCTCTAATAACCATTCAGAGCCAAGAGCATGCCTTATAAAATTATTTTGTATTTCAGCAACATAATTAAGGAAACTAAATGCAGAAGTATATCCACAGGTTAGGTTCTTCCCATCCACCAAGACAAGTGATAGATATGAAATCACCATCAAATGTCCTTACAGCTGATTATGGACCTCTCTGGAGAACCACAACAGCATGAAGACATCACATCAATAGTGGTAACAGCCTCCAGTCTGCCAGGTTGAGGCACCAACACTGGGAAGCAAAAGGATAAAAACTAAGCACTGTCTTCAGGCTAGATATGGTATTAAGTCTTTGTAAATACTGGAATCCCACAGCTCCTAAACACAAGATGAACATACACGCAGACAACAGAGATAGTATTTTCTTTATATTAGAAACCAGATTTTTTTTATATAGATATATCTATGTAAAATCTGTGCTGCTTTTTATTAATAAAACTAACAGTTTTGATTTACAATAACTTTCTGAACCTTTACAAAGCCTGCAAATTGCCTTGAATGACCGGCAGCAAAAACACTCACCCCAAATAACTGACCCTAACTGAACTAATGGTTCTAGGAGGTTTCCTGTTGAACTCACACTGCATCACTGATATCACCCACAAGGCTGCCAGGTTCCACACAACTAAGAGTATTTCACGTACAGCTTTAGTAAACCTGCCTGCACTCTAAAAAAGATACAGTGCGTCTGCATTTAGAATATTTTCTTCTTTCTTTCTTCACTAAAATGCTTTTTTTTTGCCTTAACAAAATGCACACCAACATCTGATCACCATACACTTAAGGATTAATAGAGGCAGCACCTACAAAGCACTCCACCTTTCCCACAGCCCATTGATAAATCTATACGCAGGACGTCTCGCTGTCTGCTGCCGCTGCATTCCAGGCTGCTGAATATCCTTCCAACTCCACACTAACACCACAAGTTCTGCACACAAAAGGAGAAAGGACAAAACCTCCACACTTGCACGTTGCTGTTCTCTTTCATTTTCCACCTTTGTTGTTATCCCAGAACAACTATAACAGGCTAATGAACAGACGCAGAAGCACTGAGCAACGGCAGGTATTTCATACAAGGAAAAGCTTCAAATCTCACATAAACCAGAAATGCAAACACAAATGCAAATCAGCTGAGGCTGAAGTCTGTTAATCATTTGAAGATGATCTAGGTAAGTATAGCTGCCAAAGAAGCTGTCTGGCTGTCCCCTCCCTCCTCTTGAACATACCCCGCCCCATCCTGCGCTCTTACCAGAGCCATGAGGATACCAAAGCAGCTCCTGGGTCCGGCTGATGCTGCAGACACAGAACTCGGGCCCTGGAGCGAGGAGGAACCTGTAATGTGCTGTTGGGACCCAGGACAAGGTGGGAATGTGTAAGCCAATGGTGAAAACACTATCTTAACTATTGCCTTTCAGGATCCAAATGCATGTTAGTTATGAACAAAAAATGTCAGGCCAGAAATACAACTAGAGAACTGTCCAAAAAAATCAATGCCCAAACCACCATGATTGCACAGCACAGATCTCTTCTGAATACTGTTGAAAATTAATACTGGAACATAACTGTGGAGGTTTTTTTTTAAATAAGTATTTTAGATTATGTGTCTTAACAGAATATTTCAGGATGGCTGATAAAGACAGCTAAAACTACAAATTTCCAACTCTCAGATCCCTTTAATCAAAGTTTCTGCTAGTGCATTTTTTTCATGGGAAGCTCTTTCAAAAATACTCCACATTACCTCATCTCATGACAGCAGGAAAGACTAGCAACAGTTTTCCAGCTACCAGCAGTGTCAGATGCACACCTTGTGACTTGGTGTGCATCTTCTGCCTCATCTGCACACACCTGTGCAGGAACACTCATACAGTGAACTATAAACATTATTATAAAATCACTGATATAATCTCTGACCTTGCTGTAAAGTGTTGCTCTGAAGCTCAACCCATTTATTTCAGTTGAAAACAAGATATTCAGCAACTGTCAGTAAAACCCCATCTGCAGCAAATTAAAAGCTACACTAGCAAAGAACTTGCTTACAGTTTGCTTTGACTGAAATCTGAAAAAAACACACCTTTACATTTCAAAATAACCGAATTCATTTATTGACTTAACTCTTCCATTATCTAAAAGTGTACCCAGGCAGTATGAAGCAGACTACATTTGTCGAGTTTTCTTCTCCAGGATGCTCCAGCTCCCATCTACATAGAAGACTGTGGGCCTGGAGGCTTCTAGCATTTTTTGAGTTTAACGCACGTATCAAGTCTCCCAGCCCTTCTGGTCAGTGGGGTCTAATCTTTTGTCTGCAAAAATACATTCTTTTATGAAACTAAACCATGAAATTGCCAGAAAATAAATAAGAAAAGCAAGCCAGCAGCATATTGCCAGGCATTTGTTTCTTCTCTCCTTCTTTCAACATAAACACCAGTGGAAGGATGACGTCTCAAATGGCTCAAACGTGGGGGGGCTCACATTGCAGGATGCTGGGACACAGGCACTGAGGATGCAGATGTACTCCCAGATCATGGATGGTAAGTAAAGGGGCTGTAAACTACAGCTGCATACAGCCATCCAGGACTGCAAATATACACAAGCCAGACAAGCACTGTCACTGTTTTACATTCCCAATGTGGTCTTCAGAGTGCTTAGCACCTCAGCTCCCAGGGAATCCCAGTTAAAAAGAAGGGTATTCATCACTCTTAAAATCAAATATTCAGGTTGCAGTTTGGCCTTGCAAAGGTCCCCTGGCCTTCATAACAATGACAAGTAAGGGCTTCTTCCTCACAGAGCTGGAAGATTGTGGGAGCCTTTAGCAACAGCAAAGCATCAAGAACTGCCTCAGTTCAGAAATGCACAAGGCAAGACATGCTTACATGAACACAGCTTTGCCAGGATGAGAGAATCCCAGGAATATATAATTAATTACCTACACGTAAGCAAGGAACTTCCTCTCAACTTCTCAATGGCTACACATTGCTTTTATGAAGAAAGAAATCTTCAGCGTGACAAGGAGAAAGGGAGTGTCCTTGCTAGCTCTTTTGGAGACAGACACTGAGGCAGAAAGGCGAGGACATTTTCCAAACCCTTTGCAGATGGACGAGTTTTCCTGGATTACAAGTCAAATGTTCTCGTGTCCAAGACAAAGATCCTTTCCTGTGCTTTTTAAGAGGCAGGTAGAAATACTGAGAAAAAACCCAAACCACTGGGTAAAACGGGATGCAGAGTTCCTCACTTAGAGTTGAATAAGGTGCATTCAATCTTTCCTATCCCTTGGTCTTTATTATTTTTTCACTCAGTTTACAAAATTTGTTTCAATGTGAAAGAAGCAGATTATTCCCAACTCTCAATACAATCTAATAAAAATGTAATAAAACACGTATGCCATACACTTGCACCTTTACTCTACATCTTTCTGCTCCAACTCATAAGTCAGATACATTTTTAAATGACTCTAGATTATTGTAACTTGAACCACAGATCATACGTAACTTTTTCTTATCCAGTTTCGAAATATTTGAAACAATATCCAATTTTGAAATAATCCTCTAGCTTTTTATATCAGACAACATTTATGGTTCATTTGAAAATAAAGATTATACCTACTGTATCTGAGCAGTAGGAAAGATTTACAAACAAAGACAATTGCTTAAAACACCCACTAGAGGACAGTGCAATTCAATGTGGAAAAGGAATATAAAAATCCCCTTGAAGAGAAGAGCAGGGTTATTTTTTCTACTTAAAGCTGAACTATCTCATTTTACTTTAAAAAAATGATGTAAAAAACTATTTTCTCTACTTGGGATGGAATTGTGAAAGCCTGAAGGGGTTAAATTGAAGGAGGTTGAATCAACAGTAAGTAAAGCAAGAAAATTTGCAGTCAAAGTGAAGAAATACTGATACAATGCAATTTGGAATGGTTTTCACTCTTTCAAAATAGATCAAAGTTTAAAATGCACAAGTAACGCCCTCTTATGCCACAGCAGGAAAGGAACTCTGATGAATCTCCAAAGCAAAATTCATATTGTTCAGTCTGGGGGGATTGGCTGACAGGGAAAAGCAGATCACATATTGTCTCCCAGGCTATTTTTTTTGGCCACTATTCAAGAGTTTCTGGAGGAACACAAGCCTCAGTGAGAGTGAATGCCCTGTTGCTTCTACATCCAGTTGTTTTATGTTAAGCCCTTTTCTTGACTGGCTGGTGAGATGGCAGTGCCTGAGGGCCTGTGAAACCACTTAGAGATGGACATAGTCCTTTTGGAAATGTGACTCCTTTGGGACCATGCTGAGTCCCAAGTGTCACATGTTTGCAAAACTTTGCAGCTCCAGTTTCTGATGTGCTAAAACAGTCAACCTACAGTCTTCAGTCTTTTCTGCTTATAACAAATGCATGATCTAGAAAACAATACAATTCTATTGGCTTTTTTTCTGTTTTGAAAATGATTCAGCAACAATCCTCTGCTGATGGACCAGATTGTGGTTGCAGTCCTTTGATGAGATGAGACAAGAATGCAGCTGAACAGGGTTCTGTAGCAGGGAGAGCTCTGGTGCCCTCCGATACAAAAGCCAGCTCTCAGGACGGACCACCAAGAACATATGTGTCTTGGGATTTTTGTCTTACTCTCCTGTGGCACTGGCATAAAGAAATTAAGGCATCAGAGCTCATTAAGTTAATGGTAGCAGATGAAACTGTCAGATTATGCACCACAGTGTGGCATTTGCAACAGTCCCTGTTGACCTCCCTTCTCCCAACTGCGAGGAGCCTGTGTTTTATGAACAGAAATATTCCAATTCTGGGTGCCCAACCTCCTTCAAATTCCAAAATATCACAGCAGGCAGCAACCTTGGGAACCTTAATTTCAATAGTACTTCTGAGTGAACGTTTCCTCGCCTGCAGGACATGGGCTCCTCACGCCCTGAGCCCGGGCACAAACACATTCATCACAATAACACTGTCATTCCAGCAGAGCCCTTGGTACGTGATCACCTTTCAGATGTGTTTATGAAGATACAAACCATCACACGCTTTCTATGCACGTGCTACAGCCTGGCAAGACTTCAGCCAGCTCCTATCCAGAACCACATACACCATGTTAATCCAGTCCAGAGTGCAAGCTAATTAATCCTACTTCAGAACACAGGTAGAGCAGGCAAGTGATTCCCTGCAATCACGCAGGCATGTTCTTTCACTGATAAGTAGCACAACCACCTCCTAATGTAATCCTTATTTATGTTAATAAGGGACAAGGATAAGGAAAGAGAAAGGTTGAGACCACAAAGTACTATTCTGAACTATATCTGAGAATCAGGACAACTTTTGGTATTGTTTTGAGACAAAATGCAGCTGGTACTTGCTAGAACAATATCATTTTTGGTGGCAATAAGGAAGGATAATTTTCTAGTAGATCACAGGTACAGGGAATGAAAGTACATAAATTTGTTCTGACTATCCTTTAAATATCTCAGCTTCAAAGAAATCAAGCCTCTGGATGAGCAAATCAGAATGTATAAAATTAAGGGACGATGATTACTTGCCTGAGCACATATTGTTGCAAGAGCATAAGACACGTGATCAGTTGTCCTGTGTCACATGAGGGTACACTATTTCACATTTCTTTTAACTTCCTCTTCGTGGATCCAGAACCAAAGGTAGCTGCATGTTTAGGTCTGATTTGGGGAATTTTATTCAAGCAAAACCAAGGTGTGCCATGCTAGCACTCTTTTAGGCATATTTGTTAAGCACTCATCATTGAGTCCTGAGGGAATTCATGCTATTTGTCTGATCCATATTAGCATAAGTTAAAGATATCGTTCAAATCCACTCACCCAAAACAGTTTATACAGTAGCATGGCTGCAAGTAGTTCTTCCACAAGTTTAGAAAGCCTATTAATATTGATCTGATATTTGCTGAATTTTGCCTCTGCACTTCAGATTGGTTTCTTAATTAAAGGCACATAGTACAGTCTCTCTAACATTCTTAGGTTCTGAAGTTCAAATTAGATTTCTCCTAAACAATAATCAGCTTTCTGAAAAACAACATAGCAAGGTGATTGTCATTTAAGCAATATGACACAACAGGTAGAAGGCATTCCTGTTATTTCAGCAACTTGCTATGTCCTGAGCTGCCCCTGTGTACAGTTTCATTGTGCTTTATAATGTGTCAAAAGGCCAAATGATTTTAAATGATTCAAACTCAAAAATGCAATATTCCTCAACAGAGAGAGTACCTGAAGAGCATGGATATACAATCAAAATGGAACCAGTGCAGTATACAATCCACAGCACGGGGTGCAGTCAGATGAACTGTTCAAACAGTAAGCTATACTGGACAGTGCACTGCCATGTGTTACAGACACTTGGCAAATTACCAAAATCAATACTACTAATTAATACTACAAATACCCACAAAAGGGCCCAATTAAATAAAACTGTTGATTCGATGACTAGTTCAAGTCTTCATGTTTATTTCAACAGCCAGTTAAAAGTGCATGTATTATAAATTTGGAAATATCTTAAGAAGTGCTTTCTCTCTACCTGTTGGCCATTGATCTGACTTTGACGTTAAGTCCAGATAGAATGTGCCTTACTGTAAAGAGTTACTTTATAGAATCATAGAGCGGATTGGGTTGAAAGGGACCTTAAAGGTCATCTAGTTCCAAGCCCCCAGCCATGGGCAGGGACACCTCCCACCAAACCACAACTCACAGATCATAACTAGATCATAACTCAGGGATGAAAAATAAACCAACCAAACTCCACACTTACGATTGGAAATCTTCATGTGAATAATGTTTGAGGACCACCAGTGAAATTTCCAAACAAAGCACAACACATCAACATGTCACTTTAAAACTCCTTTAAAACATTAACTTTTGTATTTTCTTCTGAAGTCCCTCCATATCCAATACCTATGTAACCTTCAAAAGGCACACGGGATCCTACCAAAGCAGTCTCTCTAACAGGAATGGTCTGGGGACACAGTCATTTTGCAAACAAAGGCACAGCTACGGTTGATGAGAATACCCACAGGTCTACTAGGTATAAAAATCTTGTGCTTGTGTTCTCAAACATCTGCCATTCACTATCTGCAAACAGTAAAAACCCAAGCTACCGATGTAATATTTTGTTCATTGCAACATTACTACACCGCTCTCTAGCCTTTGGCAGTGGCCACTTTCAAAGCAATGACTAATGCATAACAAGGGTTGTCAGGTCTGCTCTAATCTGGCAATTTTTAGATCCCCCAGTCTGGACAGTGAGAATTGTGCCCATAAAAATCCCAAGCATAAAATGCAAATGTCTTTTTGCAAACATACTTAATGCTTGCAGTGTACGAATAAAAAAAAGTCCCAAAACAAAAACAAGGGTCAAAAATAGTATCATAACCTTGAAAATGATTTGCAAATGAAGCATCAGAACCCGTTTCCACAGACAGAAAAATGAGGCCCTAAAGGAACGGCCACAAATATAAAGTTAGTAACCAAAGAGTCTGACGAATATTGCTAAATCCCAGGAAGACAAAAAAAAAGAAAGGCAAGTCAATCATTGTGACTTTGCAATTCTGCTCTGGAGAACAAGAAGAAAATAATTCTTAACCTTGAAAACAGACTTTGATTTTCTCCCATATTGAAAGCTGGGAACTCACTTTACATGTAGATTTAATCTTCTATTTAAAGAAGGCACAAGAATTCAGGAGATGGAAATTTAAGAGAGACTCCAAACGTTGAAAGACTGACATCGTAGGACTTCACAGCACCAGAATTAGCTGTAATTTCTTTTTCCTATCATTAAACGTTCAGCTCTACAGCTTGTTTTGGGTAAAGGACAGGCCCAACTACCACTTTTTAAGCCATCATGGCAAGGGATTTATTTTCTGAAACCAACAGTCATCAAGACCTATCTTTATTCACTCTTTAGAAATAGCCTTAAATACTGTATTTATCTTGAGTATCAAATACTAAATGATCATACCCATCACAAAAGAGATGAAGAACAGTTATTCTGCTCTAGAGAGACTTGGCATCTTCCCATTTTGTCACCTGAGAAATATCTCTGACAAGTATCTGCCATGTAGAAAAGAATAAAATGCAACAGAAGCTCCTATCTAGGTCACATTGTTTTCTTACTGAGACAATGGAAACTTTCAAAAAGGAATTCTATACTTCAAGAAGCTTAATTAAAGTATAAAAATGCATTGTCACGAGTACTGAACTACATATACACGCCTGAAATCTCCAAATAATTAAAACTTGTTCTTTTATGGTAACATTGTAGTCATCAAAAACCTGAATTACTGTGCTCATTAGGTTCCAAATTACTACCACATAAAAATCAGCTAACTATTAACATGTAAGTCAGTCAAAATAGAAACAGTAAAATTGAGAAAGATATAAAGAAGGCTAAACAAGCATGTATACAAAAAGACTAAATAAACAGTCCATCCTAGAAAAGGAAAGCTGAAGGAGCATATACAGCAAAGGCTGCAAAGAGCAAGAGAAAAAGGAACAGTGTACAACTGTTCTGTACCTGTGTCCAGGTAATTTTATTGCTTAGTCCTTAGTTGTTGTAATATCAAAGATGGTGAAAATTGTTTGAATGGTTCCAGAGGAGGCTACAAAGATGATCTGAGGGCTGGAGCACCTCTGCTATGAGGACAGGCTGAGAGAGTTGGGGTTGTTCAGCCTGGAGAAGAGAAGGCTTCCGGGAGACCTCATAGTGGCCTTCCAGTACCTGAAGGGGGCTCCAGGAAAGCTGGGGAGGGACTTTTTACAAGAGCAAGTAGTGATAGGACAAGGGGGAAGAGCTTTAAATTGGAAAGGACAAGATTTAGATTAGACACTAGGAAGAAATTCTTCACATTGAGTGTGGTGAGACACTGGCACAGGTTGCCCAGGGAAGCTGTGGCTGCCCCATCCCTGGAGGTGTTCAAGGCCAGGTTGGATGGGGCCTTGAGCTGCCTGGTCTGGCAGGAGGTGTCTCTGTCCATGGCAGTGGGGTGGAACTTGATGGGCTTTGTGGTGCCTTCCAACTCAAACCACTCTATGATTCTATGAAGATACAAAAGGGGTCCTTTACTGTTCTTTTTAAATGAAGCATATAGTTATTGTGCGAAACTCATTGCCACAGCATACTGAGCATGTTGAGAATATAGAGTAACAAACTCATGAAAGTAAAGCCACCAAAGACTGGTAAAGGCAAGGACATCACAGATCACTAGAAAGCAGTGAATATACCAAGAAAGTGGCCACACACACCTGTCCACTTGTGTTTTTCTTGAGGAAACTGCTTTTGGCTGATACTGGAGACAGAAGATCAGATGAAGACAGATCCATATCCAGTTGCCTGGGAGACACCAAGCTCCAGAAGGAAGCAGCACAAGCAAAATCAAGATGCTTTCCTCCCACCTCACTAACTTCAACCTGAAGAGGAGGAGTGGGGCAGATCACTGCCCATCAGCTCATGCTCCTTCCCAGTCTTCACCAGCCAACCATGGGGACTTGTGAACACCTAAATGTTAGTGAGAACTTTTGTCCCAGAAAGATCTTTTCCAAAGACTGGCCCCTCCAGCATTATAAAGACATTCAGCTCAGAACAGGATCGCTGAAAAGATGGATAATGATATTTATCTTCTGCAAGGTTTATATAAAGTAATTTAAACTAAAAAAAAAAAAGTGACAGTTTAAAAATTAATGACCAGTAATAACAGCTTAGCATCCTATTTGTGAGGATAAGAACTGTGTTATTGCAAAATGGGATGACTCAGGAGTTGACAAAGTGGTTCTACAGACTTTTTGGATTGTCTTGCTACTTGCAAAATAACAAAATGCAATTTAACATTTTTTTCCATATAACAAGAGATAAAAAGATTGGTCTTACTCTTTGACAAGTACAAATCAATGATGTCACTTTACGCCTCCTAATAATTCAACCTATCGTCTTCATTTTCTGTAAAACTGGGAATAATTTTCATTAAAAATGGGAATCACCTTCACAGAAATAATTATTCGATAATGATCTACCAGCCACTTTCCACAAATTTATCGAAGCGTCTTGTAATAAACAGAGCTGAATGTTTTAACTGCAACCCCAAAGTGATACAATCAGCAAATCTGAGCTGTGAAAGAAGTTATAGAGCTACATTAAGAAACAGATGGAGTGAGCATAAAACAATCACAGATAAGCCAGCGTAAAAGAACTTTAACTTTAGATTGATCAAGGTTGAGATGCTCAAGGCAACCATGGGGAGTCATACACATTAAAATGAACAGGAGATGCATGTAAATCACAGCCTCCTGCTTATATTTCAACCCAGTTCTCTACAGAGCAACGCATGAAATTGTAGGTCTCTCTGTTAACCATATTCCCTTGCTTCACAAGGGTTTCTGCAGTATCAAGGAAAACGTATTAGAACAGGCATTTTTCAAGTTTTCCAAGTGTACCTAAAAAATTTAGATACCGGTTAACTTCAATGAGAATCAGAAAATCTCACAAGGATTTAGAACTTCCACATTATGTTGCAAAAATGTCAGAATGAGCCTCAAATGCATGCAGTCATAACACTTGTAAGTAAGCATGATGAAAACAAGGAAATATCCAGCACATATTCATATTCAGTTCTAAAGCTGGCCATCTACCACACAGCCAAAAGCTGTCACTTGGCTTCAGTAGCAGACTTTTTCTAAATTCAGATTTTCTGCAGTGATCAACACTGTGTTATATTGACAATTGAACAATAGTTCTCAGTGTAGGAATTTAAAGATACAAATAAAGAACCAACTGTCAAACAAAAACTGCTTCAGAATCTTATGATAGTGCAAAACTCGACTGCAATATTTAATGCTAAGCAACAGTTAAATCCAGCACTATGACATATCTTTTGGTAGCAAAATCAGATAAGCAAGCACAACCGAAGTGGATTACCTATTCTACAATTTGGTAGCATAGAAGTGAAGTTACAGGTTTGTATCTTCTTGCTGCAACTTTTTATTTATTTCCCTTATGGATGATACACAGAAAACAAAAATTTCCCATTGTCAGAATCTGTTTCATCACCTGAGAAACACACCTTGCAATCACGATCTGGGCTAAGCTGTAAAAAGAAAAGAGAATTCAAAGTCCATATTTCAAAAGAAAACAATACAAATGGTTATAAGCAAGGAAATTAACATAGGCAGAAACAATTTAATTAATGTATTGCATGTAGTTTTTGTTAATTACTTTTTAAGCACTTAAGCACAGTAGTAGCTAAAGAGAATTTGAAAGAAAGATTACATGAAAACGTTTCCAAGTGGGTGTTGCATGCTGAGCCACAGTCTGCTATAGCAGTACAGATTAATCAGGAAAGCCTTGCCTTCCCTTTCAAGGCCCTTAATGGCCCACCATACTCTCATTCCCCCCCTCCCTTTTCAATCATCAACAGGGTAGGTTCCTGCCTAGATTCTGTCCTGCCGGTTGATGGCAGCCACCAGCTAAACTAAAGCAGTCATCTTAATGCACTTTCTCACGTCTGAAAGAACTTTTACATTAAGATTGCCCCGTGCTAATCCACTGACACCTTTTAGTCTTGACATCTTACAACCTCCCAGAAAACTCGAGGGCTTACAAAGGCAAGACACTTGGCAACCTGAAACCACTGTGATTGTAGCTCTCTATCTCCAATTTCCATACTGGACCCTACTGGAACCTCAGGGCACGGCTTTAATCCAATAAGAGCATAAATGGAAGCAGAGAGGAGCAAGATCTTGCCTTTTCACTTAAGATGACTGAGTTGTAATGCAAAGTCGTACCCTAGGTCAGCTCTTTGAATTACAGACTTGGTGTTTACGCTGCACTGATACACCGTCTGGCACAACCAAGTCCTGTTCCTCAAGAGCCAATACAAAAGAAGAAATACTACCAGTAACAGTAACTGTAATGACACTGCACTGTAACAGCAATTAACTTAATCCAGCAGCTGCAAAATGACCGGTTTTACTGTGAACTAATGTACAAATCCACAAGTGCTTTAAGGCATTGCCTTTTAATTCACTGTGGCTGCCATTTAGCGCTACAATACACCTCCGCAGGAAAGCACTTTAAACAATGCAGGCACTTGCAGCCACCCAGCAGAGCGACCCTAAAGAGAGACAGATTACAGCTCTGGGAAGCAAGCAGATGACACATGGAGGTATACTCAGGACACACTGGCCATGTCCTTTGAAAGGGATGGGAATGCAAAGGTTCTCAGTAGTGCTTGTAAAAAAGGCGATGGACAAACTGAACACCTTTGCAACAAATCCCTATTCTAGAAGGCCTTTATTTTTTTGGTTGGAAAGCACCAAATATTCTCATTTCTGTGAGATGTCAGTCCAAACAACTCAACTATGTTTGGTCTTCAGAGTACCAACACACAGTCGAAGAACTTTAACTGAAGAACAGTTTCTTGAGTTTATTATTCGGTTTGATAAAGCCATCCACCAATTCAGTATGGACACACATTACAAAACTGAAGGCCAATACTTTTCAAAAGCCAAGATACCCTGCACCCTCTCAGCAGCTTTCACCTCCCTGACACCTTTGAGTGTTTACAAAGAGCAAATGAAAGGACTCTGCTTTACTTCTGCCTAATTAAAACGTTTTAAAAGAATTTAATTACAATATGCCAAGCTACACAAATGTAAAGATCTTTCCTACAGAGAATTAGTGGTGACTTGAATATTTTTTTTATTTTTTAATCAAACTGTTGGCAAGCAGTGTGAGTTTCCTGTTTGTAAACAACCGTAAGAATGCTAAACATATTTATTCACAACTTGACACGAAAGACAGCTCTGTAATTAATCATTTCCCTATCTAATTCAGATGAAATAAAAACTCAAACTTGTACCCCTATCTATTATGAAATAGTCAGTTACACATAAATGAATAATTATCTGAATTATCACTATCTACAGATGCGAGGCTCTTTTCAGCCCAGACAATGGCAAACCCCTGATGCATGCTGGTAATCTCACACACATTCCCTTATCCTTTAAGAGAGAAAATCTCCTTACATATTAAATAAGCTCAATCATGGGCTATTAAAACTATTGTTTCAGTTTATCTATTAATTGCAGGCTTCCCTATCTATATTCATTGGTAATATGCCAGCACTCTTTTTAATTGAAAAACATCTGCATGAGTGGGTAAAATGTTAAAGGCCATGGGTTAACACTAATTCTGTAAAAATAAGGTAACTCAAGCTGTGAAAAATTGTCATTGGAATTAAGTGCTTGAAATACTGTCTTCTTTTGAAAACACAAAGGCTGAGGTTTAGATATTAAGAAATATTCATTAGAGCTTATTTAATTTCACAGGCTGAAATAATTTGTAAGAATAGTTTGCTTTCCATATCAACAGATGTTTAGATCTGAAAGAATGTATGATTACACTTCCTGTAAAACCTTATTTCCATCTTCTGAAATCCAACAATTAGGAGTCAATATGAAGACAGACCATACTACGCTGCTTATGTTAAAAGATTGACTTATTTGTAGGAACGTATTATTAATCTAAAATAGACCAGAAATATAATCCATTGCTTGAACATGGTCTTGAATATAATGGCAGTATTTGTGTGCTTTTTTCTCCACTTAAATGTAGAAAGTAAATTTACAATATCTTTACAAGCTCATTACATTCAAATAGAATAAAAGTCATATGCAGGCATATTGCACAACTGACATCAACAAGACAAAAAACCTGCTGCTGGTAAAATAAATAAACAAAACAATGCAACACAGACAAATAAGGGAACAAAATATGTGGCAAGTTCTCAACTGGAATAGCATGACGCCACTTCTTTCCAAATGTTTTTTTTCATTATAGTCAATGCCTGAACTAACAAATCACCAAATTCCTTACAGACTTAATACAAGATTGCTCCAGAAGCCTAATATAGGAACTTAAAACAACGACTTTCTTTAGATACCTGTAACTCATGTATAATATTGCAAACTAGTTTTCCTTGATGTCACGGAAAGAGGAGCAGGAAAGGAGGGAAAGTAATTTAACTTTATAATCCATGAAGTCGCTGAATGATTCTTGAATAACAACAGATAATAATACATTCATTATCAAAGTTTCACTTTGTTGTTTGTTTTCAGTGTCTGCAGCTGGCAGATAGACTCATTTATAATCCTTTGCCAGCTGCAGACTGGCAAACTCTTTTGAATTAGTCCCTCGACTTGAGCCTATGAATTTAATTCTTTCCACAAACAACTGGGCAATGTTTCAAAACTTTTCTTCAAGACACCCAGAAAGTCCTATATCGTACCTAACAGAAAAACCAACAGGCTATTCCCTGATGTTTGCTGGAATGCTGATTCTCTTCAGAATTAAACACAACCTGGATGAAAAATTTAAGTATCAAAAGTAAAGTATCAAGAAAACCTTTGCCCTACAAATTTCTGAACAGTTCCAATTTTGATCCAGATGAGAAGCATATCTAAATCTCCAAGGACTATGGTTAAGTGAGTCCAAAAAAGATTTACGTTTTTAAATCTGTTCCACTACCTCTAATTCCTTCTCACCATAAATGCCTAGAAACAGACTGCAAATGGCTGTTCATACCAATAAAAGAAAAGTACTCCCCTTTTTGGAGCTACAAACTCTCTTTGTTCCAAAACTAAGAGTAAAATACTTAAAACTGCATAAAGAAAAATATATACTTTAAAAAAAAAAGAACAAATTAAAGTCAAATTAAATGGTACAGTGATTACTGCATCACTCCTTTTGTTTTGGATAATTCTGATCATATCAACCTACAGAGATTGTTCACAAAATCCTCTATGAACACACAATCAAAGTTATCTCAGAAAAGTGATGATTACCAATGACAACTCCAGGCAACACATTGCTGCAGAAAACATTGATGCAAATTAGAAACGAGAAGCAATGGAAAAGTGAGACAGGTTCCTTGTTGCAACAACCAATGCACTCCGTTCATAAATACTGAAATACTTTACAGTCACTATTTCTCAATTTTTTTCAACTAGTCGGATGACAAGCCTCAAATATTTGATTAACAATATATCAAGAGGTTTTCAGAATTAAGAGTTAGCGAAAGAATGTGTCAGCAAGTTACGGCTACTCATGCATTATAATTACAATACGCAACCATTCGTAAAGGTTCCTTTGCAAAAGATTATCAAAGTAGTAACTTGATGTGAAAGAAAAGCACTACTATGGGCTGATAACAAGACAGATCAGATTCAGAAGCAAAAAGCAGAATGAAAGGGTCAGTGTTCCTTCTCGCACATAACTAGCCATGAATACATCAAAGTTTCATTTAAAATACGTATAAGTTCTCTAGAAAGGTGAGCAGTGATAGAGTTGGTGGTCCAAAGAAAGTAAATTAACTGGGTAGAGTCAACAAAAATCAGAAGGAACAATAACACAGCAATATTGAAATGATCCCACTTACCAGTTCCTGCCCTCTTTCACCTCTGCGCATATTCCTTCGCTCCAGCAGAGCAATAAGGTTATTGCACTTGGTAATGCATTTATTTTATATCAAAAACCCAGCACCTGCTCAAAGTCCAAATAATCAAGTTTGGATAACAAAGTACCCCAAAATATGTGCAAAATTCTTGTTTTTTTAATATATTTTTAAAATATTCTATGAAGCAGAGATTTCCAAAAATCAAGGGATTCAAATGTAAACAGGTGTGGTATCTCACAGAGCAATTTACACAGCTACACCCATACTTCATTAATCCTTATGGAATGAATATATTTACTCCTTCATATAAACAAACATTTTGTTAAAGTCACCACTACCAGAAGCACAGAGAATATATAAACCAATTTAAAGTAAGTCATTGCTATTTAAATTATATTCTCAGATCGACCTTTACAAATACATTTAAACACTCCAAGCATATGGATTTTATCATTCAAAAGTCAATACAAAGTTTTAGTAAAATTAAAAAGAAAATTTTAGGAAATCTGAATAAATTATTTTATTTTTGGTTCATAATTGCCTCTTACAGGGTTTCTTTAACCCTTCTCTTTTAAGCAGACATCTGCTGAAGGTTGCTTTTAGAGATATATTAACTAGCAGAGATGAGAATTCTGATCCAAATCTGTAACGCTGTTGCTCGTGCCCTGTGCTTACTGAATCCGTATTCTTTTCCTTGAAGGATAGGCTACAGGGCCCACAGAAAGCTCACCATACTGGTGTTTCAAAGGAGGCTTCTTCAACATCATGCTTTAATTTAAATTGCCAAGGTAAAATCAAGGACCTCACTGTCACCAGCTTGTCTAAACTCTTAGTCTGAGCCATTATGCCCCAAACTGGCCACTGTTTTCTGCAGTTATTTACAACGAGCACTCATTCAATGTTATCATCTCAGTTATTTTCTGGCCTGGACTCCCAAGTTCCCATAAAATTTCCCTTCCTGCAAAACAACTGTGGTCCAGTTAATCACCATCATAGCCGGCCTCTATTATTACCTGCTAGGTTTTGATTACCAGGACCTCAGCAAATCCAATATCACTGATTTCCTCTTATGGCTGCAGCTGTGATGATGGCTTCTAGAAAACACTGAAACTGGCAGAAAACACTGAAGTAGCTCTACACCGAGAGCTCGCTGCTTTCCCTTCAGTATTAAATTAATGCATGAGTTACAAAGCTTCTTTTGAAATCATTTTTTACACTTCAGGCTTTGAAATCAAAACCCAGCAAGTCTTATTTGTATCTATTTGAATTCTTCTACCATACCCAACACTTTGGAATTGCAACCCTCCTTTATGCCCTGCATTTATTATTTGACAAGCCCATCTAACTGCAGAGCTGCAAATGCCTCCACTCAATAACAGTTCACATGAAGAAGTGCCAAAACGTCAAACGTTTTACAGCCAAGCAGTTCACAAAATCAAGCAACTGCCTTGGTCAGGATCTACATTAAGTGACAACTACTAGTTGTATCACAGAAAGGACAAACGCTTTTGAAACAGAATTCTGCAGCCAGAATGTAAGGATTCTCAGCTCACTCACTGGTTATCTTCAAGACTTCACTAATATGTACTTTTCTAAAGCATGTTGGTCCATCCATATGCCAAAAAATAAGCATGGACACAGCTGAGCACTGCACACAACTGCAATTATTAAGACTCACATAGAAACTCTCAAAGAAACAAGTACCATTTTATTGATTTTTGGATAATTCTCTTGGTTTTCCAATTACGAAAAAGCTACAGATAGCAGTTCCCTTCAGTATAACACAATGCTGAAGTTGTCGCCTGTTTCTCATTAATTTTTCATTTCTACAAGAAAAAGTCTTTTCTGGGAGCACTCAGTGGCAGTACAAGTGTGTTTCATTCACTTTTTCAACACCAGACACGTATTTATTCCTAACTTTCCAATTTCATTGCATAGCTTGCTATGCGACTTGCACACATCAGCCACAGCAGCAGACAGCTTTTCACCAAAAACTTGTAACTTGACACATACCTTATCTTGCCTTAGGCTTAAATTGATTAATTCATCTCTCACCCATGGTAAAGTCTTCCATTTAAAATGTTTTAGTAGGAAGCAGCAGATTTTACAAACTGAACCAGAAAAAGGACTTTCAGCATTTTTTGTCACACTTTCAAACTTGGTATTATGCACAGCTGTTAAGGAAGTCTTTAACTTAATTTTGCTGTTGCTATCTATGGTAAGTTCTGGTTTTCACATACTCCTTCCTGTGCAAACTACAAGGACTACAAAGCAATGGCTGTCTCTGTCATTTCTGCTCTTAGAACTGAGTTTAATTCTCACATTCTCAGATTTCTGGCAAGAAAATGGAGTCGGAGAAAGTAACCAGAAGAGTTGCTCAGAATCTCAAAAATTCCCTTCACTTAAGAAACTCAGTCTATTACGCTGCCAAATGGAAGATTATAGAATTGACAGAATTACAGATTTGGCAGGAGATAAGAGTCCTTTAGAAGGGAACAATGTAGTACAACAAGAAGCATAAACTCAGGAAATTCAAACAGATAAAAAGGAATCTCAGGCATAAAAACAGATTAACTCTGGGAAAGCTTACAGGTGTATGCGTGCTATCTGCCTAAAAACTAATAGAGTGTGCATATGAAGATTGAGAATTTCTTCTAAAAGACACATGCTAATTCAATCACAGGACTCAAGGCAAGAATTTTTAGTCAAGAGTTTGCAGGAAATTAGGCCAAATGATCTTAAAGGTCTTTCTTGATCTTCAAATTTGTCTCAAGGTGCACATACAGATATGGTTTTGTATAACCTCCACGTACCTTAACTTGTTGAGCATATTACAGATATAAATTCATTTTTACCCTAGAGTAAAATAGTAGCTTTTACTTGGCATGACCCCCATAACAAGTGATGGTTGGGGAACTGGCAGACACAAGCCTGCTCACCTGCATTCACGCTGGTAAAGCTGCACCAGATGAATAGTTGACCTACAGATTTTGAAGCAAGTTTTTCTTATTAAAGTGTTGCAAGAATACAAGGAAACCAAGTTCAAAACCACTGAACTGGAAAAGCAGTTACTTGACATGATGCAAAAAGAATATGTACCTTAATAACAAAAACAATAACTGAAAGAGATGCTCAAGCACGTAAAGTAAATAAAAGCTAGCGTTTCCCTGGATATACATTCAAAGTCATAGACACAGAAACAATGAGAACATCTTCTGCAATACTGATGCTGACAGTGCATCAAGAAGGAAACGGAAGCGGCTGCAGTAATTTCAGGGTTCATTAGAAACACAGAGGGTGGAGAAGAAATCACTGTTTGCCAAATAGAAAAAGGGCAAAATCAGTAGAGAAAGAAGATTTAATTTCAAGCTTCTAAAGTGAGTATTGTGAATAATGTAAAGCTAAATAAAAAAACCTCCAAGTATTTGTCTCTATATGATCTGGAAATGCAGACACTAAGTTATGTAAGTACAAGCTTCTGCAAAACATAAAAGGCAACACCCTAAAAATTATACCTCAGTGATCCTTTTTCCTACATGCCTTAAGCATCTTGCCTTGCCTGTCCTAAACATTCCTAGTGGGCAAATACCTATTAACTGAAGCACATAGCAGGTGCTTCCTAGGATGAGCCAAGGAGAAAATGAGCCATGTAGCTTCTACCTGCCACTCCATCCAAAACCTCATCTGGAGCTTCCCAGAATCCACAGAGAATCTTCCATTGTCTCAAATGAGGCTGGGCGTGAGCAAAGGCTAACCCACTTTTCAGCACAACTATGCCTAATAGCAAAGGACATCATTTCAGATTCTTCTGTTGCCCTTCAGCAGTCCTAGAGAGCTGGAGATGTCCCATAGGTGACATCTACAAAGGAACACACATTTTCAGTGATCATGTTCAAAACATAGTAGGTAAGAAGTCAAGAGCAATTTAAGGTACTGAGTAGGAGCCTGACATAGCAACATCCTAATGAACACTAAAAGCAGCAGCAACCCATAGACACAAACCCATGATGACTGATAATCAGTATATCCATCAGCTGCTGCTTTGACAGCTCATTGTGATGGCAGGACATGATGAGAGCAGGGGTATTCAACCTAGAAAATATATGAAGGAAATACAGAAAACTATGCTGAATGGAGCAAAGAGATGAAGAAAAAAAACCCCTAATGTTTTGTTCATGAATTAGCTCAGTTTTGTTATCCTAACAAAGGTAGCGGTGAGCTGATTTTCATCTGATATTTCCCCTTCAATAGCACAAAGTGTGGCAATGATGCAAAACACACCTTGTGTGGCAAATGTTGTGCAAACAGCATGTAAAAGCAGTGCATTTGGGAAGCTGCTGGAAAGACCTTTCCAGTTAACACCACATATCCACTATTCCAGGTGACACTGTCCTCTGCCTTGCAGTTGAAGGCCAGAAATTGCAAATAGCAGCAGTATTACCAGCCTGATTTTCACTTGTATTGGAGACACAGAAGGCCACTTCTAGACCTTTTAAAACACAAAGTAAGTCTGACCAGCAGGAAATGCTACTCTGCAAAGAATTGTAGAGAACATCGCTGATGAACAACAAAGACAAGGAAAGGTCCATCCCGTGACAAGGAAATGAGACACAAGCAAGTACTCACCCTGTACCTGAGCAGGGAATGGGGCTGCAGAAAGAAGGACGTTTAACAGCAGCCGTGGTATCTCATTTAAACATTAAAAAGTCAGAAGCACGATTACACGGCCTGTTCTCTAACCACACAGCTGTCCACAACTTACACTCACATTTCTCAAATTGTATTTATCCTGATGTCAAGGGACTTCACAGCCTGAATTAGCAAATAAAAGGAACCTGAGCAGTGGATATTTAAAGCCGTTATTAATTCTGTAGACTAATAATATTAGTGATTGCTCGTTCACCTAGTACAACATATGATAGACAGGGTAGCTACTAAACCATTCAAAACATATATTTTAGAAGCCTGTATGATCCTTCCTCTCTCCCCCTCCTCAAATATTTATTTTCTAATAGCAATAATGACCTCAGTATTCAAGGCAGCCTTCGAAGATTAATGACCAGTGGAGGTTAATGGTCCTCAGCTATTCTTCGAGCCATCAGCTCCTCCCAGCCAGTCATTAATCCCCAAGAAATGCCTTAATGCTTCACTTATTACTGCTTAAGCATCAAGCCTGTAAATTTTCAGGGCATTAAATCTCAAAAAGTAACCTTTTCCTCTTCACAGACTGCTATTTCAACAAAGTAGACAGATGAGATGAAATAGACTTAGTTTTATCGTGATTCTCCTCAGCTTTACAAAACAACAGCATTTGTGTTTATATGCATTTATTTGTTTTGGACATTAATTAAAAACACCTCCTTTCTTGTCAATTCAGTAAATTTCCTTACAAAATGCTGATACCAAACCTTCTTCAGCCAGCATGTCAGCAGAAGGAAAAAAAAATCATTATGAGAACAATTTCTATTAGTTTCTTTTTGCTGTAGGAAAAACAACAACATGGAGGAACTACTAATTCTCCACACTTCTGGTGAATAAATCATTGATCTTTGATACCCACATAAATACACAAACCTACACATCCACCCCTCACAGCCCCTGCAACCCAGCAGCAGGGACATCTGTGGCAGGAGACCACACCAGAGGATGTGGCACGGCACAACTCAAGGCCATACAACCTGGTTTCTAACACTGGCTCTGCCACTAACTGCTGAGTAACTTTGGGAAAACCTTGTTGCCTCCAGAGACCTTTTCCTGTTCAGGATTTGCCCGTTTATATCAAATCGCTTAAGGAAAGGAAGATGCTGACCAAGAGACCTTGATTTCAACCCAGGTTTTACTCAGGACTGGGATGTAAACAATTACAAAAAATCTCTTCCAAGGGCCTCTAATGTTCATATGGCAGCACTTTTGTACCCCGAAGTGGTACAGCACATAAAAATTACCTTTCCTCCAAACTACTCAGTCTTCTGGAAAGTCATAATACATGGTAAAGTACTTTCTTAATTGTCTCTGGACACCAACAAAACAAACCAGCAAAATAGCAAAAAATAAAGTCTTTATTCAAACAGTGACATTATCAATCAAATTTAATCTATATCCATTCAGAAGGTCAATTATCCAAATGTTCCTAGCTTAGTCTGTAGGTGATCCAGGCACCCCATCAATCATTTAAAGGGCAGCTTTTCTTTGCCTTTTTCTTTCTCTTATTCTTCTAAATGGACATCTGGTTTTATATTCTTTTCCTATTAGCCAGAGTATGACAATAAGACATGTTTTACAAAGCATCCACAACTTCAATTCTCCAACATTCAAAAGAAAAAGAAAAATTCTTTGTAGGGTTCAGAGTCCACAGATGTGACAAACAAAGCATGATTTCATTATTTCTCAATCATTTTCTTTGAGGAAAACACCACAACAGATTTAGAAAATTGTTGACATTACATTTAGAAGAAGACTAGACATAATATTAGACTATTATCATACTCATTTATATTGGCACTCGACTAGCATTAGTTGTGAAGGCAACAGGACTACCTGTCAAACATGCAAATTGACAAGCTATTAGAATGCAAACTGGATGTATTCAATTAGAAAATTTACTCCAGCACTGAAAAAGCTTGCTTTTAAGATAAGGTAGAAACGTAGTATCAGTTGACTGAGGAAAAAAATGATAGAAAATTAACAACCATAGACAGAAATTTATCTCTTCCTTTGTGCAATAAAAGCGGCAAACAAAGAGATTAACTCCAGAAATTAACTCTAAAAAAGGTAATATCCAAAATGAGTAAAATTAAAACAGCATGGGCAAGTCTATACCATGGTTCTGCCCCAGAGACTGATGAGGTCTGTGACCTTCTAGAGGCCACTTTGGGACTCTGATCTTTGGACCCTTCAGCCTCTGATGATGACTTTTCCCCTAAGTATTGAATAAATTTGGTTCTGAATTTCAAGCAGAGAGGGTGGGGGGGGAAAGGGGGAGCAGTTAACAGCTCTGAAGACAAAACAGCATAAGAGCCACACCTGAAACACCAGCAACCCCCAGCCAGACACATCTTGGCATCAAAGGACACCATGCCCGCTTCCTTACGAATCTTACTCAGTAACACTTGTGTCCTCCACCAGTGAGCTGTTCAACTGTGAGATGTGCACCTGGAGCCACCACTTGCTACCTGGGAGGTGGATAAAGCTCTGTGTTTGGCAGTGCCAGTGCAAAGTGGAGTGCAGGAGCCGAAAGGAAAACTGCTACAGAAGGAATGAAGAGATGGTAGGAACAGAGGTTCTTGTATGGGAAAGGATGAAAACAGAGAGCAGGACGAAGGAACTGTGGAGGTAATTCCTGTAGAATTTTGGACATAGTGAGAGAACACATTTGATGCCAGATCTCATTACCAGACACAAGCCTGGAATTATGCCAACAGCCTCTAAAAACAGCATTGCCACCTGCTATCATCTGTGCATGCAACAGGATCACTAATTAAAAAAACCCAAAGAAATACCTATGAGAAGTTCCATTTACTCCCTTGACAGGCCACAAAATACTTCTTCAGCCTACCTCCTCGTAAGTTTTCCAGAGAGAAGTCTTCCATTTTATTTTAGATATTAGGCACCTTTTGGCAGGATTTTACAAACAGAAATGCAGACTGGCTAAGTGAAGAACCCACTCAGCAGACTTCTCTCCTGCTTTAGGAAGGGCACATCCTAAGCTAAATTCAGGATCAAAGTCTTACACTATAGCTCTTGCTATCAGGAATTTTTTTGATGCTATTCACTGCTTTTTGCTTTTTAAAAATGTTTAGTTCCAGTTTTACTAAGATTAAATAACTATACTCCCTCCCTCATGTTTACACCTTCTATGCACTTCAAAATGCTCAGCATGTACCTCTTCCCAGGGAGTACAATGTTTAAACACTTCCCTATAACCCTTTCACCCTCAGCCTCCATTAGTTTGGATGCTCTCTTTGATTTATTCAGACACAGAAGTTTTGTGGAGGAAAAAAATGAAAGCATTTATGCCAAGTCCAATTTATCAAAACTTACATGGGAATTATTTCAAAGGGTAGGAAATAAAAGTTTTCCCTATTCACATATTTACTAAAGGCAATCAAAATTCACCATTTCCTTTAAAACACATTAACAAATATAAAAATAACTAACACTTTTACAGTACCTCAGGGTAGGAAAGGTATGATACAGCTTAAAAACCTCTGGACTGGAGAATAGGAGCAAGATAGGAGAAGTTTACTTGAAACATAATGATAAAAATGTGTATGGAGCATGCACGGAAAAGTGATGAGTGATAGAAAAAAAAGAGTAAAAAATAGGACGTGGTGTGGGAACCTCTAAAGGTTTCACCACTGTGAGCTTGGAGTGACAACATCTGTTATGGGTGCCAGAGATACAAATATCCTACATGAATTTCCCCAACGAGTGACAATAATTGTAAAGATACGGCACCCACACTATCACATTTTATTTCGTATGTGTTATTTGGTTTCAGTTTTTTTATGTTGGTCTTTTGCAGAAATCAGTTTCTATGGAAACAATTCTGTCACTGATGCAGTACCTGAAAATTTGTGTCAGTGAAAAGTTAGTTCACACACAGTTTTGAAATCTGAAGGGTAGTTTGGGTAGAAAAAAAAAACAAACCCAAACAAACTGCACTGAAACGTCTGTCAGATCTGTGGCTGCACCAACTGCCTTTAACCAGGGGACAGTCAGTGCTCCACTGTACTGTGTCTGACCTACGGAGAAACCTTCTCCCATCACCCTGCAAGCAGTCAGTTGCACCATCTCGAAGATTTCCAGTGCCAGTAGGATCTGGACCTCACACACACACCCCCAAAGGAAGGATTCTGTCTCAGCATCCTATCTTGTGCAAGAGAGGAGTCCTGCATTCAATAAGTCATCTACCTTTGATTCTAAATCTCAGGAACCAGATCATCCCAATATCATCTATTCCTGGTGGTTTTTCTATTTGAATGAAAGCAATCCAGCTGTTCTTGAAAGGTATGAGGCACCTCTTCTTGTCCTCTTCCAAGAAGAGTTGCTACAGTAGCTGTCGTGACTACAGGAACCCTGTGGTGCTAGCAGGGTGGCTGGGGGCTTCACTCTTCCACCAAGGCAGGAAAGCAGCAAGGCATTTCTAGCACTAGTTTATTGCCCCTACCACAATCTGTTCCCTTCTGGAAAAATGAAGCTTTAAAGCGCTATAAAATTACAGTCACAAAATAGTATTTGGAAAATAAAACCAAAGAGGAACCCACAGTTTATGAAAACAAATCCCAATTTCCCAAACTATCACAAAGCCAGCATGCAAGATTTGGCTTCAAAGTGCACACGGTTATGTGAACACTGCTGAAGGCTCTACATATGTGCATGTACATAACGGCATTTGTGCACTGCCTGGAAAAAAACAATCAGCTTCCTTCACTCTGCACAAGAAAGAACTGAGCAGGTATTAAGGACCCAACCTGATTTTAGTTACATTAATGCAAAACAGCACTAACACTCCAGTACCAGGAGATTTCTAACTAATGGAAATATTTCACTGAGAGGAGAACCAGACCTTGACTGCTCACGGAAATAAATCTTTTCTCTTCCTATGACAGTTTTGAAATTTCATCCATAGCTCTGAAAAAAGAAATCTGAAAATTATTCTCTGTTAAATCCATAGAAGCTCTGACCTTCAGTATCTATAACATTCAAAGAAAAGACACTTCCACTTCTGATTGACAGATCCATTGCAAATACAGTCTCAACAGCTCCAGAGCAAATGTTGAAAAATGCAGCCTTAGCATTCATTTTAACTTCTTCAAGCAGATTTCCCTCTGTCAAGAGAGTTGCATGATTTAAGATTCAGCCCTACAAATAACAAGCAATCAGGAAACCACTCTCACTATGAAGTGATCTTAAGCTTCAGAGTGACAAAAGAAAGCAAAAGTCCCTATAATATTCAAATCAACAGGAGAATCCATTCCTCCAATTCAAATCTCAAGTTATCCTCTGTATTTGCTAAGAGAATACACAAACGGTTTAGGTAAAATACTAACTCTGAAAAAGCCCATCATACCTTAAAATAAACTCGAAGCTGCAAACCTGACAAACATCAGCACAATGACTGTGCAACTCTGGCTGGCATAAGATTAACCTATTATTCATTCGGGAGAACTGTCCCATTCAGAAACTGTACTGACATTCTCAGTATGAACTCTCTAGTTGAAAACAAGCACTGTGGTTGATCACTTCTCAGCTCCTCACCCTGTACTAGAAACAATGGGCATGTAGATTCAGCTAAAAAAACTGCTTTGACATCACGTTTTTTCCAATTCCATAAGAACAGAGCTGGGACCAGCAGCTCCACTGCCAGAGCTTTCTACCATAAACACTCCTTCCCGGATAGACCTTTCTTGGATCTTTCCCACCTGAGATTCCCGAATGGACTCTGACAAACTAAGAGCAACTTCTCCCAGAACAAATGTCGTTTTTGACATGCCAACCCTCGAGCAGACAACGTATCATTAACATAAATGAAACCCAAAGCATGCAAAGGTCACAGCCCCTGTCCTGCAACCCTCAGAGCAGCCTCCAAACCAATTGAAAACAGCAAAATACATCCAAGTTTCTTGATGGGATAAGGATTAAGAAAGAAGCATTTGATACCGTTTACTTCAGCAAAAGCTACTCAAAACCACTCAGAGAATTGCTGTAAAACCTTTCCAGAACTGGAAAACATTGTTACAGCTTTAAGTGCTTTTACCTCAAACCCTTCAAGACCCTCTGTTATCTCAAACTTTAGAAAATGCCTCAGTGCATTGTTAAGTTAAAACCCCTAGTTCAGGGCTGAAAAGCTCTTGAATACACAAGCAAGATCAAAGCAGGTAAGCTCAATAAACACTGTAGTCACTGTTTAGGGGCTTGAGGAACATCAGTTCCACAGCATGTTGGAAGTAATTTTCTCTGGTGACTTGCTGTGTTTTGTCTTACTGAACATTTAACCTCTAGATCTGGACAGCACACATTTGGCACAGGCACATTTCCTCAGGGAACACCAGAGTGGTTACTTCAAGTGACAGTTTTCTAATTATTCTGTCAAGCATCAATCTGTGAAGTTCCCAGTTCCTCAGGACCCTGACTGACAGGGCAATCAGTGCTTTACTTAAAGCCTCTAGAGATGCTCTGTCCCAAGAAATGCTTTTAAAAAAATCCCATCCAATTCCTAGTCCCCAGTGTTCAAAAGAAGAAGAATATTTGACTTCCAAAACAGCTCCCCATTTTCCTGCAAATACAGTTCCCCAAAGCAACCAGACCAAACCAGCATTTTCTTCTATATTACAGTGACTCATTTCAAGCCTTTTATTTTGGAGCAAATCTGCTGATAAAAGTACATCAAAACCAGAGAAGGAACTGAGATAATGGAATCGATTTTCACTAAGAAGTTTTCCTTCTCTTGTCTTAAGAGAGGGGAAAAAACTCACCTTCACAGCACTTTTAGCTCGATTCCGAGCTCGCCTTATTTATGATGAGTATCATCTTCCTCTGTTGAGAGCGGTACTGTGACTTCTCTTGGGGTCTTACAGCACCACTAACTCTAAGAAGTGGGAAAATGAGGGACTTTTTGAGTGATAAACAATTAGCTCTGTACCAAGTTCAGGGAATAACACAATCTATTTAATAGTCATGACCATGGTTTTCTAAATAACGTTAAAGTACTTCATGCTCTTTATCTACTGTGTAATTAAATTCAACACTGGGGCTATGATTTTTACCAATAAGTTGGCAGTACAATTAGACAAGGTTTGATTGATATGCCAAGCTGCTGCACCTGAGAATTCAATAGTGGAGTTGCTCTTCTTGGCTTGCTGGGACAATCTGCTATTGGGACTTCACACAAAGAGATGACTTCTCACCATCTAGAACAGCAGCACTACCACCAGCATGCCACTAATACCATTTTCTATAGCAATCAAATTTGTGTCAAAGTTGCTACTTTGGTTTTAAAAAGTAAACTATAAATAATGTAGGTTTGGTGACTAACTCTTGATCATAAGCCTTACTGAGTGTCTTTGGCAAAACACACTGATTGAGCTCAGCAAGACTTAACAAATAAATGAAACATCGAGTCAGGTGTCAACAAAGAGTGGAAGAGTGCAGCACGTTTGATCAACTAATCACAGTGAACTGCAGAAAATATCTCTCTAGATGTAATGTTTAATTCTATTTTTTTGAGGACATTAAATATGTAAATATATTCACACACACAAAACTCATTTTTTTCTTGGATCGGAGTCAAAACTCCCGGTACACAGACTACCTGTGATTTATGAAGTGAAGAAAGTAAGCCTGTTCTAATCAGAGCTCAAATCTAGTCATAGGCCAGCCATGGCTGCATAATTTTGTTTTTCTTGCTGGGCAGTTTAAGACTAGATGATTTTTATACATAAATCATCACTCTCATCAACAGCATCAAATGATTAGTTTTCCTTAATGGTCGGATTCCTTTTGGAGAAGATTACGCCAAAAGAACACATGATCAGAAAACAGTTTCACTGAATTCCATGAATGCATGGTTTAAATGACGAGTGGGTGTAGTGTTGGGTCACAGGTTGGACTAGATGATCTCAAAGGTCTTTTCCAACCTTGTGATGCTGTTTAATTCAATAGGAGCACTGGAAGGTGGAAGTATTGCAGTGTAAGGAAGAGTGCAGGAGTCTGATGTGAACAAGAGATCAACTATAAGCGCGAAGGTCTGAAGCTTATCTCAAGCATCACTTTCCTCCAGGAACTACTCATCCAATCTAGTAATAAGCCTGTTTAGGCAGCTAATCCTTCCCTATTTCCACACATTTAGCCTTCTACCCTTGTAGCTCATTGAGTTTTTCACTGCAGTGTCAATGAGTGATGGTGCAAATGAACAGAAGGAGTTGCAGCCACGGTGCACAATTTCTGATACACCAAACTGCCACAGACCCCCACTCCCTGACAGAAGGGAATGGCAGAGCTCTGCTGACAACACAAGTAAAGGAAGGAAGTTCTTCAATAAAAGGCCTAAAGCTGCAGTGGTCAGTAAAGGGAAATCTGTTCCACTGGCGAGGGGGGAAAGTTGAATCCATCTGCTTTTTTTACTGATCTTCAACAGATCTAACGTTATTAAGGGAGTTAAGCAAATGTTCCTGAAATGTAGGCACCACCTTTACCAAAATTACTTTTGTTAAATCTCTTTATTTCAATTACTTCCATAGTTTGTACGATTAAACGGAAACAAATAAGTATTTGAGATGCTAAGTAATACACACAAAAAGCCCAAACCAACTCCATGGGGCACCATGGAAGTTTTGATCAAAGGCAAATCCTTCACAATTCAGCGAACACATACTCAGTCAATGGTTGAAGAGGAAAACCTCCAGGGAGCAGCAGGAACTAAACAATTCTGATAAGGTTTCTGTGACTTTCCAGCAAATAGTAATTTGTTCTTTTATATTTCTTCAATGAGAAGTCAAGCATTGCAGTCCCAAACCTTTAAATCAAATGATTTGCTGGGCATAGGGCATTTAACTTCCACCACCTACTATAAAATATTGACTCTGCACATTCATTCATTTCTACCCAATAACTGATTCTTCTTTTTTTTTTTCAGTTACAGGCCTATAATGGTATTTTGGGAGATTGACTTAATCAAGATTTAGTTAAAAAAGAAAGAGATCCTCAGCATTTTTACGTTTTAATCTTATCTACACCACATAAGCACGTATGTAATCTATTTTCTTAATGAGAAGCTTTTACTCTTTTCCCCTATTATCCATATTAATTCCAAATCTGCCATGCACAAGAGCCATCCATAGTTTACATGAAGGCTTCTGCTTTAATCAAGAAGTCAGCATTGCTCTATCAAAGGACAGAGCTTTACCTCAACCTTTGCTTAACAATCTCCTCTGCTGGAGCCTGTCTGTAAATACGGCTCAATCTGCCTGAGCTGCAACAACAGAGATTTCGCTCCCTTTTCTGGTAAATTGAATATTGGCTTACAGGGTCAGCCCAAACAGCATCCACACAGGAATGTAATGTTATGGCACTGGTGGCAGGACTGCTGTGTTATGTACCCTGAGGCACTTCAGAGGTTCCTGGTCAGAGAAAGGTAGTGCTTTCCACCACACTGGCAGCTCCTCTGCACTGAGCCACTGGTGAGCAGCAAGAGAGTGCTCCTTTTCCTCCTGGCACTCATGAGGAATGTGCATCTGGTGCTCTGCAGCTCTTTTGGTTGCTCAGGTTTACCCTTAAATAATTACAAATGGGTTCTAAAGTACAGCAACACTCACCACTGCATACAAAAAAAGGTTGTGCAAACGTGCACACAACTTGCATAAGAGGAGCAACCATATATACATATGCAAATACACACACACTTCACTGTAGCAAAAATGCATAAAATTAAGAAAAAAAACCTAGCTTGCCTTTTCCCCATCTCATTTGATGATTAAAATGTGTATATAAGTGAAAAAGAATAGAAAAACATATTTTTAAGCCATAGAAGAACATTCAGGTTGAAAATGGTGTTGTATAAGCAGTGAGTAGTTTTTTCATTTGGAATATCTGAAATAGTACAGTATCTGCTCCACTCTGCCAACCATAACAAATTATATAACAATTTGCTATCAGTAAGGCTACCCTATTCTGGATTTAATCTTCTAACGGCTTAAAAACATGTCTTAAAAACATTTGTGTTTTTTTCTGCTAAAAACCTTGGAATAATTTTTGGAATTTCAGTAAAATCTATTCAGTCAGAGACTATCCACCTCTCTCTCCACACACATGCACTCATTTTCTTTTATCTGTAATTTTCAAAGCCATTTGGTTCAAAATGTTTGAACAGTTTTCCATTAAAAAAGGAACTGATTAAAAACTAAGTTTTCCCCTTTTCTTTTCATTAAGTTTATCCTGTTCCCTTGGTGGTCTTCACCCACCCAAAGAAAAATCATCAGTTTGCATTAAAGGAATCTCAGATTTTCAATTAAAACCCTTCAGTTAAAGTGAACGATTTTGTTACCATTCAGATATTACCACTGTTAGAAAGAAATAGTTTATGATTTCTATTCTGCCTTACAATAGTGACCTGGGAAAATGCTTGGAAAGCTTCTGGCCCCCATGGTTTTCTACTGTCTTCTCCCATATGCAATCCTTTCCCTGGGCATTCAGCACCAGAGGTAACTCCCCTGTAATTCAATGAGAAGTAGTGGCACCACCATGAGAGACATAACCTTTTCCAGCTACTTTGTAACTACACTTTACCCAATTAAAAAAGAAAATATCTAATTTTGCTTATAGATTTGTAGGAATGAATCAATCCTTGTTGGTAGAAGGTTGAATTATTCATTTCAGTTTTCAGTAGACTTTCTGTCTATATTTTCAAAAAGGAATCCATATTGTCATTTTAATAATGGAGAGGGGAATGTGTTTCTTAAATACAGGTATTTAAGATTACTTTCCCGTTCACTGCTTTAGAAGGTACCCACATAGCAAACAAAGGCTGGATTCTGTTGAAAAAAGAGGAGAGAAGTAACATCCTATTCAGAGTTAGATGGAATCTACTGTGGTGTTTGGGAATGCAAATCAAATGTGTGGATTTTATAGGAGAGAAAAATTTAGAAAACAAAACAACAAAAAAAATCTGCATGGAAACTACTTCCTTCCCTAAAGGTATTACCTAGAACTCCAAGGAAAACTCAAAAAGTTAATGAAGCTTAGGGCTATAACACGAAGGCAGTTCACAGAAGGATCAAGTGAACAAGATGCGTTTACTGTACCTGATACAAATACGCTCACTAATGCATTATTTCTCAGGGATAGCTGGAATCACAGAACATCTCTAGTGGGAAGGAACCATCAGGTCTACGAAAACATCCACAAAATCCAATATATTAGCAGAGTGAGACCCCAAGTTTTGTCCAGCTTTAGATGGATGTGGTTATTTCTGCGGACTGCATCCTTTGAGCCAGACTCTACACACCACTATTCCCCACTCAGCTGGTAACACGAACACTGGAGCCACCTGAATCAGCTGAGCTTCCGTGCAACTGAGGGAACCATATCTGATGCCAACAAAGCCTGTTAGGAACACCCCTCCCACTCCTCCACCCGCCAGACAGCACACAAAAGAACTGGGCTGTGGGAGATGGTACAACTTGTTTTCTGCAGATTGCCATCAAAAGTATGAGAACTACAAGAGGTAAGGTCTCCAGTTTTTGCACTACTCTAAGGGAAACACCTGATTTTAAAGAATGCCCAGTATGGCAAAATACCGAAGGGTACAACACAGATGGTGTATTTAGAGAAACAGGACTAATTCTCAACTCCTTGTAATAAGAGGATAGTTTTTCTATTAGGTGATGAAACTAAACCTCCAGCAATAAGAGTAAGAACTACTCATTTGTGGCAGATGTGGACTTGATTTACCAAGTACTTAAGCACATGACAAGCTTTAAAAGTGAATAGGCTCATTTATTTCAGCTTTACCCATCCACTCAGAATAATAGATAATAAAATATTAAACTTGAAACAGGTTTGAATATCTTGTTGAATTGGAGCATGAATAATGAAGTTGTGAAATAATTCAGCCCTACCTGAAACAAAACAGAGATTCAAGGAGAAGAAATAGCTATTTCTTCTTTCCTTAAGCCATATTTCAAATAATTTTTATCTCTTCCAAAGCTTTTTCATCATTCTGTGCTCTGCTATGCAAATGAATGGATGAACCCAGGACAAGGAGTATGTTTTTATTCAAATATAAATTAAATACATTCTTCTGACTAGAAAGACAGAGAGTATTCTGCTTTTTTACATACTATAGAAAAATACCATGGAAAATACTATAGAAATATACATTCCCCACTTCAACACTAGAAAAATGAAGGGGGCGAAGGCATATATATTGGAATACAGAAAATATCACAAGGTACATTGCAATTCAAAATCCTATTTTCATAGAAATGGGTGGCTGTTCTAACAGATATTTTTCTTAAAAAGATACCAAGGAATTTAAAAGCTACACATTTCCCAGACCTGTACATTATTCTTGATTGCATGACCGTGACAGTCATTTCAGAAGGCATACGGGGTTAATAATAACAGGTTAAAACAAGATCACTTATCATAATTTATTTCCTACATTAGGATACAAATCAAAGCACAAGTGTTGCAGCAGAGAAGTGTGTAACATCTGTATTCATTCATGCAGTTCTCTCCCCTTCCTGAGTCATCACATCACTGAACCTGACACTGCAGCATTAGGTCACGTTTTCAGCTTACAGACAAAAAGCTCATTTAAAAAACCTGCTTCAAATTCCCCATGCCCTTTTTTTAAAAACAAAAAAAGTATAGACTTTTCTTTAAACTAAAAATCTTAGCAAGATCATGTTCTTTAGGCTTCTGTCTTTAAAAAATAATTTTATGATGGGAAAATGTTCATTGATTTTGTCCTGTTTCACCAGTTTTTCCCAAAATGGAGTCTTGCTCTTTAACTAATTTATGCTCTATTTATCTGTGTTCCATCCATCAAGCGTTCTTCTGAAATTATCAGTAAAACCAGTTGATATTCATTTCACTGTCAGAGGAAGAGCCTGTTTTGCCCAGTACAAATAGCTAAAAACATCTACTTGAAGTATACAGTTCATCATCTAGGCCTGTTTCTATCAGGAACAGATGGAGGTAAGGTGATTAAATTTCTTCATTTTGATGAAAAGAACAAATACTTTCTTAGACAACCAAAACACCTCAAACCAGTTAAAAATAATTAGTATTAAAATGTGATTTTCTCTACTGAAGAGTTTAAGTAAGGACACCTACAACTTTTTTTTTTTAATATACTATTTTCTACCTATATTATCAAATGATTTGTCTTTCATTCTTCTGTAAGTATGCTAGATAGATGATCTATAAATAGATTCATAATAAATTACTCATCTCCCCAAGATGAATTACCAAATCGAGATTCCTAAAATATCTTCCCTTTTCATCCTCACTAATTGTGAAATGAGTCATATAAATTCTCAAATTTTCATCAATTTGTAAAATACAGGAAAGGTTTAAGCACTTTTCTGATGCATTATGCATGGCGTTTCCTTTTACCAGGCAACACCAGCACAGACACACAACTGTGCACTCTACTGCACACACTGGAGAGGACATCAGGGGTTTGGCCATTAGAGGGGATGCTGGCAAGGATCTGGAGACAGAGATTTGCTGCCTGTCGTCCTTCACTTCAGACCCTGGGTTGGAGTGAGAGGAATAACACTACACTATGGTGTTATAATGAGAGACAGGTGTAATCCCATGGCCATCACCATGTACTTCTCTGAAACCCTTCCCACCACAGGCTCAGCCACACTGGCTCATCAGCAGATACCTCAGAAGAACCAGATTCTCCAGTCCCAAGAGCTTATGAACAAAGAACCCCCAAACCCCACATTTATCCCTCTGATCTATAATCAAATGCACTTCCAAACAAGCAGGAAAGCACAGCCACCCTTGACAACCACCCAGACACTTGCAAGGGAAGGGCAGGGTCTGTTCCAGTGTCCCTACTTTACAAGGGACATCCCTATAGAGAGGGCAACTGGCACACAAAAATTTCCCATTCCATCCCAGCTCAATTTTTCAGCACTTGCCTTCTAAGGAAACATTTGTGATTTTTCCTTATTCTGCCACAAATGAGGCAATTACAAAATCTCTGCAAGTTTTCCTCTTGCTTAGTAAGTTTATTTTCATATCCAGTTTTTAAGATTCATTATAGCTGACTTCAAAATGCCAAGAGGCATTCAACTTGTCAGTGCCTATAAATAATGGCAGATTCATGGTAAAGTATATTTACATATCAATTACTTAGGTCTCAATACTACACATGCTATTGAAAAATACATTACTCAATTATAAAACAAGACAATTCAATTATGCATTTTAAATGCATAATTGTCCTCATATTTCCATAAATATTGACAATATGCTATCAGTCTCTAAAAATACTTCAGTGAAATTAAAGAATGCCTTTTCAAAACTTTAAGTGATCTGAAAGATGACCAGTCATTTCACATTAATTCCTGCAAAACTGTAAGACACTTTAGAAGCAATCCTTGTTAAAGTTCTATTAGTCTATATTTTCTCACCAATGCAACACTAACAAAGAATAAGGGGAAACTCCTGAATTACTCCCCATAAACTCAAGTCCTACAGTATCTACTGAGGAACAATAGGCTGCTCCAATATCCTTCATTAAAGGCAAAGTGTTTGTAGAGATTTCTGAGGCAGAAAATATACTATGTCTTTGTCAACTCCTCCCAGCTTTACAAGATGTTTCTGTGCTCTAACAGATCTTTTCACCTCTACAAAGTGTCATCCTATGATAGTAATCAAACTCCAACCAGCTCCGGAAGCCAAGGTATTATTATCTTAGCTTTAAGTTTAGGGCTGTTTTCTGAAAAAGGACAAGGAACTTCCAGCCAATGCACTGGCTGCAAAGCAGGATCCTGAAACACCCTGGATCAAGATTTTAAGAACTAGTTAAACAAAAATTTGGGTGCTAGATAGCTTATAAGTTCCTAAAATAAACTGCTGGAGGACTCAACTACCTTTTCTGCTAACCTAAATTTCTCTGCTGCATTTAAACATTACTTCATGTCTGACCAAGGCAGATGCTAACCTGACAGATTACTTTGGATAAATCCAGGTCTCCTTTACCTTTTTGTGTCTGCTTCCTTTTGCAGCTCCTCAGTCTTTCATATATTCTAGGTAAGAGAAAAGGATGGCCTTTCCATACATATCCACACATCCCCAAGGCAAAAGGGGTTGTCTACATGCTAGTAGAAGACAATTTTATGATGATATAGTAAGATCCAGGTTCCAAAAACTACGTAGTATACTTCAATAATTGATTTGACATCAACTTACACAAATGCCACAATTGCAACAGAAAACCAACAGGCTTATTATGAGCTTCTTTTGTTAAATTTAATATTTCACTTCTATAAAAACAATGCTGGGTACACAACTGCTGTGTGCACAGGGCTATGCAATAAGCAGTAAAGGAAAAGTGGCAACTTTTATCACTTCCATAGCACTTAATTTCTTTAACAGACCATATACTTTTGAACAGGGTTGAGAGCAGCCATCTATGCTAGATGAGTATTATAACCCACAGTTCACATAGAGAGGGAAAAAACAGAGCAGTCAGCCTGAACTTTCAGAGACATCCATAAAATTCAAGTGTGACCTTTTGCAGACCCCCAGCTGGAGCCATGCAGAGGTGTGAACACTGGGCTCCCAGTTAGCACTTGTGGAACAGTATTCTACAACACGCATAATTTTCACTACAATAACTCTTCAGCTACAGCTTTTAGAGTACTCAAAACAGCATATGATGCTTCACCCTCTTGTGTGAATCAGAGAAACACAACAAGCATGAAGACTTTTCATGCTGTGTAAAGAAAAACCGGGTAATGAAGTGTGGAAAGGGCATGTGATATTTGAACGAGAAAGCAAAAAGATTTCTGATGACTATATAAGAACAGAGTTCCTCTGCATTATCTGAAATGACATGCAATCTGACAATTCAAACAAATTCAGTGTGAACACTATTATGCATCCATAACTGAGCACTTTTTAGATTTCATTTTTACTTCAGCACCATACACACACTGACGCAGGCTGCACGTGTGATGGAGGTTATCTGAACCTGCTGATTTACGGTTTTGTCTTATTTACAACACTGAGAAACCCACTACTGACCATTAATGCAGAAAACTGATGACAAATTATTCACAGCCAGCCTGTGCTCTAACTAGGATAAGGTTTGCAGTCATAGCAAGTGTGTCCCATTTAATTTTTATATTTTTAAAACCTCTACATATTATTTTTTTACTCTGACTCTTAAAAGCTCAATACTTCCCTCCACACTCCCCAAAGCCACCCCTCCCACTCTACACAAAACTTAATGACTCCCAGCAATAACAACCACTCTCACCAGTGGGAAAAGGCAGTCCTAGAAGGAAAACAAACAAGCTGGTTCTTTGTTTCTGAATGTTGCCTTTAATATTCAAGCTGCAACTCTTCCTCTTAGTTAAGACAGACTTGATAGCCTTGACTGAGTGGCATCACTGATACTGCAACAGACACTCTGCAGGTCATATTAAACTGCTGTGCAAAACGCCTGCACTCAACTTGGCTGCTGACATTACTTTTATTTTTATTTGATGGGATTTTAATGTCTCAGTGCCCAATCCTGGATCAGAAACGCCACATGACAATATTCCCCTCTTCTTCTTCCACTCTTTTCTCCCAGGCTGTTTGAAATCATGCCTCAGAGCAGGTAGGAGTCAGGGAATAATTGGTTGGGAACAGAATGGGCACCACACCGGGCACAAAAGCACCAAAAAAGAGATTTTTGCACAACTTAGGACAAAATCCTCAGCTACATAGACAAGCCTAGCTAGGAATTATACTCAAAAGAGCCATTTCCCCCTAAAAACTGGGAGCAGGTCCTTGTTTAAAGTTGCAGAGCGAGAACAGTTCAGTATCACACTGATGGAGCTAACACACTCCAAACTGCCTGAATGTTTGCAGACTTTCTGAATTGTCTTAACTGAACTAGCTCACCCAATTCTGAATTAATTCACCCAATATAAAGATCAAAAAACCTATATGAGGCAAACTTATTTTTATTTCTGAAATCAGAAAAGAAAATACCAAATTTTTCCTCTTAGTACAATGTTATCCCTTCTGTTGCCACATAATGTTAAGAAAACTAATACTAAAAATCCCTCAAGCCAAAAGCATAAACTGGTGATAAAAATGTCTTCTATAATAAGAATGGATAAACTGTATTACTTTCACACCAAGCACAGCTGGAAAATAAGTGAATTGCAAAATTATGATTTAATGATACCCTCTTTCAGAATTCTGTTCACTCTCTCAGATGCCTGGAAAATAAAAGCCCCAAGACATCCGTTTCACACACAATTTAATGGCAGGACACATCAATGCCATTACTTTTCCAGCCACTGAGGTGGACAGAGAGGTGTATCTGACATATGCAAACAGGCAAAGCAAAGTGACAAGAACAAGAATGCCTATTCCATATTAATAACACAAAGCTATTCTTTACTCCAAATTCAAATTAAAGGAAAAAAAATGACGTTTTGTGTGTGTTTGACATTAATTATTCCTTGGATAACAGATGTCAATATGCAATATTTTTTTCAGAGGCATGTTTGTCAATCTGTCAATAGTATTTTGCTTAAATGACAAACACACACTTTCTAACATCAATTGATTTCATAAGTCTTTAGTCACATCATCGATGACAGGCTTCAAAAAAGGTTGAGAAAGGAGCTCTAGGGGGAAAAGGAGAACAAGAACAAACAATTTTGGCCTTTAACCGCCCATATTTCAGTGATACTTTGTAACAGGAATCAACTGTTAAGTTCAGGATTAGAGCCAGTCAATGGTAAAACAAATCTGACCAGATACAAACTGTGGGGGCTGCATTTGCCACAATGACTTATGGTATTAAAAGCCTGCTATTAAAGAAAAGAGAGGATTAATTCAAGTATCTTACTGTATATTAGCAAATTAATAGACATGGCGTATCAGGAGAGGAAATAACAGTCATTTACGATCTTTTCTGAACAGAATGAAATAAAACATGAAATTATATTTTTAATAGCTTGTAAACTTATATGAATATTCAACTGCAGAGCAGTAAGAAGAAACAAGAGCTTTGATAGCAGGCTGATATAACTGCCAGGGCCGCTAGAATCTACTACTATGTACTGGGATATCAGCATATCTTCCCTAGTCCTAAATTAATGTTATGCATGTTATTCATCAATTAAGAGAAGCCAACAATGTTATCACTTACGTAAGTGCATCCAAGTTTGCTATGGACTGCATTCCTTGCAGCAGATAGCTTCCAGAAGCCCTCTCCGTGCACCATACCAAAAACAATCTAGTGGGACTAAGCAGCACCCCCCTTTTTTTTTTCCTGGAGTGCAATAAAAACAACAAAAGGGAAATGCAATGGAACTGTTTTGTGATTCTTCCTTTGAACTGAGAAAAGACCAGAAAAGGCAAGCAAAAGGAAGAGAGGAGGCAACAAATTAATGAGGAATGAATTGTGCTGCATTTAGGTTAAAGAATTCTACATCTTCAGTCAAAGCCAGAGATGGCACAGCCACAGCTGTGCACAGACACAAGAACAGGTGACTATTTCAGGTCCTTTCCATGCTACCTTTTACTTTGCCCCCCTGTCTCCATTAGCATAGCTTCACTTGCCCTGGTGTAAGCAGTTAGTGTTAAGCAGAATATATAATAGAAGAAGGATACATTTACAAGTCAAATGGCTGTGCAGATGCTAAATAGTTGAGAGTTACTGAAATATTTTTTTGTTTGAAAATTGTTTAAACTCAGTAGGTTTCACCACCAAAATTAATACCTGCTGTTTGTGCCGTAGCAGAGAGAAGAACCTATTTAGCACACTGATAATTATCAGCTAAGTTGTATATCTAAGACTTTACTGCACCTGCTTCTCCACCACTAACACAAGTTTAAGAACTAAATTACATCTGAGCCAAACCTTGATCATCACACAAAGCACGCGCTGCAGAGCATCTCAAACATGCACAAACAAATCTTCATGTAATGTCCTGAGAGCAGCTAAAACTCACACAAATGAAGACAAGCATAACAATGTCTACCAGCATCAGACAATGAAAGAAACTATCAGGCATGAATCTCAATGTCCATCCTGCTTCCCTTCTGCCCCAGACAAGGTATCATGCTTCTCTACTTCTCCAGGTCTGTGTTCTTTCAGGCATATTAATTACTTGAGGCTTATGAGATCCCTAAGTAGGAGACAACCAGTTCTCTTCCTGCAGTCTTGAGAACAATCTAGACCTCTACAAATAAAAGGTCAGCACATTTCAGGTCTATGGTAGCACAAAAAGATCCAGGAATAATGTTTCAAATACTGCAGACGACTGCCTCCAGTACAGTTGAGCAGAGTACTATGTGCCTTAAAAACATGCAACTGGAGTTCAAACTGCAAAAACCTTACAATATCAAGTTAATCTGTGCTTAATTTGCAAACAATATCCTCCTCTGTTTGAAACGTCACAACATTTTGTCACTTCATGCTGCACAGGGTATAGAATTACAGCAATGAACTTTTCCAAGGAAGAACTAATATCACAGGGTAAACATGAGGAAAGGGGCACAGTAAAAAGAGATAAAGCACACAAAGCCAGATTCACAAAAAGAAACATAATGTTGAAATTGGGATTTCAGCAGAGGTGCTTAAGTGCAGGAGATGGAAAATATGATCAAAGCTCTTCAACAGATTTTCATTAGTAAAAAAAAATAATTCTAAAATCTACAGCAACTTAAGTTTTGGGTGCACACAAAGCATAACTCCCTGCTGGCAGGGATGGTCAGCTGGCACTGCTCCAACACCTATGACTGATCAGTATTCTCTCAGTAGATACTCTACTTCTCTGTAAAGAGGATCAATGTCCTGAGCATAGAAACATGCATCTCTAGAAATAACTTCTACTCAATACACACAGATTAATGCCTTCTACTGTTGTTCAAAAAGAAAAGAGCAACTACACCTCCATCTGCAATAGGAAGTATCAGAGTGTACACGGCTATGATTCCAGCCTGTGAACATTTATTAAACACAACTATCCTGCAGAGCAAAATCAGATATTTCAGAAAACTCAAGCTTGAAGGAGCACAAGTCAGCCTTTACAATGTTACTTGCTTAATTCCTATTTACCTTCTCACTCTACTGCAGAAATTTTAAGTATCTAAACCTCCTCACAAATTCCATCAGATGCTCAAACTTCAGCACAGCAATGCCCAGCATTACCACATCTGCCTTTCTTTGCTGAACTGCCTTGAGAAAGCACCCACTCAAGGCTGACCAGCAAACCTGAGTGCAGGCCAGGAACTGAAGTCAGTGCAGAGGTTCACAGTGAAATCTCTTTCCTCCCAGACTGCCCCTTTGGTAACTCATCATCAGTATTCACATCATTATCTGTATTCTTCAGCATACTATTCATAGTCCTTTAACACAGCTTTGTTGCTGCACGGGGAAGATTGTGGTCCAAACCCAACTCTTTACCTTTGGATCAGCAGTTAACAGCTTGAATGCTTGATATACTTGTGCTTCCTTCACACCTCCACCGAGATCCAGGAAGTTGGCTGGCTTTCCGCCGTTCAAGGATATTATATCACATGTTGCCATTGCAAGTCCAGCTCCATTGACTATAAAAGTAAACATCAAATGCTTATATTTCATATAAAAGTATATAAGGTTTGTGAAAAGGCTTAAAACATATCAGCACAATCGCATAACACGGCTCAAAATGTTACCTGAATATCTATTTCTAAATAGGTCAGTACCTATTCAAGGCTATCCAATGCAACAAATAATTCAAAATCTGTTGCATACACACCAATATTTAGGTTTCTTTATGACCGTATCAGTTTTAGGACTTAGTTGTGCAACTTCGCTTAAGCATGTCTGAGCAGTGAAATGGTAATGGTGGAAATATAAGCACTTCTGATTTAAAAAAAAAGGCACATAAAAACTTCTGGGAATAGAGATGGCACCATGAGACATGAAGGACAAATTGACTCCTTAAGCTCCCCTCCCATCATACTCAGCAGTAGATGATGGTTTGTGTTTTAATAAAAGACAACTAAATTTCAGGGGCAGGTATGAGATGCTCCTGAAACTGCCTTTAATTTTGTGTTTGCACCAGTTTAGAAGCATTCCTATAGGCATGAACATCATCTAAGCCAGGAAAAATAGCTGAGAATTATTTGTCCCAGTAAGTTGCTCCTCCTGGACAAAGTAAGGCTTCCGTGTCAGCTGTAATTCAACACCAATACCTAATATTAAGGTAGTGTTGCCAATTATTCTTTGGGTTTTGGTACGTTGATTTGTTTTAAATTGAAATTAAAATCTCACTGTCAGTTACTGTATCAACCGCAACACATAATCAGCATCTTCTAGATCTGTGGTTAGAGTATAAACATCCGAGCAATGTAAACGCTGTACATTTTCTCATCAAGCTGTTTCAATTTGATTCATAATAAAATATACTGGCTAAAAGAATTTGAACAAAATGAAAATTGTTTAGTCCATAGCTGACTATTTCACTTTTCTAAACATAAGAGTAACTTCTGTTCTACGGAAAACTCCAGGAAAACAAAAAACAGGTATACTCCTTTTAACAAACAAGCAGCTTCTTAAGTGGGAATATGTTTCTACACACATGCTTTTGCAGCACCTTTCAAGTAACAGTCTCATTTTTGAAAATTAATCATAGAAATTTGATGACTCTTCTTGTTTCATTTTAATTCATGGAAAGAACAGCTGCATTAGCTTAAAAAATCAGAAGGTACAACCCCTCCCCAGCCTCTCCCCTGAGCTATCTCTCTGACACCACACGTGCCCTCTGCATCTGCTGTGCCTTCAGCACAGTTCCAACACAATTTTAGTTTCATTCCTGCAAGAACCCGTGGAAGGACAAACCTCAGCAAAATAGACTGAAATGCTGTCCAGGGTGGATTGAATGTCAGAACGTAAACAAAGCCTATACACTGAACAAGTATGAATTTGTCTTCAAATGTCTTTTGGATTTATTTGTTCTTACCAAAGCAAGCAATATTTCCATCCAGTCCTATATATTTTAAGTCATATTTGGCAGCTTCATTCTCTATAGGCTCATTTTCAGACTTGTCATCCATGGCAAATATTTCTTTTTGCCTAAATTCTGCATTGTCATCAAAGTTTATCTTGGCATCAAAACAAACAACTAAAGAAAAAAATAGAAAACAACAGAGGCATTTAGAGACTAGGGTTGAGCAGAGCTCCTGAAATATTCCACCTTCAGCAGGGAGGGGGAGAAGGCTACGGTGTTCGACCAGCTGAAGTTCTAGCACTGAGGCCAACAGAGAAGGGTACATTTTCCTCAAATCCTATACTGTGAAAAGGCACAGGAAGCATCTCCACACAACACAGTCACGTTCCTTTGGCAAGGGATGGTAGCCTATGGTTGCTTTAAACAAAGTTTAAACAAAGTGATGAAGGCAATTTTCATGATGTGGGCAGGTCTGCAGTAACTTCAGTGTAACAGATATAAAAGGTAAATAGGTCGACTGTCCAAAGCAACACTTGGTAACGTGCAATACAAAATAATTTCCTTTACCATACTTTTAATTTACGTTATTAGTTATACACACATTATTTCCCTAAAGATCTAAATTAGAAAAACTTTAATCCAATATGTTAAAAATTACTTTCAAATCAAGAAAACCTAAAAAGTTAATACAAAACCTCAATGTCAATATTTGTAATGGCTGTAAAAACAAGTTAAAAAGTAGATAAACCCAACTATATTAAGCAACAGATACCAAAGAGTAGCGAGTAGACATAATATTCACATAAAACCAAACATTAATAGAAATAAGTGTAGAGTGAACTCGCTACTTGCCTATTTACTGACTTAGTATTTCCACGAGTTTGCATAGGCAAACACCTCTTTAGATTAAATGTTCCAAGTAAATGTAAGACTATACACTTATCATTTAACTATTTAACTAATTTGATTTGTACTATATCCAAATTATATTTACTGACTGAATTACAATTGATTTCTCAATGCAAACCAGTCAGATTTAAGTGCCTTTAAATGCTGCATCCAGAAAAATAGATCAGTTTTTTCTTTCTGCTGTGTTTCGACTCATATTGCCACTGAAACACACACAGGGCACGTATGGATCTGCTCATGAGCACTGCACACGTCTCTGCAAGCACAGGCAAATTACAATTAAAAAGACAGTTTTTAATCTTTGAAGATACATCAATTAAAACAACGAATCACACAATGCTTTTTGGTGGACAAATACCTCTTTTTTAATATACCATTGTTTAGTCTATTTAAGTAAACAGTAAACAAAACATTTGCACGAATAGTCTCTCAGCTGTATGTCTCGATGTGCATTGGGTTTTCTTGGTTTGGTTTTCTGATGTTGCTGGGGGTTTTGTGGGTTTTTAGAATACATTTTGCAACCAATATCAGCTTAAATTAAAACAGGATCAAATTCAGTTTCGGTGACTGCAGTTTCAGAAAACCATTTATGAATCTTTGTGTATAATAGGTCTCTCTTGGAAGAGCTCAGATCTTACCTGGTCAACCTTCATGTAGGACTCTGCTAAAAGGAGAATGTCTGAAGTTCATAACATGATGCTAAGAACTAGAGCTGCTTTACTAAGAATGGATTAAGACCTGAGCCATTCCTCCTCTTCAAGCTTGCAGTTGCTTAAATTGCTAAGACAACTCGAAGTTAGAGTAAAACTGCAGTTTCAGAGCTCTGTTTACCTTAAACCTGAACATCTGCAATGTCACATTAATAGAATCTCATTTCTACAGAACATTCATCTTTATCAAAGGCCATGTTGTACAAAGTAGCAGGAAAAACACCTATTAATATTTATCAAACCATTTTCACTATCAAAAGCACATTGTTACATGCATGACGGATTACACAAATGAATTTTTCTTCTAAACAAATATCAAAGAAAGCTCCAATACTTATATTCACAGAGTACTTCTGTTGGTTTTCTAGCTGTATAGGCTTTTTGTCATCTGCCAATTCAACAGTTTACAGTGAGAGCAAACAAAACAAAAAAAACCCCAAAAATTGGCAGTTACCAGTCTCTGACCCAGTAGCATTAAAGAATCTGCTACAAAATTAAACAAAAGGAAATTTATCCAACAACATATTTTCTAATGGATTTTCACACTAGTGAAAGAAATAAATCTATCTTAACCATTACTTTGACAGGAATAATGGACTTCATACAGAGACCTATTTTATCACTAGAAATAACTTCATTAAGCTACTCAAATGTTCTTCCATTTGTTTTATCTTTATTCTTCTTTAAGACAGTTCAGATGGAGGAACTGCTAGCAAAAAAGAAATAAGCACAGGAAGACTTCTGGGTATGTCTGCTAGTAAGATGGCTTTCACAGCTTGAAACCCACTCTGTTTCTGCTCCTCAGCTTCCTGGATGTGAAACACATGGGGAAAAACCTCGGAGAAAACAGTTGTTCATTATGTAAAAAAACTGTACACACATTTGATCATTATTATCACTGTTATCTGATTTTTCCTCATAGATTTTCCAAGAGGGTATTTTAGTGTCCCAGAGTTTATTTTATAGCCTTTTAAGATATGTCAATAACGTGCAGCGGGGCAGTTTTTATTTTGCACCTTTTAGAGCTTTTCAGAGCTCACCACCAGCCGAATTTTCCTTTTTAGCTGTGGACAATTCTCTGCCACCTCTTTTGCATTTGGATTGTTATAAAAAGGGAGAAACAAGGTTGGACAACTGGAAGAGACTGCATAGATTCTAGCCATAACTGAGCTTTTGAATTCCTGACCAACTGAGCCAAAAAATATAGATTTTTAGTGAAAAGCTTTTTATTTTACAAACTAGCTGTGGGCATAAAAAAGTATTTTAAAAATGCTAATTCTTTCAATTGGTACTGACTGCGATAGGGAATTCATGTTCTTAATTGACATAGCAGTGATGTTTTTCCAAAAGTTTCCAGAAGAGCAATTAAGCAGCCACATTCCTAATGTCTCTTAAAATGGGTAACAGCTTTCTCTTTCCATTTTCTAATTTCTGCTTCAATCTGTAGGCATATCTTATAAAGTTAGTGAAAAGCTGGAATTGTCTTTCTTGACAAACATTGATAAAGAATACTCGACACACCCACCAGCACCTCCCAGCATCAAAGACTTCTCTGAAACCACAAAACTATACTGTAGGTAGGACCTCTACTGGGAAATCACCAGTGGTGGTGAACCACAGCCCCTGACACTGAAGTCTCAGCAAACTCCCTCTGAGCTCCACATCTTCTCATCTTTATTGAATTGATCAAGGACAAGAAATAAAAGGGGGGGGCATAAAATGCCATAAAATATTGACATTAGGAATGAATGTGTAGGTAAAAATACTCTGCCATCAAATGAAACAGTGAGGTGGTAACTGTGAGCCACCTGGATCAGCCTTACTCTATTCAAATATATAAAAGCCATCTTTAGTTCCTCCTCTCTTCGCCTTTGTCCAAGCCATTGGACAAAGATGCCAAATGGAAGGAAAGGATTCAGCTGGAAAAGCAACTACTACAGCAACGTGAGGGCTAATCCAGCTCCTTAATTTTACCCTATACTTCCTTAGCCCTGTATTCGTGGTAGAAGCAGACCTATTATCCTTTTTCTTCCCAAAGGACGTAGCCAAGTGTCAGTTCCAGCTTGAATTTCTCCTACACTCTAATACGTTGTAGAGTCATCATGCACTTATAATTTTTACTTACCCTTATGTTTACAAGCATAAAATAACAAGTTGCTTTTCACACAATCTCAGTAATTCAGCATCATTAAAAACAACAAAAAACCCTCAAACAAAATTCCCCAATAAATTACAAAACAAAACTAAGAAAACCCCAACTTTACACAAAGAGCACAGGAGCAGAAAATGTTGCTGTTTCTCACCAAGCATAACATGTAGAAGCCAATATTTCCAGTATTTGGATAAAATAACCAAAAGCTATTGAAATGTAAAATCTTCCATGGGAATATTTATGAATGTTGCTTAAATTACATTACAAAATGAAATTAATGCAAAGCTGCTGCTACAGCCTTCTATGCAATTTAATTTATAGTTTGCATAAATAAAGAATTATAATGCATTCATTTGTTTTCTTCAATTTTCTTACCTTGCCCTTCTGGAGTTTCACCAAAGGGATTCACTTCAACCTGAGTGGCATCAATTTTCAAGAAAAGATTATACAGCTTCTTAATTTGATCTGCTGCCTAGATTTGATCAAGCGATTTACAATTACCACACAGAAAAATAAAAGTTAAGGTTTTCAAGGCAAAAGGTAAACCATTGTTGATTAATGTATTAAATTGCATACTAGCTCTAGATAATTACTGCTTTTATTTCTGTTTCCTTAACCATATTTATATATTATCTAAAATAGCTATAGCATAACATTATGGTACTGCATAATATTTAGTAACTGTGCATTTAAAGACTACATGAACTGGAGATTTGCTACAAAATAAACAGCACGATTACTATGACAAGGTTAATTTGGAAAGAGCCTAACAGTTCATAATGATACATTCTCCAGTATGCTGAGATCTGAGCTGCATTCACGTTAATCAGTCTAAATTCAGAAACCACACAGCACTATGTGTGTATTAGTGACTTTAGGAAAAATATACATCTCTTCTTCTTATATCAGTCTGCAATGCTTTCTTGAGAAAATGATGTTGGAACACACTTGTTTGGTCCTTAAAAGATATTCTTCCTTGCTCCTTATGGTTCCTCACCATCTGTCTCTGTGATTGACTACTAACGTCCAAACCTCTTGTTTTTATAACATTATTTCATTAACACAACAACTCAATAGCAGCAACATGAATATGCATTAAAAAAATCCCTTTGGTTCATTACACACTGACAAGTTATTAGCTGAAGTAAGTTTGCAGATCTAGAACTGTACTAATGAAGAACCACTCAAACGTGTTTCTTCATTACAGATGAGTTACCTGAAGTACACAAACCAAAAATATTTAGGACCTCTCATAATAAGTGAAATGAATGAAATTGAAAAAACTGAAGTCAGCTTTCTCCCACAGCATCATTCATAAGAAAGAAAACTTTATGGCTGGAAGGAATCAACCCCAATACTGCACTGCATCAGGAAGAACACTGTGAGGGATGTTCCTGCCTCCCTCTGCTTAGCACTGACAAGGCTGCACCTGGAGTACGGAGGCACAGGGACCAACATCTTTCAGATTCTTTGATGAGTTACAGTTTGGAAGCAGCATACGAATTGCTTACCAAATCTTCCCTGCTCAAAAGTCATCAGCTGAAGCATTCTTGGGAGTTTGACTTTTTTAAAGTTCTCAATTATTTAATAAATGCACACCCAGCAAGGCAGCAGCACCCTCAGCATGGACATTCTGGTTAACAAACAGTCCAGATACCCCAATAACATGTGGGTATGGCCATCAACAGTGACACACAGGGGAAGAAACGCCTCTGTGAAACTTCACAATGATTCTGGGCAACCTGAAAAGCTGTTCTTGCCTCAGTACAGTGCTGTAATTTTAACAGCTCATCAGAATCGCTTAACTTTTATTAAGGGCAGTTCCATCTTTCAGCACCTCTGAACCAGGCAGCTTAATGTCAACATTCCTCTTTCTCAAGGTCTACAAGTACTGAGCCTCTCTGAGGCAAAGCATAAAATTCCAACCTTGAAATAGCAAACGTATAAATAAATAGTAGCATTTGTTTCAATAAAAACTATGTCCCTATGCTTCAGTAAGTGCCTTTGAGTTGATAGCACAAGAAAAAATGCATTCACTGCAGCATTATTTGAATGTATTGTTGAAAAGTCCATATATTGCCGTTAATAATTAAGTACCAGATCTCTTCAAGGGCTGAAAGGTTCTACATAATCATTTCTCCTCATTAGATACACAGCTAAATCTTCAAATATGTGCTAATCAACTTAATGATTATGCACTTGTTAATTGCACAGTTAGGACAGAAAATAATTAAACCCACTGAATTAAAAATAAAGGGCTTTTAAAAAAATGACAGTTTGATACCATGAAAAAAAACAAGAAAAGTAGTTTAAAGAAGTTTTCTCTTCTTTGAAAAATATTCATAAAGCAACGTATCTTGCATATTTGCATGCAATATGGAATTCCAATATATATAGAAAAGGGATACTGAGAGGACAACAAGCTGGCAACCTTTTGCTTTTCAGCTGAAGACTGACAAAAGCACCCCAAACACTTCAATCACAGAGAGATCCATTCTTCCTTCTCCCCAATTTAAGGGTCAGTTTTTCCAAAAAAAGCTCTACCCGTATAATTCACTGAGCTTCAATGGAATTCCAATTAAATGAAAAGAATCCCACGAGGTGCAACAGCACGTTGTCAGCAGATGCTTTAAAGACCAGGAACTTTTGCTTTGGAACAATAAAGACTTTGCTCAAATTGCTAAAGTCTGATGACAATTACGTAGGTGCAATTTAGTATTTAAAATGTCAAAACAGGCCTGATCTAATGAATACTTGGCCTTTCATGTCTATTTGGAAAGCATTTATTGTATAGCTGGGCTAAAATGTCTTCAGTAAAATCTGAGCAAGTGCAGTCAAGTTACCTGCTGTTGCAAAGGCCCCTTGAATCCCAAATTTTTTGCCATCTGCAATGCTTGATGATCCTTTATGCCTTCAAAAATATCTATTTCCTCCTGCAACAATAGCATGCATAAACGTAACTAAATATTCAAGCTGAATGGAGATTTACAACTTCAAAAGGAAAACACTTAATATACATTTGCAAATTAGTAATTAAAGTATGGCTGTTTGCCAAGGTTCTCCGAGACTGAGGCTACAGCAGCTGCCTATAGGGTATGTTATAATTACCACACCAACTATGAAACAGTCCTTCCAGAAAATATATAATTCTTCAGGGTGGCATGCTGACAAGACAATGTGACACCAGTTTTCACTTTTAATTACTGTACAGATGGCGTTGACGAATATTTAGTCTGTTAATTTTTATGACATCTTCTGAATATTTTCAAGGCAATCGTGTCACTGCCCAGTAGCACTGTGAAGTTTATATAATTTTAAAATGCATACTAAATATTTTTACAGTTTTTTGAATAATTACACTTGATTGTATCAATAATTTTCCCAGATGAATAATGTGTCTACTCATTACCATGCCACAGTAGCATAAAGAATACTTAGACGCAGTCATCATTAAGAAAGGAATTACAACAGTTGGATTGCAGATGCAGAAAGTCATCCAGGTACAAAGAAATAATTAACGATTCTGTCAATTAGACAAAAACAACCACAGAAAAAATAACCACATTGGCACTGCCCCACTTGTGAAAACACTGTGTGCCTTCCTGAAAGGGAAACTCACTCCTAAAACAAGATATTAAGTTTAACACCCATGTAACAGCCAGATTTAAGCTCTTTCTCTAAATTGAACTGGAGACAAAAACACTAACTAAATTTTGAGGTTAAACATGTTTCATTTATCTACTGGATGACAGCTCTGATCCCCTATTTGGCGAAACAATTTTTATGGTTCTTATTGTCTTTGCTCCATTCAAGGAAGAAGGAAAAATGGAATGAAAATATGGAAAATATAGTATTTTGGATAACTCACAAGGATAATTCTTAGTCTATAATATTATTTTAATACCTTAAAGATAAGTTCTGGACTAGTAACTGCAACTTCTTCTATGTCAACACCACCCTGTGGACTGCCAACCATAACAGGTCCATTGCAGGCTCTGTCCATCAAAATTGCAAAGTATGTTTCCCTGGAAATATTCAGTGCTTCTGCAACCATCACCTGAAAAATGAATATAGGGAAAAAAAAACAAACCTGCATCAGTTCTGATTGGTTCATCTTGCTGGTGACAATCCGAACACAGCTTTGCTTCCTTGAGGTGTCAAGAGTAGAGAATGTCGTAAAACCTTTTGCCACGTAAAAAGCAATTGAAAATTAACAGAACCAATGAGGCACAGCATCTCCTTCTGCTGTCAACAAGAAGAGGACACTGTGGCTCACATTTTCTGCACTGACCTAAAATGGAGCAGTTTGATACTTGCTACCCTGAAAAGAAATGTTTGTTTCATTGCTTTTACAAGACATTACAATCCAGTGATTCCTCCCCCAAGAAACTCTCTCCCTAAAGAGGAGACTCCCCTGGTGCCGCTGGTCTCACTGGGCACATCACAAGCAGTGTAAGCCAGGAACAACAAAGTGTTGGGTTTTTCCCCCAAGAGAAGAATCGGAGCTGCTGCTGTGTCTCTAAAGGGGACCTCCTTATCACCTTTTCATTCCCAACAAGCACTTTCCCATGCTGCCCCAGAAAAAAACAGAGCCACAAGGGATTACATACTTGCAAATGACAGATGTAAGCGAGGGTACGTTAGCTTTCTGATGTATTGCATCAGCAGCACCATTCCTCAAACAGAAAGCCTCCGGCTGAAGGTCTCTCCCTCCTTCTGACACAAGGCCATCCTACACTTACAACCCCAGCACTGAATTCTTGCCTTGCCCAAATATTTCCTAAGGAAATAAGTGTAGAGACAATCCCGCCATTTAGCTTTCTACTTTCAGTTTAGAGAGACAAGCAGATGTGTAACCTTCAGATTCTGGCATACTGTAGAATCACAAAAAATTATTTTTTCAAAGAGGTACTCATTTCTATTCATTACTATAAATGACTGAGGCCTCTCATACCAATATCTGACAGATACCTCAGCACGCAACTAAAAAGATGATTCAAACTCTACATGCTGAGAATCTACAAGCACTTACATTAAAATTGGAGGGAAAATAACACATATAAATTCTTCGTTACAGTTTTTTATCTCCCATCAAAAATATACCAAAGCCAAAGTTCTTTCCATTTAAGTATTACAATAACTACATCTTCCACTTCATCTGATTTTTACAATTGTTTAACAATAGCTATTAAAGTAGTTTCAGAGATTAAGTAATTTTACACTTGGCAAAAAAATTCACAAACCTGTTTTTTGATGCAAGAATACTAAATTTCCCCAATTATTCTTCATCTTAAAAAATCTAAAAATCTGCATATGATACTTACTATTTTTCCTTTATGACCATAACAGGTGCCATAACCTCAAATGCAAAGACTCTAGTTCTGCTGTGCCCTATAATTTTGCTTTTCAATCTGGAAGTTAGTTGAGCACCCACGTCAGCAATTCAATTAGCCCAATAACTTCTCCTTTAAACAATCTACTACATTCTTCCTTAGCAGAGCTACTGTTTCCTATCTTTCAATGGAAGTAGTAGAAATCAGGAAAATTACTTCCTCAAGATCAACATATTTAAAAAGGATTAACTGGAAGTGTCTTTCTAATGTGGTCTGTTTATGAAGTGGTACGGTTGAGCAATGTTCGTAGACAAAGACTACCACTGAATGAAACATACAGTGAAATTCATTCTATCAGTCAGCAGCTCAAATGCCTTAGATCTGAGAGGCATTTCTACACCTGCAGTCTAAGAACTCTGCCTATCCAGCAAGCTGTATTCCATCAAATAAGTATTCCCGAGGTTTTCATAGTTCAAGGACTATAAACAAGAAAGATGGACTATACTTTCACCCAAGCTGCTTTTTTGACATTCTACTCCAGAGTACATGAGAAAGAATGTACTTACCTTCTGCCAGGCTGTACATCTTAACAGAACAGAAAAAAAGGAAGAGACAAGGAATTAAAGCCCTCTGTGTTCAGAATGGAAAGAATTTTTTTTTTTTCACTTGGAGAAATTCTTTTTCCAGTAATTTTGTTTCCTTCTACTTTTACCTTGCTTTATTCACAGAACTCAGGGTGATGTAAAGGAATAGTTCAAATAAGTGACTGTTCAAAGGCAACTAAACTAAAGAAAACTAGGGTGAAGGAGACAATCAAGAATGTAGAAAACTATTGTACTACTTCAAAGCATGTGCCTACTTCAGGCTACTATAAAGGGATGCTAAAAGCCAACTTCATAAACATAGCTCGACTACCTGCCACAATTTGTCAAATTAACAAGCAAAGATATGCAGAGCATTCTTGATTTGCTACTTCTTTTTACCTGTACGCATGTTTTCAACTTCTTACATATCCTGCATCAATGCATCTGAAAAATGTGAGTCAATTGCTTTAGACATAGGTCAAATAAAAACAGCTGGTCCTACTGGATCTTGTCCGAGTTGCTCTGACAGTTTCCAGAGTGCTCAGGATCCAGGCCAGACATCGGATAGGAATCCATTCAAAGAGTCATGAGGAACACATTTGCAAACACAGCAGGTGGGACTTACCTTGTTAAATTAGGTATTGCTTCAACTGCTACTTCTGACCTCCTATTGCTAATTAACCATGTCAACATAGTCAAATAGTCTTAAGTCACAAAACAATTGAGAGTCTAGCTGCTTTGTAGTAGGCAAGCTTCCTGCACAGTAAAAATTGTCAGACTGTGCAACATCTCCCATATCTGTTAACAAAAATCAGCTACTTTCCTTCACTGTCCTCCCTGTTCAATGCAGAACAAAGCCAGGGAAATTGGTGTTCAAGGTCTTTAAATGTATTATTTGCTAAAGTCTACCAATCAGTCACATGACAACTCTAACAAAAGTACATTTACAAACAGTTGAGTAGTGAAATTGACCCTACAGACTGCTGAGTTTTCTCATATTTTGTCCATTTTGCTAATGATAGAGAATGCAAAGCATCATTATCTGTTTACCACATCAAGTTTATTAAAATGTGATGGGGAAACAAATGAGGTTTTTTTTAAAACATCCTGGTAACTTCAAGCTTTCCTTCTTCAAAACAAATCATTACCTCAAAGTTTAAGTCACACATCTAATTTCATGAGGGCAACTGTAACAGTCTCTTACACTGAATCAAATATTCAAAATGTTAACTCTTGTTATTGCTTGGAGAGAAAACACAGGTAGCAAATTCTCAGGTTGTCATGATAAGAGAAGACTGTCTTAGATAACCAGGCTCTCCAAATTCCAAGCTGCCATAAGAGGATTTTATGTAAACTCACCAAACAGCTTCCAAGTCACAAGGGAACTAAGATTGATATTTATTTAAGAAACATCAATCTAAAGAAGAACAAACACGCTTTAATTTCTGTAGTAGGTGCACAAGCTGAGATAGAAAGCTGAAATCTTCATTTCATAATTATTCTAATTGTAGAAAATGTCTTTTATACCTTCCTTACAAATACCTGTAAAAGCTGTGCGACTTCCACTCCCTGACTTGAAACTAGCTCATTTTTTGCCTCACAGGAAGCAACTTTATAACTATTTCCCTTCTGAAAAATGTTTAATACCTATTTTTTTTTAAAAAAGGAGTTCATTCAAACTTTTCTTTTCCTTGTGAACTGCAATTTCCTTCGAGTACATGTACACACATACATTCTTACACGCACACACAGAGCCTATGCCTTGAAATGCCAGCTACTAATTCTCAACGACCCACTACTCTTAGCAAGTTTGAAGAGTCTGTCTGGCATTTTCTGAGAACTACCTACCCACTGCATTACACAACACCTTAGACATAGCTAAACCCATAGTTTTAATTGTATTATAGTTTGCCCCTTGATTAAAATTTCAGTTTTGATATTGTAACCCTGATAATACAAACCTGAACACCTCCACTCGTTTAACTACTTTGGAGACCCTAGAATCAGTTAACTTTGGAAAACATGAATGCTTTTACAAGGCATTAATTTTTTTTGGAGATGGTCTTCTAATGACCCAAATGCATGATTTAAACATGTTTTCTTCACCATCTAACAAGCAATGGGGAAATTATTAGCATACCATTGGCCAAACTATTATACAAATAATAAATTCAAAACAGGGTGTATGCTCCTACTATAAATTACCAAGAATCAAGATCCCAACACCAAAAATACAAAATTTACTATTACCTTGTTACTCATATGTGTGATGAAGGTATGAATTGGCCAAAGGCAACTTCCTAATCATAGTGAATGTCTATGACAATAGATAATCAGCTTCTCCCAGCGAAACACATCACACTGGTTTAGCATATATCAATATTAAAATACTTGGAAGCTAACCCCAAAATAAATACCTGAAATGTTCAAATCTCACATATGCCCTAGCTGCTTAGTCTTGGTTACTGCTTATTCATACAAGTTATGTGTTGATGGGGACGAAAACAATTACAAGTTAAATCTATAGTTATTGTACATATGGTACAAAAGTCATCTTAATATAAATCCTTTCAATAATCTATTTCAAAAAAAAACCTAACACCTTTCTTTCATTTCTATCAATTTCAAAGAGAATTAGAAGTGTCTTTTTCAGAACTGAATATGTAATTAAATGAACAGACTTGCACTCAGACAAGAGAGTGAAATTTCCTGGATCGATGTATCCAAAGCAGGTCAACTAGGGCAAAATAACAGAACCAAAAGAATTTATTAAAGAAAACTGCTTTTACAATACACATTTTTCAGAGCAGAGTGCCTTAATATAGGAAATTTACATATTTTTTTAAATCCTTAGTATTATCATCATCTCTGACAGACTTGCCTTAATAGTATTACTGTTTCTTCTTTTTAATATCTAGTATTTCTAATGACAACTATGAGGAGTGATGGTCATCTGCTCTCCTTGCTCCCCAAGAGAAGAACTGCCTGTACACCTTCCTCCAGGCCTCATTAGACAAAATCCTTCCAGACAGGTGCTCCTCTTTTATGCTAATATATCAGGCTGTTCATGGTACATAAAAAGCAAACTCTAGTTCCTTCCAGCTCATGCCAAATTATCTCCTGGCATCAAATACAGTGTGGCTCTTGACTACATACCTGTATGAAGATCCTTGTTCCGTAAAATAAATCAAGAGATAAATATATATATTTATTTATATATATAAATAAATAAATATATATATATAAAAAAAAAATTGGTAATTGCTAGGATTTCCTGACTTTTAACAAAATTTTACTTGGGTAAAGGAGAATCTTCCTGAAGGGCTATCTATGCTTCTCTTATTTAGGCCAATACAAAGCAATGTAGTTATGCTTTAGTGAATCTTTTCACCTTGCAGTACACACCATCATAGGTAAGTGAATCATCACGTATTAGCTGAATCACTACCACAACCACATTTTACACTGTACCTACAACAAGTCAGGACAAAAATCTACTTTTAGACACTTGGTTTGTTTTGATTTTAAATTGAAATAATCCTCAGGCAAAGTCAGCTGTCACTGTCTGTAACAACAACTGCCCAAAGCTGATGATGAATGAAACATGGATATTATTTTCACTCACGTATATATTACTTCTTTAAGTAGAAAGTCAATAAGCATGTACTCTTAATGTTACATGCAGTTATGTTAGCATTCTATATGCATTTGATGAAGAATGAAGCTATTACAAAGGATTCCCTTGAACACAGGCAGCAAAACTGAATTCGGTTTTCCACCACTAGGTATGCTAAAACTGATAAAATACACGCAAAGAAAAACTAACTCTTTTTTTCCTTTCATTAACTAGAGGCAATTAGTCAGGCACTGGAAAAGGAATGAAAACAATAAATCTGTGTCATAAACCCTAGCAAAATTGCAGTTGAACAAAGTCCTCAACTTTCAAGAGGCAGAAACCTTACCTTTTTAACTGTCACACCATCCTTTGGAGTTTGCTTTGTTGACAGATTGTACCCAATCATCTGTTTAGCAAGCTGTTCAACAGTCTTAGGGCTACAAGCACAAGGAAAAAGCTTAGTTTGTTGAAAGATATTAAAAGAAACAGTCACATAGCTATCATAAACAGCTTAAATATTGCAACAGAAGCAATTTACTTATGCTTTCCTTGATTTTAAAGACTTACTCTTTAGTCAAATGAACTCCTCCTTTCAGCCCGCTATTGAAAATACCTTTTCCTCTCCCTCCAGCCAGAATCTGTGCTTTCAGAACTATTTCCTTTGCCTCTGTAAAAGCAAAAAAAAACATTGCTGTTCTATAGTGTGTCATTTATCAAGCTTATTAGTGTAAGTTTAAAAAAGCATTTTCAGGTTAGACTCTTTAAAAAAAAAACAATGTGAGGTTGTTCGTAACTAGTGAGCGATAAACCAAGAGTCAATTCAGCATTTTTATCAAGCAACCTTGCAAAAAAGAATTGTTCAAGGAGGTTAAAGGATAAATACACACTACTTAATAGCTGGATAAACACATCATTAAGATGAAACCCATGTTAATAATACAAAATGGCCTGCACAACAGCCATATAACCAGCATTCAGTCTGACGGTTTACATTGGCATGGCTTTTAAAACATCAGTCAGATGATATTTTGTCTTGAATGCACAACAAGTAAAGGCTCATCAAGAAAAACAAATTCCATTCCTTTGTCTGAATACATGCACGTAATGCTACAGATATGGTCCCAGAAGAAGAAAACCCATCTCCAAAGTGCAGGAAAGTACAGAGAAAGGACAAGAGCTGCAAAAAAACATGTTCATCTGTCTGTGAGGCACCACTTGAATCTTTAGCAATGTGAGCACAACAGTATCTTAGTAACAAGAAAGTGCAGCAAGACAATGTGACAAAAGTAATTGCACCAAGACCTACGTTCCAAAAAGAAGCAATCCTGACATTACAGAGTAAAACAGGAGGGGAAAGGGGAAACGAAAAACAAAAACGACCAAACAAAAACTTGACTCCATCTCTGCAGCTGCATGGACCATAGCAGCTTCTTGAACCACAGCAGCTTCTTGTACCACAAAGACCTGTCAGGCGTCTATAAGATGCTTGTTCATACTTAATACTGACACTTTGCACATGTATCATAACACTGTCTGGTATTTTGTAAAGTCAGAGATGCTAAAATTAATACATCATTAAGGCTAACATTGTCATCCTTTTGTGATTGACACACTTCATTCTGAAGTTTGTGGAAATCTCTGGTTTCAGTGATGTTTGGATTAGGTCACACCTTGAATCACAGTATTCTATGCAACCACACAAGAAAGCATGAGAATTTGTCACAACATGGACAAATTTACTGTTTAAGTGGCATAGAGGATACAGACAGTTCCATTCAAATGCACGCAGGCTTTCTAGGCTGTAATTACATAAAAACACTTTACAAGTGATTAATTGTAAGTTTGGAGGTGTGGTGATTTTTAGTGCAGACCAGCAATGATGGTGCCGGTTCAAAGCATTCGTATAATAAATTTCAGCAACTAAAAAAAAAGGTGGATCTTAGGAGAAAATATTTGTTCCATAATACAAGAAACAGAATAAATATTAAGATGGAAACACATTTTTAACACAGGTACTGGTGTTACTCTACTAAGAGATGCCTGACTTCCACGCTTCTTGAGGTAAAATCCCCCCCGCGTGTCTATCCATTCCAAGTAACACTTGTCATATATCATTCCAGACCTTAAAAGCACTCTCCTTGAAAATACTTCACGTATTCCAATACACTGATATTCTGGATTCCCTATTACTCATGCCATGCAAGGCAGATAACAAGCAAATTTAAATGCAACAGAAAGTTTTATATTCTTAAGTATATGAGTTATTAAAATTAATTAAAATGAATTCTAAAAATCACAATAAGTGTAGTGATAAAGAATCTGATATTGTATTGTTAATACATGCTGCAAGGGTTTAATTAGATTGGGTTTAGGTGCCAACCATCCTGACATGAGCATTGATTGTCAGAGACACGTGCTATCAATTATATGAGCGATCATCACCCTCACTCCTAACCAGCACTACAGAAGTGCCTTCGCGTGGCTACAAGAAACAAACTTAGAGAAAGGAATTAACACGTACAGTTTTACAATCCACTAGAGGACTATCAAGGCAATACAATAACTTCAGAAAAACAACTATCAAAACCATAAACAAACACCCTGGAAAGTAAGGATAACTGTGTAAAGATTAGACCTGAAGAACTGATCAATACAGCAGCCCAGTAGAGCACAGCACCACAGGTTCTTTTGGCCCTGGGGAAGGCCAACAGGAAGCAATTTAATTCAGTAGTTATCTGCCCAAGCTCTGTAAAAGCAAATCAGCCAGCTATATTTTACAGTAACTAGGCTTGATCATACAGTACTTATCAAGTTGATTCACTAATTAACATCACAGTTTTATTTAAAGAGCAGATTTCTAGAAAAGCTCACAAAAAGTTTTTATGCTATCTCCTGCCTGAATTCCCAAATAATGTTTTGAAAGACAATTCCAAAAGAAAAATGTGGTTTCAGCTGGATTACATGAAGCAAGTCACCTTCACTTGTAGGCTCTAATAAAAATAAACAGATAATCCAAAAAGCAGTATGCAAAGTCAGTATTAAATCCATAAAAACCAGGAAGCAGTAATTACTTTCCATTAACACCCTCCTAAACTGCTGTAGTAACACTGGAATAATGTCTAAATTGGGCTGTGTAGTTATAAATACTGGTTTTGAAGAGAACCCAGCACAAGTAACATGTCTTTACCCCTCAGTAAAGTACAATATAACATTTTTCACAGCACTGCATTTGGTGATTAGGGCTTCAACGAATTTCTCTTCCTGTCTATTGATGGACAAGCCTTTGTGTAAAGTAAAAAATGCACCAAAAGACCCAAATCCACACAACAAAACAGACGGCTTCTAACTGGGGACACATTTTTTTTGTCACAGATTCAAATTTTCTTTAGCATTCAAAACAACACAAAAAAAGGGTCTGCTTTTAAGTGTCACTAATTTAGCAGCAGATAGCCACAAACTGCTCCACGCAGATTAATGACGCATTCCTGGTAACAGCATGTGTTCTTAACTAATTATAACTTGAATTTATTAATACCTCAGACTTAACAATTTACTCACTGGATCTTATATTTGTCTTTTTTTTACATTAATCTACAGAAAAAGAGACATGAACATTTCCTAAGGGTCTTTTTAAAAATGGAGCAAAGTACAGTTTGGCCCTAAGTCAGATGCCAAGAAATAGGTAGGACCTTTACTCCCCAGAAAAGTCCTCAGAATTTAAAATTTCACAACTGCAGTTGGGTCTAATCACATTAATAACAAAAATTAAATCTAACCACATAAAAAAATGCCTGAAGTAGTTTTCTTCTAAACAAATTCAGATGTTTCAGCAGAATAGAATTTAACACTCAGCAAGACAAGCATACTCTACTCTGCATTCAACAATACCTCTCCTTCCCCTCAGTCAGCGCTCTGAATACAAATGCAGTGATACTCCTTGCAACTGCAACAGGCTCAGTTCTGTAATGAAAGCCTATTTAAAAGCAATAAAATCAGTCCTGCTTTGGGGAACCATGATTACTTTGGTCCACTGGTACTGGTTGCAGTAAAAATGAACAGCTTGTTCTCAGCCCACTGCTGTGTATATTTAACTACTGAATTCTTGATCATGAAACAATATACTGAGCAGTGCAGTTCTGCTAGTTACATGATATGCTAATTTATTACCTGTGAATAACTTTCCATTATTATTGATACGACTGTGTGATTGCAAATTAGGCGTGTTAACAATTATATTAAAATGTGCTGTAGCTTATTAAAAATAAACTACTGTAAAGAACGGAGAATGTAAGACTGCATTGTAAGAGGCCTCACTCTTGTCTGTTCACGAACAAAGGATTTTCCATTAGAGAGCACTCAGGGCTACTTTGGAAAAGCATCCTACACACAGTATCACAAGGTTGGAAAGGACCTCTGAGATCATCAAGTCCAACCTATAACCCAAAACTAACACCAACACTAACACCAACCCATCATCCAAACCATGGCACTCAGTGCCTCATCCAGTCTCCCCTTAAACACCTCCAGGGTCGGCGACTCCACCCCCTCCCTGGGCAGCCCATTCCAATGGCCAATCACCCTTTCAGTGAAGAACTTTTTCCTCACATCAAGTCTAAACTTTCCCCTACGAAGCTTGAGTCCATGCCCTCTGGTTCTGTCACTGGTCACCTGAGAGAAGAGACCAACCCCTGCCCAACTACAACCTCCTTTTAGGCAGTTATAGAGATCAATGAGGTCTCCCCTGAGCCTCCTCTTCTTCAGACTAAACAGCTCCAACTCCCTCAGTCGCTCCTCGTAGGGCTTGTGCTCCAGCCCCTTCACCATCTTCTTTGCCCTCCTCTGAGCACACTCCAGCATCCTGACATCTTTCCCAAACTGGGGGGCCCAGAACTGTACACAATATTCAAGATGAGGCCTGACCAGTGCCGAGTACAGGGGGACGATAACTTCTCTGGTCCTGCTCGCCACACTATTCCTGATGCAGGCCAGGATGCCATTGGCCTTCTTGGCCACCTGGGCACACTGCTGGCTCATGTGACAAAAGGAGGATGTCTCACACGAAACCCTAATAACATTTCTGTCTCACCATGTTCTTCAGCAGTTTGGCTGCTCTATCTACAGGCACCCTGTGAAAATTAATTAGCATCTGCACCTCTTTTAAAAATGCAGAATACGAGTCAGTATTATATTAGTGTATTTTTACCCCAGTGAGAGGTAACTGACCACCAAAGGGCTGATTCCAAACCCTGGCAGCACCAGAAGTACTGCAGCAGCAGGAAAACACCACTGGAAACTGCACTGCTCTCTCCCAAATGTCTAATTTGGGCTGTGTAGTTATAAATACTAGATTTGAAAAGAACCCAGCACAAGTAATATGTTTTTACCCCCCAAGTAAAATGCAGTACAACATTTTTGACAGTACTGCATTTGGTGATTAGGGCTTCAGTGAAATGAAGTAAATGAACTCAGGACACACTGCAAAAGGGATGGATGCAACTGGTGTCAGGGGACCAGTGCAATGATGACAAACAGGGGACATGCCACTGTTTCCTTATTGACCCAAGAGTGAGCATAAACTGAAGCTGAGAAACACGAGAGACATTTCCACAAAGACAACATGCATTAAGGAGTCTCTTTCCACCCTTCAGTAAGCATCTGGGACCCCCACTGGATGACCAATTCCATCTCCCAACCACCTATGCTGGATGCTGATTTCCTAAAACAGAGTAGTAAATCCCTCTCCTGAAGTAAGTTTTCCCCCACTATGCTTTATAATTTCCCTTTCACAACAAGGGAGTTGAAGAAAACAAAGCAGACGTTACAGACATTTTCTGAGAGCAATTATACTTCATTTTGGATAGCACAAGAACTACAAAGACATCAACAAAACCCAGAATGCCTACATGCCACTCCTGCTTCAGCTTCCCCACCAGTGTGATGCAAAACCACAAATGCTCACGTGATCTGTAAGGTTTCTAGATAAAGCTATAATATAGCACCTCCATAGCTCAGAGCTTGCCTTCCAAACATGGGCTTCCCGTTACAAGCCCCGAAAGGGTCAAGTTTGGGTTGGGGTGATTTTTTTTAACCTACCTCCAAGCTGATCCAACAGTAAGGAAACCTACTTGTCAGGGTCACATCTGTCCTGTTCTGTTGTTGTTATTTTTCTTTCTTGTTTTAATGCTAACACTGCCACCTGAGGTTCTAGCTCCCCTTTGGGAAAGACTGGCTAGAATTAATTTTCCAAATTTCAGCCATTCTGTTGTACTGCTCAGGCAAAGTCCTGTCAGAGGTTTATTACTTTTTAACAATACTCCTACCCAGAGACACTCTGGTATACTTACTTCAGCACAAGAAAGAAGAGAGAAGAATAAAAGCTGTAAGAAAGATCATAATAAACATAATTCAATAAGAAAAAAATGGTTACAAAGCCTAATTCCCAAACTGAAAAGTGAATCGTGAAGTTGCTGTAATAACTTTTCACATTTGAGTCGCTTTGCAGCAATTTGCTTTGAAATCTGAGACAGCTTTTCCCAAGGAGCAAGTATTGCTACCACTTCCACTGCTCCCCACCTTCTGAGAGCTCTGGGGATGTAGAGCCTGAGACAGTTCCCATGCTCTGCCAAGTAAACAGATCAAGACAGGAAAAAGCTGTCCGCAAGATAATGCCCATATCTACAAAGCTGTTGCTGTGCTTAAAGGTCTTCAGAATGACGTTAAAAAATTGATTTTGATTTTAATAACCCTCTTTCTCCATTACTTTCATTCTCATGCTCTGAAAGACGAAAAAGAATTATATTCTTACATTATACTTCTGCAACCTTTCATTTTCAGACTAGTTTAGAATTAAAGTTAAATAAATCATCCTTTTTATAACTACATACTTTTGAATATATTGTATATTTATTGCTAGATTATAAGCCTCATTAAAATCTATAATGATAAATTAGTCAGTCTCTTGATTCTGCCACTACTGTTATTAATTGCTTTCATAACCATTACTACACACTTCACCAGTGATAAAAATTTTAAAGCTAGACAAAATCAGCTAAGCTAAAGCTCACTTTTAATATTGCACTCTTAAACCTTTTCAGGGAAAAAGTAATCGAGTATTCATATGTCCTACACTTAAGTTAAACCTAACAAATTACTCATACAGCACCTCGCTCGATCCAGCAGCACCACTATAATGCATGGAAAAATATGCACATTAAAGCAGGAATCAAACAAAAGTAGTTCTCACATGAAAACTGTTCGTTATATTAAGCTTGTTTAAAACTCCATGGAGTATCTTATTTCTGATATTTTCCAGCCTTTAATAATTTCACTTTTCAAACTAAGTTTCCATTATTTTTCATGTAAATTTACTCTGTAATAGACACAGGGTTTAGAAAACTAATGATTTTTCACATTGGCTTACAAATGCAAGAGGAGGAATGGTTTGAAAACCCAATCAGGACAGGAACAAGCTCTTCATTTGGAGGATGAGCCTTGAAGTCTTCTGATAGATGAGAAAGCAAACGCTTTTTCTGCCTGCCCTCAGACAATATCCCATCTATGAGTCGAATAGAAAGGCCACTTTCTGCAACCTTCAACGCCAACCTGGCATCTGCACCATGTGGCACAGGAAAGACTGAACGGGAGAACTCATGCAAACTGATACAGTGTTCTCCCTTCAATATAACCATCAGTTTTATTCTAGCAATTTTTAGACTTCGTAATATTCTTTATAATATGCTCAAATCAGAATTGTTTGTCTCCTTATGATTTCACTTCAAGAGATTGTAAAAGCAAGCAAAGAAAGAATCCTTTTCTTGGTATATTGGTTATAATCCCTATTTCCTGACATCACCATGGAAGCTCCTCATGACAATCTATTACGCAGTGAGAAATCTGGACATGCAAAGTCCTGTGGTTTAGTACACCTGTTTTCTTCATAAATATAAAATATGTAGAAACATCACAAGAGTTGCTTTCTAAACCTACTGTCATTTAAAAATTTTAGCAGATTTTTAACAAGTCATTTCTCTCCACTCTTTTCTACAAAAAAAGTACTACTACAAAAAAAGTTCTAGTGAAATAAAGATATTGTCAGTTTTCTTTGCATCTTTACCTTTTAAAGCTTACAGACATTTCAAGTTTTCCTTGCCAAAATATCCTGCAACTTTTTTTTTTTTTAATTTGAAATAAAACATATTTTAAAGTTAGCAGACTCAGGCAGTTCAACTGTGTCCCAAATTCTTGATTGAATACCATAACATCATTTGTTTTAAAGCGATTCAAGAGAACAGGTTTTATGCAATCTGTAGCACTGAAGTTAAGCAGTCATTAAGAACAAACACTGTTCTCTCCCCTTGCTGCAACAATCCACACACCTGTCTTCCTGGAATGCTTTCAAAATTTCATTCTTTGTGATTATGTGTATGGCACAAAGACAAAAAGTGTTCTCTGACTCATTCTAACTCTTTTATCCGTTATTGAACTGCAGAGGTGATTTTGAAAAAAATTGTATATAGAATAGAAAATATAGAAACTGGGGAACATGTATTAGTTTCTTCATAATTCACTTTAGAGTTGTTGTAGTAGAAGATATTTTCAACCATGGAACACAAAACAAGAAATCTAAGCACAAAACCAGGGAATCCACATAGTAAAAAAGCAAGTAAATAAGCAAAGGAAACTGCAATGTTACCACTATTGCTTAGGAAGTGCTAATAAATTCATAATGCAATATATACAGCAGGAGAACCTCGTTTGGTACAGACTTGATAATTAGTCCTTTGCTGAGCACAGTCTTTACACACAGGCCTGCTATGCCTGGCAAGATCCTTAAAAAATAAGCATTAGAACAAAGGAAAAGCTGAAAGAAATTTGGAGCCCATCACACAGCGGTGGCCAAACACATGATCAACAGCCTTTAAAGCAGAAGAAACAGGCCACGTGCTCAAAGCTAGGAAACTGAAGGTAGATCAGCTTTAGATCCAGCTCCTGCAAGTTTGCCAATGCAAGGGCAAGGCTGAATCCTTTCAAAGGGTTTTGTCATCTCTTACTGCCTCATAACACCAGGACAAAGTATGTGAGGCTGCATTAGATACGACACATTCCGCTGTTCAGTCCATAAATTAATCAATCCACACTAAAACTAGAAATATGCAAATCTGAATCAAGCCCAATATTATCAAAATGTCCTCCAGCTGTCTGATATTTTATCCAGCTTTTGTGGTGGAATTAAAGTACAAAGCTCTTACTGTATTGCTGAAATAATTTACTGAGCCTCTGATGAAAATCATGCAAGACTGGCCATGATCTGGGAAACATCTGGATAGGGAAGTTATCACATGCATGAATGTCTGCCTTGGAAAGCATAATTTTGGAGCTGCTGTTCCACACATGCTCATGACTGCTGGTTCTGACACTGAAGCCGAAGCAAAAAATGACACCAATACGGCAAACTCCCCTCCTCCTTTAACCAACTAATTCCCTCACCCCCCCAAAAATAACTCCCTCTCACAAAACTCCAAGCCACCAACACCAAAATTCCTTACCTTCTGCATATTAAAAAGAACTACATATGGATAGGAATTACATATTTAAAAGAGGATACTTTTAAGACAAAAGTATTTACTACTCAAATGTAGTCCCGTTTACTGAGATATTTTTTATTTGGAGTAGGAAAGAATATCAGATTCCACAATGAAAATAAACATTGTCTTATTTAAATGTAATAATTTTTTTTCCCCATGTGGCTTCTAATAGACATCTGACAGTGAGTGTAAAATCCAGATGGAAAAGTAAAATCAAGGAACAGAGATTCTGGGCATAGGGCTTGCACAGGGTTATGTACATTTAAGATCTCTTGCAGACATAAGTGAGAGCTAAGTGACTAACAGGTATGGCTCTGGCCATTGGAGTAGTAATGAATCTCACCCAGAGTAAAAAGAAAAACCATGAAGAAGAAAACCACCTAATCTGGTTCTGAAATTTCATTCCTGTCAAGCGGAGGTTAAATAATTGGAGACTTGTGGGCAAAAGCTCATTCATCTCAGAGCTCTAGAAGACAAGAGTTGTCTGAGTTTGAAACAGGCAGAAAAAGCTCACCACATAAAGGTTTAAAGATGACAAGAGACAACGGAGAAATTCTTACTTAAAATATAGAAACACAGCAACCAGAATAATAAGCACATTTATTCCTGGATGTATTTTCCCCGCATAGTTTGCTTAAAATCCTCGTGAAGGATTACTGATGTTAGTTTTCATGGTATCTAGCTTTTCAATTCATAAGCCCCCTAGTTTACGAAGCAGAAGAAGAAGAAATATTTTAGCCCTCTGGAAACTGGTAAATATTAACTACTGTAGGAAGATGAAGGTTTGTGTGTGGTAAGCACAATTGCTTACACTTTAATGTCAGATAATACACTAAGACCAACTAACAAGGGAGAAGATGTACTATCACCCTCTTATTTTTGTTTACTCATTGCATATGTGAAATAGAAGCAATTGCCAAAATAACTTAATATTGGAAAAAGGTTAAGAGATCCATTATAACAGTCTGTTAATATTTAATTCAGTATTTCAGACTTAATTATTCCACAAAAAGGACATCTCACTGATCAATAATACACTGGTGAATTTAGATTCAAAGTTGAAAAAACTGTTTAGAAGATCAAGTGTCAAGTCTTTATTACTTGAACAACGTTCCTTTTACAGCCCCATAAAGTTAACCAACCTACACAATTCCTTCACACGCATGCGGTACGCCAAGACATTGAACATAAAACCATTCCAAATGCATCCCTAACAATGTATCTCTGCCAATATTAATCAACCTTCTAAGAAAAATAATTTCCTTTAGATATTTTTCTAGATTTCTTTTTTGTTCTGTGATTTTTTTTTTGATATCAAACCATCTGCAGACACTTTTCAGAAACATTGGAGAAAGGCAATTTAGGGAATGTTCCAGATAAGAAAAAAAAAGGAAGAAAAGGTCCCACTGTGCTTTTAATAGCTTGGTAATTCTAGTCTTTCATCTTGATAATTTCTTCTTTTTAACACCATTGTATTAAAAGTCTTCAATTTTGTCTTGCTTCCACCAAACAGTCAATGCAAACTTCACAGACTCAGTTCTGAAGACACACTGTATTCTGTGTTTTAGGAAAGGTTAAGGAAAAAAAAGACTTGAGATTAAAATTTTCACTACTACAAATTGACCACAAGCCTCAAAAGAGACAAAGCTTGCAACTGCTTAGTTGGATGGTCCGAACATGTTGCTTCTTGTTTAGCATTATGAAAGGTTGAAAGTAAAAAAACAGGACAAAAGCCATTTACCCCCTGAGATCAGCCTTTAATTCATGAAGCTACAAGTATTAATTATATAGATCACACCGCAAACCGGTTGCCAATGCGCACGTTGCAGCCTTGATTTTAACCACTATGCAGCTTCTCTTCTTGTCTCAGCCTCTCTTTGCCCCTTAGTTATTTTTGTGGATTTTATAAGGAGTTGCTTGTTGTTATGTGCAGCTACAACAAGCTCTGTATGAGGACACTGGACAAGCTGTTAGCTCTATTAACTTAATAATAGATTTCTGAGTGTGATTTCCAATTAATCTCATTTTCATCATTCCATGAGAAGCCAAAATTACAGACAGCCATATGGTGCTTCATAAATAACAATTAAAAATTATTTTCTAATCTTCAAGGCACTAAAAAAACTCCATAAAAATACATATGGTTGCCATGACATGAAGGAAATTAAGCTTTGGAACATCTACAGATATCCAGGAAGCTCCAAACGCTTTCTCAGCCTTTTCCCCATCACCACATTTCTAGTCTGTGCTAGCCCCTGGATGTTACAATTAATTACAGCGTATGCCTCAAAGAGCCCAATTAAGATCCTTCCCCTAAAACTGCTTGCACGAAGATCTGTGTAGCACACTTTGTGTTGTGATAATGGTAACTCTTCACCTTTACCCGTTGCATGGATTTATTAACAGTTTTAGTTCCTACCCTGCCTTAAGTCCCTGTAGAGATCTGCCAGCCAGAGAAATCACATCCACGTGTCAGAATGAGCTGGGATCTGAGAACTTGTCAACTTACTGTAGGACCTTGTCATATTTTAGAAAGTAAGAATTCACACCATCCCACGCAGGCACGCTACTGCAACTGGAGCCATAGCATGGTTCCATGCCAAGCACATGAAACTTAGGCTGCTGCTCTAAACAACCCCCAAAGGGCCACCTTCTTCCTTCCTGCCCTTTATTACACAAATACATACTGAAAAGCAGCATTTTACCTGCTAAATTACTGACAAATCACCATGACTAAAATTGTCTATTTTCATGTAAAGTCATTTATACCAGAGTGACATTTCTGAGAGCAATCACTGTTTTCATTTAAATTCAGAACATAAAAGTAATTATCAACCATACTCATAATTTTCCATTTTTTTCCCCGACAAACTATCTCAATCATGTGCCCTAAACAACCTCCCATTAATCTAAACCATTCCTTACTTTCCTTTTCAACACTTTAACACAATGTATTTTTTTTTCTTCTTTGTATATACAATTTCCTATTGTTTCACAAGGCAAGACTCTTTCAAATTCATCACAAATGTAGCTGCTCTGGTATCAGTAGATTTTCTTCAAAGTAAATCTGATGTACAGCCTCTCGACTAGAGTATTAAAGCCAGACATACTGGATGCTGGAGAAATGAAATCAGATAACATACACAATAGTTTTCTTTTACTTTACTACTACTGATCTGAAACCGAATATCTAAAATCATGTCTTTTCTTTCAATTGACTAACACCAAACTGCTTGTCTGAAATTATCTCAGGTAACTTTTACAGAAGTCTACATTTGCTAAAAGAAATTTTAAACCATGGCAACTAAATTGAGGTTAAGTCCTACTCACTTGCAGCCTGAGGCAAAGTTGAAATATCAACAATTTCCTAGGTTTTCGGCATAGGTAATATCATTAGAAGGCAAACAGGTTTGAACAAACCTCTAATATGTGACAGAATAATACTCTGTGTGAAGTGAAATGCTCCACCCTTGGAGGCAGCCTGTATGGTACTCCAAAAGGCCAAACCAGAAGACAGAACAAAGCATAAAGGTCCAGCATCCCCAGGGCAAAGCGCTGACAATGTGCTTGCCACCTAGGAAAGCTGCAGAGGGACAAGGGACTTGGCAGCAAAAGAATATCAATGATGAACCAGAGCCACCTTGCAAAATAAGTAATTTCCCCTAGGAAAGGACTGTTTCATAGCTCTGTGCAGTGCAGCTCTAGAGAAAAGCTCCAGCCAGCAGTGCAGAAAAGGTGTTGATTGAGAGAACAAGACATCTGGGGCTCTGACCTTGACCACCTGTATTAGTCACGTGTGCTCCACACAACAAACTCTTCATAAAGCTCTCAACAGTTCTAGCCTAATGAAAGAAGAAAGAGGACAACAAATAAAATTGAAAATTATGAGTGGATTACTTTCAGCAGAGAGCTACAGTGAACTTCTGCTCTCCTGTCCAAGAAGTGAAGTGATAAAGTACCATTATCCACCTTCATGACATCGCAGATGGAGCAGGGTAGAGTTAGGATTTTCTGTCAACATTTCCCAGGAGCTATCCTGTTACACGATCAATTAAGCAAGCAGACAGAGAAAGGAAAAAAAAAACACCCACAAACGAGCAGTTAGAAAATCAAGCACATTTCATTACTACTATTCTAATTTTTCTACATGGCTTCTTATACCTTGCCTAATTCAGAACACTATTTGTCATCAGAAGTTAAGATTTAACTACACAATAAACAAGCTGCAAGTAGTTTGAAGTGGCTCAAAAATCTATGTAGATCAAGCACACAGTTAGATTTTTATTGCTTATGTGGTACTGACATCAGCTGTACAAAGCCATTACACAGGCATCCAAATTTAAGGTCTAAAGATAAGTGGATTTGCTTTCAAAGCTTTCATTGGACACACTTGACTTGAAGGGGGTGGTGCTGGAACTTCCCAGTGCTTGAAGAAGTCCTGATCAAAAATCACAGGCCTAAACTTCAAAAATCAGTAGCTGCTTTTGACAATCCTTTGGAAGCATTTTCTAAAGGTTGTTTTCCAAATGCCTCAGTGTAGAGTCCCCTCCCAGACACCAGACTCTTCAAAAAACCCCAGAGCTGCCAGCTACAATTGCCATTTTTGAAACTTCAGACCATCTGTATTCAAAAAAGAGCATTCTGTAGATAGTTATTTGCATCTCCACCATGCCAAGACACACCAAAGCGCGGAGTCCCAAATGTAAATGCATTCTGCCTGCACGGGTAAAGACCCAAATGTACCAATACAAACCACACACACACACACAAGTATTTTCCTGCAATCACACCCCTTGAGCCAGCAGCAGCCTGTTTATTTTTCATGCTTAGTATCCATGGAACTAATATTTAGTACAGCTACAAAATGCATGCCTACACAATAATTTTCTCCAAAAAGCAGAAAAACATTTAAGTCAAACAGTTTTGCAATTATTTTCAACTTCATATTTATGCAGAAGATAATGAATACACTTGGTGAAAGGTCTTCCAGGTTGTTTTTCAGTTTGGGGTGTTTTTTAGTTTGTGTGTTTTAATGAAACTTTTCACTCTCCTGCCTTCTGTTCTTCCTGCTGACACTTTAATTTCCTCCTCTTATAAATACGAGCCTATGAGAATAAATCACGTTTTATATATTAAAGGTAAAAATATGATTCAATATAAAGCAGAAAAGACAATCTCTATAAAGTTTCCCTCCACAGTGACTGAAATTAGTTTTTATATGAAGATTCAAATATGTATCCTGCAAGGCATTTAAGCAAGAACAAAAGTACTCCAACTGTACATAGGACTGAATAATAACATGCTTTAAAAAACCTGATAGCTTTTGGCCAATTCAAGAGAAGTAAAATCAATGGCAATTCTTTAAACCATAAATATTCTGCAACAAGCAACATGACACAGCTGAGAACTGTGGTCTGTTTGGCACCAAAGAACTCCACAAATAATATAAAAGTAATATTTTTTTTTCACTTTCACATTCAGGTCACTTTTACTCCCAACATTGTTGATTCAGATGAAAAAAAACACACCCTTGATTCTTCTGTAAATGTATTCTGCTTGGAAAAATGCCTGTATGAAGCACACCAGGGAACAGGAGTGCAAGCAGCCCACATCACCTTGCCCTTTGTTTAGATTGTCAGTTTTTCCTTTTGATCTTTCTTTGCAGTTGAAGAACCAAAAATTGATTTTCCCAGGTGAACTAAAGTAGAAAAAGGACAATGTTTTATTTAAGATCTTTCAGACACGCCGCATAAGCCTATTTCTTTCTTTATATACAAAAAACCTGCCTTTTCATACTTGTAAAAAAATATTTTCAAATAGGAAATGCTCACAGTGTAACAACTGTGGCTTCACAACAACAACAAAAAAAAAGAGGGCCATGAGCTTAAAAATCCCAAATATTGGCCTCCTGCAGAGCAGCACACACACCTCACAAGCCTTCTGGAATTACAGAACCTTAATTTCAGGAAAGCTGCAGCCATACTTGTTAGATGTTTGCATAAACCTATGCTACTAGCAATGTTACACTTCAAACCTCGTTTATGGGCAAAGAGAAAGCACAGCGTACATATTCAGACACATATAAAGCCAAGCATACATTGTTAAGTATAAACATAATCTGAAGAATCTAATAAAAAGAATTTTATTCCAGATTTACTTGATACAGAACAATAAAGAATACCTATATGTGAAAAAGTTTCAACAATAATGCACTTAAAATTGTCATGCAACTACTTCCTAATTTCTACCCCTTTTCCTGCTTTTACACTCTTCCTTCCAGTGCACTTCTGGGTCCTAAGGCAAACAATTTCATTCTGGTCTATGGCCATCACTATCTGGAGTCCTTGTTGAGAAGAACATTATGTTCATTTTGATGGTTTCTTCTTCCTCATTCTAGGATTCACACAATTTTAAAATTTGCTCTTAATTTCCACTGGTCCATGGTATTCTGAATTTACTATACAGAGTGCCTTTGATGGATACCAGTTAGCACTAGAACTGTTCTATCCTGCTCATGGTCTGCATTTCTTTAATTGACCACCACAGGTGGGTTATCCATAACTGTGAGATCCCCAGCACCATTCTCTACTCTCTCTCATCCCACAACACCTGCACTCTACTACACCACAGCCCATCTTCACTTCTCAAAGCCTCCTATTATACCAGGTCTGTATTTGTACAATGCATCATTATATTAGTTGTGGCATTGTACTAAGATAAAGTAAACCAAATTAGCCACAGATACCTGATCAATTAGAACAATTGCTGTTACAGCTAAGCCAAGGAAACCAAAGTGGCAACCAAGTGAAGAAAAGTTTAGACAGAGGAAGGCTGACACACCCCAACCTGAAGTATCTGCAAGCAGTACAAAGTTCATGGCCTGTGGCCAGCAATAGAAATAATATACTACAGGGCCACATGGTCACTGTGAGAACTATCAGATAGCAGAGAAGCTCCTCATTTTACTCACTGCTACACCTGCATTTATGAGTAAAATGTTGGTATTGGCAGACAACAAAAAAAAGATCCTAGAGGAATTATTAGTACTTGTGGACTGCAAATTTCTCCTGTTATCTGCATAAATTCTTACCGAGTCCTTGAAGTTGAACTTACAAACCGCAGAGGAAAGCTGAGGACACTCGCTCTCATAAACATCCACGTAGAAGCACAAGGCCTTCCAGCCCATTGCAGGCTTTCGATACTTCCCTCGGTTGGCTCCAGTCCTTCTAATATCTCTTTTTCTGTGAGCTTGGAAAGGCTTACACAGCTTTGCCTATGGATTTCATTTGAATGAATTCAGCATTTGATTTGTCACATAGGATTTTACTCAGAACAGTTTGCTGGATAGCATAACAAATTCTCTATAATTATGACTGAACAGGCTGTAGTGAAGCCAACCACTGAGGAGTTTAAATACAAGGAATAGAAACTGTGATTCTCCTTAAGATAATATCATTACATCCTTAGAACTTGTGAAGAGGATAGATAAGACCACCAAATTCTGGTATCAAATACGGTAATTTTAGTTGGTTAAAAGACAAAGAGAGAACTCAATTTACATAGATGAAGCACACGCCAAGTCTCAGTCATCAGTACTGCTGAACTGGTTATTTAGAAGCCTACACGCCTTTCTCATTCAACAGCCTGTCCCACATAGACCTTTCCTAGTCCTTTGAGGGAATACAAACATCCTACTCACCAGATTTAACAGCTTCGCATTTATATTTCAAGCTCCAATCACTACCTCAATCGCAAAGATATAACTATATACATTACAGTTAGACTTCATGTTTTTCAGTTTTTGCAACACTGAATTAGTGTAGAAAAGTGACTGTAAAAGCAATAGAGAGGCATTAGCTTTTGGCTTGGCAGCCAGCCCTTATAAGAAGAGATGCATCTCAACACAAGGTTGAAATCAGCAAAGCTGTTTCATTTAGCTTACTGCAAGATGAGCCCTGTGGGGACTTTGCAGGTAGATATTATGCTTGGAACTTGAATTTTACATATTTTATTGAAATTGCACAGTCTAAACATCACAATGAGTGAGAAGTCGTACTGAACTGTGGAATTTAGAGCTTTCTCATTTATTCAAATATAAAGGGAATTTTTCTGGGTAAAAGTGTAAAATTGGAACAAGCAGCAACTGTGTTTGCAAAGAAAAAAGTGCAGCTCATGTAAGTGTTTTGAACCAACAAGAGGGCTGACTTAACAGGTGAGCAAGTACACCTTTAATGCTCACATTCTCTATGCACAATGCTGTTTTGCAACTTCTCAGCTTCAGATGAGCAGGACTGTGAATCAAAGCTGTGTTGAACGTGTCAGTAGCAGATGATCCTATTTGTATCCCAGCTTTATAACCACTGCCCAGCTGAGAGTCTGTAGGTTCAGCCAGTCTTCTATTTAAATGACAAATATGTGACCTATGCACCATCCCAATGGCCTCTCGTACGAATCCTCAAAACCAGATGCTCTCTCTGACATCCTGACAACTGTTTAGAACTGCTTAATATTTCATTAGCTTGAGGTCAGCAAGTTGCCCTTCCACACTGGACAAGCCCCTTCGCAACTCCTGCATACAGTCATTTAATCGCACCTGCCTGGTTTACAAATTAGAAGATATTACTGCTGAAAAGAATGCTACAGCAGATAACTACTTTTCTGTACTCTGCCAAAAAACAGTTTCAGATTTTATTAAAGTGTCAGCTATGGAATAGGGCAATTTTCCTTTAAAAGGCAAAATTTTTGCATGATGCTTCTTCATTCATGCTTCTGCCGTGTCTTCCTCTCCAACCTTCTCATTTTGAAGTCAAGTTCAGAACTTACATTTGAGGCACTATAAATTACATCTGTGTAAATAAATGGTCACAGTTAACTCCCAGAAAGTCTCTTGTGATATAATTTACCTAATAAGATACAAAAGAAGAGGGATCTGAATTAGCTAAAACAATTCATAGAGTGACAAGAGAACATACAATTAACATTGCCCTACCTGGTGTTAGCTGCACTAATTGCATTCCTTTCTGTACAACTGACAAGTAGCACATCGTATAAACAGCTTAACAGGCAACTCCTGCTAAAATACCACTGAATCTTAGCCCTTAAAGAAGAAAATCTCTGTCTAGTATTTCAGTTGATTGCTTTATTTTGTTTCTTCATCAGTCTAGAGTTTTCTGAACGAAAGCTTACTGCAGTCTGTGGAAGAGCACACATATCACTGTTTACCAGGTACTAAATGTCAAAAACTCAATGTAAAAAGTAGCCATAAATGGGAACCCATAACATCAAAATTGTGAGAACAGGCACAAAGCTAAATAAATTCAAAAGATACAGGACTCTCATTTTGGAAAACAACAGCATGAAATATGAAGTACATGATTTTTTTCATCTCAAAATTGTAAAATAACTTTTCAGCATTTTTAAGCATCTAAGTTTCTTACATATCAAAGAAATAACTAAGTAAATAGTATCTGCATATGCATTTCAAATAGGAATGTCACTCAAGATAAAAATAAGCAAGTTATTCATAGCACATGTTAATCAACATATTTAAATGGCAGATTACTTTATGGCATGAGATACAAGTTTATGTCTATAGGGTGGAAAATGTTATAAGGAAAAAACAGTTAAAATTTAAGTAATTAGCCTCTAGTCTCTTATTCCACTTCTATCCCTACTTCTACCAAATAAAAGCTATATTATACGGAAGGTAAGATGTGGACAGGCCGAAAAGCAAAAGAAAAATCAACCACACTGAGCATTCAATGAGCTAAAACAAAATCCTGTATAAAAGATCTATCTTGTAGTAAAAAAAAGGAGTGTTGGACAAACAGACACTTCTATCAGGATTATTGCAACAATAATCTTCAGTGGAGCACAATACTCACAATAAGATCAGGAAAGCTGCTACTAAAACACACAAAAGGATAACAGGAAGAATAGAGAGAGGGAGTAGAGGGAAGCACAACAGTGAACCTTCCCAGTGACTTTATACGGTTAACTATTTATGCAGTAAACTTTTCATGTCTGCCTTTTCCCTCTCTCTCTGCAAAAAAAAACAACAAAACGGGCTGCTCTTAAGCAGTTAGAACAATAAATATATTTAAGATTTATAACCTGAAGTTGGTTTTATTTATCTTGCTCAGGTAAGCAGCACAGCTAAGCCCAGGGGAGGTACAAGAAAAATGATCTCCTTCACAATGACACAAGAAAAAATAGCTAACTTGAACTGTAGGGTTGAGCATACCACATATAGGTAAAACTGTCAGCATCAGACTTCCCTTAACACACCAAAAAATCACTTAAAATAAGAGTATAGCTAACTTTTGGAACTAGTCCAAAGACTATTCCCACTAAATATTTTGCATTTTGAGATTCTCAAGGGTTAAAACCTCATTTAAAATATACTGTGATGAAGGCAGTCAGACGCTATCACCCAACTGAATCCAGCAGGGTTACAAAGACATTTCATATTCATAAGTGTGTTGAAATATTTTACTTTTCTTAAACTGCAAATATTTGAAGAAATGTAGATAAACATATTTTAAATTCACAGCACTTTCTCAAATATGAAGTAGCAGATTAATGAAATGTCAGAACATCCTCAGATTCAAAAACTACTCTACCATTTTAGGTAGAGATTATCTACAAAAAAAATAATGATCACAGCCTCTTACGATCTTACTTTTCAACTGCTTATGTACTCAGAACACCAGCTTGTAAATTGCTCCCATCTTTAAAGATAAAATAAGCTCTTGCAATTCATACTGGCCTTTGCTAACACCAGTCAAGATTACTTCATAGACTGGGGCAGGAAAAGAGGGGAGGGAATCACGTTACGGAGGCCGTACATGGTGCATCCACTGAGCTTTCTGCAAGCTGAAAGGCCAGCAGTGAGAGATTTCTGGCTTGGTTCAAAACCACGAGCTTGTACATTTACTGTAAAAGCAAACATCCTTACACGTCGATCGTAGCCCTTCCACAGCTATTCCATAAAGACAAAAGGGATAATAGACTTAACATAAACACTTGACAGATTAAAAAAAATACAACTTCCTCAATGGAATTATATATAGAGAGTGGTTACTTAACAACAGCACCTTCCTGCTACACACTACATCACCTGGGGAACGCGAGAGGAGATCGGGGAAACTGTGACAGCATCAAAATAGGGCAATAACCCTGACTGTTGTCACAAACACTCAACAAAAGAAAGAGTAAAAGATGGAGGAATAATTCAGGATTCAGTTAAAGAAAAGCATCCCAGTAAGAACTGTTTTTTTCAGCATGTTTAACTCTTGATTTGTAGGAACTTAGCACTACTCAGAAACCTCACTGTTTGTAAAGTTTCCCAGTTTTGCTGTTCTTTATAAAGCCAATCATCTGAGGGTTGACATAGAAAGCACTTGTGAGCAATGAGGCAGTAACCAGAGCGCATGTCATCTGTGCTCCCTTTGCAGATGAAGCCGCAGCCTCAAATAAAATCAGTTCTAAGCATACAAGTTTCCACAGTATGGAGAAGGGAACAGATCACATACGAGGTCGGACACAAAAATCCGAGGCTAACCCTATTGCTCCAGAATGAAGTGTGGGAGGGGAGAGACAGAGATGGTTACAGAACATGTTCTATCTAACCTGTCTGTCACAGTAAGACAAGGCTCAACTCCAATGCTTCAGTACGAGTGCACATGTGTTCAAACAGAAACATTTTCTTATCCCTCAGTCGAGAAATGTGGAGGTGCACCCGCCCGGCTTCGTCTGTGAAATCATTTTTAGCTGCTAACAACATCACTGTACTTGAGCACCCACCCTATTTGCCAGACCTGGCTCCTTCTTCCCAAAGATCAAGCTGGTGCTCAAAGGAATCCATTTTTTTCATCTGTAGAAGATGTGAAAGAAAAATAGACAGAGATTCTCAACAGCCTTTCAGAAAATGATCTGTGGAATTGCTTCGAACATTGGCAGCACCATGTGCAGAACGTGTGTAAGCTCAGAAGTGAATTATTTTGAAGGTGATCGTAGTTGATTTTCTTAATTTGTTAAATAAAGAGTTATAGGCACACACTCAGAGGTTTTTTGTGTCAGACCTTGTATTTCTTCAAAGAACTTACTACCAAACTACTGACCACATACTAGTAGAATCTAAGAGAGACTACTAAAAGGGGCTAATTATAAACTATTTTCAGCTCCACACTGTCATCATTCTGCTCTTGTATTTTCTACTAATTCAGTATGATTTTATTACTGCTACTCCCATTAAAAGCTTTAAAATAGAATCCCCACACCTCGTATTTTACAGACGTAGGTGTCAATTTTGTTTTGACAGCCTTGTACAAGGGATTACATACCGATAGAGTGATCACCTGGAAGATGCAGCACCACACAGTGCACACCCATCAGTCTCAGCAGCTTTGCTGTCTTCTTTCAAGTTTCTAACTAATAAATGCTATTTCAAAATGAGTACCTAAAACATGTCTCCTGCTGTGTGCGATTCTTCTGATCACAGTCACCCCAAAGATCACACCAATATCACTGTAATAATGAGGCCCAGAGAGAAAAAAATACCAACCGCCAGCTGAGAATTTTATCTTTTCCATCACAAGTTAAACCCATAATAATTGCAATATTATTTACCAAAAATGTGCTAAGCTACAGTAACAATCAACACATACATTTCTTTTAAATAAATAGATACATCAGGCTACAAAGGAAATGAGATGAATTCTCAAGCGACAGTGACATGTGGCTCCTAGACAATAACCATTGTTCATATTTGGTCCCATATAGTTTGCTAAGATACAAGTGCCAACTAAATGATTGTTCAAACAAGCTGGTGTTTCTTTAAATATGATACAGTTTATATCAAATGAAAAAATTGGATTCAGTTCTGCCTTGAAATACATGCAGTCAGTGATGGCAAAATCCTAAAAAAAACCCCAGCACAACCCATTTATCCTCCATCAGGAACAGACATTCCCAAGAGGGAAAGCACTGTAGTATTCAGATAAAGAGAGCAGACATAAATACAGGTGATTTGGAAAAAAAAAAAGTATGTAACGTCAGGTAGATTTTTACAACAGGGTTTTAACAAATTAAAACCAAAGCAAGTGCTTTATCACATACATTCCAATGCAAGCCAGAGTAAAAAACAAGGAAAAATAAAAATAGAAAAGAAAGGAATTCAGTTTCAGTAATTGGCCCCCAAATATTCAGAAGCAGGCAGGCATCGAGAGAGTGTAAAGGTGTGATTTCTCTCCTTTACACAGCTGCTAGAACTGCAGAGAAAACAATGTTTAGTGTTTTATACCTTATATATAAAGGGTGTCTGATAGTTCCGATTTTATGCATAAAAAAATGAAAATTTCATGCAGCTGCTTCTCAATTACGCATCTGGTTATTGCTTTGCAGCTGCAAAAGTACCTTGAAGAACTATAAAATACAGTGTGACAAGTCTGGAATAAATACCAGTAGTAATCTTGTACCTTCCTTGTGAAATCTTGCTTTTTTCACCACTTGTTAAAATTCCTGAATCAAGAGCTATGGCTTCTGTCACCTCCTTTTATAAACAAAAATCCACTAATATAGTTAACACAACTGAAATTTGTAAATGACTGCTTTCTATGGTACACATTAAATATAAAATTCAGTATCCCATTTCCAGAGTCTTTTTTAGTTTGTGATGTTACTTCCAAGTAATTTGATCAGAAATCCAGCACAGAGAACAATAAGTCAGTACAACATTACTGTCAAACATCTGAAATGAGATTTTGATTTGTTAGCCCCCCAGCCATTACTCATATTACTATAAATCTATTGAATATGAAGACATTTGGTGATGAAGTATGGTTATAAAATACCCAACTATTGTAAGCACTCTCAGGCTCGCATTTACTGACTCACACTCAGCATGTAATTTTCTAACAAAGGGAACAGATAAGAAAAACAAACCAGATTTGTGTCTCATAACAATGGATTTGAAATTAACTATTTCTGTAATTCCTCAGGAGACAGAAGGACCTTCAAAGAATTTCTGTACCTAAAATATTGAAAAAACAACAATTTGCAATTTAACTTGAAGCAGAAAGGCTCAACTTTTGAAACAATACCCAGTGGCAAGCCTTGACAAAATCTTTCATTAATTTTGTTTCAAAAATAATAAAACTTCAAATCACAGCTAGACAAGCTGGAAGTTTTCCTGCCTACTTTCTGGCATGCAACACACGTGGCCATTACCAACCAATGCCTGTGTTCTCAGACAGCTGCCCATTTTTTATACAGGTACCCATTTCTTATGGGGAGAAACTTTGCTAAGCTACAGAGGAGGAATGAGGTGTGCAGTAAAGGTAAGCAAAAGCACCCTTGCAGAGTTTACCAAGGATAACACACTGCTTAAATATTGCTGTGCTGAAAATTTTGCCACTTGCAGCCTCTGTGAAATAACATTTCTTAGCACAAAACAAAGGATCGGAGCAAGTGGGAGGAAGAACAAGCAGGAACTACAAGATTCAAAACCAATCAAAACAAAACTTGTACACAAAGTGGAGCATTGTGGGAGTACTTTAGGGCTCATGTCCTCAGAAAGGTTCTGCTACAGCACTGTCAATGGCCATTGTGTATGAGGGCCTTAAACAGAAACCCCAATTTCACCTTAATGGTGCCTTTATGTGGTTTAGCTTCCAAGACAGATTAAGTTAAAGCACCTAAAAGCAATCGGAGAGCAAATAAATAAAGAAGGCCCACAAAAAGAACTACTATCAATAAGTACTATAACTCTAGCTTTGCGCTACAGCTGTAGCACAGTAAATCCACCACAAAGTTCTAACAAGACCCTTAGTAAAGCAGGTTTCAGTGAATATGCAGTGAACACAATCCTTTAATCTTTCCCAGCTCCTCTGATTCTCCAAGACTGATTTTTCATCCAGTAGATCAGGTAAATAAATTTGATCACTGACATATTGATTATGAAGCCTCCCACAAAAAAAAAAATACTCTAAATAGCAGTAACAGACAAGGTGCTGCCTTCATAACTTCTACTATATTTAATTATTGTCATCGTTTTCAGACATGAGTTAAATTTTAAAAACCGTTGGCACCAGAATTAAATTTGACTTTTTTTTAAAAAAAAAATCAAGCCATTTCAAAGTGGACAAATATAAAAAAAAACTATTCAAACAATTAGCAAACACTATTTTCTGATCATACACAGAAACATAAATTTCTAAGACCACTATGTCAATAACTGAAGAAAAGTATGCATACAATTATACAGTGGCTTTTAGCAGTACACAAGTGTTAAATACTTGTTGTAAGCAAGGTAAGATATAACAGTCTGTTCAGCCCAAAAAAAAAAGAGGCTTTTCTCAATCACAACTCCTAGGGTGGAAGATGGTATTAGGAAGAAACAAGAGGAAATGGATACAATGAGGAAAGGGATCTAAGAAAGAATAGGAAATTGGACAAGGGACGGAGAGAGTAAACCCACAGACAACGGCAAATTTTGTGGAGCTTTGAAGTGGATGCACTCAAGAGGCGCCTATGAAGACTGAGAGCAAGAGAGTATTAAGAGATATTTCCTATTGAGAATTTCCAGGAAAATGCAGATTCCCTCTAATCTTAGATTTCACCACACAGACAAGGCACAATCCATTAACTTAAAACCTGTCAAAATGAAAAGAGAAATACTCATTCTCAATAATGCAGAACATGGTCCAAAGGCAGCTCATCCACCACTAGTTTTCTATTGAATTTAAAAAGGCGTTTTCTAAATACTTACCCATTTGAGAATAGAATCATATTAGTCAATGACTTATAGCATTATTTTGCCTGAAAAGATTGTACTTAAATTATGGTTTTCTGAAACTAAGAACTTCAGTAAAAGCTGTCAGAGAAAATAAGAGGACTTATGGGAAAGCTGTTCCTGAACAACAAGCGAGTTCTTTACATACAGCTCCATGAACAGTGTTTCAGCAAGGTGTGATTTTTTTTTTTTCAACATATGCAGAGAAGCATAATCCAAGGGGCTCTAAAAAATAACTAGTTATAAACACTGAGTACTTTGGAATTTTGAGAAAGAACTCATTATGCATAGGTGAAAAATTATTAGTACACAGTGAACCACAGAATGGAAAGAAATACGGAAATCACAGAAATAATGAAGGAAGCAATTCCTCTCCTACCTATCCTGATGAAGAGAAGAAGGGAGCTAAATCATGCAGGCAAAGCATGTGAGCACAGTATAGAATCAAAGAATTGTTTAGGTTGGAAAAGATCTTTAAGGTCATTGAGTCCAACTGTAAACCTAACATTGTCAAGCCCACCACTAGTAAAGAAAGATCAGTCAAGTAGACAACAAACCCAAAAGACTGAGCAGTAAATTAAATTACTTAAATATAACTTTAACAGAGCACTGGTCTGTACAGGATACTCATAGAAAACCTCTTCCTGCTATCACAAAAAAGAATCTAAATTCACATTTGCAATATCCTCAGAAACATCAGGTTCAAGGACCTTTTCCATTTTTCCTAACACAAAGGCTTAAACACAGACAGCATTATCGTCAACAATTACTTCATTATCTGTAAAAGGGATATAACCAAGGTAAAGATCAATTTTTGAAACCTTCTAAACATACATTGCTTTCAAGTGGTATTCCTAACTTTTATCAGAGATGAACTTCCTGATAAGGGATCTAAAACAGCATCTAAAAAAGCAGTCTTCTATCTAAATTAAACATAGCCAAGAGAAAAAACCCAGCAGGCTCAGACAGGAAGGCATGTAGTGATCATATGTCTAAGAACTCTTTCAATATTCTAAAAACATGGTGAATAATAGGTGACAGGTAAATGACCTCATGGAAAGAGGCTTCAACAAACCTCTTCTGTTCTTTATAAAATACATTTACTCTCTGGCCTGATATAAAAAGCATACCTTCAGTCCAAAGTCAAATTTTATGAGTTCCCTCATGCATAAGGCAATAGGAAAACGATATGCAGAGACTATATTTCGTTATACAATTTTCTAAAGAATGAATAAAAGCCTTGCACTCAATTCAACTGCATTTCTCTGGGACAGAGTGTGAATGTTGCACCTGACTGATTCCTAACTGTAATGAAACACTCTTAAGTGGCAACAGGCAGCACGCTATTACTTTTGTTAAAAATCAGGAAAAGAAACACATGCCAAGCTTCCAGCATCCTTTTAGGACTGTCAGCATTTTCAACCACTTCTGTAAGTTCTCCACTGATTCAAAGAGCCAACTGACAGCTCATAGTAACACCCTCCAGCATAATTATAGTCCCTCTCAACTTTGGCCACCTACTAGTTTAAAGTGATGGTTCCCTTAATAACTTCTCCATCAGGCAGAACATAAGAACAGTGCAGGAGCTGATGCAGACTCTGGTGGGGAAGGCCAGAGAAAATGATGGGCACTGAAGTGATGCACAGAGCATCTGCTCAACACAAGCAATGAAAATGTGACCAACTTAATGTCTGGGTATAGGCATGCATATATTAGGATTTTTTTTCCTTTATCAGTACTATAGCATGAGGAAAAGAAATGGTAAAAGCCTCTCTGGCTAAACATGGTCTTAATGTACCACTGCATTCAGTGAGAATCAGATTAGAAGACTTGTGAGTTAATATAGCAACAGACAGATCTGTGTTTCAGACAAAAACTCAGCTCCCAAATACTTCACTTTGTTCTGTTAAATAGCTGTGCTAGAACTGCAAGAACTTGTTTACAGCTTGTATTTCCTCAGATGGCAGATCAAGTAACACCATAATGTTGTAGCAAAACAGCAGAATGCCTTTTCCTTTCCTCTCTTGAAAACCTAGGAATTTTAATATGAAAAAACCCCGTTTCCGATGGCATTTCTTAGTATTCTGTAAATACTGCCTTCTCTACAAGGGTTGCACCTGAAAATTGCTTAGCACGTAAGACAATTCCTTACAGCCTAATTCTTTATTCCTTATTGTGTACAACTTCTTTTGAAGTCAATATTAGTGATGTCATTTTAATTTTCTTCACATCTGCCATTCTTATCTCAGAAACAAAAAACCCAATCCTTTAATTCCATTAAAAATTCCTCGTAGACTGCCTTTTGTGCAGTTGGCAAATTCTGAAAAATCTTTCTGAGAAAACTAATATCCAGAGTATTCAGTGTACATATTAATACAAATAGAGAGCGCAGGAGAGGAAATGAGCAAACTGTAACAAAACTGCTGATACTGGATAAAGGCAAACCCTGCCAAGAATGGACACATTAACACCTTCTTGACAAGTGATGACAGCAGCGAAAGTTATCTAATCCCATCCTTTTCCATTGCATCAACATGAAATCCAGTAACAGGATGCCATGACAGGAATTTCTACCCCTTTATCATGCAGACAGACCCACGTGAGTGATGCAATGCTGAAAGAGTATAACAGAAAATAATTGTTTCTCCTGTATTCGTGATGACAGGTCTACAGAAAGAACCTCCTTCCACAAGAAAAACACTGACCCTTTCACTTTCAAGTTTAATAATTTTATTCTGTTTTCATCTTAAAAATACATTGGCAAGCTTCCTTTCCTGTCTGCAAGAAGCTAAAGACAGTTGCAACATGGCAACAGAATCCAAACCACCAGATTTCTGAGCAGGACTTGGCAGGGTTGATTGGCCTCTCCTTTCACCTCCTTTTACTGCAGAATGCCTGTCTATCAAGAAGATCCCAAAGCTGACTCCAATGGTTAATTTATGTTGGAATATCTTATGCCTCCTGTAGGCTGAAGTTTTTTGTTTTGCCAATAACTTTTTACTTTGTGTGGTTGCATATTCAGAAGATGGCAGCCCATATCAAATAGTGCAGATAAACCTGAGTGAGAGAGAAACTGCTAGTCTGAAGGGTCATAAATAAATCTGATGAGGTCTTGGAACAACAATGACCACCTTAGAAAACTGTCTTCTTGATGCTTAGTTTTGAAAGTGCATGTTAGTACAAGGACAGCACACTATCAGAGTGGTTCCAAGGATGTTGTTAATTATTTGGTGGGTCAATGGAGTGTATCAATCATTTCAACATGAAATAGCTTCCACACTATAAACCACAATTATTTAATGCCCAGTAATGCAGCATGCTTGAATGCAATTACACAAAATGAAGTACAAGTGACTGATAACATTTGGAAGAGTTAACAAGCCAACCTAGTTAAAATACTTACTTTTTACCTGATAATGTTTGATTTGCAAGTAAATTTGTTTTTATATTTCACTTTTGATTATTTACATTTGAACAGGTTTTTTTTATAGACCAATATTTCTGTGATTTGCAAAGCAAGCAAGCTACAGAGGTTATTTCAAATAAATCTGGTGTCATAAAGCAGAAAAGGTTCACTGCCTTTAATGGAGTAACTTATTTCTGAACAGTTATAGAGATCGAGAATGGTAATAGTTATTGGACAGACCAATCCATTTATGAGTTCAATCATGAAAAGGAGAGTTTAAGTGCTGTAAGATTTGGGAAAAACTTCCCACAGCTTCAGTTAGCATTTCTTGATTTTCTCAGACATCCAGACATGAGGAAACCCTCCAATTCTGAGCTCTGCTTTGTGACATTGTTTTTCATTTTGTACTGCCCAACAACCACAACAGCTGCATTTGATGTTTTAGTTTCAAAAGGCGGCTTTAATAAGATGACTTTTAGCAATCAAAATTAGAGATTTAGCAAGTCATTACGCTCATCCTGTTCAGCTACTTGAGGTCTGATGAGAGCTTTGAGCTAAGTTGTGTTAATTTACTTTCCAGTGTGCAAAACAAACGCATTTAAGTAAGTGGCTCGTGTAAAATGTAACAGGAAGGTTTTTTGTTGTTACTACACAATTAGACTATAATAATGTCCGTCCTCTTGCATTTTGATGCATGATATATTAATAGTAACAAAAGCTTCATGAAAAGACGACAACTATGCAAACTTCTATTAACTTTAAAAGCTAGAAGACTTCTTTCAGAGTTAGAATTGGGCAACAAATGCAAACACATTTCCTTTTGAGATAAAAAGTATGACAAATACATTTCCAACCCACATTACCATCTTACATTCACCATACTAAAATAAGGGTGTCGTTAGACAACCAAAATGAAGTTCCAGAAGTGTGGATTTGTTCTCAGCCACTGTTAAGTCCTTTTGTGAAGGTAACTCAACTTACCTTTTCTTTTTCTCTCCACAAGGACAAACACACATGTGAACAAATGTACATGTATATAATTCCGTTACATATTTTATTTCTTCATACAATCATAGAAAAGTTGAGGTTGTAAGGACCTCTGGAGCTTGTCTAGTCCAATTCACCAGCTCAAAGTAGGATCAGCTAAAGCGGACTGGACTGTGTTCAACTGAGTTCTGAATATCTTTTAAAACTGAGAGTCCACAACCTTTTTCTTCCTTTGCTTTTTAATAGAGCATATTTTTGTTTCAAAATGACTTTTTACACAAGTTCGCCTACTTCAGTTGCTTAAATTATATCAAGTATACAACAAGTAATTTTCCTCAACAATCATTCATTATGATATTCTGAATTTTGAATTATTCAAAATTATATAATGTTAATTAAAGACAGTTACATGCTGCATACAAAATATTTTAGAAATAAAGGTCTAAAGAAATATTGCTGTTGTAAACTGTTGTTCACATATGAAATTAAACATATATTTATGGTCTGGATAATATATTGAACTTTTTCAATAAACATCAATTTAAAGATTGTGTACAACTTATTAGAAAGCAATTTATTTTCCAGATTGCTATCTGGTGAAGCAGATTCCTCCCATTATCAGCCAACTTACTTAGCCTCTGAGCAGCCTCCAGGGCATCATTTGCAGAATCAGCTACAAAGAATCTCTGAACTGTAACCCCATGGTCTGCCATTAGTTTTTTGCTTTGGTACTCCTGCAGGTTCAGCCATCGTCTAGAGGTTAATTGAACAGCCTAGAAAAACGAGAGGGGAAAATAACATAATGCTCATTAAGAACAGTTCATGAGACAGCAACTGAGCTCTTCAGCCCTATGGTTATCTCAAACCAGCAGTTAAACAACACTGCTTCAGAGAAAGGTAAAATACATATTGATTTACCTAAGTGCCTTTTCTTAACATTTGAGCATCTAAAATACCCTGAAAGATACAGATGTTTTTTAAAAGCTACACAAGGCTCACTTGGTGATCTTGGCTAGACAAAATGTCTCATATTTAATATCAACATAGACTGGCAAACTTGGCTTGAACTCTGAAATCTATTTATGTTTTTGTTATCCTAAAATTATCACTGATACCTTAAAAGAAACTCATTGTTTCATATTCAATATCCTTATTTACACTAAATTCTACATAATTCCCTAATAAATTATTTATACCGATTCCATGCATTTATGGCAGCACATCTGAAAAGAAAAATAACTGAAGTGGAATCAGCATCATCTTATTGGAAACAATATATAAACATACATATTTTCAGTGGTCTGTTAACTATGTTGAGTTGGTTGCACTTGTAAACATATCTTGTTGAGGATGCCAGCACAACCACATCTGCCACCAAAGCAAAAAACAGCTGGAGAAGATTTTACCTTTCATTGTCAATATGTGCGTATCTGTCTCTCTCTAAATACCGATACAAAGATGTGGCACACTTACACACAAAGACATCACATTTACTTGTGAATATGGACACTCTAAAAGTCATAGGATCATTACTGAAAGATTTTAAGAGAGAGCACATTCTCTGTGCAGGATAAATTGTTCAGACAGAAGTGAAAACGAAGGAGCTGTCGCTGACTCCTGGTAGTGGTATCATAACAAAGGTGGCACTGACTCCTGGCAACGGCAGAATCCCATTTCGTGCCAGCAAAAGATGCTCTTCCCACATGGGGAGATGAACTGTTGTTCTGCTGGCAGACAGCCCACAACCACTTCTTGGTTGCTCCTAAAGTAAGGAGCACAGTATGCCAGATAGCACTATATATTTAACTATGTTAGACAAAGAGGATTATTTATTATATTAATACTTTGATCTTTAACAGCATGATAAAAATATTATCCTAATGCAGCTTTATACTGAAAACAATAAACCTCCATGGTGAATTCTTTCAATAACACATACACTTTCCACAGCACTAGAATTTTAAATGCTGCGTTGTATGAAAAGCAAACCTCTGTTTCTGTTTGTTTGAAACATAGCACAGAAGACTGATGCATAAAGAAAATACAATCCCCATCTTTTACAGTACATAACCACATTTTCTATAAAAGAGACTGCCACAGAACTTAAACAGTTACAAACAGCTCAGAGCGACAGATTTTAAATTCTTTCACCCATAACCTGTTTAACATATTTTAGAAGAACAAAAGGACATGTCAGTATGCTCTATGGCTATGTCTAAATCTAGGCATCATACAGGCACCTCAGTATGCTTTGTATTCTTGCACGTTATTCAGAGGCAATACGTTACTACATGTATGCAATGGCTTTAAATGTAGGGTCAAAATTTAAAGTCAATTTCATAATTGTTGACATTTAATCTGTATTCCTATTATAAGATCTGTTAGGCTCTAACAGGTATTACTTCATTATAATTTCTGCAAAGGGATTATTATTCAGAGCCAAGAGGGACCCTAAAAGTCAGTTCTAGCCTCATAAAAAATAAAGCCACAGAATTTCAACCAAAGCTGATACCACAAGCCCATAGACTCTATCAAGCTACAGAAGAACTTTAATTGTGACGGGAGAAAACACTAGTTTTGACCCCAACAATCATTAACCTTCTCTTTTGCACTGTTTCTCTAAAGACTGCCGCATAATAACAGTAACATGAATTATTATGAGGCGTTGAGAATTCTTTACTGATACTTCCATGTAATCCATACACATACACTGAAGAGAAGCATCACTCAAATCTGCTGCACAGGCAGCCAGGTGTCTACTAACGTATAATTTGACCACTACCCTAAGAATGAAGCCTGTTTCCAAAGCCTGTCCAGCTTTCAGCTGAAAGCAGCAGCAAAAGAAAGAACATCCCAGCAGGGATCAGAAGCCAATTGTGTTTGTAAAGAGAAGGAGGGGAGGAAGGAGGAAAAAACAATTCACATCCCCACCCTATTAACTGGCTTTAAGCCATGCTGCACTAGTTAGAAGTCTGATCTGATGTCTGCCCTCCCTCCTCAGTTCCCAGAGCTACAGTAGAACAGCAACAAAGATGTTTCTTGAGCTACTCCTTCTGAGCAACAAGAAATTTACCAATATGACTTCCAGGGTTCGGAAAAATAAGCTACCACCTGTAGTAAAGTGGATTAACTTACATTGAAATTTAAAAAATAATAAAAATCAACAATTCTCATTTAAACCTGAAAGGAAGAAATATTGATTTAAACAATCAATTATACTGTAATTCTGTATTTGTACTTTCCAGAGGAAAAGTTAATTCTCCTTTGCTGGAAGCTGATTTGAAAGGGAGGATAAGTTCATGCTAAGTCTGAAAGCACTTTTTTTTCATCTGTTAAATATTTATAAATTGTATAGGTATAGTTATTTGCAGCCAAAAGATTTGAGACGTCTGTCAAGCTGATCTTGGATAGAATTAAATAAATACAGAAAAAACAATGTTAAAGTTGCAGTATTAAATAAAAAGCCAAGTTAAAAGTTTTAGTACAGATTTCTCTTATTCATAAGTATGTTTACCCACAATATTTTTGTCTTATGCTTAACTCTGTTTACAACTAACTGGTTTATATAAAGATTTCTACAGCTCAGTAATACTCAATTCTCCAGCTCAATAAAGTTTTGGTCAGTGGGCTTATAAATTAAAAACAAGTCTTCAAAACAATTTTTATTTATGATTTAGAACAACAAATCGGTTTCATGTGTTACTAAGCGGATCTAAATCAAATAAACAAAAAGGAAAATATGCAAACAATCTTATTCTGGGGCAGACCTTTGTCAAGGAACAGCAATAAAGAACTCTTTCAACACCACTTGTTTACAAATGTTCTATCTGTGTAGGAATTTAGGAGCTCAGGAATTTGCAGTGCAAGAGAGTATGTCAACTGACATCTCCACTGTAACTTCAAACCAGCAAGATTTAAGCATTAAAGGGCCAGCACCTAACAAAGGTCACAGGTCATCACTCACAACATGTGACAGATACAGCAGCAAGAAAAGCAGGCAAAGATCTATTTTATGAAGACAGGTCTTCTCCAGTGCTACCCATCTGGTGTGCCTCACTCCAGCCTTAAGCCAGCTCCAGCCTACCTAATGAATAAAGCAAACCTAACAGCTCCAGTGGGAGCCTGCAAGAAGCTCTGTTCCCAACAACCCTCTTAGAATCTTACAAAAGCTTTTGGTATATATCAGTTTCACGGCTTTAAAATAGAACTCAGAACGTTCCATGGGGATAGCTGAGCTACTGCTGAGATGTTAAAAATCATATTACATACCGTGCATGTATACTTAAGAATACAGACATGGGTCTCATCTCTTATAAAAATTAAACAATTAATGTTCAGACACTAGGATAACATTTCCTTCATAAATTAGGAACCAGACAAGTCTGAGGAACACATAGGAAATAAGAGAATAATTCATTTGAAAGAACTGTCAAAGCACTCCTAAGCGTTATGAAATGAAGATCTGGTCAAGAACTGTTGGCACAGAAAAGCAAAGCCTGCAAACTTAAGGTCAGCAAGCACGCACTTTTTTTCCCCCTTCTTCAGGCAAAGACTTTCAATCAAGACTCTCCACAAAAGACAAACTCCCAGTTGTGAATGCGCTACTCAATGAAAAGAATCTGTACAGCCTACCACTGTATACAGGAGTACAATATATTCAAGAAACCAACTGTGACAAAGTCTGTATTAGAAGCTCTGAAGAGCAAGGATCATGAAAAACTTGCTTTAAAGCACTTGCAGTATACACAGCATATGTCTTAAGAAGAGCAGGCAAAATATAGCAGTTACAAGACATGAAATAAAGCAAAAGCTTTGAATCCATGAAGACAGTTACTCTTTCAAGACAATCTTGAAAAATCGTAAACAGTTGCATTTTAGACATAAGGCATAAAAAAAGTGACCATGAGACTTCAGAAATGTGAGTAAGCAGATGATTCCCTGAACTAAATTCCAACTCAAAGATGTTTTGGTTGCAATAAACATATATCTGAACCATTTAAAACATACAGCAATAAAAAGAATCAATTAGGACAAGAATCTTGAAAAATCCTTGCCTGATGGAAGTTCCCAGTCCTCCCAAACACATTTATACCAAATATCCCCAAGAATTTGAGATAAGCTTTAAAGAGCATAACTCTCCAGGCATCATAAATTTCCAGGCATCCTACAGATAAATATACACCTGAGGCTGAGAGGAACACCGCTACTGCAGAAAGGTACAGCCTCTGGACAGTCCAGGCAAGAGGCTACAAAGCCTTAAAAGAAAGCCATTTCCCATGTCTGGTCTCCTTCAAGCATAATCCATGCCTTCCTCATGAGACTTATTAGGAGGATATTCTAACAGGGTACAGAATACAACTCCAGTGCCATGTACCTTTATTATTTATTTACCCATTCTGCAGCTCTACACTTGTCAACAATTTAATTGCTCTCAGTAGCATCAAACAGCACTGCTCGATTCACCAGTGTGGTCCTGCCTCTCATGAAAGACTGCAGAATTAGGTTGGAAATAGCCATCAGAAAAATAATTTCAAACTGACAGAGGAAGGGGGGAAGAAAGTGAAAAGGAAACTAAAGACCAGGAAAGCAGAAACTACCTTTGAAGAATTTCTATTCAGTATTGATTCTCGTCACCTTCTACTCCCAGCTTATTCTCTGCTTGAATACTTTCATCTCCTCTCCCCACATACAGGTCAGAAAACTGTAGTGGAAAACAGAGTACATCTCTCAGATCTTTCCATGCAGCTTTGTCTATGGTTGAAAACCAGCCCGTTCCAACAGTTTAAGATATATCCATTTCATCTGTTTCTTTACTGTAAGGTTGCACTGGAGTACAAGGAGTACAGTCTGTCATGTCAGTCTGCAAAGAACAGGCTGGAAATAGGATGTGGACTTCAGTAAAACCTGTCTCCCTACGTGACACCTTACATTTCATCTTCATAACATGACAGACAAGAACTAGAAAGTTTTCGATTGGTGGTATTTTCTTGTTATCCTGAAGACATTTTTTCTAACAACAAAGAAGTTTTTAAACCTCTTGCTAAACTTATACACATTCTCACTGTAAATACACCTTAGCCATGAATATTAACTTCTGCCAAGCTCTGAACAGCTCAAAGTAGAGCTCTAGGTTTAAAAACATCTTTCCAGACTTTAGTGGCATTTTATTTCTTAGCATGTTAGCTAAAGTCTCTATAACAAAGAAAAGCCTAAAAACCACTCCAGTGAGCCTACATGAAAATCCAGACAATATGTTTTCACAGAATGGAATAAAGAAAAACTAAAACTAAAGTATTCAGTCTTTTGAAAGTAAGTTACCACTAAACGGCTAAAACAAATATCACTCATGGCTCTGCTGAAGACATTTTATTGCTACCAGAAATAGAATAGCTTTCATTTGAGTTCTTTGTGTGTGTTGTATTGATATACACTTTGTAGATGGAGAGTGGCTCTAATTTGAGATTCAAATACACCAGATAAGTTGAAAGGGTTTGTTTTTTCTTTACTTTAAATTACAAATAAACTTTAAGAATAAATCAGTTCATAAAACTAAGAAAAATATCACTACTAATACACATTTGTGTTTTTATATAAATTATCATTTAAAATAATGAATTTTTAAAGATGAATTAAATTCTTCCTAATAAGATATTAAGGTTACATTTCTAACATAAGTGCTTATCAGAGAGATTAATATACTTAAACAGGGATCTACTACAACTGATAACATTTGTTTAGAGCCTGACAACAGCATAAAAAAATCCCCAAATTCAAGTAAGCGGAACAAAAGGCCTCCACCAAGGAGTTAACGTGAAGTGAGATTAAGACAGAATCATTAAAGCAAGTACAAGTTTCACACTGGATTCTCTCCTGATGGCTAGAATTATCTGGCACTTTCCAAAAATCACAAAGTATTCCTATAGTTGGGGTTCACCTCTAAACTTCCTCCCTTTCACCACTTTTTTGTTACCAGTCAGAACCACACTAAAGAATACTGTCACTAGTAATTCTGTATTTTGTTCTGAACAGCCCTTCCGTCCAAAGTTACTTCTTTATAGAACTAGATATCAGTTTTTGTTCAATTACACATGTACAGCATCATCAAAATGAGCTGCATTTGCCTCAAAAAAGTAAAAACCCTTTTTTAACCATCTAAAAAGGGCCAGGTATTGCATAAATGAATCAGTGGTTTATTGATTGCTGCTAGAGGGGAAAACCTGATTATTCATATAACCAGCAAAATCTCTTACTTACCACTTTTTTTTTTTTATATAAAATACTAAGGGCTTTGCACAAATAATGTACTTGTAGAGTAGCTGCATTATTCTACTACTCAGTTTGCCAATTCTTGAGCTGTCACACGGCAACAGAAAATAATTTCCACTACTTGAATAATACAGGCTAAACAATAACACAGTTAAACAGGAGTAGAACTACAAGTACATTTTATAGCAGAAATCTGCTTCAATACAAGTAAAAAAAAAACAATTTAGAAATGTTGCAAAGAGATGTCTTTGTCCATATAACATGGGCTATTCTGATGTGCAATGTCTTTCAGACAACCTAGGATGTCTCTTTTTAGTGCTTCCTTTTGAAAAAAGAAAACACAAAATGTAAAAAAGAAAACACCTTAACCTTAATGAAAAAAGAAAACACCTTAACATGTTCACCAAGAAGTTTGAAAATTGCATGTTAACTACTTCAGTAAAGCTTTGCTCAGAAATATACTCAATTACACTATTCCATATAACCAGAAAACAAGAGCAGAATCAGTAACACAAGGTTCAAACTAGACTACTGATTACTTCTTACCTGAACCTACACGCCAATGTATCAGCTCAGTGCAATTTTTTTTCACTCTTTGGCTTCCCTGATAAAACCCCTGAGGCTGAGTCCAAGACTGAATGATTTCACATAAACACTGCTGTATAGCAGGTACACCCCAGGTACCAGCATTACAGGGAACACCACGATGACATGCACTCATGAAAAATAAAAAAAAAAATAAAAAATCAGTGGCTTTCTGAAGATGAATCAACTCACAGTAGAACTGAGGCTTGTCACAGGGACAATTTAAGCCAGCAGTATTTCCAGCTGCTGGGACTTCGCACTTAGCCTTCAACACCATAAGCTCCTCACTAAGAGATAGCATTCTTCCAAAAAGCAAAATGAAATTAGTGTTGAAAACAGCAACAAGGGCTGGAGAGCAGTGTTTTCGGGCAGATTCCACTACCCATCGACAGAATTCTAACTGTTAAGCACCACAGATTTTCTTCAAACATGAATGAACTACTTAACTCTCTTCTGTTAACAAGTATATGAAGAAACTATCAAAAAGAAGAACTGAAAGGTCAAGTTTGACAAACAACCAAAGATTCAAATTATGATCTCTATTACAAGTGAGGCTTTTTGGTCTTAAGAAAATAAATTTCAAAAGCTTTTCTGCAATTTCATGCCTAATTCCACATGGAACTACCTTGGCTAAGCATCCAGGTTGACCAAGTATTTTGCCATATCAAGTTCAGTGATCATGTTTAGACAACTTCACTAAAAACCCTAACCTTAAATACATATTTTCTTTTATCAAGTCACTTCATATTTGCAAAATGCCAAATAAATCTAAAGGAAGAAAATCCAGTGTCAATTAGCATGATTCAAGAAAACAAACCTACCAGCAATGGTACCACTAAGCTAATTTCTGGGATAACTGAACATCCCTTGACACAGCTACATAATTTGAACAGCACTAGTCTTTACATAAACCTAGCTTAACGCACTTTATTGCACAATTGTTAAGAGGAAGACACACTTTAGTGACATCCAATATTCCCTTCTCATTCATAGTATGAATGGAAGCCAGTATATTAACATCATGAAACAAAAACAGGTCTCTTAAAAGCACGTGACAGTATAGCTGGTCAAATAAAGGCATATTGCTTTCTTTCTCTTCTGCAGCTGCAATGAGATAATGAGCTATAACTACACTAAGAGATCATGTGCCAGCATAAAACAGCTCTATTAATGCAAATAATGTTTGCACGAATGCAAATTGTATGTCAAATGCATACAGTGTCAAGTTATATAAATATGGTCTATATTGTAATAGTTACACTGGAAGTAAGTTACTTGGGGAGAAAAACTGTGATGTTTATGGAAAAGTCTTTTAGATGCATCTCATACTCAAAATAAAAATGAAATGTGTTTTAGCATATCTAAACTAAAAGTATCTAATCTAAAAAAACCCTATTTGCTTACCCAACACATTCTCAGCATTCCAGTTTATTTAATTTGTGCGCTCTGACCTGTAATAAAATTCCAAGCGCATACAAAAGAAAACAGATACACAAAGATGACAGTAATAGAACAGCATACCATTCATCAATACAAGAAATAAACCTTTATTATATTTATTGACAGACAGCTACTGCAATTGACAAAGTTGTAGGAGAAGTTTCTATCAAAAAGAAACCATCAGAAATAGAACTAAACGTGTACCTTCAAATAAACCACCTCGGGTACTGGTACATTTTATTAGGTCATATACTTGAAATATACCAAACAGGCCACTGAAAACAAACTAAAGCATTTATTCCAGCTTGCTGGCAGTGCTGACATAAAGAATGAGTATCCATAGAGTCAGTCTGGCAAGAAACAAAAACTTAGAAAAAGGACACCACACTAAACAAAAAAAGTTTATCACAAATACAAGTCGTAAAAAGCAAACATACAAAGATCACTACACTTCGGTCTGTATGATAGCAAGCATCCCAAGCACAAAAGAAAATGGTAAGACTGATTGGCTACAAGGTCTGCAATGGTAAGTCAAACAACACAGCCCTTTCTTTTCAAAGAGGATTAATGCCCAATACCTATATGCATATTAGGAAAAAATGGGAATTGTAATGGAAATTGTAATGGGAATTGTCAACAGCAGTTAGGAATTTCTTCTCTATTGTTATAATTTGTACCAAAACACCGTAAACAATCTTGACCTTAAACATCAGCATTTTATTGTAAAATCTTGCATAGGGATGACTGAAGATCTTACTCTTGTTCTACTATTTATTCCTATAAATTGGAATTCCTTTTAACTGAACTAAAATAAAGACAACACAAATTCCAGTTAACTGCTATAGGTTTTTCAGTTCCAAATTCATTACTTAAAATATACCACAAAAAATATCTCAAGCAGTAAAACACAGCATGTCTCAGAGAGGGGAACCCTGTTCTTTAAGGGCTATGACATTTTGAACAATAAACTGTAGGGGCAATTTATTCTTTTATACTACTGAATCATATACTGAGTTTTCAGAATGAGTGAGATCTGTCACAGCTATTGTTCAGGTTTATGTAACTCTCAACTTCAAATAAAAAAAACAAAACTATGAAATATGCCATTACATTATTGTTTAGCAAAGCTAGACAGCCTGTTCTGGTGGATAATTATTATGATTCCTAGCAGCTATATGAATCTTTGAAACAAGATGTCTGGGTTAATTAAGTAAATTATTTTCTTCATACGCACAAAAAAAAAATTGGGAACCTGGTTATAAAAGGAGAACAAATATGTTTAATATTATGATTAGGATTTCTACTGTTAAATTGTTTAGAAAAATTAAGACTCAGACAAACAGTTGAGAGGATTGCCAAGAGCTTGGAAAGTATAAGTTCTGTTTAAGCATGCAAACTTTAAAAATATCAAGAGAGTGAACCAGGCAACCGTTTCTGCTCAGAAGTCCACATTACTGAAAATCTAGCCATTATGTCGAGTGAGAAAATCTTGACAGAAAAGCCTAAAGTTAAATCCTATTTTGGAAAATCTTTGCCTAGCATTGCCTTAATATTGTTTTTCAATTACCCAAATGAGCTTATTCCAACCAGAGCATTCTGAAGCCTCTGAAAAGAGTAATCCACCCTTAAGTCATGCTTAGACTTAAGGACAGAAGCATGTTAGCTCAATCCGTGGGCAGTTTAGTGACATCTACCTAGCAGCACACTCGAACAATCAAACACTTGCTCCCAGATTGCTTTTGCAATCCAAGAAAACCAGTGCTGCATCACAGCAGTCGAGTTGGAAAACTGCATAAGGCAAAGCTGGCATCACTTTTGATTTCATCACCACTCTCCCATATGTTGCTGATGTACCCTCACACAGCTATACAGTCCCCCTAACAGCCCAGTGCTTTCCATCACTTCAAACCTCAAAGCTAAGGTACTGGAAAAAGTCAATACTGCAGGGCTGTGCTTTCCCACTCTGCTCAGATGATCCAGAGGTAAACGGCCACCACAGCTCCCCCGCTGCTCACCCCTCTGCCCTTCCTCATGTCCCCAAGCCTGAAGTAGAGCTAACTCAGGGAAAAGTTTCTTTCCAGCCCACCAGAGTACCAGGTGAAGATGAGATTGAGTGCAAGAGACACCAGCAATGCAGTGTTGAGGGCAGGACCTCCCTCCTGACAACAGCCTGGCCTTACCTCATAGCAGCATGGACACCAGACTGCACTGCCCCTTGCAAACCAAGCCTGGAGAAGACAACATGAGATGATGTGCTAACAACTCGACTGCAGATTTCCTGCTGAAGCAATTACTCAAACTGATTTATTGTAGAGAACAGTAAGACTCCAGAAGATACACTTCAGAAGTCTATAGTTTAAAACAGTCAAAAGACTTTATTTTTTGTTTCTACAGTATGTGTTTGTGTCACCATTTTAATTCTAGTTCATGCAATCCAAACAAGCACTTAGTTAAATCTTTCCCTGAAGACTTTCAATAGTTCAAGAAAAAGCCAATTTCTCTCGTCATGTTGCAAGGTTCTTTTAATAGGAGTCACTGGAAAACAGAGATAGGAAGGCAGGAATCACAGTGCATCACAGCAGGAAACATCAAGACGATGACAAACATAAAAAAAATTAAGGGAAGAGCTTTCTTGAATTAGTAACATGTCAATATTAGAAAATGAAGCTATTTCAACTGAAAAGCTAAAGAAGGCATTTTTAGTTATCTTATCTTTTTTAGTTTAGAGAAACTACCTTCTCTCCCATCACCAGGCAGCAGCAATCATTCCAACGCAACATCATAAAGCAAGGATATAAACTACACATTACCTATCTGTAGATAACAAAGCATGCTAAAAACTAATAAATGCCAGTTGACATCACTTGTCTGTTGACAGTCACCCATTACTAACAGAATGAGTTTGTTTGTTTAATGATTATGCTAATTTACTGAACTCTTATTAGACAGATATATAAGCAGTATTGATGAGTTCCATAAGGCATTATAAACTATGGCTGAATTGTTTCAAAACAAATTAAACCAGAACATATTGTACACTATTTAAAGGAATAATAAAAGCCTGGTAGTGAATGTATACTCAGGATTCTGGAAAAGGCACAAGTTTTCAGAACTGTAGAGACGTACAAACTGACTGCTGCAGCAGAAAACCTCACCCTTATGTGCATGGGAATTTACATCCTGGGATTATGATCCTCCTGAATACAGGTGGGATAATGTACCTATCTGGAATACAAGTGTCAGCACTTCATAAATCCTTGCCGAGGCACAGACTGAACGGGGCACGTGTTAACATAGGTCTGCTTGAATAGGTAGAGATTGACTGAGAAACTGCCCGAGGTGATACACCAGGCTCCACTGAGCTCAGCAGGGCAGAGGCTGAAGGACTTGGACCAGGGACAGGAAAAAACGTGGTACACTGCATTTCCCACAATACCATCTATTGTACATTTCCGTTGTTGTTGTAATTAATAAATTCTAACCTATCTACAGGAATAGTGTAGGAAAAGACCGTCCATATGCAGATTTAGTGCAGGGCAATGTGACTCTAAAAACAAAAAGCAGCTTTTAAACTTTCAACTTACAATTTCTCTTTGTTTATGTTGGGGCTGCATCTAGTTTCTCTTTTTATCTCAAGAATTTTAAGTTCCTAAATTTAGTAGGAAATAAAAATTGTTTTTTCACCCAAGAACAGAACAATAAGAAATATCTATCAATTTGTAATCATTTACTCATACACAATTTCAACAAGAAACAATATTACTTTCTTCTTCGTATTTCAGCTCTTGTCAAAGAAGCCCTTTATTCAATAATATTGTACAAGTGAACAGCAACTGATATCAAATAAACACATAGCAAATACTCCTTACATGATATAGCCATATAAATCCCACTTCTGCATTTTGAGGAGAAATACAGTCAGACACAAGAGACTGCAGCAGGGAGCACTTTAAGTCAGAGTAAGAAAGTCTAACATTTGTGTGTAATACAGGACAGTTCAGAGAGGCAAGATCCTGCAGAAACCATTTGGAAAAAAAGAATCATTTTAAGCATCAACCTGAACAGCATACCCTGAATGTTGAAACTAAAGAAATAAGCCCACTGGACTTGACCCCAAATTAAGTCATGAATCAAACTCCCTTGCTCTCCCGCAATTTCCTCAATGGAGCAAGCGAAACTCTCCCAAACTTGCTCACTGGCTGAACTTTGCAAGGTAAATGAATCTAAAAATATGTTAATTAAAACTCAAATGTCATCATGAGTGGAGAGGACTGAACATTTCACTCACTACTCACTACCTCAAAATTAATTAATAAATATGTAAAATACTCCTGAAAATTTACTTTTTGCACCTCTAACCAACATTCTCTGCCATTAAAAAAATATACATAACTAATGATATATTAATCAACATTCTGCGTGGAAGCATATAATGATACTTCAACACCCCTCTATTTTTGATTCAGCATTTTCTTTCCTCTCTTAATGGTGGCGTCCCTTGGCTGGGAAAGAGGAAAATCAGTAACGTGTCCATCAGTTCTGAAATGGCTGGATGCTGTTGAGGCTTTCTTGGCTTTATTTATCTCTTTCATTACAACTCGCCTTCTAAATTTTTCCACAGTGGCTCCAACATGAAACAGTATAGTTTTGCTGTGCTTTAAGTGCCATTGAAAGAGAAGAGGACTCTAGAACACAAGACCAAACTCATTCACACAGATCTCAATCTTAAATTTACAAAGCCACATACACTGGATTAAAAAAACAAGGAAGAGGATCTATTTAGAAACTTTTCCTTTGCATCTAACTCATAGCAATATGCACACAAAAACCACGAAGTTTTGAAAGCATTTCAGTTATGTCTTGGATATTGCACAGTTTTGCAGATAGAATGGTAAGGATTATTTTAGCTTTGCCAGTCTCCTAGTAAGCGTACTCAGAGAGGAACTGAGGCTGAAAACCCTGAACTGTTATTTTAACAAAACCATAATGCTTCCATTAGTAGCTCTCCTCAACATTCCTGCTAGCTGCCTACTGTAAGAAAGCTTGTTTTATATCAAGCGTACAAGAATCCCTCTCTCCACACCTCTCTGTCCTACAACGTTCTTTTGATTTTATCTTGTACTACTCCTTGTCGCTTTACAATCCATCTGACTGCAAACTGATTGACTCCAAGCTTAACCTCTGCACTGTCCTGGAAACAATGCAGCGTGGTGTGAGGTTCCCACACTGCAGAACTCACTGACGTCACCAGCTCAAGGAAAAAGAAGAATCTACGGAATCCTGTTCCCAAGTGCTTTTAAATCACATTTATAAACCAGCTTTCCAATACATCATTCTGTTTACTTCTCATGCAAGGAAGCAAAGACAAGAACGAACTTGAAGCAAGTCCTTCACTTGTTGCAGATTTAAAGTCTCCAGTAATTATTGTACTTTATAGAATTACTCACAGCTTGCTTACACGAAGGGATTTTGACAGCTATTCTGTAAATACACCCTCCCACTCACTAAGCTTCATTGTAAACTACCAGGAACATGTACAGGGTCAGACTAGCTCCTTCTGTCATTCTTATTTTCCTTATCTTAGAAAACCAGAATCTGAGCCCATATCCTTGTGCACCACAATTCAGATCCTAGAAGCTACCTCTTGGATGATCTTTCTGGGTGTCTGTGGTCCTGGTTTTGTGAGGACTGCAGTCCTCAAAAGTACAAGAGCAGTAAGTGGAAAGAATGTCCTCTTGGACAGTAAGACCCTGACCTCACTACAATTCCCATAGCTTGCCAACATATTGTTCATCAGTTTTTTTCTATCAGGCTGCTACAGACTGCCCTCCAAATTAAACAGGGCACGGCCAAATCCCTGACAACCTGCACTTCCACCCAAGGGAGAATCCAGGCCAGCACTTACATGCAAACACCAAAACAGAAATTGCTGCAAATTCAGTGACAGCACACTTTGACAAGTTCTCTGATGTATTCTGCTCAACATTTTAAGGCTGACTGGCAGAGCTGTGTATGCTCAAATCCCACTAAAGTTCACCTGAGCAGTTCCTGAAAACTCAGCCAAAACATGTCAGGCTCCTCGTTCTATGAGATTATTGAACACTTTCTGGTTAACACAACATGCCTAAGGACACATAACCAACACAAGCAGCCCATCCAAACAGAACGCTGCCAGTCCTCTCAGAGGGGCAAGCGATCTTGCACTCAGTAGGGAACACACCCTCCTCACTTACTTCAGAAAGCATTTGCAAACTCTTTTTTCCTTGCATTCATTAGCCAAAACTCAGCAAAATAAAACAGTATTAAAAATGCTTATTGTACATCCATATGCGCTCAAGAAGCAAGTGTGCCTACAGAAGCTTTATACTTCTGGAATCAATATTCAGAGCCTTTGCTTGGGTTAAAGGAAACAAGAACATGAAATTACAGATTCAATTTCTGCTTTTGTCAATGTGCTAGCCATCAATAGCACTGCTTTGCATTAGTAATTAATTTTAGTCAAATTATGTTCATTTTACTTACTTAAAACTTCAAAGCTTTAAGAGCAGCATACTTTCCTGACCTAAAAAGTAGGAGCTTTGAAGTATCTGATGAAAATAAACTCACTACCATACAGAACTGCATAATCAGTTGCAGAAAATACTGTAGTATGCTCCTTGCCTTTGCAAATGAAAGAAGATTCTTGGTGATATGCACCACATATTCAAAAACTGAAATGAGCTCTCTTCTCCACATAAATCAGAAACATTCTTTTATTTTAAATATCTTGAGGCAAAATTTAATATTTTAGTTCTCATCTCAAAGTGTTTAGCTTCCTAATTTTTTACAAGATTAAAATTATACTTTTATGCAACTATAAAGAAAAAACAATTCTAAAACCATTTTACCAGCAACCATGAGATACAGAGAGGATGCTTTTCAGACTACCCCCACTATTAATTTTCTGTATACTTCATTCTAATTAAGCTTCTTGAATTGTGAGGAAACTCAAAGCATAGTCAATGGGTTGACCAGAAATGTTTCTGAATTCCTGACTCAAGCAATCATACCTATCAAAACTGTCATGCCTACCATACACTGCAAGAATACTTTTTCAAATGTTAGAAGTCACTGATATTTTAAGAAAAACATCAATAAAATGCCAATTTAGACAGTTTGACCTCCCTGTCTCATCACAGAGGCAAGTATGAAACATAATCACAGGTTTTTGTTCCAGCTCTTTAATACTTTAAGTCAAATCATGATAATTTCCATGCTACCTAATTATGTAATCACAGAAGACTATGACTGAGCACTACGCAGCATAGTGCTCCCAAGCAATAAAGATGCAAATGCCCACAGAAGTTGAATAAAGAAATATAGAAAAATATCAACAGAAGTAGTTGTGCAGTGTGCCTAAATAATATCTGGTTTACCAAGCCACTACAGAATGGACTGTAATACTACCTACCCTGGAAGCACAAAATAAAAATGATTGGTACACAATTTTTGTTTAAACTAGAATGTTTCACACTTTTTATTGTTAAACAATCTTGTTTCCAATTAGATTATTTGACTTAGAGAAATGCAAAGCAAACTCAAAGCAACAAACATAAAAGAGGAAGGCAGCCTTATGGCTGCTTGGACAGAGCTGGGGAGAAATTAGAAACTGACACAGAATAAATTGCTGGAAGTATGCTTTTAATAAGAAGATAGAAGTTATCAACATTTTTCTTTCTTTGCAGGTCATATCTTTATTAATATTTCTCCATTATTCACACTGGAAATTCACCGTGCTGACAGTTTCAAACCTCAAAGCAAGCCTAGGACACCACAAGCAGCAGCTTCTCTTCATCATGAAAGACTCCAACCTTAAAGTGGATTTCTACATTTCTAACACCACTGATTTTCATTCCCAGGCAAATGAAAGTCTATTTCAAGTCATCCCTAAAACAAAGCAATCCTTGATTCCTTGCTTCCTGGAAATGCAGATGTGTTCACCACCTATGCTTGGCCATTTGGAATGACTGAAACTTGGAATGGGGTGTTTAGTAAAAGCTTATCAGAGCAACAGGAGTAGGAGAGCAATCCCTCACCACAACAATACCCATCAAGCAGCTCTCTGTCAACTGATAACAGTAACCAGGCACTAAGCAACAGAAGTCACCAGCAAAGCCATTGCAGACCCAAAACGGCTCAAGCCAAGTAAAGAACAGTGCGTTCAGTCACCGGCAGAAACCCAACCTGTAACCCAGCATAAACCCTTCAGCCAACCTCCTGTATGAGGTAGAAGAGCCAAGTATGCAGGGCCAGAAGCTCCCAGGTGCTCCTCCCGCCCTGGGCTCCTGTGTGACAGACAGCAAGAATGACATCCCATCCCCACCTCAAGCCTCCCACTGTTATAGGAACAGTCCAAAAAATTGTCCTCAATAACTGGCTCTGATGGACGGGATTTCAGAATATCCCTGTTACAAGCCCTTCAAAAGATATATTACTGAGGTCAGAGACTTAAAACCATGTATTTGCCTTTTAATCGTAACATCTTGGGTTTTTTCACTCTTTATAGATGCTACCAGTGTGTTGTGGGCCAAGACATCTCGGCACCAGTGGAAGAAAATACTGAAAAATGATCAGACATGAAAATCCTTAACCTGTAACAGGTTACAAGACCACAGAGAACTTTCAACTCCTCCCTCACTCATCTGTCAGACACATCTGCCTGCCATGTGTCTGTCACCTTGGATAGATTTTTGGGCAGCCAGAGGATTCTGAAAATGGATTGACCAACATAACTTCTTCATTCTGCACAGAGAAGTACTAACTGAGGACATGGGAAAACTCCCAAACAGGCAGGTTATGCACCGGGGGTTTTCTACCCTTGGTTGGTGCCTGACATAGAAGGATCTCTGCAGCTCCTAAAACCCAAATGAATAATAGTCATAATGCAGATAACATGTAAAGTAAAGGTAGCCTTAAAAAAAACTCCAGTCAGAGTATGCGTGGTACTAAATGGCACTGACAAACTTATTAAAACATACAGTCTGACTATATGGTGGGAGAGGAAATCAAAGGGATTTAATCCAATGGAACAAAACTTCCAAACCCAAAGGATGATGGCATTACTTCACTGATTAAGAGAACCAGGAATATTCTCAGCCTTGTTCCTAGTATCTTATTACAGCGCATGCTGCATCCGTCAAAATAAACAACATCCACGCTCTTCCCTCAACTACAAAAGCAGTCATCTCAGAGGCAGCTATCAGGTTTGCCAAGCATTTCCCCTTCATAAATCTAGGCTGCCCTGATCTTCATATTCCAAATATGTTCTTCCTTGTTTATACACGTGAGGTCCAGTAGTGTCTCCTATTGTCAGCTCCTCAGTCATCTGTATTAGGAAGTTGTTATCAGTGCTCTCCAGGAACCTCCTCTATTACTTGTGCCCTGCTGCACAGCAACTCCAGCAGACACTGGAGTGAAAGAAGTCCCCTGTGAGGACCAGGGCCTGCTAACATGAAGATTCTTCCAATTGTCTGAACCTTCATCCGGTTCTTACTGATCAAGCTGTCCGAAGCAAACATGTACGATAACAGGGCTAATGATGTTGATTTCCCACTAATCCTGACCCATAGGCTCTCGCTGGGTCATCACCCCTCCCTAGATAGAGCTCCTTGCCTTCCTGCTGCTCTAGCATAACATTTCACATCATGCTTAAAGTCAGCTCTAAACACCAGTTTCTCTATCCCCACAATTTATGGCATTACTTGAGATTATTTTAATCTGAGCCATTTAACTGAAAAACAGACTGAAACTCTGCAGGAAAGAATTCAATTAAATAGATTCACTGTCCTTAATGTGTTTGGAGCAGCAGAGTTGAAGCTAGAAAATTTAAGGGAAAAGAAAATTTAAGGGAAAAGAAAATTTAAGGGAAAAGAAAATTTAAGGGAAAAGAAAATTTAAGGGAAAAGAAAATTTAAGGGAAAAGAAAATTTAAGGGAAAAGAAAATTTAAGGGAAAAGAAAATTTAAGGGAAAAGAAAATTTAAGGGAAAAGAAAATTTAAGGGAAAAGAAAATTTAAGGGAAAAGAAAATTTAAGGGAAAAGAAAATTTAAGGGAAAAGAAAATTTAAGGGAAAAGAAAATTTAAGGGAAAAGAAATTCTTCATGCCATCTTCAGACCTTAAAAATCCAAGCAAGTAACCTGTTGCAAATAAGAAGTTTTGTGGTGTTTTAATAGCCCTTTCATCTTTAATTTTTATAAATATCTACTCGTATCTTTAACCTTTACCCATCATTGTTATCTATAACTTGCACATGTAATACTTACCATAAATGGAATTTCCCAGACATTTTCATACTTTTATACCAGTGTTGTGTATGAGGAACTGCCCACCTTTCCCCAGCTCCCAGGGGAGTAACTGCTTTCTTGGCTGCCACTAACTAAGCATATGCCAAATTAAATCATTCTTTTGTCCATGGATCACTCAGAGGAAGACCTCAATACAATGGTGAAGTGCTCACTAGTAATTTGTGTCTGTTTTTTAATTCATATTTTTAGTCAAAAGTCTTGGATAAGCAAAATCTACCAACCATTAACAAAAATCTCCCTTAATTCTCCATGCCTGCACATTCCTACAAAAAACCTGTGCATCTCAGATTTTAAGTGGGCAAGAGCTGGACACCACAGGTAAAGCAATTACAGTAAGAGTGATTCGCTCTCCTCCTGACACAAATTGAGACTATTTCTCATTGCTTATATTCCTTGGAGCCTATCTACTCCTGTAACACCTTGCCATTTTTCATCTTTCCCAGTTACTGTTCCCATGAGCTCGCTTATTGTTCCAGAAGTATTCTAAACATACGCTGTTCAAATGGTGTTTAAAGTTGCTGGTACTGATGGTTTCACAATATCCATCCATTTTCTGATAAAACTCTTCCATTAACAGTTTAATCATTAAAAAAATAACTTTTTTGTTCCAAACTGAATTACAGCTCACTGAAACCTGAAGGCAAGTACATTGTGTTAAGGAAGGTGGAACAGACAAACTGCCAAATTTAGTAACTTAAAATGCCTAAGCACTTTCTAGAGTCACATCTTTACAAATGCAGAAAGTACACTGTAAAGTCACAACATTTATAATGCCTCTTGTATGAACTCATTTAACTGATAAGGACATGCACTTTGGTCTTTCACTTGTAAACAACACAAATCTATACCATTTTATTATGAAGAAGAGAAAACTAAAATCCAAATCATTAATTATAACAAGATACAAATGATAGAGGCAAATCTAAGCTACTTTTTTCTTTGAGGCCAATCAATAAAGCACTACTGCACGAATTAAAGGCAAACAGGGTGGAAAGAAATTGATCTGCCACCAAGCACTACTAATGTGCAAGGAAATAAACCCAAAATAGTAATAATAATAATGATAAATATTTTGTGAGTGACAGATTATTAAGAAGTGCTTTTCTTAAATGAAACAGTCTGAGTGAAAGAGCCCAGCCTACACTCATGCCCAGCAGGGAGAGTGCCTAGAGCTTTACGATTTTGGATTCTAAGCTTAAACACTATCAGATCATTGCAGAAACAAAACAAAATATGATTCAATTTTTGGATACAGACTCTTGCGGTTCAGGAAATCTATAAGCAAGCAGAAAGAGACTAGACAGAAACCAAGAGAAAAGCTAACGTGTAAAACTGCTCAACAAACCAGCACCTTTCAAACAAAGCGTAACGCACGCTTATTTACTGAATATATTCTATGCTATCAGTATAAAAGTCCTACTGAAGATTTAAAAAAATGTTTCACAAGTAATTGTAAATACTTGCTATTTTTCAATTCCCTCACAGTCAACATTTAGGCACTAATTATATAAAAACATTAGCATAATGTCACCAACAAAAAAAAACACCACAAGAAAACCATTTCATGGCTCTTGTTACTTCCATTACCACATTAAAGCAGGGCTGCAGCCTGCAGTTTAGAATCTTATTTAACTACTATTCACAAAGACACTTCAACACCATACCTCTACTATTAAGGAATTTTTCCCAACAGCCAACCTTAACTTCTCAGTTTCATGCCTACTCCTGCTGTGTTATCTAGTTAAAATAAGATCAATAGCCAGCTATTAATTATGGATCAATGGTTAATTACCAGTTCCAAAGTTACTGTCATAATCAGTTGCAAGGATAACGTGATTTCTATGTCCCATGTTTTATTAAAATGCCACAGAGCAGGGAAGAGATGAATACATGTATAGCTAGAAACTGGTTTTCTCAGCATAGAGAACTAAAGAAGGGAGTTTTAAGAAGAAAATCCTTAGGGTTTATGCTCAAAGCTGCAGATTATAGTCTTGAACCTGCACAAAAAGGCTGGACTGCCCAAGGGAATAATAAGCTAAGCCACTTGACACAGGTGTGGTCAACCACAGCAAATAAATATATCCTCTGGGGCTAAGTAATCCTGGAACTGCACCTGTGAGCCCTCAAAATGAGAAGGGAGAAAATCACATCTCCAAGCACTAAATTAAAACATTTCTATCTTTTGTGAAAATGAACCTTCCAAACAGAGGGGAAAATACAGTCAAGAAATATCTAAGAAACATCCAAACTCCAAGTGTTTCTAAACATTCATCTCACTTTTCTGTATCCCCAGAAGAATCTCAACATTGTCACACATGCTTATACCATCCTTACAGGCAGCCATCAGCCAGAAAGACAAAATGAAAAGTTTTTAAAAAACACAATTTATCACATACACTGAAAATGTTCCAAAGAAAAACAGAAGGAAACAAACAATCACACAGATAACTACAAAGAAAACACAGAGTTTATATCTATTGACGCTTTCTCTGGTCCCTCAGGAGGTAGATCGATGCAAAACCCACTTCCTTTTATAGCAAAAAGTTTAATGAATCCTAAATATACCAAAGCAAAGTACAGCCTCTTCAGGTAAACTGGTGGGAGTTCTGCTGAAAGGAGAAGAGGAAGGGTTTACTTATCCACAGCCAGGTTTAAGACTGCAGGTGTCCCAGCTAATTCTGAACCTAATGCCATATTCTTGAAAGCTGTGTCTTCTTATCTAATTAGCCCCATCTCCTGATTGTACCTACATGAGCTACAAAGAAAGGAAAAGGCAGCAAAGCACAGCTTTTCCGCTTAAAGACAAAGCAAGTATTTTTGCCAGAGACAGATTGCTCCCCGAGGCAGAAATTCTACCAGTATTATACTACTTAAAAAAATAGTAATTAAAAAAAATAAAGAATCACAGTCTAAGATTTTACTTACGTTGTCATTTTTTTTTCTTTAATCTCATAAAAAGGATTCAATAGCCATGTGTTTAATGGAACTGCCAGGGAGGAACTGGCCAAACACCTGCTCCACTTTGGCAGTTTGCTTTGTCTAGAGTTTGAGGAGGGCTTTCCAGTTATTTGGGTTAGGTACTTGTAGAAAAAAAAAACCTGTTTGTGAAAGTCTGTAGGCTCATATATTTCCTGCCTAGAAATGTCAAGCCTTAAAAATTATACCAAAACTATCAACCAGGAAAAGCCAAATAGGGAAATAGTCCAAACATTCAAGAAGCTTTTAAGAACTCAACAAACACAAGAAAAAACGTAAGAATTTAGCATTGAAGTAGCTTCTGAAGTCATGAATTGAAAGTTATTTTCAGTAACAACATTTTCTGTTGCAGAGATGATCATTAAACTCACAGCTGATAGCTGTGACAAAAGACAGACAAAACTTGCTCCATTCAGCATTAATGAGGCTTTATAGGCATTTAAGTCTAGGAGTCGAAGACATCTGCAGTGAGCAACCTTGCATAGTGTCCTATTTTTAAACATATATAGCATTAAGCACATCTCAGAAAATGAATATTATCTAATTCATCTTTTTTCCTCCTTTTTTAAATATGCATGAAATTTAACACGCATGAAATCTTGAAATGTTATGGCAGGGCTGAGGACCTTCTGAAGGCTAGGACAGGGCTTCATAGTGCACCAGCCAATGTGGTCACTGGAGAGTTATTTTAAGCAATTTTTTTTTTTTTTTTAAGATTCTGACTTAATTGTTCCTTATTTATATTCATCGCTGAAATCCCCTGCATCTGAAGCTATTTTGATAACACAGCATTCTCCCAAAGGGCCCAATCCAACTCCCATTCAAATAAACAGCCTTCAATGGAGCCTATTTGTTGCTAGCCAACAAGATTGAATTCTGTTGCAGTGGTCCCTGGAGCATTTGTCACAGCTCTTTACAAATATTGCTCTGGTAAGAGCAGGTCTAAATAGGCTTGTCCAAATGCACTGCAGACAACTGAAATCTATCTTTTATCTTCTTGAAACACTTGGTCAGATTTAAACTCTAAAAGCACAAAGAAGAAATCTATCAAGAATATCAAAAGTAAAGAGAGTAAAAAATGTTTAACAGTTATATAAATGTAAAGAGACAAAGGGAAAGTAGAAGGACAATAAAATATTTTCATATGATAGGCTCAAGTACTATTTATTCCATCCATCCTCTACACGAAGTTACACAAAAAAAGGTTTGTGTGTAGATCATGACGGTAAATGCTCAAAACTCTCAAACAGCTACAATTTAAACAAGCTACAATCATCAACAGTTTTGAAACACTGGGAAGTTTTGCAACAAACAAAACATACAAACACCACTCCACTAGTAAGTCAAGAAGATTATGAGGAAAGACTCTAAATCTCAGCAAGTATCTACTCACACCGGGCTACCAAAAGAGAAAAGCTTAAGACTCTTGATATTTCTCAATCATATCCTTACCATATGGCAGACCCTTAACAGTGAACAGAACAATGTAACAGGCTTTGAGAAGAGGAAAGTTTTATTGGTTTATGGTAAACAAAGTAACAGTGTAACTTCTGGTCTGAGCTAAGTAGGGAATGATACAAATGATAAAATCTCTATGAATAGGACTCCCTCTCAGATGCTTTATTCTACTTTGTAGCACAGAAATCCAGATATGACTGAAGAACCTAATTGTAGTTCAAAGTCTGAGCCAGTTGAAGGTCAGGAGATTGTTTAGATGAGATATCTATAATGTAACATTGCAAAAATGATAAGCTTTCTGCAGGAAATCATTTTACTTCAAAATTAAGAACTTTGTTGTTATATAGCATTGATGTGGTTCTTTAAAATAGATTACTTGGAAAGCACAGATCTTGGGAGATGTTCTCAGCATCTGTCAGAGTTCAGAAACAGAATAATAAAGTGTGATTTATAATACAAGTTCAATATCTCCCATTTCATAAGTAACATACAAAAAAATTATTAAAATTATCTTTTAAAGAAGTTGGCCACCTCAATATCCCAAGAACATTCTTGAGAATCTGATTCAGCAATTTCGGCAGGGTGACTTACAGAATCACTCCACGCTATGAGAGATCACAGGACAGAGCACAAACTCCTAATTTCCACCACTGCCCCAAATCCCCACTGCAGCACCAGACAGACAGAGCTTGAAACAGAGTTCAGCCAAAGCACCTTCTCCACCTCACTCCAAGATTACTCTGTCCAGACAAGGCATGACACTCAAGCCCTACAAAATCCCTCCACATTAGAGCCCTATGGAAACAGCAGGGACCTGCACAAAATCAGAGAGGTTACCTCCAAGTTCCTTATTGTAGGATCAGAGCCAAGTAAGCCATGCTGCCAGGAACACATCTTCAAATATATAACACATACCTGCCAAACACTGTTGGCACTGAATGGATTGCTCATCAACACAAATACACTTAAAAATGTATGTATGTATGCAGGTAAATACATGTGTATACACATCTATGTGTGTGTCCAAACCCACACCCTTGCATGTGTATATACAAAATTGACATGCACTAAACCAATCCACCAAGCTGCCCAACAGTCTACCCACCATGAGAAAACAAAAGATGGGCACCAAAGATTTGAGATTTAAAATGGAGCGAGCTAGCTAACTTCCTTCAAGTTAAAAGACAAACTCCACAAGAGTACATGTACAATGCAAGTTGCACTCAGAAGCACCACTGTCCCATGCAGCCAGACACTGGCAGCCACAAGCATCTCCAGCAGTGGCACCTGAGGAGCAGAACCAACCAGAAACAAGTTTAGTTTGCTCTGGAGGCTTTTGCATCTAGGAAAATACTTATGCTCAGAAGCATGGACCAAAGTAGATTTCCATGCAGCTGCTCATCTGATAAAATGACAAACTAAAGAGACTGATTGCCAAAGGCACCAGAGCTATCTAAAATGTACATATCCCATTTTGCCTTCAGCATTTCTACTGTCAAGGTGAATCACAGAATTGTTTAGTTTGGAAAAGACGTTTAAGATCATCAAGTTCAACAGTAAACCAAACACTTCCAAGTCTACCATTAAACCACGTCCCTAAGTGCCACATCTACACATCTTTTAAGTAACTCCAGGGATGGTGACTCTATCACTTCCCCAGGCAGCCTGTTCCAGCACTCAACAACTCTTTCCACAAAGTTGCATTTCTTAATATCCAATTTAAACCTCCTCTGGTAAAACTTGAGGCCATTTTCTCTCATCTTATTGCTTGTTACCTGGGAGAAGGAACTAACACCCGCCTTGCTATGTTTTTTTCTGGGAGCTGTACAGAGCAACAAGGTCTTCCCTCAGCCTCCCCTTCTCCAAACTAAACAAGCCCAGATCCTTCAGCTGCTTCTCATAACCCCTGTACTCCAGGCACTTCACCAACTTTGCTGCCCTTCTCTTGACATGCTCCAGCAGCTCAGTGTTTTCTTGTAGTGAGGGGCCCAGAACTGAATACAACATTCGAGGTGCAGCCTTACTAGTGCTGAGTACAAGGGGACGATCCCTTCCCTGCTCCTGCTGGCCGCATCATTTCTGATAAAAGCCAGGATGCTGTTGGTCGCCTTGGCATCCTGGGCACACTGCTGGCTCACCTTCACCTCACATCCCATCCAGCCATTTCCTTACACAGCTAAGAGCATGTCCATCCAAGCCATGACCAGCCAGTTTTTCCAGGAGAATGCTGCAGGAAACGGTGTCAAAGGCTTTACTAAAGTCGAGGTGGACAACACTCACAGGCTTTCCACCTGGTCATATAAGGAGATCAGATTAGCCAGGCAAGACCTGCCTTTCCTAAACCCATGCCGGTCACCTCATTATCGTGTAAGTAAGACCGAGGAACTCCCGTGACACCCCAAGGCTGATCCTGACCGCGAGACCTCCCGGGAGGCCAACAGCTCTGTCCCATCTGAGAGCGAGAGCCGGGCAGCCCGAGCTCCCGGAGCTCCAGGCGAGCGCGACCCGGGTCCCGCCCCCAGCCTGACCTCGGCGCTACAACCGCACGCTCGGTGTTCCCGGTTTCTCCCATCAGAACTACATCAGAGCACTTTCAGTTCCAGGGCCGAGGGGCTCTCGGAGCAGGCGCCGGTGCGCCCAGACCTTTGCCCGAGCCCCGCGGAGCGTGGGGCGCTTTGGAGCGAGCGCCGCCGCCTCCTCCCCGCGCAGCGCGGGCAGCGGCCCGAGCCCCGCCGAGGCGGAGAGCCGAAGCCCTCCCTGCAGCCGGGAGCCGCGGCAGAGGCGGCTCCTAACGAGCGGCTCCGGTAGCCGGTGGGGCCGGGCTCACTCACCGGGAGGGCGGATCGCAGCGCCAGCTCTCGCAGCGCCGCCCGCGCCGGCCCTCGCCACGGAGCCGCCATCTTCCCCGCGCGGCCCGCTGCCCCCGGCCCCGCCCCGCTGCCCCGGCCCCGCCCCGCTGCCCCGGCCCCGCCCCGCTGCCCCCGCCCCGCCCCGCTGCCCCGGCCCCCGCCCCGCCCCGCTGCCCCCGCCCCGCCCCGCTGCCCCCGCCCCGCCCCGCTGCCCCCGCCCCGCCCCGCTGCCCCCGCCCCGCCCCGCTGCCCCGGCCCCGCCCCGCCGCCCCGGCCCCGCCCCGCCGCCCCGGCCCCGCCCCGCTGCCCCCGGCCCCGCCCCGCTGCCCCCGGCCCCGCCCCGCCGCCCCGGCCCCGCCCCGCTGCCCCCGCCCCGCCCCGCCGCCCCGGCCCCGCCCCGCCGCCCCGGCCCCGCCCCGCTGCCCCCGCCCCGCTGCCCCCGGCCCCGCCCCGCTGCCCCGGCCCCGCCCCGCTGCCCCCGCCCCGCTGCCCCCGGCCCCGCCCCGCTGCCCCGGCCCCGCCCCGCTGCCCCGGCCCCGCCCCGCTGCCCCGGCCCCGCCCCGCTGCCCCGGCCCCGCCCCGCCCCGCTGCCCCCGCCCCGCTGCCCCCGGCCCCGCCCCGCTGCCCCCGCCCCCGCCCCGCTGCCCCCGCCCCGCTGCCCCCGCCCCGCCCCGCTGCCCCCGCCCCCGCCCCGCTGCCCCCGCCCCGCTGCCCCCGCCCCGCTGCCCCCGCCCCGCTGCCCCCGCCCCGCTGCCTCCGCCCCGCTGCCCCCGCCCCGCTGCCCCCGCCCCGCTGCCCCCGCCCCGCCCCCGCCCCGCCGCCCCCGCCCCGCTCCTCGGTGGAAGCGCAGCCCCGCGGCGTTCGCCCCGCAGAGGGAGGAGGGGGGCGGGCGGAGAGAGCCCTGGCGCGGGGCACGGGCGCTGCCCCGGCTGGGGCTGCCCGCTTTTATTATTTTTTTTCCCCATGCCTAAAAGCATTTTTGTTGTTGTTTTTTGTTTGGGTTTTGGTGTTTTTTTGGTGTTTTGGTTTGTTTTTTAGTAGGGAGCAGTAAATGAGCGCGCGCTAATGCATCTACTGCTGTCCGCAGCTGCCTGAAAGGAGGTTGTAGTGAGGTGGGTGTTGGTCTCTTCTCCCAAGCAACAAGCGATAGGATGAGAGGAAATGGCCTCAAGTTGCACCAGGGGAGGTTCAGGTTAGACATCAGGAAAAATTTCTTCACCAGAAGGGTATTCAGTTGATGGATCATCTGCCCAGAGAGGTGTTGGAGTCCCCACCCTGAAGCTGTTTGAAAGCTGGATAGATGGGTGCCCAGGGATCTGGTTTAGTAGTGCACAGCTACAGTTGGACTCGATGATCTCAAAGGTCTTCTCCAACGTTCTGTGGTTGTAATGAGCCCTGCTGGGTTGCACCTGACTCTCGGCAGGTACTTTGTACTGAACTCTACAAAATTGCTGTGTTCCTTCTGCATCCACGGGTGCAACCTGTTTGTTAACGCCCTCACTGAGGGCAGGCCCAGCTGGGGACAGCACACCAGACCAGAGCCCACATAGCTGGTGCCTCATCCTGTGCCTATAAACTCTACCGAAAGAGTTCCGAGCCTGAGCTGTAGTTTTCTGCCAGTCCCAGAAGCCAGGTTTGTGAGAAAAATAATCCCTAATTCCATCCATCAGGAAGATTTTAGGGGCTGGTGTGGACACAAGTGTAGCGTGTCTACAGTCTGAAGCAAGCTTAAGAATCAAATGGCTTGGTCTTTGCAGACACAATCTCAGCATTCTGTTTCTGGTTCATGCACGCTCTGAATAATCCACCCGTGACTGATGGAGAGTTGACTTTAAACAATTCACACAAGTTAACAATTAAAAATGATGGTTTGAATTTATTTTTTTTTTTTAAAAATCAGCAATTGAGATACCCTTGCAGTTTTACAGTAGTTCATATTAAATTCACCTATATTGAAGCATGCAGAAATTAGCATTGTAGGCAGGCATTAGTTATGCAGAACAGTATTTATTCAGTGGTTTACGATGAAATAGTTGGATAAACAAAACAGTCAATTCCCCATCTTCTAGTCCAGGATGGGAGTGGAAACAAAGGAGAATGCTCATCTCAGTGCTTAGGACTTAACTCCTGAAGTTTGTTTTTTTTTTTAAAATAAGGACTGAACAACTCCTTTATTGGAGTTTAATCAGGAAATAAATTATACTTCTATTAGAAAAAAATCTGCAATTTCATAAAAACTGAGGTGCTAGAAAAAATCTGAAATTGAATAGTTTTGTCTTTGTCATGACAGTTTAAGTAATGTAATATGTTTCAATAAAGAATCTGAAGATGCAGCTTTTTGATAGCATTGAGCAATAATGTATGGTACCCAGTATTAACCTAGGTATTACTGCGTGCTTATTCTTTCAATATATTATATACTGACTCTGGTATTATGATGGAGGAAATATAATTTCATTTTTAGTTTCATGACTGTGGTTCAGTAAGCGCACTATTTCCTATTCATACAAACTATTAGGGCTGTCTACATTAGGTTTATATATATAATGTATATAAACTTTCAGGTAATGCGTGTGGATTGCAGACAATGGTATCGTTATCCTCATGCTATGAGGAGCACTTTCACTGCATAATATAAATAGTGGAGAACCTTCTTTAGTATATTTTTTGTAGTTTAGATTTAGTAAATGGAAAAAGACTGTGCAAAAGCACAGTCTGGGTTAGTTACCAAGATGAGATGTTTTTGTGTCTCAAGGCTAGAAGATATCTGAGCTTTAAAGTATGAGGAGAAAAGGTATAAAGATTTATTATCTTCACATTCAGTTTCCTTCTAGATATGTGTAAACCAAAGAAAAATTAGATCAAACAGGTCTGTGAAGCAATTAGCAGAGTAAGCTAATTGGAGTATGGGGTATAAGGGTGTGAGAGAAGAGGTACACATTATGAATTATTGTTAACTCACTGGGAACAGCTAAGGACTATTCCAAACACACTGTCCTCACAAATAAGGAAGTAAGGAAAATGAACTGCAAAATTAAAAATGACAGAGAGATGCTGATTTCAAAATACATTCCTTCTAGTCTTCCAAACATTCCTCCTTCTCTCCATCATGGTTATGCAGCATTTGCGGGTGCTGCCTTTCTCATATCTTCCCCAGGATTCCTAAAAGGCTAAATTGTAGCTAAACTTTTTAGCAGTGGTCTACTTAAGGCAAAACAAACAGTAATATTTTTACCATTAAGTTTAAAGAAATATCCTATAAGGCACAACTCTTAAGAACTTATCCTTAAGCCTAAGTAGTTGATAGCATTCAAGTGAAAACATTTAAAAACTAAAAAAAGTTACTGTATTACAGGTAAAGCATAATTTTAAGTGGTTTTACGTTTCCTCTTCATTGCAAAAGTACTTGTTAACAGTGAAAGGGTATATTCATTTTCTCATCCACACAGATTACCTCCCAAACTATTATTCACTAAGGAGGGATGTCACATCCATCACATGGATGGTGTATCCAGCCATTTGAAAGGCTGTTTATCATTAACTTTTCATTTAACCATAGAACTGTTTGCCAAATACAAACTCATTATAGCTATTAGAGCTGAATGGAGGTTTTTTCCTTATTTTTTTGTGAGTAACATATCTGAGCTCATGCGGATATGTGTCAGGAATAAAACCACTATTACAACAATGAAGTAGAGAGCATTTATGTTATCGTGGATCAGATACTCTTCTAATTTAGACTGCAAGAGAATTGGGCCAAATACGTCTTTTCTTATTCATAGGATTAGCCAACTTCAGTAGAGTACCTGCCATTCAGGTGAGCCCTCACACTTTCACTTTTGCTCACTGATAATCTGGTTGCTCTAGTCTGTTTTTGCTGGGTCGTAGACTCTTTTAGAAAACTGTAAATGAGGGACTGAAAAATGTTTCATCATGTGTATGTTCCCTTGTAATTATTCTTGTGGCAGCTATAGATCTTGAACTTCACATCCACATAGATTTCCTAGAGAATAACTTAACCTGCATGTGAAAGATACACCACACACTCCATCCCCAAGAATACTGCAAGAGGATAGTAAAACTACAACAAACTCGCTAAAATAGACCCACTGTAGGTGACTGAAGAGTAGGAAACGTCATAGACTGAGTGTTATGGTGAGTCTTAACATGCAAGTCCCTCTCAGTCTGTGATGCTGTCTCAGTCCTTCACTGTTCCTCATTCTTTTTCTCTGGTTGTGTCTGCTGGTTTCTAAATGTAAAACTAAAAAGAAAAAAAATATGGTAAACAGTAAATATAGGAATAAGTAGAGGAAGTATAATGAAAGTTTAAAATTAAATTAACGATGTTAAAGTCTAGAAAACAAAAGGATGAAAATAAAGAATGAAAAATAGTATATTAGAACTGTAAATAACCTCCTAGACACTGAGTTCAGTCATTATATAGAGCCACAAGTTTTCCATTCATTAAAAAAATATTATAATGTAGTGGGAGGGATCCTGGAAACAAGCAGGGTGGTGTATTTTTTGGCTAGGTAGGATCAGATTTTCTGGTTACACTGTAGTCAGCAAATATATGAGCTGTATTTATCTCTGCACTATCCATCTATGTATGCAAATATAAGTTTACCTTTTCCATTTTCAAATGGTGTGCACCTCTGCTGTAAGTGGTGGAACTTACATGTAGCTAGGAGCAAAAGAATAAAGTGAAGCTTTAATACAGTCTTTGCATCTTCTGTTTGATACTATGGGAAGCCAGGGTGCCACATTTTAACATTGTGTGATAACTTTGACATGTAGTTAAAGCTAGAAACTAAGAGGAAGTGCCTAAACCAGGGATGACTTTAAATAATAACATGTAGAAATAAAAAGAAAAAGTAGTGAAACAACCCACTTTAAAAAGATTTATAACAACAGAGGCAATACCAAGGGGAGAAATATTAACAGTAATGCTCCACCTTGCTGGTGTCTAACCATTTGGCTCTGTGTAAAAGGGAGACATTCAGGAATTATGATATAAATTAACTGGCTGAAAACAGCAGAAATGATGCGTCAATTTATGAGATGTGCCTTTTGCAGCAGCCCACTGTATAATAAGGCAGACAGGGGAGTTCAGGCTTCTCAGTAGATAGACTGTAGGTCTATAACACTCAGTTCCAACTGTGCTGAGAACCCTGATATTATGGGTGGAAAGACAATTTATTGAACTTCTGTCAGAGACAATACAGGAATGTGAATACAAAAAGTGTAAAGAACCGAGTTGTGGGATACACAGGAAGAAAACAGCCTCTCAGAGGCTGGACCTCTTTGATAAGATGTCACTGTATCCCCACAAAGACTTTGAAGCCCTTAAAAAGTATAGACAATCTAAATTCAGGAAAGAAATGTCTAATATTATGGGAAAAAAGGGTTGAGAGTTACTTAGGGGAAAGGAAAGGAGGTTAGGATAGCAGCAAAACAGTGATGCAATGAAAAGGCAGGCTCTCGTGTGTGCTAAGCAATTCAGTCTATTATGCAGGAAAACATTCTAAAAAGAAACACTTTAAGATTTATGAAATACAGATCAAGGCAATTCTGTACATTGTGTTTAGAAACTTATTTAACAGCAAGCCATTATATTTAAAGGCATATTTAGCGGCAAGCTATCTAGAGTGTAAAGGAAAGTTCACAGATAAAGAGATTGCCCAGACAGTTAAATGTGGAACATCCCTAGCCAAGGGCACACGCTTACTGATAGGAATCTGTGAACTCCTGTGTATATGCCTGTGCAGTAAAGCTCTTTAACTATTTCACAGCAGGGCTGGAATACGCATGGGGAACAATAAAGGCGAGAACGTCACCGCTGTAGGAGAAATGATTTGGATGCTGATAGAACAAGCTTTGCCAATGTAAGAGTGTTTGTGTCCTGCACAATAATGGCAAAAAGGTCAGCATTTTCCAGGAATGAATCCCAGATGCTACTTGAGACTGTAGACAGCTGTATCTAAAAAAGCGGTGTTTGCCTTTACCAAAGGGAAGCTAGGGAAACTGGGAAAGCTGTAGCGGTTCTCATCACTTCTAATCCATGTTTTAATTCACAGGTTGCAAGATACCTCATAGCATGTCACCCCAACCTGTTACAGGACTTGAAAATGTTTATTGTAGTTAATTTCTAAACCTGTAGGGTGAAAGGGCTGCTAATATGTGAGGGGTAATTTTTTCCTGATGAATTTTATGGATTGCAAAGGGAGAGAAATTGATTTTTCTGCCAAATTAAGTATTGATTTAAAAGTAGCTTTCTATGCTACCTAGTTTGGGGTCATGAGGTACTGTTTCAGTGGGGTTTGTATTCTGCTTGCTGTGTTTTCCTATTTCGATAAAATCTTTGGCATGGATGCAGGCTTCATTTTCATTACAATTGGTTGAACACCAGCAAGTGAAGTGGTTCAGAGATCACGGAAGTTCATGAAAACCATAACCTTTCCAAACAGCCTGACAAAGTGCAGCACCGTGTAAAAAATCTTGTAGCAAAATCTGAATGCACCACTAGAGAAAACTGAACTGCCTAAACATAAAGCAGGATAACAACAGTTACTGTGCTATTTGGTGCATGTGCTTGAGGTTTTGTTGTCTAGACCACATATTTGGAATTTTACAAGTATGTAACGTAAAGGAGGATTTGTTGCCTTAGCTGGTGACAGGAGTATTTAGGCCTGATGGAACTGTGCTGTCTGCAGGCACAACTGTAGGTAGACTGCATCACAATTGGAATTCCTGCTACATTTTCAAGCATCACCTCCCCTACACAGAGAAGAGGAGGATTATAAATTAGCTGCATTATTGTATGCTGTTTGAATAGTGTTTGAAAATTCTATGGAAATTCAAAAAGAAAATGGGAAACCTGGCAAAAAGCAAAGGCTGTATCCTCATGGGACAGTGTCTATATGAACAGATTAATAGGGAGGGTAGGTAAAGACTGGAGATATGAGCTAGCAGTGGCCCAGGTGGCTAAGAAGGCCAGTGGCATCTTGACCCGTGTCAAAACCGCTGTGGCTAGCAGGACACGGGAGGTGATTGTGCCCCTGTACTCAGCACTGCTGAGGCCACACCTCAAGTGCTGTGTTCAGTTCTGGGCCTCAATGTCTGGGAAGGACATTGAGGTGTTGGAGCACATCCAGAGAAGGGCGTCAAGGCTGGGGAAGAGGCTGGAGAACAAGTCCTACGAGGAACGACTGAGGAACCTGTGGTTGTTTAGCCTGGAGAAGAGGAGGCTGAGGGGAGACCTCATCACTGTCTACGGCTGCCTGAAAGGGGCTGTGGCAGAGCGAGTGTTGATCTCTTCTCTCAAGTGAGAGGTGGTAGGACAAGGGGAAATGGCCATAAGTTGCACCAGGAGAGGTTGATGGGTGCGGTTGGACTTGATGATCTCAAAGGTCTTTTCCAACTGGAAAATTCTGTGATTCTATGACTCATGGTTGCTTTCTGCATAGATGTGTTTTATTCAGTGAAAGAAACCATTTCATTTCCAAACTAAGGGAAAACTTCACTTTGGTAAAAGTTTTTTTAGCCTGTAGCAGAATAACTCCAAAATGTTTTGCTTGTGGAGCAACAACTCTGTAATAAAAAATATGCATTCAACTACTTTATAAACTTGTGGATATGGATGTACACAAATAATCATGACTTCAAATCCTATGTGCATGTACACATATTCAGTACAGGGTTTTCATGCTTCAGGAAATAATAGTAGAAAGCTTTTTTTCTACCAGTAGAGCTAGGAGGACTCAAAAAAGACTTCCTCATGGCCTGTCCTTTTAATAGCTTATACAAAAGTATAAACCATTATACTTTGGTATGTAGGAATTACTGTATTTTCAATTAACATGCATTTGTTACATAGATCAAAATGATAACTCTTTAGCAATCAACTTGGCCATAGCAGAGCCTAAAATATTCCTCTTTTGCATTCTGTGTCAAAAAAGAAGTTAGAATAAAATTTCTCTAAGCAACTGATAGTTCTAATATCCATCTGATTTAGTAAAGTAGCATTTGGAAGCTTAGCTGTTAAATTTAACAATATCTTCTGTTATGTATGTTGGTTGTCCTTAATAAATGTATTTTGATGGTTTTGTTTCTCTAGGAAATTTGGAAATTTTTTAGTGTATATAAGCAAGTCTTCAGTCAAAATTCTACCCCAATGGGTGTTTTTGTACTACTAGTCTGTGCTTCAGAAAATGTTGAATTTTGCTGGAGTAAAAAAAATGTGAAGACCAATTCATTGAAAGCACACTGCCATAGGAGGTATGTGATTTGTTTTGAGAGTCATTTAGGTTTAAAATGCTTACTGTAATAAAAATTCAGGGAAATGATAGAAAATCTACATGGACTACTCATTTAAAGCCTATGATGATTTTATGTTTAAAATTAAGGTAATATGCATCTAAAGTGTAGTATTTGGAGAAAATCACTCTTTTATTCACTTTAGATTTAGCTTCTTCAGACTTTTAACATATCTTTAATGGATGTTGAGCTATATACTGAAATGAATTAGTTTGTTACTCAAGGCTACAGATGGATTATTTGATGGAATTTAGCTTAGGATTCCTGACAAATAACAAAATTTGAAGGGATAAATCCCAAGAGTAAACTTTCTTATCTCTGCTGGTTTCTGGGAATATAGTTATTACAGTGTCTGAGGCCCATGGTTCAGTTTTATACAAAGTACTGAACTTAGTCATTCTAATCAACCTGCAGATGTTATTGCAATTGCATAATGTAGAAATACCCGAGTGATGAAGTGGTTTTTGTAATTGAGAGCTTTTTGAAAATTTTAATATTGCCAATGAATAGTCCGCTAATTTCTAATTGAATTTATACGTATGCAAGAGTTTGTGAGTGCCTCATACAATAATTGCATATAATATTGCCAGCCAGGAAAGGAAAACAGAACTGTATGACTTGCATGATACATGCAACTGCCTGCCATGTTTTCACTAAAAACACTCCTGCTACTGCCTTATAAACTTGTAAATTATTACAATTAATTAATTCAGAACAACAAATAACTGACAAATTTGCAAAATACATCAGTTTTCTGTGAAGAGGAGAAGAATTTGTAGTGGCAATAATTGTTATAAATTAATCACTTTGCTTTAATGCTAAGGATGATGTTGTGGTACAGCATATAAATATGAGATCCAGTCAATAAACAGACTATGAACAGACTTGAGAAGGGATTTGTGTCTTGTCCAGAGTTCCGGGAGAATAGAAAAGTATCTTTTTTTATCCCTCATCTCTCAATGTAAGGAACAGTTATGTTTATGCAGCCTTGTATCAGGAGGACAAGCTATGGCCGTCACCACTGTATTCTGCAGAAGTCTCTCATTCGTTTTGGGCCAGTGGGAGTAATAAGTCAAAGATTTCTGGCACCATATAAAACACAGAAGATCTTTCTGTGTGTATGTATGTGTGTTTGTGTGTAGGTATGTATAGGTATAATGGAGACCTTTACTGATAGATGATTTATATAAAAGTATATGCTAAAATATCATGTGAGATCTTTCTATTACAAGTTTTTGTGACATTAGGAATTCTGCAATATTTTCATTCCTAATTCCTGCAGTTTCTTCCTGCTTATTCAAAATTGTAGGGAAGTTTAGAGTACACCTATTGAGAGATTGCTAGCAAGTATGTACAGATTAGTTGCATGTAATACAGGTCAAATTGCATAGCATTGCTAATGTAGCCCAGTCTTGCCCTGTTGCATCTGTGCTGTCAGATTGAACAGCTCTGTCTTCATAACCCAAAAGACTGAGAGAGTGAGAATCAGCTCCATAAAACTCCACCCAAACACGAAAATCAATCCTTGATGAACAGTGGGTACAGACCATCAGAAATCATTTTGCTTGATGGGCACATGGAGAAATGTAGTTTTGAAGATAGGCTGTTAAGTTTTTGAAAGGCAACTATCAGAGGTCATTTTAGTCTCAGCTGATTATCTCTTAGTCTTTAGCTAAGACCAAGAAAGTCTCTTACGTACAGATGTAGTCTGCAGAATGAAGGTTGTTTATCATAGATGAAAGCTGAAGAAAAGGGACAAAGTCAAAGTCCATGAAAAGGAGAGTCCTTCCTTTTTAGGACAATATGCTCATCAGTGAAATGAAAGCCTTGGATTGTTTCATGTTGTGACACTTCTGCTCCCTCTCTATGTGAAACCAATCCAGAGTGCATGTTTGATATGTGATTTCTGCTCTTTTTGCTAATAATACTGGGTTTGTATATCTAAAATACTCAGTGTTCCCCAGGAAGACAAGATGATCTTCAACTTTAATAAACAAAACAAGAGGCAGGAGGAGCATACAGAAACTGTCTCTTAGTCAAAAAGGCATTAGCAGCATGACCTTATCTTTGTGATGTATTTTGAAACCACCAAACAAAGACAAAGCAAAAAATTGCAGAGAGATTTGGTATTAATTCTTTTGTCTTATTCCTTTTGTTATCTGCTGAAGAGTACAGTAGTCACACTTGACAACTCTCCTTTACTGACAAGGTTGCCATCCTAACTTCATCCAGTTCATCTATAACTTAATTCTGCTGGTGTCTCAAGGCAAGTGGTCTGCAGTATTGCTAAGACTTCTGCTCAGATACCACAATGACACCTAAACGATGGTCCAGTCTTAAGGCAATTCCCCTGATTTGTTGAAGTAAGCTGAAATCTTCATCAGGGAGCTATTGCTTCTCATTTATAAAGAAAAACATCAGCTTTTATGGTAATAATACAGAAAGCCTCATTAATTACAACACACAGTAAAGAATAAAGTGAATGTAAAGAAGCCAAGCAGATGGTGCATTATAAACCGACTTTTTAAACAGTAACCTTCACAGTAGGGAATGCTGCAGGTAAGAGTGCAACTTATATTTCATTAGAACATTTTTATTTCTATGTTTAGAACATAATATATTTTCAGATATGTTCTTTGCTGAAGGTTGAATTATTGTGGAAAGCCTGAGAAAAACAAAAAGCAATAAAATTGCTTTCTAATTACAGGGATTATAGGGTGGGATGTGGGCAAGAAGGGAATATGCTGTAATGTTTTGTTGTTTTCTATCATTCCTTCTGCAGTTTTGAAATATACTGTAAAAGTGATAAAAACTTTTAAGAAGAAATTTAGTGGCTGGCAGAAACAAAAACAGGGGCAGACATAGCCCTCTGTTTTGAGAGTATGGAGTTGAAGGAGGGGAGGCCTGGAGACCATTGCATGGAAGGAGGAGCCTTTGAGGTACTATTTTTTCCAAAAGGAAGGAAGAGGAGAGTGAGGAAATACTGCTGTATGTTAGAGGCAATTTTAAGAGACAAATTCAGTAAAGATTCCTCCATCCATATCCAGCATTCTTGTATATCTAGGAAATGAAAGTGTAACATGCCAGTTTCCCTTGCAAGCATCTAGAAAATATTTGTAGTACAAACCTATAAAATATTTGATTAGAGAAACAATTGTACATACCATAAAACTAGCAAAACTAAGTCTGTCTGGATTAAGAACTCAATTCCCATCCAATAACCTACTAGCAGGATTTATTTTAATGAATGCTAAAGGAAAGCTGCTGTCTGCTTCAGTGCAGCAATGCAAGAATATTGTTCATATCTGCTGGGTAACTTAACTGACCAGCCCCAGGAGCGACAGATGCTCAGATGAGATATTTTATGTCCATACCAACAGTCTTTGCAGAGTGTCTAAATTCAGCCTGCGTGTAAATCCCATCTGCCTTTGCAGATGCTGCAGTGGGAGCAACCTCAAGATTTCTTTTTTTTTTGCCCAGTAGCCTATGACTTCAGCAGAATAACAGAAAGACTAGATCTCTGCTATTGCTGAGATGGAACTGTGAAAGAGTCTTGGCTGTTGAGCCGGTTTGATACAATAGTCTGATTGCTCCAAAGCTGTATCTGGGAGCTATTGTTCTAAGCTTCATAAAGAACACGGACTTTTTCTCTGGGCCAGTGGGTTTAGAGTAGTTTCTGTTCACTCTTCTAATACTATTCAAGCAATTAGGCTTTATTAGATTGTTCTTGAAATAAGGTATACAACTGTAGCTATTCACAATACACCTGGATCTTTCAGCTGTGAGCTTTCTACTGCCTTAGCGACACATATTACACTTTATTGTTAATGAAAATCTAAGATTCATGTTAATACTCTGACATTTCAGTACCTTTTTCTTCATGATGTAATTGGAATTAATTCTGTTTTATTTTCAGTCTGGACATTCAATTGCGAAAAAAAGTCAAATACTCTATATAAAAAAGGAGGGAAAAAGGAACATATTAAGAAAATACTTCTGTACTCAAGCAAATCTCACTTCAGTTCTGAAATGTGCAATCAGGTGGAACTGGAGAAGTTAATTTTGTTCAGCCTTCTGGGCTGGCATATATTCTCAAGGTGGGTATAGGAATCTTGGCTTCTTTATACTCTAGTCCATTTCTTATCTCAAGTTTTTTTGTTTGTTATCTTTGAAAATACAGTTCCTCTAATATAATATCTGGTATGTACCACATATGGCAGCATGTATAGAGTAATGTTGATTTTTGTGGCTGTTACACTAAGGTGTGGGGTGGTTCACTGGCCAGCCTGCCCATAAACTGTACCTGGCTTTACAGGTCAGGGTGTCAAAGACAGCTCCATATGATGCTACCACAGTTCTACTTTGGGTACCATTGCCACTGATATTCACCTGCCCTCTGCATGCCAGTCCAAGAGGCCACATAGGTTTAGGCAGCTCATGGTGCATCTGGGGGTGTCATATATCAATGATAGTGTTTTTCTGCTTCTTGAATGTGGCAATAGTAAGAGACAAACCCTATGTCTTGACAAATACTTGCAGTTTTTAATGAAGTTTTCAGTCATCCATGTGAAAAAATCTCTAGCTCATGTTCACAAAATACTTGTATGAAATTGCGGTGGCTCTGAAATTTAGGAAAGGAGCTCTTTGCTGCCATCTCTCAGTGAACTGCAAAGAGAGGGAGAGGTATGTACAAATACTTTTGGCATATTTATTTGCCCACTCTCTTCCTGAGGCACATTTTCACTGATTTTCTAAGAAATCAGTCAGAGAAATTAAGTATTGTTATACTTGTTGTGTGGTGAAGAAAATCAGAACTGTCTTTAAATATAATCTGTTTAGGAGTTATCCTAACTGAACCTCAGTCTTATGGGGTAGTAAATGAAGCTGAGTCCACAGGAATGTGTAAGTACCTCTATTCCTAACTGTTCTGATGTGCTGAGTGTGCTAAAAATGGAGAGAGATATCAGCAGGACAGACAATGATGGTAACATTATTTAGGTACAATGATGGAGGATGTAAAGGGTGTAAAGGGGGGACACAGTAAATTGCATCATGAAATGATACTTCTTGAGAGTATTTCTGGATTTGTCTACACCCTTCTTTGACAGTAAATGCTGAAAAGAGTGCAGCTGATAGGTAAAATATGAAATCATTTGTTCATCAAATATTCAAACTGTGTTATAGAGCGTACACAAAGATTCTATGTGTGTCTTTCTTCATAGGTGCAGCACAGATACTGTAAATGCCAAAATTTTATAGAAACATTGCTAAGCACTTGGTGCAAAATGCATTTGAACTCATTTGCTGTTTTCAGAATCAGACAAAGCTTTCAGAAGGAATTAATACTTCTTGGTGAACTCAGAGAAAATGTTTTAGGTTTTTATGACAATATTTTGAGTTAGGTTTTGTATGTTTTAAGAAAAAAATCCTAGTATCTGAACCTGGTCCTTCTTGTTAGCAAGAATATTTGGAGGAAGAATTTAATGTTTGTATCATCATAAGAAGTTTCCTTGACATAATACTCATGAATAGTCTTATTAAAATCAAAGAACGTGACTGGCTGTGCAAACACCGAGTTTGACCCAGAAGAGGAGATGTGCTAGAGTTTCTGTGATATCCTCTGGGGATTTCACTATTGCTATTGATTTTACATGAAGGCACTCCGATGGTACAGTGATGGACGGCAGTATAAAACCCTAAGAGAAATGGATAGACATGATGAAGTGTTTATTGGCCAGCAGTCAGTACCTTTTCCTTATCCTTTCAGGTCCCAATCCACACATGATATGCTGTTACCACTTTTAGCTCCAGGGCTGGTCATTAAGCTCAAGCATAAATAGCTGATATATTTAGGTACAGAGGTTTCCAGTTCCTTGCTTGTTTATCTCCGTGCTACAGTCTAACATCATTGCACTATTGAGGCCTAAATAAACAGCAGAGTTGTTGTGGATACTTAATTTGTTAAAAACTTTTTATTCAGATATCATTAATCTCTAAAGTTTTCAGTTATTTTGTTTGTTCCTTGGAGAAATTACGATTTCCCTTGAGGTTGTGGTCTGTTGTTACTCTTTCCAAAAGAAACATAAAAATCATATTTTATCCCTAAAGGGTTTTATCCTCCCTTCGTGTTCTGTTTAATGTCTTTTAGTTGAATAGTGTGAACTTTTCTAGACACATTTCTGGGATTTATGCATTAATATCAGACTCCAGATGGAGAGGCTTTTTATCAGATAAGCAAACCTGGGAGGAAGTCCTGAATGTTAACACTGGGATGGAGGCTGGTACGGTACTCTTTCTTAGAGCAAATCTGATTGCATTTAAATGACACGGAAGATAGAGTACTTTTATCTTATTCACTCATTCTATTATTCCCACAATAAACTATATAAGCTCAGTAAAAAATTTTCTAGGATGCGGAAAAATTCGATACCAAGGTGTACTAAGAAGCAATGAATGCATTTTTTAGTTTATTACTGCTTGATATTTAGACAGTCAGCTTTCTTTAGAGTGCTTTCAGATCCTGCAGATCAATATTCTGCAAATTCTGATTTTCGTGTAGTTGATGGTATTGTCATCAATGCCTTGCTATACAGGAAGAAGTCTTTCTGGAAACAAATAAGTGGTACTTACTCAGAGAATATTCAACTTGTTTTCCAGCCATTGACATCACTTGATAGGACGTTGCTGAAACTCTTCTCAGTGGGTCTAGTTTTACGATCTAGGATCTAGAGCTGAATTTCACAGAGGGGTTTTTTCCCTTGGAGGAGGGAAAAGTATAGAGTTTCATGTTGGAAGCAAGAGGCTAGGTCTACCCTGGCTACACTAAATAGACAGAAATTATGCTTATCAAGTCCACAAAAATATGAAGAAAAGTAAACTCTTTCTAACTTTGTCGAACCCTTTTAGTTAAATACAGCTTACAACTAATATAGGACATATATCTGATTTGATTTGAGCTAAGCAGATGACTTTTGGTGAGCACTAAACTAACACAATAGTTAATTGGTATTTTCCGCTCAGGAGATGCCTGTGAATTGCCACATTTTCCTTCCTGACAGGTGTTATTCAAGGTTAGCTTTTTGGTATTTTTAGATTCAGTGAATTCATGAGGAATACTCTACATTTTAGGTGTGTTACACCAGCATAACTGCTCAAGTGAAGTTGTATGAAGTTGTCTCAGACCAGCAGTCTTTCTGACACTCATAATAACATTCTTTGTAAAATCTGCTTCCCATAGGTCTGTGCCCAAAATGCATTCGTGCACTAAAACAACATACAAATGATCCAACTGCATATGCCTTAAAAAAATTATTAAAACGATGACTGAATTTTCATAGCAATCTTCTTTGCATATTGCATCTTTTTACAATTAGAATTGTATTATTTCTTTATTTGCTTTGTTATAGCAAATAAAGTTATGTGTCAATGGTTTCACCTTTGAAAAATATTGGTGTTATTTTCTGTCACCTGAAAGTTCAGAGCTACAAAGTCTTTACCCAGCCAGCATTGCTTGTTATCTATTGTCACTTCCTTCCATTTATCTAACAAATGCTGCCAGTTATTTAGGTTTGTCACAGACTCTGCTTCAGTTTCCTTTCACCTTATAATGTGACTTAAAGTTCCATCACGGAACTATTTAATAGATCACCTAGAATTGTTTCACACTTCCTTGTCTTCACAGTGTGAGGGGAAGGTTTCTGATCCATTTTCCTTGCAAAGGACTGTGTACCAAAGATTTATCTATGGTCATCAATAAGTACTTTTGTCAGTCTTCCTGTTGTGGCTGAGTTGGATGGCTCTTCTTCTCAGATGTACCCCAGTCTGTTTATTTTTGGCTGCTTTCCATCTGATCTGAGCACATTCACTTATTTCTTTAGTGATGTTCCATCTGTAGAGATGTAAATGCTGGATTCCTTTTTTTTGCTGTGGAGTTCTGGTTTGATTTTTTTTTTCAGGTTCATTCTTCCACATACTGGGCTTCATGGTCAAATGCTTTGAAAATTCATTTTCTCAAACCTAGACTGAGATTTCATTGGAAGTATTGCATTGTGTATATAATTGCACCTTCTTCCTCAAGATCACTCAATAAGTTATACCCCATTAGAATGTGTTTCTATAGGAAATCATGGTTGCTTGACCAGCTCAATTATGCTATGTGTTCCAGAAGAATTTGCTATCATAAAACTGCATGACAAAGCATTAAAAAAAAAGCTGAATAATACAAGAATAGTTGGAAATTTTATATAAATTAAAGTAGTATTCCAAAAATACATAGCATCAAGTAAAATGTGCTCTAGCTGTATCGGTGTCCTTTAATCCTACAGTAGAATCAATTGCAAATATTATATAAAACTACTCTAATGTCTCAACCATTCAACCTGTTTGTAGCGTATGTATTTTGAACAACCTGTGTTTTGCAGGAAGGTAGCTGGTTTATGACAAACTGTTTTATAGCTTTTATTTAAAAATCATTCGTGGTTTACAATTTTTTCTTTTTTTTTTTTACTGAAACCATTGTATTTTTGCTACATCAAAATAGTTCATAATCATTCAATAGCAGACGGGAAGCTGAGTGACATTCTACTAAAGCTGCCAGTAACTTTATACTTTCATGTAAACTTTCAAAGAAAAACTGAAAAGGAGCTGGAGAATTCATACAGACTCTGATCTATTTTGGACAATTTTACAATTCATATCCCAGGAATTTGAGAGGATCGGATTTGATTTGTTGGGAGGTGTTCAATACTGTTTCTCCAGAATCTAGCCTAGAACCCCAGGAGCTCTGCCTGCTTTGGCTCAGTCAATGGCACATGAAGAGCCCAAGTGCACATCTTCCAAAGCTCCAAAAGAAGGAATACAGTGATTTCCTCAACTGCGAAAGAAAATGGCAGACTACAGTTCATAACTTTTCCAGAAATGGTGGATATTATATTTCTTATTATATAGTTACTGCAGAGGCTCAGGGAATTTAAAAAGAGGAAAAGACAGTTGCAAATATTACACTGAACTGGAGAGCAGTGATATGAAACTGACAGAAGAATGTACCTTCCAGCTGCAATTTGATGTTGCCTGTAGAAATTCTTCCAAATTCCAATTCTTGTCCTTGAGCAAAAACAGATGCTTGGATTAAGAAGCATAATTTCTATAGGCAAAGGAAGAAAACCTTTGCCACCTTGCTACTGCCTGTGCATATCTCTCTCTTTTATTATTCCTTCACAGTTTCCTTTTCTTCAGCGATGCATCACCTCTCCAGGTAATAAATCATAGAATCTTTGTGGCTAATGTCTTCATTTTGCATGGTAAACACATGCCATAAATCTAGGTGAAGCTTAATAACTAGTATATGGCATCCTTCTTTCTGTGAATGGCAGAGATAAAAGATCTGCTTTCCCACTGGAGGAGAGATAAAACTTGTTGATCAGCTATTTGGGTACTACAGTGACTGATACCAATAAGCAAAAAAAACCCAAAACCAAACCAAGGGGAAAAAGACACTAATACTGGCATTATCACTTCCCAAAATCCTACTGGAAAACTCCAGATTGGTCAACGATTCTAGAAGAGAATGCTATTGGAAACACTTGTACCTTGTCACTGCTCATGTACCAGCACTGACCCAGGTGTTTTGCTTTCAGAACAGTCATTGTTATCTGGCTCTAGGTATTGTTAGGGAGACCTCCTAGCACTGCTTTGCTCAGAGCAGTGTTGCACGACACAGATAGGTCTTGTAATGACATTGTTTCTACGGGACAAACCAGCCTATCCTCATTCTAACTATGCTTGCCTTCCCTTCATGAAAACCCTTCTAAAGAAAGAAAGGGACTGTGATGTGATTATGGGCAGTCCAAAATGGACTGAGCTGATTGGCTAGAGTTTGCTAGAAGTGGTTTCCTATAAGACATAAGTATGGCATCTCCATGTTCCTAGTCTCACCCTGACTGCTTGGGATATTTTTGGTGGCCAGATGCTCATTGTAGTATGAAGTGCAGGATCAGAGAGCCATTATCTCCCAAAGTGGAACTGACAGCTCTGAAACAAAGACAGTGGGAATTTTCTCTGAGCAGGAGTGGTAGTATCAGGCCCGTCATATGTAAGGCAATTACAGTGTAAGCTAATGAAATTAGATGCCAGCTTTGCTGATATAACTAGTTTCACAACCTCTAGCCTTCCTAGCATAACACAGAATAATTCATAATGGGACTGCACAGAACTCTTTCAATTAGATTTCAGCAGTGGAGCGAGTTATTTTAGGTAGGCAGGAGCATGCAAAGCCTGTAGGCTCAAGCACAAGGTAATTGAATAAATAGACTCAGGCTTTTGCTGTCACAAAAAGAAATTAAGAACTCAGTGTAAAAGATGCTAGAGTCCACCTCTAAAAGACACCTGTTCAGCTAAACTCATCTACTGCACTCCATTCAAAAATTACACTTTTGGTTGAGGGGAGAGGTTGTCATTTCTTGGAAAAACTCTCAGTGGTGATGATGCCTTCAAGTGAAGAGTTTGAGTGCTGCTGTAGCTTTCTGACGGTGCAAAAGTCAAAAATGCCTGCAATGCATTAAAAACTTGAACGCTAATCAGTAAGCAGGCATCCTGAAGACAAACTCTTCCATGGATCCCTTTACTAAAAATTATATTTCAGTATTTTAGGCAAGTATCAGTGCTAATCACGTGAACCCACTATAGAATAAGCACTTGTGTTACTGTGGGGGGTTTTTTGTATCCCAACCCCTGGCAACAGTTTGCAATGCTTATTGCAGCCTGGCTGCCACGGGGTATTGAAACCAGCAACTCAGCATTGCTGCAGCTGTTTCTGGGCTGATGCATTGGGTGCATGGAAGTTTCTTCCTATCTTTATGGTGTTTTTCACTCATCTCTAACAGTGACTACTGCTAGGGATCAAGTTTTTGTTCACTTGATCTTTTCCATTATGATGGGAAATCTTTCCCAAAGAAGATGGCCTAGTTGCTTTGGCCAAGCACCTTTGATCCAGGGTTTTCATTCTGGGCTTCAGGTGCTTTCCAGTAGCAAATCACAGACAAACATACCAGGATGGATGACTCTTGGAGAGAGTTCTTGAAGAGAACCAGAAGAGAACAAATTCAGAATCCATGAAGGAGGGAGAAGAAAGTCCATAAATACTCTTTCCTCACTGTAATGATATACTGGAGAGGAAGAAGGAGTGCTTTTGTTTATGATATTTTTATACTATTTTTCAGAAATAGTTTATACATTGTCCCCTCGAGTGGAGGGGTAATGTCGCATTGGGAAAGAAACATTCGAGAGTGTGTCCAGTTTGGAAGGAAACTCATCGGAGTTTTGGTGTTGGTTCAAAAAAGGAGAAGAAATTATTTTTCCTACTAGGTTTGAATAAGAATTGCTTATAGCAAAATTGATTTTACAGCCCATTAAGTTCAGTCAGTACAAAATGAACTTAACTGGCCAGATTGACACCTGGAGAATACGCCTTGTGCTAGAGGGAATCTTCAGCTGTGTAAAGTTGATGCAGCTAATTCTGTTATATCTTTTTTTGTATCGGACATCCGTGAAGTTTCTGCTGCTGGACCTATATTTCTGGATGACTTAGAACAGGCTGAGCCAATAGGGGAGGCAAGATGAGTCAAAGAAGAATCAATACTATTCTGCTATGCCCTGTCCTCAATTAGTAAAATGAGCAGTCAAGAGCACATTGGCTTTAGCTTAGTATCTTACAGCTCCAGTATCCTACGTTACTATTCTGATGACCACATCTAAACCATGAATGTTGTGATGCTTTTGTTTGTCTTCGTTATTGTAAAGAACCGACGCGTTTTCTTCAGTGCAAAGAAGAGTTAACATCCTTTCCCAGGTGGAAATGGCGTAGAGGACACTGGTGCTATAAACTAGCAAATGCTGTTTGAGATCCAGGAACTGAGAAGAGGCTGAGAAGGCAGATTTCTTCCCAAAAAAGCAACTGCTAACTCTGTTCTGGTCAAAAAATAAAAAAAAATAAAATCCTGTCTGAGAGAGATCCAGAATATTATATTCTTCAAAGCAGTGAAGGATTCTGAAGTTCAGCTAAAGTGTTGACAGAATAGTTTATCACAAGGTAAATCGCTTTCTTTAGCCGACCCTTACTTTTTAAATTCCTATGCGTGCAATTATTTTCCTTTTGAGGAGTTTTGAAAATAAACCTTTAAACAGGATATCTCCAAAACAACATAATCCTTAAGCAAAATCCTAAACCTGAAATTGTTTAAAATAATATATGATCCATAGATTGAATAAAATTTCTCTCTACCATTCTTAAGTCTTGAATTAAGGGGTACAGTATGAAACTGGCTATCTACATGGACAATGTCAAGAGCCCTCAAAAGTGGTCCTATGGCAACCTAAACAGTCATGTTGTCCCAGAATTACCTTTGTGTGTTGGTCATAATTTAGCCCTTAACCAGCAGCTAAACAATAGGCAGCTGCTCTATCACCTTCTCCCAACGAGAAGCAAGAATTGGAAAAGGAAAGAAAGACTTGTGGGTGGAAATAAAACCAGTTTTAATAATACAATAAAACCCCAAAATAATGATAATACTAATGTTAATTATAATAAGAAAATAAACGTAAATATACTCAGCCTATGCCTGAGTAGTGGTTGTGGAACACTGAGAGCACTGCAGTTCCAGAGGGTGCAAAGATCTCAGCAGGCGCAGAGTTCACTGAACACAGAGCCCTGGGAATGGGACACCTGGAGCAGTGGAGCAGTGGGAGCAGAGTGCACCAAGAGCAGGGCACACTGAGGACAGTCAGGAGCAGGAGAAAAACAAGTGTCCCTGGAAGACTTTTGAATTTATATTGAGTGTAACGTTTATACTACAGAATACTTTCTTGGTCAGTTTGAGAAAGGTCCTTGGTTACCCCAGCAACAACTATAAACATCAGTATTTTTCAGCATTCTTCTCATACAAAAATCTAGAGAAATGGCAGCTGCTGAGAAAAAACATAATTCTATCCCATCTGAGGGTAAAATATTACATAGCTACAACTAAAATGAATATGTGTTATCAGCATTCTTCCCACACTAAATTCAAAATGCTGCAGCTACTGAGAAGAAAATTGACTCCATCCCAGCTGAAACCAGGACATGTTTAAAACATCAATCACAGTGTTTGATAACCCCCCACAGAGAGTTGCCATTTTAATTTTTTTACTCTGGTGTGAGATTATAATAATAGTTGTGTCTTTGTGTAAACCATTCTTTAAAACAAAATAGGGGGGATGTAACTAGACAGGTACGAATTTTGGCAGCACATTTTCCCTCGTCACTCATTATTCAACCCTCATTATGCTGAATCCTGTACTTAGCTGAGTGGATCTTTTGCTACTTGATCATTGAAAATTGTAGTGCATCATCATCATACCAATTTACCAACAGTCAACTGTTTTCTCTAACAGTAGTGAACTGTGAAAGCTGTTTATCTCTTCTGTATATTGTATGACACTGGTTTATATAGTTTCTTATTAAATTACAAACGTAAGTCCTAGAATTCATAGTGGTTTGATTATGAACCTGGATAAGAATTTTGCACTTACTCAAGATACAACCATGAGAGACAAAGAAATCATCAGAAGTGCTTTAAGCAGCCACTGTGCATCAGCTTTCAAACCCAAAGGAAAGTTGTGTAGCTCATGATGCTAAAAGCAGAAGACACAGTTGTGATAACTGGACAGACTCTGAATTGCACACATGGGTGCCACTTTGCTTCAGAGAGATTTGTTTGGAAGAGAACTTTGACTTCTGCAGAAGTGTGAAGGCAGAGCTCCCAGTCAGTTTATTTCCCAGAAATGGGAATGGACTATGGAATTATTTCAGTTGATTGTAACTTAGACATTTACATTCCCTTTTTTTTTATTATTGCCTTCCATTTTGAAGAATTGATTTCAATAAGAGAAACAGTACCAAGAGAAGATTGGTTGTATTGAATTCACATTGAACTCATTAAAAACCGTGGAAGTTATTAGAAAAATTAACTTATTTTCTTTTCCATTGTGCAATATTTCATCAACAAATTTATTAGTTTAATATACTGTCTAAGTAAAAATGAAAAGGAATATTATTTAGCATAATTGGAGAATCATTTTCACAGCTGGCAAACATATATTTTTGAATGTCATATAGTACCCAATTACATGTATTTTTTATGGAAGAGTCCGTATAATAGTGTAAGGATAGTCTAAATCTACATAAAGAAACCTAGGTTTTTTACATTTTTTCTGTATTATTGGAAAATCTTAACTACTGAAATAAGTCTGTGTAAGGGCTATTTGGATAGTAATCAAGAGGTAGTCTGAACAGGCAGATACTAATCACCATTTCCATTGTGTAGAGCCGGTGTTCTTGCACTGAAAGAGGTGCTGTAGCTGAAATGAGAATCTGCTTGCAGCTTACAGGGAAGTGAAAAAATACTGCGATGCAGTGTGCACACTTCTGAGTGAAGGGCTGGTTGCTTTTAGAATCAGCAGTTCCTGTCTGTGAGCAGGTGCAAAGAACAGCCCTCAGTAGTGCAGTCAGCACTGGCTTCTGGAGGAGCTGAGGGAAGTAAAAGATAGGCCCTAAGTACCTATGAATAGGAGAGGTTTTGGGGCAATTTTTGTAAGAATAAATGATGAGTCTGAATTCCCTTCAATCACTTTGTTTTGCATATTAATTCATTACCTTCTCTTCCCTTCACAGATGTAGACAGTTACAATCTACTGTTAAACTGCAGTGGCTTCAGCTCCAGGACACGTAAGGTAGTCCCAGATCTTTTACCTGCCTCTTAAGGTGTTAGGAGGTTTAATTAATTTATGCTTCTATAGGACACTGAAGTCCCTGAAGAAAAGATAGTACACTTCATTCCACTACTGGACAAGCAGATTGCTTGGAAATACAAGTTGGTACGTGCAGGTGGCACTGCCTTCTGCAAGCTCTGTGTTGTTTCTATAGGGTTGATCTTTTTTTTTCCTTTAAAATTTCTTAGTAAGGAGAGAAAAAGAGAAGGCAGGTCAAAAAGATGCTTAATGAGAGACATCTTAATACATGAAACCTTTCAAAGGGGGCTCCTGTGCTGATCAACTATGGTATCTTTTTTCTGATGGGCAGAATACTCCAGGAATAGAGGATGCATTTGCACAAACAAAATTACCAGTAGAATTTGAGATGGAAAACTGATGTGCAGACTCCTGATGTGCTGTGTGACTTTGCTGTTTGTTTTTGTAATATCCCAGCAAACCTATTTTGGGCAATTTCTCAAGCTCACCATAACCCATTTAATGTTGAAGTAAATTGAAAATTTTCTGTCAAAACCTGCATTTCTGATGATTCACTGTTATTTTTTTGTTTACTTATTTAATGAAAGTTGCTGCTTTCTATGGGAAATATAATTTTCATGTAAACTAAAAACTGCACATCCAAATAGCAGTTTAGTTGAGCTGTGACTTTGAACAAAAGAGATTTTCACTTGTTGGTTCATTTTGGTTTTATCACCCTAAAACTTTGGATCATATTGGTGAAATTTTTAAGCAACATCACTATAAAGATTAAACATTATGGCTTCCTGATTGTCCTTTAGATTACAAATCAAAAGACTCTGTTATACCCTTCTTGTCTCATTTCCTCAGCTTGGGTTTGGATCAGGAATATGGAGTTCTGTTTCATCGTTTCAGTTTATTCTTTTCACTTTCATTAGATTTTCCATTGTTGAGGCTGTTGTTGGTTATTAGTTGACACTATTAGACTGGGGAGATGAGAATTTGCTGGTGAAAAAAGCGTAAAGAATTGAAGTGACAGGGTTGTATGAGTAGTATGGTGGCTGCACTAACTCCAGCTCAGTTGTAGGTTGTGCTGTGATATTGCAGATGCTTTGTTTTGATGTAGTAAAATTAGATTGGTGCCCCTGGGCCCTACCACAGAACTGTGAAACAACACGGTGCTTTCCATGTCTCTTTACCGACAATACATACTAACTGTACAGTGACTGAACTGAATTATGTAAGAGGAAAACTTCATATCTACAAAGTGCATTGACTAAAATTCAGACAGTATTTTACCACCAGTGCTGCATTGTTACCTCTTTCAATAGTACAATTTTGGATTATTCAGGGTTTAGTACAGCATTTAGAAGCCATGAGCTCAAACCCAAACTGTGCTTCAAGTGTAAAATTGACAGAAGACCTGAACATATCTGGGGGCAAAGTGGGGTCCTAAATGTATATGGATAGCAGCTGGAAGCATCATTTATTTACATTGATTTTATTGCAGCTTCTGGGCTGTATTGCAACATTTGGGCTGAACTCACTTAAGTGACTTGTTCTGTACTGCTGCCTGGATATCTTACTTCTAAGCAATGCCTGAGTTTAATAGCTGGAGCCTTTGGTTAAAATTCCTTTACAGGTACTTTCTTAATTGTAGAAAAATTTACCTTTGGCTACATTTTTCCTGGAAACATTCCCAAGACAGCACACTGCCTTTCTCTTCACTCTGTAGGACAAGATACTCGGCTGACATAAGCCTGACCATTTTCTCTGAAACAGAAGAGCCTTTCAGTGATTTGGACCAGCTGAGCAAATGACCTATACTTTAACTCTGATACTTGTTTTATATATCTGTACACATTATCAATTCAGATCCAAATATTTGTTCATCTGAATGTTTGAAATCATCAGCCTCACATCTATTTCATGAGAATCTTCTTCATACATTTGCCCTTGACTCGTGGCACATAGTGCATGTCATCCTCCCAACTTAAAAATTCATATATTCAGTTTAGCATTAGATTTGGAATATTCATTATCATTAGAGGATAATTAAGACCTGTAACAGTGTCTTAGGAAGTATAAGTATTTCTTGCATCCTTACTGGGTGCTTCAGAGCACTAATGGAGAATGTGCACATCAGAGATGTTAAGGGACAAAAAATGACTGTTCTGCAGTAACATGGGAAACGAGAAAACTGCCTGAGGTGAATGGGGATAATTTCACCTCTCTCTTAATTTTTCTAAAACCAAAGAGTTAATTAGTGGAGTTAAGTTTCTGATTGGTGAGAAGAACACTTGCTCTGCATAGACAAATGATGGTGTACACCACAGATTTAATTAAAGAGAACAGAGATAAGTACTGCACTGTATGCTAAAGTAATGTTTACTATAGCAATTGATTACTCTACAGGCAGCTTGTTATTTTCTTTTCCAATTTAAAGTGAAGATAAGAACATAGAAGGATGATAAATACTCGATCTGAATTGTACTTTTTAGGGAGGCAACTGAAAGATACTGAGGACACTTATATAAGAAATAAAGCTGCAAAATCCACACATGATATAAACTAGCTTATTTCCATTTGACATGGCTGAATGTTGTTTTGAATGTTGAGAATCTAACTCACAGCAGCACTCACAAAAAACTTTGGTATCTCCAAACTGCTCTGCAAAGAGCTGGACTTTTTATATCAGTGTGCAATGGCCTGATAAATTTCCCATTTCTGCTGAGAGAATGAGGGAGAAATATTTGGAAACACCATGGTTGTTCTTTGGAAGAAAGCTGGAAGAGATGTTGTCCTAATACTGGTCAGTCCTCATCTTTTCAGAGCCTATACCTTTGTCATTTCTACAACTATTGTAAAATGTCCCCTCCTCTGTTTTGGTCTGGTGGTTGCCTATGGTGTAGGAGAGCAGGCTTTCTGCTGTTGGATTGGGAAATAGTTCTGTCCCAGATCCAATATAAGATTTGCCAAGATGCAGTGCTACTGTGTGCCTCAATTTCTTCATCAGCATGCTGCTTCTAAGCTACTTTTTCTCTTTCTTTCTGAAAGGCAGGATTGCGTTAGGTGAGAAACAGTATGATATTTAAATTCAAGTGATTTGCACTAGAGCATTGCCTCTGCCATAGACTGCTCCATTTTTATACAATGAGTGGAATATTCTACCCATGTTCAAGCAGACTAAATGGAAAACAGGGACAACAAAAGTTACCTATTACCAAACAGCTCAGAATAGGTAGGGGCACAGCTTCTCAGCTCCACAAGATAGGGGGCAACACAAAACTTGTGTCTTAAAGTTAGCAATGGGAACTTTACCCCCTTATCCTGGTGTAGCGTGCACTTCAGGATCATACAGAAACCACGAGGTTCGAGTACTGCACGAGGCACAGAGCTGAAAGCACTGCTGGCTCTTTGCACTGCTCTTGGAGCCAGGCACCAAGCACTCACTGGATTCTGGAGCGCTCAAAGCATTCAGCTCACGTTTCCAGTGTAGCAGAGCAAAGCCAGACTTTCCATGTGTCAAACTTATAAAAAAATAAAACTGGATTATGTGAGCTTCATTATCTTTTATTATTATTATTAATGGGTATGTATTGCATGTAATTGTGGTATGAGCTGATGTTAATTAATTCCAAATAGCCTTTTTAAGTAGAAAGTTTATGTTGTATTTCATTACTGCAATAGGCTTTGGCTTTCCAAGTTTCCACAAAATGAAAACAATTTTCTTTTAAAGTGTACATCACGGAAGTCAAAGAGACATAAAATTCCCAACTGTATAAAACAGCCTGTGGCAACTAGGTTAGAGCTGTCAGTTTTACACATGGGGTGCCTGACAAACATATTATACATACAATTCAAGACTGACCTTATACTGCACCTGAATTTAAATCTGTGTACTGCATGATGCTTTATATCCTAAATAGGCTGTTAACACCCTCTTGCAGCCCTTCTCTTTTATAATGGGCTCTAACTGCAAACTAAATTGTCATGAGCAGCAGCTAGAAGGTAACACCATAAAATTAGTTAATTTTAACATAAAGATGCCAAATCACTGCTGCACAAATTTGAAAATATGTTTTATTTTAAAGAGTTGAGTGTTTGCAGATAAGAAGAATATTACATTAAAAAAAATCAACATGTTTTGCAGTGTTTTAAAATATCTACTGTCTCCAAAATACATGAGATTAAAAAAAGGTCAGCTAACATGACTGAGGACCTTTAAGAGAGAAACTCAACTTTGAAATAAGCTCAGAGAGTAAAAAATTATTTCAAAGAATTTGTCTTCAAGCATTGCTGTATGGACAGTTGTATACAATGAGAAAATGCTAACAATGTCTATACATGGAGCTGTTAAGATCCATCTTCTGTCAGGGCTATGTCAGGCAGTGTGGGGCATCACAGCCAGCAGTGCAGCTGAGGGGCCTGGCAAGCAGAGGCTGCTGCACCGTGCTGTAGCCTCTACTGGGATGTGTGTCCAAGGGCAGTGAGCACCTGGGCAGCTGAGCTGTGTGGGCAGGGGCCAAGCCAAACCCAGCAGTGGGCTCCATGCTGAGGCAGAAATGATGAGCGTTTTGTCTCTGAGCTTTTGCAAGTCTTGTGAAGACACTTTGTGCGCAGGAGGCTACAGGCAGTTACTGTGTGTGTGGAGAGGGGCTCTTGGTCACGTAATGCAGAGCATACTTTGCTAAGCCATCCCAGCTGAATTAACTGGGGGGGGGGGTGTGTGTGTTATTAAAACCTCTTAACCCACCAGTGAGATAATCTCCTCCAGACTAGAAGTTCCTGGTTCTACAAGTTTGAGCACACTGAGATATTAGCCAGTGCTTGCAAAGGGTGTAGCATAGATATTTGCAGTGGGTGAAATCCAGTGCCGAACTCCTGATGACTTCAGCAGGGTGAAATTTCTACTGTAACTTTAATGAGAGCACAGATATGCACTGCCCACAGAGCAACTCAGTGTGCTTCCTCTACTCTTGTGCTGGGGAAGTAATAGTTTGCTTCCTCTGTTATTATGACTGGAAGATTTTCAAAGTCTTTGCTAGGGATGGGGCAGTGGCAGCCAGTTGCGGGGGAGGTGGGAAGGGGAGGATCTCAGCAATTTACAGCAACTCAGTGTGAATGTCTGTAGAGTACACAGAAGACAAAAAAGGGGGGACAGATGTTAAGACCACTGCTCTACATGTAGGCAATCAGGCTACACTTTTGAATTTCTCTCTCATCTTTTGCCTCAGCAGGTTTTCAAAGCTCAAGTGTGTGTGGATTTGACGTGTCTCTGAAATAGATTCTGCTCACCTGTAGTCACGGAGGGAAACTGTTTTTCTAGAGTAGATTTAGGATGTTTGTGACACAGTATTTAAACTCTTCCCTCCTGAATTCATTGGCACATGTGCATTTTATTGTAGCATCTGGGAAAAACCGTAGCAGGTCTGGAAAACACTTCAGGTTCCAAGTATTGTGTGTGGCCTGTGAACTCTGCTGTAGTATCAGCACATCAGTCCTGCTGCCTGGTCAACAGGAATGGTGACAGAATCATAGATTCAAAGGGAGTACACCTACCTACTCAGTCTCTGTAGTTTCTCCCTTTCCTGCAGCCCCTTTCCAGGAGATCTAGTCCATTAGCCCAGTGCTGTAACACTGCACGCTCAGTAGCTATGTCCTTGCTCAAAATTCAAACAAATTCTTGTGCTTACTTTACAGCAGTATGTCTCTTTTCTTTCTTGCTGCTGCAGAGCTGTGCTGTTTGCATGTCAAATCACCCCCTCATTTCTGCTAAGAAGAACAAAAAAATATAGTTTCATTCAGTCAAGACAAGCTCAGGAGAGGTTCAGAGCAGAGAGTCTGATTCCAGACTGACCCAGGGAGTGGGAAAGTTCAGATCAAGATCTCAGCCTGAGCTCTCTAAATCAGGCTTGGCTTTTTAGCTTGTTTCCAATCCACACAGGAGCTGGTTGGGTCTGGCTTCATGTTCTCTCTCTGTGAGCTGGTACGTGCCTGGTACCTTGAGCAACAATAGAAAAAAGACTGCTTTTCTTGGCATAAACAAATGATTTTGGAAATGTTTTCAGGCGTTTCAAAGAACTGTTTGGATCTATCCCATTTCAATCTGTACATTCTCTTTGTTATTCTCGTACATGCTCATGTCAAGCACTAAAACAAATAGGTACCATTTCCTTTTAAATTTGTTTGGAATTAAAATCCTTAGGATAAGTGAGCGTGTTTTCTTTGATTTGGGTAGTTTCCACTCATTGACTCATGTCACACTTTAAAAAACTGGCTGCTATACTTGCTAGAGCAAATGAAGACTAAAACACGGTGTCGTGGGTGTATTGTTATACTTAATGAAATTATTTCACACCAGTGGTGCTTCACTAACAAACACTAGTAATTCTTTGAGTGGATTAGTTTCTGTAACTGATTGCCAACTTTCTTAAGAAGCTTGTGGCTCAGAAACTTTTAAACATAAGACCCCTCCCTCCTCTGGAGAGATCTATCTTGTATGCATTATAAAATAGGCACAACCTATTAAGGTATTCTTCCCTGCTTGGGTATGACAGATATTCTCAAAGGAACTAAACTCATTTCTGCACAATGTGCTAGAGACCTGAAGAAGTAAACTATAATTTGTGTTCCTCAAATTGCACTTCTCAGTTCAGTGCCTAATCTGGATCACCTTCCCATGCACTCTGCTGATGGATCTTTATCTGCTGACCCAAAGCCCTATGGCTTTATTTTCATAATATACAAATCATTTTGCAGATAATGTTGGAAGCAAACATTTTATTACTGATTTCCTATAAATTAGACATTGTCATTGACAAAAAATTGAGTAGTTACAGAGATTCTATTATGCTCTTGCATATTGACTTTTAATTATGCACTGTTTAATAAAACAAATAACAGTGTATTTCCCATTGAATGATAGGTGAAGTATGCAGTCTCTATTGTGACTTATTTTCTCCTCTAGACTTCGTGAGTTACATGAAAATGCAGAAGTTCAAATTTGTGTTGAAAAGAAAGAAGAACCAAAAGAAGACTCTAACATTTTGTAACATTCTTACTTGGAAGAAGGCTTTGCAGAAGTTTTAGGTGTTTGGCTGGCACTAATTGAACTGGCATAGGCAATTGGATGTTTAAACTTAGTCTGTTTATCACAAAGAAAGATTTTTTCCAAGTGCCATTGTGCTGCATATCCTTCCTTAGGAATCCACATTTGTAGGCTGAGGTTTTGGAATAGAATAGGAAATTTTATCCTGTCCTCTATGATGGAAGAGGTAAAGAGCACAGGGTGTTAAGTACCAGTTCTCCTGGTAGGATTAGCAAGCTGGTTTTCATAGACATGTATTAAGCCTCAATGTTAGTAGTCAAGAAACTGTAAGCAATCATTTCTGGCTTCTGTAGCCACTTAAACAGCTTTTCCTATGAGTCAGATGATCATTTAAGCAAAGTCATATTGCCACTCAAGGAAGAGCCTTTGTGCCTAGAGATGAGCAGACACCAAAACAAAAGCTGTTGAATGTCCCAGGTGTCAGCACCCCAAGTGTGAATAGGTTGGTGTCTGCTGAATACCAACCTCAGCATCCCTCTGAATAATGTAAGGTTTCTGATCTGCGGCTCAAAGCCATGAGACCATCCTGCAGGTCAGGGCGTCTCTGCATGTTTTTGACCCACTCCCGACTTCAGCTGCTTCCTTTGTGCTACACAGAACTATTCCCCCTTTGCAAAATACCGCGGGGAACTCACAAATACAGAAAAGTTAGTTTAGGAAGTTATGTTAGAAAACCCATAACTTCAAGTAACTCCTCTGTATATGTTAGAAGTCACATGCATACTTCACAAAACAGCCAGTATTCTGGTTTTGTGTTTTCTAGCCTGCTTTTGCTCATCCCAAGATTCCTCTTGAGCCCACTGTTTCCCTGAAGCAACAACTGTAATTCCTCACACAATTCCTAAAAGATACTTTAAAAGCACAAATAAAATCAAACGATTATGAGAATGTTATTAAAGTATGAAACTGTGGACTGAATTGCTTTCCATGTGTTTTATTTGCTAATTAATCCAGAAACTTCCCAGAGGTTATTTTAAAGAGTTCAGTTTACAGACACACGCAGCCAGCAGGGTAGTTTGTGCTAAGGCATATATTTAGAATATATGCATGGAATTGCTTTATATCCATATAAAATATAATTTTTTTTTTTCTCCAGAATGTAGCATCATGCTTCTAAAAATCGAAGGCAAAGGTTGCTGTACTAAAATTCTGCCAACAGAATGAACAATAGTTATTAATACTTAAACTATTTTTTTATTACACTGTAAAATATACTTATCTTTATTCTCTACTCACTCCTGTGTGACATCAGAGGGGGAGGCTAAGGAGTCTTAAAACATTTCCGTTTGCTGTTATATGAAACACACCATTTTCTGTTGCTCTCACTGCCAAACAAGCTGGTAGCAATTAATTCTTAGAAAACAAGCGTTTTTTTTAAGGGGCAGAACTATTCCATTAACAGCTCTTTATGTTAAAAAGTTACTGGCACTTAGAACCATAATGGGAAGAGGGGCTTGTAGGGCTTGGTGGGTGGGTATTCATACCCTCTAATTTTAAGTGGCGTTTAACTTGTTGCTTCCCTTTAGGTTCCTTCTGTAGACAATGGAGAGATGCTGAATTCTTCAGCTATGATTCAGATCAGAAATAGATTAAGAAGCCATCTGGACATGCAGGTTTTATTTTAGGAACTGGAGAAGCTACATAGGATTACTGTACTTACACCACAGGCACATCAGGTAGATGCTTGTGCTGAGCTAAGCTGGGATGAAAACAGGCTCAGCTGTGTGTCTTCCTCAATATAATAGCCTAAATTATTCCCATTCCTTGACTGGGTTGGAACTACTCCAAGCAAGAATGAGCAACTGACCTCTTGTTTCAGTGAGTACTAAGGAAAATGTAAGGTTTTACACATTTGTAGATAGATATGCTGTTTCCAGTGTATTAGAATCAGTCAACTCCATGAACTGGGGTTATATAACCTGGGAAAAAGGAGGCTGAGGGGTGACCTCATCACTCCCTACAACTGCCTGAAAGGAGGTTGTAGCCAGGCAGATGTTGGTATCTTCTCCCTAGGAACAAATTACAGGATGAGAGGAAATGCCAGGGGAGGTTTAGGTTGGGTATTAGGAAATATTACTTCACTAAAAGGGTAGTCAAGCATAGGAACAGGCTGCCCAGGGAAGTGGTGGAGTCACCATCCTTGGAGGTATTTAAAAGACATGGAGACGTGATGCTTAGGGACATGGTTTAGTGGAAGGCTTGGCAGTGATGGTTTTATGGTTGGACTTGATGTTCTTAAAAGCCTTTTCCAACCTAAAGATTCTCTGATCCTGTGATATGTTCTGACATCAGAAAAGTACCTATTTGAGGTGTGCACATATATTAAGGAATGAAATTGCAACAGTTCATGTTTCACCTAAATAAAGTTCTGACCTTCCAGTGTTGCAGTTTTCTCAGTGGCAAAAAGGACATACAGACAGATAAGACAATTAATTAGTTTACTATTGCCAATTGTGTGTTAATTTACTATTAATAATTTTTATTCAGTAAATCCTGGACAAATGCAAGAAGAAATGGTGCTGTAGATGCATAGGCGTAAAAGCTTCAGTATAATTCTGTGTTGGAGTTATTTCACTGCTGCAATCTCTGGTATCACAGGGAACATATATTCGGTGATCAAATCCAGATGTGTACATTTAATGACATGCTGCTGCATGCCTCCAAGAGTTGTGTAAGCCAAAGAGAACTGAGGATTAGCCAGATATTTAGCAACATTTTTTTGCTATAGCATTACAGCGTGTGCATTTATGCATTTGAGTTAGGAATCCCAGGTTCAGCCAGCTAACCTAGCCAGGTGCAGAACATCTATCAGCAAGAACAGCTATCTCAGGGCTAATGAACAAAGTCTCCAAGAACTGAAACTTCCATGCCTAATAGTTTCTTTGATGCTGTGTGACACAGGTGCATTAAAGCACTTAGAAGCTGGATTTCCTGTGGGTTTGGCTGTGCTTTTCTAAAAGTGGCAGCTTATCTGTGCTTCTACATACAACAGAAAACAATGGAAATATCTTAAGAAGTGGTCTCAAGAGGCTAAATCATAGCTCCAGCAGAGAGATATACCACTTTTCCTTATTGACCTTTAATATAGCTTCCCTGGCACTCTGCAATCAATGTAATCTTTTTGCTACGATCATAATGACCATTATCCTGAAGACAACAGATAGAATTGGAAGTGATATTAAATTAGAAAAATAGCTGAAGGTTTTCTCTGTTTTCTTTATGGATGTCTTATGAGTTTTTCTTTTTTCCTTTCTCTTTTTTTTCCTGAAGTCAAAAATATTTTTATGCTGAAGAAAATGGTTGGCTCTCTTAGTATTACACACTCTCCTCTGTTTCAGTACATTGCCAACAGTAAGATATTATTTAGGGAAAAGGATAAATGCATAATAAACAGATCTATACAATCATTACTGAACTAAAATAGCAGTTAGGAAAGTATTTTTATTGTGAAAAATGGCCCTGTAAGACTTGCTGGCTATTTGTAATGTTGCAATGTAACTCAGATAAATTGATGCCCAGGAGTGTGACATTTCAAAAGCTTGAAAATACAGTACATTTTTCTGATACACCATTTTTGTAATTCTGCTACCTATTTTACAGTAGCAAGAAGCAATTCCTCTATGCCCAGGCAGTTCAATTAGAGTGTTGCAGATGGTGTCAGAAAGACTCAAACATAAATGCCCCCGAGCAATGGTTGCAATTTGGTCAAGTATCCTGTGCCCCTTCTCACTCCTCATTGACCTTTCTGGTCAGTTGTGTGTGAAGCTAATGACTAACTTTTAAAATAATGACTCCTCTGTGTTGTAAACTTTGTATGATAATCTCTCTCATTTAAGGCTAGAGATGCATTTTTTAGTAAAAAGGAGTTAATAGATGAAGATTTCTACAGGCACAAAAGGCTCTTTCTCCATTAAATGCTTCTACTGACACAAGCAGAAGTTCACACCAGATTCTGGAGATGAATGTAGGGCAGCCTGGAATGTTATCTGCTTATCTTATTATTCATAACACAGATCAAGCGTTCAGGCATATCAGAAATCCTTAGTGAATTGAGGCTGTGGAGTAAGAAGGGGAGAAGTAGATCAGGCACTGACATGGCTGACCTCTGGCTGAATATCTATCCCAACTACCCAAAGGCTGGTCAAACAACACTGTACTTTGAGGGGCAGAATTTCAAAGCCTTTAGGAATTTAGATGTGCAGTCAAAATCTTAATAAAGTGTACAAAAGCACCAAGATTCATGAGTTTTTCTTTCATTTCTCACCACTTTGCGGATTTTTACAGGCTGTGTGAGTGTCTATAAGCTGGTGAAGGGCCTAAGCTGATGAAGGGTCAGGAAGTAGGGGTTCTGAGGAGTGGCTGAGGGAACTGGGGCCGTTTAGTCTAGAGAAGAGGAGCCTGAGAGCAGACCTCATTGCTCTCTGCAGCTCCCAGAAAGGAGGTAGTGAGGTGTGTGTTGGTCTCTTCTCCCAAGTAACAAGTGCTAGACCTTAAGTTGTGCCAGGGAAGATTTGGATTGGATATTAGGAAAAATTACCTCACCAAAAGGGTTGTCAAGCATTGGAACAGGCTGCCAGGGAAAGTGATGGAGTCACCATTCCTGGAAGTATTTAAAAGACACGGAGATGTAGCACTTAGAGATGTGGTTTAGTGATGGACTTGGCAGTGTTGGATTGCGGCTGGACTCGATGATCTTAAAGGTCTTTTCCATCTTCAATTATTCTGTGCATCTTTAAGAACCTAAATGTCTGTGTGGATTCTCAGTATAAGCGAAACAACAACCGTGGAGGTTTAAGAATTCAATTCACTGGCAGCGCAGGAGTACTGGCCACATTGTATTTTAGACTGTAAGCAACAGGCTTCAGCTCTGATCCAAGGAACCATCCATGACGTTAGGAGATGCAGCCCTTGCAGCAGCTGGCCTTTGGGCTGCATGCTAAGATTACTCACAGGGCACTCACTCCTTATCCTCAATGCTACCCCAGTTGTCTAAATAATTGCAGTCTTCATAGCTCTTCCCTGTCTTGCCTTCACTGACTTCCTACAAAAGAAAAATGATTTGTGCACATCTAGGAGAACTGGGTTTAATTCCTGCTTCTGCTGCAGTTTTCAGACAATGGCCTTGATTTCCTTGCTCTGAAATGGAACAATAAGATGTTTTCTGATCTATGTAGTTAACTTTGGTGGGACAAGAATATTTTCCTACTGTGTATGCATCTAATACTCAACACAACAGGGTACTGATTTTGCAAAGCAAAGCACAAACTCTTTTGTTAACCTCCAAGGTCAAGAAGCCAAGAAATAGGAAACACTTTTCATAGGTGAGCTATGGCAAGCCTATTCCTATTAGTTTTCTGATTTTCTGCTAGAATTTTCCACTGGCTGCTCTCAACAGTTACTGCCCAGTTATCTAAAGTCTTCGTGATAACAGGCAAGGGTATTATTTTTGCAATATGGAAATCGATTCACTAGTATTATGATCAGCCTTTATAGAGGCAGGAGTTAGAATTCTAGTTTCTAGTGATGATAAATAGCAGTTTAGGCACAGTCTGGTTTTAAAGCCTTTGAAAATCTCTGTATGTGACTTAACATCAGGGTATGAGACAGAGTGACTTGATGCAAACTTTGTATTCTAACCCGGAGGCGTAAATGTCATAAGGCAGCATCATATGATCTTATTACTTAAGATACGTTTGAAAGCTTGGAGATGACAATATAGAATAAAATTATAAAGTACGTTTTTGACACTTTCAATTTCAGGAATCAGAACATGTTCTAATTCTTTAAACTACAATTGTGACGTTTCACATTGAATTACTTAATCTCCCATTAAGTAACTGTCTTCTCCTATTTTTCGCGTAGGTATTCACCCAAATGACACCAGCATCATTGTATAAATAAAATCAAACACTACTACTGAGTTGGAATTTTGTTCTGACATATACTTTAGAAGGGGCTGCCCACACAATCTGGTACAACGAAAAGACTAAACCAAGTACCCTAACCATAATTTCTGTTACCGTGTGCTTTCTATCTATTTTGACTTCCATTTGACCTTGAAATTTCTCTTGGAGGAAAATATTGCTATTTTCTGTTGACAAAAGCACAACCATGAAGTCTGAGTGAAAAGCAACATTGTCAGATATTTTGAATTAGAATTAAGTAGAATAAGCACACAGCAATTCCTAAAAGTGCTGTTGCCATATCTTAAATATACAGTGTACCTCTTGGAAACCTATTATCATAGGCCACTGCTAAAAATAGCAGTTATTATGATCATTGTGCCTGCATCCTGTTAAAAGATCATCAGAAGCTTAAAGAAATTTTCTAGTGCATGTGAAGGGTTAAGTTAGATTTTACCCACTAAATCCAATTAAAAAAAAAAAAGAACAACTTTCATGACCTGGAATGTATTCCAATACACCTTCTATAGATGTTGCCACTTAGTCTCTCCATTGTGGTCTGAGATTAATTTGGGATCTCTGTCTAAATCTCTGTATAATGGGAGCTGTAAAAAGGGTCACAGAATACACAGATGTTACCCTCCATCAGAGATACAAACCAACCAAACCACCAAACAAACAAATAAACAAACTGCAACAGATTTCCTCCAACAAAGTTATTCAGAAGATAGTAGTACTACAGAGAGCAGTTATTCTTACTGTTGTTATAATCACTGTGTCTACAGCCTGTCAAATACTGACAGGCACCTCTTTACCTCAGCAAAAGGGAAACAAAGTGATCAGATTGCAAAACTTGTAGGCTTTGATATCTGATTATGTCTAGACAGCCTATGTCCCTGCCTCTTAAAGACAGTCATCAGATGCTTTGCATCAATAATTTGATATGTTACTGTTTTCAACATGTTGAACATTAATGTCACCTCCTTGGGTCCCAACTGTCTGCCTCTTCTGCATTCATTATTTTTAGATAATAATGGATACTTGCTTTTGCTTGGTTTTAATAATCTTGCAGAACAGTTTCAATATCTGAAATAAACTGCTTCACAAATTAATTAAGTGCAGAACAAAGCCGTTTTAAGTATATGACAGCCAATAAAGTTGTTTGTGATGCATTATACAGTCTCCAGCCTTTTCTGCTCTGTGCTAAATGCTATCACCAGCTGCAGAGATGGAGGAAAATTTTATTAGAAATCAAGTTCTCTGGGAGTTTTTACCAAAGTGTAAAACTGGATTTTACATTACATTTACATTAGACATGATCATTTAATATAAATTCTAAAATTTCAGAGGATTATTTAAGAAACTACATGCTTTGTGGAATTAAGAGAAAGAGTCAAAAATGGGAGTCATAGTGCAAATTTCTCATACTGGCAAATACCACCTAAGTCCCTTTTTGAGTATTTGTGGTTGGACTGTAATGAACTTCCCTTAGCTCAGCAGCTCACTTGTTGGGCTTTTAAACTGTAAGGTTGTAGGAAATAGCTGAATTATATGTAGCAGTTTTGCATCAGCCCATCAATGCAGGAGGAACTGACCGCTTTGGATTTTATATCGGTTATGGACAAAAAATAGTTTTAATATAGAGATAACTATTCCTTCTGCTTCTGATTGCTCTCAGGTTACAAGTAACTCTATCTTCTCAACAAATCTGTGTCCCTAAAGCATTTATGAAAATAACAGGGGTTACAAATGACAAATTAATGCTGATCGATACACAGAGAAAGTGATGGTTTTGAATGTATCACTCTACAGATGTGAAGACCTCAGTATAGAAATGATCTCCTGAGTAAAATCTATGTGAGATATATAGAAGTTGCTACACAGAATATTGGCTTATTGCACTCCATAGATTTGAAACCATCTTTCTTGGATGACAGTGGAAAACTTCAATATACTTACATGAATTATAAATGATGTCTCATTCTCCTGTTGAAGAAGGCACTGTATGCTTTTCTAACATAGGCACTTCAGCCTTTAAAAGCTGCTTTGTGTATATGCAAAGGTGAAAGATCTATATTTGGAGACTTTTACTGATGTCAATACTGTTGTGTAAATCGTCTACCCTACTGTAAGTATTATTGTTTTAATTTGGAGTGCCACAGATATTCCCTTAACATGGGAATGAAGTCATGGCTTTTAAACAATTAGTTTAGAGATGGAATTGATTTGGAAGAAATAATGCCTGTGAAGACACAGTATATGAAACCAGAATTGATTGAAGGCGACAATTCCTAAAGAGTTGAGACATTTTGGTGCCTTGAAATGAACACCTTTTTTTTGTCAGTTCAGAAATATAATAACTCACAACAAGGCAGATCAAAGACAAGGAATCATCACGTTTCTTTATGGATTCACAGCAGTGGTACAATTTACATTCTTTCAGATGTCTTTGTGTTGATGTTATTTCAAAACAGTACACACCCTCTCAAAGTGCCTATTGCTAGACTGAGCCTTTAACCCTTTGTCAGAGTTATAGTAATGGGCTGAGTACATGAATAGCTGGATAAAATTCACAAGGCTGTGTGACAAGGTGCTAGACAAAAAGATCTTTTAGATCCTACTGTGCAATGAACTTACTGCTGCTTCTTGGCAGAAAGAAGAAATATGTGTGGTCTTCATTTTGAGCAATCAGGATTCCATTAAGTTATCAAAACAATAGAGCACCTGGACAGAAATATGCAAACAGCTTCTTATAAAGATCAAACCAGAAGGTTTTGATGCTGCACAGATCTCCTCATTATATCAGTTAAGTGGTTGATCGTAGCGCTGTATCTGTGCTTCCTGGAAAGCGTTGCCCACAGTAAGAATAGCACAAGACTGTGAGTAATGAAACTGATAGGTAAGGCATTAGCCAGCCCAACCTCACAAAGGTCAGTCAAGGATAAAGAAAGCCTGGCAGACTGTGATGTAAGAACTACTTTATGCAAGAAGGACTTAATGGAAAATAAGATGCATATCCTGAAAGAACAAGTTGACAAAGACGCAGAGAACATAATTCCTATGTGTGCCAAGAACAGACAGTGGTCTAGACTGGAGTGTGCCAATGGGAACGAGTTTTACCTTGTTTCAGAACCATATAAATGTGGGAAGGCTGTACACAGACTCTAGCAAATCTCAAAGATGTTTACCTGGCTTAAAAAGAATATTTTGCTCTAAAGCCAATCTAGTTCCCACCCTGACAGGGTCTGTCTTTCAGCTAATCTGAAACTAAATCAGAATCACAAACTAATTTACCCATCTTGGGTCATCATGACAGATCAAAATGCAAAGCTTGCCCCGAGTAAATCTGGGAAAGGGCTATCATAAAGTCTCTGATCAGTTCAATGGCAGCCAGTGTGACTGCAGAGGGACACGCTCAGTGCAAGGGGTCCTCTTAGAGGGATGGAATTGAAAGGGAACAGACTTTAAGGAGACCTGGGGCCATTTAAAAGAAACATGAATTTTTATTAGAAATTGTGACAATTTTCGGAAGGGTGCTTAATATATGTTGTTACTGGATCTGGTGAAAGAAAACTAGAGACAAATAAGGCAAAAGTTGTCTGCAACGTCACCGTGTCCAGAGAAGGACGACGAGGCTGGTGAAGGGGCTGGAGAATAACTCCTACGAGGAGCGGCTGAGGAACCTGTGGTTGTTTAGCCTGGAGAAGAGGAGGCTGAGGGGAGACCTCATCACTGTCTACGGCTGCCTGAAAGGAGGCTGTGGCAGAGCGAGGGTTGATCTCTTCTCCCAAGTGACAGGTGATAGGACAAGGGAAAATGGCCATAAGTTGCACCAGGAGAGGTTCAGACTGGATGTTGGGAAGAATTTCTTTACTGAAAGGGTGGTCAGGAACTGGCACAGCTGCCCAGGGAGATGGTTGAGTCACCATCCCTGGAGATGAGTGAAAAAAAAGGGGTAGATGAGTTTTTTGAGGTACATGGTTTGGCAGAAAATGGGTGCAGGTGGACTCGATGATCTCCTAGGTCTTTTCTAAGCAGAAGATTCTATGATTCTATGATTATCTAAACTCTCACAGAGCACTTTTTCATCACAGATCTCAAAGCATCTTAAAAATGGAAGATAATTACCAGACACCTATTACACAGCTTGGGAAACCCAGGGAAAGAGGAAATGGTATTTACCTGTTCTCATGCAAACTGAGTCTAAAGCTGGAAAAGATGGATTTCCTAATTCAATACATGTCTGCTATCACGTGACCTGTCAGTCACAGTTGAATGAACTGTAAAATACAGAACAAGATGTTGAATATTTGAGTCATGTTTAGAATATTTGAATTTATATTTTTTTGCCATTGATATCTCTTCTTACTGTACCCATCTGCCTTTCATTTTCTGCTGCCTGTGTGCTATGCTTTTTTCATATTCATGACATAATTTAGCTCTGCTGATGTTTTTAAGGAAGTTATTCAATTTTTGTTCTGTTTTCCTTTGATGATTCTGTACCAAAATCAATTATAAATATCAGAAGATGTTGAGTTTTTAAAATACAAATTATAAGCCAAATGCTTTACTAGAGAAAACTGATTAGTATAAAGTAGCTAGAAAAATGCCTATTTATCCTAGCAAAGACTTTCACTTTTTGATCATTACTAGTGCCACTATCATTTTCAGACTCCGTTTCTGCAATGAAAGCTTTCATGTAGAAAACATGCCTTTTTGACAGTTTAAGACTCCCAGTGCTGTTATTTCTTAGTGGCAGAGCAGGCTATGCTGCTCCCTTAAAGGGAACTGATGGACTATTGCAAATGCAGACACAGAGTAAATGTTTTTTCAAAAGGGAAAATATGGATTGTAATTGTAATTTGTTAGAAGCTCTTAACACTCCTTATTTTAGTGAAAGGACACTGATCTAGCCAATGTCACAAGACATGCTCCCTATGTATATAGAGCATGCACCTAGACCACACTGTATGTTGCACAGGAGTACAACAATTCGTAATTCAGGAATCTTTAATTAAAGGCCATGGCATGATGAAAATAGCTCATCTTTTTTGTTTGTTTGTTTTTCTCCTGTAGCAGTTTTCCCTGAAATTAGGAGGAGGGAAATGGGTAAGGCAGGCAACAATGCCTCTAGCAGGTTGTGCTGACTATGCTGCATCGTGTGTGTTTCCTTAGTCATTGACGGTTAGGGGCTGGTATAGATAGCTGATCCTGGAAACATTATGGATAGCAGGAGGCTGATCACGGTCCTCCTCTCTGGACCACAGCAGTCAGTGATGCATATATGCTCCCAGATAACATGCCCTCCTCAGTCCTTTTGCCTGTGGAGGAGAATGATGATGGCAGGAAGAAATGTCACTCTTGTTTCAGCCTGCATCTGTTGGATTGAGGTGAACCTTTTTTTAATAAGGAAAATTTCTCCCAAGAAGCTGAAAATTGTTTGGTTGAAATCCTATTTTTTCCTTAGAAAATGAGTTCTGCTTAGTCAACCAGTTAGAACATACAATGAATTTGACAACTCCAATCCTTTTTGTGCAGGCAGGTAGGTGCATCAATCCTTTAGTTTGCTGTTTACTCTGTGCTCCTAACAAACACACTGAAGGGACAGTGTGAATTGGACTCAATTGCTGGGTGTGAATTACAGCAGGAGAGTGTAGGTGAGGCTGGAGTGAGGGGTTAACAGCAAATGACTGACAATAGGCTTTGGGCAGCAGCAGTCACTCATCAGTGAATTAAAAGCATTGAACTAAGGAATTGAACTAAACCTTCTGTCACTTTGGAATGCAGAAATACTTATCTCCATCTCCTGAGTGAGAGGGTAGTTGTAAGAAGAAATTACACCAGCCCTTGACCCTTGGACTTAGCAAGAACATCTGAGTTCTTATAAGAGATTTCACTGCTAGCACCTTTGATATTTAATGTCTGTGATAATCTGAGTCAAATTTTCTGTCCTTATTCACTCCCAGAATTTTCCCTACATAATGAATATTGTCAGGATCCTGTGTTTTTGCAGTGCTAAATATTAAGGAATACATCATTGCATTTAAAGCAGCAGTTTGTGATTCAACAAAATTCACCTTTAAAAAAAAAAAAACAGAAAGGGCCTGGTTGCCTGTGGGTTTTTGAAGGAGTTACTGAGGCTTCAGAAAACGTTGCTAGGTTGAAATTTGCCTTTGTTGAAAATAAGTTGATATTGATTCAGTGCGATGAAGCTCTCCATTAGTGTTCAGGAATTCTTTAGCCTTTTGGCAAGTGAGCAAAGCCATTTGCTTACTAGGCCTCTGGAGCAGGCGCTTTTGTTCTGCCTGGTTGGCAGGATACCAGAGCAGTAGCACATAAGCAGGGGGTATGGATTGAGCATGAAGAGAGAATAGATGGAGTTTTCACTCTTAAGGAAGGAGAAACACACGGAAGCACAGTGGCCCGAGCAGATGGAAATTGGTACATGGTGGAACACATAGTAATGGGGACCTATAGTAATTTGTCCCCATACTCGCACAGCTATGCATAGCAGCTAAAGAAACAGGATGTAGAAATCCCTATGGTATATATTCATTCATTCTCTAAATATTTCCTCATATTTAAGAACATGGTTTAGAAGTCTCCTTCCATTTTTTTTATTCATCCTTTTGCAAAAGAAAATGACTGCTTTGCTTTTCCCATTATCCAGTTTGTCATCTTTCAACTATTTTACTTTGTACTTTATAATGCATAAAAACTAAATACAGTAAAAACTAAATGTATGTAGTGCAGAAAATACAGAGGATGTCAAATAGCTTTACATAAAATAATATCTAGGAGCTTTAAAACTGAGCTGCATTTAAGGCTGGAAAAAGCCAGCCTAAAAAGATAAGATTTCAATTTTGTCTTATATGAATTCACTGAATCTGCATTTCTGATGTCAAGTAGCAGTGAATTCCATAGCTCTTACGAATAGCAAGCAAAAGCCCTGCAGCTATGAGAATTTAATCTGAATCTTTTATTTTGCATGTCTGGGATTTTTTAGAATACATTTCTTTTCATATGTTCTGAAATCTTTGTGGATTTTCAGTCTTATGACTTGCATGGTTATTTATTCCTGCAATTGTCCTTACATTCCAAATCTCTAAGTGGAACAGTCTTCTGGAAAAATATTGTTAACATGATAAATAGCTTTGAAATGACAGCCGTGATTCATTGGAGCAGAATACTTTTAAGTGGAAAAGTTCCTTGCTGCACTGCTTTCTCTTTGAAAAAAACCTAGCGATTCAACAGAAGTTGTGGTGCACGTGATGAATGCATAGGGACACACTTATAATTATGCATCAAGAAAAGAAATATAAATGAAAGGACATCAACCAGGAGTTTTCAGTTCTGAGACTACTGGTAATACATAGGGTCATTAACCCAACATGCAGTGTTCACAGATGAGGAGTTGATAGGAAGAATGACTTCATGCTTAAGATTCAGGAGATGTACATTCATTCCTTGGCATTTTCTATCCTCCACTGCCAGTTGCAGTTGTCCAACAGTTCTGTTTTTTTCTGTCTGATATGCTTCACTTACAAACTTCCTGGGGCAATGGAAGTCTCCTCCACTGTGATGGCAGGATGGCAGTGAGGGTAGGGCACAAATTAAGAATTTCCTTCAGAACTGTTGACATGACTACAATGAAGTAGGTTAATACGATGATAATGGATGGTAGACAACACACTGGACTGACCTTATGTTTCTGTTACTATGATATGCTTCTCTCTCTCCTTCTGGCAGTAATCCATGTGTAATTTCAGGGAATGTCTACATTGCTATGAAGACAGAGCATTGCATTTTTCCTCTCTGGGACATCTAGTTTAACTGTTGGTTGAACATATTGACTGAACTGAAAGGAGCACATGTACACATGAATTTGGTGTCACAGCCATGGGTTAATCCATCCACAGAGCTGATGGCCTCTGCTTAGCTAACTTTATCATTGCAGCCAGCTGCAGGAGACAAATGCAGTAGCCAACAAGGGTCTAAATTCTCAGAAACATCTTTCTTATGCTTGTATGTTTCCATCTGCAGCCATGAGTGCTATCAAAATGGTAAGAACTCCTCACTTGCTTGTGTTATTCAGTCCAGAGAAGAGGGAATAATAAACCACTTCCCTTCTTGCCCCAGGCCATGTGCTGGCAGTGTTGGAGGGGTTTCAGTGAATGTGGTGAGGTTAGGGACTGGAGAACAACTGCTCTCTGCAGCGTGCTTGCCAGGTACCGGCAAAGGTCCAGGTAGGCATTTGTGCCAACTGTAATGCTTTGCAGAGAGGAAATACTGCTCCTGGCATAGACAGAATATGTGTTGGGCACATGGTTACTAAAGGGCAGATGCACAGGGCATTTTTCAACTTGGCTGGCTCTTCCAAATTTCCGGCAGCTGTTATTAATATTTGAATAACACTACTAGCGTGGTCAATTTGGACTCAGCCGAGCTGTCTTTTCTGATTTTTGGTGTGTGAACTCCTAAACCATGTGCTTCTTTACTGCCATGTTCAACCTCCCCTCGAGTCAGTATGGAACTGAGAACATGGGTATCGTTTCCTGGGCATGGCTTAGAGCAGGCTTGGGTTTGCTCTAACATCTGTTAACAGGAGCCTCCAATTCCCTGCTACCTTCCCAGCCCAAACCCAACATCTGTTCTGGTGAGCACGTCTAGTGAGATGCCACTCGCAGTCCTTGCCAAAGAGGAACAGAAAATATGCTCTATAAAGTGCAACATTTTCCAATTTTGCTCCTAATAGGGGAGAGTGCATTTCTGCTTCTTTTAATTGTAAAGTCCTAGGAAACGTAGGCGGGCAGAAGAAAGGACAGCTGTGGTTCCGTGGCTTTGTCCTCCTAAAGCCAATTTGGAATTCCAGATCACTTACAATACCTGTTGTTTATTATAGTTCTGGCAAAAAGCTACCAGCTGAACTTCTGCCCCTTTTAAAGTTACTAACAGTCATCAAAGTCTCCTGGCATTTTCTAGAAGTTATCCTCTTTAACAGAGAGCAGCTTAAGGTATTATAAAATGATACCAGTGCAAGAAGTCACTCAAGGGTGTTCACAGATACGTGGAATTTCTTGTTCCATCTCTACTCCTCCCCACAGAAATACTGCTACCATGGGTTATTCACTTTGTGCTGTTGTAAAATGTCTTTGACTCACAAGTACACAGTATACACAAACCTGTTTCTAGGAGGTCAGAGCTAACACTGTCAAGAGAAGTGTTAGCAAGTATACAATAGGCAAGGATTTATCAGGGATGTCATAGTGGTTATAAACCTTACCCAAATTTTGTGCAATCACTTGCTACTCATCCTTTCCCTTTTCCATATCAAAGTTATATCCGAATCTATTAAACTCTGGGCAGAATACAATGTTTCTCATCTAACTGTCTTTTCTGCCTGAGCCCTGAACTATACCTACATGAGTAAAAAGTGCCCAGAAGGATCTGCATATTCAGTGCTAAATAACAAACATGTTCCAATGTGTGAGAAAAGAAAAGGGTCAAGCCACTCATAATTAGTTCTAAATTATAGTACCTTGCAGAAGCAGAACACCTGGCTTGAAGCAGGAGTGCCTGATACTGCACCTGGGTGGGAAATGGGTTTCCTAGTCTGTACTGGTTTGTAAAATTTTAGCAATAATAATTTTGAAGCAGGATGGAATTGGAAATGGAAAAATCCAAAGTGACTGAGCTTCTCATGCTGTATCATTTAAGATCCTCATTTCAATCATTTCGAAAATACTGTCAGACTATTAGACCAGGAAATGAAACTTCTTGGCAAACAAGATGTTTGCTAATTTCGGTATTTTGTGTGAGTCAGAAATGTGTGGAGGGACATGTATTGAAACTAACCCCTTCCCGTGAACTGTTTCAGATTGCATAACTGACATTTGCCAATAAAAAATGTTACCTCATAAAGTTTCTGAGCATATCCAAAAGAAAAGGCATTAGAAGCTACTGCAAACCCTTTCCCACACAGCATTAAAGGCCATTGGTAACGCTGGATTTTCTCAATAGTCAACGTGATGGGTGTCTGCTTCCTTCTATGCCTAACTTCAACTAATTGCAAAATGATCACGTTCATTTACAAACCTGTGTATTTCCACATCATTTTCTTGATCATAGAGCTGCACTATCCCATTTCTTTTTATTTCATGCTTTCAGCTACTTGGTGAAAGCAAGGTGATGGAAAAATCCAGCTCTTTGAAATGTGAATATACCATCAAGAAATCAGTAAAGAAGTCATGTTTCCCTTGATAACATTTTCACACCCACATGTATTCAAAACTCTTAAAATTTTCATTTTGGTTTCTGGAAAGTACATCATAAAGTGAAAATTATGGCTACAGAATTAGAATTGTGCTGTTCAAAAATCCTCAAAGTAATTTGATTTAAATTATCCACAATTGTCTGTTTTTCTTGCTACTGAAAAACAGTGTGTCACGGGTTCTTAGTAATGCTAAATCCTTTGAGTAATGCTAAAAAGTCTTGCATGTTAGTTATTTGCTTAGTGCACTTTTGAACTGAAGCATTTAGTGTTTGAAAATAAGTACTAAATATATCATAGTTAATTGGAGAAAAAAAAGATTTTGGGAAAGAATTTAAGCTTCTGCAACAACCTAAAAGTTACAGTGAGATGTGATTTTATTGTCTTGATTTATGAGGCTTGTGTTGAATTATAATTGCATTAAATGAGCAAGATATGTTAAATGTTATTGGAAACTACTGAGAGATGAAATAACGGGAGCTAACTTCTAAGTAATTTGAAGAATGAAAAATCCTGCTTAACTAGCTTCTTTTGATCACAAGTCATTCCAGGATTTCACTGGTAGAAGTGAAAAAAAGACGTAGACCTTTATAAATTTTAGGAAGTTCTTTATTAAAATTGAAATTGCATCTAAGTAGTGTCTAAACACAAATTTACAAGGATTAGAGTGGGCAATAAAGAGTCAAAGAATTCACTGAAGGCTGAATGACATTTTTAGAGTGATTCTAGTTAATTTTTGGGTCCAGATCTTCAGCGATGTATCAGTGATGCAATGTGCAGAACGCCACAGGAGCTGCTCCTTGGTGAAACAAATCTCTGCAGAGAAAAGCACATTATTTTACAGGGGCTTCACCCATAGCTTGGAACTCTGTAACTTGAAATGATAAGACCAAAAGAAACATTTTATTTTTCTGGAAGCCTCTAGAGATATTTTAATGACAGTGCCTCTAAAATGAAAACTCAGGAATACTTTAAAGGGCTGCTATCTCCTTGCAGTGAAACCTGCCTAATCATGCAGTGCCCTGCAGGTGTCTGAGAGAAGTGTCTGTCTCTCTCCAAGGTGAGAGGACAAAGGCAGCCACAACACTTTTCCCAGCAGTTTCAGAGGGAGTTGGTTTAGTGCAGTAAGTTTTCCTGGTAACCGTAAGGCACTTCCTCTGTCATTCTGCAGGAAGCTAAAGAGAGGTGACACTATGACCACCAGGTCATTTATATCTTTATTTATCTTCCCCTGTCCCATTGTCATGTCTCTATTTTGTTCCATGAAGTGAAGTTCTAGCAAGAGGATTGCTGTGCACATTAAGCAATGTTTGTGCCTTGTGTATTATCAGGCCATGTGGCAGCTTTTTACTTGATGTTTTTTTTGTCCAATAATCATCTTGGTGCTGTAGCATCAAATGCAACAGAGGGATAGTGTCTATGCTCTGGCCAGGCCTTCCTGCCAGGCTGTTCCTGCTCTTGCAGTCCCTGTAGAACCCGTGCTATGGCTCTGGGATTTCTAAGTTCTTACTCAGAATGACTTTGGATCTGATTTCTTCTGCACGGGGAGGTGTATGGGGTGTGTGTCATAAAAAGCATCTCGAGCCACTGAGAGATAATGAAACAGAGAATACTATCAGGAGTTAAAGCTGTCTGAGTTTTTCATCTCCAAATGTGTTTTCTTTGTGGAGTTATTTCCAGTAATGACACATGGTGGGTGGTTGGTTGTGTGTTCACCTCCCCAATTAGTTGTCTTTGCATGAGCTCCTGTTTTATCAAATTAAATAGAGCAAAACTCGAGACAGATGCTACCTGCTGGTCAGGATACTGTTACGTATGCCACGTGAATGCTATCACAAAACCACAGAGGCTGAATGATACAGATTGTGGTTTTGTTACAGCTAGACCAAAAAAATGATACTGATCTAAGTTGTAGCAGCAAAATATCTATTCACTCATCCTCCCTTACAGAAGTGATCACAAACTGAAAATATTCAGAGCTGAGTTTAGTATGTCGTTCTTCAAAGCCCTTGCAGTTGTTCCAAGGACTATTGGATATTAGAATATACCAACTTGGCATAACCCAGCACGTAGCATTTCTATCATCAAGAAGTTTACCATGTAAAAAAAAAGGAGTTATGAAACAGAAACTATTCTGGAAAAATGGGTAGTAAGATTATGGCACAAGTTATTCCTCATCTCATAATTCAACATCTTTCTAGGACAGAGCAGATGAGATGTAGTGTGCTCTGTGTCAGCTCCTTGAACGCGTGCACCAGTATTTCTCCTTTCTGTATGGCTTTGTAAGTCCATAGAGCTTCTTCTGTGTGCCTCTGCTCTGAGTGTGTAAAACGACTGAGCTCACAAATAAGTTAATACTATGTCCAAACTTTCAATAAATATGTAGAATCTTCTATAAGATTTGTTTCAACAAAAGGCTTAAAAGCATCCATCTCTCCATCAGCACAGATTCCCCTTTCCATTGTGTGTACATATAAAAACTGTTTAAACCACTTGTTATGTCAAGGAAGTGGAATGGAAAACAGAGTGTGAAGACTGTTCTCTCCATATGTTAAGAAAAAATCTGCATCAGGCAGTAAAGACTCTGGTAACAGGAAAATTATCTGAAGTTATGTTGCAAGGTAAAAGATGAGTCTGTGGCTGTGAAAACAAACTAAAAAAAGAGAGGAGATAAAATACTCTTTACAAGGCAAAGACATAGTACCATGATGCCATAGTTTCTTGAAGGATTGTGGTGATGGAATTTTGAGGACTTGGGAGCTGGCCAGCTGACATCGATATTACACAAAGTTCTCTCCCAACTAACCGTATAGAATGTAGCTCTGACCAGGACAGAACCCAGAGAATGAAGGGTCAAAAAGTCTGAATTACAAAAATGAGAGATTGTATTACCCTGAGGAGGAGCACAGTGTTTGCCACAGTGGAATATGCAGCCTAGGGTAGGAATCCCCACTCGGAGCTTTAACACTGGAGAGCTGTAAATAAACACTTGGAGAATATACTTCATCGGACATTAATAATGCAGTGCCTAAAGTATGTTGGATGTCCTTTAAATATTACATGTGAATACCAGGCCTCTCTTGTAATAATTTTAGAAAATATCCATAATCTTGTCATTTAACAGCAGAACAAGTTTTCTGGCCTTTTCATCTTTTCTTTGTGTATTAGGAGCTGAGAAATGTGGACATTTTCCACATAAAAATTGCATTTACTGTTATTATTACCCTTGCAGCTGTGTAAGTAACAGTCTACTTGATTTCAGAAAAGTAAAGTGAATTAAGAGAGGATGAAGACTCAAGCATAATAAAACTACTTTGGAGTCATTAAAAGATATAAATATAGAACAACTCTCAGGTCTAATCCGGGTCTGGCATCAACGGTCACAGCTCCAACCTCTATAAGAATTGCCTCTATAAGAAAGTGTTAACTTTGTCTATCAGTCAAAATTTGGATTGATTATAAAATAGCTTTAGACTTTGGAAAATAACATTAACAGTGCAACAGGATCATTGAACCATTAGCACAAGGTTCTTGTCCATGTGATTTCCACTGATTTATCTCACAGTTCAAAAGAAGCATTACTGTGCATGCAGATGGAGAGTACCCAGTTTTGTACAACATATAGAATGAGAAACAATTCTGGTTCGCTTTTCTACTTCCAAAATTTGCCCTAAATTAAAGAAAAAAAACTTAAGGAATGTTTGAACAGGAAAAATAATTAGAGGATTTCATTTCCTAGGGAGAAATGTGTACACTTCCAGCTAGCATCATTTGGACTTTTGAAGTACGCTTGCAAGAAAACAATTTGTTCTTTAGATATTAAAAGATACTCAACCTGTTACTGTCAAAAATACAAGATGGGCAAGTGACACCATGCCTGAGCTAAGTGGATAGATAAAACAAGCATGGATTTCCTTTTTGTTCAGTTTATCCCATGCCTTTTATATTGCTAGATGGTAAAGGTCATGGTGAAGGCTGAATCTTTCCTTTGATATTGTTAAAGCAGTGCTTAATTAAATTAATCTGGGATATATTAAAAGAACGCAGTGCTACTCTGCGATACCACTGCATTCCCCCTATACTAGGGACTGACAGACTTTCGATCTGATACTGAGACATAATGATTATCTTCTTTCTTTCTGACTATTCAGTTTACATCCAGTTGTACTCATGTTTTCTCTGTGTGATACAGTCAACATGCTGTTTATTCGCTTAGCTATCCATACAGATCTGTATATCCACTCGGTGCTGTGGCTGCAGAGCAGCATTTTCAACGTAAATTGTAACGATCCCATTTCAGTAGTGGAGGGGAGAGAAGCAAGATTGGACTGGGGATTAGGAGAGCAAATTCTCATGTCTGCCCTGATACAGTGTGTAGCTACAAGCAGGTCACTTCACCTCCGTGTCCTCCTTTCCTTTTTACTTGCTTTGACATGCTTCGTAGCAGGGATTGGCCCATTCCTGGAGACCCTGTGAAGCCCCTGGTGTGATTTGCCCTGATGCTATCTCTTGATATCATAAGAGGGGCCTGAGGGCACTGCCCTGATGTTTCTGCTGAACCACCACACAGCAAATAGGAGGCTGAGCAGGTCAAGCCAAAGGCTCAAACCACAACGGCTCCATTTAGCACCCACAAGTTTAAATCTCACTGATGCCAGCTATAAATAGAGCCTTTTGCACCCCAGTGGGGACGAGGGAGCTGTGCAACAAGTACCTCCTGAACATTTTGTAATCTTCAGAGTAGGCTGTGCTAATGGGGGGTTGCGGCCCTATTTACTGCTTTCTGCTTTATCTGCTCTGAGAATAAACAAATACGCTGCACACACACACTGAAAGCAGAGAAGGTTCTGCGGGAAGCTGTTTGGTGTGGAAGTCATAAATCACATAAGAAATGAATGTCACTTCCTTGGTCTGTGTTATATGAGGGCTCCCTTAGATAAGAAATGTTCCCAAAAAGAAGTTAAAAATGGCTTCCTATGGCCAAGACTGCTAAAATACAACATTTTCCTGTGGAATAGGTGGGCTCTGGCAGAGCTCCTGTATTTAAGTTGTCACTGAAGGCAGGAGAATGCACATGAAAACTGGGGGAATGGTAATGCAGAGAAGAAGAGGAAAGCTGGAAAGAAGAAAGAAACCCACACAAAACTCGAGCTGTTAATCACATCCCTATGTTGATAAAATATTTATGAGATCTCATTCAATTAATTAGAATAAACTATGTAACACTGCAGGAAACAAATTGAAAATTTAATAAAGTAAGTTCACTTCCAATTTCTTTTGAAGAAAGAAGCTAATTATATTTAGTTCTGTAATTATAACTTTAATTAAAATATAATGCAAAATATTTCATAAAGTGAAAACAGTTCTGTATTAGAAAATGGAACCTTTAAGACAACTTGCTCCTCAGACAAAAATTCATAACAATTTCAAATGAACATTTTAATATGCCTGTTTCTAAAATCTTTTTGGGGTCACTTTAATACAAATCAGTCTTATAAATCCTCATTAGTGTTAGCTTTTATTTAAAATATCATGTGTTACTTTCCTGCCTCTGTCCAGAAATGTTTCTTTCTATGTATTAAGGATGTATGTTTTACACACTGTACTATTTAAACCAGAGACAGATGCCTTATTTACACTTGCTTATACAGCCTACAGAACCCAATTTTTATTTAGAGAACAATTTCAAAACACATTTTAAAGTACATCCACATAGCAGCTGCCTTCACCTGAGCAACAAGGGAAGAGAGCACCTCAGGCAGAGACATCCAGGCAGGCAGAGGAAAATTGCAAGGTCTAGCAATATAAAATGAGAACACTGACAAAATGACCTTTCGTCGATGTTTTTGATGATGATTTAATAGCAACAGAGTCTTCTAGGCTTGTGGAGAATGAATTTGTCTTTAGGACTAAAAAAATAATTTTACAAATGATTTCTAATGCTTGGTTCACCAGGGAGTCTGGGAGGAATGTGCTGTTTGTTGATTCTCAGAGTTTATCTGAATCGTGTTTGAAGTCTGGCTGCATTTCTCCCACTTTGTTGGATTCCAATTCAGCCAAGCTCACGTCTATTTTCTTTTAAAATAGAAACCCTAATTAGATGTTTAAATATATTTTTAAATAATTTTACCATTGAGTCCTATTCTCAGTGAAGTCATTCCAGTCCTGGACCTTTAACTTTTCTATAATGTCCAGTAGGAAAACTGTTATGCTGGTGCATGACCCTCAAATCTTGTCCCCCATGCAGCTTTAGATACGTGCTCTGACTGGCTGGCTCACCTCTCTCATCTCTCCATCCCTGACACATTCCTACCAATTGTTCTTCATCTCTCAGCATGCACACATTCCCTCCCTGCTGGCTCACAAGCTGCAGCTCCAGCTGACCAGTGGCAGTTCAGGATCACCCAGCCTCTTGCATACAAGGGACTTTCACAGTCTCTCTGGAGCATCCTACTGGCAATACATCTGTCTTCCCACCTACCCACACAACTGGAAGACCCTCACATGCCGGGCTCTGACCCTCTCACGTTTTGCTTCAGAATGGTAGCCAGTCACCATCATCAGCTTGTTACCGGCTGATGCTCAAACAGCAAGCCTTGCTCAATAACCATGGGAGTGCTGGAAATGCTCCTCTGTCCTTCTCATCTACTTGTTTTATTTCAGTGCTGTACATGAAATTACATTAGAGAGCCTTCTATACAGGGCCCACAGCTGTGCTCAGTGGTACTTAGCATGATCAACATCACTGTAGAATAACACAAATTCTAGTCACTAGTGGCTTATTTGACATGAAGTGATGTGGGGTTTTGAAAGAGGTAAATTATATAGGTGTTTGCCTGTATCGGACCACCTCTCTCAGCTACATTAATGTGTGTATGTTCTGCTGTCCTCTTCTCTTAAACAGTTAAATTCCTGTTAATACACAAAGGAGAGAAGTGTGCACATGGAAGAAGTGCACACAAGGAAAATGAAAATGGAAAAAAAACCCTGCTTAATCACAACATTGTTAACATACTATGGTGATCACTAATGACATCTGCTACAAAGGTGCTTCTTGCTTCTTTTCTGGCCAGAGGAAGTGAGTCACCAGCTTTGCTCAGTCTTAATACCAATCCTAGTGACACACCTACTCACCTAGTGCCACCATTATGAGAAGGAAGAGAGGATCTGACCTCAGATCTTTCTGACTTTCACCTATGTGTGTCACTGCTATAAAGTTGCTTAACTATTGATTTTCACTGCTAACAAAAACTCCTTCTGCTCTTCCCAAGCAGATCAGATGTAAAGAGAGTGAGTCAGTTAGAGTGGTGCTAATTGAACAAAACAGGAACCCAAAATAGAACTGTTTGAAGGAAATGCTGGATTGACATATGCTGTTTTCGTACATTTGTTGAACATTATTGAGCATTTCTAGTGCAGTAATCAGAGAGTAGGAAAATATCTGGGAGTGTTTATTTGATAGAGTTTACATTACACAGGCTGCAATACAGCCAGAGCAGAATTCTGTGATCTTTTTCATCCTATTGTTCACTTTCTTCTCCTCTTTGATAAGGAAGTTGTTAAGTTCAAAAATGACTGCTGAGTGACCAGAAACTGATGTTTTGAAGTCTGTCTAGTGAATAAGAAGTACAGTAGCAAATGGAGTTCTCTCAGAGTGGATAAGAGGCTGGGATGCTATTGTTGAAGAAGCTGCAGAGTTGACTCCTTTACTGACACCATGGCAGTGGATGCTTTTATCTCCCACAGTCTCTGGTTTGCTTTGCCTGTCGAGTTAGTTGGGGTGGTGGTCATTCGTCCCCTACGCTATAAAGCCCTTTGTCCACCAGCTCCTTTTGTGATGGAATTTCTCCATCTCAAGGTGAGCAACCAAAGGCACTTGCTCAGATGTAGGTCTTTTAATCCCTGTTTGGCAGAACTAGGCTATCCGGTGCAATTTCAACATCTCTGCAGACCTGGAAAGCTGAAGATCTGGGATGGCTAGACTCATCCAGGTGAAAATCAAAACTGAACTAAACTGAAACAGGACATAATTTGTGCAAATCAGTAGTATCCCCACTGAAGTTATTGGAAGTACTGCCATGTGAAATCTAAACTTATCCTCTTAAAGCCATGGTGTCTACTTTCGTGTAAAAGTAACATTAGAACATGCTTACTTGCTACCAGTACAGAAACAATATTACTCAACTCATGCTTTGTGTCTTTGCTGCCCAAGTGCACTGACTGGACCAAAGAGGCCAAGCTCATTTGGGTGAAGGTAAATTCTTAAGAAAAATCTTAAAAAACAGTACTTGATCAAACACCCACTTGGGTTGAAATGAAGTTTTTGGTTTTTTTTCCCAGATTAGTTGAAAGACAAAATCTATTTCTTTGAAAGGAAAGATTACTATTTAATATTTTATTCTTTCCAGTGCAGATCTGCTCCAGTAGCCCTCATTACTTACCAGACTGAACTACAAGAACTTAGCATGCTCAGCAGAGAGTTGGGTGATCATTTACATTGAGTAGTTAATACAGAATTATGTATTGTATCTTTGTCATGGTGAGATCAAATCCTCTAATCCAGGCAAAAATTTATGCTGGTTTTTTTAAGTGACTTAAGGGAATTAGGCACTCCAATTAATTACATTTGGAGAAAGATGTGATTTATATTCTTATTTCTGTCAATATTGTAGTGTACTGCAGAAACCATCTGTGAGTGAAGATTGTCTTCTCATTGGTTTTACGGGTTTGATGCACAGAGACCCTTCTGAGGTGTTTGCCACCTAAGTGTCATCGTTAAACTAAATTGAATACATTGTGATGTCTGCCATGAATCTGCTGTACATATATTTTCACTTTCTGTGCATCTTTCTCTGCTCTGATATTCTGTCTGTTTGGTTTAGGTAATTTCTACAATCTCTTCAGGAATTAACTTTTGTGTTACATCTATATTGTACCTGGAATAAAGGGGTGTTATTCTCAATGGGAGCCTTTCCACAGTATCAACTTGCAAATAAGAATTTAATCTGTTACATTTCTGACCCTGTTGTTATCAATGTTTCTATGCATCCAAAGAAAAACTAATAACAAAGGGAACAGACTCAGTTGTCATACAAGAGATGTGAATACTTAAATAGCTGCCTGCTCCCTTTCATATTTTTAAGACTTAAAGGTTCATGTTTTTTTTTCTCCTGCCTATGTTAAATGAAAACATCTTTACTTGATATTCATCATCCTGAAATGGCCATTTCATAACCTAGACAACATGAATAAAAGTTATTATTCTTAGTCATTAGTCACTCAGTCAGGGAAAAGAGAAAAATTGAACGTTTTAGAGCATTTTACTTTTCTGTCATTTTAGAGTAAATGACACTCCTAAATGATGGCCAGTCAAACCTACAGAATCTATTAGTAACTTGATAATAAGTGTGAAGGGATGCTGGGACCCAAAGGAGTCTTAAAGTCACATTTATCAAGCGTGTCACATCATTGCTACTGGTAATAAAACCTTTTTTTGTTTTATGCTGCAGCATCTATAGAGAATAATTTTTTTTGTGCTATAGCCAAAAGTGATATTGCCACATTTATCACACTGTTTGATATGAAATAGCCTAAAAACATGGGAAATTGGCTGTCGTTATTTGTTTCTTCTTTTTTTTTTCCTAATCAAGGATCCTGTTACAGTGGTGGGAAAAGTTTTCCTTGTCTTCAAATTAAGGCACACAGACACACAACAATTGTTACATTTCTTCATCAGAAATCTAACCCTTTGTTTCTATCACTGTCTTAAAGCTTTAGTGTCCTTTCAAGGAGAATATCTGTGATTAATACCTTTCATTTTCATTTTGATTGTCCTTCTGAAAGGAAGATTCAGTGCATTTGGTTTACTGTTACAACCTTTCCTGGCAAAGTCTTCATTGGCTGTAGTGAAAATTCTGTGTGCTTGATGCACAGATTTTGCAAGATGATGACTGGGTCTTAGCTTCCAAGTGTTAAAAATAATAAAGTCATCAGTTGCCTGTGAAACTGAGAAAATAATTTGGTTTTTCCTCTTTATTCAGTCTTTTAAATAAGGTAATTTAAACAAGGACAGGTCATAAAGTGCAACTACAAAGGTCTCTGTGCTACAGTACTGTTGTGGAAACCCCACAACAGTATCTGCTGATGAAAGTCATTTTCCCTGCTGATGTTGCTACTGATGTTTAAAACTAAGTTCTTTTGGGGGGAACTTTTGAAATATGTAGATTATTTTTTTCAGCCCTGAAAGACACAGTGAGACCAAGCTAAACTTTTTAGTCTAACTTGGCTGGTAGCACCATGGGAAACTACTGCCAAGCTGTTTATGAGCTCAGTCAGTGGTTACGATAGACTCTGCTCTTCCTTAAAGAACCTAACTGGTAGCAGTAACTAAATGTTTAGAGTGAAAACCAAAACAAAACAAAACAAAGCCTAGGAGAGCTTTTGTTCTTTTCAGCTGACTTCCTTTATAGTAGAAATATCAATCAGTTACTTTTGAGTGATGGGTCAGCCAGTCATGGCCTTGTGCTCTGTGTCTGCTATACAGCTGCTGCAAATTTGCATGGGAAAGGTTATGCATTTTGTTATGAAAGTTTAAGGCTAGGATAGGCAAATGCATCACAGGAGCTTCGTTAATAGCAGAGGAGAAACAGAACACATTTATCATATTGAATTCTTTCCCACTGATATTCATCATTTGCATGTACAAATGCCACCTGATTTTCTCCCTCATAAAGCCCGCATGATGTTTTCCTTTTTTCCTGTTGTTATTTTGGTTTGGATTTAAATCTGTCACTTCTGAAAACTTATCCTTTTTAAGCCACACTGCACTCTGGAGGTTGAAAGAAATGGGACTTTGAAGGACTGAGGAAGGTAAAATACTCTTTTTTTTTTGAGTGTTCTTGTGCAGCACGATGGATTTAATAATTACCCAAGCCTATTCTTGGTGGTGGGTTTGCTCTTTGAAGCTGAATTCTACACTAACCATTTTTTTCAAACTATGGAATTTGTCATATTGACTGGCTCTGTTAAGATCTGGCATGTCTTATTAACACTCTTTAGCAAAGCAACCCACTCTTTGTCGGAAGCACTTGGCCAGGCAAGACTGAGCAGCCAGAGCAACCTTTACACTTCTGAGGGGCATCATGGTGCCAATATTGTGAATAGCTCTCTGCACTTCCTTCACATTAGTCTTATTCAGTCTTTAGAATGTGCTGACATATCAGCTGACTCCACGGGACATTCAGCCCAGTAAGAGTATGATGGTGTGACAGCTTAATTCAGGTTTTCAGAAGTTCATGGAGCCAGACAATAAAAAAGGCACATCATGCAGAAATGCAGAAAGGTACCACCAATGTGGAATTACTGTACCATTAGAATGGATGGATGCATTAAACCAGGTGAACAGCTTATGCCTTCCTTTTCCTCACTTCTTATGTTATTACTTCTGGTTCTTTACACAGCAGTTAAGGACTTGCACATGAAGTAAGCTGTCGCTTTGAGGTCAAATATATCATTCATAGAGTATGTTGCTATGGAAAGGCTCTAAATAAATAAAATAATTTGCAAATAACACTAAATTTATTGAACTCTAGAATTCTCTGTATAAAGCTGTTCAGCCTTCCAGAAGATATGACATGCCTCAGATCACTGGCTGAAACACCCAAGGGGTATGATTTGGGTTGGAAAGAACCTCTTTAGGTCTTCTAGTGCAACCCCTCTGCCATGAGCAGGAGAATCTTCAACTCAAGCAGGCTGCTCAGAGCCTTGTCCAACCTGGCCTTGAATGTTTCCAGGGATGGGGATATCTACAACCTTTCTGGCCAATCTGAGCCAGTGTTTCACCACTCTCATGGTAAAAAAAAGTATATTCCTCGTATCTAGTCTGAATCTCCCCTCTTTTAGTATAAAAACATTACTACTTGTGCTTACAGACCCTAATGAAAAGCTCCGTTCCCATCTTTGTTAGAGATTTCCCTTAAGAAAGGTGACAATAAGAGCTTTCTCTTCTCCATGCTGAACAACCCCGGCTCCCTCAGCTTCTCCTCACTGGAAAGGGGTTCCATCCCTATGACCATTTTATAAATGTCTTCATGAATAAATTCTCAAATCACCCTGGACAGACTTAATTTTTCTACATTCACTTGCCCTAACTATAATTTATTTTGGAAGCTATTTCTGACAGACATCATTTCATGTGGCCTTAGGATAAGTCTTGAGGGTGCTGTTTGCTGCCAGTGGCCATTTCCTAAGCAATCCCTACCCCATACTATGGTAGTATTTACTGATTTAATTCTGAGAAGATAATGCACACACTAGCAGACAGTTCAGCAATAATCATGTCTTGGCAGTTGTCTTTGGTCACCAGTAATGAGAGAAAAGGAATGAGCTCAATAAAATGCTCTAATTAGTTCCTGTAGATCAGAACACTTTTCAGCTGAAATAAGCCATGTGCCTTCACAGAGCTTGTGTCGTTGCACTTTTGAGGCTTTTTGTGGAAAGAAATTGCAGTATGTTTTAAGGGACAAACCAAATAATTTTATTATGCAAAACAAACAAACTGCAATAGACTGAGGAGAGGAAGTTCAAGGTTTTGTCTGAAAATCTCAAAATCAACTATGCTTGCATTTATATATTTATATTACTGGGTATTTATAGCTTGTATTTAGTTTGTCATGCTCTGTGCTATATGGATATTCTCAGACTGAATTTCTTATGCTATTTGCAAAAATTCTGCTTTTCTTTTGTCAGTCCTTGGTTTATTTCTTGCTGGTTTCAAACATCACTCTCTCTCTTATTGGATTTGAACTAAAGAAAACAACTCACTTTTGCTTTTGTTACTGTTTGCACATGAAGCTAGAGATTTTGCAAAGAATCTACAAATTTATTCTACAAGATGCCGCTACTGTTGTGAGCAAACTCAACTCAGGGTGGCACCTCCTACCTCTTGCCTTAAGAATGAGTTGTGAATCAAACTAAAGGTCCATCTAGGCCAGTGTGTTGTCTCTGACAGATGTCAAAAACTGTTAAGTGGGGAGGAGTAGAAGGGGCAAACTCCAGCTGTTCTCAGTCTAAGTACTAATTTTTTAGTAAACCTCAATGGATTTTGATTCCATGATCTTTCCAGTCTTCCCTCAAAACACCCTAAACTAGCATTCCCAATACCCTTTGACAAAAGGTTTCACAGACCTGGTTGCTTGAAGTACCTCTTAGCTTTGTTCTAAGCCTGGCTCGGGATTTCCTATTTCCCTTATTTGTTTTCCTAATTTGAAAATTGTCTATAGTGTTTCTGTGCCCTCTTTCCTTCTCTCCCTCTTCTGATAGTATCTAGCTCTTTATACTGCTCTTAATTCCTCAAGTCCAGCCTCCTCCAAAAACTCTAAAACTCTACTTGGAATTAGTAACCAATAGCCTATGAACATAAGATCTTCAAAAGTAACTTGCTTAGGTGCTTCTGTGATAGTTGTAATAGGACGTGTATTTAAGTAGGAAATGTGAAGTCTATGTGTTTGAGGGTTGTCATTCCACTAGGACATGAGGAATAAGGTTAGCTTGTTCCATGCCAGTTTATTTTCTGTCACTGAATGCACAGGAATTAACTTATTAGCCATTCAAAGACTATCATGAGATATTTCAGAAAAAGATTATTGGAATGGCTCAGCAGTAGTAATATTCCAGGCTGAGATGCAAAGTCAAATACAAAAATGTTTCAGCTTTAACTAAAATCTTGGAAAAAACATCGTAGCTTAGGAGCTAAACTAGGCTACAGGTAATTTCTTTCCAATTACTAAGGCTTAATATTTTTCTATCTGATTCCAATAGTGCGTTTGCTTTGAGCACATACACTGCACTGTGACACTTACCAGGTCTTAATGGCATGTTGTGTTGTTGTGTATCTTTGGAAATACTAATGAGCCACTCTAGAATAATCTATTTGGTGTTATCAACTTCCTGCATCCATCTCACCATTAAAGGGCCTATCCTTGGTTTTTAATCTACGGACACTGTGCACCCCAAGGATTTTGGTGTGACTGTGAAGTCTGCAGGAGCAGAATTAAGTATTTAACTGTCAAAAGGGCTAAATGAGTAGTTAGCCAGCAGGAGTGCACATGGAGGCTGCAAAGGCATCCACACAACAATTAGGAAAGGGGAGATAAACCAGAAGTTGCGAGTTGACTGCCTGAAAACAAAAAGCGTAAAATTATATATGAAAACTCTTAGCATCGCAGAAATCATAACCCCAAAGCCACTAGAGGAAAGATATAGATGTGGGCTTTCATTTTATGCTTAACAGTCAGTGAATTCTTTGGATTCCTAGGTGTTATGAAAAATACAAACAAGAAGCTGAACTTTGACACTAAATATAACAACAACAGAGGGAAAGTCATGATGCTCACTGTAACACAGAGAAGCTTAAAATTTCTGTTGAAGTTACTTTTCGTGGTCACTTGAGTAGGGGAGACAAGCGGTCAGGAAGTGTCTGAAAGGCAGCAAGCCTGTGTTGTTTCACACCTCTGTCTGCAAAGTAGGTGTTTTGTCTTCAGTGAATGGACAGAAGGAGCCTGGTGCCCCTCTGTCTGATCTTTCCTGACTCCGCTGATATTCCTAATGTCTTTCATAGTTTGGATTCCACTTCACCACCTGCTACAGTGCAGTTCAGGTACTGAGTAGAAGGAAAGTCCAGGAACTCATCAGCATGTTTCATCAACACGTTTAATAGAATTTAATATAAAAATTAAAAATGAAATCAGATCTGTTCTGTATGTAAGATTTGTAAGTATTGTCCTTCTGTGACCAATGGGAAATGTTTTTTCTGATAGTTGGCTGAGTTTCTATTTAGTTGCTCTGGTTATCTGCACTTTAGAATGGGTTATAAAGTTTGAACATAGCAATGCTATTCAGGCAAGTGGAGACTCTCTGGATATGAACAAGTATCTGAGTTATTAAATTCTTTGTTCCTTGTGAAACTTTACATAAAAACTGATACCCTAAGCTTGCATACAGTTAAAGCTGTAAGAAGGTTAGAACAGATACCTCTTAATCATTAATTTATTACTGGATGTTTATAACTACAAGGCAAGGTTTCCTAAATGATTGGGAATTAAAGCTATCACTTACAGTTTGTTCAATTTGTACTGATAACATATCACTGTATTTATCATCCAGCCTTACAGAGAGCATTCATTTGGTAGAGAGTAGAGCCAGACTGACTGTCTTCTGGTAACGTTACGAGTGTTATCACTCATTTTTAAAAAGAAAATTACTGAATGTTTTGGCACATTCACTAGTTTGCTGCAGTCTCTTAGTACTTGAGAAACCTAAGTGATGGCGTTTCTGGGGAAATCCTGCATGCAAGAAATTCAACATTCACATCTTCTAGAAGAAGCACTTCCAGTGGTGACATTAACAATGATGCATGATACAGCAATGATAAATTAGGCATCACATTTCCTAGTCTAATTCTGAGTGATTAGGCTTTGAGAGACACCTAAATTTCTTCAGTTGTTTCTACAGCTTCTTTGTATTTGTGTATAGAAGTCTATGTGTATGTAGTTCCAAAACAAAGCTGATGAAGGTGGGAGGAATATAGAAAGATGGAAGAATAATGTTTGCAGGAAAAGAGTTGAAAAAATGAGAATTTCAGTTATCTGGACAGTTGGATTGCGGTGGAAGGCAATATTAGAAGATAATAATAGAAGAGACATGCAGATATCAGGCAAGAAAGGAATACATTCTGACAACTATTAGAGATCTAACAGAAAGATGGCTCTGAAAAGTAAAGTTCTATAGCAGCATCTTCAGTTTATTCTGTAAAATGTGGCAGGTAAGACAGAATAGGAAGTGGATGCTTTGGTACAACGTTTCTAAAAACTGTCTGGGACTGGAGATCAGGATGGGGATTGTTGAGGAGATTTTTTTCAGATCTACCAACCAGATATTTGAGCCAGACATTGTACAGAAAAAAAACCAGGATGCTATTTCTAGTGGATTCATCACTTTTCCATATTACCCAAAGCCTGAATAAGCAAGTTGTCAACTGTAGCTCACAGGGACAGTGAAGAAAAGTGGAAGACAAGATTATGACAGGTTGGGATGTTAGGACTGAATACAGAAAGGGAGGACATCATGTGAACTGAATTTGAACGGAGTCCAGGCTTTGATATGCAGATGTGTCACCTCTTGATGTCTCTGCACAAAGGAATTTACATGGCCAAAATCATCTGATACTGTAAAAAATGCCCTATTACTGCACAATGGTTTTGAGAGGCACAGCGTTATAACCTTTCTACTTGGAAAGACTGATACAGTTACAGTAGCTCAAACGACCACTGTTCCCACTGCTGCAGTCATTTTTTTATCAAAAATAGAGATTTGTGCTTATCTTTCTGCATAACAGTTTATATTGTAGTGAGAAGACCTCTGCAAATTAATCATGCTTCAAAGGCCTTACCTTATTACTTTGTCCATTCATCTAGGTAAGCAATAGATGATATAATGCAGTCCCACCAGCTTACAAAGAATCCAAGAACCTGCTTTCCTAGTTGTAGGAAGAGGGCAGTGTTTCTTTCAGTTCTAAGCATTCTTTTTTTAAGAAAGGAAGGGGCAGTATGAGCAAAATATCTAAGATGTTGATCCGGAGGAGGATTTTTATCACATGTAGACATGTTTCAGATGGGATAAGAGAGAAATTCTCAGTCTTGCCCACATAGGGAAAGATCGGAAACATAGATTTAAGGGAAGAAGCACGTATCTAGCTTAAGTGCTTTTCTTGGCATTTTACATAAATTTCTGAGTGCTTTGTAGGTAACTGTCCCATCCGATTAACCCTTGGACAACTCTTAGCTACAAGTGCAGCCAAGTGGATAATTATTTAGAGCAGCCCTTTGCATCAAAACTCTTCTGCTTAGCAATGAATGGGTATCGTGTAGATACTTCAATACAGGTCAGACTATACTACTAGAAAATGTCAGATTTTAGGAATTCAGGGATATAGTCTCAAAGCATGTGAGTATTTGAAAAACTGACTCTAGTGCTGCCTTCCATCTCAGTTTCTATCACTAGTTATCCAGGGTATCTGGTCATATAAAGTCTGTCTGATATTCAAGTTTTTTTCATTTTACTCTTGAACATCTTCTCCTTTGAAAAATAGAAGTTACTGGTAGTTTTTGTGTCAGGTAAGCTACCATGTTATTTACACTAGTTTACCCTGTCCCCCTCTCCATCTAAATCGTCCCTGACATAAAGATTGCTGTTAAATAGTATATTTTTATAACTTGAAATAGGAATGATTGCTATCTGGCTAAGTAGAACTGAAATAAGATCCCACAGTTTGTGATAATAGCTTCATAGCGTGTCCTGAGGGCTGCTGAGCCACTGCAGTTCTATTGATTTCAAGATATTGCATACAAGTTCTTAAAATGTGTCATTAAATAGGGTTTTCTCCTACTATGTATTGAAAGTAGAATGTGAAACACCCCACAGGAAGCCCAAGTGGAAGGACAGCTAAGGAGGTAGATGAGTATGGCTTGAGCCACTGTAATACCGAGGACGCCCACTTTGTTCTAATGCAATCAGGTAGCAGTTCACAGGTGGACCTCTCAGTTTTGTTGCATGCCAAGTTTATACTTCTTTGACTCCTTCTTGAGATTTTTAATCCTGAAATTTAAGGGAAATTAGTTTCAGCCACTGGCTTTTGCATTGCTTTCTAATAACTGTGAAATTGTCCAGGTTCTTTGGAAATTGCCCAAGGATCATGAACTACAACAAACCTTTGGAAAATATTGTCATAAATTCCAGATGCTCTTAGGAGTGTTTCCAACAGCCTTCAGTGATAAAGCCTGGAAACTTTCCAAAGCTGGTAAATACATCTAATTCCCTCCAGGTCCAATACCTGTTACAACCCCCCCTTGTAGCCTTGAACCGTGAGCACGCTGTACTTTTTTGTTGGGTAAATCAGACTTTCCTTTAGCACATGATCAGAATGTAATCATGTTAGCAGTGAATTTTACATTAAAGAAATCCCCAAAATACTACCAATCACTTTAAGTTTATGAACCACATCTCTCAGAAATGAACTTGAGAAACAGGAATTGTATGAGAGTCAGATTATCCTTCCAGCTGCAGAGAAGTCTGCTAGCAATTGTTTTAAGCTGTTATTGGGGGATGAAAGCACTGCTTTATCTGTCGAACAGTAGTAAATGGGGCTTTTTCTTACACAGCACTTTTTTTTCCTTTATTTCTAGCCATTCACTGATTAACCGTTTATTTTAATCCAATCCTATAACGGTTTACCTCAGCTTTTCTCCTACTGCTTTTCAGTCCAGAGGCATTTTTTTCATTTACTTACATTCCCTAATACTTCCCTATTATGTATTTCCTGCTACAATGATCCCTATTGTTTTGAATCGTTCTTGATCTGAAAGGTACTGCAATTATCTCACTCACATGAGTTTCAGCGTTTATGGAGTACCAGACAGGATTGCTATTTTGTATAATAGTAGATTTTAGATATTAAATCCTTCCCTTTGACCTGTACTGGAGGGCATTCAAAACTAATAGCTGTAAAAACGTTTGGCTGTGGGCCCATGGCTGACTGGATTCTAGTAGTAACAGCTAACCAAGTCCACCTGCCCAGCCAAGGCATAGCTGAGGACACTAATATCAACTGTGACAGCTAAATCCAGTTGGGCTCTCTGTTGGGAAAACCAAGAGCAAATATCTGTTCAGCTTCAGAGCTCAGCTAAGCTGCAGCTGCCAATCTGAGGTTTTTGTCACTCGATGGGCCAACCTAAGCAGTTGCAGGCTTGTATGTGTACAAGTCTGAAACAGTAAGTAAGGCTTCAACAGTCATCCAGGGGATTAAAATTTGATTGTAAATGCACCTAGACTTTCCGGCTCTCTGTCTGATCCTCATTGATGTGTTTTCATTCTATTTGCAGGGACTCCAGAACGTCTTATGAAATAATCCTAAAACTATTTCATTTTCAAGTCACTGCATTAAATGAACCAGTCTCAGGTTGTCTAATAAACCAAAGAGAAAATTACTGAGTTGGGTGGTTCCTCACAAGCCATCCAGTTGTCCCCACAATGGTGGTATCTACCATCTGTATGATAGTGAAAAGCTGGGGGCAGTGACCTCTTGGTCAGGCAGAAGACAACTTATCCAGTTGTGTGGAGCACAATCCTGTGGTTCACATTGATAGTTTAGGAGCCTGAGCATTCGTGTAGGCAAACTTCCAAATTTATAGTCTGTGAGGGATGTTTTTCAGATCATGGGTTATCATTGGTTTCCTTCTAAAGGATTTTATCTCTGTGGATCTACATGAGATTGTGGCGAGGTTTTCTTGCTTCAGTGCCTTTTCTGGCAGAAACTTCAGGACAATAAGATGATCTGGCTGTAGTGTCATCCAGATGCTATTTTAATCTCTCCTTATAGGAGGACTCTAAAAATCACTAAATGTTAGGAAAGGAAATGATGAAAACTTGATTCTGTTAGCATAACTTTTTTAGGTGCTTTCTTTTACCTGCTTCCAATGACTCTTTGGTATGTGGATTATTAGGCTTTGAAGCTGTGTATGCAGCCTGTGATTTAGGTTTTAAATATGGACAGGCTTCAAAATGGAGTGTTAGACAGCATCAACAATGTTTGTCATCACACAAAATCTAAATTTTGTGGGTAAAAGTATTTTTTCTTGCAATTTTTCTTTAGTGTTTGTGGTGACTGTAATGTCACCATCTGTTCAAGAAGAAACAGAATAAGGTGCCAGCTCAGATGTGTCAGAGAGATTAAAGCCCTGTAATGTTCCAAAATTCTTTATTATGATAAATCTATCTGGTTTCATTTAATATGTGTCTACACGGGTTTTTATTTGTAGTCAGAATGCCCAGCTGTAAGAGTCATATTTGGGAAGCTCAAGACTGACTGGGTATTTGGGGTGAAAACTTGGCTCCAGAGAAACTGAAAGCAGGGTGTTTTCTGACTTCAGTTTGCAATGTTTCTGAAGTCAAGTCTAAAAATTATCTGCTTATTTTGGGCCTGCTTAATAAAACACTTCAGAACAGACATTGCCTTAGCAGATCAAGCTGTGTTCGGTCTAGCCCTGCATTTCAGCTGTAGCAATCATCAAACTTTAGTGCTTTGGTAAGAGTGATGCTTCTATTTTATCCTTTTCTGAGACAGACTATCAGAGACAGAATTATACTGGATGTAAGGCTTTACAGTTTGGCACATACAGTTTTCAAATCCACATTTTGTGACTAAACAATTACTTGTGTTCACTTGTTTTATCTTGTGTCTTTTGGGTGGGTGCTGACCCCTTTGAAAAATTAATCATAGATACCGTTTTCCTGCAATAACTGTTTCTATTGTTAAAATATTTATAATGGGAATTGTTTGAAGAGGTCCCTTTATGTAAAAGGATATTTTCTGAACAGATTGCACAGGAAGCAATGATTACAAGATCTATACGCAAGCTGCTTGTTTCTGTAGAAATATCCAACAGGACTGGATGTCGCCTTTGGAAACAATCAAACTAAACTGGAACCTGCAGGGGGGACCAAATCCAGCTACATTTTGACAGGATCCTCTTCTGGCATTCAGATCCATTAATCTATATAATCTGATAGTTTCTAACCTCTTCTACCCATTCAGTGTCCAAAGGACATATGAGATTTCTTCTGCCATGAAGAATCTTCTCCTCTGACAGTGAGGATTAACTGAATGCATTCCCTTGCCAAGGCTCCCGAGTTTATAACAATGTTAAATTTCAACTGACAGAGAAGAATGAAACTCTGGTAATGGTGATACTTGCATCGAAAACGAGTGTTGTCATCTCGGTGCATTCGGGAGGTCCTCAAGGACTTCTGGCTTCAAATCCTTATTAGGATCTTTCCTATTCTGCCCCGAATAGAGTCTCAGCCTGTGAGGTTAAATACATTCTCATGCCAGCATGGAGCTAGTGCAGCTACTGCAAGTTCAGAAGTAATTGTAGACATCAGAACAGGGCGTGAAGGTCTGACTGAGGAACTGTTCAGCCTTGCAGATATTTTTAGATGGCTGAACATCTCACTTAGTGTGACTTTTAGATATACTTTTAAAGAGATTTACATAGTAGTTCACTTCTGTGTGCAGAAGGAATATTTCTCAGTGTTAATGTTGCAGAATTTATAAGCAATGCCTGTGCTGAGTACCTAATGATGGAAGCCAGTGAAAAGTGTAGTGTTTAGATTATTCCAAGACTCTTCCCTAGATGTGTGTCTTACCTTGTCTTCTGAATCTGGCCATTGTTGAAGGATCAGACCTACTATACAAACACCTATTCTCCTAAATACTGACATTGCCAAATAGCAATTGAAAAGGTACAAGAAAAGAAATAGGCTTCCACACCTAATGAAGAAATGCAAAATATAGTATTTGCCAGTAAATACCTCACTAGAAGTTACCGCATGTTGTCATTCTCCTTCAATAAACAGTTTGAAATTAAAATTTGAATTCAAGAAAGGTTTAGCAAAATTGCCAAACACTGAGTAGTATAAAGATTTGACTCAAGCAGAGCTAGGTAATAAATCTGCTTAATTTCACTCTAACATATCCAGCCATCAAGTTCATAAATAGAAGCAAACACAGTAATTTTCCTTCAGGCAACTAGGCCAGTTTGTCAGAGTGCAATCTGGGTCAGAAATGGATGTATCTTGATAGCAAATACACAGTACTGAAATAGTTCCTCTTTTTGTGCATATAGCAGATTCAGCAGCTGCTCTGTGTGAGAAACCTAGCAGGTGCTCCAGGATCAGACATTATTTGGAGAAACAGTTATGTTTTAGAACAACTTGTCTCACTTTGGAGAAGAATTGGTGCAACTGAGATGATCATTCTTTCTAGCTGGATGATAGGGTTAGGACATTCCTTGGGAAAGGGATTCAGAGGGATTCAAACAGTTTGTGCAGTTTGGAGGACATGAATGCTCCTGAGACACTGCATTGTGGAAGATGTCAGTTCAGCAACTCCTCTATTAAAACAAACAAACAAACAAAAAACCCCACAGTAGCAACGCTAATAAAGTGCATATATCTATGAGTTTTGGTATTTAAAGTTCAATCTGAAATATAAAGCATTCTTCAATAGCTTACATTAAATGTAATGTAATGTAAATTCAAATCCAGATAGTCTGTTATCTCTACAAAGTGGAAATAGGAGATGATAATCTTCAAAATCCTTAAGGCTACTTTTTTGAGAATTTTTAACCAAGAGCTTAATCAGTACAAGGAAATGGGTAAACAAAGCTTTAGACATATATGAGACAACCCCAAATTCATAGTGACAATCTTCGTGCAATGGATGGTGATGGATCATGCATACAACCCTGACAAAAACCTTTTTTGCACTGAATGAAACAGAAGACTCTGGGCATGTGAACTCAAGCATGTGAAGAAGGGAGCAAAGGTTTCTGGAGCCATTTTTCAAAACCTGTTGAGTTTTTTCTTTTAGTTCACTTCAGAGTAGTAAACCTGCAGCTGTTTCAGTTGCAAAGTAATAGGTGCTTAAAACCTGTCGAATAATTATAGAGAAGACAAGATCTGAGGTCAGTTATCTACATCTTCAAATATATTTTTCTCCTGTCGTGCTGTCAGTCACATCTCTGTCAGAGGTTGGTACCTAAAAGGAGAAGGACTGAATAAAAAGTATAACAGTGTAAGCCAATTGTTCCCTGATGTAAAAAGGTGGGAATTAATGCTTGACCTCTGTGAGCTGACTGGCGTATGTCTGGAAATATGAGATTTAATTAAACAGATGGTAGCATACATTACTGCTTTAGAAATGTGATTAATCATTATAAATGTTCTAGGTCCTTTAAAAGGATGACTAGAGCATCTGGCTGCCCACACTGAAACAGTGTACACCCACCTGACAGGAATCCATCTCCATAATGTAGATGACACTTGTGTTTGTGTTAATTACTTTGCAACTTTATGCTTAAGTTGAATGGACAAGTGCTGGCATATTCTTTAAAAAAAATTAGATCCATTCTGAAGTTGGACTGCATTTAGATTTGATCTACAGTTGAATTTTAGCATCAACAAAAAGCATGAAGCAAAAAAATTCAACCGTAAACCATCAGTTCTCAAGAAACCTGGAGATGAAATTTGATGTAGACTTTTGGACTAGGAAAAGGCAAAGTGCCTTTGCCCAATTGTGGGGGTATTTTTCTTCACTGAATCATCAGATCAGTCAGGAACTCCATCACTGTAAATTCCAGGCGTGTGCACTAACAACTGTCCTAAAATGTTCAATAACTCATTTCAAAATAGCGCTCATGCAGAATCCCAGAATGGTGGTTGGGAGGGCCTCTGGAGCTCATCCAATCCAACCTTCTGCTAAAGCAGGGTCACCTCGAGCAGATTGCCCAGGAGCATGTCCAGGCAGGGTCTGAATATCTCCAGAGAAGGAGACTCCACACCCTCCCTGGGCAGCCTTGTCCCAGTGCTCCATCATCCTCACAGGAAAGAAGTTTTTCCTCATGTTCAGGTGGAGTTTCCTGTGCTCCAGTTTGTGCCCACTTTCCCTTGATACATGTGCTCCATCTTTATCAGCAGAAAAAGCTGCCTGTCTGTCTGAAGTTCTGTGATTTTCCTATATATCACCCTAACATTCATGCCCACGGACCAGGTGTCTTAGGAGTTTTCCTTAAGCAGGTGCTTGGCAAGTGCCTAACAACTTGTCTGTGTTTTTCTGAGGGGACAAAGCATAAACTCAGGAGCAGCTTGCTGATGCCAATCAGCCCTTTCTGGGGGGTACCTTTCCTTGTCTGCTTGTGAGCATGGTGGTTTATTTGCTGCAAATATATATTATATTTTTTAGTCCTCTATATTTATCCATATTCTGTCCTTTAGTTCCATCTGCTGTAATGGGAAATCAAGTCTTTATTTTAGAATCCAGTTCTGCAAACTGCTGTCAGCTTGAGGCTGTCAGGGATTCATAGTGCTTAAAGCTGGTCAGGATCCTTGTTTTTAGTCTGTTCTTTGAAGTGCATGCCTCAGCTTAGCTAATTTGTGTTCTCCACTTGCGCATTGCTGGCTGATTTCCAAAGTATGCAGCAATCATGCAGGGCATGTTTGGTGCCTTGCAGGATGGGAAGATTCCCATGCAGCTCTTGAGGTTCCTCTTCTTGGGAACATTTCAGTCAAGCTCGAAGAAATGAGATGACACCAGCTGGAGGCTGAATGATAGCCGTGAGATTAGTAGCCAGTGTTGCAAAACAAATGCTACAGACTTAACTGATAACCTAACTGTATAAGTTTCTGTACATTTTCTAATTTGCTAGAAGTCGGATTTAGAGGCAAAGATACTTGGACAAGCCATATTGCTATTTCTCTTGTTCTGTAGATCAATGGATTAATATTCTCTATCATTTTTATAAGACTCTGAAAGGCTTACAAAAATAAACTTCCTTTAGAGGATTACCTTTTAGTTTCTGTGCATTTATAAATGCCATCTGTTCATATCTGAGAGCTGGGTGTTATGGTAACCTGAGTCTTTCAAACTTGCGCTCGTGGAGCGCATATGCATGTGGGTGCATAATGCTGGGATGAGGATTGGGACAGAGAAAATCCAGAATATGGGAAGCCTTTGAATGGATCTTGCCTGCCGTACTGGTCTGGTTGGAAATAAGGAGGTCCTCTACAAGCCCATGAGGCAAGAAAGATTGCTTTCTTGCAATCCAAGGTGCCAAGGGATCATGTAACAAGAGCTCTGCTCTATTGACAGGGTAAATCAAACTTTGGGAAAAAGACTAGGGCAGGGCAGAAGCCTCTATGCTGAAATTTCTCGTTTTCATGTTAACATTGAGATATCTTTTGGGTGATTCACTGAGATAGTGTCAACTGTTCAGTTCATCCCATCTGTACAAAGAGAAGTTCATGATTACTGTGGCCATGGAGTGAATTTGAATCATCATGCACACAGCACTCTGTCCTTTTACCAAACGTCCTAGTTGATTCTTCATAGAAAGTGATCTGGCATTTGCACACAACATTTTCTCAAATGATTTTTGCTCTTAAAAGTGTCTTTCATCATGTGACCATGTAGATCTAATAACAGTTAATAAAACAATTTCACAAAGTTAGACAGGCATACGGCCTCATTCCCTGTAGTTGACTGTTGTATTAACTAGTATCCTGCTACTGTTTCCCCGCTCTGTTCATCCATTCATTATGGATCAATTATTCAATTCTTAAGGAACTCAGGTGATGCCTGGGCTACTGAGTTGTGAAATTAAAGCAATGCCACAGTGAACAGAAAAGAACATGAATTTACTTTAGAACCATCATCCTACGATACTGATATTCCTAGGACAAAAACACTTTTCTTCAGATCAATAATTAAGCCAATTTGTATGAAGGTCCTTTTCACCACACTTTAATCTTCTAGCATAATGTTTGTCAAGACCTTCTTTCTGAGTAACAATCCTTCCGTAACTTTTAATGGCACAATCAAAATCTGAGAGCCAAATGCCTGTTATCACCACAGATATAATCCACTGAGCCCTGTATTTTTCATAAATGAAGCATAGCACTCTTCCTAAAAGAACAACTGCTTTGCAAAGTGGATCTTGTAGTTGAGTAAAATTTAGCCACAGAGGATCAGCTCAACAAATAAAGTATTCATTTGGTATTTCACGTGCTGGAGAAAGTGTCAAACCAAAATGAGAACTGTGGCTTCTCAGCTGCTGGGACCAAGAGGAGCAGCACTTTCCAACAGTTTGCTCATTTTGCAGTCAGTCTCTTGCTTATGAATTCACTAAGATTCCAGTAATGTTTAGCTGGTTAAGTGCATTCTTCTTTACCTTTGGGGAGTGAAATTTCTGATGACAAGTCTTTTGTTATAAAAATTGTTTGCTTTTGAAGAATGTTCTCTAGTGTAAAAACCTGAACAAAATAAAAAACAAATATTTACAGAAAATAAAACTATGCTAGCAAATAAAGATAATGGCCTGTTTTTCATTGACTTACCCTTTGTTCAGTCTTCTACATCAATCAAATTAAGCAATTAAGCAAATTACAGGAAAAAAATCTAACACTAAAGCTTTTTTTTTGTATGGAGCAGAAAGGAAAATGAAGCTGATATTGTTTTCAAATATTTGTCATTTTACTAAAACACTAAGTCTTTAGAGAGTGCTGGATACAATGTGTAGCCTCCCTACCACGTTGTAAATTAAGAGTGCAATGCAAGGTCATGTTTAGATACATAGGTGGAAAGGGTGTGCATGTTATGCCTCCATCAGGATTGAAACCAGTGGCTGTTTGCCAATCATGTGTTGCATTTACCCTTAGCCTATCGTGTATGACAGGCAACACAGAAAGCCACTGCAGTGACACAGGTAAAGATGTGCCTCCTGGAAGTACTTGCAAGTATGTGTTATTAACCCTGGGGAGAATGGCACTGATGTCTGTGCTACTGAGAACCCACCTGCTGGGGTCAGAGTTCTATAAAACCTCAGAACAATGGGTGCACAACAGTTTGTACTAACATTTCCTCCAGCTCCAATGCAGAATCCTGCTCTGTGCTATGTATCAAAGGGCTAACTGCACCTTTCCCCTGAGGCTGTCTTAGGCAGGTCAGCAAAACACTACTCACCACCCCCAAATGTGGAAGACCAACCTTCCTTCACAGTTAGTGAAAAAAATTTAAGGGCTTCTAGTTCATTCATGACTCCAAAATTAGACACCTGACACTCAGAGGGTTAAAACCTCCTTAAATCCCCTAAATCTTTCAGACACACACGTTTTATGTTTGGCTTTTGCCAAATCTTTCAGCCCTCAACAAAGTTTTTCAGTGCTAAATCTCTGAAATGGAGTTTAAACTTATGACCCACAAGGTCAGGCTCAAAAGAAATGTTTATTTTCTTTTTTTCCCTGCAAGGTTACCTGGAATTCCCACTTGAGTAAAGAAGAGCTGTGGACTGAAAGTTACATTTGTGATTCAAGCTCATTTAGAAATAAAAATGATTTATATACTTTCTGGTTTGTTTTGTTTTCCAGAGACAAGATCATGATCTTCTGTGATGGGAAAGGTTATCTTCTCTCATGTGGTTTGTGAAGGTGTGAAGTGCATAACATGAAAACTCAAAGTGTTTCCTTTTTCTTTATTTTAGGTTTCAACATTTTAAATGGCAAGAAAACTTACTTCAGAGTAGTCACACTGCAATGATTTTTTGGATCATGTAAGTAGACCTTAATATTGTTGTGCTGTGTTGGCTGGGCTTGGACATATGATACTTTCAAAGATTTTGGTGAGCGAGAAGCAGCTGTGTGTACCAGAAATTCAGAGCAAATATTTGGCCTGCATGATTTAACATAGTTACAATATGGAAGATTTTTAAATGGGAAATCTTTAACCATTGAAAAAGCTATGTTAGACTATTCAGTTGTTAATTTAGAAATGAAGGGGTGAAACTTCCCTTACTTTCTTTTGCAAGCTTCAGCCTACGTATATTTGCCATTTTCTTCCCGTGTAGTAGGTGCTGAAGGATGGTGACATGAGGCCCTGCTCTGGTGGTTATTCATTCATTGACAAACTGCCTGCTTTTGGCCCTAGATTTATATGGCCATTTAATGAGTGAAAATTCAGGACCTGTAGACTAGACAAGAGCGTCATAATGTGCTATTTCTCCATCTAATAGAAATGTCAGCCTCCCTGGTCTTTCTTTCTTTCTGTACCTTTGAAGAGCAGGTGTGTTTTATATAGGATTAATATAATGAAAAGTGCTTTTTTTTGCCTCCTGATATTTTTGTGTCCATGTGTGGAGCTCTCTAGAGAGGTACAGATCTAGGGAAGGGCTGAGCATTTGTTCACTCCTGTGGTCTGGCTGGAAGGAGCACATGTGAGATGAAGTCCAGTCCCCTTCAGGTTTCAAATCTACATCTTCCTGAAAGGAATTCAGACATCTTTGACTTACCTGTGCCAGAATCACCCCATGGATAAATTTGCCCAAATCCACTCCCAAACCCAGAATTCACCTTGCAGCGCTGTAGAATCCCCTTTGATATGAACTTGATTGTTCAGGAACCAAAAACTGCAGTCTTAGAAAGGGTGAATCTCTGCTCCTCAGTTTGGCAGTTCTTTTAACGGGGCCAATAATACCAGCTTTAAAAAACATCTGGTTTTAGATAGGAGGTACTTATAGAAAGTATTATTAATAGACTTTGTCTTACAGCCTAATGAGGATGACACTTTTTCGCTGCTATATATCAAAAGAGAGTTTTTCCCTTTTTCCTGATGGGTTGGAATAATGTTAGCAACCATGGGAAATGTGTTTCATGATTGCTTTTTCCTTTCTTTCTAACTTCAGAATACATCACTTTGGGGACTGTGTACTGAATTGCTTCTGTTTGCCTCCCCCAGCCACTGCCTGCTTTGTCAGCAGTCTGGGATCCAGCCGGTGACATTTTTCACTCCTTGTCTCAGAGGCACGCAGTACAAAGTCCTGCCCAGAAGCTCCTGCATGCCTTTCTATAAAGTCTAATGACAGAGCTGTTCAACTGAGCAATGCTCATAGCAAGAGGGGCAGGTCTTGAGGAAGAAGCAGACAAAAAGCAAGCTTGTCTCAGATATTGAAAACAGTTGCGGAGGAACTGGATTTCCATTTAAAGGGCCCTTCTGCCTCGCCAGTTCTGAAGTGCAACATTTGGTAATAAGACATGATTATGCTGCACAGTAGTGGAGATAAATGTACTTACTGAAGCAGGGAGAAATTAAAAAAGGTTTCTTCATATAAGGCATGATGTAATGATTTCTGTCATGCTTACAGCCACAAATGAAAACAGCAATTCATTACACACCAAACCTAAGCAAATAGTTGAGGCTGCAGGTAGTACATAAGTAATAACCCCAAAGCCAATCGAAGGACCCAGAGGCTGAGTGCATTTTCTACTTTATTTATTAGTTTTGATCTAGACCAGAATAGACCAGACTAGAAATAACCATCCACCTGCTCTGAACACCCTGCCAATTATTTCAATTTAAGAAACCAAAATGCAATATGAACAGCTCACTGCTTCTAGAAAAGTGCAATACTCACTCAGATATTTCTGCCCCTCCTTTTCTGCTAGTACTTTAATTCATTTCTCTCTCAGTGCCAGGTCACATAGATGAATATTGCAAGCGCTGCTGATAGATGCAATAACAAACTATTCTTTTCTATTCCTCATTTTTCAATGAAAAGTAGAGAATGTTGCCTAAAGTGCAATGAAAACACTTTGCAGTGTCTTGCTTTAGGAGCAGGCTTGTAAATTATTAGGCTTTTGTTCCTTGTTGGGACTTTGTCGTAGGAGCAGCAGAGTGATGTGTTGCTCCCAGGTACCATTATATAGATGCAAACTCATATTTGAAATGGCATCAAGACCTCCTTTAAATACCCTGGCAAATAAAAGGAGATAAAATCCAATTTCTAGATGTGGGTTCTAAAATTCCATATGCAGTGCCCTTTAAGTATTGGAATCCTATGTTCTCGAGATTCCTTACAGTTATATTATCAGGCTTAGAAATGAGTAAAGGTGAACTTTATTTAATAAGTTCATTATAATGGTATTTCATAGATTTGGTCTTGCAATTAATGGATTGTAAATTTATACTTTAAGACTAGAAGAACACGATCATATAAATAGTCTTATTGAAGTTAACAGGGCTGCGCTTTGAAGAAAAATGCCATTCAGCAGAACACTTAAATGTATGCATAGCTCTAAGCACATGTTTAAGTTCAAATGAAGTCAATCTATTTGGTTTTAAGAGGGTTTCAATGTGCTTAGGTTCCTTGAAACATTTGTATTAATGTATACGGTGGCTGCTGCAGTAGCCTTGGGATGTCATTAATGTTTTAAAAACAGTAGTCTTTCTAAGCACTCATGATGATTAGGTAAGAAAACTGCTATTGTTTGGCAATCAGGTTAAGGCCTTAAAAACTCTGTCATCTCATATATTTATTAGGCTTTTGTATGTATTGTACAGATGCAAAGAAGAGAATTTAATTGTATGCTAATTATTGAAGACTAGTCCATATTGCCAAGTCTTGTAAATAAAAAGTTGCCAGTTCAAGAATGCTGGTAAGGAAAGGGTTTGCTATTTCTCAATTTTTTTGCCTAAATAGGCAAAAAAAAAATTGGCTGTAATAGAACCATATGGAAGAATGGGAAAGAACTCTCTGTGGTCATACTTCTCTGTAGTGGGCACAGCAAAGCATGATGAAGGAGCATCGCTGACACAGCAGCCACCTCAGTTCATGTCCCTTACAGCAAAAAGCTGCACTGCGTAAGGGTAGTTTGAAGGCAGAAGTTCATTATTATATTTCTGTAACAAAGACATCTAATGTCTTAATTACAAGAAACTGATACAGAACTAACAGGAACATCCTACATTATTAAACAAGGGTACAGAGGTTGAATGAATTTTTTGCTCTATACTCACAGGACAGTATGTATACAAAGGAAACTTTTAAAGTAAGCATTCCAAATCTAAATCCCAAGGTCTTTATCACAGGTAATCTATCAAGAATTGGAAAACAAACAGCACAATTAATTCCACTGCTTCTTAAGTTTCTCTGTAGGTTACTTGCAGCATAAGGCAATCACATGCTCCAAAGTGCATCATTTCCCTGACTGAGAAAAAATCACCCCATATTTTTTTTCTTCCCTTGATTTCTAAAGTAAGAGACTCAAAATCTTTACATATCTGCAGCCACCAATCTCTCCTAAACTGAAGGGTACTTCTACTGGCCTGTTGGTGTCTGTAGTCCAGTTCATACCTTAAATTGACCCAAAAACTTCTGAGTTTTCATTAGGAAAGCGTTTCACTGACATCAAAGAGCTCTTCTACTTCCTTTTGCCTTAGGATCCTTTCATCTAGAGAATAATGATGAAAGAACAGCAGCAATGATGATTGCTCAAATCTGGGTCCTTTATATTTGAGTAAACCTTTCTGGACATCATTTTGCATCACTGTGAATTGCCGTATTTTTGGCAGGGACCAGGTACACTCAGAAAACTGGAGAGAGGGAGTGTAAGCATATAATCCAGGAGTCCTTCCTTGCTGTTTCTCATCTGTATTCTGAACTCTGCTACATATAATAACACTTGGCTGCTGTTGTCTTTAATAATCATAGAATCATAGAATGGTTTGGGTTGGAAGGTACCGGTTCCAGCACCCCTTCCATGGTAGGGACACCTCCCACTGGATCAGGTTATTCAAAGCCTCATCCAGCCTAGCTTTGAACACCTCCAGGGATGAGGCAACCAGGACTTCTCTGGGCAACCTGTGCCAGTGCCTCACCACCTTCATGGTAAAAAATTTCTTTTTAGTATCTTGTCTCAATCTCCCCTCTTTCAGCTTAAAACCTTTCCCCCTCATCCTATCCCTGCAGCCCCACCCGAGCTTTCCTGTAGGCCCTCTTTAAGTACTGTAAGGTTTCCCTGGAGTCTTCATTTCTTTAGGTTGAACAATTCCAACTCTCAGCCTGTCCTTGTATGAGAGATGCTCCAGCCGTCTGATCATCTTCGTAGCTTCCTCTGAAATCACTCTAACATATCCATACCCTTCCTGTTCTCAGGGCTCCAGAAGTGAACGCAGTACTCCAGGTGAGATCTCACCAGAGTAGAGTAGAGTAGAGTAGAGGGTCAGAATCACTTTCCTCAACCTGCAACATTTTCCTTTGCATTAATGGGCTGAAGAGCTGACATTTTTTTAAGTTCTCTTCCACATAAATTCACAAAAATAGAAGATTCCCATCGCCTTGCTTTATGCTGGACATGAGACGGTGCAATTCAGAAGAAATTCACGAGTGCTTCTTTTTTAAAGCCATGCATAGATATGCATGAATTGAAAATAACAAAAGTCCTTATCTCCTGTTGGTTACTGAGATCCAGTACAATGGGTAAATGTTGATTAAATGTCAGATACACTACACCAGGCAGCACTTTAATCAGCTGTTTCTATATATTCCAAAAAGAGATGCATACTTTGAATTAAAAGCTCTGAAAAAAAAAAAATCACATTAGTGCTTTTGTCAATAGCAGTAGAGAAATACCAGAATTCTAATTCAAATATTTTCAAGCTTTTGTACAGCAAAGGTATGCAGGGGTTTAGAAAAATATAACATCAGAAAAGTAAGCTTTTAACATTGGTGTTCGGCTCCAGATATTTATAAAATTTTGTGTTTGTCACTCAAGGATACAATATAAAACCTATTAAGTTTATAATTAGAAATATATTTTCTGTTCTCTTTTCCAAGTTCCAGCCTGTACTCTGGAAATCAAGGTGCAAATATTCTACCATGGGCACTGACAATAAAGATGAAGGCTCTATGCCAAATTAGGCCCAAATTAATGTCCTGATAACCTCAGTTTCTTTAACGCATCTACACGATACTAGAACTTATTAAACAGTTTATATGACTCTTCCGTCTGATCTGGTTCTCAGAAGCTAAGAACAATGAAAATAATTTCATACAGTCAGCAGGATAAGGTAACTGGTATATGAAAAGGACATAGGGCATAGGAAAATATGGAATTCCTACATGTCCTTTTCTAACTGGAACTGCAATTTGACTGGTAGTGGATATCCCTTTTTTCCTTTTCTCACTGAGCCCATGTAAGGGAGCTGTGAGCAAGTCATCCTCTGGATACTAATATTTGATTGCATCTAGGAAAACTAATGTATCTGTAGTCCACTAGTGTCTGACCAGTGAACAGAGCTGGCCATATTAATCCTTAAAACACCGTGCTATGCAAAAATTGGGCAAGAGCAATTTCCATCCCTCTGATCAAGAAATATTGCATACGCATGCTTACTACTGCCAGAATTTAGAGTTGTTATGGTCCAAGTGATTTTCCAACAATAAGATGTGTATATTTGTTTTGGAAGATCATCTAGCTTAATATTTGTCACTGTACTTCTTACTGAATCATTTGAACGATATTTGGGAATCAGTCTATTGCTGTTTTGCTTTGTTTTGTTTTGTTTTGTTTTGTTTTGTTTTGTTTTGTTTTGTTTTGTTTTGTTTTGTTTTAATTAAAGTTTACAGAAATAAGGTAAGTTTGGCCTGTAACTCTTATGAGTGTTCTTATAAATTTCTTTTGTTATCAGTTCTTCCGATAAAATTCCTGTGAATGGAAATTTCCTCTGACAGTTGGTGTTTAGAGAAGCATTTCTCTAGTTACAACTTAGTGTGGATGTTAAGGAATAACAGAAACTTTTAAAATTATAGCACTAATTATCTACATGCAGCTGATCAAACACTTAGCACTTCCAGCTGTGAGCACAACTCACCACATCTGTTCACCTCTCCCTGGGTAAGGCTACGCTGCAGCGGCTGCTGTGAATGTTATGGAGTGGAGACACACCAAAGGCAGCATTAAACTAACAAGCCTTGGGTTTGGTAGCATGACAGCACAAAGCTTAATGTGGCTTTTTGCCTGCAGTCTGAGCCAGTTGCTTAGTGGGTGTTGGAGCCAATGGAGAGTTTGGAGTGCTACAAAGCTGAGCAGCTGCAACTGCTCTTGGCTGTAAGGGCTGGTACTGCTCTGTCCTTCACAATCTCTTTCCTCTACTGTTTGTTTGGTTTTTAAAGTCGTTTTAGTTATACAGAAAGCTCACTAGATCCGAAGATTGCACTTACTGTTCCTAGAGGACAAAGGAATGACAGTGAATTGGCACAACATCAAACAGCAAAAGGTTCCAAACAGTCTCTGAGGTGGTTTATCCCTCCATGAAAAAGTTAAATATCTTTGAATTGTACTAAGAGGAAATTTGTTGAGACAGGTACTTTTCTTGAGTACATTCTATTGTGACTATTATTTAATATTCAAAATAGCCTTTACTCACTTAGATCATGAGGATTCAGTGTTGCAGAATATAAGCACTAATACCGTACGGTGTACTCATCCTCGCCTATCACATGGATGCACTGCATGAATAGTCTTTCAGACAGTCTTTTAGACTGCAGGAGTAATCTTTCTGCACAGAGATTTCCACATGCAGGGATGGAAAAACTGTCATCTTATGCCTTGGGAAACCTTCCACTTGTATCTTCTGTACAGTCACCAACTTGTGCCGTATGGCCAGCATTAACTATGCATAATAACAGTATTAGAAAGACATATGATGTTCCATTTGATCTAGTAACAGTACTAGAGAACTGTATGTTACTTTGTATTCTCTTTGCAAGCAGAACTGAAGAAGCAGTTGAATCCTTTTTTTTTCAGACTCATGCCGATTTTCACCTTTCAAGATCAGCGGTTGTCAGCCCATTGTTTAAAAATCCCTTGTACTGGTTCTGTTCATGGTACCTAAAGAGCTTGCTTTCTCTGGTTAATAAAAACTTCTTTTTATTATTATTTTTTCCTCCACTGAATGAGAGAATAGGGGCAAGCAATTTTTGATTTAAGCTCCTGCTGCTGAGTTTTCAAATTTTAAAGTGTTAACAAAAGGGACTGCATATTTTCAGTGCTGAAAGCTCTGATTATACTATGGCACAAATTTATAGAAATCAAATGCAGGCAGAGAATAGCAGGCCAGAGGTATATGACTCTTTTTAACTGCTGGCCTCCTAGAATAGAAATAGAACTTTCTCAAGAAAGCAAGCTGTAAAAAAGAGACTGTTTTACCAAGTCTTAGTCTGTATCCATTTTTGATAGATTTAGTTAACCTACAAGGGAACAACAGTATTGACATATATCACTTTGAAAAACGCCAGCTGAATGAGATATTTTTGTTTGCTTGGTTACATGCTGAAGCCATGTCATTTGTTCTGGTTTTCTTCTTTCTCTGCTAACACACTGTGATCCTGTTTTTTATGATTATATGTTCACTCTCTGAACTATCCCTGAGATATCGATTACATTTTCAAACAGCCTATATGAGTCTTTCATTTTTGTTCCTATTTACATAATTGTTTGGACCAGAACATGTTTAGATGAGTGAAATTGTTATCTTAAAGATCTTCTAAAATATGATTTTTAGTGGGAAGACTTCTGGTTCCTTAGTTTTCCTTGTCTGATATCACATACCAGATTTCCCCCCAAAGGAGAAAACTAATAAGATGATTAGTTAAATTTGAGTGTTGCCTCAATGGGTTTATCTTAAGCATTAATCACTGCCTGGTCCTGTGCCTTTTGAGTCTCCCTTTTCGGAGTATAGTGAATACTAAAGAAAGGAACCTTTAGATTTTTTGAGTCTTTAGTGAAACTATGGATACAGCTGCCTGCAGAGGCATCTCACAATGCAGACCCAGGTCTGGGATTTTAAGATTCAGATCTGTTAAGATTCAGAGCATGACCAGAAAACCAAAATATTATGGACGATATCATCACAGCTTTTACTTACAGCTTGTTTGGTGACAAGTTAGAATCAGGCTTTTCAAGAAAGTTTGATGTGAACAAATCTTTTCCAGCAGAGTTGTTCTCTTTTTCTCTCATTCTCTTTTCTTATGTTTTCTACATGTATAGGGAGCAGTTGTCTGTGTGGGCAAATTCTGCTCTTGTTGGTTGCTCACGTCCTGTCAAATTTGTGTGCACAAGACACAAGCTTTTATATAATTCATACTAGTGTGGCTCAGGATGCTGATTTGAGCTTACTGCTCAATGCTCCCTTCCTGGGAAAGCCATCGCTTTTTATTTAGGAAGGGAGTTGATAGCAGCTCAGAACAGCTTTGCTCCCAGGGCTGTGCCAGAAAACAGATGTGTGACGTGCCATACCCTTAACAGATGGACATGCCATATGCCATTAAAAGTGGTTATCCAACTTCCTCTCACATTGTGGATGAACAGCTCTTCCCTTTTGCATCAAAACTTTAACAGGCAAAAGAAGTGTTAGCTCCTAGAGGAGGTCGGTAACTGAAAGGAAGGTTTCCCAGGAGTCTTCCAGAGTTTCTTAGTGCTCAACAGTTGCATGCCTGTCAAGGTTCTGGCTACCTGAGAGTTTGCTGTGCCCATACTGCCAGCTGTGGGAAGTATCTTCTCTAACTCACAGTCCTGGGATTACTCTAATGCATGTCCAAGTCTAAACTGAATTACTTTGCTTTTCCTAAGGCAAGTTCAGAACTGGGCTAATGTGGTCAAAGGGCATCTGGAATGACTTGGTATACACAAGGAGCAAGCTCCCATCTCCCCAGGGCAGAAGCAGGGTGTGGATGTATAACTGAACTCCAGCTTCCTTACAGGAAAGAGTAGAAAGTTGCAGAATTGTGTAAGGACTGATAGACACATAATTTATATGCTGATTAGATAACTCACTTAGGTGGGACACTTCCAGGCCATCTTCCATGAGTATACAGGTATTTAACCATTCCTGTTTTGGGCTCAAACTTACTTATCAACCCATAAATAATGATGCTATTCCATTGTGTGCTTAAGTGGTTTGGTTTGATGTTCTATTTGATATTCAAGTGGAACAATTATTGTCATATCACTGATCACTTGTGGCCTTAACAAGAAAGCTGAGATAATCCAGGTATTATCATTTTAGGGTATGAACTGTGTCACATAAGGGGCTAAACCCATTTTGGTGAATGGCTGAAAATATTTACAGTGGTAAAATGTTGCAATTGTACTGAGAAACATAGTTTTTATAAAATAATTTGTGCTTCATAGATTAGCCTCCTACAAGGAACATAGGATTTTCCTGGGAATATGCCAAAGCAAGTCTATTTCAAAGCTGACCGGTATATTGGGTTGTTTTCCCTCTCACTGTATATTTGGGTCGTTCAGATGAATGACTTCACTTTGGGCTGGTTGATATTTTAGGTGGAGATGGTACAAAATGAGAGTTGAGAGGAAAAGACTTGAGGAAAGTCTTCATAGGAAATGTCTTCTTAGACCCCAGCCAGCTCCTGAGGGTGGTTGTTTTTCTGTCTCAAGTTATCCAGAGTCCCCAAATACAGGAGGATTGCAATGAATGGTTTTGATTTGGAGAGTCTACAGAATAATGTGAGACAATAGCCACAATAAATCCCACGTAGATTGAATAATGCAGTATCAATACAAGAACAAAAGTGTATGACAAGGGTTCGTATGGCATCTCCTTCAGTTAATAAAGGAATAAATAAAGGAATAGAAATCTCCATAAGTGGTCTGAGTACAAATTAAGGCTGTTACTAATGACTCTAATATATGCAGTAACATTTTTGAAGAATTAATTATCTTCCACCATAAACAAGAATGTGTTTTTTTGATCATGCTTAAAATGATTTTAATTTGTCTAAATTTATGCCAATTCCAGTTGAACTGTCCTTCAAGCTTCACTTGGGAAGTAGGGAAGTTATGAAAAGAGAAATCTGCTTTGTTCAAATGTCTTCTGCTGTTTTGTGCTGGAAGTGTAAGAGCAGGGGCATAAATACACCCCAAAATACAGTTCCTTGGGAGAATATGGAACATGAATCTGCAAGAACCTGAGCCCTTCATTTTACTATAGGACTTGACAGAGAAGAGACAGTAATAGGACTTACTGAAGGCAGTTCTGGTGGCCAAACTGATTCCCAAACTTCCTCCCAGATGAGGATGCCCTGAGCTAGAAAACTCACACTTCATTTTAAGTTGGAGCTGCCAGACCTCATGTTCACGCGTTTAAAATCAGGGTGTCTGTGGAATTAGTAGGATTGCATAGTTTGGCTTTGGTGAGATGAAAGGGCAAGCAAGTCATATGCAATGAATCGTTAAACTATGAAGTCAAGGTCTCGTTTTGCTTGTCAAACATTCATTTTCTGATTTAGCCTCACTATTACTTGATAGGATCACATACATTTGGATAGTTTTGCCTGTAACTTTCTGGGTATATTTTTTTAATTAGGTGTTGTTAATCATGTGAGATAGTTCTTCATCTCAAATAGGACAGTGCTGAAGCTGTGCACCCCATGTTGTAGTGTTCAGATATGTAATTAATTGACAAAAAATATTTTCTCAATGATATTTCTTATTGATAAAATCTCAGTTGCTCTAATGGCTTCATGCAAATAAATGCCAGAGGTGCATATTATGACAAAGGGTAACTTAACAGAAATTTGGATAAAACTTCTTAAAATGTTCTTTCTTCCATTTAAAGGTTGAGTGGAGGTTTCTCTGTGCTTGAGCATTTGTTACCCCTTAAATGTAACCCACCCACCACATCTCCTACTGTTCCTGGAGAGTATGTCAACCTTTAAATGAGTAATTTTAAGTTAACTTAGCTTTCCTGAGAAGTGCTGTAATGAGTAGAGGTAACTGATGCCCACTAGTTATCACATTCCATGGTACTGGTTCAATAAATTGTCTTTTCCCTATCCTTGCATGAAACAGTCCTAATTTGTGCATTTGGTAGTGACAAATATCCCTCAAAAAAAGATGCAAACAAAACAGTAGTTGCTATGTGCAGAAGACCTTCACTCACTTGAGTCACAGGCAAGTTTGTACTTAAACAACAAAAAGTAAATATCAAATGACATATGATTAGTGTTTACTTAGGAGAAAATATCATTGTTTGCTTGCAAATTCAGGCATTTTTATGCACTTGATTTAAAACCTACCAGTAACCTGAAAGTCTCCCACCTCATGCAGGTGAGGCAGCTGCAGATTTTTGTGAAAATAGAAAACAACCTATGTGAATATTTAAAAATAGTCAAAAATAACAGGTACAGACAAGCAAAATAAAGATGATTCTTGCTGTTTGTCTCAGTTACAATACAGGGAAATAGAGCAAAAACCTAAGAAAACAATTCACCTTGTGAACTGTGGGTCTGTGTAGTGTACTGGTTACGAAGGGGACTACACTTTCAGTTACTTCAAGTCAGGGAATTGCTGCAGTTACTTAGAATTATAAATAATTTACAACAAGAGGACGAATGGACCTGCAAAAATTATTTGTCCACGTATTGATTGCAAGTGCATTTTTCAAATTCCTCATGATATGGTAAATCCCACAGGAGGTAAAAAAATCAGGCCAGATCGTTACTGAAAACTCAGCATCATTTGCACTGAATTCAGAAGTTCTGAACAGCGTTGCCTGACCATAGCTCTGTTCTGTAAATCAGCAAACAAAATTTGGCATCTGAAGATTTTCTTCTCAATAATTAACTATAGCTGGAAAGTGTTTGCACTTTCTCCTGTGGATTTACACAGACACACTCTTCTTTGGCAACAGGTCACTTTCCAGCCAAAATGTATTTTGAAATTCAATGAGAAGCTAAAGGATGCTTATTAAGTTATTAATTGCTTTTCACTTATCCATTAGGCTGCATTTACACCTTTTTGCAAGAAGATCTTTAAACACCTTTTGGCAAAAATATACAGCAGGAGAGGTTATAGCCACCCTGATTCACAAGGGGATTTTACCTGTGCCTCGGGTAGGGACAAATAGACAGCTGTGTTCACTATAATATCACTTCATGCAACTTTCTCTTGCCACTAGTTAGGCCTTAATATACTTAGAAGGTTGCTCTTCTAATTTGAACTGTGTGAAACTTTGGCTGGAGGCTACTTCTGTGTCCCAGTGATAAAAGAAGACATAAAACAACCCAGTGCCTGATCATTCTCCCTGGCTGTCAGTGAATCATGTTTAATAGCATCTCCATTGCAGTTTTGGCCAATTTGCTTGCAATGGCATCCTTTTCCATGGGCTTACTGCTCAGCAGGCCCTGAAGCAATCTATGAATAACTTCCCAACAGATGCTGTTTATGAATTGAAGCAAATGGCTTCCCTGTTTCTCTTTTTTCTCACTTCAATAATTTTCAGTTACATTACTATGAATATTTATAGTCCTATAGCAGTGCATAAAAATGGGAACAAGCAGACCTGTGCATTGTTTTATACGTGAGTGCTGTTCTAATGGGCTTTGGCTCAATGGTTTTAATAATGTTCTGTTGATGGACTGAAAAGAGAATGCAAATTGTAGATCAGTCACTTCCATTCACTATTTTAGCAGACTGGGCATTGATGGAAAACTATATTAGGAGCACAGATACTGCACCTTATCTTCTGGAAATAATACACTCTCTAATACAATCCTACAATGCCTTTCTACTCAGCTTTATTTCCTGTGAGTAATCCCAACTACCTGCATTGATAAATACAGGATCTTACCCCACTGCAGCTGGTCCTTACTAGGTTTATCTGGCTCTGGCCAAAATGTTGTGGGATTTACCATAAAATTAATGTTTAGTGAAAGAAGTACCAGTGTTACCAGTTTGTGATTTCTATGAATTATGTTGGAAAGTACAAAGGAGAAACTGGTTTGTGATGTTATCATTCTTTAACAGAACAGTATAAAATTCTTGATCAATCCTAAAATGGCCACTTTACAACGTTTTATTATTCTGTAAAAATTCTTCAATGTTGTTTTGCCAAGAAAAGTGGATAGATCTACAACTGTAGATGTTTATTGAGGTTTTTTTTCCAAGGGAACTGTTGTTGATGTTTCATTCATCTCCAAACATCTGATCTACTTGTCTTTCCTATTAAACAATAGAGAGGCTAAGGAAATAATCCTTTCGCCATCACAGTAACTCCAAGATTAATAAAACCCTCTAAGTTACTAGATACACTTGTAAAAATATATTGTCTATAAATATATACTAGATACAAACCATGCATATTTAAATGCAGAATATGTCAAGTTATTGTATTTTTGTATTTTTCATTACCCTATAATAAATTCATTTATACAATAGAAATAATTGGAAATATGAATGACCAAACACATTATTCACACTACACGTATTTAACACAGTATTTTATTCATCAGTGCAGAAGTTGGAAATGGGAAGCAATCTGAACAATTTCTTGTACCCTAATATGATTGCACTCATGTGGATTACAGCTTTAAAAAATCCATTGTAAATAGGGCACACTAAACAAATATGAGTGTTGTGCCTATGAAAATCAGATCGTGTGATTTCCTCATTTTTGGCCTTCCATAAATGAATAAAAAGCATACATCATGTTAAGTTATATTATCAGTTGCTGTTCCAGGGAAGGAAACTGAGCCATGCACTGTGTCCTGACTTCTAGGCCATTAAGTAGCAAAATAATACAGTTATAGCCATAGCAACCTATGCTTCTAGAAGTGTTTCTTTAACATTCTGAATTCTCTTCTAAAAGGCACATATTATAGAAGGCTGGCATTTCTAATTGACAGGATAATTTGACATTTGAAAATGTGTATTTGTTCCATTTTCCATCAAACCAGTAACTTGCAAAGCTGTCACGTCAGGTTATTAAGGTGGCCAGACCTGGACAGCAGGGTCAGGTCCGGCTCCTCACACGGGGAGGAGCTGGGTGATGGGCCCAGACCCTTGGCCATGTGGAGAATTTGGATCCAGCCTCCTCTCTCCATCTCTTGACACATTCTTCTTCTCTAGCTTCTGCCAGCTGCCGCAATTTCTTTATCAGTTTTTGACATTTCTTTTCTTCTTCTTTCACACCAGGAGAGTGCAATGCACCAGTTGCTTTCTCTCATCTTCGATAATGTTATTTCTGGTCTTCTCTAAGCAGACCTGAATGCAGTATGGAATCATAAAGAAGCCCTTCCCTTGAGACTTGATTTAATTAAGAAAGGCACCAAACCTACAGTAATGGAAAGGCCTAATCTGAATTTTTCGATATCTTTTAAGAATTAAAAAATACATTAAAATATTGGCTAAATATTCACAAAAATATCTTCTTCCTGTCAATTACACACAGAGAATTTTTATTTAATTATTCCATATAATTTATCTTCACAGTTCTCTCTGTAACTCATTTCCACAGCTTCTTGATTCTTGAACAGTTTATTGATCTAATGTGTACAGAGAAAGTTTTTTAAAGGCAGTTTTTTAATAATAATCACCTATGCACAAAATCAAGGAGCTCTTTAATGTCAGCAGTAGTAGAAATTTGATCAATGTAAGCATTACAACATTAGGCCTTAAATTAAATGTTTCAGCTTACACTTTAGGTAACTTTGACATCACTTCAATATCTGATCTTTTCAGAATTTGATCATGTAGGATACATTATCTTCATAAATCACTGTCAGCCAAGAAATTTTGCTGAAGATGTAAAATAAAGTTAGTGATGTGAACAATTTTCCAGTGGAAGTTGGGGACTGAGCGAGATAGTGGCCCTAGTTTCCAGCTTGCATGATAATGATTTAGTACTTCAAAAATACCCAGGGAAAGCAATGAAACCTCTCCATCCAAAACGTTTGACAAAATCTTATAATGTGTTATGAAAGCATCACTCATAAACTGCCCTTGGGACGCAGGCATTATCTATATCTATATCTAAGAACTTTTTTGTTTAGTTCACCTACTAATTCCTGCTAAGGAATACGTTAAGTTTTCATTAAAATAAGGTTGTTTTTTGTTAACTGTTGGACTAAGATCAAGAGTGTAGACCTGACACTCCCTCCTTCCTAACCTCAATTGGGGATGGTAAATAGATACTTTCTCAGATTAATTATCAAGAATTGAGTTTATAACAGAAACACCTGAAGTAACATGTCTGGACAGTGAACTGTGGGGCAAGAACCATCACATTTCAGATCACACAATGGTCAGGTTCCCACTGGTCCTTGGTGACCATCACTGCTGGCTGCAAGTACCTGTCAGTACTGGGGATGATGGAGCAGGCATTGTGCCCTTAGAGCTGTAGGGGAAATGGATGTAATAGCTGTTCTTTCCCAGGAGGAAGATATGTATATAAATGTACATATGCTCCTTCAAAAGGGTTTAATGATTTGCATGTAGTTGTGAACAGTTCTGTATATTTAAACAATTCTAATGCTTAGTGTTTCTAATGAGTTGTTTATTACTATGGACCTCAATTTACCATGCGCTGAGCAGGCTATAAATACTGCTCCTCTATAAATTATTAATAAAATCAACATCTTCTATCACTTTCTTGCTGACATAATCTATGATGAGCTGAAAGTCCTACAAATGCTTTTAAGTGCTCCCCCATCTCTTCTCCTGGTACATGCGAAGAAAATATTTGCTTTTATACAACAGTGGAAGTGCTTTTTCTGTGGCTAGAATAAATTTCCTCAGACTTTCTATAGTGGATACTAATAACCAAGTGGCTTTGTTATTAGCTAACAAAAGGCTAACATGCTTTGGCTTTAAAAAATTATGTCTTTCCTATTGTCCCTTTCATCTCAGCCTTGTTTTCTGCTACAGTTAATTATTTTTCTCATAGCCAAAATAAACTCCATTAGTAGTAACAAGGGAGATTCAGATTAAGGGCTCGCAGAGGCTTGGATCTTAATGTTAACGTTATTGTGTGAGCAGGAATTTATCAATTTGGGATTAAAAATTAATCATCAAAAAATGTTTTAGGACCATGAATCATCATCAAACCAAAATACCAGAATGTTTATTTGATTCTGTAGAAAAGGCAGATGTCTTTATCTTAACTCTATGAGAATGCATTGGAAAATGAATAGAAGTGTATCTTTAACAAAGCTAAATTTGAACCATCACATATCATAATTTCTTTTTTTCCTCTTTCTTTGCCTTTCTTAGTGTGACATGACTCAGACAAAAATAGCAGGATAATATCACAGATGTTCCTTTACACCAGTCACTGGTTATTGCTTATTCAAATGATGTTTTAATACAAACACACAACTGCTCCTTCTGTTTTATTGCTGTCAAAATTTTGTTTCAAATTTAATAAATGGAGAAGTGTGAGCAGATGTGTCATTGACAGTTTGCTTTCTTCACTGGGCTCATGGCAAGCTAGAGGATGTTAGTCACATCTGCATTTTTAGAATACTTAATTCTGTACCTTTTTCACCCAATCTGGCACTCCTCAGCTGGTTGTTAGAGCCATTGCAAATGGGCTGTGGCTGCACAGCAGCTCTGGAAAGCTGTGTCAAACATGGAGCTGTAGAGACAGTCGGCACCCTGACTCCTCAGGTACCTCACTGTCTTCTTGGAGAGCATTGGGTAAACTGACTTTTCCAGCCATAGATTGTCCCTGAAAACCTTACTGATGATTGAATTTATCCCAGAATTTTCTAGTGTTTGACACAGCACCATGGCATCCCTAACTGCTGCACGACTTTGGTTACGGTCCCAGCTGTGCTCTGGTAAAGCCCAGGATAGGACTGGCTGCCCAAATCAGATCAATGGGAGTCTGCAGCCTCTGGGCTGTCTGGGTTATCAGAGAAAGAGCATTCCTTGTCAGGTAGAGGTGTTTCAGGGCATATTGCTGTATTGGTGGAATTTGGGCAGGAAAGTCAGCTAAATCCTAGCTAGAAAGGGTCCCCGTATCTATTGAAATGGGTAACTTATGATTCTGGGAACCACCCAGAGGGAAATCTCAAGGAAGAAACTATCTTCATGTAACAACAGCTGAGGCCATAAAACACTGCAAAATAGATATATCTTACAAATTAAAAAAAACAGTCCCTCACAATTGTTTCTGTGATTTATACCTTTAATTTATTTATATCAGTGACCCATCAAATGCAGACAGAAAATTATAAATTCAGCAAAAATTTCAACTGCCATAAGGAAACACTGATTTTTTATTAGCTCTCCTCCTGCAGCTGCCTCTCCACATTACATGAATTGATCTCAAAATGAAACACGATGAGGAATCATCTTGCCAGAGTATTATTGATCTGTGATTTGGGTACCAAGCTCAATAGACCACAGACACGGATGTGAAAGAGACACTTAGTCCTTCTCACCCCCGAATTTTTCAGAACACTTGTTTTCAGAGATATAAATCTGTAAGATTTTCATAGCAGTTTTGTGACCATATATGTGGCACTTGTATTACTTACGGTATTTTTCAGTAAACTAAGAATGAGTCCTTGGGTTAATCAGACGGTCATGGTCTGAAAGCTGCTGATATCCATGTCACGTGGCCCAAAGGGGTCCATACACAGCAGCTCTGGTCTGTGAGGCACTGAAGTGAAAGGGTTTCTTTCTTTTCTTTTTTTCTTATTTTTATTCCCCATTGGTTACAGTGGGATTTGGTTGAAGCTCAATAAATTCAACAACAAGTACCGGATCTTCAGCTGGTGTAAATTTCACACATTTGCTTCAAAACAGCCGCTGCCTTTCACGGTGGGAGTTTTCCTGCTATCTTGGGTATACACAATTTGCAAGTGCTGAAGTTGGATTGTCCAGCTCTATAACTTTGAAAAAGATACTGAGATTTTCCATGCTTTACTGGTGACCACACTCTGAATAGTACTTTTCCCTTCCTTCTTACTGCCTTTGTTCTTGACTGGTAAAATGATCATTTGTATAGATCTTTTTAAGAAAAATGTGACCAAATTGCGTCCACAACATTTGAGGAAAACATGGTCTGTATATCAGGACAAGACCAAATATTCACAACACGAGATTTTCTTTAGTCAGCTGTGCTTGATTTTCTTTTAGGAAACCCTAGTGCTTGCAACTATCTGTCTCTCCCTACCTAAATAATCCAGCCCTCTTTCAATATTTGCCAGGAAAGCTACACCAATATAGCAATAATTTATTAGAGAAAACCATGTCTGAACACAGGAAAAAAAGGCAGAGTTTTGGTTCTCTTTTAGCTATTGATTTCCTTTGTGGCTTCTGAGAAGTCAATCAACCTGCTTGCCCCTGCAGCAGTCATGTGTTCAGAATATGGGTGGTGCAAGAAGGAAGGGCTGAAGGGACAGAGTGTGCCCATGGGCACAGGGCTTGAATGAAGAGCTTCTATAAATGGCTGCTTCAATAAAGAACTAGTTCACTTTCACAGGCTTGAAATTGTGCAAGCACTACTTGGAAAAACTCTTATGTTACATAGAATGTCATTAACTCAGCTCATGTCCTTATTTATTCTTTAGGAAGATAGCTTTAGGATTAGGCTCTCTGAATTACAACAAAGACAAGTCTCACTTTCTAAAGGCTATGACATTATATGTAAAAGTTTTTTTTTCTGAAGTTTGGCCATTTATATTTTTCAGAAGTATTTTTATCTTAATAAATTGAGCCATAAAGATGAGATAATGGCATTCAAATATTTGTTCTTGTTCCACAATCATTGCCTCATTACATTATATATGTCAAGGAAAAGCTGTGACATTCATGATGCAAATTTCCTCCAAATGGTTCTTTATAGCTATGCTTGGCTTCATGCAAAGACAGAGGCTGCCTGAAGGCCCATCAAACCCTGCTCTATGCTCTTCTGTGTTGGTCACAGAAATTTCCTCCTCAGCATCACAGGCCAAGATAGTAGAATGAAATTATGATGATTTCTGAAAGGCAAGCATTAATAACTGCTACCTGTGGTACCCTACAAATGGTACGGTGTGGGAGTGGTACCCTGCTATTCTAGGTGTAGCAGTGCAGCCTCAGTCTAGAGGTGTGGGCTACAGCCACTACGTGTGGACATTGGCAGGTCCACATTACTTCTGATGTGTAACACATCCCAATAGCAACAGGGGAGAGAAAAGACATGGTAGTTTGTCAGCTATGCCAAAAGATAACCCAGAAATATTTAACTCAGGTTATAGCATGAGTTAAGAATTTGTATGGATATACGGTGACATATTGAAAAACACACTCTACCCTACCTTTATCCAGAGGGGCATCAAGCAGCAGCTTTCAAGTCCATTGCCCTGAGCTTAGATTTTGTTTTCTTAATTATCTCAGAAGCATTTCTGAATTTCTCTTCTGAACATACACTGTTCCCAGGCTTTCTTACTGCATGGTCCTGCTCCCTTGCCTGGTGTCATGCTGCTGTGCTGACAGCTCTTACTAGAGTTCTGGTAGTGATAGCCAACAAGCATGGCACATGGCTGTGTCTCTGCAGTCGTTATGGCCAAGTTTAGATGCAGATTTATTCTGTATCATGCATGGACATTCCCTTCTTTTGTGTCTCATTAAGAAGACTCTCCTGATAGTGTATGCCAGGTTTTTCTGAGTCTTGGGAAGATAGATGATAACAGTATAGCATCAGCTCCATCACAATACAAGAGAGAAGGATCCATGATATGTGATCTACTCTTGGTAAAATCAAGCCTGACTCAAACTTTCTAAACCAATATGAGACAGCAGGACACCAGTCCATCCATGTAAACATTTTCAGCTGTGATGCTTTTGACTTAATAGCATGACTTCAGAAGCTGAAGTTGTAGTACCATCAAACTCGAAGAGGAGTTTATAATTCTCTTTCCAGTGCCCTCTCTATTGACCTCAAAATGAGACCTTGTTTCACCATACTCTGTGGATTATGGAGCCCTCTAATGTCAAGAAGCTGCACTGGGTGAAATGTGTCCTTCACAGCTCAGCTCCTCACTTTTGAGCTTGCTCAGTTGTGGATACTGGCAGATTCCTTGTACTCTATTGAAATACAGGATAATATAATTTATGAATGAAGGACATGTATTTTGTATGCTAACTCTACATACAGACTTCCAAATTGTGCTTCTGTTTATACTCCACTAACCGCTGACTCCAGTAGTATTTAATCAGGCCAGAATTCAGCATTGTATCTTTAAGAAACTGATATTTTTCTTATTATAGTTGTTTTTCCAGCAGTGGTGACATACACCATTCCATCAAGTACAGATTGGAAAATGAGGCAAATAAGCACTATATGTTGCATGACAATATTTTCTTTACAGAATAGAGACAAAAAAAAATTCTGGAAGAAGCCAGCAAGATAAAGTTAGAAATTAAATCCTGCCAAAATCTTAAAGTTAGGAAAAATACATGGTTACCACAGAAACAAAAAAATAGGAAACCAGAGCCATGAGGGTGAACCTCAAGCATTGTCCAATTGCTGAAAGCAAGAGTAAGTTATATTACTAATAGGGAATTTAGCATTTGACAATGAGAATATCTGTAATAATGGCTTTAAAAGCCAGTCTAATTTTCCATGACCCTGCATAAGCTTAGTAATACTCATTAGTGTCTACATGAATTTGTTAAACCTTCTCAGCATTGAGAAAACATGACTTCTTTAAATTTGGATTTGTTTGCATCTAAAACTTTCATGTGCTCTAGCTTCCATAGGAGTGACAATATCACATTTGAGGATTAAGGAAACACATCATATATTCCATATCTCAATAAGAGTAGCGAAATAGTGTAATCATCTACCACATTTCTAAAAGCTATAAAATAGACAGATCCTTGCCCTTTTAAGTAAGCAAGCTTGCCCGTAAGAGAAGCATTCTGAATTTCATAATTAAATTTAAAACTAAATGAATGCAAGTGAGGCTATGAGTTGATGTAGCATGATTGCAACAACAGGGTCATTAATAGTTATTAATGATAACTGGGATAAACTGTCAGACATCATCCATGTGTAACTGGGTAGGCATGAACAAATGATGAAAAAATGTGTCTGAAAGAATCCTTGATTGAGACTTTGGTGAATTTGCAAGCTAGGAGAGTAGACACAATAAAATACAGAAACAGGGTGTTTGTTTTGATTGTGGACACACTGTATTGCAATAACGAAGCCAGCATCGCGCAGTGCCCTGCCGTGGAAACAGCAATGTTACAGACAGTAGAAGTAAGTCACAACAAAATACCCCTTTTATCTCAGAAGGCTGTGTTCACCCCTGACTAATTTCATTATGCTGCTCCTCTAGCTGACATACTGATTAAAATAAAGTAATTCCATTTACTGCTGCTTTTAATCATTAGGTAAACATAATGCTGAGCGCTTGGTGTGTTTGGTAAATACACAGTCGATCAGTTGCTACTCCTCAGGTGCTGATAGGGCTATCGCGCTGGATTATCACTGGTGCTATCAGCACCCCAAAGAAACTTCTTGAAATTGTAACAGTGTAAGCAAGAGGCCTTTGGGTATTTGCTTTTCTCTCTTTCAAATATACACAATCACTCAGCAATACCAGGATGGTTATATTATCCTTAGAGCCAAATGACTTTGAATGAGATTTCTGTCCTTAACTCATCAGTCTCCCATGTGCCACTGGTATCTGTGGAACTCATACACAAAAAGATCTCTGCTGGGGCCACATTTTATCACCTGTTTATAGATAAAAGTGGCTCTAAAGCCTAAAGCCCCCTTACCAGCTCATGCTACTCTGTGCAGAGCACACGCCTCTCCTAACTAAGGGAAGGCTGTGTCTGCCCAAACTCACGTCAAAGAACCTTCTCTTTTCTAACACTGTTGGCCCTTTCTAGAGAGAGACATTTGCAGCTGATGTGTAAGACTCACTGTTCTCAAGGCAAGTGAAGGCACTGGGACAGAAGGGTCGGATTTTGCAGAGCATTGATACAAATCTAGCTCTTCTGAAGCAATGGAAGATTCGGTATTGATTTTCATGAGAGTGGAATTAGAGCTTTCCAGACTTCTTTTGGTGCTCAAAGTGCAGTATGTATTTTAAAATTTAGGGATGGTATAATGAGAGCTAAGCTAAGCAGAGCTGGAGCACTGAGAGCCTCTTTCCTCTTATCTCACTTTTGGCCATGGAAAACCACTCCTTTCATTTGTATGGTCATCACCTGACCTAAAACCCAGGGAAAGCAATACATTAAGTGCACAGAGCTGGAGCTGAAGGTACTATGGCACAGGTAGTGGTTTTCCTTGGAGGTGGCTTATCATTTTCATTAGATCCATGGAAGTATGGAGTCTCATTGTGCTGCCTTGAAGGGATACCACACAGCAAGATATCCTTCTAAATCCTGGTTAACTCTAACAAAAAAGATGTTCCGTCATTCTGCAAGGAACAGCCTCCAAAGGTTGCTCGGGTAGGAGTTTTGAAAAGCTCTAACTTTTCAAATTAATGTTTTTCAGGCAGTTTGTGTCATATTTGTTATTACAACTACTATTACTATTATTGGCATTTTTGCCCATAGTTAGTCACGCGTTTTCACAGAGAGAGGATAAAGTTGGAACCCAATTAATTTTTCCAATTCTACTCTCACACCTCTGAAAACCAAAAAATTCAGAAGTTGTCACCAGTCTGCCTATTATTTTGATTGCTGCTTTCTTCCTGAACAGTGGCATCAAGATGAGCTTACATTTGATATCTTGTTGTCATTTCTCTTTGTTTTCTGTTCGCAAGATGATGATGGCTCCTTGCAAATTGGAGAAATCTCCCGGCATGTCAGCTGTCTGGACAAACTGCAGGAGTAGGTTAGCTGGGAATAAAAGCTCCCAGAGATGGGAGTTTAATACTGTTTGCATGATTTTCCCTCTTCAGTTTGCAATCACTTTGACTTGACTTCAAAGGAGTGTTTTAAAAGTTGTTACATTCAGAGCATTGTGGAGAAAAGTATTTGTTCATTCTTCCCATCAGCTGCTCCCAGAAACAGCCTTACAACAGTTGGTAAAGGAGGAAGGAGGTGTTTTATTCTTCTGATTCTCTTAAAGCAGCAATACCTTGCAAAACTGCAGGACAATTACAGGCACCATGATTTTTTTTGCTATCATCCTTCCCAGCTTGTGTATTCGATTTTAATGTGTCCACACAACTGTGATTTTCCATGGCTATAATTAATATTTTGCCTTCTGAATGCAATAAGATGAATTTGCTGGTCTGTTTAAAGACTGAGCAAGAAAGCATTGTTTCTCACTTGGTAACATCCTAATGATCTTGAGGAGCACCAGTCCATTGGTAAAAATTTTGTTCAAATATTACCTCAACCAAAACTTCAATAGCACTTTCCACATCAGTCTGCCCAATGGCTTTGTTTTAACCATGAATTTTCTTCAGGGGCTATATTTGTTTATTATTAAGGATATTGCTGATTGAGAAAAAATGAAGGCAGGCAGGCAAATCTGTGGGAAGTTGAGATGAGAGACTTGTATCCTAATAACAATATTCAAGGTACTGTAGGGTCTGATATTAGAATAAAGGTCTGGCTGTGAACAATAACAAAACTCTCACTGTCATCAGGAAGATCAGCGTTTCTCTAGTGTCTGTCTTGTAAGAGCAGCTGTTCTTCTTTGAATGAACCTTGATTCTAATTTAGTCACTATCAATGCTTTCTCTAATTCCAACCTCATTATGAACTTCATCTCTTTCTTCCATTCCATTAAAAATTAAAAATTAGACTTCTTAAACCAAGCTATGAATTCTATAGAAATATTCCAGTTTAGACAAAAATGCCATTGAGTAACTAGGTATTTTTGTCAAAAGACTGTAAGATCATGGCACTGATTTTCCAGTGGTGCTGAGGAAATTTACCCTTCAGGCCCGTGTCCGAGTCTCCTGTTTGCTTGATTCATTGCAGATTTTTCTCTTATCAGGTGAGTAATTTGACCATTTGATTTTATTGTTGGTTTCTTTCCAGATGCCAGGAGTACTGAGCATTTAGATATATATCTGAAGTTCAGCAGGAAAATGAAAATTGATTCTCTACAGCAGTTATTTGAGGTATGGTTCAAGTTCTTGCTTCAAGTTAACCAGAGCAGAGAGCAGAAGCAGTCTCGGGGGTAATGCCATCTCGGCAGATGTTCTGGAGTGATTTCTGTACCATCTTTGAAGAGAAATTCAGAAATTATACTTTTTTTTTAAACGTCTCCTGTTTACTGTCAGCCTTACTAAATAAATATAGAGGGTAAGAAAAGAAAAAAGGTTTTTAATTACCTGTGTGATACGCAGGCACTTTTTAGGGGAGACAAATCATGGAGTCACAGAATGGTTTGGGTTGGTAGGGACATTAAAGCCTGTCCAGTTCCAATCCCCCTGCAATGGGCAGGGACACCTCCCACCAGACCAGGCTGCTCAAGACCCCATCCAGCCTGGCCTTGAACACCTCCAGGGAGGGGAAATTGTCTTTAGCTGTGCTGTGGCACAACCACAGGCTCTCGCTACAGCTCAGCCTGGCGGTGCTGGATCTCATGCACACAGATATAAAGGAGGTGGCTTCTGCTCAAAGCACGAACCCACAGATTGCAAGAGGAGCCAGGGACAGGACAAAATCTTAGAGGACAGAATATAACAGACCATTGATGGAGCTAGGATAGTCCTGGAGACAGACATCTGTTGTGTGGATGGCTCTCCCTACAAGCACACATCAACTGCTAAGTGGCGTTGAAGGCTTGTGGCTCAATCTCTGCCATAAAACTGAATTTACCCTCCTTTAGCTTCCCAAACAGTTCCCAAGGCTCAGAGTACAGCTGAAACAGGGGAGTGTGCTCCAGTAAAGCTAAGTGTTTACTGTAAAAGTAAGTGGCATGACATAAAGTCATATTTTTGCTAATGCTTCTATGAATTTGATGTACTAACAGAGATTTACTGATCCAAAATGGTAACCTTCGTCATCCTGAGTCATATATAAATGAATGGCTAAAACAGCACTTGGGTGCAGAACGTACTGATATTTCTAATCAGCAAAATCAATGAAACTAATATTGGGTAGAATATCTGCAAGAATATAAAGTGGCTTAGACACCTCTGCCTAAACTTGAGCTTGTTTCAGCAGCACCTTCAGTGGTAGCCTGTTAAATGTTGCTTGGACTCTAGAAGCCATGATATGCAAGAGAGCTCAAACCTACTTTTATGCTCTGGCAGGAGAGTGAGAGCAGTAACGATTCATTGTCACAGGCCAGAGCTAATTCAATACATTGTTGATTTGGGTTCTGTATCGTTTTTGTTTAAAATGCGTTTCCACACAAATAGGTTTGGTATGTTCAAACTTCCTAAATAATAATTCTGCCAAAATTCTGTAAAAAAAATAAATTACCCTCAAAAATCTACTGGAATTAAAAATAAATCAGCAGATTCTCTGTTCAGCAGCAACAATAAATCCCTCCTCTATCACAGCATACACTGTTTACATTTGCCTAGGGGCTCTAAAACATTATGAGATGAAATGATTTTCCTGGTCCTTGGTGTCTGGCTGCCATAGAATTTAAGTGTTTCATGAATTTAATTGTGAAGAGAACAGTTTAAAATTTTTCAGCCCCCTGTGGGGAAATGGAAGGAGGACCCAACTGGATATTATACTGCCTGGAAAATGATTCATATTTAAAATTTAGCTATGATGACTGTATCAGGTGAGATTCAGAAGGCCAGCAAATGACCTCATGTCCATTAAAGTCCCACACAAACTGTCAAAAGAAGGCATTGATATTGTAAGTAGAGCCAAGCCTTCTGCTTGTGGTAGAGTTTCTTTCCAGGTTGCATAAATATCTTTATTTATGCAACATTAAGCCAATTTTCAGCATTTTCCTGAAAATCTATTAGTTGTTTTCAGGCTCTCTGAAAGGTATCATGTTTCATTGTGAGAAAATTCATCTGTCATATTTTGGAGAGAGAGTTTATATCTCTAGCATCTAAAAGCTTGTAAAAGGCAGTTGCAATCTTTCGCTGAAGCACAGATAGAAGCAACAGAACCTGCTACTGCTGCTTAGATGTAAAAAGAAATCTTTTTTTCAATGGGGAAGATTGTTCTGGCTTACCTTGATTACTGAAATCAAGGAAAACATATAACTTAAGTCTACCAAACCATTTTTGTGCAATTTAGGGAATGAGAGAGGATTGCTGCACAAGCTGGAAAATAAGCAAAAGTACTAGCTGCGGCTCCTTTAAACATACACCTCTTTATATTTTCATTTTCCAATCTGTCTTTTATTTTCTTGGTCCTCTTTTATTCACTTTCATACTTTGCAAGCAATAAGGGAAGATTTTCTGTGCCGTTTTGTGTGCTCACTTATTCTGAATTCTGTGCTTGGAACACAGAAGTCAGGGTGTGACATGAACAACAATTTGGTGTACAGAGCCTACAATGCCAAAAGAACCTAGTATTTTATTCAGAAGCAAATGACAACAAACTCTTTGGAAACCTGAGAAGAAGGTGGGGTAGTAAAAAGTATGTGTGGGAGAAAAGGAATACATAAAAAAGGATCAAAGCAGATAAATTTCAGCTGGCATGTGAAAACATACTCCTCAGTTTCCTAGAGTTAAATTTGTAGCTTCCAATGTATTTTAGTGACAGATCCCACATAGCAAACTTAACCTAAATTATCACTTTAAAATTTGTTTTCTAACAAAAAAAAATAATTAAATATCATCTTATGAATTTTGCTAATGTGCTTGGTAGTGAAGCAGAATCAGCAGTAAGACAAAGAATACTGCTGACAATTTCAGTGAAGAACAAGATCAGTCAAGTATAATGTTCATCATTTCTTATTTACTATGTTAATTAGATCCCCACTTTCTGTGCTGTGATGTGCATGGCTTGCTTTCTCAAGATGTTAGCCATAGTGTTTCTTTGTCTTCTTCTCTTGCCCACAACTTAACGAATATGCTTTTAGTATAGTGCATTGAAAATGAATGCTTCAAAAGGTCCTGATGGGCCCAGCCCCTCCCTAAGTGCATACCAGATGCCCTTGAGACAAGGGAATCTGCTTCCAGGGTCACTACTGTCCAAAGCATTGCTTTGTTTCATCAAAGCAAATGCCTGGACACACGTTCCACAAGTATTCTTTATCAGTCAAAATTAGCAGTGGTGTGAATGAGCCTCTTGAACGAGCCTCTTGAACTTTGTAACTACAGTCAGGTTTAAGAATGACGGAATCTGTGTGGGGAATTGGAAGAAACAAAAGAATAATAGTGAAAACAGAACAGACTGGAGACTGGAGAACTCCAGCATCTCTTAGGGTGGAACTGTGCATTAGCAGATGGCAGCCTAAAAACAATATGTGCTGAGAGAGCTTGAGATGTATGGCAAGATTTTCAACACCTCCGCAAATGTTCAAAAGAGTATTGTCTGTCAGGGGTGGTGTAGGAATTTACAAGTTGCTTTTGTGTAGATTTCTGAAGCTATTATCTACACACGATGGCTATGAGATGTTGGAGGCAAATCCAAGGCAAATTTTTACAAAATGGAATATAAGAACTAGTCACAATATTAATCCATATGTTTTGATGTGAACATTATAAAACACATATAAACCAGCCCAGACTCTTCTTATTGGTCGACCATGTAGCTGGGTTGCTTGTGAGAGGCAGCAAAAACTTGCAACTGAAGATCAAATCGTGATCTTGCCATCTGCCTGGAAGGAATTATTATATAGGGTTTGCTGTCAATCAACCAACCTGTTTTGAAGGAAAAGCAGAATAGTATATGTTGGTTTTTTCCATGCTCATTTCATGCACTAATTCCTTACTCAGAAACTAACCATTCCCAGCACTAGTACAGCACCAGGCACTCTGACTGCAGCTCTCTGCCCAGCCCTGCAAGCAAGCAGATGAGGTGTGAAAGAGAGTGCTTGGAGTGTTTTTGTTAACTACAAAGCCCATAGTTGTAACAAAGAATTAAATCTTAAGGTGTCGTGTTTGTTAAAGTGACAGCATCAGGGAAGTTTTGGCTGCTGTATCACAGCGCTGGAAAGACATAGAATCATAGAATCATAGGCTCATAGAATCATAGAATCTTCCAGTTGGAAAAGACCTTTGAGATCATCGAGTCCAACCGCACCCATTCTCTTCTAAACCATGTCCCTCAAAATCTCATCTATCTATTTTTAAACACCTCCAGGGATGGTGACTCAACCACCTCCCTGGGCAGCTGTGCCAGGGCCTGACCACCCTTTTGGTAAAGAAATTCTTCCTCATATCCAGTCTGAACCTCCCCTGGAGCAGCTTATGGCCATTTCCCCTTATCCTGTCATCTGTCACTTGAGAGAAGAGATCAACCCTCGCTCTGCCACAGCCCCTTTCAGGCAGCCGTAGACAGTGATGAGGTCTCCCCTCAGCCTCCTCTTCTCAAAACTAAACAACTCCAGTTCCTTCAGCCGTTCCTCGTAGGACATGGGCCTGTTGGAGTTGGTCCAGATAAGGCCACCAAAATTATCAGAGGGAAGGAACACCTCTGCTATGAGGACAGGCTGAGGGAGATGGGGTCTTTCAGCCTGGAGAAGAGAAGGCTCAGAGGAGACCTCAGAGCTGCCTTCCAGTACTTACAGGTAAAAAGAAAGTACTTAAAGGAAAAGAAAGATGAGGACAAATTTTGCAGGGCCTGTTGGGTCTGCAAACAAGGAGTAATGGTTTTAAACTAAAAGAGCGGAGATTCAGACCAGATGTAAGGAAGACATTTTTTCAAAGAAGGTGGTGAAACACTGGCACATGTTGCCCAGAGAGGCTGTAGGTGCTCCATCCCTGGAAACATTCAGGTGGGATGGGACTCTGAGCAACCTGGCCAAGTTGAAGGTGTCCTTGCTCATGGCAGGGGCTTTGGACTGGATGGGCTTTAAAGGTAACTTCCAATCAAACCATTCTATGATTTTATCTATATCATGCTGATTCTCATCGTTGTTTCTATTCCAGTGGGGGAACTTTTCCCAAACTCTCATTTCCACTTCTTTAAGAGTCTCTTTTGTGTTGCTTTCTAATTTTCTTGGTTGGTTGGCTTGTTTGGTTTTTTTTTCATGAGATTAACTAAAGTCAGAAATTGTCCCTGTTATCCTGTTTTATTTTCTCCACGATTTTCCTATAAATTCTAGGCTATAGTACTGCACACCAGTTTATAGAAATAATTTTTTCAGTTAGCAGGGGACAGAAAAGAAGGAGCTAAGCCTCCTATGAGCTCAGACCTGTTTTTTCAAGTTAGTGCTTGGGAGCTAGACTTTTGGGGTTGGAGGAGTGAGTTCCTGTTTGTGTTCATGATTTGGGCTATCATGGTATGTTGGGGTAGCTCTTTTTCTTTCCAGTGATGTTGAGGAGGAGAGAGGGAAGCCAGGAAAGAGTTGATGCATTCTTGGGCTTTGATCTGTGTGGAAACCTTTCTGCTATGGGATTTGGCTGCTTTTCCTACCAGTATCCCTGTGCCCAGAGAAGGTGGGAGGCTGGGTCAGAGGAGAGTCTGTCACAACACACTGGTAAGGAGATGGAGTATCAAGCTGGGGGTGACTTGCTGCAATGCTGTTGGGAGAAACATCTCCTAGATAGCCCTGTTTCTATGCTGCTATCTGAAATATGTGAACTTTGAAAGAAAAAGCTAAAGCTGCTGTTGAAGCCTCCGTTTCTCCATCACCTGGAGATGATGAAGACTTGTTATTTGTTAAGTTTAACTGAAAGGCAAGCCTAGAGGGAATGAAGACATTCCAGTGACCGCATCCGAACTCACTGTAGTGAATTTGCCTTCCAGAGTGTCTCTATTGCTTACTTCTCTTGGTTTTATTTTATTTATGTTGTGAATATTGAAAACACTTCATGTACCTTCCTGTAAAAATTGACTTTTCAGCAGCAAAAGTAAATACTTAACCTGGGCTTGAGGACTGATATTTGACATACTAAAACTGATAATTCAAATACATAGTGTCCTCTCTGACTATAGTCAGAGTCAGTTCATGCACTCTGGCTTCTGATTTGTCTGCTGTAGCTGATTCTTACGTGTCATGTGGCTTTAGCCAGTCTGGAAAGACAACTGCAGACTGAAAATAGTAACAAGGTCTTCTGAAACTAGGACTATTTCAATAGTATTTCATGTAATGGGTTCAGCTAGGCTGCTATAAGAATGTCTAGGCTGAAGGTTCTTGAGTTTGTGCTACGCTGAAGCTGAGAATCAATGTAAAGTGGAGTTCCTGGATTTTCAGATCAGGATGAAATCTTCTGCTAACATATAGCTGATAAAGGATAATAGTATCATTATTTGACAAGAACACCATGACCAACATCATTGTAGGGCTATTTTAACTGAGATCTTGCTTTTTGGTATATCTGAACTGAAACTAAATAAACAGCTTGTCTCCATCATATGAAGGTTATGTTTACCTGCTATGCTATCTCAAACACAGTAGAGTTTTTATGGTTATATTTTAAATATACTTAGTGCCATTGAAATTTTGTTGCACAGTGATAATGTACTGCTCAGATAATTCATCTTGTTAATCCTTAGCAAGTACTGATCTTGTTGGTTAATGGCAAGTTATAGATAAGGGTTGAGATTTTTTTGTGTGTTGCCCTACATACTTTAACAATATCTAGGACACAAACTTTTTATATAAACTTCCTTGACAAGTATAGATGTATTCTTTTTTTTTCCTCTCCTCTCTTAAGCACAGGAAAACTCTTAAGAAGCAGAATCTTTGCCTCCCAATCACAGTAATCCTGAAGACTAGACATCCCTTTAATGAGGAATGGCAACACCTTTAAGGTAGGCTGAGAAAAATAACAGTGAAAGTCTTTCCTTTCATGCTCTGCTCTCACTTCTCCCTGCTTTTGTCAATATTCGGACTTGTTATTTCATTCTTCATTGTTTTCCAGTATAAGCTACTTACAGCACTCTTGTGATTTGGTGGCGTTTTCTAGTGGCTGATTGGATCTTCCCTGTGCATTTGAGGTTGGGATGGGGTGAGGGGTGGCTGACAAAGCTGTTGCTTCTGCCAGGCAAGGCTGGTGTGGCTGAGGTAGCAAGGAGAAAGGTGTTGCAGCAGTGTGGCATGAGATCAGAGGGTAGGAAGGAGACACCAGGTTTGTGGGTGCCAAGTGGAACTTCTCCATTAGGTCTGTCGTGTTGCTGTGTCCTTGGCCAGTCCCCTATATCTATGTAACTGTACCCATGGTGGGAACAGAGAAAATTTCCTGGCACCCCTTATCTGAAGGGGGACAGTACCTGTCTGAACCATTCCCTGGGCTCCAGTGGGAAATGGTTTCCCTGTACAGGTTCAGCTCTTCTTCTTTAGGCTTTTGGTGTGTATAGCCTTTGTGTTTGGCAAGCAGAGGCTGGTAGTCACAGCCAGGGGAATCACCAAATGTCTTTGGTGTCTTTTCTTCATGAAAAATTGTGTAGCTTCCTGGCTGCGCTTTGCATGATCAGATGTCCCTGCCCATGGCAAGGGATGTGTAAATAGATGGTCTTTAATGCCCCTTCCAACCCAAACCATTCTATGATTCTATGGTTACCTCTAGGGAAATCAGTGCATCTTCCCTTGTCGCTGGAGAAGCTAAAGAAGAAAGCTTGACAAAACAGACTGGTTTAGAAGACTTAGGAAAGAAAGGACACAAGTTTGGTCACTGATGTTGGACCAGACCTCCTTGAAGAGAGGAGGAAAAGTAGTGTATGCTGAGAAAAGGAAGCCTCAAGGCAGGGAAGGTTTTCCTAGGAATATATCAAAAGTGCTAGAAAGGAAGTGGAGCATCACTGTGAGCATCTGGCTGGGCACAGGGGATGTGTTTGTATAATAATATGGCAAATACTGCTACATTCGTATGCATTGAACATGGTGTGTAAGAGTTTAGGCAAAGCTGTGTCCACAGCTGGTTTCTAGGAAGTCCATAGAACTTGTACTCTCCCTGTCCCAAGGAGTTGTGTATTTGTGCTCCCTATTCCACTGGGGTAAGAAACCAAGAGCCAGAAACACATAGGGAGGCTTAGGGACCTAAACTTGAGGACTGCTGCTTGGCTGGTTTACTCTGGATTTTAGGTTGCTGTTCAGGCTATTAAAGAGAAGCAGATCACTATTCATGCACACAGCTGCTGGTTTTTCATGTGGGCTGGTTGGAAAGGCTAGAGGCCAAGCAGAACTTCTGCTCTGTTGAACTTTAGAAAAAGCTTCCGTAAACATTGTGGACAAAAATGTAATTTGGCTTTCGGTGGAAGTAAGGTAAAACTTGTTGGTAGAGTGTGCTTAGCTCACCTGGGGTAGGAACATGTAGGTACTGAGGGGCTGCAAAGTGTTGCCTGGGCAAAACGCAGCAACCAAGACTGAGTTTGGGTCTATAGGAGAGAGCTTTTTAGGATGGGTGGGAGCAGCTGGGAGGGATGGAGGACACAAGCTGTGAAAAGCAAAGCTTCATTGTCCCAGGAGTACTAGAACTAATGAGCTTTGCATTTCAAAGGTGGCAAGCCTCCTTCAGACCCTGTAAAATACTTGTCTGGGCTTTGTCGTGTTAAATCTCTCCTTTGGGAAAAGGCTGTGTGGGAGGTGAGTAGAGAGGCAGAGGAGGCAGTAGAGGCCAGAGGCCCTTATTTGGGTGCAAGTACCAATCTGCTGTCTGCATGAGTCTGCCCCAGTTGCATATGCTCTCCTTTTCCGTGTGTACAGAAAATGCTGATAAATAGAGGTTCAGGCAGGGAAGAGCGTTTATTTTTGTTTGCCTGTTTTTGTCATTCACTTGGCATCTTTAGATGAATGGTGGAACCAGGAGGAAAAGGCTGTTCTCTTTGTGAATACAGTCCTGGTGTGTGTGTGAGGCAGTTTGTCTCAAAGGCAGTTTGATGCATGCTAACCCCTTGCAACCTGCCCTCACCTTGGAAATGTCATGCTGGTGTAATGGTCAGCTTTTGGCAACCCTGCCAGTGCCCATGGAGTCTTTCAGTCAGAGCTGTGGATAGGCAGTTTCCATGCTCTCTGACCAGCCCAGCTCAGGTCCTGGGCTCTGTTCTTTCTTCTGTTTGTCATCAGGTATCCAAGTGGAGGTGGAAGGGCTTCCTTTTGACACCTCACCTCCCAGCAGCCAGACATAGACCTCATTACTCAATGGCTATTTTGTCCCTTTGCAGAGCCTGGATCAGCAGAGAGACAAGGATGGCTGACACAACCCCATCTACATTCTTTCTAGAGACAAACTATCCTTTCAGCCTTCCCTTTGATGACAAAGGATTTCAAAACGTGCAGACTATTCAGTAGCCTATCATTTTTCTTTTCTTATTTTCTTTCCAATATGTCAGTTTTAGTAGCCCCATGTTCAATGTGGGCCCCTGGGCACACAAAATCATCATCCCCTTTCTGTCAAAGGCAGTGACTCCAGAAGTGAGGAGGTTAACCACAGCATCAGGTGAAGATGATGCTACGCCCACCTCAAAGCAAGGTAAGAGAAGATTTTTCATGTTTTGTTGGTCCACTGAAAGTTAAAATTGGCAGCAAAGACATCAAAGCAGGTGTGAGGATGCTTCTGAAAGATTTGCCAAGGACTCCTCTGTTCTTGTCTGATGCTGGGAGACGGAGCAGGGAAGAGACTGCAAGCACAATCTGTTTAATATTCTCTTCTGTCCCTCTGATCTCCCCCCTACCCTGCAGAAGCAACATGTCCCATGTTTCTGCAGAGCTTGTCCTGAGCAATAGCAGCATCTGTCAGGGGTTACAGTGGCATTAGCCTCATGGAGCTGGGAGTTAGCAGGGCTTGGCAGAGTGACAGTTCTGCTGTACCTTACATAAATCTGTATCTTGCATAAATCTGTCTCTGACTACTCTGCCAAGGTGTGTGGTCACAATTTGTCTGATTCCCCCTGCTGTCCACAACACTTTCCAGTTTCCTAGAAGATTTTACTTGCTTTTTGAGGACCCACACGCTCCTCTTGCTTCACATCTCCCAACTCCATACCCTTCCCCTTGTAGTTTCCCTGGGAGACCTAGAAGGAAGGTTTTTTGTTAAACAGGTGTTATTTTAAAATAAATTCCCACTACCTGCAGAAACCTCCCCAGATTCCTATGGAAAGGGGATAGGCCTTGAGCCTCCCTATGGCTTTGGCATCAAAGCACAGCAGCCTGCCACCCACCATCTTCTATTACGGGCTGCACCTGATCCCATGTCCTAGTTCCTGGCTCTTCAGTACTTAATGACACTTGGTGTGTCTTTGTTGTGTCTTATCAGCTTTCTTGGACACTTCTCTAGACCCTTCTGAGGCCAGAAAGTAGCAGTGACTGCCCTAGTTCTTGGCCTTCTTCCAGAGTCTAAGGAAATTGGGGAAAACAAGAAAGCCTTTAATAAACAGATCATTATATTCCTAACTATATTTCTTCTGTGCATTTTCCTACAAAGCACCTGAAAAAATGTTGACCTCTTGAAAGCATCTCTGGTCACCACAAGGCTTGCCCTGAGGCACCCTCTCCTCCCCAGCACTACTCAGACACCTGATGGTAGCCATGCTACAGTGGTGGCCCAGCACATAGAGGGTCTGCTCACCAGTGCTCTCCTGTGTCTCCTCCTCCATTGCCTTATTGTTTCAAGGTTGTAATAAAGATCTGCTCTGAGCACTGTGGCAGAGACCAGCACAACGTGTAGTTGGTCTTCAGGGCCAATCTCTTAATACATGTTACTCAGTAAAATACAGCAGCTCCAAAGGAGTGTAGGATCTGTCAAGTAAGTTCATTGCACCTCTCGGAGAGTTTCCACTGAGATTTATGTCCTTGGGTGCTGAGAAGGAGGTGCTTCAGGGTAAGGGTACTTACTACTGTTATTGTTTGCTATTGTTTGGTGTCTGGAGCTGGTAAGTGGTGAAGGTAGTACACTCTTCTTTCTATCACAGGTTACCAAGGAGGAAAAAAAAAAATAAATCCTTCTTTGAGTTATAGAATGCACCCTGTGCTCTTAAAATGGAAGTTTCTGTTTTGTTTCCAAGCATTCTTTCTTTTGTAGGCAGAGGTGAATGCTGCAATGCTAAGTGAATGGTATGCATTCAGTCTATACAATGGCTCTTTAAAAAATAATTGCACGGGGGAGAAGAAGCCACTCCATTCCTGTAAATGGACACTTCAGATGTGGACAAGACATAAATAACTAATAAATAACCTGGGGTATCTGAGCTGTAGCATTTAGGAGGAATAAATCAGAGCTCTTTTCTCTGTTGTCTGCTGAGATACATCAGCAATGGAGTTGGAAGGAAAGATATCTCCCACAGTTGTGGCAAGGTGTTGGAAAGCCATGTGTAGGAATCTCCTGCCCTCCCGTAGCTCTTGTTACACTTTCCCTGCATCACCCCTCCCCGCTCACAAGCATGTGCCGCTCTCCTGTGAGATGGAAGAGATTCCCTTAAGTCTCACTTGTCTCTTTCAAATAAGTGCAAGAACAACGCCCCGGGAATAAAGCCTCTGCCGGCAGAATTAACGAATCTCCCAGACCGCTCATTGGGTACTGCGAGTCCTTCGCGTCTCGCACGGCTCTGCCTTTCCCCCTCCGCTGCCCATTCACAGCCGCTCCTCGCAGACAGAACCGGCTGCGCTCCTGCTCGGGGCCGGCTCCGAGTGCCGGTATTTAAACACAGCTCCAGCTGCCGAGCCTGGCGACCAGCGGAGTGCCGGGGCTTGCGAGCGACGGCCGTGTCGCTTTAAGGCGTGCGGTGCTTTCCCGAGCAGGGATGTATTGAAATAGGCTACGGTACTTGCAGCATCCTGTAGCACGTTCGTGCAGCTGCCTGGCTCGGCTCTGCCTGCGCTGGAGTGAGGCTGCTCTGCACTTAAACACAAACTGCTCCTCGTCCTTAACTATCCTGGAAGCTGCCGATTATCTCAAGATCACTTCAAAGGTGTCATCAGGCAGAAGGTGATGCTAGCAGATGATTTAAAGGTGAAAATGAGAAGGTTTCCACCCCTCAAACCTTGGCCACTTTTCTGACGGCAGTCTGAGAGCTCAGATGTCTTCTTTACTCTGGCAACAGGATTTGTAACGAAAGATTTTTTTTTTTCTTTTAATCCTGATAAAGAAGATTATTGGGACGCTATTAAAAATCCCTTATTGTGATACAGATGGATTTAAAAAAGTGTTAGAGCTTTCCAATGAACACTAATAGAGTGCTCTGCTCTTGGCTGGATTACTCAGGTAAGGAGCTCCTTTAGGATTTAAGATTCAGAAAGCAGATCAGGTACTCATCAGATAATGAATGAAGGAATACTCACTGCTGCGTTTCTTACTGCTAATAAAATGATCTGTGTGTAAAAGTGTGTATGTGACAGCAGGTTGCTGACAAACAAGTGCATGAAGAAATGTTTGTAAGAAATGCTGGGATTTAAACAAGTGTAGTTGAAATATAGTGTACTTTGAGAAAGATTTTTAGTAAGAAAAGGTAGTGTGTAGGGGTGAAGCAGAGAGCTAATAATGAAGCCTGAGTGGGTAAAGTGCTGTCCATGTGGTTAATTATTTGATGCCTGAAGAAAGACACGGGAGCTTTTAGCAGGCTGTAGAAGTTTGGCTTTGCTTTGCTGTTTGGCCAGGATTTTTAAAGTTTAGTTTAAATAACCTAAATACCTGTAATATCCCTCCATGTGAGTCACCTTTCCCTCTTCCCTTGTTGTATAAAAAGCATGGGAGCACCAAACACGAAAAGAAGGCATTAATTCTTGAAGACACAGGAAGCCTACTGGGAGCTCCCTGATCTGAGAGGATTGAATCTGTTTTTGCAAGATAAATAGGTCTAAAAAGAGTGGTGAAAAAGTGCACTGTACACTGCAAAGCAAGCAATCAGAAATGAAATTAATTACATGCTAAGCAGCGCATCAAACACTCAATACAGAGAAAGGAAAAGCCTCATGCTGATTAAAATAATGTTTTGATATTTGTTATTAATTACATTTGTCAATTTATGTGGTTCTTTCAGCCATTTAGACTTTAAAAGCCTCACAAAACCTGTCTGCTTCTCTAAAACCAGGGGCAAATTTTTTTTAAATTTTTTTTTATTACCACTGTGTTTCACTATTGTTTTAATATTGTTAATTTTCCTGCTGCAGTAGCCCCTCTGATATATCACGTATAGACTTTCTATTTTTTAATTTTTGTTTAAAGACATGATTTTTCTATGAAAGGTTTAATCTTTTGAAGTCTCTCTTGCTCTGTGAAAATGATGTTCAGCTGATTGGATTATTAGATAGAAAATGGCATCGCGTCATTGGCTGAATAAGGAGAGTGCCTGAAGTTTGATTAATTTGGCAATATGAAATGCAGCAGAAGGTGTTGTTGAGGGAACTGGACGATGTGTAGCGTAGCTGAGCTTTGCAAAGCTCCCGATCCTTGCAGGCATTGAGAAAGAACTGTTGAAGTTAAAAAGTCAGAGGGAAATTTGGCCAGTTAGTATAATAATGAATGCAAGTATGAAAAATTACAGTTGTCTATATTGGATGGTCAATTATGTGAGCACTGGGAGACAAAGAAATTGCTCTTTCCCTTTGTAATAAGAATCTTCCTAAAATTTTGACAAAATCTTTGTGAAAATATCGAACATAGGGTCCATACGAAATTCATTCTGACCATGCTCCAGTCCCTTTACTTGCACAGGTCAAACAAAAGGAAGCAGATTTCATCTGGGTATTGGGACAAAATTCTGAGAAACAATCACTTTGTTTAGCAGACAGCAGCATGATTAAAAATTAATGCTCACAAAAGTCAAAAACAATAAATGGTTACCTTGGGTCAGTATTAGCATCCCAGTCTTGGAGCTGGAGTATTTTTGAAATGCATCTCAAATATTGATATTGTACATCTATCCATAGTGTGTTTGAAAGAGTTTGATACCGTCTGGACATCATGTTTTTTTAGCTGAGTGTGTAATTTTTTTATTAGTATTATTTTTTAACTCCCTTGTAAATTCAGCTATGGACCAGGGTGGGGATATTTTCCAGCCTTCTGTTTACAATGGTTGTGGTTTTTTAGTCCTCAGATCATTACAGTTTCATTTTTACCACTAAATTATTAAAGTTATCCAGGCTCCCGTGTTGACATCTTCCTACCTCAACTGTCCTTTTTGGACATGACCTTTGTGGTACAGCAATTGCATCCTGCAGGAGGGAACAACAACCCAGAGACAAAAGACATTTAGAAAAAGAAGTAAAATATATATAAAAAAAATAAACAGTTGTGATGAGAGCTGACTATTCTGTCTATTTTGTTTAGAGAATGGCAGTGGTCTCTGCAATGTCCTGGGTCCTGTATTTGTGGATAAGTGCCTGTGCAATGCTGCTCTGTCAGGGGTCCCTCCATCACACTTTCCAGCAGCATCACCTGCACAGACCAGGTAGGACTGAGTTCAGATGTGGGATGCCATAAGTTTTCAGGCTTTCTGCCTGTGTTTATAAATGTCTGTCTTATAAAAGATTGAATAATCGTAAAATCCATTTTATCATTTAACTTGTATGAGTTGCTTGCCTTTACACTGCACAGCATCTTTTTTGGGGGTTGGTCTAATGTGTTGTGCTTTGCCAATCTGATGTTAGAAGGTGACGTTAAAGGATGAATATTCCAACAACTTTCCAACACAGGAATCCCATTTAGGATAACCATTTAGTTTCTCCGTCTTTCTCTGTCCTTATTTCCATCTCACCTTCTCCTCCTTTGGTACAGTTCTGGAGTAGGTGTGTAACTCAGAAAGACACTGGGACAGCACAGGGCTGGATAAGTTTTTGGTATCTGATCCAAACAGGACATGAGTTTGTTACTTAGCATACTGGCACCAGATCACACTCACCAGGTGTCTGCTCAATATTGGGTGTTTGCCTTAGCATAAATAAGACAGTTATTCTAAGGTTCCCAAGTTTACCTCTGAAAATTGATGGAGGTGCAAAAGTGCAGCCCAGAGGAAAACATCCAGAATAAGTCCCATAGGTTAGTGTGGGGAATGCAGCTCACATTGATTGTTGTGATACAGAGACTGCACATTAGTAGTTTTATTGTGTTTTTATTAATAGAAATGGAATATGTTACTACTTCAGCTGTTAATTGTGCCTTGTAGAATGTGCCTTGTTAAAAATTGAGGAGTTGGCATGTTCTATGATCATCTGGTTATAATTAGATGGAGCAAGAACGGCACAACTTTGGATCCAAAGAAAGGTGGGAGAGGTTTTAAGAACTTTAGAAACAAAAGGTGGAAAACGTAACTTAGTGATGAATCATTTAATAATGTGGCAACTAATACTTTAATGTTTTTTAATTTAATTGCATACCTTGAAAGACAAATGGTCTTGAACTGCAAGTCTTAGCAACTTTATTGAATCAGTTTTCCCAATTACTTTCCTTGTCCATAAGTGTTGGTGTTGTCTTGCTTTCTTGTAATAAAGCATGTATGGTATGGAGGAATAGTCCTAAATCTTTGCTAGACCAACTCTCAGCAGCTGTGTCAGAGCATCAGATTAACTAATGGTGTTATGTTTACTAGCTGGAGTTGGAAGTTTGAGAGTATTTGAAGTTTGAATGGTGAGGTTCTTGTTTGGGACTTGCAGAGAAATGAACAGAATATTTATTGCAGTGCAATTGTTGGTAATGCTGCCAGTTATTTGAGTCTGTCCCCTTCCCCATGAAGGAAATGAGGGGAAAACAGCCCAGATAAACAGAAAGGTAAAAAGAAAATATAATCTTGTTTAGTAAAATCAGTCTAAACAAGTGACATTATGAGAAAAAATGAGAGCTGGGCAGATTCAGAGCTCTGCGTTTGCCTGAGCTTGAAAAATCACCTTTTTTATGAAGCAAGAACAGCAAGACACTGAATGCATACCAAGTGTTGGGGAAATGTGAAAAATGACAAAATCTTTCACTCAGATGTGATACAGATCGAGTGAAGGTTTTACAGCTGCCTCATCACCTACTTAGAAACAGCCAAGCTTTCCCTCCTGCGAGCCTTTCTCAGGCAGCTTCTCCACACCCTACATGAATAAGATTGATGGTGTTCTGATCCCAGGCAGCCAATTTCAGTCTCTCAAGAAATAATCCACTACGTTGACAGATGAGTGGAATTTGACATGATGTTCACCTCCGATTCAGATTGTGCTGCACCTGGGAAGTACCAGCTAGTGAGTGGCCTTTAGGGAAACTGTTAGAGATTTTGGACAATTTCTGCTGTCACAATAGGAAATCAAGACAGTGTTTTTTATAAGCCCACGAATTTGCAGTCTGCCAACTGAATGTGAAAGGTTGTGCATAAAAGGGACGGAAATATGTTAACTAGCAAACTGAGTGATTTTAATGTATTCAGCTGCAGTCCCTGAGCACACCCTATTTTTCATATTTATAATATTAGGAATGCGTCATTTACTTTTAGTTAGTCACTGTGTAAGTAAGATTAAAATGTTCAGCCAAATAAAAGTGAATAAAAAATGGATGCAGAGGAGCCACTGCATAATTTCAGTAATTTAATATTTTGTATATAAAATTTCAACTTACAGAATCAAGGTAAATATGCCTGTAATAAATAGCATGCTCAGCACACCTTTTCCTTCAGTTCATGATCTTCCATAGATAACGAGAGGCTGTAAAACAAGAGAATTTGAGCCGCTCATCTCCATTGCAGGGCTACTTTGGTATAAGATAATTAACAAGGCAGATTCCACCCTGTCTTGTGCTTCTCATGCTTGACGAATAGAAGAGTCTGACTGAGCATACGAAGGTGCAGGTGAAAGATAAAATCCTCATGGAGTGTATTTAGCATAGTAAACTTGAACTGAACTCAGTGGATTAGCACAGTGAATATACCCATCTGTACTGCTATGGTTAATCCAGTTTTGAAACACTGCTAAGCAAGGGCAACGTATGAGAAGGTTAGGTTATCATCAGAGATTTCTGAGCTTGTTTTTTCTTTTCTGAAACTTTCTTGAGCAAGTGTCTGAAAGGAGTGAAATAGATGTCTGCACACTGTGTGCAATCACAACAGTTTAAAGCTTCTTTTCAGTGCAGTATAATTTTTTAGTTTTATGATTCAGTACTTCTTTGTTCAGTTAAATGACTTAGCAGAAGGTAGGAACCTGAAAACAAATGGGATGAACAGCTTTACGTGACAGTATTTGTAATTGACTGTAGCTTTAATTTCTGTGAGATGCTGGCAGCAGGCACAGATCATAAGGGCATAGTAAATACTGCTTGAATATAAGATGTCCAATGCTGTATTATTTGTATCGGTTCATGAATTCTTTCTTGTCTAAACACAATGAAAAGTTTGAGTGTAGCTGTTGAGCACTGGCAAGCATTGCTGTCTGTTGCTTTTGATTCTGGTGGGAAGGAGGGCAGGGCAGGGCAGATATTCAGGCTTCTTCACGGAGATCCAGAGGAGGCCTTTGGAGTAAGCTAGCTGAACCCTGTTTCAGCATAATTCCCCTTGAGCAATATATATGGCTTCCCACAGGCTTTTATAACTATATTTCACTTTCATGGAAATTATTAGACAAAGGACGTATGAAAGCATTCACAGGAAATAACTTTATGTGGCAACAAATCCCCATTGTTTTTGAGCATGTCACTTCTGTGTGATTTAATAAGAGGCAGTGGTAATGAGAAGAATGTCACATTGGCCATTTTAGGCTCTAAGAGGCACGGAGTTGTAGAGTTCTTGAATTGGCCTGAGGATGAATGTGGACAGACTATGATTTGCAGAATTAGCCAGTGCTAGTGATAGTCCCCTGGTGTCTGACTGACAGACCTGGTCCTGCCCAAGTGTAGGCAGTAGGTTCTGGCATTTGACAGAAGAGCAAGGTATTAACAAAGCAAAGGGTCCAAGTTTAAGAAATAAAAGCTCAGCAGCCTTTCAATCAAACAAGTCTTAGCAAAGTTTCTGGCTTTGTTCCGTAAATGTGGGACATTTTGCTCCCAATGAAGACCATCAGCTGGTACTGAATCATAGGGGACAACACTGGGCATGCGTTGCTTAAAAATACGGGAAAGCACATTGGATTCACCTGTAATTTTGTGCACAGTAATTAGCTACACATCAAGGATGCTAGGTTAGTCTGGCAGACAGTGTAAAGATATGAAGCAAACACAAGCAGAAACGTGTACCTACTGTAGCAATGCTGACATTTGCAAATATGCTAATTAAAAATAGGCCTGTTCAGAAGAAGAATCTGTAGACTGAATCAATGCTGGAACTGTATGTCTACAAAACATGAAGCACCTTTTAGTAGTTAATGATGTGCCCATTAAAAATCATCTCAAGGACTGATTCTCTATACCTCATATTACAAAGAGGTAAAATGGTCTTAAAGCAATTCTACAGAAATTAACAAGCTATATCAAGCTAAGGGTGCTCTGAGCACGTTTCTTAGTAGACAGCATTTTGCTCAAACTTGAGTATGTGGCTGTAGGTAAAGAATTTCTTAGTACTGATTTTGGCCTTCCCATTGATTTTATATAGCCTTGGAGGAAACTGGAGGTTTTCATGTTTCAAAAGGTCTACTGTTTTCATATGCCCCAAATATGTGACAATTTTGTTCAAAACTCGTTGGGAAGAGTGTTGGTTTGAATCTAGTTCCTCAAGGAAGTGTAAATACTGGTCTTAACTTTGCAGAACAACTGAGATTTAGAAGGTGAATTCAACAGGATTTTTGCTCTTAGTGTGGATAGAAGCAAGTGTAGAACTGGGTAGTGAATATATAAATGTGTACAGTTGCTGTGATTAGTAAGAATTGTATGCCATTAATTATACATCGTGAATACAAACTGTTGTCTTTAGCAAACAATGGCCAAACCTCCATGTAACAACTTAGCCAGTGTCCAACAGATCCCACCATAGAAATGAAAGTTGACAACTGGTGTTTCTTTTTGTGTTAATTAAAATGAACAAATCTATAAGCTCTAAGGCCTGAGTCAGATCTCATTTACACCAGTAAAATATATCCTGATTAGTTAATGAACAGAAATACCTGTTTACAATGAGGTATTTTAGTCAGTCACTGGAAATCATATCTCTCATGATAACTTCACGGTCTTGAAAATGTGAAACTAACAACTGCTAAGGAAAGAAAGCCAGGCTGGAGGTACTTTCTGTGTTCCTGGTCTCATAAAAAAAGTATATTTGGATGCCTGTGGACAAGTATATTTGTATGTATTTTGTGTAGGTAGAGAATAGGTGTAATGAAATCAACACTTAAGGACAAAGCAGGATTGCGAGCAGTGTGATAGAGATGAATTGTCAACCATGTGTGATGCACTTGTTTACAGCAGCAGAATTTATTAGAAGTATTGTATTTTTTCTTCTTTTTTCAAGACTCTAACCACCAAATGAGAAACAAGACAGATGTGGAATGTGTTTGCAGCTAGAGAGTTAGTTGTGGAGTTTTTTTTTCTGGAGTCTGTAAGCTGTCACTCTAATGGCCTTCTGCCTCTCAGGGTAGGCAGGCATTGCCAAGGAGCAACCAGTACTGAATGGAGGGTGAAAGGCAAGAGGACACTTTTCTTCACCTGAGAAGGGTGTGTAGCTGCAAGGCTTGCAGCTTGGTTGCAGGTGGAGGAAAGCTGTCACCAGCCAAGATGCTGAATGTGATGCCTTGTTACCTTTGATCCAGGGGGAATGAAGCAACCTGAGGGGGAGCAGGTGTTGCAGCTCGATGGGCTGTGAAGAACAGCATGGCCAAGGTGTGTGGTGGGGCACTGAGCAAACTGCTGTGGGAGCTGCTAGAAGCTTGGCTGTGTTCCCTGCCATCACCCTCACAACACACCTTGTGCGAAAGAGCAATAGCAAGGTATTAATAGCAATGTTTCCAGTGAAAGGACGTGCCTCTTGCACAGGTGACTTCTGCTTTGTTTTGGTCCTCCCTGTTCTGTCCTTCTTCCCAGCTGTGCTGTTATCCCCATCCCATGCCACTTCAACTGTCCCTCAGGCCCCTCTGCAGCCAGCCACACAGGCAGGAGCAAACCACAACCCTCTCTGTGCGGCAGAATCTGCTCTGGGGGAACAGGGACTGCAAAGCACCTCTTGCTGTGTTGGATCCTGCAGGCATCTTCTCCTCCCACTCCCGTGTGCTGATCCCCCACCTCCAAGTGCAGCCTTGGAGCCCTGGTGAGTCATGAAGGGCTCTTTTAGTGCACTGCACTATTTGTAGCTCGCTGTCATGGTATTAAAGACTGTGAGAATTCATACTACAGTGGTTAAGTCCCGAGGAAAATTTGGCACCTACAAATATAAACCCCAAAGGCAGACTACGTTGCTCTGTGCTGAAGTATTTCTGCTGATAACATCAGAAACCTGCCTTTAACGATTAGCCTACTTTAGTCCAAGGCTCATTTATATTTTAAAAGGCAATATCCAAGTGCACTTCCTCATAAGATAGATGTGTTTTCTCCCATTAAGTTTCATACTGCTTTATCCTATCTTTGTATTTCCTTTTGAATGTTTTCTTTTCCACTCTGCTGTGAAATCAACCTTTGCTGTGAGCAAGTTCTATTTTCCTGATGGGATGCAGCATTTTTTGCTATTTCCAGATGCTCTGTACAGAATAGCTTTCTCCAGCTAAACTTATTTTTTTGCATGGGAGCGGTGCTGGAGATTTCATTGTACTCTAGGCAGGGACGACAAGGACTGCAGCACAGTTGGACTCTAAATTTATGAGACTCAGTCAATGATGCACAATGAAGAACTGGGGGTGTAAATTAAGCTGAATGAAGTTACAAAGCCCCATGTATGTATCTGTGACTCATATTTCTTTGCTCTATTTAGAAGATTGTTATCTGACATCCCTCCCTTTCCTTCTGTACTCCTTTCAGAACAACAGTTTCCTTCTTTTCTATTGCAGTGGCTGAAGAAACCAGTCCTGCCCTTCTTGAAAGGTTACTTAAACGACAGCAGGTGCAGGATCACTGTTGCTATCCTATGATAATCAGTAATTGTGTTGCAGTATTCCACTGCAATCCTTATTTTACTTTGAGAAAACAGCTTTGCTTGGGAACTGAATTGATGGCAGGAATGGAGGACCTCACTAGTTTTTGAATGGTGTGAAACTGATTCCTTGAGAATCACCAAGAGAAGGGCAATACATGAACAATCTGTTACTTGAGGTGGCTGAATTCCTTTATGCCGGGTGCTCTTGTTGTGGTATCTCATCCTTGAGCTACAAGTAATCTGGGAGCAACCTGCTCTACAGAGCTCCCACCAACAGTCGTGTCTGCTAAGTGCTTTTTAAAATTGTGTATAAATATTCCTTCTATGAGCTATGAAGTTTTATTTGTATATAATGTACCTTACCTCTCATTAAATGAATAGGCTATTAGAAAGCAGCTGAAATAGTGATTCTTGTCTTGGATTATTAGGAGAGTGGCTGGTGCAAATCAAAATATACACGTAATTCATCCTCATGCATGATCCAAAAATCCTATTGGATTAATTTTAGACTCACTAGATGACAAATCTCAGTCGAGAGCCTTCATTGTGAATCTACTAAAAACAATGAGCAAAAATCTCTTCTATACATGTAAGTTTATTGGAAAGTGGGGAACTTGTTACTGTAACTTCCTATGTTGTAAATAATATAAGCAGCCAATAGGCTCTCTAGATCAGTCTGAGAGCAGGCAAGAGCCTCAGAATCTTAAGTGCACACACTCTGATAAAACTTTATTATCTTCTTTTAGTGTTCCCATTAATGCTCTTCAGAAATGCCTTTAAATATTTCTGGCAAGCAAAGCTTCAGCATAATTTTACCATAGTGTCAAGGATTTATTAATTATAATCTTTTCTTGCAGAGTCTATTTATATTTGATCATGACATTAATTGGTTGCCAAAACAAACTAGAGTTAATTGTGTTTAATTAAGTGGTTGGGAGCAAGCAAGGATAGTTTATTTGGAAAATCAGTTTAATTGATTTATGTGTTTGGTTTTTAAAGGAACATGAAGGGAACTCATTGTGTAGCACCTCTTTCACTACATGCTTCCCAGGAATCATCAGTAACATAGTTGTGACTTTGAACAGACTGAAGAGTGGAAAAGTCTCTATTATACCTATTTGCCTATACAAATCTGTTAAGAAGTAAATGTTCAGGTTCTGAATCACTCTGGATTTGAATAAAAACAAGCACAAATGAGATCAAGTAACATTGAAACTAGCAGTAAGGTTGTGTTTAGAACAATGCATTTTGAAAAATGCATTGCAAAGAAAAACTTGGCTACATCTCAGATGTGGCTAAATTTGCTTTGGGTAAGGATGGTATGGTAAAATACACTAAAATAAGACTAGATAGATTTTTTCAATAATGATTTTTGAACGTCAGCCTATTTCATATTTTAATACGAAAATCAGAACTGAGTGGAGAATTCTGAGGACTTAATTTTTTTTTTTTTGGAAGGGGAATTAGTTTCCTAAGCTGAAATTAATTTAAAGAAAAAAAAAAGTAGTTTGATATCTTTGTGCATTCCTTGTTTCTGTTTTCCAGCAGCTTTTTAAAAGAAGTCATCATCCTGATAAATGAATAAATCCTGCCTGGAAGCATATAGTCAGATATGCCAGCAGCTGCCTCTTTCCCAAAAGAAATCAAGACCTCAGACTTCAAATTCAGTATCAAAACAAACATGAGGCAGATCTTGTGTGTCCTAGCTGGTACCAGCTCTTGGTTTTGTTTACAACAACACAAAACTTAAAGGTCTTGTGTTTCCAGAAGTTACCTTTTCCACCGTCCAAATCAGCTTTCTCTGCTTTTTTTTTAAAAAAAGGTATTTTCCTTATCTAAAAAACCTGCTTGAATCCTTAAACTATCAGTGTTACACTGACACTGTTTGCTGTGAATATCATTAACTCATGAAGAACCTACTCTTAGTTACTTGCATGTGATGCTTTCCAATGTGGGTGGTCAGTGAGCCAGAAGTCACTGTTATTCATTAAAACAAAAACCCAAGATGAGTCAAAGGTGACAGAGGATTTTGAGTTTGTAGTTAGTTTCAGTGTGCTGGGGAGGATCCGACACACAATGATTGTATCTAAGCCAGCTCCTACATCTGTAGTAAAATTATTTCTGTAGTAATATCATATTTTTCTAAGGCTTTTTTTTTTAAAAAAAGACTTTAAACTGCAGCTTTTCTTTTCCCTTCCAGGTAATTAGAAACTGTCTTTTTATGGCTGAAACCTCAGTGCTTTCTCCATTAAGTCAGCAGTCTGGGTGGTGTTTATCTTAACCTTGTTTTGAGTTTCTCCAACAAAGAGGTGACTCCTTTAGTTCTAATTTAGTTTCTCTTGGTATTTCTATTGTCTCTTTCTAGTTGGCAGGCAAGGAAATCAGATGTGCATCAAATGAAACCATTTGTCATGGATTAGTGCATGCAAATGCCTTGATGACAGCAATAGACAAAAGCTGGAGAGTGTCTGAATGCTAACTTTGGGAGAGAAAATTAACAAGGCCAGAAAAGCAGCGATAGCGGTCCCTAGATGAGATTTTTTCAGTGCCTAAGAGCAAGGTGTCACTCTTCTGTCCCCTCCCTTGCCACTTTTTCTCTTGCTGAAATCTTCAAGACATTAGGTCCAGGCACAGTGACCCCTGCTAAGCAGAGAAGTGTCCATGGAAGCTCCTGGCTTTCCCAGGGCTACCTGATGTCAGAACCTTCCCTCTGCCTGTTAAAACCCATCTATATCCACAGCAGAGGAGAGGGATGGAGCTCATAGTCAGGCAAAAGTAGAGAACAGGTTTAGTGATACTCCAGCTTGTGTACTCCAGTTTGTCACCACACACTGGGAGTCAAGAAGAGCTGCCAGGCAGGATGTTTCAGTGAATCACATTGAAGTGGAATGAATCTTCCTCAGTGTCTTGGTTGGAAGTGTTTTGCATTTCCCTTTTCCCTGAGGACAGAACTGGTAATTGTTTAATGCTGATCTCCTACTGTTGATAACACACTGAATTGAATGAGTTGACAGCCATTATTAGATATTCATCTCATGCTTGTGATTGATACTCCAGTTTCTTTATGAGGCTGGTTGGACCTTTTTTTTGAGTCCTAAAAGGCAAGTGTGGGCTCTGCTGAGTTCCCAGCTCAAGGAATGCTGTGGGGAAGAGCCGAGATGCAGTTGTGGGAAGGGAATTTTGAGATGCCCTGACTGGGAGCAGGCTGTGGACAATGAGCATCCTTTTTGAGTTTTCACTTTTTATTTCCATCCCTCCCAAACCACCTGTGGGAGAGCACCAGACACAGAAGCTGTACCTTAATACAAAGTCTACAATGTAGCCAGATTACCTGCTGTTTTCTGTAGGTTTTTACCCTATTTCAATCTCTCTTTTTTTTTTTCTACCACTGTTTAGTCTATTTCTAAATATACCTCCCTTCCTTTAAATCATGTTACTTTACTTTCTTTTAAATCTTTCTTTATGCAAGTTCTTATGGCTCTTGCTTTTGGAAGAGATTCCCTGAACTTTCTCAATGCACTTTGATGTGTTGTTTGAGCAACAAGATGCTACCAGATTTTGTCCCAATTAGGACACCACTGGCATTCTTATGAAGTAGTTTCAAACACTGCTATTTGGAAGGTATCTAAATAGATCTATGTGATCAAAGATTTGAAATGCTGAAATAGATTTCCGGTTTTCTGATCTTGACACCATATTTTACGTGTTTTCTTAACAAAAATTGGGCAAAATATAAACAATAACCTTTTTCACCCATAGGAAAAGTTATTTCTATTTCTCCCTTCTGCCCTTGATTTTGTGTATATGTACTGGAACCAGGCCTTCCTCCCTTACACCCCTGAAGTTTCTCCCTGTTTTGATGCTGTAGTGTGGTCAAGATGCCTTGTTGAGGTGATGATGTTACCACAGACATAAGCATGTCGGTCAGACTGTCTCATGCAGTCTCTAGAAAGAAAACTTCACTGAGCAGGACCAGTTCTGAAAATGAACATGTGCTGGTGATAAAAATAGGTCCAAATTAAAGGGAATTCTGCTTTCAGTGTGATAGTTTCAGTAAAACAGTTCCTTGAATTTTAGTTTGGATTTGAACTGGCTTTGCACTGCTTGTGGCTGCATGGTGTTTTGTGATGATGTACCTGCTATGAGCAGTGTGGTATCAAGCAGTTCTTTTGTACTGATTGTACCCTCCTGAGGTTCAGGCTATGCAAATTGCCTCTAAAACACATTCTTACAAAAACTGAATTAGTTTTTCTTGTTTTATTTTCTAATCTATCAAAGCAAAAAAAAAGTGTAATCAGTAATGTCTAGAGATGGAAACAGGCTACAGAACAGTATCACATTTATACTCAAGTCCTTCTGATGAGAGTTTTAAGGGTTTTATATTTTTAGTATGTTGCTCCCTGAATCTGAGGGGCTGTGCTCTTTAACAGGTGAGAAGAGATTATCCCTTAGTCCTTATAGAATCTATGAATCAAAGTCTGTTAGGGGAAATCCATACAGAGTCTGGAATGCAAACCTGCTTTCAAACGTAACTGTAACAAAATTATTTCCTCTTTATAACACACGTGCACTGTAAGAATTGGTACATAAAATTTCAGAGGTCCTACTGTAAGCTGTGTCCTGCCTGCTTTTAAGTGCTTTAATGTCCATATTTCACATAGGAACCAAGCAGAGATACAAGCAGAATTCATGTATGCCTTTGTCAGAAGGGATTAGTCCATATTCTAATAGCACATGCAGATCTCAGAACATCAGTATTTGCTATAAGGAGGGCACAGTTTTACAGAAGACCCAACTAACACCTGTCTTTGTTTGGCTCTGTTCTTTCTCCTTGTGCTCAGCCAAGGGACATTTGATCCCCTTTTGCAGGCTCTACACAGCATCCAACAGCGGAGCAGATCATCTGAGGAAATGTTTCTCCATCATGGGCATGATTAGGGCAGTTGAAATGGGAGTAAGTGAGGTTTTGTCACTCTGTTCCTCACACAGCCTCCTCAAGTGAGGCTGGTGGCTGCCAGGCACTGTTGTCTCAGATTGTACCCAGAACCAGCACCCAGTGCTCCGTCCTTGGCATGGCTTGTCATGCAAGCACAAGCATTGCTGTGAGTGGGTGATGGATCATGGAGGCTCTTAGCTCCCTCTTTTCATGAAATCAAGTGCTTTAGCGTAAGCCAACTTCACGCTGGTTTAAACTTTCATGGTGTTTAAGCTATAATCTATCAGACTGCCCCAGCTGTGAGGTGTAAAGAGCCTTCGCATTCGCTTACTCTTACTCAATTGACAAACAACTTGTACTGTTGTAGTGAATCCTTTTCCCCTGTGTCCATGTTCTCAGCTGAACCACAGGCTCAGTGCACACAGACAGGCAGTTTACTTCAAATGTGGAACTTCCCACTTTTTACTTAATTGCTTCCTTTAAGAGATAAGAAGGTTGGGCTTGTTCTTGAACCAAAATGCTTTGGCTTTAAGCTATTTCTCACTTGAAGGCTATGCTTCCCACCAGTCTTGTGTGATGCTTTCAGTCTTTCACAGGCAGCATAAAGCTGATTCTGGGTAACTTGGAGCATATTTTTTGTAATGTCTGACTTGCAAATCCTGTTAACCAGACATTGTTATCTCAATGCGCTTTCAGGGCAGCTATAACAGCATAAAAACTTGTGAAGCAGAGGAGAAGCATCCGGATTCTTTAATTTGCTGCAATTGGAAAAATATTATTTTCCCTGATCCCTTCTAAAGACACTTTGCTCTGGGGAAAGAGCTAGATAATTCTCAAAAAAACAACTGTGCTCTGGGGGCTCTTAGCTGGAAAATCACCTGTGAACAATGTCTTGTTTGGTGCAGACAAAGGTGTGGTGGGGACTTGGTAGAGCCAGGGGGCTGTGTGGGGAGTGTATGTCCTCCCCACTAATCGCTTGTTTTTGGCTGCTGCTGGTGAGTTTTGAGCCAACTACAGAAGTTTCACTTCTCACCCACTGGGAACTAAAAACCTCTAAGCTGGGCAGAGGTCTTCTGTTATTTACCTCTCTTTTGGCAACACAGAAGCTCAGGTTGTCCAGATATTTACCAGTGTTGTCGTGTTTCCTGGCAGGATTTCATGCTGCCACAGAGGAACAGCAGGAATCCCATATCCCAGCTGATATCAGGGCTACCTGGCTGGACTGGGGAGTCCCAGGGATTCTCTTCCACAGGATTCTTTTCCTCTCTTGTAATGAAAAGGGGACTGAGCGTGAGCTGACATCTGCTGCCTGGCTAGGGCATCCAGAGGCTTTTGACATGTTTTGAGAAGCGAGCTAGGACTTGATTTCATTTGTATTGCTGAATTAGTGAAAAACCCAGCTCATTTTAACCTCTTGTCATTATAAGCTTTTTTTTTTTGCTTAAGGGATTTTAGTGGATTTTATTTTCTGTTGTGACAACTGTTTATTTTTGTAGGCTGAAGGAACACGGTAAAACTCTGCATTTTGAAAAAAATATTTCTTTTGTTGTGTTACTAAAGCAGAGCAAATAATTGAATTTTTTTTTATTTGACAGCCAAAGCAAGATATCAAGTGTGGGTTTGATGCAGTATTTACTTTTTGAAATTAGTTTAGAAAAATTCGATTGCTTTTCTTACTAACGGGAAAAGAAAAAATAAAATAAAACCTGAAACAATTTGTCTTGTTCTAAACACTGAAAGTAAACCAAGGAAAAGGCCTGATTAATAAAAAAGTCTAGAGAAGGTACTGCTTCTTTCCTTAAATATTCTTAAATCAGAATATCTCTAGTGTTCTGCTGTAGGGGTTGACCCTACATCACCTTGTTTTTCCCAAAAGGAGAGCTGTGGTGTTAAGATATTGCTGGTGTTAAGATATTGCTGGTGTTAAGATATTGCTGGTAGAGGGAGTAACTTCCATTACCTGTTGAGTTTTATGATTTGAATAAATAATTGGGTAATCAGGAGAGCAGGTATGGGATATCAGGGTTTTTTTTTTCTCTCTCACTTGCTATGAGAGGGGAAAAAGAAAGCTTGTCCATTGCTCAGTCTCCATGGCCAATGTAGTGCTTATTTAAGGCTGAATGAGACAGGCCCCACCCCTGTCAAAAATTGATGGAAGAGGCAGCTCTAAAAGCAAGCCGGCAGGGGCTCTTAGGCAGTGGAGGCAGGCACTAACCATTGAGAATTAAATGAATGCGAAAACACGACTTTAACGAAGGATAGGTATTTTAAAAATGTGTTTGAACGTAAGGCTTGAACTGTGGCTTCTCTCTCCTTTGGGGGAGGCCAAGGCTTCACTCCAGCCACAGCAGAGCAGTACTCGTGGCTTCTGGCTGCTCAGAAAGAAGCAGGAGCCCACAGGGAGGGACAGCAAAGCTTTGACAAGGTGATGTTTGTCTGCGATGCTATTGAGGTTTTTTGCTGACTTCTCAGTCATCTCAAGATCTTTGCTAATTTAATGAGCCAATTCCACTTGTCCAGGTGACAGTTATCCATGTCAGAGATGAGTACCTCTTCTCCTTTAATGTAAATCTTTAGCAGCGATTTTGCTGTCCTTGAAGAAACACAGGCAGGAATATCACTTTATTATGAGAGATGCTTCTGGGTTTTTTTAACTGAGGCTTAGTATTATAAATTTGTTTCTTTAAATGATAGCATCTGCTTTTGTCATTTTTATGTACACTCAGTTTTGGTTTGCAAAGCACCACTGTAAACTATTGGAGAAAACCTGATTGTCTATCAGCAGTGAAGCTGTGCCTGCGTACTCGAATATTAATCATTGAATTCAGCAGTTATTAAAACTGTATCTACTTGTGCCTTTTTCATTACAAGTTCTTGGGAGAAGGTATGGTGGTATTTGTAAGTGGCTGTATTGGGTTTTAAGTAAGAGTAATTATGGTCAATTAGTTACGGATTACGTGCCAGAGACCTTTAGTGAAATAGACCTGTCAAAAGAAAATAAAATCTTCTGGTAGGAACATACTTTGCAGCTTTGGTAGGATCCAAATCCTGGTAAAACAGAATGAAAGAGAGGCTGAGATCTTTTCAACAACCTGATCAGTGTGGTTGTTTGAGCATTTCCCCGATTCAGATGAAGGACTCGAAGCTCAGCCTTCCACTGGGCTGTTGAGTTTGTCTGAATTTTTCCTTTCCAGGGCGAAAGTCTGATTCCACCAGCAAGAAGCCCGTTCAGCAGACAGGGAGCTGGCGGTGTGGCCTGGCAGCAGCATAGCATAAACACCAAGGATTGGTTTTGAGCAGTACAAAGCACAAACTTCTTTCCAACGTCTTGTGCTTTTTGTAAAAGTACCAGTCTAGTTCTACGTGATGGCTTTTCATCTTGTTACCCAGCTCAGTGGATGATCTGTAGCTGTCAAATCTTGCAGAGCCCCAGCTTTCTGCCAGCAGAAATAGAATGGGGTGTAAAACACTTAGGATTGGTTTTGACGGCCATTCATGAGAAATAGAAAATGTAGATTTGTTGCATAACTGACAGAGCTGATTACTTATGTTTCTTAGAAAACAAATAAGAAAGTCTAAGAATCTTATTTTTTTACCATTATGGATGACTTTCCTTGTATTTTCACATCGTTCTTTTTGAATCATGACAAAGTGAGATTAAACTAAAAACAGCCCTCAAGATCTGTCATTTTTTGCAATAGTTTACGTAGGATGGAGCCCATAAATTATGAAGGCAGCTACCGGATACTGTGAATGAAAAAGTGCTTTATTTGTGATGTAGTTTTGAGAAACATCCTATGAACTTCATCTGCATTTTTATGGTGCCATCCCATAAAAAAAATCTGCTTAGCACTTTCAGGACACTAGGTCATGAGTCAAAGGTGTTAATTTTCTATTTCTAAAATTTTGGATTATAAATCCACAAGGTTTTGTGCTGGATTGTATCATTGTCTGCCGATGTCTTTTCTCATTAATTTTACCATGCCATCTAAATGTTAAAAGAACAAAAATCCACCCCTTGTAACAAGAAAAGGATAAAGATTTTCCATCTTTATCTGGTGCTCTGAACACTTTGACATCTGTAATATAACTGTTTCTCAGTAAATAATTCACCAAGTTTTGGAAACCTTCTTTTGTCTGAAGTGTTTCCCTTTTCTGTGACGGGAAATTTTAGAAAGATTCTGTAAGAAAAGGAGGATTAATTTGGATCTGCTGCAAAGCCTTCTTATTTATGGCTGCTATTATTCTGTATATTTCTTTTCATTACTCCTTGAGGAGGATGGAGGAAGGTGGCAGTGTATCATCTTCCAAAATGAAAATGTGTGGATATACACATGGCCAGACACGTCTAACCTTTTTGTTCTCAGTGGTACAGGGTTGTTCACACAGGAGCCCCTCTTTTTGTAGCATAGAGACCCATTTTTAGTGTCCATACCTTGATTCTCTACTCATTCTTCAGAGAACCTTGTCCTTTGCTCTTCCCTTATTTCTCATCTCTCAAAGTAGTCCATGATGGGGGTGTTCAAAGCAGCAAGGCCTTGGTCACTCTAACAGATAACTAAGTGCTAGACGTTTCCCACCATCTGACCAGGTCTTGCAGTCAGTTATTCAAACAGTTTCAAGGGTTTGTGGGTTGGCTGTCTCTCTGCTGGGTCTTGATGAAGACTGAAATGTTTTGAGTTTTGCTATTGCTGAGAGCGTTTTTCCTCATTTGGCAAGTGCCAGTCTGGAACAAGATGCTTCCCCCAGGACCATGGTCTGTCACAGGACAAAGTAGAAGCAGGAATAGCATTGTAGAGGGCAGCAGAAAATCCCTGCATTGCATTGCCCAGGGGAAATGAATGTTGCTGCCTTCTTCAGACTGTTGTGGGTTTTTTCGTCCCCACAGAAAGAATACTTGCACTCCCCTAATAGCTGTAAAAACATCTGTTTGCAGCTGCAGAAGCAAGATGTGTCGATAGCTGTGCTGGCCAGGGCAGAAGCAGCAGTGTTACTGCAATGCTGGGAGCTCAGCACATACTAATTTTTCCATGGTTCTTGTCCATGCACTCCCTTGGCCTCTTGTGTTTTCTGTCCACAGGGCACAACCCTGCCAGGCTTGAAGAGGTGCTGGCGAGCTGTGGGCCTGGTGCTGGGGGCATTATATGTGTCTCCAGACACCAGAGGCAAAGCCCTAGCTGACCTGCGAGAAGAAAAGGTGCCATTGCAGGAAAGGCCTTGTCTCGTTCTCTTTAGTTTATATGCACTTGTCATCTGCTTTTTTTTTTTTCCTATCAGTGAAAATCTCCAGGAATATCCCTCCATGAACTAGAAACCGTTATCAAACAACTTGCTGTTGCATTATTCGTTTTATTATCTGCCTACCTCCACCCCAAAGAAAGTTGATACTGCCCTATAATATTTTTTATTTTATTTTTGCCCTCTGTGCTCTGGTGGCTACAGTTGGGCAGATCTTGGTGCTTACAAGGCTTGCCTTTTCTAAATCAAGTACTTGAAGTAAAAAAGGATAAATACATGAAACCTGAGAATGATATCAATTATCCTGCCTTCTTTCTTCTCTAGAAACACTTTTCTCATTAAATTTTGAATTTTGATTCCTGTAACAAATTCTAAATTGTATATATATTGACTCAAGTGGAGAAAATGCCTAAAATGTCATTAAGTTGATGATGGCTTTCTGTCAGTATTTAATATTCGAGTAAGTGCAATTCATGCTGTAAACAACACCATAGTAAACTGGTTGAAGGTAGTGCTTGCATGTATACACATCCATACCTTTACTGTAAGCCAGCTAATTTCCTGCTTTATATCCCCCACATTTTATGGATTTCTTTCATGGGGTTTCAGGCACTGTACACTTCTATAAGTGTGGTAAAATTCAGAAGCTTCAAACCCACAAAATCGATCCACTTGGTGATCTTCTGGTAAATAACACTTGAGAGTTTATAGTTTGTTCAGCTTTCTGATAGGTCATAATTTGGATTTACAGCTGTTTGCCAGCCTGGCTGGCAGAGGGGTAAATATCCTTCCCTCTGGGAGCCTCCAGCCTGGCAGCACCAGCACAGAGCACGGCAGTGGGGGGATGCTTGTGACCTCCCTGGGGATAGGCCAGCATCTCGCTGCTTCAGCAGCTCCTGGAGCTGTCCTGTGCTACAGCTGCCTTTTGGGATGGGTTATAAAGAGGTTAGTGAGTGGGGATCCGAGGTAGTAACAGGTTTTCTTTACAATAAGGTTGCCAAACATTTTGATTCCATCACACTTCTTCTGGCAGTGATGGGTAAATTAATTATCATTTTTATCGCATGATAGTCTATAGTCTGAAAATGTCAAATTGTGAGCACGTTTGTAGATCAGGTTTAACTATTAGTGCTTTTCCAGGAATTATATATAGATATGTATTATTTCTATATTGGCAATATTAAATCATCGTGCTTGGAGAGCTATACATCTGTTCTTTATTCATTATTCCTCTGCCACCAGAAACATGCAGACATCACAGCATCTCACCCAGCTGTCAGTATTTAAAGATGTTTTCTCTTTTTGAGTCTCTTATATAGTTACATAATATGGAGGAGCAGCGGATATAAAGGTTTCATCCATATGCTGTTCTGAAACTTGATTTGTATTTATTATTTTTTCAAAGAAGGAAACTTCCAGGCCTATGAGGAGAGACAGAGGTAGGCCGTGAAACATTGTTCTTAATGGCAGCAATGAAAGTGTTTCGTGATTTGGGATGTTAGAGCAAGTCTGCTGGGAAATGGATTAGTAGGCCAGGAGAGGGTATTGTGATCAAAGTGCATAGTAAATTAATTTACCTCACACTCCTGCAATTTATCACATAGATATCACCTCTACACGTGAAAAGATACATGAGTATGGATGCAATATTGCTCTAGTGCTTATATCTTGTTCCAAAACTTAAATTATTTAATGTTCCTGCTTTAACCTTATTGAAATATTAAAACCCTGCAATCCCTTAGGTTTGCTTTTGTTACAACTTAACATTACACTTTAACATTACACTTTCATGTCATTATGACACTGGTTCATAATTGCAGCATAGATAGGTCTTTGGCCATTTCAATAGAAACAAAACTGGTTTTGGCTGGTAAATGCTAAGCAGTTTCACGATGAACAAGGACATGCATTATAAAGAAGGAGAAACTGCAGATTCACTGACATCAGGAGCTCTTTTAAAAAGAAGGTTTTCATTTGCTCACCCTTGCAACTTTTGGCTTGCAGTCATTTCCCATCTGTGTAGCAGTTCTGAGTGATTTTTCAAGTTGGAGTTCCGCCTCTCAATTAGACTTGGCTGGTAAACAGTTCATTAAAAATATCTACTTCAAAGCAAGATGAAACAAGTCTTTCAGAGGTTTTGATGGAGAATAGAACAAAATAAAGAATTATCTATTGTTGAAGGGCTTTCGGGTTTGGGGGTGGGGTGGGTTGCTGCAATGCAGTTGAGCATGGGAAATGCACAGTTATGTTCTAGCCTGAATGCTGAGGGACTAAGAGTTCTCTCTTACTACTTATGGTCCAGGAAAGTGCCCTGACAAGGCTGCACTGGTCTGTTTGTGCCTTTGACCAAGACCTGCCTTGTTCCTGAGCAGCACTTTCCTGTCAAAATTACTGACAAGTGGCTCTCCTCAGTAAGTTGCAGCTCTACAGAAGATGTGCTATCAGATTACAGAAAGAATTCCTCAAAAAAGTCCCAATTAGCTATAATCGTTGTGCTCAGTTCAGTGAAGCTGAGCTGATCCCTGCTGCTCATAGAGCTGGAGCACAGTGTTACAGAGAAAAGGGTTTGCTCCCCTCCTGCTGTCCCGTGCCTTCTTTCAAATGATTGCTTGGCTCCTGCCTGCAGAGCCACCAACTTCTTCAGCTGGAATCCCTTTATTGCCTGGGTTCCTCTAATTAATTACTTATCTCTAGGTTTCTTAAAACTTTGGTAATTGGTCTATGTAGCTGTCTGTTTCCCCTGAAGTCTGAAACCATTTTATGTACAGCTTATCTAAGTGTACAATCAGTTCAATTAATAGTAATTACAGTTTCTGAGACTCCTGTGAATTGTTCATTTTGTGAAGAGAGACATTTTCGTGGCAGTTATTTATGGGTAGAGGTCAAGAATGCCACTGTATTAATCTTTTTGATTACTAAACCTTGATAACTCAGATTGGTTCTTCTTAAAGTATTTTTGTTTCAATGAATTTGCCTTTACTACAGAATCTAACACACATTCTACTATAGTAAATCACCTTCTAACAAGACTGCAGCTTTTTAAAGCAGCTCAGACTTGCTTGTGACCATGGCTGTTCGTGTCAGACTTCCATATGAGGAAAAATGTGTACTAGAAAACACTTACAGAAGTTTCAAATAAACTATCCAATTACTCGAATATTTCTGTTTACCTAAAATTTCTAAAGTGAAGTATTGTCACCTCTAAATTTCTTGAGATTCTGACACCAGTCCAAAGGTTTGACCATCCTTTACATATTTTTTCCTGTAGTGTTTTAGCATAGAATTATTAGTGTTGCTTGAAGGCTGTTTTTCTTTAAGTTGCAGGACTGAGCATTTACCCTCAGCACACACCAGACATTGGGGTGGATGTGCTAAGGGTGCTCTGTGCATCTGGCAGTGATGTCAGTTCTGCCACACAGACTGAGTCAGCTGAGACCGACTGCAGGGAAGTGTGGGGAGAACAAGCTAAACCGTGAGGGTGGCAGTGTTTCCGAAAGCTCGTTGAACGATGAGGTGGTGCAAACATTGGAACTCAGACTCCAAAACTGGCAAGAAAAAGGTGATGGAAGAAATTGCTACTCTTGTAGAGAAGGAGGAAATCTTTCCAAAACAGGCAGTTGGAGCTCAGTTGAGTTTTCATCGTAGTGTTACTCCATCAGCAGAATGTAGGCACTGAGTAAGACCATGCTGATTCTGTGGCATTTTACAAACATTGTCCAGAAGACTTAAGGCAGTAGAGGACTGTTTTCTGAGGTTATGCCTATAAGCACCTTTAGACTCTCTTAAGAAATGAGATTCATTGATGGCTTACGTGTGGAATTGTGAATGAGCCAAGTGATCCCTCATAGAAAGAAGTGAATGGTTACGCAAGACATTTGGTCTTGACCAGTGCAAAATTAATCTCTTCCACTGAGGTAGAAAATTTGTCATGACAAGTCTTGTTCAGGTCTACAAGAGTGAGAAGTATTCTGGGTCTGCAAGTGACAAAGAAGCATTTGGGTAGTCGAAAGGAAAGAAAGAAGCAGCAATTTTCTTAAATAAATAAGAGGAGGAGAAACCTACAGAACCATTTTGCAGTGTGTTATTCTAATTAGAAATCAACAATATGGCAGGATTCAAAAAAAGAGATTAGAGACTTGAATGATTAATAAAAATTTCCGTAGATGTTCAGAAACATTTTTTAGTACATTAGCCTCTTTTTAACAGTATAAACTCGCTATTCACTTCTTAGTTTAAGTCTCTAGTGGAAATCCCAGTCATACCTGTGGCAAAATCTGTGCTTGTTTCCCTGATGTCCATGACGTCTGACTTTTAAGACTGATGCAAGATAGCTAGAACAAAATTCTTCTCTTATCATGGCTGAACAGGACTTACTGTGTGAAACCTCACTTTTCAGTGTTGTCCACTGTGAGTAACTCCGTCTTGCCTGTAACATGAGTTATCTTTACCTGCTCAGCTTGTCTCATCCTGGCCACCTCTGAATCATGTGGCATGAGCCATCTAAGATGCAATCGTTCAAATTTATATGTGCAGCCAGAAGTCTAGTTAATGCTCTTTTCTCATGCCCTGATTATTTCCACCTTCATTTCTGCTTTCTATTCTTCAAAAGTTTTGTTGTACTGTGTCAGTGTACATCTGAAATGATGAGGCAAATGCTGTCCTTAGCCTGTAGGTCGTCTTCCCCCATTCTGGTATCCCTTTTGCTATTGCAGCAGTCATCAACTACTTGCTTTGATTTTTTTTTTTTTAATAGTGTTTTTAGTCTATTCCCAGTAGATTTATTTCTTGTTTACTGTGATGTACATGCTTTCATGTGTCTCTCGCATTGCGCAGGTTTTCATGTTGTTCATTCACATAGTGCTCGATGTACTCTTTCAAAGTACCAAGCCACTTCAGCATTAGCTGCTGTTGGGATGCTGGATTAGACGTAACAATTGGTCTGATATTCTATAATAACTGCTCTGTAACTGCAGAAAGACAGGTTTTCTTTAGATATCTGCAACACTAAATGATAAATTATTCTTTAATTCAGGCGACCACGTCTGCTCTACAGAGGCACCTCCTGGTACTGGTTTAGGTACCCAAATGTAGGTTTGTACCTACTTGTGATTTTCAGCCATGAGTTTTCAGGAATCTCATTTAGAAGATCAGTTCCATCAGGATATCATTTCAATGGGTCTTGGTCCTGTGAACATCCCCACTCATAAAAAGATCTTAAGCATATCCACACGATGTGAAGGAGAACAGAGATGTCCTAGTTGGAGCCTATACCGCATCCAGAGCTGACACAGCTGCATCAGGACATATTAGCTTGAACTCTTTTCTGTGTTCATGTGGTACCCTGCTTGTTTAGCTGGGCTGGTTTCTGTGTTCTTCCAGCATCATGCGTGTGTTGGTTGCTAATCTACCTTCTGTCGTCTGGTGTTCAGTGCAGATGAGTTTTCAGCTATTATATCAGTTTAGGTGCTTAAAAGACCAAAATTGAATATTTTAAAGTTTATGAAAGATCATCTTAATGACATGTGTGTTTGTGCTGTGTTTCTCAGATTTTGTTACTAAGCAATTATCAGCAACACTTATTAGAATGTGTAGCTGAATTTTAATATTGATTGCAACACTTACATATGTGAGTATACATAATATGCAGTTCCCCTGGTTTATTAATCTGAACCAAGCTATGCTGCCCTGAGAGAAGGAAGATGTTATTAAAGTGAAGTATATGTGTATAGCCAGGCTATTGCCTCACAAACTGTGGTGATAAACCTGAGGCTTAGGTACTCTTGAAAATATCCCCTATAGAGAAGTGCATGCATTTGTGTATAATAAGTCAGAGACTTAAAACAGGATTTCTGCTGGTGTTTGTAGCCCGTGCCCTGGCAGCAGTCAGCAAACACTTAATTAGCATCTCAACCCAACGTTAGGGCCTCAAGGGTGACCTTCAGTAGAGGGGAGCAATCAGACACTTTTGATTTCCTAATTACTGAGTGGGGCTAATGGATGCATGGCAGCATCAATTCCACAAAAAATATTCTTGTTCCCCTTGGGTTCCTCAGACTCCTTTGCTTGAATTGATTGCATCTCTGCCCTGAAAAATATATAGGCAGTGTGAAAGAAAGCTGTTTCAACTTGAGATGCTGGGAGAACAACACAACACATAGCTGTTTAAATGTGATATTCCAAAAAGAGGGCACGATACTGTAGCTCATTTCTGATGAGCTGAAATAATAGTTATTAATAACTGTGTTCTGTTTTTAAAGGAATAAATGTGACACAGGGAATTCCCTTAGAGATGAGGTGTTTAAATTACTGCAGTCAATAGTACACTTAATATTATCATTAATACTTACTAAATACAACTAGCTGAAAAGGAGAAGCTACCATTTTTAAATGTCCATGGGTGCTCACTACTTCTGTAGCTAAGCTGACAGTTTATATGTACAACGTACTGACAAAGTATCCCTTTATCACTGAGGGTTGCTTACTAAACAGCCAAAGTGACACGGCTGGTGTAGGGCAGGCAGGTCTGGGTTCCCAACCGTGCTGCCAGCCAGTGCTAAAGGTCACTGGTGTTGGATTCAGAGGCCACACCACAAATAATTTCCTTTGCTGCACTGGGATATGGGGTCCTGCTTTGCCCTCTTTAGCTTCTCTACACCTCTTGGTAGCATAGCTCAAGCTTGTGAGGTGACCCAGAACTAAGTAATTAAAGTGCATGAAAGTACATACATTTACTGTAGCAAAATAGTAGTGAGTGTACCATATAGTAATTATACCACTTTAAAAATTACCCATTTAAATCAACTTGGTAAGTGATGTCTTTTTTTAAAGATTTTCGCTAATTTTGCATTATGGAAGATGTAAATAACTGCTTGGTCTTTCCATGACATCTGCTATCTGCGATTTTATGGGCCTTCCTGTGTCCCTCCTCTTTATTTGTTCCTGCTGGAAATGAAGAGTTTACATCTGTTTAGTGGCTGTGATTACCTTTGCTGCTTTTGCTGGTGTCTCTCTCCTGTTTTACCCAATTTGCCTTTTTGGGGTAGGGATCTTAAGTTTTATCCTTTTTTTTTTAGTATGATTTAAATATATTCCTTCTCTACTCTTTTTTTTTCAAAGCTATGATTTTTCTAGCTTCCAAATTGTTCACGGCTGAACTATCAGTTTTTCTCCAACCTGACATTGTTTACTTCAGAAATGTCTTGGAGAAGATACAGCTGACTGTTATGAGTTCAAGTAGAATTGCATCTTTGATTAATTCTTGTATAATTTAATGATTTTTTTCTCTCCCTTTTTTAAAAAGAAAACCAGAAACAATTGGGAAAAAAAATCAATTCAAATGTAGTTCAACAAATGAAAATAACAATTAATGTTGGCCTTCAAAATGAAGCAGGGGGAGTTAACGCTGGTATTCCCTCCAGAGACCCAATGCTATTTTTCTTCCTTTGATAATACCAACAAAGTGGAATCAGCTTGGGCAGATTTGTGTGGGGAGGTGTAAAAATTGTAGGAGTGTGGAAATAGCAAAATAAATTTATCTTCATCCCACTACAATGTGTCATTGCAGCTGTTTATTTCAGTAGTTGTTCCACATAAAATACCGAAGCAGAGCCAGCTTCTCCGCTGCCTCAGACTGGCTGCAGTCTATGGGTATTTTCAGGTAATGGGCCAGTGAGCAGCAATCGGCCTGAATGCTGCCTGTATTGCCTTGGGTGCCTTGGGCTCCGTGCAGGTCCTACTTCTTCCTCAGTTGACAAAAAAGCACTGCCAGGAATACGAATAACAGCTGGCTGAGTATGAGCCAGCAGTGGTCCAGGTGACCAAGAAGGCCAATGACATCTTGGCCTCTATCAGAAACAGTGTGGCCAGCAGGACCAGGGCAGTGATTGTGCCCCTGTACTCAGCACTGGTGAGGCCACACCTTGAGTGCTGGGTTCAGTTCTGGGCCCCTCACTACAAGAAGGACATTGAGGTGTTTGAGCGTGTCCAGAGAAGGGCGATGAGGCTGGGGAAGGGGCTGGAGAACAAGTCCTATGAGGAATGGCCGAGGGAACTGGGGTTATTTAGGCTGGAGAAGAGGAGGCTGAGGGGAGACCTCATTGCTGTCTACAGCTGCCTGAAAGGAGGTTATAGTGAGGTGAGTGCTGGTGTCTTCTCCCAAGTGACAGGTGATAGGACAAGAGGAAATGGTCATAAGTTGCACCAGAGGAGGTTTAGACTGGATATTAGGAAAAATTTCTTCACTGAAAGGGTGGTCAGGCACTGGCACAGCTGCCCAGGGAGGTGGTTGAGTCACCATCCCTGGAGGTGTTTAAAAGATGGGTAGATTAATTTCTTAGGGACATGATTTATTAAGGGGATAGGTATGGTTGGACTCAATGATCTCAGAGGTCTTTTCCAACTAGATGAGGGAAAAAAGTGACACCCTCTGAGGAGGACCTTGAGGCTGAAGGATGCTCTTGCCTTGCGGATTTAGAAACCTCCATTCTGTAATTGTTTTTCCCCATGTCCCCCATTCCTGAGGGGAGAAGTGGGATGAATGCAGAAAAGGATTTCCCTGTTTCCTCAGCTACCTTCTTCCTCTCATGGGAAAAGTGCCAGAGTGAGTTACTTCTTTTGAAAACAAGAGGTGACTCTAGGAATGGTGCTCCTATTGACTGGAAGTGGGGTGACCTCCAATACCACCCTGATGAGCCAGCATCCCTGCCTTTGCAGAGCTGTGTATTTTGGCTCCAATAGAAATTAAAGCCGTTATCTCTTTCCCAGGTCTCTTATAGCACCTGTGAGTTGTTGCTTTGGAAAACAACCTCACCATCTCTCATCATACCTGGCCAGAGACAAGCTTTTAGCTGGAGTGTGACTCTGGGTGGAAAGGGGAGAAGAGATTTTGGACAATTAAATATAGATTCTTTTGTATTTGTTAAAACATAGTAACTCAAACTTAAACAGAAAAATAGCTGTTGCAAATGCAAATTTTTTCTAAAGTTCAGCTGCTGCTAAATGAGATTCTGGTGTTCCTATACTTAGAAATGCTTAACATAAATTATGACCTAATTAACATTTGCACGGTAATCTAGACTTCCTACAGCTTATTCTGCTAATTAACACATGACAAATGATCAAGAATTAATATTTCATCGAAACATAACTTGTCCAAGAAAGCCCATTAATGCTGTAGAGAACATTTCATTCCCTTATAGTTTCATACCTGAAGTGTTCTGTTATAGTTAAGACTATTATATAATTTTTGCCATTAAAATTATTTGTTATTAGAAAAATTACTGTAGTAAGGATGACTGAAGGTGTTTCAAATTTTCTCAAGTCTACTTAAAAATAAATGAATACATGTCCTGACATGATCAACTGGGCTAATTAAGATTTGGGGTACTTTGCATTCTCCTGTAATACCCCACTGGACTTCAGTCAGCTGCAAACCGGCTGAAATAAGAAACAAGTGCAAAACCTGTGTGCTGTTCTTCTGTTCTTGTTTATTTGGAATGTGATAGTGCTGAAGGGTAATATCCATTCTGTGTAATGCACCGTTATGAGCAGACCTGCAGGTTGGCTCCAAGCAGGCCAATATCAGCACAGAGCACAGCACTGTGGCATGCAGAGATACCAGCTTGGCTCCTTAGCTGCTGTTGCCACATTCACTCCACGTTTTCATCTTTTCCACGTTTTAATGCTGCAAAACATCCTTGTGCTTATTGCTGCTGCAGTGGGGTGAGGCTTCCAGCATCCTCAGCGTGACCCAGCTCCCTGTCCTTGCCTTTCCTGGGGATATCGGTCACCTCTTTGAAGGATACGCAGGTCTGAGCACCCGCTTAGAGTTTGTCATCTTAAATGGCAGAGTAGATATTGTGGTTAAACAGAGAGCTTCAGAAAAAAAATAATTTCTTTAGATCTGCAGAAAAAGGAAAAGAGCCTGAATGTGTATGTGGTATGGATAATTAACACTTAAATAATAATAAACTGCTAATTCATAAAATCAAGAAACTGAAGGTTTAAATCAAGGTTATAATTAGGGGTACATGATCGATGCAGCACAAAAAATCCAATGAACTAGTCCCTTGAGTTCAACATGATTAAATACTGGCTATTCTTGGCATGTTTTGGATTTGATGATCTCAGAGGTCTTTTCCAACCAGATGATTTGATGATTCTATGATTTCTATTTCTGAGCACTGCTTACTGAAAATTTGAATACAGATGTATCTCCTTGGGCTGGAAAAGTAAGTGATTACCCTTAAAAAACCCCAAAATTAAAAATAATCAAATGAAGATAGATATTTTTCTTCTGCTTATATTTCTGTGCAAATATTGCCACTTAAAGCAGTAGGTATTCTTTTGCAGAAATGTAAATCTCATCTTCATTGTTTGGCCCTCAGACCCATCTCTACAGACTCCACTTGCTCCATTTCTTTTAGTTAATATATCATCATTTGTTCACTAAGCAATAAATCTTTAGTGATTAATCAGTCAAAATGCCTATTGGTTCCAGAAGGAATCTCAACTGCTTGCAAAATACAGGATATGCTCTCTAAGGGAAGAGCAGAAAACATGCACATATTAGACTAACGTTTGCTTTGTTCTAAAGTCAAATTAATTTTGCCTTGCCTGAAGCTGACAAGGGACTTAATCATATATATAGAGTCTGTAATAAATCCTGCTTGACATCTGGTATTTCCCTATGAGCTTTCAAAAAGGAGTACCTTTGTTCAGGTACAAAGGCCTGGTATTTCTCGAGCACCAGTTGAACTCCGACATTTTATTATTTGCTTTTATACTCCAGTTGTTGTGTATGCTTTTCTTACAAAAAACCTCATAACTCAATTTTGTTGCACGTGGCTGCTTGGCAGTGGTCTCTGATGCAGGTGCAGCGCAGAAACACATATCTGAAAGGTTTTTTCATGACATTGTCCAACAGCTCATCTCCAATGTATAAGGTCAATGCCTCAGGTCAGAGCATAGGCTTATGGCTCTCACTTTATAACAAATTGAATACTTAATTATAAATTGCCCATAACTTCTTAAATTCAACTCTGAAAATCAGTTCTGAGGTTGTGAATATCTATCTTAACAGTTCAACAAGCTCAAACTTCTTCAAATTAAGAGTGAATTTCTCAGAACTGTGATCATAAGGAATCAGGTCGCGCACTCTGTTTTCTCCCTCACCGAATTAAAAACACAATGCAAAAATATGGGGGGTTTTGGACAGAAGGGGAATGACTAGATCTGTATCTGGATGGTGGCATTGCAGATCATATCATTCTGATACTAAATTAGTAGTGAAATGTTGAGAAGAATCCTTGTGCCGTCACTCTCCCGTTGCCTTCTTGGGAGAGGCCTTAGCAGGTACTAGGCATGGCCAGTTGTGTAATAATTAACCATTATTGCTTTAATTTTGTAATGATCTGTGTGTTAGCAGAGCCGTATCTTTGAATTTCTTATGAGGGTAACTGTTAGAAGAGTTTCCTTTGTCTAGAGATTGGACAGATAAAAATTGGTAATATTGATCTGCCAACAGTGATATATTTTACAGCTGAGTCTGAAGCATATCATCCCTTTGAAGCTTTCTTCCTTGTTTAACTATTTTTTGTTCTAGTTATTTTTTATGTTCTGGTATTGATGCCCACAATGCTGAGAGAACTGAACGAAAGCCCTTCAGAAATCTAACAGTTCATGCCTGTTTACAATCTTCTGTTCTACGTTAGATACTCAGGTACTCAAACACATTTGACCCTGGAAAATGGATTCCTTTAATGCTTTTTATTCACTGTGACGTGTTGCGTGTGTCTGCATTGTGTAGGTGGCATCGTGGCATTTGCCCTCTGCCGTTCAGCTGGAGGAGAAAAGTAATAACACAAAGTTTCATGTCAATCGCTTCTACTTGGAGTTGGCCTTTCAGTGCTCCCAAAATCCTGCTAAGCATAATTTTTCCCCCTAACTTCATAGGAAATAACAGAGAGACTTGTTTTAAATCCAAACTATAGTGATATGTTGTATGTTTTCTTTAACTAATGAAAACCTGTCTCCTAAGTTCAGAGAAATCTTTGAGTCTACTCTAACAGTGTAGATTTGCCTCTGTTTCTCCAGGAGAAATTTCTATTTCTTTGAAACCTCAAGGTGGTCTTGGGATCTTGAATTTGCAACAGTCTTTCTGAACCTTCATGGTTTGCGTGTTTTACCATTTCCCATCAAGGACTGACACCTGTGGCAGGATACAGTTGCCATGGACCATCCTTCTGAGTTCCAGGCTGACCTTGGTGCAGAAGCATGTCAATGCTGCGATGTTCCAAAGGCCCATAATATGCTGTATTTGGATGCTACATTTTGGATAAATCCACATTTATCCATACTTGTGTTACATTGTGTAAATGAAGCAGTCCAACTCATGCAATGCAGTGTTACTGAAAGTAAGTGGCTCCCGTCATAAAAGAGTTTCCTTTGAATTCAAAAGAAAACATCATGAATGTCTTTGATCTTTGACAAAAGGTCAAAAGTTAGAGATGCAGGAGATAGTGCAAACCAATCACGGATCTGGAGATGGCAGAAATGTCAGTCAGGCTCCTGCCTGTTTTGCAGTAAGAACGATTTCATGTCTCCAGTGGTCCTGCGTCCTCTAAACGTATAGAGCATTCTCACACTTGTATCCTTCAGCTTCTCTGCTCCCAGCTTCTGAAGGGTGACTGTAACTTGGCCTACTGACAGAAATGAATCATGTATAATTAACTCTTGGTTTATATGGTTATTTTGAACTGGACTGATTCATGTGGGTTTTTTATTCCAGAGTTCAGGGACTGAACATCTTCACATGATTTTATTTCTTTTAGGTAATAAACAGCAATCTCTTGTTTCTGCATTTTGTTATATCCTAACTCCTTTAGATCTGCAGGTGAAACCACAGCCCTAACTGCCTCAGAAAAGGCTTTACTTCTTTCCTGTTTCTCAAAACAAAAACTGTTTACAAAGAAACAACAAATCTTAAACTGTGTTCTTTAAGAAATGCCAGTCAGTGCAGTGCAGAAGGAACTGCTCTGCCAATTTGGTTGTCTAAATGCAATTAAACGCTGCTAGATTTGCTATAACAAACTGCTAAATTGTCATTGTCATCTACTGAAAGAGACGCCTCAAGTTATTGAGGGCACTCTTCATTTCCTCCTTGGAGATAAGAGATCTGTCCAGCTGTCAAGTGTCAGTCGTCATCAGGCGATGCTGCTGTGTGCCTGACTTCAGAGCACACAGTGTGGTTAGTGCTTGGATGGCATTTTCACTTGTTCTTCTGCTTGGATTTGTCACTTTGAGGATGTGTCTGCATTTTCAGCTTCCCAAGAATGCCTTGATATTGTAATGGGTGGAGGTAATTGCTCAAGGAAAGAACAGAGTTGGATAAGCTTTTAAATGAGTAAAAATTTGGTTTATTCTTGAGCCAGGGTACAGCTCAGTTCCCTGGCCATGGTGAAGGAACAATCTGTGAATTTGTTGGTTTGTACCCAACTGAGTGAACTGGCAATTGCAAGGTTGTTTTGTTCTCCCCACTCAAACTCATGCTTTGTTCTGAATATCTCTGTTTACACAGACCATTGCAGCCACAGGAAAGGTTATACAGAGGGAGAGGAGGAGTGTGATTTTTGTTGAGTTAGCAATGAATTCATCATGAAATAGTCTTGCTAAGAATGGAGGCTGTTCAAGAATACTCGAATTTAGTCTGTCTCCAGCATTGAACTCTATCACTCCTTTTGCTTTCTTGTTTGTTTCTTTTTTAAGATGGGCAGAGCCCACCAGAGGGTTTTTTTGACATTAATTAGTTGCTAAAGAAACTCACGATAGTTCAGACACTATGTTTTGGGTTTCTGCCTCTCTTATTATTGATGTTGCTTTTTGTCACATGCTAATTTAGTTGGGGAAAAAACACCTCTTTTCCAGTTTAATAGATTAGCATTACTTTCTGTTTTCTTCCATCCAGAGCACCTGGAGCTCAAGTAAGCAGCTACCTGCACGCTGGGCCACTACCAAGCAAAAGTGCCTGTGCACTGAAGCACACATACATCTTTGTGACGTGTTTAGCTATATTGGTGTTGGAAGGCAATATTTTTGCCTTTGGAACTGGTATTTATGTGTAGAGCTAAACTGTCAGTTTGCTGCTTGGTTTGGAGATGTGAGATTGTCTGTCCATAAACCCAGCCTGAGCGTTGGAGAGCCCTTCAGCTCGTAACAAACGTGAAGGGATTGCTTCGCGATGAGTCATCCAGTCATAAAATCAAAATGTTTATAGCGTCTGTGTCTTGGCAGGGCTGTCTGCGGTGCCCCAAACACAAATTCCATCAAACAGATTGTTGCAGAGCAGCCATGTGTATTAACTGTATTTATCAGATAATTAATTTTGGTAGCAGAGAGAAGGGATGACCATAATTTACAATGCAATTCAGGGCCACGAGTGAGAAAGAGCAATGCTTTAGTGGTGTGGGCTGCAAACAAAAATTATAAGTATGCCTTAATATTTCAGTTAATATACTAAATGCATTAGTTAACCTTCTAACCAGAAGGTTGTCCTTATGGTAACAGGCAAGTCTAATTCCTGTCCTGCTTCTGGGACTAATTTCCTTTTGTGAATGTCTGTTTGATAAAGAGTAGGCTTTGGGATTTTTTTTGGCACTGTAGCATTCTCTCAAGAAGAGATATTATTGATTCTTTGGCCATAGTAATATTTTAATGTTTTTAACCCGTATGATGTTAATAGGCCAGCAAAAAGTTTTGAAAATTATTTTAAGACACACATATTGATTAGATCAGGAAGTGTGGAATTAAATTGGTCCAGACAGGGCCTGAACCCTATAGATGTATGATCACGCCCACTGCTCTTTCCCGGATGCATTTGGTTGCCAAGTGCCCTACCAGGGCTTGCTAGGTGACTTTACCTCTATTTCTCTGCTCCTTGCAGGACAGAAGGAGCAGACATAGTCTGTACCTTTTCCGGAGCACATGAAATGCTTCTACCTTCTACCCCTTAGTGGCAGCATGGATCTAAGGCACAAGGGCAGGAAGCACATTTATCCTGGCTCTCTTGTTATTCCCTTAGTATTGTCAGACTTGGAGTACCCTGATTTGATGAAAAGTGTACAGCACGCAAAACTTCATCTAATTATTTCATCATTGAGATGACTTCTGTTTATCAATAATTCAATAATTATTGATATTACATTTCCTACAGAGCAGGTAACATCTTTTAACATTTATTCTCCCTCCTTACAGTTTTCTTCCATTTTCTAGCTAGAGGGGAGAGAACTGAAATGAGCATTCAGTTTTATTTTCCAGTTCAGGGTCCTTTTTGTTCCTGCAAGCAAAGTGCAGGTCACTCTGCAAGTACTAGATAAATGACTCATTTTACCTCATCACCAACTGAAACATTCTTGCTTGCTTTTTTTTCCCCTGTTAAAATGTGTTTCGTGTTGTTCCATTTGCAGCATCTGTAACAAGTTCCAGTCTGATGACCTCCTGCCATTCTCTCAGCAATGCTGCGACTGGTACATTATTGTAGTAGAAGAGAGAATGTGCAAAATTTCCTTTACTCCTGCATGACTGTTTTCAGAAGTGCCAGTGCCTTTGGAATATGCTGGGTTGTTACTTTGCCTTTTATTTTACCTTGGGTAGCTATGATTGGTTACACTGACTGTTGTGAAGATCTCAGAGGGTGCAAGGCTTGCACCAGTCACTGTTTTATCACTGAGACACTGATTGTACTTTAAGACATGTCCTGGAAAGGAGAAGCTGAGTGGGATTCCCTGGGCTTATGCTTTCACAGTGTCCCAGTTGGATCTTGCCTCTTCCCTCCACGTTTGGTGTGTGAGTGTCCTCAGCCACTCCCTTCCGACAGGATATCAGGACTCGGGCTGGTTAACATGTGGGATTTTCATTTTTCATTTGAAAGTGCTTTTGTTTTCCCATTTGTATATTCTATTTATTAATTCTGCAGTACTTTTACAAGTGAGTAGTAGTTCAATATTTCAACTCGTCTTTCATGTTGTATCCTCTTTCATGTTGTTTTGAAAATCATTACTGCCTTGCATTGGTCAAATCACAGTACCCTTTATGTAGTGCAAAGTGGCTGCTTTGAGATACAATGAAGGGTAAGTTTGACACCTGTACAACAAAAATCATGCATTAAAGCATGTCAATTCAGGATGTTGGAAAAATGTGTGAATAAGAAGAACCATGTAAATTGTAAACTATATATTATTTTAATACTCCACATAAAATCCCCTAAATTTAATTTTTTAAAAATGAATGATTGTAATATATTATATTTCACAGTATCTTTGCTCAAGTTTGTATTGAAGTCTGTTAAATTTGTAGAAAAAGTCTTTTTTTTAATACAAATACTTGAATCCAAGATCTTACAAACAAACAATACATCATAAGGGGGAAAAGACCCTTCATGGCTCTCTGGTCCTTACCAGAAACTCTAGATGATTGGTGCTAGAACACACTTTTTATTCTTGCTAGCTCTTTCTCAATCAACCTCTATTGTGGGAGAGAGGGAAGGAAGAGCTATTCTTTCCTCAAGCACTTTCATGATGCTCCGAAATCCAAGACAAAATCAAGTCTATATATACTAGAAAAGTAGGTGGTAGTTGTCAACCTAAATAGATGAGATGAATTATTAATGTGCGTATTTTTGAGATCGACAATAATCAGTTGAAGGCGACAAATCTATTTTCATAAGCAGTGTGCCTCCAGACACAGCACCAAATTGAGGATCCGGGCTGGAGCCACGCAGTTTGGAGGGGAGAACCCCGAGGGGGACATGGACATGCCTTACCAAATCACCAGGGCAGGAGAAACAGCCTCTGTGTGTCTGTTCACCACATCCTTCACAATTAGAGTGGGCTCCCAGTGAATGGACACAAAACTGATTTTAAAAGGACACTTGTCCACTTGAATGTCCCCAGCACAGGGCAGTTGGTGCTGGGGAAGGACAAGGGGATGGAGTGACACAAAGTGGCAGTGGCTCCCTCACTCCTCAAACAGCATCTTATTGCTGCTGTGGGTGAGGGAGTGCTGACCCACGCGGCAATTGGTGTGCTAATGAGTTACCCTGAAAATCTTTCCTTATTCTCCTGCCTTTTCCATGAATTTCAACCAAGAGAGGAGCTTTGGTTGTTTTCTGAAGTCCTGGGAAAATAGCATTATAAAGATAATGTGGAGGAAGAAAAGTCCTACCTCAGCTTTCCAGTTCTTGTCATTTACTCCCTTGTTAACAACCACACACTCTGCTCTTTTTGCCATCAAAAGCCAGGTTGTGGCTTTTGAGGAACTGAATGTAACTTCAATGATATGGACAAGTACTTTTAGATTATTTTGCAACGTGTTTATCTTGTTTCCAGAGCCGCTTAATCTCAGATTATCCAATATAAAAGATTAATCTTCTGCTTCGCTTTCAGTTCCTCTTGGTATCTTACGTCTGAGCTTTCTGCAAGGTCTGCAGCTTTTTAGGGTGTAATAATATCATGGTAAATGCATGCATAATGTGTTAAACCTGTTTGTAAACAAATACTGAATTATATTTACTAACAATTGTTTTGTATCCAAGCCGGTCTTTTCAACTCAATTTATACTGATCTTTCAGCCTGTCCACCTTTCCCATTCAGTTGTTTTTAACTGGTGCCCTTAGTTTTGTCCTTTGGAGTTGTAAGTGATAGAAGTGAAGTTCTTGGGTTGCTCTGTGGACAGTGGCAGCTTTGAGTTCAGGTCCTTAGGAATCTTCAAGCATGTGATTGATTTTCCCATACTATCTTAATCTCTCAAGTCTACTAAAAAAAACCAGATAATCCAAAACCTCCAAAATCAGAAGAGCATATAATGGAGGCATTAACAGGTGGTAGAATAGACACCTCTACTGCCTTTTAGAGCTTCTTATTTTAAAGGACATGGAAACAACAGCTTTACACTCTGATCAGAAGCATGAAGGTTAAAATTTAATGCAATTGAATACTATCCCACTTACAGGTTTGCCATGAATTTTATCTGCAGCCTGAGGAATGGGAAGAGACTCCTTGACGAGGTACTCCCTAGACCTCAAGGCTGCTTTTACTGTCTTGGAGGTGGGATTCTTCGATGTTCGCAGACATTTTCCAACTTGCTCTGTGGCTTTAAGAACCATATGAAACATTTATGTGTTGTGCAAATGGTGCTACTTAGTTACTATTGGATACCTGTTGTGGTACAAGGCTTGAATCAGAATTACGCGAAAACTGAATCATAAGATGCGAATCAAACCCCTGAAAACAACCTCATTTTGTTCACAGAAGCTGATCCTTTAGTTTGAGGCTAAAGGAAATTCCTAATTCTGTCCCTTTCCAGAGGGATTGTGCTTTTGTCTGGATTTGCTGCATCAGGAGAGATATGAATGCTTGGCAACATGTTTTGTGAGAACAGTAAAAACGCATCTCAGCTGGCGTATTATATATTCTTAGATCTACTCCACGGGGAAGAGCAGGTCGAAAGGACCATCCTGCCTGCTTTTAGCCGAGTCTCTCACACTGTGGTTATCAGTTAACTGATGAAGAACCACACTGCAAGATGCAACATATTTTTTATGAAGGGATGATTGCCTTCATTTTTCTCTGGGAGCTGAAAATGCTGAGCATTTCACACATTATGCTTAATGCTTTATAGGACTGGCTCTCAAGGTGACAAGTATATTTGGGGTAATTTTTGGAAGTAAAGACCCACAGAGAGGGGCTAACAATCATGGCACTAAGATGGTAATCTCAGCCCTACAGCTGTCCTGTACTTAACTTCTCGGTCTGCTGTGGACATTGAAAAGAGGGCCACAGCTACAGGCATGTATATAAGCACATAAAGATGCCATGAAAATGTCCCCAGATGTGTCTCCACATTAGAAAATATTTTACTGTTGCAAACCTGGCTCTTTACCAAGCCTTTCCAAGCCCTGCCTAAAATAATCTGGTTTTGTGGTAGTATATTGAGCTAAGTTTCTGAGTTATATTTTCTCTTTGAAAGGTTTTTGATTTTTTGTTTTCATTTTTTTTTAATATTGTGAATTATTTCCTGCCAGTCCTGAGGTGCTTGATTGTTTCTTTTTTCTTTGGAGCCTTGCAAGATTGATGGGCTAGTTGTCCTTTGATAGATATGTACAACTGTCAGTGCCACTTGCTCACTCAGGGATGAAGAGACCTTTAATAATGATAAATGGTTAATAATATGAGCTTTTAATGTCTACTCTCTGGAATTAAAAATCTCATGAAAGCTTTTACATGCTTTCAAATTGTGGTCTTTTAGTGCCTTTGACATGCTAGAAATCTAGCAGCTATCCCCTTTGTGCCTGCTGGTACAGAACCACAGTGTCCTGACTTCCAAGTCATTAGTCAGAATGAAACTGCAAAGATTGTTAGAGCTCTCCTAAGCATTTGCTTGAAGATTTATTTTCATTTATATTATTTGGTGATCCTAATCTGTTTTATAGTTTAATATAGTAACATGTTGATAATATGGTACCTGGGTGTGGGTATAATCCTAAATTTATCTTCGTGTAAATGTAAGAGGTAGATCTACCTCTGTATCTGATGCAGAAATATTAGTTGTGTGTACTAAGTAACACACCTGCATGATTTGCAAAACCAATTGATGCATGGAATTACACTGCCCATCTTTGGCCCCTTTCTCTCTCACAAACTTGTTTGTTGTGGAAAAATGCTGGGTAGTTTCAGCCTCTTTTACCTGAGTTGTAGTATTTAAATCTCAGGGTAGTCTGGAAAAGCTCTCTGGTGTCTCTGTCGGTGCGGAGCACTGGGTGGAATCAGTCTGACCAGAGGTGCAAGATCAGTTGCTTCTGGATTTGCTGTTGGATCTATCCGAGGGCTGAGGTGCAGCATCCAGTGGCCCTGCTGGATTAGTAGTTGGAAATGGGCTCAGGCTTTCCCAGAATGAGAAGTCGTTCCATCAGGCCACAAAAGTCGTGATACTTACACTAAAATAAACCTCTGGTGTACGTGATGTTTAGTGCAAAATCATTCTCTGAAGTCTTTCAGATGCATGTCAGTGTATCCCTGGTGCTAAATTAGACCAGGTATTTAGTTGAACCAAAAGAGAAAATTAACAGTTAGCTTTTAAACACTGTAATTTATTTTTCATGTTGAAGTATATTGCTTGCAGTATTAAAGCATGGATTTAGGTAGGAGTTCACAGACATTTCTTGAGTATGACCTTCATAAGTTCCTTGGGAGTTTATCTCCAATGGAGATATACCCAAAGAGAACCAATTAAATATTTATACCACAACATAATATTGCACAGATACAGTGGCCACAATTAACATTTCAGAACTTGTTTACAGATGCTGCATTCTCACCACAGTTATTTGCTAATTCAGGCATATGCACAAACAAATCGTATCTCAAATAACTCTGTTGGAGGAAATACTAAATTTTTAATTGTGAGCAGTGTGTATATGTTGTGTGTATTGTTGTTATTAAATAACAGGGCCCAAAATCCCCAGCTGAGGATAGCAATCCATCATACAAACTTGTATAGGAATCTGGCCAAGTATCATTGCAATAGAAGAGAGCTGTCATTCTGAAGACCTTTGAAACCTGTTTGGTTAATGAAGGTATTTGCTAACTGAAGATAAACTGAGGGCATCCATTCACAGATTGTGTCAGTGTAGGGGTGTGAATTCAGGTAACTGTGGCATTTCTCCAGTCATGTTAAAACAGAAGCGGTGCAAAGTGAAAAAAGTTACTTTAAAGCTAGCAAATGACATGTTCTTACATAGTTTCTTCTCACTTTGGGTTCAGAATTAAATGCAATTTGCAGTCCAGTGCTTGTAGTGAAAATTATGTTTCTTTTAAGTTGCAGTGATTTCTATGCTTAAAAAGTACAGCTTAATAAAACACAACTTCTCTTTGAAATTTCTCTTGTCAAAACTAAGCACAAATTTTTGAGCAAACATCAGATGAACTCATTGTAATTGGCACTAGTGTGTTGAATATAAAGTACATTACTCTTGTATTTGTTTCACTCTGTGTTAATTTCAAGGCATTGGGTTATTCTGCACATTGAAAAAGTTTATTGGCAAGAAAGTAAGTGATGAATGTAGGTGACTGGTGGCAAAAAGTAAAATGTGCTAGGAAGTGTGCTTTCATCATATTACTCTATAAACTTTATTTGGGTTGGATAGATTCAATTTGGGCATATTTTGCTGAGCACTGGTCAGATTCAAGATTTTGGCTATTTTGTGTCATATATTCTGGCCAATGGAGAGATCATATCTGGTTTAGTGGTGAGTAAGTTGCAGATATATAGGTCTCATTTATTTTGACTCTATGTTAGTCCTCCAGTCAGATTTCTCAACAACTCACCCGGGCATGGGGTCACTCCCAGTATCTTCTCTGGAGTTTCTCCTTTGTCAGTGGGCTTGCCTCCATCTCTTACAGTTGCAAAATGCTGTAAAGGTAAGTATCTTGTTTTGAGGTGCTCTCATACTGTGGGAACAAGAAAGTCTTCACATATCCTGTCATTGGTGGATTCCCCCAGGGGTTGGTGTTGGGCCTGGTCCTGTTTAATATCTTTGTTGATGATCTGGATGAGGGGACTGAGTCCATCATTAGCAAGTTTGCAGACAGTACCAAGCTGGGAGGAAGTGTCAATGTGCTGGAGGGTAGGAGGGCCCTAGAGAGGGACCTTGACAGACTGAAGAGATGGGCTGATTTCAATGGGATGAAGTTTAACAAGTTCAAGTTCTAGGTTCTACACTTTGGACACAACAACCCCATGCAGTGCTATAGGCTGGGGACAGAGTGGCTGGAGAGTAGTCAAGTGGAAAGAGACTTGGGAGTGATGATGGACAGGAAACTCAACGTGAGCCAGCAGTGTGCCCAAGTGGCCAAGAAGGCCAGTGGTATCCTGGCCTGCATCAGGAATGGTGTGGCCAGCAGGACTAGAGAAGTTATCATCCCCTTATGCTCGGCACTGGTCAGGCCGCACCTTAAGTACTGTGTCCAGTTCTTGGCCCCTCAGTTTAAGAGAGATGTTGAGATGCTGGAGCATGTCCAGAGGAGAGCAATGAAGATGGTGAAGGGGCTGGAGCACAAGCCCTATGAAGAGCGACTGAGGGAGCCGGGTTGTTTAGCCTGGAGAAGAGGAGGCTCAAGGGAGACCTTGTTGCTCTCTATAACTACCTAAAAGGAGGTTGTAGGCAAGCAGGGGTTGGTCTCTTCTCTCAGAGGACCAGTGACAGAACAAGAGGACATGGTCTCAAGCTTCGTCAGGGGAGGTTTGGGCTTGATATTAGGAAAAAATTTTTCACTGAAAGGGTGATTGGCCATGAGGCGCTTAGTGCAGTGGTTTAGATGATGAATAGGTGTTGGTGTTGGGTCATAGGTTGGACTCGATCTCAAAGGTCTTTTCCAACCTTGTGATACTGTCATAGTGTCATACCTGCAAAGGTAGCTGCTAGTTCAGTGTTAAGACTAAATTGTGTTTGGTTTACTAATTCATGTATTTAAGTAGCTGCTATTCCCTCTTGCTGTATGGCTTCCAGGTGAAAGCTGGGACACAGTAGAAAAGCTCAGGTCCATCTACAATGCCCAGACAGGTATGTCCTTAAGCGGGCATGAGGTATGGCAAGATTGGTAAAGAGAGACAGAGTATGGCTAAGAAAGGCTAAAAAAAGTTATAACTGAAAGAAAAGCAAAGTAAACCAACCTAATGCATAGAGAAGTCAAAAGAAGACGTAGCATCTTAGAGGCAGGGACATAAGAAATGGAATTAAATTTAATTGCTCTAAAGTAAACCTGAAATGTGCCTACTGTCTAGGCAAAGAATCAGGGCTTCAAGGAAGGGTGGTAGAGTTACTGAAAAGGAGAAACAAAAAGAAAAAACCTGTCTCCTGAAAAGGAAAGTCATGGCATGAACACCTTGAAATATTTCCCTGTTGTAACTTTGGGGTGAGACCGTCTTCCCCTTTTTTTTATCTGAGAGAGAATGGAGGGAAGTACCTGGGGGTAATGTAGTAAATAAAATTAGTGCTGTGTACTGAAAAGGAAAATTGTTAAGTTTGTCTCCTCATTTCCACTTCATCTTGAAATTAAACTGAACACCAAATGCATTCATACTTGGTGGTCTAAGTCACCTCTCAGAAAGATTTGATAGATATTGTTTTGGGGTATATTTTTCTAAGACCTTACTGGCCAGGCCATTCAATATATTTTTAGAGAGAGGGTGACACGGTAGAAATCCCTAATTAAAAACTTCTGGCTGTGTAGCAATCAGATTTGACTTAACCAACACATTGGGAAATGGAAAATAATTTGGTGGCACATCCTGGTGGCTGTTGGTGCTTTCTGTACTGCAGCGACAAGGAGCATGGAGGCTGCATTGATGTGGGCACTGCACATCAGCCAGTGATGTGCTGCATTGCAGTGCTTTTCTCTTTGGTGCCTGATAAACCCCAGTTCTCACCATAGTTTATGCAATGGGAGTGAAAATTTCCCTTGTTGTGCAAAGATATGGGATTTCTAATTCCTTCTGGCAGATCTTTTTTAGTTGAAAATAAGCATAATATCTCCGTCCTAACCCAATTCCAAACAGAGAGAATGGCTGTAGAATTAAGCCATTTCACCCTTGGGTAAGCAGTGGTCTATCAAAAGTGTTTGGGTTATCTTTTCACAAAGAAGCTCCCATTCTTCATGCTCTCCCCTAGCTCCTCTTTTCCTTTCCCTTACCCACAGTGTTTGTCACCCACAATCCCAGTCTTGCTTCAAAGAGCTGTTGAGGGCACGTAAAGACCTGGGATGTGGTGTGCATTCTTTCCAAATTGAAGATGTTTGTGCATGACAGGTGAATTTACTTAAACTTTTTTTTTAAATAGAGCCTTTCTAAGGGGATTGTAGACTAGCTTCTAGATCCCTTCTCAGCCTTGCCTCTGCTCCCCAAGCAAGACCTCTTTTTTCAGCTCTTTCCTCCCTGATAAACAGTGCAAACAGTGCAAGCATGAGCCATGTGCATTCGCTTTCCCAGGAGCATCTCTCCCTAGGGACAGACAAAAATATCACTGCGAAGGAATGCTACCCCTGTCACTGAAGGTACATCACAGGCTCCAGGAAATATGCAAACCTGGTAGCTGTGCATTTACCAGCTTCAGTCTAGCTGAGATGGGGAAGGCACAGCATAAATTTCAGCACTACACCTCTGCTCCTGGTGATGCGTTTTTCTTGCTCACCTGGGTCACTGTGCTGCAGGAGTGAAAACCATGATCTGCCCCAAGTGCAGAAAGACCCCTTGGGAGAACCGGGCTCTCCATCAGAGGAAGGCATGCTAAAGCTGAATGAGTTTTACTCCTGTGCAATTAATCACTCAATTCTCTGAGAATAATACAAATTATGTGCACTTGCATTAAAGAAACCTCCTCCTGACAGTACTGTTTAGAAATATGTCAGCTTCTGAAATCGGTTTTTGAAGTCTTTGGTTGAGAAACCTGCCTTTTTTGAATTCTATTCTTTGTAGAAGACAATAACAAAAGCTGGTATCTTAACCTCCTACTAATTTGCTTCTAGTCACTCGAATGGTGAGTTCTTCTAGAAACTGGCAGCACAAGTTATCATCTACCTTTTCTCCCTATGGAAAGCCAACACCACACAGCTGCCTTCTGACTAGGTGCACATATATTAACAATACAGCTTCTTAAATAATCTGTTATCTAAAAAGTAGCAGTTAAACCTATTGCTTGTAGAGTTTAGTTTAAAAAACATGAGCATGAGCATCTGAAGTTAGAGGCTTTTGAAAGTTTTGTTTCAATAGAAAGAGTGGTTTGTGGGGAAAGTTGCTGTGGAAAAGTGACACTTTCTTCAACCATTCCGCTCCTGGAATATATTCTGGATCACTTCTGCTGAAGATGGTCACAAAATAAGTTTGTGCTTCTCAAAGTCAGACACGTCCTCTATCGGGAATGGGGCAGAAATGCTTCTCACAGTCTAATGAATCCAAATAAGCATACCTGAAGCAGACAGGATTACAGGGATATTAGGAAGGGCAATCAATTTAATACTGGTGCTGTAAGAGAAGACAAGCACTCAGGATGCTTTTCAGCTCTGAAATTGAGTTTGTGGGGTTTGAATTTGGGAGGTTTCTCAGACTGTTCATGCCTAGAAATCACTAACTGGTGATGTGGGAGCTCAAAACAAGAGTAACTTTCAGTTGTCAGAGCTTTGTAATGAGTTTATCCTCTCTTTCCATTTCTGGGTGTTTTAGGAGGGTAGGCAGATTCACAGCTGAATAATTAGTTCGTGGTGCATAAAGCATTTGCATGGTGAAAGGAGGCAAATAAATGCCTCAGGGAAGATGTGGGACCCCAGTGTGGTATAGGGGTGTTAAACACCCATCATTGCAGAGAGATCAGGTAGTCACACTGCAATTTGCTTCAGTAAATCACCCAGTAAATGAGAAGCAAGCAGGTGAGCAGGATTTACACAGTGCTGGTATGTCATCCTTTTACACGAATAGGCACTTAAGGCATTTGGGGCGGTTATGCCTTGTTCCCCTGGGAGGCTGGAGTCATTTTTTCTGGGGATAGTTTAGTTCAGCTCTGAGGAGGTTTGTCTGTGCTCTTTGTTTTATGGCATAGCTAAAGCTGCTGATCTACGTTAGCCTGTCCTTGCTCGCCAATACTTGGTGTTGAGCTGCATGATACCTCTGTTTCCCCAGCAACTCCGTTAATTCATTTAAATCTCTCTTATAAAGTAACTTTTGCTGTCTACCTTAGGACAAGGAATTGTAGGAGAATTACAAAATCAATACATAAAAAAAACCCCAACTAAATTTAGAGAGACCTCAGCCAAAACAATTTGTGTTTGTGTTCCTTATCTAAGAAAGAATTACTTCTTGCACTTTTCTCTTTGTTCTTCCTACATCTACTTCTTCATCACATGAAAAAATGAAGAAGCTACCTAGGAATGAGTTTATCCATATATTTTGCTGTGTGATGGATTCATGTTATTTTCTTCATCTACATATTTCTTAGAAGTATATCCCAGTTTGTGCGGTACATAAACTGTATGCTACCTTTATATCAATATTCAGGAATTATAGGGAATACTTTGGAGAGGTGAATTTTGTATAGCTGGATACAGCATTGGGTGAAGATGCAATCCCAAAGTCCAACCTGGATGGTTTACCTAGTTACAAATATTACATCAGAAATAGGGATATCTGAATCTATTTTGTTAGTGATTAACTAGAGGATAAAAAGTGCAATTCAGGGAAGCAGTGATATTGGGGGGATGCACAGCAAAGTGCTCTGCCTTTGGCTCTGTTTTGGAAAACATTGGCATAGAGATGAGCGGAGTTTCCCCCACAAGTGCTGAACTCCTGCGGTTTGCCCAGTTTGATTCCTTATCACTCTAAATAAAACCCCCAGAACGCTGGCAGAGTCTTGAAATTTCTTTGGAGCTCAGGGAAATATGGAAAATAATGGGCATTAATTATGGGCAAAAATAGTGGGTATTAGCATTTAATCAACTGGCACAAACCCTTAAAAATCAAATGCTTTGCCTTTCCAGACTGTGTTACAAAGCCTCTTGGGTTGCAAGTGCTCTTCCAGTCCATACTTTCATGGCAGCTCAGGTACAATCAGGCTTTGAAGATGTGCAAGGTGCCTCTTTGTGCCAAGCAGATCCCAGGCGTCCTGTTGTCCGTACTTTCCTCCAAAACATTAGAGAGCTGTGGCCTGGGCACAGTCCTCTGCCACACCCCCTGCCCCAGGGCAAGTGGCATCTGAAAGTTTTTCCAAGATGAGCCACCAGCACTCTGCTTTTTTAGAGGCACTTCCAAGGAAAGCAGTACAGGATGGGCTGAACTGGTCTCCCCGACAGGGAAAGCTGGGCCGTGTTGCCTCTGCATCCTCTGTCTGCTTCTGGAAGATGAAAATTAAACTTGCAGTAGTGTATCAATGCTGAGAATGTTGTGCACAAGCCTAGTGCCTGTAGTCTACGTGGGGGCCTGCTTTTCTTCATGGCCCAAGGCTGTCAACTCTGCTTTCTCTGAGCCATGAGGATTCTATGGAAAAATAAGATAAAGAAAATAGCTTTGATTTTCATATTTTTTTTTTGCTACCACTACCAACAGCATATAATTATCCTTTCTTTTACATATTAAAGCTAGTCTGATGATGTAATAGCCATTATAACTCTGAAAGCTTAATCCTAAACAGAGCAAAAAAACCCCAGAGGAGGATCATATGCCTGGAAATTAGCATAGGGTTTTTTCCTCCTTAGAGGAATGCCTGAGTGCATGGAAGCTAGTGGATGTGACTCACGCAGAATAAGAACGAGTTGTTCTTCAGCCTCTTGATATAGTGCCTTGGATATCAAACCAAGTCCAAGCCCTTATTTGAAACTCCCTTGGAGGACCAATTTTTAATTGGATGTGAACTACTTTTAATGATGGAAGGATACCTCTCTTGGTGTTATATTTATGAGAAAAAATGAAAAAGAAATTTTATGAGCAATACCATACTCCAGGGCATGCAGTTGTAATCAAGTAGACGCATTTCCTGATTGCTGGGTTCACAGCTGAAGCACAGTGTGTAGAATGTGCAGGCTCTGTGTCACATCTCACACAGGGCTCAGACCTGTTTATGCTGTGTTTTATAGACAGCTTCCATTGCAGGACAGGAGTATTTTGCCATAGAATCATGAAATCATTTGTGTTGGAAAAGACCTTTACGATCGAGTCCAACACTTAACCTCACACTACCAAGCCCACCACTAAACTGTGTACCTAAGCCCCATATCTACTCACCTTTTAAGTAACTTCAGGGATGCTGACTCAGCCACTTCCCTGGGCAGCCTGTTCCAATGCTTGATACCTACTATGCAGGCTAAACCACTCCTTGTGGAACCTGAGCCGGTTTCTCTCCTCCTGTTTCTACCTGGGAGAAGAGACCAGCACCCACCTTGCTACAACCACCTTTTGGTTAGTTGTAAAGAGCAATGAGGCCTTCTCTCAGCCTCCTTCTCTCCAGACTGAACTGGCCCAGATCCCTCAGCTGCTCCAGACCCTTTCCCAGCTCCATTTACCCTAAGGAAAGACTTGAAATTTCCTCTGTTCAGGGCATTTGAAGAATGGGTAACCAACTGGCCCTCAGTTCTTATCCCCTTTCATCAGATCCACATTTCACCTCTGTATACACTTATCACCTCGCTCATCAGTGCAGTGTAGAGGTCTTGGCACCATCCCACTGGGGAATGGGGTCATTTGTTTGTGACTTATTCCTGTGCAGCTCCTCTGCTTAGTGGTTTTAAATACATAATAATTTGTTTCAGTTTCTCTTCAGTGCAAAGATCCAAGCTTTCAAGGAGATGCCACCTTCCGTCCTGTACTGTGTCAGCATGAAGGCAAAGCAATTTTTCCACCCACGAGTTGTAATCAAGAAATTAAGTTTGTCAAATGTCTCATGGGTAATCATTACTGTTTTTTAGAAATCAGATTGTGCTGCTAGGTTTTTTTTTTCTCTCCTGTTAACCAGCTGAATAGTAGTTTATACAAACTCAACATTTAGAAACCCACTTCCTTCATTGGTCATAACAAGGATTAGTTTTAATTGCAGAGCACTGCTTTTGAAAGGAAAAGAAATAGCCTTGTACATTTTACTTTATTCAGAAATGGTCAACAAACAAGTACCTGGCTATTAATAACCTCAACAGTGAGGTTGTGGTAGATAAATAATTAACACTAACAGAAGTGTTTTCTTTGCGAAATCTCAGTGCTCTTTCTACTTATTGCTGCTGTTTTATGTGGGATCCTTCATACTGGTTAATTTTCATTCTCTGTTTTAACACTATAAGTGTGTTTAGCATTCTGCCCTGTGCATGTTGTGTCCTGGATGTCTTCACAGATTTGTTGTAGAGTTGCTTTTGAAGACTACATTTATAATTTGCTTCTCAGTAGTTTTCCTATGAGGACAAGCCTTAAAACATATTTTTGAGCTAAAGGTCTTGGAAACTTCATTTGACTATCCAACAAGGGAAGACCTCCGTGTTAACCACATCCAGATTGTTCTTCTTATTCTGCACTGGTTTCTTGTAGCTGCACATCCACAAATGCACCTGAAGATTTTTCTGTGTGTACTATACAACATGGTTAATACCTGCTATGTATTTTCTTTCCTTCCCAAGGACCAGATGAGAAGTGTGAACTGCTGTGTTTCCAGGTGTTTTGGTTGGTTGGTTTATGCAATATGTACATTTCTCTGAGTTTGTTTGACTCAAGTGGACATTCTTGAAAAGGAGGTGTTGAAGGGTCTGTAATTCCTGTTTCAGCCTGGGAAAGCTTAACATCCTACACACATGATAATAATCTTCCTTGCAGTATTTTTTTCCATATAAAGAAGTGCTGAAATGTGGTTTTCAGTCTACACATACTATGCACTGGCTTGCGTTGCAGGAGCAATGAAGCTGCTGCCAACCTTGGTTGTGTCACTGCTGTGAGTTCTGGTGCCCACTGGGTAGGTTCTCAATGCATCACAGCCATGTGACAAAATCACTCTACTTATCCTGAGTCTAGCTTATCCTGACTGCTTGGAGAAACCAGTTTAGTACCATGCTGCTAGTACCATTCCATTTCTAGTCTAATTAGTTTGGTGCACACTGGGTACCAGTGCCATGGCTTCACACCCTAATGTAGATTGTTGTTTGGGATCCAGGATGTCCAAGGAAGACTTTGAACCTTTCTGGGGATATTGGTGTAAGAAATAGAAGGCTAAGCTGATTTATTTACAGTGAAAACTGAAGAGGCTGTTGTAGAATTCTGTCCTGAGTGGGATTTCTCCGACCAGATCTTTCTGTCCAGGGCGTTTGCCCTGGGTGCAGACACAACTAGGTAGGACCAGGCTGGGATGAGTCCTCACCTGCACCAGTGAGCTGACAGGGATCAATCTTTATGTGTGCAGGCATTTGTAGCCTTAGATTTCTTTAGTCTTATTACCACCATGAAACTTCTCTCTAGACAGTAGGACCCTTGAATCCTATTTCATCTTGACCACAAAGGAAAATTTCCCACAAATTTCATTATTTCCTCATTGAGAGCTGAATAGATCTCATGTTAATTGTGACAGTGCCTCGGATTTTCCATTAGTAAATGCTGTATCATCCTTTCATGTCAGTAATTCTTTGTGCAGTCTGCCTCACTGCAGCAATATATTAAGAAACTTTATAGCCCAGATTTAGACATGCTTAGGCATGATGATTTTTCATTTATTGTTGTAGAATGATATTGCAGAGCAAGCAGGAGGCTAACCATTTAACACCAAGTGTCTTATTAATCAGCTTTTGTTTATTTAATTTAATAAGCAGCTTTTGATAGCTGCAAGAGCCTGGTTTGTGTATTTAATTTAAACAGCCCTTACTGCTTGAGTCTTTGTAACATATGATTTCAACCTTCCTGGTACTTCACTATTGTACAGTGGCCTTTATATTTTCATAGATTTACTTTTTCTTTTGGAAATACAGGAAGTGTTTTCTTCTTAAGATGCCAGAGAGTCCACTTTCTTGGGCTGAAAGTTTTATAGTGCTTTCTCCTTAATTTTGAGAGGCATGTGTAGGCATGCAAAAGCTAAGCAACTGCTTGACTTTCAACGTCAAAACCCAGGAACACAAGTGCTAAAAAGTCCTGTCTTTGAATCCTGGAAAGTTATGGCACTTTCTTTCCATCCTCCTCTCCTTCCTGACAAAAATGAGCATTATCACATCTCTACCTTGAATAAATCCCAAAGAATTTCAGAAGAACTACTCTATGATTAGTATCAGAATCCACCTCTGAGACCACTCTCTTAACAGTCCTCTAATCACATCAGTCCATGGGATTTCTTATATGTTCATTCTTAGAGCCATTTAAAATGCTTCCCAATACACAGCACATGCTGCGTTCCTGTACCTGGTGCTGCAAACCTTGTCTCCTTAGGTATTCGGGGTCCAGGAAAAGATTTTCACTGTGGTCCCACCCCTTAAAAGTCCCTGGGACAGAAACCAGAGACCTGCAGGCTGACATTGCTCTGGGAAGCCTTTTTCTGGTTTCATTTGCATTTCATGTGATCATTGCTTATTTATTAAGTAATTAATCTAGTTTCATTTTTCTGAACTAGAAGAATACCATGTGGTTTTGTATCTTTCATTAGTTCAATCATGTCACATTAACAGGATGGATTTGCATGTACAACTGTAGCTCCAGGTGGCCTCGGGCATGTTCTCATGGATCCAGTAAGTAAAGCTGGACCTTACTCTGTCTAGTGAAAACTCAGTTTTCCTTAATATTCTGTGCAACTTGATTCAACAAAATCTTGATAAATTGCGGACAACAGATTACTGAGACAAATTTACATACATGTGAGTCCCAGGTTATTAATTTTCAAGCAAAAAAAGGGATATAGTACTCCATTCTGTTACCCATGATGATCACATTTGTGCACGTTAACAACACTAAATTGAAATGGAGAACATGTATTAAATTGACCATAAATGTGCCTAATTCTATTCACAGTGCTGTAGGCTACAATACTGTGTTTTGAAACACTATTGAGGATTAATTCTCTAACTTCCCTGCATAAATTGCTTAAATACTGTGGGGGTGCGGAAGGGAGTTTCAGAAAAAAAGGATAATTGCTATTGTCTTTGTGAAATATATATTGAAAATACTAACTTTTAACTATTTGATAAACCCTTTCCAAAAAGATACCATCTGCTGCAACTGGCAGATCCTAATGCAACCTGAGAAATACAGCGATCAATATCTGACTGCAGAGTGCTACATGTCCTTGGCTGTGGCCCCCATTATGCCATTCTAGTACCTAAAAACAGGGAGATAAGTGAGGGAGAATTATTCAGTACTGAAAAGCTAAAAAATCCACCCAAACCCAAAAACAATACCCCCCCCGCGCAAACTGTTACACAATTTGTTATATTGGCTACTAAAAAAAAACTTGACACCCAAAATTCTGTGCTTGGCAGAAAGGCAAGGGCATGGTCCCATTTAATTTTTCAAAAGTAATTAACAAAGCAAGCTTTCAAAAGGAAAGAGAGAAGAAGGGTTTTCAAGCACATAACTCAGTTTCTCTTCCAGTTTGTTCCCATGCTTTCATTGATTTTAGGGGCTGTTTAGTAGTTGGGTTGTAGTCATTAGGATTCTAAGTCTTTTTAGTACTTCTTAAGCACTAAACTGTTTGCTTGTGCCAGTTCTTAGCAATTTATTGTCCTGAAATAAAAAGAGAAAGAGCCAAGACTGACATCTGAATTTTTATTTTTCCTTTTGTTTTTTTTTTTTTCCAGCAGAACAGTAAAACGAGCATTTTACAACCTTTTCTTCTCTCTACTCTATAATTGGAATGTAAGACATCTTTAAGAACGATGGAAATATCACATTTAAATGGGAATACTTAAGTGTCTGTTCCTATGATTTTTTCATCCTTCCAGGAATAGGCACTCAGATAGCATTCTTGGTACCTATCTCCCTCTGTTTCCAGATTTCCAAAGAAAAAGACTGCTGTGCTCAGAAGCAATGTCATGTTCCTTTATCCAGTAACAGTGGGAATTTGACAGATGTTCTCAAACAGGATCTGAAACAAAGAACTCAAACTCAGATGTGGGAGACTCAGCTCTCCACTAGCAGTGAAAAGGTCTGTTATCTGGAAGCAGTCATGAAAAGTCATTTTCCTAAGTCCATCAGCTACAAGAATGGGCAATTTCTCAAGTTATGGTCCTAGGTGCTATGTGGATATCTCACAAATTTCTACTGCAAATAGTGTCAAAGGTCCATAGGTTAATTATCTCTCAGCGTTAAAGTTCCTTGGGGATGCACGAGCACAAATCCAAATGCTGTGATGTGCATTAGACACAGCACGTGCAGCAGTAAAGTTTTCAGATCCTGCTGAAGTGGGAAACTAGCCCTCTGCCAAGCCTTAGGTACCTTGGCTTTCCCAAAAAAACAAGGGGCCATCTGCAGATTATCCTGAGATGGTTCTGTTCTCTAACAGAATAGCTGATACGCAGGAGTGTCAAGGGCTCTTCAACAGAAGAAATCCACAATAAAAGATGTCAAAAATAGTTCCTGGGGAGTGGCAAGAAATCAAAAGATCATAGTGGAGGAGGAGTTAGCTTTGTATAGCAAAAGGCAACACCAAGCTCTCTGCATGAGGTAACAGGCAAGAATTGATCCTGAAAAGAGCTAGGACTCATTATGTTTCAGTGACCTGAAGTGATCTTGGTGTGAAGGAACTATTGAAGTGCACTGGAGGCAGAGGAAATTAGTCATTTGAGGAATGAGCTTGCTTTTATATTTTTATTTAATTGCTTTTCTCTCTATCTCTATTAGCTAGATATCAGCTCTAAGAAATGTGCCATTTGGGCTTCAGGGAATTGTGCAGTATTTCAAGTTTGTCTATCAGTTTTATAGACTTGTCAGCAGAAAATCATGGGATTTGCAAATCAGGGAATCTTTAATTGTGTGTAACTTATCAGTTCATTTCTGTGCGTATTTCTCACTAATCTTATTTCCTCAATGCTAAATGCATGTATGCATTTTATATTCATTGTGTTTATTCGTTGAAAAGCTATGGAATAAATAGAAGATGCTTTCCTAAATGTTATCTTGCTAGCATTGTGATGTCATGTCTCTGGCACTTTCAGTTATTCCAAGAGTATTTACTATTGCCAGTCTTAGCTTGCTGCTTCCAGCCTATTTCTTGACTCGGGCTTTTTTACCCCAGATCTGTGTAGAACTCCTGTGACAGCTTCACATGTCCTCTGCACCTTTTAAGCCCATCCTTGTCATTGCTGAACACCTGCCATGGGGATCAAATTGCTTCTCCCCTCCGGTGATACCTCCAGACTCACACCCCAGTACGACACCGAGTGATGCTCTGGGCTCAGTCCTTCACTCATTGGTTTTCTTCTTGTCCATCCTCTGCCTCTTTTATTTCTCATATTCATCAAAAAGTTTTCTTCTAGACTTCTCACTGCTGTTTTCTCATTTGTCTCCTTGTCCCTTTCCTTTCCATGTCTCCATCCCTTACTTTCTTCTTACAGGCATACTCTGGTGTTTCACCTACTCTGGCTCTCCCTCTCCCCTGATGACTGCTGTCCCGGTGATAACCATCCACCTTTTCTCATCCTCCTCCTTTTTATTGGCACTTGAGTTTCTTTTCAAGGTGGTAACTAACAAACATGTTTGTATCACTTTAACCAAACCAGATGAAATGAATGTGAATTCCTGTTCATAGCAGCTTATTTCAGTTTACATCAGAACTGCTCTTGCACTCTACCGTGGTGGAAGTAGCACATAAAAGAAGATTTTCCTAATGCTGAAGAAGACACCCAAGATATTTTGCTGGCTGATTCCTGGTGGCTCTTGAGTGACAAGATGTGGAAGCACGTGGACAGGCTCAGAGGGCCATGCTTCAGTTCACAGCCCCTCCATTACCTGCTGCTTCTTCCACAAGTTTGCTCTCAGTTGAAAGAGGCATTTCCCTTCCATCTTGGCCATCTGCCTTGGTCGAGCCACACTTTTTCTCTTCTATTTCTAAATGGAGTTTGCACCATCTGGACCTTCCCCCTCTTAGTGGTCAGAAATTGTAAATATCGTGATGGGTTTTCTGGTTGATTTCCTCACAGTTTCCTTCTTTTAGCAAAAGCATGGAAACGGTAGAGCAGCCGCCTCCGAGTCACCTTCCTCAGCACCTCTCCTGTCCCATCTTTTCCACCTCAATTTGTGTGCTTGAGCTGGGATAGCTTCCTCAGTGCCTGAGCAAACATTACAACACTTTATAAAAATAGTAGTGAATACCGCTGCTAGTTTTCCATCACTATTGTCTGATTTCCTTTATTTTAAACATAGTTCTTTAAGATGGTATTTCAATTTTTCATCTCTCATTATCTAACCTCAATGACCCACTGCATCTCTACTAGTGGCTTACAGAGTTTCTGGGTACTGCTGAGGGCTCATCTCTGACAGCAGTCAGGCCCTCAACAGACTACAAACCTATAAATCAGCCTGATTTACCTGATTTTTGTTGCTGTCGATGGAATGCAATGTCTTCATCTGTAATGATAAAATATACATTTGTACCTGCACCCTCAGCTTTACCTTGTCTAGCTCAAGCCAATGATGGTTATTTCTCACATCTCTCTATTTGACATAAAGGATAACTGTTGTTTTGTCTATAACTCTAGTTGTGAGGGGAATATAGAAGACACCTATAGGATATTTACTCGTTTGCAGAAGGATGGATTACTTCAGCCAGCCGTCCACTTGCAGAGTTCGATGAATGGGCTTGATGTCTCCTTCAGCTCTAAGTATTTACTGCTTCACTGAGCTGGTCTACTAATCTATCTTTTCTGAGAGTTTTAAAATAAGTATCATTGCCTTCAGCTTAATTAATTAATTAAATTTTCTAATTGTGTTCTCTCTTTACTGCTGTACAAGGTAATAACTGGTGCTTTAATTTGGGTAATTCAAGAAAAAAAATCTTGTTCTTACTACTGGGTTGTGGGTTTTGTTTGTTTATTTAAGGTTTCCTGCAATATGATACTCACAACATAAAAACTGCTTCAGACTCTATGAAAGAATCTGCCACGTACAACACAGAGAAGATGCTTAGAATCCAGGCTGAGGTGGTTGCTGGGGTCAGGGCCTGACTTCCTAACAGACCTACAATTGGTAATGTTGGATTTCACACCACTGTCGAGAACCCATACACTGCACTCTCCTTTTAGGACTAGTTTGCAGGATGAGGATCATGGGTCATTTAAGACTGCTCCCAGTTTATAGTGACTTTTATTGTTCCTCTGCAATGGATATTGGAAAAGAGAAATAGGCCCATTGGGTGTGCTATGATCACAGGGTATATACCACAACCCAATCCTTGCATAGTCTTTTTAATAAAATAAAACACAGCAGAAAGATCCATTTGAATGGTTTTAAGATCATCATCTCTCTAAGTATTGTCCTTATTTTCCAGAGATGTTTCATAAATGGTAATTGCTGCTTTGGGAACAGGTCATTGAGAGTTTGTGGGTATTTGGCAGCAACTGGAATCAAGGGGCTGAAGAGCTTTTCCACGTGGGGAGATTTACTGGTGTAATTACACCAGTGTAATTACGCATCTCTAATTGTACCAGCATAAATACCTCGTGTTTTCCAGGCTGCGAGTTACTTTCTTCTTGTTTATCATGTTGCATCATGACATGCTTTGGGTGATAAGGAGCAAACATTGGCAGATACTTTCACCTTTACCAGAGCAATGGAGCTCAGGCTGTGCCAGGTTCCAGCAAGCCATCCACAAAGGGGCATTCCATCATCTACCATACCCACTGCCATGTGGATTTGTGTCCCAACACAGTGATGAAATTAGGAAGGCTGTGTTGCAAGGCCCGGTGGGATTTCTGTATCCATGGGCTGTGCTTCAGCCAGCTGTGTGGTAGCTGTTATCTCCCTGTTCTGCAGAGTAATAGAAAGGAGCTATCTGGCAGGGATGTATCTCTTTCAGTACCACAGATTCTGAGAAGGGAAAGAGCAACATGTGCTCTCAGTGAGGTGGTATTAGACTGTGCTATCAAACAACCAAGGCTTGGGATTCTTACTAGAAATGTAAAAGCTGCATGGTCAGTGAGTTCTGCCTTCAGGGCTGGGCAGAGAATACTCCCAGACTCCCAGCTTTGCTTTGAGGGTGGGTAAGTTAAGAGTAGAGGATACAAAGCAGGTGAGAGGGAGTTAATTTGCTGTAATTTCTATGCAAGGTGCAGTTATAAAAGCATTAGCAGTCTTTGTGTAACCACTGTTATCTGAACAGGCAAAACTCTAGTTTTGGAATTATGTGTGTTCAGGACAAAGAAATGTTGCTTCTTTCTGCAAGTCAGCATCAATAGACAGCAGGAATCTGCCTGGAAATATTTCTGTTTGGATTTGCAATTATTATTTTTGATTAAATAAAAAAAAATGGACCTCATTTTGTTTTAAGTACACATTCTGCAATATTTCTGATAGTATGGGAAAGAGCATACTATGCACTTAAAAATTATTCTTATTAATTAGCTCCTTTGATCCTAAGAGTGAAAACATCCCACCTGTGCTACAAAGCAGTTTGCAGAGTCTGCTTTAGAAAAAAAGACTTTTGCTGAAAAAGCCTCTCCTCTCCGCTGTGTTATACAAACAAAGTATTTTTTTTTTAAGTAGGAGTGAAGTATGAGTTCTTTTTCTTTTCCTGGCTTGCTAAAAATGTGTGATAACAAGTTGACTTCAGTGGGAGTTTTGCATGGGTAAAAGCTGAAGGATCAATCCCAGTATTGTATGTGACTTTGCCCTAGTAATTATTCTTCGGTTGAACAGCTTCTCCATGGCAACTGCTTCAAATAAGTCTTGTATCTTCACCTGGTTTTAAAAAAGGACATATTAAGATGTGTGGTTTAAATTTTTTTTTACCCTAAAAAGAGAGACAGGAAAAGAATGAGACACAAGCAGAAGGACGCAGGATTTGGCCAAAGATGTCCTTTCTCCTGGGGTGAGGGAGCATAGACAGTTAAAAGTAAGTTCACTACCTTGTCTTGTGCCCCTGCCATATTGTGATGCTGATTTGATCAATTATCCCGCATCCGCCTTGACAATTTCTTAACACAAATTTTCTTCTTCCCTCTTTTTTTTTCACCCACAGTCTACTTTCAGTGTGACAATTAATTCTTCTACTTCTCCTGTTCTCACAATTGCACTCCTGTCAGACGGCTCAGCTGAAGGTCAGGACCTGTTATCTGCTTGCTTTGATTTACATCCTCTTAACAAAATGTAAAGAGAGCAAAATATTCAGTGGCTGGACATTCTCTTTCACATTAGACTCATCTCATTGGTGGTGCCTCCACACATAGTTCTACTCCTAAAAAAAAGGGACTCTTCGAATTTGTTGCCAGAGACTGGAAAACACATCTGTTGTCAGCAATAAAATAGTCAGGGAAAGCATCCAGTTATTTTAGACTTAATTTTCTATTTTCATTTTAGGATGGCAACTGTGCTTTTTAACAAAGCTTGAAGAGCAATGGCTTCAAGAAGAGTCATCATCTCTTTTTTTGTTTTCTATTGTTGGAGGTCACTATCATTTGAAATAATACATTTTTTGGAAGGTCTTTTCCCTTGATTGATTTCCAATTGTGGGGTTATTGTATGCTGGACATGCTATTTTGTGCTCAGTTCTTTATGTTGTGCCATATTTCAAAGCCCATTGGGGTAAAACAGGCCCTGCCTGCTGAACACATGAATATGGAAACCCCAGCAGATAAGTTCTCCTGTCCCATTGACATGATTTTTTGAAACACTGCTGACTGGCAGTTTTGCTGGCAGGTTTTCACACATGGCTTTTTAAAACTGATATATAAGGCCATTTTAGATTTGTTTCACCTGAAAACTTACCTAAGGTTGCATGTAAAAGATGTTGTCTAATTGCTTTCCGCAGGACTGCATCGTAGGTGAGAACTGTTTTGTCATTTTTCAGGTTGCCTCTGAAAGTTTTTGCAGGTTATGTCTAATTTTAAAATCACTGCTCTTTCTTGTGAAGATGATCAAATGCTGATGATTTTCAGCTGTTTTTTAGCAAATCCTGGTTAAATAACATTGGCCCGGAGTTTTGCCTTCCGTAGCTGCTCACCCCTCTGGTTATATGCTGCTCTCATCCTTCCTGCAACACACGTTGCTTTTAGCGATCCAGTCTATATTATGACCCAATAAAGAGTTTTATCTGCAGAACTAAGATGACAACAAACTGTGGCAGAAGGTGGGAAGGGTTTGCTGGGGAATGAGAACATAATAAACCAGCTTTCTCATTTAACTCGATTTATCACTGTACGCTGAGCCACAACACTCATGCATGTCAGCAGGGGCCGCTCAGTTCTCTTTCTCCTCACAACTCTGGGTGTCAAAAAGAGGACACATCAAAAAGAGGGCTCATCAGGCAGCATCCCCAAGTTTGCTGTTATACTATAAAGCCTTGCTTTATGCTGTTTTCTGACAGAGAGAGTGGTTAACAAAGCTAAACTAGTATTTTTCAGTCAAAATGTTGACAACCATTTTGCAAATGCCATCTTAGCTCTGACATCTTGGGAAACAGCTTAATAATTAACGTTACAGTGGAGATTTTAACTGCCTGCCAGTTCTGACTATTACCAAAACAACACACAAACTCCCTAGATGTAGCAGCAGTACCTCAGGTGGGCAGGACATCAGGCACTGAAGAGCAGCTGTCATGTTTGATACGGTGCCATCAGATGGAAGAAACTCTGACTGCATCTTAAATAGGATGCATTTATTAAGTTTTCCTCATATATCTTTGGCTTGAACAGTTACACACCAATTTGATTGTCTTTTTTTGGCCTTTAGAAATTAAATCAGCAATTAAAAAATGAAATAAACATAACTAGCAATGAAAAATCTAGGTTTTTTTTTTAATGTGTCTTGGCTGTAATGATGATTAAATGGTATACTGTCAGTCAGGTAGGGAGAATAATTTGATTCTAAAAAGCTGTGAGACGAAATTTCTTGTTACCCTCAGTTCTGCTCTACCTGTTTTGTCACTTAGTCTAACACTAGAGTAATTAATTCCCAAGAGCTATCTTTGAAAAACAAATAGCCCTGCCTTTCTGCTGAAAATGATAGATATCACTCTACACAGGGAATAAAAAAAAATAAATAGTTTAAATTTATCACAGAAGTTTGGACCATTCTATTTAATTCAGAAGTATCCAAATTTTCCAAGTACTCTTCAATCAATGAATTCATACATGTAGTTAATGGGTAAAAATGGGGGTGATTTGGTGCCATTCATCACAGGTTGCATTGGTCTTTTGGCCAATAAAACAAAAATTACAGAGGATTCTCCTTAATGTTAGCCATATACTAAACTATTAATGATACCCTCCCCCCAAAACCCCAAACATACCTAACCTCTACATTTTATGGCTTAATCTGGTCCCATGGGCCAAAGTGAAATGCTTACTCGTGTCTTGTGGATCAGCAGAGAAAGCCGGGACAGCAGGTGGGATTCTCACTGCGGTCCATAAATGCCAGTGCTGAGAGTGCAGAACTGCCATGGGCAACACATTTCAGTGGGGATCAGTTTCCTTGCATGGTGAAGAGAAAAATCTTTTGCCGCAGCAATGAAATGATCGATGTTGTTCTTTTTTATTACAGCTAGGTCTTAAAACATCCATTTATCCCATTCTTCTATCCCATGCAGATTTTAGACAAAGTGACATCTTCTCCATGAGTCTCCTGAGCTTGCTTCTCTCCCTGAGGCAGGGCTTCTTCAGTGCTTGTATTTTCCTCAGGACACCCATCTCTTTGCTTGTGTAAGTAGGATAGTGAGTGAAATATTCTTTGGTGGGGAATTCAGCAAGTTTATTGTTTCATTTATTGCTGGATTTGGAATTTGAGCAAAGAGTGAAGCAGAGGGGGCACAGAATGTTGAAGGGAAGAATAAACGTTGCAGGTACTGATTTGGGCAGGGTCCTGAGGAGCAGAGGGCACAGAGGTACATCCGACTCATGCACAGGTTTAATGTAGGATGAGACCTGACAGCAGATTGGATCCTGCTTTGTAAGGGCTTTATTTTGCAATGTTGGCATTCTTCTCAATCGTTTTATGTCATTATTACTTATAAAAGAACATCTTTAGAGACCTTCCATCAACTTTCCTGACATAAATCCTTCTAGCCAAAACCTTTTCCACCCAAACTAGATCTTGTGCCTCACTGTGTTATGGGAATTGTACTTCCTGATTTCAGCTGACCCCAGGATGTGGCTATCCAAATGATGAAGAGTTTACTGTGTGTCAAATCAAGAGCCAGGGCACAAGGGAGAAGAATAGGGCATAATCTCCATGGTTGGAGGCCAAAGGTGGGAAGATTTTCGTATCTACATTGCTGCCAGATAATAATATACACTGCCTATTCTATAGGTTTCTCTACATTAATTTTCCTTTCTTTCCCTTTAAAGCTGTTCATATTCGAAAAATACATCTTCTTGAAAGGTGGTATTATTTAATATAATATGGCAAGTGCATCTCTGTCAGTTGTTCAACTAGCAAGGGGTATCATAAACCAGGTTTTAGGGGTTTCAGAGTATTCCAGTTCTTATCACAAATTAATGGCAGCAGGACACCAGACTAGATGGGGGAGGAGAGGGGATGGAAATCATCAGGATTCCATCTTAAAATTGTGAGTCTTTAAAATAAAAAATTGAAAGCAGGGCTTTGTATGTGTTTAATGTCCTCTAAACATAAAATTCCTGTTAAACGTGATAAACCTAACACATGCTTCTGTCAAATTACATTTCTGGCTATGGGAGGTATATGAGTAGATTATAGCTTAATGTTTTTCTCAAGGTATGTTTGTTTAATCTCCATCACAATATAACTGCAAAGTCTGCTGTCTACATATGTTTTGTTATATTTGTATCCTATGCCCAGATTTAGGTAGCACGTAAGTGAAATTCTATCATTTACTAAGCAGTTAAAACTGTTCCTAATTTTCAGGTGCCTACTTGAATGCAAAAGGGATTGTGACATTTAACTTGCAGAGTCATGCTTTTGAGATATAAATGTATATGTAATACCTAGTAAAGAAATTTTACTGGAGTTTCAGGTCATGCTGAATTTATGCTTGTGCAATATATTCTGAGGGAAAGAGCCTTTGCTTAGATCTTTGAAGGGATCTGAGATAATGGACTTTTACACTGAGGTATTTGTGCTTCCAGAAAAGCTTTTATTGATCAAGAGCAATGCCCAAGCACTCCTCTGGCTTGGATGAAATTAATTGGTAAAGAGGCATTCCACACTTAGTGAAAATGAAAAAACAATGTCTTAATAACTTTAGGGACTTCCCTTTTTTTCCTAAAAATGATCATTTGAGCATGCTGAGGAAGGTCTGCTCTTATATTGATACGTTGAAATAAATCTCAGAGAAATACATTAGCAGGCAGGCAAGGTAGTCATGGATATGAGCTGTGATTGTAGATATGGAGGAGAAATCCATGAAGTGAATTCTACATCTTGTCTGTGTGTGCAAGTTAAACCTTTACAAAATAATAGCAGAAGCAATATTGTATGCTGTGAAGTCAGAGTTGAAAAATAGCCCTGCTGCCTCCTTTTTAGTTAATGAAGACAGAGGAATATTTGTAACATATAGAAAACCAGGACACTGTAATGTGTTGATTATCCTCCCATTAAACATTATCTTGGATATAGAAATGGAGTATAAGTTAGCTTTATAGGGGAAATATTGACTAGACAGGCTGCTAACATAGAGATTGATTTTATTATTTAGGAAGGCAGAATATTAGGATACATGAGCGTTTCTTTTTTTAACCAAGATGCTATGCTGTCAGTGGTGAAATATTACTGCAGGAGAGTTTTCTTTTTATACTCAGTGGTAAGAAGTATGGCTTCCTTTCTCGGCACTTCAGCCGCAGATGCCATCAGCTAGACCATCTGTGGTGACAGATTTGTGTTATATCACTTAGAAACTAAGCGAAGCTGGTAAAACCTCCTACTACAGGATATAAGTAGCTCCTGCTAAGGCTGGGATGTATTATGGTTCTGTCTTTCTTCGAGGGGCAGAGGAGTGGGAGGATTGTGTGGAGAGAGACTCACAATAGCTTGCAGTCACGTCTTCACCAAGTCTTGAAATGCTGCCGTGGATCTTCTGGAGCAGTGTCCACACGCAACTCCTCCCTCCAGAGGGAACAGATCTGGACGACTCTTGTACACTGTGAGTCACCAGCAAACCCAACTGATCAGTGGAGGTCGAGTGGGACACTGAATCTAACCTTAGAGGAAGTCTGTGTAGGTGGTGTGTACCAGGCTCTTACGTGGCACATACCTCCTTTAGAGAAACAGCTCTGCAGAAAGTACATCTCAAGGTTACGTTGCCTTAAAAATGGTGGATGGTGACCTTTTGGGTCGTGGTGGTCTTCTTCCTTCCAGCTGTAATTTTTTCCTTCTCCTAATCTTCAAAATGATTAATTGGTCTTCTGGAATTTTCTAGAGGAAGGCAAGCTTTGGTGAACGAAATTATTAGCAAGTGACCGTGGTGACCATTAACACTATTTGAGCACTGCTAGGACTGAAACCGTTACACCATACAGGGAAGCCACAGCAGGGTTAGTATGAGTATGCAAGAAAGAGATGTTGATAGCATATAGTGTCACGTGGCCTTTCTATGCACTGAGATGTAGTACAAATAGGTATTTTAGCAAAATGCTGTAGAAAGCTTTACTGAGCCAAGAATGAAATTCTTCAATATCTTGACATCTGTGCCTGTCGAGTTGAAGGTGTTTGGAGGTGTGTTAGACTGGAAAGATACTCTTCTCATGTCTTAATAAATGTAAAATAAATGTGTTTTTAGCCTGATAAACAATTTTTGCTGCTAAGAAGCACTGCAATGTCCTTATTCTATGGTCAGAACAAGCAGGACATACTCAGATATCCAATGAGCACAACAGGATTTAACAGTATGAAAGCTCTCCAAGTATCTTGTGCTGACAATTACAGGTTCCTCAGCCCATAGTGCTATCAACTCATTCCTCATCTCAAATTCTACCGAGGAAGAACAGAGCTAGAGGAGTTGAGCATCTTTATGTGAGATAGTATTTCATGATCTCAAGCTTCTCACCTGCAAAAGACAAGAGATCATCCATTTGGTTATGCAGAGAAGTGGCCATGACTTCTTTCAGTAATAGAACCCATAAAACACCCAAAAATAAAACTATGGCATTTTACAAAATCTAAGTGATAACAAACACCTACTTGTCAGTATAAATTTGCAAAATTGTCCTTCCGTTCTTTTAAAATAAAATCCTACTCATAAACTTACACTTTAAATCCAGCAAAGAGACTTTTGAGCAGATGATCTCAGGAAATTGTTTTTTTATCTTTGTCTTTGGAAATTTAGGCTTGCTACATCTCACCCACAATGGTTTTGCAGTGAAATCATAGCAGTGGTGTTCTGGGTAACATTGCTGCACACAGTGCAGCCAGCTAAAATTTTCCAGTTGGTAAGATAACTACTGAAAGAGTCATAAAATGCACAGCTCTTTTGTGAAGTCAAGTGTTTCCTGAAGGATAAATCAGTACTCAGTTAAGTCCATAGTTGGAAGACACAATTTATATGCTGTAGATTATTGGCATCTCAGGTGTTACTACCTCTTTTCTTAATTTGTCTCCTTTTTACGCTTTTCTTTATCCTTCCTCCCTTTTTTCATCCCTGTGAGCATCTGGACCCTAGTTTTAAGAAGACTTAAATTGATGCACTCAGAATTGCTGTATTGATTGCAGTGGTTACTGCATATATGGCATCTGCAGTTGCCATGCTGCCTCTGAGCAAAATCTCTGCTGGTTTTCTTCTTCGTTGCTCAAAAAGTCTCAAGACACTACTGCAGGGTGTCTTATGCATAAGAAGAGGTTATTGAGCCTATCTTTTGGGCATGGTAACATGGGTCTTGCTCTGATTTTTCCTGCTGGCTTGCCAGCTAGAGCTGGGCAGGGCTGGCCCAGGCATGTGCCATCGGGAGGGTAGGCAGGCAGCAGGTTTGCTGTTCAGCATGGCTCAGCACTACACCTGAGAAGAAAGATCTGTGTGTGAAGTTATGCAGGCAACACACTGCTCCTCCACAAAGTTCTACTGGTGCTCCACAACCCCTTCCCTGGGCATTCCTGTGTTATTTTTGCAGCAAACGCAGTCATCACTGTGTAGAGAATGGAACAACCTTGCCCTTGACCCAACACTGTGAGAAGTGTCTCTGAATAACACTGGAACAGGACAGACCTGGAAGCCTCAGATCCTGTCAGCAAACTCTAGACTATTTTAGGTCTCTGCTTCTCGCCAAAATCTGTTCAGTCTTGGTGCTGAAATACTTTAGAGGATTTGAATAAAACTGCTTCATATGAAAAAAAAGATAAGATCAGCCAATGCACCATTGAGAAACATTTGAAATTAATTCTTTTACCTTTTTGATATCCGGAAAATATTATTTTTAGCTTTTACAAATGTGAACTGGCTATCATCCATTGTAAAGCAAAATGAAACCAACAACAAAGATGACTACATTTAATTATTTTTTTAATATCAAAATTACAGCCTAAAATAGATGTGTATTGTTAAAAAAGATCAGGATCAATGATGCCCCTTTAAGCAGGCTTTTTTCTTTACCAGGCATTTTTCAGGAGGGTTTGCCATACGTATATGCGTGGTAGGATTAAGCTACAATGAGACAGAGAAGATTTATTCATTTAACTGGTTTTCCTGTTTATTGGGGGTTTTTAAAATCTTCAATATAATTAGCCTGTTGTTGCCTAGCTCTCTGCCCTGCTCGCCCCCACATAAAGTGTGGAAGCTTTGTGGTGGCTTTACAATACCTTGGAGAAAATGCACAACCACTTGACAAAGTGAAGTCAAGCTTCCTGGTCCATGCTTTTGGGGAGTCCTTGTAGACAAAGAGCTTGAGCTCCTGAGCACTTTCTTGATGGCATCATCCAAAATCCTGCCTTAGCAGAGGTTCCCTGGGATCTGAGTGTGTCTGGCTCTCCAGCCATTGGAGATGTGCAGCTTGGTGGGGTGCAGTCCATGGGGTGTTGCAGGAGGTCTGTTTGTCTCCAAAACCAAACACCGTTCCATTCTGAGCACTCAACTGCCAGCATGAATGCAAAGGTATTTTCTCCCCAGTATCTCTTCATAGAGCTGAAGTGTCAATACTGGAGTCTGTCTGTCCCTGATTATTATAACCAGTGTGCTGTTGACTGGGTGATATCCAGCCCTGACAATATATTTCTATGGGAGTTTGATAAACAATTACAGAAACGGGGAGTCAAACCATGAGCTCTTGTGAATTGGAAGGCATCATCTGAACTAGATGGAATCACCTACTCTGAACTCCTGCTCGTAGCATGGCAGAAAAGGTTTCATAAGATCTTCTCCAGTCAAGGTCTGAATAAGGTATGCTGTGAGAGGTCCTAACAAGGTCTGTGGGTGAAATAAAAATTAAATGTAGACAGGAGCTACTGCAATAGAAAAGGTCTTGGCAAAAAAAAAAAAGAGGTCATCACTATGCCACATGTACAAGGGGAGGCAGAAGAAAACCAAAATCTTTGGCACAAATTCTACTCTCTGTTATGTCCTTGTCATGTCCTTGAAGGCAGAAAAGCTCGGGTCAGAAACCAGTTCTGCAGCAAAGACATGATGATCTCCTGTAAAGAAGAATACTGTATTAATGATATGTTTAAGTTATGTCAACTATCAGCCATTCATGAACTTTTATTGGCAGTTAAATAGAACCTGAATGATTTGAGTTTTTGGCTGTCATTCAGGGGTGCTTTTGCTTTCAGGTCTGTCTTAACCTAAAAGCATGTAATTTGTTTCATTTGTGGTGCTGCATAGGAAATGAACCTAGGTCTCTAGTGCTCAAAGGCAATTGCAGTAATCATCTGCATGACTTGATTCCTTATTCCAGTAATATGAAAATTGTCAATTATGGATGAATTATGGGCGCTACTGATACCTGTAATTTGGTTCTGCAGTTTTGTAAACATATGCAGCTGCATTTAATTGTATTTTACTAGTCATGTAATTCATTAAGATGCACCTGCAGTCACCTAAGATACAGATATTAATGAACTGAAAAGCTGTATTTCATTGTGTACTATTTATATTGACATTTCTTACAACTGTTTGTTTTTAATCACATATCTGTGTATCTGAGATGCCGACATTAAAAAATGCAATGATAGTGAAATAAACAGACAGCATAGCTAGCTGTTGTATTTTAACTTCCTGAAAGTACTTGCTAAATAATTAATTTCAATAATTGCTTTTCCATATAAAGCCTAAGACTGGAAGAAAGCTGCAGAATTGATTTTTGCAACAGTTACTGTGGCAAAGATGAATCATTAGATAACTGATTCCAGGGATGTGAGCTGCTGAAGCCCTTACTCTGTATTTCCATGCTTGAGTGGTTGTGGATGTTGTTCAGGTCTGCCTGAACACAGTACCTTTTACCTTTCACCTTTCATATTCCAGTCCAGTCTCTTGGAGAAGTTATCTTTAGATTTGGAAACATTCTTTTAAAATAGACATTATATTTTGCAGAAATATGTATTTAATATGCACAGCCTGCCCCTCCTCTTCTGCTTCTAGATATTCCGATTACTTGGATTAAAACAAAAAATCAAGTAGATTTTTTTGGCCATATAATTAGTCCTCATTTCAGTGCATTTTGCAGAATATACAAGTAGAGCACTGAGAATCAGACCATGTAGGTCATACCCCAGATTTCTTTTTTACCCTTCTTTCAGATTGCCTCACTTTACATGTTATCATGGGGAAAAAATGGTGTTATGGGAGAAGCCCATGGCTTTAGCAGGTCTGGGGTAAACTCTGGCTCCATAGGGAATGGTTGTAACACCTGCTCAGGATAAAGATGGCAAACAAGATGATGCAGAGACCTTCAGTTACTGCCTGGAAACTTTGCTCCCTGGCTGCTGTCTGTATGGGAGTGCAAGGAGAAGAGTGGTGAGCCTGTTATCTGTGAGCTGCTTAGGGGAAACCCAGACTTTCCAGCAGCACAGGGGACATACTCTGATCTCCTCTCAGTGTTGGTCTCTGCCTGTTCCTGCTCTCCGTGTTAGCTGCCTTTTGTTTCTGACAACCTATGACAGTCAGGTGCCTCTTCCCATCGTTGCTTTCTCCTTTAACAGCTTCAGTTTTCCTTTTTCCCTCCACCCTGCCTCAAAGGGTTGTCCCCAGTCAATCATCCTGTTAGACTTATGAAAGAAGACACACCACTAACTGAGCAACTAAATAGAATAAAATTATGGAGTCTGAGAAAGACATAGAGTTGTTTACCATAGTTTGCAAATGTCTTAGCTCCCACCCCTGAATCAAAAGTATTGTATTTCTTGAGCAAAAGCCACTTTTCCTTGAAGAACCTCTTGGTTGATGGAGAATCTTCCCTGGAAATTTTAATCTCTTGTATATTCTGTTTTCAGTGAAATATTTTTTTCATCAGGAAAGTTTTCTAGCTCTAGCCATTAGAATATACTTTCTGCCTTGCATAAAGCTGGCCCTACGCTGTGTAATGTAGGTCCTGGGACAAAAATATAGTGAATTATTTCTGTATACCTTGACACTTTCAAGGATATGTAAACTTTTGGTTGCAGATTGGGGAGAGGGTGTAAATTCAGTAGTTCAGATGTTTCTGTGATCTGAATGGGTATGATGAATTTATGCTAAGAAATGTTCTCTGACCTTATCATGAGATTCTAAGATAGATCCTTTTGCAGTTGTAATATTTGTCACTAAATGGACTGATCCCGTCCCTCAGATGATGTATTTTGTGGCTTGGCACAGTTTAACTGCACGGTGATGGTTATTGTAAAGGCAAGCTAAATATTCTTTAGCCTTCCTAGGATATTAAGTACTACCAAGCACTGCACCTACATTTCTGGAGGTGCTTTGCAGTTTCTGGCTAGGAAATCTTCAACCAAGAAGATGAATTGAAATACATTGCATAAGGGAACACAGTCTCCTGAGGTGGAAGAGGCAGATACCAGGACAGATGCCTTCAATTAAGGATTAATGTTATAAATAACTTCCAAAAATCACAGGAGTAGCTGGAATGAATAATCTGATTATGTTTGTCCTGACATCTGTGCAAGCATTGGAGTGGAGTAGGAACATTTGCAGGGGAACAATCAAAGTACTCATGTTCTTCTTATGCTAGAGTCTAAAAACAGATGAAAAAGTTAATTGCGTGTTTCTTCTGTTTCTTTGTTATGCTTATTAAGAACACTGCAGAGAACTGGAGGAGAAAAGAAAAACGAACTGACATTGTTGGGGAGAGGATTGGGAGATGAGGAAAGGTGTAAGGGAATTTATTGTACATCAGATCAGGGATGGTATTATTCACTAGGGAAATATTGTTCAGAAACCTGCATTAATATGGCAGCCTGGCTGTTTTATGGTTCTGTTCTACTGTATTGAAATGAGGTATTAAAGAACAACTGAAATGCAGAAAAATGTTAACAGTAGGCTACATTTTCGAATCACTTTATTCAAGCTGTTCTTTCCAAGGAAGTTTAGAATAAATGAAGCATAGTTCTGTTAAATTAATGTGTTGGTTGAGTCATTCTAAAGTCCTCTTTCTGTATAAAACCCAGAATTTGTAAGGAAATGAGGTGCCTAAATCCCGCAAGTTGGTTTATCTAACTAGGCCTTGGACTTAAGCCAGTTCCACTAGGGTCATTTTCTTCCTTAGACTCAGATGAAATCTGAGCCCAAGGTTGGCTTTCACTGGCCTTTGGAGGAGTTCTTTGCAATGCTGGCATCTTATCCCCTTCACTGTGCGAGGGAGCAAGATTTAGCCCTTATCTCTGCCTATGTACACCATTTGAAGTTGTCTTTAAATTAGATGTACTTCCAAGCCACACACGTACCTAGATTAGAAGTAAAATATTTCAGTCATTAAATGGTTCCTTGCCTTGCTGCAAGTCATACAGTGTTGGGGAATGGCTCGATTAGTTTTGATTTTGCAAACCTATTGATTTTCTGCTCCCTTCCCCCTTTATGAAGCAGTGGGCACTAGTTATAACAGTATCTGTCTCTTTATGAAAGTTCCATGTGCAGCAACAAACTTCAGAAATTAATTCCTTTATGACAAACTCATAAACTGGTGTGACTGTGTTTGCTTTGATCACTAATTGTATATAGCCTGAAGTATCAGAAGAGAGATGTATCCAACTCTCAGTTGACCAGTAAGTGCCATATCTAAGTGATTCTTTCGTGCAAAGTGGAAATTGAGTTTTCTTGACTCAGAAAAATGTGCCTATTTTTGGAGTTTGATGCCATTTAAAACACTTCTGTTTATTCTCATGATTGCCATTGCTACACAACATTGTCATTTGCTTCTTGCTGTTGGTTTCTAAGCACGCTGAACTAATGAACTTTAGTTTATAACCTTAATGCTTGTTTGTATAATTGGTTCTTGCTACACTGAACATTTGCTCTCATATTGCAGGTCTTTTATTGCTGAACTCCACTCAGACACTTCAGTGATTAGGCTTATCCAGATCACAGAATTGCTTGATACAAAATACAAGTAATTGAGTGTTTGGTTTCACGCAACACATGTCAAGGATAGTTATCCTAAACTCAGTTTGGCTTGAAAAAGGACAGAACTGTGATTATTCTTTGCATCAGTAGCAGGCCAAGGGGTACAAAAATAGAATATTTTTTTGTTTTTTAAGAGTATAGGCAATTTCAAGGTGCTTCAAGACATGTCTTTTGCTAACGTTCAGCTTCCAGCTGTTCGTTGATGATTTCTAAGAGGCTCTTAGAGCAGAATCCACAATATGAAGCACACAATGGCTTTGCATTAAATACAGTTTTAATATGAAAATAAGTGTGGAATAGTTTGTAGGTTAATTGGTTTATGGCTTCATCTGTCTAGAGGAGGTAGGGAGAGGGTATATAAACCACCCTTCATTCTGCAGCTTGCTTAAACCACCAGTGCCAGTGAGTAGACCAGGAGATGGTGGGTAGCTCCAAGGGCTGGGTAACACCTTGGCTCAGTCCTCCCACTCACTGGGTCAAAATAGCTGAGCCAGCACCTGTGAGCGGGGAGGTAATAATTTAGTCCTGTTCTAGGCCAGCGTTAAATCACTAACCTTTCCCTCCCACAGGGAGTAGGTGATTGTGATTCAGAGATGCGTCTGTGAGTCAGGTGGCCTCCTGGGGCTCATCGTGGGATGTTCGCTCTTGGTTTGGCGTTCAGCAATGCAGGAGAGTCGATGCTCGCCAAAACGTTACTGGAGGGGGCTAACTGCATCGAGTTTGAGAAGTAGGTATGAGGAACTGCTTTGCCTTTTCATTCCTTCTAACCAGTGTCCCGTCAGCCCTTCAGTGATAAAGAAAATTTAACGCCTTGAAGTTGAAATTTTACATCTACTCTTTCCAGCTCTTTGTTTTCTGAAGTATTATAACACATAGGAATGTAATCATAGTAAAGACTGTGCACCTGCAGAGATGTCATGAGTGTCTTCTCATGCCTGCATTTCAAAAGGCAGCACTACTAAAGTTGAAGGAGGAATCTGGAATAGTTTAGGCTGTAGGAATTTTCTGGCAAATGACTTTCCAAAGGAAAATATCTTTCTTCCCAAATCTGAAAAAGCCCTTCATGAAAAATGTCATCTTAATGCAAATTAATGTAGAAAAGAAAATTGGAAGTTTTCTCTGGTGTATCCCTGAAGGCTCTCCTGAAGGACCATAATGTTACTGTCACTGCCTGCCTGCTGGAGGGAGGGAAATGTGAAATAATTTTTTCCCCAGGGCAACAATTTCAGCCATGCTTAGATGGAGTTTTTATCTTTCTCTGGAAACTGTTTCTTGAGTGATTTTTTAAAATTTATTTATTTATTTAAAGTAAAAGGATTCTCTACATTCTGATTAACTAAACACCCTGACCAAACCAGAAGACTCTGGCCAACAGCTTTATTTTGAATGTGGCATGGGTTATTCTGTAAGCCCGAGGCTTTCAAATTCTTTTTTCTAGTACAGGAGCAAATGTTCAAGCATAAGCAGAAATACTATGGTTGTAGTACTGTAGCAGGAGGCTGCTGTGGGTGCAGGCTTCCCCTGCACATTGCTTTCTGATTAGGTTTGTTTCTTGAGACTCTTAAAAAAAGAAAGATAATGACATACTTTTGTTTCTGATCAATTCTGCTCCAGAACTAGCAAATAGGCAGGAATAAGACACAACATATTTGTTATCCATCCAAATAGCCAAGAAATTTCTTCTTTCTCCTCTACTGTCACTGGTTTATTCACTAACTGTTCCTAGACAGTGCATGTCTTGCTCAAAGGGGGCAGCAATATAATTACTTGTAAATATATTACTAGCAAACACTTCATTAGCTAAAATGAAAGTGTACTCAAAAACTTTCCTGAGGCAGGAGAGAAAGCAAATGAAAGAATAGGAGGAATTCGTGATTTTGATAAATCTTAATAGTAAGTGACTCAGACTCGTATAAGGTACCTTTTATTCTGGTCTTTTGTGCACTCATGTCATGACAGATACTTGTGTCTTGTTCTCTCTGTAAAGCAGCTATGGTACTTGTGAAAAGGCTGTCATCAGTGCCAGAGAGAGAGAAATGCTGCATGAAATGTCACAGTGAAAGTTTTCCTGCTCCACAAGCGTCCTTGCCTTGATTTTTTCAGGAGCCATCCAGTAGAATAAAAGTAGTACACCAGCTATTACAGCCATTCAAACAAAGCTAGCTATAAATATCTCTGCCAGCTCAAAGTACAGTGTGATTTTTCACTGAAAGTGATTGTTCAACCAGTATCTCTTGGCCATCCCCAGGCATCCTCAGTTAATGTCTCTGCAGAGGAAAGGCTGTTCTCTCTGCAGAGCTGGAAATCTAGTCTCTCTTCCCACTACACTTAAAAACTCTTCGTGAGAATTAAGGTCACCTCAAATTCTTGGTGTCTTAAAAAGGAAGGCATCACTGAAATGATCTGATTGTTGATGGAGTCACTGTACTGTTGGCTGTTGCTGGTGTCAGTGTGGGGAACCTGTGGTAGTCCCGTGGATGTGTTGTTGCAGACTGCTAATTTCCCAAAGGATTGTGCCTGGAATCCATACAACCCCCTTGAGATGATTTGTCAGATGAGTCCAGCTTTCCTTACCCAACAAAATGGTTTTTACCTTCTTATTCTTTTACTTGTCAATGAATCCTGTAGTTCGAATCTTAAAATTCAGGTTGAACATTAAGCTAAAATTTCATGGTAATGTAATTGTTTCATATGAGATCATTCCACGTTATAAAAGGAACCTTCTGATGACCTGGAAATAATGTTATAAGACAGAAAGACCCCAGAAATGCTAATGCATCACCATCTCTAGAATTTTGTTATCTAAAAAATACTTGAAGTGCCTTTCTGCTGTGCACTGTGTCCAGAATCAAAATGAGGAAAGTCGAATTTTTAAGATAAATTGGTTTGTGAAAAATTTATGTGCACTTTACTAGTGCAGGCAGGATGTAATCTGCTTCGTATTGAATCTGCTTGGAAAAAAAGCCACAATGATAATGAGATTTTTTAAAGGCACTTTTAAATTCATGCTGGCAAAAGACAAATAGTCATGACTTTTAATTTCTATAAACTTAACAGCTGGGGACAAAATAAAGCGTTATTAACTTAAGGAAGTTGCTTTTGTTTCAAGGACAAAATAAGTTATTCTATTCTCAGTGTTATTCATTTAACTGCCTGTCTGATCTTTCTGCTGGTACAACCAGGCCAGTGAGTGATTTTATTTATGCTGCTTCTGGTTTGGGCAGTGAGGGAAGAGGGATCACAAACATCCCTAGCGATGTCTGTATTCCCTATCCTTGTGAATGCTTGTGAAAACATTGGTTATGAAGAAACTATGCTTGAGGGGCAAGTAGCTCTGCTACTAAATGGGATATTCCTCATATTCAAAACAGAAAATACATTAAGAAACAGCAAGGAGCTTTTTAAAATCATTTTAAGGTTTGGAAAAATATTATTTGTCTCTTCTATCACGACAGCCATTAATGATAAAGATGTTTGTCCTTGTCAAACGTGGTTCTTACTCTAATTTTAATTGCATTAAGTGCAATTTACTGTTATCAGAAGATAAATAACAGTTATTTTTCTTTATCAACAAATGTCTTATACTACAACTAAGAAATAATATGACTTTTCTTCATTTTGATGGTAAATTTAATGGCAATTCAAAGGCCAACCACAGCTTCTTGGTATTTTTATGTGCCTGCTGTCTCTTTTGCTCATTGAATTCAATTGCATTTATATTAGTGATTTATTTTTACTGTGAATAGGTTTATTTGCCACCAGCAGATTCCTCCTGTACTTTTGCAGACTTCACCATAGAATAAGTTGTGGAGTATATTGTGTTAACAGTAAACCACAAGTTCATGTTTACATACTGAGGGGTTTCCCTTGAGTCCCAAGTCTTTACTAACTGATTTGTCATGGAGGTGAAGGGCACAACCTCTGTGTTTAGGAAATCAATAGCAGTTGCCATTTCCATTAAGGAGCCTTGGCTGAAGTTGTTCTATCTTGCATATTACACTGCTGTCAGTATATGCTTTCATTTCCTCATGGCCTGAAGCTAAAAATGGGGACAGACCAAAAAGAGTAGAGGTTTTTTCTCAAATAAGGCATCTTCTCCATAGTACTGGGAAGGACTGGTCTGAAGATGGCTAGAGCAAAGAGGGAATACAGAAAATCTAGTTTGAGTAAATGTTATAAAAGGGTGTGTTTGTACATGTTCAGCTAAACCAAAACAGTCAAACAAAATATGATTTGAACTACTGGAGAAAAAAATAGAAGTGCCAAAAAATAAAGATCCCTCTGCAGAAAAGATGTCTTGGTATATTATGGGGATAGCAAATTAATACCTCTGGTCAATAGCTGTTCAGTAGCATCTGATGGTATTTATGGGCATCTTGAAGAATGACCAGTGTTTGAAATAACTGTAGATAGGGTAGCAGCAGAGCCGCATGCCAGTTGGGAGTAAATGTATTGCTGCCATTGTTTAGCTACCAAATTATGACTTCCCTCAGGGCTGACTTCAACTACAGCCCTTTATTGTCACCTGTGCTGCTGTCCTTTTTCATTACTTCTGATTGTCAAGATGTATTTCGTTGCTGCTTACCTTTGAAGTACAGGAATGCACATGAGTGCACCAGTGTGATGATGTCATTATAAAATGAACTTAAATCACTGTCGATCCTAGGGATAAAGGGGTCTGAATCCAACCATTCATACTCCTGCTTTCAGTATGTGAATTAACAAAACACATCTTTTATGATTTCTTGACACTAACCGTTTCCTCTAGGCAAAAGTAACATTTAGAGGGATGAAACAGGACATGACAAGAACATACTTCCTTTCTCCTCCCAGGGATCTGTTTAATAGCAGTGTTAGTACCCTCCTCTCACTGTAACCTCAACTTGGTTAGACCCCAAGGTCTCCGTGGTAGGACTAGAGAGATGCTCACTGTTCAAGGGCACCACCAGCAGTGCTCTTCACGACTGTGCTATGGGAGCCCAGTCCATGCGTGCTCATCTACAGCATCCAACATCCAGTTAATGACAGGAAAAGATTTGTCCCCCATGGCAGTGCTAAATTCACAGCAACAACAGTGGTGTGGAAGCGGGCTAGGGGAAAATTTGCAAGTCTTGCTTGTGTTTAGTCATATTTCTTCCTGCAGGAGAGCCACTGTGTTATTTCTAGGTCTTATGCACTCTCAAGTGTATTTCAAATACTCTGCCTTTAATTACTGACCACCAGCAGAATGATGCCAGTGCTGAATGCTGTACTCACGAATAGAATAATCTTAGGGAAGAATTCTGTGAAATTATTTCTATGAAAACTATTAAAGGGGCATTTGATAACAGTGTTTCAGTTAAGGCTTATTAAACACTCTCCATTTTATCCTCCATTTTCAGGGATTTCTAATTTTGCTGCAAAAATTCACTCAACCTTAAACTTGGCATCCATGGTTTCATTCCAGAAGATACTTTTAAAGATATCCCTGTTCTGGCGATGGCTTAAATCGATATTAACTTTCAATCGTGCTGCATAGCACATGGGAAAGTGGAAAAAAATTGATAAAAAGTACTTTTTTTTTAAAAAAAAAGAGCTTTTGCAGCAATATAGCTGGGATTACCCACTGAAATATTGATCTCTTGAATGTGATCTGGTATATTTTGAGGGTTGATGTCCAGTTTCAGAGGTGCAGATACCTCTGCACTGTTCTTGCAGGGGTGGAGCCACATGCTCTTTCTTAGAAGGGCCCACCCCCCGTCAAGGGAAGAGCCTTAGAGGAGAATGCCCAAGCACTGGCAATTCTGTAAGCAGTGTGAACTAACAATTTGAGCAAATGAGCTTTAGCTTTGAGGGGTGGCAATTCCTGTATTATATGAATGCCTAGAAACTATATGATTGGCAATGGGCACAGTTGCACTGAGTTTGAGTGCCCTGGAGAATTATTGGAAAAAACTCTGTAGTTTTAAATCTTGGAAAAAATTGCTTAGGGTCATTGTAGGGTCTCCATTGTCAGACCACAAACTGGACCAGCTAGGCTAGGTGTGTGTCAGTAACAGGTACAGTCAGTTCTGCCTTAGGGCAGAGTGAGCAATGGACACTATCACATGCCCTTCAGCCCATTTTTCACTTGTTTTTCATAATAAAATTTGCTATATACTTTGTTATTGGTGCTGCTTATTCCTCTCCCCCTTTCACCAGGAAAGTGCTTTATAATTGTCTTAAGTGGGTCCTTATTTCTCAATGCAAAGCAAAATTTTTTTGTTCTCAGTAGAGGTCTCCATTTTCCTGTACATTTTACCTAACACGTCTGAGCCTGGTGTCTTCTTGATTTCATTGGCACTTAAACTGCTTGACATCTTTACCCCTGAAGGATGCTCTGAGCTGTAAAGACTCCTTGCTGAAACTGCTGTTGTGGAGTTATAGGTGATGCACGGTTGGTTGGCTGCTTCACGCGCTAAAGAAATCAAGCAGCATGTAGCTTCTCCTATTAAAAATTAACGCTCTGCAGTAGGCAATAAAGACCTTAAATGTTTTGTTGTTAAGCAGCAAATAGTGAAAAAACCACCACCTTTTTGTTAAAGAATGAAGCATGCTTCAAGTTGAGAGCTTTTTTCTTTTTATGTGACTATTGCCACCTTGAATCTGACAACTGGAGAATGATGTTTGGGAATGCATGTCCATGCATGTGGGTTGCTTGAATGTTTTTCCACTGTTCATGATCTCACTGCTTCTACCTGAGACAGCCGATGCGTGTATGCAGTATGTTAAGAGGTGGATAAGTACCTATGTGATTTGATAGTACTTTGGGTATCCTTTCATATACTTTGTGTGCATATAAAGCTTCACACTGCTGCAGATGGCTAATTTGAAAAGAGGCCGCTGGGAAATTTGGCATAGAGTGCATTCACTAATGCAAATAACAATAATTCATGTGGGAAAGAGTGAAAAGATCATTTAAAAGGGAGCGCTGACTCCAAAACTTCGCAGACATCCGTGAGTATCCTGTTTTAAGAAGCTGAGCTCATGGAGAGGGAACTGGGGATTTGGTAATCTGGGGTTATGTGAAGATGAATTGTGAGATGTCAATGTTCTTATCTATTTTACACAACCCAAACCAGGAGATTTGCTTGGTGCATGGGGCTCTTGTTGCTCCAGCTGTCGCTGGCTGTTCTTCACTCTGCAAAACAGCAATGACTTGGAGCCTGAGAAACATCTATAGAGTGGGGTGCTGTGATTAGAGCTGACCTGTGGCAAACAGGCACATATCCTCTGTCTTCCTGAAATGACAATGTTTTTGGCAAAGGACCAGAGTAAAAGAAATGAGAGGGACATTCTGTCCAGCCAACTGTCACTTCTCATGTCCACCTCCACTGTGTGTATCTGCTGCATGGACCCTCTTTCAGATGCACCATGTAAATAGCAGGGCTGCTGCACATTAACTGTGTAGCAATCTTTTGTTATGCTCTGTGTTGCTCTGAGATGAGAAACAAAAATAGTTACTGAGTAATTGAAGATTTAGGAGAGCTATGAAGCACTGCCATGCAAATAAGAGGAGAAAAAATAATGTTATAAGAATGAAATATTTGCCTGGAGAAGCTCTCTAGAGTACTATAAAATGAAGTCTGTCTGTTAAACAGGGTTGCAGCAAAGGGGTTCTTCAGCTCATCTGCGATGTGACAGGGGCTTTACTGGGTATAAAAGCTGGTGAACATGGTCTCTGTCTAATTGGGAATAATTGCAGTAAACTAGTAGTATAATAAAGACTAGTTAGAATAAACGCTACTAATGACAGTAACACATTTTAAGTGATAGGATGATTGTTGGGTGTTAGTGGGTAATTGCTAGTTTTAATTTTAATTTTGCACAAGAGATTATCTATTGCCAACCACCCACTTGTGCAGTACAATGCAGAGAGAGATAGCTAAGAAAGACACCTGTATTCAGACTCCCATGGTTGCTTTACCCATGTTGCACCCTGCTCCTCTTTAAAGCGCATCCACAGCCTCCAACGCACATCCTTTATGGAAAGAAAAGAGCAATGTCACTTTGAGACAGATCCACGGGGTTTAGACCAACTTTCCATTTCCTCAGTTAATTACCAGCATAATCTCTAGATAATCTCTTCTCAAGTCTATGAAGACTGGCTGCCTTTGAATTCAGAGGACACTTGGTCTTTTTGGATCGTAGCCATAGATTAAACTTCTTCAAAGTGGAGATAGCTGTACTTTCCTGCCGTTGATTGAAATACGCCACTGAACACTTCTGAAGTTGGATAACTCCTCCAGAAATGCAAACAAATGCTGGCCTCCCTGTGTCCTCCCAGCTCAGAGGTGCCAAATCCCATTATAACTTTTTTCTGTGCAGACAGTCAATCATAGCCTTGTTGTTCGATGTGTAAGAGAATTTTCCAGTTATGCTATGAATGGTTTATCAATAGGAAATAACACATTATGAAAGAGCTATTTCCACCAAACTAGCAAAATTGTGTCCATAATTGTATTTTATGCATTGTTATTGCATAACCCTAAAGAGGGCAATATTCTTACTGTGTTTTCTTAACTATTCTCTCATGACTGACCTCTACACCTACCATGAAAGGGGAGATCTTCCATCTTCTTCTTGCAGGAGACTTACCACTGTCCTTTGCACACCTCAGCTATCTTCAGTCCCAGGCATTTTTGTGTGCTCTGCAGAGAGCATCTGCCTACAGAAGTGTTTACAAGGTTTTCTGATGTCACCTCTGGGAGCTTTGCAGAACATCAGAGAACTTTCATGGAAAAAGTAAACATTTTCCAAAGAGAGTGGGAAAGATGAAGATCATCAGAGGGCTGGAGCACCTTTGCTTTGAGGACAGGCTGAGAGATTTGGGGTTGTTCAGCCTGGAGAAGAGAAGGCTCCAGGGAGAACCCTCAGCAGCCTTCCAATACCTGAATGGGGCTACAAGAAGGGGCTTTTTACAGGGACAAGGAATTATAGGAAGACAGGGAATGACTATGAACTGAAAGGGGGGAGCTTTAGATTAGACATTAGGAAGAAATTCTTCACAGTGAGGGTGGTGAGGCACTGGCACAGGTTGCCCAGGGAAGCTGTGGATCCCCCCTGCCTGCAGGTGTTCAAGGCCAGGTTGGCCTTGAGCAGCCTGGTCTGGTGGGAGATGTCCCTTCCCATGGTAGTGGGTTTGGAACTGGATGATCTTTAAGGTCCCTCCAACCCAAACCATTCTGTGATTCTATGATTCTATGTGGTTTCTTGTGAACTACATAAAATGTTCAGGCTTATGCTAGGCTGTCCTTCAGTAGCCACTACGACTCCTGCTGGTCCTGCCCTTCTGGCTATGTGCTTCTGATCTTAATGGGCTCACTAAAAGATGCTGACAGCATAAATCCATTTTGTGTCAGTATCGGAGAATTAAAATACTAATTTTTTTAAAAAAAGTTACTGATTTATGAGACAGTGAGAGAATCAAATACTTGCTAAATGCCTTTCTGTAGGGCATCATTTTAAATTAAATTTTGCTTCTGAATAGGCCTTACGCTTCCAAACTATTTTATGCCCAAAGAATTCAGACATCTGCATAGTCATGTTGGTAGGATTTGTGTTTGGTTGAAGATCAGGTCTCAAGGAGCAAGTCTGTCATGTAATTTGCTTATGTTTATTTGCAAACCAAGTCCTATCCATAACTGAAACTAACTCATTAAATGTCTTTGTGATTTCAACACAAGATGCAACCCATGAGCTCAGAGGAAATAATTTCATCTCCCAGTGGGCATCCCACACCATTTTCTATTGTACTCAAAATTTCTGTGCTTGTGAGTGTTGCATTTTTCCCTGATCCCACAGACAGTCATTCCAGTTTCTGTTAACAAGTTTTTGATTAGATATTCTTTCTACTCTCAGCTTTTGAAACCTCATCATTGGGGTAAATTTCCCTTTCATCTTCAGGTAGCATTCTCCTCCCCTTTTTCTTTGAAAACATCTGAAATTGGTAAGTCATGGTGCAAGCACAATTTGCATGTTTAATTTGAAATTGTAATTCTTTTTTTAAAATTCTCCCTACAGTGGGAAAAAAAAACCCCACAACAGTTTTGGGTTTGTTTCTTTTTTTTATCTTGTGACATTAAAATCTGAGATTTCTTCTTAGGAAGAATAAGACAGCTCTTTCGTTCACCAGCTGGATGTGTTTTTACAAAAGTCAGGCTTAGTTCTGAATGAATGAATGCATGCAAATGTAACTGCATACTTAAATATGATCCATAAATGCATCTGAAAAGACAAAGTTTGGAGTTGACACTCCCTAGGTGGAGGGAATGGTGCGAGATTCACTTCTACCTCTTCTAGGCCTGATATTTTGAATATTATCTGCAAAACCCAACAGCTGAAGAGTTTGTTAATCAGATGCTACACTCTACCAAAGTACTAAAGATGTTATTATGGAAAAAATGGCTATGTGGAACGTAGAGAAGTGAGTGAGAAATAGGTTTTAGAGAATGACAGTGGTTTTCATTTAAGACATGGGAAACTAGGACTTGGCTTTCTACCATGAAATAAACAGAAAATGAACATACATACAACCTCTGAAGCCACTGACCTAACAGCCAGCAGTATGTGTGTTATGAAATGCTGGGAAGGCTGGCTCTGCATGCTGCCATGGGATGCAGCCATCACCCCTCGCCCACGAGCAGCCCCCACAGCCCTGTCTCTGCACCCCAGCTCACTTCTGCCATGCAGCTCTGATTTCAGCTCGGCCAGTGCCTTGTCCAACCCCACAGCAGAGGCTGTTCCAGCGTGACTTCCCTGTACAAAATGCTTAGAAAAGCTATAACCTGTTAGACTACCCCTCTTCCCTGCCATTGCCATGGAGCATCAGTTATCTGCAGGTTGGGAGAGTCCATGGGAAACACTGTTTTCAGTAACTTGCTACCAGTAGTACCATATTTGCCCTCCTTTCCTGCCATGTTCTTTATTTTCCTAAGGCTATGAACAGCACCCAAAAATCCTGTGAGCTGGACCTATTCTATTAAGGACTGTTCTTTCTGAGTGCAGAAGGAATAAAGGCTGTAGCAAGGAAAGGGCTTTCAACTCAGCTCAGGCAGATGAGCTCTACTGGCACAGGTGCAGCCACGTAAAATACCACCAGATAAAACCCTAATCCAGAGTAAGGTGCAAAGCCAGGCATTTTGGACAGGGATGTCAGATGCCTTTTTGTTCTCTGAAATGAGGACTGTAAGTAATCTTGAGGTCACCACCTCATGAGAGTGTCATGAGTGGATTTAGTAAGATTTTGGAAAGCAGTGAGTGTGTATGGAGGTACAGTGAGTGTTGAGCTTGTTGAATGTGAAACCTTCCTGCTCCCACCTGCTTTACTATGCAAATCACAGTTTAAAATAATATGTATGGTTTACATCTATGTATGTGTGTGTGTATACTGCATACTTTAAAAGATATGAATTAGCTCCATTTGGTCATTAGTAAATTCTTAAGGGAGAAAGAACCCTCCTGAATTTTCAGGTCAAACATGATCAGTTCCTGTAATATTATAAGCTGAGCCAGATCCCAGCTGATGTAAACTGGTATAGTCTCAATGAAATCAAAAGAGCCATTCAGATCAGAATCCACTGAGAATATAGTCTGTTTAATAAGTAAGATTCAGAAATAAACAGTTTACCCATTTTACTATTAGAATATTTATTGTGCCAGGATATGTTCAGGCAGCATAAATAAGCAACTTCCAAACTTGCTAAAAATACAGAAAAGACTCAAGCACTGCTAAAAGGTGTTATTTTTACTGAATGTGGTTTATTACTGGCATAATTGGCGTAAAATGAAAACCAGTTCATGATAATGGTATTGTTCATACTTCTGTAATTAAGATTGTATCAGTATTTCAAGGGCATAATACCCAGTTAGAAGAATGCGTGCAATTATAGCACTAATTCCTTGCAAAGCAGATCTTTAGCCAAGGTTTATGGGGAAAACACTGCTTTGGTTGGTGGCCGCGTAGAGGAATCCAAAGAAAATTATTTTTGGTTCCAGGGTGGCATCAGGTGTTTTGCATTCCTCACGCAATTAAAGCCTAATGTGGAAGTGAAGCCTTAACAGACTTAACTAGCAGAAATGCAAATATTAGACAGACTTAGTATGTTCCACTTTTACAATGTATTAATTGCTGTAAATATGCAAAGGTATGCAATTAAAAGAGCAAATGAGTATTTCTAATTAGGCTGGAATGGTAGCACATTTCATCAAAGTAGGACACAGTGTGCTACTTAGCTGTGTATATGTTTTTGCCAATTAGTCAACAAGGAATTCTCATATGAACAATTGAGCTTTATATAATTGGAAAACGAGCACTGAAGCACCAAAGTCCAAAACAACATTTATATTACCCTGTAACACAACAGGGTACTTTTGGCCTTCTTTGCATCTGGGGAAAGGGATAATTCATTGACAAAACCTGTGCTTCTGTGTGGGAACGTGGCACCCTCCTCGCAGTCTGCACTGCAGCAGGGATGCCTGGCAGAGAGGTGGGGAGAGTCCTTCTTACAGTCAGAGCAATACATGTGGGACTAGAAAACCAGGTCCTCGAGCAGCCCAGGGGCACAGCTTCTTTCTTATGCCTTGCATTTGTTCATTCAGAGGTGTCTTTCCGCGTGCTGAGCACCATGGCAAGTGTTCACAGTACATGGCAGTGTAAGACTGAGGACTGGAGCCTGGCTTTCCTGGCAGTCCCAGCAGTGTGTTACAGCTCCCTTATTCTCAGCGGCAGATACTGCACAAACATGTTACCAGCCCTTTCCTAGAAAGCATTTGGAAACAAGTCTAAGCTTGAAATCTAATGGAAATATATCTCTTGGCTACGATAATTTTGAAATGATCACCTCCATCGAGCTGCATCTTTGTGGAAGGAATATGGAAGAGGGGCAATTCCATGGGGTGGCTATGCGTGGAATGTGCCAGGGTGGCATGGCCACCTCAGCTATGGCAAGTGACCTGCTGGAAGGCTGGGGTAGCTGAGCATGATGCCAGTTGTACAGCCCTCAGACACAGACATCAAATTCATGTGCTTAACTTCACATAATGGAGAAGCAAACCAGTGTTCTCTGCAGAATATCCAAGTGAATACTCCACATTTTGTATGAGAGGGCACTTAGAGAAGGTGGAGTTTCTCTTGGTTGATGCTGTGTGGCACACACACTCCCGTGGAGACATTCGCGTTTGCTGATTTAGCAAATGAGCTATTTTGAGATTTTAAGACTAGATGTCTTGTTATTTTCTCAGGTAAGGGGAATAGGATACAAAGGGGAGTAACTTCTGTTCTTGATTAACATCTTCAAGGGAACTGTATGGTAAAGGATGCAACTGATACAAATCAGAGCTGCAAATACATCAATCAAGATGTCAGTTCAGATATGTGGGGTTTGCAGAAAGAAGGGTTTAGTCTGCCTGTTATAGGGAGCTAAAAATCTGAAACTGCTTCAAAAAGCCCCTGAAGGGGCAATGAGGAGGATGAGGAGAGGAAAAGAAGTGGTAGAGCACACAGCAAAGACCCCAACCCAAGTGCTCACAGGAGATGAACGGAACATGAATGTGCCCCTAGTATTTATAATGCTTTTCTGGGTTTGAGGTTGCTCTGTCCTTGCTCCTGGGCAGAGTTTCCTTGTGTTTGTGAGAATTTAAAATCTGTGTTGTGGATTCAGTAAGTTTAGGGAATTTGTTTGAGAGAAGGAAAAGCCATTTCTCCTTTGTATAATAATAGAAATGCAGTCAGTTACAGGCTGTACTTGAAGAACTGACTGACAGCCTCTGTCACATAAAAAATAGAACATTCTGGGGTTGCAGAATGAAATAATATAATTCATACTGCCTCCTGCCCTGAGTCCTGACCCCTCACAGATATTCTTCCTATAACCTCCTGAAATATTCCCAGAGCCTCTTTTGTGGTGAAAGGTAGCTTGCTCAGTGCTTCTCCTATGCTCAGACGGCACTGGTCTGTAGCTATAAATAATTACTGACTACTCACACTGCCTAGCACAAAGTTCAGGTTTGAACTTTCATTCAGATACCCCTGTGCCTGTTCGTGCTTGCTGTATGTAGTGAAAGTTGTATTTTCTACATCCACCCTATTCGCTCCAAGTTAAAGTGATTCTGTTATCTGGTTGAGATGGGAGGTGGTTTTCTTCCTTTCTGTCTTTTTTTATGTCTTTCTTTCTTTCTGTCTTTCTCTCTCTAAGGAAAGTTTCTAAAACCTTGTTCTTTCCAAAAGAAAGGAGTTAGTGACCAAAATCCATGTCATCAACATTTGAAGGTTTAACTGCTTTGTGCTCCATTGTGAGCCGCAACCAAAAGATTGAGGTCTGCCCTACCTTTCACAGCTTCCCTCAGAAGTTAGGGACATCCCTTATCAAACAGGTGAGGCAGAGGTAAGGATGAGCTGATGAAGGTGAGGAGCATCTGCCAGTCTCTCAGTCTTGAAAGTCTCCAAGTTCTGGCAGCTGCCCCAAGGTAGAACATTGCCCTCATTTGTGCCATCAAGCTTGTGGTGGCCCAACAATGAGGGATCCTCTCTATTGAGCTTAGCTCAAAAAAGGATTCCTCCAGGCTGGCCTCCATCAAGGCTGCACTAACCAATGGCACTTGTGTAAAAGCTTTCACACATGCCCATGGGACTGCACCTCTGCTTCCTTTTGAAAGGCCAATTATGTGTAGTAATGGCAACTAATGCCTCTTGCATCATAGCTTAGTCTGATGTGTTGAAAGCTGCCCTCACAGATGATGCTTCAGTGGAGCAAACCGTCTTCTCCAGCTTTCAACAAACCTCAAGGAATTTTACATCTGAATATTTGCATGCTAGTATTTTGACAGACCTCCTACCCAAAATGCTTTGCAACACTCAAGCTTGCCAGATATTGAGCTTTTTATTTTGAGTGAGTGTAACTTTCCTGATGCATTGGAAGTGTTTAGTACTTTCATTTGACCTTAGCTTTAACTTGCTCATATTTGTCTCTGGAAAGAAAGGTGATTAGGAAGATATATGAGACTCTATACTGATTGCAGACAGTGGATATGCAGCACTGTCAGAGTGGGCAATTGCTGATAGAACTGTTTCAAGTTTAGTACAGTTTGGATCACAGGCTCACATCTCTGTCAACTCTATTTGAATATCTCCCAGCACAGTTTCAATATTTACTTCATGCAGAATACAGAGCATCTGGGATTTATGTGGCTGCTCACAGGAGTAAAGGGAAAAAAAAAAGTGATTCTGGGACTTTGCCTATAAAAGCTAGAACTTTCTGAGCAAAGCTAAATGGTATTTGGCAGTGTTGTAGTAGAAAATTAGAATGAAAATGGTATAAAGGCTCCTGTTAGTACCAAAAGAACCTATATTTCTGCAGAATTTAGCATAGCAATATCGTGCCTTCCCAGAACTCTCCCTATGTATTCAGGAATAATGAAGTGAAAACGAATTTGGTTTGTGGAGTACATTGTATGTGCCAGCAGGCTTGTTTATATGTGTGTGAGATAAATGTATGTGTGCCTGAGTGTGGGGGGTGTGGGATCCCCCTCCCTCCATGAATTTGCATCACCACTATGTGCTATGAATAACAAAGAGATAGTGCCTAGGTACTACCATTTATGTGTCCAGACTCAGTTTCCATGTAAGGAGGCTAATAAGAGCTAAGAAGTAAGTAGTCTTCTCTTCCTGCTACTTTTGAGGCCTTTGGGAATATTTTTAATCCCTTTTGCTTTTAGTTGTCTTTGTCCCCGCTTCGTTTTCTCCCTTGTTGCCACTGTCCTTGCTGAACTGAAGAAATGTTTTTTACACAATGTGCTGAAACTATTGAGATCTTTGATTGTAAAAGGTACATGCTGTTTCTGCTGCCTTCTGTAACTGTAATTTGCTCAGGGAAGTAATTGTGAAGTTGCATTGAGGGGGTGGCTGGAGCCTTAGGAAACTCACTGACATGAAAGGGCTGCTCGGCTTTGCACTGGGTGAAGATTTTATCCCTTCTGTCCCCTCAAAGGTGGTTATTCTTGTCAACAAAATAGAGCTTCCCTACAGTAACCTGGCTTTGTTATCCCAGAGAAAGTCAGCTGAATTTCAGGACAGCAGAGGATGTGCCCAGATGTTTGATGCTGTGATAATGTACACTCTATTGACAGCCTGCACTAGAGCCAGTGCTTTGCACTCAGTATATTAAAAGCCTAACGTGCTGCAGCAATTGCTCAACAATTCCACTCTTGTGGTGCTTTTCCTTATTCCATGAATACTGATTCCTTACCTAACTCAGAAAAAATTATTATCATTGGGCTATGTCTGAGCCAGCTCACCTGTGTGAGGTAAAGTTACTCAACACAAGCAGCACCTTGCTGCTGAAACAGAGCTGCTGATGTTATGGATTTCCAAATTCCACTATCTGCTCCATCTCCTGTACACATCATGAGTCAAACTTTAAGGTAGCACATTGAATTTTTGTCTCGTTTTCCTTTCCAATCCTACAACTTTTTCTAGGTAAGTTTTTGTTTGTATTCTTAATATTTTTACAGCTACACAGTACTCTTTATATCCAGAATTCCTCTGTGTCTTTGCTGGCATGTGTCAAGGTTGGGGGCCCTGTAGGCATGCAGAAAGTCAAAGTAACCCTTTAAGCGTTGGCAGTATGATGTGTGCACTGTGTTTTTATCACTAACCCATAAAGCAAGTCCTGGACTTCATAGAATCTTTGGATTAACTTTACATGCCTGGAAAGTCATGCGTGCATGAAAGTGCTGGATCTTTGTTGTACACACTCATTAGTAGTGATGTTTCTCAGGAGCATTTGTGCATGTGCAAGACACACCTAGGGTAACAATTGCAGAGCAGGGTACTTGGTCTTCCAGGAAACCTTGCTTGGAATGTGGGTCTTGTGGCTCCATAGCATGGGGGAACTCTCCATGCTGGCCTCTCTTTGGAGTGGTGTTTCCTAAAGGAAGATCAGCCACACCTGAAAAATAGATCACCAGGAGGTGATAAAAGTTCATGAAATTTTCATTGTTGGGGAAAAAAAGAAGAAAAAATTATGCAACTGGTTGAGAACAACATGTATAATTACAAAGGAACATTTCCTCTGCTCTGGCATTTTCTATAAATGCATCATTATACTTAGGGGCTATCTAACATTTCTGTAATTGCTGTGCCACTGTGTCTCATATTGCAGTGGAGTAATTCTGCAGATGTAAGTGCATATAATATAAAGTGATGGTTTGATTCATCTCAAAGCGGCATCAAAAGCCTAAACTATATGTAAACACTGGCATATATCAGTTGAATGTTGTCCCTTCCGCACAGTCTTCTTCCCTACTTTCCTAATAACTTTTTTTTTTGACACATTTCTCCATAAGTGTGGTAGTAAGATGTACCTCCCTACATGAATCTTGGTTTGTACAGACTTTCATACTTGGATTTCAACATTAATTTCCCCTTAAGATAGTTACAGGTTGTCACTGTGCCTAGTCTAGGTATATTATTTCCATACCATTTTTGCGTGGATGTGGTGTTATTTATTCATATACAAAAAAAAGCCAATACAGCACATATCTAGTGCATATTTTATTGCTAATGTAACATTTACAGCACTTTATTGTTAACATAAAATAATGGTATACATACAAAAAGCAAATGTTTCAGCATAAATCACTCTAAATATTCAGCCAGCATGACTAACTCATATAATGTTTCCATTTATCAATCAATATGTCAACATGCCTTGGTGCATCAGATGTAAATTATTATCTAAGGTATCTTTAACTCCTCAAAATGTCATCCATTGAACTGAGCCCTTTCAAGTTCACCTTTTAACTTTTTCCCTGAGATGCTCAGTGGCCATCAAATATGTGAAGGAGGGCAGAGGTTAATGAATCTTAATTGGTCTTTATTATGTGGTGATATTGCACCTTGAGTGCCTAATTACACCCCAGTACTGAAAAGCAATGTCATAATATAAGGATATAATGGATTGGAAGCCGTACATTATCATGCGCTGTAGCGTTTCATGACTTGCTATGGTCCTCTGCATTGTCTCCAGTGAGGTATAAAGTCTGGTGCACACCAATACTGTGGAATTTCAATTATGAAAAATATTTAAAACACGTTTTTAAGTATGAAGACTTCTGATTGATTTAACTATGCTCGAAGGCAAGCTGGTTTATATAACTTCTATCATTATATTATTTATAATCTGTTGGTCTTCATTGCTTGTGATGCTAGAAGAGAAATTATATTCCCTTGCTGCAGGTAGAGCAAGTCAAGCTGAAAAAGAATCCTTCACTCCCAGATTTTATGGTGTTAATTTGCCATGTATTAATTTTCACTTATCATTTGAGACCAAACAAAGAATTAAAGTAGTTCATTCGGCAATAAAATTGTTTTATTCATTTATAATTAGGCTATATTATTTCCAGTTTCCCTTTGGAGGATTGGAGGCCATGAGCAGAAGATGATTGTACTACTGTTTCGTATCTCAAACAGTCTGCTTACACTCTAGCTATTAGCAAAAATATCTGTAAGATAGCAGTGAAGTCAGCAGGGCATTGCAGATTCAAAATATACCAAACGAGTCAGTGCTTTGTAGTTACTTTTCTACAGTCACTTTTCTTCTGGATCAGGTGCATTTTGCCAGTTCTTTCACAGCTGTAATTTATACCATCAAATTATCTTCTTATTTAAAACAGGAGCCAGGTAGGATGGCTGGTTGCTAGAAACCATGTTCTATGAATATGTTCTAGTACAGAGATCACAAAGGCTCTTCACAGATCTGTGTAAATAATTGATACATCTGTTTGCTGGGCTGAATTTGGTGTTTTGTTTGGGTTTTGTCTTTTGGTTTGGTGTGGATTTTATATTTTAGTCATTCTGGAGCAAAAACATTTTGTTTGAATAAAAATGATGTTTTATCTTTCTAAGGATTTTAAACTTCTCTAATTGTTGATTGTTGTGTTTTTTTAAAAAAAAGTATTCTGGTATTTTTTAAATTACTAAACCAGATTTTAATTTGAAACAAAGAAAACCCCTAAACTTTCGTTTTGAAAATATGAGTACTTAAATTTTAAAAAATAAGCACCTCTCTTGGCCAAGCCTTTATGGTCTTTGCCATAGAAGGGCAATTTTCTTTGTGTAAACAATTCATTTTAAATTTTTTATTTCTTGGGTCATTCATTTTTCATTATTTTTTTCCTTTCACAGTAAAACCCAGCCATCTTCAATTCTAAAATTGTTTGTTTGGGCTAAATCTTGCTTAACAATATGCTCTGTTATTTGCAAAAGCAAAGCAAATTCAACCCAAAAGATGATAAACAGTGAGGCCACTTAAACGTCACTGCAGAGAGAGATAATTTTAGTTTGACTTAAGAAATGTGCTGATTTTTCTTGGTATTGCAAATGGCAGCTAATTTAAAATTGTTTCATAAATAAATGCTTTTCAGTCAGCAAAAAAAGCACCTTCATTTCTAAGCTGAAATGGCTAATTTTCTTATGGGCTTTCAGTTGCTAGGAAAGGAAACCTAGTTTAGACACTGCTGTCTGTACTGTCAGGTATCCTGCTTTGAATCCAATAACTGAGTTCAACAGCCTCAAAAGGGTATTAAACATCAATATCCTTTCCTCAGCGAGAGCTAATCAGTTCCATCTCTCTAGCTTTTGGGATAAAATGAGGCTGCCTGGTTGCTGCAGGATTTATAATATTTATAGCTGCATTTTGTATCCTCTGTTCCATCTGCCTTTTTTTCCATCTCTCTGGTTCATTGTCTTTACATAGGATACACGTAAGCTGAATGAAACACTACAAATGGGTTCAACCAACCTGTAGGACATTACCTGCCTTAGGAGGGGCTCCAGTGGTTTCACTCAAGTATAGAGTCACCCTTCTATCTTTATTGCTTATTTTCAGTTTATAAGAAGAGCCTCTGGGGCTAAATAACTGCTGGGGGGACTCTTTGGACACTGCAAAGACAGAGCAGTCAGTAGTGCCCCTATCTCCTGGGGTCCTGAACTGTATTCACAATATTTGTCTGATGCTTGGGGATGGTGGGCAATGCAGGCTTCTGCTATCACTGTGTGTAAACTGTGTCTGCTTTGCTTCTTCTTGGGGTCTCTTCTGAATTAAATCAATCAGTGAACATTGAGGGGTAGCAAGCCTTCCTTTTGCTATGTCCTTACAGGCCATAACACTGTGTGACCCTGCTCCTGATTAGGCTGTCAAAGCACTCTTGTAATGACATGTCTGTTTTTCATTGCATCAGCTGATAACTTGGTTCAGATAAATGATTACATGACGAGAACAAACACACACACATAGTCCCCAGACATATGTGGTGTTTGAAAGCAAATCTCAGCCCCTGTTAATTTTTAGGCTATTAAAAACCACTTTCCTAGAGAGTAACACGTTATTATTGTCCCTAAAATGTGAAATATAATACAAATAACCAGGAGCAGCAAGGGACATACTTTCTGTACGTTCAGGCAGGGTTCATCTGGTGGAGTTCTATCACATCCTGAGAGATTTATGACAGTTCAATCAGAAGTACAACAATGGTGCACGCGTGCTCCATACCCACAGGGACAGCACAGATTTCAGGAAGAGCAATGAGCATTCCAGCAACAATCACGATTCAGCACAACAGTGTCTTCACCCTGGATATCAGTGGCAACATCTAATTATAAAGAAGAAAATGTCAATGCTTACCCTTTATTACTAGCATTGTGGCTGTATTAAATCTAACTTTATTTGACAGGGACTACTCAAAATTATCTCCTACAGAAATGTGCTATCAGACAGCAAGAGTATATCTTTGTCAAAAAAGCAAGTAGTAGCTGCTGCTAAGCAATTTTGCAAATATAGTACCTTCAGTCACATATACTGTATTTCATTCTGCATTTACTGATATGACAATTAGCCCTCAGCGTCAAGATAAAAAAGATTATGGATGCAAATACGGCTATTTCTTTTCTTCCAGTTGATTGTATCTGATCACAGGCAGCTACGGCTTCTCAGAGTGATGAGTTTAAATATGTTTTACTCTTTTCTTAAGGAAAAAAATGGAAATTGACAGCAGAGTACTTAACTGCTGAGATTCTAATGCTCACTTTATGTATATATGAAATGTAATTCAAGTGGCTGCAAACATTGACTAATCCAAGGGTACAAGCTTATTTGAGTTTTCTGTAGAGAAGCTTAGATTAGATCAAGTTGATGAGTTCTTTTGAGTTGCATATTGCAATGTCATAAAAGACTAACTGAATTCACAGCGAATGCAAGCTGGGCCCCTGCTCTCAGCACTGCCAAAGAATAGAATCAGGATTTGCATCTTCACAGACAACAAACCTCCTGTGATTATTGGAGGAGATTTGGCAGATTGCCTCACTCTGGAGCAGCAACATAACCTGAAAAAGTCTTATTATGGAGTCAGTCTTTATACATGGATTTTCTTATTGTAATTTTCTAAATATGAGCTATTCTTCAGTTTTGCAGCCTGGAGGTGGCTTAAACTTGTCTGGGAAATTCAGTGACATATTTGTCATAACAATATTCTGGAAAACTAGCTGGAGTTATAAAACCATAGAGTTAAAATTAGTCACTTCAGACTCTTCTATCATTCGGTTCAGCCCTGAGGAACTCTGCTGAAGGATCAGTGCAGTCTGAGCTTGACCTGGTGCTTTGGTTAAACCCAATGGGTTTGTTCCCAAGTGTGCCAGGAACGGGCAGAGCTCTGACTCACTTTGTCTTCCTGCTCGCGATAACAGAGCGAGTAGGGACTGTTGAGGGAAACAGGCAGTCTTGAGCACAGCCTTTAAAATCAGAGACCTTTTCCTTTTTATCTACAACAAAAACCTTTGCTTCTTCTTGCAGTTTATTACCTGAAAAAACAGGCATAACAATGGACGGAGAGCATGTGACAAAGAAATGGAGTCAGGAGCTAAATAGAGAGAACAATAAATGTTGCTGAGATTATACTGTTGACAAAAGAGCTGGATGCAGTTAAAAATCCAGCAGATCGGTTCAGTAGGAAATTCATTGAAGGATGCTAGGCAGTTATCAGAAAAATGTGCTCCAACCACAACTAAAACTGAAATGAAAACACCGAGACGGCCACAGCAGGTGTACTTTATACTGCTGGCACTTGTGAGACCTGCCAGAGAACATTATAGACATGGGGTAGCAAAGCATTTGAGTACAAAAGGAGCATAAAGTTTCCTTGGCATTCACATCCAATTTAAAAGAAAAGCACTGCTTGGATATGTAGAAAATATATATCCTCCAAATATATCATATGGAGATTGTAGTGCTTATGCTGTTCTAATCAAGCGGACATTCATGGAAGAAACCGGTAAACAGCAGGCTTGAACAAATGCCTTTCCAGCCCCCAAGTAGGAATTATTTTTAATCATGAGACATAAAGCATCCATTGGAGTAAACCCCTGATCAGTATCTTGCTGCCATATGAGTTGTTCCATTGATTTCAGTGAAGCTATTAAAGATAAACATGTGCTTAAGTGCTTGGCTGGGTTGAATGATGAAGAGGGTACGTTATTTTTACAACCATATCTGACAAAAACTACACTCATTTGCGACTTAACTCCTATTTCATAGTTCTATCCTTTAATAAAACATTAAGTCAGTGAGAATGGGAAAGGAGTTTTAGACCCAAACTGCACCAAAACAGAGAAAGACCGTTTTCCCTGCAGAGATTTCAACAATGTGCAATGACCGCCAATAACTTTAATTAAAAAGAAAGTGCAGACAGAAGAAAAGAGTACAAAGATGTAGCTAGGGCTAGTGATTTAGTTCAGCATCACAACTCAGTAAAACTGTGTGCTTCATGAAAAGCAACCGTTAGCCCATGGCCAGCAACTACAAAACATGCTGAGATGCACAGAAACATTAGAGAAACAAAACCAAGTTTTTTTTCCTGACTTCGTAAAACTGGGCACATGGTTCATATTTCTCTTAACTACCTAAGGGAATTAATTAATGAGGGGAAGAACTACCAGAAAACCAAAGTCCACTGGGAAGTTAATTGCAGGTATCTGCTTTCCAGATCCCTCGCTGCTCTGGCTGCTTCTGTCCAGGACTGCCATCGTTAACTGCTGCTGACCTCACCCTATGAGGCATTTGTACAGACTTGCATAAAATTCAAGTTGCGGTAACCCTGCATGGCATTCACCTGAGCTGGCTTTCTGGTGATTAATCCAGGACAGGTGATTATCAGAGAGTGACCTTTTGCATTAGTACAAACCCACAGGATTTCCATCTCTATTGATGGACACAGGACTAATCAACTTCTCCTCTGCTGAAGTTTTCATTGTGTCTCTGCACCTCAATTTTCTTTAAAGATACCTTCGGGGATTCCTCACTTCCCCCTCAGAGAGATAGAAAGGCTGGAGCTGAGCAAGGGACACTGTGGGTGTTTAATCTTGTCTTCTGCTTGTCAGATCTTCTCAGGAGTTAGCCACAAAAAGCCATAGCAGCAGTATGTCTGTCTCGCCTTCATGTGCAAATGGTGTCTTCTCCTGTTGAGGTTTTTCACCTCAAGCAAATATGTAATTCAAGAAAGCAATAGGGCACACAAAGGTAGATCTCCCAAGTTTCAGGAAAAATCTATGGGATTTTTTTTAACCCCAGACTCTACTCAGTATTTACATATTGATTGTGGAAATGTGTGTGATGTGTAGTGATAATCAGGATGTAGAAGTCTGTCTGGGATGTCTAAAAGCCACACAGATTCAAAGAAGTAAGGAAACAGCAGTATCTCAAGCACCAGCATCTTTCCAGATTTGGGCCTGTGCAAAGACTCCTGTAGTTGGAAAGAAAGATGTTTATTTGAATAGAAGGGGATAGATACTGCCAAATAAGGGAGTTAAATTGTAAGTAACCAGATTGGCCAAGTTACCTATAGTTAGTGCCTGAAAATTACTGATGAATTCAAGGCATGTTTGCTTGTTGGCAGCTCTCAGTGGAGGTACTCTTTCTAGTCATTAATGTAACTGATATCATCACTCGAGTGATGCCAGCTGAAGTGTTATTTCTCTTTTCTTCACCTAATAGAGACTGAAAGGATCCTGAATTCCTGGATTTAGTTGCGTGGAAGTATCAGGTATTTAGGAAGGAAAAGGAAAATAGATTTACAGAACCAAAATCAGCAAGTACAAAACACGGATCAGTTCATGCAGGGTTGGAGCCTGCCTGTAGCAGACCTCTCCAGTCCAAGCTAAGCCACAAGCTTGAAGGAATACTATAAAAACACAAGACTGAAACTTGAGCTTTTACCTATACCATTGCATTGCTTACTTAGCTACAGATATACATAACAGAAAATATTTTGGTATGAATTAGACTTCATTTTTTTCTACAAGGAAACTTAAAGTATGTAATTTTGGAAACACAGATGGTTTGATTACAGAAAAGTAGACGGAGAGTTCGTTTGAGAATTACAACAGGTAACAGCACCAAGAAGACTTGCTGTACTCTGTTTTAATTACAACATTAGGTAAATTTGGTTTATTTGAACGTCTCACTCCTATAAGAATCATTGCCGCAAATACCATGGCTGAGATTGAACAACCAATAAAGTCCTTGAATTATTTATTTGCCCCTTTAATCTATATGTGTAGATTGGAGTTTACAAATTAAAACATCAAGGAAACACTTTTATTTCTTCTAGATAAACCACCAAACTGTGTTTTAATGTCAAATTTTGGTTTTGGTTCCAAGCAATTTAGTAGAAATTTTGCCAGTGTGAGAATTTAAAATTGAGCTCTCTGATTGTAGACTGTCACTTCTCTGGTAGTCACAGTGATCTTCGAGAAAGGATTCTGGTTGTTAGTGTGACATCAGTAATGGTACAACCACGTTTCTTGTTGAAGTATGTTTCACCTAACTGTATCATTTAGCAAATAAAAACCATTTAGTAAGATACAGTAGATGGATGCTGAAATCGGCTTATTAAAGGTGCTTTAACAAATGGTACAATGAAATTCTCTTCAGCTGAGCTACTAAGCTTAATATGACTCAGAATAGATAAAGCAAATAGCGACTAAGAGTAAAAGCACTTTATAGAAGATAATTATCATTTAAGTAAGGTACTTTGCAGATGTGAGAGATTTCTGCAAAACACTACTTCTGCTGGCATTAAAGGTAGTTTTTTCTCAGTAGTGACTCAATGTGGAGCAATTTGTTTCATAACTTGGGAGTTTAAAATGTAGTTTATAGGTTTGCTAAAATGTCTCAGACTCTTCATTTTGTGATGCTTTGAAATAGGCTGTGTATTTATGAATTATTTTCCCTTGAGTCTTTATTAACTAACAACCACAAGTCTTCCTCATCTTCAATACAAACTCCTGCGAGTAGTAGATTTTCTTGTTGCGTCTGTAGTATTTTCATATGCTCCAAGAAGCTATGCTTTACAGACAGATACTCCAGTAAAATTCTGGCTGACTAATAAGCAGTATGATTTAAGGTCAGATTTCAAGTATAGGTTGGAGAAATCCCTTTTTTTTGATTATATATAATAATTGGATGAGTGTGCTGGGTCTGGCTGGGCTGTAAATGTGTCTGGGTTGTAAATATGTGTCTATTCCCACTCTGTTATAAGCAGGATCTCAATAGCCCTGTAATCTCAGTTTGATAGCTCTTAGAGACACATAGCGATCATTGCCAATTCTGTGTGCACTAGGTTTTGATTTCCAGAATCAAGTTGATTCCAGTTGTGCCAATTGTTTCCTTTCTGCCCTGTGTTCAAACCAATGACTCTGAAGTTATCCTCGCCTATTAGTAACTCCTTAACTTTTTCTGTGGATATTAGTAAACTAAATGTTAAGAAAAAGGCTGTATTTGCATAGCTCATGGTCAAGATCTGAAGCCTGGCCTAATCCAAAGCCAAGTAAAGTGACAGAGATGCCTCATGAGGTTCTCATCAGAGGTATCTGAAGTCATCATTTTCTTCTGAACAGAGGGACTGCTTCTGGGTACGGCTTCTGGCATGACCATCTTCCCCAGATGAGGTGGGAAAGGGTGATACACATAAATTATTCTACCTGCTTAAGATATCTTCTGAGATACATGATTCCCGAATTGCCTTTTAAGTAGGTGACTTGATTAATTAGTTTTCTGCAATAGAAGTTATTCATAAGCAGTTAGGAAGCCTTTCCACTTAATCACAAAGCCCTTTTATTTTACCAGACATTATTTTTTTTAACATCAACCTATTCAGCAACTAATTGCAGTGCCCCATATAAGATTTTTATTATTGTTGTTGTATTTTTCAATATTGTAAGGCTTAATATTTGCAGCACTTCTGAAACAAATGGCTTTTCAGTGTCTGTATTATTTTATCATATCAGTAATAAGCAATTATATGAATATGGAATAAGCTTTATGTGACGCAGCAGAGGAACAGTATTAATTTCCCATATCATTATATTCCTTTTTTTTTTTTTTTGTATTAGCAGAGGTGCAACTCAGAATCATGTCTAAAAAAAAATAGGGCCATATATTGTTGCATGAGGAATGTCCCAATAGGGAGTCGCTGCAGTTATAAAGAGGATAAATGGACCTTTATATTTAGATGAAAATTCCTTCTCTCCAGAACTTTCTCCACCTGTGATATCACAGAGCAGAGCACGACCATGCTGTTTAGATACTGCCCAGGTAGCTCATGGAAGCCCTGCCATAGCCCCTTGCACGTTGATTTAATTTCTCTCAGGCTGAATCCCACATCAAGGTCCCTGAAAGAACTTCTCTTACCCATTGCTTTCCCATGCAACTTGTGTAGTTTTGTACCACTGCCTATGGCAGTGGCTTTCCACCTTGAAAGACCTCTATGGCTCGCACGGTGAGTGTTTCAGGTTAAGATTAGATGTAGGGTTAGGCAAATGTTTTTCAGGGATTAAGTTATTCACATTCAGAGGTTGGAACAGTCCCAAAACTCCTCGCTGAGAGGTTAAAATCAAATATGCTGAATAAAGTGTTTCGGGCTAAATCCACTTGAGGGCCTGGGCTATCAGCACACAACTTGTGCATTTAGATGAGAGCAGAAAGCAGCATGAGGAGGAGGGCAGGGTCTGCCCTGCTGTGCAGGCTGCCCGGGGGCGCATCCGTCAGACCTCACTCCATGGAGCAGCCGGTGCTGTTCTACACACACTGCTCAGTGACACCTGTGCAGGTCCTGCCCACGTGCAGATGTCCAGAAACCCTGCCAACAGCCTTCCTGCCTTTTCAGTTTGCATTGCACTCTACCTCCAGAGCCAGCTGTGTTTCTGTTTGGGTTAGCACATCTGTTTTGCTTTCCACACTGTAGTACTTTGCACTTGTCTTCAGTGGATTTAGTTTCCTCAATTTCAGTCCATTTCTCTGATTTATCAAGGTCGTTTTTCTAAGCCTGTCCATGAGACTTCCCCACCTCTCCCAGCCTCTTGTCAGGTGCATGTTTCAGCAGTGGTCTCTCTTTTCTAATTACTCACCATGTAAAAAGCAGTACTGGCACTGCTGATAAAGAATGGTGATCATTCCTTTGCAGCCTGCAGGTTTTAACATCTTGCACTTCTGCTCTAGAAGGCTATAAATGGGCTTAAAATCTCCAGAAGGTGTGTAATTATTTATTTAAATGTAGTAGGTTTATCGATTCCTGTGGAATCCAATTGATTTCACCCCTGTTAAAACTCAAGTGACTGAAGAATGTAGACCATTTGATAAATTAATAATTGAATGTATTGAAATATTAAACACAGCTCTTGTTCTGCCTTTGGTGACCTAGGGTGCAAAGACCCTAATTAATTACCCACCACAACCCCTTTTCAGTCAATGAGCGGTTTCCACACCAAATTCAGGTCTATAATAAGTCTAGCAGGGGAATAATATTACATATGCTGTTGGTCCATTTAGTTTGTAGAAAGAACTATGTATTTGCAGTGTCTGAGGCTTGAAGTTATTTCAGGGTTTTTTTTTAACACAAGTATGTTCTGTGTTTCAGCAGAAGCAATCGTGTTCCACAAGTATGAATTTCACTACAGGCTTGCTACAGTTGTGTGTGAAGATTCATTCACCCCCAAATTCTGGATAAAAAGTTACAAGCATTCTTAGGCAATCATTACATTATAAATCAAATACTTATGTGGCATAAAAAGCCCTGTGGGAAAAAAAAATTGTGAAAATTAGGTCTTGAGTATTGTGTAGGGCAGTAAGTGGAAGTCATCTGTGGCACAAGAAAAACTGGTTTAAGGAAACCTTGCCCATGTTACAGGAGGGATCAGCCAAATGCCCTGCACTCTGCTATTTGCTTCCATTTCAACATTGCTGTTTGCTCTGAAGAACCCATTTCCCACAGATGCTCACATCACTTTTTCTCATGATCTTGACTTATATTCTTATTGACCTAATGGGGAGAATTCAATATATTTTCTGGAAGATGGGATTACGGACAGCATTGAACAAATGATCTCTCCTTCTGTTACTCTGGCCTCAGGTACCAGTGTTCACTGGCCTAGTGTCCAGCAAAATGTCCTGCTCAGTGTCAGCTCCTTGCCTTAGGAAGCCACAGCCCTTCTAAGTGTCCTTGATCTTGCTGAAGGATTTTTAAGTAGAACTACCTCATTCCTAAGATTCTTTTCTTTTCCCCAAAATTATTTTAAACCAAGATTTTCTCTAAAAGGATTTATAGCGTACCATTAGAAATCCTCTTCATTCCTTTTTAGCCCTTTAGGATTTTGTCTGGATTACTAATGGGATTTTATCACTGGGGAAATATGGCTTCAGACATTATATCTTAAAAAAACAAATCTGAAGCATAGACTGACAATGAAACAGCAAACGCATTTATATTCTCCTCCAGAATAGCTTTTCTTGTAAACCAGAGGGGGTTTTTAGCAAGGTGTTTTAATTTTTTATGTGCCAGAATGAAGCAAATTTCTGGCTGAGGAAAAATCTGTATAGACAACATCCTGTCCATCCTGGTTTACTATTTTGCTAACATGTATGTTCCGTTTAAATTTAAAACACCATATTTCTCTGCAGCTACATTCTTACTCATTCTGGTCCCATACTTAAATATATTCTTAAGTCTAGCTCTGCTCAGCAACGCACTTGGGATTACAAGCATGTACCCAAGTAAATCAAACAGCCTCTCAAGTGTTTTCCTGAATCAAGAAGTCTCCTCTCGTGTATAGAAGATGAGTAAAGAATGAATTAAGGACATCAGTTCCTGCTATGATAGACCCGAGAGGCACTGTAGGATAAAGCCCATTCAAGATCTCCTCTACATTTATCTCTAGGCATACAGGTCGTGCAGCACCCAGGGTTAAAAACTTGGTGGCTTGAATGCAAAAGGGAACTGTATTAATGGCTTTTCTAAACAGGCTTCTTTGTCTTGACTTAAAGTTGTTACAACCATCCCAGCTAGAGGCAGGGTGATCAGCAGGTTTTTACAGCCACAGTTTACTGCATATCCAATGTGAACTCCCTGAGCGAGTATTGGAGGTAGTTCACCAGCAGTATTTATGTGGAGACCTGTCCATGACCTTGTTATGCCTCCATGTTACATCTGGGATATCAATAACTGCAGACTGGGAGTCAAATTACGAAGGATTGAGGAAATTTTGCATTACAGAAGAAAGAGTGTTAACCTTAGATACGGTCTTCAGGGATGCAAGAGATGAAAACCCTGCAAAAGCAGATTTTATTTAAAAAAAAATGCTTCCTGATGACTGGATTATTTTTGTTGTTTGTCAAAAGAAGCAAGAAAGAAATTAATTTCCTTTCTTTGCCCTTTAAACCTGCCCTCAGAGGGTGTTTCAGAAGAGCCCCGTGGCTTTGCTAGGCTCTTCCTGCCTCCATCACCCAGATGCAGACTGTTGGTCTGAGTAAGGAAGACTGGACAGCGGTTGTAGCAAAGCAGTTCCAGGCTGGACATGAAGGAGGCTCTTAAAATAGGAGGTTTCTGAAAGTGTTTTTCCAAGTCTTGGTTTTGCCCAGGAGGAAGGCTCCTGTCTTTGGCCTCTGTGCTCTGGATTCGCTGAAGCTCTGGGTGTTCTTGTAGTAAAATGATCAAAACCATTATCTAAAATAGTTGCTTTATTTAGAAAAATCAAGTGAAGTTTTTTTCTGTTGCTCATTTGGGATTTGGGGTATTTTGCTGATCAATAAAAAGCACAGTTCATTGGTTAAAATGCATGACACTGCAGAGGTTAGTGGGTCACATAAATATTTTAGATCAAATAACTCTGGGTTTTTTTTAATTGAGAAAGCTTATTTAAAATTGTATGTCTGGGAATGTACTGTCTAGGCTATTTTAATTTCATATCAACTATAATTATTTAAATGACCTCTAATCTAGTATATCTTAGAAAGTCTGAAATGTAATACAGAAATGAAATCCTGTGAGTACAACCTTTCTAGCCACTTACAGGATTATCTTTAGCAATTCTCCAGTGCTCTGGGAGGTGGAGATGGACAGACCTTTCTGAGATATTTTCCTTTTGGATTTCTAAAAGCTGTCTGGATCTCTCAACAACAACTTTGGATTAATTAACAAGTGCAAAATACAGAGATTCCTGGGAATGACAGAAAATCCAGGCCATAATAAGCATGATTCATCTAGATCCAAGTGCTCAGAGCTTTGTCAAGCTGTGACCATATGATGTCTATGAGCTGCATGTTCATCTTCTGTTTATAGCAGTATTTAGGATATTCTCCAACTCATCTTCACTTGCCTGAAGAGAATGAAAAGGTTTTGCAAAAAATTGCACACAATAAAATACCATTAATATTTAAACTGGTGAGTACAATCCTCACAGCTGGTACTTCTATGCTATTTACAGCAGAAGCAATCTGTCTGTTTATATATTTATAACAGGCCAGGTAGTTATTAGTGTTTGAGGGCCGGGGCAAGCTTGCCTCAGCAGGCACTGCCACCGCAGAGTCCCTTGTGTGGAGTCTCTGCTCCCCCCTCACCCAGCTCGGGTCACCTTTATCCCTCTGTGAACTACATGTTCAGCTTCTGCACCACTGAATTATACGAGCCAAAAATCATGCAATAGGATTAAATGCGTGTGATCTTTTTAAAGAAGTCTGTGTCAGGTAACTTTTATATCCATCCTTGACTTTGGACTCTCCAGGCTTTAATCAGCTTTCATTTCCAAGCTCATCTTTGAACCCACAAAGACTCTCTTGTCAAAGGCAAGATATTGTATCTAATCACTCAATTTCAAGAGCTGGGCTTTAAAATTAAAATACCAGATATTCAAGTTCACGATAAGGACAGGAGAAGTCATCCTTAAAACAAAAGTTACCAGGACCTCTTTCTTCCCCTTGGGTGCTGTCCCTGTCCCACAGAGCAGCTCCACAGCAAAGCCAGCCCTCAGCAGCACACCCACAAGGGGAAGGTGTGGGGCAGTTCCTGTCCCCAGTCAAATTTCACAAAACTGAATTTGGCAGCTTGCCTCATGCACGTGGCTTGTTTTAGCAAGGGAGAGAACAGTTTAATTGCTCAGATTCCAGGCCCCAACCTCGACTGACCTTAATTAATTAATTAGGTATCGGCACAAGTCATCACCTGCAGGTGCGGAGAGGAAAAAGCTTCTAATTTCAGGTCTGCTCTAAGACCTTCTTGTTTGTCTTTGCCAGAGGAAGGGAGTGGGTAAAGTGCTTTTTATTGCTTTTAAATGAAGACCTGTGTGGCTCAGGGGAGAGCGATGTGAGCAGCAGCGGGCGTGGTGTTGGGCTCTCCTACAGTGAACACAACACAGGAGTTGGTGTGGCTCCTGTCGCCTTGGGGGAGGCTAATGCCCATGTCCAAGCTTATCTGCTGATCAGCTGAATTGATTTGTTTTAGAAAAGAAACACACATCAAGGCAGAAGGGCTGCAGCTGAAACAGGTGTCAGATGCTATTGCATGCAGGGGTGCATGGTAGGCTGCCCATCAGAGGCTGGGTTGTTACAGGTTAAGCTTGAGCCCAGGTAGAGGATCCTAAGTTTCTCTAGGCTCTCTGGACAGTGACGAGCAAAAGGTCCATCCAGTATCAACTCAGGAGCTGGTCCAGCTGGACAGAAACTCCTTCTCTTGCTTACAACAAGTCCATGAGTTGCCCTTCTGGGAGCAGGAGCCTCTGCCAATAAGTCGATGGATGCCAAGAGGGAGGTGGAGCAGTTGTGGCGATTGCTCTCATACAACTTGGGGTGACAGGAACTCAGTAGGACACAGCCTTGTTTGTCTGCAGGCTCAGATTTGGGACATAACAGCTTCTTTTGGGAAAGGAAACACTGCTCTCCTGAATAATTCATATTTTTTCTTTATTCAATAATAGGTGGCTATTCTTTGATATTGAGATCCCAGATAAAATGCCAACAGTATATTATGTATCTAAATCTCATTTTCGGGAGTAGTTGAAGGCCAAATTTTCAAGGTTATAAAAGCATCTTAAGATAAAGATAGCAATTTTCATGACCAGTAATTAAGCCAGGCATCCAATTCCCTAGGAGCACAACTTCTGTAGGCATTTTGTAAATGTATCTTTTGGTACCTAATGACCTTGGCATCTTTCTTGAGAACAAAGAACAGAGGACTTTGAATGACTTCCTATGCCTAAATTGCAGTGGAAGTTTTTGTTAGGTAGGAAATGCAAAATAATCTTTTATTGTTTATTTTGTTAGCTGCTCTCTTCTGATACAATAGAAAAGACAGGTTTTGTAAAAAGCTGAAGTGACAACCGATCTTGTTATTTTGAGGGTGAAAAAATAAGTAATGCCATGTTTTTCTTCTAGTTCATTTAAAATTTTATGTCTGAGACTATGGTACCAACTTAATGTGGCATCATCGGAATATCTTTGCCTAAAATAGTTTCACATTATTCATTTCTTAGAAAGTCTGGAATGCAACTTGGAAATGTTAAATCTTTTAGGTATAGTCTTCCCAGCTGCACAACACTACTATTTGTTTTGGCAGGTCCCCAGTGTGTCTGGGAGTCCTCTCTCTGCTTTTTGTCCTCAAAATGTTTTCTGGATCAGAGCTTTTGACAAGTAGAGAGCGAGGGAGTGTCATGTTTGACAGCTCACAATCATTAGGAAGAAGGTGAACTGGAGTAAATCAGCATTCCTATACTGACAATGATTGTGTTATATTTGTTTTGGTTAGTTGGGATCCTGATCCATTAGAGGGTTTTTTAACGTAAACAATCTCTTTTGTAATGAAATATTGCTTTGGTTTACAGATTTGTATACATACATATTTTGTTTATTTTACAATCAATTAAATTAATAACAGAAACCATAATAACCAAATAAAATGATTTAATAAATAATAGCAAACAGTGGAAATTGCGGTGCTTTGATTTTCACAAGGCTGTGATCCAGCCTGGTAGCTGCCTTGGGGAGGAGGAAGCCCTGTCCCCTCTCTGGCTCCTGAGGACCATCAGGGAGCTGGGGAGCTTCCCATATTCCGCAGTTCAGCCCTGTGAGCTGGCTCAGTCCCAGGAGCAGCACGACCATGTCAGCAGGCACTGAAAGCAGAGTTAATTCTGCCAGTTGGCCTCAGCTGGGGGATCAATGTGTTGCATATTAGCTACAATATAGACTTGCCCTAAGGCTCAGGTTTTTAAGTGTATTTAGGGACCTAAACACGGAGGGGATTTCCTGATGGACTTGCTGAATATCGGGGTGGAGGACTGTGCCCAAATGCTGTAACCCTTTCTAGTCCCTAGAAAGAGAGAGAGCATTTCTGAAAATGGCAAAGTGTGTTGGGCTGTGTTAAGTTTCTGGGAAAAGGAAAATATTTAATTTGCAAAAGAGATAAAGAAGAATTCACATAACCCTGGCTTGAAGATTATATAACCCCTGCTGAGTGTCTGCTAACCGTACCCCAATCTAGCTCCTGATAAACTGAAGAACACTAATTATTTACAGAAGTTCTATGGTAAACAACTATGCACAAGAAATATACTTGCTTAAATGATGATCTGCTTGCAGATAATTCACAAAGAGGAAAAATGTGATGCTGTATTTATGGCAAATTATTCACAACTCTGAAGTGATTTGCTAGTGAAATCCTGATTCTTGCCAGATATTTATAGAGCTGTATCCAAACTCATTAAATATTTCAAAAAAGAGTCATGAAAACATTGCATAGCAGTTAGTGTTTTTGTGTAAAACTCTGGTAATGATTGCTTAGCACGAAAGTTTGACTCAAGAAGATCAGCCAAAACTCTACACCACTAATAGATTTTCTTTACTTAAAGTTCAGATCAAAACAACGTAGATTTCCTAACTTTAACTTGTTTGTGGAACCTAGGGAAAAGCAAGTGAAAGGAAAAAGAAAAATTGTTTGCTAGGCTTTTGCTTCTGAAGATCCATTCACAAACATCAGCTTTTGCAATAGGCTTTTTTGGTGCCCAGATAAACAGCAGCAATTCTTAGTGGTTGAGTTGCCCTGTGTGTTACCTGACAGCTGTCAGTCAATCACTGCTGAAATTTACTTCTTTGTTACATATATTTTATGGAAAAAATAGGAAACCATTCACACAACCTAAGTGAACTTCATTAGCATATTGACAACAATGTAGTCCTTCTAGAGGGAAAAAAATCAGCCTAAGTGAATTTTAACCTTCCTTCCTGCCCACTTTCTGTATGAGTGGGAGTTTTCTAACCAAGGAATTGAATCTAATTTCCTAAATCTCTAGACTGATAATGGAAATAGAACAGGCAATAGAGCAGTGATTACTTTATGTGGATGGTTATTGCCCTTTGAATCTGAGCAGGACACTTGTGAGATCCATACCAGCAGAGGCTGGTATTTTAGTTTGGGTACTTCACCTTCTCACTGTCTGACATAGTCTTGATTAAGATCGTTATGGCTTTTGTCTCCGTTTTACTTGGTACTCCTGGGAAGTTTGCTGAGGAGGCTTGCCTTGACTCAGCATCTCTAGTAACCTTACATGATTCAATTAATATTATCAGGATGTTCAGAGTCAATACCACAGCGTGTGTGTTCTGTATGGTTTTTTGTCAAAAGCTAAGCCAGCAGCACTGAGGCAATAACGACAGTACCGGTGATACCAAAGCCTTGTTCAGGTCAATAACAACGCAGTCTTCAGCTTTAGAGATCCCTGAATTTCAGCTTGTGTGAATTGGGGTGTGATGGAGTTGTTTTTTTAAGGCTTTAAATACACTGACCAAACTGTTTGTGGCTAAAATATTGTAGTGAATGTAGAGCTATGCTGCCTTTTTTCCCAGCTAAAGACTGAAAACCTAGTCCCAGTGCTTTGAAATTGCTTTTCTGACTTTTTTACAAGACTCCAAGGGAAGAAGTCTATGATGAGAGGCCCAGCTTTGAAAATGTAGCAGGATTCCTTTTTTGTGGCAGCTAGGGAACAAGCTTGAAAGTCAAGTTTTTCCATATATGTGTATATATATGTGCACTTTTGAAGTGTGTATATGTATACTTTTAAAGTGTGTATATGTGTATTTTGAAACTTTTTAATATATATTTATAGATTCATAAATATATATTTGCCTTTATATTTTATACATATATGTTTTTAAAAATATCAATTTGTGCTGAATCATTTATAATTCTTAAATGAAGAACTAAAGTCTTCTTCTTTGCATGAGATGCAATGTAGAGAGTGTGCCAAGCCAAATAGCACAGTTTGTCTGCCAGGGTACTGGAGTTTTTGCAGTTTTAAGGAAGTCAAATATAACTGATTTCAGAAGATGTTTAATGAAAATGCTTGCTTTCTTTCACACTGGTGCTGTTTATTTTTGTCTAACTCTAACTGGTTTGTTAAATATCACTAAATGATATTTACAAGTTTGCAATGCTCCCACGGACCAGGTGCAAAGATTTTTATGTATCTTTCTATCTGTATATTACATATATACATATTCTTGACTATACATAATCAAAAGGAGAAATTAATGACAAATTCCCACCTACCCATCAGCAGGCACATCACTGCACAAATACCATCTCGTTTTATCTCTACTAGTTTTAATTCTCAGGGAAATACATCCGATATTACAGCCCAAAAGATTGAATATCAAGTAGTTTTCTATGAAATTTTCCAGTGATTAAAGATTCCATACCTCTGTTATGGACTCATCCCTTTATTTTACCAGAAATTTCGTCTCAATTCCCATACAAATCCACCACTCCTGCTGTTTGAATTTCCTCCTCTTTGTAGCCCCAGCCATCTGGAAAAACCCCTGTGTGTATGTCCACTGCAATTATTCTCCACCTATTTTCAAATATCAGCTATAAATATCTTCTCCTTGCTCATAACTCTCAGTTCTCACCCAATCTGAAGCCACTTTTCATGTGCTGCATTTGCAATTAGACTATCTAATTGTGAATTGCACTTTGAATTGCACTTTGAGATGCGAGTTATTGTCCCAGGCATGGGATACATGCTTGGGTGCCTGCCTGGGGAGCACCCAAGGGAGCATGGGCACCAAGAGTCCCTTTGACCTGCTCATGATTCTGTTAACTTCAGCTGCTGCCTGATGGAAAAGTCAGCACTGTGGGTCCTGTCAGTATCACTGCAGGCTTTGTGTCATAGGTGGCTTTGGCAATTGTTTGGGTGCTTCCTCCAAGTATGTTTGAAGAACACTGCATTTTCAGCCAGTTTCTTTTGTTGTCCTGAATTATAGTGAGTAGATAATTTTAACATAATTATTCCCAAATTTCTAAATAAAACTACTACTGATTTTTTTTATAACTGATGATGTCAGTTTAATTGATTACAGTATGACATCAACCAAATACCAGTCTTCAAATATTTTCAGATGCCAAATAGGGCCAACATAGCCACTAAGCACTTGAGCATTTACTTCTTCAAAGAACTCTACATGTGTTACTAACTGGCGTGTCAGTTTGGACTGCACAGGATCTTAACACACAGGTACGACCCAACCTGCATTTATTTCTTTGCAAGTTTCAAATACATTATGGGATGTATATGATGGTCAGTGCCACCTCAGAATACTTCAGAGCACATCAGTAACCAGTCTGCAAGGTCAGAGTCAAATTTTTCTGCTTAGTTCTAAGCCGTTTTGGATGATCCAAAGAACGAGGTGTCATGCTCACGGCATCAATGAAAAATCCTTAATTCTTCCATGAAAGCATAGTTAGTACATCAAATGCTAAAGATAAATTTATGATAGCAATTCTAATTCGAGCCACGTTCTTGAGTTCAGTCAAAGACTACTTGATTGATAGAAAAAATGTGTGATCTATCTGTCTCTAGGGTGCCATCTTTTCCCATTGTCCCTTTGAGCTCTCAGTTCTGACACAATTGAAAACAAGGGGTCAGGTCAGTGCTCAAAATGAAATGATTTTATGCCACTTACTAATGCTATTTCCTTGTAGGCCAGCCAAAAAAGATGGAAGAGTTTGACATGCTTTTATGCCCCTTGAAATGTGGTATTGAAGACTGCATTAGCATACACATATTTGCTAACTCTTTCTTCTAACATACAGCTGACATGTTCTAAAATTAGTCTGAAGTAGGTTTCTCATAGAGTAGGTATGTGCTTAGCTGAAAGATTTCTTGCCATGATTTCTGGTCTAAAATATATAAACTGTATTTTAGATTTAGTTATGAATAGATACAGCTTACTGATAGACAAATGATACCCCTGATGCATTGCTTTCCTGTTATTTTGACATTTTACTTGTAATTGGTGATTGTGAAACTTGAAAATTAGCAAGATGGACTTATCTGATCCAAAGAGAATATATTGTATTTTGTGATACCAAAGTGGAACAGAAATATATCTATGATCATTTTCCTGTATTTTTTTCCATAATCATTTCAGGTGGGTGTTTGTGTTTCAGAAACTGCCATTTATTCTGCATAGCTACTTTCATCCAGAAGAAATGGACTGAAAGGTGTTTTATAGACTGTGGTAATTTAACTTACAGCTGTAATACAGGCACAACATGGCAAACAGACCTTCTAACTGGCAGAACACTTAATTCATGCTGAACATTAAGCACCTCAGTAGTCCCATGATGAAATCCACTTGGAGACTGCTGACAGGCCATTTTAATGTTAATCACAGGCTTACAACCTTTGCCATATCAAGGACTTAATTTACCAACACTTGAACAGTACACAGCTAAGGAAGGAGAAAACAGGAAGGAGGGTAAGAAATGTTTTCCAGATAGAAAGTATCAGAAGTTACTGAAATGGTCACGCTTTCAGAAATATTATTGACACTTGACTTTATGCCAAGGTGTTATTTCCTGCAAAATTAAAAATAGGTAGAAAAGGTGAATTGGGGAAAGGCAAAAACTAACTTCTTCCATCCAGAATCCATCCAGTGCCAAATTTGGCTCTGTCACAAGCACCGATAAGAACTTTTTCACTCTTCCCTTTATGGCAAGCAGTTGCTCTTGTGGCATCACTGTATTCCTAGTATTCTTGAGTCACATCCCAGCTGTTTCTGTGCAGCTCCATAGGCAAACAAAATGAAAACACATTCTGCTGTCAATGCAGCAGAAATGATGAGCACAGGCCTTTGCCCTCATGGGGATGGAGTTGTCAGTAGTCGATGAGAATGGAGGAAATTCCCTAAGATGTATTTTCATTTGACATAGGTAGATGAGAAAATACATCCATCAATAAGTATAATTGTTTATAGAGATGATGTTAAAACTGCAGCATGTTGAGCTTAAGGCTTTGGTGAGCAAGCGGGAGTACAGTGCATCAGGATCAGATTTGATCCTCCTGGAATGCCTTGATGGAAAGATTTCAGGCAATGTGTGAGAATTGTTCAGGATCAGTTGCTGGTGAGAGATTACTGAATCCCCAGGGAATTTCAGTGATAGAAACTGTTCAGAATCTGTTTTGCTTTCTCTTGTCTAATGGGTGTTTTGTAGGTTTTCCTATCTGCGCCTTGGATTAAGGATTGTCTCCAATTTCAAGAAGATGAATTCAGTGGTCTTGGCAGTTCCTTACTTGTTTTCTTTTAAATATTAATATATACCTTTTTAAAGATCTATAGATTAGTCTGTAAGGAGAAAAACAGCATTTCATCTCTTATTATGAATATAAGTGCCATCTAAAAGAAGTATCACAACAAATGGAAGATGGAGAGAAGATTTGTGCTGACTCTATGCTGACAGCAGTAAAACTTTTGCACAATACATTGCAACTTCTGTTGCTGGAACTATTTTATTGCATCTGGGAATAACAACAACTGTGAGAACTGATCATTACAGACAATAAAAACATGTGTTTTTTTCTCCAAATAGGTCAATCATGTTTTGAGAGTTAATTGATAAACTAATGCTGCACAACCAGTTGTAAATAAACCATCCATCCCAAGGGTGAAATATATACTTTCTTCAGTCACAATCCTAAACCACCATCAGAGATCTAATTTCCTCTCTTTAGCAGGGAAAAATACAATCCTTTTAACAGAAATGCCAATTAAAACTACCCTTATCTTTATAGTATATGAGTTCTTACCATCTGTCTTGCAACTTCATACTGTAAATAAGCAGGAAAATAAAAGGATTCTCAGTTTATTATAGCTTTAACTGTAGGAAACAAAATTCAAGAACTCCCTTGATGTCAACAAATACCTTTTGGCAGCCAGTGGAAACACAATAGTACACTTGCACTTCTGCTTGAATTAATGAGTTTGAGCTTAGTGCTCAGGGTGCAGGGCTGAGAGCTAAAGGCTTGTAGCCTATAATCTAGGGCTAGAGAGACTTTTCTTCACCGAGAGCAAACATGTCCTTGAAACGCAGCTCTGAGAATACACAACAAAAATTATGGAAATGGGGACTGCCAATTGTGATGTTCCTTGGAAGTGCACCATGGTGTTACTAACAACACCTTGCACCGCTGATTAAACCTTCTTTGGAACAAATCAGTAGTTTCTCATGAGCTACAAAACCACCATGACTTCTTATTTGGAAATGGGGTGTCTTTCCAGGGTGTCAAATCTTGTTGAAGTCTCCTGCACTTCTCTATGGAGTTGTACGTTGAGTCAGAGCAAATCCCTGGATCATATTTCAAAGTAGTATCTCTAGCTCCCCCTCCTTTCTCTTCATGCCTGGATAAATGTAGTATCTCCTCATTTTGAGCAGTGGGATACATGACAACCAAGCCCACTTAAAATAATAGCAGATCAAAAATGAAACTGGAGTCTCTACTTAAAGCTGCAAAGTGTTTTTGGAATGGTACCCTGAAAATAATGCAATATTTTGTTAGGGATCCTCAAGCTCTCTTTCGTATATCCACAAATTTTAAGTATCCATGACCTCTTTTCTTTCATTTTTAGCAAGTGATTCCTAAGTTTATTTCCATGTCCTGTGGGAATGATTTCCTCACAAGCTTTTTCTGTCCTGGCAACAACCTGATCAGTTGGCCAAGAGGAATTTGCGTGCAGAAAATCTGCAAGGCTCCACATTTAGATGAACCATAAATTGTGATTAAAAATACCATTAAAAGTTACTAAAAAATGGGGTCCTGAGATCTGGTTTTCTTCCTTACTCTGTTTGTCTTGTTTCCCAGAAGTGCCCCTCCTGTCTGGCAGTGGCACGCAGCAGTTAGACAGTGGTGGCTGTAGTATGGTGTGGGAATGAGTGTGGTGGAATAGACTTAAGGGGTGGCCCTTCCTTGAGCTGTGGTGTTAACATTGGTTTTGGTAAATGTTTCTTATAGACCCACTACAGTATGATAAATTCAGCAGCTTATTTTGGCACACTTTCTATGAAATTGTTATAAATTTACAAACATAGGGGCAGGGAGGGAAGGTTGTTGCATTTGTTTGTGTGATCAGGTGGAAAACTAAACATTTAAAATTCCTCACTTCAATTAAGGCAAAAATATCCTTTTTTACCCAAAGTACTTCCCCCTCTCCCCCTTTTTTAGACCCAGGAGCACAGAAAATATGTAGTGCAACAGGCATTGTCCTGAATGCTGAGGGGACAAAACATTTTTTCCAATCTACATGTAACAAAAGAGATTTAAATGCGTTTATTCAAGACTTAATAATGTTCTCATTAATGATATCAATCTTAACGGAATTACCTTTTTTGGGACCTGACTTTTCCTATTCTTTCAGCTTTGTCTCTGGTGGTCTTATAGTTTGCAGATTATTAATTCTGCTCCAGACACACCTTGTGTAGGCCTAACCATATGTTTCTACAAATTCTATGTAAGTCACACCTCTCCTCTGGGACTGGAGTGGCAATACCTTAATTCCCCTTTGCATTCAGGAAGTTCTCTGAAAGGCTTACTGCCAACATATTTACTATCTTTTTAATAACTCCTTTAACTCTCCCATCTCCAGTTTGATGGCTTGTGTTTTATTGCAAAGTGAGTTCTCCTCTTAAAGGTAATGACACCCTTTGGTTTCTAAGTACCTTGTAAATTGAACCCAAGCTGTCTTATGTCTTTGAAACATGTGGATGTTGTTGAAACATCCCACCCTTGTATATCTTCTCTCTTACAAAAGTATCCTTACCAGTTCTGTGGTGATGGAATTTCTGTGTTATGTTGGCTATCATGTTGTTGACAATTAATAATCTGCACATCTGCAACATTGATACTTTTGCTGCAATGTGTACACACGCAGAACCCCAATCAACATGTGTACCTAACACAGGGAGAAGTTTTATGAATGGAAAAGACACGCACAACATAGAAATTACTGCTTGCATTGTTTGTTAGATCATTCTCATTAAAAAAATGGGAGAAAAATAAGATAAAATATTCAACATAAGAGGTTATGATTTGAGATAAATGAATCCTGACTGTCAGGTCATACTGCTTTTCCACCACAGCAGCCTAAATCTTACAATAAGCCTGAGGAATATTATCTGTTTTTCAGACAAAACCATTCTGAAATATCAGATCCACATTCTGGTTTAATTGTGCTGCCTTGGAATCCTGATGCATAAGGATCAGTGTCATATGTGGTCCTAAGTGTTAATAAATGTTAGGATGCTCCTAATCCAAGAATATCTGTAATTAAAGATAAGAAAAGCTGTACCGTATTTGTCTCAGGAGAAGATAAGGGACTTCAGTTCCCTTTCCACTAATGTATATTAATGCACAAATCATTCATGTAAAACGTGAACCAGAATGGCTCCAAGATGAAATATTGTAGACTGTCTAAAAAGAACTTACATCCTTCTTATGGAAAATTTAAACCAACCCAAAAGAAATTCAAAGAGGAGGTATCTCCTCCTAAACACTCTAACTGCTGCATTGGACACATAACTTTTAATTCCATAACAATTGCTACAGGTGTTAAATTACTTCAGACAAATGTAAACATTGGCAGAGTACCTGTTTCAAGTGAGAAATGCTACTTTCTTTCTGGCAAATTTCTCCATATCAATCGGCAGTCATAAATAGTAATTAATTAGAATAATTTAGTATAAAACTACAAAAGTGGCTTTCTTGTGAACACTTGCATAATGAATATAAATAATACCATATTGAGAGCTTTGTCACTTTTCCTCAGTAACCCTTTCTGACTTCTTTTCTCTAAATGATCCACTTGGCCTGTCATTCATGCGGATTTTCAAATAAAACAATCCTCCTTATGTGAACACTCAGTGTAATTACTAAGGCCACTGCTTAAATAACTCTGCTGGAGTCACTCCATCTGTGAACTGTGTGAGTCTATGTAAAATAAATCACTACGCGTGTAAAAAGGAAGGGAAAGACATGCAGGAAAATTGCAGATAGCCTTGGGGCTTAGCAGTAGGTCTACTGCAATTAAATAAAAGACTTTCTGAAGGTGACCTTGAGGATGTTAGTTTCTTACTCTTGTCAACAGTGGACCATGATGACAAGGCGGGCAGAAGGTGGTAATGAGACAGTTTGATTGATCAGTGAATGTCAAATTAATTCAGCTGGAAGCTTGCCAGAGCAAATCACAAAACGACATGAGGGAATAAATAGAAGAGTGGATTTTGATACTTGGGCTAGAACAATGCCCTGAAACCGTTGAAAAGATAGCTTGGGCATGGAAAGGTAAAAGATGAATTCTATAATGAATTATTTGTCATTCAAAACAAGTTTGGTTTTACAACAGGAGATAAAAACTACACACAAATCTTAGCAGTTTTGCCAAAAGGAGTAGCAATATATTAGAAAAATGTTGCTGGGACAGGTGACAAATATTCATTTATCTTTAAGCAATCTGCAAATTCAACCTCTTAGATTAAAATCAAAGGCACCATTCTGAAGAATTCAGTAATTTAAAACATGAAGGAAGAAACCCCTTTTTTAAACTTTATTTTATATGTACAAGCACGTATTGTTTTATAGAACTTCTTTGGAATCAATCTTGAGAAGATTGGTCTATTGGATACATTTATTTGGATTTGATTGCAATCATTTATGAAATATTTATGGTCTGCTGTATACACAGAGGGAAAGCCTGGCCTTTTGAGTCAATGGCAAAGCCTTCCTGACTTCACTAGGTGCTGGGTATTACTGCTACAAGTACAAGGAAAAATTGTCCCTACTGAAATCGGGTTTTTATTTGATAATCAAATTTAGTGGCTATTTTTGAACTTACTTAATTTGACACATTTCATTCCTACTAGCACAAAAAATAACATTCACCTCCTTAATGCTCTTACTTGAGAAAAACATTCACATAACTTATGCCTCCAAATAGTGTGTTACTCCTGTTGGGCAGCTCCCTCCTTTCATGAAACCTTCTTGCTCCTGAATCTATATTTTTTTTTAATGTAATAGGGTTCTAAGGAAGGGAAGTGGTGGGGTTCTGGAGAGATCAGGGCAAGTGCTGGGGAAAACTCGAACACAGCCCTATCAGCTGTGTCATCCCTTCCTGCTTTTTCCCCAAAGCTCTTTTCCATGAATACCTGTGCTGTCATCAGATATGGTCTTTACAACCATCTTTCTTTAAAGCCAAATATCTGGCACGACAAATTTGAAGTCTACACTATAGAAATGCCAGCGTTCAGGTTGTATCACCTGCTGGCAGCCTGTGATTACACGGCTGCACGTTGCTAAATGTCCTTTTACACAAAGTAAGCAGCATTGTCCTACTTAGACCATAAAGGTACTTATATCAGCTTTTTGATGTGAACATAAGGCCTAAAGAGGGAATTCGCTAAAGTTTCACACAGGATTGGTATTTATGCTGCAATTGCAAACCTGCTTCTACCAGCATCGAAAGATGTCTAACTGGGTTTCATTAGCAACCCTTTTCGCATCTGCTGTTCTGGTGGAGGTAGAAAAATTTTTCTTCCCAGCACAATACTGATGTTGAAAACATGGAAAGAGCTATTATAACTAGGGTTAGTTCAATTGCTCAGTGTCTCCTGTGAATATTCACACCATCACACTTGCAAATTAATTTCCTTTGGCTATTCTGTGTTCCACTTGTGTTAATTTTCAATGAACATTCCTACAATATGGTTTTATCTACAAAAATTTTCATAGAATGACTGTTTCTAAACCGAGGCATATTTGCAAGGGCTACTCCTGACACCACAGAGTCCTCTTGTAATTTTTTTTAAGAAATTCTTTTCTTTTTTTAAAAAATGCTCACTGAAAACAATAGCAGCTTAGACAAGTATTATTGCTCCAGTGTTAATAGAGTTTTAGGGTTGCAAATTCGATGAACACCAGGAAAGGCCAATGGTAAAGCTCTTCGTGCAGTCATGACTCCATCATCTTCCACGCACATGCTATCAATCAGCTTTTGTACCTGGAGGGATAGAAGCAAATTCCTAAGCTCTAATGTGAGCTGCTAAGGCTCACATTTGCTTGTCCTACAGGATTGGTTAAGCCTGGAAGAGTGACATTGCAGTGGCTCAGACACCAGGAACTCATTCTGCACAGTGCAGAGGAAATGAGGGGAGCGTACACAGTGGTGGACAGGCACTGCTGAGAGAACCCACTAGTGCCAGCACACTTATTCTAACGTGACACCAGGACTGCACTGTGAACATATCTGAGCCTCAAGGCACAGACCGGGTGCTGGGTAAGAACAAGGCATGGGAATTTTTCCCACCAACTTCAGTGGGAAACAGATCGAGGTGTTGTCTTTTTATGCATTTATCTGCAGTGATTAATTTTTAAGGGAGTCAGGGACACCCAGCTGTCACTGAGCTATCTGTTCCTAGGCTCCAACTGTTAGATAACTTTGCAGCTGGAGAAGCCTTTGTCCCCACCTCATCTCTCTTTCGGTTGTTCACATTATCACTCGATAAATATCTCATGACAGGATGCTCTGTTTTACCCAGACCTGCACGCCAGAGACCTCCCTGCAACTTCTGCCATCTCAACCCCAGGAATGCGATGCATCAATAAAAAGATATAATGACTTGATGTGACATGAAGTGAGGTTTCAAATACCCTTGATACTGTGTGTTAGGTGCATTTCAAACCTTCACACACTACGGGGTTAAATGGCTTTCTACAGTTCTATTGAAAAACTTTACTTTTTTCATCTGAATAGGAATTCGTCATATAAAGAGGAAAAATTAGTCAACTTGACAGGCAACAGAGTCTCTTGATCCAACCTGTATAATTATGCAATGCCTAGTAGGTTCATAGCTTGTTTTCCTGCAGCTCTAAGTGTATCGAAAGAGCAGTTTGGGCACTACTGGCCTTTAGTGCAGTGAAATACCCTTTGGATGAGAGACTTAAATGTGAAACCTTAGGCACCCAATTTGAATGCCCTGAGTTGGGAGCAGAACCATCTTCAGGACCTGCCAATTTCTTTCCACCATGAGGAAACTCATGAGTCATTTGGGTGCCTGACCAAAGTGTTTAAGCTAGGTATTCTCAACAAAGTGCCTCAGTTCTGAAGTGGTCCAATCTTTCCTTCAGGAGCAGGCATTTGAACATTAGTAAAACTCATTTGACTTAAGTTTGGCACAGAAAAGGTCTCTTGTTTTTAGTAATGCAGATACCTTACGTGGGCAGGGGAAAGCACAATACTAAAGTTGCGCTTTCAAGGATTTCTGCAAAAAAGTGATCCCTTGGAGCTTCTGATCATTTAACACTCAAGACAAGAAACCTGCTGCTTTTTGAAGTAATGATTTTGTTGGTCTAAGCTTGCTCCTCTTGAAGTCCACTCTTGAATTCAATGGGAAGGATCTAAGCCCACCTGCTGCCTCGAAATTCCACCTGTTCTTTCTTGGAATAGTAATAACTAGCTCTTCTCCACTATGATAATACTATTTAACTCTCCAGTTTATTTACAATAATATTTATTATACATGTTGAAAATTTTTACTTGATCTGCATTTACATACAATGTTCATATGTCTACATGATAACTTTTTGATTTTCCAGGTCACGTAAATTTCTCAGTAATGCAGCACTTGGATGCGTAGCCATTGCTCTGAATTTTGAAGAGGTATTATAGGACTGGAATGAACCTAGAAGTTACTTTAAAAGATCCTTGTCTTTAAACAAGTCACAAAAAAAATAAAACAAGCGCAAAGCATTCCGTTGATTAAAGATTATTAAGCATATCTAAAACTTAGTCACATTTTTGTTAGCCTGTGCTGGTATTTCTGACGTGATTTTTATTAATGTTAAAGGAAGTGAAATGGTTTTGATTTTTCCTAAAGAAAATGCCAGGTTTTAATATTGTGAAAGGACAACCATCGCTTGCTGAGGTTTCCATTGCTCTGACTCATTTACTTGTCTTGCTCTTTCAGTAATTAGCCTAGATGAGCTCTCTTTCTGCCAGTTGGCATTCCCAGAGCGTCTGAGGGGAATCCTGGTGCTTTCTGTTTGCATCAGTTGAAACAAGAAAGGTCCTGGGTCACTCCTGAACACACAGTTTGGCACCATACCCCACTGTGCAATCAGCCTTGCTGCCTTTGCTGCTCTGTGCTTTTCCCTCTCCTCCTGGCTAATTAAAGTGCAGGGTCAGAGCAGCTAGGGCTGGCAGTGGTGTGCTCATCCCAGGGATGAGGCATCTCAGAAGGGTCACCTTTGGGGAGGGAACCTTTAAAAACATATGGGAGGAAAATGCTACTTGGGAGATTTTTGACACCTTGAGTTTCTAAACAGGCGCTTGAATATGAGGAGAAATTGCTGCAGTGAGGTTTTCTTCTTCTTCCTAAAATCCTTTGCCACAAAATTTTGCAGTACAAAGCATTTTTTTAAGTGGAGGGAGGGGGAAGGGAGGGAAGTATTAAAGATAAGGATTATATTGAGGGAAGTGGCTAACTCTGGAGCCAAGCAGCGTGACCAGATTGAGGTAGAAGAGCAGAGACTGATTTCTGATGTGGTATAATTTAACTTCAGACCATGACTATCACTCCCAGTTTTACACACTGTAATGAATGCAGGCATGCGGCAAGAACAGTTTGGGAGCATCTGATACATGAAAGCATGAATATGATATTAGGAGCTTTTAATTGCTGGATTTTTGGTGTCTCAGGCCCTTTTTTATTTCCACTGTTTTTATTCTTTCTTAAGAAGCTGTAAAGGTTCTCCTTAGCTCTACAGAGTGTGTTGGACATGGAAACGTAGAAACCAACTGAATTGTTTCTATACTTTATGCTAGTAAATAATTTGTTTTGCATCAGAGTAGCTTTTATAATCCATCTCCCTAATTAAGGTACTTCAAGCACTCTTCTAAACACAGTGTATTTTGGCCTGGATTCAAGTTCTGCTCAGTGCAGAGGAAGGGTACCAGGAAGCTGATAATGGGTCTCAGACTCACAAACCTTGTCTGCTCCAGTCTTGATTTCAATTAGAGGGTGGCTCCAAGTTGCCCCCAGTTCTTCTGTGGTCTCCTAGACTCTCAACTAGTGGGAAACTAAGAAAATGGAGATTTCTATCCATTACATACATCGTGACTGTGTCTGTGACAGCTGTGTTTTCCCAGCTGGGACCATACTCTGTTAGTGATTGGGATGAGTGGGAAGAAAATGGGACCCTTCTTTAATATATCCCTAATTCACCATTCTATCTGTCTTCTCTTGGCAATGTCTGTTAGCCCCCAACACCCTATTCCTGAGATGAGCAGATATTGCTCATCCCAGACTTCCACATTTACAATGAAATAATTACAAATGGTAGGAAAATTCAGTCAGAATGCTGTAGAATTTTTCTTGAGATGTATTTCTGAAGGAATTATTTCATTAAAAGCAGAGAAAAAAAGTGATAGCTTCACTGAATTCAAATTGAGATCTTTGATGTATTGACACTCTTGGTATATTTCTGTTAAAAGTGTAAGTTCAGCTGTAACTATTTTCGCCAGAAAAATATTTGAGATGCAGTTTTGGGGAGACAGATACCAATCTTGGGACTGGGAGAAGATGTGTTTATTAAAAAAATGCTTGTTAAAAAAAATCCATAGATCAGTTCTAAATACTGTTGGTATCTTTAAATACCATATTAACCTATAAAAGAAGAAGAGAGAGAACCTGCTATTCTTGCTGAAGTGAGATCAAGTGTATGCAGGATGCCCTTTTGTAGCTTGTTGGCTGGGACTTGAGACATTTAAATTCATCTGCGAAGGATTCTTTCCAAAAGAAGGTTTCAACTTGGGCAGCTCTGGAAGGTGTGCTGGGGATGTGAAATCATGAAATTACTAAAAGAAAATCTTCCTGCTGGAACAGTCAAGGACAAACCTGAAGTGGAAGAGAATTGAATCAGATTTTTTTTTGTAAATTATACTCCCAGTCTACTTAAGCAGGAAGTTTTACGGATGTGAGAAAAAATAACTCCTTCAGCTTGATATCTTCTATTCCTGGGATAGCTGGTTAGTGCTTTATTGTGAATGTGTTTATGTTTTTATGACTTGTGAGGAGATTTAAAACTTTGATCTAGTTTAGCAAAATAAAATCATAGCTGGAACACTTGAGGAAGGTACAGGGAGGCCACGAGGGAACTTTGTCAGCACTAGTGGGTCTGCTGGAGAGCATCCCCACATAGTTTGCACAAAGAGCAGCTTTTCTGGCAGTGAAACTTCCAAACAAACATCTCTTTCTGATCTCCAGAAGTCTTCTTTTGGATAGGGTTTCCAAGTGTCTCTTGGTAAAATTTCCCAACACACCGAAGCAAAAACATCTGGTTTTCTGATGGAATTTATTCTGTCTCTAAATACTGATATTATCCTTGCCAGAGACACCTTACACTGAGCCTCAAAAAAAAGCATGCATCAAAATACTCTGGGTTTTTTTGCTTTCTTATATAAAGTAAATGAAGGGTATTTACTATAAAATAAATCAGGAGAAGATGCTTTCAGTGCTGTAGTACCCAGTTCTCTACCATCAATATTCACAGGATGATATCCAAGTCTAAAATTCAAAGGTTAATGAAAAATAGGATCTTAATAAAAGTGGTTTTTTCGTATTTGTTTGGGGATTTTTTTTCAAGTTGCAGTTATTACTTTGTAAAAGCCGTTAAAAGGGTCTTGTAACTGTGCTCTTTGTTGGAGAAGGATTTCATGTCTAAAAATATTGTTGCCTTCAGAATACTGTGAAATTCAGGGGCAAGTTATTTTAATAAGGCAGTGCTAGAAGTTGTGGGTAGGATCACAATGGTAGAATCACAACGTAAAAGCAATGTTTTCCTTTATATGACCGATGCAGAAATCTCAGCTTCTCTGGGGAGATGCTGGGAATTATGTGGATGGTGAGATTAATGTGTTACTAAAGTGTTTAACAGCAAGAACAGCTACCACGTTAGCTCTCTAATACGTTAGTAATACTCCACATTTCTGAGTTGTATAACCACTTTCTTTAAAGATTTGTTGTAGTTAGGCTGCCTTCAACTTTAGCTGCCTTGAGAAATGGAGAAACAGGGAAGTTGAATGATTGAGGTGAGATTGGGGGTCCTGTGAGAAACAGTAGAAGACACCAGTCTCATGCCTTGGAAAATGCCACTGAACAATAGAGCAATTTTAGTAAAGAGACTTTCTGGTACAGGAGAGATGTTGTTGTGCAGGAAGAACCTGAAGATGGTTCTTAAAGGAAGGGTTAACAGGAGAGTCATTTTGTAGACAACATAAAATTTGGCTTGCATTGATGGCTTTTTCACTTGGAAAGTTCTTTCTTTCTGCAGGGGAAATCACAATAGTTGAGAGTGGGAATAAAGGAGATTTCTTACCCATTCTCCTCCAACTGACCCCAGGCTTCACAGTTTATATATTCTGCTCTTTCCTCTCGCTTGCTCCATTAGCTGCCCCTGCCAACTCTGATGCCAGTAGTTAAAATGCTTCCAGTTTGGGTTTTTCACAAGTTTTACTTCAAAGTTTTGTCTCACTCATGGAGACTTCAGTCTCAGATTCCACAAGCTTCTTTATTTATGCATAAAAGCTGCTTCTCAGCGAAAGCACAGACCTGGGCAGAGGCACAGTGACATGTCTAATGTTTCCACTGTCTTGCTGGAGGGGTCAAGCCAGCAGAGCAGAAGCAACGCACTTCACACAGGGCCCGGGCAATGCAGGGGAAAGCTCAGGCTTGTGTTGATTTGCAGGCACTGATTAACAGCACTACTATCCCAAGTCTCTTGCTGTGTTGTGTCTTGCTTGCTTGTCTTTTAAGTGAGGCCCAAAAACATCATGTACTTGCACAACCTTGGTAATTATCCCGACTACCTTGGCTCTTACCTCCCAAGCCAAGGCTGCCAATTTCTTTTTTCTTCCTGGCCAAACAGATTTGCCTCTTAAGTCCTCTTAATTGGCTTTTTGGGATAACTGAAGCTTACCTATTCTGCCTGGCCAATTTGCTAACAAGGCTCAGCTGCCTTTTCTGGGCCTTGACAGTCTGGAGAAGGATTTTCAGGACCTGACTAAGCTCAGAGGCTTAGGAATAGCTGCCAGCATCTAAGGGTTGCTGTTGGTGGCTTCATCTCTCCTGTGAAGAGGCTTCTTGTGCATGTCCAAAATGGGAATTTTTCTCATTGAAAAAATGTAGGTGAGTGTTTCTTCACCATCCCCTAAACATCTTCTTCCTTTCCTTCCGTCCTCACAAAGCTATGCAAGTGGTGTATGCTGTGGAAAATAATGACCCTGTATTTTACTGCTACTTTTTATCCATGTATATTATGTCAGGTATATTGGAGGTAATGGGATTTATAATACTGTTATGGTTCTGATAGTTGGCCATATCTATAGCTAATCTTATTTTTTTCTCTGAGCCCCCCCTGTCCTTTGCTGCACTCTGATTTGATGTTTTCTTTTAATGTAGTGATATCAATCTCTAGAAGGCAATGTGCTGTCGCAATTAGAGTTATTAGATGGCACTATATGTAAAAAGAGGCCAAAGTGACTTGATAGTTCTTTTTTTTTTTTTTGTAGCTATAGACTCATTAGAGCCTCATACACTTGTGGCAGGCAGGCCAGAGCACACCTCATTAGTGTTTAGTATGAGAAAATCCTGGCATGAAGCACCAAAGGTTAGTTACAGATGTATTTCATGATAGATCTAAAGCTCTGTATTTTAACACTTCCTCTAAAGTGAAGCTACTGAACCATGGCTCTGTATTGCAGTACATTAAAATGCAATCATAATTACCATCATTATGAAAACATCTCCTCGTAGCTCTTGCAATACTTGCTTCAAACATATATTAAGGGGGAGTATATTTGGGACACAATCTGCAGAATTGGGAGATGAAGGCTAGGAAAGCAATAGTACATTTATGGACAGCAGAAGAGATGTTCTTTGCTGACTGAATCCTACTGCAAACTGCCATCGCTCAGAAAAGGTCTAATTCAGCTCTTGCTAGTCAGAGGTTTCCTATGGTCGTCCCTGGAAACAGCACTCAGTGAGTCACAGTGGTCCTTTTTTTTTTATTGTGCAGGTCTGATGTAGAATTGACTAAATAAATGAGGTTTGTGTAGGTGCTTGCTTACCCAGTACTCCCTCACACAAGATTTCTGCTTTTGGTAGTTTTGAAGTGACAAAGAGAAAGGTGTTTTAGCTGAAAAATAGAAGTCATTAAAAGTTAGGTTTGTATTTCCAGCCTCACCATGCAAGCAGGGGAGAAAATATTTCTTCTGCGTAACATGTAACCCACAGGATTTGGTTCGAAGAGTGGTATTAGCCTGGAGACAAAAGAAGGATTAGAAATAAAATAAGCAGACTTTCAACCACCCTGAACTTGGTGGGATATAGAAGACGCCTTGCAGTAAGAAAACTCCTTGATCTACCATTTCCACAACTACTGCAGCCTTGAGAAGCCATTATATTGAGTAGAGAAAACAAAAATAGGGTATGTCTCTCCATCCTAAGCAGCAGTAAGGTTTCCTGCAATGTGCTTCTTAGCAGGGCGAGCAGTTTGATAAGGATCAACATCTGATCCTTAGAATTCAGTGGAAAACTTGCTGACGTGTGTATGCCTTAGAGTTTGTTGCTTGTTCGTAGCCTCCAGGAGGCATATGAGCAGAAAACCAGTCAGTTGGGTAATTGTGGTAATTAAAAGAGATGTAAACTTTCAAAGTAGCTGACACTTAGTCATTACACCAAGCTGTCATGCTTGACTGAGCTAACGTTAATTCCAATATCCCATTATATCTAGCTGATATCAGTTTAAAACATAGCTGCTGTGTTTCTTTAACAACTTGCAGCTACAGTCATAAAAGTATTGATTCTAGTGTGCATTTGACAGATGTGAGATGTAGTTAAGAGAAATTGTGCCATAGATATTCTTTTACTTCAACTGCTTTATGCTGTATGGATTCCAGATACATCCTTCTGGATTTCACTGGTGAGCTCTTGAGAAATCCGCCTGAGAGGTACAAGACTGAGGAAACACCTTCTTTTGGGCTGCATTCTTAGTATCTTACGCATAGATCTCTTTGATTTTGATACCTGATAACAGAGGTGATGGAGAATGGGAGAAAAAGCAGGTTTTTAGTCAACTTCACCGTTTTCTATGAGCCTTCACCATAGCCTAAGTTATAGACCTCAGCCAAAGTGAAGTCTTCTAATTCACTTCAGCAGACTTTGATGGAGGGGCTGAGCACTGAAGTTTTCTATTCCTCAGGAATTATCTACATATTTAAGAGTTGTTTTATTTTGTCTGTCTTTCTGGCATCAAATTGATTTCCCAAAAGTGAATTATTACTTTTGAGACCTTATTAGATACTAGAACTCCAGCTAATGGAAGCAGCTGGGAGATGTAAGGGATCTATAGAAAATTCTCGCTTGCAGGACAAAGTCTGTGAAAGTGGCACATGGGTTGCTCATACCTGGCTGTTCTTACAGGTGACTAAAAGATATGAAGTTTCCATGTTTAACCCTCAAATGACTTTTATTTTCTTTTCTTAAGTATGCCATCCTTTGCTGCCTTGTAAGTTAAAATAAGATTTTTATTAGACAGTACACTCACTTCTGTCTTTTCAGCATGCAGTTCTCAATCAATACATGTGTCCACGCTGAAGCAAAAGGAAATTACTGGTTGTTGTCCTAAGATAAGAAAACATAAGAAAAGAAAAACAATATTTTCTTTTCTTTTAAAAATAAAAATACAGCAATGAAAAACCCAATAAGCCTAATTACTTTTATCTCTACCTTTAACATCCTGTGCTAGCTTATAGCATGGCAGGAAAAAAATAAGGAGCAGGGCCATGAACTTGCTTGCATTAGAAGTGGGAATAGTGAAATGAAATGGCAGAAGAATTATTCATAGATGTATTTCTCTGTTTGGCTCTGAGGGCTTTCACAGAGACAGACATGCTGGCATTATGAAAAAAAGGCCAAAGTTCAACACTATCTAAAGATTCAAAAGCTGTCATCAGATCAATGTATGCCTCACAGTGTAGCTTACTAAAATCTTTTCACAGTTAATATCCTCAAGGACAAGATATACTCTGATTTAGCTCTTCCCAGAGATATTTTTGATTGGTTTGGAAAGCAATATTTTAAAATGGGGGTGAGGGAGGGTGGTGTGGAGTTTTAGTTTTAAAGATCTGCAAATCACAGCATCAATCAGCTGTGGGGATGGAGACTTGCTTTATAATATGAATTTTGAATCTTCCGTTTTATGCATAATTGGGAATTGTTTTATTCAGTTGATGAAAATCAGTCTGCCTTCCAAAATGTTTCAGGAGTTGTGGGTTTTTTTTGGGTTAGTGCCTTCTTCTGTTGATTTAGAGGGATCTGGGGACTTTTTCCTTTTTTTTTTTTTTTTTTTTTATTTTTCAACCTTTGCATTTGATTCATATGCAGACAGACCCTTAACACCATGTAAACAGATTAGGTAACAAATCTTATTAAAAACTGCATGGAGACAATAATCTAGTAGTTCAGCATTCCTGTGCTGAGGCATTGTTGTGGAGATCAACAACTCCCCCCAACCCCCAAACTGATTGACACAGAAAATGAAAATGGTAGATAAATGTTCCTGCTAGTTTAAATAAAGAGGTGTACAGGCTTTTGGCATGCATCCCACAGGCTATTTAATAAGATTTGTGCGTAAGGATCCCACACAGATCTTACCCCCTGATGGGCAAATAGACATGCTACATGGCTACTTTTAAATGCAGAAGTCTAAGAGGCCTAATACTTATTTCTTTATTCAGTCAGCAGTGCCATTATTATTACAGAAGAAAGGGAACTTACATTTTTAAAAGCCCTAGTCTTCCCCCACAGCCCTACCCTGGCAGTGGTAGCTCTGATGAATCACATGTGAGGAATTACTGACAGAGGAGTACCTGCTTTAAAACATGTCAGGAAAAGACTTATGGAGATGCTTTTGGCCAGGAGACCCTACAAAGATCTCTAAAGTAGCAGGCAGCCATTGCAGGTCAGAGTTTTCTTTATTTTGCTCTTGGTCTGATGGGAGATTTGGTCAGAAGTCAGATTCAAGGTACACTGGTAATTGACTCAATTCATGAAGCAGAGTATTTAAAAGGTCAAGGTCCTGGCTGACCTGTCCTTGGCTCAAAAAGGGGAAGCGATGCTCTGAATTCAGTTTCAAGTGTTTTATGGTGTAGCCTTGAGGATGGAACTAACCAGGGACAGGACTTGAGCACAGAAATGGCTGCTGATAGTGGGAGAGCTGTTTGTACGGGCAGTGGCACCCATTTTTATTTCTGAATTTATCTCCTGGAATGTTCCTACGTGTACCTTGCTTGGTTTGGTCCCATAGCTGATAACTTTATCATTTTACATTGAAAATAAAAGGATAGTATGTTTGTTCTACATCAGCTGGAGGAAGCCATTTTTCTCCAATGGTTCTGGCTCAAAAGATGTAGTGGAGAAGGTATCTCGTAACTGGAGTGTCTGGAAGATACATCCAGTGTACACAGCTGAACTCCCGCACAAAGAATCTGAAAGAGTGGGTCTTGTACAACAATCTTGTTAACCAGTTAGGATACTGGTGGACTGTTATATCGGGACTGGGCAAGCCAGATTTGCAGAGCTATCATTTATAATGTGAAATGCAGAAACAAGGTGCAGCTTAAAGGAAACAGTAGGAGAAAACTCGTTTCTCTTCTCTTCATATATATCAGTATATGGCCTATGTGGAACAAATCAACATTGATCTTTCTGCCTCTGTTCTGAAGTGGATTCCATCTGCCTTTTGGTAAGATGTGAAATTCCTAAATACTCAATGGTGTAAATGACCTTAGAAAGTGTGTTGGTGAGGAAATGAAGCAAATGGTTTTAAGGCTCTGTTTCTTATAGATACATGAAATTGCATTTATTTCACTTAGAAAAACCTTGGAAGCATTTGCTCTATTCTGGCACTGCTGCATATCAGGCACATCCATGGAAGTGATCTGGTTGCACTTTGAGTACTGGCTTTGTTAAATTAACTCAGGACATGGCTTTCTGAGTCTCTGGGGATGTGTTTCTGTCCCTCATCACCAGGTTTGCCCTAGGCTTGAGCTCACAGGAGTGTCAAGCCTACAGCGCTATAGGTTAAAGGAAAAAACAACTTGGTGCTCAGCTCAAAGATGATTAAAATTACAGTCACTTCTCTGAATTCAGCTTCACCTTATTGGTGTAAAGGATGTTTGCCCTCCAGATCCTGGTACTTTTATCAAGTAGGGAGAGCAGAAAAATAAATTTTCTAAAACTCAATAATTTGAACAAAGCTATAATCAACTATAAAAACAAATGTGACCTTGAACACATGGGAATTTTTCATTTAGTGTCTTGTGCAACGATACTGGGCTGATAGTTGTAATTGTTTATCACTCTTTAACATGATCAATACGGTAGCTAACCACAGGTCCCTCTTTCAATACCATTGATTGTAACAGCTCTGATTGACAGTTGCTTTGTGTACATTACAGCTGTAGCAACATATTAACATGACTTCTGAATGGCTGAGGAGATTTAGACTGAAAGGATGCTATTCTTCGCTGATTTGCAGCCCTTACAGTATTCCTGTACTACATAGAGTGTAAATCAGTGGAGAAACTGGCTTAGATGATGAGTTTTTCCTTTACAGAGAAACATGTCCATTTTGGTGTATTTACAGTATAATGCACTTGGCTCCTCTGAGGTTACCTCTAAAGTGAAGTAGGGGTACCATATTGCGACTGAAAATTCAAAAAACCTTATTTGTTCTTTGACCACATTCACTTACAAAGTTATTACTTGCCTTTTCCTTAATGACTGAGTCAGAACAAGTGCACAAACATTTGAAATGCAGTGCTGGCAAACTCCCTTTCATCAGACAGCAGTTCACTGCATGTACCTTACTTGTATACGCTGGGTGTTGCTTACTTGCCCTTGGAGAATTATTCCCATGGGTTAGCTGTAAGCCCTCCTGCCCAGATTGCCATCCTGCAGCCTGAATATCCTGAAACAGACCAAGGACCAGTTAAATTTGCTTTGAGCTATTTCAGTCTGCAGTTGGGCAAAGCACTCTCAAGGGACCTGTCTAGTGGCAGGGCCTTGCAAACAGCTTGTTTTTATGGCAGTGCTCAGCCTGTGACACACACAAGGGCAGGAGTTTGATAGTTGAAGATGACCAAATTTGCTTCATCTGCTTTGATCTGGGAGCAGATTCAACTTTTGTTTTCCCCAGGATCACAGAGCAGGGTTGTATTCTTGCAGCTTAAAAATTGATTCTATGATTATTATTTTTCTCTTTGATGAATATAAATAGTGGTAGTTAATTCCCTATCAAGATGAAGCTGCCATTATGCACTGACCATTAACTGACCTGAATGAATTGATGGTCATGCTTCGGTTGTTTATCCACAACTGTTAGGTTTCTCCTCGATGTATGCACGATGCTTGTCTAGATCAGTGTGGAGATCTACTAAACAATCTAACACTTCAGGTTATTGAAAGGCCTCGAATCACCATTAAATTATTTTTGTGGAAGTCAGTCTAGAAAAAAAATTACTATCAGAGATTGGAAATAATTGCTCCCCTCTTACTGTGTCCAGTTTCTACACGGTTGGTTTTTGTGCACTGGAGAAATCAAACCAATCAGAATAATGTTGTGGTGCCACTGGCCACAGCATTTGTGCATGCCTGGCACTGCTAGGGCGTGGGTTCATGTAGCCTACATACCCTTCCCATTGACATGGTGATGTTCTTCCCTATCCGTGTGCCAATATAATTTTCAATAGGTCTGCAGGTTTGTCACTGCAAAATGTTACATCTCCCTGAGTGCAGGGAGATGCAGTTCTTGCACCACATGCAGGTGTTAGAAGCTGTAGCAGTGAGGAAATAGCTTACATTTTGTTGGTGCTGTTGCCACCAGTCATGACTGATAATAGAACAAAAAATGAAGCCTGGATTTACCTGCACTGTGGATGTTGATGTAATCATAACCTCATTTTACCATGTCTCTTCAAAACTGATCCATGTCAAAGTTAGAGCCATGGTATTGTGTGGCCCAAAGCATGAAAAAGCAGCTGTCCTACATAAAATGAATTTTGTTTCTGTTTTTCTTTGTTACTCTTACCTCCTCAAATCGTAAATCACGGGCACAGAAACGAAACCTGCCCTTGGCCTTATCTATAGACTCCCACTGACTTGTAGCAAGACGTGGTACAGTGAGACCTCAAGCTAGAGATTTTGCCTTAGTTTTATTTCTCATTCTGAAAAAATATCAAAGCAGGAGGCTAGCAGGAGCTCAGAATTAGAAATTAAGGACCCTAAATAAACTATTTCTGTGCACCTACAACTTAAACAGGTTGTTTTCCTACTTCTATGTTGATGTCTCACATGCTGATTGCCTTGTTAACAAGCTGACCTGATCTCCACTGCTGACTAACTGAGCAAATTAGGATAATGCTGCATGTGTGTTACTTGAAGGACATGCTTTAGTTGGGATTCCCTTCAGCATCTTGTGTCTGTGAAAACCTAAGGAAACTGCTTTATATTTGGTGATTGTGATGATATTTCTGACCTTTTGCACCTCCTTGGATAAGGCACTTGCATTTTGGACTGACTTTCCATGCATGTAAATCACTGTAAGTGGTGCAATGACTTTTTCTTCATTTGCCACAAGGCATTAAGCATTGCACTTTTGTTCCCTACACTACTGAATATGAGTTGGCTAACTACACACACTGTGAGAGCTATTGTATCATGCTGTTAAAACCTAAGGAGCTTTTTATTGGACTTCCATGCTAAATAACTTTAGAGGTACCACCTGCTGTTTTTATATAAATTATAAATATTTTAAAAATACATTGGAAAAAATATTTTAATAGCACAGTTTCCCACTGTGAAATCTAACGCTACGTAAACTTTTGATTACAGCTATTTATCCCTTCCCCCACCAATGACAGTCTGTTTCACAGGATTCGATTACAGCTATTTATTCAGCTCAAATAAAAGATTTCTTTAGATATTTGATCTTGGGGCATTCATTTTTATTTTCTAGGTTTGGTAGGAAACACCCACAAATATGATTTTTGCTGCACTCCTGCAGATAGTGGTTGTTTATGAAACTTGGCATAAAGGCCATCATAAAATAAAATCACTACCATTTCAGAGAGGAGCACAGAGCTTTCCTTGAGTTTGATCTTGCTTAGTTTTACTGCGAGCTGTGAAAGTAGTGGCTCTGCTGCTCAGAACTACACAAATATTGGGAGTGCAGGCAGCAGCCCATCTGGAAGGTCAGGTTCTGCAGGTGATGCACAGTTTTCCCACTGAAACAGAAATCCAGTGGCTCGTGTGTCTGCTGGAGGCTCCCCTGTAAATTAGTCAGGAGGAGCAGCAACATGCCTGATCACCTGAACCCCCTGTGATTCCCTACAGACTTTGTGCTGAACACAAGGTAACACAGCTTCTCCTAAAACCCGTTTCCCTAAGGTGTAAGAGAAGCTGCATGAGCTTGCCCTCGCCGCAGGCAAAGAGCAGGCACCTGGATGGTTGGAGCACATCTACTAGCCTGGTATAACTCGTTAAGCCGCAGGAACTTGACTGTAAGTCTAAAATGCAAGTCACTGCTGTTCCTTAATGATAAAAGAAATGTCCCAAGGTCATGGAGTGTTTCCTGTTTCCCTTTTATGCGGGGGATTTGCCTGTTATCCTTCTGCTAAGGTTTGTTTCAGAACGGTCTCTGATAACTCCTAGGACAAGAGAAGCTGAAAATCTTCCCGCTCGAGGCAAAGGCAGTGAGCGGGCCCTTCCCTGAGTGCAGCTCTGCATGTGGATGAGGACAAGCAGCATCATTTCTCACTGCAGACACGAGGGAGGGGTTGGTGCGTTACCTGCTGTATTGAGCTGTGCTGCCCTGGAGTGAACATTTATGTTGGCGCTTCTGAGAATGTCAGAGTTGGCAAAATGCACTTGGAGTACTCGTAGGAGATGCATAACAGGGTGTGCCATTAAGGGATGGTGCTCTCCTGTGAGAGTGGCTACATGGAGTTGGTGTTCAGTGTTCCTCCTCATAATTAAGACTGAAGTACTGCCCACAGGGCAAAAGTTATTGCCTTTTAAATGAGTTACTTGCCTTTTTAACTTATTTTTCTTATCTAGACAAATTTTCTTCATCTGCTTTTCTTATTAATACTGACTTCAGGATAATCCCTTGTACCTCTTCTAATGAATATGCATATGGTCTTTCATACAACATCGTATTGTGTGCTGTGGTTGGGTATATTTGGTCAACTGCAGTTAATAACAGAGCACCAGCTAGGAAAGAGGATGCCTTGATTCATCATTTCCAATGTGGATCACAGCCTCTAGGTGGAATTCAGCTGGTAGTGAAGTTGGATCATTTCCATGCTGCTGAGACTGGTGGTGAGGACAGTAGGGACCAGTGAAAAACTGGAAGGCAAAGCAAGGCCTACTCTAAATATTTGCTTATCACTGGCCTTTGTAGTCTTGTGAATTCAACAATAAAGGAAGGTAGCTGGGCTTCCAAATAAAAGGCTTTCCTAGAATAGGTAGTTATTTTCTGTACATAACTCGTGACCATCCACTGTGCATGGGTTTACAACACACTGCAGATCAAAGTATTACTTTTTGTGGCCTTGAAACTTCTGCCTGGAGTGACATATCTCAAAATGATGCATTGTAACTTGGATAACTGTTTTGCAATGCAGCACAGAAAAAAAGTAAATTAAAAAACAACTGCAAAACTTGCAAATGTAACAATCCTGCAGATATTATTTCTCTTTGCTTTCCTATTTATTCATACATTTGTAAATGCCAAAATGTCTTTTATCTGCCCTTTCTCAAGGGCAGTTCCCTCGTGTCATATTAATTGAAAATTAAGAATTTACAGTATCGTAATTAAATTCTACCCTTTGAACTCTTGTAGACTGTATCAGCATATTAACAACATCCCACTCAGATCATGAGTGGCAAGAAGTATTTTGAACACCAACTGCTGCAAGATAACATAACAAGCTCTGACAGCTCCCTAATTACCAGACTACCCAGTAGTTAAAAACTCTTTAATACCGTAGCAATTCTCTTCTTTGCACATAAGTCAAAAGGTATAACTAATTTGTCCTTTAATTGATATCTATATTGCTGTTTAAATAAAGGGCACATATTCCCCCAATATGCTTAAGCATTAATTTGTCACCTATGAACTGAATTTGGAAAATAATTGGAATGTCTGTAAAGGCTTCTTTCATTGATTTGTATCCCTTTTACCAGGAAACTTTTACCTCTGATTTGATCATTAGTCATATTAAGTGATTGTCAAATCGTGTAAAGTCATCCTAAGCAAAGCTGAAATTCAAATGCTTTCATACGCATAACAGATTTCCCACCATGTTATACCCCAGTGCTTGTGGCTGAGTAGCAAAATAATAAATAATTATGTCTAAAAAACAAGGTTGCACAGCCACAAAGAGGGCAGGACTATCACCTGAACAACAGCAGAGAGAACAAAGTTGTGCCTACGGTATGACACCCTTTTCCAGTCTGCAGGCCAGCAAGATTATACTGGTGGCTCATCAGGAGCTTAATGCCAGTGCCAAGGAGTGAGCAATGGCACTGCTGAACACAGATACCCCAAACCCCACTGAAACTGCCCACCCCAACTACCCAATATGCATTGCTGCTTCCTGACTTTTCCTGTTGGTGGCTATAATTTAGGAAAAAAAGAGGTTCTGGTGTCTTGCCAGTTTGGAAGGAAGAATGGCAAGGTGCTGTGGAAGCTACTGTAACTATATTTTCAGCACAGGCACAAAAAGTGAATTCTGGAGGTGTCTGAAGGTGCAAGAGGGTAAAATCAGGATGTTCTGCTCTTAGGAGTGTGGTTATCTCCAGAAGAGACAAGGACATCTGGAAGAGTTGAGCAGGACTGCTGTGCAGCCTCTCTGAAGGAGGCAGCGTGCAGAGATCAATACATGTGTCTGCCTGAAAAGCTGCTGAAGGAATGCACATCTCTCCCAGGGCTGTTAATGAATATGCTGTGGGTTTCTGAACAACTTCTGGCTTTGTGTTCTTCGGTACTTTTGATCGTGTCTTGATTGAAGTCTGTCTTTAAAATGCAGCCAGAGGAGATGGAAGATCACTAATGAGGCTGGTTTAGGGGGACATTCCTCATGCTGTGTAAATACCCGTCAGGGATCGTACTATAGGAAAAGATGGTAAATGCTAGTTTCATTTCTACTTTTTCTCTTTTGTTCAGTAGTTGGCATGAATTTAATAGTAATGTTGACTTTTGTCCATGTAAATACAACGTTTTGATGAAGAAGACTAAGATTACCTACATTATTTAGGTACCTAAAGATGCAGGCAAATGCTTCTGAGAACATCGCTCTGCCTCACTCATGTCAGTGCTCCAGCAAAAGCAGAGGTTCAAAAAAATTCACATCTTAGGTGTACCTTAAGTTACCTCTGACTTTAAAACCACTCCATCCTTCCCTGCGGCCTTTCATGATGCAGAAAACATTTTCAATTGTTTATATGAATCGTCTCCCTTCAATAATACTATATGCTTTGCATGTGTTCTTTTAAAGTATTGCCACTGAATTCAAACTGTTTGCATTGTGTGTCTGTGAATGGCACTGCAGATCTATGCTCTTACAGAACATACACAGATTTGAGTTCTTTAAAGCACAAAAAAGGGCTCAAGATGTTTTTCAAAACTTTTTTTTTTTTTTGTCATGCTTCAGTTTCTCAAAATGGTATGGCAGGCTGTTATCAATCTAGCTAAGAAAAGCCTCCCCATAGCGGAAAAATAACAGACTACCCAGAAGAAGAATATGGTGACCTGTATGTAAGTTATTGGAGATAAACATTAGTTAAAACTTTAAACTATTTTGGCAACCATTTTTCATTTGTAAGTAATTTATGGGTCATTCTTTTAATTCTGTGAGGACTCAAGTCAGGACTGTAGCATTATGGAAAAATATAATTGATGAGACAGAAAAAAAATCAACACTATGGCTTTATGTAATATCCGTCATAAAAATATTTTTAACAAGCTGCTTTGCTAGTAAGGGATACCTTTGTACACTTCCTTTTCGACTGGAAAGTGATAGAAAATGCCAACGCAATGTGAAAGAAGAATGATTGGCTGTCTTTGAAATTTAGGTAAACATTCACTCACACTGAACAGCAAAATTTATTCATGAGTGAACCAAAAAAGCTTAAATACAGAACTGGTGTAGATGACACTGTGGAGAGGAAGAGTGGATGCTCCCTCAAATAACAGACTTACATATTTATATTCTGGGAGGAATGTTATCCCAAAGGGGCACTGAATATAGCCATGTATGTTAATATACAGCTTATTGCAAACAGTGTATACATTGTGCCACTCCACTGGTCTAGTGATAGAAAATCTAATGAAAGTCATCTCCATATCTTGGGAAGAAGGAATTTTTCTATGTAGATCGTGGCAGAAAGTTTATTATTGATTTGGTTTTCCTACTACTTCTGTGTTTGCTTTGGACACTTTCAAAGTTCCTTTCCTTCTGTATGGCATTGTGTGTCATGTGAAAGATAAATTGTCTTTATGCCTTTGTGGCGTGACAAGTTGGTCATGGCACATCAAAATAACTCTCATCGGAGAAAAGCAGTAGAACCAGGTAGAGGGAGGGAAGTTAGGAGATATCACTTCAAGTTTCGTCAGGGAAAGTTTAGACTTGATGTTGGGAAAAAGTTCTTCACTGAAAGGGTGATTGGCCATTGGAATGGGCTGCCCAGGGAGAGGGTGGAGTTGCCGACCCTGGAGGTGTTTAAGGGGAGACTGGATGAGGCACTGAGTGCCATGGTTTAGATGATGGTGTTAGTGTTAGTGTTGGGTTATAGGTTGGACTCGATCTCGGAGGTCCTTTCCAACCTTATGATACTGTGAAACTGGTTTAATGAAAAACACAATTCTCACTGCTTTTCTGAATGCAACAACCTGGCTTTTTGTATCGACTGCTAAAATGTGCTGTAATCATCTAAAAGGCACCTCTAGACAGAAATCTATTTTTTGTTCCTCTTCTGTGTTGTATTAAGCGAGCTCTTTTGTAATGTTACTTTTTATAGCCTATAATCATGGTAATTATGTTTTGTTGAATCTTTCACAGTAGTCTAACATTTAGTAACATTTATCTCACTGTGCTGGGACTTGAAATCTTCCCTGCCATCAGATGCTAATACGGTTATATTATTGTGGCAATATGGGAGCTAAACCTAAGTGCAGTTGTTACTTGTTACCGTTGTTACCTTTGGCAAATTACTTCTGGTTATTATGAGCAGCTGAAATCAGAAGGTCAGTGTTAAGCAAACCGTGAAGAAGATATGAGCAATAGATATGGTTAAATATCCATACAAACCACATAGTTATTGGGATTGCTAATGTATTGGTCAGCATCCAGCAATCAACAGGGCTTGTTTTCAGCATTGTGCTCATTGCAATGATTATTTCTTGTTGAAGAACCCCTCGTGTGCTTTTTCAACAGAATGCACATGTGTCCAAAGCTAACTCAACCAGATAAATTCTCCTCAATGTTAATATTAGTGTAGTCCTGCCAGCTTATTGCTATAAATGCGGGACTATAGAGCATCCTAGTATCATCAGATCAATATAAGGAATTATCTCAAAGGAAAGAAGTTAGGACAATTAATGCTGTAGTTTCTGTAACTTACTCTGGGCAAGGGAAATGCATCTCCCTTTCTCTCCCTGTCATCTGTGCAGTTGCTTTCCCACTTTATGACTGATCTTGTGCTCTGTGCTGTAAACCATCACCATTAAACTCAATTGAAGCACTTCAAGACAACAGCAGAACTTACACCAACTATTAATTTCTCATTATGTTCCTCCAGCCTGCCCTGCTGTCATCATTCCGAGGCAAAATCCTCAGCTGGCAAAAATCAGCTGAGTAGTTTGTGTCAGCTAGGAGGTACACCACAATAAATGTACTTTTATAAAATGTCTGTCAGGTGCTTGAGCTGATTGTTCAGAAGTCACAGGTCTTGGACTGTCAGTGGAAGACGCAGGATCCATCCCAGTTCGTCTGCTACTCATAGCTCAGTAAGTTACAGCATGGACCTTAATGTTTTTTATGTTCCAGTCAAGCTGGAATAAGATTGATGAGATGACTGATATCCGAATAAAAGCATTTCTGTTGCTTCTTTTTCTCTTCCTTGTACAACCTTTTCTCTCGTGCTCATTAGCTAGGAAATGTAGTCACTACAGTCTCTGCTCTAAGTTAAATCCCGTGATGTCCCTTGCACACTTAGCAGAGAGATATTGCTTCAGCAAGAGAGCAATGTAAGAGATAATATTTCTGCTTGAAATAGGATGACACAACAGTGGTTCAGAACAGTATCATTTTGAGCTTTTGTGGGGTTAGTGTGCCAGAATTGAAAGGCATTTGAAGTCAAATATCTGTATTCCCACGTGGACACAACAAGTTCATGGTGCACTCCAGGAAGGCTGTCCAGGGGGCAGTTCCTCTTCATCTTGCAGAGTAGGGCTGACTTGCTCTTATAGCAGCAGAAAAACTCAGAGGGCTGACCTGACATCTTGTGTGATTGTAAAAGATCTTTAAACTACCATAAAGGTAAATGGGTTTCAGTGAAGGGAGGTTACTGTGGGTGGCACGCGCCACATCATAAGCATTCGAGAGCGAGAACCGGAGAGAAGTGTCTCATTGCCTCTTGCAGCTCCTTCCAGGCATCAGTTGACATGAGTTGGGGTGGTTCAGCTTGGAAAAGAGATGACTCTGAGGAGACATTATTGTGACTTTTCAATATTTAAAGAGGGCTTATAAGAAAGATGAGGAAAAACTTTTTAACAGGACCTACAGTGATAAGCCAAGGCCTAATGGCTTTAAACTAAAAGAACAGAAGTTTAGAATAGGTATTAGGAAGAAATTTTTTTTTTGCTGAGGGTGGTGAAGCACTGGAACAGGTTACCCAGAATGATGACGGGTGCCCCATCCCTGGAAACTTTCAGGGTCAGGTTGGATGGGGCTCTAAGCGACCTGATCTAGTTGAAGATGTCTCTGCTCATTGCAAGGGGTGTGAACTAGGTAACCTTCATGGTCCCTTCCAATCTAAACCATTCTATGATCTCTTCACCAAAAGCTTCCTCCATTTCCAGGTTTTCTTGAACTTCTCATCCTTTCTGTCTGGAGGCACCACCACTTCTCTTCGTGGGTTTCGGTTTCAACTCGATGAGTAGAAAGAAGGCAAACTTCATGCTCCCTGAAGCTACCACTGGAATTTGTGACATGCTGGCAGCAAGATGATCTTTGCAGTAGAACTCTAAGAAAATAGAGCAGAGTGAGACCTGAGATGCAGCGTGACCATGTTTTTTTTTTGTAAGGACATTGTTCTGATAGCCCTGTTGCTGCTTTCAAGAAGAGCCTGATGTTGCCTTCCTAAATACAACTTTCTTTCCCATAGAACAGCTGGCTTGGCGCAAAATGCCCTAATAATCTGTTTGCTCAAATTTAAAAAAAGAACAATGATGTACACAGCATCTGCTTGCGGAGTTTTGTGCTGCAACAAATTTGTAACATAAGTAAGGTTGTTACTGATTTGTAGAGCTATTGGAGTTTCTGTGCCCTCCCACCACTCTGCTTCAGTGCTTCTGACAAGCAATTGGTTCTCAGGTCCCGGAGCAGGAACAAGCAAGACAAGTCCAATACAGAAATTGAGCATTACTGTAAGGCTTGGGCAAAATTCAAGTTCTTGTGTCTCTTGCAACTCTGAAAGCTCACCCAGCTAGCTGGTTCTGGGGATACCTAAATGCTTTTATCACCAGCATGCCTCAAGTGACTGGGTAAAATGTACCAGTACTTATGGAAGCAGAGTCCAGGATCCAGGGCTTCTATCTTTCCAGAGGTAATTATCAGCTTTCTTGTTACCTCTGCTATCCAGCAGCGTGGGCTTCTCTGTCTATTAATTAACGACCAGGGTGCTCAGCAGAAGTGGATGATGAGGGCATCTGTGCCTCTGCTTCACTTGTTGAATACTTTAGCTGCAAAACTTGCATGCTATAAAAAGGAAATCTCCAGCACTATCAACTACATTTTAAAGGGCTGATCAGAGCCCGTATTTTGAAAGAATGGCTGTAGATGCTTGTATTCAGAAATAGTCCTGTGTGAGATCTTCCTGCAGGAATGGGCTGGGATTACGGCATTTGGTGAGTGGGGGTTAAATCTCACATCTGACCAACATCTGGTCATAGCTTGCTAAACAATAGCACAGATTTTGGATGCTCTGTGCTTCGGGCATGGGATGTTTCATCGTCATTTGGAGACACTGTAGAAGTACAGGAGTTATAGCAAAGCCCTTTGGTTCTACATCTGCTCAGAAAATTAAAATATTCTTACATTTTATGCGTTCAAGAAATTCTTCCTCATTTCACACTTTCTAATTTTGCTTTTAAAAACACCTGAACAATGTTAAGTACCTATGTTTCAGTGAAGGACGAATGCAAGTTGTAGCATCAACCATAATTATTTGCTTGTTTTGCTTGAAATGCCATTTTTAGCCAGTTTTGCACATTTTAGAAGTGCCATGCCAAATCACCCATGGAACATACAAATCATCTCAATTGTTAAATTCATTAACGTAACAAACTGTGGACTAAAAGCCACATTTAAAGCATGCGTCCTAAATAGTATTCTCATTATGTGGAATCAGATTAGTCCCTAATCAAATTTGACTTGGAGCTTGGAGCAAAAGGTAATGGAGTATGACCCCTGATGTAAAATAAGGATAGGTGAAGTAAGTATCTAGCACCATGATACCTCCATTTTGTGCTGTGCCAGCTAATTCCATCCTTTTGGAGCCATTTTCATTATTTTGTAAACAGATTTGTACTTGTTTACCTCCTTACCTCAGCTTCTCACGCACACATGACATCTGCTAAGATATTTACAGACATTCTTCCCAGCGGCTTGATGGTTTTGCACATTCATGTCACTGATGTAACTTTAATAGCATGGACCAATAATAATTATCAAGTCTATTACTGTTATGCCAACAGACTGAGCATTGATGGGACACCGTGGTTTGAGACACAGTACAGACAGAACAGGACAAAGTCTCTGCTTCAAAAAGTTTGCTATATAAATAGAAAAGGCAGAAGAGGGTAGAACATGCAAAGGGAAGAGGGGGGAGAACCTAAATGGAGACAAATATCACAATCAATTACTTCCATCCCTGAAAGTTATAAAGAGACAGAGAGACTGAGAGATGGGTAGTTGGCAAATGAAAGAGTTACCTATGGCATTGCATGAATTGGTACAGTTTCAAAGGATGTTGTAAGAAAGCATCCTTTGAAAAAGAAAAAACAGCTTTTCAAAAAGGAAGGATTTAAAAAAAAAAAAGTAGAAAACATCAACACAAACCAGTCTTGCGTATGCAGGTACTTTACAATAGCCTGAGAGAGAGACTGAAAAAGATAGACCATAGTTATATTATGCATTGGGACAGTGGAGTTTTCCAGGGAATTCCAAGCATATCTAAAAAATGTTGCTTAAGGAAGATTTAGGAAAGCATATTTCCCCCTTAAGTAATACTTTGCCATCTTGAGATAGGCAACATGAGCCCTTTTCCCCATTTGCTGAGCAGCTGAAACTTCAACACAGGTTGCTCACCACCAGCGCTAACCCGGTTTAAGGAGACTCCACTAGAGTAGGAGGGGTGTGTTTTCCTCTGCCTGCTCCAGTCTGAGCTCAGAGAACAGACTCTGGTGTGTGCTCAATTTCCAACCAATCGAAACAAGAGCATCCATGTGGGCAGCGCATAAATTCCACCTCAAAGTTGTGTACACCAAACCTAGGAGGTAGGATAGTGCACACTTAAGTCCCCTAGTAAACCCACTGAGATTTCCTATTTTATTTTATGAAGGAATATTCAGCGTGTATTAATAAAACCAACATCTGTCTTTATGGCTATTATAAAGTACCTGCATACGCAAGACTGGTTTGTGTTGATGTTTTCTACTTTTTTTTTTTAAAAATCCTTCCTTTTTGAAAAGCTGTTTTTTCTTTTTCAAAGGATGCTTTCTTACAACATCCTTTGAAACTGTACCATTTCATGCAATGCCATAGGTAACTCTTTCATTTGCCAACTACCCATTGGCTAATTAAAACTGTAGCTGTTCGTGTGATAAATGAATGCTGTGTTCTGAGTTGGTTTAGCTCTTTAGTTGTGTAAAAGTAGTAAGAAAGAAGAATGGGCTGCATTTACAAAGAAGAAGAAAAACAAGAATAGCTAATATATTTTTTAAAAAACCCATCCTTCTGATATTCAGAAAGCCCAAAGAAGGACTGTCAGGTCTTTGAAAAGCAAGAGAAAAATACTTTTAAAAAAGTATGGTCAAGGACATGAGGTGAGGTTACTGCAAAGCAATTTAGCAGATAAGAGCATGTGTGATGGTGCTGAGGTCATTGCAAGCCTGCTCATGTGCTGTTAGTAGGCTGATTTGTGATAGAGTTTTAGACACCTAATATTTGTTGCTGTCCATCTACAGCATTTAATGCTGTATCAGCATCCTATGTATAATGTCCTGCAGTAGGGTAATATAAGGTCCCTTATTCTCTCTACTTACTAAAATCGGCCTGACTGGCAGTGTAAATATCTTCTTATGTATTTGTAAGTGCTCATTCTTATATCTTTTTATAATTTTTGTTATTTTGTGTGACATTGATGACTTCAGTATATAAAAAAATGCTTTCAAAATCTCTTTATTCTGAATGTAGCTTGCACTGTTTAATCAGAACTGCAGTTGCAGCATAAGGTAATGGCTGCATCGTGTGACTAAAAACAATTCCCATGTGGCATTTGGGTTTGGGTGTGCCACAGCTATCACAAAGCCATCATTAGTAACCTGGTGCAGACAGCAACCTTTGCTAATGAAAGGGTAAGAACTGGGCTTGTACATATTACTAGTGACTTTTCATAGCTTACATTTAAAACTAAGATCACTTTTCCTCTTTTCCCTGCAGAATTAAAAAAAAAAAATCATCCATTTGCTTTTCCTCTTTGCAGGCCATTTCTTTTCTTCAATCTTCTCAAAAAAAATGGTGGTTAAAAAAAAGCTACTCAGACCAGACTCTTCAAACAGATCCAGTAAATGAACGGGATTGCTGGCTCTCTTGTGATTCTTCTTTTTAAGCTACAAAAGTTTTAGATTTTTTTCTGGCCTTTTTAAGTAAATGGGAGGTTTGATTTTTGACTTCAATAAGGTCTGCCTTTCTCCTTCTAGAAGAAAATGTGGTTATGTAATTTGAACTGTATCAAAACCTTTCTGCTCGCTAAAATAAAAGAACCTGTTTCTGCCGATTTAGCAATTAACCACAAGTAGTCTTTGTGGTGACTTCTAAAGTGTTATTTGATGTCAGCATCTGGGCAAGAATTTGGCTCCAATAAAGTGCTTCAAATTGAGAACCATAACACAGCATGAGTATGGAAAAATGGTAGGCATAGAAAACATCAAAAATCCAGAGCAAATGTACCTTGGTAGCTACTCCAGTTCTTGAGCAAAACCCAGATTGCACCTGGGATGTCTGGTTTAGTTAACATGCCTGCTAGAAAAACACTGGTGGCTCTCATGCCCCAACCCCCTGTTTTGTTGGCCGTAGAAATATGGTTGTTCTTGCCCAAATCTTCACCCAGTGTACAAGTTGCTGTTTAAATGTATGGAAATTCATGGGAATTAGTTGTGTGCATTGCAAAAGAGGATGCACGGCTCCAAATCCCATCATCAGGGCCTAGAGGGTGGCACAGCTGGAGCGCTAATGCGATTTCATAACAAATATCTGGGCAGCAGTATATACATGAAGCATAAATACTGTCCCTGTAGGCTGACATGCAGTAAGAATTATATCATCAAGTAAGAAAAGCTGCATTTTGAACACAGTTGATCTATTCTGAAGGCACCTTTTTAGGAAACCTTTTGAAAAATAGAAATGTTGTAAGGAAAGGGTTCTCTTCGCATTGTTATCCTTGTCTGAGGTATTAAGAGTATTTTTTGACTGCTTTCTTTAGATTAAACTGATGCTGCCTTTAGATCTGGTCACTACTTTACTGGATAACTAATAAATTGTTTGAAAAATAGGAGCTATCTGGGGAGGAAAGAATTTGGGTCAAAACCTATAAATAGCTTCTGATGAAAAATATAGGAACAAGAGAGAATTCAAAACCATTTCATGGGAAATGCTAAGATGTTTCATTTCAGCACTTTAGTCATTCAACTTATTTTTTTTGCTTCAAATCAGCATTTTTTAGGTTTTTTTTAAAAGAAGCTCTACATACTAAAAAAGGAAACAATCTTTTGTTCAGGAGCTAAATAAACTGAAACCATAATAAAATATTTCAGGTTAAATAAGGCATTTCAGATTCTGCCTATGCTAAATGAGGAGATCTTGTTGTTGAAAAAACGTTATGTATTTTGACCTAAAATTATTTCCTTCTCAAACTCTGAATTGGCTTGGGAAACAGAAACAGCTATGTTTTCTCTCTCCCTTCTCCCTGTTCCAGCATTCTTGAAGCGTTACATTTCCTAAACAGACTTTTCAAGAGTGGACAGTCTTTCCTGGAAGCAAATCTGTCTTTGACTAGCAAGTGAATTTCTTCTGCTGAAATATTTTGCATGTGTGTTCTTCCTGAGACAGATTCTGTTGCTGCAAAATGCTTTGCATTTTGCTTGGACATTCATTATTATGGCAAATGTATGATTTAAAATCTTGTAGTATTCTGCAAGCAGGGAAAACATCTCCATTGCCTTTGTACTGGAGACTTAGGAGTCAAATGTCATGTGTTTGTTAACCACCAAAGTTCTTGAGTTAACATGGGTTAATCAGGATTACTGAAGAATCTCTTCAATCTCATCCATTTCTTTTCCAGCCAAGTTGGCTCTTGGGTTGAAAATACATCTCTGAAAGCTGCACTGACACTTTCAATGATGTCCAAATCCTATAAAAGTTTAGTGCAGCACTATGGTATTCTTATCTCTCACTCTGGTATTGTTATCTCTTTCAATAATGTTGAAAATTATTCAGGATTGTGAAGAGCAAGGAGCTGCAGAAGCAGAGAAGACAAAAATGGAACAGTTTTGGTCAGGATGCAGCTGTTCAAGTGGGTGTCACACCCATTGCTTCATCTGCAACAAAGTGAGAAGGCAGGCTGTGTCTGTCCTCTCTTCTGCCCTCTGTAACTTGTGTGCTCTGTGGATGAAATAAAAACAGTGCACATCTAGGATACCTCTTAAGATCCTCTTCCAACCATGGCAGCAAAGAGAAAGAAGGGGTGGCCAGATGGTGGAAAGGAAGGCTGGATAACCAAAAAGAGGGCATCTGCTGTTGTCCTAGTTACTTGCAAGGTTTGCCTTCTAAATTTGTCACAAAACCTGGGACTGAGTGTGCTGGGGGATGTGATGCAGGGAAGCTGAAGTCACCTGGGGTCCAGCATCAGGCTTACAGCCAACCCCACCAGCCTCAGGCTTGCACCCAGAGGCACCAGCATAAAGGTAAATTAGTCCCAAAACTCTAAGTAATGTCAGTGATGCTCTGTGTTGCTTTTCCTTGGCATAGCTGAACTCTAAAATACAGGCCTAATCATACAGATCTGTGCATTCGTGTGCCTTCACAGCACAGGAGTCTTTTTAATTCAGTCTTTGCCATCTTACCATTCTCCTGTTTGGGAAGAGATAGCTCCATAACTGAAATCAAATTTCTGCCTGCTATTTGCTGCTCTGCTGTGATTACATGTATAGGAAGGAAAAGGAGAGAAAAATCTAGGCTCTTATGATGTTATGGGAGAAGGAAATGGAGAAAATGTTCATGAGAAAAAAAATGGTTTGTGCAGATTTACTGTATCTTAGGGTAAAACATTTCCTAGACGTATGAATGCTATTATCTAGATCTAGAGTATTATATGGAAATATCATTTAAGTTTCATGCCCAGCTCCCAGTTTAACTTCCACTAAGTCAGTAGAAAAGATTGCAATATGTTGAATGGAAGCAAAATGTAGGTCTATAAAAGGTTTTCTTTTCACAGGGGACATTGCTTTGATATTTGTATTCTTTGTTTCTTAGTAGTGTCTCTCAGAGGTACTTCCTCTTTCATTTCTCGTCAGAGACATGTGATTAATGATCTCTTTTTAAGCTTTATTATTCAATTTAGCTTACTGATCCTGTATACATGTGCATAGTTCTGAAAACCTGAATTGTCATAACATTCATCCAGGCTGGTATACGTAGACTTGCGACTATCCTGGAATCTGACAAATCAAATCATTCTAATGAACCACAGCAAACAGTTCATGTTGAAACAGCTGTAAGCACAGTATGCAAATCATGTTTACTGGTAGCTTACGCTCCAGAGAAATAATCTTTATATGGCTGCTTTATTATTTACAGTAGTTCCAAAATTTAATTTTAGTCAACATTGACAGATGCCATCCATGTTAATACTTGGACCACTATATATGGAAAATGCTAAACATATGCAGAGATCGCCTGTTTGTGAGTTGATAATGTGGTTGACAAATGGGTTTAACAATATCCACTCATTTCCGAGCAGTCGGCTAAAATTCACCTGAGGTCTGTGGTAACAGAGTGAAGAGGAAGGTCAGAGGAATATGAATGAAGAAAAAATAAAGGAATGACTCCAGAGAGCAGTGGGTATAATAAAAGCATGACAGAGGATGATTAATTATATTTTAGAGTCAGATAATTCCCAGAGAATATGTGTGCATGATAAAACTTTCTAACCTTTTGAGTTGTAATTAAATGAGAGATACACTAATCTATACAAGTAGAGACTATTCTATTCGTAAAACAGCACTAATGCATGCATTAAAAATATGTTATTTTGAATAAGCAGTTCTACCTGACACGAATGAAGTCAGTGGCATTAAATGCAAAAGGTAGAACTGAGAGTAATATAGCTAAATTAGAAGAAAAGCAAAGGTGATTTTGAGATGTGAATTAGAATGTGTAAGATGAGAGGAACAGGATTAGTAGGAACAGCTATTGCTGGAAGATAGTGGTGAAATACTCCAAAATTATTCTCTATTTTGTATTCAGTGTCCTTTGTTTTGAAGATGCCCATTTAAGTCTTTGAATACTTGCTGTCAATGAGTTCGGTGTCTCTTTAGAAGCAACATGGATTTCTGTTCAGGTCTTGAGTGGCTGGCAGGTTGATTTGAGAGTGTAAGCTATTTCATATGTATTCAGTGAAAGTATGCATGGATCATAAAGAGCATGATTTCTCCTCTTCTGTTTATTATTGCCGTTCAAAAAGTATCTTAAACTATTTCTGGATCTTGACATTAGCAGAGCTGTTCCTTTTGCTGAAATCTTAGACTAGAGCTGTTCTGGATTGCATGGGGATGGACCTTCAGATTACAATTATTATATGTTTAGTTCTATTCCTGTGTATTAATTACTGATGTGCTGGAATCTCAGGTACAAAAAAACACAGTAGTTTAAATCTTAACCCAAAAGGAGGAGATTAAGGACAATGAGCCATGTCTCCCTATTCAGTGAACTTCACTTTTATTTGGAGTCAATACATAGTCAGAGTCATTTGTATTTAATGCTACAAGAGATATTACATTATTATACCTTGCTTTTGCTACAAGGGCTTGTAAACCACATGTGCAGTGGGCTGGACTGGTCTTAAGCAAGTCTGTCTGGATCCTGAAACACTTGGCTTGTTCCCGAGGGAAAACTGGTTTCAACTTTCACGCTCTATACTGCACTTCATGCTGATTTTTGAAGGGGAAGACTATGAAATTGAGGTCATGTTATTTTGAGATGGATGTGCTGCTGATAGACTGATCTCGGTCTGCCTTCGTGAAACTGTTTAATGCCTTTTGCTGTTGGCTGAAAATGCACACGGAAAAGTGGCCGTAGTGAATTGCTCTGGTAGTTCAGTTGTTGCTTCTTTCTGATTTGTTAGGAGTTCTTGAGGGCAGAGGACCTGAAGTAGCTCAGTAATCCCAACCTCTTCCTCTGGCTGATCCCAGAGACAGCCCTTTCCTAGGCTGCGGTTTCTGCTCAGCATCCTTGCTCTTCCGCTGTGCATCTTGCTGCACGAGACACCAGCTGGGGACGATTGATGCTCTTTATCTTCTTTCTCAAGCTGCCTCACTCATCTTCTGTGCAATGTTTCCTGGAAGATCAAAGCTGTTCAGCCCTTGCTTTGTGGTTACAGCTGCAGGTCAGACAAAGCAGAGGTGCTCCTAAGACACTTGCAAGAAGTGCAGGATGTTAGCTTGGCCTTTTCTACTTATCAGATCCTTGGATTACTTCATTAAGAACTCAAGGAGACTTCTGGTAGTAAATTTGCAGAGTGAATTAGGGAGTTTTACCAAAAGAAGCAGTTGAAAATTATGTTGGATGTTCCATTTCTCCCTAAAATTCATATTCAAATACTAAATCACAATTCTCTATATATAAATGTATTAGAAGAGGAAGCATTTTATTGAGGTGATCAGTGACACCATTAAAGAAAAAAAAGGAAATCTGAACAATTGGATTTAGCAGGAACATTTCTTTCTTAATATATATAGAAGTATCACAGAAGCCCTAGCATGCAGCATGCCTTTATATTCACAGACTGTTTAACAGCAGCCTATCATTTGGCATTAAAATCTGAATCTGTGAAACAGTTAAACACATGTTTAATCATAATAGATTGTGGACCCACTCATGTATATCATTCTAACATTTTTTTCAGCTTTCTGAAGCATATTTTTCCTTATGTTTTAAAATAATAAAGCAGTGAATTATGCTGATTTCACCCTGATCTCACATTTTTAATGGTGCAGGCTTGATCAGCAAATTTTAAATCAAAGCATTTCCTGTGGCTTCTTAGATTAAAGTAAAAAAAATGCAGCTCAGCTGTTTATATACAAACATGCAGCAGTTATAATGAAAGAATTACCCACAATGCCAGTGTAACTATAGTAACCTGCATTCATAAAGATCTACATTTAGTGATGGTTAAACCAAATACATATTTGTTTCACATAGACAATATAACTCTTGTAATAGAACACAACAGCAAAAAAAAAAAAAAGAGAACCTGTGGATGCAAACATTTGTTAGGTGGGGACTTTCCTACAGAATGAACTCTGCCTTTGATATCAGTATTCAGACTCCCAGGTTGCTCCGAACGTGTCAGAAGACATTCCAAGTGTTATTTCAGTAGAAAGTCAGCTGAACCCCCAGTTGTTTAAACCCTCGTCCCCAGTGGTATCCACTGGCAGAGGTCCTGTTCAGCACAGAGCACCACTGACTTCAGCAGGATGGTGCAGGGCTGATGCTCTCTAACCTGCAGCAACTCCTACATCTTCTACCTGCTATAAACATCAAAAATCGAGAATTTGTCTGTGGCAGAGCTGTTATTGATTTTAAGGAATGAAAAAAGAAAATAGTAAAATTAAATAAATTGAAGGCAGATAGAGGAAATAAAATAGCAAGTGGATGTACACTGTAATCAAAAGGTCCTCTCTAGTTTTGATGTACTTTATGATGATGCTCTGTTAAATAGAGGTGAGGGGTTTTGAAGTCTTCAGCTGATTGCAAGAAAAATAACTACTGATCAATAGAAAACTCCACTGGGAACGGAACATTGCCTGGAAATGATCTTAGCAAAACTATCTGGCTCATTGCCTTGCAAATTTATGCAACTGTTTATTCACAGTTCTTTCAATTCTTCTTTTATGGTGAAAAGTCACTATTGGCCTATTTCCACCTTTGCAACTTGGTAGTTTCAGGGAACATAAGGCTACAAAAGCTGACCATTTCCTCTGCTTTAACTGCTTTTAAACACTGTGCTTTTAGTCTTGTCTAAATATGCTGTACTGAGACTTAAAAGCATTCAGGACATTAGCATTGTGTCGTGGGCAGAAGACAGGAGAGAGCTGGAAGTCTCAGGCCTTCTAAAGCAGGAGGTACCTGGATGATCCCAGCAGGAAAACGTCACCTCTCCTAAAGAGAAAGGCACAACCATCCTTCAGGCCCTGCTGATCTGACACAAAGGAAAAAAAAAAATCATTCCCAGTCCCAAACCTGCTAAACGAGGAAAGAACAACAGGCAAGGTCTGTGAAGGTGTGTTCTCTGTGCCACCTCCCTCGTTACGCCACAGCAGCCCCTCTTCAGCAGCTGTGGCCCTCCACTGATCCTTCTGAGGAAGACAGAAAAAACCCCTCTGATTTTGGGCAGTTTTTTACTTTATAGAAAGAATCAAAATAAGTATGACCAGGTTTATCTGAGACGAGTGGTTTCAAGGTTGGAAATACCAGTACAGTGTTGACAAAGGATTCTCAGGGTTCAGAGTAATTCTGAATCTGTGTTTTTTCCAGACAAGCTTAGAGCACGCTGTGTTTTTCACAAGATGCAGTTATTATAATGTAGTTTCATTAATGACTTGTGTCAGATTCATGTGGGTATATCACTTTATCTTCAAAGGCTGGGTTTGTACTCCCAGATATGTGGAAGAAATCTTAGGTTCGTATGGAAGGTCCTGTAGCTGCTACCTTACCCATATTCCTGGTCTGGCTGATGTGGCACCCATTTACTGCTGCCTTGGCTGCTGACATCCCCTGGTGCAAGGAGGGATTATCTGCACCAAGAAGCTGCGTCCACGTTGTCTCTGTGACTTTGAAATAAAAAGCAATATAAAGTAGCTTGAAATTAGCTGTGTTTTGTTATTGCTGGAAACAAGAACATAATTTCAAATGAACAGCACAGAGCTGTCAGTTGCTATGTTCTTTGCATCTAAAAGTTTAATGCAATTCATTGTACGTGCATGAAGAGAGGAGAGAAAGAAAGTGTGGGTACGTGGAGGGAAAGCTAAGGGCTGACAGTTGGAAGGGATCCCTCATTAGTACACTCCATCAGGTCTGAAATGAAACTGAGGCAGTGAGTAAAAATGTAAATGACTTATTCAAACAAAGAGAATTTAAAATAGAAAGGTAGGTAACAGTATAGCTGGGTTATAATATTCATAATGACATGTTCACAACATAGGACAAAAGTTTAAGATCTTGTTCCTAAATCAATAAAGGATAAAAAATGGCATATTTTACTCCAGTCAAATAGCTCTTTGAATTTCAATTTCAAATAAAGCGAAAGCAGGTTGCCATAGCTACTGAGTGTTATTGAATGTCCTCTTATCTGTATAATTGCTGAATATTTGTAGACAAAACAGTTGAAATGCAACTTTCGCTTTCACTTAAAAACTTGGAAGCTAGCTAGCTGTTAATGTGAGTCCCCGGTGTCTTCAGGAATAATTGGCTCAACATCAAACTACAGTTGTATCTATTCAGCCAAAAAGATAGTTATCCAAACTGCCATCACACATATATCAGACCCAAACATTGATATATGTTAACATACAGTATTTCTTAGTTTTACTGAGCTTTCTCCATTTAGATAAATGAAGGGCTGCTAAGATGGTTGACATGATTTTATGAAGCTTGTCTTTGGGCTGTTTGCTCTTTGCTTCCAAAACTTGATAGCGTTTCACAGAGAAGTGGATCTCCAGCACAGCTGCAGAGGTCCTGTGCATGTTGGCCTTGTCAAGGACCTGTCACAGCCTTATTTTATGTGGTGTTTCCCTGCAGTACCTCCCTTCGTCTGGTGGGTGGGAGATCAGATCAAACAGGCATTGCTCGTGATGGTGTGTGGGGTTGGAGTTTTTTTGCATTTGTGCTGTGGATTTCAGTTAAACTCTTCGCATGCAAAATGAGGTGGGGAATTTCTACTGTCTTCATATATTATGCATATATACTCTACTCCATTTGCCTGCTAAATGCAGCACTTCCCACTGTCATGGAGCTAATTGATGTTTGGTGCCTACATAAGCAAATATTGTCCCCAGTGTGATCAATTTAGATACCCAAACCTTTCAACAACAATATAAATTTCCAATTTTTATTAACTTGTGAACATCTGTAATTTATCTGCACAGTTTACACTTCAGCAAAGAGTTCAACCTGTTTGCAAGCCTTTGAGAAGATCTGGTTCTAAAACTGGAAGGAAAATATCTTGGGGGAAAAAAAAATTGTTAGTCATTTTGCTGCTTTTCATTCAATTTAGAAATATAATAAAATCTGAAGAAAACTAAAAGCACTGCTACTCCTGCCTCCTTTCTATTTTAACTGCATTTATGATAGCTCATATGTGGGAGCAAATAGAAGGAAGGTGCTCCAGAGAAACAGGTTTTGTGTTGTATTCAACCTCTACAAGGATTAAGAAAACACAGGATAAGAGGGGAGAGTTCTATTAGGTACTAAGAGCTTTCAGATCAAAGTTGTGCAAGTAAATCTATAGGTGATAAATGTATATGGAAAGCAAACTTGGAAGGAATGAGGAAAAGCTGAAATACTCTGAGAGCTTATTACCCCTCACTCCACCAGTACTTAACCTATTCTAGAAAATATGTTACTCTTCATATGAAATTTTTTAACCTGTACTTATGTGTTGCTTGCGGCAATGAACATTGTATAGTCTTTGGTAATTAATTGTTATTAGCAGAATTACAGAACTACAGATCAGAGATATCTTTAAAAGTCCGGGCAGCACCTAACAATACAGACTGGGATCAAATTTGCAGCTATTTCCTTGGTACACAACTAGTTACCCCAAATCCAATTAGACTGTATTCCAGTTCTAGAAAATAATTTAACCATAGTCTGAAACCAGGGAGTGAGAGAACTGTTACCCACAGCTTGCTTTCTCTTTAAAAAAAAAAAAAAAGGCAAAAAAGGCTCAACTTAAAGCCAGAAAGCTTATTTCCACAAGCTGTACAAGGCTTGGTCCAGTTTATTTATTCAGGACTTGACATCTATAGATGTTTAGACTGGACATTAGGAAGAATTTCTTAACTGAAAGAGTGGTCAGGGATTGGCACAGGTTGCCCAGGGAGTGGTGGAGTCTCCATCCCTGGAGGTGTTTAAAAGATGGGTAGATGAGTTTCTTAGGGATATGGTTTAGTGGGGAGACAGACACTGCTGGACTCGATGATCTCAGAGGTCTCTTCCAACATTATGATTCTATGTATGAACCAAGTTTACATTTTACTCTATTTACATAGTTCAAACCCACCAGTAGTAGACAAGTGCCACAAGGAAGGTCTTTGGCCTTCCTACCGAAGATCATTATGCTTCTAAAGAGCACTTGCTTTTAATGCTCTTTAAAAAACTCAGATGTTTTCTGTCAAGATGAATTAGTCTTTGTTTGAGTTCCACTAGATTTAAGGTTCACTTTCTTGGAATTCGCTTAATTGTGTGAGTGGAATTTCTTTCCCCTTGCACAGCCTTTGGAGAAGGTTCCATACACTCAGCCACTGTACAAAACAGCCCAGTCATCCCCAGGTGATATGTGTTGTATTGTTTCTTTGATTATAATTCTCTGTTCAAACTAGTTTCAAACCTTTTCATTGTCGAGCCAGCCCACGCCTCTGGTGTGAGGCAGAGTTCTCTTAAGAAGGATAATTTATACAATTTATGGGCTTGTTCACTTTTGTGGAGTTTCTTGATCGTTGTGGATTTTCCCTTGTGTGTGAGCCTGCAGAACACAGCTTGGGTGGCTCCATGTGCAGTGTGCACTCCAGTTCACAAGCCCATCTCATCACTTCGTAGCTCTGAAGGCCACTGAAGTATCTTTGTTGGCCTGTTTTAGGCCTAGAGAAATTCAGTCCATTGTACCTGGAACTCAGCTGTGAAACTGTCTCCCTTCAGCACCAAGATGTGCCAACACAACGTTTCATACGTGTCACTCAGGCATAAATATGGTAAAGAAGCTTTTTTACCTATTGCTGCCAAGATTTTCATACACCTTTCTTTATTTCAAAGTAAACGGCCTTCATTTTATCACTTTAATAAGCACATTTTATGATATTTTGAAGTTTTTCTTGCATTATATATTGACCACAGTGAATTAGACACAGATAAAATCTAGAATTTGATATAATTATAGCTTCTATGTATATGAATATCTTTAGCACATGAACAATGGAAAAAAATGAAGTAATATAAAAAAAAGGAATACATGGAATTCTTTAAAGGTTCATGGACTCAGCATTTCAAAGATGTGTGAAACCTCCTTATTTTACAGAGTTATTCCATTGACTCAAAGGTTTTTAAGGTCAGAAATTGTAACTAGAATTATGTATTCCATTCTCTTGCATAATACAGGTCACAGGGATTTCATCCAGCTGTTTCAGAGCTAAGCCTTGTAAACTCTGTTGAATACGCATCTTTACTGAGGCAGAAGTCAATGAACTGGAGAAATGAACTGAGTTCTCCCCTCTCAACCCAGCAAATCCTCTCTGTCCTACTTGATTTTTTACTCAAAATGCCAGTCTTTTCTATACTTCTTTATGTGCATAGACATTACATCGTTTCTTTATAACTAGCATCTAACATGCTCTTGATAGTAAAAAAAAAATATATATAATGTACTCCTCTGAATACACATGCACACACACACATACTAATCTCACACTACTTTCTGCTCTTAAGAACGTGTCCCTGAGAATAAATAGGATGACTTCTGCAAACACTTGTAATCCTTCTGTCATGATCATCTCTACATTTATAATCCATTTCTTTTAGACAATGAAAACTCCAGAACCTTCTTAAAACCTTTATAGATCTAATTTTAAAAGGTGGAGAAAAATCTAATTTTCAGAAGTAATGCTGATGGAATGAAAACGTGTATGTGGTCTGTGCTTATTTGTATAATTTTCTGGGAACAAACCTTTTTTAAACTGTTTAGGACAGCTGCAGCTCATCTGTCCACTAGACTGAAACACTGCAGTAAAATGCAAAGAGAAAGAAATTACTCTGTAATTACGTTGAGCTCCCGATATGGTAGGAAAAAAAAAAAGTTTCCCTCTATCAGAGGTGCTCTGCTTATCACTGATCCTGGCCTGAGTGCTGCTAAACACTTCTGAAAGGCCACAGACAGCTGGGCATTCTGCGTGCCTGCTGGCTCCGAGAGCTGACCAGGATGCTGCTGGCCAGCCTGATGCTTTCCTAGAGGGTGAGAAAGACTGTGGACCCGAGATGGGATCCTTCCCAGCCCAGCCTGCTTAGGGAGATTGTTGGGATTCATTAGATGCCAGGCTGGTGTTTGAATGATGTTAGGTGAGGAGATTTTTCTGTAAGCAAATAGAGCAGAAACTCAAATGTGACCATACTGTGGCCAGTACCATGCTACAGAAAAGAATGCAAAGCTTTATTTAGTTCTAATGCAAAAAGGACAATAAATAACTTGAAAAAAATGCAGTGCATTGGTTACAATGGAATATTTTTTTTTGTGCATGGAGAAACTTAAAAAAAAATAATAAACAAAATTTAGGCCCTGTCTGTAAAAACTGCTGAAAAAACTCTCATTTTCAGTAAGTCGAAAATTTCAGGAAATTTCAGTGCAGGTTCAGGTGCCTGAAAATCTTGAAAGATTGTTAAGGTCTTTTGTTAATTCAGAAGTAGGTACCACACACTTCTCAAGTGTACTTTTTACCATATTACTCTATAAATACTGTGTATCTGGAAGGAGTGTTGTCTCTGCACTGCACCCCAAAGTTTGAACTGCCTCCCTACTGAGTGTCTGCTGCAGTGGCTCATCCTGAAGAGGGAGAGGTGCCACAGCGAGCAGGTATGGTGTCAGTTTAAAGGAGAGATATTTGTGCTGACAAGCTGCAGCCGCATGGCAAAGGCTGGTGGCAAGCTGTGAGTAGTGATCCATAGCACAGGCAGAGCAGGTCTCCCTAATGGCTTCCCAAAATTATGGGCATTCCATAATGCAGTGGGCAAAGGGAGAACAAGAGCTTTCTTTGAACGGACTGGCTGAAGTTCAGCTAGTGCTGGAAAAGCTGATGTCATGGCTAAGCACTATTTTTAAAAACAATCTTCTCTTGTTTCACCCATAAAACCTTGTTGAAAATAAGATTTTCCATGTCTTAATTGTAATACAGAAAGTGTCTTTTATTCTTCCTATGCTTGAGATAGCAAGGTAATTTCAGAACTGAAACTGATTGTCTCAGACATTCATGACTCAAATATTTAATCTAAGGGGTAAAATTCCCAGAGTACTTTTCTCATCATTCCTTAGTTCTGTAGAGAATAAAAGCTTCAACTTTATATGATCTGATATTATTTCCATTATTTGGTATTATGCTAGAGGCAAATATCCTTCAAAAAGCAAAATCCACTTTCCCAGTACTCAGTAAATTGTGCACCACAAAGACCCAATCTCTCCTTTGCACTCTGTTCCGGAGATGCCTTGTAATCTGCTGAGAATTTAGTAACAATTATTTTACTTCTTGTAGTGAAGAGCCTTTAAGATGTAATATAAAATATTCATCTGAAATCTGATGTGTCCAAACTTCAAGGGAAATTTGGGACTGAAGGATGAATTTTCCAGCTAACTGAAAAGTTTAAGTAGCACTATGCCTCTATGTATGTGCATCTGTGTATCTTTCCATATGGATGTGTAAGGACTTTCTTTGGCACCACTCTGATTTTACGTTTCAAATATATGCAAAGACTGTAATAAGTAGTAGCTTACCCTAAGATGTTCATACATTTTTGGAGATCTGCCTTTGGAGACAGGAATAAAAGTAAGCATTTGTCTGTGTGGTAGGCAAAGACATATTTTCAAATAACCCCTCAAATTCTTTATCTCCTTAATAATACCCGCAAGGTTTTCACGTGGTCTGAGTCCAGCTTCTTCCATCTGAAAGTGCTAAAAACTGCTAAATATGAACTTCTAAACAGCATGTGGTGTAATATGACAAACTCTAAAATATTCTGCAATTGAAAACAGTAGGTAATATAATGCAGTTTAGTTGTAATAAAGAAAGGACCTCTTAATGCTATCAAACAAATTCCTGATATCTTTCTCTTTTCAGTTCTTACTGAGTAGAAATCCCATTGACTTATCACCTTAGCAGGGCTGCAGGATTTTGTCCGTTCTACCTGATGTCATAACAACATGGATATGGATTGCTTTCTATATTTATTGTAAGACAAGGGAATGTGCTCTGTAATTATGCATAATATGGCCTGTAAGGCTATGAGGGGGGGTGTCTGCACATTATCCACAGACATGCAGGCAGGAGATGGATAAAATTTCTGTACTATCGATTGTTTCTAAACATAAAATGAGATGGTAAGAAGATTACTTACCACAGCTGGACAAAATAGTTATTGCATCTAGAGAAGGAGCTTGTGCAAATAATATTTTGCATGAGCAAAAGAGTGAGGATCAGAATAAATACATGAGAATTTGGGGATGCATGGGTGATAATTGTATAATGGGATATACGTGGAGCAGCAAGATCAAAGGTTAGACTGAGACATTGAAGTAAACTAAGTCTCTGCATCACTAAAACTTGTTGCTTTCTGTGTCCAAAATTTCTTTGAAAAACACTATCTGCTGCATAAAATTGTCACAACTAATTTGTAGATGACATAGTTGGGCTTTGATCAAACAAAGAAACAAGGGAATTGAAGACTAAGAATACAGAATCATGACTCAGGACTGTGCAACAAACTGAGAAAAGAGAATTTGCAACCTGTGCCAAAGAATGTGACCATTAACGTGTGCTTAGTCTGAATTTTCCATAGCAGTCCAAACCAGGAAAATGAGAAGAATTCCAGCTAGAAGCTGAACAGTTGTAGGAAAAAAAAGCAAAACAAAACCAAAACATCAAAAACCCCCACGTTCCCTTCTCTGTTATGGTGCATAAAGAGGGATTCATTTCACAGTGGTTACTATACAAATGTTTACACCTCAGCTCAAAGATCCCCTTGCGGTCAAAAGCTTTGCATGATCTAATGCACAGAATGCTACTGCCAGGCACCAGATGCTTGGCAATGTTGATAATGTCATGTAGGTAATACATGACAACCACATAAGCTGCAAGCTTTGTGCATATTGACGTGCTAAAACAAAGACCTGAAGACATTAAACAAGAAGAGAAACAGCAAATTGTGTTATAAAACAGAATCATTTTTTTAGGAGCTGCTGCATCCAGTTCATGGCAATGTTAACTTTGTGGAACATTTTTTAAATCATTGAAGCTATATCAAGTAAAGACACCAAGCAATAATAGCTGTGATGTTCTACGTTAGTCGTGGATCCCTTTCAGGATTCTGATTTTGGTATTTTTCAAACAGTAGAAAACAGAAAAATAATCCAAGGAGTTATTAACTCTGATAAAGTTAATCAACATAATGATCATCATTTCTACTACCTGGATGTATGTGTAGTTGGTACTCATTGAGTTCACTAGGATTATCACCAAAATGTGACATTTTATTGTAGGAAAGGATCTGTATATTCAATTTTTTACCTAAATTGCAAATAGCTAGTAAATGTCAGAATATGCTAGATGACATTAAGAAAGGTATTCAAGCAAAGATGATTTGAAACCCTTATTAGTGCCTGTGGTGTTTTCAGATGGGGAGTAGAAGACATCGCTCAGATTCCTCTTGTTTTCTGATAGTAACAGCAGGTAAAGTTAGAGCAGTTGTTCAAATGCACCTGAAGCTGTCTGCTGACTGCACATATCCTTCAAGATACTCAGGAACTCCTGAGGAAACTACAATTGAATTTTAAATTCTAAGCTAGCTGAATCTTTATGCATATGCATGTGTAAAATAGAATATGTGTTTATCACACATATACACAGATTTTAGAGGTAATCTCTCTATGTGCAAATACATCCTTAAATGGCATTATAATCATCACTTGAGTACAGAACATGCCCTGCTTCAAAGTCCACACAAAACATTTCTCACATTCTCCTTTATTAGCTTTTTTTCAAAGAAAATGATAGGAGTGAAGTTGCACTCCATCTCTGATTTTTTTAGGTGAAAATAGATAATGCCATTTAGTATTAATTGATGACCTTTTTATTATCTTCTATTGCTTGGTCTTTTGAACAAACGTAATGCAGCCTGCTGTTGCATGAAAGTCGTAATAATAATTGCCATTTGGTGATTTGAAACATCCTCAGCTTTAGCAGAGCTGTTATTTCTCAAATGGATATGTGATTAGGTATTTTATTTTGCATTTATAGCAGCTACTTGCTGCATTATCTGGCTTTTCAAGGGACAAAGACATAGAAGACATCAGTATTCAGGAACACTTGTATAGGATAGTGCAAAGATTAAAAAAGAATTAGAGGAACAGCAAGAAAGCAGCAGATAAATAATAAGAGTCATAGAGGCATACAGACTAAGAAAATGGGATTTCTACCTGTGATGAGAAGAATGCTGACTGAATGTTGTGCTCCATTGGCAAGAAGAAACGCTCCACAAACAAAAAGGCTCATTCTGGTTTTATTTGGTGAATAGGCTCCACAGTGACTGACACCATGGAAATTAAGTTGATGAATCTAAAATACTTAATTAGTGAAATTACAGAATAATCCCGCAAAGTTCCTGTGGATGGAATTGTATTAGTTGTGTATGTTTTGCCATTAAACCTCTTTATACTTGGGGGAAGAGGCAACATCACTTTTCCCCCAGACCATTTCAGAAGGGGCTTTATGGGGTTAGGGAACCAGTGGGCCTGCTCAGCAGGAAAGCAGATGGCCCATGATGGGAAACACTGATGGCTAAAGAGGGTCTCAGCCCGGGCAGGAGGAGGTCCTGCAGGGAGGTTTAAAGTTTGTAGGAAACCTTCCAGGCTATGCAGGGTGTCAGTTACAATTAATTAACTTTTGGTCTGGACTTAAAACAATAAACTAGAGATGCTCAATAGAAGTCATTATCAAGGTTCTTGGGTTTTTTAGTGAAGACATAATTATTACTTTATTATAATGAAGACTACTTTTTACAGTCTCTAAATGAGCTTTAATAGTAATTACATATTGCATATATTCATTCATACATGACAATAGTCATGGCTGGAAAACGGAGAAACTAACCAAAAATTATTCACTTTTTAGGTATTTTGAGTTACTGACCAACTCTCGGAGTAAAAAAGGGAAAATCTCAACCATACAAGCTAAGTTCAGGAATCCAAGAATCAAGTCCTTTCTGAAACTCTTGGGTTTTTTCAAAAGTAAAACAAGCTGCCAAATAACTCCCACTCATTTTTGCTGTGGCAATAACTTTTCTTAAAAAAATCAATGCGTTGTCACTTTATTAGCTCATCCAGATAGAAAACTGTCTCCAGCCAGCCAAGCAACTGCTTCTTTAAGGAAACACAATAATTTTAAGTATATAGGAGGGAGTTACTTGGTGCTGTGGTGGCCATAGTAGATGACCAGGACGAAGTGATACGGTTCTTCGTAAAGCATATACCACTGGTTTAGAGTGGGATATGCACTGCTGAAATCGCTCCTCCCTAGCAATGATCATCACTTGCAGCCATTCCAGATGTGATGGACCTCTTCAGGCATGGATGAGTCTAGGTCTACAGCGTCAAAACTAGCTGACTACGTAACGTTATTTCTAATGGAAATTAAGAGTCTAATAGGAAAGTTTCCTGGTTGTTCATGATGAGATGCTCAAAAAGCTTTGGGTATTAAGGTTGTATAATTTTGTCCAAATATGTAAACACATCGTGCAAGACCAATTTATTTCAATATTTTATACGTCACGCCTATGAATGAAGTATTTAAATTTTCTGCAGTATTTTCAGCAGAGCTGAAAAAGCAAATGTTATGATATACAGATAAAGTTCATTATTTTCAGCCATACGTTCAAGTAGGTTCACATGGCTATTGAAAGAAATTGTGAAGGACTTTGGGTGCTGTATGGAGACAATTAGGACAGTCTTTGATGATGTTTTGTACATAATTGTCTGTAAAGTTTAAGCTGTTCCATAGCAAAGCTGGAGGACTGGAAAGCAAATATCGAAGCGTATTAAGTGGTCACCTGAACATCTAAAATGCCTTTGCTGAGAACTCGTACATCACCAGGGACTGAGCTGATTGCTGCCTGGTTAACTCCTGATTTGTACTTTGTTCCAGCTCTAAGTGACATGACTCATTAGTTACTGGATCTCAGTGGTATTATTGTCATGGCTAATTCAAAGCTTCTTTCAATAACAAGATGCCAGCTTGCATTGTCACCTGATAGGTATTTAAAGACAAAATGGCCTACAGATGGAAGAAACAGAGCAAAATTTTCTTTGTTAGTTACTAAGTAGATTTGCCCAGTGATAAAATATCTTACTTAGCACCTTGAAAATCTGCTAAATTAGTACAGCTAATATTGTTCAAGTTAGTCACTTGAAATACATTCTGTACAAATAAATACAACATATGAAATTGTTCAAAGTCACGGTTTGGCATCATATTAAGACACAAGGGTGTTCAAAAGACTGATTTAAGTGGAAATCTTACTGGTTTATTCTGAACAAGTAATCGCTACTTCGCATCAGTACGTTGACAATGTGATGAAAGAGGGAGAAAAAAAGTTTCATCATACTTCAACTTCCATAACCACTTCTATAGGTTTGGGCAATAGTTTATACTTTTGAAAGCAAATTATTAGGGATTCATAAATAAACTGTGATTTTCCTGTGTAACATTTTACTGATGTAGAGTAGAAATACACAACGTAAAAGGATTCCCCAAGTTGTGGGATGAGGCATCCCTTGAGGCACCTCTTAATGGCAATATAGCATTGACTTATTCATTTTACCCTTGATTATAGTTAGAGTAAGCACCAAATTTATTCCAGATTAAATATTAGTGAGACTAGGAGTAAAGCCTCACTGTCTAATTTACTCAAGCAAAAACTAGCATGCATAATTCAATTGATATTTTGTATTGCAGTTAACACTTGATATTAAACAGACAGCTTCTGCAAAGGCCATAAGAATACTGTGAATTTACGGAGCATTTCAGGAAGCACTGATTCACATCATTTGGGAGGGACTGTTTTGGAAGCAGTGAATGGATGCAACATTGCTTTTATTGGAGTAAGGGTTTTGTCTTGATCCCTTCAGGTTCAGCAGCCAGATATATTGATCTGGTGTTTCATGTTTCTTTCAACATTTTGTTTCATCCTTCCTTTCTCTTCCTTGAACATCTTCCCTAGCAAATGAAAACAATAAACCCATCCAATCTTGTAAGTTAACACATGTGGAAAGACTTCTGAATGACGAAATTAACTAAGGAAAGACCTGTATGCCTGGGAGTGTTGTGGATATACTTCAGGACTTTTTGATGATGTCCCAGTAGCTGAATCATTTACAGAGCAGAACAGAGGAGAAAGGAACAACTCCACAAAACTAGCTTTCAAATTCCACTTATCCTCTTCCATTTAGAGGCTGGAATCCCTCACCAGAGGCTGGGAAAAGGGCTGCAGAGATAAAATGAAGGGAGATAAATTTCACTCGACCCATGTTCCATAAATAAGTTAGTTTTCAATTTGCATAATGAAGCAGATAGGATGGAGTCCTGTCCACATTTGGTAGTTTCTTCAGGGAGACCAGGAATTCACCTTGAGATTTTGTGTAGCATACAGGGAGCTAATCTCCTCTCAACTTTACCACTGTGAGCTACCTTGATGAATTAGATTTCTTTTCAGCTACGTTGATGCTGAGAAGCATCTTAGAAAGGTAGTTTAGTGGATTTTGCTACATATGCTCAGAATAGCTGGGGAAATTCAAAATGAGTGAGAGCTGAGCCAGGGATGGAACTGTCTGTTTTTCTTCAAATTCCAGATGCTGCTGGATCTGAACTTCAGCTTTTTTCTATCTCCATTTCTTTACTTCTGTATGCTATTACCATCTGATTAGCTAATTATTGCTATTGATTCTACTGTATTATCAGAGAGACAGCTTTTCCCTTCTGTTTTACCTGTGAATTTTGTTTAGACACCCAATAATTATATTGATAATAGTAGGTATAGGAATGAAGAAACACCTCCTCACTCTGTATGCAGCACCTAGCTTGGGACTGAGGAGTTGAAGCTGAATTGAGTGCTAAAGTATTTATTAGTGTTGCTGTTCAGTTAAAGCGATGTGCGTGTGACCTGCTGCAAGCAAAGGAAAAATCAAAGTGGACAGGAGGCAGTTTGTGAAAAGGCCTAAGCACAAGGGCATTAACCTGTTACCTTATTTGGGAAAGAGAATCAACATCTATTATTCACAGCCTGAAGTATGGTGTAAAAACGTATACAAGAGTGATAGCATTTTGCCTTTTCTCCAGTTGGTCTTTGATGACTGACATCAAGAATCAAGCATTGTGTAGAAAGACCTTGATGTATGCCTTAATGACATGCAATACTTTGTAGGCATAGATGGTATTCAGCAGAATTGGCTTTCCATGAATAAAATTCTAACGCTTCCACAGAATCCCCCTGATGTCAAATATCTTCCCTCCTCCACTTCAGATATAATACGTAGCCTTCCAACAACAGCCTCAATTCACAGCTCTATCTGAAATACTGTGACTCTGTCAATTAAGTTTGTGAGGCTCAAGGCAGTAATAGTAAAATACAAAATATGCAGTATGCAGTGTTTAATATTGCTTAGCAATACTGTAAGAGTAGCCTAGTGGAATTATAGATATATGAGCATTTTGTGCATGTATTTAATGAACTGAGCTAAAAATATGTTATGGAACATATTATAATGCTCTGAAAAAATATAGAAAAATGTACTACTCATCCGTAATGAACACAGATTTTCTGTAATAGGCCCTGTGGGTATAACATGGAAAACTCTTTATAACTGCACACAGACCACAGTCAGGTCTGCTCAGCATTGATGGCTGCAGACCTAGATGGATGCTGATGTGCACAATTCCCCACCCTGTGCATGCACATCCAGAGTTTTTACAGGCTGACATACAGAACCACTGCTAAAATATGCTGTAAAATGAAGTTCTTTCACACTGCTTGCCAACCAGCCTTAATTTTAAGATCTCCTTATGCTTGGGTAGCCAAGACAACATAAAGAGAAATAATGCTCATATGAGAAGTTGTGTACATGTGAGGGTGTGTGTGTGTAATAGAACTACCTTCAGTAATGCCTTTAATGTGCTAACACTACTTCAGAGTATTTCAGAGGTATGCAGAAATATTTATTGCAGTTTGTATCTGATTTTTAATGTCAATTCATTAGCACTAAGAGATGTGTGTACCATAAAATAGATTTACTAAAAGTTTGTTCAATGATCTGGGAAGCCTGGAAAGGTATGGTGTAAAAAAAAAATCATTTATGAAGCATGTGGGGAGATTTGATTTAGAAAGACAGTCTGGTTGACAGTCTTGGGTGATGGAGAACATGACAAAGAGTTTCACAAGGACTAAGAAAACTAGATGAATGAGTATTAAAAGGGCAGATTATTTATGGAGTTGATAAAAATGGGGAAAATAAAACAAAAAAAAGTGTACATCAGAGAAAAATCACAAAGGTTAGTTTTAGCCATGGAGCATTATTCTGCCTTTATATTCAATGGAGGCAAATGGGCATTTAAAGTGCCACTTAATCATCTCTGGGCTAAAGCTAATCCTTGTGGATGTCCCTCACAGTATTGGCTCTAATTAAATCCTAGCTACTCAATTCAAAGACCTGATTCATCTCCTGAGCAGCAGATCTACTCACTGTACGCTGTAGTTAACAGGATCCAACACGTGGTTAGCGACACTGTGCTCTGAAAATGAATAATGGATCTGTGAAGGATCATCTAAGTGAAGAACTAGGGAAGGTGATGTCAAGATGTAAACTGCAGAGAGACAAGAGCGCCCAGGGGAACATGTGGTGAATTGTTTCTAGGGGCTAGCAGAGACTGCAGAATAGCATATGAGGAGTTCACACCCAAGAGGATAGGAAAAGAAATAGAGAAAGAGGCCAAAAATTGTTAGGAAGCAGAGCTGGAGTAGTCCCAGGGGTGAGTCACTGGGGGCCATCTACTGCTGTTGTAGTGGTAAGGGGAAAATCACCCATCTGGTGTAACTGCAAAAGATGATTTACTATGAAAACATTGCTTATTGGGAAAAACAGTCCTAAAGTGATAGAGATGTGCCCAAACTGGTGACTGCTGAAATGCTTGCTCCAGCACACTAGGATAAAAATGGGGTGGGAGATACTGGATTGATTACTGAATTCTTGACTGTCATTATGAGTCTTTAAGATGTGTCTACTGATGGATTCACATCCCCTCTTCTATCATGAAATCCGAAGCATATGTGAAAACTGGAAAAGGAGTCATGTAATAGGTTTGAGACGCAAGGAAATAGCTTATGCAAGCAAAACTGTTCCCGTAGTTATATTTGATTTTGGGGTCTTCTTGTTCCTCATCAGCTTCCTTCACTGTCTTGGAGAACAAGTCCTACGAGGAATGGCTGAGGGAACCGGGGTTGTTTAGCCTGGAGAAGAGGAGGCTCAGTGGAGACCTCATCACTGTCTACGGCTGCCTGAAAGGAGGCTGTGGCAGAGCAAGTGTTGGTCTCTTCTCTCAAGTGACAGGTGATAGGACAAGGGGAAATGGACATAAGTTGTGCCAGGGGAGGTTCAGACTGGATATTGGGAAGAATTTCTTTATTGAAAGGGTGGTCAGGCACTGGCACAGCTGCCCAGGGAGGTGGTTGAACGGGAGGTGTTTAAAGAACGGGTAGATGAGTTTTTGAAGGACGTGGTTTAGTGGAGAATGGGTGCAGTTGGACTCGATGATCTCAAAGGTCTTTTCCAACCGGAAGATTCTACGATTCTATGATTTAAGACAGGGCATTATTTTATCTAGTTGCAGCTGTCTGTTGGTGGTGGTCTGTATCCTTGAAGCCTCTGTAATTTCCTGGGTTTTGTTGACTCTGGAGGCCATGTTTTGACCAAATGTGTTGTGCGTGCTGGGAGTGTTTATAACTGGAAATTCCCAGCTTGTGGCTTACTGCATCAGGGCAAGTCTGACTATTGGTGCTAAGCTAGCTAAGCAAATAACATACTAAATCACATTGTAGTATAACATCAAATTATTTCTTCTATTTAGGATGTTACTTATTTAGGCTAAACAACTAAGCCCTGTTAAGGAGGAGAATTGCCTGGTGTGTAGTCCAGCTGCCATCCAGGGAGATTCAAATGGGGCTCGCTAGTGATCTGTTGCTGGTAAAAGATGGCATTGATTCCCAGAGCACTCTTAAGAGGCATCCCAACCTGAGGAAGATGGTTGTTACTCAGCCCCACTGCCCAGTAGGGAGAACTCAAAGAAGGCTCACTTAGGCTGTCATGTTTATGGGGTGAAAGGGGTTGTCTCATAGTCAGATTGCATGCAATAGGAGAGATATGCACGAGGCTCTTTAAACCCACAACTTACCAGTGTTCACTGTGTCTCTCTGCTCCCCATGGGTTTCCTAAAGGAGGTCTTGGCTTGGCTAAGTCTCAAGCCTTTGCTCTCTTTGGAGCCTGTACCAAACTGCTGCTGGTTTGGTTAAGGAGCAGCACATCCGTCACAGATGAAAAATGCTTCCAAAGGAATAGGAGCTCTTGTTCCCTAGGCTATATTGTAATTGTCACATTTATGGGCTTCTTTAATGCTCCTTTGAAGCCCTTTTTGTTTCATCTGTCAGAATAAGTACAGAACAGATGATGGACAATTGTTCTGATCTAGTTTGGCAGTATTTATGTTCCAGGTTTGTACATGTTTAAGGGCTATTTAGCAATGAACTTGGGATGCTCTGAGGATTTCTCAGATGCGTGGGAGATTCATCTTTAGCTTGAAGCCTAAGAACAAAGAACTTTTGGAAAGGGAGTGGCTAGTAGCAAAAATCAAAGAATAAGGGGAGGTTTAGGGAACAAGCATGACAACTTTGACATTTCCTTCCTTGTTCTGTCCTGTAGCAGTGACTCGGGACAAGGCTCCACAACACAGGCTGTCAGATGATGAATTAAATAAATAAAACTTGGAGTGTTTACTTCTGATGCATTTCTTAGCACATATCTTTTTTTGAGAGCATGCCAAAAGTGATGTAGTTTGGGTACAAAGAGAATACAGGAGATGGGAGCATGAAGGAGATTGGCTCTGGATAAGAACAGAAATAATGGAAATGCAAGCCCTACAAAGGGATATGAAATTCCCAATATATGATTTATGTTTGGAATATGTGTCCTAAATAACTTAGTGATACTTTCCAGTGGGTTACTATTTTCAGATGACTAAAAGAATGACCTCTGGGACACTGGGGCCATCTCTAGGAACATAAGAAAAACCATACTGGCTCAGGCAAGAATCCAATATCTTGGCCCCAGTAACAGTCCCAGCACATGCTAAGGCAGAATAGAGGAATGATAAGCAAATAGGGAATATTTCCTCCTAGACCTTCCCTTCTCTCAATTGCTTGTCTAACCTCTTTGTGGGCTCATGGAAAATTTCTGTTTCATGTGCCCTCCATTATTTGTTTGAACCTTCAACTGCATATTGTGTCTTAACTCCTGGATTTGGTGCTGAAAGACCCAATGCAAATACGTATTTCCTTGACACATAGCAGTAGCCTGATTATACAACAATTCAAACCACAGCTCTTGTTCAGCACTCCTAATAGCAGTTTTTCTCAGAAAGTCACTTTTATTTTAGTTAGAAACATTCAAATTTTGTTCCTAACTTATATTAGTTACTGTCAATTTGATACTTACTTTTTACTGTTGGGCAAACCTAATCTCATATGGAGCTTTGGAGGTTGCTTCAATAAGCTTCAGTTTACTTTTTTATCCTCTTCTATTTTCTTTATACTGTTATTTTACTGAGTTTTGTTAAAAAAAGGGTTCATTGTCTTTGGTATGAATAAAGTCAGACCTAAGGCAAATGCATTCCAGAATAACAAGTGATTTTGGAAGACTGTTTTGGGCCAAAATTGATGTTTCTGAAAAGTGCCTCGTTTCAGTGTATTTATCTTTAACCTCTTCTGGCACTCTGGTCTCCAAGTACACGCCCAAAATCAGCAGCTACTGTGGAATAACTTGATTTAGTTATTCTTTTAGCTAGCAGGGTCAGTGGAGAACTGTCTTGTTCACAGGAGTTAAATGCTAACATTGTGTGCAAGTGGAGCACTAAAGAGTTGCCAGTATATGTCAGATCAGCTCTTCAGAGGACTTGTTGTGTGCAGCAGCCACCCTAATAACTGTCATTTACTGCTCCTGAGAGACTAAAAGCATGTCCAAAAATTATTTAAACTCAGAATTATAAACCTCTTTGAAGATATATATGTATTTTCTTCCAGCTTATATTTTTGCTTTGTGAATTTTGAATGAATTGTAAGTCCTTATTTTTATACTTCTCTGGTAGTGGCTTCTATAGGAAAAAATCTCAGACCTCTACAAATAAGACAGAAAGCATTTTCTTTATATAACTCTGTTAATTTGTGAGAAATCATAGCAGGATATGTTAGATCCATTTGCCAGTAAGCTTCATAAAAGGTATTCTACCTCATGCAAAGTGGTAAGACATACACAATGCTAGTATGAATCATGCTACAGTGCACTCTTTTCCAGGATGGGACCTTATTGCACACAGCCATGCAATTCCGAGAGTGAAGAGATGAGTGTGTTCATGAATGGCATGAATTTAAGTGCAATGCGTTTATCCAAGTCAGAATCCTGTACCCTTTCTAATGGCTTGTATGGGTATCCACCATCATAGCATTTGAGCATCTTCCATGAGGGAACATTCCATAATGTTCCATAAGGAGTATTTACATGGTTATCTTCTTTGCCTGGCGGATATAGGCTACTTGTATTTAGCTTTTCTTCATTTTAATTTTACAGCACATAGAAAAGTGTGAGCGGTGTTAGATTTGGCTTTCTGGTGAGAAAGTGGGTAGAGATGTTGATTCTTTGTGATTGTGAATGTTCCTGAATCATCTGGCAATGAATTTTACAATCTGATTAAGCTCTTCAAAGTTTGTATTTCTTGTTGCACACACACTAGAACACCTGCTATCAGCAAGTAATAAGCAAAGCTTTGGTGGATGTCATGGCTTGACCAACCAGGTCAGTAAAGCCTAATTCTATGGAGGGCTTTAGAAATCTGCAGGGTGGCAGCCAGTAAATACACTTTGCCATCTTGTGGGACTGGTACAAAGAGCAGTAGATGATACTTCACAGAAAATTGTCTTGACGAGACGGTATCTGCTACTTTGTGGGGTGCCTGAAGTTTACTCAGGACACTGTTTCATTCCTACCCAAGAGAATTTGAACAAAATAGGAGATTTAGTTTCATCTCTTACAGTTGACTTTTGCAATCTTGCATTTTTACAAAAATGGTTGCCATTATCTTTTTCCAAAATTACTTTTCTCTTTCGTCTTTATTTTTTTTTAATCAACAGACAAAGGTATCTGGGAAGCTCAGCTTAAACATTCACTTTACCTAAACTCTTATTTCTTCAAGAAATTTTGCTGCAGTTTTACACTTTCCTTTTTTGCTTTTTTCTGATACCCAAGTGCTTGCTCACTGTCTCTTGCAACAAAAATCAGAAGCAAAGCCATAAAACCAAGAGCAGTTGACTGGAAAGCCCATATGTTAGATAACTGACCAGAAGGCAGCAGAGCTATCACCAGTCAATCATGTTGATGACCATCTGATGAAAGGCACAGCGTGATGAAACGGATTTCTCACTGAGTGAGGGTCAGTGAGTGAGCATCAACAACCAAGAGCTTGTTTGTCTGGGGCATTGATCAGTATATATTTTCAATCATCTTAAATATCATCCCTTTTGAAGCAGCCACAGTCAGCAATTTATTTAGGACACAAAGCCTCTAACATAAACAGGGATTAATCATGGAAGAAAACTAACAGAGACAACAGCTTTGCACGATTTCTTTTGTTTCTATAATTAATGCTCAACATTAAGTGTTCCCTCAGCTGATACATGCCTGGTACCAGCAAAGTAAATTCATTCAAATGCAAACAGTTTCTCTTGTATTGTTTTTGGAAATATACGGTCCATTTGTTCAGCTCCCTGGTAATACTTTAAAAGCTAATTACTTTGAAAAGTAGACAAATATGCAAACATACATCAAGAAGTGCCATTTGGTTGATTTTGAGGTTTTGGGTTGAAAGAGCCCAAGAAGAGAGAACCATGAGTTTATTGAATTACTGGCAGTGCTGTATTTTTCGTTTTCTATTCTAGCTCTCTGCAGTAGTTTTTTCTATTGTCAGTCTCAACAGCACTTTCTTTGTCCAACCTAGTTTAAAAAGAATTGGAATCAATGCTTCAAGATAGTGAAAATTTTCAGCTGAAACAAGTCAACAAAATAGTGATAGTGGGGAGGAGACCACAAATGCCCAGGAGATTTGAGCTGTTTGGAAAGCAGCAAGCAGTGGAATATTTATGTGCAAATTGAATAGACCTGCCTACCTTGGCTGGGGATGATAGGTTTTTGATTGCTGCAATAAAAACATGAACAAACAAAGCAGGGAAGGAAAATGGGAAATTTGAGGCAGTGGTGTCCCATTGTGCCTCTTCCCTGTGCTGTGCACTGAGCTGAGAAGTCTTGGGGTTAAGGATTCCCTCCCTGACTCTGCTGCAGCTCAGGACCAGGGGCTCAGTTGCTGCAAGCCCATCTGTTTTCTGCTCTGTGTCCTCTGCACTGACACCATTATCTAAGATTTAAATTGGAAGGTGCAGAAATTTGCTCTTCATTAGTTGCTAATTATGCCAAACTTCTTAGCATTCAGCCTTGCCAGTAAAACATCTGCACTCAAGGTCTCTCACCAGTCTTGCCTGCTGGAAGAATCCGTGAGCTTATCTTTGCTCCTTGCAGGTCATTATCTGGAGAATGGGAACCACAACTGTTCCTTGGTGCCACATGGGTGATACTCTGTGAGGCTGTTCCCCAAGCATAACCAGTGAATATGAGGACAAAATTTTAAGCCTTCCAGAAAGCCTTCCAGATCTATACAGAAACTCAGATTTTTCAATTATAAAACTAGGCATATAACACTTAGACTGGACCATGTCCAGTAACTTCTCAAAAGCAGATAAAAATAATAATTCACAAGCTTGATACGAAGAAACTCCTAGTTGTTATAAGGAAACTCGTGGTTCATGTTTTTAAGTGATCTGATTATTAAATCCCTCACTCAAAACCTGTGCCCAGCAGCTTCACCATCTCCTGATATAACAGTTATTTAGGACCTGGTGCTATCTCACTGAGCTAGAAAATTCCTCACAAGGCCATCTCCTGCTCTGAGAAAGTCCTGCCATTATCTTTCTGTTCCAGCATTGTTAATTCTCTAGTCTGCCTCGTGGTATGAACCTGTGCATTCAAATCTGTCCCTCATAAAGGTCTTTAAATCTAAAATTCTTGTTCCAATATGGCTGAGTATTGATTATTGATGTCAAAACAAGTATCTGATCCCAAAAGTATTATCATATATATTCAGATATTCCAGAGGTGGTTTGTCCCACAGAGAGAGTAATACTTTCTAAACAAAAGGTCTAAGATGCATGAGACTGAGAGGGTGATTACAACATCAAAGGAGGAAGTGGAATAAATGAACTTTCCAATGATTCCAGTAGCTTACCGGTTTCAGAGACTGTAAATTATTGTAATTGATTTAGATGAAATTTGTGTAAGCAGAATAATTTTTCTAGATACATTAATGTATCAGAATAAGGCTTTTTTAGATGTTTGCTGTGGATTTCTTTTTGTGGTGATTGAAATAAGACCCACGTCCTAAAGCTATTATTGTAGCAACATGGATTTTCTGGCTGCATTACTTGTTCACAGATGGTTACCCTTTGACACAGCAGTGAGATTGTTCACTTCTGCAAGACGTTAGCACAGATCAATAAGAAAACTGTCTTACAGAGAAAACACCTGTTTGTCAACCAAGACTGCCTTAAAGGTATTTCTGATATTACATTTTGATTTGTTCAGTGGAAAGCCAGTAGTTTCCCTGGCTGCAGGGTCAAACTCCCTCTTTCTTAGCGTGCAATTTGATAGTGGTAAGGAGAAAGCTCCCTTTGGAAAAAGAGGGAAACCCATATCTTTGTAGTTTTGGATATCTTAGCATGTTGGGCTCAAAACTGTTCCACTTACTCCATTTTGGGCCATAGAAGCATTGCAAGTGTCAGTGTAGTTTTCTGCCAAGCAAAAAACTCACTTTCATCACCACTTTTGAGTTTTAAAATAAATTTAGGGTGACTGCTCTATCCAGATTGTGGCTCATAGGAAACAGGGTCTCTGCCCATTTACAAATATTAAAATGTGTGTTATGGTAGATGTCAACAAAGTCCAAGACTCATAATAAAATGGATTAGAGAAATTTGAAGGCCCAGGGTGTAACGTGAATAGAACTAGAAAAGTGTGAAGTAATGTATCTGGGGAAAAGAATTGTTCAAATAGTAATGCTGGAAAAATTGCAAGCTGCTACAGTGGGGATGAAAAAAATAGGAAAGTGATGGCATATTCTCAAAGAGCAGGAGGTAATGGTCTCTTTACTTGTTGAGAACACTGCTGGAAAGCACAGAGGGCCATTTCAATTAGGTATGGCATTCCTCTTCCACTCAGACTGTTGGCTAGATTTTGTATTACACAGCATCTCGCTCTCTTTCTATCACTTGTTTTCCATTCCCTGTCTGTCTTCATAGTGCCTACGTGCCTAAGGAGTAATAGATAAATGTTTGTATATCTGGTAGTTTATATGCTAATGGTCAAATATTTTTGCAACTTGATTAACTTGTCTATATTTTAGTTAACAGTACTGAAGAGCAAACCAGAGATAAATGTTGGGTTGGGAAAATAGGGCAGATTTCTTCTCTTAAAATGAGATAATAATCATCTTAAGAGCACAGAGTTTTTATCACTGTTAATAATGTTACAATTATATAGTGGAATCTTAAAAACATCAGAACCAGTGATATCAATGATGCAGAGAAGAGCTATAGATCTTATCAAGGTGATGGAGGCAGGTTTATGAAGAAAGATGAAGAGAAGCAGCTTGGCTAAGTAGTGATAATGATGATGGGGGATGTGATGACCATCTAAAATGTATCTGACATCTGTAAACATAGAATAGGGAATAGTTGTGTTCAATTGGTCATAGCATTACAATTAGGGTTAATGAGGAAAACTGAGCAAAAGAAAACACAGAACATTTTTTTGCTATTCAGCCCAATGGCAGTCACTTTAAACGCCAGATTGGTACCTTCAAAGGATCCCCTGTTGTACCAGCAGAAGACCAATTGCTTAAATAAAGTGAAAATAAATTGAGCAAGATGCTCCTGAGTGTGCAGAGGGAAACATTTTGATACTGGGCAAGGACTGGGTAAGATGACCTCTTCTGATTCTATTTTCCAGCACTCTATTAGAAAGAGTTGGCAGAGATGCCCTGTTTCTTGTTTGCAGGCATTTCTCATTTCTTCATTTTTAATGAGAGCCCAGTTTATATCCAAAATTTTCCTAAACTTTACATATTGAAAATTCAGGGAGCTGAACTGAGGGTTCAGAGCATTAGGGTAGTTTCTGTGATGGAGCTTATCTGGAACTGTCACCTTGGATGCACATGAATCCTGGCGGGATGGCATTTAAACAAAATATTTGGGGTTGAATTCAATAATGTTTTTCCAACTGTCTCAAAAGTGGACAAAGCTGGACATGCATCAGGACAAGTCGAAGAAGAGCTTGAGAGAAGGAGAGCCATTGTGTGCAGTGCTACAATTAGCAGGACATCTGCAGCACATCTACTAGTGGCTTTTCCTTACGCAGCTGCTGTACTTGTATAAGGACATGTGCACATATATTTCTTTTTTTTCATGATTGTCATGAAATATATATTTTTTTGGGTTTTTTTAATGTAAAATGACTCCTTCATGGTCCTAAGTTACATAGTTCAAATAATTTCCAATTTCCTTCTCTGTCTGGACTTCAGCTTTCAAGATAGTTGCCCTTTTTTGATGGGAATATAAGTATATTTTAAGTTTTTTTGGCTGCAGCACTATATAGGAAAGAAACTGGAACACATTAGCTAAGAGTAGTTGAGTTAAATGAATTATAAACCCCTCCGAGATGTAGGAATTCTAATGAAGTGTCAATGTTTTTCAGCAGAAAGATTTTAGTTAAAAAAGAAGATATATATATATATATGCTTGGAAAGCAACTTTTAATTAAAAAGGTCAGTTCTAAATTCTTGATAATATTTGAATGAATACTGATCATTACCAAGTGTAAACAGGAAAGAAAAAGAAATGTGTTTTCTACCTGGCCTCTTTGGTTCTGCCTAACTGCAGAGCTCCCTCACCCTGCTACTGTTTAACTAATAAAAAATAAAATAATATGAATTTCAAGCCAATGCTGCAATGTATCACATTGCTTTCAAAGTAGGAAATTATTTGCTCGCTAGACTTCATGTATTTCTACTCAAGTGTGCAGCCCTTTTTATTCACATTAGAAGGGAACAGTGTTGAACTGAATTGCACATGTATTCAAAGAAGCAGTACAAACCTGAACAGGAGCCAGATGATCAATTATTAGGAGGTAGTACTGCATTGTGTTGTTCACCAGGAGCTTCTAGAGAGATGAGAAAGAAATTGTCAAAGGGAGAAACATTCAATGCAGTTACAAAAAAGGTAAAGAGACAGAGAGAGAGGAAGCAGAATAAATCATGGTAAGAATTGTATGCTGAGAGCTAAAGTGGAAAGACAGAGCAAGTCAAAGTGGCAGCAAAAACAAATATTGCCCATCAACAGAACCAGGGAGAAGAGAGACATCAAAACATGGAGACTCATGGAAAAAAAAAAGGCAGCTCAGAATAGTGACTATGGAAAATGTAGAGGAAAGAAGGTTTGGGAAATGTTTAAACTAGCTTGGAAAAAGAGAAAATCAGACTTCTTTTGTCTGAGATGAATGTCACTGAAACAGAACAAAAGGAAAATAAAGAAGGAACCAAAAGTTCATGAAATAAAATATTGCCACTGCCACGTCCCTTTAAATTTTGGTGGGGAGCAGGGAGCCATCCTTCAGCTGAGGCTTCCCATGGAAGTGGCCACAATGAGGAGTTAAATTTTGACAATAGTAAGGTCTGAATCTCACGTCATCCTCTGCTTCCCTCCTGCTTCCTCAGATGTAGTTTGGTCCTGACCAGTAGTAAAACAGCTAAATCATTCTTAGATCTGGATGAAATATGTTATTTTGAGAGAAAATTTGTAACTCGTTAATTTATATCTGCAGTGTTGTAGTCTGAAAATTAAAATATTACTGTTCACATATCCAGTCTGTAACATTTAAAGTGTTTGACTGTGCCTGAAGCTAAATAAAATCCAATAATGCGTGTGCTATAAATTTCTTAGGCTGGAGACTACCAGGTTCTTTTGCTATGGATAATGTACGCATCGTAAAATGATTTCTATGCAAAACCAACTGATTGCTTCCATTCTTTTGGTTCCCTCCTCTGTCTTTCTGTACCATTGTACAGTCAGCCCCTTGCAGAGATATCATTTTCTACTCAAATGTGGGCCCAGCTGCTAGTAGTCATGGTGTGATTGACTCAAGGAATATATTTGGTGGGATAATGTACACACTTCACCGCCCAAAAAATGACTGAGAAATGATTACTTGACATATCTTTGCTGCTGCACAGTATAGAATTTACTGCTGCTTCTCGTGGCACACAGCACCTGTACAGTGACATTTTCATTACATACACTGTAACTCATGGTTCTTTGTTTTCCTTTTGGTGGATTTTGTAACACATGGTCAACTCCATTGATGGATGTTCTGGTTTAGTCCCCACCCCCCAGCCAGGTCTGCAGCCAAATTGTGCAGTCTAGTCCCAGTGCCCTCACCACAGGGAAAGGGGAAAGGAGAGATAAAGACCTGGGGATTGGAAAATAAAACCAAACCAAGTTTAATGAAATAATAATAATAAAAATGAAAATCAACATATTTATAAGAGAATAATACAAGTATTAAAACCTCAAATCAGACTTTGACAATGACAAAACATCATCTCTGACACTGCAGAGCAGGCCTGGGGAAAGTTCCAGACTAGCCTCAGTTGCAAATGGGAACTGGATTTAGGAATGTGCAAATCAGGATCAGGAGCAGATGGACAGACAAGGTCTTCACTGGATGTTGGCCATCGAAAAAGGAAGTTTGACCCTCGTAGTTCCCCAGGTTTGTATGAAGTATGATGTATATGGAATGGAATACTTCGTCAGTTTGGGGTCACCTCCTGTATGCTCCTCCTTCCAGGTGCAACCTTATTTCCAGCTTTGACTTAGTATGCTACCAGCTCTAGGATGGCCTTGACTCACATCCAAATAAGTATAAGCAATGGCCTCTCTACATACCAATACCTTGGTATCTTGGTTAGAAACATCAGGTGTTATCACTTCTAGAGGCAGAAACTGTCTGAAAAATGTGTTGTTAACTTTCAGAAACTGAAAAGGCTTAGCAGAAAAGTTAAAGAATTGGTTCTGCTTTAGCTCAAATCAGAGTAAAGAAAATGTTACAGTGACTGTAGCAAGACAACCCATCTGTAAGAGATCCCATCCAAAATATTTTCACTTTGATTCCACCCTAACATCGGTTTTATCCACAATCATATCAAAAGACAAGCTGTATAGAACAGCATTGTTCTGCTTTTCTGCAGGAGTTTAAAACCCCTTCATCATCTTGTCTTGACTGAAAGCCTGGATTTTAAAGTTGGTTATTACAATCTTCTTTGTAATCTGTAGATTTAGCAGAAAACCTAGAAGTGTGAGATATAGACATAAAGGATATGTTATGATAAGTAATAAGCATTTTTGGGGCCTTGTTTGAAGCCGAAGGGGAAAGAAATATAGTTTCCCAAATTGGAGACTAGGCTGAAGATGAAGTCATTTAATGAAAGCCAGTTGTGTAGACCTGGAAAAGTCCAGGTGCTCAGGGAAACCTGTTGGGCAAAAGCAAGACCATGGCAGGACCAAACAGCATTTACATGCTTGACATAGAATAATTTTTAATCCGTTCTTAGTAACTACTTCTCATGCACATTTCTGTATTCATATCTCATCAGCAGCTGTGCTTAAATCACATATATCTTATCAGCCTAATTATTCCATCTGAAAGAGAGTTATCCTATCTTTTTTCATTGTGTGTCTTTTGCAAGACTCATTTAACTTAACTTCCATTCTTTGGATGCCTTTGCTGGCAGCATTTAGAAGAACAACATTTTCAGGCCCGAAGAATAACATTTTCAGGCCCCAAGAACAACATTCTATGGTTCACCCAAATTTTATTGTTAAGCTAATTTCAGGCTTAATTCTGCTTTAGATTTTCACTGTGCTCTGGCATGGAACTAGAGATGCTGGTATTGGAAATGTTTGTTTCTGTTCAGCAGCAGCAATGTTCATTTCTCCACAGATTTGTTACCTAGAAAATTTGTTCTGGGGAAGAATTGTGCAGCTGCAAAGCAATTGTCAGAATAGCATAGTAGGTCTTTTTAATCTCTGGTTTATACTGCTGTCTGCTTTCTAAGTTATAGGAGGAACACTGCTTGAATGCAGGCATATTACATCTATTTTGCCCAAACTGATTTTTTTTTATCCTCTCTGACATACCGAATATTAAATTTTCCAATCCACCCAACTGACTAAGGGCAAGATTTTTTTAAAGATACTTCCAGATTTTATGCTCAGCCTTCCAGGCCTGCATAATTTAGACCAAGAAATCCCATTTACAAGTGATATAGACCTTTGGGAGTGTCATCTCTCACTGAAAGTCAATGAAATTTAGAGTCATAATGTCTATTGCTTTTTGATATGGAACTTAAGCTATTTCTCAAAAATAATGTTCTTCTCTTTCTGAATTTTCAAAGTCCTATCTTATCAAATACATCTCTTAATGGCATTCCAGTGCTGTAAATCCCACTACAACTTGTAATTTCTAACCTTTATTTCTCAAAGTTTCTGTAAATTCATCTCCCTTTGAAGTAAAAAAATCTCATTAAATGACTGAAGAGTCCCACTAAGAGGACATTGGATTCTTGGCTGCCTTGTGGGTTACATATCTGCTTTTTGTAATTCATCGATACAAGAATGCTAATAATACCTATTACAATTCACTTTTGATACTCCCTGTCATACAAAAGCAATCAGACCTGTGGTGCATGAGTATGGCCCTCTGCAAACAGCACTGCCCAACTACTTCCACTCTGCTGTCAGTTAGGGCCAGCACACGTATGCAGTAAGTGGGGTTTCCTCATGAACCTCTCATTTTTATATATATACTGTACATATGCACGCAAAATAATAATTAAAACTACTCATAACTCTGTTTTAATAACAGCAAGAAGCAAATGTCTCATCAGCATTCCTCTCTAGCCACTCTTGCCCTGTTGTCCTCCTGAATGCTTCAGCAGATGATGGTTATCCCACTGCTGTTTGAGATGCAATGCGCCAGAGGCAGCAGCTGCTAGAAGACTGCCTTGTTTTTTCTGGATACCATTTTTCCTTTGATTCATCTTTAAGTGATTTTTTTTTTTAAGTATGCATAAGAAGAAGGTCCTGTGCAAATTTCTCAGGAGATCAATTTGCAAGGCTCTTTAGTAGAAAGACCTATTCTCTAGTGTGTATATTGGTTTGATATGGAAATCCATTAGCCTGCCCCAGATCCACCCACATCTCATACACTGGTGTACTCTGGGTTTTCTCTGTGAATTCAAGAGTAGAATCCTTACCATTTCTCCTTTACGAAAAATATTTATTTTTAATTTCTGCAAGTAAACCACTTCTTGAGAATCAGAGTCTGTTCTGGGTCTGAGCATAAGAATCTGTAAATCTCTCAGATAAAAAGCCTCCTGTGACTGATGGCAGAGAACATTAGTAGAAAATCATAAAAGACTACAAATCTATGTGCTAATTAGAGCTTTGCATATCCCTGTTTCCCCTATTATACTGAATGGGAAATAAAATAAAAATGAAAAAGAAGAGTTAGTATTCAAATGAAATATTAACATTTTCCTGAACAAAACATTTTAAATTTATTATTTTCCTCTAGAAATTCTTTTGTTATTAATTTTTGTAGAAAAGTTTGATTTCACTGAAATGACCTTTTCTGTCAAAACTGTTAGCAAATTATCTTGTTGCACGATAAATAACCAGAAGTACCTGCGCTGAATGCACAATGCCCATCTGACTCCAGAATCAAAACTTAGTATGAAATTAATTTACAGCTGTAGCTGACCTGCTTTGACCAGCAGTTCTTCTCCAGACTCTGACTACGATGAGCCAACATAAGCCAAGGCAATACCATTTCTGGTTTAACAGAAATACAGTTGTTGTACCAGTGCTACAGAAACTGGAGCCTGAACAGGACTGAATTGTTGCACCACCTACCAGGAGGTTCCATGGGCTCTCTGCTGGGCTATGAACACCATGACTACTCTTGAAAGTACTCAGAGAAGAGAAGGCTCTGGGGAGACCTTATAGCAGCTTTGCAGCAATTAAAAGGGGCCTATCAGAAAACTGGGGAGAGCCTCTTTATCAGGGAGTGCAGGGATAGGAGGAGGAGGAGGAATGGTTTTAAGCTGAAAGAGGGGAGATTTAGATGAGATCTTAGGAAGTAATTTTTTACTGAGAGAGTGCTGAGGCACTGGCACACGTTTCCCAGAGAAGTCGTGGATGTCGGATTCCTGGGGCTGTTCAAGGCCAGTTTGGATGGTGTTTTGAGAACCTGATCCAGTGGAAGGTGTCTTGCCTGTGACATGGGGGCTCAAAATCGATGATCTTTAAGGTCCCTTCCAACTCAAACCATTCTATGATTCTACAATTCTTTTAAGTGGCCTTGACATCAGAAGAAGCTCAACATGAGTTTGAAATGAGCCACAAGGTGAAAATGCGTGGGAAACCAAATACTACTAGCCACACCTCTGTGAAACTACTTGTTCTGGTCTTTTGTAAGCAAATAGTGTTTTACTTAGAGAAGTGCCCTGTGTCTCCAGAACCCTTTAGTATCAACAACATTCAAGAAAATAATATTGCATCCTAAAATTTAATGATCCACAGCGGAAATCACTTATGTTGCTGCAGTTGCATAAAGCTTTCCCAAACTGAAAATAATATATATATCACATAATGAACAATGAAAATACTGAATATTAATGACAATATTAATGACAATAAGTTCAGGAAACAGACCACTGCAGTCTATTCTGATTCACTGGGCAAAAAATTATCCAGTACATAGTCGGGAGGTTTGCAAAGAATGCATGGTGCATTGTAAATTCCCATGGTTATTTTAACTCCATATATAATCTGTATCCCATTAATCTATTTGTATCAGTTTTCATAATGGGAAAGAATTACATGTGTCCTAATGCTGAATTTTTGTACCTTGGTCCAGTTTTTGATGGTACTTTTGTGCTACTTAAAGTTCATTCAGCTCTTTTGTAGCTTCATCGGAACTGATGGCATTGTGGCAGCTAAGGTGCAGTTAGCCTGGACCTGATCAAAATGATTAAATACCCTAAGCCCTGCCTGATTGCTCTGCAGCCATTGTCACTCTCCACGTACAGAAACGCATCCTGTAAGGTTGATCTTTTTCCTTCTGGAGCAGATACAAAGCGTCAGTGGATTATACGTAAAACAAAGAACTGAAGTTTAATTGCAATGTGACTATGAGGAGTCTTTTATTTGTTCACTTATGAAGTAGCTTGTGGAGTAGCATGGGACTTTGTTCTTCCATCTGTTACATATTCCTGTCAGAGGCAAAAATGTTATTTTCTAAGAAACATAGTAGTGGCTTATTATTTCTTAAAGTAAAGTATAGTATTTTCCCCTGAGTGCAGTGTAGTCTGTAGTTCTGGCACATTAGCTGGCATAAACATTTTGATTAAAGCTTATGAATCTATTAATTACACCTGGGAAGTTTCCAAAGCTTATTCAAACTGCAAACTCTTCAAACTGCAGCCCCCAGATCTGAATTCTTTTTAGCAAATGCAAAAATGGCTATCACAGGGTTGCCTTTTCTTTCTTTAGGATGTTTGTATAAAGGCGTGAGGTGGCAAGGGTGCAAATTCTTTTACCCATTTGTTCCTCTAGGCACTTTTTCAGAAGGTCTTTGAGTGTCTGATGAATTTTTTTACTGTCATGTTGTTAAACATTTGCTTGAAGTCTAAAGAACTTGAATTCTGTTTAAAGTTTTCTGTGATCTTCTAAGTGTAGTAACATCTGCACATATTTAAGCATTTTTCATAATAACATCACTGGGTATATGACCCCAAACAGGATGACAACACTAGAACATAGACTTTGTAGCTGAAGCTCTGTAAATAAGCAGAGCTAGGAAGCCCAGTAATAATGAGCTCTCTGGAAATGTTTATAGAGTTGGTCCATATGATTTCTTTGCTCATATTCCCATGGTAGGGTTGCTTATGGTGTAGTAGAGAGCAGAATTTGACAAGCAGACCCTATAAGGTTGTTTGGGTATCACTATTTTCTGGCAAGTAAAGTGAACAAGTTCTTTCAACAACCTTAAACTGGCTCTGGTTGCATACTGTATTTACCATGAGAAAGAAGCAAATATAACAGAGGATCTGCATTCTAAAATCACTGGGCATATGACCCCAAAAAAAGAAAGGCATCTCTTATCTATCAACCGTCTGTGTCTCTGCCAAACAGCCTGAGAAGTCTCACTGAAGCAGTGCTTTGCTCATGCATTCATGCACACAGGCATTCATTATGACTGACCTGCCCTAGGAAGGTCCATTAAGTGGAACTCATTTCAAGCACAGATGGCCCTGAATAGCTTAATGTCTGCCTGGTGGCCAGAATAAGCGAGTTCTTGATGGCCTTAGACTTCTGATCACATACGTGCAGCCAAGGAGGAAATGAAAACATGTTTATCATTTTGATAAACAACATCTCTCATTGCTGCAGGATGCTCCATGTAACTCAGCAGAGTCAAATACTATTAAATTGTCATCACTGTCAAAGAGAGAATGTATAAGTTTTGCTACCTGAGTCATAGTTAATGACTTCTACAATGTATAACACAAATCAGTACTGCTGTTTGCCTTTTTTATGTTTGTTTACTGATAAGTTCAGGCTTGGCTAGAATATAGAGGCGAGTTATAATTTTGAAGTGTAAAATATGCTTTTATTATTACCTCTCAGCTAGAGATATAAAACCCAAAGATGACTAGAAGATGGCTTTTTGTCTTCTGCCAGGCATGCACTCAGACCCTATAGATTATTAGATACTTTAAATCACAGCCACCTGCAGTAGGTTCATGCTTATGATAAAATATTTTGCTCTCTGGTGTGTAAACTCAAGGTGGCTTTATAACAGAAATAAAAATGAACATGTTTTTAGAAGTTTAGTGTCCTCCAATTAGAATTAAACCTTTTTCAGGAGTAACAAACAGTTGTCCCTGTTTTACAGTAGGAAGGATGGATAATTTCTACAGTTTCATATTTTAAGCCTATATAGAACAAAGGCTTATGAAAGGCTAGGAAATGTGAGCAGAGTGGTTGTGACACAGATAATTGCCATCTTCAACAGCCCAGAACCCTTCCTGGCAGCCAGTTCTGTTCATCTTGCTTTGGTAGTCATCACATTTCCTTCATGCAAAGTTCAGGGCAGCCCATGAAGTGAGCACTCAGAAAGGGTCAGCTGTTCTTACTATCAAGCCCTGCAATGTTTGGCTTGAAAAGTGTATATTAGGATATTTTTATTCACCTCCGAAGCTTCTTGAAGAAAGAGCAAAGCTATTCCTAATTTTCAAGTTCCTATTTTGTAATCTTTTTTCTTATTTTCTGGAGGCAGGAAGAAACATAAGCAATTCTTCTTGCCAGGTGGATAAAGCAGCCACTTTATGAAATGTAACTGTCAACAAAACATTCAGAAGACAGTGTATTTTAGGGCCCTTCCTTCTCCTTTTAAGATCAGTGGCAAATCCCCTATTGACTTCAATGAGTTGGATGAGGCCGTTACTGTGGAAACAAAGCCAGAAGCTACCTTAGTTCAATAGACCATAAACTTCCAAAAAAAGCCATTTCTGTTCTTTGTGACAAGCACTTAAACTTTTGCTGCACTCACAGCCTATCAGGTTAATAATTGACATTTTTTCAGGACTCCCAACACTGTAACATCTCACTGGGTCTTTCTGAAATCTAGAAGAACCGCTGAGAAAAAAATCACTGACTCAGAAGCAGAATTCCTCAGATGTTGGTGTTGCAGAATTTCTTGGTGACCACCTCCACCCCCCCCCCCGAAAAAAAATAATTGAAAATAAACAATAACATTCATAAAATAAAAAGGTACCTTATGTGTACTGATGAACATGTTATTTTTTTTCAGTGGGAACTGATTCAGGTTCCTCTCCCCACTCTTTTTTCTTCATTTGTACAGCTGAGGTAGATTTAAGTTGAACCTCCCCAGTGTATTTGTGGTATATATATTTCTGTGAATAACTCTGTCAAGAGTGTGTTTTTCTATGAGTTTTTTTCATAATCTCACTCTGTCCATTTGTACTTATCTGGGTGTCTCTAACTATTCCCATATTGTATACGGCTTTTAAAAATCTAACATGTATATGCATGGTTGGTAATATATATTCCAGCAAAACTCCTTGTATGCAATGCTATCCAGTAATTATTCATAGATCAAAAGTGTTTTAATGGCAAAATCTGTTCTCATATAAGAAATTTTCCAGGAAAACAAGGTGTATGACATGCATAACATTCTCCATGTGGATAGAATTTTTATTCTGTCAGCACTGGGAAGGGTCTTTTTATTATTGTTATTATTGTTATTTGCATTACAGTTATAATCCCTCCAGATAAAAGTTCCAATTAATGTACTTAACAATCTAGTGGTAAAAAAGTAGTTTTTCATTGCTTTTATAGTTTTATTACGTTTTGCCACTCCTAAACAACTATACATTTTGAGTTAAATTCTTTATTGCTGCAGCAACTTGAGCTTCCACATAACAATTAAGGTGTTATAAAGCTCATCCAGCACAACCCATTATTTTGAACAGATAATCAAATAAGCAAGACTAGCTCATGTGGTTATTAGTACTCATATAGCAAATTAATAGAGAAAATGAAGCATTTAGCTTATTCACAGATATTCACCACACATTCTATGTAGTCTAAAGTTAGAAATGCTTATTACTGCATACATTATCTTTACTGTTGAGCTTGCAATCAATAAAATCACAAATCTTTCTTCTCTTAGGGCAAGACCATAAGATGAATTAAACCAATGAGAATCTTTTCATTGCTTTCAATATGATTTGGATGGGGGAATAGGGAGCTTATCTGAAGAATTACTTCACAGAAAAATACAAGCGTTCAGGGCTGATTTGATTGTCACAATTCCACTTACTCCTAAGAGACACTTAAAAGACCATTTGTCAGATGATGACTTTCTGAATTGTTGGGATCTCTCTTCTGTGGCATCTGTTGGCTTTCAAAAAGCTTGTGTCAGCAGGCCAAACACACCTGATAGCTAATATGAAGCTGCATTTCTCTCCAGATGAGTTGAATATTTGCTACGGAGTTAGTCTTGTCTCACGTTTCTAAACTCATCAATGCTTAACTCCATGACCATGCAACCTAAAGCTCATTTACCTAATGGATGTTCACAGACTTTCATCTACAAACTCACCCTGGAAGGTCAGAAGTTTGAAAATTTAATATTATAAAACTCTTCCATGCTTGATCAAGTCCCTGTTCATTGCTGGTTGTTGTACCGCTTAATACTGCAGGTATACCTTAAGGCACACCACTATAAGACCTTAACAGTGTATAGTCAGGGGAGATACCTCCCTGCCAGTGTACCCAAGTACTTCACTACAGAAATGCCACATTTGTAGAGCCAACAGGTAACAGGGCTCACTCCTGAGCAGGGAGATGCCGCTGGACTCCAGGACGTCTTCCAAAATCCCTTGTTCACAGCCAGACGTGAATCAGCTTCTCCACACAGCTTATTCTTCTCTCTGGTTGCAGGGTTACTGTAGTGTTCAAAAGCTCCCAAAGTTGTTTCAAAAAAAGTGAAAGCCAAAGACAGGAATAATGCTTTTTATGCTGTAGTAAAAGAAACGTACAGTTAGCATTTCATAGTGGCATAAAATAATAATGCTTTTCTAACAAACCTTCTTATACATCCTGCTCTTTAGCAGGCTGTGCATGATGTTTTGTACTAAGATTAAACAAATCCTGCCAAATTTATGCTGCAATTTCATAAAGTAGCCAAATATCTGTAGGGAACAGACTGGCACTATTAAATACTTGGTGATTATGAGCTAAACACATTCTGAACTGAGGAACTGAGAAATTACTTGGGCAGTGCATCAGCCCAAAGTGATGTCTCATCTCCTTGCACTGCACTGCTAAGGTGAACGGGAATAATACACCTAATGCTTCATTTCTGTGCATAGCATATGCCACAGATACCAATATTCGTAAACCCTAAGGTGCCATCTATCTGTCTATCACTCCTTTTTTCTCCTCCTGATAAAATTATTGCCACTGTTCATAAAGGACACGTAGGAAGAAGACCAATTAAGCCTGGTGATCTTGCACACAATGGGAAGATTTCCTGCCCTTAAACTGCCAATTAAGTGAGTGGGGTAGAAAAAAGAAGTGCTGTTGCATCATCTTGTAATTTAGAGAGGTTGATTGTCACTCTCTAAGGGCTGAGTTCTGGCGTAGAATCAAATATTTAGAGAAAAAGCTTGTTTCTAGATGGATTCCCTTAGCCCCTGTCATTGTAGGACAGAATATTTGAGGGAAGAGGTCTTCAATATTATAAGCATCAAATCAGCCAACTGTTGTACGTTTACTGTATTATGTTACCTACATTTCTTCAGGGCCAGATCATGACACAGTCATTTTTTAGGCCGAAAATTCTGTTGATGTCAGATTGTAATATAAGACAGGCAAGATATATCTACTGTATAGGGATGTTTATCTGCATTTCCTATTAAATCTGAAGTATAGCAGCACCTGGCTTAGTCAGGAACATTCATAATGGGAGAAATAATGTTGTAATCCCACATGTATTGAAGCCGTGCAGAGATACAGACAGCCTGGGTGCTTTGATTAGCCGCTGCTGCTCTTCCTAATCAGAGTGTCAATATTATCTTTTTCTTTTTTTCTTTTTTCTTTTTTTCTTTTTTCTTTTTTTCCTTTTTTCTTTTTTTTTATTTTTTTTGCCAGAAGGAGGAACGTGTGAAGTTATAGCAGCACACAGATGCTGTAATAAGAATCGAATCGAGGAGAGATCACAAACAGTAAAATGCTCCTGTCTACCTGGGAAAGTGGCTGGGACTACAAGAAACAGACCTTCCTGTGTTGATGGCAAGTAGCTCCTCCTGTATATATGTCTCTGTTTGTGTACCATTCAGTAAATAGCTTTAAGTTTGTAGATTATACTTAGGGGCTTTGTTGTGTTCTCTATTTAACAAAACAGAAAAATCTATGAGCAGAAGCACACACTTACACCACCTTGCCTGTTGCTTCAGTTCTGTGCATGTGTCACATTAAGATTTACTCACAAAAATGAGTGTAACATGCAGTACAAGCACATAGATAAGTATAACAGATTCTTTGGCAGGATCAAACCCTTCAAAAATAACTGGAGAAAATGATCTTTTGCATCACTTCACAGGGCTCCCCTGGTGCCACGTTAATTTTGGTTCCTAACTATTTCCAATGGCAACAGCCATTCATTTTGATTTAATTAGATATATGAAAAGTCAATGGCAAAAAAAGATAAATAAATTAAACCCGTGGGTTTGTCCTCTAGCAAACATTGCAGAAACTAGGAAAAAAAATCTTTGTCTCTGGTGCTGTTTCTTGTCATGGGAATTTTTCTGAGGAACGAAAACGCTATGTTATTTGTGTCTGAGTTTCATATTAGGACAGAGTGTATTCCTCTCTGGGGCCCCCCTACCACCACTACAGGGTGAAACTGCAACAGTTGAGAACTGTGACTTGGAAGGGCTTAGCAAACTATAAATCACACAGGAAGATGGAGAATAAGAGGTACTAATCCCTTTAGTTACCCTTCCCAGACAAACCATTCTGTGTTGCAGAATCCCTCTGTGCAGCCATTTTGTGAAACAGAGTATCTCATAAAAATTCCTCACTTTTCTTTAGACTAAAGATCTGATGCCATTGTTTATACCACCCCACAGCCCAAAGGTGCTTCGAAGACCCAGAGGCGGTTTCAGCTAGAGTCGAGGTGGACTCTGCCCTGGGCTCTCTTCATCCATCCTTCCCATGGCTGGGCTTCCAGGGGTGGCAGCATAGCTGCAGGTTTCGGAAGCTCCCATTTCCAAATTGTGTCTGTTATTTGGCATTCAGCTTCAATTAAACGCTGGGAAAAATGGTTTCTTCTGGGTACCTTTCCTCAATCACACTCTGCAAAGGCACTAGCAAGGGAGCAGGGACTGGTCCAGTTGTAACCCAGAATTAGAAAGGAGTATTCATGGGTGTTGCGGACTGGAGGATTGTGTAGAAAAGCTTTGAGGCTTGCACGCTCAACATCAAAAAGATGAGAGATTGGAGGTATGTTGGACCGACGAGAACCTCATGTTTTCTCAGCAAATATTTGTGATGTCTCCATATCTGCTTTGTATACTAAAGACAGACACAAAATTATTTATTATTTCAAAAGTGCTTTCAAATTTTTAAATTATGAGGCTGTGTTTCATAGCTTGTTACACTAGGAAAGTGATTCAGCTTCTGACTTCTGACTAAAAGCATACTATGAATGCACCTGTGAATGATTATGCTTTAATCAATATTTTGTCATTCTGTCATTGCTTAATTACCCTGATAAAAAAAGACCCTTTGTTTTTTGTTAAAAACACTCAAAAAAACATAGGTGAAACCTACAGCTGGTCTTAAGCAAAGATCAGCTGCACCAGACTTGAAAAATTTCATGTTCTTCAGCAAGTCATGAAAAGCAGAGGGAATGGATAGAGCAGCGACACACCATTAATTCAGATCTCATAAGTCTATTCAGAGAAGGGAAGCTCAAAGAATGCTGTGTTAAGAAAAAACTGTTGAGTGGAGGTGTGGACTGGAGCCTAATTGCTTTGTCAGGTTGCAATGAAAAAGAAATGTTATTGTCTGGAGTTTTGAAAGGAATAAGGATAAAACAATGGCTAATATAAAAGTGCAAAGCTAGTCCCATTGAAATCACTGGTAAGACTTACAGTGGCTTCAAAGCCAGCGAACCTGAACTACAAAGGAATGTCTTCCCCTTTCAAGTTTAGTTGTTGTAGTCAGCCCATAGTTTCCTTTGTAGATGGCTAGTGAAGGGTTCAAAAGCCCAATATGCTGCTTGTAAAAATTAATACAAGGGGCATTTTCTTTGGCTTTTGTTTTATACCAGAATTTGCTTTTAGACTTTTGGCATACTGGCCTGTATTAAGTTAAAACTTTGACCTATTTAGTGGTTCTGTTCTTGCTAAGGCAATCTCCCAAAACTCCCCATGGGAGTCCCATTGACGTCAGTACTTCAACTCACAGAAAGCTATGGGATTTGCTGTTTCTTTTGTACATGAGGACCTTTCAAAAGGTCATCTGCAACTTTTTGCCTTCTTTACCTACCATATTGAAAGCATTAAGACTACTTTATCTCACACTGGGTTTTACATTGTATATGATTTCAAGGCATGATCTGCCACTGAGAAAGATTGATTTGGTCCATTAATTAAAAATCCATGGGTGTTCTGGTACTTACACCAGAACAGACCATTCACCTTGGTGACAAGGACTGGGAGGTCCCATGTTAGCAATTGGACTTTCATTTTTGTTTGGTTATTGCTCTGTTTGGTTATCCACCTGATGGCTGTTTAGAAGTGTGTATAAAACAGGCTGAACCTCAGCCTTGCCCTGTTTATACCATTGGCCAAACTGTGACTTAATGGAATCAGAATCAAGCTTTTGCAGTTCTCAGTCCAGGTTCATCAGAAAACACTTCATCAAGGCTCAAGATTTAACCACTTGAGTTCATGTTACAGAGGAGAGATTGCATTGCCAGCAATGCAATCAGAGATTGCTCTGGGACACAAGGGGGCTGCATGGGTGGGACTGTGTGGAGAGCTAGCTTTGTTTTCTGTTTAAGGAAGAATACAATTATACGTAGGAGTCAGCTTAACCTTTTTAATAAGTATAAGGAGTGATAAATTGTCCTTTTGTCCTCTTGTTTTGAGATTTCATCATAGTATGTAGGACCCACGTATGCAGCCCTCCTGAATGAGTAGAAATTCAGGCTGTGATTTGTGCTATGAAGGGCAGGGTAGGAAGTTGCCGTCTATTCCCAAGCATCACTTCCTGCCAAGTCCAACAAACTTTTTCTTTGGAGCCTCATCTTTAAATAGTATAGTGAGGCCAGGCTGTGGCAGCCTCAGAAGTTATAAATTATTCCTTACTGCTCAATTCAGTAGACACTGTCCTAAAACCTGCTTCAATCACCAGTGAATTACATAGCAGCAACAGTGAGAGAAAAACAAAGCCAAATCTTGTCATGAGACAGAGATGCCAATTTCTGCTTCTTTTTGCACATTTGCTTTCATGATTTCCTTCACTATTTCAAAAAATTTTTTTTTCCTTCACTATTCCAAAAAATTTTTTTTGGAAGGATGGGTTTTAATACTCCCTTACCTCCCTACAATTTATCTTGCTTGCCACACCATGTGCCATGGGCGTCAGTCTATTCAGCTCTCTGTCACGGCTATTATTATTATTTTCTCCATTTGCCCAAATACCTCTCCAGAGCAAGACCCAAATAGATTTACTTCATTTCTGTTCCAGCAGCTAAAGAGGGTCCCTTTTTCTGGGGAAAGCAGTGTTGAACATGTCCAGGGAGCTCTCAGTCCTCTGCCTGCAGAGCGCAGGGGACCTGTGCAGCTTGGAGGGTTCCTAGCCTACTCCACATCCTGTGCATGGGCTGTCTGAACGTACCAGAGTGACTCCTGATCTACTCTCCTGCCCACACCCTTCAGAGATGGCCGGGGCCAGCACAGCACTTGAATTTGCAGCTCAAACTATTGAGCATACACCTCTAACTTCACACTTTGATAGACCTGTTCTCTCATTTTCCTGTTGCTGCAGGTATTTCTGTGTGACACGCAATCTATTTCTGCATGGGTTTCATAGCCATGTTTCTGAATTTGCACCTTCCCTCTCCACTATGCCTACAGCTTGTATTCCTCCCTTCAGAAGCCCATGAATTTTCCTCCTCCTGCAATAGGCTCCCTGGGTCTATGAGGACACTCAGGTGTGAGCACAAATAGCTGGGATTTGTCCCCTCACTAGCTGTTGCATGGTTAGTACAATTTCTCCTGTGGGTTGAGGTATAAGAGGGGTGTTCCCAGTAATCTCCTCTGCTCATTGCTATAAAGGAGCATCTTTCATCTTCCTGGTTGGGTCAGTGGGCACATGACAATCATCCTTTCAGGTGTCAAGCCCACATCCTTTAGAAAATCTCTTCACCAACTGTGAATAAACATCAGTCAGAGGCTCCAAAATTTTAGATGTTTTTTTTCTAAGTTAGTTATCTATTATTCCACATAAAACTAAAAGCATCAACTAAAAAAAAACCTCATATTTTTCTCGTTTTTTAAATAGATTTTTTCTTTTTTCAAATTTTTCATCCATTCCCAGTACATCTTTTACATTAAGTTGGACCAGGATTTCTTCTGTTGTTCATGCATAATGTGAAGGTATTCTTAATCTTGCTGAGTACTTCCTCAGAGCTTCATTTTTCCAGCCTCATTTTCTTTCTCAGTATGGAACATAGTGAAACCCTGATGAAAAAATGTGACTTCTGTATACCTTCAGAATTTCTGTTTGAACCTTTTCTAGACATACTCAGCATATTCTCAAAATATTTCAATATTGTTGAGGGGTTTGCGTTCACACTGCCTCCTGAAAAGCTGTTTTGCTATTACTTTTGTTTTCTTAACAACCAAAGACATTTTCTTCAGATAAATGTCTGCAGACTGCTCCAAGTTTGGTGGTTCTACCAGATCTTGGCATCTTATGGGCTTTCATAACTTCAAAACGTTTTGCTGTGACAGTATCAGAAGTATAGGTTATACCAACAGTCATATTTGCATTAAGGCTGTAACATCCACCTCTTATTCTTCATTGACCTAATCTTCATGCAAAATTGGTGTCACCTTTCTCAATAGGCTAAGACTTTCTTCTGCAGGATGAATAAAGTTGACTGTGTGAGCTAGAGAGCAACGAGCATGTGGCGGTAGAGAATTGATGAATACACTTATGCCTCTCTGATTCTTTATGGCTTGGCTACACGTGATTTACAGTTTTCTTTGGTTGCAAAGCAGTCTGGCAGCCACTTCATTTATTCTTTTCTTTGTTTTAGTTTGTTGGTTGATGTATTTTTTTAAGCAATCCATTTTAGTACTCTGTATAAACAACTTGAATGTTTGCTTGGACATGAAGTCTCCACCTTTTCCATACCCTAGTTGAAAGCATGTGAAAATTCTCCTATGTGGAAGTTTCCCATTCCCTATAAGAACACACACTTTTACTTTCCACTGCACTTTGCAGGCACTATTCATGTTCCTTCCAGGATATCAGTAAACAGGACTGGTCACAAATAGCCAGTGTGAAGGAAATGGGGACAGAGGTCGAGTGAAAATATGGGGTTACTGAATAAATATTAATAGAAAATCTCTGATAATATTCACTTAGTTGTAGTGCTTCGTATGATTGCTATAAAAATGTAATAGGAATAAAAGATATTTATAATCTTAATACTGTCATTTTTATACAGTATATAATGTGCTTTGTACCATATCATTTACAGTGGTATTGAACCATTCTGTGCAGTCAGTAGGTGGTTATATCTGTGTATTCTTCGAGGCCCTTGAATAGCACATAATTTTTTCACCTATACTGAAGTTTACTGTGTTAATGTCAATGATGCTCTTGGACAGATTTTTTAATACTTGAATTTTTCTGTTTCCTTTCCTTCAGTCTTCTTCCAGTATTTTTAAACTCTTTCAGCAGCAACCTCAATATTTCTTGTACAATTATCTGTGCAATTTGTTGGACCACAGAGTACAGAATAACAGAAAAGCACCTGCATTGCCTTTTGAAATCAGTCACAAAGGGTCTTCCATGCGGGCTGTGCATGTTGACAGTGCTTTTAGGAAATGAAGTTGTTTTAACACTGGTCAAAAACAATGAGGAAAAGATAAGGTGCTACAAAAATGCTGTGCAGTATCTGTCCCTCACAATTATTCCTGCAAAAAAAGGTCTGCAGAGATCTGAGATGATCTGATTCCATGTTGTCTACAACACAGGATTTGAAACATTGGCTCTTAGGCAGCAGAACTAGTGTTTTAACTCTCCGTGGTCTGCTGCTGTCCTATTCTATACCAGTCATGCATCAGGGGAAAGGGAAATCATTCACTGATACAGAAAAATAAAATTAATCCAGTATTTCCCTTTTTCCCAGACTGGCTTTGGATTACATCAAGTTTCAGATCATTCCGTGATATATGAGATATTAACGTGCATGTGCAGACTTCAGATTTCTATTAGTTTGAGGATTATCCAAAACTAGTCACTATGCATTCCTATGAATTTACATCAGACTTTGTCAGGACAGCATTAATAAACTGAACAGCAGTCTTAATGACCATCTGGAGCACTGTGAGTTCTGATGTCTCTCTGGGCCAGCGGCTCACAACTCTCCAGTCATGCTACCGGGTGGCTGATACTGCACAACCTTGGTTTTCCATGTGCAATGGTGAGAGAAGAGAGAGGACAACATTCGCCAGCATGTGTTCCCTTTGATAGCATTTTCCCTCCTGTCCCTCACCCAGGACATGCAAATCAAGTGGTCGTACCAGATACGTCACTCCTTAGGCAGACAGTAAGTGCAGCCGTGCTGTTGACATGAGCAAACTTATTTTAATTTTTAAGTTATGTATAAGATGCCTGCTGTAGAGTGAGCACTCAGGATTGGAGAGCGCTGTGTTCCTGCAGTACAGAGGCACAGCACGTCCCCTCACAGGGCCCTGAGCACCCTCCCACAGCCCCTGCGCTACCCCAGTTGGCACTGGCTAAGAGATGGGCACAGGAAGTACAGAAACTTCCTGGTTCCCCCTGGAATGAGTGAAGGATTCGTGCCCTGTAGAGCCAAATGAAAGACTGCTATTGACTTTGGGTCAGTTTCTTTAGTAAATGCCTTGTTAGATATAATCCTGTATCTATCAGCACTTACATCAAGTGAAAGCGGGTCACAGTCACAAAGCCAATAGTTTTCTATTTATCTATCTAATGTGTACTTTAGATGGTATCTCCAGAAAGCTTTTTTTTCCCCACTCTATGAAAATACTTTCAATCAATTCTTATTTCTTGAAGAAAGGGGGAGGAAATGCTTTTTGAAATCCAAGGAGTCAGCTTCTCATCCCTCTAGCTGTGCTTCGGCCTAGATAAGAGGAGATCTCAGGGTCCCATATTATTAATGCACTGTCTATATAAATAACGAGCAGGCTTGGTAAATTATTCCACACTCCTGGGAAAATCTATAGCCCTGTCCTTCTGCAGCACTACTGGAACTGAGCAGGAGACTCCTATTTTTTTTTTTATTATTTGGTGAATTCAGATGACTTCATTTGTAAGGAAGAAAAAAAAAATCTATCTGTTCCCCACTGACACCCATTTAGTAAGCTCAAAAAGAATTCACAGCGTATCACGTGCACTATTAAAAAAAAAGAGAGAGAGAGGCCTAACTGTGTACTGGAACGTTTTAAGACTGCTTTTGTCCAGAAACACGTCTTCTTGAAATGCCCTTGCAACCACCCTGAAATTGCAGTGAGATCCTGAGAGGTGTTGACTTCAGGGGAACAAAAGCAAAATGGGCAGTGGCAACGCAGAGTAATTAGTTCATTTACCAAGGCACAGCAACTCTCATCACCAGTTTGCCTTCTAATCTGCAGGGCAGCTGCTGAATGGAGTAGAGGGGAGGTGGGTGCCTGACCCTGCTGATGGTGGGTGAGTTTTCTGTCGGAGCACAGCATCATTTCCTGAATCCAGACCATCAGTGAGTGACCTGAGGAGGGCAGAGAGGCCATGCTTTTCCCTCAACAGACATAGATATATATAGATACAGATATAGGTACATATCACGTGTGTGTGTGTATTATATATCTGTGCACATGCTGTAGAATCATCCTGCTGCACACAGTACATCAAAATGCTGTTCAGATGTGTACATATGTGATCTCAATGATTAAGGCACACAGGGGAAGAATAGTCAAGGGTCAGATGTGTAGCCAACATGATCCAAATTCAGCAATGGCTGCTGAATTAAGCTCTTCCCTATCTCTCAGTGCAGGCTGCATTGTTTGTGCCACTTGCAAACATCCGCCAGGCATTAGGGAGAAGTAGATAGATGATGATGTCTTTCTGGTGTGAAGATGGTGCAGCTAATGAGATCGTCTGACTGTGGGTTTATATGAGTACATCTTCATTTGAGCTATAATTTATCTCCACACCTATGTCTTCTGTTTCTTTCTTTTCCAATTGACATTGCAGTTTCCTTCATAGCAAAGCAACCACCCTTTTTAATATAAAGTTCATAGAACAGCTGACTAATCCACCCCGATGAAGTGCAGAGAGCTCACTTAAATCTCAATTTCCACAGAAAAAACATTTTCTTTTTCTACTTAAGAGGGGAAAAAAAGCCATAAGTCATGGTACTATCTCCATCTGCTTGAGGGGTGGTCATTTTTCCACACTCTAGCTGACAGGTTTCACTGCTGACACAGAGGGAGCAGAGCCCTTGCAGCCAACCAAGGTGCACAAGCAGCAGTCTTATGCTGAAATTAGAGACCAGCATGGCGGTGTAGCAGTGTGAAGACATACAGGAGCATATAATTATTTCACCTCCATACTGAGGAAAGTAACCTTTCTGTAAAATACTTGCAATAAGCCTGCTAGAGGCTAAATGGAAAAACAGTAGGAGTTTTCTCCACTTATAGATAGCATTAAGTGTTAATCACAGCACTGAAAGAGCCTGGCAAGGGGTTTTGGAGGCAGGGGAGCGCAGGCACAGCAGGCAGCTGGCCGTGCCAGTGTGCCAGACACCACAGGCAGAAGGAAACACAAGCTGGGTGGGAAAAGAGACCCTAAAGTAGAGAAAATTCCCAAGGGTGATACCACAAGTAGGATCATGGAGATGAGCCCTGTAAGTTCACCTAGCATAAGGATCGAGCCTGCTGCCTAGCCAAGCATGAAGAAAACCAAAAGAACGGGGGTTTGCACTTGTGTATACACAGATCTACCTAGGCCAGCCCAGATTAGCCCAGAAATGGGAAGCAGTCCCCTGCAATGTATCTGAAAATCAATGTATAGAAGATGTAAGGGAAAAAAAAGCGTCGGTGATGCTGAGGGAGAGATTTCCAAATGTCAAGAACTTTATGGAAAAAGCCTAAGAAGAGATCACAAGGCTGCAGTGAGCAGCAGTGTGAGAGAGTCAAAGAATGTTGCTTGGGGCTGTAACCCAGAAGTAGCTCAGAAGAGTAAGATCTGGATATCTAGGAGGGATTTGTGAGCAAGATCCTTGATGTATTCATATCCATTACCATTCATACCCACCGCAAGGTACAGAGTCTGGTCTGTGTGGCGGCAGCAAGAGAAAGAGGTTTTTTAAAAAAAAAATTTACTAAATATGTGTGGAGTGACGTTCCCATCTGACACAAGATGTGTGGTGCCTCAGGAGTAAGAGGTTTAAACCTTTAAACAAACTCTGGGTTTATCTGTGCCTTGTGTGACAAAGCACACGTGTACGGTGCAAGCACAGTATTCAAAATGAATTCAGAAAATGGACTGACACCCAGAGACAGATTTTCAGCTGGTGTAAACTGGCTCTTGAAATCCAGAGAGACCTGCTGTGTTTTGCCAAATGAGGACACGCTTTGTTGAATCTATGAAAATTAACAGAATGGCTACTGGCTATTAATCCTTGATCACAAACTTCGGGGAATATATGGGACCAGTGCTCAGTTAATCAGAGGCCAAGTGGAGCTTAGAGAAACATTCCAGTCGGGTTAGCATCTGTGCTGTACCCCTTACAACAAATCTTTGCAGCAATTCAGATTCTAATCTATCTCTGCCAGGAAAGACCATGTTACTAGACAGCTAATTCTGCATAAGCTCATGTCATACATCTTTTCTGTACTAAATACTCTATTTTCAGAGATCAGGGCTGTGAAATGCTGCTTGTCTATAGGTGTCTCCAGTATAGTATAGAAAATACGTGATCAGAGTATTGCAGAGCATAAGGTGTTTTTTCTTTTCTTTCAAAGCTACCTTCTATCTATAAACATGGAGCTGTTTGACAAGGCTTGAATGTGGTCTGTAGGATTATGATTTGAACACAAAAGAAGTGGATGATTAAGGAAAAATGGAAAATGCTGCTACGTAGTGTGCTCTCTTTAAATTGAGTTGAGAACCTGAAGTTATTACACACTGAAATTTTAAGAAGATGATCAAATCTTTCTAAGAAGAATATACATCATTAATATTTTTATTGATGCAGTGAGTTCAAATAAGAGTGACTGGTTTAGCAGTGGGATTGTCTGTTGCGTTGAACTACATGAATTAATCTGGCAACTGCAACTAGAGGCAGACAAGTGAACAACTGTTTAATTGATTTCAGAGAATTGATTATCCATAAAATTGATCACAGACACATTTCCAGTTCTTTCTCTCAGAGTACAGGCAGTTAGCTGCAAGACCCAAACCTCTCAGCAGTTTGTCAGTTGGTTTTGGGTGATTTTCATGCATTAATATTGCAGAATTGCCTTACAGTTAGTAATCAAGTAAATACATTGCAAGCAGAGGATGTACTTCAAATCTTAGGCTTTGTGCCAAGGAAGTCTGCTATTCACCACATACATAGCCTGCAGATTTTGGAACAGGTCTCTATACCTGAGTGTCAAAAAACAGTTTACTAATCCAGTATCTCAAAGAAAGCATTATTCATCTTTGGGTGTTCAATGTTTCCATAGACCATCCAGTTTACTACAATAACTGCTCAAGGTTAAGCAAGCACAAGTACTGATATAGTATGGAAAAATTCAATAATATTTAAAAAGTGCTGCCTCTCCCTTTTGAAACTATCCTGCAAAAGATAGAAGTATGGGAATGAGCTGTGCTCTACAGTATAAGCATTTTGCCCTGTGTCATTAGTACCTGAAACCTATTCTGCAGACAGATGGATTGGTTTTACTATGTGGTCTTGTGTAATCATTTCCTTTTGATTACAGTTCCTAGGCAGCTAGCATACAGCAGACTTTCAAGATGCATGTGCATGGTCAGTACATTTTTTTATCTGCCTAATGTTCTCAGTACTCACAAATAGCAAGGTGAGGCATCAGCACAAATCATCACACAGGAATAAAAATAAGAAGCAAATGACACTGTCTTAACTGAGGACAATGGCAAACCTCCCATTAACTCAAATGAGAGTAGAAAACATATCACTGTATTGGTTTTATTATTATAAAATGTCCTCTTTTCTTTCTTCAGACCCCTCTACAAAATAGCATCAAATTCTGTTGTATGTAATACAGTTACGCAAGTGTTAAATGAACTCTATTTCCTTCAGAAATTTCCTTTCCTCCTCTTGAAAACATCTAACTAGAGGAACAGATTTTAAAACAAGAGCACCTGGAGTCCCTGTTAAATAATAATAAAAAAAAAAAAAAAAAAAAACAAAAAAACCCAACCACAAAGGCCATGATTGTAAGGAACACTAATATCACGTTAGTGAGATTGTTGTCCAGGGACACAGATACTTCTTGCTCTGAGCAGAACAAGGGAAAGGATGACCACTGCTTTGAACCACAGAGCACAGGAACAAAGCAGTTAAGGAGAAAATTCATTTGGTTTTTGACAGACTGTGTTTCCTCCGGGATTCAACTCAGTAGCAGTCCTGGCCTCATTATTGCACCAGTGCCATTCATTTCTCTTGTTTGTCTGTGTATTGTGATGAATTTAGTTCGTCCAAATGTCAGCCAAGGAATCAGGTGAGGCATTTGTGGCAGAGCTGGAGAAGTGTAATGTGTCTCCATAACAGAGTGACAGGTCCTTTCCTGGAATGGATGTGCATTTCTGGCCACTCAGCTTCAAAAAATGGAGGTGAATTAACTTGTGGGCCCAGGTGTGAATAAAGGGTTTGGCTGCTCAGGAGAGCGGACAACCTCTATTGAGAGAAAACAGTTTTAGAGCAGGAAAACAAAGGCTGAAGGAGAACGAATCTTCTGTCAGATCAGTGCATGGGCACCAGGAATCCTCTACTAAGAAAATAAAGGAAGGTTTGACAGATATAAACTCCCCATTATTAAATGGAGGTTGTAAATTGGAATAACAGTCCTAACACTTAGAGGATGTTGGCAACAGCTTCTCAGTAGGGATGCCAGCTAGTTTTGAAGATTTCCAGCATTTTTTGCAATACCCACAAAAGGCAAAGAAATTACTATTATTTGATAAAATAACACCACAGCATACTGGTGAATGATGGATGGACTTGCAGACTGTTGTAAGTGAAGAAAAAGAGCTGTAGAGCAGGCTCATAAGAGTGCCTTTGTGTGTAAGAGACACAACAAACCACATATACGCTTCGTCTTTAATATAGCAAGAATTGATTCAATCAGGCAAAACCCACCAAATCTTATAACAAACAAATCATATTAGTTTTCAGGTAGCTGCATTTCATACCAGCCAAAGGGTGAAGATGGGAGGGCGGTGGGTGTGTGATAGTTTTTAAATGCAATATTTGGAAACAAAAATGTTCTGTCAAAGTTCTGAATATTTAATAAAAGAAGGGAGTATGAAATTACCAAGCAGATATAGGGAAAAATTTCATACCATTTTGAAGTCTTTAGTTACAGTTTGACTTTATTTGATACAGTAATTGTTTATTGTTTGTTTGGCCAAACTTGATATCATTTTTTTATCCATTTATTTGCACTAAAGTGCTGATAAATCAGATTTAGGAGTGGAACCAATTAATTCTTCATTGTAAGTATTGACTTAGACTTTTTTAATCTCTTCTATTTGTTGGAGATTGCAGTGCCGGAATTCCCTGGATGACCAATAATGAGAGAGTATTGCAGAATCCTTTTCTACTACTTCTCTGAAACAGCACTTAAAAGTTCTACGTGGTCATTGCAAAAAGAACAGCGTTTGCAAACACAAATTAAGTACAGTATAGCCTGCTGCCTGGCTTGCATTTTTCAGATGACCCCTGGTGCCCACAAGTGGGGATTCTAGCAAAACGTATCAGTTTGAGTTTGCACATTCCCAGTTGAGTTTGCTCATTAATACAGAGCAAGATGGAAACTATGATCAGAAATGATCTGCAATTACAATGGACATTGTCTAAAGGTATTGTATGTAGTCAAGTTTGGTAAATCAAATGAATGGAGCAGGTTTTGTAGTTCCTAAAATTCAAATGTAATCACACACCACGCAAAAGTCTGTTTTACTGTTACTATTTACTAGCACTGAAGAACTTTTGAAAGCTGATAAAGTTTCCTAATAAAGGAATAAATTGACAAACCAGGCTAGAAGCTTATGCCCTACATGTCGCAACCCTTATGCAGAGGCCTGTAGGGAAAACTCCTACAAGTGCCCACTATATCAAGTCAGTATATTTCTGAAATAATCAGAAACAGTCATTTGTAACAAGCCTTGGGTTAAACCCTTTCCATGTAAACCACTTTCAGGTTAAATTCATTATTTATGGTAAGTGTAGCCACATTCTTCATGCATTTTGCATATTTAATTCTCAAGCCAAAATATAGGAGCTACATTAGTTTCAGAGCTCCCAGCAAGTAATCAGCCTCCTGCAGCATCAAACCTTATGTCACCAACTGTAATAGGCTGAAATAGTCAGAGCCTCATAAGGACTGTGTCTGCTCAGTTCCTATTAAAATTAATGGGCACTGGGCATCCATTCCCCCTAGGCAGCTTGGAAAATACCAGCCAAAATGTAGTTGTAAGTATTAACCTTTAGGAAGTTAGTGTTGGCAGCCTCCCACTGCTCTGTACTAGTTTCCAAAATCAGTAGCTCTGATTAGGCATGAGCCCTGCTAGGGAGCCTCCAGCTCTGGTTTGACGGGACCACATCCTCAGAGGCTGATGCTCCCTGGCTGATGGTGGGGAGCAGCTGTGGACCATTCACACCTTCAGGCTGTTTTGGCTGAGCAGAGCCTGGGCAGTCAGAAGGTGAATTATAAGGTTGCTCTGCCACCTGTACCAGGAGCAGCCTGAACTGTGCCTCTTGGGTTTTTTCCCAGGTCTTCAGAGGTGAGGAAGCCAGACTCGTAAAGGTCAGTAGAGATGGTGTGAGAAGGCTACTTTGACTCCAAGTGTGATGCAATGTGGAAGTCTGGGGTAGAAATTGCAAAAAAACTACAGCCTAGCTGTTAAAATAAGCAAATTTGGTGTAGAAAAAAAGCCTGCCTGTGAATGCTTTTGCATAGCAAACCCTGTAAGGAACTTCTACCCTGCTGTTTTAACCTTCTTAATTATTTTTTCCCCTTTTCTGTCTATATTTATAAAGAAAAATAGTAAGGCAATTGAAAAGAAAGGGGGGATTAGAATCATTTATTATTGGATTACTATTAAACCAATAGAAATAGCAATAGAAATTCATGTTTTTTAACAACCTCCAGGTCTCAAGTCTAATCCATACAGGTGATGACCTGCAAGGAAATAGTGTTACAGGAATAAATTGGCTGTGGTTTAAACTGAAGGGTTTCAACCCAGCTAATAAACTCTCAGTAGCACGTGCCTGAAATGTTACCACAGTAGCTGGAGAGCAAACTGTCTTCTTTTTAATTTCTTACACCAAGTATTTCTAAAAGAACTTGAAAGTGTAATCAACACACTCCATGAGCAGATTGTTCATGGACACAAAATACATTCTTAAGTCAAATAAACTGCTAACTGCGTAGCATTTTCTATTCTCTGCTTTACATAGTATGAGATAAGAAGCTAATATAACACGCTGGTCTCTATTCTTGACTGCTACAAAACATGCAAGGTGATAAATGTGTTCTTTCAATTTAAAGAGTGCACCATTATTAGAAATCATGGAGTGGTTTGGGTTGGTTGGAACTTTAAAGATCATCTGATTCTTACCCTCCAGCCATGAGCAGAGACACCTTCCACTAGATCAGGTTGTTCAAAGCACCATCCAAACTAGCCTTAGACACCTTCAGGAATGGGGCATCTGCAACTCCTCTCTTCACTGTCAACCTGTGCCAGTGCCTCAAAGTAACAATTTTCTTCCTAACATCTAATCTAAATGTCCTCTCTTTCAGCTTAAAACCGTTTCCCCTCATCCCATCACTGTACTCCCTGACAACAAGCCCCTCCTCAGTTTTCCTGTAGGTCCCCTTTAAGTACCGAGAGCCCTCTGTTCTCTAGGCTAAACAACCCTAGCTCTCTCTGCCTGTCCTCACATGGGAGGTGCTCCAGCCCTCTGATCATCTTTGTGGCCTCCTCTGGACTCACTCTAATGGATTCACATCCTTCCAGCGCTGAGAACTCCAGAGCCGAACACAGTACTCTAGGTAAGGTCTCAGGAGAGCAGAAGAATAGAGGGGATGAATCACCTCCCTTCACCTGCTGGTCAAAATCCTTTGGATTCACCCCAGGATATGGTTGGCTTTCTGAGCTACATTGTTGACTCAAGGTGCGATTCTCATCCACCAGCCCTGTGCAGGACCTTGTGCTTGGCCTTGTTGAACTTCATGAGGTAGGCTAAATTAAACCTGTAAGGATGAACTATTTATTAATGACCTGTTACACTGCATCTTTGCCATCACTGTAAGTGCCATCTCTGGGTTTTTTTTGTGGATACCTATGCCTTTTTAGGAAGTGCTTATTGTTGAATTTTGCTGTTTTTTTATGCTGATGTTCTTACTTTTTTACTTCCCCTTTGTAAATATGACTGTCTAGTAGTCTTGGACATGGGAGAAATGTGTAACCAAGAATATTAACAGCACTGGCAGAACTCAGAAACAACAAAAGGCCCAGCCAGAGCCTTTAATGGCTCTGCTGAGTCTGTAGGTTTGGAGCAGAATTATGGGCAAGGCTTACTGCATTATCTCTGTGCTCTGGCTATGGATTGTGTGCTTGTTCTCCTGGCTTTTCCTGAAATATTGGGTCTTGCTAAACGTAGCTTTCTGTAGAATATAAATCAGCTACATTAGTGTTCTGCTTCTACAACATATTTTGGTTATATCTACCCTTGTACTTGCTCACTTCAAGGCATACTACAATATGTCAAAGAATGTAGATCTGCTGCTTCCTTCCACATTTTTTAACTAAAGCTGACAGGTGCTTGGAATTACTGCAGTATTATTTTTGTTCGGAATTTTAACTAAGAAAAGAACACCCTAGATGTTGAGACTTTCTTGCCAGGAGTTTTGCAGAGACCAAGGGGGGTATACTTGCAATCCAAAGTCTGACAGGGACCCGCAGTCTACTGGTGTATGCTGCAAAACAAGGTAGGCATCCAGCAAGGGCAAGAGCACAGGTTTCATGTGGAGAAAGAAAGAAAAATTGGGCCGTGGGCAACACAGGAGTAAAGACAGGTTACACTGAGAGTGGGAGCAGGCTTGCTGTGTTAGGTAATATTGGATACAGTTAATAAGCTCAAACATGTGGAATTTCTATTCTTTCTTAGAAACCTGAAAGACTGTGTGGTAACTACAGAGATTAAAAACGGACGCTGTTCAGATCAGTGATACTGTACCTGAGGAGGATGAGATAAAAGCGTATAGCATGGGGGGCAGAGAAAGGGCAGACCCACAGGGCCCTGTTCTACTCTTGATCTGGGGAAATCCTAAAATAAAAGGAGATATTCCTACAGCCTGCTTTTCATTCCCATCCAAAAATACTCTTCCTTCCAATTTCTCTTTGGTGTCAAAATAAATGAAAATGTTTCACAGTGATTAATGGTGTGCTGGCTACACAGTGAACGCTGCTAGGGATACAGCTGATCAGTGAGGAGGATATTTTCAGAAAACCTCATCATATTTTCTTTAGACTTTATGCTGACATGTGGAATTTTGGCACAAAAAATGATTAAATTCAGTCAGTTACATAGGCGTGTGTGCAGATAGACAGATACAGGGAGAGAGAGTCACTTGAAGCTTCTGCTCCTGGAAGGAGATACTTCTTTGGAGAAACGATCCATTGCTTGACATATACTGGAGTGCTGGTCACTATTAGCACCCGGATTGTCATCTTCAAGGATTATATTTTCAGTACAGGACTGAAGGAGCATCCCTGTCGTCCCCAAGACCACCCAATGTTGTGTGACACTGGGGGAACTGGCAGTCACTGTGAAGCAGGTTGATGGGAGATGGAGAATTACCTGCCTCTCACCCTGCCTCTGGCACCTCCTCGTGTGCTGCTTCGGAGAATAAAAGGAGATGACAAATGCCACCACATCCTGAATTTATTTAGGAAATTGGCTTAGTTATTTAAAAAAAATACATACAAGAAGGTTTTGGAGCGAGGTCCAAAAAAAACCTGCACAGTAATGCAAACAACTCAGAACTTTTAGGTTTTGATAGAACTTGTTATACATAAAGTCTATTCTGTATTTATTCACCTAGAAACTACAGCACAATATTATTTCACTACCATGATATTTAGTTTCATATTTTAATTTTGCCCTCTAGATTAATGGTGGATTTTTGATACTGCTGTGCATGTGAGGTGTTTAAATATTGCTTGAGATTTCAATTTTCAGAGGGTTCTCTGAGGCTGAGGTTGTAGCTTATCTAATATTTTGGCAAAGTTCAAGCTCTGCGTGTAGATGTCAATTTAGTTTTAAGCTATTATTTTCACTACTAGACTGAATAATCCAATTTTTAATTATTTTTTATGTTATTTTATTATTTTTATGTAGTTTTTGCTTTAAATTTAGTTGGTTTTCATTATTATGATTTTAGTGGAAAGGACATTGGAGGGACCAGCCTTGCAGGAATAGATTGTTATCCAGTGTAATGTATTGATCAGGTCAGGTAGTAAATTAACAGGAGCAGAACACCATTAAATTTTGAACTTAATTGCCTTCTACTCTTAATTTCTATTGGATATAATCAATAGGTGCCAGAAGAAAGTTAAAAGAGTTATTTAGCAAGCTGCTATTTCCTGCAGCATAATGGAAAACTACTGTTTCATCCTCTAGTTGATGCAAAAAATTTGCTATTCAAGTGTAGCCACTTAAACATTTTATCAAAGACTCACTTTTAGTTCTGTCTTGATTAATCTTCATCCCTTCTAGAAAGAAATGTGATTTAGGGTTGCAATCTGTTTTTGTTTAGCTGCCTGTTTTATCTTTGCACTTACACTGGTGTCACAGCAATGCCATTTCCCTCCAGGATCTCTCCAGCCTCTGTTCCTGTCTCTAGCCCTGCACACACACAGTGTCTTGAGGGTGATCTTCTCAGGCCATTATCTTTTAGTATAATTCCATTTTCCAAGGAAATGTAATGTTACAGCCAGTAGGAATGAAGATCATGGTCTAGGCCTTGACTTTTCATCTTAGTTTCTGTGCCAGCTTGTTTGGGCAAGCTGCTCATCTCTCCTATTTTCCCTACCTGCAAAACACTAACAAAACCAACCATCTTCACTGAGAGCTATACTCTCTCTTAGGACTCCCAATGCCAATGATAGACCTTGTTTTCTTATCCAGCCTACTATTCAGTTTGTTACTCCTTGTGTTTCACATTTCCTTCTATAGTAATATTTTAGATACTTTTTTTCCTTGCTGTTGAATTTAAGTAGTGCTTACCTTGCTGTAATCCAACCCCAGCTCCATATAAATCAATATTTCAGTGCTATTATTATTTTTACACCTCTCTGAACACTCCTTCCATTGCCTAGTCTTTTGCTAATAAAATGCTGCAAAGGAAACACCATGTTTCAGGTTCTCCCCTGCCAAAGCTGTATGCCCGGTATCGCTGCCCTGCGGAATCCCAGGGACATTAAAAAGCCATTGAGTGGAGGATAGACATCTGATGCAAACCAGGGGATTATTGCAAACTTTGGTGGTCCTTGGAAGCTGTATAACTGAATCAGCACACAGAGTAAAACAGGCTAAGATAATCATACCTCATATTTTACAATAGTGTCAGTTCTGTGCCAGTGGTGCTATTCCATATTTATAACTTTATATTGGCACAAGGCAATTCACATTCAAGCTAATGGGAGGTTTCCAGAATTGTTGATTCAAGTTCTTGATGAGAAATGAGTATAGCCTCTTCTGCACATCCTTACAGCAGAAATAGCAGTTAGAGTAGAGAAGAGTCTACTTGAAGTTTTATGAAGTGGTGCATAATGATGCACCAAACGGACAGACCTTCACAAAAGCCTCATTTTCTAAGAGACCTGACCTATACTCCCTCTGAAAACCAAATATCTGCAGGGATTGGTAAGTTACCTACCTCAAAATAGAGTCAATACATTCAGTGAGCCTTGCTCTGAAGTCCTGACCTACATCTGTCCACGATTCTCTCCATTATGAAATGCAGATAACAGGTATTTTACTCTGAACACATTTTATCTTATTCAAGTCAGGTATATTTGAAAAAAACATTGCTTGCTGTCTATGCAAATTCAAAAACTGCCAGATCATCAAAAGAACCCAGTATGAATTTGTCTCTGACAATTACTCCTTGTCACATTATTTCAGTTAACAGAGAATTCATCACAGGGGAGAAGAGAAAAATAAAGCCTGTTGACAGTTACAAGGAATTAACTGTGCATACAATAATATATTTTCCAAGGGAAAGTGGGAGGGCAGAGTCTGACAGTGCTGAAGCTGTACCGTGTACAGTGACTTCTTGTGACTGTCATTGGCCTGGACTTAACCTTTATAGAGGGAAGAGTTGTTGGTGTATGTTACAGACTAGTATGAATTGTGCAAGACTCACAGTGCCAGCTCCCAGAGGAGGCTGAAATTCTTCTGTTCTGGTCATTCCATCAGTGCCCACAAAATCCCTGGTACTTATTACATCAACTGCCAGACATAAGAGTTGGTGTTGTGCCTATGACGTGCTTAGGAAACTGAATCACAAAGCCCAGGTGCCCGTGGAAGCCAAGAAGGGAACTGGATGTGGGGGCTAATTGAATATCTCTGGCCAGGGTGGTGTCAGCAATTATAATAGCATTTCCCATTGAAAAGAGCTTCTTGTGTTCCATGCTTCTGCCAAGAAAAGGATAAAAGGAGATTTTTCTCTGTGTCACTGAGGAGAATCCCCCTTTCATCCAAATGAATTATGCTGTCTCCAAGGCGCCAGATTAATCTGTCTGTGATATCTCTTGTGTATTGTTTCTACACTAACATGTATCTGTGTTTCTTCTGTCGTGATCAACTGGTACAAGTGAAAGCTAATTCACATGGTAGTATTTCACTGCTACTTACCACCACGAAAAACTCTACAGGAATGATTCAGCCCACTGAAGAAGAGAGGTACAAACGTACACCTCACTAAGCAAGCAATTGGGGTATAGTTTCACCCTTGAGTTGCCTCATAAGAAGCCTTTGGAGGAGATCCTTTAACCATCTGAACGGTTCTCTGGAAGAGCAGCAAAGAGAGGCAGCTGAGATGGTATTTTGATGCTATGCCTGATCCTCTCTTGAAACTCCCCTGGCTTCTTCGAGCCTCTTGAAAGGGAAGTAGTCGCCCATGGCATGAAGCAGCTGAGGCCTAGTCCGAATGTCTATATGACACTTGCAATGATCCCGAACTATTTTGGAATGAGTTGTGCATAAAAAGACAACATTTATGTCAAGGGTGATGATGAGTATGATTTGGTTTAGTTGAAGCTCCTTGTTTTGCCTACTGTCATCATAAAAACCTTGTGAACTAGAGATTATTCCATTATAGGTATATATACCAGGAAAGGTAGACAAGGTAGGAAGTCTCCGAGGCACGCATGAATTAGGATTAAATGGAGCAAACTAATTTTTGATCAGAACTGGTCACCACTAAAACGAAGAAGATAGAAAGAGACAGAATCAAAATTAGCGAGATAACAGATTGTATTTCTGGTTAGGAAGAAGTCCTGCATTATGAAATGCTGGTGGATTTAATGCTCAATTCTACCCTTATTTGTCATGCACAGTGTAAAGCATATTTGCAGTCATCACCCTCTAGTCGAATCAAGGCAGTGAGTTTTTGTTTTTCTTGGAGCACTTTGTTTTATAGCTTAGAGCTTTGGCAGAAATCCATCTACAGCAATATATAATTCACATCATTTTTAGGCTGTGGACTGCAATTGTTGCTATTCTGTCTATACTGTGCTGTGTTTGTGGAAGGATCGGGACTGGAGCTGTGAGGGTTCTTTCATGATCCCTAAATCCAGAAGTGTATTTGCACCATTTTTATCCCTGGAAGTTATCTATTGCTTACAACTTTCTTTTTTGAGAAATGGCTAGACAAGACATACTGGAAAGCCGGTTTGTGTTTTGTTTGCTAGTATATAAGAAATTATACCAGACTGTAACCCTAGTTATGACCCAAAAAACCCACTACGCAAAACAACAACAAACCTTTCTCCAAAATCTAGTTCTCTGGGGGCTTTGAAAGACAGTTCTGGGAGTTTCAGGCAAAGATAATATGTTCTTGCGTAACTGTTCAAATTGAATATGATGACTCTACGTAAATTGTTTTCAAATCTGTCTTGTTGTTGAGTCTAAAGAGAGTTTCAGTGGCACCTTGGTTTTGTTTCTCACAACATTGGCAAAGGGCAGGTATAAGATGGCCTGCTTCAGCTGGAAGGAAGCTGAAGGGAAGTTTCAGCTTCTGGGAAACCTTTGCCATTAAATTAATGGCCAGCAGAACTAACAATATATGCCCCCAAGAACACTGTACAAAATGCTGCAAGAGGAACATTCTTTGTACAGGAAATACAGTACGAGTGTGAAACCCTGTTACGTACATGCACACATCTTCCAACAGTTTCAGCAAAATCAGATTTCCAGGTCTTTGTCCTGACTGACAAACAAGTGCCTTTTAGAGAGGCATCTCACTATCTCAGCATCTCTATAAATAACACTTCCTTGTTGTGCCTTTGCAAGCCATCATCAGAAAGCAAATACTTCTTCACTTCACCATTTCTATCCTTCATCTGCCCACATAGCCATAAGAGTATGCATGAAAAAATGCATCAAAATTTCAGCCTTGCAATTTAAATGTCAAGTCTTCAATCTTATTCCAGTACATTTAAACCCTCTTTTGCGTACAGTATGGCTGACTTCTTACAAATCTAGTTCTCTTAAAAACAACAGACTGTGCATCTATGGCCCTTTCTGATTGGTATTTGCATAAAAAAAAATTAATATTGTGTGCTATGCTGAGAAACTGGTCACAGACAATCCCTTACTGATATTAAATAAATATTTACATTGTCTTTGTGGAGCTGATCTGACTGTGCTTCACTAGAGTTTAGTGAGGTCTTGCTGAAGTGCTGCTGGGATTTGACTTCCCTGTCGCATAACCAGACGTCCCTGCATGAGGACATGATGTTGAAAAGGTATGTCCCTGTTGTCCATCTTTTTCAATGCTCTGAAAAAGAGAAAGCACAGCACATAAATGTAAATATATATGTATATCTAATTCATTTCACAGTTATCTGGTTATCTAGACTTTTTTTTTGTCTCCCATCCTGTATCATTTCCTCAGATATATATTGAGAGAGGCTGTTTGCAGTCGTGCTGAGTGATGGTTTGTGAGGATGTTGCAGACTGCTGAAGAAAGATATAGAACACATGACACCTTAGGCTGATCCTTCATCTCTCCCTTTACTGCAAACTAGTATTTAGGATTTCCCTCTCAAGAATTGAGGGCTTCCAGTGAATAATTTGAATTTCACATTTATGACCTAAATGACTCACCTTCAGTGACATTCTAAATTAAAAACTACAATTTACACTAAAAAACCACTAACAACTGTACACTTTGTTTTCTTAGACTCGTTCCATTTGAAGGTAATGGCAAATGACTTTTAAAAAAAAGTAAGTTTACATAACTTTTGAAGGATTTCCTTCCAAATGGTAATAACAAATGTACTTGTGTACATTGAGAGTTCTCTCCACGGCCTTTTTTTTTTCTTTTAGTATTAGAAAATCCTTATTTTTACAGCTATGAAAAAGTTACAGCCATTCTTTAAGAATCCCTAAGTGCCTTTTTATTCCACTGCCCACAGAAAGTGGAAGGGAACTTGCCACTAGCCTCACTCTCCAGCAAAGAGAACACAAATGTAACCCAGTGTTTACAGTGAAGGATAGCAGGTATTTTTACTCTTTCTGCCCACGTCCTTAGGAGTAGCTTCTACAATCTATAGTGTTCCAGGGACAAGAATATACTTTCCTTTCCACCTTGACAGGGTTTTACTGTGTCAAGGCAGGGCTTGGAAACTGCTTTGAGATGCAGTGGAGGTGCTAAAAAGTCATGGGGAACTGCTGTGGTGTGATGATACACCAACTGTGCTGCAGCATGAGCCTCCCCATTACTATAAAAGCCTTTAGAGGTCAAATAATTTGTCTATTTCTACCTGCTTTTTAATGAACAAATGCTGACACTATTTGAATAATCCATTTATATTAACATTCAAAATCTTGAAGCACATCAGGCACCGGAGACACTTCTTTGCAGAAGACGTTTCCCATTTCCCTGGCCAGGACTGCTGCTACCTGCAAGGCAGAGCTGGAAGGTCTCCCCATGAGCTCCCAACACAGAATTGAAGTCTTGAATGCTCCCTGGCCACAAATTGAGCCCCTGAATGCACAGTGACTGAATATTCATTTTGTCCATTCTTCAAACAAATACTTACCTTTTAAAGTATAAGAATAGCTCCATTCATAAGCCACTATGCGAGACAAGTCTCTGTCACTAGTGCCATATCTACATTTCCTAATAAGAAGTGAACAAAGCCCACATGTAACAATGTGTAAAAATAATGAAAAAAAAAAAGATATCCAGAGAAAGAAATTACTTTTTATTGCCATAAAGTGATGTGGGTTGATTATAAGCATATGTACTATTGCTCTTTGTTGTTCCCTGCATTGTGCAGTCCTGGCGAATAAGGCAGCTGTGTACACCTGCTGAAGGGCTGGATGTTATTAAGGTTTCAACATTCAGAACAGCAGATACTTAGGGTAAAACTTTCCCCTGATTTGCACTGAACTATTCATCACACATGTAGCTGTCATTAATCTTACATGCAGAGCCAGGCTTCTCATATTTCAAAATCTTTGGAGAGGCAGCTTTTTAATCTATATTTGGTTCTTCTTTTTCTTCCCCTCTGAGATTGATTTCCTTTTGCATATAATGCTGTAGTAGTTTCAATTTAAACAGAATCCTGAAATAAAGTAGTTGAATACAAAAACCTTAGCAGAGAGAAAGGAAATAATTATCTGGAAATTCTCTCTTTTTTTGGAGGTAAAAAAGTTTGATGATGGTGCTGCTGACAAAATTCACATGTATTTTAACTTCTGTTTAAGCAATAGATTATTTTAATTGCAACAAGAGAGCATACACTCCTGGACGGCACTGTAAATTCAATTAATCTCAGTAGTAATTCCCAAAGCAATTCATTTTAATATAATGCAGCACCTTGAAGTATCTGAATTATGGCAGATGAAGCTGGTTAAAGACAAGAGGCAGAGGCAGAAGATGCCCAGCATCTCCTGGGTGCCAGCTCTAACCTCCTTCACCTCCTTTCTGCCAGACCAGCTCCAGCAAAAGGCAGATCTGCAGGAGTTAGTCCCCTGAGCCTGGACAGGAAAATGAAGGAAAAGGACGAGGCAAGGAAAATGTCAGGGAACACAGGAAAAAAAGACAGAATGGATGTGAGGGCAGCAAATGGCAGGGGATAAGGTCTAAGCTTATTCTCAAAAATATATGAACTATGACAGCTGCGGGTTATGAAGTATCTCTATCAAAAGTTTCTGGTGACCAAGAGCAAAATTTTTGAGTGGTTTGCATATCTCTCTGGGTTCTTGAGATAATAATATAGCTGCCTGTTCCTTATTTTGTAGGTCATTTATACAGCTCATAGTCTAAACTCTTCTCTCTGCTAATACTCAGAAAGGATGCTATTGGAATCCCAAACTCCTTGCCATTTTGCAGAGCTGAATCTGGTGGACATGTAACATTATAAATTCAGCAATGTGTGTCACTATGGGAACTGTTTCTCCTGCCAGACTATGTTGGGAATGAGCTGGGAACTGACTGTTTAGACACTTGTGTGTGTGCGCATGTGTTTGCCAGGCACATACATAAACATCCAAATGCAGATATGTAAATTTTACTGCGAAGTGTTTGCATTTCTTTGCTTCACCGTTTCTTCTTATTTTACTTCATTTAGCATAGATTATCTCTGTAAGTCTGGCAACTAGTCAATTACTGAATTCTTTTTCAAAGGAAGGAGAAAGGAAGATTACAAAATTCATCAGACTAGCATAAATCACCATATCTTCCCCACCTGAGGATCTGACCCTCTAATGATAGTTTCTTTCTTCTCTCTATAAAGGTAATTATTCTATTAAAATTAATAGTAAAATGAATACTGCTGTGACTGAATTACATGGGATAAGTGTGAAATACTGTGATCTGTTCTGCTATGAATTAGTAATTATAGTGTGCCTAGTGAAATTTGCATACTTTCCTTCCCTGCAATCCACCTTGGTTTACTTGCTAAAGCTCTCTCCAGGGCTGCTGCTGGAGATTGCCGGTGGTTTACACCAATACAGAAAAGAGGAGGTGTTTGCAGAACATTGCTATTTGAAATGTGTGATCACCTTTCTAAATGTGGTGGAGGGTTTTTTTATAGATGAGGTGAGGGGAAAAAAGAAGGAAAAAAAAATGTCTCCTTTCCACCTTCCATTTCTGCTTGAAAAATGTGGCTTCATGAGATGACTTTGAGTTCACATTGCCTGCAGCAGTGAAAGTAGTTGATGTCTCAAAGGGATGAGGCTTAGTATAAGGGAGACTCACTACTCATGCTGGAGCTTATGGATCTGCTATAACTTCTACTCTGGAAAGCTCTGGGTACACCTGCTTGCACTAAAGTAGTTCATGGGATGTTAAAAGTTAACCTTAAAGAGGATAGATAATACTGGGCAAAAGGCAACCTTTCCCACACACACATTGAGAGAAATGCCTCCAGCCAGCAATAACACCTACTTATGGCAGGAAACAGAAGGTTTCTCCATGCTTTATGGATGTAGGGCAGGAGTCAAGTATCTGGTATAGGCTGGTTTCTGAAGACAAGAGTGAGCTTGTCCAGTACTAGGAGGGGAGTTTTGCCCTGCAGGCTGTACAGCCCTGCTGTGCCACAGCACAGGCTCAGCTCAGCAAGGCGGGCTCTTTACCTCAGCATAAGTCAAATACCCGACAGCCTGATGGGGAGCAATGTACAGGAGAAAACTGGGATGGAGAGCACTACTTTATGTCTTGTTAGCGTAATTTGGCATCCTTGCAGTTGTCCTGCAAGAGCCATGTGCTCAACTTGGCTTCAGAGGCAGAGGGAGGAAATCACTGCTGCCCAGGCAGTGTGGGAAAGCCCTTGATGGCTGGGTTCCTGTGAAGCAATTGCTTTTGTTAATAGGATTTTATTGTCATTAGCCATATTAGGATTGTCATTGGCTGGTTTAGATAGCTTTTGTTTGATTAAATAATGATCTGCTGTAGTGATTAATGCAAACATCCCAATGAATGAAAAAGTGTGTTCTCTTTCCTGAGAACAGTAGGCAGCCACAATTGCTCAAGAAAAAAAAAAAATTGAAAGAAGACTTATGTTGACGTACTTAATTAATATAATGTGTTTTGTTTCTTTGAATAAACCTTGATCTTGACAATTCCCAAGCTAATAGGAGGTCGTTCTTTTTTCCTTCCTAAAATAGTCTGTGTGGTGCACAGCTTAACCAGCTCAACAGAAATATTTTTTCATCACAAGAAAGCAACATTAGATAACTTGTAAAAAGGTCATATAAACTTTAGATGCAAGCCATTATTTTTGATTCATGTGGTGTCTCTGTTTCCTCGCACCTGAACTGCCCTTCCTGCAGATTACATTCTTTTTGTGAATATAAACAGTTTATTAAAACTCCTGTATTAACTATTTAAATGAGTTTATAAATATTTGAGTAAGCCTATGTAAAAGGAACTCATAATGAATTATCATATTCTACCTTCACTGAAAGTTAAATTGCAAAACTCTGAAGACTCCCATCTGTAACAAAGAGATTTCAGCTCCCTGCCATCACAGGACCCACAGTGAGAGCATTATTTCTAGCTAACATCAAAAAACAAAATTCAACACCTAATCTTTAAAGGGTAATAACAACATTTCAGTCTTAGAGTGATTGTACTAAAGGTGGCATGCAATCAAGCATGTGACTGTTTAATTACCCATGCTCAATGTCTTATGGGAGGCCAAGGTTTCCAGCCTTGACTTTGAGATCACAGGTGTGGAGACTGAATTAATGTGCAGAAGGGGAGATACAGATGCTAAGGAGAAACCTGGAGCAAGTGAAACAAGAAATCACTCACACAGATCGATTGATTGAATGTGAAGTTAGTAAGTGGTAGTGGAAAGAATTCCAAGCCTAAAACTGTATGGCAGATAAACCTGAACAATGCAAAGGAATTCTTATTTAAAGGAACAGGTAACTAATAATATTAAATAAAACCCAGCAGCAACAGGATAGCAAAAACTTCTCTAGATAAACTGGTAAAATTCTTTTCCAGATAGGAGGAAGCCTCATCATCAGAGTTCTTAGTTTTGCAATGTTGGCTCATAAGGCAATGACATTTGGACATTCCAAATTTTAGACTTTCCAGATTTCTGAGTCCCAGTTGCTGTGCACCTGGTTGTGTCTGGCTGTCAGGGAGAGTGTACTTTACAAATGGCAGATGCCAAACAAGACAAGAACATCTGCAGAATTTGGGTAATGGATAATTCAACTGAACTGTCCTGTGTTCAAGGAGATTCTAGAGGTAGAGGCGGACGTGTGGATTTCTTGAGAACTTGGTAAAGTCAGTTTGTGGTCCTGCAGGATAGATCAGGAAATGCTCCTACTGTAGAACCTCAGACTGTGGATTTGTGGTGATTGATAACACCAAAGCACTTGTGAAGACAGACTCACCTCTATGAGCAATGACAGTTCAGATTAGTTCCACACATCCAGCCCTCACTGTCTTCCCAACACTTGTTTGCTCTCTTCTCTTCTCTTCTCTTCTCTTCTCTTCTCTTCTCTTCTCTTCTCTTCTCTTCTCTTCTCTTCTCTTCTCTTCTCTTCTCTTCTCTTCTCTTCTCTTCTCTTCTCTTCTCTTCTCTTCTCTTCTCTTCTCTTCTCTTCTCTTCTCTTCTCTTCTCTTCTCTTCTCTTCTCTTCTCTTCTCTTCTCTTCTCTTCTCTTCTCTTCTCTTCTCTTTCCATCTTCTCTTCCATTGGTGACCAATGCTAAAGCAGAAAATCAGAGATCCTACTAGACTGGGACTGTAACATAATGCCCAGAATTAGGGGAGTCACGAGCCAATTGTCTTTCCTATTTGATATACTTTTAGCTTTAAGGAGGTGCCTCTGGAAGACCCTGTTTCTAAAGAAAATCCAGCTATTTCAACCTTGTGATGCTTTAAAATGCTTTAAAAAGAGTATTATAAAATTTCATCTAAATCATTTTCCTGTTAGGTTTGTTAGTAACTGTAGCAATTCTCAATCTCTTTGTTTAGCTGTTCATCTTCGGAGGGCTTCTGCTTGCAGACATATTGCAACTGGCAGAGCTGAACATATTCTGCAAAGCATTTTACACTAATTGATGCTCAGATTTGTAAAAGAATTTGTGCTGGGCATGCTCAGGCTCTGCTTACATTCATTTTGCATGAGCATTAATGAGATCAAGTAGAACAAGGACAGATGCTTGTGAAAAATAAAATGTTGAACTCCCATTTGTAGGGAGAAGAATAGGGCTTACAGCTTCATAGCTAAGAATCATCTGACCAGAGTGTGCAAGAGATTCCTGCAGTATTTGGAATTTAAGACTTACAGCTCCTTCCATGCAGTTATTTTTTTCAAGAACACATCTTATGCATTACAAACATAGGAAATAATGATCCTTGTATAAATTTGGGATTATTCACTCCAAGGACAACAGAGTAAGGTCATCATATAAATTATTGGCAGCAAACACTTACCTGAAAGTACAATCCAGGCATCCTTCCAAGGTAAAAAAAAAATAAAATAAAAGGAAAAAAACCCCACTGTAAATGGAAGTGAATTTTCATCATTTAAAATACTAAAACTCGAAGTTAAATTGAATAGGGGCAAAAGAAATGAGCTGTGCCAATACCAACACAGCCACGAAATTTCAAGAGCCCATTAACAGATTTCTCAGCTCTGTATAATGTTTCAGAGTAAATAAGCATTATGAGCACTGAAGGAAAACATAATTCCAAAGAAAAGCTTGTCAGCTAAGGTCAGTTTAAAATTCACTCTTGAATTTCACTGTTTTTAAATCTTGCTGATAAGCTTTTATAATTGAGTTACTTCTCTTATTCCACCCATATTGAAGCAGTAATTAAGCTATGATACAAGATATAAAGTACTGTGCGTGCAATTCATCAATTTTTGTTCACTCTTGCAGTTCTTGTTCTGATTGCACTGGCATTGTTGCACTGAAATATCTCCAGATCTATCATGTCAAGATTATGCATGATGTAATTTGTAATAGTAGCTAGGGATTTGTTTACAAAAAAACAAATGTTCCTTTAATCTTTAAAACAAAATTAGACTTGTCTTACATCACAGAACAAAGAGATTTGAATGAATGCAATGCTTTAATAAATCAGTAATTACCTTGTGGAGTGGCAGTTGGCTCGTTTAACACAACCTTTGAAAACAGCTTCCTCCACACAAATTTTAGACTGTGAGATAAATTTTGAGACCTGGACCATGGAGATTTAATCCCCACTTCATGGAGGAGAATCTGGATCATTTCTTCTCTTCACAGCAGAGACAACTGCAAGTTTACTAAAGTACCTGCTGAAGAAATTTGCAAGCTCTGCTGTTTGATACCACTGTGCATAAAGCGTCACAGCACGTACGAGTTCACAGCACCATTATTAGGTACCTCCCTTAGTTTATCACTTCAAATTGAATCATCCCCACAAAAAGAGCACAGAGCACTTGACCTTAGTTTGCAGTGTGAGTTGGTTGGTTGGTGGGGGTTTAAATAACACTCCATCAACTGTAAACTAGTATGTCCTGAACGTATTTCTGTAATTAATGTGGTCTGAAGATAGCTGATGTGTAGAGACAATAGCAAAGGGCTGCTCCCATCCTTCCCCAGAACACCCTGGGTCATCCACGCTTGTGCATATCAGGGCTTTGATCCACATCCCTTTACTCTGAAAATCAAACAGCCACGTGCCAACAGGCACTTAAGGAAAGCTGAGGTTCCTACTAGACAGAATAAAGATATGTTGTGGTGGATATTTTGACATAAGGATGACTGCTTGAGCACTGATGGGGCTGAGGAGGACAAGAAAGTCCCTACAGACCTACAACCTGCCACAAACAGCTGCTCAGACCCCAACTGCAGCTGGACATGGCGGGGTTAGGCTGTCCAAAATACCTCAAGGAAGGGTTCACTTGTAAAACTGCAAACCTGCCTCACTGTTTATTTAATTACACCTCCACGTTTTTCTGAATCTGCCAAAACCACTCAACCCAGCAAGGGACTCAGACTAGTGAGGATATTCAGACCATTTTAAGACAATAGATTCTTATAATGAGCTCAAAATTATGGAATGTTTTGATTCAGAAATTTTCCAGCAGTGATTAATATCTTCTTCTTGTTTTTTTTAAAGGAAAAATAACAGATGGCCTCATGTAATTCACACCTCTTAGCAGTCTATTTTCCAAAAATTCCTTGATATCCAGATTTTAAGACACAATATCCTTTTACTTCTTACACTGATCTCTGATCATTGCGCTGTCAGCTCTTTTGGCACTTCTCCTGTCCTCGCACGCTTTCTTTGCCAGCAAGTACCCACCTGACAGCCCTCACTATTACAGAGTGACACTTGGAAAAGCAGCCACATATTTCTGCATTTTCTAAACTCACAGATTTAGCCTTAGGCCTTTAAAGCAGAGAGAATTCAGTATTTTTCACAGGAAAAAAAAAAACAATGACAATGTAATAGCTTGCATTAAAAGAAAAAAAATCCCCTGGAAAAACATATATGAATTTTTTTTAAAAAAAAGGGTGGTTTTCATTGACAAATAACACATAATTATATTACTTGTTATTAATTTCTACATATTCAATGGAAGATTTTCCATATTTATTTGTTTACAGGAATCTTCTCTGTGGACTGTGAACAGGAGGCAAATACTACACAATTTATATCCAAGCCGCACACCAGATCTTAATTTCAAAACTGATAACTATCCAATATATTATGCATGCTTTGTTATGCCTTATAAATGCATTACAGTTATATAATTTATTCATTTTCAGTGTTCTTTCACAGAGTGCTTTGCTGCTAAGCTATGTTTCTGGCATTTCATTCAGTCAAAATTTCATAATAGCCTTTCCCCCTTCAGAGCCCATCCTGCAGTTTCTCCCTTCCTCCTCGCTAGACCCAGCCTCACGCAGAGTTCAGGTTTGAGCAAACAGCAGCTTTTACAGACACCAGATTTGGTCTGAAAACTGCAAAAAAATGAAAATGTTTTTTTTTTTCCTATTTCTTCAGTAACTGTTGGATCAGACCCTAAACACAGATCATTGGTTTCTAATGCAAAACCAGGCAATAATTATTCCTCTTGGGTGTTCACTTTCACTATCACAAGTCATAGCAATTATGTCTTGGGTTCAGCAAAGTCATTTCTCGGCAATGCTGCTTGTGTGGGCAAACATCTGCACAGCAACATCAGGACCATAGCAGCTCACCAGATGACAGGGATATACAGATACATTATATACATATATTTATATAGAAAACTTAGGGTCCCTGCAACCACTGGAGGAATAGGATTGCAACACCACCCACAAACCTCTGCACTTCTGTGTATGTCCCTTATCCTCATCTCACAGCCTGGCTCTTCTCTCTCTGAATTCTGACTCATTCGTTTACTTTATTAATGAAAAATTAACTTTACATGGAGACATTTTTCTTCTTGGATGGCAAACCAGTCCTCAACCATGGTCTGAAATGTGTGTGAATATTTATAAGCAGCTTCCTATTCTCTTTCCAAAAATGTATAATTATGCTGCAGTTCATGGGCATTTCATTTAATATATAACAATAAGATTAAGCTTTTGCTAGGCTATCTAGAAACAGTTCCAATAGGGTGTAAATAACACTGCTACACTGCACAAATATTTTATCAGCCTGCTTTCAGCTTTGCTTTGCAATGAGGGATGGATTCAGTTCTAAAGTTTAGTAATAAATAGCAGCAATGGGTCTCTCTAAACTACAAAAATATTGATTTTTCCTGTATAGGTTGGGAGGGGATCCTCAGTCACCTGCGTTCCTTTCAGCTCCCTACATGTGAGCATTCCAAGTTTTTATTAGTCTTATTAGCACTCATTAGTGTCAGCAGATTGCTCTCAAATGACCTACTGTCTTTGCAGTGAGGTGATGTCAAGTAGCAATAAACTTGCACACACAAAACTACAGATAGAGGTGAGTGGCTCAACACTTCCCTTAGTTGTGTGTTGCAGTGCATGAATTAAAGAATCTCCAAGAAAAAATGTCAGGCTATGTCCTAGCACTCTGCAAGGTCACAGAACACACTATGCACTTTTGGGGAGACAAGCTTATTATACATGGTTTATTTTATCATTTCATGTCCTTGTCTCTGCCACAGATATCTGGAAAAACCTGTTTTGTCGAGGTTTGCTCTGCCTTTCATAGTAGAAATCAAGTTTCCAGACAGATAATGCAGGGAAGGTTCAGTTATAATATCAACTATGATCCATAACTGTCAGAGAAAAAAATATTAAGCATTTTTCATGTCTGAGCTCAATAGAATGCAAAATAGTTAAAAAAGCCAATGATGCCTTTTGAGAACTTTGCTAATACTTTAGCAAATGAGAACTGTACAGGGGTTGAGAGCAGCTGCCAAGGACAATTTAACCAACCTGGGACCTGCTGAGGTATCTGGGAAGGAGGGCTACGACCCATTGGCCTCCAAGCCTGAAGGCTTCTGGAGGTTTCCTCATTTATTACTTAAAAATCTGAGACTTTGAAAAGATCTCACACACACACGTGCTGCTTAGATCTCGGAGAACTACCCGATGCCAGATAATTATGCAAATCCTACAGTTCTCCTTAAAATCTGGATGTTTTCATCTGTGTACCTAGTTAACCAAGCAGAGTTTTTTACCTCTGAACAACAGTACAGATTTTAAAAGCACTCAGAGTACTTGAGTACTGTCATTTTTAATGCACTCATGAACGTGAAGATGCAGCTTCACTCACCATGAAGGTGCCACCCATAAGAAATCATGGTCTTGCTTCAGTTATGGATGCCCCTCAGTTATATGTCAGCAAAATTTGTTTCCAATGGTGCAAAGAGAGGGACATGGAAAAATGACAGAGTTGCAGCACACCACCCTCTCAGGCTGAACAGCACTGAGGGCTAGAAATTCCTTTGCAAGATCTAAGCTATTTTGTGAAATCCGCTCTTTGGCAAACCATCTCTATGTGCTTCAAAACCTTCTGGCAGCACACACATTTCATGTAATTTTAATATTATTTATTAATGTGATAACTAGGAAACTCAGTCTCAGTCCAAGGCACCATCCTTCCAGTTTTACAGATGCAGAAAAAAAAAAACGTCAGTCCCAAACTGCTGCATTAAACTGCTGAAGCTCAACAGGTCAGTGGAGACACAGGGGAACACAGAAGGAAATGAGGCAAAAATAACTAATCCTCTTAAGTAAATAAAATTGCAAATGGAAAAATGGTATAGCAAGAAGATGATTTACCTGTAGTAATAGAGAAAGTCAGAAGCAGAGCTGGGATTAAACAAGCCTCAGGAGATTCTTATTCTCAGGCCATTAGCCAGTACCATCTCTATAGTCATATTGTTATGAGGAAAGTATACAACAGGCTTATGTTGGGTTTTTTCCAATTTACCTACCGGCATGCCAACGGTTTCAAAATGGCAATGGGAGTGTTTTTTCACTAATGAGTCTTCTCATGCTGTTGAATTAACACCTTTTTGGCTGGTTTATGCAGATTTTAAATGGAAATTGTTCATGAATCCTTTGGGTCTGAATCTGCCCTTTCATATTTTACGGGCATATTTTTATGCAGCCCACAGGGTTGTTCAGACACATACTACACTTTAAAATATCCTACTCTGGCTGCTGACTGTATTGCTATGAAAAAAATCAAGAATTCTGGATGGAAAAAAGTGTTAAAACCTACAATTCTTTCTAAAGCTTCTGTCAGTGAATTAATAAAACATTGTTCAAAAACCTGGACAATATTTCAAAATCAGAAAGTTCTAAAAGAAACAAATGTAATATGATGATATCTTTTTAATGTATATTACAATTAAAATGTATTAAATTAACTCCTTGCCAGGCTGGTTGTACTGTTCTTGTACTTTAAACTGGAGAGATGTCAGTTTTCCCAGAGTTGTGTGAGGTCTGTTATCAAAGTCTGCAAGTGTTACACTGCATGAACATTGGATTGATGCTTCTAAAATCGAGTTAAGATTGAATTAAGAAGATAGTTTGATGGGCTCCCTGTAGGAAACATACTGTATTTCTCCTAGACAGCATTTTGTTTTGGATTTGTATTCTTTAACTTATCACAATACTGCTTTATAACTCCCAGAGCAAACGATATCTCGGTCTGTTTATGAAATACATAAGCCTTCAGATGACGTGTTCTTTCACTCTGGTTTTCTCATCCTCCTAGAGATTGTGTTCCCACCCCTGTAATTCATTCTCCACCCTATGTCATCCTGATAAAGTAAGAGAAACTACATCTCATTCAGTTCTCTGAGATTTTGTTTTCTAAGAAATAAGGGAGCACAGGGTTACAGATTCTCCTATTCACATCATATCAGATTTTTTTAAAAAAGCTAAAATGACCTGACAGATTTTACCTACCTCTGTGCTATTGCCTTTGCCAAAAGTCTCCATCAGTGCAAGAGTCTCTCATGGGGAGTTGAACTTTCCTTTAATCTAATCCATTTAGAAAATGACTCAAAATTTATTGAATAAAGTGGATAAAATTGATATCTTTTCATTAAGCTGAAAAAGTCTTTTTTCACTGCTGGTGTCTGTGAAATGTGCTCCCTATTTAAATTTTATTTATATGAATCTTCTCTGGTCGAAACTAGATTAAAATTGAATGCTTTATACTTACAGTAAAAACTTTTCCACCCTGCAACAAGTGTCATACTGGTTTTGAAAACAAACTCAGTTTCTTATTCCTTGGAGTAACATGATACCTATGATCAGGAGGAAGCACAATCTAATGTCACTATTCCTTTATATTCCATTTCTATATAAACAAAATATGTACATTTTATCACAAGCAAAATGAGATGGCTGCTGTGGCTTTGTAATGGCAAATGCAGAGGCAGTCTTGGAACGTTTTAATATATATCATGTTCCCTCTAAACTGTTGAAAAATGCATGATGATACTTTGCTCTGTTTTCATATTTCAAGGTCCTCCATAAACCTGAATTTAAGTTATATTTTACTCTGAGTATTGTCATATTATTACTTATTGTCATATATAGTTTGTCATATTGTTAAAGCAATTTCCTAAATAGAAATGCAGAAAACCTAAATGAGAATTCTATCAGAAAAAAAAAAGTATCTGCATTTTTTTGCAGTCTGGAACAGCAAACATGACATAACCCAAGTTCCTGTGAGTTGTTGGGCTTTGTGTGCATTTTCTCCCAAACTACCCTGTACTCATGTCCTGTTAATCACCTGTGAGAGTGCAGTTAGTCACTGCTTTGAACAACTGAGTACCTGCAGAACCTGAAGACTGAGAAATGTGAAAGTAAACAACCATGGGAGTGTCAACAAGTAAGGAAGTTTTAATCAAATGGATTGTGTATTTTTTTCCAAATGCCACTTGATTCAAGAGGAAGATGATAGAATGTTTAGTGAAAACATTTTTCACTGAAAGGGTGATTGGCCAATGGAATGCACTGCCCAGGGAGGTGGTGGAGTCATCGTCCCTGGAAGTGTTTAAAAGCAGATTGGATGAGGCAATTACTGTCATGGTTTAAATGACAGTGGGTGCTAATGTTGGGTCATAGGTTGGACTAGATAATCTCAGAGGCCTTTTCCAACCTTGTGATACTGTGTTTTCCATGTTGATTTGATCTCGGTTTTGGCATAGATATTTGAAGGTGTTCAGTGCATTTTTACTGTCATCGTATAATAGAATAATTTGTTACTGAAAACATCCCCAGCCAGCTCCCTTCATGCATCAAACTTTTGTGCTCTTGATGATGCACGAGTACAAGTCAAAAGGTGGTCACTACCCTTACACAACCTACAAAGGTTCTTACAGACTTTGCAGGCTGAAACTCACTGAGTTCAGCCCAAGCTGGAAGTTCCCTGCAGCTACCTAAGGCTCTGGGTGTTATGTTTGGGAACAAATTCATAATAAAACGCAGTAGAATTGTGTAAACACTAGCAAATATAAGCTATTCCCTTGCTCTTTCCCTGTATTCAATCTGATCATAATAGCTCTTCTCTGTAGTTTGTTTCTGTTTGGTACACATGATTAGCAAATGCCATTTCAACCAAATGCTTTTTTTGACTGTTAATCCACACAGACTAAATACATCAAAAGTAAAATATTTTGATCAACACAAGTCTTTAGCTTTGCAAACAAAGATTAAAAAAAAACCCTCTGTGAATTGGACTGGAAAAAAAATCTCAAGAATTTTCTGAAGAAAGTTGCTTTTCTCCACCTCCATTAGTTATATGCTTAGAGTTTAATATTCTTATAAAAGAGGTGTTTTCTTGGAAAGAACTCAGATATACATAATCCCTTATTTACTCTAGTAGGAGCTGGGGAACCAAAAAAAAGGCAAACAAAACACAAAGCAGAAAAAGTCAAGCCTCTTTTACATCATATCCTTTTTCTTTCCCCATGGCTGAGGGTATCTGTCTCAGTCAAATCAGCCTTGCATGAAAAACCTCTGTGCTTCATGTATTCCCCAGACAGTGAGAACACAATGAAAACCACTCCAAAACATTACAGGCATCTAATCCAGCAGGATGTGAGCACTCACAGCTTGTGATGCCTGTTGACTAACGGGATTCTGTAATTTTTATCCAGAATTAACAGTTCAGGTCACTAAGAAGCTCAGGTCCCTCTGGTTCAGGGAGATCTGAGGGACCCTGAGAGAAAGCATCTTAACTTGAACAATTCTCTCTCACACACGACTGCTTCAGCACATCACAGAGCGACATAACCTAAATGTAGAGAAGCTGAACTGTATTCTCTGGGGAAACTTTTTCCCCCTCTGCCCACACAGGTGCAACTAATCTCAAACACTGCAAACTGATTCGGTTTATAGCTTTTTTTCCTGTCTCTTTGAACAGAGCTGGAGGTGTGAAACTTTGAAATCAAGTAGACCTCAAAGAATCAGCAGTGCCCAAGAAGGACAACTGGTCCTAAAGATTAAAAGACTCTTAATAGAAGAGAAATCCTACAAACACAAGGCTCAAAGGAAATAATTTTCATTGGGGTCTGGATGCCCCTGCCACAGTGTGGTGCCAAGGTCTAGGCCATAGTGAGCTATGTAGTGCTTCAGACTTACAAAGGATTTTGACCACATATTAGAGACAAATAGGAGCTTTTCATCTGCCAATGGCTTTAGCTTCCCTCTTTATAAAAGGAGCCTTGCCTCCAGCCCCCCTATACCAGGTAGAGAGAAGTGAGGATGCTCACTAACTGCACTTTGAACACAGATTTACATATATATATACACACACATATACAATAAAGCCTGCACGCTATTAGATGAGTCAACATTAGGGGTTCAACACTGACTTTGCATTTGATTATTTTTCAAGGTAAATTCCCAAAACCTTGAATTTAACAGCATCAATAAGTAGTTATATCACTATAATTGCTGTGACACAGAATTGCTTTTCCGTGGTGCCTCTCAGTCTGTATTCATCTTGCATCTCTGCTTTATATTGTAAACTGTCTAGGCCAGGGTGTTCAGTTTTGTGGGTTTTAGTACCCAGCTAGCACCATAGGATCCTTCTCCCATGGTTATTGAACACTACAGCACTGCTACTAGTAAATAATTAAGATTGTTGCTTTTGATTCCATATCACAGGATTCTCCTCATGTGTTCTGAGGATATTCTATTCTTATGATTGCTGTGAAGGCCAGGATTTAGCAGAATATGGTTTTTCAGTTTGCTTACTGCACAATCTATTATTAGAGCGCAGGTTCAGCCCTCGTGCGCCTTTTCATGCATGGCAAAGAGAGATATTTCTTTTCTTCACTCTTAGCAGCATTAATGATACCCTTCTGAAAATAATATATGAATAGCATCATTAAACTGCTTTGCAAATGTGGGTATAAAGGGCTTTTTTGTGTGTGTTGTACACATGGAGAAATTATATATTACATGATAAAAATGAGGTGTAAGCTGTGAGAAGAAATAGGAAAGACAACACAGAGAGCTAGATGATCATTGTAAGTCCCTTCCAACTGTACTAGTCTATCCTATTCTAAGCTTAGCTTGCTTGCTCCAATTTACTCAACTCTTCTTTCATACTCAAAGGGCTTTCAAATCCAAGATGTTTCTCCCTGGGTTTCAAGCAAAGTCAGCGGGTGAAAACCATATCCCCTGTTAGGACAGGTATTCAGCAAGTACTAACTTGGACTCCTGAATTGCACTAGACTCTAATTAATTAGGTGGCCCAGAAATATTTCTTCTCATTCTGGTATACTTTTTTGAAGGAGCTAGGTGGGGTGATACGAAAGGGTTAAGCATCTCTCTTGGAGTCAGTGTGCGACAAGTTTTTGACAGTTAGGCTTCATGAGTGCAACCATGAAATTACTTCTTATGAGGGAAAACAAACCATAGACAGAGCCACTCATGCACCAACTACTCCCACTTGGCAAGTTTAGCTAAAGTTTATCAAAATCCCCAGCCAAAAAATGTCATTAAAATACAGTTAAGGTTATAGACAGATACCAATTCCCAGGGAAGGAACTTCATTAAGGTACACCCAAGGTTGTAAACATATGTGCCAATTAAATTCAAAGAACAAGATCCAAACACTGTCATTATTTACAATGCTAAATATTTGGAAATTGAAAGTAACTGTTAGAGATAATATGGTTTCTATAAAATTCAAAATAATTTTTCAACAAACTGGACTAACTTCCACTGATATTCAGTATTACCTTACCTTCTATTTCTTGTTGTGATGCTCTCTGTCACAGGGTACTGTGAAATCTAAAAGTCCGTATGGGTTCAAAAACTCTGCAGAGATTTGTGGAAGAAAAAGCTGGCTGTATGTATTATAAGCAAAGAAAACACCATTTATTTTAGAGTAACTTGAACCACAAGTCCTCAAGACCTGGAGAATATTGTGGGGAAAATCTCTTCCAACTTGTCTCGTTCTTATACGTGTTGGTAAAGAGCTGATCGATCCCTCACAGAGACTGGCAGAGTTCTGTGGTCCGAAAGAGTATTGCTGCCACCACAGCATTCCCTGCTGTCACAGCACAATAATAGGCTACTAGATGTGAAATCCTTGCAACTAGGTTTCAGTTGAAGGGTTTAGAAGGGACTCTCTGCCTCTTAAATGCAGTGTTAGATCCTTGAGTTATTATTTAATCAGCTTTTTCATTATAATATATTTGTGAACACTGTCTTTTCTCTTTTAGCTTCAATAGTGATTGGGAAATGGTGGTGTGAGATGGAGCCCTGCCTAGAAGGAGAGGAATGTAAGACATTGCCTGATAATTCTGGATGGATGTGTGCGACTGGCAATAAAATCAAGACCACCAGAGTAAGTCATCTTTCTGTCTATACCTAGGAGGTCTTAATAGGAAAGGGAGACACTAATAATTGCTCATACATATTTTTCCATTGTCATGTCTGCCGTAAAAGTCTGAAAGTTCACTGCGTACTCCCTCAGCCACTTAACCATTCCAGCCATAATTTAGTGAAAACTTGCTTGAAATCAGGCTGGTCAGCTGAGTCCAGGCTCGATAAGCAGCATCTTGGAGCTGCTGAATTACCAGATCACTTTCTCACAAACATTGACACCTCAGAAAAAAAGCACATCACTGGGTCCCTTTCTTGTGGCTAAAGGAGAAAACACTAGAAGGAAGGTATCTGCTGGATCCTATATCCATTCCTCAACTGTTCCAGGCCACATCTGTATAGCAGCTATAAGGGTGCTTTTTAGCACAAAACAGTGCTGAGGACTCAAATTTGCATTTTAGGTCTTACTTCAGAGCACCTCTAGCCCCTTGCACCCATTAGTGACGTATTCTTGAGATGCTGAAGGTTCAGGTAACACAGGCCAAAAGGTGACAACAGCATTGCTAGGAAAATCAAGGATACAGCTACAAAGAGAGAGAGTGTGAATGAGCTGTCTAAACTCCTCCTATTACGAGATTACCTTTGGAGAAAAAAAAAGTTATTTAAAATAGATTCTAGCTTTTCTTTTGCCTTGTGCAGTTGTTTCACAACCATTTTCTTAAAGCTGCCACCTCTACCTGTTTTCAACAATTTTAATTAAGTCATTGTCATACCGTGATTGAGGTTTTTTGCAAGAAAATGGCATGGTTGTCAAGGCAATTTTTTTTTATAAAAGAATAAATTATGTTTTCCAGGGAAGTGGAAAGTAATTGTTGAAATTTGCTAAATGAGAAAAAGGAAACTTTCAAGAATTTCTTCCATTTATTAAGAATTTCTGCATACTCATACCCACATACTAATTCACAGAAATGTGAAGATTATTGTCGTGATTTCCTGACTTCTTCCTTTGTCTACAGTCCTAACTTTAGATAATTTTCATATCTTCTGGGCATTTTGTTGAAGGAAGAAATTTTTTCCCAACTGATTGATCCCCATGACTTCTGACTTCTAGTCTCACCACCACATTGAATTAATAGGATGCATATTAATATAGGAGGTTTTCTTTACAGAAAGAATTAAGTGGCCTCTGAAAATAGGATGACTATTACCTCTTTACCATCTCCCACACCAAAGGAGAAAGCATAGAGAGAACTGTGATTCCTTGGCCCAATTTCTTCCAAGAGTATCATTGTTGCTGTAAATCACTCTGCTCACAACTGCAACAGCATTGGAAGATTGTGCCCAGCTGTATGTGCCCTGCAGTGCAATTAAAAAAAGGAATAAGCCTACTACATGTCCTTTTCAGGGAGGCAACATTTTTCTCACTGATTCAGAGATTTAGAATGGAAGAAGGTTATATTAAAGAAGTAATAAGCAACATGAAAAAGAATGTTATACTTTTGTTAAATTACAATGATTCAGTACTTTTGCAGTCTGTCTGCAAATTGTATAATTTAGGAATTGCATTGGCTTTTTTCTGTGAAATTGTCCTGCTCTTAACTCCCCCAACCCTCATCATATAAACTAGTTTTAGGCGATAGCCTACATCTAAAAGTGATTGCTAGAAATCTAGCAGCTTCATTAATATGCAGATGTATAGTCCAATCTATTCAGTATGCATTATTGTATTTCATTTAAATTAAATACTTACCCAGAGTGAGTGCTCATAACTGAAAAAATGTTTCTTCATTTACCCACAGGAGTTATTTTAATTAGCTTGTAAGGGGAGTACCTTATGGTGCTGCTTCCAGTAGAATTTTGCTTTGTTGCTTTAAAATATGATTATAGAATCCGACTGACGAAGGCAACACGACATGATGTGCTTAGCGACTGTCTCTTGCATTTTCTAAACAAAATTTCTACTTCATAATCCCCAAAACTTTGCTTGAATCCGTATTGCTGTGTCAACTCTAGCAACATAAATATAAAATTATATAATAGAAGCAATCAGATCCTGAAACAAGCCTCTTTTTTTCATTTTGTCATTTCAGATGGCATCAGAGAAAGAGATTACACTATTATCTGTACTGACCCCAGTCCAAGATGCAGTACTGGGCCATGTGTGTCCAATTTATGTAGTTAAGAAAGCAGAAGAAACAAGACAAATCAGTCAACAACCTAGATATATCTGTGGCAATTAGTCAGAAAGCTAGAGCAAGTCACCATGGGCTGTAAACCGTGAACTGTTTTAATGAAGGCTTTTCCTTACACTAAAAACATTTATGTTGGCCAGCTGCTGTCTGACAAGGAAAACATTAGCACTTATGAATTGTGGGATTAAAATACCTATTAGTATATTCTTCAGGGCCCACAGTAAATCACATATAAGTGTGTGTGTATATATAGATATATGAATACATATATATACACAATATATATTATTTCATGGTGTAGTATATTGCTTCATGGTTGGTTCTCAGATATGTTTAATTCTGATTAGTGTCAGAAGAAGATGAACAATAGATTCAGTTCCAGTTCTTCCTTTTCATACATTTATTCCTGTGTTTAGTCCTTTAGCCTAGCTCACTAATTAAGTTGTTAAAGCAAAGATATAAAGCTCACAGCCTCTGTAAATTGATTGGGTTTCTATTGATGGCCAGAGCAGGTGACAAACACTGGAGAGAAATCATTTTGTAATTCAGTTTTTGGAGCTGTTTCAACATTTATTTTTTTTTTAATGTAAATTCACTCCTCTTTTTTAAGAGAATGAGTGTCAATGCTTTCCTGAAAAATTCGAGGCTCTTGGAGCTGTACTAGGACTTGGCTTGAGATCACATCACTGCATTTCAGCAGAGCAACCAGCACCAGGGGAAATACAGGAGCACGGTCTCAGTCTGGATGCTGGGAGATGGTGCCCACAAGGGCACATAAAATGCCTGTGAGAAGCAGAGCTGCTGAAGAACATGAAAACATGGCTTTTCGTGCATCCCATGTTTTGGCATTTCCCACCTGAGTGAGGAAGTCACTTACAAGCTCTTGACATGGGTTAGTGCCTACACACTACTTCCTGTGTACCTCTTCACAAGTCCTTCGAGGAGTGCAGTGCTCTTTCCCAGGGCTTTCTGCCTGGGCTCATGTACACACTGCACTGCAAAGTGCCCGTTCTATTAACCCACACTAATAACACCTGGCATCCATGTACCAGCCCTCTAAATACTTCAAAAAGCTGCTTTTCTGCTGACACTCATGGGAATTAAAAGTGTTGAGCACTTGGGAGCTAGCAGAGCAGCTCAGCTTGGAGCATCGGTCCAGCTTCACAGCCTGCACCCTCCATTACATCCACCCAACATCCAGTTTCAAGAACAACACTTGGTTTACCATACATTTTGCCATCAGAAATACGTAGGCGATTTTAGGGTGCCCCAAGGGACCTGAGCATCACATTTCTTAGCATCCACTACCAACTCATGCTGCAGCAAATAGCAACTAAGGTGTCCACAGCCCCTTGGCCCTCTACTCTCTTGTCATCCCTCACTCCTACACCAACCACACAAATCTTGAGGCAGTGTACAAATGAGAATGCCATGTATTCATCCCCAAGAGAATAAACCCTGCAAGATCACTTGACAGCTGCAAACCAGGAGAGCAGAAAATGGGAAGTGGGAGAAGGGAGGAAATGGTAAAGCAACCCAGATTTTTATTTGCTTTTTTTAAGATGTTCAACCAGATTAATATGTCAGATGATTTCCAGATTAAGTTTTTCTTTAGGGCAGTAAAGAAATCCCTTCATTTTTGTGATAATACTCTTTGTAATTAAGAGGTCAGTTCAAAGCGAGAGAGCATAAGATTAGTAAATATTTCTTGCTATAAGACTTACTGCTGCATTTCATCATATCACCTAGTACTTAGCTAATAATTTGTAGCCCTGATTTAAAGCCCAAGCCTGCTCATTTTCAAGTCAATTTAAGTTTCTTTACTGACCTAGTACTCTAGCAAAATGTTGGACCCCTTGTGCCATTTTTCTGTATGTCGCTTTCCTGTCAGTGCAGGAAAGAAACAAAAGCCTCTCTTTGAGAGTGCTATTTTTGCTTCTGGTCAGCAGTCCTTATTTCAGCATCCTAAACAAACCTCTGGGGGTGGTGTTTCCTCTTCAAGCCATCAGTGTACTCTCTCAGCTCAGTTGTGGTGTTACTCATTAAGGGCGATGCTTTTACAGTCTTGCAGGCCTATTTTCTCACCAGAGGTCAGACTTTCCAGCCTATTATACAGTTGCTCACTCCTATCCCACCCCTCTTTGGGAAAGTGGATTGATGGGAGTCCAGATGTACCTGAAGGATGGATCCAGCTGCATATCCTTGTCTAGAAACTACTAACTTCACTCTGAGAAGGGAAGGGTGAAAGGCTGGGGTCAGCATGGCCCCATGCCCAAAGCTGTCCTGACATCTTCTGCACCACCAGCCCAGGTAACTGATGCACATCCAGGACCTCCCGAGGCACAGGCAGGAGATAGCTCAGGGTCTGCCTCTTGCACATCCTTAAATCCCTGCAGCCCCAAGACAAAAGAGACCCTCCCAAAATACTGTGATTTAAACTCAGCTGTACCATGAGCAGGGCAAAGTGCCAGGAAGTCTGGGTCTTTCTTTTATCTCATAACATATTTTTTATATAACTGACTCTTTCCCACTTTCTTATTGCAGATCCACCCAAGGACCTAACAGAGCACCATCTGCATGGAGACAGTGAAAGCCAGGCCGATTTATGAGGACAAAGTATTGAAATTTAAAACCATCTCAGCATTTACAAGCCAAATGGATTTCTTATTTGCACTTTGACTGTTTACCAGATAACAACAGTGGCTTTACTGTGTGAAAGTATTCAGTGGAAATAATGCCCCTGATTTTTGACAGCTGAAAGTAAAAATGAAGAAAATGATTCCTTTGGTAAAGTTTCCGAGATTGTGAAGTACAAGCAACGGTATAAGTTTGGATCTACAATTTACTTTATACCAGTTAAAGTATATATATAGAAATATATATATATTAATATTAATATTTTGAAATAAACCCCCTCACTCTTCAAGAAATTGAATAGTACCACACTTTGCTGCAGCTGCTGTAATTTTTTTTTTCTTTTTTGTAATGGTCTGGAAGATCCCAACCTGTTTCAGAGAGCAATGAGAAGAGGCAAAGCAAACCTACTGCAGTACAAGGACGCCTAAGAGCTACACAAATCCTACCGATGTGGCATCCAGAGCTTCCTGTTCCCTTCGGCAGAATTTCGAGGGCATTTGTTGTTTCACTTTGTGTTCTGGAGGCTTTTCCCCTTGTGCAAAATTAGCATGCTGGCTTTGCTTCATTAACCATACTTGATTGATATATAACAACGATAATTCTATCCTCTTCCAAGAAAATATTTTTAGAGCTGTTAGATATTCCATGAAGAAGAGATGGACAACTACTGAGTGACGTACAGTATGTATTAAACCTTTATTTGGCAGAGTTTGATAGGCTGTGAGCTCCCTTCTTATTAAAGATGTACTGTACATACAATGTCTTCAGACTTTGTATAGCTCGTAGAGACTACAGTAAAAACTCAGTAACCAACTCCAAAGTTTTGCCTTGTTGGCTCACTAATTATTTGAAACAAAGACAAAGCTGTTTCTTTCCAGATCAACATGCAAGAGGGTTTTTACATATGGTTTGGGTTTTTTTGTGAGCCCATTTGCAATTGGTGAACAAGAATTTCAGCTTAAGCAAATGCCTCAGTGGACACCTTGAGTGCTCAGGCATGCCCACACGCAAGGGACTGCCTGAATGTGTGCTCTCACCCCACAGCACACCTGGGAGAATAACCTAAATCTAAGCTTCCCTCATTGCAGGCCAAGCTAATTCTCATTGAGATCTAAAACTTACACGTGGGCAATTCCATGGCACAGCAAACATACAACAGTTTGCAGTAAGCAAACTGTGTCTGAGCCCTGCTTTTGTTTCAGAAATAGTTTTGTTCAGGTTAATTTTAATCTGTTTCTTACTAAGGTGGATTAGACTGAGATGAAATGTTCTTCAGCAAGGATGTGTCCACAGAGACATTGATTTACTCACTGCAAGCAGTTTGCATTCCCATTCTAGCTAAGCTGTTGCTGTTCATCATGCAGCCTGGACCTTGCATTGCTGAAGAGAGAGATCAAATCTGAGGGCTGAAATGTGCAAGCCTAGTTCACATTCCCAGGCAGTTTTGTGAGCAGTTCAATTAATTTTAGGGGGTTTATTCATGTGGAAAAGCATCTTGCTGTCACGCATAAGTCTACGCAATCTACCCTTCAGTACCCCTAATGCTACCAAATCAAAGAGGAATAGGGAATTGTAAAACTTATGCTATTCAGTCCAGCTTCATTTCTTTAATATTTCCGATTTCCTTTCAGTCTGCTTACCTGTCTCTCACAGGTCCCCTTTGGCCATGCTAATCACTTTTAATCCAATGCAGAGGAAGTCCTGCACTTCCCAAGCTGGAGTTGGCCAAAATTCTCCCACTAACCTTTCTCCTCCAGGGCAACCACTTCAATCCCTGATGCTTGAAGAGGCAGAAATTTGTCACTGTAATTACACCGTGCATGAAAGCAGCTACATGACATGTCACGCCAAATCCCACAGGACTTTCCGTGCTGGGTCCTGTCTGATGCTCACAGTGGAAATGGATACAGTCTTTCTAAGTACTTCTATTATTTCCCCTTGAAAAAGATAATAAGAGTGAAAAGTGTCAAAGAAAGAACATTGTTTTCCTTCTGGGCACAGAAGAACTGAACAGGAGCATGAGCCTCACCACCAGTTGTAGGTCCTTGCACATGAAGACCAACCTTACTAGGTGGCCCAGTTAGACGGGCCATGTATTTTCTGGTCACAGCCATCTGCCTCAGCCACAGAAGGTACCCTGCCACGGGCACGTGTCCCTAGTCCCATCATGTTGGTTCAGAGAGGAACACTGCCTGCCTACTTAAGCACTTACCTCACCTGCCACAAGTAAGGAGAAATTAATCCAAAATAAATCCCTAGCATTTCTCCATTTTACTAGAACAGCATTTTAAGAACTCCAGGAACCCCTAGGAAGCCCTTGGTATGTAGACCCTGATGACAGGAGGTCAGTTGATTAAAAGCCAGGATGTGTTTTCATCCCTTTACCAGTGGGAGCTGAGGCACACAAAGCTTAATGGCCATTCAAAATCACATTGAGGGCCTGAGGAATACTGAGCAGAAATTGAACCTGGATTTCCTTATTCCCAGTATGCTAATATCCTGTAAGATGACCCACACAGAGCAAACCAAGCCATGGCCTCTTGTACGCTTTGCCACATCCCAAGGTATTGCCATTGAGAGGTATTTACCCCACTGCAGTGTATCTGACATGGCTCAGACTGTGAGAAGATAACAATGCTTATGCCTGTGTCTATAAAATATGCCTGTTGAGATTGGGAAATATTAGACTTGCTAAAATATAAGAAGGAAATGTTGTCATTACCACGGCAAAATTTCTTAGAGATGCTTATGAATTTTTCTTTGCCAGTAGGCAGCCTCAAATATCACCACACCAAATTCAGTAAACATCTGCTTCTCTTTGAAGTTGCTTCAAAATCTGCTCATGAAATGCGGCACTGAGAAATTGCTGTTTTAATTAAAATGTTTTAGAGGGGAATTAAGGCCTTTGCAAAAATAATGACTGATAAAACGTGAAGTCATATTAAGAGCCAGATGAAGTTAACCTTCATTGTTTCAGTGAACCAAATTGAAAACAATAATAAAAAAAAAAATCAACCAGCTTGGAGTCACACTGATCATGTATTTCAGTGATATACACAGTAACACAGTGTGTGGTGGGAAGATATCAGATCTGCTTTTTCAACTTGGCCAATAGAAACCCAATGAATTTCAGTAGTGGAGTGAATGGGTCCCATATCCTCAGGAGAAAGCAAAAGTCATGCCATTCTCTGCACAATGTTAAAAAATATTTAGATCAACAGAAGAGAAAGTTAAAGTTTCTGCTTTCTGGCAGAAGTCAAGACAGAGTCATGTCAGGTAAAAATGAAAAATATTTGTATATGCATTGAAAATAAACTTAGATTTATGTCAGTGTTTCTTCTTCAGATGTGTGAAACCAAGTTATGTAAATCTAAAATGTACAAGTTGGAAAAAAATCTGAAAAAAAAAAAAAGTAGCTACCATCTGCCTATTAATTCAGAAAATCTAGATTACGTGCTTCTGTCCAAAAATCTCTGGTAATAAAGAGCTCAGTGTGGTATGACTTGATATTGCTTTGGAAATGCTACGTGCCATATTTCAAGAAAAAAAAAGAGCCATGGACAAAGTCCCCTCCTATGGCCAACAATTATGAACAGTATGATTTGCACCCAAACTTGGCATTACACAGAGAAAGCACCAAGAAAAAGTGCCAAAGGTGATACAGTTTATGATGAGTGATGCTTTTATTGACATATTAGACATACTGATTAGCAGAGTTTGCAGATACTTTTGGTAGTATATTGCTTGTATATTTTCCTATTATGAAATGATTAGTTACGTTCTTAACTCTCCTCATTTGCCACTTTTCTGTTTCACTGTATGGTCCAAATGTTATTACGGACCATAGAGAAATTGTAGAGGAGATAAACATACCTTGGCTTGGAAAGAAAATCTATTTCATCTGAAGGCAGCAGTCTTTGTTTCTTCTTCAGTGGCAGGATGTATATTGTGGCCTAAAATGCACTTCTCTTTTATCAATACCTCAGTCACATCCCAGTAAGCAGGTTTTAGAGCTTGTCTGACAAAGAAGTGGGTCATGCTTCTTTGCTTGGTATTCTATTTTTTGTGAGAGAAAAATAGAAACACATTCCACAAATAATCTTTCAGGTAGACAGAAGGAGATGTGTGTACAGGGCAGCTGATTTAAGGCTGTCAACACTTTTTTCTAGTTCACCGGTTTGAATTCAGATCATAGGCCTGACACATATTTATGGTTCCTTCTCTGAAATGTTCACACGGTCAAAACACTTAACTTCACAAATGCTTAGGCTTTACAAAACTATGCACCTCTGAGGAAAAGAAACTGAATCCTCTGCTTTGCAGGTAGGAAACTGAGACTTCATAAGACTTCAGACCTGCCCAAGGTTATGCTAAAAAAACTGCAGCAGAGCCAGCAGTAAAACTGAGGACTTCTGGCCTTTAGGTCATCATTGTAGATGATTCATCTATGGTTCACATCAGTGAACTTTCACTGACAGCAGACGCTGACTTTTAGCTCAGAACACAGAGAGTAGAATTAGGGTGCCTGCAGTCAAGTGTGGATAGTCATCCACGTGCACCAGCTGCTCAGTGCTCATTCACCTTCCTTCAGCTGTGACTTTCAAACCACTGATGCATGTGAGACCACCACTAGACCTACTCCAACATCTTCTGCTCCCATGGGGACGAAGTAACACAGTCCTGCCCTAGTTTGTTTTCATGGCTCCTTAGTAGAGCTGCTTTGAGCCTTTCAGATCAGAGCAGAGATGGAAAAAAGGTACAGAAATAGCTGTTCTTAACATTGAAGGGCTGAGAAAGAGATGTAGCCAAAACAGTCTTTCTTTTGGAGGTCATGATGCCCATCTAATAGAATTATTTTCATGTACATGTTGACAATGTAAAAGCACACATTCCCCCACACCAGAAAGTGCCTGAACCAGCCACCAAGAAGCACAAATAACTTGATCTCAACTGAAACACAAGAGCATCACTGCCAAGGGAGAGGATACTACACAGGGTAAAAAAGTCATGAGGGGGAAAAATAAATCACGTATTTTTGACAAATATTCATCTGTTGTTGCTTGATAAGTACCTCTAATTCCTCAGCAGCCCTCAGAAATGTATATAGCTCTTTCCCACATGACTGGCCTGAGTATGACATCTTCTCATCCAACGCTCATTGTTGTATTATTTTTGTTTTCCCGATATGCAGCAAACTTGTCAAACTTCTATGACCAGAAACAATATAGGTGTTTGAGCACCAAGTTGCTTACCTGCTTCCAATTATTTCTCATCTTCTTTCTCTGTCAGATGGAAGTCCTTGATGCAGTTAGAAATGAGGGTTAGAGGCCCACCTAGATTTGAAGCAAACTACCCATAACCTAAAATACTGCTCAGGGGAATATGCAATTTCTCCCCTCCCACCTGCCTTTCCTCTTCGTTACCTATTTCATTTCATCTCATCCCCTCTCTTTCACACCACTTAATTATTTTCATCTGTCTCTATTAGTCTTTTATTACCGCTACTGCCCCACAGACTAAAGAAAAGCAGCTGTGCTCTCAAGACCCAATTCAGGGAGCTGTTCTCACCAACAGCAATGATTTATGTGATCTTTCTTTTCCTTTTCCCTGTGTACTTTGGCAAGCAAGGTCCCAACCTCATTGCAGCTGGTGTGCCAGCAGCTTCCTGTATTTGCACTGTCAACACCAGCAATCCTCAGCTCAGGGCCACAGGGTCCATCTCAGGTGTGCCCTAGTGTAAAAAGCAGATGCTACTGGTACTTGATTTGTGGCAAAGGAGTTAATTGTCAGTTCTTCACCGTCCTGAACCTGTCCTGTTTGTTACTTCTATTACAGTCTTGTACACCTTGACCAGAACCGAGAACTCGGCCCACTGACTATTGAGAGATTGCCATCAGTTTATGTCTCTGCAAGAGGAAAATGTAGGTTTGACCAGACTTTTCTTGGACTTGAAACAGAGAGTGACAAACCAGCCACATCACTGTTAAATGCACAATATGGGATGCAGGCACAGGCATGTTATGCTTTTTCTGGGCTCTTTTTCCCCAGTTCTCTTTCAGTTACATTTCTTTTCTGAAAGGCTGCCATCCAGAGTTGTAGAGATCTCATAATATGACCTGTAAAGGAGTCCAGAGCTTTTACAAATCCGGCACCAAGTCTCATAGGCCCTACTAGTGTCCTACAGACCCTGGTGCAAAGCAGAGCAACAGCTGGGACATGTCACAGGCTGAAGACAGTGGTGTCTTTACTCTGTTTCAAAACAAAATCTTCCCCAAAAGTATTTTTGAAAAAAAACATCCACCTTCAAAACATTCTGCAACAGGAAGAACCTTAATACTGAATTAATGCTGAAGGTCAGCTAAAAATCCTTAAAGATGAAATGCACTTGGTTCTTGAATTCAAGCCCTTAGTCAAATCTTCCACCAGCTTTACTTCTCGACTAGCAACTGATGAGTCACCTTGAGATCCATTAAAGTCTTAGTAATGAACTTAAGCAAGGAAGGAACCCTAACACAAAGACACCACTGCCTTTCAGTGCTACCTCCAAGCACACTCCAGCTTTCCTTTAATTCTGCCAACGTCTAGTCTAGCATTTACAACTGAGTGCCTGCTACCAAAGGGGCTGCTCCAGATCCACTGTATCTCCACCCACTTTCACTGATGTAAGTCTAGCCTGATTTTGACTGATGGGTACGTGTGATAATGGCACTTCAACTTTGCAATACAATACAACAGTCCAAATATAGCTCTCCTTCTGGGAAAGGCATACAACCTCATTATAATTAACTGCTCTCCTAGTCAAGTTTGGTGGCATATATGTTCAAAGCTCCTCCAGAGGAGCAACCAGACTAGGATGCTTTTCCTTAAGCAGCTTTGCTATTATCCCCATTCTGTTTGGTCACTAGACTCTCAAAGACACATAAAGCTAAGTAGAAACTGCTAGTGCAACAAAGAAATATTGCAGTCTGGATGTGTGCCTTCAAGAGGCAGCTTCAGTGAATACTTCATTCACTTGACTTCATTTTCTTCTGACCTTGACTTCCAAGAACTAATGGGCTCAAATCAGCTCAAAGAGTGACTGGATGGGAAAAAAAAAAAAAAAAGAAAAGGTGGAAAATCACAGTACCCTAACTGCTATGCCCTTGCACTTCTTTCTCCTAAGCTGGCTTAGGAGAAAGTGAAGACTCAAAAAAGCAAGGGCTGGGGGTGATTCTGGCACCCAAAACCCAAAAACTGTTCCAAGTCTATCATGGCCTTTTCTGCCTACCTGTGCTGAGATGTGATTATAATAAGACTATCATGTGCTCTGTTAGCTTCTCTCTCAGTACCTGATTTCTAAATATTATTATAGCTTATCTCCACCCTGCCTTTGTCCTGGGCAGAGAAAACAATATTCTGCTTACACAAATGCTTATTCTTTTACCTAACATAGAAAACAAGTTAGATGATAAGAATCCATCGGTCTTATTCAGCAAAGTTAGTCTCATAGCTTGCTTCACCGTGGGATTATAAACAGCATTCCAACCTACTTCTGTAACTGAAACACCTTATTTTATATCCCAGCTTTTGTTTTTAATGCCAGACAACTTCCATTTGTTTACAGCTCTAGCTCCTGTAGTCTTTTTCTAACTCTCTGACTTGAGCAGAATTGAATGGAGATTTCAAAAAGGTGGGCATAGTCCTACAATTTTTCTATATAGATATTATGTCCACGACTTCCACCTTGCAATGCTGTTTCCAGCAGCATTCTGGGTACATCCCTGGGTAATAGAAACTGAAACAGCCAACTTTGAATTGATAGTCCAGGCATTCATATATTTTACAAATTAAAATACGTGTTAGAAGGTCAAATATTTAATGCTAGTCTTTATTCTTTAGCCACTGAGCTCAACGGAGGGTACATCAAAATTTCAACAATGCCCAGCAGGGGATAAAACAGGAAAGTTACCTACGCATATAGACTTAACTGCTGCCTAGAAAGATTCTCCAGACTGAAGTTACTAACTTTACCCCAGTGCACTGAATAATAAAGGTCAAAACCTGTTTTCTGCCAGAATACATCAGCTTCCCTTATAAGTGGATTTGACCCACAGTATTCAATGGTTCATTATGTTGTTTTGTGGTCCAAATGCTGAGTTTAAAAAGTCTCCTTTTTCCCAATAATTATTTTTATTGTGGCTTGGAATGCTTGTTACATATGATCTATGAGACCTTGAAGTTAAAGCCCTCAAAAGCTCTCAAATGTTCCACAGTGGCTTTTCTCAACAATAACATCTTGGCTGTGCATCTAGCAGCAAACTACAAAAACATACTCTCATAAGATCACAATATAACCATTTTTCTACTATGAAATAAAGCTGAGAAGGAAAATAAGAATGACAGGATTTCTTAAAGTAAGAGGTACTCAAGATCTGGAGGCAAAATAAGGAAGAACAGCCCAAAACCTTAAAGGCGTTTTAGTACATAGTTGTCATTGATTTCTAGCTTCTCAATACACTCCCCATATCTACCTGGAGATTACAGTAACTGTACTTTGAAGCACCTCCTGTAGCTATACCATTTGAAGCCTTGACACTTGCAAAGGAGCCCCAAAAGCCAACCACACCACGTTATGTGAGTGTAGACCTGGTCTGTGCGTTGCTGCCTTCAGTTTCTCTTTCAACTGCTGCCCTTATACTCCCAACAGAATTTGACCAGAGAAGTTATGGGAGAGTTATTCTCGACAAATTGATGTGAGACATGAAAGTCATCTTATGCCTGACTAATTAAGGCACTCATCTCTACCAACAGCCTGTTGCTTTCCATACTCCTCATTAACCCGCAGCAGTCCTGTTTAAACTGATCTAATTAGTCCCTTGTAATCAAAGGCAGTGGTTTTGGTAGAAGAATCGAAAAATGGAAGTTTACAGCAGGTAAAGTTCTTGATCAGGATTAGTATCATTTTTTTCTAATCAAACCCAACATTTGCATAATGAGGATTTCTGGGAAGATATTGTCTGTTACACAGGAAAACCAGTTGTTCATCACTAATTGACTCTATTCTTCTCAGACAGTTTTTCACAGACACCCAGAATAGACTTTCTGAGCACATACAAGCCTAGCATTAGGTTAGATGAAAATTGAAGATCTGACCTGAAAGGAAAGATTACCAACCTTAACTTTCAATTTATCGGAACCTTGCCATGATTTAAACACAGGCCGCTCTGTTGAAATACAGAGAGTTTCCACATGCAGCTCTCATTTTATTCACTGCTCTACAATGCATGGGCTAAACTGGCAGTAAAACAGTACCCATGCAAAATACCCCTCACACCTCATCGTTAGCTTCCTTCACCAGTGAACACTAAGAAGTTCCAAGACACAGGTGAGCCCATCGCACAGAACCCAATATCCCCCAGTGTGAATGAGACTGGATATTCATTTTCAAGTTTATGCAGTATAGAGACAAAACAGACTCATAACAGGAGCAAACAGATATTAAAACCAATGCCTGGACAGCAGAAGATCCACATCTCACAGATGTGTATAAAAAGACTATATACAATGGCTATGCTGATCATCTCCTTAGGATTTAGAGAAATGAGCAACTTTAGTTTTACAGATTCATGGTTGCTTGATCTCACTACAGTAAACAGCTCCATATTTTCCCTTTTCATGTTCTATCCTGAAGCAACAGAGCATTACATTAATTGACTTGTCTTATTAATTCAATAAGCTGCTTCCAAGATGAAATGCTTAGCTATGCTTGCTTGTTTTTGGCACTTTTTTTTGGTTGTTGGAAGAAAAGCTTTAAGGCTAGAATTGCTCTGAAGTTTTCTACAGTTCACTGAATAATTTTATGCACTACTGAAGATTTGCCACATTTGGAATTACTGCAAACTGCTACTTTTTCATCATATTATAATTTAATTCTCACTTTTAGGATGATAAGAAAACATTTAACAGTTTGCATATTACAGAAATGTATTTGTTCTGTCATAAAGTTGTTGTTAAGAATTCATTATAGGTCACTCCTTTCTAGGATTTATAATTTGGACATAAGATGCATTTAGAAGATTAAAGATGACTTAGAAGCCACTCCATTCAAATGAATTATATGCAAGAATATTTAGGGTGGAAAAGTTGATCTTGCTGTAAATACATAGCAAAAATAATTTACTGTGAACTTGAATAAGATTGAGAATTTTTTTACTATTACAGGAAGTTATTGGAGGGGAGGTGAATGTATTTTAAACTTAAGAACCTTGAACACCAATAAAGATACATAACATTCCTTAAGGGGAAAAATATTTGCATAACTGTGGATTCTTAGTTTTCAGCTTCTTTAGGAAACACGAACTCTGGGTTTGCCTTTAAGCTGATGAGAAAGCTGATTATTTTTTGTAAGTAAACTGGGCAAAAATGTAATTCCATTTTTTTTCACTGAGCCTGTTCTATTTCAAGAAGGCTGGCCAGGGATTGTCAGTGATCCTACCTTTGAAAACTCTCCTTCCATTCCTTGTCTGACTCTAGGCTGTGCCCACACGGCCCATTTTGAAGTAAGGTAGATCATAGTCATGCTTGAGCGCATGGCACACACCTTGGAGTGGCACAAGCATCACTCATATTTTTGATGTCACCCTTCAGCAACCATCATTGATGTCTCTAAACCTCTCCATGTCCCTTGGAGGGTCCTGTCACACTGTGAGCTATTCCCCAAGAGGTAAAACTCCCTTGTATGTTATTTCTTCAACTTGGAGTGAAAGCTTACAGTGAAGCCTCTAAGATGAGGTGTCTACAGGATAACTGTGAATACTGTGGAACTCCTTCTGCCTTCATGTTGAAAGAGGCTATGGGCACCTCCAGCCTCTCTGTCGAGGAAAGCCCTCATCAGTGATTGCTTCCCAACTTGTAGATAGTACAACTGCCTAAATCCCTGCTCCCCTGCACAGCACCCAGAGCTCCTTGCAGAGTTCCTGGGGATAGAGCTGCACTCAGCTGCTTCAGGGTTATGTCTGGCCTGGGCTGGGCTGCTGCAGGGAGCAAGGGCTGTGCACAAACAGAGAGAAAAACAGAATACTGCAAATAGAAGGCAGTCTCTGGAGAACCAGACCACTTATTCTGCTCCTAGGGATAGGAAGGCACGTCTTAAAAAGCTGTTCTTCACACCCTCCCTCATCTGCAGCAAGCAAAATTTTGACCCCCAGCAATCCACCAGCCCTAGTATGGGTTGGTGCAATAGGTGACAAACCTTCTTTTCACCCCAGAACCTGTTACAATCACTGCTACAGCAAAACCCATCTGGTAATCACAAGGCTTTGAGTCGAAATAAAGTCTTTGCTTGAGATTCTATTTTTGAATGAAGGTTATTGATCAGCTTGCTGGCCTTAAGGAAAGAAATCAAAATATAATGTACGCTCAGAGTGACCTGTAGGCGTTTGCACAACAATTAATACTCACAGTTATGGTAAGGCAGCTGGACACATGGCAATACATCTTTTCCTTGAAACATTTTACTCTTACAGTCACTACCTCTAACTCTTCATTATGTGTCCCCATACTCTTTGCATTTCAAAATTATCATACTAAGCAAAGCTCAATGACTGTTTAAATGAGTAAGGAACATCTGGTAAGCTGAGACTGCTGGGACTCTACAGAGAGATGAAGTTGTAGCACTTTTCCTCTATATATGGAAATTCACTGTAAATTAAATCTAGAAATCGTCTGAAAAGGCATAGGTCAGAAAGGAGGTTGAGAAACACCATTTGTGGCAAGGTCGAATTTCATGCAGCTTAGCTTGAAGTCAGTGCATTTTCATGCATTCAGTCACAAAGTATTGTAGTGTCCAGTTATTATTTTGTATTTTAATGGTTTTCTAAAGTTGCTTGTGATGTATTTTTGCCTTCACAAACTACACATCAAATACACTGTAAAAAAACTGACAAATCTTGTATTTCTCCCCCAACTCTTTTTTTTTTCATTTGTTTTAAAGAAATGTGGAATAAGACTAAAATCTCAATCAGAACTGGCTGAGACTGAATTACAGCCTGCTGATCTACCTTAGTTAAAAAAAAAATACCGGAACAAGTTGTGCAGTAGGCCATCTGCCATGAAACATAAATGTCTTGTAACAGCAATGAGCCAAGAGCCATGAACCACTTAGCCTGAGGGAGAAGATGTTTCAGCAGGGTAAGCAGCAAGGGAAGCCTCAAAGAGACAGGTGACGCTCCCTTTCAGCTCCAGCTGCCGCAGCATTGAAGGCCAAATCTCCACAGCCTGCTAAATTCCTGTACAGCCTGATAGCTCCTGCTGCGACACCTCTGCACCTTTGCTTTCATGCAGAGAGATTGACCTCTTGGGAAGATAGGAGTCAGTTTTGTCAGTGTTGCTCTGTGGTCAGACATCCCCCATATTCCACTGCGCTGGGAGATGATGTTGCCTGGAGGTTATCACCGCCTCCTTGCCAAAGATGATCTGCCTCCCTGATGTGCTGGTGTTCCTCTGGCACGGTTTGTCTGACACAGAAAGGGAGTACTCATACATTGGTAGACCTGAGGACCATGCAGCAAGTGAGGAGAGGGCTCTACAAGCTGCTGGGACTATAATGTTTTGCAGACCAGAGCTGTATCTTGAAGGCAGTGGTGCCGTAGATGTACCAGTCAGTATCAATACTCATCCTATTGTTGTTATTCCCATTGCACATGAGACCATGTCTTTGCAGAACATTCGTACGTATTTTTGGCTTTTGCCATTTCATGGTAAAGGGGGGAAAGGAAGGTGGAGAACACAGCAAAAAGATTTACCACCATTTTCTGCTGAACCCCTGAAACACCCTTTATTCCATGTACCTCTGTAGATCGGAAATTATTCTGGCACACCTTACAAAAGTCGAAAGTCCAAAAGTCAAATGAGATTAATATGAACCAGTAGGACATTTCAAACTATTTACTCTGGAACAGAGCTAATAACAAAAGACAAGCAGCTTTCAACATAAGGTAGGGTTATCTCAGGTCACAACAGCTAAGTACTATCATTTTAAACCCCCAAAGGGAAAATTTAAGAAAACAACATCCACAAAAATCCCTGCTCTTATTTCCATTTCAAGAACAAGCAGCAGGAACATAACAACTTTGCCTTGTTGGCGTAATAATGGTACTCGTATATGGGAAGGTTGAGTGCTGACTGTTTATTGGCTGCTCAGTGATATTCCCAGGTGAATACAAAGGAAGAGGTTGAAAGGGGATAAAGGATCCCTTGGATTTCTCCTTTCAAGAAATCCTTTAAACAGAAGCATGAGTAATAGGAGTGGCAGGAGTGAATCTGCAGATGGCTCCAGTGTCAGGGAACATTTATCTGAAAGCCAATAAAAATGTGACAGTCTACTGTTTTCCCAGGCCATTTAATTTCATCTTGATGACTGCTTTGAGATAAGACAATAATCGATGTGGAAGAGCACATCTCCTTTTTAGCACAGCAGTGGGCACCAGGAGAGCAGCACTGCTGTTACGGCACTCGCTCTCCCGCAGCCGCCTGCCCGATGCTCCTGCTCCTCCTCCACCTGCCATACAGTTCCCCCAGGTGATAACATCCAGAAGTTCTGCTGCACCACCCATCCAACTGCCCCAGTCTCTTCTCACCCACTGTACCTCTATCCTCATGTGGCTCTTCAACTTGGCTGATCCCTTTGTGGATCTGCTGGTGCCGTCCATCTCCACAGCTCCCACATGTGGTAGAACCTCACTGCCCTCTGTGCAAAGAAATATATATTTAAAAATCAGTCTACTGCTCATTTTCCAGGTGCCTCAAACCCTAATTTTTAACAACATAGTGAACATCTCCACATTGATTGCATCTCCTGCTCTAATGATTTGATAACCCATGGCCATATTCCTTTCAGTCTTTTCCACTCCAGACTGAGGGGTCCCAGACCACACCTTCAATTTGATATTGTCTATTTGTTTGAAGTCATCAGCTCAAAATACATCTAAGGATAATCCTCAGCTTTGTGCCTGCAGATTTCTCAGCTGCCCCATCTCAGAAAGCCCTTATCTACTCAAAACGCAGATCTGTGATACGGATAAAAAAGTTTCCATCCCTTCGGGCAGAGCTCAACACAGCTGAGGATAAAAGAGAGTAAAGATGTCCCATCACATCTTCTGGCTCAGGAAGGTCTGGCACTCATTTTGTGCCCATTGAGGGCTACAAAGGATGGTGGAGAATCACTCTGGTAGTTCCCTTAAACACGATTATCAGACATAGCTGATATCAATCGATGCCCAAGGGCAAAGTGACTCGTGTTAACCTCGCTACCCTCTCAATGCCATGAAAAATAAGTCTGTCCTTTGTATATTCCTCGGAGAAGGAAATACAGCTAGAAACAAAGTGCTTAAAAACCTGCATTTGTCAGACTGATCCTGTTTAATTAAACAGGAAATTGTGGGGCAACTAAATCAATCTTTACAAAGAAAAGCTGTTTGTCTGTTTACAGAAGAGAAACTTGCAGTAATTTATCTTAAAGAATGTAATTGCCTAATGATTAATAGTGACCATAGACAGTCAGAGAGAGGAAATTAGGAACAGGAATGACTCCTCTTGATGTGTATTTGAAGCATGGCAGAGCTATGTTCCTGCTGTAGTAAACAACCAAAAATTCCTGGTTTATACCAGGGAACTGCTATTCTTCTTCTAGTTTATTCTTTTGATATAGAAGTTATCACCACTGAATAAATCCAGATATGTTGATAGATCATTGGAGATTCAGGTGCAATAATACAGTTGTTTTTTTCTTTCTGCTTGTGATAATACAAAGTCGTATTTTCACCTTCACAGTTCTCATCTGGGCTCACTGCCTTTTTAATGCAGGATTATAAAAAAAGAGCTGCTGTCTGTCTGTGCTTGTGACTTACCTCGTTTTGCCTGAGTTTAGAGCAGTCTTGGAGCTGCTGCAACACACAGTGAGTACATGGTCTGCAGGCAGCCTTTGTCTGTCTGCAGGCTGCCTATGGGTGTCCACAGGCAGTCCACAGCTGGTTACAGGCTGCCTGTGCTGTGGTAGTGCATGAGGGATTAGAATGTGCAGGTAAGTGTATACAGGCATCTCTGTATATGCATAATGGTGCTGGATAGCCTTAAAACTAGATATATTCTCTTTATCATAAAGACACTATGAAGAAGTCAGAAACAGCTCCTGTTGTTCCTAAAAAAAATAGGAATTAATACTTGAGGGACACTTGGCCTTCAGATAAATCTATCATCTTGCTTAAAAGGACAGCCTGTGTTTTTCATAACACAATCAGGGTCTTCTTGCAGCCATTCATCTCAGGATATCCTAAAAATATAGATCAGTGATGACAGGGTAGATAAATGAGCATGTCAGGGTTATTTTTTCATTATATATATTTACTCGTGTGCTGAAGTATTCCAGCCTGACAGAAGCAGTATGAGTAGACAGTAGGGTGAATTGATTGTGCAGAGAACAGGTAGTTCATGGATAGTTTCTAATAAAGGTGCTCTGTTATACCACTAATAGAGAACAACTTTCCATTTTAGGGATCCTGACTGTCTCACAAGGTCTCTTCATAAATTGCCATTCAGTTCTGTCATATGTCTATCAGATTTGTGGTTTCTAGGATTGACTGTTGGATGATATGACTGCTTCCATTAAAAATAAAAGTTATTTTCAGATTCAAAGTCCTAGATTTGAGACCATTCCCTCTCCAAGACATACCTAGACCATGTCAATGAAGCCAATATTCAACCTGAGTGTTCAGTTGGCATCTCTATGTTTCAGAGGCGCCCAAGTCTCAGCACATATCAGGAGTCCCCTGGTTTGGGGTGAGCTGCTGGCACTTACCTGCCCGGTCTGAGGAACTGGAGATGGATCTGCCTTGTGCTGTAGCTCTGACATTGTTAGCTCTCCCTCAGGAAGCACGTCCAAGGCTGTCCCACCACGACAGGTTGAAAGTGCTGCTGGTTTCCTGAGGTGCTGCTGTTGGCTTCCGTCTTCCTGCTGAAGATGAGCTGTGGTACACAAGGAACACAGGCAAATATGCACAACCACACAGGATCTGACTCTGTAAACTGAAGTGCCTTTACAGGAAGTCTTCAAACTTCCCTGCATATTTTCAAGAAAAACATAAATGTCCAAGGAGTTGAATGTGCAAGTCTCTTCCTCCCTCAGTTGAAAAGTCAGGCTCTGTCTGCCTTTTCCCTTTTCCTGACCCCATTGATTTTCTGTCTTAACTCCCCTGTGCCCAGCAGGAGAGTGAGCAGACAGTTTCTTGTACCTTTTTTTTTGCTACCTGACATGGAAAACAAAGGGCTTTACAGCCATGTGGCTCCTAAATGAGCACAGTAGTGGAGTGAAATATCCTAAATACCTCTGCAGTCCCACCCTTGGGGGTTAAATGCTGGGTTTGAGTCCTGCCCTGGCTACAGGACAGCTGTGACTGTGGCAGCAGCTGAACCCAGATTAACTGCATCTCAGTACAGGACCTCAGCCACTAAATACTGCTTTCCATTCTGAAGTATCTCTGCTCACAGCTTTCCAAGCGATAAATTAGACTTTCTGTTCACTACTGATGGCTGGGAGAGCTTAGAAATGTGGATTTCTCACACAGACAATAAGAGACACCATGGTTTCAGAGTCCTAATAGGACCGTATAGCATCCCCTCACCTCCAGGACTGCTTTTGACCGTTTATCAAAGTAATACCCTTGAATTTAAATCGGGAACAGGTGGTGTCAGTACCTTCAGCAGGGAAGGCAAAAGGTGGCAAAGTCAGTAACAGCATCCTCTGCAGCCACATACAGAAAGCCCATCGCAGCCCAACACAGAAGGGCCATCTACGCTATCCCACTCTCCTCACCAAGCAACTTAACAGATGGAAACAACTTCTATTCACTCAGAGCTGGTAGATGTGAGGATAAGACAGTAACCTTTTAATGAACTGTAGTTTTTGGATTACTTATGAGGAAATGCAGGTAGAGGTCTCATAAACTGGTTAGAAAGACCTGATTAGTGAAACCTCATGGTCTAAGCAAATGAGGAATGTTTATTATTACTCCACAGTGGCTTGCATTGAGATGAAAGTTTGAAAGACTAGTAATGCCTCTGAAAGTGGAGTCTTAAACTTGGCCAGTATGTAAGAGGACTAATATCATAAGCATTTCACTATTTTGCTGTTGTAGCTGAACTAAAGCAAAATACTACTCATTTTTTCAGCTCAGTCATGTTTCATCTGCACCTCCAGCAGGACAGTTCTGATCCCAAGAGTTAATGCTCTTCCCCTACAAAAGTGCTTTGCTAGCATTTCAGTCCCTTACATTAAAGCACAGGTTATTCTCTCAGCTACATATTTTTTCACCCATTTTCTTTAATGACTCAAGGAAAATCTGCGCTCAGTCTGTTGCAGAAAAGAATCCATCTAGTTTTAACTCATAACTTTCTTGTGCTTTACTGACCTAAAGGCTGCTGCTTATAAGGCAGACTCACATTTTAGAGCATCTATCTCCATAATCTAGGGATGTTCATAAAACATTGTCCAAGAATGTCCTCTCTCTTTTCCCATAAATCACTTATTATTTATAGGTGGCATCTTAGGCCCCTGTTTGATGAGTGCTTTCATTACTATGCCTCCATATGAAGTTATTCAGCTGGACTAATAGCCACAGATTGCAGTATAAATTCCCTATTAAATCCTAACCTTTGTAATTACTCAATCCTAAATACCCTCATTTCTCCCTCTGTAGGTTCCAAAAATATCGAGCACACGAGGATATTACAACCACCCTCACTGATCCCCTGCCACCACTTAATTGAATTATAACACCAGAAATAATCTGGAAGCTATCTCAGAGGCACCCCATAAAATTTTCAGGCATGCTGCCTGGTGGGTGACCAATTTGGAGAGGTGCAGACAGGTTTCTAGGGATTTTCTCCAAGCCGATTATCTCCGTATTATTCCCTGATAGGTCTTTGCTGCAAAAGGATCATAAAAAATAAAAAAAGGGGTTAAACTATTTAATTTATTAACAGGTAGTGCCAAGCCAAATTCCCAAGGTGGAAAAATACTGAGCAGATAAACCCAAATTTCTGGAATCAAGAGCTCCAGGACAGCAAAGTGTTTTAAGATGCGGATCTGAATTTTGCAGCTAAAGACCATCTCCAGGCAGTGAGTGGCTTATGGAGATTGTGCAGGGAACCAAATGCAGAACATACTTACTGCCAAGTACGTTCTGGCACACGCAGACATAATCTCCCAAAAAAGATTTCTACCACAAAGAGATGCTTCACGTATACAGCCAGAAACATGGCTGCTTATCTGAATTAAAACTTCCAAGGGCATTAAAGCTAATCTATTGGCAGCAGTGGGTCTACACTTCAGGTAGATGGAGTGCTTGTGCTGTATTGTAGCCCTGCATCCACTCAGCAGAAGGCATTCAGAAAATTGCTCTTCTCTTTGCTTGCCCAGCTGCTGTGTGGATGCTGCCACACTTGTGAGACAATAGATGTGCTGCTGGAGCAGTTCACCAGCCCAGCTGCTTTTACCCACAAGTGCTATTGTATTAAGCAGAGCACTGCAGAGTGGCTCTACACAACATGCATCTCCCTTTGTCATCAGCCTGCACAAATGAACATCTTCTGCTGTCCCAGGAAGAGACACAGCCCGTGCTTCTAAAGAAACCTTTTCCCATCTGTTTGTTCCTGAAGAAGCACACGCTGCTCACCTGTGAGTGGGCCAGTGTGAAGAGCCTGCAGGCACCGAGCATGACCTTGCACCATTCAGGAGCAAAAGGTTGTGCACTTTGAAGCATGACAACCATTTCTTCATCCACCTGCCATACCGGTCACCTTCACTTTGCTCTCCATCAGGTGCAGATAACTCGGTATATTCTGAGCCCACTTCTGCTGAAATAAAATATTTGCTTTTCTTCCTGCACTGGTTTCTGGAGGAATGTGCTCACTTCTAGGAGCCCAGTGTCTGCTGGACTCTCATGGCTAATCTTTTCTGTGCTGATCAACCAATTCCCCTGAGCCCCTTGCAGTCACAGACTGAACTTCTCCTCCCTCCCTCTGCAGTTTCCAATATCTTTCATATTAGAAAAATTAAAAGGGGGAGGAACAGCCTTGCAATTGTTTTCTCTATTAAACTGGCAAGTCTGGCAAGAATGTCTGTTGAAAGACTGGAGAGCTGACATGAAGGTGGATAAAAAAAAAAAAACATAGTTGGGAAGTGGCAACTCAAAAAAACCACCAGTACTATGAAAACATGCCAAACCTTTGGTCAGTGGCTCCTGCATTCCTGGCATGAGGATGCACCAGGAGCTTTCACAGCAAGGCAAATTATCTGCTGCAAGAAATACCTGCTCCCTCCCCGTATGCATCATTGCTCATATGTTCAGCACAGGATAAATATGCCCCCCAGCTACCTCACTCACCTGCAAACATTGCAAGTGTTTGTGGTCGAGGTCTGATGCCTGGATGTTCAAAGATTTCAACAATTCTGTGCCACTGCTGAGATGTGGCACTAATCTTGAGTAACAAGCAATGAAAGGCTGGACAAGCAGGGTGAACTTTCCTATAGAAACCTATCTGGGCAGATGTATAAGCATCACAGGGCACCTCAGAAAGAGAAGAGATGGTCTTGTAAGCCAGGAACAAGTGTTTCCAACCACTGCTAGAGATTTCCTCAAGTAGGTCATTTAACCTCTTTTTAACATTAACAGTCTGGTTAGCATGTAAACACTTTCCATCTGCTTTTCAGTGCTCTCTCAGAGAGCAGAGAGGCTGGAGAGCAGCATCCCCAGAGCACAGGGCAAGTTGTAAACCAGAGCCAATGGGAGGAGAGCCACGTACCATGTCCACTACCAGAAATTCTCCCAAAACAATAAAAGTTAGGAGAAACAGCCTAGAGAAGTTGCATTAAAATCTCCATGAGAGTACACTTAGCAAGCACTAAAACTGGCCCAATAGTGTAACCATTTATGTGCTTGCTCTTAGTTTATGAATAAACTTAATCTGGCCCGTGAAAGCTAAATAAAATTAAATTACATTTTCTTTGCTTCTGCTTGAGAGCATTCATATAATTGCTAGCTACCTGTTAGCCTGCAATAACTCATCTGACTTCTGATGTGGCCAAACTGGACCAAATTAAGACAACCTGTATCTTGAGTACCTTCACATTGGACACTAATTGTTTAACACACCTACTGAAATTGTGTGCATTTGATAACAGTTGAGAACAGGTTGTGAATGGTTACAGAGGAGGTTAGAATGCTTTCTGGCTTAGTGCTGTTTCTCAGGGAGACTGTTCAGCATAACCATGGTGCTTTGATTCCTCAACCACACAAACTGGTGGGACAAGTCTGCCATAGACCATAACTCCCACCACGTTCCTCCAGCCACTTCCACTTGCATTGCTCTTATCTGTCACCCACATAGCTCACACCATGCTTTGCAGAGGAAGGGCTGTTGCTTGGCTTGCAGTGACACGGTGGCTCTCACTGCCATGACATGCAGCTGAGGGTTTCAGTTTCCTCTCTTCTTTCTCCCTGACCCCTTGACTGCTTCTCTGAGTGCTCCACAGATGCAATCAGGGACTATGGGTGTGCTGCCAGAGCACCACAGAGGTGTTGAGGTCCAATGTTTTTTCCAGCCTCCCTGTTGATCTCTGTGTGTGTGGTTTCATGTAACCAGAATCTGTTGAAGCTTGATGTATTAATATATAATCCCTGCCCTGGGAAGCAGCTAGATCTCCCCTCCTGCTGCTCAAAGGGCACCTTTACATCTTCCCAGCTTGCCAAGGCAGGGTTGGGGATAAAAAGCCAAACCTCAGGCAGGGGTCTGCTCTTTTGCCTGCTTAACATGCACAGCTCTCAGCACGTGAGCTCTCACAAGGGGTGTGAGCCAAGCCTTATCCTCACTCCAACCTTCAATTAAGGAGAGAGTGAGCACCAGCACCACACCACAGCCCATAGCTGTCAGTGCAGCTGTCTGCAGCAAGCTCCCAGGGGCTAGCTATTAATACTAGGAAAACAAGGACAAAGAAACCCAAAACAACCCCCTGAGCTCCAATTTCTGATTAAACAATACTAAAGTGCCTAATGTAAGCTGTCACATGCAAACACACGTAGAAGGTGGGCAGAGCATCTGTGCTGGGAAGCCCCAGCAGGAACACGGCTGCGAGAGCATTCTCTGCTCTCGGCCAGGAGACAGGAAGAGGTGCTCCCGCAGGAATGGCTGTCTGGAGCCAGAGAAGGCAACCAAACACAGAACAAATCAGAAGGAGGCAAAGCCAGGAGCAACAGTACCTAATGTTCATCCTCACCTGCAGATAAGAGGCTGTTGCTCATCTGTTTGACCGACTTTCTGCTGACTCTCCCCAGAAGTTTTACCCAGCCCATAAGGAGAACCTGAGCCTCTGTCATTGAGCTTGAGGCAGGCATGGGGAGCTAAACCTGGGGCTTGAGCTATGCCCAGCAGCAGATGCATCCTGCATTTTCCATTCCAAAGATTTTTATGTAAGTACCAAGCAAGTAGTGACTTAGACTCACTAACTGAATCCAGCCTGCTTTATCTACTCCAGTGTTACAGTGTCAGGTACCTAGCTAATCTCAATACCATAGCAGGGTTTAAAACAGACTAAAACCTGGTTCCAAAGTTTCAGGTACCCTTAGGGTGCAGCTACAACTCACTATAGAACTGACCTTCACAAAAAGAGAAGATATTTTCAAGTGTAAATTCCACCTACTCAATTATCATCCACTCCTGCGCCAAAGGGTGGTGAAAGTGCCAAGTGAAAGAGAGGGATGCGAGGTTACATAGTGCTCTGGGTACCTGGCTGACTTTCCCTCCCTGGGGTAGTGAAATCCCACCACTGCCTCTGTGCTCTGCATCATCAAATTCCCAACAGCAACGGGGTCAGCACATCTGTCCCATAAAGGAGAATTTAAACTAGGTTACCAATGAAAGAGTCGCCCTATTAAAGAAAGTGAGTAAATATACTCCACTGAGTGATTGATGCACTGGAAAGTTACACAGCCTAATGAAGAGCTGCTGGCATTATTACATTTGCTGTGACCTTAAAAAAGAATAGCTTCAGTTTTCTCCAGAGTACAGCGTTGTGTGTTCTTGGATTTCTAATACTAAAGGGAACCCAAAATCCAGCACTGATTAAAATCATAGAAGCTTTTGCTTCTACAACAAGAGTGAGAATGAATTGTGTTGTAGACATTTTGACAGAGAAAATATTCACTTTCTCGGGGGGGGGGTATGTGTCAGTCGTCTGCTCAAATAACAGGCAAGCTCACCTCTACTCAAATGCAGTTTCAGCAAAGTCTACTTTTACTCTTTCACACACTTCACAGTGCATGAGTCCGGGCTCTGCACAAACACCTCCAAGAAGCCCCTTTGCAGATCCTCCTGCTGCAAGTGGAATCAGCCGAGCAGGGGAGGGTGGGCAGGATCGCAACTGAAAACAAGGCTGTGATAGCAGAAGTGGCCTGGGAAGAGCAAGTTGAAGGTGAGCAGGAACCACACGCGAGGCTGCTGTGTTGGGGCTGGGGTGCCTGTGAAGCTGGGGACCAGCAAGGGCTGCAGAAGATGCCCTGGCTGTATTTTCCCCTCCACCTTGATGTTATCTCCACGCTATCCCACAGGGAAGGGAGAGGATTGCTGAGAGCACCCCTAGCCCAGTTCCCTGACACATATCTCACACCCTAACTACTAAAAGATGTTGATTGGTCACTCAAAATACCATAAAAACTGTCTGTGCAGCCATGCATACGTGAACATGGGTTAGACTTACACAACATACTTTAACTTCCCTGGTCTAAGAATATTTCACAACAGAATTGCTGTGGAAATAAAACAAATTCAACAAAACCAGCTTCAGAGACTGTAGAAAATTTGAATTGCATTTTCATTTCTGTAGAGGCTAATGGTGGGTATTGTGACATCTAACATCAATATTCAACAATGTGACTAACTATACCAGAAATGAAACAAAGTCAATACATTTCCAAATTCATTGGCTTCCAGTTGGGGCTTTATAAATCAAAAAAAAAAAAAAAATAAAAATGAGGTCTGTCTGTTTGAGATTGAACTAGAAGATTTAAATGTACATTTTCCAACTTTATAACATTCTTCCATATTTAATTTCTCTTTTTCAGGTGTGGTTATAAGCCTTCAAGTGATCAGAATGTCCTATTCCTAAGATACTCATTTATTTTGGCAGGTAAATGGAAAAATCTCAGGACAGAGAAAGGCAGGATTTACCTGCTTTCTCTTAGAGTGCACGAAAAGAGGAATACAATGTGTTAATTAAATGTATTTATAGAACAGAGTTTGGCAAAGCTTATTTCTCCTGTTGTTTAGAACACAATAATGTTTTTCCCTCTTTTGTTATATTACCTAGAAAATGAATAATTTCCCTTATCCATTGTTCTTAGTAAAATGATTGTCTTTTTATCAATAGGAAATGTCTGATTGAACCACAGAGCTATTTGCTTTGGAGTAATCATAATATTACCCACAGCTCTATTCAAAGCACCAGAGAACGTAATAGTGTTAAATATAATTAGATTATTTTCCAGAGAGTTCGAAAGATATATTGTAGAAGAGAGGTTTTCATAAGGAAACAGAAAGACTTTGCTGAAATCCTCAAATACCTCCGCACAAAATGATTTTAGAGAATTAACTTCCCTTTGTGTCTGGGCTTTAGTTATTGTCTTTTTTCCCCTTGGTAATGCATGGATTCTAATCATCACATTTTAACAGCATAATGGATGACTCAATAGACAAATGTGGTTTCAGACTATGATTTTTGCTTATCCCACTGCTCCTCTGAACCTCCTGGTTCCACAGCACACAGTGTAGCTGCTCTAGAGGACCACCACTACCTTCTGCATGGCCCAGCAGCAGCAGACACAGATTACCTCCAGAGAAAATTCTGCTTTCCATGCCATTCATGGCATCCTTCTCAGCACCATTCAGGGATGAACATTTCACTCCTGCCCTGAAAATGGATGGCACAACACTCTTGCTGAAACAGTTCTCTGTTAGTGCAGTCCTGCAGGGCTAAAACATTTAATCAAACATTGCAATGCTGCATCCTCCTGACACAAAACAGGCAGACCATCACAAGAAATCATATCACCAATTTTATCAGTTATTTCTGAGCAAGCAGGTGATCGTGGTTTAAATTACTTTCACTCCACAAGTCTCTGTAATTGTTTGTTGTCTTTTTTTGCACCTGAGGTTTGTGTCCTAATAGATGTTTCATGGACTCATCTGGCATCTGAAGCAGAGACTTGAAGCCTCTATTGACCTGTTTGGTAGGAAGTAAGTCCTGATCATCATTGTATCTGACAAGTTTTAAGAATTTCCAGATAAACAGAAGTTGATAAAGTACTTGCTGTTATACACCTGGCACTTTTGGATTTACCGGATTTATAGTGGCTGTTTCGCCTCCAGTTTCTCAGAAAACAGAAGAAACTTAGGAAATCTTGAAACACAGGTAACTTCAACAATAATTTAAAGGACACTACACAGCGCAATGACCACTTTGCTATGAAACTGATACCCTTTGTCGAGAGTGATATTGATTTCCAATCATTAAGACTTTTCCTTTTCCCAGGACCCCCAAAGTATGCTAAGCGCTACCTATGGGAAACTTTGCCACTGTGGTTCTGCACAGCTAGTCTGGAAAGCAAGAAATAAACACTGCTGTACTCCATCTCACATCTATCTGGATGTTGTAGCTGAATCAAACAATTCTTCAGTATTAGCCTGGAGTCTCTAAATAAATTTCTGTGCAGTTCTTCTGAATCCTCATGTGTTTTCACTCTCAATGAAAAGATCAAGTTCACACTTTAAATGCTTGCAGGAAGGGAATTATGAGTGAGAAAACACTAGCTATTGACCCACAGACTTGTGCATCCAGCTGGATGGCTCCTGAGGATAACCATAGTTGAAAGAAAGGAGAGGAAGTTTCAAATGCTTTCAGTCAAACCAGAAGATAAAATTATATCTAAACAAGAAATTAATTTGAGAAACTCATCAACATGCTTTGCAGTCTTGGCCTCCAGCACAGGTAAATGTAGTCTTGCAAGGTCTCTGGGGGAAAGGCTGCATCTGCCCATGAGTTAGTACAATATCCCTCCTAGGCTATTAAGTATTACAACATCAACTACTACAAGACCTCTCTGTTCAAAGAACTGAGGAAATTGAGAACAAACCTGGTTAGTAATTGGCCGTTTGGAAAAGGTGTTCAGTGATCTCTACTGACTTATTTTCATATATCTACCTACAGAAGATATTTCTCAAAGTGGACAAGCACTGAGCAGAAAAGTGCCACTTCATTGAGTTATTATGGTTGATTTTACCCATATCCCAAGCTGTTCTTGGAGGTCTTCCATTCACAATGGACAAGGTCCAAATTAGCTTTCCTTGCAAGAGTTCTGTCCAAGTTTCTGCGGCTGCAGATATGTGAACATATCCTCTCCAGGGAGAGCTGAGACCAGCAGGAGCTATAAAGATGGTACTGCTGGCAGAAAGCTCAATTCTAAGTATCAGGGACATCCAGTAGCACTGGCTGTGGAAATTCTATTAGGAGCTCCAACTAAACAGAGCTTAAGGTGTTACAAAATCAGTGGGAGGTTCTGACTGACCTTGGTGGGCTTTGGATCAAATCCCAGGAACAATATGACTGCATTAGACAGTATTACTGAAACATGTTATTCCTAGACGACTCCTTTGCCCATGACAACTGTGTTGTTAGTGAACAGCTTTCTAATGGAGAGCCAGGACTACTGGGGGGATTGGCTGGCTGGTTCATGAAGGCACTTTCTTGAATTGTTGGCTGCTGAAGACAAGTGCCAGACATGGAGCAGACAGTCTGGTCTGGTCCAATTTTACTTTTGCTGTGATCTAGTCAATATTGGGTGTTATCAAGCACATTTTCTCACAGTTGTTGCCCCCCTCTTAAACTGTGGGTGCAGCCTCAGGAGTGTGGAGAGCAGGAGCATTTTTCTGAACACTTCCTAGTCAAGTTCTCCTCTCCACTCCTTCTGCCCTCCTCGTAAACGCAGGTCATGATGCCACTTGAGATTCACAAATGGAACCTGCTGCCTAAACATTGGGATAACTACTTCTTTTTGGAAAAAGGCATAAATATAGTGAATGCATACAGTTGAACCTTGACTCTCTTTTTCCAAACTTGTTATTTAACTGGGAAAAAATTGTTTTAGGGTCACCGGAATCTCTCACTCCTAGCACTATACAGAAAAAGAAACAAAGACATGGTCCAAAGCCTGCCATTAAAGGTTTCTGGTGATTACTTCTTGTTAGAAGGGAGCTGGAGCTATGCTAATACAGTGTGCTCACTACAAAAAAACCTGTAATTGGGACAAGGCAGCCACAAAGCTTCCCGCAGCTGGCAGGAATTGTGACTGTTCTCTATGGTTTTAATCATGGCTTTTAAAGCAGATCAGTAACAGCAACAATTAGCCTTTTAGATTGGTCTCAGAAATTACCATTTTTAAAATATGGTGACTCTGCAGGCGCAAACCCAAAAGCTCTGAGCTCTGCATAAATTGAGCAGCCGTACACTCTCACTTGTTTGTCACCAATTTGGTTCCTCCTTTGTTTCTGCTGAATTTTGGTTCTGAAAAGCAGACAGGAACTTCCACAAATATTCAAAAGAAAATATCCATAGTCACCTCCTTTTCCTCAAGAAAACTACAGCTTCTGCTCCGGAGGACTGTCTGGCATTCCAGCTGTGTCAGGAGAAAAAGGAGGCACAGCCACATGGTTACACAGACTAACACCCTACAAGATTGCTTGTTCTTACTCAGCAGAATGACTTTGAATTTTACCTAGTAGACAAGGATCGAAGCATAGTCATTTGGGATAGAGACTTGAAAGAACAAAGGGGAGAAAGAAACAGGAAAATTTTTGTCCCACCAAAGACTCAGAAGATTCACATCTCTGCGGAGAGCATAAAAAGTCATGTAGAAATAAGAACAAGTGCCTCATCAGAGCAGATGATGTTGTGCCACAGGTTGCTGTTGAGTGCATCCTTCAGTGCATCTCCACAAACAGCAGAAAGGCCTCAGCCCAGCTCCCACGGCAGGCACAAGCTCACTTTGCTCGTGCCTGTCCCTGCTAAAGCACTTAGAAAATGTTGCCCGTGCAGCAGGGTTACTCAGTGACCTTAACATCTTTTGTGAACCCTCTGTACCATCCACACAAGTCCTCCATTCAAAGTTGGGGGTGCTTATATAAAAACACCCTTCCTACCTTCCTACACCTTGTGTCCTGACATATGCTTCTAGGAGGGCCTGACAGCACAGCAACACAAAGGAGCCTTTTCAAGTACAGATCTGGCCTTTATGCCTCAGGGCTTAATTCTCTGATGCTAGGACTTCTTTGTACCACTCTGACTTACAGAGTCTTTAAAGTACAAGTGTAAGTGCACTTCCCTGTATCTACACGTCAGGTAGTAACAGGATGCTTCTTGCCTACCTCAAAGAGTGACAGAGTGGTGTTATCAACCAACAGTTCCACCAGGCTTTGATTTCTCTCAAAAAAGCACTTTAACATTGACACTCATTTCTCAGTCTTGTTGAAGTCTGCTGCAAATCCCACATATGAGCTTCACAGCACTGCGTCTCAACCGTACTGTTGTGTCAGCTTCTGTCCACCTTCTTTAGCCCCAGAACTTATTTACCTGTCTCGAGGGCGCACATGTCCCAGGCAGAAGAGTCTTTAGAAACAGAACGTAGCAATGGAATCTCTCTGGAAGAGACCACAGTCTGCTGCATGATGATTTCTATGAAAACAACAGGAAGAAAATGTCCCCTGCACCAAGTTTTCCAACCATTGCAATTATAATGTGGCCAAATAATAAAATCCATATATTCAAGAAATGCTGAAAGATACCACTCCATATGTAGTCGATCTAACTAAAATTATTATGACATTTCCATGCTTTATTTCTGTCACGAAATTGTTGGGAAATGTAGAAAGCCATAACTTTTTAACATTATAATTTGTCTTTCTCTATATGCCTTATAGTCCTAGGAAGAAAAGAGTAGAAGCTACAGTTACAGGAGGCTTTCAAAGAAGCAAAGGAAAATCAGCTTTATGGAGCAATCCTGCATGATTAATAATATGTGAAGCTTAGGCTAAGCCTTTCATCCCAATGGGCTCCATGTACATGTGGACAGAAGGGCAAAGTATCCATTTTTTCCTTCAAGCCTGGCATTCACTATGTACATTCAATCAAACAGCATTGAAAGTTGGAAGTGCTGATTTTGTCCATGATGACTGATAATGGGTTTAACATCTCCTTAGGAAACTGCAATAGAAATTGGCAGGAATATAAACCTTACATTTCCTGAGGTCATATTTTGCTTTTAAAATGGGATTTTTTTCTGCTGTAAATACAGTCAATGCTGAGCCAGAGCCATCATTACGGCTTGCATGTTCTGCATTTTACACTACTACACTTATATCAAAATCTGCATGTAAGAGACCCAGTGAGAATCTGATAAACTAAATGCTTTTCAATGTGATTAGTAGTTTAATGCTGGGCTTTCATTTATGAACTTATTCATTGAGGCATTGTGCATTAACAGTAAATCAAAAGGTACCTTAGCCACTCAGGACCTGCCAAGGAGAAATGCTATTGTAATAACTATGAATGATTCTTAATATAAATAGCCAGGACTCCATAGAGGAAAGCAAAGGATAATGTGTGTATTTCAAACTCCACAATAGGCAATATTTCCATTTCATAAGTTTAAGAAAGCAGATTTCTTTTTATGTATCTGCAATACACAAGGATGCAAGACAGGCAAATGGCTTAGTTCTCGTTAGCCTTGCACAGCTGACCTGCTTTGTCTACACTTACCATTTCCAAATGTCCTTTTGCAACAAACATCCTCTTTGTTGCTTAGTCATTCACTCTGTCTTTCTCCTCATCCAGTAGCATGTCCTTATAATGCAAGCACCAAGCACTAATGGAAGTGTTTTAATAACAAATTCAGGAAATTTTGCCTGTGAAAAGAGCAGAGCCTTATTCAAAGCTGGATGATTCTGATGGATTTGTGGTAAATATGCTTACAGTGTATCAAGTGGTTGTTGTAACCTTGATTTTCTCATTTTATGGCATTCAGTAATATGTAATTATATTAATTCAGAGTTTCTGTGTTTGTGAAATAACAAGCATTTTCCCTCTTTCCCATCCCAAAATCCCAAAATGGGACTGAAGACAACTTGAAAAACTGGCTCGTTGAACATAACTTCTTTTCAGGAACAAAATACTGTTGGCTGATGCAACAGCTAAGCTGGCTGCCACACAGGAATTGAAGTTTTGTGTCTCCTGCAAAGGCCAGCACACCTAGCCAGGTTATGTTTCTCCGTGCTGCACAGAGGTAGTGTGCCTTTCTCCATACACAGACCGCAGTGCTTCATGGAAAGATATCTCAGATTTATCAGAGGTCTCTCTAACACCCACACCCTATTTCCCCATGACTCACCCAGCAAGTTTTCGAGGCTTGAGGCTGATCTGCCACAAAACCAACTGTCTCACCTGGAGTTCTCTATCCTTCCTTTACACAAATCATCTAGGTTGGATACGAGTTTTCTTTTTCAAGAAATGGTTCTCTGTAAATCTCAGGTACCTAAAGATGAACTGTGCGTCAAAACATTAGATCAGCAGTTTACAGTGAATCATCAACTCTTTATCCCTCAAGAAAATAAAAACAGAGATAGAAATGTTCTTCACGCTCTGTGAACAACGCTAGTACAAAGTGTACCTTATGGATGTCCTTTAGATTATAAACACCTCATAAGCACATTTTCTTTATCATGATTCGGGTTTTATACACAGCTGTTGTCTAAACTTTTCAAAGTTATTTTCCAAAAATTATTTTTTTCCTGAAATAACTGATTAAAAATTAAACATTACGTGAAAAATTAAAGAAATACAGTGTCTTATAATGAAAATTTTAATTGATATCTTCTTGAATATGTTAGCAGATTCTTTATTGAAATACTATTTTTCTTAAACATTAAAAAAAAATCAGGGTTTCATTAAAAGAAATGTGACAGGTCTGAATGGAAACTATTTTGCTTAATGAATTGCGTGGCATTCAAGTCAATCTCTTGTCTGCCACTGTATCTAATAATGCTGTGTGACATAAATAGGTACTCACACCTACACTAATATAACATTTGACACCATTATTCTTGCAATCACTATATTAGCTATTGCAATATAATTAGCTATACTGTCTAAATTAACAAGTAACACAACTGGATGTCAGGATGAAGCTCATGAATTTGCCAGAATGGGTGGTACAGATGATACCAACAAACCAACCAACGTGCCCATGAGTTTGACTTTTTGCAGGGAGCAGTACTTGACAATAGCATCAACTCTGAAGAAAAATCTAGCGAGATTTTCCTAGCCTGTGTGCAGATGCAGCTTTATTAATGGAGAGTATTTATTTAACTTGCTGGCTGAACGAAAGCATATGCTTCAGAAAAATAACTTGAAAAGAAGACAGTTGTCTGTTTCTGCCTCAGATGCTCTGTAACTTCTAGACTGTGTCCTGCTAATTGCAAAAAACTATGATGCGTTCAAGTCGTAAATCGTCATTTCTTGAGGCAGCCAAAATAGCCTTTAAAATTCATTGCAGTAAGACTACTTCATCACAGAGCTGAAACCACAGTTTCTCAACAGTAGCTCCCCTATTCAATGTAAATATCTCTGCCAAGATTTGATAAGACAAAAAGGGAGGCTGGGGTGAAAAAGAGAGAAATGATGAAAGAAAACTTTGCTGCAAATTCGTTAAAAAATTGTTTAAAGCCGTCTCATTTCAAGTGTCTCCCACCTCTGCCACAATTTGCAGTAACTCTTCCAGGAGGGCTGGATTATGCTAAAGAATTATCAGCCCTGACTCAGTCCTTATTCAGGCAATCGCTCAATGACAGCTTTCCCCACCAAGAGATGGGGAGGGACCTTTAGGATTTCATACATGCTGCTTGAAATAGCAAGCAGGACTTGACCACTGAGCAATTTGCAGATGATAGCTCTCTTTCCAGGGATCTATCTTCCTCCCTGCTATGTTTCACCTCATTCTTTCTGTCCTGTCCCAGATTTATGTCCCTTTTTCTTTCATATCTTAGTCAGCCTCTCCCCCCTGCATATCATCTCCCTGCAACGAGGAAAAATTATTCTGTAGCTCTCACTGATGCTCACGCTGACACTCATGCTCCATCACTTGAAGGGTTTTTAAGGGTGATGATTTCCAACGCTCCTGAAATTGAGCAAAAATTAGCATGTAAAAACCCCAGAATCTCTGGGCTGTTGATCTGACCCCAGGCAAAACATGGCTCCAGCTGTGGCTGTTTTACATCTAATCACAGCGGAAAACCAGCTTCCAACCAGTCTTATTTGTAGTTTTTTATCTCACTGTCCAGCTAAGTCAATCAATTGCTGCAAACAGTGTTGTGCTGCAGGGTAAAGAATAATAGAGAAGTATTCAGCCAAACTGTACAAAAAATTCTTACCTACTGCTGCTGAAACAGCAGCCTGGCTGTTGTTTGCCAGGTAATGTCACCAGTCCTTGATAAGACTCTTACAGCTCTTCCAGGTTTCAGGGAAAAAAATAAAAAGAGCCATCATTCACTTCAAGAAGAGTCCATGGAATAATTATTCCCTCTAAAACAATTATATCTGCAAAAAGCTCCTTGTCCTTAGAGGAAAACTCCTTGTGGAGATTGTTCCCAATTAAGGTTTAATATATGCCTCTATTTCTTCAGGAAAAGGGTTGTTCTAGTTCCCATTGAAACTACTCGGAAACTTTAATGGTCTTTGAACCAAGCCCAGTGACAATGTATCTTCATTAGTGATAGGAGTGCTCCCTTGTTTCATGTTTCTCTGTGGTTTGGAAGCTTATCCATCACACTGTGGCATGCAAGGGACGAGAAATTGGACATAAACTTGCACAAAGAACTGTCTCGGCCACTCCTCACGTCTGTTCCGAAGACTGTGTGGAGGATGGTGTTTTTGATAACTTCTGCTCTGATGACACTGTTGGGACCAGCCCCTGCCTCCAGCTTCAGCCGGGCTGGAAAATGGGGTTGGGCAGCTCAGCACTGATGCTGGACATCCTCCAGTGTCCCCTGCTGCCCGCTGATATCCCCTGGGCCATCAGTGCAGGAGCAGGATGCATCTCTTGAGCTGTTATACCCTCTCTGCCCCTGCAGGGATCCTTAATTTTGGGGGGCTGGAAGCTGGCAAGGCAAGGGAAGGCAATTAATAATTAGGCAGCCACCTTCCTTGCTTTGTACGTCTGCAAAACAGATCAGAGTGACTTCCACTTCAACCACCCCACAGCAATCACATCTAAAATTCCTGCAAGAAGCAGGGTTGTTTTTTTAATTGAATTAACGTTTCATTCTGTGCCATACTAAGCAAACAAACTGCCAGATTGCCAGCCTGGGACCTCTCTGCAGGGTCTCTTACTAAACACCTGCCAAGGGAGAAGAAGGATTCCCTCTCCACTCCCATGGGCTCTTTCATCAGTTCCTTCACACTTCCGTCACCCTCTTGGGTTTTCCTGTATATCCCATTACTTTTCTCAGCAGAATGGGTGCAGTCCTTAATATCGATTGTCATTCTTTCCCTCACACACAGACATTTCTCTCCCTCTCTCTTTCATCATACAGTCTTCAGTCTTTACTTTTAAACTGTTTCAGGCATTATATGAGCTTTTCTTTGTACTAACCCACTGCTGCTAAATGACTCTTCTGGACCAAATCTCTGCTACAAAATCTTTACAACTGCTGCTTACCTGAAGCTGCCTCTCATTCTTCCAGTGTAGTGCTTTCCAAAGCTTTGCTTTCTGCTATGGCTGTCTGTGCAGCATTTCAGGCTGCTCCCTTACAGGATTACTTTTCATAGCTGCTCCAGCAGTGTAGAATTTCCTTCTAAAATATCTTATGGTTCTTTTTGGTATTCAGGTTGTCCTAGTGCTTTGCAATGACAAGACAAACAAAGACTGTTGTCAGCTGCAGATGGGGACCTTGTACAAGGTGGTTGTGCCAGCATGTAAATATTTCTTAGCAATACCAAGCGTGCTCTCACCAAATGTATCACACAAAAAACTGCTGGATTTGGATCAAATCAGAACAAATGCAGTATGCAATGGCTCCCATTCATGTCAAAGCCTGTTAATTCTGGTTCCGAATATTGCTAAAACTATATCTTGTTGTAATAAAGGTGTCAACTTCTTTGTATAAATTTGTAGAATTAAGTCGTCATTTTCCTCCAATCTTAAAAACTGTTTTGATCTGTGCTTCTATCCAATCTTTTATAACACTTACCTGGCAGGGGAGACACTATGATCAGCAGGGTGGTGTTCCCAGGGCCTGCTCTCCAGATGTGCTGATTTTTATATTTTTATAATTTTATGTATATGACTACATGTATTTATACATACTTTAGATTTTAGCATTTTTTTACAGCTGAACTAGATGATTATTGTAGGTGCCTTCCAACAGAACTGCTCCTAGTCTAGTCTATGCTAACTGATAAGAAGATACATCCATCTCAACCCAAAATATTGCGGTGGACCCCAAATATCGAACCCAGACCCATCACACACCTTCTTCAACGACACTCTTATCTCCAGATTCCCCCTACTGATTTTATCCCTAGAACTTCGGGTTTGGGGTCTGCAACCTGCCTTAAAATACATTTTGGAGGTTGAGGGGTGGTTGAACATTTACAATTTGGGATCCAGGTGAAACAAACTGAAGAGCAACCTGTCAAAAATAGCACTGAGGCTGCTTGGATGACACCATACAGAAGAACAAGAGGCTCAGGCTGAGGGTCAGGGGGTCGAATCCCACCCTGGATCCCACCCAACTCTACCAGGGTGGTGCCTGCACCCATTGGGCAGCCCAGCTTACACAGAAGTGTGCAACGGTCTGAGAAGACATTTTTAAAGCCACCAAGGTTTCCTTTGCTGAAAGGAAGCAATACTGTGAGGCAGTAGTTTGGTTTTATATCTATATTGCTTATCGAATTTCTGAACTCTCTGAGTAATATGAGAAACACATGTGAGAGTTCCTTGTGAATATACAATGAATTTTTCCATTCAGGGCAGCAGAGCAGCTTATTAAATAAATGAATAAAACAAAGAATTCCTTCTGAATGTGAAACTTACATCCTTAATAAACATCAGCTTCATGTTCTCATGAGAATCTTATTATACAACTTCCTTTATTGATTCATGTATTAATATCATTTTGTATTAAGCTAGTACATAATTGATGATATGGAAGTGTTTTCGTATAACAGCTCCTTCACTACATAATATAACCCACTTATCATATTTTCAGCTCAAAATTCAGAAAGTTCATGGATGCATTATACACCAAAATGGACAAATTAACTATATAAAAGTATAGTATATCATTTGAAAATTGCATGCAAACCAAAGTAAATATTCAGTGCTAAATGCTGACTTTGATGTAGCTCAAGTTGAAGGGCATAAATCAGCTAACAGAATAAAAAAATTTGAGAGTGCATTAGAATGGAAAAATCTCCTGCAGGAAACAAGACCTGATATAGTGATTGGGTGCAATGTAAAGCCTACAGGGCTAGAGTTAGCACACAGGTTGGCCATTGATGGACAAGACTATCCCCAGAAGTCCCATCTCACAGTACCACTCAGCAGAAGCAGAAGAAGCAGTTGAAAGCCCTGAAGGGATTTATTTTTCTTTTAGTTTAGAAGGGGTTTTTTATTTTCTCTTGTTTTGCCTGCACTTGCATAACAGGATTCAGCAATACTTCAACATCTAATATGGTGAGATTACAAAAGGCTCAGGAGCATGCTCTGTTTTATAAAATCTATTTAAAACTAAGCTCAGAAAGACAGACAAGGAAACCTTCTACCTGCCAAACAGCATATCAGGGCAACAAAGGCACAGACCCCACTCTGCAGTCCTGTCAGTCCAGTGATTTCCTGTGTTGACTTACAAGGTTTTCATCCTGTGGAGCTCATTTTACAGATGCTCCGGCAAAACCGTTAATACTGGAGAGCCTTTATGAACATGTTCACCAAGGGAAAAAACAGTGGTTTGCAGGAAGAACGTGCATGCAATTGCAGCCTTATGCAAACACAGTGAGGGTTCATTTCTGTGCTGCTGCTGTAGAATCAGCTATCTGCCCCAGCCTGGCAGTGGGACTCTGAGAGATGCCACCACCCTTCATGGACTTGTGTGCCAGCACGGAATTTGGCTACAAGTTTTCAGATGCTGTTCAATTACCTGTTACTGCCCCACGCTGCTACACAGTTAAATAGCTCTAAGCTTTAATGGAATGCGGGGAAAATATGTGATGAAAAATATTTATTTAAAGATACTGGCAAGCTGTGACCATTCCATTTCAGTTCTTGGTTTCTGCATCATCACACTTCATTGTGCCAGTGCTGCACCTGAAAGTTAGTACAATATTACAAATTTACACTTTACCCTCAAGCTTGTTTTTAGCCAGAGTCAGTCTTTGCTTCTGTTACTCTGACCCTCAAGGTTGGATCAGTGCCCAACACCAACTGCTGTAGAGGTTCTCTCTGTGAGACAGTTCATTCTCTCTCTCCTTCCATTGCACCACCATACACTTTCCCACCCACTAATAATGTCCGTCTTGTACTCGGAAAAGTGATTATTAAATATTCACATCTCACAAATAGAGACTTCATCCACTGATCTGCCCACAGGTACCATCAAGTACAGTAATTCCAGTAATCTCCTTTATTCTTTCTCCCTTGTAAAATATAATTTAGAGCAGACTCAGAACATCTTTTTTCATTACCTTCTCCTGGGCTTGAAAATTTATTATGTATTCCAGCTGGCTTGATGAGGGTCAGATGCATATAAGATGCTTTTCATTTCAAATAAGGCACAGTCATAAGGCACAAGTCTTAGATGTCTTGCACAGGGTGTAGCTGTCCCTGCCTAGGGACAAGTGACAAAAGCCACAGTGGTCTGAATAACACAAGGTAGGAACCCAAACAGTGCCTTACTTCCTATTATTCTTAAATGTTCCTACACCTTTATTCATTGAACTGCAAATACTGAAAATGCACCTATTATTCATTTGGCTCTTCTCCTATAGTACTTTAATGTTGGACGTATTTATAATAACAAACTATGACTATGGGAGATTCTTTTGTCATCTGCCTTGGTCAAACTCACAAAGATCTTTCAAACAAGGAGCATAGCTAATGTTTCTGCTTGTCCTTTTTAACAAGCAGATTACTAACAGAAAACATATTTTTTCCAAAAGAAGGCTTCACCTTAAGTCCTACATTTTACTTAACTATCATTGCACCTGTAAATTTACCTGTGAATGCTTCAAGCCCTATGTGTTAGCAGGAAACAATGCAAATACTTTGCCTCTGTTGAAACACTAAAAATACATCACTATTGAATCTGCTGCCTTTTCCACCTCCAATATTGCCTCATCACTTCTCTACTGTTGAAAATGATCCTGAAGACTCTGGGTTACCTTCCAGCTCTCTTGGACAAGTGAGAAGCTACACTACCTGACCCTTTAACTCCCTTCCCTCAAAATGACCTGTCACTTCCCAGCCCCCTGGAACCCTGGACAGCAAACAAATCTTGCTCCAGGAGCAGTGTGATCCATTATTAATCCTGCATGACTATGTCTGGGGATTTCAGGCCAAAACAGAAATAAAAAGACTGCAGTATGGACAGACTGGGACTACAATCAGAGCAGGGATTTAATTTAATAGAGCTACCTGGAGCAATGCTACAATCTCAAGCAGCCTTCCTCAGTTATTCAGAGAGTGATTCCCTGAGTACTCATATCAGCTACAAATACACAGTCACATTCCTACCATGGACTTAAATGCCTTAGAAGTCAATAGTAGGATTCTTATGGATGTTTTACAGGCTTATGTGTTTTTTAATATGTTTATGTATATATACACAGAGACATAAATATACATATATAAATCTCCCTAAGAGGTTAATCTTGCTTGAGAGTCCCTGAAGAACTCACAGCTGAGACCCTAAAGAAAGGCACAGTCTGAAAGCTCTCTTTCTGTAGGCTTTTGTTACATCGTCTTTTAAACAGAGTTTTTATTCCATTAACCACCATTTTTCTTTTCTTTTTTTTTTTTTTGGTAAAGAGAGTTGTCTCTATTCTGTAATGTAGACATCACCACCTCAGACCACGTTTCCAAGGAGGCCAATTTAAAAACTGACAAGAAAATCACCCGTTCTATTTGGACAGAGAGAAAATGATATTTTTCCAGCTGGAGAGAAAAAAAAAAGTAAATTCTGTTGTGTCATCCTAATCAAATTTGCTGGACAAATAAAGGAAAGCTTGAGGTTTTGCCAACATGAGGATCACAAATACGAGAAAGGCTTACTGAATTTTCTTTGCTTCTACCATTGCACCAATTTTCCCAAAATTCCCAAAACTCTGGATTTTAGCCTTGATGCAGAATCACATGCTGACCAAGGCCACTAGGATGCTTATAGTGACCTGCATCCTCATCACTACCTAGAGCTGGGCTAGGACACAGATTTTCTCCCTTTCCAGCTCCTTTCTCACAGTCTTCCATCACCACAGTCACTTCCTCTTGCACCTTGAATAATGTTCTTTCTCCTGCCTTTTCTCAGTTCCTGCTGCAAGGGGCTCTGTGCACCCCCAGCATCAAAAACAGCTTTGAACAGGTGAATTCATAAATAACGACAACAATAGTCCTAACAGTCAAAAACACCAATAAGCAAGATTAGATAAAATACCAAAAGACAGAGCTTTCAACCCATTTCCACTGGAGTGGGGGCCAAGAAGCTTCAAGAGGACCAAAGAAAACAAGGGGAGAAACAGGTCAAAAATAAACACAGGTATTCTTTGGAGGGCACAAATTAGACCAAAAGCCTCTGACATATTAACCAATGACTGAGAAAACACTTCCAAATCAGAGAACAACTTGCTGCTGTGGGAGAGGAAAGTGCTTTGGTGAGGAAAAATCCATATTTTTTTTATTCAGGAAGGTGTTTTTATATATTTTTGTCTCATATTGATTTTGGTATGGGGATTAAAAATAAAATAAGATGCCTGTTTTGCAGGTGAAAGGCTGTCACTCACCTCAGTGGTCTGGTCAGCACCTGGAAAAGCCTTTCAGATTCAACACATTGAATTCTGATGATGGTGATCAACAATGGCACAGCTGTTCTCCAAAATCCCAGGGAAAGCCACGGCATCAGCATCGTCTCAGTCTGCCATCGCTACAGGCTCTAAAAGAGCTCAGACGGAGGATGACACAGGGCTTAACACCCAGAACTGGGTGCTGGTACTGTGCAAACACAAAGATTAGTTAGTGTAAAAATTAGCTGAAACCCCAAATAACTTACAATTTTGCTCTACATTTCTTTGTTTCAAAGTAGGAGGAAAAGACAGAAAGAACAGAAATGTGCAAATGTACTCAGAGAATGAAAGGCTAAGTGAGGTGCATGTAGTGGGTGAGTAAAGCATGGGTAAGGAGCAAGAAGCCTTAAGCTTCTTTAAATGTCTTTCTATTGCTAATTAAAACACAGTGCATAATTTCCCACGGGAAGAATGATGGAAATTGAGCCTTGTGGCATGAGCCTGAGAAAGGGATAGGATGCAACCACTTCCCTATGAGATGACATTCTCTCCCACTCTTCTTTTCACCACCCTGTCTCACTCCAGATTTGTGCACCCCCACACCATGTTCCTGTCTATCCTGGAGCTGAAAATCAACCAAGCCAAGCAGACAACTCACCCTGTACCCCTGGGTTTCACCAAGCAGGACTGTAGGCACGTGAAATCAGTTAATTCCAGACAAGGCAACCTGAGGACACACAATGAAACAACCATGCGTGATTTATACCTTTCCATGACAAATTTACCTTGGATGTCCTGAAGGCTCAGTTTGGGCTACAATTAAGTGCCTGCAGGCCACAGGGTAGTTTATCCCAGGGGTATATCATGTGCTTGGCCTCTGCATCTTTACTTCTGTAGCTCAGGTGTGGAGCAGGGAGCATCTTTGCAGCCTTCTCTCTGTCCCCAAAACCACAATCCAGTGCAGAGCCCCCTCCGCCACAGCCCCTCTCCCTTCCTTCCTCCACAGCTCTCCTCACCATTCGGTTGCAATGGGAAAATCTCAACCTCCGCACTTGCTGGGATAATCATGTGTCATGTTCACAGAGATCAGACAGGATTTATTTCTAGATGAAACTCAGCTGATAATATAAAGCAAGTTATTAATCCACTCAGGCTGGCCATCTAACACTCAAAGCCTGTTACTCTTGCTGGCTGGAAGGAGGTATTTGATTGAATCAAGTGGGATTTGTTTAGCTCTGTCTTCTTGTTCAACTTAGAAGCTGCTTAAAATTTGTGGCTGGGGTTTGTGCCCCTGAATTTGCTACCCTACTGTTGGCTCTTTGTTATTGGTGACTGAACCTGTGAACTGAGACCTTGCAGTAAAAATAGGAACAAAAGTCAGGATTCAGATCTTTCTGCTACATTTTCCTTTAGTATCAAGATGCCAGGACTAGAAATAAGACCAACTCTGATTATTCATGGCATTTTTCTGTATTGAATATTCATTAAATATCTTTTACTTTCAGGCTATGAACTCAGCTACTCTGTCTCTCCTCTGGTTATGGCTCACCGGCTCTCCGTCTTCCTCTCCCCCATCATCAGACTCAAACTGACACCCCAGTACCTCTCTCCATTGCCCCATCTTTCAGCCTCCCCCCACCAGATCCTTGTTCCCAGTCACAGCATGTCCCCCCACACCTACCGACAGCCCCTGAGGGAGAGTCCCACGCCCACAGAGGTGCTCCCTGGCAGCCTGCCACGGGCTGGGCAAGACGCAAGGCAATGCCTTTCAGCTTTTACTGCTGTTCTCCGTTATGAAAAGGTGAACTTTGGGAAACTGAGGTTGCACATGATGCTTTGAAGATCAGGGAATTTTGAGCAGTTGTGTTTATACACCTCTGAGCTGGAAAATTCTGATTTCTCCATAGCAGTGGTTTAGACCTGTCAAAACTCTGTGTTTAGCTGCTATTTTAACCAGCAGGGACTGGATTTTCTCTCTTTTTCTGTCGGAGGGTTTGATGAGAGAACTGGTATCAAGAGGATCAGCCAGAGAGTGATGATAATGCTTTTAGCATCTGAGCCAAAGCCCACTGCCTTTAGTTAAAGCCTTTCCATTGACTTCTGTGGGTTTGATCAGCCCTATGCATTGCCACAGGACAAGGCAAGCTTTGCTTTGAACACATCTTCAGAGTCAGAGACCACAGTTTCCAAAGGCCACAGCATAGTCTGGTCACAGGCACGGGGGAGAAGATTCTTTTTCCCCCTCTACTTCTACTTCCTTAAATGTCTTTTTTACTGTTTCTTTCATTATATTTCTTTTTCAAATATTCCCTAACACCTCCTAAAGGATCTGAAAAGCAAAAGTTATCAACTCATTTTTACCAGAGAGATACAAACCCAAAGGGGTACAATTAAACAAATAAAAACCAGAGGTGTTTTAAAGGTAAATCCAAAAAGTGATTCAATGTTTTAATAGTTGACAGAAAAGCATTGGTGTAACTCCTCTTTCCCATAGTCTGAGATCAGCTAAATGTAAGTAATGCAATTCTACCCATCTCTATTTATTGCATTATGCATAAACCCTGCTATCTGGGGAGATGAGCAGACCTCGACATGCTGTGACAAGCTGCCAAAGTTTCTTCAAGCAGGAGGTTCCTGAGCAGCCACAATAAATGAGGACAACCCACACGTGCCTCTAACGAAGCAAGCGTGGTGCCACCCGGAGCAGCCGCAACCTGACTCCCTTGTCACCCGTGCAAGGCATTCCAGAAATAAATGAGCAAATGGTGTATGGAAATGCCTGGCAATGGGAGCAGCACTCAGTCTCCTGCAACGGTAACTAACGCAAACCTCTACGTCTCAGACCAGTCATTGTTGCTGCTTTAAATCAGAAATTAAACAAGCAGTTGCAGGCCTGAGCCTGTGACTGTCCAAGAGTTCAAACAAATGTACTCATTGAGATGCCATTTGACACCAGGTATTTTGGGGGGAGGGAGGTGAGACCATGGTCTCTCATCTCCTTCTGAGGTTTTTCTGCCTTGTTACACACTCAAAGTTGGAAGATAATTAGCTGTTTGCACAAAAGGGAGGAGGGATGAGGGAAGATGGACCAGAGCCAGGTGGCTGTAGTGGGGGAACAACTCTTCATGGAAATGCTGGTATCCATTCACAGGCTCCAAAAAACCCTGTCCCTAGGAAAATACAAGGCAGATGCAAAGCACACAACGTGGACTCACCTCCTCTGCAGCCACTTCCCCTTCGCAGCCTCCGGTTAATTATAACTTTGAGGAGCAGCAGCCTACAGTCACATACATGGAAACTCATCCTCTTTGAATGAAACCTGGCTAACGGTTGCTTTTTAGTGGAACAATTTTCAAATAAACAAGCTCTGAAACTTAAAAGGAATCTTACACTCCATTAAATAATACAGTTCCTTCACGGGAATTTCTCCTGGGAAGGGATGTCTTCTATTCAAGTGCCATGTTATGACAAGCATGACAGACTTGATAGCGATCTGTTCCAACTCATGACATTGCTTAAATTAGGTTAGATAGAATCTGTACAAGTTTCCAAGGAAAGCTCCTCTGGGTGAAAGCACTATTATTTTTGTTAATGGCTGTGAATTATGATTTTCTTCTCATAGGAGTCATAAACTATGTTGCTACACAGTAGTACATCATGTAATGTATGTAATACATGATTCCTTAGTAGAGGAGGAAACTATCACATTTGCATACATTACAGCCAGAGCTGTAATCAGAATGTGTTTTCCCACTTCCTTCATTGAATATTTATAGATTTCTTTCTCACTTCCCCTTCTGCTGCACATGTCTTCTGCTTGACCTGATGTCTTGCTCTATCTTATTCAGACTTTCGAAAGGTACACATTTATGGCACGTTCTTGTTGATTTGCAAACACCAAGTGACTGGCTTTCTTTCAGGTTGCTTTCTAAGCCTCACACACACTCACAGGCATACACAACCACAGCCTCAGCCACGTGAAAAGACAGATGGAGGCAGAAAGCAACTTAGCTCCACCCCGGTGGGCTCAGGAGCACATCAGAGCACTTAGACAGCAGTTGATGACACAAAGGACACTTGCAGGTAAACAAGGGGATTTTAAGGTTGTAGCATCAGTTCAGCAAGCTTGGCAAGCTACAACCAATAAGTGACTCTTTATACCTTCACAGGGCTGCCAGACCAGGGCTATGAGAGATGACAAACCAGCTCATCCTCCTGTTTCAGTCCTCCCACAGCACAAAATCTCAGCACCACCATTACCAGCAGGGTAGAAAGGCAATGCCCTCAATGCTGCCACTGTTTTCAGTGCCTTCCATATAGCTGTTTCTGAGGGCTCAGGTCTTCAAAAGTGCTCCTGGGCTTTTAAGTCACTAAGATTTTATTCAGAAATCCTACTCAGCAGTCCACCAGGCACACCCACACTTATATTCTTCCACACCTTTCATAATTCATACCTTGGTTTTAATAAAAGCCATTCAAGTGCAAACCCAGGAGACAGACTTAAACCGTTTGTTCCGGCCTTATGTAAACAATAAAAAGCAAGCTTAGAGAAGGCTGACACCCATTTGCAATTTGCTAAGAGGAGATGAAAACCATCTGAGCGAATTCGACAGAGAGAAGCAACAAGTACATTGATTTTGATGCCACACATGAGCACAGAAATAAAGCAGCAAATCTGGAAGACTCCCAGAAGAATCTGAAGGCAATATATCATCAGGAAAAATTAACACTGGGACTTTGGAAGAAGTTCCTTTTGAATGCTATAAAGGAACAGAAGTATTTAACGTTCTAAGAAATGCTGTTGAATCTCAAGAACATGAAACCACACTTGGCCCATTTTGTCAATAACAGTACCTGAAAGCTGTGTAACACCACATCTTCAGTGTCTGCTCCAGATAATGTTCGCACAAGCACAAGTGTTAGAGGCAAAACAAGAGGTCAGGTGAAACATCTCCTGCTGGTTCCTGAAGCCTTGCTGAACCACTCAGACACTGACAGAAGTGACAGATTATGGATATGCTCCCAAGTACACTGATGCTGATCAGAATAGAATAGAATAGATGATAAGCATCACACTGGCAAAGGGTCAGCCAGGCTAAGAGAGGGTTTCACATCCACGTGTCAAAGGCTTACAGTAATAACAGGCTGCATGTTCAGAACTGAGTTATTGTTGGGTAAAGGGAGGTTAGAGAGAAACCAAGAGCATTTCTTACTGACTCAAACCAATTTAAGCTCAGGTTTCCAGAGTGACACGTTGTTATTTGTTAGCTGAGAGATCAATTGAGGCAAACTTCAACTTTGCAGGCAGCCTATGGGTAACACAGTACACAACGATGGGCAGGGGCTCGTGTTATGAGACAGCAGGTGCTGAGAGCACTGCGTGGTTCTAGGCCACTGTTACCAAAAGCACATGTAAAGATCTGTCTTTTTGGCATATAGAAAAGTTTTCTGTCTCAGAGCAGATTTATTGCTGGGCTGCTAGAGAAGAGCTGCCCTTGCTCTTTTTCATTAGAGAGGGTGGTTACCGTGTGAGGTTTCTGAGGGCGTGCAGGGGAGGAGGAGATGGCATTACATGGTACTCCAAGAGTTTTAATGCATGACCAAAGATGTACTTAGAGCTAAAAGGTGTTTAGGTGCCTGAAATACACAGAAGCACACAGGCCCAGGTCCCTGAGGAAGAAAGCTTTTCCTGGCTTAGTGGAATTTACAAGTCCTCTTAGCCAAGTGATGTGCAATGACAGGAGCACAGCACCTCTCTACTTCGCTGCCCTCTGCATCTTAAGGATACAGAAATGCCTTTGCAGAGCTGGTCTTGGTGCTAAAGAGAAGTTACAAAAATAAAAGGAGAAAAATGTAAATAGGATTTTGCAATTTCTGAACCATTGGGGCAGGCACAAAGCAAAGCTGGTTTTACTCTCTACATTTGAGTTCACATTTAAAAAAATAACGGATGTTAAAAGCACCTTCAAATAATTTGGCCTCTCTTTTCCTGCATGGGATGCTAGCCACAGTCACCTTATAATCCTGTAATAGTGATTTGCCATTCTGGAATGGACAAGCACCATCACTCTGCTCCTTCATTCAGCCTGGAAAGATCACTAATGTAAAGCAAACAAGGAAGGAATATGCTTTAAAACCACTATTTTAGGGACTATAGTCCCTAAAGGAGGAGACGTCGTGGACCATGTAGAGACATCTGTCCTGAATATCCACTCAGTTCAGACCAGATACCATTACAATTGCAATATATGCAGTTGTATTGCAATATATGTAATTGTATTGTATTATGATTTCTTCAGTTGATAAAAAGCAGACTTCAGTGTGCAGTGCTGTTAATCTGGCATTTTTATGGAAACAACATTTATTTTTCAAAGAGAACTGGATATTTATGGCTGATAAGTGTTATTTGATCATTTTTTCGAAATTAAATTTAAGTTCATACTGCACGCTCCCCAAACTACTCTATAAAATTACACTTAAAAATTATATAAATCATAGACAAACTGATATAATCCTTGCCTCTTGAAAGTATTATTTAACCATGATGTATGCAAATCTAATGCAAATTAATTAGCAGTGGGTGTGGTGTATATGCAAATTTCAAAGTCTACCCAGTCCTAATTTCCCCTTCATGAGCTGCCTACAGCTATAGCTCTCAGAATTTATGAGATGCTCAGCTTCTAATTCAATCTTTGCCACCACGGCGAGATAAAAAGAAAGGAAAATGATACAAAGTTAACCTACTGCCAGCAGCCCCATTTCTCTATGGGGATTTGATCACTCAGAGAAGTGTTGTCTTGAAGATGGACACAGGAAGCTGTGGGAACTTATGAAAACACCTCTGTACAAAGACAGAGCATCTGAAGTTCTTCCATGTTACTAGGCACAGAGCTGAGACATTGAGGATTGGAGTCCACCTATAGAAGATAACAAAATTTCACAACTCACCCATTGCTCCTTCCAGCTGCTCATGGGGACAACTGTTCAAGGGGAAAACCTGCAGCTGCTCTGTACCTTGTATCTGCTGCTCCAACCTACATCTCTCACTTTCATCAGATGTAGCCAAATTTTCTGCAGCACAGATCGCTTTTGTCAGCATCTCCCCACCATTCCAATGCAATCTGTCTCTTTGTTTTCCATCAATAATGTGAAATGACAAATTCCATGAAGAACTCTATCACATCTCTACCTAGAGGGGATCTCTTTATGTAGAAATGTATGCTGTAGAAATGACCTGTGCTTGGGACACAATGATTATGCAGGGGTCAGTATTTTTCTGCAGGAAACACAATGGTCATCCTCCTGCCTGACCTACCTGCCACCAATACAGGACATCCAGCACTGAAAAGAAAAACGCCCACACCTTGAGCTGAGCCAAATAGATGGGTGTACTTCAAACCCAAGCCGCTCTGACTCTGGTCCCAGAGGGAAATTTTCCATACACCAGACTGACAAAGCATTACAAGCATTTGTCTCCATCTTCTCCTGATACTTGAAGCCCCCCCTGCCTTTGACTTCCTTTGAAATTCCCCTTTGAGTCATTCATTTCCACCCTGTGACAGTCTCACTGCGTTTTCCTTGAGATTCCACAAAGAGTCTTAAGCCACTTCATTTCCCTCCAGGGCCCTCACCAGGGAGTCAGGACATCAGATTTAGTTGCATAGAGACAATAACAGAGGAGCTGTCTCCCAGATCTGGCAGACTCAGACTAACAGAGAAATTGTTCCTCCACCCTGGCATGTAAAGGGGTTACCTTTACAAAAAAAACCAATAGGATAAAGCAGCCCTAGAGTCACTCATTCACTTTCTGCCTTTCTATCTCTCATTATATAAAAGGAATTTGGCTATTTTTCACTCTTGTATTGGACTCATTGCATTTGTCATCAGGACCTTTCTCTGAGGGTTTATATATAGACACACCTTTTTTTCTGAAATTGTTCCCCACCACCTCCCACAACAAATCTGAAAAGCAAACATTGGTATTTACTAAGTAAGAGGAGGGGGGCACCATCCAGCCCTTCTGGACACAAAATCAAAACTCACTTCAGCAACAGCCTTTGGGGATCAGCCTGTGGAGAGCAGACACTGCATAGAGAGGGCAGGAGGAGGTGAAAGGACAGAAATGGAGGTTTTGCTGATCCCACTGATGGAGAACTTGGAGGCAAGATGAGCCAAAACATACGAGACTGATCAGCAAGTCTGTCTAGTTCAGAGTTCCACCAGGACTCCTGGCTGTGGCCCACCATCCACAGCTCTGGTAATCAAATGTATTTGCTGTGACTACAGTTTCCATTTTTCCTAGATATTCATTAGCCACATGGTCTGTCATAGCCACACAGAAGGAGCATTTAATATGTAAAACAGAGACAGGCCTCAACAAACAGAGGATTAAACAATTATTTTTGGTTCTGAGTAAGCAGCTCTGTGAGGAACAAAGGAGAGTCTACGTTTATTTCAAACTCAGTGAAGGCAAACCTTGTCTTCCTGGAGACTGGGAAAGCTGCCTTTTCCTCTGTGAAGTCCTTTTGGAGATAGCACGGTTTCTCTGAGTCCAGAGTAGCCTGGAAATCTCTGCAGCAGAAAAAGGTATTTGAAGAGGAAATCAAGGAAAAATGCAACTCTGCACACAATGTGTGTGAAGTCCCACTCACTGCAAATAGAATATCCCAATTTGTGACTGCAGATCTTGGAGTAACACGATCAAAGGCAGTGTCTGACACTGCAGCATTTATGACTTGTTCTTCTCTGTTCTGTTCCAAGCTAATTATCCCTTCCTTTAGCAAACGGAAAATAGTTTAATCTGTTTTTGAAAAGCTCATTCCATCAAACTAGTCAGGGAGACTCACAGAGCTTCCACTGCTGGTAAAACCTCTACGTAGGAGCTACTGAAGACAGGAAAACCATCTCTCACTGCAATACTTTCTGTTTGACAAACTCAACCAGTGTCTCCAAGGGGGGGAGGATCAAAACGCATGGGAAATGCTCAGCACACAAATCAGGAACAACACTTGTCTTCTTCCCATCCACCTTTAGGTGCAAAGAATTGTGATGAGCATTCAACGTACCCACTCCTTTTTTCCTGCTGTTAGCAAGAAACAAACCAAAATCCCATCACACCTTCTCCTCTCTCCACTCAGCTTTCTGCCCACAGGAGTATGGGATTTCCCAGCACTGATGGTTACAGCTTGTCAGGACTGCTGTCATAAGGGATGTTATCCTCAGCCTTTACAACATTTCACAATGTGTGCTCACTCATACCAGGGATTATGCAGCTCCCGTGGAAATCTCATATCTTCACAAGGATGGGGAGAGCAGGCAGCTTTTGGATTAGCAACATTATCCACCATTTAGGAATGACTTAGCCTATTCGTAGCCTTGGAAGGTAGCAAGAACGAAGGACTCCTTCCCAAAGAGTGGTCTCCTTGGAGTATTATCATTTTTGCACTTTGGGAGCCCTCATTAGCAGTCAGCTCTCATTTTATCTGCTGCTGGTAGGTTGTACCTGTGCTTTGGTTTCATGAGTCTGTCAAAGTAATAATCCACCTCACATCTCCTCAGTCTGCTGTACTTTTTTATGGTTTCATAGTTTATTCCTCTATAATGTCACTATATACATACATTTCATGAAGGCTGACCTTGAGATGCATAAGCTACCTTGGATACCTTTAGTCATAAAACCATCTCAGTCTTTGTGTCCCTTTGATCCTTCTCAATAGTGAGCTTAACCCAGGTGCTGCTGAATATTCTGGGCCCTGGATATATTTGTCTTTATCTTCTCTTCATGCTTCTCTGACCAAGTAAGCTGTAGTGTTTCTAAGCTTTTCTTATGAAAATAATCCTTCCTTATTTGGAAATAAATTTAAAGCAGTGAATTACAGAATTACAGAAGACAGACCCACAGGGGGACTGATAAAGGTTACCCAGCTTATTCCCTCAAACCCAACAGAGGACCATAACTATTCATGAAAACTCTTGTTTAAGTTATTCTGAGAATTTCCAGGAGTGAATCCTGCTGCTTTTGTATTTAGACATGGGTTTTTTTTTTTAATTATATGCGTGGTTTGGTTCTTGCACAGATTTTATACAAACTATAGCTACATATAATGAATCAAATTAGAGATCATTATTATTTGAGGGGTGCCAGGGGGTGGTGTTTCCATTAAGTTGGTTTGTAATGTACACAAGGCAATGTCAAAACAAATTCGGAGTCTCTTTGTCTACACTTTCCAGTCTGAAAAGATTCAAAACTGTACAATGCAATACACACACAAATTTGGAGAATGTCCTATGGGGAGAAATAATGAATAAAAAAATTGGATGCCTTTCCAATCTGGCAAAACAAAGAAACATTCTAAGCAGCAGTTCTCAGGGATAAAAATCATTCAGCTTTTCATTATATGTGTTAATTTATGCCTTACATAGTTATAAAAAAAACCCAGTAAATTTGTGACTTGAAAACCTGCTATTTCATCTCACTATGAGTATCACTCCTGCAATACACAGAGAAGCTCTGGTAGGTCTAAGCACCAAGGATGGTGCATTTGCAGTTATAACCAACACTTGCTAGTTTAGTGTGGGATAGTGCTTTGCTGAATGACTTTTTTCCCAACCACAGATGGTCATCTCCTTCCCAGCCACAGCTCTGGCCTCAGCGACATCAGTGGGAGAAAAGTCTGAGGGCATTTGGCTCTATCACCTTACAAGAACATCCAATCCTATGAAGTACATTTTAGTTCATTAAACCATTTGCACCCAGCTAAGGAACAAATGCAAATTTCCTTATATAGACTCCAGTAGAGCAGAAATAAGCCAGCCCCTTCAGGGCTTAGGAACTGGAAGCCATCAGGATGAAGTTTCTGGAATATCATTGCCCTAAAGTTTCTCAAGCAGCAGAAAATATCTCTTCCAACTGTGCCATATGTTGAAACAGTTCTGAAGCCAGTTGGTCATTCTGCAACACGATTAAACAAAAGAGAAAAGAGAGGAAAAAAGCCTAATGCTGTAGCAGCTGACTGCAAGATCAGGCACCAATAAAACCAGTAGTCCAGTTTGGTTGTAGCATTTAGTTGTGATTGCATCATTGAGACATGATTCAAGGATGCTTTTGACTGGTGAAAAGATAGCTCTTTTTCCTTCACTCCTGCTCATCAAAAAGTCTCAATTCACACTCCAGGATATATTTTAGTGTGTACCAGACAAATGGAGAGGAGAAGCTAGCTGTTTTTTCAGTTGTGGATACAGATAGCATTCCTTTATTGCATAAGGAGTTTAAAAAAAAAAATATTAAAAAATAAAAAATAATTAAAAGAACAGGAAAAAAAAAACAGAAAACCAGCTGGAAAATAAACAATCAACAACAAGTTCTCCTCCAAATAGAAATTCTTCTTACTCTCTCAAAGAAATTGCAGATGAATTGCCTACCACCATGTGAAACTTCATATAGAGACTTATATTTATCTAAGGGAAAATGCATAAACTCATTCTTATTTTGAAAATCAGGTTGTTCTCTGGATTTTCTTATGACAGACATATTTAGCATCATATTTTCAATACAAAATCAGAAATCTTGTATTCTGGAAGCACCACCAATGTAGTACACCCTTGGAATAATTACCAACTAACGCAAACAGAGATCAGAGGTTAAACTGCACACCAGCACAGCTGAAAACAACTGAAACTGGTTTGCCTTGGGCAAACAAAACAGCCAAAGAGAAATTAATTACATATTATCTGCTACTCTTTAGGCAGCCTCACCCCGCTTATTCCCTTTATACCTACGAAGAAAGTCACTCGATGAATCTGTAAAACTAGCAAAACAAATAGTTGTGGAGATGTGTCAGCTTATTAATCATGTACATATGGCTCTTCTTGGAAAAGAAACTTTCACCTACGAGCAAAATGATCTTTATGCCACCCTGCTCTGGTTAAGTTCAGCCTATCAGACATTCCAGAACATTACAACTTCTGAAAAAGACAAAATAAAAATTAAAGTCATAATATGTGAAAGAGATTGATGACTTTCCTACCTGATAAAAGTCAGTGAAGAACAAAAATGCCCTATTATAAACAGAAGTAAGCAGTACTTTTCTTTTTAAAAAAAGAGTCAAAATAAATATTAAAAAAGCAAGTCTTCAAAGCTTTTCTTTTAATAATAGTTTCTTCAAGCTTTCCAAAAGCTGATCCTTGACCTTGAAGATTCTTATATGTCTTCTTTTACCACCTCCCTGCTTCCTGCCAGCAGTATCATGTTGGCTAACATCCTGTGTATTGCACAAATGAATATATCCCACGAAACAACACAGAGTGCTCTGCTGACACCCAAAGATATCCTTGTGGACACCACCATCCTTATTCTCTTGAATCAGTCTGCAGCCTTTAATATAAAGATTGAAGGAACCATTGACACCGGTATGACCTACAAGTAGACAGTTCATCCTCATCATAGTTGCTGTCACTGGTGTACAGCAGTCCTAAGAGTGGAAACAGGTTCTGTTCTCCCTTTCTTGAACACCCCACAGGCAACCACATAATCCTTTCTCCATTAATTATGCAAGATGATTGGGAGAGACAGAGAGGTGCTGCAGGCTTAGTTACCAACAGTCCGTGGATGACAGTCCGTGTCCTTATTCTCCACGGACACAACAATTGACACCAACAGCACAAAAGAACAACCCCAGGAAAACAGCTCTTGGAGAGGAGCAGATGGTTTGGAAACTGAATACAAGCACAGAAAAAAAATGCAGGATGAGAAGAAGGATTTCTTTAAACAGCTCATGGAAACATCATCTCTTTCTCTGTGGAAAAGCATGCTGCCCACGTTTGTCAAAGCTGCACCTTGGGTCTGACACCTTGCAAATTCTGGCTTCTTAGGTGGCATCAGTAATCCATGAATTTGTCACCTCTGGGCTGGATTATAACAACTCAACATGTTTTGAAGCTCAATGTGGGAACCATACACTAGCTCCAGTTGGTTGGGAATGGGGAACAACTGCTTTTTGTATGACTTGCGTTGCCAAGGGCACATCTATTTCGTGCTCATATCTTTCCCATAGCTCTCAGTCAGCATCTGATGCCAACTCAAGGCCCCGGTCCTGTTTTTCAAAGCAATTAGTGTCTCAAAACCCAACAACATCAAAGTCTAAATTTTCATCCATGAACCCCCTATGGCAACTGTGCTCCTTTGAGAGGTCTTAAAGCTCAGAACAAAGCATCTAGGAGAGATGTGAAGAAAACAAGCTTTTTTATCAATAGCTACGGAATATTTTTCTAGCAGAGATCAGGCAAATCCAGATTCTGGTGCACTTCAGGCATAATTTCTTTAAGGTGGATTTACTTCTTAACTTGAATGCAAAAGTCAGTTAATGGTTTCTTTCCAAAACTCTTCACAACTTTCTCATTATATCAACTGTCATGAGTTTCTGCTCCCTGGAAGAGGCTCTACAAAGACCATCAGACACTTAACACTGGCTTTGAACTTGCCCACAATATACACATGCTCCAGCATGTGGAATTATGGAAAAGCAGGAGCAGGAAGACAATACTGAAAGTAATTTCATTTGTGCTTCAATCCATCCTTGAAAAATTTTTTTTACCATATCAGAGAGGAAGCATAAAACCAAATTTTCATTTGGTATACACCTACCTTCTCATATTTCAAGATTTTGCTGCTTCCTCACAAGAATTCTTTTGTTCACTCCTCTTGTGAATTGCGAGTAGATTTGAGAAACTTGTTATTTACTCTTCCTCCAGGTCAACCACCTTGACAAGTGTCCAGGGTGGTTATCCTACCTGGTATATCAGCATGCAGGCAGATTGATTTGGCTCCAGTATAGAGTAGTAGAAGTACCAGGTTTATTTGCATTGAAAGAAGTTTAAGTTTTCAGTTCCCCATATTTTTAAGAGTTACCAAGGGACACTCATTTGGAGATGGACAGGATCTTATACAGGGTATGTGTGTTAAGCCATCTTCAAAACGCAGTTTCATCACAAAGAGCATTTCTTCACCATGCTGGTGTCTGTAGCCTCAACCACTCACCTTGTATTTTTTTCCCCTTCCCAGAACACTCCTCTCCTGCTGAACTTTCTCAGTATCGAGCCTCGCTAGCAGCAGATGCGATTATCTTGCTCTTCCCACCAACATCCATGACATCAGTTGTTAAAAACACACTCAGTGTAGCACAGGCAACCCCTCACATTCATCATATTCTGCCCTTACGCAGACAAGATTAAAGACCTTTCAGTAATTAAAGATGGAAGGATGTCATTGAGAGGTACACACTAGCGGGGGAAGGTAAGCTATCCAAGTGACACATCTATGATTCTCTTGTCTCTTCTGACCCCTTGTTCTGAAGGCTACTGTTTATAAATCAAGATTAATGAGAAGAACAACATTTAAGTGCACCTGATCATAAATCTGGGAGAGTTAGTACACTCTCTGACAAGATTAATATATTTTATATCTGACACTGTCTGTGTAATGCTCTATATTCAATTTATTATCAACTCAGACCTGAGAGAGGAGCATGGATTTACTTGCAGTGCAACTTTCACGTTTTGCAAAGCATTTCATTTATAACTCTATAGCCATTTTAAACCATCTTGAGGTTATTTTCATTGTGAAAAAGCTTTTATCTTTTAGCATAATTCCAGTATGATTATATGTAAAACAACATATTGGCAAAAAGCCACTGAAGGGTGCTTGTAGTTAGATCACAAGGACAACATGCTGGGAATTTTTTGAGGAAACATATCAGAAAATGACATTTCACCTAAATCAAAATATTTTGTAGATAAAGAATAGTTCAAAAATATGTTACTTAGCAAAAAAAAAAAACCTTATCTAAACTTAGTTTTTATATGCATTGTTTCCTTAAAACAGACTGCATCTCCTATAGAACAGCTTTCTTCCTTTGAAATTTATAATGATCAGCAAATACTTCTTTTAAGTTTAGAAAAATTTGAACTCAAAATGCAGTAATGCAATTTACTAAATTACATTTTCTCAACTTCACCAGTTGCCTCCTCTGAAATTCCACTGAATGGAAATGGTTGAGGTTTTGATTTTCTGCCTTAGGTTGAGACAAAAATATTTTTCAAATCTTGCATTTCTCATAGATTAGGAGAACAGTCTCCATGGAGCTGTAACAGACTCTCAAACTCTATAAGAAACAGTAAACCACATGGAACAATTCGTTCAGCAGATCTTCAGATGTCTAGAAGGTCTTGACTGTGGTTAGGGAACGCACTGGTAAACAGTTTCTCAAGTTGCCTCCTTGGAGAGTTGAACACCGATGCGATCAGACGCTGAAGAGAAATCTCTTCTGTGCAACAGCTGCACCAGTGGCAATGAAAATATGGTGCAACTATGCAACAAAGGTAACACAATCCAATGGATCACATGTAGCTGATGCAGCACAGAGCCTGTTGAAAGAACTTCTCGTCGGTTGCTTCCTCCCTGTTCGCTTCTCCTGTCTCACTTCTATGGCCCCACTTCTCATTCCCCAGCACAAGAGCTAGTGGCATGTCTCTTCCTGTGGCCAGTCCCTACTCCCAGGACTGTATCTTCACAACCATGTGTGCCAGACAAATAGATCCTGTCCCCTCCTGAACCAAAATCAAAGCTAGAGTGTAACTAGCAGAGGCCCCTGGTTTTATTCCTCTGGAGAGCAGCATATGGGCAGAGATCATTCCTCTTTCAAAATGCTCCTCTAATTCACGTTATAACTCCAGTGGCTTCCAGGCTGACACATGCCATAAGAAGTACATGCATGATGGAAGCTAATTTCTCTCCCAAGACTTATCCTTGTTCACAGTTCCCATCCTGGCATGCTTTGGCTCTCCTCTGCACACACAGCCATGCTCTCACCAGTTCCTGCTCTTTGCCACAGCATTTCCTAAAGTCGGCACCCTACTAAAAGTTTACTTCTCAACATATTTCCTGGTCTTCAGTACCGCTGTCACCTCCTCCCACCACACCATATGTTCCTTATCTCTTCCCTGCTGAGCAGCCTCTGGTCGGTGAAGTCTGACAGCTGAAATGACCTCCCCCTCCTCAGCTCCTGGTTCTGTCTCAGCAGAAATCAGTGACTGCAATTAGAGTGCTTTCAGGAACAAGATCCACACCTGCAAATCAGGGTGAAAGCATGGCCTCATTCCCAGCCTTGATCTGTCCCATCTCCCGATTCTGGGGACTTTTGGGAACACAAAGGTCTCCTGTTATTTGGCTATGGAGAACTTATCCAGTGCTTTACATCTGAATGAGGTTGCTGGGTTTTTTCAGAACAGAGATAGCTAAACCTGCTCCTTGTATCACTTGTGACTATTTCCAAAGCCTTTTTGTCACCGAAAGCTTCTAGTAGAGTAGGGATTATGAAAGAGATTCTCAAGACGCAAGGTTAAAATCTTGCCCCTAAACAGATCAGTTGTTCATGTTCCATCTCTTCAGCCAGGACTAATACAAAGCAAATTTTGTGATCTTCCACAGAATAAAACACTCAGCAATTGGAGGCTTATTAGCAAATCATGATTAACTTTGTACCCATCAACTATTTGCAAAGATCCTCCATGCTCCCTGTCTGAAGTACCCTCAGGGTTTCTCTGTAAGTCTATACCATTTATCCTCAGGGGGGTTTACACTGTAAACAGGATAGCTGCATTACTGAGTCTAATTACATCCTGAAGAGACAAAGCACCATGTGCCCACATATTGCATTGGAATTAGAAGTCCAGGTAGAACAAAAGAAAGGCTTTTAATTAAACAACGTCAGTTACCTTTCACAGAAAGCCTATGATTTAATTTAAATGCATTCACAGGAAGAACAGTAGGTCAAGAACCTTCCCCATCTTGTGAACTTCAGACCTAGTGTTTGCCAAACATAAGACAAGCATTTCTGACCACCTGCCTCACATTTCTGCCTAGAAGTACTTCATACTCTTTTTTGGCATTCTTTCCTTTAATTAGGAGTAAGGAAAAGGTTGTAATGACTTCATAGCATGTCAGCTTTAATCTGCATAAGACTCCATCGCATGTTGGGGGGGAGGGTGTGGTAGCAGTTTTTAATAAAGAACTACAGAATTCACCTGCTGTGGCTGAAGTATTGTGAGCTTTTTCTAAGCTCTGGGAGGCCTGCATTAGCTCAGGTTTGACTTGAACGTTTATTGCTTATCAACCTTTGGCTTTGGGATGGAGTCTGAAGAACAGTGGCCGTGCCAGCTGATTTAAATTGCCAAAAAAGTGATCAGGTTGTTTACACACAATCAGATAAGTGTTTATCTTAATGGCTGTTTCAAAGATGGTCAGAATTCCTTTGCCCCAGACAACACATTTCTTTTGTTCCCAGATGTCGTCAGATAATGACTTGTATGCCAACAAGTTAATTGCAATGCAAAACTGTACTGAACTGTAGTCATGTGTTTTCTACAATTGCTTCAAATGTAACGTTATGAACAGTGTCCTGTGAAGGCAGATTGCTGATGCCGAGGAACATAAATACTGTTTCTGAGTGTAACCACCACCCAGTCAAATGATCCAGCAAATTCTTCCCCCTTTGCTTGCACCTCTCATTCTGCTCATTCCTTCCTTCTTTCACAGGATGTGGGACATGGGGGTCAGCCAGTTTCTCTGCAGGAGTTCAACCCAAAGCATCCCAGCATACACCTTTGCTATTTAGTGTCATTATTGGAATGACATCCTCAGTCCAACAAGCTGAAGCAGCTCCACTTTGCACAGGCAGATCTAGGATTACTTGGACAGATGGAGACAGAGAAGCACCTACACTCTCCTACAGGTTTGAGAAGGGTTCTGCTCGCACTTCTGTTCTTTTTTCTTGGTTTGGAGATAATTTTAACTAAGAAAACCTCACCGCGGACCATTATCGGCATGTGCAGCTCTACAGTCTGGTTCAGCAGCTCTTACACGAAGAAGCAGCCAGAAAAAGAGCAGTTAAACAGCCCACTTCATCTGAACATCCTCAGCAGCAGGGCTGTGAGCTGGACCTTGCATCAGTCCAAGTGTGTCTAGGAAACAACTGACTTTGGAGTGTTAGATGTCTCCTTTTGAATAACTCACTTGTCAGTTCAATGCTCGCAGCTGCCAGCGTGTACCGGACTGTTTACCATATCCAAACCATTTCCATTCTAATGGTACACAATAGAAGAGAAAGATACACTGAAAACACACAGAGCAGTGACAAGTGTTAATAGGTCCGCTATCCTGCTTTAAAGCAATTCTATTAACACATTATACTGCTGCTGACGGTAATTATTTCCAAGGGAAATCGTTTTTGAGACCATGACCCGTGGTAGGCTCTCATAATGGTGATTAAATTCACGTGTGTCTAACATACATAAGATATTAACTGAAGTTTGAGAATTTATTAAGATTTGCAGAGACATCTGCAGGGCCACAGAAGACAGTCTCCTTGGGCTGCAGAAACAAAAACAAAGTAAGAAAAGTTCATGTTGGTCTGTAAAGTCCACGCAACTTCCCTCCACCACAGAAAATCAAGCTAATTTAGAATCACAGGGGAGGAGAATAAAAGAAATAAGGAACATTTAGGTTCATAGATTCTAATCTGTCTCTTCCTTACAGTAATGTGGTGGCAGCATAATGTTGTGCATTCATTACTTTCCTGCCATGTAAATAAGCAAAGTACTGGTAAACATGGGATACTCTTTGTTCCTTTACAGAATCCAACTGGCCAAGCCAGTGCTGGAGACTGATTAAAGCCAGAAGCTGATCACTCCATCACTGGAAAATCTCCACCTCTGTCTCTCTCCTGACACTGGGCTCACCATCAGTCTGCCTGTCTTCATACATTTACCTCTGAGCCAAATCAGTCCCAGCAGAAACTATAAAGAGGGCAAACAGTAAAAGCGATGCTGTGCCATGCACACTGCAGCATTAAAATGTAAAAGCCTCTCCAGTTTCATAAAGGAATCCTTTCATGGATTTCCACAGTGAGTTAATGTAATCTCAACAGTCACAGATGAATGATTAAGTGTCTCATCCACTCTCAGGATGACTGTGTTTTGTCGGTATGGAATCTGGTTGCAGCTGTGGAGTAGTTGGCAAACGTTGAGCCTATCCTTCATGGGAAACCATACTGCAGCACCTGCCTGTAAGAACCAAATGCTGTTAGGAAGATTTCCCTCACTGCATAATACCATACGTGTTCTTGAAAAACAAGCTATGCTATTTTGAAAGGAAAAATGGCTCTGTCAATGCCACAGCAGTGCAGGAGGTTTTAACAAACACCTCTCCATTGCCTTTGGAATGTGTGTTTGTACACAGTTTGGATATAAGAAAAGGAAGGGAAAGGAGAACAGAAGTGAGGAAAATTTGTATCTACGTTGTGGGTGGAATGAGTATAGATGTAGCTCTTACCATACAGCCAAGTTTTCCATTACATATCCTGTAAAAGCCTCATGGTAGCTGCACACAGTCAATATTTGATAGACAAGTTGGCAAAGCTTCTCACATCTTACATTACCTCCTTACTACACAGCAGACTGATCGTTGTAGGCAGGCAAGCTACAGGAATCCACACCAGGCAAACACTACAGTCTGGCTTCACCCTTGGACCTGTGCCTCAGGGAGAGAACAGGAGCAGTCTCAGCTCCTTAGCCCTCGCTGTTATAACCAATAAAGTAGAGAGGGATGTAATTGCTTTCAGACAGTGATTGAAAAGCTTTGGGCTCTGTCATTCATGCACAATTTCCATGATAAACACGCACACTAGGATATCCACTGCATTCAAAAGACTATCTGCATTTATTCAAACATCTTGTCATTCTTCGTGTGTAACAGTCTGGATCTCAAATACAACCTCCACTGCAGGACTCTGATTAAGAGCAGAACCAAGCCCAGCATTTCTCTCAGGTGGGTGATGCTCTCTATTATTCTCCTGCTTAGCCACTCCCTGAAATCAACTGAGAGTTGATCCTGGTGATGCAGATCAAGATGTTTACAGACTTGACAGAGGAAAAAATATAGAGGATTGACTTTGTTATTCATCAAATATTGTTTTTTTCTGGATTTGAGGATGTAATGAATCATACTCCAGAAAATACTGTGCAGTGATAGAAAATGTTAAGAAAGGAAAGAACTCAGTTTATAATCTCAGAGGCTACTTATTCATTTATACAGGTTCTCAGCAAGCAGGGAGAACACTCTTGGGAGGCTCAATAAGCTCATTCCTTCTTTAAAAAAAGCCTCCAGAATTTCCAAAGCAGTCCTTGAATTAAACTGTCCTAAGGTAAAAAAACATATATTGTTGGAGAGTATAGAAAATGATCCTGCCTGTTTCAGAGTTTGCCTGACAGAATGTAATTCTGCATATATATGGATCACCAGATCAATGACCCAGGAACAGAGCTCCATTGAAATATTCTTGACATGGCAAACATTAATGCCTTGGGAATAGGCCTACAGGGTCTCACCCATCAATGCACCTGCAGCAATCCAGCAGACTGTAGCACCTCTAAATTTGCCATCAGTCCATTAAACCATAGGTTTGCAGATGTACTTTTCTCTGAAGGAGGAGCCGAAGTCTGGTTAGATTTCATAGACTGAAACAGCCTCATCAGAACTATCAATTAAAATATCTTCAAAGGTTTTTATGAGGGCTTTAGATTGTGTTGAAAACCCCATTTCTTTTATGTGCCTTAACTACAGAACTCCAGTGGGATGCTTGAATGGATAAACGAAGATTTCATTCATGAAATCATGCCAGCATAACACAGCACAACCTCCCCACGCAGCCCAGCAGCCTTCCCTGTTCTTGACCATCGGTGCCCACTCCCAAAGGGAGGATACTGAAAAGGGACTGAACTCATCACATCATTGCTCAGTACTGACCCTTGCTTTGATGTGGCAGACAGCTGGTTTTAATGTGCCCAAGCCTCTTCCCTGAGCCAAGAGGAAAGATGAACAAGCTACCGCTTTCTATTCACCCAGTTCAAGGCCACCACAGCCTCCCCTTTTCCTCCTGCTCTTCCAAACTCTTCTGCTCTTCTCTCCTTTGCCCTGGCCAATCATCTTGGAGGTGGAGCAGAGGAGAAAAGTTTGAGAGGCAAAACCTTGGGAAAGAGGAGCGATCAGCCTCATGAGCATGCGACTAGCTGAACTCACCTGGGGGTGCTGGGGGCCACAGTGGTTGCCCTAAAAAGACTTCAGGTTCAGAAGTCCCTTGTTCCCTGTTAATTCACAGATCTCCATTCCTCATCATTGCTTGTCAGGAAAGGAATGCAGAGGAAGAGCTTTATGAAAAATATTTATGAAGGTCTTTGTGACCTTCATAGAAGACAACCTGTTGTGGTGAGGAAGATCACCTGGTGGGTGAGTAAACAGAGAAAGCAAAGGCAAAAGGGAGCAAAGATACAACAATAACAAGCAGAGCTATACCCAAATTGATATTTTGAGGGTTTCTCTGCAGAAATATTTACAGATATTTGGAAAGACCTTTTCTAAAATATTGATACATTCATGATAGATAAACATATTGTACCACAAATGCAGCTCTATGAGCAGAGTCCTGAAATATGTTACAAACAGCTCAAAAAATTTTCTTCTTGCATAAATTCCAGCACTCCAGTTCTGCTTCATTATTTTTCTAAAAGAATGCAAATATCCGTGCACTTCATGAAAGAAAGTTCTTTTTTTGACATGATTACCCCAATCTAATTAAAAACTATGCTTGTCACATCTTGGAAAATTAACTATCTTCACACAGGGCAAGTGCTATCATTTGGAGAGGTCACAATAAATTACTTATAAACAAACAAAAAAAAAATAACTCCTGCTCTAAGTATCAAACTCTTTACAAACCGATTTAAAGAGCAAAACTCAGCATCCTGAAGTGACTCTGAGATGCTTCCCATTTGCAGAATAGAAGTCTGTGTGCTTAATGGAGCAACTCAACACATTTGGGAAAGAGATGGAAAGCAGAAAATGAATAATATAAAAGATGAGAGACAGGAGTTTATGCAAATACATCATGAATAACAATACACCTCAACACCTGAACAGTGAGTGCAGCATTATCTTGGAAACTGGGGGATTGTCTTTGTTGTCATTCAATGCCAAAAATCAATTCTTAGTATTCTTTTCTCAAGACACTGTTACAATTCATAAATTATTAACCAGAGCCTTTTGTAAAAAGTTCCTGTTTACAAGGTTACTCTGTAAGTTAAAATGTTTGTTTCCCCTCAGATCTCTACTGTAAAGCATCTGTGGGCAGATTTACATGATGAAGTTGATAGATTTGTATTTTGGCAGTACATCTGTCATCCTTGCTTCATGTGTCAAGAGGTCAGGTGTGCACTTGGTGTTATCAGGTGGCTCATTAGTGTCCTATGGGATACACTACCTTGTCTGCTTTACTTTAAGTGACAAAAAATGTACTTTTTAGCCCTTGCTGCAAGAATTCACATCCGCTTCATAATTGTTTGTATATTCCTACTGTCAGAAGACTGGAATGAACTCGTACAGAGAAAATGCCTCATGACACAATGCCGTGCAAACAGAGAGCTCAATTCCTTCACACACACCCCCACCAACCAATCTGGGCTGCTAAGGGTGCAGAGTACCCCCTTGGCCTCTTCTTTACAGGACCTAAAATACATATTTAGACACTCAGCACAACCACACTACAACTTACACAGTCTCTGTCAAATAAATGTGCATTAAGCACTACCAGCAAGCCACCAGCTCCCTGCTAACTGCTGTCAAACACGTACACTCTCTGTTTGGGTAGGGTCTAATCCCTGGGCTGTGAAAGCCATAGTCTGAAGTGGAATGAAATAGTTTTCCCATTAGTTTCCAAAGACTCTGTAAAAGTCGTTGAAAGTAGCAGTACCATTCTTCTACTGTTCTGGAATATTCCTTGTGGATTTGCTAATGTCTCTTGCTGTCTGCAGGCACATCTTCAAAAGAGACTAAGAAGGTTGTTATGCATTCATCTGGACCTGTGCAAACTCATCAGCTCCAGGAGTTTCCTATGAATCCAGCTGGCAGCAGTTTAGTCCTGCAGATACCAGCGTTGTTTTACAAAGCTTCTATTCCATTTTGTTGGAACTTAGAGTAATACATTTTACATTGATTTTACCACTGTAGTAGATTACTTTGTGGGCCACTTAATTTAAAGGGTAAGCAAACAGCTGACAGTTTTGCTTGCAAATCACTTGTTCTAGTGAATTTCAAGCAATGGGCATATTTGTTGAAGAATGTGGTAATGAAAAAAACTATAGTGTTTCTGTAAACTGAAAAACCATTCAGTGCATGAGCTTGGGAGGATTTGCACACTACTACACAGCAGAAAAACAGATTCTGTACCTGTTTTTTTGTGATCTTTCAGGCTACTTTCTGACTTTTCTGACATTCCTCATCTCTCTCCTGCGGTGGCTGAGGGATGGCACTGTAGATGCTCCTTTAATGTGCAATGACGACGATTTTTCCATTTATTGTGGCTCTTTCGAGGTCTCAGCCATATGAAGGTTACAGGTCAATTGTCCTTGAAACACCTATTGAATAACCCTTTATGGAGTATCTTGAGGCACAATTATCTTATTATTACCTTGTTGCTCTTCTGGCTCCCTGTAGAGCTCGTTTGTGGGATGGGAAGATCCTGTTCCGCTTAGCTTTCCTTTCATGTCTGAACCAAACCTACCTTCTGCTCAGAAGACTCAGCAACAAGTTTTGTGACTGGAAGGCATTTCTGTGAAAAAAACTCCCTAATGATTCAAATTCAAAAAAAAAAAAATAAGTGAAGTGAATACACAGCCTTGAATTTCAGAGTGCACAAATAAGGACTTTCTGGTCAAAAGCCATGAGTGAGATTACCAAACCTTCATCCTGTGCATACATTAAAGAGCAGAAGGCATACGGGATTCCTGCAATATATACATTTTTGTGTAAGTGCCCTTACCAATCTGTACAACCTCATTTCAGTACAGATTATCATGAAGTGAAACATTACTCCAGTGAGTGGACAAAATATTTGTGTACCTGTTCCTCTACAGAGAAGCCTTCAGTAACCAAACACCAAGATCTAAACGGGACGAGTTAGTTCTGGGCTATCCAATGTCCCTTAATAACCACTGCTTGGCAGGTACAAACCAGGTTATGGCTGAGACAGACAACTACACAAAAGAGAGTAAATATATCCTTAAAACTTACTGCCTCCATCTGCAGCCTTCACAGTAGTTTAAGCTGCTTCCTTTTACTTCATATCTCCATAGACCACATGTAGGGATGGTACCTGCATTTCAGCTAAAGATCAATACCTAGTTAAGATGCATTGCAATCACTTGCAAACTACCATGCCCTTAGATACCTTCCAAGATGAAAAAAAACCACATTGGCTGGAACATATTCATAAGTCTCTGAAGACTTAACTCATATTTTGCTTTCTTCATTGTATGGTATGGGTGAGAAGAGAGAAGTCAGAGCTGACTCTCCACTCAGCCTCTCACACACCCACACCTTTTACAAGGCTTTCCATCTCAAGGGATCAGAAAGATATATTCATTTCCAGGACCCATCCTGGGCTGGCAAAGTACAGAGTAGTATTCACAGACTTGAGCCTCCACGTTCACTGTAGCCTGTAGTGATTTTTCTGCCAAAATTTCATTGACCATCATTTTGTACAATTAATCACAATAACCAAATGTTATCTATGCTACCAAAACTGCTCTTCATTTGAGTGCACGTAATTTCTATTAGTGTTAATGAGAATGTCAGACATACACACAGAGCAGGGTAGAATGGCCCCTTAAGTGTTCTAACAGCAATATTAATTTCTCCTGGTGGGTGACTTTGTCCTCATAACAATAATAAAGATACAGCACTTTATAAAATGCAAAAGGTCTCTTGAAGGTTGGTACAGGCTGTTATTCTAACCTATTACCTTTGTGACTTTTCATTCAAATGAGAAAAATCTGGTAACTGAGACATACCCATACGAAGTTCTAGACTTAAAGAGCAAGCTGATAACAGTGCCTAGACTCCTTTCTCCTTTTTTTTCTTTTTTTAAGCTTAACTGTTTAACAAGCAGAAGACACAAAGAAAATCAATGAGAGATGTGCTGCTTATTCATCAAGGTAAAGTCACCATTTGGAAAAAACCTCAGCTGTTTATCATTATCTAGATAACCCTGCTTTTGCAAAGGGGATCTAGCGGCTCAACTAAACACTAAAGTAACTGAAGTGGAAAATAGTACACATTCCACATTTTCAAGTGTGGAAGTCTCATTTCCAGGCAGTGAAAAATCCCTGTAGCCATAATCTTCAAAAAAGCATCCTTATGAACTCAGCATAACCAGCAAATGCCAAATTCCAAGGTGAGCAGATCCATTCTGAGTCTGCCCAGAATTTTTACCACAATGCAGTGCTTGGGGACACTGTACTGTGAAAAGCAGTCCTTTAAATGATGTTACTAAAGTTTAGAGACATATATTTATCCTAAATAGATAAAAGTTGGTTATAGGGTTGCCTGCATTTCAATCTCTACAGAAGTATCTATTGTCTGTTACCTCAGGGTCTGTTCAGTCTGCAAGCAAACTTTTGGTCTTGAAAGACATTTTCTAATCTTGCAGGTTTCTTATAAACTAACCCTTGAGAAAATTTACAGCAAATGTAAAAACTTTATTCACTCTCTTTAGGTACAAATTCTAACACAAATCCTTGAAGATAACAGACTTAGAGGTAAATGGGAATTGCAATAAAATCTATCATGGATTTAACAGAGTTGTAGGATGCAAGAAAAGCCTTGCAGGGATTTCTATTAAGATAATTTATTTTCTAGATAAAGAAAATTCCATTAATCTTGTTCAATGTATATATCAAAGCATTTATTTTGATACTGCAGATATTATGTTATCTAATTGGAGAAGATAAGGGAAAAAAGGAACTAACGAGTGAAAAACGCACCTTCTGTCCAAAAAGAGATAGGATGGAGTTCCTCACCGGTCAGACTTGAGAGTTCAACCATGGCCTGGCAAAGAAGTGTGTGTAAAACCCCAGCACAGGGAACAGGCCTCAGCCTGGGAGAGTAACAGCAAGTGACATTCAGTAACACAAGCTTCAAGGCCACTCTCTGAGGTAGAATCAGTAAGAACACACACCATCAGCAAGGAAGCATGAGCTGAAAAAACCCAAGCCTAGAATATTAGTCCAGCTCTTGCTGACTGTGAATTGCCAGAGTGATGCAGCAGTGAGGCAGAAGCAACAGAGGCTGTAGAAAGAGAAACATTAACAGCAGGGATGGGGAAATGCTAATGACGCGCTAGAAAACTGGCAATGGTAGATGTCATACAAAGTGCACAATTCTGGCAATCCTTGCTCAAAAGACAGTTTGTCTAAATTGCAAGGGATGCAAAAAGGGCCACAAATATAGGCAGAGAAAAGAAGATGAGGAGGCCACGGTTATTTTACGCCTACTGCAACGTCACCTGAGTGAAGGAAAATACATCAGGGTCATCCTAATGAGAGGAGAAAAGAACACAGTTAAGAAGAAAGGTAAAATCAGGACATGAATCACTTTGGCTTGGCTACTAGACTAATAGCTCATCAGAGGAGTGTCTGCAACAATCTTTGTTAGCAATTGCATGGCAAAACATGGCCACTTAATGAACGAGACTGCAGGAGACAGCAGCTGCTCGAACAAAAACCTGACCATGACCACCCACAGCTTTTAGCCCCATAGAAGCTTAAGAGTGGGATGCAAACTGAGGCTTCTAAGAGACTGCAAGTACACTGATGGCTTTGGCTGGGATAGTGTTAATTTTCTTCATAGTAGCTAGTATGAGGCTCCATTTTGGACTTGTGCTGCTTACAAAACCATTTCTTCTAGAAGAAGTAGATAAATTAAGCCATTTACATAGAGAACACACTAAGAATCTCGGATGTTGATCTCCTCTACTAGCAGAGCTTCTGGCAAAAACTTCAATTTTGCTGTCACTCAGTAGAAGGGCAATGCTGGTGTCAAATGCCAGACAACAGCATTAGAAGAAGCAGCAGTCCTCCAAAAAGAGACAGGCCTATATTACAGCATTTGTGCAATGAGTCAAGAAAAGCTGTAAATCAACCCAAGATCCTCCGGAACGAAATTGCTTAAGGAATATAAAGTCTCTGTCAAAAGCTAAGGATCTAGGAAGGCAAGTCATTCATTTGGGCTGTATTTCATAATCTCACCCTACCAAACTTGTGTTGTAGTTTCCCCCTTCCTCGGTGGTAGCAAAAGTACCTTCCAAGTGGCTACTGCAAGGCACGGAACGCACAAGATGGGTAAAAGTACGTTATATGCCTTGAATGGGGAAGATTTAATTAGACATGAGAAGTTTTGATTCTGTTCTCAATTCCACCACAAATCCAATATATGACAACTGGCAAGTAACTTATTTTTCTTTGTATTTATCTTCAAAAAAAGAGAAAAATAATAACTTTCCTTTGAAACTCCTGTTTGTCCACTTTCAACACCTCAGCAATGGTTTTCACTGTGCCTTTGCAGAGCACTGTCCTGGTTTCAGCTGGGATAGAGTTAATTTTCTTCTCAGTAGCTGCTGTGTTTTGAATTTGGTGTGAGAATAAATGTTGATAACACATTGTTTTAATTGTTGCCATGTTTATGCTGGACTGGGATAGAATTAATTTTCTTCCCATCAGCTGCTGATTTTTAGATTTATACGAGAAAAATGTGGAAAACACACTGATTTTTGGTTGGTTGGTTTTGCTCTTGCTAAGAAATCAAGGATTTTTCAGTTTCCTGTATTTTGCCAGTGTACAGGTGCAGAGCCAGGACAGCTAACCCAGACTGGCCAACAGAATATTCCATACCATTATATCATGCTCAGTATAAAAAAGGGATTTGGCTGCGGGCGATGAGGTGATCCAGGGACAGCACATGGTGGTGTGCATTCTGCTGTCGCTGTGCTCACTGAAATCACTACTCAGGATGGGTTAATCATCCAGTGGTGAGTAGCTGTATTTTAATATAGTCTTTTATGTACATAAGTATTATCTTTTTATTGTTCTATTAAAACTCTCTTTACTTCAGCCCATTGAGTTTTCCTTTCTCGTTCTCCTCACCATCCACTGGGGGGGTGTCAGATAGAGCAGGTTGCTCGCTGTTTAGCTGCCAGCCAAGGGCTAAAATATGACAAATACTTACCAAAATAAATAAATAAATAGATGCCAGTTATGGGTCAGCATTGTACAAATCATAACTGAAAATGATCTTCACTGATGACATTGTTAAATACACTGATGCACAGAAAGAGTAGAAATACTAAAGGTAATTTTAAAATTTAATCAGAAAATTGAAACAATGGAAAAATATTAGGAACATAGAGCTCATTAGAGGAAGCAGTCTATTAACTGTTCAGCTGTCCAAGCAGAGAGCAGAAAATCTTGTTTACTTATCACCGAGTACAATGACCACTATGATCCCAGTTGTAATCAAATACTTGAAAGTGAACTAAACCAGACACATCAAAACCAAAAAGCAGGGCCAGATCTTCCCAACACTGACTTCAATGGAATTACCTGGCTGAATACTCCCACTCTCTCTAGCAAACCAAGAGCTAACAATTGTTACTCTGAACAGCTTCACACTGCTGATGCTATAATTCCCATAAACTAGAAAGCTTATGCATAATGACCTAAATTAGTAGAACACACTCAATTATATTTTTTTGGCTTTTCTCTCTATATAAAAATTAGATATACATTGTTATCCTAATATTTACATACAGCATAACAATGAATTCAGCAGCCAGGTCAGCAGCAGTTCATCTGCATGATAGCCCTCTGCACCATTGCATTTTAGTCTGTTTCAATGCATCTTAAGTCACAAATGATGTAACAGGGAACAGACTGATTACAGCTTCACCTCTATTTATGGTTCTATTTATGAAAACTGATGACAAAGAACTGTAACAGGCAAATAAGAAAAACAGTATGAGATGCATTTACAATAATATGGAACAATTATGTGTCACAAAATGTAACCACTTGGAAATTCAGTCTGTCAAAGAACTGGACATTTAATTATTATAATCATTCTAAACAAGAGCTAATTGAAAGTGAAGATTCACTTTTAACTGGAATTTTGCTTATGAATTTTAAGTATGTTACCTATTAGGATATAACCAAAGCTATGAAAATCCAAACAAATTACACTCCTTCCAGCAAGCCTTCTTTATGCAGTACAAGCATGCTCTCCTTTTTCTGAGGCATCTGAGTGAATATTTCTAGCTAATGGCTAAATTCTTTTCCATATCTAGATTCAAAGAGGCAAGGAATACATATACTTTGCTATTCCCCTAGAGAAAGGGATTTATTTTAGGACAAGAAAAACTATGACTACTTTCAAATTTTATCTCTTCCTCATGCTTTCTTGCCATCGCTGATGAAAGTAAAATTTAAACTACCTAGAACCTTCTAAAGAAACAAATTTAATTGTACAGATATAACCAAAGTATGCCCTACAATAATTGCTACTGATTTATAAGTTCCATCTTTTCACCTTCATACAACCTTGATAGTTACTAAATCACAGTAGCTGAAAATACACTAAGACATATTTTACTAACTGTCTTGTCAACTCACTTAAAAATGCAAAGCTGATCCCAATGCTATGTTGTACTGTATGTGAGAAGTACCTCAGACCAAACCACAGAATCATAGAATCATTTAGGTTGGAAAAGACCTTTAAAATGATCTCTATTGGTTCTAACACAAGCATTTTCTTTCTGCAACCCCCTAGGTTACATTCAGGATCTAAACTCATTTAAAGCAGTTTTACATATCTTAGTGTCATTAAGAAAGTCTTATCCTTGATGCACCACAGAAGTTCTTCCATGAATTTCTGCCAAGTCTCAGATCCTTGGGAATCCAAGGTGCATTACAGGTAGAAGCAAATGTCCTTGCTTTTTCTTTTGAAATTAAAATATACCATTCTGTATAGCAAAATCCAGGTTCAGGAACTGCAGCCAGAGTTGAAAGGAGAAGTATTGTCCTTTTTGCTGACTCATTTTGCAAGTTCAAAGAACTAAGTCAATAGCATCACCACAAAAAAAAGAGTCTCTGTGTAACAGCCAAGCAACAGTTGCACATGCCATTGTTCTGGTAGGGACCCACAAGTTTGTTCTTTGCTACCGTGTTACCTATAAAAGAAGAGGATAGCGTTACCTACACAGAATTAATCAAACAAAGAGAACAGCACACGCTTGCTGGAAAAGAACTGTACAAATTAATACATCATAAATGAACATGCCTCAGCCATACCTTCATACTTTGCACAGAAACAGAATCTATATGCAAATGTTAATTACATAGTTATTTAATAGTGTAAGGGAAAATTGCAGATTAAAAAACTGTCATTTACTATTAAATTTGCCACCAACATCTCATGGAAATCTCCTTCTGCTTTATTATGTTCAACAGCAATGCCTACAGCACAAGTGTCTGACTAACATACCAAAAACCATTCATGCAAGCTACAAGCCATTCCCAGCGGTCCATCTGATGGGAGGGAACTGGGGATCAGACAGGACACAGTCTGCAGAGGGGATGAATTGTTCTTGCAGGAGAAGCCAGATAGCATTTCTCGCATGAGACCCTGCGATCTCTTTCCCTTACAACCTTACGCACAACGATGTAGGCACAATGCACACACCGTGTAGAGACCCAGTGGGTTTGTCTACACAGTGAGGAGGGATCATGGCACATTGCTCATGCTGGAAAAGGGTGACAATAGGCAGCCTGCAAGGAGGAAAGCTTTGTCAGCTCTGCTCTGTAGTTTCTAGACGTGCTACAAAACTAAGCAGACCCTCAGCATAGAGAACTTTTTATTTCCTTCCCTGAGATAACTGATGTAAGATATGAGCTCTTCAGCTTTTTATGTTTTAACTGTCTGTCCTGGTTTTGGCTGGTATAGAATTTACATTCTCCCAGGTAGCTAGTACAGTGCTGTGTTTTTAATTTAGTGAGAGAACGATGTTGATAACATACCCAGGTTTTCAGTTATTTCTAAGTAATGCTTACACTCAGTCAGGGACTTCTCCCCTTTCCAGTCTAGACTGGCAAGCAGGTGCACGTGAAACTGGGAGGGAGCATAGCCAGGAGAGCTGACCTAAACTTCCAAAGGGATATTCCATACCACATGGCATCATGCTCAGTATATAACTGGGTGGGGGACTTGGCTAGGGACAGGATTGCTGGGTTGGTCTGTGGTGAGTGAATTGCATTGTGTATCACTTGGTTTGTATACTCATATCATTATTATTATTATTTTCTCTTTCTCCACTGTTCTATTAAACTGTTTCTATCTCAACCCACAAATTCCACTTTTATTCTCTCTATCCTCTCCCCCCATCCCCCTGTAGGGGGGAGAACAAGCAAGCAGCTGCATGGGTTTTGGGTCCCTGTCGGGTTAAATCACAACACTGTTCCACTCAGCTACTAACTTTTCATCTAAACACTGCATAGTGTTGAGTCTCTTGTGCTCCATTTACTTCCAGCTTCTCTAATATTTTCACAAAGTTGAAAGACAGAAGACTTAAAATTGATTAAATGGTATTTCCTCTTTCTGTGTATACTCAGTTCCTGGAAGTCATTGTCCCAACTAGCACTAATCCCAGGATCTTAGAAAGCTTTAAAACTTATTAGAAATTTAAATAGTAATGAGATCATCTTTGCTACCTAACATAGAAAAAAAATTAATATACAATGGATCTCAACTCTTGTGTCTTAAACATCAGCCAGCCAACTCTTAAATATGATGAATTTCATGTATGTGTACATTTTCTGTAATTCTCCACAAGGGTTTTGCTGTGTCTTTCCAATTTAAGTATCCAAGCCCTGAGACCCAAGCACTGCTGCACAGTTTGGACAACTGGTCCAAATGAACACCTCACACATAACCTTATGACAAATCATGTCCCTTCTTACTTGGACCAACAAGGACAAACTTCATTATTTCAGATTGATTCTCAAAAGGTATAATACTAACAGCTAACTACAGGAGTCCAGTGACTGCGTGATAAGTCATCAGCTTTTAGAACCGTTACTATTACTGAGGATATAACTATGTTACATTTCAGCCTCCAGAATGAACTCTCCGGGGTTCCCTTACTAAGACCACATGGAAATGCATGGTAAAAGCTGTTACAGGCAAAAAGCAAAGTATTTAAAAGCATGAAAGTAGTTTTTTTCCCTCAAATATCCACACATAAAACAAATATAGCAAACAATGGAACAATTTCTAGCAAAGAGCAATTAAAAAGGGAGAGACTGCAACATCCTTTTAAGGGATCTGCTCTTTAAGGAAGCCTGCCTGTTCCCTTCTTTAACATGGGCAATCACTAGTTAAGGGTTAGGGCCCTCTTGTGTCATTTCAGTGTAATGTTTAACCACTAACTTCGTTATTCATATGCATACTTATATTGTTACAGTACTCCAAGACCCCAGTCACATCCAGGATCTCCCTTATACTCTTGCTAAGTACATGCACAGGAAAATATAGCTACCTTAACATGTTCAACTCTAAAACAACACAGGGCAGCCAAAGGGAAACAAAACCATGGGAGGAAAATGAACAGTTCTCAAGTCAGTAATACAGTAGAATGATTCACACCTAAGAAAAAATGCCAGTTGTTTGCTTATCCATTCAATTAAATGCTCCTCAAAGACATCTCCTGTGGTGATAAAAATCAATGCAAAATGCATTACTCCACAACCCAGCAAAGTGGAGGAAGTGTTTAATGAAACATTTGCACTCGTGCCCTCTGATAGAGCCACACAGACTCACTGGAGTTGATGAATTTGCACAGGTCTAATTGCAGGCAGGATGATCTGCCCCACACTAGCTTTATAAAGACATCCCTAAACTCATTGAAATGCATTAACATATTCTGTAGTTTGCTGGTTGCAATATTTGTTATGGATGATAAAATAAATGATCCATGCCAAATTTGCCCTTCTATTAGTAAACACCCACTGACTGAGGCCGACTCTTCTCACTGTTTAAGCGCAAGAGTCACGAACACAGGCTACATGACTCATGGCCAGTTGACCTCAACAAACAAAAAGGCAACTGTTCATAGGAAAGAAGAGACAGCTGCATGAACGAGGACTTGACACTTCAGGATTTCACTCATCAATGGCAACATAAGTTCTTTCTTCTACCTCTCATCCCTCTAGTATCTTTTGAATACCTTTCAATAACTAATTTCTAGGTACCTGTACTGATTCTGGAGGTCAGGTTTTGGTAGTATCTGTCACAGGAGGACAGCTGCACAGTATGGACTACATCTTTAACATCTGATAAGTAACATCAATTTTCAATAATTCCTCTGATCTTAAAAACAGGAAGACAGTTTTTCAGACTCGTTAGTTTGATCAGATTTTTCCAGCAAGTCTTTAACTGTGCAATGTCTGTAACTGAGCTTTAGAGCACTGATATCACACCACAGCTACCCAAAACATCTAATTTTCTCTTTTTATCCAGGAATTAGTACAGTTTTTGATCCTTAAAACAGCCATTATTAAACAACATTTGGTTGTCATTATTCACTTATTAATTCAGACTGCAACCTAATCAACAACATCCATTCCCAACTAGAAGAGGCTGCAAAGGAAAAAGCTAAGCACGTCTTTCCTTTCTATTGCTTGCTAAAGATATATTTAGATATGCAGTTCACTATGACTTGTTGAACTTCAATGCACTGAACTCATTTGAGATTGCTAAGCAGACAGAGGACATGATATTTTCTCTCTGTTTGCCATTAATTAAGAAATAGGATGGCATAGAAAAGTTGTTTTTCTCTTTAAACAGCCAGCCTACAGGATGACCTGTAACTAGAAATTATCTGAACCTGCCTGATTTGCAGCAGTCCTCAGTATTCCACCATTTCCACTGATATCAGTGCAGATTTTCATCAACGCCCACTTCTTTTAAAAGCTACAAGGGGTTTCCAGTAGCACAGGTGACAGTGGTAAAGACCTTGGATCCATGTGCTCAGTCTGCAAATTGAAGAATTGATCCTGGAACATGATTATCCCTCTCTGGCACTGGTCACAACTGAATAGCTCCTTTGCTCCCTAAAGACTGAAGCAGGGCCTTCCTCAGTTTGACTCCAGCACTCAATAAATTAACTAGGCTGGCAGTAAAGGGGCAGTTCTGAACCTCTATGAGAACATTTGCATTAATCATCATTTTCCAAAACATTGAGGAGTCCAGTGCTGATGTTCACACCCACAGATGTACTGCAATAAGCGAGTAAAGCAATAAGCAGAGTAACACCTTTACACACAGGTGATCTCTGTACTTGCCTTTGTGGTTTTGACTTTATTTCCACTGCTGCAAGACCAACCTGAGTAGTCTGGTAGTACTTTACAGTCCTCTCCATCCAAACAGGGGTTCATATGACACCACCACTTCTGTAGGACAATGGAAGCTAAAAAAAAAAAAGGAAAGAGAAATAGACTACAATTATATTTTTTTGCTACTATTGGGTTTAGTAGGGAAGTCATCTGTGTGATATTCAATTGTCTGATTACAAAAGGTGGAAACAACAGCTACTGTTTTAACAGCTTATCATATTGATTGTGTTAGAGCAAAAAAATGTGGCTAAAAAACTTTACCAGCACACAGAAAAGTAAATGCCATATGCAAATGGTGAAGACACACGAGCACCGCCTGAGACCACCAATTGAACCAAGTTCTGGAAGTGCCTTCTGACTGACTGCAAAGGTGACTTGACTCCTTCATTTACATGCATCAGCCAAGTACCTGCTATAAGGTGGAATGAAACTAAGGCTTATTCTTTAACCCAGATATGCATATGCGAGACTGGATGAGAAATGCCAGTTTCTCCCTTCACTGGCTGAGAAAATAGAATTGCACAGCAATGTAAGCATATGAGGTCTGTCAGCAAATAGTGCAGGTAAAGTGGAAACCACTGGAAAACACTAGACTATTAACTAAAAATCTACTTGCAGTTACACTGCCAGTTTTGCAATACGATTTGGAAGGCTACAGTAGTACACCTTAACTGTGTAAATCTATTAATTTTCTACCCTTAAGCTAATTTCTATTAATAAGACCATGCTTGTTATTTTTACAAATATAGTCATGCCTTTATAATACTACTGTTAACGACAGATACACTTGCCCACAAACAGCTGCAAACATCTGAACGCGTTTCTCAGTTTTGCATTGTTCATGGGATTCATCAGGTCCCAGAAAATCACTATGAAATACAACAGTTCACAACCTTACACAACTTAAATTGGATTTCAAAATAAAATATGGTTTAAAATGGTGATTTAGTCAGTCTGTGTTATGCTGCTATATGCACAAAATATTGAATTGCATTAAAAATATCACATCCAAAAGAAAAGAACAAAAATAATTTAGTCTGCTTCTTGTAAAACACTTATTTTCCTTTTAATTTCAAGATAGATTCGTATTTTTGCAACATTCAAATTAGGGTAACAAGCAGGCAAGCTGACATGGGGACATTGCTAAAATGTTCATTCGATTAATTTTGGTTTGCGCTTTAACGTTAAGCCTACGTGAAAAGCAATATGGAAAAATATACTTCTGGAACACCAGTCTGGCTTTTATAAACTATTCTTTCAATCTCACAAAATTGTAAAATAAATGCATAATTCCTTTCAAAAGTCTTTTGGATCTTAAATCATTTGCATTGGTGTTGATTGATGATTGACAAAATAGATGAAAGTTCATTGTGTTTCCAAGGAGGAAAGGGATCATTTCCACTCCAGGCCTATTGTCCAGTAATCTATTTTATATCTCGCCTAACTTCCTAGATTTGTTTTGACTGTTATACCACATTTATTTCAGGTAAACATGAGTCTAGAAAACCAGATTAAAGAAGTCTGAGGGTGTGTGCAGGGGTCCCTAAGCAAGCAGCAGATGCTGGTAGTGAGCTGGATGTGTCTTCAGAGCTCTGCCTGAAAGCCAGAGAGCCTTCCTGGGAGGCCTGGCCACCACATTGCACAGCTCTCTGGGAGTGTGGATGCTGTGACTTCACCTGGACTGCGACATCTTTCATATATTTAGTGCTACCCTAAAAGCATAAGTTCAACTTCAGACTTTGAAAACAGTCTATCAGCCATATGTCTCCTAGAATCCCCTCATCACTCAGTTACTCTAATAACTCCTTAAGTCCAACTTTTTTCATATTTGTTTGGGTACAACATGTTTTGAAACAGAAAATGCTCCAGACGTGGTGGGTTTTATTTATCTTTACAACCTGTAACTACTTGCTCTTAAGACTTGATTAAAAAAAAAAAAATAGGCATTAGTTGACTGGCCAAAAGTGCAGCAGAGGAGTGGGTTCACACAGCATTCTTGACCAGCAATGCCCATGCAAATCCCTGATCCATGTGGAATTGAAGACAGCAAAACTGGCCCACCACCTCCAGGAGCACTGTTTTCCATTAAAAGAACACAAATGTGAATTAGAAACATTGCTGAGTCAATCTGTAACTCAAACAAGATGCACAAGTTCTTCAATAGACTGTATATTTCACATTCTGTTTATCTCTTGTTTAGATACTTTCATAGAAAGTGACTCCTACCCTTCTGCTGGCTGATTTCTAGTCTGTGCAGATACCTCTCCTGAGAGCAATGGCAACACTTTGAAATACTTAATACAGATTTCATTCCATTAGCTTCCAGCAAATCCTCAATTCTTCGCTGTAGCAATCCACTAATTCTCACATCCATTTTATGCCCAGTTTCTTTTTAGTTGTGATGTCCACTCTGCTGCTCTGTATGTCCTAACTGGCTGTAGCTGTTTGTGTCAAACACACCCCTGAGATCAGTCCATTAAAATTCTCTGTCAGAGCCTTAGGCTCATATTCATATAGGCTCATATTCTTTAAGTGTTTCTGACCCTGCAACACTCCAACTCACTGGAGGATATAAAGGCTTCCTCCTCTTTTCAGACTGAGGCGCTCTTGAAGAGGCTTCAACAGATGACTTTTCTAAGAAATGACAGCAGCTATGTCAGTCTCAAACAACCACCCTCATGAAGGGAAAGGAGACTGCTTTATTTTGACATTAGCCAGTTGACTCGCTGGAATCTGGCCAGAAACCAGATAGAAACTCTTCCAGAAATAAATCTTCTGCTGACATCGCCTCCTAGATAACATGACTCCATGGAAACAGTAGGTTCATAGGGAGTAAAGACAAAAGGTGTCCATACATCATCTCATCTTACCCCATGCAATTCACTGTGTTGTGCCCCGAGTTGTGTTTGCCTGCACAGTGTCTTCCAAGCCGAGCTGGAACAGGTGAAGAAAAAACTTCTCCCATTGCCATTTTTTCCTAAAAGTTAAACAATCTCAGCATAAAACACACCGCCTTAGTTTTCTTCTTCTTTCCATCTCTTCCATTATGCTTCCTTTTCCTGATTTACAGCACCTGTTAGCAATGATCATTTTCTCCCCATGCTGCAATCCAGAAACTTTTCAATCTTCTGCCTGATAAGCTGGGCCAATTGAATTTCTTCAGTTTTGCTCCACAATGCATTTGCCTTTATTAACACAGTTCTTTCAAACAGGCTCAACTTCCTGTGAGTAGGACTATGCCATGAGACTGCCTTGGGCTTGTTAAATTATTCCTTTGCCCCACTAGGTTACTTCTACACATGTTTTTGTCAGGAGTGTCTATATTTGCTTCCAGATCACTGCTGAAACTGTTATAGAGCATCAGGTAGAGCTCAGCACTGCAAAATTTCGGTAGGTGTGTGCCATTTGACTACCACCTCCTCCTGATGACTGCAGACAGATATGTTTTTGAGGTATGCTAAGCAACTGACACTGAGCATGCACGCAATGGCATATGGTTCAAAATTAAACAGCTTACCAAAAAATTAGACTTAAATCTGCAAATGTGTCTATTAACCAGATCTTTAGTTGAATAAATTAATACCTTATCTACCAAGGTAACTTGGAAAACATGGGCTTAGACACATTAAACCCAGAAATATCTGTATTAGTTTTGAAAATTCCTCTGGAAATGGAATCAGCAGTGTGTGGCAAATTACTTTTCAAAAAGTCACATAAAATCTTGTGATCTGTACTCCGGGAATTCCTTGTAAATTGGATATCATATCAGATTTCAGTTATTCACACAGGACCGAGATCAGCCTGAAATGTCCCTAAGTCTCTGGACCGTGCTACCTTCCCTCTCAAAACTGGCACAATACCAGTACTCTTCTAAAACACTCCAAGTATTCTGAAACACATTTTGAATTACAACAGCTGACCAGAGATCTGTTAGCCAGCTTGTTAGGACTCTAAACTAACTAGGATCAGAATTAAAAAAACAAAACAAAATATTGTCCTAGTAGTAGTCGATTAGCACCTTCTGTAATTAAACAATAAGATAGAAAGTACCTCCCTATCTTGTTACTTACCAAAAAAACTGTGATACTGACCCAGCTCAGCATTAACAATGCCAATATTTCATGCATTATGAGTCAATTTTTTTTTGAAGGATTTGTGTGTTTTATTTGAATAAGGAAATTCATGTTGTCTTTAGACTGGACAAATACTGATGTTTTTCCTAATCAACTGGATTAAGCTTTCTTCCATATGAGTTTCCAGTACACTATTCATTCTATTGTATATTTCCTTTCTTTCTTTGAATACTAACACAGCATTAGCATCCTTTTCAATCTTAAGTATTCTGAAATCCATTCAAAAACGGTGGGAGGGAAATCTTCTCAGCTATTTCTTCTTTTATCTATTTCTTGTGTATTGACTTTTTTTGTTTTCTCATTTCTGTACTCTCTCTTCAGAACCCAGATGGGCTTTCAGCCAGACTTGTCCTTTTAGTTCATTACAGCACTTTGGCCCTACAGAAAATTCTTAAACAATTCTTTAGTCTCCCTCATATTTTTTCCAATCTGAATGTCTCCTCCTGGTAAATTTTAAGACTAACAGAATTGCCTGGATGAAAGATGATTTGATTACTGATTCTTTACTTAGAGGCATTTAACACACATAGCTAAGACAGCTACTCTACAAGAAGAAGTTACTAATGTTTTATCTTCTTGGCAGTAGCTGTTAGACAAGCTGGAGGTACTTACTCAAGGATATATTTTTCCATAAAGAAAATAGGTATAAACAAGGTCTATGACTACTTTAAACCCAATATAGTCATTGATGGAAGAACGGGTTGACCCTTGCTAAGTAAAATTTCCTGTAGCTGCAATCAAATAATACAGCTACAACCCAAGGCAGGGTTTACAGGCTGTGGGGTATATCCTTTCTGCACATTTAAATACTTTCTTTCATATGCTCTGTTTTTTTCTGAGTTTAGTGGCTGAATTTATCTACAACACTTCTCAAAGGATCAGGTGGGCCAGTGCTTGGAAGCTCAAATAATCCCCAGGAAAATCAGGCACGCATCTGTATGGAAGAACTAGACTTGGGGTTTTTTTGTTTCCCGTTGCTTGTCAGTAGCTTTCACAACAAGTTCAAATACACAAATGACAGTTTCTTGTTGGATGCATCCCGAATGCAATTGTCTAAGTAAGTGTGAAGGATAAAAACTATCCTGATCTAGAGAGTTCTTGCCCTGTACTCTCATCTAGGCTATAATACGAGATTTTACTGTGGCTTATAAAAATTCTGGGAATATCTCAATCGGTAAATACATTGACTTTCACTTTCATATCCTTCTTCTTAAATTAAGTATTTTGACTTTTTCTACTAATAATATTTAAAATTTCCAAGCTGCAAGACACTTTAAACATCAGTTAGGCCCCACAACACAGTATGACTGCACAATATGGAAAAGGACTGATTTGTAGCAGTCAAGGCACTTAAGACTTCCATTTTATGTGTTTGCAAGACATTTTCATCCTACTTACTATTGTTTTCCAGCATGACTTGCATAGAATTATTTTTCTTTTGAGTGTGTGTAGAGGCTAAAATCCAAACAGAACATGTTTTCTAAATACAAACAGAACATAGTTAATTGTATCTCCTCTAAAAACTACTAAGGAATAAGCTACATTTACCAAGAATTCTAACAGGTAAATCATCTCTCTGTATATGGCTAAGAATTGTGTAGTCTGATACAACAGGTGGATTGTACTTTTGGGACACATACTCAAAGAATGTTTTCTTACTTTGTCCAAACATTGTTTATCACATAAGTGATTTGGGGGTCATCGGTCACTGGAACGGGGTCCCCAGGGAAGTGGTCATTGCGCCAAGCCTGCCAGCATTGAAGAACACCTGGATGCTGCTCTTGGTCATGTGATTTAGTTTTAGGGAGCTGGATTTGATGATCCTTATGGGTCCCTTGAACCTGAGATATTCTATGACTCTATATATTCCATCATCCTATAATTTGAGGTAGAAACTGCAGTTACGAATGACACGATAACTACTACTGGGTAAGGTCTGAAGTTCAAATAAAATACTTTAAAAGACTACTATAAGAGAACTGCTCTATAAAATCTTTTCCTCTGGATAGAAAAGTAACTCTGTGCTTTGGGCATGTCTTTCCCTTTAAGCTCAAGGCAAAATACAGGCAAATTAAGAAGTTCTATATTCAGAAAAAGATGCTGGTAAAGAAAAGGAAATGTCTGTATCGGGCTGAAACATGCAAATCCAAGACACAAACTGTTTCTGGTTTCCACAGTGTATAAGGCTACTGAAGGATATGTATTGAGTGGGAGAAAACACACCTAATCCTGAGGCTAAGGAAAGATAGTTATAGTTTCCATGCTACAGCAACTGAGTAACACTGACTGTAGTCTTAGATGCTTGCAAAAATAAGCGAAGCATACTAAATCATTACCCTAAGGGGTGAGGGGGGATCAAAGCTTCTGCTTTAGAAATGAAAGTCTTACATTCATAATATTTTGTTGCATTTAATTTCAACTGCACTTGGAAAAAAAACAACCCAGCTACTAAAGTCTTTCAGCAATTATTTGCATTAAGCTACTATGGTATCATGCATTTATATCTTTCTTTCATGGAATGACAGCGTCACCTTTGCAATCTTTTAAACAATGCCTCAATTTCACCATCAGCTGTGTGTAAAACCTACTTTTTCAAATAAAATATTCTCAAAACAGTAATAGGTTAAAATAGGTTGCATGCATTTAGTTATGTTTAAACATCTCTGAATGGTAAATTGAAAATTGAGATTACTGCTGGTGAGTTGAAGAGGAAAATGGTGGGGCTGAGGTGCAGAGTGAACCTCAGGGAGGCAAGTTTTACATAGCTTGAGAATGTCTGGTCAACATTACAATCACCTTAAGACTTCAGCTTTAATGTAGACAATCAATTTCTTTTCAAATTTGTTGCTCTGCTAAAACAATAAGCAGGTCAACATTGAGTTCTATGAGGATTTCGACATCTACCCAGGAAGGTGATTGACTAAGGCAGTCACACCACATTATTCCTTCATCAAGCAGGTGACCCAGCTCAGCCAGTGTCCTGGCGCAGCAGTGTGCTTGCTCTGCTCTCCAATCTCTAGTGTATTTGGGCCACTAGGCAGTAGGCACATATAATGGTGAAACGTTCATTTAGAGAACAACCCTAAAAATCAGATGTCCCAGCACTATCTGCACGCCGAGTCTTACAGCTGCATTTATTAACCAGCAACATTTTAGCCAAACTGTTAAGTCTAAAGACAACCTGAAGGGTTAATGTTGTAAGCTTGAATTTCTTGGCTTATACTATTTTCAAACTAGTTTTAAAGGAGAATCTTTGTGAGAAAAAAATAAGAAGTTTTATTGGCACAGACACGAAATGGACGAGTACATATATTAAGAGGATTAATTACACCCAGATTTATGCACAGGCTCATTATCATCAATGCACAGAGATACTTCCAAAATTAACAAAAGAAAGGATTATGCTTTTGAGGCAGTGGGAAGTCAAACAATCAAGGAGACTAAACTTCTCAAACAATCTTAATGAACCGTGAGGGAGCAGGAGGCAGCTTACCTTCCACGCACGAGGGCTGAGCCCTTGTCGTCCCAGCCACCTGCCCTGGGAAGCAGGAGCACTTGACTGTTTGCGAGCGTTCTTCAATCCGGTTCTTATTGCAGCAACGATGCACTGCCACAACCTCACACGTCCCTTGCTTGACTTGGTGCTGCCCTAATAATTGCAGAGATAAGGGATGGAGAGCAAAACAAAACATCAGCGCATAAAGAAAAAGCCAGTTTGCACAGTCCTACAAGACACTGAATCTCTTGAATGTCAGTTTAAACCCCAGGAAGGTGAAGGAGCAAAGCATCTCATAGGATCTAGCTTATTCCCAGAGATTATCCTGTTCTTACTAATAAAGATGAGTTCATCATAACAAGTCAATTTTTCAGTCTATCTTCCCTGGCCATCACAAAGCCATAGGGAAAAAAAGGAGATTGGAGTACTCAATCAGATGGATTAGACAAGAAGACACGTAGAGACAGAGCACACTCCTCCTTCCTTTGGTTTCCTGTCTTGCATTAGATTTATATTTAACCCTTTCCCTTCATAAATGGATACAATGGACAGGGTAATATTTAATTTGAGAGAAACAAGTAATAGAGAAACTTTCTAACATAACAATATGTAAGCACTGCTTGCTATGACTATCATTGCAGGTGGGCTAAGAACAAAGAAGGCTGAAAAGCTCTCTCAGATAGTCAAGTTTTGTCAAAAAAAAAATGATACTACCAAACTGTATGGATTTCTCATTTCCCTCCTTGCCCATTTTGAAGAAACTTGTGATACATACTGTATCCTATTGCTTTTCCACACAATTCACTGTCCCCTATTTCTCTGAGGGTTTTTTTCCTCTCCTTTCATTGTTCCTTCCTTCACATCTTAGCTCCACTGGTCCTTGCAACTTACCATTTTCCTCAACTGCCAAACTTACACTCTGTCCTGCCTTTCTTAGAAACTCCACTTCACAGAAAACCCTCTCCAGTTTTCATAACTCATTTTCATGTCCTCACTTCCCTGAACAGCCTTCAAGTGTTTCATCTTGCATTTGTCTTGTCTTATTTAGAGTAGAGCTGTGGATGGCTGTTATCTATGTTTGTAAAGCACCTTGTAAATTAACAGCACTAGAGAACAGGGTGGGTTTTTAATAAGTAAGTTAGACAGAGAGACAACACTGAGAATATTAAAAATATTCACCATCAAAGCAGTACAGCTCCTTACATGAGAAGAAACTGCAATACAGATATTGGTGTAGGTGTGGGTAATATCAAAGGTACAGTAGACTAAAGAAAGGAAGGTGAAAGGGAGAGCACTCTTCAGAAACAGATGATCTGAGTGGCAAGCCTGGAGGATTGTCCCGTTTCCTGCTCACTCTGTGCTTGTCCTGGTTTGTTTATTTGTTTTAAAGTATCAGTTACTAAATAATACCAGATGCAGGATTTTGAGAGAGAAACACCTTGGTCTGATGCAATATGGCCAAGCTGACATCCCTAGAGATAAAATCTTACTGAGTGATTAAGATCTCTGTACTTTAGGGTTGATTAAGTGGGAAATCATAACTTTCAAAAGAGTTAGCAAAGCAATTTAGGCTTGTACAAAGGGTTTACAGAAAAAGCAGAGTATTCAAATATATACATATATATAACATTTAAAAAGGTTGACTTTGGCAATGGTCCTTTGCTGGTGTGTTTTTCATAAGTATTTCAAGCACAGCTAAAGGGCTGCCTGACTTTTGTTGCCAAATTTGTATTCACAACAACCTCAATGGACAAGAAACTATGTGTATGCAATCCTGGAAACAAAATTTAGTCTTCTATTTGTGCACTCAACATGTAAAAATAAATTGTATCTACAGAGGTGGTTTGTTTTTTTTTTCCGAGGGAAAACTACACCGTACTTTTAAGCAAAATATGCTACAGCAGAAAAATGCATAATGTATTTTACAGAAAGTTGGAAAAATGTTGAAGACAGCATAAAAGTATCTTGCATAGCTACTGTAATAAGTTTATTGACAGATTGTGAATTTTCATGCAAGGATCTAATACTCATATCATAATGAACATGAAAAAACAGCTACCCAGCTTCTAGGTCAGTAGCTTCTCTGTAAGTCAATATGAAAATTAAATACACAGAGAAATTACATTGGCCATGACACTTCATTCCCAAGTATTATTCTACAGGACACTTTGCATGACAATATTTGGAGAAAATAAGCAGATGGACAGGGGTTCTGACAGAAAAGATTTTGTAAAATAAGGTTGCTAATTTAAGAGAGTATATTTATTTATTTCTTTATTAGATCTACAGCCTGAGTCAGAACTCTTTGGAGAAAACAGGGAAAATTTCAATTGGTTTCTGACAGCACTTGCAGTGCTGGTCCTGCATTCACTGGAGCCAAGAAGAAGAGTTCTGTTGGCTTCAGGAGAGCAAGGACACAGTCTGGAGTCTCTCTAGAGAAGGTGATTTTAAAAGGGAGCGAAGAAAAAGCAAAAATTCAGAACTGCTCAGGCCACATACTTGAGTTTGCTATGTATCTCATCTGAAAGACCAAGCGGCCAGGTCTTCTTTTTAATTAAAGCCATTATTCACCAAACATCAGATGCCAGGATAAGAATAGAAGCCATTTTTTCAGAACGTACATCACACAGACGGACCAGATCCAGCTCCGACGATCAATATGGACCTGAAAGAATGTCTTTTTTCAACCTCAAATCCTGCTTCCTTCAGGTGAACAGTCCTGTTAAGTCAATACCAAAATAAATCAAACAGGTTGGCCCTGAGCTTCCAGCCCAAAAAGCCTGGGGTTTGTTTTCAATTATCTTGTTTGAATTTTAAAGCAGTGACACCGTTCCTCTGAAGTGCCAGGAGTCAACAGGCACAGAGATGTTTGCAGAGGGCAAAATTAAGTTACCTCATGAATACATGCTTTGGTTTAATAGCTGGTTTACTGTACCCCTAGTCATGATCCACAGCTATACAAGCAGGTAAGAGAAGGCGTCCCCACTTCGTCTGCTGGCAGGGGTGGGATGCTAAGGTTTGAAAGTACTGCTGCCACGCAAAGGAAGACAGCACTGTCCTCCCTTGTCCATAATGCACAGCTCTGATGGAGTATAACAGGGAAAGGTACTAAAAAGCCAAAGACATCTGCATGCATCATTTGCATTAATTGGATTGCCCTTGTAATAGTCTTTCCCCTCCTACATATTCACATCTATATTTCCTCCTGCTCATTCACGCACATCTTAACAGTTTTTATTCTGTTGAACACCGTACGCTTCTCTTCTTAATATTCAGACACATCTGTGAACAGGTGCTGAACAAACGTGAAGTGTTAACATCGTAGCTTTCTATCCCACTTCTGTCAGTGTTCGACAATCTAGAGGACAAACACTCAGTTTACAGACTAGCTTTCAGATTTAATAAAATTCACAGAATATCTTTAAAACTAATCAACTCAGTCTATTCTCTGCTTAGATCTACTGAAACCTGTTGTATCTACATTCAGGTGCCCAAAGGTAGCAAAAAGAAAGAGTATAATACTTTCCTGCACATTTTAATCTCCATCTTGTACTAGATAAACCTTCATCTCAGGTTAAAGTGCATTTAAGGTACAGCTGAAAGCATAATGACATGAAAAACTCACTAACAGCCTTAAAACATTTTATAATCACTGGATTCTCAGGAAGCCAAGGCATTAGTGCAGCAAAGACTGAAGAATTTTTAAAGTGTGAAGATCACAGTAAGTGAATTCTACTCCAGACACATCAGGAAAGCCATTTCAGGGAGAACTGCAATGAGAGATAGGGAGAAAGCCAGGCTCTGGAGAGAAGAGCCCCTTTGGGCTCACTTATAAAAAGCCCATAAATTCATAGCTCTTCACCCGTAAGCCTATTCAGATCTGCAGCCTAAGGGCTGTCAATATTTGCCACTGAAATTCAGTTACATCTTCACACTAAAAGAAGAAAAGTCTCCAAGGAGAGTTACATTTTACCAGCAACAGTACCAGAGAAAGGTTCATGTCATAGAACACCTTCTGTATATCAAAGAGGGGATGTCTGCCAGCCAGGCACTGTGGAGGACAGAGGATGGATGTGGAGCACTGTGGGGCTCGGGCTACCTCTGATCAGGAGTCGGCACATGTTGCTCTCCATATCCCTATTTCTTTACAGTTTAGCTTCCCTAGAAATACCAGAGCTGTTCAAGTTTACTGAGGACACTTTCCCTATCTCTCCATACAGGGCATGACCATAATAAGATAGGGCTCCCTAATGGAAGAAACCTCCAGGACACTCCCTGCTATTAACTTTGCTGCTGTTCCTAAAGAGATACCTAGGGATAATAGCAGCCTTCAGGCACCCAGATCCAGAATGCCTACAAATTAACTCATGGAATGCCTGTATGAAGGCTCTGTAACCATTTCTTTATCTGTGGACTTTCCAGCCCAGAAGATGGTAGATGGTGTAGAGATGCTTGGCAACCCTCATGGTTTTCTTCATCTCTGAAGAACAAGAAAGTACAAACTGGGAAATTATTAAGCTTGCACATTACAAGCCAGCACACGTGTTGAGAGTAGACCTGACTGAATAATCACCATGGAACTGTTTATTCTCAATTTAATATATTTTTTCAACTAACATATTTGATAAGACCTTATTCTCACTTTCTTCATAGAAGTCAGGGGGCAGATATGCAATTAATGCTTCCAAAACTCTTTGAAATTCTCAAATGAAAAAAGGGAAATACAATTATTGTTAATAAAATATCAAACATCATAGTGATGTACTTCAAAACTACAAGGAAAATATCAAAGAAAGGGGAAGGCTTTCAGAAGGTTGCTACCCAATTCTGTCCACATCCATTTCATCTCTGACTAATTCTATTCACTCCCAAGGAATACTCTTTCAATGCATTATACATGGAGGCAGTGTGCCTTTATCAGAAATCCTGAACAACCTCCTCTTTTTCTAATTTCTTAGCTAAGAAACATATAGAAAAGGCACATTTAAAGGGAGTTTTTATCTCTGATTCATAATCTTCCTTCTTTCATGAAGAAAGCAACTAGTATTGTGAGGAATGGCACATCTAAATAGTAGGACGATATGACCCTAGCTCAGTATATTCTTTAGTAAGCCCCAAAACCAGCAAGCTTGGTCTGCACAAAATCAACTACATTATTTATTTAAAGGGTAAGAGGATATCTGTCAATAGGGAGAAGAATTGCTCCAGAACCTCATACAGCAGTATGAGAAAAAAGTGAGTTTAGAAGTCAGTACTGATGCTGTATGGAAGAGGAAAGCACTCTAAAAAGTTTGGTGTCAGTACAGAAAAACACACTAAGAGGCAAATATTCTCAGAAAAAATACATGTATTTAAGGAAATCACATTTGTTATTTTACTCATTTTTCACCAAACATTTATGATAACCTCTCCAGGTCATGGGGTGGGATTTTTTTTTGAGGGGAAAGGCATGTTTCTAAAGATGACAGTTTTTCTCAAGAGAAGAAGCTAAACGTTACACACCATCTTACAGGTTGCGTGTTTCAGCAGAGCTTTTCTCTGCTACCATTACACCAGCCTCTGAATTTTTTCATAATAATTTCATATTCATGTTACAAGGTCACAATTTAGATGCTCTCCTTCCTCAGAGATACACAATATTTGTATGTACACTATCTCATAAATTGTCCCTACATACAGAATTCAGTCCTGTTGAACTTGTAAAGTTCTACCTTTTCACTTGTGGGTAGTAAGGGACCATTCAAAGATAGTCCAGAACTGCCACAAGAGGCCAGTTCATCTGCTCTATGAATAAATACACAAGAAATATCTTCCCATAATCACTTGGCCATGATAACAGGCAAAGTAACATGTAGCACACACAAAAAAAAAAAGAGGGAGCAACAAATCCAGTTTGGTATTCAATAGTCTCACATTCCTCAAGTACATAGTAGTATTGTGATTCCTAGAGCTAACATCTGTAACAAAGCACACAGGCAAAGATACAAAGACATCTGAGAGGAAGGAACTGGGGTTGATGCTCACACAACGTGCAAGTTTACAACCAAAGAGCTTCTCACAACCCATAAAGTTACAGCCTTTGTTCCAATCAAGACATTTATGCTTCATCAGCTGCAGAAGCCAGTAGAATTGCATGTGTAAAATCACAATCTGCATTTTAACTGGATAGCCAGGAAACTGGCATTGAACTACTTTAACTTGTTGAGGGCCAGAAGTGACACCCGAGGAAAACAACAACTCTCAAAATGAGCAACCAATTTGAGAGGAACCCTAGGGGGAGAAGAGACACAGATGTGTATTTGAAAAAAAAGGGTGAGTGACCCCAAACCCGGATAATGAGACACAAAAAGTTAATGAAATCAAAAGCACAATCTTTCAGTGCAGGTGGAGGAACATGCTGACACAGCTGGAGAGAATCATGTAATACAGTGAATTCTTTGGTGAGTGTCAGAGGTCACATCCATATGGAGATTGAAGTCCCCTGGAATAAGTAGCATAGGTGACCTTAAATCAGACACAAGCACGGAGACTTTTCCAAGGAACAAAGCATTAAGTCTGAATGATCGATGAATCAAAACCGCTGAGACCAAAGCAGATGGTGTATATGGGGGAGGGAAGAGCGGAAAAGTTGACACAAATGAAAAGAAAGGTGGATGAAAAGTGACCGGGAAGAAAACCAAATTCAAACATGAGGCTCTCTACCTGCTACAGTGCTATGCTGAAGGTAATCAATAAGGACTGCCTTTCAGCCAGGCAGTAACATTCATCCTGGTTCAATCACAAATATCACCTGTACAAATGAAATCTATAAGCATAAAACTTCATGAAGCACCTCGAAGCAAAGTGTTGCTAATCATTTCCTGCAGGAAACTTTCTGCTGTCTGGCTATCTAAGGTGAGGAAGAGAGGAAAATACAAGGGCAAGATTTGGTTTTCCATCATAACTTGTAGCAAATGAGCAACATTATGCTCTGTAATACAGAAGTATTTCCCACGTGTCCCATTAACATTCAGTTTTGCTATTACACACAGTCCACTCTCTCATTTATTCCTTCCTTCACAAATACATCATGAAAGATAGGGAAAAAGAATCAAAATAGTTCCCTAGAGATATTTCTGCTTGCCTGAAGAAAGCAGGTACACACAGATCCATATAGGCCAGGCTTATGGTTATTCACCAGTTTGTAAGCAAAAATTAGATTTTCTGGCCCATTTGTGAGAGCTGATGGCCTTTAAAACCAGGGTCACTTTTGCCATAGGAAAGCAAATGTAGCATATCTGGGACTGCAAATTGGGAAGGACTATCCCATCCACATCCATAACTAGCTCTTCATGGATGGCAGAAGCCATTCTGACCAAGACGTCACCAACACAGGTGAGGTCACTGTCCCCAGCACCCTGCTGCCATTTGCAGCTGCTCAACATGCCCAGACTCAGTACTGCACTTGTACAGCTTGTTACTTCACATCTATGGCATGTCAGAAGTTCATTTAACATCATCATAAACTTTAAGAAAGGAGAAAAGAAACAAAAAATCTTAAGTTTGTCTCGTGCACGCAATAAAATGTTTTGAGGATTAGGCCTTGTGCCCTTCCGATTATTCCTGCATCACCTAAAATATCAAATGACCATGTGGGGCTTAGCTGTGAGAAACAAATGTTTGTAATCTACTAAATATCAGATGTATTTTTAACCCAGTTCAAGGTCATTCATCAAAGAATGATTTTTTTTTTTTTTAAATAATATAAACCAGCAATTGTCATCCGAGTCATTGGGGTCTGCAGATTGAGTAAATGGCAGTTGCCAGAAAACAAAGTAGGTTTTGGGAAAGAAGAATTTTCTTCATTTCGAGTGAAAACAGGATCTTTATTCTGATGTCTAAATATAATGGGTAAAACTGAGGAGGGCAACCAAGGAAACTTGTACTGTTTCAGTACTCAAACCAGCTCATATTTACAAGGTACAAAGAACTCCTGCTTTTCTGTTTTTTATTTGTTTAATGCAAAGGTGCATTTCCCTCCTTAAATGAAATTACTTCTATGTGACTGTAAAGCAATAGGACTGTGCCTGAATTTGGCAGTTAGAGGTAGTAAATGAATAATTATTCATTAGTTAACCCTCAATTGAAAATCTTCGCAAGAAAGATTCAGACATAACTGTTTTCATTAAATAGTACAGTTTACGAAAGTTTTTCTGGTTGTCCTCTTAATGTTAAAGACTGACTTTGGCCGTGAAACTCATTTTCCATTAACTGCTATGTGTTTATTAAAATCATTCAGCAGTGCTTGTTGCTACTAGAAAAATGGTCTTCTACGAAAAACAGGATCAGTGGATAATTTGTGAATGATACATTTCATTGCTGAAGTGAGATGAAATTTTCATGCGATTAGCAAGTCAGGTAAATGGAATTTCGAGGAACGTTACAAGCAATCAGATCAGTTAATGCACTGGGCATCAGGCCAGCAGCTCCTCAGCTGGGCTTTAATCCCTAGAAAAGCCCCTATGTCTTGATCACCACTGATTAATTATTTTCAGAGTTTGCCTCATATTCTATCAGGTTTTATATACCTGTAATTGTTATCTTGGGTTTATTCCAATGGAATGAACAAGGAAAGCACTGCAGAAGCCCAACTATAAGATCCAGCTGCCAGCTAAGCAATAACAGGGCATAAAACTAAATTGCAGAAATGCATTTTTAATTCTGAGTGGCATGGGAACTTTTAAATGGTTTCACTATGTGTAGACTGTACCCAGCCTGGATGGACAGCTATTTGAACTCAAGATATTTTAACCATTGTATCCACCAATGCAAGACATAAGTGAGGTTTCCAGAATGTCAGACTTTTTCCAGCCAGTATTACTGAATAAAGTGGTTTTTCTTACATGGAAAAATAACCCAGCAGAGTGCCCACCATTTTATGCTACACTGTAAGAGTGAAAGAGACAACAAAAAACTATAGTCTCAGTCAAATAAAATGAGAATCAGAACCTGACAACCATTTCCCATAGGCCCACATTATAACACACGACCCTGACTTTTACAATTAACATTAAAATAATAATTAAAAAGAAGGTCAAAATTCAGAAGTTGTGAGCATCCGTATATTTCCTATTTCATACTGACGGCCTTTCAAAACTTTACCATTAATACTTCTTTTTCTTTTCAAAGTTCTACAGAACCTTGGTGCAAATCTAAACTTTTGACATGCGCTTTGCAGGCTGTAGTCCAAGAAAACCCCAGAGAGGTGGAGTTCAGAGAGCCATAGCTGGACATCTGTTTAATACCTTGGTGCATGCACAAATGGATGCTGTCCTAACACACATCCTATGCTGAGCTTTCATTTTATTTCCTCCATATTATTTATATTATTAACACTATGATCTCATGCAGCAAGTAGCAGTAGGTATACTGCTTATTCTACTCAAAGTTGGCTTTTTTTCATTTGGTAACTAGCAACAATAAAGATATTACACTCAGGATTACAATGTAAGTTGCTATGAAAAAGCTATATGAATTAGTAAAAACAGAGTGTTAACATATTGTTCTCAGAAATGGAAAAACTAGAGGTAAAGATATTCTTTTCCTGTTCCACGCATCCCCTCCCAAGCACCTGAGAATCCAGTCCTTCCATTCTTATAAAAATGGCCAGTCTTTGACAATCGTTAGGTAGATTTTCCAGTTTAATTAAGCCATTCATCTTAAAGTGAAAAATAAAACTCAAAAAATGGCACAGAAGCCACTGCATCCTGTAACTTGTACAAAAGGAACAGGCTGCAGAGTAATATTAGAAGTCTCCTTCCACACCATGTCTTAGTTTGACAGAAAGAGACTATAACTCTGGGAGAAAGTCTGGCAGTTTAATCCTTGAATCGTATTCGAGCCTCACTGTCACCGCTCACAGGACTAAGAAGGCTCTTGACTCTCACAGATTGTTGTGTTTGGAAGAGCTTTATCTACCACAACACCAAAATTTGCTCGCTGATAACTGAGCACATTCATTTTGTGATGTAGCATCTGCAATAACAACAGCTTCCTACATCTGTATGTAGCAAGATCAGTCACTGGCTTAGTCCCAGGACACTTGGAGGAGCATATCTGGATTGGAGGCTCAAAGAAGGTAGAACTGAAGGGGAAGTCTCAGATTCCCAAGAGCTTTTAGATGTCCGGTTTCTACACTGGCAAGGAAATTTGTTTTTTGTCAAGGGAAATGAGACATTTAAATAACAGGAAGACACTTGGATATCTTTCTCCACCTTGGCCAAAAAAAACCACTACGTCACTCAGAAAAGAAGACAGAAGAGAGGGATTGCCCTGTTTAGCAGAAACACTTGTCACAACCAGGCAGGCCACAGAAACAATGTAGTGAAATTGTGTTTCTAAAGTATCCCAGTTAGTTTGTCACATTTGACAAACTTTTATTTTAACCAGAAAACAACAGGCTTCCTCACCTGGTGAATTTTCCCTTGGCCCTAATGAGACTATCAGCAAATACAGAGATGAATTAGAACAGTCATTAAGGAGGCAGAACATAAAAAATGAGCCACAGAAAAGGTCAAAGCAACAAGGGCAAATGGAGAAGAACATGTGCCCTGCCACAACCACTGCAGATATGAAGGAAACAACCAGGGGAGAGAAGCAGATGTTCCTGTGAAAGCTGTGCAAATTTGATGGCTGCTTTCAAGGATAACGGAGCAGCCATAGGCGGCAGGAAAGGGCAGGCCATTATCGTACACAATGCTGGGTAGACTCCCCCAAGAGCCATTGACTTTAACACCAATGCTCTACCATCTCCCCTGTCTGAATAAGATTAAAGGTGACCTGGTACAGTTGTCATTAATTCCACTTCTTTCCATGGTACTCTAATTAAAACGGTTGGGTTTTTCCTCTTGCATCGCATTACAAAGGGGAAACTTTAATGTTTCTTCTGTTCTTCAAAAAAAAAGTCAAATCAACAGTTATAGTGCTTATTTTTCTTAACTTTGAAAATTGGTGATGACTTTAATTAGAAAAGTGTTTGGCTTTTCTAGATCTTAAAGGATTCACTACCTTACTGGCAAGATAAATTGTCAGAACGTTAACTGACTTTGAAAAATCTATGGACATTGTCAGATCATTTAAGGTGTCCTTCTGGTACTTCCTTTAACTCAGGTGTCCCACTGGGGACAAGGTGGGAGGGACCAACAGGCATTGCTCATGATAGCTGTTCTACAGAGCAGTAACAGCTCCATAAAGGCAGATTCCTCTGCAAGAGCTCTTGCTTGAAGGTCCTGGGAGCTCAAGAAATCATCAGTTTAATCTGTGATAAATCACAGTAGCAGGAATCAGCAATGACTGCATTAATGCCACTGTCATTAATGACCAGTGAAGTCCTTCGTAGTCTATACAACACACTTGCACACTTTCTGGGTAGGCCATGGAAAAAGACTTTTGCTCACAACTGTTGAACTCCTGTCGCTTTCAGAGCTTTCCAGGACACTGTGTGTGGTTGGAGAACCTCCCTCACATTGTTCTTTGGCTGGCCTCCCCTTTAAACATTAAATACTGTACAGCCTCCCTCTACTGACATCCCTCCAGTGCCCACACCACAGGATTCAAATCTGACAGCATCACTGCTGCTCAGCAGGTAGTTCTCAGCAGCAGAAAACCTGGCCAGAATCACATTAATCCTATCCAGCCAACTCAACACAAAAAAACAGCAGAAATTGTCTCCTCTCTAGGTAGGAGGGAAGGAGACAGCCAGAAAGAAAACCACAGCAACAGCAGTTTTTCTGAGGTGGATATGTGTTTACTAACAACCCTGAGATCTCCAACTAATTTCACACCAACCACCCATCTGATGGCACTTCCAGGCACTACCAAGCAAACCTACATTAGAAACAATGACCTTGAGGTGGAAGGCTCTGTATCTCATTATTAATCCATTGAGAGGCTTCCTGCTCTCCTATGATTGCATCTTGTAATTATTTACAAGTGCCTCTTTAGAGCACAAGAAATTACAAGACTTTCTTCATAGTGACTATACACCTTTGGAGCATGCACACCTGACCATTCAAGATTAAGCAACACAATCAATGTATTTGTTCCTGCACTGCCACTTCCATGAAACGAACTCAACCGTCAGCACACTGACACTCCTAGTTAGTCCAATTTAACTCTAAGCTGGTCAACACAACATTTAAGCAAAATAATTCACACACATGGACTGCTATACTGTAACTTCTTCAATGAAACTCTGAATTTTGTAGTGTAAAAAAATACCTACATTTCTGCATTACTAAAAATCTGAGTTTTGCTTTAAAAATATTACAAAATTTTAGTGTTAGGCAACAGGCATGGCATTATTCAGCAGAAAAATGCTGACAAAGAAATGCCTTTTCAAATGTCTTTTTGTCACTTTATATATGATTTATTGCCTACAAGCTTCCTGTTTAAATACTTCTAATCAAGTCATTTACTTTTTACTCATGTATTACAAAAGAAGAAATTTTAACCGAGGTCTCCAAGAAGTTGCTTCTGAGACTGTAAAAAATGGCAATAGAGAAGGCAAGGCAAATTATCCTTTCATTTTTGGGCAAAGGTTAACAGAGATGCAAAAAAAGGAGGAAGATTTAAAAGATTCCAGAGCAAGTATAAAATAGTCATTGGGTTTAAAACAATAAAATACAGTGAAAGATACATTCTGCTGTGAATCACTGGCTGTAATAAGGAAGGATAGACCTAGGACAGATATTTTTATTCATTGTGAAATTGGTGGCAAATAGCCTGAGGTTATCATAAATATGTACACTTTGGAAGTGGCATTAGCTGAGAAGGTATCTATCTTCAACAACATAACCCCAAAACAGTTCACTTATAAACAGGAAAGCAAGGTTTCCACTCAAATGTTTCAAGCACCCTGTGCTCCAAGAAGCTGAAAAATAATGACCTATCTTTAATCACAACTCCAAACTGCATAGCAAGCTTGACCAATGAGCTGCCAGTCAACACATTGAGTAGTTACAAGTTACACAAAGTGTTGGTTTAGAAAGTTTAGACCTTCAGATATGACCTTCAAAAATATCTGATCTCTCACTTAAAATATCTTGCTTTTACTAAAGGAAATTTGCCACGTTAAGTTCACTAGAAAAGCAGGGAAGCACCAGAAAATACATTCATTTGTAGCTCTTACAGATCCTAGGTGTGGGGTGGCCAAATGACACATTTCAGCATCACCTTTTCCTCAGGGACTATTTTAACTCTAACACACCCTAGAGACAAGACCTGTACAACTGAACCACCACAATGATATAGACAAATGTGATACTCCGAGCACCATGACAAGTCCAAGAGAAATATAACCACAAGAGAGACCCTGAGCCACACGTTCTGCACTGGTAAGGGGTGGGACACTCATACAAATGTGTGATAGTTCTCAAGGACTTCCTGCTGCTTCTCCACAGAGCCCACTCAAGCCATAATGTACTGTTTTGATGATTCCAGCTGGCAGAATGGGAATTTCTCAGGGGAAAAGCTCAGAGAATTTGAGTCTGGCTTCCAAACTGACTGCAAAAGGACTCAATCACTGTATTTAGTATTAATTTCACTCCCTTCCTAAGCTTTAGGGGGTACCTTAAATACCAATAGGAAAAATCTCAGTCCACCAACGCTCTCTTAGCTACAAAGGCTGCCCTTTTTCCCTCCTCTTGAAATCTGTTCAGACCGTGAGCTGGGGTGGGTTTGTTTCCAAGGTGCCCTGGCTTCACATTCATGCTTTAACACAGGTGAGGCACTGAGAGCACTCAATGGCCACCTATAGGTAACTTTTACAATAAAATTAACAACGTGGTGTGTCAAAAGCAGAACTCAGCTACCCTCCTACTGAGAACTATTCCATTTTCCAGTTTGTACTCATTAAATTTTGCTAACTATTAGACATGAAATCAGATATGTTATTTGGCAACAAACTTGACAGTTACTTTCATTGGACTAGAAAAAAAAAGCATCATTTATCTCCTGCAGGATAGCATTTTGTATTCTGAAATGAAAAGGTACATTCTCTCTAAAATCATAACATTTTTTCCTCTCATTTATTTATTTTTAATCATTAACATATTATTAGGAACTTTGGCAATATATAGTTATCTTTAAAAAAAATACATTGACATTGAGTAAGAGAGAATAATTTCTATTTCTTTTAATGTTCCTGTCAGTTTAAAACAAGAGAGATTTTTTTAAATGAATTTTTTATACATTCATCAAATTTCAGTAAAAATTCCAGTAGAGGAAAAGACTGTTAATCTAGATTCCATAAAGCATGAAAATACTACAGTGAAAAAAAAAAAGACATATCTGGGCATGAAATACCTTGTCAAAATCAGAATTACCTTATTTAAAAGGATTTCTCACACATCCTTCCTAACGTTAGCAAGAACAGTTTTAGGACTGATCACAAGTCACTGTTTAAAGACCGGGTAAGTTTCAGATGAGAGGTGGATAGCAATTATTGGGATGATATAATAGAGATTCAATGTGATGCCAGTCCAACATATTATCCTTTGTCAGCTTTTTAGCAATTTTAAGCATTTGGATAGAGGTGGACAGTTTACATTTCAAGGCACACAGACAATATATGGAGGCTTAAAAGTAGAAAACATCTTTGTTTGCAAGATCCTGTAAATGGCTTGCCCAGATAACTTCACACTACAAAGCTGATGCTTTTACTGATTCTGAATAGGGACTCTCTCTCAGCTGCCACCTCAGACCATGGAACAACACAGAAAGCACCAAATTAAAATCTTTAAATAAAAGCCTGCGGCAGGTAATGACCATTTTCCAGGTACAGACAGAGAGAAAACACATAGTCTATCTTCTTTTAGTAAGCAATCAGTTCTTGGGTGTAAAAGTAACTACACTGTGGCTTATGTCTTATCTTCAGCAGTACTGAACCAAGGCAGGCAATTAGGTAAAATGAGGATGGACTCAGTGAAACAATTTTTTTATTTGTTTACTATACAGTATCAACTAATAGAGACTCCACAGAAACAAAATCCCTTCCTGGAGGTCTTTGCTTTGCTCGTAACTCATTACCCTAGAGACAAGAGATATCACTGATGCTATTTTAATCCACTAAGCTGCCGCTGCTCAGCTATATGGCAAGTCTTATAAAACTCTGCTGTGTACAAAGCAAAATCTTCTCTCTCCTGGCAAGATGACCTTGAACTTGAAGGTTTGAATCTATAGCAAGACAGACTATGGCAAAATGACTGGTTGTAATAGCAGCACAGGATGCCTTGTGTTTTCAAATTTTAGGTTTTGCTGTACTGTACTAATGCACAACCAGCAGCCCTTGTCACCAATAATTACTATCCCACTGCAACTACACAAAAATACTTGCCAATTAACTAATTTCAATTTGACAGTTTCGGAAAGGGAAGAGGAGAAATATTGACGTCTCAAAACCACAGTCAGCAGCTGACACACATCTTCTTTTGTCTGAAGGAGCTGCTGTCAAACAAATTGCTTAGAAAGGTATTTGAGGTAGTTCCTATAGAATATAGCAAGGATGCAATGCAGAGGCTTCTGCAAGTACTAATTCCTGGGGTACTATTAAATTGATACTAAGGAAAAATACTCCTTGGTGGCAAGATATGACAACTTGAGAAAAATAGTATTTATAGATGGCCAGTATTTTAAAGATTGAGAGAATTTTTATAACTGCAGTTGCCTCTAAAAAATAAAGCAAATCTTGACATTTTCAGCAATATACACTAAATATTTAATAAGGGGTCCTGTGTTAGGTTACTGAACTAATATGCTGCTCCAGTAAGCCTCTAAATACGTATAGTTAAACACTACCTAGTTTATTTTAATTATTTAACACAGAGACTGAAGCAGGTTAATGTGACCCAGTGGACTTGTTTATGTTGAAAACTATTGCCTCTCCTTACTCAAAAATCTGCATGCTGAGCTGCATCACAGCACCAAGTTACAAGGGAGCAATAAGGAATACAGGTTTACAGCTGCTTGCTAACGTCCAAATGATAGCATTTATACCAGGGCAGTGACTGCAGGATGGCACGGGTAATAAAAAAAATTCAGGCCCACTGACTTTGTTGACATCACTGTAAAAACTAATACAAGTAAGCTAGACACACAGTTGAGTACACCCTTGATGACTGGGTTTTTTTCTAGTTTCCAAAATTTAGTTTTAGAAATTCAAAAATCCCCATCATTCACAACTCAGCTCACAAATCATAATTGCTATTTATCCCTCTCTCTTCAGACCATGGATGACATGTCACTTGGATCTTCAGCCTTTTCCTCTGGCTAAGAGAGAGGAGAAAGCAGCCTTCACTAAGCTACTGAAGACATTGAAGAAAACCAAAGCACTTCAAAACCCCAAAGGATAGTTACTAAACAACAGGGGAAGAAAGCTGCTTTTAAAATCTTCCACATCCAAAAAAAAAAAAAAAAAGAGAGAAATAAGGCCTACCAGGGGAGAGGGAATAATACAGTTTTAAGCAATAACAGCTAAGGGCCAGTATTTCACCAGGATATCTCTTCCTTAAAAGACTAAAGTCTAGTCTGGCATAAATGAAAAAGGGCTTGATTTCATTTTTAATGGGTACCTGTTTGTCAAAAGAATTCTTGATCAAAAACATTTGTTTTTGTTTGTCCTCAGGAGTGCAAGTACAGGGTGAAGCTTATGTTCCATGGGATGAAACTTATGTTCCATGAAACAAAAACCCAGAAGTCTCACGTGCAGCATGATATGCCAACAAAAAATACAGTTTAGTTTTTCAACATCTGACTATTTCAGAGCAATGTTCAGAGTCAGCATTTTGACTCTACAAACTGGTATTTATACAAGAAGTGTTAACACCTAACGAAAAAGCCACTGAGAGCAGAAGTCAAGAGACTCTTAGAGGATCAGTTGGCATAAAGAAGGATTTCGAGTTCACTTTGCTAGTGGTGTTAGATGAATTCAGAAAGGAACAAATAATGGAAATTTTTCACGTGTTTCCTAGAAACAAAGACTCTGCTGTGCTAGAGCAATCCTATCAGCAGATCCATGCATAAACACAGCTTTGCATTGCTCTATCATTGGAAATCTAGTGACCTAAAACTTAAAAATCCTGCCCAAAGGCATCATAAACACTGGTATTTCAGCTTCTAAAGAGACCAGCACCAAGGCCCCAACCCTTTACCGTCAGTCTTTCTCACCACCACCACCGCCGCCGCCTTCTTTACGGGTATAAATAAAAGATGACCATGACTGTGCTTTGCCCAAGTGAAAGATGCGGCCTTTTTAAACACCCCCTAGAGCCAGGTGCCTGAATATTGGATTTATAATATTTAAATAGTTGGGATTTGTGTTGTGGTGCTTTGCCTTCTAGAAAAACAAAACTTCATGAAAATTAGTGATCTCTTAATAAAAAAAACCCCTGAGTTTCAAACAAACTTCAAACTTGAAGTAAAACAATTCCAAACCCTCCAAATAAGACCAACATCGCCTTCAATCACCCAAAATCTCAGTACTGGGGAAATCAGAAGGCCAGAAAAAAAAAAAAAAAGAGGGAAACTTATATGTACAAAATGAATTTTTTAAAATATTTGGTGATTCGAACGTTTTATCTCAGAATGAACCCAGGAGATACCAGAGTCTTTTTTTACCTCCAGTCCTGAGCAAAAATAGCACACTTAAGTCTTCATTTTGTTGGCTTATTTTTCTTTTTCTGCAGGATTTTCATTACTGCTTTCCTTTAAAGCTCTCCCAAGACTCAGCTATGTGCCCAGAGAGCTTTCAAAGCAAAAGAGCTTACTTGCCTGGCATCTCTTTCCAGCCTCTCTTAGCTCTAATTACAAGATAATGATTAAAGAGACAAATGAGTTTTATCATTGCATCTTTGGCCTTTTGGAAAGAAAGAGAAAAAAACCCTAAAACAAAAATCAGTAGAGCTTCCAATCTCAGGTAAACTGTTGAAGTCAGCAACTTGTCCTGGAATGGGGGGAAGAAAAGATGAAATCCAATTTAAAAAAATTCACTACAAAGCTCACATGCCTTGTGGCAGTCTTGCTTGAGTACAAAGCTGTGCAGCATGCAGGTGACATAATTAGGTCACTGGGGGCAAGGCTTCTTGGAACTATTACATAAAGGAATCCATATAATTTCTCAAATTAGGCTTCCTCTAGGTTTCAAGGAAGTTCAAAACGGTGACTCTGCAAGCAATCTGGTATAAGTCCTTCCTGGCAACACCTAGCACTGGTTACATGATGTGGCTACTGGAATAGTTCCTTTCCACCATTATTCCACTCTCAGCTAGCAATCACTTATGGAGTCCTGTTAAATACATTTTATAACTTCAGCACTGAATATGAAACAGGATTAAAGAGATGCAATATCCAAGCTGCCACTGCTGTTTCCCTGTCACTTGAGAATGGCAATGGTTGTGCTGGGAGAGATGGACCCCAGTGCTGGGATCATGGTGCACACTGACACGTTAGCTATGGCTTGCAGTCACAAGCAGCCACCCAGGTATGCCTTCACTGGATTTTTCAAGTTAATGGGATACCTGCTCCTCTGTCGCTGCAGGAGAGATGGGACTGCCCCACAATCTACAAAGTGGCCCATTTCACAGCAGTAACACCATGAAAACCAATACTCAAATAATCATCACCTTCTTGAATCAAAATAAAACAACTTTTCTGACAAATCCCATTAAAGAGGTGATCACCTCTTCTTGAGGTGACTATAAGAAATAATCCCTCATTGATTGTGATGTCCCACTAAATTGTGCCTGTGACAACACGTCTGTTTTCTGTTCCCATCCCACATCACTGCCACAGCTTCCATTCTCATCTGCTCCACAGTGCTCAGGCATCTTTTGTGCCTCTTAACTACAAGGCAAGTGCTGGTTTCAGCGTAGAGGTGTATTAATCAGCAAGCTGCCAGGACACAAAGGACAGGTAAAACTCAATTTCACTGTAGCTTTTTCTTAGTGGGGGCAATAATGTAGCTCACTCTTCGTCTTCTTCCAATTCCTAGAAACCCTACCATGTTTAAGATCTTCATTTGGTTGGATTCGACCCAGCAGTTTCAAAAAAATTAGAGTCAGTGACAGAGGGACTGTAAAGTTACTCATGTGTTGCTCCTTCACAATGCCCACATGGTTCTCATTTGGGGGAGTACAGTGAATTAAACAACTTCTCTGAACACAGGAAGACCCAGCCATCTCTTATTCTCTACAACAGTCCCACTTCCATTTACTCTGAAGAATTTCCTCATTAATTCAAAACATGCTGAACTGTTGGATTGACAAGTATCACAATACACAAGAGCAAATGGAAATGGAACAGCCTGACTAAAGAGAAGGAAGAAACAACTTGCTCAGGACAAAAACAAAAGCACAGTTCTTGCCAACTGTAGCCAATCCCAATACTTGGAACAAGACATCAACAAAGGGATCTACTTAACAGCAGCCTTTTTACAAAACTATTGCAACTACATAAATCATCTCTTGATTATACTCTATCATTTCCTAATGAACCTACAGGAGAGAATCCCTGTACACATCTATGCTGCTATGCCTTTAAAACTTCAGACTTCCTCTTAAATACCCCAGTTTCACAGGGATTATTTCATGTATCTGGTGGCTAGAGATGTTCTGTCCTCTATGTGCATCTTCCATCATCTGTTACCTGGGGCACACACACCACCAGTCCCGAAGGGTCAGTGACTGAGCTAGATTAATAATGCTAACCAGTTACCTTCATCGAATGACACAATTAACCCTAAGTAACAGATGTCTTTGTTTCTAAAAAATCCTCCTTCAAAGCGATTTTTCCTTTAAGCCAACCAGATAAATTACAGCTAGAACAGTCCCATAAGTCAAACAGCCCCAATTTCCAGGGCGCAGCACCAGATAATGCATTCAGCCAGTGCACATACATGACTTGTGCTGATAAGTTTCAAACAGGTTTGTGCCACTGTATCTGCAAGCAAGTTCAGGAGGAGGTGAACAAGTAGCCAAAATCTTGTTTAATTCCAAGATTAAGGGACATAACAGAAGTCAAGCCTGTACTAGCTCCAAGCCTGCATTTTCCCCCACATAATAATTTTCCTTATTTTGTTATCTCCATATTCTAGCCTACCACCATCACTAAGACCTGTGCATGGGATTAAGTCTCTTCTACCTACCCAAAAGGATCTTCTGTGGAATTACTGTTAGCAATGCAGTCACTGGGTGTCACTGCTACAGCATTTAAAGGCCCTGCTGCTCTGGGAAATAGTCTGTGTTTTAGTCTATTTCCTGCTTGCATCAAACAGCACTCTTTATTCTGCCCATTTAATGCCATATTCAGTCCCTAGTAAATACAAATATTTCCTCTTAAACTTAGAACCACCTCCAAAGAAAGCAGGTGTGATATTTTCAGAAATACATCTTATTGTCATTTCAGCCGGAGTCTTTCATGGTCGGGAACAACTGAAAAACTATGTATCAACTCTCAATATTTGGTTGCAAGAGACAAGAAGTCAAAAATAAAAAAGCTCTAGTTCCACAGACTGAAAACCATACTCTACCTAGATACTCAAAAATGTCACCATGATTAAAATTTTAGGGGTTTTGGGACTGACTTATATTGCAGAGAGAACCTTAACTGTACAAATCCCTTTTCTCTTACTGCACACACTCAGCCCACAAATAGCTGAAAAATACAGCACTGACACTAAGGTGAACTGCCCACACTTTCATCCTAGTGGATTGTTAGCCTGAGAGGTGAGCTGGATCCTATTTAAATGCTGGCACACATATAAAGTATTGTAGGTCCAAGCACCCAGCATAAAATCATGACATTTAGTTAAGAAATACGTTATGTTATAAAGGCATAATATTATGCAAGATGTTGTTACAAATTTAAAGTAGCATAACATAAATTTTAAATATATTCAGAAATTTAGGTACTATTTCAAGTATCATGAGGAATATGGGATTGCTCAAGGTCAAATCTAATTACAAAGCCTGCTAAGATGTGGATCATTTTTTCAGTGGTGAGAAATTAAATTATTTGTCTGCACTATCTGGCAGTAAATACCTGGCTGTTTTAATTGCTGTTGGCATAGCCTAATAAAAATGGGAAGGGAAATGCTCAGTTTCAGCTCCCTTTCCAGTTCAAGTTCTGCCTGATGTTCAGCGAGCTGAGCTGGTCCATTGCTGCAGTCTGACAATTCTGGGTTCACGGGCACATCACCTACTCCCTGGCTGGGTCAGCCCCCTGGCTCTTTGAAGAGCTGGGACAGCAACACATATCCTTGAACACTGTGAGAAGAGGAAACTGAAGACCAAGCTGTGCCTCTCCTGGATACAAAGAGGAAAACAACAGAAGATTAAGTAGGGAGAAAGCCACGAGAAAGCTGGGAGGATATATTCCAACTTGGTCAACCCCACTACTGACAAAAATAAAGCACTACAAGGATGCGTTCTGCTGCTGCCATCCAGTGGGGAGAGTGAGTAGAAAGCACGAGTAAAGATCGACGGCTACCAAGGGCTGAGCCTGGGTCACTCTCAGATTGATGTTTATTCCACACCTTGTTGTTACTGACAAAAGTTTTCAGAGAAAATAAAACAAAACAGATGCTGAATAAGAAACTATTGTAACAACACCTTCTGTGCAAGGACAAAAGAGACACTCTGATGCTCCAGGTCGCTGCTGGTGCTGCCTCAGAAATCACTCTGTGGACTTAAACTGCTTCAATCCTGCAGCTGTTTAGCCTTTTAAGATGCTTGAGATGACAAAGGGATGGTTACACAGAGTACTGTAATACAAAGGGATCTCAAATTACATCATCACAAATCTACATATTTCACTGCAGTTAAAATGGAAATCCAGCAGCCACCTTACAGACACACATTTGAAAAATCCTACTGGCTGCTAATCTGCAGTGATAGATACATAGTATCTTGTTAAATTTGGCTTTAGAAGCCTTCATCTGCCTTGTTTCAGAACTTGAGAGCTCAGGATATAGATGTGTAGGGCAAAATGAGACTCACACTCTGCTATCTACTTAGCATTCCCTCATAGATAACAGAAGGCCTCAGACCTGGTAAATGATAGCATAACATTTTCATTATCAACATCATTATTTGTGAATGATGAAGCAGAAGCAGTGACAACAATTTAAAGCAACTCAAATTGTCAGGGTACAGGCTCCAGAGCAATTTATGAAGAAGATAAATTTCTGGTGCTAATAGGACTCTACAGCAAGACATGAATAGGCAAGAACTCTAGAAAATCAAGAACAGGAGGGAAACAGGGGGACGTGGACTGACTTGGGACTAGGAGAGAGGAAAAAACAAACCTTTCCTCAGCAGTCCAGCTGCACAATCAGCACTTTGCTTTTCGAGATGCTGCTGAGACTGTCTCTTGCTCCTTTATGTCCTTATTTTTCATATCTTTATAATACTTCCTGTAAAATTACTACAGGCAACCTTATAAAAATCATCATTTAATCCCAGCATCAAATATCACTGCAGAGAGCTCTCCCAAACAGCAGCAGTGGTAGTAGTAGTGGGATGAAGCTTTCTTTTTGGCGCATGGGAGGAAGTTGGCAAACTGTGGCCCAATAAACACTGTTTACCAGTACTGACATTCAACTACACCATCAGCAGAATGGAAGAAACATAATTCACATTTCATCCATTTTGACAACCGAGGACTTATCCACATCAGCTTAACTCTTTGACTATTTTGGGAATTGTATAGCAGCTGGAGAAACTGAGACACTTTAACGTCCTCGTACAGTTCACCTTCCTGAAAAGTGTGGTTACAAACAGAACCTCTTTACTCTCCAGCAAGTCTTAGGTGCTATAAATAATATTCTACTGGGGTCGCGGACAAAACTTAGAGCTGCCCTCTGATTACTTACTATACATTGCACCAGGCACCAAGTCATCTCTCTACAGAGAATCTGCAAGTGTATCTACCCTTATTTTTGTGCCATATGTTCACTTCAGCTCTGGCTGAGCAAGACAACCAGCCCAGGACCCTCTCACTGCTTAATTTCACAAGGATTAATTTAAGATAGCTATGTTTTGTCAATAAACAGATGTCCGTGATTTGCCTCTGTACCAAAACACAAAAAGCTCATTCACCTTTTAAAAAAAAATAACCATAGCATTAAAATTAACTGTTAATTTGCACTCCCATACAAACATTGCACAGACAAAACTTGCATAGGACACAACATGAAGAATAATCTCAGCCTTTGTGCATTTCCATCAGGTTATTACTTAACTATGTTCTAAACTTTAATGCTTATTTGGATACAGGACAGCAGAATTAACTGAAAATGCACAATACATTATTCAATCTCTGATTCTAGTCAAGAGGGTATGTAATCATTAGCATAAACCTATTTATCTCCCTCTCATTTCATCATCCAGTAATTTAAATGACATATTTTAATTTCAATTGGTTTATCAATTGCTCAACGACATCATGAGATCCTGTCTCCAATGAAAGTGATTTCCGCCTTTCTTCTTCCTTGAAGACTGTCATGCCCTCTTCACTCTACCAATCAGCCTGACTTTATCTTTCTCTCACAGAGCAGACAGCTTCAGTCATCAGATTTATGCAAAAAATAACAAGTAGCTCTCATTGCCCCAGAGAGCACTTTGCAGTTGGATATTGTTCTTTCTACACACTCCATTTTATTGAAGCACAGTGTTTATCTTTGCATATTTCATACTGCCTTCTTTTTATATTCATCAGTTCTTTGCTTAATGTTTTATTTACATATGTATGTTATAACATCAATGGCTTTGATTTACAAACAGATATAGAAAAGAAGGTAAAGAGGAAAGAGAGATATTAAAGAAATCCATTATCACAAAATGGAATTAAGATCCAAAATACATATGAATCCACTAGTCTAATTCACTTGTTAAAACACAGGCTTCTAAACACAGCACAACACCCAGATAACTCCACTGATGAGCATCTTTCTGTCATGCTTCTCACTCTGTGTGGTATCTCCAGAATAGATCAAAAGTACCCTTGCTTTCATTTAAGCCTGTAATCTCATTCTTCATCAAAGCAGCCATCCAGGGAACAGCCCGCCAAAGTAGCCTTATTGTTTTGCAGAATCAGAATGTTCCACATCTTGGTTCTGACTTAGGACTTGATTGTATTTTTAAGGTTTCTATCATGCTATTGATATGAAATGACTGTATTATCACTTCATCTGAGACAGAAAGACCCCACTACTCTCCTCCATCTCCACAGGCAAGTGGCAAACCAGTTCTTAGTGAACCTGCAAGGTAAGAGCAGTGGCAATTAGCGATACCCATCCTCTCACTATAACCATCTGCTGAGGCTGCCACAAACCAGACATCTTTCCATTGCTAGGCCATTCAGTCCCCTGACTGAATTCGTCATTTCATAACATGCAGCTTTTTCCTCGGCCAAGGAAAGACCTTGCTAATACTGTTTATTATCTAAACAGATCTCAGACTGAAAGCCCACGTCATACTCCATAAAAAAATATAGTTAGCAAAACTTACTAACTGTAGAAGTAAAGTATTTAGCATTCAATGCAAAATTTTAATAATAATTTTTAAGTGCCCTTTCTTTCCACGGCCTTTTGACCAACTCAGCTAACAGACTCTGGACTAGGAAATACTGGAAATAATATTAGGAAGGACCTTACCAATCACTTGTCACCTTTGACAGGTGTACACCTTTGCTGCAGCCGGCCAGCACGGTGCAATGATGGTATTTAAGCACTGCTCTGTGTTGTTTGCATAACTAATTGCCCAGCCACAAAATCCCAGGCAAGGCAATCTAAATATAACCTCTAGCATTGTTCTGCAACTGAGCTCAATTTGTTCCCAAGACCTGGAAGCACTCACCATACACACATGTGTTTCAGCCCCCCCATCTGTTAAAAGAGAATAATCACACTTCATTCATAAAATATTTCATGTTCTACTGACAAACGCCTTGTATTGCTTTGATTTCAGAGAGTCTGGCTGCCAGAGCAGAGTTGCTCCAGCGTTATGCTATTTATTTAGGCTGAAGCACTTGGGGCAAAATCCCTTCCCTTTTATTGAGAGGCAATACAGAGAGAAGGCTGGACCACCTCTATCCCTCTGGTAAACTGGTCATGCTGCAGCCACAGTTCTTTTTATGCTGTTTTGCCATAGTTCTCACTACAGCTCAAAGAAAAATTGAAACAATATTGCAAAAAACCCTACTCAGGTCTTGGTTCTGATCCAGAATTCAGTTAATCCAAATCCCTTGATACTGGGGAAGGGTCAGAAAAATGCTTTCCATAGTCACTGTTGGATTACATTTGTTCCCCTGGAAGACATCGTGTTTTCAGAGTAAACACTCTTTTCTCTCTAGCTTGGCACAAACTACCATGTGATACAGTCTGATAAAAAGGATGTTTCTTTACATTAGCTCAGCAGACTTATTTGTCAGTTGTAGACTAATTATCTTGGCTCCTTGTTTGGGGACTGTGGCATCCCTTACAGTAAATTGCATTTTGCTGAGGGCGGCAATTTCACTCCATTTCTAAAGAATGTCAACACAAAGTTGTAGCTTTTTTATATTTCAGTAAAAATAGCAAAAACAGCATGGGGAGGGGAAGAAAAATAGCACACCTGCCACAGTATCTCCAAATGAAATGTCAAACTGGTGGTTTTTCTTATGCAGTTCCAACACCAAAAAAAATAAGCAGAAGTCTGATAGTAAAATTCACTCTGCTGTTCTATCCCCATTTCTGAAATCTTGGAAACAGAACAAAATCTGAAATATTATGTCAATACAAGTAAATTATTAAATTCTATTATGAGTGGACACTCCCCAAAACCAGACAGTTCATTTGGACACACAGTCAAGCAAGTGTCAGTCCCAAAATGTAACTTCCAGTGCAATCAGACTTCTTTTTTTTTTTAAACTAAGATGAATTTAGAAACACTGAAAATAAAAACACCAATTATCTTTTAATTCCTCAACGAGACAACAGGCCAACTCCAACAGGGCGCACTTAGAGAATAGTGAGGACCTCTTTCTACATTCAAACTGGTTTAAATGGAAAATTTCAGTTGGTTTAGTTTGAGGGGTTTTGGATCCAATCTGGTCCCTTACAGAGGTCATAGCTCTGAATGAGGGACTTTCATGCTGCTGTTCTCTCCCATTTTGCACTGTTTGTTGCTGAAGGATGCTTCTGCTCTAACCAAGAAGGCTAGTGCCACCTTAGAGCCCTTAAAACCCCTCATCTTGATGTCCTGTTTAGGGGCAGCAGAAAGGAGGAAGGCCAGCATGTCAACTTTTATTTCCTGCTATGTAGAAGGAAATCCTCCAAACAAAAAGTGAGCTACAGAAACAAGGCTGTACTGAGCACAACAGATCTAAGCTTTTTCACCCAACCTTAAAATAAGATGCATAGGAAAGACTATCCTGATATATTTTAATTTTTGCTTTGCAATTACTTACAGTTCTATTTTTGCTATCAGGCATTAACAGCCAAGATGAAACAAAAATCAGCTCCATGCAACATCTAATAATCACCTGTTGACACAACAATGATCTGTTACACACAGATCCTGCCATTCCACCCCAGGAGTACAACACACCTCACCAATTCACAAAAAAATTTGTCTCTGGGTAAAAAAAACAGTAAAATCTATTTATTTCAAAATATTCACTGCATCTCAGGCTGCTACTTTAAGGAAACACGGGTGTAAAACTAATGCAAGAACTGATATCGGAAAGATGAAAACAGTGTAAATAATACTGAGATAAACTGTGTCTCACACTTACCTGGTGATTGTTTGTTAAAACAAAAACATAAAACAAAAGAATCATGACCACCACTGGACTGAAGGCATATGGATGCTGTCCATCAAGGGAAAAAAAAATAAGTAGAAAGAAGAAAAATAAATAAATAAAGCCAGGCCAAACACTAAGCAATAGAAATGTTGATCCTCGAATTTTCCACTCATATCTTCTGTCATTTGCAGGGTATCGTTAACAGATTGCCACCCTGGAAGATAATGAATGTCAGATGTAGCCTCCACTACTGCGCTGATGGATAGCATCTCCAGTCTGATGAGGAGAGATTATCCTGCTGAACCCTACAAGACATCTATAATCTCCTGATTTAGAATCCCTTGTCCTCTACCAGTTGTCACTCTCCTGAAGGAATGCAAGAAAGCTGCCAAACACTGACAAACAGACAGCTGCAGCAAAGGGCTCCCGGCAGCAATCTGGAGGTGCTCTGCCAGCAATACACCTCAACGTTACTTAAAAAAATATCCATCCCTAGATTCTTCCATTATTTAATTAAACATTTTCTGGTTTCCAAGAATAAAAGCTTGCTCAAACATGTCCTTGAAAGCAGCTACATCAATACTGTTGACTTTCAAACTGACACCAAGGGGCAGCCCTCAGGAAGGGGAAAATCCCATGCTTGGCATGAGAGCAGAGCCGAGTCCTTCTTCATGCAATCTGAGTGGAGAAAGCACAAGGGGAGCATGTTTGATGCTACAGTCAAGTACAACAACCAATTTCCTGCTATTAGATCCAGGATATACATTTTATAACCACCTACAGACAAAACCTTAGGCAAATGGAAGCCAGTACCGAGGAGCCTAGCCTGCTTCTGAATCACTCCTTACTTGGTAGCACAGACAAAATTACAAATTAATTCTAAATTGCCAAATCAACAGAAAATACTATCCGCTTTGGTGGACTTTTATTCAAGCCTTTGCAGTCATTTATTTGGGATGAAACTCTCTAGCAGCACAAGGCCTTACAATTACATTAAAATTGGAATTTAAGTTTGGGATAGGCTCTGTGCTGTTATTACAATTAAGGTAATTGTAAGGCTGTGGCAACGCAGCCAATGCAGTAAGCACAGACATGTTGATCAATAGCAGAACAGGCCCTAAAGCAATTTCCATCCCTCAAAATGACAGTGATTTGCAAACACTGAATGATGAATTCTGTAAGAATGACTGGCTTAAGTGTTAATAAAATCATAACTATGAAGTTAACTTTTCTGCTGGGACCAAAAGCCATATGACATATCCACAGCAGGCTGGAAACTAAATCACAGAAGAATCACAAACTCCCACTTCAGCAGGGTCAGGACTTCATCTTAGGCAGGCCTTTTAATCATTTCAGAGCAAGGAATTCAATGCAAGTCCTTTACATTTCAATCTATTGCCTTCATCACTCAAGCATCCATCCTCCCAAGGACTCAGCATGTTGACCTCCACATGAATGCAGAGTAGAGCTCCTGAGTAGAATATGTTCCGCCTTTTTGTTGCATCACTTCACCCAAATTAACACTGCAGACAAGATGCTTTCCATCCTATTTGTGGATTTTCACTTGTCTAATCATTTCTTTCTCCCCACATTAGCACAAGCCTACCTATTTCCACTACAGTAATTTTTATATATTATAAACTCTAAGTTTGGGAGAAGCAGATTAAAAAAAAAAGGAGCAAAGAAGGCTTTCTTGTTTAGAATTTTGGTCAATGACATGTAGAGATTATCATTTATTGCAGATAGCAGCTGTATGAAAAATGATGTTGTCAATGTAAAATTAATAAAACAAAGACAGCATTTTCTAAAGCTTTCCCTGATGGCTTTAAAATAAGGTCACTTTGATATTATGGGAAGGAACTTGGATTCAGCCTCCTGCTATATGGATTGATACACTGGACTTGGCCATTTGTGTGCTAAATGAGATTCCATCTTCTTTTTCTTGCAGAACTCCCCCACTAAGATCTTTTTGAAACAGAACAAAATATGATGCACAAAACCTACACATTCACCATTTCACCTGTAATTTTTTTCCCCCCAGCTCCATGGAATACACAAATATTTTCACATACAATCACATTCCTGAGGGTTAAAGGGCACATTAGTGGAAGACTATACCAGAAACTGTTTTACCATATAAAAGACTAAACCAACACCAAATCATTCCTTACTGCTTACTGGCAACATAGTTGTGCATCCAAACTGAAGTTGTCAAAATCTGTCTTATGTATCAAAAGTTCCCATTGTTATTTAAGGAAAAATAGAAGAAAAGGAAAGTAAAAAGTGTTTCTTCCCCTTTTTTCTTCTCAAAATCAAATATACCAGTAAACTTCACACAGTGAACCCTGCTCATTTTTGTCTTAAATGGAACCTATTGTTCAACCGAATTGCCTTCCCTGCCTTATTACTTGAAGAGATTACACCCAGGGCTGTATATTGTAGCTACCCTATATTTAGAAGCTGGATAATAAAACACATAAATAACACACTGAATAAAACATTAAGACCTAAAAGGAGTTAAATAGAACAAAGGGCTAAAGCTTGTTGTGCACTAACCACATCTGACCCTTTGAAATACAAAGAACTCTTAATTCTGATTAGTAAAATGCACAGTTATGATTTAAACCACGAGAAAGCCAGCGCGGTGCCTGTCTGTGACTGTCTGCTGGAGCACCTTTGGCAGCCTTGCAGGGCCCTCTGGTGGAACTGGGAACCATGCCCGTGGCAGCCCGACAGCACTTCTGGGAAGAATGATGCTCCAATCCAAAAAGAAGGGAAAACAAACCTTATTTTCCCCTTTTTCTTTGAAAGCAGCAATATTTCTACTAAAAAGCTCCATTTTTTCAGTCATACAGCCCCCACTTAAGTAGATGAAGTCCTGGTGCCTGTGTAAGAGAGGAATTTTTGCTCTGACTCCAATGAGTACAAGTTTCTGTCCACAAAGTCCTTAAGGTTGTAAAAACCTGCAATTGACGTAGAACAAGTCAGTCTGCTACCAAAAACCAGATCAAGAGATAATCAAAACCAAAAAAGCATGATCAAAAAGTAATAATCAGTCTGAATTCCAGCTGGCGGTGACATTTCACATTCAGAGTTTTAAAAAAAGCAGACTCAGAGAGTCCTGCAGACCAAAACAATGTCTGATAGATACCTCAGTACATGAACTACTGTTTTGCGCATACAGACGCAACCTTCTTCTGGGATGCTTCCAGTATCATTTATGCCCACCTGCCACTCAGACCCTGGGTCCAGTCCAGCAGCACCATTTATTCATCCGTCAGGTAACTGTGCCATTCATTTCTTCTTCACCCAATGCCTGCTTTACTGACAACACACCCCACACTGACCATCAAGGTTTTTATCTATCAAAGGCTGCTATTCCTCTACCTAATAGAGTGTAATGAGGCATCTACTTTCCCAGTAGTCACTAGATTGGGGGAGTGACATTTTTCCACTCCTCCAGGGTACTGACTTCTCTTTGCTGTTTGGGACATGAAAATGAATGATTAAACATCTAGTTCAACGCATACCTTCTGTACTTTACTGCCTTCAGTGGGTCAGGTTTGCTGTTCATCAAGGGTAGATCTTTGTCTCAGGTCCCTGTACAGACAATACTTGCAACTACCAAATGACAGGAGGTCTGTTTTTTTGTGACAAACAAGTGACTGACCATCCCACTGATAGGTTAGACCAGCACCTTTTCAGAGAGCAACCAGAGAAGGATATCAAAAGAATAGCCAGAGGCATTCTGAAGAGTGCTTTCCTTGAGCCACAGCAAAGACAGAACAGGAGCAGCAGCAAGGAGAGCCTTTGTCTTCTGCATCAAATGCACCACTGCATTATTCACTCAGATTGCTCCTACACAGGCTAAGCCTTCCCATACACATTTCTCTCCCTGTTCAAGCATCAGTCAGAAGAAAACTCATAGAAACCCAGAAAATTATCTCAGGTCCCAGACCAGGTCCTGTTCAACAGTCTACAAAAGAATCATCTTTCACACATGACGGAAATCACCAGTCCTTTGAAAATGAGCTAGGACAGCATTCTGATTGCTGGAGATCCCATCTAAGATGCCAGGCAGCAAATTACAAATTTGCAGTTGGATTAAACCAAGCAAAAATATAGAGTTTACAACAGATCGAGCTGGTGATAATTCCTTTATGAACCCACTTCCCATCCTCTACAGTCATGAATATCGGCTTGCCACAGCCATTTGTGGCAAGATTTTCCCATTCAACCTCTGATAACCCTAAAAATTAAACTGTCTGAAGTGCAACAAGGAAAAAACTTCATTAAAAGAAGTTGTTACTTATTGCTCCAGTTAGCTAAAAGACCGAGCTGTCCCACTGCACTCAAACACAGAGATGTGTGTTAAGCAAGCAAACCACTGCGGCTGCCACTAAAGTCTTCTCTTGAAATCACAAAGAAAAAAGGAAAGGCGAACTGTTTAAGACAATTCAGAGACAAATTTGGACCTCCTAGAAGCTACAGATATTTACTAAATATACAGATTCTGGGCACGTTAATAATACTGAACTTCCCAAAAATCTAGACCCTTCAGCAAGTAGGAGGAGGCCAAAAGCTTTTCAGGAGAGCATCATTACATAAAAATAAAACACTCAAAAAAGTAAAGCTGCACTGGTAATTCATGACAGAAACTACTCAGCTGGCTGTAGCAATTAATGGTCTGCAAATGCAGCCCTCACACGAGGTGACCTGAGGAAGTGTCTTTTCAATGCGTCATCATTTGTGGATCCTGACTTATAGCAGTGAGGTGGAACCAAATCTTTTCTGGTATTATACATATGTTGCTTCACTCAACACAGTATGAAATTGATAGTTATATCCATACCAGTTAGGTACTCCGAGAGCCTGAAATACTGCCCAATTTTAAATAGCTACGGTAAGGCTGGTGCTTACACTTCCTTCACCTATTGTCAGTGTAAGAGATAAACTCTTCAGAAGGGCAATTCAGAGTAACAAAATCACACGAATATTCTGCAAGTGCCTTCTTTACATAGATATACAGAGAGCCTGCTGAAATAATCTGCACAAGAAGCAGCATCAGTGTTCTAAGGATAATGAGAAGGAGCATTTCTCCTCTACCTTTTGCCTAGTTAACTGCCAGTCAAACCAATTGCAGCGTTCAAATGAAAAATAGATTTTGGCCTCCAAGTTGGGCTGAAGATTCATGGTGTTTCAAAGCAATGTCAAGACTGGCTTGCTAGATTGAACACCCTCTTTCTCCACTAACAGTTATTTGAGTGTGGTTAATATTTTGAAGAACAAAAGAATGAACGAGGTCTGTCTTTCACTTTATTACAGTAAAGAGGTCCTTTTTGTCAAGGAGATTGTTCAAACGCATTCTTTTCCACTTTTCAGAAACAGGATGGTTATTGGGTCCTTAAAGATCTAGTCCCCGTTCCGGTCTGAATATTTCAGAGACAGCTGTCAAGTGTCATTCTTTCAGGCACCATCTAACATGACCAAAGTCAATAATTGTCTTTTCCTGGATTAGTGTTCTTAAAAATGGCAGTATTTTGAAAAGTAAAAAAGTCAATCCTCACTTTTGATCTTAAATTCTATTGTCTGCTCTTAGTTAATAAACTTTCTTGGCTTTAGCAAGCAGTTTTTCAAAAGTGACTAGTGATGGCAAGTACATAGCTTCAAATGCACTAGTTTTCAGTAGCAGACACAGCTTGTTCTTAAAAAAACAGCTGCTCTTAAAATATCCCAGGCTAGGCACCTCATGCTTCATAAACAGCATGTACTTCCCACTTCAGTTCATACCTGTCAGGCTACAGCTGCTTGAATTAAGGGACACAGGACAAAGCCTTTGCCAAACCCAAAGTTTGAATCCATCTCCCTAAAGTGCTTCACGACACTTTACTTGAAAAATGTTAAAGTTGCCTGTTGACTGCAAAAATTTTATCATTTCAATTGACATCCAAGAACATGCTAATTTGTATTAAACAAATGAGGTTAATTATTTGCTTTCTGCAAAACAGGATACAGTAAAAGCTCTAAATCATACACTTTCCTGATAGACGAGACTTTGTCTTGTTCACATATCAGAATCCATCACAGATCTGATCACATATTAGAAACTTGATCTAGGTTTTGTATTAAAGAGCAAAAGTAAGATGAGGCTGAGAAACACAGGCCCCTTGAGGAGAGCCCCCCCAAGCCCTTCAGATGCTGTGGGGTGCCCTATGTCAGACACGGGGAGCTGGAGAATCAAAAGCGGGGTGACTATTTAATCTGTTACATGGAATCATAAAGTGCGATGGAGGTCACTTCAGTGCACACACAAGAGAAACTCACGTGTGGGGAAGAACAAGACACCATAGTCTAAGAACATGCAGGAAGGCTAAGGCTCCAGGGATGTGTATTTGAAAAATAGCTCCATAATCTGACCAAACTATTCATCAAGAGCAGAACCCTTCTCCGGTCTACAGAGAAAGCACAGTATGCAGATCTGTTTAAAAACTGAGCAGTCTGATGTTTTACAGTACCTCTTTGATACAGGTGGGAGAATTCTTGGTGTCAATTAAAAGTATGCAGTCAATCATTCTGAAGTGTTATGTTAAAAAGATTGTCATAATTTACATTACACATAATGATTGTTCACCATATGAGCCCACAACACAGGATCACTACTGCCTTATTGTAAGTATTTCCCTTAGGTACACATGCAAAGCATATCTTTAAAAGACAAAAATAACATTTCTTTTTATAGGACTCTTCCCTCAATGACAAAAGCTGCAGAAGGCAGTTCTCCAGGTTTTGGTGTGCAGTCAGCTCTGAAATGCTCTGCTAAGTAGGAATTGTTTACAGGAGAGGTCAAGAGGGCCTAATTAACTTATTGTGAATGCACCCCTTTCCTCAGTGAAATGAGTTTCCCTAACAGCTACCTGCAAACTGGTAATACAGATCATTCTCTAACGCTGAATTCACTGGAATCACTTTATGGGCTTTTGTTGCTGCATGTCAGTCATCCTCCATAACCTGTGTCTGCATTTTATGGTAAACACACGACTGTTGTACAGCACCAGGGGATGCAGAGTTGGTGATGGGATAAGGCAAGGAGGTGGTTTGTGTGGCTCCAAGAGACACACATTGCTGGTGGGCTATAAGCACGTAGATAGACATAGCAGCTATGCGCAGGTCACAGTCAGTCCTGCTTGCCAGGACTGAAGATATTTGGCAAGCACAGAAGGAGCCTTCAGCTCCTACCTAGACAAACACAAGAAGCAGCCAGGAAAGAGATCAATAGGTTGTCTCATCTGGAGGATGGAGCCTCTAACAAATGCATCCTAGTGCTGAGCTGAAGTGGATTAGACATTAGACCCAGACCCACAAGAGCCTGGCTCAGAGCTAAGAACATTACATCCAAATTTAAGGCATTATACCTAATTTAAGAATGAGACTACATCACAAACAGCAATACTAGCAGAAATCCCCAAGGCAGCACAAAGTGGTACTGAAAATGCAGTCATCTCATCATGGCGTCGCAGCCTGGCTTTTGACTTCTCCTAAGACATAGGCCTCACAGGTGATATTTGGTTAACTTACCTTTCTCTCTCCTGAGATCAAAGGTGACACAGGGCTAACACAGCTGTCCTCTTTTAGGACTTGCACTGATACCTTTGCATTAGGAATAGCACATCCATACTTCTTTCCGCATTCAATTGATGTGTTTGCATGATCCTAGCACAGAGACCTTGCTTCAAAGATTCAGTCTGGTATCTCTTCACGAAGCCAACCCAGCCTGTTCTGAGCTGTTTCTGTCATTTATAATAACATACTACATTGTGCCTGGCAGTTATATCCTACTGCAATAGTGCATCCTCTTAAACGCAATATCTTTCTGTTTGCCTCATTAGGCACGTTAGGAAGAGAAGGAGAACATCACAAGCTGAACTAAACTACAGTTACTTAGTGAAAGAACTGGCTAACATAAGTCTGAGGGGTTTGATCTATTGTCCACCAAAGCCAATGATACCGTTGCAAAGACTCTTGATAACAACTGGATTAAGAAGAAGAAGATAAAGATACATTTCAGAGTATCTTTGGATAAGGATAAAGCAAAAGAACACAAACAAATCCCAAAGACCTAGCAGTCATGTAGTCACTCCAAAAACTGTCTAGTGAGCTTAAGTACATAAAATTAATAGAGGAAAAACATGAACATTTACAATAACTCATTTTTTTCTTGTTGTTTTATTTTTAACCCATTGCACCGATTATAACATGCTGTCAAAAGCTCATCAATTATCCATTGCTAAAAAGCGGGCTCTAACATTCTGCAAGCGGTATTAATTGGTCTCAGTAGCACATAATGAGTTTAAAAGCTCCTACCTGTGTGCCCTCGGGGATGGTGACCAGAGGCGGACAACAATTTACAGCAGACCATTAACACATAGACCAGAAAGAGCCAGTCAGATAGAAGCATTGATTTGGCACAGAATCTCATCCTGGAGGCAGAAAAGGAAGCAGCTGAGTGGAAGAACAACGCGAGTAGGGAATAACATAAAAACGACATGGGGAAGGAAAAGCTGAAAAGATGTTGAAGAATAAATAAAATGGCTTATTACAAGGTAACACTGATGAAATCATATTCTTGGTTTGGATAGAATCAGTTCTTTGTTAAGCGTTCTCTATAATTAGGAGCAATGCAATGGCTATCACACATCACACTACCTACAAATACATGTGTATAACAACAATACAGTGCAATACATTTCTATGAATCTGAGATAAGGGGTTTCTTTTTAAGATACATCCACACAAATTTAAATATACATATTTGTAGGTTGTGCTATCATTTTTAAACTGCACCAGCCTCAAAATTACGGAAAATTGTCCTTTTCACTTAACACTTCTCAGGACATGTTTGCTAAAACTACCAACAACCATGTAGCCATGCACGTGAATCGCCTGAATCTCCCAAGCACACAACGTCTGCTGGCTTTCCTGGAGATCAATAAGTTGGCTGAGGGTTAAATGCTCAGGAAACCAGCATCCCAGTCAAATATGTGAGGACTTCCTGCTCTGCCAGGGGTTAGAAACTGCATTTCAGAAAACAGTTGTTCTAAAGAAGGCGGATGTTGTTAGCGTTACTCATGTTAGCATTGGAACCAAGACCACAAATCCTCAGTAATTTTGCTGTGAATATCTACAATTAAATCCCTCAATAGCTTATGTTGTACCATTCATCATCCAGAAAGGTAATCTAATCATTTTCTTAAACTCAGTTATGATGATATATTACTCATATGATACGTAAATGGGCATTATGCAGTCGAACCCTTTGATACAATGTTCCACACTTTCAGCAAATGCTGTAAGCAGGAGTACATCAAATTAATTAAAGGCAATTTATAGATTTGCATAAATTGAACTAAATACTGCTTTCATAGCAGTGACGTTAGTCTGCAGTTAATCAGCATGCTGGGATTTGAGCAAGCCTACCATAAACGTACTTATTTGCACCAAAAAATCCTTTGGAAACTTCTTTCCTCTGCAGATTCCAGTTCTGATTCTTCCAAGTATTTTCTAAACAATCTTTTTACATGTATATCTTTAAAATAACTGAGACTATTCAGCTAATCTGATGCTCAAGTGCTGAATGGACTGACAGCTAAAAAACACCACTCATGCCTTAGACAGCTTTACTGTCAAAGCCAGATAAAGCACCTTGATCCTGTTTTAAACTTCATAACCATCTTCAAATGAAACCAAAACAGATCCCACGTTTTCTCATTTAACAGTGCTTGCTTAGTTTTCCCTTTCACATACCACAAAATGATTTTAATCTCTCATTGAGTATGAGTAGGAATGTTGATAGAGCCCAAACAAACAACAAATGCATTATTAATATCAAAAGTTAAGAGACCATAAGCCTGTTGTATGTAAATATATTTTAGCAAAAAACAGTAACTTGCAAAATACATTGCTGAAAAACCAGGCACCTTCAGCTGTCCTTGGAGATTTTACTCCAACCTACAAAATTCTTTAAAAATCTTTGCAAATATTGCTAAAGAATAACTTACCATGTCTACAGATTTAAGAAAAAAATTTACATGTAAAGAAGCCACATTTTAAGGACTGATTTGACAAAAAGCTACGTTCCTTGCATGAAGAAGGTGCTCTGTTTTTAGCCCAATATGTTGCCACCCTGAATGCAAACGAACCAGCACAGGAAAAACAGAGGCTTTTTTTGCAGCTGTATATGGGAGCCTTCTGCAAGTTTGAATCAAGCCCAGAAGATAAAGATGTCATTGGTCCTTGCCTACCCTACAAGTATCCTCTTATGGAGCACTCCCAGGCTAATTCAGAGCAGCTACACTTCAGCTAATAAGCACAGACCTAATTCACCCTTTGCACCCAGCTGAACCACATAATGCTACTGCAGCTAATAGGCATGAGTCACTGTGAAACCAGCATAAATGTTATTATTGCTGCTGATCCAATATTAGACTAGGGAAACTGCCCAGTAAGATCTGAAATCAACCTACCATTTCAGATCTTAGTCACCTAAACCTTCCCCAGGTAACTGAACATCATTTCCTTGAGGAGAGAGCTCAATTTAACCTTAGTTTTCTTGCTCTCTCCACTAGAAACACACAGCTTACACCTCATACCCCAGTCAGTCACCACTAAATAGGAAGTCATGATCTGCTTATCTTGCAAAACTACCACTGTTGCTCTAAATGCAAACAGAGGAATCTGGTCCAGTTACCAGTGGGAGACCCCAGCTCTGGAGCTACTCTACTATCATTATGAAGACAGGGACCTTCCTTCAGGATGCCTGAGGTATGACTCAAAGCAAGATTTAACCCTTGAAATTAAATACCACAGATCAGGTATTTTGAGCATGCTCTTTCTGGTGTGAGTTGAAGAAAGGAAAAGGTATTTACTCCCCCATCATCCACTACACGCTCAACAGCTGCTGTTTCAGCATGTAAGTGAACCCAAGGGTTCCCACCACTCCGGTGCAGAAGCAAAGCTGATCTCAGTGGAAATGGTTGTGTGCTGACTTCATCTCAAAATCTTTCGCAGATCATGATTTTGTCTCTTTTGAGGCCACAGCCCTGATGTTAGACATGGAATGTGAAACCAGGTTTCATCAGGCTAACAGGGTAACCTTATCCCTTTGTAAGTAGATTTAAATCCAGGAATAAGTGCATCACTACAACACTTCAAATTAGTTATAGCCAAACTGAAAGGCTCCTAAAAGCATCCAGTAACATCAATTTGCAGGCTTCAGTTTGCCTTGCAGGTAGACAGGACACAAGTCTTCAGCCTGCTAATATAAAGAAATAGAAGAGGATCTTTAAAAAGGCAGTAAAAAATGAAATTTGACAGACAGATGCAGCAAGGGGTGCTGAGCCCTTCAGCGTCAGTGGGCTGCTGCTTTCAGAAATGTCAAGCCTTCATTCTCTGCTGGATTCAAGTGGATATTGTTGCTAACCAGAACAGCAAATCTTCAGTGTCATTTAAAAGATAAAAAGTGCTCTTACCTTGGGGACTTTGCAAGAATTTTGTTCCAGTCAAACACAATTATTTCAGTGTGTTTTTCATAGTTATTCCAGATTCCCATTTGCGGCAGCAAATAAGCCCTTCTGCATTTCAGAATTCTTCCTTCGCTTTGGGGACCTAGAAAGAAAACCATATTACACTGCAATTAGTGTCTGGAATGGTGTTCTGAAATAGTTCTTCATTACAGAAATCGTTGTTTCACAGTGCCATCTACAGTGCAATCCAAGGCAAAAGGCAGCAGTTGCGTTGCTCTTTTCACTTGATTCCAAGAACGCAGAGAAACTGTAATAAGGCAGCTCTGAAACATCACCGCATTAAGTAAAGGGAGAGTTTGCTATGATAGAAATACAAAGATAATATGCACAGCTCACTGTGTCCTTACAACCATGCCCTCTTACCACCCAATTGCTGTGAAAGCTGTAAGGCCTAAGACACCACCATAGTGCACACAGATTTCCACATGATTACTTGAAACCTGCAACAGTTTCAACCAGATTATTAGAGACAGGGAAAATCTTACATTGTTTTCAAAAAGATGTGGCCAAGGCCCTTGAACTCTGGCTGCCCCAGGAGCAGAGGGTCTGCAGGGTCACATCCATAGGATCAAGTCTGTGTGATCAATGCATCTATAGCACCCTCTGACACTTTTGTCTCTACTTGATTCCTGCACCACATCTCACACCCAGCCTACCTATACCCAGAAGCTACACTGTGAAATCACTACACGGAGACACTTCTGCAGCAGTACTGACACACGTTCCACAGAATAATGAGCTCAAAGACTCCATTTCACAGACATTCAAGTCTCTTTGCTTTTATTGTTTATATTTGTTCTCTTTCTTCTATCCCTGGGCTCAACTTGACCTTCTGCTATTGAAAACACGACACAGTGAAATTTGTGAGTGTAATAATAATGTGGTCTTCACCTACGGAGCACAATAACCTTTTCTCATCTTCTCCCAACATTCTTTTCATTTCACTCCTCCTTTGATCAATTAGAGATTTGCTTTTAAGAAACACAAAATTACACTATTACATTGAGGGGGCAAAGCATCTCTAGGGTCATAAAAGCATGAAGACAGACATCTTTCCGAAGCTTAGGACAGGAAGGACCCTGGCTCAATGCACTCAGCTCCTTTCTGTTCAGAATGCAATGAGAAAATAGAGTAATTTCTGGAACTAAAGACCTACAAGGCCAGCAATCTATAATTAATCACACTTTACTCTGTCTTCGCTTTCCAATGTGGAGAGTTTCAGAGCAAGCCAAAATCATAATGCAGCAGTTTTAATACAAACAAAATGTAGGCAAACAGATGTCTTAAGACAAAACGCTACTATCCTATATTAATCATTTCTTCCACAAATACACATAAAATAAAAAAATTAGTGGGCCTCAAAATGCCTATTGAGAAAAAGCAAATAAACAAGCTTTTCAGTATAGTATTGAATGACTAAAATGATTATGTGGCACCTTTTTACCCATTTCATAATAGAACACATAGATAAATATATTCTTACAGTGCTCTTGTAGAAATCAATATTGCAATATACTAACTCGGGTTTCAGTGCTTATTTGTTCCATAATTTTTATTAGAGGAAAAATAAAAAAAAACCAACTGTGTAGATCCATCTAGAAGTAAATACTAACTTTAGTGTAACCTGTTTTGTAAACACACATTCAACACACATTAAACACTGGTAAAAGACAATGAAGTATTGATTATTCTAATTCATCCCAACTAAATGAATTACAGCACAAATGGCAGATGATACCGCCTGCGTATCTTGGGGCTTTCTGATGCCTTTCAGGCAGCAATATTCTTAAGAAAATAGCACTGTTTGAGGGAAGTGTAAAGCAAACTCCTACAGCACAGTCTTAAGTCTGAGATTCAGCTGGTTTATATCCATAAAGGAAGCAGATCAGAACAGAAGCAAGAGGCTCACCTGGTTAATAATGGTAAAAGGAATTCAGGCTTCTCATAGCGAAACAATGCGTTGCACGTATTTTGTGATCAGTGGTTTTAATGCTGGCCCCTGTCTCATTTCAGGGCACAGCACTACTTAGGAAAGCAGAGCTGCTTATTTGCAGGCTGCACAAACAACCAAATCACCCCTGACCTTCTGTGCCAGCAGCTCTGCTGGGACCGCGTGGCCTGCGAGGGCAGCTGCTCCCAAGAGCAGGCACCAGCCCTCCCCCTGGCCACCTGTGAGCAAACTGAGCACCGCTTTGAACGAAAATCTGCATCATCTCCCAGGAGGCACAAGTAAGTCTGACAATAACTGGAATTTTGTGGCTGAAGTCCTCTACTTCAACGCAGCAGGGTTAATTTACACAAGAGGGATCTGAACAGAAGCCACCCATTGAAAGCAATTTTATGAAGAAAGGCTCTACCCAGGAAGCAACTCAACCCCTACTTCCATCTTCAGCAAAACTATAAGAAGAAAAGCAAGGAGGGAGGAAAGAGGAGCGGGGAAGGCCTCCACTCCACAGCATTTACACATGGGCTGGCCATAAACAACTCCCACTTTGCACATTTGTCATCCCAGAGTCCAATTCAGGCCATACAACTCGCCCGTGTCGGTATTTAGGGCATCCACAAGCCCAAACTAAGACTGTGGGTTATGGTATCTAAACACAATTGCAGTGGTCAGATCTGCTGCAACCAGCACAATCTGTCTCTGTGCCTTTGCACTTGGGTAAAGTAGATATAAATAGCATTTCCCCACACCAGAGCAGCACTTCAAGAAAAGAAACAATAAAGGTCTAAAGTTATTCAGAAATTGTGTGAGCAGTATGTAATTCCTTTGACAGATAGAATAAGATAGCATTTTAAATTACTTTTCCTACTAATATTTACATGTTGTAAAATAATTCTTACGGCTAGTTTCTGTGAAGAATAAATTACTAAGCTATTTCATGCCATCTTTTATAATAAGCTATTAAATAATTTAGAAAACCTCCATCCATTAAATATTTAAAAGGCCTTAATTTCTCCATTCTCAATAATCCCTCAGTTAAAACAAAGATAGTGCATCCCTTAGACGACTCCTCTTCTGTAAAGCAACCGGTAAGAGGGAAGCAAGTACAGACACCACAGATTTTGCAGAGCGATCTGTCAGCCTCAGAGTTTAGTCCCACTGTCAGCCTTCTTAAATCCTTATGTCTCACTGAATAAAGAACACAGAGAAAACAGAGCAATAGATGCTATTTTTTAGGAAAGAACCTGAACCATCCAGTCTGGTCGTTATGTGCATTGGAAAAGTGGCGCTATTTGAGGGGAAATAAGAGACAATTTTGAGACAAGAGCAAACACCAGTTTGGTGGTCAGGGCTAAACGACTACACATAGGGCACCCCTTTAGCAACACCCCCCCAACGGCCCCTTGACCCCGCCGCTTCCCCGCACGCACGGGCCGCGGGGCAGGCGCTGCCCCCCCCACCCCCGCACCCCTACTGCTGCGGGCGGAGCTGGCCGTGGCGCTGCTGCCCCCTGGCGGCTGCGCGCCGCAACGGCAGCCCCGCACGCAGGATGGGGCGGGGAGCTAGTAAAACACTTCCAACTCTCGTCATTACTCGGAAATCTCATTAAATCCCATCTGTGCATCCCGCGCCAATTGTTCCGCCTGAATCCCGTGCGTTATTCCCTGCCTGGGCCGTCCCGGCCATCAGAGAGCTCTCCTCTGAATCCCCCACCTGCCGTAAATCCTCCAATTTTCAGGCGCTCCTTTGTGCGAGAATGGACTGTCCATGCAAATTAAGTTTTGTCATTAATCCTATTAAGGTGTTGCTGGCAGAGATTTCCTCCCCCCTCGGGCTTCCCACACAGCCTCACGGCTGGCCCCAGCTCCTCAAGGTCCCCGTGAGCCCATAGGAACGGGCCAGCCAGAGGGAAATCATAGAATTGCTTGGTTGGAAAAGACCTTTGAGATCAAGTCCAACTATACCCATCCACTGGTAAAATAATAACCCTGAGCACCTCCTCTGCCTGTCTTTTAAATACTTCCAGGGATGGGGACTCACCCACCTCCCTGGCCACCTGTGCCAGTGCCTGACCACCCTTTCAGTCAAAAAAAGTCTTCCTGATGTCTAATCTAAACCTCCCCTGATGCAACTTGAGGCCGTTTTCTCACATCATAACACCTGTTACTTGAGAGAAGCAACCAACACCGACCTCACTACAACCCCTTTCAGGCAGTAGTAGATAGTGATAAGGTCTCCCCTCAGCCTCCTGTTCTTCATGCTAAACAACCCCAGTTCCCTCCGCTGCCTCTCATAAGACTTGTTCTACAGCCCCTTCATCAGCTCTGTTGCACAGTGCAGGAAAGCACAAGTTTCACGGGGCCCAGTTCCTCTGCTCTTTACTCCCAGAGGCCAAATCAGCTTTTGTGCTGCGTCTCCTTCCCTACAGGTATCACTGAGGGAGATCCAGTCATGTCAGGCTCCATATGGCAAACTGAAGTTTGCTAAACAATGTGGTGGTAAACTAAGTATGTTTCCTCACTTTTAAGAAAGCCAGGCAAAAAGTGTGGCAAAAAAATCATATGATGACTGTAGCCATTCCAAGCACCTCTCGGACCACAGCAGATTCCCCAAATGCTTCACCTGGATTTTTTTAAGTGTTTTTTTTAATAACAACACTTTCCATTTATGACATCAGTCTCTGCTGCCAGTCACTCAGTCTGTCATCACTAGTCAGCGCTTTCCACAGGAATATTTCAGAACCCCACTTAACAGCAACTTGAGGGAGGTGAAGAGGAAAAGGAAACAGTGCCGATGAAAGCTAAGGGAAATAAAACCCCCACAGCCTGCCATGAAGGGAGAACTGAACTGCTATTATATTCACAGAGCATGAGGTATCAACGACACCAGCAGCCAGACCATCTATACACAGACAACCTGTGTAGCATGTGTTTCAGGGGAAATGTGTCTGTCTTCACCAGCATTTAGAGTTCTCTAAGGTATAACTGTCTTCACTGTCTCCTTTAGAGATGAAAGCAAATCTTCCGTCTGTCGTGGGCACACTGAGAGGATGTGCTGGAAGGACTGCAAAACACGCCTAAAAGACTCCACTTCTCTGCCCCAGTCACTTTAGCCTTCCTCAGCTAATTATGTCAAAGTGAGAATAGCAAGTTGCGTGGGTGCTCTGTTGGAAAGCATTTTTCAGTTGGACACACATTGAGTGAGTGTTTGTGGCCTCTGAGTTTAATGCAGTGGAGCTCAAGTCACATAGAAGCAGTAACAGCAGTGCAGAGAATCAGAAAACAACTTCAAGCAAGGGCCTGAAAGTGAGAACTAGAGGACTGCCAGAACATCTGGAGTTCACACAGTGTAAGGAGCAGTTTGAAATTGAAGCTGTTGTCTCCTCTGCTGAGGCAGAACTAGTCAGGTGTCAGCGCAGAACCTGATGCAGTACAGACTACAGAGGCAAGTTCAGGTCTCCTCCAGGCAAGGGAACTGTAGCTTCTTCATACACACTGACTCCAGTGTATATTCTGGAGATCAGTGTGTTTGTGCAACAAGGAGAAATAGTCTTGCAAATGAAGCATATGAGTTATGCTGGCATAAATAACTGACTGCTTGCAGTTCCAAAGTCTAATTTCTGTATAGGAGACAATGATCTAAGTGAAACAGAATCTCATTTAGAAATTGAATTTTTAGGAAAACTTTTTAGAATCTGCTCTCTCAACTCAAAGTGAGTCCTCATCTTTCCTCCAGGAAAAAGCCCACCAAGACCAACAGGACTGCTCAGAGAATAAAGTACAGCTATTCTAGCCATAAGGTAGAGGCAGCATAGACTCTTTTCTCCCTACAGCATTATTTATTATTCATCATCATCCCACAAAGAACCCTTCTGCCAAAGTAAACTCCCGAAGAGGTAAGTATTGCTATCCAGTTTCATTTTTAAGGTTTCACAGACTTCCCAACCTGGACAGCCAAGACAGGATATCTCTTCATTACAGCCCAGCATTTCAACTCTTTCAAGTACATTTATCAGAGAGAATTTTTCATTGTGACTATCCAGCTTTTTTCAGTCTCTCACTACAGCTCAAAGTCTTCCCCACCCCCTGGAGTACAGCCTGCTTAAGAGATGGGCAGACTTGTAGGCACTGTGTTCAAGGAAGCACAGGAATTGCTTCAGCCCTGGTTCAAAGAGGAGGCAGGGCAGAGGCAGTGCCCTGCTTCGCTCCCAACTGACCTTCCAGAAGCAGAGCAGTACTCACGCAAAGCAGGCAACGTGCCTAAAAATGTGGAAAGAAACGTCTTTGAAGGAAATCTCTTCAGCAGGATGTGTCAGACAAGGCAAATACGCATTTTCCCCTACTGCAAAATTGTTGCACAGATTATCTTGAGCACTAAGACACTGTTTTCTATAACCTGAATCGATGTAGGAATTTCATTTCTCCCATGGAGGGAAAAAATAACAAACTCAGTAGCTACAGAAGAGGTTATTCACTTTTCTTCTCACTTACCAGGGTACCAGGTGAGCTGGTAGGTTATTTTGCAGGGATAACTTGGAGAAGAGAGGAGTGAAGAAAGGAGAGGCTCTCAGTTTGTGCCTCTGGATAATGCACTCTGAGGTCCCAGACGTGTTCTGGGTGCTTCATGGCCAGCCCAGGGCTCTCATGCGAGAAATTGATGATTACTGAGTATGGGTGAGCATTTAAATTAAGAACAAGAGGCAATCCCAAGGAAATAACATTAAAATTAAGAGATTCAGCAAGTGTGAGCAGTGAAGGAAGGTTGAAGTAGCTGTGTTAGTTTGAGAAAAGAGTTTATTGGAGACATGCTGTCTCCTTGAAAATGTTTGCTTTAAAGAAGGGTGTGATTTAAAGAAGTGGTTCTCTGTAACTACTGCCAATAGCATAAAATTAAATTAAGTGTCCTGCAAAGATAATTTGGTGGGTGCATGAGGAGAAACCTTATCTAAGTGTGGGAAACTAGTGGTACAAGCTGCTCAAAAAAACTCTTGGAGCCTGCTTTGATGGATTTCTTTCTAAATTGGCTGAACACCTGTGGGACAGTCAAGGCTCCCTTCTCCATGCATAGGGTTGGATCACATGTTTGCTCAGGGTCTGTAACAGGACTACATCTCCTTTATGCCTTGGAGAGAAATAAAGCTCTGCAATACAACTGTGAGGTAAATAATCCCTGTCCACAGTGTCATCCTCAGTTAGCCCAACCACAGGTGGTCATCAAGTCAGATGTTAGTGGAGGAAAATTGTAGCAGAAAGAAATCGAAAATAGCTCTTACACATATTGACTTTTTTTTCATGCAGACAGGGTCAGTTTGTGTTATACTTAGATTTTCTGGTGGTTCTGAGGGTCCTTGGGCAACCAAATTTGGTTCTTTCTGATTCAACTGTGTTAGAACCCTATATTGTATTAATATATCCCAAAGCACCTCATGCAGAGTAAACAGCTACAGCATGCCCACTCATGCTTCCCTAAGCTGTATTAGGTACTGCCTGCAACAAGGTTTGTCCATTTCTGTGTGACCAATGTAAACTGTCTCAGCTTTTGTTTCAGTTTGTAAAATGGTCCAAGAGGAAAGGATAGAATAGCTAGTTTTGCTATTAGAACACGAACATGCTTTATGAGCAGTGGATACACATTCACTGATGACAAATGCCAACTGTTTGGGTATATGGGATAATTGTTCCACTTGGGACCCATTAGCTAACTGTTAAAAGATTCTAAGGAAAAGTATTTCATAAATACAGGACTGCATTTCCAGAAGTGTAATTACGGGCTGAACGCACATTTTTAACACCTGTGTTATCAACTACATAAGCACATAGTGAAATGCCTTGTGGTGTGCTCTCTCTGTTCTCTCTCTCAGGGTAGTACATAGGATAAGTACTAGCAAATTGAAAGGTAACATTTTTGATATTCCCATTTTTGTACAACAATAGCACCATCAGTTTGGGATTGATTGAAATTCTTCCCCTAACATATAGAATGTCTTGTGGCAATAGTGAAAAGCAAACCTTGCAAAGGATGGGAGACGCACAGACGAAAGAGCTATAACCTAGCTTCTTCATCTTGTTTTGGCACCTGACTTCCATGCTATGGCATAAGCTTTTTATTCAGTGTTAGGAAACACTGTTTGTTTATTGGAGCGTGCTCCTCAAGTTATTTTTTAAAAAATCATTGCTCTACTGAATAGGAAAATTCCAAAACTGGGATCTTGACCCATTAGTTCAGGAACTGTCAAGTGTAATATAAGTCTTCATTTTCTGTAACTGCATAATAGTGGCAAAATACTGCTAATGAGCAAGGTGTTTGCATGGCAAGAAGAGTTGGGTCAATACAAAAAATGCACGTTAAAGGAGAACCCAGTCTGGTTCAGTCTTGACCCTAGAACAGAAACATCTTCAGAACCAAGCTCAAAGCTGTATTTGTTTTTCTGTGGTTTGGCCAGATCATGCTGGATGGAAGCACTTGACCATCACAGAGTGCACCACACTGTACACAGCACTGTCTAAGCCAGGGACAACTTTTAATTGCTCTTCCAGTACTGACAACACTGGTTTTGAGTCCTGACTCTGATCTCTGCTCAACATTGTAACATGGAGATTTGTGTCTGCTTGTTTGATGAGAACCATCACCATCCCAGTATGGGCACAGCACAGTTGTTTTTTAGCTCTCATTGAGTTTGAGAGACTTGGGTGAGGCTGTAGCTCTACACTGTTATATTGCACTCTTCAGGTACCCAGAGAAAACATAAGCCTTCCTAATTCGTGACAGCAGCCTGCTACTGAGTTAGGAAGAAAAATGAGCAGATATAGATATATCTGTTAATTATTTCCAGAGCCACTGGTCCTGTGGCCCTGGAATCAATATTACACTGCTGGAAGAAAAGCAAATTTAAGAAGTGGACAGATCTCAAAAAAATGTATCATTTATGATGTGTAAGCAGCATATGCTAGCTGGTTTAGTTGCCCTGGCAGATCACTGACATGTACATGGATTGATTCTACCTCTCTCCTGCAAGCCCTTGCCTTTCTCCTTGCAACCAGAAAAAATTCCAAATTCCAATGTGAATACATAAGATAATACGTGCTCTCATTTTGCTGTTGTTTCTAGCAGTATCAGTCTCTGCATGCCCCAATGCAAGAGAATTTCAGAAGTCCTATAAACTGCGTTTTGCCTTGTCAGATGCAGAAGGTAATTCCTTCATGCTTTCCCTCTTTCAGCCCAATCCTTCAGGCCTCCACCCCAATCCCTTCTCAGGCCTCTCTGTTCACTTGCTTGGCAGCAGCAAGTGGGTGAGCATTAAGAGAATGATTGGCAGGCAGGGAAAGAGACCCCACCTTAGTTACATAGTGATCAAGTGGGAAAAGGTCTCCCTGTCCAGAGGAGGGTTGTCATCTGCTCACTGCTGTTTTCATCCCTTCACAGGTAAGGAAGCCAGGTAGAGCTTTGGCATCTGTTGCAATGAAAAAGGAGCAAACCTTAAAAGGTGCTGAGAGATTGGTAAGAATAATCCTAGACACCTTCTCATCATTGCACTGCCAAGAGAGGACAGCAGCAGCCACAGCAAGCTGATAAATGCTCTTCAGAAACAGTAAGAGAAGGTGTCAGCACAATAGTTCCCTCTCAAGCACCTGAACTGACAGAGGGTTCTCCTTCCAGCACCTGACACAGTTGAAGTCACAACACATTTCTATACAGGAGGCTCAGTTGGTTACTCTGAAGTGGGACCACAGCCAGATTTTGAATAAGTAACAGTATGTCCTTGCAACGAATGAGGAGAACCATTCAGTAGACTCAATGTGAGTGGTAAAGCAAGTTCCGGTTTATTGCAAAGCTCATTCACGTCTATACCATAACCCACGTCTACTTAACTCATGTCTACTTGTCTAACAATCATTGGCTTAGCTCCAAAAGCCCTACAATCATTAACTTAACTCTAAAAGTTACATTATCATGCCCCTCCTGCTTGCAATCATTGGCTGAGCTCTAAAGGTACATTAGCATGCTCCTCCTACTTGCAGCTACTGCGGTATGTTCGGGTCTGAGTCTCATCCTAGCCTACTTCCCTGAGTTGTTTATCTGTACAGTCACAAGGTCTTCTTGACCTTCTCTTGGGGATTTTCTCACTGCCTCCCTCCTTGTCAGCGTGACTTGGCAAAGTCCTCAGTACTTTTTCATCACAACCCAGCTCAGTTGATTTCTGTCAGGGCTGATTTACAGAGCTCCTCCTTTGAGCCATGTCCACGGTCCTGTAGCCATTCTCCAACATGTCCTCTTCATGGCTAAAGCTAAAATATTTTTCTTCATTTGTTTTTGGTTTTAATGAATTTTCTTTTCAACAAAGCTCAGAGAAGGCTGAACTTCAGGCTTTCAGTTCCCACTCTGCTAATGGTGGATATTTATTTTTCTGTTGCCCCTTTAGTCATGCACGAGCCACTTCATGATCTCAGACCATGTACATGATTGAGGGGAGGTGCTGGAGGGAGGGTAAGCAGCATAATCTTGATTACGCCTTGAAATGCTCAGGGTTGGAAATGAAGTACGAGATCCCCCCCACTTTTCCTGCATCAATAGAAGGCAATTACGGTTGCCCTAAAGATGTGAGATCTGTTGAAAGTAATAAATTGTTGATTATGTATTTTCAGGGTACACAACAATCAGGTTTTAATCAGTTTTTCATCACTGCTAGAGAGCTATCAACTCTCAAAAATAATTAGAAAACAGAAAAGAAAAATCTCCTATTATTTTCATTCAGGAAACTGGGACTTTAACAAAAAATCTCAAGATTCATAGAAGAAAAGTTAACTTGACAGCACATTTAATTCACTCCTTTAACAATGAGATACTCTTTGCCAGAGAGGTGGGGCAACAAAACATGAAAAACTGAACCACAAAGCCTGCCACAGTCACCCTCCAAGCTGAACTCTGATTGACTCACACACCTTGTCACAGTCAACACTACCCAGCTCTCCCCCTTCCAAATCTCTCTCTGAAGATGTTCTCCACCTCCTGTTTCCCGGAGCACTGTTCTTTTACCACAGCCTCCAGGTGTAGTCCCATGGTGGCAGTTGTTTCTCCTCACCTCCTCCAAATACAATTTCTCTGCATTCATGCTCACAATGACAGACTTAAAGAAAACAACTGTCATTTCTCTCTCTGTGCATTGTGCTTCCTGAGCTTATAAGATGTTACAGATATTGGCATCTGAATAAGAACCAGTATTTTCAGCCACCTTGAGTGGACACCGAGTTATTTCTGCTGAGATATTTTGATTTTTAAAGAAACAGATATCAGGAGTCTTCCATTTCTCTGATCTCTGACAGTGAGAGTTTCACAGAATCTTGTCTTTCAGATCCCCACAATACACATTTTTTCCATTTTTGAGCAGATGAATCCTGAATACTGTCTTGAAGGAAACAGTACTCAAACTTAACTACAACAAACAGAGCAACCTCCCAATTTCAGTCATATTAGAAGTATCAACAGCTATAGAATGTCTCAGCAGGTATAGCCTTTCTGTGATTTCAGATAGGCAACTTAACTAGACAGAATCCCTCCATCTCAAATATAGCCTTTCAGTAGTTTTGCCCACCAATAATCCCATGAAAATATACCCTCAATATACCTCATTTTCTTCCACCCCATTGCTTCATAAACCTTTACCAGTACACTGGTTGTAACTCAAAAGCATGAGCACTTTGCTAGATTGAGACTGTTGCTCTGTTCTTGAACTGCTGTTCAACAGGTACTTGCCTTTCAGGATGCTGACCCAACAATGGCCTGTGTGTGCTGCTAAGGTGCAGTTAAGTGGCAAAGAGGCTTCGATAGGAAGGCTGGAGGACAGACATGCTTTGTTGTTATCATATTGTAGGGAACCCGACCTCTGAGCCACTAAGGGATGCCCTTCTTGATGGGTGGCACTCATCAAGTACAAGTTCTGACATCCAGTGAGAGTTAACTGAACCAAAATGTAATGGGCTGTAAAAAACAGATCAGTCTGGATTATGGATTCTAAGGGATGACTAAGTACAGAGTGTGTGAGGGGCTGAGCTAATTAAGTACTCCTCCCCCCACCAGTACCCCAGTGACTGTATTTTTTTATTTATTTTTTTCAATTGCCTATTGGAGATGAATTGTGATTCACTTTTAAAAGGGTTTCTTCTCGTGAATCGATTAGTGTTAGACCCATTTGACCTACTAGTGTCTCTTTAAAGATTGATGAACTGGAACACAAAAGTGAAACTCACTCTCTTTAACTGTTCCCATCTGAGTTCCCTGCACTGTGAGATACATTTTTAAAGAGGCCTATGGAGTGATTGCATCATTGATTCAAATTCTAGGGTTATCACACAAAGCATTTCCATAACCTGGCAATAGGCAAGACAGCCACACAAACTGAAAGAAGGCCATTAGCAAAGACAATCAAAAGACTGTTTTAGATTAAAAATTGCTGTTATTAATAATGCACATCTCAGGGACCATAGCAGGAATTCGTTAGGCCTTTTACTTTAATACTGGTCACTAATTAAATACAAAACAGCAACACTAATTGAAAAAGAAAAAAAGATGAAAAAAATCACTTACTGTATTTATATTTTTCCCCCTCCAAGTGAAAACCACTTCCTTGCAGCTGGCAAGCATTTTGGCCAAGATTATCAAGAGAAGCTGCAGGTAACCGAACCTTCACTCACCAGTGGGTACTGCTGCATCCAAAAAGAAAGATACAGACTTTTAATTTAGAGCTGTGCCTTGTGCTATTTCAAGCAAACCCCATTTGTTTTCCAACAGTTATCTTCTGCCAATTTAGTCTAGTACTTCCATTTTCAACCAGGGATGAAGTCCTACCTCCATTCTCCCCTAAAATTCACAGACTATGGTCCAAATTCCCTTCACTGCTCACAGATACTGTTTGGTGAGCACCCAAGAGACATTTCTGAGAGAGTGAAACCACCTTATTTTACCATCCTGGTCTTTTTTTTTTCCCTAATGTTATGGCTTTGAGCAAATAGAATAAATACTTGAGTATTCACCTGTTCAGCTTCATTTAGACTGTACAGTTTTGCGAAGGTATTTGTGAGTATGAAGAGTTTTGTTGCATCTGTATGTCAGGAATACAGCATAACTTGCTTGGTAAACTGACCCTACTGCATAAAACAATAAATGGCTGTTGAAGGGCATGGTTTACCCTTTTAAATTATTTCTGCACTCCAGCCAAAGACAGTTGGTTTCTTAAATCATTATTTTATCCTTTTTAATTTGACTACTCCATTGTACAAGAATTTCTAATTATTTCTCTGCTTGTGCCATCCAACTTACTACCTGAGAATATCAATATTGCATAAATAATCTATTGCCATTTTAATCCAAAGATCTCAACATCTGGTCTTCAAGAATATGAAAAATTTCTAATTTAATAATGGAATATTCCTGTCACAGCCACCCTAACTGGAAAGTATTACTTTCTAAAGCTTTCTGTTCTCCACTCAGGAGCATTTAGGGTCAAATGCATCATTCAAAGGCAGTGCATCCTCCTCCAGCAGAGACACAGAAGTGTGGGGAGAGATCAAGAGCAAGTTGGCTGTTGCATGAAGAGCTGAGACTTGCATGTTCTTTGTGGACATTCAGGCTAGAAGCACAAGTGTTGCGCTGAGGAGAGAGCAGGCTGGGATTCAGCACTGTCTTTGTTGCTTTGTGCTTGAATCTAGGCTAAGTTAGCAGATCTCTCTGGACATAGTGCTCAAGCCTGGCCTAAGCTCCATTGCAACAGGACAAACACAGCTGTAGATTGTCTGGGAGCCCCTGGAGCTTTCATCCACCAGACAATTCTAGCCCACGAGTCTCCCGAGGCTCATGTCCCAAAGCACAGAACCACGGCCATATGCTGTTTGTGTGTTGTACAGTGTTGAGCAGACTGTTTCACAATGCAAGCCAAAATCCAGAGGTTGCTCCCCTGGCACAGAAGACCAGTAACAGTATCTCTGCTGTGACTGGTTAAGTTTCAGCTGAATTTGCACAAGCAACGGGAAATTTTTTTAAAACATATCCAAGAAAGATCTGCTGAGCACCATGTAATAAAAATAAAGACAGAACAGACTTGACAGGTTTGCAATTAATTTTCCTCGGCTCTTATTTACATCTTTGATCCTGGCAGACTTCCTCTTCTGAATGAGAAACACTGACTCCCATTTGTTACTCTCAACACAGCAAAATCTATAATGTGGCAGGTGTTTGCTACTCATTTCATTGACACAAGTATTATGTTTAATCAAAAACTGAAGCAAGACAAAATGAATAAAACCAGATAAACTAAAGCAGAGCATGAGACACCAGTCTAGCCCCAACACTTCGCAGTTTGGCAGGGTGTTTCTGGGTAGAATCTCAAAGAGTAAGATTTGTCTGCCAAAATCACACACTGTATTGTCAAACTGACCCCTGAAAGCTCTACACAGACATCCTAACAGACTTTCCACCCACGTCCTATCTACCAAAGAATCTTACGCCAAGTTTTTATAAAGTCTCTCTTCCTTCCTTTCCCATTATAAGTATAGTCTACTTACAACATATCCCTCTTTCCCATCACCCAGTTGAATTACTTCAAACAGGACAGCCATAAGTCTATAATTACGAAAATGCAAAGTCTGAAAAGCTTTGTGGACCAGCCATTGTCTTACCCCAGAAAGCTAACTGAGATGCCTAGAAAAGACAGGGATGACTAACTTTCAAAACAACCATTGAACAATGTATTTGCAACAGAAAAGCAGTGACCCAAGGACCTGAAGCAGAAGCTCAGCCAAGCTTGTCAAATGATGTATTTGTAGCTGCACTGAGATTTGAGAATGTATGCTGATAAACAGGATCTTGAAGCTTAAAAATCAGCATGGCTTGGGAGTCACTTAGAATTTAAGCATGAGAACTGTGAAACTCTCTACCTTGAATAAAGGCATGGTTCTATACACAGCTATTCCCACCAGGCAATCCACCAGTGGAACTTGGGTAGTTGCTTGTCCATTATGTGAGACCAAAAAAAAAAAATCAAGTGTTTGTGACACAGAGCAGCCCTTCCCGCAGAACACCATTTATCTCCTGCTTTAATATAATCAACTACCATGTCTTAATAGAGCAGCTCCTCCTAACAGCTCCTCCTCTGTATCCTGTGCTCTGAGAGCTGCACGATATCAAAAGCAACACTGGATGAAAGACAGCAGCTCCGAGATTCCCTTTTTCATCATGCATCATTTGTAAAGCTAGTCAAAAAATAGCAAGCAATTTAGCCTGGAATTTTGCCAGCTCTGATATTCATAGCACATGTGATCAAAGAGCAGAATTTGCCAGTCACTGGAAAAACAATCAGCTCGTAACCTGACTTCCACCACATAAGACAAAGCCTGTAAACATTACTATTGATCAGACTGGAACTATTTTCTTCAGGCTGCATTGCCCTGGACATGAAACATCTACAGAGTCAAGGCCTACCTAAGCTGACACTGGGGCACGTAATTCCAAGAATTTAACATCCTCAATACATGAGCTATTTTCAGAAGAATAAGCAACTGAAGACACCATGAAAATTAAAGCATATAATAAATGTTTTTTTCTGTAATACTCCAGGTTACGTTACAGCATATTGACATATGCAACAAATTAAAACAGCTAATTCATCTTACTACCTACCACTGATAATTTTTTAATTAAGTCACTTATCTTTATCTACATATTTAAGAATGTAGATCTTTCATTATTCATCTCTTAAAGAAAATCAATGTTGTCCTGATTTGCTACAGCTCAAACAAATAAGCAGTATTAGCTAAGATAAGACAGCCTAATAGAAAAATAATTCATTAACTTTATTAACAAGCCCTAAGAAAATGTTATTGAGCATTTTCATACTCCTAGAAGTCTGAATTATGAACCAAAGGCTTAATGGTCTTCAGTATGACTAAAATACACATAATGGATTTTTTTAGAAAAAGCTGATAAGCAGAGAAGGAAAAGGCAGAAAAGTATTAAAAACCATTAGAGAAGTTCAATGAAATGTTTTAGAGAGTTCATCCCTAATACTGAACTGTAGTATAAAAGCCACTCTCTAAAAGTTTCATAGTTCATAATGAATTAAGAGACTGGAAGTTAATCTGTAGGACTGGTTTGGATACGAGTCTCTAAATGCATATCCACTATACAGTTTTGAAATATTTGCACATCAAAACAGACCCCAGTTTTACACCTGGGACTCTAAAGCTTTATAAAAGACATCATATAAAGAGTAAACTTTGAATCTCAATTTCTCAAGGAAGCAGACTTTTTCTAGTCATCTCAAGTGTCCTTTTCTTCTCAGGGTGACCTTAACTTTCAGATTTGTAAAATGGTTTCCTCTTGTGTTCAATCCTACTGTGTAATAAATTTTAAAAATGACTATTTATCTTCTTTAATGTATTACTCATATAGAGCAGGAGAAGCCTCTGTGGGAATTTTTGCTATCGAGTTTGCTCAAGCTTAAGTCAATGCTGATTTAGAAAACATAACTTACATTTAATAACAAACAATCATGAATATTATTTATTGGAATAACATCTTTCCATTCTCCTCCAGCAACGGGTTTAGTTTATCGGTTGCAATACTATATATCGGTGTATATTTACAGCGACCAAGACAATTTCAAAGTAATGCTTTTATGTTGCCCATCTTATTACACTTTTACAAGCCTGAATCACTGGCATTTGGAAAACAAATAGATCTTATGGTTCTGAAAAAAGTAAATGAAATGAAAATTAAACAGGCAGGTATAAGTTATATTTATTTCTCAAAAGTGAGAATCAGTACATTGCTCAAAAACTTATCTTTTCCAAAAGCTATATTTAAGCAAGTCTAAATATTTTTAGATTTTGCCTTGCTAATCATGACCTCAGCTGCTTGCACCATGTAATGACAATAATGAATAAACATGCTGTGCTTATGAAGAACTAGAACCTAACAAGCTGATCAATTGTTAATTCTATAAAGTGACTAAAACGTGTCTCTACTATCAATAAGTAAATCAGCTTCTATTTGCGGGACTAATGCACCTTGTACATATCTTCCAGCTATCTCGCCCTTCTCTATAATAATGTAATTATTAGTTTGGTCATATTTAAGTACAAACTGAATGGGATTTGATATTATTTTCGTCTTGAGGGTGGAAAAACAGAAGGAAAAATTGCTTGGCTATTTAAAGAGACACACCACGTTTCTTGGAAGGATGCAGATTTTCCATTTGCCCTCCAATTAGTTATACATAATTATTCATTTGAAAACTGGTTATTGTACAGTATTATTCTTAAATCTCACAGACTGTTATCAGACAGACATTCCAGAGAAGGTGGCCTTTTTATTAGCAAAGCCTTCTTGCTCTAAACCTCTGTAACAAAGAATTTAAACAAAAGACAAAAATGCTCATTTACCATAACAGAAGATGCCACTACTGTAGAAAAAGGAATTTAAAATAAGCCAATTTTAACTTTATTGAGTTATTTTCCTCTTAGAGGAGGAAAACACAGAAAGTATATCAAGTTTTCAGCCATAACACAATTATATATATTCCAAATATGTGAATTACAAATAGCTGCCACTCTCCACTACATTTCCAAACAAGATCTAATAGCAATAGTGTATTCCTTGTTGAGTATTCTGTTCAAGAAAAAGAATGTGTAACATAAGCAAAAAATAAGGATCTTGCTGAAAATACTCGATTCCTTCTCATTCCTACAGCCATTTGCAAAGATGCTGGGTGAATGCAGCAACCTGTCCATCTACTCAACACAGCTCACCTCGACCTGGGGTGCACCTAGAGAGCAAGCATAACCTGAAGCATCTTGTAGGTGAATGATACACACTGGCAGAGCAAGGAACTGTATTTAAAGTTGCTGCAGCCTTTTCAGAGTTATAAACACTAATTATCTCTAAAGGTTTAAGGCTTCTATGTCTACTCTATTGTTAAACCTAAATATATATCACAAAAATACATTAGAAACATCTATAGGAAGGAAATGTTCTGGAGGGAAATGCTATTAAGTGTGTGGATAAGCTCAATACCAATTAATTTCTAACACTTAACAAACCAAATGAACCTATTCATTTCTTAGGTGGAAGGTTACACTAATTCTGCCAGAAATTACCCTGCTTCACCCCAAACCCATCCCTCCATTTCAATTTGCTGTGATAAAGGAAGGAGAATCCTTTTTACCCAATACTCTCTTAGATCAAGAGGATCAGCAGAGGTTTTTAAAAGCAACTTCTTAACAAAATGTTCTTTTATTAGTCTCCGAACAGGATACTTTACTACCAAAATATTTTGCTTCTTCCTCCTTGAGCCCCAGTTAAGTCTACATACCCTGTAACTGGTAACTATTTCCACAATCAAACTGTTATTCCACTAGTACCTTTCAGCTAAACAAGCCAGTGTGAAATACTCTTACATTCTTCCAAATAATGGATTTTAACTCAAGGGTTCAGACAGTTTAACCGAGTAATGTAACAGGAATACATGCATTTGACAATCTTGCTATATTCCACAAAATTACTAATCCTTTTTTTTCAGATTCAATGGCCTGTTTTATGGGCAAGTCCACTCACTGCTGTAGACGTGTTTGGGGAAAATTTTATAGCACTTGACTTCTAACTGTGTTGCTTCACAGTCATTAAACTGACAGTGCTCAGTACTAATAGCAACACAGTCAACACAAGCCCATCAGACAGCCAGGATCAGCCTTTTACAGCTACTTGTGTTCATGCTGGGCCAATTCCAGTGGAAGCAGTAAACCACTCATGGAATGAGGCACAGCTGCATATATACAAAAAGAAAAGGTTTAGCCTCTAATAACAACACCAGCTGACCAAGGTTAACTTCACTGGCTCACTGCATCCCATTTTTCTTGGGGAGGAAGCAGCATTGAGGCCCCACTGATGGGTTTTAGGGCAGATGAGCCACAAGAGCCTTCTCTCTGCTCAGCTGTACAAGTGTGGCCAATAAGAATCCCCTTCCCTGAGTGCTCGACAGCATAACCCAGGCAGTGCATCAGAGTGGTGTGGGAATGCTCAGCCCGTTCCCCTCAGGAGCTGATGCACGTTGGGTTGTGGGGCACCACAAAAATTTCCTTCATGTTCTGATTGCATTTTCTAGGAACAGGACAACTGGGTATCCTGAATAGAGCCCTGGCATTGCCGCAGTCCCTGGCAGTGGCCAGAAGAGGAGACAACAGCAAAGAGGAAGAGAGATGAGCCCTCCTCCTTTCCCAGTAACCCTACCTGCTGAGCTTTTACAGGAAATAGGAAACCAGAAAGCAGTGGGGCTGCCTGAATGCCCAGCAAAAAGACCATCACCAGCAACCATAGCTTCTCTATTTCCTTTTCAGAATTACAGGGAACAAAGTGTCTCAAAGACTAATTTAAGTAGGGCATGTTAACCCCCATGGCTTGTGTCTAAAAGCAGGCTTCCATTAAAGATCTCAACCACATCTGTCTTCTAGATTAAACAAAACAGGAAGTTTCATTTAGGAGTCTAAGTTAAATTATTTTTGCTAGAAAATTATAATATGGATGCATTATATTCATTTCTGAAATACAGCATTTCTTTTCTTGTCTCCAACATTACAAGCATGTTACAGTGGCTTAAATAAAAAAAAAAACATTTATTTCATCACCCTGATATCATCTCACTGCAATATAACATTTTTGAAACAGGAAGATATCACAGCTTTGCATCATAAATTCAGTACTGCAACAAGATAAATTCTCCCTATTAATGTAAACCGCTGTACTTCACAATATATCTACATCTGCAATGCACTTCTATTTGCTGATCAGACTACCACAAACACACATAATTCTCATTGAATAATGGTAACTATATTCTCTAGACTAAAAGAGCCACATTCTGGTCCTTCAAACAGATTCATTCATACAGAGACGTTCTGGTTTGCAGATGACAACATAAAATACCATTGTCCCCCTAACTGGAGTCTAGATAACACAGCAAATGACACCAAAGTACAGTCACTCCTTAATTACACATGCACAGAATGTATGCTGGAAGCTGTATTGATTTGCTATATATATAAAGCCCAGGGATGCACATAAGAAAGACTGGGTACCCTATCAATTAAGAATTTCCAAATTTCTCATGAATACCTGAGGTACACTGAAATGAGTCAAAAAAAAAAGAAGCTCATTTAATTTTGTTGAAAGGAAAATTCACCAACCATTCAATGCTGCTTATAACAACTAAATTTTCTCCTTTTCCCCTTTACGCTGCAATTAACACTCTGCAGCTTGCACCAAATGGGAATTGGGCATACAGTTTAGGAGATACAAACATGTGAATTAATAACCTGAATTATGCAAATACAAGCCTGAGATTTGCAATTTGTTTTAAAAAGCTAAAAGAATGCATATTAACCAGTTTATTCACATCTAGGCATTACTCAGATGCTTCTGGTTCAGTTAGCAGTTTCTTGCAGGTTAGAAAAAAGGCTTATGAATTCTTTAAAAGCTAAAGCATCAGAGTTCTGCTTTGTCCTTTTAAGGGACAGCAAGGCCAGGCTGACTCCAGTCATTCCGCATCCTTCAGTTCAGAAGGATGTAACACATGACTAAGTCGTGCTTCGCAAGTGACTGGTTGGACTGGAGAAAGGGGCAAGAACTCTGCTTCGAAGGCTGGGGACTAAGTCCTTTAACCTGTCTTTTACCATCATGAAACACCAAATCTAGGACTGCTGCCACTTAATATATTTATCCTTGCCTGTAACTTCTTGCCTGACTAGTAACACACTTGTTATATTAAAGGAGGAAGGAGAAAACTTGTTACTGATGTTGTGCAGAGGGAAATATCTTCTGAGGAGAAAGGCCTGACCCCACCAGAGTTTTTATTCCACAGATGTTCCCTGTAAAGTGTAACTGAAATTGAAACACAACAGAAGGAGCAATAAAAACAACAGGTCACCTTCTGAGTCACTGAGATACCTGCTACTACTTTCCTTCATTTGAGTTTTACTATGGCATAGTTGTACCAAGTTTGAGAAAATCAGTCTTTCAGCTCACAGCTGTTCCAGAATAACTGCTGGGAAATATAAAATAAAGCAAAATTGGTGAAATCTACAGTCCTTTGTTCCTCCTTATACGCTTCTTCAGAATAGCAAAGAGGCTTCTGTGACACAGACCAATAGAAATCCCCATAGCTTGCAAGTATTCAGGATGCTTTGGCACTGCAAAGCAGCTCAGATCGAGCTGCCTCACCTCAGGTGAAAGTGTGCTGTGATCTTCTGATCTGCAGAGTCGGCACTGGCTTCAAAACAACTACTTGCATGATGGTTATCAAATTTTTCAAAGAGAAAAAGAGATGCTGAGGGAGTTCTCCTAGTAGACCTTGAGAGGGGGCGAGGAGTCCCAGGGCCATAAAATGTGAGAGTCAGACAAGGAAAATCCAATACCTTGCATGAAGTGTATATATATAGGAGAGCTCTTTATTGTGAATATGCTTCCAAAATCCAAGACAAAACAGTATTCTCAAGGCTTTCCTCAGGGGACTGGAATGAGGTTTAGCACTCCAAGGCATCTTGTCTCTCCATATTCATATTGATAGTGAGTTAAAAGAATGAAAGATTTGTCTTAGAGTGTTTAATTAAAGATTGATATCCCAAATAAAACAATTTCTTGCACCCACAAATTCAAGTTTAGTTCTAGGTTAAGAGCTTAGTTTTTCATTGACAAACAGAGCAAGATGCCTTTCCAAGAATGCAAAGATTTCATAGGAAACTTTGTTTTACATGAACCTGAGAATTAGCTCCTTTCCATCAAATATTTTACTGTTTACCTTTTAAATGTACATTTTTTCTAGCACTTGAGGAGTACCTGCAAAATCCTGTCTTTTTCACTCAGAGCCCAGTCCTTAACTGGGCAGTTTGCCTGAGAGAGGACGGCAGGTGTTGACCTTTAATTAATAAAAGATTGGCACAGGGAGAGCAGGAGCTGCTCCACACGAGTACCACCAACTGGTTGCCAATTCGGATCTAATCCAGAGTGGTCACATCTGGAAAACAATACCAGGTAACGCCTGCACAGTGAGATGTGTGACCAGGTGAACTGGCAGATTTAATCTGGCTCTTAGAAATTTATATAAATCTATATGAAAAATTAAGTCAATGGGAATATTTTTATGCAATCCAAATAATATCCCAGAATTACCAGAGCAGTAGCAGCCTTCTGGGCAGCCGAGGAAAGGGGCCATGGAGTAGGTGGCATGGACCCAGACTATTTCTGCACCCTGTCAAGGCAGAAAGCTCTTCAGTATTGGACTGAAATATATCACCAAGCCTCTTGTATCATTTTGCCCCTGTTTTTCTTCAATAATTAGGAGCTTTTAGCTATCAGAGTACATAAAGCCTGTACCTTCCACAAGCACTGAAGATACTCAGAAAAATGATACCAAACATCAGTGTGAAACTAGAAGGTAAAAAAAAAAAAAAAAAAGACATCTGGTACAGCATCATCTAAGCATAAGATAGTAAGTAATAGCATTAAAAAAAAATCTATTTCACACAGATGAAAATCATTACAGTTCTCTAGAGACTCTCTCTCTCTGCAGTAACCCGTGTCATTTTCTAGCTAGTAAAAACGTGCCACAGGATATCAAAAGACAGTAACATTCTTCTAATTTTAATATTCCTCTAATCCAATAATGGCTTGTTTACTGCTTTCTAATTTAAAGGTAATTCATTAGATGTATCCTGTCACATCTTCTTGGCAGTGAAGGCGTAAGAATCATACACACCTCTGAGGCATGTCAGTTGTACTGCTAATATTCGGTGTGGTTTCCTCTATATAAACAGCTATTGATGCCATGGCACCGATAAGGGAGTGCATGTATGTATACACATACAAATAACAAACAAAAATATTAAAGGACTTCAGAGATGAGCTCTGGAACCAGAAATTTACATTTAACATTAATAACTCTAGCAAACGGAAAATGTTTAAGCTAATATAACTAATTTGTGTGCAAATATTTGTGATAGTAACACAAAGGGTCTCACACAGCCTGTGGCAAAGCCCCTGACTGACCTGTGGGGGTTTGAATGAGTCTGCTACCAAATGATGAAGGTTAAGGAAACATCAGTCAGGAGAGGCAGCCTGAACCCAGAAATGCATATTTCAGGAGCCAGACCATACTCAGCAACATCTGTTGTGATTCTGCAAAAGCTACCTAAAACAGCTGAGTTTTGAGTAACCATACAGCAATGTAACAGGAGCTGAGGCCAAGGGCTTCAAACCTGCTAGACTTTGGCAGCACAGAGGCACTGAGGTCCTGGGGTGAAGCAGGAGTGCAACAGGAGCCATCAGCACAGCAGGGGAACAGGCGCTTGCCAGATACAGCAGTGTCCATCTAGATGCCCAGTTTCCCTCCTCACTCCCCCGACACAAAGTCAGTGTCTACCTCCACGTGAGCAGCTCTGCTCCAAGCAATAAGGAGGCAGTTCGCTACAGGTAAATCCACAGCGTGCTCAAATATGTTGTTCAGGCAGCTTCCCTGCCACAAAGGCTGAAAATTCTTTGGCTGTTTATATCCTGCCAGCAACCAGCTCAGTCACATCATCTCTCCCTATACCAGGGAACCACCACGTCCATTTTCAACAATTTCTTTCCTCTGATCAACCAGACTAACCACACACATGCGCCAGAGGAGGGCACAAGACTGAGAAACACAATGAAACTGTGCTAGGAAACCACACCATTTGTCAAAACTTCTGTTATTCCTTCAGGGCAGGATCACCACACCACTCTGGAAGACAGTTTGGGACAGTACGTGTCCAAAACCATCACCTCATTGGCTGTTGATGATGTCATGCCCATGCATTAATCCCCAGTGACTGCAGGTTTAACATCACACGTATCACCACATCATCTACATAATGACAGTGAATGTGAGTCTTGGAGGAAATTACTGAAGCAGTGAATAAAGCAACTTGTTGAAACAGGGGAAGTTGCCTCTCTTAACTGATTATTTCCAGGTGAGTTTTTTTCTCAAAATGAAGTTGGTGGGTCAGGAAATAACACATGGTCACTGGAAGGAGTGGGCATTGTTATAGCTCTATTTTAAAGAAAGTAAGCCTTCAAGATCTCTCACTCAAAAAGGTAAAAGTACCAGTAGCAAGAAACCAACCGATCTGGGAAATAAAAGTATTTCAGGAGCTTTCAAATCAGTAGCTGAAATTAAAAACGTTTCTAAAAAGGAAAAGAAAATTAAAACTAAGAGTGATCACTGCAAAGCAAGCCTATCGCTTTGCTAGCAACATCCTCATCACTAGAATAACTGTGGCAGTAAATGAATTACACATACAGAGGTAAATAGATATATTTAACCGTAACACAAACACTTGAGGTGTTAAGGACTGGTACTCCAGTTACACTCCCGAGCTTGCCAGACCCGGGCGGCCACTTCGGGAGCGCAGAAGTCACGATTTCCCACCGCTTTCCCGATAACTGCACTCCTAAGCAGGAGTTACACCGCAGAGTAAGCGATGCTTCCCCCTGCGCAGCTGCATCCCGCTCCGGCTCCCCGGGTACCTCTTACCTGGCCGCAGTCTCGTCCGGGGAGTGGCTGCTCTGAAGCTCTACGGAGGTAGGAGCACGCGTGTCGGGAAGGGAATCATCCACGGGAGAGCGGGGAGCGCACCTGGATCTCAAGCTGCGAGGAGGATGCTCCGCACAGACCCCGCACGCAGCGGCGCGGCGTCCAAAGTGGCTTTGGAGCTCCCCTCCCACTCCTCTTCAGAGACGGGGGAGGGGGGAGGAAACACGGTGCGACGGCTTTTTCTTTCTCTTCCCCCTCCGCGGGGCTTCCTGCTCCCTCCCTTCGCTTCCCCCTTGGTGCACGACTCCACCTTAAGTGCAGAGCTAAAAGTGCTTGGGCAAAGTGCCCTCTCCTCCTCCTCTCTCCCCGGGCAGCGGGGATGCTGCGGGGGAATATTGTGCTGCCTTCGCGAGGCAGAGCCGCACGCCCTGTTCTGCCCGGGCTTTTAACCGCCTCGCAGAGCCCTGACCTTATTTCAGCATTCGAGTGGCCGCTGCTCAGCCGAGGGAAGAGAAAGGAGACTTTTCTTCAGCTCGGAGCCCGGCCGGAGTTTGGAGCATCTTTAGGAGAGAATCACAACTTCAGAAAGGTGCAAAGAGTCAGGGCCACAGTCTCCCCCTGCATCTCACCCCATGCTGGGTCACTGCTGCCCGTACCCCGTAGTCCTATGGGTCATCAATAAATTATCACCTTCAAAAATTTAGTTTAAGTGGAAGAGCTACAAAGCCAGGGTCACATCGACAGGCTTTCCAGCAGCCACTGGGAAAAGGATTCTGCTCTTGCTCTGCCACCAGCTTTCTGTACAACCTGTATCATCCCACTTCACACCCTCAGTGTCTCCTGTAGCTCTGGCGCTTGCTTAAACAGTGATGTCCAAATATGTGCTTCATTGGGAGTCAGGCATTTAAATACCTATAGGTATGAGTCCCATTTCTGTGAGAGAGGGCAGTGTCTCACCAGAAGTGAACGTAGAGCTCAGTGCAATGGTGGGCTGGTCCTGGCTACATTCCCTAAATGCTGTTGTGATACATATGATCATCATCATTCTGGACAAACATTCTTTACATTGCAAGAACCACTTGGGGAACAGGGAAGGCTGCTTTTATCACAGCTACTGATGTGGAATTGCATATTGCCTTTCAAGTTGTCCATGTGCAACTTTCCTAGTGCACATGTGAAAACCAGGAAAATCTCAGCAGCTTTCACACCACAGTTCATTGTAAATTAATAATACAGTAGCAGACTTTCACATCTCGGATGAATTCATTTAGCCTGAAAGAAAGAGTTCAAATCCCTGCCTTTGCCCTCCCTCATCTCCTGTTAACATAACTCAGCTCTGCTTTTTCAATCAACAGGAGCCACAATACAGTCAAAATAGGAGGGAACAAGCCCACAGCATCAGATCATATCTCTCCATCTCATTCCTTGTGCGTGGAGCTACCAACTTCTTGCCTGCTGTCCCTGACACAACACTCCTCCAGATCTTCATAAAGCCTAGAAAAGGGGACAGAGAAAAGGCAGAGAGGAGAAGGAGCTTCAAGTTAGCAAAAGTGATTATGAGGAGTAGATCTGAGGAAAATGAAAAGAACTGGATGTACCAGTGGAAGGGAAAGATTTAGAGGACAAGAGACACAAATTAGCAGGAAAAAAGGTCTGGCCTTACTATCTGGGGAGCAATTCATTGGAAGCAGGCTAACCAGGACATCAGACAGGGTAGAATCAACACCCCCCCCAGTACGTGTGGATAGAGCAGTTCATCTGCCCTGGGTGCTCTTAAAATGGGCTGCTGAGCTGCAGGAGGCAAGAGTTCACTGCTCTCCCTGACCTGATCTTATCCTGTGCTCGCGTTTCCTGCCCCAACCACCTCTGTCTTGGGTTCATCTCTTAGACTCAGTTTTCCCACCCGGAGAATGGAGACAGCCACATTTCTTGAGCAGGGCTGCTGTCAAAATGAATTAAGTGATGTCCAAAGAGTACTTTGAAATGCAGATATTATGCTCACTAGTTTTAATGCCTCCAAAGCGGTCTCCAGATATCTCTAAATCCTCAAGATATCCCAGATCAATTCTTGTTTTACAGATGAGGAAGCTGAGCAGAGGGATGGATGTTTGAGTCCATCTCTTTTATGTCAGGTTCTGTGGGTCCCCCTGACCTTGCCACGGCTCCCAGTTGCTGGCCCACGGTGACTGATTCCCATCCAAAGACACATTTTATTGGCGACAGACTAAGCATCATACATGTAGTGCCTTTACACCTGATTGCTTACCCCTATAAAGCTATTTCCTTTGACAAGTTAACACCTAGCTTTGAGCTCCATCCCCTCCCACAACCTGGGGTTACACATGTATTTCTGCATCCACTGTGCCTTGCAGGACCCCTCCGGAAAGTGTGGGCATTGTGGGGCTGAATTAAACCTCTCCCCGTATTTTCCTCACCTTCTTAGGTGTACTGAGAAGGAGCAGGACACAGGAGCTTCTACTCCCCAGGCCTGTGATCAAATTATCTCTCCCTCTGTCACACATCCTAATCATCACAGCTGGTGGTCATGCCAACAATATTAACGCTGCTGAGTAGCTTTCAGTTTTGCAATTAGCAAGGTTTTCTGCTTCCCTCAAATAAAAAATAGGCTTGCACTACTTAACGCTGCATAAACGTTACAGATACATTCAAGGCCCGTGTTACTGTCGTGTTGAGATGAACCGGCAGTGTAAGTGTTGTAGATATTTTAAATCTTTTGAAGATTACAACGGTTGCAAAGCTCATTATTTCTAAATGTGTTTATCCTTCCCCTCTTTTCTGTTTGCAAAATTAGGGAATGCGCAGTTTAAATAAACAACTTTTGTACTATTAAACATTGATTAAAGAAAAAGGTTCCATTTAAATTATTAAGTGGTAAGATAAAAAGCATCCCTTCTCTTTTGTATGCTACTTTATTCAGAAGTCAAACTTCTGTAGTCTCACTGAATGCTAATGAATAGCATAATAATGCACAAGGGCAAGAGGGGGTTGAGTAATTAAAAACAGAGGGCAGAAATCAAAGGGCTTGAAATATACTTACCAAAATAATTCAATTATACATTAGAAACCTGGGATAATCAAGACACATCCCACAGTTTCATTCATTTAATATCTATACTGATTTGCTGTACACAGGAAGAAACAACTGGGACTTTCATGTATGGTGCTTCAGCTGAGGAGACAAAGGCAACCTGCACTCGGGTCCCACTCTCATCATGCTGCTCCTTGAAAATGGCTTCACATGACTGAGTATATTCTCAGTTAAAGTGATTTAGGGAACTATTTTTAGCCACAAGATATTTCTATATTTGTTGCATATTCCTTTTCTCCTTAGCTTTGCAATTAATTAACACAAATCTCTAAACCCACTATTTTAACTTCCCTATAAATCTGTCTCCCACCTCTCTCCTTGGCTTCACCTCTTGTTGTGGCTTCAGGCTTTCCTGATTATCCACAAAGATCTGTGCCATGCAACGCAGCAGATAGGTTCATGCAGCAAAACCTGTGTTTAGCTGGGATATGGCATCATGAGCCTCTGAGGTTTTCACACAACACAACCTGGGTCAAAAGGTCCTGATGTAGCTTTGCAATGTCACTGCTCTTATGGGCCAAGGAGTCCCAGCGCAGTTTCTGCTCTTCAGGATGGTAAAAGGCAGGGAGGGGAATGTGCATTTCAAGCAAATTCCAGTGCCACGTGATAAAACAAGGGGAAAAAAGAGCCAGTCTGACCTTGTTTAGTGGTTTCGGAGATCAGCGGAGGATTTATATGATTTGGCTTTGTGAAATCTTGATGCGATAAGCAATGATCCAACGCAGTCCCATTGACACTGGTAACAGCTCCGAGGAGGAAATTCCAAGTGACACATTGCCAGGAACCATAGAAAAAGTGAACAGAAGTTTCCAACTGACAAAGGACAGCAGTGTTATTTAAAAACTTTGCAGTTACATGAGTTGTTCCCTCCTTTCTGGCACATAATTAAAGTATTGACAGGTGAAAACTGTTGGAAACAATCAATTTCAGCCAAAAATCAGGAATTTTAGCAAACCCAGCACTCAAGTACACATCAGCTTCCTGAGGAATAAGGGTCTTATTAGAATTTTTAAATGTTCAAACACGGAGACTACTAGTTGTGTCTAATGAGCACAGGAGACAAGCAAATCGTTGCTGTGCTTTACAAGGTGAGCGGAGCCTGTAGGCCAACATGAGTTGCAACATTAAATGGTAAAAAAGGGAAACAAGAATCTCAGGTCAAGCTTTCCAAAACTAGGGGTCTTAATTAAAATGAAGGTTATGACTTCAGCAGATGGGTGCTGTTTAGTTTAGTCCCAGCTATTACCAAGATTTGCTGCATCTTCAATTCATAACAAAACACTGTGTGAGAAAGAGAGAGCAGCAAATATGGATGTCTCAAACTTTCCCCAGCCCTAACAGCTACATCTTCCCCAATCAGAAATAAAACTCCTTTTGAGGTGATGCAGCTTCCCAAAAAGAAGATGTACATTTGCTTTTTAAAAAGGAGATAGTGAAGACAAACAACTCAACCTGTAATGTGAGCTGGAGCAGGGTTTGCCAAAGGGGGAGAGGGAAATGTGCAAATCAAGACAGATATAATTTTGACACAATGAAGCAGAGAGCAAAATACTTTTCTTCCCCTCATTTTTCTAATGAAGAATTAATTTTTAGAAGAGAAAACACCAAGGTACATGCTGTTTGGTTTTGCAGAGGGCGTGACTTAAAGAGGGGAGCCACTTCCAAAGGCAGAGCTGGAGCTACATGGGAGCCCCACTCCTCAATTTTTGTTTTCTAAGTTTGGTGGTAAAATACTGTAGCAGATATCTTAGTGACATCATTTTCTGAGAAGCAGTCTGGGGCAGTAATTCTAACAGGACAAGTCAGCTGTAATGAATCTCTTTCCTCGGTGCAGATGGGGCCCCACTTTACTCACATGAATAGCTTCTTCCACTTCCGAAGACTACAAGGAGACAAGAGCAAGTAGCTCTGGCCTCTTATGCTTACCTGCCTTAAACAATACAGTGGCAATCAATAAATGAACTTCATTCTTTTTAAATATGCAATTACATGAAATAGATTATAGAAGTGACAAAACCCAGACCAACTCCACAAACACAGAGCTGGGCTCTGATTTCTATCAGTACGAGATCAAAGTAGCACAGTTGCTCATTTACAGCTCAAAGCTGCATTATTTTCCCTAACTCAGGCTGTATTGCTAGTCAACTGAACTCTGTAAAGCAGAAATATCAAGCCATCTTGATATTCCTTCCACAGTAAATAATGATTTGCAAAGAAGGGGGAAAAAATCTCCCTTCCCCTCCCTCTTGCAATTCATTAAGTTCAACTGTGATAACCAGTGAGGCATACAGCAAAGGGTTAGGTATCTCTGCCTCTGAATATTTAATTCAGGATTCAATGTAATGCACAGCATCCTTATACCCTTGGGAGTTCAGCAGCCAATATGCCAATGAATATATCCTGACAATAGTGATATTTTCTGCACTTTGGAGGCATGAGTGACATTTGCTCACCACATATGTTCCATCGGATGCTGAGGTCTACACTTGTGAGAAATTAATCAGAATCCATCTGTTTCCTTCTCATCCTGGACAATTTCATTACAACTTAAGCAAAGATTATAGGATTCCCGTGTCTGTGTCCCCAACCCCCAGCCCAGTCTTGGTGTTTCCATACTGAACGATTAAAGCTGCTTAGTTTAAGTAAGGTCAGAAACAATCTTCCTTCCTGTAGAGAAAGGCATAATGCTCATGAGCAGGGTCCAAAATCTGCTCTAAATTACATGTAGGTAAAGCCAGAATATCCTTATTGATCCAAAGGGGGTTTAGATTTATTGTGGTATGGGATCTGGATTGATCATTCAATGAGTATTTCTGATGGCTGATTCTGATTGGCATCAGGCTTGAGACTGCACAAAGTCAGCCACTCTGCAGGTCCTCCATTCCACTTTCATTTATCTGTCCAGAGGGAGAGGAAAGGGATCGTTCAGCTTTTCTGCAGGGCTGGGGGATATCGTGCTACTGGTGGAAAAAGAAAGTGCTCTCTCTTAAAATACTCCCTGTACTTACACATGCACATTGGCAAATCCTTTACTTATTTCTTATTTACTAGTACTTTCTTACTTCCATGTAATAGCAAGGGAGAACCAGACATAACGATTGCTTGGACTCAGCTAAATACTGCACACTGATGGATGTATTTGCTTAGAAGTGGGTTTTCCTAAGAGTTCTTTGGATGAGGTACAAATGGCACAAAATAAAAACACAAAGCCTAAGTATCAGTGAGAATCTGGTGCTCGATTGCTGTGTAACAGTTGCAGCCAAGTCTGCTAATGTGAGATTTCATGAATGACAGATAAGCCAAAGCTAGGAACCAAGAACTGAGGTCTCCATTGCAGAAGCCATCAATGAAGAGACACTGAGCAGGAGGCCTGGGAAAGGCCAGTAATGAGGGAAACGAGCTCCTGCAGCGAGGAGGGGCCCAGGTGTGTGTGGCACCAGGGGTCCAAACGTCAGGGAGACAAAACCTGAGGATCAAGTCTGCAGGCTGGCTGCTACTGCATGGGCGGAAGCTGGGGCTGCACTGCCTACCCAGTGCCAGAGACAGCAGGTCCCTTTCTAGAGGCACAGGTTCTCCTGGACTTTCAACCTGAAATCTTGCAGTCACCACTGAGCAATTTTGCTGCTCAGCCTGGGTGAAGGAAACTTGGGAGATGTGAGGTTTTCCACCAGCTTCACCAGGACCACTCACCTCTTTTAGCTGTAGCTGGAAATGAAGCATAGTGCAAAGTGAGGTCCAGACCCAGGCCCATGAGATGGCAGAAAGCAGGCTCTGTTCCTGCTGAGCACGGAGCAGCAGGACCCCAAAAGCTTTAGGTTAACATGGTTGCCCTAAACCAGGCAAAAATCTCCCAGCACTGCAGCTTCACTGGGACCAGTGACCAAATCTGACCACGCTGGCAGTGGAAGAGGAAGGCAGCAACAAGCAAAACTGTAGGACCGACTAGAAAGAGCAGCAATAAGCAATAGGTTGCGGCAATAACATTTGTCAGCAAGCAAAGGAATTCACCCAACAGTGGGGAGGTGGAAGCTGAAGACAGAGATCTGCAAAACAAACACCATTCAGCCAGCCTAACATGGGAAACTGCATGAAGCTCCCTGACCCCGTTCGGAGCCGTGCTGCCTTCCCCACTTCTCACAGCTATTATTCCAGCTGACTTGCAGATACCCAACAGTTATTTTTCAAATGAAGGTACACTGAGATCAGGCTGTCACAGCCTGTCTTTTCAATCAGGAATTACTTGGTCAGATGCTTTTTTGCTGTAGTAGTGCCACGTGATACTGGGGCTTTGAAGAAGACCTATATTCCAGCTCCAGTGCTGGATACTGCCTTGCCAGAAAGAATTGACATGTTGGAAGAAAGCTATAAAAGAAAAGAAAGATCTTGCATAAATTAACTTATGCTATTTATAGAACTGGAGAGCAGTCTATCCATGGGACCATCTGCTGATCTGTGTCCCATGGCAATTAAAGTCAACGTTTCACTGTATCTTCTCCATCAAGGGCTGAGATTATTCACTGTACTCTTTCTTTCGTATAGCACTGACCTTACATCTGTGCTGTTTAGTGTCTCTTCCCAACTTTCCAGAACACTTTCCATATCCAGTCTCTGAGCACCTGCTACAAGAAAGTAAAAACCCAAACTGTTTATTTTTATTACTATGAGGTCAAGTTACTGGTAGGTGGCAAAGGCTCTATTTATTTCATTGATTCTCAATATTTTTCTGTTTTAATAAAAAAAAAATCAGGCATTATGCACAAAATTAACAAATTTATAGATTAGATACAGGGTGGACTGCATACAGTTAAATCTTTTCAGTGCTCCTTGTTACAAACATCTCATCTACATTTTCAGAAGCAACCTGGGATTTTGGACACTATGTTTTTAAGCATCCAGCCTAAGATGCTTTCCAAAATTATCAAAAGCCTGTAAGCAGACTTCTCGTTGTCTCATTTTTTCAAGGAAAGCCGGAAGCCTAAAAAAATATGGCATCCAAATATTTTGCTTTAGAAAGCATGTAAAGATAAAAACCAACTGTATTTCAGGTATAGCTTGCTCATTTAATAGATACTGGAGAATTTTCTGAAGTAACTTAAAAGCTCAAGTCCTACTGCCTGGGTCTGTATCTTTTTATACTCAACACATTTTTATTACTCTATGTAATTTTAATAATTTACTCTGGCACCATCCTTTTAGTAACTGCATTCACTACATTTAGCAACAGGAATTACTATAAAAGCAAGGAAGAAAATACAGCAGATTCGATTAGCAGGAAGATTTGCCAGAAAGGCAGCCTCAGAGCAGACTGATGGACTCTTGCTCAGGTGAAAAATACTCAGGGATACACGTTTCATGGCTACTAATATATTTACTTAATTTAAAAAAAAAAAAAAAGACTTTCTTAGCTAGTGTGCTGATCAATCACATGAATCACATCTCAAGCAGTGCTCCACCTCTGCGTAGTTGATATTACAAAAAGCTTCTTTTTTTCCCAATATGAGGGGATGAGTGCGTGTGAGAGAGAAGAATTTGAGATGTCAAGCAGTGACATAACCAAACATTATCCATTTTGGTTGTACCAAGACAATTAGAAGTTATGTGAGCAGAGAGACACCCAAAATGTTTGCTGCTTGAGCCACTCTGTATGGGAACTTTCTTCTTCCAGATTCGTCTTCCCTTTCCAGCATCCCCAAAACTTTCCTCTCTCAGGATTCCACTTTCCAACACAGGATACAAAACCTGAGACTGAAGGTGCTGATGATGAGCATCAAAACCATGACCGTTTTCCCAGAGATCTAAATTCTCTGCTGAAAACCCAAAGGTCGTGGTGCAAAGTCCCTGAGGCAAAAAAAAAAATGGTGTAATACCTTCCATTGGCATCTAAAACAATACAGCAGACCATTACTGACTACGGATATAACATACACAAAGTATTCCAGTGCATAAATGTAAGTATTTGTGGAGAGGCTTTAAAGCTATTGTTGTCCATTTTTGCACATTAAAACCCACAAAGAGATTTATTTAGAGCACTGAATCATTTGATTTCTCTCTGGCTAGTTTTTTAACTATTAAAATATTTATCATGCACTCCAAGAATTTCTCTGCCAAGTATTTATTTTATTTTTTATTACCTTTCAAATAGCTTCTTTAGAATACCTTCAGGTGTATATATTGCTCTTAAAAAGCACAGAAAATAAGAGCTTATGGTAAAACACCCAAGAGAGAAACAAGATATCAGGCACTCCCGAGACCAGAGATCTGCCCATCAGCAGTGACCTCTGACCCCCATACAACAAAGGGGTAGGTTCCATGGAATTCAATGCTCAGGGTAAGCAGAAATTTCATTTTTTTCAAAGCTGAAAGTTTTCAGAGTGAAAGTTCTTGGAGTTTCACAACTGTCTACTGCTAAAAAGGCTATAGAAAGAAAAAGCTTCTGTAAAGGGAATATTAATGTCAAAACCGCCCTTTTAGATTTCCCTTCAGATGGACAATATTTTTTGTAATACGGATGGTTGACAGTGAGAAAAAAAAGCACTGTTTTCCATGTGATAGTGTCCCCCTCCTCTTGTCACCTGCTGCTGACTGACAGGATACCCCTGGCCCTGAAATGCTCTTCGGTAACAATCAGCCTGCTCGGCTTGCGGGCAGGGTGCTGGACACAGCACTGGTGCTGTGCTCTCCCTCCTTGCACCACCTACCCCAACACAAAGCTGTGCCCCCCACTTCCTTGGGCATGAGCAAGCAGAGAGCTGCACACATCTCCTGCTCTGAGTAGGCTGATGTAGTCAGTACTGATCAGCCTAAGCTGCCTTTGTCATAGACAATTACAGAGGAGCTGCACCCAAGTTGGGTGTCACACGGTGATGCATAAGTTGCTGTCCCTGCAGCAGCTGGACTTGTGTGCCTGTCACAGCAAGCAGGAGGGCCTCATGCCAGCAAAGGGGGTCTCCTACCCACCGTGTGATGGGATGACAGGCATAGACACTACAGGTGGGAGCAGTAATAGCTGGGTCTGTAGCTCACAAACTCATCCCAGCACTGGTTTCCTGACCAAAAGATGAGCAGCACCATGAAGACTCAAGACCCACCTCATCCCACAGCTTTCACCACAGTGGCAGATCAAGCATCTTCTGCCCAGACAGACAGTTTGGATGGAGCTTTTGACGGAGACTGAGGCCAGGGCTGGCTCAGATACCTCCACAGCCCCGTGACGTGGCTGCTTCTCACCCCGCAGCCACCTCAGCTGGAGATGCTGAATGTGATCAAATACAATTTGGCAGGTGAAGAGCTCAGTTACAAACTGCCGGGGAAGAGATTACCTCAAGAACATTTATTTTCATCTGAAGAGAAGCAGAGACCACCCCCCTCCTTCTTGTGAATCCTCTGCTTTATGGATGGAGCCAACATCATCCTCCAATACCAGAATTTGAACTATTGTGTTCCTCTCTCTATTCCTTCAAGTGATTTAACTCCTTCTACATGGAAAAATTATTTTAACTGTCCTTCCTTCCATTTCTTCTCACAGAAGGAGGAGTCGAAGAGTGAAACACAAACCTAAAAAATTATACCAAACTTTTACCAACTGCTTTGGCACCTCCTCCAAAAGCTCTCCAGCCACCGTGACTCCTTGGAGGACAATGGTAGGCAACATCTTCAGGCGACTTCGTACAGAACTTGTACCTTTGCTTGTCTGTACAATGGGGTTTCATTCTGCATCTGTGCCAATGTAGAAAGCAAAGAGGCTTTTTGACATTTATAGTCTCCAAGGAGTAAAGGATGTGCTCGTACATAGTTATTCCACCTGTTTTGTTTTCTCTCCCCGACACCAAGATTAATGAAAAAAGGCAAGTAAGACTGCATTTGTAGACACTGACTGCATTGTTACTGAACACAGAACTTAACACTGAACGTCTGGGTCATTTAAAAGGTGATATGCCCTTGTGAGAAAATGCATTTAGTTTATTTATGAGCTGAGACACTCTGGATTCACTCTATCATAGACTTTCCCAAACTAAATACTCCAGTCAAGGTAGGGTAAGTGAAGGCACCACGCAACTGGGGAGGAAGCTTCTTCTTCTTCAACAAATTGCTGGTTATATGGCACATTAGATATCATTAATGGACTAAATAACTGTTACTGAAACATGACCTGCTACTTCCACAAACAAGTCTTTTACCTTTACCACATTTATTTCCTACAAACTCTTTGATTTTCATTTAATGTCTATCTAAAAGGCTAAACACCCAGGCACTGCACTCAGTTGAATTGACATTATCTTTTAATTAGCAGAGGTCACTTAATGCTTTTAGAACAATCATCAGTTGCTTTCTTTCCATGATCAATTGCAAGAGCATCACAGTTAATGCAGACTGATTAAAACTTGAAAATCCTTTAGCATAGAAGTATCTCAGGACAAATATAATCAAGCCATTGCATGTAGATCATTTTCCTTGACAGCTTTGATTGCCACTCCATTAGCGTGTGACTGATTACCCTTGTGCAGTATCATTTTATAGAAAACACCCTGATTTGCACAGCCAGGTCACAAGAAAAAAGGTTCAGCATCTGTGGGTTAAAGGCCTCTTCTCATATCATGGGTCTCACCAGAGGACTGACAAAGCTGTGGGTGGAGTCAATCCCCAAAACTATCTCGAGCTGCATACGCTTGACATCCCTTAAGTGATTCCAAAACCTTGTCTCAGAAGGGGGAAAAAAAAAAAGAGGGTTCATACATGACAGGTAAGCAGTAAATAAAGCTCACAGTGGAGAGAAATACACAACTCGCTGCTGAGCTTTGCAGCTAAACACATGTTAAAAAAAGGTAACCAACTTCATACTGTCCTGCAAGTATAAAATAGTTTCCTCATACATAGGTGAAGGTGGGATCCTTGCCTGATTTCATTGGAAAAAAACCTGTCATGTGTCTGGTGGTGGGATATTTGTCCAAGATGAATGAGTTTTTTGGGAATGGGGATGATTTTCAATTCAAGAGAGCAACAAGCCTTTTCACTATAGAGCCACCTGCCCTTTTAAGAGACAGATTTTGAAAGCTAAAGGTAAACAGACAGTGCTACTGTCTCCAATTCCTAATAGTTTTGTTAATCCTTGTCCTTTTGACCCATGCACAAAGAAAATTATTCCAGGAAACCAATGGTAAGAACTCATTTTTAATCCCTGTATTATATTATATCTGCTACTGCGTTTGCAAAGTCAGTGAAATGAGAAGAGCTCCTACTGTGCCCGTTACAAATTAAGAAAGGCTTCTTAGCCATGGCTGCTTTTTATTGCTGGACAAGGAGCATATGTCAGAAAACATATGGCAAACAACAAAACCAGGATGAACCAGACCAAAAAAAATAGAGCAAGCATTTCTATTTAAAAAACAATTACATAAAGCTCCCTTGGAATGGCCATATCCATCCACGAACCAGCCGTTTTCATCTCTTGTGCCACATCTAGGTTATGAAAGGATTTAGTTTCCCAAGAAAAGAATTTGAGACATAAGGAATGCAGGACAATTTTGAATTAAATAGCAAACAGCACAACTATGGTAACACCTGCAATAGATTGGGCACCCTAAACCCAGTACAGGAGATAACAGTCATCTTATCCACGGTTCGGTAAATAATTTCTCCTACCTCAAGGGTCATTACATCTTCAGCTCTTTCTGTCATTTGTGATTCCACTGAGGGGCTGAAGAATAAAGTCTCTACAGGTGCTTATGGTGCAAGTGAGCAGCTATAAATAACATTCCCATGCTCAGCTGCAGAGGACAAGAAACCTTATTCTCATTCTGACGTTCCTTCATTAGACGCCAGCTTTCAGCCCTACAGATCTCAGTATCCTCCAACATCGAATTTAGCAGGCAGTCACTAAGCAGCAATATGAGCCATTAGGAGAAAGGGATTTTACTTTCCTACATCCCAAAAGCTTCATAATCCCTTCCTGATAAAAATAGGAAGCTGGTGTTGAGTGGAAATCCCACTAAGGGGCATTCCCAAACCCATGAATCAGCGGAAGGGTTGTCCTCTCCAGTCCTAAAGCTTGAATTCAGCATGTGGGAGATAACACCAGCTGAGAGCAGATCCCCAGTGCAGGGTAAGACTCGCACATCTTTCCCCATGCTGCTGCTGCTGAGCATTTCCTCCAACAACGTGGAGTGAAAGGTTCCCTCTAAATTGCCCAGCCATGAGCTGTTTGCAGCTCACTGCCCCAGAAGCAGCACCCTATGGCTCTGCTGCAGACTGGTGTGTGTTAAAATAAACCCATAGGTCTGTGGCTGGAGACTGTGATTCTTTTACTGGGGAAAAGATTTAAGACTGGGGCCAGTGCAGCAGCGTTCGGTACTGCCTGCGTAAGGCACCAGCGTCAAGAGGAGATCAAGCACAAGGCCATGAAGGAATGGTTTTGTATGGGTGCTGGTTTTTGGAGAGTGCCAAAAAGAAGTAGGTCACCTTAACTGAAAAGAAGGCGGGGAAAAACCAAGGAGATTTAGTGTAGAAAAGTATAAAACTAAAAAAAGCTGAGAGGAAGGCAAAGGGGCACTTAGATCAGGCAGGCAGAGCCAGACACGTAAGCGATGCACAGAGATCTCATGGGACAAGGTTAGGACAGAAGTGACAGCTGGTCTGAAGAAATCACATTTTAAGATCCAAAATCCTGTCAGGAAAACCCAACTGTGCTGCCGATAGAGAAGTTCAATAAAAACGGGCAGGCAGAAAAAGGATACAAGGTACATAAATACATGCTTATCCAATAAAGCAAGGAACAGAACAGCAAAATTGAGCAAACAAGGCTGCCCAGTGATGGGAGACAGCCTGATTTATTCGCCTTGCTGAAACACAGTAGCATTGAAAACAGCAGGGAAACGGTGTTGTCTCAGTAGGAATTATTCAGCAAAGCAGGGTTAGGTCATGGCTAGAGCACTAGGAAGAGCCTCTGGAAGCCAAGTTTCCAAAGGAAGAAAAATCACACAGATGATGCATAATTGATGCAGTTGTACCAGGAGTGTTGTACGCTCAGGGGACAGAGAGGAAAATTATTTTTTTAAAAAAATCAACAGTTAATAATAAAGCAGTAGTGGTTTCTAATTACCTGTATACAACCGATTACAGTCCATGCCACAGCAACAAGCTGTTTCTTAGCAACTCGGAGTCAGTTTTTGGAAGGTCTTGTTCCAAGGAGAGTGGCTCCCACCTCCAGGGGACCAAAGTTTAGCAGCAAAGTCTGCCTGGACCGCCAGGTTTTAGGGGCTGCAGTACATTGTAGAGACGTAATTTACTTCCCATGGGAAGAGTCACAGTGGAAAAAAAAAAAATTGGGAAGGTGGACAGGAATCAAGCAGTAAATGAGGATTTTCAAACTATGGCTTTGGCAGTGGTGATGCCCAGGTATTTCTGGCAGAAGAGGGGTGCACCATCACCTGAGCCAGCAGCAGAGAGAAAAGTACAGATTACCAGGGCCAGACAGCTTCACCCAAAATCTCTGCAAGGAGAGAGCAACTGAGCCACTAGTGTTGAGATCCCTTCTCACTAAAACCAGGCATCCCTCTGTATGAGAATTGCTCAAGCCACATACATTTCCCAGCCATATTTTTTTTTTTCCCTTTCACAAAGAAGTTGATTATTTTGAGAGATCATTAAAAGTCCACACACCTAGGTGAGCAATGTATTTCTGTAGAGGAACTCTGCACCTTTCTGCAAGCTGATCTGCAAATTAATAAGAGAAACTCACATATAAATCATATGAACTTTGAAAACATCAAAGTAAAGTCTGTTGATGAGTTAAAGTATCCAGGAGTGAGAGAGGACTGCCATGGCTCAAGAACTGGTTAAGAGTCAGGCATAGCTGCTTAATTCTTAAGAGAATCAAAGACCTGCATCACTACTCATGTTTAATAAATTAATGAGCTAGAAAAGCACACAAAGAATAAACGTCAAATACTAGAGAGAAGCCAGAAAAACTCCAGGTGTTCAGGAAATCTGCAGGAGCAGACATACAGAAAAATAAAGAAGCATGCCCAGAGCAGGCTGCAACCCTACTCCTCAGTATGTGAGTCTTTTAATTCGTTGGAAACTGCTTCCAATAATAATTAATAGTGAAAAAGAACAAAATGAAACGGAGCTGCCTATAACAGCCCTGCCAAAACTTTTCTCTGTGAAGTGCAGGCTGGGAGAGTGGCTGCCAGGATAAGTGTCACTGTGTAAAATGACATCAGCTCCCAACTCAGATGCAATCTTATCACCACCAGTCCAAAAGTGAAGTCCCAGGAGGGGAGAGTTGTGGAGTTCGGTGCAGGCAGTGTCAGCCCCCACCCTGTATCTTGGACCAAAGGCAAAAATCCAAAGTGTAACAAAAAAAAAACTCCACCAAAAAGCAGCAGATCGGGTCTGGTTAACTCCAAGAGGAGATGAGTAACAGAATGTATCGGCCATAAATTGACACCTGTCCTCAGGCAGAGAAACTTGAATATCTCTTCTTAGTAAAGAGTAATAATAAAAAAAAAAAACACAGTTAAAAAAAAGAACTTAGATGACAGGAATTTAAAAACTGATGGAAAGGTATGCTGGGGGACAACAAAGCTGCAAGGAATGTGCTGTACTTATGTCACAAGATGTCAATGTCCAGCAGATTTCACACACAGCGGGATTTGCACAAGGATCTACACAGGATCTGCAGTTCCATCCTTTTTATCCTCCTTCATTTAAACGTCCCAAGCACAAAATCCGATAAGCAACTGTATCACTGCATTCAGGAGAAACCTCTCTCTTCCAGCAGTGCTCTGACACAGCATTGGGATGCATATATTATAATGAAAGACTTCAATAAACTGCTCTATTAAAAATAATCTGCCAACAGAAAAGTATCGAGTGCATAAATATGATATTGGAGAGTTGTTAGGAAGTAAATTTGAGAGCAAGTTAACACTGTTCTATCAGGAAGAGACACAACCCAGAAAGCCTTAGAAATAAGGATGATTGTTTAGTATTTGCAAAACCTAAGGAAGGCCAAAATTTTTCGTTGAATACTGAGTCAGTGGGATCTGGGATGTCCTCAGCCAAATAAATCCCTTCTGCTGAGACCATGCTTCTGCCACACAGACATGGTTTGTACTTTTCCCTACTGTCTCCAAGTGACAACAGCATCTCCAATTGATGTCATTGCATTGAAGCTAAAATTAAATGCTTTCAAATCAGATCAATAAAACACAGTTTATAGTAAATGACCAGAAAGCTGTCAATTTGGGGGTTTAATCCTAGATTTCTCATGAGTACCTACTGAAAGGGAAAACACTATGATTATTAAGTAAGGATTGAATTATTACATACCATTCAGAAATGTTTTCTTTGAAGAATGCATTAAAAGGTCAAATATTCCCAACTACTTCTTTGGGTGGAATGTTAAAAGCACTGAACATGCAGGGCAGTTTTGCAACCAAGTCATTAGAAGGAGGTCTGGAGTATCTGTATTCCTCTTAATTATATTAACCTTTTTTAAAAAAAGAAATTGTTTTAATATTCTGCACTCAACTACCTACCTAGGTTTCTTTTGTTAGGGAAAAGAAGCACCTCAAACAACACGAGGCCTTCCAGACTCACCATTCCCAGATGCAAACCCTCCTTGCAGACATCACACACGGAAACTGGGGGGAAAATGGCACGTTTGGCAATGACTCAAATATCATACTCAGGGAAGAAATGGATTGCTTGCAAGAATTCAAAGCATCACTCAGACTTCAAAACACACGGAATTATTTTTCAGCTGCAATTGTTCCTGTCGACAGTTATCCACCTTTGTAATCAGTGACAAGACAGGAAATACTTTGTACTCCAAGAGCACCTCCACCAAAGGAAGCCCCTGCATCTCAACAAGGCTAACTCAACCACTGCTAGAGGACGGGATGCACCAGGACTCCAGGTCCCAGCTGGAATGGGCTCTCTGGGTACTGAGAGTTGTAGTGCACCATTCCCCTCACTCTAAAGTGCCACTGAACCACTTTCTCACTCAGAAGAGCTCCCGGGCTTCAAAGCAACACCCGTTCAAGCACCACTTCAGCACGTTCTCAAATGCTTTGCTGGAGCTGTAGCACTTGAGCTCCAGCTGCCCAACACCTTTTGCTGTGAAGCCCTCTGGTCCTCACCCAGCAGGTTACCTGGTGTGGGCACAGCAAGCCAGGGCAGAGGGACCAGAGTATCCCACCCTGCCCCTTGCCTATGGGAAAGCTACTGACACAGATACACAAATAACCAACAACATTAAGCTAACAGGGAGGATAGCTTTGTAAAACAGAATGCAGGCTGCTTAAATAATGAATTAAGACGCATCAAAGAATGCGTATGGAAAAGGCCAGAGAGGGAAGGTCTGATATTTTAGACTATGCTAGACCACAATGAATAAATTATAAGAAAGGCTGAATACTTCGCTAAGTATAAAGATGTCTAGTGAAAGAAAAGTTCCTACACTTCTCACCCCCACTGGGTCCCAAATGAAGATCGAGGTGAGGGCTCAGTTGATCTCTGAGGCTTTTTCCATGTACATAGTCATCTGGACAGAGGCATTTTTATTTAACAGCATCCATTCTGCCTTTTACACCCAAGACAAGCCTGCTTATTTTTCTGATGCTGCTGAAGTTCTCTCAGTCATAACAAACTAAGAACACCCAGTCAGTTTGACAAAGATGAAGTGATAGGTAGGAGGCATATTTCATTATGCTATCAAGGCTTTGGCATGGTAATTGGTGAAGAAACAATTCAGAGCTGTCAGCTCAATACACACGCCTTTTCACTGATGGACGTTGTGAGTCCTTGATGGGGTAATGAATGATGTCCAACGGCGGTCACTGCCACGCTCGCACCTCTCACCCAGCATCCTCGCAAAGCCCTGGCCAGTGTGACCACCCCTCTCCAGACACAGCCCCTCCTGCACATCCCAAGGGTCAAGGTAGGTTCCTCACAAATGACCACAATGAGGATTTGAATTGTCTGCAAGATGCAAAAAGTCAAATGTTATGCAGGGCTAGTCCCTGCTGCAGTCTCCACCAGGGCTGCATACAAACGACCTTGCGTGTTCAGGATCTGCCCGTGTTCCTCACCTGAGACAGACCCATGGGTGAGAACGGAGACACGTCAACACGTAGCAGTCAGCTATTGACCTGCACTGTCCACAGCAGCCTCTCTCTTCTCACAAGGTCTGCTCCACCCTTGCACCACTGAAAATAAAATGATAGTTTCCAGGTTGCATCACATATGCCTATTAAGGGACTACAAAGAGCTCCAGTTCAAACACTGAATTTAACGATGGATGTATTGCTCTTGCATCACAGAAAGGGAGACTGACTGCCTTCTTTCAATACTGCCATCATATTACAAAACACACCTGCTTTCCATCCTTCTTGCATGGTAATTCAAACAATTACTACCATGTACTATCTTTTATAGCTTATTTTTATCTTGCTTAGGTGCTGAAAGCTGTGGGTCAGATGGAAGGCAGAGAAATCAGCTTCACCAGTTTTAGCCAACGAGCAGGGGTAAAGCAGGGCATTGCAGCCTGTGACCTGGGTCAGGTTTTCAAAGCTGCAAAGAAAAGCCAATCAATACCATTTTTAATGACCGACTGTGGCATAACTGTGGAAAAGGTGTAAACTGCAAAGCACAATTATTTTTCTTCATAAACAAAAGGCCTCATAGCAATTCTTTTTCAAAAAGAACTCCACCATTTTCCAGCATTTTCTTACTATTTTCTGAGTTCAGTGGTCCACACTTTCAACAACACCAGATGCATATGCACACGCACAAACTCTCCAGTGAACTAAATGGGAGAAGTAATTAAGTAGTGGAAGGTGTACAATATATTGCAAGACTGGGTTATGTGTTGCATAAATGAAAATCAAGACCTTGCAGCTGAACAGGAATTGCATTAACTGCTAAAAAGTGGCAGTTGGCACAAAATGTTGTTGCAAGAAAAATGAGAAACAGTATTTACCTACAAAAGATTAACTGAAAATGTTTTCCAAAACCAAGTAAATGTTGGAAAATGTTTAAAGAAAAACCGAAGAAAAATATTTTGATATTATAGCATTTCAAGAATCCTACGCTAAAACACAAAATCTCCCTGGATTAATTTTTTCCAGGCATATCCTTGTTACAAACAGGAAGGGGGAGAAACCAAACCATCATCTGCAGGAGCAGCGGTTTTGTTGCACTCCTCTGTGAGCCGGCTGTCTGGGTTTGGAAGGAGATGCCCTTCGAACAGCCAAGCAGCATGGCAAAGGGCTCTAGTGCCACCTCGTGCACGCTGCCAGAACGGCCAGCAAGGGCTGCTCCGCCTTGCCTGGGAACCAGGGGTCCGTTCCCAGAGATGCTCCCAGCAGCAGAGCACACCGAGAAGGCTGTGGCCACCTTGGCTGCTGCTGTCACCCAACAGCATCGCCCCAAAGCCAGCGGGGCAGCCCAACCAGACACACAGCTCAGTTACTGACCACCAACACCCAGAGACCAAAGACAGCAAGTCCTGTGCTGATTATACTCAGTAACTAATGCAATAAACCCAAATTCTAAGTGATGGGGTTAGACAATTCATTTCTCAACTCCCATTCAAATGATTCATAAATCTTCTGTACCATATTATCTCAAATACTCTTCTAAGGGACAAAACCAGATCTGATTTTTAAAAAAAAAAGTCCAAAAATCAAGGCCATGTTAGAGGTCATGCTTATTCAAAAAAATTCAAGTATTTTTTCTTTTTTGCTACTTGTCCTCCTTTTAGTTTGCCATGATAGGAAAGGGAAGGAAAACCACAAATCATAAATTAAAGGAAGAGAAAAAATCTGCTTTTCATTTTGGAGTTTTATTCCCTTATCCAAAAGATAATGGTAATAACAGAAATACTAACTTATATTATATTAAATATATAAATGTTTACATTTATTACATTTTATATACAAACATTTTTATAATACATTTTATTTACCTATATTATATATTTATATTATAAAAATATTTCACTTTTCAAAGAGAGGACAACAACCTCTAAGAAATTGCATTTGAACATGTCCTGCAAGCTCTCTCCAGCTGTAGCAAAACACCTCACAGCCAACCATGACTGTTCTCTCCAGCTCCTTTCCCTAGCACAACCTGATAGCCACCATCCACAGTTTTTCATCCCTGGCCCTTCTAAGCTGAGCCCCACCTGGCCAGGGGTGCTGCCCCTCACCTGGCTCTCATCCAGGGGAATTCAGGTCCTGCACTTCCTTGCAGTTTATGACAGCAACCCTTTCATGACCCCCATTCTTGGCTGTCTCAATGGGGTTTCCACACACTTTGCTTGATTTCCACTTGCCTTGATGGAGGTCTACTGAGCCTCAGGCTTGAGAATGACATCTGCAGACCTTTACACTTACTCCTTCCTCCTCACTCCTCTCATCAGCTGCACTATTTAAGGCACCCCTACCATAAATTGCTCAATACCACCACTTCCACAACTTACTAAAACTTGGTACTGGGGCTCACCAAGACTGGCTCAATCCTCTTCTTCCGGTTGTAGCTTTTTCTAGACAGGTTCCCCCAACCACAACCAAGACCTGGGTGGAGGTACTGCCACACCAGATGAGCAGCTCACACAGCCACCCCTTGCTCTACAGCCCTTACCTGCAGGACAAACGAGGCTGCAGCAAACAGTTGCCACTGCAGGCTTTGGCTCAGCCGGCTGACTTGGGCTGAAACGCGTTCTCACACAAGCTGACTGGCACAGTCTGCAGCCACGAGGAGCAGCTCCCACTCAGAACAGGTCAGAGGCTTCAATATCTGCAGGCTCAGCAGCCTCATGTTCACACTATGAAGTGAGAACTGAAACTCAAGAAGGACAACAAGAATTCCTGGAGGAATAATGAAGAGCCACCCTACTTTGGCCAGAAGAACATTTGGAGCAGTTCTTTTATTTCAGACAAAAAGCCTGATCCATGCAAAATGTGTGTTCAGCAGAGCAGAAGCAAGAGCTCAACTTCAAGGCAAACACTGCAAATTGAAACAATTACTCAATGTTGAAATCAAAGAAAATTATCCTCTCACATTTTATCCGAGCAGAAAAAAAGCTCTCAAGGAGAATGTTTCCTTCAGTTTCTCTACTGGTTAAAAAAAGTAAAAGATTGAGACATTCTAAACCCTGAGTTCTCCAATTAATGCTACAACTGGAAAGATTAACGGCAAAAATCAAACAATTTCATTATTATTTAATTGCTTTTAAAAACATACTGTCTTAATATAATTGTACTTTTAAGATTAATCATCCTGATTTGCCACCTCCCCACCACAAACCATTTCTCACACTTACCTACCTTCCACAGAACTTCACAAAGAAAAAATTGAAAATACATCTTGAAGACTTCTGATGTAAAAAAGAAAGACGCTGTGTGCACTCATAAATTATTCTTTATTTCAAATCCAGCTCTCAGTTTACATTGTACATGAAACACAGGCAATCCCATAAGCATTCAGGATTGGCAACATTTACTAAGTCCCAAAACTAGATTCACCACGCTGATGCCAATGTGCCAGTTAGTGCTGACTCTAAACAATAAAAAATCAGAAGTGGCAAGGAACAAGATTCCTATAATCTGGAAGCAAAATGTAATCCAGAGTTCTATCCTGCCTAAAGAACAAGTGGCCCAAAGTTGCATGGATTCCCTTAAATTCCAATTTCAGGACAGAGTGATGGCCCAGACCTTCTTCTCTTTCTGTTGTCAAGATATTATAATTTTATAAATTGTTGAAAATAGTATTTTCATCCCAGTAATAATAAGCCGTAAAGGCTGAAGAATGTGTTGGCCATCAACTGCCAACACCACACTCAAATTTGCTGAGAATGGTGAATGTTGGTAGGATACTTTGCCCTTAGATTAAGTCCTCCATGCAGTCAGGCATATGTTCAACCATTTGTTTTAGCAAGTCCCAAGATAGCTTGAAAGAAGAACTCCTCATTAGCTGCTTCTGTACAGATTCAAGCACAAGCCTGCACTCACACATGGGCTTCAATTGCATCATCTGCACCACAGAAACTTCCAACATATACAAATGTTTTCCACAAACCAATCTTAAAATACCAGGCAAGAAAGCCATAAGGGCCAGGTGTTAGCGTTACTGTCAAACGATTCCCAGATAAATGTATCTGAACACCACTCTGGACTTCAGAACACCAGGTTGCTACAGCAGGACAAAGCAGACACAAGACTCTATGCAATTAATAGTATTTAAAACATTTGCCTCTAAAACCTGGCAAACTGACCAAAGATTTTACACTATTGTTTTTTAATTAGAAAGGGGTTTTAATTTAAAAAAAAATCAAAAATATATGTGCACAGTTCATAGTTAAATGTCTTTATTTTGAGTTGGTTTCAGTCAAACTCAGACATTTTACTACCTTAAGATTTACACATTTTTTTTCTTTAAATATCCCACAAGGTAAAAAACCATACACACAAAAATATACAGGAAATGGTATTTCTCAAGGGATACTTTCTTCCCCTTATGTCAAGAAGTGCAATTTTGCTTCTATGGTTCTTTAAAGTAAAACAGTTTTATCCATCAGTAAAACAATACACGACACAAAGAATTGCACCAGATACCTTAATACATCCTGTGTTACCAGCTATACCTGGCTCTTCCTATGCACTGCTTGAGGTCATCAGAGATCTATATGAAAACGATGCTTACAGTAACTCATCTTTACCAGTATAGGCAGGGCAGTAAATGTACCTACACTCTGTGAAATTGCCTATGACTGCTGCAGAATGGAAGTCAATAACTGCTACAATTATACCAGCGAAATGTTTACATTTACTGTAACTGCCTTGCTTTTGCATTCAAATGTACACTCTGCTCAAGTCACTGAGACTGTACAATTACACTGCAAGTCTACCATGGGAATACATTGTCAAAAAATCCATAATATAACACAGAATTCTGTTTTTTATCTCACTGAACTTGATTCTTCCACACGTCCTTCTGGCCCCACTTAAGACAACAGAACTACTCCCTTTTCTCCCCCCCACCAGCAACAAGTCAGCTCTGGAGGGAATTTCATAAAGAACTTGGCTTTGTTTTACACTTCCTTCTCTGAAAACAGTGAAATACACTATTGGCATTGGAAGGATTTTCAAGATTCAACTCTTCAACATTTTGAGAAAACAAGAACATGAATAGATTGGGCATTTAATGACTCGAAGAACAATGTTCCTCATGACTTAACTTCCTTTCAGCTGCAGCTGAAAGACACTCTATACATCTTATTAGTTGTCATAAAAACTAGAAGTGCATTCCCTTTAGAATCCTGAAAAAGACTCAAGTTTTATTCTAATTTCCTCAGGTTTTCCATTGCAGAGTGCTGCTTTATGTGGAAAAGTAGGAAACTCAGATTACCTGAAGTTTAGGAAAATATTTACTTGCTTTGAGATAGAAGACTGACTAAACCTACTGAGCAGACTTGTTGTATTTTAGCATTTAAAACCACATGAAGACTCTAAGTTCATATTCAAATGCAAAAACATGAGACACCGTTCTCTAACTTGAAAATGTTTCTAAACTTGCAATAAAACTCTGCAGTGTCTGTTGAATCAAACAACACAAGTTAAAGCTTGTTAACCACTTCACTCTTACAACCACTATTTTACAAAGGAAGATCTTCAAATCTAGAAACAACACAAGGAAAAGCACAGCAATGACATGAATGGTGATGGAAAGGAACTGACAAGCCACCCTGGAACCACTACATCATGTAACTCGACTGCATATGACACACTGGGCAGTGTCTTACAACTGGAAGGCAACTCCTATTCAGATTTTAACTTACAGGTACCAGACTACAATATAAAAGCATCCAGCTTCTTAAAAAGAGGAGCTGAAGAGCACTAACAGGTCTAGTTCACTCCCACAGACTGTTCTGAGAAACCAAGCTGTAACGTTCTCCATTCTCTAGCACTTCCTCACACAATAATAGGCATTTATTATTACAAAATTCATATCTACCCCAGAAAACCTTACATGAAATGGATGGACATACCTTTCTATAAAAACAAGTATTTCAGAATTTGGAATGCAAAAATACAGTGCAAAAACCAGAAAGAGTTCTGAAAAATGGTTTTTACACGTTGAAAACTCCCGAAATTAAAGAGCAGGATTATAAAGATAAAGTATGGTGCTAACAAGTGGTTTGACAAGTTAATAATGGATTATTTCCCTCGTAGAGGTTTACGTGTTTCACACCAGCATTTTGCTTTATGTTGTTAAAATATTTTTATGGAGCATTATTTAAAAATAATATTTCAGTCAGAAGTCTAATTTAGAATTCATCATGTTTTACCCTAAATGGCCACTTGGAATGCTGTGAAACATGATTTGCAGCCAGAAGCACCAAATACATAAATTCTTCCACATCAAAGGAGTAGTTTGTAAATTTTGGATGTTCTCCCAGTGTTGGGTGGTGTCCCTAGAAAAATGAAATAAGGCCTTTTAGAAAGAAAAAAATATACCTTCCATACAAAACGCAAGAAAAAAAATGAGCATCTGCCATTTTAATTTATTATTTCTAATCCAATGATCTGCTGTGAGGCAAAAGTTTCAAAGTAACTGCATAACAGAAATAGTATGGATGTCTTGGATTAACAGCCAATTAATTTCATTTCTCTTCTTCCCTCAGCTACTGATAACAAACAATTTCTTAATTACAGCAGGGAAGTTAATTTGGTCTAAACAATGAAAATCATATTTCAAATACCTGAACATAGATAGGTAAGGCAGGTCAATCTTTAAATGCTTCACGTTATACCACCCACCCTTCCAGCAGTGGCTATCATTACCTGATCTTGAGGGAATACTTTATTCCTTTTCCGCCAAGTGATGTAGTGAATGCCTCTCAGCCTTGCCAAATCCAGGTAACAACGTTCATCTTCACAATTGTACCTAGGGACAGACAGAAAAATCACCTTTACCTACAGAGACTGTGCTGAAGTTAACTGGTGTGAAAGGGAAAAACAAAAACTTCAGTCCAAAATGTTTGTTGTCCATGGACAAACTCTGCTCCACTGTAAACAACAAGGGCTATCAGCTGTTCTTAAGATGTGGTGAGGAGTCAGTTTGAGGCACATCTGCATGGCAGACATGTTCCTGCTCAGCTGCAGCAGCTCTTGGACATGTAAAGAGTTGTTTGGAGACAAGACTTGTTCGGACAAAATACCCTCGAGTCAAGACTATGCTGCAAAGCACCAGCTCCACAGCCTTCCCACAACAGGGGCTTTAAGCAGGATTTCCCAGGATGGAAAACTCAGTGCTCTTCCAAGAAGTGTGCTGCACTTTTGTTGAGTTCTATAGAACTGCAGTGTCTATTAACAAACCTACTTTGTGACAAAACAGTTGAGCTTGGCCAGCAAGCTGGTGCTTGTGTCCTAAGCACAGAAAGGAATACATAAATAACCTTCAGGGGGACATTTAACACCCTGGGCATGAATCTGATGTAATCAGTCCACCCAGATCACGAAAATACCATTAGATCTCAGACTCACCAGGCTGAATCTGACCAGTGAGGTTTTCTGTTTTTCTGCCATTTTCCCCAAGCAACTGTTGACCAGGCTGTGTTTTATTTATGCCACAGCACCTCAAGAAATCACAGGCTAAAGTTGTATGATATAGTTACACTACATTTTATAATGAAAGCCTCCTCACTTTCGATTCCCAGAAGAATAGATTGCCAAAAACGAAGTCTAGATGAGGGTGCAAGACAAACACTCACAGTCGAACACTATTGAGAGAGTGTTTCATTAACACATAAGAACAGACATTAGCAGTTGTGTGTGTAAGAGAGAGGAAGGAGATACAGACTTACAGTTCAAAAACAACAGCCCAGTCCGGCAGAAACAGCAAATGGGTAAGTCCAGCTCCATGCATCCCAATGAATATATCAGAGTTGTGCGTAATTCTCAATTGCTCTGAAAATTCAAGTTCCCTGCAGACAACACAACAAAACCAGTGATCTGGCCTGCCTATCCATCTCTGCAAGAATTAGTTACATGGAGAAAGCGCAAAATTAACTTAAGGCAATACTGAAAGCAAGAATTGATTTTTCAAGGAACAATACTAAGAATCATAAATGCTGCAGCCAACAATAACTCAGCATGGAATTAAAAGAAATGCAGAGAGGTTTTAAAACTTTACAAGAGTCTGATAAAAAAAAAAGCTGGCTTTGTTTTCTTTTTTTAACAAGTTAAACTTTTTGTAAGTTTGGGGATTTTTACTTGCATTTAATAAAAAAATTGCATCACCTCCTTTTTTTTTTTTAAAGAAAATCATCAATGTAAAAGACCTAAACAGTATTTAATATAATGTAGAAGTATATAATTGCCATCTAGAGATGTGGACTTCCAACCTGAGCGTATGCATAAGGCATGAGATAGAAATAAGGGGATCAGAATTTTTTCAGCTCCTGAACTGTCACTCTCTCCCATCCTTTGACTGCAAGCTCCAAATAAAGTATTGTCTTTAAATAACCAGCATCCAAATAAAGTATTGTCTTTAAACAACCAGCATACAAGGCGAGAATGGACTAAAGAGACAGACACGTGCAAAGGGAAATTACAACAGGCTTCATTTGTGTACAAACAGTTCAGTCATGAAAAAGGATGAGCAACTTCTGCTCAGACCAATTGGAAGATAGCAATATGAAACTGGCTTAAATCACAATAAGAAAGTTTAAACTGCTTAAACTTCTGTGAGGGCAGACCTAAGGGAAACCCTTCTAACTCTGATGACAGTGATGTTGCAGGACAGCTGTGGAAACGTAACACTGAAAGGCACCACACGCAGTTTGGCCATGTGGGATGGTCTAGAAGGCCTCTCAAGGGTTATCAACCCTCTTTTCTACTACTAGACTCCTCAAGCACTTTCACTGACAGAGGAATTGGGAGCAACTCAACTTCCTCACACTGTCTCTGCTTTGGTCAAAACACTTATCTCTCAGTTCTGCTTCAGTTTCTCACTCTTCCTGCACGATTCTTGACAGCACCGTTGAGCAAATGGGAGCTGCTATCAGCTCGCCCAGGGATACACCACTTGGCAACTTGTTCTTCAAGCCATTTCTTGCTGCCACAGTGCCTACCACATCTGGGCACCACAAACTGACCTCAAGTGGTGCCTTCGGGGCCGACAGAGCAGCAAATAAGTTGAGTTATTATCCATTACTAAACTAAGGGTCATAAAAGACACGACACTAGCATCATGCAAGATAAATCCCTGTTGACCCACAGTTACTGAAGCGCAACAGCAAATCGAAAAGGATGATAGGAACACAGCTGGTTTTAGGAGAGGGGAGGAAATGGAAAGAAAAGTGACCTCAAAACTTGCTCATCATACAGTAGCTTTAACCTGAGCCTACTAACTCTAGTGCATCACAGGACAGGAGTGTTTAACTAGCTCACCCACCACTCCCTCAGTGTTCCTTAGCAGTTCTTGGATTTTGCAAAGGTTAGACAGTGGAGCATACATAGCTTTGCCTGCAGACAGCTGTCACCAGCAACAGGCAGCACGAGATCACACCAGTTTTTTCTGTCAACTTACGTACTTGTATTTGTAGTCTACCACTTTCACCTCCAACGCAGATACTGTTTTCAAAGCATTCACAAGCTAAAGAGAAGAAGAAAAAGACAATGATTGGGTGTTTTCCTTCAGTTAATTCCTCCCCTGCACTCCAGACCATTTTACACACTCCTCCTCCCCACCAGGGAATTACAGTGAGACTGAACATACTGTCACTGCTATATAAAGGAGCAGTTCCTCTTATTTTGTGCCTTCCCACCTAAGATACACATTATTCCTGAAAGAGAACACCTCGAGGAGACTCAGCTCTTCTGCAATCTCACAGAGGCTACTGTTGACTTTTACACGCTCCAGGATCCAATCCTAAACCACTCAAACTATGAGTAGTGGAACAGTGGGAAGATGTGGTAGGATCTCCAAAAGATATTCCAATACCTAAAGAAGCAAATTGGTAGCTAGAAGGATTTTCAAAACCACTTTTCTAGGTCAGACTCCTACTGACATGACAAGCAAAACCAGGTTAGAGTCTGGGCTTCTAACCTAAAAGGGCTTTTTCTAAGCTCCAAATCCATAGCCAGCAGCAGATGGAGAAAGAGCCAAGTATTTTCTTTTACAAAAGTGTAGTAAAGTCAAGACTGACTTTTCCCTTTCTGTTATGCACTCATTACCAGAAAACACAATACATGTAGCAGTGTAGGCATGCACTCTGCACAGCCTAGCATCTGAGCTGTCTATTCTGTCACTGACCTACTGCATCAAACAAGCCTCAGTTTCTCCCTACACATGGTAGGAATGATAATGCCAATTCATTTTTGTCAGGTAGTTAACAGCTAAGAATGCAGTCAGGTATGAAAACATTAGATACTATCATTTTAACTCAAGAGAAGCTACACTAAGTCCACTAAGTTGTGTGTGATTTGAAAATATGCATCAATACAAAAATTCATTGTTTTGAATGCACATACTCAGATACAATAACTTATGCATTTTAATCTGCAAGCACAGCAAAGGTTTTTGTTAGAGCCTTCAAAACCGGGGATGCTAAAATAAGAGAGATAGAATTAAATTATTTGACTTTCAGATTATCAGAAGCTCTGCAGTGTCTGTTTGTTAAGAGGAAATACTTTTAGTATTACATCTGTAGCATTCCATTGGCTATTTCAAAAGGGCAGCAAGATTCTGTGTCTGGTGTACAGAAATAGAGACTGGTTACAAGACATATTAGAAGAAATTAATATTCGCACTGAACATATTTGTCCAAGATTTGTCAGCAGAGACAAAAAGAGCCTTGGTTGTACCTACAAATATAAAAATGAATTCAACGAGCAAAATTTAACTTCTGATAAATTTGTTTTTAAGTAAAAAAGGACCACACCTCATTCTGGTTTAATATTTTCCGGTAATCTGTACTGCGTGCAAGTATTGTGACTCGAATTTTCCCATCCTAAAAAGAAAGAAAGCAGCAGCAATGTATTAGCTATGAGGCAGACCTTACAAAAATACCCCAAACACGTCCATATTTACTTTTGGCAATTTGAGCAACTAAACATGTTCCCTCCCCATGTAACAGATGATGTAACCACCTTAAAATTCACATCGTATTTTCCAACAGATAAAAAGTGTCAAAAACTTTGTGGAAATCTGACTATTAACAAAGAATAAAACACTTTCTGAAAGACTTATTTTATTCAATACAAAAGAGCCTTTGTATTACACATTGTACAGTGCGTTTTGAAAGCATCTTTCGGGATGGCTTGTGTACAAGATCCTTGGAAAAAAAATATTTTACTTCTATAACAGTTCCTCCTTTTACCTCTTTAAATTAATTGGACTCACAAGGGTAAGTGTTCCAAGAGAAATAAAGAGATTTAACTGCATGACTCCCATTAGTGTCAGCAGGAGAACCATAACTAAATGCCTGTGCAGTGCTTTCAATGTGTGCCCCTCAGTGACAATATGTAGGCTACTCTCCAGCAAATCCTTCACAGAGCCCAGAACTGCCGTATCCATCAACGCAGCCATTGCAACCATTTGCAAAAACTGCCAGTGTGTACGACAGAGAAGGCCAAGGCCAGACACATGGTACTTGGGCCATGAGTGGAAGGACCAGGCTCAGTCATTTCCTCCTCTAATCTGAGCTCAGCAGTACCAATGAGGATTGATAAAATCAAGCTCACTGCATCACTCTGTGGGATCCCCTCTGCTGGTCAGCATGCTCCAGCAGAGACCATGTCCCATATATCTTGCTTAACTAGGAAGGACACAAAGGCCTTGAGTATAAAGAATGGAGACGGGGAGAAGATCCTAGGGTTGGAAGAAGGATGTTCTCAAGTCTGTCCTATGGAAATAAGACATTAAGGGCAACTTTCACAAACATACACAAAAGTTTGCAGAAGGCCTTTATAGAATCAGCTGACTTACTGGAATAATATCCTCAGCATCACAGGAAAGGACAAAAAGTCCACAAAATGCCCTTATTCTCCACTGGGTCCAGCTTGCTAATGCTGTTTCTCCATATTACAACTCCGTATTACAACTTTATTATTCAATTAGCATACCTTGGGTCCTTCTTGTGTGATATTTAGTCTGTGTAATACATGCTGAGAAAATGCTCTGAACAGCCCTGTGCCGTGACAGCCAGAGATCTGAAATTAAAGAAAAGCAATTGTTAATACAAAAAGTTATTTTGCTCAGAAAACCTCTCTTTGTCACCAGTCTTTTGCCATTCTCGTGGAACAAAAGCCTAGTATCATGCACTGAACTAAATATGTCACTATTCACTGCAACACAAGTGGTACTTTCATTTAGAAAGAAATATCACTCTCTATATAAAGTGTTACAGCCCGCAAACATGAGTTAAAGCCTTGGGGTACTCTGTCAGTGTATAAGCTCTTGTGTTCTGCAAAAATACCAGTAAGTCTACAATGCCCTCCCAATAAGGAGGAATAATATGCATCTCATGAGCTGTGACACCAGCAACTGCACACACCAGTTGCTATCAACCAGCTAAAGTAACTTCAAAATTCAAATCTTTAAGGAAGACCATTTCATTTGGAGTTGCATAGATCTTCAGGGAAGTACATTTCATGATAGCTCAGCTAGATATTTGAGAGATTCATTAGCTCAGATTTTGTACTGTCACATACACATCTAGTTAACACAGTGGATGGATAAAAAAGACTCACCAATGGTGTGTTATAAAACAAGCCATATCGCATTCGAGGCAGTAATGAGAAGACTGCTTCTTTAAAGCACACCTGCAAAGGAAGATCACAAGCAGTTACACTGCACTGCTACCTTCCGCTGGCACATCCTGTGCTCATTCAGTGGGATCACTGCTTATAATGAGCTAGCAATTACATGCTCCTGTCAAGAACATCCTCACTTCCTTGACTGTGCAAATGAATAGAACAAAGACAATCCTGATCCCTGAAGAGCTCTCACTTAGGATGCTACAGATGCAAGTGTGGGAAGATGTAAAAAAAAAAAAAAACAAAACACCCCCAAAATAGAAGAAACTTGAAATAAATAGAAGAAAAGCAGCTGCAGAATAGAGAGTTTAAGACAGGCTTTAAGGGATCAGACAGACTAAAATGAGCTCGGAACAAACAGGTACATTTTTTGGTGGGAGGAAAACTTTTCTGAATGATAAGCAGCAGGTACACTAACAGTTGCAGAGAAAGATAAACACCTCAAAAGGAAAGAGGATACTTAGACAGTACCATTTGAAAACCCTTAACTTCAAGAGTGGGCCCTGCAGAAGTGAAACCAATATATGCATATCACCTCTCATATTACACAGAAGTTAGGTCCATCTATATAAAGCATAGACACGCCACAGAATTGGGTTACAGCTCTACCTCTTGTTTGCAAGGTAGAATACTCATATTACACAAATTAAACATGCACGCAAAGTATTAATGCAATCCTCTGAAACACCTATGAGAAGCTATCATATTTGCTACCTAGTGACTATGAATTAAAGGAATATATAAACTCCCATACCCTTTTAGAATCAAAAGTTTTCAAGTGTATTATTTCATAGTCCGTAAATGCCTTCCATGTCTCACTGAATAGGTCACCATAGCCGTATGAGCTCTATGAAGAAAAGAAAAAAGGGCATAATGCTTACAGAAATACCTATAAAAACTCTTCATGATTAAAACTTCTATATATGAGTTTTAACATACAGTTACTACGCACCACCACGGGACCTAAGACAGCCTAAGACAGAATACAGACATTACAGAAAGCTGAACCCTGCATTTACAATGGCAGTTAACTCAAATTACCTGTCAGGTAGTTAATTTTTAATAAAACAAGTCTATAAATTAGCAATCTAGACAAGTTCTTCAGCAGTAGATCAGAACTTCTAAGTTACGAGCAAGAAGCATCTACTACTTCCCTTCGAGACAATAGAAAACACGTTAAATTTCAAGTACTAGAAACATACGGATGGTAGAAGGCATGAACCTCAATTCTCAAGACCAAAAACCACCTGGGAATTCAAGTAGACCAGTAGTGTTTGAAGTAAAAAGTCACAACAAGCCTGTTCCACATATGCCTCTGGTTTGGGATGGTCCCTTGTATCACAAACTGAAGGCAACGATCTGGTTTGGTGGAAGAAACAGCCAGGAAACTCTATTTTGCACTCTACTTTGGCAAGCTACGATGAAGTTGCTCTACATGGTAGTATAAAACTTCCCTCTTGGCAGCAACACTCTGTGGAACCTTTTGAGAACAATCTACCCACTACAACACTGGCCTAGGAGCAGGGGCTCTCATTTTAAATTTGTAGTGTTTCCTACACATCTCATGGCTAAGAGTCACAATCTCTTGCTCTCTGAATGCAATTAAATATGACCTCATGCAGATTCTTGCTTAAAGCTTTCTTTCAATTCTGGAGCTGGTTCAGGCTGCTTGGAAAGTTACGTGGAAATATTCTCAACAAGAAATTTGAGACTAAGACTACAAATGACCGCAGAAAAGAACAGAAATCTAGTGAAATGTAAGAGAACCTAAAGCACAGATTTCCTTCAGCTGAAGAGGTACTTCCTTCCCCTTCTTCTGCCATTAAGCGCTAATGAATTTTACAAACCATACTACTTTCTGGCCATCTGTATTACAAGAACAGCTCCTCCAGATTAGAAGTAGAGAACTGATCTTCAAAGCTGTAAGTGCCACTTTCCAACCCCATCTTTCTCCTTAAAAGGGCCTTATAAACATTGCTTTCCTACACTTGCAGAGACAGCCTGCAAATGAACACCCAGTGGATTTCCTACTCATTTTCTGCTTTGTTTAACCTACATCTAAGGGCATTACTGCTTAATAAAAACAGTGCACTGATTCTACAGTAGCTAGAAAGTACGGCCAAATCTAATTACATCAAGGAAAAAAAAAAGAGAATGGATAATAAGCTCAAGTCCATCTTTTGATGAGGACAGGCAGCTCATCAGCAGTTAGTTGGTGCCATCGTCTGGCTGCACATGGCAATGAACTAAGGCAGACTGAGCAGTTGACTTACTGAAAATGTGACAGCACTTACTTTCAATAGTATATTTTAAAGATTTATTTGGTTCAATAATGCTATATAAGAAAAAGAGCTGCTTTTCCAAGTAATCTACAGTGCTGTGTGATACATTTGATCCTTTTGGAAAGTCAGCAGATCCCCATACAACATCTGGAGAACTTGCTATCTGGCAGGAGCATTTATTTCAGTTTTTAAAATATAAGGGAATTAGAAAAAAAGGGTCTCTTCTAGCCAGAGATATCTCATTAAATAGCAAGCAGGGGATATTTGCAGTTCTCTATTGAATATTTGTTGTCCTAACAGTAAATAACCAGAAAGAAAACCCAGTATTAATCAGAACAAGGCAGGTGTGGGACAATATCACAGTCAAGAACTGGGTTATTTCTGGACATGATTACACATGTTGTCTGGCATATTACAACTCAGCCATTTTTTTTCTGTTTAGTTTAACACTCTCCTACACAACTTAAATACTGGCCAGTGAAACTAATATCACTCTTAAACACAGTCATAATTTCAACTCAGCAGTACAGCAGAAACAGCCCCACTTGAAAATATGATTTATATGTCATCGTGGCATTCTAAGAAGAGATTGAGTGAAGTAACTGCAAGAAGGCTATTTACAGAAATTAAGTGTTAGACCTTGCTTTGGTATTTATAAGGATTTAATTTTGGGGTTTTTTTATTACATGCTGCTCATTACTGTTTTAGAAAGATGCAAGGCTGCATTTCTTTTTAAATAGAAAAGAAACACTTTTGAGTAAATCTACTAGTATCCTCAGAGAAAAGAGTCTACAGAAAACAGCATTACATGTTCAAATGCTACATATTAGAAATACAGATCATGTTATTTCTGAGGTCACTCCAAAAATAAAGGCGTATTTATGTAATAGAAAAGATGCAGTATGGAGTAGTGTTCAAACAGCACATGGTTTATTGTAGAAGAATGGTTACCTAACTATACAGTTCATGCATCTGTATTAACAAGTTCCAAAACTTTATCAGTTCTACATGGCTAAGCCCACAAGAAAGCTAAGGATTGACTACTGAAGTTTCAGAGTCTCTATAAAGCAGAAATACAACCCATTATAAATAAGTTAAAAGCACAGCAGACTTACGGTGTCCCACATGACTATGTTGACATCAGTACTGAAGGAATTATTAATATGCTGGGTAATATAAAGATTGACGAAATCACAGAAGTGATGGTACATATTAACACCTGAAAAAGAAAGAATTGTTAGTAAATATTACATTACTTCACTTTTTTTTGATTCATGCATTTTTTTCCTTAGTAGTATCCCACTTTTTATATTTTTTTCCCCATTTCTGACTGAATGCTTCCTATACACCCTAAAAATGCAAATACTTAAAGAGACAGAATCAAGATATCTGAAGTAAAACATTTTTTTTACAAGTTCAGAGAAATTAGAAGAGGCCAAAAGACAGCATAAGACAAGTTTCACATGCTATTTCTCATTACAATCCACAGCTGCTTTCTGAAGTACATGAAAGCAACCACTGCTTTAACAATAGCTAGTTAGACATAAAGGCAACGTTGAAAATGGGCCGTCGGCACTGATCTTGGCTCTGCTTTATTAGGTTTAAGAGAAGCTCTGTCTGTAGAACTACAAGACAGAACTTGTACTTGCACATGAGCCAAAGCCCAAGTAATTCTTCAGGTTTTTTCTCAGAGCAATCTTGTTCATTCTTGGTTTCTGAAGCTAATACCTTAAGGCCACGGTGCACAAAAAAACTACTGTAAAACAAAGGAGGTAACACAGTCCAGTTTCCTTGCTAGTGAAGGCCAGATCCCAGTTTTGGGACCAAGTGCACACAGTCCCTGCTTCTAAGCTTCTGACCAAACAGAGATGCTGGGCTCTCTACACTGCTCTAACAGCAAGTTTGTTCTGCCTCTCCTAAAAACAAAGGAACTGGATAAGATCACCTCCCAATCCACAGCCAGACCACCCCACCCAAAGCTACAAACTGATAGCAATACTTCCATGGTAACTATTCAGGAGCCTCCCACAACTCCGCTTAAAATACAAGACACTGCAGGGGCAGAGGGGCAATCCAGTCTACAGCAGCAGCTGTGCCTGGAGCACCCCCTGCCATTCACAATTCTCTGCAAAATATGCCACGTGATCAAAAAGGGTTCGTGAATTTCAACAACATCAGATACCACTGGCTGATTTCTAAAGATGCTTGGGTGCTGCCCCTCTCACAGATTTTGGTAAAGCGTTGCACAGCATTCACCACAGCTCTCTGTAATGAGATAGCTAATTTCTTCCTGTAGTGAATCAATGACTGTGGAAAACAAGTGGCAGGATTTTTTTTCTGATTTATTTGTTATCCGTGGCAAAATGCAAGGATTGAAATCTTAAGTTTCCAGGTTCACCAAGAGAACAACAGAAAAAAGCAATTCAAAAGTCACATCACTTTTCAAAAATAAAAATATATTACAAGTGAACTTGACAATCACGAAATTACAATGCAGATGGGCAAATTGGACATGGGGTCTTTTTACAGCAGGATAAAAAAAAACTAAAGATACCAATTACCTGCGTCTAATTTCATGAAGTATGTTGGCTTTTCAATAACAACGTCACATTTCTTATCTTCTAGGGGCCTGAAGTTTAATGCAGTAAACGTCTGGAGTTCTGCAAACCTACAAAGATTCAATCACACAGAACATGCTTTGTCATCAACACACTTAAACAAATGTATTTCATACATCTAAAATTCAATAACTGTTCATCCAGTCCTTTCACTTTAACAGGACTGCTGAAAATGGATAGAGTCTGACAAATTAAAATGATGTAAAATTGTAATGGAAGGTTCTTCAGGTTATGAGCTTCAAGAGGTTAAATATCGCCTTTGATCTCAGGAGTGAACAGCATCTTTGATCTAAAAATCAAGGCAGTAGAAAAGTAACAAAGAGCCCTAGAGCCTAGATCTGTGGGTCTATCCAACTTGATCTGCATTGTCAAAGACACTTCAGCAAGATCTCCATGCTTTGGTCAGAAAAATGAATGCAGATGCAGTATTTATTATTCCTGGATCTAAACAAGGATGAGCAGTTGAGATGACAATAGCAGGTAGTGAAGAAAAGCCTTCTCCTCCTCTGTAGCTACTCTGAACTGAAATTGATCTTCAATGTAAAATGAGAAAAATTGAAAACATGAGAAAAGTAGAAAAATGAATTCTTGTATGGACCGTAATGGCTCAAGTTCCTTCATGTTTCATCAATTAAGTGGCAATGCAGCTCTAAAGTGCTAACATGCAACCCATGATACTCAATCAGCTACCACAAATCACTCTCTGCACTTCCTGCTCAGCCTGTAGACTGCTTCCCATCTCATATTGCAAACACAGGCTCCCTGGGAACACCACACTAATATATATCCTGATCAGGTGTTGCATTGGCCCCAACATCACCAGGGATTGTGTGAACTAAGGCACAAGTGCAAACTTCAAAGCATTTCACAGCAAAACAATTGTCTTCTTCTATAGGTAGATCAGGCATAGAACTATCATCTTGCCCAGAAAACTCTTGAAGGTTAGAACTTCAAATTACAAGACCTTTTCACATCTTTTGCTGCTGTAAATTAGGTAGGACAGAATTACACACAACATAGTTCAGAACAATCTGCACAGATGTAGTTACCAGACTTATCTAATAGGAACTCTCAAATTGACCTTAGAAAGGAGCAACTATTTCCCTCAGTATGAAATCCCCTACAGAGAGCTGCTAGTGCCAATGAAAAAGTAAAAAAGAACTAGTAACAAACTTGGAAGCAGCATTGACAAGTGATTCTTACCAAGACTGCAGAGGGCTCTTGCGCTGACCTTCAGCCAAGAATGCTTTACTGTTGAGGGTGCAATGACCTCCAATTTCTCCATTCTGGAAAAAGTCTTCTTTGAATCTAAAGCAAATTTGTAAAAGTCTGTCAGCTTCTGTGTAACAGTACTACAAGCGCTCTGCAATCTCTATTGCGTACTCAAGCCAGTGCTAGTAAGTCTCAATCCACCAAGGTACTTCATATGTATTTAAAACCTGAGTATTTTCTTCAGCATAAATCAAATTTTTCCTACAATTTCCAAATAAAGACAGGGTATCTTTGGAATTCTATGCATCAATTTAGCATACAGTAATAATCCACCCAGAAATGTTATTAGGAATCATTTTCACATACCCAAATGAGTAATTTAATTAGATACGGTACATGATTACTTACAAGAGGGGCATTAGATGGTTGGTTTTGTTTTCAAATAAGTTTCTCACTGCAATTCACCTCACATTTCAAAACCAAGTTAGCAACCCCAGAATTTTATACAACATATGAAGAGTGAGGTGTAAGAATGGGTTTCATGAAAAACTGCCAACTAAAAGCACAGTCTAAATTAGCTTTTAGGACAGGCTAAGATGATGAAAAACCCATTCTGAAGGGAATCAGCACCACAGTCACAAACTGGCTCTTTTCAAGGCATGTGCCCAAGACACTGACTTCAAAGATAAGGCAGAAGGAAAAATGAGCAATGCTAGCATCAGTGGTATGGGTTCTTTACCCAGTTTTCCAATGTGTAACATTCTATTTTGGGATATTGGAGATCCAGGTTCAGATCTCCTTTCAGTCTCATTGTACCTAAAATGCAATTCCTGGTTCTGGCATAAAGGTTCCCAGCATAGGAAAGGTCTTCTCAGTGCGTCATACAAAAATAATTCTGCTGTGCACATCATCTGATCAAGAAAGGATGTGACTGAAGACACAGAAAAGTCTTCCCCTCTTCCCTCAAAGGAAGGATTTCAATCACTCATCATCATTCCACAAAATTAAGATCTTAGGCTTTTAAATGTACTAGTGATAGAAGTAACCAAGAGGTGTAGATCTCAACAAGACTTCAGCAACAAACACAGCTGATGGCAACAAGCACACCAGCCTTGTCACATTCTGAAGTCCTTTTCCCTGCCATCCCTTGGCTATACTGTAACATAAGTAAATCAGAGACCTGTCATGGTTTCTCTTTATAGTTCGTAAATCAATGTACAAATTTGTTGCTCTGCAATGCTGAAGGTACCGAGAACAGGTCAGAGATGAATCTCCCTGTTGAGAAAAGAACAAGTAGGATTTTGTCAATAACAAAAATCATGCTTAAAAACAAGTGAAAAGTATCGAATCTATACAAAATACGTACTATTGCTGCAGGCTTACAATGAGTTTTCATTTCACTGAGCCTCTCTCGAACGTAACCAAAGTCAGCTTGTTTCCAGAATATCTGTTGTGCTGTCTCAATGTCATTTGCCCTGACATATGAAGGAGAAAGGGAAAAAAAAAAAAGGTCTGTTACTCAATTCTAATAATAATGTTAACAGATAACACTTTTTCCTCTGAAAGCGGAACAGAAGAGCCAGCCAATCACTTCATTGACGTTTAAGATGTAAAACAGGAAGTAGCTTATCAGCTGCATGTAAGGGAAAACATCAATGACAATTTAAAGCTATTCTCCCGTACAAGGGTATAAATTTTTCAAACATTTTTTCCTCTGTTTTTAAAGCTAAGAAAGGAAATCCAAATTATTTTAGGAATCTGAATTCAAGGCTAAATCAGAATAATGAAAACATTGTGGCAGGAAGCATTTCAAACAGTATTTTATTCCTTAAAAAGTTAAATTCTTTAAATCATGTTGAAAGGCACACGTAATCTATAAACACACACATATATACATGTACCTCCACAAAGAATCATCCTTTAATCTCTAAGTATCACAATAATGTTAACTTCATACCTAATAAGAAAGCGAGCACTAAACTGTTTTTGTAACATACTGTTCTTTACACATTCAAAATGAAACTTACCATCCAGTTTCAACATAATCGCACACAGGGTAACTGAACCTGTAATCTGATTTACAAGTTTTCTCATAACCCCAGCAGGATTTTATTTTCTTCAAGTATTTCTGTAACACAGAATAGTTGAATCAGGTAATGCAACAGCAAAATTGGAAATGCCTTGTTAGTCGTTAGCTTATAAACTATCTCTTGCATTAAAAGCTTTCAGTTTGTTCTGTTTTCAAACATAGTTTCAGAAAGAATACTAAGATTCTTTATGCACAACAGAGGCTCCAAAAAGGGGACAAGTACACAGCAACATTTGTCTCTAATACGTCTGTTCCAGGACAACCACTTTTTCTGACCCAGTAAGTGGGATTCCAGAATTTTCACATCGCTGGCAGATATAGGTGACAAAGCTAAGCTCACACAAAGCACAGCGGTCCAAGCTCCAGGCTGAGTGTATCACTGCTTCCCAGGCAAATCTAGAAACACTGGCTTCTGCAGCACTATAGACAGGCAGAAGAGGGAGAGCACAGCTCCCACCTCAGCTCTACCAAGCACCTCCAGCCTGAGACACTAGAATTGCTCCGGAGCCACAGACAGATCGGATCCTCAGGTTCATTGTCCCCACCGCAGGAGAATGAATTACATGCAACCACAGGGCAAGATTAAATCAGCACTTGTGTGATTTGCCTATTCTCTTGGCACTTCTGCAAAAGTACTACAGCATGCTAAAAATCACAAGCCTAGAAATTACAAACTGTACTTAGCTCCAGCACCTTTCACACGCATGAGAGTCATTCCCATCAAAACCATCATTTCAGCTCTGTAACAATTAAAATGTGGGGGAGGGAGAAAATTCATGCAAAACAGTACACTAAAAATTCAGTCTTGGGACAGTATCAAATTGAAGAGCCCTGTACAACTGCTTCAAAAGCAACAATGACAATTCCCAATGAAACTGACTCACTGGCAAGGAGACCAATCCACCATCATTTTTAACTGCTATTACTCCAAGGATAAATCACCCCAACCTTAAATTTGAATAAAAAAACAAAGAAAAGCAAACCTACTTTATATGGGCAATGAGAGTCCTGCTTACAGATGCCAGCAATATGTTCATTGTTGTGCAGAAAGTAAGGAATATGTTCATCTGGCAAGTTGATAGCTTTGTAGCTATATAATGGCTCTTCAGGAATGTTTTTGAATTCAGTAAGATTTTCAGCTTGGGAATTAGCCAAAATTTCTTGCAGTAGCAATCCAAATGCAATCAACATGAACATGGCAACCTGTGAGTTCTGTACTTATTGAGAGAAAAATAAAAAAGACAATTTACATCTGCAGCACACTTTAAGCACCCTAGACAATATTCAGGCAAAATCAGTCATACACTCAAAGAATTTGTGCTGCTATTCCTGGGGTGGGTTCTTTTTCCTATGAAAAAATAAACTTTCACTAGAAGACTAGACTGTACAATGTCAGGATTATCTTTGAATCATTAGTCATTGAGGGTTATTGCACACCACCAACTCACAGTCAGACTAAAATGGGTGTGTTTACTTGAGCTAAATCCCAAGGGATCCTGAGAGTTCAAACGTGAAAACTAAGTATAGAGCATATAACATCCAGACAGCAGGAAGAAAATGTAGAAGTATTTGGGGGAGGGGACAGAGGGAATTCTAGTTTAAAAATAAGCATAAAAATAATACATTCTCCACAAGAAACTAATCATTAGCTGAAGGAAAACTATGCAGTCATAAATAGTCCAGTCTGTTTCAGAATGCTTGCTTTTAGCAGTTAACATCATGTGAAAGAAACTTTGAACACCAAGTTACACGCTCTGCAGGCCCACACATACCTATGCACTCCACAGCAGACTGGATTCCCACCTGGCAGCACAGCCTCCTCATCAAACAGCCTTGCTTTGAGCCATTAAACTTCCTAAGGCGGGAGGGGGGAAAATGGTTTGCAATCTACAAAGCCTTTTTTTGGCATTACCATTTGCCAAAATTTGCATGTCTGCTTGCAAGCAAAGCCCTCAGTAATATTCATAGACTCGTGGAATGGGGTTGGGCTGGAAGGGACCTTAAAGCCCATCCAGTTCACCCCCAGCCATGGGCAGGGACACCTCCCACCAGCCCAGGCTGCTCCAGGCCCCATCCCGCCTGGCCTTGACACCTCAGGGATGGAGCATCCACAGCTTCCCCGGGCAGCCTGTGCGGGTCCCTCACCACCCTCACCGCGTAGAATTTCTTCCTCATGTCTGATCTAAATCTTCCCCCTCACAATTCAAAGCTGTTCCCCCCCGTCCTGTCGCTCCTCGCCCTTCTGCCCCCCCGCAGCTGTACCTGTTCGCTTCGAGCGGCGCGGCCGCAGCTCTCCCGAGCGCGCAGCGCTGCCGCGGAGGGGGCAGACAGCGGCGCCAACCCCGCACCGGGAGAGGCTCCTGGGAAGCTCCAGCGCCACCAGCCCAGCCTCGCGGCGGGGCTGCTCCCTCGGGGCGCGGGATCCCCGCACCCAGGCGCCGCCCCGAGTCGGGGCGGGGAGGCTCGGGAGCGCCACGGCAGCCGCCCCGGGAAGGCGCCCTCGCGCCGGGCCCCGCCGGTGCCAGCGCCGCCCCTCAGCGCCCCGGGCCCGGCCGCCCCGCCAGCCCGCAGCGCCGCTCCTCGCGCCGCGCGGGGGCCGCGGAGAGGGCGGGGGGGGCCGCGGAGAGGGCGGGGGGAGCCGCGGAGGGGGCGGGGGGAGCCGCGGAGGGGGCGGGGGGGGGCGCCGCGGAGGGGGGCGGGGGGGGGCCGCGGAGAGGGGGGGGGGGCCGCGGAGAGGGCGGGGGGGCCGCGGAGGGGGGCGGGGGGGCCGCGGAGAGGGGGGGGGGCCGCGGAGAGGAGGGAGGGGGGCCGCGGAGAGGAGGGAGGGGGGCCGCGGAGGGGGGGGGGCCGCGGAGAGGGCGGGGGGGGCCGCGGAGAGGGGGGGGGGCCGCGGAGAGGAGGGAGGGGGGCCGCGGAGAGGAGGGAGGGGGGCCGCGGAGGGGGGGGGGCCGCGGAGAGGGCGGGGGGGGCCGCGGAGAGGGCGGGGGGGGCCGCGGAGAGGGCGGGGGGGGGCGCGGAGAGGGCGGGGCCGCGGAGGGGGGGGGGGGGGCCGCGGAGAGGGCGGGGGGGGCCGCGGAGAGGGCGGGGGGGGGGGCGCGGAGAGGGCGGGGCCGCGAAGGGGGGGGGGGGGGGGGCCGCGGAGAGGGCGGGGGGGGCCGCGGAGAGGAGGGGGGGGGGGGCGCGGAGAGGGCGGGTCCGCCGCCCGCCCCTCCTTCACACCCGCGGGCAGCGCCGCCCGGCCCGGCTCCCGCAGCCGCCGAGGCACGGAGGGAGGAGCCGGGCGGGGCCGCGGGCACCTGCGCGGGGGCGGCTCTGCCTCCCCCCGCCCCGGCTCGTTCCCGGCGCCCGCAGGAAAGGGGCCTTTTCCTGCAGCCGCCCCGCAGGAAGCGCGGCCGCCGGGCTCCCCATTGTCGGCGTTCCGGGAGCCCGAGCGCTGCCCGGCGGGGTGCGGGGCGGGGGTGCGGGGCATTAACCCCCGCCTGGCTGGAGGCGCCGCTCCGGGCAGCGTTACCGCACGGAGCCTTCCCTCCCGTCCCGTCACCCCGAACACCCGCTCCACGGCATCCGAACCGGCACCTCCGATACCCCCATTGTCCTCTCACAGGACGCCCACCCACCACAAAACTGGGGCTGTCTTCTCCCAGAGAACCAGAGCACGCTCTTAGCACAAAATTTTATTTCGCCCTGACCCTTGCTCTTTACAGTCTATACACACTTTACACCAGTTCACCGTGTGATCACCTATTTCACCCCCTCTTCAGGATCATCATAGCCCTTAGCAAAATTTCAGTATGTGAATTGCAACAAACTCTAGCAGTACAAAAAAATCAAGGGAACTAATCTCCCGTCATCTATGGATACCATCGGCTCTGAACGTTATCTCCTGTGTTTATTGATAAAGGATGCAGCCCAACGCCCAGAGAAGCGAGTACCAGCGGAGCCTGCACCTTTGCCAAACAATCCCACACTAACAAAAGCCTCTCCCTGAGCCGCCACTGCCTTGGAAATAAATCTTACTTTGACTAAGCCTCTAAAGAGCATTTTTTTCGTACCTCCATATGCCGTGAAAATGACATAAAAATTAGTTCCTTTCAAAAGGAATATTCTATAATAATTAAATGTAATGCAAGTGGACATCAGTTTTCTAAGTCCTTTCATTATGTGTGTTACTTTTCCAAGCAAGCTCAGTCATAGCCTCAAACTTAGGGTGTTAGAAGCATACAGGATCGGTTTCAAAAATGATCAAAATAGAACACTTTAAGGGCTTTTACCTCCCAGCTGCCGCTTTGTGTTCTACGGCTTTGATGATTAAGACACAGCAGCCCACCTGATTCCCATGTGACAGCAAAGGTTGTAATAAGAGGGAACAGAGAATCTAAAAATCATAAATGTAAGTATTCCCACCTACTTCTGTAAATTTAAAAAAAAATTAACTGACAAATGCTTTTCTATCCAAAACTGTTAATGTTGACTACATGTTAAAATTTCCCATTTATCTAAGCTCCTCCTGAAACACCAGGGCAGTCGAGGCACACTCAATGTCAGCCCCTAAGGAGGATCTGTTCACACATTGCACAGGAAGTGTTACCTTCAAACACACCACCAGCAACAGGTCCACATAAAAGTTCAAAGGATTTTTTTTTTTTAAATGCTGCATTTGTCTACCAAGATTGTAAAAAAATGGGTGAGAATTTATTGATTTGCTACAATAGAAAAAAAGCTGAACAGAACTTCTCTGATCATCATAAAAAGCTCTTTTCTTAAGAAAATGCTGAAGTTCTAATATTTGCACATCATAACTGAAACACACAGCACAAATGCTTTTATATGGAGTACGGTTTGGGGTTTATTTTGCAGGGCTGTTGATTTGCAACAAACTATGCTTCAGTATGAAGGCAAAGTGCTAAATTCCCTTCGTTTCCAAAATTGAGACTAAGAGGGTAGTTCCTTCCCACCTCCACATGAAAATAAAGGGGAAAAATAATAAAAATTGTTTATTTTATTAAAGCAGTTAAGGTTTCTATGACAGATGAGGATTTAAGACAAATCTTAGTGTTCTTGCTCTATTGCTTTATTGCAATCCTCAGAATAACTGCCTGCATCTTAACCTGAAATAGGCTTTTCCCAAATATGCCCTTGCCTGTGTAACTCGAGTGGCAAACTGTTCTCCCACTTAGGAATAAATCCCTGTCACCCACAGAAAAGGCATATTACTAAGACTCTTCTCCAGAAGCAAATTCTCATCTTTCCCATCCTTTGTCTCTTTCAGTCCACTGAATGTGCAAGCAGTAACAGGGTTCTTCAACAAATGATAACGTGCACTGACGTGAAAAACACCTCTCCCAGTAGAGGCAATGGTACAATAAAGCAAAGAATTTCAGTTGCTGAATATTTCACGGAGTGCCTGTCACAGCTACAGTTCTGAGATGTAGCAAAATATTTGCTGTCTGGAATGCAGAGAGGAAGACGCAAGCTGCTTGTCCCAATTCTCAACATTCCCAAGGGTCCAATTCAAATATTTCCTCTGACATTACCAAAAATGTGGATGCTATTTAACCAGTACCTTTCTTAAGGAATGGCATGAGAAATACTTAGCAGCCACTGGAGACTTGCTTGAAAATTATATTAAGTCACAGTACAACATTGCTACTTTTTATATAAGGAACTGCAAGACCAGCAGCAATTAATTAAAAATAAAATCCTTTTTCTGCATCCTTCTGAACCGTTTTAGCTACTGTTAAAAATCAGCATCCAACCCTAGAACAAATATTGAACAGTTGAGAGTTCTGGTGTTAAAGGTTAAACACATTTAGAATTACAAGCAGAGCTCCTGTCTCTGCTTATGAGACAACATAAGCAATATACAGGATGAAGCTGTGATTTAAAAGCTAATCTGAGTCTCACACTCAGCTTTAGAGGACACAGCATAGAACAGACTAATCTGATTTACCTAGGAATTCGAGAATTATCATCCTAATGTGTTCAGATGTTGAGTACAAAGATGAGATCCTCCTGTCATAAAAACACCCACCAATTATGCTTCAGACAGAAAGCCACTTCTATTTTGTTATTAAAAATGAACTGATGAGATTTTATAAGAACTCGTATTAACAACACTTAAAAAAGACTTCTCGGGTAATTTCCATAGATGTACAGAGTATATGAATCAAGGGCTGCTTTAGTAAAACTCATGCCTTCCAATGCTGACTCATAAGGTAACGATCATCATTTCCGCTACTGTTTACAGGCAAAATGGTCCATTGTTTAGCAAAAACATAAATAAAGGGATGACCAAAAAAAATTTAAATATTGCACAAATAATTCAACTGCAGGCAGTACAAGACTCTTAAAGCATTGATTTTTGTCAACATAGGAACTCTACTATAGTCACATTTTCTATAATACAGTTATTCTTTTTACAAGACATTTAAATTCAGCATTTACATAAACAATTATCTTTACAGTCTGTTATCACATAATGTTAAGAGTTCCCAGCAGGAGTTAATTTTGTCTTTGTTTTAAAAGTTCATCTATCTGAGTCTTGTACATGTTTTTCACATCTTCCAGATCCAGCCGGAGTTCTTCAGCCTCCTCTGCTTTCTCTCCATACATCTGAAGAATTGTATTGTATCTTTGATCCAAATCCTGCAAGAACATGGGGGCTGTTATTTGACTGCCTTTCACTTTAAAGCTGTTGCTGATAGGATTGTGTTTTACAATAGCAGAGAAAAAAAGCGCAGCATTGTTTTATCAAAATATAACTACTTTGCAACAAAGCACATAGTAAACTCTTCAACAATACTTTTTGCTTTGACCGTCTGCATGTGGCAAGATTTATACATTAGATATAAGAAGATATTCCAAAGACAAAGATCCTTGACTACAAGGAACTAGTGCTGGCTTCAGAGGATGTTCTTGAAATTCAACTGCCACAAACATTAAAAAACACTTAGCAAACTGCCATATGTTTTACTACAGGAATGACTACAGCTTGTGGAGTGTTTCATTGGGAAATTTAACATTTGGTCTTTATAAAAAAATGATAATTCACAAAATTATTTCCGAATTATTTCCAATATTTCAAATAAAGTTCTGTAACATTTAGAGGATTAAAATATTTCCATTACATGTATCACTACTGCACATTCATCCAGTTTATGCATCGAACCCTCATAAATCCATGCTATTTATCAAAATACTTCTTTTACTAAAACTACTTCCAGAAAAGTGTCTTAAATGAGACTAACAAAAATAAGGCACTCTCTGATTCAGCATGAACATTTTTAACAGCTGCATTTTGAAGTGATGACCTAGTCACAGAGCAGGCATTTTCAAATTCTATTACATAAGAAACCAGACTGTTCAGTCATTTATGATGAGGGACAGATTTGAATATAATCTAAATTGATGGGGGCATTCCTAAAAAAAACCCAAATATGTATATTTTATATCAGATTTATAACAGAAATACACTTACCTTTAACTGTGCACGTAATTTTGGTATTTCCTTCACTTTTTCTTCAAGTTCATCATTTTGATTTGTTAATTTAACCAGTTCTTCTGCCATTATTGATCGGGTTTTCTCAAGGTTTCCAATTTCCATCTAAGATCAACAATTTTAACAATTAGGAGGAAGAAAGAATTTACCACATTTCTAAAACACCTTATTGAAAGATACTGATACAGTATTTAAGGCTTTTTCTTAAGACAGGCTATGGAACAGCACACCTTGGAAGCACTCTCTTCTCAAGTCTGATTTGTTTTGGTTTTTTTCTTTTCTAAATAAACAAGTTAAGTTTTCTGAGCAGGTCCTTACCAAACAAAAAAAAGGGAAGCAAGAAATCCTTCTCTTGCTTGTCCCTACACATACATCCAGTGGCTATTACAGTTAAGAGAATTGTCATGAAAAGGGAAGAGTGAATGCACTCTGCTGTGAGCAGAGGGACCAAACTTTTTCAATCTAAACCTGCCAATATGATATTGATTGCAATAGTGTTTATACTTACAAATGCCGTTTCATTATGTAAAAGTAACTACAGTACCTGTAGATGTGAAATCTCTCCTTCTCTTAGTTTGAGCTGTGACTGAAGGTTTTCAATTATACTCGAACCTGCTCCCATCCTTATAGCATCATAAAGATTGCTCCCACCAGTAGCTATTGGACCAAATGAGTGATCATGAGGATCATCCTACAAATAAGAAGTTAAAGAAGCTTAAAATTAGACAAGTGTGCAAACTTTGGAATCTTCCCTCCCCTCAAGTCATTCAAGATTTAAAATTATAGTTACTAGGCAAGCATTTCAATGCTTAATGTTTGCTTCTAAATAGGTACAAACTGAGATTGCTCCTTACTGGCAAGTTCTCATGTCATCTATACAACTGCTGTTTAATTTGGACATCAACAAGGGTGTCTACAGGAAAGCAGCAGAAGCAGACGACTTCACACAGACCTCAACAGTCAACAATACTCCTTTAGGGAGACAGGCTGTGCCCTCAGCTATAGTCAATTTATTTGACACCTACTAGGGTTATTCAGTTCTTCTAAATGAAATTAGACATGTAATCTCTGCACCAATGCATGCATACATTACAACAAAAACTGTAGCTTCACGCTGTGTTTTACAGATGCATTACTATCACAGACATCTTGTATGTAAGTTTTAAAAGTCTCTGCCTAGGAATTACCCCGTCTAAGCCCAATATACGCTTGAAAAGTCATTTTCTACATTAATAAAACTTCTTGAAGAGGAAAAAAAAGAAGTTTTGTCATAAAAAGCCTATATAACTGATATCTGATACCTGTGAGAGGAAAGATGTCTGAAGACCCGCCATGTCAACTCCACTTATGGAACTAGAGCGTGACATAGACGGAGTACTTGAAACAGTTTCAACTGTAAATGATTTCCGATCCTTAAAGGAAAAAGCAAACACACACCACCACCAATTAGATAAAGAAAAACATTTACAACATGGTGAAAGGCAGATTCTGTAATGAACACCCTTTTCCACCACCAGCTATAGAACATAATGTGACAGATAACCTTTGCCCATCCCTAAAACGTATGAAAGGTCAACAATGAAGAATTACTGTGCTGATAACACTTCCAGCCTCTGTTCAAGCCCTCAGACTATTCAGGAAATGAAGACAGAAGTCAAAAATTACATCAAAAGAATTTCTCTTTCAAGTAGCCAAGGGAGATTCAGAGTCAGTTTTGTATATTCAAATGTATCATGAAAAGAATATCCTAAACTCAGAAGTATGTCTCCTTTTAGAATGCATATTCATATTTTTCAATAAAAGCATGTGAATTCAATTCTGAAGGTTCTCGTGTGCTAACACCTCACTGGCGTTACCTTCCAAACAGACTAAACTCTTTTTACGGGCAGCATCTGAAAGTGTGGCAGTCTCTGAAGGATAAAGCACTTACATTTTAGAACTGCAGTAAAAAACAGTTTTACTTAAACATCAACTGCTAATTAGCAGTAACAAAGTTACTGGCTATTTAGGACTGTTCTCTGACTTAAGCTGAAAAGCATGTGATACACAACACAGTCAGGTGAAACACAAAACAGGAGTCTAAGCAAAAAAAACATGTAGAAGAAAAGAATCCAAGAGCATTTGAAGACGTTTAATGAGCATTCAGAAGATTAAAACAATCAGTATCCATAGTTTACCTCTTCTCAGGTTAAATAGACTATTACTGCAGATTCGTTTCAGCAGGTATCACACAAGCATTTATTTCACTGGAAGTAAAAGGAAGTCACAACACAATAAGCCAAGTCCCTAATGCCTAGGCTGACAGTATATGTACTGTATTGCTCCAAGTCTGCTTTGTGCTTGTGACAATTTCAGGTTCTAGATAACAACTAAAAAAGTGATAGAATCAATAGGACTGAATAGAAATGTTAGGTTTCAGTACCTTCTCCTTTGATGCTTCTTGCATGAAAATTGCCTTCTTTCTTTCCTGTTCAACTTTCATCTTCTCCATTTCTAACTGAGTAGCCAGCAGCGCCTACATAAATAAATACAGGTTGTTGAACACCTGCTAGCTCAGACTTTATCAATAACAGCTTACAGCTGAAGTAGGCAATACCTTTTCTTTCTTTGCATCTTCCAAGGTTTTTGCATACTCATCTTTGAGCCCTTCTAGTTCAACCTCATACCTACATTGAGGAAAGCAAGGGGCAGAGAAAGTCAGTAAATGTGTTCTGTGTTTACTTTAGATTCATGTACTTTTAAATAAACATAGCTTCAAGGCTTTAAAACATTATGAAAGTAACACACTTCAATTGTTAGCATGAAACAAAATATCCTTAACGAGCTGGGCAACTTTACCAATGCCTTTCATCCCTTTGTACAGTTGTATCTACACTCAAAACCATCACATCCTCCCACTTGCAGAGATCTGCTGCAGACAGTTATGCGAGAGGGGGCTCGCTCCATTTCATTACAATTTTAAACAAACACTGTTAACCAAAAATGCAACTCACCTACTGTTTTCATTTTCCATTTTCTTCAATTTGTTTCTCTCTGCTTCCAGCTGAGCCTGAAGGCGTGTATTTTCTTGCCTTAAAAGACTGTTCTGAGATTCAGTAGAAGACATCTGAACTTTATTAGAAAGAAGTTCTTCCGTAGCAGCCCGTTCTCTCTCAGCAGCTGCTGCTAGGAGAGTTTGAGACTCACCTAATATTAAGCAAAGCACAGAATAATTTTTGATCAGACATCTATAATATTGGCAATTTATTTATGCATCAAAATGGAACTTGAGATTTTTTTTTTATACAGCTGATTTTTTCTGTTTTTTTTAAAAAATCCCCATTTTCTATTGCAAAGTAAATTAGACATTTTCTATCACAAAGTCAGAGGAACAAAGCAATGCAGAACAAGGAAACTTCATATTCTTTCAGAATGCAATATACAACTAAAGATTGCCTACAGAAAGGAAGTGATTCCTCTGGGTCCACCACTGTGCATTTTATGCATTTTTCATTTAAAATAATAGATTACGACTGTATCAACAAATTTATGACTCATTACCTACACAGCTCCCTAAGTAAATTATTCCAACCTTTACAATGTGGAATCTAACCTCACAACTAAAAGCACTGATGTACTTTGTGTCTCCATGTCCATCCTGCCTTTAAATGCTGTAAGTACATGTGTGCTTTACCACCTATATCTTACAATCTTATGTTATGTTGTGTTTGAAAAACAACCAGTGAAGTACTTGTCCAAGAACCTTGGCAGAATATCCCACACAGCACTTCCTTACAGGAAAGCATTTTGTGCTTATTTCTCCTGACCCACTATCTGTGCTTTGGGCAAGCATGAAGCCTCTCATTTACCTTCAGCCATCTCAGATCTTCACCAAGAGCTTCACAGTTCAAGTAAAAGCAAAAAATATCTTACCAAGTCTGTCAGAAAGGTTCTTTTCCAATTTTTCCCATGCAGAGGTTTGTGCTCCCAGCGTGGCTTGCAGATTTTCTATCTGCCTGAGAAGTGGCCGTGTAGCAGACGTAACACTTTGACTTAGTTCTTGGTTCCGGCTTTCTGCTTCCTGAAGTCTCTGAAATCAAAAATTACATGTAATTAAACTTCAAAATCATACGATGAACTAAAGTATTAATGCACAATTTGACTAAATACATAGTACTTGCTTTACATTTTGAACTTAGGAAAGTGTGAAATTTCAAAATACAAGCCTAACATTTTTAGGTACATGACAGAGCAACAGCCAAGGAATTCACATTTCAAGAGCCCTCTGGACATCTTCTGAAATATTTTGGTAACAACCTCTCTTATCTTCTGGACCTCAAGAACAAGAAAAATATTCCTAAGAAGTAGCTACAGTAATATTTTTTTTGAATTTATTTATTGTTCTACACATGACAAATACCACAGGTAACCAGGAAAATTAAGGCTATTTTTCAGGCTACTAATGCCATGTTAGTGCTTCATTTTCAGTTTTTAGGAACCCTCCTTGTAGATTCAAGTTGGCATTGTCCACTTGCTCTAGTACCTGTTGTAGTTCACTTATTTCCTGGCGTAAGTAGTCTTCTTTTCTTGCTGCCTGCTGTTCTGCACGTTGCAGTGCCAGCCTCAGGTCTGCCACCTAAATAAATAAGACATCGTCACTCATCTCTTGCCAAAAGTGAAGTTCCACCTCTTCATTGTTACAGTTCTATGCCATTTTCTAACCCCTGTTGGACAGGGGTTTGTTCACAAGCTAAAGGCCTGAGATTTTGTGCGCAAACAAAGTTACACTCATTTATCTATCACTAGCGTTTTGTCCAACTATATTTCTTGAAATTTCCATCATGGTAAGAACATTACAAACTTAATATAGAGCCTTTTAAAGTCACTTAATTTGGGCAAACAAAATTAGAGGGTTTTTTTAATAAAATTACGTTTTTAAAGCTTAGCACAAACACCACTGAAGTACAAGTTCATAGGAAAGAAATCCATTGGGTATTTGCCAAACACACAAAACCGAATTCTACCTTATGCTCTATCTGGTTCACCATGCCAGGTGCACACACCATTGGGGTACATTCCATTTTTCAACATGAAAGTTTTATTCACTGCATATAAGAACCACCTGAATTGCCAAGGCTTCTTGTTGCTGCCGCGCCTCATCCTGAGCTTTCTCCAGAGCTAACCCAAGCTCCTCCTTTGCCTTCATTTCCCGACTTAGGGCTGCTTCTTGTGCCTCACTGTCCTTTGTAGCATTAGCTTTATGAAGATCTGCAAGCTCTCTAGAGAAGGGAAAAAAAAAACAACAAGGCTTTTTACAGTTTATACAATTCCAACAGTGACTTTGCAAATAACTGCTATATATTAAGATTTCAAGCACTGCAGAAGAAGGACACAGAAGCTGAATGTACAGTTGAAGACAGTCACACAAATATCTGCTTACTTATATGCACTGTCAAGTGCTGCCTGGACACTTCTGTTCCTTTCTTCAAGGTCCTCCACTTCCACCTGAAGTTTAGCAAGATCCTTTTCTTGTCGCTCTACAACACCGTTGAGTTGTTTAATGCTATCTCGATGCTGCTTCTCAAGATCCTCCTTGCCATCAAGCACCTATTGAAATGCAAACAAGAAACATCAAACTAATCCCAGTGGATGGGGTAGAGGACCCATCTGAGGACTATGGCAAGAATGTGGCAACCAATTCAGGAGAAGTTACACAAACCAACTAAACCAATCTAACACTTATACAAAAAAATAAAGTTTCTCTCCCTTATTTCCCCCAAAGGAGGTGGCTCTGCACCAGTTTGGAATACTTTCTCATGCTGCTACCCCTAAGGTCTTGATTCAATCACTAAGAATAAAAAAAATGCTCAGATTCTTCTCGTACAGGTTTTCTAACTGAAATTTAGAGCTACATTCAGTCAGCCCCTCTGATAACCAGCAGTCCAAGTGCAAACAAGCAGCTGGACAGACACCTGACTGCAATCTGAAACTGTGCTGAGAACACACCCAGAACTCATATCTCAGTGTTCCAATAACACAAAGAAGTCTCCCAGAAAAGAAAAAAACATCAGTCTGTCTAGAGCAACCCCTAAAGGCTCCTCTGCAGCTAATATAAAAAGCTTAAAAAAAAAAAAACCCTCACCTGTTTTAAATGCTGCAACTCCTCTTCCAATTCCTTAATCTTTTTGTTTTGCTTTGTGTTAGTATTTTCTCTTTCTTTCTCCTTGGCTCTTAATTTCTTAATAATGTTGGAATTCTGCAGCTGCTGTTTGGAAAGTTTTTCTCCTGCGAAGAAAATGAACATAGAGCCAGTGCATACTGCTGTTAATTCTATGAACTGTTCCTATCCACACCTCCCCCTGCTCTCCAGTCCCAGGAAAATAATTATCAAATATATATTAAAATACTCATACTTTTTTTTTTTTACTCAAACTAAAAAGTAGCAAGGGAGACACTGTAGGAACAATACCCTAGTTAGAATTCTGCTGGAGGGAAAACAGGTCATTGTACTGCATGGCTGGTTTTAGCTCACAGCCCCTTTAAAAAGTACCACTTTTAGAAAGTACAACTCTGGGCACCTGCACGTGATCCCTCTTGTTGCTCTTTGCTATTAACTAAATGGTTTAACTGTTCAGGAACACCTAACATGCTTCAAATGATCTATTTTTCCCCATATAAAGAAGGCTCATACGTGAAGGGAGTACATCCCAAATCATTCTACAGATTTTTACTCTTAAAAAGCATTTTAATTCTCACCTTCCTCCATTAATCCTTTGATTTGCTCTTCTTTTTCTTTCAGTAATTCGGCAGTTTCGTTAGTATTAAGTCGAGTAGCCAATTCTTCTTTAACAGTCTTTACTTCCTAAATAATAGGATAAAAACTTAGGACCATTTATTAAAACACATCTAGGGAAAAACACAGTGTTAAACTCATCTCTTTTTTTCTTCTCCCCTTCCTCTCTTCTTTTTTGTTGAAAACAAATTAGGTTGGAAGGGACCTCTGGAGATGATCTGATCAAATCAGATCTCTTATTCTATCAAGTTCTGAAAACTTCCAAGGATTTAGACTCCATAAATTCTCTGTACAATTTGTTCCAACTCCTTCTGTTTCCCGATATCAGATAATTCCCATTCTTCACCACTCCCCCTCATCCCCAGGCCACTCTTCTTCCTCACACCAATGCAAATACACATATGGGTACAAGGTAAATGAGCACAGATCTTAAAACTTTTTTCCCCAAACCAGGCTAACTTCAACTTAAATGAATCCCCAACTTTGTTCACAACACAGCTGGAAGAATGCATGTGTCAGCACAAGGAGAGAAGAAGCACCCGGGAGACCAGAATCAGCTTCTGCTAGGTACTAACTCCATGATAGCACCTGTCAGTCTCTTGCTTTTCCACAGCTTAATTTTTATGAGTACCACAAAAAAATTAAATTTTTCTTCTACAACAATAACCATTAATTTCACTAAAAAGCTGAATTACCTTTTTAGCTGCATCTCTTTCTTTGCAGGCTAGCTGGAGCTTCTTTTCAGCATCCGCAATTCTCTGAGCAAACTCCTCTTTAAGAGATGAAAGGCTACTGCTCTCTTCTTTCATTCTAAACATTTCACTACATTTAAAATTAACATTTCAGAACAGTTGCATGGTTATGACATACTAAGCAGTTTGTCGTCTTAAAGGCTTTTAAAATGTATTGGTTTGGGTTTTTTTTATTTTACACATTAACCAGAAGTTAAAAAAACTACCTCCACATTAGAACTACTAATCAAAGATCTGTCTTAATTCAGTAATTTACACGTGAAGACAAGTAAATGCTTCATTTACATTAAATGTTTTGCCTCTTAATCAAATTCTCTCTCATTAACAATATTCTGTATCATATACAGGGCAAATGATTAAATGTATTTTAAAGTTAATATCAATTTAGTCATTAAATAAAAACTTCACATATTATCTATAATTTTCAAACTTGATATTTGATCAGTAAACTGGTACACCCAATTTTTCATATTTCTCCTTTTAACTGAATTAAACAACTAATTCAGGGTTTTCCCTACAACCAGCCCTTCTACCACACTGTCACTGCCTACACTTTAGTCAGTGAATTACTGTGTAAATCAGGTTCATCGATCTTTATCAGAAAAGTCAGTCTTCGTTAATAGCTGAATCCAGTCTTGTAACAAAGTTCTTTATTAATAACCAAGCTCGACTCTACACATCTATTTGCATTCCTACTGCTTGCTTACTTCACTAGACTCTTCCCAAAAAAGACTGTGGCCCCAAGAAATAATGTGTCTTTAAAAAATGCCATCACAGCACATGCAATCATTATTTCCACCTTTCCCAAACAGTGCACATCTCTTGCAACCTTTGTTCTACCTATAAAGCTATTTGCTTTATGATATTGTCTACTGACTGTATTACAGTGAAGTAACAGTTACACCCACTACTGTGTATAATTTCATACTTACTCTTTTAGGTTATCATAAGCTTCTTCCAGGCGTGCCTTTTCTTTACTAGTACTTAATAACTGTATTTCCCTCTTCTCCAGTTTCTCAGTTAATGAATCAATCATCTGGACAATGTTTTTACAGATAAAGATCAGGTGAATGGGACAATTAAAACACAAGAGGGGCAAGCTTCCCCTTTCCCCCCACCACTCCCTCCCAACACTATTTAAAGCTGAACTTGTCAACGTTTTAGGAATTTGAGGTAGAAGATAGTGAAGACTACCATGTTTCTGGCACTTTAATTTAGAACTACGCCATATCTGAACACAAGACACCTGTTTTCCACAGGTAAGCACATGTGGCTCAGATAAGTTCCTCCACAAAATCATGAACTACCCCATTTCATTATAAATTAAGTTTTTAAACAGAGCTGATAGTCTGTAGCTCACATTAAGCATTAAAGACTCCCAGTGCTCCTTACGCCACTCTTTACAGAATCACAGGATAATTTATATGTGAAGATCTAGTCTATGAAACATCAGCACAAATCAACAAATCAGCATCAGGTGATGATGAGAGAAACAAACTTCAGGCAGGATTAAGAGCTCTTAGCTCACATCATCAAGATAATTTCTTAATACCAGATTTTTGGAAAGCTAAATATAATGAAATCACAGAAACATAAATGCCAATATACAAATACAAACAAATGAAATATTCTATAAAGGCAGCTCAATATGGCCTGCAAAGACAAAATTTGCTGTGGTCCATTATTTCCCATAACGTACAACCACTTAAGTTGGGAAAAGTTATGGGTAATAGTACATGGCTATGGAGTTCCCTAAGGAATTTCTACTGATATTCTGCACAATTTGAACAAACAAATGCTTTCCTTAAAACAGCTTATACTGGGGTTTTATGAACTCCCATAAACTATTGCTTTTTCTTTATTACTATCAGCAACAGCACCAGTATTGTAAGCAAGCCTACAGGGCAGGGGCATGACCAGGGCCCGTCTACATCACATATTGGACACATAGACTATGAGCAAAGCAGAATGCAAAGAAATGGAGCAAAACACATGTCAAAGTAGCATAGAAATTAAAAACAAGAATAGAGGGACAGAAATGTGACAAAGGAAATGGAAAAAAAAAAAAAGCACACAATAAAAAGGCAGAACTGGACCTAACACACTGCTGCAAAGCTCCAGTTTAGCTTTCCACACACTTGTGTCTCCTACATCCCCACATTTCTAGTAATATCATCTATTTAAACCAGCCATCCAAATTTCTCTTCTATGCTTATCTTCATCGTTAAAACCCTTCTTTTTAAAAGATAATTTCTGCTAAAACCAGACACTATCTAATCAAAAGGACTTATTTACACTAACTACTACTATCCTTACACAACATGAATAACACCCCTGGAATATAAACACATTTTGAGTTCATCACTGGGGAAAAAAAAACTTGCTAAGTACTATCTTGATTATTGCTAAAACACTAAAGTTTGTGGTTCTGTAATTCAAATCAAAATAAGCCCTTCCACCATTCACAGAAAAAAAAAAAATCACACCAAAGAATTAAAATAACACCTCTGACTTATCAAAGCTTCCTGTTTGCCAGCACTACTCGCTCTTCACAGTAACAGTAACTAGGTGGATTAGGTGAGACCCAAAACTATTTGACTAGAAATTTCAGCAGTATTCTTCCACCACAGAATTCCACAGACAGTCCTCTACAAGGTAAGGTAGCTCAGCATAAAATTAATTCATTCAAATAAGGTGAAGCCAATGCCTGTAAAAGGAGATGACAGGAGTTTAATTTATAATTAAAGGGTGTGTTTGTAGAAAATGTTTTACAGTTACCTTTTTAAGCTCCTGCTTTTCAGTGTCCTCTTCTAACAAACTTTCAACAGCATCCTGCTGTGGCTCAGTCTCCTCTTTCAGAGTCTTTTCTTCAACAGTTTGCACAGTAGCAACCAAAACATCTGGCTGCTCAGAATTAACAGGGGTTGCGCTTCGCCCACTCTCTTCCATCTCAGCTTCCTCAGCATGTAAAACAGGAGTGTCATTCAAGTTTGCAGATTCATTTTTCAGGGCATCGACTGCTTCTGGTTTTGGTGCAGAAGGACTGACAGCAACAGAAGCTGAAGCAGAAGCTCTGCCTGATAACTCATCATCTGAATTTATTTCACTTACACTTCTACTATCTAAAGACTGTACACTGAATGAATCAATTCTTTCAAAAGCATCAGAGGAGCAGCAGCTCTCAGTCATTTTTTGAAAGTCATCCAAACGATTATAATCTGCACAGGCAGATGTCGATAAAAGTTGAAACGATGTTTGCATTAGATGAAGACTGGATTTTGAATCCGCAGTTTCTTGTCTCGAACTTACTGAGCTCTCACTTATTACGCTTTCATGGTCCAGAACTTCAATGTCACTAGTTGTGGATGTCCCTGAGGAGAAAGTGCTAACTGGAGGTGATGGTGTATTGCTTTGCCTGTCCTCAGTCTTTCGTTCCTTCGTTTCCAAACCCGTATCTTTTGTACCTGCATTATGAGGCTGGGAGGTGCTATCTGGTACACCTTCTGTTCCATCCTCTCCGACACTGGATTTTTCAGTAAGGGCATCTTCAGTTACTTCCAAATTTAGAGCAGACACCTTTTTGTCAGTAACTTCATTACTGCTTTCTTCATGTTTGGCATTAGATTTATGCACAGAATTCTCTTCAACATTCTCCTCGGGAATATTGACGTTTTTCAAGTCCACTAGGCCAGCTACAGAGGAATCCTTCACTTCTGCCTCTGTTGTCACTGGTACCTCCAGCTGATTGGGGTGCTGAGACTCCTTTAAAGTGCTTTTCACCTCCTCTTTGGGTCGCTGTGATTTGGCTGGAGGTTTGGATACCACTGGGTTTTTCTGTATACTCTGAACATCTGTCGGAGAGAGAAAGGCACTGAAGAAGTTTTCAGATTCATCTACTACCGTCCTCCTCACTGGCTTAGTGATTGCTGTTGGTGATATTGGCTGCTTCTGTGGTTCTGTATTTGAACTTAAGCCCCAAGATGATGTATCCCATCCTCCACTTATGAGAGAATTTGATCCTAAAACAAATAAAAAAAAATAGATAGGCCAAGAACACTTAAAATGTATTATTTTTCAGTTTTGTTTTTTTTTAGATGCAACAGTTCAGAAAAAATGTTTTCAATATCATAAAACTTAAAGTGAATATTATGCTTGATCACAAATAGCACCATTTTCATCACTATTTTCTTACACAGCTTGGAACTGACTTTTAGACAAAGCAAAAGAAGCTTAAGGGAGACACAAAGCAGCTCTGAGCCTTAAGGTGCACACAGACACCTCTGGGAAGCAGGAGTACTGAACAGATCCAACTTGCGCCCTCCCTGCTAAACAGTAACTTAAGCAAAAGCAGAAAGAAAACATACACAAATTGCACAGTAAATCCAAGTGTGACAATTTCAGAAAGAGGATGGAGAGAAGTGGCTCAGAAAGGGAAACAAGCCTACACAGCATTCTGAAAGATATAGGGGCAAGTCTGAAGCCTATTCAGACACAAAAATACTAAAGGTATTCCTTTGGGATGGAAATAAGGGAAAGAGAATGTGGTCTCCTGCTTCCTATAGTGAGTGTTACCCCAAATCTTTGGGACAACAAGAGAAGGCCAAGCAAAACAATTTGAAAAACTTTAGTTCATTATTATATATATATAATTATAAAAATTACAAAAGCAGGAAACAACTACAAGGTCTTAAAAAAGTTCCCTGCCAGTAGCACACAAACACTTCACCATCAGAGAAAACAGGGGGAAAACTTTAAATATTTGTAGAGTTGACACTTATAAGAAGGGTTCTTGCTCTTTTGGTCTGTGACCAGCTTCATATTTTTCCTCATGCACCGAGTAACAGCATGAAGCTGACAACACACATTGTCAGCAGCTCAGCTAGGACATTTCTTCTTCTCTGGAGAAATACTGAATTGATTAGTTCTGAAGCTGCCAACAGTTCATATTATTGTGCTTCTTGCAGGTTTTCCAGGACTTGTCAACAGCAAGGACACTAAGAATTTCAGCATCAAATTTCAGTAGCATCCCAAGTAAGAAAGATAAATCAAAAAATAATGTTCAATTTGATTTTGTACCTACAAATGTAATCCGGATAACAGATTTTTTGGCTACTTTAAAACAAGCTCATTTTATACAGTAGCATCTATTAAAAAACACCATTGAAATATTTCTAAAGCAGACTTCTACTTTCAGAAACTGTTGACAGCTATTTGCCTCAGATCTCAAACTTGGACAACTACTACTCTCACTGCCAAAAATACTGCCAACATCTGATTTATTAGTACTTTGTCCATGATTCAATAGCTTCAGAAAAAGCCCTGTGAGTGAAGTGTTAGTATTTTGGCTTCTTTTAAAAACAAATATTTCCCCTGAAAAACTGGTGCAGGCAGATCTTTGCTGCTTTCCTTTTAAATTATAGAACTACTGTAAATACCAAGATATAAATCAAATTATAAAACAGTTTGAACAAGCCTGATGTTTTAAGAAAGTAAGCACAACGCAATCTTCTATAAACAACTCCTGTAATTTAAGACAACGCTGGACTGCAGAAGTGATTGCTGAGCCCTTGCTCCCACAAAGGGAGGAATTCACCCAGAGTTCACTCTAAGCTTTGCTGAGTGACCCACCTAGAAAACACTGCCGATGGTTACAGCCTTCAATTTCCAGAAACCTAACTCTGTTGCTGGTACACCTGGATATAACCTCCTTCTACACACACATTTCCTGGTGTAATTGCAATACGGACACTGATTCTAGATGACTGAGTTTCCCATCCTTTCCTTTATTCATTCTTGTCTTTTAGGTATTATTTATGGGAAAAAAAAAATCTAACAAAAGGTTTCCTTTCTGCTCTTTCATTTCCAAACAGCCCCTTAGGGCTGAACATTCAGGTTAGCACACGGACAGAGGAGACACTTCCTCATAATTAAGTCGTGACAGTTCCTCCACCAACACATTCCTTTCAGCAGATGTTGGAAGGGGATGAACTTAATGTCACAAAGAGTGCAAGCTTTATGCAGACCAGACCTTTAGCTTCTACTCTGCTTTTCATGGCACAAAGAGAAAACTCATGCACGCCTCAGAAAGAACACAGTTTCTTCCTTTTTATTAGCTGAACAGAGTTTCATAGAATCACAGAATGATTTGGGTTGGGAGAGACCGCAAAGCCCACCCAGTCCCACCCCCCTGCCATGGGCAGGGACACCTCCCACCAGCCCAGGCTGCTCCAGGCCCCATCCAGCCTGGCCTTGACACCTCAGGGATGGGGCAGCCACAGCTTCCCTGGGCAGCCTGTGCGGGTCCCTCACCACACTCGATGTGAAGAATTTCTTCCTCACGTCTAATCTAAATCTTCCCCGTCCAACTTAAAGCCCTTCCCCCTCGTCCCATCACTACTTGCCCCTGTAAAAAGCCCCCCTCCAGCTTTCTCGCAGCCCCTTCCAGCGCTGGCAGGGCGCCCGGAGCCCTCTCTTCTCCAGGCTGCTCAGCCCCGGCTCTCCCAGCCCGTCCCCACAGCACAGAGCCTCCAGCCCTGCGAGCACCAGCCCCTCGGCAAGGAACCAACACCCGCGAAAGGCCGGCTCAGGCGCCGCTGACAGCGCCGGGCGCTGCTCAGGCTCTGCCCCCCCCCTACCGTCGCCGTAGTCGGGGATGACGGCGTCGGGCCAGGGGGTCTCCTCGGCCTGGATGTCCAGCACCCGGTCGATGGACTTCTGCGCCTGCGACAGCGCCTGCTTGGCGAAGCTGGAGAGCTGCGAGGCGTTGAACCAGCTCATCCTCCGCGGGGGCACGGGCGGCGCCGGGCGGCCTGGCACCCCCCCTCGGAGCTCCGGGCGCGGCAGCCCCGGCGGCCCCCGCGGCGCTCGCCTCGGCCCCGCGCCTGCGCCTCGCGGAGCTCCACGTCGCACTCCGCGCGCAGCCGCGCCGGCGCGGCCCGGCGGGGGAGCGGGGCTGCCGGCGGGGCGGGGCGCAGCGAGACGAGCTGGGTTCGGGCCGCCTAACGCTGCCGCCGGCTGTTCCAGCGCCTGGGAGCACCAGGGCGAGGAGGGGATCCTCCCCTTCTGCTCCACGGTCCTGAGGCACCACCTGGAGCCCTCTGTGCAGTTCTGGAATCCCCAGCGCGAGGAGGATGTGGAACTGTTGGAACGGATCCACAGGAGGCCGATCAGAAATTCTACGCGGTGAGGGTGGTGAGGGACCGGCACAGGCTGCCCAGGGAAGCTGTGGATGCTCCATCCCTGGAGGTGTCAAGGCCAGGCTGGATGGGGCCTGGAGCAGCCTGGGCTGGTGGGAGGTGTCCCTGCCCATGGCAGGGGGGTGGGACTGGGTGGGCTCTGAGGTCTCTCCCAACCCAAAGCATTCTATGATTCTATGGCAAGTGTTATGAGGAGCAGCTCAGGGACCTGGGGCTATTCAGTCTGGAGAAATGGAGGCTGAGGGGACACCTCATTGCCCTCTGCAGCTCCCTGAAAGGAGGCTGGAGCCAGGTGGGTGTCAGTCTCTTCTCCCAAGTTACAAGTGAGAAGACAGGAGGAATCAACCACAGGCTGTGCCAGGAGAGGCTTAGACTGGGTATTAGGAAACACTACTTCACCGAGAAGGTTGACAAGCAGTGGAAGGAACTGACCAGGGAAGTGGTGGAGTCACCATCCCTGGAGGTGCTTAAAATATGTGGTGTTTAGGGATACGGTTTAGTGGTGGGCATGCCAGTGTTAGGTTTACGGCTGAACTTAATGATCTTAAAGGTCTTTTCCAACCTAAATGGTTCTATGATTCTGTGATTAGCACAAATGAAAAACTGAGGATATGTGCTTATAAACCTCAGCACTCCTGTAAGCCTCACAGCTTGTGTGGGGCCTTTTCACAATTCCAAACACACAGTTAAAAATTACCTGGTTAAAACTGACAGTAAAGTGTCCCTCTCTACTGTCTGAGTTCAGCTGCACAGCTGGATGATGGGAAGTTTAAACACCATTCATGGTTTAAAAGATGGGGAATTTAAGCACAGTTAACAGGCATCAAGTAAAAACAGAGTTGCTGTTGGGGTACCTAGCACTGCCCACTGAACAGTCTCTGACTGAAAAGGCCAAACGATGCCCTAGATTTTTTAATCAAGGCTACAAACGCTCTTGAATATCCACTGATAAGCCACAAACTAAGGTGTCTTTATGAGATTTTATTAATAAATACCTTAACAGCACCAATGATATTTGAACATAATCCTGCAATACCGTGCACTGCTGTTGTAGATATGTCCATGTTTTCATGTGTAGCTGATCATTTTGTCCTTTTGTCTTTGCTTGCAAACACAATAATCTCTTCCATACTTTCATAAAATTCATCAAATTGATACCAAATAAAAGGAAAATGCTCATTTTACCCTATTACCCTCTCCTGGTTTTAAGATGACTCAGCAAGTGTACAGGACTGCTACAATTTAAAAGGAGATTGCTGTGGTTCCCTTTAAAGGCTCTTCTCTGCATATACATGTGTACACGTGTTGGAAACAAAGACTTTTGGCCATCTTAGAACTTTCTATGTGTGTGAGAGTACATTAACATCTTGACAGCAAATACTGGGAAAAAATGTATTCCTCTACATCAGAGTTCTGTACATTAATAAGCATTTATACAAATATAATCCACCAAATATTGGCTTCTACGTACATTTCTGAGATATAGTGAGTCATTTGTATTACTTACTTAACCTTCAACAACACTAGTAGTAACATGAACATTTCAGGCTGCTTTAACACCCACAGAGTATGGTTGTTTTACAAGGAGGGGTACAGATTTCTCTTGCTGTATATACCATTTACTTATGAATAAATTAGGTGGTAAAGTGAAGCTTGAACAACATAGTCTGTGGTGTAGTAATATCAGCAACTGCAAGTTCCTGGCCATCCACAAGCCCCAATTCTGAAACAGAAAGAAAATTTTAAGTACAGGAAACACATATGATTTGTCTTTTTTTTTAAATTTAAAAAAAATTAGTTATGAATGCCATTCCCACAAACCATAAATACAATGAAATAAAGCTGCAAACAGCTCACTAGCTAAATTAGTATTCATCTAATTCAACCAGGAAAGTAACAAAACATGTCAAGAAGTATATAAAACACTACTCAAGTGTGTTTAATCTACATCAGCAGTCATTGCTTTCTTGGAATGTTTTTCTTCACCATGTGACATCTGCCCACGCTTCACATTTAAGTAATTCAAAGCTCATCCCTGAGCAGCCTGAGAAAGGTACACTGCACAGAAAAGGATAGCAAAGCACATTCTACTGCCTGGTACAAAAGAAAGCTGAACGTGCCATACTGAGTGATGAAACGGATTGACTCTCTGTTTAGAGCACTATCTTGAAAATCTACATGTGACAACTGCACAATACCTTTTAGTGTCTTGGAAAGATTTGGCCGTGTTCGTTCTTCAATTGAAGCTACTGTCTGGAAAAAAAAAGAGCAAAAACATTTCCTTTCAAATTCACAAAAGTAAATTTAAATAAATTAACATTATTAAAGACAATTAGATATGTTGACATTACCTGTAAATAGAGTGTTTTATTTCTCCCATACATAGTTGCAGTGATTGCAGGAGATTTCATCTGCCTACATATAAAACATTGTAAAAAAGAAACTATGGGGTAAAAATACATTTAGAAATTCACTTTTTGAAACACTAAACTATCAAAAGTTATCAAACAAGTCAGAATAGTGGCACACTTACAAAGAAGCATTATTTGTCAAGTAATCCAAGATTTCCTGCAATTTAGCTGATGGGGAAATCTCTATGTTTTGGGGAAGCTGGCTGCAGGCTGGACAGTTCTCCTACAAAACAGAAGCAGGCAAATGCACATTATGTTCCATATGATTTTAAAAATGCTGCTAATAAAGTCTCAAAACTATTTTGGTTTGTTTTTTTTTAAAAAATGATTTAGCTCTAGAAATACTAATAATATATATATTCCAAATATTAATGACAAAACCTGATTTCTTATGAAGTCTGTCACTGTTTGACTGGTTCCCAATAGTAGCTAAGTATTCATCAACTACAAATTTCATCTGACATAAATAATACTACAACCGTTCAAATCAATTGTTGTCTTAACCTCTTTTTTGAGAGGATTTCCTGATGAGTCTTCTTAAGATTGTGTATCTTGTTTTGTAAACCACATTTCCTATATTAAAGGAGAAATCTTCAGGTTTCGCTGTCGCCCTCTGCAGGCAGCACAGCAGAAACAGCTGAGATACCAGTGCTGCGTCAGCAGACACCACAGAAATAGCCATCTGAAGAACTTCCCTCTACCAGAAGCTACTTTTCCAAATACTAAGAAGCTTTGGCTAAACGGGTAAAAATAAACTATGCCACTACATATACCATGCAATAGTTTAGGTAAACTGATGAGTAGAAGAAAATGCTTCATTACCAGGAAATAAAATACAACATCTGTTCATCTGCAGGTAAATAGTCCTGCTCCCCGCCGATGGACAGACTACCACTGTCATCACTATTAGATTCTAAAACCAAAAAGTTTTTTATTAAAAAAATTGCCCTACATGCTGAAAACCATTCTCTGGAGAAGCAGCAGACTACTAACATAGTAGTTCCTGCTTTTAAAACTTCAGAAATATTTCAGTGCTAAGGGCCAAGAGACTCAATACTGGGTTCCAGAAATAGACACAAACAGTGTTAAGTTCAATAAAAATCAAGGAAACAACCCTGCAAGCCTTTAATGGCACTAACCTTTCTTTCAGCTTCAAACGTGTATGTGTATAATCCATCTGCATCATTAAACACCAAGTAGTTGTTAAGAGGAATGTATGCACTATAATGACAAATACATGAGTGTTAACATGTCATCACATCAGAAACAACGTATGATATTAATAAAAAATGAAATACCTTGTGGCTAGTTTAAAAACCTCAGTGGCACAAACAGCTGGAATGAGAAAAAAAAAAACTTCACTTTCTAGCTGTATCTCAGGACACACAGACATTAGTGCACAGAGTGGAACCAAAGAAGAAGAGACAAGAAAAAAAATGAAGTACAATAATTTGTAAAGAGAAAAAGAAACTTTAAAAGGCAGCTGGTAGTTCTATGCATTAACACCACAGATTTGGCACTAATCTGAGACTATGTTGAGCTTATATACTGTGTTTTCCCAGTGAGTTTTTGCTCACTCCCACAGTCAAACACAAGCTTAAAATTTATACGATCACATGCAGTATCTCTATGGAAAACAGAAACGAGACTGTAACAATAAATCAGGCACAGTTAAAAATTACTGTTATGCTCCCTGAGTTCTCTATTCCAAACTGCTTCCTTACAAAACTCTGAAGTCTGTAAAGCAGAAGTGAAATGAGTTCTTTCAGCATACCTGCAATTACTGCATTTGTAGAAGCTACTGCTGGAATAATTCGTTTAACCACTCCTGTAAAAACAAAACATACAGCTGTGTTTTTTCCAAAAAACCACTATACTGAGAGGCAACTTTTAGCCAGAATAATTACAGAAGGGTGTACCCAAAGGTACTTCAAACACCTTCCAGGAATTTTCATAACAATAACGTGTAACGGCACGCTGCTCAAGGACTTCAGCACTTTTTTTTAATTTTAGGAATGGATAAAGCCTGTTGACAAAAAGAAGGTATCACGCAAAAAGAACTAGCGAATACATTCTAAAAACAAGTATTCTGTATTTAGCAGCACTGAAAATTTAAGACTCAGTTCTATTTCTGTCTAACTGGAGAAATGCATAAAGGACAGATATTTGGGTTTGGTATTCCTTCTGCAAGAATAGGCTTGTGAACTATATTGGCATCTTCATTCAACTTCTCTTACTGAGCCCACTGAGTGAAACAGCATGCTACATACACCGATATAAAGCAAGATCTCCTACGCATACAAGTCTGTACATGGTGAACAAGAAGCTTCACTCTTTTTTCAGGCCTGCCAAAAAGATAAATTTCTCATCAGTCTTAAGTTCCTCTGGCTTCTCATTATTGACTTGTTCCTTTCTGCTATGTACTTTTTAAAGAAGCCGTCTTCAATTGCATATAACTGTGCAGCCACTTACATGTACGTAACTCTTTCACAACAGTTCACATTTATCTGAACCAAACCATAACACTGGGAAAGCCAGGATAAACTGCTGCAAAGAAAACTACAATTTGCAATACACTTGGTGGAATCTGAGAAAGATAGTGTAATCAGTTTGCCCTTTTTAATAAAAAGGCGCACACTGAGGGGCATTCAAGCCTAGCATTTCAAATTCATAATCATACAGCAACAAAGAAGTTACCAAAAATTCTGGAGATTCTGTATGAGATTCTCCACTTTTCTATTTGGTTAGTGTTTAAAATGCCAATTAAATCATTAAATGAATGGCAGCATTCTGCACTTGCATGTGTGAACAGAGACATTCACAGCAGTGAAGAACAGATCCTACAGCCTTAACCACCCTAAACTGATATGAAGTGTTGCTGTGGCTAAAAGAGGCAACCATGTTCTTTTTTTCCTACCCTTTGACCCAGCAACCGTGATCACATGAAACGTGAAAACCATGGAGCTGCTCCAGGTTAAAAATAAAATAGGAAAAAGAATGTTCAGTTTTGTCCCAGATAAGTTCCCCTGATTCATTACAAATGCCTAAACATCTGATTCACCATAAAATATTTGTACTGGCACAGGAAACAAGCTGCTTGTTTCTGTTTTAAGATGTTAAGGGAGAAAATAACTATTTCTTTCTCAGCAGAGCTGCCAGCTTAGTCATAACAAATACGAAAAACGCCAACCAGCCCAAGTGCAAGTGCCACAAACTTAGTGAAATACCATACTCCTACCTTGAGTGAGTCTGTATGTAACACCTTTAATATTAAACTGTGATGCTCTTTCTAAAGACTTCTGGTAAATCCACTGTATATGTTCAGGGTCATCTCCATCCAATGCAACGCCTTCTACAGCAAAGTTAAGAATTTATAGATAAGTTAATAGTCATAAGGGTTCTGCAGAAATACAGCATTAAAAAACAAATAGCCCATTGAACTATTAAAACTTGACACTTTAAATAAACAAAATATCATTTTTACAAAGTTCTAACACATTCCATACACGAACTAGCCTAACTTCACAGATTTGTAGAGCTGTTACAGGTTACATTTTGAGTCAGGAAAGACACTGTGCTGTATGACAGAAATATATGAACAAATATAGAACTGGAGAGCAAGTCTGAGAAGAGAAAATAGATCACCAGCTCAGAGAATATTTAGAGGCAATATGACAATGAACAAGTTTAAAAGCTAGGAAAGTTTTATTAAAAGTAGCTGTATACCTGACACAAAATAAATTAGTTAAAATGAGAAACATCGGTTCAGCACCAGTGCAATATCCTAATTACCTCCAAAAGGCTGCTCCTTTGGCCACTGCAATATCCTGACATATTCAATACAATGCTCTGGTAGCCTGGGCATGGATGCAATAGTGCACATGGGAAAATTGACCTGTTGTGGGCAGGGCAAGAAAACCAGAAGAAAGCATGTAACACGTTATGTATAGTACTGCAAAAAGAAACAAGCAAATTAGAGGAATTATAAAAAAAGAGAAATCTCACTGATTGCATTTACCTGTGGTGGGTACAGCTCAAGCGTGCATTCAACACATGCTGTCATACCAGGAATAATCACACGAACATTTCCTTTAAAACCTTCTGTCCCTCCATCTATTAAAGGTATGATGGAACTTGGATCCAGTACACCATCTTCATAATGTAAAAATGACATCTAACAAATAAAGGTGTGAGGGGTTGTAGGCTTTTGTTTTGTTCTTTAAACAAGTTGCAGGAAGAGAAAAAATCCTAAAAAAATTATTTTTAACAGTACAGGCCCAGACTGAACACTTAATGTACAGCTTAAGAGTACGAAGTGTATAAAACACTGCTTATTTGTTAGTGTGCAGAACTTTACCAACCACCTTCACCCTCCACCTACTCCTCCCCTTAGCCCCTAATAAATGCGATTATTTCCTTACAGTACACCAGAACAAATGGCTGAAGGATTTAAAGAGAATTTTTGGTTTGTTGCTTTTTTTTTTTGAAATACTGGTAATACTCAATCCCATTATTTGATGAACAATTCACAATGACAAAACTACCTAGTCCAATGATCAGCTTTCTACTGCTTTCTAGCAGCAAGGCTGCACAAGATAACATTTACAGGTTGCAGCAGGTCTAATACTGTTCAGCTAATGAAAAAAAACATTCACAATGGGAGCATCCAGAGAGACTGTGGAACTTCCCTTCTTGGTTTTCAAAAGCTGACTGAACAAGATCACAGACAAGGTAATCTAACTTTGAAATTACCCCTGCAGGCACTGTGTAAATATTGGCTAACAGTCCTCAAGAAAAAGGCAGGTAAGAGAGCATGCATTTTATCCTGTTCCACAAGAAAAAAAAGAAAACAGAAATACATACAGAAAACTGTGAGTTTCAACAGCCCTCATTTCATTTTAATGACACATTTTACACAAATCTGTCCAACTTTAGTTACCTGTTCTCAAGCAAAAACTAGGCTTTAAAAATATTAAAGACTTTACCAGCATGCCATTTATCCATCTTCTTGCAATTATAGAATCCAGTCCACAAACAATAATATGAAACTCTAGGGGGAAAAAACATGTTAATTAAAGTCTATACTAATGCAAACCTTTTAAGACAAGCAAAACATTCTGTTCACAACAGCTCAGAGGAACTACTGACTGGAGTTTAATCTCCCCTAGATTACCTATACAACAGATGCATTTAAGTTTTGTCTATTTGTTACCTCTACTTTCAGTATGCTGCAAGAGACTAAAATAATTAGCAACCTAATTAGCAGGAAAAGCAGCAAGCAACAACAACTGCAGTGCTCCCTTAAAGCATCAGTGAGCTTTTGGCAGGAAAACAAATACCACTTACGTCGATAGAAGCTTTCATCCATGTCTTGAATCTTTTTAAAATATCTGAATGTAAGCCCGTAAAGGAATATATTTATAAAGCAGCCGAATTTACTGTTTTCTGTTTGCTAACCTAAAGCCAAAACTTTTTATGATGTATTACTATCACTTTATACAACTTTTTTTAAAAGACTAGGTGATCGAGAGATTCAAAGCTGTGGCATCTGACAAAACAAGTAAGGGACACAATGTAATAGCCACTCGCACAAAGGAGAAGGGTCAGCAGGCTGAGTTTTGAGGAAGCTCAAAACATGCTCTCTCACAAAGTCCTTGATCAGCAGCGCTGCTCAATGTTTATAAACCAATGTGTCTCGCCAGTACGTACTCGAAACACTCTGGTGAATAAACCTGAGTTCTAATATCTCAGTGAATATTAGAATATTACATTTTAACAAAAAGACTCAGTGACAACATACAAAACAGCTTCTTAAAGATTAGCCTTCTTCCCTCACATATGTTTCCTGTACGCTAATGTCACTGAGAGAAAGAATTCTCCATTACCAGCTGAATGAATCTGTTCTTTATTGTATGAAAAAGAGAGGATGGTAGCAAAATATTTTAGATAGTGTTACCACCTACAGAGTTTTCTAAGTTTTGTGAAGCCTTCAGGGCTACTACTTCTCTCTAATAGGATACGGTACAACAGCACAGTTGGGAACGCGGCTGTTTAAGAACTCTGCTGCAACGTCTGCTTTTGGTCGTCCAACATCCTTTGGTCTGGGAAAAAAACAAAGCAATTTCAAATGTATTATTTGAGTAGACTGAATCCTTCCAGATTCTGTGCATCACAGTACTGACTTAAGTGAGTCATTTTTACTATAGGACAATTTATTGATACGGATAATATTAAGACATCCCTGTAAAGCATCAGATAGGGAGCCCCAGAGTTACCTAAGTATGTCCATGTAACACCAGTTATCAGCACCAAAAAAAATCCAACAATTTTTCATTTTGCTTGGAAGAAAAGGGTATTAGAAAAATCAATTTCTCATTCTGCACGCATTATTCTTTGGTGCCACCTTTTCCATTAGTCACTGGCTGTATTTGAATGGTAAGCCATGTCTGTTAACTTTCTCTGCACTCAAACTGTGACACTACAGACCTCAAAACAAGAAGGAACCACATGCAACATCTGTTTAATTATGAATACTACTGTGATATGAAAGTTCAGTAATTTTTAAAGACATCTCGTACAACTGAAATAATGATCACATTCACACATTTTGTTCAGATATATTAAAAAAAAAACCCAAACACTCAAATCATGAAAATACCACTTACCGGAACAGAAACTGTCGGTTAAGATTAGAAACATCTATAGTATCCATGTCAATAACATGGATCTGTCTAAACCCGGACAGTGCCTGTGAAAAGAGACAGTCAACTTCATTTAATAGTAATGAAATGCTTATAGAGCTCCAAAAGTAATTCCCCTTGCAGGTAGTCATAAGGTCATTCTTTGTTAAAGAAACGTTCTTTGTTGGGTTTCTAATGCTGATATTTAGATAGATGGAATTAGTAACATTTCAGTGGTCAAAGACAATGTTCTACTGATGCAATCCTGCTTTACCCTACCTAATTATAGCCCAGGCAAGTCAATGGCAGGTTGATCTACCAGGGGAATTTGCAGTATTCCCTCACAACTGGAGTAAATAAAAATATTCATTGAGCAAAACCCACAGGATTTGAAGAAATACCATAAGCACTTCCTTGCCTGGCAGGATTAGGAAAAAAAAGTTTAATTCTTCTAGAATTTTACATTTTTAAACATAGACCATTCTCACAGGTGGCATAAATGAGTCTAACATATCTGCCCTCAAACCACAGTTCAAAATAAGCCAGCATTCCTCACTATGTTCAATGCTGGAACGGAACACAAGCACAAAAAGCTACCTCGCTACTGAAGAAGACACTAAACCTTTGACAGAAGTTCTGCCTGATCTCCATTCAGACACAGCCCATCACTAGATTTGGCAAATACCTTTAAAGTTCAATTGTCTTAAAACTGGATTGCAAGTCTGATCAGATTAAGATATAACATCTGTCACACACACAAAGAAACAATGTGAATTGAGGTTAAAGGGAAATAAATGCTGTAAAATACTTGTTCAGAGAAAGGAAATATATGGGAGGAAAGGTATGATGTTCTAAAGAGACCCAAAAAAAATTTTGTCTCATCCCCTACCCTTTTTCCTTTAAGACTCAATCTTGTTATATATAAAGATTTTCAAACTTTTCACATTTTCTGAACAAACGGAACCATCCCATGTGCAAGCATTTAAAATGCTGTATTGGGAAACTGATTAAACAAATGAACAACAGGACTAGAGTTTTTCAGAACAGAAATGAATTCATATAAGAAAAGCAGCAAGAATTTCTGTATATCAGATTGGATACCCTGGGTGTTGAACCACCATTTTGTTTCATTGATAGATGTTCAGCTTTTGTTCAATATTATCAAAGCGAACTGGGAGAACATGCTAAAGGGAAGAGCAACCCTTGGACATCATGAACATACAGATCGAGTCTTTATCGAATTTATATTCATTGTCCTAAAGACATAAACACGTGTGAACAGAATCTAGATCTACTTATGAGCTTATCTTGCTAAAAATGATGAAAATATATCATGATAACTTACAATCTTTTTGAAGAAATGAGAACTGAGTGCATACAGCAGACTTACGAAGTCCCTTATCCCACATAAATCCTCCCTCTCAATAAGCTCTCAACAGATTTAATTTGTTGAGTCCCAATAAACCCATAAAACAGTAGTTTTGGGCAGAGATCAAATTCACCAGCACTAAAATCCCAAAGAAAGAAAATTGCCTTCAAGTTGTCAGTGTCTATTTGAGTAAAATCCTGCTTAAGCATTGCAGCAACAAACCAGCAACCAGAAGAGGAGTATACACAAGTGCTGGAACTCTAAACCCCCAAGTTAATGGATCTGGAATGCCTGGCTTTAAATGACGCTATTGACTGATCAACTTTCTCAAGCTTGGAGGTAATCTGTGGAAATCCTGCAATAATAGTACATAAATTCTATAGTCAAGTACACCAATGCATAAGTGTTGGTATAAATTAAGGAAAAAACTTACTGCATAATAAGTTATATCAGTCCACATATTTTCAATGTAATCCATGAGGACAGAAATTGTTATTATTAAATAGAAGCATGGAAAAGTACAGTATTAGTCTAACTAACTAAACTCAAACAGGATGGTAACAGTGAGACACTACGATAAATATGGGTGTCTGTGAGGATAAAAACCACATTAATAGGATAATTCAATTTATAAATATTTATTGGGTTAATCTCTGATAGCACGTGACCCCGTGACTGCATTTTAAACACTTCCAAATTGCTTTTCAGAACACGTAGTGAGAGAATCTATTATAAAATAACACTGTATCAAGAAAACTACAGACTACCTTCTGATAATCTGTATATCAGGGAAGTACTGTCACATTCCTTCCCCATTCTGAAACAATTACCTATTCCTCCTCAGACATTTCCATATAGAATAGTGCCTGCTGGTCTGACTCAAAAAGCTGCCATTACACGGCTGAATTCAGCAACAGAGAAGCAATGGAAGGAGCGTTCAGGCTCTGCAGACAACCTCCAATTTACTGATCTTAAGGAAGAGGCAAACATGAGAATCACTGCTTGGGAAGGCCAAACAGATTCCACAGGCATGAAGGTCACCGTAGGCACAGTAAGTCTGGCTCTACTAATTTCACTATGAAAGAACAGAAGTAATTCCAGCAATTCTAAACTTACTTTGAATTAAACCTAAGACATAAAATAAACTGAAATTAAACTTAGCTGTGACTATGAATACTAAACTTTGTACTAGCTACTTATGGCGGTTTAAAGTATCACTTTTCATTTTCAATTTTAGCCATTGTATTCCAAACAAGACTTCCTTGTATCATTTTGAGCATAATAATGTTCTCAGTTTAATTCCATTTCCCCATCTGGTAATTAAGGAAAAATGCCGACATCAGACCATATCGAAGGCTGCCAGCGAACTTTTCTCTGCGCTTTTCATAAACAGCACCACACTGCCCCTTCTTGACAAGTTTTCAGATAGCGAAATAAATAATAAGCAACACATTAGACCACCATCTTTCAGGCTTATTAACAAAGTGCATTCTTCAAGTTTGTTGTCTATAACCTCATGTATTTTATACATTTTTATTACAACTTAGGAATTTAGTAACTAGATACAACCAACAACACAAAATCAGCAAAGCAGAAAAGGTAATTTTCTCAAGGAAGAAGAAATTCTAAGTAGCAAAGGGTGAAAACAGTAATTACCAGGTTTTTCAGGAGTTCACATCCTAATCCTCCTGCTCCGATAACCAGTACTTTACATGTGCTTAACAAAAAGTCAAGGGCCTGCGGAAAACAAAACCCAAAAAATTAATACACTAGCTAGGGAAAAGTATGTGTCCTTCGCATTAATGCATTATCGTACACTGTCAGTGTTTCACATAAAGCAATTTAGATCAGTAACACAGTTTGTGCTCGCAGGAATAATAACATTTAGGATTTTAATTGGTTGTTGAGTTCATGCAGTTCCCACCTCCCAACTTACAGAAAAGCAAAAACTTTGCTGATACCTGTATTCTCTTTATATTAATTTTGACAATGAAAATAGCAAGGTCCACTTTTATTATTATTCAGTTTAAGGAGATAATGTTTTCTTCCTCCAAATATTTTACTGATATATAACACAAAATCAATATAAACAGACAGAAAAAAAATTGCTGGCCAAAACGAATTGAAATATAACTGCTTTCTGTGAACAGTTCTACAAGACTGCAGCCTCAAACTAGAAATAATGGAACAGTGTGTTAAGTAGGTAACAGTAAAATAAATTCTGCATTACAGAACTGTAAGCTCTGAAACATGTACCAAAAAAGGAAAACAGAAGAAATAATTAAAAGTATCTAAATTTTGCTTTTTAGTAAATAATCTTTCCCAATTCTCATATTACTCATATTAACCTTAATTCCTCACTGTATCTAATTACTTAAAAATGAAGAGACACATGCTACTATTTTTCACGTGGAACTTAAAGACATCAATCATATTATGTTGTTATATATTTATATATACCATGACAACAAGCTTGCAGCTGACAGTGTACAATTTTGAAATGCAAGCTTATAAAAAGAATACAATATGTTCTTCTAGAATCATCATGTTCAATTGATTAAAATCTAAGCTTTTCATGCATTTTTACTATTCATCCACTGCTGTTGGTGAATTAATGGAACTGCTTACATAAGTTTGCAACACACACTACTAAATTTTTATTTAAAGTAAGTGTTTCTCACTTGAGTGCCTGGTTCGAAATCAGGATGTACGAATGGTCCAGATCGCTCGAGGAACTTCTTTACATGGTTCCAGCGACCTTCCCAGTCTCCAGTGTCCCCACACCCACCATCAACAGCCATTCTGCATAGAACACAGTAAATTCAGCTGCAAAACCATAGAGAAAAAGCCACACCTCTAAAATATATTTTTCTTTATGTATCTTAAAAATATTGACATATGCATCTGCATATTCTTTATGTATGCAAGTTATGTGTATGAACGTTTGCATGGGTGGGTTTTATTTGTAGAACTAGAAAACGATAACACAAATATTTACAGGGGAGGGGGGGAATTTCAATAAATTCCACCAGTTTAGCTGTAACTAATAAAAGTTGACCTGAAGTGAAAAAAGGGTCTAGTCCTTTTGCTTTCATTTCTCTCATTAAAAGCAGGTTGTCCCTTTAGATTCTGATGATTATGTTTCTTTCATCAGAGTCAAGTCTTGTATTCTGTTTTTGACAGACTTTAAGTTCACAAAACAAAACGAGATTATCAATATGTAAATGTAATTGTGAGGCACTGAACTTGTAACAGTAATGTGCCTCAACATCGTCTACTCTGAAGCTTTATAGTGGCTCATTTAAACAAGTGTTAAAAAACACACAAATCTGGAATGCTCTTCACCCTCAACCGGTACCATGTAATTCAGAACAACCCCATTTTTCAGTAATATCCTGAGCCTGTCAGCAGCAGCAGTTTCACTTGAAACAAGGAATGTTTGCAGTTACCTTTTAAATTTCAAAACAGGATTTTACATCAAATAGTCCACTACCCTTTTTCTGCTTTTGCAGGTCACTTTTAGTAGTACATAACTATAAATTTAAACTGTGAGGAAACTTGCTGGAACAGTTCAAAATCAGTTCTCTTAAGTAATTTTCTCATGTAAGAAAAACCCTCACCTACTCAGAAGCCCTTCTTTAACACAGCACACCACTTTTAAAATAGGAGTTCCACTCAAAATATATGAATGATTATGTTCTACATCAACAGAAAACTAAGCTCGTTATGAAAGAGCATTTCCAATCCTGAGTAAGAAAGATTGTGTCACCATTGATAAGGAGCGTAATTTGCTTCCTCCTATGCAGTAATATGATGAAAGGTTGTATGTTGGGTAGTCTTTAGAATTTATTATTACTTGCTGTGACTCATTTCAAAATAAAAGGAAAACGTAGTGAAAACATCTGGACAGTAAATGCCTTTATCCTCACAGAAATCAGAAGATCAACAACATAGTATGTGCACTGTAACTTTAACTTACAGACAACTGATCTTGCAAAAGATTTTCAGTAAGAGGGGAAGAAAAGCGCAGGAATAAATACATCACAATTTGCCTATATTTTGACTGCAGACAACTCATTCCTGGTTAACTGTTGACTTTAGGTAAGTTACTGCATTAGCAGTTAAATAAGAGCTACAAAATTTACTTGAATTCATATAAGGGACTTTTGACCTTGGACTTGCACTTTAGTACCTCATTCAGTTTTCATAATTTACATCAAAAAAGAGTTTTTAGGAAGGTGTGGATAAATATGATACCCCCTCCACTGAACCCTGGGCTGATCTGTTATATGCCAGTTTTTAGGATGTGCATTAAGCACTGACATAAGTAAGTGAAATTGTTCAGTGAAGAGCACAACTGTTTCTATGGATGATATTATAGTTTTTAACTTTTCTGGAAACAAGTCCAGAAGCTATGCTTGGTGGCATTAAGAAAATGGGAGTTTTATTCCTTTATACAGTCTATATGAACAGTCATTAAGCAGCACTAATCGATTTCTGCTTAGATGTGTATTTTCCTTTGTAAGTGATACAATGTTAAGATCTAGTTTCACTTTTGCAATTATACTACAGTTTGTTTTTTACAAGGTTGGACATTGTGGAGATCTGAAAAACAACAATAACTCAACCTGAGTTTTATGTTTAACTTCAGAGACAGTTTTTTTTGGTGTTTATTTTTGTGTTGTTACAGAATTACCAGATATCTGTATCATTATAGTTCATCAAAAACCTTATTTATTTAATCAGATTACTCCAATTTTAAATACTGTTTAAAATATCAGAGCACCACAGTCCTTACATCGCTTTGGGCCCAGACTTTTCCCTGCCACCTTCATATCTTCAAAACTCCATGCTTCTGAGGGGCTTAGCATGCACCCCCTCATCCAACATGCCCCAGGATTTTTGTGACCCTCACCCCAAGACACACAAGCACTGCCTGTGCATCCACCACTCAGGCAGGCAGCTCTGCTCTGTGGTCTTTGGGAAAAGGGTCACAAGCGGATGGAAGGGAAAAATTAAGGAGATGGAAGTAAATGAGGGCAAAGATTTCCAAACGTTAGTTTTCAAGGCCTTCAAGACAAATGCACAGAATTCAGGAGTTTAATAAGCAAAGGCAACTGAATTTTTAATTCTCAGCAAAAATTTAGTCACTTGCGTCTAGCCTAGCAGCCCTTGCCTGGTCCCCGACAGGCAGTGCAGCTTTTCCAGGCCTGTCACAAAGTTCTCCAGCACACCAGCCTTTAGTCATGCCAAGCTCCAAGCCCACAGCTCCCCTCCCCACTCCGGGTGAGCCCCTTGGTCCTCTCCCCAGGAGACCCCTCTCCCCAGTCCTTGCTGTTCCAGCACCCTTTGGCACTCCCCCTTCTCACGCTGTACCTCCTGACATATCTCCCCGGGCCCTCTCCTCCCGCTGGGGCCCCGCAGCCCTGCGCTAACCCCGCTCCCACCCCTCTCCTGCGGGGCTGCGGCTCGCCCTGACCTACCAGCCGCCCCTCAGCAAGCGCTGCCTGCCCCTGCCCCTGCCCCGGGCCGGGAGCCCGCTCGCCCGCAGCCCCGCACTAACCCATCCGCCAGCAGCTCCTCTAGCCTCCTTCTTTTCTTCTCCCTAAAAGAGAGAGAATAAAAGAAGGGTCAGTATCGCGCTACAGAGACCGGGGAGAAGGGAGAGGGGACCCCGGGGCCCACCCGTCTCCGGGGAGCAGGGGAAGGGGCGGCCGAGCACGCACATACAGGGCACTTACGGTTCCTCACCATCCGCCATATTTCCCTCTGCTTCCCACAGTGCCCCGCGGCGCCGCGGCCGCAGAGCCATAGAGTCGGGGGGGGGGATAGAGCGCCCCCACCCCGGGACCTCCTCGTGCTGCTCGGAGCCTCTGGCTCCGGGCAGCCGAGGGCCCTTCCCCTCCCGCGCCCGGCATCCTTGATCCTAGAAGTAGTTACTATCACAAAAAGTGGCATATTTTGATTTAAATTAAGTAAAGTTTAATCTAAGTAACTATTTTTTTGAAAGCTAGACAGAATGTCCCTCTCATAGCATTTCTTTATAGCATGTTTTTCTTTTTCAAGTACTGTTTTCCAGACATTGTTCAGAGAGAAATGATAATATCTTGTGTTAAGTATGGTCTGTGCTGAACAGATGTGTCCTCTATCATCACTTCTGTTTGCAGACTTTCCCAATCTAAAATGCAAAGTCAGGCAGAGAGCTGGCTCCAAAGCTACGATTAGCAAGAGATTTGGCTGCTGTGAAGTTCATAATAACATTAAAATTAGTCCTTGGAAGGTAATAAAATATGCATAAGATTTCTGGGAAAATTTACACATATGCATGCAAGTGGGAAATATATTCTGTCCCCAGCTCTTGTCTTATTGCACATGATTGATGGAAATTATTCCCTCATGCACTGAATTAAAGGATGCTGCTTTCCAAAATTCAAAAATGAGCCTTAGTGAGTGTATTTGCTGGCATTTTCGTTATCATCCTCAGGGACTGGCCTTGTGGTGATTGCGGCCCTTTGAAGCTGGCAGGATGAATACACACAGAAGGTGGAGGTGGCATCAGCTCCAGCCCAGTGGCTTCTCCACCCAAGCTGGTTTTTTTCCCCTGGGTTTGCTCTGGGAGCACGTGTAAAGCCTCTCCTGCACACAGGAGCGAGGTCGCTCTCCAAAGCAGGCAGAGGGCATGGAGCCCAAGTATAGGGCAGGAAGCAGAAGAACCGGGCTCCCAGGGGCTGCATTTCAGCCTGCAGGGTCCTGAACTCTAAGGATCTCAGTCCTGGATTTAGATCCTGATGGAGCTGTGCGAAGCAGCTGCCTGCCTCTGGCGATCACACCTGGCCATCTGCCAGCCTCCATTTTGAGAAGGCTCCTGCCCAGCATGGCAGCACAGCAAGCCCAGAGCCTGCCTTGGCCGACACCCGTAGTGACAGCACGGGCTGCAGCTGCAGGGATCATAGGATCATAGAACTGTTTGTTTGGAAAAGACCTTTGAGATCATTGAGTCCAACCATACCTGTCCCACACTAAACTATATTCCACAGCACCTTGTCTGCCCATCTTTTAAACATCTCCAGGGATCGGCAGCCTCTGCCAGTGCTGCACAACCCTTTCAGTGAAGAAATTTTTCCTGATGCCTAATCTAAACCTCCCCTTGAGGCCATTTCCTTTCGTTCTATCCCTTGTTACTTGGTAGAAGAGACAAATACCCACCTTACTACCACCTCCTTTCAGTTGTAGACAGTGATAGTCTTCTCTCCACTTCCTTTCTCCAGGCTAAACAACCCCAGTTCCCTCTGCCACCTCTCATAAGACTTGTTCTCCAGCCACATCCCCAGATCCATTACCCTTCTTTGGACACATTCCAGCCTCTCAATGCCCTTCTTATAGAGAGGGGCCGAAATTGAACACAGGGTTCAAGATGTGGCCTCACCAGCGCTGATTACAGGGGCACAACCACTTCCCTGGTCCTGCTGGCCACACAATTTCTGATACAAGCCAGGATGGCACTGGCCTTCTTGGCCTCTGGGCCACTGCTGGATGGAGCGGGAGAGCTCAAGGACCACTGGGGCTGGTACCGCCATGGCTGCTGGTACCACCCTTCCACTCAGTGGCTGCAGGGCTCGGGGTGCCGCCGCCCCACTTGCCAGGCCTTGACACCCACTCTACTCTGCCCTACCTCGAGTTTGGTGTGCAGTTTGGGGAACTGCAGTATAAAAAGGACATAAAACTACTGGAAAGTGTCCAGAGGAGGCCACAGAGGTGGTGAAGGGTCCCGAGGGGAAGCTTGAGGAGCGGCTGAAGGCACTCTGTCTGTTCAGCCTGGAGGAGACTGGGGGGAGACCTCCCAGCAGTTCACAGCTTCCCCTCGAGGGGAGGAGGAGCAGCAGGCGCTGAGCTCTTCTCGCTGGTGACCAATGACAGGAGCCGAGGCAATGGCAGATGTGCTTGGGGAGGGTTAGGTTGGGTATCAGGAAAAGGCTCTTCACCCAGAGGGTGGAGGAGACTGGGACACCTCCCAGAGAAGCAGCCACAGCCTGCCAATACTCCAGCAGCACTGGGACAACGCCCTCAGACCCCGGTGTGAGTGCGGGCCTTGTCCTGTGCAGGGACAGGAGTTGGCCTGGATGATGCTCGCGGGCTCCACCCAGCTCGGGTCACTCTGTGGCTCCGTGCGCCCCTGCCCGCGCCTCCTCCGCCGCCGCGCAGCCCGGCGCTCGCCGTGCGGCCGTTGCCGCCGCTCCCGCAGCGAGGCAGGGCGGGCGCTGGCGGCAGCGCTCGGGGCCGCCCCGGGGCGGGGCCGCTCTCAGCCCTGCGCGGCGGGGCGGGCGCGGCAGCCATGGAGGTGCAGGTGGCGCCGCTGCGGGCCTGGGACGACTTCTTCCCCGGCTCGGACCGCTTCGCCCGGCCCGACTTCAAGGACATCTCGAAATGGAACAACCGGGTGGTCAGCAACCTGCTCTACTACCAGACCAACTACCTGATGGTGGCCGCCGCCGTCGTCTCTATCGTGGGGTTAGTGCGGAGGGCCCCGCTCTCCCTGCGGGCGCGGGATGGGGCACAAGGAACCGTCGTGCCCCGGGCGGGATGTCGGGGCGCGGGGGCTGGAAAGCCGCCTTCCCTTTTTTCTCCTTAAACCTCGGATTTGCAGGCCTTAAAACCGGGCCTGCGTACAGCCTTCTTTTTGTGGAGGGTGGGGCTCCTTAGGGTGGGGGCGTTCGGGGTCGGTTTATTTTCTGGTGGGGTCCAGAAGATCTGAGGACCCCTCTTCCCTGCGCTGCTCCCCAAGGGCTTTTCCACCAGGGAGTGAAGGTGTTGGGGGTCCCGGGCAGAAAGCAGTGAGGGGTTTGTGTGCTCTCTGAAAAACCCAGCCGCATCCTGCGCAGCGATCTGTGCTTCCTCGCTAGATCTGTCCAGTGTGGCCGCTCAAGCAGAGAAAAGCTGCCCTGTGAATTGAATAGTAAAAAAAAAAAACCCCATGAATTCTGATCTCTGTTACATTTTTAAGATTCTGTTCAGGAGACAGAGCAAGCTTTTCTTTCTGACCTAGCTCATACTGAAAAAACCCTTAGTAGAAAACAAATAAGGCACCCACTCTTTTCATTTTGGCAGAATTGTTATAGCTAAGGTAGTGAGCAGTCTGGGGCAGGAAAAAAAGAAGAAGAGGCACACCTGCTGGTGTGATATTCTGTCAGGCCCAGCTTTCCTGAAGAGAACTAGGAAATAACCTTATTCATCTGCTGAATCAAAGCTTAGGTGGCTCTTCAAGTATTGCTCTAGGGTCTTTGGTCAGGAAGCTCTTAAGCAAGATGCAGGCAGAGGCTGATGATTAAGCTTTTAATATGGAAACTGGAATACTCTGCTCTTCACAACAAACTGTGCAAATGTGAATGCTTAAATTGGAGAATTGCCCAACCACTAGGCCAGAGTGGTTTTGGCTGAGGTGTATTTTATCTTGTAAGTTGCAGAGGCCTAAAGGTCTTCCTCAAAATCCATTTCTGTTTGTTTGGGGGTGTTTTTTGTTAAGCAGTCTTCAGATTTTCAGGGCTTCTGAAGTGCCTGTGAAGGTTCTCTGGGTTGCAGGGAGCTTTGGCCTGTGCTCTGTGAAAGGAAGGGCTGAGAACCCTGCTTTCTCTTCTTGGTGCGTATGATGGTGGCAGCTGTATTTTTAATTTTGGTTGAAATATGTTGCAGCCATATAGGCTACTGGGTTGGTAAAATGAGACATCCATGGTCTTGCTGCTCTTACACTACCTTGGTCTAAACTTCTATGTTCATCTACCTGTCTTTAGTGAGGCGATGCTGTAGCCAGCTGTCAATGAGTAGGTAAATCACAATGGCTCTAGAAAGCACGGAGACAGCTTTCTTCCCAATAAGAAGGTGGGAAAAAATCTGAACAGTTTTAATTTTTGTGGTTGGAAAACTGAGATGATAAGCAGCTTTTACTCGGTCTCCTAAATACCTTCTTCCTTTTGAACACTCATCTCTTTTCTGCAGATCAAGGGTGACAAGTCTCTCACTTATTTCCCACTATTTTGCTGGAGTGGGAGGTGGAGGAGGAAGGAGAGAGCCACAGGAGACAGATAAATATCAGAACTGCAATTCTAGTGTCTTAATATTGAGAGGTAGCTCTCTTGAGTTGAAAACTTAAGGATGAGAAACACCTGGAGTGGGGTCTTGGTCTCAAATATATTTTTTTATTTGCAGGTCTAGAGCCATTGGTGTATCATGAATCTGATTTTTCTAGCACAGAATTAAAAAAAAAAAACATAGGAGGACTCCTCACAAGGAAACAGGATAACTCTTTAATAGAAAAAAAGAAAAGTCAATTTTTTTTTAACAAAAGATTTTTTTTCTTGACTAGACTGTGGCTTCAAGAGAAAGGTAAAGAAAGTTCTCCCAATAAATTTAAATTGATGACTAAGTTGTCTTGCACTTCCTTCTGACATGGGCAGGAATCCTCCACTGATAACAGATGAATCATGGCTTTTTAGGAACTCCAGTGCTGTACACAGGCCTAAGGGCAGGATTATTGACACTGCTAATGCAGTGGTCTTCCTGTGATCAAAGCTAAACTTAGCCCATGACCAACTCTACCTGTTCCTAAACCATCTAATTATATAGCTGGACTCGTAGTGCAGAGATGATGTTTTCAGCTATTGTGGAACTTGGCAGGTCTGGTGATGCTGGGCTGATGTAGAAATTGTAGCCTAGAGCTTTCTTGATGCTGGAAGTACTGTGCTTATTGCCACAGCTCTAATTTACTGCCTCTCATACAACAAAGGTGACCTCAAACCTTTTTACATGTCTCTGCAAGGTATGGAATAACCTTGCTGTGAGTGTAGTGGAATTGTAATGGTCGCTACTGCATCATTTCCCTGTCTTTCCCCCTCCATTTGCCTTCTCTGATAGCTGCTATTACACGTAAATGATGTTTGTGATTTGCGGCAATGTAAATTTTATTTTCACCCTACAGGATTAGGCAGACAATAAATAGGTGAACAAGAAACTAAAACCAGTGAATAGGTGCCGTTCTACTAATACAGGCTGATGGGAGCAGCCTTGTGTCTTCCAGCCTCCATGCCCTGCAAATTCCTTTAAGAATGAAGCTGGACTAATGTGCTTTTACTCCCCCCACGCTCAACTCTGTTGCAGTAGACTCATAGAAAACAGGATCTTTACTAAATCAAGTTGTGCCCTTTCTCCCAGTTGTGCAGAAGCTGGACTGCCCATTCTTACCTTGAGCCAGGACGCTGTCAGGGCAAGTGCTGCAAAGATATTAAAAACAGTGCCTCCCACAACAGCTTGAAACTCTCCTCAGTTAGTCTGGCTAATAAGTAGCATTTATCTGTGCTGTCACCTACTCTGACACGGCTTCTCTGTCTTGCACTTCAAACTTAACTAATTAAATTGATGTCATTTCTTCTAGGCTTTTGTTGCCATGTACTTGCTACAAATTAGTATTTAAGTCTGAAAGAATTAATAAGTGTACATGATTTCAGAGTGCCGCATCTAAGAGAGTCCTCGTTCCGGTATAAAGTCTTCCCTGAAGCTGGATGTCTCCTTCCATTTCCACTTCTCAAACATCTACTGTCCATCTGCACGATCCATAGCAATCAGCCACTGGGCGCGCCTTTCTTCTTTTTACCTGCCCCAGACCACTCACTGCCTCAGCTATAGCAGTTCTTCTGCCAAAACAAAGACTGTAGAGCAGCAAAATGCTCAGTGTCTTGAGTGCCTAATGAAAAGAATGAGTGAACAACACACATCGCTCTAAAACATCTGTTGAGCAATAATACTAGTAGATAATTTCACAAAGGTTTGGCAGGTCTCCAGAAGGGAATCTGTCTCCTGTTCTCAAAGCAATGTAAGTGAGCAACAGTATGTAAATCTGTGGATACTAAAGATTATCCTCTGGGACAACATTCCATATATTATATTTTACATGCTACCTCTAGTTACAGTCATATAACTTCACTGAAGCTGTAAGTATGGGGAGAGAGGAGGCAGAACTTTATCTTTATGCTTACTTGATGTAATGATCTAACAGAGCTAACTTAGAGTAAAAAGATGTTGTTGTCAATGGCTGAAAATCTACTCAGTGTCTTTGTTCAGACTTGACTGGTCACATGCAAAAGAACGGGTGTGACAGGAACTGCTGAATAATCGCCCTGAGACAGTCATTTAAAAGGGAGAAGATTTAAGGATGGAGTTAGCTTGCTTTTCTTTTTGTGTGGCCTGTCCTGTTTCTGGGCTCATGCTGCTCGAGGCTTCTTGTCTTGCTCAGGTGTTTTTTTCCCTAGACTATAGCCATATGTCCTCCAAGTAACTGCTCACCTGTTCTAAGGCTGTGCACAGGTGTGCAGGTGTGAAATAACCTGTCAAGAAGAGGTAATGTGGTACATCACTGAAAGCAGAGCTCTGTGGGCTTAGCTATGCCTGCGTAGGAAATCCAGCCTGTCTGGTGATGCGGATGGGGCAGAGTCTATAAACGTGAATCTGGTAAAAAAAGTATCCCATCTTATTCTGGTTTTGCTGGCCCATGGTAGCTGCTTTGCTGTCAGTCTGCTTCCCACATAACCACACCTGCAGCCACTCACACCGCTGTTGTCTTCTGGTACTACTTCCACAAATACTAACTCTCCCACAGTGCTACTTGGTGCAAGACGATGCCTGTGTCCCTGCAGCCTGATGCCAGGCAGGATATTTACTTTGCTATACGTTTTTCCCATCTCTTTACTTAGCGTCAAAGCAGATGCTGAAGGAATTGTGATCTCCAGAAAGCAGCAGGAGTGTCACTGCAAGTTGCCCTGCAGCACTGCTTGAACTGGATCTGAATGACAGCTTTTCCTTGCTAGTTTGTCCCAGCTGTACAGAGGTCAGGACATTGTACTAGGGCTGCACCTTGTCCACTGTAGAGGGCAATGCAGAAGGTCATCCAGCTAGGGTGCTCTGAGCTCTGACTGTTTGCACCCCTAAATGTTATTTAGTCCTGCCATACTGACTCCTTCGGGGCAATGGAAGGTTAGTGGCTTTTTTTTTTTAACCCCAAAAAAGTTTTTTCTTCCTCTTCATCTGAGCAGAGTAAATTCAAATTACCACATAATTGCCATGCTAACAGTTCCATGCATTACATTTTTAGGTATTATTGGGAGGTCTCTTAAGTCCCTGCTAAAGGGAATTATATTTAGAAAGTATCTTGTAACATACTTAATGGCTGGTCACTTACCTTGTCTCTGCAGCTTTGAAAGACTTCCAGCATTCTTGCCTGAGCATGAATTTGGCATATTGTGTTCTGGTCTGTATAGAAATAAGGCCAGTATTAATGTTGATGGCTCAACTATAAGGTGACTTCAAGGACTGTTATACAGCTCTCTTTCCCCAGACACTATTCTTCTAAAATAACTTGTCCGTGTTTTTCCCTCTCTAGTCTTTAACTATCGTGTTATTGAGAGCAATGTGCCAACAGGTCAAAACAACACTGGATAATGGAGATCTGCCTTCCCCAAAAAATGCCATTGCTGGAGGAGGAACATTTACATACAAATTTCTAGGAGAATCTTAGTGCTGTGAATTATGCTGTGGGTGAGTCAAGCAATAAAGGGGAGCTTGACATGTGACACCCTACCCAAGTCTGTAATCACCAGTACTGGTCAGAGGACACATGGCTGATTACTCGAATACCAGTTTTTAGTGGCAACTGCTATCCCCATCTGTTTTCATGTGGCTCTGAATGACTTCATTTGATGCTTTTGTTCACTGTTTCCTTGTACGTGTTGGAATGCAGCCCACTTCAGAAAACATGTAATTCAAATAACTTTACCCAAGAAAGTGGGATCTTTTGAATGCATTCCTTTTTTTCTTCAGGTCCCTTACACCCAGTCAGTTATACAGAACTTGTGTTATACCAGAAAGAAGTGTAGAGAAGAAGTCTTTGGTTTCTTCCTTATTAATATGGAAGGATTGCTCTTCACCCCCAGTTTCTGAAGTTGTAATGGGAGTATAGGGAAGAGGAGGGAAGACAAAGCTTTGAGAGTATTCGTATGGAAAATGTAGCATGGAGCTCTGCCTACCTTTTTGTTGCTTCCAGGATTATCTTGTCTGTACTCTTTTGGGAACAAAAAATTGGTTGCTGTGAGTTGTCTGAATAAGTTTGGCCATTTCTGCTCCAACCTGGCTGTGATGTGGAGGTGACTTCTGTTTTAGGAATCTCATATGTCCAGTAATATGTTTGTAAACCAGGCACTAGTATGTCCACTCATTAGTCACCCTCCTTTTCCGGCTGCAGAGAATCACAAATTAAACTGATTTCTTTCCAGAGCAGTGCTATTCACTTTTTCCAGCCTGGAAACTTAGTATTTGCAGTTCAGAGCTAAATATAATCTGGCTGGCTACAGGGAGTGACTCAGATGAAACAGGCAAGTCTGCCCTGTCGCCACTTCCAAAAAGCCCTGTTGGCTTTTCAGCATGAGTAGCAGAAGCAGGTGGGGAACTAGTCTGAATTTGAATCTCTTTCCACCCAGTCATCCTGTCTCCTGTTGGCACAATTGTCTTAAAGAATGAAAAGCCAGTTTCGGAAAGAATTCTTGGGGTTCTTCCTTCTCTAGAAGAATGCTCTCTGGCACTGCAGGTACAGCGTTGGCATACCAGTCCAGCAACAAATTTCTTCTGTTTGTTCCGGATATGAAGCACAGACCACAAACCATAGCATCCTCCTCAGCAGTGGGGTGGAGTGGTGACTCATTGTGCCTGTTAGCTTTGGAACAGTAAGGCTGACTGCAAAGTCTGCAAGAGGAAATCTTGACCACGTCTGGCTTTATCAGAGTAGTGTTATGCTGCTGTCATAATTGCAGCATCTCAGAGCCCTCAGCTGCTGTGTAATTAGATCAATGCACATACAAGCAAGTAAATCAGAATGCACATGGAATCACATATGAGTGAAATGTAATAGAGCCTGGACTTTGTATGAGTAGAGAAACGAGCTAAGTAAAGTAATTGCTGAAAGCTTGACTATGAGCAAGCTCTAAATACTTGGGAAAGTGGTTTGAGCAGGTGGTGTTCTTGCCCTGGTCCAAAAAAAGGGGCTTGCTCTTTATAGTCCAAAGCTGATCCACTTGATGGCTTGATTTGCCCGATAACTGATAACAATAAGAGAATACAAACCTCAGCAGTCACGCTCTTCTCTGGTCTGGCCCTCTTTTCTGCAACAGCTTTATCCCATACTCCAGTTCATTCTGACTTTCAGGGATGCTTGCTGGGTCCTGGGTTTCCATCTGTTCTGCTGATGGTAGTAAGCTTCTTTGGCAGGTTGATAAAGTTCTTTTGTTTGGGTATAAATAAGAAGGTTTATTCAGAAATAAGAAAAGTGAAGTAACTTCCTTTACTCGACGTTTTCCTACCTTTTCCATGTTTCAAACCTAGACAAGATAATAGGAAAAGCTAGTTCATCTGTAGGCCTAGGCAGAGCCTGGTTTTGGTCATGTGTAGGGAAAAGATCAGTCTCTTGGGTGACACTATTAGCTCGTTCTGCTCTTGGGTTTTGCTAACTGTGAGTCTGGTATCAAGTGATTGTACAAGTTGGAGAGAGAGGTCCTGGCGGTAAGTGCTGCTGTTAATGAGGTGTTGCAGAAATTATTCTGAACTGTGCTCAGGAAGAGAATATAATGACAGATTATCTAAATTCACTGCCGAGCGTTGCTCGTCGAGTTGCACTTGTTGCCTTATTTAGCATCTGCCTAAAAATCAGAGGTTGGTAATAGTCTGGGGAGCAACAACTGACTTCTTAATGCCTTCCCTCTCTAGTAAGAAGTTACCCGTGAGCTAAATGTCTTCCATTCAGACACAAGTCTTGTAGGCTCTGAAACTGGACACTCTGCTTTTTATTCCTTTTTCTCTCCAGGTTTCTGAGTCCCCTGAACATGCTTATTGGCGGTACTGTGGTGGTGCTGGTGTTCATGGGGTTTGTGTGGGTATCACACAACAAGGATATACTCCGCAGGCTGAAGAAGCAGTACCCAACCACGTTTGTAGTGGCCATCATGCTGTCTAGCTACTTCTTGATCTCCTATCTGGGAGATGTCATGGTGTTCATGTTTGGGATCACGCTTCCGCTCCTCTGTAAGTATTTCTCCTCTTCTCTGGGAGGCTAGGGCACATGGCTTGAGCTTTCTCACATAAGTCTTCAGAGTCTAAATTGTCTCTATTTAAATGATCCCAAAATAAAATTGGGGGGAAGGGGACACAAAGCAGCACAAGCCTTCTTTAATGTTATTATTAAATGGGTATTTTAAGCAGACACTGAGACTGGATCTTCTTCCAATGATGTCACAGCTTTGGAGTGGTTTTTAAGGTGAACACTGCGAGAACTGTGCATTCTTTGGGCATTAACAATTAACAGCTGTGTTTCTGTCATGCAGTGATGTTTGTCCATGCTTCTCTGAGGCTCCGGAACATAAAGAACAAGCTGGAGAACAAGATGGAAGGAATAGGCTTGAAGAAGACCCCAATGGGTATCATACTGGATGCTCTAGAACAGCAAGAGGATAGTATCAACAAACTGGCTGACTACATATCTAAAGTGAAGGAGTAAGCAGCTGCAACATGGCCTTTTTCCATATTGCCGGAGTGTAGTTGCTATTAACTATTGTTCAAGCTTGCTTTCAGTTTGTGTATGAAGTGGGAAATGTACATGATACAGATTAATAGTTGCAGGATACAAGTATTCCAAGATCTTCAGGGCTCCTCTAAGAACATAAGAGCAGCAGCTCTTTTGTATTGTATAGCAAAATATTCTGGTGTTTACACAAATACGTACTAATTTAAACATGTTGGCTTGTCTCTTCTGGGGGAGCGGAGGAGGAAGAGACAGAAACCTATGGAATGCGGTCTCTCAAACTGTCTTGTAGCAAATTTGTCTTTTAAAAGTGACACCCTTTTCATCTCAGTTCTACAAGATGGCAGTTTAGCCTGCTTACACGGGGTAGCACCTTCAGGCTGGCAGTGTTCAAGGTGAGCTGGAATGTATCAAAAGTAGGTATCTCATGCATCCTCAGATCCTCCCTCCCTTGAGTGGTCTGTGTTGAGACCACATTGCTAATTAACTGGCAAGTAGTAAAACTCTGCAATACTTGTAATGAATATGGGTTCCTGTCCTCACCTCACATTCCTCCCTTAGCATCTAGGAAACAGTCTAAATAGATACAAGCATGAAGAATATCCATGGCACTGTGCCTCTGTCAGTTCCAGTGAAATGCACCTTTGTTCTCTCTGAAATCTTGGTCTATAGGAACACCTCTGTGTGGGAGAGCCAAATTTCTTTGCATACCAGCTAAACTGTGGCCAAGCATGGGAGGAAAAAAAGCTTTCAGAGGTGTTTAAGATAGGTTTCTACCTTATTGATGTTTTTAAATACTGCTGCTTTAGGACTTACCTTGTTCTGCTTTAGTCTGCATAGGCTGTTTCGTAGATGGAGGTGTAATATGTGTTCTTGAACATGGGTCGTGTTTTCCTTTCTTCTTAACCAGAATGCAAAGATGTAAGTAAAACATGCAGCTCACTGACTCTACTTCTGACACTCTTCAAAAGAATAAACTGGATTTCAGGTTTACAAGTAAAAGCAATAAATGTCAAGATACAGTTTTTGAAAACCCATTCTAAATTCATGAAGATGTTTGCCTGCAACAACTCCTGAAAGTGTTGTGTGAGATTTTTATCTATATTTTAACTTAACTGCCAGCTCTGATCAAATTACGTTGATAACAGGAGCTTACCAACGACAGGGGCAGAAAAAGTTGTCCAGGTGACACTCCATTTCAAATATTCTTGCATTTCCCTTTTCTATTGAAGTAATTAATATAACAAAAAAGCAAGGATCCTTCAAGTTGAAGCTTTTATGTAACTTACCATGCTGTTCTCATAGTGAACTGTGTAGAAATCTGAACATGTCATTCCATTTAAGTGTTAAAGTGATCAGTATTTATTGAAAATGTCTGTATGTTCCAGCTGAAGAGTCAATGGCCTGTTCCTCACTCGTAGCGCATGGTCTGTTTTTTGAAAACTGTTTCCACACTTAAAGAACGTAGTAGCCTATGACTTCATCATTACTGTAGAATTTTAAAACCTGCACAGTTATGAAGAAAAATAAACTCTAATGGTGAGTAGTGAGTCTGTTTATTATTCAGATTGGAAGAAGTGCCTGGAAATTTGAGCTTGTCTCTTTTTCTATGGTTGATGGAACTCCTGAGGGTGGTGGTGGGAGATGTGCTGTCACCAGGCAGCTCATGCTGCACCCCATGCTGGTGATGAGCTGCTGGCTTTGAATGTGCTGTATCTGTGTTAATTTTTTGATGCATGAGGGACCTCTGAGCTGCAGGAATGTTACAGCCTTACTCTTGCATCCTTTCAAAGGCTTCTCTGCAGAAGTAGAGTACTTAGACATTTGTTCATGCTGTTCTGGTCTCTTATATAACTGTACTTAACTAGGATTTTAAATTTCTTCTAATTACCTGCGAGGGATTTCTGATTGTAAGATTACTGGCATCTGTGCCTTCCATAGGGCTAGGAAGCCAGCTCTGCTGCAGTCAAACTAGCAGTGCAGTCTCTGTGTCTTGCTGTCTCCCCTCCTCCTGTGGTCCTGCAAAAGGCTCCTCAGTGGAACACCATGGATTGGAGCAGGGCTTTCCAGGTCCTGCTGTATCTACCCTGGTGGTGTCAGCTGCTTCTGGGTGTAACAGTAATTTGCACCTGGCAGTTTTAGTTCAAGATTGTAAAATAATATATTTTATTTTCCCTGTCCTGACTGCTGCAGTCTTAGCTGCACTAGCCTGGCCTGGAGGCAGTAGGGAGAGCAGCAGGCTCCAGCAGCTTTGTGGGAGTTTCTTTTTTGTGCTTGTCATTTGCTGTCCTGCTTGATGTCAGGACTTGGTTAAAAGTACCTGGTTCCTTCCCTTTCCTACTTTTGTCCTTTACAAAAAGAGCAGGCTGTATGAAAGAGGTGCAATGAAGATGTTGCTTCCTTTTTTACATCTTTGCCCTGCAGAAATGGTTCTCCCCTCCCCCTTACATGATCATTAAACTCCTGGCTATGTCTTAGGCAATACAGCAACCATCTTTCCCTTTACGAGTTTGGAAGATGGGGATTTGAAAGAGACCAGATGATACACAGAAAAATGACAAGGATATATGAAAACTTTAACTAATAATAGCGGAAACTACCTTGAATTCAAAGAGGTCCTGGACATTGCTGATGCTACAAGACTATTACAATAAATACAGAAAGGGGGAGCAGGGTGGGACCAGGATGTAGCTGCCATGGCAAGGTTGCTAAGAGTTACAGACAGAAGTGAGGAGAGGCTCAGCTGAAGGAAATCCTGCCAGAAGCTGCAAAGCTGTGCCTTTGGAGTAAGCGTGTCAGTCACAGGAAGGCAAGGAGAGACGCTTTGTTCTTTCTCTAGGCCTTATAGCTTTAAATGCTAAAAAAACAACAAAAAACAACCACAAAAACCAGCTGGTCACTTGTGGATCTGTTCCACAAGAGCGTGACTTACCTGTAGCTGCTTTACAAAAAAGGCTTGAAAAAAAAAAAGATCTAGTGTGATAAAAAAGGGAAGAAGAAGAAAAAATTTTACAAAAGTAGTTTTTCCTTAATAAGTTGCCGTCATACCCAGTCCTGCTGGGGAGATGTGCTATTCACACCCCATACGAGGAGGAATCATGAATTTCTTGAACCCATGGCAAAGAGAGGTAAGGCTTATCTTCTTGCCACCTGAGTGGTGAGGAGAGAGACCTGAAATGGCATTTCAGTGCACTCCAAGGAGGCTGTAATTAAGGATTACTTCACTGACAGAGGTGAATTGTGGGGAATGAAGATTAAAGCTCTTAAAGCAGAGCATGACATCATCATTACATGCTGATCAGGTACAGTACCAACTAAACCATGTTCTGCAATAGAGGTCACTTGAAACCATCAAGCTGAGGTGGTTGATGTACTGGAGCAGTCATTCTGTTCTCCGAGTGTCTCGTTAGCCATGGGAGTGCTACACACATCTTACAGAGAGAGAGCTTTATTTCATTTCTGTATCCTTAGCCTAAAAAATGAAACTGTATACATGGAAACCAAGTACATTTCTCATGGATGAGAATAATAAAGGAGCATGTGTGTGAAAAGAAGGATAAGATAAAACACAGCATGTTCCTGCAGAATCTGGCAGCAGAAGGACAATGTGGAAGCAAAATAGTTTGCTGACAAACTAGAAAGACAAGGTTATTGATGCCTCTGAGAAAATTACTCCCACAACAAACTGGAGCCTCAAATCCACTTGGTAGGCAGATGGCACTGGGATTGTTTGATACCTGATGGAAACACTTAGCGCTGACTTTTCCCATGCCAGCCGTTTTCACCACACAGAAAAGTGTGTATCACAAGCTTTGTTCCCAAAGTCTTATATACCACCTGGCTTCTGCAGAAAACATCTGCTGAAACTGTTGTAAGCAAAACTTGAGTAGTCCTTATTCCAAGTTGTTTTCTCTGGGTCAGTCTGGTCTCTCACTCCAGCTGCTTTGGCAACGGCACCTGGACAAGGACAGTAAGTATTAAGATGAGGAGATTTCTCAGTCTTATTTCCAAAACCAGTTTAGTTTAATACAAACCTTCAGAAACTGTAAAAAGATCAAAAATATAACAAGCTGGGAGCTCCAAGGAGCTCTGGTTGGGAATTTCTTTTGCTTGTCATTCTCCACTTGCTGTTTTCAATTCTTAATGCCCAGGAAATCAGTTTGCAAGCAATGAGTCCCACCACGGAGCAAACACATGCACAGAGCTCAGCTCAAGAAATAAAACACGATTTTAGAGATGAAGCTAAGGACGTGGAGGCAAGTAAGGAGTTACCAAGATCACACAGGCAGGAGAGAATAAAACCCTTATGCCTCAAATCCAAGCCGTGTGACCCAACAACAGAGAGGGGGGGAAAACCCCAAACCAACCCAAATCCACCAACACGTACCCATTGTCTCACCTTTCTGTGGGTTGTGATAGCAACTGTTACCTAGCCCATTTAGGATTGATTCTTCTGCCCCAAACCCCACAGCCCTCATTTATAAAAACCTCCTGAGGATTTTGGAGGGAATAGCTGGTGTTCAGTCTTGCTCCCTGGTAACCGAGTTTCTTAATCATCACTGTGCAAAGTGAGCACTCTGCCTGGCAGCAGTGATGGACCAAGCTGCCATGGCAAGCACCAGCTTGATGCACATAGATAATCCATGACTTTCACAAGAGCAGGGCTTGTCATTGTAGACATGGCACAGAAAAGCAAAACCTGAACTGAAAACTAGAAAGGCCAGAAATACCCTGTGGACACACCCCAACCACAGCCAAATTGGACCGGCCAATAGAAACCATAGCCCCAAAACTTTGTCTGGGGGCAGAACAGTCACATTAAACCTGAACCAGGGTCCCTTCAGGACCTCTCCCTGCCAAAATTTCAGGACAATCTACTCTCTCTGGAATTATTGAAGGAATAATTATTTCAGTGTAGGTATAAATGAAAGCAACACATAGCCCACTATATTAAAAAGTCAATATTAAAATATGAATTACGAAATACTACTTGCCCATTTTTAATTGCAAAGGGTTTTCTGTCCTCTTTCTCTAGCCTTAGCAATAAAAACATATCAACATTACTAGCTACAAATAGATCAGTCAGCTTTTAGTATTTCTTGACTAATGGTGCAATGCAAAGAAATATAACATTTCAGGAAAGCAAAAGGTTAAATCTGATGGCCAGTATTTTGGGAAGTGGTGCCTGAACTTGGTACCAAAATGGGGGCATCACCAAGAGGCAATTAGCACAGTTTAGGACTTTCCCCTCACACTAAAACTTTGGATTTCATTTAAAGTAGCCCAACCAAAGGCAGTCCTGGACCATGACTGTACCGCAGACCCCTTTTGCTTCCCCCAGCCTTTGCCTGGTGGGTGTGCAGCAGTGCTGAGGGAGCATGATTACTCGCAAGCCTGGAGGCCCAGGCACCTACTGTGAAGCAGACAGAGGCAGGGAAGCACAGCCAATACCTTAATGGAACCTCAGTTCCTGCCTCTGTGCAGTTCCTTAAGTGACCTTGGGCAAGTTATGTTGCTGCCAATGTTTCAGTTCACCCTTTATCAAATGGGCCAAGTTACTGTGCTGCCTTATCATTTCTCTGCGCGAGCCATACTTTAGCGCTGCCAGATGAAACAACCACCTGCATCCCAGGAACGGCAGCCTGATGCAAAATGACAACAACATACAGTGCATGGGGGCGTTTGCAAGCCCCTCTTGAAGGGCTGATGTTTCCAGCAACAGCTCCAGAGCGTGCTGGGCAAGTGCGATTCCCTCTCCTCACGGCCATCACTAAGCATTTACCGGTTTAAGATAAGCGACGTTGCTCTGACGGATGTCATTCAGTAGCTGATCTCTAGGGGTTATTTCGACGAGGGGAGGTGGTCTTCTCCTGGGAACTGGTTTAAGCGTTTTGATGACATCTTTGAGGTTGGTTTTCTCGGCGGGTTCCACGTACTCCGGCACGGCGGGTTTGCGCTGAATCTTCTTCAGCTTGATCACTTCGAAGCTGATGGGCTTCTCTCTGCGTGGCTGCTCGGGGGGTGGCTGCCTCACTTTCTCCTGCCTTTTGCTCAGAGACACAGCTGTGGGGATGGGTGGTTTGGGTGCTTGCAGGGGTTCGCACATCCGTGGCTGCGGCAGCGGTCCCCCCAGCATTTCCCACATCCCAGGAGGTAACCCCAGTCCATTTTCCAGCATCGCTATCAATTCCTTCTGCTCTTTCATTTGCTGCTGCCTTTGCTCCTCTTGCCTCTTTTGCCTCTGCTTGTCCAGGTTTCTGCTGAGCAAGTTGGTCACCACCATCCTGGGCCCCGGCAGTTCGAAGTGATACCCCATTTTAAGGAGGGTGGCATTGGCTTTCAGCAGCCTGGCGATCTCCATTTCTGCCTGGTGGCCCAGCATGCTCCGCTGGTTGTGAAAGCGGAGCTCCGTCAGCGTCTCGTTGTACTGCAGGCATCTCATGATGGCAACGATCCCTTTGCCAGAGATGCAATTGGAATCGATGTTCAAGGTGGTGATGCTCCTGTTCTCCCGCAGCATGTTGGCCAGCGCGAATGCCACGTTGTCATCAGCCCCCACGTTGGCCAAACTGAATGTTTTTATGTTCTTATTCTTTTTCATGGCATTGACAAAGTCTATCAGCATTTCTTTAGGGATGTTTTCTATGTTGTTCAGGTTGAGCTCCTTCACATCTGGGTTGTTTTTTCGGACTTTCTCCAAACTGTCTTCTAAATTGGTTTGATTTCCTGAAGGCCTGGCACTTAGCTTCATGAAGCTGGTATCCAGTGCTAATTTTTTGGGGATGTTTAATTTTGATATTTTCTTCTCATTTTCATTTGGCTTTTCTGTGATTTCTCCTGATTCTGTGCCTAGTTTCTGACTTATTTGATCATTGGAACGGTTCTCATTGGTGTAAGCCTCCTTTGTTTCCAATTCAGCTTCCTCTTCCTCTTCATCCTCTTCTTCATCTTCTTCCTCTGCTTCTTCTTCCTCCTCCTCCCTCCCTTTATCACTTCCATCTTTGTTTGTCTCCCCATATTGCATTCCTGAGTTGGACAAGTGCTCATTTTTGTAATGTCTCTCTTTTTCCTCTGCTCCTGGCACCCTCCCGCTGGCTGCCTCGCCGCTGGCCTTTCCTTCTGTCTCCTCTGCAGTGCTTCTCTAGGAAGACAAAACGTCACAGCTGAAATAATTGAACACGTCTTTGTTACATTAACATTCTGCTTAAATAAATGTGTAGCAGCTGGATTTAAATACCACTTGTGACTGCACAATACAGCATAATCCTTAAAAGTGACATTGACTCTAAGTCTGGGCTGTGCTGGTTTTCTTGTGTTCCCAAGGAACAGTTGCTCTTAAAGTGGTTGCAAACCAGTTTCTACTCTTTGCCTATTAAACCCCGACAATTAAATCCTGTGTGTATTTAATGCTGTGTTAAGGTGGTCCTTAAACCGTTCTGGGGGTTAACAGTCTCTGATTCAAAGTTTGTTTCTGGATTTTGTGGAGTTTTTATCATTTCCTTCACAAGAGGGAAAGTTTGTTTCATGTGCCAGGAAACATTGGAAATTACCATTAACCATTGGCTGTTTGCTCAGCCTGAGGTGGAGTGAAGGGGGCACAGAGCAGAGTCCCCCAGCACACGTGATAACAAGGCTGCCTGCTCTGGTACCCGCCAAAGCATCTCTGCTAAGGAAGCACATCACTGAAGATCACCAGGATATTAGCTCAGCTTTATTTTCAGCCAAGAGTTAAGAAATAGGACTCTGCACACAGCTGCTGCAAGACAGTGGGGCTTCTAGCATCGAAATAAAATGCACAGCAAGCTTCACCTCCTCCAGAGACCCTCCTGGCTGACTGTTTTTTTTATTTCAAGCATCTTTCTTTGCAGTGGATCCACCATCACTGAGAAATGCCAATAAAGATCAAGATTTTTCTTAAAAGATTTGCACTGGTTCAGGCAGGACAGGGTGACAGCTTTTGCTTCACCAACACTCAAATATGGTCACAAAGTCACTTCTGTCCTCAGGGCCATGATGTACTGTGCTCTTGTGTATTGGCAAAACCACTTGTGTTAAAAAAACAAACAAAAATCAGTTACCTCAAATTCACTTGGGTTAAGGTATGGATGTGTTTTGGCTGGCCAAGTTTCCATTCTATAAGCCTATTTTTAAGTGTGGCCCTCATCCTGAAAAATATCTAAGTGTGACCTTAACTTTATTTCAAAGTCATAGGGATAGCAGAATAAATCAAAGTACTGTGTTGAAAAGGGTTGGATTAGTTTGAGGTGTTTGCATGCTTGGCCATCAGTGTATATTTCACAGTGTTAAAATACAGTAGTGGGGTTTTCTCCCTTCTGTAAATTATTACATGAATTATAAGTATTAAACTAAGTTTTCTGTCAAAAGCAATATGGTGTTGTTCCATATGCAGAGACAAAAAAATTTGAGTTGCATCATCCGAACTGATTATATGACAATTTCTCAGTGATTTGCTTAATTAAAACAGAATTAGAATTTTTTATATTAAAAAGCTTAAGTAAATATTTAGGAATAGCAATTAAAAAATTACTAAACCTGATGTCAGTCCGAACTGGATCCTGACATTGCTGAGACTTCCAGGATGAATCTAAATTTGTTTGTAATGTATCTTATGCAAAGGACAGAAGCAGAGGCAAGTTAAGGTATTAAAGCCATAAAACAGATCCCACATCCCATAATAAATATTTATGATTTTTTTTGCTTGTTACCTCAGAGGGCAAGAGCGTGACGGGAACTCTCTCGTCCTCAAGCATGCGTCTGGATGCCTTCTGCCAGTACAGGTAGTCAACCAGGGACCTGTGGTCGAAGCTCCCCGTGGGGGGTTTTTCTGTCTGATCCCTCTGTATCATCCCAATTGGGACTTCGGGGTCCGGGGCCATGACTTCCATCTCACTCTGCAGCTCCTTTAGCTCCTCAGGGGACAGGTTTGCCAGGATTTCATCTTCATCGATGTCCTCAGGACACACTTCTTCATCAGAATTTTGGCTGAGTTCAGACATACTCTTTCTTCTCTCCTTCCTCTATTACTTTTTAAACCTAAAGAGAAAGGCAAATTTTAAAGCATTTATTTTTTTCCCCCTCACTAGCAGAAGTTTGGTTGGTTAAATCAACAACTTCGTATTTTGGTCATGAGCTGGGGCAGCTCTCGGTCTCAGTGTGGGAGACAGACCGTGCAGCTAAGTCTATATTAAGCTGCACTTGGCTGGATAAAGACAATTTATGGCGATGCTGCCATGCTCCATTTTCAGCAACCTGTCAGCTGTGCAGGCCCTTCTGACATTTCAGTGCAGCTGGTGCGTCCCCCATTGAGGAAGGCAGGAGATGGACATTTTCCAGAGGATTCCCGGAGCACTACGCCTCTCAAGGCAGCACCTCCTCTGTGGATGGAGTGGTGTTAATGGTACCTGCTGGGTGTGTGGGTGGAATTCCACGCACAAGGTCTCTGTATCCAGAGTGTCTCAGGTACCTTGAAAGGGCCGGGGGCTGCAGGCCTTCTGGCTGCCTCGAGCCAGGTCTGAAGCCAGACTGAATGTTGCAGGTGGATTTGATGGGAGTCCATCACACAGCTGACGAGCTCTCCCAAACACCAGATCCTGGTTAAGGTAAAATCCTCCAAGGTGGAAAAAAAGACAGGTGAACAGTCAGTGCAACACATACCCTATGCTTGGGGACAGGGGTCCGTGTGGGGATGGGCACCAGCCCTTTGAACCAGCCTCAGTGGCCCCATGGGGAGCATTTCCCACAGCACAGTCATGTCCTGCTCCCATCCAGTCTGTCCAGGGGCAATGTCAATGCCCTGTTGACTGGCCTGACTCTATCATGGATATTATTTGCACTGTCAACAGAACTTGTCTGACAGTTTATCTCAGGCTCATCCTTTTGCTACTTTTTATAAGTTTTTTTAAAGGAATTAGTAAGCTACTACAAATATTTACTTCAGTAATTCTCATGGAACTGCTGTAACTGTAGAAGATGCCCTGAAATCCTTTTTTTCATTACATGTCCTTTCCAGCTAAGAGGTACCTTCTTTGTTTAGAATATTTTACAGGCTTCTGAATTTCCATGGCAAAACAGAAAGCCACATCTCCAACACCTCCACGCTCATGGTTGCTCTGTAAAAGCAGGGTAATATGGGTGGGTAATCTCTCCACTACAATCCAATTTCAATTCACCACAGTCTGGACTGTTCATTTGGTTAGGAAGTTTTCCTTTTGTCATTTCAAATATTCCTTGGAGAGGATATTGAATCAAATCCTCACCTTGCAGCTTCAAATGTGTCTTTCACAGAAAAGAAACCACAGATAAGAGGGTTGTGAAACCAAACCTCACCAATTTTTAAGCCCTATTTCTCATTACAGTCTCAACCACGCGCTGGTGGAGTCTGCCAGCACCAAAATATCTCGGCGTGATGTTGGTCTCTCTCTCTGCTGTGTTTTGTAACCAGAAACACGGAGTTCAAATCCCTGTGAACCTCCACTGAAAAGCCATTAACCAAAGGTCCTTATTTAATTAATGTTGTTACACAGCAGGGAAGAGGGCAAAAGTTTAATAACGAAGTAAATGGTAAAGGAAAAAAATAAAAGCCCAAGCCAAGAACATAATGGCTCTATTTGCCCCTTTGATATTTCAGGGAACATCCTTATTTTATATTATGCAGTAGCAAGCACAACAGCAGGCCCACACATCAATCTAGCTGGTCAAGCAGTTATAACCCCCAGCCATTGCTGTCCATAATAGAGTCCATAAATGGTTCCCTGATGTTATCAAATAAATCAATGCTCTTTGGTAGCTGGTATGTTATTCTCCCAAACGATGCTGTTTGGGTCTCAGAAGCTGTCTATTCAGTAGTTACTTATCACTTGCTAATTTCTTGACTGTAAATAAAGTCCCTGGCCACCTTCTTATATTTCCATGACGTTCAGCCAGGCCATCTTGGGCCATGGTCTCGTCAGATCTGCTAAGCTAAGTAGGGTCAAACACATGAAGGTCTCAAGAAGGAAAATAGAGATATTGAGAACACTATCAGGTATTTGAAAAGCAATCTTTCTTCTAAGTAGAAATATATCACTTGTCGATACCATGATAAAGAAACACTATACTGCTGGGAGCAATACCTTCTCCATCAAATGCAGAGCGAAGGGCTAGCTGGTGACACTTTTCCTGGTGACACAGGTGCTAATCCCACAGATTTCCAAGGTAGGTATCACATTTTGCCTACTTTAGGTCTCCTCCATAAATTACCTCGAGTACTGGATTTACTTCCTTTTCTAACACGTTGCTCAGTGGTTTAGTGCACTGGAAATGGCACGTTAAGGCAGCAAATGACACCCTCCAGGCTGGGGACACGTTCATGGCCAAATCTAGAAACCCTTTCCAATGCAAAACTCCCATCTTCTTACCAATAACATTTGCAGAAATTCCCCTTGGAGGTTTCCAAAATAATCACTCATTCTTCAAACCTATATTGAGACAGGAAAGACACTTCCATTGGTAGCACTTGCTATTTTTGCACTAATTTGACACTTGCTTAGGAATCCCTGCACTAATAAGCTGCTGCACAAGGTGCTCTCTTACCAACAGCAGAGAGCTGCGCCAGCAGCTACACTCAAAGCATAAGCAGAAGACAAAAGTTACTTGCAGCGATCACAAAGCGATCCCTATGGGTGGCAGCTCAAAATTCATGCTAAATAAGTACCTAAGAAGTGTTCAATAAAAGCACTTTAGGAGAAAACTGATAGAAGAAAAGGTCTGCCCTTGGTGATGAGCAATTCATACTTACTGCTCCTGAGGCAGGTGGTGCTCACGTACGGGTGAACTCTTGCATGAAACCCAGCAGGCTCTCACACAGGATGGTTTCACTTCATTGATTTTTCTCATTTGTGCATTTTCTTCAAAATTTCCAACCTCTGTCTACTGAAAGCAAGAGAGCTGTAAAATTTTTAACTCCAATATCAAGAAGGGATGATCCTGTTACCAGCCATCAAGTGCCTAAAATATGTTCTATTTTTAAGATAATTAATGAAAAACATGCTGACGCACTTTCTATAATGTTTTCTTTAATTTTTTTGCTTATAAACCCCAGACATATTCCCCTCTATTATCAGTCCACGGCATTTCCAAGTGCCAAGGCATCAATTGGAATGAGTTGGAGAATGTGCCTGTGTAACATAACCTTGCATCACTTTAAAGAAACTCGTAGGCTTGAGGGGGCAGTCTAAAAATGACAAACAGTAGCATACACCAAGTATGTCCAACGATGCCATGTAACTCAATATGGGGATTATAAAGGGTCAGATGATGGGATCTTAACAATAACAACCACTCGGTAACGAAAGCAATCGTAGAGGGACACCCTGTGGGAAAAACACCAGGGATCATCTTGGGGGGAAAAAAACCCCAAACACCACACCTCCAAATGGTTACAGATATAAATACACCAGATTAAGTTTGTTTCTTAAATAGAGTAAGGACATCTGACTTTTGAAGTATTTGCCCCAGTCACTTGACAGGGAGCTGCAAAGTCAAGGCCCCACACAAGGCAGTAGGCGTGGCAGTCCTGGTGTGGGGAGCAGTAGCAATGGGGCCATGAGCTCCTCACCTCTGCCCCAGCAGTCCCTGAATCACTACTTCTCACTGTGTCAAGGTCTGGCACTACTTTGGCTCTGAGAGGAGTAAGTGAAGCAGTGTCCTCTGTTTCAGTGGGACCTGGTTACCTTTAATTTTGCCCCCAAAAAGAACACAGTGGGGTACTGGGGTCTGATTTGGTTTTTTTTAATTTCCATTTTCAGAGAAGCCTGAGAGCAGCTAAGTGGGTCTCCCCTATGCAGCAGAAGCCCTCCTCTGTTGTCATCCACATTCCTAATTACAGGGAAAAGAAAACATTAAAATGTGCATAGAGAAAAGGGGAGTATGGAGGGGACTTCCGTCAGGTCAGAAATTAAGGAGAGAAAATTTCAGCCTGTGACAGGGTATTAACCCACTCCACTAGAGTGTCCAAAGTAATCCCACAGGGAAAAGCATGGGTGAATCAGAATTGTAAGTTTTGTTTTGCATCAAGAAAAGTTAAATAATTAACTGATGGATTTCTAAACTATTTCAATTCTTTGAAACTATTTTAAAAAGATCACCCAACCCCCGTGATTTTGGGGCTGGAGGCAGCTCCACATATGAACATTGATAGTGACATTTTGATGGTGGGGATTAGGGCTGACACCAAGAAGGATGGAGCCAGTCCTGGGGGTCTGGGCTGACTCAGTGTAAAACTTTGCCTCATTCAGAACTGAAATATGTTCCAAATTTCACCCCTTGAAACCCAGGTTTCTGTGCTTGCCAATGAACAACATCATGCCTCACCCACCATCCCCCCTGCCAATATGTATATACTCTGTTTTTTTTCTGACCATTTTTTAAAGCAGCTCAAACAGCCCTCAGTACAGCCAGAAGGCACACAACAACTCCTCACACCATACTCATGTAGAAAGAAGCAGGGCTGAGGCTACAGGAAGACATTTGTACTCCCAGGTATCATTATAGCACACTCACAGGCAAAACACTAAACCATTCAGTGCTAGTTACATCCCTGCTGACTTGGTATTTTACTTTCCCAGCTCGTGTTGTTACCTTGGTAAAGCAATTCCAATACCTGAGCACTTTCATCCCTGGGTGGTGGTTCTTCGCCTCATCATCCCAGAGCACAGCAGTAACAGCTGCCAAACAAATGGAAACCAGCCTGTGGTGAATGAAAGGGGGTCTGTGAGAAACTATGAGTACTTTCGTTATTTTACGGGGAGTGTGCAATTCGTGAGGAGATGTTGAAAGCCAGACCATGAATGCAGCTTTGCCTGAGACTTTTCACCAATGGGCAAAACCAAAAGATGCCCGGAGCTGCCCTGGCGTGGCTTCCCCTGGTTTGACACAGAGTTGAGACTTGTTATGGCCATCAAAGGGAAACACCAACCCCCTGGGGACCGCTGAGGGATGGAGATCTGCTGCTGCCCGGGGCCACACTGGCTCCTGTCTGATGGCCACAGCTTGTCTGGAGCACAAAGCAGCCAGGCAGATACAGAGCTGAATTGCTAACTACCTGTGGGCGTTACACGGGGCATTTGCCCAAATATTTACTATTATTATTCGAGGGCTCATTATTCCAAGTCTGTGTGCAAGACAGGCCCAGGCTCCAGCTCAGAGATCAATACTTTGCATCAGAAATGTGAGCTCAGCCTCTTGGAGAAGACATTCATTCTCCATGCAGGATAAGAACCTATCTGTGGCAGCACATGCAATTTAGCAATTATTTACTATTTGTTCTACTTTTATTCTTAGGATTTATCTGCTCTCTAGGTTTGCACAGCAGAGCCCAGGAGTGACAAAAGCCTCACACTAATACCAGCAGCTAGAATTAAACTTTAAAATATCCCCTCCCTTTTCAGCCAAATTTACAGTTTCCCTCCAATTGTTGCATGGCAGTATTATTAAATCAAAACTGTAATAAGACAGAGCCAAGGACTCTTGAAGGAACGACAGCTATCATCATAACCTTTGAACAAGTGATCACCTGCACATTTATATGAAATACTGAATTCAGCCCAAGCCAGATCAGATAAGAATTCTAGGAAACAATGTCACCCTTCACATTAAACACAGGGTGTATCTTTCTTTTACAGCATCCAAGCCTATCACAGTCCCATACCTTGTATCATCCCAACAGTAAAACGTGTCCATGGGCAACGATGCCGACAAGGCCACGTGGTGATTCTGTCATGTACGTATGGGGCATGTCCTTCTCTAACCTCAGCCCAGGAACAGGTGGAAGGGTTTCTTCTAGAGTTACTCCAGCTGAGCCCTGGCTGGCTGCAAACTTTTCTCCATCTGCAGCTCTTCGATGACACTCTAACGATTAAATATAAATTGAGACTCATGCCTGCTGCGCTTGAGATGGGTGGGAGATGCCCTAGGAGACAGAGCACATCTCTCTGCAGTCAAGGACTTGCTGAAGGATTTATGGTGATTCCTTTCAGGAGGGACAGACACAGATAACAAAGTTGGATGGATGGCAAAGAGTTTCTTGGTTAAAGGTCCTGCTGCTCTTTCATGAGGGTCTTGGCATCTGTGTCTTCCTGGGCTACCAGCACTGACCATGGACTCATACAATCACCTCTTCCAAGGAGGAAATCACAGCAGGTTTGCATTGCTGCATCAGGGCATAAAGTAATAACTTTCAGAGATAAATTCTGCCCTAGGAGATGGTCCATGTGGTCCTGGATCTGTATCTAACATGGGAAAGGGAAGATCCTGCCAGACAAGGCAGGGGGATGGGCAACAGAGGTGTTGCCACCCTTACCTGCTTATGGCATGGGGATCACAGTGATGCTGGAACAGGCCAATTGTCTTCTTTGGAAAGCTCAGCCAGGCAGTATGGACACATTGTCCTGGCATGCAAGAGCACCCATAACAGGACAGGGCAGGTAAAGGAGAGAGTTAATAAACAGGAGGGGAAGAGGGTGAATGACAATACAGCAAATGTACAATTGCCTCTTTTTCCTTTCTTCAGGCTTACAGCAGCATCAGCCCCGTATGTCCCAATGCTGGGGTCAGGTTCAGAGAGAGACCAGAGTCCCCAAACTACCAATCATACATCCGGCAACAACCACTTCTGGAAATACCAGCCACGACAAAATCCATCATACAAAGTTTATACCTGAAAACATGCCACGTGCAACCTTAGCCTTTCCCCCAGCACCATCATCTATGCCAGGATGAAGGCCTATCTTGTAACTACTTGGTGAAACAGCAAACATTCATACATGCAGCATTACCCAAATTACATAAAATCCAGATGCTAATTTATTCTAACAAAGGCTGCAGTATGTAGGAAAGCGTGGGCTGTCCTCAGTTTAGAGCTATAGGTTCCCTTCCCCTACGTACACAAATACCACGTTCATTGCTTTACTTGATTGGAAAGCTGGATTATCCCCAATGGATCTGACAAACATGCTGGGCTCTCTGTGCAGTTGGTGCCAGCAGCCTGGTACCTTCAGCAGGGAAACAAGGGCGAGAGCAGGGGATGTGGCAGGGAGAGAACAACACCCAGCATAGTGTAATGAGAAAAGGCACTGTTTATGTCTTCACACATTTGCAAAATAAAATAAGGGAGTTTTTCCCCCTCACCATATTTATCTCAAACAGCTGCAAAAAGTGACAGAACTAATCTGAAAACCACTCCAAGAAGTTTCTGTTACCAACAAGATGAAACATTCTTACAGACGCAGAATTTTTTCCCTAGCACAAGGTCCTTAGGAAAAAAGCCAACATGGAAACCAGAAAACCAGACTTAAATTAATAACTGCTAAGTAAAACAAACACAATTAAAAGTTTGCTCCAATTTGCTTTAACTTGATAGACTCCAATTTTTGCGAGGCCCTGCTATAGCTGAAACTCTGAGTTTTATACCTTAGAAAAGTATTAAATACGACAGAAAAAAGCACAGAGGAGATTGAAGAACAGTGTAGAAAGCAGAAGCCTTCCTAAGAGGTGTTAACTTATCCAGAAAGCTCCAGGCAACACAGCGACGGGAGTTTTTCCCCAGGCTCAGAAGCTGCCTGCTGGAGCAGCTCTCCTGCGTTGTACCCCGAAGACCAGAAGATGGAGCAAATCTTCAGCCTTTACAGCATCTCCTGCAAAGAGTTCGGCACTGGCTTGGCCATGGTGGAAGTCTCACACCCTCCGAAGCCGTGCAGCCTTGCTGTGTACCAAGCATTGCCCACATTTAAGCTGACCAAACCCAACAACATAAATGAGAAGTCAGCAGAAACCTGCAAGAGTCACATCACGTATTAAGTCATCTTGGTCAATAAGTTTCACACAAGTATACTTGGGTGAATTTTAAAGATTTGTGATATTTAAAGATTTGCTTGTGCTCGAGGAGGGGGCACCTGGTCTGAGTCTCATCTCTCCTCGGTCTCTGCACCGGAGGAATGTCAGACACGAGCCTCCCGCAGGGCTTGTGGCATCTCCCACAGGAGCTTGTCCGTATCTCAGAGTATTCCTGTTCCAAACAGCAGCGAAAAGCAGGCAGCAATTAAAAACATCAGCACAGCTTATTTTAGCACAGTGCCCTAATGCCTTTTTAAGGATTCCTGGCAAGGATTGTTTCTTCCTCTTCATCCATCAACTAAAAAGCACTCAGATATGGTCCATTACCTATAGCTTTATGGGGGTTTTCATTTCCCCTCCATCCTCTGATCAGCATCCTCTTATCATTTGCTACCGTCTAAAGAGAGAAAGTTTATGACAATGTAAAATTGAACACTGTGGTCTGTGGGTGTTTCACGTTGTTCATCTCTTGGCTTTGATCTGGATCATGCTAAATAAGAATTTCTAAATATTTCTTCAAACCAGAAGAGGAAGGAAGGATTTCAGGAGTTCAAGAGGCAGGAAGGCTCTTCTCTTCAATGCTGCCGGTCAGTCACTAGATCTTCATTAATCTAGTGAGCAGAAAACAGGTAGAAATTTTAACAAAGCACAGGGTAATGTGTATTTCAGCTGTGATCAAATACAATAATAATTACAAGTATACCTTTGTTACCTCTTCAGCTGCACTCTATAGACCTGATCTCCGTGAACGGTTTTACAGATGCCCCAAAACATCACTCCAGAAATGTAATGCAAAGAAGAAGCCAGAGGCCTGCCAAAGGCAACCTAGGAACAACTGGGAACCTTGGGGAACAACTAGCAAAAATCAAGCATTGCACAAGCAGGGCAGCATCACCAGCTCCCTTGCTGGTGATGGGTAGGGTGTCCCACGGAGGTGCTGCGCCCTCTTCTCTTGTCCCCTTTTCCATCCCAGCCCTTTACTACCTTTGCAGTATCTGAAAAAGTAGGATCTTCTTGCTCTCTCCCTTCTGGGCCACCTCCTTCACTCTGTAATCACACTTCATAAAAGTTTATAAGAGCACACCTCTTGCAGGGCCAGACATGTGGAGAATGACAAGAGGGTTTACAAGTGCTGCACCTGCCACTCTCTGATTTCCAGCTCCTCCACAACTTAGCTCTTGCTCACTGGAAGTTTGATGAACAGGGTGCAAGAAATTGCACATCTAGAAGCCAAGTCACTTGCAGAAAAGTAGCCATCTCAGAGGGCACAAACCCAAAAGAAGGCCCAGCAGATAAGCAACATAAGCCTCGCTCCAAACAGGAAAGGCTGATACAGTTTTCAGATGCAAGGATAGATGAGCAAGAAGTATTTCCATAAACACGAGGCCACCTCTGCCTGTGCATCACTGCTGAGGTGATGTGGGGCAGTAGGTCCAGGGATAGTGACCCTCCTCCAGGGTTGTTGCATGAGACCAGTTTGGCTCCCATGGGGCAGCTGCACTGGAGAGGCCCCTGCAAAGGCACTGAGTACCACCCCTCCTCGCCTCACGCATCACCAGAAATTCAGACTTACAGACATGCTTTGGGAGGGTCTGAAGTGCCCTGGGCCAAGCTTCCCCCAGCAAAGGCCACTGACACTCTGCATCCAATCTAACACCACAGGCCAAAAGAAATCAGACCACAGTGATTTACTCTCTCTTATTTAAAGCCCTGAAAAAACATACATTGCACTTTTCCAAGCACTCAAGCAGAAATAGGAGGAATGCTGAAGTGGTTTTGGTAGCATACTTTTTAATTTATTGACCTATACAAAATAATAGGTCTAAAAAATTCAGAAGTAGTAAAAGAATAAGCAAAAAGAGCTTTTGCATTTCTAGGCTATACAAATATGCAAAACAAGGAAATAAGTTATTTTTTATTTTGTTTTTGTTTAATTCCAAATTGCGACTCTAATCATACAAACGACTAAGTACCAGCTTAACAAGTGTGTCCTTCTGTATATATTACATGCTCTGGAACATTGGTAAAAAAAGGTCAAAAAAGTTTATCAGAAACTTTCTATTCACAATATGAACAAGGAGTAACTAACCCTTTGTATAAAAGAAAAAAAAAGAGCACCATTTATGGAATCCTGAAGCACAGTACAGCTGAGCAATGAGAGATTTCACCAGATGCAAACGAGTCGTCAGAAATCACACAAGACAACCCATGCCAATTTGTTCCTACAGACGGATGACGTGAGGTAGGTTTATCCCTCTTAGATCAAGACTGCAGTTGCACTTTTTTTTTCCTACACAAATGGTTTTGTGAAGATGCTGTTCTGTCACTCAGTGACTTTGCAACGCACCTGGCAGTTCAGATGACTCGCGGTACAATCCTAATGCCCCTCATTTTAAGGCACCCACTTGGCTGTTTGTGTTTGCATCCACCTTAAAATACTGGCCCGTTACAATCAAACTGTTTGCTGAGTGATCCCTGGAGCTGCTCACTGTGGATCCTCGATTCACTGCGGCAGAGCAAAAAGTAATCGTCACCCAATGAACAAGGGTCACTGTGCAGCCACTGTGAAAATTTGCCTACTCCTCCGCACAGTGAAGTTGTACCATAGAAAGGTCATTAATGGGAGGTCATTAATTACACTTTATCACAGATGAGAGTTCAAAGTTTACTGCTTGTTTTCAAAATCCACAACCGCCTATAGTTTTTACACGACATATTGTGTCAGCAAATTCTTTTTTTTCCAGGACTTGCTTGCGGTGCTAACAAACACTTGCAACAACACCCTAAAAAATGGATACACTCATTCAAACCTCCATAATAAAAAAACCCAACCCAGTCTTCCTTCAAGTAATGTTCCAATACTGATTAAGTCAACTTTTTGCCTCACTCACACACACAGTATCTATCCTTCATAAGCTTATGGAAGTCCTTCCAGGTCATCATAAGCCATGGCAGAATAAGTTTTCATTTCTTCTTCTTTCAGACATCAAAATTGTGCTCCTAGAACTCCCGTTTTTTCATGAGTCTCCTTTTCACATTTTTTTTTCTCTGAGGTTTGCCTTCAACACCTTCCAATCTTCCAAAAAAAGTGCTTGCTAAATATAAATACTTCAACCAAGTGCTGCATTAGTCATGGTTTGCCCTTGCTCGTGTAGGCTACCTGGATTCAGAAAGAAATGCCATTCGTGGTAAGACTTTGTCATTTTGCTACAATCCCTCTCAATGCTGAATTTAACCTTTCCCAGCAAAACAGCCAGCTTCCTTTTCTGGTTTGGTTCGGAAGTTCTGCCTGAGATCTGCCTCGGAGTCACAGCATCTTGTGCAAGGCACGCAAGGGTACAAATGCAGGGCTGCAGGCAGTCTACACGAGCGTCCCAGGCTTTGAATCCTCATGCCAGAATAACCTCTGCTCGTTGCTGTGCAAGTCTTCTTCCACGTGGCTCTCACCATCAGCACCCAGCTGGCTCGTCTCTGCATACGCTCTGCAGGAGAAGCACAGCATCAGGGATCAGCGAGAGCTGAGGATCTTCCCCAGGCTCCCGAGCACTGCACAAACCCACACCCCCTCCTTGGGCTTTAAGTACTGCTGCTTATTATGAGTTCACCCCACTGTAATTTGCATCCAAACACAAGCCCAGTTTTTGTGCTGTAATTAGTTAAATTGTGTGCAAGAGGATCTCAGCTGCTCACAATTGTCAAGACTCTATGGCATATTGATTACTCACTTGCCATAATCACATTAAAATAGAAAATAAAACAGATGAGCGAATATACGAGTGATTCAGAATATTCAGAATTCAGAAAATTAATAGCTAATAAACCTCATTAAGATAAAGCTGCCAAAATGAGCAGTTTTAAAAGCCCCATTATAGGAAGTTAAGAAATGAATAGGAACTGTATTTTTAAACACTGCTACTGTAGATCTTTTTAATCGTTATAATAAAAAAGCCCACGGCATTTAGCTGAGAAACAAGGATCTAGAAGAAGCTTTCATGTATTTTCTTACACTTTCATGTATTTTAAAACAAACAAAATGAAAAATTCAGTGATTTCCCATAAGTCAGCCTGGCTGCAAGCACGAACTGCAACCCACAATGCAGGAGGCACAAACTTGGGGTATTACAGCTGGCTACACTTAGCATAAGTGTACATGAACGTGATGGCTTTTGTGTGGGCAGAGCCATTCCCCTGGGCATGAGGTCTCTATCCTCACTGATAACTGGCATGTGACAGTGACAGGGAGTGAAAACATGGAGTAGAAGCAGTGAGAGTTGCAGGAATTTTTGCAAGGATAGAACAGAGCCTGGGCTCTCTGCAGTCGCTGGGAAAGTACCCACAAGCAGGGCAGCTCTGTGAGCAGTAGCACATCCCACCTGGTTCCTGGGTTAAGCTCTGCCAACCAAGATGGCTTTGGTTTATTAATGGGACTACTGACATCTGTCTCACCTTTGAAGGCTGTAAGGTTAAAGAGAGGTGCTTCCTTTCTTTAATTCTCCAAAAGTTTATCAGCATAGGCACTATGGCTTCAGAAACACAATGTTGATGGGGTGCAGCAGAAACCTCCTGCCACAGGGGGTGAGTGGGACCTGGGTGCTCTGCCTGCAACACTGCTCTTCAGCATCACAGCTACTGAGGAACGCAAGATATTTGAGGGTCCAGCATCAGCCAGAGGAAAAGGCTGTGCCACAGATGAGGTTATTCTTCACTATCCCTGCCACCCCCTTTCTTGAATACGGGTGGTACAGTCAGGCTGATGTACTTGAGATCAAGCTGATCTCAGAAATTTTAACAGCCTGTGAAATGCAGGAGGAAGGGCAGAAAATCTAGACATACTGCACTCACCTGCTTTGCAGAGGAAGGTTGCCATAAACGTTCCCATAACAGCTGGTGTAAGAGGAATGAGACAAAGTATCGTAGTCTGAAAGTCCCAGTGCAAGTGGGTTTCGCCAGTTCCCAGCAGTGTTTGCAGAAGATGCTGGAATGAAAAAAATATTACAGCAAATTAGATCTTTCTCCAGCTAAATCAGATGAGACAAATGAGACAATTCTCATTAGTGCTCTTTATGGGTTTCTGCAGGGCACACAAGCAGACAACACCACACACAAAATATGATTTATGAGCCCTGTAGGGAGGAAAGCACTGCGCGGGGGTGTTTTGGAGCTTGGGAGTCATTTTAAAGACTTTCTGACCCAGTCAGTGATGCTCATCGTACAGCTATTTTTGCACATTGCTTCTAATTGGTAAAACCATATGGCTCTTTGTGCTTCTTTGGACTATTGTGTTTACACAGAGTAAAAGGCAGTTTTACCCAGAGGAGAAGGCAACAAGCAAATCTTTCTTCCCAAGCACAGAACGAGAAGATGCTACTCAGTTCCTCATCTACCTTTCAGGTAGATAGAACTCTAGCCTCACTTCTCCTCTGCTTACTTCATTGAGGCAGGGGGAGAAGAGGGGAGCAGAATCTTGTGGACAGCAGGGACTTACAAAAACACTTAGCACAGAAGAAGTCAGACATTACCCGAAGAGAAAGATGACACCCGACTGCTGGGAGAGCATGGCATGTGCAGACCAGCAAAGCCCAAACTCCTTTGAGATCCTCTGTCAGAGTCAAAGCCTGCCTGCAGGCCATGACCCTGTTCCTTTTGACTGGAGGCACGTTGGTACCAACCACGGAGATGCTCTGCTACTAAGGCCTTGTGAATGTTTTTGGTTATATGCTCCGTTTTAGCAACTTGCTTCCTTGGAAGCCTTAGGGTTGCATATGGGTTGTGTGGTACTCTGTCCACTTCATCCTCATGGTAAGACCTGAATTCCCTGTAACGGTCATATCCGTAATGTGCCGATGAGCGGTAGGAAGGATTGACACTGTACTGTCCCTCTGTATCACTCTCATAAACATATCCTCCATTGTAATAAACGTCAGATTCGGTGTATGGGGAATATCCTGAAATATAGTAACTAGAGGAAGGCTGCTCCTGACTCTTGTGGTAGACACCGTTGCGGACATCCTTCTGGGCAAGATTTGGCATGCTTCCTGAACTTGCAGCAGAAATGTTATGTTTCTTTGACCGTCTTCGACCCCTGGTCCTGTTGTCAAGTGTCTGAGTAGTGTAATATGGATTGGGAGTAGGTGTCACACAGTAATATTCTGCACTTGACTGGCTAGTGTAGGATGATCCATCATCGAGGATCTCTGTGCTGCTGCTTCGTTGGGACTTTGAGAGGGTGAAGGCTGCCTTGTCAGCAGGAGTCTCAGACAGCAGATGTGTTTGGGATTCCAGACTTCCACTGCGCTGCCGGCGATGGTGCGGGGAAACATCTGGCCTGAAAGAACACAGATGTTGGTTGGTTAAAGGCAGGCACACATAAACCCACACAGAGAGCTGGAGAGTGCACACATGGGCAAGTCAGGCACGCTGCCTTCCCAACCAAAACAACACAAATTCAGCCTTTTCTTTCCACATAAAATATCTGCCCTGAAAGAAATTCAGTTTAGCTGAATTTTAGATTTGCTGCAACAGTAGGAGATTTCTCAAAAAATCTATCATGATGAGCAAGGTTAATCTGTGACAGGGATAAATGCAGCAAAGCTCACAAACTCACATTTTGTAATGATTTACAGGAGGGCCCTCACAGTTTTTAAGTAGGTAAAGTCTACACGTTACTGAGCTAGGAGCAGAAGATTGGTTTCCTGTGGCTCAGTCCCTCAAGGCTGCATTACCCCAGGCCAAATAAACCATGAGCTCTCGATAACATTATAAGATTTATAGCATCTCTCCTTCCCCAGCATGCATTCTCAGCTGTCTAATATAGGTGAGCTCAGGTTGCAGATCTCTTCCCATAGTAAGGGCACTAAGTGGGATTGATTTCCTCTATCTGGCCGCTTACTTTTTCAGGAGACTTGTAGGAACGTAATCCACAGGAGACATCTGTCAACTCTTAAACAAGTTTTTGTGAGGAGATCACTAGCTGACAGACAACACAATTTCATAAGCCTCACTTTGTTAGAAAATGAGGCTACAAAGGAAATGTAAAATAAATTCTGGCTGTCTTACAAGTATTTTGCAGAAACGTTTTGAACAAGTAATACTTGCTAAAACTGCCTAAAGGTGTCTATCTGGAAATAACCCTTCTATAGTCTGTCATGATCAGATACACAATTCTTGTTTGCCAGCTTCCATCACACTCCTAATTTTGCAGACACCCATTTGTGTGTCCTGTTATTTTGCCAAACAGAGTGTGTGCTCACATAAACGCTCTCACTTGCATGTCACAAAGCTGGTGCAGGAACGTGCCAGAAGATGTTGGCTGATATTAACCTTGTGCCTCCAATATCCAGAAAAGACATTTTGAGAGCCTGACCCTGCTGTAAGTAAGGACCCTTTGTCCTCCAAACACCGTTTGCTTTTATTCTTCTGCTGCCTAAGACAGACATAGCATTTAAACCAAAGCCTCCTTACTGTAAGTGGCTGCTGCTGTAGGCATTGCGAGTGAGCACAGGGGTTGTGGGCATGCTTCGTCCTCCATGGGCCTGGGGTGGCCGGTCCAGGGTTCGGTAAGGACTGCTGTGAGTTGAAAGCGGGTCCCTGAAATGAAGGAGACAATCTCAGTTAAGTTAAACACGAGGCAAATTGCAGCGCCAGAGTTTGTGCATCCTAAGTCTTGAAGAATTAAAATGAAGGGCAGAAAAGAAAAAACAGGTGAGGGCATAACTGGACACGCTTCCCTGTATAAAGAACAGAACTGTTAAACAGGAAAAAAAAATTCAACCCCTTCTTGTGGTTCAAAGGAGATTCTCACAAGGAGACCGGTAGGAGAAGAACAGAAGCATGAAGCAGCAGAGACAGAGCAGGTAACAGAGAAGCAAAGGAATTGAGTTTTAAAATGAAGCACCTCACAGCTAAATGGTTGCATATGGCTATAACTCAACTTCTGAACTTCATGTGGAAGAGTATTCTGCTTATCTTGAGAGATGAGGAAACCATGAAGAAATAACATTGTCCAAGACTTTAAAACATTTTTAAGCATGCCTTCAATAGCCTGGTCATGCAAGACACAGTACAAGAAATAATCAAGATCAGTGGGAATCCTTACACTGAGAACAAATAACACCAGATCTGGTCCATATAACACGATCATACAGCCATCAGCAGAGCTACTGCTATCGATGCACTCCATGGAACTGTTCCTCTAGCTCAGAAAGTGCCCAGATTCCATGAAATCCCAGGAACCTGAGCCAGTCACTGCAGCTGGCACTCACAATGGTAACTGGTTAAATCCCAGTAACTCTGTTTTTACATGGAGAACTGCCCATCAGGACATATACAAACTCTGTACGCTTTCACAATGTACCTGCTGAAATATCGATACCATCAGGAGGGATGGGTATGGTTTGGTGTTATCTGTAGTTACTGAACACAGTCATCAGGAAAACGACAAGTTTTTTAATACTGAAAACAAACCACAGAAACAGAGGCAGAGGGTGACAGTACTGGTGGGCAAGAGCAACTCACTAAATACAGCCCTTGCTATTAAACTTCTCACCCATCTTGAACCTCTTCCCAAAGACTACCTACCCTACAATTTCAAAGACCACGACAACTACTTATACACACTTATCCACACTTCTGTTACTAAACAAGAAATTTAGCTCCTGTCACCAAATCCTGTAATTGCAGAGGAGTGTGGAGGCAGCAGGCTCAGCTGGAGTGCCTGTAGTAACAGCAGTCTCAGCAGGGGGCAAGAAGGAGCTCATGCCAGCAAGGTGGAGAGCACAGCAGCAAGGAGACATATCCTACCTGGAGTGTCTGGTTTCCAAGAGCTGTTCATTTATGGACGACTTTCTCAGATGAATTCTCTCCACACCAAGGGACTTTGGTGGAGGAAGCCTCGGAGAAAGCTGTGCAGAGCTGGGTCTCTGTGCTGGCACAGGAAGTGATTCACTGACTGTTGGAAAGGAAAATGCATTTCGTTACCAAAATCCTTGATATTTTTGCCCTATATGCAAATCTATGGCCCTTAAGCAGAAACCCTTTTTACTACAGAGACAAGGACAGCAGCTGTGAATCTAGAAAGGCTCTTCTGCCTGCACTGAACTCTCCTCCACGCTGACAGGACACCATGGAAGCTCATACAGATCTCAGCCGCGCTGACTCCTACAGGGTCTACACACAGCTTGGGGCTGTGCCAGATCATGAAGTGGAACTTCCTTGGGAAAACACCTGTTAGCAGCACAATCCTTCCCAGAGCCAAGCAGGCAAGCTCAGCCTGCAAAGGCCAGTTCTCCTCCCTCACTTTTCAGCTCTTTAGTCAAAAATGACATTTTAAGAATTAGTTTTGAAATACAACCTAAAAGGAACTGACTGCAAAAGCGACTGAGTGAGCAAAGGCATCTGACAGACAAATTTGGCTGAAGACAACTGGGAAGATGCTGGTTTGATCCTCATTCTCACTTTGCTTAGGGCACACCTTGGGTCCCATCAGAGCCAACAGGAAACTCCAGCTAATACATATAAATGTAGGGCGAGCAGAGAGAACATGTTCACAAACCAAAGCCCTGGCTCTACTTCTACTTGTACAAGTAGGAACCAGGTGTAACTCCAGTCTAAAGCACCAGATGGGTTGTACAAGTCTAAAACTGGGGCAATGTAAGATCAGAATCAGGCCCTAACTGAAAAGTGAATAATAATTTAGATAATGTTTGTCCCCAGATGATGATTATCCAGTTAAGAGAGAAGCAAGGCAAGTCCTTTCCACCTTGTGGAACAGGGCGTGAATGTGTGTGTCTGGGTGTGTGTGTGAATTGAGTAAGCTGAGCAAACACCATACCCATGCAAGATGCAAGCTCACTAGGTAACAGAAACGTAAATAGATCATTAATATCTGTGCCTATTCTACTCTTCTGTAAGTTTTATAGCAGCTGTAAGGACAGAAGGGTTGGAGAAATCCTCCCAGCTCGTAACTCCTCCTGCCACTCATCCACCTCTGGCCAAGCCCTAGTGATGAAGCATTTGAAATTCAAAGCCTTCAGCTCATAGCTTGGTCATGTTAAAACCAAATGTCTTCTCTAAAGACAACTCAGATCAGCTCACAGAGCAGACTCATTCAATAACCAACCCATTATGAAGACAGACATCCCTGATTAAACTCTTTTTTCCTCTGCTATAAAGTAACTTGTCATTGAAAGACACCACAGTAGTAGGTGAAAGGACCTTAAGTCAAAGGAATGTCTCTGAACAGGCAGACTTCAAAGGAACAAAACGATAAGCAACGCACCATCATCATAGGTTGTTGTGTCAGACAAAGAGCTGCTCTCAGATGGAATTATATCATCTGTGAATGAAAACAAAAGACAGGAGACCCAGCATTAATTTCCAAATACCACACAGTATTTTCTACAGCTTCAGAGCCAGCTGTTGCTTCTAACACTCCAATCTGTACACTTTAGCCCTCAACACCCTAAAGACAGCCCTGCTTTGGAGTATATCATGACCTAGTTGTGTTCCCTGCGGTTCTGCAAGCTACTGATGTAATTATCAAAGGAGATTTTTTTCAACTGCAATGAGAATCAGGCCAAGATTTACGAAGGTGTTTTCCTCCCAGTTTCCAACAGATCTCACAGGGTGTTTTGGTGCTTCACAGACATGTAGATCTTGGCTGCTAACATCTAATCTCCCCTAGGTATACCTGAAATCCCACCAGGGAGGTACAAAATGACTTTTAAAATTTGGCACTCACTTTTGAATGTTTCATCAGCACACAGATTCTGTTCCAATTAAATTAGCATCAATCCAGAATAATCCCTCTGATTTCAATCAAGTTATTGCAAATTCCAACAACACAGAGAGCAGTAACTGTTGCACAGGCATTGCAAGTTTTCTCTGTTGCTTTTACATTTTGTTATTTATTCAAAGTGCTTTACTGCACCTCCCTCTCTTCTCACCTTGATATTTACACACTACCACTTGCTCAGAAACTGCCTGTCTTTGCTGAGGTTTAGAACAGTACAGAAGCAGCAGAAAAACTAGGCTGGTGATAAAAAGCAGCACAAGAGATAATTCTACCACAGAAAAATCTGTTCCTAGGCTGTTTCTGGCAAGACACAGTGCTGATGAGGTAAAAAGTCTACATGAACCTCCATGCAAGAGGACGAAGCAGCAACAAAAGTCATTTTGACACCTGCTTCCTCCTCCATGACTCACCATGAGCACATGCATCATAAGTTGCTCCCCTGCTGTCACATTTTGCTGCAAAGAAGGTCTGGTTACAAGAATTCGGTAAAAAGAACAGCTTTCCAAGACCAGCAAAACATCAGTGCTGGCCCCTGCCCTGAGGGGACCTGTCAGACCACCGAGGATGGGCTGCAACTCTGCTTGCAACCTGACATTGGGAAAAAGCTTCTGGGGAGCTTATATCCATGAATTTGACCACATGGTGGTGAAATTTGGAATTGGGCCTAGTGCAAGGAGGAAAAAAAAAAACACCTAGGAAAGAAAAAAAGCCAGTCTAAAGCTATGCTGCTGGATTCATGTAAGGTCTACAATGCTGATAAATGGGGGAGCTCTGAATTTAAATCCTTATCTATGCAATTCCCTGCAAAAGTGTAAGAAACTCTGGGCTACAGAAGAAGCAAAGCAAATGGAGAGTGGAATGAAGGGAACATGAGACAGTTCAGGATGTCCTTCAACTCCCACCCCTCAGGGGCTGGGATGAAAATAGCTATGGTTTGATTCAATAAATCAATGCTACTATTTAACATGTTGTTTCCAACAAGTCATTCCCCAAATTCATAGACGCAAGTGACTCATCACTGCTCAGCTTTCTGAAGCCCTGTGCCTTGAGCCTAGGAGTACCCTCAGCAACAGCAAAAAGGTTACACATAAAATCACTTATTGAAGCAGGTGACAGTTCTGCTTCAGATAAACAAATGCAAACCACAGTGCAAGAGTCAGGCACTGGAAGGGAATGCAGCTAATCTATTGCTGGCTAAGTGTCTTGCAGTTCCTACTTGCAGGGAGACCCTCTGAGACGTGGAATTAAGACCCCTCTGTTTGCATCCACCTTCCCAGGTAGCAAATAAGGATATTTTTTACCAAACGTTGCAAAATGATGGGCTAAATGTATAAAGATCAACTCCTAAATTGCTTGTTCGCACGACAAGACAAAAAACTACCTGCAACAAACAACAGTGACTCTGTATGGATGCTGCCTCACAGGGCTCTTGCTGCTCACTGGCCTTCTGTGGCTTCCTGGTCATTATTACACCTCGTGTCCCAGGTAAATGCAGCACCTCCCACAATTAGTAACCAGATTGGTGAGTAAGAGACTGAAAAAAACAGATGTTTTCCTCATCTCTGTCAATCAGGAACTAGCTGGGCCACATTAAATAGCGATCATCAACCTTTCAGAATAAGCACTTTGTGATGATGGATAGCCCAGTGCTGCTGCAGTTTGTGCTGGGTGAGAATCCAAAACAAGCTCTCAGTGGCAAAGGTTTCTCCCAACAGAAACATGGCAGCGCATAGGAGAAGAGTCTCCTCTGGGGAAAGTACATGTTAGAAAGAGGCCTCATCTCAAGGGTCAGTTAAGAGGGTACCAACATAAACAGAAATCTTGCGTTTTCTTTCCCACCTTGCAATTTCCAGGAAAAAACCCACTAACCTCAAAAAAATTCTATTTCCTCTGGGACAAAGGGGAAAAAAAGAAATTGATCAAACATTAACAATTACCCCCATACATTTACCGCACATGGGAGAAGTAAAACACATCCTAAAACCATTCATCACTGAAAACTAGAGGAGCTTGCAATACCTATCAGCTTTTACTATTCCCAAGTTCCTTCAGTTGCCCTGGATACTACCAAGTTTCCATGCTTTATCCTACAAAGCAGTGAGAATCTCACCTCCTTTACAAAAAACACTTTCAGAACAGAGGGGCCAACCATATCTGTTTTCACTGTGCTTTTCAATAGCAAATGCATTTAGTCAAAAATACATTTGCCACCATTTGCAGTCATAAACTCCTGAACTTTGCTTATGTCTTCCTGGAAATCAGTAATTTTTAATCAAGAAAAAAAAGTCTTTGATCCTTATTTCCTTGTAGAAAAACTCACATGATCTCTTTTTGCTAGGACTGCAGCACTGTAGAAGGACAGGGAGAGAGGTCTTGCATGTAGCACCTTAGATGTTCAAATACACTCAACACACTAAGAATTAAGACACCACACCAGTCTCAGCTGAGCTGCTCCTGCCAGCCTTTCTAAGCACAGCACCTTCAGTCTTAGCTGCTGCTGGAGCGTGTCTCCACTTGTGCCTAAAGCTGCAGCTTATTCTGCCCTCACCCTATAAGCAGGGCACTTATCAGATGCAGCAATTGCACCTCTTTTTTTCTTACTTAACTGCCTTGGTGAAGATAAAAATCATACAAAGGAGATGTAAACAAAACTTGTAAGTGAGCCAAATTACTTTTTTTTTTCTGTTTCCATCAAAATATGGTGAATTCTCTCGTTTACCTGGCAGAGTAAGAGTTGATTTCTGCGTTGGTTTTTTGCCACACTTGATCCGATACTCATTTATGGAATTTTCTATCTCCTGCAGCTTTTTTACAGCATCAACATATTCTTGCTTTCTTTTCTTCTTCACATTTTTGCAGAGGTCTGGCTCACTGGCAAGTTTCTTTGCAGCTTCCATCAGCTTTTGCTGTATGATAAAATTGCTCTCCAAGTCCTGCAAAGCGGGATCCTGCAAGTTCACGAGATGAGTTATTTGCCTGTATTCTGGGTAGAAATTATCAATAATGATTACTGAATAGAAGATCTATTTTTGTTGTAATAAGTGAAATCTTGAGCACAAAACACAGAAATACCAAAGTTTACACATAAGACAATCTCAGCATATAAATTCTTAGACCTTATTTCTATGACTTGAGTAAGATTATGAGATCTCTTAAGAAAGGTTCAACATTCTTGAGCCTGGGTGACCTAAGATAGACACTTAGACTAAGGTTTAGACCACTAAGCCTCCTGCTCAGAGTCCAAGCCAGAAAACACCTGTTCAAAACCTCTCTCTGCTTTGGAGAAAATAAAAATGGAAATTGGCATCACCATACCTACAGAACAGCGAGTTAGAGGCTTTAATTAATTGTTTGTAAACAACTTTGAGATGCACAGATGAAAGGCAGTGCAGCAGAGCTAAGCAACATATTATTAAATCTGGTCAGATTTTGTTTCAATAGTATTTAAGCTGTCTACTTAAAATCAGTTTGCTGCAGACACAGATTAAATCAGCCCTGTAAGCCAGGGCAGCAAGTTTTCAGTGAAAGACAGATGCAAAGTGCCCAATGCCTACTTACTACTTGATAGATACAGCTTGCTAACAAACCTCACAAGGAATGAGGGGGAATGGTATGTGTCCAGAAACTGCATATATCTGAATTACCATATCTTCTGAGTCAGTCTCTGCCAATAAAGTTCTTATTGGCTTCTTGAGCAATATAGAGATCTTTTACTTAGGTGGAACTTGCATTGAGCCAGAGATAAACCTCCTCCTGCTGTCACCTGTCACATAACTACGCTCACAGACAAATGATTTTGCAAGGGGACTGTGCACACCCTTGCCATGTTCTCGGTTCAAATACAATTTCAACGTGACACGAATCAATGCTTGGGAAAAGCTCACAGCCATGGGTTGCTAAACAATGTTTGAGCCTGCTCTTCTCTAATTAGCAGGAAAACGTCCATTAATATTCAAGTAGCATGGCCAAATCAGGGGTTCAGGTCAAGGGATATCAAGGCCTTTTGAAGCACCCAATTTCCTGGTCATTTGAAAGGCAGCATGGCTGAAATAAGGGTGGTACCCATCTAAATTTCCCAGCACACGTAAATGACTGCCTGAGCTGCCTCCTCCGAAACAATCAGGGAAGAGCTGGATTATTTAGAAATCTGGCCACCCCACCTCTGCTGTGAAAACAAACTGCAGCACCCACCTCTTCACACGGGAGCAGGTTGTCATCCAGCTTGAACGCCGTGCCAACACGTCTCCTAACCTGTGGAGGTTCCTCTCCAGCGCTCAGAGGATACTCCTTGGGCATCTTGCCTGTCAGCTCCTAAGGAACAGAGAGGACTCTGTCTGAAGTTCCAGAAGGAGAGAAGGGCTCTCACCCACCCTGACCCCAGCATAAGGTGCAGTTCTCACCGCCTCTCGAAGGCAGATTTTCTTCAGCTCCTCAACTTTCTGAAGCAGTTTTTCCTGAAGGAGTTTCTCTTTCTTCTTTAGTTCCATAATTTTCTCCTTCTTTTGTTCTTCACTGACCTCTGAATCTTGAGACCCTGAAAAATACACTCTCTATATCAGAGGATTTACATATAAAAGCCTTTTTTTTTTTCTGGTCAAGTAAGCAGAGATCTCCCCAAAGAGGTTCAGCCCAGAAAAACAGCACAGTATTTAAAGTGCAGCATCCAGGTCTCTTCTCATCCAGCAAGCAGGCCTTTAGGAAATTCACACTTTTTCAAACTCCCAATGTATATGCTTGCATGGTAAGTCCCAAATCATTAGTGATAGCTACAATATACTTGATTCTTTGGCTTTGACTTTACTTTTGAGACAGACACGAGGCTCCTTGCTTGGGCTTCACCTCGAGGTACCTGCATGTGGCAGCCAAGCTTTTTCTTCCCTCTCTTTACCCCTTCCTCCACAATCAAGGAAGGGATCTAAAGTCCACTCCAAAGTTGGAAGCATTTATCTTCTCTGCTCATTTTTGAGGAAACTTGGGGCAATTCAGTTGCTAGAACAAGTGCTTTAAGTCAACCTGGATCAAATGTCTTTCAGAGTTTGATGAGACTTGCAGTCATTCAAGGACTGACTGACCAGTAAACTGATACAAAACTATTCATGATACATGTGTGCTTACCCATCTAGCATAGTTTTATCTCCTTATTTAGCTACAGATTATGCCATTATTATTTCAGACACATACCTAATATGTGCCTTCAATTATGTCATTGTATTTATGGACAGTCAGCCTTGTTTTCCCTTTTAACATATGCATATTTCACTACCTTGCATTTACACAATGTATTACCTGATGAGATCAAACTCCCATTGCTTGCCATAATGAGCTGGTTCTTTGCCTCCATAGTCACTAGCTTTGAAACTTTTGGTGTTCCCATCTCTGTCAGATCCATGGCAATATCATCCAGACTTCTGGCTGAAGGAATTTTTGCCTGAAGGAGTTAAAAAAAATCAATAATCCATCCTCACTGAGTTACCTGTGGTTGACTTCAGAACAAGGGGTCATGTGAAGAAGGTGATGTTTCACACCTCATCTCCCACAAAATTAAGGGCTAAACAACAGCATAATGCAAGAGCTCATTGTGCACAGGGCTGTGCTGGCATTCCTCATCCCCTCTGCTCCCAAAGCCTGAATCAACCCCCAACTAAAAAATCTCTTTGCTGTTTGCACCATGTTCAAAATGAATATGAGAAGGAGACAAAAGAAAAAGTAGATTAAACACTGAGACGTGGGAATTCCCTCTTCTGTGATTACAATCCCATAGCCTTTAATTGCAGACAGGCTAAAATGGATTGAATAACAATACCATCACTAATAGACTGCTCAAAAAGCTGACAAAAACAATTTGCAGTTTTTCTCTAGAGAGTAGTTAATCCATGGAAAAACCTACGCCAAAGAACATACAGGAAAGGTGTTGAAACATGCTAACAGTAAAATGCATTATAACTTACTTTGCTTTGCTTTCTGTCCAAGTAAAACTGGTGTTGACTGATTGCCATCACCCAGATGGACTTGATCAGGGAAGTGTTTGCATACCAGGTTTGCACTACCAGTCCACTCTGTCCGAAGGTCCTCCTCGACACTGAAATTCTGAGAAGGTAAAAAGAAATGCAGTTTCCAGACAGATCTCTGGAGTTTAAAGTCCCAAGTGCACCTCTCTTAACCAGGCAAGACTCAGACTTTATTTTAGAGATGTGAAAACTCAGATTCCCTTCTCCACAACACCCAGTGCTGCAGCCCTTCCTCACTCCTAATCTTCCCTTAATTTTACAATGTAAAAGCTGAAGCCCCTCCTGGCTGAGCTTTGCAACACAGAGCAGTAGCAACTGTTGTGCCTTTTAGTTCAGCAGTGCAATTGTGCTGTTGAGGTCAATGGCTGGGTAGGCTATAAATGTAGAAAGGCCAAGCAGATTGCCACAGGGTCCTGAAAGGAACCACCAGGCAAAATGGAGAACACGGGGGGATCAGCAGAGCATCTCACTGCTCCTCCTGGCCAGGGCAAGAGACACAACAGTCCTGTGCCAGAGGTAGAAAGGACAGCAGCAGAAGAAACAGAAAGGAAGGTGGAGTCAGAAATTCACGCTGGGCAAAAGCTCTTTCTTCTTGGGAGGGATCTTGAGGGGAAGCACAGGAAAGCAGCCTGCGGGTGAGCTCCGCCCCAACCGGCAGTGCTCCTTTGGGCCCCTGAAGGCTCAGGAGGCAGCATTGCTGCCAAGGCAGGTGAAGGCAGAAGGTGAGCAAGAAAGTCATGTCCGGGTCCTGCGGGCTGTGCTCCTGGATCTACTGCTGCACAGGCACATTATAGCAGCGTCTCGGGAAAGAGTTCTGTAAAGTGAGCAAGCCTGGCCATGACAAACAGTCCTCTCTTTGCCCCATGAACTCCCCCAGCAGGCACCACCTGAGAGAAGGACACCCAGAGCTGCAACACATCAACGGTTGCTCCAGATCACTCACTACAACTGTGACCTTCCCTTCTGCAACATACTTGTCCATCACACCCAGCCCAGATCCAGCCCTGGTCTGCCCTGCCAAACACTGGAGCAGGCTCAGTGTCACAAAGCCCAGAGTAAACTCAGGTCTGTGCTGAACTCCGAGGCACCTCCCATTCCCATCCTTTAACAGGAGATGACGAATCCCCAGTCAGGGTGAAGAGTCATCCCACTGCTACAATTGCCTCCTCCAGCCTTACCTGCGGGGATCGTGTACTTCCACAGCAAATTTCTTTTCACGGAAATAAAGATTTTCCAGCTGTTTCCATTGAAATAGCTAGAAGAATTGGGAGAGAGAAGCACAACACTGTCACTACAAGAATCATCAGTTTTCTCCCCCCAAGGTTATATAATTTCAGCAAATTACAATTCCTGTGTATTGTGAGCTATGACATGGACTCAGTAATAACAGTAATAACATCAATTAAAATAAGCATATAAATATAAATACACAGGATACCCCTCAAGTAATTCCACACTCTTACAGACAATGTATTGCAGATAAAGGATTTTGCCTGTGACAACATCTGTTTCCATACAGAGCACATTCAATTTCATTGCTCTGTTCACAGAGACCTTGGTAGGGCAGTTAAAGTCCTTTTCTCTCCGATTAAAAGCAAAAAAATAACAAAACAAAGTAATTGTATAGACACCTATGGTCTCTTTCCTCAGCTAGAACATCCCCAGGGAATGGCAGCAGCTTGAGGCAAAACAAGATCTTTCTCTTCTGATGAGAGATTCAGTATAACATTTTGGAGCAGGGGTACAACACGTAAAATGAAAGAGCAGCTACAGGAAGAAGCCATCCCACAATGCATACTTCTGCGAGGAACCCACGGATTTCCTGCAAAGTGCCAGCTGGAGGGACAGATAAAAGTCAACCAGAGCTTGGCAGCTGCACCCATAGCATCAGTAATACATATGAACCCACTGTCCTCCTGCCCCAGCATTAGCTACCCTCTGGAGATGATCCATCAAGGGATTGTGTCTTCTCAGCCTCGCAGTGGCTGAGCTCTTTCCCAGCCCTCAGTGCAGCTTTCTACAGCACCACCTCCTGTACCTCTCTAGCAGTGCCAAGGTGCACACATGGAGACCCGTACAGGTGCCCCCACAGACATCACCTGAAGATGCTGGGGTGCACAACTGCAGCAGCAGATGCTGTAGTTTACAGTCAGCTACTTTCCAGAGCCACAGCCCACACAGAGGTACGTGAAGCACTGCCACCCAGGCTGGGAGGGCAGGGCCAGCATTAAGTGGGAGACATCAGCTTGCAACATCAGTGATCCAGTAGACGCATCTCGGCCATTACATTGATGGCCTCCTTCCCCATGGGAGATTTTCAGAAGCCTTCAAGGTGCAGCCACCACACCTGAAGTCCCTAGGACACACAACATTTCCGTTGGCCTCAGCCAAAATGCAACACACTGCGCTCTGACTATAGAAGAGCTTAAAAGTTTTGTAAAATGCATGCTGCATTTGGAACGTTCGTAACACAGATTGTAAATGAAACATAAAGGACCTGGTTTAGTGGTGAACTTGGCAGTGTTAGGCTAAGGGTTTGCCTTGAAGAGCTGAAAGATCTTTTCCAATTTAAAAAATTCTGTGACTTTATAACCCAGTGCATGCATTTGTGGGGAAAACGGGCTTTTTCGGTGAACTTTCCCTGTGTTTAAAGCTTTCCTTTCTAGTATTACAATTTATTATTAGATTCTGTTATATGAAAAATGGCAGCAAGGGGAAATGTCATTTACTTGAAATAAATAATTTTTAGATCATCACGGAATTTTTACTCTGTTGCTTAAGTAAGTTTATCTTTGTATTAAAGGCACCCTGTCCGATCACACTGCCTTCAGAAGTGCTCTCTATAACTTGGCGTTGAACTTTTATATAAATACATTAAAGACAAAAATGACAAAGCAAGCAGCTCACACGGTAAGTCAGGATGTTGAGCAACAGCACCCACGGGTGTTCCAGCAGGAAGGGATCCCCAGCCCAAGCCTGGCAGCTCGTCCGCCTCCCTTCCCACACAGCGCTCCCTTCCCCGCACTCACCTCCCTACAGCACCGGCCCCTTCTCCCCGCCGCCGCCGGCCACTCCGCAAAGCATCAAGGGGGACATGAGGAGAGCAGAGGAAGAGGCTGCAGCCCGTTGTGCCGCTCTGCTTTCCACGGCTTCGCCTCCCACTGCTGACACACGCCTGACATCACCAGCTCTCCCGCCAGCAACGCCTCCCTGACCCACCCTTTCCATCAGACCAAGGCAAAACCGAACCGAGGAGAGAAGGGGGTTTCTACCGAGGGGCTTCACCCCCTCAGAGCGCCCCAAGGCCTGGTGGGGGGCTCAGGTGGAAGCAGGTGTGGCAAGGGGGGGCTGCAGCAGGCAGCCCATGCCTCACCGTGGCCGAGTCCCAGCCCTGTTGGCATTGACTCATGCCCGAGAGGCAACAGGTTCCACCAGAAGCATTGCGCCCCGCTCCCACGCTCATAAAAATGATGGGCGTGCTTCAAACATGACCTCTGGAAAAAAAACTGCCTTGCTGCCTCTTATCGGTTGCAGGTGATGACTCTCCATACCCTTTATCACTTCCTCTTGGTTTTTCCCCTCCGGATGCACTTGGCATTCCCGAGGGCTGCGGGAGATAGGGTCACCTGTCCTGGGGGTGAAGAGATTCACATTTGAAAAAGGACAAAATGCAGCTGCCCCACCAGCTTAAGAAGCCTCCTGTCCAGGCAGAGGGTCACAGCAGCGCTCCAAGGGTCAGGGATGGACCCTTCCATGAGGAGCTGCCTGTGTGCCAGCCCCAGGTGACCATCCCTCACCATCTGCGGTGCCAAGAACCAAAAACAATCCCTTGCATTTGTAAGTAAACCTGCGTGGAACTGCCTCAGGATGTGGGCAGAGCTTTGCCCCATTTCCTCCCCACCCCGCGAGATCCAACCCAACCCAAAAAGGAGCTGACAGCGCCCGAAGCATTTGCAGCTGGTACAACCAGCACAAAGATATTTGCTTCCTTGCCCAAAGACATGCAGGGCTGGGACAACTCCAGTTCCCTCCTCTGCTGCTTCAGTGCAGATGAGATGGGGAAGCAGTGCTTGAAATTCTGCACACAGGACACATTATTTGCACTTAGCAATTGAAAAGTGCCCTGTCCTTAAGTTGTCTCACTTCAAAACAATATAAGCTCTCAACTCCACGGACAAACCCTCCTGCAGTCAGGTTCTTAAAGAAAAAAAAACAGGGATTATATGAGAAGCTTTAGCATAAGTAGCAGACTAATAACACAGGTGCACTTCAAAATAATGACAAATTAATGTTGTAACAAGTTTCTGCCTAATATGTCTGATTCACGAAGAGGAAGAAAAGGCCTCAATATAAAAAAAATACTTTAAAAAAAGTAAGAGAATAAACCAGAATAAACCAAAAAACATCAAACTCCTTCAAGTATTTTTTTCTAAATTGTGGTCAAAGGCAATACTCAGGAAACTGTCACTACTCTAGAGTTTTTCCTGCTCCTTTTAAATACTCTCAAACTCTGTAAAGACATGTTTCTAAATCATTGATAATTTCAATCTTACCTAAACTACAGACATATTAAAAGGCAAAGGAGTTGTAAAAAATAAATAAATCTGGAAATCAAACTGGTTTTTGAGGGCTGGAAGAACAATTAGGAATAATTAAAATGTTTTTGTGGAAGTTTTGCAATATATCTTCCCATTAACCAGATGATTAGGTCCACCTGAGCTAAGGAATGTTTCCTTCATAGCCTGCTCATCCATTTAGACTGCCAGATCCTTAAAGGCTCCTGAAAAATCCCACTGAGCACAGCAGCGGCTGCGTGTCCGACTCTATAAGCAGAACTCAGCCTGGTCAAGGTTTGTTTTCTGAGTCTTTTTGAAGAAGGTGGAGCTGCAAAGCTTGCTCATCGCACCTCATTAATCAGGCACCTCTGTGCACCAGCCAAAATTTTACCACCCAGCTGCTGCCTTTGTAAGCCCATGAGTTTCAGCTTCCTGCATTCCTACTGGGATTCTCTTCCAGATACTACAAAACACTGAACAAAAATATATCACCCTCCTAACCGTCCTTCCCATACAAAAGGAGTTGTAATTGCAGTCTAACGAGACACAAAGCAGATGCAGGCTGCTTAAATGAGACACCTTAATAAAAGAAGCAGCTGGTTTTTTTTACCTGGCTGATCTTGTATCTAATTTTGAATAAAATGCAAGTTTGTCTGGACCTGACAGCAGGAGCTCGCTGGCTCGGAAAAACGGCCCCATCAGGATGGCAGGTAGGAGCTAGCAGAGCCCCCACCTTGAGAGACACGTAAGAGAACTTCTCAGGGGCCCTTTGCTTTATATTCACATCAGCCTGATGCATTTTGTTTAAAAAATATTTTAAATTTTATTTTTTTGTTTCACAGGGGTGTGAAAATCTGGAGAGAAATTGACTCAGGGACTGCACAGCCAAGCACTGCTGCAAAAGCCCCAGCATAGCACATGCCAGGATTGCATCCAGGACGTTTCCAAGGTTGATGGCAAATTCTGACCAAGAGGTAAATTACCCAGATCTCTGAATTGTTACCCAAGGGAACAGCAGGTAAGGTTAGTGTGGAAGTGCAAACCGTGCTTCAACCTTCCCCTCAGGAAGCACTTTCAAAGCACCTCACGGTACATGTGGTGCCTGTAAGGAGGTTCAGCAACCAGCACACCCCAGGAACTGGCTGGGAACAGCAATCTCCAGACAAATCTGGCAATTCAGACCAAAGAAACAAAATATTTCTGCCCACAGGAATGCACCCCACCCCAATGAAGGAAATTACCACCCTGCTGGCAACACTGGAAAAAAGGGCTATGTTTCAGGCCCTCTGCTCCAGTTTGCTGCTTGGCATGCAACATTCAGCTGAAATCTTTGTTTTAAATTGCTGTGCCTGGCCAGGGAGGGAGGCATTCGAGGAGGGCAGGAGAGCCAAACTGTCCCACCTGCAGCAACATCTGAGAAGAGGAGGTAGACAGCTCCCACCTGTGCCAGCATAAATAGGCAGAGCTCACCTGCAGGCATCCTTCATCTCTTACATATTAAGCCATTCCTCTAAAAACCTCTTCTATCACATTTTTTTCTAATGCATTAGGTTCATCCTTGCCCAGTTCTCATTTGCATTAACAAAAATCAGATATCTCAGCACCAAACTGTCCCAAAACACATGTGTTTTGGGGCAGGTGACACTCGAGCAAGTTTCCACATATCTGGTAGGAACTGAATTTCTGAGCAGTCTCATAAATCTGTGTTTATTTTAAATAATTATGCAAGCTTAGTATCTTATATCTAAATCAATGGTTTCTACTCAGTAAGAAATAAACACTGTAGAAGAAACCTCTACCTAATTAGATCTGCCTGCTGAGAAGCCTGTCTGAATGCCGTTGTGATTTGAACCGTTCAGCAAAGCAGGACAGCAAATTTACATTAAGTTAAAGTTCTGCAAGTGAAAACTTTCAGCATCAGGCTTTAGTATATGCTGAATCAAAAGAAAAATATCATAAGTATTACCCATTTCAAAACTAATATAGTCTAACAAAAACATCTGAACATAATGTATTCAAGACAACCAGCATTAGAATCAAAATTCTTGTAGATTTGAAACAATACCATAGCAAGATTAGTTCTTCTCTTCAGACTTAATAGTTCATTTATCACCAGGGAGTCACCCACAGAAACACAATGAAGTGGGAGAACAAGTCAAGAAGCCAGCAAGCTGCCTTCTCAAATTCCCATCCCTCAGAGGAACACCACGTATTGGCTGAATGCAGAATAAACTCAATTCATACCCTAATGCACACTCCATAAACAAGACAATGCATTGTTTATCTCACCAGTAAGAAGCATAGGAGTAGAGATAAAAGGGAGATCTATTCGGCTTTGAAACAGCATCTGAACTCCTGGGACCTGTTTTATGCTTTCCCTGATTGATTCAGAGGAGACTGGGGACAGGATCTTGGCATGCCACCCCAGAGCAAGCAGGAGGTATCTCTCAGTATTAGCTGCAGCTGAAGGGAGAATATGTTTGCCGAGCAGCAGGACTGCAAAGTTAATCCCAGGTCTGAGTTGAAATCTGAACAAACATTGCCAAAGCCAGTCTTTCCATGCCCTGTGAGACTTAAGGATTATAACCAACTAAGCCCAGTGAAACCTCCAGCCAGTGTGGAGTCACTGCTTTTATCTACAAAGAAAAAGACAACTTTCATAAATTACACAAAAAATGATTCTCCATTTTCAGTCTATCACAGCACTGGAGCCCAGTGCTCCCCCTTGACTCCCACCAAGCTTGCAGACCCAGGCAAGCAGTAAAGGATGGGCTCGCTTCACTAGGAACGGATCCCAAAGCAATACAAGCTTTCAGGAGTGACTTACAGCAACAAAACTTCTTTCTCCAAACCATCTCAGGTCAACCAGCAAAACATTAATTTCCGGACATAAACCTCCCGAGCCAGCCTTATGCAGACAGACACAGCAGGTTCTCCTGGCCCAGCCCTGAGTTACACACCATCCTCTCCAACAACACATGTTCCCCTCACAGATGATTGACGTTACGTGCTCAAGCATTGGCAAAGCTGGGTGGTACAGATCCAGAGGTTGCTTCATCCAGGTCTAGCACGCAAGTTGCTTCCTGTGAAGAGCTGTCAGCCTTGGACTTCACACAACAGTGTTGATCCAACAACAAAATCTTGGAATAAGCACTGTGATCCAAGGCTCATATTTAGGTCTCTTTGCCTAAAAACCTACTTGGATAAAGCCAAAAGATTTCACTTTTTGAGAAGGATGGTTATATTTGTTGGTATTTAATTGACACTACATTAATGGGTGCAATTAATTTTATATATATTATTATTATGGGGTTTAAAATTTTATTCTTAATACGAACGTGGCTCTTACCAGATGCCTGCAATGAACACACTAAACAAATGCAGCTACATCCAACATCAGCGATTTCCATGGCAGAAAAGACATGAGGAGCAGAATAAAACTCCTTGGTGTGAATTCAAATGGAGCACAGACATCAATTCCTGTTCAAAGCCTCTCACCTGAAACTCAGCAACTTTCCTTCAGTTGCTGGTATCAGAGAGTACACCTAGAGATCACCTGTATTTTCAAAATTAGGAAAGGTGAGCTTGGTCTTTATTAGAGCTGGACTCTGCCTTTCCCTTTTATTGAGTTAATCAGCTGCACATATATTTAAACACAACTAACTGGAGAAGTGGAGCACAGTGAGGATGCTCTTTCCCAGATGGCTACAGATAAACACAACAACACTTCTGATCCACAGTATAAACAGCAGGATAACACCAGCATATGGCAGTTGTGAGTTTGGCTCCATCCCGAGAAGCAAAGCAAGGAAATTTTGCTAAATCCAGCAAAACCAGCACCTCTGCTCCAAAACACAGGCATAGTTTACATGCCTACTCTCCTCTTGTCTGCTGCCTTGGAAAGGATTGTGCTTGCCGATTCCTCAGAGACTCAGACAAGCTATATACACTCTTTTCTCTCTGAAGTATACTCTGATATATTCATAAATATGAATAAACAACAATATTCTGCCTGCTGCATCACAGGCAGTAAGGCTGAAATGAACAGCAGTCCTAATATTTTAACTCCAAACCCAAGTCTGGATGTGAGTCTCTCTCTACACCCCGTGTGTGCATTCCCCCTCAAAAACAACCCAATTCCAATTAATTACATGGATCACATCAGAAGTACATTTTGTATTTCAAACCTCAAGACACCTTTTTTTATGAAGAAACTGCTTGCATATTAAGCCATGTGTTAAGAGTACTCATGACTCAGGACAAGGTGTGGCTTAAGTAATTTTTGTCCCCTCCTATTAACACCAGACACAAATCTGTAAGGATAATATGGCTATATCCATCCCCTCTTTTTCAATCAGCTTACTGGCATTAAACTTTCCCTCTGCATTTAAGGCTCCTCTCTTCCACCTTCCCTTTTAATCTCTGTCCTCTGTTGTATAATTATAACTACAGTCAAGCTGTCAACTATCATAATTCCTATTGTAACACTTCCAATGCAGAGGTGACTTTTGGTCTTCATTTTATTTTATTTTTCTCAAACACAATTCCTGCCAAGTTCAAAGGCAACACCTTGTAAATAACCATAGCAGGGTGTGACTTGGCATTTGGGCCCTGCTGACCTTAAAAAGTTTTCTTCATCTGCCTGGTTGATGTTGTAAATTGAAATCCCACAACATAAAAACTGCTTGGCGAAGCAATGCTTTTAGCCAGGCAGGCTACATTTTCTTGGACAGCTTTGCTGGCCACAGCTGGACAGTTTAGCTAGAGAGTGATCAGTGCTTGACCTGACTGGAAAAGTCTTGTAGGTGTTTCCAAAAAACAGAGGAGTGCTTGAGAGCAAGAAGTGCTCCTGTGCTCCTTGATGCTCTCCTTTGGCAACCAATGGCTGCATTGACTTGATTTTCCATGGTACCTCTTTTGTCACTGTCAATTGGAATAGGAGTTGTAAGAGAGATATGGGGCTAAGCCAAATGCTTTACTGAACAAAGCAAAGGCAGGACTTAAGAGTTCAATCTTGGACGCACAGGTACATAAATACACCAAAAGAAACCGAGTCATAACCTGCTCTGGAAAAAGAGAAGAACAAGTTGGGAGCTTTAAGGGGAATTAGTCTTAAAAGGAAATTTTGTTACACTGATTTTTTTGGCACAAATACACTAAACAGTATCATTTTGCAAATGTAAAATTCCCTGGCAGGAAGCACACACTTCATGCGAACTTCTGCCCAGATCACTCCCGGAGAAAGACAACAGCAAAACCCCAGGTCTCCATCTCCTCACGGTTTAGATGTTTGAATGAAGATAAGAACCAGAAAGAAACCACACACCCCTAGCCCAACAGCGTGGCTCCTCCATGTGCGGTCCTGGCTCTTCCCCCCAGCCAAAGGCGCTAAATAACTCTTTCAAGACTGTCAGGGTTCGGTCCCGTCACAGGGAGATGTATGTGGCTGCAGGACTGGGCGAGCTCCCAGCACATCGAGTGCCTGGGCTGCACGATGGGTTTCCAAGGCTGCTGGCAGCAGAGCCTGTTATGGCTTGCTGATGGGGGCTTTGAAGGAGCCAGCAATGCAATACGGGACCCTCTGCCCTCTTTAAACAACAAGGGAGGCTGTTGGCACAGTTCACAGGAGGCACATGGGGTAGCAGGGAAGTGGAAAAAGAGAACGACAGTATTTGGCATTTCATCTCAATTCCCCCTTACAATTCACTGCACCATGGAACACGCAGTTGCCTAAACAGGTCTGCAGTTTCACCCATTTCCCCATGACTTTCATGGATGTCACTGGATCCTTTTATCCCTTCACACACAAAAACACCTATGAAAGCCAAGTGAAAACACAGCTCAAGTACAAGGTCGTTAGTTTGGGACTTGCAAAAAACCAGTTGCTTCATGCTTCTGCAGTTATCCCTGGAGGCTGCCAAAATTCCTGTCCAGACTGTCGTGATGTCCTGAGACTACCAAACTCAAGATAACAGGCAAGCCAAAGCTTCCAAAGGGAGTTTCCACTTTACTGCCTCAGTGCCAGCAGAACTCTCCTTCTGCCTCCAACCCTTGGTCTCTTGCTCAGTAGTGTAATAAGCAACAGCCGAATTAAGTATATTTTGACATGCAATACCCCCCACCCCCCAAAAAAAAAATCAGATGCAAAAAACTTACTTTTCTGGGCTTAACTTTGTCTTGCAAGTCGTACTGGCCAATTCCTTTGTAACTTATTCCAAGCCACCAAGGGATTCCTTGTTTATCCTGAAAAATTGATGTCTACGTGAACAGAGAGCTACTTGAGAATTAAGCAGTTCCAAGACTAGAGCCCATTTTATTCTGTGACGACTACGAGTAGGTATGGAACAAGGACATTTTTTGCAAACAAATTGATGTGAAGTGGATTGCTGGGGTGAATGTAGAAACTTTCTCCCCTGCCTTCTCAGCCAGAGCCAAGAAACTACGTGGTGGTTGTGCAAAGTAGACAAAAAAGCGACAGTGCTGCTGACACAATGGGGTGTCACTCATTGCAGGAGTGGCTGTGAGGAGGGATGGAGATGGGACAGAAAAAACTGTGGCCAATGACTACATCCACTAAATTCAGGCATGGACAGCCGCAGGAAGAGAGAACAGCACAAAACATCAGCTTCTCAGATACCACAGTTATGGCCATGACTCAAAGTAAGGAGACATCATCTCTGCTGAGCTCTTCTGCACAAAACACTTTGGCCCAGGCTCTGCTCTACAAACAGGAATAAATGGTGTATTTCCATCACTCTCCAATAATATTTCTCAGCCTTTCCCCACTCCACATATGCACCCACTAATCACCTGCCATTTAGAACTAGTCTTTTCTACATTGTATTTTTTTCTAATCTTGACTAAAAATGTCTCTGGGGAAACTATTAACTGCTTTAGATCCAGAAGTGATATCCAGTTTAATTAAGCTGATATGTATTTAACTTCTGATAGGATCCTTTCTGTCTTCTGTAGCACAAAATGCTTTGCTGCTGTCTGATAATTGTTTTTAAAAAATATTGAAGGGGAAAAATTACAGAGGTTGAAAAATGGGGGGTTAAATTCTGACAGGAGAGTACTGAGTCAAACTACTCCTATAAGAATGCGATCACATGTAATAACTAAGCAATCATATTATCTATAGGCATTTACTAACCTTCACTCCATAGTAATGAACTCCATATGTTGGTAAAGCTTCTACCACTTTCATGTACCTGTAGACAGATTTATAGCGTATCAGATGATTTTCTCTGGAGGGAATAATATCTATTAACATATTTTTTTCACATATTCAAAGACATGTCATTTATCATCACCAAATTTTAAATGTCTTAATAACTGAAGGTCCATGTTTCAGAAAAAAAAAATAGCATCCTAGCTCAGGGAAAGATGTGATATTTTGGCCCAGCTAAAGTGAATGGAAAATTTCTCATACAACAAAACATTCAATCTCTTACAAGAAGGTCAAGAGAACTGAAAGTAAAAATTCTGAACATGTGAGCCTTTGGGAAATGTTGGTGGTAAAATCTGCCTATAATTGTTCCATTATGCTGCTCTGGTTACAACAGATAGGCTCCAAATGAAAGTGTTCATGCAATTGTACTCCTGCTTCATGCAGCAATTCAGACAACCACTGAACTGACATTTTTTACCCCTGTTCCTATAGAAAAAAGCCCCTGAATTATTGAGACAGAGTTACAGGCATCAAGGTACGTGAGAAAAACTACAGCTTGTCTACATTGTGTAACCCTGGTGATCACTTTCACCTTCTCGGTTTGTAACACATCCCACTGCTTTTGCCAGCAGGAAGTACAGCAATATTAATGGTAAATTAAAAATAAGATTCCACAGGCTCTGCATGCACCTTGGAAGACCATGTCCTTTTGAAAGCCAAAATTTGAACATTTCAACAAACATAAATTTGAGGTTTTTTACAGGACCTAAGGTAACACTCGCCCCCCCCTAAAGAGTTTGGTACGAAAACTAATTAATCACTAGCAGGGTATAAAGAAGAGTCTTCCAATAATGTAAGGTCCATATAATTTATTTTATATTTGAAATATCTGAATGAGGAAACACAACCTTAAGTGGCAGTCTGTGAAATCTGCAAGTTGGAATAATTTAACTTTGAAACTACTCCATTAAAAAAAAAATCTGACAGCTACAAATGGTAAAGTTCGCAAGCAATAATGACTAAACCAGCCTGTATTGTTACTTCACAACAAAAAAGAGGAGGGGAAAAAAATAAAAACATCATCTTCACAAATCAACAAGTGTCATACTCACTGAACAATGGCTTGTCCTCTGGTCAGACCTTTAATTTGTACATAATGCTCTATTACTCTGTCCTCACTGCAAAACAAACACAAACCTCAATTTAGAGGCTCAGTGACCTTTTTCATGTGTGACAGCATCTGTCAAAATTCAGACACCCGCTCAGCATGCAGAGAAGTGTCCCTCTGTACATTTCCCGCTCTGGTTTACATTCTGTTTCTTACTGATTTCTTTCCCACCCTTCATTAAGCAGCGTGGAGCTGCCTGGCTGATCCCCGCCATCGCATGCCGCGTTCCAGACTAATTAACGAATCGTTTCGGATCAGCCTGCTCTGCTGCAGACGCTGCTGCAGAATAATGGCACTAACGGTACGAATTCATTTTCACATTCTAAAAGACCAAAACTTCAAAGAACGGTTAATGCTTCATATGTAAGACAGAAGAATTTAAACCAGAAAAGTTTTCGTTCCAGTGTATTATTTCCCCTGACTTCTCATAGGTGAAATATATAGATTTGTCAGTGATGACTTTTTTGCATTTTTCCTGTCATATATTTCAACACTTTGTTCCAGTGAAAAGTGAAATGAAATATGCATTTAACTATCAGACACTTGAAATCAAAGAAAAACGCAGTAGTGTTCATTCTGAAAAAAAAAAATCATAAGCAGCTACTGGTATACTTGAAAATACATCACAAAAAAACGAAGCAAACGAGGGAGTCAAACCTGCACAAAGGGCATCAATTCCAAGGAAACAATATCATTGATTAATCTGAAATACTGGGTTCCTTCACAGCAGATTCAAAGCACAAAACTTGACCTGCCTTCTGTTTCCATCTTATTTTCTCCCCCATCCTGCTACAGGTAGTAGCTGGGTGGACACCTGGCAGCCAGCCAAGGTCAACCCACCACAGAGGCTCTGCTGTGTGACAGTTGAAGAGCAAGGTGCTCTTTGCAAACCCAGGCTTGGCTGGAGTTCAGATTTGGGCTCTTTCTAAGGCATAGCCCTCACATATTCTGACTGAGCAGTTTCCAATCCAGCAATTTAATTCGAGTGAACTTTGAATGAGGGATTTGCATCAGATCTCACATAATTTATAACCTTCTGAAAACTGGAAATGCTTGAACAGGAACAATTAACTCTGGGTCCTACATCATACAGGCTGAAAACTTTTAAAAGTTTGCAAAACTGTTTAAAAAGGGATCTTATCATTACTGTTCACAGCAATTATTTACATTTTAAAGTAAATATCTCACCAGTAAGCAAGTGACGGATGCTCCTGAAGTGTCTTGGTAGGAAAGACTGGCAGTGTTTTCAAATCTTTTCTGGTGTTTTCATCACTAAAACCAAAAATGTCAGAGAGTCACTGCTAGTGAATCATAGATACAAATATTAGAAGGAAGGGCTGTATTTGCTACCCACAAACATGGTGCAGTGGCCCATATCAGGCTGTCCTAGCAATGTAACTCTATAAGCCCTCTCACATGACAGTGATGTATATGGTGTCAAGCAGCCTCATGCTGTAACTCATTATACAGACACATGATTCTCAGGCCACTTTGGGAGAGGAGTATCGATATTTACTTTGCACACACTCACTGTACTTGCTAAGTGCAGAATGAGCCCTAAAACACCTGCAGAAGGAAAGCCTCTGCCCAAAAGCAAGGCCTGAAGTGCTAATTTTTTGTCTACCTTTAGCGAAAATCCTACCTCTAGAAAATATATTTCATGAAGCAGCATAGTATTTGTCAAATCTCAGCATTTAACACCGATCTAATTCAAAACAAAGGGTTTCACTTAAGAGTTTTCCTAGACTGCTCATTCTACAGAAGTTCAAATATTTTGGACTCCCAAGCCTAGTCTGGAATGAAATAAAGAGGGCCGAAAAATGTATATGCAATTTGTCACACACAACCCCAGCAGAATACTTAAAAACCAATTTACAGACATCAGTAAAATAGTTAATATTTTCTCCTTGTATGCTCCACTAATTAATCAGCTGAAACTCGCACGCCTCATTTCTGCAGGATTTCTGCGTGCAACCAACAAGCACGAACATGACTATTCTATGTAAGGAATGCACCAGTCACATCTACCAGCATCTGCACTGACTTCTGCATCCAGACTTTCCTTGAAGGTGTCTTCCTGCTCATGACCTCTGTTTTCATCATCTTTTACTGTTAGAAATTTCCCCTGAGCTGCGTTCCCCCCCTTCCCTCAAAATCAGCACCCTGTGCATCTGCAGAGTGGACCAGACCACAGAAATCTGCTCTGTGGACACTGCGGATCAACGCCTTGCAGAGAGAGGAGGAGACAAACCCTTGCCATGTTTCCATCTCACGCAGCTGATGTCACATGGAAGGAGCAGTAAATTAAAGCTTTTTGTTCTTTGGCAAGCACAGGCTAATCGCTCTGCAAGCCTCTTCCCCAGCCCTGACAATGTGCCTCAACCCTGACTAAGAGGGACCACCTCTAGGGATAGGAAACAGTTCAATCAACAGCCTGTTTATTCTTCAGTGTCTTTGATGAAGTTGCCAAGAAGGGGGTCAATTAGCGCTGAGGAGCCGTTGCTGCCGAGCTTTGCCAAGTCGGTGCTCTTCTGCCAGGAATATGCACTTTTCTTTGCAAGCTGGCCAGCACCCAAGTGCCACAAACGGGGACAGCTGGGTAGAAAATCAGGATCTCTCCTCTCAACTCTCAAATATGGTCAATGCTCACAAAAGCTGAGGGGGTTTTATTCACCCCTTAAAAGCCCCTTTTGATTGGATCAAAAGGCTGCAGGACATCTTGGCTTGCAGTGAGAAGGCAGATTACCAGGGGTTTGTAGGGACACATGAAAATGCAGAGTGAGCACATCCTCCTGAGGCCTCAGAAAGGAGAGCAAAAACAAACCCAAAAACCCCTAAATAAAAAATCCCAGCCCTGAGCAACCTGGTTTGATCTCACAGCTGACTTCTCTCAGAGCAGGAGGTTTGGCCAGACGACCTCCTGAGGTCCCTTTCAACTATAAATTATAGACTCATAGGATAAATTTATTATTAAAATGAAAATTTCTTCCTATTTTTAAGCTTGATTCATAACTGCAAGGGCTGCTGCACAGTCAGGGTTGACCAGAAGATGCAGTGAGGTTGAGAGGTTTTGGAAGGAAGCAGTAACAAAATAGCTCATTTTTACCAAACAAAAGGACAGTTCCTCTAAATATAGATACTCAACCCACAATATTCACAATCAGAAGTATCATGGTTGCTCTATAAACCCCTATTTAAAAACCTTGTTGCCAGTGAACAACGAAACGCCCAAGAGAGGGGCTGAATCCTTAAGGATGGCTGATACCAGGAGGCGAGAGCTGAGCTTCGACAGATGCAGCCCTCTCCCTCTTGCCAAGCAGAGGGGACAGGTGACCCCTCAGATGTCAACACCACAGTCAGGTGGAGGGGTCCCAAGCTCTCCTTTGGCAACCATTATGGGGCCAGGAGCCTCCCCATCACTGAGACACTGAAGAAATGCCATGAAGCCTAACAGCAGCATCCTAGCATGTTCTGAAACGCCACCTGCCTCCAGCAGGGCTCCTCCCTTCCCATTTTGTTGTTGGGCCTCTCACCTCTGGACCTGGTTGAGCAGGTACTTACTTTATCCCCACTAAATGCCAGAACGAGTACATTAGTTAAGCTTGAGTGCTGAGTAGCAGCTCATCAATATGGAAATGTCTACCACTGAGTTTAAATCAAACACCAGCCAGCCAGCACACCCACTGCCCCAACAAGGTTTGTGGGCTCTAAGCTGGGACATATAGTTACCAAAGGGGTAGAATCGTGTCTGGGCCACGACAGGGCACATTCCTCCAGTGCTGACCCAGAACCATGGGCTCTGGGGCAGTTCATTAGCAGACTGATTCCATAGAACTGAGATGACTTACAGTGTTCTGCCAACCTACACACCCATCTAACTTCCTGCAATATCAAAGAATACAGTTCTTTGACGAGGCAAGATTGGCCCTTGGAGCTTAACTTCCTTAAGGGATCCAACCTTATAACCTGGGGTTCGGACACACCATACCATCCATCTGCAGTTGGAGAGAATCTATCTAAATGGACTTACAAGGCCTGAAAGTCTCCGAGAAGCCACAGAAGGATATATTTTTTCCTACATAATTGTACAATAAAGCATGAAACAATCCTAGAAAAATATAAAAGACCTGGGAGAAACAAGGCACAGCTCCTTGCATACTCTGTGCCTTCAGACAGTGTAGGCTGGCACAGAGCAGCCCAGATCTGCTGACTGCAGGCCTGAGGATTAGCATTTGGGATGATTCACGGCTTCAGGGATAATAAAAGCGTCAAATGGTCCTCCCCCTCCTTCCACAGAGTTCATTATCACTTCATCTGCACTAAGGAGCCCAAGCACATCTCCCCTTGACCTTCAGGATCACTTTCCCAAGCCCTCTGAGACCCAGTCATTCCCCACATGTGACAACTCCAGATAGTAGGAGCGACTGTTTGAATTATTACCTGTTCCTGTCTGGTTTCACAACCACCACAAGACTATACAGAAATCACAGGGCAGACAGCCCTGGCTCCAGATGTCCAGCCGTCTAGGTATCTACCAGCCAAACACACCAGTGCTGTATCTGGCACGTCAATGGTTGGTTCTTGTCAGGGCAGGAGGCCCATTTGCCTCTCCTCTCTGACCTCTGCTACAGAGGAGGCTTCTTGACTGCTGGTTCCTGGCAAAATTTCAATATCTAAACTTGAACCGCCCAGAGTCAATACAACAGAACATTTTTGGCAAAAGGTATGTTTATTCCCTTGGAGGAAAGTATAGGAAACTCATCTGAAGTATTTTTCTACTATGGAGAAGAATTAAAGAAACCCAGCAGACGTCCATCTGCTTTCCTTCCCATTCCACCCTCTAAATGAGTTTTCTCTCCGGCAAATATTGAGCAGACCTTGAACTGATCTGAAAATCTACATCAGATCCTCCTCACACTGAATCTCAGCTTGCATTCTTGATACTGGCCACATTTAATTTTCTGTCCCAAAGTGAACAAACACTGGGCAAGATGCTTTCCCTAGCAGCATGCCCTGCTCATCAGTGCCAGCTCCATGGAGATGGAAGGGTGTCTTCAAAATAATCAATAGCAACATTTAATAAATGTATCATACTACAAACAGACATTCCCACACTCATGCTACTATCTCTAGCAGCAAACCAGGACCAATCCCACATGCTTCCTATAACCCGCTGACATTTCAGTGAAATTTTAGGCATCTTGCTAAAACCCCACCAGAAATCTGTGGTGGAACCAAACCAGACTATCATGGCACACTCTGGCACATTACTGAAAATATTAAAAGAGATGTATATTTATGTTCCCAGAAAATGCATCTTCACAGCTTGTAATACAACATTCCCTGCTAGGCAAAGATTTACACAACTGTGCTAATTAGGACCATTTGTCAATGGCTGCCCAAGTTTTTCCCTGTGCCCACTGTTAAAATCTCCTTATGCCTGTTGCTAATGCAGGTAAAAGCTTAGATGTAATAAGATGTTGTTAGTGAGATTAACATAAAATGTGAAGAGCAACAGACACACCCAGAGCAGCAAAAGTAATATATAAAAGCTTATCAGCCCATATCACCTTTGAAAATATTAAGAGCTTGATAGGGATAGGACTTCAAACAACTTTTAACTGACTAAAGCGATGGTAGGTATGTCTACCTGTGCCGAATCGCGTTGATAAACTCCTGCCTTATATAAAGTGTTATCAGTGGGGTAAGTTCATTGTAGAGAGATTTTCCTCTATTTTCAAAGCCTTTTGACTTCACATAAACACTTACTTTTCTGTTGCTATAGGGTCACTAGAATAAGCCACTCCTGGGTCTTTCGGAATATCACTATCTTATACTTGGTTAATTCTTGCAATGAATTTTAGGCACGCTGCAGGTAGAATTTAGAGTGGCCTTGCTTTCACAAAATGACAACCAACCTCTCAAGTTAACCTGAAAGATATTTCAAGCACACTTGGAATCAGCAGACATTTCCGACAATTGCATGTGACGTACAGGGAAATGTGGAGCTTCATGGCTAAAGGAAGACAGAAACTTAACCTGCGCCATGAAGATGCTTCAAAACCTTCCCACTGGGAATTTTCTTCTCATTCTGTTCAAGATATTTAGAGCTAGCAAAATAAATAGAAACAATACACAATTTGATACTTAAAAGCTGACAACCCAAGTTTTCAGGGGGCTGGTCATGTTACTCAGATGTTGTTAGTAATGGTCTGGCTTCTCAACTACTGAAGCAATGCCATAATAGTACAAGAACACCCATGTTGCTGCCCACCTCAGCCTGGTTCTAAGGTGACTTTAGAAAGTGACCAGACCTAGAGTAGCATCACCAAGGTCTCCAAAACACTCCACTCCAATACATTCACAGATGAGAACCGGCAACATGGACCATCACACTGCAGCTGGACTGTTACAGCAACAGGTGCCTTTTCTGTAGGCTTTTGCTTTGTTTTAAAATAAATGGAAGGGCAGAGCATGACAACCTCACACTCCTGTGGTGGTTCATCTGCTTTTCAAGGTACCACAAGAAACAGCTGTGAGAAGGAAGCAAGGCAACGGAGGAGAAAAAATAAGCAGGGTTAAAAGTGCAAGAGAAAAAAGGGGAGGTGGGAGGAGGAAGACAGAGCAGGGAAGGTATGGGGAGAGTCGATGGATTTATCCGCTTTCGAGTATGTCAGAACAGCAGGATCTTGGCAGGATTTTGAAATGTGCTCTCTGACAAATCCTCTTTTGTGACAAATGCCAGACGTTTCCCATCACTTCCCAACCTTTCAGTTTATGGTCTGCTGGCACACTCAAGAAAGTTATTTTGCTATTGAAGGAAGACCAGAATCCGGAAAAGCCATGAACAAGGGGCTCCCATTGGCACAGGACAGGCAGAGCAGAACCTGAACCCCCACAGTCAGTGGGGAGCTTTGCCTAGGGCAGGGCTACAAAGGCTGCCACTTGAATTCCAGATAGGAACCGCCTGGTCAGAAAGGTATTTGAAGGAGCATTTCTAAGAGCCTTCTAAAAATGCTGTACGTGGAAAAGAACATGAGAAGCAGCATAGATGGCTTTTTCAACACCAGGCTTTGTTGTACATTTACACTGTGGCCATGGGTTCCCATACTGTGCTGCAACACTAGCTTTCAGTTCACAACTCCTGAGCGACTTGCCCAAAACACAAAGCATGGCTGGGCCTGGGCTGTTCTCCTCCATGCTTAGCACAGCCTGGGCCACAGCCTTGGACCTCTGCGCCTGACCTCCAGCTCCAGCCCTGCTCTTTTCAGCCAATATCTCTGCTTCCTGATCCCTGCTTGACTCTCTGAAGGAGTGGCAGCGGTGCCCATTGATCTCACAGGGGTTTGGTGACCCTACTCATTGGCTTTTGGAAGATGGATCAACAACACCACAGAAAAAGTAGCATTTCTCATATCAGCTATATGCACGCACCACTCTATCCAATGACATGAAGACTAGACAAATGAGGGCATGAGCTACTCCCAGAGCCACCTTGGCAGTTGAGGCACCATTCATATTTCCATTTTGCAGACAAAGACCAGGATGCTGAGGAAGTTCTCCATCACTGGAGAAAATCTGCAACCTGAACCGGCCCAAAATTCCCAGTTGTTCTTTTACAGCTCCTGGTTTGAAATGTGAATATTCAAAAGACAAAACCCTTTGGCCCTGGACTAACACACCTATCACTACTGATGGCTCACAGTCCCACGATCTGGCACAGTATATCCACATTTGCAGAGCTGCTCAGCCTGGCTGACAGCACGTGTAAGCAGTGCTTCTCTATCAGCTCAGACGGGAAGCAGAACACTTCTGCTTTACCTTGGGATTTACTGCAGACCAAAAGATGACTATTCACAGTAGCTACAACGCTTGAAGGATCCCAAACCCTTCCTCACAACAACAGACTGTTATTTCTAACATTCATGCTTTCTTCCTGTTCACACAAAAGTCAGATTAGCCATATTAGTTGTGAGTTTTTAGCATGTCTGAGAACTGCAGCAAAGTTTAAAGCTTGTTTTCACAGCCCTGCATGCTGATACAGAGATACACGGAACCACAAGAAAAATAAAGTATCCAAATAATGATAAAGACCTGACAAATCTGCAACAGCAAAAAAGCTGAGGCTGAAAAGCTGTCGTACCACTTCCTCAAAGCACAGAATACACCCCGTGTGACAAATCACAACCATCACAGGAAGGAAAAGCAAGGAAGATTTATTTGTGCTTTTTTAAAGTGAGGATGTTGTTCAGAGTCAGACTAGAGCCCAAACTCCTGCTCGCAGCTGATGGCCCAAGACTGGAAAACCTCTTTGTAGACCTGACAAAGTTTCCCAGATACTCAATAGACAGGAAGTGAATGCATTGTAATGCAAAAGCTATGACATTTAATTTTACAACAGGAAAAGACAATGTGATTTTGAGTTGAACCTGTACTTGAGAGAATTTACAGGGACAAGGGGGAGAGTATGTCTTACCTAAGGCTGTGGATGCCGTGATGCTACTCCAAGCCTAACAGCTGTGACAGCAACGTGTCTCCGACTTGTGCCCTGAACAGGAGATGACTTGGGGTATGATGAATTTTGTGGCACCATGCTTGTCTTGTGTCTCATCTGCTTTGGATGCAGAGCACACATGAAAGCCCTCCCTAGATGGCTGGGTTGTATGCACTATAGAACTGCCTCTCTGAGTTAAAAGTGCCTTTAAGGAAAAGAAAAACAAAGAAAAGAAAGGACTGTGGAAGGACACTTAAAGAGGAAAAAGCACAGCAACCCCTTTGCTGTTTCTTAGGTATCTGTACAAACATCATGCCTCTGAAATCTAAAAATGTGTGTTCTTTACCAAACTGCCATAATTATGTGGAAATTTTAAAAGTTACATTGTCATATGCAAGTAGTAAATTCTATGAGATCAGATTATTAAATAACAGGAAACACCCTTCTTCAACTGTTTCTTTTTACTCATTTCATCCACAGTGTTTCCACCTAATTCATCCTAATTAATCTCCTGCATAATGATCATTCTATGTGATTTCCTTGAGAGCCCTTACAGAACTGCTTTAAAATAGGAAATGGTAAAAAATGTTAACATGACACCTCTGTACAGACTATGTACACTTTGATCTGCTCTGAACTGTATGATTCTACAAGTAGCACCAGCAGAAACAACTCCCTTTCAGAAAACTAGAGTCTTAACTACATATTTTTTTTGTAATTGCAGCTGGTTTACACTGTCAACTTCCACTTTTTATTGAAAAATAAAACACTAGGAAAGAATAACATCTTCCTCTCAAAACTGCTGCCTAAGTGCTTAGAGAGATGGAGATTAGGGGCTCCCTGCCCAGCTTTCCACTGTGTGCTGCCTTCCCTCAGCTGCCTGTTCCACGTGGTACACAGGGGTGCAGGACCCCGAAAATGAACTGCAGTGACCCATCAACAAAAAACAGAGACTTGCACCCTGCTGTAGAAAGATTGCTGTGGTTTTCAGTCACCTTTTCTATGAAGAGGGCATACAATTCAATGAAGCAAAGAGCTCATTGGGGAAGTGGGTATCCAATACTTGTAAAGAAGGGGAATCATTATCATTATACGAAATAAATTTCAAACATGGCTTTCCCTTCTCTTGCTTGTTTACTACCTCAGTTCACCAGATGTCCCAAATAAAGTGAAATAAATAATCAACCCCCCTCAGCAAACAGGCTCTAAGTTAATATATCTTTGCTCTTCTTGTTTCAAATTAGTTCTTCATTGCAAGAGAGCGAGCTCAGGAAAGCACACAGCTGGGCTTGACTGAGACAGAGTTAATGGTTCACGAGCAAGTGCCTGGCAAAGTATTTAAAGAAAAAGTGTGCAGAGTTGCAGCTGAAAGGCAAAATACACAATGACTCACTGGGCAAACAAGGAGCAGAAGCACAGCGCCAGAGCAGAGCACTGATTTACAGAGAGGCAGGCACAGCCCACAGGGAGCAGTGGGTCACGCCGGAGAAAGCCTCGATAAATATCAGCACATTTAAGAAGTGCACTTGCCTGGAAAAGAAAATCCAAAACTAAACCACAGTGCTGCCTACGACAGGCACCAGATGGATGCCTTGGGAGTGAATCTTCATGGTGATCCACCAGCCCTTTTGTGCCACCCACTGAAACACGTGGAATGAATCCCTCACAGACTGAAAAAGGCAACTAGATTGTCCTCAAGTCTTTGGCCTCTGCATGAGTAGTGCACATGTTCCATTCGTAATATCTCCAATCCCAACAGCCCTGGAAAAGAGATTCCAGTGAACAGTTCACAACAGGCTTCCTTCCTCAACAGCACAGCCTAAGAGAAGCAGGCCAGTGGAGCAAAAACCATTTGTGCCGGGCATCTGACAGCCATGCTGTACCCACTTCAGGGCTTTCTTTAGGTTAGCCCTAGCCCAGCACCACAGCCTAAGCACCCGTGAGGTGGGCTCCATTCACACCACATAGACCCACCTTGAGCTCTCTGAGACCTCTCCAGGATGTAAACTTGAGAGAGGGGAGCAGGACCAACTGGGAGATTTGATCCAAATTTGTGTCCCTTCTCCAGCCCCAGTCCTGGGCATGGCCACACCTGGAGTTTTGGTCATATGGTGAGATTTCCAAAAACAGGCTGGACAAGCTGCCTCAAACAAATCTCAGGTGTGTCCTGTTTCTGAAGCTACCTTAATCTTGGGGTAAGCCCTACAGTGAACAGGTGTTTTGCTATCAGACAATTATGAACTTCTTTCAAGCAGCTATTTTCTAGCACTGCCCACATTATCATTTCCACATTCTTCTCTAACAAGAAATTTCCCAGTTTGTCTGGCAAAACAGTCATCTTTCCCAAACACTAACCAAAAATCTAACAGTAAGCAATCACTCTTAATTAGGAGCAAATTGTTAATACCAGTTTTCTGCACCTAGACTAAGCACTTGATTTTTTCCCCTTAGTAAAGTTTTTAAATTCAGGAGTGTCTGAACCAATTACTCCATAGCCACAGTTCGCAGGACTATCTTTCACACAAACCTTTTCCTTTTACAAACTGCATTTATCACCCATGTAATGATAAACCCCGGTGCCTTGCACATGTCAGCTATCAGGAATTCATTATTTAGTCTGTGTTATGTTATACCAGTCGCGAGTTATCTCTGCAGCCCACAGGCCAGAATCAAAATCGAATGCGTCAGCTATTTAAAGAAAATGGAAGCCCTCCTCCAGCAATTTAATTAACTTTCAGGGAGCACGGCTGGATTTCAGTCCTGGAAGTGTTACTAGGGAAAATATGATCCAAGATTATCAGTCAGAAAATAAACTTTTTTCAGAAGGTTACTTTTCTTATATAGTCCCTGTAGCTAATCTGATTTTAATAAATCTTTTTCTAATACTAAAAGGACAGCATTTAGGACTGCCACAGTCTTCATCTCAGTTATAATCTGTCTCCTTCATCAAGCTACAAAGAAAAATATACTATTGTACAACTTCTCTGAGGGCAGATAATTAATCTGTAAACTAAAAACAGCTAAATCCTTTATTTCCCAAGGAGACAAGATTTTATGTTGCATATTTATATGATGAATAAATACCAGACCGATCTATTATTTTGCTTTCCTACCAAGACATTAGGTTTAAGATTTAAATACAATTCTTAAAATAAATATGCCATTTTTTTCAAAAAAAAAAAAAGAACCACACCAGAAGCTGCAACTTGAATCCAAGTTTGTTTAAATCCTTGTATAGGGCTTAAAATCCTAGATTTTGTAAAGCCAGGGATGATGCTTTTTTTTTTTGTTCTTGCATTTGCCAATATGAGACTGGATGAGTGCAATTAACTAGTGCAGAGTTTCAAAAGTACTATTAATGAGTAATACTTTGATTGAGGTTCTTATTACAGGAGCTGGCGAGAACTGATGGGAATTCAATTTAAACAGAGAAGCAGTCAACTGGAAGCCACACAGGAACTGTGAAAAGCGAACATGAGCTGAGCATTACATCCCTCCTTCTCAAGCAAAACATGCCCAGCTATTGCACAGGAAGGCAGAGGGCCAGGGATCTGTGACATCTCAGACTTCCTGGGTACATCACAGGTGCAGGACTCTTGGGAGGAACCGCTCTGCCCATGGCAGTCCAACACTGTCCCGTGTAAGTGGGAGAGGAAAATGGCCCACTGAGCATCCCTACAGCATGCTCTTCATCACACACACACGGGGTAATATCTTGGCTGGAATCACCAGTTTGGGAAATGGGAAAACGAACTGGATGTGCAGTGTGCTACACAGATCATGGAGCACTCTGATCTTTGTTAATCATTCGTCCTGCAGCCCACAGTCATTTTAAACTGCCTTGTAGAAACCAGAGCTATCCAAAACCGGCACACATGCAAGGGATTTGCTGTGGGTGAAATTCTGAAGCATGTACTTAGGTTTTATCAAGATGCCTTAAAAGCCAGGGTCCTCTTAAAGTGGGACTTGTGTGGTTTATCTTACATAAAGTCACTTACTGAATGATAAGGCACATACCCTAGTCCTAACAGCCCAGCCCTGGGGGCATATTGCAAACCACCTGCAAGGGCCAAACCCCCAAAATCGTGATACTTTCATCCTGTCAGTGCTACCAGACTGCACAGTCCCTCCAGAGTGACCTTTATGGTGGAGAAATCAAAATTTTTACTTTCCCCAAGTGCCTGCACGTCAGGTTCGCTCCCTGAAAATAAACAGATTTCAAAAGAATGTGCTCACCCACTCAGCACGGGGTAAGGGAGGGCGTTTCTCGGGAGATTGCTGTTCTTTGCCATCAAGACGTTATCTCAGAATGAGCAGTGGATTGGGAAAGGAGTTAGTGCAGGAGTTCGAAGCGTTTGGATCCTGGTACCGCTCTGCTTGTTCCCAGCTGGTCAGTGGGAATGCTGCACAGTGACCCCACTGTGGGGCGTGTCCCCATGGAAAAACTCCCTATGGGATGCGTGCAAGAGCAGCTGGGCAGGATCACCAGTGTTGTCTGGACTGGCCCATTTTTCACTTCCATAAAGCTAATCTCTAGGACTTCAGGCAATTCCTGCATTTACCTGTGTACATTCAGCATTAATCCTTTATAAAAAAAAAATGAACCCATGTGTTCTCACGTACACATAAATGGTGCAAGAGTCACATTCCAGAAAGTGATTCAAAGTGGAATTGCCAAACGAGAGCGAAGGTTGAACACACCAAACCCAAGACACCGCAAACAGAGGCAACCGCACTGCCCAAAGAGCACCGCTGCAAGGATGTGTCTTTGTATCACAGGCGAGTTCGGCAGGGGAGACCAGTCCCGTAGTATCGTTGTTAAGATACCCTGGTAATTAAGCTAGTGCTTTATCACCCACTTGTGATATGTAAACTAAAATTCCTTCACTACTGGTGTGCTCACTGGGCCTGGGACAGCTGGGCACGCTCATTTGCTGTGGAGGCATAACATATGTTTTGTTTAACAGAGGAAAAAATTGCCGCAGCTATTTTCATACAACTGTTAGGGAAAGAGCTGCACTTGAAAATTACTCTTGTAGAGAGTATTCTTCCTTCCAATTTTCTTTAAATACTTTTGAAGGTAACCACGGGCAATCCACTCCTCGCAACGTGTCCACAGAGGCACAAAAAATAACCACAGACGCAGTTCTTGGGCATGTGAAGCAATAGTTCCAAATCTATTTACAGCAAATGATAAGGAATCAGTGTTAAACTACAGAAGGGAGGCTTTCACCAAAGGCAATTTTTTAACCTTAACCCCTTTTCTTGAGAATAAAGAGCATGTGCCACCAGTTGCTACGGCTTAACAAGTTATTTCTTGTCAAGTGAACAGCGGTTCTCTGGTTATCTGTACCTAAACTGAGTTAAGCTTTGGGTGTTGCTGTGAGATCTGGCAAGATGAGCAGTTTTTAGTCTAGACAAAAATGCAGCAGACTGCAGCTGTAAGAAACATACTGTGGGTCACAAAGTAGATCTACAGCATGAATAGTAACAGAAATCATCTACACAGCCAGCCCAGACTGTTGATCCTGGTGACAAGGCCATCTTTTCCTCCCCACAGGTGGGAGAGCTTGCCAATAAGAAGGAGGAACTTGTGATGGACTTCACAGAGCACGTCCTTTAGCAGAGGAATGGGTGGCATTTGGAGAAGAAGGGGACTTGGTCAGCAGCACTTATGGAAAAGCAGAGCATGTCACTGCTGCAGGCTTTGGCAGTCAGACCTGACTTGCCCCCTGCATTTCAGCAGATTGCTCTTTACTGAATGTTTTCAAAGCATGGTTCTTGAAAAGTACTGTAGCTAAGGCATAAACACACCTCTCTTCCCATATGGAAACTCAGCAAGTAGTAAAAGATTAATGCAACCAAAGCCAACCTCCTGAGTTTCTGTTTGCTTAGTGAGCTGTTTCTAATTGAAGGTCTTTCCCCTTGGCTGTAACAGGTCCAAGTGTGACCCCACCTCCTCCCCTGCAGCCAGTTAACAGAACCAGTGCACAGTAAAAAGCAATTTCCAAGGGCAAGCACAGTCTGATGATGCAGCTCCAGCTAGCTAAGGCCCAGCAACTGGGTCACACACCAGCTACAACACAACTGTTGGGTCAAGTGTAGAAAGGGGGAGGCCCCATGGGGCAGCTGCAGAAGAAAGCAGCTCATTGATCTCCAGCTGGGGCAGCTGACGGGCTCTGTGTCTCTCCACACGTGCTGGCACTGTACAGGCAGGACATCAGACAAGGTTGTGCAGAGGGGCCCGAGCTCCAGTGCAAAGCACGGCCTCCTTTGGTAGGAACGACTGGGAGCTCTCTTCTCGTCCCACTTCAGCACTCGCGTTCGGGAAGGGGAACAAAGCGAGATGGCCTGAAGAACTGTTTTGACTCAGAGCCTGCTCACAAAAGGCATTACTCACCCTGCAGACACAGATTTTATCCAGCCCAGCAGCGCATTTCACTTTCTTCAGCTCACGGGTGGACTTTACCCCCATTTTGATTGTTTGCAATACAATGCCAACACAGAAAAACACTTCTATCAAGAACACTAGTATTAGAAAGGAAAATGTTATTACCTGGAATAGTCCCCTTTAGCTTCCTACAATTGAAAAACAGTGACAGAATTAAAACATGATCCCTTCAAAACTCCTTGATTTTCCCAGCATTGTTCACTTCCCCACTCCCACAGCTCTGTGGCCAGATCCTGACCCCAGTTACACTCTGCAAAACACAGAGGCAGCCTGCATGTATTCCAGAATAGAACTTGGCACTTTGCAGTTTCAGCTGCAGATTATCCAACTTCACCATAAATTAAAACATTTCCAAAATGTGGATGAATTTCACATAGCTAATCAAATGTCACTTCTACTGCACATGAAGTGAAATACAATTCTCTCTCCAGCCGATCACATCCAGCTAAAGGTTGGCTTTACAAGCAGATCAGCACTTGAGAGGAATTGTGCTCACCCAGTTCAGGCAGATCAAGCTACTGCAGCTTTGCTGTGACACTGTCACTGAGAATACAGTGGGGGAAAAACCTAACATTTTAAAGGCAGAATTTTATTTCATAGAAAATGATAAATAACCAGAGTTTAAGTCTGAGAACAACAAACTTGATTAGAGAAAGGAAAAACTTGACATAATATACTGAAATACAACAGAGGTATCAAAAACACCGCCTCTGAAAGAAAGATTTACAGGCATAATATAACAAATTCGGCTATGCCATTATCCTCTTTTCTTCACAGATCTCCAGAACACATTTAAATTAGAATAAGTCATAAATTGGATACAAAGCTGCCAAAATTAGTGTCTTTTTAAGTTTTCCCTCTTTCCTTCTCTCTTTCATTTTAAAATTCCTCAAACAGCTGTTTCTCTTGTCTATAAGGAAAACCAGCTCCCAACTATTTTAGTTTCCTCCCCTCAGCTGCAGAGACTCTAAACCACTCCGCAAAGTTTTGTCTTTGGAGGGGGGGCCGACCCAGAAGGGCAGCTGAGCCAAAGCAAATCCAAGTGACTTGTTATCAGAAAGCTGACCAGATGCAGGAGGGAAAGGTGCTTACCTGCAAAATCAGGGCTGCCAACTTGAAGACCGTCTCACTCTCCACTTCGATCTGCCCCTGTGCCGGGAGAGAGAAGAACGTGAGGCGTGGAAGCCACGCACCACCCCGTCCCCCTCCTCCTCCTCTCTGTGCCAAACCGGCGCTCCAGGATAGCGAGTTCCCTCCCCGCAACCCCTTGTGCACACGCACAGACCGTGGCAGCGCCTTTCCTCCTCCCCGAAACCCTTTCTCTCCCTCCCCTTCATCTGTACTGGTCGTTTCTTTATTGCACGGGACTGTGCACGCCCCACCAGGGATCTGATCCTGCACGGTGCTCCATGGAACGTTTTGTGTGTGTTTTTAAGGAGGCAAGGCTGAATCAGAGGTATTTTTATGACTTGAAGCACAGTTCTCTGTTGTGATGTTGGGTAACCGCAGCCCCAATGCTAGATAAGTAATTCTTATTAATAATTAAAGGATACTATAACAGCTTCCTTTGCCCCACACAGCCTGGACCCTACAGCCTCCAGTTCATCCAAGTACACTGGAGATGTAGTGCAATGTCTGGAAAAACTCTATGGACCCCCATGCTGGATATCTCCTACGTCTTGACCCCACTCTAACTGGTTAGTCCTGTCCTGACTGTGCTATGCACTTCATGACTTCAGAAGAGTGCAGCTCATCAATGCCAAAACAGCAAAACACCACAAGGGTCATTCTTTTCTTACTTGCAAGCTTAAGCACAATCTTTCAAAGTTAGTTTCTTATAAGCAAAAACTCTGGTCTTGGTCCTGTATTGGAACAAGCAGTAACACTGGAAGAGAGTAAAGGAGATGCACTTCCAGTTCAACGCTTGTGTTGTCAAAGGTGCCCCTTAGACCTACTGCACCCTGCAAACTCTGCATCAAGAACAAAACTGACTGCATGAAGCAACCCACAAATAGAGAGATTTTTCTATTTCTCATTGACCTTCTACAAGTGAAGGTGGTAGACACAATGCCTGTCTCCTGCCACATTCTCCTTCCCCAGGATCTGTTGGCTGAATGAGGGGTCAAAGAAGACCAAAAGCTGAAATAGTGCCAAAACCAGGGTAGCAGGAAGACCTACAGAATTCCATACAGATACAGGGAAATGACATCTCAAAATATACAAGACACGTCTGGAGCTGAGCTAATTTACCACAGCTGCAGGTCTGGACCACAGAGACCAAATTCAAAAGTGAACAAACTAATAATTCAATTTTTGTGGAAAGGAAGTTTTTTTGCCAGCTTTGTCAATAAAACATTCCAGCAGCAGCACTCCCCCAGGCTGCTCCACAACTACAGACCAAGAGGAATTTCTGCTCCCAACAGGTGTGGCAACAGCTATGCAGAAGTACCCTCCAAAGCGTTCCCAGACATATTTTACCAGAAGAGGAGGGACGCATCACAGATTAGGAAGAAGAAAAAATAGCTTCATGTTCATCCTTCCTTCAAATTCATGTTGATACTTAATAGAAAAGGCAAGGATTGCAATCCAGAAACTCTCCACACAAAACTCTTCACTTAAGTGCAATTTTAAAGGTACTTTGTTACTTCCAGGGCTGTATCAGGTTAGTCTTTGTCATGCACATCTGAGCTGCCTTTTTTTTAGCTTAAATTGCATCTGAGGCCAGTGGTGGCAGTGGGAGGATTACAGGAGATCTGCACTGTGCTCTCCCGCACCAGCAGAAAACCCAGACACGAGAAAATGCCATCTCAGGGAACATCTGCTCAGCAGGAAAGATAGGCTGTATGTCAGCAAAGCTGTCCCCTGGACCACAATATCAGGGAAAACAGGGCCAGAAGGGACCTTAAAAGCTCATCAAGACCACCTCCCAGCCCCAAGGCAGGATCAGCTACATGGGGCTCATCATCATTTAAGCTTAGGAGAAACTCACAGAGATTTAGCTATCCACATGCAATTCTCACATCAAAGGCCCTCTTTGTCACTGGCTCCAGGAAAACTCTGCAGCACCCCATGAGGTACTGCAGCAAGTCTCTGCTGACCTATAGAAATAGCTGCTGCTGGTGCTACAGGGGTGTTTGGGACTTAATAACCAGGTACCTCTTCACTTTACATCTTCAAAGCGCCACACAACCATTAAATAATTAGCAATAATAATTACAAGCCTGCTCTTCTGTGTTTATTTACTTGGTCCTAAATACAAATGTTACAAAACTCTGGTCACTTTACTAGGCTGCTGTGGCATTGCCACAAATGTTGAAAGTGATCCCACAAACCACTCCATTTAGGGTTTCAGGAGACCAAACTGGCTGAAGGGGAACTGCCTTCTTCAGGTGAAGTTTCCATCTTTTATTTCATGGTGAGAATTTTGCTGTGCCAATGTCCTCAGTTTCAAATATGTTTGCTCAGAAGCTGTGTTGAGGAGCAAACAGGTTAAGAAGGTCCTCCTTAAACTGGCCTCTGTCAAACAAGACACTGAAAGTATCTTGACCAGAGTAAAGGTGACAAATAGGACCTCAGGGCAGGGCTGCCACCATGGCTCTCCAGCTGCTGCAAACCTCAGAACAGGGTGGACCAGCCATAATTATTATCACCTATTGCCTTACAGTAACAGTGGCAGGAGATTGGGGCCACTCTGAGGGAGGCTCTGCACCAGAAAAAAATATCCAAAAATCAATCAGGAGAACTCCTACCAAAAATCAAAGAAGAAAAGAGACACCAGGAGGCAAAAGGACTGTCCTGAGGCCATGCAGAAGCTAAGTAGCAGAGGGAGGATTTGAAGCAAGGGATCCCAAAGCCTGGCTCAGCCTTTATCTAACAGACTAAGGCAACAAAAGCGACAGTCTCTTGGACAATTCCCTCTGAGCCTGGAATGTTTTTCTGTCATAATATAAAATTATTTGCCATCTGGTTCCTCAATTGGCCATTGCTGTAATGTAATCCAGCCATGGGTTGTCAAGGAGTTTGGACAGCCCTTGGCTTGACACAAATCCATATAGTGATACGTGTCACTCAGACGGGACTCTTCCCACTCAGGCAATATTTTGATTTTATAACCATCCTTCTGCCCCTGAGGCTGACAGACAGGGGTCTCTGTTTCAGTGCTGCTTTAACAGCAATGTCAAATTTCAAAAATAGATGGAGAAAAACTGCTGTGAAAAGATTCATTTGTAATGCCTGCAATTGCCAAGGTAATTTAAGCAGAGACTTCAGGGAGCAGGCTGGGAGGGTGGCCTGGGAGCCAGGGCAGAGTGTGCTCTTGATGGCTGTGTGTTGAAGATGAAGATGGAAGGTTTTCCTAGATTTATCCCAAGTGGGAACAAGGTCACTAGCATGAGGTTAAGTAGATGGATGTAATTCACATAATGGAATATGAGTCTTCTACATTTTTGATGTAAATAAGTTTAAACAGACTAGCGGGTGCAGCTCCAGGGAGGGGGTGAAACTGATATTTTTCAATTAGAGTTTTGCATAGGGACCAATCATTCTAACAAGCAAGATGGATTCAGCCCCTTGTGTAGCTCTCCAAAAGCCCACTGGTTTATCTAAACACTGCATTTCATTCAGTGGATTCAGGTGGTGGCTTTTGTCACACTGACAAACATCAGAATAATAAAAGGTTGTAGCAGATGTCCAAACCAGGTGGCAATTACTGTAGAGCAAGAATGGGTCACTCTATCAGCAGCTAGTAAAGACCAGCTCCTGCCTTCAGTGCCCATGGGCAGAATTTAGCCTCTGACTTACGAATGTGATAAAAATCACAAGCTCGGTCATGAATAGAGCAGTGAACCCTCATTAGACACAGCAACAACACTAGAATTTACTGTCATGAAGATAAAAGTCTGAAATCCTGATGAAAACGCAGATCGAGAATGATGATAATCAGATGAGCATTAACTGTGCTAAGCAGATCTTTACACTGTAAACTCAGGTTAAAAATAATAAGCAACACACAGGAACTGTCATCTTTAACTCTTTAGAGCCAGTGCATGTTCAAGCCACTTGTAACCTCCAGAGGTTAAAGATGTGAGATACCAACCCACCTCTTCCCTCAAACCAAGCCCTTGAAAAAGTTAAGTTAACCAAAGATGCCCCCAAATGCACACACTATGACTGAATAGCCTCAAGACAGCCACAATATTGAATATAATTACCTGTTATTACTGAAAGCTGATTAAAAAGTGCAATTAGGCAGAGGGAAAGGAAGGACCCAAACATCTACAACAAGGTTTTCAAACTGAATGAGGCAATTTGTGAGGTGTGAACACAGCACAAATGAAGAAAACGATGCCAGTGCCCGTGCCCTTACCCAGCACTACTGGGACTTCCCACAAAGGATCCAATATCCCCACAGTGTGTCCTGACAGCCAAAGGCACGTCCCTGCAGCATGGAAAGCTTAGCATCTTTTCATCATTTAAGGTTTCTTTGGGAGCAGATGTTGCAGTAAGGCGGCCCGAGCTGCTGGGATGGGCTGGGGAGGGGTTGTTGGCCACAACCTGTTACACGACACAAGTTGAGCAGCACAGGAGGAACTAGGTCAGGTAAATTCAGCAACTGGCTCTGTCGGTGTGGCTGTGCTGGGTAATTACACCACAAAAGCAAACAATGGCAGCAAAAGAATAACCCTCCAACTTTAAAGCACCTGTCCTGAATACCAGCATTCACACCTACATTTCAATCCTGGTGGTGTCACCTACTGTTCACACTGCCCTGCTATGCACCGGACTCCTCATCTCCATCCCATTCCCTTCTGTACTGGAAGCTCTGAACTTCCCTGAGCATCTCATCTGTGACCAGTTTCCCAAAGACAGAAACCATGGGCTGAGAAAAAGCACAGCAAAGCAAGTATCGATATCCAGCACATTAGGGAAGGGAAGGTAAAACACTGAACTAACAGCAGAAGCAGAATATGAGCCCTTATAGGAGCAAACTAAAGACTAGTCCTTCTGACTCTCCTCAAAATAGCACTTCAGATATGCACTTGTGCTGCTCATACCCCACAGGGAAGCACAGCCTGGACAGCTCAGGAGGCTTCATAGATTCTTCATAGCATTTCAATGGTGTGTGACATCTTTCATTTCATCTACTGAGCCCCATAGCCCTTCCTACCCACATGTGAGAGCTCACAGCCAGAGATTAAACACAGCTCGGTGCACATGCAGCAGTCACCATGGATCCCTGCTGGCAGGACCTGCTTCCCACCTCAGTGGCTTTGGTCAACCCAGCCAAAAAAAAAACCAAACACCTTATTGATCCTCATGGTGAGGAAAATTTACAGGTTTCTCTGTTACACCCTTTATTTTGCTGTCTCTGCCAGCCATCCTCATCAATCTCCCTTGTTTGCATTTTGTGGCTCAGCCAACACTTAGATGATTCTCCAGGGACAGCAGCAGCTACTCTGAGACTTGTTTACACAGTTCAGTGCAACTGGAACACATTTAGTGCTGCTTTTTTTGCATTAAGAGTAAAAAGAGAGAATGGGGGAAGGACATAAAGACTTCCTGTTTGCAAGCTGGGTATATAGCAAGTGTCATTAATTTTAAAGCATAATCACAGCCTTTCACTTTCCTACCTTAGCACCACAGTGAGACACTCAACACGCACCAACAACATCACAGCCATCTTTATCCTTTAGCCAGGAGATCAAAGGTGCAAAACTCTCCATTGCAATTAACACTGGTAGTTAGACCCAGGAGGAGATGACAGCATTAAGAGATGTGAGGTATAAAACTTTGGCTGCAAACCAACCAAGCCTTCACATGCATTGGGTCAGCCCAGCTAAGACACAACCTACACCTCTCCTCGCAAGAATCTCCACAGGTCCCTGGGGCACCATCACCCTTCAGAGCTGGCAACCTTGGACCAAACTCAACCGCTCTCAGAGATGCTGTGTGGAGTCCTTTGACTACCCTCACACCACGGCCAGGTCGCTCCCCAAGCCACCAGGGCAGACCCATGTGAGATCTCATGGGGTAATGAGTAGGGAAGTCCCATGGAGAGCTGCCAGCTCACATCAGTATGGAGGTCCTGCCTTCTCTTCCTCCTGATATAATGTGTTCACAGGCATAAATGTGCTCCCCTCCTTCTCATCTGCTGACATGCTGCTGGGGGATTTGGGCCAGTGAGGTAGCTGCCAACACCCATGGAAGACAACAGCCCTGAAGGTGCAGAAGGTCAGCTGGTCCTGCTCATCCTTGTCCCGGATGCCATGCCATGTCACCTTTGGGAGCAGAGCAGCAAAACCAGGCAATGGATACAGCATAGTTTAATAGCCTTGGCTAGGATCAGTCTACAGCGTTATAAGGCTGCATAGGAATGCTCCCCTCTCCCTAGAGATTGGGGGAAAATTAGGAAATATACATTACAAAACTTTCAAGAGCTCTCTGATATATGGCCACTTCACTCTCCACAAACTGGAAGCCAGCCAAGCTTTATGCTCACACCAGGGGTCTGTTTCAACAGCTCTTCTTGGTAAGAATGGTCTTCAGGCTGCCAAGTGCTCACAAGCATTGCCGTTCATGAAGCTATCACGGCTACAGACTCCTCTAAAAAGTTCCATTTCCTTTATTTTTTTTCTTTTTTTTAAAGCAATTCTTGCAAGTCCTTGAGAAAAAGGGGAAAATAAATAAATAATCCCCACAATACCCAAATATAGAGAGGAGAAGGGGAACACAGCCAATTTGACCAAGATCTTCGTTTATAGAACATATTTTAAGGACTGGCAAGGAGTCAACTGTATGGCTGCAGAGCTATATGGAGGTTAGCTCTCATGCATAATAAACTTGACAGTGCTACGCTAGCCAAGTGGGGTGTTATCTTTCCAAACTTGGCTGTTTTGAAAGAAGAAAACACTAATTTATCTTTCCAAACTTATCAACATGTGCGTGACCAGTTCTGACCCACCCCTTTAAAAGTATCCCAGCTATGGTCATGGGCTGTGCAATAACACAGTGAACATGTTACAAAGCTCCCCTACTCCTGTGCAAACACATCAATGCCCAGATAAACATTTCACCTGGAACCAAGTGCAGGCTTTCACTACTTTAAATTCCAGTTGTGCAGTAGATTTCAGAGATCACTATAAATCTAAATCCAGCTTCTTAGAGTCAGCGACAGGAGAGAAAGCTTTTAAATTGAAGTTGTCACCACTGAAGTTTTTTCAGGCAGCAGTACTTGAAGCCTTAGAAAAGAGAGGCTCATATGAAAAAAGAACCCAGACATACACAAAGCATCCTTCCAGCCATTGCATTCTCCCAAAATACACGTGGATATATGAGCTTGTAACTATATCACTGGGAGGTCCTTCCACAGACATGGAGATCTAAGTTTCACCAGCTCCTGCCTCCTAATGGTGACCCAAGCTCTTACTGGTAGTGGATACAGCTTTTTCAAGAGCACAGACACTGGAGAGCAGGAGCCAGGCAGCTGGCTGGACCACAGAAGACTGAGAGGGCCTGGGGACTGCAGCTTCAGACCAAGAGGAAAAATGGGCAGTTCAATATGAAAGGAGAGCAGGGTGAGAGCACTGGCACCTTTTGTTGGAGGCCAAGGTTTCTGCACGCACCAATGGTGAGGAAAGAGCAAATGTTGCATTCAGTTTATATGCAAGGAGGTGTGGGGAAGGCAAGGCCAGCAAACACCGAGTGGGTTGTGTTGGCAAAGCCAGTAGAGGGAGGAAGTTTATTCTCCAGGTGTGTAAAGCCATGTCACATCACACCATGCAGAAGGAAGATGTCTGTGCTGATGAGGTGGTGGGTTAAGACAGTAGAAGGGAGCAGCCATGGATGCCTCTTGCTCAGAGTACAGTGATTCTTTGCTCCAGGTGCAGCACTGTTCCGCTGCTAAAACATGATTTGTGAAAGTAAAAGTGAGATCTCAGCCCTCCTGTGCTTTGGGTAAGTTGGGCTGAGGGCGAGACAGAGGGGAACTGTACAGAGAACAGAACAGCACAGGTCATAGAGGATGCACCAGTCTGGTGCGTGGCAGCAAATGTCCAAGTGGCACAAAGGAACTTTGATTCTACAGGAGAGCATGGAGGCGGGGGAGTGGGTGGGGAGTAGAAAGAAATACACCTTTGGCAGCAGAAATTTTATTGTCTGTCTTATCCTTTCTTTGCCAAAATGTCTACAGAAGTTGCAAAATGCACAAGTCCCAGATTCCTTCAACGCCTGGCAGGGAAAACTGGTACCCAATTTGCAGAAAGGAGCAGAGAGATTTACACGAAGGAATGTGGAGTTGAAAGGTGAAGAAAAACAGAATGGCTGTGCACTACGGAGCACCAAGCCAGCCTTCACCCTTTTCAGAAATGTTATGTATGGGTTTATTTCATTACTTATTATTCAGAATCCATATCTTTTAATATGTTATATAATTAATAACTAATATATGTAATATGCTCTGTTATTTATTCTGAATTTTTATTCAGCTAGGAATAAAACTTCTCTGGAGACATCTGGGACAAGACAGCCAACACACGCTGCCCAGCAGCTCCAGCTTAAATCCGAAGATGTCAGACTTCATTAGGTAGATACCGTGGTCTTTGATTAGATAGAGCCACTTACAGGATTTCACACACAGAATTGCCTGCAGACCTCTCAAAAGGATACTGTAAATACATAAATACGTTTCTGATGCAGCTTCCAAACCTCACAAGCTATTGATAAATCCTCCCCAGAGAAAGGACTGACATGAAGCTTTGCCAATGCACCGGTTGGATTTGCCCACGCCTTTGGCTGGCTCTCATGGTTGCATCCCATGTGCTGGCCAGAGAACCAACATGCACCATCTTGCATGCAGGGCAACATCTCCCTCTCACCCTCTGCTCAGGAAACTGTTTTCCTTTGAAGCACACAAACCATGGAAGCACAGGTACCTACACACTGCTGTGCTCTTAACACACGCCCGTGCTCAGGAATGTCTAAAAGGCACCACTATGAACTCCTTCAAGCACCAGGGCTCTGCATCACCATGGATTTGGGCTCTTCCACACATTATGTTCCCTGTGAGGAACAATTTACTGTGAAAGCTTTGGAAATAGCTTTGTGAAAGCAAAAAACAAAACTCACTTAGCAATATTTGCAATCAATAAGCAATCTTATCCATGCAGGTCTGCTCACACCCCAGTATTGCAGCATTTATCCTCTGAGCCACGTTCCTGGCCCACACAGAGCAGCAGCTTCACACAAAGATCTGGGTTAGAATATGGCCCCAGCAGGGCATCCTCCAGCACACCTTGTGCATTCAGGAGCACTCCTGGCACACAGGCTGGGCATAGGTTGCTGCTTTTTGAGACACTGAGGTTTCTTCACTCTGCGAATGCAGCAAGAAAAGGAGAGAGGAAGAAAAAAAAAAAAAGCTAAGCTGAGGCAGGTCTAACCTCCTGGAACTGGATTAATTACTAAGAAATGCCAGGGAACATTCCTCACTGTCACCAGTGAGCATCAGCCACTTGCTTCACCAGAGCTGGAGATCTGCTCATATTCAGAAGCAGACAATGCTCATCCTGCAGCCTGTGCCTCCTTCCTTGCAGCACCACGGGAGCAGACACGCTGTGCGAGCACATCTGAGGCACCTCTGTGCATCTTCTTGTCCACATCCCATGGGCTTAAATATCCTACATGCACTTCATGCACCACTTGAAACCTAGAGACTGACTATAAGTTTATCAAGTAGGATAAAGTATTTTTAAAAGACCTAATTTGAAGATTAAAAGCCACTGAACCAGATGCATCTCGAAAGTAAACTGGCTTCTGTGAAGTAGCTGCAGGCTTCTGCTGAAACCAGGCTGAGAAGCCACCCAGCACAAAAAGTGCTGCAGGCAGAACAGGGGCTTTGGGCTTTCCTTACATGTTGAATCATTTGGTGCTGCCCAAAGAGATACTTCCCTTAGGAGGAGGCGATGCTCCCATCCCTCTGCCGCCCACAGAAACTGGATGTGACAGAAATCCCTCTCTGCTTCTGGCAGTTCTGCTTGCAGAAGCAGGGAAGCCAGCACTTCAGGTCACTACCAATTAGAGCACACACCTTGCAAGCCATGGGGGAAAAATAGGAACCAGCCTTCATTCAAACCTCTCCCAGCTCCTAAAGCCCTGAACTCAACTGGATGATGCACAGTCTGTTTATTGCAGCACTCTGTGCATCATCAGCACTTCACGTGCTATCAGCACTTCATTTCAGTAATAAGAAGTTATGCTGCTTGAATTATAATAATACCTGTCCAGTCCAGAAGTGGCTCCTTATTGGTTTGGTGACACACATGTCTATGATCAGTGAGGGAAGCGGTTTTATGCTTCTCTTTTCCTTTGTTTTCTCTTATTTTTTATGCATACACATAAACACATATACTTGCACCAAATATTTTGATCTTGACAGCATTTGTTTCAATAGCAGTGGCATTTTTCACATTCCATCCTAAAACCAGACCCATTTTCCAATTCCAAAATTTGTGCTTTTTGTTTAAAGAGGTTAATTTTTCCCTGAAAAAAATGACTACAATTTGCCAAGACCCTTCGTTAATCTTAACCAGCGATGCTTCAATTTCTTCAAACATCTTTAAAATTTAGCATTTTATAAACAGACCCCAATTTCCTCCACTCTCCTAGAAAGCAATTCCTGTGCAAAGAACGGTCCCAACTTTGCCATTAACCACTTTCAAGTCGAGTGTCTGATCCCACCATAAAATAATGAACACTGGATACTGAATTAGAATCTTCTAAAATATGAAGCACATTAAAAGTTGAGAACTTTGGCCAGCTACACCAAGCTCCATCACCAGGTAATGATACAGGATTGTCTTCCAAGAAAAGGTTATAAGAACCAAGTGACCCTTTTAAACTGATTGAACCATCATTTAAAAAAAAAGCCAGGCATCCAAGTTTGACATTAACTGGAAAATCCCAGAAACATCAGGCAGTGCAAGGGTAAAGTTCATTGAACAGCCCCACTGGTTACACCAAGAGCATGCCAAAGGCAGCTGCCACACTGCCCTTTTTTTCAGACCAGGATGCATCTGCAGCAGATCAACTTTATTTTTTGAGATATTGGCTACCATACCATGAAGTAACTTTACAAAATACATTCAAGTATTTTAAGAAAAATGTGGAAGCTTCTTAACCAGAAAGTTGTATAAACAGTATTTTCATAATTAGTTTTGATTATTACTTTATATGGTTTATTATTTTACTACTTCACTCAATTAAGAAAACCATGGAACTAGGAACCAAGTTCATAGTGCAGGATTTTCTTAATTTTCTTCTTTTGTTCTTAAGACAAGTTTGACTTGAGATCAGTAAAGAGATGCTTGCCTAAAGCATTTACTATGCAGTATGCAGAAGGAAATGCCACTGAGAGGGAGCCTATCTGCGAAGTTACAACCCAGGTTTCAAACAACTTAAAAGCTTTTGAGTATTTAAGACTTATTCTAGTGCAGCGAGCACACAGCAGGGCTTTGAAAACAAGACCAGGAAACCATCATCATCCTTATCCATTTCCTTTGAGCATCAGCATTTAAGTGAAGGGGGAAAGTTAGCATGCTGGGATTCTAACACTTCAGTAAGATGTAGAAATTAGACAGAGCTCCTAGCGAGTTTGCAGGACTGTGTAAGGTGGCAGAGGAGCAATAAATGGGAAACTCACAAAGAACTCCAAAAGAACACTGGGGCTTACCTGGTGCACACAGGACTTGGCATTCAGAAAGAACAGCTCGACCGTAGTTTTGTCCTTGAGAAAGGAAATGCTTTCAATATAGAACCTGAAAATTAAAATAAAACCCCAGACAGTTACTTTCTTGAATAGGTTTTATCTTCCTCCCAAATAATTTTATTTCCTCAGTGTTTTGTTCTCTAGTAATAAAACAGCACAGAGGAAGTATGAGCTACTGCACTTAATTTCCTGCCTATTAGGAGGAAACAAGCAGAAAATCACGGGCTGAGAGCACACAGGAACAACAAACTACTTGTTCAATAGATTGTAGATGTCTGATGACTTTTCATCTCATTTGAAAGCCCTGTTGAACACTGAAGCAGCAAGGTCCATCCTTCCCATAGAGATAAAGACACAAAAGTGAAAAAAGTAACTCACTGGTGTGTTGCAGGTCGGGAAGCAACACTGTGATGGAAGAGAGAGGCTGGCAGCAGCCCCACAGGCCCATCTTTGCTCCAGGAGCGGAGAGCAGGCATGGGCTGTGAGCCAATAACTTTGCTCCAAGCAAAGAGAGACAAGCAAAAATAACACATGAGGAATGCTTTGGGGTCAGCTCCATCACAACACATCTATCCATCCTAATGATGACAGGAGCCCCCAAAACAGGGATTTGCATATAAGGGCTGCAACTGGCTCAGCTTTGCAGGCATCACTGCACAGTCCTTATTGCCTTCCTTTACGGCCTGTCCTTGGCTTCCTCTTCCAGGAGTGCATCAAGTGCAAAAGCGATCCTGACTTCTTACTCTGTCCCAGCCAAGGTTAGCAGATGGGTCCCAGTTTGTTACAGAATGACACCAATCATCAGGTATGCCACTGGCACTCTGGAAACTCACACACAACCTGTCTGTGCACCTTTCTGACTCACTTGGGGCATCAAACCAAACAGCCCTAAATGCACTAAATGATGCAGAGAAAATACATCTATAATTTCAGGAGTGTGGAACTGCCAACTTGGTTTAAAGAGAGACAAATTTGTGTGAATGTGGTCCTGTCAATCCTCCTTTAGCTGGGTCTGAAAGCAGGATGCCTGTGCTTCAGCTCCTTATGGAGAATGGAAGTGTTGGGTCCAGACTCCCCCACCCAATGCTACACAGAAGGCACACGTTTATTCCCAGACAAGCAAAGACTTGGGCCACTACCATTTGTAGACCACACCAGGGCTTCTTAATGTCTTTCTTTTGATAGCAGGAGGGTTGGATGGCCAACATAGTGTGTGCAGCCCACTGTTTATCAGAACTAGGCCAACCCCTCTCCCACAGTGCTCCTAAGGCTCCTCATGTCCTCAAGTTCCAGCCACTGATCTCTTGGTGTAGATGATTTGCAAGACATTGGAAGAAGTCCACAGCAGCAGCACAGAGCACGTGTAGGAAGCAAGCACCTGCTGTCTTTAGGAATGTATTTAGGAACTTGCTAGGAACATTCACAATATTTATGGTGTGTCTTGAGACAAGCAATACATTAAATAGTAGTTGCTTTAATATTTTGCATTCCTACAGCATGTTCCATCAAATTAATTTTAAGGCACTCCCCAGCATGCCTCTGCAGGATAGAGAGATAATTTACCCATTTTATAGGCATGCAACTGGTCCAAGGGACAGTCAAGCCCAGCAGCCTGCCCCAAACATTTGAAAGGCTACTTATTTCCATGACTCACATTTCACTGAGATCTGTAGGAACCACAGGTATTTCTGCTCTCTCTTGATCACATCTAGTATAATTTTTCTTCAACAACTCTGCTAAACTTCACATTAAATATACTTGAATGTTTCTGTCTAGAAATGCAGAGTGTCAGAGGGCAGGAGCCTCACTCTTTGTCCTTTCCGAACCTGTTTCTAGACCAGCCCTTCACAGGATGGACCTTCCTCAGCCTGCTAAAGCCTTCCTCCCTTCACTGCACCCAAAGGGTGGTTTTCCTCAACTAATGACCTCATCTGCACTTGCAGTTTATTTCAACTGAGAGTCAGACATGGCTGACAGAAGCAGGATAGAACTCCCGGCTCTGAGGGGAGGTAGCTCCCAGCCACTGCTGGTACAGAGCAGGAGACTGTAGGATCTATGGATTTAGGGAGAGGGCACCGGGGAGGTGTTGGCCCCTCCCCCAGCCAAGTCTGTGTGCTCTATTTCTTCCATGGTACAAGCTGTGTGGTCTTGTCACTACAGTATGGATGGGGAACACTGGACCACAGAGATAAGGATGTTCACGAGATGACAGGCATGTTTGGGAACACCATGAAGTGTATTTTCCGGTTTTATTTCCAATGCTGTCAGCATCCTTGAAACTCAAATGACACTGTAAGTCATAAATATCCATCACAGAGCCCTTCACCAGCTGTGTGTGCCATATGAAATCATACTGACTGGATTGAGTTTATACCAGCTGAAGAAAAGTAATCAAAATCTGAAAGGATTCTCATGTGTTTCATTACTGAACAGCAAAAGTTCGAGGCTGATCAGTTATGAACAAAAGGAGGGTCATAACCAAGTATCTTGGGATCCCCCCATTTCCAGTATTGCTACTGGAAACTGCCAGCACAGTGCTGAAAGATACTGAGAACTGATGCAGCTGTGCATTTTCCACTTGTTACAAGAGCAGCAGCTCCGTGCCCTGCCTCATTATACTTGCATCTCAGCCAAAGTGACACTGAAGCAGTATTTATTCTGTTCATGGTTGAACCTATTTCAAGCAGAAGGCATGGCCAGCGCAGGAGGGCTCGCCCAGCCCAAGGGACACCCTTTCCCTGCAGCAGCACCCACTGCTGTCACATCATGCACAAGTGGTGACTGTCCAAGCCCATGGGAATGAGCCAAGGCCATCCCCTCCAAGCCACTTGTCCCACACCCAACTACACTTTTCCATTCAAGCCACAGCTGCACCTCTGTATTTTGTCTGCTCTCATGGGAATTTAATTAAGGAATAGGCTATAATAAAGCAAATGTTTTCACATGAGATAAGTGTCTGAAGTAACCACCCAAGGCATGTGCCATGGAGCAAGGGCCTAGACTCACGTACTTATCCAAGAAGTTGTAATGAAGTAGAGCACTGCAGGTTTTGAAGTGGTTTTTCTGCTGAAATATATATACTTTTTACAATCAGACAGTTTCTATATTGCTAATTATTTATGTACACTCCTCTTCCTGCTCTGCTGCTCGCACACTGCCCACCTCCCTGGCTCCCAATTGCTTGTTTTGGATCTCACATCCCCAGAGTAGTCAGTCAGCCTTAAAATCAGCTTCTAGATGTTGATCTTTCCAAGCCCACTCCTCACACATTAACTCTTGCCCAGGTCTCCACACATCCTGTCCTTTAGAAGACCATGTTGCAACAGACAAGGCTAAAATGAACATCAGCCAACAGCATTAATCCCAACCAAAGAAATGCTCAAGTCATACAGTTGCCTTCATAGCTTTCTTGGGCAGTCAGATTTTAGCCTCTCAGATCCTCAAACGCAGTGATTATATAGAAGAGCCCATCACCCCTTTTAAAATGGATTTTTATCTTTCTGTTAAAAATGGGGAAGAGAAGAAAAGCTCTGAACTTTATCACAAATAAGTACGTATTCAGCAAAAACTGTGTGCTGCTTGTTTGAACTGTTCTCTCAGTGACCAGGGTGTGGAGGACATGGTGAGGCTTCAGTGCCAACCAACCCAGCTACACAAGAGGCTGCCTTGGAAGTGCTTCAAATAATTAAGCACACAAGGCATAAATTTATCAAGATATGAAAAGCAAATGAGGTCAGTCTGCTCTCATTTTCCTCATAGACTGTAAGGAAAACAAAATCTCCAACAATATTAAGAACACGATGCTTGGTCTTTTTTGGTCTTTTCTGCCAGCATAGCTCTGTCTCATAGGATGTGGGTTTTTTTCCAGGCCCTTAACCAGCAGAGCTTTGCTAGCAAAAGCCCTAAAGTAATGCAATTACATTGGCCAAAATCATTACTTTACCAGGGATTTTATTCTCTCCTGAGGACTGGCTTAAGCTGTGTGAGCAAAGAAGCCATCGGCAATCCCTTTCAAGTACAGATAACCCTTAAGTAAACATAAGAAGAATAAGTATGATTTTTTTAAACAAACTATATTAAAATTTAGCACTATTAAAGACAAGTCAGGCAAAGCAGAGATCTAAAACACAGGATTTTAAACAAAAAAAAAGAAATAGGAAAAATATCCTGGTAACAGTTTAAAAAGTAGCAGGTTCCAAACTACTTTGTTTCATAGTTAAATACAAAAGAGAAAGGCACTTACCCAGGACCTAATCTCCTTCTAAAAATAATGTACCACTTTGACATTTATTTCCTTTATCAAATCTGTAATCAGTTCTTTTAAACAAACCCCCCTGGTGATAAATAAACTCATGTGGTAATGTTTTCTTTGTGGAAACAATTACTCACCTAACGGCAAAGTACAAAGTTGCTGGGCCTGGTTTCTTGGGCAAGTCATGGTCCAGGACTCTGTGATCCAGCTGCAGCCAAACACTCTGACCTCTGTGGAAACAGGTGGGGAGGTGGTTAAAAACTGGGGCAGGAAATACAGAAACAAAGTCTTTTCAGTGCTCGGGCTTACTCCCAGTGCTACTTTGAAAAGTCTGAGATTCAGATCGAAGGCAGACAAACAACTTCTCACATAATTTCCTTTTTTCCTAACTTTCACATATTGATGTAATTCACTTTTGGATCATAGAGAATGCTCTTTACAGTCATATTTTCAGCTGCAGCACAACACCCATAGCATAGCACCCACAAAACCTAAATATTATTGAAATACTCTCCTTTGCTTTGCATGGCGACACTTCCCTCGCCTTCTCCTGTCTAGCAGGAGGATCTGACCAGCAGAGGCTGGACATTTGCCTACAGCAGAAATGGGTCTGATGTCTTCTGTTGCAATGGGACTGCACAACTCTGAGGCCATATCCCTCACTACTGCTGCTGTGCATCATCCCTTGGCCCAGTGTGACATAAAAACCCATTTGGAACAGAGGGGTTTACCACAGGCACACTCATTTAATGTGGCAACTGTATAAAACACAGCGCTCTCTGCAGTGAAATTGGAAAGAATCCAGAAAGAAAAAAAAAATGCTCCCAAATCCCAACAACCTCCCTGAGGATCCTGGGCTGAGGGGGAGAACAGATCTTTTGGTTGCCCCAAAAGCTGAGGCATGAGTGCCCTCCAGAGGCCACATGCTCCCTCCCAGCACCCTGCCCAGCCCTGTACACCCAAGTCTGCCTCTGGACTCCCAACTCGTGTTCCTAGGGAAACCAAATGCTTTTAGGTATTCCCCCGGGCAGCACTTTAAAGCTCATCATGAGGGAGCAGCAGCAACCAAAAACCTCCAGAAGAATTTCTCCACAGCACTTGCGGGCCAAAAATAAACCAAGTGCAAATAGCATCCTCAAGGGATTTAGAGAGGCGCTGGAAGAAAGTGTTTTCCAACACCTGAAAGGACAAGGATGTGGTAAATACATTCTAGGGAGATCCCAAGATGGGAGTAGCTGGTAAAAAGATCCTGCTGCATCAGGGTCTCAAAGCAAGCAGCTCCTACCAGTTCTGTAAACATCAGTCCTTTCCCCAGGGGCAGTGCTGCACCTGCAGACAGGAAATACCTTGGCTAGGGTAGACCCAAACACAGCTCTGACATGATTTGTTGGTGAAGGCTTTCACCCAGGACACCATAAAAAGCAGCACCAGAGAGCAGCAGGGATTAATATTAAACCCATCAGATGTGAAGAGGTTTATTTAGGGGCTGTTTTAGTGCACAACTCCATTTTTGCACTACCCAAAGCAGCTCTTTTGGGGGAAGCTGAAGATAAAGGCTTCTGGAGACACTGACCCTGGGGGAGCAAAGTCCTCCCTGCAGGTTTTGGTCCTGCACCCAGCAGACTGGGGAAACACTTCAGTGCAATGCTGACAGTCTAAAGACAAGCTGAGATGTCAATTAACCCATCTGACTCCGGGTTAATCTCCCACGGTGCTCTGGAGCCCAGACACAGCATCTCACCCAGCCTCTGGCAGAGAGGGGCAGGGGATGCGCAGTGGCTGCCTGAACTGTCCCTCTCACATCAGCAGTGATGACAAACTGCACTTAACAACACTGCATGCTTGCAATAGTCCAGCTGCCAGGAAGGGTGGGTTGGGCATTTCATGCATGTTCTGCTTTTGCAGCTCTTTTTGGTAGCCTACAAAATAGCTTAGATACCTAAAATTAATAGGGAAGCCAGATGGAAGCTGTTTATGGGAAGGATTAAGCCATATTTCACTGCTGCTAGGGAAGTTCAGGTTTAAAAGACTCAATAATACATTTGAGATTGACGTGGAAAGCAATAGGAGCAATTCATTTTCAAAACAAATGCAAAGCCATTTTGTTGTTACTAAAAGAGCAGAGTAAGAAAGCTGAGGATGTTCACGTGGGAAATTATTGCCGAATCAATTATTTCACCTTGTGAGATAAACATGAAAAGTGAAAGCACCAGGAAGGTATTTTACAAGTATTCTCTGATTTGTGCCCAGAAGATATTTTCCAATTATTTTCTGCTTTGTGCCTTCCCATTTCCTCAGCCAAAAGGCACAAGGTAGGAAAATCTTCTTCAAAAGAAATGGTAATTTTTCCATCTTGCTGACCTGCCATGGTGTCAGCGGCAGGTTTCACGTTGCAATAATCACACAGATGTTTAAAATAAAAGAACAAACTTACGTATCATCTATAAATGTTATTCCAAAATACTCCTTTTCTTTCAGGTTGAAGTGTGAAGCCACCAGATCCAGTAATTCCCGAGACAAAAGTTTGGGCTATTGAAAGAATAAAAAGAATTTGTTATATATGAAAAGCCTGGACTGAAATGAATTAAGAATTTTGTCTGCAAATACTGCCATTTAAGTACATGCAGACAAGTTAAAACCCTGTTCTACGACTCAATACAGAAGTGGCTCCATCAGACTTGGGGCTGTCACTACAATGTCTCTGGAGAGCCACAGAACTGTGGAGCATGGAGAGGCAACTATGTACTTAACCCATGACATCAAGATAAAGTGCGTGGATCAACTGCTGTTCCTCTTTCTAGGGGAGAAATGTAGCACCTCAGGCTTTCCTGCACTTGCGGCAGGAGGGATTTTTCAATTAAGAAAATATTGTGTACTAAAGGACCTCATGCTTTGAGTTCTGTTATAGGAATAAAGCATCCCCAAAGATAGACTTTTCTTCCCTTCTAAATTACAAAAAATCCCACCACCACGAGGGGTGTGTTTAACACACTTCATGAATTTTGGTGAAAGCAGATGAAAAGCCGAATATGGAACTGATTGTAAATATTTTGCCCATCATGCACCAATGGCCAAGGGAAACCCTCCCGGCTAATTCAGGTCTGAGAAGGGGCACGTGCACCTGAAAGCACACCTATTTATTCCACTTCTACGAGTTGCTTGTGTAAGAGATAACCTTTCTTCAAATACCACCTCTGCCTCACCCCCCAATAGCACTGCTGAAGAAAATAAGCAGAGAAATCTGTCTCAGTGCTACCAGTGCCCAGAAGAGAGGGATCTGTACCTGAACCAGCAGCTCCAAGTTCCTGTCATCGAGGAGATGCACCTGGCAGTGCCGGCCCTCTGTCATCTGCAAAGACAGCAACACAGGCCTATGAGGGAGGGCAGGATCCATGGTCTTGCTGGCTTGCACAGGCCCATGTGCAGCTCAGCAGCAAGTACAGCGTGTAGCAAGCATTTAATCTGCACTGATAAGTGAATCGACCCCATACTGGAGCTGCGTGTCCTTCTCCAAGGACTCAGCCTGGGGAGCTACCTCAGCACTCTTGTCCTTCATCATCTTCAAATCGGCATTAAGGGCGCTTAGCAGTGCTCAGGATCAGATAGAAGTGACATAAATGCTTCGAGAATTTAATCTGAGGATGAACCGACACGGCTTGTACCACAGCAGTAATGGCCTTTTGCTCTGGCGAGGAGCAGAGATGACCAGGGACCTGTGAAACACCCATCTAGCCAAACATCTCTGCACGAATCAGCCTAAATTTGGTCCCTTGACAGAGGACCTGGTCTCTAGTCTAGAATGCAGTCTCTACCTGTGCATGAATTGACTCCCTTGGATAACATTTTACCAGCATTAGAAGCCATTGCCTCCATAGGATTCTCATATAGGTGCTTGCACGTGTCACGACAAGTGCTTGAACTGAATAATTAAGAACAGGATCAGCTTCCCAACATTGTATTTGGACCACCTTGGTTCGCACTCTGTGTTACATTGATCACTTGCTAACAATGTGTCTTTCTCTCTTTAAAAGGAGAGCAATTCCAAAATAGCTGCATGTTATGCCATTATGCCTTTCTAATATCTGCCCTTTGAAATCTAATACATTTCCATGAAAGCTTTTACATTATTTAAAATCTGTTCTAATTCTGGAGCTCTCGCTGGCTTTGGCAAGGACCAGCTTTGCAACAATCTCTGGGTGAGAGCTGGTGAAGGAAACCTGGCCTTTATTCTCCAGCCTCTGAGTAACTCATTTTCCTGACAGCACAAGCTTCTCGCAGACTATAAATTCTGAGCTGTGAGCAGAGGCCGAGGGTGGTTTTCTTAGATAGTGGCTCCCGAAGGGATTAAACACCAACACAGTGGTTTCTTCTTTCACATCCCTCTGATTCCACAGGGATGGGGACAAGGACAGAGCTCTATTGCCACCAACACCCACTTCCCACCTCCCACCCAGGATGCAGCACATCCAAACCTTATAAAGACTTAAAAATAAATATAATTCATAGCTAATTGCAATATAACTGAAAAGGGACCTCTGGCCTCCCCCCAGCACTGCCTCCCTTTCCAGGAGCGGCTGTTTGCACAGCGAGGGTCATCGAAACACAGCCTCTTCTGTCACCAGTCAGCCCATTTCAGCTGTATGAAGCCAAATGAACAAAGCTTTATTGTTTCAACTAATTGAGCTCATTTTGATGAAAAGCCCGGAGGGAGCCTCCTCCCAAGAAGCTCTGCAAACAGGTCAGAGATGAGCATCTAGTGTCAAGGAAAATGGGGCTACAGCATCTGTGGCACCAGCACTAGAAACTTCAGGCTCTGCTAAACACGTATCATCACACCTCTCACCAAAACAGTAACACTGGTAAAAGCACCATTTGCAGAGCAAGTCTAGCTAAAAGAAATCCTTTCCTTTTCAATTCTCCCACTGCTAGGGACATGAATTTGTATGGAAGCGCCAGATGAAAAGTGACTTGTGCATGCAGAGGAGCAGAGCAGAGGCTGCACCATCACAGAGACGACATCCACATCCTCTGCAAACCACAACTGCACCCCTCTGTACCACACCCTGCAGAGCCACCATCCTGGAGCTGCACCAGCCCCATGCCCTGTACTGCTGGCAAGATACTACTTTCAGCACTTTCTCCTTTGGGTTTTGGAAGCAATGCTGCAGCAACCCAATTCCAGCTTCCAGCACACTCCCTGTGATTTACCCACTCACCAAACACGCTGCCTGGAGCCCTTAAATCCATTACAATCTGATCAGGGGTCTATTTGTTCTGGAGAGCTGAAGGTCTGCCATCACACACTCATAAATAAGTCGCATGTTACTATCAATTAATCATTTCATCAGTGTGCCCTTCAAGGTAGTGCATCTTTCTGGCTCTGACACACTGTTACCAATCTGCCCCTGTTGTGAAGTGTCTGATCCAATAGTGTTTTTAAATCATACCCCATCTGTTGCTCTGAGATAGAGCAAGGGTTGCCATTATTTAATTGCTAGCTGCTTTAGCTTTCACCCAGTGAAATCACATTAATCACTTCTGACTGTTTTAATTGCCTTGGTTGTCTATTGTTAAGTAAAAAGGTTTCTATTATAGCAAACGCATCCACAAAGTCTTGTGCCGGAGAAAGAAAGGTTGCCAGGAAGATTAAAGCATAAAAGAAATACCAACCATAACCTGTGCTTCTATTCAGCTATCCAAGGTAATTGCAGAGCACCTTAAAAGTAATTAAGCCTCATGACACCCCTGAAAATAAGCAACATGTAATTATCCCCAATTTAATTGATGAGAAAAAATAAGGACACAAACTTAAAAGCCTGATTTACAGATATAGATACAGATAATGTTTAGTACCTGAATCTCCAGGAATGTCATCTCAGAAAAAATACAGCTGTTTCCTAGAGTACTGGAAAGCTCAGTCAAGAAGTTGCAGAAGATGCCAGAGTACTTGGCAAAAAAGCACCGTGAAGTGCTATTACTGGGGCAAACCTGTCAGCTCCCGTGTGCATCCGCAGAGCTCTATGTGGTGATGGGCTCGTGTCACCCAGGAGTGCTCTGTTACATGGTGGGACACAACGGCAATGTCTCAGGCTGACAGTTCAAGGAAGAGAAAGGGGTTTCTGAACCCCTTCTATTTGCTGTTTGCAGCCCTCTGCCCCTCTTAGCCCACACATGAAAACCTGAGGGTTCTGTCCCTCCTAAGATGCTTTCTCCACCTGGGCTGAGAGGCACAACATGGATACTCACTGCGTGGCACCACTGCCCAGTTGAGGAATGCAAGTCTGCCAGGATGACTACCAGCTCTGCACTTGGAAGGCTCCAGTCCTTAAAGTAGTGTTAACTAGGATAGTCCAAATATTAGTCCTTATCCTCCTCTTGCAAATCCAGGACTTCAGTGACCAGCACCCTGGTTTCTGCAGCTGTGCAAGAGCTCACTCCAAGTATCCCCACCCCATTCCTGATGGGGCAGAGAGCACTTCACTTGGCTTTCTCCATGCTTACAAACAGAATCAGAAACAAACGACTCCCAATTACTACCACAGAGCAACACGAGCCCATCCTGCAACAGGAATGTCACCCACCAGAGAGCTCATCTCCAGGAAACAACTCTCTCTTCATGTGGAGCTGCTCACCCTGTGCAGACAGAGCTTGTATATACAAGACAGTACTCACATTTTCCAAGCCTTATTCATACAGAGGGCAGAACTGAAAGCTTCAGAGCCATTGCTGTAGCAAGATCACCTCACAAACTCTGGAGCATCAATGACCTACCACTGGCCCTGTATTGTCCCAGCAAAATGATGCAGAGGTGTAATAAGGCTCCAGCACAGGTGTCAATGGTCTGGGTCCTCTCCTCTCACCTGAAGAAAAGCTGGAGAGTTTCACCACCACAGTATCACTGGATACAAAAGATTTTGTCCATGAAAAAAGTGTCTCCAGCTCAGCAACAAGAGACTCTGAGTCCCTGGAGCTGAAGCAGCCAAGGATTTGGTTTTAACTCCCTCGATGACACCAGGATGATTTATTTCCCTGCAGCACATCTGTTCACAGGCCTGTTTCCGTATGCTCTGGGAAGAAACTCATCCTTGGCTCCCCATCTCCCAGAGCACTGGGCTCCTCAAAGACCCAACACTCTAGGGAGCCCCTTGTGGCTACATTTTCTTTCATCTTTTATTCAGTGTGCCTTCCTAATTTGAACAATATAACTGATTTTCTATGTAGTTGGACCAATCCATCATGAGATGAGCACAGCTGCCTGGTTCAATTAAGAGGTGGCTTGAACAGCCTTCAGACATATATACACACATCTGTTTTCAGCTTATTCTCATTGATTTTGCATTGTCTATACAAATGAACAATTCTGTTACATTTTTGCAACATGGCCCAAAGTTGGTCTTTTTCGCAGTTAGTTTTAAAAGCCTGTTAATATTTAGGCTATTATCCAGGAAAAGAAGTAGCAGCACAAAATGCATAAAGTACCCCTGTATTGCACTTCCAATAGGAAATTAACAGAGCAATGTAATGCACTGGATTGTTATCATTTCCCTAAAGTCACTTGTAAGCACATAAGTAAGCAATAAAAAATGAAACATGGAGAGGAATCAAAAGGAGACAACACTGTCCAATTCATAAATGCAATAATATCAAAATATTCCAGCCCTTCCAGTTTACAGGCAGGTACTGGCTGTGGGTTTTCCGCAAGAACCTGGTTTACCCAGATCTTCGGTAAAAACACACAGAAAATGAAGGAGAAGAAACACACAATTCTCTGAATGTCCATGCGTGGAAATTAAACCGTGGGGTGAGACTGCAACTCTATACAGCAGGTTAACATGTTCAGAAAGGTTTCATATAGCTGGGGAAAAAAAAAAGCTCATTTTTTTCTCCATCTCACTTATGGCACAAAAATTAAGACAAATTCTCCAATTAATCATTGAGGGAGATTTTCCAAAACATGAGTCCTTTAAAAAGAAAAAACAACAGCACAGAGAAAAAACCCTACTACTTGGCTACTTAAACTAATTCCCTGTGATATCCTGAGCCTGAATGTTTATTTGGGAAAACAAAACATATGCAGGATATTTACGTTATTTCTCTTCAGCAGAAACATCCTCCCCATTCGAAGCTGGTTGTTACATGTAGTATTTTTAAACATTCATGTGTGTCATTCAATTAGGAAAAAACAAGGAAAAAAAGTAATCAGACAGGGTGTAAACAGGAAATCTCAAAAAAAACCAAGCCAAAAAAAAAAAAAAGCTGACAGAATAACATCTCCTGAATTGTAATTTAGGAATGGGAACTCATGAAGGGTTCAGGTCAGAAGCAAACCTCAATGTGTTACACTCCCTCCAGACCAGATTTCACCTCCCAGAACAGGGCAAATTACAGGACATCACTTGGCATAGCTGGCATTGTCTGTCACTGACTCCTGTTTTTAAGCCTTTTCTTGTTTTAAGAAGGTCTTCGCTATGAGAGCGCACCAAAAAACCTCCAACAACTCTTGTGGAAGAGAGGATTATACATAAGCTGCAAATAATTTTGAGACAAATTTGGGAACTGTTTCTACCACTGAAATGTTTGGAGGTCTGTGCATGGATCCCAGCTGTTCTTATCTGGGATGTGCCATGGTTTGGGCTTCAGCAGCCTGTGTGCACATGCTTCTGGCACAATCGTGTTACACTGAGCCCTGGGACAGATGCCTGTGTCAGGCTCTTGCATCCATATAAATACATATTGCTGGAAGCTTCAAACCACCCCAGCCCACCCTCCAGTAAGGTTTCACATCTTTAATACCCCGAACTCCATTCAAAATTTTTTGGAAATAGCAAACCTCTTCCCCATCTCTGCCCTTCCTCTCAAGATAAGCCCTTTTGTCCAGACATCGGTGATACTGAGCAACCTCAGGGGCTCTGCCTAGAAAACACCCAAGTGTAACACCTGGAATTTGGCCCCAGCTGTGCAAAACCGCGCATGTTATTTCCATAAGCTCCGTGCAGGATATCATATGAAATTAAACTTCAATACCACGTAAGTAAGCTCCAGAAGATATTTTACAGGAGGAAAAAACCTGCTTTGATTCACCTAGTGATGAGATAAAAATTGAAACAATTTTCACTAAATAAATGGCCAAACAAAGTGAGAAATTGGGTTTTGGTGTGTCATTAGAATACAGATTGTTAAAACTGGACCATTTATTCCAGAAACTAGCATACAGTGGATTCAAGCAGTCATGGCACTGAAGAAAATCATATGGATAACAAAAAGCAAAAAAGCAGTGTTCTCCCACTTACTCACAAGATGCACGTGGTCAGTTCGGAAACGCTGTCCTTTTGCCACACTGACCCAGCCCCCCCAAAACCTGCAGCATGGGGAGGAGGCCAAAATCCTGCCTTCCTGCATTTGACCAGCGACTCCAGGGCAGCAGCACAGATTTGCAGCTGTAGAAGCCCAGAGAACCAGCCCCACACCTAAGAGAATTTAATCTCAAAATCCCTACCTGAGCTGCAGTTAACCAGCTATAAAGCATCACCAGTCATTTCCTGTAAGGGTTGGTTGTTTTTTTTTTCCTTTCCCCAAACCTCTTTTCTGTAATTCGTAAGCCCACAAGAGATTTCAAAGCTTAAGATTGAAGCCCCTACACTGACCTCAGATTTTCATCGGCATTTAAGTGATTTTTTTTTTTCCCTTCTCTCCTGAAGGCATTTAGGATCAGATCCTCAGCTGCCTTAGATCAGCATTGCTTCATTGACTTTGATACAACCGGCTGGCTGCTGTCTGGCCCATAAACGTGCACGGACTGATAAAAATAGAAAATAAGATGCAAGAATGTATTTCAATACGAAGCTGCCTTAACTAGGCATATCTCAGGAAAATAAAAGCCTTTGCCTGCCCTTCTGGAAGGAAGGGGCCTGCATACAGCTGGGGGGTAAGAAGGGAAAAAGTTATAATGCTTGAAATGACCTCAGTTTCCTACTGTGTCTGCTGGGAGAGCAAAGCCTTGTCAGGTTCCAGCACTTGGAATCGCTCAAAGCTTTAAGGAATAAGCAGAAAAATAACAAACAGGAGTTTGGTTTTATAACATTTCTATGGAATTTTTTTTAAAGGATCCACGTAAGTCTCAAAAAATGCCTTGATGCACACATCTTGTCAGCTTGTTTGCAGCCTGCGGGTCCTCCCTGACCCAGCATAGGTGCCCATCACCAGGCGTCCCATGGTGGAAGGTGCTTGGAGAAAACATAGGTGGGGATTGGAAATGTTCCACCCTCCCATGGGTGATGATCTGGGGAAGGGAAACATTCCCTAATCCCACTGCCACATCACATCCCTTTAAGCACCTCTCCATCACCTCCTTTGTGCAAAAAGCCCCAAGTGATGCCTCATCTGCATGGCTGAACTTCTCTTAAAGTCTCCTGCACTCACTGACACCTCCCCTCCTAAACACAAAGGTCTGGCTCTGTGTTCAAAAACTCAGGTCTCCCCACCTTCTTCCCACACCAGCCCGGCAAGGCAGTGGGTTCCCTGCTGCAGTACTGCAGCCTGGCTCATGCAGGCACTATAAACCTGACATGATCCCTTTGAAGAAAATCGCAGAGCTTTCACCAGCTTTACAGGGGGCAGATCAGTCTCCAGACATACTGCCTCTCTCAAGTCATAAAGAAACCTTTGGCTGAAGTCCTGGCTCCAAGTTAGTCAATGAATTTTGCCATTAACTTTAATAGGGTCAGTGTTTGGCCTTAAATCACTGGTTATCTTGCCATTAACATTAACAGAAGCCAGTATCTGCTTAATGTTAAATTGCCAGTGACGCACTGAAGTGGCTGCCTACGTCTCTCAACCCCTGTGCTATGGCAAGATGCCTTGTAGGACCCATCTCACCTCACCAGGGTAACTCCAAGTGCCAGCCCCATCCTACCCAAGGCTGCAGAGCACACCCTGGGGCTCTGCATGTTCTCATCCCAGCGCTCTTGGGGTATTTACCCACAGCAATTGCAGGGACTGTAGAGAACCATTCCAGACCTCAGTGTGTCCCTGTGCTTCTCTCAGGAGCAGCCAGGCACGGACAGACACTTGAAGACCAGACTGAATACAACATGAACAGAAATAAATTTTTAAGATGAGACAGGATGGAGAAAACTTACTTATAAGCATGAGCTGGTACAAATGTCCCTTTGATGATGCTTTCCATGGAAATGTTGGCTCTGCTGAAGTTTGGCAAAGAGTTAGAGATTAAACGCTGCCTGGAACAGGTTGGGTGAGAGGCTCTCTGGGTTGCATGGCACCTTCCTAAAATAGCCTCATGAACTGATGATACAATGAAAAAACTGGCTCCTGCAGAGTATCAACTGACTCACACGTATGCCTCAGCAGCTAAGCCAGTAAAAAATCCGGCAAAGCAACAGCCCAAGTGCTCTCCCTCACTACAGGCATTGTGGCATTTCAGGACCAAGTGCCAACAATTTCCATACAATTCTTTTTCCCATTTATTCCACTATTTCTCATTGCAGGGGATGGTAAATCTAAGGGACTCTCTCATTTGTTTTATTGATGGTTTGCTGATTTGTACAAGCTCTTGTGGTTATTAGAAAGATCCCACTCACAGGGGTTGGACACAGGGCTCTGAACCTTATTCTCCTCTCCCAAAATGCTCCAAATGCAATGCTCAGTAATAACGATGAGCACACTGCAACAAAAACAACAAACCCAAGGAACAGTGATAAATGACAAACCTGGCAATAAACAAATTCATCCTTCATCAAAATTATAAATACAGCCACAACACAAGGGCCTTTGCCAAGAGGAAAAATACAAACAGGAGAGATACTGCTTTTTGGTCTCTACTAGGAGCATGCAAGGTAAAAAACAACCCCCTCTCCCCCCAGCAAAGGAGTTTTGCAGCGTGGCTGCCTTTCCTGATGCTGCTGGTGGTAGTTTCACACACTTGCTGCTGCTCCCTCCCACACAGGGGTGCAGAGGATATTCACTCATGTACAGCCTGTGCACCAGTGAGCAGGCAGAATCGCTTCCCACCACACGAGGCAGAGGGATGCACTGCTTCAAAAGAGTCTTTGCTGACTCCGCTGGCCCCATGCTTTTCACTGACAAGCAGCATCCAGACAGCATCTCACCTCTCCTGACACTGCCAAAGGCCACAGGATCTTGCCAGCAGTGTTATCAGTAGACGCAGAGTCCCTCTGACAGAGGGGCAGAGGTTAGACATCTTCTTGAAGGAAGAGCCCCCTTGTTGCATCAGTATTCTCTTTATTTTAAATAAAAGTGTCTCACAGGCAAAACCAAAGTGTTTCTCAAATGTGTCATGTCATTCCATGGCTGCTGATGTTACCATTTCTACCACTTTGCATTGTATTTAAAACAATGGCAAGAAAAGAATAGACAGGCAACTCTACAGCTAATCCTAAAAATCAGGAAAATTAATAGGAAACAATCAGTGCAAATCTGCCACAACTATCAAGTCAATGAAATACTTCATCCAACATCTGCTTTCCTTGGCAGAACACAGCTAACAAATCGGTGGAAACATGCTTATCACCAACAGCACAGCAGTCAGGTCATTATCGTGCACAAGCCCGTGGTGATGTTTTGTTCTCCTGGGAACTCAAGGGGAAAAAAGATCCTGTGGGATCAGAGAGCTTTCCTGATGCTACCCAACAGAGCAAACGCAGTGTCAGCCCCGAAAAGGCAGCAGCATCCTCTGCCCTTGAGCAAGTGGTGCCCACCACGGGGCAGGTAACCTACTCAGGTCTTAGCTCCTCAATCAGGAGGCAAATCAGTTAGGCTCCTGCTTCTTTGCTTAAGTCTCTACAACAGGAATCTCGGGAGATATTCTGTGAAGAGCTTCTGGTAACTTTTCCTGTGTTTTACTCCACCTTAGAAACCATCCCTGATCTGCTAGAAACAGAAATTCAGACTTCCCTGTTACAAGAACAGTTACAGAAGACGAAAAAAAACCTCTTTAGTGAGGAGTTTCCCATCCCCAGAGACCCATATCCTGCCCCCAATTCCTCTTTGCTTCTCCCCCACCCTGAAGATCTCAATTTCTTTGACAGCTTCTCACAGGCTGCTCTTCCATCCCCTCCATTGCACTTCTTGCTTCTCCACTAACTCCCTGCTCACTCCTGGGTTGGGTTTTAGAGGGAAGGCACCTGAAGCAAAAGACACAGGTGGAGCAAGCCCTGACCAAATATTTGCCATCCTCTCGAGGCAGCACCACGTCCCCCGAGGGCATCTTGCACCTTTTCCCACCCTGCCCCATTGGGGTCCTTTCACCCGGTTCATCCCCCATCCTGTTCCCATGCTCCACCTGGACTTTTCCAGCTAGTCTCATGCTTGGCGTCAGCTGCTCAGGAAATCCAGATACCAGCACTGAACAGATATTAAGCAAGCAGATGATGAAAAATAATATTAAAAAAGAAAGGGTTATATCACAAGTCCATCTGAACTGCCTTTAAATTCTATAACTCTTTGAAAAACTACAAAAAGCAAGCAAATAAAACAAGCAAAGCCTGAAATCCTAAGATCTTTGGAAGAAATCGAAATAGTGGATGTCAGCTGCAACAGGCACTGAGCAGTGTTTCTGCATCAAGGAGCCAGCCTGCCCAGCCATCAGCACCTTGCCAGGCACTCGGGGACAGGAGGTAACGGATTTGGACTGCTCCACACTGCACTTTTAAAGCAAAACAAGCACTTTGCATCAAAGGCTCTTTCTCAACAGCCGTTAACGATCTCCATGTGCACTGCTGCATCCCCCGTGCCAACCTCTTCATGAGGGCTTTTTTTTGGGGCAAGAGTGACGCGGAACTTACTGATGAGACATTTAATAGATGCTGAAAAGGGCTACTGTACCAGGCACTGACAGCCTTTTCTCAGGACTTATGAATCTGCGCTTTGTTAGGTTTAAATCATATCTCAGAGCAGCCTATAAGGGTAATCTCCGAAAATGTATTTTCTCCGCAGTCAGAAATTACAGACCTGCTCTCCAGCTCCAGCAAAGTTACCAGAATCGAGCTTAGATTTAGCACTTTGCTACGGCAACCAAGGCAGCACTTACAACAAAGGCAGGAAAAAGCAGCTGTAAATGCTGGGAGTAAACAAACAGTCCCTTATCTCCACAATGGAGTGCAAAAGATGCAAAAAAATTTTTATAGACTGATCTCTCAGGGCAAAGCAAAGAACAAGTAAAAAGGTTTCAGCTTGCATTTCCAAAGTACTCCAAAGCAAACTCACTTTGCACAGTGCTGTTTTCTGGTTGCCTGTTATCCTGCACTCCCAGCTCCGAGGTCTGCATGATGTTTAAGTCAGAGCACAATGTAACAACACTAAACAATATTATCTGTCCCTGATAAGCATCAGAAATTAAAACACAGCCTCTTACCTCCAAGTTACACGCCCTGCTGGTTTAAAAGAACTGGAGAAACCCAAGAAGTACTCGATAGTGTGCATGTACAGTTTTCTGTACATTCGGGCTGGGGGAAGAAGGGAGACACGATCCTGGACTTCTTCCGTTGCCATATAATCTCAAGGAAGTGACCTTCGCATTTGTTGCTTTGATTACAGATTCAGAAACAAAAGCTCTTCCAGCATGAGTCAGGGGACACAAGAGGTTGAAACATGATTGTTAAAAATGGAGGCGAGTTGGGAGAGCCCTAGAATTATTTTTTTTTTCCTTTGTAATATTAACCCTTTTATTATGAAACAGAACCAAGTAAAAAAAACAGCAGCCACCGACCAAAGGCACAGCACAAGGTGCCAGCCCCGGGCAGTGACACCTCACTGTGAGAACACAGGTCCCTGTCAGCCCCCCTGTGGTGCAGCAGCAGACCAAGGACCCCCGCATCAACAGCTCTGTGCTTCACAAGAGCTCCCATCACCCCTCTGGCTCTTCTTTCCCCCACAACCCTGCCCAAGAGACAGAGAGAGCCTTTACACTAAAACTTGGCACAGTGCTAAAAGTTCAAGTCACCTCCACTTTCTGCATGTTGGGAGGGTCTTAGTCCTGTGGCAGCAAGGATGCTCATCTACCAATCTGAAGTTATATCGGTAAATGAAGAAAACCAGAGCAGGTCCTCTCAGCACACCTGCCCTCGTTCGTACATTCACATGTCCATAGCTCCATGCTGTAACAGGTAACCTCAGTTTACCTTTCTTTCAGACTACCAGTCTTTCACTGGATTTCCCCTGCTCCTTTCCAAAAAATACTTCAGTCTCCTGCCCCTGATGTGGGCTTGTACATGTCAGGGAGGGAATTGGGAATGAGGACAAAGCTTACACCCTTGGCTGTCAGTCTGAATCCATTATGGGTTCAGCGCTGGTCTCCAGGAAAGCAGTTTGCTGCTGTTAGAGATGCAAGAGTAAAGCATCTACCTGCTGCTCCCTTTGCAGGACTGTTTTCTGTGTGCAAAACATCAAGTTATACCTATAAGGACATTCAGCTCCTCTCCCCTATTTCTCCTGCTCTGGTGCATTAACCTAGAAGGCTTCATACTCATGTGGGCTTTGATATAACAATCTTAATTGTGTCAGTAGGAGCACAGGTATCACAACAACACAAAAACTGAACTTTCCTCCAAAAGAAACATCAGATGATGATATAACATTGCTTCGATGATATAACATTGCTTCCTCCAAAAATAGAAAACACAAAATGGGAAAATGAAGAACTGTAAATGAAGAACTGTGTACCCTAACCCAGGAAGCTGTAAACTCCAGATCTCAAATTTACACATATGGTTACTTCAAAATCTAAAATACAAGCCTGTTCCTCCTTCACAAACACAGCTCAGCATTATTAATCTCCTTTTATGTGACGCGAGTAGGGCAAGCTTTTCAATCCCACCACTGACTCACATCCTCTGGCTGCATTAATTACAGTAGGAATACTGATGCCAAGGGAACAAGACAGCCCAGGACTAACATGGTCTGGAAGACACAGGCCAGGGGGAATATCATGTAACACTATCAGAGCAGGGAGGAGCTCTGGACATGCACAAGACCACCTCACTTGGGAGCAAGAACGACCTCTTACCTTTGGCTGGGTGCTCTCCTTTGGTTATGTACGCTCCCAGCTGAGCAGTCACTATGCACAGAGAGGACAAACCATGAAGACTTTTCCACCCCTTTTCTATAATCCATGGATAGATCTATTTCAACAGAAAAATTAGGTTCAACATCTGGAACAAACTAACTTGCTTTTATCAGAATGAGAAGCAAGAACCTTGGGGGTCAAACTTTTGAAAGCAACTTCTGACCAGAGACAGATGGTTGGTTCTCACTTCTTACAGGTACCATGCTCTCTTGGCTCAGCTAAGCTCCCGCAAAGGGGAGATTCCATGTAGCAGGTGTTTGAGGTCAACGACGGGCTCCATGAAGCTGCAGAGTACGGTGTAAAGCCAGAGTCTTACTGATGCTGCTGAGAAAAGAAGCACTGCTGCCTGGACCACAGAACCAGACAGCATGAGTCAGCCCAGCTCCCCTCGCCCGGAGCTGCCTTCATAAGTTACCATCAATCCAGACACCTCTAGAGGGAAACTCACCCCAGCTACCCCAGACACCTGGGATGCAGAGAGGTGCCAGAGCTGTTTCACCCTCCCTGTTTAATGCAGAGGAAGTGGCTTTGATCAAATATCCAATTTTTAAATAGTTACAAAGAGGTTTGTTTGTTGCCTTTTTTTTTCCCTCAAAGTTACTTTCTAAAAGCTAAAATTTTCATAGTCATGAGACTACAAAAGCTCTCCACACAATGCTCAATATCACAGGTTTCATGAAAAAAAAACATAAGCTCGTCCCAATGTCAGGCAGGAGGATGCCAGGTCAGGACCAGCCAGCTGGTCTAGACTACACCAGCAACCTAAGGAGTGGCAGCTGAGACAGTTTGGGAGAGTATTTCAGACTAACAAACCTGCATCCGTCTCCAAAACACAGACTCCAAAGCCCCAAAATAAGACAGAAAATAGACAGTGAGTCATTTTTCCTTAGCGAAATGACGTGAAGGTTACCTGGGTGGTGCCAACTTCTGCCCTGCTGGGATAACCACAAGGACAGGAATAGCTGGAGGAGAGGAAGAGCACAGCTCCTTGGGAGGATCTGGAGCTTCCAAGCAAATACAGATATGGGCTGTGCAATTTAGCTGTACCCTGGGCCACAGGTAAGTTTTCTAAACAAGAAAACTTTGAGGTTGAAAAAATATAGCATACTCATAGGAGGTTCCAGCAATGGGAAGCTGTTGGAGCAGCAAGAGAAGCAGGGGAAGGTCTCTGCAACTCAGAGGCAACCAGGAGAAGAACTCTGGGCTGGGGTTTAGCGATGGCAGCACTGCAACATCTCAACAAGGGGTATGGAACCCTCCAGTGAATGCAGCACACCCCATCCTCCCTGAACAAGCTGAACAGATGCAATGCACTTGATACTAGAGAGGAACTACTTATTCACATTTTCACCATGGTTTAGAAAATCTCAACTGGAAAGCCTGCTAAGTGCACCTGCCCAACCAGATTCCCACTGGGCTTCATCTATACCAACATACTTGCTCTCCCAAAACAGCTGCGGCAGCCAGACTTGTCCAGTCTGGTGTCAACCAGACAACTCTTCACTCAGCATAATGGGGCCCTCTTTGCTTAGGACAGACACCCTTCCAGGGAGATTGTTCCCCTCCTTTTTTTTTCCCATCTATCTACCACCTCCGTTTTCCTCTCCTATTGCACTTCTGCTGCCTTTTTTTTTTCCCTACCTGTTTGTTTTCCCACATTTTCTTGCAAGTTTGTGCTCAGTTTGCAGCATTGGGTGTTTGACCATACACCCGGAAGGGGGTCAGAATGATAATTTCTTTTTATTCCTTGTTCTTTCCCCTCTCTTTCTTTGCTCGCACAGCCTGTGCATTTTGTGCTATGTAATTCTTGCACTGCCCTCTCTTGCTCTTCCAGCTTCTTCACTCCCATCCTTGAGATTTTTGCCTTCCTGGCCCATGCACAAGCCAGTGACCTGTCTGCATGAGATACCAGCAAGCATGGCCTTCTCTATGCCGTACACTCTCTCCCAGACCACATCACTCTACCTAGAAAACACTGGCCCAACGAAAGGTAAAACCAGGATGCTCAGAAAACATCACATAATTAGCAGTGTCATGCAGTACATGCGCTGTATGAAATAACTTCTCCATCACCATTCCCACCTCTGCTGGCACCACACATTTACACCCGATGGAGAGCAAGAAGATGAACACCAGAGCACAGGGACTTCCATCACCAGGACAGCATCCATTCCACTTTAGCTGGAAAAACAACCACAGAAACACAGTCTTCAATCCAGTGTTGATTGGACTGTCAGCAACGGCTTTTAATGGCTAAACTACAGCACATTCAGACGGTTCTCAGAATTCTGATGACCCTTATTCTCCTCTCTCCTTCCCCAACACAAGGGGTTGATACGTGTTTAAATGAATGACAGATCAATTAGCAGGCAGAAGTGCACATGTGTATTTGTGTGTGGGAGGGCATTTAAGCTAATATATTCCAGTGCTGATAGCTTTATCCTCTTTAAACTCTCTGAGAATGAACTGGCCTCCATCTGCGGAGAAGATTAGTAGAACTACTAATCACTAATTATGACTCAGAGGTTTTAAGAGCAATGCAGACTTTGCAAGGGTGGCCTGATTTTCAGAAAAAGAGGAGATAAAGATAGCACAATGTTATTTTAAGCACATGGAGAGTCCATCCAAGATTGCAAAGAACTGCAGTGACAGCACTAGCAAAAGGAGTGACAGAAAGCTAAACACTCAGAAAGATAAAAAATGAAGTATGGAAAAAACAGCATGTGCCTGAAACACTTTTAATTTGCGTTTTCATAAGCCTCTTGTCCAGTCAGACCAAGCCCCTCTGCACAAGAACAAAATGGAGATTTATCCAGGCAAGTTCATGCAGTGATACCTTTGTACAGGAGTCTGGTTCTGAAAAGTGGCGCCAGCGACATTTGAAATCCAACTTATTTTGTGAGTCAGTATCGCAAAAAATAATATTTATACAGGCCAAAGCAGTTCGTGAATAGAAGGCACTGTTTGAAACTGGCACTGTGACACCCTGAAGGAAATGAAGTTCAGAGTCTGGTTGTGAAGTTTGTCTGCTAGGGAGGAGGGAGGAGCACTACAAAAATCGTATTTCTGTTTGAATAAACTCTCTCAAACAGAAAACACTGTATCATGAACTCAAATGGAAATACGTCTGGCAGAGAGCTTTGGAAAGCTGCTGTTGGAAGCATGTAAAGCCAAGTTTAACTCCAAGCTGTCGGGAGGCAGTGCCTGGAGCCAGTCCTGTTCTCAGCTCTGCAAGAGGCTACTCCAAAGCCCCAGCCCCAGGAAGGCCTCCACATGTCATGTTTGGACATGACGGGTTTCAAGCAAAGCTAAAGCTCTGCAGGTGATGTATGAGCAGTGTCACAGCATTAGATCAGCTCCCTTAAAAAAGAAAAACAGCTGGATAAAAGCAGTCACAGCAATGTTTTTCCAGAGCAACAGCTAATTCCCAGTGCTGAAGTTTAAACCTTTGAAGGGGCACACACTCAGCATCATAAAAAGGTCTTCAAGCCCCCTTTAGAAAGCCTTAACTTATAAGGATGCCTGAGATGTTTCCTCTGAGCATTGCTCCTGGGGCTGTCCAGTGTGGAGGAAGGAAAGCTCTGTCCCGACAACGCAACATTCCTCCTTCATGCTCCTTCTCGCTGCTCCAACACCACTTTTCATTGTTGTGCACAAAGAAGGAAAATGGCATCTCCAATTCTGCTGTCAGCACTTTTTGTAGTGAAAAGTTAAGGTGTGGTAGCAGAGGAAACATGGTGCTCACTATCCAAACCAACTACGTTAGCGCCATAGGAAACAGATGTCAACTGCTTCCTCTCCCTCTCCTCCACCCCAAGTACTTATGGGATAGGCACATATACAAAGCTTATTTATTGTTCTTCATTAGCAAAGTTTCTTCACTTCATACAGAGGAAATGACCTTTCAGAGACTAAAAAGCACTTTGTCCAAAAAGCCCTCTTGAATTCAATTTCCACTTTTACACCAGAGATCGTTAGCCCAACTACCATTGTAACTGAATAACTTAATCACAGAGATGCTCCCATTCCTGGTTTCATGTCCAGCAGATATTATTCGCAATGCATCATCATATTGTGCAGGCAGTTTGGGAACAGTTTGCCTGGTTTCTCTTTTCTACTTTGCGTTGAGCAGACTGACATGCATTTTAAACTTAATACTAAAGCATTCACTTGACCAGTTTATTTATAAGAGTTAGTTCCATTATCAAATAGAGACTTTGATGCAATGTTCCTTTCATGCGTAAAGCACAGAGGCTAATGAGGAATGACTGTGCTGGGGGATGTATATGTGAAGGGGAAGACGTGCACCAGAATATGGTACTGTTGACATCTCAATGAAAGTCAGGCCAGTGGTAACATAAGTAATTAAACATGAGATAGTTTTGTTCCTAAAAGTTTTGGCTTTGCCACTGCTTATTAACCTCATTTCTATAAAAATTTCACTTTCTGTTTTACTGCTCTATAATTAAATCTAAGACAGATGGCCTATAAAACCAGCATGTGGAGAGCCCTGCCAAAAGCTTTAGTGTGGAAGAGTAGTGGGACACCCAGAGGTGCCACTGTGTCCCACCACGGGCATCAGGAGGGGCTCTGAAAAGACCCCCTAAGGCCAAGCTGGCAGGCCACAACACTACATGCCAGATCTCCACCACAAAATACAGCCCTCATGCCCTTTCCTCATAGGAAACAGGTACCCCTTGCTCGAAGGCTTCTATGCAGAATCCTCACCTAGTATTTTTCCTAAGCCCTAATACCCCCAATAATTCATATTGACTTGCTGCAGTCAGAAAGATCTGTGCCTGCTCTTCCATCAGCTGTCTTTCCAAGTCTATTTTTTTTTTCTGGGATAGGCTTTCAGATGCTCTCTGCCACAGACAAGACAATGTTCCCTGGCACACAATCCAAGCACTCAGAGGATAAACTCACATACTGTACAGTCCTCCTGTCCTGGCATGGGTTCAAAGGTTATTTCAGAGTGAAGTGGGACACCCAGTGAGCACTTTGGTTGACAAGCTCCTCAAAACGAATGGGCTCTGGGCGAACAAGACATCCTTTCTTTGGCAGATGAGACATGATGGCAAGCACCCTGGGGCAGAGACCAGCTTGGGGAAGTGCCTGAGCCTGCCTTGCTGTGCTGGGGCTGAATTCCCTGCACCAGATGAAACAACAGCAGTAAGACCTTGGAAGGTGTTTCCTACACACACACATGCTTGTAGAAACAAGAAGGCTAAAGAGAAGGTGACTGACAAAGGCTGTTTTGTTCTTGCTATTTTCATTATTTTTTGTACTTAAAGCTGCTACGGCAGGTGAAGGCTTTATGCTGGCAGAGAGGATTTCAGCCTCCCCAGGCCAGACACCTCTGCCAGCGTGACAATCCTGGCACCTGCTGACTATGAATGCGTAGGTGAGAGCCCTGCACAGAAGTAGGAAGGTGTTAGTGGCTTCTCCATGCTGGGATTCAAGCTCAGGTCTCCCATGAGGCTGGTATTTTATTAAAAAAACACACAAATAAAAACAAAGAAATCTCAAAAGTTACCAGCCCAGGGACTGACTTTCTTTTTACCATGATAATGTACTGATGATTAAAAAAAAAAGAGACCTGCAAGCAGTGTCTAACTCCCCCCAAAATAGCCACTGACCCACAAAATCATGTAAACCCCAAATACAGATCAAAGTGAACTGCAGCCTCCAGAGCTGACCAGCAGCACAAGTGCCTGTCACCTCACTCTTCCCTGTTTGTCCCTTGCACGTAGCTCAGTGACAAGGTTCTGACATGTTTCCTGGTTTGTTACACCACACACAGCTCAGAGTCCTCATGGGGGCAAGAGTGTAAGTTTATTCCAAAGAGCCTTTATACACAACTAGTGTTTTTTCCACACCTTGAATATGAATGTGAAGGAGTTAAGAGATATGAACATTCTTGGGGAAGCAAGGGAGGGAAAGGGCTTTGTTAAACACCTATCCAGGCGCTGATATGAGAAAGAACACAAGGCAGAAACGTGCCTTCATCTGGCTGCACTAACTACAGGACTTCTAGCAAAAACTTGAGAAGACAAATAACATCCCTGGCAGGTGGGAGAGTGGTGTTATCTCCAGTTTACAAAGAACAGGGGAACATAATAGGAAGAAAATTTGCCCAGGATAATGCAAGATCTATGGTAATGATGGGACACAAAACCTCATGACCAGGATTAGAGCCTAGACCCATAGACACTGCAACATTCATCTCTGTAGAGAAACAACCCCGTGGGAGCTCTGCACTGCATGTCTCACTCCTGTATTGGTCTTCTGAGCCTGACGTGAACAAAAGTAACACAGCATGGCTCAGTATATATTTCTATATGCAGGGGATTACCCAGTTACTGTCTCTAGAGGTTTCCATAGCTTGAAGTGTTTAAAAAAGGAGGAAGAAAACCCCCATTTGATTCAACCTCTTATAGGGCTCTGACACCCAAACAGACTCATGACATTCCATGCTGTGTGCTCAGTCCTGTGCCCACTGGACTCAGCCAGGATGCTGCCAGTGGTTGTAACAGCAAAGAGCCAAGCAATGTGTTACACAACCCAAGGAAGAGCTGCAGGACACTCTTTCAGTCATCTCTCTTTAATACACCCCAAATTACCACTAGGAAATTCCTGACATTGAAATGTGAGAGTTGACTTGTTTCTACCCAGTTTCATCTCTCAGGGATGATGTGGAGTCCTTGAAGCAGTAAGCACAGAGCAACAGGTCACTATTTCCCCAGCAGTCTGGCTGTATTTCTGCATGGCTGAGACAAACTGTGGGGCAGAAAGGAGTGGGGAATGGGCACTCCCCATCCATCCCTGGTGCACAGGCCACCTGGAAGGACCAATTTCCCCTTTGTGCCCATTTTCATATCCCCACGTTAGGACACGGGCACAAGTCAGTGATGCTTTTCATAAAAAGAACAAGACAGAATAATCCACCAACAGCCTCTAGGACACACTAAGCTTGGCCAGAGATACAGGCACACTTTGTTTTGGGAAAAAAAACTTTCCTCACTTTGAGCCAACCATCAGAGAATCTCAGCTGAACAGGCTGAATACAGCTGTTGTCAGAGCTGGTCCTTACTCAGCCATTATTTCATCCCTGGATGGATGGGGTTTGCCTCCACAGGGACACAGCAGGGACTGAAGGCTATCCAAACTCCAAGCTCTTTGCATGACCATGCTCCAAAAATAACACCCATACAGCACAGGTGTAGCTGGACTTTATTTATCAAGAAAGAAGGGAGCACTGATACCTATACTCCTGCATCCCCTAACTATACACAACCCATATTCCTCATGTGACACATATCACAAAGCTTTATACCCATCACCTGTACCAGATGCCAAAATGCATTCAAGCACTTGGAAGAACTTTATCACTGTAAAGCTGTTCTCCCACTCCTGGGCGTACCTTAAAGCTAAATAGCAACAGATCCCTTTGGGATTAAATAGGCACAGATGTCCTTTTGGCATGACTGTCCTTTGGAAGTTACATCCTGATGGGTCTGGAGAGCTACAAGCTGTATCGTTCTATGTATTGCAACACATCAGGGAGAGGGGAGAAGCAACTTTGGAATATCCAACATAATCTAGCAAACACCCACACTGACACTGTGACCAGGCACACATCACAAGTTTACACATGAGACAAAAATAAATACAGACATACAAAAATAAATAACTGCCAGAAAAAAAAACAGACTCCAAAAAGAATGCCACCACCCTAACTGCAACTGGATGCCACAGTAACTGACAGTGCGGTGTTGTGGTTTTTGCCTGCAGGAAGAGGAGCCTCCCAATTGTTGCTTCAGAACTTATTGCAGCCCCCCCAGATATCAATCCCTGGGTAATACAAAGTACTATCACATTACAACCTGCCACTGTTCAGTGACACAACACACAGACAGCAGAGAAAGCTACAGCCAGTCTCTCGCACGGCAGCGTTGTGCTCCGAGTACCCGATAGTAGCACGGGTTGAGAGCTGAGCTCCGTCTCCCAGATCCCCATACAGGGAGCAGCTGGCTGCTGAAACACTTGCAGATAAACTGGGTGATAACACATATTTAATATGGAACATACCTCCCCCAGACTCTGAATTCAAAGCAGAGCCACAGCATGGGCTGTTTGACAGCAATACTGGGTATCAGCTCAGCCCTCAGTTAAAAACCTGCTGAGCATCTTCACAGCAGCGTTGCACGATCTGGGGCTCTCATTCAATCCTCTTCATCTCATCTCGTCCCAACCACCCCTCCCAGGCTGGGCACACTGAAGCACCAGACAGGTGAGCGTGCACGTGTCTGTCAGGTACCACGATGCTTTTCTTAACAAAACCTGGGGCAGTTATGGGGGAGGTTTTACCTGGTAGACATCCCGGAGGCCACACCAGGCGCGCAGGGCTTGCCGGCAAGCCCGCAGCCGGGCAGCGTACCACCTCCTGAGCGCTGCCACCGTCACCGTCCAGACGAAGCGGCTCCCGCTGAACAGCAGATCCTCCACACCGCACATGAACACCGAAGCCATGAGTTGTTCCACTGGCAAAACAAAATCCCTGTCCCGGCTGGCTCCCACTGGCTCTCGCTCCCTCGCTCAGACGCCTGGCATGACGGCAGCCTGGCTTTATACGGCGGGCAGAGGGCAGGGGTGTTGCACAGAGCCAGGGTCAAGCCTTAAAACAAACTCCTCTTTCACAGCGCTTCCTGGGCAGATTCCCAGGCATGCCCCGGCCGCCGGAGCCTGAAGCCAAGCCAGCGGTTGCAGTAGCTCAGCCCCACCAGCAGCTCACACAGCAGCCTTGTCCTTCTTAGCAGCTTATATAAATCTCTCTTAAGCTCCGGCAGCTACCACTATGTTTTCTAATTAAATATTAACCCTTTTGCCATGTGCCCTGACAACAACCCCATTTAGACACTGGAGGAGAAGGAAACTGCTCGCCAGCGTTAATCGCTGCTGCACTTCAATAAACGGGGCAGGCACTCCACACACAGCTCCCGCCTAGATGCTATCTGCCACCACATCATCTACCGTACAGGACACAAAGCTGTCATCATTTTCTCCCACCTGATCCCAGACTCAAATTATACATCAGAAGTCCTCCATTTAAAAAGCACCTCCAGGAGCCAGCAAGTGGAGGAAAGGAAAAAAAAAAAAAAAAGGGGTACAGTGGGAGATAAAGAATACTCCTGTAGAAATAAATGCACTAACTTCTCTTCCAGCTCAGATCGCCCACAGCACAGAGCCATCTCCCTGCTCCACACCTCCCACTTGGACGTTGCATTGTACCAGTTAAACATCCAACACCTGCTAAAGAGGTGATTTTGCTCTATTCAAACTAACATAACTTGCTGGCTAAGAAAAACAAAGCTGCTCATCCTAGCTGAGCTCTTCACAAACAACCCACAGCAAATAAACACTGAAATAATAGCCCACAAGAGACTCCAGGCTTGCCTCAGTTGTGAGTTTAAAGTTAAGCAGCACCCTGCCCTTCTGGGGCTTAAACTGTTAATGCTGCCAAGCTGCACCTTTCATTTGTGAGCTCTTTCCTATTGTAAGCTAAGGGAGGGTGGAAGTGAAAGGGTAATTAATCTTTTAAAGGCCCCCTCAAAGGATTTGACATTTCCTAATCTTTTTGGGACTGGGACAGAAGCTTAGAGGAGTCTCACATGGCACTATCAGCACCTTGCTGAAGAAATTACCCAAAGAGCAAGTTTTTGACAAAAAAACATCAGCAAGATGGACCTGTAAAAGTAAGCTCTCTTGTGCAATGAAACGAATGAAAAGGGAGCAGGAACAGCTTGCATAAAGGCTATGTAGGAAAGCCAAATCCCATAGCATTGCTGCTACTGCTTCCCCAAAGCGCACTGCCTGCAAACAGCCTCTCCCTGTCCCAAATGCTCTTCATGGAAGTAAGACACCCTGCACATTCATAGCACAGTACAAGTATTCACAAAACCCATTTCATTCTATATTGATCAACCCTCTCCATACTGCAAGAGCCTAAGCTTATGCACAGTGAACTCCTGTATCACAGTCAGGGTGATGTGAGTCTACAGATGAGTGACTGCCTGTTTGAGAGGCTTTGGACCAATGTGTCTCCAAGCATCACACTTTTTCCTTTTATGCATAACGAAGCAAAAGCAGCTCTGCTCCTCATGGTGCCAGGAGGTTTAAATCTCTGAGCCTTGCTTTCACATGGGGAAAAAACCCTAACAACTATATTTCTAATGTTATCAGAAGCTGTTACAAAGTGAGCTGTTGCAGAGAGAGATACAGCTTGTAATAACAAGAGGCAAGTAAAGACTTGGGCTCTACATTGAAATTCAGCATCCACATATCCACTCCAGGAGTTTTATCGCCCCTTTGAATGCTACCTTAGAGCCTGTGGCCATAAGGAAGTCTTCCTCCTCCCTTCTCCTCCAACATTTCCCATCATCAGCATTCTGTGTTTACAGGACTTTAAAAATCGACACGAATGTGCAAAATGGAGAAAGTTTCTGTCTTCCACTGGGAGCAGGCAGTGACAAACATCTACAGAGAGTTATTCCAATAACCTAAGCCAGTGCCAGTACCAGGCTTGGCAGTGGGTAATTGCTATTCCCTCAGATAACACTGCTTCAGAGAGTAACAGCCAGGAAAATCTCCAAGGGCATCTGCACATTGTGGTCAAGTCATACCCAAATTTAAACACTGAAAGATTAAAAAAAAAAAATTTCAAGTTCCATTTCTAAAAGAAAAGAAAAGGAGCTTTGTCATTAAAGAAACAGTGCAGAGAACAGCCCCATTCTGTGCCAGGAAAATCCAACCAAGGCACTATGAAAAGTTTAAATGCTTCTGCCCCGTGCCTGCACTCCTCAGTGGCTTTTTGTTTTCACCCAATTAGAGTGAAAATTTAAAGGATAAGAATTTTCTCCTTTAACACACTGCAAGGGATTTTTTTTTTTTTTAAATTGGTCTATGACCCATCGTATCTCTAAATCAAACTTACACATTTTGCAGTTACTCTTCATGCTTCAGAAGTTACTGTGAGGCTGAGCAATGGCCTCAGATGGCCTCATCTTAGAAAGCAGAGCCATATGTACTCAGAACCTCCCGCCTCAGCGCTCCCAACTGCATTACCCATCACTATTTCCATTACCACGTGCAAGCTCTATGCTCTCATACTAAAGTTATAGCTCCACGTGCAGGCCAGAGCAAGGGAAGACCCTTTTCCCCACCCTTACTAAGGGTACATGGACTTCAAGTCCAGTCTCATAAATAAAGTCTTCATGCACGTCTTCTCATCCCTTCTGCAGACAAAGAAGGTGATAAAAGAAATAAGAAGCAAATGCCATCTGGACTTCACTTTCTAAGTTGACCCAAGTACCTTAGGCAGTATCACAGTATCACAGTATCACAAGGTTGGAAAGGACCTCTGAGATCATCAAGTCCAACCTATAACCTAACACTAACACCAACCATCATCTAGACCATGGCACTCAGTGCCTCATCCAGTCTCCCTTTAAACACCTCCAGGGTAGGTGACTCCACCACCTCCCTGGGCAGCCCATTCCAATGGCCAATCACCCTTTCAGTGAAGAATTTTTTCCTCACATCAAGTCTAAACTTTCCCTGACGAAGCTTAAGTCCATGCCCTCTGGTTCTGCCACTGAATCACACCATGGAGCACTGTCCCTTGAACCTGGCACATCACCTCAAACACCCACAGAACATCACAAAGCTCATGATGCAAAGAGCATCTAGATGTAATTTAGAATAGTTTTGGTGTTTTACTACACAGTTAATAAATTTGATTTGAATATCAGTTTTTTATTGACTTCCACTTTCGGAACCTGACTGTAAGTGGGTTAATTTGAAATACCTAAATAATATCCAGGGCTCCTTAAGAGTTGGAAAGAACCACAGAACATTTAGCAAGGGAGAGCCAGTAGGATACCCAGATGGTTTTCAAAGGCTGCAGTATCTAGATCTCTATTGTATGAGGAGGGAAAAAAAGACACATATCTCAGGAAAGATCTTTGTAGGTGTATGTACCACTGTCAAGGAAACGCAAGAGACAGCTACTGTAAATCTATTTGATGTACAATCACATGAGCAACAGGGCATTCATTTCTGGTAAGGAATAAGCTTTCAGAATAGGAATCTAAGGAAAACATCACTTAAAAAGAAGGCAGAAAACTTTGTGTAGCAGATTCATTCTTTTCCTTACATTATTGATCACAGTTCCAGAACAATGAGTTTTAAAAGAGAACAAAGGCTTGCTACCAACATAATAGGAAAAGATGATCCCAAGTGGATCCTCAGGCTTCCTTGCATGTTATCTTCTGTGCCAAAATGAATAGAATGAGGCCTAGTTGAATTGCTGATTTTCTTTTCAAAATAGCTCATACAAAGTTCACCTGAATAGAGAATTCATCTGCCTGTGAGACCGCAGGACAAGAGCATCAATCTTCCCTTATATCTACAAAGCAGTAGTGCACCTAGATATGACTTTTGATTAGACATATAGGAAAAAGGACACAAACACAAAGTTCCTAGTGGCAGGTAATGAAAGTAAAGCTTTGATCACTTTTGGTCTCTGAACTTTCAACAGCAGAAGGTGAACTATTGTACAAATGCACCAAACACCTATGGGCTAGGAGATGTCAGTCCTAACTGGTGCTTCAAAATACACTTTAATCCATAATTTGTCCTCATATTGATCACACGTGATTCTAAACCATATTCATAGTATTCTGTAGAGCAAGCAGTAAAGTTTAGTAAAGACCAAAAAAAAATGGAGACAGACCTCATCAGTATTTTGAAACCTGCTGTCACCTCAACTCCCAGCCTTAATACCCTGGGACAGTCTCCGGGTAACAATCAGCATTGTTGAGGTCTGTGCTGTGATTCAAAGGGCTAAGGTAGCACATTGCCAGAAACCATCTGCAGTGTCACCGCAGCCTGCTATATCCAGACATGTTTCTCCTTTCTGCACAAATCCACATGTTTAATTTTTGAAGTTTTCCCATTTTGCTACAGTTAGAAGTCAACAGTACATGATTACATTGCTTTTAAAGATAGATTTTAAAATGCCCAAAGGTGCTGTTTTATAGGAGTCTCCATGAGCGTGAATAACAGGATTACTTGGGAGTTAGGACTTTTTCAGACAATACTGAAGCTGCGTATCCCTTTAACATCTTTTAAAAAAAATTCCTGTCACAAAACAAGTCTGTGAAGCACAGAGCATTAATGCCATTGACCCCAAATAAAGATGAAGTGACATTTCAGAAATAATTTTTGCTACACTCTGGCCCTTAATTACCAACTTAATAAAGATAAAGTGAAATATAATCATTGGGTGCTCTCTCTTTGATGCTGTAACCTCTCAGAACATAAGGTGCTTAAATAGCAGCACTGGTGCACAGGATAAGTCTGTAATCCTACCTGCCCTCATCAAGAGCCTTCAAAGCAAGAGTCAACTACCAGTAAAAGGTGTTTGTGAATCAATTTCATGCTTTGAGATTATTGTAAAAAAGAAACCAACCAAACACAAGATGTTCCTAACTAACCTTCTTTAATCCTTTATAGTAGCTGAATTCTGAGGACCTCTAAGAAATGTCTACAGTTCAAACCTTAGTTTAGAAAGCAAATGAAATCTGCATGAAAGGATGATGTCATCCTCCTACAAGGCCAATAACAGCATCTGATGTAGGTATTTGGACCGCTCCCCACATGCTACACAAGGAATTTTGATTCCCATCTTTTGCCTGCTGAAATTCACTAAAGTCAAGTAACAGATGTAGCTGAAAGACCCAACTATGTCCAGAACAATCTGCAGCTGCAGAGGGAGGCTTTGGTACCTACTGCTCTCCTCACTGGGCAAGGCACAGCCTCTAATAAATTCCTGTAACAGCAGCCTTACATATTTCTAAATGAGGCACTGCCTTTTCTCCTCCTCTCAGAGAGCTTGAGTTGTACATACATTGCCCTACACTAATGATATAAACATAATTCTGTGACAAACTCATTTTTAAAGATGAACAGGCACTGTGCCAGAAACATGAGTTTTCTGCAGTCTGTGTCCCATAATAAACTAATTAGGATTTCACATCAAAAATCAAGTGCCACAGCCTCTTAACTTTATAAATGATTAAATAGCTTGCAGTGTGATTCCTCAAACAGCAAACTTTCCTACCCTTTATACCTAGAACTACAAAATCAGGTCAGGTTCAAAACAAGTAGCATGTGCTCCAGTTTCACAAGTCAGGGTTTATCATCTTTTGCCACCACACTATTGCCATCAGAACACGTCACCCAGTTTTTGTAACACAGATACAGTTCCTCCAGTATCTCATGGTCAGATCATTAGAGGTATAATTTGGCACAGCTCCATTGACTTCAGTGAAGCCTCACATGTAAAGCCTCACAGTGAAGCCATACACATATAATCAGGTGAGGATGTAATTCCAGAAGTCTACGTGCAATGTGGCAGCCATGAGCATGACTTCTAATGCATGTCACTGTTTAACATGCATCTATAAACAAGTTGTATTTAAATTTTTATATGCTCATATTTCTAAGTCAATAGAATTCTACAGCCCTGTAAAGTCAGTTTGCACAGAGAAGATACAATAGAAGGGGGAACACCATCCTAGACTTCTGGGAAAAGAATTAAAAATTTGAGAAAAACAAAATGCCATTTCCAGCTGAAAGAGGATTTTGGGCCCTTTCTCAGTGGTGGGAGCGACTGCAAGTTGAGCAGTCTGGAACCTGCAGTAAGGCTGCCACCCACCCAGTCACTGGCACTCTGTCTGCAGCTCTCCAGGAGGGACCTGCCCTAGGGACACAGTACAGTGTGTAGAGGGGTGGCACGGGATGAATGCGACCAGGATGAGGCAAGAGATCCATCCTCCTTTTCTCTGCTTCGTGGGAAGGGCTTCCTTATGAGAGAAAGCTTTGAGAGGGGAGAGTCACCACCAGTGACATGGGAAATTATCCCACACTTGGTGCTACTCCCAAGTCACATCTGGAGGAAATGAGAAAGCAGATGAGCACTGGGTGGAAACCTGGAGTTTCCTCAAAGCTGCAGGACTGCAGAGAACAGGACACCATCACTGCCCTCCCAGAGAGGGCTTCACCCATAGCCACCCTGTGACCTGCGCGGGGGCAGTGCTACTGGAGGAAACGATTCCTGCTGTGCCAGGCCCCTGTAAGAGGGAGCCATCCCGAACTCCACCTTTGGGCCATCTCTCCAGGGAGCACCCATGGGAAGTGACAGCACAGGGAAGAGGCTGTGGCTGCCTTTGGAAGCTGCAGCAGGAAGACTGATTTCTCTCCAAGCTGCTGATTTTTCCTTCCTAGTATCCAGTGCCATAGCAGGTCACTCTCACATGCAGACTGTGCCTGTGCCTCCTACCTCCAGCAACCAGCCCATGGAGATAGTCTCCAAGCCTGAGAAGGGATGAGGAGCCTCTGCAGAGGAGGGGTGGAGACCTTGCAGAACAGACAGGCAGCTTTCACACACCACAAAAATAAATAATAAGGCACATACCCGCATTTTCCGTCTACACATGAAGCCCCAGTGGCCTCATCTCTCTTTCTCTCCCCCAGACTGGTAAGGGAGTAACAAAGTGCACAAGACACTTTTAGTATCCTAGTTTTGGAAGTAAAATTATAACAGCTTCTCTGCACAGACTCAACGTTTTGATAAAACATCCACTTCACGTGTCCAAATATTTATGTGGGGCGGCACAGTTCCCTCCACTTACCGCGTGAACCTGCTGCAGCAGCTTCTCAGCAGCTCAGAGCAACATCAGATACACCTTTGTGATTTGCATTTAGTGATGTGTTTCGCTCTTCCTCTCCATCACCTTACTGGAGCCATGAAACGCTTCAGGGTCTTACCAGAGGAGTGGCAGGTTTAAAGTCTGGAGGAGGCAAGGGGCTGGAATTCTAGGGCAGGGTAACACATCCAGCCCCACCAGTTTGCCCTGTGCTTCCCGCAGCCCAGCAGCAGGAGGGTTTCTTTCCCAGCTCTGGTGACCAGTCACCAGGCACTGCGTCCCCAGCAGGTACCAAACCTACTCAGCTTCTCTCAGGCACTGGTCCACTATGGATGCATCACCCTGCTACCATCCTGGCCAAAAATGAGGCAGCATCTCCTGCATTTTGAGTTGGCAAGGAGTATTAAACTGAGCCTGAAGAAGTCAGGTAATTACTTTTGGATGAAGTATTTCATGGTAGATATAAATACGTGAGGAGCATGAAAATCCAGGGCTGCCCCAGCTTTATGAGTGTTTTATAGTCTCGTTAATCTATGGCAAATGGGGTAGAATTACTACATAACCTAAATACTGAGCAGAGATCTACAACACTGTAAGAGGAAGCATAAATGAGATAGTAAAATTTCAGCATTTCACATGATATAGATGGCCACAAAGACAAAAATAACAACCCAAACCTATCAGTCTCCTGACAAGAATCTTTTAAACAGTGAGGATAAATGATGTCTAGCTATTATAATTATATCCTCAGTGCATTCATTCTCTCAGGATGAGTAACTTGGGATGCTGTAGCCTTCAGAAAATTCACGACTCACAGCAATACTTTGCCCTTGATTAGACTTTATGGGTCATGCCTAGCCCAGGAAAACTGTACACCCAGGAAAGGACTTATCCTTCCCTACATACATGCTCAGATGGCAGCATTTAGATCACTGCACCCTATCAAACATGAACAAAGAAATCATCTTGGACGCCTTTGTGGTGCTTCTCCCTACTCTCAGTTACAGACCATACAGCCAGTAAAGCAGGATTCATTTGTTTCCATTTAGTATTTGGCACACAACAATACAAATTTCCCTTCAAAATCCATATTTAAAGTGACCGAGTCCCATCCTCGTGTCACTGGTTGGCAGAAGTTGAGGATGAGGGCAGCAGCATGGCACAGGCAACTGAGGTTCTCCCAGGGCCACACTATTCACCTTATCTCCCCCAGAGTCCAGACCACCAGCATCCAAACCCCTCTGCTCTGAGGTGCTGGTCCCGTTGCTGTCTTTATTTGGGGTTTAGTCCAGCACAACCTGAGGTCAACAGGTCTTATTCTACCTGCCACGGAGGAGTTCAGTTCAGAACCTTTTGAGGCAGAGCAGTGCATTTCCCAGCCAGTTTTTGCAGAGGGTAATTCAACAAACCAGTTGAAAGAGACAGCACCGGTAAACAGAAGAGGCAAAACCAAATGGTACTATTAATATATATGGTAATTTGCCAGCACTCCCACTACTATGGAGCGAAGTTTTCTGAGAATGCAGGTCTGCTGTGCATCTCAATCTAGGAAGCAAATAAAAAAACATAATTTCACAATGTATCATCTCTTGCTACAGCAATTAGTGCCTCATTTTACTAACAAAGTACCTGCACAGTGCTCATTTGTCAGCTCTTAGCAAATAAATGGGGGATAACCATCTAGAATTTGAAAGGAGGCAAATCAGGATGTTTTGATGTTAGAGCAGATGAGCTTTGGCATTAGCAGTGTATCTCTTGAAGGAAAGTTCTGGTGCTGAGTATTTGACCCTGGAAAAGGAAACAAGCCAAGCAGCTCATGACATTTCCCCACAGAAGGACCACATTGCTTATACAGGGCACTAAGAGGACAGCAAGCTTTCCAAAGCATGCAAGCAAGCTGCTGGCCATTCAGAAAATAGGTGTGCATCCAACAGCACGGTGCCACGGGGCAAAAGGAGCAGCTTAACCAAAGGAGGAGAAAGAGCAGCCATTGAAAGGGTGCTTTTATCCTCAAAAGGCTTCAAAAACAAACAAACAGCACAGCATGAGCTTGATCCAAAGCCCATTGAAATCAATGGAAAGACTCCAAATGCCCTCAATAGGCTCACAGCAAGGCCGGGCATGCCATGGGAGCTCCATGTGCTGCCCCACCAACGTGCTGCCCCCCACAGTGACACTTTACCACCTCCCACAGGTCCTCCTGACATTGCTTAGTTCTTCTCTCCTTGTCCTCAGCAGGTATTTTGCAATCATTAGCTACTAAAGCCATTCAAAATTATTTATATTACATTAAAAACCACTTTAAATAGATTTTTTTTTTTCCTACCCAACCCCCAGAATAGGGGAACACAGATGAGTCACAAATCAGTCACTCACACAGCTGGGCCCACACGATCCGTCTCTACACCAAAAGCCTGAAACATAACTCTGCTCTTCATGAGGTGCCTGCTGGAGCCACCACACAAGTCAGTCCTCCCCCAGCTGCCACCCTTGTATCTGTCCTGAAGCTTTCAGTATTTGGGGAAGCAATCTGCACTGATACTGCAGAAAACCAAAGTTCCTCTCACCAAGAAAGACAGGCCAAGTTAAGACAAGAGGTACTTCTCATGTTCAAGCTGAGCAGAGAGCCACTCCGAGAACAAAAGCAAAGAGTCCTGGTCCAATTTTCCCCTCCCATTTTAAAACAAGCACCAAAAGAAAGGCCTGACGTCAGCACTGGCTCTATCAGATGCCTCTGGGGTGGGAGCAGTGACATCAGAAATGTCAGAAACGCGAACAAAGAGAAAGGAAGCGGTGAGGGAAAGGCGGAGGGGCTGGTGGGATGGTCACGGGCTGTGGCCCCAGATGCTGAGGAAGCCCATTCAGGTCAGCAGGACCTCACTCACCCCTTCTGAAGCAGAGTGCAGGTCCTGGGCACAGAGCCTGGGCCCTGCAAGATGAGGTTTGACCACATCTCCCCCTTTCTCACGGCCCCCCACTAGACGTGTGCGCACAGCACCTGGGGGCTTGCCTGTCCCAGCTCCCCACTTGCCAGCCCAGCTGCATCCAGATCCAGCAGGTAAGGGTGTGCAACCCCTTATCCTGGTATAGGCAGAGAGTGAGGACACGGGTGCAAGGGGGTGGGTTATCCAGCCCACTGCTACACCAGGGACACTTGGTTTGTAGCTTACTGGGGAGAACAAGAGGAGAGAGATGATGGCAGAAAGAAGAGTGGACTTTACCAAAGGGCTCTTGACGGTTAAAATTCATCTTCAGCAAAGAAATCTTTTAAATATAGCTTGGATACAGTGTTTTGTTCTATTTAACCCCTTTAAACTTTCCCCTAGTCACCTTGGCAGAGAGAGAAGCTGAGCAAACACACTGGGAGCAGAGCTTTACCTCAGCCAGGCTCCCCACAGTTTCCTCATCTCTCTTCTGGCCATCCCACAACAACAAAAACTCCCCAGTGGGGGTCAATCAGAGACCATTTGTATGCTTAAAAAAGTTATTCCTGCTATAATGGGCACAAATGAGAATTCAGCATTTGTTAACAATTATCCTAGGCAATAACTTCAGTCTCCCCCTCGTACTTCAAATGGAAACAATGCAGTAACTAAGCAGTACCTGTTGGCAGAGAAACTTTTAAATAGATGGATAGGAGTGGCCAAAATGTCTTCTCAAAAGAAAAATTCTCATTTTTATTTTTATCCCTTTGGAATAAATAGCACATTTGCAAATTGCCCTTACCATTACCAGAGCTGTGATTCAATCGCCATTTCATGGCCCTAATTAATGGGTATTTGTTTTCACTGGGGTGATTCTTCATTTGCCAAGAGTGCAAAATAATAACGCATTTTTCTGCACCCTCCTTGGAGAGGACATGAGAGCTTAGCCAGAGAAAGGAAGCCATTTGGAGCAGGAAAAGGATGCTTGGAAGCAGAGCTGGTGTGCTCATATTAGGCCCTTTCTGAGGTCAGAGGATCAAATTGACATCTAAATAGCTGCTATTTTCATTCAGGTTAATGGGCAGAACTGTAGCACAAAAAGCCCTTTACCTGCCTGTTTTAGCAGGTGTTGAGGTCCTGCCAGGCTACTCCTGGAGGATGCTTCCAAGAGCTCTGCTCCCATCCTGTGCACATGGCTGGAAGGGAAGGGGATAGGGGACACCAAACCCAGGGAAACCAGACCACCTGGTTCGTCCTTTTCTTCAGTCCTGCATCAGGAGGAAGGAAGACTTCCAGCTACTGCTGGCTGGGCCCTGCTGCATCCAGTTTCATTACCTGTCATCCTATACTCCTGTTTCTCAAGTCTTGAAAAGCTACACAAGGAATTGAGGGGCCAAACATCCAACTCCTTACTTGCATCTGTCCCTCTCAGTATGGGACATTGCAGTCAATACGGCATCAGGTGGCTCACCACGTCCTGACCCATCTTCAGCATCCACTAAAGATGAGCTCAGTTGCTGTATGCCTCTTGCTCCCTACACCCTAAACATGCTTTTCATTCTTCAGGGAAGCAAAAACAATATTTGGGGTACAGCAGGGAAAAAGGATTAGAGGAACTGTCAGGAGTAAGACTGTGGTTTTAGCGTGGGAAAAACTCCAGAATCAGGTAGAGAAAACACAGCTGTAGGCTGAAAAAGGTCCCAATGTACCATGGGCTGCCTGTAGAGAGAATAACGTGAGGGGCACAGATAGAGGGAACTGTCCCTTCCCTACAGAGCCCTGTTCTTCCTGTCTCTCCCCATGCACTAATTGGCCTTAGCAGGACACAGGGGCATCTGCCCCTTCCATATATAGGCAGCAACCTCCCTCAGCACACACCTCATGGCACGCAACTGATTCCTAGAATTCATGCAGAAATGGTAAGGGGGAAATTCAGGGATTTTAAAGCAAATCTAGTGGATGCTACATTTCCACATCCTCTGGGAATAAAATAGTTGTGTCTAATATCCTTTACCTCTTTCTCCTGCTGATTGTTAAATCAAATAAAAGCCTTCATAAGAGCGCAGCAGCCATTGGAATACAATTCATGTTTCTTTATTGCTAAATTATTCATTGGCCTTACAGCAGGTAAAACTGTAGCACAGCACCATCTGTTTCTCAATATGCTTGCTGCCAGCCACTGTAGCAGGGATTTACTCTCGTATTGCTTTTGAGATACAGCTGAGCTGATGGGCAGAGTGTCTGTCACCAGAGAAAGGGATCTGTCACCTGCCGACTGCATATTTGGGATATACCCTACCGAAAGGTGGAGATAGATCATTTGTTTTCTGACATACAGGATAGGCTCAGTGCCAGCTCTACTGAATAGCTCTTGATGATGCTACACATCCTTAAAAAACTGCAGGAGAAAGCACATTTTCCAGCTGTTTGTTCCTCATGCCAGAGCACATTTATGCCAGCAATTTCATTTCTAAATATACTGAGGGTTGCTGCAAGTAAAGATAGATGAACAGGGAAGGAGAAAAGCAGCCAATATTTCTACATCTTTAGATGGCCATTTAAGGAACTGGTACACAAGCATGCATGAAAGTCTCAAACATTAATCAGTGAACTTTCAACTTCTCACATCTATCAGTTTCGAGCAGATCTCACAGTAAGCAAAGCACCAGGGAGCTCAGTACAGAGCAGGCCCTGAAGGTGACCATCTGCAGGGCGGTTTGGAAAGTACTCAGGGCCAGTGATGGGCATGCAGAGCCCTGCCAAGGCTCAGCTGAGGATGGGTTGCCCTTTCCCACTGCTCCCTCAGCTGGATACAGAGTTATTGCTAAAGGACAGGCCTGGCAGGTGATGGAGCAAAACCCAAACCCCTGACTCGCCCAAATTTCTGCTCTTCTGCCTGCAGAGCAGCTGGTGAGGGGCTCTGTGCTCAGAGCAAGCACAGCAAAGCCCAGCACAGCCTAGTGTAGCACTGGCTCCTGCTGCGATAGCAAAAGCTTTCAGCCCTTGAGGTCCTCAGTATGGGCTCCAACATCCAGCCCAAGGCAGGACAGCATGGTTAAAATTCCATCCCCTCAATGTCTACAGTAGATGCTGCTTCCAAACACATGCCTGACCCACTAGGCAGCCCGGCATTAGGAACCACACCAGGAGAAAGTCTGCTACTGGAAACACTCACGGCAAAGTGAGCTTGAGAGACACTTTCGAATACTCCTCGTGCTCAATCGCTTCGGATCCAAGTTTCCATGAACACCCCCATCAACCACAGCAATATATCCCTCCAACTCAAAAGTTAGTAAGGGTCTCCCAGCCCCAAGTAACTCAGCTTGTTAATTCGAGCAACAAGTTTCTCTCACCTGAGACTCTGGAGACAGGTATCCTCTGGAGATGAAAGCTGCTTGCACACACCTTACCCTCTGCCACATGCCATAAAAACCTCTCCTTAACTCTCTATCCGGATACTCCACTCAGTCCCACAACTTCAGCTCAGGTCTTCTGCAAAGCCTCCTCTGTGGGGCTGCTGGCCACACACTGCAGCACCTAAGCTGGTGGCTGGAGGCAGGGGAATTCCTGCAGCACCAGAAGAGGCCAAGCACCTCCCAAGGTGCCTGGGACAAGAGAGTGCCTGTCAGGAGACGAAAGCAATGAGCAAACTGGTTCAGCCTGTTGCTGTGTATGCTGAAGGCCAGCTCAGCACAGGAGGTGTTTAAGTCATGTGTTTGCTCCTGCCCAAGCTTGGAAGGGAAAAAAGAAAAGAGTGAGTTCATAGGATTTAAGACTTTCACCTAACCATTTTCAAAGGGGATATTTAATGGCTGAAAGGAGAACAATACAAAGGTGAGAAACTGAATGCCAAAGTTAAAACAAAACAAGGTCTTCCTTCTCCCAGGTTTTGCATCTATGCATCTCCTTTTCCTCAACCATAGTTTTACTGTTCAGAGTCAGAGTCTTGTTTCCACTTCTCCTCCCTCCAGCCTCATTTATTGCACAGGTTACAAGGAATTAAAACAACCAACATAACTTCACGAATGTCCCCATGTACTAACATCCCATGGAAGGAAAGGAGAGAATCCATGAATGTTTCAAGATGTTTATTCTGATATAGAAATACAACCCATGATACCGTTCTCATCTTCTCATCTCAGTTCCCACAGTTGCAGGTTTCTGTAACTGTTTTGTAGCATATGGGTTGCACCATAGGAATGCACTAAAACACACAGCAACCGGTTGCTGCAGCTCTGAGCCAGCACTGTGCTGAGGAAAAGGCTCATCCTGGGCTGCGTTGGCCTGGCTGCAGTCAGTCCTGGCAAGTGCAGGATGAACCAGCCTGTCCACAGCTGCAGGACTCCCCCTCAGCTGTCAGAAACACACTCAGGCTCCAGCTCCTTAGGTCAGCTCAAGGAGCTCAGACCTCAGGTCACTTTTACTGACTTCCTCTAATAGAATTACTTTCTAGGGAGAAATCAAGATATCAGTTGTCTCCTTCTTCATCGCTGCAGCCATGTTAGTGTCTGTGCTTTGCTGCATTTCAGCTACAACTGCCTTCTAGTAGAGAACTGTTGCTATTCGTGGAGAGATTCACCTACTTCACTGTACATCCCTAGAGGACAGTGTAAAATCAGCACCCTCAAAGGAGCCCTGGCTTGCCTACTGCATCCAGAATGCTCGACTCAGGAGATTTTGACATTCAAGATTTAAAACATCTCAAAACATATCTACATGAGTGCACCTCTGGCATGTATTGGATTGTTTTGCTGGGAGAAACCTTATCAACTCACACCAACATTTCTGGCATTGCTTATCCTCACTTTTCCACACCATGTATGGATTTCGTCCTTATTATTTCACTCTTCTTCCCTTTATCCAGCCTCTTCATGGGACACTACACAGTATCACTTTTCCCTTACAAAAATCTCATGCATCCTAAATGGGTGCATTTTCTCAAATTTATACACAGGTGTGCAGAACAACCTCCCTGTCCAAGCCTGTTCATAGCAGATATGGTCTACAGATGAAACTAGGTATATAGCCAAGACACTGGTGCACAACTCTCTAATAACACTTCTGGTGGCCCCCTTTCCAGCAGCTGAGACTGCTGCATGCCTTGGTTCATTCCAGATGCAAACTCAACCTTCCTTAACATCTTTTAAGTTCATCTCCACATAATCCTTCCTTCCATTAGATTAATGAATTAAGTGTTTCCAAGGAACAGAAATATACATTACCTAATTACAGGAGCCAGGCTGAAGCAGATCCTTTAAACAAAACACATACTGACTAAGCTCTTCTAACCCCGCTTACCCAATCCTTCCTCCTGCACCCTCTGGGTATCCCCTATAAGCTGTTCCTCGAAGCAGGAGTTGCTGCTGCAGGACCGGTCTTTCAACAGCCCAGGGCATGGGTGCCTGTTTTGAGCCTGCTCTCATGCAGGGCATCCATACAATTCACCTCCCAGGTGAATTTTGCTGTCATGCCCCTCCACACACCTGCTCTTCAGAGAGGGCAGCTCAAGCACTGAAAACATCCAACATTGCTGAGGTTCCATCTCTCTGGCTTTTCCCCCTGGCAGGCTGCTGCACACATTACTTACAGTTTTGGTGACCCTCAAGCCTGGAGAAACTCCCCAGCACACTGCCTGGGCAGTCCCCTAGAGATTTCAGTATTACCAACCACGTCTTAATAATTGTATTCTGAATCCTCATGATGATGTCAGGCAGGACTTGCATCCTTTTCAACCCTCCACACACATATAACCACCAAGACCTCCACAATACACATAATATACGAACAGACAGAGAAATACAGGATAAAAAATCCCACCGCGAAGTATCTTTCCCTTATGGAAAAATGCTTGAATGTTGTGGTTGGCGCAAAGATGCCAGCACATTTTTGGTGCTGGTAGCCTGCCCTGCAAGGGAGTTGGAGGATGAGGCACAGCCCCAGTGAGAGCCCTCACCTCCTGGCAGAGCAGCCTGCACACAGGGCACGCGCTGCCCATGCCCACTGATTCACTCCTGCAGCTGGTAAAAGCTGTCCAACTATTATATTATATGGATAGAAACCCAGTGCAGAAATTTGCTGTTCATGCAAGCCAGCAGTTCCTCCAAGGAATCCATCCTCACCCCAAAAAATATTGGGCAGGGGCAGGAACAGCCCCACTGTCAGTGGGGATGCAGAGGTTTGATACCAATCCTTCACACCTCCCGCAGCAGGGATGCTCTTCTAACATGCACAATTTAGCAATCCTTCTGCCTAACACACACTATTTAGTCAGCAACCAGATTCCCACCAGGAAGACGGAGCACCACCAGGCTGCGATTAAAAGGATTACACTGATGGCAAGTTTTGAGAGGGCAGGGATGGAGAGCTCATTGTGGGCCTCGGCTCACTAGAGGGCAGCCGGCAATCGGCTCCACCACCCTGGACCTTGGTGAGGGAGCAGAGAACCTCCCCGCACAGACTTGGAGGGCTTCAGGATCAACAGCGCCACTGAATTTGCTAAAGCAACGGTGTGACCAGGAGAAGTAAAAACCTTATTAACGCTATACTATGCATGTAGTGTGGCTCAGACAGAGGCCTGGACTTTTGGGAAAAAAAAACCCCACTAAACAGTTCTTTAAAAAAAATAGGTCATAGTTTTGTTTTCTAGCTTACACCAGGCATATATAGATAAATCAAAACCCCACCACATCCCCCTCTCCTCAGAAAATTCTGCCTCTCACATGGGAATATCCATGACCTCACCCACTAAGCTCCTTCATGCCAGTCAGAAACAGCAAGATCTAACCCCATTTCTGGGAGATTTACTCTGTATTTTAAGTATTTATTCTCTTGGTAAGTTGTTACCAGGGTGTAATTGCCTTTGTATGGCAACTATATATTATCCTATTAGGAAATACCATGGGAATAGAGATTTAAGGTAGATAATGTAATTCTTCACCAGGGTTTAATAACCTCCAGTGGGACTGATTTGCTCATGTCAATAATCAGATCAAATATTCCCAATGGACCCTTTTCTGATAATATGTTACTTATGTGAGGGACCAGCACCCTGACCCTAAGCTTACCGCAGTCAATGGAAGTCTCTACATGCTGGATCAGTCCCTCCAAGGCCAACAGATGGTTCTGCAGGGGCCTGAACCCAGCACAGCTCTATGGACAGCCCCAGCTCATCTCAGCAGTGCCAACCCTTCGAACAGTTCTGCTCCATGTTTTAACTGACCAAATTCAGTTTTATTATAGCTAAAGGTCTTCACAAACTGATATCTAATAGAGGAAAATTGCTCTCAGCCTAGAAAGGAACATAATTTAAAATGCACCACAAAAAAAGAACATTGATTTTTAATAAAAGGACAATCTTCCTCCCTATTTTATAAACTGCTCTCAGCTCTTCAGGGCCACAATGGTCCCAATTCCACAGTTAGACTTAAGTCAGATCCCAAATGCCTCCCTGCATATAAGGAGTGAAACACACCATATTCAAGAAATTCCATTTGAAAAATCATTCCTCTCCACAGTCACTATGAAACTGATATATTCCAGCTTTGGTACTAATATTTTAAAAGCATGTTGGCAAGATGGAATTTGTTTCATACAGACTTTTTCCAGTCTGTTTCTTAACTAACCTGAAGTCACAGCAAGACAACAGGAGAGAATTCACTTTGCTACCGGAACCCTTCACTTTGTTACTGGAAAGTGGGCTCAAAGCAATCATGCTGTGGGAATGAGTTTGCAGGACAGCCCATGAAGTCACCACATGAGACAGCTGCAAGAGCTTAGATACTTGGATAGAATGAAAAATTAACCCTTTTCCAGGATTGGCTATTATTACTTTACTTCTCCTTGAACAGGGATTCTCATTCATAGAGAAACTTATGTCTAGATTAGAACTGAGAAAGCAATCCGGTTTGAATTAAAGACCATCCTACCACTTTATAAGCAAATTACATGCCAAAACATTGGTTTGGATTTTTTTATTCTATTGTAACTCCAGTAATTTAGCAGCACACATTGATTTTTGAAAGAATGGACAAAGCTAAGTAAGCAGGAGGCTGTGGCAGCCAAGAATAACTGCTGAGCAAAAGGGAAAAAAAAAAGTAAAATCACTTAATCATGGAAAGATCAGAGAAAGAGTCTTTCCTGGCTTGAACGGCAAACTTCCCACCAGTTTAAAGAGACCACTTAAAACCAAGATTTCTTCCACTGGAAATCCAGGAAAGTCTGAGTATGAAAGGAAATCCAGCCCATATATTGTCCAGAAGCTCAAAGATTATTTTGTCCTTTATATAAAAGTGTACATGGGTTTGTTTATTCGTTTTTCCCCACTAAAAACATTACGTGGCCCTGACTCCAGTGCTTTTGGGATCAATCCAAGGCCACAGGGACCACGGCGCCTGCATCCTGCTGGGGAGCCCAACCGGCCCCTGGCAGTGCCAGTGCCACGCAGGAGCATCCCCTTCAACCTGTTCTGAGGGTAATCACATCAGCAAGAGGCTGCAATACAACAGCTGAGGGTCAAGGCTACCTTTCAGGTGAATTTAAGTTTCGTATGGTCTGGATGGGCTTTCTGGAAGCCTCCCAACTCCCTCAAAATGAACTGCTGCAAACCTCCTCAGCCCAGGCATCAACGGGGGCAACACAACCTTCTCCCTTTTGGAACAAAACAAAACCTGCCCATTCTCTCCTTGGAACATTTTACTATCTAAAAAAAAATGGAAGAAAAAAGAAACAGTGCACAGGGAAGGGATTAGTGTTAGAAATTAATTAACGCACAGTGCCCAAACAAATGAGTTTCATCCCAGTTTATTCACTCCATCCCAGAGGGGGAATATCCTTCTTATCAGAGCAGAAGAGAAAGTGAGGACAAGTCTAATAGAAAGACAAGCTGCACTTCTGAGAGTTGTTACTTTTAATTAAAAAAATGTGGAACAAAAAGGGAGAATTAGTTAAAGAGTTGAAACTATATTAAGAGCCCAATCTTGCACCAGCATTAATCTGCAGTACCATGCAAGGCAACGAGGATCTTGGCTCAAACTGCTGAGCACACTTTCTGAAGGGCTGTTTAGATACAAGGCACAATTTGAAGTCTTCGCCACATTACCTCAGGAGAGGAAAACCCCATGTTCCTGGGGAGCTGGGACTGCTGTATTTGTCATGGAGCATTATACTCTCCAAGTGATGTTTTCTAACCAGGCACAGAACAAATGTGCAGCAATGGTGAGGTTAAGGAGACAACTCTTGCTTTCTTCTGTTAAATGACACATCCAGAGTTACGGTTGGGGTTTAGTGGTTTGTGCTTTTTTTTTTGTTTGGGGTTTTTTTATTGTTGATTTTTTTAAAATAAAAACAAACGGGCAAAAAGAAGCACTGAAGTTACATCTGCTCAGGATGAACACCCTGCATCAGCTGGGGAGAAGAGCAGGATCTACAGCACAGTGGCAAGAGTTCACAAATAGGCAGACTCACTCAACACCCTTGGAATACACCACATTCCAGCTGCTCCCAGCACAGGAGACCTCAACTGGTCTTAATTCCAGCTGCACTAAACAGAGCCTACGGGGACATACTGGTGTCCAGTAAGAGGAGAGGTTTTCATTTCAACCACAGTCAGGAAAAAAATCGTCAGTGACCTGGTGTTGTCATCCCCAAGACAGGGACAGCACCATTTCTGAGCAGGGACCCATCACATGGGAGGAGACCAATATCCTCCATGCACACAGCAGAAAGCACAGTGTTAGAGGAGACCCCTCCTAGGGGCAGCATTCCCATGACAGATCCCACGCTAAGGGGGCACACAAGGGCAGCTGCTCTGCTCAGGTTGTTCAGAGCTCTTGTGTCTCATCATGCAGGAAGGAAACGAGGCCTAGAGCCCCAGTCTCCATCAGCTGTCACACACCACCACAAAAAGCTCCCATTAACACCAGTAGTGCACAAATTATGTAAAGCAACACCTGACCCAAAAGTTAAGGCAAGGGAAAGGCTTCAGCCTTGCACCCTGCCAAAGACAGCAGCTCAGGGTCCTTTGGCCATGCATTTTCAAATGCTTATTTCCTCCCAGCACAGAAGGTTTAATGTGGAGATCAGGAACGGTTGCTCTGGGAAGCCTCCTGCCCAGAGATGCAGCCTCGAATTTATGGGCTATTACTTTCCATGCAAGCTGGGAACTTATCTGGGAGAGTGCTTGGACAGACCCAGGCACAACAGAAGCAGAGTAGAAGGCTGTAGCAGCACTCCCAGCTCCCTAGTCCAATAGCAACCAGTCCCTGACAAGGAAAGAAAACTGTAGTTGAGTGATTTCAGTGATTTCACGTGGTTTTCCCACTTGTCACTGTCCCCCATTGCCCCTCCTTCCACGTATTTTTCTATCAAGCAGCTCCCTTTTAAACAAAGCATCGCTCTACTCTATTAAAGTTTAAAAAAGCTCACCACAAAACCAAGATTTGGCCTTAGTAAAGACTTAACAATGACCAGCTGTGGCTAAAAACCACGCTGCAGTTCAGAGAAAGCAGGGCCCTTGCATGACTAGGGATTGTGCAAAAGTGGCAGTAGGGTCCCTCCCTGACACATCATCCATACCTACACCCATTGCACGGGTCAGTTTGCAGTAGTAGGGTACCAAGCACCCAAAATCACAGTTACTGTGGTGATATGAAGGAAAAAAATTTGAAGTAGGAGTGCTGCTGTTCAGCTGGCAGCATCTTCCGAATGTAGTTTCCCATAGCATTAGGCATTTTATGAACAGAGATGCTCTCCTCTTGAACAAGAGACTGCAATAGTTTCACTTCTCCATCTTTGCACCAGCCAAATTAATCTCTGATGCAATTCCATGGGGTTTCTGGTGCTTGCAGTTTTCCAACAAGCAGGGTTGGCAAGTCTGCAGCCTCTGACAGCCTGCAGGACCCTTGCAGCATGCTGAGGGCTGGCTCTGCTGGAGCCCTGGCACAAGCAGCAGGAGGACCTCATTGGAGAAATGAGATGACACCACAGAGCACCCCGTGCCTTAGGTAAGGAGTCTCCAGCCGGAGACTTCTGTCTTCAATTTGGATTCTGATAAGTTATCATATTCTTGGGCAATACTCATTAATCCTGTAAGAGGAAGCTAGATGATGACAACAGCAGTGAGTCATCCTCCTTATATATGAGCCCCCAATTCTTTTCACTCTCCCTTTCCAGGATTTGATTCAAAACAGTCCCTTCTATTTTCAAAGCTTCTTATCTTTTCTCTTTAGCCTACAGCTTTCAAGCTTGCTCTTTTCCCCTTTCCTTTGGGAAAGACCACGTACTAGCTTGTGCTGTGGGCTTAAGCAGCAGCTAGGAGGTATGAATGGACATGGTTTCTGTAATTACTGGCCTGACCTATATCTGCACCCTGAATCCCATGCTGATCCATGCTTTGCAAGTGTTGTCCAGCTACAGTTGACCTCAGTTTGGAAAAACATCTATTCCCTCCACCACCTACTGATGGTTATTTGCTTTTTTGTATGAAAAATTACATATAGTATGACCTAGAAGATGACAAGCAAAAAATAAAACCAGACATATTATAAAATGCATATGAATTACAAAACATTAGTTCCATTATGAAACAAAGTTTCTGCTATGGGACTTGCTCATTTTATGGGAGGTGTGTGAAAAGTTTAACACTTCTTGAAAAAAAAAAAAGGAAAAAACCCAGGATCTTTGAGAAATACACTGAACACAGGTTGAGCTGTAGGGGAAGGTGGGAAGAGGAAGCAGCCCCTCCAGCAGCACATTACTTAACCACATCACTTGCAGATGCAGACAATCCTGTTAAACAGGCTCAAAGCCAGTCTCATAGTGCAGTTCACAAACTACAGGAATCTGCCCTCAAAACTTTCCTTCTAGCACCAAGGTCTACACTTGGAGATAATAAGAAGCATTTAATAGATAAAATTAACACTTTGGAAAGCTCACTTGAAGTTGCCAACAGGGAACCACATTATTTTGAGATGAAAGATAAAGCTTTGTCTGCGATACAAACACATGAAATAGTGAGACATGAATTATAAAGTTATCATTTGGGCTTCTTTCCATTTACCTTCTGAGATTCACATCTCTAAGATCTCCTCAGCTACCCCAAAAGCTACAAACCTCCCAAATGAAGGAGTGGCTAGTGCAATATCAAGACTGCAGGAGTCTGGAATTTAAAATGCAAGAAGATAAAACAAAAACAAAGGGCCACAGCCTTCAAGAGCTACAAACATCATGGAGGTTATCATTCCCCATCATTAACAGGGAGGGATGGAGCCACAGCAGCATCTAAAAAACCCATGCACAGACAGTTAGGGAGCATGAAAACCCATTCTAGGGCACAGACCAGCCAGTAAATGATAGAGGTTAGGATAAAAACTTCCTCTAAGGAGTGGCTAACCCATAGCTGCTCTGTATCAAGATGAACTGTCAGCTGGCTCCTGTCCCTTAAAATCACTTCCATCTGCCTTTGCCCAGACAGATAGCCAAGTTTCTGGTATAAAAAAAACTCCTTACAATGAAATATCCCCTCTCTCTCCACACCCCACTGTGCATTCTCTGCCAGGAAGAGCAGTTTTCATTCTGCTCTATAGCTCCGCAGGCAACCTTAAACAGTCCTGCCTCCTGTGTCTGCAGCTTGGAAAGGGTGGGGTAATTGCCTCCCAACATAACCTTTCCTCCTCTTACAGGGGGAGAAGTTAGAGGCTCTTTCCTCGGTCCTGCCAGCTTCACTAAGATACAGAGAACATGCCCCACCAAAACCTGCAAAGGTAGCCAGCACCTAGGGAAGTCCCAGGCATTTTCCATCTAGAAGCTGTTTCCTTCCAATACGTCATCCACCTGGAGAGGGGAGCTTTGCCACCAAGACGTCCCAATACACACCAAGGACTCTTCCTGTGTATTTCAAAGCACTTAGCAGCCAGATTCAGAATGAGAACAGAGCCTGTTTTGCTCCAGGATTCCAATCCTGTAGTGCTGGACTTGACATATGTGGGGCTTAATAGGGATAGTCAGTTCCAGTGCACTGTAAGGATGCTTCTCAAAAGACTGGATTAGAGTTGATACTTGTGTATCTTGGAACTGAGTTGCCACTAAAAAAAAAATAGGAAGAACCATAATCAATGGCTACTCCTTTTAATAATGTCCAAATTCAAACACTTTCCCACCCCACTTGCCAGGTAGATCATGGGCTGTCCTGTATAATCAGAGTGGTGTAACAGAGGAACATAACCACCTGTATCATTTGCGGCTGCAGTTCATATCCCAGTGCTCAGGTACTGGTTTATTGATCACCTCTCTGCCATTCCTCCTGCAGCAGACTCTGCACTATTTGACCTACAGCAAACCATGGCAGATAAAACCCTTTCTGCAAAGGCCGAGGTACTTAGCTTCAGCATATGAAAGTCAGAGTGTATTTTCAACCCAATATACCAAGCCAAAATAGAAAACACTTCTTGTTTCAAAGTGAAATTGTAAATGCTCTTCTGTCACTACAAAGACCTTCTCACCGACCCAACTCAGAGCAACTGAAGCACAGACCAGTGGCCTGACTCCACTCAAAAATTTCAGAGCTGAGAGCACAGCTACCTCTCAGCCCAGTGCCCCAGAGATACATCACCTTCTCCAAAGTGTCTGCTACACCAAAATAAAGTAGCATATAAAAAAAATCCTGCAGTAATCCTGCTTTTGCAGGTTTTTTTACTGCATGCTCTTTCCAACAGCAATTGGAGATCTCTAATGCAGGTTCTAGGTCCATTTAACAATTCAACTAATAATTGTATTTCATTTCTCAGACTATTAGCATGTAATGGAGCAGCAATAGCCTTGGCTCCTGCTCTCTGGGAAGAGAGACTGTGCCAAGGGGTAAGTGCATTGCCTTGGGTCAGATGGTCCCTCTGAATCCCAGAGCACATCTTGGGAGGAAGAAACTCACAGCTCTGCTCTCAGGAGGAAGTGGAGCTTCCAGTTGTTTTCAAAAGATGAAGACAAAAAGAAGTATCCTTGGTTTCCCAGTACTTTCTCCCCATCTGTTTTTCCCCTTTTGTAGTCCTCCCAAATAAAGATGCTTAAATGAGGTGTGCACACACATAAAACAATTTAATTAATGTTCTCATCCTAGATCAGTGAAATCAGCATGCCTTAAGCAATGATTTAGCAGTTCAACAAGCTGCACTGCCAGACTCTCCTTCCACACAGTCCTTAATCCCCATAGAAACATTTGGCTCCCTGCTGAGATGCTGCTTCCAAAACTGGAACTTTTTGAGGATTTTGTTTCAAGACAGAAGCATCTCAAGAGTTCCCACTGACCTTAGGAGCTGGAGCATTTGTACAGCTAAGAAGGAACCAGCGAAAGGATGAGCATCTGCTCAGACCAGAGAGATAAACAGGACAGCATGGCACAGATGACCTCTCCAATCCTATTTAGAACAGAGAAGGGCCTTGGTTTTGAGGTACCAAAGTTTCTACTAATGCAAGTTTAAAATTGAAATTCCTTCCCACTAAAACCTATTTTGATTACACTTCATCCAGCCATCATCATCTCCTGCAAGATGTTATTTTCTCATATTAGATGAAGGAAGAGGGCAAAGAGAGGAGGGCTAAGAAAATGTAATATCTTTCTCAGAGCTCTACAGCTGTGTTTATCCAGCATGCTTAGATTCCAATTTGATGCAGTTACTGGACCCAAGCTTTGATTGTGCACACCTGAGTGGACTGATGACTGCTCTGAAGACCTTAAAGTCAGTCCCTGTCAGGGTGAGCATCACTGTTACCAGGGACAGACTCTGCATAACAGAGGTGACAAGGACAGCCAGGGAGGTGGATGAGCTGTGCACAAATAACACGGATTCTCTGTACACTCCATCCCTGAGAGGGGTCACTGCAGACTTCAGAGGTCTTCCTCCTGCACAGGCAGAGCCCAGCCTGGGTGTAGGTCAGTAGGCAGGGAGATTCTACTAGGGGAGCAGTGGGGGAACTGGAGCTCAGCCAGGTCCTGTTCAGCCCATCAAGGGGTGAGATCCTTCCTCCCAGCTTCCACAAGACCTCATTGATTCCTGGATACGCAAACCCAGCCACTTCTCACCAGATGGGGATGAAGCAAACCCAGGCTCTCCCCAGTCCTCTCCCCTCATACCCAGCCCCATTTTCCTGCTTCATGTCCAGGAAGAGCAGTGTGGGCAGCACACATCTTTTCTCTGACCAGCTGCAATACAACCCATCTCTGCTAGGACACAGCCAGTTTAAGGCCCCACCAGGTTGAGGAGGGGACATCATGACAGCAAAACCCCAAGCGATGCAACACAGCATTTTGGCACTCTGACTAAAAGAAGCCATGTAAGTAGTTATGTACAGAAAGCTACTCCAGCACTCACCCAGTTTCCATCTGGTTAAGAGATATTTTTTCCTTCCCCAAAAGGATTAAAACAAAGAGGGAGCACAAAGGGAGAGGTGGGAGGACTACAGCAGCATGAGAGAGATGAGAAATCAGCGACTCCTGCCTTTGATGTTTGGATGATCACGTCATTGCAATTACTGTGTGGAGGGCTCTTCTGTGTCACTGATAAATAAATCATGCAAGGAAATTAACAGTGCAGGGAGCTTGCACCACAAGTCCACAGCAGGTAAAAACAGTCACAGAGAAGTCGAAGCAGAAGAAAAACTTCAAAATACCAGGAAAATAAAATAATATATATTTCAAATAATTTCTCTAGCAAATATAAATACTGGGTAGGTTTCTAAACAGGGAAGGTATAAAGATTTTCGATTCACCTGCTGTTCTTTGGGAGATGAAGCCATCAGTTAACCATGTGTACTCTATTGGAGATACAAAGAAGATTAAGAACCAAAGAATGTCTTCTATAAGGAAGAGTCTCTGGCACCTGGTTTTCTGGAGATATCCGTCCTGATACAGCATTAAAAACTATGCAATATACTAATGATCTTGCTTCATCACAAAAAATATATATGTTGGCTGTCATCCCCCTCCCCTTCTATCACAATAAATGAGGTGATCCATAACACATCATGATTATCCAGAATTTCATACCACTGTTTAACAGAGATTTCCAAAGTAATATGGCATCCCAAGTACTTAAGGATGATCAGTTGATTCAAATTCCCTGCTATGGTTGATGCTCATTTCTCAGATAACTAAACAGATCCACACAAAGTTTAAGATATTTACCCAAGATCACTGAGCAGCACAAGAGCAGCCAGGGCTTGCACCTACCCTACTCAGCCTCAACAGCCAACAGGAAACACCACAAAGTAAATTGAGCAAACCAAACACAGGAAACACCAGTGGCACAAGAAACATCATGGGAGTGGACAGGATGGAGCAGCAGGTGGGACACCACTGACCCTCGAACCTTTGGCCTTTCCTGGATCTGCAGTGTTAACTTCCCTGTCCCTGTGGCCTTCTGCTCCTCACTCTGCAGTCTCAGTCGAGTCTTATTTCCTCTTAGCTGCTTGCCCTAAGCACCACCTCATCCCTCTCTCCATGCACTCCCAGCCCAGAAAAAACTTTCAAATGCTTTGCAATTCAGAACATCCTTAAACTCCTCCATCAGCTCAGTATTTGTCTATAATCCCCTTTGGATCCGAAGTGTTTATACAGTATTACTTGCAAGATTTAACTCAAAGATGATTAATTCAGTTCTGTGATTTTTGGCTTCAGTTTGATTGCAAGGCAGCAACAGAAAGCCCAGTTTTCAGTATCTTATGGACTTTGTCAAATTCATAAGTGCTTTGACTTAAGGCAAACATATTTAAAAAAATACACACTAGTTACACTTCTATCCACTGTCTCTTTTGTTTAAACCCACCCAGCATTGTTAGGAGCACAAATTCTATGACTGCATTCATAATAGCTGTGTCATGTTTATTTTAGATCAAAATCCAGCCCATTCCACTTGCAAGCATTTAAAGACCAGAGGTGGCATAGGAGAGTAAATTAAAATGAGAACAGCAGCAAGAGTGATGGCACCAAACAACATAAGCAAGCACAGCTCCTGCCACCACTCTGCAGCCAGCATGCCCCAGGGCAGGGGAATGGAAAGGGAGATCTTGAGTAGAGCATTACACCCCACGGTGCAGGATTAGTGCAGCAGTGTCAGGGACAGCTGTTGAAAAGGCTAATACAGATGCTGCAGCTCATTACTGGGAAGAGTCAGCAAACTGTGGCCAACATAGTTCTGCTCCAATTCATATAATGGAGCTGCCACTAAGGGATGATGCACAAACCCCAGCCCAGAGCACACACAACACATATTGCTCCATACAATACTTCTGTTGGGTGAAGAGCAAGAGGACAATTTATACGAAGTCATGTCTCTGCTTTGAGCAGAGCAGATGTTTTGCCACTTGTGTGGCTGTCCCCAGAGTATCATCCTCACTCCCAGGGCAGCTGAACCATAGCTGGTGGCAGATCTGCCCCTTCTTGGCTCAGGCAATAGCCACCAGGCAGGGCAGCCTGATGCAGGCACTCTGCAGCACTCAGTGAGCTCCTCCTAGTAAAGATGTATTGTTTGAGGCACAAAGCAGTACTACAAGATGCAGTCACGAAGAAATCTTATCCCACAGACAGGGTCAGCAGGTATCTTCTCTTTCTAAGTCGAATTACTGGCACCAGTTGCCATCTAACCTGGAACCACAGATGCTCTCCTGGTTCCCAGTTCTCCCCAATACAATAAAGCAAGAAAATAAGAATGACACTTACAGGAGGCTGCTCCAGTTTAGCCCAGTAATTTTGATGTTCCTGTGCTCTCAAGCAGCTGACTCACTTTCTGTAAGTTTTAATCAAAGACCACAAAGGTGTGGTTAGCTGGTTGAGGCTGTTCACAACGTACAAGAGAAACAGTCCCTTCTCATACGAATTTTGCTAATCAAACATCCAATCATTCAAACTATGCTTTTCAGCCTTCAGCAGTATCGCTGAGAGCAAAAAGTGCTCCAATTCTGAGAGCAGCCTTGCCTTGCCTGCAATCTGAAACACGTATCATTGTATCTACTGCATCCTGGGCCTTCACCACTCCTCTGCTACTGTTTCACGTAAAAAAAAAACCCTTACACTTAAACAAAATCTAAAAGACCTCAAGCTGCCTCTCAACAAGACCCATGAGCTAACACCACATCTTTCCTGCAGGAACTGTGCTGAAAACTGCTGCACCTCTAATTTCTCAGACTGATTCAGCACCAGAGTACCCAGACTTCCCACCCACATTACTCCACATAACAGAATACATCTAAAAAGTAATTTATCCTCAGAATAAAGCCAAGAAAGCCTTCCCTGGCAGAAGTCTTACTGCGTTCAAAGCCAACAATTACATTTTCACAGTGAAAAGGAACCATGATTTCATCTTAGTAAGAGATCAGATTGCTTTACAAACATCAATGAATCCTCATAGGCCAAACTCCAACCAAATAATGATCCTTTCAACAGTCTAAAAGGGCCAAGATGTACCTGACACAGGCAAAGCGAGGGCATTTAAAATTACTGTACACTCCTTTCCCCGTAGAAGCAACATTAAAAGTGACAAGTGGGAAGTTGCCCATGGATTTCTCCAGTCCCTAGCCTGAAACGCGGCATGTAAACCAATTCCCTTACAGCTTTACAGGGTGACCACTTTGTACTACATCTGCATAACATCGACAGCATTAAAGCACACCTTTAGACCTGTGCAATCACCAGCCAGGGCTTGAGGACTGCCACAACAGACACAAAACAGCCCAGCTGCAAAACACATTAAAAGCTCCAAGACCCTGGGAATGGCCTTAATCAGACTTCCCCAAAGGGGACTGCTTCTGCTGCAAAAAATTGATTAATTATTTATAGCAGAAAACAAGGTGGTCCACTGCAGCTAAGAAAGTCACTTTCAATTTAGTAGATGTCTTGATACGATGCGTTATGTAAATGACTCCTACACACACAGAGGCTCATGTAACCACACTAAAAAAATTTCCCGGTTTTTAATTGGGAAAACAAGTTTTTCCATTAATTTCAACAGAATCAGAGTCTGAACTCTAAATCCTCTATAAGCTTGATGAGCGACAGGCAAGTCTGCTTCTCTCCACCTCAAGTTCTCAAAGCGCTGGGGACCACAATCCCGTATCTGGCCACTTTCCGGTCAATGGACATGATTTGATTTTCAACCATTAATTCTTCACACAAACTGAGCCACTGGATGTCTTATGTCCTCAGATTTGCACTCCCATACCACATACAGTCAAGAGCCACAAATTCAGGGCACATACTGCTGACAAGTGACTGTTTTGATGTAGCACTTTGCTCAACAGTTTAGAAAACTGGGCACCTATTAACCTCCCTAGGACTTAACATAAAAGTTCAAGTGGTTTGTTTTCCACAAACGTGGTAGGGACTGAGCCACGGCACTTTGCCACAGTATCACCTTTTGTCATTAAGAGTCACAGAGATTTTTTAACAAGTTCTGGAGAATTCAGGTCTTTCCACCAACTTCTTCATTCCTCAAGAAATACAGCTTTGCTTGAGCCCACTAACTCTCCCAAAAACTGCTTGTTCCCATCAAAGATGGTTTATATTCCATTCCCTCTTTGTTGGGAAACCAAAACCAAACACATTGCTTATTCGAAGGCACTGAATGGTTTGAGTTACCTCAAAAAAAAAAAAGAGATCCAGAAATAAAACTACATGTAGTCGTTCTGTAATAGACAGGATGAGTTTGAGGGATTATTTTTTCTCCCTTGGAAATACTCTTTTCTAGGAAAAAGAATGTTAAAAATATTTCAGCTTGTACCATTACAAGATTATCATTGAAAAGTAGTAGATAAAATGTTAATAAATCCAGACATGTTCAAGTGAGTTCAAGAAGAGGTGAAGCCAGAAATGTGAAATTCTGATCACCCTGAATACAAGCCCTACCAGCAGCAGAGCTTTTCAGGATGCATTGGGCCAATTTCAGGGTGAACCATAATCAGAGATCCTTGCTCTGTAAACATTAACTCCACCCTTCATAGCCCTGGCTCTGTATATCAGCAACATACGTGCACAGCAGTTGGGTTTATAAGACTTTGTACCACTGGTTCAGATCTAGTCCCTCTCTTTCTGCTGATTTTTTGGCTCCTACTACAAAACTGGGAAATTGTGAGTCTGTTTAGGTGTTCCCAGTTCAGATTTCTGGTTGGATGACGAGGAACAACCGACTGTTCCCCACAGATGCCTGGCCTGATGTTGACACCCTTCTAACAACACAGCTCAATGAAGTCTTTGCAAAGTAAGGACAGAGAGGTGGGGGAAAATATGAAAGCAGAAATAAAAAAAAAGTAGCTTTAATTTATTAGTTTTGACTGTATGTCACAATAAGGCCAACACAACAAATGTGCACTGCAATATTGTGCTCCCTATGACCACAGCCTTTGGGAAGATGATGCTCTGAGCTCACACCTCTGCAGTCCTGAGCGTCCCTACAGAAATGAAACCAGGTACTCTGCATGGGCACAAGATAAATGCAGTAAGGTTTTATGCCTGCTGACAGAAATGTTTTAAACATTTTTCCCAGCAAGAAATATGACAGATGAATCCAAAATATCTTATTCCTCCACCAGAGGAAGGGAAGCAAGAGAAGAGCTTGCTCCCTGTAATGCTTTGCTGCATGACTATCAGCAATTGCGTGGTGAAAGAAAGTCCTTTTTTAAAAAAAAATTCAAATGTCTATTTTGTTAAGTTCTCATCCATCACATAGCACTAGAGATACTCAAGGGACTCAGATTTGGCTTTATTGTGATTTAACACAGATTTGTCAACCCCTCCTTATCCCCCCATCCCCTTTATTTTATAATCTTGGGTGGCATTATGCTTTGAGGTTCAGTAGCTCCAAAGGGGGCTTCTATTTAAATCATCTTTAATACAGGAAATTCTGTTACATGACCTTTTTTTTTTAAAAAATACTTTGAGGGGGAGGGAGTGCCAGATGCCTTGACTTCCCATACATGCAGATGCAATGAGCAAAAAGTACAAATCCTGCTGATTCTCCAGGTTTTACCAATAAAAAGGTACCCTCTAAAATGTAGAAACATCAAACTGGAAAGGGGAAAGAAATTTAAAGCAAAATATAAAAAATCCACAGCTACTGGCAAAGGAGCAGTGAGAAAAGGACAAGCATAAAGATATGATGTGGAACAAAAAAGATGAGAAATTCTTTATTTTAGCTTACATAGGCAACATTAAAATACACACACATTATACACCATATTTTCCCATGGGAACCCCAAATTTATGCCTGGTCTGTACAAGAGGACAGCACAGCTGTGACAAAACAGGCCTGTAATTAGGTCTCTCTTCTGCCATCAACAAATACAGCATTTATGAACATACATCTCCAGAGATGCAAATCCCATGCATACACAATTGAAAGCCCATATATCTCCTGGTTGCAGCCTTACCTTCCTATGCATTTCATTTCGGGTTTGATTATTAGATGCCCACAAGCACCTATTAAGTAGACGGAAGAAACCAGGGCGGAGCAAACCCCAGCTCTGCAGTTAGACAGGTCCAATAAACCAGGAACAAAGGCAGCCTGCGGCAGCACACGCTCACCGTGCCCCTGCTGAGGCTTGCACAGATCCAGGAGCAAGGGCTGTGCCAATCCCTGCAAAAAATGGCACCACGACACTTGCTCCCATTGACAGCACTTGTCGCACCCTCACTTCAGTGGGACTTGCAGAAATAATTTGCCATTTCTCTTGCTACAGGGCAAGGTACAGACACCTGTTACCATTGCTGAAGGTGCAATACCTACTGCAATCTCTGTTACACAAGGGATGTTTATGGGACAGCCCAGGCTCCCTCAAAGGGCTCTTAGGGATACAAGGCCAGTCTCCAAATGGGAAAATGAAAGCCTATCCCTTTGCAAATCAGGGGAAGAAAGTACAACAGTCACAAGCAACTGGGGATGAGGCAGAGCAGCAATTTCATGTCATAGCCCATCCAAAACAGGGTAGATGTCAGCTGTCCCAGGAGTTTGTGTAGGAGCCAGAGCGGCCAACACCTACTGCCTGAAAGCTGCTTGTCCTGGGTGGAGCTCATCCCCAAACCACAAAAAAGGGCCTGTGCTGAAATATTATATCCCTAGTGCAGTCAGCCACAGAGGCCCAGGAAGACAGGGGGTATGAACAAATGCAGAATTTTTCTACACCTGCAGCGTGCTTCTTATTTTCTACCACTGTGATCAGCTACCTGCCAGGGCAAAAGACCCCAACAAATCGAAGCAGCAATGAGCTGCTGCAACACACAAACAGTTCCAAGATTTGCCTGTTGCTCACATTCCTTTCCCTACCCTATAATGAAGGAAAGGGGCTATTAAATGCTTTTTGGACATGCTCTACAATCCCAGAGCCCCTCTCCCTCCTACAACCTCCTTGCATTGCCTTGCGCAGACATTGCTCCAGGGCCAAGGAGATCTCCAGGGAGGGCTAAACTGCTCTTCATATCCATTGACATGCAGAGAACACATGCCACAAACATCCCCACAAAACAAAACCCTTTTGGGAAAATCTATGACCTTGTTCCTCTTCTCAAGAAATACAAGCAAGATACTGGTTGTCTTCCTGCCCTTGGCAGAGACCTCCCTGGGAATATATTGTACCCACCTGCACTGGGTTCCCATTGCATGGCTATAAGCTTTCCCATTATGTATATGTGCAGCTAAACATGAAAATATCAACTGATTTTATGTGTATGGTTTTACTCTTCTCTTTACAGTCAGCGACAGTGCAGTGGTAACTCAAACACTGTGATTTAGTGTTCTTTTTTTTCAAAATGCCCACACTGATTTTAGATAAGGCAGGTTTGACCTGAAACCAGTACTATAGAGGGTGGGTTTTCCTTTGTCTCAGTAATTTAGGAAGCAAAACCTAGAGACTACGTGGTGATGGTGATGGGGAAGGCGCACGGGATGAAGAGGGAAAGATTATCCTGTAAATACCTTTTGACAGTTTCCAAAACAGAAATCCTAAGACAAGGAGGAACAAGATGACACAAGAGTGAAGATTGTAAGCAACAAGAAAAAGAAGTGGGAAGATTTCAAGTGAGCAGACCACTGTAGGAAAGCAGAGGTGCCAAAGGAGCTGTATTCCCACAGCTGCATTTGCCATGCCTGGGAGCATCTGCAGGAACAGCACACACAAGGATAACATGGTCATAAATATCAGCAGCTTTCCTGCTCATTGCAATAGATCCTTGTATAATTTAGCAAAAAGACACTGGCCTATCACATTTCTCTCTCAAAGCAGCAACATCATTTTTCTGAGGTTGTGTGTTGTCATTTTGGAGCTGGCTTAGATTTTCTTTAAGAGAGGAAGCAGCACAAAAATGCAATTTTTAGCATCACACTGCACACGGCTACAGGTACATATATTACAAAGTCACCTCTGAACTATTAAAATCCAGAAGCAAAGAAAAATACATATAAATGTAGCTACCACTGCACAGCATTTCAAATTTCAAAATCCTCAGTCTTGAAAATCTGATCCTAAATTCCAACTGAATTTTGGATTCAGCAACATTTTTATGGAAGCAGCAGTCCAGGTTCCTTGGTTCAGAGCAATTCTGAAAGCCAGATAGTGAAACCTGAAACTGCTTGGAGCTAAGCTGCTCAAATGAGAGCACCTTGGCACACATCTCATGTAACAGCATCTATGTGTCTGGAAAGCCTCACAAATTCATACTTCATTTAACACTACCAGGCATTTAACAATCAGCTTTCAGAAATATAAGGACATCGGAAGGCAGTTTCCTTACACACAGGGCTGTGCAACCACCAAACCCCCCTGCATAGGTAGCTAGATTTATGGGAACTCTTGGAAAGCAGCTATGCAGCTACTCCTGCACATAGGCATGCTCTTGCACACACCAGGGTGCAGTCCCCACAGAGTGGCTCTGCTGTGCATCCTCACCCCAGACACCCCAACAGTGGGTGTTCGCCTGTTGAGACAAATTGCTTTTAATCTGACGTAGTGAAAAACAATCAGAAAGTCTGGGGCTTAGTCCTGGCTCTGAGCCTGTTTCTACATCTCTTTTAGGAAAGAGGGGTCTCCTATTCAGACTGCAACTACAGGGCAGCACTTGACAAGTACCTGCCTGTTGATTCAACATCAACATGGGAATTCTTCCTTCTCAGTCTCCTTTGCTATTTGCATTCATTTCACACAGCACTGATTCGTACAAGCCTCCTGCTCTACTGCACTCAGATCTGGGGAGCCTCACCCATCTCTCCCTGTGGCCCAGTAACAGACTGCCAACACCCCTCAGAGTGCTGGGATCCCCAAGCAAGCCATGGCTTGCCTGCCAGTTATTACAGCAGCTACCTCCAAGGCCACTGAACAAGAGGTCATGTCATACCTCCTGGTAACACCTCTCCTCCAGGGCTTGTCATCTTCCCATTAAATTCTAAGCAAGCAGGAAAGCAGAGCAAGAAGGGCAGGCTCAAATACAGTACTTTGTTGAACATAATGGCTATGTGAGGAATCCAGGCTTACGTGCAGAGACTGTCAAAACAAGGGGCAGAAGTAGTAGTTCACACTGCAGAGCTGTGCATGCATTTTATGAGTGCACAACTGATTTTACGTTAGCAATTTTTTTTCTTTAAATGAATCTTTATAGGTTACATCTGGGGAGGGGAGTGGGTGTTCCTCCTCTACGCCCAGCTGTTGTTTTAAACCAGATCCTCCCTGCTCAAAACATGCTTAATCCCAAATAACTCACACAGCAAAAACCATGAGGAGCCCAGGGCTATTTCTAGAAGCCTCAAACCATTTTGCAGGCAGGCAGCTGTTTTCTTGACTGATATCTCAAGCAAGCACCTCTGTACTCATGCAGAAGAACTCCTCTTACCTGCTCCTCTGCATGCACCATTTTCATTCTACTTGTGTACGCAGATAAAAACCAAATTGGAACAATAAGAATACTCTGGCAGCAGTATTGCCTAGTTTGTTTTTTTAATATATCTGTGAGCCAGCCAGGACTTTGTTTGCTAAGCAATGACAGAGTATCTAAATGATGCCAATTAAAACCATTCAATCAAGACATCATGCCTTTAGAAATACTGGTTATGTTTAATTCATGCTGCAGCTTCCCCCCACCCCGAATTCATCAATTCAGACTGCACTACTCCAGCAAGACAAACGCACGTATGATAAAGTTCTTGTACCTCCATAGCATGAAGTAAATGACAGTATTTGACCCTTTTCAAAGCAAAGTCTAAGTAAACTGGAGTTTTACCAGGACCCAAAGGCACTTTGATACTTCTGGACATAAACCAGTTTTGAACTGGGAGTCGAGAAATAAAATTTACTGGCAAAAACCTTGCCAACACCCAGAACATTTAAAATACTGGCTGGCTGCTGTTGGAGGTGGGGTATTAAACTAGTCAGTTCAGATTATTTCTACAGGCTTCACTTCAGGCTTTAAATTTTGCACAAAGTTTTCATCATCTTCACAGTGGTCAAGATGAAAGGGCATTTAACACCAGAAGCACACGAATTTCATGGTGCACCAATACAGCAGCACAGACCTCACTAAGACAAGCATTACAAACTTGCTCTGCCTCCCAGGCAACCATATGGAGTTACAGGTATTTGATGCCTCTCATTCAAATAGCCCCTTGTGGTTTTATGATCTGGGAAGAGAATTACTTTCCTTTGGGACAGTGATTTATTGGGAATGAAAGTCTCTCATAGTTCTGTCCCAGAGGTAAAGCCACCCAGATCCATTCTCAGCACACAGACAATATAGAGGGACACTCAATTTGGGGCCCCAATGCTCCTTGCCTTTGCTCTTCAAACTTGTCCTCAAAGCACTCCACATCTCTTGTTTTGTGCAAACTATCACAATACATGCATGAAAACACACCATTTAGTCCATGAGGGCAACCTGCTTGCCCCTCCTGACCAGCAGCAAGCTCCACACCGCTGAGGGCAAACACCAATCTTCCTGGAATGAAGAGACACAACTAGAGCAACCCTTGTTGAACCACAGCACAACTCTTACTGAGAACTTACTGAGAAGCTCCCATTTCTAATTACTCCAGCAGCTGACAGAACAGTCTCACAAGGGTTTTTCTTCAGGAACAACATGAAATTAGACCCAAGATAAGTATTTAATTATCCGCTGCTTTGCAATAACCTCCCATTTTCCATCACCCAGTTACTTTTTCATAAGGAATCTGCAGCAATCCAAGACACAAGCAGAGTTTGATGACAGTTTGACTGAGCATTGTTGGAGGAAGAAAATGTGTTCCTGCCACAACAGCAATTAGCAGTGACAGCCTCTGCACTGAGCCCTCAGTACTGTGCAAGACAAGCTCAACACACTCCTGCTTCCACTTGCTCTTGGTTTGATACCACCATATAACCTGATAACCACCAACCAGCCAGGCTGGTGTCACTTTCAATATTTCTCAGAAGTTGGAAGCTAAAACAGTGAAGGTTTCAAACTGGTTCTGACTTGAGCCAGTTCCAGGCATTTAACTGGTCAGATAAAATATTCATGAAGTAATTGGCCTGGACTTGTACAACCACATACTTAATACATAACACCTGCACCAGAGCCTCTGACCAGCTTCAAGGTGTCTCATGCAGACAGGAGGCAGAAAAGCAAAACAGCAGCAGTGCAAAGAGCTTTTGGAAAGGTTTTGACAAAAACAGTTATAAGCCACTTCACTCATATTACCCCACCTTTAACAAGTTTCTTTGAGTCAGCTCCTCCTCTTCAGTCCACAGCAAATGTTAAGGGTTTTTCTTCCCCCCTCCCTTAAACCAGTATTCTCTACAAGCTAGGAGCTGATTTATGGCAATTCATTAGGTTACTGTCATTCCAGCAACAACCACTCATGCTGTAACTTTCCAAAATGAATTCTTCACAAAAATACTACCCCACCCTCACAAAAAGTTAATTAAGGATTCTTTTACCTACTCTCAGAAGATCACAGGGCAGATGCTGTCAGACAGGTTTGCTTTCTGTTATTACCAATTTCAGTAGCAATTCATCTCTCCTAATCCCATTCTGAATATCAGACACTCACACAGACACATATTAAAATTAAATAAAGAGGTTTATTGTAACCACTCAGGCAGCAGTATTGGTTGCGAGGGAAACTGCAGAGAGGACAATATAAAACAAGAATACATGGGGATTACTTGCTTTTCCTTAAAACTGAAGGATACACTGCTCTTCTGAAGCCCCCTGGCCCTCCAAATATTGGCTTGAGGTTGGCTTTATATGCACAGTTTCCTAGCAGAATGGTGAGCATGTAGAGCACACTCTTCTGCTAAGTGTCTTCATCAAAATTTGGGTAAATACCAGCACATTCCTGCCTGGTTCACAGAAACAATTTGGATTTTAATTGCAGGAGCAGAGTTTGAAAGAACGGCTGACTACCACCTTGCTGCCTGGTATTCACTAAAACCAAGCACAAACTTCAGTGATTTTTGTCCTCTGCTAAACAATATCATTAGACCCTCAAAAGTGGACACATTTATCCCACTAAATGGTATTCTAAACTGTATTTTTTTAAACAAAAAGGTTAGCTGTAACCACGCCAGGAGGTTCTAGGAGGTAAAGTGTCCTGTATGTAGAGAACTATGCTTTATGACAATGAAAGCATTGCTAATGTTATATTGCTGTCATTAGTACTGAGAATTACTGGATGGAGGTAAATCTGAATTTAATTTTTCTACCTGTCCTGCCCCATCTTCCATTTGGACATGGGTGTCACTACTGCACAGAAGCTGCATACTTGTAATAATTGCACACTGAAATGATGACTGCAACATTTTCAAAACCTTTTGTGCTGGAGAAAGGCAAAAAGCACCACTGATAAACACCTCTGAAGCCTTTCTCCCACCAGAGTAAGGTGCTGTGCATTACCCAACACCTTCGTTAGGTACCATACCAGATCATCAGGATTAGCACAGAAAAACTCTTTCAAGCAAAACAGCCACAATAAAAGGGAAGACAACTGAAATAGTTACACATGGACAGACACAATTACAGGTACAAATCTAATTGTTAAAGGCCAGTCCCTAGGAGTGAGATGCTAACGTTGACAAATTGCATGAAGTCACAGAAGAAATCCACCCCCTTGGATCCTGCCAGTAAATCTGGTCCAAATCTTCAAAGCTGCAGGTCTGCCTCAAAAACTCTGTCAGTTTTTCAAACCAAATTTCTGGGGCCTGGGAGGGGTTTTATCTGAAGAATTCCGTAACACAGAGCAACTCCAAAGCTGGCCTGTACCTCCTTTCTCAGCTTTCTGTGCCATCACCCCTTCTTACACTATATTGAACAGTTGTTCTGCCTTCAAGTTTGCACCCATCAAACATTCATCACCATGTCTCTTCACATTGACCTGTGCAAACAATCTCTGCTTTGATGTTTCTGTGCAGACCTGGCCTGTGCTGTGAAGAGCCACTCTTGATTCAGAATTGCAGCCCTCAAAATCATTTACTCTAGGATTTACCACACAAGTTACGGGAACACGCTCACCTAAGAGACCACTAAAATACAGAAGAATTTCAAGCAGATCTTTCCAAATCCTCAAAACCAAACAAAAATAATGGTGTATTTTGCTTTGTTTTTATCTTTCCATGATTTTTCTCCTTGTACACAAGCATCTTTCACCTTAAAGTCACAAGACTCAAGGCAGCCTCTCAGGTTCCACAAATGAAGATACCTGTCACAAATAAGTAGAATTTCTCAGGATAAAGAAACCAGTCAAGATGGGCTAAGTCCAGATGAGCCTCTCCTTTTCTGTGGGAGTAGGTGATGCTAAACCAGCATGACAACCACTATCAGGACCCAACCTAGGACCTCTAGAGCTCAGAGCTGCAGGGGCCCAGGCAAGCCTGCACAAGAGCCAGCGATATCAGGGATGTGAAGCTTAAAACAAAAGTCCTTCCAGCCTAAGGTGGCGGGCATTGCTGCAGAAAGCTGCTCTTACACTCATCATAGCCCCGGAGGAAGAAAGCAGGCTACACACAGGTGTTGTGATTCATCTACTAAAGACTTCCTAGTCAGACACCACCTTCTCCTCCCAAACCTTTTATTCTTTTCCAGAAGCATGAGATCAGCTGCTTTGGGCAGAGCAGTACCTAGAGTGTTATCAGATATCCTTTTCTGTACAACAGGAGCTTCCGTTCCCACCTGCCCCAGGAGGCAGAGCCGCTCTGAATTCCTCTCCCCAGACCTGGGAGAGTCCCCAGGATTTGGTGACCCCAGAGTTCAGGATTGGGAAGTGCTGGGAAAAATAGCTGGAGACAGCATCAGGCACAGATTTCCCTCCTCTCCATCCAGCAGTCATGAACTCACATTCCTGTGGCACACTCAGAGGCCTGAACTACCATCACACTGTAACCCAGCCTGGTAATTATACTCAGAGAAGTTTTGCAGAGGGAGACAACAGGCACAAACCAAACAATAAATTGCCAGCAAAATCCCTTTTAACTACAGTATGATACTAGTGAAGCATCAGTGACAGCCCTTTAGCACAAATTATAGTACACACACATAGTATATTTCATAACTGCACGCCACACTGTCCTGTATGAAGTTCACAGGAAACAAAAAGCCTATTCCCCCCCATTCTTTCCAATTCATTGTGCAAACCAACCTGCTTCACTGGTTTTAGGAGCGTGAACCAGCTGCTGCAGGAAGAACTCAGCAGCACAGCTAAAGTTTGTTCTTCACAGTATCACAAGGTTGGAAAGGACCTCTGAGATCATCAAGTCTGACCTATAACCCAACACTAACACCAACCATCATCTAAACCACGGCACTCAGTGCCTCATCCAGTCTCCCCTTAAACACCTCCAGGGCTGGCAACTCCACCACCTCCCTGGGCAGCGCATTCCAATGGCCGATCACCCTTTCTTCTAACTGCAAAGGACTGAATTCATACCTGAGGCTTCATCTCCTCCTCCCAATTTCAAGGAAGCAAATAAGACTCCTCCTCTGAGGAAGGAACCAGGATTTTCATTTTTGCAAATAGCTTCATTTGCCATTTCCTTGTTCCACCTGGCAGTTCTGTAGATCACCACTTTACAGCCCAAGGCTACAAAACCACATGGATAGAGGGACGCTCAAACCTAAAATCTAGGTGTGAGGGCCAGGTGCCATTGCACTGCAGCTGGAAGGATGTGGAGGAGTACACGCCCAGGTCAAACGACAGCCTTTGGCTTTCCTCCTCTCCCAGTCAGCTGCTCCCTCCCTGCTGCGCTCCGAAGGCACTTAGACCCACTGTTGTTTAAGCTCAGCTGTTATAACACAGGCCAACACATCTAAGCAGTCGGTCAGGGACTCAGAATACTTTGTATTAAGATTTACAAGGCTGGATTGCAACCATAAAGATAGCTAAGACATTAAAAGAAAAAAAATTAAATGCAATTTCTAGCACCTCAAAGCGGAGGTTTGAGCCTGCAACTACTGCTCTTTCCTCCTAAGGCACATCTCTAAAACATCCATAATGAAGGAGTTGTTCCACTAAACTTCCAGTCCTGCACTGCAGCCTCCCACCCTGCTCCCTGCCCTGGCATCTCTTCCTACAGTTTTCACAGTTCAGGTTTCAGCTGAGACAGATCATATCTCCCAGGCCTATTCCATGCTTTTGTACATGTAAGGGAAAGGAATGAGACATCTTTCTTTACTGAGACAAAGTAACAGCCACAGAGGCAGTAAACACATTCCCCTCACCCTCCCTGGCCTTCAGCAGGACTCCACACACCCAGCACAGAGATGCTGTAGGAGTACCATTCTCAGGCTGAGTTTCCACTTACCTGGACTCACTGGGTGAAATTTTCTAAGGATTTATTGCCAAGCAGCTCATCCCCTGCAGCGATTCCACACTTCTGCTCCTCACTGTGCTCATTTGACATGGCTCGCCTCTGTTTCTCTTCTGGCTGCTCTTTCTAGCTCAGTCCCACCCATAGCAAGCTGCTCTTATTTTTTTTTTTTTTCTTCCCACATTTTATTTTAGGAGGACAGGAGTACAGAACGCTCTATGTATTTTAGTATGTAAAAACAAAACCAAGCAAGTACAATTTTGCAGAGGAAGTGCCAGACACACAGTCTGCCACAATCACAACCCGCCACCCTGTACTTAAACAACAGAGATGGAGACAACAACTGTTGAAGCAAACTGGAAGTCTCTTTCCTGGTGCCACTAAAATCCCACGCAGTTATGTTTTAGTCAAGAGCAAAGATGACACACTCAAATGTATTTGAATAAACATACTGTATTGCAGCTGCTGCACAGCCCAGGCTCCATTCGAGTATTGGGTGGAGGGGGCTGATGTAGGAGAAGGGGTTTCTCTGACAGGGAGAAGAGAGGTGCAGCTTGCCCCAACAAGCATGACCCTGCAACAAGGTGTAAATTCTGAAAGAAGTGGTCTTAACACATTGCCAACAATCCTTTTTACCATTAGGCAACAAATCTAATCTTGATGGTTTAAAAAAAAAGAGATTAAGCCTAAGAACGAGGAGGGTAAAATTACTAACACTATGCTCAAAGTGGAAGGAGCCAAGTTAGTAGCCAAGTTAACTCAAGGTAGTAAGATACCTTGGTGAATGCCAAAACAAGGTTAAAGATGGGGCTTACTTTAGCATGGCTGAATAGTTTTTCCAACAGATTTTTTCAAATACCTTTATTAGGAAACCTTTTGATTGGTAAATTGAGATCTGTCTAATATGCCAGACACCATGGCAGGACCTTCTCCTTTTTTCCTTCCAGGCTTCTTCCTCCAGTTTGATTCCTTACACATAGATATGGATTACACACGCATGCTGAAGACCCTTCTCCCTTCTAAACCCACCATATACCCACATGGCTTTGACCCACATCCCTTCCTTGACCAGAGGTGGCCCATCAAGAAATCCCCACCCCTAAAGATCATGAAATCAAGCAATGTAATCCATCATGACAAATCTTCCCGCACATCCATAATACTGGAGTAGTGGTCACTAACATTTTTAAATATGAGCAAGATTTACAAGTGAGAAGTAGAGTCTGTTATCATACCAGTAACCCCCAGTATGGACACACACACTGCCCCTTCCTTCCCCACACCCATTGTCAGGCTAATTTGAGAAAGCCCATGGTTTCCCTCTCCCTCCCCCAATGACAATCAATTCATCCAAGTGACAAACTTGGCAAGCTTTGACACTACTGCATTTATCAAGTTCACAGAAACAGCTCTACAAATTTTCTGTTGGCCTCTGGATGTCCCAAAATTACAGAGACACACTTAATTATTAGATTTCAACTTCAACTCACCTTTGTTTCCTGGAAACTTGCAATTAGATGACTCCCCTCTTGTGTTTCCAGCAGGTACTCACATCCAACCCTTACAGTGGTATACTTGTAAGTGCAATGAAAGCTAAAACATGGAAAGGGAGTTGTCCTGTTGCCAAGAGAGGCAGCTTCACGTGGTCAGCATTAGGAAATACTGACAGATAAGCACATAACCAACTTGCTCTGTGCCAGATAATGCATCAGCCTCAAGGCTGCCAAACAGACACCTCCTGGAGCTTCCTATTTTCTGCCTCTGATGTAAGTGAAATCAGGTGGGGCTGGAGAAGTGATTAGTAAAGGTTATTTCTACAAACTTTTTGCTCTGCACAAGAGCACAGACTATTAAATCACACAGAGATGCAACTCATTTTCAAGATGATTGAGACAACAGAATAGTTAAAAAAAAAATCAGTTGCCTATGTAAAAAAATATTCATTTTGGAAGAGAGAAGGACAAACCAAGCCCAGGCATTCAGAATCTCTAAAACATGAGCTACACAATATGTATACAGACACCTCTCCATCCCACTAACAAGGTGCTTACAATTAATGCCAAGTTTATTTTACTTGCTAAAACATTAGATTCTATCAACTCTCTGCTAAGCTTTTTTGACACTGGAGGAGGAATAAGTGATATGAAAGACATTCTATTTTATTATAAAATTGAGTAATATGGAATGGATTAAAACTCCTACTGCACCACATCCTTTTCTATTTCCCACGCTTCACTTTTCTGCTCCACATGCAGCTACCATAGGTAGCACAGTGATTTTACTTTAGAAGTATTATTAAAGTTTTGGTCACTTAAAATTTGTTTTTAGCCAGACCCTGCTCTTAGGTAGCACTCCACTGAGCAAACTCAGTGTCAGAGTTCAATACATTAAAATATCTACATTCCGAATCCAAAGGGGTTTGTAGCTTGTTTTCTAAAGTCTAAACTAAAGCAGAATTTCAGAGGAAAGTAAGAGGGAGAAAAATCTACAAATCATTATGCAACTACAGCTATTTCTGTGCACTTGGGAATATTTGGAGATGATTCCGAAGGTCCAGACACACATCTTCCATCATTATCTCCTTCAGGAACAAACAGTAGAACAGACCATGTCAAGGGTTAATCTTACCCACACATGCATTTTTAAAAATCTCTTGATATTCAAGACATTTTACCTTTGATAAGAACTGCTTTTTTTTACTGGTTTAATTCACTTACACAATAGCTACTGAACACGTGTGCATCTGCTTTCCACAACATCCACGCAGGACTGTTAAGACAGCTGCAGAAACCATGTTCATATAACCTATGCATTTAGCACTGCAAAGCCTCTAGAGGTAATATGTCACATAAAATACATCAATACACTCTGATTTCAGCCCAAGGCCAGATTATGGGTGGCAGTGGCCTTTTATGCAGTGCCCAGCCCAGTCCAGAACAATGACTCTACATAGTTGCGCTCCTCCTCCTGATTTTCTAGACTCCCATCCCCCTTAACCAACCTGGCTTTGCTTCCTGCTCTAAAGCAACCCTACATCTTCCTACTACATCTATTACCCTCCACCTCTTCCTTTCATGGGCTTTAAAACAAAGAGGTGAGCACATCAAGCACTACCATATGAAACCACTTTGCAAGGTCTGACTCTGCTGTGTTCTCAGGGCCAGGGCAGGCAGACTCAAGTGAAAACACTTTCCAAAATATCCCTTAATTAGTTTTATTACTTTCAGGCTTGTTTCCCAACTAGAGAAAGTGGTCTCTGCCCCAAGACACTTCTAATCTCTTTCCAAGTCCTTCTAGGACTTGTTGGGAAAGAAGGAAAAGGATGGATAACCTTTGCTGATGCAGTTTAACCTACTCTTTAAAAATAATTGAAATATTCCAGGAGTCTGTTTCCCAATCTTATACTTCATTTCAAGGGGGAGTAAGATTGGATCATTTATGAATACCTCTAGAACACCTGAGAATTGGTATTTCAGTAAAAGGCTGAAAATCTACATCTCTGAAAGCAAACACATACAATATTCCAAGGAGATAATTAAAACTCCAGGTGAAATTCTGGCTTTAATATTCCCATTAACTTCAAGAGGGTCAAGATTTCATCATCTATTTTGCATCTTTTGTCACTTGATTTTCTATAAGATTTTTTAGGACTGAAAGCCTTGAAAATAATCTCTTTCTTGGAAAGCTTCTGGGGAGAGAATAATCCTCTGAAATCTTTTATTTTAACACTATACAGCAATAATAACCAAGAACATGCAGAAAAATGTGTCTGTATTTTTGCTTTGTTTCTGCTTTCAAGTAAATGGGGTTTATTTTCAATGCAACACAAGGTAAATGGATTTATTTCTAAACCCATCTCTTCTACACTGGGATCTGAAAAAAATAAAGGATTAATTGTATGAAAGAGATTTACACATGGGGAGATTAACCAGCCTATGGAACTCTCTTTCAAAGGGAATAAACATAGCTCAGACATTTGCATGAGAAAAACTGGAGAGCTACATTTTACACATATTATAAAGGGGTTTAGATACCCATTTCCCACTGCAAAACCATGGCCACACAGCAGAGTGGGACTATGCTGGGACAATTTGAACTGATCCCTTCTGATCAGTAACTGCAATAACTGATCACCTGTGTGCTTCAAAAGCAACAAGCAGTGGCTGAAACAATTCTTTTGGCTCCATAACTAGATCTCAAAACATAGCAAAAGGGTTTGAAAACGTTTCAGCTTTGAATTAAAGGAGTGCAGTAGTAATGAATCCTGTCCTGGAAGAGGAATGAAAGGACAGGGGTGGATTGAGGATTCACACATTTGAGCTCTGGAGCATCTTGGCAAACATTCTTGAGGAACAGTTTTTATAACAGTTTGTTAAACTGACAGATAACTAGCAAGATATTCACAGCAGAAGAGTTTTTCTTCTCCCTTTTCAGCACCCCCTTCCCCTGCACCAAAGTTTTTACAACTGCTGAAGCTCTTGCCAGCGCTGTGTACAGCCAATGTACTCGGAGTTCAGCCTCTAAACAAAGAGACCACAGCATACAAGTATATACTTTCCTGACTTCACCCTGCAAACAGACTGCACAGAAAACAAAGGACTGAAATTACAGTTTGCATGTTTTCAATGTGCAGTCTGTTTTCCAAAAATTACTACAGTTCTGAAGGAACCATGATTTGATGGTTGTGTTGTTTTAAATACCAAAAGAAAATACCCCCCCCCCCCCCCCCCCCCCCCCCCCCCCGCCTTGTTTCTAGAACCTGTATCATTTAACCACAGAACTGTTAACCATTGCTGACAGCACTGATGCATTAGGACTGGGGGGCAAGAGGAAAGCTTAATGTTTTGAAATGGCTACAACCAAACAATAGCAGTTTTGCCTGTGGCTTTTCACCATTACATAGGATGCAAACTGCTTACAGTGCTAAAAAAAATAGACAGATACACTCTAAGCCAGTCAAGGAATTGTTCCTACAACTAAACATTGTCATACAGTACCACTGGTGACGAACACAAGATAAGGACACAACTCATTTATCAATGATGCCCAACAACCTACTTACTGCACTTGGCTCTTGACTTAATCAAATTCTCAGCAAATTGTTTTAAGTATTGACCAATCTTGCAGCACATGGCATGTGCTGGTTCATCTGAAACCTCATTACAAGCATAGAGGTGCCAGGCCCATGCCTCCCATCAATTAGTCCTTCCTGCAAAGGTATACTGATCTAAAAAACTCGATCTTTCTTTATCTCCCATGCGGTTGCTTATGCTCTACAGTTGTCTTCAGCTACTCAGAATCTTTTAAAAATATGCCTGTTTTATGAAAACTGTCATCTGCAGGCAAGCCTTTACATTCACTCTGCAATTACTTTCCATGTTAAACACAAAAACTGTTACACAGTGGTGTTCCACTTCGGGAAAACCAGAACATAAGTAAAAGCCCAGTGTTACCCCTCAGAGGATTCACTATTTTTTTTTAAGGTTTGGTATATAATATAAGAGGAAAAGTCTGAAATGTGATTTAACCACCAGGGTCTCAATAGCAAATGAGCTCAGGAAGAGCTGTAACTTTCTTCACCATATAGCCTGAACACTAAGTCTTTCCTTCCCCATGCTACTCTTGGAAGGGGTGACAGAGAACATCTCCAAAGTCGGTTCCTCTCACTTAGTGCCGCTCCTCTGGGCTGGATGTGCCACCCAGCTTAGACCCATTAAAAGGTAGTCCTGATGCTGCCAGCACATGTCTGCTCCTGAGCTGAGCCTGTCAGCTGAAACCAGCCCAGATGGGAAGCACTGAATGGCACCATCACTGTTGAGGAAACACATGAGCAGGTAGGATCTCTGCTCCTTCTACCCTACCATGGCACTGAGGTGTCTCCAATCACTAACTCAAATATATCCTCCACTTTCAGCTTCACTACTCTAGATTTTAAAGCTAAGCACAGGCTTATAGAAACAGCAGTGCTACCCTGGTTGGGATGGTGCCTGGCAACTTTAGGACATAGCAATCATTTCATACAGTATTATAGCTCCTCCTCTACTCATCCTCATAGTTTAGCTTGCACAACACTACATCTAAAAAAAGTTTTCTATTAACCCTAGGATTGCACAGCTCTGCATAACAGCCAGGGCACACTGCTGTCTCTGGCTCAAGCATCAGCAACCATGGTACTGAGACTTAGAACATAGAGAGATGCAGGGTCCTAATTCAGAGCTACCTTACTCTGTCCAAAATCACAGATCAGCCCACCCTAGGGAGTACGGCCAGCCTCCTATCCATGCTTTCGAAAGAGCCATGACTCCACCCACTACCACCCCTCTTTTGTTACTCCTTATATTCACATAACACAGCAATCCAGAGAGAGGAAAATGGCAAACAAAAGACATTATAGCAAATTTGTATGGAGAATCAATTAAGTTCAGACATCTCATTAACCTTCTAACCCATTTATCCCACAGCTTTAATTTATACTACCACTTGCAAATGGATTTGACACATTGGCTCACCGTTTCCCTGGGAAGGTGCAATAGGCACGAACAGAGTCCTTAGATCCTACAATGCTTCATTTTCTCAAGTCCTTCCCTCTCTCCCCCTGCCATTCAGTGGATGCTAAGAAGCACTGAAGGAAGAAAATAGGATACAGAAAATACACAAGAGCTTTTTGGAAGTTATGTAAGCCATGCAGTGGGCCTCCTTTTTACCTTCTGCTGCTTTAATTACCAGAAACTAAGGGCTGACTTGCCTGTACCAAGAATGCCCATCCATGGCCACTTCAGCTGAATCCCACAGTGGTGACAGAACCACGCTCATAGCAGTCTTCATGCCACACTTCATTTCATATTCACAAGACTGAACCAAGTGTTGTAGCACGAAGCCTAGGGAACAGCCCCACTTTCTATAGCTGAGATGCATTCAGCATCTTTACTGCGGGGAACCGGAGAGCAATTCTATCTCACTAGCCAGAAAACCCTGTAGATGCTGTGAACACAAACCCAACATCCTCACAGCAAACCACAGAAAAATACCAGTCACCTGCATGTTAGACTTCAGGAATTCATTCACTACTGATTTGTTTTCAAAATTATGGAATTCCAGGGTTTGTTAACACACTGAAAGGTTCCTATACAATCTCCTTCTTCTGACCAAGATGACATACATACTTCTAATGGACTGAAGGGCACATTCTTAGTAAGAGGCTTTTTATGTGTTTACTACATCAGAATCAAATCAAAAAGATCAATTCTGACATATCTGTACCCAAGCAAGTCCAAGGGAATCAGCAAGATGACTCTCCATTTAAAATAGGCCAAACCTTGAAATACATGCAGTTGCAGGGAATATAAATCTTTCCAAGGCAAGCATTGTTAAATTCTGCAGAATGAGTTCTTTAAAAAGAGGAAAAGGGCAGCTTCAAGAAAATTATTTTTAAAAAGCAGAGAACACAAGTGGAAATATGTACATTTTTCTAAATATATGCTACTACCTCTGTGTGAATCAGACATAACTAAAGCACTGCAGTCTTCCCCAGCCTGCAGACACAGTTCTCCAGCCAGTGCCTCTGCAGCTGATCAAAGATTTCCCAAGTTATAGCCAAGTAAAAATTGATTAAGGACTTGACTATTTCACTGCAGCTATTGGGAATCCTCCAAAAGCTACAAGAATAACCTCAGCTGCTCTTTGCTTTCCATTAGGCAGAACTCAACTAAAGGCAGAGCTTAAAGAACACAATGCTATGCACTGCCCTCTGTTCCAGCAGAGACTGCAAACATTTTCAGATGGATTTATGACTAAAATCCAACATGCTACAGAAGATGAGTACCGGATCCTTTTGGAGACACTACTCTGACAAGCTTCTAACCTGGATTCTCCCTAGGTCTCGTACTCCAGCACTACAGGCACTCCAAAACTTTTTTCCAGGAATGGTGCATTCAGTGTAACAATCTTAAGCTACATTCAACAAAGCTGTGTTCGTTTAGCCGAGGACCACCTAGTCTCTTGTGTAAAAAAAAAAAAGGAGCAGTGAGGTCAAAGGTAAAGCATTACGTTATTTTACATCATGTCAATGACTGGGTTAGAAAGTTCAGTCCAGAAGCACACCATACTTAGTATAATTTAAACTGATATAAAGTGGTGCATAGGCAAACAGAAATCTCTTTACCATGTGGCAGGTTCCAAGTGATGTTTATTTCACTTTAGTTCAAAGCCATTCATGGGAAATTTGAGTCCAACTGAAACATGAATGCTACACTCATGAAAGAAGAATTTTCTCAAAATAGGTAGGTCTGGATTTAAAAACTCCATAAAGGAGGAAGGAAAACGTATGTCAGGGTATCATGTCCGCAGAGAACCTGTGGCTAAGGAGGAGTGGAGGAAGAGAGGGGCGAAAGGAAACACACTGAGAACAATACGGGGAAAAGGGACTATTCTCGGCGAGAGGGAGGATGTGAGGCCAGGCGGGGAAGGCAAACAAGCCTAACAAAGGCAGAGGAAGCACCCTGAGCTTCCTTCACCGGGCCTTGGTCCGGCAGGGATGTATTTCTGTCCAAACACGCTTGTTCATAGCCCTGACAGACCCTGTGCCGGGACTAAGCACAGCGCCGCGCAGCTTCTTTCTTGAAGGGGAAGGGCAAGGTTGACAGGGCTGGTGGCTCCCCTCCTGCTCAGCAGACTAAGTTGCCTGGGAACATTTCTCAGACCCCTTAGTCCACAGACAGCACTCATTGTCTGAAAGCGAGCAAATATTGGTTATCGCCCGTGCCGGGAGCGGAATCGCAGCGCTGACGCTCAATTCTTCATTGCACTCCACGGGGAATTTAAGCCTCCCCAAAAGCTTCCACGTTCGCTTTTCCTGGTGGTGCCCTGCCCCGCCAGACACCAAACTTAAACAAAGCGGGCTGGGGGGGATGAGGCGCCCAGGCAGAGCTACGGGTGGGTGTGTGGGGAGCATCCCAGACCCCCCCAGGAGTGCAGGCAGAGCCACGGGTGGGTGTGTGGGGAGCATCCCGGTCCTCTGTGGACGTGCGAGCAGAGACACGGGTGGGTGAACGGATGGGGAGCATCCCAGACTCGCACGGGCGTGCAGGCAGAGCCACGGGTGGACGCACGGGGTGCACCCCAGATCCCGACGGGAGCGCAGGCAGAGCCACGAGTGGGTGCGTGGATGGGGAGCCCCCCCGGACCCGTTCGGGTGCGTTCCCCCCCCCGCCACCAGCCGCGCTGTCACGGCTAGGGGATCCCCGCAGCCCCTCCGCATCCCGGTTGGAGCGGCCCCTCCCTCCCGGCAGCCCCCCCGCTCCGCTCGCAGAACAATGCGCTGCCCTTACCTTGGCGGGGGCTCCGCGGAGCGCACGGCGCTGCCGCCCAGCCCACCCCCCCTACCCCGCCGCCGCCTCGCCCCTCGCATCCACCCCCGGCTCCTCGCCGCACCCCGGCGGAGCTGGGCTGGGCTTAGCGCGGTCCCGCTCCCCCCGCAGCTTCAGGGTGGGCGAGGGGCAGCTCCGCCCCTGGCTGCGGGGACCCCGCTCCCCCCGAGCAGGGAGAGGGACCGAGGGATGGGCAGCCACTCCCAGCAGCACCAGCCCCGGTGGCGATGGATGCTCAGGTCGTGTTTACATCTGTGCGTGCACGGGCAGACGCGATCTCACCGCTCACAAAGCGCCGCAGCTGCACGGGAGAGCGGGCACGGGCAAGTCAGAGCATCCTTCTCCTCAACTTCAGGAGCTGGAGCCGCGGAGAGACGTGTCCAGCCCTACTCTCCGCAAAGAAGCGAAGCCAACACCGGCAATTCCCCCGGGATCGGCTTCCCCAGAGCCGCTGTGGATCCTCCCCCTGCCTTTGATTTATTCCCAACTGCTATTCACAACACAGGCAGGAGCCGTGTGTCATCTGCTCTTCGGTGATGGATGGAGATCGCTACAGGGCAATGGGAGAGCGGCTGGGTTTGCCTAAATCCAGCTATCTCTGTTCGTAAGGGCCCTTTGTCATCTTTGCAACGTGAAACAAAACAATGAGTTGAGTTCAAGAATATCCATGCTGGTGTGCTACAAATGCAGGCTTCTAATTCCCTTACAGAAATGGTATCTCTGAAGTACAGTGAGGAACAGCAGCCTGGCTATTGTTTGGGGGCTGTCAGATCAACTGGAGGTGCCTGCGAGCAATGTTGAAAACCAGGCTTGCACCTGCAAGGCAGCACCGTAGCAAGTCCTGTATATTCCACGGAACAATCACTGCAGCTAAAACAGCTCTTGTGTTGTGAAGAAATTCACTTTAATACTTTGCTATGAAGGCACGGGTTATTTTTTTGAGAAATTTCACAAATCCTTGTTCATTCATTTAACCAAAAGTCTCAAAAGAACCTTCTAGGCAAAGAAGACTTTTTTTCCATAGAATTATCTCATACCAAGTAACAGTTATTAACCCCCTATTTGTCACACCTACAGATTACAATAGCAAAACACCTGGAGCTTTTCTTACAGCAGAGGAAAAACACAGCTTGGTTCACTTGCATATTTTGCTTACATCTACAGTCATGCAGGATTCCTTCACTATTGCACTCATATTGTAGGAATGATCTAGTCATGCTCTTCTGGTACTTAGTGCATCAGTCATGCTAATACTTCTCATCCAACTCATTCACTTGCCTCTCCTCTATTATTTCAGCTCACACCATGCCTGGGTTTTGCTGCCATCTGACTTTCTTGGGTATTTTCTTCCCTCAGTTCCTCAGGAGTTGTGGTTCAGGGATTTGAGAAGTTCTCTCAGATGTTTCCTGTTGCCAGAAGGTGCTAATATTTGCCTCTCCTCCTCCAAGTTGCCACAAGTCAAGAGAATGCAATAAAAATTTCAGGTCATCAGGTTTTGCACATCACCTCCAAAACTGTCTTCTGTACACTCTGCATCTTGAAGAATCTTTCTGCTTTATCCACAGAACCACACAAGTTTCCTGCACACTCATTTGATAGAGAGTTTATCTGCTCCCTAGAACTACCAAGCAGGTTATTTTAGCTTCATGTACCACATGTACCCTGCCTAATTTCTAGCTACCATTGACTGCCATCCCTCAGTGGGCTCTGTACTGTAAAGATGAAGCATCACTATACAATCTCCCCAAAAAATTGTTCTATATCACAAGAAATTCTAACACTACCTATTATTTCAACCATTAAAATTCACCATACCCTTCTTCCTGCATATAGGAATTCATTAGCGGAAATTTTGCTGGTATATTTTGTTATGATGTATGCATGCATTTGCCTTCCATAAATAATCCTAAATCAAAGTCTAGAGAAAAGGAGTGAGCTTCCTTTGAAGAGGAAAGGTCACACAATATTTAGAGTAGCTGAAATAAATGCTCTTTATCTGGTTTATAGTTGTGTTATAATAAAATCAAAAGCCTCCAGAAAAACAGTGCAGATTCACATGAACAAAGTAGCTACAGAAAATGAGTGGTAGCAGTGCATAACAGCAGAAAAGACCTTCCAATGTAATTGATGAAGGGATGTAGGACAAAATTCTTCAGCTGAGTATCCTCTGCTGGCTTTGCACTTGACTGACACCAGCCTACACCAGGTCTCCATTGTGGTAGGTGTCCAACAAACCCACAAGATCTCTTGCCCTGAAGAGCAGAGAGCGGACAAATGAAGCACAGAGTGGATTGTGAAGATGCATTTGCCTGGGGTCCCATAGCAAGCCACAAAGACTTTATCCCACTTTCAACCAAGCTAGGGTGGAATATATGTCTTCCATTAAGATGCCTCAGGTCTGGTGGCCCACTTCTAGTGCCATGATGCGGAGAGGAACTTAAAGTAGGACTCAACAAAAAAGTCCTTCTGCCTTCCATGGCCAACAGCTAATTACATGATTCAAAACTCAGAGATTAAATGCATTGCAGCACAATTGGTTGACATCTATTTCCTGGGGGTCTGGCAGTCAAACAAAAACTTTGCATTCCTAACCATGGAACACTGGGTTTTTGGCTATCAACTTCTTGAGGAAATACCTAAAGCCTATGGACATAAGATTCAGGTTGGGTTAAAGATCTCTAGGGAGTGCTGGCTGAATTTGTGCTACTTTCCGTATGTGAAAAGTAGAGCCCAACACTGACCCTTTGCAAAATCCCTTTATTGCAAGGGAGGATTATTAATGTTTAAAAAGGTGCTTTGCCTCTCTGCTGAGATCTGCCGCTGATGCTAATCTGCACAAACTGCCAGAGTGGGCATCATTTATAATTTAGGATGAACAGTGCAGTGCCACGCTAAATAGACTGCTACTCTAACCCATTGCAGCATTCTGCTGGCAGACCCCAACAAATACATGCTGGTTATGTAGTTTGGCATTGACATATATGGATCCTAAAATGAGCATCACTTGAGTGGTGGTAAAGAACAGACTCACTGCATTTCATGCCCCTGCACAGACAATCTTCACCCAGGTATGCTAACAGCAAATGTCCAAGTTGTGGTGGCCTTGGGGGAAAATCTATTTAGGCTGATGCCTCTTTCAGGTTCTCATAGAGTTAGAAAAACATTATCCTTCCAGCAATAAACCACTTCCCATGGCTGGAGGTTCCCTTCCTGCAACTCTCCTGGTAAAACGGAATATATAGTCATGCAAAATCAGCCAGCTTAACTCAAAATGCTTTTGCTGCTGGTTTCAGCTAAGCTGGCAGTTTTTGTCCTAGACCTGAAATGAGAGCTCACGTGTTGGACCTGTGCACCTGCAGTGGAACATGAACCCGGAGAAGAGAATGACAGCAAAGAACCTAGAAGTAATCCATATTCATTTTGCAAGCAGGTGGTGGAGTTTCAATTACGTGCATAAACCATTAGGGTGTGGACACACAATATGTTAGACATAATCCAAGGTAGATTATAGACAATTCCAAATTCCCTCAGCCACCTCACGTAAGGTCCAGAAAGACCACAAGTCATCTGTTGTGTTTAAAATCAGAATGCACGGATTTTTAAAAGCTGCTCAATCCAAAAAGAAACAATTTGGATGCTCCCATCTAAACTTATTTCCCGGTTGTAAGTATTTCCCTTTCAGAGCAGGTCTGCCGAGCTGAATAGAAGAGTCTTTACCACAAACATTCCTTTTGTGTTCGTGCAAACTGATTTCCTTTGTTTCTACCATGAGGAGGATGGGATCCTCCAGAACAGGCAAGAGCTGTACAAAGCTTGGCAGCAGCCTTGTCACTCTCGTGAGCACAACCCTCCTCCATAGCAAAAGGAAGTTTAAGCCCCCCAATTCTTCCTACTTTCCTTCTTCCTTCACTTCTCCAAAATATCCTGGGATCTGTTCCTCATCACAGCCTTTTGAAAGCAGTGTCTCTTTGTGTGGTTTAATGTGGCAGATGTGGTTCAAATTAAGTGGAATATGTTTTCAGATTCTTACCGTGTGCCTTATACATTGAAAAGTCCACTTCTGTATATTTTTAGAAAAGGGAATGAGGTAAATAAAGTGCATAAAAGATAGAGCAAAATGATGTAATTTATCTTACCTGCCAAAACACACAAACTGTTGTTATAAAAATACACTCGCAGACCTAAGCCCTGAGAAACCAATGTCTAGATGCCAGAATTGAAGCCCAAGGTCCAAATTCACCAAATACATTCATGCACGTTTAATCTCAGCTTTCTGTGGGGCTCCTGTGGTATCACTGGGGAACTACTTCGCTCCTGATGTGAGCAGCTTGTTTGCACCAGCCACTTTTACAAAGTTTGACTTGAAGTGTCTTCCTCCATCTTGGCACCGTTACACAACTCCCGTTTTCAGGTGTAGGTCTTAGTGTATTGTCCAAAACAGTCAAGTATGTTTTTTTAATCGTCTTGTTTCAAGCTGGTTCCCTTAACACCACTTCCCATATAAAGGCTGTGGGGTGCATTCAGCATTAGTAACCACATGGAAGCAAAAACTTTCCCTTATCAGCAGCTCTCTCACCGCTGCCTGACAGAGTCTGTCCTGCTTCGTTTGTGGCTGAAGTGAGATCTGTGATATGAAGATTTTCTAGAAGATGTTGGATTATCAGCAGGAATAAGGATTTTGTTGGTCATTCTGATAACACCATAATTATTGGTACCCTGTGCAGTTTTAATCATGTGCCTTGTTACTGACACCAGCCAAAAGTGCTTTCAAGGTACTGTTTAAAAAGTTAAAGCTACAGCATTGGCTTGTATATAGGGTTCAGAGGGTCCTGAATTGCTTTACAAAGGAGGCTGTTGTTCCTTTCCCTGGTTTGCAGATGGGAAAACAGGGAGATGAGAAATAGCACTGCCTGGTCTTATCACACTGGCAGAGAAGCAGTTAAAATTTAAGTCCTCCAAGTGCCAGAAAGTGGGCTTTTGGGGCTGTGCCCATCCTCAAACAGAAGTGAAACAGATTACATTCTTGCTTTTTATTAAATGGTGTGCCATTTAAATGGTCTTGCCTATACCTATGCTTCAAAGAACTCATTGATCAAACTTGCAGGTTTCTAAATTATTTGAGTTACTCCTTGCCTTAAATTTAGATACATTGACACTATCCCAAGGCACTAAGTTAAATCAAAACCATGCTGCTTAAAGATGGGGAAAAAATAGACTTGCTAATCATGTCCAACAGAAAATAGTCTATAAATACAAGTGGCACAATTTTCGGTTTTCATTTAAATGTGGTTCTGTTAGCAGATTCTCTTCTAGAATACTACAAAGGCAACTAGAAAGGGTAATGACTGTAACCACGACTAGTTTTGATAATTTACTTTTTCATACACATATGAGTGATGCTTATAACCAGCGTCCCACAGACAGTTTTAGTCTCCCCATACTGAGGAAACACTTGGTGATAAAACCTCACTTTTCTGTCTTTCATGCAGACTAAACTTTGATGCTCAAACTTTAAGCGACTAAAATCAGATGAGTGAACCTGAGGCTTTACTTATGGCATCTCTTCGAGCTTCCCATGATCATTCTGTCTGTCCATATCACCCATCTAATATTGCAGGGGAAATACTATCTCCTCCACACAGGCTTCACACAATAGCTGAGCTCAGGGACTAAAGATAAACAATTTTTAAAATTTTTGGTTTCTAGGCCCTTAATTTTTCTAGTTCCTAAATAAAAGGCAGTTCTGGAGGCTAACAGCAGGACAAAAAGCATACACCCAGGTCCTACACGTGCCCCCATAGATCTCCCCCTTATCTATGCTCAGCAACAATAGGAGAGAAAAAGCCGAAGGCATGACAGTTACTCATTTTATCACTAAAACTGTTCTCAGAGTTATTCTCATGGCTGATAGCACAATCTACTGGGCTTTTCTTGCATCTCTCCTTATTCACTGATCCTGTTACTGTTTCTGTAGAATTAAAGGCAGATTACGATATGCAGAGTGGCTCGTTAAGGTTATTCAGCCAAACTACCTTGCACTCCACAGGCCACAATATTCCACCCAGTGATTACTGTAAGTAATGTGCCTTTCCAGGAGACACTCCTATGTCTGCAGCACCATTAATGCTAGAAGGGATTCTGCTTCTGGGTATTTCTCTGCACCCCTATATATTTATATCTAAACATAAATGTAAAATGTTTTTACATTTGTGTTCCTGACAGATTTGTGCCTTCAATATTATTTAGTTTTGAAAGACACACTTGTAAAACAATTTCACAATTTGTTCCTGGAGTCATATTAGACTCTAAGGATTCAAGCTGTGTCTGTCCATCCCACCCCCAGCCATGCTCCCCATCTGTGCCCCCCCCCCCTCCATATTTAACAATGTTACCCAAATGGTTCAAAATCTGGCCTTCTAGTGCCAATGGGACCTAGAGGCCTTGCCATGTATTAATAAAAACATTACTCATTATGTCATCAGGAGTTCCAAAGGCACATTAAGACAGCATCAGCAGCTTTCCTTATTTTTTATAAATGAAGATAGCTGAGGATCAGAAATGTGAACAGGTTAACGAGCAAGAAAACCGAACTCCTGAGTCCCAGTCCTCCTCACAAATCCAACCTAACACAGACACACCGTCTGTGCTCAAAATGCTCCAGAACTTTACTTACTTTCCTTTTTGGATGAATTCTTTGCTAAACTACGTATTTTGAACTCTTGGCTGAGACACAAACAGTCTCACTGACTATGGCCACTATGGATTACCTCAGTGCATGAGGCTAATAAAAGAAAGGGCTCTTTCATTAGCCCTGAAGTGCTGGTTTGCTGGAAACTCATGGCTGAGCAGGGCAAGCTGCAAGGACAGCCACTGTACACATATTCAGAGTTAGAGACTGTAACTGCAGTGCTTCTGGGATGCAGGAGAAAGGCTGCTTGCAAGATGTTGTTTAAGTGACAATCCTACCTCAAAATGCTCTTAACCTATTAGTTAACCTATTAGTTTCTCTTCCTACAGAATGTTTACCAATGTACCCAAGCCTGTTCTTCACCACTTTGTTGTCCTGCGATTTTGTTTGTTCACTACAGAAGGGCTGTCAAACTTTTTTTGATGCATCAAGTAAAGAATTGCTTTATGCTATTTCAGGGCCAGAGCTTGAGGCTACTTTGCTTCTATCTCCAGGCACATTGACAGCCATAAACCAGAACCACAGCCACTCTGTTAGCTGTCAGGCGTATCTTGATGGCTATATGGGGGTTTGATGTGAGGCCTTTTTGTTTTACCTTCCCACCAGTCAGTCTAGGAAGGCACATCAAGATGGAAACCAGCATAATACTAAAGGCATTTAACCAGCTAAAAATACTACAAGAGGGTCAATGGACATAATTCTGACCAACAAAGTCCTGCTTGTTGGATTCTGTTTATTTGATCATAAGATCTGAAACTGCTCCAAAGGCATTTGTTATGCTGGTGTCAAGGAGGAATAATGAGATTTAGGCCATCAGATTTGCTCTGTTGCTTCAATAATAGAAGCTAGATCAGACTCTGACCCTGAGCCATCAAAAATGATCTTGACCTTCCATTAGTGCTCTCAGCCTCCGGAGTGCTCTTCCATGGGTACTCTGAAACAACTTCTGGTGAGTGAGTGAACTATGCCATTAGACTCAGAGGGTCTTGGCCTCTCCATATATCAAGGAACAGAACCTACAAGCATTTCCATTATGAAATTTGTCTGTAATTCAAAGGAGAATGTCATGCAGTTCCATGAAGATAAAGCCATACATTAAATATTCCCCCAGAAACCCCCGTAATGACGACTCTGGTAAATCTCATCCACTAGAGCCATGCTTTAGTAGCATATTTACCCTATGATTCAAATCCCACATATGTAACACACAAAACTTCAATAAAAAAACATTAGTACAGAGCTCACCAAAGCCATAAAATAAGCTCACAAAGGGTTCCCAATTCCAATGCTCTTCACATGTAGCCATTCATTCAAATTGCTGACTGTACCTCACAACCTGTATGCCACTTTGCTACTTTTTTCCATTGATAATCGAGCACTTTCTAGACAGGGAAATTGCTGTATCTTAATCTTAACTGCAAGTTGATTTGCATTCACTGAACCATGCAGATAATCCACAAGAGCCTATGCTTAAAAATTGCTACTGAAGTCAGTGCAGCCAATGCAGATGGCTGTGCAGCAAGGATTATCTCTGCGTGGGTTTCATTCAGTGCCACAACAGCCCCGTTATAGAACATCTAGTCCCATAGGAACCCACAGGCCCCAGGAGGAGAAAAGAGGCATTAATAAATAAATAAATGAGGAAATACAATAAATTGGACACCATCAGATTAAGTTGAGAAGGAGTATTAAGTTGTTTGGGTTCCCATTTAAAAATAAATAAAATGAATCTCCCAGTCAATCTGCTTAATGTCTGATTGACGTTAAGCAGATAAGCAGTGATTTAACCTTATGGGGTAGATTTCTTCCTGTGATGCAGAGTTTATGTCATACTTGGAAGATGACAAACAAATCTTTTAATTTCCTGTCCTGCCATAAGCCAGTGATGTGTTTGCTGGAAGGTGAGGGTGCGCCTTGTTTTTCTACCTCAGATGCTCCTGGGTCATTCTGAGAGGGGCCAGCAGTGTAAAAACAATGCTGCCAAACAGCATAATGGTGCTGTAAATAATTCTACACTGGGAAATGTTGCCTCATTTAAGACACTATGAAGAGGTTTAATGTGGGACATATTCCACTGGTCATTCAATGTTTTCCATGCCTGGGAAACTGTTCTTCACAAGTCCTTGAATTGCACATCCTTGCCAGTTCCATGAGTGCCAGCAGAACCCAATATACAAAACAATCAAGCGCCACAACAGCCAGAGATTTGCTGCATCGTATTTTATTGTGTAGATTTATCTCTCCATTTCTTGAGCTTAAATTGCTTTGCACAGTCAAGCTTCCCCACCACTTACTAGACTCTTCAAGAGGTGATTTTTCACTTTGCATTCAGATGTCAGTACACCTGTGCCCTCCTGACCCTAACCCCAGGCTCCCAGGGGATGCCCACTCCACCTTCCTTCCAGGACTGGGCATCGCTTCTGCCAGCCTCTTGCCTCACCATGCAAGGTTAACACCTGCAGTACCCTTTCCTCATTAATTTGCCTCCCCTCCCTCCTGAAATGAGTAAGTATTGATCTTGAAGTGGAATGTTTGAAATGGTTATTATGGCCTTTGAACATTTAATTTTCTGGGCACAACTTTCTAATTTTGTGACAGAAATTTTTTTTTTTTTCATTTCTGTTGAAATCTTTATCCACAAAATCAAATCACCTCAAACATATTGTTCAGTAAAATCTTCCTTTGTTGGCAGCTGATAGTCCACAATGACCACACAAAGAGATTAGCACAATCCAGTCCAATCTGTTAATTTATTTAAATCATCTCTGATACTGCTGCTGGGCTGGCCATGAACCCTCAATATCTGCCAGGGCAACTGCCAGGACAATTGTGCCATCCAGACTCATATCCAGCTGTGCTAAGGTTTTCTGGCAACCGATCAGACTTGAGCTGATTAGTATTCCCATACTTTCCACAGTGTGATCCAAACTGGTTAGACCAAATCCACTGATTTTCCTCTTTGCAGTGAGAACCTCCTATTGCTGAACTGCAGCATCTCCTACCCCACCAGATTTGACACCAGCCTGGTGGCAGCAGGATGGACCTGATGGGTCAGCTCCTCCAAAGGCATTGAGGTTACACTGCCTTACAGCAAAGGACCGTTTCCCTGTTTCTCCCCTTTTCCTTGAAAAGCATTCCTTCAAGAATCCCAAACAGCAGTTTTTCAAGGTCATTTGTGAGCACTCCTACTCCCATCATCCCTCAAGCTTTGTTAGCATCATTTAAAGACCCTTCCACTTCCAGCCTGTTTTTCTGGCTCAACTGCCACTTTCCATTTTATCTCAAAGGTTTTTAATCCCAACGTTATTCCCTCAGTCTCTCCTTCTCTAATTCACTTAATGTAAAGCTGCAGTGAGGTGGCTCCCTGTTCTTCCTTCTCAGTTCATTCTACAGATAGTAAAGATGTTTTACATGCTCACATTTACTTCCAGGGAACATCTCTTCTTCATTACCAGATTACCTCCTGCAGCCTCTCCTGTCACCCCACTGCAGGTGGGCTCAGGCTGCTTGTTTAACCAACTCCTGAGAGGATGTAGCTCCTAACACAAGACCTTTGGGTAAGTCAGCAGTATTTGGGTTGTCTCAGAGTTGGCCGCTTAGGAGCTGACAGGAAGCAGTTCTGCCCTCTGTGCCACACAGAGAAGCGGGACTCTGGAGTGCACTGTCATTTCTCACCCCAGGGAGCCCTAAAAATCTTACCTATACCATGTCCCATGGAGCAGGTGTTGTCTTTGCAATTTCCAGCGCTCCAAATGTTGGGTGTTTTGATCACTGAGTTCCTAAAATGCATGCAGCCAGTAAATGACAACTAAACATCCCAACCTAAACACACAAGGACGCAGATGCATTAAATGACATGGCACACGGAGCTCCAGGCTGTGGGGAGAAACACTGTGTAGCTGCTTTGCTTTATGAAGCAGGGAAGAGAAATCAGGGGAACAGGCAAAGGAAAAGCTGTTTTAAGAGGAGACTTTTTAGGCCTAACAGAAATAGAAATCATGCATAAAAGAAAGAATCACTTAGGACCGGGACTGCTTTAATTTGGAGAAGGGCAGGAGTTCACATAACTACAGCATCACTCTGGCTTCCTACTGAGGAGACCCAAGCAGTGCTACACTCAATGGCATTTGTCAAGGTTTTTTTTCAACAAGGACACTCTTAGTTATCATATCTTGGGTGCTTTCATGCAAAACACTTACTTTAAATCCTTGAAAACCTTTTCCCTCTCTCATTTCAGTTTTTACTCTCTGAACTGCAATGGCACAGCTCCACTCTACTGAAGATTGCAACAGGCAGCAGAGGCACAGGAGCAGTGGCAGCAGCTGTGTGTGGTGCCAGCCCTCCTCAGGCACCCGCTAGATCACCACACGCAAGCATCAGAGCATCTGCTGGTCGTTCAGCAGGCAATGCTTGAATGGCCACAACCCCCACCTCCTGGTGGCATTTCTGCATCAATGGCAGAAGGAGAAGGGGCTGAGCAATGCAAAAAAAAATCCATTGTCATGAATATTCATGTGAATTCTTAAACATGCTTGGTGTCTGTTTGCATGTCCTTTGTGTTTGCTTCTGGTTAAATGCACCAGAGAATGAGTTTCAGACAGACACAGGAGAAAGAGCACTCTCTGATGGAAACTTCAGGTTTGTTGTTATTATTTATTGCTTGTGTCTCCGTTGCACAAGGAGTTATATCCATGAGCCAAATGAGTGATGCACTACAAACACAGCTTCTGCCCTGAGAAGCTTCTGTGCTAATGGGAGAGGGGAGGAAGTGCTGGGGAACTTCAGAGGTAATAGAAGAGTTTGTGCTGGCAGTGGTGGTCAAAGACATCAACCTATTCACACCACACTGCTGATCCGGTCACCAGGCAAGGTTAGCAGGCAAGGAGGGACTGGGCAGATGGCCTTGCATCTTGGGAGAAAGCCCAAAGATGCTGACTGGAGAAGCAAAATGGGTGATGCTGATGGATCTTGTGTTGATTTTGGGGTGCTGAAGGAGGGGCAGTGGCTGGGGCTGTGTCATCAGACCACTTGCAACGGGCGTTGGAGGTGTGTTCAGCCGGCGGAGTACAGGTCTGTTCCTGCAATCTGTGCATCCTGCCAGAAGGGCTAGTAATTTGAATTTCAAATGTCAAATATCTACAGCGACTGGTCATGGGATATTACTAAGCAAGAAACATTTGTGAAAATCATTTGGTAATGTTTCAATGATCATTGTAACATTTGGGTAAGAACTGAACCTGTCTTCAGGCAGTTTGCAGGTGGAAAGAGATGAATAAATTATTCCCTGTGATTTTTTTTTGCCCAGGCTATTTCACAGCTGTTTAGCTGAAATTCCAAACCATTTATTGTTGTTTAGCATCCTAACAAAAGAAATATAATTCAGATTTAATGCTGCTAGGAAATGTGTCCTGTTATGAACCTCTTTTATTGAAAATTATGTGATGTGTCTTCAGTTACAAAATCTTTGGTGAATGTAGAGCTTTTGTTTCCCTGTATTTGCAAATGAGAATTTATCCGGGATGTTGTATTTCTGAGCTTAGCAAACAAGGGAAGAATTTCCCTTTGTGCAACAAAACCCCCTTTCAGTAAAAATTCAATTATTTACAGTGTCTTGAAGGCAGCAAAACAACAACAAAGAGGAGGACACCAACCAAGGCAAGTGCAGAAATTTCCATCACCAAGATGGGTCCCCTTGGACAGCTGAGGACATGATTTGTGGCCTGCTGAAAAAAATACATTGAGAAGCATCATGAAAGCTCTCGACTTGCATGCTTGAGGAGCTGAAATTACCCCTTATTCCCCCCTTTTCTCCCCACTCTCCCTCTCCACTGTACTTCATACGTGTTTAATTTCAAAGCTCCTCCGGGGTCTGGCCTCTGGCACTGTGACTAAAATGAAATGTTCTGGCTGGGAGCTGAGGAGAGGGAGATGGGAGGGATGGGGAACAAAGCCCACAGGCTGTGCTGATGGGGAGAGGCTCCCAGGCTGTCACTGCTCGGTGTGACCGACTGCAGACAGCTAATTAACAGTAGACGGAAATAATTAACATCTGTGGAACCAGACAGCTTTGCCTGAGGACCTCTAAGAAGCAAACCCTCAGCCAAGCACCGTGGTCCGTGGGTGCGTGACAAATGCTCATTTCAAAATTATGCTCATGATGGGCACCACCAGCAAATGCCAGCAGGGCTTTATGGTCACCAGAGCTGTTACAGAAGGCACAAACCAGTACTGCCCTCTTCATTTCGTTCTGTTAGGTCACCTTATGGGTTTAGGAGGCAGAAATTCCTTCCCTGCTGCAAACAGTGAGTGCTATTTGCTCATGGCAAAGAACAGCCGGTGGGAAAGCTGTTATGTGCAGGTTATCAGTGCCCAGCTCAGCATTTCGGTGACCTCTCCCTTCTGCACATCCAATTGCCTGGGCAGGTGTGGCCTTCAACATTTATGACTTTTATGGCATAATGCATCAGCAAGAAATCTGAATAAATAACAGCCCTGTTACACAGAGAATATTTAGGTTTTATGTTAGATAACATGAAGTTATGTCCTTAAAGATTCATCAATATGGATACACAACCTGTCACAGGGAGGGCACACAGCAGAAATGAAAGGTCAGAGATGGGGATTCAGCTCTCCATCAAACTATTCATCGTCAAACCTGAGCCTGCCTGGGGAGTGGTGGTGGTGGAGGTGGTTTTCCCCTCACTGTCCAGTAAGCAGAATAGGACTGTGACGAGGTTAAATTTGCTGCCCGCTCATTCCTGGCACAACTGACAAGGATCTATTGTTGGAGCAATTTACCCAGAGCTGAACAAGCCAAAAGCCTCCAAGTGGCAAGTACCTGTCCTCTGCTGGCAGAGTGGGCAGGAAAGCAAAGGGAGGCACAAGGTGTGTGTTCAGTACAGAGCCTCCTCAAGGCTAACAGCCTTCAAATCCGCAGCTTTGCCTTGCACACTTGCACTTGTTAAGAAGCAGAGATGGTCTCTCAGTGTAGACATTTCAGCTATGGAAGGGAATGATACTTTTAAAATTCCCTTGGGATAAAATAAAAAGGCACAGTCTTCCTCCAGAACTGTTTTGCTTTCATATATTCATTGACTTAGGGTCAGCCACAGCTCAGGATGTAACCAGACATGCAAACTGCAAAACATCCAACCTGGGCTTCTGAGCCCCCCCAGAGCCAGCAGGGCTGATAAATAAGATCCCTAAATCATAACTTCAGCATAGCACTATTGAAGTATAAATTGCTCTTTGCATGCTCTGTGATCATATAATGCAGAAAAGTTCATTTCCATTAGTTTGGAAATAGCTTATAAATCTAGACAAATAGATATGCTTTCCTCTCACATGTAGAATACTCAGAATATTTGCATATTTAGATAATGATAATTTTTTTTATGTTGTATCTTTTCTTGTGGTCATAAATCTATAACGGACTTCAAGGCTTTATCGTCCCCCAAAATGTGTTTCCAAGTTATGAACACGCATCTACAATTCATTAAGCAGCCCGACCAACACATTTTCCATTTCATAGTCACTATCTTTGTATGACCTTTTTGGTCTGATGACTCAAGCATATTTAATAAATTATTAACAGAGATTACATTATCAAGAGAGGAGCTGTGTAATTACTTCAGAGTGTGCTCACAATTGGGGTTATTGTGATCTGCCGAAAACAGAGAGGGAAAGTTGTCACAAAAACTCCACAGGAGAAAGGGAAAAAACACACCAACTTTAAATCTAGCACATTTTCAGATTAAAAAAAGTCTCAAATGGTTGCAGTTCATTATTCTTTCTGTGGATTTTAGCTATGAGATGCTTTAAGGACACAAATGTCCATCTCTCCCTGGCCCTATGTGGGAAACATGAGATTTGAGAGAGCACTGGTGCTTCCCTGGCCTATGAGGTGCAGCTGGGACCCCGGCCAGCAAAAGGCAGAGTGGGGCTTTATTTTCAATGGCAATGGTAACAGTTTTCCTCCATTCTGGCTAATCTGTCCATGGTTTTCTGGCGATGTTTACAGGAGAGCTGTGGACTCTGGCTCTCAGCTGGGTGCTGTGAAGATGCCCCATGTCCATGGGTGCAAAGGTTAGCGTAAAAGAGATGGACTGGCAGGTGGGGCTGAAGGACATATAACTCCAGTTTGGGATTAGAATTTCCAGAAACAACCTGCTGCCTCTGCACTGGTGTCTTCAGTTTCTGAGTTATTTCAGTAGCACTGATTTTTTATGCTATATTTTTCACACTCTTTGCCTTTTCCAGTTTTAAATGCCTGAGAATAAAAGGGATTGCATATCACGTGCAGCTTTAATTTTGTCTAAATCTAACCACCAAGCTAAAAGTCTTAAAGTAATAAACATTATTAGTGTGTTGATAAATGACAGCAGTGTAGCAGAAAAGAAAGCCATCCATTCTAATTCATAGAAGGTCTCAGCTTCAATCATATCTTATTACTTTCAGAGTATTCGATCTTCATCTCAAATCATTCAGTGGCAGTTTAATCAATACATCAAAATTGTACACAATTCCTTCTGCTTACAGAATAGCTTGCATCTGAAGTGGTTTCTGGGTTGTATTCTGGAATGAGACAAATAATTAGATCAAAGATTTACCGACAGAAATACTCCTGAAAGAACCCTATTATTTTCCTTATGATTTATTTACATTTCCTGGCCTGAGTTTGTACATGTAACTGAATTTTAAATAATCTTTCAAATCCTTTCCAGACATTAATTCTGAGAGCACCACTGAGGGCCAGGTGAGCATTACAGAAATTTCCCAGAGCAGGTAGAGCAGAGTCAGGGATTAACTTTGTCCAGCTTGGTCACAGTTTTTCAGTTTTGCGATTTTGAGACCACAGAATCTTGTCTGAAATACAGGCCTTAGCTCTTTGCATGCTTAATATCTTAAATCAATGGACAATTTTGAAAAAGATAACCTTAGAAATACATCTAAATCCCAACTCTAAGGCGCCAATGTTGCTTTTCCTTTCATATCAAAGCAGCCTTCCTCTTCTCCCAGCACTATTTATTCAGGAATGTTTTCTCAAATACGAATTTCTTCACATCAGAGATAAAACTCAAAAATGTTCTCTGTCTTCTTCACCTTTTTTTCTTCTCTATCTCTTTATTTTAATCTCCTGCTTATTTTGATCATGCTGCAGATTAGAAGCCCTATTATATAAGGGCCAAAACGAATATAATCAATCATGGGAAAAAGGTACTTGTGATGAAAAGCTGGTTTTCATTATATTGTCCTTTCTGGTATAACAGTGCATTGCTGTGGTAAAATCTCCTTGTTGCTGTGCTGAGAAGCCACCAAAAGCAAACTTCACAAAATTATGAAGACCTAGTTACAGGCTGCACTGGACAGTTTTCTGGCAGGTGTCTTGATGCAGCATCATCCAAAGCTGCTACCTCCCCATCTTCCCTCCAGATACGATGATGAGATGGACATGCAATTGCAGTCACCGACAGCATTTAACCTTGTATGAATTGGATGTGTTGTAAGATAAGCTGATCCAGTTTTCTTGGTGAATTTAAAAGCATTGCTCGATACTGGATGAACCAAACTTCCACAAGCACTCTGTTAGGCAGCCAGCAGAATGATCCCTTTGCTTCCTGTGCTGCAATAATGGTTCATTTAGATTTTATATGCCCGTAAGAGCCATATTCTGATAGAGTGATTTAATAGGTAAAAAAAGCCAGAGTAGTAGCTCATCAAGGAAGTGATATGTCACTCTGAGTTATGCAGCCCCTCCATACCTGTCCCAGGAACACATCCTTTGACATGCTGTGAATCACTTACTTAGAGAATCGCCATCCATCCTATGGTTTAAAACAGGGGTGAACAAGAAACTTCTATTAGTCTTTCACTAGGACTTCATGAAACTGTCACTGACTTAATGAAATTGTCATCTATCCATGGACTTCAAAGAGAGATGGGCTGGGGCCAGCCATCAAGTTACTATCAAATTACAATAATCCCATTCTTTCTCTTATTAGATTTCCTCTTGTATTTTTAAAGGTGGTGGAGAACACAAGAACCTGGATTCTTCTGTAATCAGGTCACTCGCTTGAAGTAATTTTCTTCTGCACTTTGTGCATTTTGCTTTTCCGTCCTCAAGGAAGAGGCCATCAGAGAGCACTGGGGTTTTTTAACTTCTTTTTTTTGCAATATGTTACATTTTTTTACATATCAGATTATGTATTTTTTAAAATCTCAGTATGTGTTACACAGTTTGACCTCCAGCTATGATGCCATGCACTACATTATAGTTGTTTTCTGCTCTGATATATTACATATAACAAGATGTTGCCCCTCTCAGAAGGCACTGACATTGCTGTAAAGTGCTTAAATCATTTTATGAGAACAACGAGGCTCCTGGGAGGTTGACAATGTATTTGGGGCTCTGCTTTTGACAGCACAGTAGGAAAAATGGTATCTATTAGCCTGTTGCCTTGGGTTCCTTCACTGCAAATGATTCTCTTTCAGGAAGCACTGAATGGCGCAGACTCAGCAGTGGTGGTGATGGAAGCCTGTGGCAGCTGCATGGTTCAGAAAATGCAACAAAGCTGGCAAAATGTTCTGGAAAAACTGGTTGTTTTACTAAAACCAAAAGAACTTCTTCCTTTGGCAGAAAATTAAGGTTTTTCGAAATAAAACCCAGTATTTCCTCCCTGACGTTTATACTAAAACTTAAAGTATTTGGTTCCAAAACGTTGTGATGGTCCTGATGTGGCCTGAGCACCTCATGGCTTCACTCTCCTGTGAATGGGCTTTGCTCAGCAGGCCTCCTGCAGCTGGATTTCACTTCTTGATTTAGATAAAATTATTTTCACTTTTTGTTTTAAGAGACCATTCCCACTGATCTCCACTGTCTCCAAGGAAAGCCTGTGCACTTCTTCCCCATATTTGTTCTTTCTTGACAGAAGGATACCATTAATTCAGATATCCAACCATTACAACCCTCATCCTTAGGTCTCAAAAGAATGCTTTTAGCAGGGTATTTTATTCTCTGGTTTGTAAAGCCCATCCTGGGGTCGAATCACGAGCTGCGTGTACGTGGCAGTGTGTTGGATGCAAGATCAAACCCACCATACAGGCTTGAGGAAGAAAGTGGTAGTGGCAAACACAAAAGACCAGGCTGTGCATCTCAAGGCTTTCAGCAGGACTGGGGTTATCAGCGTTTTGGATTTTTTTTGAGAAGCAGCCTAAATCCATCTACACACAGAGCAAACCTCACCAGTGGCACCACTCAGCACGCGCTGCGAGCAGAGCAGTAACCAATGGGAAGAAAATGCCATTTTGGAGTTACAAGATCATTTTTAAACTTGTCAGATGAAACCAACGAAATAGGAAGGCTTAAAAAGAAGAGCTGTAAAGCTGAGATTCATAACCCAACAGATTATGTATGACCAACCCATTTTGGCTATGTATTATTCATCACTACTGTATTATTCTGGCTTTCCAGCTTTTGGGCAAGTCCTACATGTAAAACGCTAGCACAGAAGAGCTTTTTATTCCTGGGCTGTGCAGTGGGGAGAGAAAAAAATATCATGTGATGGGATCCTGCATAATAAGATAGAACAGACGAAAAATGAGCAAGCTTGTCATGATGGAGTCAATGATTTGCTCTTTATATGAAAACCAATTGACCAGTTAATTTTAAAGTAAATTGCCTTTGTTTTTCATGGAACAGCACTTTGACTTTTGTGTTGACAGTTTCCCAATTAAATGTAAATATTTTGGTGGCATTTGAGGGTAAACCAAATCAGGTGTTTCAAGGGCCATATAGGTCTAATTTCTATTAAGGTGGATGGTCTGTTCCCCTCCAGGCATCAAAGCAGATGAAATAGGCTCCTTTTTTTGTCAAGTAAGCCTCCACTACAAGCAGCAGCTCACGATGTTGCCAGAGGCAGTGTGTAATGTGCATCACAGGTATGAAGTAAAAAGGTTATCTGCTTCAACTGTAATATTTTTATTGCACAAAAGAGATCCTTGAGCATTTTGTGGGGATTTTCAAGCCTTCCTCTTGGCTGGAGGCAGGGAGATCCCAGAGGGCACGGGAGAAGGCTCCTCTCCACTCTAGGCAGCATGAGGGGGAAACCCAATCAGAGAATCCAAATAGATGGAGAAATGCAGTAAATAGGGAAGAGTAACAGTAAGTTTGAGGGTGATAGGAGGTTTCTCCTTCAAAGGTGAACTTCAATTGATAATTCTTTACACTGATAATCCTCAGAAAGGTGCAGACTGAACCAGCCACTCGCAAGCCACAGAAACACTCAGGTTGGCCTGAATTTCACACAGGTCCCCAGCACAGGTGATTGCTCCAGCAACTGCATAGCAAAAGTATAGGTACAAACTCTGATATCTCAATATAGTGGTTCAAATAATCCATCTCATGAAGTTGCCTACTTTTCTGAGCCCCTTTTAGTGGAAATTACCTCACTGTTTTATTTAAAAACATAAAACCAACCGAAATATTAAGTCTATTTGCTCAACATGTCAGGAAATATCCGTCCAACATTTTATTCCTACTTAAGCCAACAGAATTCCTTGCAAATATGGCACAAATATGTACAGGCAATAATTTTGACTCACGTGGTGCCTCTGGTTTATCCACCTTCCTGGACTTCTACATTCTGTATGGGAATGAGAAAGGAAACAAAACATTATTCCTCTTTTGGGGAAGGGAAACAGAGGCACAGAAGTCTCCAGTCCTTGATCTTCTCTGTCTCTGGCCAAGCCAAGGCTCGAGTCCCTCAGGGTGCAAGATTTGAACCCTGTGCACAGTCAGCCTCCTGCTCTCTCTGCCTCTCACAGAAGAATTCAGAAAGTTGAAACAATCGGACAAGAGACTGTTTGTTACCGTTGCTAGCGGCCAGTTGCTATAGGAGATTTCAATACTCTCCTGCTCTGCCAGGGGGGATCTTTTCATGTGCCTGAGGGATGCATAAAGGATTTGCCTTTCCAGACACAGTTTTGTGCTTAAAATATCTCCTTACACAGATTAAAGCACTTATTTCTGATTTAGCAAAGACCCCTTGAAGCGCTGGATGGATCACAACATGGTTTCCATTCAGCTTCATCTGCCAAGCTTAATTAGGAAAGAATTAGAGGTCAGCCTGATGGGAATTTGTGCTAACTTAAAGGTTCAGTTTCCCTCGTGCACTGATGTCTGGTGGCTGCTCAGAGCCGATCCTGGTCAGATATGCTGTAAACATGAAACACTTGAAATACTGGAGGAGAAAATAGCACCAAAGAGAGCTGTAAAACCAGATGTTTCTTATTTTGCTTTATTGAGGGGCAGTGGGTCTGTTCGTTAGGACTCAATTTTCTCACTCCCTGTGCAGCCTGGAATAGCAGGGTTCACATGAAAGCCATATCTCTGAGCCTGAGCATCTCAGCCTGCTTGGAGCTATTCAGGCCGGCCTGGGGCTGGCTGTGCTGCTGAGCATACAGCTTGGGGAAAGTAATTATGCATTTATATAGTGTGTGTATATATAAAAATGTATAAATAAGTAGAAGAATGGGTATTTTTTTACTTTAGACCTCTTTGATAATTAGTTCTGTAAAGCAGACACATTCCCAGCTGGCCTTGGTGTCCTTACATGAATGCAGTCACACTTTGAACCACACCAGGAGCTCTTCTACTTTTATATCGGAGTATTGAAAACCACCCTCAGAAATTTACGTGGGGGAGGAATAAATGATTTATGATTTTTTTGTAAAGTTTAGCTTCTTCTTGCTCTGCGAAACCTGTCTGCCCTTTTTAAGGACTTTATCAGCGTTCCAGGTTCCTTCAGACTTTTTCATGCCAAACAAAAACCCCTGAATCTTACATTACATAAAATGACTGCACATGTTCTATATCTTATGAAAGCAATTTAAAGACTATAACATTTTAGGGTGAATAAGTAATTTAGTTGTCTACCCAGAATTTCTAGATGCTTCAGGAATAAGACTGCTCTCTCTCTCATATTGCTGCTTTATTGATAGAATCCTGTTCTGGCAAAAGGCACAAATAAATGTTGCTGAAGAGCATGAGTATATACCTTCATTGCTAAAGTGAAGGAAGCCCTTACTGTGCTTAAAATAAATGTTGCTGCAATATAGTAGATACAGATCTTACCTCGCCTTTTGCTACGCTGAAATTATCTAATTACTACTTACAGAACAGGAGACTGCAAAGACAGAAAAAAAGGGGTGAGAATAAACTATAAAATATATAAAAATTATAGAAAATACATTATAGAAATCAAAAAGAGAGCACAGCAACATGTACTGCTGCTTATAGGTAATCTATAACTTTAAATAGTATTTTCATTTTACAAAACCCCCATCTGATTTATTTCACTGGGTCAAACATTTGTTCCCAAGCAACTCCATTTTATCAATTGTGTGTGAGGTAATACAAATTATTCTGGCAAGAGTACACAGTGATGAAAGAGCAAACATTGCATTACTAACCCCAACAATGCAGGAAAAACATCTTTCTATTGTGCAACCAGACAGCAGTATAACACAGAATTCCCCCTCAGGAATAGATCGCACTCTTACAACAAAAGCTTTGTGAAAGTCTTTGTTCTGATCCCTAAGGATTTTATGAATTGTGACACAATCTCTGTAGATCAGCTGTTTGTCCTGATAAGCAGATTTTGCATTTCTGCGAAAGCTGGCTGGTGTTTGAACAGCTTAATAAGAAAAAAAAAAATTGAGATGTTTTTGATCATTTTGAGAAATATAAATTTAGTTTCGTTTTTTTGGGAGGGGAAGCAAGAAGAGGTCTGAAATATTTTCCCAACACACAGGATGTCCAGCTAAATACTGTGAATGTCTCTGATTGACATGAGCTAGACCTCAAAGAGATGTAGTATTCTGATTAACTTTTAAATATCTATACAGGTTTTAAAAACTGCGTTTTGTACCCCAAATTGACTCTGCCCTTTCTTGAATCTTTACGTGGAGCCACCCTAATGTCCTAATTACCTTCTGTTGAGGCACATGCCAGCATCCTATATATTTGGAAGCTTCTGCTGCATTAATATTTGGCACATACTTGATGATCATCATCTGATTAAGACATTTTCTCACTTTGCAAGTAGAAAACAGCAGAGATGTTACTGATGCTGCCTGTAATTGTTTTAGAGTATTAAGGGTGTGTACAACACTTATTCCATGCAAGCAGCCTACTCATGATCACTACCAGAATGACTCAAACTATGGACCCACCACAATGACATAACATTTTTTGGCTGATGTTTCCCAAAGGCATTTTTATATAACTCAATGAACAGGATCCTAAGCAAATAGCATCACTACAATGTTATAATTTAAAGCCACGACTTACTAATCATTAGAGAAGTGATCTGTGGTCACATTTGTTCAACTAAATCCTGATTTCCTTCAGTGGTTTTCTTGTCACAAATGGGCTGTGCCTTGTAACAGCTTAATACAGCAAATTCGCTTAAATGTGTTCTAATCCAACCAGTGGCTCACCACTAGGGGTGAAATAATAGGCACTAAAGGGGGAAGTAAACCAGCAAGATTTGTATTTTGACTACATCTATGTTACCTGCTTCTTGCCATCAGGTTGGGGATCTTGCCCCTTGTGCAAGTGCTGAGCTGGAGTTTGCCATTGCTGCTGCCTTCCCGCTGCTGCCTCTCCCGCAGGTCATTAGCATTCCCCTCCTGCTTCAGCACCAAGGGGGAGCCCTAATTCAAATTCAATGTGACAGAGCATGTCAAATGCAAAGGGTCCCTTTTGCACAAAATCTTTGTGGTTGTATCAGTTATGTGTGTTGCTTTCCAAGAAGAAATTAACAGGAACAGGTTGTGATATCCCATGAAAATGTCGTTTAGATAATTTTCTTGATCATTAAATATCATAGATTTGTTGGTTGTCTCTTGCTGGTAAAAGCAGAGTGATAATCCATTATTATTTCTCTTCAGAGCCTGGATGTACTCAGTGAAACAGATTATTGCCCCTGGACTGAAGGCAGCTCTCCAGAGCCAACCCTTCACAGGTGTTGGTATTTGGTAATGGGCAGGGATGACAATCTGAAGGAATGGGCGAAGGAAACCAGTCCAGAGCAAAGCTTCCCAGGGTGGAAAATCTCTCCTAGTTTCACCTAGATGATCTAAGAAATAAGAATGCTTGTAATGCTTCAGCAAGAAGGCCTTGAGATGAAGTTTGTGTGATGAGAAGGGCTCAACAAAGCAGTCTGGGGAATCTGATGGATGGGGAGCTCAGTTGAACAACAGAAAGTGAGGACTGGAAGTGGCCCTGCACCACCAGCTCAGCTCCCCCACCTCTAAGAGTCAGGAGATTGCCCAGAGGAGACAACAGATACCTGAACCACTGATGCTCCCACAGCACACCTTGCAGGGCAGCAAGGCAGGGAGAGGCAGGGTGGTGGGGAGCTGCAGTGGAGGAGGTTGGAGCAGGTATTGATGGTGTTTTACCTGAGCACAAGTGCAGGCTCAATATTCTTGTTTCAGTAGGGAACGCCCTATATTAATTTTGCAGGTCATTAACATGCAGTAGAGATCCTCATTGCATCCAAGGTCTTACACTCTGCTTTGATGCTGTTACTGGTGAAACTGCTGATTGCCCTGATGTCAGTACAGAAGTCATGGCAAAATCAGAGGTTACCACTGTGGGCATGTTGCCTTTAGGTAAAAGAAACTGTAAGGACTCGAGTAAAATGTTCATAAAAAAGTGAAGCAGCAATAAAACTTCTAAAACAATAACAAATTTCATACTGAGAGCAAAGGCCCCAGTGTGTGAGAAGGATATTGGGGGGTAACAGACCCAGCCCCATCAGCAGAGGGATTCTTGCAGGGCTTGTTGTAGCAGAATAATACTGCTTGGGCAGGTGAGATAATCAAGGTCATGACATCCCTGGAAAGTTAGAGACACATGAATCTAATGGAATGATCATATAGTTAATGAGAACAAGCTGTGCTTCTCATTCTCTGGTGCTGAGGGCAGGGTATTTTAGCAGGCAGGAGTAGTACAGATATCTTGGTAGGCTTCCTGGCAAATTTGGTGCTGCAAGTGCCTAGGAGAGGTGCTCTGTAGAGCAGCACTTTCCTGTAGTGCAGGCAGCAGTAGATGTCTTGGCATTCAACATTGTCTCAGGAGGAGCAGGTGAGCCAGGAAGAAGAGAGAAGGTCCAGCTGGCATCCCCACTTCTACTTCTACGGAGATAGTGACCTGGAAGCAAACTCCTGAGGCAGCTGTGTTCCCACACAAGGAGTATTGGCTTAACTGTAAAAAGGAGATTACGGGTGAAGCGGTTATGCTGCCAGGTCTTTGCTTTTGAACCAAGTCAGTGTGTGAGCTTAGGAAGATTTGTAGTGAGTAGAAGGCTTGTTATCGTATATTCATGACGAAAAACATGACACTATTTTCTTCTGAGGTATGTGAACTCTTTGGTAGCTGGGATTGCTGAGCACACAGTTAATCTCCTGAGGTATTTCCTGATGCTCTTCCCACTTGGATCCGGATCTCACTGCAATCTATGAGTCCAGTGCTTTAAATGGGCTTTAACTTATCCCTTAGGCTGCTGTGCTCTCTGAGCAGGAGCTCTGCTTCTGTGCTATTTAGATAGTGCTTTCCTGCCTGTGGTGTGAGGGTAACTACCAGCACTCTCTGCAGCAGATGTCTGCTCTGTGTTTTCTTTTGCTGGGCTCTCCTCGAGCTCTTCCCCAGCATTCCTGTGGCACTTCCAAAGAGCTATTGCATACTTTGTGTGCCACAACTGTTGTCACCCACTTCATTTAAGCTTCATGTCCCAAGATAATTGCTGATGTCTGTTTGTGCTGGGACTTAACCTTTCACTGTCAGGACTGGAATTCTTATTTAATCCCATCCAAAAATAATGGCAGAGAGGTTAAGGTTGTAGAAGTCTTGTCCATGTTTTAAATACAGCTTCCACATGGGCTCTGAGTGCATAAAACATGCAGCTGCTGGAGAAACCTCCTTCCAACTAGTGATGGAGCTCATAGTTTCTGAAAACAAGTCTCCTTCTTCCGTATGGTTATCAGTCTTAGTCAGTGATGACCATCTCTTCTTTGCCGTTTAGCTACTTATTTTTACCATGTTTGCATATGTGAAGCATGGAAAAATGCCTGAGAAACAAGCAGGGTTGCAAATCAGGGATGTACTTCTTTTTTTTTTGATGAGAAGAGGCATCTGCTCCTTCATGAACTTCCTCCTTTTATGCATTTTGCCACGAAGGCTGTAGACTGTAGAGCAGGGAAATACTTAAAGCTTGTGTTGTTTGATTCCAGGTGGCTCAGTTCAAAGCCTCCCCTTTCCAGTTACTGAAAGTGATCCAAGGAGCATGTCAGAATGTGCAAGGTATGTGCACTGCTGTCCTGAAGGCTTCTTTGTTATACAGAAAAAAATCATGTTAACTCTCTTTACTACTTTTCAGAGTATGATCAAGCATCGTTCTACAGGCAATAAAGCTCAGTGTCAAGCAGCACCAAAGTAATTTATTTTACACACCCAGGCTTGCAAATAAGTCCATACACACCCTCATACTCAGAATGGAGTAATACATACCAGCTGTATTTTAAAATCTTGCTGGCTTTAGACATTATTGAGAGATAAGCCAAATCCAGGAAATTACCTTGCTAACAGCTCATTGAATATTTCCATATATGGTGCTTATTATTGTTATTACAAATGAATTCATGGGAAATTTAATTAAGGTCTCAAAATGAAACAAATGGTTTTCTATCTAGTAAGCACACTGGCCAAGTTTACTTTCGACATATTTCCTTGTCCCATAAAGGTTTTCAGTACATAATTTTTCTCTGAGTAATCTAGTTACTAAATAAAGCCAATAAAGGTCAATGTCAGCTCTCTGTGTACCATATAAAATGTTGATAGCTCCAGTGTGCTGCACCTGCAGCCAGTGACACTAAATATTAAAGTGACTGTTCTCAAATAACACTTACACAGAGATCACTTTTCCCTGTGAGTGGCTCTTCTGTTTCAGAACGGTTCTGTCTGAACTCATCCAGCCAGGACCTTGGCTAGGGAGTCAAAGACCCTCCTCTCCAAGCCTGGCTGTTCGTGGTGGAGCTGATGCACTCATCACCAGAGCTGGTTTTGTTTGCCCAGACTCCAAATCCCACAACCAGGTTAAAGGCTGGAGCTCAGTCTCTGCAGCCATGCCTTGCTGTCTCTGCCATCACCAGCCTGCTTCCAGAATAAGGACTGTGCTAATATGGAATGAGCTATGACATGTATTGGTGAAAGATGGGGCTAATCATTTATCCTTAACCTGCTAAACCACAAGGAGTTATGCAACAGACTGGGCATATTTTGATGAAGTAGCAAATATTCTCTTTTGCTTGCTTAGGAAAGGAGCGGACACAGCCATAAATCTAGAGTCACTGCTTATCTGTGAGAGGAGTGTCACAAGCATCAGAAAAAGCACCACGTCTTCTGCTTTGTGCACCCTGGTGTTGTGCTGGGGTTTGTAATCTGATCAGAGAGGACAAGAGGTGAATTTGATTTAGTAACATAGATCAAAATAATACTGGGCATGGAAAGCATTCTTTCTAAATCCTGTTATGGGCCGACAACCACCTGTTCATCAATCAATGCTGACTGAATCCCCTGTGCTGAAAGGTGCTTTGCACAGGCAAAAATGCTCATGGCACTTCAGTGAGGCCCTGCTTTGGTGTGTACATCAGATCATAGATGGGTTTGCTGGGCTGGAAGGGAATTCAGCAAATCTTCACCCCAAGTGAGAATTTTCATGCTCTAGGGATTTCTGCCATTGTCTGCAAATGTAGACTGCTCTATTTTAGAGTCCATGCGAGGGAAAGAAGCTTATGATAAGACTAAATACCATTGACACTGCACCTGACAGCTTTAAAACTATTCAGAAAGCGATGTGGAAATCATCTGCTTGGTAAACAGCAACCTGCAACTGACATGTTCAATCACTGCTCTGTGGTGTGCGTTCTCTCTCTGGGAGCTTCAAACTCTGTGTTAAATGTCTCATCTGCTCCTTAGAAATCTAGATGGTTTGATAACCTTATTCCTAAAATCCTGCCTTTCTGCTTGGGCTATGTTACCCCTAACAAGATGGATAGGATGGGCAGCAGATGGCAGGAGCCCTGTGCCTTGTCCAGCTGATGCAGGTTTGCCCAAATCTGTGGGGCAGACCCAGCAGCCTGCTGTGAAATAACTCAACGGACCCAAGCTGCTGCTCTGGTAGTGGGGCACTTTGTCTAAAGCCACCCTTAAACCAGTGTTTTCCTCCTGGCACTGGAAGGTGCAGTGGAGTGGCAGCAATACCTCTACTAGAATCTGTGTTCCATCACCAGCTGATGTCATATGTGGCAGTGGATATATCTATCATTGACAGACTGGCCCAAAATGACAGTGGTCCCAGCCCAGGGTGGGACTTGGTTGCTGGAGCACTGAAGCTGGCTAATTTAAAGCAGCACATATCAAATCGTTACTGCAGGTCCCTCTGAGGACACGAGACAGCCATCCTCAGTTTGGAATTATGCTACAGAAAAGTGAGATTTGCTGATTGATTGCCAGGTAAGGCTTTTATTAATTCAATGACAGCCAGTAATTTGAAATAGAGGTTGTAATGCTTTGTCTCTGGCCTTTCTAATCCAGCTGCACATTTCTACCTCATTTATTATTTAGAGCTGAAATGATGCTTTGTGTGATGAGGAATTTATGCCCTCAGATATTGACTTGGTGAAAATTGTAGGGTCATTTTGACTATTTCCACTGGAGCTTGGAAAAATTAGCTATCATCAGCTGTTTGGAGGCTGCAGCTCCCCCAAGAGGTCCAACCTGAGAGTGACGGAGAATTCCATGGGGCGGGGAGTCAGGTGTCACACAAAAAATAAGCTTCTCTTCTAGCATTTCAGGAAGATCTAAATCCCTGCTGTCACTAGGGGAAAAGCTGGTGCCCTATCTAAATTAGAAATAAGCACCTGGCAGCATCTCTGATTGGAAACTGGAAAATGTCAGGCCAAAAGTAATCATTTTTTAGGATGGGATCCTAAGTGTTTTTCCATATGTCTATAAGAAAGTATATATATTTTTTTAATATCAAAAATGATACCATGTTAGCAAACAAAATAGCTTGTGCATAGTTTCTTTGACTAATCCTAAACTTCCCGAGCCCAGCCACGTCTCCAGCTGGAGACTTTCCGGGATGCAGTTAGTGGAGGACCCTTTGGCAGGTGCCAAATGCGAAGACAAGCAGGAGGCATCGTCTCCTGGACCGTTTCTGCGTCCCAACTCCCTCGCAGCCGGTGCCAGTGATGCAGCGAGGGTGGGAAGCGCGGCGGCTCCGTGCGAGCCGGCAGCACCATCTGCAGGTGGCCAAGAAGGCCAACAGCATCCTGGCTTGTATCGGTAACGGTGTGGCCAGCAGGAGCGGGGAAGGGTGGTGTCCCTGCACTGAGCCTTGGTGAGGCTGCACCCCAGATCCTGGATTCAGTGTTGGGACCCTCACTACACGAAAGACACTGAAGGGCTGGAGCGTGTCCGGAGAATGGGAACGAAGCTGGTGAAGGGGATGGAGAACAAGTGTTAAGGGGGGCAGCTGAGGGACCTGGGGCTGCAGTCTGGAGAAAAGGAGACTGAGGGGAGACCTCATTGCTTTCTACAACTACCTGAAAGGTTGTAGCAAGGTGGGTGTTGGTCTCTCCCAAGTAACTCAGGAGTGGATGAGAGGAAACGGCCTCGAAATGTGCCAGGTGATGTTTAGACTGGATGTTAGGAAAAGTTATTGATGGAAAAGTTTTCAAGCATTGGATCAGGCTGCCCAGGGAAGCGATTGAGTCTCCATTCCCGGAGGTATTTAAAACAAGTGTAGATGTGGTGTTTAGGGACATGGTTTAGTGGTGGACTTGGCACTGTTAGGTTTACGGTTGGACTCAATGATTGTAAAGGTCCTTTCCAACCTAAACAATTCTATGATTGGGCTCCTAGAGGTTCCCAAGGTTATTATGAACAAGGGCATGTGCCCAGAGCTAATAACACAGAAGCTAAGAAGTGGTTTCACCTCACATTTGGAAAGGAAACCTTGTTAATGCTTGGATGTGAATTATTTTCTTGCAACAGAATGCAGCAGAAAATTGGATTTAAAGGCTCCGTCTTGGATCCCACTAGCTTTTGGGGTTAAATATGGACATCAGGGCTTAGGTACTGACTACAGACTGAGCTATAAATCACATAAATATTAAGACAACTTGCTCAGTGCAACAGCTAGTGTGCTCCTTAGTGAGCAGCAATGGTCTAAGCTGGTGTTCCAAGTGAAATACAAAAGTAAATTTTAACTTTCCCTGTTAAAATAGGAAATGCCAAGTTTCCACAGAGCCTCTGTGGCACTTGAAGTGGGAAGTGGTAAAGGGGAATACAACTGCCCTCCTTATAAAAGTTGGTCAAAACCTCTGATTTGATCTTACAAAGGGAGGAGGTTCAGATGTGACCTCTGCATCTGGAAGCTATAGGACAGTTCAGTTTTTGGATGGTGGCTGTAACGGCACTTAATGCAGTTGTTATATCAGAGGACTGACACTGCTGTGAGCTGTCTGGAAGCCTCTCTGCTGCCCTTTTCCACCCTGTATTTGGTGAACTGTTTTCCTGCAAAAGAATGGAAAATTGAGCAATATGCTGAAGGCTTGATCCAAAGCATATTGGCTTCAAAGCCCATCCCAAAACTTCAGCTTCAGAGGAATTTGGAGCATACACATCTCAATAATCTTCACTTTGAACAACAGAAACAAATTAATTCTTCAGTAAACGTGTAGGAGGTGTCAGAAAAAATACACCAATCACCTGAAAATTTGGATACTACATCTGGGACTAATCTCAGGAACTGAAAATACTGTGCAAATGGTGTTCTTGGTAGGACAGGGCATTTTAACATAATAAGACCTGTAAACATGGATAACCTATAAATTGCCTATAAAACCTATAAGGTGTATATTGGCTCCTTAAAATCTCTCTAGGAATAGTGGAGGTGTCTAAAAGCCTGTTTGTCAGCAAACTGATAGCAGATGAAGTACTTATTTGGTGAGCTCCCCTGGGCATGGAGAGATGGTCTGTTTCCGAAGCTGGCAATGCTCAGAGGGCCTTGGCCTTGCTCCATCTTGCACAATGCCCAAGAGCAAAGTGCAGACGAGTGTAAGGAGACACCCAAAGCAGCTGGCTTGTCGCAACTGTTTTTCAACAAGGCTTGTTCTGCACCCAGCAAGGACAGCCGAGGGCTGTTTGGCCTATCCAGGAACGCCTGCTTCCAGTAAGCTCCTCTCATGAGAGGAAGGCATGTTTAGAAAACCCAGAGCAATTTTATTTCCTCATTTCCACACACCAAAAAAAAACCCAAAAACTTTGTCAGAAATTCTCAGCAAGATAAAATATCTGGTGGGTGGAGGATATTGGGAAGCAGGGGCTTTGAGATGGCCCATGTCACACAGGCAAGGGCTTGCTGTACCAATGAAGCCCCAAAGCACCCCAAATGCCAATGCCAGGAGGGTGTTTGGGTGTGTGCTGCAATACCAAACCCCTAGCTGAGCCACAGAGTGCAGTAAACATTCTGCTAGGGCTTTGGAAAGCTATCTCCAAAGCTGTTGAGATGAGAAGCTCCTAAATTACTGTTAGCTGAAACAACTGCATCATAAATAAGGGGCTGTTGCAAAATTCTGCTTTAACCCTGCACTTTGCAAAACCCTATTGATAGTGGGTAGAGATTTCACTCAATTCACTCAGTCACACCTCTTGCTCCCTAGGGACCTGGCAACCAGGCTGGAAGTGGGACTCCAATTTATTCTCCAAGTAGAAAGTATACAGGCCTCTTGGAGAAAACCCAGATATACAGAGGATATTTGCTTTGTGGACAGGCTAAGGAAGCAGCTAAGATCATGACCTACAGTTACATCAGCTTATTCAGCTTCACCAGTCAGAGCACGTGGCTATTAGTAATCTAGTGAAAAAATGTAACAACACTTGCTTAAAAATAAACAGCCCACATAAAAAAAAAGGAAGTTACAATAAATAAACTGCATAAGAGGTAGCAATAAAAACTTTATAGCTGGAATCATAATTGGCTGTAGAAATAAATTACTTTAAAGCAGGAGGTATTGAATATTTTCCTCCTTACATCTTGCCATTGACATTTGCCCAACTGGAAGAAAGCAAATTGTCCCAAGCCTGTGTGCTGGGGAAGGAGACATCGCTGTATTTAGAGTAACCCCAGTGCTTCTGCCCACACAACTTCCTTTCTTCAAGTCACACTGTACAGAGAAAATGTTTTTCCTTCCACTTGCTCAGCAGAGCATGGTGAGCTCATAAGCAGGAGACTTCAACTTTCAAATGTTGAACTCGACAGAGGTCTGATTTCCCTCTTTATTTGTATTTTCTTCAGCAGCTTCAGTGAAGTGAGGCACACTCTGTTAAACTAATCTTCACCAGCTTTCACTCCTCCTTGTCTGGAAAAGTTGCTGCGAGCGGCTCTGGTCAGGCTGTGAGTAATCCCCCGGAATTACTACAATCCCAGATAATCAGGACTTGCCAGATGAGACTGGAACAGCTGAAAAGAGGGGGGAACTGGGATAGGAAAGGTTGCTTGCTTACATTTTCTTTTTGGTCAATTTGTGCAACTTCAGCTCAAAAACTAATTGCTTAAAAAATGCTGAAAATTAGAGCGGTAAAAGCAGATGAACTCCTACCCAGATTTATAGCACCAAAACACCAGTCAAAGGAGAGGACCCAAACAAAACTGCCCCTTGCCAGGGAACGGAATGGCCTAGACTCCAACAGAACCACAGCAAGTGCCAATCTACAGAAGCTCTGACCTGACAGAACTCAGTGCAAATCCCAAGAAAGTTGTTCTTAACTGTAACATCCCACCCCATCTTGCAGAGATGTCATCCTCCCACATGTGTTGATATTGTTCTCCAGAAGGCGTGTGTTTTTTAATTGTGCTGGTAGAGTTAGATGAAACTAATGAGTCAGTGGTCTCACATTTTTAAACAGATGGTTGAGATATCACTTTTGATTTCAGTCAGCTGCTGTGCTTTTGTGCCTCTGTGTTTTGGACTGAGTGCTTGGGAGTACACCTGTAGGGAAAAGAGGCTTAAAATGGCTGTGGACCCAGACTGGGGAGTAATGGTGCCTTGCTGCAGGAAGCCTTCTACTGGCTTTATTGAGCTGCTGTTTTGGTAAGAGACATCTTTCTGTCCAAGGCACTTCAAGGAAGGTGGTAGAAGGGAGGTGTCTGTCAATGGGACAAGGGACTTGAAAAACAAGAAAAATGTCTTGAGGCTGACTAGGGGATACTTTTTGGCCCCACATGCAGAGAGAGAGCTGCTGGCAGAATGATGTCAACCAGATTCTGAGAGCATTGGAGAGACATTTTGGAGAGGCACTGGTGTTTAGCCTCGTTGTGCAACTTCACCCTCTCTCAAGCTGCAGTGTTCTTATTCATTTGAGTAGTGTCTCTCTTAAGAAATAGTCCCACTGATCACAGTAGGACTACTCATGCTGGGCACTAATATTCAACATGAGTAAATAGCTATATGTGTGTGATGGGATATACGAGGTTATTCAGAGTCCTGTGGTTTGCAAGCCTGTTGTCAGTGCTAGGGATACATGCATACTAGTGCAAAACTCCAGATAAATGTCCTCAAGGTTACATTGACATTTCTGCAGAGCTAAACACAAAAACATTTCAGTAATTCTAGTTGGAAAGATTTCTTTTCCTCAGTTCTGAACTATCCTTCCCATTGTTGGTTGGGTTGTATTGCCTGAGCTTAGAAAGTTAGGAGTAGAAGTAATGTGTGCAAAAAGGAATTTTTATAAATCTCATGGTACCCACATTCATGGTAGGAAGTACCCATACTTGCAACTCTGAATGTGGCATACAGCACCTTGGTAGTACAGAGTTAGTTCCACGTTGGTCTGATGTCACACATCTGAGGTAAACTTCACAATGAAATCTCCATGACAGTTCTGGGCAGCTAAATTTGGGATGGCCAAAGGTAAGGCTCTCTTGATAGGGACAGTTTCACAGATACCTTAAAAGTATAATATGAAAATAAAAACAGAAGTAAATCTGAGTAAGACTGTTTTGATAATCTAAAAAGACAACATGTATTAAATGGGAGAAATGAAAGCCAAGCTAGTACTGAGCAAAAGAGATCTACCTGCAGTGCAAGAGGACAGAAAAAATTGTCAAGCGTACTGGTATAATTAATTTGGTCACTTTGAGAATGATCCTAGTGAGTACATTTGTAGCTTGCTGTGTTGTCTGTTTAGTCAAAGCCATTGCCAAGGAGCTGCTTGACACCCTGAGCCCATTCAGCAGAAATGTCCATGTACTCCTGTGGTCTCCAGGGAAGAGTCGCTGAGCAGCCAAGTATGACAACTCTCAACCACAGACACACTCCCACACCACTGATTTTGGACTTCCCTGGCAACCAGTTCACAGGTATTTCAATAAATCCCACTCTGAGGTGCTCCAGAGGAATTGGGAATGGGTGAAAGGAAAAACTTTAGGAGAATGGAAAAATCCCATTGCCTATGTCTTCTCTGAAGGAGCCTGGAGGTGGGAGGGTGCTTTAAGTGGCATTCACAGAGGCTGCCAGTCCCACGCAATTCGCGTAGGAAGTTTCTCACCATTACAGTCTTCAGGGACATTTCTTCCCCCTTAGTGACCTAATTTTGGTGAGTGAACAACGAGTTGGAAGGACTTTCCTGCCTGACTTTCCAACTATAGCTTGGAGCCAGCAAGGAACAGGAGCTCAGGTTCAGAGCATCCTGGTGGCATGTGGTTCAGCAGCCCTACTCAAGCCTGGGTGCACAGACATGGTGACACTTACTGGACAGAACATGACAATGTTGCTTAAAAAAATAGGTCCTTAGGATATAAAGCAGCCTAATGCAATCTTCAGATCCTACTGTGAGCAACTGGATGTGGCTTACTGAATTTTAATAGAGTTTTGCCAAAAGAAAGCAACTTTTTTTATACAAGGCACATGATTTTTCCTTTGAAAGAATGTTTACAGAATAGAGCTCATTGCCTCATCAGTCAGTGTATCCTTGATATTTTCATTTATGTGGTTTCTTATTCAACACGTGTTTGAATCATAAGACTTCTCCCCCTTCATCTGAATTTATCTACTGGGAGCATTTTTAAGAGGGAAATGTCAGTCAGGTGCATACCAGACATGCAACACAGTTTTTTTCTCTGCTCCCCGTCTCAGTTCTCTGGAATTCCCCTCTGCTGTTTTTTTTATTTTCAATATTCCCTTTCCAGCAGAGGGGAACAGGTCCAGAGTTTTCTCTGACCAAGGAAACATACCCAGTGAGGTCCTTGCTTAGCATCTTGGATCCATTTATAGCAAACCTTTGGTGTCCCAGACCAGTCTTTGAAGGCTCCTCTGGTTTGGTGCTGGAGGGCTCCCCTCAGGCCTCTGATGAGTCTAAAAACCTGACAGCAGCCAGCATTGCTGCTGGGACTGAGTGCTTTTCAGGTGAGTTTTTCCTTAAAAATCAAATAGGTCAGGAGGACTGTTATGGCTACAAGCTGAGGGTAGGCAGAGAACATGCCAATGCAGAAAGCTTCCTGCGTGGCAAGGTCTCCACAAGTGCCCTCCCATACCCTGTGGCAAGCACTCCCTGCCCTCCTCTGGTCTGGAAGTCTCTTGTTTCTGACTTCTTGTACTGCAGCTTCACGGAGATCTAAGGAAGTGGGCAACACTGGAATGGGAACAGAATGTCATTATTTGTGGTGAATTATTTCTTAATGTTGAGTGTAGGAGAGACTGTAAATATATGCACTGGCACAGTTGTAATGTGCTTTTCTCTTCACCATAATAATGCATTCTTCTAGAAAGTCTTACAGAAATCCAGGCCAGAATTTGGATAAAAGAAATAGCTGTTTGTTTTTCCCACACTTATTCTTAATTTAAAATTATATATCTAAGTATCATCATGATGCCTGTGCAAGAAGGATGACAAATAATAAACATGGGGGTGGTGTGATGCTGAGCAGGGGCAGCTTGATGTTTAGTGGTTTAAGCAAGACATGTGGCTTGATGTTTAGAAATCCCACCAAAATGTCGTATCTAAAATACATGTTCTTGAATGTATGCCCTGGTTAGCTACCCGTGGAACTTTTTCCTGGCTGCTGTGTGCATTGACATCACAGGCAGTCGTAGCTGCTGGCATTGATGCCTGTGTCACATGGATTGTATGAAAACAGGGCAACATCTGGCAGTGAGCACTTCTGGCCCCCAATCAGAAAATCGAGCGTAAAGAGGAAATGTGGTGCTTCTGTTGTCTCCCGAGAGCTTTAAAAAGTAAGACAGAGACTCAAGAACAAAACTATTTCTTAATGGGGCCTACGTGATCTTTCCAGTATTAACACTCTGCAATGAGTGCAGACAGCATCTCCCCAGAGTGCTGATGTGGAGTTTCAAAAGTGTTTGTGCTCAGCAAAGGCATAACTCTACTGCCTGATACCCTGGCAAAGCCCTCTCCACTTGCAAAGGGAGCTGATGGCCATAGTAGCTTCAGCCCATGCTCAGACACACAACTGAAACCAAGAGAATACATAAGACCTGTCGAGGTCAGCTTATGGTTAAGTCTTTTGCTTTAGATCTGGATATGCTGCTGAATTTACCGACAGTGCCAGAGCTGGACGAGAATCCTGTTCACCCACCACTAGTGGAAGATGATCTGCAGTCCTAACTGGTCCTGTGAATTACAAGGTGCTGTGATTGTATATTTGCATTTGCTGATGATGCTGATGTGTCTCAGAGGAAGGTATAGAGGATTTTACATGACTTTCAGCTGGAACACAATGTCACCCACACTCCCCCTCCCAGGCTGGTGGAGCAATTTTGATTGCTCGTGAACACTTTATTAATAGACTTGCTAACATCAAGGAAAGCTTTAGGAACACGTAGGGTACAGGGAAGTGCCAGTGACTGCACCTTGTGCTAATTCTGCTAATAATATGTAGAAATCATAAATAATGTATTTTTATTTTCTACCTGAGAAAACCTAGGCCCACTAATAGATAGCCCTTCCCAGGCCTTTCAGTGCAGCATCCCAGCAGTCCTAGCAATGCACACACCACAGCAGGGACAGTGACTATGTGCTTCCTGCTTAGCAGTTTGGCAGGAGTAAAATTTGATGCCTTGCAGGAGGAGGGGGCAGAAAAGGGGTGCATGGCCTTGGACTGGTTTGCAGGCAACAGTGAAAATTGCAGGTATGTGCCAGCACAGCCTTGATAGCAGAGACCTGAGGGGCTTTCACACCTAGGTGGAAAAGCCTGCCTTTGACCCAGAGGAGCTAACTGACCTCAAGTGCATTGCTCTGCAGGGAGTTATGAGAGTCAGCTTCAACCATATATTTGATTATATGTCAGAATACCATGGTGGCCTGAGGTATTGAAGGCTTTATCACTTGTAGTGGATGAGAAATATGGCACCTGCTTAGTAACTCTGCTTCATGGGATGGAAAATGATTTTCCATGAAAGGATAGAAAGGTATTAAGATGCCTTGTGATTACCTGACAGGAATGGGAAAGGATCAAGCCCTGTATAAGAAGTGAGACTCAGGTTCCTTGGCTTGGATAGCACCTTCTTCAGGCTTTCCACACATCCTGAACTTTGATCCTACAGTACTTGTACCCCCTAATACAACCCTGGATCCAGTAAATCCAACCACTGTTAGAGAAAATGAAGCAAGACTGTCTATATCGGCTCCCAACAGATCAATTTACTTGAGAAATAGCTCTCACCTGATAAGGATCAGCTATAACTGATGCAGGAACTCTTGCCAGTATGTATCTGAACATCTCTGTGAGCTACAACATGTAACCTTCTCTTTGCTTTTATCGACATTTAAAAGACTTACGGAGGGTCTGGCTTTGATTAGGGCTAATTAGGTAAATGCAGTCATGGGCGTGAGGCAAGTAGTGGGTTCCTTGACACTCACTTATAGTTTTGGGACAAAGAAGTGGTGGCTACTCTGCACTGCTTGGACATCTGTAGGCAAACAGAGATGCACGACATGCACCCATAGCATGCCAGAAATGTCCTCAATTTCTTACAGGCAGGTAACACTGGCTGCCTTACACTAACACCTACCAAGCAGACTTAGCATGCTGCTGAGCAAGGCCTTTGTGTTGTAAATAACTTTGGGTTAAGGCTTACTGTTAAATGTCTTTTCATGGAAATCACTAGAGGGTATTTTTTCCATTCTCCCACAATAGTACTCTTTTTATTCCATTTTGCCACAGTAATGGCATTAACTTCTGGGAAAGCAGACAACATGAGCTCCAGGTCTGGCTGGCTTATTGACTAGCTCCTTGGAGAGAAGTTAGCTCACTTTACCCATATCCATGAAAGCCAAATAATTGAGGGCATCTGAAGCAGTTTGAATACTCTGTTGTCAAGCACTACAACATCCAGCAGGGTATGGAAGGTTCATGTATTCGAGTCACTTAGCTGTGCAACATTTAGTCCAGGCTGCACTATTCTTTATCAAGTCTCCTAATACAGAAAGTGGTGTTGGTAGGGTGTCTCACAACGGGCTGTCAAAATGAACCCTCCAAAACAAGCAGTAGTGGTTCAAGCTATGTTGCTGCTGTCATCGCGCTATGTGTGGCTGCCCCATGGGCAACGGCTGTGTGTTTTGTGTACACTGATGCTCTCCCAAGGTTTCAAAGCTAATGCCAGTCATTGTTTTTGTGGTGTCACAGTCAAAGAGATCTTTGCCAAAGGAGCACTAAGGACAACTAGAGCAGTTAAAACACTGCTACCACATTTGGGTGTCCTGCTGTAAGTTGAGTGACCAGGAAAGATTCAAGTGAGAGTTGATGTGAGCATGGTACCCTGCCTCCTAAAAGCCAAAACTGATAGGAACAAGTGCTGGATGAACATAGAACAAAAAGTGTAGGATAAGAGCTGACAGAGGGATGTCAACAAAGGGGGAAAAAGAGATGCACACTACTTGGCAAATTGCCTCAATTTCTGCTTATTGTACACATGTATTTGTGTCAAACATTCAAACATCCCTGCATTTATGCTAAGGAAAGGGGCATTCTTTCTTCATGGTTGATGAATCCAGCACCTTCCTCCACAAGTAGGCAGTGGGTCTGACACTGATCCACGTTTAGCATGTTGGGCTGAGTTATTGGTCCTTCAACTTCCCTTTTTTTAACAAAGCCTCTTTGCCTTTAAAGAAAAAAAACACTCTGGCAAATTATCTTTTCCAGGTAGATGGAGGCAATGACACAGACTTACATTGCCTGTTCAGACCAAATGACAGCCTGCTGAGAGAAAAGGGGAGGGAGAAAAAAAAAGTACGAAATCCCTGTGGGCTTTCTGAAGTAGGCACACATTATGAGTACAGCACTTAATGATCACTCAGGAAGAGTTTTTTGAATCCTTTTTTTTGTATGGGCAGTTTTGATCTCAACTATACATAGTTTGTCCCTTGATGCTACCAATTACCTCTCTATAATACGGATTTAAAATACTTGCCACAGTGTTTTACTGTCTGAGGGCATCCTTTTTACACATCCAAAAGTGTGAAAGGTAACATAAATTCAGCAAATTGGCCCTTTTCCTTTAATTCTTCTGCTTTAAAAAACCCACAAGTCTCAGCAGGCTTTATGTGCTAAAGACCTTCCCACACCCCACTTTGGATTTCTTTTCTGTCACTGCCTGTTTTTTGTTTGAAGACAAACTCTTTAGGTGGTGACACAGAAATACTGCAGATGAGAAAAAACAAAGGGATTCTGATTTCAGGTTTCATTTTAATATTCAATACAATATCTTATATTTTATTCTGACTTCAGGTAGATGAGTATTTTAAGACATTTTGGGACTTTTTTTTATGACATGTGTGTAAAGGCCTGATGTAAAGCAGAAATATTAGGGTCTTGGTGTTTGAGCTTGTGGCTAACTGTGAATGTTCATGTTTCTGGTATATAGTCTGTATTAAAAAAAAAAGTCTTATTCTCTTCAAATAGCACTTGTAATGAAATCTCTCTCAAAAGGCAGATGAAACACAGGAAGTGTTCACGGGACTGTGTCAAAATAGAAAGCTTGAGTGTTTTCACAAAAAAACCCAACAAACCCTGTGCTTTTTCCATTCAAAACTATTATTGGATGGTGAGGAAACAAAACAAACACCCTCTCCCTAAATTGATAAGATTATGTGTATTTTGAAAAACGGGCTGTGATATTGGTCTCACCTTTTATTATAGGATTTTCAGGAAACAAATTTAGCCCTAAGTGTTGTTGACATGAAGATGACACAGTTTCTCAGGAAAGCTGAGAACAAGGCACCAGAGACCAGCACTGCTGAGCCAAGTCTTCTTTTCTCTGTGCACTTTGCTCCTCATTAAAAGCAGTTCCTTACATGTCTCTACAGGCTGTACTGTTTTAAATACAAAAGTGAAAAAACTGGCAGAGGTGTGCAGTTTGCCTTTGATTTTAAAGCAGTTAAATCAGTGCCAGTACTTAGGGCAAATGTATTTAAAGCAGGCAATTCTATAAGCAGTTTAGCTAGCACTGATACTGTACCAAATTAAATAAAATTAGCATAAGTGAGAATTTAACCTGGTCTTTCTATGCCCGCTTTGGCTTTTGCACCAGTTTAATTAGCCATGTTTGCAATGCCATGCCAGCCATATAAGGCTGCCCTCATAAACTTTATTCCACAGACTTTTATTGAGTTTCAAGCCATTGTTCCCAGCCTGTTTACAGCTGCATCTGAGTGCCAGTCAGCAACACCTGCACCTGGGAGCCTGGTGTAGAGCCTCTTAGATCCTCCCCTATAGGCCATGAACTGAATGTGAGAGTTCTTGGTTGCTTCTCTAACATCCTGCAAGTCCCTTCCCTGAATACCTCCCCAGACCAGGGAAGATCAGCAATTTGTCCCTACAGAGGCAGCTGTGACCCCCCAACGCTCTCTGTTTGGACCTAGGAACATCTACCTTGAGCACCATGCTCAGTTTCTAACACAAAAATCATGAAAGCTATTATTTCGATGAAGAACCAGAGGGAGTGACTTAATCCCCAGTCTAGGCTCTTCGTTTTTCCTCAGGCAAAGTCAGAATGACATTGCTCTTGCAGCTTCTGTTTGCGCCACTGCTGCTGTTGCTAACCAGTGTCATGAGTTGGCGTCTGGAAAGAGGAACATGTGAAAATCAAAACAAGGATATTGAACAACAGAGATAACCAGTTCCCCCTTGAATTCTTCCGTTATCTGTCCAAATGTGGCAGAGACAAAATAAGGGAGGACTAGGAATTAGTGGATGATTCATTAGAGTAACACAATTCATTCAGGAGCTCCAGCTGCAGAATTAATCACCTTCAATTCTGCTGATAAAACTACCCTGGGACTGACAGGGTTTCAGACTTTGTTCCAAACTGATGACACAGTCTTAGAAACTATATTTTAAAATATGAACTATGCTTCTTTTGCCTGGGGTATTTAAGTAACAAAGGGGCTCATTTTCAACCTGAGAACTTGAAAATTTTTCTAAGAGAAGCAGATCTAAACCTGGCAGAGAAATCATTACAATTGGCAACAAAATCTTGCGTGGGGCAGGCTGTGGAGAGCAAGGCTGTCCTGCTGAGACGTGGGGTGACTGGCCTGTTGTTCTCCTTCAAAATAATATTTATGGATTCCCTCACAAAACATCTGGTTGCTGCTGGCTGTCTAGCAAAGCCCTGCAGATGAACTACCAAAGCTTGGAGGAATTATCTCACTGTATGTGGCTGCCAGTCTTCACATATGTGGAGATATGCCACGTGTCGTTCTTCTGACAACCAGGCTAAGTGGTGATTCTTTGAAAAACCCTAACTGGTACACGCACAGCACAGCAGCAGTTAAATTTCCACGGGTTCCATTTCTCTTGAACATTTTCCACCCTAAATGGAGGCAGGATTTCCCTGTTGTTACGCTTCCGAGCTACTGTGTGTAGGGAGCTTATGTTGAGAGATGCTTATTTGGTTTATTTTCCTCAATGTGGGGAGCGAGCAAGGAAACCCCTTGATATGATAGCAGAAAGGATGCTTAGGGGAAAAAAAGCTCAAACAGCATCCAGCGTAGACAGAAACTGTGATTTAATCCCAAATAAATGTGTGAAGGTACCTGGGAGGTGGAAGGAGCTGAGGTCTGAAATAGGGGGAATGCATCTTGGGTGGGCAAAGAGGTGAGATGGCAGCTGGGGTGGGAAGGGTGACAGATTGAGAGTCTGCAAAGAAACAGGTATAACTACAAATAAGAAACTAGGACAAGAAATGAGGCAAAATGGCAAAGAGCATGGGTAGAGAGGGCACTCTGCTACATCTGACTTGGGAGGGTGGAACAATTTATATGAGATGTTGGGGATGTGAGATTTTACCTGGCAATATATGCAGCTGTCAGGGCAAAGAAACAGGACAGGGATGTTCCAATGAGACAGCACATAGTTTTTCCATGGGTACCGGAAGCTTTCACTTAAATGCAACCTTTCTTTCTGTATTCAGTGCTGAAAACTTTTAAACAAGCATTCTGCCTTTTAGAGAGATAAAGAGGGATAACAACTTCTCGCCTTTTAGTCTGCAAGGGTAAATTGTATTCTCTTCCTGAATTTCATACAGAGTATGAAAGCAAAGGTCTGGAACTTTCTTCAAAATTAAGTCACATGTCTGTTTAGTTTTTTGAATAGCAGCATTGACTACTTCCTTTCCACTTCAAATGAAAGCACAAATAGTGTGTGGGAATTCTTCCAACTGGGAATGCTGCTCAGTTGGGTGTCAATTTTTTTTGCCTGCTTATAGACACATAAATATATCTGTCTGCTGCTTCTTTCTCTCAACTAGAGATCTCCAGACTGCGGTTTCAGTAACATTACTGATGGCACAATCATTTTAAACGGTACCTGTAGGCCAGAAAAAGAAAAATACAATTTATGATCATAATAGTAATTATGATCATAATAGTTACCATCATAATGGTAACACAAATAAGCGCTTTGCGAAGAGTAATCCCGGGGGAAAAAATAGTTGCTCTGCCCAATGTGCTTGCTGCATGTGAAATGGTGCAACCCACAGTATCTTGAAAATCATTGCTGAAATCACAGGAAATGTTGGTTTAGAAGAGGAAGAGCTGTGTCTCCTGATAAAGCCTTCTAGAGAGCTACATGGCCAAAGTCCTTCAGCCTCCTGAACCTCCATGCTTCTTCCTCAGGCTTGAGAATTCAGACTGAAAAGGAGAATTTATATGATAAGCTGAATGCATATTTTAACAGCTTGAGTGATATCAGACCCATCAGCTGTAAAATAACTGAGCAATGCTGACCAGAGAGAGGATGTCTGCACAGCATTGGGGAGTGAAGCAAAGCTGGGAAGCCCAAAGCAGCTCATGGCTTTTGGAGAGGGTTATGTTAGTTTGGGTGAAGAATAAGACACAAGTGTCGTATAGGCATTGCCTATATTGATAGATGTTAATCTGTAACTCTAGGAAGGAGGTAACAAAGCATAAAAATTTCATTCCATTTGAAAAAAGGGAGAACAATAAAAAAAATGTGGGCAAATGGGATATTACCTTCAAGAGAGCAAACTCACACACAGTTGTCAATATAAATGCAGTTGTTGTTTGTTTTGATCTGGCTATGATTTTTATTGAATCATTCTTGAAAGTAAGGCCAGTTTCAGGCAAAAGAAAACCAAGCCGTGCAATCCTAATGATCCTTAAATCTGATTATGGGACTGCATCCCTGATGAAACCTGAGTTTACCTCTTAATGAGTGTTTGGGACTTGCTCATAGGTCACCACCTTTAATGGAATGACAATGCTGCAGAAATCCTACCTGGTAAGAGTCTCAGTAGGGTTATGCCTATAATGGAAACACTAGATTAAAGTTCATGTTCTGCCACTGGTTTGATGTTTGACAAATAGCCTTTCTGCATTTTGTCTTTCACTTTGCTAAGCGAGATTATTTGCTCTCCTTCTTAAAGCAATTTGACATCCATGACTGGAAAACACGCAACAGACGTACACAGAAACCTAGCTATATAGAATAACTACATAGAAATTTAAACTCTGTGTCAACAATAGTCAATTTATCTTTAATTTCACCTATTATGTATTTTGGTTTTAATTTAATTTTCTTTATGGCAATCTAAATGCAATATTAGCATAACAGGATTTACCTTTAAGTATCATGTTTGTTTTAGGGCATGCTTACATATTAAATCCTGCTTAGGCACAGTGGAAGCATTGTTCTTTCACCCTGAAAGATAAAACATTATAAACACAAACGACATCTGTGATGAACAGAAGAAAGCTTTGTATGACTCAGCAAAACAGTGTGAAGGTCCCAATTATCCCAGGCGCAATGAGAAATTGCCCCCATCTGAACACCACATACAAACTTTACATTGCACAGAGGAGGATCGAAATACAGAAATAAAACCTTCACAGTCTGATGAAAATAAAACCAGCTTCCTCTCTTCTGTTTGCACCAGCCCTACTGAAGCTGCGGTATCTCAAGTGAAGCACTGTTGTCTAGGACATATATTTGCATACTAGATCTCAGCTCTTTCAAACTAGTGTTATAATTAAAATAGAGCTGAAAGCTCTTAAGACATACATTTTGAACAGCAGAAAAGAATACCTCATTTTTACACCTTGAAAAATAGAAGCAAAGTCACTGCAAACAGGTGAGTCCTGCTACTTACTGCCTTTCATTGAAGAACGAGCATTACCTTTGCTCGTGAAAACCCAGTTAATCAGAGACACCCCAGCCCAAGGGGCCCCGGCAGCTCAGGCTGTAATTGTAGCTTAGCAGTGGGTTTATTGTAAGTTGTTTTTAATTGTTTGTTGGTTGCATTTTTTTTGCACAAAGCACTGCTAGCAAGCCTACTGCTCTGCTTAGCTATCCCAGCCATCTGCCAATGTGGGCTCAAAAGAACATTCTTCAGGGCCTTATCCAATTTGTTGTATCTGATTCATTAAAAGTAATTACTCCTGCTATTAAGTCATTGCTTGAGTTTGGCAGCTGCATAACAATCTAGGGCCTAAATTTCTAAACCAAGCTAGTTTTTGTTTGGTTTTATTTCATCAAATCTCACATTGCCTGAAACGAGCAGGGGTCCTGGCTGCCTGTGTGCTGCACTGAGCCCCACAGCCACAGTTCCCCAGGGGAATTGCTCTACAGGCAGGGCCTCCACTCCCAGGCAGCTTTGACCAATGAAAAGGACATGTGGAAAAGGCTCTTGTCTGGCTTACGTGGTGTGCTGGACCTAGCAGTGATGCACTCATATATAAGGAATGGTGTGATTTTAGCTGTGAGTGATGTGATGGCACCAGAATTATGAGGCATCAGTTATCAACAACATCCTTAAAAGCCTTTGACTTGTGCTGTGACATTGCTTAGTGAAGTCAATTCTGGGGAAATGCCATGAATGAAACTTACAATGTCATTTCTTAACTGTAAGGTCCCTGTCACCCTAATTTCACAGCAGGTAAGGAGGCAGAACAGAACTTAGGAAAGTTTCTTGTTCTCTAGATTGTAAAGGGGAATATCCTGATGATACACAACCTGTCATGAGCATGGGAACAGAGCCCTGCTCCTGTAATCCAGCTCCCTGCATAACCGAAACCCCAAAACGAAGAAAACAAGCAAGGACAAACAGGCTCATTTAATGAGTCCAGAACGGGACACTCCACCCCCATGGTCTTTGAACCTGAGGAGGGACCACCCTGTGCTGGGTAGGCATGGGATGTCTCTGACCTCTGACACCACCCAAAATCCTCTGTGCCAAGCCCTGTGAGCCCATCCTCCCATCCACCCCTTCCGCTTCTCTTTGCTCTGGGAGCTGGTGCCCATTGTCGGTTCAACAGAGTAGGGCAAAGACTTAACTTTGTGTTCAAACGTTTCTGCTATTCATTTCCTAATCCTGCAGGAGCCAATTTGGAAGATGAGACATAATTAAAAAGTTTCTGCTGCAAATAACTTAAACCCAGCTGGACCTCAAATGCTCAATTGTATTGCTCCTTTCTTTGCAATGTTTATAAGCTTTTGCCTGTTTATAAAGTTTGAAGGAAGTCTCTCAGAGCTTTAAATTCGCATGCTGAGAACTTATTCTGAAAAGTGCAGACTGTCCTGGGACATGAATGCCCATTTTGTAGGAGTTACCATAGATGTTCCACCCTGTGTCCCCTCCAGACCTTCCCTTTTGCTCCACTCAAACCGATCAGATCCGCTGTCTAACACATCCCCCACCCCAGGCTGCAACCGGGCTCCTGGCAAGGCCAGTGCCCAGCTCTGCAGCAGCACAGGATGCAGTTGCCCTGATGGATGCCTCCAGTACATTTGACAAGACCCTTTCCTGGGTTTCGGAGCTGCCAGGCTGCAGGCAGTGCCCTGCTGAGTGCCAGCAGCAGCAGGAGCCACCAGCCAGTGCTCCTCCGTAGAACTGTAGATTCATAGAATAGATTGGGTTGGAAGGGACCTCAAAGCCTATCCAGTTCCAACCCCCCTGCTGTGGGTAGGAACACCTCCCTCCAGACCAGGCTGCTCAAGGCCCCATCCAAACTGCCTTTGAACACCTCCAGGAAATCCACTTTCCCTGGGCAACCGGTGCCAGTGTCTCACCACCCTCGTCGTGAAGAATTTCTTCCTAATGTCTAATCTAAGCTTCCCCCTTTCCAATTTAAAGCCATTCCACCTCGCCCTATCACTCCACGCCCTTCTAGAAAGCCTTTCTCTAGCTTTCTTGTAGGCTCCCTTCAGTACGTGAAGGTTGCCCCGGATTCTCCTCCGGGCTGAAGACGCACAACTCTCTCAGCGTGTCCGCATCGCGCGATGGCTGGAGCGGGAAGGGGCCCACAAGGACCATGGAGCCCAGCGCCTGTCCCTGCACAGGACAACCCCAACGTCCACACCGAGCGCCTGAGGGCGTTGTTCGAATTCTCCTGGAATCTCGTCAGCCTCCGCGCTGCGGCTGCTTCACGGGGGGAGCTGCTCCGCGGCTCTGCCGCCCTCTGAGCGTCTTCCAGTCTTCCCAGGCGTGACGTCACGCGCGGCACCGTGACGCCAGAGCCGCGTGACGTCAGCGGGGCGGGCCCGGGCGCTGCCGGCGGCGCGGCGGGAGTTGCAGTGCGGGAGTTGTAGTGCGGGGCGGGGCGGGGCGGACTACAAGTCCCAGGCGTGCTGAGCGCGGCGCGGGCGGCGGGGCTCGGCCGTCACCTCCCCCCCTCGCTCCCGTCTCTCCCTTCTGGCGGCGGCGGCGGCGGGGACGATGCAGGCGGAGTCGGGGATCGTGCCGGACTTCGAGGTGGGCGAGGAGTTCCACGAGGAGCCCAAGACCTACTACGAGCTGAAGAGCCAGCCCCTCAAGAGCAGGTGGGACGGGGGCACCGCGCCAGCGCTGCGGAGGGCGCCCTGCGCGGCGCCTCCTGCCATCGCCGCGGCGGTGCTGGGCGGGACGGGTTATGTAAAGGGCGCTGCTGGGCCTCGCCGTCAGCCGGGGAAGCCCCTGCAGCCCGCGGGACCCTCGGGGAGGGTGTGGGGGGGTCCCTGCCCCCCCGTGCGAAGCGCGGTTTCTCGCCCTCTGCCCAGGTGCGGCGGCTCCGGGCGGGGTCAGCGCGGGGCTGTTGCAAGGTCTGGCGGCGTTTAGAGTTTGTTTTTTGGCTTTTGAGAGCACGTTTGTGACTTGGGGGACTGGAAACTTTTCCCTACGCACGTCACTTTTCTTCCTCGAGTGTTTTCCCCCCGAGATATGCCCTTTATTCTTATCTGGAGCGGCTGCGCCGCGTCGATGTGGTCTGGAAAGGGGAACAAGGCGGTGCGTGACTCCCTTGCGGGGTGTCAGGTACCCGCTTTCCGTCCTAGGGCTGGGAGGAGAAAGCCAATGCTCTCCCACACCTTGAGCATCTCCCCTCTTCCTTTTTCCATCCAAAGTACGCTGGCAGTAAGGAACCCTCGCTGTCACCACAGCACTCCTAGAAGGATGGAAGGTCATTGCTGCGAGTGCATCGTGTTTGTAATCAAGTCAGCTGTGAACCTGTCTCTATGGTCATGTTTTTTTAATTGGGAGCAATGTCCTTCATATGCCCGTGCATGCAGTTGAAAAATGAATGGGAAGATAAATATTTTTTTACAATTGTGCTAGAATGAGCTTAGATTGTACTGCCTGTCAGATACACTTCAACATAAATAAATGAATGTTTTGTTATGCTCTAAATGTTTCATAAACATTGAAGGTCTTGTAGTAAAGCATGTTAAAAATTCTGTCAGTGTCGCAAGGGCTGACAAATCTGGGGCCACCTTCCATGGCCCAGCAGCCCTGCCTCATGCTGAGAAATGGTGCGCGTCGCAGTTGTGATGTGCAACCTTTTGCTGCCTGACAGGCCAGCCAGCCTAACCAAAGTTGCCAGAACTCCCCTGCACAGCCTTGGAGGACAGAGAAGGTGATATTACCTAGGTAGTTAACGATGCCAGGCTAATGTGTAGACAGAGGACAGCACGAAGATGGGCTCACTAGCAGTGGTGGGTTCCAGCTGTGGTAGAGGCAGCTGGGAGACCCAAAGGGCTTTGTCTTTGGTGCCCACGTTGCCAGTGGAGTGCAGTAGTTGTGGGATAGATTGTGGAGCACTGACGCCTTACACTATTGCACCAACCATGAATTCTGACTGGTGTGCAGAAGTTGTCCCTTTATGGATGTTCACTTTGTAGTCAGCAGTTTGGCTGTGCTTTCAGATGGTGTGGGCATGGCGTTTAGATACCAGGTCTGCATTTGACCTTGCACAGATGTTGCACCTGTTTTTAATTCCTATGACTTGATGCTTTGGGACCCGAATGCATCCCTGCGTTGTTCACTTCTCTCAGGGGGTAGTGAATAAAGATAATCTGTAATGAAGCACTGGAGTATTTGGCCATCTTCTAAATGTTGTTGCTTTGGACTTCCCCAGGCTGAATTGCCCAAGTATGTTCTTTTTCTGGTACTCCTGCACAGCCAGCACTGCCCACCCTTTTGTTTTAAAGGGAACCCCCATGTGAGTCTTCCAGACATCTTGGTGGTGCCTCAGGCCAACGTCTTTTCTGGTATATTTTTAGGAGGGCTTGTTGAGTAGGAGAAGTGACCAACTTGCCTGCCTCCCTGTCCCTCTGTGTCCTGTTGTGGAACAACAACCCATGTTTTTTTCTGGCAGGCGGTGAACTGGCATGCTAACTTCAGCATGGAATCTTCCCAGTTCATGTACAGCTCTTACCTCAAGATAGAGACTCAGGTGTCTTCCTGGCGTTGCAGGAGATGAAGAAGCAAAGGAGCTGGGGGCTCCCTGCCAGATCCATAAACCTGTCCCTTGAGCCAGGCTGATGAAACTGGATGATAACAGAAGGCAAAAGTTGCTCACAAACCTGTTTGTTTCATGATGTGGAGATTGTAATCTAAGAGGACTTCTGTAGGCCTTCAGCTTGCTTACGCCTGAAACCAGTCTGACTGATGATTATCAAGGGTAGAACCTTGCTGCTTTCTCTTGCGGATGTAAATCAGGAGTAATTGCACAGCAGTCAGTAGAATAGCGCCAGGTCAGCCTGGTGTAGCCATGGGACTGTGGCCACGGGAATTGCTTCCTTACCCTCTTCTCCACAACCTTGCTCTGGAAAGGTGCCTGGGGAGCAGGCAAGCCAGAGGCAATAGCTGGTGTTAGGAAATGAGTCTATATAGCAATCTGCTCTTTCCCTGGTGAGAACTACTGATTTCCTAGCAACATTCAGGGCTTTCTCTGATCTTTTTTAACCATAAGAAGTGAGAAGCATCCTTCACTTACTCATAGCTGCTGAAATTTAGAGTAAAAAAAAAAATCCAGCTCAGAAATATGTAAGAATGCCAGTGCTCTCTACCAAGAAGAAACTTCTTTAGTTGCCCAGTTTAACTCAGCTCTGCTGATACTGCTTCCTCCACTCAGTGAAACTCCTATTCACTTCCTCCTGGATTGCTTGCTTTCCAATATAGGACATCCAGTGAAAGATTTCTTCTCTTCAGTATGTCCTCGCTGTTACTTCATCCATATTTCATAATTCCAATCTGCAATCCAAAGCCACAAGGGGTCCGATAATAAAAAGCTTTTTGCAGTAAACACTGTACTAACTTAGGCCAAGCCACAACTGAGTGCTGGAGGCCAGGGAAAAATCTAAGCCCAGCAAAAACCTCTAATCACAAAGGATGAAGAGAATATGTGGGGCTGGGATACATCAGTCCTGGCCATATTTCCTAAACCCCTCAGACTCATGAGAAGTTAGCTGCTTGTGCTAAGTACTAGATTCATTTAAGACTTCTCAGGAATTTGCTGTGGTTGAATGTCTTTGAAAACTGAGAAGATGTTTCAGTTGCTTTGGTTTCTCCAGAGTCACTTTTCGCTGTGGGAGGAAGCTGGCCTGTATGACTAGCCACTGAGACAATGAGATTTATTTTTTTTCCTCACATTTACACTTTATTCCTCTCCTGCCATATTCCCAAAGGGTAACAATTTTAATTTATAAGTGCATATGCCTAAATATGTATGTGTTTGTGTAATGAACAAGTGAATAAGGTTTCCTTTCTGATACAAGCAGGGCAAGGTGAAATTGATGGGGTTTTATTTTCAGGCAATCGGTTGAAGAAAATAATCAGTTGTCCCCAAAAGTAAACAGAGATCCTGCTGTGTCTGTAGACCGTCATCAGAACTCGGTGGGCTTAAGTTGCATGTGTCATACTGCTAATGTGGACTTTTCAAATCTTTTAACTTATTAGAGCAATGTTGTGGATGACAACCTTGAAGTAAAGACTTCACAGTCAACCTTTGCGCAGGGCCATCTGAACTTACTCAGATGTACCAAAAAAAAAAAATATCTATTTCCAATTACTTTTCAGTTTTTTGATTCTCTGTAATCTGTGCCCATTCAGATGGTATACACAGCCTAACAAGTGCCAACAAATTATTGTCAATGTTTGTAAGTTACTGCCTTCGTCTTAATAAACCCTGCAGGTAAATTACTGACGTTTGTGCTATTTTCTGTTGCTTTTTTTTTCAGCTTATTTATTTTCAGACTGGTTAAAAAGCACCCAACGATCCAGTTACTGATGTATTTTTAGTGGAAAAAATTATTAGGAAATGCTTTTAAGTTGCATGATAATTTTTTAGGAAGTTTATTCTTGCTTATGAGCAATAACATTGAGGTGTAGAGTTTGTCATTACTGAAGCAGTGATGTTTTTGTAAAATTCTCATAATTCCTGGTCAAAATGCTTTTTTTAATGTAAACTTTCAATATTTTTCTTAGTAAGTTAGTACTTTGTCTCTATCCATTTTGGATAAAGCATACCTTTTTTTCCCCCACTTCTCTTCTGGTTTGCTGTGCTAAACGTTGAAGTCTTGATTTAACTAAAACATCCCTCTGATACACAGTGCTTGAGGAAATACTAATTTCACCAGAGGCACACATATTTGAAATATGTACTTACTCTAGAGTCAAAGAGGACTCTTCTAAAGTGCCTCAGTCTGCAGATGATTGAATTTAATTTTGTAAATGAACTTTGCAGCATGATTAAGTTTGAACTTGATTGCATTAGGTTTCTCAGCATTGAGTTTGTGCCTTATTGGAGGTAGTCTTTTCGTATTACTGCTATTTATGGATCTTATTCAAGTGTTTTATATTCTGGTTGGGTTCTGCAATGCAGTTTGTTCAAGCTACTGCTTATATCTGTTCCAGTTGTGCAAGAAGTGGAAAATATCCTTTATTTAGAACAGGTCACATGTGCTTGCATCCAGGAACCGCGTCTCCGTGTGTTTAAAAAAAATAAAAATGTGTCTTGGAGGAACAGATTTTTAAAAGTTCCCGAAATATTTTTCCGTCTGTTACAGAGGAACATTACATATTTTAAACTAAAAGGTAATAATAGCTGAGTTTAAAGTGAGATGTAGGCTGGCACTGACTGAAGTCCATGGTAAAAGTCTTGGCTGACGTCAGTGGCAGCAGAGCGGAGCCAGGAGTATGGGTCTTTCACAAAACTCTCTGGTAACATTTTTGTGAGGGAGTCAATAATCCCGTGTTTGTTCTACACCTCGAATTCACTTCTCTGGGAAGGAAACCCTTTCCACATTTTTTATACTCTTTTGTTTTTGGAAATGGCTGCAATTGGAGTGCCTATTGTATGAACATGTGGAAATGATAAACAGTATTTCTTTATTTTTTTTTATACTGGGAACCAGTGCCACTCCCTGTCTGTAGCAGAGCATTTTCTGTGGTGAGAGATTCCTGCTGACCTTTTCTCTTCTGCGAAACTCTGGTTGTGTTATTTGCAGTAGGCCTTTGCTATTTAGCAAGGAAACAGAAATAGCCCATGAAATTCAGTTCAGCATTTGCTTTGATACAAACTACTGAGCGTCACCTTTTTGCTTCCCTGGCCTGCTTTGCCCAGGAGGATTTTGTTTAGCTGCCAGGCCGATCAGAGAGTGCAGAGATATTTGAGGCTGTGTGCACCTTCCAGCACGCACGTTTTCTTTTTTATTTATCAGACTGCTGGCTCTATTAGTTGTGTGTAAGTACATAGCACTCTACCTGAAATAAATCCATACCCTTCTAGTGAGCAGGAAGCTTCCCTAGCTGGCTACTGTCGATTTACAGAATCCAGGTGATAATTTGAATCAATAGTCTTCTGCCTTTTAAATAGCTGAAAATGAACCCATGCAGCCCTGCTGATGGATGGCTGGGGTGCCCCTGGTCTTACTTGTTTCCTTGTCTCTAGTGAAGGTAATTTAACAAGCCTCTGGACCAGAGTTTTTGGGGCTGCTCTGAACTTACCAGTGGTCGTGAACAAGTCGTTCTGAAGCTTATTCTTCCCTGTGTATGTTTTTATTAGGCCCTTCTGGTGAAGTATGGGAGGCCAGTTCCAGCACAGTGATAGGCAGCAGGAATAGCTCCTGCTGTATGGTTCGGTCAGGATCTAGAAGGAAGATAGGGAAACGAGTGCAGAAAAGACTTGCAGATGTGTTATTTTATAAACAAATTTAGCTTCTCACTGTGTTCTATGATTAGAAGTTTAATGGGGAGAAATCTGTACAGCTGCTTAAAAATGAGGGTACTAGATAAACCTGTTCTGACACTTGAAGTGTTGTCTCCTATTTCTAGTTTTTTTTTCCAAAGCAACACAGTTTAAGACTTTGAAAATGAAATGAAGGAGTAATTTTCTGTTTACTTTTCTGCTAAAGATTGAAATTGCATGTTGGCTGTTAATTGTCTTCCGAGAACAATCTACTGTTGCAGTATTGAGAACCAAATGAAAGCCCAACCCCCATTACACTGGTCAGGCTGTTGGCCATTATTGTCTGCCTCGTTGTGTTTTGGATTTGAAAGTTTTTGAAATACATTGGTTGTAGCATTTTTATTTGGTAAAATTCTCTGTCTTTTAATATAATTTTTGCAGGAACAAAACCAATGTGATTAAGCAGTATGGCATGGCAATATGGCTGGTCAGTTAACTCTCTCATCACTATCATATTATGCTAGAACCGTGACTATTTTACCTTTATCAATAGTCCCAGAAGCTAAACAGTAACAGGACAATTATTGACTTGCATGTAGTTCACTTCATACTGGGGAGGAACAGCACAGGAAAAGGAATATTTTTGCATATTCAAAATACAAAAATAATACTGTTTTATCTGCAACAGCTGTAAAAAAGCTGATGCTGCTTTATGTGTCAAGATTGAAATACAGTCTGAAACAGGTCAGCCTGCCCTCCAGCCCATCTGCAAGGCAGAAGTTACGTGTGATTTCCTGTGGTAGCCATGCCAAGGGTCTGCTTGCTGTGGATGGGCACCAGGAGTTTTGGGATGCCTTTAGAAAGAGCTGTGTCCCAGTATCTTTTGGCCAGAATTTCAGCTTGCAACTTGCATTTGCCCCAGTCATTGATGTCTATGGGCTTCACCTGAAAATCTGTGTTTCTGAGAGGGCGTAGCAGTGTCCAGCTGAAAGAGGATGGTGTGGGTGTCAGGGGCAGAAGTACAAAAATTGTGCAAATTGACTAGGAAGGCTTGGAATACGACTGCTAGCTACTACTTTAACCACTAATAGTGCCTTTGGATCAAGCTCATTTTTTCTGGTAACATCTCTGCTGCAAGGGCTGTTGTAATGTTTGTGTTAGCAGCTTTCTGCCAAGCATGCAAGTCAGGGTCTGGTGGCTTTGAGCATTTTACCTTCCGTGGTAAGTGATTATGTAGAAACCCTCTGTAGGCTCCCCCCGCCCTGACCTGCTGCTCACAGCTGCTGTGTGGACTGGACTGGCAGGTTGAAGGGCAAAAATGTGTTGCTGTGATATATAATTACTCTGTTGGCATGAGCCAACAGAGCTGCTTGCTGTGATGATTGTTACGTGTGCTGCTATGTAAAACAGAATGCAAGTTTAATGTAGGGTTCGAGCTAGTATTTTAATGTTGTAATTAACAACCTCTAACAGTAAACAAGTTTTTTTTTAAATTGGTTCTCATGAAGACTATTTCTTTACGACGTAGGCAGACACACATTTGCAGATGTGGAGTTTATGAATTCTGGAGAAATGAACATCAAGAACAAACAAATACCTCTTTTTCAGACCCTTTTTCTCTTACTCTAGAATACTGCAGGTATGGTGTCAGACGGCTGGAGATCAGTCCTGCAGTTGGTATCTGGTAGGGACATTTCAGCTAAAGGAAACAGTCGCATTTGAGATGATGCAGCAGTTCCCACCTTTTGGAATAACTGGATTCATGCTTTCTAGATGCTCCCCAAAAAACAGTGATCTAGTTTCACAGGTATGTTGCGCCTCTGTTTGTCTTGTTTTTTTTGGCATAAAATGGGCATAAACCCACCTGAATGCACTGCTTAGGCTGGAGTGGCTGATTGAACCATGCTGGTCTCACAGCATCTTGTGAGAAGAGATCACAGAGAGTAGGAAGGAGGTTTGTACCTCTTCAGTCCTACAAAGGCAAGTTTCGTTTGTCTGTGCACAAGGATTATGTGTCTGGTTTGGCCTACTACTACCTTAAAGCATTTATTTATCCTGAATTCTGAGAGAAAATGGCTTTACATGGTGGAAGTTAATGGTTTGGGCACCTGGAAAGCTGTTGATCAGCTTTGAGATATTTAGGTACCAGAATCTTGCCAAGTTTCTTCTGTTTAAAGCCTCACACCGATAACAGATTCTGTATTGTCAGAGCTTGCCTATAACCCTAGGATGCTGAAACTACATTCTTGTCTTCACAGTATGTGACCACACGAACTGCCTTCTGAGTGGTAGAAACGTAGTAGGGCAGGGTTTAGGGAATCTAGAGGCTGGAGAAGAGTAACAAGAAGAAGTGGGAACAGCTGGAATGTTGTGAACAAAGAATGCTTCAGAGAACATAGGAAAGATGAATGATTGTTACTAATCTTAGTGCTGGCCATCCTGTTCTAACATGAAACACGTACAGAAAATAGGGGTTACTGTGATTCTTTCTGGAGGAAAAGCAGCCAGCTAGAAAACTTGGGGTGGAGCTAAATTGTCTGGAAACTGTTTCAGGCTGAGAAGACGGGACCAGACTTTGGAAGTGGTCAGATAAGAAGAGATGGGGAATACGGGCAAGGGGGGGTTGTGGTTCTGGAGGTTCAAAATGGGATGTTGGAATAGTACCATAGAGATGGAAAAGGATCACTGAGATATCTGAGTGGGAGAACCTCGCCGAGTGTGTCCTGTGCACATTTACTGTTTCCTTTCTTTGGGTTTTACCTAAAAAAAACCTGACTTTGGAAATGCTTTTTCTGGATGTATCCCTGCACGGTAACATGTAGCTGTAAAGCCAAACCAGGAATACAGAGGTGGAGGGAACAAACCAACCCCTTTTTATAAATGTTTGTGGAGTTCAGCTTGAATAAATAACAGTTGGAACCTGAGAGAATGAAGTCAGAATGATACTGAGATGTGTACATAGGCAGGGGGGATGATCTTTCAGAAAAAAAAAAGGGAAAAACCTCCTTTAGACTGTTCATTGGAAGCTGGAAGGAGTTTCGGGAGGGGTGGGGGGTGAGGCTTTTGCAGTGGGTCTGCTGGGATGCCAGTAACTGCTCTGGTTGGGTTTCTGCTCAGTCTAGCAAGTTTTTTTTCAAAATATTTACAATTAACAAATATTTATGGTTCCACCCAAGCTCAGCCATGCTAAATGCACATCTCAGATGTCAGTGTCTAGTGGTATGGTTCAGAATTACTGGGATAATTTATTTATTTATTGCTGTTGTAACACGAAGGCTGCTATCTGATAAATAATTATTCCACCCTTGGAGAGGGTACATTGTAAATCTGTTAAGCTGCTCCTTTGTTTGTTAGGCTTGTGCGTAATAAGTTTGGAATTTAAAATTAGTAGTATGCTGTGCAACTGCTCATTTCATGACCTCATCCTCCTCCTTGGCTCGCCTGCCTGTCCACCTGTCATATCCTGTTGGGCACCTAGGGCTATATTCATAAGGGGAACTTCGGTTTTGTGTTGCATCATCTCATTTTTATGTGTACTGCTGCCTAGTGGAAAAATGAAAAAAAAAGATGTAGGTGTCTGGGTTCCTTACAAAACACACGAGGGAAAGGTAACTTCAGAGAAGGTTCTGAAAAATCAGAATGCAGAGTGGGGAATTGCCTGAGTCAGCCAGCAAAGGGTGTTGTAGTCTGGTGTTGGTGTTTAACACTGTTCCTTGAAGATTTGGTTGTCTGGTCTAGGTGAGCTGTTGCTAAACCTTTCTCGGAGTGACATGCCAAAGACAGGTCTGTTCTTACAGAGATGGGGAAGAGCAGGTGGTGTGACATCCCCCTACCTCAACTTTATTCACTTGGGACACAGACGTTTTGAGTTCCAGTCCTGTTTGTGACTCAGAACATCTTCATCATTCTTTGAAGTGTCTGAACCAATAAACCAGGGGCTTTTTGAGGTGTCTCTTTTGCAGAAGCTAGTCCCTTTTGCCTTGTAGACTATTCACTGAATATAGGGGGACAGAGGGAGGAGTGGCTTGCGGTAACGCAAAGGAGCGAGCGTTCGCCTGGGATGGTTCTCACCCAGCTACAGAAAATAGATATTTGTACAAAGTGGAACAGCTATACCACGAAGCAAGGAAGATGTGATCAGAAATTAGATCATTTGCAGCTCCATCTGTTTCTAAAAGGCAGTTTTCCAAATCTCTGTAATTGGGGTCACAGCGTGAAATATGGGATCCTGCTGGAAATATGAGTGGTGATACTTGGGGCACAGGTAGCTGAATGAAAGTGTCTTTAGGGTTTTGGGAAGCAGAGGTTCCTGAATTGTTACAGGAGGACAAGGAAGATGAAGGATGGTATGAACTCTCTGATGGTACTGATGGCCAAAGGGCTTCTCTGAGTTTTATATATTGGTGAGGAAACTGTCAGGCAAAGGTGGGTATTAACAGTGAAGACAAGTATACATCAGTTCTTGAGAGCGCTTACGTTTTTTAGGAGTGTGAAATTGTTCATGGTGCAGCGAGCTAAGCTTAAATCTGTGTAGAAGTGGGTTATTTCACAGGAGCAAAGTGAGCAGGGCAGGAGAGGATGTCTCTATCACAACTTGTTTTGATTTAGCTTGTTGCACAATTTACAGTTGCAGTCGAATTGCAAAACTATTCTGCAAGTTATAAATTGGTTCCCAGCTAATACAGCTTTTGATATTTACTGTACAAAGCTGTGCTGTGGGAGCTACTCATGCTGAAGATGCTGTGGGCTGGCAAGGACTTTCTGTTTTTCAAGTGTGCTAGGTAATGTAGCAAAGCATGAAATGAATCTGCCTGTTAGGAGGATCTTGAAGGTGCTGGATCTGCTCCTGCAAAGAAAACAGGGCTGGCTGAAGGAGGCCTGGTGGAGTGACTGCTGCTTGTTGGCAGAGCTAGAGAGGGTCTTTTTGTGGCCTTCTTGGTATTTCCCAAAGGAATGTGATGTCCTGCCTTTACAGTGGCCTCCTGCTTTCTGGGAGAGATCCTCTCAGTAGGTAGGAATTACTGTTTTTCCAAAGGAGTCTGTTTTTGAAGGAGATTGTTAATTATCCCTCACTTAGCCTTTCTAATGAAGTTGTTTGTAAGAGCTGTTCTGGGGTACCACAGCCTCTGTTGCACAATTTCCCTCCTCTGGGTCTGCAGTGTGTGCTGTGGTCTCTTGCATCAATCTGGAGGGTGGGTGTGTGTCCTTGGGTCTCCGGTGGGATCTTAAGGGGCTTACTCTTTGAAACTGTTGACTGTTTGGCCTTTTGTCTTGCAGCACCACTTGAGACTATAAATAGACCTGCAGAGGAACAGGTCCAATAATTTTGTGTTCCCGAATGCCATTCCACTGTGCTGAGTGTTGTGCTATGTGCCAGCTCAATGAAAGGAGGCTGATGAGAAAAGGTGGCTCTTGCAGTGAGCTGTAACCTGGAGCACCTGTGATGGTGGTTGCAGTCTCAGCTGGGAATGCCACCATATTCATACTCAAAGCTTCTCCTGGCATTGCAGCTTTTTAAGGTGGGCACAGAGGCACACAGATGATGACAGGTCTTGCTCTCCCGAAGGACCGTGAGAGCATCCATGTGGTGTGATGTTCAGCACAGTGCAGTGATGCTCTTGCCTGTGCTGTCCTGACTTCCTGATGTGGAAAACCAGTAGTGCTGTGGGCAAAACCCACTTTAATAATACAGACAGTAAATGCTTCGCTGATTTCTTACAACTCCTCCTCATTTAAGTGTTGGGTTTGCTCCCTAGCCTGTTTTCTCATCTTGTTTTTGAGACATGCTGTGAGCTCAAGCATGGTACTGGTTTGTGTGGTTACCAGTCTCATCCCCTGCTATCTGATAACTCCTGCCCCGTTGCTATGAAACGTTTTAGTGAGATGTTGTGTGAAAGGGATGAATATCCATCTATAACTGCAGAGATACTTTTCCGTGGCTCATCTGTTGCTGATCTTTCTGATCAGTTTTCTAGTTCTGCTGTTGGTGGATTTGAATGATTTCTGATGTTGCCATACAATTATCTGATACGTTTTTCCATCTGTAATTTAATACCTTTGCAATGAGGTTTATTGAGTATCACAAAGTAGAAAATTGCAGTGTCTGTCCTTGTTGCCTCTTTTCAGTGCGTTTATTTTTTTTATGACAAGGACTTTGTAGCTTGTGAAATTCCAATTCTGTAATCGCTATTTAATCGAAGACAGTTTTCCCTGTGTTTAAGAGCTACAGAATCAGGCTAATTTTTGCAGAAATGCTAAATTTGACTATTTGCAGCCATCCACAGTACACAGGTTGTTCAGTAGGTGCTGTCTGGCTTCTCATAGTGCTATATGGAGTGCCAGGCTTTGGGGGCTGTGTGAGGGAAGTGCAGTTCCTCCACTCTGCATGTAGCAAGGGAGAAATTAATTGATAGAACTAGGATCTGTGTGCGCTTTGGTGGCACTTACAGTTGCAGAGCACCCCTGGCAGCAAAAAGATGGGTGCTCTAGAACTGCAAGATTGTATTGATTGTTTTGCATTTCTACTGGAACAAAAATACAATGGGCTCAGCATTTGCACTTTCCACTTGTGTATTGTTTTCTCTTTATTTTGTGTATTTAGAAAACGCTATGCTGTGCAAACTGCTGGTTTAGTATTTTCTGTGGAATGAAAACCATCTGGATAATTTAACTGATTTTTATTGAAGTTTTTGGTAATAGGCTCTTTTCTGTTTCCTGGCATCTTGTTAGATGAAGATGAGAATTCGAGTTAAAATTCAGGGAGGTAGCAATGTGCTGGTTTATGACCTAGAATTTTATAAACAGCTTGGGCTTGTTTGAAGTTGCAAAAGTAATTGAAATATTAAAATTACATAAAATCCTTCTCAAAAGCAATCTTTCAGTGCAAATACTTGCCATAGGCTTTTTTTTTTTGTCCCACCTCAATGTGCTTTGAATCCTTGGTGTAGTGGGAGCTGCAAGTTAAAGAAAGCATCCAGTGTTCATGCCGAGGCTTCTTTGAAAGAGATCAGACTCAAACACCTGCTGAAGTTTTAAGCACGTGTTTAAAGACTTCCCTTGATCAAACTTCCATTCAGCAAAACAGTTCCATGTATTCTTTATTTCAGAATTCAGAGTAGTTCAGTTGATTTTGTACTCGTAGGTTTAAACTTGTTGCAGCCCCAGTGATGTAAGAAAGGCAGGAACGTTCTACCGCAATCCAGCAAACCTTAAGCACGTGAACCATGCTGCCTAAGACTGTGTGTAACGTTCAGCTAACAGTTTGAATACATAGCTGGACTGGGAGAAGAGCATTCAGCATACGACAGGCTGTTAAATCTGACACTGTGATTTTTAATATATTCCACTTTTGATGAAATACTACTTGGAAAAGTAAAAAATCTCATTAGAAAAAGATAAATGCATGATCGTTTCAACATGAGGTGCAGAATTAAGTGAAGTTCAGTGTAGTCTGTGTAACAGAGGAAGGGTGGTGTCAGTCAGACTACCCTCTGCTACTCCCAAAAGGCTTCACTGTCTGTTTGTTTTCTGATGTCCTAATGGTAGTGTTGGCTTATGGGTTTGTGTTTTGGGAAGGTGTGAGATGTGTTTTGGATTTTGTTGAGGTGGTGATTTTGGGTTGCTTTAAGTGAAATGAAGGAAAGTGGTGTATAGAAAACTCTAGGCGTTTGCGAGATTTAAATTTAGGTTTAGAATTGCACATGCATAAGTCATGAAGAATGGTTCCTTGGGTACTTGTGTCTGCTGTGATAGCAAGTGCTTGTGTGCCTCCTAAGAAAAGGAGCTATATATGACTGTAGCTTTCTGAATCCAAACTAGGTTGTTTTCAAAGCCAACCACAAAGTTCTTAGTCTAATATCAGGTTCTGAAAACTTGCAACAGTTGTTTTCAACAGTCTTATTTTTTTCCCAGTGGCTGTGTAGAATCACAAAGTTATTGAGGTGACAGCTCTGGAGATAGTCTAATCCAGCTCCACTGTTCATCATGTTGAGTAGGTGTCTCAGAGCTGTGTCTTATTGGATTTGAGTATCTCCAAAGACATAGACTCTGTGTTTTCTGTGGGTGACCTGTTCCAGTGTTGATGACCCTCACGTTGAAAAAGTGTGGCTTTCTGTTTAGTGGGTTTGTGGGTTTTTTGAGTTGGACATAACTCATGCTTACAGTTTTTTGACTTGGATATCACAGTACGCTCGAAATGAAGTATGCAGGAGGCTGCACACCCCCTGTTACACTTCTTAGCTTTGCTTTTCTGAGTGAGACAAGGGTAGTTGTTGCTGTCTAAACTGTTGCAGTTTATCGTAACAGCAGGTGACTGTACAGGCATAGTTAAAGGCCTGGTGGGCAAAACTTGTGTCCTTTTCCATCTTGGCTCAAAGGCTGCCAGGTTTGCTTCCTTTTCCTGATACAATCTCTTTTGACACAAGCTAGATTTTTTTACTGTGTTATCTCCCATTGCAGATGGATGCAAAGCACCCTACAACGTAACATTACATTTAATAAACGTTTAGGCTTCAGTGAAGAGGTTCTGTCCGCTGCTGCAAAACTGTACCTCAGTAGATTTTGTGAAGAGCATTTGACAGATGCCCATCGCTTTGCGATGTTATCTGGGTGGTTAACATATAATATTTCCATGAGGGTGTTGACTGAAATATTCCAGTTCTTTGATGCACCAGTACTAACTTGTCTGCTATGAATTCATGCACTAAAGTGAAAATTACTTCTAAGATAGTAAACATGAACTTTGGCCATTTCATGTTCAGGATGATTCTAGAATCAGTTCCTCAGTGTGCAGTGCAGAAAGTGCCATTTTGTAACCTGCAGCTATGACTGTGTTTGTCAGAATGGTGTACAATATGCTTCTGCTCAGCTATAGTGAATAAATATCACATGGAATTCATCTAAGCTTCAGTCAGGACTGACCTTTTGCCTCAGTTGTCCTGCGTCATGCAGTTACCTAGGAGTACAATTTTCTGCAGATTGCTTTTGGCAGCTTCAAGGACCAAAAAATGGAGATCTTGGAGAATATGTTGTTCAGCATAAAAAAGGTTTCCTGGAATTACTAGAAAGGTTTATTTCAGAGGTACCTTCCAGGGTGCAATAAAGCATAGCAGTTAAATGCAAATCTTAATGACACTGTCATTAACAAGTAAGAGTCCAGTGCTATGGCATACCCTAGCAGTCCTACTTAATTCACTTGGTGTCAGACATAAAAACGAACATGTGCTGACTGTACAGTCTCCAGTTTGTGTTTTCTGAGGCTGCGTTCGTTTCTCTGCCCTGTCAAGCTCTGACATGTTTGGGTAACTGGAGTTGACTGGCAACACAAAACATCAAGTACAGAAAATTAACTATGTTTGCTGATCCAGACTCTGTTTCTTTTGCATTTCCAATAAGTATTGAGAAATAAGCAGAAAATCAAGGGTGCTTTCCCAGAGTAGCAGCTTTTGGGGACAAGGCTTGATTTCTTATTGCCATCTGGAAGCTTCAGGCAAACCTGAGAACCAGTAGTGTCAGTGCTCTTTATTACATTAAGCTTATAGTTGAGGATGATGTCTGCATTTATGCAGTCCTTTCAGGCTTTTCTCATGTGAATGAGAGTGTCTTTGATAAGGCTTTGGCTCTTAAGTGCCTCAGAGACAAAATAACTGAATGCTGGTTGTTGGCAGATGTCAATGGTAGTTTTTGCCTCTACTTATACTTGCAGTGGGAGCTCTTTTTACATCACTTTTGTTGATCTCCCCCTTGCCTATGCTAAGGCTCAAAGGGAAATGAGGAGAAGCAGGAAGGGAAAAGTCTAGACATCTGCTTGCAAGGCTATCCCAAAAGGCAACAGCAGTAAATGCAACATTCGAGAGCAAGAGGAGTCCTGGCCTCTACCACTTGGGTGAAACATGGGATCCTGGGAGGTCTTGCTGTGTGAGCTGGTACTTGAATAAAGCTGTTGCGGCAATTTAACTCTGCAATGCTTAACTTCAATTAAGTTGTCAAGTTTAGCATTGCTTTAGGCATTAATGGAGTTTTACTCTCACTTAAAAATCTGGTTTAGTAATTAACCTCCATTTTATTCTGGAGTTCAGAAGGTGTTCATTTAATGCAGCAAATCTAATGTCATGTGAATTAAAACATGAAAGATATTCAGTAATGAGAAACTGAAACAGGGTAGTGCAGAAATTGGATTATATGGAGTTTACAGGGAGCTGTGCTAGATGCTGAGTTCTTAATGAAAAGTATTTTGTAGGCACTGCCTTTGCTCTGCATTTGCATGGTTAAGGAATGTACTGAAATAAGTTTGGAATTAGTAATGGAGTTGGGATTTCACTTGTGGCACACTGATTTGTTTTTGCACTTAGGTTGCTGTACAGCTTTTTCTGAAATCTGGACGTGTACTGTCACAGCGCAGCCCAACTGCCAGAAGGTGCAAGGCACTCCCAGAGGCTGGGAGAAAATGCATATGAAGGTAGAGAGACCACTGGTTCAACTGCATGATACAAACTAATAGTTGAGATCTCCTTCGCTATTGTAACTGAAGGCTGAACCCAGACTTCAGCATATTTTGCTGAGTTTATTATTGGAGAGAGGTGCTTCTGCACCTTCTGGATGGCATGTGGAAGGAGAACTACACCTGCAGGTAGCTGAGTAGCTTTACAAAAATTGACCTGGCCTTTGTGATTTATTGGGTAGTGTTCTTCATACTGCTGTGCACATATTTTACATCCTTCTTCAGCCATTACTGTCACAAAGAAAAGTGGTCCCCAGCACTCAAGTACAGCTGCGTGCTGCTGTTCCCCTCCACAAAAGCGGGCTGCTGTGCAAAGAGGAACAGGTTTAATTTTCGCCAAAAACTTTCAGGCTTATTGGAAGTGTACGTGGAGTGTGTGCTGACTGGTAAGTCCCCTGCTTTTCAGAACTGCACTGCTAGCGTCACATCCATTCATGTGGTCTAATTTGCCTTTGGATATAAGGTTCAGGCATTTAAACAGACCAGAAAACTGCACCGGTTTCTACTGCCCAGAGGTTTTGCGTGGCTGTAGGGATAAGGGGCAGCTTTCCTCTCTCTCTTACTGAGTATCGCATGCACGAAATGTAAATTGCACATCTCTTTTGCTCTGAGTAGAGGGGACTATGTGGGCACCAGTTCAGAACATGAGCACAAAGGCATTTGCAGAGCAGTGCTGTCTGTCATGCTTTTGCCCTGTGTATTTTAAAGTTAAAGTGCACTTCTGCCAATTCTTTGGTATTGTCTGCTTCAGTGGATTGCAGGGGTGAAGGAGAAGGAGGCTCAGTGTTTGCCCAGCCATCTCCTCTAGAGCTAAGATATGTGGAGGCTTTCTTTACTATCATCTGAGTGAGTTAAGGGAAAAAATAGCCTCTTATCAGTTACTTAACTGTTTTATTTCCAAGGCAGCAACGTGGGGTAAAAGTTCACCTTGCCAACGCAGGACTCTGCTCTGTGCAGGGTGTAGTGTTGTGCTACACCTGAACTCCTCTAGCTGCAGGTTGCTGCTGGAAGGTATGACTGTACCCATGTGTGCCTTGACACCCAGTCCTGCACCCTGGGGAGGAGCTGGCCGCTAAATGGCTGCAGGGAGAGTTCATTTGTCTCACTGATTCGATGGGAAAGGACCACAGATGCTCAATAAAAAAAGTTTTCCATCTGCTTACGGAACTGACTTGTGCTACAGCCACACAGTTCCAAGATTCAACCCAGGGGAGGGTTGAGAAGGAGCCTGTGGGAAGACAGGACTCCTTCTGCTTAACTGCTTGCACTTATGTAGGATTGTTGGATTAGATGGAACAAAAAAATCATACTGCTAATCTTATAAAAACATGCTGAAAGCAGTGTGTTGAGTGGTATGATTGCTGGCCTGTGGTTGGATTTCTGTATGCAGCTGAATTTTGCTGTCTTAACATTCCAATAGAAAGTGTGACAAGTACTGTGCTTAGTCAGTCGTGTCTTTACTCATGAGTCCAGTTTGATTTTACGTGTCTGATTCTTGACATACTGAATCTCTTAAATGAATAAGCAGTAATACCAGTGGTCTGGTAACCTGTTGTGACTCTTCTTGAGCTTTATGCTTACTCCATAGGAATTACATCCCAAATATACTGGCTCATTGAGCTAATTATCTTAGGTCTCAAGCATAGTTTAGTTCATTCTGTGTAATAATTGACTGATGTCAGCTATACTGCAATGGTTATCTGTGTGCAAAGTCCTGGTTCATAGCAAATATGACATAATGCAGGTTAAGGCTAACCTCTGACCATAGACTAAGCTAAGCTGTCTTAGTACACATTGACTGTGGTGTGACAGCACACCTGGCTGCTCTCGCTGCTCAGCTGCTGCATGGTAACTTGTTAAATCAAGATATTTTGATTGCCTGCTTGAGTTCTGCCACCATTGAGACTTGGAATCACTTGTGTTCACTGCAGCTGTAATGTCCAAGTCATCCTGTGTTAATCCATTTTCCGTGGAAGACAGAAAAGCTAGATAATGGATGAAGCAGGACTAAGTTCTTCCAGTGTGCAGCCTCTGCTGGTAACCGTGGACTAGTTTGAGAGGCTTCACATCTGTGTTAACTTTCAGAAGATGACATGAAGCTATTATGTAGTTACTACCCACTCCAGGATCTGCACATCAATTAGGAGAGGCTGCTTACTCATGCTCCTCAAAAGTTTTGCCAAAATAGCTATTACATTATGTCAGAGCCCGTATTTTCATCCTGAACAATTAATCAGAATATAAACCTTGTTTCTTCTCAGCAGCTTTGTATGTAGACCTAGGACTTTGATATAGGGTACTTTGGAGCTGCACCGGTTGAAGAGGACTCCTTTGTAGTTGGCACGTTAGGGAAATGAACGATGAAATGTGATGTTATTTTGCCAGCAGTATATCTGAGAAGCTCCAGCAACAAAGTCTGCTGTAAACACCTTTTGTTCTGCATGTTGTGACTTATTCTACTATAACACTTAGGATCCCTGCTCGGGACCTAGCATCCCGTGCTGCGGGTAGGTGCTGTGTGAGCATGAAGGCAGGTGGTGGGCTGCTTCGCAACATATCTGCAGTCTGTGAATAAGGCACAAGAAGCAGATGGCTACAGGGGGAAACAATGAGGCAGAGCTTGTCAGCGCGATGGGAAGGAGCCCTAGCACACTCGCTGGCTCACTATTCTCAAAATCCTGGTCGGCGTCCTGCCCAGGGAAGAGATCTTGAGGTAGCCTTGATGGAGAGTGGTGTAGGGCGCGAACACCTGGAGACCTCTGAGGGGGACCTTCCTTTACGAACAGGCGGAAGCACTGAGCAGATGTTGTTGCAGGAATGTGGCATTGTTGATGACCAGATTGCAGGTTTTCTTAAGCATCAAGACCTGTGGTTCTGGATCCCAACCCTGGCTCCTTGGGTAGTCGATGGCATTTCACTATGACCCAGAGATGTCTGTTTTGCCAAATACCTTTTAATGAAGGGAAAATGATAACTCGGAAAAGATGGTGTGTAATAAAAATAGAGGTGCTTGCTCCAATTCCTCCATATGTTAATGGCTGGATTTTCAGGCAAGAGATTCCAGTAAGGTGTGCCAATAGTCTGAATACCTGCTCGTGCTGTGGCCCTCTTCCCATGAAAAAGCTATTTGGGTTAGAGACAAGGGTGAAGTCATTGGGAGTGTTTGGTGTCTCTGTGAGTTTGATCCAATTCTGTGTGATTTTATTAGAAGAAATGAAGTGTCATAATTCCTGAGGTAGTAGCAAGGTTTAGGAATTCTGTCTCACTTCCATTTATTTCTTCTCTATTGGAAAATTCATGGTGAGTGAAGAAATTTATTCTGTTGAAGGCCATCTGGAAATACCTGTGATTGGCTAAATTATATATTGTATCTGATAAAAACTTTTCAAAGGCCCTTTCTCTGGGGAAAAGGGGGATGGAAGCCGGAAAAAGTTTTGATAGGGGAAACAGACAAAGAGGTTAGGATTCAAAAAACTATGAGATTAGGGTAATGTTTTCATTCAGAGTAAGACACACAGAGAAGTTCGATTATGATGGAATGCAAATGCCGAGATGTTGAAGCGGCACCTGGCCACTGTTTTCTTGGTTCATTCTGTCCCCTACCAGTTAATGTACATAACCTCAAGGTGCAGACCACTTTTTCATCATTTGACGAGATCGCTGCTGCTGTTAAAAGAACAGTAAATACACTCAATGCAATATTGTAGGTTTACACCTGGAGTTTGAGTTCCAGTCGGCTGAGCTCTGACAGCTTGGTTGTCTAGGTCCTTCTTCCTCTAGTTATTTCAGACCTAGGAACAACTCGTCAAAGCCTGGACTAATGAATCATGGCAAGTACTTGATGTGTTGGCAGCTACATGCCACCCAGCTTCACATTCTGTTCTGCTGCCATAATTTTAAGAAGCTATTGGAACAGTGCCCTCCCCCCCAAAATCAGTATATCCAAAGATGTGGGAACTAATGTATGCAGCCCTCCCCCAGTTTATTTATACCAAGCTGTTTGGGTAGGCCTTGATATTAGTTCTAGCTGAAGAGCAGATTTTATTCAAGAAATCAAAGTTTGGATATCGTTTACTCTGAATAGATACATGAGCCAGTTAGTCCAGAATTGATGGAAAAAAAGCTCTTCTGAGTCTGGAGAAGTCAGTCAAAGAAATCAAAATCTCTCCATAAGCAAGAGCTATATGGTGTTTTGCTTTAAATGGGGTATTAGTCATTACCTTGTCAGTTGTGTTTATTAGTTTGATTTAGTGTTCAGTTGGAGGCGTCTCATGCCTAGCACCGTTCATCTTTGCATGTACAGGAGGCTTGTTTATTCTTCTAATGAATTAGTTTAATTGAAATCTGTACCTCCATCAACTATTTGTCATATTTTTTTTGACTCACCAATTCCACCTCATGATGTGCTTCAGTGTACGTGTTACAACAGCTCAATGCTAGGCTTTTGATAAGATACACGTCTTTGGGGGAACCAAGGTCTTGTGAGGGAGATCTTCTCCCCTTGAGTTGCCTGAAGAGTTGGTAAGGGGGTATTGGTGCTTTCAGCAGAGAAGAGATGGTGAGTTATGAAAGTTGAGTGATCTTCTCCTGAACAGGTACTTAATAGACCCTTGTTTTTTCACCTCACATCCCTGCAACACTTTGACCCTTTGCTTGCTGAAGCAGAACGTGTCTCATTGCAGTTGAGCCTGGCCACAGGGTTTCCATTCTGCAGAGGGTTGAAGGCAGGAATGGTGTCTTAGCTGGAAGCCATGAATCAGGCCTTTTCTTCAAATCCAGAGGACCATTCCCCTTCTTCAGGACTTAAAACCTTTTCCAGTATGTGAAAAGTTGCCTGCTTGCCTGTGCTAGCCTTCTGCCTTTTCTTTTTCTCCATTTCTGCAGTGTCAGGAAGAAAAAATAAATCTGTAATCCAAGTAATAGTCTAAATATAGAAGTGCTAGTTTACAAATGAGAAATCTTTCTGATGGCTTCAAAATGGGTTTTGTAATAAAAGGAAATGTATTTGACACTGCCAGAATTTACAGTCCCAACAGAGGCTTGTGAAATAACTGCTGTACTAAACATCCTGGGTTGTAATGGAGCTTGTTGACAAGTACAGGTTACTGAAGGGTATTTCTGGCTGTTGCCATGAGGATGGGTTAGCAGGAATAAATACTTTCTTTGCGACTACCGTAGGGCCCTGTTTGTTCCATCAGCTTTTAAAAAGAGCTTTTTAATAAAAGGTGATTAGAGAGCAGGGCTGGCTTTCAAAAAGAGCACCAGATATGGCCCCTGGGAGCCAGGAGGAAGGCATTATGAGTAAGTCTGGTGTGAGTATTAGAGGCTCATACTGGTTTTGGCTGTTTAACCGACCAGAAAACTGTTTTGCTGAAGTCCCTGCAACTTTTATTTGTTTTTTTTTTTGTTTGTTTGTTTTTTCTCCTCCTTTCTCTGAAATCCTTTCAGGCTTTCAGCTCTCTACAGCTGCTATAGAAGTATAGGTTCCAGTTATTCACAGGTGGGATAATGACTTTTTTTTTTCAGATGGTCACTTAGTTTATAAATGTTGCAATAGGGTGTTGTAGTAGTCTTTAGTTGATGTCGAACACAGAGACTACTCTCAGCCATTTGATGAGATTTCAGTTATGGATTTAGCAGTGAATGGTTTTATTCCATTTGACAGCACAGTTTTTGTAGCAGTTATTTATAGGTGCATCCAGAGGTCCAGTTCTGTTTGGTACATAGAAACGTAACCATAAAGAAGTTGCATTAGAAAGAGTACTTTGCCAAGATTTCTGCTTAGTGTAACTTAAGAGGCACTGAAGATACATCAGGGAGAGAGCAAGTTGCTGCCCAGCTACTCGTAGTGTCCAAAAATAAAATGCTATAGGAAGATTTAAAAATGTCTGATGATTGAAAGGAAAAAAAAAAAATGTAATGAATTTTTCCCTTACCCAAGGTTAGTTTTCAGATTACAGTAAAACAGTTAAAAGAAGTGTTGAGGTTTGATCAGTAAAAATGTCTATTAAAATGGGAAGCCGGGGTTCTGGGGCTAAATTCTGTCTTCAGCCCAAGTTTCTCATTTCATCCACTGCCACGTACTTGGCTTGCAATGTATTATTTTCATCTGCAGGTCTCTTAAGGGGTTTACTGCTTGTCTGCAGGAGGGGCTAAGAACTGTACGGTTCACTGAACATTAAGGGTTTGCTTAGATGTTTTGCTGAAGATCAGTTCCCCATGTTGAGTGACAGTGGTCAAAAGCCCAGTTCTAAAACCATGGTTTTCAGCCACGTTTAAGCCTCTGACTTGGTAACCTGGTTCTGTGGGAGATGGGGCTTTGCTCAGCCTTTTGCTGTGCTTTTACCTTGCAGGCTTCTGATGCCCACACATCACCAGCTATTGTTCATGAGCCCTGTGCTGGGGACCACTGCTGCAGGCTCTGCTCCTCAGTACACAATGAAAATACTTAAGTTCTCAGAGATGTTTCAAGTTACATAAAATAGAATTTTAAGTAGTATCTTTTTAACAACATTTGGAGCACGTGTTCTTGAATGTAAATTTTCAGCGCAGTGCCAGCAGAGTTAGTTTAACAGATGCAGAACTCTGTTGCTAAGAATAGTTTCTGCAGTTATCTCCCCACACAAATTTTCTCCTTTGGCATTTGCAATGTGCTTATCAGCCCTGCAGAAGATCATATATGCATGTTCAGGTTTTTTTTCAGAAAGTAGCCTTTGAGCTTCCTGCTTTCAGAAGCAATTGAAAGCATGTTCTTCTGAAGACACACAGAATTTTAACTGATGAATCAGAATCTGCATGGAAAGGTTTGAATACAAACAGAATAAGGAGATGTGGCAGTATCTCTTTTTATTCCTTTTTTTTTTTTCCTCTCAGGTTCCTTTGGTAAACAGCAACACTTGCTGGCAAGAATGGGAATAACAGATCAATCTGCTTATTTTCAGTTGTTGGATTCATGTTTGTTGGTCATCCATTTCTTTTGCAGGTGTTACTAAGTGCATAATTTACCTGTTGGGGAGGAAGATAAAATGTTTTAGTACAAGTTGCAGACTCTTTTATGACACTAAGGCCATAAGAGCTCCTGAAGTCACATCAAAAGTCGATTTGTTTGAATGAAAGCTTAATTAACAGAGTTTTCCCAGTAAAAGAAACAAAGTGCTCTCATGACTTGGACTAACAGAATTTGGTCCCCGGTTAGCACAAAATTGTATTTAAATAATAAAGAAAGTGTTAATTTAAGGTTGCTTGTTGCTCTTTTGCTAAGCAGCAGAACTTTTCTAGGGTGTGAAACTGTGGTTATTGCCGTGTAGTTAGTGGGTATTGTCTCATTTATTACCATCCATTGTTTAAGAGTAGCTATTGGTTGCTCTGTGTTCAAGCAGTGCTTCTATTGCCAATGATGTCAGGAGATTTGCTTCATTTGAAAAAAAAACAAAGACCTGGGCTTGGCATATTGGTAGTGATTGAAGGTGAACATAAAAGAAATACAATAGGAACAGCTTACTGAAAAGAAATAGTTCTTAAGGTTGTTGAGTGCTTAATTCCTTTTATCAAACAGAAGTTAATTGCCTACCTGCAGTGAAAAATGGCCTGGAAAATAGAAAGAGTGAAAACTAGCAAAAACTTTTTCCAAAGGTGGCATTTTTCTTGCTCAGCTTTTAGGGGCTGCAACAATGTTTGTGGTGCAAACACTTCTTAAACAAGAGGGGAAAAAAAAAATCTGTGCTGGAGTATTTACAAGATTCCCAGAACTTGGACGTATCACTCCAAGTCTAAGTGTTACAGCTCTTTTCCTCATGTAAGGAATGCCAACGTGGAGATAAATCTTCCTCTCCTGTTCAGGTTCGGCTCTGAAGTCATTTTACAAACTGGTAACTGGGAGAAAAGAATGCAGCCAGACCAAGGAGCCTGGAGCCTGCTGTCGAATGCTTTGTGTGTCCATACCTGGTAGCAAAACTGACTCCTGAAGTTCTGTAGGACTTCCCTCTTTAAAACAGGGAGTTAGGAATATTAGGAGGCAAAAGAAAGCTTGAGATTTTCCGTATGCTTTTTCTTAATTGGAAATGGTGATTCAAACAGCCAAGGGAGACCATTTATCTGTTCAGTTATGGTACAGGTGTTGCCTCTTCTTGTGCCAAATACCTTTGAGGATGGGAAGATAACAAGATGGTCCTTCTTGAAACCTGAGAAGAATTTTGGTGGATAAAAAGAAATTCTTGTAGATTTTGAGTCTGCTGAGCCTGTGCTGCCATTTGCACCTAGCAGAAGAGAGCAGGAATAATAATAGAGTTCAGGAAAAAAGCCTTTAATCAACGAGTATGTATTGTTTAAGGATGCCTTTTCTTTTGTTTCTGACTGGCCAGCTTGATATTTTCTGTCTCCTGGAGAAGGCTGCTGTGTGTGGTTTTGCCCTTCCAGCAGCTGTGGTAACCCTTAACGATAGAGTGCTGTGTGTTGTAGGTCTGAGATAAGTGTTAAAAATCTGAATGCTTATTTCTGAAACATGATACAAATGTAATAACTTCTGAACATCAGCTATAGATTAGCAAATACTTGATGAGTCATACCTTCCTCTTGCTGCTTTTTTTCTGTAGCACGTCATAAACATTTAGGAAAGCTCATTCATCCCAGGTAGGCGTGAAATCCATCTTTGATGCATAGGATTGTGACTCAGGGAGTGGAAACAAAAAGGCCACTTGTTGTAATGCCTGCTGCTGTGCTCTTGCCAGCTGCCTTGAGCAGAGGGGGAAATCTCCTCTGCTGTAGTTTGTTTGGAAGATGCTTTGAAGATTGTGGATCTCTTCCATATAGCATACACCAATTAACTGTGATTAGGAGTGTTACAGGTAATAGCTCTGCTATGAGGATGAAAAGAAGATGAGAAAGATGAATAGCACAGGATATGAAGGTATTGGCTGGATATGTGAGGGAAGGCGATGGGGCATTGGGAGTCTTGTTCCAAGGGGAACGAGGCAGCAGGGAAGCGTGAGGCAGTCTGGCCTGGCAGGAGCTTTGTCTGGAGGGTTTCTAGGGCAGGCGTCAGCACCTGGCTGGGAGCTGATATCAAGGTGAGTTTCTACTTAATCTTGTTTTGTCTTCAGTCCCTCTCTTCGTTGTATATGTGCCTTTGGCCCTTCTTATAGAGTACTTGCGCCTACATCTCTAGAAGACTCTTCAGTCTATACAAAAGTATAGCACAAAGGAGAACTCGGAGCCCTCAGGCTCTGTCTCTTGCCCGTTCTTTCTTGCTTGAAATTAAGTATGTCAGATATATCCTTAACCATGAGAATTTGCCTTATAATTTCACATCCATCTTCCATACCCCAGGATCCAGCAGTTCTACCAGGCTTCCCATCCCTTGCTTCCCATACTCGCTCTTTCATCCTGGAGGGGTTTTGGTCTGTTGGTAAAGTTAACTTGCTGCCGTAACTACCTACATGTGCTTCACCTTCTCCCTTTCCTACCTTGGAAGTGACTGTTCTAGATTTGTTTTACGTTACAGCGCATCTGCTTCTCTTTCCAAAGCTTTTGCTAAGTGCTTGTCCACCTTGTCCAGCAGAGCACTGCTTCATGATCATTTTTCTCATAAGCCTGTTAAAATGGTCTTGTTAGTGGACTCTGCTGTAAGTTGAGAGGCTGACAGTGAATTGATGTCATGTTTTTAGGGTTGTCTCCATGGCACGCAAGGACCTCTGCAGTGTTTCCAGTGGATGGTACAAGGATGGATTATAACCAGCCTCTTGCATCCTGGCAGCATAGCTGATGGGAGCGCTCTTGGCTCTTGCCTGTGGGTGTTTGAGCAGTGTTGATGTTCCTGTAATTTGCACTGGGTGGACAAACAGGCTGCTTATTGCTCCTGTGATTGCCCAGGAAATGTTCTGTTAACTCCACCCTTTTTTCTAACATGTAGTACTTCCCTCTGATCCAGTGTGGAGCTAAGCTGGAGAGAGGAGTACAGAACTGGGTGAGTCATTTCAGAAAACTTTTACAGCAGGTGTCTCACTGAATCTGCTTAACTTGCTTTCTTTTCTCTTGTGGGTCTTTTCCTGCCCCATCTTTTCAGTTTCTTGGGATTGTTCCTTGATGAGATGCTCTTATTAGAAGCAGCCTTGTTAGCTTGTTCTTTTCCCCATATGTCTCTGTCTTCTAATTCTTTCCCTTGAGATCTTCAGCTTGTGGGCGGAGGGCATAAATTGGCAGGTAAAGATGGTCTTGAGATGCTTTCTGCTGGAACACTTCCTATGGCAGCATTACGTAAAATCCACTTCGCTCATAGCAAATGAAGGGGAAGGTTCAGCAGAGAAGTACTTGGGAAGGAAGGAGACACGCAAGGCTGCTTTTTGCCTGTTGGCCTTTCTACATCAGAATGATTTGGCCATTGGAAAAAGTATTCCTCCTTCCTTCCTATTTCTTTTACCTTCAAAGGGAAGACGAGATCCATGATAGGAATTGTTTTTTTTTAAATTATCATTATTAATAACCAACAAACAAACCCTTTTGTCTGACATCTTTTGTAAGGACTGCTGCTGTCTCCTGGTGTGCTTTTGTCTCCCTCCATGTTTCTTGTTATCAGTCTTGTCTAATAGAGTTCTTTGGGATATGAGTGGTCATGTTTGCTGTTTGTGTAGTGCTGTTTGTACAAGATGCTGATTGATGTTGACTGCTCCTGTGTGCTCTGGCAGTACAAACAAATAATTATGTAGCTGATATTTGGTAGGTAGAGACTTCATGTATATATGAGTGAATGTGCACAAAACCTGTTACATGATAATGTAAAGGGGAAAGGATAAAATGCATAAAAAGCTTAAGTTTGTGACTGATAAATAAGCTGTTCTCAGGTAGGGGAACAGCAATCCCACTCACAGTGGATAAAATAGTGTGCTCAAGGGAATGTAGCAAAACTGAAGCCTCTGTGTATGGGTTAGTCTGTCAGAATTGTAGAAGCAAGTCATTCATCAGCTGGCTTCATTAATACTTTCAAATGTAATTGTAACTTCTAATTCAGATCCAAAAAACCTTTACTCACTTAAACAACTAATTTAATTCAAATATGTATAGTAGAGTAAATAAATACTTTTGATCATCAGTTTTTTGCTGACTCTGAAAGAAACCTGTAATAAGAGAGGTCTCCAGTAAGTCCATTTTGACTTGGGCCACTCTTCATCTCCTCCATTATGGGTAGAAATGTTGTATGGTTTCTTTTTACAGTGTAAATATTTAAGGGAAACATAACTTCTTGGTGGAAACTGTCTAATTAAAAGTATTAGGAGCTGTGTTTATTTATAACATCTATGAATAATTATTACTCAATGTCTGGGTGTTATTTTCTTGGGAAGTCCCTCATTATAAACTCTGCATCATCAAGGGTGAACTGTACTGTTACTTAACTAGTTTCAGTTCGCATCCTGGCAGAGACGTAAGGAAGAACTGCAGAGGCAAATTCACAATGAGAATAAGAAACCAGATCTTCCAGCATCCCAGATACTTTCGTAATTATTTTTCCTTGTTGCCTGGAGCTTGAGCACAGCCAGCACTTAGCTGCTTGTGCAGTGAAGGTTGTTCTGGGTGGTGCTGGGAGGGAAGCATTTGGGGAGGTGTGTGCCTGTATTCATGTGTTGTGAGAGTGTGTGTGTGTGTTCGCCTCCCTCCACCACCTTACTGCCAGTGCTGCTGGGCATCTCTGAGCCTGCCATGTACCTTCTACCAGACTACATACCCTCGGTGCAGCTCAGCTTGGGTTATACATCCAAATATTTGGCCTCTCTCCATTTTCTTTAGAACAGGGACCATTGTTTGTGCCTGGACAACAGAGGCTGTGTTTTCCAGTTAAAAAAAAAAGGCCTTATAGAAGAGGCCTTTATCACCATTCCTGCTTTGCAAATGGGAAAATAGAAACAGAAAATGGAGCAACTTACCCTCAGGTGGTGTAGATGAGCAGCAACCAGGAGCAGAGCCCTTGTCCTTACCAGGTCCTGTAGTTATTTTACCTGATGTTAGTGTCACCGAGCAAAACTCTCCTGTGAGCTTTTGAAAATATGAGTTTATTAGAAAATATTGAAGCACATAAGTGCAGACAGAGCTGACTGTGTTGCAGTTACTGATAATCACGGCCTTCAGCTACTGGCAGTGATATTCTTTGAGAGATAGGCATAGCTCAATTGTTAGTGCTGGAGAGATGTAATCGACAATGAGACATAGAAGAGACTACTTCTCATCCTTCAGGTTACTGGAAAAGTAAATTCGTGTGTTGCCTGCTCATGGCCAGGGCTGGGCAGTGCTTTTCTGCACAGTCCCATGCACTGAGCATGAACTTCTTGAAACTGTCGTTAAGCTTTTGTTGCACAACGCTTGTAGCTTTGACCTTTTTGAAATAGAACAAAACCTAAACCCCTGTTCTTATTTTCTCAACTCTTCGATAGTTTAGTGGGGTGTTTTACTTCTCATTTTTGATGCCCTTCTTCTTGGACCCATAAATATGCATATCTTTTCCCATCTTGTCTTTTTCCACATACACCCCAGCAAGTATTCCTCCGTCCTTCAATGGTACTCAGTCACAGTCTCCACACTGTTTTCTGACCCTGTCTTTCCTTGTCATTACCTCACCTGCTGTTTCTTGCTTGCTGACTGTTGTCCTCACAGCTTCTTCTCTGCATCTGTTTCTTGCATATTCTGTGCCTTTCTCCTAAAGGAGAAGGCCTCTTGTACTACATCCTTTCCTTTGATGTGAAGCCTTCCACTAAATTCTCCCCTCTGTCCTTTCCTTGTACTATTGAAGACTAAATGAAATTTTTGTAGCTTCATGCCTAATAGGCAGGGTTTGATTTTTTTTTTTTTGTATTTTCGTGATATAAAGGAATCCCAGATACTTCATAGTTTTGTACAGCACAAACCCAAGGATGATCCACAGAACTACTTTTGTGAATTCATTTAATTTGGGTTGAGGAGAGTGGGCAGTTAAGTAATGCAAGAACAAAAAATGGTAGTAGTTACACGTTCAGATTGCGGGACAAGGAGAAGCTACTTTCGAGGATTTTAGGTTAACATCACAAGTGGAAACGGTAAGGATTTTGCTAACTGGCCATTTCTGAGGCCAGTCTGCAATTGGAGATCATCCACTTGTGACAGGACATGAGTTTGCTTTGCATTCAGGAGGGGGTGAGGGGTGGTTCTGACCTCTCTGCCACTTTCTTCTGTTTGACTACTCATTAATCCTGATGTCCACGACCCAAACTAGGCGTAATGTGTGCTTTGTAGCTTACATCTCACTATGACTTATTTTTGCCTGTTTGCTCAGAATTGTTTTTTCTTGTGGCTAGTGCTGAGATCAGGAGGATTTAGCATGAAGGCTCTACTGCATGATGTTGATGATGCCACAGCCTCTCTATGCCTCTGTCACGGAAGGGGAGGAATTCAGATGTGGTGACTTGATTTAGCGTGTTCCCGTCATACAATAAAGAAAAACTTGCCAACTGAATTGGAAATGATGGCTTGAGTGTGTTAGAATTTTTGTTTTCTGCTCATCAATGAATAATTATTTCCTGTCTCCCTTGCATGCTCCTCCCCAAAATGAATCAAATTTAAGCGAAGTTGGCTTTGCATCTAAGAACTCGGTTCTGTAAAATTTAGCAAAAAGGAATCAATTAATGTTTTTATGGTTAAAATGTTTGTAAGTTAAAATGATAGAAGTCTCAGTTGTTCCACAGTAGCAGCATTTTTCTTGGTATATGCAGCCCGCGGCACACGAAAAATCTCTGCGTTGCTGTTGACATGTTATTGGAACAGCAGTGCACTTTATGGTATTTTAGATTTAGAAAACCATTAAATAAGCTTTTTCTTATTGTTTGGTAGTTTTCTTTGGTCATATGAGAAAGTAGATGCGAGATCTGGTAGACCTGGAATATAACTGTGCTGACCTCAGAGGAGAGCAATGACTTTGTGCAGTGTCCTGTCTTTCTCCTTGCCCTGTTTCTATCTTGTCTGAGAAATACCAGAACAAAAAAGATATATTTCAGAGCTTGATGGTTGTCTGGGCTGTGCCAGGCACCTGAAAGCCTAATGAAGAATGTGTCTATTAAAAGGTTAGATGTCATCCCTGCCACCCCACCTCAGGTGTTTCTGTTGATCTAACGAAGTATTCTACTTAAACTCTTGAATTGCTCATATCCTGTGATCGTCATGGCTGCAAGACTTTTTATTATTGCAAGAATATAACTTTTGATGTTTCAAGCAAATGGATTTTTTTCATCAGCTACTTTTACCAAGTACTCTGCGTATGTGTCCCGCAGCCATCTGTCCTGGTTTCTTTTATATTTGGAGAAAGCAGAGGAACTGTACTGAATACTGTTAAGATTGACCAAGGGTGGTCTGGGCCATGTACTTTGAGTGTCTGAGGTCTGGCCCAGGACCTTTAAATAGTGGCTTTTCTGGAAGCCTGAGTCCAGCTCATGTTGTCTGTGGCCTATCATCCTAAACTTGGGGTGAGGGGTAGTAAAGACCAAGAAGGAAGGGGAAGGAGAGATGAGGTTAGGCAACTTTTGTCTTGAAACTTGTAGCCCGACTTAAGGAGGCAGAGAGAGAAATGTCTGTTTTTTTGAGACTCGTCACACCCTTCCGAAGTGTAAGATGGTGTCTAAGATCTGTTTGCTAAATCTGTAGATGTAGCCAGCCTACTGGTTTTGTGTGTTGATCGTGGCTTTTCCTGAAAGTTTCTAGTTGGTGGCATCTAGGCTGAGCACCGAAAGGAGTTCTGGACCTGGAAAGGCTGAAAAGTGGCCCCAACTCTTGCACGGAGTGTCTCATGAGGAGCTGAGAGAAACCATCTCCTACAGACCAAATGCTCAGACTTGCATTTGTGGACAGAGTGGACACAGAAACTGGAAATGGACGGTTTCTGCATCTCTGGCATCTTTGCAAACAAATGCAGTAGGTCATCTCCTACAGCAATTTCTGGCAGCTTCTGCCCTGGGTAGGCCTCTTCTCTCAGATCTCCCAGAGATAACATTATTTCAGCACACATGAAGCTGTTTTGGGTTTTTTTTGAGTGTGAAATGTCCCAAACTGTTAGCTGGGCTTCTTTTTCAGACGCCTTTGAATTTGGTAATTGTGGCCCTGTGATGGACTTATTTTTTTTCCTGCTAAGACTTAGAAATAAAAAAACTTTTTGTGGAGGTTTTATTTCTTTACTGGTTTTTGGTCTGTTTGAAACGGCTTTAAGTGAGCTTTGGTAACACAGTACTTCTACTTGTTATAAAATAATGAGCAGGTTTATTCTGACTTTGCTTGAGATAGTGTCAGCCTAAAATGGATGAGCCCTTCTCTGAGCGCAACAACCATGCTTTCGTTGTCCCTAAGACTAGGCTGCTGCTACTGCAAGGTGTTATTTGTCCAGGGAATAACCAGCCTTTGGGAGCATTATTTTCTGTTTTCAGCAAGAAGTTCAACTTTTGTTTCTAGGTGAAATTTAACCCCTTGTTGATAACATAGTGAACATTTGAAGTGTCTGTTGGTTGCAAGAAGGATGCTGGAGGTTAAGTATCCTCTGTGATAGTGCATCCTAAGTAGAGGTCAAGCAGCTAAGCTGAAGTCATCCATTCTTTATTTTCCAACTTTTAGGCACTATTTATTGTCTCTGCCCTAAGCCTTTCTGTCTTGTTTCTGTTTTACATTGTCGTTAATACTTGTGTTCTAGTCAACAGCAATGCAAGTGAAATCAGAGGCAAGTGCTGGGGCACTGGTGTATCCTCTCTTTGCCTCGCGTGCTCTGTACAATGTGCTTAGCTATACCCAGGGAGATGGTGAATGCTTTCTGCAGAAGTTTTGGGAAGACTTGCTGTCAAGATGTCTGTGCTGCAGCGCCCGATGGCTTGAATGACACAGCCAGATGGACCATCTGCTCAAGTGGCTCTGACCACTGGCTGGGTCATCGCATGTCTAAAGGCTTAGTCACCTTTCTAGATGAAGTTTTTGAAATAATGTTTTCTTTTAGTTTACCGAACAAGCTTCACTTCGTTAGTCTAAAATCTATGTAATATTGTTTGTTCTTAGTCCAATAGAAACAGTTACTTTTCCAAACATATTTCAAGATATTTCTCAGTCTTTGGTCTTTCTGTTGACCTGAAACTGTTTGTGAACTTGATGATGCACCAAGACTGCTCTCTGAAACAGATAATCTAATGCCCTCTGCTACTCTCTACTCTGCTACTCAGTCAGTGTGTGTGTTTCCTTTAAAATGCTGCAAGAGGCACAGATGTAGCTGGAGCACCTAGTCTGGAGTCGGGGACAAAAATAAACATGACATTATTATATTGGACTTGGACACAGTTCTAATCGGTGTTGTGCTTTGATAACTGACATCTAATATTTAAAGCAGACTTTAGAGTTTGGTAGCTAAGCCTTTCTCAGTCCAGCTTTTTTCTCGGAAGTTCCTGGTTTGGTGTTTGTATTGTTCTTTCAAGTCTGCTGTTACAGAAAGGCGTGGTTGTGCTTTTCTCTGATCACACCTAAGGAGTGGTTAGATACAATTCCCCAGCTTCCAACCACAAATGCATTTTTTTGCAGGTCAAAATTACACAGATTTGCAGTCAGCTCATGCTCTTTCGTAGCTCTAGTACTTGCTTTCGTGCACTGGAACTCCTTAATTTAGTAATATTGAAGCCTGAGAGTTAGAATTTTGCTGTAAACTTGCTACAATTCATTTTGTCTGCATTATGCCTGTTCAGACTGTTACATGACCATTCCCTGTCTTCTGCTTGGGTTTTAGGGAGACATTGGCTTCTTGCCAGCAGAATTTGACTGTGGGGTTGCTCTGGGTTCATGTCACTGCTATTGATGCCACTGCTATACCAACAGCTGTATTTATATTTGCAGTAGCACCAGCTACAGGCTTTTCTATTTTAAGTATCCCTGGCACGCCGTAGCCTTTCCAGAACATGATTTGCACTCTTAATGGGAGTGGAAGGTGCATCCAAAAGAAAGCAGCAAGCTTGCAGAAGTTTGGATGTACATCAAGTTTCTTTGAGGCATACCTTAGGAGAAATGATGACTGGTTATTAATTATGACTGCTGAAAGATTTCTGTCACTTATAAAAAACTAACAAGGAGAGATTCTGACTGATTCTGCATGATTTTCTCCAATACATGTACATTACTGTTTTCAGTCCTGAATAACTGTTAACTCAAAGCCTTAAATGCAATGTGTCAGTAACGTGGAGCTGTCACTGACAGCGGAGTTCGGTAAAATTGTGCTCTGCCATGCTTCTCCCACCTATAATCTTTTTCTAAATCTTGGGGACCAGAGTAGCAGAACAGCAGTAGGCTAAAAAACCTCTGTGCTTGTGTGTGTGTTTGTTGGATTTGAGCAGGGAAAATTCTGCAGGCTGACTCACCAAAATGCTGTGTTGAGGGAAGGAAGAGGGTTCAGTTGCTCACCGTGCCCTTACGGTCAGATTTGATCCATTAGTATTTTAGGAAGGCAGATAGGGAAGTTTGGTGTCTCTGCATGGCATTCTGTACTGGGTGTGCTTGATGAGGAGAGGAGAACATATGTAAGGATTCAATGTTTTTTTTGGTTGACTCAGCTAACTGAATTTTAGCAATTGTCAAAATTATTAAAAGCTTACACGAAATCTCTGTTTAATTCTATTAAAAGGGTTTGGCTGGGAGGAACATTCAGCCTCTAAATGTCTGAAAACTACAGTAGTTCAACAAACATACTTTTATGGATTAATGAAGAATATCCTAAAAAAGACCCTGTGAGCAAGTGACTTGTATGGGGCCTGTGTAGCAATACATGCAGAGAGCAGTTATTAAAGAGTTGCGAGAGTCTTGTTGCAGATATAAATGTTCTTGTGTATCTTTCCAAGGGTGCTTGAGCAACATCATTCTTGATAACATGTGCCATGGCTGAAACCTTTCGAACTTGTATTTTTCCCATGCTTTTAAGCGTGTGATCAGTAATTTAAAGACAAAGACTAAACTTCAGTGTTTGTGGACCAATAATAATTTGGGTTGGAAGGAATCTTTGAAGGTCATCTGGTCCAACCCCATGACTCAGTGTCCAAGTTGGAAGTTGGACAAGGCTCTCAGCAGCCTTGTCTAGTCAAGCTTTGCTTATCTCTCATGGATTACTCGTGAAAATGTCAAACAGTGTTGATGCCAGTGCTGACCCCCAAGGACTGCTGCTCTTCACCACCCTGCACACAGAGGCTGGCCTGCTGAGCGCTGCCTGTACCGCTGGGCAGTCCATCCAGATTTCCTCATGCCTTGTCAGGTGCACAGCGATTGCTGCTCTCCGCTGTTGTCCACTGAGCCACCCATCTCACCAAAGAAGGCAGTCAGTTGTTGAGGCACTGTTTACCTGACATGGGCACTGCCCCCATCTCCTCTCCCCAATCCCAGTGTAGATTACACAGGTGTCTGACCCATTTGCTTTGCCCTCTGGCTCACAGTCCCAGACCTAAACGATCTTTTCTGTGAGCAACCAGTCAGGATCCAAGGCAGAATGGAGGACCATTGATCTCTAATGTATTTTCTTTTTGTTAGAGGGCTCAGCAATGCTTATGTTTGCAGAATGACGTTAAAGACCAGGGCTTTGGGGTTGCTGGCTTTCCTTCCAGCTACCAGTGCCCAGCACTTCCTGATGTGTGTCACTGCATGGACGTTCCAGGTTTCAGAGCAGTCTCAGCTGAACTGATGGGTACATTGAGGGTGGGAAGAGTTTGTTTCCTATTGAAGAAATTAATTGCTGCTAACTTTCCACATTCTTCTTTTTCAGTTTTGCCACTGAATATTTTCCAGGACCTGTTTTTTTCCGGTAACAGTTTTGGCTGGAAAAACTGTAGGTTGCTTTTCAGTGCCATTCAGTCAGGAGCAAAACTAGATTGCATTTTCAGCACTTGTGGATGGTTAAGTTTTCAGTAACAGAGTGGGCTTTTTTATTTAAGTACTAACAAAATATGTGTCTGTACAAAAGCTGTGTTTGAGTGCACAGAGATTAAACCCGCTATAAATAGCATCTTCTGTGATCCTGCTGGAATTTTCTTTAAGCTTGGAAACACTGAAGTGTGTGTTTTGTCAGCTTTGAATCATGAACCCTGAAGACGAGCTAATGAGTTCTTATTTCTCACCCCTAATCTTCAACTTGAGTGCTTTTTGTATGAACAGCAGATCGGTCTGAAACTGTAGATCAGGTTTCATTTGCCTTATTTAAGTTTACTTGCTTTGTTCATTGTAACATTTTTTTTTTCTGCTTCAGTTGATGTGTTTATGAAAATAAACTTTCATCCTGTATTATCAAACTCATGCAAGCCGTGTAATTGTTGCACTGGGTGACAGTTCACAAAATCTGCTTTATTTTCTTTTGTACTCTTGAACGTCTTGTAACTCCTGCCCTCATGAAGTGCATGGCTTTCTCTGTTATTCCATCTAGATTTCCTGGCAAGTTAATGAAGAAGTGTAGCTGGGAGTAAATGATCATCTCTTTGTACAAAGCATATTCTCTGCTTCCTGTCCTGGTCGATCTGTCCTCATCTGCTTTTAGGGTTGAGATCTGGTTCTGATCTTTAAAAGTGTTCCCAGAATGAGCTGTACCTCAACTGGTGAGGGTGCAGTTAACATAACTGTCAGTTATATTTTGCCAACAAAACAGTAAAAAAAAAAAAAAAAAAAGATTGAAACTCCCTAGTTTAGTTGAAATTGAAATGTTTTATAGGAATAGATTAACTTTGACATTTTTGGTAGAAAGCAATCAGAATGCCTTGCATGTCCTTTTCTGATGTGGAATTTATTTTCGCATATATTAGTATTTAATAGTAATAAATGTTTAGTTAATTGGTTGAATCTTTGCTTAAAGAATCTTTTAGTTAAATTTGTATTTTGTTTGTTTAGAGAACAGAATTGTAAAAAAATAAATTCCAATGCTTGACTAACTCTTGTTTGGCATGAAGTCGTAGAGCACTTAAAATTCCTCATACAACAGCTTTAAATACTTGCTAATCTTGCCTAAAGATTGGCTGAGAATATCAGCTTGGTTCTCCTGTTGCTTATTTTCAGTAGCATGGACCGCAAATGCTTGGAGAAAATGTACTAGGGGAGTTCACTGTAGAATGTGGGTAAAGGGGGATGGAAACCCTTGACTAGAGGTCAACGTGTTGACATTTAGGTTGTTGGCTATTGATCTGTATCACCAGTCTGACAGATATATAGCTTTTGTAGAATGAGTTAATAATTTCTTGATGTAATGCAAAATCAACAACCAGTCGACCTGAGCCCCAGAGCACGACCCCTGTGGAAGGAGATGGTGTACAATGCTGTTCCCAGTGCTGCTGCTGGGCTTCACGGAGCCTTCCTCAATGAGTGACTCTTTTGGACAAAGACTGACCAATAGCTGTGCCTTCCTCTTTCCTTTGTGTTGTGTTGAGTTTTGATGAATGTGTTAGTACTCATCTTGGTGGCTGTTCCCTTTTTTTAGAAACAAATGTTACCCGCAGCAACTCAATATCTGCGGTGAGTAATGGAGAAATCATTGCTCGTTAATGATTCACTTACAGGTTCCTGTATTGCTGTTGCTCAGTCCCTTGTGTTGCTGTTATCTACAGAAGCATTGCTCAGACCAGCACTTAGACCTGATTTTCTTAGTTTCAGTAGGGTTACTGTAATGACAGGATGGTGGCTGTCTGCCTTCGCTTGATGGTCATCTAGTCCAAAGTACATCCCTCCAGAGCTGGACCTAGTGATGCTCTAGGCAGGCATGTGGAAATTCTGTCCTTTTGATCTGTGCAATTAAAATAATGTTGATGCTACCTCAAGACCACTTCGAACAGTTATATTTGTTGGTGTGCAAAAGCTATGCTTGGCTATTTGCTTGAAGACTAACTCATGATTTAGTCATCCCCCTGTATGTACCTCTTGTATGCTACAAATATTAAAGAGTGAACATTGTTTTTCCATTTTGAGACCTGATTTCAGATAATATTCCCATCGCAGCCTCTCCAAAGTGTTTACTTTCTACCTGTCTGCTTGCTGATCTGCTTTCTTGTGAAGTATGTGTGCTCTGCCACTGCAGTTACAGGAATGGTGCATGTTGTAAATGAGCATAAGCAAACTTTGACTCTTAAGTAACTCATTTGCAGAAACCGAGTCCTGAAAGGGATGCCTGGGGTCACTGAGTCCAGTGCTTTGTCTTCGTTGTGCCTGTCATATCCTCTCTAGGCTGATTGAGTTACGCAGACAAAGCTTGCCTAATAATTCAGCTTCCTATTTTGTAACAGTCATTATTGTAATCTGTTTCATGGTGCCATTGTTCAAATAAACTAAAAGAAAAAAAGGGCTCACATAAGAACAAGAGGATGCTTTCGCTGCTTTTGGCTTGGTTACTTCCTGTAAAAAAAACCCAACAAAACAACAGAAAAAAAATCCACTTGCCATGCAGTGCTCAGGATTGTTCAGCAACACCCAACCCGATAATAGAAATTAGTAAGTTAAAACCCACGGGAAGCTTCAGGGTGTTAACAATATGAAAATGCTGTGGCTTGACTTTGAACCATTCCATGTCTTTTTTTTTTCTTGATGTCTACTCGCCTTCCAGCATGGGTGGCCGAAGCCCACTGGCTCACAGTCGTTTCCCAGGAACACTGTGCAGCCTAATGGAGGCCCTGAGTTTGGAAGTGCTACAGTTAAACCCAAGGTCAACGGGAAAACCTGCACATCATATGGGAACAGATGTAAGCACAGGTTCTGCTCGGCCACTGGCACCAACAGTGGCTGTGGAAGGCGTAAGATATAGCAGATCCGGGGCCAAAGTGGTTGTGTATCATAGAATCATAAAATGGTTTAGGTTGGAAGAGACCTTAAAGATCATCCAGTTCCAACCCCCTGCCATGGGCAGGGATGCTTCCCTCTATACCAGGCTGCTCAAGGCCCCATCCAGCCTGGCTGTGTAGTGTAACTCTGTTAGGCAGAAGCATGGCAGGCTTTCTGATAACTGGCTTGTGGATCAGCACTTTGAATTCTTTTGCATTTAGGAGTTCCTGCAGCTGATTAGATTCTAGAGAGAAAAATCTGAATTTTTCAACAGAGGTATTTTAATGGTGGTGTTTTTTCTTTTTTTTCTTACTGTTGGTGAAGCAGGTCAGGGTTTGTGTAAGGGAAGGCTTTCATGTCGTCATTCTCCCACTGTCATTTCACAGCAATGGCTTCTTGCCCTCTCCATTTTCTTCCTTTCATGTTGCCCTTCTCCACTTTCTCTTCCCTGGACACTGCCCTTTCCCTCCTATCCCACCTGTTTGCTCCTAGGGCAGAGTTGGAGGTGACTCGGGTCAGCGTACTGGTGGGGAGCTGGGAGCTCAGCTTGGCAAAGCACCTTTGCCTTTCTGAATTCATAAGCTCCAGGATGTCACATATCAGAGAGCTCAGATCTGCATTTGTGCAAAAACTGGGAATGTCTCTTCAGACTCTGTTTTTAGTTGAATTTTTAGTTCAACTGAAGGAGCACAAAACCTGATTATTTTTATTCTTTTGCAAGGGGTACTCCTTCAAGGCTGAGTGTTGAAATGCGTAAATTGTTTGAGAGGCCTGAGCTTGTATGGGAAACGGCACTAGATCAATGAAAGAAAACATTCAACAATGTGCACTTTATACAAGCATTTAAACTTTTTTTTTGGTTTTGTTTAGTAATAAAAGGAACAAAGCTATTATTAGTGACCATGGGCTTGGGAGTTTGCTAAAGCAGCAATAGTTACTCATCTGTTTTCATTTGCAGAAGTATTCTAACAAAGGCAGCCACAAATGCAGCAGTGGGGTTAGGAGGTGGATAGTAGGAGTGGAAGTGCAGTTTCTGGAAGCCAGTGCTTAGTAAGACCTTTCTGTCTAGTCTTGGTTTTGTGGCCATCAGGATTGCAGTTCCCAGTGAGCTCTTGCCTTACTGGATTGAAACACAAAAGCATGAATTCCCTGGGTAAGTTCTCTGTCCTTTTTCTTCTCTAAGCTGCAGCAGAGTTGTACAGAGCAATTGTCACTCCTGGTGCCAGCACGGCGTTGTGTTTGCGTGTCAGCTTCTGCAGCTGCTTTGCAGGAGTCAGGGAACAGGCAGTGTTCTGGGTTGTTTTGTGTTGTTTTTTTTTCCTACCCTCCTCTCCTCATGGCTCAGGTAGGAATAAAATGGAGGAATTATCTGACTTTGCAACAATGTAAAACCCAAACCCACACAGGGTGGTAAATATTTTCTTGCTCCTTTCTTTTTTCTTCTATGGAACAACCAACAAGCATGCACAAGACCTTTGCATGTTCTCCAATGTTCAGCCAGCCGGTTCACGGTTCACTCTGTTGCAAGTGCCACGGACTGCAGAACTGATGCTGTGCGTGATGGGATCGACTCTGCCTTGTGATTGCAGTTTCCTCAGAAGTGGCAGGCAGGTTTTCTGTTGAAAATGTTATAGTCAAATACTGCCTGTGCCAAGAGAGCATTAGTCCATGGGAAGTAAGAGTGAAATACTGTTATTGATTTCCATGGGTTTGGGACCATGTCCCTGTTAAATTTGGTTACAATGCACTGAATGTGTAGTTGAGTTCAATGCTGTAATTAAATGCTCAGTGAAAGTTGCTGTCTGTAATAGTCTCGTTCAAGTCAACCTGGTTTTCTTCCCAGTCCTGCAGCAGTTAAGGATCTGGACTTCCAATCTGAGTTTAAATCCTGAGGTTACTAGGCCAAATACCATGAGAAATATCTTGAATAAGTAACATAGACTTTATGAAGTCACTTTCAGAAACGGCTGTTCGCTGAGATGTCTGTGTATGGCTTAAAACCCTGGAAATGCAGAAGAGCTATAGGGAAAGCAAGGATGAAGAAGGAGAAATCGTATTTAAGATCTGTTGGGGTAGATGAACCATGGTGTAGAAAGTTGCAAGTATTTTTCTGGTGTCTGAAATGATACTGTCTGTGGTTTATAGTAACAGATAAGCAAGAGAGGAATAATTGGGCTGCTTTATCGAACTGCTTACAGAAACTTGAAATTTACCATGATAGTTGAATGAAAGGTTTTATCTGTACTGACGGGTGTTAATGGTTAGAAACTGCTGTTTAAGAGCATACATTAAGTAATTTGTATTTTACTCTTATTAAAATTGTAAATGTATCTTTTTCCTAGATTTTATACAAACTTGTTTTTTTTCCTAAAAACATACATTTTCTCTTCACTATGTGAAATAATATTTTGCTTTCAGATGCCACGCTTTTGGAAGTAGACTGGTAGAAAGGAAAGATGTTGTACTTGGGAGATTTAGCAGGGCTTTTTTTTTATTTTTAGGAGTGCACTCTTAACTGTAATCTTCTAGCGTGTTTGTGGTAATAAAGGTTTTGCAAGCACAATAAAATATGTAGACATAAAAGTTTGAAATGACCTTGCACTGAAGGGAACAAAGAAACCTTCACACCCTTGAAACAGGATTCTGCACATAACTTCAGTTTGCTTGGTTTTTCTCCATGGCAAACAAATTTTTGAAGTTTATTTTGGCAGTAATTCCTACCAACATTACATTAAATAGGAATGGAAGGATGTTTCCAAGCAGCATATTTTTTAATTGCTTAGTAGAAATGCAGTTTTAAATCTGTTTTCTGTAGGTACTTGGTTTTGTTTGGTGTTTATTTGATTTCCTTGTCTTCTTCCCATAGACATGTAGGTTCCCAACCCATTAGAAATAGTTGTATTCCACTGAAATGAGGAAAATATTTGGATTAACCATTCTGGCTAGAAGTTCACTGCTTAAATATTTATGCATGTGGAATGTTAACCAATACAAAAATGCACTCAGGATGGGTTCTACCTTGTATTTGCATATTTGTTTTTTTTTTAGTTCCAAAGATGTTTGTTGCATTTAATCCCAAGTGAAAAACTATAAAGATGGACTTTGCTGTAGAAAATTTAGCAGTTTTCTGCTGATTTCCATTTTTGTTTTGCTGCTCTAGTTATGATAGAAAACATTATTAGAGAAAAGCTCTTGTGTATTGCTTCTTGGAGGGTAATGCTTGGACAGCTGATAAAATGATGCTGCTGTTGAATAATGCAGTGAGAAAATGATAAATCCGCTAGAAACAGGGGTTTTAAGCTGCTGCAGATAAATCTAGAACATACTGGCTGATTTCTAACAAGCCTGACTTCTTCAGGTTCTCTGGAGTGTGGTCTCCACGTACCTGTCACCCCACAGAAGGGAAATTGCAAAATACACCTTTTTGTTCGAGGTGGGAGAGTATGAGCACAGGGGAGTTCTGTTTCCTAGCAGTAATACATTATTTGAATGTGAGCATGGGGAGGGCTTCTCACCCTCTCAAGCTATGATCCTCTGCCTTCTCTGGAATCACAGTAGCTTTTTATTACCTTTTGTATGGCAGTATATTGAGGTTTTCCTTAAATAAGGAAAGATACAATTTACCTGAAGTAACAACTGTAAGGCTGTTTCATTGCTTGTAAGCCTGCTAGTATCAGTCTTGGGTAAGCTTCCCTTGCTGGCACTTGCTGGAAATCCTGTTCTGGGCCATAAAGTATCCAGGACCTGGACCTGTTTAAAAACCAAACCCTTTTGGCCTGGGAACAGCATTATTCTGGCTGACTTTGCAGTCCATAGTTTATGTTGTGCTGGTTCTGCAGAGGCCTGTGCTGGGGTGGGTGGTAAAATTTGATTTTTCTGCCTAGGGCTTTTTTACTTTTGTTTCATGGAGTTTTTTAATCCCAGACTGGAAAGACTTAATGTGCTGGCTTTTTAGTAGTGCTAAACACTTGTTAGACTTTTTAAAAAACTCACCCATAATCATTTCAATGTTAAAGACTTCGTTTTCAAACACTTGTATATGGTGTTAATCATTAGAACATTTTATCTAGTGTATTTGGGCTGCCTTTTTTTTTCCCCCGCTTATCGTTTTTGTGCATTTTGTAGATCATCTCTGCTTTCCCCAAATTATTTTTAAAAACAATTTTGGCTACATGAGCTAATGTGTCTTTAGAAAGTGCTTGCTCAACCAGACAAGAGGGTGTTTTTCAGGTTGCATACTTCGGTTTTGTGTACTTCTTAATTATTAGTTTTTTCAGAATAAATTAGACTGTATTAAAATAGCACTGGAGGGTGGAGTTCTTTGTTCCCAGGCTGGAAATAACATGGCCAGTGAAGGTATTTTCATTCTTTTCCACGTTTAAGCTTCAGTGGAAATTCTGGATGGCAAGTCCAAGATGTTGAGCAGTAAGGGGATGCCAAGGGTATGGCTTTTTATGCTGGGCTGTTATAGTGGGCTGAAAGGGTTTTTCTTTGCCAAATTGCTGAAGTAGGTGATGCAAGAGCCTGGCAGGTTCACCTTTGGTTGTCTTGAGTTGCTTGTCAGTGCTAGGTAGGTTAATGAAAGATTGATGACTGCATAGGATGGATAATACTGTTAGAGATGTGGTTTCAACTCCTGTCTGTACTGCCCAGGTGTGCGCCCCCACATAAGTCCCCTAAGAAGCTCTGCTCAAAACCCTCGTGTTGGAAGTCCTTACAGGTGATAGCATCTTTGTAAGATGATGTGTGGCTCTTGGACCCTTCAGCTGCTATCTTGACTTTGAAAGGAGTTCCTCTTTAAGTCTGCTCTGGATTAAATCTCTTCCTCTGCTTGCCTTCTGTCTCCTTTAAGTGGTCTCATTTTGTAGTAGGTATTTCTTGGTTTTATGCTTGTGTTGGGGGACACCCAATCTTTGGGTTATTGGTTTCTAATTGGGATAAGAAGGGCAGGTGATTTTCTATAGATGAGCCCATATAGTGTGGTGGTTTAAAGCACGAGAACTCCAGGTTTCCAGAATGGCAGAAAGCAGTGGGCAAATGAAGGTGTGGTGCTAGGACTCATGGAGGGAAATTGGCTTAGTTCTCCTTGCAAGGCAAACTCCCTGGAAGGGATTCAGGGTTTTCTTCCTCTGCTGTCAGAGTCTGCTCTAATTTATAGACATGTTATAGACATGCTATAGCATGTTATAGACATCTTGATCTGCAAAAAATACTCTAAGTTGGCTGACCAGTTTTGGCTGTCCAATCTGGACTGCTGGAGGTACCCCCAGGCTGGTCAGGAAGCCATTGCCTGGCAGGAGAGGCCTTCTAGGACAGGTATGATAGGTGTACTTTTTATTAGTTTTCCTACTTCTATTTTGTTCCTCAACTGGATAAAGAAGCAAATAATTTTTGCTCAAAACTGATGACCTACTTGTACTTTCGATTTAGGGAAAACTTCTTGATGCTGACTCTGCGGGCCAGTTAAACTGAAGAGTGTGGTGTGCTCAACAGAAGGAATAGGGACTGAGGCTGATCGTTCCGATGTGAATGAATAACAGCTTCTCCTTTTCATCACCTGCTCCCACAGTTTTCTAACTCTAGCTTTCTTTTGAGCTATTATGTCAGTTATTTGTACTGCTTGATGAGAATTTTTGACTATTTAAAAGATAAGGACTTGGAGGGACTTCTGCATAACAAAAATGACTTTTATTTGGAGCCTATTCTGAGACCTTTTCATAATGTTATTGCTTTAAGTTAGTGTTATTCATTGACATATTCCATTTGAACATGTGACTGCCCCAAATTAAGGAAGCACTGAACCCCTATGGTCACTGCATGGTTCAGCGCAGAAATCTGGAGTAGTGTAGTAGCCAGACACCAAAGGTGGGGTCAGCTACACTGTAGTCACTTACTTGCTAAATGATGACATAGGCATTCAGGTTATTTCTAAATTAGTTAGAAAGGAGGGGTCACGTCTTTGAGTTATTATTTACTACTTCAGTGCAGCACTTCTGAACTCTGGCTCACTCAGCTGGGCTAATGTGAGAGAGGATATGGATGTCGTCGGAGGTGGGGGTGAGGCAAGAGAGGACTTCCTAGAAAATGCAGCATGGTAACTGCTGACACTCCCTTTATAGCTGACCCAGTGTGCCAGATGATGAGTGTTTGGTCAGAGTCTGGATAGGCTGGTGGCTCTAGAAGAGCATCTTCATTTTGATGGGACCTGCTGAGAAGCGTGTTCAAGCTTGCCTTCCGGAAGGATTGCATTTGGCTGTGCTGATCTATGTGAAGGCAACAGTGCCCGTTGTGTGCAAAACTGTATTCCTGTGCTACTTCAAGTCTGTGTGCTTTGCCAGAGTTTGCTTTGTCCTACATCTGTCCTGATGGAGCTTTTGGCTAGAGGGCATCCTCTGTGGTCCTTAATTTGTTACTGGCTCCTCCATTCCACAGTGACCTGCTTTGATTAGGCAACGAGTCTATATCTGAAAAGGAGCAAGTTGTTCCTTTGCCAGTCCTCCAGTTGGAAACGGTTTCAGGACTGGACTTCTCAGAATGAGGCCAATTTAATCTTGTTCATAGCTGGTTCATATTGCTTGGTGAAATGCCAGGGTTGTTCTCTCCTGGGTGGTTATTTCTGTGTTGTATTTACAGACAGCAACACTCATCCACGTCAGCCCCCATTTTGTGAGATTAAAATGCCAAACTTTTCTTCAGCTTCCCACTATAAAGTGGGATCTCTTTTCTCTCATCAATTCAATTTCAGCTCCTTGTCGTGGAGCAGAGGTGCCCAGGCAGTAGCCCTTGCCCACAAGGTCTTGCACAGATGTCTTATACTATTGACAGGAGTGCTTCTTTATGCTCTCTGGTCTTACCTTGTCTAATACAGCCTGGGGCTGCTACTTTTCACACTTGGGTTGCAGTGCTGGCCACTTGTGGCATGAGGAATGACTCAGTCCCCTGGGCTCTTCTCTGTCCCAGTGAGTTTAAATCCATCGTAGGAATACCGATGATGGACTGTATCCTGTTATGCTTTGAAAGATCCTAATGGACTTGAGGCAGCTCACCAGAAGCATGAGCTGTTTCTCATGAACTGTGTTGTGCAACAATACAGACCAAATCCAGCCGATACAAGTCAAGGGGAATTTTACACTAATCAATGAGTTGTTTCTCAAGAAGTGTCAAATGGATCTAAGTCTGGAGCCTTAGCAGAGGCATTAGGTGGAGATGTCTTATGTTACTAGAGAGGAGACTGAAACTAAGTGGGAATATAAAGAGGGATCCAGGAAGGCAGTGAGCAGTTCAGGTATGTAATTTGGTAATAAGCTTCAATACTGTTCTTTTTCGAAGGGGTGAAAAAGCAATGTAATTTTAATGTGGTGGGAACTCGAGGCAGTGCCTCCTGGCCATAGTAAAGGCTGATGGAAGTTGCAGTATGGCTTGGGATTTGGAGTTGTTTTGATCCAAGATTTTTTGAAAATGACAAAACAATACTGGAATGAGAGATTAGTAGGGGCAGGAGGAGAGCAGGACCAGGAGGTACCAAGAGAGCCCAGGTGCTCGTGCAGTGTCCCAACATTCCTGCAGCTGCAATGCAGCATAGACCTGGGGGGAGGTCAGTGTTGCGCCCCGTGCCTTGGTCCTCCTCAGTGGTGGGTGCCAGCCCACTGGCGGGGCAGCAGGGAACCAAGTTCCATCTAGCCAGGGAAGGGAGCTGGCAAAATGGGAAATCCTGCAGGAGATAGCTTTCCCCAGTCCAGACACAGGGTTTGTGGGGTTTTTGATAACTTGTGAATAGAATTGTGAATGCTTTGACTGTGCAAGTTTAATAACTTCGGCATCCTGACAGCTGATGTTTGTTTTCTGTACCCTGGCATGTGTAGAGGTTAATACTGGCTTTAATCAGTTTTAAGGAGTATATAATGTCACTTCTAGGCAAAACCTAATATATGTCCTATTAAGATTAGGAATTGTATACCCAGGTTATAGCCCTGTGAAGAGAAGGGACACAGAAGTATAACAATATATAAGGTTAATGCTTTTAAAATATATCTTTTTGGCTCTTCCTAATTTGTACGATCTTAAACTACGGTAAGTGGTAGATAATGCAAGAATAAGAGGACGAGACTTTTTATTATTTGCTTTTAAAAACAAAACAAGAATGACAAATCATCTTGTTTGTTCTGGATGTTGCTAAAATTAGGTTTTCTATTTTTTTTTTCCCCTGAGTACTTGGAAAACCAGTTGCAGTTCCTGAATATGGCTTTACAGCAGCCTCTCGAAAAAGATGAGAAAAATATTTTCACTGTATTAGACACACATTGCAACTCGATATAGAATCACAGAATAGATTGGGCTGGAAGGGACCATCTAGTTCCAAGTCCCCTGCCGTGGGCAGGGACACCTCCCACCAGACCACGCTGCTCAAGGCCCCATCCAGCCTGGCCTTGAACACTTCCAGGGCGGGGGCATCCACAAACTCTGTGGGCAACCTGTGCCAGTGTCTCACCACCCTTCTTGTGAAGAATATCAGACAGCTGCTACATTTCTCAATTCAGCAACTAATTGTATTGCAAAACTAAGATACTATGATTTAATCTAGACTTTTTCTGTGCTTAATGAAGGAAATCTTTTTTTGGTTTTCCTTAATCCACCTTTGATGTCCCATTCTTAGGTAAAAATACACTGCTTGTCTTCAGACTTGCAGTACCTTTTCTGCAGCTCAATGCCGAAAACTGCTTGGCAGAATTTATCCCCTCCTGCAGTGGTAGCTCTTTGAAATCTTGTTTTGGGACTTTTTGTAGTGTCCAGCGTGTTGGGAGTATTGCAGATTCTCCTCATGCTTGAGGAGGATCAGGAGGAATAGAAGAAGGTAAGTGGGAAGGAAGTAAAGTTTACCTCCTAAGTGGTAGATTGAGGTGAGAGGATGGCTTCTGGCTCTAACCTTTGTCAACCAAGAAGCTAAAGAAACAGGAGGGTCATTTTGCACCCAGCAGCATATTTCCCAATTATTTATTTTGCAGAAAAGTGCAGCAGCTACCAAGTCCAGGCTGAGATACGTTACAATAGGACTTTTTAGGGACAGCAACGCTGTTGGCTGCTGGGCTCCAGCAAGTCTGGAGCTGTACATCATTTCTGGGTGACTTTGCTGCAGGTTTGTAAAACTGGTTGACTAATGTAGCACTGTATATTTGTCTGCTGTAGCCTAAAATAACAGGAGGTGTGAATTGCTGCTCCACAGTATCCATGGGGGCTCCAGCAGGTACTTTGCCAAGGTCATGAATGCTGAATAAACCAGATTAAACAAAACCCTGTTGCGAGAATTCATGATTAACTGTAGTCTTTGCAGGATTTATTGGTTATAAACTAAGTGCCTGCCTTTATTTTTTTTGTCCTAGTAACTAAGGCAGATGTGAACTTTGAGTCCAGTGAAACATTTTTTGGCTCTTGCAACTGTTTACATGATTCAGGAGTTTGCAGTAGTTCCACAACAAATATAGCTTTGAACAGAAATAGCCATTCAAGTGCTATGCTTCTGGCAGTGCAGAAGATATTAAGAGGGTCTAAGAAAAAGGCTTGTAAAGAGTTTGAGTTGGCTTTTCCTTTCAAAAATAAACCAATAGCAGTAATGTATTTTGAAAAGTAAGAAGTGATATTCTTGCAGCAAGTTACATGGACAGCATGTCATTAAACTCTGCAAAACAGACTGTGCTGAGCAACAACTGTCACTTTGCTCGGCCTCAATTAGGAAGTTTGTAAACATCACTGATGCTTTCTTACATGGAAAGCTGGAGCTTATCCCACCTTCCTGTCTGTGCTGTGAATACCCAAGGCAGCAAGACTGGTATATCTGCCCTGCAACAGCAAATCGCAGTTGCAATGTAAATATCCAAGTGGTTGGTAAAGTAACTTGTTGCTGAAAAAAAGGCTTTTTCTTTCTGAGTTCTGTCTACACAGTAGAGCAGTCTTCTTTGCCCCAATAACTCTTCCACAAGTAACAAGAAGTGTAGAATAACTATGAGAACATAAGGACTCTGAAACTGAAGTTTGTTTAAAATATGTGGATGCTGAGGAATTGGTTTTTGCAGTCTCGAGAGTTACTTGGGTAAAAAGAAAAGCTACTAAAGACGCTCCCTGATCTGATCAAGTCCTGTAATGAGCTGTGACTAGAGACTGAAGTGCGAGTTTGCATAGCATCATGTTAGAGTTATGGTAGTGATGTGTTAGAGGGTGTTTGTTCCCTTAGGTGTAGTGTTCACTGTAATGAGAGAGTCCTACATTTTGATAACGCCCACCCGTCACATACTGAGCACTGAATTCAATTTGTGGTTTTCATTATGGCTGACTGGGGTTCTTAATCATTTAAAGCAAATCTTCCATAAACACTTTCCCTTTTGCTTCTTAAGATCCTGTTTGCTCAGCATACCAGAGTGAGGATGTCATCTGCATGAGATGAGGCTTTGAGCTCCCTCCGTTGTCTTTGGAAAGCATGGAGTAGTGCTGTAACAGTGGAAGAAAGAAGCAGAAACTATTGGATGAATGGGGGTTAAGCTGCGAATTGCTGGGTTACTGTAAGCCTTGAGGAGTGGGGTGGCTTTTTGGCTGGGAGGGAATCTGAGCTTGTGAATGACTGGTACAAGCTGTGAACACAACGTGATGGAGTCTTTGGAGTCTTGTTTTCTGCAGGGCTGCTTCTGCAGAAACGTGCTATCCAACTGTGTAAGTGGTAGCTAATTTCTCAACCAAGATATGATGGAAAGGTCATGTGGAGTCAGGTCTGGGCACTATAGAGTTGCAAAGTATCAAAAAGCGCAAATCACACATCTTCCCTCTCTGCGACAGTGTTATCTTCTCTGTTTGCCCAGATAAAGAAAGGTAAATTCTGTATTATAAAATCAAGAAGTACAGAGGTTGTTGTTGGAGTGTTATCTACGCAGATTTTGATTTATCACCTCTTAGTTGTTTTAGCTATCTGGCTTTTTGTTTTGCAAATGTGCATAGGGCTCTTTAGAGTGGGAAGTACCCATAGAGGTGGTGTGTGAAAAATGATTCAAAAAGCTTTTGACAAGGTCAGGCTTTTAAGTCAAAGACAGATCCCCCTCATGCCTTTTTTTCTTTAATTTTTTTGTAATATCTTCTCTGTTTGTGATGGCTTTGCAAGTTTAAGGAAGAGCACCAAACCATACTAGGTGACGCAGTCAGTTACATTTTAAATTCCAGGAACACTTCATGGAACATTTTGGGGAGCTTGAGGTGTTTATGTGTGTAGGTGTCTTCACCTGCCTGCGCCTTTTCTGCCTGAGGGATCAGCCTGTTTGAGCAGAGTTGGAACTAGGGAAACTGTGTATACTGTCACATCAAGTCTCCATACTGTTACAGATGCATGTCTGGCTCTTGAGATGCACCTCCAGTGGTTCCTACATGGAGATTCACCTAGGTGAACCTTAAATGTGAAGGCGTTATGTCCCAGGAAACAAATCTGCCTTGCACTCACCCTTTCCCTTTTTTTGATGATAAAGATGGTGAGAAAATGGTACAGCTACAGACAATGCATATCCCCTGCTCTGATGCCATTAATGGCCTGATCACACCCATTTTAATTAATAAACAGGAGAAGTGCTTTCAACACCAACACACGTCTTCTATTTCTCCGAGGCGTGCAGTGGGGTGTCTGTCCGTGGGATGGAGATGGAGAGGGTGGTACAACCATCTGGGTGCGGGCGCTCAGACCCACCCTGGTGCCAGCGATTTATCTGTGCTTGCTGCAGACCCTCGCCTTGCTCTGCGCTGTATCCATCAGGAGTTTGTGCAATGCAGGTGAGGCAAGATGTACCGAGGTGCTGGCTCTGAACTTCTGGGCTGTTTTGGAGTTCTTTCATGAGATTTGAAAACCTTGTGTATGGCAGCTTCAAACCCTCTTCCTTTTCTCCTTGGTAGGTGCTGGATTGTACAGGTCTGCGTACTGGCAGGCACTGGGCATTGCTGCCTGTGTTGCTGCTCCATGGGGATTGGTGTTGCCAGGTCCTTATCTGGAGCCACCCCTGGAGACGCAGTCGGCCAGCAGGGCTGCTTGACTTTCACCCGAGGGTGCTCAGCAAAATCCCCTGGACGCAAGGGCTGGAGGGGAGATGGAAGCTGTTAGAGTTCAGATGTTCATGCCCTGCACCTTTGACAGCTCTGTCTGTGAGTGGTGCTTTCCCAGAGCGACGGCACTGTGAGCAGATTGTGTGACTGGTTTGTCGTGATGGAGGTTGTATTCTGTGAGTTAAAAATACTGTGCTTGTGAGCTGACCACTGTATTTTGCAGAGGCCCAGCTGACCAGCTGAGATAATGACTTTCAGAAGGAGAAGACCTGTAAAATACTCCATGTTAAAAAAAATAATTATGTTTATATATATGTATATCTCCTCCTGAAACGTCATGTCAAGCACATGTATTTGGGCTAATGGGAGGTTCAGTTTGGATATAAAAAGACTTGGTAATGGCAGTGATTATTATATAGGATTCTTATAGGATACTCTTGGTTTGCAATTATTCATCTCCCTTTTAACAGGAGATGAATAATTACTAACAGGAATGGTAGTAAAGGATTGTAAAATGTGACCTTTGCAGCTTCTAGATTGAACCTCTTTAGTTTTGCCTTGTTCCTTAATCTGGTGGTGATCAAGCTTTCCAGACTATACTGCAAGCTGTGTCCCCAAGTAAATGGGCATTCAAGCAGATCAACTTACGGCATTTTATTAAGTCAACACTCATGCAAAAGCCACCTTCAGAGCTTAATAATTATTTACTGAGCACTCTTGGGTCATGAGAGAGGTTTTCATTAAGTTCAGAAAGCATTATGTTCAGCAGCTTGTGAAGGTGTGCTTTAAAGACAGGAAGAAAAAATGGAAAACTACTGAATGGTGTGCAGCTGCTTAAAGTAAATTCTTAGCTGAGGATTAAATGAAGTGATTTTGTTTGTGTGGTTGGTTTTTGTTGGTGTTTTTCTGAAGGCGAGTATATTCACTGAATTAATTCAATTTGTAACTCAGCCCTTGGCTCCCAGGCAGTAGGTGTGCATGGTGGGTGTTGGAGAGGGTTTTCCTCTTTCCCCCAGCTGACCAGGTGCTTGCGATGCATTCGGGTATGTTGATGGGTGCCCATTGGGTGGAGGGTTGTTCTGTGGGTGCAGCTTGTGGTGTAGGGCGAGTGGTGCAGATCAGGGTGTAAAGCGTTGGAGGGACAGAAAAATATTTACCTCGATGAGGGAGCAAATTTAACAGCAGGCAGTGGGTCTCTTCAACATGTAACCTTCAAATGCAGGAACCTGCTTTCATATAGAAGCTTGAAACGTAGTCCTTTCTTTATCTTAGTGGCTGATAAAGGTCTCTGCACCGTTTATGTAATTGCTCTGTCCTTGGCAAGAAAGGACGTAGGAGGGTGCCAGCTGTTGGTTTTTTAACATTGATACTTTAAGCAGCACCACCCGGTTGGTATGGTGAGTGGAGCACCACTGTAACCCACAATCATTCATTAAGTTTTAGGAATGAAGTACAAAGTGCCCTGGGGAAAATGCCCTCGTAGTTTTCTTGTACTTAGAATCCCTTGCCTTGGCTGAAGACAGGGGAGAAGAGATTGTGTAGGGTTTTTTGTTGTTTGTGGATGTTTTGTGGGTTTTTTTTTTCCATTTTGGTGGGGTTTTTTATTATTTATTTGGGCATATCACTTCCTCTTGCACTTAATTTTTTTCTTTTACTTTCTCATTTTGCATTGTTCCCTTTCCTGTTACCGTCCTCTGGCAAACAATGATGCCATCTGTCAGGTTAGATGCAGCTAGAAATACTGTTGCTTCAACCACGTATGTAGTACTGGCAGCAAAAAATTTCTTCAGGTTTAATTGCTTGATAGAGAGCCTGTAAATGAAATCTGTACAAATAAGCTTAGTTTTGATGGAACTGTAGTGGTCATTGAATGGGAGGTGTGTTGGAAATGCGTGGTGGTCTCTTCTGATAATGCCTTCTGCAAGTAAAGCCAACTGTTTGAGTTGTGATATTAGCAACCTCACATCTGCTTATGTTAAAACATCAAGATAGTTTTATGCTAGTGTCAGATACTTAAATGTGGATGCCTTTTCTCTCTAAATAATGATGAATGGGATAAGGGTAAGACATGAAACACAAACATTTAAATCCCATGTTATTTCTTCTTTCTGACCTCTGAGATCTGGTGCAGCTCAGTGGATTTCTTGAGGTGGTAAATCTGCTTTTCTTGCCTGATTTCTTGGCCTAGGCCACAAACGATAGATGTGAATGGAGGAAAGCAACAACCTCCCTCTTGAGTGCCATTTCTCTGCTTACAGCAGGGCAGTCAATCCTACCCAGAGCAAGTGGTTTTGAAAGTTCCTTTTTTTTGTTTTAAGCACACTTTGATTCTTGTTTGAGGAAACTTTGGGTTTAAGGAGTTGGTCTGTTTTTTTAATTATTGTAATTTGTCTAAGCAACCTTACACTGGTGGCTTTTCTTTTTCTTTTAAAAGAAAAAAATTCTAAAACAGTAATTAAAAAGCAAAGCTGAGTTAGTGTTTCCCAATTCAAAATGTCCAGAGAATTTTCTTAAGGAATATGTAACTGATGCAAAACAACATTTATAAATCAGACAACTCATGTAAATAATGTGTGCGAACCCCAGAACTAGTTAGATCAATTTGTAAGAATCTAAAAACAAAATGAGCCAACAAAAGACTAGTTTGTCTCTTACCCCAGGAGACAGTGTTAAAATAATCAGTATGCATCTGGGAAGGTAGATCAGGTATGGTCTCTGTAGTCTCTTGAGTTGATGGCAACCACATCAAACTTGATTTTAATCTGATCAGTTGCCTTTTATTATGCAATGGCCATCTGCATTATAACGTATGTATGCAGTCACTAACATTTCCCAGGCATCTGTGCAATGGATATGTAATTTTAGTTTATTTAATAAAACTTTATCACTTCATGATTAATTGGATTGGCACATGACACTCATAACTAATAACTCTGTCTGTATTACACTATGCTCATTAGACTGCTCATGGATAACTGGCTTAATCATATGTCAATTAAAGGATGAGTCGGTTTCATTTATTGCAATTAAATGGTATTCATAAACAGCATTTGCAGGAAGTATCTAAATCACATCGTGTATCAGTTGTGTGTGTGGGTGCTGTTACCAACTCCACATAATCCGGGGGTGAATCGGTTCACGTATGAGAGTTTTGAATCCACGTGTCCGGGTTCTGGGCCGTGGTATGTGGCACCGTGCTCAATCATGGGAGATCTGCCTGTGCAGCAGCATGTAAAGTTCAAGAAGCTTTAAAAAAAAAAAACTTTTTAAATTGCTTTTTTGACTGGAAAATGGACTTTCTGACACACCACCTCCTTTTTGCTGATCAGAGAGTACATGGTGGTGAAAACCAAACCATCTTCCATTCCACCTCAGAGGTTTGTGCAGAACGTCATGTGGTTGACAGGAGGAGCAGAAGCGGTGGAGAAGGGAGGTTGGGTGAGAGGATGGCCCGTTCTCTTTATGGCACAGGCTTGGATGCTGAGATACCAAAATTCCAAACTGTTTTCCACGTTTAATGAGTGCCACTCGTGGCAAGTGGAAGGAGTGCTGGTGTGGTGAGACCGCCATGCCTGCCTGAGCTTTAGAGCCCCTGGGGATAAATCACAGGAAATTTCATGACTTGTGTTTGGGTTCCTTCGCAGCGCTTGTGACAGGAGCATCTGGTCAGGCAGGCAGGTGTTGTGCAGCAGCTCTTATCCCAGACGAGAGCATTATTAGGCAGTTCTGGCAGTGGTGCAACCACTGGTTGCATTCAGGGCTTGTGTGTTGGGCACTGTGTGAGATGATAACGTCCACAAATACAAATAAGAGAACGATGGATCCCTTGCTGGTGTCTGCTCTTCTTTTGATACTTGTTTAAAAAATGCATTGACCAGCCTTGCATTACCTGCCTGATACGTCTAAGCCTTTTTTTTGTTTTCCTGTGAATAACTGGACTGTTGAGCAGAATTAAAAAAGAAATAAAATGTGGAAGAGTCCCTTCCTTTAGGGAAGAATTTGACTGTGCTATATTTTCTGGGATTATTGTTTCTTTTAAAGACACAATATTTGAAGCTTCTGTTGACAATTTTGTGTCACCAAGACCCACCTGAACCACCTGCTGGACACTGTCACAGTTTTTGAGTTGTTTTTGGTGTGAGTAGGTACAGTAATCGCCTGAGCGAGATGAAGTTCCTGGCAGGGGCTGTTTGAAATACTGTTGAAGTAATTTCTGCTTCCTTCTTCCTCGCATGCACAAAAATTTTAGTATATGGAAAAGTTATTCTGAGATGGTTTTCAGCACACTTGGCTTTAGTAGGTGGAGAAACAGTTTAAAATGAAAGTATGTGGGAGGAACTGCTGGGTTACCAATTTTGCGGCTTTAGGTGTCTATAAAAAATGCCAGTAGCACAGAAATAAGTCCTGCTTGCAGGATACAAAATAAGATTTTCCTCAACCTGAAGAGAATAAATCCTTCCTTAAAAGAGGCAATTAAGTGCATTTGTTACAGTGGTCTCCAAAGTGGGGTGCAAAATGTTATTGGTGGACAGGAAGAAAATATTAGTGCTTCACTAATACATATGCATAATTCATAAATCAATCAATGTGTTTTATATTGGGGCTGCATGCTCAAACATTATTTTCTTGGTAGTGATGTATGATCAAAAAAAATTTGGAATCCACTGATCTGTAACTGTCTTGTCATAGAAATAAAGCATGTCCTTGGTTTAGAAATGTGTAAGTGGTTCAGATACGCAGCCAGGAAAGATGCTGCTGGGTTTAGATGTGAGAATGCTTCACCCTTAATTGAAAGGGTGGTGTTTTTTACAAGTATCACAGTCAATGACTTGTCTTGAGCAGCTAATTAGTGCGATTATTCCACAGCTGCATTAGCTTCACCACAAAGGTTTTCTCTTGTTTTATCAAAAGGATCAGTGTCTTGGTGAATGTTTCAACCTGACAGGTCTTAAATAGCAAGATGGTCCCCTCCCTCCCTCCCTGCCCCTAGAATGTGCGCTCTGGAAAAGCAGAGCTTGATCTCTTGGGAGAGTAAGTGGGTTTTCCTTTTTAATTTCTGCTCTGAATTGTTTCCAACATTGGATCTAAACAAAGCTGAAAAACTTCTAGCGCCACAGGCTCTGGTTGCCCAAGCACGAGTAGCTCTCAGTGCTTGCAGCCTCCAGGTGAGACCTGGAAGAGATGCTGGCTCCTGGATGCCTTAGCAAGGCCTCCCATCAGCATCCTGCAGGCAGCACCTAAACAGGAGAGCCAGAGGTGGGGTTTGCCGAAGCAGTCTCCTCCTAGAGCAGGAGGGTTACTGCTGGCTTCCCCAGGCCCCACTTTGTTGCAGACTAATGAACCCCTTTCCTTCCACGGACTAATTGCAATCAGCTCCAACAGTCAGGGTCAGAAACCAGATATGCTGAATTGTATGTGCTGTAGTTCTTTCTCATCTGGGTATATGGAGTCATGTATTCTTACCTGCTTCCAACGTGCTTCCCTTGAAAGGTGTGCAGTTTGATATTTACATGCCCTAATTGTTCTGTCTTTCTGAAGCTGGAGAAATGTCTTGAAAAAATGGACTCTTGCTTCTAAGGGCTGACCAACTGATGGATGCCCCCGCAGTCCATAGCGAAGTCCTGTGTGTGTGTGTCATGCTGTCTGGTGTGATGCTTTGCTTCCCGATGGCTTAGAAATAGCTCTTAGCTGGTGAAGCACTGTGGTGTGACTGAAAATACAGCCATTATTGTTGTTGATTCTGCCTATTATCACATCTTACTGTGCTCAGAAGATGCTGGTAGGCCTGAAGTGGGAGTTAGGTTATTTTGAGTCTGGTTACTAGCTATGAGGAATGTTACCACCAGCAAATCCAACCCCGAGGTAGTATTTTGTAGGAAGTAGCTGAACTTTATATTGTGCTTTACGGGGGAGGTGGATTTATTTTATCTATTTATTTTTGAGCTAGATCATTAGACCTGGAATATTATCTATACCTGTTGTTAGGCTTGATACAGCCCTTAATTGCTTTTTAATAAAAGGAATACGAGTACCTGCTGCTCTCTATAAAAGCGTTTTGTTTTTCTCGTGGAAGGTCAATGTAAAATTGAAAGAGCAAATAGCTCTTTACAGCTGGGTACAGGCATTTGGAAACAGTTAGCTGCAGTCTAATGTGGCTGCTAAGTACCTGAAGTAGGTCGGCTCCAAATTCCCCCTTGTGTGGTTGCAGCATATCCTCATCCATCTGACCCCACGTTCTGGTGTAATTCTGCAAGCTCCAACTGCTGAAACCACCATCCCGCTTGTGGAAGCTGAACTGTCTCTCTCTGGTCTTCCCACAGCAATTCCGAGCATCCTGGCGCTTCCAAGCCTCCCTTAAGCTCCTCCAGCATGACCTCACGAATCCTGCTACGACAGCAGCTCATGCGTGAGCAGATGCAGGAGCAGGAGCGTCGGGAGCAGCAGCAGAAGCAGCAAGCAGCCCAGTTCATGCAGCAGCGAGTGCCGGTCAGCCAGACACCTGCCATCAACGTCAGCGTCCCCCCCAGCCTGCCCCCTGCCACCCAGGTACCCATGGAGGTCCTCAAGGTATGCCGGTCCCTCTGCCTTTCTGTTCAGGAGCGCTCGCTCATCTAAGCGTACTTTATTTAATAGTGATGTGGTTATAAGGATTTTTGGCAATGAGATTTTTCAAATAAGCTGCACTCTGGCTTCGTTTACAACTTATTTTGGTGGCCTGGTAGGGAAGAATGGAAAAACCTTTTTAAAAAGTTTGTGAGACTTCTGTTTTCCTTTAACTTTGAAGTCTCGGGAGGGAGGATTTGTTACAAAACCAATGTTTCTGTCATTTTCCCTTTGGAAAACACTTCTTTGTATTTCTAGTTCTTTGTTATTTTCAAAAGGAAGAAATGATTAATACTCAAACTCAAACCAATAATTTGAGTTTAAAAGAAAACAATGAAATATTTTTGTAAAACGGAGTCAAAGTTCATTACAAAAGAGCTCCTCAGAAAGCCGTAATCTGAAATACAGGTCAGTTTCCAACCTCTTGCAAGGAGCCTTCGTAATCCTTTTTCGCTTAAATGACTTGTTTGCTATTAGTAGCTTTGGATTCCTTGTCCTACTGGAAACTGTAGGAGCTTGTTAGTATCCCTCTGTCAAAGGGGTGGTAGCTTGCTAATTACTGGAAAAAATGTGAACAGCTATAAGAAAAGAGGTAATTTCATGCACTGGGTAAGTCCAAGTAGAGTAAAGCGATGTGAAATGTGCGAGTGAAAGAACGCACAATGTTTTGGAGAAATTTGCTGACATATTTAATGAAAACAAAATTTCCATTAGCTTTGAAGAGTTTATCTATTTACTCTGCATTGTTGCTGAATCTTTTCATTACAGTCTGATGTTTAGTAACCGCTCTACGTCGATAAGTGTATTTTTACCAGATAGGTTTGTTTAGCTTGGTCATGATCCACTTGTATTTTACTCACCGCTGTTATGTATCGATTATACATATTCAAAGATTTAGTTTTAAAATAGACGTGCAGGCTCAGGATTTCGAGACAATCTATGTGATGAGTGTATGGGGGAATGTAGGGTGCTTATTTGTTGAATCTGCATTATGCTATTGTGCTGACATTGCCAAAACTAATACTTGATTGGGACACTAGAGTTGTGCTCAAGTATGGTCTACAATCTAGGAGCAAAAAGGCGACAGTTCAATTTTGAATCATATATATACACACACATTTCCATTAAAAGTAAAATATGATATGTGATGAACATGTGTGCAGGTGCAGTATAGTAAGATGTGTAAAATGGACTGGGAAGAGCTATTTTGTCTGACGTTTGTACGTTACGCACAACATTTGTGTACAGCAATTTGTTAAACTTGTTTCTAGGTTATGACAACGTAGTTATAATTCAGATCCAGCAGATGTGTAGATGCTATGAAAAAGTTCTTTGTTTGTAATGCACTTAGTTAAATAAGCATGTTGGATTTTTACATCTTTTCATCCCAATATGTTATGATGTGAATTTTAGGCGTTTTTTTAACTTCTCTTAGAACTTGTAGGAAAATTTATTTTCTGATGATATTTTCCTTTTAAGGAAGGAATATAATGTCTTGAAGAAGCATTAGCACTTGTTTATGATGTTCATTTTACAATTGCCTCTTTACATGGGAGAGGAGAGGAGGCAGCCCTTTAGTTCTAAGGAACCAGCTACAGAAGATGTTGCAACCCAAAGGCCATACTCAGTTATTAGGAATGAGTTTCTAGGAGCTGGCTTGTCATAGGATTTGCATGTGCATCTGTAACCTGCTGGAGCATTGCTAGGGAACTTCACACAAAGGACTTGAACATGAGTCTTCATCCTTCAAGATTGCAAAAGATATCGGTCCCCGGTTTTTCCTGAGGCAGGAGGGTCTCCTTTGGCCCCAACAGCAGCGTGCGTGACCCTGTGGAACAAAATATTGAGAGAATATATCCTTAACTGGCTTGTAACTTGAAAGTAATAACTGGAAACAACTACCTTTTTGGTGTCAGAGATCTGTGCACTGCAGGTGATCGTTGTGGAAGAGTGAGCTACCTGCTGGAACAAAATGATGCCTGTCTTCTCATCACCTACCTTTACATGAGTAATGGTCAAAATTAGCAAAAACAAGTCCTGCTTCCTCTGCCCTTGAGAGAAGAGAGACTACTTTGCATGGTTTTGCTGTTTGTGTTTCTGGCAGGGGAAAGCAGCTGAAGATTTATCCTTTTAACCTTACCGATAAAAGTGAACCGGTTCTGTACAAAAAAGAATTAGTGCAAAATACCAGGCTTGAAGTCATGATCTTGCTGAAAATTTACCAGATAGGTTTGTTTGATACTTCAGTGAGAGGAGGATTTGGCTGAAAAACAGGTCTATATATTTTCCATTTTTTTTAAATAGGTTATTTAGCTTAAAAGATGAGATTATTAATAAATCAGAATCTTCCCGGTGCTGATATGCTGACAGCCAGCTCTGCCTGTGGTAATGCTGTATGAGTTACATCATTTCCCTGCAGCTGCTTTTTGCACTTCAGTTGTTTTTTAGCTGTAGACGAATTTTCCATTTGAGCTGTACAGAAGTTTTAATTAGATAAATAGGGAACTAAGTTGATAACTTTATTATCCAGATGGTCTGGACTTAGTGACCTTGAAGAATGAAATAGACAAAAAGGGGATTTTTATGTTTTAAGAAATGTTAATCTGCAAAGCAACTTTCTTAACATTCAAAAAGATCTCTTTTTACTTCACAGGCAAATAAGACCAAATGTAGCAGATGATTTTGCTGTTGGTTTTGTTTGTTTTGTAACTTAGCATCCAAAAACCCCACTCCAAGCCTGTTGAATTTGTCAACTTGTTGCGTTGTTAATGACATTTTGTGACTTGCCCTTTCTCCCATATTACAGTCTGAGAAGGAGAACAATACTTGGATGTCTGAGGATGGTAGTTTGGAATGACTAGTTTGAAAAGAAGCCAGAGTTTTTAATGAACTCACATTTTGTATTTGTTTTCAAGGTGTTTAAGGTGTTCATTTAAAAACAATACATAAAGAAAGAGAAATACCTAGGAATCTGTCACATTGCATAGGAATCTCCAAATTACATAATGTGTTCAAGGCTGTATGAATAAATAGAATTTAATTTTCTTGAGTAATGACTTGTTGCATCACTTCTCTACCAAGTGATGTGGCTTGATAAGGTAGGAAGTGACCTGTTGGAATTTAAATTTTGTGTGGCTTTGTTTAGTCTAATGAAGAGAAGGACTAAGAGTAGGTCTAATGCATTTAAAACAGTATCTCTTAAAATCTAGTAGCAAAAGAAAGATTTGTTAGGGCTTTCGGTAGTCCTTCAGACCTGATGTTAGCTTCACAGATGTACAGACTGGTTTGTATTTAAGCACCTTCTCATCCATCTCCTGTTGGTAGCTGAGGACCAGCGTGACAGGGGGATGTCACAAGAGTTTATTTGCTTCTGCTGCAGTGCAGCTTCTTGCTCTGCCTTGGAAATAGGAGAATTTGACTTAAAATTTTGATTGTTGTAGTAGTTCATTCATGTAAAAGAGTTGTTTGCCAAGAGTTCATCTTAAGATGCCTTCAGTGGTTGTTTTCCAGAGTAACACTTCAGATCTCAACTCTCGTATTCTAGAGCTGATCTCTGGGAACTGGTTGCTGTGTTTCTGTAAGCAGGGGTAGTTCAGGACTTGAGGAGGCCATGCGTCAGGTCCCTGCCTGTAGTCACTGAGACCTGATGATAGGTCAGTCCTTTTGTTCCTTAGTCTTCCATTTACAAAATATTACTGCTGTTAGTCCTGTACCTTGTGGAGTTAAATTTGTAAAAGGTGGTGAAGTTCTTGGCTGTTAGAAATTGAGAGAATACGCTCTTGCTTTGTAGTGAAGCTTCCCCATAGGTACCTCAGACGTCATCTGTTACTGTCTTCCTGCTCGCTGTCATGGAATTGGCTTTCCCCCTGTAGTCCTAGTGGCTGTCTGCTGACAGTTATTTAGGGAGCATCTCCTGTTGGTGTGATATGGTCACTGGATTCTGCTTTTGGTGTCTTTCCTGGCCCTCCTTGCCTGCTCCCAGATCTCTTTCCTACAAAGCAACTTGCAGGATTCTTAAGCAAGTTATCTCCCTCCCGCCTGCCAAGCTGCAGGCAGCAGCAGGACAATTGCCTACCTTTCTGACAGGCAATGAGACCTTAGTCTTGTCTGTAGGATCGTTTTCTGCATCAGTCCGGGCAACTGATTTTAGGATTTTATTTTTTGTTCAGCAGGCAGAAGTGCTGACTTGTATAACCAGAGTTTTACGTGACATCCCTTGGGCTTCTTCACCAAAGCTGCACTGTAGCAGTATGGGTATGGGGATCACCTCCTTCTACCTGCTTTTAAGAGACACAGAAGGAAAAGGGTTTTCCTTCATTTAAAACATCTAAAAGATCCAGGGAAAAGCCACCAAGGAATCACTCTAAAGGCTGAAATTACCAGCCATTGTGCTGTATTCTCACAAGCAGAGCTTGTAAGATCCTCTCCTTGGTTACTGGATGAGGCTTTGGGAAGTTCAGCTGGTGGAAGTAGTCAGACCTGAGATGCTGATTAAGCCTCACCTTTGAACATTGCTCTCACCTATTTTTTTGATAAGTGCACTTGTCTCTTATTTACTGTATTGGTACTGGTCTAAAAAGTAAACTATATGCAGTAATTCAGAGAAATGGGCTGATGGAGGAGTGAGGACTTGCATGTTTTTGGATCATTGAAAGACGCTACAGAAATTGAATTGTAGCTGTGCTCTACTATTTGTATTGTTTTACCTGATTTTTGGATAAAGTTTACATGTCAGAACAAGCATAAGCTAATCCCCTAAGTACTTTGGACCTGCCTGCCCAAAACGCTATGTGGCATTGCAGGCACGCAACTGGCATGAGCAGACTTCTGTGCTCCATGAGAGGAGATGCACTGGAGCATCCTCAAAAGTCAGAACAGGAAGCTCATGGCCAGCATTAGCCCACACAATTGCAAATCTGTTCCATTGAAAACATTAACAGTTCTTGCAGAATTGAAAACGTTACTGGTGGGCAGCTGACATCCAGCCCTCTGCATAAGTCACTAAGCAGATGGAAGGTGGAAAACTTAGGGTGAACATTTCTTCCCTCTACTCCTCCGTGGTATTTGTTGGTGTTCCTCAGCTGGTATGCAGATGTGACACTTGTGCTGTCGTATATTTAGTGTGATGCACCAGGCCATGGCACAAGGAAGCCTGAACTGAGAACATTGTGGTGAAATGGTGTGGTCTCTGTCCCAGTCTGTCCCTGCTGCCCCCCCGCTAACACTCCCAAGAATGTGGTTGGTTTACCTTGCCCTCCTCCTGAGCATTAAAGAGCACGGTAAGAAATCTGCTGGGCAGCTTATGTGTCTCTTCCTCCCCATTTGCCTGCCATTGCTGATTTAAGAATGTAACTTCCATTTAGTGTAGGCACTGAGATGGGAGAGCCACGTTGGATGCAGCAGCAAAGTCTTGAGGGCTGGGGTGGGAACCCACAGTGGGAATTTGCTGTAGGGCTGGTGTGTTCCTGCAGTGGTGCAGTTGTCTTTTGGACACTACACAAATGCTTGGTGCGTACTGAAATTTAAACAGATCTCTTGACCAACAGATGATAATAATAGGTGCCTTTCAGGATGCTAACATCCCCTTTATCCTTGGCTTTGGGAAGTGAGCAAATGGTTCCCTTGCTCCAGGGGATCTGGGCAAGCTGGGTACTGCTTTGGTGATCTGCAGCTTGAGAGCTCTCCTCTCTGTCCTCCTGCATAGTGCCTGCTCTTGCTAACTGGACAACTCACCCCGAAATGAGATGCGTCTATACAAACGTGTGGAAATACAGGCAAAAATCATTTGTAGTATTTACTGTTGACAAATTGTGAACAGTGTACTTGCATATGGTAGTGTTAATAATATGCTGAATTTTTAAAAACTCAATTGCCACTAAGGACCCTGCTTAGGATTCCCCGTGCTGCACTGCCTATGCTGATGTGTTCATGGTAGACATCCACCGCTCCTTTGGCGCCAGAATTACAGCTCTTTACTGCCCCTTCTTGTCACGTGGCCTTTGTTCTTTTACCTGGGATCCTAAAGCTGAAGCCTCTTCTTTTCAAAGCCTAGAACTTGTTTACTGAATTTACTTTCTTGCTTTGTTGTTGCAGGAGCTTTTGCCCATCTTGTATTGTGGGCTGATCATTACTGATACCAGAGTGGTTCTGTTCATCTCCTCCTTAGTTCCATCCCAGCCGTTGCTGTAGCTTATGGTCATCTTTCCTCTTACAGCAGTCTTTTCTGTGTAAACAGGAGAACATCGCTGCAGCTGTGCTGCTCGGAATGGTGCAGGCAACCAGACTGGCCTCTTGCCTTCGCCCTCGTGTCATTGTTCATTCAGATTTTAAATGCGCCACCACGATAAGCTCTTTGCATCAGATACCCTGTATTTCTTCGTTTTTGAAATGCCAAGCATGCCTTCTGAGTGATGTTCATGGCTATGGACATATATCAAAAAAAAAAATACCTCCTCCTAGTCCTTTTCCAGTGTGCTTATTACAGAAAGTGACCTGTGGTGGTAACGCAGTCCTGCCTGGCAGGGGGAGGCTGAGCACTTAGCAGTAGTATTCTTGGTGTAATAATTACCATAAAACTTCATTGTGTAGGACACTTATCTCACAGTTCTGGAGAACAGGAACAATGGGATGTCAAGATAAACGTGTGGTCTCATCTGCTACAGCAAATGTGTGTTTGTGGACATGCTTATCTGATTAAAAGTTAATTTAATCTAACCTGACAATGGTAGATAGTAGTGTGTGCTGGTATGTTAAGTAAGCATGGAGTGTATTTGCAGTTGAGAGCTCAGACAAGTGATTTGCCTGATTGACTCTTGGTGAACTACAGATAGAACATATAAGGTTACACTCAGTGACTCTGGTGTATGTAATGTCAGCCTACAGCAGATGCTTCATAAAGAACAACTTGCATTTAACTACACCACTAAAACTCACCTTGTCTCCTCAGCCTTTGTGTAAGTAAAAGTAGTTCTTGGGTCTTAAGTCTTTTGCTTGCTTAGTGAATTGAAAGCTATTCAGAAACAAGCACTGGTGCTAGATGTGTGTGGTTAGTAATAGAGGTAAAATGTAAACTCTTGCTTAACTCCTAGGTTCTTAGACATTAAAAATGCATGGAATTCCAGGGGCCAACATGCTTGTATGTTCAAGTATCTGACTGCTTGACTGCTAGTGCAAAACACTGCTTTTGCCCTTTGTCCCAAATGTCCTTTTCCTAGGGATGCAAATTCATCTGTTTCCCAGTTTTTGAAAGAAATGCTGTTGCTGATGATGTCTGATCTTTCCATCTTGGCTCTTCAGCTGTGGTCACTGTGGCACAAAATATAGCTCCCAAAGCTGAGGGACAATTCATGCTGCTGGTGAATTGAGCTGCTGGTGGGCGAAAGTATTGTGTAGGCAAATGGTACTGTTAGCAGAGAGCACAGGTAACTGAGCAGAGCAGAAAAGTAGCTGAGAAACTAACTGCTCCTTCTCACAGTACTCTCACCCTTCAAATAGATAAAGAGGAATAAGGATATATTTGCATAAAATAATGTGGGAAGTCTGAGTTCTGATCGCCTTTTAGAAAGTTCATGCACCCAGGTTCTTAGTGTTTTATACCCTAGTTGCTGTCTTCCCACTGGCATGATGACATCCACAAAGTTAAGAGCTTGCTAAGTTTGTGTTTTTAGAGCTTCAAAGCAGTAGATGAGATAATCTTGTAGATGCCCATAGTTGTGGGTACTAAAAGCATTGATGAGGCTCCACAGCCCACCAGCTAGCATGTTTTAGCAGCTTGTATTGAGTACTTTTTCAGTCAACATTAATTTAAAAACAACTTATCCCACTTTCATGATTGATCCAAAGATGTATGAAGAGGTTTAGTGCTGATTGTTGCAATTGTGCTGTTGCTTCCCTAGCTTAATTTGACAGAAAATAGTGTCTGGAGCCACACACAGTGCTGGAGAGGAGAGCAGGGGGGCCTGGGTGAGGTCTCGGGAGGCTTCTGCTGGCACCTTAGGTAGCTGTTAAATTTTAAATGTGAAAACTTAGATATTCTTAAAGTAATCTTTTGGTATTATGTATACTTGCAAATATTTCAGTTCTTCAGCTAGTTTGGCAGCATTATTCTCCGAGACGTTGAACCTCTGTAGTGAATGAATTCAAAGTGACAAGCTGGAGACATTCCTGCCATTCAAGAGAGGCTTAAGGAATTTCTTATTGGCTAAATTACAAATATGTAGCATTTTGCCCAGCACTGCATGGCAATTTCAACCTGCCTGACCGTGACAAGATTAGTGCTTTTCCTCCCCCCTCCCCAGCAGTAAAGTGTTTTTTTTTTAAAAAAAAATTAGATTAAGAAGTACCAGGCAGAGATGCAAAAGCTTGAAAGAGTAAAAACCAGCCTTACCTTGAATGATTCTGTCTGTCATTGGGTTGGTTCCTTAATTAGCCCCATGTCCTTTAACCTCTTGAGAAATAAGTACGGGATAAATTTGGGGATAAAGACAAAGACGCCCAGAGATTTACCACACACCGCTAGGTAATTCATCAAGGAATGTTGGTAATTAGCCCTGCCTCTTTCCTTTCTGGCTCATTTAATAAAACTGGTTGATTTAAAATAATTCCTGCTGGTTCATTATCAACTACTTTAAGAGCCAAGTTATGAACTTGAAACAAAAAACAGTATTGTGTTGTCTGTAAAGGTCCTGGCAAGTGTGTTTTTGTTTTGTTTTTTTAAAAAAACAAATTACACAGTCCCACCATCAACCTCCCTAGGCTTGATAATTAATTATTAGTTTGCGTTTGGATTGCCATTTGGCTTTTTAGGTGTATTTACTTCCACTGTCTACTACTGAGAGGCAGAGAGAAGGAAAAAAAATCCAAGATCTTGAAGAGGAACGTGTCAGACTGTGTTAAGAAAGCATGGCCTGATGGAATTCAGCTGAATACAGGACTTTACAATAGTAATAGTCATCCAGATGGGGAAATGAGTAACTACTTTAACCCCTTATCTCTTGGAAATAAATGCCAGCTGTATGTGTTTGAGCAAAATTGTCCATCTTAGTAGTGTTTCTAGGGGAAAATTGTCCCTGAATTGAAGACAGAATGTGTCTGGTTAGTATTTGCTTAGGAGAATATCCATGCAGTGTTCTTTCTTTTTCTTTGTAGATAGGAATAGGAATTCTCAGAAATTAGATGAGGGCCAGACTGGAACTGGATCAATACACTGCTGCCTCTGCATTTTTTTGGGGAGATTATCTCTGGATGGCAGTATTCAGTTTGAATTTGTTAAATCAACAGTTGCTGGCTAGCGGGTCTGGTTAGGTCAGTCTGTCTGACTTAAAGACTTAAGTTACTATTACTTAAATCTTCCTTTAATAATTAATGTCAGAGTCAGGCTGCAACACTTCTGAAACTTTTGTGGGCTAGAGGAAAAGCAGGCTGTGCTAGCCTTCAGCTCATGGTAGGCTTGCCAGATGGCGAATCCTTTAGGATTATGTACCTCTTCTGACTCCTCAGTGTTGTTTGGGGCAGAACTGGATATAGTGTTCCAGTGCAAATAAGAATCCTTCTCATCGCTTGTCTTGTGTACATCCTCTTTGCATCCTCTGGGTTAACGCTTCTTTTGGGAGAAATTGTGTTTGTCACTTGCCACTGTGGCCCAGCCAAACCTCATCTCTGCATTTATATGCTAGGCAGATTGAGAAATTTTTTAAAAAAAATAGCAATGGTATTTGTGGAGATATTCCTCTGCCATCTTTAGTTCCCAGCAATTTTTTGTTACCAACTGTGAAAATAACTTGTTGCCTCTGAACACTTGCAGAGAAAGCACTGAGATGGTGGGCTAACAAACACCTCAATTTTGCTGCTTGGCACTAGAAGCACCACCGGGTGCCAGTTGTCCAAGTGTTTATTCTTTTGAGACTTATTAATAAACTTTCCTAGTTTAAATTGACTTAGATCTAGATATATTTAATATCAGTGTTTTTGCAAAGTTAGAATACCCAAATCAAATTAATAGTTCAGGTTTTTCACGTCGTACTCATATTTTTAATATACTGGAACAATGTTTTGTTATGGACCTCTGTGACTTAGTGTCCTCGACTTGCTGAGTATCAGTAATTGAAGTTCCAGATAGTTCTTTAAAAATTACTGGATAACTTACACAATTCAAGCAGAATTTTTTTTGCTTTTTGATTTGATCACGAGCAGCATGCGTTTTGACATAAATAGAACAGTAATTAAACTGGTACACGAAATGCTTGAGTACTCGCTTCAAGTTTGCAATTCGCTGCCTTGCACTGCCATAATCTCTCAGCAGATGGCATTACAGTTTCCTAGAGTCTATATTTCTTGTGAATGCTCTCTGCTGCTAGAGAAATAGTCTTTCTGGACTATTCATTGATGAAGGATAATACTCTTGTTAAAAACTGTTTTGACGCATCATTCTAATAGTGTCGTTTGCTTGTGCTGTTATGTTTTATTTTCACTAACTAACTTCCCAGAGGTACCTTCAAGCCATTAACCAGTTAAATGCTGTATGTCATAGTTATTAAATGTGCAAACCATTTACTCCTAGAAAGTCTGTCAAGGGCAGGCTGGCGCTTCTAAATAAACCTGCTGCTGGTGCCCAGTGGAAGTAATAAACTTGTTCAGCAAGTACGACTGGAGTGCTAAAAATTCTTAAGCAATGAAACTGGAGCACACTTTTCATTTAACAGTCTGTATCCTCAAAGCTATGGAAGACACCACTTTTTGTGTTAAATTACGTGCCCCTTCCTGCTTTGTGCCACAAATCCTTATTTTTGTAGGCAATGTAAGCTGATGAAAGAAAAAAATCATTTGAAGTATGTGATGGCTTTCTGGAAAAAAGCAGTAAATATTACTGTATTTCTAAATGAACATGGCTTACACAGCCCAGAAGCAGTTAGCAGTTTTCAGACAACCCACCTACTTGAAGCCCTGGCTTCTGACAACAGCATTTTTATTACCATCGTGGCTGGAATCTGTCCCATATCTTCATAACAACACATTGACAGCAGGAGGATGTCTTGTGTGTTTCAAAACCACATTGTTTCAAAAAGTTGTTTTTCTGTCTTGGGACAATGTTCTGTCTGTCTGCCTATCTATCTATCTATGTATGTATCTATCTATCTATCTATCTATCTATCTATCTATCTATCTATCTATCTATGTATCTATCTATCTATCTATCTATCTATCTATCTATCTATCTATCCATCCATCCATCCATCCATCCATCCTCTTCATTTGAACATGGAGAGCAGCAGATCTGCCTGCCAGAAAGTGTCATAGACCATAAGTGATGGGGATGGCAGTGAATATACAGTGGTAGTGGGAGCTGTCACAGGGGCTAAACTTGGAGCCGCAATGCCGGTCAGGCACCTGAGCTTCTTTAAAACATCTGGGCCTAAAGGGTCATTGCAGCAAGCTCCAGAAAACCCTAAGAGTGAGTTTCAGAGTGTATTTCCCTCCCTATCGAACACCAATGTTTCTTTTTCTTTCCTAGTTACAATGCAAGGCCTTGCTAGTGAACTCATATGAAAAGATGTTGATAGCAGTATTGAACCAGAAGTTGTTCTGACCTGGAATCAAAAATAATATATGACTTTGAGAAGAAATTCATATGTCAAGGGAGGTGAATCAAAGCTTGTATTTCGGGCTTCCTTCCTAAAAATCACCAGGAAATTCCCGGTTGGAACCATCAAGGTTCAGTTTATGGGTTTAATGGTTGGCTGTGAATTTAAACTTTCTGTTCTTTTCAGAGGGAAATATAAACAGACAACTAATGTAAATAATCTTTTAAAAAACACTCTCTTCCTTGAATGGAATTCCCTTCCGTTTCAAGACTGAGGTATAGAAAACAGCTTATCTGCATGTGCTAGACCTTTATAAAGGTCCTGTCAGACGGGACCTGTAGGCAGCACACTAAACCTTGTCTTTATGAAAATTTCTAGCAGCTACTTCTCTCTGCTTGTCTTTTTTTTTTTTTTTTTTTTTTTTTTTCTTAGGCACGTGGAGGTTTTGTTTCTTCTGGGCTTTGAGAACCCTGTCTAGAGGGTATGATAGTCTCAGGAAAGACTCATTCCAGTTTAGCCATATCAGTGATCCAGGAAGCCGTTGCCTTTAACGAGCATTGCTGTCCCGGTAGCAGCTGTACCAATAAACCCGCTTTTGACCAGATACCTTGTTCCTGCTGGTGGGACAGAGCTGCTTCTAGTGTGGCTACAGCCTCATGCAAAGTAGTGCTGCTCTGTTGAAAAAATGTTAGCATCTCAGGACCTGCTTTAGAGTTAATTCCTGTCTTTTGAAAGAGTGCTTTAAAGTTAGCTCTTTTCTTATTAAACAGAAAATTCTGAGAAGTGAGACTTCTATTTAAAAAAAGGATACTGCAATCATCTACATTATCATAACTTACTAACTGAAAGGTCTTTTGAGCAGTCTAATACTATTTTATTATAGTATTAGTCTTACATTATTACAGTATGAATTTTACAGTTCTGCTTCCTGACTCCCACCAAAACTATACTCTTGAAATACCATGATATCCTGGGTCTCAAAGAAACAATTTGTTCAGGGAAGGAGTAAAATGACCTTCAATGAGTAAGCACTTGTGTGTAGCAATTGTAATCTTTCTATCCTCTTTGCTTTCTGAAAGGAAATAAATTCTGGACCACAGCACCATTCATTGTATGGCAGTTAATGGGCTCCATTCACATGAAAGTTTATATGTTCCTTAAGGGTTTGGCCCTGTGTGGTTTGCTGTGTAAAAGGAGAAATAGCATTTAATCATGCTACTGTGGCTTTTCAAAAGAGTTTATGCTTCTCTAATGTACATTGGCTTATTGAGGGAAGAAAAGTGGTGTCTTCTGCTCTAGGGTACTGCCTGTTCAGTGAGTGGCTGCTCTATACTAAGTGTCGATTCCTACAAGAGTCACTGTTCAGTTTTGCGTTCTGCCTTTCCCTGTTGTGTTTAGTCTAAGTAACAAGGAAAAAGCTTCCAGCCAGGACTTCTGTCTCTTCCCAGGACTTAACCTTAGAAAATCTTTTTCTCTGAACTTGCATATTCGCCGAAAGGATTTATTAATTCTGTTTATCTGCTTTAGTTCGAGGCAGTAGACTGTAAGGATGGAGTCAGTTCTTGATGGCACACAGTGTCTACACACTTAGCTTTCAATGTGGAGTGAGAAATGAGTGGACTGCTACGGGACAGATAAATAACAGAGGAACACAGTTAATCCAACTTTGCATTGTCTTCTGTAGTAGCTGCAATTCCAGATAATGTAACATGCCTAAATAGCAATTGCTCCAGCTGTATTTAAGCAATAGGCCACCAGATGGGGTAAGGCAGAAGCAGCTTTGGCTGTTACTTAGTCAGTTCCTTATTTGTGCCCGTTTTTTTGTGTTTTGGGTATGATTCCATGATATGTTGTCTGTGGCAGCAAAGGTGGTTGATGATGTCCTTTGCAGACCTGGTGGTGGCAGTCCCCGTGGTTGTGCCAATATGTGCGTTCTTGGGGCCACACACATAAAAATTACGTGGGAATACTGAGGCAGTTTAAAATGTAACAAAAAGACTGAGTTTTGGATAGGGGATTTTTTTTTTTAAGTTCAGCTTAATGGTTTTGATTGCCTGGGTCAGTGTAGCACTGCAAACAACTCTTGCCTGTGTGACTCAGGCGTAAGAGTAGCTGGACATAAGCACTGATGCCACCTCAGCCAGCTCTGCCTTTAGTGTGGGGCAACAAAGTGCTTTTGAAGTAAATTCCTAGTTGCCCCCACTTATTAGATGTTAGCTTATTTTTACCTAGTGCTGTTGCTGAGTACTAACTAGATTCATGTCAGAGGAAATTAAATGAGAAGACCTCATGTTCTTCAGCCAATAGCAGGAGCTCAATGTTGTGAGAGCAGATTGGAGCTTGTCTGACATCAATGGTTTGAAATGCAGGTAGTGTTCTTGAGCCATTCCTCGCTGGGGTCCCACAGTTTGCACCGCGCTGCCGGAGGATGCACAGCTGGCTGTGGTGTCCTTTGGACCGGCTGCAACTGTATCTCCTATTGCCAGACCCCAGTGCTTTGCTAGTGTGGATGCACTGGCGCCTCGTCTGGCTCCTAGCAGGTATTAAAACCCCGTAAGTTTTACTTTTCCTCTGTCCAGACTCCATTTTGTTTAATATAAATTCTGCTCAGTGTAGCTTTTGCATTATTTAAGCCTTATGATCTTTAAAAATACTTATTCGATCCTGTAAAGTAGTGATATGATAAAATGGGTTTGTACTTAAGGTTTAAAAAAGGATGGGGAAGATAGTTAGGATCTAGGCAGTCCACATCTAATCTCTAGTTACATCCATCTAACTCTGGTATCTGGTTGCCTTGAATTTTGTTATGTTCCTGTAGTGTTTCTTGGGTAGCTAAAACTTTGTGTGTGTTATCCATCAGTGGTGAGAGTTATGTTATAAAATATGTATGTTATTTGTATCTTTTTAGTGTTAAGAGGAGATACATGATTTTTCACATACTTAAATATATATGGCTTTAGTGCAAGGTACTATGCCTATTTCCCGTTGTGAACATAGTTCTGTTCTCATAATAGCATTTGAAGGGTTACGTTAGCATGGGTCAACTGTGGTTTAAAATAGGATTCTTCTGAGACCAAGCCTGGAGGCCTTGAATTTCTTTCTCAAAAGACATTTTGATCTTCAGACAAAACTATTGCTTCTGAATTTCTTGGTGATTCTTGTTTGCAACTAACCTTTGGAGAAATGTAATGATAACACACACTCTTCTTTGTGTTTTGTTCATGTGCCTCTCCTGGTGAGTTGCTGACTTGTGCTTTTTTGAAGTTCAGATGAAATAATTGAAAAGAGTTTCTGTAAGCTGTGCATGAAGGTGGAATTTGTCTGGTGTCGTGTAATGCAATGTCATTCCAGTCCTGCAGAAAGAGCCCTAACCCCAGCCTTGGTAGGACTCAGTGAAGTAGAGAAGGAAGAGGTTGTAATCCCTTTCTTACATGTGCTCACATTCTGAAACCACTGCTGTGCCCAGTGAGTGTTGATATGGTGGAAGAGCATTGCAGCAGAAGTTTAGGCAATCTTTTTATATAACATATTTTTCACAGTCTTTACTTTTTCATAATAAGGATCGTGCATGTGCACTATCTGGTGAAATAACAAACCTGAACACAGTTCTTTGTTACGACTATTACAATATAAACGGGGCTACTGACAACTAACTCTGCTTTTGTCAAAACCTTCACTGGTTCAGGTGACGATCCTGCAAGCATCCCATCCTCTCCCCTGATCAGGGGTCATTTATGTGAACGGGACCTTCTCGTTTCACAGTGCAACTAATTATTTGCCTACTATAAGGGAAATAACATGAGGAGAAGGGTTTTCAACAGCTCATTTCTGCAAGACATGAAGGGGCAGGTGTGCAGAAGGTTACGAAAATGGCTGAGTGGCTGGATGTTGTTTTTGTGAGTATAAAATAGAACGTGATGCTGTGTCTCTATGTATGTAAGGCCCGAGATCTTAAAAGGGCTGAAATGTTGGCATCCTTGTTTAATAAATGAGACGATGTTAGTCTTGTTTTCTCTGGGAACCAGACGATAGCTGCTCTCTCTGTTGTGGCAGTAAGATCATGGAGTATAGAGGTGAGGTTATGCAGTCTAATGGCTATTTGCCTTAAGTATGACTTTTGAGTTACAGACGTAGTATGGCAACATTCCTTTAGCTAAGAAATAACTAAAACACTTCATTTTCATTGTGGTTCCTAGGTTTAAAATTAGAATGGAATAAAGATACCTAATTTCTTACTGTTGTTACCTTTGGTCTCTTGGCTACTGTCTTGCTGTAGCACCTACTTTGTGAGTGAGATGTCAGGAAATGTGAGATGTAATGTTGCTTAATGGAAGTGTCTGACATTAGCACTCTACTCCCTTGGAAGAGCCATCACTGTTCAAAAGCAACCCAAACAGTGCTGGCTTTCAGTTTTGATGTTCTATAGCATCCGGTTTGCCCCTGGATTATTTGTCTCAAGAGTGGTGGCTTGGCATTCTGTACTAAAGCGTGTACCCACCTCTGTGGCTTCTCAAAGTCCCTCCAAAATCCAAATTCTGGTATTTAGCAGTTTGCTTCAGATCATAGCCAATTGAGTTTGCATGAAGGTGACTTGGATTATCTTACATTAGCAAACATGATGATCAAGCACTCTGAGGTACTGAAACTGTTTTATTATAACTCAGTAGGTTTTAATACAGTCATAAATAACTTCACAGCTTGTTGAGCAGAAGGATAAAAATCAATGAGTTCGGTGGTAAGCCAGCTTGCATTTCCTTCACTTAAAGGAAGTCAGCAATTTATTATTATTTTAGACTGTGTCTAATGATCATATTAGTAGTGTGAATAAAATGGATATATCTAGACTGCTTTTTCTTCTGCTTAACCAAGCCTGCTATATTGGGGCTGACATGAGACATCATTGGCTGTAGGCAAAGTGATAAAGAGCCCAGCTAAGTCTTTGCAATTCTTTATTAACTGTGACATGTAGAAACTCAGGGCAAGTTAACAGCGTAAAACTATTTTGAATCAGCAAGAGAATGAAGATTTTGTTAACTTCTCATGGTGCTGTGTGTTTGTTGTAAAGTGAATAGCCTCAAAACAGGCGTGTTCCAGAACAAATGTCCTTTGTGATGTAGCCAGTGTACTGCCAAGTGGCTTGTTAAGATAAATGCTCCTTTTGAAATGATTTTCACTCTTATTTTTGGATGCTTATTTAAAAGTTTCAGTAGGGAGACTTTTCAGTTGATGCACGGGCCAGGCTGTTCCAGCATGCACTGCATAGCACTGGTTGGGTTTAGTGTATTTGTTTTATGTTTTTGCTTTTGGGTCATGATTAGTGGCATGTTCTTGGTGTGTGCTTTGTAAGTGACCTTGGCAGCACGCTGCCAGCCTCACAGTCCCCATGTAATTATGTGAACAATGAGTGTAGCAGTCCTTCACCTAGGTCATTTTTAGACAAGTATGCAACATATGTAGATGTCTTCAGACAAGTATGCAACAAGATGCAGAAGCTGGACTGGCTGACCTTTAAAGGTCTCTTCCAACCCAAACTGTTCTATGATTCTATGATGTCCTGATGTGCAGCGTGCCTTCAAAGTGGGAAGGCTTTTTCCCTTGAATGTAATAATTCAAGAGTTGCATTTGAATTTACAAATAGCTTTTATTTGAAAAAGAGAACACTGTCTGTGGCTTTTGGATGTTTGATACATTTTGATCTAGTGCCATCTCTAGATCTCTCTCCCTTTCTTGTGTTTCAGAGCTGAATGTTGAAATTTTGTACATAAATACCTCAGTAGCCCACAGGCAATATTCTGAACACCATTTTTTTCTCACAGGCTAGCGCTGTGGATTTGAAAGACTTTTAAATCAAACTCACTTCTTGCTTGTTTAGGTCCAAAGTGCTGAAGATTACATTCCTCAGTGTTTGATGGTTATCTTGGCTCAAAACTGTCTCATACGCTTTAAAATTGAGCAACCTTTTACAAACCTTGTAGTGACAAGTGAGACCCTTGTTGAAGGTGTGGGTATTTAAAGTCTATGAGAGTAACAGGCTGTGGGTTTCTTTCCCTTTCTTATACCTTTTATTTACAGTTTTGGGTAAAATAGCCCATTTTAGCTTAAAAAGTGGAAAGTCAATTTTGCATGACAGACATTAAGACAAGTCCATGTAGGGGCAAAGTCAATTTACTGCATTAAAATCTGCTTTTGGCACTGAGCCTTGAATCTTGTTGAATTCTATTTGTTACAATCTGGGCAAATAACCAACCTATCCCATTCTCTGTGTGGTTAACTCCATGTCTCTAGGAAGTTGGTAATGAGGACTTTTATTTTAAAGTCAGTGTGTGCTGTCTTTCCTTCTGTTTTAAGCTTAGTTTTGGTTACTTTTTACTTAACATCTTGTATAAAACTGATTTCTGTCTTCTCCTTTGTTCGTTTTTTCCTAAAGTTGTCATTATTACCCAGTCCCCTCTTACGTTTTTCACCTTTGAGAAATGAGAAATGATGAGCAACCTGAGCAAAATGAGGTGTGGAGAGGATGCTTCTCACCTGTGGAAACTACTTCCTCAGGACTCGACAAAAAACTCATCTTCCTCCTTTTGTGTAGCCCGTGCATTCTCTCTTGGCTCTAGGTTCTCTAAATCCTTTGTGCATGTCAAGGTTGGTGTGATTTTAGAAGTAGTCTGACGTGCCAAGGCCCTGCTGGGGAGAAGGGTTGATGTTCTGCATCTCTTCCCTGCCGCCGCAAATGCAGGGAAGTAAAGGCATTGAGACACTAGTTTTTTCAGCAGGTTTGCAATGAACCAAAGACCTAGAAGTGGCAAAACTGTTGTGCAGGTCTACCAGGGGTTACTGCAGGCTGGAATGGTGGCTGATTTAGTAACCCCTGTGAAATGCAACTGATAGCCTTGCTCAGGCTCTAAATATGTGCCTGCAGGTCAAAGCTGACACTGGCTAACACCGCGCTTTGCAACCTGAGGAGGAAGATAAGGTTGGACAAACACTTTTACCTCTCTAAAGTGACTCTTCTTCAAGTCCGTAGCAAACTGTGTTAGACCAGTCTGGTAAATCTTGTGGTGGTGTTATTTGGGCTGGAATGGATTATTGTGCTTGGGCTACAGAAGACTTTGCAAGGGGAAGCTGGGAACAGAGGTAGATTCCAACCGTCTGTACTGGCTCTGGGCTCTTAGACAGCTGAAATGTCTGAAGTCCTACGATTCTGCTCCCTCTGTTGTAGTTCACAACTCTATACCACGTCTTGCAAGAGAGCTTTTGGAAGGAACTTTGTTTATCGTTGACAGTTGCTGTAAGGAACAGTCATTTGTGTCCTGCTGTGAGCAAAATCAAACCGTCTCCTGCCGATGAAAGTGCTGCCCAGCTTCCTTAGGAGAGAGGAGGATGGCAGAAGTGGACGTAAATACGAGGTGCTTGAATTAAGCTTTTTCTGTGGCGATACCGTAATTCAAACTCGCCTGTCAGGTGCAGTTGTGTGGCTGGTTTTGTTGCCTGTTAGTCATAAAGTATTTACGCTCTGACGCACCTGGGGTAGGTGAAATCTTAGCAAAAGATTTGTGTCTGACATTTTATGAAGTCGGTTACTTGTCTGTCCTAAGATGTTGCAGTGCTTTTTGTTGTACTCTCCATAACTGTATAAAATAAAAATTTATGGCAGAGTGTTAAGAGGTAAACAGCTGAAGTGCTGGTTTCCTAACAAAAAGTGCAGGAGTTCAAGGGACTGAGTCCAGTCTGAAAGCCACACTTGTGGAGTGGCACTAACCTGCAAATTACATCAGTTCTTGTCGCCTTAAGCAAATTTGGCTAACTGCTCTTTAATTTCCTTCAGTACTGTTGTCATGTGCTTCTATAGCTAAAGCAGTTTTAAAATACTAATCCACAAAAGCCTTGTTCTTTTTGTCTGCTTGATGACTTTCCCTTGGATAAAAAGTCACGTTATACAGAGGAATTTTTGGTGATGGGCAAAACAACTCCTAGTTGTGTAAGTGATGTCTGTACAATGTGCCTTTTCTTTTTCAGAACTATTGGTGCTTGAAGATGACTTTTGAATCCACTTAGACTACAGTTGTGATGGTAGTTCATAAATAACTTTCTCCTACCTGCCTTGGTTTTGAATTTCAGGGGATTTTTTTTGATGAATTAAGTAATCCGGGAGTTTTATTGTGCTAACTAATGTGATTTCCTTATATTGACCATGTCATAAGGCCTGTCATTCCCTAGTCAATACATTTAATTCTTCACATTTTTCCTGCTCTTGGGCTTTCTAGTCAGTGTTCTGGCCACTTTTCCTGGGTTATACACTAGAAGAAAGGGGAAACATATTAGAAAAAAAGATGGAGGGAAGGGGAGAGTAGCTGCTGGAGAAGTTATTGAAATAGGTTTATCTATGATTAAATTCACGGTGATCCTGTGGAGGACGATATGTGACAACACAATCAACTTAACTTTGATTACATTTCAAATTGGTTGCTCTTCCATCTTGGAGGACTGGAAAGGTTTCAGAAGGCAAGAAGACTGAACTTTTCATGCAAAGCTACTTCAGGCCGCTGACGTCCTTAGTGTGCAAAATATGATACTGTTGCTTGATGTTTGAATGCAGCATATAGAAAAAATGTCTTTGAAAATGAGTTAAACCATTGTCTGTTGGGTAGAGTAGTAGAGGCGTTCTTTGTGGAATTGCAGTAAAATCTATGATCTATATTTTAGTGAAATAATTGAAGTTTTTTTATGGTCTGTAGGATTTTCAGACTTAGAGGATCAAACTGTGGTGAATATGACTTGCAGAATCTTGAATCTGGATTAGAAAACTTCAGGAGAATAAATCACTCATAATGGAAAAAGCATTAATTGATTACCTTTCTCATATATTATTCTCCTCAGAGTTTTTTTCCTATCATGAAGAACAGACACCTATTTGTACAGCCTTATGTTTTTATTCAAAGTTCTACAAAACGATTTGTTGCTGCTGCTGTTATTTTTCCATCCTTGAAAGTGATGGGTCAAAGCAGCTTTGAAGCATGCTGAACAGGATTTCTGCTGCAGTGGACCCAGTTGAAGCCTGTAGTCCTTACAAAACACTTTAGTGGATGTGGGTTTGTATCGTTTTTCTTTCGGTACCATTAATTGTTAAATGACACAGAATTTTAACCTTTCTTAAAAATCCCATGACATTTAGCTGTCCACACAACAAAAAGTTCTATTGAACCAAGAAAACTGACCAAAAAGTATTTTATTTGTAGTTATAAAATCTAAGTCCTAAGGCAATTTATTTGAAACAAATGGTCTTTTTTAATTAAAAAAAAAAAGAGAGGGTGGAGGGAAAAGTCTCCCTCCCCCTTGGTTAGCTGTCCTCTAAATTTCTGGTATGTCCCTGTGCCCAAGCCCAACTCTGTTTCAATGAAGCATTAAGAGAGTTGGCTTTATGTTCACAGGAAGGTCTGATGATGTTCTTGGTGAGAAGAATCTCCTGTGTCATTTGGGGAATAGAAATGTGCTTCTTCCTAGTTGGTGGGGGCGGGGAAGCGAGGCAGCCTGAGCTGCTGGCATTGTGATGGCTTCTTGTCACTGTGTGGCACCAACAGAGAATTTGGGTCATCTTAAGCTTTGCAGGCACAGACCTGAGGTCTCCACTACCTTACTCCATGTCCTGGTTCTTAGCGATTTGCCTTTTTCTAGGAAACAGCTGTTATATCTTGTAAGCTCAAATGGGAGGATGAAGGCAGGAGAAGCTATTTTGACTGCACGTGTGGCTTCTGTCTGAGCAGGTACGAGGCCTGAGCATGACAGAAGCTGAGCACAGTGCCAGCTTGGGCAGGACCCACAGTGAGCCCCAGTGTGGGTATGGCCAGCAGCTCTGGAGTGGTGGCAGCCTTGGCCAGAGCAGCTGAGAGAGATGGATGTGCGATATCCGCCATGGAAAAGTGGGAGCTGAAAAGTGGGGAAGATGAAGAGGTGACGGAAGAAGGCCTGGGGTGAGGATACCTGTGCACGCGAGGCATTGAGGCAGGACATGGTTGCTGTCTACAGGGTGAGTAAGCCCTGCTCCCATATCTGGTTTCCAAGTGTGGCTAGTTCAGAAATGGCTTTGTTTTCTTCCGATTCTCTTACTGGTTGGTTCAGGATAATTTTTCTGTTTAGCCTGGTTGCCTTTTAAAACTTCTCTTAATGCAAATGTTGAGGGAACGTGAGTAAACCATTAGCAGTACGGATATCTGCAAAAGTTTTGGCCATGAAATTGCATGTTAAGTTGCTCAGTAGTTACAGAAAAGTCACAAGTAAGTAAAACAACTATTGCGTTCTTCGGTGTTGTATAACTTCAGCCACACATAACTATATCTTTTCTTTCTTCACACAAAACTATTCTGTGATCACACTTAAATAGATATTTTTTTTCTTATTGCTCCCTTGATGGTAAGAGGTTTGAAAACAGTAGTGCTTGGAGATGTGACAAGTAAGACATTGTGATTTTTAAGTAACTTTTTAACTGAGATTGCAAATCTAATAAGCAAATTCCACCTCAATGAAATATTCTTAACACAAGATATGCTGGGTCTGTGCTTGCTTCCTGCAGTTACCCATTTCAAACCCTTGCATGGACAAATGTGTAAGTATATAAATAACACAGGCCAACTGACTTGAACTAGTTGCCTTCATCCACAAAGGATGGGTGAAAGCTGCAGTAACTAATGGGCTTGAAGATTTTGTAGAGAATGATTGGTAGTTAAAACAACTGTCAATTACTGGTTTTTCATTCTGATATAAGTTTCCCATTATTCTGATCATTAGCCATCCTCTACAAGGAGTGGCTGAGGAGCTAAGGTTGTTCAGCCTAGAGAAGAGGAAGTTGAGGGGAGGTCTCATCACTGTCTACAGCTGCCTGAAATGGGGTTGTAGTGAGTGTTGGCCTCTTCTCCCAAGTGACAGGTGATAGGATGAGAGGTAATGGACACAGGCTGTGCCAGGAGAGGTTCAGACTAGACATTAGGAAAAATTTCTTCACTGAAAGGGTGGTCAGGCACTGAAACATGTGCCCAGGGAGGTGGTTGAGTTACCATCCCTGGAGGTGTTTAACAGATGGGTAGATGAGTTTCTCAGGGATATGGTTTAGTAATGGACAGGTAGAGTTAGACTCGATCTCAAAGGTCTTTTCCAACCAGTCAATTCTGTGGTTTAATTTCTGGATTACACTGTGCAAAATGCATTAGAAGAGCCAGTAGGCTTCTCTGCCCTGTGTCTGCCCCTGGGAGTAGGAGTGCATTGCTCTGTTGCCAGGAGACAGTGTTCCAAGTTCTCGCCATCATTAGTAAGTTTGAATGGTTCCCAGCAAGACTTGAGGAGCCAGTATCAGAAGTATTGTTCCAGTTGCTTGTGTTGGCTTCATACAAAGGAACTATTTGAGCCATATGCTTTGTTGCTTAAGCATGCAACAGTGCTTTGTGTTTAAATTCCTGAGCCCTTGATCACCTTAACTGGAAATATTTTTGGTTTTTCAAGCTGAAGGAGGTATGTGGGTCTACTCAGGAGTCCTGTCACTGATGTATAATGTGATACAAGGATTTTGAAGAATGTAATCTGAAGTATACCTGAAATTCCTGTTGATAGGGGGTGTGTGCTTAAAGCTAGTGAAAACCATTGATAAAGCCTTTGCTTCATTCACTTTAGATCCAAGGCCTGGGAAAGGTCTCCTCTATGTATATGAGTTATTAGTTCTTTGATGGGGAAGAAAATAGGCAGTTTCCCATAAACTGCTTTTCCCCTGCTCAGATACTTGTACTGGATGTATGAGCTGGAATTAGATGTCAGATGGCAAGATTAGTGAAGGTATGAGAGAGCCTTACCACTGCTCAAGATAATTGTTCTCTAAGATGCTCCGAAGAGCGAGGGGTAGGTGCTTGTAGGGTCTGAGCTGAGTTACATATGAGTACAGTCAAGCTGATTCATTTAGTGCTTCAGCTCAAGGAAAAGCATAGTAGCTCAGTGTCAGGATGGCAAGAATGGATGGAGCTTGAATCACTGACCTATGAGACTCATAGGGCAGGAGTACCTGCTGCAATGATAGTGCACGGAGCCAGCCTGTGGAGGTTAGCAGAGGTGCTGCAGAGCTGGCATTAGAGGCTGTTCTGGACCTCTACTTCTGCAGGACTGTGACTCTACTGCCCATGTAAGCAGTACCTTGATAACCATTCAAACGGAAAACACACCTGAGCACAAGAGTACAACCTTCTTCCAGGTGTTTCAGGGCTAATCCAGACTGGAGGCTGCCACTTAGCCATCCTGGATCTGTCATTCCCAAGTTCTTCTGTTACTATATCTTAAATAAGTTCCAAAGTCCTGCAGTTGATACTTCCGTTACTTCTTTCCATTAATTCTTGCTTGCCGATACCAAAGTTCCAAAAAAACAATGTTTTACTCAGTTTAGTAATGTTATAGCAAAGCTTGGGCTGAGTTTCCTGGAGATAGTTGGAGATCCATAGGATTCAGTTCAAGTTTTTCTTGCATGTGCCTATTCAGACACACTTCTTAAGGAGTGTATCCAAACCAATAAATTGTCATCTTCCTGCACTTTGTGTCTCATGAATTTGGAAGAACACCAAGAACTACTCTTCACCCTAGAGGCAAGAAAAGGACAAAAACTAAAATTAGATCTTAATTTTAAGTCAAAGCTTTTATTCATGGTTTCAAATCTAGGGTAGCAGAATTTCGTTGTGGGGTTTGTTTTGCGACTCTTTTCTTGTGAGAAACTTTGTCAAAAAGTAAGACTGGTTTATGACTTATGTACAGGCTGACCATGACTGGTATATCTTGGTACGTTTCCCCAAGTAGGCACATTTGGGCTCTGTTTGAAGTAGGCACTGGAGAAAAGGATGCTCTAGGCCAAAGGCAGAGGTAGTCTCAACAAAAAGCACTGAGTTCATAAAGATAGTCCCCACTGTATTTTCATGATGGAGCTCATAAGGCAAGTCGAGAGGGCAGTAAGTGACACAAGGAAGAATCCAACTGAGGTTCAGATGTCTTCTCTGTAGCTTGTCTGGCCTCACACTTGGTCTGAGCAAGGGTAGCTGAAACGGGTACATCTGTCCAAGAAGGAACGTTTGTGAACCTGTTTCCATCCTGTGAGCTCTCCTGTCCTTGCACTGCTGTACAGAGTGGGAATAGTTATGTCGCATTTTCTTCCATTCAGAGAGTAATTGTATATTCTTGTATTCAAATGTGAAAGTACCTTTGATCAGCTGTGGATTAAAAGGAAATGTTCAGTCCCCGAATCTCTCCTTTGCATCATTTTGGAAAAATTTAATGACTGAAATGGCAGTTCTCTCTGTTCTTAAGTTCACTACTAGACTTGTGTGAGAAGATGACATGTCCTTGGAGAACTGTGCTTGTCTAGTGTATAATTACTATGGCTCTTCTGGTAGTTTTTTCTGTAAATCAATAGAGCATCTTCTCTGCTGCCGCTGATTTGAAGCTCAGACACCTGGAAGTAAATCAATTTCCTTGGAATCGTTTGTTGCCCTGAGTAGCAAGAGTTGACTCTGCGTGAAAATGTTGTCTACTGGGTAACTGTTCAGATGCTTACAGAAGGATATACCTTTTTTCTCAGCCAAAGTGACTGTGTAGTCCATCAGGAATTAAACTGACTAGGTTATAATTTTGTACACAATTATGCAGTAATGTTTATCTGTTACATTTACTATAAGGGTGGGCAGAGGAAGTAAGATTCTCACCTGAACCCCAGGAAAAAAAAAAAAAAGAAGAAAAAAAAGCAGGAAGGAGCTTATGAACTGCACTGATATCTGTTGCCCTATGCTGAAGAGGACACACTTTCTAGCAGATTAAAGTTCTCAGAAAATAGTTATACTTCTGTATTTAGTAGAAATCTGCAACTTAAAAGTTTGAGAGAGAATGCGGCGGCTCTGTTTAAGGTTTACAACTTTTTTTCATCTTGCCTTCCCTGGCATAGTGAGGGCAGCACAGCCTGTTTGAACCAAATAAAAAAAGGGAGGGGGAAATGTGGAGTAGCAAAATAACACAAATTATTCAAATATGGGACAATTCAACAAAATCTTGAGGAAAGTATGTTCTTGTAAAATAAGTTAGTGTTTTACCAACAGCAATCCTATGTCAATTAGACAGTGTGTATTTCAAAAGTCAACATGTAGTGGAGGCAGTTCACTGTGTTAGCATATATTGTTTATAATATTCTATTTGATAGTGCCTAGTTTAGATGTGGGTCTTGGAATTTTGCTGGTCCTTCTTCTAGGAGTGCAGAGGTTGAGTGAGGAGATGGATGCAGAGAGGGAGAGGCTTTGCTCCATCCTGCTGCCCTGGCAGGGTCAAGGAGGAACAGTCGTGGTGTCTGATGCGTGTGGAGGAAAAGCAACGTGCAAATTCTGTCAGACGAGTAGGGCTTGTTTTTAAAATAATATATTCAAAGATGAATATTATGAAAAATAACTTGTTTAGTGATAAACTTTCCTCTTCCAAGTAGATAAAGTTAAGTGAAGAATAGGCTTATCTGGATAGTGTAACTCTTGCCACTGGTGACACGAAAATTGATAATGCAGTTTGGGACTGACAAAGCAAGCGCTGTATTTCTCACAGCAGACTTTTGTATTGTCTTGTCTTGTGATTTAGTGCAACAAATCAGATTAAACTCTAGAAACACTATCTTAAGTGTGCTTCCCTGTGCAGCAGAGACTTTGGAAAATAATGCAAACTAAGCAGTTTTGGATGCTTGTGTTTGGGTATGTGTTTGTCAAGGATTTGGATTGAAAGAGAAAGTAAATTCTGAAAGGCATAGAGACTATGCACAGTACTGTGACAGTGTACAAGTGCAGGAAGTGTGTTTGGAACATTCTTTAGTCTGTGTCAGCCATTCCTGAACTGGAAAACTTTTTCCAGCTGTAGACTTGAGACAGAATTAATGGGCTCTGAAGCACTAGGAAGGCGGAGGTTGTGGTAGGACTTTTTCACATCCTTCATGTTCAGCTGCAGGTTCTGGGTGGTTGGTGGCTACATGAGCCGGGTGCTGGACTGTCGTGCCTAGAAGCTGAAAATAGGACTGGGTAGCTGCAGGACTTTATCCAGCACCCCCACTGCCAGGGAGTGTGTGTTACGCTCGTACGACGTTTGTTCAGTTATGTCTTATTCTGTACTTAAAAACTTTTAACCTTACTGCTAAAGAAAAATACCGTTGTCTATTAGTATGACTGGAACGAAAGATGAATAGCAAACTAGCCTTGAGCAAACCGTCAATCTGACTTTGATAGCCCATCATTTAAAAGGTCCTTTTATGTTTATGAAAAAGCATGACGTCAAAGCCAGGGAGAAAAAATAATACCAATACTTAGGGCTGAACTTGCATAGCTTCCAAGAAGAGCCCCTGTGTGAACAGTTGTTTCTCTACATGCGTGGCTAATCAGTGTAGGTTGCTATAAGTCCGAACAGTGGCGTTCAAGTGTGTTCTTCTGGTTTGGTGCTTCTGTGTGTGAGTCCCTCAGACTGGAGTAGCGTAGAGCAAAGGATATTGCAGTTGCTTCTCTTGCAGCTTCTGAGTAGTATGCTGGAAATGCTTGAGTACAATCATTATCAGGTGAGTTGTCATCGCAGACTTGTTTTGAAAACTGTTGCTAAGAAGGCTTGCATACAAGAAATCCTTTTCCTCTGGTATTTAGTATGCATTTTTTAATATCATCCAAGAAAGAAATGAGGACATACATGGTTACATGTAACAGCAAAAGTCGCTTTAATGGAACTGTTTTAAAACAAAAAAACTTCTCAGTGTTATTAGATTTTGGTTTGGTTTCTGTCTTCTGACAAAAATATTAGTGATCAAAGAAAGGTGACAGAGTTTCTAGGATATGGTGAAATTTTTGCGTGGAAGAAGATTGATTTTGCTTATTTAGGGTGCATGAGAGTAGCTTGGTATGACATTTTTTGTATTTTGTATATAAAAAAATTCTAAGTACTGAAAAGTTTATCTTGAATACGAAAATAGCTGTTACTGAGGACAGTGATTGATTTGAACTGAAACACTTCTTTTTTTCTTGCATATTATTTGCATAATGTGTTTATAAACAGGCTGCCTTATTTGTATATGATTTAGGCCATATATATGAGTTAAAAATAATCTGTAGGCACAAAAATGCCGTATTCCTTTTTTTTAATCAATGTGTTACTTTATAAAAAACCTAACCCAAAACCGAAAGAAACCAAAACCTGAAAAATCAACAACGAATCTTTTTATCTCTGTGTAACTTGACATCTGATAAAGGATAGCAATCCATGCTACTTGGTTTTAAGTGGTAGCTACGAACAAGTAAACTGAGTCCTGCAGTGCAATTTGTTTCTCCACGTTTCAGTGAAAACTAAATGTCACGTAGCTGAAGGTCTGAATGGAGAACTGTGTGTTCTGGACTGGACTGTCAGTTACTGAAACTTTAGCTCATAAACTGATTTCTTGCCATTGAATGTGAATTAATGAAGCGCTTTTGACTTCCTTGGAGCTGCACAGGTTTGTACTTCGAGTCAAGTGCTTAGCTGGTTATATATATATCACAAATGTGTAGCTCAAATCAATAACACATGTAATTAAGATGTAAAACAATAAAGCACTTTCTAAATTATGTCATACAGGTGCAGACTCACCTTGAGAATCCCACCAAGTACCATATTCAGCAAGCCCAGCGGCAGCAGGTAAAGCAGTACCTCTCTACTACTCTAGCGAATAAACATGCCAACCAAGCCCTGAGCTTGCCATGCCCAAATCAGCCTGGTGATCATGTCATGCCACCTGGAACTGGAAGCAGCGCACCCAACAGCCCAATGGCTATGCTTACTCTCAACTCCAACTGTGAAAAAGAGGTAATACGCTGTCACTGTGTGAGTTCTTCAGTAAAATGTATTTGCCATCTGCTTTCTTTCCATTTTAAACTATATTTGCTTGTTGTTAAGAGATTACTTTTATCTTCTTTTCTGAACTGTTCACTTTAAAAATGCACCTTCTGCCTCTGTGTCTGCGTGATGAATATATATTTGCATAGAACATTTTGGCAAAAACCCTGTGTCCCTCTAACTTCCTCTTTTTTTAACTTTTTAACCTAGTTTATGCTTGTTAAAAGTACTTCTCCCCCCCTTGCTTTTTGCACGCAGTGAGTAATTGACCTTTGGAGAATACAAAGCAGTTTTGTAAGCCGTAGCTTTCTGGAATAATGTTATTTATGGCTCTTTCAGTGTAGAAAGAGCAAAGAGCATAGCAAAAATAACTGAAAAAATACAAATCTTTTTTAGATACTTTAGATATTTTTACAGTAATATTTGAGCAATTCTCTTGCTTAGCTGAAAGGCCAGATTATCCCAGCTAGCATACCCTAAAATGTTATTAGTTGCTGTTTCATAATGATATCACTGCTGCAAATATAAAGACTTCCCTGGTCTATGCCTAGAAATCCTGCACAATATTATCTTAATCTTTGCTGGCAAAAATGTAGTTGGGTGTTTGATATGTGTTCAGGTGCTGAAGGAAGATGACTTGAAGGATGTTAAGTGCAAGAATCACATCAATATTTTTGTAACTCGACAAACAGGATACAATTGTAGAGCTTCTCTTGTCCCCCTCAAGCTTTAATGCCAGGTTTTTAATACAATGCGTTCTGTGAGGAAAACATTATGCAACTTTGAGAAACAGTTATTACAGAATGTATTTTGCACATGTGAGAGAAATTACTTGTGCTCCATGGCTCCAAAAGAAATGCGAATTGAATAGTTCCATCCTGTCATCCCAATTGTACCCATATCTTTTTTTCCTCAAGATATTTATGGCTTCACTTTGCTGTGTCATCAGGCACATGTGTGCATGACACTGTTTCAATCGTGCTCTTTTTGGGACTGAGACTGTGCCATGAACTCAGATCCATGCTTTGCTTGTTTTTCTTTCTTTTTTTTTTTTTCCTCTTTATTTCTGCAGGGATTTTATAAATTTGAAGAGCAAAGCAGGGTTGAGAGTGAGTGCCCGGCTCTGAATACACACTCACGAGCATCATGCATGCAGGTACTGGATGACACAGGAGTTGGAGCACAGGTCCCCTTTCTAATGAGCATGTTTCCTTGAAGTTATGTTGAGTAAACTTGCCTCATAGTGTCTTTAACAAATTGAATATAAGTTTTATTAAAGGAACAAAACACCAGTGTTACTTATTAGCATTGATGTCAAAAGTGCATTAGGACACCCAAAGAGCATTAATGCTTTTCTAGCCCTGTAATGCTTTAGCAGAAGAACGTATTTAGACATGCTTTAAGGTCTCATTTCAGGATATCTTCTCTAATGCAGTTTTCCCAAGACCGCACATATGTGTTCTTGTCCTGGTAGCTCTGAAGACCACATTTCTAAGCAGATCACACTTGTATTTAAAAAAAATTATATGACAAGGCTTTAATCAATTCATAGTAATTCATCCTCACTAGTCATCCTCATAATTTTATTTTCAATATAAGGGATTTTTATTTCTAGTAAGAGGACTGTGGATATGGGCTGTAACTGTTAATTCCTTTCTTTCCCTTGCTGCGGGACAGTGTAATTCGTTCTGATCATGCTTTCTTGAGCTGATAGAAAAATTCCATATACTGCTAGTTCTACCATCAGCTTTATGCGTTGATTTTGTAGATGACTCTCAATTAAGCTCCTTTTTTATGGTATGTCAAAAGAACGCAGTCGGTCCTGCAGGACAGTTCAGAGCACCTGCAGGGGTGCTTTGGCAGAGTCTGTTTCTCCTGACCATGCAGGAGCTTGTGGAGGCACCTTTGGGCCCAGCCCGGCAAGAAGATGGTTTGCGGCACCTAAAATAATCTCCGAGCTGCTCTTGGGTGGTGCTTCTTGGAAAGGCATATGAGGGCTGTGAATCCAACAGATTCTGTCCTTCCCCTGCAGATGTCAGGGGCTTGGGCATTATGTCTGTACACATGTTTTGACCCCACAACTAGAGGAGAGCAGTGGAGGGTAGGCAGGCGGTGCTGTGTGTCGGAGAGGGATTGGTGTCGTTAGCGTAGCTCGTTCTATGACATCCTGTCTCCTCCACTGTTCCTGGGAGGAACAGTGTGTCCATGGGCAGGCAGTGCAAGGTAATTGCTGGTTGGAGGAGGGGGCTAGATAGACCACGAAGCCTTGGCTGTGCCATGGCTGAATAGCAGGAGTCCTGGCTGAGGGACTGGATTTAGACTGTTGTAAAACTGCATGGACATCTCCTGTTTAAGCCCCTGATGCAGAGACCCTGCATGTGGCTGAAGTGCTTTGCCAGGACTCTCTATCCTAGCAGTTTTGATAACTGGTTTGGTTTTCTTTGTCCACTTTTTCTGCTGCAGATGGATGATGTGATCGATGACATAATTAGTCTGGAGTCAAGTTACAATGAAGAAATCCTTGGCTTGATGGACCCAGCCCTGCAAATGGCAAATACGGTATAATGATACTTTCTCTTTGGTTTCCCTGATAAGTCTAATTATCTTTCCTCCAGAGAGAAGGCAAAACTAGCATGACTTTTTCTCCAAGCAATTAAGTCATTATAGCATTGCCCCATAGAGGATAATTAAGTTTTCTTTGAAGAGTTTAAGTTACACAGTTGCAATGAAAAACATGAATTTAAAAACAAGCTGGAGTCAGGTCAAGGGATGCAAAGAACAACTTTGCTTTTCTTATTTCAAAGTCGGGTTGGTAGGTGAGAGTATTGTAACAGAGGAGAGTGAATTGGGCTATTGGGAGTGAGCTCATACCCATCAATATTAAAGATTGCCATGGACATTGTACTTGGCTTCAGAAAGCCTAGAAGGAACCTCTTACACCTCGGATTCCAGTATTGTATCATGTTCAAGTAAGAAGGTGTATACTATGCTTAACCATGTGTTAGCATCCTGGTCCAAAGCTGCTCTTTTTTGACTGTTAGTTCTAACATCGTAGCTTTAGCTTAACCCAATTTCAAAGGGAAAGAAAGCCCTAGTTAGACAACAGCAAGGACGTTACAAAATTTAGAGGCAAGGAAAAATAGTTTAAAAAAACCCCAAACTTTCAAAACAAACAGAAGGGGAAGGAATAAAGAAGTTTGAAAACTGAACAGGGGAAGGAGACTTAGAAAAGCTGAGAACAAGGAGGTGCAAAAGTTGGTAAGCGAGGGAAGGTGCCCGTTACCTTCGAGTTGCAGTCTTTTTGCTGGCTCACACTGCTGTGAACGTTATTATAATCATACTTATGGCATAATCTTATTTTGATCTTTTGTGGAGGGTAGCTCCAGTGAGTTTTTTGCCTTAGGCTTAAGTGCTGTTAGATCTGGCTGAGTAGATGTCTGCCTGTGCTGGCATCTGTTTCTTTTTCATCTAGTGCCAAAATTTACAGCTTACCACATAGCATCAGTTCCTTAGCATAGGTTTACATTTGCTGACAGTAGTTGTCTGAGGTCATGTTAACCCAGTCCTGAGCTCCCACGGATTCCCGCAGCCCTCTTGGAGACACAGTGCAGGAAACAGCCCACCAGTGTCACTGGCTAAATAGTGTCCTTTGAGTAGGTAGAGAAATAACCGCAGAGTCCTGCAGGAAAGAATGAGTTTTCCTTTAATCTAAGATGACTTGAAAAGTGCATTTGTCCTGCAGTTTGAGAGGCAAACTTAAAAACCTGTGATTTCCAAGATAGTTACTCTCTTTTTATTGAGGGTTCAGGTTCTCCTGGAGTCCTTTCTCTGAAGTTCCATTGGATTGGGATCTGTTAAATGAGAGGGGACTTGGATTTCTTTGTGCTTTTAATTCCCCTCTCATTTCATAGAGACCCCAGCAGTGGCTTTTTGCTTCCAGGCAAGGACATAATAGGACTCTGTGCTTTTTTGGTGCAGGGAGTCCATGTAGTCAATACTTAGGGTAGTCTGCATCCCTCCTGCTTTCTGCATGACGACAAACCTTGTAAAGGCTGTCTGCTCCACATTTGTTGTGAAATTCATGAATTACCCAGTGTGTGTGATGAAGCCCATAAAATAAGGATATGAAATGGTAGAATTAAGACTTCTTACTAATCCAGTTAAATTGCTGAAGGCAAAAAGCATATTTCAGTCTCTGAATTAACCTGATACCAATCCTGAAGAGGTGGAAATGGAACTGTACTTCCCAACAATTGGTTTGGAGCAGGGGAGGGGAAACCTGATGTAGCAGACACTTTCCTTTTGGAACAGGATTTAGCTCTTAAAACAACAAACATTTTACTAATAAGGAATCAATGTTTGTAGACTGAGCTAAATAGAGGTGGCAGAAATTAAGAGAGGAAATGGTTGCTAAAGAGACACAACCTATAAATAGCTGTGCTGAGACTGCGACAAAGGCTGCTATTGTTCCATAACCAACAAAGAACAAAAGGACCAGTTTGTTACATTTGGTAACAGTACTTAACTGATAAAGCAAAATCAGAGATTTCTGTGTAGAGCAAGCAAAGGGAGGTTTCCAAGTACCTCTTAATTGAAAAGGGCTTAGTGCTCTCAACTGCTTGTGGATGTGTTTGTAAACTTTGTTACTGGGTCACAAATTAAGTGGCTTTGCTTCTCCGGTGAAATGTGTTACAAAATGGTCACTAGTTTGCCAAGAAGGTTTTCTGTGTAGATATGACCTAGTAATTGAATTGCTGTGTACTCTGAAAAGTGCTCTTGTACGCCAGGTTGAGATGGCAACTAATTCATCCAATTGATCAATTGTAGCAAGAATCTGACGTGGAAAGCCCTGTGAGTACATGCAGCTCCACTTGTAATTGTGGCTTTCCTCTGGAAGTTAAACTCCAGAGGTAGAGGAGTCTTATTTCTGGGGCTTTCGCTGAGTATGTGCTTGTAGGTAAGGGAACAATACAATACGTTATAGGCTGCATGAGCTGGGCAGCAGAAACCCTCCTTGTGTGTACTGATATCTTAGAAGCAACCTTGATCACACAGCTGATGTCTCAGTGATCTATACAGAGCCCAAATGACCTGAACATGTGTGCATGTTTTGTTGGAGTAGTGGAGGAGGAAGGAAAGCCTCAGATGCTCCTGAAGGTACACTATGAAGAGTCTGCAGTAATGATTACAGTATTTGAAACTTCTGTTATATTAAAGTAGTAATTTTTTTGTGCACCTTACAAAGCCAAGGTCTAGAAATAAAAGGAGTTTTTTTTAGATCTTGCTGTTTCAATGACGGTAACAAGCCTAGCCTGGCATAAGTCACTCTTCCTTCATTTACTTTTCAGGAGAGTAAAGGTGGATATTTTGAATGATACTGTATTTTAGTTTCTTATTACCCAGAAGTGACTAACAAAGCCTTAAGGGAAGCGTATTTAAGTTGGAAAGATGCTGGAGTTTGTTGAGGGCCGGGAAGGAGCCTCTTCGCACCAGAAAAAGGACACCAAGTTCCCTGTCTTTCTCAGTTTTGAGACTTGCATCTTCCCAGTGAAACGACTCTGGGAGATTGAAAGCTTTCCCATTGCTTTGTACGTGGGGAAAGGGGTGAGAGGCTTGACTCTCTTAATAGTTAAGAGCTGAAACATTTGCAGACTGTGTATTTTTTTTGTTCCAGTTCCTTCCTTTGGTGGTTGCACAGCTCTTGATATGGTTCCTCTGGTGCTTGCAATTTCTGCAGGACCCTCCCCTTTGTGGTGATTGCTTACACAGGTCCTGTTCATGAAAATCTGGCACAGTGTTGACACATTTGAAAAAACTCCCACGAGCTTGCTGTAAGAAGCAGAGTCCATCTTGCAGCAAGAAAGGCAGCTTGGTGACCTTAACTATCTTCATGTTTTCTTTGTAACCTAACTGTTTCACCCAGCCCTTGAGATGCTAGTTTCTAGATTTCTGAAAAAAACCCACTGTTTTCTCTAATTCCTTGACATTCCTAATTAGATTTCACATGTTTGATTTTGAACTTCAAGTCCCTGGGCTACAAACAAGGTCTTTGTGCTCTCCCTGTGCTTAGGATTATGAATAGAAATAGCGCATCCAAGCCAGAAGGGTGTATGATGCTGTTGTTGCGCCTGTGTCACGGATGCTTTTGGGGGGCCAAAAGATAGAAGGGTCAGCCTTGTAGAGTAGTGTGACAGTGAGTGGTCACCGTGACACTGATGCTCATACGTCACAGCTTGGACCATAGTCTGTGATGGACAGCTCTGACCTTAGGTTTATTATAGGTGTTCCTTTTTTTTTTATTTTAAATATCACATTCCAGAGCTAAGGGTGAGGTGAGGAATTGTAAGGCTGTTGGAAGGCTCAATCTTGATGAGAATTTGGTTATAGTTTTTCCTCTGTCACTGAAAGACAGAATCAGGGGACATCATTGCTGTTGTTGACCACTATTCAGACAAGTGTCAGCATGGCTTCAAGCTGATGGTGCTCTATGGATGCACATCAGCTTTGCTTCTTATGGTACTTCCAGATGGCAGAGAAGTTTCCTTAGATCTCAGTCTGGCAAGGACCTGTCAGTAGCAGTTGAATGATTCAGGCTGTGACTCCATTGTATTCAACAGCATTATTTACATGGTGTAACGTTAATGCTTACCCTAATCTCTGCAGGATCAGTGTCTTGGAGGTATTTGTTTACTTTGCAGCAAGGATGCTAAGTATTGCCACTCAGATAAGATAAAAAACTGTTTTATACTTGTCTTTTCAAACCTAATTTGAAAACAGAAGACAGATAGGAAAAATAATCCACTCAGGCTAAATGTAAACTTCTTTAAATACCTTTCAATTTAAAGAGATAGCTTTGATAAGCTTTGTTGGAATATTATCCTATTTCTGTGTAAATCTCCTTGCTTAAACATAAGAATAGCAGAATGAGCAAGTAATTGAGGACATTAAATGTGAAAATAATCTTCCTCCTACTTGTGCATGTTCTTGTTAAGTAAGGCAAAAAAACAAGTTAAAGTAAACTTAAATGTCTTCTATGTAGATAGTTTGAAATCAGATGAAAAATGTGATTGATTAGCACAGTGTTCTTCCTCAAGCACGTGACAACTTGCTAAGTACTTCCTGGAAAAATGGGGCTTTCTCCTGGGTAGTTCTGTACGCTCTTTCAGATGTTTTGAGTAAGAGAATTACTGAAAAATAAGGAGCAACAATACAATATTGTCAGTGTGTTACTTTTTTTCCCAAAGTCTTTTTGCAACGTGGAGTTGTGCTTCCATGCATTAAATATAAAAGTATTGTCTGCAGATACTTCAGGAGAGAGGACAGGATTTTCCCAATGTAGGTATTTTATTCTTCATGCCCGTGTGTGTGTGATCTTTGCTGACCGTATTTCAAGCTCTGTTTGCATGTGGAAAAGAGCACAGATTTCTTAGTAGAACCTAACTCCATTCTTCTGTACAAAGGCAAACTAAATGATCCTTTTCCTTGTTTATCTTTTCCAGTTGCCTGTGTCTGGAAATTTGATTGACCTTTATGGCAACCAAAGCATGCCTCCTCCAGGACTAAACATCAGCAACTCGTGTCCGGCTAATCTTCCTAATATAAAAAGGGAGCTCACAGGTAAATATGTCTAAAATACCATCTTGGAGCAATAGGAGAGTTGTTTTGAATTTAGGTGATATTGGACACAATCTCTGTTGTGAGAAAAATAATATATGGATGAATATTTTTTGCTTTCTGGACCGTTTTTCAGCAGACACATTAGCCTGCAGTGCAGTTGGGTTCATATGTGTCTATGTTTGCTCACTGTGACTAATTAAGATCAAGCCCCAAGCTGCAGACAAATCTGCACCTTCAAAACATTGTCTCAAAGGAAGCTTCTCTTGCAAAGCTGTTTTCAGGTTTGGGCTTATTTGTTCTATCGAGACCAAACATTAACAACTACACATCTGGAGTCTCTGTGGAATTCATGTCAAGGAATGCTACATGTTGAGGCTTTACTCTAGTAGGGGAGGGCAGTAAGGAACAAATAGCCTGTTGTTAATATGAAATCTGGATGGCTAGATCCTATGAAACATAAAATTAGGTACTCAAGAGAGAGAATTTGTGTCTTTTTAAGATGAATAAGTATCTGGTACATTTCTTGTCACATTGGTTCTTCGCAGCAGTGCTCTGAGTAAGCAGTTGGAGGCATGGGGAGGGAAAGGGGACATTAAAAGCCTCTTTCTCTCTAGCACTTGTGTACAGAAGCTGAATAGTTTGAAGGAGGAAGTAATAAGTTTTGTGTTCTCAAGCTTGTTTTAGTTTTGCTGTTCTACTTCACCTGGAAGGATATAACCACATTGTAGGGTACAGTATACAGGGCAGACTGTCTGCAGTATGGACCAGTGGAGAACCATTCTAGAGCCGATGACAAAATTATCTTAATACTCAGAAATGGCAGTTCTTAATCCCAAGAGGGATTCATACTGTGTGCAGTATGGTAGAGGCATAGTTTCTTTCTTAGCTGTCATTTTTCTGAGTTTCTGTTGTGAAAACTCCAAGGCTGACTCAGTTGCAAAGCAGGTTCTGGGCAGGAGTTAGTTTAAGTAGAGCAGTTGTAATAGCACAGGATTCAGCCTCTCCGGAGGAAATGCCACGTCTCTGTGCTGGCGGATATTTGCATTTATATGACTGCATAAAATCTGAGTTCAGCACCAAATGAAGACACACAAACTGCACAATGATTTCTGGCTGCTAGAAAAGGAAAAGCTTGTACAGTGATGGAACTATGTTAAGAGGAGGGTGGGAAGGGGTGAGAACTATTCAAAAGTCCCGCATTACGCACAGTTTCATTGTCTCAGTCATAGAAATATAGAGGTGGCTGTAGAGTGCAAACTTGTCAGATGTCCAGGCTGCTGGATTCCCTGCAGGTGATTGTGTAAGACTTCAGGCAGAGAAGGCTGAAAGAGAGGGGGAATTAGTGAGTGAAGTGGTCTTGTGGAAATCCTCAGTACATCAAAATAGACCTGAATTAACTTAAATGTCCATATGCTGTATTCACTGTACACAGAAAGAATTTATATAAGTGTTTTTTCTGTTGAAAATGTGTAATAGAAGATTGAATTTAGTTTAGGGGAAGTTTAGGAGTTAAATTTAAAAGCAGTCACTTTGACATTGATCTGGCCAAGCCTTTGTGCAGAAAGCACTATTGACAGCTTTCCGACAGCCAGTGATTTTAAAATCACCGTGTTATTGCAGGCAGGATTCTTCTGGTTCTCCATTTCGATTCTGCTTTTGGTACTAGACTGGAGGGAGCTTACAATACTTAAATCTAGCATTTTTCAGAAGCCTTTCTCCATCTTATTGTATAAATAGTTAAATTATAAAGAACCAAGAAAAGCCGAATCTGTTTTCCCGACATCTGGTGTTGACAATGGTTGCGAGTTCTCAGCTGAGGCATTTAATGGGAACTCTGCTCATTCAGGAGTGAAGTTTCCATTAGTTTTGACATTACAAACCTCTTATCTGTTTCATAAAACCGTGTCAGATTGAGCCAAATTTTTATTGAGACGTGCAATAATCTTTCGACCTTTTGGGGGGATCCTTTAGGAGCCTCGTGTAGAAAATGATACGTCTTGTTATATTGCATATAATATTGGGGTAGCTCTGCCTCTTTTAAGCAATGAAGTAGTAAACTTCCAGTGTTCCAAGGGAAACGCTTATCACTTGCTACTTTGAATTGGATAGGACATAATCCATATTCCTTAAAAATAAAATAGTACAGAAAAGAAACTTGTTGGAGTAAGAGGTTTTGTTTCGGTAGTGGAATGTGAGATAATAGATCATACCTCATTCCTCCTTGATGACTTACTGTGCAACTCAGTAATGCTTGCTGGTTCTGAGATTTAAATGCAACAGGATAAGGGTTAATGACCTCACCTTTTCAAAAAAATTAAGAGGCAGAGCAAACATAAAAATACTTAAAATTGCTTGAGAAATGTGAGATCAAATGAGAACCAAAAATAATAAATTTAGTTGTGCTTTTACCTGAAACATTGCATGCTGATGTCTGATAATAAATGTGCGATGCATGGTTAAGAACAGTTATGAGTTCAGGAGACAGCTGATTTACAGCATGGCTGTCATTGTTTTATGTTTGCTTTTCCTGAAGCAAGGAGCATTGTTTTCTAACAATATTGCTAATAAAGGTGTCAAGTTGTTAATATTTTTTTCATATATTGAGAACAGTTAGTGTATCTGGAAAACATGGCATTTCTAATAGGTCGCTTAAGTTACTCCCTGAGTGTTGTGGTGAAGTGTGTGCACGTGCCACAAAAGGACATAGCCTTAATTCCAGTGAGTAGAGCCTCTGACTCCTGACTGCTTCATATCCTGTACAGGCAGCAATGCTGCAAGCATCCTGTTCCTCTGGTTCAGCTTCTTTGTGGTGCCGAAGCGTGCCGGCTGTATGTAAACGTAGGAGGAGGTATGCTGGATTTCAGCAATTTGCTGTCCTCAAATACCTTGCTGAATCAGGGCCTTCGTGGGAAACATTCTCTTCAGGAAAGTCAGTACGGGAAGTGTGGGAATGGATGTTCCACCGAGGCAGAGGTGAAGTTGAATGCTGGTGTTGTTTTGGCAATCATAGCTTACAGTACAGACCATTCTCACCCGCTGGAATGGCTGTAGTAGTTGGTTTGACAAATATTGATCAGGCTTCCTGCACACATTTCACAGGCTGAAACTTTGTGTTTAAATTACTTCAATTTTAATTACTTAATTCAGATGCACAGCATGTATTTTTTTCTACAGAGTCAGAAGCACGAGCGTTGGCTAAGGAGAGGCAAAAGAAAGACAATCACAACTTGAGTAAGTTTTGGTTCTTCGCATTTTGTACCAATTCCAGTAATGATTTTGGGGTTTGAGTGTTTAAATGCTGATGTTTTAAATCTGAATGAGACACTGCATGTAGTATATAGTTGAATTCAACAGCATATACTGTTGAATTTTAAGCTCTGTTTTTATTTTTTTTCAATAAGCCAAGTGAACAGGTGGTTGTTATCAATGGAATTACTGGAAACAACACTTGATCTAGTTGCTTTTAACAAATCCACTGTGCAGAGTTTTGCCCTTTTTAAGTTTATCTGAAGTCTTTGATACATGATCAAATTGTGACTTTAAGCTTCAGCATGCATCCTCAGAGTGGCAATTTTATAAATTCCGTTTTTGAAGGGAAGGCATATTTCCAACTTGGGGAAAAAAAACAATTTAAAATAATGAGCATCTTCTGACTTAAAGGATCCTTAAGTTGTTTTTTTATACTTAATATTACTGGAAAAAAAGGAATTGTTTAATGCCTCGAGCTATTCAGAGGCCTCTTCCGTACCATGAAAGGCAAATGCAGGAAAACCGGTATTAAGTTGGACTTTTGGATCCTCAAAAATGTTACATCTGGAAGAGCAGTTTAAAAGAGACACTTATACATATTGTTCCTTTTCCCCCTTTGGGATTTCCTTGGGAATCTAAATTTTTGTCTCTGAATTTGTGATATTTTCCCTAGGAAAATATTTACTTCTCAGTTGAGTCCTATACTAACACAACCATCCTGGTTTTAGCATGTCGGTTTAACTCTGCCACTTTAGTAGTCCCTTCTGTCTTATTGTGTCACTGCATTTTAAGCTTCAGGCAAATGTTTGAAGGTACTTAAAGAAATCTTTGATGAAACACTTTATATGTTGTAGCTATGGGTGAATATTACTTGTAACATTTGTGCTGTTTTTCCCAAAGTTGAACGAAGAAGAAGATTTAATATTAATGATCGCATAAAAGAACTAGGCACTTTGATACCCAAGTCAAATGACCCGTAAGTATAATGTGCCCCAAGCACACTGTGAGAGGGAGGTGATAAAAGAATCTTAGGAGGCAGAAGAAGAATTTACAACAAAGGAAAAAAGTCTGAGTTTTCTTGTATGATCTTGGCGCTTTGTGTCTGTGGAAATGCTTGAAGGTTCCATTATATTTTTTGAAGATTGTTTTGGGTTTATTTTTCTCTTTTAGAAGTTACTTAAGTTTATATTAATTTGATTTTTGTCACAAAACAGTCACCATACCATTGTCAGCAGCTCAGCATCCAGCCAGATGCTGTGCTTTGGCAAGGCTGGGGTTGATATTTGGAATGACTGCCCTACCAGAGATGGTGTTGTCAGGGTGCGAAACCTTGGTCTAGTCTTGCTGCTTAGCACGCTGCCTGGCTGCTTGTCCTGCTAGATGATTCTTCAAATTTGTTGGCTGTCATAGCTCAGCAAGTCAGAACCAATCCCTCTTTCTGTGAAAATAGAGGGCAGTTCCTCTGGGGAGCCATCATATTCCCCTTCCCTCCAAGAAAAGTGTTTGTGGTAGTCTCCCAGTAGTTCTTTTGGGTAATTTTACTGTTACTAACTTGCCTTAACTTCACCCAACACTGATTCAATGGCAAGGAACTTGCCTTGCTGTAGAGCTTTAAAATCTCATTGAAATCTGAATCAGTGCCCTGTGCTTTTGGGGAGAGTTTGCATTATTTTAAGGTAGTTGCGGATGGAGCAACTCACAGCTACTCTTCAGAGAGGTTCTTTATCTTCCTCTAAGGCATGCAAGGCAATGTTGCACAGTGTCAACCTAGGGGACAGGTGGGTCTTTGGTCTGATAGTCTGCAGTGAACTTTTTTTATTTAAACTAAGTTGGTGTAGGTGTAGGAGACTATGCAGGCAGCCTCTCTGAAGGGAGTACGGGAGGAATAATGTGGAAAAGGCAGTATGGGAGCTCCATACCCTCTGGCTGGAAAACCATCACAGCTAGGCTGTAATGTGGCATTTGTCTTTTGCCAGAGTTAAGGGTAAAGCATCTAAATATGCTGCTGTGTGGGGCTCTTTTCTTACTGCAGCACAGCTCTGACACAGTGCTACCAAGAGCTAAAAGGCCTCAGCCTTTCTACCACAGAAGCACCAGTCATGTACAATCGTTTTCATTCCCCAGCTGAAATCAGGTATCACCCAGACAGCAAGCCCTGTGATATTTGAGCAGTCTCTCGTAGAGTTTTTTTGTTGTTGTCTTTCAGCCTTGCTGTAAGGCTATGAAAGGAGCCCCTGGGCCTCCGTGGCTCTGCGCAGGCTGTGCTGCTGGCTCTGGGCTGTGGAGAAGGCAGGGAGTGGCCTGGAGGCTGTGTGGAACCTGGGCAGCCACAGGGCATCACCAGAGTTCTGTGCCCTTTGGCTGGGCCAGGGCTGGCTCCTCTCTGCCTCCCAGTAGCTGTCTTCTGGCCCCCTCTAGTGCACTTCAAATGCCTTCTCTATTCATAAACTGTGTATAAATATTGCCCAGGTGTTATGTATACGTGAAGTGTAATCATGTAAGGTAATGACTCTAAAAGAAAGCCTTCCTGAGAGTCCTAACTTTTCCTTTTGTGTTGATTTCAAAGGGATATGCGCTGGAATAAGGGAACCATTCTAAAAGCATCAGTGGACTACATCCGTAAGCTGCAGAGAGAGCAGCAGCGCACGAAGGAGCTTGAGAACAGACAGAAGAAGCTGGAACATGCCAACAGGCACCTGCTGCTCAGAATACAGGTTTGCTGATAAATAAGCTGCAGATGCTCTTGATGTTTCAATATGTGACTGCAGATGATGGTAACTGAAGTTTATTTGTAGGAATATGGGTTAAAAGGAGGCATCATCTTAATAAATGGTAACTAATGCTGAGATGTTTGCAGAGATTTTTACAGGGAGAAAAACAGGATATGTTAAAAAAAAAATGTACATATAATCTCCCAATACTCCAGTAAATCACTTAGGGCTGGTCTGTTGTTTTGTTTTCTGCTATGGTCAAAATAAGCTGCAAACCATACTATAAGAAAGATTTATATGGCAATGTGGTTTTGGGGGTTTCCAGACCTAAGGAATAGAAACTTCATATGTGATTTATCTGATGATAGTGATCAAATTCAGTTCAGCTGTTTGAAAGTATGTTCACTTTAGATGTCTTGGATTTGGAGTGTTTTTGACCTGTAGCTTTAGTGCTTGTTTTCTTCTGAAGCAGTTCCAGGTGAATAGCAATAAATGAAATCTTTATGTGTTGTTTGTGAGTTTTCTAAATTGCATGGGAACCAATCTAGGACCTGTCTGTCAGAGAAACTCTGCAGATTGCAGTCTCCTATATCTCATCTCTTTATTTCTTCTCTCAGTCAGTCTGTCTCTGATGCTCTGCAGAAATCTGACATCTGCTTTCTGGTGGAGGGTAAAAACTGCTTGCAGGACAACATGGGCAGAGAGGGCAATATTGATGACAGACACTGAAGCACCGTATCTTGAGTTTCCCATAGGTGTTGTGGGGACTGGCAGCTGTATTTAATGTTAAGGATGCCCTCATTTGTCTGAGAGCAGTTGCAGAGAAGCACATGTAATGTGAGTGCTCCAAGAGTTTTTGCAGCAAGACAGCCAAGAACTCTGGATGTTACACTGTTGGTTTGTTTTTTTTTTTTTTGTCCAAGGAGCTGTGGTTTGTTGCCTTCATTGTTCCAGTAGGACTGTAAAATAGTTCTTCTCAACTCTGAAAAGCAGTAGGTTGGCATGAATATGGTTTTTCTGACTTATTAGATTCAATCCAGGTTCCCAATAGCCTGTATTACAGCAACGCCCCAGGCTGGCTCCTGTGAAGGAGACCCCTGAACCACAGCACAGCTAATCCACAAAGTAGATAATGTAGCTAGAAATACCTGAGAGTCAAGTGTGGCAGTAAACAGCTTTAAAATAGAACAGGCTGGGATAAGCTTCGATGCAGTTTTTGTACTTTGAGCAATCTGCTAGAGTGAGATGATAAAGGTGCATGACCCTTCTGCAGAGCAACATCAGTAGTGGCGTTTCAAAGCTAAGACAGACCACTTTTTAAGCATCTTTCACCTTCCTTTGCATTACCCGTCTTCTCTGACTCCTTCTTCAATCAAAACAACATAAAACCAAGACCCTGAAAATAATGGGCAGTACATCTGGCAGCAAAGAACCTAAAGTCTGTATTTTCCCTTTTTATGTTGAATTTGATTAAGCACAGAATAAGGAAGTCCTGGTTTTGGCATGTTAGCAGATGGAAGAAGTACGTCCTTCTTCCACTGTCTCCATTGATCTTGCAGTGTTGTCTTAGCTTGAAAATGGAAAAAAGGCTATTAATCAGCCTCAGTGATAGGAATATCCAGAAACACTACAATCACAACAGTGATTGTGATTGCCTGATGTAATGCATAAGTGGAAGCAAAACATCTCTCTCACTGCCCCATTTAAAAAAGGGCATTTAAATGAATTCTTCTAGTATCTGTTTTCTCTCAAGTGCATCTATGTGATTAAATGTGAAAATAGGATTTAAACTTTTCATGAAGATTCGAAGAATCCTAGCTGTGTGTGAAGTCTTCCTCTGACTCACCTATGATTTTTCAGTGCAGGAATCATGTTGCTCAGTTCTGGTTGAAGTCTTTACTTACAGCTCTGCTAGACCTGTAGAATGAGAAATGTCCCTTGCAGTGTCTCTGCAGGAAATGACAAGTCTCATAGAAACATGCAATGATTTTTTTTTTTTAAAAGTACTAAGTGTGTGCTTCTGTTTCATGTTTTCATATGCTTTCCTCACCTGAGCTGATGGCAAACTTGCCTACTGTGGCGCTGGTTTGAGAAGCAGCGTGAGTGGAAACGTGACTGCTCTGCAGGGCACTGGGTTTTGGCTCTGGTGGAGGTTCTGAGGAGAAACATGAAGGACCTGGGTGGGGTGGTGTTCACCTACGTATTGAAGAGACTCATGTTCTAGTGAAAATCTGCAGGGCAGAAGGGTACAAAGTGCAAGCACTTGTCGCTGTTGGAAAGGGAGGAAACAGTTTGTGTCCAACAGGAGGAACTGTAAGTTGCAGGACGCGAAGACCATAAAATGACAGTTTGTCAGATTTTTTTGATTTCTCCCTTATCCTCCCTTACAGGAACTTGAGATGCAAGCTCGGGCACACGGACTGTCCCTTGTTCCGTCTACAGGCCTTTGCTCCCCTGAAATGGTCAACAGGGTCATCAAACAAGAGCCTGTGCTGGACAACTGCAACCAAGACATCATGCCGCACCACACAGACCTGTCTTGCACGACCACCCTCGATCTCACTGACGGTACCATCACCTTCAGTGACAACCTTGGAAACGTGACTGAACCGGCTGGCACTTACAGTGTTCCTGCAAAAATGGGATCCAAACTGGAAGACATCTTGATGGACGATACCCTTTCACCTGTTGGAGTAACTGACCCACTACTTTCCTCTGTGTCTCCCGGAGCATCGAAGACAAGTAGCAGGAGGAGCAGCGTGAGCATGGAGGACACTGATCATGCTTGTTAGCATATTCTTGACACACCTTTCATAAACTGCTTTGTTTCCTGATCAGTAGATAAAATAATTTACCTTTTGTAGAAGTTTTTGATTTTTTTTTCCCCTTGTGCTTCATCAGTAGCCCAGTGTGTGTGCGTGTGTGTACATATTATATATAGGGTTTTTTTAGAATTTTTGTGAAGAAACTTGTATATTCTATTTTAAAACTACCAATGCCTCCAAAATATTGTACAGCATATGTACAGTATCTGTGAACTGGATTCGTCAAGAACTTTGAACTGGTCAAACCTACTCGAAGCAATAGAATTACAAATGAAGAGTCTGTTTCTGCTGGGGGAAGGGGGGAATCATAGAATTGTAAATGCAACCTATTTACTTGGAAACAAAATGTAAAGTTAAAGAATGTAAAGAAACCAAAAAAAAAAAAAAAGTCCAGTTTGTAATTGTATTAATTGAATAGTGCTGCCTTAAAGATACCATGTCCCTCAAACGTCGGTCTTTACATGACGAGGGTTTAGGGAGAAATACCAACCCTACTCCACTCAGAATGCAAACATGAAAAAAAAGTATTAAGACATCCTGACTGTGTTGATTGTGGTATAAAATGCTGTTGCTGAAAATTGCAGGGAGATGCGAGGCTCTTTCTCAGAGTGCTGTTTAATTTTACTCTGAGCTGATTTGGGTTTTCCTTTTGATCATGGTTCGAGTTTTTCTCTTAGGTTTTTATTTTGTGTTGTACTGTGTGTTGATGGCTTGCTGACAGTAAACCAGGCAGGAGCACTGTAAGTTGGTATACACTCTTTGGGCAAAAAAAAAATGCTACATTTTATCAGCTGGGCACATTATGTTGTACATATCTAATTGGCTTTATTTTTTTTTAAATTGCGTTGTACAGATTATTTTGATTTGCATGGGTTCCTTAGTTATCCTCAGCTTTTTGTTTTAAATATATTTGTATTTCATTTGTAAGATTTTTGCCTCTTAATATTGCAACAATTTTTTGACATTTTTAAAACTCATTGGAAGTTTTCTGCGTTCTTTGTAAACACTTGAAAGGAAGCTTTTATGCAGGGTTCTGTGTTTTAAGAGAGATTTTGAGAATATTTTGTATATTACAGTCTCACTTTGAAAATGTTTTTAAACACATTTAAGGTAGAGTACAAATTTAGATTAGGTAATAAAACGACTCTGTAGAGAAACTGAACTTACATATTTATTTTTAGTGATACAGAAACAAAGTAGTAATATGCTTGGAAACATAACTATGTAGTTAATATACCCATTATAGTAATTTGTGTTTTATTTCAGCACTGGGGCTGACGTAAGGAAAAAAAAACAAACAAAAAAAAGAGTAAATTACTGTATCTGCAAATAACTGTTACTTGATAACAATGTTATTAATTTTTAACACGCAACAATGTTGTAAAAGTAGTTGGGTGCATTATCTACTCAAGTGTAGTCCTATGCAATAACAGTAGTTATACTTGTACTATATCAAGCCTAGGTGTTTTACAGAGGTGACGCGGTGGTAGGAGCCGGGGGTCGGAGGGTGTCTCGGTAGCAGCCCACAGCTGACTCGCAAGCGGCAGGCGAGCGGATCTCGTTCAGAATGAAGTGCCTTAAACTCTAGCTGTAGTCTTCCTCGACTAGCACTGACTGAAGTGTGGCATAGAAGAGAGCTTTCGGGTGGTGTTTTAGTGAAGTACTGCATGGTGCCTACATAGAGAGAACAAGAGCTTCCCGTTCTCCTTTGTGCTACACTGGAAATTACATAGGATAAGCGGAACGGTTAGTGACTTGAGTGCCAGTCTGGCAGGTGGTACAAGGAAACCTTGGTCACAGCAGTGAGCGTTCAGAAATCAAATGTGAATTGGGTAGCAATGGGACACCTGGGGACAAGGCCAGGCGTTCCTGTAGCCTGCGGTGTGGTGTGCTGAGCTTTCACCTCATAGAAGGGTTCTTGAAGTGTCCCCTTCCTGGCACCGCTCCTCCCGGCGCTGATGGTGAGGGGCACGGGACTCAGCGGGGATGCAGCTGGCTGTTACGATGCTCTGGGGTCTATGTTTGTGTCGCTCTTTCTGTGGCTGTAGCTGGCTGTGTCCAGCTGTCTCTGTTTCTGCTTGAGCAGTGAGCTATGTGTTAGCATTGATGCAACCACTGGGTTGTGGCTTTTTTTTTTTTCCTGTATTTTGAAGGAGGAGCAGGAGTTAGAGTATGATGATGCCTCTCCCCCCCACCCCAGACAGCTTTTAGGAATGTGTCTTTCCTAGGTTAGTGAAGCTCTGACCCAGGGCAGGACCTGGAACCTGCAGAATGCACTGCAGCCATCATGGTCCTCAGGCAGGAAAGTGGCCCTTCAGCTCCTGGTCCTGCCCAAGGCATCTGTGCCGAAGTTAGCTCTGAGTCGAGGATGCAGGTACAGGCTTCTGGTGCTGCTGTTAGGTAATGGTGACAGGTGAAGAAAATCAGGGGTGTAAAATCTTGGTAGCTATAACATAGGGCTACGTTACCCTTCCCCATTAAAATGGGACATCTCTGCAGTATTGTACAACAGAATCAGGGTGCGCACACTAGAGTGTAGTGACTGAAAGCCACTTAATATACTGAGTAGGGCTTTTAGTTTGATGCCCATGTTGGGCATTCAGAAATTGAAGTCTGGACTGTGGTATATAAATATTTTTAAAACTTTGTGAAACCACTGGTGTCACTGTCAGCCACAACTTCTGATTTTTGGCTACATACTGTGTGAGGATGAGTTAGGATTTGAGGAAAACAGTTACATCAAGAGCTGTATTTCTTGATAGAAGTAGCTATAGCCCCAGCAGGTGTGTCATGTGTTCCCTGTAAGTTGTGTTGCTCTGGGGTAAAATGACTCAGTTGTGCCCTACTCACTCTTCATCCCATGTCTCCCAAAGATTTCAGCCCTCCTTGGAGCCAGCCCACCCTTTTATTGAAGCATGTTGATGCTGCAGTGAGGACATCTCTAGGAGACACAGACCTCCAGGTGGGTGTGAACTGGAGGTGTCTCTGCTTGTTTGTGCATCGTGGAATTTGTGGCCAAAGTGTTTTCCAGGGGATTGATGGCAAAGTACAGAGATGGCGACTGGAGGCAGGATTTGGCAGGAATTAGGTGGAGTGAGATGGACAGAAGTTGTTGCCCAGTTTCACTGTTTTGTGTGACACTGGGCCAGCAGTGGCTTCCTGAGCAGGTGGATGGGATTCCTACCAATTCTCACTTTGCCAAACCACGCAACAAGCAGGAACATGCAGAGTACCACAAAGTTTTTCCTTACTGCTTTTGGCCTATGAAGCAATATTTAACTCTTACAATCTATAAAAGCAAAAAGAAGGTACATAAGGAAAGCACAAAGCACAAAATAATGCACTTACCTTTACGTTGTTTGACATAAAATGCACTGGGGGGGAAGCTGATGTTGATAATAGTATAAATACCTATATTTCTTGAAAAAGTGACATTAATTACTGCCTCTTGCTATGATGCTTGGTACTGTAATGTTGATATTCATATGCTGTTGACTGCAGCAATAATTTGTGTATGGTCCATAGCACTGTAAATTATGGATCAATATTAATGTATCCAATGAAATAATTTGAACTGTTGTTCTTGATAGATGGATTAAAGCATTTGGTTTTTCACATACATCTGTGCAAGCCACTCGTTTTCTGTGTAAGTGAATCCTGGTTCTATGTGCATTTTGAAGTCCCAGCAGAGCTCCTCTGTTTGTGATTTGGTGATGGATTTGTCTATGTTCCTGGCCTGGTTGCACCAGAATTGTCTGGTTGTGTTTGCACTGTGGTAGCACTGGGGAACTGAGCTATGGATCAGGCTCCACTTAGGCTTTGCAAACACACACCAGGGTGGATAGACCCAAACCTTATGGGCTGGCATAAGAAACAAAACAGGTAGACATGGAAAAATGTCATTGTCCCTATCCCAGTGGGCTCTTGCCTTTTGCCTCCCTCCCTTCTCAAAGGGGTGTCTGCTACTCCTCCCTCCTGCCCACAGCTGCATTGCCCTTTGTCTCCAGCTGCTCTGTGTCAGACATGGGCTCAGTATGTCCTCAGGGTGCCAACACCTTTTTTCCCTGCTGTCTCTCCTGCAAGGTCACCTACCCCCAGCAGCACCTTATTACCTTCTCCAACTGAGATCCCAGTCCTTGCTCCACTTGTGCCTTGGCTCACTCCTGAAACTTCCACTTGGTTATTGTGCTAAAAGCTCTTCTTGGGTTTTGCTGGGAGCTGCAGCTGGTGGTGGGTAGGATGTCTTGTTCTGTCTTTCCATCTTCATTATTTTTCGCTGTCTCTCCATTGCTTTCATCCCTTCTGGTCCTGTTCCTCCACAGGCTGTCACTGTCCTCACCACATGGAGTCTTTGCCATCTCTGTGAAGGTTGCTGCAGCAGCAGTGGTGGCTAAATGCGTATTTATATCTCATGAGGTTTTAGCCCTGAATACAAACAAAGTTTTGAATTTGGCCTGTCTTGAAAATTTGATACTTATCAAGAGTAGAAAATACTTCATTCAGCCGCAGTTAAAAATGCCCAGAAGTTCTGCATCGCTCAATTTAAAAACCAGCCAATTAAAAATTGTTTTGCAAAGCTATCTGAGTCTGCTAGAAGAGTAGAAGAGCCTTGTACTCTCTTCGTAGAAGATACTTGAATTAAAGCTTGTGCTTCCAGGAGGCTTTGTAATGCTGTTTCTGTAGAAATTCAGCACAGTGTTACAATGTGCTGTTGTAGTACTGCAATCGGATATAATTTCTAATGTGAGTTTTCAGATGTGTTTTGGCTTTCCTTTTGGTGGTCAGTTGTGGTAGCACTGCATTTTGGGAGTGAATTCCTTGCTGTTGGTGAGAGCAGTTTTGAATGGATTGCACAATATAGGCTGAGCAGGAAGGAAACCCATCCTGAGGGTAATGGCTGTAAGCAGTTGCTCAGCGTGTGCCAGTGAAGGGGTGGTAGCAGATCTGCTTAGAAGCCTTTTAATTCCTTTGGACAAGCATGAAAAAATGTGCAGGGTGAGAAAATGAATGTTGAAAACAAGGCTGCCAGTACCTGCTGGGGTCTGGTTTGCTGGAAAGCCCTGTCTGTGGCTGAGCTGCAGGATGCTGTGGGGCTGAACTGCGTGGTGTGGCAGCATGGCAGGACCCTGCCACCACATCACCACATCGTGTGTTTCTTCTGAGGAGATGATTCTTGGGGCTTAGCAGCTCCCGATGCCAGGAGGAGATGGTGGTTACACTGCCTCAGTGGGTTCAGCAGCTGGTGCTCCCTTTGCTGTCACACCTCAGAGTGATGTGGGCATTGAATAGTGGGCACGCTCTCTTGTTTCTCCAGCTCCTTTGAAATGCACTTGCTGCTCTGTTTTTAACTAAGTTTTTGAGAGGGATTCTGTTAATGAGCGTGCGTTGAGGCTCATGGCCCCACCAAGGCCTGAAGCTGCAGTTTCTTCATTTCACGACTTTCTCACTTCGATGGCAAAGAAACAGGAAGGCTTCTGTTGAGCTCTGGCAACGTGGAACGTGGGTGGATGCTCTCATTTGCAATTCCTTGGAAAGAAGGCAGCTCCCAGACCCTCGAGCTGCCAATCTTTTACCCTTTCCCTGCACTGCCAAGGATGAGGCACTATTGTGCTCTATGATCGTAGATGGAGATGATGGTTCCTGTGCCGGACCTCTACATTAAATGGTGTCCAAGAGCTGTGTGAGGTAAATGAGAAGGCTCCTGCTGTCAGTAGCATGAGCCAGGGCATGCAAAGCATCTAAATATTGATTGCTCTTTTAATATATTTATGAAAATCACCATGAGGTTGGTGTACACAGTTGCATGTTGTGAATGCTATCTCAAGTTTGCTATGGGAGAAATCCTTAATGTGTCTGCAGCCATCAGGGACAGCCAGGAGTGCTGCACTGGGTGTCTGGAATGGCTGTAAGGACACTGGCAAAGGCTCTGGCATAGCCCATGAGCATGAGGCCAAATGATTGCTATAGCCATCAGCAGGGCACCTTTGAGAGGGAGGGCAAAGCACCTCGGCTCCAGTGCAAGACCTGGTGTCCGAGCGTGGTGGCTGTGCCCTGGGCTCTGAGCAGGGTTTGGCAGATGGGCCGCACAGCTCTGGAGGCTTTGATCTCACTCAAGGGTTTTGCCCTGTTATCACTGTTCAGCAGTGCTTCTCCAGTGCTTTCACCCCCTTTGGCTTCTTCTTTGCCTTTGATGGCAGCAAGAGCTGGGCATTAGTTATGAAAGCAGGGAGCAGCACACTCCTGTGGGGCTGCATCCTTTCCTCCTGGCTGCGAAGCCTGAACAACAATGGGTTGCCCTCAGCAGGCTCAGACTCTGCTGCTGGTGGGCTCAGGCTGCATCCTGGTGCAGGCAGGGCAGAGGTGACTTCCACCCGCGGTGCTGCCTCATCCCTAGCCTGGCACTGGTCAATGAATGTGCCTTGCTCTAAGGTGAGTTATGATCTAATACAGTCATTTGCAAGTCGTTTTCTCTGAATGCAGCAGTAATTTGTACCAGCTGTAACAGCTCCAGACAGACAAGCAAAGCACCACTGAGCTCGTGTAGTGCTGTTAGGAGGAGCAGGGCAGTTGCTCTTACAGTCAGCACTGTTTATATTTCCACTTTAAAGACAGACAAAATTTTTTTTGTCATCAAGACCTCTGGCCTGATTCTCATTTTACATTGGGCACATTGAATACTACTATTGACTTGACAAGAGTAATAACTGCTTAGATGCTCCTTTATTAAAAAATATTAGAAACCATAATATCTCTTCTTTTTTCCTCCTGCTGAAAAAGTTTCTAGAGCAGGCCGTTGCAAATGAAATTACTGCAGAACACGTACATAACAAAATAATTTCCTGTTCTCTGACCACTGAAGTAATTTTGTTCAAGCGAAACCATGAAGAGCTTGCGGTGCAGAGAACCCGGCTGGGTCCCATATGGCTTCCCACTTTCCTCTTTGGAGTAATAAATCATTGAAGATAATAAGAAAATAAGCACAGATTTTTAGGTCTAATGATAATAGTTCCGTTTGAAAAAGCAGAAATTAATTCAAAGCTGAATAAATGGAAAATAATTAAATTCCTGCTAGACATTAAAAAAAAATGCACTGCAAACAATGAGGTGTATTTTAAAAAGCCACTGTTTTATTAATAATACTTTCCTCCTCCTTCCCTTGATCTTTCGATGACAAGCCTGGCAGAGGCACTCTTTATCAGACATTGAAGCAATTTAGCTGCTGTCATGTGCCTCTCTTGATACACACGTATTACTCACACAGCCGTTTTATGTTCTTTAGCATATTTTAGTATATAATTAAAAACGCGGCAGTCTGCTACTAAGCAACCAAGCATGTCAGGGGTTGATTGTGTTCTGTCACCCACAGCAGAAGGGAGGGTAAAAAATAATAATCATGTGTTCACTTTTCAGTCTTAATTGTGCTCCAGCTCCTTTGATATGTTGTTACACACACACGTTGGCTGCTGAAGATGGAGGTAAAGCCAACGTGTGGGAGTGGCTGGTGCAGGTGGCCCACAGCCACCTTGCTGTCACCAATAGCACAACAGTCTGATGTGCTGGGCTTTTAATGGGTACATGTGGTTTTGTGACTCTCCTGGGTGGTTGGACCCTGCTAAGATGCTGCTTTCCATGGGTCTGGAGTGCTAAAAGCCTTTGGGCCCCTGAGGGTCTCTTCCTGGATATTTAAAATAAACGGTTTAAGTTGATGTTTGCCTTCTTTCTTTCATTTCTAGATTATCCAATGTAAAAAATGCCCCAGCCAACTCCTAGAGAGAAGGAAAACTAGACACAAGTGTACTCAGGTGATCACCCTAAGCTCTGGGAGGAGAGCACCAGAGCTGCAGGTCTATGGTCGCAGATCATCTCTGAGAGGTGGCCAGCGCCAGGTGGAGCAGAGACAGCATATACACCCCCGCCCCCCAGAGGCTGTCAGCACATTGTCCCACAGCGCTGCCCATCCTTGGGGCTCTCTGACTCCTAAAAAGTTTGGATCCTTGTGTTGCACTGTCTCTTTCTGTTCTGGCACAAGGCTGATGGTGCAGATGGCTTCCACACAAGCAGGAGCTATGCTTTCCCCACTCAGCAGCTGCTGCTGGGAACTGCCTGAACAAAGGTGTTTGACGGTCTGGAAAAAGCACAATTTCATTGATATCCTCAGCCACAGGCTTGCTTAACTCAAGACATTAGAGGATTATTTCTGTGGGATGATGTGGCTCTGAGGATGTACTCTTATGCTGTTTGCTGCAGGACCCCTACAAGACGCCTGCTTGGTAAGGTGGCACCACCTGTGTGAAGCCCCCATCTTTGGGGATGGATCAGGGAAGTCTTTTGTGTGCTTCTACGGGCTCAAGAGGAAAAGGGATTTATGTCACCTCTGTTCCCCACTCCTCCAGTGTCATTCTGTCTCTTGAGTAGGTGAAAATGTACACAGGCGTGCACTGGAATGCAATGGAATCATTATTATGGAAGTTTTCCAGTTTTAATAGCTTTTATTACTTCAGCAAAACAGAAGCCAGCACATCAGCACAAACTGGTATGACATAAGGAAAGAAAACAAAATAATAAAGCTGTAAATAATTCAAAGGCTGTTGATCATAATTCCTTTGGTTTAACATCCAGGGAGAAGGATGACCTGTTTATGTTTTTCAGATTCAGCATCTGATCTATAACCTGTTCTATGTCTGCCTGAATCTTGAGACATGAGAGAGGCTGCTTGGAGATGATAAGCTCACTTGAGTCCCCCAGTTTCTCTTGGTTTTCCCCAGCTGACCTCATCTATCTGGAAAGCACAGCGATGGGGAAGGGGCCCTGGCCAGCCAGGTAGGAGGAAACCCATGGCAGACAGTCCACAGATATGCCTGGGGGGTTCTGTGGTACAGCCTGGAGCTCAACTTTGTTCTTAGGCAACACTGATGCAAATCGTACTGCGTATGTCACATCAGTGGCTTTCAGGGGTTACACAATGGAACCACCTCTCTACATTTTGGCAGCAAGATGACTCTTGCCAGTATGTGCTCAGTATCTAAGAGTCCCAAGGCATAGGCCTACCATGCTGTCAAGATATGGGTCCTGTTGTTCTTCAGGGCAGCGATATGTGCTATGTGACAGTGCCTGTAATTACATCAGAGCGTGTTGTTCCCTTACACTTGGAGCAAAGGCTGGAAGCTGTGTTTCTTTTTTGGTAGTTCAAATGAGCTGAGAAAATGAGAGGAACTCAGAACACCAAAACCAGTGAAGGAAATAACCCACTTTGAAGATTTTATATAGCATGGAGATACAGTGTGGTGCCATCAAGATGCGCTACTTCTTTTACATGGTCTATGAGCCAGATATAGCTACTGACTTCAGGGTCCAACAAGAAGCAATGATGGGACAGTGCTGTGCAAGGCCACGGCAGCAGCCCCCAGGCTGAGTTACCCAAATCAGTGAATAATGCCACTTACTTCCCCCAAAGATAGCAGCTTCCTATGAGCTATGATACAGGCACTTGATGGCTTCACTTCTCAGTGACTGAGCACTAATTAATTCCCTTTTGAAAAGATCAATCGAAGGACGTAAACCAGATCAGATGCCAACATTCCTCTTGTTCCATGCAGCTCTGGGGTGTACGTGGTTTCACAGGGGCTGCTGTATTTATCTTGTTTAAAATTAAGTCCTGCTCACTAACTTACAATGTTGAACAACTCCACACACGGGCAGGACCATCAGCCCAGGCTCACAGTTCTCACAGGACCGCTGGCTCTTCTTCCAGCACCATCTTGCAGTCCCTGACCCACAGCTTGTACGCTCTTTCCAGGGTCTCCTCACTAGTGTCATTGAATATCTCTGTAAAACAAGACTTGTCATTAGTTGGACATCCAGAGAAGCTTTTCCTGCTTGCATACACAAACTCACTAGGGGGGAGAGTCGCTCCTCCAAACAGTTGGAGAATCTATTTTCTTGTGGGTGTGTAGAGACTGAGCTTCGTGGAGTCTGAATGCATGAGATCACAACCTGATCCCATGCATTGCTTCTACATTAGGGGCTGTTTTGTCTTTTTTTTAAATCTTGTAAGTGAGAGTGTTTCACTCCAGATATTAAACAGATACTATTTAGTTTTCAGGTATTAGTTCTAGGCACAGTAATACAGTTCATTTTGCTAAGGTTAATTTAACAAATATTTTCGAGTATAACAAAGGAATTTTTTTCCCCTCATTACATTGTTGGTTTGTCAGGCAGAGTACTGCATTTAGATTGTTGGTTTGCAAATGCATTTGCAAAGTGGATCAGTCAATCGTAACGCAATTAATTAGACCTTAGTCCTTAACTGAGTTCTGGCAGTTACACCCAAGAGAAGGATCCTGTCTCTCGGTGGGTTTATTGAGATGTCAAGAAAAGCGCAAGTAAACCCAGAGCCATGCAACTGCAGAACTGCAGGGCATGTTTTTCAGCTTGTCAGTGTGCCAGGATGCCCGCTGCCCCCCAGGCACCCGCTCCTGGGGCTCCCCAGTGTCCCTCTCAGCAGTACCTGCTACACCAAGGCCGGTGGGGAGAGGCATCCGGGGCTGTCCCCCGCTGTGCTTCAGGCGCTCCATCAGGGCTTTCTTGATGAGGGGCCAGTTGCAGCCACTATGCCAGACTGGCAGCTCCAGGCCCTTCATGCACTGGATGATCTGCTCCTTCTCCTCGGCTGTGATGAGCCCCCGTGCATAGGCAACGTATGTCATGAATGCCATGTCAATGTTCACAGCTTCTCCGTGCATCAGCGACGGCAAAACTCTCTGAAACGGAGCAAAGGCACATGGGAGAAAAGTGGTGTTGACAAACAGTCAGTAAGTATGTTTTTTCTAAAAGTACTGCTAAAAATTGACCTTTGACTCACAGCAGTAGAAGTACAGATTTGCTGGATGCTAGCAACTTGTGATTTATGGCTTACAGAGGGTGATCTGTTCTACATGTGATTAATTGCACGTAAAATCTCCCACAGGAATCCAGGATCTAATTCTCCTTCCATTCAAATCACTAATGAAGAGCACCATGGGATGGAGAGAATAGCTCTGAATTTTGAACTAAGTCCTCCTCCCTCATTCCTCAGTAGCAACTTCTCCCCAGTAATACAGGCTATGATCTCCATGCCTTTGCACTGTTAAAGCTCATATTGGTGATTTCTAGTGCCTTCGCTAAAATTGGGTCGCCTTTTGTCCTTAAGTAAATACCTGGTAAGAAGCAGTAACTGGTCTGCAGTCTGAATAAATCACAGGCTGAGGTGTAGAAGAAACAGGGCAGGGGTGTCTTTATCAAAAAGGACCAAGCAGGGTGTGTTGAGTGGTCTGAGGTACCATGTGCAAGGCTGGAGTTTACCTTTAAAGCCTTTTGCACAAGGTTTTCATGCTGCTAATTTAAAATGTTTTTTTAATGGATGTTGCAATATAAAGCCAAGCCTGTCACTCACCATTTCCAGCTCTGGGCTTATAAGGTGACCAAAATCAACCAGTCTGTCTAGGTCATCCTCCCAGAGGTTGGGAGCCAGCTCTTCCAACATAGTTTCAATGGCAATCCTGGTAGTTTGCAGTGCAGCATCCCTGTGGTCAGCAGAGCCACGGTAGGACTGGAACTTGGTGTCCAGCAGGTATTTTCCATGGCTCTTGAGCAGGTCAAACAGCCCTTTGTGTTTCATGAGTGCCATCTAGGACAAAGGACAGAAAAGGCAATTAAAGATGATTATGTGATCTTTGTATGTGCTGTTGAAAACGTGAATATTTCGATAAAGTGGGTTATAATATCATGTTATCCAGTAGCAAAGAAATACCTGTACGCTTCGTACATGGGTAAGTTCTACCTCTGCAACCTGAAAAAGTATTTCTGTAGACAGAGTTCTTAGTTAGCATGTATATGTTTGGTGTATTTTCAGCAGGTCTTTAGGGAATGTAACCCCGTGGTGTTACACGTCAGCTATGGTAAATGAAGATGCATGGAAAAGACTGTGTAGAAACGCCCAGTAGGACTCTGGTAAACTGGCAGAGGTGATGGGAGCACTGGTGGTCAAGCTCCTTCGCTGCTGGGCAACCCTGACTGTGCAGTGAGCTTGCTACGTGCTCCAATAGCCCAGCAGCTGGTTTGTAATGAGCTTTGGCAGTTTGTGTGCCTGGAGATTAATGGTGGCCATACCCAGGACAGCAACTGGATGGTGGATATCCCCAGGGCAGTGCTCATCTAATCCTTAGGATTGTTCTTCGGGCAAGGGCAGGTGGGAAAGCTCTGCAATATGGGCGTTCAGAAGTGGTTTCATTGTTACAAGGATATGTTTTTCCACTCTGGCTCTGGCATTAGCCCCCTCTGGTAGTGGGGAAAAGTGACCTGTGGGTGCCTACTGGAAAATTCCAGCTCTCCTGGGGAGTTCCCACTACACAAGCACTGAAAAATGCTACTGATGAACTCCTATCTAATAGACACTAATAGCTTGAACTCTATCAGAAGTTTTAAAAGCTCTTCAGGCATAAAACCACTTACTTTGCAATTCCCAGGTAATTTTAGAAGTAGAATTTGTCTTGCAAGAGATTGATTGACCACACTGAACATAACCTGCAAGGCAGGTGTGAATGATCTTGCAGATTATTAATCCCCAGTATAATGAGCATCTAATTCTCTGCCAGCAATTCATTTTAGAGTGCTATGCATCAGCCTCAATGGGAAGATGCTTTCTTCCCTAGTTGTGCTGTGTCTGCATCCAGCCTTGGGTTTTGAAGTTTGCTTCACAAAGTTAGCACTAGACACTGCATATAAGGAATATTCTAACAAGTTTAGCAGCTGTAAAAACAAATATAGGCTCAATAAGAATTAAAAGTTCCCACACACCCCTGATTGACCCACCCTGCATACCTTTAAAATTTCCCCAAGGCCATTTGAGATGTGTCGCCGAGGGATGCTCCGAATGAAGGATCTATCCAGGAAACTGGCTACTGGGGGGGTGTAGCCCCCAAGCTTGTTCTTACACTGCAGGAAATTCACTCCATTCTTTGCCCCCACGCTGGCATCAACGTAAGAGAGAAGGGTTGTCGGGACCCGAATGTAAGGCGTGCGTCTTCTGTAGAGCGATGCGGCAAATCCTACGATGTCCAGGCAGACACCTCCTCCGATGGCAATGATGGGCTCGGTTCGCCTGTCGATGCTGAACTTCTGGACTTCTTGCAAGATGGTCAAGACCAGGTCCATGGATTTCGTTTCTTCGGTGGTAGGCAGCGCGAGGATTTTGTGCTGAACGTTGTTCTGTTCAAAGTATTCTCTGACTTTGGAGCCATAAAGTTTGTCAACGACTTCATCTATGACAACAAAGCGCCTCAGCTTCCTTTTGCCGTTAGTGGCTACCTCTAGGTGCTGGGGGCCATTTATGTGACCCCAGAGCAGAGTAGTGTTAGAGGGATCCAGAATATTGTATGTTTCTACCACTTTGTAGCAAAAATAGATGGGAGCTTCAATCGTCCAGGAAATCCCACCTTCGGAGACGCATTCACCTCTGGCAAGGATCAGAAAACATGGTTTGAAATAATTATATTTAGGTTTTTTGTAATTTGCGTTTCTGAACAAGCTTAAGGATGTAGCTGAGGGGTGAAAATATGGGCTTTCCTTCCCGTGTACTGCAAAAGTGTGGGGCTTCGAGGGTGGAAAGGCCCTCCTGGGTGTCTTGGCTCAACTACTTTGGCACTAGAGAAACCCTCCCACATCTTAGTGAACAATCAAATGGCTGAACATGGTAATGATAAAAAAGAGAGTAAGAAGGGCTGGAGCACATTATTCATGATGGAAGTTGAAAATCCCAGCAGAAAACACCAGAACAGTTATTTCAGCTTCCCAGAAGGGAGTGGAGAAGAGACTGTCAAAATTTTCCAAAGTGTTTATGAAGGAAATATCCTCCACCCAGCATTTCTGGGTGCTAAGGGCTGATTTACTTCTGTCTTTCTGCAAACAGCCTGATACCTTCATACAAAGTAGTGTCTCTATAATGCTCCTGTTGAAACAGTGCATCATTTGACCTTGAAATAGGTATGATAGAAATAGGAACTGCTCCCAGGTAGTAAAAGATTATTTCAGAGTTGGGAAAGATTTCCATACTGGAGTTTTAAAGGATAAATAAAAGGCTACAAAGTGGGCATGTTTTTTCTATCTAAACCAGTGAAGAACACAGCCCTGCAACCAACCCAGTTATTCTGTTGGGAAAACAGAGCCAGGGATAAAAGAAGTGACTTTTTATAGTTTGTTGGGAATCAAGAAAGAAAAAAAAAAAAAAGACAAAAGGCAATGGCAAAACTTACTTTGGATAAGACCTCTTCTTGAGCTGCAGTTGGATAACAAAATTGAAAGCTTCTATGAACCTTTGTTTTAGTCTTTAAAATGAGCAGATGGCTCATTGGATAATCAGATTTCTGTACATGCCCAGTTTCTTTCCACATGCCTGAACTTTCTCTAATAGGTCTAAATAAATGCTTCTCTGCTTTCTTTACCAAATTGCCTCTCAGTCTATCGCTAACTTTTTCAAGACTTAAAGAAAAACAGTGAGGATTTACACTTCCCAGTGTAAATTTCTTCGGGGTTTTTAAAATGCAGTATTATCTAAAAAACCCAATCATTGCGTGCATTTTAGTTCACCCAATATATAACTTAGTTGTACTTTAACTGCATGTGCATCCTGCCTCTTGCAGTTGACCCTTCTAAAGAGACAGGATGGTTTTGAACATTAGTAGGTGGAATCAGCATTGGGTGCTGGATTGCACAGCCAGCACCCATTGCAAGCCCTTTGCAAGGCTGAAAATATCCTTGTTGAAATATAAATCAGCCGAGAATTCTTGTGGGTGTGCTCAGGCCCTAGGTTCATCCTGCTGGTGACTGAGGTCTAGTAGACTGCTTTTGGATCTGCTGAAGTCCTGTCCTATCTGCTGCAGCCTGAGCGATGCCCTCGCAGCCCCTGCCTGCTGCCAGTGCTGGGGAAAGTGCCTCTGCCGTGACTGAGAAAAGGGTTGGACTTGTGACATTAAATGAGTGTGACCAATGCTGGAAAACTTCTCACATGCAGAACAGACATGTTAAGATCTTCACCATAAATGGGGCTCCACAGGCTCTGAAAAGGAGTATCCTGTAATTGAAGGATAATTAACTGGAGAGATGTGGTATCAGCAAAGAGCTGTGTCCCTGGGGGAAATTTGTCTCTCTCCTCTATCTGAAGCAGTATTAGGTGGCTTCTACAGTCTGTGAGTTTGTGTTTCAGTTTTTGCTCCTGTCAGTGACCTACCGTATATACTTTTTCCATCTGGGTATTTCATTTACCTGCAGCCTTCTCTAACAATGATTCTTCTCCCATGCTTGTGCATGAGCTTTTGCACAGAAAGATTTCATGCACGTACAAGGAGGGGGAAAAGCTCAACTGCAGCATTCAGGATTCCCTATGTGAGCTTTTCAGAAGTTTAGATAAACTTCCCATCTACAAAAATTCAGGCTGTTGATAAAATTCCCCCTTTAACTTAGCCAAATCACGCCAAGGAGAACATCAAATATGCTGCCACACTGCACATGTTTTGAAGCCCACTTTTGCAGGGGCATTTGCATAACAGTGGGGTTAAGCCTCAACTGAGAAATAGGGGCTCCTATACTTACATTTTTGCTTCAGAGAGAGTTATCTCATCCTCACAGTCGGAAAGTACTTCTCCTTTCTTGATCCGGTACCACGTGCTCTTGACTCGCACCAGCTGGAAATCTGTCTGCCGGGGTTCCTGGGGCATGGGGGCCGGAGCCACGGGAGCAAAGGTCTCTTCCGATGCTGGCATGGTTGCAGAAGGTAAAATCTCCCAGTTAAGAGATCTGTAACCACGGGTGCTTTTGAGATGCTTTTTAAAGGCTCTAGGTGACCAGGCATTGGAAGGGGAGGTCTTGTGTCTTTACAGGGAAGAAAAATTACAAAACTAAGATTATCTAATCTGGGATGCACGTTATGGATGGTAACAGCATCTGAAGACACGTGCAGGTACCAGGATGGTGTTGTGTAATCAGCTAGTTTTATAATGCTTAAGAATTACAAGAGGAGTGCATACGTTAACTTCCAACATGATGCCCTACAGCAAATTTAAAGTTATGAAAGGTAATTTGTGTGATCCTCTACGGCATTCAGGAGGCTCCTTTGCTATGCGAAACCTCTGATCTAGCCGCAACTCTAACCCACTCTTATGGGGTGAAACAGGAGCAGGACCATGGGGACAGGATCAGTATCAGCTGGTTAAACCTCTTTTGAGCTCACATTCCCTGGATTCTCTTGCATTGAGGAACAGAATGATTTTGTTGTTGTTTTTGTCTTTTATGGTGGGTTTAAAAAAATAATCAAAGGGAGTTTATCTTCTGAAGAGCTGTTTGGGGTTGAACTGAGTTTTTATTCTTTTGCCCCACTGCCTGTGGGACTCCAGAGACGTTGAAGTTTCCTGCCATGGAGTCATTTCACTATCAGTGTTGCGGTCCAGGCAATGACATTTGAGCCTTGACAACCCTGTCTTTTGAGTACCGCGCTTTCCTGCAGTTGTCATTTTTTTTTCTTATTAATACTATACCAGATCCCCCCCCGAGCACTCAAGGAGACCTCATCTCCCTGAGCAAAGGCAGGTTGATCCTGTTGGATGGGCTCAGCCAAAGGGATGAATTTCCCTTCTCTAGGAAGCAACAGTGTGGTGAGGGTCGGTGGGGGACCTGACTCCCCATGTGACTGAAGGGTGTGCAGTTGACCTCTTCATATGATCTTCCATCTGGGGCTTTTGGAGGGCCCTGAGCTCAGCTTGCCACACCAAACACTTCCTTGATGTACGGCTCTGTGTGCTAAGCACAGAGGAAGATCTTCTTTTGAGTTCACCAGCAGTGCCTAAAGGTACAAATCTATCTTTGCCTTCTTGGCAATGTTTCTGAACACTGTCCCTTTTCATAAACAAAGATCAATAAAAGCAAAACCAGGCATAAAAGCAGAGGCTGGAAAAAAGTGATTCTTCAAGAGCCCATTGGACGAGACCGCTTAATTGCATTGAAGGCTTAATTGCGGCCAAACTCAATTAGGAACCTACACTTACCTCAAAATTAGTTTTGAGAAAAAGCTACAAGAATAAATTCTAAAGCCATGTAGACCTTGTCCAGGAAGGATAATAACTCCTAACATCTAGTTCTCACTGCTGGCTTCATCTCCAGGTGACAAAGCAATTCGCAAAGAAGACAGACTGTTCTCCCTGTTTCACAGAAGAGGAAAACAGACTCACCAGAAAAGAAGCAACTTGCCCAAGTTGCCTCCAAAACTAGTGGAGTGTGGATTAGATGGCATTCTAAAGCTCTTAGTCTGTTTAACAAACACCCGTTGAAATTTTAACTCCCAATCCAAACAGAGTTTGGATTGCTTTCCACAGATATTGGAGGTCTAATGTAGTTTGTTGTTTATTAAATCATAAGATGGAATAATCTTAGGTATACAAGGAGGTCTGTCCTCTTTATCTTGTTTATTTGTATTGATTAATAGCAATCCACTGAGCATTGGGACTTATTTTATTTGCTTTCCTTTTACTCTCGTCCTGTGCTTATTTTCCATTTATATGTTCCTGTTCTATTGTGGGAGCACTGAAATGCCTTCTGTTTCATTTTAGAAGCTGACAATGTATGTCTGCTTGCTCTAGCCAATGACTGCCATGCCTTTCTACCACTCATCCTCCAGAAGGGCTGCTAAAAGTCTTGCAGTGAAGACATGCTCCCCACAGCTTCTTCACCTCCTCTGCCCATGTGCTCTCAGCATGGTTTGAAGGTGCGCTGAGCTGGTCCTTGACTGAGCAGGCCCTGGGTGATACACCCCAGAGGTGAAAGATGCTATTCTGTTTATGGGGTAGTCCATGTTTCCTCATTAGCTTCAGTTTGTGCTTCATCTGTGTGAAGAGGAGATGCCTGGCTGAGCTTGGCTCCATCATGTGCTCTTTAGTTACTTTGCTTTAATTCCCTAACAGCCTTTTGTGCTCCAACTTTGCTGCAGGTTAGCTTAGCCTTTTGGATACCTTTGTTCCCAATGGTTTCTCCTGATACCTCCTCCAGTCACTGCATTCCTGGGACCCTTTTTGGGTCAACTGGTACCCATGTAACACAACCTCTTCCAGCCCATGCAGAGACCTGGCTTCTGAGCTGGACCCCAGGACAGGGGGTGGTCCAGTATTTGTGCACCGTGGCAGCAGTGACCTTGTAGCCATGGACCACTTGAAGATAACCTGGAGTTCAAAGTCCTGGGACTCTTTTGGCATTATGGCCAACTTGATGTTTCAGCTGGGACACATACCTGTGCTATGTAACCAGAAGGTTATGAAACTGCCCATTATCTCCTTGAGAGGCACCAGCTTCCGAAGGTAAGGATGTGAACCTTGCTCTTATGTAAGGTGAAGGCGTTGAAAGTTGGCTTTTTTTCTTTTTTTCGTGTCTGATGTTTTTGGATCTCACCCAAGGCCTGTGCTCTGGGTGGGGGCACGTGGGTGAAGCTGGAGTGGGTGCAGCCCCAGCCCAGGGCCATCCTCCCCGCGCAGCCTCTCCCCAGGCTGGGGCTCTGCCCAGGTGATTGTGGGTGGAGAAGCCCATCCCCTCGGTGGACACCTGAGCTCCAACGTGCTCGTTTGCGGAGACAGCAAACCCACAGCAGCATCCTCTGAGGCTGGGGGGCAAGAAGCAACATGCATAATCCTGCAGGTAAATTCCCTTTGTGGGGTGGGGAGCTTTAGGGACATAGTGTGACAGGAGGGGACACCGTGGGTTCCCCACTGACCCGGGGAGATGTGACCTGCAGGCTCTGTGGTTTGGCAGAGGAGAAGAGCAAGGGCTTATTGGGGACAGGAGTTTGAAGCTAAGTAGGGGAGGTGGGTCTGCAGGAACTAGAAGTGGAGGCAGGAGGACACTCCCAGGAGAAAGGGATGGGTGGAAAGGTGGACACTTGCATTTCAAAGACGGCTTTGCCTGTGACTAATTTCTGATGGATTGTGTAGCTTGTTTTATAAGTATTTCTTCTGCAGCTTTAACCTTGTCTCAGTGCTTTCTGTGATGGCCACGTGTGCCTGGTGTGGCACACAGTGAGAGGTTTGCTGCCTTTTTGTGCTGTTTTCTGAAATCAACACCTGAGTATAGGAATCTAGGCTGCTCTGAAGGGAGGCACTTTGTTCTCTCACAGCCTGATCTAAAGCCCATTGAAGCTATCAAAAGACTCCACTTGACTGCCTTGGGCTTAGAATCTGACTGTCAGTGGGTACTGCTAAACCCAGCATTCTTTATCATGTATAAAAACAAACACATGCTTTGCATACTCTGTGCTAGTGACTTCAGAGCCTCCTTAATCTAAGCAGAGGAGTGCTGCTTCTTCTCCAGCAGTAGAGCCCACAGAAAATGTGTTGCCTGGTGCATGTTTTCCTTGTCTTTCCCTGAAGTTCAGGCTGAGTTCAGCATCCTGGTTCCTGCTGTGAGAAGCTGAGAAGCTGCTGCCCCACTCAGCTGCTTCTTCCTCCTCCTTCTCTTCATATTCCTGTTTCACCTCAAAGATGCTGCCTCTCCTCTTGCCATCACTGCTGACTTTGCTGCAGGCTCTGGTGCTACTGATGCTGAGAACAAACGAACAAATTAAGCTGAAACCTGCTGGCTCCACTCAGGACACTGTGCAATGTTTAACAGCCAGGCAGTCAAGTTTGGCCCAAGCTGCCAGCCCTCCCTCAGACCCAGGTGGGCTATGGTGTGCCAGTGCCCCCAGTGCATGCCTTGTCTAGGTTCATGGGTGGTGAGTATGACTGAGGTGGATTTATACACTGAGATGAAGTGGTGAGTGTTGTGCTAAGCTGTTGGTAATATCTGAGGTACCTTGGTGAACATGATGGCTGGAGATGTCTGGGGAGGATTTTATCAGACTGGATTTCAAAGTGTTTTGCACTGATCAGCTTCTGCCAAAGCGCTTAGCACCCAAGCATCAACAGTCGTTGCTGGGGCTGCAAAATAGATACAGAGGCTGGAAAGTGAAATGAGGATAGACCCACACCAGGAACCAAAGATCTGGTCCTGCATCTTTGGATATGGCAGCTTTGCTTTGTTTTTGCCAAATACAAACTTCTTTCCTGTGCACTTGCCTCCATGCCTTCACCTGGGCAGCCCCCTGCAAAGAGTACAATGTCCTCCCCTTTCCTGACTGAGCTCCCACCACCCAAAAAATGTCATCTAGGCCCAAGGTGCAGAGCTTAATGTTTCTTAGGGAGCAGTATGTCCCTCCATGGCTCTGCACTGCCTGCTCAGGGGACTCTATCCCCCACGTGCAACCTTGCTCCCATCTGCAATCCTGGCTTTGCTATGAACCAGAAGTGCCTGATCTCAGACAAAGTAGAAGATGCAGAATAGTCTTCAGCTTAGTCATAAAATAGGCTGACTGTGCTCTCAGCATCTACCAAGGAAGATGCTGGCAACCAGGGAACCATCCAGTTGGTAGCTGTGGACCTTTTAAGAACAGCCACCTTATATATTTGGAGCCTTAAAGCAAACCCTTTCCTGCCCTTTCATGGTAGGGCTTGAACTCCTCTTCTTTGCTGTGTGCAGCATTTTCCTTCTCTAAGTGAGCTCTTCCCCCCAATAATCCCCTTTGTATGCATGAAAAAGACAATGCACAACTAAATGGGAAAGAGATGTCTGTGCATAGGTAGAGCTGTGAGAAGGCAAACAGGAAATCTAGTTCAGTGTTTAAGGTAGTTCAGCAGCTTTGCTGGGGTTGTCTAAAAGTATGAACTAAAATGAAGTACTTTTCCTGAGTAGCATTAAAAAAAAAATAGTAGTTATATGGGTTTTCACTCCCCTTAGTGCTCAGAGCCTTGAGTGCAGCCTGGCCAGGCCTGGCAGCCAGTCCTGAGCTCTGCTCTGACTTGTCGGGTGCTTGCATAAAGGAAAGCAATTCTGACCTCTGCTGTTGGCCCAAAGTATCATCATGCTGTAAAAAAAAAGCAGCACCTCCTGAAAAGATTGTATAACCTTAGATACAGAGCTGATCTTGGCATGTGCTGCCTGTTCCCTCTGCCCACTAACAATTCTTGGCGCTTGCAGCTGGTATTATAACACAGGTTACGAAACAACGGCACATAAATCTTTTCACCCTCCTTGGGTGACAGGGAATCCTTGCCTGTTTCTCATCCAGAAACATAACATGGTGATTACTAAAATCCAACATGAATTATAAACATTTTTTTTTTTCCCTAAATTAACAAAAAGTCTCAGAGTACTTGGCAGGGAGGATGAGCAGATCCTGAACTCCAGCATCCTGCAGCCGTACAGCGGGAACCCGGAGATGCTCGCAAGTTTGGTGGTGAAAATGCTGCACAAAGACAATGTGTCTTCACAAAACCTGTAGCTGGGCTAAGGGATTTGCCAAAGTAAACAAACTGACAAGACCTGGGAAGCAGGTGATTATTCCTGCACTTGCTATTAACTATAAAAATCCTGAAAGAGATACAACCAACCGTATAGCCAGAGGCCAGCATGAGATGTAAATCAGGGGCTGTTGTAGCTAGCCTAAATCTATCTTCCTTCAACATCAGTTTAGGCTACTGCCACGAGCATGATGCTCTTTAGATGACCTCTAAGTCTGGTCTAGGCTGGCAGTTCCCATGTATAATGTATATGTTTCATGCTTCTTGTCTGTTTTCGTATTTTTTTGTAAACCGGATCATGAAAATCGGTGAATTGTCTCAAAAAAGCAACAGATTTACCATCTCAGTAGCTACAGAAAACTGAGAAACACAGCTCTGAGAAGCAGACCTTTGGGAAGGTTTAGACCTTTCCCAATTCCCCAAAGCAGGAGTTGATTCATACGGTGCCCCTCAGTACCAGAGGAAGGAACAGTCCCCAGCAACAGGAAGTCCTGGTGCTCTTTCGAGGTCATCTGCTGTACCTTCATTGATTTTGGTGTGCTGGGAGGGGGTTGTTGTAGAGAAGCTCAAAATGGTCACATCCATAGTCAGGAAACTTGACTATTCTCACAGCCAGAAGTGAGGATATACGGTAGCTCAGTGTATCCATCTCAGATTTATCTCTTGAAATGTTGGTACAAAAGAGCCATTAAAAACCAAAACACCCTCCTGGCATGCTACCACTTAGCCAGAAGCTGACACCAGGTCACCACCAAGGCTGGGTTAGGACACCCAGCATTTGGGGAATATATGCGAGGTGGTGTGTTATGTAGATTGGGAAAAACAGAGAACAGAGAATTCAGAGGCACATACGTATCTCCACTTTGCAGTCTGATCCTTTAATCATCTTCTGATTAAAAACTATTCCTAAATTAGGCTGTTGCTTTTGCCTTCATACAGTCTATTTCAACAGTGGGCTATGGAAGAGTTGCCTATAAGAGGTGATACTCTGATGCCCTCTGTAGCTTTACACCGAAGCTCTGCCTTCGGTGATGTCCAAAACCCCACCAGAATTCTGTCCTAGGATGGACACATCGTACCTGCAGCAACAGCAAGTTTCACAAGGGCAAGGCTTTGCCCCACAGCTGCCGGGCTGGTCTGGACCCATCCTCCAGAGGAAGTGTGTCCTCTCTTCATCTGGTTCACTTCACAGACACTTCACAGTTGTCTGCAGCTTTTCTATCATAGGGAATAAAATCCTGCCAGGGGCAATCTACTCCACCCCGGTTACACACACAGACTACTTGCCCTGTGTCTACGACATCTGGTCTCACCAGTGCTTTCATAACCCAGCACATGCTCTCACACCTGAGGCGTGGGGGAGCTTTCCTGAACCGTGTCTCACTCTGTGCGGCCACAGCTTGCCGAGGTCCATTGTTACATTGCTGCCCTATGGGTTTACTGGGCCTCAGGGCAGGTACAGTGCATTGCTTTTGCCCTCAGGGCAGAGTGATCTTGTTTCTGGAGTTGTTTCCACGGCCTTTGAAACACTGTTGTACTGTAGTGTTGTGCACAACTCTTCAACTTTACCTGAGTAATCAGCTTTTGGCAGTGAAACGATGCTGGGAACTTTACCATGTGGTGCTGATGGGTTCAAGCACAGTTACTTTTTGTGACCTGAGAAACAGTTCAGAATGCTGCATCACCACCTCAAGCTGTTGTGGCAGGTTAAAGGCAGAAGAAGGGTAAGGAGGTAGCATTCCTGTCAGGATGATTGCTGTATCACCTGCTTAAAATAATTAGTTGACGAGTACCTACGATTTTATGCCATCACAGATTTGACACAATAGTTTTTTGAGTGTTCATCAGTTTGGCTGCATTATAGAATCATAGAATCTTGCAGAAAAAGATCTTTGAGATCGAGTCCAACCGCACCCATCATCCGCTAAACCATGTCCCTCAACAACTCATCTACCCATTTTTTAAACATCTCCAGGGATGGTGACTCAACCACCTCCCTGGGCAGCTGTTCCAGAGCCTGACCACCCTTTCAGTAGAGAAATTCTTCCCAATATCCAGTCTGACCCTTCCCTGGTGCAACTTATGGCCATTTCCTCTTGGCCCATCAGGACAGGTGTAATTGTATTTTAGGCACAAGCATCATGAGTTTCTCTGCAGCTCTGTGTACAGCAGCCTCCATGGCACAGACACGTGTTGAGGGCACTCAGGCAACCCCACTGTCCTATGGTTAGTGGGGATCCTCCTTTTCACCAAGCTAGACCTGGTGCCTGCATGTCCTGGTCTGAGAGGACCTGCTTGGTTTTGCAAGTGTGGTTTGAGAAGTGCTCAAGCAAAATTCTACCAAGAAGAGTGGGTTTCATATGCAGTTCTTTGGTGTTCAATGTTTTTCTCAGAGCTTCAAAAGTGAAAATTCACGTTTTTGAAATATTCTTATCGTTTTTCTCTCAGAAAGTGATCAGCTCTGAGGGAAAAAAGGAGAATGCATGTGAAAAAAATAGTTAGAAAATTAGAAGTATGATATTTCTTTTGGTTCGAAGCGGTTTTCATGATTGTTTTCATCAAAAACCTGTGTTTTGTGTTAAAAAAAGCACCTTTTTTTTTTCAGTCTAAATTGTTCTTCCGTTTATTTTCCATTTCAGATACCCCAGCTGGCCTCATTGCTGAGAATCTCCTCAAAGCCAAAGAAATAGCCCTCAATGACTCTCGTGTCCCTGAACGGCTCAAGAGTTACTTACAGAAAGCTCTCGATGTTGCTCTTGGACTAGACCCTTACCTGGATGCAATGGCAACTTCAAAGAGGTATGGATGCTCCTTCGTAACCATCTGCTTTTTTTTTCTGTGATCATATGAATATCTTCTTAGATTTTCTATTCAGAATATGTCATAAACATAGGGGAGAGTGAAAGGAAGATGAATGAGAGTTAACTACACCCAAATATATAGCAAAATGTGCACAGGTTTGTGTGTATCTGTGTGCCCATGGCCTCAAGGAGAGGAGGTGGGTACAAAAAGCCCTAACTCTAAATTTTGGAACATATTCTACCAATTGACAGTGGCAATGTCTGTATTGGAACATAGCCTGTGGAAAATCAAGAAGCCAGCCACAGTGCCTGCTGAAAGGCTCAAAGGATGAGCCCCTGGATGAAATTGGTGCTGGGATAAATAAAGAATGAAGAAAACCTGCATCTCTGGATCCACCCTGTAATAACAGCCTTTATATGCAGCTTTTATCTCCAAGTGCTTCACAAACATTAATTAATCTGCTAACTAAATTACTCTGGTAACTAAACTAATTAATTAAACTAATTTAAGGTATCATTAATTCATAAGTCCAACCGATACCCTCATTATTCTTTTTTGAGCTACAGTATATTATCCAGCCATGAGGGGTCTGCTAAACAATTCTCATTCATCAGTGTACATTTTGATATGTGGGAAAAGCCAGTTCTGTCTAACATTGACAATGTGTAAACTGTTCCAGGCTGTGGATTACGGGAACGCTCAGCGTTCGTTCTGTTGCTGAAATAATAGCTGATGGTTGTTTGACTTACGCTTGCTGTACGATAATAGCTATACATTATCTTATTAAAGTTGTTAAAGCATTTGTGAGGGGCAGGAAAGAGGTTATATGAAATGTTCTACTCTTTAAGTCTTGGATTATCTGAGTGTGGCTGACACGGGTTATGAATTCTTTCTCATTTTACTGAGGAGTGTTGGGGGAAGCTGGTGGAAAAAAAAAAAGCTGATATGGCTCTAAATTCTGGCCTGCGGAAGCATCACCAGCCATTTCTGGTTCTTGCTTTCTTCAGACAGGGTAATCTAATCTGTCTGGAGGCTATAGACTTCTTCCAGTCGCTTGTTCACTTCTCTTTGTAATAAGTAGCACTTCACTTCATCCCGAGATGTCACAAGGCCTGGCTTCTGTGAAAGACCACCTGGAGATACCCTGATATTCTCAGCAGTTTGTGAGGAAAAACAAGTCTTTCCTGTCTTGAAAAAAATTCACATTTTACATCCTATCTCCTATTCTACAACCAATTTTCTGGCTGAAAAAAAAATAAAAATCCCACCCCAGTGCAGGTCAAAATCTGGTCAGGGATTTCCTCCAAACCAGCAGATAGACACCTGTCTGGGACCAACTGGAAATGGGAAAGGTTTCTGGTTGAACAGTGGGGAATGCTTTACTTCAGTCCTACAAACCCTTCTTCCCTAGCCCTTTTCTGGAGTGGCTGCCAGCACCAAAACAGGCCAATTGCCAGGCCAGGGCCTCTTGGGACTGTAGTTGACACTTATTAGACTTCTGGCTTGATTTTTCGTACTTGTGCACAGATGAACCTTTTCCAGGAGCTCTCTCTTTGTTGCTGTTTTTTTATGCAGGATACTCAGATTTTGGTTTTTATCATAATGTTGCCATGTCTTTCTTTTTTTCCAGAAAAACCTCACCTGACCGCAACCCAGGGGATGCTGGAAGAACTGAAACCAGAGTTAGGCTGCAGGCTGAAAGTGCCTCTGGCTCTTTGAATGGCAAGTTGGTCAATTAGGAGGATAAAATTGCACCACATTTGTGTAAGGGTTGTCACTGAAGTTCATCATCCTCTACCCCATCTTGACTGGGGAAAGGATGAATGGCCTGGAAATGCTCAGAAATGTGGAAAATCGCTTAATTACTTAAAAAGGAAGGTAAGAACTTCCTGTAGGCTTCAATCTTCGTTTTGCATTAATTCTCCCTGTCCCTTGTCTCCTGTGCCCTTGGGCCCAACAGACATGCTCACACACACTCTTAAGTGTTTTAATTCATAGTTCTGGTCCCATCCTTTATTGAGCAGCAGAGAAACCATTGTCCTCACTGGAAGGAGAGGGAAAAATCATGTTGCTTTGGGTTTGATGGTGTTCAATAGGTCTTTATGTGCTTTTGTGGTGGAGGTGGCCTGTGGCCAAGCACTGTACCTTTTCAAGCAGAAATACCCAAGCTTGTATCCCCATATAAAGCCTATTACACTAAATCTATTCCCAGATTCATTCTTCCCAGATGTTCCCATCTTTTGAGTAATATATCATCACAGTGAAGTACTCTTATAATGTATTACACTAATACATTGTTCGAAGGACACCACTGATGATAAATTTCTTAAATGATGGTGCTGTCTAGGGATAATGACTCTAAGAGCAAATGCAAGGTAATGTAGTGATTTTTTTTTAACCGGGTTCCAGAAAGAATATGGAGACATCTTAAAGCCATTTTCATATGGGGGAATGTTAAAATCTGCAATATTTCAAGCACTATTTAACAAGCACTTGAACAATAGCATCATTGATGATAAAGGTTCTACATTTAAAGCCAGTCCCTTTATTCTGTTGTCTTTTAGCTGTATTTTAGATGAATTTTTGCCACATTCTGTCGTTAAACCTTTATTTGGAAGTGTTTTAGGATTAGATATGTTTTTTAATGATCACTTACAAGATACTTCTGATTTTCATTGTGAGCAGGGTATGTTCTTTCCTATGGTTTTATTTTAAAATTTTCATTCTTGTCTTTCAACAGGCCAAATTTTCAGGATGTTTGTTCATATGATCAGAGCCAGGAAGATTTTATTAATTGGCAAGCTTAAAGGTTACAGCATCCTTGCTATTGCAGAAGAATTGCCAGATGATGGCAAAATTTTTGCATGTGCAGAAGCGCCGTATCTCGGAGTGAACAGCCAAGAAGCATTTGATTATTCTTCAGATGGTAAAAAGATAAGCATGCGAGTGGGACCAATAGCAGACACGTTGGAGGTAAAGTCAGTTGCAAGGGGAATTTGGGAGCTTTTGTACAGAGCAGATTAAGGAGTTTCTATTTCCTGCCCACAAAATGCTGGGTGGTGACCCCAGTCTGCTTGCAAATGCATGAACACACTCTTGCACTGCTGTTATTTTTAATTTGTGATGAAGTATGATGGGACAGGTGTAACACAAGACAGTTTTTTCTCTTCTTATCCAAAATACTGCACCTTTCTGATCAAAGGGCTCACAAGCTCTAAATGGGGCTTCAGTGGCAGAGTTCTACTTGACGTGAGTGGGCTTTCTTTCAGGGTCTCTAATTTCAAACCTAACAAGATGAAAGAGTGTATCTGTGCCTGCTGGGCTTGTCCTGAGGAGAGCAGCTTTCTTCCAGTGTTCACAAGAATTGGAAAAAGTCCTGCAAAAGTTGGAAATTCTTCCACAATCTCTTACTCTTTTCGCCACTGGCAACATTGTAGGCCGTTAGACCATAAGTTGCTGGCTTTCACAGCAATGAGATAAGCTTCAGGCATCCAAATGTGTCAGCTATGTTTGCTTAATTTTGACTAGGGACTTTATCCCAAGAAAGAGAGAAGCTTATGGTTGCCAGCAGCTATAGGAGTTTCACGTTTAACTGCACTTTATGGATCTCTAGGATGTTGCTGCAGGTCCAGCATGCTCACAGGAGGTGCCCATCCCAGGTTCATTAAAGTATGGCCTTTTTATTATTAATGCAAACCGATTTGATCTGATTCCATTTTCAATCTGGATGTGTCAGTGTGAGCTTGATTGTAACTGTTTGCATTAACAGGTACCATATTTGTTTCTAAAATGAAATGACCAGGAGCTTTCTGACCTCTGGCGTTCATGACCTCTAAGTTTGATAAGAAAGAAACAAAGAGATTTGCCAAGTATGTGAATAAACGAAACGTTACAGATCACCTGCAATGTGCAGCATTTAAAATCCCAGCTCCCTGCAGTGAGTGTGAAATTAATTGAATTGCTGTTGCTCTCTAGTGCCCATTTTGTGCAACTGACTTACTGTGACTGAATTAAAATATCTAGAGGCAGGCAGAGTACCTGCTGTGCAGAGATTAAAGAAAGGAGCAAAGACATGAAAATTAAATCCTTAAAACAGAACGTGGCAGTTGATTTTATATCCTCCGATTGCAACACGAAGGCACATCCTGACCCCAGTTCTGCAGGTACTCAGGGCTTTGAAAACTGGTGGAACTGGTGGAGGTGGAGATACTTGGGTTCAGCAGGAGAGACCTCGGTACTGAGGACACCTCTCTATGCAGGATGTCTGCACTGGGTTCTGAATGTTTGTTGCTCAACTTGGCAGATGTTTTGTCACTGGCAAAAGGATGATGAGGATTGTCTTACAGGTCAATTGCCATGTTTGCTGGCATCTCGGGTGCCCTGGCATGTCAAAGTCGTTGGGCTTTTCCTGGTTGGAGAGGGGCAAACACAGCTGCATGCATGGAAAAGGCTCAGGCTGTGAACAGAGTGTTGCCTATTCCCTCATAGAGAAGACCAGCTTGGGCTGGAGACCAAACAGCCCTCCCCCACTGCCACATGGGCATGCTGAAAGGCAGGAGGACAAGGCAGTCCTGGGCAAGGACATGCAAGGACTAGCACAGCTGAGCTCTCACAACTCAGCTTCATGGAGGAGGTGGACAACAGTGTTTCTGTCTCCCATCATCTGCAGGAAGGCTGTTCTACAGCAGAGAGGGTAAGAGGTGCTGAGAAGTGTAGTGAGTTCAGAAAAGCTGGAAGAAGCTCTGGCAAGGATTATCTTTGCTGTCTACATTGTCTGCAGCCCTAGGTTTTGTTCCTGTTCATCTACAGAAGCTAGAGAGTAGAGTCAGTCAACAACCAGTTGCTCTTTGGAGAAGTCTACTGCAGCTTTCTTGCTGTGGAAACTGTGGCGGAATTTTTCTTCCAAGCTGAGTGCAATAGGGCATTATCTGCTGCTTCTTAAATCTTTGCAGCAGTACAGGCTTCTGGGAACAGAGGATTTTTGTCACTACGCTGGCGCATTTTTATGTCATATGGTATATAAATAACACTACCTGACGGGGAAGTCCTTTTCTGTTGAATGAAATTGTTTCAGAAAATCCAACCTGCCAGAAGGTATAGGATGTACTCTCACTTCTGTTGTCAAACTACTCGGCCCATGAATTACATTCTGGCCTCAGGTAGAGAGTGCCATCCCAGTGTTGCAGGATGTGCTCAGTGCTGCATTAACACATGCTGTCAATGCCCTTTACAAGGAAAGCAAACTGCCAGATGTTGCAGCAGTTGCCACAAGGACATGACACATCTGTGCCCACTTCATACAGCGGGGCCTTTGTGGGACCTATGTGGCTTTGGCTCTCTCACCTGCAACCATTGCTCATCAGGGCTGTGGGCAAGTGCAGAGCAGTACAAAGGCAGCACATCAGTCCATAGCAGCACCTTATCCAGGCTTTCTGCAGCCTCTTGCTGCTCCTTTGCATTATCACAGAGGAATGACCAGGTTCCCAGTCTCTTATCCCAGATCAAGGCTACCTACAAAACATCAGGGATTTTGAGCTGTCAGGGCATGCTAAATACCAGTCAGGAGCTGCAGAAGTCAATACACAGCGAGGTTCACTTGGTACCTGAGGGCACGATAGAAAAATTCCACCTTTCCCACACATGAGGGACAGGCACTGCCAGGCTAGACTAGGTCCCCACCAAAGCATGTGGCTCACGTACACCATGACAGAAGTCTCCATACCCAATGACCTCAGTAACAGTGAAATAACCCTTTGAGATGTGGACTAGGAGGGAAAGCCTTTCCTTGGGTTCAGAATCTGATACAGTTATTTTCATTGGGAATCATCTATCCCATGAATGGGTGCTGTACCAGTCTTTAAAAACCTTTCCCAGCAAGCTCCTTAAGTCTAAACTCTGTCGTGCTGTGCTTGAATAATGCGTCTTGCCATGCATCAGCTGTGAGCAAGAGGCCTGATCCTGCACAAAGAGCTTCCTTTAATTCCCAGTGGACTTCTAGCTGAACAATGGATGCAGGATTGAGTCCAGAGGGAATGCAAACTACCAGGAAATTATTCCCATCCATGAATTTGATCCTGCCATTTTAAAATCGAATACACAACACCATGTTTGCAGCGGATTCTGCTGATTGGAGGGCATTGTATAAGCATGTTGGGGTTTTCTTTTTTCTTTTTTCCCTCCTTTTACTAGACAGAATAGGTGAAGAGGTTGAGCTGCAGATCTCATTTCTCCTGTTTTGCTGCTTGTGAAGTCTGCCAACAGAATCCACCTTGACAAAGTCAAGGACTCTGCGTTTAATGTTGAACTGAGTGAATAAATTATGCATGAAATTGTGTCGGAGTCTCTAGTGTGCAGAATTGCTCCTTTTGATATGAAAGGTTAATTCAGAAAGGAGTCCAAAATAGCTGGAAATTGTGGGGATAAGTGGATAGTATTCACTGTTGTGAGCTGTTATTACTAGAAATTGCATTCCCTCTCTAGTTTCCCTAGAGATTTAGCTTTGCCGGTGAATATAAACTGTACTCAATAGAATAGCATTTAGGAGTAACAAGAGTGTATGTCCACATACAGTAAAATATTCTAATGGTGTTTTAAAAGGAAGCTGTACTTTTTTCATGTGTTCTCTGCACCCTAAGGATGGATTGCTATTACATTTAGGTCAAGAACAAGACATAGGGAAGGTAATAAGTTTTGAGTACATCTTTATTACAAATATGCTGACGGTATGTTCCAAATCAAAGGAACTGGACAGTCATTTTTTTCTGATTGAGTTTGCATGTGTGTTATGAGAGAGTGTTGTCTCTGATCAGGACTCCAATCAAGTTTTCTCTTAGTTTTAGCAGAAGATTCATTCATGTTTTTATTTGGTATGTCCTCTCCCTAATCTTTTGCCGTATCCATCAACAGTGCTGCTGTGCCCTTTCCCATCCCACTTGTGGTTCTTGTCCTCTGTACAATGCAGTGCTACAAGCTTTTTTTCTTTTTTTAATCCCATAGGAAGTTAATGACTTATTGTAAGTAAAAGCATTGATTTTAGCCAAGTTTGCTCTGAATTAAGACACTTCTTGTTGCCATCTGCTATCATCTTTGATGCCTCTGTAGCAAGGAGCAGGGATTGCACTGTAAATATTCAGGAAATTAGTTTCAGCAGGATATTTTGCAGGCAGATTATTTCCTTCTGGATCTCATCTTTCCTCGCAGTTGAAGATGTTTGGGCTCTGCCTCTCTCCTAGCAAAGGACAAAAGTATCTCCAATGTGCTGTGAGGTCCAAGGCAGGGCAGGGCTCTGGAAGGACAAGGTTGGTCAATCCCTCCTCTTAAACTCCTCATGCATTTTGAGAGGAACGGCAGCAAGTTTTCCTCTTCTCTCCATCACTGCACTGGTATTTCCAGAGCTTAGCACCACAGTCAGAGCTATCAGTAGAACAGCCCTTTTCTTTCTGTCTCTCTTCATTCAGTAATGAGTCACCGGCCAAGGTGACTGCCTGTCCGGGTGACCCATGCTCCGCTAGCCAAGGAGTTCCAGGAAATGGAGTACTTTCCCTTTCCTGTGGCTGTTATCTTTTCTGCAGGGGTTGTTTCAGAGGCAAAGCTGGTTCAAAGAATTTCTTGGATTCCCTTTATAGGCCTGGAGCTGCTTCCAACTAAACACAAAAAAACAAACAATAGTCTAGAAGCAGTGGAAACAAGAAACTCAAATGATGGCAGACTTGCTGAATGAACTTTGAGGCAATGAGTCAGGCATTTCCATACAGGTATCTAGTGCTAGGTATCTAGAAGAAACGAAGGATGTTCAACTGATCTTCTTGGTTGGCTGTTTAGGACTTGATGATCTGGTAGAAGAGAAATACCTTCCAAACAGTGGCTTTGCACACACGTGCAGTGCTTGGACAAAAAAGGCACGTGGCGGAGACACATAAAACAACACATCCATCCTGAGATGAAAGCTGTGAAGTTAAAAGGTGGTTTATCTGTATGAGAAGACAGATAAGAAGGAGATAAACTGTCAGCAGGTAGATAGTACAGGAAGAGGGCTGAAATAAGAAGTCCAGCTAATATCCAAAGGACTACACAGCTCCATATGGACCTAATGAACTCAATGCATAAAAGTGAGATTCTTTTTCATTAGGGAGCCATACCATGGAGTACTATTAACATATGTTCAGAGATGGTCACATCTGCTTCTGAATGTTTGCCCCCCACCTCCTCTGCCCGGCAAGGTTACAAGTCAGAAAGTAGTGATAAGTCATGATAATTACTTGAATTTGTCTTTGGCTTTTCTCTCTGGGGAATGAAACCTCTAATCTTTCTTCTTGATAAACTCCTCCCAACACCCTCCCCTCCCCCAGCTTTTATCTTCTTGACCCTTCCTGAAGTATCTACATTGTACAGATTGGCTGGGTTGCAACCTGATATAAGATGCTCTTCCACAGTACCAAAAATGTTCCTACTGTTTTCCCCTAATACAGCCCAAGAGGGAACCAAGGCAAAATATTCTTACTGGTCATGAAATGAAAAGGCAACTCCCCGGAAACCAGATGTCCCAGTTCCTGCTACATTTATTATATACCAGCATATATTTGGCCTAAAGGTCTGCTTTCATTACAGTGTAGTATCAAAAGGTGTCCTAAATGCGGACTCATGAATGCTTTTGGCAGAGCTTTTGTGCTATCAAGCATCTGCAGTTACGTGTGTCTACCCAGGCTCAGCTTAATTTCTCAACCAATAAAAAGCTCACAATGGTACTATTTGGCACAACAGAGTAATTCAGAGCTTGAATGATCTACTTCTCTCTGTTTCCTGTTTGAATGACAGCTCCCTGTTTCAGAAAGGCTCCTGAAATCTTTGTTTGGGAGCCATCAACCTCACTCCCCAAAACAAATTAGTTTTTCACATTCTGTTCCCATTTGTTATTGATGCTTTCCTTCTTACGTCTCAGGGGATCTCTCGTCACTCATTGTGCACAATGTCTCCAAACACAAAAGGGAAATCTGGACCTAAGAAATGCTGTTAAAAGTTGTGGTAGAAACAGTGAGTTCTGGAAAACATAATTGTTTCTCTTTTCACTTGAAATGCCAAGATTGAAAGCATTTCTGCTTGCCGAGATAGGTAGATGAGCCGTTGTTTCATTGCAACGCACACAGATGCACTTAAATAGTCCCAGATGGAATCTGAAATATTCCATAGCAGCCTCTTGGGCAGCAAGTGCATTAACTGCCACAGGAGAAGGCTGTAAAGGCTCCCATCTGGTCATCCATCAACACTTTTATACATTATCATCAGCAGCCTGCTTGGAGGGAAGGTGTGCCACATTTCTGAAAATCCAATTAGACGATAGCAGCCAGTTCTCTTTTATCCTCTCTGTTGCTGAACCATCCAAAGCATTTTTTTTAGATTAAAGAAACATCATTTTCCTTCATAGGAGCTGTGCTGCTTTATGTCTATCATGACCTGTTCTTTTATGTGCTTTGTAATTCTATTATTAATTGGGATTTCAACTGTTTGCCTGCTACTGAAGTGGGGACACACTAGTTTGCAATTCCCAGGATCAGTCTTATGTCTCTTTTTCCCAAAGACTGCTATAATTGCCACTCTTCAATTTGTTGATAGTTACTCTTTTGAGAAGAGATAACTTATTGCAGTACCTCAGCCAGGATTTGTTGTTTGACCTCTGCCTTATCCTGATGGATCAATTCCCTTTAAATCTAGATATGCAGAAGTTTCTGCTGTGACTCTCAGCACTACAAGCTGGGATGAGCTGTCCATCCTGATTTTCTTTGAGAGGTTCAGAGTTTTGGGCACCAGTGTTGCTGAAGCCTTTTAAGCAAAATATGAAAAACTCTCAAGATCTCTGGAATTAACTCTAAGAATGTCATCTTAAAATAACAGTGTTTCCCTCTGGTTTGGGATTTGTATAAAGGGTATTTTAATGGCTAAAATTTATTTTTTCAGGTAAATAATTAGTTTTTTCTGCAACATAATTTTTTTCCAGGCATTACATGCTGAGGATGAGCACTTTGATATCGTCTTTATTGATGCTGATCAAAGGAATGCTGTTAACTACTATGGCTTTGTCATGGATAACCACTTGCTGAGAATGGATGGAGTGATCTGTGTGGAGAATACACTCATGAAAGGACAAGTCTACCTGGAGAACATATCTGATGAAAATGTACTAGCTGTCAGAAAATTAAATACAGTGATTAATTCAGATCCTCGTGTTCAGCAGGTTAGTGCAACGCTATTGGCTGAGATGCCCGTGATAGTGTATCTATGGATTTTGCAAAATACTCTTCAAAGTGTTTCTTTTGTTGATGCCATTATCCAGGGGACCTAAAATGAACTCAAATTTTATCATTACTCACCTTATTGAGCTCTGTGTGAATTTCTATATTCAGAAATGGTCCCTACTCTACATCTACATCATGTGCAGTGTTAAAGGCAAGATAGAAGTGGAGCACTTAAGAGTGAATAACCAGCTCTGCAAGGAACCACCGCTCAGCTTTAAAGGCTGTAGGTCAACGAAGTCCTACTCCAGCAGGAGAAAATAAAAGAAGTAATAGGTTGCATAAACAACAGGCTATACTTTTAAAGACAAAATTAAACAAATATCCTCTAGGGCTTTAAGAGCAGTCATGAATGATGCTATCCCAAGGCAGTAGCCACAAGCCTGCAAAGCCTGCCTTCATGCCATGGCTGTACCAGGATGGCAGCAGGACTGTTGTGTCTCAGGGGAGCCACCAGAGATCTCTGAGTGTAGAACAGATGTTCTAGCAAATGCTGAAGAACACCAAAGCATTGCTGTTATGGTTTGCTGAGCTCCAAGGATAAGGCTGGAATATCCTCATGACAGCATTAATTAGGCAGTGGAAACCCAGAAGCCTCAGCAGCAGGCACTGATTTAGAAAACAGAGAGACAAAATTGCATTTTTTTCCTGGTGTTTGTGGAAGCTGTGAGTTTGGAAGAGGAATGTGAGCAAATACAAATGCCTGACGTATTTGTGTTGGAAGGAATTTCAGCTGAAGAATAGGAGCAGGAGAAAACCTATGGTCTAAGAAAGGAAAGATTATCCTTCTTATCAGTGGAATCTGGATGGTGGAAAGCTGGGTGCAAAGCAGTTGAGAACTGTTTGTGTATGTGTTGTATTTGCAGATAATTCTACCTGTGAGGAGTGGGCTGAGCATCATTCAAAGGAGCCGTGCACCTTCAGATGCAGTGATTGAATACAAGGTGCGTATTTCCTTTCAGTGGTGAGCACTTCTGGGAAAATTGACACTGCAGAAGACAGTGACAAAGTGATTTCCAGAGGTTTGGTGGTGAGAGCCCAAACTCATGTTCTGTCATGCTGTGGTGCCGTGCAGCATGGACTTAACCAGCTCAGGGCTTGGCACATATTAGCCTCGCTAGTCCAGAGATGCACTGAAACTATTAAATACTGATCCTTTGCAAAGCCTTTCAGACCATCCACACTGGTGCTGTGATAAATCCCCAGAGCAGCTGGTGTGCCTCTTGCTGAGTGTCTGTGCCCTGTGCTCTCCAGTCCTTCCCGTGCGTGGGAGTGTGGGCAGATGGAGCTGGGACCCAGCTTTAATGAACCAATGCAGTGTCTCTGAAGTAGTTCTTTTTTGCCCTCCTATGCTCTCCGAGCTGAATATTTTCGATTTTGATTGTCCTCTAGGAAAGATGGTGTTTTTAGCTTTCTCCATCTTATGTAGTGGGCATAATCAAAATATAGTGAAATTTGCATCATAATGGCCTTGCTCTGTAAATCCTGACCCAAACATCCTGATTGTTTTGCAGTTTCTGAGTGCTCCCAGAGCTACACCCACTAGCAATTCCTGGCATTTCAAACCCAATATTTTAAACATCTTGTATTTTCCATTTTGATTCAGTCAGGGGGAAATGATGTATGGCAGCTGATCAGATGACAGCTTGGTTTAAGTTATTGGCTGATGTCTTTATTTGTGCACCAGCCTTGTGAAGATATTTTGATTGCACTTCACTTGAGCTGAATCCTGCCTTTTGGAGCTTGTTCTTAGCCCCCTTTCCTTCTTGGAGCCAGCAGAGCCTGACAGCAGGATTTGGCCCTGGGAGCGAAATAGCTGGAAGACTTCAGTCGGTTATCTTTTCAGATGTCCTACCTGACCCATCTCTTATGCAGAACCAGGTCAGGAAATACCATACCCTGCTCTCATGTGGTCGGTACATCTCCCCAAACTGCAGCCCTTCTGCTCTGTTTCCTTGCATCTTAGTCCTCCTTTTGAGACTAATATCTGTGGGGTTAAGGGTCCTTTTCATCTTAAATTAGTCATATCGTTTACATTAAAATAATGGGCCAGGAAGACACAGATACCTGTTTGTGCTCCCACCTCATTCTCACAGGGGGAGTAGCTATCACATTAATGAGCTTTGCACCTTATTGTGAAATGTACGTATGTTTTTGTTTTAGAAAGAAGTGGTGAGGGATGATGTCTTCTGGGGTTATAACAGGCGCAGCATCCTTGATCGGCTGCGTTTGGATGGAAAGGTCGCGTACGTCACAGGCGGAGGGCAAGGAATTGGAAGAGCCTTTGCTCATGCGCTGGGGGAAGCTGGTGCTAAAGTTGCCGTTGTGGATCTGGTCCTCGCAAAGGCAGAAGCGGTGGTGTGTGAGCTCAGCCTCAAAGGTAAGCACAGGACTGACCTGCAGGTCCTGCACGTGGCCCGATGATGAGTGCTGTAACGGACTGCTTTCCGTGATCAGACCCGACCCTTTCTCTGTGGTGCAATTATCTTTTATCCAGCTCTGTTAGGGAACTGGTTAGAGCAGAGGATATTCAAACAGCAAATACATGCCACTGTCACAAAGCTTCTCCTGCCCAGGGAGAATGTCAGTGTTGTCTCAGCAAATAGTCATTGATATCATATCATCTAGGAGAGTTCTTTATCAATATACAATCAACTAGAGAGGCAAAATGATCAACAAAACCCTTCCTTGTCAAGACTGCCCAGAGGAAACAGCAGTAAGAGATGACTGACAGGGACAAAGGAGGACCATCTCTTACAAATGAGATTTGTAACCTGCATTGAACAAATGGAGATGGTGTTCCTCAGGATAAATCATGCAGCAGACAAGGCACCTTGGGCTTCACCAAGCATGGATGACAGAAATGGTCTATGAGCTCGTTAGCACATACCCCTCCCTGGCACCTCTTCCACACCTAAAGTCTGGACCGTGAGCCAAAATACTAAAACTGGGTATAGACATTATCAGCCTAAACCTCTCATCATACCCTCAAACTGAAGTCACTTTTGAAACTCTCAGCTATAGCTCTTTCGAACCTGCAAGATTCAATTAGGAGCAAAATACTAATAGACATAATAACTAAAATCCCAAACAAGAGGTAAAAATCTCTGCAAGACACTTCTATTTTAGCAGTAAACCCAGAAAATAGAACATAAAATTGAATTTCCCCCTGGAGTCATGCTAAACTGCAATTGTAATGTTGAAAAAGAAAACTGGAAATATAATTTTAATGAGAAAAGAAAGTAAGGCTTACTGATTTTATAATTCCTTTAGTGAGATTGCAACTGAGCCTTCTTTGAAATTCAGCACTTCATTGTCCCTAAAAATGGAGCTTTACCCAGGAAATATTCACATTCCAGTTTGAGTAAAGTCAGTTTCCACTCTGACTTCAGAAAGGGATCAGATCATTGGAAACCATATTCGTCAGCAAAACCAGCCCCTGCAGATGTATTTCTATCACCCAGTCTCAATCAGCTTCCTGATGAAGGGGCAAGGAATGGTTTAGTTCTGGTTTTCATACCATCCTGAGCCTCCGCAGAGAACATTTTAAATAACAAGTCCCAGTCTGCACAGTTCCAGCTCTAGTGAGCAGGAGACACTTTGAATATCACTGTAGTGATTTAAATCTTTGAATGCTGGTCTGACCCCAAATAACAACCTAGAATAAAAAGTGTCCAGCTCCTATTACAAATTCTTCAATCATCCAGTCCCTTTTTACTTGAAGCTTTTCATTTTCCTATGCACTGAAGCCATATGGTCTTGGCACAAATTAGCAGTGCCCTAGAAGTTAACTTGCCTTTTGGACATCTTTTCACAGTGCGATCCTGCATGTCAAGCAGAGCCATTCAGATAGAAATGGGGTATTTGACACAGCTATGAGATTTTGGGTGCCAACAGCCCATTTGAAAACTAACTTAACTTTTCTCCAGGGTATTTTCGGTAGGAGTTTGATCATCCATCCTTCAATGGCTGCCCTACATGTGTGTTCCTTCACCGGTGGGCTGTGAGGAGGTGTGTGGGGTCTTATAAAGTGCAGTCAGAGGGGTCATGAAGCATAGCAAATATTATTGCAGTTTAAAGTAAGGAAAATCTCCCTTCTCAGTCTTTACATATCTTTATCCTTTAAGGTCAAATATTCTCTATCAACTTGACCAGTGCAGTTGGTCAGGGCACATCTATTCCATCTCATGTTGGATTTTGAGGTTTCAAATTTATTGTTATTCCTTGTTGGAACAAACCCTAACTTTTGTAATGCTTTTGTGAAAGGGAATTATATCTAAATGCCCATTTTTTGAAAGGATTTGAAGAGGTCAGATTTTTAATCTCTTTCTCTCCAGAAGTAACTAGAGAGTCTACTAGAGAGGCTTTCCCTTGAAAACTTTGGTTGGAATCAATATGTTTCCACGAAATATTTTGGCTTCAAAGAAGTAACATATTCTGTTGGAAATAAATTTTGACAAAAAGGTTCAGCTAGCTTTAATCTCAATATATTCATGAGTAAATCGAGGCAGTCGTAGCATTCATACATATTTTTCCTGCTATAATAAACATAAAGGAATTGTGATTTCCCTCTCCCTCCCCCGTTTTTTGGTTGTGGATCTCTAAATCAAAGTTGAAAATGCAGTGCTCCAAGTCATTCCCATACAGATACTTTTTCAAAACATTTTGCTTAACTTTCTTAAACTCACTTTGTTTCTTATACCAAGAAGCCCTTTACTGTCTTTTGGGATGGTGTCATCACTTCATGATAAGTTTAAACATCAGAACCTCTGTGATCTCAGTTTTAGCTTTGTTAGGCAGCTCTGGTGTATTTCCCTTGGCTACATGGGTCTTTGTTTTTAGATCCTGCGTGAATACCTTTTTCAACAGTTGCTAATGGATCCTGACAGAAGAACCAAAAATGATGAAACATAACCAAAAATCCTACGGGTTACCTTCCACTACATCCTCCTCTGTCTTCAGGGAGAATTACTGCCTGTACCTTGAGGGAAGAATTAGTCTGATGGGATTTTTATAATGTGCATTTTCACAGTAAACTATGCAAATGCCTTCCTCACAATGTCACTTCTGATCTTCTTGTCTCTATGCAATGTATTACTTCCATTTATGTTGAGTGACCAGAGATGAAGCCCTGTGGCAGGGGGGTTACACACATGTCCCTTGCAGAAGGGCACCTCGAGCAGATTCAGCACATCATTGCCTTTTCAGCATGAAGCCACTGGGCTCCTCTCCTGCCCCTCTTATCCTGCCTCTATGAACATCACAAAATTAAACTGAGGGCTGTAGAGATGCATTGGTATTGCTGTGCCTGTAGCAGCACAGTCATGTCCTGGATTTCTTACCTTAGAACTACAGATTTTAAGCTATTTTTCCATAATTTATTTTATTTTAAAATTTATTTTTAAGAGATGGTTTGGGAGGATGGTGGAGAGACAGAAAGTGGGGTTTTCCCCCCATCTCAGAGTGCAGGAATATCAGCTGAATTAGTTAAGGACAAGAGTGGGACTCTGGTTTGAAGGGAGTGTGCCTTCAGTGCTTCTTTGCTAGACTCTCATGCCTGGCACCTTTTGTCTTGTTTTTATGAACTGTTGTGTAAGATGAAAGCATAAATGGGGTGAGAGTTGGAGGGCAGGTGAAGAGCCTCATTCTGTTACCATTAGTAACACGCATTCGTTTTGTCTGTAAATTGAATAAGAAAGATTACAACAGCTCCCTTTACGTTACATGTCTTGATAACAATTACGAGGAGCAACGGGGGCTGTCTGGTTATTCTTATTCTTTCAGCATATTTAGCATAAAACCTTCAATAAAATAAGAGGTCTTGTTTTGTGGCAGAATGTGCATTCATTTTTGTAGGTGGCTGTACTATGAGTCTGCCCTTCTCTCTGCTGTGGAAAGCAAGGGGACCATGGCATAACTGAAGGCCAGAGGAGACAGTAGCACCCATGGCCCAACATAGGCAGCACCTCAGATCAGCATCACCTTGGGGCATGCCCTCTGGCAGTCTCCTAGAGGCACTGGAGATCAAGAGGAGCTTTTCCATGCAAAAGCCACTTTCCTGTCATTTCAAACATCACTGGGCAGTTACTGTTTAAGCCTTGTGTTCATGGAAGTCTCCATCTCAAGGCTTTATTTTGGGAGAGTCTTATCCTGTTCTCCCAGGGGAGGTTTAAAGCTTGTTTTAAGTTTTTTATTAGAATGATTTTAGAGAGGAACCAATGGGGAATAATTTTTCTGTTTAAATTGAAGTAAAAATTCTTGTTCTAACAGCTGTTTCTCCCAGCTTTTTGCTTGCAAACTGCTGTTCTATAGTCCCACCCAGCAACTACCTCCCACCTTGTGGGCTGAGAGCCATTTAACAACAGCCCTTACCACTGTAGCCTTGTTTGAATTTCAGGATGGATATATTCCCCCTGGCATCAGTAGGCTGCTTATTCTGTTTAATAATAAGAGTACTTAAAGTTGATTTTGATAGTAAATTAACTGAAGATATTTGCAGATCAGCACTGGTGTGAAAGTCAATGCTGGGATTCTTCGGTGAAAAAAGCACAACTTTTGCATGTTTCAAATCCAGTAAATCTGTCAACTTCTGAATGTTTATGTTATTCTGGTAGTTTGATTTTCAGAAAATAAGGCAGGCACTGTGACTATCATGCCTGTGAACCTGCAGGTATTCCCACTTAACTCCCACCTACAACTGGCTTGGTTTTGTCTGAGGCCCCCAGCTGTTTGGATACTGTGGCTTATCCAGAGAGCACTTTTTGGACAAATTGGTTTGATTTCTGCAGCATCCTGGGCGGGAACTGGTGTAAAAACCATCTGCATTTCAGCAAATGAAAGAAGAGTCCTTTCCTTTATCTTGTTCCTGAGCTGTTACCACCCACCCACGAGTGATGCTCTGTGCAGAACCGCTCCTGGATGGGGAAGCTGCAGTTGAGGGTTTGGACAGAAGATGGTGCAGTGTTCAAAGCTTCGTCCTGCTGGGTGCCAGACTTCCCTCTCGTACCTCGAGTTTATGTTTGCCTCCAAAAAGCAAACATCGCACCAGTTAGCGACTTTGTAATAGCAGTATTATAGTCACAAACACACATTTTGCTCCAGTTTTTGATACAGTGCACTATGGTGGCACATATGTATGTGAAATTCATATGTATGAATTAGTAATTACAAAACAGATTTTTTTTTCTTTCTCTATGAATTCTTGTACTGACTTCATCACTCTCTTATTCTAATGCAGGGATTAAAAGCATTGCCCTCGCAGCAGATGTAAGCAAACCCGAGGATGTGCAAAGGGTTGTGGATACAATCGTAGCTCGCTGGGGCACGGTTCATATTGCATGCAACAATGCAGGAATCAATATGAACTCTGCAAGCGAAGATACTTCTCTAGAAGAATGGGACAAAACTTTTAATGTTAATTTACGAGGGTTATTTTTGTGCTGCCAAGTAAGTGCGAAATGCTGTACTGGTTTGTTTTGTAAACGAGTAATGGTTTTCTAGGCATTCACTTTAACAAGATTTAATAACAATTTATTACTAATTATCACAATAAAATTGGTCCTAGTTTTGGTGGAGTTAAGGAGAGATTTGCTTTATAACAATTGCATATTTTGGTCAGTGCTTTCAAAAGCAGCTGGTACTTACTGGCTGCCCAAGCCCAGGCATTTAATAATGGCCAGATTTTTTGAAACATCCTGAAACCCAGAAAACTTTGGGGTGATATTCCCAACATTAGTGATTATTTTGGGAAAATATTGCCAACAGTGAAGAGGGTCTGAAATGGCAATGGGTTTTTTCCTGCATCAGCCATTTTTATACCAAGTTTTTATATCAAGTACTTAAAAAAAAATGTGTTAGCACATGAACTCTTCTGAAAAGTGAAGACTAATTTATTATCATGTCATTATTAGCACAATCACAAAAAGGGTCACTGGTCTTTCCTTTAATTTCTGTCACAGGCTGCAGGCCGCATTATGCTGAATCAAGGATATGGGAAGATAATTAACACAGCATCTATGGCAAGTTTAATAGGTGAGTGATGAGAGCTAACAGTTGTGCTTCAGAATCCATATTTTAATTACTACCGATGCTATTTGAATCAATTAAACCTGTATTGGGAAGGAGTAAATCACTGACATTTTGTATTAGAGGAAATGTACTACCAAATTTTTATTGATATCATTTTTCAACATTTATCTGTCCTCTATGTTTTAAAGCACTTATTACTTTTTATAGACGAGGCGGAGTCGCCTTCCTGGACTCCAGTGCACTGATGGCATGGGAGAGGTACTGGTGCACTCCCAGTTCGTTTCAGGAGAACACACTGGAGTGCAAGAAGATGTGCCCCTGTGGTGTTTACAAGCCACTCAAAAGCTTTTGTGCCCGTCTTTGTCCTGCTACCCATGGTTTTATTTTAGCATCGTTGCCAACAGGTGTCTCCACCAACACTGCTGAATCAGCAGTGTCGTCAAAAGTACCAATAAACCATTGCAACATATGGAATGAAATCCCTACTGCTGAGCTGATCTGGAAGGCAGTTACATGCTGGTGAACTGAGGCCCATGTAACAAAGATTGATCAATTACACAAATTAAGCATAGCCCTTTAGGAATTTATTTTATTGGTCTGGACATCTGTTGCAGTATTGTCCAAATCCAAAAATCAAATGATGCCTTGGGTTGCCAAGTTAGGCAAGAAAATCTAGTAGCTATAAAAGTACAACTGAAAACCCCTGTATTAATATCATGTCCATCTGCTGAATGTTACATAAATATGCAGTCTTTTTATTTTCGTTGGGAATAACATTTATTTTTACTGTGCCCAGTTTGACATTCTATGACATTCTGCTCAGTTTATTGCATAGTAACTTTAAATGTTTCTTCATAAATGCATTTATAATGTTGTTGTTAATCTTTTTTTTCAAGTGTCTTTACCAGCTGTTTTACTTATGCTTAAACCCAAGTACCGTCCCTCTGCTCCAGCTTTGCAGAGTTACAAAATCTCCCAAAGAAAAACAGTTTTGAAAAGAATGTAGAGCTTTAAATTTCAAACGCCCCAGAATTTCATGCTCTGCTCTGCACAGTGGGGCTCTGGTCTCAGCATGGGTTGTTACAGTCCACATCATCATCGCCAAGCAAAATTTACTGAGAGATCTTTCACTCTGGAGAAGGTTATGAAGCTCTGGAAACTTGCACCAGCTTGGGGTCTGCTGGTTTGGTATACTGCTCTTGCATCCCAGAATTGTTGTCCACTGATTAAGGAGAAGCATTTCCCAGCTTCTCCACTGGGCCTTGGCACGCTTCTGCTGAGCTGGATGTGATGCCATTCCACTAGGTCTTCCATCCTAGCACCAGCTTCAGGCTGCGCCTCCTTGGCTGGCATGCCAAGTCAAAGGAGACCCACATTGGAATCACATCTGAGGGCAGTATCAGTCCTGGAGCAGGAATAAAGGCCAGAAAGAAACCCTGAGTGCAGCCTGGAAGGGATATCGCAAGATGTGTTTAAATGTCAGGGAAAGTTAATACACACTAAGTCAGAAGTTAAAAGGCGAAGAGATGTGTTTACCTTCTGAACCTGTTTAAATCTTGGCACTGAAAAAATCTAGTAGTTATAAAACTACAACTGAAAACCACGATGTTCATATCATGTCCATCTGCTGAATGTTAAATAAATATGTTGGTTGGTTGGTTATTTAAGTATGTTGGCCAACTGGCATAGTATGAAATGTTTCTAGAAATAGTTGGGGGATATTTTTTTTGTTGTTGTTGTAGGTTGAGTCCCTCCTCAGAGATACAGGAATTGAGGAGACTTAGCAGGATAGGAAGGTTTTTGTTTGTGATTTTTCCAGATATACTGCTCAGAATCAGTTTTAATTAATTGAAGATAAGCTGCATACATTTTGCATATGTGCATTTTGATTCCGGTATTTCACTGGAATTATTCCAGACGTATGCTTCAGCAGCAGAGATGAGGCTGCTGCGGCTCTGCGATTTGCACAGGTGTGACTCAGATCTGTAATTTTTACAGTGAATATCTTTTCTGGTAAGTGGTCTGCTCTTCTCTTGGTCTGTTCTTTAACGTTACATGGCTGCTTCAAGGTCAGGCTGGAAGCCTTATGCACCAAACAAGGTTGCAAAACTATACTGTTAGATATTTGAAATATAATGCAGCTGATGTTGGCAACATTTTTATCAGCTTTCTTCCCATCTTCTCCATCCTCACTTCCCACAAGCCTTACAACTTCATATTTTTTTGGTGACACTGTTGGATGCATGGCTTTTTTCACAAGCTCTAACCATGTTCTGTACGAGTTTGGAGGACTGAGGATTTGCTCTTCTGTCTATAAGAGAAAACCTGAAAGGGCAGCTTAGGTAAGAGATGTGGGGTGTTCAGCTGCAGAAAGCCCACTTAGCACCAGAGCTTCACAGTACCTTCTTCATGAGCTCTTCCAATTGAGAAGTACCAAGTGTCTCAAGAGTGGGAAATTTCATTTTCTGAATTACCTTCCTTGTGAAGACAAAGTATTTACATGGAAGGACTATTAAAAAGCCCTATCTGAGAACCCACCCCCAAATCAGAAAGCTGATTCTGATAGCTTGCAGGAGCTTGTGCATCTCACCCATGTGTGCTAAAGGTGCAGAGCCAGTGCCAAAACTCTTCTCCTCTTAGCAAACGCCAAATGATTTATCACAAACAGACATGTTTGGAAAGTTTAGCAAAGAACTGCTTTCGGGAGGTTACAAGGTTAACTACCAGAGTTGTATGTAACTCAGAGCTGATGCATGGCCATTAATCAAGAAATTACGTTCCACATCTTTGCAAGAGCCCACACGGCGCATTGTGTCTGGGGGCAACAGGCACACACAGAGGGCAAAGTAGTTCTGCTGGTCAGAATACGAATCATTTCATATTGAACAAAAAATGAGTGCAGAATATATGCTGGCAGAGGGGGGCCATGGTGTGAAATGCTCTTTGCAGCAAGCAAAAGGCTTCCAAACTCTAATCAAACCTTCAGCATATGCAGAAAAAGAGAAGCAGTAATTGTTGCTCCCATCACTTGTGTGCTTTATATCTACTCTCAAACACCTATGTTTAAGGCAAAGGTCCTTATTCACATCCCCAGTAATTTGCAGCAGGGCTTTTTGCTCTCTCAGAATTTGGATAACTCGGCTTGTTACCATCTCCTTTTCACTCTTGAACTTGACATACGAAAACCCAATAGTTTTAGCCAATAAAGCAGTTTTGGATATATTGGGATACGATGGATGGTGTTAATCTAGAACTAATGCATCACCTTAAATTGATAAACTAAGACCTAAACAGCTACCAGTGCCATTCATCTGCTTTTGTCAAAATACTGTGGGGTTTGCCTGCTGTACCTTACAGAAATGCAGTGTTTCACCTGCTTCCAGGGTCCAGCCTTACCTAACTGCACTGGCTACAACTGATTTGCTTAGTGATTACTAATATCATCACCAATTTTCCCCACTCTCCTCAATGAAAGAGTCAGCATCTTGGTGACTCTCAGTACTGATTTGGTGCTAATTACGGATCAGTGCTTTGCACTGGATTTATTTAATGAAGTCATGATGGCAGCCAGAAAAATCTAAAGCAAGATACTTTGTGGGTGTAAATCCCAGCAGCTGGACTGACTTGGTTTGGCTCCTGTGGGTTTAAAGCACTTTACACCAACTGGGGGCTTGTCCTTAAGTAGCTTTCTTGGGAACACAGTAAGTGTAAGAGCTGGTGGAGGGGCAGAGCCACTCGAGCACACAGCACTAACAAGCCTGAACATGGCAATTAACAAGCCGATCATTTTCCCTTTGACTGACATGTGACATCTTTGAAACATTTTCAAAAGCTTCAGATTTTGAAAGTGGTGGGTGTACTGAATCTTCGGGACGCACCTGTGCTCACAGCCACACAAACACTGATTAGATAATATGATGTGTTTGCTTCAGACTATGGATAATTTAAAAATTAAGGAGAATAATTTGTTCCAAGTAGCTATATATAATATATTACATAAAATCTCTTATGCACTTATATCGCACTATATTATATGTTATATTGTACCATATCGTATCACATTATATTATTTCACAGTACATTATATAATTGAATATCATATCACATAATATCATCTTATTATGCTATACTATATTAGGATTACTGTGTACAAGTATTTTTGATATAAACTTACATATGTGTATAATATATAAATGTGTATCTGTGTATAGGATTATTTATCTTTCTTGAGAGTAGTCAAATATTGTGTATGCATGCTCAATGCATTGATTTTGACTTTGCCCAAATATGGGACCTTTTAAATGTCTTTTTTTTCCCCTTCTATTTTTCCCAGTAGCCCGGCTACTGAGACAAAAACGTTAGTGGTAAAATATAGATTAAGTTTTGTGTTGTGGGTGGCTAAATTCCTTTTGCTCTATGCCTAATATCAGGGGAAATGGCAAATAGTTCATCTCAATACAGGGAATTGTCTATGTGGTGCCTAAGCTACCTTAATTTGTGGAGAACACATAATTTTCTCTGTCTGAATCCCTTCTAGTCCCGCACCCGCAGAAGCAGTTGGCATACAACACCTCCAAAGCCGGGGTCGTAAAATTAACACAGACATTAGGAACTGAGTGGATTGACAGAGGAGTAAAAGTCAACTGCATTTCCCCGTAAGTAAAATGTAGTCTCATTTTGAAAGTATAAAGAGAATGAAATGTTCCAAAAAGCTCCAATGAACAGTATCTTGGCAAATAAAGTTTCTAATTAGCAGGTGGATTGCATCCCTTTTTATGTTGTCTTTTCCTTAACAAAGGTTTAAATACTTAGAACCAAGCCTGCTCTGTTGCTGTGTATACTCAGGGATTTAAGAAGAGGTTTTAACATTTGATAATAGGTTTTCCAATAACATGAAGGGTAGTTTTTAACATTTCTCTTCCAGATGAAATATTTCCTTAGTCTGTCCAAGCCTTCTGCATTGAAAGAAAAGGCTTTTGACACTTCATAGACAATACTTCTTTTTCCCTTTTACTTGAAACAAATATATAGGCACTTTAAAAGCTACATTGTACTGCAGTAATTGAGACACTGTTCAGCTCTGACAATCACAGGAGGCCAGGTGTAATTTTGTAAATATATATATATTTATTATAAATTACATTTTCCTTCTTTTTAGAAGCTTAGAGCTGTATGTGGATTTTTATGGCATTTATTCACAAAGAAAACTTTTCTTGCCACATATACTTTTTCTCTCCCTGTTTCTCACACATGTACCCAACATAATTATTTCATTAAACAATTAACAGTGCATGGTAGTGCTAATCAGAAACCCAAGTGGATAGCATTAATTGGAAGCGGTCAAATTCTGTAGGCCATTGAAGTCAATCAGAGTAAGTGAGAAGGGCAGCATTTTAACCCAGGAGTTAAATTACAGTAATGAAGATATAATGTACATCAAATTAGGAAAAACAAATTACATATTTTAATCCACAAAATGGAGTAAAAAAAAAAAAAATTACAGAGCTCAATGGCAAGTGCTTTTACTGTCGGTCTGCTCTCCTCTTGCTTGTGCTATCTGTCTTCCTTATGATTATTTATTACTAATTATATCAGTGACTCCAGCAGTCGCTCTATGGGTTCCACGGATTCTGTCAACAGCTTCTTTCTGCATAGTGGGGTTTTCCCCATGCCAGTGTTAGCAGCAGCACTGCAACACTGTTCCCACAGCTCATGCAAATGAATTTACACTGGGTTTTGGGAGCCAGGGGAGATGAAGGGAATTAGGGAAGCTCAGCAGGACCTGGCAGGAATTGTGTCTGAAAACACACAGGTAATCTGTATCAATAGAAGTGGGATAGTAGTGCCACATTCACAGCAGTCATGGATGAGAAGGCTCTTAGATAAGGAATTACCCATTTCTAGGGGGCTTACACAAATTTAAAAATATCCACTGAATGAGCAAAACTCATTGTTTTGTATCATTTGGAAGCATACACTCATATTTGAAGAAGTTATGTTTCTGGAGGCAATTGTCAGAACATGGAGAAAAAAGTGTCTTTTTCTACTTTTCGAGACAAAACAGGGTTGCATTTTTATCAACCTTACCTGTCTCAAACTCGAGCTCTGAGCTCACAGTTCTGTAACAGGAAGGAGGGTTTATTTGTGGAGGAATAGCCATAAAGGGCACACGGAGGACAAATGTTTTTGCTGTCTTTAAAGTTTCCTGTTGTGGACAGAGGAGTTCCCTGGTGCAGCTGGGGACTCAGACCCGGCTGTTCCAGGAGACAGGCAGAGCTTTCCTCCTGGCAACTCAAAGCTTTGGCTGAGCCCCTCATGCTGGGGCCACTGGGGACCTCTGGGCAGCCTTCAGAGGAAGAAGGCTACAGTAGTTTGTGTAGTTCAGTTCCCTCCTCACCAGAAGCAAAAGCCGCATATGCTTGATGGTGAATAAATAATCACACTATGAGATGCGAACCTGCATTTCAGTGCACGTTTGGACTTTTGGACTCATCCTTAGAACTGTGAACATCAGTCTTATTGTCATGTCTCTTGGTGTGAATTACCAAGGCACAGGGGCATCTTCAACACGTTTGAACTTAGTGTCCAACACTGGGCAGTAACCTCAATGTAATCATACGTCTGTCCATGCTGTCAGAGTGCTTTGCAGGGTTGAAAAATGTCCTAAATGCACAAGTCTTTTTGAGCATGGATGTCCAACCTAGTTATTACCCATCTCCCACAGAAAGGTGTTTTGAAGAGTGTGAGGAGCACAGAGCTAGGCTTAAAAATCACAGAATGGCTTGTGTTGGAAGGGACCTCAGAAATCAACCAGTTCCAACTCCCCTGCCATGGGCAGGGGCACCATATAGGGCATGATGAAAGCCAAAATAATCTCTGGATAAATAAAATACATAATTATGCCTTTAAGTTCTTTGCCTTTCCCACTCACGGCTGCATTATTGCTTTAAGGCACTCTCAGTGTACACCTGGCTGAAGCTTCAAACACTTCAGTCTGGCCTTAAATATTATTTCACTATGCAGACCTTTGGGCCTTTCCACCCTCTTTCTATCTGGACGCTTTTTATCAACTGAATTTCTTAATGAGTGCATAAAACTTATGCAGAGCAATGCATAAAAGTTAGCAATGCATAAAATGTTATGGCAGAATCCTTAGGATAATTTATTGCTTTTATAAAATTGAAGATTCAGTCTCCTCCTGTTGGCCAGACAAGCATCCTGGCATGGGGAGAAGGTGGTTGGGAGTCCCTGCATGCTTTGTCTGACTTTGCCTGTTGCTCCATGCAGCAGCAATCATCTCTGTATCGTGGAATCTGTGCTCAGCACTTCTGCCACAATATAGTGCATTTGCCTTGTAGCCTGCTGCACAGATGATGCCATGAAAAACTGAAAAGGTGCTGGAGTCTTCCTGAAGGGGATATGGGGTTCAGGTTACAGAAGAACCTGTGTGGGAATAGGGACCTTTACTGAGCAGTGACTGGCGGCCAATGCCTGGCTGCCCATGGTGTTTTTCAGTCCCTTTCCTGGTCTCTGCACATGAGAAGTGTGTTGGGTGTAATGGAACCAGGGACTTTTCAGGGCCTCTGATCTTTGGCATGTGCAACATTGGAATGCTTAATTTTTGCAGCCATTGCACTTGAATCAATGTCCATTTTGGGGGCTAATTGTGTGTCTGTGATTGATTTGCAAGGCATAAAATGCCATAATGTGATGATCTTTGGGATGGGCACCTGGAAGTTTATTTTCAGCTCAACCCACAGCAGCAGCCAGACCAACTTGTTGGAGATCCAGTGAAACACAGTAGTCCCAGGGGATGAACCTGCTGGCCTGCAGGGATTTATGTTTGGGCTGTGATGGGCAAAGAGGGTTCATCCCCTTCATGCCTGCCTGGCTCCCCTGGGATGGTGCAGAGGCAGCCATATAGTGCTGTAACAGAGCTTTTAGCCTTGTGGGTATGAGGAGCCAGAAAGTAGGTAGGGCAGGATCACCAAAGGTTTTTGGTGTACCCCATCATGGGGGAAGGAGAGGCAGAGCTGGCAGGAGAAGGAGCACCCTAGCATCACCTGAAGGTATCCCTATTAAGCAGCAGTACTATCCCCATTAAGCAGCAGTCGTTGCTGGTAAGTATCTTTGGACTTAAATCTAATTCCTTGGGAGATGTCCCAATTAAGTGGATCTCTTGATTAAACACTTCCTGATTAAGTGGAGTGTACTTAACTCATTCAAATTAATAACTCATCTGAAAGAAATCAAGTTACACACAGATGGAATCTTTTTTTACTCTCATTTGGGGATTGAGCGCACGTAACAATTCCAGTTAAGTATCTGGTAAGTGATATTTTTCCTAATGTGTCTCTCGAAGTGGAAATGTTTTAGGTAATTGTGGTTGGGTTTTTTTTTTTCTAATGTCTCCAATTGTCCTGTGTATCAATAATGAAATATTGATGCTCATGTCTAACGTTAAGGAACCAGCAGTTTGATATTACATTGACATGCAACAGAAAGTACTGATAGGCTCAGCACTGCATATGAGATGAGAGAGGGAATTAATGCATTGGCAGTTGTCTTTGCTGGAACTGGTTAGAAGCCAACTAAAATCTGCCTAAAAGGGTTCGACAACATTAAATTGCCCAACTTGGCACCAAAGATTCCCAGAAGATGTGTAGTATCAATGACATGCCTAATATTTATAGTGCCATCAGTATGTGTGTTTGCAACTTTTAAGTTTTGCGTTATATTTTTTCTCATTTCTGTAATAAAAATTTGTAACCAAGTTTTGTTACACATCTAAATTTTGCTACTTGAAATGTACCTAAAGAAAGATCCAGTGAGAGGCACAGCACTGTGATTTACTGGTTGAAGTGATTAGACCAAGACTAAAGATCATTTTTCTGAACAGATTAGCAAAATCTGTTGTGCTGGAGGACTATGTGTTGTATTCCCTAATCTGCATTCCCCGGGGGTTAAAGCACACATGTAAATTAAAAAAATTAGAAGATCATATGAATTTTATTCTGATCTCTGATACTGTAAAGCCAGAATGATTATGTTGATGGTTTTGTAAGTACAGTGAGAGGCATATAATGGAAAAGAGTCCAGTATATTTCCTGCCTGCTGCTCAAAGCACGTTCCTCTCTGAAGGAAAGCAGTTCTCGAGGAGTTTGAGAGAGCAAAGAGGGACAGTGGGGAGTTGTGCTTGGGGGAAATAAGTAAATTGTCTGCAATCCTATACTGGAATATGTTTGATTTTACTATGTTGCCAGAGCTTAAACGAGCTGCATTGCTCAGTGTTTCTGAACTGACAATTACAATAAAAAATAAAGCCGACATTTAAATCTTACCAGACTAGTGAAAACAGAAATGTTTGGGTGAAAGTCTGAATTAGTTCCACTTCGTAACAGAGTAAATAGCAGGTTTCATCCTTCATTTAAAACAAAAGGTAAATCTCATACCCAGAATCCAGTGTGCCTCAAAAAATTATTTCCTTGGAAGTATAAATTGGGATGCCGATGAAGTTTCAGAACAAAACGAGTATTTTTATACTTTGTTCATTTCATATTTATCACTAGCTTGTTTGCTAATTTTCATTTGCAAGAGGCAATTCTTCCAGCTAACTGGCTGCCTCAATGGGCCACTGATTTCTTTGAAGTGACAGTCTGTAAATATGCATAAAAAAGAGATGCAATTAGCGTGTGTGTGGTTCAGTGCAGCCTGATTTCATTGGCAAGTTTACCCACAGTGTTGATAAGCTACATTATCTAGAAAATTGGCCGCTGAAAAACAGCACCTCTGATTGCCAGCAAAGGTTCCAGATAACAGGGTGCTGAAGAGAAATATAATTGAGGTTGAATATGTTAACCAAGGTGTCACATGCTCCTTAGAAGCGCTAATTTATCAGCATGTTGGAATTTTTATTAACATTTGGAATGCATTTCTACCACACTAATGAAGTGGAATTGGCAGTTCAGGTTTTAGTTATTGTCATTTCTGAGAAGTTAAATGTAATTTCTCGTTAGACACAGTTATGTAAATATATTTGTTCAGGGGCTGAAAAAAATTATACATTTTGCAAAATACAAATATGTTGTTAAGGAGGAGTATGACAAATCAGTCGCAGTTAAAGCCATAAAAGCCAGCCAAATGTTCGCCTGGCGTTGTGCTTTCTGAAGCATCACTCATTTCTAGGGCACCTGGAGAAAATGAACTTAGCAGAGTTTTAATAAATGCTGTAGTCACTCATTAATGTAAAAAAGGCAAGATTGGTAAACGCAGTGTTATTTGTCGGGGTATTGGTTTGAGGGGAATTGCACTGGGTGTGCTGTGCTTATCTTTGCTTCTCCTTTTGTGTATGGAAAGGGTCAGGTTCCCTGAAGGGCACTGGCTGTTGCTTCCCTCATATTTTGACATGTCAGAAGTCAGGCTGTTTGCAGTTCCTGGGCTGTGCACAAACACACAGTGATATTATGCTGTGAAACAATGAGAAGAGAAATGGGTAGAAGGAGGACAGGTCCCAAGAGCTACAACAGACCCACTCCAAGGCACTTTCAGTTCCAACGCCATGCTTTTTTTTCCTATAAAAAAGTAAATGGTTGATTACAACGAGTAACCTAAAAGTAAGGGGATACTGCTGTTAGCTAAGAGAATAGTATGTGTGTACTCACTTTAAAGAAAACCTCTAAGCTTGCCTGTTGCCAGTGAAGGCAATAAGAAAGAAGCTCTACCAAAGTTTGTATCACAACTTTCAGCAGAGGTCCAGCACGTCTGATTTCACATCTCCTTTGTGTTGTTCCATGGTTTTCCTCTTAAAAACCTGTAAGCACTGCTTTTCCTTCTGGGCAAAACAAGCTCCTAAGGTCTCGACATGTGTGCTCGTTGCAGAGGCATCGTTGACACACCGCTCATTCGCTCCAAGGACCTGCAGCCACTGGTGCGGCGCTGGCTGGCGGACATTCCCGCTGGGAGGCTGGCTCAGGTGACAGACCTTCAGGCTGCCGTCGTCTACTTGGCCTCTGAAGCCTCGGATTACATGACGGGTCATAATCTGGTCATCGAGGGTGGCCAGAGCCTGTGGTGAGAGGCATCATCCAACCTCCCCTCTCAGGAGATAAATCACTTCGGAAAGTATTAGAATTTAGCTTAGTCCCAGTATTAGCCTCTGTGGCTGAGTGGCCAGCTAATATGAAATGAGTGTTTTCTTCTTTTGGATATTTTTTTTGAGACTCATATAATAATAATACCACCAAAAAAAAAACCACCTAACCCCAAAAAAGAGCAATCCTTAACTTTCAACATTTTCATGTTTTTACTATGCATTCAGATTTCTGTTAAATTAGTATTTAATGATACAAAGGCATATCTACTGCAGTAAGAATTGGCTATTATTTAGTTTAACAGGGGACATTTTTTAAGCAATCAGTATTAGCTGGTCTGTTTAGTATATTGTCCTTGGGTGATTTTTTGTATTCAAGTTGTTCCAGTGACATCTGTGAGTGGTGAGAAAACAGTTGGATGTAGTGTTAAAAAAATAAATTAGTTCATTGCATTTGAACCTGCATGTTGTCATTTTATATTTAGTAGTGGTCTTAGTTTTTGACAGTGTTTTTATACAAACACCCATTTAAATGCACCTGAAAGAAAAGTACTGCACGCACTTAATAGAGAATCATGGCTGGTAATTACAGTGGTTCTAATCCAAAGCACATTGAGGTAAGTGGTAACTGCTCATATACTTCAAGTTAAACACATGTATAAGTGTTGATACAACTGGTTTGTTGTTTTTCTTGATAGGCAGATATAAGCAAAGGCCGTCTTCCAAATATTTTTCATCTTGTAAAATTCTGAAGACAACTCTTGGGTGTAAATCAGGGCCACTTCAAATGGTATCAATACAGTTCTTTTGGCTGAAGAGCTCATTTCAGCAATAGCGTTGGGTTCATTGCTTATAGGCAGTAAAAATTGTCACAATAACACCAATGTTTCAATAACGCCCTGAATTTATATAGAATTCCATCCTGAGGGCCTTTAAGCATAACCTAAGGAGAATTTACGGGAAGGAATTCACTTTCAAATTCTCATGTCATTTGTTTTTTGCCTTTGGCAGCTCTTTGTTACCATAACATAAATAATTGTGGATGAATGTCATTACTTTGATTAAGTGCTACAAGTCCATACAGTGGCTGGCCATTATTGCTGTGAATTGCTATAATGGCCTCAGACTTGACATTCCCCGCCACATCGTAAGGTAGGCATCCTGCTGACGTACTATCATCGTTATCGTGGATAAAGTGCAAGAAGATACTTGTCTTCATTAAATTTTCTATTAGACCATTGATAATTAATACGTATCTCATGTTTCATCTCGAGCCGTTTTTCTGGGGAGTGTTGCTGTTAAGCGACTCAAGGCTAGAGATTTTTGGCTTGAAATCTCTGCCTTGTGTGCATGATCTAATTTATTGACAATGCTCTGCAAACTCACAGACTTAAGGAGAGCTCAATTTTGGATAAACCTTCAAGAAAAACAACTAAGGATTTAAAGGTTTTATTATTTTCCTGGGCTCACAAACCCTTTTCCCTCCTAGCTCCCACACTTGCATCACTTTGTGTCATGCTCTGGAGGGTTTGGTGGAGTTTTCACATCCCTCTGGCTGGCTTTTCACCCAGAGGTTGAATGCGCAAACATTGGTGAACTCATCAGGAGCTTTTCCAAGGGATCCTAGAGAGGCTTGTATACTGTCACTTGGACTGCTGGTGAATGGTTTGTTGCAGCTCCTACTGAAAGTGTAAAATAACAAACTTTAGCTAATTTAAAACATGAACTGTAGTCGGCACTGGAACTGTAACCAATATTCTCACTTCCTCAGTAGAAAGACAAAGGGCTGTACAGGCTGCTGAGGCTGAACTCCCTTTCTCTGTCTGGAGATGGCTGCAGATTAGCACCAAAAAGGCGCTGGAAGCTGAACTTCCATCGCCTTGTTGCCAGGTGTTTTGGGGAAGATTTTCAGCCAGCAAGGGTCATGCTGTGACTTTCACAAGCTACAAATTAACTTTAAAAACGAAACCCAGACAGAAAAAAATAAACCCTAGACTTTAAAAAAAAGTAAAAATCAAAATGATCTCTTGACTAAGCAGCCTGCAGTGTTTGGACTGGAGCTTGTCTCGCTCAGACCTGTTTGCTCCAGGCTCTGTCTTTTGAAGGGCTGAGTGGGCAGAACAGAGAGGAGTGATTTTCCCTGCACAGGCTGACGTGGGGCTTGGACTGTGTTTGGAGGCACTGCCATATGCCCATGCAGATCCTGGATCTTGTTGGCCTGGAGGTGCCATCTCTCTCTCTGTAATACAGGAACAGCTCAAGACTAAGCAGCCCGAGGAAGTATGGCACTTGGTGAAAGTCCCCGGTGTGACAGGCAAACACCTTCACAGCACTTTTGGTTTGTGTGGTGTCCTCACTTTGGCCAAAGAAGCGAATCCTGGAGGAGAGTAAGTGTCAGGAGGGAAATGGCTCTCTCCATGCACATGTGAGCTGGCCTGTTTCCTCCCACGGATGGACTTCAGCTCCTCTTCTCCACATGCCTGTACCCAGGGCTTGAGTGGTTCAGGGGCTCCACCATCAGCATTGTGGCTCTTCATGGTCTCACCTGTAATTTCCTGGGGGAAAAGGCTGATTTTCACCCAAAGGCAGAGCTGGTGGTTCCTGGTACTTCTGTCTGGTAGGACCAAACTTTGCATTTGGGTTGAGAACTGTGTTTGGCAGCTGCTCCCTGGGCACGGGGCTCCCTGCCTTGGGCAGGATCATACCCATTGTGCAGAGCAGGAGGTTTGTTGCTCCACTCGTAGGGTCTTACCCAGCAACACAGCCCTAGAGCAAGTGGAAACATTGATTTCCCCATATAAGGGAAAGGCAGAAGCTCAAAAGAGATGCAAGAAAAGCTATTTCTTCCCTTAGCACAGAAGATCGAGGGGAGTGAGGCGGGGAGGGAGGGGAGAAAGAAACGTTTCAGAACGAAGTGCCTTTCTGAGGAAAGCGGGTGAAGCTGTGAAAAGGCAGCAACTATGAGCATCACTAAAGTGAGGGTGTCCAGGGCAGGCTCGGGCTCCCAGTCCGAGCGATGCGGTGCGGGGCGGGCGGAGGCGCCGTTCCCGGCGGTACCTCTAGGAGGAAACCTCAACCTGTGTTGTGTCTGCGGGAGCCGAGCTTCCCGGCTCTGCTATTCAACTTTTATATTGTAGCTAAGTTAGTACTTCTGATATTTCTAAGTTTTTTTTTTTTAAACATTTATGTAGAACACCACATAATTGCAGAAAAGATAATAGTCACATACCCTAGGGCTTGGTGTACACTTATGTTAAAAGTACAGCTTTTATTGGCAACTAAAGTAATAACCTTTCCATGTCAAATTGCTTTAAATTAAACTTAAAAAAAAATACTGGCTGATACCCACACTTAGTAATTGTCAAACATTAGCATAATGTGGAATACTAAAGCTGCCTAAATCTTGGGTTTAAAAATAATTATTTACTTAGGTAAATTCTCTATTCAAAAGCATAATATTAGATTTTTTTTTTTTAAACACAGTCTCCTTGATGTATATGTTAAAATGCAGACCTAAGCTTGACATGGAAGTGGGGCTGAATGTGGCCTCTGAGAGAAAAAGGGGGATTTCATACATTTAGCTCATCCATCCATCATTTGTCAGCCTGAAAGAAAAGTATGAAGGTGACACCTCTGAAAGCATTGATGCTGTTGGTGACATCGGATGACCCAAGGCCAGTGACCTGGAATATGTGCTGATTGCACCTCATGCTGCAGCCCTGAATTGCACACGTAACATTTCTCGTGCTGGGAAATAGGTCTCAAGTATGTGGGTATGCAAAGCCAAGGACAGCAGGTTGGTAAAGTGCATTATACTTATCTGTTTCAGCATCTAACTGGAGCAAAGGCAGTAGGGACCATTCGAATTTCCAGTACAAATCAGGAGAAGTAACTGTGTGGTGTGAGGTGTGGCTTTTAGGGCTCTCCACTGCACATGGAGGAATTTGCATGTACCATGTGCCCTGAGGACACAAGTCCTTGTGATTTTCTGCTTTTTTTAGGTGGCCTGGGCTTTAATGTGCCCTGATGAGGACTTACATCCCTCTGCTAGGGCTTCCTTGTGGTGTCAACCATAGCACTGCTAGTCCACCAGTTCTTTCTCAGAAACACATCAATGTTTTGCTGGAAGTTCAGCAAAACCCATTTTGGGACATTGTCTTGGAGAAATCAGCAATTCCCTTAGGGCAAAAGGTTTTGTGGCAAATTCCTGTATCCTTGGCTAGCAAGGTGGAAAGAGATAGACTTTCCTGATCCTCTAGCAAGAAAAAGCTTTGGGAGGCTCTTACTGCTTTTCCAACCAGACGATAGAGGAATAGAAGGGAGCAGTAGCACCTGGGAACGAGAGGTTTATGATCTTCAAGAGAGACAGTTTAACAGTTGTTGGGAGGGGAAACACAAGGACCTGAGGACCGAAAATAGGATACATTTCCCAGCTTTGCCTAATGCCATATGTGTTTTACTGTAGTTTTATAAATCTAATTATATATTAATTTCCACACTTTTAGTTCTTTAAAGAAGGAAATGAAAATACATGCTCTGCCTTGGAGAACCCCAATGCAGTCTTACAACATATGCCTTCTCGTCAGAACAGGTTGAAGTTCTTCAAAACTCTCAAAATACAGTGTTTGCTGCTAGATTTTCACCAACCCTCTGTCTTTTCTCCATTCACTACCTCTTTCCTCTTTAGAGCTCTTCTTTCCCTATCTGTTCTATCTGACCTCTTTCCCCTGGTCTGTTGCCAGTGCCGCTGCTATTGCACCAAGGAAAACAGAGAAGAGTGGAGAGGGACCAAGCAGAGTACGTTGACAGTACATACGGATTACCCAGCAATACCTCCCAATAACAGGGCCTGGATTCAGCCTTCATTCACTTGCACCCAAAAATGACTCTATCACAATCCATGAAGCTTCTGGTACCAGGACTTTATCAGCGGTAGCGAACACAGGAAAAATCTTTTTCATAGGTGAGTACACGTAAGTCCCATCTCAGTCCCTTCCTGTTTGAATATGCAAGTATGTTCTTGAATCCATGGGTGGTCTGAAAGTATATCCAGGCACAAAGGAAGGCTGTAGATTCCATTCCTGCTATTGTTAACCTTCTTTCCCAAACTGGGACTCAATGAGAAATAGTTCAGCCCTTGCTGGCTTGGGTGTGGGGACTGCGTACCCTCCCCTGGAAGGTGTCCTTCGGGACAGAACCCCACATTGCAGCTGCAAGAACTTTCTGCCATGGTCTGTTTGCTCCCCTTTCTCCGGCATAGCATGCTGTGTACAGACGCGGTTCTTGTCTTTATGAAGCCTCATTAATTCACAAGATACATATTTTTTTCCTTGACAGTTTCTAACAGCTTCTTAAATGTGTAAACTAGCATTTTCAGATTTGTATTAAAATACTGACAAATAGATTTGTGTTTCCATGAGCTACTTCCTATGTTCGGACAGACTACTGACAGCACTTTACATGTACAGTTGTTGCATAAATGGTATGTTAACGCATGAGAGAAGCCATTCAATTGAAACTGTTCAGAATGATTAAGGGCTTTAATTACAGACCTGATTAAAACAAGGCTTTTAGTAAATAGCAAAATGGCAAATACTATACTATTCCATTACAAACCTCTCTTGGTGACAGTGTGGTTTGTCTCTGTTGCTTGTCTTATTGTCATATCTCTCATTGAATCCCGATGTTCAGATCCCACCAAAGAAATGGTAACAGACTTTCCTTCAATGCTTAGCTGTGTTGGAAGTGTTGATCTGCCTCTGATGTGCTGCACGGTGCCTGTGCTGTAACACATGAATGAGTTGTGGGACTAGGTTCACTATGATGTATTACTTTCTCCAAATCTCAGGTAGATGTACTCACCTTCTTACATGAAACCATGTTAATGCTCTTCAGCAAGATTTCTCAGGGCAATGTGATCGTCTGGGAGATCAGTTTTCTTCCCTTTTGCAGAGGACTGTTGCCTCTGGTGGTTGGTTATATTTAGAGCCTCCATGCAGCACCATGCAGAACACAATCTTCAGTGAACTTCAGCATCTTTCTGTCCAAGCATTTCACATGCTCCTTCAGCTTCTATGTAAAGTTTTTTCTTTACTTCTGATTTTAAACAGATTTTTCACTGCAGAAATGTTGGGAAGCCTCTTCTGAGTGATAGAAATGGCTTGAGTGGGTCGTAAATGCTAGGAAGTCATCCTCCTTTCTCTCCTCTGGTACTTCCTGGAGTTAGTCTGCGGTCCTGAAAGAAGAAGCAATTCTTCCGTCTTCTGAAGCTCCTCATAAATGTGCTTGCAGTTAATATGAGTCCTTTTATATTCTCTCCTTTCAAATTCTTTGGATTAAAACAAATACCGTCTGGTTCCCTTAGCTCTTTTGATTATATATTCAGAACTATTGTGTATCCTGGAAAATGAGTTCTTTTCAGTTTTCACTTTTCTTGACAACAAGCTGAAAAATTTCCCCAAATGAAAATTTTCTGCAAAAGTCTTGGTTTGTTCCAAGACCCATTTTTCAAATAAGTAACGTTTTGATGAAAAAATGCCAACCTGTTCTACTTAACAACTGTTCCGTAGAACAGACGAGAAAAAAACAAGGAATTGGAGAAAAAAAAAAATTACCGAGTCTTTTATGTAGAGTTAATCTTTGAATATTCCTGTTGTTTCAGTAACAGACAAGATGCTGGTACAAGTAGATGAATATTTAAACATTAGCATTGACACTGACTTATCTTCTCAATAGCATATTGATCGCATTCTTTCTATAGAGATTATTATGGACTTCCCATAGAGTCAGAGAGCATCTTAATGAAGTCACAGGCTGGATGCTTATGTAGGTATTACCTTAGAGGTTGGTAATAAAGGTAATCCATCCACAGAATAAGCCCCCACAAATGCACCTCAAATATAAAACTGGTCCTTCTTTCTGCCTTTTTATCCCTGCTAGCACGTGTGACTAGGCAGAAAGTTTGAAATTGTGATGCAGTCTTAGCTTAGTATCTGTTATTCATTGCATTTAAAAATGACCAATATTTTTTCTCTTCATCAAATCTTGTTTAGGCTGTCTTTCCTACCAGAATACATGTTTTTCAGGTATTAAAATTATGCCTGAGAAGTGAGGAAACTCCTCAACCCTCCCTGTGGACACCTGTAAATCAGTGTCCACGCTTTTGGGAAGTGTCTGAAGGGTGCTGTGCTCACAAGGGTGCCCCAGTGACCCCAAAGAACCGCAGCAGGGCAGTTGGCTGCTTGCTGCCTCCAGCACCAGGTGAGAGGATGACTGCCAGGTGGCTGTGGCTGCTGAGACATTTAACAGCATTAGAAGTACACTGCTTGGATTAATACAGGACCTGTGTTATGTTAATGGCACCAAATGAATTTTGAAGCAGATGGAGATGTATGGAAAGAGAGGTTTTAAAATGAAAAGCATATTTAATGCAGTAGTCTTTCAAGAGAACTTTTTTTCTGAAAAAATGAACAGTACTAAGAAGGAAAAACATAAGTACATAATAAATTATGTCTCAGAGCAAAACTCTCATTGTTTTAAGAGGAAGGCAGAATTTTATTTTTGCTATAGTTATTCATAAATACCTCTGACAAGAAGATGAGAGGTACAGAACACTGATCTATGGGACAGTGGACAGTTTAAATCCCATTAAGATTTGAACTGGACAGTAGGTTTGGAGTTATAAATAGGTGCTTTTTCCAAGTCTTGCAAAGTCATACAAGTGCTCCAAGATCCCAAAAATCATCAAAGAATAATTTGTCAGCCTCACAGTTCTCAGCAACTCCCTGCACACCTGGAATTTGTATAACCAAGAGGACTTCTTCCAAAGAGTGTTCAGGGCAGTAGCAGTTTTTGGTTGTTGAAACTATTTTTCATGGAAAATGCCACCCCTCTAAGTTGGAGATGTCAGTTCTTGGTGGAGAGAGGATCTCTTCTCCCCATCAGTGGTCTGGGGACCAAGCAGGTGGGTTTTCTGAAGCAAACTAGCATGGACTTCCTTGGCATGCAGAAATGTCTCCTTGCTGATATCCCATTGAGAACAGCATCAAGAAGTGATACTGGAAACATCTATTCCCCAAGGCATTTGTGTGCTTCTCTGAGCATCAGCTGTGGGCAATAGGAGAGACTTTATGTCACAGGATTGTTCTAAATATAGTTAGACAAATTGTCTTGCTTGGTCATGTTCCATACAGGCGTTTTTAGGTTTCAATCTGTGTAGATTTACCCCTAATTTGGGCTCCAGCCTTGAATGAACCCTAGATTTGGAGTCAGACTGGAGATGTATGATACAATTTTTGATAATACAAGAACTTGGAATTTGGACAGTGCCAGAATAAATGCATATATTGATCCAGGGTTGTTTTAAATTAAACAGGGTTTGCTTAAAATATTCATGAACTGGAAAGGGTCAGTTAAAAGCTTCAAGTTGTGAGATTTATAACAGGCTTATCAAAGCAGATGCGTTTTGCATCATTTCTAACTTTTGACTGGTGAGAAGTTTAGATTTTTTTTTTATAAATACATATACATTTTCTCTAGAAAATGTGTGTGTATATTTATATATATATAAATTTTTTTTTCAAATACATCCCCATATGCACCCTCACTCTCAGAACATTTTGCTTTTACTCTCCCTGCGTTTCAGTAACTTGCCTCAGCTGTGCACTGTGTTGCCTTCCAAATGTAATGCATCATAAATTCATGATAGTTTGCCAAGCAAAAGAGGGCATTGAGCTTCTTTATGAAGAGGATATTTTTGCAAACTGGACCTAATCTATATCCCAGTGGAATTTTCTGATGCCTCCATATTACTCCCATACAAAACTTGCAGGGAGTTATAGATCAGACATCAAACCCAGTAATTAAAGTCCAACTTACTCTTCTTCACTATCTGTCTATCCTTTTCATTAGACAGCATAGACATACCTTTTGTCTTCCATAACAATCAGATCCAAACAGTCAGTTTAATGACCAGCCATCAGTGGTTCTGCTTCTCAGATTTCCAGACATTCTTGTTTGGAAGATATTGCTTATACTGTTGTGTGTGTCATTAGGTCTATATCTTGTAAGTCCTATATGCATAGCTGGGTATTCACAAATATTTGCACGTGTACAATCAAGTGGAAAAAGCAGGTTTCAGATGAACAGTTTGGTTTTCTTATTGGAGTAGGGATGCCAGCAGTGGATGCAGGTATTGAAACCATACTGGTACCCATTTACTGAGAGTAGTTGCAAGGGACCTGGAAATTCTAAAATGCCTACAGTAAACCTGGCCTCTTTTAGGGATGTAATTTTTCATTCAAACATATTTTGAAAGATCACGGATTGAAATAAACCTCAAGGGACCTATATTTAGTACTGAGAATTAAGCCCAGTTTGATACTGGAGGTCATGGCATTGCTACTTATACCACCTGAAATCACAACCTGAAAACATAATGAAAACAATGAGCATGAGATCACAGCAGAATTCTCCTGGCAAACACATCTCCTTTTTTTTGGGTTTTTTTTTGGGAGGGGGATTTGTTGTTTGGTTGGTTTTGGTTTTTTTTTTGAGTGCTGGCAGAACCTCACTTCAATGACCATAAGCAGGGTCCCAGATGATTCATCTGATTTTGAGTTTGAAGTGATTTCTGAGATGCCTAGTGAGAGAAGAAACCTAGCTTATAGCCAGGTGGACCTTGTTCTTAATACTGCTTCCACCCTGGGAAAGTAATGCAGGTGTGGTAGACCTGACCTCACACACAGGAAGAGTTTGACTGTGTAAAGATCTCGCAGACCTCTAAAATCCACTTTTAACTTTGGAGATGTGTCTAGGAAAGCCCTGTGCAATGCATCACTACAGCGTTATCTTCATTGGTATTGGAAGGATGTATCTGATGCTCTACGGAGACACTGAGGCTTCCTGCTTCAAGAGACAAGTGAGACTATCTGGCAGATGAGAGCTCATGCAGAGTACAGCCAAGCAATTTTCATTAGCATGTGGCCTCTGTTTTAATGACTTCTGCTTTAATGTCCTCACGAGCATAAGAGCTTCTGGAGCTCTTGCTGGGCTGATGGGCCTTTGCAAAGATCTGGCTCTTTGGGGCTATTCAAGCCTTAGAGGGGTAATTATGTTACAACTGACTTACAAGCAAGAGAAAGCTTGTAGGCTTTCAGCTGTCTTTAATTTTACATTAGACAAAAAGCGATAAAGAACTTGTTTTCTGTAATCTATGGATTTAACTTTGAATAGCAGGTGGTAAATGTTCCAACAAATATGTATATATATATCAAATCTGTGAGTGCCCAAATATTTACATCTTCAGCCAAACAAAGGCTGGAGACTCGCATTGCCTGAGGGGAAGATTGTTTTAGAGAAACAGGTTGAAAGGAAATCAAGAACGGGAATTACAAATTTTCTTTCAGAGATGAATGGTTGTGGTAGGGAGGAATCACGTTCCTGATAGATCGCTGGCTTAGAGAGCTAAGCTGGCTTGCAAAAAGGGGTGTCCTCTTGTCTTTGAAGCCATGTCCTTGTTTCTTTGAGTACTGCGCACATTTGAACTGAAGTCTGTGCAAGGAGCACGCCAACAGTAGTCGAAGTTTCTACAGGCTTTCCCAGAATGGGCTGTCAATCTGGATATATGGCAAGGTCTACAGCTGATGTATGGATCTGTGTTAGATGGCAACACTAGGGAGTCTATCAGTTCTCCACTGCTAGGGTGTGAATCAGTAGAAGCACCAGTGCATTTATGGTGGTCCATGAGCCCCAAAATTCTGGGAACATCAACATTTGTGATGTAAAACCCAAAAATAGGGAGATATGAGCTTTTTGCTTTCCACACTTGTCTGCTATTTCAAAATCTAAGCCTGGCTAAAATCATGATGTGTTGTGTTTACCAGATGGCTGTTAAACAGAGCTAGAACTTCTCTGGATAGTGAAATTAGTACAAATGACTAGTCCCTTCCAGAATCTTGCAAGTTTGTAGGCTTCAAGGACTTCTGCTGCACTTTAAAACGTGAAAAATGAGTAACTATCAATTTTTCATTTCCCATCTTTTAATGTTTCCCCTCCGTTCTGAGTCAGGGGGACCAGAAGGTCCTTTCAGTATCTATTTCCTGCTTCTCTTGTATGTCATTTTCTTTAAGGTAAAAAATCCCAAGTCTTTTCCAGTTCTTTACATAAGGGTTTTCCCACAGCTTTGATTATTCTATAACTGGTCTGTGAAATACTTCTAATTAATACTGGTGTGCCAGCCCATATCACTGTGGTTCTGTTCCATACACTGGAACTATAGTTCACTGATTTTTTTTTTTTTGTGGTTTGTTCTCCCTAAGACTGCATCAGTTGCAGATGCAGAACTTCATCTGGACTTACAGACCACAGCAGTGTAACACAGCATTGTTTTTTCTCACTGGAAAGCTTCCTGCTTTTTTTTTTCAGATAGTGTTTCTCTGTCTGTAGATCACTGTTAGCAGAGGATGAAGATTTGTGTGTTTCTGTGCACTACTGGAGAAGTCTTAGACTGAAAGAAGAAAGCTTCAAGAAGATTTTTTTCAGCATCAAGAAAAATACCTTTTGTGTATAAGACACAAGGGCTAAAGGCTGTCTTTGACCTTCGTTCATGGGTTATTTACAACAGACTGAAGCCAGAGTTGCACTGCCCTGCCTAAGAGGTGCCAAAACCAAGGCAAGTGTAAGATAAACAGGTATACTTTGCTATGTTTTTGGCTCATTGGCAAATGTTAAAGCTTGGGGGGTTGTATGGGTGTCACCTGTCACAAGCTGCAGATAGCTCTAGGTCTTTTTTAAACAGTTAGGGAAATGCAGGCAGGTGCAGTGCTACTCAAAGGTAGAGGGAGGAAAACAGGGAAGAATGTTGTCTTTTCCCCCATCATGGCTGATGCAGCCTCTCCTGTGTATCGACACATGCTCAGCCTCTCTCATCCAGACTTCTATCATCTTTTATCTCCTTTGCTGCTATACGTTTTAGTCCTTGACAGAAGCTGCTGATTTCCCTATTCAAGGCTCTTGGTCTGTCTTGATTTTTGTGTTCATCAGTAGAATTTCACTATCTTCTCTCTGGTAGAGAGAGATGGAACTTTTTTTGCCAACTTAGTAGAGTGGCGTAGAGGCTTCCTTGCATGTTGGTCAAACACTCTGTAACAATGTGCAAGCTTCATTTTCTTCCTCTGTATCCATCCCTTGGTTCCATGCTTCCAAACGTAGTTATGGTTGGAGTTCTGTGCTACCTACCCATTTCTGAACAGAAATAATTGACTCAACACTTAAAATACTGATACTTGGTGCATCTTGACTGGTATGACTCAGGTAATAAGGAATATTTGAGTGGTCCAGACATAAGAGTAGGAATTTACCTCCTATAAAAATAAACCTAGGACATAATTTACTGTCCATGTCACATGGGCAGGATTCTGAATAGCTTGGTAGAAGAGAAAGAGTAGCTGAAAAATCAAATGATTAGTTGTTGTACATATCTGGAGTACAGCAAGTAGAAAATAACTATAATGCTAAAGGGATATTTAGGTTTTTTTTTTAATTAGATTCCAGTGTGTCTGTTACTTCATGAAAAGAAAGATAAAAACATCCTGGAATTCAGCTTTTCAGTTTGCTGTATTTTACCATATGATTGAGTTTAAATGTATTGGTGTAGTGGATATGTTTTTCCATTTAAAAAGCTCCTGTAAATGAACTATTTATTTATATGAAAGGAAAGGATTCCCAGTGCAGCCCACAATACTTCTCCCTCCAAGCTTGCCTTGAAAGAAGGTTGCCATTTCATATTTGGCTTTAGCTTTCAATGTTCTCAAAATTAAAAAAAAAAGGTATTCTTAAAACTAAATAAAACTTATAGATCAGTATTTCTGACTGACTGAATGAGTACTTTCCCTGAATAGACCTAGTTGAATGGCTACTCAATGTTTTGTTAGAAAAGTAATATTAAAAACTTGAAACAGGCTGCTGAATGGAGGTGAGGGACAGAAACAAAATATAAAATGTGTCATGTGAAAGAAGAGTCCCTTATCCAAGAAGATCTTGCTAAAACTTTAAATGGAAAAGTGACATTCATCAAACGATTTCTATATCATCTGCACTGAATAATTTACTTTTGGGTGAGATTCACTAACATCATTGCAGAGGAAGTGTAATTGAAAATTATGAAAGCTATATCTTTATTGTGTATTACAGCACATGCCTTTGATATGGCGTTATGTCTGCCACAGTGGGAAGTGTTTTTCAGAAAAAGTAAAATCTCTGGGAGGGATTCTCTGTGGTGTAAATCAACGTTACTCCACTGAGAGCATCCTATGTGAGCAAGCTTCTGCCTGTACACCCAGAGTCCCAAATCTCTGCAATCACTCAAGCAAATTACTGATTTAATTCAGGGAAAGTTTACATGGGCAGAGCTAAGGAAGAACTCTGCCATTTTATCCATAATGTACAGCTTCAATGCGACTTTAAAATTTCAGGACCTTCTGTTCCATATTTATATAAATACATATTTATTTCCAAGAGTAGTTTAAGTAAGTCTTTTAAATGATTGCAATTTAATGTCACAGGTCCCTGTGGCACTGCATACATCATCGACCTAAGCAGCCTATTTGAGGTCTTGACTGTGCACAGACCCTCCAGCTTCAAAAGGGGGTTCAGAAGTAGGGGTACAAGTAGCAGCTAGTCTGAATAGAGAACTGGTGTCTAAATTGATGAAGATATGTTGGCTGAGGACTTACTAAATATCTTTCACAATGTATATGGCAAGTCCAATATATTTTCTTAATTCCTCCAATAGTTTCTGAATGGCTAACGCCCCATCCCTGGATGATTTACAGAAATAGACCCCTTGCCAAGGGCTGGCACAAAGGGTTAGTGCTCTTTTAAGACACTAAAATAATGTTTGAAAAAAAGGTTTTTAGCCTGGCCATGTGTGCCGGCGTGAGCTCTGACTGGGCAGAGGCCCAGTGCCCCAGGAGAAAAGTCACCAGCTCCTCCAAGCTCAACCGTTTCCCAGATGACTTGTGCTGGTGGAGAAAGTCTGCCCAAAGTAGAACACCATGAGTGACATTAGCATTCGGAGAGCATCTGTTCAGCCATCCCCAGTTAGCGTATGACTGTCAAACTGAGACACATGTCTATTCCCAATCCAACTCCTTAACCCCTGCTTTGCCTAACCCACTGTCACATTTCCCAGGGCTGTTTCTCATGGCAGAGGCAGGCCAGGGCGGTTCTCATCGGTAGGTACATGAATTAATTATGAAGGCCTGACTACATTATTAGCAAGCATCTTGCTTGCTGGTGCAAAGAGAGTGTGCATGAACCCCCTATGGACAGTTCTTTGATGTACAATAATATATAACCTTTTTTTGGCCATATGCCCTATCCTGTTCAGGGACGTGCTGGAAGGAGAGGTGGAAGTCTTGGCAGTCTCAGTAGTTAGGAAGTGAGTGAAAGCCTTTGAGTGTAGTGTAAGGACCAGGACCTGGTGATCTGCCAGATTCTTCCTGTTTTATTTTCAGGTGAGCCCTGGCTAAGGAAAAGCCAGTATCCACCCTTATAGCCCATGAGCAGCAGTGCCTGAAACGGCCCAGGGCACAGAACAGCACACTAGCATTTCCACAATTTACTGCTACTTTTCCACAAAGGGAAATGCCACAAAGCATTTTGTTAATGTGGTCTTCCACATCTCCTTAATGCAACTTCCATTTCTATTGCTGAGAAAATGTCTAATCTGTTCTGTCCTTCCGAAGTACCTGTGTGTGTGTAGATGAGCAGAATTTGAATGTCAATCAGCACTTGTTTAGTACCTCAGAGCTCTTTGACCAACAGTTGCCTCTTTGGAAGAAAGGACAGTACTTTTATTCCTATAAAGAGAGAGTGATAGAGAACATATCTTGTTGTCTCTATGTTGGAGATATCTCTGGAGTGTTCGTTGTTAAACTGCCAGCATTTGCCAAGATACCACACATACCACCACATACCCTGTGGTATCTTGATATCACAGGGAGTGCTGGTTCCTCCAAGGGGCTCAATGCAGGACCTATGATATTTCAGAGAGGCTTTTGGCTTTTAATATCCTTTCAATGACGTTCCCTGTCCTGTGAGATATGTATCACCCTAGCTCACATCGCCACATCTTGTGCTTCATCCCCAGCAAGGATGTTTCATTAGCAGCTGGCTTTACAGTAAAAGTTGCAGATTTGACTGTCCAAAGGCCTCCTTGTGTGACGTTGACCAAATGTCTTTCTTTCTTGGCTCATGTGGTTGGTCATCTGCATCCCACCCAGACGTTTGGGGAAGTTCTGGCACAATTGTGCCCTGATCTTCTTTCGAGGACTCATGGTCCAGCTGTAACATAAATGTCAGTACTTATGAGGATGCACTGCATACTTTACTTTTGTAAAGGCAGGAGATTTTGAACTTTCTACAAGTTCATTTATTTATTTGCACAGAAAGGTTTTAAGTTAATCTTGCTACTTAAAATTTGCAAACAATTAAGTGGGTTTGCTCAACAATGACAAATGATTTTTCTCCAAGACTTGTGAAAAATGCCAGTGAGTTTATATTCCAGTCCCTGAACTGTTAAAACCCCCATTCTCATAGGTGTTTTAAATGTAATGTATTTTCAGATGCCGTTTACAAATGTCCAGTGGATAGAATTTTATTATTTTTTTAATTTCCTTCATCTGATCTAGGTCTTTGATAAATACTACAGACAAACTGAGTGCTGTAGGATCAATCTTGACAGTTCTTCAATAAAAGGCTGTGTGGTTCTTCGTCAGTGTCTTCCTTTCAGTGACAGCTGCTTTGTTCTTTTTCAGTCAGATTTTCTAGTTAACACATCAAAAGTGTATCTGTGTACATGAAGTACTGAGAAAACAGTTCAAAGAGGCAGGAGATTCACTTTTAACTCTTCACTGCATCTTCCTGCACTTGTCACAGAAGATATCTTATACAGAAAGCTTCAGAACAAGGTGAGGAGTTCACTTAAGGAGCACTGTGAAGTACAGCAAATGTGGATTAGTCTTAAAACACAAATTGGTCAGTCAATCCACTTACCATCTTAAATTAGCTTTTTTTCGAGCCACGCCATTAAATGATAAGAAGTTTTCAGGTTTAGGCAGTAAAAGCCTTGCGTTGGACACAGATAAAACCAGATGTTTGATCAAGAACTGAAGTTTTGTCTGATGGTTCTTGCTGTGGTGTCAATACCATAAAACTAATTAAACTGAGTTCAGTGTTCAGTTTAAACTAATTTCTTTGGAGGATTGCCATCAGCTTCTCAATGAAGGTAAATAGTAAGGACAAGCAACTCTTATCTATTGTGGCTGAAAACTTATTTCTGACTACAGTTTTTTAATTGTTTACAGTTTTAATTGTTCACGCTTCACCCACCAGCTCAGCAACACAGCACACAAGTTGGAATGGTTTCTGCTCCTTTATGGCTATTAAGCACTGCTCAGGTAAGAAGCCAGATCAGCAGAGTAAACTGCTAACTCAGGAGAGCGTATTCCAAGCATTGTATCACTAGGATTCAAGCCTTTACTAAAATCCAGTAATGTCACATTTAAGAGAAGGTCTGTTTTTAAGTGCCTGTCTTCATGAGCTGGCTCCTGCCTAAGAGTAGGCAAAATGACTGTGATTAGCAGCAGTGTAATCTTTCTCCAGGATTTCCATCAGCCTTATGCCACACTGTTGCTTGCACCCTCAGATAGCCTTGGCTAACTGGAGAGCCTGTTTGGATGTGAGTCGGTGACCCTCAAGCATCAGTGGAGGCAGCAGTGTATTTCCAGCAAGCCCTTGTGCCTGATGGGCTTGCTGTGCTGTTTGGTTTCTGCCTCTCCTTTGGATGCAGAGCCCCATCTGGCAGGTAGGGATGGCAGTTACACCCCTAATGAGGGCACAATAAGGAGACTTGTTTCATACCTTCAACACCAATAGCCAAGGAGCCAGCATATCCCCTACTAGCTTGAGCTTCTCCTTTCTCTTTTGATTGTTTCCTTTGTTGCTCCTATTTCTCTGTTTTCTTCTTCTTTTAATTGCACAGCAGTTCAAAGTGTCCACGTGCCTCCGTAACAAAAATCTATACTTTGAATCCTAAGCAAGAGAATGTGTCACAAGTTCCTGGGTAGCAAGAGGAGGTCTCATTGTCCCAGCAGTACCAGGATGCAGGAGGTCAGCAGTGACTCCAACCTTCCCTTCCTCTGCTCCTCACCTGGTGCTTCTCCAATTCCTTATGTCATCTGTGTCTGCAGGTAGGGGACTACAGCATCTGGTGGTGAAATTTCCTGTGTTATCCAGACCTTGCCTGTGAAGTGTAAGATGTTAAAGACACACAGGAGCTGTTTTTGTTCAGACACAGCTGTGTTCTCCTTAGCTCAGCATTACCCATCAGCTCACACTGACATGTCCTCTGTTTGACTCTTGCAGATAATGGGGACCAGAAACACACATCTTCCTGGAACAAGCCCCACCAGACAAGCTCTCCTTGGGTTGCCCTTGTTTTACCCTGTAAAACAGTATATACAGCCTCAGCCATGAGGTGACAGAGTGTGTGGGAAGACAACATCAAAACCAGTGCTTGTTATGGACCCTTCCTTGTGCCCTGTCATCTGGAAACCCTGGTGGCAAAATCACCACACTTTCAGAGAACGGGTTGTTACACAGTCTGGAGACTCTGTGTGACAATCCTGGTAGAAACCATCAAAAGGCAGCTGGTTACAGGAATAGATAAGGAGGGATATACCTTGGAATGAGGATTCTTCCATGAAAATGAGGGGGAGCTGGTGGTTTACATGTGGCGGAAATTACTCATCATTAAAACAGATGGGCTGGAGGAAGGAGGAGGAGAGCTCAGTCCTAGGGTAGACTCCTGGGAAGAAAAGAATGAGTCCAGCAAATGTGTTCCATAGGAGAAACACAGAATTGTGCTATGCTCCTCTCGGGTATTAAGTATGCCGGAACCACGTGCAAGACCTCTGGACCTTGGCACCTGAGAACATCCAATTGCTCAATTCACACCAGTGAACAAAGCACCATTGTCTTTATCCTAGTTTTGACGGGACATGGACCTGTAATGATGAGGCATCACTGGAGTCACGGGAAAAGAGATGGCCATGTCTGAAATGTGAGGAAAAGTAACACAGTGAAATGGTATAATTAAAGACGAGGTAAACAGATAATATCTGACATAATGTTTCTGGAATACATTCTAGTAGGTGACCAGTAATCACCATTTCTGGAAAAACAGGCTTCTCCCTCTCATCTATACTGTATCACCAAATGTTACCTTCCAGAGAAGAAATGTGAGCGCTAGAGCAACCAGGTCAATCACTTTGTCCTCTCCTGATCATTTCTGTGATCTCACGTTTCCAAAGAAGCTGGGGATTGTCCAGCAAGTTTGCACCTCCTTGATTGGTTTCCTGTACCTCCATCTCTGTCTCTCCTCCCTCACACTTCACTGCCTGAGATGTAAAAACCTTCAGTGTTGGCCCCATTTTAGCTAAATTTCTGAATTATTTTCTGCACCGGAAAACATCAGTGGAAACAGTCCCATTAATTTCAGTGGTCCTTTGCCATCAACTGACATTAGCAATAGTGAGTGAAGGATCTGGAAAAATGTTTTTTATATTCTGTCAGCCAGGTAGTAAGGTGGCAAAAGGAGTGCATTAAAAAAATCTGCATTTATTTGTCAATATCAGAGTGTGCACTGTCAGTAACCTCTGGCTTACATTGTTTTATCATGTCAATATTTCATAGCATCATAATGCTATTATACGGCTGACTAATGGGAATGGCTATTAGCAGTGTTGATGTAGTTTGAAAATAGCAATCCATATTTTATGGACCAGAAAGAGACCAAGCCTTTACCTTAGACCTTAGCAAGCGTAAAAAGGGAGATAATGTAAATGAAATTTACCTTCTCATTTCCATCTTCCCCCAATTAGTTCATAATTCACATATTGTCTGTCTGCTTTCATGCTTTGAATGCACTTACGCAAATTAAAATATCCTGAGGAGGTCTGTCGAAAACTCATCCTTTTTTAGCTTGAGGTAGCAAAGACAGCTCTGTTCTGCCCAACCTGAGAGCCTTACTAAATCACAACTGTCCTTTATATTGTGGGTTAGGTAGTATTTTGAATGATTTAGTAAAGTTAACAACTAAGTATATGGACCGTTGCTGCGGGATTTATTGGCAGGGAAGAAGAGAGGACTGTGACTCCCCATGGTCTCAGCTGCTGACCATAATATCTGTGACCACAGTCAGGCTTGGTGCAGGTGGAGTAGTTTAATTGTGAATGCACATGACCCATGCCTTACTGAGAGGGAATACATGCTGATGTACTGGTTCATAATGTACTTGGACTGAACACTTGCCCCAGCACTCATCTGATCTGAAATCTGGGGCTGCAAGCACCAACCCTGTCCCTTCGTGCTCACTGCACTGCTGGACCTGCTTTTGCTGCTCCATCCCCTCTGTTCAGCACGTGGGTGGCACATGAACCATTGCCGGTCCCTGAGCATAAGTAGGAACTTGCATGCTGCTGGTTTCTTGGTCAGGAGGAAGCACAGTTTTTTGACTTAGTAGAATCCGGAACTGGAATTGTACACATGATAGACAAGTATGCCCTTGGCCATAATCCTAACAAGGAGCTAGGGTAGGAATACAAGAGAGATGTAACACATTGTGTGTTGCATTCAGTGCAAAGTCCTGCAGTGGATGGGGCTCTGGTATTTCCGTGGGCACTAAGTTTAAGGCACTGGCCCTATTTAGCCGCCTGAGTATCCAAGTATATGAAACACTTCGGTGCCTGGAGAGAAACACAAAGCTCTGCCTGAAATCCCAGTTTCTCTTAGATAAAATGCTTCTTCTTCTTATCTGAGAGACCAGGAGGAAACTTATACACTGCTGCTCTGCTTTTCTGCAGGTTTCTAGTATATGCCGTGGAGGGGTCAAGGGAAGAAAACCTATTAGGCTGCAATCGTCAATCTTCTGCACTAACCTGCTATAGACCTTTGTGGAGTTAAGTCTATGACATTAAAGAGAGAAGAGAAATGAAAATTGCAAATGGCCTGTGAACAGCCTGAGTCTGAAAAGCTGCCATAATGCGGTTTTACACAGGCCAACTAAATATACTTTAATAGTAACCTAATGGTGAAGCCCGAAATTAAATAGATTGTGTGTTAATTAGGTATTGGTTAATGCTATTATTTCACTTCATTATTCCACAGTCCACGTCTGAAAACTGGAATCCACCCTTATGCTCAGAGGCTGAAGTTGCCTTTGGCAGAGCAGACCTGAAGAACACCTACTGAAGCTTTCAGTGTGGTGTGTAAGTGCATTTACTCAGTCAGAACAGCTGGAATAATGCATCTGAACTTTGGAACTTCAACAATTAGCAGCATATTATTACTAGATTATGAATTTGTTTCTAAGAAAAAGAATAGGCTCCTCAAGCTAGAAGATCATTACTAAAGTATTTGCAGAAAGTGATGGGAAGCTTTCATCAAGACATCCCATTGAAAGATTTTATGTTTTTCACCCTGGCCTTTGTAGTCCTTATCACACAGCATGCATTATTTATTAAAAATGCTGTCCACAAAGTGCTGGGCAGCAAATTACCCGTTAAGATAAGTGTTAATGAACTAGTGTAAAAACTTCCTGAGAAGGGAAGGATTTGAAAACCTGGTGGTCAGCTTGCTGCACAACAGTGAGCCAGATGTGCTGACAAAGTTCATTTTACATTTATGGACATCAAGTCAACACTCCATATATACACAGTGGGTTGTCAGTGCTGAGGCAAACTTACTGGAAGGAGTGGTAAAGTAGCTTAAATTAGTGAAAACTGAATTTATCCCAAGGCTTCTTAAAACTTTCTCGTCATTTATGTTTCCCTACGGATCAAGGCACTAACCGTATGGAACATTTTCTTTTCATACAGTCATTGATGATCCAGTAATGGGCAAGTGTTACAGTACATTGGAACAACAGTCAATTGTAGAATGAACACAGAAATATAAAAGACAACTAAGATTTCCCAGGGAAAAAGAAATAAAAAAATCTGGTGCCTTTGAGTCACCATTATAGGTGCTTGAAAATAACATAATCTTCTAGCGGGATTTTGTAACAAATTCATGTTTTCTTTCCCCTCTGAAATCAGATATTTTTATTGTGCTGGTTATGAACTGAACTGAACTTGTTTCCTTTTTTTTTCCTTTTTCTTTTTTTTTTTTTTTTTGGTAGCCATGTCATGTTTTAAAGCCTACACTTTCAAAAACAATTGGCATGCCTTCACCTGTCCCTTGGGACATTTTATTAGCTCCTGATTCACAGTGAGTCCAGGCCTTTGCTCTCCGGCAATCAATTCCCTTGGGCAGCCACCCAAAAAGAGCAACTAAACCTGGCAATCGTTTTCTGAAATTCAGCACAATGTGTAGTTCCTATTATTTTAGTGTTCCCCTAATGCCTGTGTGGAGGTGCTGGCTCCCCACATGAATTAACATGGAGATCCAGCATGAAGGGACAGGATTCTTCAAGTTCAGTGACACAATTTTTCACGCCTCTGAGATCTTACTCAGTCTGAATAATTGCAGATGTAGGTGTGCAGGATAGGAAGGCCAGAATATCTTCTTCCCTGACTATTTTATTATTGGCCCAACTTTAGCATTTAGTTCCATGTAATTTGTGTGCTTGGAGATTATATTCTTTCTAAAATTTATAAAAACATCCTTTGCATACTTTAAAGTTTTATTACCGTGGCACTTGCCAAGTTAATTTTCAATCTTTTCTTTGCTCCTACTGACTCATGATTCCCCTACTCCTGTCCTGACATAGCTATAAATCCTCTCATTCAAAGTCTGGATAGTCAAAGACCAACAACAGCTAATTTGAGAAAGAGGGGAAGAACCTATTCTTCGGTAATTAAAGCAGGAACCACCAGATCATATGAGACCCTAGGCTATAGAGGCCTAATTTTGTGGGTAAAAATGACCTATAAGAGCTGCCCTGGAGCTAAATAGAGTAATCTTTACAGTAGGTCAAAACAAAGGGCAGGCCAAACAAAATTCTTCCTACTTGTTCATGTTCTTTAAAGGCTGGAGCATGTCTTGTATTTTAAGACATTTCAAGATATTTCTGCTTTAATTACATACCATGATCTCTTCCGCCCATCCTCTTTTTAAATATTTGCTAAGATCCTTCTTTCAGGCATGTCTTTTGGCAATAGTCTTTGTCAGCTGCCCACCATGCAGCATTTCTGGTTTATTTATTCCAAACAGGCATTGCTCTATTAGCACAACTCTATTGCTTTTCACCCCTCTCAACTAGCTGGGCTGGAGTGCTGCAGGAAAAAAGAGTCTTGGTAATATAATGAATTTTAAAACCATATGATTTAATCTAGGAAATTTGAATGGAAATATTTTAGAGCTATGTTTTCACTTTTGTGGTAGTTAAAAGGAAATGGGGAATGTTAGCTTGGACAACAAAGTGCAAACTGAGCAATTGTACAACATAGACAAATTATTACCACGCCAGTTCAGTGAAAGAGAAATCATAATTTTTTTTTGAAAGAAATTGTAAATATGAATTTGTAATCCAATATTTATTGGCCTTGGTTTCTTAAAAATATATGGTTTCCAAATCTGAATTTAAATATTTATGCAGTAGCACATATTCCTGTTATAGCTAATATAAGTAATATATTTACCTTTAAAGGCAGCAATATTTTTTCACTCAACCTTGACTTTTAAGTTTAAATATTCGAATAGGAAGTGGTGCTATGTAGAAGTTGTTGTGACTTATTTCTATGTACAAATCAAGATAATTCAGGCTGCTCTTTTAAGAGGTACCATTTTTATTTCTGTGCTCCAGCTGATCAAGCAGATTATGACAGTTTATTGTCAGTTTTCATTTTTCTTCCTTGAGTTAGACACATTTCTGTACATACTTTCCAAAATGAGGAGGTGAATTTCCACAGCCAGTGGAACTGCTGGGGAAAAGTTTAATGAAAAATTATGCTTTTCCCTGTAAAAATCCAGGAAAAGATTTTCATACACATGAAGTCTGTCTTGCATCATTCTCACACTTTAAAGGGCATGTGATGGATTTATATTTAGAAGAGAACAAGAGGGATTTAGGGTAACAGAGACTCTTGTCCATATCTCTGTGTAGGTGGAAACATCTGTTTCTGTAGGACATTTTTGATAGATCCCTGACATATCCTTGCCTGGTATTAAATCCAGTGCAGTTATAGCCATTTACTCCTGCTGAGGAAGTGATCCTGAGACCCTTCCAGTTCTTGCTCATTGTGTTTCCAGTCCTCAGCTTTGCTTTGGATCTGAATTTTCTTTTTCTCAGACAGAATCCCTAGATAATATAAGTTTTACTTTATTGTCCTTGTGCTGAAGGGCTAAGTATTCCCCTGGAGAGGCCTTTATCTCCTCAGTTTTTCTTACTTTTCTATGTCTTTCACCCAGTTCTGTAGCAAAAGGAGGTGGCAATGGAACATTTTTTCCCTCTGGAACAGGTCACTTTTTCTTGCATTGGTATCTTAGTTAATGAGACCCTGGCAGGACCATGAGCTTGCTGGCAGGGGAAGAGACTCCTCTGTGCTACAGCAGACAATCATAGAATCATTGAATGCCAGGTTGGATGGGACCTCAAGGATCATTTGGTCCAACATTTTATAGTTTAAAGGAGATGGCCCAGCACCTTGTCAAGCCGAGCCTTAAAAGTGTCCAGTGTAGAGCAAACCACCACTTCCCTGGGGAGATTATTCCAATGTTTAACTGTTCTCATGGTGAAAAATTTTCTTCTGCAACTCAATTGGAATCTCCCTGTGAGCAACTTTTACCCGTTCTTCCTTGTCTTTTCCATGTGACTCCTTGTAAAAAGGGAGTCTCCATCCTCTTGCTAGACATCCTTTATGTACTGGTACATGTTAATAAGGTCTCCCCTAAGCCTTCTTCTCTCAAGGCTGAACAAAGCTGGTTATCTCAGGCTTACTTCATATGGGCGTATGGGGAGGAAACATACAAAATGACACTCTTGTCCTGGGAAGCAGTGTTTTACTCCTTTAGGAGCTGGCGATATTGGTTTTCTCCTGTCCTGCTGAGTATTTTGACACAGCTCTGGGAAACACCACAGTCAGCTCTTAAAGAGGTGTGGCTCTGAAATTGATCCTTGGCCTTACTGTCCCAATAGCAGAATAGGGGACAATTATTAGACGTGCTGGTTTGTAGAGGGAGATGCCACTGTTTTTCACTGAATTTTTGAATGTGCAACCCGCCAATTAGTCCAAAAAGAATTTCATGGGCTAGAGACTCTGTGACTGTGACTGGATGTCTGAACATATTTCTCTTACAATACTGCACCTCATTCACTTCATCTTGAGCTCTTCATCCAGGAGAACAGCAGTGGAAGAGTCTTCCCTTCCCCCCTTCTCAAAAGGAAAGACTCTCATACACCAGCACTGCAATAAAAGAATTATTCTGTCAATACAATGGCCCTTGGGAAGTCAATGGAAAAAAAAGTTAAAAAACCTGAAGTCAAGAGAAAGCCTAATACAGTTGCACTGACTTTGCATACACTTTGAATGAGCCATCACTGTGTCAATCAAGTGTCTAAGACTGAGCAATCTCACAATGTCAATGCAAGCTCTGTTCTAAAATCAATGGCAGAGTTCCTATTAATAATTGGAATTTCTATTTTCTTAGACTCTTAAAGCTATTTTCATATCTTTTGAATATTCACTAATGCATGTGAGAAATATTGCTGCTCTTCGACAGTCTTGTTTTCTGCAATAGAACCTGTGTGACCGTAAAGGGGTTTTTATGAACCCACTTTCTGTCGCCTTTTTGTACAAGGATGCCTTGAGAAGATCTCTGATCAGCTCTGTGCACATATACTAAAAATCCAAAATGTTTCCTATGTTGTGAAACTCCCTGTGGTTTCTAAACCTGTCATCCCTCCCCCTTGCTTGCTCAGGTCTAGCAGAAGAGTCCAAGCAGCCTTTGAGAAGATTTAATTGGTAAAAGCATGAGTCTTGGTACAGGCAGACTTCTTTCTGCTCCTGTACAGGCAACAGCCCTGACCTAAATGCCTCCGAGAAGTTCCTGCATAAACCCAACCACCTGGAATTATCTGACTTCTCCCATAATTTTGTAAACTATAAGGGGGCTTATCAATGGCTTTAAAATCATTATCAAATGCCCCATTAAATCTCCCTGAACTGAGTTGTAAGATGGGAAATAAGGGATGGCAGGCAGGGAATATTGTTCCTCGGTGTGGTATAGCCACCTACTGTACCAAGAGAGCAGAACAAGAGGCAAGACCAAGTTTCTGGAGATAATGCCGGCACATCAGCGTTAGGACATAATGGAGAATGTATTCCTCATTCTTCTTCTCCTCCAGACAGCTAGAGGTGATATATCTTTTGGCACTGTCAGCCTAATCTAGGTCAGTCCTATTGTCAGGCTCCTCAAATAGTACCTGTCCACAGTTGAAATTTATGTAGGAAAAGCATTAATGCAAGCTTTTAATAAGATGAAGAATTTAACAGTATGCTGTTATCTGGAGATGATATATTTTATATACAGGAGACATATTTAATTAGCTTTACAATAGTCAAAGTGGCTCATGCAGGGGCAGACAGAGCTGTAGCTCCACTCATTCCCTCCTGTAATTAGAGACAGCAAATGCAAAGCACATATTAACTTATCTGGTGGCTGAGCTGCCTTGCTTAGACCTCCACACACACTACTGCTCAAATATAAATTAGCCCTTCCAAAGCACATTTGGTGGATAAATAAAAAGGAGGGAAAGGACTACCTGATATTTCACTTTTAGATATTCATAGGAAGGGAGAAGGCCAGAAGCTGTACCCAGGAGCAGCATGACCTGTGAATAGCTCAGGGCCTGCAGGGAGGACCATGACCCGAAGTGGTGGGTATGATGCTTGGAGTTCAAAGCCCTCCCTGCACTCAGGGCTACCTCTATAGTCAAATCTTTCTCAGACATCACTTGATGCTGTTGGCCCAGCAGAAATGGAGTAAACTGAGTTTTCCCTGTCCTAGGGAGCCCTCCATTTCCTTCTACTTAGCCTGTTTCAGAGTAGCTATGTTCAGACACCCATCAGAACTGAGCAGGTCACCTCCCTCCTTCCTGGGAGATGCTCTGGAGTCAAGAATGTGGGTGAATTTAATGACACTGTTAACTGCAGCTGCTGTTAACCTGCTGTGCAGGTTATTACCAACAACATTTCAACCAATCCTATTTCTCTGTCAGCCGTCATCTCTTCCTCTCTAAGCATGCCAGAACCCATCAGGAAAGCTCATGTTTCACTGCCATGTGCCTTCGGAGGCCCCATACAGAGCAGTGGCCAAGGGCATTCTTCAAACCCTGTGAATATTTATTGTTTTCAAGTATAGCACATGCAAAGACTTTGCTCAAGATTATGGCCCACAGGTACCAAGATGCAAGTCCATGGGAGTTGCTGGGGTAAGTGTGATGCCTTCTTATCTTTTCTTGCCCAGTGGATGTTAAGTACTTTTCACTAACGAGATGACATTTCTTGGAGCCACATTCAGCCCACTGACCCCACATGCACAGCCCAGGGTTTGGGGTGCTTTGTGCCGCCGTGGATGGGGTCACACCTAGCAGCTGATGGCTGAGAGACTGTTGCCTTGAGACCCATAGCAGTGTGACAGCAAAGGTAAGAACTCTGCTGTGACCTGTTTCTTGGGGACAGCTTCCTGAAATACTCAGTAGGGGAGAACTTTCTTGTTTTTAATGCCAAAACTACTTATAAGAATTGGTGATAAACAGCAAGCCTGTTTCAGAGGAATCACATTTATTAATTCATGGTGATAAAATAACTGTAAAAAGTCAGGAAAAGTGTTTTAGTTCTTTCATAACGATGATACATCTGAGGTTAAATAGACAAACATATTTTAGAAATACAGTCATCTGGGTTATTAAGACTTTTCTCCTGGCTGAAAAGATACAAGAAATCACCATAAACTAACTAAATTTAAATAGCTTCTGTTCGAAAGAAACAGTTCACTATTAATAAGTTGTTGAATAACAGGCATTTAAAGAAAGGCATAACTATGATATTAAATAGATAAATGTAAAATACTCTGTGCGCATTTAAATGTGAAAATCACATTAAGAGTAGAAAATTACAAAAATTTAAATACTGTAGGAGGTTGTTATGTAGGTAGTCTATAAAAAACAGGCAATTTGGAATTCCTCTAAAGAACATAAACCCTAGATAGAGCTGCTAGTTCCTTTGATAAAGACAGGTCTCAAGCTGAAGGTTTGATGTTTAAAACCCCCAAAAGGTGTCTGAGCTATCTTTTTCTAAGGGATTATATAAGATAAAAGCTTGCACTATAAGTCCCTATTTTAAGAAACAGAGTTGCTAGGAAGTTGCTAATACGAAAGGCTAATTGTGCATGCAATGAAAGTATTGCTCCATTCACAAAATAAAGTGTTAACATTTTAATAAGGGCTGAAAATTGCTTTGGAGCTGCTGCGGGGTGTGTGTCACTCAGGGGCTGATGCCCTGTTCCCCAAGCGCTGTTGCTGATTCTAGTCCAATTTGGCACCAGGATGTCCCATGGACACTGTAGAAGTTCTGTTGTGGCTTCCAGCAAAGTTGAGGGATTGCGATAGTGGTATAGCTAGGTTTTATGCAGTTCAATCTTCCCAAACTGTTCACATCTCAATTACTTAGTTTATCCAGTTCCCAATATTTTCTTCCCCTTCCAGCCTCTAGTTTCTCCTCCAGAATTTCCCATTTGCCTGCATCAATTAACTTCTTTGTCCTGGGATATTTTCTTTTTCAGATTTTGGGACCTAGTGTCCAAGATACAGTGCTGTGCCCAACACTCCCTTTTCTGTCAGTGAAATGAGGTTTGCACCCCTCGTTTAAGGTATGTTTTATTTCTTAAAAAGGCTGCACCCTCTCCTAGTTGTGCCTACCTCTTTCTGTGGATTAGGAGTGCAGGCCTGGACTGCTAATTTAAGCATAGCAATTAGTTCAATTTCTACAGTTCGGTGAACTTAATCTAGGCTTCAGGGGCTGAATTCAAAGTTAGTGTGAAATGTCATCTTCCAGTGGATTTGCTGATTTAAGAGAGCTAGATCCAGGAGAAGACATGTATTTTAATGTGGGAGGAAGGAAAATTATGCTGAGCATGACTGGGGCAGTGTGAACTTTACACCCAGCACCACCCCAAAGCACAGGGCAGACACCTCTCCTTTCCTTTTCTCTTCTCTTCCTGGGCTGCTGAACGCATCTAGTTCAGACCAGGCAGTCATTTTCTCCCACCCATGTCATTTCAAGGGTTCATTTCAATTGTTGAGGTCATGTATTCCTGGCAACACAGCAAGTTATCTCAGTATACAGGGATTTGTATCAGAATTAGGAACGGGATCCTCAGCTGATGCAAATAGGCATCACTTCACTAAATGTGGCTACCCTGGTGCTATCACTGTAGCTGGGTTGATTTGCAGCAGCTGAAAATCAGGCCCTGGAGCTTCCTTTTATTAAAACATTCTTGATCTGTAAAATAAAGTTGTGAATAAGATGATGGTGACAGAAGAGGATAGCCTGCTTTGTAGTACCTTGTTCACTAACATTATAAATGATATGAAAATTCAGTTCATGTTTTGCCTTTAAAATATTAGTTAAATCATTCTGTCAACACATATTTTTTAATACATATCCTCCCTGTCAGATTTTGCACTTAATCTTAGACTCTGTAGACAGCTCAAGAGCATCACTTTCTGCAGCAACTCCTGCATCAAGGTCTCCTTTTCTGTTATATTCAGCTTGCATCTGTTTAAACACAAGATATGAGATAAATTATAGTGTCAAGCTTAAACATACATCATCAGGACTCTGATGTGAGGCTCTGGAAATGGCAGGCCAGATGGTGTAACGCAAAACTCAGACATCACAGTTTGTCATGCCATGCTCCAGTCCACTGTACTAAAAATGGACTTCCCTGCACACTTAGTCAATCATCTCTCCGGCGACCGAAAAGCAGGGGTCAAAAGAGGAGGCGTCATGAAACAAAGGTCGTGGTCCCGTTCAGCAGCTGTTAAGCCCTCCAAATCTGGACATCGTCCTTGCTAGCTACAGAGATTAAATTAATAGTGGAAGGAAATGATTCCAGATGATGGTACTGGGTCTGAACGATCACTCTAACTTTCTTTTATACTACTATAAAAGGCCGCACCTTGAGTACTGTGTCCAGTTCTGGGCCCCTCAGTTTAAGAGAGATGTTAAGAAGCTGGAGAGTGTCCAGAGGAGAGCAACGAAGATGGTGAAGGGGCTGGAGCACAAGTCCTATGAAGGGGTTGTTTAGCCTGGAGAAGAGGAGGCTCAGGGGAGACCTTATTGCTCTCTATAATTACCTAAAAGGAGGTGGTAGGCAGGCAGGGGTTGGTCTCTTCTCTCAGGCGATCAGTGACAGAACAAGAGGACATGGTCTCAAGTTTCATCAGGGGAGGTTTAGGCTTGATATTAGGAAAAAATTTTTCACTGAGAGGTTGATTGGCCAATGGAATGCACTGCCCAGGGAGGTGGTGGAGTCATCGTCCCTGGAGGTGTTTAAAAACAGATTGGATGACGTGCTTAGTGCCATGGTTTAGATGATGAGTGGGTGCTAGTGTTGGGTCATAGGTTGGACTGGATGATCTCAGAGGTCTTTTCCAAACTTGTGATACTGTGATACAATGTGCTTACTGATGTTATAGAGTGGAGTCAAGAATATAAGGACTCATCTGCAATAATGTAGAATTAGAGAGCTGTTTTTTCTGGAGAACAGCAGAGAGATCAATACATAAATAAGTTCCTGTGAGGTTTTCTGTAGGGGAACTTTGTAAATGCTATCCAGACAAAAAAAAATAGCAAGTATCTCACTATATTTACAGGAGAAGAGCTAATCAGAAAGAATAGATGAGTGGTATAACCAAAAGACACTAACTTGAATTCAATTTAGTGGCATTAATTTTGATTTATGATCTACAACTGCATTTGAAATGTGGCCACAGTTTACATTTTTTACATGCTGACCCCAAGATTGTGTTTAGAAACTAGTTTTGCTGCTGAATGGGAGTCAAGATTATATATATGAAAATACTATGAGTAACTGTATTTCATAGTCATTAATAATCAAATTGCAAGAAATAGACCATTATTTGTTGCCTAAAACGAGATTTTTGGAAGTACATGTTGATGATAGAAGTTACTTGTTGGAACAGGCCAGTAAATGTAGAGTCAGCCTGTTTTGGAAGTGTAGAGTTAAGCTAAATTGTATTTACAGGAGAAAAACACCAAAAGCATTTTATAGAGCTTTTATTTGATAGGCTATTGATTTTGGCTTCGGGGGACTATGCCCCTGTTGAGAAAGTATCAAACTCACACTGAATAGAATTATCAAAAGCCTTAAAACCAGTAGTGAGGGACTGGCCAGCTCTGACTGTAGCGCTTCAAATGGAGTGGGGAAGATATGCCTTATTGCCTTAGACCTCTGGAAGCAGTTATGTGTATTAAATACTGGAATAACTTGATATTTTAAAAGCTTATACGCTCATCCAAGTAAAATGGGTTTAGAAGACTGCTGGGAGTTTCATTATTTTATGACTAAATCGATACCCAGATTTATGCCTTTTGGACATAGAAACTTGAATTTAATTGAGAAAATGGATCTAATGAGGATAGACATTTTTTTACGCAGGTGCCCTTGTTTAAAAACACACGTGCACACAATCCTATATCACATAAAAAAAAAAAAAGGGCAACTGAGTTTTAGGGGTTGAATATACCCACTGAAAAGAGTGACACACCCAAATACTGGAGAAGAGACAATGGCAAAGAAATGGTAATACTTTTGAACACCTGAGAAAATAAAGGACTTTTTTCCTCCTGACTAAAAAAGTAACTCATTAACATAGGAAAGCATGTTATTTTCCAACCTACCAGCAAAATTAATGGCCAGATGGCAATAATCTGGCCATCAAAATCAGCACTACGACTGACTCAAGTGCAGCTTCAGTAGCTCCTATTAGCCCACTCTCTCGCAAATGTGTGATATTTATGGTACACTTTTACTAAGACAAGATATTATCTAGAGTGATGAAAACCAGAAAGAAGTCATATTAAATATATTTAGCTAAATTCTGCTGCTTGTATAGAATCAACTTAAAAAAAAAAAACGCCCCAGATGAGCACGTATGCATGTGCTTGGGTTTATTCTCTTCTCTAAGATCAACTTTAGACCACATGCTTTGCCAAATTGAATTCAAAATGCAGAGTAACCCCATTGACTTCAGTGAAACAACTTGTGATTCAGTCCCATAAATTTGTCTCAATACGTGTTTCATTGGCTATAACAGGCAGAAACTATTTATGAGACAAATATCCTGGACTTTTACAGGCACTATTAGCACTCTGAAAGGCAACAGAAAACCAGTAGGAAAAGATAACATATAGGAAAAGCTAACAAGTGTAGAAACATGGAGAAGTCATTAACATTTCATTTCTTCTATGCATGTACTCACACACACGCACACAAGTGAATATCCACTGGGAATGTACACATCTTGAAAATCCAAATTACACATTGAGAATAGGTTTGTGTTGCAAGAAATTTTCAAGTTTATAGTTGGCAAGAAATTAGCGTTTACTATATAGAGAGACAACATGATGGAGTATATTTTGCTCTTTATGCTAAACTTCCATTGATTGCCATGGGAATATTCTATGTGTGGAAAGGCAGTAGGAGCTGTGCCTTTAACAGTAAACAACAGTGATAGTCAGTGATGTTTCTGTCTGCACTGAAATAGAGTGATAATAAAAAAAATCTGCGTTCTTATTGTTTAAAAGCCACAGTCGATAGATTTTTATTTTCCCTACTGACTTGAACAGTAAACTTCTGTAAACAAAATCTGATGTGCCTATCTTATTAAATGTAATTTAAATGAACACTCTGAAAAAAACAAAGATGCCTTCAGTGAAAAGATGCAGGGGATGGGACTTGGAAAGTCTCAGGCAACACAGCTTTTCCCATGTAATTTTGGACCTGGTCCTTGAGCTTTCTGTTCCTTGCAGAAATATTACAGAACCATGTTCACACAGGGGAAGTTCTTGGGACAGTGTGAGGACAAGTTGTGATGGGGTTCAGTATTGTGCCCACAGGAGCTGCCTCTGTTGTGGTGTCACCTTTCTTTGGTGATCTGTACCCAAAACAGGTTTGACCCCTCGAAACACCCCTCTGCAGCAGGTTGGCAGCCTAATCGGGAGCTGCACAATTCCCTGATGCCTCCTCCCTCCCTCTGAACTCCCCTGCATACCAATCAATGTCTATTTTCCTTCCAACACCAGCCAGGATTTTTAATGACCATTAATGGGATTTATGCCTAAGCTTCAAGGGCAATGCAGACCCTGCCATGGCACATGGTGTTTACTCCACCCGCTCGGCCAACTGGGCAAGACCTCACTTTTATTTGGCAACCAAATTTGTCTCTGAAGTTAATGAAAGATTTGGGTGCAGGTATCAGTCTGCACATAGCACACTGAGCACCAACTGCAGCAGGTAAAGATGGGGAGAGGAGCCAGCGTGCCTCTGCTCTCCTCGGCATCACGCCTGGGGAAATGCTCTGTGGTCCAGGCTGGCCTGAGCATCCACAAATGTGCAGCTGCAGATACTTCTGTAAAAATAGCTCCCAATAAAAATAAATCTCCAGAATGAATAACTGCAGGCTGTATGCTTTGTATCTATTACTGCTCATTGTGCTGATAGAAATTCCTCAGCAAGTCTTTCTTGTTTTATTCAGGTGAGCAGGTTTCTATTGTAGTTAATGGTATGACTGTCATGTACAGTGAGCTGGATTTGTGCCTTCTTTTGCCCCAAGTAATTTTATAGGCAAGTGAATCCCATGACAAGCTGATCGGATATCCTGCACAGCACAAGCTGTACGACTTTGTCCTGTGATTCCTGTGTGAAACCTGACTGTTGCTAACTAATTCTGCAAGTGTGGTGTGCTCAGGAGGAATTAGCTTCTTTTTAAAAATAGATTACCTCCCATCACATTCCAGTATTTTTACTGAGTGTTTTTCACGCTAATTTTCTGTGTCTCACTGATACTAACATTTCTTAAGTTGTTTTTTTTTAATAAACAACATATGAATTGGAAAAAAAAAATCCCTGGAAGAAAAACTGTAAGGATAGTGCCAAGGAACTGTGGAGTACTGGAAGTATGAATGTTTCTCCACATTGCTGCAGGTTCAAAACGGATCTCATTGTCCTGAAATATTTGCATGAAGTAGGAACACAGGGGAATGAAATTGCTGCAATAGCTATTAAAATCTTTCAGGTTGGTTGTGTGCATAGGATGTGCTGAAGGATTGGGTCAGCATCTCCATGTCACGGGCAGAGGCAAAGAGCACCATCCCCAGTGAGGGCTTATGAGCGATGGCAGATCCCTGCATGGGGGGTACAGGACTGCTCAAAGCCTAAACTTCTGCCGGAACATCACCTTAAAGAACCCACTCGCAGCCTCTCTTACAGTGGCAATAAGACATAAAATACACATAGGAATATAAAAGATACACTTTTGCCTGTTAGTAGTGGTTTGTAATGAGATATTCAGAATGATTCTGGCAGTCCCATCCTCTCTTCCCTACAAAGAACACCCAAGCAACAGCTATTCATTTGGCCTCTCCTCAGAGAAGAAGGCTTTCAACTTCGTGATTAAATCTATCTAAACTGCTTTAAAAAGTCTGCACTTTCATGCTAGAGCAATTTGCATTAGGCTTTTGCCAAGCAATTCTTTTTTTTTTTCAGGCATGTTTTTTTGCTTTATCCCACATATGAATAGAGTCCAGGTAAAATATTTTTAATTCATTTCAGGCTGGATTAGTTATTGGAAAAAAAGATATATTTTTTTCCTTGCTGTTACTTGATTTAATTAGTGCTCTGTTTTTAAAGTGGCAAGCCAAGCTTTGCCAAGTCTGGCTCTCTGACTCATGTTAACAGAGTTTTATAGCCCCACCTGCATCTAAGAGAAGGAAAAAAGCCACAAAGCTTTATTTTTAACTCTATGTCCATGTCTTACCCACTCCATTAAGACACACAAGTCCTATTGCCCACCATTTGCTCAGTGCTGGTCTGCACGGGCCTGAGCTGGAGCCCACCAAAACCCATGGCACTGGGAGACTGTGGGAGCTGCAGGAAAATGCTGTGGCAGGCTAGGAAGCTCACTGGTGGACCTTGTTTGCTATAGACTGTGAGTGAATGGGCTTGAAGGAGAGAGAGCTTTTAGTTTTGTATTATAAATATTCTTCTTCTCTTATAGGAATTTGTGCCTTCATACCCCTCCAACAGCTAAGTGCCATGTGGCTGGATCCGAGGCTGCGTACAGTGGGTCAGCTGAAACCTCATTTCTTTACCCAGCCTCCACGTGAGGTCTGTGAAAGAGGAAAGAGGCAAGTGCAATTCCCTTTTTTACTCCCTTTCTTCTTCTCTTCTCAAACCAAAGGCTTGTGTTTGTAGCTGTGCTTCACTCTCCTGGACCACGCGCAGATGCTGATGGAGGCAAGAGGGATGACCATGCTGATGTGCCTGCATGTGTGCAGCCAGCCTGGGGCCCCAGCTCTGCATTCTCCTTCCCACCCTACTGACCCCGAGGCAGAGCTCTCCTCCTGGGCTCACCAGGAATCTGGCCGTGAACGTTTAATTCCATTGGAAAACATATTTACCATTACTGAGTTTTTTTACAGGATGGGGCCCATTGGGGTGAATCTTTTTGGTTTGGAAAGGTTTTGGGTAAAAATACTTTTTTAAGTTATGAAAGCTGTTCAGGTTTATGACCTGTAAAATTTTTCCTTTATAATTTGAAATTTTTCATTATTTTTTTCTGTAGGGTACAAATAATAAAAATTTTGTAAGGTAAAAGATAGAGTAGAAGATTTCAAAATTATCAAAATGAGTGACTTGCTTTAACTCTGGTTTTTCCCAATGGTGAGCTCAGAAATTATTTTTTTTAAATCCTTCATTTCTTTATTCTGAACAGAGGCTGAAGAAACCACAGAGACATAAAACCTCTGACAGGGTGGGAGAGCCCCATCTTCCCAATCTCTGAACAGAACAACCCTTCCACACAGTGTTGGAGTATGTTTCCCTCTCTCCCTGGGTCCCAAACCTCCATGCTGGAAGATGAGGGGCAGAGAGGGAGGCTCTTGGAAGTAGCTGATTCCCTCTTCCCCTGGCACAGGGCTTGCTTGTCCACTCTCCCACCACCTTGCCTCATCGCATTGGTCCGCGAGGGCCCCAATCCTGCTCTTCCCAATGCCGCTGGCAACCTCCCTGCTGGCTTTGGCAGGAACAGGCCTTTCACTGTTGATTTTTTCCCTGTCAATCAGTTACTTTGACATCTAAATGTCAAATGACACCACATGGCTTTTTTTTTTTTTCTTGTGATTTAATTGCAAGCTCAAAATGGTGGGTGCAGCGTGAAGGGTTTCGAGAGAATATATCATTAGCAAATTCAATTAGCTGGCACTTGTGCTTCCTGGCATGGAGGGCTCTGATGGTGCCAGGGAGGCTGCTGCCGCGTGAAGGGGGCCACAACGGAGTGGCAGCTCTCCCAGGCTGTCTGGCTCACCTTTTCTTCCTACCCTTTGGGAGCAGGAGAGCCATCCCTCCTAAAGAGCCTGGGATAAGACGTTGTACAGTCAAAATCTACTCCTGCAATGATAGTAATATGAGGGTCTGTCCTGCTTCCAGGAATTGTCTTGCTATACCAGCAAATCAGCATTTCTGCAATTGTAACATCATTCCTGGAAATAGTGTTACATGACATGCCCTCGCTGCCTGTCTCAGTGTGAATGAGAACAGAGAAAAGCTCATGTTTTCCTTTGTTGAAATACTAGCATAAATCTTTCACTAATGCACTGCTGTCTTTTATTATATCAGTCACTGCAGCATAGAGAAGTACGTCAAATCTCTCCTTGTTGGTACAGTCGGTCGTTGGCTTCGCCCTGACATGTTGTTTCTTTCCTTAAAATGGCTTTGTAAAGGGACTAAAATGAGTTGCTCAGCCGCTGGCAGCACCTTTGCATGTTTTGACAAATCTGAGGCTTCAATGTTTTATGTAAGAAAGTTCAAAACAGTGGGGAAACACAGTCCTAATGATAGGTTTTGTCAAAGTCAGCCCCATGTCAGAACTGATGGTCCTGGATTTCATTACCAGGGCAGATTCTGCTGCTGGGAGGCTGGGAGCCTCCAGTCTGTGCTGTCTGGATGCTCTTGTGTCCTCCGCAACACCTGTGGATGCAGAGGACTGGGTCCTCCCCTGGCAGTCCTTAGCGTGGACCCTCACTTCAACAAATGGTTGCCAGCTTGCAGGAGCCAAGGATAAAGCACAGCTGTGATTAAGTGAAAATCAGCTGTCCTTCGCCAAGGACAGATTTAGGCTGACCTGTGAGGGTAGTGGTTTAGGAGCTGCTTTTGATTGTGCCTTGTGAGAGGAGGCTAAGGTTGCTTATAGATATGAAGGTACCTTTGTGCTTTGTGTTTCCCTTTCAAAACTGAGTTCTTGTCTTGGAAGGGGAGCTAACAGTTGAAGGCTTGAGGTTGTTTAAGTAAATGGTTATAAAGAGAAATAGTAAGACACTGAAGTAAAGAATTAATGACTGGCTCCCTGAACCCCAAAAGCATCCTGTATCTCTCTACTTGTACCTTCTCCCATAGTTTCTCTGTGTTGTTGTTTCTTTCCTACATTGTAAGCTCCTCAAACAGGTTATGTTTTCTTGCATGTCTTTGTGGCCCCTTGCAGCTTTTGAGTGCTCCCCCAATAGAAGAAATTACTCCTTCATGATGAAAGGCTTCACTGCATCTTCCAGTAGCATCAGAATCAGGAGCCGGGGCTGCTCTGCTGCTTGGAGAAGGAGAGGCAAAAGAACCTCGTGCTTCATCCCCAGCTTCCAGGAGCAGAAGGCAAGGAATAACTACTAGTAAAGCAAGCAAAATAAGGAGGGGGAAAGTAAATTGGGGTAAAGTCTATTTATCTGCAATGTGCTTATCTTCACCACTCTTCCTCTGAACAATGCCTGGCTCGTGCCTTGATGCCTTGCTGTCTGTCTCACTCCACATGCAGTGTAGGATGTTCCCAATCACCTGCCCCAACCAGGACACTGGCTTTTCTCTACTGCTTAAAAATTGCTGTGCTTAAAACTGTCTCTTCTCTCTCTGCAACAGGTGAATGCAGCTCCTTTCAAAGCAACAAAGGACACAGCCCAAGTCAGCTCTGCCCTTGTTTCATTTTCTCCCCAGGCTTTGCTCCTTCTTGGCAAGAAGGAAATTCTTACCTGCAAGAGACCCTCCTCTTACATCCCAGACTGTGAAAAGCTGCTTCTCCTGAAGCCAAACATTCTTGTTAGGTATGGAGGAGAGCTTCTTTTATAGGTCTCTCCAGAATAGTGTGGGCAGCAATGCCAAACTGCTGCAGAACCTCAAGTCCTCTTCAAAAACACAGTATCTCATGTCATCTATTTTTCTTGCTGATCTGCTTCTTGGTTTCCAGACTGTGTGATTCAGGAGTGGATGTCCCTTCAGTGCCTAAGGCAGTTGGACAAAGGACATCGTAACTTTTTTTTATGGGTAGGGAAACTGAGGCAGGAGTCTTGCATGTGTCAGCGGGGTTGTAAAAGGATTCCGTGGCAGGAGTGGAATTAAATTGTTTCTCAAACGGAAGTTTTCTCCCCACGGGCATCAGATAGACTAATTGCTATGCAGGCATCTCAAAACTACTGCAGTTCCTTGGGAGTACAAGCTCTGCCCCAGCCCTTCTCCAAGGGTGCTGGCAGTAGGGATGTCCCTGCTTCCTGGGGCTGCTGCGGGGTAACTTTCTGATGCCCCCTCCAAAAGACTGCAAAGCATTTGGCTGAGGTGCAAACAAGCAGAAAGTGTTTGGCAAAGCTCCCTGGCACTTTTTATTTTTTTTTTCCTCTCTGCACAAGATGTTTTACAGCCTTTGTGAGCCCGTATAGATGCTGGTTTCTGGCATGTGGTGTACTGGAGACTGCAGGCTGTTGCTGGAGCCTTGGGAGTGCAGCTGGCCTTTAAACCCAGCTTTGTAGGAAGGAAACTCTCTGGTCTCACTGGAGGGAGGTACAGTCTTGTGACGCTTAATGGAAATAGAGCAGGTTTGGTTTGGTCAAAGAGGGAGTATTTCCAAAGAAACCTGAGGGGTTTTAGGAGTGTTCCAAAGCCAAGACAAGTCCAAAATATTTCAGTTCTTTCCCAGGCTAATTTTATGAGGAGGCCCTAAAATGTGAATGAAGAGTGATCTTGTTCAGCCTGGAAAATAAAATTAACGCCAATTTTAAAATGACTGGAGCCCAGAGAACTGCAAGTGTCTTATTTTTAACTGAAGGATGCAAAGGCTTAGCTCAGGATATAACTGATGTCCATTTGGAATAATGTATTTCATATTTGCCTGTGAGAAGAAAGAAAAACAAGATTCCTTTGGACGGAAGCAAGCCCATTTTTACTGCAATAAAGGAGAACGGCGATGGTCTTTCTCTTCCTTCTCTTGTAGGTCTTCCTAACCTGTCCTGAGTACTTGCCTCTAGGGCATGCTATTTCTCTCTTTTAGGAAGGTAACTCTGTCCCCCATTGGTCAGCCTGTCTATTTTCTTCCCATTTCAGTGTTTAGCACCATTACGGTTCTCAGACAAAGATGAACTAAAATCTTTATCCCACTAGCCAGGAAGAAGCCTGAACCATGCCACCTTCTTTCTCAAAACAAACGGTCATGTTTCTTTTTCATGCCAGCAACTTTGGAGTTCCTCTTGAGTCTCTGTGCTTTGTTTTGTGCCTTATATGCGTTTGATGCCTTCTTTTTCTCTTTCCCACTCCAACTCTCCACACCACCTCACCATTTCACTGTACGCATCCCCAGTATGTCACTTTCGGGGTTTCAGATGGGTTGTTGGAAAGCAGTGAATCATATAACCTGGGTAACCTGGGTTGTGATGAATGGCTGCTGCAGGTAAAACAGAGAACTGGTATTTATACTGCTTAAGTTGCCCATTCCTCCAAATGAACCTCCATGGGGTCGTTTTCCTAGGTGTGACTGATTAGAGTACAGTCCCGCCTGTAAGTTAGATATTCTGCAATAAAATAAACTTCACCAACTTCATTGCTATATATAAAGTTTTCCCTCAAACCTTTTTCAAACTAATTCCTGTCTTCTCCCTAGGAAGCATCTGCTTTCCGTTGCCAAATTCTTCTGCGTTCCTGTCCCTTTGGTCGTGTTTTCTCTGAATCCTTTAAAAAATGTGCATTTTGGCTGCGCGGTCATGCCAAGGAGTGTGAGAGTTTGCACATTTCGAGCAGGGATTGGCCCGTCTCAAATTGGTGCATCCAGAGAACCTGTCACAAGTTCCTTGAAGCACTTCTGCCTTCTGTTGTGCTGGCATCGAGTTGACGGGCGCTCATTTTGCATGTCTCGGCTCCGCGCTTGGCTGATGAGGATATTTGCAAGGCTGGATATTTCTGGTTCTGCTCCACAGAAGCCTTAAATGGAGTATTTGCTGTGCCCTGCCTTACAAAAAGGAGCCCAGTAATAAAATTTCGAAGGCTCCTATTCAAAACCCTTGTCAGACCTGCCTGGGTGGTGGCGTGTCTCTCTCCCTGTTTGCTGAAGGAGTTTCTGAATTTTTTGGCTGTTGCCAGAGTTCCTTAGCTCCCCTGCAGCTCTCCTTGCTTTGCCTTACCAATGGGTTTCATATGGCTTATTAATGCCATTTCTTCTTATATCATTCAAGCTAGGTTTCATACCTGGATTCAAAAGTTTGGAAGTGGCTTGCATGGCACTTCAGACTATTAGTTGTTGTGCAAGACTGCACTGATGCTGTTCCCTACACCTTGAACCACCCCACTTACGGTCTGAAAGCCCAGGGCAGGTCTTTTTCCATAAAAAGATGTCTTTGGAGCCTTTAAATGTACATTTCTGCTCATCCAGTTAGGGCTTTTCCATATGAGGTGGTGGAAGATGGAGCTTGTGCTGACTTATTAGCAAACACCAGCAGCTGTAGATCACTATCATGTAATGGGAGCCACAACCCTTGAGGTTACCAATCTAGAAGTGATACTGTATGGATGTAGGTCTATCACCTGTCTCATCTGTCAGTGGTGACTTAATTATCTGGCACCTGGAATTCTCTTACTGCCAAAACAGAAGTCAGAAGAAGGAATGACTGATTTAAAACCTCCTTTCTCTAAGTAGATGCTGATCTTGTGTTGCCAGATGATTTTAATAAATCGTTTAATAGTTCCTTTTGACCTTAAGAGAGATGAATCTAAGTTAAATATCAGGCATTTAGATTTTGGCAAAGTTCAGATTTCCAAACTGAAGAAATACAAATAGTTAGAAGGGCGATGCTGTGCCTTCTCTGGATGGCTGAACAAGCGCCATTAGCACTTGAGTGTATTCCCAACGAGATATAAAAGGAATCGGGAGTGTTAAGGAAAAACAGAGTAAAGTGAATGTCTATTACAGCTGTCGCAATAGGAAAGTTGCAACATTTGCTTGTAGGAAAAGATGCAGAAGCACACAGAGTACCTGTTAGTGCGAGCGAAGCCAGACTTGGGCAGGATTTCAAGTGTTACAGACACAATCCTGAAGGCTATATGCAGAGCAGCGTGACTTTTCCATGATGCTGGTTAAGAAGACCTTAAAGCAAAAAAAGCAAATGTGTTTTTTTTTTTTTCCTTAGGCTGCTTAAGTTTTCTTTATAGAAAAATTACCTTTATATAGTAGAGGCAGCTTAGGAGTGCTGAGTGTGCCAGGGGACTGAATCGAGGGAACAGCGTCCTTGGCTGTATTATAAACACATCTTGTCCCTTGGCCCCCCTCACTCCAGATCAGATTTCTAGCTTAGAAATAAAGTTCTCAGAGGAAAAAATCCACCCTTGGTCCCTTTGTCCTGCTTTCCTGTTTTCAGACTGTACAGTCTTACACTTCTCCCTCGTTTGTTTTTTAAAATTAGGAGCTCTCTGCATCAGACACAGTCTTCTCCTCTGCCTGTGCTCGTGACAGAACCATTACAAAGACAGGGGTTTAATTCCACCAAAGATTCTGGAGTTTGGGGAGAAAAATGGTTAGATACACATGAGAAAATGGAAGAACTCATACAGGAGGATTGTCAAAGAAAACTCGTTCAGGAAAGAAGGAAGGTTTCTGTTCTAGTTCTTATTTTATATATTAATGAAATGGAACAGATGGCTGACTTGAATCTCAAGGAATTCCCAGGCTCTGAGGAAAGCTCTCAGGTCATTCTTTTTTCTTGTGAGCTGCCAAAGCCCTGTGGAGCCCTCCAGGGAAACAAGTTCCCAACGCTGCCTTGCCTGTGATGCTACACGGTCGGCTTTAGCAAGTGATCACTCTGTCATGAACAACTGTTTTGCTGGAAAAATTCTGCTTAACCTCAGCTCTGATAATTATACAGCTTCTAAAGGTACTAACACATAATGATGGTTCTGGTTTTGTCTTAAGAAGGTTTCTGTCACAATTAATCTTTGCCCACTCTCCATTCATTTTTGCTTCTTTGAACACAGAGACATTGTTATAAATATCTATAAATATGGATTTCTACATACATGTATACATTCAAGTGCACAAATTGATATTTTATCATATCCTACCATACCGTGTCATATAAGTTATTATAATATTGCATTTCTGAAATTATCAGATACATTTTTCTGTCCTGGTTAGTCAAAGTGAAGCATCAAAGGTTAATTTTCTTCTCTCTGAAATTTGCAGTAAGTAAGTTCTGACTTTACTGTGCCACAATAAACTTTGCGTAGTATATCTTGTATAAAGGTAAAATACATTTTCCATGACTTAAACCTTTGTGGATTGGTGCTATGCTAAGGGCAATTAGATTTAACGTCCCTGGAAGCTCCAAAGGCATTTTAAAGGACTCGCTCTTTTGTTCCAACTCTAGCACTCAGAGAGACTGAGACATTTTTGGAATGGGCTTTGATAGACTTATATGAAAATTTATATGACTAAGAATTGGATTTGTTCCTCTGGAATATTATGGATTATTTTTATGCTGGAATTACATAAGTGTACAGCGCTGCAATGCAGTTGGCTTAATGTAGCTAAAAATATATCTTCTGATTTCCATTCGGAAAGGTAGCTGGATTTTTCCAGCTTCCCCTCTCAGTGATGACTTTATGGTGTGTATGGGTTATAGATTATAGGAAAAATTGAAATGCATGGTAAGATCAAGGGTTTTAAAATTGATTAATATTTGATTATATCTTTCAAAAGATGAATATTGATGCATGTCCTTCTCCACTCTTGATTTTGAACTGTGTTGAAATCCCTTGCCAATGGAACTTATTTCAGAGAGACCATCTGGATGTAAATGAGGATAGGAGTGGGCAGTGCATGAGGAAACAGAAAGCTCCAGGACCTGGGGCAAAGGCCTGCTGATGCTTGTCGTGCTTTCATACCACAGCTCATTTGCCTCTGGTGTGGCAGAAATCACAAAGATTACTTTGGCAGGAGAAAACTGTTCCAGGCAGCAATCGGAGATCATGAGCTAGTAACCACTGCTCTGTTACATTCCCCAAAGCTACCCCATCTCTTTCTGCTTCTTAATCCTTTACCTCTCTCTCTATGTGTGTATACACACACACACACACACACACAGTAGAATTTGTTGGACTCTGTACTATGCAAAAAGCACTTCTTGGAGAGAGATTTTTCCAGCTACATTTTTGATGGAAAGACTAATGAAGTACAGGGTGACCTCTCCTGTTCCAAAAGAGAACAGATTAGAAAATCTGATCCTTTTATTTCTTACAAGTGACTATTCCATTTAGCATCCATCTTCAGCACATTTTTCTTCATCCTCTATATAGAGAAAAGACGCATTACAACACCCCAAAAGTTTTTAGGAGCTGAAACTGTGGTTCTGCAGGCAGCTTTGGTGTTTCTTGAGAAGAAGTTTGTGTGTATGAAGACTGTGCCAAGCGTTAAGGCATATTGACACTCTGAGGGGATGAAAGGTGCAAATACACTGCATTGAAAGTGAACAAAAGGTGTTCCTATAAATTAACTGCATGCTAGTGTTTACCTAGAACAAGTACAGTATAAGATTGAGGAGCTTACAGGATGCTTCCATTAGGTTTTTAAGTGCTGTGTAAGGTGGAACATGCTTCACAGCATAAACCCAAAAGTCTGCATTTGTTTTGCTTCTTCTATTCCTGTCCTGTTTTCTAAAATGGACAAGTCACTGGCTGTATATAATCTTATCATATTTAAATTCGATTTAAATCCTCTCTTTTCTCAGCTGTGCTTGTAATGGAATCACTCATGCTTTTTATGCAGTTGGTCTAATACTATGTTCTTCACTGCTCCCTGGCATTATTATTTACTTCATAGAACTCATGGCAAAATAGGCAATTAAAATGAAGTCTGCATTTTAGTTATATTGATGGCAATTTCTTGTGAATTTATATAAGGTGGAGTTTTTTTCTCTTTGTACCATGGCCATTTTGACATACTGTGGCATAAGCATGAGAGTGACTGTTTCAGTTGCAAGATTCTCCAATACAAAATCAGATTTTCCATTACTTTGTCACTTAAACTGTTGCCTACACAGGCCATCAAAAGAATGCCCATTAGACATCTCCTTTTGACTTCCAGCAATTTTGATTTGTAGTTCTCTTTGATTCAAATGGGGATTGATGAATAGATGCTTTATTTAGTGAAAATATTTTTTTTTTTTCCGGATACACCTAGATAAAAGACAAATTATACACTGTAACAGCGAATGTCTCCTGTTTGCTATACTTGCACTACCTCCATGATGACTGTAATGGGTGCTGGGGAAAGAGGTACAATGAGTGTGTCACTTAAGAGTGTTTTTTCTTTTATTTCAAAGGGGATTTGAGATGCCAGCTGATACCTCAGGAGGTTGAATACAGAGGCAGCAGATGCAGTTCAGCATTGCTCTTTCTATTTTGTTTCACCTCTGACCACAGAAGAGCTAGCTCTTGGGACAGAAAGTGCTCTGTTTACACTCAGAACTTGGCATTTTTCCTAAGGGTACCAATTATAATGGTGTTTTTTTGATATGGGCACACATCCATTATGAGTTGGCTTGTGCCCACCAACTCATTTTGCACAGGCCATGGAACATGCATCAGATGGCAGCGATTCCTGTTCATGTGCAATGTTAAGGAAATCTAGATCATTACTAGCAGAATAATGAATTCCATAGAATTATTCCATTGTGTAATTACATGAAGCATTCTAAAAGAAAGTGCAGTTTCACAATAATTCCCTCCATTTTTTAATTTTTATTTTATAAACCACAGGAATGTTGGATTATTAATCATGATTAACACTCCGTTCCTGCGAATTATAGTGGAGCAGTGCATTGGCATCTCAGTCTGTTTTGTAAACTTATTTTCTTGCATAATAGAAAACTTACCTTGCATTTAAGAGGCCTAAAATACCGTTTGACAATGATGAATATTAAAGCATTGGAACCATCCCTTTCATATAATTAAAAGAAAAATTTAATAACACATACATTCTTAATCCAAGATTATTTAACATTTTTTGATATTGTACAAGCATAACAATAAGGGAAATACAATTGTGAACGCCTTAATTGTTCCCATACTTTGCTTTCTTCCTGAGAACCAAAGCCTTCTAGAGCTCAGCTGTAGGACTTAGTCTGAATCCGTAAGTAGCACTGCAATTAAGGCGGAATTGTGTGCTGTCTTGACATTTGGAAGATGTTGGTCATTCTGGTTGTGATTGCTTAAGACAGCATGAACAATCAAAATGCTCTAGGAAGCAGAGGAAAGTCAGAAGAGATCATATAACATGCTCTCTCCCTGTATTTGGGGCTGTACATGGGCTACTTTTTGTTAGCCTCATATCTAAAGTGTCTCAATGAGTGCATGGAGAATAAGGCACCAGAGTGACATGGAAGGGCTCATGTTTAGTCAGAGAATTGCATTTACTTTGAGATAATTGGTCTGTAACCTTCTGGAAGCACTCTGAGGCCTTTCATGTTCAGCCCTCTGGGGACAGGGTGAAGCACAATATGTAGCAAATGACAATTTCTGCTGTAAAGAGTTTGTGTCCTAATCTGTATTGTGTCCTGAGAACACAGTGAAAGGAGGTGAAAAGACATTTTCTTCTTAAGGGTGAGACTGCTGGGTCATTTGCAACAGGAGATCCTTAGAGAGCATCCCATGGTCCCTTCCTGTAGCAAGCAGCGATATAGCTCTTCGTTATCTCTGTCTCTCTCTTCCCCCAACCAATCTGTTAGTGCATTTATGGTGCTGAGGAGAGGCGTCGTGTCAGAGTGATGTTCCCGTTTGCAAAATGGTAACTTCTATTTGTTGTTCTGAGGAGCTGGTTCCCCATGCTGCAGAGCTGACATCTCTCTGGGAGCACAGCTGAGTCCAACATGTTCAGAACAGCCATCCACCCAAACGCCTCCTACTCAAGTGCTCAGACCTTCCTTCTCAGTAAATAAAAAATACAGAGACAGCCTTGAATTGTTCCAAATATTTCTGTTTCACTGGAATGTCTACTCATGTTCAAATCTGATAAATGGGTCTTTCTCTGGCCTAGGAAGACAGTGTAATGCGGGAAAAGGGTGACTCTCCAAAGAAGAAATTTAGTTTCTGGAATAGTTAATGGAAAAGCCTGACTGATTTTCTGTGATATTAATGTATTATGAAAATACAATGATGTAATTAATAATTTTATGGCAGAAAAGAAAGTCGTCATAAGCTACTGCTTCTACGGCATTGTAAAAATAACACATTTTTTCAAGGTCTCATTGCTCATAGAGAAGGTCTCTAAAAACCTGCTTCCTAAAACAGGAAATCGAGCGATGTGCCATTGTACACATTAGGCAAGGAGATATTTCTGCATTATTTAGAACACTACCATTCACTACAACAGCAGCTCTCAATATATCCCACAGTGTGATTCAGTTCATATTGTTGGGACATCCTGTCTAGCCACGGCTATGGCTGGGACCATTGTAAATCTGCCTTTGACCTTGCCCAGGCCCTATAGCAGACATGACCTCAGTTTGGCCATCTGTGGATTGCAACATGAGAAAAAAAGCTCTTTTGAACAACGATTCCTAGGAAAAAAATTGAAAAAACAATTTGTGCCAGTAGTCCTCAAATCTGCTCCACAGGTGATGCATGGAGACCTCACTTGCCAGTGGTGATCCCAGTATGGTCAATGTGTATTACCTTGCAGCTTCAGAGTTGGAAGAAAACATCCTGGCTTGCAAGACAAGTTTCCCCTCTCTGGGTCTTTCTCTGGCAGCATTTTGGTGTATGCCACCCTCTGTTTTCCTCTCTTGGGCTCCTTTCAGCCATCACACAGATGGATGGCAGCCTTCAAGAGCAAGGACTGACAACATGCATCATTATTGGTATTTCTCTCAGAAATGATACATGGGGCAAATTTTCTCCTTCTCTGACTCTTAAGTGCTTTGGATCAGTGTTTTTTATTCATACAGGCTCACTTGTTGCTTTGTTGAGGACAAGCTACGGTAGAAAGTGGAATGATCCAAGCCTCTGTGGCCCAATACATTGCATTGACAGCTCAGTTGTGAGTCTCAGTGTTGGGAGGCTTAAGATCTAAAATCTGCAGGAGGGTGCAAACCAGGGTGTTACAACTCAGCATTGCCCAGCCCAGGGTGTGTAAAAGCAGCGACTCCTGGATGGTGGTGGGTAATGCTCCTTGGGGTTGAGTCCAGATCCAGCTGGGGTTGGGTCCAGCCTAGCACAGGTGTGACAATTAAGGACTAATGACTTTGTTTTGTTAGGTGGCACATTGTGACAGTGCAATTAAAATAAACAAACCTATTTTAGTCCTCACTGACGTCCTGGAATCAGCACAGAACCAAGGTGCAAGGGGGTGCTCACTGCATTTCTAAGGTTTGCTCTCCTTACGGCACTGAGCTTTTTCAGATTCCTGTACAAAGATCTTTAACGGTTCTACCTAATTCTTATTTTCTGATTTTATGGAAACACAAATTTTCCAGAAACAGGGGAAAAATTATATGAACACAATTTTCTTTTCCCATTAAATATTTGTGTGTCAGGACTATCGAATTGAAACTTGGATTATTAAAAAAGGGACTTCAACTATTTTGGCAATGCTGAGTATCCCAGCATCTTGCCCAGGTTTCTTGTTCAGGATTCCCCAGGCACTTCTGCATGAAAATCAGTGGGATTTTGGAGAAAAATTTTAGTGCTTATACAAAGAAAACACTGTCTTTGGTCTACAAATACCTAATGCGAACAAGCAACTCTGTATTTTCCTCTGTGTTTAATACATGCATTCTGTACCCTCAGGCAGTTGAATTTACACGCTTTTGTTATCATATATATAATGTACAATATGTATTTCCTTTTTATTAATCAGACCTGCCATCAGAAAAGAGATAGAGTGTGAAAGCACAACCAGGATAGATACTGTCATTTTGTAATCTTTTGTGCATAGATGGAAGTGCCAGTTTCCACTAGAACAGGTGGCAATGTTCTGCTTCTTGCAGAAATCTTATAAATGAAAATCAAGCAAAGGCTTTACTGGCTGTCCACAGGGTAATTCTCCTCTGGAAGTGTGCAGTCAATTCTCATTTAGGCTAATTACACTTAAGGAGCCCTTTCTTATAACTAATGAACAATAGGCATAACCTGTTATTTCATAACCATAGGCACACACATTAATACACTGTCGAATTGTACTACACTGTTAAAATGCTTCCTCTACAAAATTCACTGGAGATTTTTAGAGACGTTTGCTGTAATTACCACTAGCATGGTTTCTAATTCATTTAATTTTCTCTTCTACCTAAACTGAGCATATAAGTGTGTTTTAAGAGATTGAATAAATAAATTTTTAATTATAAAATGATGCTATATCATACATTATTAATAATAACCAACAATGTGTAATACATGTTTATGTATGAATCCATTAGGAAGTTGAACTAATATATATCAGTACTAAAATAATGTCCTAATTTGTTCTGAATGGGGGAAATCCGTATTTAAAGTAATTAAAGGTTTATAAAAGCATCAGATTGTCAGCAGGTAAAGCATTGAGCAGGCTTGGCACTTAGGAATTCTGTTGTCATCTTTGGAAAAGGAGAAGACCCGTTTTTGAACTTTATGGTTTTCAGCAGTTTGTGAAATCATACACCCTGAATGGTACAGATATACAGACCTCCAGGGTGGGAGCAATATGATGCACATAGTCCTGATTGGAAAATGCTCTGGTTATTATAGTTATCTTTTTTTTTTCCCCCCCAAGAAAAAGGAGATCTCTTTTGTGCTCTGTTAGTTCACTTTCAGGCAGTTTTGAGGAGTTTTATCACTTATTTTCCTATTAGCGGTAGCAAACTTCAGAAATCTCCATGGCAAGTTCCAGGCATTCACCAGTCTCGTGGCAGGACTCAAAAAGGCTGCAATCAATGTCACAGTCACAGTTGCAGTCATTGTTGGCATGGTCTTCGTTGGAGGTCTGGTAGTATCTATTGGATGGACAACAGGTATCTGTCAGCCAATGTTCACAGGTGTCAGGCAGCATTATAAGAAAGTCCCAAAACTGGCAGAACAAGCAGGCCAGGATAAGTGTTGCGCATTCATCTAAGAAAAAGGAAAAGCAGTGAAACATCAGGAAAAGGGTGAACTTGATTACTGAGGTTTAGGCTTAGTGTAACTACACAGAAATCAGATGCAAGGCAGCACACATGGTAGGCTAAAAATTCATTTATGACTTCCATAAAGTCAAATGAATGTGTTTATTTTATGTGTTCTTTGTTCTGGATAAACAACAGCAGCATGAAAATAATTTGAATGAAAATATTCTGTGGTAGTGAAGTTCAGAGGAAAAAGTACTCTGAACCAACTTTACATGTGGGTTCCATCACCTTAAATGTCTTTTCCAACAAAAGTGATTCTATACTCTTAAAGATGCTGAGCTATAAATTTCAGCACAGCAATGAGCCTCATGCAGCAAAGGTGCTCTGCTGGGGAATTTTCAGCCTTGCAGGAGTTTGGAAGTTCTCCTGTTTTGTGATGCCATGTGTGCTATCTTGTCAATATATGTGATGCTGGATCTTTTCTTCTTTTTGACAGGAATTTGCAATTAAAGATAAAAATTATCAGACTGCTTCTGCTATTTAGAGGAAGGCAAAAACCCCTCCAACAACCCCCAAAACCCTCAACTGAAAAAAACCTGTCTCCTTCTTATTGAAACAATTGTATTCTGGGCTGTCTGTCTGCTGCAATATGAATCAATCATTGGTGGAAGTCAGCGTGCAAGCACCAAAAGCTTTTGTGAGGACTGAATTAGGCCCTCAGACTCTCCAGTTCTAGTTCTTGCTTTGGTACGTGGCATTCTGGATGCATGGGATAGTGCACCACTGGCTCAGGAATAAGGATAAGGACTGAGATTGTCTTATGTGCAAGAACAAATCCAAACACACACACAGAAAGAGCACAGATTAATCATCTGCTCATAATTTTATTTCTAAGAGTATTATGTTTCAGTAAAAATGTTTAAGGACAGACAGATTGCTTAACCAAAGACAGGGAGCAAAAGCATGTCTGGAGAACAGTGCTGACAGAGGGCAGTGTGCCAGCAGCTTCTCAGCCCAGGGTCCTGCCTCTTCCCCACCAAACTGAGGATCTCACCTTTTTCTTCCCAGACCTGTTAATTTTTGAAAGGGAGCAAAACTTTGGAAATTAGTATCAGCAAGGGTGTGTTTCTGGAGCCAGTGAATATTCCTGAAAACCCGGCCACTGTTACAAAGTCTTTGTGTTATATTTGTTCTTCTCAAAGATCAACTAATTAACCACCCACTGTTCAAACTGCAACATCTGGGGAGGCTGCCTCCAGGTGCACCAGGGTTTGGAGCAGGTGTGAGATTCTGACTGGAGTGTAAAGACCCAGGCCTTTCAGGTTTTTTTTCCCTCCTTGTTTTGGAAAGGCAAAATGCCTTCAACAATATAAATGCCTTTTCATTGGTTCTTTCAGGAAAGCATATGGTTATATCCACATTTCTTGCCCTAGGATGACTAACTGTGAACTCATTCAACTGCATTGGTTTTGTTGTGGCATTTTCTATCTCACATAACATAAAGTTCACTGCCAGGAAGTTTCCAGAATTATGCTCTTTTTTTTTTTTTCTTTTTAAGAAAGCTTTCTTGATGAAAAACAAAATTGAAAAATCATTCCAGCTTTTTTATATTAAAAAAAAAAATCAGTTAAAGTAGGTAGCAAGAATAAATAGCATGTGATTGAACTTCTTTCTAAGTAGCATATCATCACCAATGTTATCAATTTTAATACTTATTTAAATATGTCAAGATCTATTTAAGTTCAGACAAGCACAAGTAACTTCTAAGTCAGTTCTGTAGAATAAGAATGACTAGATTTTGGTGATACTTAGTAAATTCATGCTTATGTTTTTTTCTAACTAAATGAACTGAAATAATTATAAAATTGAAAGATTTTATAAGGTGACACTGCTGCATTTAATTGTATGAAATTTACAGTGTAGAAAATGTAATCATTTTATCCAGTAGTCCATGGTATAATTAAGACTATTCTTCTTAGATATCTTATGTTTATGAAAATTCTTTCCTATATATAGATCTGAGAGATAAAATTCAAAATTATATATCAATTAAGGATCTTTAATTTTTTTTCTCTCCAAAGATCTGTTTCCTAATAACAGTTTTTTACCTGAATGTGTTAACTGTAATGGTGGTTATGTAATCTGGAGAGAATAGATATGATTCTTAGGGCTTCATCCAGGAAAGAGAGCACACAAAAAAGCACAAGAATTTAATAATAAAGTAATGTTTCAGCACAGAGTCTGTGATGTGCAGTAAGGATGCTTTTAAATTCCCATCAGAGCACACACCATGAACTGTGATAATGGATGTAACACATTTCGAAAAATCTGCATGTGTGAGGCTTTTTTGTCCTGTTTTAAGTGGGGTAATGTATATAAATAATAGATATTAGCAATTAAACATCCATTCCTATGCATTCATTTATATATTTGAAAATAAATTAGCCACAACCTGCATAAAAGAAGATGCAGTCTCCTGTTTTCTCTTCTGTTTTTCCTGCTGTTTGCGAAATGGCATTGCTGCCTTTATCTCAGTGAGAACAATGACCTCAGATCTCATTCTCTACATTAGTAGATTAATTACCACAAAAGAAGAACTTCTAACAGTTTTGCTAGCCTTCCCCTTCTCTAAATCTTTCTGTTGTTGTTTGATGGCTGTCAGCTCACCCTTGGCTCATGCAGAAGATGCTCTCAACAAACCTGGTCCAAAGCTCACTATTGCAATGATGGTCACCCTTGGTGAGACCTATGAGCTTTGAATCTGTCCCTCTCTGAGCACGAGGGACAAAATAATTGCTGATTTCCTCAGCTATTGCTCTGCCTTCAGAGGTTCTCCATGCATCAGCAAGAAGGATTTGGCTTTATGAGCGTGCAATAAGCAGTAACTTGTCAGAGTTGAGTGAGCAGAGTATGCAGTGACAACCACAAATCTGGCTTCCTCTGGTTTTCTTGGCTTCCATCCAGCACTTAGAATTATTAATTGAGCACAGATTGGGCTTTTTTGTTGTTAATTTCCTTCACTTTTGGCTTTTTTAAGGAGTATGAAATCTGTTATTTGCATCACATGGTACACACCTGTGTGCCGGTAATGGTTGAGGGGCTCAATCAGACAGTCAACAAACTCAGAAAATACTGAGTGACTGGATCAGAGGACAAGTCCCTTGAAGGAAATAAACATTTCAGATCCTTCACTGGGATTAAATGTATTCTAATAGCTGTATCAGAGACATCCCTTTTATTACAGGGTCAGTGATACAACAGAGATGGGAATGGTTCCTGGAGAGCATGGTGGTTTATTGTGTTGGTCTGTATTTAGAAATTCTTAATTTAGGAGTGATGTGCATGATAGATCTCAGCTCCTGGACATAACAGACTAATCCGTTGTTGCAAAAGGCACACATAAGAAACTTCTAAAAATGCTTCACAGAAGGCCTTTTTTCACATCCACTGGAATAACCAGGAATAGCTGTTTCTCAGCATGATTCCACTCAAATCCGGGGTGTTATACTATTAGGTCAGCAGGAATCGTGACTCTTGGTTAGTAATGAGTGTTCACAACCGATTCTATTCCTTAAATCTTGGTTATACTATTGCCTCTGAAATTCTTACAAAAAAATAATGCAGATATTTGGCTGTTTAACTTTTACTTTTACACAACAGAAAAGATCATCTCCTTTTCTGAAAAGACAAGACAACTCTGATTAATAGCTCCAGAGCAAGTTATGTTTTAGCTATGTTGATTTGCAAAAAAAAATACACTGCACTGTTGGGCTTCTGCTGCAATTTTGGTTTATGAATGCCTCTCATACTGTTTTGAAATATTCTTTTTCAAAACACAGAGCATACTGAACTAACTTTAGTCCTATCCACATGTATCGACATGGCCCAGTCATCAGAGGCATCAGGACAGAGTACGAAGAGAACTCTTCATCGTGACCCATGTGAGTTTTGCCGTGCAGGCTGTACAGGGAGGGTTTGATGCTGGGTGAGCAGAATGACTGGGTTGGATGTAATGAGCTATACAAGAACTGTGTTACAAGACCATAGAAGTAACTTGCAGACCACCAAACAGCATATATTAAACAACCACAACAGCTGCTGAGGTACCGATGGTAAAAGCAACAGCCTCTGTTACTGGGGAGAAGTGGGTCCACATGAGATACTCATTTATCTGATACCAACACCAGTGCCTCAGTGCAAACACTCATTACAAAAGTTCAGATGCTCTGTTGCACAACAGCTCCATAGGCTCTAAGCTCCTCTTCAATGACTTTAATGTCACTGACGATTTAGAATCATCTTCTGCAGACTCTCAACTATCAGAAAAACGTCTGCAGGACAACTTTATGCAGCTTTTGGCTATGTTCTTAAACCTCCTGATCAGCATGTTAGTTTTTATTTGAGTTAGATACAGATAGTGTTCTTGCAATGGGCATTATTTAGAAATTAGCTTAATTGTGATCCGTTTTGTAAAACATACCGTCACTGTCTCTCTGATGTACTGATGCATCATCTTCAATGTAAGTGAATCCTCTGCATTTCTCCAGGGAAGCAATGGATGATGTGCTCGTATTTGACAATTTCTTCTCTTTTTTGGTACCCTTTGATGAAGTGTCTGTGATGCTGAATTCTGCGACAGAACTCATAACAATGCCTTTCATAGGCTTTTCATCTGTATGTTTTTCATTTGTAAGCTGGTTATCTGGTGGGATTAGATTAAACAAAAAAAAAAACTTAAGAAGAAGATCTGAAAGAATAAAATATGCAGAATTTCCAAGCCTACAGTTGTTTACTTCCAAGGCCTAACTTTACTTGCCTAACGATTTCAGCCTCTTTGCACAAGTAAAGTTTATTCATAGAATAAGTATTTGTAAACTGGCATTCTAAGATTTTCTCTTAAACCCAGTGGACTCAAAAGCTAAGTAATACTTCCACTGTGTGGGATCAGGCTAGGAGAGACAACAAGACTATAGGCAGAACAATTATGTTATTTTTCAACAACAGCTCTGTTACTCTAAATTTACAGTTGTTACCTAGATGCAGACATGTCTGCTTGCCATGGCTCATAATCTTGTAGCAAAGCAAGCCAGGTGGCCTCTGTTTAACATCCAAATTCATTATTTCATAACTTCATCTACACTTGTGTTGTTGGCCTGGAAGTCAACTAGAAGCTGGGACATTCACATACTGTCAGTGTGCCAGAGAGGCAGCTCAAAAAACAGAGCGAGAGCTTAATTTTAAGCCCCAGCTAGGGGAAGGGTGAAGAAGAGTTCTGAGGTGAATTTATTCTTGAAGAACTTCTCAGCCACAGATAAAGATGGCTTGATATATAGTTTCACTTACTCTCTGAAGTGATCAAGAGGCCAAGAAACGCAGTCATTGTATCTATGGCTGGGTTGATAAAACCTTGTCAATTCTTATCTACTCCTGATTAACTCCTGCACCTCACATCAAGCACAGCCTCACTTTTTATCTTACTTAAATCTTGTGATATACTTGCTCTGAACTGCATACAGAAAATCAATCTTTATAAGCATCTCAGTTTTGCAAACATTGCTTTCTGAGAGGAACAGTAGGTGCTCTAAAGCAGTTAGTCTGCATTATACTGCAAGGAGCCAGAAGAGAGACCCTGCATATCTCTTGTTTTTCAGGTACCTTTGACCCATGACACATATTAAAGAAAATCCAAGAAAAAGTTGACAGAGAGTGAAACCTTGATGAAACTGAAGTTGTGTCCTATAGCATCCTTTCAGCCAAAAGGAGGCACTGCGGATGGGATGGGTGGATTGCAAGGTAGGTGAAAACCACTGGGACCATTAGGCTCAAAACAAGAATTTGGGGTCTAACAGGTATTTGGATCAAGTCCAGTAACCATCACCAAGGAAGTGAGGGCTCTGGAGCATCTCATGTATGAGGAGAGGCTGAGGGAGGTAGTCTTGGTTGGTCTGGAGAAGAGAAGGGAAAAAAACAGTGCTGGATGCTGTTTTCAACTTCTTTACCAGGGCAATAGAGAAGCCAGACCCAAACCCCTCGCAGCAGCACAGAGGTGAAAGGATGAGGTGCCACTGTTACAAGCAGCAGCAAGTACAATTTGGATTAAATATAGGAACAAATGTAAAGTGTAAAGCACTGGGGCAGCCCTCCATGGAGGCAGCCCTCCATGGAGAAGTGCCGAAAGGTCAGCTGGGCCTGGTCCCAATAACCGGCTTTTAGTGTAGAGCCCTCATTTAAGGCAAATGCCAAATGAGGTGACTTCAAGAAGTCCCTTCCAATTTATTTTTTCTATAATTTCAATGATTCTGTTTACTTACACAATGAGTGAGCAATTAATTAAATTTTTCCTCATAATCAGGTTTCATATCATTTTATATCATCTTCATGTGGTAAAATATGTAGAAGCAGAAAAGCTGAGTAGAAATTATCAGAGTAAGACCTTGGGAGAAGGTATGTAGAAATACTAAGCTATCATTTTTGTTTTAACTTTAAATAACTGTTTTAAAAATATATGTTGGCAGCTGTTTTGGCTTGATTTTGAACTTGTAATAAAGACAAAGTCTTTATGAAGGAAATGTGGATCTTCCCTGTCGTGGAGAGTTTAAAGGTTGGCCTTAGGCAGGAAGGGACTGGCGGGACAGAGAGAAGCGGAGAGAAGAGGATAGTGAGAGAGCAGTGGCACAGAGAGGAGTCACAAACCTGTAACTGTCAGGTTTTGTGATGTTATGATGAAGGAAATCCACAGGCAAGATGTGGAAAGGGCAGTGGCTCCTCTGGGTGTGAACCAGCAGCACAAAACACAGTGGTGCTTGCCTGCAGATCGTACTCTTCATTGTAGGAACCCAGCATCCCAGGCAAAGCACATCTGATTTTGTCCATCTGTGATAATTTGTTCATGCCTTCGCCCTCCAAGTAAGAAAATGTAGGGGTTTTTTTTCCCTCTCTTTTTGGCCTGTCTCTTGAACATAAAATGTGAAAATTCATGCATTTTGTATGTAATTACATGTACAGTAACCAATGTTTTACAGTGTTTAGATCTCAATGACATACCACAGTTCTTCCTGCACTTCCATTCAATAACATACTGTCTCCAAGAAAAGTTGTGCTAATTGAGGTAGCAAAGTTCTGGAAGAAGCAATGTCCTGCTTATATGTTGGATTTATTGGATAATAATTGATTTGTGAGTCCGAAGTACACACGTCCCACCTGTTATTCAGGTGCCAATCTTACAAATGGATATTGTCTGTCCAGGCTGAGCACCACACATTGGCTAAGCAGTTGAATACACGTGGATCAGACTAAAAGGTATGTGCAAGAATGATGATTTCTAGCTTTTTCCACTTTCAAAATTGGCCCAGAAGTTTAAACCAGATATATTTTAAATTGCAATATATTTGTTGAGTTCTCCATTTCTGCAACAATACAATAGCCCACAGAATGCCTTTAAGCATTCAATAAATGAGACTGAAAAAAATCAGACGGAAGTAATCAGTAAATGCCAGACTAACATTCTGACTTCTACTATTCATACTTTGACTCAGTTTTTATTCTTGAAGTGCTGTTGTAGAGAAATCAAAACCAGAAATAGAAAGGCACAGACATAACCTGAATTTTTCAATACAGCACCATCAAACAAAAGGGTAACAAAAGCTGTCATTCAAGGACTCTTCTGTTTGTTGAAGCACACTACATCTTTGAAAATACAGTACATTTTAGTGTCAGACTCTTAGTTTGAAAAGCTTCCTTTAAGTAATGTTATACTTGTCTTGTACAGCTAGATCAAGTCTTCATGCAATCACCATAACAAGCAACTTGCTATGACAAGCAAGATCCTTGCTTCCAGAAAACAGTGTGATAGAGGCTAAAGCAGTGTACAATTATAGGTCTCCATTTCATTTTTATGCAATTACCTCAAGTTCAGCTGTGGATCCATCTACATTAAGTCTCTTATCAATTTAATGTTTGCATAAAGTGTCTAAAGAAATAAAGATTATGCTAGACCAGCATTAAAAAAATAGTGGTTAGCACTTTTTTTACTTTTATAGTTCATTGCAGCATGGAACAGTAGTAGTTTGAGGGATTGGAACAAATAAATGGTGCCAAATAGTCTTTAAAAATATATTATGTACAACTGATACTATTTATGTTTACTATTATGTGAGAATGTCAAAAAAAAATTCCACTTAGAGATGGGTAGAGGGTCAAACTTTGTTACTGTTTTCTAAGAGCCTGTGTTCAGTTTCAGATATCCACAAATGCCTCTGTTTTTAACATGTAGAAGCCATCCACTGAAGCAAATTGAAAGGGAAAAATAAGTGTATCGTAAGGGTGAAAGCTCATATTACTCAGTGTAAGACTGTTAGGCAGAGGCAGTTAGAGGTACTCTCCCCGCAGTGTTCCATTTTTAAATAGTATCCTGAAGTTGCAACTTTATTCCTCATACAGGGAAGCCAGGGTTTGCCTCTGCTGCTGCAATAGGAGACTGGGATTGGTCACCCATGTTTGTATTGAAGATTGAGTTAGTCTCAATACATGGAATTTCTATTTTTCTTTAAGTGGGTGATTTCAGTGGCTGACTACAGTGTCTAAATTCATGAAAACACAAAGAAAATCACTTACTTTCCAACAGCGTCAACCACAGATCCCTCTGGTTAGTAGCGAGGAGCAGTAACACTGAGACTGGCATTTACAGTATCTTCCCTGGCCCATATTTCTCTTTATTGGCTCAGACACAATTCAGGGTCTTGCAGCCTTGGAGAACAGGAGGCTGGAGTTTCCTAGTGCCTTTTTGAAATTACTTTTCATACAGTGGCATATAAGGGTTCTGAGTCTGTCTTTGGTAAGGGGCAGAGGAGAAAAGAGGTGCTCTGCTCTGCTGGATGGAGACTGCAGCAGTGTGGGTAATGCTAAAGGGCTGTTTGGAGCAACTGGTTAAGGAGAGGTGCTACAGAAAGAGGAGGAGAACTGATCTATCACCCTATGTAGGGCTCATATTCACTTTACAACCAAAGGACGAGGGAGCCTTTGGCCCTACTTGCTGGTGGCATTTCTTCCAGATCTATCCAGGCAGTGGTCTCATACCACTGTGGCAAGGAGTCCCAAGGGTTAAACGTGAACAGTGTGGAAAACTCTAGTAGTTTAGTATGTGTAACTTTTTAATTTCACCGTGAGGCATCTCTGTGTATCAGTGCAGCGAAAGAAACAAAGGAACGCCTGGCTGATCACCCTGCCTTTTACTATCCCATGCACTGCTGTCACTACCTGTCTATTTAAAACATCACATGCTCATTGCTGAAAGAGCTGTGTGCCATGTCCATTCAAGTCCTGAGATGAAGCAGGCAGAGCTACACCAGACCTGACGGATGATAACTTGTAAGTATAAAGGCTTGAACTGAACTCGCTTGGTTTGAAAAGTCTCGTAGTAAAATGAAACCAAAACCTGAGTCTAAAGGGTGTAATTTGTCTGCCAGAAGCAATGGGTTTGGATACCAGGAATGTCTGCTCAGACTGACACGTGTGTGGGGCCAGCAGCTTACCTGGATCGTCCTCACTGCTCAGCATCACCCCAGGGAGCACCGGGGAGAGGCAGGGAGCTGGTGCAGCTGTCTTGGTGGAAGAACAAAACAACATTGGAGAGGGACATTGTAAATAAATGTGGTCTGGATGTATCACCTCCAGCCACTTTGTGACAGTCACTGACTTCAGGAGTTGTTGCTTTGGGGCAAGTAGAAGCAAGTGAGCTTCCTTGAAGGGGGAGGTTATGCAGCGTGGTGCACTGTTTCTGATACTCCCTGTGTAATTTCTGGAAAGGAAGCCACAAGAAGAAAATGCTAAGAGAGAAAGTTTCCTCTGAGAAGACAGGAAGAATATCACTGACAAACACAGAAATTCCTGCTTCGGGTAGGTACAGAAAATTTGAGGGCTGGGAGGTGTGTGATCAAAGGTTTTTATCATTCATGCTCAAACACCCTAGAAACCTTACATGAGTTTCCCGAATCATCAGCAAAAGGAATGAAAGGAAATTACAGCCAGGCTCCAACCTTCCTGGTTCAGGCGTCTTGATGGACAAGATGCCCAAGATCTTTGTGGCAGCAAGCCCAGGTCCCCACAGGTTGCTAAGCTCCTCCACTTTTGCAGTGCTTGCCAGGCCATCCACTTTATGTGTAGGGTTTGGTGTCTCAAATTTTCCTTTCTTGTCCCTCTCAGGGTCAGGGAGATAAAGTAGGAGGGGGTTTGGACCATCCCTACAAGTAAGTGCAGCAGACGGAGCAGACTCTGTGGGAACTCCCTCTCATCCATGTAGGTGAGGTCAGAGGAAGAGTGGGCATCACAGCCAACCTGAAATAAGCTAATCTAAAGTAACATATCATGGGTGCTTTCATGGCTTCATATCCATTACTTTTTGCCAAGCTCAGGCGTAAGGATACAGGGGATTTAGAGACTGTTTATTTTTGTCGTAAAAAACAGGAAATAGTACACGGCTATAAATATATTTTGGGGTTCATATGACATCATGAACCTGTGCAAGTGCTTCTCCTCTGATTTATGATGATGGACTGGCAATTCACAGGAGCTTTGGGTTTAATTTTTCTTTTTGCTGTTGCAGTAACAAAGCTAATGACGCAACCTGTGGAGGGGGGATATTATCAATAGTGCATTTTTGACCTCATCACATAAGTTTTAACTTCATGAATTAGAGACCCAACTGACTGTAAAGCCTTCTATAGGCTTATTATAAATCTATCACAGGACTGGCAAAATATTTTGGCCCAGATCCTAAACTCTGACAGGCATGTGTTGATGGACCACATAGCAAGCACTTCCACTAATATTTCTCACTAATTATACCATATATTTAAAAAATGAATGAAGCCAATGTTTATATGCAGCTTTAACTGCATTTTATATACGAAAGCAACACAATCCCTAATAAATTTTCACCTTCAACATTTCTATTCACTATAATTTTTGCCATGATGAATGAAGTTAGAACTGGAGAGGGAGGGGGTTCAGCTTGAAATCTGTTCAGTGAATGACTGAATTTGCTTCCCTTCCTCAACTTGTGTTGAGGAAGGAGGGAACAGATGGACACAGGAAGAAGAGGGAGGCGAGTGCGGAACGAAGGAGATGGGTGAGGAACAGATGGAGTTGGAGGAAAGCGAAAAGGAGAGTCAGCAAGGATGTAGCAAAGTTTTCCACTTGACCTTGAGTTGAAATGAAGATCTGCATACACCATGGGTCGGCTAGATTTTGGGCTGCACCCCTTTTTCTCTCTGTGGCATTTATACCCCGAAGTCTTGTGAGCCATCCCAGCAGTGCAGTCCATTCCAGGAGATCTCCAGAACCAGAACCTAGATTTTCTCAAGGAGTCAACTGCTGCCGGAAGGCATCTGCACTGTGTTCAAGGCCCTTTGGTAATGGCTGCAAATGCAGTACCCAAAATGGTTTGGAATGTGTTAAGCCTCCTGGGCTTCCCAGCCAACCCAGAAATTGGAGCTTATGATTCTGAAGAGGTATCCTACATGGTGTTTGTTGTTAGGATCCAATGGCTAAAATACTCAAAGTGATTTATGATTTTACCTGTCTGAAGACATTTGAGATGGCCTGATTTTCAGAATATGCTGAGCACGTGTGCTTTGAGGTGTATTGAATTATACAGCCCAAATTACTAGCAAGTCCTGGAAAATCTTGATTGTATTATTAATTCTATTAAATTGCCTGCATACAGTCCATTGTTTCTGGCTTTGGTAACTGATGAATGGAAGAGGTGAAAGTTAAATATTGACCATCTGTGTCATTCCCTTTGAAGAAAATGGGAGACATGTGCACTCACCTAACAGCAAAGTTTGGCCCCAACTATGATTTCACAGCTGGGTCCTAACGTCAGGAATGCCAAAGCACTAAATGACTCAATTGGAGTAATCTGATCAATGCTATATTTTCACTCTGGATTTAAATTGCACACCCAGCAGAGTTAGTTTTCTTCTCTCTCAAAATAATTTTTCTCTGCAGATTTGATAGGATGAATATGAAGTTTTGCTCTCATCATACAAATAAGTGAAATGGTAGAAAACTTATGTCAAATAAAATGCACAACATTATGTCCTTTTTACTTTTTGGAGGCTGTTTAAGAAAATGGCTTCATTAATTTTGACTGAATAAAAGGTTCCTTTAAGGGATTTTGGTAAGTGACATGAAAAATGTTAATATGAATGATCAAGACATTGGAGGTTAAAACTGTTTTGAAAATATGTTTCTTTTATAGATCGCAGCTGTTGGAAGAGTTACAGAATAAATATACAGTAGTGCTGACATTCAGTGCTGTTTCATCTTAGCAAAAGGTTTTTTAATAATGAAAATTCTTTTCAAGGAATGCTTTCTGCAGCCAGTCTTAAAAAATAGGTTTTCCCCCCCTCCTAGTTTAATAAAATTAAAATAATTTATGTCTTATTGATATGTCGATATGTTTTTCAATAAACTTTTTCACAGAGATTTTTTTAAAATTCTCTTCACTTTAAAAATTATAATTATATGTCTTCCTCCCACTTTGAAAATGGCACAAGGTGCTCATTTGCAGAGCTCTACTGTTCAAATCTTCACTGAGAATAGAAATGTCATGACTCAGTTAACAATGCTTTATTATTCACATTGATCTTTTTTTATAGTGTTCTTTATCTCAAAAACATTGTAAATCAGATATCTTCCTCCCACTCTTTTGTTCATTTGCAAATTTTTATTATTCTAGTTTAAAAAAGCAATGGAGTGTCAAGAGTCAGTGTATATTGTTTATGTTCTTTTTACTTTAAAATTACTTTTAACTATAAAAAGTAAGAGGTACAGAAGAAAAAAAAGAGCTGGATGTAAGGATGCTTAAAAAAGAATTGAAGGGAGCAGTGCAAATTTTATGTTGCTCACTTACGCTTTAGGGTTGTAATGGACTTTGCAAGAAGGGCAACCAAACCCTTTATGAAAAGGTTTTTATATGCTAATTCAAAAGTTCCTGTTACATCAGATACCATCATCTGCTTTAGACACTGGACATAATTCATGCTCTCAACAAACACCACAGCAAAATTCACAGCTCTTCTGCAGCATATTCACTGGACAGTTTACAGGTGCCTGCCCAGAGATCTGCACTCTCCATTGCTCTGTGTCAGAGACTGACTCCTGGTCCTCAGGAGCTCTTGGTTGATGAGCACCAAGATAAATCATCAGGTTTTGACAGGATCTTCACAGCTTTGGTATCAAGTGTTAACAGTAGAAACACAACTTCAGCGGGTCAATAGGCAGGGCAGTCACTGAAACACATGGATCAAGGAATGGGATATAAAGGTACATCCTCTGGAAGAGCTGTGCCAGAGCCTCCAGAATTGTTTCTAGATTGGGCCTTCCAAATTCTCTTCCAGCCACTGTTTTCTTTCCTATTATTTTTTTCTTTAGGTCTGTAGATGTCCTGCCTCTTCTGATTGTATGAAATGGCATCCATGAAATAAATCCATAATGGCAATTGGGAATAGTTCAGAGAGCAGCACGATCTTGTGGCATTCACACACTGTTTGCTAATAGGTAATTTTTTTCTTTTGCCTCTTTTAAATTTGTTTCCTCCACTCCGGTACACTGTTGCTAGCCCAGCAGCCCTTGAAAGTGATCATCCTCTCTGTGACTCTCCAAGAAGGAATGGCTGTTTCTGAAGTTGAATTTAGGCCCTAGATTGGATTTTTGGTGTGGCAGTTCTGTCACATGAAACAGCTCTAAAAAGTCTTTTTAAAGAAAATCTTCTTTCCATGGTCTTTTAGTGGAGGGCTAAGCAACTATTTGTTTTTATTAATGTCAGTAGGTCACCCTGACCACCATGGGGCCATGCCAGTCCCTGTACCATCCCCAGGCTGCAGGGATTGGGAATGCATAGACCACGCAGAGCCCCAGAGGCCACCCTGCTGGTAGGGCTGCTTGGACACCCCACACCAGGTGCTAAGGTATGTGCACCCAAGTGTTCATGGGCAGCTGCTTGTTGTATTGCTGGGATAACTGAAGATTGTGAAGCTGGAGATTTTGATGCATTATCTTAACTGAATTTAACATTTTTTTTTCAAATTAAAGAAAAAAGAAGATTTGTTATTATTATTACAGTTCTTGCCTCAACAGCATTGCTGCATTAATACAGTCTTCCTTTCTTCCTCTAATTACTCACCCCATCAACAAGGCTAAGACTGTCTCCAATAAGAAGAAGTTCCAGAAACAAAATTCTAACCAGAGTGACATGGCCAGAAGTGGAAAAGGCTTTATTTAATACTCTGGCACAGTAACTAGAGGTAGGTTTTACCTAGGCTTCTGTAATTGTTCACTCTGTTTAGCTTGGGAAATTTATAGGTGATATAAACCAGAAAATACTAAGTTTATTACAAAATAATATTCTCCATGTAAAACGCTGTCATTAAATTTGGAAAGCACTTAAAATTCTCAGCTTTATTTTTGGTATGCACTCTCTATTGAAGAGCAAAAATATCAGCGGGATCTCTAGGCAGAATGTGTGAACTTTGTGATGAAAAGACAGCACAGTGTCTTCCTTTCATGTCCCAAGATCTTTGGCAATTGTGCCCCTTTCTGAATGACACTGAAGTTATGTGCCAAGAATTTATTCCCAAAGCAGGTATTACACACAGTTATGGTCACGAAAATATTCTTGCACAGCATTAATGCCAAAGGAGCTCTGAGGTTGTCAGCATTTTTATTTGGTGGGGAGAAACACCATCAAACCCACTTGTATTCTTAAAATATATCCAATCAGTTTCAACATCATCAAATAGAGCTGCGAATCATATTTCTCATAGATTGTCTTTAAAGCTCTACTCATGGTAAATTGGCATGTGATAATATATGACTACAAAACCCCATGTCTTCTAGTAGGTTATAAAATATTTTCTTTGATTCAATTCCAATGATAAGTGGCAATCTGTGGAAGTCTTAGGCCTTATAGGGACTTTCCTAGCAAACACTTCCATTTTCTTTCTTCCATCTGCATGTCATACAGGAACACAACTGGGAGCTGGACTTGTCCACAACAGCAAACATTATTAATCTTATTACCAACTGAGCACTTCCCTGGATGCCTAATCCTGTATCAGCAGATGTCATTGGAAAGAATTCCAGGGAACTCAGCAAATCAGGCTCTAAAAAAGCCTTCAGTATCACACAATTGCTTAGGTTGGAAAAGACTCTTAAGATCATTGAGCCCAACTGTAAATCTGACACTAAATCTTGTCCCCAAGCACCGTATCTACATGCCTTTTAAATACCTCCAGGGATGGGGACTCAACCACTTCCCTGGGCAGCATGTTCCAGTGTTTGACAGCCATTCTGGTGAAGTAATGTTTCCTAATACCCAGTCTAAACCTCCCCTGGTGCAACTTGAGTCCATTTTCTTTCATCCTGTTACTTGGGAGAAGAGAACAACGTCCACATCACTGCAGCCTCCTTTCAGGGAGCTGTAGAGAACAATGAGGTCTCCCCTCAGCCTCCATTTCTCCAGGCTAAACAGTCCCAGTTCCCTCAGCTGCTCCCTGTAACCCTTGTGCTCCAGACCCTTCACCAGCTTTACTCCCCCTCTTTGGACATGCTCCAGCAGCCCAATGTCTTTCCTGTGATGAGGCAGGCTTCACTGGTTTTCTTTGCTCTTTTCATCAGAAAGAGTCCTAGGCAAAGCAATTAACAATATTTGAAGCAAAAGGTGTATCATGCTACACATCTTTTCACAAAATATTTTTTTCCTGGGGGACATCAAAGATGCAGAACACATTCTGGGGGCACAAAGATGACACTCACTGATCCTTAATTATCTAATAAGTACTTTTAGGACAGTGTAGTCTCGCCAACACTGCCAAAGGCAAACATGGTAGCTGTTCTGCGCACAACATTAGATACACTCTTCTCACTGTGCAGTGTTTAAACTCACAGTCTATCAGTATTCCTGGAGAGTGTAGGAGAGTCCAGGAACACTCAAGATGTCTTTTTCTGTGTATACTAAATTGTTCAAAAGAAACTAGTGTTCTTAGAAAACATGAATCTTACGGCAGAAGAAAGTTTCCTTCACGAATGTACTACAAAGCTTTCCAAACAGCAGCTTTTTCACTTGGGCACATGAAATATTAGGTTCAGCCTGCTCACAAGCACAAACACATAATTTCTTCTCTCTGTGGCACCTTCATTGTGGTCATTTCCACCTGGTTTTGTAATGTTAGCAAGTGCAGTACCAGCACAATGCCTTCATTGTATGAGCTTTTAGAGGAGAGTTGCAGAGTTCCTGCAGCCTTGGTGGAATGCCAGACTCCTACCAATGCTGGTTGTTTGTGCTGCTTTGCAAGGAACCACATTCTCAGTGAATTTTGCTGGAGTCTGATGTGAGCAGTGAACACCAGAGATTTCAGATGTTGCTAGATGTAGGTCAGCATGCTCCCACCAATCTGTGGACCACACACGGGGTCAAAGGGTTGATCTTCAGTGTACTGAGCTCACCAGAGCCCCAGGACTGGTAGACCTTATCAGTCCCCCCAGGGCTGCCCGGGCTCAACCCTTTCCTCAGCATTTCCTCACATCAAAACTTTCACTGAAGCTTTTGCTCAAGACTCAGGTGTACAACCCCTTTCAAGCAGAGAGATCATAGCCTAGGTCCTGAGAGGAAAAAGTGTCAATGAAATAGAAGAGGTGTCCCTGTTTTAACGCTGAGATTAGGCAAAATCTAACCCCCGTTAATCCTTCAGAGCAGGGCCTCTGGTTTGTTCTTTTTTCGGTCTATTCTGTATTCAAAGCAAGTACGTTTTTTCTGTCACTATACTGCTATTGTTAACAACTATAAATGTATTAAAAACACAGGGGCATTTTAGTATGTGTATTGTGCATAAGAAATATTGTTACATGACAAGCTCCAATTGGCAAGTGAAAAGAGGTTTTATTGAAGGAAATAGCAGTAGCAAACAGTGAACTATGCAGAATAATGGTAATTGTTCCTTTAACATTGGCAGCGCACATTCACTTAGTATGACTGCTCCTCTGTCTCTGCCTCATCCAGACCCAGAGGACCTGTTAGACAAGCAGGCAGCCACCTCTCTCTGGGATCAAGCTGTCAATGCAAACTTGCTTTCTTTCTATTTCTCAGAGCTAAGCTATACCCCCAGAGCTCCTGAAGCTTTTCCTGAGTGAAAGCTTTAAAAAAGCCCCATTCTAAATTACATCACACGAGCTGTTCTCTTCAGACTGACAGAACAAAAGCAGAGGGGGAGGGAGGGAATGCAAAAAGTATCATCCAAATGGTTTTTGAGTTGCACAGAATGATTTACTTCCTCATACTTTATCAAAGCAGACTACCGTTGTCTTCACTTTGCCTACCAAAGCCCCAGCATCGTCCTCTACCTAGCAGAGAAAGTTTGCGTTGTGTGTTTGCAACACAAACAGATACAGAGCTGTTGGGTGCAGGCTTTTTCATTGCAATAACAGGGTCTTGGATGCCTCATTAAGAAAGGTCCTAATGAGGGTATGTTGCTTTCTAAACTCTTTTAGATTACATGGTCTATAACACAGCTCATAGTTATTGGAAGGGCCCAGCTTGTGGGTCTTGCAAAACCTGGTGTGCTCACGCTCTAGAAAGCAACACCCCAATTAACGGTGATGGTGAGGGCTGCTGAGGCCCACCACCAAAATCTGAGAGGTCTTTCAGATTGGTTCCAGCTGGGACTCTCCAATCATCACCATCAGAAGTAAAGGTAGTAGATGAACATTATCCACCTGTGCTGTGACTGAGTAGGAAGCAGATAAATTGACGTATTTCCCCCTTCTTAATGGTTTAGGTGGTACCAAATGGTTTGAGGATCTTTGCTAGGGAAGATGTTCTGAGACTTTCTCCTTCTTCAGCAGTTAAATGAGGAGGGCGATATCATGACTGTTCTCCAGGTAAGGTGCAGAATCAGTAGCCTTTGTAAAGTGTGATTTCAGCTTAAGGGTTGCCCAGTCCCAATTGACTGAGATCCTGCAAGTTGGAACAAGTGGGTTTTGTGTGGCTTGTGGTCTGCCCCTTTTGAGGTTCTTATTCGATTTTCATAAGAGAATGGTTGTGAGTTAAAGAGTTTGTTATAGTCTTCCTCAAAAGTTTATAGGTTTAGCCCACTGCATAGTACTCTTATCCTTGTTCTCCTGTTTTGAGTAAACTGTAAAAGGTGTCTTTAAGTCATCCATACAAGGAATAGTCACGTTTTAAAGGTAGGCTGAGATCTGAAACAGGCCATGTAGTAAGGCAAAAAATGTTGCTCGCATCCCTCATGGAATTAGAATATTCAGCTCTTTTTCTTGCATGAAAGGGGTCGTTTTAGTAGGTGCAAAGATGTGGTGCTGCACCCAAGGTACTGTAATGAGAAGAAGCTGAGAAGGTGAGGGACTTACCTGAGTCTCCAAGGGGCTGTAGAATGGGGTTGTCCAGTTCTGGAAAACAAGAATGGGAGAGGAAGGCTTCACTAAGCAGGAAAACCTTCTCAGCTGGTGAGGTGGTTTTGCTATCTCGTATAGGAGCCAATATCTTGTAAACTGTTCAAAAACCGTATTGTTATCAGAGGAAAGAGAAAAGTCAAGCTCTTGGGCTTGGAGACTTAATTTCCTAATTGACTTGATAAGTATGGAAAAAATAGCTCTTAATAGAAGCTGGGGGATACGTCTCCTTTCGGATCTAGTGTTTTCTGCCCTCTTACTTAAATGACTTTTTTTCCCTTCCATGGGACCCAGGCATTTTTCATGTGGTCGACACAACTTGCCTTACCCAGAGAAGCAGAGACTGTCCAAGAACACTGACCTGCTTCATAATGGAGTTTAGCTCACCTATCTTTATTTTTCTGTTTCAGCTTAGCAATTCTTCCCATGCTTTTAGGTGTATTGGGACTTTGCAGTGCTGCATGCTTTGGGGCTGTACGTACAGAATTACTTGGTCTCATCTGGACCAAGGTCCAGAGAGTTTACTTGGAAATACGTAGATAACAGGTCTCCCTGTTCTTCAAGTATGTGTAAGGCAAGCTTTATGCTTTCTTGGAGTTTTGTTAAAAAGGGGATAGAAACATGTCTTTTTTTTTGGTGTGTATAAGATATGATTCTTCCGGGAAGTGTGATTTGCTTATGTCTTTCCATAACAAATGGCAGTGGTGAAGGTTCCATCTCTGCCAATCTCTTTCAAAGTGCTTTCAAGTAGTGTACTTAAAGAAGGATTATTTCATCTGCCACAGCACATGAGGCTGCTCCGAGATAGTCTACCTTGCACGGAACAAGAGCACTAAAGATTAGCTTAAGGCAGGAAATTCAAGGTCCACCAAACTGTAGGATCACAAGAGCAGACAGCTATATTTTGCAAATATGCTGCACCTAAAGAAAAAAGAAATTGCTTGACTTTTCCTTTAACGATCCTACAAGCAAGACTGGGAGACTCTAGCGACATTGACTGCCCATTGGATGTGGTGGCTGCTTAAATCCTAGCTGTCACTCAGTGAGTGCTTGCACTAGCCATTTAATTCTTGTATGCTTCTAAAAATCCCCTACAAAGCGGGGCTGCATATAGATCCTAATCCTATACGATTATTTGGGTGCTGAAGTTATGTGCCTAAGTTAACGTATGCTCTGTAAATGCAGTTGTCAATGACTTGTGGTTGCTTTGCTCAGCTTCAGAAAGAACCTTATTTTTTTTTTATGCAGCAAAGTTCTACAGCTATCACAGCTTATGGTCACTAGTCAGCTACAGCAGGAGGGTCAGACCTGGGAAACTCTAGTTTCTTTTCAGCCTGTAGGCTTCCTCCCCCTTCAAGTCTGTTTTCTACTCCTGCCAGTACCCTGCCTTCTGTTTAAAGACATTAGTAATACCAAATAAAGCTAAAGATGCTTGCTGTAACAACTATGTTGTTTCCTTTTTAATCAAAGCACACGCTTATGCCATGTTTGGCATGAAAAATCTGAGTATGTGTCTGGTTTAGGGCACAGTAAGCTGATCATTTGATAGAAGATGAGCGCATTGCATATAGTTTTGCTTTTAGTTGTACAATTAACTGGGAGGTGGGTGCAAGCATTGGTAGTCTAAATTTTGCTTGGTTGGAGGTGGGGGAAATAAAGGGCTATTGTCATATGTGCAGAAGTTGCCTTGAAGTTAAATGGCCATCAAAACCTTTCTTGGGGTAGCAATGAATTCTAAAAAATCTTCAGAAAATATATCAATTTTCAAAGAGTAAAGAAAGATGCAGCAATCACTGACACAGGTTTGCAGTCTGTTTCTGATTATCCTTTTGGCTGAAGAGTTAGGATTTCTAATTGTAAGGTTAAGGAATCCTTTTTATCTATCCCTTTCCTCCTAATCCTATGCTAGACAGTATTGTTTTCTGTTCCTTTTGTCTTCTGGGGAAGGAGACAATCTCTGGCTCATGTGAACATCTTGTTAAAGTCTGCTGAGGATTAGGGGGTGTGACAGTTTTCTTACTGAGCCTTTTTATTGGGGATTTTTATGCCTGTTTTTCTGGGAGGTCTTTGGAATGTCTTTTATGTAGCAATCATTTCACTCTTTGTTGTCTCAAATGTTGAGGCTGTATTCTTCTCATCTGTTCCTGTTTATATTCTATACTAGCTGGTCATAACAGTTTAGCTAGAAACTATCATCACGCCGTGTGCTTCTAAATTGCAGGGGTTTTGCTAACTGCTCTAGGACAATTGCAAATTTGAGCTTTAGGGCATGTGAGGCTTTTTAACATGGTTGTTTGGTATGAAATACTGTTTAAGAGGCTGCAGATGAAAAATAATAATCTAGGACTTAAACATTTCAAGTGTCCACAGCTAGATGTAGGCATTTAAAAATCCTTCTGCTTTAATAAGATGTGCCCACTTTAGGGTATAGCTGTAGCTGGTGTGATGTGTGCTTGGTCTGACCTAAACTCCTGCAATAATCAATGGAGGAGATAAGTCTCTCCGGCAAGTCATCCCATCTTGATGGAAGAATTTAAGCTAGGAAGAAATCACTCTATGGACGACACCTTCTGTCCCTGCTCTCACCCTGCAGCTGGCTGCAGAGAAAATATATCACCCAGAGCAGAAACTAGACTTCTAGGTGACTAATGTTAACTGATACAAAGACTAATCCTGGCCAAAGAAATCAAAGATCTTCACTTGTCACCAGAAATCTTAAAAACTTTGGTAATTTCAAATTTCAGTTTCAGAAGGTGAAGGGGTTGGTCAGTGAGATTTTTGTTTCCTAAATTTTTTATTAAAACAATGCTTCTGTGTCTTGAGTGGCTATCTTAAGGCACGTGGACTTCTTATTGGTTTTTTTTTAATGAGATGGTAAGCTCGTTATTGCTGATTTCTTACAATACTTGTTTCTGAAACTTTATAGCCTCAGGTACTTGCTTGGGAGATTCTAAATTCAACACTCAGCAAGGAGCCAGGGTTATATAGTCTTGCTGATAAGTATTAAAGGCAGGTTTGAGATGTTTGTATTGAAAAGCTAGTTGCATTGCCTTCCCCTTTGAGAAGACTGAGTTAAATTCTGTGTGAAGTCATTAATACAATTGAGCGAAAACTTGTACAAGATGCTGTTTAAATTTTTTAATCTAGATATACTCTTATTTATTTCACTAAACTGTGTATCATATCTTTACAGAGGAAGAAGTTACCTGCTTAGATGTTTCTTTTGTTCTAGTAAATACTTTTCTGAAATTGGTGTTTGCTCTACCTATCAAAATTCCCCATACAAGAGAGCATTTCTACCTGCCTTTACTTTCAGGCTCTCTAATCTAATTTTTAGTGTCTAAAGCCATATATAATACCGTTCCATTTCACACTTAACCACAAAACCCACTCTTCCAGATATGACCTCAGTTTATTTTATATCACATGTCTTTTTCTTAAAGTATTTTATACATAGCATAATATGCAATGATACGGCACTGATGTTTATCAAAATTGTTTCACACTGTATGTATTTCTAATCCCGCTTTTTGGATCAAGTACAATACAACTGCAGATTAATACCCTCTTTTTAAAATAATGTGTTTATTTTCTTACCACATTCGCTCTATCCACTAACTTGTTATATGGCTCATAGTTAAGGGAATCTTGTGGGACTGTCAAAGGTCATTATTTTCTATTGAAATAACAATTAAGATAACATACAGACTAATATAGTAATCAAATAAACCTGACAAATAAGAAACTTTTTTAAAGCTGCAGCAACATGCTAACAAATCTATTTGATCAATATATGGGATGTGAGAAAGAGGAGACAAGATTGACTGATGAATAAAATGGAACTGACACAAATAGGCTGACAGCCAGTCGCAAGTCTCTTTAGGGCAAATGCAATTAACTTAGAATAATAGACTCAAATTTGATGGTTAGAAATGCATTTTTATTAACAATCACAGCCTGAATCATTATGCACTCTTATGAATAAAATTGTAGTTATACTGAAAATCTGTGTATACATGCATGCATGTACATACAAAAAGCCCTGCTTTCTTTTTTTGTGACAGAATAGCTGTATGAGATTTAAAATATAAAGCATACATGAGTATAAAACTAAATATTAAAACCAATGATATAAAAATCAAATATATGTTATGCTAGTATTAATGATAAAGGCAATAAGCATTGGTCCCAGGACTGCTTGTTCTTTTGGGATGTGAAATTGCAATCAGGGATTTACAGATTTCATTTTGAGGCAGAGAAGTCATTACTAGAAACATAAGCTCATTCTCTTTACTTTAATAGCTATTTTAAATCATTCATTTAGAAAATACATTAACTATTTATTGTATAGGCAGTACATTTCTATCGGCATTCCATTTTCATGCCTTTTTATAATCCTTTTTAACAAATTATTTTATTAAAAGAAGATTAGAATTAGCAAAAGGATCCTACCAATTTTTGAAAATGCTACTCTTGAAGAAGGATATTTCCCATTATTAACAGGTATATGGTATTAAAACTTTAAAGGGAGGGAAGATATTCAATTGCTAATGTGTCCTTTTTCTTTTGACCTTCATTGCAGAGTCTGATTGCTATTTGTAAATTGCTTCCAAAATTATTAATCTCATTTAATTTCTATATAAAGACATAATCTTCTCTTTTTACAAAAAAAAAAATCCTTAGGATTTAGATATGAAAAGAGCTGCCTGTAGGATATGTTATGGTGCCGATGTCTCTTATTTGTGGGAAAAGATAAAATACACCACTTAATGCAGAGAAGCTGTATGTAGTATTAGAAAAGCATAACATGACTATATAACCATGACACTTGTGATGCTTAAATATACTGAGGAAAACTGCACTAGAAATCATTTGCATCCAGTGTTCTCCAGCTCAGAGTCCTTGAGGGACTAGACAACACCAAAGCACGATGTTCTTCAGTTGCCCATAGCATGAAAAAGCTGATATAAAAAAATCATTGTGGTTCTCAGAGAGCTTCTGACATTGCTGAGCTAAATCCAAGAAGCAACCACGCGTTTTTCTCCCCTTCAAAGGTAGTTTTCATGCTTCTCTTTTCTCAGAAGTGAGAAGTTTGCAGGTGTCCTGCCTAGTGCCTGGTAGGGGAGAAGTCCATGGAAATCTTTGAGAACTGGGAGAGCATGTGGCCGGGGAATGGATTTTTCTGGTGTCTAGGGAATTTGTAGGATGCCATTTTGGTTTACTGCCTCTAATTAGCCTTAAATTCATTGCCATGAGGGAAAAACTTCTTGGCAACTCCAACAGTTGCTGCAGAATTTCCAGCCTTTTTTTCTCCTCCCATAATCTATTCTAGATACTCACAGCAACCCACCACAACCTTTCCTGAGATGGCTTCTTGAATAGCTGGTATTGCCTATTCTTAGAGATAAGATGGAGGGATCATATGTTGTTCTAGCACCATCACACCTGGTGTGTGCCTAAGAAGGGAATAATGCTACTGAGTCTGGCATAGTTGTTTTACTGTGACACAAATCGTTGCAAAATGCTTAGAGACTTGGACTGCTAAAGATTTCTTTGGGACTGCATTCGATGTAGAGGGACTTTAAGCAGTTATATTAACATGGTCTACTCTTTCTCCTTGCCATCTCGGTTGGATGCATCACTGGAGGTGGATGGAAAAAAAAGATATTTCTTGAGTGGGATGCCAGAAAAAGAATGTGCTTTTATAACTGTGCTTACTTAATATTTCACATGAGAAACAGGTCTTAAAATAACTTATATGAAAGTTTCAGTAGATAAGCAGACTAAGGAAGAAAGATCAGATGATCTGCTGCTTTAAATGGGGGCAACTTCTTTGTAGTCAATGTACTGCTAGTATAGAGGAGTGGGTTGTAGGCCTAGCTCTTCCATCTTGTTGGTTTTTGGCTACTGAAATACTGGTGAACTCCATACAATATCTCCTGGGCTATGGGTGATGTGAGGGAAATGGGGCTGAGATTCTGCATGATGTAGATTTAATCTCCACTGATGTAATCATCCAACCAGAACAAGAATAACTCACTCCATCCATAAATATCTTGGGGCCTGCTTCTGATTATGTTTGCATTCATTAACCAACCTCACCTCATTTGCTTGAATGGGCTTGCTCCTGAGTTAGAATGATACATGTAAGAGGAAATCCAGGCCCTTAAAAATCAAATCATAATTAGTTTCCCTTAATAGCTACTCTATTAAATAGCCAGCTCTTTCAAAAATTATATTGGAAAGCAAAAGATGCTCTTAAGTACATTGGTTTTTTCTTAACCCAGCATCAATAGAATTTTTGGTGATGTGTTGTACTTACAATATATTTCGATTGACATTCATGCTATGTATTTTCATAGTCCCTTTTTAAAAGTTATTTCCTTAAAAGATTAGAACTAACAAAACGTACCGAGTAGATTTTGAAAATATTTAACCTGAAAAGGACACTTCTCCCCAGCACCTGTGTTTTTTGTTCTACTCTATCTAAAACTTATGCATGTTCAGAATTCTGATATCACCATTTCACTCTCCTAAAATATTAAGATTCCATTTCCCATAGATTTACACTTTTCTCAGTTTTTATATTCTACAAATATGGCTTGGCCAAGATGTTTTTGATGAAGCAAAAATACTTGCACTTTACTTTCTGTTCACCTTATCCCTGAGCAGGTGCCAGGCAATCTGCAGTAGCTGTTCCGCTACCTGGGAAGCGTTCATATATAGAAGCACCAGGCCAGCCTCTGTTGTCAGGGCATGGAAAGCCAAAAATAGAGGATGTGAGAACATATTTCTTCCCATAAAGATTTCTGCAGCTACATGAAGTCTTCAAATAAGCAGATTTTAGTGTTAGAAAAGAATAGTGTTGGAAAGAAGAATCTAGAGTATGTATTTATAATATAAAAATTATCTCTGTAATATATATGATTGATTAGATAACAATAGACACACATATTTGAATATTCCTCTTTCCCTAGTGATGAAGAGTTATGCCAACAACTGGTTGTCTATGTCAGGTGTATGCTGTTTCCTATTAGCATGTCTGGAAAGCCACAAAAAAAAGTAAATTGCTTGCAAAGCTATATTTGTGACTTATTTAATTGCACAGCACTCATTTGTTGTGTGATTCAAGACTATCCTGAAGGCCAAGTTGCACCTAGACATCATGCTGTGTTAGTGCCACTGGCATGGGGGAAGACAGTATATTTTTAAAGTCAGGGAACTGTGCCAGAAAAAATTACAGATGATGCATCTGGAAAGGACCTCCTAGTTCAGCTAGCCCCAGCCTGCATGACATGAAAATCTCTGTAGGCTAATCCCTTAGGTGTTTTCTCTCTCATTTCTTCTTAGACACAATCAGTGACAGTGGCTCAAATGCTTCCTGAGGCAGAGCATTGCCTAATAGTCCTTGCTTGGAAGATATTTCCCTACTATCCAAGTTACACTTTTTTTCTTATGTAAGCACAAAGGCAGGTGTCCCACTGTGGAAGTGGAAAGAAACATAATTGTGTGAGTAACTCCAAGTGGGGTAAAGCAGTTAACACTGTAGGTTATTCAAAACTTGTTTTTTCTGTTACATAATTTGCTTCCTCTCTGGTTATGGTGGTGTTGCTTATTCATGCTTTTATTCACAGCAAAGGGTCACATTTTTTCTCGCATGTGAGTTTTATTTAAAACCAAATTGCTCTTAAAATACAAAGGCAATTGACATTTCAGCTAGGAGCTAAGTTTGCTGAGGTTTGGTAGATATTTAATTCATAACAGGCAGTGTCAATGATAATAGGACAAGGGATTGATTCTCCTTTAGCTTTTATGACAGTGCTAATAAAGTTCTCTGACTCCCAAATATCATCTAGCAGGGCCTATACTGCAGTGAAAAACTGCATTTTAGACTCAGCTGGTGGTTATTGTCTGGTAAACTTTCAGCATCTTGTAGTGTAGGCAATGTGTGCTCACAGTCCAGAAGGCCAAACGTATCCTGGGCTGCATCAAAAGGAGTGTGGCCAGCAAGCTGTGGGAGGTGATTCTCCCCTTCTACTCTGCTCTTGTGAGAAATCTACCTGGAGTCCTGTGTCTGGTTCTGGAATCTCCAGTGTATGAGGGACATAGAACTGTTGGAACATGTTCAGAGGAGGGCTGTGAAGATGATCAGAGGGCTGGAGCAGCTCTGCTATGAGGACAGGCTGAGAGAATTGGGGTTGTTCAGCCTGGAGAGGAGAAGGCTCTGGGAAGAACTTACAGAAGCCTTCCAGTGCCTGAAGGGGGGTAACAGAAAAGCTGGGGGGGACATTTTACAGGGGTACATGTGACAGAATGCAGGGGAACGGCTTTAAACTGGAAAGGGGAAGATTTGGATATGTCATTAGGAAGAAATTCTTCATGATGAGGGTGGTAAGGCATTGGAACAAGTTTTCCATGGAAGTTGTGAATGCCCTGTCCCTGGAAGTGTTCTAGGCCAGACTGGATGGAGGTTTGAGCAACTTGATCCAGTGGAAGGTGTCCTTGCCCATGACAGAAGGGCTGGAACAGGGTGGTCTTTAAGGTGCCTTCCAACCAACCCAAACCAGTCTGATTCTGTGACTGGTGATTTCTGCCATGGACACATCTGTCAAATGAGATGTTCAGTGCAGATACAGTTGAAACATTCCTGTCCCTGAGAACTTGAGGTCTGGATAAGTAGCTGAATCGTGACAATTTTACAGATAAACTGTGGTGTGGACACAAACTTTCTTCTTTCTGAAGATCAGAAGGGCAGCCTAGGAGTAGCCAGGTACAAAACTTAGTTCATTTGTGTTAAATGGGTAGTAAAAAGTGTATTTTTCTCCAGCTTTAAACCATCTTAATTATAACCTTTATCATCTGTATTCCTAAAAATCCTTGCTTCATTTTCTTCTATAACCGGGGAGAGGACTACATTGATTCACTTCTTATGTGGCTTTCCAGCTGTCTAGTGTCGTCTTTATATTCCTTTAAGTTCATGTTGTTGAATTGCTCATAGAATGACACTTATGTAATTCCAATGTAACTTCTAATCTTCTCCCAAGAGAAGGTGAATTTGACGGTTGCCATTATGTTTCTCTTTAAACAATCTCTCCCAAAATATTAAGGAAGAAAACCCAAAAAATTCCACTAAAATGTCAAAAAACACATAAAATGTTGCTTTCTTGTGAAACTAAACAGAACAACTGTAACTACCTTGAAATTCAGAGGGGTCTATAGAGTTCGGTGATGTCTGGGAACAAGCTAGTCCTGTCTGATTGGGGCTCACAGAACCATCCTTGTAATTCCTTCAGAGTGATTTATTCTTCGTTGCACTAGTGAAAGCAGTCAGACTCCTCTGCATATCACCAGAGGGCCCTCTTTTTAGAGCTAGGTGCTGCTCCCTGAAAGCCAAAGGGAGTTTTGCCATCGACTTTGAAAGTAGGAACAAGCCCTTTATTTGCAACTTAAAGCAAGTAGGTTAGAATTATGAAGAATGATTATTTAAAATAGCAATGATGTAATATCAGTGTCAATTCCATTATTTTAACAGATGTAAATTTGCTCTGCTCTTGAACTCTGGTGAATTTTAATGGTAATATTAAAGAGATACTATTAAGACTACTTAAAAGAACTATTTGTAAAAAGTGTCTCCAGTTGGGGGGGGGGTGGAGTATAAATTGCTTTTTTATTCACTCTGCAAAATTACTTATTTGAATGGTTTTGTATATAACAAATTATTACGTATTAGCAGAAAAATTACACAATAATTCCAATAGTCATTGGTTATGGGAGAGGATGCATTATTTAGACAAAGTAAATAGGCTTATCCAGTCATAATTTAGGTAGCCTTCACCACTGGGCAAATAAGAATTTTATGGTTTACATTAAGGACTATGTAGATGAAGAAAGTAGTTGAAAATTGGCCATCTAAATAGCTTTAGGGTAAGCTTACATACATTCCAAGGCAAGTTTCATGTCAAGAACTCCAGTGTTGTTGTCATCAGCCAGGTACTACTGTTACTTTCTTGACACTGAAAGGGAATTGACAGTTTAAGGGTACTCACAGGATTCAGATCTAATTTTACACACAACCTGAATTCCAATGGATCATTGATAGAAGAAGGCAGCCAGCATGGTCAATTCCAGAAAGAGACCTCTTAAAAGTCAAGTGCAAGGCTGTTAGTGTCCACTGTTTCAAAATTGTTCTATTTTCTGGAGGAAAAGTTTAGTTGTCTTAAAACCAATTCCAGAGCGGTAGTCCAGAGATCATAAAAGGAAGTGGAAGTTTTTCAACAGACTGGCATTGTGCAAACTTATATTACCATAGGCCTAAAAAGAAGGTACTGCCACTTGGGTTTTTTTGGAAAAGAACTGAAGGAGAAATAAAACAGATACTAGAAAATGAGACTGAGAAACAGAAATCTGGATTCTAATAATTTAGTAGTGGCATTTTTCTTAAAAGCTCAACTTTAATGTCATTAAAATCAATGGCAGTCTTTACCTCATCTACTGCTGCTCATTCTGGAGCTACAATTATTTATCTATATTTCTTGAAAACATGCAGAGCTCATCTTCATTAAGAAGTGCTGGGCACTGGCAAACACAGTCAAGGGTCTTGGCTACCCAGAAAGCTGGATATTTAGAATACCTAACTATCTTAGCTATACCTAATTTAGCACTAGCTATACAAGCTTATTGTGTTACTGCATCTACCTGTAGCATGCCTCAATCCCTCAAGATAAGTGGTGGTGTAGGGAAAGATGAAACAAGCCTGAACAGTTGGGAGCTGAACTGTTTTGAAGTTTTAAAAGGCTCTGGGCTGAGCATTCATTTGTTCGGCCATGGAGTATATTCCTGCCCAAATGTTCAATTTTAGGAAAGAATTAATTTCACATTTCTAAGTAACTGCTTTGCCCCCAGTCGTATTAATCACTTTCATGGAGCAAATAGCCTGTTTTAGTGGTTAATGGCTGGAAAGGATTTGAGACTCAATGAAAAGTGAGTATTTATCATATTTTTTCACTTGATTAGGAAAAATAGTGCCCAAGCAGAGCTGGACATTGCAAATAATTTGACCTAGCAGTTGTTTCTTCTAAGTATTTGAGTACAAGCTGAGAATACATTCTTAGAAGTATTCAGTTTTGATCCAAGAAGAAATGTCTCTTTCCATTAGTTTTTATTTCTTCCTCTTGCTGCAGACAAACCAGAATATTACAAAGGGCAAATCCATGAAAATTTCACCAGCTTTCCCTCGGGGGTAAAAGCTGGATTTTTCATCTTAAAATGACAGTTTTTCAGTTGTGCTAAAGAATGCCTTTCATTTCTGTAAAAGTCATCACATTCAAAGATCTAGACTGACCTATTGTGGCAGCAAGGAAGGTGAGGGTGCTTGTGTAAACCCCCATACAGATACATTTAGACATCACTGTATATAAATACAATCTCTGTGGGCAGAGAGAGCATTTTCTGTCAATGGAAGCACACCACGGTTAACTTTTTTTCTGTTATCTCTGGATATAGAAATTTCTGTATTGTGCAACAAACCACAGTGATCAGCTGCTTGAAGTGTGACTCCTTGGCCACCAGGTCACCATAGTTTTAACACAACCGGCACAGAGCAGAGTGCCCAGTGCAGCCTGTTTGTAGCACAATTGCATAAAGCAGCTATAGCTCAGTATAAAGTTTTAAAGCAGAGCCAAATGCAGTCTAACAGGCAATCCTGGAAGAGATCTCCAGCCAGAATTCAAATCTTGTTCTGCCAGTCTGCTTGTAACTTACTGGTACAGTTTACACAGTGCTCTTGAGACTAATAATATATAATCCCATATTCCACAGTCCATTACCACACAATGTTTGAAACATTTCCCACTAACAAAACATAGTACATGAAGGTAAAAATATCAGTGCATCTCATTAGAGGGGGGGAAAAATGGAAAATATTTATTACATTAAGCCCAAGTTTCGGGCCTTTGTGCAAAGTTTGAGTGGGGGAATATATATTTCTCCAGGTGGCCTCTCAAGTGAAGGGAAGGATACAATTTCTTGGCTACACTAGCAATTACAAACAAGGCAATACTTCATGCAAGATGTGGCCTGTGATCTAGGCCAAGATATTCTTCATCTTCCTCTTTTCTCAGAAGCAGATTCAGCAATAGGCCTAAGCACAGGCTTAACTTCAAGCACATGAGTAATTCTAATGACTTGGCTCTTGAAGTCTCGGTCGAAAGGATCGTATTTGATTGCTTTTTTCAGCATTGCATTGTTTTTTCAGGTTGCACAGCAACCCATAGAGTTGAGTGTTCTGATTTTTTTCAGCAGTAATAAAGAACTTGCGTGTGACAAAGTGCTGAAGGTAGGGTTGAAGTATGGAGGGACTGAACTCTTGGGAAAAATAAGGCAGGAAAACTGTATGTGATGAATACATGCATTACAAACCCATGACATGAAAAGCAAACAGGCCAAACTGCTTGAACCTTTGTGTGATAAAAGCTTTTCTTACTATTTTATGGCAAAACTTGAGACTGAAATCAGTACTGCAAAATACTGTTGGTAGAAACGGAAAACTGGCATTATTAATTTCAATGAGCAGCTTATGTCCTCCAAGTCTCAATTTTTGAACCTTTTTTGCTAAACCAGCTTATGCCTGGGCAAAGAAGAGCAGATGTTCAGGTTGTCTTCTGGGTCAGGAAGGGAGCCTGGTAGTTGCTAGGTGCTCTGCCAGAAAAAGGAGATTCAAATAGACCAAAGCTCTTTTATTCTTGAGTAGATAAACAGCTTTTACCTACTCTTTCACTCCTTGGGTTGAAATAATTGAACCCCTAATTCAGTGGGAGTATTTTTAGGGAAGATGCTCTATTTGGTATAGGTTTAGAGAACAGTATATATCGTTTCTTGGATAAATGCAAGCAGATACAGGATCCTAACAGGTTTCCTACCATGCTTTAGGGTACCTTAGGCAAAACCTGGTGTATTGTTTTTTACCTGGGATATTTCTACCTTGCTGTTAATGTAGTGTTTCTGGAAATTTCTTTACTCTATGAAAAAAAAAAAACAACAAAAAAGCCAAAGAAATTAGAAGCTTGGAACAGGAAGTGCGTTGGTTTTCTGCTCACATAAATTGCCTGCAAAACACACGTGGCCCTTAAAGGGCTGTGCTGAGAATAATTCCCCTGGCAGTGCAGCACCACATGTTTCTGTTAGCCCATGCACTCCATGCAGCTGCACAACGTATCACGTAACGCCATCAACTGCAAGCTACCTTGCCATCCCGAGGGGGGGAGGGGTGCTCAAAACTGTAAATAGTAATAGGCAAGAAAACTCCAAGACACAGCACTTGCTGTGGGAGCATGAATGCCCAAGCCAACTGCCAAAGGTCTGCACTCAATGCACAAGACTTGACAGGTGGCTCTGCCTGGCCCAAGGCACTCCATTTGTCCCAGGCTCTTGCCACGGTTGCACAGTGTGGTCTTGAGTCTGGAGCCTGGATGTCTGCCAGCAGGGCTACAGAGTCGCTATGGCTTGCCTGGGGGCTTAGGACCCACAGACCTAAGGCCAGACTCCTTCTATGTGCTGAGAATAATTGGGGTTCCTAAATACTCTTAATGATAGTGCACTGCAAAATCTTTTCATGGGCACACAGCCTGTGTGCAGCTAAGATTTTACTGTTAGTTCAGTCCTAATTCTTTAACTGAGAAAAGCCTTGATTACACACACAATCCATGTCTAACCTTCCCAATACCTACTCTCTTTATGTGGTGTTATGTTCACCCTACCCAGGATGGACTCAGCCCAGCATCAGATGATGTCCCATCCCACATGATGTCCTGACGATCCTGTTGTGTTTCCAACTTGTGTCTTACCCTGTCTCCACATAGCTTAGGTAATGCTTGCCCACAGGGATGTGAAACAGATGAGGGCACTTTGATAGAGCAAGCAGGGCTACCTAATTGGGTGTGTGTGACCTTGAGTAATGAATCTGTAAGGTCTGTCGTGTTATGCAACAGAAGAACATGAAGAAGCAATGTTGAACACTGATGTGACAGTACAAGTGCAGTAATAAGTGTTTTTTCTCCTTGCCTCCACTCTTTTCCAAACTCAAGTTCTTCAGGAAGTTACACCACACTGTTCCCAGTAATAGTTGCCTTAGGCAGCCAGTGGTGAGACCAAATCTTCATCTTGAGCTCTTGCTGCTGACTGCACACTCGGCAGTGCCATTCAAGAGGTTCAAAGACTGGAAATGGCAAATGGTAGTAACTTGGGTTGTGCAGCTTTGAAGAGGACTTGCCTAGCATTTGCAGGCAGCAGCAAGGAATGCTGCAAAGAGGAAGCCCTATATATCCAACCTCTGCCCTGCATCCAATAGAGAGCACGGTTCACTCTCTGGACACTCCTTTTCACATGCATGTAGGCAGGAGGTGGGTGGAGTGCAGATGAAGTCTGCCAGAGCCTTGCTCTTCTTCCCTGAGCTTCTTAGAACAGTAACTGTCCAGTTATGAGACAGGAGACAAATTAATTTTCATCTTTCTAGCTCTATAGGAACACACATTCTCTTGTGAAGCAAGATGATGTAGAGTGGTGCTGTGTTTGTTCGGGGCTTCTGGCAGGCAGGATGAGAGCCAAGGGAAGGTGAGGTGAGATGCTGGTTTAAAAGGCACTACCTAGAAACATGCATCATTTGTTTTCCCAAAGCTGATGAGAAAATACCATTATAGCTCAATCATTTATTGATCAGTTTTCTGAAAAGCTTTTGTTTCATGAAAAAGTCTGTTCAGAGATTTAAAAACCTTGGGAAATGATGGGTTTTTTACTACAAAACTGTTTTATTTTGTGTGAAATTTAACTCAAATTATGTTAATGATTTATGTAAAATGAAATATTGGGTTTTCCTTTTTCTTTCTCTTTTACCCCTGGTCTCAAACAGGCATATTAATGATTATTTGTCAAAGTCACACTGTTTGCTTACAAGGTATGAAGGCTTTTTAGACACTATAATGACAGCTTCTGATTCACTTGATAATATTTAGAATAAGCCATAAAAGCCAATCTCTGAACGAACAGACCGCTTTTGTTGGCTTTTAGTGCTATTACTGCTATCATAAGTGGTAAATTGGCCTAATGCAAGTAATACTGCTGTGTCATACTGTAAAAACTGCTGCTTAGTTTTTATATTTTATTTATTTTTCATAAAAAATTTTCAAGGCATGGAGACTGTACTATCCTTCTACAACTGTTAGTGATTCCCTCCAAGCAAGAGCTGGGGAAGCATCCTCTGTTACTCAGACTTTCTTTGCTTAGTGATTACTATCTCTGACTGAACAGGGCTGATCATAAAGTTAGAGAGTAAGAATAAGAATCATGTGAGATCTACCTTAAGATTACAGGCTATTTACTTATCTAAATCATAAAAAACCTATACTAAATTAAAAAAAATAAATTTGCTTAGCTAGAAGCTGAATTGGATATATTGAAAAGGATATATTTCAAATGCTTTATATGATATTTTTGTGATATGCCTTGTTTTATAACAGTAATAGTATTTTTTAAAATAGAAAATATATTCAGTATCTGAAGCAGTATATTTGGTCATAAAGTCATCTAACCAGAATGACTGCAAAGTGCTATAATTGCTTTTTCATATGATTCTTTTGACTTTCTTCTCCTGTCTCTCGCCATCTCCTTGTAAAAATGGATTTCAGAGATTTAAAATTCCAGTAACATAGAGTTTCTCTTTTACTTTTCATCGGGGGGAAAAAAACCATAGAATTTTATTTGGTTTTGTAATATTTATCTACAAAGGAAATTTAGGAAGTAGAAATGTGAAAGTGAAGAGGTTTAAATTGACTTTTGAGTTTTCATTCACTCACCTTCCATTTTGCCCATATACTATCTCAGTGTACTTTTTTCAGTCAGGAATATTGACTGCTTTATCAGACATCATGTAAGTTTAGAACCAATAATCAACATAAGTGATATGTCTATATGGCAATACTAAAAGCCATTAAAATTTCAGCTTTGAGATAAATTCAGAATTGTTATTCAGTAACAGTGTGGAATTAGGCTTCTGTTAAGCAAAAAGAGAGAAGTTGTGGTTTAGTATTGACTACTTTGGTGTACAATGAGCTCACAAAGTGGAAATCTAGAAGAACAACATCTGATAGAAGCATGTTACGTGAAACAGCCCTACAAAATTGTGATTTCCTGAGGATGTGCTCTGTTTTTTCTAAGATGCCTCTCAACTTATTTCTAAGGTCTATTTAGTAAGAGTGAGTATCATGCAGAGAGCCAGCATGAAGCGTGGGTTAAGATGGTTAACTTTGAAAACCCTTTTTTGAAAGCCTTGGAAACCTTTTTTGACTGTCAATACACATGAAACCCTAGGAAGGCCAGAGATAGGAAATACCAGTCTGAATTTACCTTTAGTAATACATAATAAGAACATGTGTTTGGGGCTGCTTTATCTGAGAACAAAGAGTGAGGTAACAGAAGAGAAATGATTCTTGTTTGGGGGGAAAAGTGAAGTGTGTTTTTAAATTTAGCTAAAACTTGAATATTAAAACCAAATAAAACTTCAGTGTGGTATATTATATGGCCATTAAAAAGTTAGTATACTGCCAGTGAAGTCTATCTCGGTAATAAGCATTAATTTAACTGAATGCATACTTGAAATAATTATTTACTTCCACTGTGCTGTGGGAATAGGAAGAATCATATTTCAACTCTAACTTTGGCATTTAAGTATTTGTGGATATGTGATAGAATTTTGGCACGTTAGTTGCCATGGGCATGTAACAAAACAGGCAATTTGATGTTAACTCCTTCTTAAGACAACTATTTTTAAGAAGATCACACAGCAGAAAACCTTAAACCTGTTGTCTGATGTCTTTGCTTTAGTATGAAGATATTGATTTGACCTGTATTTTACTCTAAAGAATGCAAATCACCTTATTTACCCAGAATCTGCATCTCAGCTTTTGAATTAGAGATACAGTGGTCTGAGTAGTGTTCCTATCTGCATCTTTGCTGCAATAATATTTTCTTTCTTTCAAAACTGCATGCAGGCATATTTCAGCAAGAACAACATAATTTGTCAGTAATCAGCTTTCAGATGTCTCAAGACTATCATGGCAATGTTTGGGATTTTCTGTAGAGCACAACAGTGAGCAGTGCATCTACTTCTCTCTCTCTGGAGCTTACTGGTGTATTCAGACAGAAGTTTTTCTTCCTGCATGTATTTCTGTACTGTGTATATTCATTTATGTGAGAGAGAAGAAAACATTATCATGTTTAACTGCTGCAATCATAAGCACATTAAGTAGACAGATAATAAACAATCCATCTGAATTTATGATTAAGTTAATTGTGTCTGTTTTTCTAACATGGTTATTCAGTTTAAAGACTGAAATTAGAATGAGACTATATAATCAGGAAACTCTAAGACTGTGCGACTCCTCTAAAATAAAAATTAATTTGGTTTAGAAGGATAGCAAAACTCTCCATAACACTTAAAGATCACTTAGGTGGTAAAGAGACCTTGTGCAATTCTCTTCAAAGAGATGAATCTCAGTTGTAGTAAGAGTTGTTAAGAAACTCGGCTGACACCTAATTTTTACACATGCTTTTCTGCCTGGGAGGCACCAGTGTCCCAGATTTAACCTTCTTTATAGCAGATGCAGAGGACTGGGTAGCTGAGAGCAATAAGCTGATAGGAGAGGTGAGGAATCAAGAATTAAAGTAGGAAAACTGGTGGAAGGAATGGGGAGAAGGGCTGCTCCAGAGTACTTACGGCTGCTCTGCTTTCATTGGGCCCCTCTGCCGGCCACTGGCCCTGAGGCAGAGCAGGAGGAGATGCTCTAGTCCCTTCTGACCTATGTGAATGAAATGCCTGCTAGTGAGAGCAGATGGTGGATCAGGCATGGCCTAGGCTCAAATTCCTCTCTGCCTGCTCTCAGCAGTGTGTTGAGATCACCTGTCAAACGTATTCTTATATACTTTCTACTAGATAGCTGTATACTCTCCCTAGCAGGACTAAAGCCATTCTCCTGCCCTTCACATGGGTTTCCTACTTGCTAGGCTGTGGTGTCCTTTCCATTTTCTCTGGAGCTCTGAACTTTAAGTAGTCTATCCAGACATGGAATGCTTGGGAATCTCCAAAACATGAAATTTCATAGAGTATCTGATTCCTCAAGGACAAATTCACACCTTCTAGAAGAGGTAACTGGTATTACTCCAAATTAGAAGGAATACAAATAATTTTTTTGATCTTTCAGAAATGCAAGGTTAAGCTGACTAAAGACACCAATATTAGGCTTCACTTCCATCTTGAGGAGAGAAACCACTCTGTGGAAGTGATACATGCACTGGAATCTAATGCCAACAACATCCCTAATAGGGATCAGATACACAGTCAAACATCAAAAATTTTGAAGTTTCTGAAATACTTATTGTTTCCTTAGTACTGAATTTTCTTTATCATTCAGGATACTTATTCTGTTTAGTACAGTTATCTTTCTGGATTGTATTATTTCAATATAGGAGACCAATTTAGCATTTGACCATTTCTTCTACAAACTGAAGCGGTAAAAATGAGATGTGTTGCTTGCTCCTACCTTATTGATGCCTGGAGATGGTTACAGGTGTTGGTCTTAAACATTCTGGGATAAATTAAATCTTTAATAAGCAAATACAGCTGTGTTGGAGTTATGGAATTACTTATCACTTTGGCACTGATCCTGACATTATGATTATCCATGCACCACAGTTTATCATCTGAAGTAGGAAGCACTATGGAGGCCTTTGGATATTTGGATTCTGCTAACCTGTACGTTGCTGAGAAAATCAAGAACTAATGTGCATCTATACTGTTGTTCCATGTTTTGCTCTACTGACACAACTGAGGGCAACAACCTGAATAAGTTGCCCAAGTATGGCAAAGAATAGAATTAATCTGGAAAAATTCCAGGGGTGAATGAAACAACATCTTTAGGTCTTCCTCAGCATTGGCAGTTGAACGAAATACTTTTCTCTTTGTGGAACAAATTCACTTTAGGCAATAAAGCCTAAATAAAACTCCACCTAATAGTTTTATAGTCAATATCCAGCATAGGACCACGATTTTAAAATTAACCATATCACCTAGAGAAGCACCAATGTCTTTACTGTACATTCATTCTTCTTTTATGGCAATATTCAAAGTCTTACATCTCCAAGGACCCTCTAGTTCAAAGGTCAAGGACTACTCAGTTTATAAAACTATAATTAGGGGTGGTGAGCTGGGACCACTGTAGATTTCATATACTCCCTCTCCATTGGAAGTGAGTCTTTAAATCTGCTGCTTTACAACTTAAAGGAATGGTTGTCTTGATTAATTCATTTGGTCATAGTCCTGAAGCTGACAAGGCATCTTCCAGGAATTTGAGCCCCCTGGGATCCTTGTCATCAGTTTTTCAAATGTGCTTTTCTTTTTTTTTTGAGTGTGGTATTCTTATCTGGAAAGAGTCTGCTTGGATTACAGCGTTCATCTTTTAAGTATTTGGCATTTTCTGCTATGTGAAACTGAGAGGTATTTCTTTGCTATCAGTCTTCTATAAAGCTTTAAAGCAAATGACTTAATTCAGGCTGGAAGAAGAGAGTGAAAAAATCTTCTGGACCCCAGTCAGAAGAAATCAGGAAACAAGTGCCCAACTGTGTATGTAAAAGCACATTCACTGACTTCTAAAAATGTCATTTAGCTCCCTAAATGCAGGGATGCATGTCAGACCAGAACACTTTGTGGAGAATATTCTCCCTGAAACCAAAGTACAAGCCTTTAAAAGTTACTCCAGCCTCTCAAAATCAAGTGAAAATCTGGAAGGCTGTGAAAGAACTTGGAAAGTCTCGAAGCGTCTCTAGGATAACTTTTCATCTACACAACAAGTTTCATGGCAATGTCCTTCCTGCATTACTACTACTTGTAGAAGTCTCTTAAAGCCTCTGGGTAACTAGTGAGAGGGAGGTGATGGGGAAAAGGCGTTTGAGTGCTGTAATATAGGAAGGTTTTCTACTGCCAGGAATATAACCCCAGGACTAGGCTGTAGAATGTTTTGTTGTGGTGCAGTTAAGAATAGTCTATTCCTGTACTGGGTTTCTGGGAAGAACCACTAAGAAATGTGGCACAATCTCACCCAATGGGATTCATTCTGAAATAAGGTATTATTTGAATAATGTCACTACCCCAGGCCTATGATATGAGTAAATCTCCATTTTCATATGAACTACAGTCCTTAGAGGGGTGAAATACAATCCTGAACAGAGGCTTTGTTGACCACTTAATCCCTATTTTATGGTTTAAGTGCTGACCTTACACCGACCTTCAGTACAGGGCTGAGTTTCACCCTACAGTGAAAATCTGCTGGCTAGAGCAACCGATTAAAGAAATTGAAGCTAGACCTTTTACAGTTTGCAAGACAATGAAAACAGGCTTATTTAGAGCAAAAATGTTTCTGATTTATGGGAATTTTAGTGCAGAAAGGGGTTATTTTGGAGAAAGTCTGGAGATTAGCATTTCAGTTATATTTTTGGCAGGAGAGCAAGGAAGCCAGTTCATTAACTTTTCACTGGAAGTTATATGTGGAGGGTATTTGTGTACACAGCTGGGCAGCATAAAACAGGAGGGCTTTGTGTGAAAATATTCTGAAATGAAATTTCATTTCTGTGCAACTTAGATCTATATTCCTGGACTGCCATGGATGAAAACATCAGAGGGCAGCATTAGGCCCTTACACATATTTCCCTTGCGTTTGCAATGGATGCAGAAATGGTGAACAGACCATTGTTGGCCCTGTGCAAAATCAGTGTCACCTTTTATGGTTTTGCCAGTCAGATAAGCTCCTGGCTGCTCCCATGTATCCATATGGCTGTAATCATCAAGTGATAGTGAGAGATTAAATGTTTGTAAGGAACTCCAAAAGCTATGTGCTGAGGCTGGTGTGAATTTAGCTCTGCTTTGACCTCCCTTCCCACCAGATGGCTGCTAATCTGGCAATAAATCACCACCATGGTGTAAAGAGCCTGGGTCCATGAGGCACTTCAGTGGGTCGTGGCTGTACTCTGCAGGGTGAGAGCATCCCAGGTCAGCTACTGGGAGTGTTACTCCTGCTTTGGTGCTGCATTTCTGAAGTCACGTCTTGTGTAGCTTCCACGTTCCACAGGTTACTTTAATGACTGTGCTTGGTTAAGAGCCCACAGAGATGTTTCTTGCTTGGGATGTGATGGTCTGCTTGTTTCGCATCTTGTGGGTGCATGAAACAGGTGGGGACACAGGACCATGCAGAGGACATTTCTTTAACATTGTCTTCAGTTTACATTGGTCATTCTTTACTTATATGTGCATGTGAATATTCTATACACTTTGTCATTTATGTAATTTTGAGCATGTCAGGGTAAAACGTGCGTAAGGGGGGATAATGCCTGTGCTGAGGACTCCTGCTTTAGCCTTTCAGGGCAGAAACAGATAAATCAGCAAATGTTTCTGTGCAAATGAGCCCATGTTTCACTCTGCATTGATGTCTTTTAAGCCTTGGCATGGTGAATGCTGTTTCTACCTAAAACCACCTTCCATCTCCAACAATGAGCTCTTCCTCATGGGAAGAAGTAAGTACAGATAACTGTCTCCATTCCTACACAAAATAGGGGTTATTGTTTGGCTTTATTCTGATGTTCTGGGCTTTCTTTGAGTTTGCTCTCACCAGTGCTAAGGTCAGACAAACAGAAAAAGAGGCAAATAATTGACTTTTATCAGTGCTCAATCATACTGGTTCTGATTGGTCTGCACGTGGTGGTCTGAAGCATGCTCTCCAAGCACAGGTTTCTTATCTGTTGTGTGATCTTTAGAAATAATGTCCTGAAGGAACATGCCATACTATCAGAAAAGTTTTCTGGTATAAATCCTTCACACTGAGACATCTTGGCATAGGACTGCGATCATTTCACCATCCTCATTCACACTCTCAGCCCAGGGAGTCTCTAATGTTGTCTGTATTCAGACTTAATTACTAAGTGCTTTGGGAGGTACAGAGATGTTTTAGGACTTTCTTAGATTTTAGCAAACCAGAAACACACATTTACCAGTCTGCTTCCCTGTTAACAATTTTATTATTATTTCATTGCAGTTCTACAATCTGCTAGGTGCTGTGGAGGACCTCAGGCCCTCCACCAAAAAAAGGTTGTGAGGATAAATAAAAGGAGAGGAAAAATTTACCAATGTCCAAGGGCCATGATTACGTAGACCAAGACTGTGCTGGCTTGTGCAGCATTGCTTTTTCTGTGTCATCTTTAACACCCATCAGTCTTCTGGCGCACTCATGGCAGAGGTGCGGGAGCACCATAGTGGGTAGAAATAGCTTACTGAGACACAGTCATGAGTAGGGCTGTTTATACTCTCCCTGCTGATAAGATACAGCCATATCAGCCTATTGTTTTTCTGTAGTACTTTTTACAAGACTGGTTTGGCTTCTATTTTGTTTTGTGGAAGTTTTCCCTTGGAATGAGGCTTTGACTTCTGCTTTTAGAGGCTTAAAGACAGAAGCAAACTTACTTCTTCCAAAAAAATTGAAGACAGACAACTAGCAGCCAGATTAAATTCCCCCTACTCCCTTACCTGACTAAACAGCTTCTAACGTTGAAAGCCAACAAAAAATGTAATAGGTATTATTTTGATGTTGAACCACTGCACTACCAGTCTGAGTTATTACTTTGCAAAGCATTAGGAAAAAAACTGAAGTCTAGGAAAGATACTAAAGCCACAGCCTAGTCTATATTTTTTATTTCTGATACTATGTGGTTCATGATTGTTTCTTTTAGAAGGAACAAATAATCAATAAAAAACCCTGAATAAAAATAACCTTTAAAACTGGATGCTAAAAGAACATATAGTCATCTTACTGTGCCTGACAGAAACAGTACAAGTCTGTTCTCCACAATTCATTGTTTATTGGAATGCCTGAAATCTATACGTGAGGTATTTTTAAAACATTTAAACATAGAAGTTAAGCTTCTGCTCCAGACGATTTGGTTACCATATTCTAAAACCCCACCATGTACCATAGAATTGCTTAAAGCAAAGAAACAACAAAACTTTTTAAAAGAAAACTTCAATATAAGAAAAATAATGTCCATATTCTTATCTCAAGGAAGATCTCCTTTCCCTGTGAGATGTATTTCAGCTGTTTATTGCCTTAGTTGCAATACTAGACCTTCAAGGCCCAATTCTGCTCTCTAACGCTATAGAGAGAAGAGGTGCCAATAGACAGCAATCTGAAAGAGATTAGCCTCCTCCGAGTACAAAACAACCGAAACCCTACTGATGAACTTAAAACTATGGATGGTGTCTCTTCCTAGTAAGAAGAGAGATAGAACACTGTGGATTAGCAGGACTAAAGTGGAATGAACTGAGGAACATACATCTGTGAGAGATGCCACATGGCTACTGGAGTTGGTTGGGACCAGAGGATAAATAACCGTCTGGGACTCTGAAGGCCCATGCCATAGGTTGTATCCTGCTCAGAGACAGGTACCAGTTCAAGTCTCCTTACCTTTAAACCCTGCTGGTAAAGCTGCAAATGTCTTGCGCTCTAATCTTTTCTGATGAAATGTATATTCAGTTCAGGTACGTGTTTGCTGCTTACAAGCCAATGAGCAATGTTGTCTTGTAGGATCTGACGCAGATCTCGCTCAACTCTATTGTTCCCTGTAATGCTCAAACTGCAAATCTTCTGCTTGCAGAGTTTGTATTGAAGTTAGCTGTCAGCTTGCAAGCAGTTGATTTTGGGTGTCCAGCCAAAAAAAGCCTGCATGCTGGCCAGTCAGCTCTGCTCAAATGTGTGCTTTTCATTCTGTGGAAGTGCTGCATAAACAATGAGGACTGTAAGCAGAGACATTAATTTAGGCCTGCTTTATTTCAGCCCCTCTTGCAACTAAGCAATCATCTAATGTACGATTAACTGCAGAAGCTTAAAATAGTGATACACATTTTACAGATGACATAATAGTGGCTATAGATGAGTCTCTTCCCCAGTACCCTCCAAACTAATGTTTTCAAAATATGACGTCACTTGTTGAGTCTTCCCAAAATGCTTTTGTTAAGAATATGACTGTTGTCATTAAAGAATGTAACTTGCATCTAACCACAGGTATTTAATTTGTATCGCATGCATGTTGAAAGTCGTTGCTTTGAGTGTCAATTTAATTCGTTATGTTCTGGTTTGTGTATGAAAGACAACTCTACTATGACCAACAAATATACGTACAGATGTAATAACTTATGTACTAAGTTGGCAATGCAATTTTTCCAGCACGAAATATATCCTAAGAAACTTTCTTCTTTACGTTTATGGGTATATGTGGCACGAAAACCTTTAAAACTGTATCTCTGTCTTCTAATAGAATGTAGTATTTGAGATACCAGTATTTGACACAAATTATTTACTTAACAATCAGCATTTTCAGCCTTTAAAACTGTAGAAGTCTTATATATTTTAAAGCTTCTCTACTTCTGATAGTATATATTTCATAAACCATTGTCAACTTATGCTACTGTATTTTAAGATAAAGCACTGCCAATTCCAAAGACTCAGGGTTGATCTTTCCTCCTGTTTGCAAAAACCAAACAAATGTTAATCCAGTTCAGTAACAGCTTGAGTTGATGAAAACATTTAATCAGAATTCAGATGATGGTCCATACTTCTTAGTGGATTATAATTCAGGTAAAATAACACTTCCCCAGGAAAACAAGAATATTAGGGGAAAAAAAGAAAAAGAAGCTTTCAGGTTACTTTAAAATTTGGGATTTTTAGGCCTTTCTGCACTACAAGCAAATGTACATGCATGTTTCGTAGAAGTTAAACTATGGAATTCATATGGTGGATTTTCTTGGCCATATTTATTTAAACATGTAAAGCATTCTTATGCATTTTTCTTCAAAAAAAGTATTTTTAATAAATGAGAAATATCTCTGAACACAAACCAGTAACTAATAACTCAGCAATGTAACTCACCTTTCTTCAGCCAAGAAATATTTTGCTTGTCATGTTCAAAACTTTCTGCTGGTTTGATTTTTGCCTTGTCTGTCTCGGCTTCTGACATCTGTGGGGGAGAAAAGAGTTTTCAGATGTCAAGTTCTTGTAGAGGAAGTATCTGACAAAGAAATATGTTCTCTGTTTAGGTTTCTGCTGTAATAAATAGTACTTACTTACACAGACACATTTTTCTGCAGTTTATTGATACCATGTAATACCTCAGTCGTTAAATTTATGTTCTGTTCCGAAATGCTTTATCAATACTAGAGTTGCTGTTTGTAGATGGACTCTTTTTTTAATGTAACTATAAATTACATTATAAAATGTATGAGTGATATGCTCATAGCATGCTGGTAATAGTTGTACACATAACACACAGAATAGATACAGTCTGGCTAAAGAGGAGGCATCCAGTCTGCCTGTTTACCGTGGTTCAAAGTTGCTATAAAGCCTGCTGTTAGAGAGAGGTATAATTATGTAAACAATGATAAATATTTATAAAGGCAACTTGAACAAAATATCCAAAAAAAATCTTTACTGCCACTTCTGACAATTTATTTGCTGTAATGCAAAGAAGCACATGCAAGTTGCAGTACCTGATGGTATTTATGTATACAGGAGCTATCAGCCTTTACACTGTGGTTTGCTTTCATTGCCTGCTAGGAATAAAATTAGGCTGTCCGGGCTTCTTCTAACAGCTTTATATTTTCACTGAATCCAGTTAACTAAAGCATTTCTCTATTTTTACCTGTATCTTCCAACCGGGGGTGAAAGCAGCAGGGTTCAGGCGCCAAGGAGAAGTGCTTTCGACCGAATCCCTCGCTGTGTGTTGATGTCCAGCATTCCCATACACTGACGAAACTGAAAGGATGAGCAGTGCACTCCCTGCCTGCCTGCTGTGTGGTGCTAGATTTGTCTTGCTGCCAGAATCAGTCAACTTATTGCTGAGGGATTTTTTTCCCTCTTTTTTTGTTTGCATGCACTTCTAGAGCTGGGTAAGGTAGGGAAGGAGGAGTGTAATCAGCATCCTAGCACTAGAGGAGTAATTAAAAAAAACCTCGAAACCTTTACAAAAAGTAGTAGTCTGGAAAGGTTATTGCTGCAGTTCATAAACCAGTGAATCTGTAAGAGGAGGAAGAAAATAAAAAGGGAAACAGGAAATTAATAGAGACAAATCAGATAAATGTGACAATGCTTTTGGCTAAATGTAAGTTAAAATATGAAGAATGTAGAAATTGGACCCTAGAAGTCTATTTGCAGATGTCACTTTGGCAAACAACTGGTGTAATCCTGTGGGCAGTTGAGTACTGTGACCCTCCTGAACTCAGGAGGGTGAAATCTCTTATCATCCAGGAGGGCTGGTCTGCAGAGATGAACAGTTGTTACCTCCATTGCATCAAGGCTTGTACGGTCTTTAGTGAGAACAGTCCATCTGCTAGATGGGCTTGACAATCAGCAGCACAGAGGTCAGGGAAAGAGTCTGAACTATCCTGTACCTTGACAGCTCTAAATACTTAAGGTTATTAGTTGGCTTTAAAAGTTTCTTGTGCCATATTCATCAGCAACATTTCTCTATTGTTAGTAGGACTAGGGTAAAACCCTAAGGAGAACGAGATTTTAAGGTCCTCACATACTGCATGTTGCTTTTTCTATAGGACAAAAAGAGAATGTCACTCTGCTTCCCAGAACTGAGTTTTGAAAATGTTGGTTGCACAGCACATTCAGAACTACTCAGTTATCTTACCTTTTAAACAATATTTACAAAATTTCAAGCAGCATTTGTCACTAGATACTATAATCCAAGATCCCAGTGCTTAAGTGTGGCCAATAAATAATAACATATTCCCTTTGTTATGACAATTATCTTCCTCTACTCTCCCATCACATGTCATTCTTACAAGAAAAAATTGTTTTCTTTTTTTTAAATCTCCTGTGCCAACACAACTGAGATTCTTCTACCATCTTTAGCTAATTGTGAATTGCATGGTAAGTGCTTACTTACATCTCCAAATTGCGATGATTAGTCTTGCATGGTTTCAAAACCTATTTTAAGCAGGGTACTTTGGGAATAATTGCAGCCACGGGGGAAACATCTAGGGGTAATATTAAGATCTTTGTTCCATTCCCCTTGGATGGAGCCTTGAGGATCATGTATTTTCAATTGCAGTTCCCTACTTTCTCCCAGAAACACTTACTTATTTTTAACACGTTTTTGCACCTGCAATGCTTTAAATTTATCAGTGATGCTGATTCTTTGGCTGGATTTGTCATGACAGGCTATAGAGCTGCTGGTTGGGTCCTAATCAAATCATCTGGTCTGCACACAGATCACCCTAGACCTATCTGATTGCAGCTTGGATCTGATGCTACTGTGCCTTTCAGAAGCGCTGTTTAAAATGAAGACATGGGTTGCTTCCAAAACAAACCAGAGACAATATATTCTTCCTTTAGTTCATTCAGTACCCCTTCAATACCCCCTCCTTTTTTTTATAGAGGTTTTGTCAAAATCCTAATGTCTCACAAAGAAAGTAACACAGACAAGAAAGGCCCCTCCTAAACCACAACCCTGAGAGTTTCTGTTGCTTGAAATAACAGCTGCTGAAATTCTGTCCTTAAGTGGTTTTCTCACTTAAGCTTCCCTTAAAACAAGCAGGAGCTAGGACTGAGCCTAGACTCAACCTCCAGGCCTGTAAGAAACCCACATTTCTGGCAGCCTACTGCTAAATGTATTACCCAAACCATGATGATACCAATTTGGTATAACCAAGCAAACACAAACCTGAGTTTATACCTGTGCTTCAACAAAGATAATGTAGATTCCTGTTCTGAGAAGATCTGTTCATCTGCTGTTCTCAGCTGAGGTCCTCTGCGTGTTGGTAGCATGTAGACCTGTAGGAGTTACCTAACCTGAACATAGCCCACCAAGAAGTTAAGAAAATATTAAATGAGTTTTCTATTTGAAGTACTATCCATTGCTGACGTTCAATTAATGGTACTAATGTTTTCAATCCGGGAACATTAAATGTAACCTTTCCTAATCTAAATCAACTCCAGTTTTCTACTGAAACATGTTTCTGTGTGCTATTTGTTGCTTCATTTAATTATTTTCAATAAATGCATCAATATTTGTTTCCTAATCAATCTTAGAGTAGTTAGAGGAAAGGCAAGACCTGCCATGCATCCTCAGTAATGCCAGGCTTCACAAAGGAGGAAAAAACATTATGAGACAAGGTCATTAAAATATTGAGTAAACTTGTTTCTATTAAAGTTGTAATGGAATTTTTAAAGCCATGGCCCATTTTAAACACCAAACTTTAGTTTATGGTTTGATAATTCTTTTCACTTCCGTTTTATTTTATAGCTAGTAAATAGCTATGGGCTGTCACTTGTTCGTTTTCCCTCCAGATTGTCACAGGGCATTTATATGTAGGATTAAAAAAAATAAAATCATCATAATGCCAAAACAGATGTGATATCAATTGCCAGATAAATGTACTCTATCAAGTGCTTGTTGAAATGTGAGGGTATATTTTTCTCGTATGCTCAACTGGGAGTACATTCAAGTCTTTGCAGATCTAGAGAACAGAAAAGCTTAATAGGCTGTAATAACCATCAAAGCAGAGGAAACAAACTCATTGTTGGTCCTAGCAAGCATCAAGGCTTCCTTGTGCTCTTGTTGTTAGGTCAGGGGTCCAGAATCACATCCTGTTCTGAGCCTAAGGTAGGATGTGTAGTTGTAGCCAGGGGGAGTTTTTGGTTATGTCAATGGGTACAACATCTATAGCATTATATGTCACTACCCAAAGTGGTTTTTTTTTTACTTGAAGATATGAACTGTGTTCCTAGAAGTTGAATTTTCCAGTGGGATTTTTTCACAGCACAGCATTATACTAAGCAGTTATTTCTTTCTTGCACAATCCAGGTAAAATTTAGCCACTTGTCCACTGGCAAGTGGCGCTCTGTAGCTTTGGAATGCCTGACACTGCAGTAAATGTGGTTAAAAAAGAAAACTATGATGAAACTATGCCTTTGCTCCCTTTTGCACCCTGGGGTGATCATTTCCAATAATAAAGTGAGTATAATGTGATGTGCCCTGTCAAAGTTAAGGAATCTCTTCTTGATCATGCATCTGTAGGTTGAATATTAAGTTGTGGGAACACGATACACAGCCAAATTATCCTGGTGATTACATGTAAAATGCATGGGTTTTTAGCCAAACCATGTCCTGTGAGTGCTTCAAATGCAAAACAGTCTGTTTATAGAGACTACCTCAAACTGGCACTGACAAATGATCTATGTGCTGTACAGGCTCTGAGTAGTACAAAGACGACACAATTTTACTCCCCATCACTCTGCCTCATAGACATTCTAGATAGTTTTTTTTTTTAGTAACTCTGTGTCCTGCAAAGGGAGACATGGAGCTTTATTTCATTTTTCCTTGCAGTGTCACTGTAGGTCAGTGAATGTCTAGGAGTATGTTTAGACTAGATAAAAGAATAGAAGGTTGAAAATGTTGCACAAGCAGGTTGACATACAGGTTGCTAATAAAGCGGAGGAAGCACAAAGTAGTAAGATTAAAAACGCTTCATGCTTCCACTAAACATTAGAGGAAAGAGAAAGACTGCATGTCTTTCATCTTCCAAGAAGGCATAAGGGAGGTTACTTGGTGTCTGTGCTGAGTAGTTATGATGGTGACAATGTTAGGAGGAGAAGATGAAGACCAAGTGTGAAATAAAGTTGAGAGGATAGTAGCATTGTGGTGAGGAAGGCAGAAAAACCCAGCTTCTAACCCTGAAACCATGAAAGCTCTGTCCAAGCTAGGAAAGCGTCTCTGAATGCAGCAACATGCTTTCACCATTTTCCCTTCCCAGCAGCAGCAAACAATTAGAGTCCTCAGTCAAAATTAAAGCCCAAGCATTGTAATAGTTGTATAGTAAATATGAGCTACATGTGCCTTTGTATATCCTGGCTTCAAGCAGAAAGTCCTCCTGTGCTGTTTCATATTTTATCAATCACCAGCCAAGTTCTCCATTCCTCTGTGTGTGCTGTCTTTGTAGATGCTTCTGCAATGCCCTGGCACTTAGATGGGCGTGTTTAGGTGGAAAGTACCTTAAATGCAAGAACTTTTTTTTTTAAAAAAAAAAAGATACATAGTTTTATGGGATGACTTTCCCTTTTAAAAGCTGTTTGGTGCGTTTGGAAAGGGGGATGAAAACAAGTCCCTTGAGTGCGCCCCTGCAGGCCAAGGGACAGCTGCTGCAGGAGACATTTGTGGACAAATACTTGAAAGCCTCTTGGGTGTTATAGCAAAAATTGGGGGAAACCTTAAGTGGAAAATGAACTGAAGGCTGTAATTGCTGCCCTGTTGAAGTGTGTGGTAATTTAAGGAAGATAGGAATAAGTCCATCTCATGGAGGCAATATATCCTTTGCCAGATAGGTATAACCAATGATAGTTGCGAAGCTTTTATGGGAGTGTACAGTACTTTATGTAACAGATGCAAAACCTGAAGGTTGTAATCTCATTGAAGTAGTCCTTTACTACTGTCTAGGAACTGGTTAACTCAGATTACCCCATGCAGCGCTACAGGCTGGGGACAGAGTGGCTGGAGAGCAGTCAGGTGGAAAGGGACCTGGGGGTACTGATTGACAGGAGGCCAAACATGAGCTAGCAGTGTGCCCAGGTGGCCAAGAAGGCCAGTGGCATCCTGGCCTGTATCAAGAATAGTGTGGCCAGCAGGATGAGGGAAGTGATCCTTCCCCTGTACTCGGTGTTGGTGAGGCCACATCTTGAGTATTGTGTTCAGTTCTGGACCCCTCAGTTCAAGAAAGATATTGAGGTGCTGGAGTGGGTCCAGAGAAGAGCAACAAAACTGGTGAAGGGACTTCAGTGAAGTCCTATGAAGAGAGGCTGAGGGAGCTGGGGCTGTTTAGCCTGGAGAAGAGGAGGCTCAGGGGTGACCTCATCCCTCTCTACAACTCTCTGAAAGGAGGTTGTAGACGAGTGGGAGTCGGTCTCTTCTCCCAGGCAGCCAGCAACAGAACAAGAGGGCACGACCTTAGACTCTGCCAGGGAAGGTTTAGGCTGGATATGAGAAGAAAGTTCTTCACAGAGTGAGTAATCAGGCATTGGAATGGCCTGCCCAGAGAGGGGGTGGATTCTCACCATCCCTGGAGGTTTTAAAACTAATACTGGATGTGGCACTTAGTGCCATGGTCTAGTAATCATGATAGTGTTGGATTAAGGGTTGGACTTGATGATCTTGGAGGTCTCTTCCAACCCAGATAAGTATGATTATTGAAAGGCCCCTAGTTGAATATTTCTACAGGAATTTTAAAGAACCTCAGGACACTGTTTACTTCTTGTTTAGTGAATGCAGAATTGACTTATCTCCTTGCTGATACACAGACAACCTGGTTTTGAAGTCACATGAAGACATCCAGGCAGTCCACTCCAGTGCTTTTCTATCCTGATAAAAAATACTAAATTTTTTGTTAATGTCTAACCTAACTCTTGAACCCATTACTCCTCATCCTTTCCATTCTGCTTGTGCAAAGCTGAGCTCTTTATCTCTTTGCAACAATCCTATCAGCAAATAAAGGAATGTCACCACAGGTTCCCTCAGCTTTTTTCAACACTTAGATTTAGATCACATTGCCTGTGGTCAATCTTATGATGTTTGTTGGAGCTTCACCTTTCTCATAACATGATGTCCAATAGTGGTCACATCCCTCTTAAGCCTCTGGCCACATGGGATAGAACTGTGAGGCTACTTGCATGTTTTCTTTCTGTTTATACATCCTAGTGTGTTTGTCTTCTTCACGACAGCATGGAACTGTTGACTTATGTTTGGTTTATAATCTGTCCTGTTCTGCAACACAGCAACATTGTTGTTCTCTTTTCTTTTTCATGCCATTGATCATCCCTACCAATGCATGGGATTGTGCTGCTGCGCTTCCTGAAATTCATCCCAGTCTCCTCCATACTATTACATTTCCCTTGCTTGTGAAGATCATTTTGAACTCTTATCCTGTCTTCTAAAGTGCTTCTTAGCCCTAACCTGTTGTGGCTGTTGGGCGAATTCCTGTGGAAGTCACTTGCCTCTGCTATATGGATATTTGGAGTAGGTCAGAAATGAAGATTTATGTTTCCCAAACTTTAATTGATGGCATGTGCTCCCTCACTATTTGCTCCTTTACAGGAATCCATTAATACCTTCAATCTCTGGCTCTTTGTGGTTTGATGAACTACAGAGGCAGCATCCTGAGCGTCAGTATGATACATCTGCGTGCACAAGTACATATGTGGGGCCACGGAGAAAAATCCCTCACATTTTCAGCAAGTTCAGGGTGCATATTGGGGTTGCTGACAGCAAGATCACAGTGCCTTTAACTTTATTTGCAAGCCAGGTCAGTATAACAGTGATCTGCTACATCTTCCATCATATGTAAAAATCCACTGGGAAGTACTTTTTAATGAAGAGGAATCTGAGAACTTACGGACTTCTTTGCTGACTGGCAAAGCTTGACGGCACCTCCCTGAGCAGTGCTATCCCAGAGAAGATGTCAATGAAAGCACTGTGCCTTTCAGACGGAGAGAAAACTCACTTTAAGTGTTTTCCCTTCATACTTTTAAATAAGCTGCTTCCCAAAAGTCTTCAAAATGTGGTTGCCTTCTCGGAGGTGCTGAGTAGAGCTAAGAAGGAAGGGTTGTGCCTAACTTATTCTTATAAGAAAAAGATAAATTTAGACCCTCTACCTTATTTCAGGAAGATGTCAAGGGAACTTGTAATTGCCTTGAACTCAGCACTACTCTTTGCTAAACACTACTGAAATAAATTTCCTGTTCATTTGCAAAGTTGGTTTGCCTTTGTTTAAATCTTCATCAGACCAGAGATAAGGGAACAAAAGAGAAAAAATAGCAATTTTGTGAACTCAGGTAGGGTTTCCCTAGAGTACGAGAAACCTCAGGTCAAGCTCCTTCTGAACGATTGTTAGTTTCCAACTGGAGTGAAACAGCTCAAACAGAAGAGCTGTCGTCCTAGAGGAACAAATAGGTTGGTGGTTATGGGAATTATTTGGGAACTTTCTTGCTAATACTTCTGAGATGCTTTGTTAAAGGTCTGTGGTTTGGACTAGTGAAATGAGAAAAAAATATAGAGTCTCAAAATTTTCTGAAAGATTAAATATATTTCCTGCCTGAGTACATACAACCACGGCTGAAGTCAACATGAACTCTGGGAGTTCAGCACCCCAAAAATAAGGCCTGCTATCTAAGAAATTGAACTTAAAAAGAAAAGTAGTTTTCTAGTCCTTTTTGATTCCAAACAAAAAAAAGTATTTATTCTATTTGATCAACTATTCACAAATGATGCCTTTGTATCTTTATAATAACTACAAACCAAATTTAAAACTGGAAGCTCTCATCTTTGATGTTATCTGCAGATAAGATAGAGCTTTGAAGCACTAACAGAGACTAATTGGAACAGAATACCAATACAACCTAAAATTAATGGAAAACACACAAACTGTTTGGAGTGCTATCGCTCTAAACCAAGACCATTTCTTTTCAAATGCTACAGAATTTCAGGGAATAAGTGCGGTTCTCTGGAGTGTAGATGAAAGAGGAGAATAGTCTGATTCAGTGTAGCATGATACTTCAAAAACAATTATAGGGTTTAAAATTATTTTTATATATTCATTGTATTTTTAAGCAGAAAATTATTTCAAATATGTAACAGGCTAGAGGAGGGTGGGGAAGGTGTGTCACAGGTGAAAAAATATCAAATTCGTATTTTTATTTGAAACAGGTTCTTATTTCTGTTTTGTTTTGAAGACAGCATTTCTTTCCATCCTGAGCTTGAAAAGAATTTGTCAAAGTTGCTGGAAGGGAAGAAAAATTACTAGTATTATACATAGAAACATGCAGATGAGAACAGAGCAAAACTATATCTGCAATCAGTATTAGACCTGAACATAGATAAGAAATTGTCATCAGTCCTAACAGTATGAGGATGATACAAAGGAGACTAGAACTTGCCCTGGAGTTTCTACTCATTGCTCGTTGGCCAAGCCTGCTCAGATGCCCTGCAAGGTTCGGTTGGCTCATGGTGAGACAACTCAGGGAAAAGCAAGAACTGAGTAGAAATATGCTTTGCAGCTGTTCTGGGGAGCAACTTGCCCTGGTGTAAGCTCAGGCATCACTTTGGATGTGCTGCTTTGCACTGTGGGTAACCTCAGACCTAAGCTGGGATGATCCTTTCCAATTTTGCTGCACAGGTGCAAGCGAGGTACACATGTTTGTATCCATGCCTCCAATAGCATGTGAAGGCAACGTTCTCTCTAGATCTGTTCAGGAAACCCACTTGATAGTAGAAGAAAATTATTCCTCTTGCTTATCCAAGTACTCTGATGTTAAGAAATGCCAGAACTGAGGTTGCTCAGGCAACCTTATTTCTGTTCCCTTATGCATTAAAATACTAGATAATCCTACAATTGAAGCTACTAATTTTTAGTTCAGGCCTTTGTGGAAAAAGGCAAGGAGCAGGAGGTATGTCAAACGTGAGTGAAATATCACTTGAGAACTGCTCATCTGTGTGGTCTTACAATGGAGAACATCTGCCTTCTTGGGACAACAATTCAACCTTTGCTGGGCCTCTCCCCCTGCTAAGGGTTACCCAGGCAGACATGCCTCTATATCCATGGCCCCACATACTCATTTTTTTTAAGCTGTGGTTCTCACATTGGACAGCTTCTTTCTGACCAGCAAAGTTAGCTTTTAATCTTTAGCTTGGTTTAGTTGTAAAGCACCATCTAGCCTTGTCAAAATTGCAATTGAAAATACTCTTGATATCATTGCCTAAAATATTTCAAACTCATCATCTTGGCTGTTCTATTTTCTCAACTGGTTTTCTACCTGAATTGTCACTAGTTCTTAGCTAATCCAAGAGCAACTGTATTTTCCTAGATGGTAAAATACAGGATTTGTTTATTTTTACAAAGGTCTTCTAATGTGAAGTTTGGATGAAAAGCGATCACAAAACCAAGGGAAATTTGAAGAATGAGGGCAAGAGCTTTATTTGTACTGTCCAGCTTGATTCTTCCCACAATCATAGAATTGGTTGGTTTGGAGAGGCCTTTGAGATCATCCAGTCCAATGGTAGCTGCCTGCTACTGAACTATATTCCTAAGCAATTAATTTACCCATGTTTTAAACTCCTTGAGGGATGGCAACTCAGCCACCATTACCTCTCATCCTATCATCTGACACTTGAGAGAAGAGGTCAACACCCACCTTGCTACAAACTTCTTTCAGGCAGTTGTAGACAGTGATGAGATCTCTCCTCAGCCTCCTCCAGGCCAAACAACCCCAGGTCCCTCAGCTGCTCCTTGTAGGACTTGTTCTCCAGCCCCTTCACCAGCTTTGTTGCCCTTCTCTGGACATGCTCCAGGACCTCAATTTCTTTCTTGCAGTGAGGGGCCCAAAACTGAACGCAGGATTCAAGATGGTCCTCACCACTCAATGAGGGGCACAATCACTTCCCTGTTCCTGTTGGCCACACCGTTTCTGACACAGGCTAAGATGCCATTGGCCTTCTTAGCCACCTGGGCACACTGCTGGCTCATATTCAGCCTGTTGTCAGCCATCACCCCCAGGTCCTTCTTCCCCAGGCAGCTCTCCAGCTGCTCTTCAAGTCTGTAATGTTGGATGGGGTTGTTGTGTCCTAAGTGTAGGACCCAGTGCTTGGCCTTATTGAACCTCATCCCATTGTTTTCAGCCTATTGATCTGCCCTGTCCAGATCCCTCTGCAGAGCCTTCCTACCCTCAAGCAGGTCAACACTTACACCCAGCTTAGTGTCATCCGCAAACTTGCTAAGGGCGCACCCAATCCACTTGTCCAGATCATTGATAAAGATATTGAACAGGATTGGACCCAAAACTGAGCCCTGGGGAGAGCTGCTCTCCATAGCCTTCCTGAGCCCAACCCTTTATTTCAGACTCCCATTCCCTTTAAGTTTGTGTCAAAACCCTGCTAACACAAAGTAGACTGAAGAACCCAGGAACACTTCTGAACATCCTCAGATACACCTGTATCTCCAAGTCTGTCCCAAAAAATGAAAAGAAACTCAGACTCATCAGTTGGAAGGGTGGTTACACGTGTGGAGGGAGTTGGCCAGCTCTGGGGCTCTGTTGTGCATCAGCAGGGAGCTTGACGCAGCCCTTGGAAATGATGATGTACGTGAGTACATTGTGGTGGGGGCCTCCAAAGGCTCCCATTACCTGGCCCAGTTTGTTCGACAGTACTTAATTTTTAACATGTGGAAATTTCTGAAAAATGCATCTTAGAATATCTGCTTAGCTTGCCTAGAAAGCTTTAATAATTAATGGAAATTCAGAGTTGAGGTATAGTAATGATTTATGTGGGGAACTGTCTTTACACAATTCTGCTCTCAAAGCTTTCTAGAGTGTCTTAGTGTCTAATTAACTTCCGAAGAGTGATATTGCTCCTTTCACTACACAGATTGATCAAGGACCTAACTGCAAGTCATGTTTTCCAAGTGATTCCCCAGTGTCCTCTCAACTCTTACGAGTTCTTGCTGAGGAACAGAACTGTCTTGGACATAAAGAACTACTTTCAAGTTTTCAGATGCTATACTTTAGATGCCAGAATTTCTGTTGCTGTTTAGCCCACACAAACATAACACAGAAATTTCTAGTATTTAGATATTATTTTGTATGATATGATCTAAATATTTTTCTTTTCCCCAGTAGCAAGTCTTCCTGGCACATCTTTCGGAGCATGTTCTTTTATTCTTTGGAGTTCATGGTGGAAATGATACTTGAATTTTTACCATATTTGAATATATTAGTGTGACTAGTGATTTAGAGCTAAGATGTGGTATGGCAAATACCAACTAGTAGATAAGGACCTTGAGATGCAGTTCTTCAAAAATAGCCCAGTTCCTACTGGGGTGCTGATAGACTGTCCTGACCAAGGATATCATACTGCCTTGCTACCTTTCTTCAAATATACCAGGCTCTAAAACCTATTATTTTCTTAATCAGTTCTGTCCTTGTGAAAGTCTTCTCCAGCTTAGGTTGTTCTTACCCCAGTACCACATATTCCCAGGATATTTCTTATCCTTCCCACAAAGACTCTGCCTTCCCCTCGTACCTGAGGGCTTTGTGGTGACAGCACTGGCTTTGGAGATGGTGTATTTATGTTCATCTATAACTGACAGCTAGCAGCTTGAGAGTATCTGCTTCTGTAAGATTCAAATACTCTGACAGGATTAATGGACTCGCCTTTTAAGAAATTAGCTATATCACTATTTCCTCTTTACATCCAAACAGCATTTCTGATACTAATAACATCAGCCAGAGCAAAAGAGGAGATAAAAGCACTGGTGGCAGAGTTCCACGTGTGAAGGAAGGTGTCATAAAGTATTGGAAGGCTCATTCAGATTTCGTACCAAAATTTAATAACTGGCTTTGTCATTTAAATCAGTCTGGAACCCTAATGTATTTGTTCTGAAACTTTATCAAGAAAAGGCTCGTCCAAGAGTCCTACGTTAGAATTGAGAGTATTTAATTTTTGCTGAGCTAGAATGAAGATATTTAATGTATCTCCCCAAGTTACAAGCAGAGACTGATAATTGAATTTGGACACTTTATTTGTCCTTTTTCTTTCTTTCTTGTGCAGAGTTATGATGTTATGAACAGCTCATTCTGTTCAGGTACGAGTGAGTGTGGGGGCTGCTTTGACAAATGCCTTATGCTGGAGTTTCCGAGGGAGAGCTACGTAGGGACGGATGCACCTGTTGGTCTAGCATTTATTCCAAGCTGAAGCATTAAAACTTGACACAAAACAAGTTAGAGATATCCTAAGATCATGCTTCTACTAAATTCTTGTCTACTTTGCCAATAGGACAGAATACATGGAAGGGATCTAAAGAAGAAATAAGGAATTTCCCCAAATATTGTTGTCATATTAAAAATAACACATACTTTTTGACATCTGGATATCAATTAATGCTTCATTCTCCGATTTTTACCATTACTTTCAGAAAGAAGCTGTTTGCCATTATAAAAGATATGCTAGGTAAAGGTAGAACACAAACATAATTAATTCCAGGTAATAATACCTGGTCCAAATATGAAAACACTACAGTGGGATTATCTAATGTTCTGTTGCCCAGCGCTGCTCCTGTGGAATGATAAAACTAGGGTTCACTTTTTTTGCTTATCAGCTTCCCTCCCTCCTTGTGGTATAACATAGAACAGCCTTGGCTTAAACACAAAAAATGTGGGAGGAAATTCCTTACAAATCTAGGCATCAAGTTGTCTTGGGCAAATGAATCATTTTGAAATGAGCATGTTCATATTACAGTAATTTTAATAACAAAATATATTGCCCATACAGCATGATGTATGCAGCCCTTCAAAGGAGAAGGGCTGCAGACAGCAACATTTAAATAGTGGGGCTTCTCAAGGGTGATGCTACTGAAGAGCTGATCAGTAAAGGAAGAAATCAGTGCTCTAGCATGTGTAAGGGAAAGAGGTAATAGGGATGCTGCTACCTGAGGAAAAGGGCAAGTCCTTTTGCAGATAAAGGAAGAGAGAGTTGTAAGGGGAGAAAACCATGTGAGGAAAGATTAGCGTTTTTTTTAAAAAGTGGAAAATTATTTAACACTGAAGTTCTATCTCAAGCCAGTCCTGTCTATGCTAGGACCACTGCACATTTGTAACCTCAACTTTGCAGACCACGCTGTCTCTCTTAGATAACAAGGATATGCAGATAGTAAGAGGCACAAAAATAAATTAGAAAAGGATTTATTTAATGCTTCTAATAATGTATTTGGACATGATTATCATAATGAATCTTGTAAAAGGAATTTGCTGTTTCCCCTTTTATATGATATATTTCTGACCTTAGCCCACTTGATATGCAATTCCTATTCAGTGAAGGTGCCCATAATAAAGGGGCAAGAAGGATGATCAGAGTTCAAACAATAGGGTGAGAAATGCAGAGTAGTGGGAAAAAGCCTCCATTTTCCCATAAGCTGGGGCATAGAAGATACTGCAGCCTCAGCTCTACAGTATCTTATGAACAAACAAATTATGCATGAGTTTGCTCAGGGGACTACTCAGCTACTCAACAATAATGGGTAATTGCCCTCACAAACTTATCCTCATATCACTCATACACACCAACACTTATACTGAAAAGAAAAGACACGAAGAACAAATTTCAATATAAAACACATTATTATTATAAAAATGACACATTTGCATTTAACCCTTTTCTAGCCAAAAGAACTCGCTGCATTTCAAAGAAAATGGGGCTAGGAAATTTTAAACGTTAGTATTTTCCCTTGGAAGGAATGCTCAAGATTGTTTTACTTGGCACATTCTGTACTCTTCATTGTAGCAAAGGCTTGCGGGTATCTAATGACACAATCACAGAATGCCATAGAAATTTGGAACAAAATCCTCATCTTCGATACAATTCAGCAGATTCACGCCATATGGAAATCCTGCTGTTTAATGTAACACCATTAAAAGCCACATATTGCTAAATTCATCTCTCAGATTTTTGCAAAAGTTGCAGGAACAATATTATTTCTGAGTTTTTAACCTTTATTCAGCCTCCAGCATTCTTAAGATTCAAATGTGTGTTTCATAACTGGAAATCTAACTACTTCATATGCTGATGATATTTTGATTTCTCAAACATACATAGTAATATAATGGTCTTTTCTCCTTCATAAAGAACTGGTAAGTTACAACTCGATCAATAACTGTGAAAGAGATGAACCATAGTTAAAGCTCAATGTCCTAAAATAGGATTTATGAATTCTAATTTATTCTGTACATCTTCACCCTACACATCTTTACCCATTCCTTTTGTTTTCCATATACTTTCTGTTCTAAGGAGTAAGTTCCCTGGGTCTAAGATGACATGTTAACATTCTGAATTGCAAAGCCCTTTGGTATTTCTGGACTGCAAATGAAATCATTGAGAAAACTGTTTGTTGCCCAGCTGCTTGTAGGCATTTTTATTCCATCCCTTTAGGAAAATCTTCTACTGAAGGCAGTCATTAAGGATACACCATATCAGCAGACAGAAAGGAATTTCTGGCTGCTGTATAGATGCTTTACCAAAGCTTTATCCAACACTTTCAACCACATCTGCACAGATCTACTGGACTGCTCTCAGTTGTAAGGGTTTCCCAGCTTCATCTGCTTGCAAGAATTATATTAGAAAGGATTCAGGAAACAATAAAGGATCCAACCCCTTTTTGCAGTGTGTTTTCACCAAAATCTTGGTGAAACTCAAAGCTATGTTTCCACTCAGTGTGAGTGTGACCAATACCACAACAGAGAGACAATGTGAAAATGGAGTGTTCATGTGGTTTGCCATGCTAAAAGGTGAGTACCTTTAAACTCGGAAGCACCTTGTATGACATCTATGTACCACGGAGCTTAGAGGCACCCAAGAAGAGTCCTACACAAGCTGTAAGCTGCCTTTTCAGTACAAAACTATTTTAAATGTATTGATTTTCTTCTCCATGTCTAAAGCTGGGTTAAGGATTTGCCCAAGGGTTAAGGCCAGTATCTCCAGATGTGGCAGTTGACTGACTCCCAAAGAATCTACCCTTCCAGATGCTGAGCGCACCTGAAGGTGTGGTGATCATAGGACTCTACAGAAGGGCCAACGTCTTTCTGAGAATATCATTCAGGAAGGACTCAAAATCTCTTCCAAGGCAACTTGGAGCCTGAGAGGTGTTGCAAAGTCTTCTCTTGTTGTACAGCTGTGTTGGGGAAAAGCAAAATGAGTTGGGGCCAGGACCTCCAGGAGATGACAAAGGAGTTTAGAGAGGAGGACTGAAAGGAACTGAGATAGGAAGGAGAGGAAAGATGAGGAGCTGTCTGTCTTTTGATCCCAAATTCATGGTTTTCATGAAAATTGCCACTGATCTAAGCAGTCACGTTTATTGTGGTAGATTTTCAGAATTTTCTTTATGCACTTGTTGGCAGCCTTGTAAGTCCAGGTTTTCAGCTCCAGAATTGCAAACAAAAAAAGATTACTCTCTCGCTTTGTCAATGCAAGCAAAGTAGACTATATGTCTCTTCAGGGAGAACTACCCTAACAGCAAACAATCATAAAGGAAAAAATAGCTCTTTTATTAAGATCAGCACACTCTGAGTAACAAGTTACCTGGATGAGTGATGAGCAACAGTTGTAGAAGCCTTCCCAGATTCTGGCTGGCGCATGTCTAGTAAGCCATAATGTGTCTCCGTAGCAGGAACCAGTGAAGCTGCATTTGAGGGTTGTGATGACATTTGTATGTCCCTAATATATTTATAAGTTAGGGCAGAGTACCTGTGTGTGTGTCTTACATTTTTTCCCTAGTAGACATGCAGATGTTTAAGCAGGTGAAAATGTGTCCACAAAGGACCATAAAGAAGAAAAGGAGTTATAAGGTAATGCAGCAAGAGCACTGATGCATGGTTATTGAAAGTAAAAATGGTTAACATGTGGAAAGAGGTATATAAATGACTGCAAGCCACTTTTTCAAATGTCTTTCCCTGTTGCTCTTAGCAATATCACTGAATATGATCAAATCATTTTTCCACTCCTTTGCCACAGTAACTTCTGCAAGTTAACAGCCATCTTAAAAAGAGGGCACGGGGTTCACAACAGATAATGCATGTTCTGTTGTGTGATTCGCAGATGCTGTTAGGGCTCTTCATGTGGGAGTTTAAAGCCACTCAGAGCTGTCTTGCCTTTGCTCCCACTGGTGTCAGTGGTTAAGCACGAAGGGGGCTGTGCACAGGCTCATAGTTCTGCTTGTGTAGAGACTGCAGGTTTAGTAGCATCCAGCATGCGTCAGTTCCCCATGTGTAAGCCTTGGTATAGTTTTAATTTATTTTTAAGAACACAAAGAGACATGATTTAAATATTGTGAAATCCTGTATATATTTTGGCTCAGTCAGTCATATGCCTGTTTACTCACAGATTCCCCAAAATCTGCATTTCCTCAGGCATTCATGTCTTTCAGATTCTTTATTCTGCTTTTCCTGCCTCAGTTATGTCTTAACAGCACGTTGCCTGCTTTTCCATAGACATGGAGGAATGTGGCCTTTTTTGTTAGCCTTGGGTTTAGCACAGGTGACCAAGTGACCACTGCTTGGCTTCTGAACTGCTGGGCCAACTGCATATACTCTCAGGGTGGGAAAATATCCTCCTGCCCTCCACCTGCCTTCATCCCCCTCTGTGCAAAAAAAACTCATGAAATGTAAGTCTGAGCAACATCATCAGCACAAGACAAAGAATGGCAAATGAGCATCGCTTGGTAGCTGGGTGTATCTGACTGGTGTTAGGTTGTGTCCTCACAAAGTAGGAGCAGGGTCAGGGTTTTCTGACATGCTGGCCAAAGCCTTTTTAACTTTAAACAGTGATTGTGAAACATCTCCCTCCTTGTGTCTTTGTGTAGGATAGGTTTATGTTGCAGATGCCTCAAGGACTGGATTTTCAATTGTGTTTTGCTTGGTAGTACCAGATCAGGACCACAGGCAGAATGCTCAAGAATTGGGTTTCCCTTCCAAGGGACAGGCACCTATCTCTGTACCTGGGTCTTAGTGTGTCTGTTCCCTGCTTTCCCCACTGTGAAGAGGGGAAGCCTCTTCCTTCCCTTTCTCTCCAAACCTACCACATCATGGACAGGACTGTGTGTCTCTGCTGCACGCTGTGTAACATGATTCTGCTTTGGGTTGAAACACCAAATAAATTGTTAATAAATGAGGGTAAATCCAAAAGGTTGAACACTTTTGATTCCCTGGGAAATGTGGGCTGCAGGAAAAAGCACATCTGCAAACTTCAGTCTATGTGATCTTTCCTGTCAAGCAATCTCTGTCATTGAATTCTCCTTTCCCTCTCATACCAGAAAGGTAGCTGGTTTTTTTTAAATAAATAACATAAGTTTAGGGTACTTGCATTATCAAAGAGTCTGCAATCCTGATTAAGAAATCCATTTAACCTGGTGTCAATTGGCCTCCTTGATGTGAAAATCCGCCCAAATCCTAGGAGAGAAGGGCAGGCAGCAGTGCCCCAGTCAAGCTTTCTTCAGGAATAACTTGTTTTAGGAAGAAGTATAGTAAAAGCAAAGGCATGCCAAGCAGTCAAAAAGTGCAGGAAGGCTCAGTGGAGCATTGAAGAGAATAGATGTTCATGCCGGCAATAAGATTTTGTTTTAATCGTAGTGATAAACCTTTTAATTTTGGTGCACAGCAACAGTGGCTTTAAAAATGAAATAAAGGGTTTGTGACGAGAGAGAGTCCTTGGTGTTGCTTCCAGAGCATTGCTTGGGCTGTTATTAAAGCCCTGCCAATGGTTTCAAGTGGAACAGCTAATGTTTCAAGTGTTCATAAATAATTGTTTAATGTTCCAAGCACTTTAGGAGCAGGTTTTAAAAACTAGCCTAGCACTGATTATTTTCACTGCTGTAAAAACATTCTTTTGACAGTAGCTTTGTCTGCTACTTAGAGGTTCTGTGAAAAGGAAAAAAAGAAAGCAACCACCATCCTCTGAGTTGATATAGAGGGATATACCCAGTGTTGAACCCATAAAATAATCTGAAACTGGCAGGTTTCTGCTCCAAAATTGGCCAAAATCTGGAATAACTTTGTGCTGTTGTGAGAGCAGGGCCATGTCCATGGCTAGTGCTCAGGCGTTGTGGTGGGATGGCGCTGGGTCTCAGGGAAATTGTGGATTACCTCAATTTATGCACCCCCACAGGCAAAGTTTTAAGCAGAGTTAGAGGTGAGCTTTTTTTTGTTGTAACCAGGAAGCCCATAATGCAGTTAAACAGCCCAAACAGAGCCAAGAAATAGGCAGTGGTGCAGTAAAATCGAGGGGCCAGAAGCCTGGGGAGTGGAAATCTTGGATTGAGGTGGAGGCTCTTTGCTGAGGCTGTGCACAAACCAGGGCTGCTGGACAAGGGACGTATCCTGGCCCTGCTGCTTCTCCAGCTAGGGAGGAAGCAGGATTCAGCAGCACCCCTCTTGTTGCTTCCGTTCTTTCCAAGGCTGTCAACAGGTGGAAACTGTGATAGGACAAGAGCAAAACATGCAACTTAACGCAATCATTTTGGTCAACATTTGCACTTCCAATTAGTGATATTGCTCAAACCAGGCTTTTGTTTTAAGTTGCATGTGGGACAGTAAGAAGCTTCTATAAGCAATCGCCTCATTAAAGTAAAATAGATTTGAAGATGCACTGACTGCTCCTAACTATGCTGAACATTCCCTGTAGTTCAGAAAATGCCTCAGAGTTTCATCCCAGTAACTTGGAGTTTTGTCTAAATGCTTCTTGTAGAATCATAGACTCATAGAATGGCTTGGGTTGTAAGGACTTTAAAGATCAGTGCTGTTTTGCTGTTGTGCACATTTTCATTTCTTATGGCTGAAATCCTATTTTAAAAGTAAATTTAAAAAAAAAATTCTATATATACTTAAGTATTTATAAATACACACAATTTATAAGGAACAAGAAATTTCTGTTTAGTGAGTAGGATTTAGAAATTTTGTATGCACATATATATTTTTATAAGTCCGTATTTGTAAAGACAAGGTACAACACATGAAACCTGAGACTGTTCCTGCAAATTATTATTTAACAAATTAAGACACGCAGCCTCATATGATGTTGCCAATGTTCAAAGCAATTCTGCAGATCACTTTCTGACAGGCTGTTGAGAATCTCTGATGGTTTTGCTTTCACATTTTCTACTGAAAAAAATGGATTCCTTTGAGCATCGACTTAATCTTTGGAATCTCTTCACTGTAAGACAATAAATGAAAGTTTCCATCATGGATTTCTTGTTTCACAAGAAACTTGGTGTTAAATTGCTGTTCATCCTTGCACACCAGGATTTTCCAACCAACAGTAAGAAAAACCAACAGTAAGAAAATATCTCCATTTGAATATGCACTCACTTGTACTAAGTGAAGCAATCGAGTTGAGCCTTGTCTCACTGTGACAGCTTAGAACATGTTCTATAACTGCCTCTTTGTCTCTCCCCTATCACTCTTGGTTCTTGAACTGTATGATTAGTCTCAGTTTATTGGGGGGTCAGATCTCATATACATAGAAAAATACACATGTGTAGCCTTAGGAAGAATATTCATAGAAGCATCAATCTTCATGTGGATGAGTGTTTCCAAGGTTGGGTCTCAGATGGTAGCTCTTCTGTGGGGGTTTATCTAGCAGGTCTTCCACTGCAAAAATACACTCCACTTTTTGCTATTATGATTTGGAGATCACAGAATCACAGAATGACCTGAGTTGGAAGAGACCCACAAGGATCATTGAGTCCAATTCTTATCCCTGCACAGGACAACCCCAACATTCACACCATGTGTCGGAGGGCATTGTCCAAATGCTTCTTTAATGTTGTCAGGCTTGGTGATGAGACTGTTTCCCTGCGGAGCCGTTCCAGTGCTCCACCACCCTCTGGGTGAAGAGCCTTTTCCTGATACCCAACCTAACCCTCCCCAAGCATATCTCCCTGCCATTGCCTCGGGTCCTGTCATTGGTCACCAGCGAGAAGAGCTCAGCGCCTGCTGCTCCTCCTCCCCTCGAGGGGAAGCTGTGAACTGCTGGGAGGTCTCCCCCCAGTCTCCTCCAGGCTGAACAGACAGAGTGCCTTCAGCCGCTCCTTAAGCTTCCCCTCTGGACCCTTCACCACCTTTGTGGCTTCCTCTGGCCACTCTCCGGTAGTTTTATGTCCTTTTTTTTACTGCGGTGCCCAGAATTGCATGCTAAGCTCGAGGTGGGGCTGTACCAGACTTTATTTCTGCCTGTTATTAGAACTAGATGGTGCAGTAAGACTGGAAGCTTGTTCAAACATCAGTTACCACTCAGTTCGTTGCCTTTTTTCTCTCCCACCCCTCCCCTTTCTGGACTCGTGTCTTTTAAACATCGAACCGGTTCTGTGGGTAGCGCAGTGCCTCCTGCTCGGGAGCTGGTTAAGTAAGCGCGGAGCTGGCCTGCCAAGGATGCGCTTGTCAGAAAGGAGGGACGGGAGGGGAAAAGGGGAGGAGGGAGAAAAAATGAAGCTTTTTGAGGCCGATTGTTGGATGCGAGCATCCCTGCTCGGGTGGGATTATTCCTGCTCGGCTGCCCTCTGCCGGCATCACGGCGCAGAGGCGGCTCCGCGCAGGGCTCCGCGCAGGGCTCCGCGCATCCTCGCGCGGGAGGGAGGGCACCTTTAATTAAGCATGAAAAATAGCCAGCATTCGTATGGATCAAAGAAAACAATTATGCATAATGGCTGGACAGAAAACAATTGGCTATTATTGAATGAGAGGATTGCTCTAATTAATCCAAAAGATATACCCACTGCTAAATGAGGTGAAGAAAAAGCTCAAGAACAGATTTAACTCTGAAGCGTAATACAGCTGAGGCAAGGGGGCAGTTTATGACTCAACACAGTAGAATTTCTGCTAGTAAATGTGATTGCTAACATTTTTTTAATCACAATTTTCCTAACTTGCAAATGAATCTGAGATATGTAGAAATAATAGTGTCTGTCGTGTAGAATCAATGCATGTGTTTCTTCTTTAAGATTTTATTTTTAACTGTCTCTAGTAAAAGTGCATTAGTCATATTTCTCTCACTTGTGAAAGAACCTCTTTCTGTAACTCACTTCAGATTTAACCCCTTTAAGGTTATCTACACTGTCTGCTTTGGAACATTGATGTCTTTATGTGTATTTTATTGACATTTGGAAGGCCATACTGTGTTAAGGAATAAATGTAAATTCATCAAGAAGCAGCTGAATGTCACCACTGTCCTGTTTGTGGTCAAGCAGTCTCATCAACACATAGGGAAAATCAAGCCAGTAGTGAAGAGGGAGTATTCCTTCCTTCCTTCTTTCTCTAGAATTTCCCTGCCCTCTTCATTATTTCTATTTCCTATTATATTTCTCAGTTTGAAAGATAGACGATCAGTACCTGTGACCCCTAGATTTCTTATTCTGTTACATTTGCACAGAGAATATTATTATATCTGCAGATAGAATTAGAGGCCAAACTAAAATCTTTCGTATTGAAATAATCATGGAAGTTATTTTAAATGTGATGGATGTAACCTGAGAGCAGAGTACATCCAGGATGTCTAAAAGGCAGACACTGCATGAGTATTTATGAAAAAATCTGTGTGCTCTTAAGATGTCACGCATAATCCGCACTGTGTGTCTCTTCAGTGTCACAAGCACATTTACATAGATTGTCATGAATTTCAAATTTCCCCTCAAATCAATGCCAGAGTAAAATTACCTCCAAGCACAATGCAGTCTTCCTTTAGGAGTTAATCATACAGGTCTCACTCTGTTTGGAGGTAGAGCTAGTCCTCCTGACACTTGCACCTCACTGCTCACTGAGTGACGACGTAAGGTGCCTCGACACATTTGTAGCACTTCCATGGGACTGCACGGCACCAGACACTCATGGCATGCAGTCCCATCTCATACCCTCCCCAGAACACAAAGCGTGAATACAATGCATCACAAATGCAGCTGTCTCCTTAACTGGTGTGAACGGTGTCTCTGAAGGGTACCATATGCATGCTTAGGGCTCTGTGTTGACAAACCATTTGTAAACATCCCATGGAGACTTTGCTCCAATGAGTACAAGAGCACTGAAGCAAGAATTTTCCCAATCTTGTAATATTGTTGCTGTCATCTAATTGCATGTGCCTCGTTTGTGGGGAAAGGTGCCTTCAGTGTGCTATTCTGTGGTTCATTCTAACCATAAAAGGCTAAATAGAGCCTTGGTGCGACTCCATTGGCTGCATACATCTAAATTTTATTAAGGCTCAGTCAACAAGACCTTTTGGTTGTGGGGAGACAAAAAGAGACAGAGATTTTACAAGAATTGCTCAGGATGGCACCTGGTAGGAACGGCTTTGTCATTGGATCTCAGGCTTCTTGACGCGTTCTGTAGTACATTGCATCTCTCCAGAGAGTAGAAGATTTTACTATGCACAGAAACAGCATTTATATAGTGTAATGCATTTATTTCTGGAGAGATACTTCAGGGCTGTATCAGCCTCTTGTGGCAGGTGACCAGTTACAAGTGTTGTAAATCATGGTGTGTCCAATATTTTCATATTCTCCACCAAAGAACCTTCTTCTCTGCAAATCACTGTCTCCCAAATCAAGCTTCTAGCAAGCGTGGTCACTCAATTGAATTACCACGTGACCTGGGGGCACTGCAATTCTTGGGTCATGATGCTGCCACTTCAGTAACCAAGGGGAAGGAAAAGGAGGAGTGTTTGGGCCAATGGCATAGCAGGGATGAGGGACGTGTAAATGCCAGCAATGCTGTTTAGCATTTCTTGAGCAAGAGAATGGGCCAGCAGATCCGTCGTGGATCCTCGCCAAGCATGTAGAGGGACATGTTGTTAACTTTCTGGTGGCTGCTGTAGCCAAGAAACGGAGTAGCCATGTAGGGACTGCGGCGGGTGAGAAAGAAAGAGAGCACATGTAGAAATAAGGCTTCTCACTCAACAAATTCTGATGTTTGCATGAAGAAAAAGAAGTATTTTTGCAAGCCGGGACTTAGGAGCAAGATGAAATCTTCCCACTTTTATCAGCGAGGCACTTAGTGATAAGCACATGGTGAAAGGCTCCAATTCTGGTGCAAATTATCATGAAAATAACTAAATATATAGAATATTTGTAATTGCAACTGTCAGGAAGCCTTGACTTTGTGGACTGACGAGATGGCAAGGACGTATATTCAAAGGTTTTTGTGGTGTAGTTTAGCCCTCTGGGCACTATCTGCACTTTGTGGATTTGCTGCAGGTTGAGACATCTCCACTGAGAGAGACAATTGGTGTTTTATATACATAAAACCCCTAATGACTGTAGGAACTTGGGACATATAGCTAAGTGTGGAAACTCTGACCAGGGCTTGCTGTTCTGTGAATGTTCTCCTGGAGATCAGCCCTCTGTGTAACTGGCTGCTCACCTGAAACTATGGAGAATTTCTTTTTCCTTTCCAATCACATTTTAAAAGATGCAGAGAGCTGAAAGCAAGTGTTTTGTTCTATCTCTAAGGTAGCTACAGTTTGGTGGTAGGTGAAGTAATGACTATATATAGTCACTAAAGTGCCTTCAGATAGTTCTGGAGAACAACTGCTGTATAAACTTCAGGTATTATTATTATTAAGGTATTATTATCATGAGTTTGCTGCAAGTTGCAACAAGACTGTAAGAATTACATTGGAGCACCTAATACTGTCACAGCTGCAGACTTTAAAGTTCTCTTTCTGTCAATATTGTGCTAATTTTATCTGGTGCTTTTGATTAAACAAACTAACCTGGAACAATTTCAGTAGCTGATTTTCTAAATAGAAAATGTACTGATAAGTGAGCATAAGGTTGCACCCCTCTGGCATCCAGAGAAAGGAAAATCCTTTATAAACAAATCAGATGTGGTCACACTGAGTCCTAAACACTGCTCAGCTACCATCATGCTGATTTAATCAATCCTCATGAGGTAAAAAAAGGTAGAAAATAGAGAATAATATGCCTGATGATGAGATATTTTAATGAAATGCATTGGGATAATTTAGTGGGAATGAAAGTAGTATGGATAAAAATGTGTGAGAAAGCATGAAAAACACCAAATGTATCAGAACGTGTGTAATATCAAACAAGGCTTGAATATCCTTAATCTATGCTTCACAGGTAAAGGGATGAATCAGCTGTGAATCAGTGAGGTCTGAGAGAAGAAGCGGTGCAAGGCAAACTATGGCTGTAGTTTGGGAATTGATGGGAATAGGTCTTTTGGGGTTCTCTTGTTACTATGTCTTACTGGTTCATCAGAAAGCTTGCAGGAAATGCTCCTGGAGCAGGGAGATGTGTGGAGTTGTTGTCTTGTAAGTGTGAGCCTACTTGTTGTATTGCTGGGTGTGGAGGCTGAAATAGGGTCCTCAGTATCTCAATAAGAACCGCCGTGGGCTTTGCATGCTGAAGGTAAAGCAGATACATCGGCCTCTGTGGACCTGCAGTGCCCTGGATAAATCACCTTTCTTTACATATATAATCATCAGTCTGAGGGAGGCAGAAGGGTGCTGCAAGTTCCTGCAGAAGGGCAGAGTGACTTAGGTAGTCACGTTTTACTGTTTCAAAGAGAAGCTCGCTGCGATTTGTATTTTAACCTTTTGTTGATAAGACTGATCTGAGATAGGTATTTGGTATATAAAGGCACAGCCAAGGTGCATTTTCAGGTAATAAGATCTCTAGCAGAATTCAGGCAAAATCCCTGTAGCCTTGAGAGCTTTGGGCACTAGAAGGCGCAGACAGGTGCTCCTTAGACTGGCATACAACACAATGTGTATGTGAACGAGACATGGACTTGTAATTGCCCAATCCTACCACGTTGCTAGCAGATGTGTTGTTGACAGCTGCGCAACAGGAACTTGCAAAAAGAGAAAAACCCCAAACAAACAACAAAATAATTTAGGGAAAGATTAAAGTGTGTGTATCTACATACGTATTATTTATGTGTGCCTAGCAAGTTACAAAGCAGGAAAACCAAAGGAGAGGTCCTGAACTGATGTTGAATCTGTACCTTGATTAAGCAGCTGGAGATCAGGTCCGTAGTTTTTCTGAAGCAAGTTCATTTTTCTTTTCTCCTCAGAATCCACATAGGGAGCAGATCTTTTCAGTAGGAAGGTGCTGTTTTTACATAGTCACTGTTCAGACCATAGCCACACTTGAAGCCAAAAATAGAAAATGTATTTTAGAACTTGATAAATTAAAAAAAAAAAATTAAGAGAGGAAAGAAAAACCTCCAGCAGAACTTTGCATTCTCTGACTTTTCAGACTTTCAGGTCTGCCTCTTCTGATTACACATTTTCTAGCTGATGACATGCCATCAGCTAAAGATGGATTTTAAACACAAGTCATGTCAAAAGTTTCATTTAACCTCTTCAATATAACAAGCTGCTGATGGTTTACATTTCTGACAGTAGAGGTAAATTAATCTGTGATGGATGTTTGGGAGAGAGAGAGAAGATTTGCAAAGAGTGAGGAAGAAGTAAAATGGTAACTGGTGAAGGCACTGGACATCTTCTGAGTGTAGTGAGTGGGGGGTGGGATGTGGGTGTGGTGATATTTCTAGGCTTGCATCTATAAGTATAGATACATCACGCTATGTATGGTTCTAAAATAAAAATACTGTACAAGTCTAACATTTGATGAGGTAGAATATTTCCAGATGGGTTGGATTTTGGAGAATAGGGAGTAGGTTATGATTTGTTTAATGAAATGTTAATTTTTTGGCAGTCAGAGGGTTTTAGGGTAAATCAGTTAAACCCAAAGATGATTAAAAAGGGATTTGTGAAACTTTGGAGTAGTAATTAGTATTAATTGAGGCCATCATTATTTTAAATTATAAAGGTAGTAAGCTAGTATGCATATGTAGTTGAACAACAAAAAAAACGCTATGCTCATCTTTCTGGGAGTTGAAAAAGTTTGGGAGCAAGCTCTTGTTAGTAAGTAATCCCAAGAGACATAACACAGTAAAACCTTGACACAAGAAAATTCAGCCAGGAGACAGTTGATTTCTCAGCTGGGAGGTACTTCGGGAAGAGATGGCATCTTGCCGTCTCCACCAGGACTTGGTAATAATTCTCACTATTCATGAACAGATGTCTTTGGTTAGATTCCCTAGGTGCATTTGAATTCATTAAAGGATCTAGGGAATCAAGATATTAATTCTAAATTATTACATATTATAGATTTTATTTTCTGGAAGAATGGGAACATGGCAAAAACGAGATTGTAGTAAAAATGGTAAATGATGTCGAGATAGCATAATCACAGAATTATGCCACTCCAGGCTATATTGTATCTTTTTTTTGCTTTAACTCTGGATATCTAAGATATTGTGGTAAAAGAATAAGTTTTAAACTGCATGCTGCGAGACCAAAATTCTGTAGTTGCAGATATTCATAAGTGACATTTGTCCTGATATTCAGTTGGAATAAAGTATTAGTGTTCTGTTGAAATCAGTATGAGGACAGATATTTGCAGCAGATGAGGATCTGACCAGCTAACCCAAAGCATTCCATAATTGCAAGCTTGAGCTATTTCATGTCTAATTAGTAAGAACTGAAGCAAAGGACCTCTAAGCTTAAACTATCACATGTGAGTTATGCTCAATGATCAGTACTTTGATATTTTACTGGTATGCCCAAAGATTGATACAAACTCCCTGCAGATGGAACTTGTACTTTTTAAGAGCAGTCTGCAAGCCTTCCTTTCCCAGGCGAGCTCCCTTAGGGAACTTTGGAGACAATATTTTGAAACTGAACATCCAAAATCTTTTCAAATCTTCATGACTAAACTCTATTCTAGTACTTGGTTGCATTAACAGATGTGATTTTTGTCAATGGGAACTTGGCAGAGGAACAAATTTCATCAGCTAATATTTGTAAACTGCTTTGAGTTCCACTGATGGAAGGAAACCTGGACTGAGAATAAAAAATGCCAACTATTGAAGTTTGTTTGCTGAATTTTCCATCTTTGAATCTATATTTATAGGATTTCTTCACATCTCCTTAATTATCGCCTTCCAATTTTATTCCTCTCTTTCTTCCCCATTTTCAGTGTACAGATGGTGCTTTAGTCATTTTTCTGTTCACCCAAAGTTTTTCCTAACACAAAGAAGGACCAGGTCATTTCAATTGGTCTTACAGATAGGATCAGTTTGAGTTTGCTACCTCTTCTACCTCTTACTCACGACATTTTTAACCCATTTTAGCAGGACCTTTATCCTGCTTGATATTAAAATATTAATATTAAAATATCAAGCAGTGTCTCATTTCAGAGAGCCTCAAAGGGTGGTGATTTTTTTCCCCAGTTGGTTTATAATTTCTCTGCTTTGACTGGTTTTTTTTCCTGTTTCTTCTATCTCCCCATTTTGCAATGGACTTGAATGAAGCCAGTCTGCTGCAAATGATATTGCCATGAAACAACCTGAAGATGCCGATGATGGGCAGGCCAAGGCAGCTCATCTGCAGTAATAATGCTTGTTCAAGTTGTAACACATCTTGCAAGGACCCTTTGGTCATTCTCTTTTGATACATTCATCAATAGGGTTATGACTATCGTCATCATAAAAAAAAAAACCCTGCAAGTGTGCATTTCTTCTGTTTGCACTTGAAAAATCCCTAAATGGACACTTTCTTACAGTTGTAAATATAGTTAATGCAGGGCAAGATTTTTGGTTTTATTTTATTGGCAATTTGTCTGCACAGGCTCCAGAACTGCAGAATTTTTTAACACATAAGAATTTGCCTGGACAGATATCTCTTCTGAAGTTAGTGTATGTTTTATTTTCCCCCAGCACTAATGCAACATATGTTTCAAGCCAGTCCTGATAATTTTTTTCAGTGGTATTCATCTGTGATATTTGTAGTGAGTTTCTTGGTGTAATTGTAATTCAGAAGTTGTCTGTAGCCCTGTGATATGTGCATAATTGTCCCTGTCCACTGTAACCACCAGCACCTCTTGTCAGAAGGATTGATGGTAATGTTTTGGTTCCCTTTTTAATAATTAATTGCCGTTCCTTCCAACAACAGGGGATTCAAGTGGAGCTTTTGTTGTTCTAAATTTGAAATCTTAAGTCTGTAGAGATGTTTCCAGGAGGTATTTTCTCCGGTTCAACATACACTCTAACCACAGGTGTTGTATCATCAAAGAAAGAATCCATATGCTAATTTAAAAATAACAGACCTGTTTATTGTTGCTGTGCATCATCATCAAAGAAAACAACAACAACCACCTGTCTTTAGCTGTATAATTAAACTGATGGGTCTTTATTCTGTGCTAAATTATATGGTAATATATGGATATGGAGAATAAGAGAAATCATCCTTTTAAACTTTTGAGATGCTTGCAGTACTGTTGAAAGCTGTTTCTTTTAAAATCAGGGGTGGTTTAAGATACCTGTTACTAATAAGATGTTTCTCCTGGTCTAGTTATGCTTCCCTTAGTACTTTTTCGCCATGCTGGAAATGCATCTTTCCATAGCTTTGGATGACCACCTGTTCTGGTATCTTCTGCGTGGTCTTCAGTGGTCCATTCAGTTTCATTTTTATCACCTTTTTCTGTACCATTCTCAAAGGCCCATTATTGTTGTCTTTCTACATGCCCTTCCAAGCAAAGGCAAACTCAACACCAGATCTGGTCTGTATTGTGACGAGATACAAGGCACAAACCTCTTGCTTTCCTTTCTGTTCCACCTTGGAGACCCAGCCAGCCCAGTTCCTCTTGCAGGCAGTGGTGGTCCTGTCTGGCACACAACAAAAATCTGCTGCTTCTTTTAACAGCTGCATGACACTGATGTTCCTCTCTGCCAAGCACTAGCAAATACCTCAGGCTCTGAATGCTGACTTCTGGGTAAAGGAATCAGTCGTTGAATCTGTGTGTATTTAAGTCTCTCGTGGTCTGTTTGCACATCTATGTCAGCTCTGGAATAGCATGGTCAGAACCTCACAGCCAAATATTCTAGTTGACCAGGTTGCCTACCAAAGCCCAACGCTTAGTGAACATGCTTACTACAGTGTAACTGGAGAAGAAATCATAATGTTGTTTTCACAGATCACTCTCTCTTCAGAAACTCTTTTGACACAGAAACTTGCATAAATAATGCTTTTATATGACTAATTTGAACCGTGTTTTCTTTTGAAAGGCCAGTCCTAAATCCCTTTTACTATCCGCTTGACCTATTAGTGCAGGCAGAACATTGTATTGGCCTTTAGGGATGTGTTATATCAAACCTGTGATATAGGACATGGCTCACAAAGAATTTGGGGCATTGGGGATTTAAAGTCTTTGACAAACTAGCAACTTTCATTCTGAATTCTATATTTTTGCTCAAGAATTAGTGTGCCCTACTTTTTTTTTAAGAAGCCTTTTTTCTATGCCCTTATTTAAATATTTTACTCTGATTAAAGAGGAAAGGTAAACCAGGTAATCTGAGGACTTCTGCACCGTTTCCTATTCTTGCATGAATGGAAGAGAGGGATGCTCACCCCTCTGAATTTCTTTTTCTCATCTTTTTAGATTTGTTATCACTTTTACACTTTCCTCTTGTCTCAGATCCATAAGGCAAGAAAAATGTGCCTGTCTAAAAAGTGTCCCTTTTGGGTAGAAATACTGCCATGAGGTAGTGGGTTGGTGTCTTCATCCTGGTAGTTGTGGTTTTATTATTCTGAGGGCAGTGATTCAGTTTTGAGCTGAGCTGTTGAAGATGTTCTTTACTGCAAGCTGGTAGAAAAGTCACTTTGTTCAGTGGCCCGATGTGAATGAATTAATGCTAGGCAAGAGTGTTTCTTTTGTGGATGTTTCATGACCAAGGTTTAAAGATTTCTTTACAAAGTTGGCAGTGCAGATTTGGGGTCTGTTATATCTTATTAGTTCAGGTGCTGTAACTGAACAGTAAAAACATGGTTTTGTGTAAAGGAGCCAACATACGTTCAATCCTTTCTGCACAGGCAGAAGAGGTGGTCTGCGGAAGCCATGCTAGTCACTACTCTTGTTTAATGAGAATTGCAGTGAACCTGACAGTCTTTTCCACAAGAATGTGCAAGCCACAAATTAGCTCCACTAGCCTTTTAGGTTTTTTTGATCATTTATCTGAAACTGTTATGTGCTGTTATCTCAAATGCCATCCTGCGAAGTGCTTAATTTTGCAGTGCTAGTTCCCCTCCAGATTATGACCTGCACTTAATTGCACTGGCAAATCTCTCTGGTACTTTTTTTCTAGGACTCTGTTCTGCAAACTTTCTTCTAATCACCCATAAATAGACTCATCTGTGTTAGGTCTGTGTGTTTGAGTAAGGGAAGCCACATGACAGCACGCCTCACTTGTTGGAGCAACAGCAGATCTGGGGAGAAAACTTGGCTTCATGGGACTGGATGGAAAATTCTCATTGAATTAAACACATCCAAAATCTCTGACAGCTTCTTCGCCAGACTCAGATTCCTTGTGTGGGACTGGGTGAGCTGCACAGGCTTGGATTAACCTTCAAAATCATGGCTAGTAATAGTTCTGTAACAACTCTGGATCCTGGGAGAATAAGAAGCTGAAAAAAGTATTTCATGTATTCTTTCTGTTAACACGTGTGATGCAGTTTGTTTTGCCTTTTCTAGGTAGTGCCTTTGGCCATTATATTTTACCAAATATTCATGTTATAGGAAGTTTAGGAATGAGGCATTATGACCCATTAATCAAAGTTATTATGAACTCAAAACACGTGTTGAAGGGTTTACAGGATCAGTATGTATATTTTACTGTAGAACTGGGCTAAGAAATAGTTTTTCAATTAATAATTTGACCATTTTAGCTTCTTTTTCTGGTTTATGCCTTCAATGAATGAAGTATCTAACTCTGGAATTTCTTGAAGATGATCTTTCAAAATTCTCTTTAAAGCTTTGAGAAAACCCAAGAATTTTGTCAGAGCACAACTGATAATAAAAATACCTAAACCAGTCAAAACTAAAATCAGGGCTGTAAAATAATTAGTAGAGAATTACAATTAAAAGTGTTTGTAAATTCCAAGAAAGCTACAATTTTGACAATGAGTTTTTAGTAGTTTTAAAATGTCATTCAAAATATCTTTGCAGATTGTTAGCATGCATAGATACGATTCATGCTATGTTACCCATTTCCTGGGGCTGCAGGACAGGGAGTGGTCCCAAGGGGCTGTTTTTCCCTTCTTTCTACCTTAAGGCAAGATCACCTGAACCTGTCTTATCTAATGGATGTTTTTCTAATCTATTCTTGAGGACCTCCAGTGAGAGAGACCCTCCATCCTCCTAAGCAATCTATTCTAGTGCTTCGCCAGCCTCATTGTTCAGTAATTTTCTCTAATGTTTAACTTTAATCTTCCTTGCTGCAATTTAATCCCATCACTGCTTCTCCTATCTGCCATGGGCATGGAAAATAGATTCCTGCCTTGCTCTTTGCAGCAGCTTTTTATGTGTTTGAAGGCTGTTCTCCTATGCCCTGTCTGACTCGTTTTCTTAAAGCTAAGCCACTCCAGTTTGTTCATTTCCTAAGAGGTCCTCATGGTCTCTAGCCCTCCAATGACTCTTTAGATTGCGTATGGGTGGTTTGTATCTTTCTCCAAATGCATTTCTCAGGTTTCCATGCTGTAGTTGAGGAAACCTTGAAGCTATAAAGTCTTGCAGAGTAAGAGAGTATTAAAGTCAGTGGAACAAGTGGGTAAAAAAACTACACCTTTGCATATGTCTCTGGAGAGGTACTCACGATCACTGGAGATGTCACTTATCACTTGTGCCTTTTGCTCCTTTCCTAAAGCAGAGTATGTTTTGGGTTTTGCTCCTTGGGAAAATAGTTTTCAGCTCCCAGGGACTCCTGCAGTGGCTGATTCGGGACAGCCAGAGACAGTCTCCACCTTTCTACTCCCTTTGCTCCCTACCTTCCACACACATACCTGCCTCAAGCCATGCTGCAGTATTATTTTCTGCCCTCTTCTACAGCCTAGGCATATGGACCTGAAGTAGAAACTTCAGGATATATGCAAATGTTTTAATGATGCTATTTGCATATCTGGAAGTGATTTACAAATGCTGCACATGGAGCTGCTTAAAACTTGGCATCAAGAGTTTGTAGAGGATCATGGCTCCACACAACAGAAACTGAATATTCAGCTGTTTTTTGCCAGCTCTGAGAGAAAACCAGCGCAGTTTTGGCGACTGCTGAAGCAAGTCTGTCAGTGAAGGAAGGCACTGGTGTCCTTACATGAGTTTCAGCCCTGCCCAAGGGGAAAACATCCTACCATGCACTGCCTTTCTCTTCTTTCTTGCCACATTGGGACAAACAGCCAACTGCAGTTGGTCCTGGCAGTGGGAAATGCTCTCCTGCAAATACTCAGGAGTGCAGATAGGCAGGGGGGCCTTGGGAGTCAAAGCAGCTGAGGGACTGGTTTATGATGAGATCTATAGCATTCTTAAAGATTTTTTACTTGTTTACTTATTTTCTCCTTGTGACACATGCATTTATAAGACTTAGTTATGCACTAAATTTAAACATCTGAGTTTGGATTCTTTTCAGAAACAGGCAACATTTTATATTGATCTGTTAACTTCTTTTTAGGTGGACCCACTTTTCAGAACCCCTGTGTTAGGAACCAAATTCACCTTTCCTATTCCTATTTGTAGGAGTTAATGGTGTCAAAAACTCTTACATGAGCACTGCCTATGGAAGTGTTGTGTGAGGTGGGGAGCTGTGCTGGCACAAATGGACAGAAGCCAATGAATGCTGCAGGATCACTTACCTATTTCTTCTAAAAATACATTAGTACAGCATAATCTCAAAAGGAAAGGAGGAGAGTCCAGATTGCACATATTTGTGTTCACTTTTAGATTTGCCAGATCTGCTTCCTCTGTTTTCCTTTATTTTGGCTTGAAGTTAATGTTATTAAGAGTGAGGGCACTGGTAATTTTTGAGAATGAGTAGAAAATATGTTGCTGTAGCCAAAAGAATATCTGCTCTCAAACCCCTGAATTCAAGTGTATGGTAGGTGAATATAAAAATTAAGACCTGAGTTCAAGCACACAAAATTTTGTATTTTTTGATGTATGAGAAGTTCCTTTTTGTAGCACACCTTTAGTACTACGGGCTTCCATGAGTCCAGGTGGAGACTGGACAAATTCTCAAAAGAGGTATCCCCAGAGCACTATTAAAGAGAAAGACACCACGTATGTCTAAGAAAAAAAAAATAGAGCTAAGAATATTTAAAGGAGGAGTGTTTTTTATAAGTTTGACTTGGGATTGCACTCCCGCCCAGGCATCTGCTTCTGCCTGGTGGTGGAGGCAGGGACCAAGATAAGAAAGACCTTAGCCCAGGTCCCTGTCTTGCTGTCACATGGAAGGTTTTGTGCCACCTTACAGGAAAAGGAAGGAGAAATCCAACATCATTTTGAATAGTATGTTTAGACACTCAGTGGGTAAGCAAACCCTGTATGTCCATGATGAAAATATTCCCTCCCAAGTGCCCTTTGCAGTGTGCACACAAGGGCGTAGCTGAGGGGCCCTGCATACTAAATTACAGGTTTCTTGCCCAGTTGTGTCAAGAAACAAGTGGTTACAGCAGATGAGAGAAGTGCAAGGAAACAGCAAGACAGGGTATCTTGCAGCGCACCAGTTTCTGAGCCATTGCCAAGCATTTTGTTGGCTTGATAAGGGGTGGGGTAGGGGGGGAGAGAGAACCCAATTCAGAGCTTGGTTCCCCCAGCTGCTTAAGGCTGCTCTTCACTGGCATACTATCTTTTTCACCCTATTTACAGGGTTCAATGTACTGCTTGCAACTTTGTCTATAGGATGTGGTGATACAGTGGGAAACTAAAGGCAGAATATTTTCTCTAAAAGGAGACAAGAATGCCCTGTTGCAAAAGACAAATTCAGTCTCTAGATAGTCCTCACTTCAGACAATGCACAGCTAACATACTGCTTACAGCATATTTTGTTGCCATTCTGCTAACATTGCATGTACTTTATATCTTCTTTGCAATTGTATAAATAGAATATACGAAGAGTGAAGACTATTTAGGGAAAATACTAATTAAAATGAACAATAGAAAATAGAAGATCTTATGTTTCTAAAATTAGAGGCTGTTTTTTCAGTAATAAATAGCCCAGTCATTATTAGTTTGCAGTCCCTCCTTTCTCTTGCCTGACACACACAATATCACTGTTATCCATGGTTTGCCTGTCTAAACATGGTTTCTTTCCAACGCTCTACATTGTTTGCTAGCCCTTATTACAAAAGCTCTCCGGTTCTGGGCTTATCTGGTGAAAGAAAATGAGAAATATTCTTTCTAAACAAAATGAATTTGATGAAGGAATAAAAAGAACATTAACAAAGGTACTTTCATGCACTTCTTGCTACATATTGCTTGCTGGCCTCTGGTAATTTCAGAAATTGGGGATCACGGACTATGATTTTATTTCCTAATAATTCGTAAATGTTTTGATGGATTTGATGGCTTTGTTAAGAATGTGCTTGCCTAACACAGAGGGAAAGTTTGATTTGCATCCTGGAGTGCAGTGAGTAATTGCTACTCACGGATATTGGCTGCAGTTGGGGCTGCCCTTGTTCAATGAGTAAGGACCTTGAATTTTTGTGGTTCTAGCAAGTCCCTGTACCAGGATAATGAGCAGCTTCAAGACTTCTCCATCCCAAGCAAAAGCATGGAGTTTGGTTAAATTTTTGGTTCCTTAGTGTACGTAATGGCAAACAATTTTTTGACTGACAGTGGGACCATGCTAGATCATTGTCAACAGGGGTTGACAGCAGGAATCTCCTTTTGTGGGTGCAGTTGGTGCGGTTATGGATTACCTGGGTTTCTCCCTTCATGGAGGATCAGCTCTTCCCAGAGGACCCATCAACACATGGTTCACAAACTTGCCCTCCTGCTGGTCTTTAAATACTCAGGCATGAGTTCTACATACACCAGACCAATTTTTTCTTGTACTTAGTGCAGCTCGTCACCACATTGTGTTCTGGATCTGTTTTGAAAGTTACAAATTAATTGACTAAATGAAGTCACCTTGTGCTGTCATTGCTTCATTTCTGTTGTTGTCTGGAATGAAAAACAACCTCTATTAAAGGAAATGTAGAAGGCGTAGGGATCTCTGCTGGCTCAGGCAACAAACTAGGGGAAACAGAAAGGAAAAGATCAAAATTTCCAGGGAAAATATAAACATAGAGGAGGAGCAGGAAAGAAAAAGGCATGAGCAACCATAAAAATCTAGTACTATCAGCTGAAAATTGGGGTGATTCTGTCATATTGATAACAGGAAACTGTACTTCTATTGGCTTTCACTGACAGAGCTGCAAGCAGCTGCTGTGGAAGGAAGATGACTCGAGCATGAGTGCACTTATTGTGCAGAGAGAGAATTTAGTGAGGATTTGACTGTCATTATCATATCCTCTGTTGAACATGTTGCCCTTGGCAATGGGTACTCAGTAACTAATTTAGCTTTTTTTATTGTTCAGTAGCAAGATTTTCATGCTTAGTTCACCTAGTAGCTGTGATTTTCAAAAGCAAAGAACAAACAAATCCCTGAATTATAAATTAGAATTTATTAAACATACATTTTGATTCTTGATGCTGCCTATCTCCTGGCACATATCAAGCAATCTACTTGCAAATGATAATTGTTTTACTGGATCTCTTGTTTTCAGTCGTAACTACGTTTTAAGGGGAGATGGTGATGGTAGACGAAGCTTTCTGTTTTACTAAATATGTTGAAACTGAGTGAAACTTTTACAAACCTGAAGTATATAGGTAGGGAAATATCAGCAGCCGTTGATGCCCACTCCATTCTCAGCATGGGGCAAGGCTATATGTCAAGGTGCCGAGTGCAAGTGTGTAGTAGTCAAGATAAAGGGAAACCCACAATTTGCTGTAAAATAACACATGGCTGTGACACTTAAAGCAAGAGCTAAAATAAATATTTCTCTCACAAAAAAAAAGAAGTAGAAGATTTGACCATCTGCACAAGTTCTTTCTAAAGACTTATGTAAAAGGCCCCACATTGTAGTTTGTGGTATTTAGTTCATTCAAACTGAGGAAGAGCAGCTGGCTTAACCCTGCAGAGATTCAATCCTGTGGCTCCTGGCAGGCTAGGTAGTCCCAATCCAGTGCTTAGGTAGTTCAGCCATTTCTTGCTTTGCATTTATCATTTCACCAGCACAACATTTTATAATAAAAAGGAGAAGTTAAGATATTGTGCATTGTAGACATCAGCTCACATTTAAAGCCCTAAGTGAATGAGCAGTAAAATCTAGGAGTGTAAAACTTATGCAGAATTCACTAAACCTGTCTGTGGCAACTCACAGGGTGAACCTGAAACAAGCAGTGCGTGGTGTGGCACTGAAACTTTCGTAATCACCTGCTAAGTTTTGTAGACTCCAAAAACTCCACAGCAGTTTAGAAAAGAGGCACCAGTCTGAGGTAAAATTTTCTGGAAACAGACACATTTTCCTTCGCAGCACTGTTTTCCAAATCAGAAGATTTTGTGTTAGGGGAAAAATACTGATTTTGCATGAACTTAGCTTAATTCTGTCTTGGTACAAGTGTAGATCTTTGACTTACTATAGTACATTTACCCAGAAGACTTTACCTTTTGCCTTCAGCGGGGCTTTTTCACAGGCCCTTTCATAGTTTGGCTATTTGGATTATAGACAACATGGGACAATAGATGTTTCACATCAGCATCTGGGGTCTCTTTCTGCCAGACGTTGTATAGATCTTGGGAGAAACCTCCTTTAGTGGCTGGCTCTGGGGTGCTGAAAAATCCTGACTTCAACCACCACTAACCCCCCTTCCTACTCATTCTTTATTCCCTTTGGCTTAATTCCTCCTCTCTCCCTAACTAATTTTAAAAAATATAGAACATTAAAGTTATTTGGTAGTTGTGGTGGCTTTCAGAAATAAACAACACTGAAAAGAAGTACTTTCTCTTCATTTAGTATTTTTAAAAAAGTAATAAATAACACGGCAGGATACGATTGTAATAACAGGAACAACTCTGAGGTATCTGAAGCTTTATTCCTTTGCCTCCTGCCTCTCCTGATCACTATAAGTCATGCATGAGCTATTACTTCTACTGCACATAATTTCCAGTATCCTTTGAGATCCAATCACTCCTCTGATAAAGTGATTTTCTGAGTTTTTCAGCCATGCTTACATAGCTGTTTGTGTATGTGTCGATGTAATTTATCTGTTTATTATAATTCTAATAATGAGAAGAAAGCGAAATGCTATTATAAAGCTCAGCATGGTAATCAGTTTGTTGTTATTGCTGGTCATGACAACCATTTATAGTCTCCATTTTGCTAATGGCACACCTTAAATTTTTCCAAGTTGGATGGGATGTCTATAATGAAGATATGTGATGGTAGAACAGGAAAACTAGGACATAGTTCAGCAAAGCACTTCAAAGTGAATAACTTCACTCACATGGGTAGATCTACAAATTTTAAGTGGACAATTCCCACTTATCCATTTAAGCACATGTTAGGTTTTTATGCTGGAGGTTGGGACCTCTATGCTGCCTTCTAAAACCTAAGACTTGTGAGATCTTTGCAAATAAGGTGATTGTTACTTGCGTCATCAAGAAATAAACATATCTAGAGCAGCTTTCAAAACATAGAAAAGATGTTTTTAAATCATGCATCCATACCAAAGCAAATTAAACAGAACAATACAAAGTCAAAGGATGATGGGTATATAGCTGTTTGTAGAAAATACTTCCAAGAGAACCATCATAAAATTAGTTTTGTAACTTGCACGGTAAAAGCAGTAAGAACAATTCCTCAGTCAGTGGGCAAACAGGTTTTCTAACATTGATGGATACAAGCTAGGAAAAGTATTGAATTTTTTTCTAATTAGCCTTTTTTCCTACAAAATTGCCTCTTAATAATATCCCTTCATATCCAGTGCATAAAGGTATCTGTGTATATGAATTTAATTTATATGCCAATGATGTTTTATACATTGTCTTGTCTGCATCTCATTACTGTCATTAATAAGCACTCCAATACATCTCGTTACAAGGTTAATTGGGACAAATCTAAAATACGTCCCCTTTTATATTGTAAATATGATATCTCCTGGCAGCACATTCCTGGTGGATGGACACAAAAGTTATGGTGTCTTATTAAAGGTTTCTGTATGGCATTGTAGCTGCATTCAGTGACTGCATTATACTGTAAATACAGCTGTACGGAAAATTGGCTGCATACAACATAATCTAGATGAAACCTGCATTTTCCTAGGACTGGATGAAATACAATTGTGTACAGCAACTCTACTTTTTTCTAAGCCATGCACGTGGGCCAGAGTAATTTAAAATATATATGCTGGTCTTTTTGCTAGCAGCTAATTTCCGATTTTAGATGCCTATGTTTTATAAGGTCTGTCCCCTCATGAGGCTCAGCTGCACCCCATTATGGCCAATAAAAAGAAGCATTTTGCAAGTAAAAGGTGTTTTCTCTGGGTAACAGATAACAGCCTTGGTGCTTTCATATCAAAATTCATCTCATAAACATATCAGAATCATCCAAGATGACACACTGTAACAAGTATGTGGGTCACATATACACCCTTAGTCCACAAGAGCAAGGGTTAAAACTCAGGGAAAGTGGGACTTTCACTGAAATGTGCTCTCCTGTAGATGTGGTTTACACTGCCAGTCCCTCCTGTCAAACGGAGCAAAAAGTCTTTGCAAAACAGTTGTAGAAGAGAGTCTGTGTGTAGGAGGAATCTCTAGGCACTACATTCCTATCCATTTTTGTTTTCCCTGGGGCAATTGTGGAGTCCCTGTGATGGTTCACTGAACTTGAAAGGTGTGTGAAGTCTTCCAGGCCTTGGTGGCTTTACTTGAAGTCTCAGTTCTGCAACATGCAGGCATGAAGGGGATGTACTTGAGTTTGTCTATTGACTATGTTGAGTATGAAGGGCTAAAATCTTTCATAGCATCTATGAGTTGTGTTTGTGATGATCTTTATGGACAGATTTATGTCCTCTATTAGGGCTGAAACCAATTCTTCTCCAAAGATCTGTGCCAAGACTAATACTCCGAATAAGTCCCTCGCAAAGAGGGCTGTACTGGCCTTTGTTTTCTCTTTGCAGAGTTGAATTTTAGTCTTTCTGTATCCTTTAGTCAGGAAATCAACCTGCAACAAATTATTTATTTGTAAGCAGCACCGTCCTAAAGCAAAGGCATTTCATAAATGGCCTGCAACTCTGCTGCTCCAGCCTGTCCTTGGAGTTAAATGTCTAGATATTTATACATTTTGGCTTAATCTTATCTCAAGTTCAGTCAAAATTTTATTTACTCCACAACATGTTTGGCAAAAAAAAAAAAAGAAATAGACTCCCATAATGCTGTTGCTATGGGAGGCACAGAAATACTATTAACATTTCCAGTTTAAGAAAGATGCAACCATACAAAACACTGGACAGGAAAGTGTGTGTATATTGGAGAAAATTATAAACTCTAGCTACTCATTAGCACAGTAAGTCCAAACATTTTCCCCTGACAGACTGTAAAGTTTTCACATCCCCAAGCATCAACTAAGTAGCTTAGGAAGGCTGTGTAGCTTAGCCCTGATTTAATTGATGGAGTATTGTTACTTCAGACAAGCCATATTAGTGGCATGTTATCTCTACTGTTGTGTTTGTTCCAGACCCTAGGCAACAATTAATTTTGTCATGCCAACAAATATTTCATTTGCTTTCTAATGTGCTATTGCCATAACAACTTGGATAAATATATCCTAATAAAATCCACAGATTAGTTTTTAAGAGGCAGCTAGTTAATAAAAATTTGAAAAAAAAAACAACCACCAAACAAATCCACAAAACAAACAAACAAAAACCCAAACAGCCTCACCACCATGTATTCTGATGCTGCTTGGTGGAGCCATATGTAAGTCATGACTGGAAAGACAGTGACACTGAAGCCAGTAAGTCAACATCAGTGCACTGTTTGTGGATGGTTTCAGTAACCAGTTTTGCAATGCAAAACCATGTGGTACAACCAAAACCCAAGCTAAACCAAGTATTGATGGGGGCTTCATGTATCAGGACCTGCTCTGGTCCTGGTGTAAGTTGGCTCTAAATATAGTGTTCTGCATTAGTGATGCTGACTGATGAGTAGATAATGAGCTAAATATCTTTCTAATTAATTATATTTGTCTAAAGAGTCAAATGAAACTTATGTAATTATTATAGAAAATAGCATAGGCTTTTGTGTTAGAAACAGCCTGCAAAGTAGCACTCTACATTACTAATGTTAAGTAAATGTTTTAACAAAGTAAACTCTAACAATTGTTATCATGCTTGAAACCTCTGTAACTTGGCAAGAGCAAAACAAATAATGAGTATCGGAGATCTCATCCTGTGGAAAGTATGCCTCAAACCAAACCTCCAAACATGTGGTTTTATCTCTCCAAATCACCCAATGTACACACACATCTATCAGCTCTGTCCAGTGGCTTGGCACTTCATAATGTATTGAGAACAGCTTATTTACAGTTTAACTTTAAAGTTCCTCTGCAAAGTGTCTGGAAAAATAAAATATGACTTTGCTAATGTCCTGTATGAGTACTGACGAAAGAACATCTACATTAGACACTTCACGATTTCAACCAACACCTTTGTTGTTATGGACAACAAAGTAATTTGTTCCTGTAACTCTACAAAATAACATTTTTTATGTATTAAAAATCCACCATATGTCCAAAGTCTTATGCCTGATTTTAGGTGTAGCAAATTCTTCAGCATCTCTTATGGATACTAACATATTTGTAGGTCTGTTTTACAAACGCTTTACATATTTTTTTAATGCATGGCTAGAGTTTCCAAAAGAACCAACAGAAGCATCAAACAGCCACTGTGACACAAAAACATTCAGAAAGATCTTGGAAAAAAATCACCCATAATCCATGTGTCTGTACATACATACTGATATTCTTCAGGAAGAAAAGACTTGAAGAGGAGGGTGGGAAGTAAACCCCAACTTCCCTCTTTTTTGAAATCCGTTCAGATCAGGCAGTTGGGTTTAAGGTTGGGTGCACTGTAATTCTGAGTCAGGAGGAACATAATTCCCTATGCCCTGTAGATGTTAGTGATGATGGACATGCCACTTCCACTCCCACCACACTGTGTGTGGGACATGTTGGTGGTCCCTGAGGAACAAGGTCTCTTTATTTCTGCCTCTCCTTACTCTCTGTACAGCTGAGCTGCTGCCACTGCAACAAGTGAAACACTGACACAGTTTTCCTAATAATCTATGTAATGGCCCAAGGTATGTTTATATTTCCATCCACCATTGCTGGGTCACGAGCACTGTAGATACCCTTCATCTCAAGAAATGTTGCAAGTTGCCAGTTCAGTCCTCAATAACACAGCTTTTATTATTTTCCTTAGTCAGAAGGACAGGGATTCATCCTTCTCCTCTGTTCTTCCATACCCTGAATAGACTGGATAACAGACAGAGCACAAACATCTCCAGGAGTTATCTTAACATTGTAAAGGATTTATTTTCTGAGTATTCTAAACAGTTGCGTTCATCAGCTTTGGATAGCAGTTCTCTTCTGGTTTAGTGTATGTGCAGCAAGTTCAGGGTTGATCGCTGGATGAGTTTTGAGAAACAAAGTTGTCTCTCGTCTGCAATTGTTGGTTTGAGGAAAATATGGGAATATTTGTTTCCCTGAGAAGCAGATATATCGTTAATACTTATCCAACGAAAGCAGCAATCAAAGTGTTTTCTAACTTCAGGGCTTTTCAGACTTTGAAACAAGGAATCATCTCCATAAGAATAATTCATAAAGCTTTCTCATGTGTGAAGATAACAAAGCATATTATAATAACCCTAACACACTGACTGTAAAGCCCGTAAGTCTGTCTTTCTTTCATAGAGTTATGAATTTCTTCCTAAAATTCCCATTACCCTGAAATATATCTGAAGACATGGAAATAACTTAGTGAGCATGGCTCTGTCCCAGCACTACTCTCTGCTGTAAAACTGAGTTATTCAAAAGTGCTTCTGAAGCTGAAACAAAATGAAGCACCCACTTCTAATGGCTGAAGTGTTTGAAGTCCAAAGGCTTTCCAATGAACACAAACCAAGGAGCTCAGCCACACTCGCCACATGTCTGTGCCACAGGCAGATGTGCCATCCTTCACATGAACGAAGGGGTCTTCTCCCATCAAGGTTAAACTTTGAGATGAATTATTGGACATTTCTCTTTCTCCCTGTTTGCTCACATATAGCCAGTGACATGATCACTTCCATGTTTTTTAAAACTTTAGGGCATTTTGGTCTTTTTACCCTGAAGAGGCAGCTGTGATGCTATGGGCTCTATATATCATTCCTATATTATTGCACTGAGAGTACAAGCCTTCATTGGCACAGGGGAAATCTGTGTGCTAGAGCACATGGGACCTTTCTAGTAAGACAGTAAAATTTGTTAAACTCAACCTGTTGCTATTAACAGTCTTGCTGTTGGAAGGGAGAAGCATTGCTTGCGCCTGGGGTGAGGTAGAGTACTTTCCCTTTGTCACCAGACAGCATCTCATTCCTTTTTAGATTGATTCCCAAATAAAAACAAGCCTTGAATGCCTAATCAGTGATGGTGTTTTGATTTTTCTCTCAGCCATAAGTACCACCAGGCAATCAGTAAGGAAAAAAAAAAGTAGAGGAGAGAAAAGTATGTTCTCGCAATCTATTTTTAAATATAAGTAATTGGCATTTTCCTTTCTGCTAACAGAAGTTCAAAGTAAGCACAGCTCAAATTGACCTCATCACACAACCCTCCAGGGAGGAGAGGATGAAATAAAAGGGCCAAGCACCTGTGATCTGTTCCTGTGAACCAGGAGAAAGCAGAGCTTAGTACCCTGCCTGCCCTGGTGTGTATTGGGAACCTCAAATCCTTTGTCTGTGCTGGCCCTGCTGGTGAAAGTGGATGAGCCGCATTTCAGCAGAGGGACCAGGTACACTCCTGCCTGTGTGCCACCAAGCAGAACATCTGATAACAGCTCTAATAAACAGACCTTGTCTCAGCGCTTTGGTGCCCCGAGGTAGGGCTTCATCCATCTCACAGGTGCTTTGCTGGGTTCTCCCCAGTATGCCCTTGCCTCTGGTAATGACGCCTTACCCACTACTTCAAAGCAAGCTGGCAGAAGGAAAAGTCTTTAACTGTTCTTCTGAAGGTTTCCAAGGCTCTGAGATAACTTGTTTACTTTGGTGGCAAATGCTTGGTTGCTCTGAGTCCACAAGACGCTGCCCACAGTAGGAAAGGTGAAAACACCCACAATGTCGTGGTATCTAGGAAGTGAGACAGTAGTTTTTAGAAAGTGATTTCTTGAAAACGCTGGATGGTGAGAGAGAAAAAAACACAGAACACGTGCAGGTTCTTCCCAATGGAGATTTGATGTCCATTTCGCTGGTTTCACTGCTTCAGAAATCATGACCTGGAACTGTACTACCTCACAGGAACTCAAAGTGAAGTGATTCGTTATGTGTATTAAAAATTGGAAGAGCAGCATTTTGCTGTTAGGATAAACATGGTGCTTTTGAATCCCGAGGTGACCACACATGTTGCAGAGGAACTGAGAAGAGATTTTATCCAATCGGATAAAACCTGCTTTTTTTCTTTAGAAAATAAGTCACGTGGATTGATTTTGCTTTAGTAAAAAGAAAAGTTTAACACTGATGTTTCTGCCAAATTCTTCAAACTATCCTTATTTAGGTACTGGGAGGCTGACCCTGATCCTCCCAGTTTTTTATGCAACTGGAAGCCATTTCCAAACTGCTGTAACACTGGTGGAAGCAGGAACACAGTCAAACTGCTGAAAAAGTAGGAGGTTTTTTCTTGTCACTCTCAGATGTACGCTGCTGTCACTGAGGTTTCTTATCAGAAAAAGCACAATAGAAGTAGGCTGTATAAAAACGAGAGCTCCAACCAAATGTCAAAGTAACTGCTGATAACATGAGTTGAGTAGCAAAACCAAGATATTATATCTTGTTTATCTTCTCATTGCATCATAACTGTCCCTTCTGAAACACAGAGATCAAAAGAGCCTGAGTAAGACAGACTGTGTTAGCAGCTACCGTGTAAAATGGGTGGGTGAGTGGGTTTGTGCTTAAGGGAAACGAGTGCATCAAGAAGTACAGGAGAGGCAACAGCAGCCCAACCATGAGGAATCAGAGATAACAGTATGGTCTATTGGTCTTTCCAAACAAAAGAGACTTTGTTCTCTGCCCCTTTGATGGGGCCAAATGGATGTTTGTACCTACTTGCATCATAGGGCAGTTTCTACTTTGAGCACTTTAAAACCAATTTTGGTTTTAAGTCTGTCTGCAAATGCAACCCTCACCCAAAGGCTGAGTTGGAGTGAGCTGTGCTCTTTGCCTCTCCTGCAAGGACAGAGGTGGGGAAAGTATCTGGGTTAATCTGTGAGTTACGTCCAGTAACACACTCCAGCACTTATGTGTAACAGAAACAGGAGTTATAACCCTGAAAAACATACTCACTTTCTGTGTAGTGCTGGAGGCATAGAAAGCTGGTGGTTGGGAAGAGCAAGTTTTGCCCCTGCAGACACCAAGAGCTGGGTTAGCCTTGATGGTACTATCCATTTCCGTGTGTGCTCCCAGGGTGAATGCCTCAAGGACAGCACTGTTTGGTGGCACAGTTAGGAAAGTCTCTCCTTGCTAAGTACATTATGGAATTTCATTCAATTTTAATATTTTGCCTGTAAGAGTTTGTTTGCAAATAATTTTATAGAGACAGTGCTTCAGTTTGAAGGAGAGCAGAGGAGTGACTCATGCCACAAGCTGGTACTGGCAAAACCCCTCTTTGCTAATGAGCTGCACCCAGGAAATGTCTCCTTTGCTTGGGGGTACTGCACCCCAATCACCCTCACAGGATCATTCAGATTGGAAAAGACCTTTAAGATCTGGTCCAATCACAAAGGTGACACTGCCAAGTCCACCACTTAACCATGTCCTCAAGTGCCACATCAAAGCTTGTCAGTTCCTCAACGTGGTGGCTGACAATATTGAGGAAGATGAGACACATGGGACAGGTCTCACTTAGGAAGAGCTGGGACGTATTGCCCATCCATAATCTACTGCGCAGAGAGGCAACGCCAACAGCTCTTCCCTGTGTCTCATGGTTTTAGGGAAAAAAGCATGCTGCTCCGTCCTCAGGAGGAGCTGATGTACCTTGGAGTGAAGGTCTGGGGGGGAGTGGTGCTGGTGCCCAAAGTGAGGTGCTCGGTCTGTGTCCCTGGAGCAGTTTTGGGGGGGTGGTAGTGATGAGCAGCAGCTCTGACTGTTGCCCCCCTTGTTGAATGCTGAATACGTTGTTGTGTTTATAAGAACAACCGAAAGTGTTGCTAGTTCTTTGCTCCCGTTTTGTGCTCATATTGCAGGTGGGCACACAATGCTCTTAAAACACAGTAAGGTTCATAATACTTTAAAAAAACTATCCTTCACAGAAACAAATATGAATTCCTGTGTATGGAATAGATATGTTAACAGGGGACATCTTTTCACCAGCCAGTGAATTACCATGCTAAGATTAGTGACATTATCTTTTAAGGCAAATTTTTTTTTGCACCAATATCTTATCAGACATCATACCAGCAAAATAAATGTTCCTTTTTTTGAGATTGGTAATATAAAGCCATATACACACATCTATTTTCAGTGTTGCTTAAGAACAGTGAAACAGTGAAGGCATTTGAAGATTATTAACAAAAATGAACTCAGCTATCGGTTTTGTTTCACTTAGTGGTTTAAAATAGGTTGTATGTTTTCTCCCCCTCCCCTAAACTTAATGTTCATGACTAGGTTTGCAAATAGTTTGGTTTGAATCCTAACAAAATTAATACACTCAGGATGCCATTCTGCAGCAGTTGTGCTGTTTTCCCTAACTGATTAAGCTGGGTTTGATGAGAGCAGGTTCCCAATGTTAACTGAAACAGCACTTCAGTTACATCAGTGAGCAAAATCTCACACTTGTCACTAACAGAAGCAGCCTGGAAAATGTAGGATATTTGCTTACATCAGTTTCAGCAGCCCTCACTTGCAAGTGGAAGTTGTCGATATGCTCAGTGTTTGGGGACTCGTAGCCTAGGTACATACTGCAGTATGAAAATGTAAATCTCCCATATTTTAATTGGGAAGACAATAATTAGCATTAGAGTTATACAAGTATCTGCCAGCTTAGGCTATGCTTACACTGACATTTTTATAAAACACTTTAGAGGCATGTTTCTATGAGTATTGATAATGTTTTTTGTACGTGTGAATTAGGCATATGGGTTAATACCATTCTCACAAGTACTTGTGAAAACCTACAGCAAGAAAACTGAACGGCAAGCAATATTACTAATAGCATTTAAATTTATGTGGTAAATTTGCTAACATGATGTTAAAAAAAATATATGGTATCTAATTAGAGAAGAAAATCCTTCACTTCACATGCATTTTATTTTATACAGCAAGGACAGTCATTCCTCCTGTGAAGTTTATGTTGGTTGAAGGCATAAATTTTGCTGATAGATACACAGGTTTCTGTTCCCAATGGTGAACACTGTTACATTTAGAAAATTGACAAAATCAATGGCAATAAACCAAAGATCAATTTAAATTTCACATTTAGCTACTTGTTTTAGAGTCTCTCTGAAATTTACAATCACTAACATGTTTTATGTTCAGAAGAAATAAATGAATACAGCTGCTGTCCATTTGTAGTAATTGTTTTCTAAATCTGTTAACTGAAGGTCTGTGTATAGGAATACATATCTAAAATTACATGTACGGTATGATACATGTAACAGTGCTGTTCTGCTGTAATGTTCTCTGCTCTCTGTAAAATTTGTTTTCTTCTCTGTTGAAAGTGTTAGAGAGTGGTAACTAATAAGTGTTATAAAATTAATGAATAGTAACAGCGTTAGATACCCAGGCTTTCTAAGTTGCTAATTTACTATCCCTTTCCACAATAGCTGTCGCTATAAAATCAGGTCACTATAGAGGTAACTATCTATAAATATAATACCTATGTCATATCCCATCATCTACTAAAGCATCATGCTCTCCATTTAAAGAGGTTTACATATTCCTTATAATAAATGTATGATAAATTAAGTACTCTTTTCTAGACCCCTATAAATGGAAGGAATTGAAAACACAATAATGATATAATTCATTACCGTCTTATTCTTGTAGAAAAATTATATCTTTTTCGATTAGCGTTAAATATAAGTGTCAAATAAGTAATAAAATCCTGATCAATAAAACAATAATAACTATGTTGTTAAAAGCAGACCTAGAAAGGTGTTCGTGGCAACATATTTTAGGGGTTAGAAACCCTTTTAAAATAAACGGATTTCATCTTTACACTGTGTCATCTAAATCATTACAATGTTTGTGTATACAATTATCATCAGACAATAAATTGCAGCTATTGAATGGATTAAGTTTGAACTTTTTGACCTCATAAATCTGAGTTTGTCACAGCTCTAGCAAATGCTTGTGTAACAATCAGTTGATTACATGGCAGAGCAGATGTATGTATGTTAACTGGAAAATATGAAAGGACCAGGGTAATTCAAAGTTCATTGGAAGAAGTTTATAAATGTCTGACAACCTCGTGTTAATGCATTCTGAATATACCTTTCCGGTTGTAAGTTGGTATCAGATTTTACTCTATTCTTCCTGCCGTTTTAATATGAGATTTAAAATTAATATGGAAAAAGATAAAATTAAAAAATAAAATCTTGAATTGATTTGCATAAGATTTAATGGAATACGGAGAGTAAAATATTTTAGTAGGATCTAGTGAACCATGTGCTCAAGAAATCATTAAATATGAACAAAATAACAACCATGAGCAAATAACACCTGAAACATTCCTGAAGCGGAAAAAATGGCATGCAAAGACATGAGAGATTTGAGAGAAGATAAGCTACACATTTCTGCTGGACTATTTTAATATTAGGATCAGACCCACATACAGGGATTGCTGATCTTTGTGACATCGTTCACCTGGAATAGATGTGGACAGAAAATGAAGGAAGGTCAGGACTTGTTATTTCTCATGTTTTTCCATTCAGATTGGAAAGGCCAGTCATCTTTTCAGGAGGTACTGATAACCAAGACAGTGGAATAGGTAGTGCTTGTAGTCATGGGTAATTATTTTGTTATTTGATCAAGTTTAAAAAAACATTTGGATGTTCATATGCAGAGTTTCCCAATGCATGCTCTCACGGCGTTTCTGCCTTTGTTTTCTCAAAAAGAAAAGAAGCAACCATATCTATGAATATCTTTTTATATGTAAAAACAAGCTCGTGTTATTTGGTTTGATTAAATATTTTGTAGGCTGGCACTCGTTTGTGAAATCAGTTCAAAGATTATGGTAACATCTGCTTGATCATCAGAATCCCACTGGTGCAAAAGTCAGGTTGGGCTGATTTTTCGCCCCACCATTCTGCTATAGCAAAGCAATTAAATCTCTATATGCATTTGGGTCAAAATTGATCTATAATTTTGACAATTTTAATAAAACTTATCTTTTATATGTCAAAATCTATTTATTTAGTATTTAAAAAAAAAAAATTAAAAAAATCTTGCCTAGTTCTCCAAGGCAAAATTTAGCTTACTATTGTTTTAATATTTTTTAAGAATCTCACGTCTAAATCAAACTTTCCTATGGTAAATATGAAAACCAAAAGAAGTTTCTTTTCATGTTTTCATTTAAGCATTAAATTATTTAGTTTTGGCTCCCACATGAAAATGGTGGCTTTTTTTTATTCTTCCTTAATTTCTTAGCTGACTAATGTAATGTAAAAAGAACCCAGCTCTTTGAATAAGAAGAGACATGTTCACAGAATGCACACCCACCAAAAGGTATGTGGAGTGTTAAGTGCATTCTGTGTTATCCACGTCCCTTCTTATTTTAGTTGAGAATGCCTTTGGAAAAAAGATTTTCCTCTCTGTGAGAAATACCCTGCTTAACAAGTGTCACTTGAAATTACTATTTTTATATGCTCCTGTGAGAAATATTTGCAAGTACTGCAGTTGTGCTGCTCTGTTTGAACTAGTCTGCTATGCCCAGACTTCAGAACAGGGACATAAAGGTTGGTGAGGGTGTCGTAATGTGCCTTTTATTGTGAAAACCTTCAAAATCTAGCCAGGTTATACACTGACAGGAATTGAGGGTTACACTTGAGCGACAAAGACTTTGATATTTAGCCACTAAAATTTCCATATGTTCTGTCATTGAGGAGCAAAGCTGAGTCTCTCTGCAGAGCAGGCAGTGCAGCTGCCCCCTTGCCAGGCAGTTGAACACATCCTTTACCACAGCAGCTCCCGCTGCCAGCGGCCCTGGGGTGGCTGTACCCCCAGATTAAATCAGAATATATCCCCACAGCTGTTCCTAAATTTATTTACTTTATTATTGCAATCTCAATAATAACTTAAAGACATTATCATCATTAAATTTAATCTACATTATTATTGTTAATACTGAAGTTTTACTACAGGAATTTTCCTTTGTCATTTAAGTATAAAGTAGCCACCTTGGATTACAGTGTTCCTACATGGCTGTCTCTTTTCTTAGTTCAAAATTTATCTGCCTTTATATAGCAAAGGCAGGTTCTCAGCTTGAGGTAGATCCTTATGATGTAAATTGTCATTATTCCAAGGAAGTCAGTTAAGTCACAGTTTTCACCATTGGAGGATACTGCTCTTAAATAATTCTGTGCGAAGTGTAATAGGAACCACTGTATATGGGAAATCTCCCTGTTGTTGGGGTAGATGTCTGTGTGAAGTGCTTTGTAAATTACCTGAGATTAGATTATTTGCTTAATTTTTCTTCTCGACTTCAACCATGTGGCTGTGGAGGGGTTAATTTGGAAGGCATTACAAAGTCATTTGTCTAACCATTGAAGTCTGCCTGCATTTGTGCCATTCCTTCACATTTAAAATTAAATAAAAACCCCCACTGTAATAGAGATAACGTTGCAGTATCACTTGAATTGCCAGTGAACAATAGTCTATATCATAAGGAAAAAATATACATATTTTGCCACAAGCCTCTGATCAGTAGACACTCTGCACAGAATGAGCATAGCAACTACATTATCTTTCACCCTGAGGTTAAGGTCATTGTCAAGGACTTGAGGACAAGCTTGTATTGCAGCTGCCTGCATTTAGAGCTGTCAAACCTTAGAAAAACCTGCCTGATGGACGTGTTCTTGTTTTGCAGCTTTTTTTTTTTCAAAAGCCCTGCAATCCTATGGGAGATTTAATTAAGACCAGTGCTGAAACCTCTAAGAAAAGAATAGCACCTTTAAGTACCTGTAGTTGTTTTTCATTCTGATCCTGAGAACTCACACAACTGAATTTAATATAAGAAAAAACAAATGACTAATGAACGACCCCTACTCTCCAGTCTAGCTACCCATTCTTTGCTGATGCAGTGACTGAAAGGCAAGACTCACTCAACTTCCAGCTTTGGCGGGCCTTCTTTCACAGATATCCAGAAACAGCTTGCTGAAGCCCTTAACTGTATTACAATTGGCCTCTTAATGAACAGATGAACTTTTCTTTTCACCAGTGCAAGTCTGTTATCCAATACTAAAGGGTAGCATGGCTATTTCATTTCTGACCCGCCTAACATATAATTAGAAGGCTCCTAGAGGTACTTATAATTGAATTATGGGGTGTTTCATGAGCATTCTTGCTAGTAGGTAGAGATGTAAAAAGCAAAGCTCATCTGGAATGCTTGCAGGGAAAGTGGATGATTTAGTAGGTCTGTATATTGCCTGAAATATTAGATTACAAGTATGAGTCAAAAAATCTACTGGTTAAAATTTATTTTTATTAGGAAAATTATCTGAAGTCTATAGCACCAATTTCTGTGACAGTATAACTGGATACAGCTCGATTGATTTTAGTGACGCTCTACTCATTTATACCTAACGCAGGTTAGAGAAGGGTCCAGGGAATTAGTCCCAGTCACATATTTGTCAGACATGAAACATTCAGCTAATCTCTCAGAGCACTGTAATTGGCTAACATAAAACATTACTGGATGATTAAAATTATGGTTGACTTTCAGATTTGTTGTCAAGTAGATTTGAAATGTGGGGAAATAAAGGGTACAATTTTGCGCTCTCACCAATGTTTACGGATTGATTGTCGGATGCGCAATCCTTGTAGGCTGGCAACTCAGAGTTGCTCTCGGCAATACGTGCCCTTCGCCTCCTGTGGAATCTGTTGCTCTCAGTGCACGGACAGGATTATTTAGCTGAACATCAGTTTGGAAAACACAGCAGTATTGCTAGAGGGGAAGGACAGCACCATTTGGATCTGACCAACATCGTTCGTGTAGCTGTGGTTTTGGTTTTGATGGAGGTCCCATTTTCTGTCTTCCAAAATGCTGTAAAGCCCAAAAAGCTTATTGACTTCAACTTTGATCACAGATAGCTAATTAACAGGCTATTTCATCCTGTTATGGGTGGTTTTGGATTGGGAAAAGCTACCGTTCAGACATCAAGAATATTTGCCAGATAGTCTTAGTTTGCTTGAAACAAAACCCAAAACCCTCTACGTTTTTGTCAAAATAGAAACGTGCCTTATCCAATAGAACTCCCTCTTAAAATACAGAGGTTTCTGTCCCCAAAAGCTAAATTGAGGAAAAGACTGAGCAAAACTCCGAAATCAGACTGTTCCCCTTACTGTGGCAATCTCTGCAGAGTAAAAATGAGAGGAGAGGTGAGGACATGAAAAAATTCACCTCCCTAACTCCCCTTTCTGCTGCAGAAGTGGCAAAATTAAGATCTTGAACCACAATGTGCAGCAGCCACAATATTGGAATAATGGACAGGGAGACATTTACCCCATACTGCAATACCTATGTGCTGGGAGCCATCGTGACAGATATTTGCAGCCTTTAATTTACAAAGAGACATGGCTTAGTTTTTAATTTAGAATGTTATATTTAATGAGTTTGTAGATCTTAGTAAAAAAGCCATTTTATAACCCATATTGAACAATTTGATAAGGAAAAAAACTTTCATTTTTAATGGTACTGATAACCCTTTCAGCTACCTTCAACTGCAATTGCAGAGGAAGAACTGAAGGGTATTATTTTTACTACAGCCATGATACATTCTTCGCAGCAAGTTTTGTCCTACCTTACCTTTTAGACTAAGGGCTTATTTATAAACTTGGCACTCTTAATTTACTATACCTCAAATAAAGAGTACATAGAAAATATCTATCATCTTCAAGTATAATGACCTGTGAACGTTTCCTAATGATCTTCAAATACTTTACTGATCTGTTTCCTAACAAAGCACTGAATAATATCAATATATCCACTGTGCACTACTGCAGCAGCATTAGATTAATAAGCTAAATTGATTGGTTAGTAATGCAAATAGAATCTGATACCGCTTCTCTGGCATCAAAAACATAAATCTGTTTGTATTGTTCCCTTCTGGAGAGCTCCTTTGCTGAATGATCTTCTTGTTGACATTGACAGTTCCTTTCTCTTTGATACAATCAATGTTTTAAATGCAGAAACCAAATGCAGACTGGGAGTTGTAGACATAATAGTCATACTTTTTTTTGTAATGATTGGGTGTTATTCCCTTCAGTTTGAAGGCTCTTTGACTAGTAACAGTATAACTTTAGGTAATCAATACCTGAGAATCAGTATAATTGTCAGATATGTTAATGGTAGATACGCTTACTTTAAGGTCAAAAATCATTATGCAATAACAACTTGGATCTCTCTCTGACTGCAAAAGACAAGTAGCAGTCTCCGGGGTTCACCAGCTTTCCTTTACCGAGTGGCTACCTGTTAACATGACTTGAAGCTGCAGTTGAAGTTGTTGCTATTCAAACAAACCACCAGAGTGCTGCCTGAAGCATGACCAGATTTTTAATTTGTAGCATATTGTCTCTGTCCATTTTGTAACTATGAGTGGTCGCAATCTCTTTCTTGGTAACTTCTCCTTCTTGCAGAGGAGGTCACCATGCAAGAGATTTCTTCCCTCTCCTCCTCTACCTCCTCAACTGGCCCCTAATTCAGAGTACCTTGTCGGTGTTACGCAAGAATAGGAACCATATTCACCCCTCTCTATTTTATATACAATCTTAGCAGCCCAGGTGCAAGTCTTCAGTGGTATTTTCCATAAAGAATGCAAAAGTCAATGTGGAGGGAAAAGAAGCCCCAATGCAAAGCAGGAAAAATAATAGATGAGAAGTGGTCTTGCTCCTTTTGCAGTGTCAAAACCAGCAACAGGGTGACATATCCTGTTCTGGGATCCTTAATTCAAAGACAATGGAGAGACACAAATTATTCAAGCTTCTTAGCCAATGTTTCTGGCCAATATTGTATATCTACAGGGCTTTGAAGCTAGAATTCATCCCCATCAACACAGCAGAAAGGAGATACTCGGGTATAATTCTTCTGGACACATAAACATGTCTGATTTCCCTCATATTTTTTGGTCTATTTGTGGTAGACAAATGGAGAGAGACTGGTTTTTAGTTATTTATCTTCAGTATTTGTCTGTGTAGTACCAGTATTTATGACACTTTTGGAGGGTCATGCTGTCAACAACTTAATGCCACTTTGCTTATGTTCTCTCCCTTAAACTCTACCAATACTGAAAAGTTTTTCTTCAGCATCTAAGCAAATGCACAAAATGATAATTATAAGTTCTTATGCAAATTAGTTGTGTTCTCAATATTTCTCCTTCATTTAAATCGCTGTTAAGGAATGGATTATTTCTTTGCCATTTCCTGTTCTCATTAGAGCATTTGCTATCAGAATAGAATATTAGAACCTCAGTGGCTCAAGAATACTTAAAAGGTCTGCATCCAAACTACTTTTGCAAAGTGGATTGTGGAGGCTTTGTTGTTTTAAAAAATGGTTTGTTCTTTTTTGAAAAATGAGACAGTAATTCATTCTTGTAGCAATCATGTTAAAATGAAGATGAAATATTGCCAAGAAAAGATTTTCCTATGAACATTGTAATTCGTGTCTTCTCATTCCCTCTTCGTTTTCCCTTCTTGCTGCGAACATCTAGACTTTTCCAGTCAGAACCTGCAAATCTTTGCTTATGTCTTATTTCTTCAGATTATTCAAAATGTGCATTCATTAAAATATTGGAGTCATCTATTGGGCATTTTCTGGTTTTCTATACCTGCCAATTATTTTGGCAGCTTTCAAAATGTATATTTGTGTTAGTTCTGTGAAACATCACCTTTGTCCACATGAATTACTACTGAAACATCTGATCACTTGTGCTTGAGCATTGCTGTAGAAAGCCACTGACCTCCCAAAATTGACTTATTGGGTGAGGACATCCCAGAAAACAATGATAGAACTACAAGTTCCTGCACAAGGCTTTCATCATGAAAATCATATCTTGGTTTCATGTGAGTGAAGATGTGAAGTGTATGTCAAAAGTTTTGGAGATTAAGTTTGTGTTGAGGGATGCTGGTTTGGATATTTTTAGGTATTAAATAACACCTCCATTCTGCCAATCTATGAAATATTTAATTTTTGCCTACTTCTAAGACAAGTCATATAAAAATTAGCACATTTTTAAAAGCAGAGATTCCTGAAATCTTGTCCACTCTAATTTTTTGCTGGAATAAGGATAGTATCTATGGAGTTCAACATATTGCTTGTGCCTTGCTTAATAGAGAGCAAGTTTTAGAATTACTAATTCATCACATTTCTGAAAGCATTATCATGGGAAGATCATCTAAGACCCTGAAGTCCTTATTAGGTAATTTATATCCTAGAGTAATACCAACAAAATTCGTATGACCAAATATTTAAAGATGCTTGTGATGCAGAAGGCCCTAATGACTGCTTGCAGGTTTAATTCAGTGCATCCTTATTTGAATGTTCCTTGTATGGGTGGCTGTAAATGTGTGCAAGAAACAACATTTTTTATAAGGTGTAGGGGGAACCCCTGTTGCTCAAAAGAGTTTTGAAAGCTATGTTGAGGAACTGATCATCAAGGAGTAGTTCATTGCAACTGCATTGACTAAGTAACACCGTTTTAATTGACAAATATATTTGGAAGACCACAGGGAGCCTCTCTTACACCAAACTGGACACCCAGCATTGCAAGATTTGACTATCTTGGCTTTGATATCTGCAGAGTCCCAAGCTGATGCCAGTATCATTTCACTGGCTGCAGTAGCCATGCAAAGCTATGAAGTTCTCATAATTTTTACTACTTCTTTTAATTTCTATATGCATTCTTTTTAGCCTTTTAGACATCGAGCAAGCCATTCAGCCATGCCGTATGGTTTTACTGCTGCTTAATTAAGCCTATATTCTTCCAGTATAGTCTTTTCAACCTCCATAGTATTAGTTTACTGTTACAGATAGTCCAGTAAGCAAACTGCATTTCCCTCTTTCTAACTGGGGTCGTTTGTGGTTCTGTGTTTTTACAGTTTTCCCTTCTTCCATTTCCCTGCTTACATTTCTCTCTACTTCTTGTTTCTTTATTTAAGAAATTACTATCCTTTCCGTTTTCCACTCACTGCCTTTCTCCTTATTATTTCTTTCTGGCTCAGTGCATTTACCTGCCAGCTGCTTCCCTTTGAATTTTTTCAGCTTCCTTTGTATTCTTTCTCCACCCATCTACCAGCATAATAATATATCCTGTTGCAGCAAATGTGTCTGATCCTGTGTCTGCACAGCAGTTAATCCATGAATTTCCTTAAGGGTTTTTCATGTACGATTTGCTCCGCATACGGCAGTTTAAAATTGTATTTTAATTTGTTAAAACCTCTGATAGTTATTAATATTTATATCAAGTTAAATGAACATGTTTTTCAAATCAAAGCCTGTATATAGAAGTAGATTGTAAAGACTATCATTGCGTCTTATTGAAGGCTCACAGAAAGTTTTCAGCCATCTCAAAGAAAGCATCAGTATTCATTTTCAGCGCTGAGCCTTATGAATCCTTATGTTTATAACACTCCTCAACTGGAATAAATCTTCCAGCTGATTATCACAGCATTTGGCACAGCGCCACAAACAGTTCTGGGAACAGTATTCAATCAATGTGTAAACTAGTGAAATGCCAGGAACTTTTGAAAGACCATGAAGGATGATTAGTTAGTAAAGAATAAACAGTGTTCAAATGTCGAGTGTAGCTACCAGCTCATGCCGGGCTGAGAAGAATGATTTAAAATGAATACTTAACTTAAAATTTAGGCAGGTATTTATATCTTTTTTTATCTCACACTCCAAGATTTATTTAATTGAAGCCAGGTATACAGGGTAAGACTTTAAAAGAAATAAACATTTTGATTATATTGTAACATGTTTGTATTATCAACCATTAACTCACTCACTATTTATAATTAAATAGGGAACTAATGGAATATAAAAATTGAAAGATGAACAAAAACATTACCAAAAATCTTTAAGAATTAACATAATAAAAATTCCCTTTTAGTTACCCTGGAGTAAGAATGTCTTAGACTGTTGCTGTTTATACTAAGTTTTGATGCTTGATTTTGTTCTTACAGTGAGAATTCATCCTTTCTAAGTTAGCATCACTTGTACTGTTGGAGAAAAGGATTTGTTCTGTCTATAGGTGTTTGAAAGAATCTGGTTTTCAAACAGTAATAGATTTCTGCATTTCCCCAGAATTTAGTGCTCTTCTAAAGTGCTCACCTAAATCCTAAATAACAAAATAATCCTGGAGTCTTGAAGGACAGCTAGTTCTACATACTTATATGCGAAAGTTCTGACTTCCACAGCTTCCAGCTTGCATACAGTGATGCCTTTCATTCAGACATGCTCATTCCAGTGTTGATGGGATCCATGGGGGTTAATTAAGGGTAGTTTTCAATTTTTAGAAGATCTTAAATTTTCCCATCTGTTTAATAACTGGTCTTGTGTGTAGTGCTCTGCAGCTGAGATATGTAACTGATATATCCTAGAGCAGCGTTTCTATATATAACCTGTTTTTCAAACGATGTACCAAACTTTGGCTCCCTCTTTACTAGCCAGGAATATCAAGAGATAGGTGAAAAATCGAAGCCCAACATATTTTTATATTATTTGAAAGAGCTACATTAAGTAGGCAAAGTACGTGCTGACAGCCTCTCAGACACTCTGTGGTAGCACAGAGCCAGTCTGTTGCTGCATCCTGCCTACTGTTTGGTGCCCAAAAATATCTGCCTCGTGTGTGACAAGAAGGTGTCGGGATATTCTCTTGGTGAGGCTGGAGACCGGAGATGTCTATATGCTTCATGCTGTATCATTACATTTATAGACAACTGTAAACATAATACATCTGAACTATGCTATGTTACAGGAAAAAATATGTAGGCTTGCATTCCTCTCACAATAGCATTTAGTTCTGTAAGTCCAAAACTGCACGGGGTCATGCACTGAATTTATTAGATCTCATAGTTTTATACTTCTATACCCAAAAGTTCAGGTCAGCTGTGTGGCTTTTCCCATGATCTCATTATGTGTGTCAGCAATAGACATGCATACAAAAGCAAAATCTTTGGAAAAATATTTGGATAATGGAAGAGTTCAAGTTTTCTATTCTCAGGCAGAATTTGTAGTCATCTTTTGAGCAGTGCTTTAGAGTAGTTACGCTATATTCCAAGTGGGAATAAATACATGTTTTCTAAGGACAAGAGTAATATTATGACAGAAAACATAATAAAACATTGAATTGGCAAGATGCAACAAAACAGGGGTAAAAAGAGGACTGCTCAGCCTGGTTTGAAATCTCTAATTTAATATATGGCTGTGTAGAGATGTTACAAAAATAAGAAACTAACGTAAATTACAAGTGTGCGATGTGCACGAAACTGATGCCCTCCAACAAATAAGATGTTTTGTCATGTATATTCCTCTTGGAAACCTTTGTCTTTATTATTTATACACAGAAGTGCTGTATCTCACTTTTTTCTTCAAAATAAGCCCTTGTGCATTTAAGATCTCTCCTGTAATACATTATTAAGGTGTTACAATGAGATGAGAGCGTGGGGAACAAAAAAGTGATGGAGGGGCTGTGCAAGGGTGTTTGTGTATGAGAGGCAAAGAGGGAGATTTGGCAGTAGGCAAAACAGAAACAACAATTGCATTTGAACATTCTTTAGTGTATACATTTAACACTAGATTTTATTTCTAATGGATTTGACTTTTTTAATCTATGAAGAAGGTTAAAAGTGGTATCTTTGTTGAATAGCTATTGTATATCTAATTCTTGGAGGTTTTTCCCTCATGATGTGGAAATGGTTTCAATCCCTTTTAATATTCATTTAATGTCAGTGCAATATATATTGCCACCTTACTTACTGCATTAGTAAAAAATGTGCTTATGTGCTATGATTCTCTTATGATAGAACCGTAAAATCTTGGAAGGATCAAAGTCCACCAACATTCACCCTTCTGCAACAGCAGGAAATTGATCATTCAAGAGATGCTCACCTAATGCTAACATATTATTATTATTTATTATAGCACTAACAGTGTGCTAGGTGCATTAGACACCAGTATGAAGATGAGGTCCTTGTCCTGGAGTGGCTTCAATCTCCGGGGTGATCTTCCAAACACTTAGCTATATGGCTAACTATATATGCATGAAATATTTCTAGCTCACGTATTTAAAGTGATTTCTTTCTTACATGCAAGGCATTCCTGCATGGTCCGCAGAAGTAATTAAACTTAGCATTTCTCCTCTGTATCACGGAGCGTGTACATACAAAAAGGGGAAGGATCAAACTCTTCCAATGCCTTATGATTATGTGGAAGTTTTATTAAAAAAAACACATCCCCTTTCAATCTGTGCCTCTTATTTCCCTACACTGTATTTCCCACTTAATATTTTACAGCTAGTAAAAGCTATATTTTGTTATGCAGTTTTATTAAAACAAAGATCTTACTGACCACAATGAAATTCCCAACAGGCACTACTGTTGGACCATAGTCTACAGAGGCAGTTATGTAAACCAGCTCAGAAAAAGGACATACATTATTTTCTGTCATGTATATATTAGGGTTATTCAAATGGCAAATTCTGGTCTAAATCCAAACTAAAATAAGTTTTGCCCAGACCTCCCTAAGACTTCACTCTTTTAACCCTTCTGTGCTTGTGTGCTCAGAGCACCACTAGGATTTCTGACAGCGATGCTGAGGTCTAGCAGGGCAGGTGCTGGCATCTTATTTGCAGTAAAATGATCAGAAGATATCAGCAGATTACTTCATTTCTCAGTAAAATTATTCAGCAGATTTCAACACGAGTGTGGCAGTTCTGTTAACCATACGTTTTCAGGCAATGTAAGTTTTTGTTGGATGCTGTAATAGCTTTCATTTACGAAGCTTTTTTTTTTTTTTTCAGAAGTCCCAAAGATGCTGGTAAATGTGAATAACTTAAATCTAAGTTTTGGACATACGAAGCTTAGAGATTGTCAATCCCTTTTCAGGTAGTGATGAGGTGGACATGTCAACCACTCTTTTCAGTTCTTTTTGGGGGGTTAGCTTTGGACATGTCTCTTGCTATGTTTTAATCCTGATAGTTAGAATCAATCCAGTCAATGGATCAATGCAGCAGGAGTGATGGACCAAGCCACCTTTCTTGACTCCCACAATTGGGTCCCAGCCATCTGACACTGCTCTATTTCTCACTTATCTGATCCAAGACTTTTTATACTGATGTCTATAACCAGGACTTAGTAGCCCATGAATGTCCTCAGGGCTCTGAAATGGATCACTATTTCCCATGTCGTCAACAACCAAAGCTTCTTGTCACCCAAGTTATGTTTCCTGTACTTAAAAACAAACAAACAAAAAAAAAAAAACAAAATAGGAAAACAAACTAACAGCATTCAAAATACATTGATAATAAGAACAAGTTTATAATTACTAAATGTGGAGGGAGATATCAAAGCTGCATTCTTCAAACAGGATATTATTTTGTAATTAAAAAGAACTTCAAAAGAAAAAAGCTGAAGACATGATCATTATAATGTGCATTAAGTGCGGTTGAAACTATTTGAGTAAAATAATGCTTGGTAGAAGGGAGGAGAATTTAAAGGGAAGGAAAATTAAAACAGTTCAGTGCTAAGAGAAGCAGGTCAAATTATATTTGGAGAATTATATTTTCTTAATATCTATATTATAAAATTATTCTCTGCATTATTTATTATACAAGTCTTAATTGATAAATATTAGGTGACTGATTCTTGCAACAGAACAAGCGCTTGGAAGGTATTCTGAGCTGGTTGGGTTCATACTTATGATAAAAATGAGAACTACTGGAGCATAAATAACTTACAAAAAGGAAGAATTACTGTGGATTTAGTACAGCTGGTGTTTAATACACTGAGTTGTATTCATCACATATACTGTGTCAAGACATTGCTTACAAAGCATTGGATCACATTACAGGCCATAAGCAAGCACGATATTTAAATTGAATGATGTATTTAGTATCATTCTGAGTTAATTCTTATAAAGAAAGCATAAAAAAAGTGCAAGTAGCATCAATTTCAACATAATCTTTCTTAAAATTTATCTGTGTTTAATTATATTTTTCTTGTCAGCTTAGATAAAACAAGTGCAACTAAGAAACCACCAAATTTTAAAAGGGCATTACAAAGACATTTAGTAAGGATGTGCTATTTATTACCTTTTTGATAGCTGTGATATTTGATGGCTATGTTGTTTATTCACAAACAGAAATGGGCTTATTTCACATCTTCTGGAGACCAGGAAACACCAGTAATATTCCTATTTACAGATGGTGATCAAAGAGAGGCAGTGTGGTTCGGCGACACGCCTGTGCTGTGCGGGGAATCTGTGGCGCAGCTGAAACCAGAACCATATTTCTTTTACTGTTTTAACTGCCACTCTTAAAATTTTTAACTCACTTTGCTCCCCTGCTATGGGACACCTCTTTCCCTGTTAAACCCATCTATGCATCTAGACACTGTAGTTGAGAGTGCCACTATACAAATTCTGCCTCTGCTTCAGTTTTTAAAAATGCCAAGGGAGGCACAACTGCCAGTGGAACTCTGGGGTCAGCAGAGATGCGTTGGGCCCATTGGAGGGTTCTTCAGGCCCATTACCCACAACAGGAGTGTTGTTGCTCTTCTCTAGAACCATTACTTTAACCTTCTTGTGCACGACGTAGACCACCTTTGTGTGGTCACCCAACCAGCACACAGACACAGGTTACTTGAAACACATCCTGTACTTTCCCTGAACAGAGAAAGTACATTTTGATTTTTTTCTTCAGGATAAGTAGTGCCCAGAGAAACCTTTTTATTAAACGTTCTGTAGGTAAAATAAGAATCCATGTACAGTTTAATCTGCTGGTCGCCAGCCCCCTGCTGGTATATACTACTTCTGCTTGAAAGAATGACCTAAAATATATCTCTTTTTTTCAAAGATTTATCAGTATGTATCCTCATTAAAGGGTACTTTTCTCAAAAATTCTGAGTTTTTCCCCATGCCTTTATGTAGATGAGATCCTTCTACATCACCAGTGTGGCCTTCAGTAACTTGCTGGGGTTGAGGTATGGAAAGAACAATTGAAGGAGATTCAATTAAGTGTTTGAAATTTTGGCCAAAGTTTACTTTTCTCTCCCACTACTTCAAAACACAGATGGGCTGTCCTTGGTTTTGGAGCTTCTAGTTTTCAAGGCTCTCACCTGGCAAATCTCTATGTATGTGTTTTATTTCTTAAGCGTATACCAACCACAGTCAAAGCATGGGCCATATGTGTGCGTAGGACTAGGATGTCGTCTGGCAGATGGTGTCATGGTACCTAGATTTCTTCAGAAGTCAGCTGAAGCCTGCCATAATTTCATGGAGATAAATAGGAAAGCAATTTCTGAATGCATTATAAAGCGTTATTCACTCAGAATTGCTTTGAGGGAATAACCAATTTAGCGTATAGAAAATTGTGGCTAACCTACACACTCCATTGCTACGTATGTTGAAGTTGAGTGTCAGTTTGTCTCTTTATTTAGTATTTTACATGCAAAAGAACAAAGAATTAAATCACCAAAACAAATATTTTCCATAAAAGGAAAATACATCCATCAAAATCAAGGAGAGCAGCCCCGAGTCTTGAATTTTAATATATTAGCTCATTAACACAAAAGTTTGCGGGCTTTGTGTGTCCCAAAATGTCCTTATCTGTGCAGAGCTCTGTGCTGATTGCTGAAGGTGATTTTGAGACAAAACACTTGCACAACGGCACGATATAATTTGTCTTTGTGTCAGAGGGAACTGTTTAAATGACTTGAGGTAAGTCAGTGGAATAGTATAAGCGCATGTTTGCCTATAGTCTTACCTTAAGATATAGTTGAGCTTGTATTACAAAGAATTCAGCTGTATAAATACCTCGTGCCATCTGTGTATGGCAGGGGAATTGAGCCAGTAGAAGCTCAAGACCTGTGTCAGTGTTCTCACAGAAGGACTGTTTATGAACAGATGTTATGTGGTGTTTTTCACAGAAAATGGGCTCTGGAGAGAGAAAATGTCTATCAATTACTGAGGTATTATGTATAACAGCAATTTTTAACCTTGAGAATGATACTTAAAAGTTCTCTGTGAAATATTCAGCACCATGACCACATCTTTTGTGCAAAGTAAAATACGCCCTTGCATACTGCAAGAATTCTTTTTGGTATTGCATATTAAGTTATTTTGGAGAAAAATATCAGCTATTGTAGATCTCATTATTCCCCTGGAAAAAAAAGCAGTGTCCTGGCTGGAAAAGTTTTTCTATTTACTGTTCTCAAAATCAAGCTGGGTTTTCAGGATTGAGTGTTTATATATAATGTTTTATGTTCCTTGGACTTGTCTAATGAATATATGGGTTCAAAAACTGCAATTTAGTAAGCAAATTATAAACACTAAATGAATGGAAAATATATATATTCTGGGCTAGCCTCTGTCCAAATCTTAGTAATTAACACTAATTTCAGTAGTGTGTTTGGAAAATGAGGTCTTAATGTTAGTGAATAAACATGAATTTACTTGAAATTGTAAAAGTGGGCAATATCCTGCAAAATCTATTAATTATTACATAAATATATTTATTTAGTAGATTGCCAATGGTAGTTCTATTAGCCTAGTCATGTCTTACTCTCCAATTTTATCTGTTCTGTAAAACTCTTGTCTTCAGAGGACCTTTGAACTTGAGCTTTCCACTGTAAAACATTAAAAATGGAGCCCCCTGTTACTGCTAACAATTACAGCTATCAATGTTGTACTGCCTTTTACCAATATGCTCTTGCTTCAGGAGACTGTGTCTTGCAAAAACGCACTGTTATTAAATATTCTCACATGGGATGTCTATGTGTCGGAAGACCCTTAAGTGACCTGTGGACAGACACCATGTTTTGCATAATATATATACTTTCATTTTCCTCTAGCTTTCTTATTATTTATTCAATAAATCCTTTCTTCTTGCTGACAGCAGTTGTATTTATAAAGCTAAATCCAACACAGCAAAATGTTCATCACTTTATAAACTAAACGCTAATGTTTTATTTATGTGCAATGAACAGAGAAAAAAGAACAGAATTGATGTTTACCTAACAAGCTGCAAAAAAGTGCAGTAACATAATAGTGAAGTTCATAAGCATTCTGGCTTGTAATTTTTGGTGTCAACATTTGAATTGCAGAAAGAGCTTATGCAGACATAGCACGTATACAAGTGCAGTTTAGATCTACATCTATAAAAATAACATCTGTTTAAGCATACATTACATTTAAAAATAACTGTACAGTGATCAGCTGGTTAAGTACAGTTAACCAGATGCCGTTTTAAAGTGCCAGATGGAACAATGAAACTAAGATTGAAAATTAAAAAATACTGTGAAAGGTCAAATCAATTAAGCAACCTGTTTTGTTGGCATGTAACTGTTAGAAGTAAGTTTAAACTACTTAAGGAGTGAGCAATGTGAAGATGAAGCAGTTAATTTTAACTTACTATTTAGAAGAGAGAAAGATAAAATGCCTGCTGCAGTTCTAGGGTCCCTTGGCAAGTCTAGGGGGAGACTGGGAAAATAGACTCGGTTAGGTAATATTTGCTTTGTTTTGCTTTCAGTTTAAAATAAATACATCTTCAGGCTTTTAAGTAACATCTTTTATGTCAGTCTGAGATCATGCAACACATATGCAAACATCTCTTTTTCCTCCCCCGAGACCAGTGGGGGACCCCTTGGCCAAATCAACTCCCTGAGCTTTCTCTTTAGTAGTGGAAATGGTGCCCAGAGGGGACAGGGATGGGCTTGGGCACACACTGATGCTGGGGGGTGCACCTGGGCTCTCTAAGCCCCGATTAATTCTAGGAGCTAAACCACCTGCATTAGGAATAACATCTGATAAGAGCTGTACATGCAGTTTTGGAGACTGGTGTGCCATTGTGGTTCTGTGAATAAATGACAAACATTTGTTAAAATTGCACCCAATAATGAGTCACTGAAAAATAGATATGGACAAAAGAGATCTTATCATCCTACCCTGTTTTAAGACAAGAGCAAGAATAACATCTTTGAAATATCAATGAAACAATGCACTTTTTTCTTCAGTCCCAGCCCGCGTAAAATTCACGATCTAAATTTAAATTTTGGTAAATGAAACAGTGGTACCCTGCTTTTATCTAAAAGGTGTAAAGGTACCTGCAGGTCTGCTGGTACAAGACAGTACTCGTAGCAAATGAGAGAGAAAGTGTAGATTTTTGCTTGTAGAAGACTGCTGCTACTTTTCGTTAATTTTTTCCTTCCTAGCAGTTACTGATTCCCAAATTGCTGCAGCTCCAAATTCCTGTAACACAAGTATGTTGCTGGATAATCTTCCAGCAGCAGTGCAGAAACTAGTGACATCAGGAACTGTTTTGGAAAAAGGGTTCAGACACCAAATCTGGGAGTGCCATGGGGCTCTGGGTCGGAGGGAGATGCTCAGCTGCCTTGGGAAAGAAGAGCAACTGCACCAACAGCAGTGCCATCCATCAGGGATACAAGTGACTAGGAAGGGATTTTTTTCCTGAATGAGTGTAGGGCTATTTTCAACCTAGGAACTTGATGTTGTTCCTTTGTTTTAGTGACTTTGTTTATATCTGGTTGACAATGGGGAGGAGGGCAGAGTGCTGGGGCACATTGCTCCTTCCTGACACCTCCTCTCTTGCTCTCACAGTGCCCAGTAAAAGTGCAGCTGTACCTCTCTTGCACACGCAGCCAACTGTTTAGACCGAGAACACAATGAAAAGATTCTGCGGCTGTTAAAATAAATAGCTTCCCAGCAGGGGGTGGAATAGTGTGGCCGTGCCTAAGAACTTCGTGTACCCTTGCCTTCAGAAAGCACTGGGATGGGACACACTATGGGGAGAGAGGAAACAAGCCTGGCTTCTGCACTTGGCTCACTTTTCCTCCTCATGCTGAGAGTAGTTACCCTACATATCACTGGTTCTGTTGATTCCCTTTCATGGAAATATTTTGCGTTCCTGCTGGTTCAGTGGCTGATGTTCAGTTATTTTTATTATTTTTTTTTTTCCAAACGGTTCCTCTTCGTTGACAGCATAAAGGAAACACTTGGGCCTGCTGTAAACAGAGAACATACCAGGCCAGTGGCAGGTAGCTTATGATTTGTAAGAGGGTTGCCAACCGAAGTTTGTAAATCTGGAAAATCGAATCATTATATTTAACAGACAAATGTGTATAATATAAAATCAGTGAAAAGATAACATAATAAGTACTTTGACTATTATCTGGGGGCCTAATTAGACTGGTGGAATCACTGTAGTCAGTGAAATTAGAGTTATACAACTGGGGGGAAGGGAAATCCAGCCCTTCAGCTGAATGAACGCTAATGGAGCCCCGTTGACATTTACTGTCCCAGGTATTCAGCAGCTGTTCCTTTCCTTTGCAGGAAACAAGGCTTTGCTCTTGCCAGACCATATTTTCCTTAATTTAACCCCCTGGCAGAGGAAGCAGTGGAGAAACAAGAGAGGCTACACCCCACTTGAAGCCCAGACTGTTTCACCAAACATCCTCCCATCCTCATTGCTGGTTGCCCCTGATCTCCTGAGGTGGTACCTTGGAGCAGGATGGAGCTGTATGTTAAAAAGGGAAACACACAACCCTGCCAAACCCCGTGCTTTGCTCTGAAGAGCAGGTCCTGGGAGACCACTACCTTTCAAGCAAGCCAAGTCTGTGCTCCCCACTTTGCTCATCCCACAGTCTTGGGGAACTTAGACACTGTTCGGCAAGCAGAGGGTCTGGGCAATGCTGCTGCTCTAGGAAAGAAGGTCACAACAGCCAAACAACTTGCAAGGTGGCAGGGGAAAATGTGGACTAGGAGTGGTGCTTTGAAGGATGGTGAGGGAAAGGCTGGAGGGTATGGGAGTAAGCAGAGAATAACAACATAAATTTTATTGGGGTGTGTTGGGCTGGTGGCTCTTTTCGGGATGCGAGTCATTTAGCCTGAGCAAATGGGCTCCCTAATGAAGGAAACAATTTTCAAGAAAGATCTTTTGATTGAATATTGTTGTCACACTCAGGTGCAGATAGATGTCCGTGCTTGCAAGGCACAGTGCATCATTAGCTGAGCGAACTCCCACTGGTAGAAGAACATTTTGGCAGCTGAAAGTAGGACTGGAGCAGTTTTTCCTCTGGGAATGCCAGAAGGCTGGAGCCTCTGCAGGGTGAAACAGGAGATCTACCTGGTTGCAGGCTTCTTGCTTTTGTTTCTGTTTCCTTCTACACACCAAGTGCCTGGTCAGCCTTCCTCATTGCTCTCCTCAGTGCTCTCCTAACCTGCTGCTAAATCACCCCTGGCAAGTTTTCCTTCCCTTGCAAAGACGATAACTCCCCTGTCAAGGTCTTGAGCGTTTGTTTGTGCAATGAAATCTGTGATGCTCTAAATCTCAATGTGCATCAGCTGGCATGCTCTGACATTTGGAGAGCCTCACATTCATTGTGTGCCAGACACACAACAAGAGGCCTCAGCACAGATGTAGCTGGACCTCAGGTTCATCTTCGAAGGTAGGGAGGGATGTGCCATGGGTCAGCAAGTGACCTGGAGGCTTTTGGTGGGGGAGGGAGGATTGGAAGGGAGCAGTGGATAGCCAGCTGGCTGACTGCACCAAAGCCAGGACAAACAGTTGAATATAATTTTCTTCTGAATTTCTAGAGTACTGGGACATCTGGCTACCTGAAACACATCAACAAATAGGTCAGCTAAGATTGCAGAAGCATGCCTTACACTGCAGTGCCCATATGAGATCGAGAGGGGACCTTGCCAAGAAAAGTATTCCTTTTTGCAGTTACATTTTCTTCTCTCTAAAATCCTCTGTAGGCTTTTTAACGAAGATCATTGAAAAATGTGTCAGTCTTGGAATCTTTAATTAAAAAAAAACCCAACACGAGATATTCAGGGGAATTGTATTTCAGGGGTTGAAGCAGGAGAACTGCACAAGGGGCAGTGCAAGTCTCTGCACGCGCTCTCTCTCAGGTTTTCCATGTGCCTGTATCTCAGTGTTTCACTCTTGCACTTTGCCTGGTCTAACCATCATGTGGGGTGGGACCTCCTCCCGTTTCCCCCTGCTTTCACTTATATCAGCACAAATGAGTAGGAAATGCTGCTCTCCTTATTTGGGAACACTTTGCAGCATTTGCGTAGTCCCAATCTGACAAGGGATGGAAGATGGGAGGGAACTGGCCCCAGAGACCATTCAGTTGTTTCTTATTTCTGTGGTGTGAACAGTCTCTTATACAAGACCCCAGAATTGCCAAGAGTAATGCATGTTTCATCTCTCCTTAAGCACTTGCAGGATAGGATTGTTCCTCAAGATAAGGAGCATTCAAACTGACCCTCCAAGTATCTCTCTTTTCAAATACAATGGTCTGATTTTTCTTTGACACCGCTATGTTTTACCTCAAAATATACTTACAGGTGTATTGCAGGTCCTCTCCCTGATTAGAGTAATATACAGCAGCTGAAGTAAATGATGCCACTGTCCACTGCTTTTAGAGACTTTTTAAAAAAATTTTCTTATAGCCTGAGAGGTCCTCGTGTAACTGTTTTCCCCTCTCAAGCCACAGAGGAACCAGCTGATCACAATAAATTAAACTCTTAGAATAAAAGTAAAATAAGGAATATGAAAAAAAATCAAACACAAACTCGTATTGTTATTGTTAATATCATATGAATTCTGGAGCACTGGGTCATGCCTTTTTTTCAGTCTTTCTTTTACTAAATCAACATTAGCTAGCAACACACCTAATCTTGACTGAACTGTGTTATTTCCTGCTTCCCTGCCTTTCCTGTCTAAATCTTACTCTTTGCTGAAGCAGCTAAATTTGCTGCAAATGAGGAATACTTTGGGACGTGGATTTTCTTACAAAACATGGAGAGAAATCTAGTGCTGTAAGCAAACAGTGCTCTAATTTATGCAGAAACAGGCTATTGAAAACATTTGTAGGTTACTGTTATCAAACAAAATGATCAATAAATGGATGATGACCATCTAATAAATACTGACCACAAACATTTTTGGGAATGATACCTGAACAGATGCAAGCTCAGAAATTCTGGACCTGGAACATATGGGTTTTAATAGACAGAATTCTGTTCCAACTCCTCAGTTGCATTTTTTTCTCCTTTTTTACTGTACTTCCTTAATTTTGTGTGGCTGTGTATGATTGCATTATTAATTAATCTACAAGTATTTGGCATTGCTTCATCTTTGAGGTTTTCTTTAATTTGCAAATGTGCTGTTTTAGTTTGAGCAAGGCTTGTGTAGCTAATGTTAGAATGGAAACATATTTAACCCTCTGTTTCATTTGATTCCTATCGTCTCCTTTTCTCCTTCGAAGAGAAGTAGCTGACTTTATGTGCGTGTGCACGTGCACACATACGTGTGTGTATTATTAGCTGTGCTGTCATTTTTAATCCTTTTCTTTCAATCATCATTTTTCCTCAGACATGAAATATTTCAGTCTAACATGCTGTACAGACTGTTCACGGTGAAACACTAGTAGCATTTTCAAAATCTAAAACAGAGGAGTACCATGAGGATAGAACAAAAGAAATTAAAAAACTAGATATGCCACAGTTGTCTTATGCAGCTGTTAGAAATTTAATTATTTTATCTCATAGAATAATGTGCCCTTCAGAAATCATTTTGGACTAGATGTTTCAAACCAATGATCTGTAGTTAATTATCTTTAATAACTGTTGCACATTATGGTTAGATCTATGTTTTTGCTAAACCAATTAATAATATCTTCATTAGTATAAAGACAAGGTAGCTGGATCCTTTCATTTTTCACATTGAAAGAGTAGATATTTTAAACACTGTAATTTACTTTAGCCATACATTCCCGATGATATGACTAATTAATGAAACTTCAAAGACATATAACTTCCAAAACCTACTTATTTAAAGTCATTGTTGAGCACTTAATGACATTATGTTGGGGCACTGCTGAAACGATCACTGCCTGAGTGTTGAATTTGCTAAACCTTTTTATGCTACTGAACTGAAGGAAACTTGAGATATATTGAAAAGCAAATTGAGCCAATACTTCTTCATGCTCAAAAAAAACCCCAAACTTGTTGATTGCAGGAAGATCTACCAAAAGTTGATGACCTCCTTTCTGCTTACAAGCTGCTGCTGTCAGTTTGACTTATTTGTGCAAGTCTATGTGGAAAGCGCTGGAAAAAGAGCAAAACAACCATGGTTCTATATTTTGTGGGTTGACTGGTATTAGCTTTATTCAGAATAATTAGACTTCTAGATACTCTTTTTATATCTGATTTTTTTTTTTTTTTGCATGTCCATAACTCGCTTTTGGAGCTGGCTAGTAACAACCACATCATTTTAGTCTGCTACCTGGCAAAAAATTAACCCTGAATGCAATATTAAGTACACAAATGATTGCTTTGGTATTAATAGTGCTACCGATTGCACAGAGTTTGAAGTTATAGGGCCAAATGTTTTATGTCCCCAAGTTTAGGCATGCAAGCTAATGAAAAGATTCTCCAGAAGAGAATGTCCTGTAAAATTTCCCTGACCATGATGTAAACTGAATGTAAAGGAAGATGTGTGCTCTTTTTCATCTTCTATGTATTTTCATACAGTCTTCAAATATCATGCAGCCATCAGGGAAGGCTTTCTGAATCTTAAAAGAGTATTGTATATACAGCCCTCCAAGAACTGATATTTCCCACCGTGGAGAATAATACACTAGGCATCAACTGGAAAAAACAAATAACAGCTCCCCCACCCCTCCCCCCCCAAAAAAAAATTACATCTAAGGGAATAAAACAGTACAGGCAACTGTACATAGGCTGGAAGGCCAGGAGAGAAGTGCTAACAGCCAGTTGTGACAGCTACAAAATAATTATCCAAACCATGAGCACCTGGTCCTTCAGCTGCTGAGTTTCCCCGCAGGAGTCATCTTTAGTCCTGGTACTTATAAGAAAGAGGGTGAATAGATTTAACTGGGTTTATACTTAACTGGTAGCAAAGATGGGGTTCATGGTCCATGTCTGTGCTGGGCTTCTGCTGGAGGAGCTGCTGGTCCTATTTCTCATGTAAATGCAGTTTCTATTGAGAAGGTGAAAGGTGTGAATTCTCTTGATGCAAATCTGGTAGCCTTGGTGGGAATTTGGGTTTGTATAAATGCATCACCTAAGAGCAAAGAAAGGAGGGAGTTTTGTCATGAGTTATCTGTAACATTCTTGTGGTGTTAGCAGTGTAATTTGTTGACTGATGTTTCAAATGTATATTAACCTCCTGCAATGCACAGTTTAACCTGAGTGATCGATAGTTAATGATAATATTAATACATAATAAAAGGAAAAAGAGCAAGAGGTCTAAAAATAAAAGGTTTTCACACTAAATTTCTTTTTTTTCTCTGTATGCCTACTGAATAAAAAAACCTGTGTTTGAGGCTTTGCAGGTACAAAGTCTATAGTGGCTTTGTTGAAATGACCATTTCAAACTCACATGTGGGAACCTGGCAGGTAAACCATCAAAAAGATCATTTTCTAATAGAAACGGTGTTTTGACAACTTGTTAACTCAGATATCACTGGAAAGCGATGGCATTTCTCTCAGGTGCCAGCACTTCTGCAAAGTTGTTTCCCCCCTCAAAATGTGCCATCTTAAAAATACTGTGCATTTGTGCCAGACTGTTTAAAGCTGCTGTTATTAATGCTCCAGTGAGCTGTAGGAACCTATATGGTTCTGAACTCAGTAGTCTTTTGGGCTGAACCTTCCTTTTCTGAGTGAGAGAAAAAAAAATTTCCTCTAAATTATCAATGCCATTTTTTAATTCTAGAAGGATATTTTTCTTCAGTTAGTCTAAAATACTGAAATAGGGGAACAGTAGGCTTTTTGTAAATTGGATGTGTATTTGAGGAAAATCTTGACAGTAATTTATTTCTGGAACTGAACTTAATAGAATATACTAAACTTAAAATTTTGCCTACATTTTCATTTTGATTTTTATATAGTCTATCACTTTTTAAATTAAGCAGTGGATAAAAAACGTTGTGTTTGGATGCCCTTCTAAAAGTCTAGAAGGTTTAGTTTCCTATGTTTTTGTTAAAGCACACAATCTTTGTGATAATATTTAATATTAGTTCATTAATATTTCTGAGATATTTTGAGATGTAAGCAAAATAGGTGGCTATATATGACTTGTAAATGTTCTATAAATACAACTTATTCTTAAACGCCCTGTAAGAAAATAATGCTATTTTCCATTTTCATTCCCTGAGGTTTATTCTTTGATGTTCTACATACCTAATCAATCTTCAAACCAATGCCAAGTTTGATTAAAGATTGTCAGATGAGGCTGGTAGTTGTTACTTAATGTTTTTGCTGCAAGAAATGAACATATAAATAAGCTTCTCTGTTTGGATACAGTGAAGCTGTCTTACTGCCTACAGTTGTGAGCTGAATAACTCAGTGCACAAGAAATCCTGCTGCAGAAATGGGTGGTGTTTCTGAAAACAGGATCATATCACCTTCCTTTTTCACCTGTGCAGCACATACATGTTGGCGGCATTTTGGGATTACCTCTGCTGTGGGTGCAGCTTCATCTGTTGTTTGAGCTTTTACTCAAAAATATACATATATTTTTCTAGCGTACAGCTGTTTCTTATTCCACTTCAGTAGTTTGTTAAATATCTTTTGAGAACACTAACCTCCCCTGTTTTGGGCTTACACGGTAACTCAACTCTTTTCTCTCCCTTTTAAAATTTGGACAGCCAAAAAATCCAAACATTTACAGTATTCTGTATCTTGAAAGCAAGTTACCAGGAACTGGGAGAGGCACTACATGAATTAGGTTACAGATGGAAATGATTATTTGGTTTGATGAAAGTTTGAATAATTTTCTCCAGTCTTGAGGTGAATAAGGCTTACTTTTTATGGCTCTGTGTTGCAGCATCTCGTTTCTAGTGTGAAAGCAAATGAAACTCTACAGTTTCCATTGACTTAGGCTTTGCACTGGGTGTTAGTGTGCACGTGAAATTGGTATTGTACGTGAGCCAGTAATGAATTTAAGGAAATCTCAGTTGTATAAGCTGATGTTGGTAAAATTATTGAGAATTTATCACTTGAGAACTTCTGGTAATTAAAGATCACTTCTCTCCTGCTCTTCAGGAGTAACCTTGTGAAGTATTCATCTAAGGGCTATTCGTAACCCACCTTTCCTGGAGTCATTCTTTGAAACTAGGGGCTGAATATGAAAGCCAAAAACTTTTAGCACAACTCCATCTTTGCTGAGCCTGTGTTTGGTTGGTAAGCCCTCAAGGAAGAAACATATAACACAGGGAATTTGATCTCTAACTTGGTTATCATGTTTGTAACACCTTAAAACTATGATAACGTGATACTGTTTACTGGAGGACTAATTGGGAAACCACAAAAACTTGGAATGCATAAGCCAGCCCTGCATCAGTGTTACTTAATGTAAATATATTTGGTTTGGGTTTGGGAATGTTTTATAATTTAAGCAGTTTAAATTATGTGGTTATAATTTAAACAAAATGTATTGTGCATGAGGGTGATAATTCAGAAGCCTTGTGGCCACTTAGCCCACTATTTATCCCATGAGAATAAAATATGTGAAAAATCTTGTATGAACCAGCAGTGGTTAAGAATACATATAAAAACTCTACCCTAGCTCCCAAGAAAATGAGTCATTGAAAATATTAAATGCTGCTGCCACCATATTTATGAAGAGGAATCAAAGCTCTCAGGGCCTATAAAACTTTTGTTTTCTGGTTGTGGCCCACTCATCTGATCGAAAGGTACCCCTCAGGAATGAGCCAGATGAGGCTTCAGCCCAATCTAAGGAAAATATCTTACAAAGTATTTTCTCTCCAATAATCAGCATAAAACGGTCATATAATTGGGTCTGTAGAACTGAGAACAGGGATTTTGGATAACCTAAATATCAAATAAGATATTGATAAAAATCCTTGCCTGAAATCAAAACTTGTCAGACACTGAAAAAACCCCACACGTACTTTCTTTCTTTTTTAGGATGGAGTCTAGTCTTAAAAGCAAGTTCATATTCATATGCCCATTCTGATTATAGTTGGGTCAGGGAAAAAAAAAAACGAACTGAAACAATTGTTAAGCTAACCCAAACGAGAGAAGGTTGGAGAGCTGGCATGAAGACCTGCTCAGGTTAAGCGTGCACTGTGCCCTCAAATGAAGGAGGAGCACAGAGCACTGGTGGGGAGTGAAGCTACTGAATTTTCCCTACTGTTTTTCTTGTTAATGTATTGCATTTTTTTGGTGATGGCAACCGGAAACATGACTTCCTGAGAAAATAAAAAAGACCTCTGCAACTGTGTGTTTGGAAAAAATCTGGTTCTCGTAGCTGTGAGAATTAGTGTGCCACCCTGCGCTAAATCAGGATTATATCCAGAATTAAATACAGCTCTCCTATGCTTTTGTTTTATTTATTATCTGCAGAATTGCTTCGTACAAATGTTATGAAAGAGCCCCTGCGTTGAGGAGTGTTTTTGTAAATGAGCCATTAGCTTGAGTAAACAGGATTTCGGTCGGAGTTTGAAGCCTCCACGAGGCGGCACTAACGCATCTTGCATCCCTGAGTCCTCCGTGCCTGCTGGGTGTTCATTCTCCAAACATTTAGAAATTATATTTGCATGTGTTTTATCAAAAAACTCTTCTGTCTCTAAATTTTCGTGTTATACTGCAAACTGCCAGGTTAACAAAATATAGGAGTTAACCTTGATAAGAGTGTCGTTAATTTCCTATACAATAGCTATTATGTGTTCCGGGAGCTTTAAAGAAATGATAAGCTTTAAAGAAATTGCCTATTTGCAGTGACAAACAACAGTCTTTTAGTACTTTTTTTCAGTATTTCAGTGACTTGCAAATTTTGTGACAGATACCCACTTGCTACTTACACTTTCTTTCCTGATCTTCGTTACATGTTTACAAAGTTACAGGGTTTTATTTTATTTCTTTGTGTTAACAAATGGATGCAACACTTGTGTGCTCCACTTCCTTTTTTTCCCAGCTGGTGAGGGATTTGAAGCTACTTCTTATCTTTGCAAACTCGAGCCCAGCCAACTGAGGTCTAGGTCCTACTACACGTATTAAACACATACTAAACTGTCCATAAACAGCAACACGGGATTGGAGAGAACTGGGCACAGAAAGGTAAAATTATTTTCCTAATGGCAAATAGTCTCATTTGTACGAACTTAACAGAATTGCTGGCATCAGTAAGGAGAGCAAGTTTCCCCATTGAATCTCCTTGTGTGGTAAAATGCAACCGGAGAAATGAAGTTTAATAGCTGTGAATGCACGCTTTAACCCTCTGTCACTGAAGGCCAGCTGAGTGGGGTTCACTGTGCAAACCATGCAAGTCCTGTTGCCGTATGTCCCTATTCCCAATAAAGAAGGACAATTTAGTCACAGATTTGAGTTTAGTGAGGTTTGAAAGAGATTTAACTAAACTTAAGAACGTGATCTATATGTCTTTTTCTGTTCCTGACATTCCTTGTCACAATTGTTTTGAAATGCAGAAACAGAAATGGCACCTACAACTCTTTGGACTAATTGAATAGCTCCAAATGTTGTAATTACTGCATTTTAACCAAAATGCCCTTTCTATTACTAAGCAGTGTGAAAACAGATCAGAAGAAAAAAACATATAAAAGCCTCTCTCCTAAAACCTTGCTGGCTCTTCTCCCACACTCTGTGGTCAAAAGTTAAATAGGATGTTCTGATTATCACCACTCCCAAAACAGATCAGTAGGGGTTTTGTTCAAAATAATTCCTCCTCCTCTTGCAGCCAGTCTGTGCCAGCAAGTTCAAAATACGGGAAGCTTGACCTTAGCTACAGTCCTTGCTCATGTGCCACACATCCTGCACTTCCCATGGAGCATGGATGACAGACAGTCTGGTGGAGCCTTCTGAGTTCTGCCATTTCCACCAAACACTAACACACTAGAGGAAGAAAAGCCCGCAGGGAATCTGTTGCAAAGTTACTTGAAGATAACAGGATCCACAGGTTTCATTGCAATTTTGGAGCAGCATCCAAATGTGTAATAAATTGGCAAGGCAAGGAAAAACTTCCCACTGTCTATGTGGTGAAAAGGAGTCCTCATCTCCTGAGTGCTAAAGGGAAAAGTCAAAACCTCTTTCGAACTCCGCCACGCTCACCACTGTACAGTGAAAGAAAACATTCCTCCCTGATCCCGATGCTGGCGATCATCCAGAGCCCAGAGCACCCTGGGAAATACCACTTTCTGAACCCTGCTGTGCTACCTAATCACACAATGGTCTACATATGCCATCCAAGAAAATAAACACAGGTCTGGGAAGCTGTTTGTCCTGCAGGGCTAGGAATGCTCTTCCTAACTTGGCAGGGCAGCGTAATCCTCTCTGAAAGCAGAGAGCTGCTTGAACTTTGACTAATGAGATTGAAGAAAGGCCCATCAGAAAGTGGCACAGCCCTCTCCTCACCTTGCCAACACACCTCCAGGTGACATGGTGCTGGGTGCTTTTTGTGGTTTGTGTTTTTGTCATGTAGAAGGTAGACCGTGGACCTTGACCCCAACAAGGACCGAAAATGTTGCTGAGTGGCAGGTTGTACCCCAGAGCTTGTGGTTTACAGGGTATGTTGTTACCTTTTCTTGGCCTCTGAATAATATCTCATGATTAGTACATTTCAGCATAGACAATGGGCTCCTCTCCTTGGTGTCTTCAGTAGTGACTGAAATTTCCTACGACTGCAGACACCTTGAGAGGGTCTTGTGGTCCATATAGGCTCTGGGCTGAGGTTGGGGGATCTCAGTAAAGAAAGATGGGATAGGTGGTGGAGGACAAGAGGAAGTGGTGGCATGTTGAATGTTGTCAGATGATCAGCAGCAATTGCAAAATGCATTGGCTCTCCTGAGACCCAGTCTAGTGGTCTTCTCCACTTGGCCCTTGAGACTAAAACCAAATTCCCCTGAAAACAAGACTTGCAGTGATTGTAGTTGAAATTAGATCTTGATTTTAAATCACATTATTAACTCTTCTAGAAAGATGAATTGAGTGATACAATTTGATACTCTATCCCTCAGTTTTGGAGAGAATGTGTGCTTCATGGTAAAAGAGAATGAAAGTGTTCTACAAGGGCCTTTTCAATCACAGCATTAATAAAATGCACTATGCATTACTCTCAAAATTTATAGATGTGTTTCTTTAAACACATCATATTACTATCTGAAACACTTGAAACTCTCAAAAGTTTTTAAAAGTGTGTGTTTAGGTTAAGGTTAAGTTGCCCTTGACAGCATTTTTTTAAAAGATTTGAATTGTTGAATAACCACCTTTCACCCATCCCTAATTGTAATTTAAATGACAATATGCTCCCAATCAATAGCTCTTTGTCACACTTTGAAGATCAAGGATGAGATTTCACCCCGTGAGTTTACATGGCAAAAGCTTCTTTTTCATAATGCTAAAAATGTTGCATCCTGCTGTTAAAGAAGTATAAGAATACCTGCTCTCAAATAATTAGTTTTGAATAAAAGCATTTAAGTCATACTATATAGCCATTAATTTGAAACCATTCAAAGCCATTCATTTCTGCACTTTGTTCACTGCTAAATATTACAATAGATATTTTAGCCAATTGGAAAAAAAATCAGTTACAGCAAGGTAATTTGAACAACTTAAGTTAGGTGATATTGAGAGGTGGGTTTTGAAGAACCGTAGATTTATTTTTGCATCACTTCCATTTCCATATAAAACTGTCTTTGCAAGTGGAAAATTGAAGAGCTTTTAATGGTGATCCTTGTGTGTATGTGACTTTGCATTACCGTGTGCTTGTGTAATAGGCACGTATGGGGGCATGTTGCTATTTCTCCAGTGGTACACACAAAGCTAGAGATTTATTACACAGACTCCACTCAAACAGCTGAGGGGTTTTTTTTATTTTATTTTATTTATATTGCTAGGATTTCTAGGCGAGGGCTAGGACTCTCCTGTTCTTGGTGTTATGAAATGCCAAACAGAATGATGGTCTTTGTTCGAAGTGGTTACAATTCTTGTTTTTAGTTAGAGCAGTGAAATGTTTTAAGAAGGATAAAGTCTGGTATGTTTCTATGTTGTCCTTGGTAAACCCAATCTAGTCTGGTCTCAAAAATGGAGCAATTCTGCTCGTTGCCAGGGAGAATACATAGGTATCCAATGAGTCATGGTCAAACACACGGCCATTATTAGACCACAAACACAGGAGAAGAAAAAAGATTTCATTTGGACCTGTTGTTGCTGCTGAGCTGATGAAGAGGAATAACAAATAACTGAGTGGAGGAGGTTGCTCTTTAGGTATTTATGAGGAGCTTCTCTCCCTGTGGGGATAGGCTGGGGAAAAGCAGATATATACGTCTTGGAAAATTTAACGAGAGCAAAGGAGGCTGTGTCATGGTCTAACTAAGAGCATTTCCTACATTTTAACGGCAAACTGGAGACAAAAAGAAAGAGAAGCTAAAGCTATAAAGGGCTTTAGTGAATACAACTTAGTTTGGAAGAGAAGGGGTAATCAGGAGAAAGATGCAAAGAGAGAAGTGATTAAGTTTTATGTTAGAGAAATGATCTCTGTGGCAGTATTGCAAATGACTAAGACAGTGTTCATCCAGGCCAAGAAAAAGGATGCTGAAGAAACAGGACACAGGGTGCTGAGCACCACAATGCATCATTTGTGGCTTAGCGGGAAAAGGTCATGTCTGAGAATTGTTATGCAGAAATGTTTTGCAAGACTGGGCCCATATGTAAAGATTTAGAGAAATATCTCAATTAAGGATGGAACACAAGATCTTTCTTCTAACTGTGGGCTTGTACAAATATGGGGTGAAAAATAACTCATGGAGAAAAGGAAAAAATTCTAAGTCTTCTTGAAACTGAAAATCCATAAAATAAAGACTTTGCACTTGAGCAAGTCCTCTACTCCTGAGTTCTCATTTAGTATAAAATTAGGGAACTGCCTGTTTTTACTCCAGCACTGAGTTTTTCCTGGACTAACATGGGTGAAACTCACTTTATGGTTTTAAACTGTCCCTGTCTGGGCTGCTAGCAGAAGGTTTGGAGATCATCAGGTTAGGCTCAGAGTCCCACTGAATTGAGCCATGCACAAATACACAGCAACTGATATGGCCCTGGCACTACCCCTCATACACAGTGGTCTGAACATAAAGACGTGGTATGGCTGTATATGACTCTGAGCAGTCGCAAAGCCTTTCTGTGTTCCAGGTTTTCCTACATATAAAAAGGAGGTAATAATATTTCCAGCTTTGACACTAGTGTCTAGGTGACTGATGCTTTTGAGCCTTCATTTGTGAAAAACCATATTGGTACAAAGTATTTTTTCTATTCACATTGTTTCAAGTTATGAATGTTATTGGTCATTGTATCAGTATTCTCAAAACACAGGATTTATTGATGGATCTTATTTCCTATATGTGTCATGTAAATGCCTTAACAGATGAATAATGTAGTGAAAATGATAGGGTACTTCAGATCAGCTCAAAGACACTGCTTCTTTAATAAAAATTTGGTCTTGTAAGCCAGCAGAGACTGAATTCACACCCCAACCTATGCACAGCTGCAAGCCCTATTAAGTGAAACCCCTTCTAAATATAGATCCAATGGCCTCATCCCTGGTCATCTTCCAAAGACCACAGAGGCTTGTTTCACTCCTTTCACATCCCCCCTTCCAATGCACAATGAGCATCAGATTATCAAACTTGCTTCTTGGTAGCCGGGAATTATGGGTGCAGAGTTCGAAGGGTCTGAAAGGCGTAGTAAATGCTTCCTGCAAGGAGGGTAATTTTCATGTGTGCAATCAGTAAGTGAAAAGAACACTACAATCACTGTAACTATTCATAAGCTATATATTCATTTTCCTGTGTGTTGTCACTTTAAATAAAAAGGGCTTTTTTTTTTTTCAAGTAGCCCTCAAGACAGCATTCATGAGATGAGCAAGTCTGAGCCATGCTCAGACAAAACATTTTAACGATCAGGAGAGCCCTGATGCTTGGCAGTTGCTAAAGATTGTGTGTTAAGAGTAAGCCAGATCATCAAAATGCAGCTTGAGTAGGTCCAGTGATGGTGTATTATATTGCTACAATTGTGGCTGCTGGAGTTAAGGTTGAGTGGGCATTTCTATTATAAACCCCAATGGTAGGGCTGAGTATTTTGACCACATCAGATAATGTCAAGTGAAACTTCTCAAATGAATTGACACCCAAAGACCTGTAACCTCCCTTATAAAGCAGGATCAAGCTCTTCCCCCTCCACCAACTCCTCTTCCCAGCCTACACCTGATTTTGTACCTGGGTCATTTTCTTACAACACCAATGGTAAAGATTTGTAGATACTTAGTTTAAAGAAATTTAGATGAACCTTGCCCAATTATTGGTGCTTTTTTTCTCCTGGTAACTGTCACAGTGCTTGGTGTCACTTCCATGCAATGGTCATGCTGACGCTGCAGACCAAACCACAGTGCTGCATCACATGGGAGTATGATGTGATCTGTAGGGATCTCAGTGACAGAGTAAGTCTGGTTGTAGCATGGCAATGATGCTGTATTTCACCAGCGTGTCCCTTTTCCCTTGGAGAGACTATAGTAAACCTCGCTGAAAAAAGTTCAGCTTGGCAGCACATTTTTGTTTCATGGGCAGAAAGCTGTGCCAGGGCGTTTTACCAAAGTGCTCTGAGTTTGTGTGAATGGTCAACGTGCTACAGATCTGCAGTGCTCATTGCAACCAGCAGGGATTAGTGGGGCTGAGAAAATTACCGTGACTAAAGAAAAAACTGAACTTGGATAAAACTTAATGAAAACATCTTATGCTACTTTGCTGAAGTTTATAACTGTTTTCTGGAAGGGGAGAAGCCTTTGTCACTACATGGCCAGCCTTAGTAAGGTTTAGAAATGGATTTTCTTCATAAAGGAGTGACTCTTAACTTGATTCAGGAAACAAAGGATGCTCTAACGTTGAGGGTGCAGCTGAGAAGTCAAGCTTCCGAGTGCCTTGGCATTTCTTTGTGGCCATGAGAAGGCTGAGCAGGTTTAGATCTTTACAAGTGTTTAGGATTTTAACCTATAGGAGTTTCAGGGGACCTTAAGAGAGGGAATGTTTCTAAGGACAAGGCATTAGTCTGTGCTGCTCATGTTTCCATTTGGAAAATGAAAAGCCTAAAATTCACCTGCCCTCTTCAGTGCTCGAGTGGACAATCCTGTTAAAGACAGTACAGAGGTGAATGAGTCAGGGGCTGAGTGGGAACAGAGGGAGGGGAAAATCCTCCCCCTGTTAGATTACAAACACTGTTCTGCAGAAGACTGAAGACACTTGATGGTATGATATTTTTTGGTGTGTCAGAGTTGCTAAGTATTCAAATCACTTATTTTTGCCAAACCCAATATGTAAAAGCAGATGAGAGAATGTTTTGTAAACTTTTAAAATCACCTACAGTGCTTAAGATGATGAAGGTAGATTAGATAAGACTAGCAAAGTTATTTGAACATAAACATTTATTTAAAAAATATCCTCTGCTTTGCTGAGCCCACAAACATTGTATAAATAATACACAGTTCATGAATAGGAATGAGCAGACTTCTACCCCTCACCGGTATAGATTTGTATTCTGCACCTGCCAGGACTTTAATAACTCTCCTAAAACAGTAGTATCTTTGCAGAGAGATAGAGAGATCTAAAGGAAATTGTTCTTGAGAATATGCCCCCAAAGCTTAAACTTCAGTTATTAATGGATAGATTTACAAATGTATTTAGGCAATTAACAAAGAGAATACCTGACTAGTCATATTTAGAAAAGCTAAAGAAGTTACTGCCTCGCTGCTGGTCTGGTCTCTGTTAATGCCCTTTGGTACATTCATGCGTTTTTAGGGTCATAAGTACTTTGTCAATCATATTCTTAGTCTGCAAACAATGCTATGTGTGCTTAGCTTTATGCGTGTAAATAGTACCCAGTGGGACTGCTCACACAAGTGAAGTATTTACATATCTGTAAGAGCTGGCCTGAAGTGGTAAACATTACAGAACAAGTCTAAACTACCATCTTTGGGCCTATGATTTTAAACGTGGTCAGATTTCAGAGGTGGCTGGGTTTAAGTTGGTGGTGCAAAAAGTTTACTGAAAAGTCCTGCTTAGGAATTGGTCTGAGCTTACTTGTCGTGTTGGTTTGAATACATCTTAAAGAAAAAGGTGCTTCCTTTCATTTCTTTCTTGTGTACTTGTGAGGCTTTGTCTCAACACTGGTGTCTACAAAGCCTTCTGCTAAAATGAAAGGCCCAAGATAATGCACTGAATTTCCTATGCAACTGAGGAATTAAAGGGAAAGAAAAGAAACCTGGGTAGGAGGAGCTGCTCTGAAATTTGTTCAGAGTGCTGTCCTGTATCTGTGGTATCTATTTTGGTCCAAAAACAAACAACAAAAACTCCCAAACCCAACCCACCAGCTAATAAGTCAGTGAGCACACTAAGAACTGGAGTCTCAGACAGGGAAAAGGGAGGAAAATTTTGGAATTATTTATGTACTAAACTGCAACCCACATTCCACAAAACGCTGAACATTTAAAGCTTGTTGTTAATGACCCTGTGTCTTTTGTTTGGGCAAATACCTAATGAGTCAATTATGAGCACATACACCATCATTTATACAGTGTTTACTGTATTATATATTTTAAAATGGGAAAGCCTTATTAGCTTTGTAGTATCTTTTAATCTTTTTATTATTAACAATGAGAGATGTGTTTATCTCTATAGATGAATAAACCTGAGGTTTAACACTCTATTTGATCAAAAGTAATATTACAATGATCTAGTAATGTCTCAAAATACAACCTACATGTGCAGTGAGGGTGATGGGATAAAGTGCTGTGGCCGACATTAATTTGATTGCAAGCTCAGGGTCAAAATCACAGTAATACATCTGTAGTTATTGGATGACTTGGGAACTCCTGCAGATGAAAGAACACTATTTAATATGTCAAAGAAAAATTGATGCATTTTTTATTTTATAAATTAATTTTTAATACACTTTACAGATGATCAGTGATAAACAGCTAAAAAGTGCTCCCAAAAAAACTTCCAGTCTAGAAAGACAAAATGTTTGGACGGAGAGATGTGACTGTTATGGTGGATACTGAGGACAAGTGTGTTGATGGTTTTGGTTATAGTTTTCTTATGGCCATCATGCATACACGTGGATCATGATAAATTCTGTTGGAAATGAGCGTGCATGGGACCAACAATAAATTAAGTATCTCCTGGAATTTTTGGTTGTAGTTGTCAAATTTCTGCAACAGGTGCTTTAGAAGATGTCCAAGCCCTGCTAAGGTTTAGCAAAAGTATCTAAGAACTTCATTTTCTATTGACTTAAACTACAGGAAGTTGTGACTGCTCTTGGTAATACAATTCCCTTCAGAAGAAGGGAGTGTTTATACCTATTGCCCAAAGCAAGCACAGTGAATGAGCCCATGCCCAACTCTGTACTGTCATTACTCAAACTGGCCTGTTCCATATTAGCTCACTGAAGACTACAGTTTTTCAGGGAAGACATCCTCATGGTTGCCAGCTGAGTTATGTATTCAGTCTTGTAATTACCTGGTACTACAGTGAGGAGACAGCACCTCCCTTCCATCATTGTTTCTGTGGTGTAGATGCTTGTTGTTCCCTTTTACAAACCTTATGCAACATTCCTGTCTGCATGTTACAACAAATTTGGTTTTTACTTTGGAAATAGCTGCATTACAGTCGTGGTAAGACTGCTGCATCAACAGACCTAGTATTTGCAGAAAGCAACACCCTGGAAACCAGGGAAGAACCTGATCTTGCTCACGTTTAGAGACTGTACCATAATTGTCATCTGGTCTGTCCAGAAGCATCGCAAGGGACTGGATTGCTCTACGTCTCTCCTATGCCCTTTGTTTCTTTACATCAGTAAATCCTGCTGCTCTTCATTAGCTCCACAGCCACTCACAGACTGCTAAACCATGCCCATCCAGTGAAAAGTATCCCTTGGACCCTGGGGAGCTGTGGGAGATGCAGCAGCAGGAGTAAGGGGCAACAAGGAAAAGATTAATGATACATTAAATGCTAAACTTGTGTTAAGGAAAGTGGTTTTGCTTTATTTTTTCTTAATATTGGTTAGCAAAGATGCTTGGAGTGATGACATCTTTGGAGTCAAAGTGACCTGACAGGTGATATTAAGAGAAGAGTCACTTGTAGCTTCTACCAAAATGGTCAATAATATCTTTCTGAAGCCATCTCCCTATATGAAGTAGCAAGTACGACATACTTTAGTTGAAATATTTCATCCTGTCACCACAAGAGCACCAGGATCACTGTGTGAAATATTGACATAATCTGGCCAGTGTCTTGGACATCGTCAGGCTCTAAGGTTCAGATAAACCCTCATAAATAATTGTTTGCACTGTTCAAAAGATGCATGAAGCCAACAAATCCCACTAACTCACTGAACTGGGTTGGCCACTATGGGAAGGGCACAAAAATGACTCTGGGAAGCCCCCTCAGACATCAAAGCAAAGCGCAGTGGTGGAGCAGGCTCAGGGCACCAAGGTTGCCCAAGTCCCTCGAGTCAGGCAGGTTGGGTTTCCATCAGTCCCCTGGCAAAGGCATTTCAGACCATGTGGAAAATCTGTATGAATGAAATCCTCTTGCTTTTTGTATTAGCTCTCCAATCTATCCTTGTGTGAAATCAGATGCACAACTCAGCTTTGGTATATTGAATGCTGCACCTCTTTTTCTGCCTTGCTCTTCCTGTGCCTTATTTCTTGTGCCAGACTTATTCCCCCTTTGTTTTTATGGGTTTTGCAGCAGTAAAACTGGCTCCTGTTTAGCAAGGAGAGCTGTAGCTTGATTCAAACCTTAGTTACAGACTGTTTCTTTTTGTTGTTAGACACTACCCGCCTCATACTCTACCTGGCCAAAGCTGCCAAGTTTTGGATTTCCTAGAGGAGGCTTTTTATTCTGTCTTCTTGTCTGCACATGTACACACAACCTCCAATTATATAATAGGTGAACTCACTGTTGTGCTATTGTGCATTTTCCTCTTTTTACAAGCTAACTGCACTGACATTTTTTTTGTGTTTCAAGTCTATTGTTACCTCTTGCTGTGGCTGCAGTGCTGAGATTTCCTCAAATCTTCACTTTCCCCACACATAATCAAGAGCTTATTTTTAGCACTTTTTTTCACCCTCCACCTTTTAAGTTTCAAACCTCTAAAATACTAAAAATGGCCTGGCCAATGTAACATTTCTAAACATTGAAGAGCCGTGTAATCTTTGGGCATGCTACCAGCCTACCTAGGATGGGAGAAGAGCCTCATCGGTGGTGAAAGAGCTCAGTGTATTTTAAAAAAATGAGCAAGAGGTGATTCCCTTGGTGCAGCTTTCGGGCTCAGCTTTCTGAGCAGCTTTAGAGGAAGCTCCTGGAGGGAACACCATGTTGTCATCAAAGCCGCCAGCATGCAATTTATATCTGACAGCAAGGAGGAGGACAGGGTTCCCCTTCCAGCCACACATGTTGCGTGGGCATGAGGTTTCCTGGAGACATGCTCTCAGCTGGTACACATCTGTCTCAGCACAGCTCTCCTCCTTTTCAGCAGATAAGAGGCAATGAGTGTGCAAGTCTTGCTGCAAACTGGCCCTTTGTTGAGTGCGGTTTCTTGAAAAAGCAACCACATATTTCTGATTGAAGGAGAGGAAAGATGCAATCTTTACCTCCGACTAGCTTCTAGATCATCCTTCCCTGCAGACCACATATGAGGAGGAAGGGGGAAAACAACTGCAAACAAACAAAAATGGAGTGAGGTGGCTGAGCCCAAATTAGATTAATTAGCCTCAGGCTGTTTTCTATGTTTATATTTAATTTAGGTTTAGCTACTTCAAAGTTCACATAGTTCTAGTTAATAACTTTACTATAACTTATTATTTTCAGATGTTGGCAGGTAGACAAGTTGTGAGTCACCTGGAATATGAGGCTAAATAAGTAATACTCACTGGCAGGGTTTTGACCATGACTGATTACACTTCTCTGTCTTCTGTGTTAGAAAAATATAGCTTCAGAAGGAAAAAAAGTCTACTTTTCTCACTTCTAGTACTATTTAATGTTGAAATGTCCATCGGGTGGGTTAGGTTTCATACATGGCTGTCTAGCTTTCAAGAACTTTCAATCTTTAATCTGATGCTTAATGATTAGAACATCCTGTAGCATACCAGATCTTTATTATTCCATTTGACCTCTTTTGTGAACCTAAGAAGGTCCACGAAACCTGTTTGTTTATGAGAAGCACAGTGTAGAGTTTAGTGGTCTTAAATCACAGAGGAGAAAATGAATGGGCAGCTCTTTATAAAATTGTTGTCACTCCAACTATAGATTTTTGTACGTTATTACATTAGTTAAATAAAATACTGCCTCATCAATGCAAATCCCAGTTCCGGCTGGTCCTGTTGTTGGCTACAGAAGCAGGAATTAATTCATAGTGCTGGCAGGAAAAAGAAAGAAAATTGTGTTTGACAAGAGTGGAGAGTTAAGATCATAACTTTTCAGAACCAATAAGGGTTCATGGAAAAATATATACTTGGGAAGAACAAAACCCTAATCACAGGCATTGCTTACTGGAGGTCTGCAGCTGTGACAAATGGTGTGATACTCATGAATATGCAAAGTTCTTTTCAGGCTGTAATTATAAGAATCATTGAGCCTATATATGCATTTCATAGGAAGCCTCAGTTGCATAAAGCAGCAGATGTATTTGGGTGACAACAATCAATAGTAAGGAAGAAACTCCACACAATCCAGGAGCTCAGTGTGGACCTGACAGGCTGATTTTCCTCTAGATTTCCAAGTCCTTCTGTAGATTTGCACTGCTGGATTAGCACGTGTTTCTCTACTTTCCAAATAAGTCTGCTTTCCTTGACATTGAGTCCAAGGCATCATCTCTCCTCCTTTATATTTTCTCCCTTTATCTTGTGTCAGCCTTGGAGAGAGAGGAGTAAAGCACTGTTTTCTCCAAGCCTATTGTTCTCCAAACACAAATACGTTCACCCCGAAGCAGCACCAGCTATTTGCAGGGTGACAGATCATTGGGTTATTTGGCTTAATATTTCTGCTGGCATTTGATTTGAAGTGTGCCTTCCATCTGGAGATGAAATAGCCTTGGAATCTATCTTCTAACACCTCTTTCTTGCTAATGTATTTTACAGATGAGGTCCAGGCTGGACCCAAGTCAGCAGCAGTGGCTGAAGATCCAGCCTCACATGTGAAGGTCGAAGCTGTGTGCAGGTAGGGTTAAACTTGAGCTGCAGCTGGTAGAACTGGGAGTCAGGCTCTGCCTCCAGGTACTGCTTCTGCAATATCTCAGGAGGTCACTGGTGGATGGAGGAGATGGTGAGAGATGTGGCAGTTAAAGATTTCTGTTTTACTCTTCAAAAAACTTAGAAAAGACTAAATTCAAGAGTTATGCAACAGATCCTGGAATTTAGGCTTCTTAGCCTAAATGAAATAATTTCCAAAACCAAAAAGATCACAAAGAGAAAAAAGGCAATACTGACAAATTTAGAATCCAGTGAGACATAGGAGAGAGGTAACTAAGACGCCTGTAGCAGCTTATCATGGAAGAAGATTATTATTACCGTGTTATGTGTATCTGGGGACAGAGACAGCTGTTTGTATTTTCTAAATATCACCCTGGGACTAACATCTCCCCATACCAATGTAAGCTTATATATATTACAAGTTGAAATACCTGTTTATCAGCAATCTTAAAGTATCTGTGTTTGTCAGGCTTGTTTTGGCAGTAAATTAGGTTGTGCGTGTTGGTCTTGATGAAAAGAGCTGAGATGTATTCTGTGTTAGAAAGAGTAATCTCAGTATTTTGTACTTTGTTCTCGCTACTCCTCTGTCTACACTCACAAGATCACAAAATTTCCTCACACTACGTGTAAAGCTCGTGGAAAATACCATGCTCATATCTATATGGTCAGTTACAGGCACTACTAAACCCAGGTACTTATTCATACATTATGAAGGTGACCCATCAGAATTTCTAGAGGTTATTTGGAGTTAACTGCAAATATCTGGAAGAGACACATATGTTTTCCTTTCAGAAAATCACATGGAAGGCATAAACAGGTTATCATGGCAATTGTTATTGTATGGTGTAATACTGTTTAGGAAATAGCTCTTTTTAGAGAAAACGTAATGAAATTGATGTGTGTAAGAACATTAGGATGTCTAAAATATTGAAAAAATCCCACTATATGAAGAGAAATCACTATGTTTCTAATAGCTACATTCTATGCGGTCTTGACTCTTTATTCTTAGTGTAAATGAGACAAAATAATTGTTCTTAGACAGCAGTGTACGTACTTTTTGACATAATATCTGTGAGGTTTTGCATAGCCAGACTGTGTTGGAGGCAGTACGATCACTGTAGCAAGTCAGATGGAGGGATCAACAGGTTTGCCAACTATAAACCATCAGGGTTTTTTTCTTCTTGAAAGGTTGGGTTATAACCCTCAGTACACACCTATCCAGGGAAGGAAGAGGCACCTTATGCCACCCTTACAGGGGCAATAGCACAGACAAAGAGACCAGACTTCTTGCCGTTCCATAGGGTGAGGGAAATATTGGCCCAAATCATCAGCACAAGAGGGAGTAATCAGAAGGATCTTCATGATGCTTTGAGTTTGGGGAGAAACTACGTGATTAACTCATTTAGAGCCAGTAACAAATTAGTTTAGACTTACGGCATTACAGCTGTGTGTTACTCCTTGCTCAGTAGTCATGGCATTTTAGTGCCTTTAAACTGTTTACCTTTTGCATGCCAAAGTCAGATGGAGAAGAGCACATCCTCGTGGAAAGCACAAAAAATGGCCCCCAAATACAAATGAGTGACCTGTGGTGTAGCAGAAGGGGGATCTTGTCATGCTGAGTGCTGTGCAATCTGTTGAAAGCAAGTCTTCATATTGATTAACTACCTTCTTTCTACTGCCATAACATAACTGAAATCCAATATGTTACATAAATAAAAAATCCTTCTGGTTATTAAGGGGTCATTTATTTGGGGAAAATGTCCACATGAGTGTATAGTCCTTATTCAACCTGAATGGAAATGAGAAATAATTGGATTTTATGCAGAAAAACCATGGGGGATAAAAGACGGCAGGGGTGAAAGGCTCCTTCCACAAGAAGGGTCAGGGTGTGGTACTTGGTATCACCAATTTTCACCCTGGCAGCATCTTCAAGCCTTCAGGATTCATGCTCCCTCCTGGGATACCAAGGCCAGGGCAAGAGCCAGGCACCTCCAGCAATGGCTTTGGGTGCAAATTTGGTAAGCAGAGGCACAACTCTTGAGACCAACACCCACAGTTGATTTTGTAGGTATGAACTATACCAGTGAAAAAATTCTTTTTCCCACCAACTTCAAACAACAGCAATAAAAGGGCAGAATATAGCCTCGACTACAGAATTGCTGCCTGGCACGTTTGTACATTTCAATTTCCAATAAGCCGCGTTCTCTAATCACAAGACTTCTAATCTTCTACCACCAAGTCACAGATTTTGAATTCAAATTTCCTTCTTTTTGTCTGTATTTAAAAAATAATAATAATCATTTTCCATCTATTACAAATAACAATACGGATCTGCAGACTGAATGCTGAAGTTGTAATTCAATCTCGGGCTTTGGCTGCCATTCATTGATACCTCGAGCTGTGCTCTTATTATTTATGACATCAGCAGAAACTCTCGATTGAATTGCAGCCTTATATTTAATTAGGAACTATGTATTATTTTGTATGCAATATCCAGAATTAAAAATAGCCCCTTTCCAGAGTATAATGGGGAAATAGCAGCAAAGTTTGAATATATATTCTAATTGATATTTCTTGTACTTATTCTAAAAGTAATCAAAACGTATGTTAAATATTAATTATAATATTTTTACTGCATTGTGCACCCTGATTTATTGCTGCCTCTTTTGGTTCACTTTTTAATTACTGTACATTATAAGAAAACTAAGGGGTTTTTTAAATAGAAAAGTTATTTAGTATTGAAATTAATGTATAATTCAATATCAGTCCTCATAGCGAATGTTATATTAAACATAATGAACAAAAGGTGTATTTAACACAGTTTGCAAGTTTTTTTTTTTTACTTTTTTATTTTCTCTCCTCTCACAACATGCCTCTCAACTCTCTCCACATTTAAAAGTCGGGGACAAAGCTCATAAAGGAACAAAAGACTAAAATCAGGGATGGTCTTTTTTTTAAAAGAGGTACAGTTTCAAAGCCTGGAGGAAAAAAAAAGATAGAAATCAAAGTGCTCTTGAATACAGAGAACATTTTAAAGGAAATATTGAACTGTTTGCTTAAAAATCTTACATTATTGCCTTCTTTTTTAACTCAATTCCTTTTTGAAGGAGAACACCAGATAGGGACAAAGAGAATATTTTCATGCAAAAATCAGGCACAGGTACAGAGGCACAGCCAGACATCATTTCAAGTGGGCACAGGAATTTAATTCAAGTTATTCTCTCCTTTATTCCACATTTAACAAAGTTGAAGGATTTATCCACCTCTCTGACACCGGTGCAGACTTCACTAGGTAACATTTGTATCCAGTTGCAAGTAAATATTGGGCTGGATTTTTATGTCCACCTGAAATGGATTCTGGTTATAAACCTCAACAGTTGCAGAAAGTAAGTTTTGCATCACTGCGGAGCTCTAAGCAATGATTCGTTAGGCTGTTATCAGTACAAACAAAGAAATTACCCTTGTTTACCCACGCAGGTCTAGTTCAAAGACACCACCACCCAGTTTATGCACGGGTAAATTCACCTGGTATCTGCAAGCAGCTAAATCTGTGTATACTGGGGCAAATAGTATGTTGGCCAAAATTGTTCCTGTGCTGTAGCAGTGGGTTTTTTTAGTGGGTGCTTTAGGGAGGTGATGTACTGAGCTATCACCAGGTCACAGGGGTATCCCCATGGGAGACTGGAGACAGAAAGAGGCAATATCTCCTGCCCTGGGGCACATCTGAGCCCCAGGCTCGTGGTGGCTCGACCCACTCAGCCTGTGGATGAGGGCGTTTGGAGGGAAGGATAAGCTGTTTGAAGCAATACTCACAGGTGTGCTAACATTAGCCTGAGATCTTCCTTGTCTAAGCTACATGACCTGGTTTTCTGAAAGGAGAAATGAAGAAAACATGTTTGTTTTTAAATAAATAACAGATCCCTCACTAAATCATCTAACATGCTGTCTATTTATATTTCATAAGGACAAATGTTTCTGACAACTCTCATAATAGGTCTGTACAAGTATGCCATGTTCTTCCCAAGGAGGCTTCTTTGAGTGACACAAATTGCCATTAATGAAAATTTTAACAATTCAGGCTAAATAATTTTTTAACTTTTAATGTGCAGAGATGCAACATAACATGGCAGGCCTTGCGAGAGGAGACATTTGTTTCAGAAAGAAGTTGCAGAGTATATTTATTCATAGACCAAAATAAAAGCAGCATGAACATTATTTTTTAATAGCTCTGCTTGTTGGATAGCTGTACAGAAACACTGATGTATTCCTTCAGTAAATACTGGAATATACAGCGCTGTAGTGCCTTGAGGAAATCTCAAATACCCAAATGTTAAAAGCACAGCTCTTGCAGCATTAAGCAATTATGTTGACCAAGAGGTCACCAGAGACAGTGGGACTCTTATGTGAAGCCACAGCTCAGTTCTCTGGCTTTTAATGACACAAACGGCCTCCAAAGAACCAGCATCAAGAAAAAAGGTTATTATTCCTCCAGAAATTCACCACCAGCAAAACTGTAATATTTCAGCCCTAAAACACAGGTAATAGAGACATCACCCAAGGGAGCAGGGAGGGGAACTTTCTTGTCACTCTTATCACTCCTTTCCCCATCAAGCTTTGTCTGGGTCTGCTAATCCATTTGAAATTCCCATATCACTGTCATTTACCCTCCTCCCTGCCCAGCGACCACTGATGTTGGCATTGACAGGCACCTGTCACTTCCAATGAATTCTGGATCTGATTCACTGGACTTCTGCAAGGCAGGCGAGGATCATTAGGGTTTTGTGGTGTTAGTTCCAGCTTTCCTTTTATATAATAGCAGTACCATTTGAAAGTCACAAAATATAGTTTCAATAAATGTCTTTCAGATCAGATAAACTTTTCAGCTTTGCTTTGGTGTTTACAAGACTTGACAGCCATCTATTTTAAGTGTACAACAGACCTTTCAAACATTGTTTAAATATCTAATAACTCTTACATAAGAACTTGGCACTAACAATGTAGTCGTATTCATTTGAAAAAGCAGTAAACTTATCCCATGGAAAAGGAAATGGGGATATTGCCACTTAGCAGTGTATTGGACAGGCATCCTTATTGATTCAATCACAGTAGATTTTTTTTTAATATTTGCCAGTAGAAACAAAAGGTTTTCATGCAAATTAAGTATGCATTTAGTGGAGAGGGAGAAGGAGGTCTATTGCAATAATGCAGGATCCTTTCTGTGTTACAAGCATAGAAGTCAGTCTAATAACTATATACATCAAAGTTGTGCTGAGTTTGCAAAATATAGAGCTCTGTTGTCTGCATATCTTTCTGAAAGACTTCAGTTCAGCAAAGCATTTTTATTAGTATTTACTACTCTCACTGAAGTTAATATACCTAATTGCAGACAATAAAACAGCTGAGATTCTTCTGATTAAACACTTCTTTAATTACTTTGCTAAACTTGAACAGTAATATCATTATGTTAACAAACACACTTATCTAGAAGAGGATGATGTAATCAAACATGAGAAAGAGTCAGGATGGAAAACCGGTATCTTTGTATCTTTATCATTAAGCTGCCCTGGTGTGCAGAGCCCTTCCAGGAGATTTAGGAGGAAGGTGTGATGCAAGTGCCATGCAGTCCTGTGGGGGGAAAAAAAAGTGGGATGAAGAAAATAAGACACACTGCAGAGTTAGTTCTTAATTAATATCAAAACTAGCAAAACAAACTCTGCAGGCAGGCATCCGTAAGTGCCACAAGGTATAAGAACTCAAAAATTTATTTTAGTGCAATATAGATATAAGTTTGTGTTTCCTCTACAAACAGATGTTGAATTATTTGTAGTCTTCAGCATAAGCAGTGACCAAGGTTAGGGCTGATTCTAAGTAGGTAGAAACCTTATTAATTGTAATGAAGTTGGACTAAGACCTTACTAAATTTCCCTGAAGGCGGATAGCATGTGGGGAATTTTGTGTAGAAAGTAAGTTGAAGTTTCCATGTAACTGCTGATTTTTAGTAAAAACCGTCACTCATGTTCTTAAACTGCCTGCACAGATCAGGTTACTGTTGCTGAACAGAATCAATTATTCTGGCTCTAATCCATACTTCAGTTAGACAGAGGATGTAATTTTTCTTCCAAGAGAAGACGATTTGCACTCTTTTACATTTTGATCTTGAGTAAATGATTTAACTTCTGTATACCAGGTTGTGTATGTGTTAAATGAGAATGTTATATATTTGCCTGATTTTTAAAACCATCGGAGTGTAGGGAAGAAAGTACTATGACTAATGTTGTTTATTATAGTGTGGTTTCTATCTGATTTTCTTTATAATGCACACAGTAGTGCAATCCTGCACTGTCTTCTGAACTGCAGAAGCAGCTGCAAGGATCTGGTTATCCAGTTTCAGTATAAAGAAATCAAAGTCCAAAGGTATTTTGACTGTGTCATGCACCAAATTAGTGATTTATTTCGGTCATTTTTTTATTTTGAATATATTCATAATTTCAGTTTAAGCAGTAAAAAAGGGCTTTCCTGGGGCTCTTGTGTTCACGTTCCATAATAGTTGCAAACGGGGATTTCTCTGTTGACTGAAGAGGGATCATAGGAAATATTTATCTGTCAAATAGACTTCGATATCACCTCTGTTAGGGTGGAATGGTCTATGCTTTCAGGTTAATAAGGTCAGAAAACACTGTTTTTTTGCTATTTGTATATGGCAACTAGTAACTGAAACTGGAGAGAGAGTGATTCCTGTATAGGGATATGGAAGAGAGCAGAGCAGGACTGGGGCAATCAAGGCATAGGTGCATCTCCAGGCACATTCTCATTGCATATACAAATACCCTGTGCCATGGTACAAATCTCAGCATTGGCTGAGATTTTTACCATCAGCTGTACAGAGCCTTTTTTCTTGAGTCATTAGCTAAGGTTTCAGTCAGAGAACCTGTCTTTTGGTGACTGTTTCCTTGTGTCCAGGTTTGAGGTCCAATGACACCAAAATGCTGAGGATTAATCTTCCTATTTATGGCTGCATCATAGAGCAGCACAACTTTCCATCCCTTTGCCTCTGCTGCTGTCAGTAGATAGTAAGCAGCACTGTTCATTGGGGAAATAATTAATTGATGCCAGAGGAAGAGCTTGCCCAAGCCAACAGCCCTAGAGCTGTTTTTCGCTTTCAACAACTTCAGAAATAAGGGCATTAATGACCTGTACAAAATAGCCTCATTGTCTGCCTTCTGGCTGCACTGCCTGGAGCCATTCAGGTAAGGAGTGGTTGGAAAGTGCCCACTTACTGCAGGAACGGGGATGAGGAGAGGAGCTGCCATGCCAAACTGGTCTCTCATTGCCTCCTTGTTCTACTCTTGCAGCTGAAATGAGATGCAAGGATGTCTTGCCTGGGAAGTTGTCCAGAGCCACTCTCAAAAAGGTGTAATGCTTCACACTGCCTACATTAATATCATCCACATGCTTTGGTCTGTCTGTGCCCATGCCCAGTCTCACCAGCAGCACTGAATACGCCTTTTGAACATACTGGGACCTGGATAGGGAGGAATACGCAGACCTCACAAATTTGGCTCATGTGGGGCTGAATGAAATGGGTTAGATTTGGCTTAAGCTCTAACAAGCTGGAGACTTCAACAGCTTCAGCAACTAAACTTTTCTTCTCTGTCAACTCAGATGCAATGTCAGCATCCACAAGCAGTTTTTTCTGGAAGGCTGGAATGACCATAAGACACGCCCAGTCCATGTCCCTGCCCAAGCCAGGGCCAACTCACCCTCCTCCTGCCAGCCACAAACATCAAATGCTTCTTGTCTCTGTGTTACCCTCCTCTCAGTAATTGCTTTTTAGCAATGTATGGGTTATGTACAAGGATGTCTCATGGTGTTTCTACAGAGCTCTCCCTATCGTTACTGTGAATATGTGAGTCGATATTTTACTGATCTTTCTCTTTGTCCCCTGACTCCTTCAAGGCCTTTCTTTAAGTTGAGGACTCACAGTTGTGCGAGATGTTTTCCCTTCTGCATTTTCTCCTCATATGACTCTTATGACTCTCTGCTTTTCTCCTGAACATCCTGATGGCCTCAAAAAACAAACAAGTGGGAAAACTGACTTGTAAACCAGTCACTTCATTTCTCCCAGGTAGGGAAATCTCATTGTAGTGGTGATTACCATAGAGTCTTACTTATCTGCAGTTGCTCAGAGCAGTTAACTGAGTCTTTGAGAGTTTTTTCTCTCCCATAAGGGAAAGTACGCTCATGTATATCTTCATAGAATTGAATACCTGGGAACACAATTCCTTTGCTCGCTTTTCAAAACTTTTTATTCTCTTTCTCTTTTGTTGTCCCCCCAAATGTAATAACTTTCTTAGCATGTTCTTCAAATTATCTACACCAACTCTAAGGAACTTTGTGCACCTGTGAGTTCATTAAACCAAAATGTACAGGGTAGCTTCCCTGGCTCACTTTAGGCTAATTAACTGGTTGTTTTCATCAGTTCTTGCAATTTATTTTACTATAGATAATGGGAGAATATATCAGCCTTGGAATTGTATTAAATATTTCCCTCATAACATATTGTCAACAAAAGTCCTGCTGAATTAATGACTTGTGTGCCTGTTTGAAAGTGGGATTGTACTTGTCTAATTGTGGCATCAGTTGTCATAGTGACTATCAGGCAATCCGGCAGCAAACACCCTTCCTTGGCAGGGTTTAGGTAAAGCAGCCTTTGTGCAGTTGTCAGCTGGAGATTTATGATGGTAAAAACTATATTTGGCAGCCAAATCAATGTGTTGACCACTCTTTGTGCTCCTGCCCTTATTTTAACTTAAACGCTTGGTATTCCACCTGAATATTAAGAGACCATATGTCTCCAGAACTGTTTTGTTATTAATAGATCACTTTTTATAAACTGTGTGTAGGATGACTAGTTATTTGTATATATGTCCAACAAAAGCAGTTGCTGATATTTTCTGAACACGTAACTCCAAATGTCAGATCTTGCAAGCAAGTGGATATTAGAGGGTACCTTTTTATGACTGCTATTAAAACTTGTCGAGTGATCTATAAATTACCCTGTTGAGATAAACAGTGGATTAAAATAAGGCACTCCCATTCTGTCATCACTGTAATATTAATCATTGGAGTTTTGGTCTTTAATGTTAAAACATACCTTTTAGCAGTATATGTCACTCCATATTAAATTACATGTTGACTGACAGATTTTTTTAATCAAAACTTGCATTCTGATTTTTGTTTTTTTCTAATGTCACTACAAGGTAAGAAAATAATTTTGCTGATGTCTATGTAATCTTTTTTTAACACTTAGTGTTTTATTTTTGCTTGTAGGATTTGTTTTTCTTGGTGCTTTCTCTAAGTTTCTCTTACTTGTTTGTTTTACTTGAGTAACTGTTTACTTTTTTCTTACTGTATTATGAAAGAAAGGAATCAGAAATTTCATTCAAAAGTTTAAAACTACACAGATTTTAAACAAAAGAAAGTATAAAAATTTCATTACATCAGTTAATAGAGGGAAACTTTTGTACAACCCCAGGTGTGGCGTTTGACTGGGTCTGTGTAAAAACCAAATGTTTTCTCGGCTGGATCTATTTCTTGCCATCATTCCAAATGAAGTTATGGTAGTGGATTTAACAGCATAGATTTACTTTCTTAAGAGCATGGGACAATAACAGGGCCATGTGTGTAAATGTTTTTCTAATCCAAATATGCAGCTTTGAGATTGCCTACTTTCTTTCGTAGGGGAAGTGGGCTACAGCACTTCCTGTAAAACTTTAAAACTTATCATTCAGGACAAGAAATCACAACTTCTTGGGTTTGGTTCGGTGTTGCGTCTCCGAATTATTGAAGGCCAATTTCTCCTTTGCCATATGCGGGTACTATTGCCCCGGAATTCACATCAAAGACCTCACTAAATTTAAAGTGATATAATGCAATATGACAGTTGATGCAATAACCATTGTACTGGTAAAACAGCCTGAAATAACCACTGCTGTTGACATTCCACATTTTTATATGGTAGGAAAAGTAACTTCTTATTGAAATGTGTATTTTGTGCCCTTGTCCTCCAAAGCAATTCAAATACAAATTTAGTTTGGGAGATTTCTAGGTGTATTCTGACTTCCAGCGTCTCAATGTATTGTAAAGGTTTTCCTTTTGTTAAGGTGATTTGACTTTGCGATCTACCATTTATGGGCTATTTCTGTGAGTGATTTCCTTATTTCTGTTGGCTCCACAAGAATTTTTTGTAACCCTGAATTTGCCAACTCCTCTTCCCTTGTCATTACAGGGAAGAAAACAATAAATGTCCTGACAGGGAACCATCAGCCAGAAGTAGCCCTTGTATCTCTATTGCCCTGTGAGGGCCGTTAATCTGCCACAGCTTGAGGGTGAGGTTAGGAGTCAGGAGGGAAATTCTGAGGAAGGAAAGAGGGTGTCTGTGTTCTTGAGAGATGCTCCTGGTAGAAAGCTGAGCTTGGCAACAAAGAGGAGAACCTCTAAGCCAAAAACAAGCTTTGTATTTCAGACTGAACTCAGTATCAAACTGAAGAAGACTTGTTCTTGAGGGAGATGACAAAGTTACGAGTACAGAGCAAAGAGGAAGAAAGGCAAAATTCACTACCAGGAAGAGCAGATTCAGAGATAGTGATGTCTGGGGTAAATCAGTAATTCTGTTGGATATGGGACAGCCGTATGGACAAATGATGGATGAATCAGGAGTGGAATACTGATAGAGGGCCCTAGAAATTGACAGACTGGAAAATCTGCCATCGTGGTTCCAAATCCTGTCAAGGAAGTGTTTAGATCTTATCAGTTAAAGGTTATCTCACACTGCTCTTGCTGGGTACATGCTGAAAGCTGGGGCTGGAAAAGGGAAACATTTCTCTCAAGCATTTTTGCAATGCTTTATCAGTTTGTTAACATTTGGTCTAAATGTTCCCGCACGCCTCTTCCCCATCCCCCTGCATCAAATCCCAGGTGTCAAAGCTCCTTTCACAACATATTGATAATAACCAACACAGTTGTCCGTCTTGGAAATAATAAAAGCTATAGACCGTAATAGACTTTTAAAGTTACATTTTGAGTTTAATGCTTATAACTATATCATTGGGAGCAGGTACTTGGCACAAATGTCTCCACTGGAGCATAAACACCTTGGCCTATAGCCTCTGAGAGTTTATCAGTGCCATGGGAGATATTTCCTGCTATGTACATGCTCCTCCACAATGAATGAACAGCTTGCAACTACATATTAATCTACTTGATGACCTAGATCAAGAACAAGGAAAATAATGTTGATAAGTCAGTCGCTTTTCCTTTTTGGTATATTCCTGACTATTAGCACTGATAGATAGGCAAGCAGATGAATGAAGACTTTGCTTTCTGACAGGGGTCAATGTCATTAAGAAAACTTTCTTGTTTAATTGTTTCTGGATTAGACTGAACAAGCACTTAGGTGGTTAGTGGCTTGTAGGAGGTGAGTTTAGTTAAGCTGGGATTGGTCTTAGCAGTATTACAGTACTGGGCTGGGTGGTTCAACCACATGGAGTTTCTGTGAATATACGTGCTCTGTTGCAATGATTTACAGTGGACAGGATCTGGACTGTTGTGCCTGATTCTGTAAAATCTCCGTGCAGGTTATTTGGTTTTGAGTGGCATCACCCTGTTAACCTCTGATCATTGGGTCCTGGCTGTAAGCAGAGAGTTCAAATCAAGGCAAATAAACACAAGCATTATCTGATGCAGGATTATGCAGCCCTGCAGTCATCCAGTTACAACCTCTACAGTAACCTTCGTATACACCCCGTATCCTTCCTGTTTATTTTCCTAGCACCTCTTCAAATTACACACCTGCAGAGACACTGATCACTGCAGTGTAGCCATAAAGGAAAGACATTGCTTCTTTGCCCTCATAAGTACCTTGAAACATTGTTGATGAATTTTTCACCAAAAATAGTTCACCCTGAATGGACTGAGAGGAATTTACCGCTGATAGGCTCTAAGCCAGTGTGTATGGATGTCATCCCACCCTCCCTACTCTGACTACTGTTGTATTCCAGCCCCAAATCTCCCTTTTCTGCCACCCAGACTGCTACACCTTTTATTCTTTGTTCTTGCCAAGCTTACAGAAAAAATGAGAACTTTTTTCCAGTTAAATAGAAGTCTTACAATAAGAAAAAAGTTTGAAGTGAGAAAAATATGACTGTTGCTGTTTTCAACAGAAACTGCTCCCCAACGATCCATATATTTAAGATGTATGGGAAATTAATACCTTAACACATATATTAGTATGTCAAAATGGCATGCCTACTTACCCATTTACCAGGTTAAAGAAGGAGACTGGTGTGACTTTAGATAGTCATTTCATTTCTATGTGCCTCAGTTCTGTCATTTAAGAACAGGAATATGGATAATAAACAATAGCAGAATGTTATTGAGTCATTCACATTTATAAAGCCCTTTGATATTGTCTGTGCCTCAGCTTTCTCATTTGTAAAACAAGTGTAATAATTCATGTATTTATAGCTTTAAAGGATGGATAATCTAATTTGACATCCCGCTGAGCAAAATCCCTAGCATTTCATTTAGTTGTTCCTTCACTGATCTCAGTAACTCGTGGCCTAAAGAAAGCACACTTTTAGAAAGACATGAGATCTTAATTTTAAGAATGTCATGTGACTGTTAACCTTCCACAACTCTTGGCAAACTGTGCCCATCATTAATTATCCAAACTATTAAAACTATGCACCTTACTCACAGTGTGATATTGATCATAATTCCTAACTTTCAAGCATGTTTTGAGATGCCTTAAAAATAATTTATTTTACTGGACAATTTGTGCAATATATTCCTTTCTATCTAGCACTCCAATTATTCCAAGATCTGCAGGTGGCCTGCACTTCATGACATCTTTCTCCAATATTCTCTTTCTTTTTTAAGTCTGAGTCACACTGGCTAAAAGATACCTAATATATGCTTGTAAAACAGCACCAGCTAGAATAAAGGCGTGTCATTAGTGGTGACCTGCCAGTGATTTTTCTCAGGTGGGCAGAGAAGCATTGACCAAACCACCAGTAAGAGGCTGCGAAGTGGAGCTCAGTGCCATGTGTGACTTTTCACTCATATTCCCTTCCCAGCCTGTTATTTCAGGAGTCACTGCAGCTCACGGAAAGGAGCATTCCAAGTGGTGGGAACCATCTGCTTCAGAGGGTGTTGCTGGCAGCTCATTCCCTAGCAGCATCTTAGTCAGGACTGAGAATTTTCTAATTTGATGCAATGACTAAAATCTCCTTGTTGATCATGTGTGTCATTCTCAGCAAATTTCCAAGGTTCTGGTTAGCATGCAGGAAGACAGCTGGATGCAAATACAGATGAAGTCAATTCCAACGGAAAAGATGTGAGGTTGCACTTGCGCAGGCACACACATGCCAAATTGTTGCTGTGATTGCAAAATAGTCTTTTCCAAATCTTTCAAAGTATAATTCTGTATTTTCCTGATATTATGTGTTTTGGACTGGTCTTTGTAAAGAAAAAAAAAAGAATTCATCTTATTGTGAAATTCAGTGTGTCTTTTAAAGAAATACAATTTACCTTTTCAAATTCCAGTCATGGGTAAGATTTTATTGAGAATTTAATTTTCATGACAACAAATACAAGGAGTTGTCTCTGACTGGGTGCTTGGTTAGTCTGTACAAAGAAATTCTTTTTTTTCCTTTTCAAAGATCTCTTTTGGGCCTGTCATGAATGGACCAGCTGCCTTGGAATTGGATAAAATATTATTCTTTCATGTATATAACAAACCAGTGGAACAGTAAAAATAGCACTGGTATAAGCTTGCCAAGGGGATTCAGTTCAAACATTAGGTAAGGCCTGCCAGATATATATAGTTTCAGCTGTTAAAATTATATATTCATGTGTTTTCCATATTGGCCTCTCTCTTGGACAGCTTTGGAATATTTTTTTACTAGACTACAATTAAACAACAGCAATTTAGACAGGGTATTCCCCAGAAATTGCAAGATGAGGAATGTGGTGTGGCCACTTGCAGAGTGGGTCATTAATCTCAAGGAAATTCAGCGGGCGCAAACTTGGTATGGAGAAAAGATGTAGGAGGGACAGGATTAAAACGCTATCTTTTTGTGTATGCATCTTACAGATTTAAGTTTTGTGCAAGAAATGTTATTGAAATAATTCCCTATAGTCCAGCCAGTCTAAATTTGCCACTATTATTTCTCCCTGCTCTCGGAAATTCACTTGTGCCAGTGACATGTGGCCCAGTGCCGTGTGACCTGACATCTCTGGAAATAATTCACTCCTGTGCTAGCCTAGATTTTTGCTGATTTCCCTGGCATATACATCCAGCTTTCTGTATTTAAAAAGCAGTGAGTCAGGTTCTCTGCTTTTTCAATGAAGCATAACATTGAGTAGATGCTGGGATGTTTGTGTTGGTGTAGTTTTTCTTTTCTGAAAGAATTCACTCTTATCAGAGTTACCTAGTTGGTAGGACTTTGAAAGTTGTCTTGATGTAGCAATAAGTTATTAACTAGCAGAATATTCTTTTTTGCCGTATCCATGAGTAATTATAATTTTACAGATCCGTACCCTGAATCAGTTTGGATCAGGAGTGTGAAGCCTATTTCTGGATTGTGATGAGTACTATTTTAGAGTGCTATGCGATCTAAATTGAGAGGTCACATTTTCGCTATAAACGAGTCTTTACGCTGCTAAATTAGGCAGGACAGTACGGAAGTCACTCAAAGTGTTCATTATGCCTTACACATTCTCACCCACCCACCTCCAAAGTATTTATGTGACCTTAGAAAGCTGTTTCTTCACTCACGTTAAGCATCGACACCGTTGTCTTAGGAGAGCTGTGCATCAGACACAAGCTGCCTCTGCTGTTTGGTGGTCAGAGCAGAAAATGGACTCAGCGGGCTTTCTGAAATAACTCCAGTATGGAAACCCACCCAGGTGTAGATTCTTGGATACAAGATGGTGGGTGTCTGTGCCGTACCCTTTGCTACTCCATCTACTACTGTGATTCTGTCACATCACCTTGGCGTGTCTCTGATTTTACATTCACCACAAGTTCTCTTGCAATTTTTCTCACATCAGAGCCGTGGCAATAGTCCAAAGATAAGTATTTAAAAGCATTTTAGAATAATATGATAGTGAAACCAAATGTAACCCTTAAATTACGTTAAATCCCTTAGTTTCAAGAAAGAACATTAAACATGCTTTTTTGCGTAGACCCTATTTTTGTTATGGATGGGGATCTTGTATGTCTGCCACTGTCTTTCTCTTTTCCTGTAAGAACTGTAATGAATGTTAAACTGGAGCCTCCCAGATTAGATAGCTATCTATTTTTATATTTTAATATGTTTCTTTCGATCTTGGAGGAGAGAGTTTTCCGAATGATCTCGGACAGCAGTGATGATTCCTTTTGATTTTGGAAAACTGATGTTCTGATTTCCCAGTCTGTAGAAACTATATTGGTGTCAATTAGCTTAGGGAAGACCTACAGTCTTGGGCAAAAGAATTCTGATGTGTCAAGCATAACAGCATTGATGGGGAAATACTAAAAAATAATTCATACTATAAGAAAAAAATATCAATTTTCAAGATTTTTTTTCTTCTTTTCTTTCTTTCATGTCAGTGGTCTACAAACAGTTATTTGGAGAAGTTTATTAGCTGTGCAGACATTTTACTGATGAAACATGAATATCTTTTGTCTTAGTATCTTGTGAGAAGTCAGTTGTAAACACCCATCATGTCTATTCTCTTTGTCTCTTATTTCTTGTGTTCCAGTTATAATGCGGAGTAGACCCCCTTGACAAGCTCAGAATATGAATGTCCTGAAGATGAATATACACCAAATTCTAAATCTCAAAGCAACAGGACTTTAATTCCCTAGATTAAACTTTCAAATAATGAAGAGGAAAACAAAAAATAATGAACTCGTTCTTCCCTAAATTTAATGGACAAATTATAAGTACCATGTTTCCTTTACAGCTTTGTCTGAGTGCCTACTCTGAGTTTAAGAAATGCATGAAAAAAAGAAGTGTAAAATACCAGATTATTTTGCAAACACTTTACACCTCTGAGCCATGGAGTGCTGCAGGCACTGCACTCAGAGCAGCTTTTTTTCTACTCATTATACTTTTTGAATATCAGTACCCCCATTCACAGAAGGGAAAAGTAGTGAACAGAAAAGCTAAATGTCTCACTGGAGAGGTTCCTGGCGAAACCAGGAACAGCACTCAGATATTCTGGCTCCTGTTTCAATATCTTAATTACATAATTAGCCTTGCTCAAATCAGGTCATGTGGCATTCAATCTGACTTCCTTTGCTGTCACACTATCTGTGCTATGTAATTCTCATGCCAAGATAGTGTACAGAGCCTTAAATAATCCAAGATATTCTAGTAAGGGATGGTAAAATGTTAATTTAAAAAAAAAATCACATAAACATATATATAAGGAAATTAACACTGTTAAAGATTAACATAATCAAACAAAATATGGTTCATTACAACTGTATATATTACCATGCATTTAAATGAATGCTGATTGAAGGAAAAATGTATTTTCTCTCCACTCAAATGAAACACAAGAGTGAAATAAGTAAGCTTCTTTTAAGAATATGTAACTAAGGAATTCGTTTCATAGGTAACAAATGGTAAAGGGAAGGGAATAGTTATTTCTGTTAAAGGAATAAATCTGCTGAAATACTGTGAAACATTTTCTGTGCAGCAAGCCACAATATATACAATAATGCAGTAAAATCCTCCACCAAATATCTGTTAAAGGAATAAACCTGTCAAAAGAATTAATTTTCTGTGCAACAAGGTTATTCATTCAACAGGCTTCCACCATATGTAATTTATGAAGCAAATTATACTATTTCAAAAGGGAAAGGGAAACTCATACAATGCAGTTTAAAGTACAGCAAGATTGGCTAGAAGAGCACAGCCTTAAAAGTCAGGAAATCACCCAGTAAAGCCAACTGTCTGCACATTCTGTAAGCAGTGATGTTTGTGCAGTAGAGACCAAATGCTTTACCATGACTGTGGGGACAAAAAAGAACAGGCTCCTCATCATGTATGAAGCAAATCTGGTGTTGCAATAGGCAGAGGAACCACTCACAATTCAGATGGCTCCTTAAGAATGAGAGGCAGTTAATTTCTAGCAGAATTACCTGTCCAGTGACTCAAAAGGTACTGAAAGTATTACAGTTCCAATGACTTGATCCTGCAGTGTGTAAGAGTGTCTGGTGCAGCTTTGTTGCCACTTTCAACCTTACAATATTTTTTATTTTGGTGCTATTTTGTTTAACTGTAAGAGGCTAAGGAACTTGTCAGCACTCAGGAAACATTCTTACTCCCTCCCTTTACTATAGTCCTTTTGTATAAAAATAGTATCAAAAAGTGCAACAGAAAGGTGTGTTGTGTTTTACTTGTGGCTATACCTTTAGTGTCTGAGCCAATTTCATCAAAATAATCAAACTTTGCTGTGTGCCAGATCTACACATTGAAAAACCCTTTGTAAGTTTTTTTCCTTGGATATCTGTCTGGGGGCCACTGCAACTTTCTGTTTCAATCCAGCCTGAAGTGTCGTCCTCAGTGTCAAGTTTAAAGCCTTTGAGGTACTTTATTTACAACAGTCTGTTTTCATCCAACAATCTTCCAGTCCAAGGCAGATTAATTTGCACTGTGAGTTCCAATCTTATTATTTTAATAACTTTTTGTTAACCTCTAACAAAGTAGAATATTATTCCTAGAGCAATGCTAAAGTTTCCTTAATAAAACCTACAACGGGGTGAAAGTTGCTTTGTTTGAGCTTTTGTTACAAATCCAGGGCTTAAGTCAGGTTCAGTGAGATTCGTGGACCTTTTGGCAAATGTGGGCTGAGTGTCAAGTGATGTCAGGCAAAGTATGAACAAATATGGACTGATTTATAGTTTTGGGTGGAAATCAAGTGAAATCAAGAGAAATGTGGCAGAGTAATTAAATCACCATTTACTTTTTTTAGAGTATTATTATTCCAAAGCTGATAGAGGAATTCAGAGTGTTGGATTCTCATGACAGGAGTGATCCCATACAGGGATCACTTCCGGGGGTAAGAGTCTTATTAAGGACTGGAGAAATCATAGAAATTCTCTCTGGTAATGGGCAAAATGACAAAAAATGCTGCAGCCACCTTTACAGTTGAAATCAGGAGAAAACAGTTGTTTACTTCAAACAGCAGCTGTAGTCACCCGGAGTACTGCTCATGAGGGAAACAAGCATGAGCCATAATTCACATCCATTTAACAGATAGCCTCCAGTAGGGAAGCTCAGACAAAGACTACACAAAAGAGATTTAAACTTCCAGTGATTGTCCGTTCTTGGTCTCTTTATTTACATAAATTTGTCAAAATAGAATTAAAAGCTGCAGTCGAAGATCCAGAAGTCCAAATCTGTGATTGAGCTTGATGTGTTATTTGAAAACACGTACCTATCAAATTGCAGTATCACTTTATTTTTTTCCTGCAGGCAAACTAAGGAACAAATCACCTCCAATGCAAATTCACTCATCTGGTTTTTGTTGGGCTTTTTCTTTTTTTTTTTTTCCATTTTGTTTTATCATTCAGTGACTGAAATCTGATCTCAAAAAAATGTAGGCAGATGTACAGAAGAGTTATTTTTCCCTTGGCCCACTGTTTAAAAACTTATAAATTAACTCACCCTCTTTTAAATCAGTCTTTTTGAGGTGTTCCAGCCAGGCTTCCTATCTGGCTGCCACATCTGAGATTCTTTGGGATTTGCTGTTGGCCTGAAGTTATTGCGCAATGTGAGCTCATCGTCTAAGAAATGGATATTAAAAATATCTGTGACTTCAGATGGGATTCATATACCCAGTGGCATTTGAGTAAACAGCAACATCACTCACTCAGAGACCCAGTTTTGCTCTATAACATATACTAAATGGCAAAAGCAGCACTATTTTAGGGAATAACAGAACTTGAAGATTATTTTGTATATATGTTATTGACTGGAAGGGAGATCAGCCTCCTAGGCAAGTTTATAAAAAGATCTTGGAAACAGAGGACTAAAGAATAAATCAACATTGAAATAAAAATTTTAAAAGTTTCCTGCTCCTGAACCCCTCTTTTGTTTTGAGTGTTGCAGAGGACTGTGAGCCATGAAAAGCTTTCTCAGTGATGGATTTTGCTGATGCTATAGCCAGAGTTCTGCGCCCAAGGAGATTTTGTCTACCAAACTGCTGACCAGGTTAGTTGTGGTTGTTGTTTAAGTAGATGTTTAAATTGCTTGTAAAGATTTCTCAAATTAGAGAATGTCCTGAGTGGTCTAAAATATTGAAATGCAAGCCATTAGTTGAGATTGACAATAAAGTCTGATTAATAGATTGATTTTTAAAATAATTACATAAAAATATTGTTTGAAATCATTCATTTTAAACAGTTGACACTTTAATGCATAAATACAATTAAGAACTCTTGAAGAAGGGCTTAATTTTTGCTTTGATATATATGCTAGCAATTGTGTATTTGAAATAGAATCATAAAATGTAAAACTTTTATATTTAATCACTAGTGTCAAAAATTATTAGGTAATAACCACTGCAGGAGAGAATGTGGTAAAAGATACAAAGGCCCATATTTAAAACATAATTTTTCTGATACCTGCTATGATTTTAAGATGTCATGTCGTCATATGAAGGTGAATGGGTCAGATGCAAAATTGACTTTTTCTTTTTTTTTGATGTTAAGTGATCAATTTACACTCATAGAGGGGTTAAGCTTACTGGAAGCTTAAGTCCTCTTTGAACCATACTCCAGGTGCATCACTGACGGCTGGGACAACAGCAGCTCACGTCTGCTTTTCCAAGCTAAAGCCTAGTGTCCTAATCCAACACGGGGCTCCTTTACAGTGCAGACGTGAAACGTAGAGCTGTAGGAAGTTCCAGGAAGAAATCTGTCATCTCACAAAATGTTCTTCAATTAGCTCACATCTTGTTGTTTTTCATGAGGAAGTAGGGTTTTCCCCTTCTGCAATTCTAACCTAAATGCTTTCATGATAGAGGGAAAGGAACTTTCACAGCTCTATTGGAGGCTATAAAAGTGTACATCAGAGGAGAATCACATCCAGTGTGTGATCTTATTGTGTTTAAGATCCTTTTTAAATAGTTAGTAGGAATGGCTATGTTCCTTGTACTTCGCTGTGTGTCTCAGCAATCTTTTATTAGATAAACAATAGTTACCGTGAAGAATAGATTTGCTATTTCCAGTCCGTTTGCCACCATTAGAAGAGCTGTAGCTTTTAAGTCACAGCCACACACAAATAATATCATGCAACTTGCAGAGCAGAAGACTAATGTGTTTGCATTGTTTTTCATTACAGTAACTTATCTACCCTTGTGATAGTGCTCAAGAGTTTATAAGCCTTGCAGAAAGGAATCTCTGCCCTGGACACTTTGCAAAAGTGCTCTGCAATTGGATCTCTCTGTTTGCCTGAAGGAGCTCATGGAATCAGACTCAGAAACCAGCATAGACAGAATAGGAGAGAGCAGTAATGTCTGCATGGTGGGAATTACTCAACAGCATTTCCAGGCATTTCTGCTTCTACTTCTGTATTGCCTTTGAGAGACCTTTTTCAAGCAGAGAATCTGGGTTTGTAGGACTTTACCGCCATTTTTCCTCTGGCTTTGCAGGGTTTTGCTCAAACAAAAGCTGCTTTTGAACAGCTTGCTACTTTTCCTGCACGAGAGGGAGAACGTGGGCAGGCGTAACTAGAGTCTTGCATTTCAAGTGGCCAATGGGCCTCAATGCTTTGTGGCTTCTCTGCACCTACGGGAACCATCCAGCAGATCACTGGTGCTCGCACAGGGGCTCAATCTTCTGTGGCTAAAAAAGAGGAAGTAGACCAGGTGTGAAGGAGGAAACACCTTTCTTAAGGCTCCTGGTACTTCTGGACTGCTGCCAGACTGTAAATAGAATTTTTGCTTTTTGTAATAAGGGCAATTCAGAAGTGCAGAGGAAATTAAAATAAATTCTGAAACAAAATTACAATTTAAATTGAGATACCAAGCATTATTGGTTTTTATCTAGAAGGCAGATGATGCTACATAGCAAACTACATGATTTTTTAAATGGTGTTTATTATTTAATAAAAGTTACCGAGAGTAATTTGAAAAGGCAGTAGACAAAGTGAAAAAAGTAGTTCAAGACAATGTTTAGCTCAGTGAGGAGGTCACACACCAAGACGTCTAATTAAAAGAAAAATATTTATTTCATAGTCCCAGAATTACCACAGAAAAGCTGTTCCTGATAACACTTCTACATTTTCAGCAAGAGCATACCAGGTACACACATAGTGGTTGTCCTGAACCTGTTCAAACATGTTTGCTAGAGTCTCTATTCTTACCCTCGGCAACAAGATACCAGGCTAGCAAGACCTTTACTACCACATATGTTCTTACTTAAGAAGTGCCTGGGTCTGCTGATTTTCAAGTCTTTAATGTAAATGTATGTGTTATTTTATTATTAAATTATTTTTATTATATTTATACTATTATTTTTTAATTATTAAATTTAAATTTTAATTTAAAATTATTCCGTGTGACCTTTAATGTCAACTGACTGAATCTCACTTGCCAGGAGCCATGGATAGAAACAATCACCAAAATTTTGGTCTTAAGATGATGTCAATGAGATAGTGCACATGGTGTTCAGTGATTTGGTCCAGACAGATTCCAGTGACTTCTCCAAACCAGCAGAGGATCACTAAAGCTGCTGGTTGTTTCCACTCTCATGTAGTTTTGCAGCAGCCAAACTATAAAACCAGAATTTTAGCCTTATTTCATGTCAAGAAATATGTTTGCACACACCAGCTCTGTTTCTCCTGTTATTGTAGGGAAAATAATTTCAAATTCATTACTCATTGGTATCAATGTTTAATAATGGTTTACCTGATAAGAGTAGTTGATGTCTTGCTAACAAACACTTTGCAGTTCTTAAAGAAGAGAGCTCTGCTTGTAACAGAACTGTCTCTAAGCCCTTACTGGAAGCTTCTCTAGCCTTAGTTTGCAATCTGGGTAAGTCAGCTCAATTCAGTCCAAAAGGATCTACTCAAAATCAAAGAGGACGTGTTAATACTCTTCCTTTTCATCACCAGACTTATCTTCTCCACTTAGAGTAGGTTATTAGTTCAGGAAGATGTATGAAATTTGGAAAGTAGCCAGTGTAAAGCCATTTTTAAATACAGCACCTAGGAACACCAGGAAAATCAGTTTAACTTTGTGTCCAATATCTTATCTGTACTGACCATCTGAAAATAATTATATGCACATACACGTAAATATATACACACATACATATAGGGGAAACTGTTCTGGTAACCAGACTAAATGTATCCGGAGTCTGCTAAGCTCCCTACTCATGTATTGTGAAGTGTGAGGGGCTGCTTGTTTGTTTGGGATTTGTGCTTGTTTTTCCTTATGTATTGTTACTAGAGCAGATGGGCTTATCTCTCCAGAAAGGCTTCTAGCAAAGTGCTTTATCAGGTCACTCTTCTGATGTGCAGCACAAAAACAGCTTCTTTGTCTTCATAGCAGGGATGTATGGGAAAAATCTCCTTCCCGGTTTCACATGTGTCCTTGCCATATTTTTGTTTGATGCTATTGCCTTCCTCGTGATTGGTGTGACAAGAGTTTACAGCAGAAAGGAGTCAGCAAAGCACTCTGGTGATAAAATCTTCTTCTGGTTTGTTGACGCTATGGCCAGGTCTTTGTAATTCATGAGTTTGCTCACAGTGGGTGATTTTAGCCCATGTATTGACAGGAATTCTTAATCTCAGTAGTATCTCTGGGATGATGCAAGCAGAAGGCGGCTGTTTATGTCTTTCACAAGCATCCTTCATCCCTACTGTGTTGGCTTTAGATGTGTGTTTAATATAAGGGTAGTTATCTCTTACTGATCTCTGCTTGGCGATGGCCACAGAAAATAAATCTATGTTGATTTTATTAGATCTGTCAACAGTCCTTGACGTTATTGACAATGAGGTTTTGTTGACTTGCCTGCAGAGTCTTGTGGAAATGGAAGAAGACCTTCCTCAAGTTTAATATTTTCTTAACATCCCATGAAGTGCATCCAAAATAACATTCTCAGCAACAGATTGGTTTAGAGCGAAGTGGCCAGACCTGATTATTTTAGGAAAAATGTTTGATGGGTCCGTACAAATCAAGGAGGGGTGATACAGAGAAACAAGGAGGACTGCTCTTTAACACGATTGCAAGCCCCCAGTTCCATGGTATTCTCTGAGATATTATTGCTAATACTGTACATTGTCTTGACTTAGAGGTTTGTGAACCTCTTGGTTGTTCTATAGCAGCATTGTGCCAGATAAAGAGGAAGCAGTTTTATGCTTTGAGAATAATCTTTGTTAATACATTTTCCAGCAGGGGAAAATAATAATCCTAATTAAGAAGTTGCTTTATGCCTTACAAAATGGAAGGGCAAAAGGTTACTTGTTCCAGGGAAAGAACAGAGGAGTAGATCTGAGAGCTGATGGTGGGATTGGCTTGGATCCACCTCTCTTTAAGCTTAGTTTTTGCAAGCTCTCTGCCAGTTTGGAGCACAATGGACCTCTTTCCGTACCTAATGGCATGCTGGATGTCAGCCCTGGCCTCAAGAAAGCTCAACTATACCAACAGAAATTAGGTGTGTTTCTGTGCAACAAAAACATCTTTCTCAACAGCGATAATTTTTATGCTGTTCTGTAGATAGCTTATTTATAATCCATTCAAATCCATATGTAAAATACTTGCTTTAAAAATACAAAGATAAAGCAAGTTGTAATAGTATATAAACACGTGTAATAGAGATGGATTTCAGAGTTATATCTGTATTTATGTCTGGAATATTCACACCTTGATCTAATCCTCTTCTTCTTAAAGGGGAATTTTTCAAAAGTTCTTAAGGATCCGTCATTGGAGCTACATTTTGAAAAGGGCATGTCTTTCTCTCACACACCTCAAACAAGGTGGCCTGATGTTTCAAAAGCTGCTCAGAATTCAAACGCTTCCTTCGGGTGCCTAAGTGGAAGAGCATCTCTTTTGAAACTTTGGCCACTTGTGGAGGTGTTTAAATGGGAAGACTTGGTGCTAAGTAGGGCGTGTAAAAAGTTTTCCCTTGAAATATTTCCTAGGGAAAATAGGGGGTTTGACTACTGAAATATTATTTCACAGAGAGCATGCTTTCTGTGATAATAACATGTTTTAATAAAAGAAAAATGACTACTTGAAGAACAAAGAAGATTCCTATTATAAACTAAAATTTAAAGCATTTTCAATTTAAAAGTTAGCATTTGCCCTTTGAAAGCTCATTGATTTTTTGTTTTTTAACAGCATCTTCCTCAAAGAGGAGGCTAGGCAAGATGAACAATTCTTTCCAGCTCAAACATAAAATTTTAAGGTGAAACAAGTGGCAAGATTCAAACAAACAGAAGAAAAATGAAACTATCTTTAAAAACTTCCCTGGAAACAGCTGAAGATCTACATTCATTCCTTTTTGCCACTAAAAACTGAAAAGTTTTCAGACACCTATCAGGAAGCAATGGGGTACGTGTGCATTAATCTGTAACTGAAGGTAGATTAAGAATTGGAGCATAAACTTCACTTACCTCCTGAGTAGACTTTGAGCTCCAAGGCCCTTAAAGGTTAACAATAAAATCTTAAATTGAATCCTCATTTTCAATATGAGACAATTTAAGTTATAAAACAATGAAGTGACATGAGCCTAGCGAGGCCAACGAGGACACTTAAACCAGGGTTGTCAGAATGCCCATGCTTTATCACCCATGAAAGGATGTAACTCTCCATGACATTAAGGATGCAGAGTTTGATGGAGTGTCACAGTTAGTTGACACCAGAATCATCTGAAATCGTAGACTCCCTGTCACATTCTGCCACTCTAGAATAGAAACTAATGATTGTACTGCTACACCATTGCAGGCATGCTGGGGTGCTGGTAGCTAGTAAATTATTACACAGCAGTAAGAGTTGCCAACAGAAGTAGACTACTAGAGCCATAATTGCTAGGGAAAGAAAAAAAAAGGAAAACTGTAAATGCAGGCTGCTGTTCTGAGTGTCTGATGGGACAAGCGTTTTGGGGAAGATATAAAGTCATGCTGGGCCATGCACGAATCGTAAAGTTGTGCTTTTGTGTAGATGTATCGTGAAAGGGATATTATTATAGGAAAACATTAATATTCACTTTTAGTCATAGAAAATGTTTTTTCCAAAGACTGATAGTTTCAAAACACCAAGGCTTAGCTCTTCAAACATACATATATATCTTGTATTTATAACAGAGGAACATGGTATTAAAAAAAAAAAATTGCAGAGAAAGTGGAAAATATTATTTCCAAAATCTCATTCTGAGTCTTCCATAGACTCCATAATTCTGCGAAAACCAGAAATTTAACTTCTTTTGGGCCCAGATGTTGCCCAAAACAAGTCTGACAGAAAAACACTTTGCTTTTAGATCAATAGTTTTTTATAATTTCTCCAAAGGAGCAATATCCAAAATCAATATCTAAGAAATACAGAGAGCAGATGCAAGTAAAAGATATTTCTGAGCAGACTCCAGCCCAGGATGCAGATGAACACAAAAATGAAAATCTTATGGGTACAAATTGATGATATTTATGTGTAAACGAGCTACTAAGAGGAAAAACACAGAGGAAAAAAATGACTGATTTGGGATCATTGCTGATCACAACTGGGCCAGGAGTCAGTAGTGGCACCTGCTGTGGTAAAGGTGGTTGCTGAGTTGCAGTGTTCAAATAGACCTATCACATGAGATGTGGGAAGAAATCCTTTCCCTCAACACTGTCATAGACCGCACCTGGAGTACTTTTTCCTGGGTTAGGTTCCTTATTTCAAGAAAAGGTGTTGCTTGTTTGTAGAGGAGGCTGAATACAAAGTCTAGAAACCCTGACCTAACAGGACAAATTGGATGAATGAGGTTGTTAAGCCTAAATAATAAGCACTTGAGAAGGGACAGGAAAGTAATTACAGAAGAAACAGTGTCAGGGAAGACAGAAACAATCTGTGCGTAATAGAAAGGACATGACATAATAGGTTTAAATTACAGTGAAGAATTCCAGTTAGACATCAGGAAACTTTCATAACAGGATAATAAAGCACTAAGGTAGACTGCCTGCAAAGGTTGTGGGATCTCCACCGTTGGAGACCTTTCAGAGCAGGGCAGACAGACTTCTGAAAGCAAAGGCAGGAGGATAATTGATCCTGCCTTAGGGCAGAGAGATGCACCAGGTGACCTGCCAAGAAACTGTGACTCTCTTGGTTTGAACTGTGAATACCCTTCAGCCCCCATTCTTCTTAAAATTTGTTTCTTGGTCTTACGTCTCTGTTTTCTGCTGGTTCATTTCTCTCAAATCTATTTCTGATCTTCTTTTAGAGGCTTGGCATTATCCACTTTCATCTAAAAACACAAATTTAACTACTACCTCTGTACCGATGATTCACAAGTCTATCCATCTTCCTACTTCAGACCTAGCTAACGCTCTTCAGAATAAAAGCTTGGTCTGTTTTCCTGTTGTATCATTGCAGATGGTTTTCTCTCTACAAAGTTCAGCACAGCTGAAAAAATCTCATTATAATCAATTCCCTCTGTCCCCTCTTTTTCCTTTGATCACCTTGAATAACACTGTCAGCCTGCTGGTAACTCTGATCTAGAACCTGGAATTCATTTGTATCTGGGACCTCACCTGCCTCCCTGTTCCAGACTGTATTTTATGGGGGAGAGAATATTGGCCTTGCAAAATAATGAAAAAATATGGCTTCTCATCATCTTTGGTGGAGCAAGTGCCAGGCTTTGTGGGTAGCACACTGTACCCAAACACATGTTCCTGTCTTGTTACACCACTAACAATTTGTTGTTCAGCAGTGAAAACATGCTGAATAATGAAAGATGCCTGGAGAAAAGAACATGGTGTGTACATGTACCTGCAGCATGTTGTTTCTGTTTGTGTACACAGCCCTGATTAGAGATGAGGGAGTGTCAGGCTTGCCTGGTGGATAAGCACCAGTTTCTCTGCCAAATGAAACTGTGGCTGCAGAAACAGTGTCCACATTTACTTTCCAGAAGGTAAATACACCCACTGAATTCCCGCTGTGCAGCCTCACAGCATGGCAAACACCTCTGGGCAGAGCACTGTGCTGCTGGGTGTGATGGAAAAGGAGTGTGCAGGGCCTCAAGCCTCAGGACCCATCTCTGTGGAAGACCAAGCTGACCTTGATTTGAAATTAAAGGGATGATAAAGGAGTATCCATGTACCTGATTGGAGGTGTACTTGGGATACAAGTTTTTAGGACAAAGATTTGGGGTGGCTTTTTGCGTGTGTTTGTGCAGGTGCCTAGTCCAGCTCCTTGACTAAGCTCCCTGGCAGTCCCACAAGACACTAAAATAAAATAAGTGAAAGCTGCTTTTCAGTGGGAAAAAAATGGACAAAACCTTCCTACTTTCCCCCTGAAAGTGTGCTGTGGTGTAGTGTGGGGAGACACTGCTGCTTTTTTGCTCTTAGCTGTAACTGTGAGCTTTGGTCAGCCTCTGGCAAGAGCTGGTATTACAAAGGAAGCATAAGATGATTGTGCTTAGACCATGGATTGCTCTAACCAGCTGTTTGTGGAGTGGGTGTGAACTAGAGCAGATGAAACCCATACATGGTCAAATCGGGGGAGTAGCAAGGTCTGGGACTGGGAAACCAGAGAGGGACAACGGGCAAATAAAGTGGGCCTCTGAAGTCTTTAAGTAGCTTCGTTATGTCAGCAGCAAACAAGAGAATAGCTTTGCAAAAATTCAGATTCCAAATACCATTGTAATTAGCATTATTTCAAGATTAAAGAAACCACCACTTCCGTGTAACAAATTATCTCCAATTTAAAAGCAAAAATATTGTATTTTTTGTTCATAAAAAATACCCAAGCGGAAGCATTCTCACATTAATTATTTCAGTCTATTCGGAAAGCATATCCCTGCTTGCTTTTTATTATGCCTTCCAGCTCCTTCTTTGAAAAATATGTTAAGAAGCTGCAAGCTATTTTCCAAAAAATGAAAAATAAATAAGCTTTGAAGCAATTAGAGCTGAACGACAGAATGTATAAATATTTTTTTTACTTATTCTCCCCCTAGATTCAAATCCTCCATTTTCTGCCACCTCCCATCTTGGCAGCTGCAATTCAAGCATCTTTACTTGAACTTTGGAGGCAGGCAAGTGTTTCTCTTTCCTGCCTCAGAGTTGAATCAAATCGTGTTCTGTAGATTTGACTGGCAAGAGCTTTTATAAGTGAGCTGAGGGTTACTCCTGAAGGCTAAGTGCATTATTTCTGCAATGCATTTGTCTTTACTCTCCTAGGAATCTAAATACTTCTGAACCTTTCCTTGCAAAAATAATAATTAGTGGACATTTTACAAAAAAATTTGCTTACATAAGAAAAATCACAAAATTGAATAATAGGACCTACGGTTGGTAGTGTGGAATGTATTTTATTATAGGAACAAAGAGCACTTTGAATGTCATGTAAATATCATTATAGAACTGCTTTTTATTTTAATGAAGGCTTTGCACTGGTTCAGCATTGGGCACAACCACTCAGCATTAGCACAACTTTAAGACAACCCGTGTTGCAGTGAGGCCGGCAGCTACATGTGATTTTCAAAAGCACCTTCAACCTCAGAAAGTTGAATTTAAAATGTAATTAAGGAATATTCATCTATTTTCATTGCCACAATCGAATCAATATGTAGCCCAATTAAACAAGAATGGTGAACTGTACAGCATTATCAGCTACACTAATAGAAGATACCTGTTTTCAATTCTTTATAATATACTTTCTCCTTTTCTTTCTTTGTTTTTTTTACCGTAGGAATGGGAGAAAGCATCTAAACAGTTCCCTGTTTCTCTGGCACCAGCTGGAAGTAGTCACGAGTTGAGGGAGGTAATATATTAATACGAAACTAGCCAGGAGACAAAGAAAAGCTTATACAGCAGTTTTCATAGGTAAGATGATTAAAAGCATTGTAGATGATATTAGGGCGTGGGGCCACATCCTAATTCGTTTGCTTTCCCAGGAGGTGGATGAGAGGGTGTGCAGGGATCCTTCCTGGAAATGGCATGGAGGATATTCTCCATGGAGTGGGAGAGTTTGGGATCAATAGAGGATTTTTCTCATCCAGGAAAATTTGAGATCTTTCTTAGTGCAAAGGCATCCTGGGCAGTGAAGGTGGCACCTGTTTGCATGCCAGTGTGAGCGGAAGGTGGTGACCGTATACGAAAAGGTGAGACTGACCCCAGAATAATATCGCAGTGTAGCATTTGCTGATGCTGGAGTAGTTACCCACGCTGGGTGACATTTGTGAGTTGCTGCTGTAGCCCATAGTCTTTTAATGGAGTTCTTGCAAGTCAAAAATGCTCAGGATCATCAATGAGAATTGGATTAATTGGATATGTTGGGCAGTAGATCATAGGTAAGAGCAGAAGGGACCACCATGACCATTCCCTGTGACCTCCTGGGCAATCTGGACCTGAAAAGGCCAGAAACAGGGACAAAATTTTTAGGGAAGTTAGAGTTTTGAAATCACGGTTTAAAAACTAGGTACAGAGAATCCACCAGAATCTGAGAAAAGGCTGGCGAGTTGTCTGGCTGTCAGGGAACTTTCCAGCTTCTTTCTTTCAGAGAATCTGTCTAATTCCCACAGACTGTGATAAAGATGCTCTGTGTTTCCCTCAGAGTTAAGCTAAATGAGTTTTCCATGATACAGCATCTTTTTTAATTTCTTTAATGTTTCCTGTGACTTTCTACAATAATTGCCTAATTTTTCAATGTACTTTTCAAAGAGTGGCTCCAGAACTCAACACAATATTCTCATGCAGGTAAGAGCAGGCTGAAGTATAGAAGTGCTCCTGCTAATATACCCCTATTTAAGCATCTTAAGATGAGTTTATTCTTTAGTTCATAGCTTAACACTTGGATAAGTTAAATAGATCATCCCTATGCCTTCTTCAGAACTAGAGTACCACATTTATAGAGCATAGTCTTCATGTTTTAATTAATAGATATAATTATAGATATGATTATATATAAATAAATAAAATTAATAGATATAATAATAATAGACTTCTTATAGAGTCACATCTCTAACTTAGATTTTTGCCTTCAGGTGGTTTGTGGTCTATCTTGTTCAATTTCAGTAACCCTTTCACAAACTTATCTATTACTCTTCCAAACTTTGTTTTGCTTCTGAGCTTCGCAGTAGTAATTAGTTTTCTTCCAGTGTGTACTAATGTTACATAGTAAAAGGCCAAGAAATGCTTCCTACAAGACTGCACGAAACACTGCCATGTTTTTTTTCTGGTTTATTAATCAAAATGTCTCAGAATAATAAAAGGAAAGCTGATGACATTAAAAATCTACAGACTGAGGGCACATTTACACTGCAACATGAAGTACAACTGTCTCTGATAAGGTGACATCTGCAACCAGATGGAGTTTAGAGCAGTTCATTCAGTTTGTTTGTATCCTGTGATTCTGCAGCTATCACGAGGGTTTTCCTATTGTACCTTTAACTAGTATTCGCTTGACTGAGAACTGAATGTCCTCCTTTTCCTCTCTTGTGTCTGCGTTCTTAATAATAAATTAAGGTTGCTAATTTTTTTCTTAGCAAAAACAAATGGCATTTTCTCCTTTCAGCCAATAGGATAATTTTTTGTTTATTTTTCTAAGCCTTTTACATCTAAGAAATATTAGCTGTGTGCTTTTCTTGTCCTTTTTTGGACAGATCTTTGGAGATCATAAATGCTGAGGGCTTTTCTTAATTGCTGGGGAGAAATGGCATCAAGTTTTGTATCTGCAAGCACTCTGTAACTTGAAAAGTAAATAAACCTGCTCAATAGTTGTCCATGATAAGCAAAGAACCCTAAAATCAGCTGCCAGTTCCTCCACGTCATGGAAGATCCTGGGTAAAGAAACATTTATACTAGAGGTAAAGACACATTCTCTTTGGGCATTAGTAGAGTAGGAACAACACATCATCTGACTGTATAGTCTAACTAGCTGTTTGTTATATTATTTACTAGATTTCTGTAATCCAACCTTTTTATGTGCATGGGTTTTCTATAGAGTGCAGAGACAAATCTGCTCCCCAAAGACACATTAAAGAGTGCTAGCTGAAATGTTGAGTAACGATAAATTCCTGTGAATTCCTTGTGCACATTCTAATCCACCATGATGGAACTTTCATGTTTTGTCAGCTATTGTAATTTTGCTTTCAGAAATGCAATATAAATTTTTCCTAGGTAAGTGACTTGCACATTTAGCAGTGTCTTTCAGAGGAGTGTCGCTATTGTCATGTTATAAATGGCATGTGTTTCAGTAGCACTCAAACATTCAGGCTTCTTGCTGGTATTTATTTGAAACCCAATTGTTTTTACTCAGCTGAAGCCAAGCTTACTTTTTTTATTTCTTTCAGTAATTACCTTGTGTTCTCTTGCCTGCAGGGAGAGACCCTAAATTGAAACAAAGTTAAGGATGCGTAGTTGAAAACAAAGATCATGAAAAGATAAAGGTCCTGGTTCTATGATCTTGGATTATAACAAGTCATGAAAAAAAGTGATTTGGCTCCTGTTGTCAGTAAGAATATGCCTGTATCATATTTCAGTTTGGGGTTTTTTTGAGATATAGGATCGTTATAGAAAAAAAACCCAAACAACTCATCAGTATAAAACACCTTGGGGAGAAAAAGGAAAGCTACCTTAGAGAGCACATAAAATTTTCCTTTCTCTCTGCCTTTCCCTCCCCAAACCATATTATAGTAAGACACCAAAAATGGAAAACTTCCAATGAGAGTTCAAATGGTTTTGTAATAACATGAAAACAGTCTCCATCTCAACTACAGGAGTCGCTCTGCTATAACAAAACCCAATAGGAAGTATAAATGCAATATAGCTCATATCATATGTTCAATAACTACAGAAAAGCCAGCCTGGCTAAAAATAATTATGAAGCTCAGCAGCTGTAATTAAAATAATTTGATGGGAAATAGGAAACATTAATGCATCTTGGCAGAAAAAGACATTTTGAGGATTTTGATTGATGTCTTTTTTGTTTGTTCTATGTATTGTACGATAGTAGATATGGCAATGCACCAGTGTGTTAACTACACGTAATATTGTGTGTCTTACTAGGGCAGATGAAAGGTCAAATGGAGAAAAAATGAATTTCTTGGTAACTTCTATTTTCCACCAAAAGCATCAAGGTAGATGATGCAAGTCTTTCATGGGTGAGCCCTTACAGACTCAAAAATTCCAGCTGAATTCATTTGTATGAGGCCTAATTATGCAAATCAGTGTTCACCACAGTGATTGAACATGGGCCAGTATAGTTCACTGAAAACAAAACCGAATACCAGAAGTCATTTTAGTGAGTAATATTAACCCTTGCATTGGGATTTTCAACACCTCACTGGTGCTTAGAAAACATCAGAGCAAACCACTGATCTTACAAAGCCAGTCTGCTCCTAACAGTTTCCTGCTGATAGTATAATTCTTTCTTCTGTTAAGATAAAGAATGGGCCAGGTTTTTTATCGAGGAGCTGACTTCAGTGTTTCCAGTGAAGCTGAGTGGATGTTGTCTGCACTAGTGTAATCATACCTTACAAAAACAAGGAGCTATCTTCACATCTCAATTTACATTATTGATGCAGTATGAAATAAGTCCCGTAGTAGATGAACACTCTGGGGATTCTCTTGTTTGTCTCAGCATGTTAAATGACTGCAAGGCATTACACATCAGAGATAGAACTGCTTAAGTGCATAATTCTTCCTCGTGGCTTTGCTAGGAGCTAAACGAACCTTCTTAAACCAATAATAAAATAATCTAAGATATAAAAATATGTTTCTTTTGGACAAATCTGACATGTTACAATGACAGAGTGTTTATGACTCACAATCACCACCTCCGCCACCAGCACTGCTGTATTTAGAAGCAGCAGGCAGTAGAGCGAAATAGGCAGCCCTGAAGTTTCACATCAGGATAAAAGTAGCTAAATTCTTACTAAATGGGGATTAGATATTAATGAAGAAAAAGGATGGTGAATTTCCAGGACTATGGCTCAAGGGAACACTCTCCAATTTCACTGAGCCTTGTAGTTGTGTCTAAGTTCAGATTGCAGTTTAGATATAAACAGATGAAGACTTCAGGGATAAAATATAAACATTCCCAAGTTCTTGCAGTTCTAAATTAGGTGCAGTTCCAAGAACATCAGTTTTGGTCCTAGTGCTGTTTATATTTGATTTTTATGTGTCAAGGAGTACTTATTCAAAGGTGGAAAAAACTAAACCAGGAAGGCTTGTCTCGTTAAATCTGTATATTAGAGGTGCCTCACAGCATGCAATGATTAATTGGTTCTTAGAGGCGAAATTTCTACTCCCCCAAATGGAAAACTTTGAAAAGTTCAAGAACATACTTTTCTGCATGCATAGTGGATGAATAGGATATAGTTAGCTTTCAGTGTCCTGCAAGATTTCTATAAAAATATAGCCTAGCAAATCTGCATTATTATTTCAGTAAGGTGAAGTAGAAGAAATGTCATTTATAAACCCTGGTAAAGAATATCAAAAGCACTATTTACAAGTTCCTCTTTAGTCATAGCCATGTAAAACCTTTAGCGTCACTTTAGATTAGCCCTTGTAACCTTCTTCCTATTCTCTCTCTTATGTTAACTCCTAATTCTCTTGACAAAATTCCTGCAGTCACATGTTACCTTTTGATCTAAGTTAATAAGGAGGAAATCTGCAGCCACAGGAACTCATGGTAGCAGGAATTGTTTAACATCCAGGCAAGTCGGATTACCAGGGAGCTGTCAATGGGACCAGAGTCCTTCCCAGGGCATGAGGTGAAGGTGTGTTTTGAGCTCAATGACAGGTAGATGTGGAACTGCAATGTGTCCCTCCCTGAAGGTGAAGCACAGGGGTCTGTCTCGCACACAAGCTCGTCACAATCTTACCAACCTTCAGGAGAGGCAGGGAGGGCAAATTGATCCCAGTGGGATGCACAGGTTTTGGCTCCACCTGAAAGCAACAAATAGTTTTGCACTTTGATTGATGCAGTCAAAGCAAGAGACCCACAGGAACTGTGGAGGGAAAGTGGTGTCACCTATGTCCAGTCCCTTGATTAAAAATCAGAAGTGATGAACTGAAGAAGCATGCAAAATTTTCCTACTTGCCTTTTGTATATATTAAGCTTCTGTTTGTGTATATAACCGTCTTACATATATAATAGAGCATTATTGCAGTATAAAGATGTATTTGACAGTTTTTCCATGATTTTGTTCCTCACCCAAAATACAACCACTCAGACATGTTTTTGGAATGACGCACATTTTAGCGGAAAAAATATTTTAGAAATATGTTTAGCATGTTGGCATTATTTCTTTTTGGATCCCTCTGACTGTAAGCAAACTAACATTGTGAGCTCCATTGGGCAAAAGAAATATTACTACCACTGTATAAAATATGTGTATTTGAACTCTTGGTTAAACATTATGATGTTAGCTTAGGATTTCCAGTTGCCATAATTTTAGATAAAGAAATTTGTGAAACACTAGGAGTAACTGTAAGAGAGTCCAAATGTTTTCTTCCGATTTATCAGCTATGCATATTCTTACCACAGTTACTCAATTTTTAAATTTTTCATGGCTATTGGTAAGATTCCAGGAGGTTGGGTAGCCTTGAAATGGAGAAAAAGTCTGCTATGCCAAGAAAATGTAGCCCAATCTGTATTTAAAACTAGTATAGTTAAAATTTAAAGGCTTCTCTGTCCCACTGGAAAGCATTTTGGAGCTTACACTTAAATTTCGAAGCCTTAGATTGCCTTGCCTTGATCATTTCCTCTTTGATATCTTGTACTTTGGTCACCTTACCAGTGGATCAAATGTTTCTCTTTTTAATGACTTTGCTTTTTTCAATACAATTTTTTTAATTGGTAACTCAGCCAATTTCTATTAAAACAACAATTTCCAGTGATTTTGGAAGAGGAGTTGGAAGGTTTTACCTCAGCAAACCCTGTTACAAACCATGCCCCGATGGTATTCTTTGAGTTGGTCAAGTGCATCTTGGAGGTACTGTTATTTCTTTACCTATAAACCTTTTCTAGAATTGAGCCGTAAAATTCCTAACAGAGAACATGAATTTTGAAAACACATCTTCCATTTAAAATTCAACCAAGTACCTTTAAATATACCAGGTACTTTTAAATTTTAACTGAGCACCTTCTAATCACCTTTTAGACCAATGATTTGTCTCAGCTTACTTGTGAGGGACCTAGTTTATTTGCTTGGTAGCACAACAAAGAAAACATTCATTCAGTTGGTCCCAAAGAGCTCACAGATTTTTTCCTTCTCTTATGCAAAAGGCAGAGCTATACGGCCACAGGAAACAATACCTATTTTTGTGCTGATTTTTCTCTGTAAAGAATTGTGAAGCAGTTCTTTATTGAGTGTTTCTTGCTAACAACGAAAGCCTACTTTTCTGTTACAAATGCTGGGAAGAGCTCCAGGTGAAGATGTCAGGATTTTCAGGTTAGGAGATGCTGTGCCTGGATCAGACCCAGGTCTCTGCTCATGTACCAGCACATTCAACAAAAGCTCATTGGAGATGGGTTTGCTCCAAGGGATGCTAATCTAGAGGTTATTGTTCTTCTCATTTAATTCAACCACGCTTGCATGAAGCTGGAGCAAATTTTTCAGTGGTGACTCTATTTTTGTGACCATAGCACCCAATGCTGTACCACTTTCCCTGGTGTTTGTGTTGTTTTCAGTGAGATATATATATATATATATATAACTTCATGCCAGGACTGGGTGAATGGGCAAACCCAATGTGTTAGACCATTGCCAGTGGGGTAATATGGTAGGGCTGAGACTCTTCTGTACTGCTACATCTCTGTGAGCTCGTCCCTTTCTGCACGTCATGATGCTTGGCACCTGGTACACACTCACATTTCTGATTGAAAGGAAACAGCCTACAACTTTAATTAGCTAATCAGCCAGCGCAAAAAAAAAAAAATCTGTAAAAGGGGAATATTAACAAAGCCTCAATGGTTGGTAAATTATACATTTTCAGTGGATCTAGTGCTCCTCTCAGCTGCTCTGTAACTAAACTCATGTCTACATAGAGTATATGTCCTCTGTTCATTGAAATTCATGGTTCTTTTCATCTTATTGTAGGTGGTTTTTTGTTTCAGTTTAGCTTTTTAGTCTTCTGGTGTTTAAGCAAAACAGATATCCTTTCAGAGCTGTAACATTAAAATCCTTGAAGGAAGTACATATGCAGAAGTAACAAGATAACAGCACTATCAGCAGCAGGGCAGGTAACGACAGGTTTAGAAACTGAAATTGTTGAGCTCATTTAATGTTCCCACATCTTGCAGCAGGAACAAGCTGTCCTGTTCTAAAAAACTCCCGAGTCTTAATATTGCTCTTTTTTTTCTGGCAGCCTGCAGTTCTGCTGGCTGCAGAGTTTATCACATAAGGAATTAGACTGCCATGTTTGAGTCTGTGCATCCTCAAAACCAACCCATTTCATCTGCCTAATATTTTATCCTTTCAGACCTAGAGCTGGCCTCTGTTTTGAGGCATTACTTACTGTATTTTCCATTACAGACTTCCTTGTTCTCTTCAATGGCTACATAAACCATCTCCCACAGTCTGATCTGGTGGTCAGAGGGTGAGTGAACTCTCACCAGCCCCCTTCCTTCTCAGCCAAGATTAAATGGACAGTGTGCCAGAGGGAACCAGATGAGACTCCATTTCATCAGAAAATTTCAAACCTCTGGTTTTCAGGTAGCACAGTAAATTTTCCATAACACATCCCTGTTCTCCCTAATATCTGCCTGCAGGTTTCGATTGAAAATGCATCTCCACCTGTTTCTGTGATCAATGTTATTCAGAGTTTGGCATATTTCTTCCTCTGTTGCCATTGTTTTGAAGCAGAGAGTATCTGTGTGATTTTGTGTACATAGCTGCTAATTCTATACAGGCTGAGGATTCTTTGCGATGAGCAGCATAACCTTTCTGCAAAGGTGTTTACTGAAGTTTGTGGTTTCAGAGGTTGGGATTATTTTCTAGCTCTGATACCAGACACTTGTGGCCCATTATTGCTGTATGTATACCCAAACATATTGAGAGGAAAGTTAAAAGTTTTAGCAAAATGCCAATCTTCCCAATACCATTCAAAGAGGGGTTTTTTCCCCTAAGAAATCGTGTGCCTTATTTTTTTTTGGAACAACAAGAAAAGGATTGGGTAGTCCAGCCTAAATAGGGATACTTGTTCCAATATATAACAAACCTGTGAGCAAGCATTAGTAGATGCCCCCAAAAGAAATCTGTTGCACCAGAGCAAAGTGGTCCTTACTACACTAAACACAGGAAGGAATATGTACACATAGTATATGCGTATCCTGTATATCCAGAATATTCAGCTTCAACAGCAATTTAGTGCATTTTATACAATGTGTTGAGTCCACCACTACTGCCTGAGATCAAGTAAAATACTTTGAATGGGATTTTCCTTTGTGTGCATCTGTGTTACATGAAAGAAGTTGCAAAGTCTGTTATACCAGATCTCCTTTCTGCAAGGCATTAAGGAAGGAACCTTGGGAATGAATGAGTTCTAGAAATTGTCTTCTGTGTGATAGTGGAGGTATTTGACCTGATCTTTCTTCCCTTTCTCTCTTCTGATGAAGTGACAGAGGATAAAGGACTGGCTGTGAGTGAAGGATATAAGACAGAAAACTATGGTTTAATTGACTATTTTTCTCCAGGTGATTATTTCAGCATGTACACACCCTGAGACTCTGCAGGGGCAACATGTTTTATTCTCTTAATGACCTTTAACTTTGTGTTTGGAATCAGTTGCAGACACAGCTCACTGAAGATGCAAAAGTTAGATCTTAGGTGTCAAGCTTTAGCTGTGAACCAGCAGCATTCCCAGACTGGAGAAAAGAACATAACTTTCATCCTGCAGCCATTTTTGATATCCAAAAGACATTTTTGGGGCACTTACATGCTTTTTACTAGATAGCCCTATTCTTCTTTTTAGAACAAGAAAAACTAATGTTATCTCCCAATTTGTAAAGTTTAGAAAAGTGTCTTCCCTTGGTTCTACAAAAGCACTCACTCCAGTTTTCTGAAATGAACTTCCTTCTCTAATGCTGAATACAAATCTTCACCCTCCATTTTTTTAGGATTTCTTAAACTCTCTATAAGCAACTGATTATCAGGGTCCTGACAGAGTTTCAGCATTCCAACTCACACTTTTCAGTGCTACCAGTACATATTTGCTACAGCCTTTATCCATGTTTAATTAAAATAAACACAGATAGGTTGATTGGTCGACAGAAATATAGATATTTATGTGATGCATGTGGGATTGTCTCTGAGTTCCTGAGGCAGTTTTGAGGAGTTGCTAATAGGCACTTAAGAAAAAATGTATCAAATCAATCAGAACACCAATTTCAATTCAAAGCTAGCTTTGATGAGTATTTAGTTAGGTTTGATAAGAAGACTGTTTATTTCCTCAGCTGCATTGGGATCGTGGAAGATCTGTGCTTGTTGTCTATAAACTGCCCTCCACTGGGCACCAACATGCTGCAAACCTCTCATACTAACCTCCTTGCTTAGCAGTGGTGTTTTCTCAGCTTCACCAGCTCAGTCCCTTCTGTATGTCCTGGAAACCTTTTATCTCAGCTGTGTACACCAGGAGATGAGAGGAGAGAGAAGGAGCAAGGCTCAGCAGCTTTCTGTGAAACCTCCTTTAACTGCCTTTTCATCATAGGTGAACAGTTATAGGGCTGCCCTTAACAAAGAGGTGACGGAGATTAATTTCACACCTATCGCAAGGGGCTTTATGATTTCCCAAAAGAGAATGGAGACTGCAGAAACCTGCAGCCCTTGGTGAAGGTGTTCTGCTGCCGTAGTGATGATAATGGATATGGTGTAAGACATCACTGGGGCCTCACCAGGCACTAGAGTACTCTGGGCTCATCTTGCGCTAAAGCTTGTGTGTGACTTGGCACTGACAAAAAAAAAAAGAAAAAAAAATGAAAGAGAGACCCTGGTATGAAGTTGGGAAAGAGGGGAGTCAGTGTGCAGCTCCCAGACTCACAGGATAGCTAACAGTGTTCTCTTGCAGCTCTCTCCAATGTAGAAAAGGATGTGGCCCTGGGGGAAGATGGTAGGCATAGCCATGGTGGAAGCAGCTGCTATGATGCAAGGAATAGCTAGGAGTGCTAGGAGTAATTATGATGCATAGCTATAGAAGGGATCTGCTGGTTCAAGGGATCTTGGAGAGGCTGGTGGACAGGGGATAGAGGCCACAGCATGGTTTCTCACAGCTCCTGAAGACCAGTTCTCCTCCTGCCTGCAAAGCTAAGACTTAACGACCTGGCAGAGAACTAGGCAGATGGTGTATGAAGTCCCGTGGAGGTGGGGTCAAAAGTTTAGCTTTCTACACTCTCTCCTTACCTAGCCACACAAAACTTCAGTTATTTCATGAGTAAGAACTGAAGGTAGCTTTAAAACTCTCTTCTGACAATTTTGCTGCAGGGGTCTCCTTTGCTGTCAACTTCAGTTAACATTTGTTTAAACAAGAGATGTAGATACCTGATAAGTGGCAGCACCTGGCTTAAAGATGCATTATGGACAGCAGAGAGTAAACAGAGCAGGTATAAGATTCCAGTGTGCAGAGGTCAAGACAACATCTGTTTTGCCTCATGTACATATTCATACATAGTTTTCCGTTCTAGAAGTCACTCAAGCATCTAATAACTTCCTGCTCCAGGTGATGTTTCAGCAAATTGTTTTCCTGCTCCAGTTCAGTCAGGATTTTTCCAGCTTTGGCAAAGTGGTTAAAATGACTCCCCATGCCACCCTGGTGTAATTGCAGTGTCACAGGTCTTGGGCAGGGAGCCAGCGACAAACAAGTTCAGTGAGGCAGAGAGGGGACGGATGTGGAGACAGGAGCTGGGACACCGCATGCCAAATAGGCACTGCTGTCGAATGCGTTAGCGCTACACGCTGGCCATCTACCCAGCCACCCTTCCCACAATTGTGTTAAATAGCAGTTGTGTAGCCTGCTACTTTTTCCTTAATGCATTGCCTTAGTCTGTGGTTCTGGATGCAGGCTGGGAACCACCTTTAGCCTTCTAGGCTACTAAACTGAACAGTATGTCTGACATGCACATCTTGCTTTCATCTATCAGTTTTCCCCATTTGAATTGGGAGTGTTGGATAAGGCCATGAGTTACCCTCTAGAGACATTGAACTAAGCCTCCTCTCAGGGCCAGAGCATAGGCATTTTGTTCCACTAAGCATCTCCTAAGTCGTTAGTCCCATTTAAACCAAAACAGTTTTGTATTCTGCAAATAAGGACTTCATATTCTGTTCCTATAAATTAATAATTGAACAAATGTATCTGATATCATATTCTAGTATTTGTGTCGCAGTAGCAGCTGAAGACCCACCAAGATCAGAGCTCCCTTGTACTGAATAAAGATACAGTGAAAAACATATTGTAGATAAGAAACATATATTGTAAATAATTAACACCAAAGGAAAAAAAAATGTAATAAGTTGATCCATCCTTCTGTCTTGCTTTTTTCTTACTCGTCTTCCATATCTTCTCAGATTCATCTAGTCCATTTTTGCAACTAGACTTTGGGGTTTTATACCCATTTGGTTTTTCCTTTGCTGAAGTGAAAGTAGGTGCAGGACCAAACAATGAGCAACACACACTGTTGAGTTTGTAGGCTTCTGTATACTGGTGAACAATCTCACAGACACTAAGACAGATCCATGTCACATAACTGTATGTGTGTGTGGTGTTATCCACCATTTGCTTGTGGTATTTCCTTCAGCACCACTGAAATGCTTTAATCTTCCTCCAGTTTTGTAGTTGGTTTATTAAATGTTTATTCATTTTCTTTGCATTTGGGATGGAGCTGAAATTAGCATGTCCGTTTTCTTGTTTAAACAAGAGAAACTTCAGTGTAAATAACATCTCATCACACAAATGCATTTTTGTCCTTCCACTGATGTCAGAACGAAATGAAGGATATTTATGGGGAAAACAAAACCAAACCAAATCTCTTTCCTAAAACCAACAGAGGATGCATGAACCTTTGGGGTTTTGTGAGACTTTTAAAAATATTAGGCTGTGTCTACCACTTCTTAGCTTTCCAGTGAGCACATGGTAGGTTTAAAAGCTGTAGAAATATTTTAATTCTTAGAAACTTCTTCCATCAACTGCAACAGCTTATAAAATTTGGGATTTAGACAGTTATGTTGAGTAAGTTTCTGCTATTGCAAAGTACTTTTTTTGTGCTCTGGAGCAAGGAGGCACCTTATTTATTTCTCTTATCATTCAACCTCTTGACTTTCCATAGACTTTTTTCAAATACAAACATAAAACAGACCTGCCCTTCTCCCTTGTAACCACCCTTTGGCCATCCCCACCACTGCCATGGTGCTGCTCTTCAGCTCAATAAGCTCAGCTCTCTCCTTCTGTTGAGTGACTCACACCATGACTGGGAGTCTTCTTTTTGCACAATTCATTGTGCAATGTCCCTTTTGAAAGTTTGAGTAAGAATACAATCTGTTAGTAATGGAAGACTTGAGTGCAAGTAAAGCATGAAGATGGTCCTGCTCCTCCTGTCTCTGTAACAGACTTTATTCTTTCACCTTGTTTTTTACAGATGAAGAAGCACCATCTGTGTTAGCTCACAAAGGAACACCTAGGATGGTTTGGGGTGTTCTCTTAAAGTTGCTGAAGGGCAATGGGCCAGGTTCTCCAGTGGTGTAAGTTAGCATAACTCCATTAAATCAGTGGAGCTACAGAAATGAGATGGTAAAATCGTTGTCTGTTATAGTTGTGCTTGGCTGTCTTTCTAGAAGATGTGCTCCCATTCTAGCACAGCTTCTTCAGAAAGATGTAGGTGAATGGGTGCCTACTCTGAATGCAGAACAGACACACAGTCAGACAGTTGTGCCCAGCAGCATGGGAGACCTCCTACCCCTTCTTACCTGGTGTTTGAAGTCAGACAGGTCTCCATGTGTGCCAGGGCATTGTGCAATGTGGAGCTGTGCAGCTTACTATGAAACATTGCCTCTTTTTCCACAGTCGTGCAAGGTTCAGGCCTCTGTCTATTCAGACATTTAAAACAAGTGACCAGATGCTGTAGGCTTACAAAAGCACTAGACATAGCCAGCTGTGCCATATAAATCTTAGACCTTTTTTTTCATCATCAAGCTGTGGTTTGTTTGTGGTGTCTCATTTTTCCATCAGCTAGACATTCCTGTCCGTGCTTCCCATTTATTTGTTGGGATCACATAAAAACGTAGCTTTATTTATGCATATGCTCTAATCCAGAACATAAACTGCTGCAGCCGACTCATCATGCATTGTCTGAGGGACGCACATCGTAAAGTGCATACGTCACAGCAAGAGGTTTCTTATAACTCTGAGCAGTCCTTTTAACTGGATCTCTGCTTCGGCCATCTGTTCTTTAATATTATAATGAATACTTCACACTTATCGCTGCTTTTGTTTGAGGTTCTCTCCCTTCTTTTCAAAATGATTAAGTATTATTATTATCTCAGTGTTTCAGACAGTGTAACTGAGGCACAGACAGGTTGGGTGACTTGTCAAGATGATGTGTTCGGTGAGTGTTAGAATTAGACTTGCACCTTCAACTTTCTGTTTCCTATTCCTTGTTGCTTTGTACACTGCAAGTAAGCTTTCAGTCAGCTTGCAGTAACACGTCATATCATTCAACCTGCTCTTTGACCCAAATGCTATCATTTGGATGAAACAAGTATTCTATAGTTTGGCTACCAGCGTCTTACAGTGCCTGGATGCACTACAAAAACATAGGTAGATTTCAGCACCTGTGACTAGTCTTAAAAAAATCTGTAAAATTCTTCAAGTAGCTCAAGTTTGGTGCTGACATTTCCAAGGGCTCAGGTTTAGCACTAAGCACATGTAGGTGATGTTGGGGAATATATTTCAGTAACTCATTGCCTACAGGCCTTGACTAAGGTACCCGTAGGACTGGCCTAATGAAGAAAGAATTTGTGGTTTGTAAATTTTCATTCTCAAATCAAATGCATCGATTCAACCTTTCTGATGTTTTTGTTTCTGTTTCCAGAGGCACTGAGGTGGCAATTCAGCTGTTTTGGTGCTTTTGTTTAGATGCAACACAGTATGAAGGTAAAAATGCCTGTCCAAAAGCAACCATGTGCATTACAGTCATCAGCACTGAACTGGAAGAAAATGGAATTCAATCAATGAATATATAGATTAGACGAATTGCAAAACATTCCTGTGTAACATTAGGAATGGGCTTTCAGCACAGCAGCTCTGCCTTGGAAGGTCCGCTTCTAATACACCTGATAAAATCAGGCAAGCTTCAGTGACCATCCCCTCTACAGATATAATAACAAAAAATGGACAATAACCCTGGTGCTGCCAGGACTGGTCTGCTTTCCCCGTTAGCTTCAGAGGTAGAGGGCTTTAAAATAAAGACAAGGTGTACTGCATGTGCAACTCAAGGAAACAAAAGGCTTAAATCACATCCTCATTCCAACACCACTCATTACTAGAGTGTCTAATGTGTGTCTGAGCACAATCAACTCTAGTGGGCCTGTGTCAGTCACCTGCTGTAATCCTACACATATCTATGTGACCCTTGAGTACGTTTCTCCAAGTCCTGTCACTTTCAGGTGAGAGACTGTCCTCCAGGTACCTTCCATTGCAGATGGGCTGGGTGAGCCAGTGAGTCTTGAAAAGGACAAGGCACAACCCAGGTACCCAGTGACGTAGCTGGGGTGGCGAATGTGGACTTCTAAGCACAGCCAGGGACCCACTGATAAAACTGAAGTGGTCTAAAGATTGGGATGAATAGTCTAGGACTGCTGTCCAGCCACAAACTGTGTGAAATAAGACTGCTACCCAAAGGAAGTGAATATATCACAAACAGTCATAGCTGAAATTTGTCCATGTATTTATGAGCAATTGCCAGGCATTTTTGTAAAATAAATAAGTAAATAGCAGCATGGAGTGCTATTTCTAAAGAATTTACCAATTGGAGATGGACCAAAAACTACAGAGAAGTTTGTTTGCAATAAGATAACCTCCTCAGTGCTACTGGTGAGCACCGCACTTCTATTGAGCTGCTGTTCTCTAGTAGAGATTAACTATTTTGAACTGTAATCCATTCGCAAAGAGATGGTTTTGGTAGTGTTCACCTGATGGGTAGCCCAAGACAAATGTACTCTCTGAGTTTCTCTAGCAGTCCCTCTTCATGAGTCAGTGCCCTGGCATCTGCTCCAAAACTGTTCCCATCCTGTTCAGAAAACTGACCTGCATATAGATTGGTCTTAATGATCAAATGTTTAAAAATTCATTGCACAAGAACAGCTGAAAGCAGTTGATTGGTTTGAACTTTATTGTATGCACCTTGATTCCCAGATCTGCAGTAAAGGAGAAGGTCAGCTGGTAAACATTTGAGCATTTAAAAATAAAAAGGGATGGATTTCCCACTACCCGGGCCTTTTATGTTCAACCTCAGTACAAACCTGGATGTGCTGAGGTATTTCTCATGTGTATGGTTTAAATCCACCTGGACACTGTGGGCCACATCTTCCCTCAGCTGGTGTAAATCAGCAGAGTCCCTTTGAAGTTAATGAAGAAAAGCTAACTTTGCACCAGCTGAGGATCTGGCCCAGTGTTACTGTAACTTGTTATTTCAAGAATCCACAGATATTCCTGACAAACAGCAGAGCATTTAGAAAGGTGAAATTTCTGACCTGATTATTCTAAAAGCACAGTCTTTCAAGACATTAATTACCCCAAATTTTCTGTGACAAGCTGACCTGGAAATCTCAGTATGGCATCAAACCTAAAGATATACCTAAGGGCTCACAGGATATGATATGCCAACAGAAACCAAAATAAGTTATCAATATCACCTCCCCGTCTTCTTGATGGTTCTTCTTTATTTTAAATATAAATTTCAAATGTATTTTAATTTTTATTATAATTATAGTATTGAAAAATCAAAACCATTTTTATTTAGCATCATAAAACGCTGGTAGAGTGCAAGAGCAGCAAAAACTCATTTTTTTTTATCAAAGTACTCACCACATTTGAGAACCTGAGTAAGATTAGGATTAAACTTGCCATAAATCAGATTTTTAGGCAGATTGTAGATGAAAGTTATATGGATACATTGTCTGGGATGTCTGGGACCTGATCCTAAGCAGCAGGAACAGTGAGGTAAAGAGCATTTGCCTTTTGTGAACCTGATTGTTTTCCTTGCTTGGCTTTCATCACAAGTGGGAGATACCTGGTCTTTACCTGACCAAAGGATGCGGCTGTGTGATAGCAAGTTTCTCAGGGCTGCCCTCAATCAGTAAATAAATACAATGTGTTCTGTGACAACATCTGTAGTTTGTCAGGCTAATTGGCCTGAGAGCAGTAGGTGATGCTCATTACTCTGTCTTTGATCCTGCTACCCTCTTAAGTCACAGGAACAAACCTTAATCACACCCATCTCTTAGGACTTTGGTGCCTAACCCATTCTCTTCCCCGGAAGTGTTGGTTCCCCATAGTGCCCTTCTGCTTTGGTTGTGTTACCACAAGGCAAAAATCCCATAGGGGAATACGCACAGCAACAGCACCTGTCCGGCACTTTGTCAGACTTAAAAGCATGCTTTGGGGGATGTATGGAATTAGTGTGTAGGAGCTCTTGCACATAAAACCGCCTTAGTCCTGGTTTAGCTCCTTCAGGAAGGTTCTCGGCAGTGGCAGGCATGTGGCTGAGCTTCGTCAGCCCTGCTCCCAGCGATGCTGCAGGCAAACCTTCTTAACTTTTTGTCTGCTAAGTCCAGGTCAGTTCTTACCAACTCAAGCACCAGGATTTATTATTGCTGTCTTCCAACAAATACAGGAAATTCACTTTGGTTCAAATCATTCAAGCATAGCAACTACAATAATGATGTTTTAATAGTGTCTACAGTGTTAAAATTTGTTGAAATCTGATATCTGACACTAGCTAATATAAGCAGTATCATCCCCTTTTTAATAAAAGTGTTATTTTAATGAGGAACTCAGTTGTACTTTACTGATATAGACTAATGATTTTAAACATTACTTTTTCCTCCTGTATTTGTGATTTTCATTTTAACCAAGATTACTCTGTTATTTCAGCATACAAGCAGTAATGTTCACCCATCTAAGTACATTTTGTTCACCTCAGAGAATTTAGGTAACTAATTATCCAGAACTACTGAGGCGGTTACTGTTTGCTTCCTGTTCTATTTCATAGTAATATAAGTTTTCTGTAATGGAACAAAAATAATCCAAATTATTTGCTCAGTATTCCAGTGGATCCCTTTTAAAATGCTTGGTTATGTTGCCTGCAAATTTTTTTGTAATGAGCACTCTGAATAAGCTTAACAAGGTTAACATTGTTTTGGGGGTTGCAGATGGTGGACTTTACATCAGTTTTAATGAAATCAAGCCCAAAAGAGGCTCAATAAACAAATGACAGTGTTTGGAAAAGAGAGGAACTCATTTCCTTTGATAGGGTGCAGGGAATTTGACCAATCTGTGTTTATAATTACTGTCTGGCTAAGCTAGTGCGAAAGAATCTACTTGTTACCAATTTATAAATAAACAAGCTAGACCTGCTTTTTCCCATTCTTCAGCAGTCGTCTTAGAGTTTATTTTCTTTTTATTTGGCTACAGAGCACTTTTGTATGCTTAATGCTTAAATTGTTTTGGGATTTTTTTTATCTGCTTTGAACATTTACTTCTACTTTTGAAATTCTGGACTGTTTTGCAAAATTTGCACCTTGTTGCTATATTTTCTATTAAATCCTTTTACTCTATCAAAACTATCATTGTTAGTTAAAAATAGTCAAGGGTGAGGAGGAGGGAGGGGGGAAATCTGTTGTCCACATTTTGATCTTTGGTAATTTACCAAAGATATCATTTTTCTTGGCAGTGCTATGTACAGGCTAAGTTGCTACTGCTTAGTTAATTGTAAACCAAAATCAAATTAACAGACTTTGCAGGTTTTGCCTGCTGTAAAAGTGGAATTTTAAACAAATTAAGAATCCAACATTTGGACTGCCTAAAATGACGTGGTTTAGAATTATGGAAATTGAAGATTAAATTTTCAGTTACTTAGTGTTGCAGACACCTTTAATAGATCTAATTTTTTTATGATACTTGTGATCTGTAATCATTATGTATGACTCCTTTTTCTTCTTAATTCTTTCCACAAAATATGCAGATTTCATTTTAAAATATCTTCCTATTTATTTGGAAACAGAAGTTCATTTCAGCCTTGCACCAGTCACAATTAGCCATAAATACTTTCTTTTTCATTTATATACAAGGAAGAAATTTAAATTGCAATATCTTTCTATCTTACAGTAGTCACAGAGGTACAGCATTATTTAGCAAGCGACTGGTTTTGTTCCTGTGCATAACTTTGTGTTTTTATGATTTTGTGAATTCTTTGTAGTTACCACCAGGGTCTCTTTTAACTGGGACGTGAGTTTACCTTTGTTTTGGAAATTGCATAAATCTATCAGGAAATTCTGAAAAATCAATAAACTAATTTTATCGTTAGAGATGTGTAAAGCAGTAAGCACTTTCCAGATGTGACTGGGGATAGAAGTAAAGAAAACTGCTCTGTTCTAGGAGAGGAAAAACTGTTGACATTTCTTTGAAGTATAATCTCTTTTGTTTATTTGGGTTTTAATAGCTTCCAGCAGTTAGCTGCATATTTTTAAACTGATGTTGCTTGCATACTTATTTTCTAAGGTTTGTGAGTGGCATTCATTGACTGCCATATGTTTAAAGGCTAACCTGTATGTTGGTGAACAAATGAGATTGATGAGGAGAAGAGAGTTTTATCTAGAGATGGGCTCAAACAAAAAAGCTTCATCCATACACTACCTGAAATCTGAAGGTATTTGAAATTCAAACAACCAAAGCTGGATTTCACAAAGGTTTATTTCATTTCTTACTTCACCACTGCTTACTCAGGACTCTGGGTGCTATGCAAGAATTAAAATATGTGGGTAGGAAGTTTAACACATTCAGTCCAATGTTATAAATTGCCATTTTTCTCCAATTACATTTCTCCCCAATCTAATCTACCTAATCATACAGTGCCATGATGCCTGTTTCAGCCATTGCAATTTCCTAAAAGGCCTCTTATCAAAAAAATGTTCTTGGTCTTTTCTTCATGCTGGACTAAGGAGCATTTTTGATTGGGGTCCAGATGCTGCTCGTTGATTCATGCTTGACATTAAGAACACTGTTCTCACTTCCCTGTGCCATAATTGCTAGAATCTTACAGAGGAATTACTTTGTTGATAGATCACTGGAGAGTAAGATTTGTGAATGCAACCTGTCTCTGACTTCTTACATTTTGATGGAGTATGAGGTTTTTTGGTTAAACACACAAAATATTTTAGATACTTCATTCCACAGGTTTTGGTGTGAAAAGGGTGCCTGTATATCATTTGGAAGTCTGGATCTTATGGTTCAGCACCCACCCAAGTCAGTGGGAATCTTCCCATATTGGATGAGGCCCATTGTTTCTGTCTACCTCCTTTAGCCCATCTGTAAAATGGGAGTAGAAATACTTATCTAAATCCATAATGAGATTTCAAACTATTGGACTGGAAAGAGCTACAGAAGTATGAAGCCCTAATGAAGAGGAGAGCAATTATCCCAAATGTACGAATTTGCAGTGCAAGAGTTTTTAAAGAAGTCATTATGATTTCCTAGCATAAATGTACCTGTTCAAAAGAATGGCTTTACAAATCATTTATTACTGTAATAACAGCTATTTTGAGCTGAGATATCAGGGTGCAATCCAAAGCCCATTAAAGTCAGTGGAAATATTCCTACAGATGCTAGTGCATTTTATGCCTGTCTTTAAGTACATGCTTAATATTAAAGAGACTTGTCTACCAGAAGTTAAGTATTGAAACAGGCCCTACTTCTTTGTCTCATCTTAGGCAAAAATGCTTCCTGAATGAGGCTTCATAAGGTGATGTAAATCAACCACCCTGCAAACTCTTCTATCCACTTCACTTTCTGAGAGTGTTGTCCTGGTGCACAAGGACTTGCACTGCTGGGAGTACTAATGTGGCATTGGCTCTGCACAGGGTAACTTACTGTCACAGCAAATATGTATAGCATATTAAATATTAAATGAGTTATTAAAAATATTCACGTGATGAACAAATTTAGCACACAAATCGTTATGGCTGGTCTCAGTGGTTGAAAAGGGGTTGACATTGAAAAATGAAAACTATTTTGGAAAGTAAATGGAAACTTAAAAAAAAAACCAAAACACAACTATATATGAGCTCTTGACATTTTCCTAATGATTTATGTAACATACTGCATGAGAATACGGTTTGATTTGATTTCAGATGCAATACTGGCTGTTGCCAAACTCAAGAAAATAGTAAGCATTTCAAATTGAGAGTGGCCTAAATTTCTCTTTGCTACAAAAATAAATAAGATCAAAAACCAACTCCTCGTTCAGTCTAATCAATAATTTTTATTACTTAAAAGCATGCAATTAGCTATGAAATATTTTCCATGTGAAAATTCTCTATCTAAATCCAATGCATTTCTCTTTCAAGAAAGTATCTAATTGTCCAAAGTACTTTAAAACTACAAACACTAATTATGTGTGGTTTGATACCTTTTAGTGGTCTGTGAGTTCTATAAATTGTCAGTGAGCTTAGCAAATGAACTTGCATTTGGTTTCTAGTTTCAAATCCGCAACTAAACAATGCTCCTTACACATTACTAGTAGAATTATTCTAAATGATGTTACTTGAACAGTTGCTGTAGCTACACATTAAGATTTGCTCTGTTTTTCATGTGTTTTCCATCAAGGAAGTCTGTGGTTACCTTCCTGATTCTGCTGGACTGGAAAAACATAGCTAATATGGTGTGATCTGGAGAAAGCTTTGATGCAGGGGCTTTACAAATAAACCTCCAGATGCCATATGGTTTACATTCATCTCTCAATTTATTTCCTATAAATGTCTATTGAATATTCCATTGAACCAACACATGTGAAACTAGAGCTGGAAAAGAGAGCAAGGTATAGAATGCTTTGTGGCAGCATGTGATTATCATATTTCTTTTCCAATACTGCTACCAGCCTTAAACGCACAGTAAATTAGTCAAATGCCGAAGTTCTCAGAGTTAGGGTGGAAAATAAAGAAACAATATTTTACACCTTACAAAAACAAACACTCCTCTCTTACATCTTGTAATGTATCTCTCGCACTTGAGCTAATTCTTCTCTGCAGTAAAACTAACTGGTGTGTTTGGATTCTGTCATTAGAAAATTAAAGTCCAGGGGAACTCAGTTATAGGAAAGAAAATGCTGTTAAAACTTTGCAAAGGAAAAACAAATGAAGGAATGAGAATCTTAGATGTATATTTGGGCTTGATTAACTGGTATCTTGTATCAGAGCTCCCTGCCTTTCTTAGTTTCTCTTCTTTCTGAAGTCAGGCAGTGTAACTTAAACATGTCTGACTAGCACATCTCAGTCAATGGGCCTTTCTTAGGGCTATATTTATTCAAGAAAAACTTCTCCAAATGTTCCTCGTGGTAGAGGTGGTGTCTCCAAAAGAAATTCTCAATGTATTATTTGGAGCTTCTCTTATCTCTGTGAGCTTCCAAGCCTCATGACCTCTGGCCCCTGCTCAGAGCATCCTGGCTCCAGGTGCTTGGTGATTGGAAATTACATCTGCAAATTAAAAGAGAAATACCCCATCTGGGTACAGATGAGGAAAAAGCTTCTGTTGAGGTGGGCTAATTTATTTTACAGAGCTGAACTTTTCTGTAGCCACACTTTAACGAATTTACCAGCTCAGACTTTTAGTTTATGTTGATCAAAGGAACTTATTTCTGTGCTGCATATAGAGGAGCTTCCCTGTACATTCAAGACAAGTTGGTTTACATTTATCCATGCATCTGTCCAAGACAATATAAATTTCTCACCTATGTAGACTGTCTACATAAGGTGTAAATCCCACTTAAGACCTCTTATGCCTTACCAAGATTATTTGCTTAAATACCATAGGCAGGAAATCTTTTGCCCTTAACTCATTGAAAGTATAGGTTTGTCTGGAGGAGTCAGTACTGCATTTAGTCTATTCTGGTCCTCTACAAGTAAGTTTATTTTACCCAAGGGGTTTTGTATAAGTGAATCTTTAGATCACTGACCCAACATATTAGAAATTTACCACTATCATCTGTCTTTATGATACCAGATTGGAAATCTCCAGGTCAGCAGCAGAAAGTCCTATTAATTGTAGCTGAAAAGCAGGCTTCATTATAATGCGAGTGCCATAAATAGCAAAAACAGTTAGAAAAGCAAATCAAATCCCAGATGAAAAATAAGGTAACTAAATTTTTTACTCCATGCATCACCATCTTATGTTCCACTGAGTCTAGGGTTTGGAAATCCTATATTTAACATACTAAACTTTGATGTCTTCTACAGGGATGTTTGGTTGAAGAGATGGATGGAAAAAAATTGTTTGTTTATCCTCAGCCATAAAAGATGTTAGAGACACTTTGCGTGTATTTTCCATGTTTCATTATTATTATTATTATCACTATTATTATTTTGCAAAACAGAAACTGCCAGATACTACTGGGCAGAAATCTTAAGAGTTTCCTTTGAGAAATAAGGTATTGAATTATTAAAATCAAAAAGACCAGAAAAATAGATTCCTACGTAGTCACAATGGCCATACACAGGTTCTGACAAGAGTATTGTATTGCTAAGCAATTTGTCAAAACAACTTACATTTACGAGAAAAACAAACTACTGGCAAGAAAATTATATTATATAGCAGTGTGGAAATGTCAGTCCTTGCCTATTCAACTCCAAGTGCAATAAAATAAGGACTTTTTACGGTTCCCATGTACAGTAAATGTAATAATTTCATTTTTGTGAAGTGTTATCATTTCTACTAAATTTCCTCTCAATGACTCACCATAGTTTCTTTTCCTGGCAGTTTGTTGCTCCACCATCCTCTTGGATGCAAAAAGAAAAGAAAAAAAAAGAAAAGAAAAAAAATAGCTTTAGTTTTCATTCTAGGATAGGACGGAGATTTTTCAACATAGTAAGAAATTACAATTTTAACATATCCTTATATGTCCCATCATTTTTTAAAGGAACAAAACAGGGCTGTGAGAGGGCAAGTGTTCTTCATCCTGCCTGCCATCTCCCCTCTTCCCAACCCTCAAAATCTCATCCTGGACAGCATTTCCTTTTAGTTTGTCCTTTAATCACTAAAGCGCTGAACAGCTCCCAGATACATAGGATGCATGACGTGCTCTATTTTTAAAAATCCCTTTCATTTGAACAAGCACATCAAAAATCGAGGATCCAAACCCAAGTCTTTTCTCCCTTTGGCTTCCCATCTCCCTGCTGTGTAATCCCTTATGGGCTTTTGATTGACGCCTTAATTTCAGCCCCAAAAGCTGTTTTGCTTGCCTGTTTCCTACCTCTCTGGTTTCAGATGTCTAGGTAGAAAAGCTATTTTAAAAATACCACTCCTGTTTGTTCTCACCTCTGTTTTCTTCCCAAAGAAATAACCTGTTGCAGTTCCCATGCACTGAGCGGTTGGGAATGAGAAACCATCCTGAAAGGCTGGGTGGAGCTGGAACCCTTTTGCTTATGTCCCAAAGTAGATGTGTCTCCTACACTCAGCCAGGGAAGGTCAATGGTACCATGGCTTTGCTTACCTGTCTTCAGCCAAACAGAGATGGCTTTCATTGACAAGGGAGGAGTGTGCCCCATTCTGTTGTGTGTTGTGAAATCCGCTTCAGTCCTGATGGTACTGTCAAGCTGACTGGGTTATAGCATTATAAATGAAGCTTCCATTTTGCACAAAAGAGCCTGTGTTTGTGCCCAAAGCAGTGCCACTCGGGGTCTTTTTTTGGACTTGTGCAGTATTGGGCAGAATATGACTGGAAGACAGCACAGAAGTAATGTGATAGAAAGGTTGTGGATGTGGAACAAAAATAACATAGGTAATGTTGCTAAAACCAAGGCTTTGTTATCAAACTAAGCTTGAACAAGTATGACTGCACAGAGCCCCAGGGTCGTGCTAGCCTTCAGCGTGGGTCATCTTTACCTCTCCCACTATCAACACTGCTGCTCTTTTCTTTCTCCATCATTGTGAAATTTCCAGGGCAGAAGTTCTCTGGCATTTCCTGAGCTGCTGTTTGGTTTCAACAACACTGTAGCTGTTGCGTAAGTTTGTACCTCTTGTTTTTTACCTCCTAGGGTTCAGTCACGTGTCTACTGCTTAGAAATAATTATATGGTTTATAAATGCTTTCTTACATTCTTCCATGTTGGTTAGCCAATTATTTATATTCATCTGGTATCTTAGAGCCATTCTAGGTGTTTTCTTATACATGCTTGAGGTTTTCAGTCACATTCCGCTACAATCACGCAAGAGCAGTGGCTCTGCTGTTGTCTTTGTCCTAGGTGGAGCTTGCCAAAAAACTCTTCCCAGAATGATCTTATTCAGCAGAAGCAGCATGGAACAAACTCTCCAGCCTGCTAGGAACTGTGCTCTTCCCTGGGTAGTTTCTTTAGTTTGAGAAAAGGTAAAACATTCCAAGGTCATTCCCCACACTATTAGACACGTGTGTACAGGAATAGCCTATTTGGTAACGTCAGCATTTAGGAATGGGAGAGGTGAGCATGGAGACATCTCCTGCCTCTCAGAGCCATGGAAGAAGATGGCACTGTGCCCAGGGTAGAGAAGTGGGAGAGAAAGGAGTGGTCTATTTCTTGCCACCAGGCAGGTGGGGAGGATGCAGTGGATTTTTTTCTGCTAAGCTTGCAAACCAGTAAATTCAGCCAGGATTTACACTCTTAACTTGCTTTCATCCCTTAGTCCAACACTTTATTTTCTGAGATCCTAAATAGCTGTTCCTTAACAGCAGAAGCACTGAAATTCAGAGGAGACTACGTTAAGCCTCTCAAACTTTGGCATATCCAGAAGCTGTCAGTTTACAAAATGTTTGGCAGTCCACTGTTTATGTTGTCCCAAGCCTTGCCGATTTCCACAAATCACATTTCTTGTCCTCATCTGGCCCATGGAGCAAGTATGAATTCTCAGACTGTGATAGATGAACAGGTAAAAGGAAGGGAGGTAATGGTCATAGCCATGTCCATCATGTTTTCAGCTTTAACTTACACAGCTGAAGCTTTACCTCCTTACTCCCAGGAGCCTATCTACTGGCATTGTAGTAGGGTTCTGGGATCACAGTGGACCTTTTTGCTCTTGTGAAGCTCTTGTTGGAGTTAATTGACCATCTATGGAGCACAGAAAGAGAATCAAGATGAATGCAAAACTAAAGCTTAAATAGTAGTTCCACTGCTGTATTGTGAAGATATTCTGCTCCCTTGCAAACACAGCCTAAACCAATGAAATTCTTAGCAGACCATGGACTGGAGTAGGAATGTACCTCATATCAGTAGGAGATGTGACCATCATAGCCTGGTTTCATGTTTATTCTGCTGTTCAAATCTTCCTTGCCTACATTGACCCCAAACTTCCAAGCTTTAAGAAATAATGTTAGCCAATGAAATGCTGGTCACTGCAGCAGAAGAGAGGAAGCCTGTACGTTTTAGAGCAATATTTAGAGTAATAAGACATGCTCTTAGATAGCTGTAGATTCACCTAGATGTGGTGATTCATGTCCAGGATGTGGTTTTATCCACTAACAGGAAAAATATCAGAACTTTAATCATATCTCATAACCATTTTGGGGGAGGAAGCGAGGAGGTGGAATTAGTGTTTCTCCCCTTCTCCCATCTTGAAAGAAAGAGTATGAATGTTTCACTTTAAGGCTGTAGTCCTTGAGTAGATCTCACTTTGCAGTCTAAATTAATTTGCCTGCCTTTTTGAAAGTAGTGGGATTTAGACAACAGTTCCTATTAACTGGCTAATAGCTGACATCTCTTAAGCTCCGTCCTGATAGATATACGACGGAGCAGAGTCCTAACTTCAGTGTTATACCCTCTGCCATAAAGGCAGAACACCTATGGCTGTGTAACAGTAGGCACCTAAAATTCCTTCTGTAGGAAGGTTTGGGTGTCTGTGTCAAAAAGAGGTTCTGCTAGGAAAGCTGACAACGCAAAGCTCTTTAGAGGTAAAATATAAGCTTCTTTTCCTCTTGCAGTCTAGCATTTCCAATGGCCAGGATAGAGGAGAGGCAAAGCCAAAATTTCACTTGATGTTTACACCATGCCAAACTGAACCACTGTGATGGAATTACCAAAAAACCACCACTCACAGGGGATTTGCAATATTGCACTTTTCTTCTGTACTGAAGGAAAAGACAAGGGAAGTGATAATACTTTGTCAGCAGAAACAGGAGTTGTCTTTCTGAAAACGTGGCCAGACAAGTCTGATGAGGAAGGCAAAATATATTTATATGGACCTTTTTCAAAGTAGAACCACACTTTAAATATTGATTTCCACTGGCGTGCAAACTGCTGATATCCACAGTCAATTATGTAATTGTTTTATTATTTCATTTTTAAATAGATTTTCTATGCGACATGGTAGATCCCCAGTTCTCAGCCAAAAGAACCATCTCAGTAACATGCAAGGGACTGTGGGTTTGACTGAAATCCACCTGAAACATAAATTTCAAATCCAATTAATTGTAAGCAATATCTTTAAAGCATTTTAAGACCTGTGTCTTGCTTACATTTTCCCAGTCTATAAGATGTATACTTTATATACAATAGTGCATATTTATATATACACACTCTACATATATAAATGTGTATGTATATACACCAGGTACAATTCTACAAACAATATTTTTGAACTTGAACGAAAACTATTGTGAGCTTTAGGAGTGTGTAACAGACTGTGTCTGCCCACATGATAAACTGTTGTATAGATCAAATGTTGGAATTCCAGTCTATCAAACACAAGACCAGCAGTCAAAAAAAACCCCCAAAGCAAAACCTATTTCTTTTATTAAACCAACCCAAACCCCCTCTCTTTCCAGGAGGCAATCTTAGTTACAGCAGAATAAAACTAATTTCCATACCCCAGAAAAGCAAGGAGAATTCTAGAACATAGACAAACCAAATTGCTATTATTCGTTATCTACATTATTGTTTAATGTGTAGACATCAAGTGCTCTAGAAATTTGACAGTTAGATTTATGACTAGATGAGAGAAAAGGGCTCATCTTTATAACAAGCAGCAAATGGGTGATTTATGGGCATGTTAATAAGTACTACTCGGAGATACCAGCGTGGCAGAGGGTACATGCCAGGCTCCAGACCTGACCTGGTAGATGTGCCACAAGGGTGATTTATGGTTAAACTACAACCTTTTATTTCGCTATATTTTGAGCCAGACATCCCAGTTGCCTGTATCCATTGCTTTCAAATGGAACTAACAACACATGTTTCTTCCATCCTGCCCTGTTATGTTTTCAGCTCTGTGGAACATGAGTTACTTCTTACTAGCTTCTTCCCTGGGTATAATCAAGTGCCTTAAATTCTACTGATGTTTACTTGACAGTGGATCATTTCTAGCGCTTACTGTATGTAGGATCCCTTATGCTGTGTTGCAGCTCAACATGACAGAAGTCAGCAATTTGGTTGAAATCCAGGTGTGCCATCCTGCTGCTGTTGCTCCTCTCCTGGCTAGTGCAGGTCCCTAGAGCAACCAAGCAGAAGCAGCCCTGGCTCAGCACCCAGAACCCACTAGGATCCTTGTTGAGCTGAAGAGGTTTTCCCTGTTTCCCTGTGCTGCTGTATAAACTCACTGTAAACTGCAGTCTGTGACTGCCAGTGTCTGATCTCTGTGTGGCTGCTGATGCAGGCAGACATGTCGTCTGTGCACGTGAAGATTACTCAAACAATTCTTGCCTCTGATACAGTCAGGCACAGGGACCCCATGGCCACACAGCTGAGACTCATAGCAGGCCAAAATATTTCTAACCCCTAAGATTTAGGATACCTCTATGGTCACCACTAAGACTAGCAATGGTGGTATTGTCTTGCTGTGCCTTTAATTTCCTATTCATGAGTCTGGATTTCCATCGCAATTTAGTTGCCTTTGTACTGAGATAAGCAATTTGTTTTATCTTTGGAAGAATGGTTGCCTTGGACTTCCCTCCTACTTATCCCAAGGGTGATGACATATTCATATGACATCTGAAACAATGTATGCAAGATTACCTGACCACAATTTATCGAGGAAATGGATGAAAAATGCTTTCATTTAACTGATTAACATTTAATTAACATTGTTAATTAACATTGATTTTAACTTTTTCAGCTGAAGTGTAACACTTAACATTGACCTTAACTTTTAAAATCAAAGCTAGGTGCTAAGAAAGCCTGGAGAAAACCATGATTGATATTACGTGTTATAATCTAGCTGTATGTGATCTGTGTTGAAGTTATGGAGTAATGTGCATTGTACCATATAAAAGTCTAATGATAGTTAATGTTAGTTAATTAAGATGAACACTGAATGGTATTACCCTGTCTCATATGGGTATTAGCATCGTATTAGAGTCTAACAAAATATTATTTTAGTCAAAACCACGTATACCGACTCAGTTGGATTCTCTCTGAGAGAAAAGAATTCTGAATCCGATTAAACTGCCTGTTTCAAAATCATATGATGCTCTTGGATGTCAACACACCAAATAGGAAAATGGACATAGTCTAATAGGATAAACAGGTCTTCTTTATTAACTAAAAACAAAGACATAACTTTCTACTTACGTTTAGGAATTCTAGGACCACGGAGCAGAGTTCTCCAGTCTGCTGTTGCAGCAAAATGCATTCCATTATTCTGTTCATAGGCTTAGCAAGCTTACCATTTTCAACTGATAAGGTTTTTTCTTCTGCCTTTTCACATCCTCCCACCCTGAACTCTTCCTAATCAACACTAATCCAGAACGTTTCTACTGTGGTATACAAAAGGCATGATCAGCACTGCACTGGATCCCAGAACAGCCCTGTGCATTTTCATTGATCACAGAATAATGTCCTCGTGCTCCTGCCTTGCCCACCAAGTGTGACAGGGATGAACTGATTATTTAGCTTTTTGTAATCTCAGGTGTATTTAGCTACAAGAAGTCATAGGTTCTTGAAGCAGGCTCAAACCACTGATTGGTACATTATGTACTATTGAGGCAGATCAAAAGTGCTTCTGATCTCTATCCGCTCCTTCATTGGAGACATGCCATACATCCCTCTACACGCAAACATGCAAGAGACACAGGTATGGATAGGAATTCTCTCCTTTCCTTGCATTCATGAATGTAGTGTAGGGCCTATCTAAACAGAGGTAGGAATGTGCAGAAATGCAAGTGTACATATATCCTGAAAGCACATGAATACACATGTGATGTTAAATGTGAGAAGGATTTAAAGAGATCATATTGTACTTTTGATTAGCAGGTGGTATTTCTTAACATTGTAAAAGAGATCAGCCCTTTTAAGTGATCCGTAGAAGAGTTTAATGACTTTAGTGCTCAGGTTATGAAGGGCATTTCTATAAAGAGAGTAGTGTAAAACAGCCAGACTCTTTCATACTGTCATATTTACTCTGCTGCTCAGCAGAGCTAAGTAGTTGCAGGTCCGTTGGTGCATCCATGAAAGTAAAGCGCCACCAAATTTCCCAAAGCAAACTCACATTGTAAAAAGGGAAAGGGAGGTTGAAGAGGAAATAGGAGCAAAAATCCATGCTGGCTGGAGTGAGTGAGGAAGGCAAAGAACAGATCGAATTTGAAAAGGAAGCTGAAGTCCATGGATGACGGGCAAAGCTTATTTCTTGCCCTTTTTTTCTTCTGAGCCAAAGTCTCTGTGTCTGAGCCCCTTTCTTCAGTATCCTTCAGTTCTGTGACCATTTCTTGCGTATTGTTGAATCCAGACAGTTTAGGAATATGTTGCAAATTTTGCCGAAACATGTTTGGCCAAGAAATTAAATTTTCATTACGATTCCAAGCAAGCTTTTAACTCCAGCTTAAAGGAGTGCTTTCTGCTGCATGGTAGGTGGCAGAGAAAACTTGTTCCTGCTTTCATAAAATTGAGAAAACTAGGGGTCTGTGTCTTGGCAAGGTGGCACCTCCAGCCTCACAAAACCTTACTACCACACGATGCTGTCCACATCGTGTGTCTCACCATTACCATGTGCAGAAGGCTACAAGGAGCTTTTTACCCATGGATGTAACAGAGAATTTCAGGAAGAGATGTTACATAAATTTTGAGTGTGTTTTTGTCAAGTACATCTTCACAATGGGAAAAGGTGACTGATTCTTGAATATACAAGCATTACAACAATGTCAATGTGGAGTTTTTGTCAGCTCTTGCCTCCTTGGACTATCCCTTGGTGTGAAATTTTGAATAGCACTGTAAAGTACAGGACCCAGGTGCTGTGCTACAGAAGATAATATTCTGAGGGTGGTGTCTGACCCCTCTGTGAGCTCCAAAGGCAATTGTGTTGGTAAGTTTGCATTTGCCTGTGGGGCTCTCTCATAATTAGGCTATTCATGAGCTATGGGGGTTGCTTTCTACTTGTGAATGCCTTTATTTTTCCCTTTGACTTATCTTTGATTCCTTGGAATTTATGCACTTTTATTCGCTTAGAATCCAGTAATGTACAAATCTCTTTTTAAGATCTGCAATACATGCATTCACCCCAAGGGATGCCTCCCTGGGCCCGTATTTGTTTTTTGTGTGTAAATATGTTCAGTGGCCTCACTGCTGCTCACACGTGGGAAGGGATCACACTGAGGTGACTGATAATGAACCAGAATTAAAACCACCAATTGGTATTAAAGGTCACATCTTTATTAGAATTATTCATTCAAACATAATTAGCTGCACATCAATCTGTGGGGAGGGAGGAATGGAGGCTCTCTATGAGTCTGGCCTGATCCTGACCCAACTTACACCAACAGTGTGTCATTACCTTGAATAGAGCTTCTTCCAACTTATGGAAGAAATACAACTCATATTCAAAAGCCTTACTTCTTCCCTTCCTCCCGAAGGCAGCACAAAGGAAGGAACGAAGACATTAAGACCCTTGGTCTTGAGGGAATGAGGTCTATTTTCTTTTTCTTTCATTTTTTCCCCCTATTCTCTTTTATAAGTGACTTCATTCCTTACCCTGTTGGATGATGTTCCATCAATGCACTTGCTGTGGCTGCGTTTCTGTGGCAGTCACTCAATGCAGTAACAGGGTGATCAACTGAAGAGAGAGAACAGGAAGATAAAAACAAATTAGTGGGATTAGACTGATGAGTTCAAGAGGTTATTTGTGCCAGCTAGTTAACATTAAGGCTTAATCCCCAGGGACTGCATGTAAAACACAGTAAATGAAATCTAAGATGGAGATATGCATAAGAAGCAAGTGAGCGTCAACTTTAAAAAGTGAGAGTAAAGATCAAGTAGAAGGAATATGGGTAGACCATTCAATGTTGATATGAAGTAGAAAGCACTGATGAGCCAGTTATTGCACACAGAATGCAATATAAGTACCCTTTCACCTGCCTACAAAGTATCCAACAGTGGTTGCTCCCAGAGACAGCACGTAAGATTGCACAGACCTTAGCACAAATTGTTTATGTCATAGAAACAGGTTTGTTGAAGATTACATGCTCCAGACTTGGAAGGGATTAAGGTTCGTAGGTAATATCCCTTATTAGGCCAAAAGATGTAGTTAAAGAAGTTCTTCTTCAGAGCTGAAACGGAAGCAGCAAACCTGCATGTGCTCAAAGGAGGGTCCATTTTTTTTCAAGTGTATCAGTTGATCTAATAAAAGACATTACTTCCTCCAGCAAGCCTTTCCTTGAGAACATTTATATTCCTGTGACTGGGGACTTTGAGGTACTTTAAAAACATTACACTAGATAGTATCATACCATTATTATTTGGAAGTTAATTATTACTTTTTAGCATCTTTAAAATGTGAGGAAACAGAATTGAATAGGCTTAAACAAGATAAAATGTCTGGATAAGAAATCAGTCCTGGTCCTTCTCCTGAGCCACAGCCCTGTCATATAGAAGGCACAAGTCAAATGCCTCTCCAGTAGTCAGTTTTCCTTCATGCCACAAGAGTAAAACAGCAGAAAGTATTTAGGTATTTTTCTGGGCCATGTGATGAATATGAAAGTTTGTCAACGGCATGGTGATCTTAGAGTAACACAAAACTGCCCGTACATAATTGAGTGAAAGTTTTAGGTGTTCCTGATTTATAATTGCTCTTCCTTCTTAGATGAGAATTATGATGTTAATTTTAGAGGTCTAAAAAAAAGAAAACTTGCATTATCGTTATCATACTTAATGGTTACATATTATTCAGCTATCTGTAGCCTTTCTAGGTGCTCTGTCATTTCTGATGTTTGAAGAGAAATACACTCTCTGTCTTCCGGAGAGATATAGATACACGGTAAACACAAAATGAGTAACAGGTACTGTGTTTCAATCTCTTCATATCTATTTATTGATGAAGGAAACAAAGGGAGTGAAAAGATTGTGTGTTTTCAAGAATAGTTTGAAATGAGTTTTCAAGTTAGTTCACAAAAAAAACATATTTGCAAAGCTATCATTTGTTAACTGGATCTGTGCAAGCAGTTTATGGGCATGGCTTTCAAACTGTTATTCCTTATTGTCTGTCTGAATTCATCTTTCTAACCACAGGGCTCTTAAGTAATGAAATTCTCAAAGCTAAATTCACATACTGTGTGTCTGCAGATCCTCATGATGAGAGTTGCTACCATGTGCAACACCATGTAAACACCTTTCTTCCTCTTGTTTCTAGAAAAACAGAAAAAGAGCGAAATAAATTTCCTATTGGTACATTCCAAATGCAAGGAATGTGTCAAAAGTCTCCTGAGAAGCTAGGTTTCCTTTATGCCACAGCAGTGAAGAAGCAAAATGTGTTTTCTTTCTTTCACTTTGTCAGAATGCAGTGCTAAAGTCTGGGGGTCAGGACCGGTGTCAAATAAACAACTTTACTGTTTTGAATTTTTTAAAGGTTGAAGCTCCAGATAAAACAACTGCCGTTAGCACACAATATGCCCTGTGATCACATGGCATGATTGATGATAAGTCAAAACAAATTTTGTTTATTCAGCTTTAAAGTGAATGTGGTGTTCAGATTTTTCTGCGGTTTTGGATGTTATTAGACAAACAAGGTGCACATATGGGATGTAGTAAAGGTAGAGGCCTGTTTTACCAACAACGTATTTCCTTTCGGCACTGCTGAGTCATCTGCAAAGCCACCCCGGGTAGGTGGTGTGTGGTACAGCAGCCCTGTCCACACAGGAACATTGCAGTGCTCTCCAAGACTTAGTCGTGATTTTGACCACCGCACTCTCCTAGGAAAGCTGTGCACCAGGGTAGGAGGTGTTTCAGCTCGAGACTGGGCTCATGTGAACTGCTGGGTGCAAGAAACAGCAGGGAAGGGACAAAATACTGCATCTCTTAGGCCAGTGCTCCAGTGAATGCAGCTGCACCAGGCTCCAGGCATTCAGCATCCACTGGCACAGGGCACAGTGAGTAACCTCCCACTTTGACCCACAGCCAACATTCACATCAGAAACTGCGATCATGATTTAATATTTACTGTATATAACATCCCTCTTCTCCTCCCAGCATACAGACTCTACCCAGGCACCACCTTGGAGATCTCCTTTAATTTTAAGCACTCATCCAGGGAGAGGTGTTGCCACCCAGGGCTGTGTTTTGTCTCCTTTCTTCATGCTGAGTGGTCCCTTCCATGCAGTAGGGCATAAAAGGGATGGAGTCATGAAAGACAGTTAATTCAGCTCGTCATTGCCTCCTCTGGGGTGAAAGCCTGACCTCATGGCAGTCAGTGGGACACCAACATGTGAGGAAATACAAGCACGGACCCTGAGGAGGGGCAGAGGCATGTTGTCTCTGCATGGTAGAATTTGTATTTGTCTTCATTTGTGTGCAAGAAGTGCAGGGAGGAGGCCTTGGCATTTTGGATGGGAGGATTTTATAGTTCTACTGCTGAGCTAAAATAGCAGGTTGAAAGTATAAAGAGAAAAAACATTTAACTGCACAGTTATTCCTCTGTTATCTAAGAAGGCTGTGGTATTTGTTTTCTTTAAAAAAATCAAGCTTTTTATGATTATGCTTGAAAATAAAAGTAGGCTAAACTTACATTTTTCGAAGAGGAAATCCAAGGGGTTTTTTTTCTATAGAACTAGATTTCAACTGAAAGAAACAATTGTTTTCAATTTTTCTTACAGGAAATATACCAATTCATTGGGAAAATACAAATGAGGTCATTTTTTCGAGAGACTCAAAGATTCGCTTGAGAAATCTCAGTAATTTCCTAACACCATGATCGTTTATCCTTAGCCTTCCTTAAACATATTTTTCAAGAATTTTTAGCAAGACCTCTTCCACTGAAACTCTTTGTGATAGAATAAGATATTTGTTATAAATATCAGTGCATATAGAGATTTTATTTTGAAATCTTACATGCGCAAAATTATATATTGGGATATCAAAAATAGCGAGCCACTGAAAGTTTAATATTTTTAAATTAAATGTTTATTTGTAAAAAGATTTAATGCTATTTAGAGAAAAAAAGTTGATGGCTAATTTCATCCCACTTAGTGTATTGTAATTACATGATTACCTATAGAAACTTCAGAGTACGGGTTCTGAAAGATCAAAGTTAGTGAAAAGTCAGCATGTAATTAGTTTCTTGCTTTGGAGCATTAGGTAGAATTACTGCAAAGAGGCAAAACTATCATTTTATGGAGACCCTTAGGAGATTTATAATGATGGTAGACAAATATATGCATACAATATCAGTTGGTGTGCTAAAATTTAATTTTAGTGAGGAAATGTGGTTGAAGGTGATCACAATACACGGGGATGTTCTTATTTTAATATTGGTGGATGTTATTATTAGAGAATCATATCAAAAGATATGTCACCAGGGAGAAAATATCATTTATAAATCACTAATGAGTAGCAAACAGTGTTTAGCTTGGAGGTATAAGACATCTTTCCACAATGTGCATTTATGATCAAACACAAAAGATCAAGTAGGGGGGGAAGTGAACAGTAGATCTATATTTTATCTTTTCGTTCTCAGCAACATTTTTGATGGTTAAATGGGGTTATACAATAGACGTGTTGAATCGCAGAAAGAGCCCTTTTTTGTATAACAAAGAGCTCACATTTTGGCCCCCGAATGTTGTCATCTTTTAGAAAAATTCTTAACAAATAACACCCCAGTATTCAGATAGTTTTTACTACAGTATTTCAAGGCAAGAGGAAGTGATACCGTCAAAACATGGGGTCACTAGAAGGTTGAGATTTTCAGGTGCTGGAATTTGTTGCTCTTCAAAGCACAAGCTGTCAGACTGAACCACTGTTAACCAAAACTGTTAATGTATAAATTCAATTCTCTTACCGTGCACTTTTTCCACAAAGCCCTTATAACCCTCTATGCCACAAATAGAGACAACATGTTACGCTGAGTCCACCTGTGCATGCAGAAGTAAAGAGGAATTTTACAAGAATTTCAGTGGGTTTGTGATTGAGCCTGTTAAATGAGAGAGGACATTTTGAAGATAGAGCCCTTACAACAGTGTAAAACATACCAGGACTTCTTTTCCCACTCAGAACATCACATGAATGAGATTTTTGCATGGAATTGAAACATATAAGAAGTAGCTGGTGGATGACTGTTTAAGACTTAATGGAATAAATGAGGAGAGAGTTGAAGGAAATACATATAGGTAAAGGATTGTCATGAAAGACAACATAAGGATTAAAGTAAAAAAAAAATAAAAAGCCAATAGAAAGACTGAGATAGGAGTCAGAACAAACATGCACAAAAAGAAGAATTTGAGAGCAGACATAGAATGTAAGAAATACCATATACCTTCAAAGAACAGCAAAAAGAGAAGGTGTTGGCCAGTAGTGGCAACTTTTTATCGTCCAATAAAATGTTACTCATTACATATCCTGGGGAAAAAAAAAGGGAGAGAACAGCTTTTGATTGCAAAAACATAACACTGATGAACTAGAGGAAAGAGCTGAGCCATTATTCTAAATTATTGCAAATCCAAAGGTCCAAGGGAAGAAAGACTTGTGTAAATAGCTTAGACTGTCATTTTAGTGCCTGTAACTGGGAACAACTATTTCACTATTGCTGCTGTATTTGCTCAATACATATGCAAAATACAACATGAGAATCATTGTAAAGCATACAGGACAGAAAATGTTTATTTGTGGATAAAGCAGGGATTTTTATTGTTTTATTTCATGTATATTAATTTGATCTAAATGCCTTGCTCTTGATTCTTTCTCTTTTATTACTGTCACTTTTCATGCTGGAATAAATTATCAATTGCTCTTGTCATATAACAAAATACGTAAATATATATCAAGGATTCCAGTATTAAGTTCCTGTTTACAGAAGATCAGAAAGTGAAATAGCTCATATTTGTTTTGCCTTGCAAAACAAGACACAAATTCTGCATCTGCCCCTTTGGTTTTGTTTTTACGGCCCTAAATTGGATTTGGAAAATATCCTTCATGTGCCATTTTCACAGCCACCTACACCTATTGCTAATGCCTGTAGGACAAACCAGTACACAGAGGATACTCCGCTAGCGGCATCCAGCCCCAGCATGAAACAAAAGGAAGCACGCACACCCACGCACGCAGATCAGGCTGAGGCACAATGAGGTTGCTATCACAGTGAGCAAGATTCTTAAACTAAGATTAACCTTGAAGCTCAAATGAGATAAAAACAAATAGAAATTTCTCCACAGGAATAAGAGCCTTATTATAAAGGAAAGTATTTCATAACTCGCATAACTTTAATTAAGAAAAAAGGCTGGCAGGATATACTCTATCTCAGCAGCCATATGTTTCAATGTGTGTTCAGTGAGGTGCACAGAAGGTGTGCACGTCTCATTATTAACTGAGTAGATCTGTGTGTACAGCTCCCTAGAAGTGCTGACAATATCGCTCATGCGTTTACAAGATGCTCATCCTTTTGCCCATTATGTAGCATCGTGTCTGCATCATATTGAGCGAGTTGAGCTCTGCTTGTATAAATTGAAGAAGATCTGTCCTGTAGCAGATCCAAGTGGCTGAAATGGGGTTTCTGGGAGGGGAAAAAAAAGTGAGGAAGGGGTAAATGAGTGGATGAAGTGGAAGCTGAAAACTTTGGACAGGGAGGCCTTCTCCTTCTAGCAAATGAAGCCGACAGGAGAGTTTATGATAATTCAGTGCTACCAGCTAGTCAGGCCACCTTTCCAAGGAGCACCATGGTTTTGCGAGAGGCTGGGACTATCAGAGGTTCCAGGTGCACTCTGCAGCCATGTGTTTTGTATATGCTGTTTGAATGCTGCAGATAGGTCAAATGTTGGGAAGTGAATCTGCAGATGTTGTAGAGGACACTGTTGGTGAGAAGCTTATCATATTTTGCTGTTGAGAAAATCTGTCAAGCTTAGCAGTATCTTCAGCCACTGATGGAACAAAGAGAAACATAGGGTAAGAAAGTTGTATCTATTCCTGAAATTACTCTGCATGCCAGGATGTTTATGTGCATCTGTTGGAGTCATAGCCCTTGGTTTCTGAAGCAATTACAAGGAAATATCCAGTTTTGGATGGAGATGTCTATATGTGCATGCCTGCTTTCTCCCATGTTCTTTGATAGATGCACTGATCTTGAGTAAACTCGTACACATGCAAACTGCAGACAGGCAATCAGTGTGACACTGGGACATGTTTCCATGAGGTCAGTGAGCCTCAGCATGTCTTTAGCCACATTTCAGACTGCTCATGGAAGCAGCTGATGGGATTTGTCACTGTTAGATGTAGGCTTATTCTTCCTTGTGTATAATCCGACATTGCCCCAGTAAATTGTATGATCCAGGTAGGGCTCATAATGGAGGTTTCTTTGTTGATCCAGAGACCTTGCAAATAGAAAGGTGAATAATTATATGTACTCTGTCAATTATCTGACTTTCGATCAGCTGATAGTCTACATATGAATTCATAATGAATCCAGAACAAAGCTTTGGTCTCAGTCTGAATAAGTAGAAAAGCACTATGGCCTGGACTTTGCTAAAAATTTCTGAATCCGTACAAAAAAATGAAGGAGAAAAGGGTGCTGCATAAGTAATGTCCACTTCAAAGCATGGCTATTTTGTGAGGGGGATGAATGACTTAGGGCATGATGTAAGCCTCCTAATAAGAATTAGAACGCATTTTACGGAATCGGGGGGAAGACAGGCTGGCACAAACTGTTCTACATATTGTCCCTCAACCACTGAAACCATTAGCTGAAAAACTATTTGTGTTGTGAGATTGTTGCAAGAGAACTGGAAGAAAGACATCTCTGGCATCTCAAATCCATCCTCAGAGACACAGATGTTCATTGCTTTCAACAGCATGGTGACTGAAATCTCTGGTTCTGACAAAGTTGTAGCTTCTCATTGCTTAAGCATCTTTCAGGCCATTAGTACTGCTTCTTTAAAAAGCAGACCCCTCATAACCTTCTTACGTGACCCCTGAATGCCTTCAGACATTAAAATTCCCATAGCTACACTTCTTACCACTTCTTACCACCCCATCACACGGTTCTTAGATGAGTTTTTTTGGAAAGAGTAGAGAATATTTGCTGACCAGCACTTAGGGCCACCTCATAGTGTTCAGCAACACTGAGAGATGATGAAGGCCATTCTACAGGAGCCATAAAAGCATGCAGAGCAAAGTCAAGGGCCCTGTAGACATTTATCCCAAAGACTGTCCACAGGACATGAGCTACAGTGAAATACTTGTGGACAAACGCTCAAAGAGCCACTGCCCCCTGGATTGAAGGGTTAGAAATGATCCCAAATTCCACATTAGCATTTGTGTGGCAGAAATCTCAATGGCATCAGAGGTCTAGTTTCTGATCTTCTGTTGAGAATGAGTAAAAAGAAACAATTTTTTCCAATAAACGTGAAAAATTGGCAGCTGAATGAACACAACAAACAAGGAGCTATGAAACTTTGCAAAGGCAGCCTCAACAAAGGGATGCTGCATCTCCTCAGCAGCTGGAACTGGATGGCTGCTCCCTGTTTAAGTGCCCATTTTCCCCGGAAAGATTCATGAAGATGTTTCCGATTTAAAGTTAGGTTTCCTTTCACCAAATTCTTGTCTGAGGGATCAAGAAGGAAAAAATGTTTGGAGTCCAAAAATGCATCTAACATTTTCATACATTCTTAACAGAAAACTCTCTAATCATGACAGCTACATAAAGCTGTATCTTGTGTCACTTAGGACTGATTGTGGGATCTGGCATTCAATGTCTGTCACCAGTTTAGAGAAGTCTGCCTCAATCAGTGTCACTGCTGGCCACAGCCATCTGTGCAGGTCACTGTCAATCCAGCTGTCTTTGTTTTAAAACGATGTTTTGTTTGGGGTTTTTTTGTTTCTTTTTTCTAGGGCAACTACCACATCAATGTCAGGGTCAGATGCTGCATCTTACTCAGACATGAGAGAATCACAAGGCCTATCATCAGTGGTTTAGGTTTTTTGCTTAGATTAAAGCACTCCTTTCTAACAGTGTTTCTTCAGGCTCAACAGAAAACCCTTCTTTGCCAAGTTATCCCAGCTGTGAGTCAGAGCAGAGCAGCTGACAGCATATAAAAAAACTCATTTGTCCTGTATTCTCACCTTGCAAGCAGTAAAATTTTCCTGGTAATACACAAATTTCAGCTGGTTTTGCTCTTTATTACATGGAACTGCAGCGCTAGGGACCACGCTTCTTAAAAGTGGTAGAAAGAGGGAGAATGAGGTTATCTAAAGCAGATATCTAGAAAGGGCTGGGCCTCCTGTTAAAGGTCTTTTGCACTTTTATACTGCTTGCATACCTTGTATTTGCAGTGAAGCATTGGATGTCTCTGAGCAGTGACTGTAGTCTTAGATGTCTGTTGCATGCGGCATGTCTCCAGATCACAGGGAGACCAAGTTATTTGTTAACCTGTACTGATCTTTCCATGTCAGTACATAAAAATAAGATGAGCCTAGATGAGTCAGTACAGGATGGTGCGGTGTAGCTGGCAACTTAAATTTAATACTGTGAGCCTTGCTCTTCCCATACATGGAGTCTTTCCCCTCTCTTTCCCCTCTGCAGAAATGAGAGAACACCTTTCCAGAAGGTTGTCTTCAGCTGAGCACAAGGCTTGGGCTGTAAAGAATCACAGGCATGTTGCGTTATTGTGTTTCCTCTGTTGAGTATGGTCACCCCAGTGCTATCATGTAGTGGTAGTGTGGGTAAGCGCCATCAGAGCCTGCACAAGCCGTGTGTCACAAAATAACTGTCCTTACTATCAAAAGCAAAATGGGGAACACCCTCAGCCTACAAATAGGAAGGAAGCACTGTTAGTGTCATTTGCAAATGAGGTGTGTTTCTGATCTCCAAGTAAGGCCATATAGGTGAGATGGCTCAGACCTGTTTTATTCTTGTATCTCATGCTGTTATTTCCATATTGGCACTTTGGACAGAGGAACCAGTTCAGACAAAATAAAAATTGACCTTTGCCCATTGCTTCAACCCAGCCCAAAGCAGGGCTTTCCTGCACTGTGAAAGACTTCTCGGCTTTATTTCCATGCTCCCAGTGCTTCCTGGTCTGTCGGGGATGGGAACACCAGTGCTGCCACAGTGTGAGAAAGCCATTCTTGACCTGAACCTGACCAGAAACAGGAAGTAATAGAAATCTCACAAAAAAAAAATCTTTTCTCCTGAGATCTTCAGCCAGGAGGTCAGTTTCTGAACTCTCTCTTTCCCTGGTGTAACCGCTGATTTTGTTTACACCAGTGTAATGGAGCACAGCCTTAATTATGGAGGTTCCCCTACTGCTTCGCACAAGAGTAGAGCTTGAGTGTGTGTCCAAACCAAATCTACAGAGCCTTTGAGCTTCTCCCATCCCTAATTATTTGTGGGTTTTGGATATATACCAAGAAATTTGTTCATATCCATCCACAATTTTCTCTTTGTTTGATTGGCTTGAGGGCTGGAATTAAGAAAGAGAATTACCTAGAATAATGCCGTCTGTGTTCCGCAAAAAGAGAATCCAACCAGAAGCAACAATGCAATGTTTTTTAAACTGTGTGATATGATAATGCATAATGACACACTGCACAAACCAACACATGGTTTCCACGAATACCAGTGAGGTTTCTCTTCAAGGAAAAAGTAATGAAATGGAACAGACCTCAATCCAACCACAGCAGTACCAACCTGAGCATCCACCAGGGACATAATCAGAAATCACATACTCACTGCTGAGGAGCTATAATTAAACTAGATTTAATTTTAATGGAAATTCTTCCCAGAAAAAAAAAATACAGTGGTATTCCCCACCCCCACCTCCTCTCATGTTATTCCACTGTTCCATGCTTTATGGAAATACTTACAGGATTCATGTGTTTTGCAACCCCAAATGTTTTCAAAACAAATAGAACATCTTAAAAATGAAATTAATAAATCTTTTACATTCATACTCAAAAGTCACTCATGCTGAGGTTGTGTGGGTTCATCAGCATCAGATACTTCCTGCCGGCTGGTGCCTCCACCCAACACATGTTTTAAATAATAATCAAGTTCAGCTTTTGCAATTATATTTTTGTCTTAATGCTGTTGTATGGTAATGGTTCTTTTATCCTGCTTTTATCTCTCAACTTTATGTCAGACAGTACAACTCCTATCTAGGGATGTGAAAACCTGATAAGTTTAAGAGGATTAATACTGACGAAATGTGCTTTATTAGTTTGGATTTGATTTATTAGTATCCTGCAGTTTGATGAGACTAGGAAGCAGTCAGAATATTGTTTGCCCAAGCAGAGAAAAAATAACACCAAGCAGAGAGTTAAATATATATCTCTTTATTGGGCTGGTGCTCTCGCAAGCACACCAGCTCTTCCTGTCTCTTACTCAGCCCCTCTATTTACAAAGGGCACAGGCCTCTTGGAAATGTAAAACAGAAACCTAGGACAGAATCTCCAGTGCAAACACACACAGCTCAACTCTGTTGAGCACCATGTTATTCACCCTTCACAGAGGGATGACCCAAACCACTGAGTCCCTTTCTGCAGTGTGTTCATGTGACTCCAGAAGGATGTGAAGAAGCCCAAGCTAGTCCTGTGCCCAGTGTGGGGTTGCCCTGGGCTAATCCTGTTTCTTTGGGGATGTTTCCCCAAATCTACTCCCTCTTTCACATATTCCTCCACGGCCACACTAGGGCACTCTGTGATCAGGCATAATCTGCGTCCTTGCATACACTGGGGAAGTAAAGGCACGAGCTGAGCCATGCGTTTCCCACTGCTCAGCACACCTTCCTTCTGGCATTGGAAAACACTTTCCAGGGGAAGGCCCTGTGATGGTCCCCTCTCCTCTAGGTTCTCATAGGATGCCCATCAGAAAGAACTTCAATGGAGAGAGTGGGTTAAGCGTGTTCCTGATGACTCTCTGACAATGAGGCTGGCATCTGTAGGAGTAAGAAATGTGGTTAAATATATTCCTGCATGTGATAGGTGCATGGAAAACCCATTTTTCAATTTTTTGGCAGAAAGAAATCGGAATGCAACTGGGCAAGCTACAGACCCATGCTCACTCTGCCAACTTTTGTAATAATAGGAAGCTAGTTACAGTAAACAGTGGTAAATAACACACTCGTGAAATCCAGCAGGGAATAAATGATTTGTGCTTATACAGGAAAACAAAAAAAAGGAGACATTTCTTTATTTTTTAATACTATTGTGCTCCACCCACACTGTCTCCAGTATATCCCACAACAGTGTTGGCTTTTGAGAAAAATGCATATAATGACTGAACTCAGTCATCTTGCACAGAAGCATGACTAGATAATAAAAAAAAGATGCTGTGTTACAAAAATATTCACCCTCAACTCTTTGTGACATACTCTATCACCACTCACTTTCTCCATTTTTACATGTAGAAAGAGTTCAGCAACTGGATTTACTCCTGATTTGTGCTGGTGAGAATGAAAACAGAATGAGCACGATGCTATTTCTATCTGTGCTCAATTTATATAGCACATTACTTACAAAATATTTATCTGTGTTTCCTCCCACCCACTACATTGTTACATTCATCACTGCCTGGAATGAGAGGTAGAAGGTGTAGCAGATATATGAAGATTGGAAAGGTTGTTTACTTGAGGGGGATTTGCTGTGAGTTATAAAAAAGACTTTTTAAAAGAATACTTTCCAACATTTTTCTGGAAGTACACAACAAGTTTAGTTATACTAATACATTATTCCAGTGCCCATGAAGAATCTGTTGCCTTTTCTACTATGATTTCTATAATTAGAAAGTTTTCACTTAGGCTCTCTTGCTGAAATGTAAGCCTGTGACTTCTTCTCATATGGCCCATGGACAGGGAGAACAGTTTATTCACAGCCCTTCTTAAACACTTTTTTTTCCATATTTGACATCTTCTGTTCCTACCCCAAAAGCTCCAGTTCTCTCTCTCTCCTCTCCTAGCCTTTCAGCCCTGGTGCTTGTCTCCACTGTACTCTTTCCAATTAGTCCTCACTCACTGGAGCACCACAATGAAGACTGGATGATGGCACTCAAGCTGAGCTCCCTGCTGAGCATGATCACTACTTTTTCATGGCAGGGTGACTTGTCTCACATCTGTCCTGTGACGCCCTCTGTATAAAACAGGACAAATCAGAGCAAGACAATAGAATCTAGGTGTCATGAATGCATAGCCCTGCTCCAGACAGGAGTAGTGGCTGGATGCACAGTGGGACTGTGTTTAGGGACACGGGGCTGGTTTGAATAGCAGTGGAACCCGCAGGTCAGCCTTTCCTTGTGGCTGGAGCTTTGTCTGAGAGCAAAAGCAGCACTCTTGAAATAATTCAAAGACGTAGTAAGAAGAAGCAACCCCTTCTGCTCCTCCTTCTACTTCAGCCTAGCTGTTACAACTGGGGTTTGATCTAAAAAAATGCCCTTCTTGTGAGATTCAGACCAAAAAACTGACTGCTTGCTACATTTCCCTCTTGTTTTTCCCTTGGGTCACTGTATGAACCTAGATTATCACATCCAGCCCTGTGCTGAACATGCTTAGTTTTTGAGCAATCTATGAAGTCAGAAGCTTCCCATGGGGAGTTTTTGTATGCTCAACTGGAATCCACCAACGCATACAAGCGTGCACAGCATGGTCCCTAAAAAGGTCCTCCCTCGTCACCTCCGGGAAATTTTGCTACTTCGTAATTGAGATCTCACAATGAAACCATGTCTGGGGAAAGGGCAGGTCATGTTGCTGAGCCTCATCCTCCCAGCTTTTCTAGGAGAGAGGAGAAATGCTGTTGAGGTATTTCCTCCCAGTCCTCTCCCAGTCTCTTCTCAACAAACAAAGGAAGAAGCCTAGAAGACGGGGAGATGGTACTGCTGTGGTGACCAAGGGCACTACCCTTGCTGCTGCAGAGGACACACCATCACTTACTGGAAGATGAGGTGAAATTTTGGCTGGAGTTAAGGGAAAAATCTTTGGTTCTGGGATTTCATCCAGGTCATGTAGATAGTGGATCAAAAGGAGCAGTCAGGACTCTCTGTGCCTAATCGTCTACTTGGAGCAGGAGCAGTGCAAAAGAGACAAGGGTGGCTGAGCACTGCCAGGAAGGACCATGTGTCCTGTCTTATCTGACCGTGAGTCCCATCCCACCTCAGTAATGTTTCCCAGCACTGTGGTGTGCTCTGGGCGTACTCCCTTCCCTCAGTTCCCAGAAGGACCATTTACTGACCCTACAGGTAACTGATCTCCCATTGTATGAGTCACAGAAGATGGAATAATAAATAAATAAATAATAAATAATTCAGAAATAATCTTTTCTCACATAAAAATCCATGTTCCTGGGGAAAAGTACACAAAGCTAAGGCCAGGAATAATCTGTTCAATTCCAGCAAAAGCTCTGGTTCCCCTCTTCTTTTGTGTAAGTCACAGACTCCCTTTTCTCCTCCCATAACAATCTCATGCATAATAAAAACAGGGCTTCCTCTGAAAATCTTTTGTTTTCCAAAAATATGAAGAGTTCCAGGGAGAGCCTCCAAGATCAATTTGCTATCTGATTCCAAACAGAGCTGAACAAAATCTCTGGTTTTCTCCACTGCCAAATATTTGTGGTGACATGTAGGATCTGCCCCTAATGTCAGCAGGAATATCAACAAAACATTTCCAGCGTGTTTTCACAAATTTGCCATCAGTTCCCAGGCCATTTCGTGAAACTCAACAGACATCATGGGTTCACTTTGTTAAAACCATCAACACAATTTTAAAGAAAATAGTGTCCGATGACTTCCCACCATCTCTCTTATCTTTTTATAGACTCTTAAAATACTGTACAATTCCTTCAAAATGTTCAAATAATCACTCCCACTTTGATTATAAACAAAGAAAACTTTAATTTGTCTCTTAAGCCAAATTCAGGAAAGTCAGCTCTCCCTGCTCAGTTGGAGAAAGAAAGACAAACAAATGTAATGAAGTCAGGCAGCTGAAAAAAAATGCACTGATTAATGGAGAAAAACAACTTGCATTGTCTTTTTTTTTCAAGCCTATTTGACCGTAGATCAACAGCCTAAACACAAGGCAAAAGTGAAAGTGCAACCACTCCTCTGCTCCTTTCCTCCTGGCAGCACTGCCTTCCCAGGATGGTGCAGACACGCTTGGACCTTCTGCCCTTGGGTGTAGGTGCCCCTCCAGCCCAGCTCTTACCATTGCCTCCAGTTGGTGTGCTTAGCAAGAAAATAGCAGCTGCTGTTTTTACATCCCACCTGGTGCCCATCCCACCTGGCACCCATCACATACTCACAAAGAGATGAATATTACCCAGTATTTTAGGAAAACACACTTGACATCTCTGCTCCTTCCTAAACATGGAGTGGTAGGAGCTGAGATTGCTGGGGAAGCCAGTGCTGAAGAAAATCAGCTGGTGCCAAGCTAGGAGAGGTTGGACAGGGGTCCACCAACACCATTCCTCCCACTCCAGGTCTACTCTGGTCCCAGCCTTTGTCACTTGCCCAAGATGCGTTCAGCAGCTTCCCCAGAGGTGCCCTCTGGAAATGCCATTGTGGGTTCAGAAGTGTTCTCAGGATGGTGTTTTACCATTTAATCATCCATTTCTTTAAGTGGGAAAGAGACTCTCCCCGTTTGTAAATAATTTTCAATGCTCTTTCTGCCACAAGTGCTCCAGGAATAGCCTCGTATAGATTGAAGTCTATGAGACTTCTATTTAAGGGACAACACATGGAGCAAGTTTACAGATCTCCTAATGATTTCAAATATCACTTACATCACTCTAGAAGACACCAAGTCCATAAGAGATAATGTAAACCTCACTTTGCTGTAGTTCCTCTTGAGATACAGCTAAATGCTGCAGACACATTACTGTGACTGAATGCATATAATAGGTATTTGTGCATGCAAATGGCCGGTTATATGTGAGCAAGTAATTACCTGATTTGCATGCCCAGACATGGTAATTCAAATGTAAATTAGCTGTGCAGCAGATATATTTTGCATGTACAGTTGCCTATTTATAAAAATATGTATATTTTTGTCCAGCCAAAAGCCTGTTTTACCCTCCACCAAATGAGACATGAGTGGCACATGCTTGCATCTGCCCAGGGGGAGAACTGCTCTGCCCAAACTAGAGCCCAACTTTATTTACAGAAAGCAGCAACAAAGGGTTTCTGTCTAACACCCACCAAAAATCAATGCGAGACTTTCTGATGACTTAAATGGTCTTTGAATCAGGCCCAGATGGAGCAAAGATATTTCTTAAATTATTTTTAATGGAGGAAGTGTCGTGCACAAATAAGTGAATAGATTAGGAGAGAGATATGCAGGTCTCTATAAACTGGTGGTAATTATACGGTTGCATGTTCATGGCTTTAAAGTTCCCTTATCAAAACTTGTGAAATTATTTTGATGATGCAGAAATCAATAAAATATTTACTTAGAGGAACATTTTGCTTCTGCATTTCCAAACTTCAAAGGCAAAATAACACATAGACCATGATTATATTTTCCAAAGTTAGTAAGGATGTGTTTTTCTGCAATACTGTTGCTATATGCAAATAATTACTTTTTTCTTTTTGATACAATTTCATTATTTGCATTTCTACTAGTGGTTCACCAATAAAGGCGAACATCACATTAGGATTCATGACAGTTTTCACATTGTATTATCAATATGTGGAAATAATTGTCTGCTCCAGGATTAAATTACATTATTGTGTATCTTTTTCATGCCTAATAAATAATGATGGATGGCTTTTATTTTCATCACCACCTGCAACCATTTAGTCACCCCTTGATTGTTGAAGATAAAATAATAAAAGGCAAGTGTTATGTTGCAAGCAAAAGAATGCAGTCAAACCAATTGCACGTCGTGTGTTTTCTCTCTACCTTTTTCGAGTCCCTGAAGAGTAATAGATGGTGTTCAGGGAAGGCTGGCAACCTGCAAACTGGCAAACAGTTCTCATAAATTGGGCAAGGGGATGAAATGTAGAAAACATTTTTTTTCTCATAAAACAATAATTATTTCTTAGTGCATGATTCATAATCTGAAAATTAGGTTTTTGTTCTGCTGTGCAAAACAGTTACATGCAATTAGAATGCAAAGCAGAAGCATATTCTTAGTGTTTAGCCCTTATAAATAGAAATGAAAACAGCCTGCAAATTGTACCAAAGTTTAAAACGCATTCTAGGTAATTCTGAAATTCAAAGAAATAAAACTATGCATAATAAAAAGCCCACTCTAGCTCATTCCTTTTTTTTTTTTTAATTGCTAGTTGTGGGGCTTAATAATAAAAATAGATGTTGCATATTTTGGAAAAGTGTAATGGTGAAGTTCTTTGCCAGTTGTGATATATTTATACACAGGCCCAAGGATACACACGTGCACACACAGAGACACAATTTATGTCACTTTTCACATGATCATTTTTCTACTAGGTCAAGTGTAAGCTTGAAATTGTTATAACTCCTACCTGCAAATTCTGATCCAGAAACTCTTTAAGCTGAAAACAAATGGAGTTGACATTTTTAGTTAAAGCTTACATTAGCTATTGTCACAAGTCTTTAATCAAACTCACCCTCTTCAGATACCACGTACTGTTTGCTCGGGCCTCTCCGCGTGCAGTGCCATAGGAGCCTTTTAAAATAGCACAGCAATATTTAGAATGGAAAGTTATTGCTGGATAATTTCATTAACTGCGAGTGTATCAAACTGAGCTCAAGACAAAGTGGCTCTTCTTGTTTTTTTTTAACAAAATACTCAGTTCTGAGTCAAAGGTTTATTCTCTGTGTGCAGTTTCACATGCTTGGCTCTATTATCTTTAAATCACAAGATGACAATCTTCTCAGGCATACCAGAGAGTCAACCAAAATCCAACAGTAACAGATAATCCTATCAAATGTCAAGTTACTGAGGAGAAGCGGTTTGAAAAATAGGCCAACAGTCCATTACTTGATTTACCTTGAGAGGATGTTAAAATTTCTGTAGTCTGCCCTCAACAGGGTATACTTTCTCTGTATTGCTAAATTGTTTAAAAGCATGTTTCAGGCATTTAGAACGATTTCTGTTCTTTGCGTTTAAAAATATACTTTGAATTTTCTCATATAAGCAGAAAGTGCTGTTTAAGATAATAAATACTTTTCCTTCAGTGACAAAAAAACACTGGTGGTTGCTGCAGCCCTTGTCTCTCAAACATGCAAACACCAGCAAAAAAACCACCAACAGAATCATCCATTTACTAACCCAAATTTATGGCAGAAATTCTAAATTAATTTCATGAATAGCTGAAGAGTGAAATTTCTTGAGGCATCCTCTCTCTTGACCCATGGAAATGCCTTAACCATAGAAAATTACCCTCAGAAATCATAAACATGGACACAAAGGGCAGTGCTGAGTGCTGATGTGCTTGAACCACTCCTGTGGCACCATGCCACTCACCTTGAACATGCCAGTCCTTACTGGCACCACAATTCAACGCATTAAAACTCATCTATAGAGAGATGCTGTGCAAAAAGTCCTTCAGAAATAATGGCCGTACTGAACATCTGCCTTGCTGATGGATTGGAAGTTCAAACAAAGCACCATCTAGAGAACTTTTCCTATTTGCTCAGTACTACCAACAAATTCTCTCAGGTGACCAGTGGCAGAACTAGAGGACATGGACTTAAGCTTCATCAGGGAAAGTTTAGGCTTGATATGAGGAAAAAGTTCTTCACTAAAAGGGTGATTGGCCATTGGAATGGGCTGCCCAGGGAGGTGGTGGAGTCACCGACCCTGGAGGTGTTTAAGGGGAGACTGGATGAGGCACTGAGTGCCATGGTTTAGATGATGGTTGGTGTTAGTGTTGGTGTTAGTGTTAGGTTATAGGTTGGACTTGATGATCTCAGAGGTCCTTTCCAACCTTGTGATACTGTGATACTGTGAAATTCTACAGAAAGCAAAGGAAAGGGAAAAATAAGGAGCAGAAATAACACCTCTCATGAGAACTTTCCCATTAGTTATAGCAGTTGTGATGCAAGAGAGATTTTTCCTCTCATGTATTTGCAATCCTATGCTACATTTTTCCTTTCTGGCACTTTTGGTTAAAAAAACACTCATGAGTGTGTACACACACAGGGCTGACTCTGCATTTTTTCTTGCTCATGCATAGACAGATGGTCTCTGGGACAGGGCAAAATCCTGCACCCCCAGAGCAGGAGCTGTAGGACTGACTCGTGGCAGTCTACAGGGAGCTGCAACGCTGCAGTTTTCAGAATTTTTACTGTCCTCTCCAAAAAAATAGTTCAATTGAAAGTGAAAAATAAATGCTCTCGAATTCTGCCTGCAGCCAGAGGCAATCACTATCTTTCTCATCTGTGTACTCCATCCATGCCTTCATCAATAGAGAGGTAATTCTTGGACTCAGCTCATTAACACCGAGCTGTTGATGAAGCTGTAAACACTCCACCCTGCTGTTGTTTCGAGTGTTTTACCAGCTATCCTCTTCTGTTTAGCTGACCTGCCATGGCATTTAAGATGAAAAATATTTGTTTTAAATTCACAGCAGTTGCTCAATTTTCTGAAGAGAAAACTGAACGCTGGTTCTGACATCCAAAAACACTGCAGTGTAGGAAAGGAAGCAAACTTTTTTGGCTGGAGTTCTGCAGAGAGGGTGGGACATGTGGTGGCTGGGGACACCACAAGACATAGGCAACACCATTTTTGGATTCAAATCAGGCTTCCAACGTATCAAACATACACACACATAAACAAGCATCAAGATAAGGAAATGACAAGGAGGCAGAAGAAAAATGGATTTAGCAAGCAGATGTTCTGAAAGGGCACTCTGTTTGTCCCATCTGCACACAGTAGATACAAAATCCTACCACACCAGTTAATCTGGGATTGCCTGATACCTCAGTGGATGGTTTGGACCAGTGTCACTGATGCAGTGTGGGAGAAATGAGCGTTTTGTGGCTTATGCCATGGCCCAGTCTGATTTTTGCACTGATATGAAAAGGTGTTGTTGATGGCTGGAGGCACCATGGCATGGCTGCTCCTCTGACCACTCCCATGGGCATTTCTTTCTGTCTCACAGATCATGTGGACATTTTGAACCAGGTGCCAGTGGATGTCAGGCCATGGCTTTTCAGGCTAGTGGTTCACAGCCCTGGCAAGAGCAAAGCAGGGAGAGTTAGACAGCTCCCACCCACTGCAAGTCAAATTTATTCCTGGGGTTACATTATTTGAGTAAATAGAATTACTGGGCTGGACATGAATTTGTTTCTCTGCTCTTATCAGTGTTGTCAGTTCCTTCATTGCAAGGTTGGCAAAGTCACCCATGTTGGAGGTGGAGAACCGTTACAGAGAACGATGGTTCGAGAACTGCTGTTCCCATGTTTTTGAAGGCTCTACCATAGGCAGGGTATATATAACTCAGTAGGGGATTCTCATACTTTACAGATACAATGTATGTGGGTGATGAGGTGCAGCAAGTGACAGAGTTAGGGAACATCTCAGAACATCATAAAAAATCTGCGCTCCTGCTTTCAAGAGAGGAGGTGCTGCTTGGCCCAAAGGAAGCTTATGAGCATCCCTGCATCCAAGGGACAAGCCACTAATTTCTTTACAATTTTACACAAGAGGGAACTCTGCCCTGGGCAGGTAAGACTTCAAGTTTTAACTCTGTCTTTTTCCTCCTCTTGGCTTTGACTTGATTAAAAACAAATTAAGGTGGCAGGGCCAAGGAATATTAACCTTCACCTTGCAAATATTGAGCAGATACCTGACCCTGGCAATGCCTCCATTCACAGCTGTGTATCCTAGACCCACCAAGCAAGCAAACAGCAGCAAGAGCCACACAGCCTCAGTGCTACTGTGAAGCAGAAGTCTCCAAAAGAGTGAAAATATGGCTCAGGGATCCTATGATTCGGGGTGAAATGAATCTGCGTGATTTTATGAAAATGGCTATAATCCACATTTTGTTTTCTTTATAAACATTTTCAGAGTATCAGTAGCCAATCTAAATGTCTCAGCAGATGAGTACATACTGTACTGTGGCTCTTTTTTTCTGGAGTGCTGGAGAAAACGTGTTAGCTGGAGCCAACTGATGTGCTTTCTATGGGTCTCAAGGGCAAACTCCTTCGAATTAAGCGTGATTTTCATGTCCCTTCCAAACTTGTTTTGCGCTCTTTTCTACATCTTCAGAAATTCATCAAATCATTCCTGCTCCACATCATGCTCAGGGACATCTCCTTTCCCAGCCAGCTTAGGAGGGTGCCTGACCACCAGTCACAGCATAGTTCTCCCGGTATTTAACAATGCCTTGGGATGAATTGTGCTTGGATCCAGGGAAGAGATCTGTGAATAAACTCTTCTCAGCAGGGCCACCATCCATTTTGCTTTTCGTTGTGATGTTTTCCTCTTGGATGAAATCACCTTGTCCAGAGAGAGGGCAGCGTGTGTGTGTTGATGTAGCAGGAGCTCATCACACATGGCTGCAGGCTGTGCAGGCAACAGGATCAGCTGTGAGAGTTCAGGCAGCTCCCACAACAGCCTCATTATTGGAAGGTGGGCCTAATGAACCTGCTGTCAGATGATCTCTTGTCTCTTTTAATCAAAGGTAAAGGATCTAAGAAAGCTCTTTCTTGCTCATTCTTTGGACAGAAACATTTCTATTCAATGCCGCAGCTCTCCCTTACCACAAAGACTACAAAGGTATTTTTATCTTAATTAGAAACTTTTGATGGCCTACTTTCTCACGAGCCCTTGTCCAGCCAGCTCACCATCTCAGTCATCATTCAGGCACCCTCAAAACCAGACTAGCTGGTTTCAAAGTAATCTTGGCACCGTGCTACCCAAGGGCTCCTGCACACTAGACTGAGTGGGAGCATCGACCTTCAGAGACCAGTTTGAGAAGGTCCTTGGCTGACATGAAGAGACCAGAACAGAGCCCCACACGTCCCCCCTGGAGGCTTTGTCATCCTGCCACACAGAGGGAAAGGCTCACTCTCTGCTCCATCAGCATATGCCAGCCAAGGCCTCACCATTTCTTTCTTGAGGCTAATGCAGCAAGAGCAGCCCTATTCATTTTGACAAGAGCAGTTAAGTAAGTGGCACAGATTTCACATGTCAGCCTTCGCCTGCCTAATCTTAGAGTTATCCCATAGCAAGTGACTGGCGAGAAGGTTCAGCATCATCCAGTGACAGTAGTTAGGACACTTAAAAGCATGTGCTTCTATACTAAGTGTTTTGCCTGCCTGTTTTACACTGCTGGGTCCAAACTAAGCATATGTGCATGTAGCTGTGGAGACCAACTAGAACAAGTTTTCCAAAGTGTGGTCTTCTGTAAAACCTTTATAATATTCATGTACACAGATCCTCATACCTGTCAGTGGTAATTATTTTTAAATTTTCCCTGTAACTGTACTTTTTTTTTTAAAACCGAAGGAAGACCTCTCTTCCTCAGCCATGTTTTCTGGAAAAGTGGAAAAAAAAGTTGTCAGCAAAGCTGACCCCAGACTAACTTCCTAGTTTGACCTCACTGTGGTACTGGCTATCAATGAAGAATGACTCTCTCTGTGTTATCTTTCATAAAAGAAAAGGTATGAATGAGGGATACTTCATGCACATGTAGCTGATGTGAAAGCAAAGTGTGATGATGATGATGATGATGCAAGTACAGCCTTCATGTTCTAGGATGGACACAGGATTGCTCGTGTCAGCTGAAGCTGAGTCACTGCTATAGCATGTTGGCTTCAATAGGATGACTCGGGAGAAAGAAGCTATGAGTAGCTTTTCACTCCATATTCATTTTTACCACAAATCGTGCAGCACGCTCCCAGCAGGGTGCCAGCATGCTCACACCACCATGAGAAGCCACATTCTGCTATTTCTATACTGTTATTAAAATCAGTCCACCAGTCTAAAATTTTCATCAGAGTCAGTTGCTGAACTCCCTGAGCATTCCTGTAATTGCTGGAGGACTCTGAAGACATCCTTTTCCTTTCCTGTTACTGGGACACTGATAGAGTATGTGGAGAGGTACCAATGTCATTGTCATTACCCATCTCCTGCTGGCTGCTCTCAGAGAACAGTCACAATAAATCCCAAAACCACAGCCTTGGCAGTGAAGATATCAGATTAGTAATTTTTGGAATAATGTGTGTTTTATGTGGTTATCCAACATGCAAGTCTTTGCATCATACAGGGCCCATCTTGAGAACTTGTACTTTCAAATTCACCTGCATGATCTTAGCTCCTTTTTCACCCTCATTCAGGTTTTTCCCTTTTTTTTACAAGAACAAGAAAATGCAGCTCTTGTAAAACTGCTGAAAAACCTGGTTGCCTCTGGTGTTGCTAACATCTCAGGGTAGTAGAATATCTTAGAGTTCAGGCAAAAGATTATCCAAAGCATGTTCATTGTGCCTGGTACTACGGATAGAAAGCCTTAGGGAACGTTTGCATCCTATGTACCAGACATATCTTTTGCTTCATTAGATTTGAGGATTTGTGGGCATAACCATTGTTCTTTTGTATAAAGTTGCATTTCCATCAATACTTCACATCTGATTTATTGGTAGGTACAGGAAAATATCTTGATTTCACTGAAGAGGGGCAAGAACTTCATCCAGATTTCTCCACAGACTACACTGTGCGCATTTCTGGTTTCCTCCTTCCTAATGGACTTGAGTAGGACTGTCAAGAAAGCTCTTACTGATATCATATGGTCTTAATTCAAAAAGTTCAGAGAGCTCTCAACTTTGTTGTTTTTTAGACCAGAACATCCATTTGTACTACTCTGCTCAAGTCAATAAGAGAGTTTTTTCCTTAGCAAAAGAACATTAACTCTTATTTTGGCAGATGCAAAAGCTTTCTCAGCCTTCAGGCTTTCCTATTGCAAAGTTCAATTGCATTAGGTAAATTAAGAGAGCTAACAGAAAATGAGTATCACATTCTAAAGAAGTACACAGAACAAAATAAATTGTTACAGTGCATAAGTTAGTACTTAAGGAGCACATCTCAGGCAAGGCAAAGTCATAATCAACACCAAAGCAGAATCTTTCTAAACTTTTTAGTAAGGAAATTAATAGAAACCTTGTGCTTTTGTTAGTTTTTCCTTTTCTGGAATGTTTGGGGGTTTTGTTGTGTTGATATTCTTTCCATAATGTTGTCTATGTGAGAATTGAAGATAAAATAAGACAGATGTACTGACCATGGTTACCAAGGGAGCAGTTTCCTTAGCAATAGCAAAGCAGTTGTCAAAGCAGTCAATGTTCCTTCTCTCTCACACATGACTTGTTTTTACTAGTTTGCATAGCTTGGTTACACAAACAGCTAATCGTAAACACCTCTACCAAATTTCCAGGAGCAGGCAGACTGGGCCTAGGTGGGTCATTAGTCAAAGGATCCCAACCTGGTTGCAGTTCAGTGCCTACCTGAACTTTTTCTTTTGTTTCATCATTATTCATAAAGCATTCACTCTCTAAAGAACATAAAACTCCTCCAAATGGAAACATAACCACATATTGCACACCCAGATAAAAAGGATATGGAAGTGGGTAAGTAATATAAAACTGCCACTTGTCCAAAGCACCAGTCCTTTCTTCCTAAAGGTAAAGATGGCAACTAAAATAATCCCTATAAATAGGTCTTGTAACTGCCTACATGGAATGGTTATTATCTGAGAGTGGAAGTCTGATCCCACCGTCCTCAATGTGGAAGAGTGGATTATGCTGCACTGTAACACTTTCTGCTCTCTATGGGTGTTTCTGTTTCTCGTGGTAGAGATAAGTGTGGAGGTCCCCTGGCTGCATCCAGAATTGCCCAGCTGAGGCCACTACCCAGCGGGCAGCAAATGACTGAGGGCTGCCTCCACCCTCGCCACGTGCTGGGAGCTCAGCGCCCTCTCTGTACCCACTCCCAGTGCCCATTCAGGCTCCTAGGAACAGCAAGAAGCTGAGAGGGCCTTGTGCAGCTGTATGGAAGGTATATCAGCTCTAAGAAGACTGTAGATCCCATAAAGTGGTTGAAAAACCCTGTTATCTGTAACTCCAGGCACTGTCACCACTGAAGTAGAAGTTATTCATCCTGAACAGAACAATGCCAAGAAAAAAACAGACGATGTTGAAACTCTTTCCCATTCTGTATTTAAGTGCTTAGTTAGAATAAAACTATGATTAAAAGTGTTGTGTCAACAGCCCAGTAATGTAGAGACAGATCTGTACTGCAGTGTTGGTTGTAAGAGGTACAGTTGTTTGTTCTGACTATCAGTTAGGAAACTATTTTGTCCCTGTCTGTATTTCCAATCAAGAGCAAAGTTGGTTTGTATCAAATATAGCTAAATTCTTATATGTAGATATTTCCAGACAACTTCTAGTTGCAGGCTAGCAAAGGACACTTCTAAAGCTACTTACTTTTTTGAAAAGCAATATTAACATAACCCAGTACTACCTACTGGAGTGTCACAGATAGAGAAAATATTGACTGTACCACTTTTGGATTAATACAGGGTTGCCAAATGCTGTCTTGAAGTACTTCTATCTGTAAATTTAACTGTTGTTATTAACAACATTTGCTATTGAATGGCTCCTGAAAGTTTTATAAAAATCCAGCTACACTCTATGACTTCTTTAACCCGCAGCTAAAATTCATGCATCCAACACCTCCCTACTTACCGCCTGCAACAAGTATGGATCTTTGTTCAGGTTGACTGGAATTTAATTAGACACTGATAAAGAGAAGGAAAAGTGCACTGTGTGTACAGACAGAGTGGCTGATTTCCAGTGCTCCTCTTGCTCTGTGTGCCTCGATGCCATGGGGTAGGTTACTGACTGCATCGGTGCTCCTCCTAGGGGCATTCTTTTCACGACTATAGTACACATGATGCAGTGCTGGAGGTGAAGGTAGGAGTTTCTTGAGCTTTGTTTACAAATATGTCTAGCAGGAATCTGACACCTTAGACAGGAAGGCACAGAACAAGCTGGAAGTGCAGTATTACCTAAAAGCATTGCTGGCCTCTGATATGTGACTTGTGTGCCCTTGCTTACAGCACCCAGGCAGGAAGAGGGAGCAGGGAGAGGGTTAGGAGCATGGTACCACCTCTGAATGCTATAAGCAAAACCTGTCTCTCATCTGCTTTATTAGGAAAGCTGCATGGAAAGGAAAAAAAAACTATGTTTCTTAGTAATTTCCTCTATTCCAGATTGAGGCAGCTTCAGATTCAAAGAATCTCATGGTGCTTCAATTCCATAAATCCTGCAAATCCTTGTGAAAAACAGGTTTTTTTGTGTCAAAAACTGTGGGAACAGAAAGGAGACAAAGGTAAAAGCCATATGAGATCAAATAATGCTCAACTAATGAGACGCTTCTTCCCATAGATGAAATAGTATGTGTGTATGTGTCTGAAGGGATGAGGAAGGTCTTATTTTTGCTATGCACAAGCTTGCTTTTTTAAAAAAAAAATCTTGAGAATGGAGGAAAGAAAGCTACAGAAGGGAAGGTTGAGCAGTGGTAGTCATCTATCTGATGGCAGAAGAAGGCAACAAGGATGGACTCAGAATACTTTCTGCAAAGAGACAAGTTTGAAGTTTTAAATGTAAGAGGAACATACCCTGAGGTCAACCACAGCGCTGAATCACAGCAAAACCCAGGGCATGTACAGCCACCCTTCCATCCCCTCCACAGCCCTTTTAAGTCAAAAATAAAGATAAGCTGATGAAAAGGTAGAGGTGCTGAGTCACATGGCAGTGTAGTTTTGCCAGTTCAGCTGTCCAGACCCCATCTCCCAGCTGCATTCTTGCCAGTCCCTAATTCAGCCACCTCTTAACCACCCTGCAGTGACCCCCAATTACCAAAGTGGCAGCTGGGAGGTTCACTTGCCTCTAGTTGAGCTGATTTTTTTACCATTACCATCTCAAACACCTGCTGTGCGTTTAATGTAACTTTTCAATTAACATTCTCCAAGGATTTTTTAGCCTTCAGTGTGTGTTACAGCCCCAGCCGTTCCCACACTGGTCACCCCTGGGCTGCACCACTGAAAATCTTCCTACCTCCTGCACAAACACATTAGGTGAAGATTTAATGGCACCTACCTAAATGCCTCCAGTCAGAGGCATCTAAACATGTATGTAAAAGCTGTGCAGGAGGGAGACCTAAATGCAAAAGCAAAGTATTATTGAATGTGACTAGTGCCACTCACGCAGACAGCCACAGGATTACAGCCCAGCAAATAAAGGTTGATATGATAACTGCACCAGGCAGGAGCAGAAGCAAAGCTGTCCTTCTCGATATCAGGGTACCACGAACAGTCCAGGAGCAGAGTAAGTTTTGCTGACAGGTTACATAAGAATAAACAAAACAAAAGCAGTAAGAATCAAAAAGAAAAACCAGGCCATTTGCACCGTGCTGAGATGGTTTTTAGATCTGACATTCCACCTGAATACAACTCATGTTCAATTGCCTGAAGTCTTGCTAGGAAATCTTTGCATGACACAGTTTTGTGGTGTTTGCTCCTTTGCTTGCATCTCTTTTTTTGGAGCTTATGAGAGAAAGTTTGGGGTTTTATTTTGTTTGGGGATTTGTAGGCCTATGTATATGAAATATTTTACAATATTTTTTAATAGAGAGTAAAAAATATGGTCATTTGCCAAGAATAAGTGAAAGAGGAAGAGGGGTGAAGTGGAGGCTTGATTGAGAGGGAGGGTATTTATATTCATAGTCCATAGCTGAGTGCTCACAGAAAAAGTTTGAGAGGAAAACATTTGGCTTTGGCCCTGTTGTGTTTGATGCTGATGTGCCATCAGGTGTGAGAGCTGAGACTGTCAGTACATTGCTGGACCAGAATTCAGGAGAAAGAACTGGAATGAGGAGATGCCATTAAATAAATACTGGTGGAAATGGGATAGATAAAATTGAAGTGAGAGAGCAAAATCACTTAAAAAGGGGAAAGGATGAGTGAGCTGCATAGGGCAAAAAAAAAGAACTAAAAAGAGGAAAATCTTCAAATGAGATATCACAAAAGCAGCAGAAGAGAAATGAAGTATATTATGGAAAGACTAAAATCCATGAAACAAAATGGTCATTTTAGGGCATTTTAGTGATGTGGGGAAGAGACAGGAAATGAGAGAGCAGCTGGCTGTGAAACAGATGTGAGGATGCCAATAGGCCAGTAGAGGCAGCTCTGCAAAGGTGGGTCCTGGCACAGTTTGAGGACTGATTTATCAGCTTAGAATAAAAATAAATCCATGTAATTACAATTCTAGCCATGTGCATAAATTTGTATCGGGGCAGTATGTTTTTGCAGATTTCTGAAAGAAGCAATAAAATCCCATTAAATAAGAAAAACTCTGTCCTCACTATCACTTGTGCAAAAGGAATTCATTTTCATACCCATGTAGCCAGCCCAGGACAAAGCTATATTAGCATCAGCCTTCAATGAGTCTTTACTGCCATGGTTAAGATCATACTTGCATGTAGTGCAAAGCATTTTTTGGCATGATAGATACTTGTTTATGCTTCTATTTGGCAGAATGAGTTT